>JALMGJ010000001.1:70155000-75537500 GCA_023362775.1 Charina bottae | reverse complement strand
AAGGACCTAACAGAAGCAGAAGAGATCAAGAAAAGGTGGCAAGAATATACGGAAGATCTGTATAGGAAGGATAATAATATCGGGGATAGATTTGATGGTGTGGTCAGTAAGTTAGAGCCAGACATCCTGAAGAGTGAGGTTGAATGGGCCTTAAGAAGCATTGCTAATAAGGCAGCAGGAGACAACGGTATCCCAGCTGAACTGTTTAAAATCTTGCAAGATGATGCTGTCAAGGTAATGCATGCCATACGCCAGCAAATTTGAAATACACAAAAATGGCCATCAGATTGGAAAAAATCAACTTATATCCCCATACCAAAAAAAGGAAACACTAAAGAATGTTCAAACTATCAAACAGTGGCACTTATTTCACATGCCAGTAACGTAATGCTCAAGATCTTGCAAGGATACCCTGGAGAAGATGCTGATGCTAGGGAAAGTGGAAGGCAAAAGGAAGAGGGGCCGACCAAGGCAAGATGGATGGATGATATTCTGGAGGTGACGGACTCGACCGTGGGGGAGCTGGGGATGGTGACGGCTGGCAGTGTTAAGGTTATTTGGTTAAAGCATTCTATGCAGAATTAAACGCATGGCATTTTCTTCCACTGTGTCTGGCCAGAGAGTGAAAAAATACAAATGAAAACAATCTACATTGTTTTCCGCATTGTAAGTTTGGTTCTCAAAACATCTGAGACGTAGATGGCAGGTGTTGAGATGTCTCTTTAGCTAGACATAATAAAAACTTGTAATCACGATTGTTCTCAAAACAACTATAGCTCAAAGAAAGGCCAATACACAACACTGCCATCGTGTCACGCTTTATAGTAAGTACAATTACTACCAAAAATGCTATGCTGAAAGAGATGCCCATGTTTGAACCAATCAGATGTGAGCTATGAACCATGGGTATTCCTTTATACGTATGTTCTCACTTATGTTCTTTACATATATGTCTTCTGTTCTTTATGTAGACTGCTATCTGCATGTACTTGTATCTGAACTGTAACCATGCCTGGTCTTTGCACAGACCATGATGTTTTTCTTTCCTCACTTCTGGTGATGGAACTCTGCTTATGCTTTGATTTTACCTTTTTGCAATAATGCACTATACATCCATTATTGCCTTATGCTATCAATAAAGATATTGTTAGCCTTACAACGCGTTGTTTGGATTACTTCAAGCCTGGAACCCCGCATAGTTAACCATCACCTAACAGGCAGGAAGTTCTGGCGTGGGCTGGTCCATGAAGTCACAAAGAGTAGGAAGCGACTGAACGAATAAACAACAAATATCTACTCCTTCATAGAAAGCAACTTGCACTCACTTGCTCCTTAATTTGGGCCATCTTTTCCTGAAGCAACACTTGTGTATTCTTCAGATTCATTTCTACTTCCGTCAACTTCTCCTCCATTAATCTATGTGAATTTTCATATTCTTCCTGCAGAAAGAGGACCATAAATTCTGAGCAGCAATTAGATCCCAACAACAATTTAACCAGAAGTGAAAATTGAAGGAATGGCCCAAGAACAGCTGTTGATTGTTAAGTTGCTACATGATGGGCAGCTATAGAAATTAAATAAATAAATAAATTTCAGGAGAAACAGCCTAAGCTATTCACCATACATGTAAATTTAGTAGTGAAGGTAGTCATAAGCCTCTCTGGTATTGCACTATAAATATTTATGAGTCGTTTTGGATAAGAAACATTAACCACAAAATGTTGCTCTCTGAGTCTTCTGGTAAAAACAAGCTTTAGTTATCTGCAATCTGCTTTCAACACAGGTTTTTTGCTCTTGACTATTAAGCAATTGCATAGCATTTTTTAACCTCAATTTAAAATCATAGCAAAAAAGTAGCTACTGAGACTGGTTTCTAGATTTTTTCTCCTGAGGAGAGAGAAAGGGAAACATACCAGTCTGAGGCTTCTCAGGATGAGAGAAACCACATTGCTTGTGGTTTAGTTTTAGCTTAGCGTGTTGTGTAAATCCAGCCACCGTGGTTGTAACTTTCAGTTTAAGCTTTAGAGGTGTGTTAAAAGGCGCGCTATAACTTATTCAACAAACCATGGTTAAAACAAATTGGCTTAGCATGATTTATACATCAAGCAGCTTATTTCTATTCATTTTCTCAGCAACTGCATTCTTGATAGGAACATAAGGGAAGGTTTAAATAAACTCTTCTTACTTGATAAATGGCCAGTTGCCATTTCATCTGTTCTGCCTGGAAGTTCAGATCTCCTTGCAACTTTCTAACTGTTTTTTGTTCTTCTGCCAATCTGGTTTCAAGCTCGACAAGATGGTCCTTAGGTATGGTATTGTCCATCTGGGTCTTTAATTGTTGTAGCTCCTGTGTATGCTGAGACTCAGCTAGGCATAATCTTGTGTTGGCTTCTACTAGCTACATTGCAAGAGAAAAAGACAGACCACCACATTAAGATTAGCAATACTGCAGGAGAAAAACCTAGCAACCAGCCAAGGTATCTGCATATCAAAATCCATTATAAACGTCAATTCCATTGAATATGTAAAATAAATGCTAATTCATTATTAATTTGGGGATAGAAAAGGCAATGGCAATGCAATGAACTTCAGTAGAACCTGCCTTTAATTCATCATTTTCCTTATTTTTGCAAAGTAAGAAAGTATAGTACTCTAGAGCAGGGCTTTCCAAAGTTTTCCCACAGTGACACACCAACCGCCGTTGCTTGTAACACAGTAACACTCACAATGAGTTGATGGCACACCATGTTTTCCTGCACTGGCATCACTTTACCCAATGTTGGCATTCCTCCACCACCTCACTTGTGCTTTTGTCAAATGTACCACCTGACATTCAAAGGATTTTATGTGCTTTTTATTGGGAAAAAAATCTGATCCCCTCTATATAAGAATGGTAATTAAACTGTGGAGATAATGATTTGATGTCTAGAATAACTTCCTATCTAAAAATTAAATCTGATGAATAATCTTATTTGGAAACAATTTCTGGATTACAATTCTATACATGGAATTGTACTACACCCAAATTTGGGTTCTAAAGTTTATATTTAAATCAGACATATAGTCTACACATTGTTTACAGTATTCTTTTAGTGTATTATTATTTACTTTACCTTTGGCAGCAAATGTCCCTCTATTGGCTAAATCATCACAATCCTATTCCATGTTAAGAAGCAAGGCTAAAAGTCAAAACAATGTAGTCCTACATTCATGATCCACCTATCAGATATGTTATCTAAATGCTACCTTGGCTTGGCCAACACAGGTCCTTTCTACAGTGAAATACTACAGCAGAGGTGAACAGTCTTTTGATGGCCACAGGCCACATTTGACACCTGGGGGCAATGGGGGACTGCAAAGTGGGCAGGGCCACATCACACATTTGGGGCAAGAATGATGGGAATTTGGGAAATGTTCTTGGTTTCTCAGCTGTAATATGACTATTTTACACTGGTTCTCATCTGTCCCCACCTCAGAATAGTAACTGTACCATCAGTTTTTAGAAATCATGACCACTGGGACTAAAAGAGCTGCACAAGGAGGACTGAACGTCTGCCTGCAGCCATGGGGCCACAGATTGCCCATCACTGCAGTACAACATTATGAAGTGTTGCACTACTCACAACAAAGTGACCTCTCTGCCTAGATCAGCATTACCTTTTCCTTCACTGACTTCAGCTCTTGGTCTAGCAAGTCCTTCTCACCCTGCCATGTCAACTGCTGCTGAACATGCTCCTTTGTCAGCTCAGCAGAGGCCTCCTGAAGTTGCTTGGATTCTTGCTCTTTTTGGCTCTCCAATTCAACAAACCTCTGATTCAGTATCTTGATTGTTTTCTGACTGGCTTTATTACTGCTGCTTAATTCAAAGAATTCACGGCTTAGCTGAGCAGTCCTGGTGTTCAGCTGTAGGATTTCCTCTTTATAGCATTTGTTCTGAAACAAAATTT
Organism: Charina bottae; assembly: GCA_023362775.1. NCBI lineage: Eukaryota > Metazoa > Chordata > Lepidosauria > Squamata > Charinaidae > Charina > Charina bottae. The sequence goes on along the minus strand of JALMGJ010000001.1, from coordinate 75,533,553 downwards.
CAGGCATTCAATGTCGTGGCATTCATCATAATCACGGGGGGGGGGGGCAGGGGTTCAAGACAAATCACAAATTACCCAAAGGATCAGGTAGGGATGTCCTAGATTCCAAATTCTAGCAGGGGTTGTCTTAAAACAAATCACTGTCATATTGCTGCAGAGATTTCTCAGGGGAAGGAGGGGAGGAAATAAAGGCACTCTCCCGGAATTAAAGGACTGATTGCTGTTTTTTTTAATTACATTAATTAACTGAATTTTTGGTGGTAGGGCAAATAGTGTAAAACTCTATATAGACTATCAAAGAAAAATCTACGGCTCTGAATTCTCAAAAGCTATTGTGAGTTGTAGCTTTGATTATTTTTAACAATTAACTTTTGAAAGCAGACAGTGATCATTTTAGCACTAGAAATACAAATTCAAATAGAGTTCATCAGATAGTTTTACTGGGCAAGACATTGACTGGATTCATATAGTGCATGAAGCCATTGTTTGTTTAATCAGGGTTTATTCAATAAACGATAAGCTGCCAAGTCAAACTCAAATGAAACACCTTATGGCTTAATAAAATGTGAAAATCCAGCCAATGTTTCTCAACCAAACTTTGACAGCACTGGTTACATGGATAAGATTAGAAGTACTGATACACAGACATTATCCAACCACTCTCTAAAGTTGCCCAATTCTTCTTAGTTTTCTGTGTGTTGGGATAACTATCACTTAACTAAGATGCAGGAAAAATACCTGATAAAGAGTTTATCTGAGAACTCTACAGTCAGTCTTATATGTGCATAGGCTATTTTTCCATAAAGTCCAGCACTATCAAATCTTGGGAAGACCCATGTATATTGCATGCAAAAGGTCCCTGGTTCAATCCCTGATAATCTCCAGATATGACTGGGAAAGGCTTCTGTTTAAAATCCTGGAGAATCAGTAACAGCCCATTTGAAGATATTAGCCACTTTCAATATTTCTGTAACTGGCAGAAGTTCTTCGGGATTTCAGGCAGAGATCTTTCTCATCACCTGCTACCAGATCCTTTTAAAAAGAAGGTGCCATAGATAAATCATGCAAAGCATGTAATGGTTTTGCCCTTCTAAAATGCCCCCCTCCACCTTTTTGACTGAGATCTACAACTTCCTGGCTCCATTTTGAACTTTCGAGTACTGCACTGTGTTTCAAATTTAGGCTCTGTGAGAAGGCAGATCTAGTTGTACTCTAACCACTTTATATATTTACCAGGTCATTTAATTCTTTTATTTCATACATTGCCTTCTCTTTTTCCATCTTCAATTCATCAATGTGCTTTCTGAAGAAGGTAAAAAAGAAAAAATAATAATTAGCTGAAGCACACTTTGTGCATTAATATTATAATGAGATTTGGAATCACTCTATAAGTTCTAATGACCTTTCATGGACCTACTGTAGCCCTATAATTCTTGACTGGACCAGATTAAGACAGGTTTAACTGAGCCATGGCTAATTTTGATGGATCTGGCAGTATGCTCAAGTACTTACTTTTGCATATGGAAAGTTGAGAGGCAAGAAACTGAATATGTGGGAAAGGAACTTGAATTATTTAACTTTGAATTATCTGACTATCAATGTAAGTGCAGAAAACAAGAAGATTCCTTATATCAATGTATGTGTAAAGGTCAAAAAGGCACATTTGGCTGACCGGTGAATAACCTACCCTGTGCCAGGCTAAGAGGATGTCCATTAAGGAAAGTGGGTTGAAGTAGATAGAGATAAGATATAATTAGATCAAGATAGGTTAACATAGGGTTGGGTAGATAAGAATGAATTAGAATGCCAATTAAAAGGTAGGGTGAAAATAGACAAGAATAGGATAGGTAGTGATATGCATCAGAAAAATGAATTAAGAGAGGTCTGCTAAATGGAAAGGTACCGTTTGCCAACATTTTGGATGGAAAGTTCACATTAGATCACAGGGGTTAGAAGTTCGTGTTAACCTGGTAAAGGATGTATACCTTAATCAAATAAGGATTGCCTATGACAGAGGTTAAGAGTTCACGCTCAGCAGGTGAAGGATGTATGCTATGTCAGATGATGTCATGAATACTGTCCACAAGTATAAAAGTACTGACTGTTGTCTGTTCAGTACTTCTTCTCCAACAAAGGAGGGAAGTCCGCTTATCCAAGGTACCTTGAATAAACGTCTCTTGATTCTCCCGCTCTGCGTGGTTATTGGCTTATTGCGCCGGGCGAACGAACAGACCGTGATTTACGGCCGACAAAGTGATCTTCAAGACAAAACCTTTCAGACCTGGTTTTATGACCAACAGATCAACTGCATTGTTCCTCTCTCTAGTCTTCCCACTCCTGAAGCCTGTGCTTTCATGAAACCTAAGCTAACAATTGCTGAACACTTCTGATTTCTATTTTTCCAGCATTAATTGAGCATCCTCTATTTGCAAAAGAACAGTCTGCATATATTTCACAGCACCAACATAGTAATAGACTCAGCATTTGCTGCTGAGCTTGTCTCCTGGAATTCAAGTCTAAAATCTTGGAAGAACACCAGATTAAGAATGCCTGGCATAGCCAAACACTGCATTTCTTTTTACCAAATTTTAATTTCCCCCCTCCCTCTGCATGTTTCTCCTAAGTTAACACATTTCATGTGCAAGATTTAATACACAAATGAGAAGAAAGATAATTACCTGTGCTTTTTGTTTGTCTCATCAATATCCTCTACTTCTCGCTGACTTTTTCCAAGTTTATTTTTTAAGAGGATATTGTCTTCTGAAACCCTGTGCAGTTCCAGTCTGCATAGCAAAAAGAAAAAAGAAAAAAGAAAAAGAAAAAATTGAAATTGAAATTGAAATTGAAATTGAAATTGAAATTGAGTTAGTTCAGGGTGCATAAGAAACTCTTATGGGGTCTTGAGCACCATTTTTGCTGGAAAATTGGCTAAAAAGAAATAGATCGTGCAAATAGACAAAATTAATTCTTAGCTAGGTAAAAGTCTACCAGAAGGAAAGTTATCATCTCTTCCTTGAAAGTATGGATAAGAGTAATTTCACTAAATCACAATTCTTTTTTTAAATAATGTATTTTTGGATAACATTATTAAGTCCCTACTTCTAGCTACACTTTTTGTAATAAAGTACATTGCAAAAACCAAATATGATGATGAGATGTTATGTGCAGATTTTGTGTCTTGAAGGTTAAATGCTAAAAAATGCCACAAGCATTAACAAGCACTCTGTTAAACAATAACAATATCTGTGTGGAAAGGTGAGAGTATCAGCCCTACATTTCAGGAAAAAGATTTCTTGTGTGCTGATGTCCTACCAAAATCTCCTGTCCTTGCTAATAACCCCCAAGGTAGCTTCCCCCAACATGGCACCTCTAGATATACTGCAATTCCTAGAATTCCCAACCAACACACATAAGGAAAAATTACTGGGTTCTTGGTGTCCTCTGAGCTTGGCTTTTTCCTGCAGCTGTTTCATTATCAGGCTAGGTAACATAATCAGTGCATGGGAGAGTAAAGTTTGCTGGTTGTTTACATAAGTAGCTTGCCTTGCCAGTCTTGTTTGGGACGTGGTTTTTTTCCTTGATGGTTCCTTGAGTGGTGTATTTCTTTCCTGATTGTGGGGAAAAAATTCCTTTTGTCCAATATATGTGTAATTAAACTCTGGAATTCAGTAACAGCAAACTCCACTTTCCCATGCACTGATGTTACCTAGCCTGATAACAACCATGCTCAGAGAACACCAAAAACCCAACCCTGAGCTACATATATTCACTACTCTTTTAGGCAAGAATATATACAGCAATAAACAGTTGTGGCTCTCTCTCTCTCAGAAATGTTTAGACTTCCATAGAATTTGGTTTCTCCAAGACTATATGTAGAAACTATCCAACCCCACAGGGGATTTTACAGTCTTTAACCATCTTATTATGTCTTAACTATTATTGCCACCTCAGTTCAGTACTACTTGGTTTGTCAAAAGCATCAGGACCTAACTCATGTGTCCACTCTTCCATAGTCCTAGGAACTGAAAAAACTAAATTTAGTATGTGAAATAAGGAAGGCCCGAGTTCCCATACAGACTTGTTTGTTTAGATCAGAGCTTTCCAAACTGTGTGTCGCGACACAAAGGTGTGTCGCCTGCGGGGCCCAGATGTGTCACATCAAAACCCGGGTTTTCCCGCGGCAACACACCAACGGCGGTGCAAAAATCCGAAAGCGCGGCAGCCACGGCGGTGCACAAAAACCGAAAGCGGCAGCAGCGCTTCCGGGTTTTTGCGCGCTGCCACAATGGCGGCACTTCCGGGTTTTCCCGCGGCGACACACCAACTGCCGTTGGTTTGACACGGGAAAACTTTGGAAAGCCCTGGTTTAGATGAACCACCCTCAGATGATATGGTCCAGATGCAGTAGAACTATAAATCCCAGAATTCTCAGCCAACTTGACTGAATACTTCTGGCAGGCACTAAATTAAAGAAAACGATTAGCAACAAGAAATCCCATGGGATACTTCTACTGGCAGGCTTAAAAACTTCAATGCTTGTTTTAGACTACATTATAAGCCAAGGTAGTGACTATATGCATCATCTAGAGCCACCTAAAACAGGCAGCATACAAATGTATACATGTAAGTAAATAAAAGACAGTTATTGTGAGCTGACATTTGTCATTTTTGAAAATACTCAAGGTAAATAGGCTGCATATAAAGAATAACTCCAAAGAGATACCAACTAGCAACTTCATAGTTCAGATTATCACATTTCACAGAAATAGCTCCATCATTTTGATATGTGGCGAGAAGAAAAATGTCTGTACTGTACTACACAAAGTTGTCTTATTATTAAAGATTTTGCTACGGTTATTTTCTACTGCTCTCTTCCTAAGCTGTCTCAGCAAGTGAGACACCTATCTGACCTTGGCTTGGCTTTGAAGCCAAACAGGGCTGTATCTGGTTATACTTGGGTGGGAGGGTACCAAGGAATATCAGGACTATAGGCTAGACTGGGAAGATGAAAAACATTCTAGAAGAAAGCAATGACAAACTACTTCTCTATTATTGCTAAGAAAACTGCATCAATGGGTCCATGAAGTCTCCAGGAATTATGCTTGACTTGAAGCAGTTTTTACCTTTTACCTTCCTTTCATAGATTCAACTTCATCTTTCCAACATAGCAGGATTTTACATACATATAAATAATTACTATTGGTATTGGCAAATACCCATATTTAGAATCCCAAGAATATAATGCCTCCAGACCTCATAAAATGCATCTCCGTTTCATGCTTCATCTTCAAGTCATCTTCCAATCTTTCCCTTTCCTGGGCCAGCCTCTGTCCTAAGTTTGAAATTTCTTTGGCACAATACTGCTCCATTTCTGCCCTCTCCTTCTCAAATCTCTTCATTTCTTGGATAGGACCTAGTTTCTGAACCTGGTTTTTCAAACCATCAATCACTTCCTGGCATTTCACATTTAACTCTTCCAGGGCATTCTTCTGTTCTTCCAATTCGCTAATCTTGATCTTGAATCCTTGTTCAAGGTCCTTCCTTTCTTTCTCAAAATTATTTTTTATTAGTTCTATTTCCCTCTCATAGTATTTGACCTAGAACAGTAAATTAAAAAAAAAGATCAGTGCAGAAACCATTTCAGAATATTTATTTCAAGTTTAAATGATTTCCAAGCCCAAGAAATTTGACATTTCCAATGTGTGGAATTTATATACAAAACAATAGCTTTCTAAAAAAAAGGAATATCTGGTTCTTCCAGAGTTTGCATGGTCTGCAGGAATTAATATAAAATGTGTTGTCAAATTGTTTAGACCATGCCTACTCTCTACTATAAAATGACACTCAGAAATCCTTTCACTCAGCCATAGCATGGCTCCTTATATTTACTAGAGTTATTTCAAAAAGTAAGCTAAACTTTCTAAAACAGTGTAAACAACTAGCTTAAATGAGTTTAGACATAAACGTTTACTCAGACTGGAGAAATGGTGATTGCCATTGCACCAACAAAACTTAGAAGAATGTGGATAACTCAACAGTGCCTCTGTTGAAACTACTCTGTGGAGTGATTACATGCAAAAATATTGGGTTCTGCTGATTATAGGTGCTGTACTTGTAGACTGAATGCTAAGTATTAAGTCCTCCTACTCACCTTGGTTTCTAGCTGTGTTTTCATATTTTGATTCTGTTCTTTTAACTCTTCCACCAGAAGTTCTGTTTCTATACTTACTGAATATGGATCAGATGTTATGAAAGTGTCATCTATAAGTAAAATTATTATTACAAAAACAAAGGGACAAGAAAACAGTCACTGGTTAATCCCTAGCTACAAGAGTAATGAGTTAAATTATGAAGATTATATTATAAAATAAAACATCTGGGGAGGGGGAAATAACCACAGCCCTGAAGACAGCTGTTTGGGAAAACCAGAGGATCTGCACATTTGAAAGAGTCAAGAAAAGATGGACAGATTATAAGGTACATTTTTGATGCTGATATCTTACTCTTAAGGGGATGGATTGGATTAGATTAGGGTTATTTAAACTCTAGGATGCTATAGTACTTAGGTGGGGTTTTTTAGAAAATACAGACAAGTATGATTATACATCCCTTACCATTTTGGCCTATGGGTGGTAAGTGCAGGTATCCAAGAAGATGATCATCCCTTTGAATGTTGTCTGAAAATAAACATATTCAGTGATTAAATGTAGTTAAAAACTGCTTTACTATGGTAGAAAGTGGAAAAGAGAACCTTGTAGCCTTCATCTTCTAGCTGTACAGCAAATCAAGATTGGATGAAATAAATAATAAAATAAATACATCTTTAGCTCTAGCACCAAATTGTAGCAGCAGGACACCCAGAGTAAAGCAACAGCAGTAACTCAGCAGTGTTTGTGCTCAGATGCTTTCCCTAACTTGAAGTGGGGAAAAAGAGTCACAGAACAGAAAGCATTAAAGGCTTAAAACCACTCTCACCATGTTCATAGGCCCTGAATATCTCCTTCCATGAAGATAGTCTTTCCCATCCTGCTGAAGTCCAGATGTGTTGAATCATCTTCTAGAATTCTTCTATGGGCTATTCTGGGAGCAGGCATGCAATACAGTACATCTAGATTTCAGCAGGATGCAGAAAGCTGTTCTGAACAACCATGCCTGACTCACATTACCCACCTATAATTCTGGCTTTTTCATTTCCAGGCAAAGGCCTTTCTCCAGTGTTGCTGGTCTTCATTTTACAGCATGCTAGGTTAGGCTTCTTTGCATGCAGCTGGGATCTCAGCTTTTCCACCTCCATCTGCAGCTCATCATTCTTGTCATGCAGTTCCTATAAACAGGCCAGAAAACTACAATGAAACACACAGAGCAGCCTCTCTTAGATAAATATATAGTGGGATGCACTTCAACTCCAGGACTCAAGAGAATATCCATATTTGCTTATCAATACTTCTTACACAAATAAGATAACACAGAAAATTCCAGAATTGTATTTAAAACCCCCCACAAAGAAAAGAGGAAATTCAGCAACCACAGAACAAGTAGCCATAGGTTTCATCCAGGTTCCTTTAAATACAACAATGGTTTGATGATGAAAAAAACTAGTTTAGGCAAGTTTTAAAGAGACAATTGAACCATCATCTGTTACAGTGTCTTCAGATGGGGTGACTGGGTCGTTTCAAGTTTGTGGGCATGTTGATATCACACATTTCATTGTATCCAACAAAATGAGATAGGAGATACATAGAGAAAGTTACATACATTTAACTCCCTATAACACACTTTCTCTCTCTCTCTCTTCCGGGTCTATGCTATGTGGCATATCATGGGGAAAATGGTAGCCTAAGATTCGACCAATGGCTACAGTCCGAAGTACATTTGCCAGCCTCCAAAGATTCTATTCTGTAGGTAAAAAAGCATTTCCCGACATGAAGAAGCCACATCCTTGTGCAATGTAGAAATTGAATTGGGCCCAAAGAATTCTCTTCTAAATTCAAAAGCCCATTTTACACAGCAATTCTACTAAGCGTTTGCAGATCCATGCAAGAACAGCCCAGGTGATCCTTTCTATTTAGCATGCAATCCTATGGAACCCAGTATTATCCCAGTTGTGCAACTGTCCTGGTGTAACAATATTTATTTCAAAGTAATGTGTGAACTGTGGTGTTGGAGGAAAATTCTGAGAGTGCCTTGGACTGCAAGAAGATCAAACCAGTCCATACTCCAGGAAATAAAGCCAGACTGCTCACTTGAGGGAATGATATTAAAGGCAAAACTGAAGTACTTTGGCCACATAATGAGAAGACAGGATACCCTGGAGAAGATGCTGATGCTAGGGAAAGTGGAAGGCAAAAGGAAGCGGGGCCGACCAAGGGCAAGGTGGATGGATGGTATTCTGGAGGTGACGGACTCGACCATGGGGGAGCTGGGGATGGTGACGGCCAACAGGAAGCTCTGGCATGGGCTGGTCCATGAAGTCACGAAGAGTCGGAAGCGACTGAACGAATAAACAACAACAAATGTGTGAACATGTTTTATGAAATGATCCTATTATTTCCCATGTTTTCTTTATTTTTAACAATCCTGTAAATGAACCTAAACTAAATAATGCACACACAATCAGATAGATGTTAGATAGATCAACATGTGCGAGATCAGAGGCAGCAATTTCATTTACAAAAGAAGTTCGTAAGAAACCGAGCATTCCATGTACTTTAGATTCCATTTCTTTTCTTTTTTAGCAAAATGAACATTTGTTTCCATTATAAACCTGCCCCCATTTCAGCAAGCACTGACATTAGTAGTACAGCTGTTGAACTGAAACACATACTCAAATATCAAACCCGATCAATTCTCAAAGGAGTCTGAGCTTGCTGGAAATGCTGACAAAAATAACTGGTTATTTCCTTAGATAGCAAGGGATACATAGCTGGAATTTCTGAGTACTAAACTGACTAGAAGATTCAATACAAAGAGTATGAAAAGCACCTTATGATATACGCAACCATAGAAATAAAAATGGCCAAGATTTCAAGGTTATAACAACACACCATGCAGATTGAAAGAAATATTCATTACAAACATAGGAAATGAGCACACTTGGAAATGAAACGCTCACCTTCACCCTCTATGAATAGGTAGGCAGCACCAAATGAGGAAACAAAAACAGGAAGGGAGTTGAGTAGGTGGTGGAATGCATGGAATAATAGACAAGGGGGTTCCCTTTTAGAACTCTCCATTAGCCAGCCAGCTACCAATGGATCATTATGATTTCTTTCCAGCAAAAAGCAGAGGAGTGAAAATAATAGTAATAGAATGTTCCCGGGTATACATCAAACAACTTGGCATGGTGTTCTTAATCTTTATTGTAATGAAATATAGTTTTTCATGTAGGATCTGTTATGTGATGAGAACTTTTCAGCTTTTAAAGTTGGAGAGTTGCGAATCTGTTAGGGATCAGGGCATTTAGACATTGTCTGATTTCAAACACATCATGTATTATCCATTCTTTCATCCAAGGAGCCTCAAAGTGGTATATATAGAGCCTAAATTGTCTTGTATCCAAAAGATACTGACGTGTGCAACATCTATCCTAATCTCATATATCTTTGCTACACTGCAACTTTTATCTGGGTCACACACCACAACTTTCTCAGTCTTCTTCCCCTCAACCCATTCACTCTTCCCTCCTCACTCGCTTGAGATTTGATTTTCCTTCATTCTCTCTATATGATCACACCATCTCAAAGATTTTTTTGTACTTGTTGCTGATATTTACCGTATATTCAATCCACATTCATTTGGTACCCATTCATTCTTGCTCCATCTCCTCTTATCACACACACTTCTTAAATAACCCATTCCCACTCCATAAAACCTACTTTTATGCTTTCCACTCTCATTTTCATATAACAAAGTGGGCAGAAGCATACTGTTACACACAGCCATTTTTGCTATTTTTATGTTCTGAGTGTAGCAGTATACTGCATATACAGTACCTCATAGTTGGTGGGAGTTAGGTAATATTATGTTAGCTTCCAAGGCAGCCTCTAGATTAAATACTAGCTTGGCCTGAACAGTGGTAGCATGATTTGGCAAAACCAAGTTTTGGTTGCACTTGTGGCATACTGGCCAAGATGTGCCAAAACTGATCATTATTGTTGTCATTATTAATAAGGACTGATACATGTAGCATCAGTACAACTAAGATTCATAATCTAGTCTATTCTTTCTCTCTCTTACTAAAAATGCCTCATCTGGATCACACAAGAAGGAATATTTTTGTGAAACCAAGAAAATTATTTGGGGTTGAGACCACTGCTCAGTGGGTAAATATAGGTTTTGCAGGTTGGCTAATTGCTGTTTCCAATTAAAATATTAGTTACAGCTAATGAGAAAACTGCAGAGAGTTAAGGCTAGCTGGACAAACAGCATGACCTGATGTAAGGCAGCTTTCTATGTTCCTGTTCACAAAACTGAGTTTTTGCAGTTATATATTGTTCTTCATTAAACAAAATTATATTGCTGTTTATAAACTTAAAATATATTTTAAGAAATAAAGAAAATCTGAGATCCAATACAAACACATTACACAGCACCCATAATGAAAAGTATCAGAGGAATCCAAAGGCTGAATAAAAGGTGCATCTTAGCAGCTGGCAAAACTAAAAGGTTAAATGTGACCGATATGCCACCCATTGGGAGAGAATTCCATAAAAGAGGTTCCACAACCAAGGAGGGCCTGGGCCAGATACCTGCCTCTCAGTTACCAACTATCAACAGCACTCTAAGCATGACTCCTTTCAGTGACTGCAAAACTACACTGATACACAGTGGGAGAGAGATCCTAATATACATTTAGATTGAAAAAAAGCAGTTTACCTAGTGGACCTCATGGAGCCATCTTCTTGGCATAAAAGGGTTTTAGATCCAGACTGAGGAGGTCCACTTTTAAGATTCTGTGGGCAACAATGTGATATCTAAGAGCATCCACGAATTATTGGTAGAAAATGTGGCTTTCCTTTCTGAAAGTCAAGAATCTTATGGTTCTTTTGGTGCATAAAAATCTGAGAACAAACTGTTAGGCTCTGCTCATCATGATTTACATGAGCTGTCTCAATGTGCAGGACCATTGTGTTTTATATTACTGTACAATGTGTTTCTTAATTAAATGGTAGATGACTAGCAAAAAGATTCCATAGTTAGTAAAGGGAAGAGAGACAAAGTTGTGAAATACGGACAATTTCCTTCATACTCAGCCCTGTTCTGGCTTTCTACTATGCACATTTATAATGTTAGGAATAAGCCACCTACCCGACACTGCAGCTCATACTCTCGAATGATTTCAGCAAAACGCTCTTCTTGATCAAATAGCTCTGGGCTGTATGGATCCAGCAGTCCCAGCTAACGCAAATAAGAATTTTTTAAAAATAAATAAATTGGTAGATTGTTCCAGAAATGGAAAGGAAGCCTTTTAGGTTAGCCCAAAAAACATATCAGGGAGTTACATTTGTTTTATTTTTAATTTATTACATTTATAACACTGCCCAAGTCTACAAAACAACTCTGGGCAGTGTACAGTAATATCAAACCCAGGGTAGAATTAAAAACCCAAACATCTGGAAGAAAAACAACCATTCAAGAACGATTTAAAAACCTGCCACTCACTCTAGCCCAAGGACTGGGCGAAGAGCTACTGTACTTGAACGTGGCTCTTATTTGAGCATGTTAATTTTTTGGTTAAGAAAACCACTTCATATTGTAAAGTGCTTGGGGTTTTTTAAAAGAAATAATACTAAATACTTTTGTAAACAAATAAACAAACAATAGTTACAGCAAGTTGAGCTGTCATCAGAAGCAGGTCAAAATTCTACACAAATATTTATGCCAGAAGGGCTTTTTAAATAGTTTTCTTGTTATTGTTTTTGCAGACATTTTACCAATGCTTACATGAAAAGTAAGCAATTGCTTTATGTAAATAAACATGTAACAATATTCAGAATAAACTATTTAAAAGAAATTATTAAAAAAACCAAAACATTTTAAGAGGGCCTAAATCTTTATTTTAATGCAGCCTTTCACCACAAAAAGGACTGAAAAAAATAAGGAAATTCTTCACCATGACAAATGAAAAGAGTGAACTTTTATGTAGGAGATACTATAGCCACATGCTTTATTGAATGCAAGGCTACACATACAAAACTCTAACTCAGTTGATTTTCACACTAGTCAAATGGGCTTAGATTACAGAAAGAAAAAAGATCCCTTTTCACCAATAAGGAATTACCTTGTCTTTCAACATGAAATTAAGATCCCTCTGAAGTTTAAAAACTTGATTTTCAGATTCAGTCAGTTTTTGAACCACCTCAGCAACTTCATCTTGTAGGCGACTATTTTCCTTTAAAAATACATTCACACGGAAGAAAATGATGGAAAGATAAAACCTATGATGTCAGCAGGATGACTTTTGCAATTCTTCAGCAAGAAAGCAGCAGCCAACTAAATATAGAAAAGTCTGCATTCAAAACAAATATTGTCAAAAGCTGAACTTTGATTAGTGCTCAGTGGCTACTTACCATACCAGTTTACAAAGCAGAAAAAGTGTTGCATGCTTGAATGCTCTTCTGTGCAACAATGACCCACCATATCTGAACTGGAACCAAGGAAAAAGCAAGGCTACAATCTCTGTGCTTGACCTGCTACTTTTGCACAATTAGAGAGCCTTTACAATGAGAAACTGAGCAAATGAATAGGTTTCTCCCTCACCTCTACACTCAGAACTGACACAGTCCCAAGAAGACCTTCCAAGACCATGCATATGGTGCAATTCTGCAGCCTTATTGCGTGTAGAATTCCACTCCTGAAGTACCCCAGCTTTCAGTCAATCAAAAAACAGAGCAATGTTTGTCTCATGGATGTGAACCTACAGTACATATAACTGTGGCTGGTGACATTTCAGAAATCACAAGTTGACGCTGATAAGATTTGCACTGAATAGGGAAAGAGCTATAGTTTAGTCTTATATAACTCATCTTTTCTCATGATTAACAGTGAGCCTAGTTGTACATTTTGAAAGAAAATGGACATAGACTTAAATTGTTTAATTTCTAAGCCGTAGAATTCAGCCTTCCTGGATGTGATATTTTACATTTTAAGATCAAGAATCTGCACCGTCTTACTACTTAGTAAGGCTTAGCTGTTCTGAGCAGAAGACAAATAGCCCAAACCCTTACCTTGATCATCAAGGTCAGCTTCTTCCTCAGGCTAGAGTCCTCCTCTTTAAGATACCGGAGATCTGCTTCTAACTTGGTTCTCTGATGGTGCACTTGTTGCATGAGCAATTCCCTTTCCATCTTGACTTCAGACTTGATCGCCATTAGCTTCCCTTTGAAATCTTGCTCAAGAGCTCTGTAATGCAGGAGCATCATGGCTGAGATTTGCAAGCACGTTTATTATCTCAGATCTAATTGCTAAACTGAAAGACATTTTTCAAACAATATTGCACCGTGAAATAATACAGATTATTTTAAAACTTTTATTCATCAGTCATAGCCTACCCTCCATTTGCCACCATAGGTCAGCAACAATTCAAGCGAAGAAAGTCTATGAAGGTTCTCAGTCATCCAGGTGGAATTGTCTGTAGCTTGAATCATGTCAACTGGATTTCTATTTTCTTAATGGAAACGTTTCGCTCCTTATCCAAGAAGCCCCTTGGATAAGGAGCGAAACGTTTCCTTTAAGAAAATAGAAATCCAGTTGACATGATTCAAGCTACAGTCAAGCGAAGAAATGGCTATAGAAATCAGACTCTGTTTTTTTTAGAAATGACAATACGTTTTAAATTATTGGAACAAGAACTTGGATTTTGGCATGATTGGACTAAATTCTGTTGACATAATTGATTTATTTTGCCTTTTTGTCATTATGTGATTTCCCCCCCTATAAGTTTTATGAATTAGAAGCCTTATAAGATATTTAAAAATGCATATGTATTTATTCTTTGTCATATTATATAATTAAGTACTTTATGAAATAATTTAAACTGGAATAAAATATAATTTAACTCAAATTAAATAACGCTGGTAATGAGTACTAGAATTCAGAGGAAAGAATATGTTACTATACATTAAGACACCATAAATACTGTTTTCAGAAAGGGGATGGCTATGGAAGAAAGACTGCCTTGGCAGAAGTGCAACCAGACTAGCTGTTCTTTGGAGAATCATACAACCATCAATAGCTCATTTTTATCATGGCCAGCTATTATAAGAACCCTTAGTATTTTTATTTGATATAAGTTTATACAGTACAATAACTATTTTTCCCCTGCCAATAACCACCTGCATTTACTCTCATTGTGATGCTCCAGAGCACTGTGGTTATCATCCACTTCCTTAAAAAGTTGCCAATTCCTCTTTTCGGCCTTCTCCAGCTCAGTTCTTGCTTTGTTTCTCTCATAGGAAATCCGTTCCACTTGTGCTCTAGAAAGACAGAAAATGTACTACTTATAACCTCTCCAAATTCCAGTAGTCTTGATCCCGTAAAGGTATCACAGTTCTGAAGGTAATGCATGGAACCATCTCCTCTTCACAGCATAAACTTAATATACCGTATATCATCTATATATGCAACCAGTGACATGTGAAGGTATTTATCTAAGAAGCTATCTCATGTAACTGCACTATGCATATGTGTGGGTCTTGATGAAAACAACAGTTGGATGAATAGGCCCTTTACAATGATGACTCTGAAATTTCTACACACATACTGAGGCCACTATTCCCAAAAGCCAAAGCAAAAACTACTTACTGTAGATGATGAAGTTCATGTTTATAAGAGGCAACAGCTGCCTGTTGAAGTCCATTCTTGGAAGCAATTAATTCATCATCAAGGACCACAGAGAGCTCTATAAGGTTCACTCTCTCCTCCATGTTGAAATCAAGACTCTATAAAAAGACACACAACTGCTCAAAATCAAGAGAAACTAAATCCTAGGAGTCAGCTGGCCCTTAAACTATTATTAATATAGCATTAGCATGTTGGCCTTTAAATAAATATTAAAGGGTAATAGTAATTGGGCTATTTAGTTAAGGGACTGGATTAGCAATTCAAAGCAGAATGGATGAACTATCTAGGAGCAGGAAAGATATTAACCAAGACTAAAGCATAGCAAGAAGTGCAAACTGTTAAACAGAGCTTTCCAAACTGTGTGTCGCGACACAAAAGTGTGTCGCCACACACAGTCTGGTGTGTCGCCACACAACCCGGAAGCGCTGATCATCATCAGCGCTTCCAGGTTTTCCCGCGGCGACACACCAACGGCGGCGCGCAAAAACCCAAAAGCGGAAGCAGCACTTCCGGGTTTTTGCGCGCTGCCGCAACAGCGGCACTTCCAGGTTTTCCCGCGGCGACACACCAACGGCGGCTGGTGTGTCGCCGCGGGAAAACTTTGGAAAGCCCTGCTGTTAAAGCTATGGTGTGCAGGAAAAACACTGCATATTTGCAGTTTGGAAAGGAAAATGTTTGACATAAAAGATAAATCTGTTGAAGACATCATAAGGATTATGATAGGAAAGTGATGGCAAAGGAGTTAAACAAATGAGCTTGTGTGAACATGAGCAAAGAAAGTAAGAAAGGCATTACCACAGTGCTTTCCAAACTCCTGCCGTTGGCGACACACCAACGGCGGCGGCGGGGCGGCGGCGTGCGCGGCGGTGTGCATGGTGGGGCCGTGTGCGGCGGTGGCGTGCACGGCGGCAGTGTGGGGGCGCGTGCAGCGGCAGCCTCGTATTTTGCGGTAAAACCTGGAAGCGCTGATGGCACGCTGCTGCCGCCACCGCCATACACACCGGCGGCAACGCGCCATCACCACTTCCGGGTTGTGTCGCGACACACAGTTTGGAAAGCACTGCATTACTAATTCTCAGGAATTTCTGGAGGTACCAAAATTAAATGACTTTCATACTAGCCTACGATGCATAAGATTCTGCCATAATTTGTATACAGGTAGTTCTCAGTTAACGACCACTCGTTCAGTGACCATCTGAAGTTAGAACAATGCTGAATGAGTGATACTTATGATCAGTTCTCAAAGTTCTGGCCATCCCAACATCCCCATGGTCACGTGATCACAATCCGGGCGCTTGGCAACTTGCTCGGACTTACAATGGTTGCAGTGTCCCGCAGTCACATGATTGCCATTTGCGACCTTCCCTGCTGGCTTCCCACAAGCAAAATCAATGGGGAAGCCAGCAGGGAAGGTCACAAGTCGCTCCTGTAAGTCACTCCACTCCCACCAATTTTCCTCCCAAGGGCCCAGGTACAGAGTATGAGATCCTGGGGATCTTCATAGCACACAGCAACCCCTACCCACACTCCATAGCACACGCATGCCCACGTTTGCACAGTGCCGCAGCAGCCACCTGCGTGCCCTCCTGTACCCGGCAGCAGCCACCTCCAACCTGGCCATGCTCCCGCAGTGCTGTGGTGGCCACTGGCACACCCTCCCGCACCTGGCAGCAGCCACCCCCTGCCTGGCCGCGCTTGTGCCGTGCCACAGCAGCCAATTACCCGTCTGCCAGCCTGCTTGCAAGCCACTTGGGACTTGTGTCTTCTTGGCAGCTTCCCCACTGACTCTGCTTCTTGGAAGCTGGCAGGAAGTTGCGAGGAGGTCCTTGCTTAACGACCCGCGATCCTTGCTTAACGACGGCAACGGGGAGTGCCGGGATTGCTGTTGCTAAGCATCGCGCTTTACAACCGCATCACTTAGCGATGAAATTCTGGTCCTGATTATCGTCATTAAGTGAGGACTACCTGTAGCGATGCAGCAATTTTTCAACTGCAAATTTGCTAGTAATGGGGAGGAATGAAAATTGTTGTGTAAATGAAGAAGCAAAGGACCCTCTCAGGTACATCAATCAGTCTGAGTGGCTTGCCCTTCTTTTCTTTCAATGTCCAGTTAATATAGCAGATACACTTGGTCTCAATCATATTTCCATCCATTTCTTGTTATCAATATATTAAATCCCTTGTTATGAAAACCAACATGCTAAGAATTCCCAGGAAAACCACCAAACAACAGCTACAGATACCTTAAAAATCTCTTTGCAGTTTTCAACCCCTTCCCAGGCCCAAATGGAGACAACTTGCTCCACACTTGCAAAACCACTGCCATCATCAATGCTGGAGAAAATATTTAAAGCCACTGAGCCAGCTAAAAAAGATGAAGATGCAGTTCGTTGTCCATTGTCTTTCAAAATCTGCATGACGTAGGAGTGAAACAGTGGAGAGGGAAAAGAAAGTGAGTCAGTTTGGGTAAATGGGGAACAAACACTCAGGAAGGAATTTAAAAACAACACGTGGTGGTTACTGCAGAACATCCTAATCGTATTATCTAGCTGCAACTTCTGGCTGAGTTTGTCCAGGATGGGGAGCTTAGCAAGGCCGGGCCTGATAAATACTTGATGGGAGATAACCAGTGAATTCCAGGGTCATTGGCTAGACTAGGAACTTGGAAAAAAAAAACATCCTGAACGAAACCAATGACAATTCTGTATTGTTGCCAAGAAAGTTGCAGGGATGTCACCAGGAGTCAAACCTAATTTGAGAGACTTTTTTTTTATTTTTTGTAGTGGAAACCCATTTGGACTCAGTAAGTACTATCTTGTGTATGTTTTTCTTTTAAATCAGCTTTGGAAACCTGCTTGTCCTTAAGCATAATCTGAGTATATATATTTGGGTGTTTAAGATTTTTTGCACCAGCTGGATGTATTCAACCACATACTTGGGCAAAGGGCTAATGAGACCACCAAGAGCAGAGGAGATCAATAAATAAGCCATAGTACACTTGTTGAGGTACAGAGCAGCCTCCACATCTATCAGATAAAGTAAGTTAAGAGAAAGTCCAATAATTTCATTATGTTGACTAAAGCTTCCCCTGCAGGCCGCTGGACCCATGCCTCACACACTGCATTGCACCCAACACAAAATATTTCTATGACCCTGTCATACAGTACTCTATAATTGATGCCACTTTCCTTTTCTCCAGGTTGATCCCTATTTCTGTATATGCTTCTATTAGCAATAAAATCTGAAGCCCTGTCCTACCTCTAGGCACAGACTTCTGAAAGTATGAAAAAGCACCCCATTCATGGAATTCCCTCCCCAAAGAGACTCGTATTCGAACTGGGATTAGTTTAAAATCAGAAAAAGACACTTTCCGTATTCTCTATATGGGAAAGACTCAACTCTTAGCAGTTTCTTCACACGGTGGCTGGGTTCATATAACATTTTAGACCATTATCTGGCTTGATTTTGGCTTAGCGTGATATGCAAATCCACCCATTATAATCTAGTGTTACACATGAACCAGGCTACTATAGCTTGTTCCACAGACCGTGACTTGAAAATAGTTTCATAGCACTGTGTGTGAATACAACCAGTGGGAAACACAGGTTTTCTGATAGATCTCGGCCCTTATGTTGTAAAAATCACAACATTAGTCAAAGTGCAACAACTGGAAGCCTTTTGAACAGCTTCAAACATTTTTCCTTTGGAACTAAGAATTTTATAAAGGAAATACTGCTCAGAATAATTACCTGGTTAGAGAGTGATCTTTGCCTTTTTGATTTAAGTGGGGTGGAAGAAAAAGGACAAGGAATGCAGATGTGGCTGAACAAGCCATGCTGGAATTCCTTTAAGCTTACTCTGCCATCTCCATCACTATCCAACTTGTAAAATAATTCTTCAAGTTCCTATAGAAAACATAGGATTTTTAAAGTGCTGTGTCACAAGTATTCATTTAATTTAAATAAATTAATTTTGGAATTGAACAGATTTACACAGCACATAAATCAATACACTACAAGGTTTAGTTAATTCAACAAGCAGGCTCTGGTTCCTGTGGTCTTCAATCAAGGTTATGCACCTAACCATCACACTCTGTAGCAGCTTGGTTTAGCAGGATATTGGCTTGGGAGTTAAAAGTGGACTCTTACCACCAAAGACTTCCAGCAGTTGGTCTACTAGTTTGGAGTCTCATCTGATAGAGTACCTTTCTCTGCATAGAATAAGAAAGGGAAGAGTCCTTGTTTTCCCCATTCACAGAGAAAGACATTGCCTTCCCTTAATTGAAGAAAGAAGTAAGTCGTGTACGCTCTCCTGCATGGAAGAAGGACCAGGAAGGAAGACCTTCAGAGGAAAAGGCCATCCTTCTCCAAAACCCCAACCAGCTTTCTGCTGAAATGGGACAATCCAGACTAAAGGCCTGAACGGTTTCCCACTCTGAGGCAACCTAGGTTCCAATCCTCATTTGACCATGAAGTTTACTGAATGATCATAAACTACTGCTCTTCTTCCCAGCCTTTCCTACTTTAGAAGGAAGCTGTGAGAATAAAACACAGGAGGGAAACAGCATCTTGCAAGATAGGCAAGATAAAAATATAACACATAGCATAGATAAATAAGAAAGCTTTTTCAGATTTATTTAAAATACTGATCTACTACTTGGAGGGAGTAATTACAATTGCCAAAGCAATGCATGTAAAATACTTTGTACACTTAAGAGGCACTGCCAAAATGTTATGTATTCCATGTGTAGCCACCATTTTCACATTCAGTCATCAAGTAGCTTTTCTGAGATGAGAATTTCTAAAAGCCAAGTTTAACCCACTTCTTTTTCCATCTCTTTGAGACCAATGTTCTTACAAACAGCAGCCAGCTCTTGTTTGTTGAGGTATCCATTATTTCCAATGCCAAGATTCTCAGTCATGTTCAAATACAAGGTGGAGTCTTCTCTAGGGTTGTCAATGAGGTTATTATCACAGGCACACATTTGACCTACAAAAGATTAAACTTACGTTAACAAGAGCTGTACTTCTAATTACTCTGTTGTTCTTATCAAATGCTACTCATTATATAAGTCCTTAACTGGAAATCGGATTAAATTTCTATTCCCTTCTGAATTGTTCTCCAAACCCTTAATTCGGCATTTCCATTATCCATGGGAACTTTGCTAAATATTTTCAGTTACAATATTGGATTTTTTCAGTAATACTCAAAAATATCAGAAACACATTCTTTTATCTCCACTCTCTTCCTGTCCCTATTTAATTATAAGTATGGATGTAAAAGAAATCCACCACAGATCTGCAAGACACAATAAACCAGAATCTACACCGAACCAAAATGGCCCCCACTGACAAGGGAAGCTATTTTAAAGCCTTGGTGCAGCACCAGTGGCAATACTTAAGAAGGCTGTCAAAGGACTGAGGAAAGAGGAGCTAGTTTTTTTCTGAGATTTTTTTCCTAAGAATATGGGTTCAGGTGTGCAGAAAAGGGGAAGATCAGAGGCTTTGAGATAAGAAAGAGGGCTTCCTTGTGGCCAAGATGGAGGATTTTTGTGGCCAGTCCAGAGATTCCACATACTTAAACTAGATAAATAGATCTATCGATATGCTTGGGTTGCCTTCAACAGATTCAGTCTATAAGTTCACCTCGCCCATTCCTATCCACTCTGGCTGGTGCTGGAGAGCAGGATTTGAATCTGAGAACTTTTGTCTGCAAGGAATGTACTCTGCCTTTCTACTAGAACTTTACCCTGAGCTCACCTACTGAATCAGATGGCAAAAGTGGAACTTCAAGAAAAGAAGCAATAAAAAAATGTTTTAACGTTTGCTACACACTTTTTTGCTGAGCCACATCTTGGCCCTCAAACATCTGCTGCTGCTGTTCTTTTGAGCTTTCAGCCTCTTCATCTGATTTGAGACTCTAAAAAAGAGAACAAGATTAAATGTTCCATAGATTCAGTCCACTGGCCAAGAATGAAGGACAAAAAAAAAACCAAAACACAAAGCAAGGGAGAAGATTGTGTGAAATTGCCAATACAACTTCAAATTAACCATGCTTCCCACTGGCATCTGACTCCTTTCAGTAGCCTAACATGAGATTTATACTGTGTTGGATTAAGGCTGGAGAGATCTAGATGTGACCCTCCTTGAGAAAAGTGGATTTACAAACTCCTCACTCTGCTTCCACTCATGTCACTGAAACTCCTCTTCAAAAACTTCTCCCAACCAAATCAGGTAGTGAGAGGAGAGAAAGAATATGGCATTCAGAGCACAGGTATCTCTCGACTGATTCTTCCTACACAAATTACCAATATAAAAAACTAGCACATGAGGACAAAGGCTGAGCTTGAGGCTTTCCCCCAGCCATGCTACTTTTCTATGCAAGGACATTTATTCTGAATGGAGGAGCATTCAGCCATGTGAGTGACCATTACTGTCACAGTCCAGAAATTATCAATTCTAAAAATCAGAAACAACCTTTCTTCAAAAGCAAATCTTACACATGGCATGTTTGTTCATAGACTAGTAAAAGTTTCATTTTCCCCAGTACAGGTAGTCCTTGCTTAACAGTCACAATTGGGACCAGCAACTCTGTCGCTAAGCGACACAGTTGTTAAGCGAGACATCATGTGACCACAACTTGCGATTTTACTTCTGGCTTCTCCATTGACTCTGCTTGTCAGAAGCCAGCTGTGAAGCATACAAATGGTGATCATGTGACTGTGGGACACTGCAACAGTCGTAAACACCTGCCAGTTGCGAAGTGGCCAAATCTTGATCACGTGACCGCAGGGATGCTGTGACGGTCATTAAGTGCAAGGACCGGTCATAAAGTTACTTTTTCAGCGCCAGTGTACCTTTGAACGGTCACTAAACAGGGCAGTTGTTAAGTGAGGACTATCTGTATAACTCATCTTTGCAGAGGCTGTCAAATTAGGAACCATCAAATTTGACTGCAAAAAGCCATGTCTTTGTTATTGAATACCAACCAGGTTTGGGGCATTTCCTGAGCATCCAGAAGAGATCAGAATAATTAAAGAATTCTCAGAGACTCAGATGGCTACTTCTCTCGTCAAGTCCAAGACACCACAAATGTAACAAAAGGAACAATCAGGGAAACACAAGAGAGGCAGTAAAATCCAACATGTCTATTTCAAATAGCTGGAAGATGGATCTTCAAATACCTCCACACTCTCCAAAGAAGTTGAACGCCTCAGCTGACTTTTTACATTTGCCTTTCTCTGCTCCTCTTGTAAATATTTGGGGGTTTCCAACTTGGCACTTTCAAGTTCTGGCCTTGTCCGGCGGCCATACCCTTTGGCCTCAGTGATGTACTTGGGCTCAATCTCATCTGGAATAACTGAGTTGGAGATACTTTCAGTTCTAATACAGGCAGCAATGGGGATATTTCCCCTCCTCTCCACCTTCTTTTTAATCCCAAATAAAGCTTTTAAAAACATAACCAACAAACTATGAATTCAAAATCTTGGGCTGTTGGGGCCCACTTATGCTGATTGTAAGCTACCTATACATGAGTCCTCTCTATGTGCTCTTTAAGAGGGGCGTGGTGGCTCAGCGAGTAAGACGCCAGGCTTGTCGATCAGGAGATTGCAAGTTCGGAGGTTCGAATCCCTAGCCCCGCGTGACGGAGTGAGCTCCCACACTAGCCCCAGCTCTTGCCAACCTAGCAATTCGAAAGCATGCAAATGCAAGTAGATGAATAGGTACCACTTCGGTGGGTAGGTAACAGCGTTCTGCGTGCGTCATGCGGCCACATGACCACGGAAGCATCTTCGGACAACGCTGGCTCTTCGGCTAACAAACGGAGATGAGCACCGGCCCCTAGAGTCGGACACGACTGCACAAATGTGCGGGGGGGGGGGGACCTTTACCTTTACCTATGTGCTCTTTAATACAAAGTTTTCACTCAAAATATTCACCATGGAATAACACCCAGAGCTAGTGAGCATAACTGGGAGGATATCACAAGGTACATTTAAGAGCACTACAGCTAGTCCACTCATGAAACTTCCCAAGGCCATCTGGTTGCCCATGGTAGGAAACAATGATGGATAGGCAGGCCTTTGGATGTGATCCAACACTTTTTCTTTTCTTCCTTTTGGTCAATTCTAACATCATTGCCCCAATAATCATTCACTTTTTCCACTATTAGAACAACTCATTCCCAGTTACTGTTCCAAGGATTTCATGCCTTACAGCAGCACCCAGTTGCTGTCTCAAATTAAACTTCCCTTTTCTTCCAGGTGCAGCTTATAACTTTCCTTTCTTACACTTGTTATGCCAAAGCAGTAGAAGACATAGAAAATAAGTAAATGTTGATGTCAATAAATCTAACTGTTGGAATAGGACTGAGGAGACCCAGGTTCATGTCTCTATTCAACCATGGATCTCGGTGGGTGATTATGTACTAGTCTTTCATTCTCAGTCCAATCTACCTGACAGGAGTGTTGTGAGATAAAATGAGGGGAGACCTCATGTAAGCTGCCCTGAACTCCCCCCCAAAAAGGTAGAATATACAACAATTTATTAGACAGGACATGTCACCAGTCCTCTTGTTAATATCCCATTCCCATAAACGCACACAAACTTTATGTTAGGTGCCAGATATGAAAGGACATAGAGGCAACCATTTAAAATTTTTGTTCATGTACGAACTTGAGAAACATATCTCCAAAGGAGCAACTATTGTGTTTTTATCCCCAGGAGTTTCATTACAGAAAGACCACTGGTTTAATTGCAGAATAGCTTACTCTTTATTATTTTCAGAAATCAATCAGTACAGACAACATCAGTAAGTAATCTTTGCTAATCATGTTTCATTAGTAATCCATCATGAAGCATGTCATAATAAGATACATCATTTGGTGGCTAATCTATATCACAGCTAAACTTAAAGCCAAAAATCCAAAACAAGCCTATTTTCAAGCATCTCATTATTCATTCACCTGGCTCCAGGTAGCTGCTCTCATCATCTGAAAGGCCAAGATTGATGGTTGAAGACAGTATGGTCACAAAACCTTCCTTAAACTCTTCAAAATTAACCTAGTAAGAGATAGGAAGAAAAACATTGTTCAGTTGTCTTGAGCAGGATGAAAACTCATTTTTCTTCTCACTACTGTGAGACTAGGCTGAAGCTGCCATAACTAAAGATGAAGCAGGCACCTAAGCAGAGAGGACAAAAAGCCAGGAACCTTGTCTAAAAGATCCCTTGGGAAGGCAGATAAAAAGGAAACAAGTCGTTAAGGAAACAGCAGGAAAAATGTCACCTGAACCAGACAAAGCACGTGTGATGGTCCTGATCTTTTAGCTATTAATTCAGAGACTCTTACTACAAGCCATCAAGGATATGAACGAGTTCTTTATTAAAGCAAGTGATCATTTCCAAGGCAAAGACTAGAATGAGAAACAGCCCATGCCAAATGGTATTTACATCCTCCCCCTTATGCCAGCTCCCCACATTGGGGAAGTCATTCCGTGACAGCCCCTCCCTATGCTCTCACCAATACTTCCATACTTCCCAGCCACAAATCCTTCGCTAACAAGCTGACAGCGCCATTCAGGCTGACCTTGGTGCCAGCCCCTTCAACTAAACAACTCTAATCAACATTCCTAACGGCCCTGCAGGCATGCTAGAGTACTACTACCCCCCATAACTACGCTGGCAGGATGCTCCATCCTGACAGCAAGCTGGGCCTGAGCACATGGAAAACCCTCCAATCCCAGCTAATTAACAAAGCAAGAACTCTTGGGGATAAAATGGGGTCCTGAAGCCCACCCACTCCTTGAGTCTTTTTTGGATCCAGACTTGGCAGCTTCTGTCCCTCTAGCCAGTGCCTGGCAGCCTAGCTGGGAAAGACGTGGATAAGTGGGGATGAGTGTGTGTGCATGTAAGAAAGAGCAAATGTACATTGTAACCAGTAAAGTTTTGCTGTTACTTTAGATGTATTCCAAAGAGCCTGATGTGCCTCAGTCTTCGGTTGAAAGTGATTTGTGCATTTATTTTATTTATATATTTAATTTTTATCCCGCCTTTATTATTTTTATAAATAACTCAAGGCAGCAAACATACTAATACTCCTCCCTCCTCCTATTTTCCCCACAACAGCAACCCTGTGAGGTGAGTTGGGCTGAGAGAGAGGGACTGGCCCAAGGTCACCCAGCCGGCTTCCATGCCTCAGGCGGGACTAGAACTCTCAGACTCCTGGTTTCTAGCTGGTTTCTTGGCTGTTCACCAGGGCTGCATGTCTGTCTGCTCTAGCCACATCTATCTGGAGAACCCAGGTAGAAAGCAAAGGGGGCTTAAAAGATCCACATGCCTCAATAGGCTGTGAGTAAGTGACAAGAAGCTGAACCTGGGAGCGCATGTAACACCACTTGGGAAAAGAGAAAGTAGGCTAGCAGGAAGCAGGACAATGCCAGGTCTCAGACACAATCTTACTTTCAGTTGATCAGTTCAAAACTTACTCATACATAAACTGCAGTTTTACAAGGTGAACTATGGCAAAACCAATTTGCACTACTCCTGGAAATTACCTTTGCACTATAGAGTCTTCTGTAATTCTTAATTAATATACATTGAATTTCTCCTCTCTCCTGATAATAAAGTCCTGTACCAATGTTTACTACTCACACAAGCTTCAACAAGGGGAACACAGGTATAGCTCGCAGTAATCACATGAATTCAAATATTGCTGATGCTGTAGGAAAGCCAAGCCACAGTGGTGTGTAACCACATTGCAGAGGTCAGACAGGAAAAAAAATCTGAGTATAGTTTCCTGCTGCTTCATGAGACCTCATAGAGATTAAGATCTGATTCATACAAACACACTAAGCCATGACATAGTTAGACCTTGCTTGAGATGGGGTGGTTGTCTTGAATTACATTTTCTTTCCAGCTTCCAGATGTAAAGATGGGATGCAGGAGCAGCTGCAAAATGGAGTCATGACAGCTGCAACATCTTTGCACTCCTAACTCTGCCACATGCCAGATTTGCTGCATCTTCTAGTATATCAGTGCTGGGTAAGTACCTTTCTCCTGATCAGCACCACACCTGGTTTAGTATATTATGCAAACCAGCTATAGATTACACACACACACACACACACACACACACACACACACACACACTGTATAAATGTATAAATGTAAACTATATAAATGTGACAAACTGCTGGGTGGCCATTTAACTCAAATAATATAATAATTTGCCACTAAGTAGAAATAGAAACGTCTGAGTGCCTCTCCTTGATTCCAGAGGAAGGTGAGAAAATATTTAATCCCAGTCCTCCAAACCATGTTTTTGAGTACTATCTCAAAACCAATACCATCTACAAAACTTATATAGAACACTGGGATTGGCTCAGCCAATATAATAAAGCACATCGGGGTCAGCCTTACCACGGGTCTGTGGCTGGGTTAATCCAACATGCTAAGCCTCTGGGACCAGTTTCAGTTGTGTTGATGGGGGGAGAGGTCTAGCCTATGACCTCTGTTTTGTGGGGCTCTGCAGGGCTTGTCATTCTCCCCATTCCTGTTTAATATCTACATGAAGCTGCTGGGTGAGATCATTTGATGGCACCAGGTGAGGCATCACCAGTATGCAGATGATACCCAGTTTTATATCTCCAGTCCTGTCTGACCAAGCAATGCCGTGGAGGCTCTATCTTGGTGTCTGGAGGCTGTAGGAATCTAGATGGGGACTGAGTGACTCTGGATTTTAGGGCCTCCAGGTTCCAGGGATTTTCTATTCTTAATTCTGAACAGGGTTGCACTTCCCTGAACAGAACCTGTGCACAACTTGGGAGTACTCCTGAACTCAGGGCTCCTACTCAAGGAACAGATGATAGCCATGGCCAGGAGGGCTTTTGCACAGTTTCATGTTATGCACCAATTGCACCCATTCCTGGACCAAGAGACTCTGCTTATGGTTACTCATGCTTTGATCACTTGCAGGACCCAGAAAGAGAGCCTGTTGTGGTGCCCGCTCTTTGGAACATTGTTCCCCCGGAAATTAGATTGGCCCCAACCCTGGTGGCCTTTCATACAGCTTTGAAGCCCTGGTAATGCCACCAGTATGCCTGAATGCATGTGTTTGGGAGGATCTGATGGGATTGAAAATACCAAGAACTAGATTTTAAATAGTGAATGGGGAGGGGAAGAGAGAAAAGAGATGCAGCTTTAAACTAAATGCCAAAAGGATGCTGTGTTGGGTATCCAAGAATGCAGTATTCAGGTGCAGAAGCCTTGCAGTTACTTACTCTGGCAAAGTGATTATTCCCCAAAAGTGTTTCCAGAAGTAAGGGGAGCTGTCCTTCCAGATGTAGTTTGTGGCACAGCTCAGTCAGCTCCTCCTTGTCCAAATACCCAGTGCCTGTGGTATCACAGCTGTCATACACATCCTTGAGCTGAGATGTGTATCTGTTCTCTTCCTCACCCATCCCATAGTATACAGCGCACAATCTAGGAGAAATGAACCAGCATTTTAGGATGGGTTATTTGTTGATCTTGAACAGTATGACTGAAATGTATATGCAATGTAATAGTCTACAAATAAAGTCAGTGAACATGTGCACTGTGCAATATTATGAAAGCCAGTTAAAGGTTTTATAACTAACAACTTGTAAAGATTTCTCATTCTTCTTTTCTTATTCTTTAGAACAACTTTCCAAACCTTATGACCTATAGATATGATGGGACAAAACCTCCCAGAGACACCAAGAACTCAACCGTAATTCTATTTTTCATTTCCTTTGCAAAATTAGACATTTCATTGAGTTTCTGTTTTCAGTTACAGGAAGTAGCATTCCCCTTAAGTCAGAGATCAATCCCTGTAAGGAACAAGTGTTGCACAGTTGTTATGACCTTAACCTGAATATCAGACTTCTGACTAAGCTGCATGAATGTGCTCAACACTAGTGAAATTCATATGAACGTAAGAAATTGTCTTATACCAAGTCAGATCATTGGTTGATCCAGCTCAGTATTGTGTCTACAAGGACTGACAGCAGTTCTTCACGGCTTCACGCAAGTCGTGGGGTGCCAGCATGGAAGCTTTTGCAAACAAACTTGTGTTTTGCCACTCAGCTACTCTCCTTCCCCAGGTGAGTGCCTCTAGCAATCTTCCAGCATAAACACAACTTTATTGATTTCACTGCTGCAAGTTACCGAAATAAATTGTGGTCCTTTTTAGCTGGCAGATGGGCTAATGCATCATAGGTAAAATGGGGCTAAGTATAATGTGCAAGGGGGCGCGATGGCTCAGCGGTTAAGACACCAGGCTTGTCGATCGGAAGGTCCGCGGTTCGAGACCCGAGCGCCCCGTGACAGAGTGAGCTCCCGCACTTGCCCCAGCTCTTGCCAACCTAGCAATTCAAAAGCATGCAAATGCAAGTAGATAAATAGGTACCACTTCAGTGGGTAGGTAACAGCATTTCACGTGCGTCATGCCGGCCACATGACCACGGAAGTGTCTTCAGACAGCGCTGGCTCTTCGGCTAACAAACGGAGATGAGCACCGGCCCCTAGAGTCAGACACAACTGTGCAGGGGAAAACCTTTACCTTTACCTTATAATGTGCAAATCCAATCACTGGGACTGAAACGTGTGAATCCCCTTTACTTCCTCTGCCACCATATCTAAAAATCCCTTGAAGCCATGAACAGTAAAAGATAAAAACTAACGTAAGCCGCGAAATATAAATGACACAATAGATAAAAATATTCACCAGTTCGCAGCTGAGAATCTATTTGTATTATGGTGGGTTAAAACTGTAATACAGAGCTTTCCAAACTGTGTGTCGCGACACAAAAGTGTGTCGCCACACACAGCGTGGTGTGTCGCCACACCACCCAGAAGCGGCGGCGCGCGCATGCACAGCGGCAGCAGCAGCTGCGCGGGATCAGTGCTTCCGCGTTTTAGTGGAGGCTGCCGCCGCCATGCACGCACGTGCCGCCGCACGCCCCCCGCGCCGCCGCCGCACTGCCGCCGCCGCCGCTGGTGTGTCGCCAGCGGCGGCACTTTGGAAAGCCCTGCTGTAATAAATAAATAAAAACCAGAAAACATATTCACAACAATATCCAACTTGAACACTAATTAGACAAAAACAGCCTGGGTGTAGAGAGAGGACTTTAACAATTGCTTAAAGTTTATCAAAGTTAAAACTCTGCCCCCAACAACAAGGAAGAGGGACATCGACCCAGAGCCCCTCTCCCAGAACCCACTCTCTTCTGAGTAATCATTTATTAAGGATCATTTACTTAGGCATTGTGCTGAAGGGAGGAATGTCTAAATGTGCACGGCTGCCTGTCACCCCAATAAATAAATAAATGGCTGAACTAATGTGAACTAAAAATCCAACCCAGTCATGACTCAGACCAGATTCACTCATCACATTAAATCTTAATGTGATTTGTTTCCGCTTAGTATCTTTTGGTGAGCCAAGCCATGGCATTCTTAATCATAGCTAATGGCTTGGCATGATATAGTGATGCCAGTTATGGTTTATTCAACTCACCATTGTTGATTAAACCATAATTAATACAATATATGGACCAGGTCATAGATAAAGGTAATATTGTGACAGAGCACTGTAATTTGGCATTAATTCTGCCTTTTGAGAGCAATAATATCAGTACATACAGCTATTTTTTCATCAGCTCTTACTTGTTCCTTCCAGCCTTAAAACAAATCTATTCTTAGTTGCAAAGATGGTATCCCAAATAGCCTGAAAATAAAAGAGAAGCAAATGCAGGTAGTCCTAAAAATAAAAGAGAAGCAAATGCAGTAATTGGGACTGGCAACTCCATCGTTAAGCAATGCAGTCATAAAGCATGACGTCACATGACTGCGCTGAGTTACAATAGCAGTTAAAATAGTTCCAGTTGCCATCATTAGGTGAATCCTGCATGGTCGTTAAGTGCAATGTCATGTGACCACCCTTTGCAACCTCCTGCTGGCTTCCCCATTGACTTTGCTTGTCAGAAGCCAGCAGTAAAGGTAGCAAATAGGGATCCCGTGACTGCGAGATACTGCAACCATCATAATTGTGAGCATGGTATTCTTCAGCATGGTATTCTCTGAGATTTTCAGGACATAAATTAGAGTTATTCACTGGAAAGTCTAGTTTAATTTTCCACACTTTCAGCCTTGTCATTGAGTATGCATTTATTTTATTTATTTATTTATTAAATTTATATGACCGCCCAACTCCCCCAACGGGGGACTCTGGGTGGTTTACAATAAAATTAAGGTTAAAATATGAATAAAAAATTACAATTTATTAACATAATATAAATAAATATAAAATCCAATCTGGCAAGTTGATCTTAAATAATAGGGAGGACATCATGGTATTTAACCTTCCTTACTTCCAAGTTAGAAGAAACATTTCAAAAGCAGGGACTCTCTCAAGCTCTGGTGACTTCAGAGATGCATCCCATATTGTTTATTTTTTTAACAGTACCGAAGTGCTGGTTTGTCACTGTTTTCTTGTGGCTTGTTTTTTCAACTACCCAATCTCAGCTTCTGCTCTGAGTTTTCCTGGTGGTCACCCATCAGGTACTAATCAGGTTCTGACCTTGCCAAGATTGGTTAGGTGCTCCCACCAACTTGGCTAACAAAACCTTATTTTATACTTATTGGCCACGACAGAGAATATTTAGTAATTACTGGGGCACATCTCCTTATAAATATTTATTATTCTGGAATTAACTCACATGATTTAGGCTTATCCTGCTACAGCCAAATTATACTCTGAAATTAGCAGAACTCTCAGAATGGAGAGTCTTTAACAATCGTTACCAACGTTTATACTGGTCTTTTTTCAAAAGAGGAGCAACATGAAGGGATTTTAAGCAAAAATCTGTTTATGATTGTTAACTTTCCTTTTGGCCACCAATCCCAATTTGCTACTAGCAAGAGTGGGATCTTGCAGGAGTAGGTAGCTGCATGCTTGACAGATGCAGGACACTGGAGCAGTTGCTGTCTGCAAAAGCCTGCTTAGAAGTAGTTCTGTTGTGCTAAATAAATGCAAGACCAATTTACTTTCACACAATTTTTATCCTATATATTAACATATTGTAGTTGTAATTATATTATTAAATTGCACTATATGGTCCTGTATTATTTGAATTGTTTTCAGACTGTACCTGTATAGTACCTTTCTCTCCATTTAATTCAAAATCAAAAGAAAACTCCCACAATCTTTTGATATACCACAGGGAAATAGTAGATTGGATTACAACAGAATGTAACACTATTTTAACTGAAATAATGGGAGCTGGCCTCTTATATGCTGTCATGAGTTACTCCCACATATGGTCAATTTGCTGATCTTTTGGATTTTGTGTTATTTTAGGTGCCCGGGGCAACTGCCTCGTTCATTCCAATTTCACAGTACTACATAAATTATACTGCAACAAAAGAGTGTTGATCATTAGTAGATCAATTCTTTAAAAAAACTGAGGTGTCTTCTATTCAAAATCTTTTTAGGAAATATATGTTTCTTCTAATTTGTGGCGTAACCATTTCTTCCCAGAAATATAACCAAGAAAAAATGAGTGAGAAAATGGAAAACTGCATCAGTCCATAGCCACCAAAATCCCTGAAGCACATCCAAGAAGATTTTCATCTGATACAGAAAAAAGTATTCTTGGCAATACATCAGCTGTACTAATTCTAGAGGGCATATTAAGACTGTCTGAATAAGCATTTCTACCACAGAGATGCTTATCACACAATTCTTACAATGTTCTGAGGACCAAACCACAGAAGATAATTCATCTCTAATTCCATTTGGGCCCCCGTTTCCAGCTGCTGGCTGTTTTTTTTTCTCCTGAAGAGCTAAGAAAAGCAAAGTAAGAGTCATGCAGAACTAAGGCAAGTTCTAAAATATATACAAGTGTTTCCATCACTTTGAAGTTCAGACTCTTAGGTGTAAATTTAAATACAATTAAAATAGCCTCCTTCAAGTTGAGCTTGACTTCTGATGACTCATGTGACTGAACTTCTGAGAAGAAAGGCACAGGATAGCTCAACATTTACATATACAGAATTCTACAAATTGCCCTTAATCTAGTGCCCTCCAAGTGATGGTGGGGGACAACTGAAGTTGAAATCAAAACATCTGGAGAGCAACAGATTGTGTAGTATTTTCTAAATGTTTCTGTTGCTTAAAAAAGAGATCTGAAGCATCTACACTTGGCTTCTATTGGTGTCAATGCTGAGGTAAGTGGACCATTAATTTGACCAACTGAAAACGTTTTTTTAAATTTCTAAAATCATCGCACCATCTTTAAATTGCAGTAATTTCATTTAAGAGTTCTAATACAATCTCATACAGTATTATATAGATCATGAAATGAATTCCAGTTTGCTCTCTTCATTAGTGAAGAAGAGTGCCTTGGGTTATGGACAAATCTTAATGAAGGCTTGGCCTTGCATTTATTTAGCACAACAGAACTATTTATATGCAGGCTTCCTCAGGCAGCAACTACTCCAGTGTCCTGCTTCGGTCAAGCATGGAGCCACCTGCTCCTGCAAGATCCCACTGTTGCTATAGCAAATTGGGCTCAGTGGCCAAGAGGAAATAATAACAGAGGACTTAGAATTAAGACCTGCAGGATCAGTATGAAATGTTAAAGCATCTAGATTTTTAACTCTAACCCCCAAATGAGGTTTCTGCTAAGTGAGTAACATAAAATGTGATGAGACAAATATTCCAACTGTCAGCAATTCATTAAAACATCTGAAAGTACCAACAGGCTGAACTGAAGTTCAATCAGGCAGACTGGCTTTCCTGCTGAAAGCCGTTTTAGTAGGTGCAGAGTTTCAGATTATATTTGCAGATCAGTCTTTCTGGTTTTGCACGGACCCTTCAATTATTCCATCACCCATTAGGCTTTCTCCAATCCTCTTCTAATTAACCTCCTAAGAAAATACAGTTGCCCTCCTTAGTTATACAGTCTTATTAAGCAGATATTTCCTATTCTACTTTTCCATACGTTTGAGGAATGATAACCCACCTTTTACCTTTATCCTTTGCACCATACAGTTCCACTACAGAACCTGATCCCCTCCTGATCCCCTCACCATCCCTAAACAGAACCCCCAGTGTTAACCCTTTTAGGGATTCTAGAGTTCAGTTTACTTTTTTTTTATTAATACTTTGTTCTGAACTTTTTATGATATTGTATTTTATGTCTATTGTAATTTTTATTTGAAGTAACTCCTGATGAATGCTAATATACACATTGCCTAAAACAGACAACTAGTAATACAATGGAACCAGCACAATGGGTCTGATAACAGTCCCATAGCGTATAGAGTGGAGCACACAAAATATATGGAGTCCAGGGCTATTCGCTCTTCAGTGGATTATTCCTAAATCTGACTACAGTGATGGCTGATGAGAGAAGTCAGAGAAAACAGGATAGGTTGTTTTTTTCTCCCTCACTTATTCCTATCTCAAACCTCTTCAGAAAGAGAAATGCTAACAGATTATTCATCTTTCTGAACAAATGTTGGCAGTTATCTGAGCAAGGCAAACCTCACTGCTATCTTGGTCATAATAATCCAGACCAGCTGGAACCCTTTAATAGACTGGCTTCCCTAACAATTCCTCCTTGTTGTCAAGCAGGAATATAGCATTAATATAGCATTAATATTGTTGATTTAGACAACTGCCAACTTAGATTTTTGATATTTAATAACTTGTAAGTAGAATTATATGTATTGTAATATAATGCAATAAAACACCCATCTCCAGCATAGGGAAAATTCCACAAAACCATGTAAACTTAAAAATTGCTTCTGGTTTCTGGTAACTGAAACATTCTGTGTAATATGGCCTATAGGAATATTAACTGCTCAGCTTGTTTCAGTAGCTTTATTTTTAACTGATTGCTTTAAAAGTTGAAATATTACTTTTATGAGCATTTCCCCCAGGACTATCAATCCTTGACTGCTTCATATTTCTCAGTAGTAAAACTGGACACAGAGTTCAGCCAGAAGCAATGCCATGTTTTTGTATAGCTCCCATCTGCATTATTGTCAAGTGTCAAACCTATAAAAACCTGAATTCAGAGATCTGAAATACTAAAATTGCTGCATTTGTATTTAGCTGAAAAGAAGACACCACCTTCTGTTGTGTGTGGAACAATAATGAAGGAGACCCGAGTCAGCCTTCCTCAACCTGGTGCCCTTTAATTATGTTGGATCCAACTGGCATGTTTGCTGGGGATAAATAAAGGTGAAGCCCAGCACATCTGGAGAGCACCAAGATGGAAAAGGGATGTCTAAGCTGTTTTAGCATTTTAACATTAAAGATACGAATTCACTAGGCATTACATTACATGCCCTTGATTAATTTGAATCTGTCTACACCAATTTCAATTATAAACAGATTAAAATCCCAAAGCACCCAATGCATTAACAGGTATTTGCCTGGCACTGAAAAGACAAGAAGCAAGACCAGTTGAGCCCCTCTGGAAAGGCCCACAATCGTGATGCCACAACTGAAAGATACCATCCTTTTCGTACTATTGCACCTCACCTCAGAAGATGGGAAGATGTTAAATGAGCAAATTCTCATCAGGTTGAAATCACTAGCTATATGGGATAAAATACTGGATCAATATTTAATATGCAAGGACTCCACTCAAGCTCTCTTACTCTTACACTTACAAGGATCAAACTATTTGAAAATGAATTATTTTCATGACTCACAATTATACCATCCCTTCAAAACTAGA
Source organism: Charina bottae (assembly GCA_023362775.1). Lineage (NCBI taxonomy): Eukaryota > Metazoa > Chordata > Lepidosauria > Squamata > Charinaidae > Charina > Charina bottae. Next base: position 75,498,943 of record JALMGJ010000001.1, on the reverse strand, counting down.
GTTTGAAGTCTCCAAGGAGTCAAACTTCTAAAATATTAGGGAACCCATTGCTAGAGTAGTTGTCCCCTTGGAGAGCAAATGCCCTGGTTATCACCTTTAAATCCCTACATGGTCTGGATATCTTTGAGGTTGCCTTCTCTGAGTTGCATCTGCCTATCTGGTGAGAACTAGTAAAATGGGTTTGCTGAGGTTCCCAAATCTGAGGGAATGCCATCCGTAAGGTCCACATGCTTGAGCCCTCTTAGTAATAAATCTCCCACCTTTGGAACAGCTTTCTCCCAGTTATTGGGATTACCCCCTTCCTATTATACTTATGAACAGTTGTGAAAACATGGCTCTTAAAGATCTCGCTGCCCAAAAGGTGTCACATCATGGCCTTGTAGTTATCATGTTACCTATCTGTAAAATATACTGTAATTTTATGTTTATTTTTTGTAAGCAGCTTGGAATTTTCAGAAATTGAGCAGCATATACTGTAAGCCAAAGCAATAAACATATACATACAATGTTATTAACTGCTTTTTTTTGGTCCAGTTGATTAGCTTCCCCTTTCTACCCAATGTACATTACCATACAATACAAACCTCCTGGCAGGACTTGTGTGTTATATTGTCTATTACTTAGTACAGTGTTTCTCAACCTCAGCAACTTTTAAGATGTGTAGACTTCAACTCCCAGTTGAATTCTGGGGGTTGGTCCACACATCTTAAAGTTGCTGAGGCTGAGAAACACTGACTTAGTAATATTAAGTGCTAAATAGCTTTTCTATAAATCAAATTATTTTGCAAGCAGAGATGTAGCAAGACATTTAAAAAAAACTTTTAATCAGCCTTGTTATCACACTAAAATTCTGTTTGTCTTTGGAACATATTAAGAAATGATCTGTTATCTCAAAAGTCAAAAATGCTAAGCTTTGGGAGACTGCCAGAGAATACCAATATAGCTAAAAGAGGCTTAATGTTCCTTTTTCAACCTCACCTCAAAACACAAGAATTTATATCTTACTGGGCTCACTTGCTCCCAGTTCTGGGAGCTTCCAAACATCTATATACTACTAAAACTCTCATTGTGTTTATCTGTTTGCCTGTTTGTATCCTCAAGTTAGCCCAAACAGTGCATTATACCACAACAATTTTTGAATCAAGGTACATAAAATCTGCTAACTTAAAGAATGAGTAAAAAAATCCGGGACTCCTGTGGAATTAAAATTTCCACAATGTTCAGACCAGTTTTATTTGCAAAGTTGTGGCCGTTGCAGCATCCCCACGGTCATGTGACCATGATTTCTGATGCTCCCTAAGATCTTCCCGCAAGCAAAGTCAATGGGGAAGCCGGCAGGAAGTCGGAAGTCGCTCCCGCTCCCACTGCTCTTTTGCCTACCTGTGGTCATTCTGTTTATCTATTTAGGTAAGTTAATATTGACTTATTATTGAAGTTCATTTGCCACTACAATTATTTTTCTATTTATAATATATGCTCTTCTTAGATGATCACAAGATCATCCAGCATTGGGGTAAAAAAATATGGTCAGCCTAAAATGTAATGTTCATTCTGGTCACATCAGACTACACTACATTTCTCAAAAAAGGATGATCCAACTGATAACAGGGCTGTCTAGTCTCTTTTAAGAGTCTGTTCTGGGACTGCATGGAGCAATATTCTGTCCTTTATTTATATGGAACTGAGAATACATCTTTTCCCTTTAATAAGCTCTTAGCAGAACATTAAATGTTAATGTTCACCATAGATAAAGGTAAAGGTTTTCCCCTGCACAGTCATGTCCAACTCTAGGGGCCGGTGCTCATCTCCATTTCTTAGCTGAAGAGCCAGCGCTGTCCGAAGACACTTCCGCAGTCATATGGCCAGCATGACGCGCACGGAACGCTGTTACCTACCCACGGAAGTGGTACCTATTTATCTACTTGCATTTGCATGCTTTCGAATTGCTAGGTTGGCAAGAGCTGGGGCGAGTGTGGGAGCTCACTCCGTCACGCGACGCTCGGGTCTCGAACCGCTGACCTTCTGATCGACAAGCCTGGCGTTTTAACCACTGAGCCATTGCGCCCCTAATGTTCACCATACAAGAAAATAATGTTGAATTAAAACCCGTAATTTACCCAAAAGCAGAACTTTAAAGAAGAGAGAGGGGGAAAGTAATCAACTGATAAAACTATGCAACAGGAGAAAAACCAAACGGACAAACATATATTAAATGGCAACATGAAACTAAAGAAGAAATGGGACAAAGCAAATCTTATAAGAGTTCCCAAAACAACTTGGGTATGGCCAGAGAAGAGGCGTGCACATACACACACCATGCCTAACAATGATGCTTCCACTAAAAGTGACACCCAATCGGTCTTCTCCAGCTAAACATGGGAGGCAAGTGAATTTAGGCTTTGCTCTTCAACAGGGCTCTGTCTTGTCCTTAAAAGCCTGAATTAGAATAGTTCTATTAGCTTCTGGGTTGACACAAGACTTTTTGCTGTCTTTTCCCAGAATATTTTAACACTCCTAAAATGTAACATCTGAAAAGTAATACATTTTCTGCCAAGTTTTTTCTTTCTATAGGTACCCTAACTTCTACTATCAGACCAATTGCCTGAAAATTCTGCTATAACCTAGGGAAGTTAGTAACCTATCTCCAAGTTAAAATGCATCTCAAAGCTCATAGAAGAATAACAAAGTGCACATGTATTCATAATGTTATGTTGAAAACAGTGTAGGAAATTAAGCATATATCAATGCAAATAGCTAACAATAGTTCTTTGCAAAGAATAATGTTTATTCTTTGGGAATTAAATACCAATGCTTTAGGGCTGATTGTACAACTTTAAATTAGTTTAAATTTAAAGTTCTTCGGTGCAAATGTTTTGTGGGTCATAGCTTCTCTCTCTTTTGATCATTACTATGGAAAGAAGCTATAAAATAGTTTTTTTTTTACTTCTATCTGATTGACAAGGTAGCAATTACTCATGATTTCCTTTTATTTAGTTTCTCCAAACAACAAGAGCATTTCATACTGTGAAAGACAGCTGCCAATACTGCATTCCCTGCACCACAAGCACTTCTGAACAACCACAAGATTTCAGGAGGCTTCATAAAACAAATGCCTCCGCTGGATGTTTCTCGGCAGTTTGTGCAGCATAAACGGCTGCACATTAACCATCCGATAACACGTAAAGGGAAGCATTAAAGGAGGGTGATTCAAAACAGACTGAGTTAGAATTCATGTCAAAATATGCTAAAAGCAAGTCACTGTAAAAAGAAAATAAATCTGAGGAAAACAGTCTCCATGGCCGATTTGGAAAGTCCGGTTTTAAAGCAATGGAGAAGCCACCGTTTTTACCGATTACTGTAAAACAAAAAAGTTTGAAGACGTGAAAGCATAGGTAAAGCAAAGGCGACTTTGTCCTACCTAGATGAAAGCGGGAGCGCACACACACACATTAATTGCCTACGAGCAGGGAATTAAAACCTTTCCCTCTGAGGCCAATGTTTTTACACACTTCGCTTTAATGTCCTGAGCTAAGGAGGAACATTCGGATCCACCCAAGTCCGGCTACGGGACCTCACAACAGCACCCACCTTCTCCGGGGTCCTTTACTAGCCAAGCAGCATCCCCACCGCGCAGGCTCCTCTCAAGAAAAGCCCCTTCGCTGCGCTCCCAGCCTCTTTGTTTCCCTCGAGCCTGAATACCAGCGTGCTCGGTTTCTCTCCTCAGGCGCCCCTCCCCTAGCGGCGCTAAGGAAGCGGCCACGGGTTCGCCGGCGCTTCGGCCTCGCTGCCAACTTCCCAGCCTCCTTCCAACGCCTAGCGAGATGCAGCTTCCTCGCCCTCCTCTCAAGCGGTACCTCTTAGCAGCTGCGGCTACCCGGAGGGGCGAGCTGGACTCCAAATGGGTCTTCAGCCCCTGCTGCTTCGGAGGAATCCAACGAGAACTGTGCGGAGCCGGGCTAGGAAAGCTCCACGGGATGGCTTCGGCTGCAGAAACCGAGGGCGCTGCCTGGCAACAAACGTGCAATTCATCTTTTCTTGTGGCGGAAGGCAAATCCGAAATACCGTTTACACAGAAGGGAAACCTTCCGTGTTCGATATGACTTATTCCATACGGGAATTTGTGTGACTGCTGCCTTGACAGCTTCTTTCGATCTCGCAAGTCAGTTTTCCCCCATCCGGTGTTCTTCAGCCGTATTGGACTCCAGTTACCATGTTGGTTGGGGATAATGGGAGCAGTTGTAGGTAGCCCAACACATTTGGACAGCGCCAAGGTGGGAAAGGAGGATCTAAGTTGTCTTAACTTGTTAACGTTAACAAATGGAAATTCTTGTACTGTAACTTAAAGCTATCTGGAATGATAGGTCCTAACCTCCTTTGTCACCTCCTTTGCATGTGAAAACTGCTATGGTGACCCTCCTCAGCTTCCTCTTCACAAGGCCAAACATGTCCAGTTCCTTCAATCTCCACAGGAGATTCTAGTCATCCATTTTGCCCTTTTCTGAACCTATTCCGATTTCTTGGAAACCTTCTTAAGGTACGGTGCCAGAACTGAACACAGTACATGAGATGGGCTCTGATCATTGCAGAATAAACTGGAAGTTTTACTTCCCCTCATTTAGATTCCATCTGCTTCTGTTGATACAGCTTAAATTGGATTGGTTTATTTTGCAGCCACATCACACTGCTAGTTTAAATTCCTATTTGCATGTGTATTTATTTGTCAGCGACTGTTCCAAAATCTTTTTCACAAGTATTGTTGCCAGGCCAGGAATCCCCAATGCTACACCTGTGCATTTGATTTCTCTCTGTGTGTATCTTTGTTTTCAGCCTATTTATCTAAGCTATGAAGATAATTTTGTAGTTTTTCCCTTTCTTCTGGGCCACTAACTATCCATTAAATTTGGTGTCATCTGCAAATTTGATAACCCTTCCTTCCTTAGCCATATCATTAATAGAAATGTTGGTGGTACAGGGCCAAAGATTACCCATGTGACACTTAATTTATGTTATTTATTTCCAGTTAGATGAGACTGTGGCACAGGCTGATGGGAAATGATGGAAGTTCAAGTCCAACACATCTCAAAGGTACCATGTTGGGCTAGGCTAGAATAAACACACATACTATAGTGTGTAGAGTACAGGATACTTGTTAGCTCTCAACAAAAGAGTATGCAGAGCAGTCTGCAGGATCCAGTGCTTTCATCAAAATGGCAAAAGCAGCATCAGACAGTGAGCTCTGTCCCTTTCATATGTCATGACACTTGTCTAAGAGGGGTGGAGCTTGCATTGCATCGGCCCAATGCTGCTTTTGTCATTTGCCCTCCATAGCATTTTGGACTCCTCTGACAGCATCTTAGATGGAAAAATTGTGATCTAAGAGTAACTGGATTTGCACACAGATTATGCTAACAAGTGGTTGCCTAGTTTGTGGTTCAGTTGCTATGGGTGGTCAGTTTCTGATTCTGTGTATTATACAAACTGAGGTATTTGAATGAATCAAGTAAAACATGGTTCAGATAGCCATAAATCTAAGTGATCCCAGTTCCTACTTATTATTTCTCAGCACATGTGTATGTCAATTGCATAAATTAGAAATGAATTGTGCAAAGAAGCTATTACTTTTGAGGGAATTCTTATTTGTAGATTACTTTATTCAAATGCGTTTCCTGTTATTTTATTCATATTTCTGATTTTATTCTTATTCTTTTTAATTCACAGCATTAAAAAGATTAATTCTTTTAATTACACCTTTGATATCCATAGGTGAAAACTCAATTTTTATTTACACTTTAATAAATAAAATTTTAAAAATGATGCCTGCATAGATATGTTGTTAGAAGACCAGGTGCTATGCCTATTTATTCAGAAGTAAATACTGCCAGGAGCAATTAGCTCTCATTTGTTTAAAATAACTCTGCCAGAAAGAAACATGAAGCACAATGCATGCACACTGCTGTTAGGATGCAGTGATCATATAAAAAGTGGTTAAAAAGTATGAGGGAATCCTCACACAACGCAATCCAGTTTCTGATCTGCAATAATGTTCTCAGGTATAGTTCCCTGAGGTGCAGTACTGAGATTAGTAGAATCAACAATATGATTTTTAAAATGCCTTTTTCATTAACTCCTTTTATATTCTGTTTTTCTGCTTCTTTCAAGAAGTTCAAGATGTGGTTCTCAAAGCATAATTTTTTTTATTTCTACCATATGCTCACTAAACCCACGTTGCATTTTCAATTGCTTTCTATAGACGGCTCTTATTTCCGTTTTGGAATGGAAAAAAATAAGAGTGTACTAAACATCCTTGTCTAAGAAAATGTGATCGTTACTCTACAGCATTCTTATCTCTATGGAAACGAGCGTACGTCCCTCAGCGTAGGGCTTTGTTCAGCGTCCGTTAGTGCGTCAGTGGCGGCGCGTCGGAGAGGAGGTGAGCGCATGCGCCGCTTCGTGATTGTGTCGCAGGAATTGCGTAGAGCGGGCCTTTCCTTTCGGCACGTTGAACGTTCTCGGTAGAGGCGGGCGTCGGGCATCTCTTTGTGGTGGTCGGGGCCTAGGAGTCGGTGTGACGCGATGTCGGGGGCTACGGGCGGTGTGACGGGCTCAGCTCGGAAGCGGCTGCTGAAGGAGGAGGACATGACAAAGGTGGAATTCGAGACCAGCGAAGAGGTGGACGTCACCCCTACTTTCGACACCATGGGCCTACGGGAGGACCTGCTGCGCGGCATCTACGCCTACGGTGAGGGGGGCCTGGACGGATGGGTTGAGAAAGTGGAAACGGAACTAGTTGTGTGGCCGCATCTTCAGAAGGAGCAATAATGGGAGCGAGGGAGGGTCGAAAGCGATAAAGGACGGGAACGCTTTTCGGCTTTTCGGGTTCGCCAGCCTTCTCTAGACGCGATCACCCACCCATCATCCCAGGCCAGCTTGGCTTTAAATGCTGGTCACTATGAAACTCGAGCAAGGAAGGGCCAGTTGTAGTCAGACTTCGATTATGGGCTTCCCTTTGGCATTTGTTGATAATTCTGTGGAAGCCTCTGTTAATGGTATTTCGAAGTAATCCCCAAGCAATCAGGAAATGTTTGAAACTTTTCTGCTTCAAATTCTGTCGATTTTAAAGAAATTTACTTTTTGAAGTGAGATGTAATGGGGTTTGTAGTTTTAACTTTTGTGTACAAATTAAAATTCTTGGTACATGCCTAAGTGAGTCGTAGTTTTGCCATGTTACATGAACCTAAAAAGGTAAAGGTTCCCCCTGCACATTTGTGCAGTCGTGTCCGACTCTAGGGGCCAGTGCTCATCTCCGTTCGTTAGCCGAAGAGCCAGCGTTGTCCGAAGACGCTTCCATGGTCATGTGGCTGCATGACACGTGTGGAACGCTGTTACCTACCCACCGAAGTGGTACCTATTAATCTACTTGCATTTGCATGCTTTCGAATTGCTAGGTTGGCAAGAGCTGGAGCTAGTGCGGGAGCTCACTCCGCAGGCAGGGCTAGGGATTCGAACCTCCGAACTTGCGATCTTCTGATCGACAAGCCTGGCGTCTTGAACCTACATGAACCTAGAGATGAGTTAATTTCCAAATTATTTCCCAAATAAACCTTTAATATGTAGGGTAATTATTATTGGCAGGCACTGATATATGAACCCAGAAGACAGAGTTATCTTCCTCCTGGCCTTGGGGACATAGACTTAGGGTCTAAAACAGTCCTTCAGGAATGGGTCTTTTCTAGGCAGTATACTTCGCTTTTTAAAAAAAAAAAAATTCTCACACACACACTTTGTACCATGGGTAACAAATGTAAGCTGAAAAGAGACAGAAAAACCAGCAAGGATGGTTCCTGCTGCTGTAATTGGAGTAGATCCTTTGGTCATTCCTGTGGGATCACTACATAAGTCATTTATTCAAGAGTAGCAACAAATTTAGTCAGACATATTATATGAATGCAGCCTTAGGGCTGTGTTACTCTTGGTTCTGGCCTCAACTACCTAATAATATCTCTAAAGTAAAGTAGCCTTCCCATTAGATTCAGGCTGAAACATTACTAAAAATTATTTCAAACAAGTGCTAGGGAGCCTGTTTATTTGTTTATTTTAAATAATAGATGTTAACAATTTTAGTTTTCATTGTGTTTCTTCATGGTTTGTTTACTATAATGCTTTGGTCAGTTTTGATAGTATAGTTTGCGGAGGGAAAATCTAAATTGTAATCTAAAAACAATCTTTAAAAAAAAATTTCTAGGCTTTGAGAAACCTTCAGCTATCCAGCAGAGGGCAATTAAGCAGATAATCAAAGGAAGAGATGTGATTGCACAGTAAGTGAAATTATGTACTAAAAGGAAAGTTTGAAGAGTATACTTTGTGATATTATTATTTTGACAGTGAAAAAGAAAATTGTTCTTGATGCTCATTGCTCATAAATAGTAAGGAGTGAGTCCTTTGGAAGCAAAGGACTAACATAACTTTAATGGTATAATTCTAAGCACATTTAATCAAAAATAATCCTGCTTAGTTTTATGGGACTTGCTTTTTCAGAAGTATACTTAGAACTGCAATCTCACAATAATTTAGATTTTTTTGCATCCTTTTTTTTCTTTTATGGTGACATATAACACCCATCTATACATTTTATCCTACATAGATTTCTAAGTAGTAGTCAGTGATCCTTTACAGTCACCAAATCATCTTTATTTTGTTTTAATTATTTTTTTCTCCAGTTAAAAAGTAGACAACAATTTTTCAGTTTTGTTAAGGGGAACTAAAAATGAGAATCTACCTATTGTAGCAAAATTTGAATTAAATACACAATGGTTTGAGTTAAATACACAATAGTTCGAGTTAATTACCAATACTACTTATATAGTATTATACATAATACTGTTCTGGCTCACATACAAATTTGACTTAAGGACAGACCTTGGGAATGGAACTTGTTCTTAAACTGGGAACTGCTTATAATTGTGCTGAACACTTTATATTCACTTTTAAAAGTTTTCTTCAAGCATTGTGAATAATCTTATTAATTTGTTCCTTCAGTGAATTTGCCACTTCTTGGATACAGTAGAACTTTTTATATTAATGCTTTTTTAACATTTTGTTTCATTTTCTTCAGAATTATATTTCAGTGTAGTGCTAACATGTCTGTTTGTTCCATCTAATAATATTGTCCTCAAGGTAAATTCTAGTTAACACAGTGTCCATTCTTTAAATGTGTTTATAGGAAGAACATAATATTTTATGGTACTATTTTAAATTCAGGATCTATACAACTGTAGAAACTGGAGTTAAATGATGTAGAAATACAGTAAATGCAGCTGTGTCCTTGTGTATCTATTACTGGAATACTTAATTTTATTATGTAAATCAGACTATTTAATTTTCATTTGTGAACTTGAGCTGTGTTAGAACATGAATTTTTTCCAGTGTAGTAAATTTGGCTGCAATTCTATATACACACATGGGAATAAATTTTATTGAAGTCAGTAAGGTTTACTTCTGAATAGACAGTTATAAGCTGAACAGATGTTCCACATGTACCTTTGTAATTTCATTGTGGCCTAAAACAAGCCATTCTCTTTGAGCTTTAGTACCCCATCTTTAATATAGGGTAAAAGTAAGAAATGCTATTTTTTCTTACAGGATTCTGAAACAATGCTTGTTAACTATTGTATGTTTAGGAAAGTGCCATATAATTACTAATTTAAAGAGAGGCATCCAATGTAAACTGCTTATTAGTTTAAAAAGTGTGTTCATGTAACTACCATGAGAGATTGGAACTGATTGATAATTAGCATAATTCACATTCTGTGTTTCGATTTGTTAAATGATCTTATATTAGAATAGGCCTATTTTTATCTTGCGGAGTATCAAGTTGATTTAGGTTCAATCCTACGTTTGTATTGGATGGGGTGGCACTGCCCCATTTGGAGCCAGTGCGGAATTTGGGGGTTCTCCTGGACTCATGACTCCTGCTTGAAGAGCAGGTGGCAGCCGTGGCCAGGAGGGCCTTTGCGCAACTTCGGGTTGTGCACCAGTTACGCCCATTCCTGGACCAAGATGCCCTCCAAACAGTCACTCATGCCCTGGTCGTCTCCCATATAGACTATTGTAATGCGCTCTACATGGGGCTACCCTTGAGGAGTATCCGGAAGCTTCAACTGGTCCAGAATGCGCTCGAGCGGACAGTTATTTGGGCCAGAAGTTCGGCACATGTGACACCTCTGCTGCGCGAGCTGCATTGGGTACCAGTTTGCTTCCGGGTCCAATTCAAGGTGTTGGTTATCACCTTTAAAGCCCTACATGGCATAGGGCCAGGTTACCTGAGGGACCATCTCATCCCCAGAACATTGACCCGTCCCACCCGATCAGTCAGAGAGGGCTTGCTGCAGACCCCATCGACTAAAGAGTTCCATTTAGCGGGGTCCAGGAGGCGGGCCTTCTCTGCAGTAGCGCCCACCCTTTGGAACATCTTATCCCCAGAGCTGAGGCGGGTTTCCTCGCTCCCGACCTTCCGAAAAGACTTCAAGACCTGGTTCTGCCGGCTTGCCTGGGAGGGAAATGCCAACAGTTCCTCTGGTCCCATGAAGCCCCCCCGTTTTTATTTATTCATTCATTCATTCATTCATTCATTCATTCATTCATTTTCTATAACCGCCCCTCTCCCCCATGGGGAACTCTGGGCGGTTCACAATAAATAAGTTAAAATAAAGTATAAAATTTCAATTATACAATAAAATATATATAGAAAATCCGGATGGTGATGGAATAATTAGAAGAAGGACAGTTATAAAATTAGGGGATTAGCCACCCCCATGAGGAACTATCCTTTCCTCCTTCCCATGCCAGGCGGCAGAACCAGGTCTTTAGCTGTTTCCTAAAGGTCAGGAGGGAGGAGATCTGTCTCAACTCTGGGGGCAAGATGTTCCATAAAGTGGGCGCTGTCACAGAGAAGGCCCGCCTCCTAGACCCCATCAGATGACACTCTTTAGTTGATGGGGTTCGCAGCAGGCCCTCTCTGAATGACCCAGTGGGGCGGGTCAATAACATGGGGATAAGACGGTTCCTCAGGTATTCTGGCCCCATGCCATGTAGGGCTTTAAAGGTGATAACCAACACCTTGAATTGTACCCGGAAGCAAACCGGCACCCAATGCAGCTCGCAGAGCAGCGGTGTTACATGTGCGGATCTTGACGCACCCAAAACTGCCTGCGCGGCCGCATTCTGCACCAGCTGTAGCTTCCGGATAGTCTTCAAGGGTAGCCCCATGTAGAGCGCATTGCAATAATCTACATGGGAGATGACGAGAGCATGAGTGACTGTACGGAGGGCGTCGCGATCCAGGAATGGGCGTAACTGGCGCACTAACCGAAGTTGTGCAAAAGCCCTCCTAGCCATGACTGCCACCTGCTCTTCGAGCAGGAGTCGTGAGTCTAGAAGGACCCCCAGATTACGCACCGGTTCCGAACGGGGTAGTTCTACCCCATCGAGAACCAAAGATGATAATTTCCCAGAAGACGCTAAGCCAAGGGTCGGAAATGGCGGCTCGCGAGCCAGATGCGGCTCTTTGGCCCCTTGAGTGTGGCTCTTCTGCAGCTGAACTCACCCCCGCCCCTTCCACGCAATTGGATCCCGCCCCCAAACTCTGATGGCCGGCGCTGGAGGAGGGCGATTGATTCTTCCTCCTCCCGCCCTCGGGAGCCTTCGAGAGTCGGGCAGCGCTTCTTCGAGGTCGGCGGGTGGGGAAGTTGGTTGGTCGCTGCCGCCGCCTCTTCCTCCGCCCGCGTTGCAACGGCCGCCGCCCCCCCGAAGCGCTCGCCAGGCAGGCAGGAGAGCGTCGCCATGCTGGGCGCGCTGCGAGAGGAGACAGCGCAGCTGCTGGGCGACTACCTGCAGCACCGGCTGGGGGACGCTGTGCTGCCCCCCAGCCGCACGGCCGAGACGCTACGGCGGGTGGCCGACGAGCTGGAGAGGTGCAGCGGGACGGGAGCATCGCCGGCGGCCCGCGAGGACCGGCCAGGGAAGGCGTGCGGGTGGAGCTGCCTGCCTGGCACTCGGGCGCTCCGGCTGGGGTGCAGCGGGACGGGAGCTCTGCCCGCGCGCCTTCCCTGGCCGGTCCTCGTGGGCCAATCGCGTGGAAGGCGCGCGGGCGGAGCTGCCTGCCTGGCACTCGGGCGCTCCGGCTGGGGCGCAGCGGGACGGGAGCTCCGCCCGCGCGCCTTCCCTGGCCGGTCCTCGCGGGCCAATCGCGTGGAAGGCGCGCGGGCGGAGCTGCCTGCCTGGCACTCGGGCGCTCCGGCTGGGGCGCAGCGGGACGGGAGCTCCGCCCGCGCGCCTTCCCTGGCCGGTCCTCGCGGGCCAATCGCGTGGAAGGCGCGCGGGCGGAGCTGCCTGCCTGGCACTCGGGCGCTCCGGCTGGGGCGCAGCGGGACGGGAGCTCCGCCCGCGCGCCTTCCCTGGCCGGTCCTCACGGGCCGATCGCGTGGAAGGCGCGCGGGCGGAGCTGCCTGCCTGGCACTCGGGCGCTCCGGCTGGGGTGCAGCGGGACGGGAGCTCCGCCCGCGCGCCTTCCCTGGCCGGTCCTCACGGGCCGATCGCGTGGAAGGCGCGCAGGTGGAGCTGCCTGTCTGGCATTCGGGCGCTCCGGCTGGGGTGCAGCGGGACGGGAGCTCCGCCCGCGCGCCTTCCCTGGCCGGTCCCGCTGCACCCCAGCCAGAGCGCCCGAGTGCCAGGCAGGCAGCTCCACCTGCGCAGTCGTGGCAGCGGGCATGGCGGCAGGAGGCCCTAAGTGTGCGCGATTGGCTCCTGCCCGCAAACCCCGCCCCCTTCCACGTGATTGGCCCCCGTCCGCAAACCCCACCCCCTTCCACGCGATTGGTCCCCGCCCGCAAACCCCGCCCCCTGGCTCTCGAGCATGTCAAAATGCCCTGGAGCATGTCAAAATGGCTCCTGACATAAAAAGTTTGCCGACCCCTGCGCTAAGCCATCAGTCCACAGCCACTCGGTCTTACCAGGGTTCAACTGAAGCCTGTTGTTCCCCATCCAGGCCCTCACAGCCCCCAGGCACTGGGACAGGGTGGACACTGCATCACTTACCTCACCAGGAATGGAGATATACAATTGAGTATCATCCGCATACTGATGATACCTCATCCCATGGTGACGGATGATCTCGCCCAGCGGTTTCATGTAGATGTTAAATAGGAGAGGAGAGAGAACCGACCCCTGCGGCACCCCACATAGGAGCGGTCGCGGGCCAGATCTCTCCTCTCCTATCAGCACCGACTGGGAGCGGCCCCGGAGGAAGGAGGTGAACCAGCGTAAAACTACGCCACCCACCCCCAACTCCCTAAGCCACCCCAAAAGGATACCATGGTCGATGGTATCGAAAGCCGCTGAGAGATCTAAGAGAGCCAGGATGGATGCACTACCTCCATCCCACTCCCGCCAGAGATCATCCGTAAGCGCGACCAATGCAGTCTCCATCCCGTGTCCCGGCCTGAAACCTGACTGAAAAGGGTCTAGATAATCCGTTTCATCCAGGGTCCTTTGAAGTTGCAACGCCACCACTTTCTCAACCACCTTTCCCAAAAAGGGAAGGTGGGAGACTGGACGAAAATTGTCCAGGAAGGTAGGGTCCAGGGATGGCTTCTTGAGGAGGCCATCTATTACCATCTTTAACATCTTTTATGCTTGGATTTTATATTGTTTATTCATAATGCAAATTTCTACTTATGTTTTTAACTATGTTTTATTGTGAACCGCCCAGGGTTCCCCGATGGGGGAGATGGGCGGTGATACAAATTTAAATAAATAAATTTCAACAGCCCCAGTGATTTTATTGTGATCATGCATCTGTAACTGTTTATAACTAGAATCTAAATGATCTGGACAATTTTCACTGATATGTATGTCAGTTCTTATAGACAATAGAATTTTAGTTTTAAATGGTATGTTATCCATTTTAGGAAATTCATGGGAAAGCTTCTTCTGTTATGCATTTATATGTAAAATAAGTCATTATAGCAAGTTTGGTTCTTGTTAATAAATTAATTGTTAATAAAACCTGGATCAGCCAGATTATATTTGAAAATATCTCTACAAATACAAATAAAGGTTAACTCTTAAACAGCATTAACAAACATGGGCTTCACTAACAAATATAAGAGGTCATGAATCTCCCTAAATAGACCCATACAAAGCTAATCTTGTATCATGTGGTTACAGTCATGTGTATTTTAATCAGATTCAGCTATTCAACTGTTTCTTTCTAGATCACAGTCTGGAACAGGCAAAACAGCAACATTTTCCATCTCTGTTCTACAATGTCTGGACATCCAGGTAACATTTGGAATACGCTTTTTTATGAAGATGCATATATTATTTTGAGTGGAAAATATTAAATGCTCTTATGGAGCAACAACCTTTACCCTTTGGATTGCATTCTATGACTGTGTGTTTACACTTCCCTTGAAAAGGATAAAGCTCTTGATCATGGAGCAGTTGAGATTCAAAATACCTATTTCGAGGGAATTGAATAACTATATCTCATTGTTTCAATTAGGTTCGTGAAACCCAGGCATTGATCTTGGCACCTACTAGAGAGTTGGCAGTACAAATTCAGAAGGTAAGTAAATCTTGTAACACATAATGTTTGCAAAAGAATAATACACCACTTAAGCCCCTGGCCAGTTCTCTTTCCTCCAAGCAGCAACTCAATCATTCTATCATCTATCTATCTATCTATCTATCTATCTATCTATCTATCTATCTATCTATCATACTTATATCACCGCCCATCTCCCCCTACAGAGGGGACTCTGTTTAGAATCAGGCTGCACTATTAGGTTGAAGCCTTAGTGGTTTGTGGTTAGGACTTTAAGGCTGGGGAGTCTGTGTTTGCAGTATCCCCAACAAAGTGATGCAGCATACAAATACTTTTAAAGTTATTTATTTAATTTTTATCCCTTTAATATTTTTATAAGTAACTCAAGGTGGCGAACATACCTAATACTCCTTCCTCCTCCTATTTTCCCCACAACAACAACCCTGTGAGGTGAGTTGGGCTGAGAGAGTGTGACTGGCCCAAGGTCACCCAGCCGCCTTCATGCCTAAGGCGGGACTGGAACTCACAGACTCCTGGTTTCTAGCCCAGCACCTTAACCACTAGAATACTTAACACAGTGATAGTGTGCTCTACTAATATACATTCTGAATGCCTGTAGGCTCAGCTTGCTGTTCCTTGAGGTCACTACCAGAGATAAAGTGACCAGGTAGGCATTGTGGTGAGCAGCACTATGTGCTGGATCTAACAAAGCCAGGTAAATACCCAACATCCCATCAACAGGATTCTTTGCCTAGATTCCTGAAGCCTTGAGCTGCCCCTACTAACAGCGTTGGTAACTCTCAGGACACATCATGCACAGTGTGTTCTCAACAGTGCTTAGCAGCATTTATCTTGAGTTCCATGATGAAAGAAAGGTGAGATAAAAATGCAATAAATAATTTCATGTTAGTGGCAATTCATCATATTAAAAAAGAACCCAAAAGCAAATGTAAAAATAAGAATATGTGAATCGAACACTGAGTTAGAAGGGAGAATCGATTCACATATACAGTTGCAATCAAAATTATTCAACCCCCATTGCAAATCAGGTTTGTTGTCAAAATTTACAGACTTTCAGCTGTTTGCAATGAACAAATCAAACAAAAGCAATTGAAATAGCTCAACACAACTAATGCTTCAAGCGGTTTCCCCAAATTCAACTGAAAATGCAACTTATAATGACTTCTCCAGTCTCAAAATTATTCAACCCCCTGAACAGAATCCATCACAACAGCACACAGGTGTTGTCTCAAGCACACCTGATGCAACTAATCAAGGGCTTCATTAGTAGCACCAGGTGTGCTTGAGCTGGAACACATGAAATGCCTGAACTGGCTAGGGGTTTGGTGAGTGTCACGTTTGACTGCATGTTAGAAATATGGCTAAGTCAAAAGAATGGTCCAAAAAGGTAAGAGAAGAGATCATCACCCTTCACAAACAAGGAACAGGATACAAAAAGATAGCGAAGGCACTGAATGTACCTAGAGACACCGTTGGAAGCATAGTTTGCACGTTCAAAGTTAAAGGAACAGTGGTTACACTACTTGGACGGGGCAGAAAAAGGAAGCTGTCGATGGCTGCAACCAGATTTCTGAGAAGGCAGGTTGAGAGAAACCCTCGAGTGACTGCAAAAGACCTGCAGCAAGACTTGGTGGCAACAGGCACTGAGGCTTCAGTGAGCACAGTAAGGCGCGTACTAAACACAGAAGGTTTCCCTGCCAGAACTCCAAGACGTACACCACTACTGACCCAAAAGCACAAGAAAAGTGGGCTCCAATATGCTCACAATCATATAAATAAGCCACAGAAGTTTTGGGATTCTGTTCTGTGGAGCGATGAAACAAAACTGGAACTTTTCGGCCCGATGGATCAGCGGTATGTCTGGAGGAAGAAGAATGAAGCATACGCTGAAAAGAACACTCTGCCTACAGTTAAGCATGGTGGTGGCTCGGTGATGCTCTGGGGCTGCTTTGCATCCTCTGGCACTGGAAACCTGCAGCGTGTGGAAGGCAAGATGGATTCATTGAAGTATCAGGAAATCCTAGGAGAAAACGTCATGCCGTCTGTAAGGAAGCTGAAGCTTAGGCGTCATTGGACCTTCCAGCAGGACAGTGATCCCTAGCATACCTCAAATTCCACTAAGGCTTGGATTCAGAAGAAGTCCTGGAAGATTCTACAGTGGCCATCACAGTCACCTGACTTGAACCCCATAGAAAATCTCTGGTGGGATTTGAAGAATGCGGTTGCAGCACGCAAACCCAAGAATATTACTGAACTGGAGGCCATTGCTCATGAGGAATGGGCTAGGATTCCTCAGGAACGCTGCCAGAAGCTGGTGTCTGGCTATGCATCTCGTCTGCAGCAGGTCATAACAGCAAAAGGGTGCTCTACTAAGTACTGAAGATGCTTGCCATGAAGGGGTTGAATAATTTTGAGGCTGGAGAAGTCATTATCAGTTGCATTTCCAGTTGAATTTGGGGAAACCACTTGAAGCATTTGTTGTGTTGAGCTATTTGAATTGCTTTTGTTTGATTTGTTCATTGCAAACAGCTGAAAGTCTGTAAATTTTGACAATAAACCTGATTTGCAATGGGGGTTGAATAATTTTGATTGCAACTGTAGGAGGATTTGCCTATTCACTCTATTTGTATGCCGTTGCAGATGTCACGGTTTTTATTAGGACTACTGCTTCAATTACAGTTCAAGTGGTGTTAGAACTCTTGACTCCTATTAGGTAATGTATGGGCTCTTTCTTACAGGGGCTTCTTGCTCTTGGTGATTACATGAATGTCCAGTGTCATGCATGTATTGGTGGGACCAATGTTGGTGAAGATATCAGGAAGCTGGATTATGGACAACATGTTGTTGCTGGCACACCTGGTCGTGTATTTGGTGAGTATATAATTATTTTATGTAATACCATGACTGCATTTAATGCTTCGGATAGAATTCTGTTTGGACTCATGATAATTTTCAGTTGCCTTATACTCTAGATTTGGAATCAAAATTGTTTTCTTACTTAGCTCCTTTGACCTCTGTGTCAAACTATCTACAAAGATAACTTTTAGTTATTGTAGACTAGTTGTGGCTAGTAGGTAACCTGAAGGCCATATCTGGCTCTAGCTACCAGTCCACATAGGAGGCAGGCACTGCCTTTTCCCTACTACTATTGCTACTATTGATGTTTCCTCCCAGCTAGCCTTCATGCTGCTGCTTCTCCCAGCTTAACTTCAGACACGCATACACATTGCATGAGAAGAGGCCCTAGAAGCTTCTCTGATACCACTTCAGATTGATGGTTCAGAGGAGTAATGCATATTCAATCTGTGGGACAAGTTGTTGTTTTTAATACCTTTGGTGTTTGTTGGTGCAAATTTCAAATCTTCCAGATATGATTCGTCGCAGAAGTCTAAGGACTCGTGCTATCAAAATGTTGGTTTTGGATGAAGCTGATGAGATGCTCAATAAAGGTAAAGGATATGTATATCCCAAATGTGTCTAGTCCTGTTTTAAAAAACATGAAAACAAAACCTTAAAGGATACAGAGTTCAGTTGCTGAGTCTGTGTGCTAGACATAGTTAAGCATGCGCTCAGAGCAAATTTGAGTAGTTTCTTATGACAAGTAAATAACATCCTATCAGTTGTCAAATACTATCACTGTAGAATTGAATGTCAGGTGCCTCTAGTGAGTACCAGCCTGGGCTAAGGTGCAAGCATAGTTCTTGGGCACGGACCACTTGGAGCAGTTTTTGTAATGCATTTCTTCATAACAGCAAAATATAAAAGGGCTTCCAGATTTTACTGTATCATTTACTATGTTGTTTGCTTGGCTTATACAGGTTTCAAAGAACAGATTTATGATGTGTACAGATACCTTCCTCCAGCCACACAGGTAGTTCTGATCAGTGCCACTTTGCCACATGAGATCTTGGAGATGACCAACAAATTTATGACTGACCCTATTCGTATTCTGGTGAAACGGTTAGTAATTTTAAGTTTATGTTCCAGCTTATGTTGGGGCTTCCTTCTATATCAGTAGTTTTGAATATGAACCCCCTCTGATAATACTTCAGATCTAAACTAGGACAAAGAGTTTGTCTGAATCCATTTCTCTGTTTCTTTCCTGATCCATGACTTGCTACTTAAATGTTCTTTTTTAAAAGAAATTTTATCTCTTTCTATTGCAAATAAGATAGAAATAGTTCAGTTCTGCCAAATGATTAGTATAAAGGTCAGCCCAGGTTAGGGACTTAGAAAAGGTCTGGGTTAACAATTCCAATCATCTAGCTCAGTCCTGAACAAACCCCATTTGGGGGCTTTTTGAGTTCAGGATTTTGCAAACTTGGTAATTTGATAATAAAGGCAAACTGAAAGAAATTGTGTCCCTTCCAAAATTATTGTCCCATCTCTACCTTAGGAGGAAGGAAACTGAAGAATCAGGGAAGTTGACCCAGCATCACAGGCATATGTCCTAAATGAGTATTCCAGATATAATACCAGATATTTCTGCCCCAAAGTAGATACACTCCCCTCTTTCCATTTCTGGGCCAGCAGCATGGAGAAATATATTTGATTAACCATTGTTTGCTATGTAGCTATGACCGGTAGAAATTGATCAAATTTTGACCATTGCTTTTACTACCTGTGGATGAGATTAACTCCAGTGTAGGTTTGAAGAACATGCCTGACTGTAGAAGCTTTCTATTTCCTTGTAACTGTTGTAGAGGAGAGAACACACAAACTCTCTGGATAGTCTTGATTTTAGTGTTATGTCCTCATGCAGCCAATACGTTCATGGCTAAGATGGGAATTTCCTAGCATATCTTCACCATAGTCTATCAGAGCTCTTAATTTTTTAATTCCAGTTTTTAATTTTTAGTTTTAATTTTTAATTCCAGTTTTAAATGCTTAAAACTGTGCAACTTTGCTCTGCCTTCTCTAATTCTCTTCTCTGATTTAAAATATAGTTGTAGAAAATAATTATGCAGTTGTGAAAGTTTTTGTTTCCTAAATTTAATGTCCAATAGTTCCATTAAGGTATTCCTTACAACTATCACATTCCAGTAACCATTATATAAAATTACAGGAGAGGGGGAAAAAAAGAATGGAAATAAGGGGTACTCTGTTTGTTCAACCAACAGCCCAGTGATTTTGAGCTCAGTTTTCTCCTTGAATTATTACTTAAGGGTAATTGCCTGAATATGCTTTTTCTCCTCCTCCTCTCCATTTTCTTCATTTAAAATCTGTCTTGTTATTCGTCCTTGTAAACTGTTCTGGAAGTCTTTTGGACTGAAGGGTAAAATACAAATGCTTTATATAAACAACGTCAATTTGGATGCATTTTTCTATTTTCTCAGTGATGAGTTGACTCTTGAAGGGATCAAACAGTTCTTTGTGGCAGTAGAGAGAGAAGAATGGAAGTTTGATACATTATGTGATTTGTATGACACGCTCACTATTACACAAGCAGTCATCTTCTGTAATACCAAGAGGAAGGTATGTCAGCAAGTATTAGTATAAGATCCCAGTGAATATTGCATAATTTCTGTTCAAATTAACAAATGGGTGGAATTAGATGCAGGGTGCACTATCGAGAAAATGAACTTTTTCTAGGTTACTCCCATGTCAGTATAAAACTAATTGTGGCTGATCCCTGGGTCAGGTTGATTGGCTGACTGAGAAGATGAGAGAGGCCAACTTCACGGTTTCATCAATGCATGGTGACATGCCCCAGAAGGAGAGGGAGTCCATCATGAAGGAGTTCAGATCTGGGGCAAGGTAAGCCAGCCGTTTATTTCCTGAAGCATTCCCAAAACACAATTCAAAACCATCCTCGAGATTTTGCTAGAGGAGTGATGGAGATGGTTGTGTACATCTATTTCATTTCTCTAGTTTGTGCATCAGAGTATCTTACAATGACAGCTAATGTGCTGGGTCAGGTTTCTTCACATTGTATTAGTTCTTATGTTTGAGATGAGCCTAGTGTCTTGGTGTTTATTCAGCAAGTGCCATCTCTGGTATCAATACAGATGTGCAACCCATTGTGCCACCTTTGTGAGAAGGTAAACTTGTTTGTCCTCATGTTTAAGTTGTGCTAACACAGATGAAAATAAAAGGGTTTATAACTTTCTGCCAAGTTCTAAAGATTTCTTGTAGTCCAATACTTGCTTGTTTTCTTTTTATAGCCGAGTTCTAATTTCTACAGATGTTTGGGCAAGAGGTCTGGATGTTCCACAGGTGTCCCTGATCATTAACTATGATTTGCCCAACAACAGAGAATTGTATATACACAGGTAGGCATACATGTATATTTCAAGGGGAAAAAATCCTTATTGGCAATAGTTTTTTTAATCATGTTCCAAAATGGATGCGTACATAAAATGTTAAATGTTTGAGTAATAAAAATACTATCCAAAGAACAAATGATGGGGGGAAATGCCACTTTCCCCCCCGTCCTGTCAGTTTAAATAAAAGATGCTTCTGCTTTTAAGTATTTAAGGTAAGCAGTTGCCCAGGGTATGACACAAATGTCCTTCATTGCAGTTCAGGGATTTCCAAAGTTTTCCCGCGGCGACACACCAACCGCCGTTGGTGTGTCGCCGCAGGAAAACCTGGAAGTGCCGCAGTTGCGGCAGCGCGCAAAAACCCGGAAGCGCTGCTGCCGCTTTCAGGTTTTTGCGCGCCGCGGTTGGTGTGTCGCCGCGGGAAAACCCGGAAGCGCTGATGATCAGCGCTTCCGGGTTGTGTGGCGACACACCAGACTGTGTGTGGCAACACACTTTTGTGTCACGACACACAGTTTGGAAAGCTCTGTTGTAGTTGGTTCTGTAAAGGACATGGAAGAATGTCCTTTACTCTGAGGGCGAGTTGCTCTGATTTCTCATATGTTAATTGGTTTTGAATCGCTCAACAGGATTGGTAGATCAGGCCGCTATGGTCGCAAAGGTGTTGCAATCAACTTTGTAAAGAATGATGATATTCGTATCCTGCGAGACATTGAGCAATACTATTCTACCCAGATTGATGAAATGCCCATGAATGGTGAGTCTAATTCCTTGTCTTGTTACCTAACCTGGTCTTGTATTACAACAAAACAGTAGAAAATGATTAACCACAGCATTTATTTCATGTAGGCAAATAATAGTCATGAGATGACAGGATTGCTTGAGTATGGAGATACGAAGGCCTAAAAAAAAAATCAGAAAAAATTGGGAAAGATTTTTTTTCTTCTTCCCTCATGGTTGTTTTTTGTTTTTCCAAAGTATTGTAAAAATTAACAAAACAATGAAAAACATGTAAAAGCAAGAAAATCATATAATCAGACCTTTTACTTCTCCACAGTGTTGTCTAAAACTGCAGCAAAATTTCCTAGACATTACAGTGATCAGTTCATTGGGGAGGAAAAACATTACATGCAGAACAAGATATATTTAGGAGGATTCAATGCCAGCCACGCTGGCTTTGCCTTTAGTGTGCCAGCAATGCATTATAGTTGGGCACCAGTACATTTATTCCTAAATTAGGAATAAATATAAACGCGGGTTCTAACATAAATCAAATGATTGATCATCCTGCCTGCTCAACATAAATCAAAGAATTGATCATCCTGCCTGCTCAGGAGGATAAAGCAAGGCCAAGTTTCTTGTATTGAAAGGAATTCCTCCTCTTGGCTCTCAGAGTTTACCTTAAATCCATTGCACCCAGTTTCTTTAGTAGGATTTTTTGCGGTTGTATTCCATCTATCTTGAGTATTGTTGGAACAACTGGGTGCACATATTGTACTGTGATGCTCTATTTAATAACTTGCTTTATTTAGTAAACAATTGGCTTGTTCACAAAGCCTTTTAAGCTTTTAAACCATGCAAATTAACAATAATGGTCTGGTTGGCAGAGTTTGATTAACACAAACCCAACAAACTAGATAGATTTAGGGTGTATGAGTCAAGCTTCTGTCTTTTCAGTTAACCTAATGAACAATCTTGAATTTATAGAAGGTATATTTGTAAGCTGTTTGGTTGACTTTTAGTAGCTTTCTCAGCACTGGAGTAGGGATTTGCGTAGGACCTGCCATCTCTTCATTATTTTCACACCAATGTTTTATTTTTTTCTTTGTTTAATCTAGTTGCTGATCTTATTTGAAGAAACAAGATCGACAGGAGAAGCTCCTCTTAGCTGTGATGCATTATTTTAACAGCACCCAAGAGCTGCTTGAACTCTTTTTGTTACTGATGCTGTTCCAAAACCGTAATAGTATAACTCCAAAATGGTTAGGCATCTGCTGATCAGAATTGGTGAAAAGTAATATTGGAAGCAGTGCAAGTGCTTGGCGGGTTTTATTTAGTTTCATTATGGAATTGCAGAAACCTAGAAATTGTAATTTTAATTTTGATGGAAATTGTAAAGAGGCATTTCTGTAAATAAGTTCATTGTCATCCTACTTTCTGCTTTTTTCCTGATTAAACAATTAAGTTTTCATATAAATTCCTTGTCTGTTCACTAAATTTTGATAGTTAAAAGTGCTTTTATAGTATGGTAAGGGCCATAATTGCTTTCTTTTCTTCCTCTGCCCCTCCATTGGCAAAGTTAATGGTAATGGATGTTATTTTTTTAAAGTCTCATCTTTCTTTTAGGTTCTTAAACAGTTGAAATGAATTTGAACTGGTAACTAGAGTTCATGTGTCAGTTCTTCTCTACGTTGTGAATTCGAATGTAGCCTCAAAAATGATATAGCAAGAGTTTGGTTGAAAAAGGGTTTAATACAAAATAAACCACTGTAAATATTGTAAAATAGTTTTCAGTTTTTATATTTTTTCATTTTAAATATAGAAAATAAGGAACTTGTAGCAGATAAGTAATGATGGGGCAACTATTTAGCAAACGTTTATTTACTTATTTACATATTACTTGTAAGTTGGTTTTCTATACTGCCAGCCAAGGTTCAGGAGAATATTACCCTGCTTTTCTACCTTCTCTTTTAAATGCAAAAGCATACCAACATGCATTTCAGTAATACAGATCATCATCCAAATACTATAAAATGCAAGCTATCATTTTTGAAAAATACTCTTAGTATGTCTTGAACTCTTACCAGCATAAATGTTTGTTTATGCACACTACAATATACAACTTTTACTTTGTGGCAATTTTAAAATGATTACGTTAAAAAATAAGTTAAAAAATAACTCCTTTAGGACTAAGGATGTGCAATCCGATTTGACCCCAAAAAACAGCCTTACCTTGAAAAAACTGTTCATGCAGTTAAACAATAACAGCTTTGTATTGTCGAAGGCTTTCATGGCCGGAGTTTGATGGTTGTTGTGGGTCTTCCGGGCTGTGTGGCCATGTTCTGGAAGTTGTGGTTCCTAACGTTTCACCAGCATCTGTGGCCAGCATCTTCAGAGGGCAGGAGCACAGACAGAAGTGCTCTTTCTGTGCTCAGGTAGAATGGTAATGTTTGGCAATGTTTGTTTTCTATTTATAGAGCTAAGTTATAGGAGATTAGGTGGGGTTTTTTGTTTTGTTGAAATGTTAACGAGTGGCTGTTGAGCGTGATTAGCATGTTCATTGTTAGAAGTATTCCCATGTCCTGGTAGTTGAGCTGAGTTCGTTGACCTTTTGCAGGCTGTGTTTTTCAGGACTGGTAGCCAGGTTTTGCTAATTTTTAGACTTTCTTCTTTTTTATTGTAACTGTGCTGGTGTTTGTGAATTTCAATGGCTTCTCTGTATAATCTGGTGTAGTGGCATGGGAAAACTGATGGAAAAACACAACTTTCAAACAGTCTTCAGACCCACCAGAAAAATACAACAAATGCTAAAATCAGCAAAAGACAAAAGGGACCCCCGCACCGCTGCAAGAGTATACCGCATACCATGCAGCTGCGGACAAGTATACATCGGAACCACAAAACGAAGCATTCACACCAGGATAAAAGAACACGAAAGACACTGCAGATTACAGCAACCGGAAAAATCTTCAGTAGCTGAACATGCTCTCAAGCAAACGGGACACAAAATCCTATTTGAAAACACAGAAATACTGGACAACACCAAAAGCCACTACACCAGGTTATACAGAGAAGCCATTGAAATTCACAAACACCAGCACAGTTACAATAAAAAAGAAGAAAGTTTAAAAATTAGCAAAACCTGGCTACCAGTCCTGAAAAACACAGCCTGCAAAAGGTCAACGAACTCAGCTCAACTACCAGGACATGGGAATACTTCTAACAATGAACATGCTAATCACGCTCAACAGCCACTCATTAACATTTCAACAAAACAAAAAAACCCCACCTAATCTCCTATAACTGGGGTCGGCAAACTTTTTTATGCCAGGAGCCATTTTGACATTTATAACATTTCTAACATCACTTGAGGGCCAGGGGGCGGGGCTTGAGGGTGGGAGCCAATCACGTGGAAGGGGGCGGGTTTTGTGGGTGGGAGCCAATCAGGTGGAAGGGGCGGGGTTTGGGGGCAGGAGCCAATGGCATGCAAAATGCAAAACACACACAGTTTTTCCTCCTTTTCTCAAGCCTTATTGCTGGAGCAATAAGCAATAAGCACACTTCCTTGAGGGAAAGTGCGACCCTTTCCTTGGGGGAATTTCTGTTGGAAGAGTGGAATATGGTCACTTCGGGGGCGGCAGTTGCAGCTAGCACCTTAACTGCCCCCCACGCGCCCGCACGCTTCCCTAACCTTCCTGCCGCAGGGGCATTTCCAAGCGACCAAGCCTAACAATGCCTCCCCCCCCCCCCCCCGACAGCTCCAAGAGTTGAGAATCTGCAGACCATCTCTCCCTACAATCAGAGCCAGTTTCAACTTAGGGAGGGAGGCTTTTGCAGTGGGGGGGGGGAGGATCAAGAGAAAATAATCTCCCCTTCCCTGCTCTGGATGAGAGAATGTCACTGGCTAAAACTCTCCCTGCTGCGCCTCCAAAAAGGACCATTGCGAGGAGGAGGAGGAGAGAAAATTCTGCAGGCCACGTCCTGCTGGGCTGAGAAGGGCTGCTGCCTCCTCCCACAAAGGAAGTCACAGAAGTTGGTTTTAAGGCGGCTGCACACCTTTTCTGAAACATGAGAAAAATTATGCGCAGCCACCTGGCCTTCACACCCAGCCCGTTTTGGAGAGGAGCTTCTGCACTCCTGGTTATATTTGGCAGTCAAACACACACGCGTTGCAGGCTCGGATCTGGCCGGCCCTCTCACACATTCACACGCCGCGAGCCACCCCCAATTCTTAGTTCTCCCATGGCCCTCACTCACCTTCCCTGGCCGGTCCTTGCGGGCCGCCGGCAACGCTCCCGTCCCGCTGCACCCCAGCTGGAGCGCCCGGAGCTTGGCTCTTACGCACTCTTGCTCAAGGCCAGGGCCACCCGCAGCCGCCCACAGCCCGCGGGGCTCTCTGCCGCTCCCTTCGAAGGAGGAGGGACCGGCGTGCCTTGGGAGCGGCAGAGAGCCCCGCGGGCTGTGCGCGAGGTGTGGGCGGCTGCGGGTGGCCCTGGCCTTGAGCAAGAGCGCGTAAGAGCCAAGCGCGAGAGGGAGCGAGAGAGGGACCGGCGATGATATCACCGGACGCTCCCCGCCGGCCGTCGGGTTGTGGCGCGGGGCACCGAGCGCGGCGGGCAGGCGGCGCCCTCGCCACCTGTGGCTTCGGATCCGAGGGGTGACTACTCGACATGACCTGGACTTTGCGCGGGGTGGGGGTGGGGCAGGGCGGGAGAGCCGCGGAGTTTGGGGGCGGGATCCAATCGCGTGGAAGGGGCGGGGGTGAGTTCAGCTGCGGAAGAGCCACACTCAAGGGGCCAAAGAGCCGCATGTGGCTCGCGAGCTGCCATTTCCGACCCTTGTCCTATAACTTAGCTCTATAAATAGAAAACAAATATTGCCAAACATTACCATTCTACCTGAGCACAGAAAGAGCACTTCTGTCTGTGCTCCTGCCCTCTGAAAATGCTGGCCACAGATGCTGGTGAAACGTTAGGAACCACAACTTCCAGAACACGGCCACACAGCCCGGAAGACCCACAACAACCATCAATAACAGCTTTTTTATTATTAGTAGCGACTCCTGATATGAGCAAAAGCATCAGTAAAGAACCCAGCTGCTTTTGCTGGGTTTGTACTTGATAGGCAAACTACAAAAAAGAAATAAGCAAAATTGATACAGGCAGAAAAATTAGCCAAGGAGAATGAAAGGACATTTTTTGCCTATGTGGCATAGAGATGTTCTAATTGAAAAGAGCTAAAAACATTTAACAGTAGAAAAGAGCCAAGTGTTATTTCAAGATTCAGTTAAAACAATTGAAGAGGCTTATCTGTTGAAGTAAAGGGGTAGCTTCTTGCACATTCTAATTTGAAGTAACTGATTTTTCAGTAACCGCAAAGTCGCATTCCAATCTATCTGTGGTCACTAGGAGTTGAAAACAACTTGATGGCACATAATCAATGGCCGCTCAAACTCTCAAAATTTCTGATGGAACTTTTCAAGTTGGGCTGTTACTCCTCCAAATGCATATACAGTACAGTATAATGCATCTCCCTGCTCAGAAATTTTAATGCATGGGTGGGCAGTTTTGGGCCCTGATGGCTCTACCTATGCATGGATGTGCAGCTCTTAACACTGCCTCAGGCATTCTTACACTTCTTGCAGAAAAGGGACATCACCCCCAGCAGAAAAATAAAATGAATTTTTATTGCTAGTGGCAACAGAAGTGGTTATTTTTAGCCCCCTTTTCTAGAAGAGAGCAGGAATCCTCCCATTTCTTTCAGCAAAAGGTGATCCTTTGTTCTCCAGCAATGAACCTTTTGGGTCCATGCAGTTACATGAGGTCAGGAGTAATCTATAAATGTTCCCCGTGCCCACCCTAAAGTTTGTTGGACAGAATACACTGTGACAAAACACAAGTGTCCTACCTTTGAGGTAGGTAATAGGAAAGCAGATAATATTCAGCGGTGGTGGTACCAAAAATGGAATAAATGGTTGAACATACTAAGTTTAGCTCCTTAGCAACTTTTTAAGGCAACAAACTTACCTATTATTTACTCACCTTGACCATCTGGATTCAGCTTCCTGTATCAGAATGAAGTTTTTGTTACCTTTTCCCCTTGATTTGTGGTCCAGTAAACTGAAGCAACTTTGTGAACTTTTCATCATACTGAACCAATAAAAGAGTTTTCCAGGACCCTTAATGTTACTTGGAAGGAGGAAATTTATTGGTTATTTTTTTAGAGCAATATAAGTAGTTATTGCAAGGACTGGAGGGTGTTATGGCTCAGTCCTTGAGGAACACGTGGAACTAGCATGTGTAATCAAAACCTGGTTGGACAATGGGGGGGTGCCCTTTTGGAGATTTACCCACCAGAATATGAGGTGTTTCAGCAGCTGTGACTCCAAGGCTGGGACAGCATAGTCACTAGAAGCCCTGCTGTGTAAGTGGTTGGATATGAGGGCCTCTATTTGTATTGGGGGGGGGGTGCGCCTTCAGTGATTTTATCTGTATTTTTAGTTTTACTTACAGCGGGGCAAAAAAGTATTTAGTCAGCCACCAATTGTGCAAGTTCTCCCACTTAAAAAGATGAGAGAGGCCTGTAATTGACATCATAGGTAGACCTCAACTATGAGAGACAAAATGAGAAAACAAATCCAGACAATCACATTGTCTGATTCGGAAAGAATTTATTTGCAAATTATGGTGGAAAATAAGTATTTGGTCACCTACAAACAAGCAAGATTTCTGGCTCTCACAGACCTGTAACTTCTTCTTTAAGAGGCTCCACTGTCCTCCACTCATTACCTGTATGAATGGCACCTGTTTGAACTTGTTATCAGTATAAAAGTCACCTGTCCACAACCTCAAACAGTCACACTCCAAACTCCACTATGGTGAAGACCAAAGAGCTGTCGAAGGACACCAGAAACAGAATTGTAGACCTGCACCAGGCTGGGAAGACTGAATCTGCAATAGGCAAGCAGCTTGGTGTGAAGAAATCAACTGTGGGAGCAATAATTAGAAAATGGAAGACATACAAGACCACTGATAATCTCCCTCGATCTGGGGCTCCACGCAAGATCTCACCCCGTGGGGTCAAAATGATCACAAGAACGGTGAGCAAAAATCCCAGAACCACACGGGGGGACCTAGTGAATGACCTGCAGAGAGCTGGGACCAACGTAACAAAGGCTACCATCAGTAACACACTACGCCGCCAGGGACTCAGATCCTGCAGTGCCAGACGTGTCCCCCTGCTTAAGCCAGTACATGTCCGAGCCCGTCTGAAGTTTGCTAGAGAGCATTTGGATGATCCAGAAGAGGATTGGGAGAATGTCATATGGTCAGATGAAACCAAAGTAGAACTGTTTGGTAGAAACACAACTTCTTGTGTTTGGAGGAGAGAGAATGCTGAGTTGCATCCAAAGAACACCATACCTACTGTGAAGCATGGGGGTGGCAACATCATGCTTTGGGGCTGTTTCTCTGCAAAGGGACCAGGATGACTGTTCCGTGTACAGGAAAGAATGAATGGGGCCATGTATCGTGAGATTTTGAGTGCAAACCTCCTTCCATCAGCAAGGGCATTGAAGATGAAACGTGGCTGGGTCTTTCAGCATGACAATGATCCCAAACACACCGCCCGGGCAACGAAGGAGTGGCTTCGTAAGAAGCATTTCAAGGTCCTGGAGTGGCCTAGCCAGTCTCCAGATCTCAACCCCATAGAAAACCTTTGGAGGGAGTTGAAAGTCCGTGTTGCCCAGCGACAGCCCCAAAACATCACTGCTCTAGAGGAGATCTGCATGGAGGAATGGGCCAACATACCAGCAACAGTGTGTGCCAACCTTGTGAAGACTTACAGAAAACGTTTGACCTCTGTCATTGCCAACAAAGGATATATAACAAAGTATTGAGATGAACTTTTGATATTGACCAAATACTTATTTTCCACCATAATTTGCAAATAAATTCTTTCCGAATCAGACAATGTGATTGTCTGGATTTGTTTTCTCATTTTGTCTCTCATAGTTGAGGTCTACCTATGATGTCAATTACAGGCCTCTCTCATCTTTTTAAGTGGGAGAACTTGCACAATTGGTGGCTGACTAAATACTTTTTTGCCCCACTGTATATGGATATTGTGACTTTTCAGAGTTCTTTTGTGAGCCACCCAGAACCTGGTAGTTTGAAGCTGGATAGAAAGTAACTAACTATAGGCTGAATCAAAACATGAGTAAAATGACATACTCAAATTTAAACTTCAGAGACTTGGAAGGAGGAAACTGTCTTTAAAGGGGACATCTGATCTGTAAAAACTAAAGCTTCCCCTTACTAACCTCCCAGATTATTAGTTTCTTATACTCAGTGGAGGAAAAACAAAACAAAACAGCAGAAATGAAGCAACAAAAGTTGCTCTAACCTCACTTCAATTTTGCTGGCAGCAGTCTGGATGTCCTTGAGCCTCTTAATGACAAGAATACGTAAGTAAAATGAGAAGTTTGCATAACATTCTAAACAACAGTAGGTAATGCAGTGAATTACATTAACATGTTTAAATAAAATCATGAGTTTAATTTCATATATACACATTTGATTTTAATGTACCAGAAAATAAATTACAGGAAATAACTTTAAAATGTAACTGAAGACAATCACAACAAACATTCCCACTGATTTCCCATGGGATGAGACTGCAGTGTTCAAGGCAGGTAAATATCACAAATATATCAAAAAAACTAAATTGTTTTTATGCATCCACACATTTACATGAGCCACAAACATTCCTTTACTGTACTTAGCTTATCACAGAACCAGGTTTTGCCATAAACTACAAAACTTTGATACAAAATTGTATTTATATATTTATATTTTATACATGCCCTGTGATTAAAAAAATAACTAGACACACTGTACAAACAATCTGAACTCATTGCTTTGTAGCTGTAGGAAACGGACTTTGTATTTTTGGATGGATTTTTTCCCCTCAGTAATGGTATATTGTATATACATGTAGGCTAAAACTGCAGAGAAAAACAGCTCTTTTCTTGATATGCATATCCTGTAAGACAAGGTCTCTAAACTGAAAAAAGCAGGACAATGTTACAGTTAATCTCTAAATGTAGCATCTGTGGAGAACAATACACATGCATTTGGGTAATACTGGTAGAGAAGGCAGTAATGCAAGAGCAGATAAATGTAGTGGCTCAAACATGGCTTCTCAGTTGACTGCTACTGCTGATATGTCAACTGCACTCATGTTATAAATGTTGAAAATTAAAACGTTTAATGGGACTTTGTGTGATTATACATTCTGTTAAAAGATTTCACTGTATAGTTTTGATACTTCCCTGAAAAACCCTTTACAGTGGATACATTTCCATAAATCAGACCATACCCCCTTCCCCTGGGCACAAAGAGCACTGGTATTGTGGTTAAGATCTTCCCTTTCCCCATTTTCATGACATCGTGGGAGCAAATCACAGATAAACTCTTAAAAACAGTCCAATTTCTTCTGCACCCCTACCATTATCTTCCCACAATATGATGGCAGTAAATTAGGAATCCAGTCAGACTAAACTGCTTTATAGTCAAATGTAAACTTTGGTTTATTATTGAGTTCTCGTTGTACAGCAAGCAAGTCTAGGATGGACAGGCAGATGAGATGAGGTGAGCTGTCAATCTGTCTTTAATCTGGCATGCTGAGACATCTGTTCAGTCAGGCCTGCTTTGATAGAGTTTGTAACTGATTGTCTCATGGTATCCTCAATCAAATTATCCCCAAGAGGTTTTATCACCTGCAGTGCAAGAAATGTGTAAAAACAAATTAACTAAAAGCATCTCAGATGGTTAAAAAAAAGCAAAACAACAACAACAAAAACAAAATCATGGAGTATGAAATGTATTCAAAGTGCAACAGTACAAGAAAAGAAAAAAAAATGAGTTTGGCTACCAGCTTACAGTTAATAATTTACAGAGCAATAAGTGGTTTCCTCCGTTCCAGTAGTTGACTTAATCCACGTAACTTTATAGCTCCTAGAATAGCAGGTGCAGTTTCATACCCTATAATGCAGCATCAGCCTGGTATGCTTATAGCATTTATGTAAATTGCCCCAGCACAGTCCTGCTTACTGTCTATACGAATTGTGAATGCTTTAGATAAAGAAAAAGGTAAAAATACTGGCTAATTTTTCTTCCTGTTATTGTTGGATGAGAGCCGCTGCCGTTGTGCTGAGGCAAGAGCATGGCGAATCATTCGACGTCTAACAACTTCAAAGAGTTTGGAACACACCTAAAATATGAAGCAGGTTATTAGAAAGGCAATTGGCAGAAACCAGAAAAGATACATGTGAGTAGCCTCCATTGATTTTTCTCACCTTCTTGGGACTCCTCTGAAGCAGAAAAGAAAAAAACACAATAGACAAGGAGATTTAGAGTTAATAGCCAAACATGCATGTGTGTTAGACACTGTACAACAACAAATTTTCTTTTCAAAACTTAGCAATTCTGCAGGTTGGTTCTTAATCAGGTTAACACATTTCTAAAAATAATGTAAAGCTGATGAAACAATTCAGGGCTGATCTGGAGTATAATTCTATGTGTGCAATATCACAATCTATTATCTGGTTCCACTGTAAAAAAGTAAAATCTGAATTGTGCTCAAGTCATCATGACTTCATGGACATATCCATGTTTTTCTGAACATTCTTCAGACGTATCACAAATATATAGGTACTATTTGAATGGACTGTAATGAATACATATTGTAAGTATTTCTTGAACAGAAGCAGAAAGGTTAATCAATAGTTTCAAAATTTCTAAAGAAGTTATATGTAGCACATCACAGACCATAAAACCCAGAGATTTTTAATCTGTAAGCATATTATTTTTTCAACCCTAAGGAAGATGTCTGCGGTTGCTAAGATACTAACAGGTAACGGCATAAGTATCTTTTTGTTGGACAATAGAAAAAATGGACTCGAGAGAGAGACTTCTTGGAGGTACATGCTGCTTTTCTAATGCACAGATATGGACTCATGATACTGAGTACAAAATTTTTAATATCCACATTCATGTGCTATTCAGCAATATGCTTGGAACCCTAGAATTTCTCTATATTTAGTTTCATATTAAGGTTAAAGTCATAAACAAAGAGAGAGCAAGCCATAATAAACATAGTAGGACCTACTTTTGCAAGTAAATTTTAAATGCAATTTCCTGAGAATTATGCAGGGATTCCATTAATTTCAAATTCACTAGTAATGTTTAAAAATATCTAGAATTTATATGCAATCATTTGATCAAATAACTAGGTAACATTTTATTAAATGCACAGACAAACCAGTAACTGCTCAGTCTTCCCCTTTGATAACAAGAACTTCAGAAATGATTAATGTATTGTTCATGCTTTATTTCATTCCAACTACAGATCTTTTGCTTCACTTTTTAATGTGCTGGTTTTTACAGCTTTCACAATTAGAAATCAAGTCTACTCCTTTTTGGTTGAAAAATTAAAACAGAAGATCCCATTTCGATGGGATAAATTGGAAAGTGTAATTTTTACTTTTAAACAGCAATGATTCACATTGAACAGTGGTGGCGCTGCAGCTCCAGAGGATTCTGGATGAAACGGATTATCTGGACCCCTTTCAGTCGGGTTTCAGGCCGGGATATGGGGTGGAAACTGCATTGGTCGCGCTTACGGATGATCTCTGGCGAGGGCGGGATGGAGGGAGTGCGTCCATCCTGGCTCTCCTTGATCTCTCAACAGCTTTCGATACCATCGACCATGGTATTCTTTTGGGACGGCTCGAGGAGTTGGGGGTGGCTGGCGTAGTTCTGCGTTGGTTCACCTCCTTCCTCGGGGGCCGGTCCCAATCAGTAGTAATAGGAAATGAGAGATCCAACTCTCGCCCCCTCGTTTGTGGGGTGCCGCAGGGTTCGGTTCTCTCACCTCTCCTATTTAATATCTATATGAAACCGCTGGGTGAGATCATCCGTCACCATGGTTACGCAGTTGTACATCTCCATCCCAGGTGAAGTAAGTGATGCAGTGGCCGCCCTTTCTCAGTGCCTGGAGGCTGTGGGGGTCTGGATGGGGAACAACAGGCTTCAGCTGAACCCTGGTAAGACGGAGTGGCTGTGGATTGATGGTTCTTCTGGAACTGGGAAATTATCATCTTTGGTTCTGAATGGGGTTGCACTTCCCCGTTCAGAATCAGTGCGGAATCTGGGGGTCCTTCTGGACTCACGACTCCTGCTCGAGGAGCAGGTGGCAGTCGTGGCCAGAAGGGGCTTTGCGCAACTTCGTGTTGTGCGCCAGTTACGCCCTTTCCTAGATCAGGAGTCCCTCCGTACAGTCACTCATGGCCTGGTCATCTCCCACATAGACTACTGCAATGCGCTTTACATGGGGCTACCCTTGAAGAGTATCCGGAAGCTACAACTGGTCCAGAATGCGGCTGCGCGCGCAGTTATTGGTGCCCCTAGATCGGCCCATGTGACACCTCTGCTGCGCCAGCTGCATTGGGTGCCGGTATGCTTCTGGGTGCAATTCAAGGTGTTGGTTTTGACCTTTAAAGCCCTACATGGCATGGGACCAGGGTATCTGAGGGACCGCCTCATCCCCATAACTTCAAACTGTCCCACTCGATTATGTAGAGAGGGCATGCTCTGGACCCCGTCGCTCACTCGCTGGATCGTCACCTTGTTGTGGTGAGTGGGCTTGTGTGTTCCCAATGAACCCTGTGAGCGAAGCCGTCGGGAGTCATGTACTCCTGGCAGGGTCACCCATGGTGGTAAGGTCCAGGGGGAGGAACCAGACAAAGAACGATCCAAGAAAGTCCTCAACGGCAGAACAGGCGGAAGATAACAAGGTGTATTGTTACAACGGCTGCGAAGGCGGATGAAGGCTGCAGCAGACAAAAGGTCACCAATCGTCATGGTATCCATGCCATTGGATTAGAGCCTTTTTCTGTGAAGGTTGTGTGCTGATCGTTGTGCACCGATCTCCACACATAAAACAAATTCACGCACAGGCGTCTTCCAACCACACCAAACCCAAAACAACCAAAAGTCCCATGGCGACTGACGAATGGCAACGGGGGCAGGACTGTGAAATCCGGAAGCTCCTAGTCATGGACCAGCACATGGGCGGTGGATACGGATTCAGTCGCCCTGACTCAAGGATCGAGGCAGTTGAGTAGTTCGGCAGCTGTATCCACGACTGAGCAGCCCTATTTATTCACCCCATATGGGGAGGGGGCTAGAAAAGGTGCCCTAAACATAGTCTGCCTCATTTTCTCCCTGACTGGATTACCGCGACCAGTGGGGTCACCATCTAGCGGTCGTAAAAAACACATGAATTTTGGAACATGGAATATACGGACACTGCAAGACAATATGGATAGTGAACGACCTGAACGTAGGACTGCCATTATTGCAAGGGAGCTGAGATGTTTTAATATTGATATAGCAGCACTCCAAGAAACTCGAAGAGCAGGAGAAGGACAGTTGAAGGAAGAAAAAGGAGGTTATACCTTCTTTTGGAAAGGACTGCCTGAACAAGAACGACGAATACATGGGGTAGGCTTTGCTATCAAAAACGACCTTGTGAAGCTCTTGTCAGAAGTTCCCACTGGGATTAACGAACGACTCTCAACTCTGCGAATAAAACTCGCCAAAAACCAACAGGCAACTATCCTAAGTGCTTATGCACCAACACTAGATGCAGATGAGGATATCAAGGAAAAATTTTATACCCAGCTGGACACCATCTTATCAGAGATACCAAAGGAGGATAAAATTATCCTCCTGGGCGATTTCAATGCAAGAGTTGGGCGTGATTTTGATTTGTGGCCAGGGATCATTGGGAAAGAAGGAGTTGACAACAGCAACACGAATGGAATCTTACTTCTGACTAAATGTGCAGAGCATAACCTTGTCATTACTAACACACTCTTTCGCCAGAAAAATAAATTTAAAACATCATGGAAGCACCCACGGTCGAAGCACTGGCATCTTTTAGATTATGTAATTGTCCGTGCTAGAGATCGCCGTGATGTACTTCTCACCAGAGCCATGACGAGCGCCGATGACTGCTGGACAGACCATCGATTAATTCGATCCACGATGGCCATAAAGATTGTCCCTCATCGTAGGCTCCAAGGAAGAAAACCAAGGCATAAAATGAATACACTGGCCCTTCAAGATCCTATTAAACGAGCTTGCTTTCAATCAACTCTCAAGGAACATCTGCCTATGGAACTTCCTGAAAATGTTGAGGAACACTGGATTAAATTGAAGATTTCTATTATTTCAGCCTGTGAACAAACTATCGGATACCAGACTAAGAGACATCAGGACTGGTTTGATGAGAACGATAGTGAGATTGAACGTATTATTGACAAGAAAAGGAAAGCCTTCCAGATATGGCAAAAAGATATTAACTGTGCCGTTAAGAAAAAAATCTACGCCAGTGCAAAGGCAGAAGTCCAAAGAAGAACTAGAGAACTTAAGAATATATGGTGGATAAAAAAAGCCCAAGAAACCCAACATTTTGCAGATGCTCATGACGCACGGGGCTTTTTTAATGCCATAAAGGCCATCTATGGACCAACAAACCATGGTACAAATCCCTTACGCTCAGTAGATGGTGCTAAACTTCTAAAGGACAAAGAGTCTATTGCACTGCGCTGGAAAGAGCATTACTACAATCTCCTTAATCGTCACTCTACTGTGGCTGATGAAGTCTTCTTGCAAATCCCGCAAAAACAAATAAGAGATGAGCTTGCAGTACCCCCTAGTTTGGAGGAAGTCAGTAAAGCCACTAAACAAATGAAAAATAACAAAGCTAGTGGACCTGATGGAATTCCTGCTGAAGTCTTTAAAGAAGGTGGGCCTGAACTTACACAACAACTTCATAAGCTCATCGAAAAAATCTGGATGAGGGAGGAGATTCCAGCAGACTTTAGGGATGCCATAATTATCACTCTCTTTAAAAAGGGTGATAGAACAGACTGTGGAAACTATCGAGGCATCTCCCTTCTAGCCACAGCAGGCAAAATCCTGGCAAAGATCATTGCAAACCGTCTCCTATCTGTATCAGAAGACATCCTCCCTGAAACGCAAAATGGCTTCCGCCCTTCCAGGGGAACAGTGGATATGATCTTCACTGCACGACAGCTTCAAGAAAAATGCAAGGAGCAAAACCGCCCTCTGTACATGGCGTTTATTGATCTGACTAAAGCTTTTGATACTGTAAATCGTACTGCTCTCTGGACCATCCTTCTGAAAATCGGATGCCCTGATAAATTTGTGAACATCTTGCGGTTACTCCATGACGACATGATGGCAACAATCCTGAATAACAATGGCTCTCAAAGCGATCCATTTAAAGTGGAATCCGGCGTTAAACAGGGATGTGTTATTGCTCCAACCTTATTCGCTATCTTCATCGCTATGATTATGCACCTTGTTGAAGAGAAACTTCCTACTGGTGTAGAAATTATATATCGAACAGATGGAAAGCTTTTTAATCTTAGTAGGCTGAAAGCAAAAAATAAGGTAATTGCAACTTCTGTTATAGAACTTCAATATGCTGATGATAACGTAGTCTGTGCACACTCCGAGGAAGATCTTCAAACTATCCTAAACATCTTTGCAGAAGCATATGAAAAACTTGGCCTCTCGATTAACATTAAAAAAACCAAAGTGCTTTACCAGCAAGTTCGAACCAATCCCTCCGCAGCGCCATCAATCCAGCTTAAAGGTGTGTCACTAGAAAATGTCGATCACTTTTCTTATCTCGGCAGCCATCTATCTACAAAAGCCGACATCAATGCTGAAATTCAGCATCGCCTGAGCTCTGCGAGTGTAGCTTTCTCCCGAATGAAGCGTAGAGTGTTTGAGGATCGGGACATTCGCAGGGAGACCAAAATGCTTGTTTACAAAGCCATTGTACTACCCACCCTTCTGTACGCCTGTGAAACATGGACCCTCTACAAACGCCACCTCCAACTTCTTGAAAGATTCCATCAACGCTGCCTCTGAAAAATTCTGCAATTTACTTGGGAAGATAGGCGGACTAATGTTAGCGTATTAGAAGAAGCGAAAACCACCAGCATTGAAACAATGATCATCCAACATCAACTTCGCTGGACCGGTCATGTTGTTCGAATGCCTGACCATCGTCTTCCAAAGCAGCTACTTTACTCCCAACTTAAGAATGGAAAACGGAATATTGGTGGACAGCAAAAGAGAGGGGACCCCGTCGGTAAGGGAGTTTTGTTTGGCGGGGTCCAGAAGGCGGGCCTTCTCGGCAGTGGTGCCTGCCCTTTGGAACAACCTGCCCCCGGAGGTGAGGCAGGCCCCATCGCTCCTGTCCTTCCGGAAGAACCTAAAGACCTGGTTTTGCCGCCTCGCGTGGGATGGGAACAGGAATAGTTCCTCGTGGGGATGGCTGGTGCCATAGAGCCCTTTTAAAGATCGTGGTCTGCCTTCTTGGATTTTCTACTTAATTTATAATAATAATTAATTGTATATTGTATTTTTATGTGTTTTTATAACGGAATTTTAATCTCTATGTTTGTAAACCGCCCAGAGTCCCCTTGTGGGAGATGGTGCGGTGATAGAAGTCGAAACATAAATAAATAAATAAATAAATAAATAAATAAATAAATAAATAAATAAATAAAATAAACAAACAAACTCTGTCCAGAAAGCGAGAG
Organism: Charina bottae; assembly: GCA_023362775.1. Lineage (NCBI taxonomy): Eukaryota > Metazoa > Chordata > Lepidosauria > Squamata > Charinaidae > Charina > Charina bottae. The sequence goes on along the minus strand of JALMGJ010000001.1, from coordinate 75,460,629 downwards.
ATTTTTTAGAAATATATAATGGAGAATTGGAGGAGATGGAGATGGAAATGGAAGTCTCAGAGGGAACTTCACAACAGCCACAAAAGATGCAACAGGAATTGGAAAAAGATGATACTGAACCAGGTGCTACAGGTTTGGACTGTTCTAAATTTTTGAACTGATTATGGATTACAAATATTTAACATGCAATATAAATGGAGCAAATACTCCTCAAAATTCCATAGTGAGATGGGTGGTCTGTCTGTTTATCCATCTATCATCATTTGAAAAAAATCAAAGACATTACTTGCCTACAAGAGATTCTCATATATATATATATATATATATATACACACACACACACACACACACACACACACACAAAATATCTGACCTTACAATCTTGGGTGAATAATTTATTTCAGCAGGTATCAAAAAGAGAAACTGAGTTGTTTTGTATATTAACCCTCAACTAAATCCAGAATTTGTATTAATGAACTGATGAATATGGCAGATTTGTTGGGGCAGAAATCAATTTACATGGGGTTAAAACTATGGTGTCGGGAGTTTATGCCCCAAATGAGCATAAAGTGACTTTTTATACACAACTTATGGAGAGATGAACACTTTTCTTATGAAAGTTGGTGTCTGTTGGAGGACTGGAATGGTGTGGTCTCCCCCCAACTGGATAGGACTTCTGAGAAAAATATTAAAATTACTCAAGTTAAACTACCAAAAGTCTTATTTGATTTGATGGACAATTTAGTGTTGGTTGATATATGGAGACAGAAGAATGGTAATTCAAAGGAATATACCTATTTTTCAGAAAGATATAGATCCTTTTCAAGAATAGACATTTGGACTTCAAGAGACTTGGCAACTAAAATTTCCAAAGTAGAGATTTTACCAAAGACCTTTTCAGATCATAATCCTGTGAGTCTGGTTTATAGAAGAAAATCTAGTTCTTTCAGATGGAGACTAAATGAAGTGTTGTTACAGAAAGAAGAAGAAGTTGAGGATTGCAAAAATTAAAAGAATTTTTGAACATAATTTAAATAAAGGTATTGATTTGAGAATGGTCTGGGATGCAAGTAAAGCTTTTATTAGAGGCTACCTGATACAACATAATTCTGAAATTAAGAGGAAGAGGCAAGAGATAATACAAAATATTATGAATGAAATAAAAAGAAAAGAAGAATTAAGGAACTATCCAGGGAATACAAGTATATCCCAACAAATTAAGATTTTACAGCAACAGTTATCTATTTTAACAATAAAAGAAATGGAAATAAAATAGAATTATGCAACGCAAAGATATTTTGAATTTGTGAATAAACCAGGGAAATGGCTTTGAATTTGTGAATAAACCAGGGAAATGGCTGGCTTATAAATTGCAAAGAGAAAAGAAAATGATATTGAAATTACAGTAGGGAAATACTGTAACAGACAATGTGTCCATACAAAAAACATTTTATCAATATTATTCTAATCTGTATAAAGGAAATAATATCCCCCTGGAGAAAATAGATGAGTATCTTAGAAAACAAAATCTACCGAGGATTAGAGACAAGAAAAATTATGTTTTTATAAGAATTTTATTAAGTTTCAAGCAAAGATAAAAGCTACGAAAAAAGAAAAAAACTAAAAAGGTGTGAAAAACACAAGAGAAAATTTTTTCAAAGTTACAGAAAGATGTGACTTCTGACTTTTAACAGCAAGGATATACAAAAATTTTCCATAATCAATCCCTTACTCTCTATTAAACCAACACCACATTACTTCTATAAATCATTCCACATTGGCACATTATAAAAATCACTAAGTACAGTTACTCCCTCCCCTTATATTAAAAGAAAAAGAAAAGAAAAATCCATATAAACCTCCTAAACAATTTCCCCCTCCCCAAAGATAACATCTATTTAATTATTCCCTTCCTACTATTCTATACATTTCTGTCTACTATAATAGTACTATATAGCCACCCAGAGTCCCCCGTTGGGGGAGATGGGTGGTCATATAAATTTGAATAATAAATAAAAATAATAAAAATCAAACTAAAAAGCACATAAATTGTCTGCCATTATACTTAATAATACAACAACTTTAATGATCTTAATCTTAATAAACCCAAAACCATCTATGTAGACATTTTTTATACCTTATTAATCTTAATCCAAATAGTTAAAGATAAATGAAATCAGCCAAACCTTAAAAGCAACCCAGATAAATATTATTTAACCCTTATCCCACTTCAAAATAAACCAGAGCATTTACATATCCCCACAATGTACAAAATGTTTTTTTCTTAAATCGTACAGCCCAACTGCCCCCCTCAAAATCTCCAACTTCTCTTCAGGAAACCGCCCATACGTAATAACCCCTTCTTTTTTATGGCATTCCACCAGAAGATCCATTTCACTTGTGGCCTGCAAATCTTTCCCTTAAATTTCTCCATCTCCACTACCCGATCTTCATCCAGCATCTCAATAGAAATCCCAATCTCACTCATAGAAGAAACTTTTGTATCACTGTTGAATTCTTCAATTTCATCCATTACATCCCCAACCAGATGACACATTTTAGACCTCATTTTCCACAATGTCATGAATGTCTTGCATAAAAACTTGATAGCAGTCAGAAATGTTTAAAATCTTGGTGGAAGTCAGAGAAAATTTGTTTAAAATCTTCCATGTCTCACGCAGTAGTTTGTGGCGCCCCCTAGGAGCTTAACCAGCGAAAGTCGAAGATATGAAAAAGTTCCAGAATGTGTTTACACAAGCGAAAGTGAGATATGCAGACAGTTCCCAAGAGAAAGTAGAAACAGAAAGCTGAAGGTTCAAATCAGCCGATTCAATGTGTTGGAAAATGCTACTATCTTCAAATTTAGTACAAAAATAATAACAGGGAGACAATTTACTCTCAATCTTCCTTAATATTTTGAGGGAAAACGAAGTCCAAAAGTTAAAAAGAATTTAAAAAAAACAATCCCAAAAATAACGATAAGTACCAATAGAGTCCGCTTCTCCTTGCTGTAGAAAGCCTCTCTTAGGATACGCATATTTTAAAAAATATATAAATTGGGTGATTTAGAAATGGGGTGGCTGGTCTTAGTGTCCCTTTAAGGCTACAGTGTGGCTTGGAAAATGGTGACATCTCCGCCTCCCAGCTAGCTCTTACCAGTTGAACACGAAACGCTGTTTGCGATCTTCTGGCTACAAGGAGCCATTCGGAGGACAGACGGGGTGATTACAGGTGTTTTCCTTTTTCCAGAAAACACTCCTGGGCTTCAGGAAAACCTGCCTGAGCCCGAAAAAACTGCCGTGTTGTCAGCTCCACCTGCTGAGCCCGCGGGCACAGCTGTTCAGTCCGCCATGTCCCCACCGGAAGTCCACAAACAAAAATTATGAATGGACGTAAAACGATAAGGGAGTTTTCTGAAGTAATTAAATTTCACTCTTTTTACAGGAAAGGTGCCTGGACCAGATGGACTATCAAGTTTGTATTATAAGTATTTTGAGATGAACTTTTACAACCTTTACAAAGTATGATGAATTATATTCTACAGGGAGGAAGGATACCAGAGACTTGGAAAGAGGCCAATATAACATTAATACCTAAAGAGGGACAAGATTTGACTTTAGTAAAAAATTACAGACCTATATCATTACTGAATAATGACTATAAGCTGTTTACAATGATTTTAGCTGAAAGATGGAAAATAATTTTGCAAGAATTTATTCATGAGGATCAGTATGGGTTTTTACCTAAAAGACAGCTGAAAGATAATGTTAGAACTATGTTGGATATTTTGCAGTATTTGGCACAAGCCACATTGATCATTTTAGATGCAGAGAAGGCTTTTGACAATTTGAACTGAACTTTTTTGTTTAAGGTTTTGGAAGATATGAATTTTGGGGAGAATTTTATAAAATGGGTGAAATCAATTTATACTTCACAGAGCACAAATAAATATTAATGGAGATCTAACTAAACCATGTGAGATACAAAAAGGAACAAGACAGGGATGCTCACTATCTCCTCTCTTTATTTTGGGTCTTGAAATATTAAATAGAAATATAAGACAAGATGAGAGGATCACAGGTGTAAAGATTAAAAAAGAGTCATACAAGTTAAGACCTTTTGTGGATGACTTTGTTTTGATTTTGGCAGACCCTTTAAAGGGAATTGAAATTTTAATGAGTAAATTAAAAGAATTTGGGGCATTAGCAGGTTTCAGAGCTTTGTGTGGTACAGAGTGGTAGGCGGCAGTACTGCAACTGAAATTCTCCCCATGACCTGACTTTGAACCCAGCGGAAGCTGGTTCTCAGGGAGCCGGCTCGGGTCGACTCAACCTTCCATCCTTCCAAACTCGGTAAAATGAGTACCCAGCTAAGCTGGGGGAAAGGTAACCACGACTGGGGAAGGGAATGGCAAACCACCTTGCTAGAAGTCTGCCTAGAAAACGTCAGCGAAAGCAGCATCCCTCCAAAGGGTCAGTAATGACTCGGTGCTTGCACAGAGAGCAGGTTTCAAGATTAATAAACAGAAGACGAAGATGTTAACAAAAACTATGAAGTTACAAGACCAAACAGAACTGATGAATAAAACGGGTTTCGAGATTGAGAAGAAGGTAAAATATTTGGATATAACTATGACAAATACGAACTGTATGTTATTACAGAACAACTACAGTTGCAATCAAAATTATTCAACCCCCATTGCAAATCAGGTTTATTGTCAAAATTTACAGACTTTCAGCTGTTTGCAATGAACAAATCAAACAAAAGCAATTGAAATAGCTCAACACAACTAATGCTTCAAGTGGTTTCCCCAAATTCAACTGAAAATGCAACTTATAATGACTTCTCCAGTCTCAAAATTATTCAACCCCCTGAACAGAATCCATCACAACAGCACACAGGTGTTGTCTCAAGCACACCTGATGCAACTAATCAAGGGCTTCATTAGTAGCACCAGGTGTGCTTGAGCTGGAACACATGAAATGCCTGAACTGGCTAGGGGTTTGTTGAGTGTCACGTTTGACTGCATGTTAGAAATATGGCTAAGTCAAAAGAATGGTCCAAAAAGAGAAGAGATCATCGCCCTTCAGAAACAAGGAACAGGATACAAAAAGATAGAGAAGGCACTGAATGTACCTAGAGACACCATTGGAAGCATAGTTTGCAAGTTCAAAGTTAAAGGAACAGTGGTTACACTACTTGGACGGGGCAGAAAAAGGAAGCTGTCGATGGCTGCAACCAGATTTCTGAGAAGGCAGGTTGAGAGAAACCCTCGAGTGACTGCAAAAGACCTGCAGCAAGACTTGGTGGCAACAGGCACTGAGGTTTCAGTGAGCACAGTAAGGCGCGTACTAAACACAGAAGGTTTCCCTGCCAGAACTCCAAGACGTACACCACTACTGACCCAAAAGCACAAGAAAAGTCGGCTCCAATATGCTCAAAATCATATAAATAAGCCACAGAAGTTTTGGGATTCTGTTCTGTGGAGCGATGAAACAAAACTGGAACTTTTTGGCCTGATGGATCAGCGGTATGTCTGGAGGAAGAAGAATGAAGCATACGCTGAAAAGAACACTCTGCCTACAGTTAAGCATGGTGGTGGCTCGGTGATGCTCTGGGGCTGCTTTGCATCCTCTGGCACTGGAAACCTGCAGCGTGTGGAAGGCAAGATGGATTCATTGAAGTATCAGGAAATCCTAGGAGAAAACGTCATGCCGTCTGTAAGGAAGCTGAAGCTTAGGCGTCATTGGACCTTCCAGCAGGACAATGACCCCAAGCATACCTCAAATTCCACTAAGGCTTGGATGCAGAAGTCCTGGAAGATTCTACAGTGGCCATCAAAGTCACCTGACTTGAACCCCATAGAAAATATCTGGTGGGATTTGAAGGAGGTGGTTGCAGCATGCAAACCCAAGAATATTACTGAACTGGAGGCCATTGCTCATGAGGAATGGGCTAAGATTCTTCAGGAAGACACCAGAAGCTGGTGTCTGGCTATGCATCTCATTTGCAGCAGGTCATAACAGCAAAAGGGTGCTCTCCTGAGTACTGAAGATGCTTGCCACGAAGGGGTTGAATAATTTTCAGACTAGTTGCATCAGGTGTGCTTGAGAGAACACCTGTTTTGCATACTGCACTGTATGTGTGCTGTTGTGACGGACTCTATTTAGGGGGTTGAATAATTTTGAGACCCGAGAATTCATTTTAAGTTGCATTTCCAGTTGAATTTGGGGACACCACTTGAAGCATTTGTTGTGTTGAGCTATTTCAATTGCTTTTGTTTGATTTGTTCATTGCAAACAGCTGAAAGTCCATAAATTTTGACAATAAACCTGATTTGCAATGGGGGTTGAATACTTTCAATTGCAACTGTATGTTAAGACATGGAATGAAGTTAAAAAAGATGTGTCAAGATGGGACAAAGTATAATAGTCACTGTTGGGGAGACTTTCTGTGATTAAGATGAATGTCTTACCCAGAATATTATTTTTGTTTCGGACAATACCTGTTTTGACAACTGATGTACCATTTAAGCAATGACAGAAGGATATATCTAAATTTGTATAGCAAGCGAAAAACCCCAAGTTAAATATAAGATACTATAAGATGCGAAGGAAAGAGGAGGATTGGGCTTACCAGATTTGAAACATATATTTTGCTGCTTTCTGTTTAGTTTGGATGAATGAGTGGGTATTGTTAAGAAACAGAAGGTTATTGGATTTAGGCGGTCATGATTTGAGATTTGGGTGGCATGGATATCTATGGTATGATAAAGCTAAGGTGAACATAGATTTTAAAAATCATATTAGGCAGGCTATTCTTAGAGTATGAAATAAATATAAACTCAGGCTTTGCCCGAAAACACCTTTATGGCTTTCAGTGCAAGCAGCATTTTATAGACGAGAAATGATAAGTAAACATAAATGGTTAACCTACCGAGATGTACTAGAATTTTCTCAAGGGGACTGTAAAATGAAATCAAGGAAAGATTTGATAACAGAAGGATATTCTTGTCAATGGTTTTCTCATGTACAATTATCAGAAAGGTTTAAAGTAGATAAAAGATTTTATGGTTTTGAACAAGCTAAGACTGAGTTTGAAGTAGAATTATGTACTAATGAGAATATGTTAATTTATTTATTTATTTATTTATTTATTTATTTATTTATTATTTCAATTTATTCCCCGCCCATCTCCCTTGCAAGGGACTCTGGGCGGGTTACAACAATTGAAAGTTTAAAAACTATAAAAATATCCTCTAAAAATACAATAATAAATAATACTATACAGTAATAAATTATCTAAATCCAAGATGGATTGGAGACCGTGGTATAGATTGTATTCCTAAATACAATCAATACAATTCCTTATTGCTAAAATGTATAACCTTTTGCTGAAATATGAGACAGAAGAACAGCAAGTGAAATAATTTATGATAATGTACACTGTTATATAGAGTCGGACACGACTGCACAAATGTGTGGGGGGAACCTTTACCTTTACCTTACATTGTTATAATGTACAAATGGATCAATGGGAGAATATGTGGTTGAAAGGATTGAAATTTACGTTGTGTTTTAGCCTTAAAGAGAATTTTTATAAAATGATGTACCATTGGTATTTGTTACCAGAGAGACTGTCTAGAATGTATAAAGGTACATCAATTTTTCTGGAAATGTGAACAACATGAAGGGACATTTTATCATGTTTGGTGGACATGTAAAAAAGCTAAAAAAAATTGGATACAAATACATATATTAATTCAGAAGATTTTAAAGGTTGATTACAACTGACTTTTGGGACTAATGGACAAGCAACTAGGAAAAAGTCATGGAACTTTGTTTTTATATATGACAACTGCAGCGAGATTATTATATGCTCAAAAGTGGAAAGGTTCGACACTACCCACAACGGAGGAATGGTTGGTGAAGATGATGGAACTTGTGGAGATGGCTAAATTAACTTCTTTGATTAGAGAAAAAACAATATCTACATTTATGGCTGACTGGAAACCCCTTACAGATTTTTTCCATGAAACGGAAAAAGAATGCACTTATGACTTGTGGTTTTGCTGATTAGAAAAAAAAACCCTGGATAATAGAAAAAAGTGAGTCTTTTTTGTAATCATAGGGTAAGAGATAATTTTGTAATTATACTTATATTTGCTGCAAAGGAAATCAGAAGCTTCTTCTATTTCTTTTTATTCTTTGTCTCTGCATTTGTTCTATTTTATTTCTCTCTTTTCTTCTTCTAACTCTTTAGTGCAGGGCTGTCCAAAGTTTTCCTGCGGCGACACACCAACCGCCTTTGGTGTGTCGCCGCGGGAAAATCTGGAAGTTTCGCTGCCGCGGCAGCGCACAAAAACCCGGAAGCGCTGCTGCCGCTTTCGGTCTTTGCGCACCGCCGCGGCTGTGGCGCCTTCGGATTTTCATGTGTCGCCACGGGAAAACCCGGTGCGGGCGGGGGCGTGCATGGTGGTGGCAGCGGCGGCAGCCTCCGCTAAAACGCGGAAGCACCGATGGCGCGCCGGTGCCGCCGCCACCGCCACCGCCGCTGTGCACGCCCCCGCTGCCACTTCCGGGTTGTGTGGCGACACAGCCGACTGTGTGTGGCGACACACTTTTGTGTCGTGACACACAGTTTGGAAAGCTCTGCTTTAGTGGTTTGTGTTAGTTTTTATGTTCTTTGTAAAACTTTTAATAAAATTTATAAAAAAAACAAATGGAAATCAGTCTGTGGGACACTCCCCCCAAGGAGAAGAAGAGCAAGAAGTAATTTAACCAGCTCTTCCCTCCCACTATGCTCTCCCGAGAGATGCCCTGGAAAGTTGGGGATACTCCTGAAAAATGTGGGAGCCAAAGGATATTAAAAATAAATGGAACACCACTTCTCCCTTCCTCTGCTGGATCTGTTTTGCCTGAAAATGAAAAGAGCCCAGATATACTCTGGATCAAAAGTCAGTATATTAACATTTAATGGAATGTTCTTATTCTGTATATAACATTCTATATTATAATTATTTGCAATATTTAGTTAGTATACATATGAGCTAGCTTATTATAAAGCTGACCCTTCTAATTTTTTTGTTTTTGTTTTGGTGCCTTTGAGTCAGTGTTGACTCCTGGTGACTACCCAGACTAGTCCCTGCAGTTTTCTTGGCAAGATTTCAGAAGTGGCTTGCCATTGCCTTTTACTGCAGATGCAAAAGCAGCTTTTATGGTGACGAAAATCAACTGCTGCAGAATCTAAGAATCTTCCCTCCCTTCCAGCTCCAGGGTTTAAGCCATCTCTTTTTCCCTCCCTTATGATCTGTTTTGTGATAACAGATCTTTCACCACTTCTCAGCCTTAGGTATTGAGCAGTGTTTCGATGATTTTCCCATCTCAGACTTGCAACGTCTAGCCTTGCCAATCTCATCACTTACAGGTAGGACATAACATACCATGAACTATAGCTAGATAAGGACTCACAACTCTGGGGCCTTCAAATGTCCACCCTCAGAAATTCTATTCTTACTTCATACTGACACACATGAATCTCTTTCCTTCAAGAGGTTTTCATAACCTGCACCAAGAATGATATTCTAAATTGATTTCAACTGTTATTTTCATAAGGTTTCTTTCTCTTGGTTTGCATTCTGTCTCTGGCCTACATTCATGTAGAATGGGCTTATAGACCAATGTTTGCCTAACAACAATTAAACTGTCTACTTTCTTCAAGTGAGTAGATAAATGGATACCAACCTGTTCCCATAGTACTTCCGCCATCTGATCAATGAGTGTTCCAATTTCTCTGAATTCCCCGGAGTATTTAACGTATGCCCATGTACAAAGGGAGACAAGTGTTAAGCCCATCACAAGGTTACACAGGGTTGCTATGGAGTTCATGCCAAGGAATCCAGTCAGTCCTGAGATTATATACATAGCAAACATGACAGCAAATAGAGTCGCTGGTGTACGAGCAGCATAGAAGATGTTTTTGCCATCATTGTGCTTCACAAAGTTTGCATAGATTTCATCAAGCTCTTCTTCAAGCTGGTCCTGGTAACGGCGACAGAACTCCTCACCTCCCATCTTCTTCACAGAACGGAAATGTTTGACTGCTAATCCTTTAAAATCTTGATGCTTTTGCTCTAAGTCTGAAGGAGCTATGTAAGGCTTATCTCCACCACAAACCTGTTGGAATGAATTGACCTATTAGCTTACATAGCCTAGAATGGTTCTGTAATTACAGACCTGCTTAAAATATTAGCATCCCCCAAAAAATTAGCAAGTTGGACCAAGACTGTGTAGATCCAAGTTCAAATCTGTATTCATGTACACAATTCATTTTATTACCATGGGCCCATCAGTATCTCTCAGTGTAGCCACTTTCACAGTCAAGATAAACTGCAGGTGAAAAGCCAGGTAGGCCACCTTGAGCTTCTTAAACGGATAGAAATATAATAAATAAAAATAATAAAGGAGCGAACCCTTCCTCTACTGCCTTTACAGTATAATCGCTAGAAAATTCAGAGAGCATTTTAGAAAAACAACTGTTTGCGGCTAAATCAATCAGGTGCAGTGCGAAATAAAGGCACATTTTGTTTCACAAACCTTCATAATATTGCCAAAATAACCAATCCAGGCCTATCAGAGATTCCACAAGTGCATGAATTGAAGTTATCTGAGGGGTTGGTACAGTTATAGTCATTAACTATAGATAAAATATAGGTTGCACTTTTCTCTAATAGCACTGCAAGGAGGTATTCTTCATTTTCTTTAACCCCAGCCACTTTCAGTTCATAATAAAACTTTTGGTTCAAAAAGCATATCTGACTGAACACAAACGACAGCCCATATTTGAGCCTACATTGTGGTGTTAAGAGTGGCAAAATGTTACTTCCCTGCCCTTATTGGGTCTGCTAATAGCCACCTGATGGCCCTGTTTAGAATGATTGGGGGGGGGGCTGGACCGCAGGACTGTATGCACGGCCAATGTGAGCAATATCCATGCTATCTGGCAGGTAAAGTCAGTCAGATTCATTCAGAGTTGGACTCCAACGGGGCAAGTCTAAGTGAGCTGCCCAGTGCAGTCTTGTGATGTTATCTGGAGTGAGTTCAATTCTGTGACACCTGAGAAGTGGACATGGTCCTCCTGTCTGTTAGTTTGGCCACCTGTTTGTTAGATCCTGGCCCCTACTGGGTTGTTAAGACAGCTCAGGTGGTGACCAAGGGATGGGTGGTATGTGGTATGTACCTCTCTGAGAGAGGGGGTGGTCCTGCTGGCCTTGAAGGAGGCGGTGGTATGCTGGATCCCTCCATTCTAGACAATTATTGTCCAGTCTCCAATCTTCCCTTTGTGGGGAAGGTTGTGGAGAAAATGGTTGGACAGCACTTACAGATGATCTTGGAGGAAACAGATTATCTGGACCTATTTCAGTTGGGTTGCAAAACGAGCTATAGTACGAAGACAGTGTTGATGACCTTTGGTGAAGCCGGGATGGGGATGATGCATCCACCCTTGTGATCTCTCAGTGGCTTTTGATACCACTGACCTCGGTATCCCTCTGGACTGGCTACAGGGATTGGGAGGTACTGGGTTACAGTGGTTTGCCTCCTATCTCAGCAGTCTGTCTCAGTCAATGTTGATAGGGAAGGAGAGATCATGCCTGCAGCACTCCCCTTTCCAGGTTAACATCTACATAAAACTGCTGGGCGAGGGCATCTGTTCAGGTCTGGATGGGGCGGAACAGACTTTGGTTCTATTCTGACAAGACTGAATGGCTATGGCTGTGTGGTCCCTCCAGGATTGGGGACTTTTTCATTGTTGGTCTTGGATGGGTAGCACTTCCCCATTCAAAACTGGTGCATAACTTGGGATTACTTCTGGACTCGCAGCTCCTGCTACACAGCTGTGGCCAGGACCTTTACACAGCTCTATCTTGTGTGTCAGTTGCACCTGTCCTTTGACAGGGAGGCCCTATAGACAGTTACTCATGCCCTCATTACCTTACAATTGGATTATTGCAATTGCTGTACATGGGGCTGCCCTTGAAGACCACCTGGAAGCTACAGCTGGTAGAAAATGCAGTGGTGCAAGCACTAATGGGTGCTTCTTGGAATGCTCCTGTGTCACCGCTGCTATATAAGCTGCACTGGTTGCCAGATGGCTTCCAGGTGCCATATTTTGGTTGTTACCTATAAAGCCCTTCATGTCATAAGGCTTAGATACCTGAGGGACCATCTATCTCCAATTATTTCTGCCCACCCAGTACATTCTGGCACAGTAGGTACGTTCCAGATGCCTTCTATTTAATTTTGTTAAGTTATGGGACTGAGGAAACTGCCTTCTCTGTCGTGGCCCCACCCTCTTGGAACAGCATCCCCCCAGAGATACAGACAGTGCCCTCTCTCCTGGGTTTCCAGAAAGCCCTCAAGTTTCAAGCCTGGGGTAAATGTGTTTTGAAAGCCCCGCTGCGATTCTCTGTTATTATGATGGTTGTTTGAGTCCGGGGCTGTCTGTGTTGTTACATGTTATTAACTGTATTGTTTTTGGATTCTGTAAGCCACCCTGAGTCTACCAGAATGGCTGGTTATAACAAATTTAAATAAACAAATAAATAAAGTATGCTTACTGCTTCATACAAACCAAAACAAATCAGGTTTTGAAAGTTATTTAAACTGCCAAAGATACACTTGTGACTTCAGTGAGAATATGACTGGTATCACACAAAGCTCTTAAGCCAAAACCAAATAGATTATTTTATGGCTTAATTTGATTTGTGAACCCAATCTATACTGCCCTACATTCTTTACAAAATAGTTAACATTCCAGCTTATAGTGCTGGTTTCATATTTTCCAGAGCAGGCCTGTTTCTGTAAATGTATCCTAGATTAGACCAGCCTTTCTTAACCTTTTTACCCTGGAGGAACCCTTGAAGTGATTTTCAGGTTTCAGGGAACCCCTGCATAAAAATAGGAAAAAATGCAAAAACTTTTCAACACAATTCACTTCTAACCTACACAATCCATGTTTTACAACATTTACGACAACAGTAAAGCAACAGGCAGGCAGCTGAGTCACAGCATGTTAAAATTCTCACCACCACAAGGGCTAGCATTGCACAATGCGTGAAGTAAAAACAATGTTTTTTTTTCCAGTCACAATCTCTCACTGAACTCTACGGTTCTGCGGAACCCCATCTGAGAAAGACTGGATTAGATTAATAGTCTACAACTTCATATAAATACTCTACCTGTTCCATTTCTTTGTTGTAAGTATCTTTTGCTCCAGCTACTGCAGCAAGGTTGTTGGCTTCTGCTGTTGCCTATAATAATAGCAGTAGTAGGAATAGTAGTAGTAGGAATAATATTAAAAAATAGTAATACTAATAATAATACTAATAATATTAACAAAAAAACTAAGAGTTTGGGTGAGTTTCTGTAATAGTTTTCATACATCCTTTCAAAATACAAATATATTTAAACATTTTTATCCCCTTTAGTTTTACACTGTGAATTCTGGCAGCCACCTTGCAATCTCAGATTTATGAATAATCCCTTAACAAGTTTATAAGTAATTTTGTAAGTTAGAATGACAATAAAGGTTTTGTCAATTAAAATGAAGCTTTAATCAAGCTATGCTTCTAGATATATCAAAACTACAACTCCTATCCCAAAATTGGGGAAGACTGCTTGAAAGGAAGAGAAAGATGGACTTCAAGCTTGCAAGATCTCCATTTTTTTTAATTAAGCTACTGAGACTAGGGCCAGATGCAAAATGATGGCTAAACCAGCAGAACCCATTACTCATGAGCCTTATACAAATAAGACTTATCTGCATTTCTATTAATGAGAGACATGTTGATATTAAAGAATTTGGTGACCAGAGACCCTTAATGATCTATTATTAGTCATTAAAGAGTAGATCCTTATCTACCTTTTGCCTACTTAATTTCAATATATTTGATGGCATTTCACATGGATAACCATCTTGTAAATTACATTTTCAATATTTGTCAAAGCTCAATATTTGCATCCATATACTCTTTCTTCAGTATTTTGCATCCCAGTTGAAAACTGGATGGATGCAGACTGGGAAAGACTTCTGCCAAGAGCCTAGATTAGATTAGTGGATAGTCCAGCCATTGGTTTAAATTTGCAAGGATGCCAAAAGCAGCTAGAATTCAATGATATACAACTAAATGAGCTTACAATTTAGAGCTTAGAATAAAAACTGCAATCAAATGTGGATCAATGCCATATGAAAGCCATAATAAATTCTACAATCAAGTCTGAAATACCAAACAGAACCCTACTGATCCCCTGTTCTTCAATAAGATTTGAAATGTCTCTAGCTAGTTTTGATATATGCCATAAACATGATTGATTGGCATTACATGCTTTCAGAGATAGGTATATATAAAGCTTTACCTGAAGCATTGATTTAGGATGAGGTAATTCCTCTCCTTGATAGATTTTAATATAAGCCTGAAAATGAAATAAGTATTTTTACCATATAATTTTATTTGACTTAAAAACAATAGTTTTACAGCACAAAAATCTAAGTCTATCCTTACATTTACATTCAAATGTAATTAAATGAATTAACTGACTGGATTAAGATAGTCCACCAATGTCATTTTAAACAAATCAAGAATGTTGTGTGTTATTAAATTCCATGATTGACATAAACTGAACATATACAATATAGCAGGAAAACAAGAAAACTAATTGTGATTTACTAGGATTAAAGTTGCTTCTCATAATATTATTGTACTTAGTGTGCTGTTTGAAAGAGCTTCTATTAAATAGTAATTATGTTCCTCATACACAAACTCAAAGGCAATAATAGCCAAAATCTGCCTCTTTTGGATGACTGCATCTAATTGTTATTATTGTCAAACTTTGGGACAAATGCTGCAAACAAAGGCAGAACAGAATTATACTTCGAGTACAGTATTTTATAGATTATCCAAGAACAATATATATTCACAGCAACAATTAGAAGGCACATTATACTAGAGCAAAGAATCTAAAGAAATAGGGCAACAAAAGGCAACAGACAACTATCCATATATCAAAGGCTCAATTTATGTAATATACTAGAAGAGGCATTAACTAAAATCTATATAAATCTCAGTATAATATAGATTATCGTGAAGCAGTTAGAACTAGAGCAGAGCTATGAGACTCTATTAAAGACAAAACCTAACAGGGTCTTGGCTTTGAATATGCTAGCCATAGTATGTTAACAGTGGAATACTATGGTTTATTAGATCCTTTCATAATTAAAATTTACAAGAAAATCATTTTATTTTAAAGCACAGAGCAATTATTGTACCTTAAAATATTGCACAAGATCTCTACAAGTCACTTTTGAGCCACTAATCTCTTTTTCTACCAGATTTTCAGGGGCAAGCAGCAAAGGAATCAGATTCCGCAACTCTCTCTTAAACTCTTCATCAATATCTGGTGGAATTAGTAAAAAAAGTGCAAGAAATTTTATTCAATTAATGCAAAATCCTTTCTTTTCAAAGTCACTGAGAGATAATATTAATGGAACTATCCCAACTCAGTTAAAAACACCCCCAAAATATAAAATCTTAGTCAAACTGTGGACTGTTAATTTATAAAATAACATTAACTCTTCATTAAAAAAATAATAAATACACAGCATAAAGTCTTCATTTTAAAAAACTAATGTCAAGACAGAAGACATACCATATATACTCTATATCCTTGCAGATAAGCCCATCCGTGGATAAGCCAATTCTCAAATCTTTAACCAAAATACCATGAAAAATGCACCACCCGTGAATAAGCTGAGCCTCATAATGTTTGTATGTTTTAATTTTCACAAGTGGCTTATCTGTGGGTGGCACATTTTTCATGGTATTTTTGTTAAAAATTCTATGGTCGACTTATCCATGGATGGGCTTATTTGCAAGGATATACAGGATATATGGGTACTTTTAAAAAGTATTACCTTATATACTTGCAGATAAGCCAAACCCAATTTTGGGGGTGTATTTTGGCACCTAAAATTCTTGGCTTATCTACGAGTATACACGGCAAATAGTATCTTTTACTGTTGAGATATTTCACTTTAAAAATTCAGCAACCATTACATTCCAGTTAATCAGAGATATTCAGATCAAAACTGAGTATTTATGTCCTGACTGATGGCTACTTAGCTGCATGTTCTATTCTGAAGGGATGTAATAAGATTTCTTAAGCATCCTAGGATGTACTGTATTGCATGTAGCTCTGAGATGGTTTGCAGACAAATGTATGCTGGTTTGCAAGATAGTCCCTAGATTAAGGATCTTAACCCTAAAATTGACCATTACTGTTTTAATCCTTTGCTGGGAATGCTGCACTTGCCATGGGAATGATTAAGTCTGGTAATTTAGTCTACCCTTTCTATATTATCTATCTAAAAGGCATTATGCAAATGCTTCAATTAAACAAAACCATGATGGGCAGCAGAGGTCAGGATCTCTGGGCCCATAAAGTGACAGCTATACCACATGGAAGATTGTGATGGCATGGAAGAGCAGTTAATTGCAAAGAGCATGAATTAACAAATGAAATTAAAGAAAAATAAAGCATTTTGTGTGCCTCTGAATATCAGAGAAAGAGGAGGCTGTAATAGATCTTAATAAAGATGCCATAATCTTGTGGAGTTAATGGATACATGTATAGAAATAAAGGTGTAGTTTTTATTAAGAATGAGTAGAACTAAATTGTACACCAGAAAGTATGCATTATTTATTTATTATTTAAATTTATCCCCGCCCATCTCCCGGAATAGGGACTCTGGGCAGTTATTATGCATTATTGTCACCTCGTCTGTTATGGGTGCACATTGAAGTAGGAATCCATACACTGGAAATAGCTATGCTCCAGTGAATGGTGATAATGAGTTCAAGGAAAAATTATGCAAAATTCTCATTGAAAGTAACCCAGAAGAAAAAAATGTTCTATTAAGTGACATCAGTGGATGGGTGGGAACAGAGTAAAGAAAAAGTGATTGGGTCATCAAAGAATAAATGAGAATGGTAAATGTTTGGTGAGCATCTGCTTAGAGAAAGATTTTTGGTTTCAAATACATAGTTTAGGGATATCGGTTCATTCATATGCATGGCAAACAATCTAAAATTATGACTGATTTGATTATTCATGATGAAGCTTAATAAAGGATACAAGGGTGATGCTAGATTCTGAATTTGGGATGGACCATTTTTTGGTAGTGTCAGAAGTGGATGTTGGGGAAAAATTAGAAAGAAATTAGAGGGAAAGTAGAATGATTGCAGAAAAAGAAAGTATGAGTCATGTATGAAAAAGTACAGGTAGTCCTCACTTAATGAACACAATTGGGACCAGAATTTTGGTTGCCAAGTGAAGAGGTAATTAAGTGAATCAGACCCATTTTACGACCTTTTTCACTGTGGTTAAGTGAATCACCGCAGGTGTTAAGCGAACCATGTGGTTGTTAAGCAAATCACACGGTACCCCACTGATTTTGCTTGCCAGAAGCCAGGTAGGAAGATTGAAAATGGTGATCATGTGATCGCGGGACGTTCCGATAGTCATAAACGTGAACCGGTTGTCAAGCACCCAAATTGTGATCACGTGACTGGGGGAACGCTGCGATGGTTGTAAGTGTCAGGACCGGTCGTGAGTCAGTTTTCCCAGCACCATTGTAAGTCTGAATCGTCACTAAACAAATCATTAAGCGAGGACTACCTGTATGTCATGAGGTGACAAACAAAAATTGGGAAGTGCACTGCAGGGTTTTGCCAGGCAGATCGGTTGATTGATAAATGTATAAATATGAGGACATTTTATTGCATACTTGTTGATTTAGAGAAGGTGTATGATAAAGGGAATAGTCTTGTATTATGGAATGCTTTGTATCTTTATAGAGTTGGAGGTTAGCTGATGAATGTAATGAGAGATATGTGATGGAAGCATGCCTGAGAATACACTGAATGCTAAAAAGCAAATAATTCAACGCAGAATGGAATAAGGATGTATGAAATCCCCTTGATTGTTTAATATATCTATGGATAAATGTATAAGCAATGTTTATAGTGATGTTATCAGTCTGTTATTGAGGATAAGACTACAAATGCACTTTGGTCTGCAAAAGATGCCCTATTGTTGGCTGAGAACCAAAATGATCTGCAGCAAGTGTTAGATGGACTGTATGAGGCAATGAGGCATATGAATCTGAAAATAAATAGATCACTAACTAAAGTAGCTGTATTTGACAGGGATAATGGACTGAGTGACTGCAAGTTATGCATACAGTTCAGCAAGTAGATAAATTTGCATATCTCCACATTATGTTTATTAATAATGAGAAAACGTATGGAAAATGTTTAAGATATTTAAATACTGGCAAAAAGAAAATGAATGTTTGTCAAAAGAAGCAAAAATTATTGTAAGAATTTTAAAAAATATGTTAAGAACATACTTCTGCCCACCTTGTTTTATGGAAGTGAATGTTGGGCATGTCAGGAGAAACAGAAAAGTTAAATGCAGTAGGAATGGTGTACTTCAGAAATGTAGGTGATAAAACTAGAAGAGAAAGATTCAAGGGCGAGTGGCGAATGAATGAATTGGGACTGAATACAAGCCAAACATCCAGGATGAAAATAGTAAGTATAGATGATTAGGTTATACAAACTGAACGAGGATCAAACAGCAGAACAACTGTATGAAAGAAGGATGAACGCGTCAATAGGAAGGGGGAAACTGAGATTGGATAGGATTGATGAGATTTTCTTTTTCTTTTTGAATTAAACTATTAAATTTTTAAGATAAAAAGATAAAAGCTAACAGGAAATGAAAAAAGCAAAGAAAGCAAAACAGGAAAAAGAACAAAGTCAAAAGTACAGAAAAAGGAAAAGAAAGAAAATACAGAAAAAGAATTGATGAGATTTTGAAAAAAAAGAGATGTGAAGTTTAAAGAACAAAAAGAAATATACAGTATAAAGTGGTGTAAGTGGTGAAATCTGGGGTAGGAATGCATGGAAAGATATAGTGAATAGTGTATAATCTAGATTTAGATGTATTTTTTTTTATCTCACAATTCTAATTTATTTGGCTTGCTATTTCTTACTCCATTTCTCTATTTTGCAAAACACAGAGACTTACCCCAAAAGGGAACAGAGTGATGGATGGATATACATATGTATATATGCTTGTGTGTGTATGCACATGTAAATTTTGCTTAAAGTGTATATGGGTTGAGATTTTATCTATATACTACTAAAACTCTCATTGTATTTATCTTTTGTATCCTCACGTTAACCCAAACGGTGCATAATACTGCAACAATTTTTGAATCAAGGTACCTAAAATCGTACACGAACTCAAAGAATGTGTAAAAAATCTGGGACCCATTACTCCTGTGGAATTGAAATTTCCAGGATGTTCAGACCAGTTTTATTCGCAAAATTGTGGTTGTTGCAGCGTCCCCACCATCACGTGATCGTGATTTCCGACGCTCCCTGCCAGCTTCCCACAAGCAAAGTCAATGTGGAAGCCAGCAGGAAGTCGGCAGTCGCTCCCGCGCCCACTGCTTTTTTGCCCACCCGTGGTCATTCTGTTTATCTGTTTAGGTAAATAAATACTGACTTATTATTGAAGTTTGTTTGCCACTACAATTATTTTTCTATTTGTGATATATACTCTTCTTAGACTATCACAGAACCATCCAGCATTGGGATGAAAACAATATGGTCAGCCCAAAATTTCATGTTCATTCTGGTCACATCAGACTGCACTACCTCTCTCTCTAAGGATGACCCAACGGGTCACAGGGTTGTCTAGTTATTTCATAAAATTATATAAAAATGCAGATCTAAAAGTTATGCAATAAGACGGCCACCATTTTACTGAAGTTTCCTTTTAAAAACAGAACATTTTGTGACTGCAGACAGTGTTTACAAAGTTCTAGTTTAGTCAACGTCTCAAATCCAAAACCTAATTCAGTTGGATTGGGAAACTGGCTTTCACATTCTTTGGCCCCTCACAAATACCTTTTGGTGCTACAAAAAAGACATAGGAAACATTTGCTTTTTATTTCTCAGAAAACAAAAACTTTTTGTTTAAACACACTGGATCTAAATATGGTTTCAGATCCCAACTTGTTTTGCAGTAGACAATATAGTGAATTGCTTCAAAGAAATGGAAAGGGAGAAGAGAGAATATGGAACCACAATTCATTCTCACAGCAGAAAATCATGATTACTTATCCAAACTCAGCTAAGCTGTAATTATGTCAGTTAAATTTTAAAATAAAATTCAAATTTGATACGATGTCTGCTCTATAAATAACTTGGTAAGCAACATCCATTTCAGTATTCAATCACAAACATTAAACAATCAATATCAGAACTGTCACATTAATTTCCATAATATGCATTCTTTTATTATATAACTGTATATAATAGGGCTGTTCAAAACAATTGAAAGACATGCTTTGCAACATGTAGGAGCTAACAAAGGATTTATCTTTTCAATAGTAGAAGAAACAGTCTTTTGCAGTATTTGCACACCTATTTTTAAAGTTGCTGCTGAATATTTCTGCCTGCATGTAAATGCACAGCGACTTTGCTTCATTGCCTACCCAATAAAGCAAAGTAGCTTGCAGAGGCAGCCAGGAGCAACTTCCCAAGTGGCTATATAAGTCTTGCAAAAGATATGGCTGCTTTAAAGATTTGAAGAGAGGTGTTTCATTCCCCCTTGTTGTATAGCATTTCTTTTGAATACTTTGCACATTTCTAATGCTTAATCAAATAATTTAAATAGAATTAACATGCTGCTAGTACTCCTCCAATAACCATCTAAACCAGAGCTTTCCAAACTGTGTGTCGGGACACGTTAGTGTGTCGGCTGCAGTGTCTGGGTGTGTCGCGGCTGCTGCTGCCTCCGAGCCCTGCCAGGATTCTGCGCAGGTCCTAGTGCCTGCCTTGTGCCTTGCTGCCTCCAAACCTGCTGTGATTCCACGCAGGTCCTAGTGCCTGCCTTGTGCCCTGCTGCCTCCTAACGTGCCCTGCCAGGATTCCACGCAGGTCCTAGTGCCTGCCTTGTGCCCTGCTGCCTCCAAATGTGCCCTGCCAGGATTCCGTGCAGGTCCTAGTGCCTGCCTTGTGCCTTTCTGCCTCCAAACGTGCCCTGCCAGGATTCCGTGCAGGTCCTAGTGCCTGCCTTGTGCCTTGCTGCCTCCAAACCTGCTGTGATTCCACGCAGATCCTAGTGCCTGCCTGTTGCCCTGCTCTAAGAGTGTGTCGCGAAATGATGCATGTCTAAAAAGTGTGTCACCAACATGAAAAGTTTGGAAAGCTCTGATCTAAACTATCCCATCAATATACTGAATTTCAGACTTGGGTACACTTTGCTATTTCTTTTTACTGCTTTTAATGCAACCATTCAAAGTCCATTCAAGCCAGTAATACCTCATAGCCAGCTGTATAAATAGAAAACCTCCTACCATTTAGCCTCCCATCAAAGTTTGGGTTAGTTGCAACTTTAAGACCAGGGTGCGGCAACAGGAAACAACCTAGGTTACTGAAACATGAGTGAATGTGCTTCCTTACGTTCTGAAGCTCTTCATGCTGGTGCAACTTTACCTAGAAGCAACATACATTTTTAGGACATGAAATTCTTCTGCAGTGAGTTAGAACTAATCAAATCCAAAAATAATTATTTGCACGTTCCATTTAGCTCAGCTCTCAGAGAACAAAAAAGCAAACTATTATTGATAATGAATTACCTGCAATCGCTTTTCTAGAAATTGTTCTCCTCCTTTTAAACCATATGGATGTTCATATGGATAGCTCCAATCTCTAATTAAGAACATAAGAGTCTATATGGAAATGCAAAAATAAGAGTTAACCTTATTTTTTTGGCAAACAGAACACCACACCACTGAAAACATCATTATAAAACCTTTACAATCAATAGTTCAACAAGATTCTTTTTAACCCCAACATATCATTAACATAGAAGCGGAATCAGCAAGGAGTTCTTTAAACTCATTCTATCTCAGCTTCTTCTGAAAGTTTCCACCCTACAAGGTATGCACAAAATTAGAAAACTGTTTTATTTCTACCCTGGAACAAAACCATCACATTCTGGAAGTTATGCTGAACCATTTATGATCAAATAATAATTTGCCAGAACCAAATCCCAGAATATTTTGGTTATTCTGGGTTTCAAACAAAACAGAATCCAGATGGGGCAAGTAAAGCATATCCCCATCTCTGCCATGGCACCCACCTTATGGAACATTCTCCACCCCAATATTGGGTTACCTCCATCCCTTTTGATGTTTGAAAGTCCCTCAAGACCTGGTTATGCCAACAGGCCTAGGGGTCCCAGGGATGGCTCCACTATTGAAGTGGATGTACTCATTCTCTCTCTGCCTGAGGCTTGTATATATTTCTGTTTTAATTAATTTTTTAATATTGATTTTTATATTTTAATGCTTGTTTTTATATATGTACTGTTTTTATTTATTTTACGCCACCCAGAGTCACTTCCCATGAGATGGGTGGCTATATAAATTTCATAAATAAAATCCCACCATCCCCCTAGATCTCATCTTCCCAACTTCTTCCCCTTCCCTCTCTCCCTTCTGCTGATGCTGCCCAGTCCATCATATCCTACCAGACCACCTGATCTTCCCAGCACTTTTCCTCCTCCCTCCCTCTGCCACCATTGCTGATGTCCTAGCCTAATATATCCCACTGCCCTCCCTCCTTCTCCAATAATGTCCTTGGCTTTTTCCCTAGACCACCCAACCATGAACCAAAACAGTCCTGTTTCATTTCTTGCATAAATGCTAACACCCAAAATGTGTATGTTTCAGCTCAGGCACAGACTACCTGAAACCAGCCGTTTCATGCACATCCCTGATATGCTAACATACTCTTTTACTATGTAAACCTTCGAGTATGATCACAAAGGATAAATCTGGGTTCTGTAGCCAGCCGAATCATGAAAATAACCTGCATAAAAATTATTAGCCTGCAAGAGGCTAACCGTCTGTATTTCTACACTTGCTAATGAAGAAGAAAGCCACCTCCTTCTCCTCAGACAGAATAAAAATGTAAACTACTAGCCAACTTGCTGAGGTGGAAAAATGACTTCTACAAAGCAGCAAGCTGGCAAAGATTTCTCTCTCTCTCTCTGCCTTTCTGTGATGGTCACAATAGCAAATTGTGTGCAGTAAACCTTCCATCTTCACCAGTTTGCTTAAGCATACACATAATTCCTGTTCACCTAGACCTGGCAACTCATGAAGTATACAATTCTATTGCAGCACTTCTACTGCAATTGAAATGAGCTAACTTTTATAACACTTGAACACCTGATATTACATGAATATGAAAAACATGCACTCTTAAAAGGGGGTGGTGGTTAAAAACTATGTATCTATTCCACATGTTGGGCAGATGGTGCAATTTACAACTATTGCTGTAGTATATGAAACTTTCCCTAAGATAAACAAACATGGAAAAGTAATCATAATCATATTATTACCTGAAATGGCTTTTGGTAAATTTCTTCCATTGCTAGCCTTCCATATTCTGTAAACAGCTATTAAACAAAATTATTAAGAATGTATACATAAAATACAAAGACATATAACACATTAATAAACATTTACACATGAACATAGTTCAGTGATGGATTATAAGGCTGTGCTTATCAAATTGGGAAGCTGCACAAAACAAGTTTACAAAACCTAATAGTCTAACCAATTAATAACCAAAACTTTTTCTACATTCTGAATTCATGAATCTCAGCAGCAGTACAATATTGGTAATAACCAACCTTGTTTTTCTAATTGTGTGAATATTTGAACTGCAATGCTGCAAGTATCATCCTTATGCAAAATGTTATCATGGTCACATAGTTACCAAGATCTGTCATGATGGGTTGTTTAATATTTACCACCACAGAATGTAAATATATAAAACTCTTCCTTGCATTTGTATCATTTCATACATTTGTCTACAAAAAGAAGTTCGATTTCAAGCCTCTATTTTTTAAAGTTTGTTTAAAAGGATGTTTAAGACTCCAGTGAAAAGAAACAGTGGGAAATGGCTCCCAAATAAAGTTAAAAGTTTCAGTGGCATAGTAAGTATTCATACTTCCAAAAAGATATAACCTGAGGGAGAATTGGATGATTAAGGTATTAGGCAACCCAAGAATGTATTAGAAAATATACTGGAAATTGCTATTGTATACACAGATTGCAACCTGTATAATTCATGGTGTGCTAATATAAACAATTTGACTTAAATAGATCTCAAATTGTCTTAGATAAAATTAGGAAAACTACTTTATAAATACAGAATACTAACCTTAAGGTAAATAACGTATAAGTCATAGAGAAAAGACGTTTATCAGCCCATTTCAAGTCACAGTCAGTAGTTAAGAACACTGTACTGTACATGGAGTTCTCAGAGGATTTTAGCCCCCTCATCCTGTTTCTAGCAACCTCCTGCATTCCTTAAAGCAGAGCTTTCCAAACTGTGTGTCGCGACACACTACTGTGTCGCCGGCAGTGTCTGGGTGTGTCGCCAGACGACCCGGAAGCGCTGAGTGGGGGGGGGAGACAGAAGAAGAGGCATCCCCACCAATCAGCGCACGCTGAAGGAGGACAGAGAGGCGGGCCGAGCAGCACAGACGCCCGCCGCCACTGAAGAGTCCCCTTTGGAGTCCCACCCAGTCCTTGCCATGCCGCCGGTAAGCGCCGCTGCCTTGCCTCTCCGCCCTCAGCTGGAGAGAACTCTGCTGGGTGTGGCTATAAGCTCCAGGGTGGGGGCGTTGCCCTCAACGCTGCTCAGCTGTTCAGCGTGGGACTGAAAAGGGCTTGTCCCTCTCCTCTGAAGGCTCTGACTAGATCGGGGAGCCGAATTCGAGGGTCTGGAGGCTCCGTGGAAGCTCTCCTGACGCTGGAGGAGGTGGGGCTGGGCATGAAAATGGCCAAAAAGCCCCAGAAAACGCAGCAAAAACAGCTGATCGGCGGCTGGGAGGTCAGCGGGGCTCAGCTGAGCTCCTGAAAGGCAAACCACGCTGAAAAATAAACGGGTGCGGCTGCTGAAAAAAGTCTTCTGGCGCTCCGGGGAGGGCGGGTGGTGGTGGAAACGGGTGCCCATTGTCCTCAGGAGGGTCCCCCAACCACAGGAGAGGCGGCGGGCACCCCAAAAAAAGGCAAAAAACGGCAAAATTCATCATGTTCCAGGTGGGTGGAAAGGGGTGGTTTCGGACGCCTGGGTCTACTGCTGCATTCAAGCTGTTCCCAGGCTGTCCTGAAAGTTGCAAGAGGGGGGAACTTGCCAAGTGGTTTACAGGCGGGAGCCAATCGCATGGGGCAGGGGCGGGGTTTGCAGGCGGGAGCCAATCGCGTGGGGCAGGGTTTGCAGGCGGGAGCCAATCACGTGGGCCGGGGGTGGGGTTTGCAGGCAGGAGCCAATTGCGTGGGGCAGGGTTTGCAGGCAGGAGCCAATCGCGTGGGGCAGGGAGCCCTGTTATTACTGTGTCGCGAAATGATGCATGTCTAAAAGGTGTGTCACCAACATGAAAAGTTTGGAAAGCTCTGCCTTAAAGAGTCCCCTTAATCAGGAACCTTCCAAAATTGAGCCCCTGAAGGCACAAAGGGTTGTCAAAGTATGTTATTGACCCTGGACACCTTCCATGTACAAAAAGATGATTAAATTATTAATAATGGGAGTTACTATAGAATCAGGACATATTTACTTGCAAATGCTGAAGATCATCTTCTTGGATGTTCTGTGATAAATTGTATACCTATAAGGCACAATAGTTTTTACATTTACTAAACAAACTTATGTTCACGAATTAAGTGATTTGCTTTTAGATTTTCAACAGTTTGTAAACCAAACTAGAACGGCATTTTAGGTGGAAAGCTCCCTCAATTTCTAATTTGAGCTGAAAGGTAATAAAACACTTTTCTAAAAAGTCTAGAGGCAAATCAAAATGACAAAAATGAGATCTCCATGGACAAGACTGAGGTCAAGTACAAATTTAGCTGGCAACTGGAACTTCTGAATATTGTGTGGGATATACCACCAAATATAAACAGTCATTGAACAAAGAAGTCACTCTACCATCAGAGTATTTGACTTCTTTCCTCTTGTTATGGTGGGCTCCTCAAGAGATTATAGAGGGAGTGAGAATAGGAGGGATTATGAAGGGGGGGAGGGGAGGATCAGTCCACACTATTTCCGCTGATAGATTAAATTAGATTACATCTTTGGAAGATATACTGTAACTACTCAAAAGTAACTACAGGTAGTCCTCGCTTACTGGCCACTCGTTCAGTGACCATTTGAAGTTATGACAGTGCTGAAAAAATAACTTTACAGCCAATTTATGACCTTTGCAGCGTCCCTTGGTCACGTGATGGCCGTTACAGTCAGTACGTGTTGTTCTGTACCTGACCTGTTTGTTTTTTTTCCCCTTGCAGAGCAGACAGATTGGAGAGGAAGGCATTTAGAGCAGAACTAATAATTAACAAGAATGGAAATAATATATGAAAATATGGATGTCAACACTAAAGATGCCCAATTTAAAACCTAAGTTGTTTATATACCCAGAACTAGCAAGCTAGAGTTTTATTTTAAATTAGTTTGATAGCTACATCACAATTTATTACCAGGAAACCTGGTAGAGAACATTAATTTTCTTCTTGAACATTTTAATACTCTATCAGCAGCAATAATCATATCTGGATTTTATTGACAATAGTGAATATTTCAGATCAGAAGTGACTAATAACTTTCACATGCAGCCCAAAATTTTGAGATCTGGAGAAAGCAGAAAAAAATTATTTTAACACACAGTGTAGTTATTATAAAGAGCCTACAAGTGGGCATCAACCCACTGGAGTAGAAAAAATGACTATGCTTCCAACGTCTCTGAAATAGCTGTGAACTGTCACTAGAGACAAGTGAAGATGGATGGCATCTGTACATACCACCACCAGGAGTCAGGCCTGACTCCACAGTACCTAAATAATCAATGCATTATTAAGGAGAAATTCACTCCAAAGTGGAGTACAGGTAGTCCTCGCTTAAAAGTGGCAATTGAGACCAGAATTTCTGCTAAGCGATGTGGTCGTTAATGTGCAATGTCACATGACCACACCACTTAGCGACAGTTCTGGCAGTCCCCGGTTACCATCATTAAGTGAATCACTGCAGGTCGTTAAGCGAGGACCTCATGTGACCGTGACTTCCAACATCCTGCCATCTTCCCCGTTGACTCTGCTTGTGGGAAGCTGGCAGGGAAAGTCCAAATCACAATCATGTTACTGTGGGATGCTGCAACAGCTGGAACTTCAAGGACTGGTCTTAAGTACCACTCATTCAGCAACATCATATGTTCGAACGGTCACTCAACGAGTGGTCATTAACCAAGAATCACTTGTATATGCATCTGTGTGGAGAGACTTATTAAATTCCAAAGTAGTCAAGTTAGCTTCACACATAGACACAATGCCCATGCATTTGCTAAAAGTAGATTCTATTCCAGAAAATTTATACAGGTGGTCCTCATTTAATGACCACTCATTCAGCAACTGTTTGAACTTACGACAGCACTAAACAAGTGGTAGTTATGACTGGTCTTCGTACTTATGGCTGGTGCAGCACCCCCGTGGTCATGTGATCACAATCAGGGCGCTTGGCACCCAGCTTGCGATTACGTTGCAAACCTTCCCTGCCAGTTTCCCACAAGCAAAGTCATTGGGGAAGCCAGCAGGAAGTCAGAAGTCGCAGTCACATGAGGTCCTCACTGAACAGCAGCAACTGGGACTACCGGAACTGCCATTGCTAAGTGGTGCACTTACGTGGTTTTTCAACGTATGACATCACTTAACGATGAAGTTTCCAGTCCCAATTAACATTGTTAAGTGAGGACTACTTATAACAGAATAAAACATTAGTCTTTAAACTAAAACTATACATTACACAAGCCTTTCTCAATCTTTTGACCCTGGAGGGACCCTTGAAATATTTTTCAGGCCTCGGGGAACCCCTGCACATTCAGGCTCAAATATAGGCCACAAGTTACAAAATTACTATATTAGTTTCATGTGTAGGCCTATATACACTGCTCAAAAAAATAAAGGGAACACTGAAATAAGACATCCTAGATCTGAATGAATGAAATATTCGTATTAATCAAATGTAAGCAACCCCTGGAGGTCTGGATGTGGAGTTACACTCAAAAATTAAAGTGGAAAAGAACACTACAGGCTGATCCAACGTTGATGTAATGTCCTTAAAACAAGTCAAAATGAGGCTCAGTAGTGTGTGTGGCCTCCACGTGCCTGTATGACCTCCCTACAACGCCTGGGCATGCTCCTGATGAGGTGGCGGATGGTCTCCTGAGGGATCTCCTCCCACACCTGGACTAAAGCATCCCCCAACTCCTGGACAGTCTGTGGTGCAACGTGGCGTTGGTAGATGGAGCGAGACATGATGTCCCAGATGTGCTCAATTGGATTCAGGTCTGGGGAACGGGCGGGCCAGTCCATAGCATCAATGCCTTCGTCTTGCAGGAACTGCTGGCACACTCCAGCCACATGAGGTCTAGCATTGTCTTGCATTAGGAGGAACCCAGGGCCAACCGCACCAGCATATGGTCTCACAAGGGGTCTGAGGATCTCATCTCGGTACCTAATGGCAGTCAGGCTACCTCTGGCGAGCACATGGAGGGCTGTGCGGCCCCCTAAAGAAATGCCACCCCACACCATTACTGACCCACTGCCAAACCGGTCATGCTGGAGGATGTTGCAGGCAACAGAACATTCTCCACGGCGTCTCCAGACCCTGTCACGTCTGTCACATGTGCTCAGTGTGAACCTGCTTTCATCTGTGAAGAGCACAGGGCGCCAGTGGCGAAGTTGCCAATCTTGGTGTTCTCTGGCAAATGCCAAACGTCCTGCACGGTGTTGGGCTATAAGCACAACCCCCACCTGTGGACGTCGGGCCCTCATACCACCCTCATGGAGTCTGTTTCTGACCGTTTGAGCAGCCACACGCACATTTGTGGCCCACTGGAGGTCATTTTGCAGGGCTCTGGCAGTGCTCCTCCTGTCCCTCCTTGCACAAAGGCGGAGGTAGCGGTCCTGCTGATGGGTTGTTGCCCTCCTACGGCCTTCTCCACGTCTCCTGATGTACTGACCTGTCTCCTGGTAGCGCCTCCATGCTCTGGACACTACGCTGACAGACACAGCAAACCTTCTTGCCACAGCTCGCATTGATGTGCCATCCTGGATGAGCTGCACTACCTGAGCCACTTGTGTGGGTTGTAGACTCCGTCTCATGCTACCACTAGAGTGGAAGCACCGCCAGCATTCAAAAGTGACCACACCATCAGCCAGAAAGCATAGGAACTGAGAAGTGGTCTGTGGTCACCACCTGCAGATCCACTCCTTTATTGGGGATGTCTTGCTAACTGCCTATGCTTTCCACCTGTTGTCTATTCCATGTGCACAACAGCATGTGAAATTGATTGTCAGTCAGTGTTGCTACCTAAGTGGACAGTTTGATTTCACAGAAGTGTGATTGACTTGGACTTACATTGTGTTGTTTCAGTGTTCCCTTTATTTTTTTGAGCAGTGTATATGCTTTAACAGTGTTCTTAAATTAAAAATAAAGAATGAAACTTACCTCTTTAATGTGAAGTTGCCCAAACTTGAAATAATTTTTTAAATAAATCGTGATCTCCCAGGAAACCCCTAGTGAACTCTTGCGGAACCCTAGGGTTCCACAGAACCCTGGTTGAGAAACCCTGCATTTATATATTTAACATATTTCTATGCTGCCATAATCAAAACAACTCTTGGTAGAAAAAACATAAAACAAGAAAGCAATAGATAGTCTGTAGCTTGAATCATGTCAACTGGATTTCTATTTTCTCAGTGGAAACGTTTCGCTCCTTATCCAAGGAGCTTCTTCAGTCTGAGCAAAGTTGGTAAGGGAATCCTAAAATATGTTGCTGTGTGACCTTACACCTGGGGCTAGGTCATGGTTATTTTTTTTTCTTTTGTCAAGGAATCCATTTATGCCAACTTGGAAAATCCTTCCTTGAATAGAGGTGGGGGCCTCAGGCACAATCTTTCCCCTATCTTCCTCCCTCTTTGTCTTCTCTGCCTAGGAAGATTAAGACCATTTCGCAAGCTCAACAGCAGCATGGTGATCTTAACGATCCTTCTTTAAATGATAAAGGGACTTAGAAATAACATCTCAAAAAAAAAATAACCATGACTTAGCCCCAGGTGTAAGGTCACACAGCAACATATTTTAGGATTCCCTTACTAACTTTGCTCAGACTGAAGAAGCTCCTTGGATAAGGAGCGAAACGTTTCCACTGAGAAAATAGAAATCCAGTTGACATGATTCAAGCTACAGACAATTCCACCTGGATGACTGAGAACCTTCATAGACAAAGCAATAGATAGTTTTACTATTATGTTTTCAGGCCATATACGTATGTGTTTTGAAATAAGTCTTGAAAACATTTAAAGGCTGCCACCACCTGACATTACTATACACTTACCTGGACTGAACTTGTCATAGTGCTTAAAGCAAATACTGTTGCACAGTCTTTGATAGTTGATTGGCTATCAAAGGCACCTTGGGTATCCATTAGTAATACAGCAACCTAGAGGGTTTTTTTTAAAAAAAAGAGAATGAATGAACAGTTCTTTCACTTTAAATTTGAAAGCTTGTTGAATTCAATGAAGGTATGATATGATACATCTTGATTTCTTCAACTCAGTCACCAAAAAATATACACTCACCTTCACCAATATCCACATCTTTAATTAACAGCCTGTCAAAAGTCTAAAAACTAACCAAATAGCTCAGCATTCATTCTTTTGAATGTGAGGCAAAAAACTCACATGTGAAAATTTGCATGATGCTCTGTCCTGGTTAGGTGTAAGAAACATGTTTATGTTGGTAAATATTACTGGCTACATAGACCACCAGGAGGCAGTATTGGACCACTTTCATCCTTATTATTTATTTATTTATTCGTTTATTTTATTATTTAAATTTATATGACCGCCCATCTCCCCCAACGGGGGACTCTGGGTGGCTTACAATAAAAATTAAGGTTAAAATACAAGTATAAAATTACAGATTATGAACATGATATAAATAAATATAAAATCCAATCTGGCAAATTGATCTCAAACAATAGGGAGGGCATTATGGTACTAACCACCCCCAGGAAGAGCTATTACCTTTCCCCTCCCACGCTAGGCAGCAGAACCAGGTTTTCAGATCTTTCCGGAAGGTCAGGAGGGAGGAAACCTGCCTCAACTCTGGGGGCAAGATATTCCAAAGGGCAGGCACCGCTAGAGAAGGCCCGCCTCCTGGACCCCACTAGATGAAATTCCCTTATTGATGGGGTCCGTAGCAAGCCCTCTCTGAATGATCGGGTGGAATTATTATTAGGAATTATCAGTCCATAAGTTCAGTTCCTGGTAGAGACTGAACCGCATAGAACAGGGCTTTCCAAACTTTTCCCGTGGCGACACACCAATGGCAGCGCGTGAGAAAACCCGGAAGCGCCACCGCCGCGCTTTCGGATTTTCGCATGCCGCAGCGGTGGCAGCGTCCTTGGGTGCTGTGCGAAAACCCGGAAGCGCTGATGGCCCGGTGGCGCACCATCAGCGCTTCCGGATTTTCGCATGGCACACCTGGGCCCCGCAGGCAACACAGTATTGTGTCGCGACAGAGTTTGGAAAGCTGTGGCATAGAATAATACCTGGCTACGAAACCAATCAAGTACTGCCTCCAGGTGGTCAATGTAACTGAAAACGCCACACAGGATATACATTATATAAAAATAGAGAAATTTCCCCCCACAGAGGGATGGAACTCATGTAAAACCTTTAGAAGCATGGCATAATGTAACATATGTATATATTTCTCTCTGAGAGCTTAAGGGGAGATAGACCACATATACCATTCTGACAGAGTAAATATTACTGGCTATTTTCTGAAGTTCAATTATATGTATTATACTGCATATATTATTAAATTCTTAACACTTACTACTATTAGATACGCTAAACACGTATAAGGTCTGAAACTGATGAGTCAATGACTCTCAGGCCAAACAGAACCATTATGTAAACATGTAAAAGTTATTGCTGTTGCTCCTAGCTAGTAAAAGAACAGTCAAGTGTCCATCAGCTTCAAACAGCAGGAGGTCGACTGTATGTGTATGCAAAACTTATTTCTGTCTGCAGTCTAGCCATGCTGAGTCCATGAAGTTCCATGCCTGGAGAATCCTGACAACATATTTCAGTGGTATATAAAATACCACATCAACTCCTATCAGGAAGAGGGATCAAAACGTTTTGCTTTCACTCTTGCTTAGATAATCACTTCTCTGTTCAGATGAAGCAACAACTTGTTATTAAAAACAATTTAGTTTAACATAAGGCAAGTTTTAAAATCAATTATTAATTAAAACCAAAATTCCCAGTTTAGATAAAATGGCAAGCTATAGTAAAATAAGAAGTGAAGCCCATTAGGAAATGTTGGGTGCTGAATCCAAGAAAGAATGCCAGAAGAGTGCCAACAATAAATATTGTAACTCATCCTTTTAAAAGCAATGCAGTATTATTCTTCTAAACAAGAATAAACAAACAGCTAAAACATATTTTTCAATAATACACTCAGGCCACATATATCTTCCTATTAGTTAGATCAATTTAGGCACTCTTTTTTGACACACAACATCACTGACTGAATCCAGATGTGTGAAATAGAATTCTGCTAACAGGATACTTCCACAAATGAAAAGAAGCATTTGCCAATTTCCCTTTTTCCTGCAATCTATGGATTGTATACACCTTCCCTATATGAGTTCTCAGACCAGAGAGATAGAGCTGTTACTGGATCATTCCCTTATATCAGGGGTGTGGAACCTTTTTTCTGCCAAGGGTCATTTGGATATTTATAACTAGGGACTAGGGGGGTGGGGGGCGGGGTTTCTGGGATTTCCGCGGACCGTGGGCCGGAGTTCGCGGGTGGGAGCCAATCACAAGCACTGGGGGGCGGGGTTTACAGGCGGGAGCCAATCGCATGGAAGGGGCGGGGTTTGCGGGCATGAGCCCCGCAGGCCTTATATGGCCCGCAGGCCTGACATTGCCCACCCCTGCCTTATATTGTAGGTTTCATGACTATACCCTTCTAGAGGGATGACTATTTCAGTATATATTCCAGCAGTTTTACACATTACTTGACCACCAGGAGGCAGTGTATGACTTTATTGGGAGTCATCAGGTACATGCAGCCATTATAGTTACTATAGATCTTGTGGTCCAAATTCCTCTGCCTGGAATTGAACTAATTAGGACAAAATTGCCTCCTGGTGATCAAGTAATGTGCAAAACTTCTTTCCTACAGCCTCTAACTCTATAGAACTATACTGAAAGTACAGCACTGTCACTAGTGTAAATTTAATGAGAATAGTTTGACATTACAATAAAGTCTGTTTTATATAGTATAATTATAGAACTGAAGGAGACAGCTAAGGTGTGCCATAACTAGACAAAAAACTAACAAAGTCAGTAAGCACTGTGCCAGATACTTAATGGCTTACCTTTGTCCCATCAGGCTTGGGAATTATGAATACTTCACTCCAAATCTGAATGCCAGTTGTTTCTCTCTCACACCCTCCTCTCCATGTAAAGCCAGTCAAAGGCTCATTATTTCCACCTATCCAATATGATGACTCCTATAATAGGTCACACACACACACATATATATATTTAATAAAGTGAGTGGTTCAAGGCAATCATATGCTAATATATACTAATTTTTGACTAATAAGAAACACCTGTATTTATTTATTTATTTATTTATTGATTGATTGATTGTTCGAATTTATCACTGCCCATCTCTACAACAGTAGACTCTGGGCAGTTTACAACAATATCATAAAAACAATTAAAACTTATAC
Organism: Charina bottae; assembly: GCA_023362775.1. Taxonomy (NCBI): domain Eukaryota; kingdom Metazoa; phylum Chordata; class Lepidosauria; order Squamata; family Charinaidae; genus Charina; species Charina bottae. The sequence goes on along the minus strand of JALMGJ010000001.1, from coordinate 75,426,604 downwards.
AACTAAAATCCACTATAATAATAAATAGAAAAATCCAAAGACGGTAAATTCTTAAAAGGAGGGTATTACTAAGCCAACCACCCCCAGGAGGAACTATTATTTCCTTCGTTCCAAGCAAGGCGGCAGAACCAGGTCTTTAAAGACTTCCTGAAGGCCAGGAGCGAGGGCGCCCGTCTCACCTCTGGGGGCAAGATATTCCACAGGGCGGGTGCTATCGCAGAGAAAGCACGCCTCCTGGACCCCACTAGATGGAATTCTTTTATTGATGGGATCCGAAGCATGCCCTCCCTGCATGATCAGGTGGGGCGGGTGGATGTGATCGGGATAAGACGGTCCCTCAGATACCCTGGTCCCATGCCATGTAGGGCTTTAAAGGTGATAACCAACACCTTGAATTGGACCCAGAAGCAAACTGGTACCCAATGCAGCTCACGGAGTAGCGGTGTTACATATGCTGATCTTATAGCACCCAGAACTACCCGTGCAGCCGCATTCTGGACCAGCTGAAGCCTCCGGATACTCTTCAAGGGTAGCCCCATGTAGAGCGCGTTGCAGTAATCTATATGGGAGATGACAAGGGCATGAGTGACCGTTCAGAGGGCCTCATGATCCAGGAAGGGGCGCAACTGGCGCACACCCCGAAGCTGTACAAAGGCCCTCCTGGCCACCTGCTCCTTGATTGAGCAGGAGTCGTGAGTCCAGGAGGACCCCCAAGTTTCGCACTGAATCTGAACGGGGCAGTGCCACCCCATCCAGAGGTAAGGATGACAACTTCCTGGAAATCGAGAGGCCATCAATCCATAGCCACTCCGTCTTACCAGGGTTCAGCTGAAGCCTGTTGTTCCTCAGCCTGGCCCCTACAGCCTCCAGACTCTGAGATAGGGTGTCGACTGCAACACTTACTTCACCCGGGATGGAGATGTACAACTGGGTATCATCAGCATACTGGTGATACCTCATCCTGTGGTGATGGATGATCTCGCCCAGCGGCTGCATGTAGATGTTAAATAGGAAAGGAGAGAGAACTGAACCCTGAGGCACCCAAGACAAGAGGGGTCGAGGGTCAGATCTCCCCTCTCCTACCACCACCGATTGGGAACGGTCCCGGAGGAAGGAGGCGAACCATCGTAAAACGCCACCGCCCACCCCCAACTCCCTGAGCCGTCCCAAAAGGATACCGTGGTCGACGGTATCGAAAGCCTTTGAGAGATCCAAGAGAGCGAGAATGGATGCATTCCCTCCATCTCGCTCCCGCCAGAGATCATCCATAAGCGCGACCAATGCAGTCTCTGTCCCATATCCCGGCCTGAAACCTGAATGAAAGGGGTCTAGATAATCCGTTTCATCCAGAATCCTCTGGAGTTGCAGTGCCACCACCTTCTCAACCACCTTTCCCAAAAAGGGAAGGTGAGAGACAGGACGAAAGTCGTTTAAAACAGTGGGGTCCAGGGAAGGCTTCTTGAGGAGGGGGTGCACCAGCGCCTTCTTAAAGACCGCAGGAAACACCCCCTCCTCCAAAGATGTATTAATCACCTGGACCCAACCACGTGACCTCCTGGGCTGACTTTACCAGCCAGGAGGGACACGGGTCTAGATGACAAGTGGTGGCATTTACAATCCGGAGGATCCTGTCTACTTCATCAGGCCCAACAGGATCAAACTGTTCCCAGATAACAGAGTAAGTACGTACCTCTGGCATCTCCCCAGATTGTGCCTCACGCTTAGAGTTTAACTTGGAATGAATCTGAGCGATTTTGTCCTGCAGATGCTCAGCAAACTCTTCCGACCGGCCCTGTAAATGGGTCACCAAGTCCATCTGACCCAAAAGGGATCTAGTAATCTTAAACAGGGCCGTCGGGCGGCATTCTGCGGACACAATAAGAGCGGAGAAATAATCACGTTTCGCTGCTCTTACCGCCACAAGGTAGCCCCTAATAGCGGCTCCAGATTGTGTCCGGTCAGATTCAGTCTTAGTCTTCCTCCAGCGGCGCTCCAGACGTCTCTTAACCCTCTTCAAAACCCTCAACTCCTCCTTGAACCATGGGGAGTGACGGGTCGAACGAGACAAGAGAGGTTGCATAGGCGCGATCCTGTCCAAGGCCCCGGCCGCCTCTTCATTCCAGGCTTTGGCCAAGACCTCCGCTGGATCGTGCAGATGATCTTCAGGTATAACCCCCAGCTCCCTCTGAAACCTCATTGGGTCCATAAGTCGCCGGGGGCAGACCAATCTAATAGGTCCAGCCTCCCTGCGGAGCGGGGCAGCACAAGAGAGCCTCAGGGTCACCAGGGCGTGGTCTGACTATGACAATGGGGACAGATCTAACTCTCCCCTCAGATCACATTGCCACTGCTCTGACAAGAAAACTAAGTCCAGTGTGAGACCACTGTCCCGAGTCGGGTCCCGAATAATCTGACAGGCCCATGGCTGCCATGGTAGCCATGAACTCCCGAGACGCCTCGGAGGCCCGTCCCAGGGATGGCAGATTGAAATCCCCCAAAACCATGAGTCTGGGGAACTCCACTGCCAACCCTGAGATGGGCTCTAGCAGCTCGGGCAGGGAGGTTGCTACGCAGCAGGGAGGCTGGTATAGTAGCAACACTCCCAACTGTGCTTGGGAGCCCAACCTGAAAAACAGGGTCTCACAACCAGTCACTTGTGGAGCAGCACCCCTGGAGGCCACAAGAGACTCTTGGATGACAACTGCCACCCCTCCCCTGCCCCGTTGTCTCGGCTGATGCCACACTCGAAACCCGGCTGGACACATTTCCGAAAGGGCAACCCCTCCTTCTGGGCCCAGCCAGGTCTGCCCCCTCCTAATATTGTATGCTTATTTTTGACTAATAAGAAACACCTGTATCATCACTACTAAAACAAATGGCCCAGTTTTGTAGAACTTTCTATTCCATAAAAAAATTAATATACTTAACTCACAAACTTTTCTAGTTCTGTTCTGCCCACCCACAATATTTATGAATGTTTATGAAAGGAAATTTATGGCAACAATTTTTAATACTGTTACACAAGGGACACGTGCTTCATAAAAGCTAAAAATTCAGCAATGTATGCAAGTTTTCATTACAAAAATACAAACTTTTCTAAAACAAATATTCTTTACAGAGCCTGTAAAAGAGTTGCCAAGTTACTCTAGTGCTCTTCATTGAAGGAAAATCTCTCAGTGATAATCTCACATGGATACAAATGTTTCATAATGGACATTTAGTAAAAGTACATGGGATACAGATAGATAACAACAAGACGTTTATTACAGCCCTAAGGCCAGATACAATAAAAGTATATAATAGTAACAATCTTACATTTATATATACAGTATATAAAACAGAAAAACAATTAGTATATGATCTAAAATTAATTAAGAATAAAAATACTAAAATAAATTGAAATAAAATACTATGTTAAGAAGTTCTAAACCTAATTAATGGTGTGGTGTATTGTGCGGATGGTAGCACAAAACTGAGCAACCTGGGAGGATATTTTCAGGTCCTTGTCCGAAAGAAGTAGCATTAAATAGAAATCACACTCCCTGCCTGGAAATTTCTTCAATATCGGATATACTGTATAAGGATCTGTCTAGAGTCCTTATATAGGGAACAGTATAATAACATATGGCTTAGGGTTTCTATTGAGCCGTCACCACATGGACATAACAAAAGGTGCATAGGAATACCCTTAATACGTCCAAAAAGGACTGCTGAGGGCAGTGTGTCCAGCCTGGCTAAGGTGAAAGGTTTATGAAATTTCAAAATTGTAATACAGTAGATGATAAGTAAGAAGCTGGAACGAGCCCTTCTGGAAGAAAATGACCGATATTGGGGTGTAGCACCTTACTTAAATTTGTTTGGAGATCTATATCCCAGATTCATTGTTTAAGGGCGGTTCTAGCATTATCAAATCCTTATGAGCACAGACTTTCCATAGAGAAGCCCAGCAATTTAATTTTATCTAAGGCTTTTTTTTAGCCACGATAACTTAAAATGATCTCTAAATACTAATGGGACTAAACCTATAGGAAACAGAATTAACTTTAGCCAGAAGGTAAGAAGAAGGAACCATGCACTGGCATCCAATGAAAGTATACCTATTTCAGCAGGATTGTTTTTCCTCTCTGCTGTATCTAAGAAGAGACAGATGCAAAAAACACATTAAGACATTCTGCCTTCTTCCCATATCCTATTGCTGAATTCACCCCTTTCACTTTGCAACAGAAAAAGGGTTTTTTGCTGTCTTGGGACTTTCTTGCAAGCTTTAGCTTTTCTAACACAATTTCTATAACTCCTGGACATTTCTTTGAATCTTTCTTTGGTTACAAACCCTCCTTCCATTTCCTATACATATTCCTTTTTCTTTCCAGCCTTTTAGAAAGCTCTTTGTGTATCCACATTGCTATCTTTAGATGTCTTCCATTTTTCCTTTTAGTAGGAATTGTTTGTGAATGTGTCTTCAGTATTTAGTATTTTAGGATTCCCCATCTGTCCCAGCTGTGTTTCAGGATTTCAAGTCACTAGATCTAACCTAAATTTTCAGTATGAATTAATCAAAATCTGTTCTTTTGAAAGTCAGTACACAAGTCTATTTCTCCTCCTGTTGATATCATGAGCTCACAGATAACAGTATCACATTCTCTGAAGGTTCCTGTCACCCTCACTTCTTCAAGCGATTCTTTCCTGTTGGGGTGGATCAGGTCCAGGTTAACAGACACACTTGTTCCTTCTTCCACCCTCTGACAAATGAAGCTGTCAGTGGCGGATGACAGGAAGTTGTTGGACCTGACTCTTGGCAGAGTTAGATTTCTAGCAGATGTCAAAAGTTGAAATCTTCCATTGTCACATCCTTATGCTTCTTTGAGAGTCTGGTCATCTAAGACAGAAAGGCCTCATCTTTATCTTAAATCTGTCCAGACATTTTATAATAAACTACCACAATGACACCATGTTTGTTTCTCTCTTTTATTCTTACCTAAACACTTTCAACAGGATTTCTATGCACTAGGTTCATCAATTTCTGTGTAAGCATCTATTTTCTCACACTACAGTACAACTCTTTCTGTTTAGTTTGTTCCTTTTGAATAAGTTGTAGCCTTACAGGCTGTGTCCAATCGTGCATATCATCCTATCATGTTTCAGTGATACCTATAACATTATTTGTCCTTCTGCATTAGGATTTCAAGTTCTCCCTATTTCCCATATTCTCTGCATTGGTATAGAGCAGGGTTTCTCAACCAGGGTTCCACGAGAGGTCACTAGGGTTCCCTGGGAGATCACGATTTATTTTAAAAATTATTTCAAATTGGGGCAACTTCACATTAAAGAGGTATTCTTTATTTTTAGTTTAAGAACACTGTTAATGTATATATACAGGCCTACGCATGAAACGAATATAATACATTTGTAACGTCTGGCCTATATTTGAGTCTGAATGTGCAGGGGTTCCCTGAGGCCTGAAAAATATTTCAAAGGTTCCTCCAGGGTCAATAAGAGAAAGGCTGGTATAGAGACATCTGAGACTGTAAGTGGTACTCTCTAATGCAGGGCTTTCCAAACTTTTCCTGCGGCGACACACCAATGGCGGCGCGCAAGAAAATCTGGAAGTGCCGCCGCCACTTTTGGTTTTTGCGCGCCGCCGCCACTGCGGCGCTTTCGGATTTTCACACACCGGAGCAGTGGTGGCAGCGGTGTCCTTGTGTGCCATACAAAAACCCGGAAGCGCTGATGGCCCCGCGCAGCGGCAGCATGCCATCAGCGCTTCCGGGTTTTGACGTGACACACCTGGGCCCCACAGGCGACACAGAGTTTGGAAACCTGTGCTCTAATGGTTTTGCTGTTGGGTGAGTTTCCTGCAAATCTTTCCATCTTCACACTTCTCCCTATGTCTCCTGCATTATTGGCCCCAGTCCTTCACAGTACATTTGGTTCTGGACTTTTGACACCATTCTTCTTTTGCTCTAGTTTAATTCCCTCCTGATTAGATTGGCAAGGCACCTGCAAAACATATCCTTCTCAGTCTTCATGAGATATAGCCTGTCTCTTGTCAGGAGAGGTAGGGTAATTCAAGGGAAGTGTAAGTAAATAGGTGTCTTAATGGGAATAATTTAGGTTACAGGTAGTCCTCACTTAACAATGGTAATAGGGACCGGAATTTCTGTTGCTAAGTAACACAATCATAAAGCACGATGTAATGTGGCCATGCCACTTAATGACAGAAATTCCGGCACTCCCAGTTGCTGTTGTTAAGCAAATCACTGTGGGTCGTTAAGCGAGGATGTCACATGGTCGCCATTTGCAACCTCCTGCCAACTTCCCCATTGACTTTGCTTGTAGGAAGCCAGCAAAGGTCACAAATGGTGATCATGTGACCGCAGGGACGCTGCAACTGACATAAGTACGAGGACCAATCATAACTACCACTCATTCAGCACCGTCGTAAGTTCGAACGGTTGAATGAGTGGTCGTTAAATTAGGACTGCCTGTATTTTCAACTTTCTCTGCTAGTCTATGAGTCTGCAGCAGTAAGAAACCCTTAACCTCCAACTCACAGTACTATATATACAACACTGTTCTTTCCAACTGCAGCTATTTCCCAGTAGCAAATACTCAGATTAAAACATAAGAAGCAACAATCTCAACTTACCTATTACTGCACTCCCATTTATCCCTATCTTCTAAAAATTACTTATACTGTATTCCAAACAAGAATGGCACTTGTATTGCTATTATGAACAAACTATTTCATTTATCATACCCCATTCCATTTCAACCTTCAGAAGCAACTTAGAGGATTTGGTCATTGCAATGGATTGTGAAATTGAAATTGGAAAAAATATAGTATTTTGAACAGAAACGTTTTCCACTAGAATAAAGTACTACTTAGTTACAACTTTCTGTGTAAATGGCATTCTGTTTATACTGTTTTGCACCAGAACATCTATGCTTTTTAGTTCTAATGTCTGGTTACCAAGTATAATGTTAATTATTAGATGAATACCTCAAATTCCCTCAACAGTGTTTAAAAATATGAAACCTTTGGAAACTTTGGAGCACATTATAACAAATCTTAAGAGGAAAGCACTTTTGTTAATTATTTTCAAACTAGAATAAATTTTCAGCAATTCAGCTACTCACCTTGTTATACATATACCTAAGCATGAAATCCAAGAGAAATGATTTGCCTTTACGGAATGCACCAGCAACAGAAACTACTACAATGTTGAGATCTCTTATGTGTTCCTGAAGCAAGATTCTCTCCAATGCTGATTCATCCAGTTCAAAGTTATGATCATCTTCATGAGCAAGAACTATCTGTACTGGGCATGGATTTTCAGTAATTACTTCTTCATCAGCATCCAAGGAGGCATTCTCTTCTGCATCCTCATAGCTCTCTCCTAGGAAATAATTGGTTAATATTAGATATACTTTCTGCTGATATGTTCTGTATATATGACTAAGAAAAATGAAACACAGGCTTATTACTACGTTTGATACCCCTCGCTGGATCGTCACCTTGTTGTGGTGAGTGGGCTTGTGTGTTCCCAATGAACCCTGTGAGCGAAGCCATCGGGAGTCATGTACTCCTGGTAGGGTCACCCATGGCAGTAATGTCCAGGGGGAGGAACCAGACAAAGAACAATCCAAGAAAGTCCTCAACGGCAGAACAGGCGGAAGATAACAAGGTGTATTGTTACAACGGCTGCGAAGGCGGATGAAGGCTGCAGCAGACAAAAGGTCACCAATCGTCATGGTACCCATGCCATTGGATTAGAGCCTTTTTCTGTGAAGGTCGTGTGCTGATCGTTGTGCACCGATCTCCACACATAAAACAAATTCACGCACAGGCGTCTTCCAACCACACCAAACCCAAAACAACCCCCTCATTGTGGGAGGTTGTGCGGATCCAGAATTGGCCTTTACAGCCACTTACAGATCCACTGTTAAAATTTTACCCTTGGAAAACAATCTTACTCGGCTACGAGTGATCGCCAATGACTACGTTTGATACACTTGGTAGTTAGAACATCTGCATAAGCAACCCAAATTCTCAATTTCAACTGGATTCCCTCTTCCTATCATCAAGAGCTCTGTTTCTGAAGCCTAGGAAAGAATTTTTCATTTCTACTTAGCAACTGAATCTGCTAGTACTTTAGTTCTACATTAAGCCTAAAATATAAAAAAAGTATTTGGCACCCACCCCAACCCCCCCTACAGTTTAGACGACAATATTATTCAAAACTAACTATTCTATGGATTTCAAAAGTCAGAGCTGTAATAAATAGGATGTTGCCAAATGAAACCGACAACACTCTACAATCTTTTCAAGTCTAGAACTCATCTTTAACCCAAACACATATTTAAGGACCTATTTCTTAATTTTACTATGTATCTGTATAATCACTACTGTTGTGACCCAGACCCTGGTACAAAAATCCTGTCCCAAAGCTAGCAGTACAAACCATTTGGACATAGAGAAATTGTAGAAAAGCTTATCATCATCCATAAAACAAACAATTTTATTCAAGCCCTATATCTGCTTACCAGACATTTCCCACATGCTGTATCTTTGGTGCTTTAATTGTCTAGCTAGTTATCATCTTTTTAAGCAATGTCTCAGGTATCTAGTATCATGTTCCTAGTTTCTGCAATAACCTGATTATAATACTCCTGCTCAGTTGAATGGATCTTTTTATTTGGCATAGAAAGAGAAAGTGTGTGTGTTTTAAATCTGCTATCTGCTGAAGTACTATAAATATAAGTAGACATCTGCATTATATCTTTTCTATGCCATCTTATTTTGATAGTGGCTAGCTTATAGTTCAGCTCCTAGAATGTTTTCCTAAAACATTTTGAATCCAGGGATATGTGAACCAGTTGAGCCATAGATATTAGAAGCTGCTTTTTCTCCAGCTTTGTACCACTACTCTATTAATGAACTTCAACCATAGTTTTAGGAACCTCTTTTCACAGAGCCCTTTAGATTAACTAAATTGTACTGAATAATGATGTGGACATTTATATATTAACTGCAAGTTTTTAAAAACCCTAAATTTCAATTTAAGATTTAACTGCAAGCAGGAAGGTTTTCTATGCAGAAACACAGAAAAGCTTTTGTTCTGAAAACAGTAACAATGAATGACAATGAAACAATGTAGATGTGGCATCATTTTATCTGTAAACATACCAAATGTTTGTAAAATTTTCATCACAGAGAAATTATTCAGATTACATGGTATCAAAATGTTAGCAGAGAATCTAATTATAAGACAATTCCTTAAAAGGAAGTGAAACATTTGTCTCTTGTTATGTTAGTAGATATTAGTTGTGAAAATTCAGCAACACTTAAGTACATTTTAAATATGAAGCATTCTTTGCAAACATTTCAAATAAGAGCTAACCTTTGATTACATGGTCAAACCCACTGCTTACTTAAAAGCAATCTGTACACTGTTTATCAAAATGTGAAACTCCTCAAAAACCCCCAAAGAAAAATGCTTTTTCTATATTCTAACCCTCACAATTCAAACAACAGAAATATAATGAAACAGGGAAAATTATTGAAGTTATCTCAAAACGTATGGGATTCTAAGGGATTGAATCAAATAGTTCCTGCTGCTAATGGAACACCTTCCATTTGAGAAAGAAGTTCCCTGCTCCCCACTCTGTCCAACTTCAAATTTCATAGCTGTATTTGAAAAGGCCCTGTAACATTGGGAACATATGATTTTTTACATGATTACTAATCTCTTAAGCCATATATAACTTGGGACTGGTATTTGGGAGACCGAATCCAATCCAGATTTTTTGATTTTCAGAAGGGATCTTTTTTCTGTTCTGCATATATATTTTAAAGCCTTATTGGTTGCTGCTCACAAGCTTATATTCCTTGCCATGGAAGGACATCTCTATTGCCTTTCCAAAATCAGAAAAAAATCTTTTTTTAAATTTTTCACGGAAGTTGACCATATTAGTTATTTTACATCTAAGATGATTTGTTACTAAAGTAGACAGCTCTATTTGGTAAGCAATGTTTTAAATGTAATAGTAATTTTATAATAAAATGTAATAGAGAGTCACTGGGACTTGGGCAGCATATAAATGTAATATATTATTATTAAATAAAATTAATTAATATACCAGATAACCTCTGAAGCTTACTCAGCACCTCTACTTTTATAGCTCAATGGAATTTTATCAAGACTTATGCAACAACTGTTGAGGATCCAGCTCTAATAGGAGTGTTCTAGTTCAAGGTTCAGCCAACAAACCCCCTCCAGAAAAAGCTAAATCAGAATTTGGGGGAGGCAAAGTAGTTTTACTAGACTGACAACTGGCTCAATTAGCAACTAGCTCCTACCCTGGATTTATAGCATTGAGATCAAAGAAAGAAAGGCTTCAAGCTACTTGGGTATGTGCCATAAGTGTGAAGAAAGAGGGCATGGGCTTACTTTATCAGTAGCAGCAAGCTAAATGAAATACAAATCTAGTTATAAATTAATAATTAAAAGCTGGCATCTGTATCTATATACTAAAACCCTCATTGTGTTTATCTGCGTTTGTTTGTACCCTCGAGTTATACCCTCGAGTGGTGCATTATACCACAACAATTTTTGAATTAAGGTACCTAAAATCCACTAACTTAAAAAATGCATGAAAAATCTGGAACCCATTATTTCTGTAGAATTGAAATTTCCATGATGTTCAGATCAGTTTTATTCACAAAGTTGTGGCTGTTGCACATCCCCGTGGTCACATGATCGTTGTTTTTTTTAATAAGAATTTTATTAAATTTGAAACAAAGATAAAAACTACAAAAAAGCAAAAAACTACAAAAAGGGAAAAGGGAAAAAAAGGGAAAAGGGAAAAATAAAAGAGAGTAGAACACAAGAAAAAAGAATTTTAAAGATTACATACAAAGGTGACTTCTGACTTTCAACAGCAAGAATATACAGCAATTTCCATAATCAATCCCTTACTCTATATCAAACCAAGATCCCATTATTTCTATAAATCCTTCCATTAGCACATAAACAAATCACTTATGCAATTGCTCCTTCCCCTTATATATATAAAAAAGAAAAAAATATAAATAAATCAGCTTCCCTCTCCCATAAGACAATATTTATTTAATTATTTCCTTCCTGCTACTATTCTATATATTTCTGTCCACTATAATAAAAACCAAATTATAAAAACGTATAAATCGTCTGCTTTTATAATTAATAATACAACAATCTTAACCTTATTAAACCTAAAAGACCAAGCAATTGTTATTATACCTTATATATCTTATAAATCTTACAAATCAAACAAACCTTAACAAAGATCCAGTAAATCTTAATCCAGCTCTTTAAAAAGAAATGAAATCATAATAAACTCATTATCCATCCAATTACATTCTTAAATTTTTACCACTTCAAAATAAACCAGAACATACATACATACATACATACATACATACATACATACATACATTCATTGATTGGATTGAACTTCTCCACCGCCCAACTCGTATATGACTCTGGGCAGTTTACAAATAATAAAAATAACATATCACTAAAATGATACAATAGACATATAAATATAACTATATATATATCGCTCCTGTCCTTCCGGAAGAACCTAAAGACCTGGTTTTGCCGCCTCGCGTGGGATGGGAACAGGAATAGTTCCTCGTGGGGATGGCTGGTGCCATAGAGCCCTTTTAAAGATCGTGGTCTGCCTTCTTGGATTTTCTACTTAATTTATAATAATAATTAATTGTATATTGTATTTTTATGTGTTTTTATAACGGAATTTTAATCTCTTATGTTTGTAAAGCGCCCAGAGTCCCCTTGTGGGAGATGGTGCGGTGATAGAAGTCGAAACATAAATAAATGTAAGTATAATATAAAAATACAAATACAAATATAAAATATAAAATATATAAATACAAGATGGCAAATCAAGATCTTATCGCTGGCACCACCATGGTGCCAAACACCTCTATGAATGGCTATCCCCCCTCCCACCCCAAGCAAGATGGCATAACCAAGTTTTAACCCCCTTCCTGAATGCCAGGAGAGTGGGGGCCTGTCTTACCTCTGGGGTTAACTTATTCCAAAGGGCGGGCGCCACAGCAAAGAAGGCCCTCCTCCTGGACCCTGCCAATCGACAATCCGTAACATGCCCTTTCTGCCTGACTGGGACAGGTCGATGTAACGGGGGTGAGGCGGTCCCTCAGGTAATCTGGACCCATGCCATGTAGGGCTTTAAAGGTAATAACCAACACCTTGAATTGGACCCTGAAGCAAACTGGCACCCAGTGCAGCTCACGCAGCAATGGTGTTATGTATGCCCTAAAATATATAAATTGTCTACTCTTATAATACTATAGCAGGGGTCAGCAAACTTTTTTATGCCGGGAGCCATTTTGACATGCTCAAGGACATTTTGAAATGCTCGAGAGCCAGGGGGCGGGGTTTGCAGGCGGGGGCCAATCGCATGGAAGGGGGCGGGGTTTGCGGGCGGGGGCCAATTGCATGGAAGGGGGCGGGGTTTGCGGGCAGGAGCCAATCGCGTGGAAGGGGGCAGGGGCTCATGGAGGGAGGGGGCGCAGCCAGCGGCTCCGCGAACCCGGCCCGGCCGCCCCACCGGGAGTGACGGAGAAAGAGCTGCCACCCGCCGGCAGGACGGGCGCGGGAGAGCGGAAGGCTGCGCCCTCTCCACCGGGCGGGACCCGCGCCTCCTTCCCCGCCGGCGCCCGAGCACAGACACCAGCCGGGACCCCGCACGGAAGATGCCACCAGCGCCTGACATCAAGGCGGCTGCGCTTCCGCGCCCGGCGGGCAGGCAAGGCAGGGAGACGGAGGGGCTCCCTCTGCGCCCCCTTCAGGCCCGTCTCTGTGAGGCCCGGCGCAGCAGGGAGGCGCTGCTGGCCTGGGACGCGGCGCTGTTGGAGGCGGCGCAGGAGCGGCTGCAGGGGCTGCTGCGGCTGGAGATGGCGCTGCTCCGCGGCATCCAGGTGCTGGGCGAGGGCGCGGGCCTGGGATGCGAGCGGCAGGGCGGCGCAGGGGGCCTGGCCGGGGCGGTGGGGGGACGGAGCCGGCGGAGGTTTGCCGGGCGGCAGGACGGGGCAGGCGGCGCTGCTGGGGCTGGTGGCGGAGCTGGAAGGAGCGGAGGGACCAGGCGTTCCCGTGGGCGCAGCGCTTATTACACAGAAGGCATTTTTCTTGCAAAAATCAAACAGCCCAACTGCCCCCCTTAAAAACACAGACTTCTCAGCAAAAAAACCCACAAAACAGATTCTCTTCTCTCCTATAACAATCCCTCAGAAAGCCATAACAAACAACTCTTCTTGTAATCTGCAGCTCAGACTGTCGCTTTAACCCCTTCAACACCAAAATGTAGTCCTCGTCTGGCATTACTTGTTTTGCTGTCAGTAGAAAAATCTTCATCCTTATCAAGATCTCCATCTTCTTCCATAAAAACTTCAACCAGATGACACATTTTAGAAATCATCTCTTCCCCAATGTCCTGCATATTCTGCAGAATAGTTTGATACAAATCTGAAAGAATCTCTTTATAGGTCTGCTCCGGTTTACAACAATCCTCCATATTTCAGGCAGTAGATTATAACGCCCCCTAGATACTTGACTCGCACAGATAGGATTTTAAAAATTAATCCAGAAATGTTCTGTTCGGACCTTGACCACCAGAACTTTTTTTAATAAAATAGTTTTATTAATGAAAACTATTTACAAATTGTAGTCCAATAATACAATTGGAGAATACTGGATCAATTGGTGCACTTGAATACAGGCAGCTATGCGATAGCACCACTAAGTTCAGCAGCAAGTGCCAAAAAATTCTGGATAAGTTGGCTGGAAGACTTGAGGTAGACTTGGCTTCCACTTGAAGTTGACAAAGCTAGACTGGTTCTCTGGAAACACTCAACTGGAGCAGCAGGTAAACTGGACTGGTTCCCCTGGAACTCTGGACTGGACTACAGGATACACTGAACTGGTTCCTCTGGGATTCTAGACTGGAACTGCAAGATATACTGGGCTGGATCCTCTGGAACTCTGGACTGGAACTGCAGGATAAGCTGGGCTGGATCCTCTGGAACTCAGGACTGGAACTGCAGGATATACTGGGCTGGATCCTCTGGGACTGGAATCACAAGACAGGCTGAACTGGTTCCTCTGAAGACTGGGATTGCAACTCAGACTGGACTGTATGTCTATGAAGGTTCTCAGTCATCCAGGTGGAATTGTCCGTAGCTTGAATCATGTCAACTGGATTTCTATTTTCTCAGTGGAAACGTTTCGCTCCTTATCCAAGGAGCTTCTTCAGTCTGAGCAAAGTTAGTAAGGGAATCCTAAATATGTTTCTAGGTAGCTGTGTGACCTTACACCTGGGGCTAGGTCATGGTTATATTGAGATGTTATTTTAAGTCCTTTTATCATCTAAAGGAGGATCGTTAAGATCACCATGCTGCTGTTGAGCTTGTGAAATGGTCTTAATCTTCCTAGGCACAGAAGACAAAGCAGGGAGGAAGATGGGGAAAAGATTATGCCTGAGGCCCCCACCTCTATTCAAGGAAGGAAGGAATTGTTTCCAAAGCAAAGATCCTGAAACTGGATACAGATGGAACTATGGTCTCCTTTGATGTGTCCTCCCTTTTCACCAGCATCCCCACCACTCATGCTCTATCCGCTGTCAGGAAGAGACTAGAAGAGGACAGCACCCTTGAAAGGAGAAACCATCTCAACCCAAACCAGATCTGCCATCTTCTGGACCTGTGTCTTAACACCACTTATTTCACATACAGAGGTGACTTTTACAGACAAAAACACGGCTGTGCCATGGGTTCTCCTGTGTCACCCATTGTGGCCAATTTATACATGGAAGAAGTGGAGAAGAAAGCACTCAACACATTCCAGGGAACGGTGCCCACCCACTGGTTTAGGTATGTGGATGACACCTGGGTCAAAATCAAGGCCCAGGAAGTACAGGCCTTCACGGACCATATAAACATTATAGATACCAACATTAGCTTCACCAGAGAAGACACCAAGGACAACAGACTGGCATTCCTAGACTGTGAAGTCCTCATTGGGACCGGTGGCAAGCTAGAAATAGGGATCTACAGGAAACCCACACACACAGATCAATATCTGATGTTTGACTCCCACCATCCACTGCAGCACAAACTAGGAGTCATCAGGACATTGTCACACAGAGCAGAAACCATCCCCACCTCCATGGATTCCAAAAAGAATGAAAATCAGCACCTGAGAACAGCTCTGAAGGCCTGTGGATATCCAAATTGGGCCTTCACCAAATCTAAATCTACCAGACCTAAAACAGCGACAGATAGGGCTGAGACTCAGAGTAAACGAAAGAACCTGGTCATTCCCTACATGGCTGGCGTGTCTGAAAAGATAAAACGGATATTTGGCAAACACCACATAAATGTAGTTTATGCAATCCAGTGCAGTGAGGAGTGCTCTGAACTCTACATTGGAGAAACCAAACAACTTTTGTACAGGAGGATGGCCCAACACAGGAGAAGTAACACCACAGGACCAGAGTCAGCAGTTTATCTTCATCTAAAGGAAAAAGGACACTCATTTGAGGACATTAATGTTCACATTTTAGACAGAGAAGATAGGTGGTTTGAGAGAGGAGTCAAGGAATCCATTTATGCCAACTTGGAAAATCCTTCCTTGAATAGAAGTGGGGGCCTCAGGCATAATCTTTCCCCCATCTTCCTCCCTGCTTTGTCTTCTGTGCCTAGGAAGATTAAGACCATTTCACAAGCTCAACAGCAGCATGGTGATCTTAACGATCCTCCTTTAGATGATAAAAGGACTTAAAATAACATCTCAATATAACCATGACCTAGCCCCAGGTGTAAGGTCACACAGCTACCTAGAAACATATTTAGGATTCCCTTACTAACTTTGCTCAGACTGAAGAAGCTCCTTGGATATGGAGCGAAACGTTTCCACTGAGAAAATAGAAATCCAGTTGACATGATTCAAGCTACAGTCAGACTGGACTGGTTCTTCTGGGACACTGGACTGTAGCCTCAAGGCAGCTTGGACTGGAACCTCCAAAATACTGGACTGGAACTACAATGCAGACTGGACTGGTTCGTCTGGGACTCTGGACTGGAACCTCAAGTCGAACTGGGCTGGAACCTCTGGGATACTGGACTGGAACTGCAACGTGGACTGGGCTGGTTCCTCTGAGATACTGGACTGAACCTTCAAGGTAGACTAGACTGGAACCACTACAAATGGAATGGAAGCTGCAAGGCAAACTAAATAACCCTCACTAGGTAACACTGCCTGTATGCCAGGCAGGACTGGGTACGGTGGGCTAGGCAACCCTCCAAGGACAGAAGGAGGCAACCCAAATTCAACGTGATGAACCGAACAAGGCTGAGCAAGGTATTTAGCTGTATTGGCCAGGCAATGCCCTGGCAAGACTAGCGGGCGCTGTGAAGCTGAAGACGCCAGCTGACAATCACCCGACTGGACTGAAGCCTTCCTGCTAGGATTCTCTGAGAAGCTGCTTGCTAGCGTTCCAACCCCTCTTGATGATGAAGCAAGCTGAACTTCTTTTGCGGCTGGGGTAGATTCAGAAATGCGAAGAGGCTCTGGCTCCAACTCTTCAGAAAGAGGCTTCTCTGATGATTCTAGCTGTGCTTCCTCTGAAGTTGCTGTATGGTGAGTAGAACGGTTGTCCCCGGCGACTGGGTGCTTGCTCTTGCACTCTTTTATCCTGCTCTTGGCCCGCCTTTTCCCTTCGGGAGCCAATTGGAGCTCCCGCTGCTGGGTGTACCTTCCTGCCCGCCTTTGACTTGCGCTGATTGGTGTTAAACAAGGAAGTGAGTCTGGAGCACCAATCAGCTGATCAGGATTCTCCTGCGCTATCAGGTCATCTCCAGGTTCGTTTCTCCGCACCTGCTTCTTTGGCATCTGTGAGTCTGGCATCCGCCCATCACGAGATCGATCACGGGTGTTGCACTTTTGAATATGCACCTGTTCGTCATGAGATTGTGATCGTTGCAGCCTAGGGTAAGTTTCGTTTCTTCTTTGGATTTTGTTTTCTTCTTCCTCAGTGTCAGTTACACTGAACTCTGACAAGAAATAACGATAAACACCAAGAGAATCCGCTTCTTCTTACTGTAGAAAGCCTCTCTTAGGGTACAAAAACTTTAAAAATATATAAATTGGGTGATTTAGAAATGGGGGGCTCAAACTAATGTCCCTTTAAGGCTACAACGCAGCATGGAAATGGTGATGTCCCCGCCGCCTCCCATTGTCTCTTACCAGATTGTCGTGAACGCTGTTTGCGATTCTCTGGCTGCAAGACGGCATTATGGAGTACAAATGGGATGATTCCAAGCGTTTTCTAACCATGAAAACGTTCTAGGGCTGCAGGAAAAGCCTGCCTGTGCCCCCCCCCCCCAAAAAAAAGTGTTGTCAAATCTGCCTGCGGAGCTCGTGGATACAGCTGGTCAGTCGGTCATGTTCCCCACCGGAAGTCACATGATCGTTATTTCCGATGCTCCCTGCCAGCTTCCCACAAACAAAGTCAACTGGGGAAGCCGACAAGAAGCTGGAAGTCACTTCTGCTCCCACTGCTTTTTTGCCCGCCCGTGGTCATTCTGTTCATCTGTTTCGATAAGTAAATATTGGCTTATTATTGTACAGTAGTTCATTTGCCATTACAATTATTTTTCTATTTATGATATATACTCTTCTTAGATGATCACTGGACCGTCCAGCATTGAAGTAAAAAAAAAATATGGTCAGCCTAAAATTTAATGTTCATTCTGGTCACATCAGACTGCACTACCTTTCTCTCAAAGAATGACCCAGCGAGTCACAGGATTGTCTAGTGTTTCATATATGTTGGCTTACAACTCTCAGCATATCCAACAAGTATTATAATACTGGGTAGTGATTAAAACATATCTAAAGGGCAAAATGAGAAAAGCCAGTTTAGGCAAAAAAAACAAAATATGCTCTTTGTTTTGCTTATAAATCATATCTAGTACATTATTTTAACAGTCCAACACAAGTCACTTGAACAGAATGGGAAGTCATAGTGTAGCTTCAGTGGTAGCAGCTCCTTCAACCAATTCTAAATCCAAGATGGAAGCTGGTTGGCCTCATAGAAAAAAATTCTAGTCAGTTTTTTATTAGAAACCATGAGGATTTGTGAATATCCCCCGCCCTGCATGCATTATATTTGAACAAGGTGCAATTGTTACATTCAAATGCAAAAAAATGAATAAATAATATAGTTTAGAAGGGCACCTGTTTGGAGCAACAACCCTGAATGGGTTACCTATTTTTTTGAAGCATACATTTCTTCTGCCCATTAACAATATTTAACTGCACATTAGAATTTATAACGAAGTTTTTTGCAACTTTAAAAAGAATGTCCAAAGTTGATGTAAACCTACAGTACTTATTTGCAAAGTTTATCTGGATCACTCTGACAGCATGGAATTGTGCATTTTATTTCAAAATCTATTGTTCACACTGCAGAAATAGGAATTTCACTTATTTGAGATAGGATCCAAATAATAATTGACTCCTATTTTGCATATCTATTTCAATAATGCAAGGTAGAGAAAAATATTATACAGTTGAGGAAGTCTTTTTAAGGCCTGTGGGAATATAGTGGTCAGAAGGAATCAACTTTTAATCTTCAAAGAGATGTAGTCTGAATGAAACTCTTCACAGCTTTTCAGGTTCATACCAGTAAACTCTTGTCAAAATTTAAAGCAAACCTAAGTTTTCCATTTTCAACATCAAATCAGGGCCAATATATTTTTTGTTCACGGCATAGTGATATGATTTAACATATACAATGGATACCCAGTGGGAAGACTCTTATGAATGGAATACAGGATATAATTTGTTTAAAAGGAGCAGAAGCAACAGAAAGGGAGGAAAACTTGAAATCTATATACTACTAAAACTCTGGTGTCTGTAACCTTTAACTGGGTGAAACGGTGCGTCATAGGCCAACAATTTTTGAACCAAGGTACTTCAATGGTCTAACTTACAGAATGCGTCCAAGATCTGGGAGCCATGACTCCTGTGGAATAAAAATTTGGCAAATTTTATAAAACATTTTATGACATAAAAATTATCATAAAACATTTTATGACATAATACAAAATGTCGTAAAACATTTCCTGTGGTCAACTCCTGATGTTTGACTGGGCTATACCAAGGGTCGGAAATGGCGGCTCGTGAGCCAGATGCGGCTCTTTGGCCCCTTGAGTGTGGCTCTTCCACAAAATACTGCATCACTGTCCCGAACGGTCAAAAATAGAACACCGCTCTACGAATACCGTCACGCGCCCAGCTAAGCCTTCGGACGGGTGCGCGTGTATCTACGGCAGGGCTTTCCAAACTGTGTGTTGCACAATACTGTGTCACCTGGGGGGCCCAAGTGTGTCGCACAAGAACCCGGAAGCGCTGATGGCGCACGGGTGCAACTCCACTTCCCCGCCGCACAGCTGATTGGCGCACCGCACGGGTGCAAGTCCACTTCCCCGCCGCACAGCTGATCCCCGCCGCACAGCTGATCCCCGCCGCACAGCTGATTGGCACGGAGATTTTCCACCCGGGCCCTCCCCCCCCCAGAATACATCTCCAAGCTTTAGCAGAACAAACCGTGAAGGAGGAAGAGGGTGGTGGTGGTGATGATGGGGGGAGGTTTGAAAAAGCAGATCCAAGCACAAAAGTTAGTGAGTCATTTCGGTGGTAGCTGGAACAGCTTTCTTGACTCCGGCCTCCCTCCCTCTCTCACTCTCTTTCCCTGGCAATGGATCAGTACGGGGGGGGAGGGAAGGGAGGAGAAGGCAAGGGAGGGAGCGTTCAAGAGAAGTGGATTTAAAAGAGCGGGGGGGGGGCTTTGTATACAGATGCCCGCGTGTTAATTCTTCCGGCGGTGATGCGATTCACGCCCCTAATTGATTTATTTTTAAAGCTACCCCTCCCCGCTCTTTTAAATCCGTTCCTCTTGAACGCTCCCTCCCTCCCTCGCCGTTTCCTCCCTTCCCTCCCGCCCCCCCCCCCCGACTGATCCATCGCCAGGGAAAGAGAGCAAGAGGGAGGGAGGCCGGAGTCAAGAAAACTGTTCCAGCCGCCGCTGAAATGACTCAGTAACTTCTGCGCTTGGATCTGCTTTTTCAAACTTCCCCCCATCACCCTCCTCCTCCTTCATTGTTTGTTCCGCTAAAGCTTGGAAATGTATTCTTCACCCCTCTGCCTTGCCCAGGTAATTAAAGCTTTCTCCCCCCTCCCCCCAATATTCTCCTTCACACACACACCCCGCGCTGCCACGCTTCGCATTACTATTCGCTTTCTACTCCGCTTCCCTGTTTTCTCCCTGCAGTTTTTTACTTTCTACTCCGCTTCCCCACCGCACAGCTGATTGGCGTGGATATTTTCCACCCCGGGGTGCCCCCCCCCACTGTCACTTTTTGCAGTGCTCCGAGGCTTTTTTGCCTCGCGACCGCAGCTTTTTTTGGCAGAGGCAGGGCAGGGCAGCTGCGGGGCGGGGCAGGGCAACCCTGCCCTGCCCTGCCCAAGGTGGAAGCCAATCGCGTGGGGCGAAGGACAGGCAGAGGAGAAGATCAGGGAAGCGGACTTGTCTCCCAGCAATTAACTCGGAGATTATACAATGCTGATGGCAGGTGGGGAGCTGCAGCTACATTTTGCCACCCAAAATTGTTTTCAAGGCTCCCGCCCACAAACCCTGCCCCCTTCCACGCGATTGGCTCCTGCCCGCAAACCCCGCCCCCTTCCACACGATTGCCCCCGCCCTCAAACCCCGCCCCCTGGCTCTCGAGCATTTCAAAATGTCCTCAAGCATGTCAAAATGGCTCCTGGCATAAAAAAGTTTGCCGACCCCTGGGCTATACAGTTCAACATTGGCTACTTTCAAGGTAGATACATCTCTGAATATCTCCCTCAATTTTTAAGAACTTTTCCAGTATATTAGAATCTCTGCCATTGTTGAAGGCATTGAGGAATCTGGTAAGGAAATATCTCTGAAACAGTGACCCAACGGGTCAAGGGGTTGTCTAGTGTACATTAAAAGCATATATTCCTGCTTAATAAATCCTAATGAATACATTTGGCAATGGTGGAGAGAGCATCTAGGTTAAATAAAAGGAGGCACAACTGTTACTGTTTATTATTTCTCACCAAACCAAGGAAAGATGTGGATGATACCTTCCAAAATCTTCCAGACAAATATTTTATTTTTGATCAGGGAACTTCCTTAATAGATTGTGGGAATGCTGTAGCTATATCTTGATTTCAGTGATGCATTTGACAAAATAAATTTTAATATGCTGATTAGTAAGCTAGTAAACTCTGGGCTGGAAGACCTGACCATTAAATAAAAAATTAAATAAAAATCATACTCAGAGTGCTCAACCATGATGCCTCATCAAATTGGAGAGATATATTAAGTGGAGTGTCACAAAAGCCAGTCCTGGATTTTGTGCTCAATTTTTTTATTCTTGACTTAAATGAAGTAGAGAGAACACGCATGAAATTTGTAGATGAAGCAAAATAGGATGGGACAGCTAATACTTAGAAGACAGAAATAACATTCACAATAATACTGATAGAGTTAAAGAAATTTCATTCTGTTATTTTTAGCTTGTATAAAAAAAGAAGTGCAGAGTTAGAAAACAAACATCTTGATGGGGTTAAAGACATTTCATTCTGTTACTTTCAGCCTGTTTAACATAGAGAAGTGCAAAGTTAGGAAACAAAAGTCAAATGCACAAGTGCAAAGTTAGGAAACAAAAGTCAAATGGACAGGTGTAAAATAAGGGATACCTGGCTTGGTAATCATACTTGTGAAAAACATCTCAGAATAGGAGTTGATTGCAAACTACTCATAGTTGATTGTGAGGTGAAGCATAATTTGCTAATCACAGGAAGAAATCATCCCACTTTATTCTGCTTTGGTCAGAGTCTACCTCAAATTCTGGGAATCATACTTTATGAAGAATTCAGACAAACAGGTAAAGAGGAGGGCAAAAAGGATGATCAGGGTACTAGAAATAAAGTACATGAAGAGAGTTTGAAAGAGCTTAGTACTGTTTTGTTTTGTTTTGTTTTTTTTGGGTGCCTTCGAGTCAGTGTTGATTCCTGGCAACTGCCTGGACAAATTGCTGCAGTTTTCTTGAAAAGTTTTCAGAAGTGGTTTGCCATTGCCTACTTCCTAGGGCTGAGAGAGAGTGACTGGCCCAAGGTCACCCAGTTGGCTTTGTGCCTAAGGTAGGACTAGAACTCACGGTCTCCTAATTTCTGGCCTGATGCCTTAGCCTTGAGAAAAAATGGCAGAGGGGAAAACAGATAGCACTCTTCAAAATGAAGGATATCATGTAGAATTCCAAGATCTATTCTTTGGAATTGAAATCTATTCTATGGATTTAAGGTACACAAAAGCAGATCCAAACTAAATATTAGAAAAAGCTTCCTAAAGATAAGCACAGTTCAGCAATGAAACCAATTACACAAAAAGGAGATAGGCTACTGTTTTTGGATAAATTTTAAGCAGAAGTTAGATAGCAACCTGGGATGTTTTAATTTAGATTCTGCACTGAACAGAAGTTGGACTCAGTGACCTATATGGCTCCTTCCAATTCTGAAATAGTTATTCCAAAAGAATCATAATCTTAGCCAACTTACTATTTTTAGGACAATTGTATGATATTATGGAGCAGTACTCCCTGTAGTGAACCAAATCAAGCAGTTGTGGTGGGCAAACTTTCTGCATTAAGGGGCCAAACTTTCCTCATGTGTTTCTTCTTTTTATCCTCCAAGTAATGCTGACAGAATAATAATTACACAGCAGCAGCAGGGAACAGAGGCACATTTTGTGGCATGGTGGAGGGTGTTTTTCTACGGGATAAGGATTTTAAGATACAAATAGGCACATTAAGTTACAAGGCTTGAAACATATATTTCGTCCTTAAAACTTAGAAAAGACATTCCAACGAAACAAAAATGGCAACTACATCAAATTTTGGTAGCAGAATCTAGGGTGGTTTTGGATCATTAAAAAAATAATGGTAATGAGGCACATGTAGCCAGCAGGCTCATCACCAAATCTAAAGTTTATCCCTTTCCAATTCTATTGTTCCATAAATAAAATTCAAATAGATTGATAAAAAGTAAACTTGAATCATAACAAATTGTGGCAAGTTCTTGGTGGTATGGGGATACCAAGTCACCTTATCTGCCTCCTGAGGAATCTGTATAACGACCAAGTAGCAGCAGTAAGAAGAGACCACGGAAAAACGGACTGGTTTAAGATTGGGAAAGGAGTACGACAGGGTTGTATACTCTCACCCTACCTATTCAACTTGTACACAGAACACATCATACGACGTGCTGGGCTTGATGAATCCAAGGCTGGAGTTAAAATTGCTGGAAGAAACATTCACAATCTCAGATATGCAGATGATACCACTTTGATGGCTGAAAGCGAGGAGGAGCTGAGGAGCCTTATGACGAAGGTGAAAGAAGAAAGTACAAAAGCTGGGTTGCAGTTAAACCTCAAAAAACCCAAGATTATGGCAACCAGCTTGATTGATAACTGGCAAATAGATGGAGAAAAAGTAGAGGCAGTGACAGACTTTGTATTTCTAGGTGCAAAGATTACTGCAGATGCTGACCGCAGCCAGGAAATCAGAAGACTCCCCTTCTTGGGAGGAGAGCAATGACAAATCTTGACAAAATAGTTAAGAGCAGAGACATCACACTGACAACAAAGGTCCGCACAGTTAAAGCAATGGTATTCCCCATAGTAACCTATGGCTGTGAGAGCTGGACCATAAGGAAGGCTGAGCAAAGGAAGATAGATGCTTTTGAACTATAACCCTCAGTGTCAGAATTACAAAGTATATTTGTAAATTACAAATATACAAAGTGTATAGAGTGTACAAAATGTTGATCACCATCAATGAGGAGAGGTGGGGGGGGGTGGAGGTGAGGGATGCCAGGTAGAGGAAGAGGTATAAGGTTCAAGCAGGCTGCAATGAAACACAGGGTGAATGCAGTTGTAAATTCCTTGGCAGTTGAAGTTTAACAGTAACAGGATTGATGACTTTGATTGGAAAGGGTCCAATGAATTTAGGAGCCAGTTTCTTTGATGGTTGGGTAGATTTAAGGTGTTTAGTAGAAAGGTATACTTGCTGTCCAACAGCAAATTTCCATTCAGAGGAGCGTTTGCGGTCAGCAAAGTGTTTATAAGCAGCTTGAGCCTCCTGCAACGTCTGTAAAATGACTGGGCAATTTTTTCGAATATTTGTAATCCAAGCATCAGTTGAAAGAGGAGGATCAAAAGGTTGTGGCAGTTCAGGAAATGGTAGGAAATCACGCCCATAAACGATGTGGAAAGGCGAAAAGCCAGTGCTGTGGTGCACAGAGTTATTGTAAGCAAGTTCAGCAAATGGGAGAAGATCAACCCAGTCATCTTGTTAATAAGAGATATAACAACAGAGATATTGCTCAAGGGTGGAGTTAAGTCATTCAGAAGATCCATCTGTTTGAGGACGGAAGGAGCAGCTTAATGCTTTCTCCACCCCAATGTGTTTGAGAAAAGCCCACCAAAATTGTGAAGTAAATTGTGAACCTCGGTCCGAGATAACCCAAAGAGTGGGTCCATGGTAGCGGTAAATATGTTGTATGAAGAGGCGGGCGAGTCGTGGAGCTGATGGTAAAGAGGCACATGGAATAAAATGAGCTTGTTTAGAAAACAAGTCAGTAACAACCCAAATGAGAGTTTTATTTTTGTTGTTGTTGTTGTTCAGTCGTAAGGTAAATCCATGATAAAGTCCATGGCAATTTGTTCCCAAGGCTTGGTGGGAGTAGCAACTGTTTGTCAAAGTCCAGTAGGCTTACCAATTTTCCATTTAGCCATGGCACAAGTAGGGCATGAAGAGATGTAGTCATTGACATCTTTACGTAAGGAGGGCCACCAGAATTGACGACGTATTAAATGTAAAGTCTTTATGAATCCGAAGTGGCCAGCTGATTTAGCATCGTGAGAACGTTGTAAAACTGAAGAGCGCAAAGGCTGAGGAATATAAATTTGCGAACCTCAATACCAAATGCCATTGCGTTCAGTCAGTGAGGCTTTGTTTTGCTTAAGCCAGGAATCATGTTGCTGAGAGGCCAGAAGATCAGGTTGCATATCAGTAGGCGGAGTTAATGGCGGAGATGAAGTTGCATGTCTAGTGGCAGCAGCGCAAGCCTCCGCGGGGTGGAATAATGAAATGCTTGGCCCAACCTTGGAAGAGGCAGGATCAGACAGATAGGGACAATTGTCTTCTGAACAGTCCTGAACCAATGGCAGGGAAGGGGGGATGACAGAACTAACCACCTCCTCCCGCTGGCTGTTGTGCTGAGGTTGGCGGGAAAGCATGTCTGCCAGAAAGTTTTTCCCTCCTTGAATCTACTTCAAAGTGAAATGAAAGTGAGTAAAAGATTGCGCCTACCGAACGTGTTTAGGATGTAGTTTGCAGGGCGATTGAAGGGCTTGCAGGTTTTTGTGATCGGTCCAAACCTCAAAGGGTTGGGACGAGCCCTCTAATAGGTGGCGCCAAGTGACCAATGCATGGCGAACAGCAAAAGCCTCTTTTTCCCCAAACATGCCGATGTTCGGTATCAGTGAATTTACTGGAAATGTAAGCGCAAGGTTGCCACAGTCCCAGAGTGCCTTTTTAGAGGAGTAAGAGCCAATAGCCACATCAGAGGCGTCACATTGGACCAGGAACGGCTGAGATGGATCAGGGTGTTTTAAGATTGGTTCAGCCATGAGCAGTGTCTTTAACTGATCAAATGCCTTCTGGCATTCAGGCGTCCACAATAAGGGAGCGCCGGGTCGTTTAGCTTTCTTTGGGTTCGCTTTACTTTTGGTTTTTAACAAATCAGTGAGAGGTAAAGCAACCTGGGCAAAATTGCGAATGAAATTGCGATAGAAATTAGTGAACCCTAAAAATTACTGGAGTTGGCGGCGGGTTCGAGGAGGCTCCCAATTGAGGACATCACGGACCTTGGCTGGGTCCATCTGGATGCCCTTCTGAGAGATACGGTAGCCTAAGTAGTCTATTTGTTGTTTATGAAATTCACACTTTGACAATTTGGAATACAGTTGATTGTCAATGAGGTATTACAAAGGCTCATAGACAAAAGCAATGTGCTGGTCAAGAGTTTCTGTGTAAATTAAAATATCATCCAGGTAGACGATTACACCTTTATATAATAAATCATGGAAAATGTCATTGATTAATGCCATGAAGCAACCAGGAGCACCTTTTAGCCCGAATGGGAGCACTAGATATTCAAACGCTCCTAAATGGCAATTAAATGCAGTCTTCCATTCATCTCCTTCCCGTATGCGAATACGGAAATATGCTTCTCTTAAATCCAGTTTGGTAAAAAATTTCCCTGAAGACAAGTGAGTTAACATCTCTTGCACCAAAGGGAGAGGATACTTATTGGCAGTTGTAATACCATTTAGACCCCTATAGTCTGTGCACAAATGTAGTGAGCCATCCTTTTTCAGGCAGAACAGGATGGGGGCCCCTAAGGGGGAGTTAGCTGGTCGAATGAACCCTTGTTGGAGGTTTTTGTCAATGAACTCTCTAAGCACTTCTTTTTCTTGCACAGACATTGGATACAATTTTGGCTTAGGAAGTGGAGCTGCAGGATCGAGTTCAATAGCACAGTCTTGCGACGGACAGGGAGTTGATCTGGCTCTACATCATCAAATGCTTGTGTACGTGTAGAATAGTATTGAGATAATCCTTCATCTGTGCACTTGTTGGTGTTGGGGATGAGATTAAATACTAGGAGAAGATATATTGTTTGGATATTATCCTTCCTTTCTCACGTAAGTGAGATTAGCAGAGCATCATCCCCGGCAGCATAAAAAGTTGGAAACTGAGACAAGGTTGGTTTAACCTTCTAGAAAACAATAATCCAGGATGCTGTGAGGCAGACTGGATTATCCTGGCATTACCCCTTTTTGTCCCTCTTAAAACAACAATCACACAGTTTTGTGAAGAAATAAAAGTAATGTTTACTCACATCATTTAGGTCTCAAAAACAGCAGTTGCAGTAGTAGAGTCAAGGCAGGTTTAAAACATATTAAGTTAGAAAAATAGAATATATAGACTTTAGCATTCTGTCTGGGCTTGGAGAGCTCAGACAACGTGTCCTTTCAACTCGAGAGCATGGTGGAAAGAAAAAGAAGAACAGGAAGAAGGAAGTGATCTCACAGAGTTCTCTCTGCAGGAAGTTACTGCGAGTCTCCGCCCTCTTCATGTCCTTATAGAGCAAGACATGAATTGTTGGTATGACTGGTATATTTTCCCACAGTTGGGAGGCGGCTCTGAAGCATTTGCTACCGCTATGGTTATGTTTTGAGGCACAGGAGTGAAATTGGCAGTTAAATCAGTTAGAGGGAGAATAGGTTCAAGGTCTGGCGGGGGCTCTTGTTCTGGCCAGCTGCTGTAATTGCCATCAGTGAAATGGAAACTACCAGTGAGCCAATTAACTGCTGGCTGTCTTGCTTTTAGCCATGCTAGTGTCCTGACTTCGAGCGAAGGAACACACTGAGATTTGGTGTAAAGGCTCTAGTTTTATTGTTCTACTCTGCTAGACAGAATCCAGCTAAACTAAAGTGAACTAGTGATGCTCAGAGAAAAGGCCCAAGAAACTAGGGCGGTGCCTTCTTTAGCCTCTTGGGAGGAAAGCAAAACAATTCAGTACTGTGCATGTGTTTATCCCCCTGGAGGGTGCCCCCTCCTTCTTCACCAGTTATCTCCCTGACACCTAGTCCCAAAATCATGGGAGTATTGGGCTATGGGAGCTACTAAAAATTTTAAAGTCTCTTTATGTGTTCCAATAATCATTTCTACTGTCTCAGTATAAAACTGGACATGATCTAGTTCAGAGCCATTGAGCTGTGTGAAAGTGACTGGAGTTTTCAAGTGCCCAACCTGAAGTCTCAAACCTTTTACTATGGCAGGGTGGATAAGGCAGCGTGTGCAGCCGCTATCCACTAAAGCTACCAAGTCTGCACTTCTGCCAGTTCGTAAAGAAGTTATTTTTGTACCCACCAAATAAACTGGGACACAGGCCACTCACCATCGATTCCAGACGCCCATTTTGTGGAGCTGTTGTTGCCTGCCCTCGGGCGCCATCATTTAGAACAGGCAGTTCCAGTTTTCTGATAACTGGAAATCTTCGTCTGCAGAGTCATCTACTGGAGTTGTTGAACCCCCTGGGGCAAGATGAATATTGGTGTCAGATGATACCAGCTCCGTGCTGATAGATGCACCACTGGTAGCCTTTTTAGGTGTCAGCCTGGGTTTGGTAGTAGGAGTCTTGCTTCTGGGTTCTGGAGCTTGTTGAGAGCAAGGGCAAGCTGAAGCGCGATGTCCTTCTCTGCCACAGGAGAAGCAAGTGGTGTCTCTTGGCTTCTGATCACGGGGTGGTCTCCATCTTGGGTGTTGGTCTCTGCACGGTTCTCTGAGTTCCATGGGTGCAGCACTTGTGGGACCACGGTGATCTGCTAGTTGATAGCGACTTTGCCATTTAACCTGTTTGTTGGCTTCTTCAATTTCTCCAGCCAGACAAATCCATCCATGTAAAGTGGGTGGTTTGTCTCAAGCCAAACACCATCGTAGGATTTCAGAGATTAACCCATGGTAAAACGTTCAATTTTCAGCTCTTCTGTCCAATTTGTCATCTGGCCAGCCAGATTTTGGAATTCAGCAGCATATTCTGACACTGAGTGGTTATTTTGTTTACAGGCTTGTAATTTAGCGCGAGCCCTCTTTTCTGCTAATAGGTCTTCGAAGTGGCGACAGAGGGCAATCATAAACAAATCAAAGTCCTCTAACTCTTCCACATTAGTATCATATAAGCCCACCGCCCAATCAGCTGCTGTATCTTCCAGATGTGCAGTTATATACTGAATTTTAGACTCATCAGGAAACCATCCTTCCCAAGTATCCATAAAGACTCGCTCTTGGCTCAAAAACCAAGCTAGCTTTTTTGGATCTCCTGTAAACTTTACTTTTAGCTCTCATAAACCGAACACCCCAGCGCCCATGTAGGGTGCTTGTCCGGGTGGCAGGAGAGCAGGTTGATGTTGCGGTGCTGGTGGTAGAAATACTCGGGGAGCCGGACTCGGTCTCTGCAACTGGGGTCTGGCCATCATGCGTTGGGGTGAAGCGGGCCTGGGCTGTTGCTTAACCGGGGCGGTTGGTTGCGTTTGTGCAAATTGCTGCCTCCTCTCGGCCATGATGGTGTGCAATTCTTTAACTTGCTCTTGAAGTTGAACCACATTAGGGTCCGGAAGTTGTTTTCTATGAGGCCAAGACCCCTGCTGGATAGTAACCGTAGGTGGTATCTCTGGTTGCTGGATTTGTCCTACAGCCATAGACCAGCTCTCGTTGTTTCTTGATGACAGGCTTCTCTCTCCAAGCCTCCTCCCCAATCTGGTTTTTAGGTCGTGCGCCCGTCTGATGCCATTCATGCTCAGCTGGATATCTAGCTGCCAGATACTGTAAATCTGTCATCTCACCCGATTCTCATGGTGATATTCCAGATTCCCTGCTCAGTAAAGTTGGCTTTTCTGGTTTGACAAACCGGGTCATACGGGCTTTCTCTATCGGGGATTGCAGTCTCTCCAATCGCCAAGGCAGAAATGTAGAGAGTATTTCAACCCTCAGGAGGACACCTCCAGTCTCCTCTTCACGTGTAAGGGACTGGGCAAGGCTTACTCTCTCCTGGTAAAGAGATTGGGCCTCCGCAGAGTATTGCTCTGTTGGCCATTCATCTCTGGTGATGTATTGTTGTTCACTAGACTTCTCTGTAACCGCAGTAGGATGTTCTGTCTCAGAAAGAACAGTATCCTCAGGGCAGGTAGCCATGGTGAAACAGATGGATTCGAGGCTTACTGTGATAACCCTCAGTGTCAATTCCCAATCAAGAAATCCCTCAGGCAATTACTCTAAAGGATTCATTTATTCAGGATTAGTACACTTCAGGCCAGACGAAGCCTCGAATAAAAGTTTTCGCGCCCAAGCAGTATTATTAAAAGAAACGTCTCTCTGACATCAACTAGACTCCAGCCATAACAATTCAGTTCCCACTCCAAGAATTCCCCCTCCCTACAGAATGTCTGTTAGAAGAGCAGGTGCTTATCAATTCTCTCCAAGCAATGCAGAAATGTGAAGAGGGAAACCTCTCGAAGCAAAGTAGCGCAGACCAGCAAACTACACGTGTAGAATAGACAGAAGCATGGCAGACGAACATGCGAGGCGACAGAGTGCCTTGGACTGCAAGAAGATCAAACCAGTCCATACTCCAAGAAATAAAGCCAGACTGCTCACTTGAGAGAATGATATTAAAGGCAAAATTGAAGTACTTTGGCCACAAAATTAGAAGACAGGATACCCTGGAGAAGATGCTGATGCTAGGGAAAGTGGAAGGCAAAAGGAAGAGGGGCCAACCAAGGGCAAGATGGATGGATGGTATTCTGGAGGTGACGGACTCGACCTTGGGGGAGCTGGGGGTGGTGACAGCCAACAGAAAGCTCTGGTGTGGGCTGGTCCATGAAGTCACGAAGAGTCGGAAGCAACTGAACAAATAAACAAGAACAAAAAAACAAAAAACTTTGAGCTAGGGCAAACCTATTCCAATGCAGAAGAGAAATATATTTAGGAGGCCAAAGGTCCATTTCTTAAATATATGTAGTACTAGACAACCTGTGACATGTTGGGTCATCCTTTGAGAGTAAGGTAGTGCAATCTGATGTGACCAGAATGGTGCCTTGATTGAAAAATTATTGTGGTATAATGCACCGTTTGGGCTAACTTGAGGGTAACAAACAGACAAACAAACAAACACAATGAGAGTTTTAGTAGTATATTGATAGAGCAGTCTGTGAGACTAGGCTGAAGCTGCCATAATCTAAAGATGAAGCAGGCACGTCATTGGCGATCACTCGTAGCCGAGTAAGATTGTCTTCCAAAGGTAAAATTTTAACGGTGGATCTGTAAGTGGCTATAAAGGCCAATTCTGGATCCAAGCAGAGAGGACAAAGAGCCAGGAATCTTGTCTATAAGATCCCTTGGGGAGGTAGATAAGAAGGAAGCAAGTCATTAAGGAAACAAAGGGAAAATGTCACCTGAACCAGACAAAGGAAGTTGGGCCTGAGCACATGGAAACCCCCACCCCAATCCCTTCAACAGCTACCAGACTTGTAAATTAACAAGGCAAGAGTAGCTGCCAGTCTTGTGAATCAACTTTGGGGGATAAAAGGGGTCCCAAAGCCCGCCCACTCCTTGAGTTGTCTTTGGATCCAGACTTGGCGGCTTCCGTCCCTCTGGCTAGTGCCTGGCAGCCTGGTTGAGAAGGATGTGGGTGGGTAAGTGTGGATGAGCATGTGTGTGTGTTTGTGTGTGCGTGTGTGCGTGTGTGTGTGTGTGTGAGGAAGAGCAAATGTACCTTGCAACCAGTAAAGTTTTGCTGTTACTTTAAATTCACTGGGTCTCCGTGTATTACAAAGAACCTGTTGTGCCTCAGTGTTCGGTTGGAAGTGATTTGTGTGTGTCCCTAATTATTTCCCGGCTGTTGACCAGGGCTGTGTCTTGTCTGCTCAAGCCACACCTATCTGGAAAACCCAGGTAGAAAGCAAAGGGGGCTGACAAGATCCACATGCCTCAACAAGCTGTGAGTGTGTGAGTGAGTGACCATAAGCCGAACCTGGGAGCAGTGTGTGTAACAAGTCCTCAATTGGGATAACAATCACAACCAGCTGACCTCAGTACAACTCTATACTTTCTGAAAAAGAAGCATGTATTTTAGGGATAGCAGAAAGGTTATTCTTCTGTCAGTATTTTTTAGAAATTATACTGAAATCTTGTCAGAAATAGGCAATGCAAAGGCATAAGAAATATCAAAATTTTACACTTTGTGAAATGCCATTATAATATTCTTTTTTGAAACACAGATAACACCAAAGGTCTCTTTGAATGGTTACCAAGTATGCTATTACCAGAGGCCTTATTTGGATATTGCAGCAAAATTACATCTTCCCTTTCATTCAGGAGTCTTTCTCATTTGATCCTTACAACTGCAACTCTGTGGACTATTTGAAGACAGTCACTGTATCTCATCTAAGAGATCTTTTATAGTTGAAGATGGGGAAGAGTTTGGGTCTCCCAATCTTTGTTCAATACCTTAGCCACTATGCCACACCAACTTTTGTTTATTTATCTACATTCCTTCCGCCATCTGCTCAAAAAAAGTTTCCTGTATTCAGGATATTTTATGGGAGACAAGGAGAGGAAAACTCAGTCCTGTTAAATCAATGGACATCAATAAGCTGGTTTTTAAAAATTAAAATGGTTTTACCCTATTGTTCCTTATAGAACAAGAAATACATTATTTAGTTCAACCCTTGTTCAGTGTAGGACTCCACTAAACTATTCCTGACAAATAGCCATCTACCCTCTATTTGAAAATTTCCATGGGGTGTGTGTGTGTGTCATAGTTTATCAGCTGTCTGTTAAATTGATTAACAGCAATTACAGTCAGGAGATTTCCCCTAATATTCAGCCTGAACCCGCTTTCTTTTAATTTCAACCCTTTAGCCTGCCCTCACTGTCAACACAGAAGAAGCTTGCCCCTTCTTTTATGTGATAGCCTTTTAGATATTTGAAGACTGCTATCATATTTCCCTCAATGTTCTCATTCGTAAGCTAGAAGTTCCCAGTTGCTATAATTGCTTCTCTCAACCCTAGCTTTTCAGATTCCTTATGACCTTGTTAGCCCTTTCAGGGGTACTCTGGCTTTCCCAATGTGGCACCCAGAACTGGAACAAGTACTCCAAAGGGTAATTGGATCAATACAAAAGTTGGAAACAGATTTTAAAAAATTCTAACAGAACTAGAACAGAATAAAGTAATGAAACACACATAAAGCAATAGTGTTTCCAGCAAAGTTGAAATCTAGTTATGATCCAAGGGATTTTAGCTTTCTTAAAAAGCATGTTTTCACTGTGCAGTATAAAGCCATTAAGTGAGCAAGCTAAGCTCCTTAAAAAGAATTCTTGTCAAGTTTTTAGAAAGGCCCTAAGGACATTCTTTTAATTAACAAATGCTGTGGTTTTTTTCAGACCTAAAATAGAAAATATAGTATTTTAAAAGATATTGCCATCATTTTGAAATGGAACCAGAAACAAGCTGAAACTCAGCCAGGCCAACTGAAGTTTCTGAAGATCACATAGTCTCTCTCCAGATATAACTAACATAGATCACATGGCATTAGTCCAAATATAATCAACACTGTGATATAACTAAGACATATGCATCCACAAACTAATCTATAGTCTCTGACACAGCTGGCACATCAGTGTAAATGAAGTCAAGACATACCTAGCTATAGCTGTTACTTAAGAATCCAGGATTAGATTCAGATAGATCAAGAGGCACCAGAATTGATACAAATCCTTTTAAGAGTGTCTGTATATTAACATAAGCTTGTTTTAAAGTATTAGGCTAATATACAATTATCTGAACATAAGCACATTAGTTCTACCCATTTGCTGCTTAAATGAAATCAATGCCTTTAATCAGATATACTGCTGAGAAAATTATTTTATCATATATCGCAAATATGTCATATCAGAATATTTTAAAGACATTCACTCTAGATGTAGGAGCCAAAGGCATACAGATATGTACTGTGTAACAAAAGCACAAGAACAAATGTGAAAAACATATAAATAATGCTACTTAGTTATAAAAATTTCATTTAGAGATCACATACACCATTATTTATGAAATATGCAAAGTATTATCTATGGTAAGCCTAGTTTAATCTGATTTCTTGTCAATTAAAATATATCCAGATTTGTCAATTAAAATGTACACTAGACAACCAATATGTATTTTCAAAGGGAGTACTATCTATCTTATCTAATACAGGCTATATCCTTATACTAAAGTCCCTTCTACTGACCAGAAATACTTCAGATTTCTCCAAGTTTAAGATACTCTGCATCTAGTCTATTATCAATTTTTGAAACCTATAGATAACTGAATCTATGAGACTTGAACAAGCCAAATTAAAAGCACCTCTTTAAAGTATTTAACTTGAATTTAAGCATAACAAAAGGTAAATAACAGAGCAACACAAACCCAAGGGTTGTCTTGTATGTTGTTCTTCATCTACTGTTATCTATTCTGGATGTCCTGTTACACTATTAATATGCAAGGTCATGTATACTGACTCTGAGGGAAGTACAAACTTCAGTGAGATTCACTCCCAAATTATGTGCATGTTAAGATTGCATCAGCTGTACCCAACTAAGTGGTCTTGTTTAGTACCCTTGCATGAATAAAGAAAAATAAATCCATTGATTTAGCTTTTGCCAATCTCTTGTGCCAATCTGAATTCTTCAGTACACAAGTTTTAAGGCTTATGTAGATTATGTTTCTAGGTAATGTAATTTTTAGTTGTAAGTATTTCAATTGTTATAACAGCTATACAAATACATACATTTATTCAGAAAAAAAATACTCCAGTTTCAGAAGTGAAAATGTTACTTAAAGCCATCACTTAACCTGAGCAAAAAAAAATTATAATTGTTTGGGAGCTGGGAACAAGTCTCCAGGCTCTCCGTTGTCCACACAATTTAGAATTTGCAGCCAACATCTAAAGTTCATGTGCCACGAGGAATGCCTTAACTAACAGGTCTCTAAAATGTCTGGTTTATGTACAAGGTTCAACTGACAGGCATAGACTAGCCTTTCCTACCAGCTGATTGCACACTTAATGTAGAACAGCAGAACTCTGTTTAGATAAAGGTTTAGAAATAACAATGAAGGACAGACTAAAGCAGAGCTTTCCAAACTGTGTGTCGCGACACAAAAGTGTGTCGCCACACACAGTCTGGTGTGTCGCCACACAACCCGGAAGCGCTGATCATCATCAGCGCTTCCGGGTTTTCCTGCTGCGACACACCAACGGCGCCGCGCAAAAACCCGAAAGCGGCAGCAGCGCTTCCGGGGTTTTGCGCGCTGCCGCAATGGCGGCACTTCCGGGTTTTCCCGCGGCGACTCACCAACGGAGGTTGGTGTGTCGCCGCGGGAAAACTTTGGAAAGCCCTGGACTAAAGGCTTTTGTGTGTTTGCCTTACATGGGGCAAATTCTAGTACCTTTGAAAATTAAACTGTAATCCTGCATAGTTCTTCCATACCACTGTATTATAGACTAATAAAATTTGGTTCAAAAATATCTCTAGATGTATGACAGTCCCTACCCCTCCTTTCTAGCCAACTTTACTAGAGTTTTCTTTCCCCTGGATATTGCTCCTCTCCTTTCCATGCCTTATATCTGCCCTAATTTCCTCAAGTAGTGATTTCTAAACTAATACCATCTTAGCTTATTTTTAAAAAATAGATGTACGTTCCTAGGGCAAGGACTTATGCTCTGACACTCTGAAGCATAATAACAATGTATTCTACTACTAAGCAGTTTTTCTATAGTTGTTTGCAATATCTGACAGGCTGAGAAATAATTATTTCCTTTTACTTAGCATAGGGATGGATGACTTTCAGCCTTAAGCTGCATGCAGCCCTTGAGCTACTTTCATGTGATCTTTGGACTAATTTCAAAATCTTTATAGAAGGGATCAGATCAGACTTCCAGTAAAACTTATCCGTCTCTTCTCTGTAGCCTGGTCTCTGGGAGAGAAAAAAAGGTTTATCTCTGCTAACATCTGGTTCTGACCCAGAATTATTTGCTTCACCTAATACATTCCTCACCACTGTCTTACGGCAAAGTATGTAAGTAAATACAGTAAATAAGTGGTAAATAAGTAAATAGGCTATTCTCTGATCACTAGGAGGATGACTTACTAAAGGAACTTGAAAGGTTGGGTGTACTAGTTAGCTCTGCTGGACCTCTTAGTTTTCAATATCAACTGTTTATTCTTAACTGCCTGATCATAGTCCATAAGTCTGTGTTGGTCCTAATTGGGAATGAACACAGGTGGCAGATCTCAAATTATAATGTCATATTCTATACCTTTGCTTATGGAAACTTTCAAAATTTCCTTTTTTCCTGTTTAAGATTTTTATCACCCTATGTTGTCGATCCAGGTGTGTGGATCAACTCCCAGAAGTCTCAGTAATGGCCCGCTACCTAGAGACAGTGAATGCAATATGTTGACATTCATATTCTCTTTCACATCAGCTTTTAGAGGGTTCGTAAAAATCTGGCTTCATGTCTTAGGACAATAATTGATGAATGAAGGATAACAAGCTGATACTTAATTCTGATAAAATATAAGTGAGTTTGGCCAACAGGAAACCTGATAATTTATTGTATAACTTATTGGATATGGTATTACCCTATATTTTCTTGCTCTCAGATGAGTCAAGTAATGGTTGGAGATCAGGAATGCTTTTGCACAGTGTTATTTGTGCACCATTTCAGTGTCTTTTTTAAAAAAAAGCAGTTTGCTTACTATTCATTATGCTAAAATAGATTTTTATATAGTTAACTATATTAAAGACTTTGGTAACATGCCCCACAAATAGCATTCAGAAATTGTGAATGAAGCAGAAAACTACTTTACAAAGTTGTTCAAACTGTTCATTAAAAGAATTCTACGATCTTTTAGTATTTTAAAATTTTAGTTCAATTAAAATTTTTTATTAATGGTAAAAAGTGGTGTAATATATATATATATCAAATTTCAAGACAGCAAGCTATGTTGTTATACATACACAACTGCACTATTCATTTTGCCTAAGCACTAATGAACCTAATCAAAGAGGTTCTCAAATTCTGTGAGACTTTGATCCACTAAAAAGATAAATGAATTTATTTATTTATAATTCAAATTTTGCCACCGCCCATCTCCCCCAGAAATGAATCTGTGCAACCCACTCTATGAATAAATTAATGATTTCATTGGCATAAGTGCTGGGCAAGAAATACTTTGAATTAAATTTCATGCTATATATTAAACAAAACAACAATAGAATTGTAAAATTTTATTTTATAAACAAAAATCATATTTATGATTATGTTTTGATGGGAAGAATGAATGAGCTTGCTTACTTTTGCTGAAATCTGAATTTTATTTCTTGTTCCACATTTTGATCAGTTTCAGTACAACTGCAGAAAACCCTGAGTCACACAAATAGGATGCCACAAACTTTTATCAGCACTGCCACTGGATTGGTTATTAAGCTTTCTGAAAGTACTCAAAAAAATGGTTCCATTCTGAAAAGCCAGAAATGTAAAATAATGTATTGAAATACTGAATTTCAGTATTAACAATTAGCTCAAAGGGGTATGGAATTACTGGCACACTAGTGGAGATACCCAACACACACACATTTCTGAGAGAAGCAAAGCAGAGTAATATTTGTTATCATAAATAATTTAAACAATACTATATAGTTGGTGGTTTACAAACCTCTTGTCTCTATTAAGAGGCTGAAAATTTATTTGTAAGCATAGGA
This sequence comes from Charina bottae, assembly GCA_023362775.1. NCBI lineage: Eukaryota > Metazoa > Chordata > Lepidosauria > Squamata > Charinaidae > Charina > Charina bottae. The sequence continues at coordinate 75,388,992 of JALMGJ010000001.1, read as the reverse complement.
GCGCCAAAAATTCCAAGCTTGATTACGACTAAAATAAAAATTGTAAAAAATTCCTACACCCCACCCCCACCCCAATGTTGAGCTTCTTACTTTATTGAGAAGCAGAAAACACTTGCTAGCTTCGTTTTCCAAAAAACATAAAAATTGAAAGAATTTTCATCTTCATCATCTCATCCCCATTACATCGACCCGTTCCACCTGGTCATGCAGAAAGGGCATGCTACGGACCCCATCGGTTAAAGAGTTCCATCTAACGGGGTCTCAGAAGCGGGCCTTCTCTGCAGTAGCTCCCACCCTTTGGAACATTCTTTGGAGTGTTCTTTGGAACACTCCCGGATGTGAGACTGGCCCCCTCGCTCCTGGACTTCCGAAAACATCTAAAAACCTGGTTCTGCCAGCAGGCCTGGAACGGGAGGGGGAATAGTCATGCTTGGGGATGGCTAGTGCCCTAGATTTGACCTAGAACGGTCCTTACGCTCACAATCAAATAAAGAACTTACCCATTTGGATTTTATTCTATTTATATTTTATTCTATCTGTAAGTTGTATTTAATTGTGATTTTTTGTAAACCGCCCAGAGTCCCCCTCTGGGGGGAGATGGGTGGTAATAAATTTGATTAATAAATAAAATAAATAAATTGCTATCTGCTCTTATACACTATATGCAATGAGTAATTTAGGAGAATAGCCTCTAATAATACCTGGGAACACAACTGTGAAACTTTGTTTACTGAAAAGTATGTCCCCTGTGTCCAAGGTAGCATACCCCTGTGAGCTGAGCATATGCTTACAAATATTATCTTTCTAGAAAAAATCATAAATGCACTTCAAATCCATCACCAACTCTCAATTAAGTGGTATATATTCATAGGTTTGTAATATACCACTACAAAAAGCTATATTTTGAGGAAGCTAAATATACTACTACAAATTTTCTAAGAGAAAATACTCTTATAAAAATGGTATTGACCAGACGTTTTGTGATGCTTTCAAAAAATTCACTTCAATTAAGTTACTTTAGGACAAAATTTATTCTGAAATATTATCTAACTTACAAATCCCACAGTGTCAACTGAATATCAATTGCCAGGTTTATTTATGGAGAGATGTGGAACAAGCATTATACAAGCATATTCCCCTAGTGGCTTGGCAACAAACATGCATACACATTTATCACGTGGCAAATACAAAAGCAAAAATTCTTGGCCACTTCCCAATTTAGACCATATTGGTTGGGAAAATAACGCCACCAGCTTTTAGTTTGAGTTCATATTCCTCTGTCTTCTATTCCATGCAAAGATTGGCACAAGCAAATTGCAAGAACAAGACATAGAACAGCTCAACTTCCAAACAGTATTCAAAGGAGAAACATATTATTCTTGGAAGAATTTAAAACTAGGTCACATATGCCAGCTGTGAATGATACCTTCTAAAGATTTTTCCATAAAATACTGCTACCACCACCATCAGAGTTGCCAACCACCTACCAGGTGATATGTGCTGTAAATACAGCAGTGTATTCCTTCAGTAAGTTAGACTTTGCTACAATACCTTCTTTAACAATTTACAGTCCAGCACCATAATTTAATAGTTTACTTGTAATAAATACTTTACACTGCCCTATTACATGATATAATATACTAGGACCAGTATGTCTCCCAACTTTATCAACCAACCACTTATACTATTTTCACTGCTATTAAATACCAGCCACAAGGCCTATGTAAACAACTCAGCTACCCAACAAAGTTCATTCTAACTACCCAGCAAGAGCACATGTTCTGCATGCAAAAAACCCCAAATTTGATCACCCATGTCTAGGTAAGACTTGAAAGCCTGAAATACTGCTGCTGAGTCTAATGCAATACAGTACTGATACTGAGTAGGCTGTGAAGCTGATAGCATTTACTCAAGAAGTACTCGTCATGAAGGCTACAATCAGGCAGGCATCATGGACCAGCCCGGCCCTACCACGTGGGTCACTGCCTTCTTTCACTCCTTTGACACGCTAGTTGATGCTTGCCACACAATATAGCTCAGAGGCAATGGGAAGGACGCCCACTCCGACTTTAAGTGGATATACACGTAAAGACAGGAAGGAGCCAGGTCTATTTCAGCAATTCCTAACCCACCCTCGTGGGTGTTGAGATCCCATATCCGTGAAGCACTGATCGAAAAAGCTCCCCCACCCCCTTTCTATCAAGTTCACAGCACCCACGCTTGCCTATCCATACGCTGTTCTTCAACCTTACAGTGGTGAAGCCCACTGGCAGAATATAAGCCACGGCGCTCGCCCTCATCACTAAATAGGCCAACGAGACAGTTCAGGTCTTTTCCCTTCACTGCAGCAGCAACGGCGGCCGCTTGCCACACTGTGTCACCGCCCGCCGCCTTCTTTCCCCTCGCAGCCTACCCGTCTCTTGCTGCCCACCGGCACAGCCTACCCTCAAAGACCAACGCCCCTCTCAGAGAAGGCACCTACCCACCGACCTCCCCACAGGGAGTGGGACGAGGCCTTCTGGCAACCTCCCCCTTCCCAGTCCACTGCTCCGTAAGACATGGTCTCTCCGAAGGAAAGAAGAGGGGAGAGGGAAGACGGGAACACTGTCTTCTCGCTTGCCCTGGCGCTGCCACCGCAACTGGCGCGACACCCGTCGCCCGCACGCGGAGACCCCCGAGGGAAGCGATTCCTACCCGCAGCCGTTAAGGGAAAGAGAAGCGGGAGGGAAGAGACGCCGGCCTCTAGATCGGTCCTCTGCCTCCCACGGGGATGCCAGCGCTCCTTCTTTGCTGAAGCAGGCGGTTAGTTACCTGCCAAGTCCGGTTGAAGCCGAGGCTCTTCCACTCGCTGCCCGTACCGAGCCGCGTCCCCTTCCGCCATCTTGTCCAGGTTTAAAATTAACTCCCCGTGACGTCAAACGCCGCCGCGAGCCCTTTATCAACAGGCACAGCGCGGCCGCGACGTACTTTGCAAATGGAGGGTCCTAGTGCCGCCTGGTTTATGCCGCCAACGGTTAGTTTTTGAGCGCAATAGTGCGGACGCTTTCGCACTCTCTCCGAGTTTTTCTCAGTTTAGCAGTTTACTTCCCATAAATCAGCCACATGGGTGGAGTCATATTTATGGACATCAACTTGAAGTCATAAGCTTTCACGGAGAAACGGGGAAATGTAAACCTAACGAATGAGTCAAGCACTAAAAGGTTCTTTCGTATGTCATGACTTGAATCCAAGGGGGCTGTATAGATTGTGTACAACGGGGCTTACTTTCAGATAACCGTGGACAGTGGATAGAATAAGGTTGCAACCATTCAATTCTTTCTGGTACTATCTTAGCAGGAAATGCTGCATGCTGCATGTGGCATGGGCACGAAGGTGGCTGGTAACTGAATCTACTCTATTTCTGTCTTACAAGGGGCTCATCTAGACCAGGCGCTCTCAAAAAATTTCAGGCTGTGGAACCCGTTAGTTAAAAAACAATACCTGGAACACCTGATCAAGAGGTAAAGCTCCAATGATAGAAAATTGGCAATTAAATAAAACTTGTACCAATCAAAGAGAATATTTGTAGCTCAGGGTTGAACTGTGGAGTCCTTGGTGCTCTCTAAGCCTTGTTTTCTTGCATACGTTTCATTGCCAGGCTAGGCAACATCTTCAGTGCAAAAAAACTTTTTTTCTGTGCGAACAAATTTTTTTCGCACTGAAGATGTTGCCTCGCCTGGCAATGAAACGTCTGCAAGAAAACAGCAAGGCTCAGAGAGCACCAAGGACTCCACAATAAGACTTGTGCTAATTGCTGCTTGTCCGTTACAAGAGGACATATTGGGAAGCTCCTCCCCTGTCCTTCCGAAACGCCCCATTTGACCTTGCTCAGGGGAAGGGGAGGGAGAGCTGGGGTAGGATGGTTTTGCAGAAGGCAAGGCAGGCAGGCACAAAATGGTGGACATGATGTTGGTGGGAGAACGCTGCATGGCCGAGGGATTTTCTCAGAAAAGATGGTGGCCATCATTTTCACCCTTTCCACTATGAATGTTCATGTTAAAAAAAAAAATTGCCCTCACAGAACCCATCAGGTTCTCCTGGAACCCGAAGGTTACAGTTTTCTCAGTTTGAAAAGCTGTGATCTAGACAGGCACTTTCATGTTTTCCTCCTGTCACCAAGTTGGAGGGAAAGTACATTGATACAGATAGTGCTGCTCCCATAGGCTAATTCAGGGCTTTCCAAAGTTTTCCCGCGGCGACACACCAACCGCCATTGGTGTGTCGCCGCGCAAAAAGCCGGAAGCGTTGCTGCCACTTTCGGGTTTTTGCGCACCGCCGTTGGTGTGTCGCCGCGGGAAAACCCGGAAGCGCTGATGATGATCAGCGCTTCTGGGTTGTGTGGCGACACACCAGACTGTGTGTGGCGACACACTTTTGTGTTGCGACACACAGTTTGGAAAGCTCTGGGCTAATTTATTGAGCCTCAGAAATGGGACTGGGCACTGTTGCTGTCTGTATAGGTTTATTGCATGACCGAGGGCAGCAGTTGGTTGTTTCCCAGACAGTCCTTCCTCTCACTCCCAACAGCAGGGAAAAACACCAGTCACCAACTTGTGGTGGGCCAGTGTTGGGAAACACCAATTTAATAATTTATTTGGAACCATGGGAATATCAACCTCTTGATCTCCTGGAAGATATGGAGGATCCAGAAATCAATATTTTTCTGAGAGATAAGGTTTTGTCAGGATCAGACATTAAGTCATTCAAAATCAGCATGAGATTTCCTTCAGGAGTCAGAAGTATAAGGGTGTCCACAGGGTGTGTGTGTGTGTGTGTGTGTGTGTGTGTGTGTGTGTGTGTGTGAAAAGTTAAGATGGCAGTTGTAACCGCCCAAAGTTGTACTACTTTTATATGTGCATTAATGTCACATATACTAAAAAAGGGTAGAACTTTGATCATGAGTTACAACTGCCACCTTGACTATTTTTAATCCATCCCCAGAGATGTTTGGACTGTACAGTACAACTTTTCCCATCTAACTCCTTCCAGATATCTTGGACTACACTTGCCACAAGGTCTGTTTGCCATGCTGCCTGGGTCAATGACAGCTGTAGACCAAAACATCTAGCTAGCTTCAGAGTGGGCTTGGCTGGGCTACAGCTGTAGGTTGAGAGACTGTGCTGTTGTTCACACTAGGAGTTAACAAGAATAGAATTTGCTTCACTCCTGCCCACGCCAAAACTGCTGACATTAAAAATATCAATTGAAACTTAGTGGAAATATTTCAGTGTCGAATAAATAAGCATTCACTGGATTGCAGCCTGCAAAGAACAAAACTTACTACCTTATTTTAAATCAGTTTATTTCTGATAATATTTATCACAATAATAAAAATGGGAATCATCAGCAGTTGCAAACCTGAAGAACCATCAATGATGTCAAATAAAAAGATGAGAACATTTCCCCTTATTACCAGGAAATCTGAAGCTCAACACTTGTTGTCTGTATGGCTGCCCTTCAGGAGATAATGTTTATTTCCTTTGATCCTGAACCCTTTCTCATCCAGAATGTGACATACAGCCCCATTTAAATTCCATACATTTTGCAACCTGGTGAATGCCGTCTGAAATCAAGTATGAAATATAGGAAAAGGGTTCTTCCCCCCACCCCAAATATGTTTTAATTTCTCTTATCCCCCAACTATTAAACTTTCCAAGTTTTAAGATTAATTTTTTTAGGGTTTTTCAGGCTCTAAGCTCAAACCAAGTGTAATTCTTTCCCCAGTCATGAATCATACCAAGTCTTCTTAACAAGATTTATTGAAGTTAAAGGGACAAGGTTACAAGAATTTCAGCAACTAAACTATTTCCCACTTAGAATAGGTTGATCTCCTAAGACATTAGAACATAATTTCATAATATCTTTTTAACAGTTTTTCTGTGAATAGGCACAAAGTTGGGTCTCTTTACTGATAATGAATGAATCTGCAGGTGTCTGGTACAGAAACTGATTCTTGAGTCCTTACCAGCCTGAGAACTGATAGATGGGCAGATCAATAGGATACGTGACTGAGCCTCTGCCATATTTAGAGCACTGCTGGCTCACTGCAGATAGAGTGGTTTCCCACCAGTTTTGATAGCCTGTGTATTGTTTTTACTTTTCCCCCAGTAGGTAAAGCTTCCCCCCGCACATTTGTGCAGTCGTGTCCGACTCTAGGGGCCTGTGCTCATCTCCGTTTGTTAGCCGAAGAGCCAGCGTTGTCCAAAGATGCTTCCACGGTCATGTGGTCACATGACACGCGCGGAACGCTGTTTCCCCCAGTAGAAGACAGAAAATAAGCTTCACTAAGGCTAGGATTACCATGCCTCTCTGGTAATCCATCAAATGCTCATGGCATGCTCTTTGTTTTTCTTTCTGATTAACATTTAAACTCTTTAAAAGCTCACACTACTAACTGTAACACACCTTTTTCTTTCCATCCTGCATGTTATTTTTTGCCTATATTGTGGAATAAAGACCAATGGAAGGACAATAATATATTTTAGTAATAGTGATTTGGCATGATTTGTCTATGGAAAGTGTAGGAAATACAACTCTTCTTGTAACTTGTCAAAATCCACGACATGCTAAAGTACTCTAGGTGCTTCTGTTGCTCACCCTTTAACAATATATACAGCTGGATCCAAACAATTGTATTAGTCATGCCCAAAAGTGTATATTTCCAGGAGGAATTTTTCTGACTTCCCCTCTCTCTGTACCACACAATCACAAATTGATTTTGAACTTTCTTCATTTCAAAAGTGATTTGCTACATAACATAAAATAGTTATTTAAAAAATATGCCTCTCTCATAAAATTAATTCTGTGGCATATCCTAGTTATAGTTATAGATTGTAAAACACAAAACTACCAATAGAAAAGAATATATGTAGCTCAGGATTGAGCTGTGGAGTCCTTGGTGCTCTCTGAGCTTGGTTGTTTGATTGCAGACATTTCGTTACCGGACTAGGTAACATCTTCAGTGCTAGTCAGTGTGGGGTTTGCTCCCTGTTTATAGCTTGCCCTGGTGGGGATGTGGTTTTCTCCTTGGTAGTTCCTTGATTAGAGTATTGTTTTCTGCTTGACTGTTTGTCTGGTGTTAATTCCTGCTAATCTGGGTGAAGGGTGCTGGAGAGGATGTGTTCTCTGTACAAACAAACATGAGATATTTGAAAAGAAAATCTCAACAAATATGTATCATCAATCTTTTGTTGGTCAATTTTATGTTTTTAACTACAAAAAGTATTTTTCCTGAGAGTCTGGCTCTCATTTAAAACTAATATTTCTAATATTTCAAAACTTTCAAAACAAACTGCCATGTAAGAAAGAATAAGCTTCTTTTTGTCATTTTTCTTTTCTTCAAGATCTGTTCCATTCCAACAAATTGTTGTAACAGTTTTGTAACAGTTTTATAACATTACAAATCAGTGCCTCCAGTTGATTTTCTCCTCCCCCAATCTTTTTTCCTTTAATGTCATGTCCTTTAAATTGTAAGCATGAGGATAAGAACTGACTTTTTTTTTCTCTGTAAGCAACTCTATCAATATTTCCAACTAAAGTCTAACAAAATATGTTTTAGATACTGTAAATATGCCAGAATAGCCACACTTACTTTGTGACAACACCCCCGTTAAAAAAAACGTTTCCCTGCTCATTAAATAATTAAAACTACAGTATGCTGATATTCTTTCTTCCCAAGAGATGATTGGCTAAATCTTTATGTATTATCTTTGGGAAATAATGAAAAACAAATGAAATGCCATACGACCGGGAAGAGCAAATATCTCTGTCTTCAAAATGGGGAACATACCTTTCTGATACCAGTATCTGGGAAGATTCTAGAGCAGATCATAAAAAGATCTGTAAGGAAAATGTCCAGAAATCAGCTTGGATTTGTCAAGATCAAATCTTGCTAGATAGGTGTATCACATTTCTCAATTTGATAATGTCTTTGATAATTTGATAATTGCTTCAGAAGCAATCAGAGGTATCTGGATGGAGAGATCAAAATCTGCAAGATGGCAAGTCCAGCATCAAGATCAAAGTCTTAGTCCTTTTGTATGAGCATTAACATTGCACTCAAATATAAAAGGGGTGAGGCTTGGATTGCAGCACCACATCTGCCATCTTGCAAATTTTGATCGCCCTACCACATACTCCCCTGGATGTAATACAGTGCAATTTTAGATCGGACCAACACAAATATAATTTCCAAATCACAGCAAGCAATAGTTCCACTTTATTTTGCATTGGTCAAACCTTACCTCAAGTACTATGTCCAACTGTGGGTAGCAGACTTTAAGAAGGATTCCTAGAATTTGAAGCCAGTTCAAAGAAGGGCAACAAGAATGATCAGGGGACTAAAAAGTAAGTCCTATCAAGATTAGTTGAGGGAATTATATTTAGGGTTAAGAAAAGAAGACTGAATGGGGGATATGATAGAAGTCTTCAAATAACTGAAAGGATGTGACATACAAGTTGGTCAAGACTGGTTCTCTGTCATTCCAGAATGCAAGGTACAGAATAATTTTTTAAGTTACAGAAAGGTTCAGTTGGAATAATATGCTAACATTAGGCCCATTCAGCAGTGAAACCAGTAGGCTTCCCATTGATGAATGAATTTAAGGGGAGGCTGGACAACCATCTGTTGAGGTTCCTTCGATTTCGATTCTTGCACTGGGTGGGGATGGGGTGGGGTTGTAGGACTCAGTGGTTTAAATGGTCCTTTCCAATTCTATGCTTGGCAAATATTATTAAAAGTATTTCTCCGACTATCACCTCAAAATCAAGGCAGAATAAGCAATTTTATTTATTTATTTATTTTAATTAGAATTTTAGAATACAATAAAAGTATGAAAAATTAAAACAAAAATAAGAAAATAAGATGATAGAAAATAAGAAAAGAAATGAAAGAGAAAGAAAAAAGAAAAGAAAGAAAAGAAAAGAAAATATAGAATTATGACTTCCGCCCTTCTTTCCATCAAGTATATGCTATCTTATTCCTTCCCCTCCTCTTTAACCCTTTTTAATCCCCAGATCCATAATTCATCAATTCAGACTTTTCTTCTTTCAACAACATGAGGGGAGATGGGCAGTCATATAAATTAATTAATTAATTAAATAAATAAATAATAAACAAAATTCCATATAAGGGTTCCAGTCTTTCAAAAAAAGTCTGTATCGTTTTTTCCCTGACCAAACTCGTCAGCTTTGCCATTTCTGCAAAGTCTGTCAATTTTATAACCCAGTCTCCTACTGTGGGTATTTCATTGTTCTTCCATCTTTGTGCATACAATAATCTTGCCACAGTTACCATATACAATATTAATTTCCCATATTTCTTTCCTAGTTCAACAACCATAAATCCCAAAAACCACTCTGGTTTCATCAAAATATTAATCTGCACCCAATATCTTTGGATGCAAATCACTGAATGGATTTGCACCCAAAATTTCTTTGCTTTTTCACACAAGTCCACGATGCATGATAAAAAGTCCCCTCTTCCTTTTCACACTTCCAACATTGGTTTGATATTCCTTTGTACATTTTTGACAGCTTGACTGGTATCAGAATAAGCAACTTTACATGTTGTAGGGGCAGGGGCTGGGTCTCTCACAGGGCTAGGCGGCAAGGCGGAGGCACTTACCAACGCGGCAGTTCCAAAGGCTGGGATGGCAGCTGCAGGGCGCATGGCTGGAACCAGCGGCAAGGCAGGAACTGGGCTGGCGTTGGCTGCGGGTTCTGCGGCGGTGGCGTATCTCGGCTCGGTCCGGGAGCTCCACATGGCTGGGTGAGCTCGGTTTGCGAGCTGGGGCCAATCGGGCCTCGTGCTCCTTGTCCCGCCTCCGCCCTTCTTTGCCGTGCGCTGATAGGTAGAGGTGTTTCCCCTTCCGGGCCCCCACCAATCATCTGCTCCAGCTCACCCTGCAGCTCACTTCCTAACAGCCCACGGCCCACCAGTGGTCTGCGGCCCACAGGTTGCCAACCCCTGAATTACAAGAGTAGTGTAAAGCCAAGCAGTTCTACTATTGATCAATCTGGGTAAAAAGTCCTGGGCCCTGCAATTCATGGCAAGCTAGGCTGATCCGGCTGCTTTGCATTACTAAGGTCTGCTGTGGTATTATTTTTAAACCTTAATTAAACCATTCATCCTGGCTCTTAAAATATTGTACATTTGGAGGAGGGATCTTTAATTGGAAGGTCTTTATGAGGTCTCTTCCAACTCAGTGTTTTTCTAAGTTTCTCTAAGTTTTCTGAAAATTCATTCTCTCTCAGTAGAGCTGGCAGTTGAAAATTTCTCTTTCAGTTTTGGAAATTACCTGATGGTCCTCCATCCCTTGCTTTTTAGAGAATAAAGAAATAGCCAGGGCCTATTCTGGAAGGTGACTGACTTCCCTCCCACAGTTTCCCACTCATGTGTTTTCCCCCAAAGCTCCCAAAGGAGCACCTCTGGGTAAAGTGAATATGCTGTACCTGAATGGGATTCCCAAGAAAGAGGAGCTGAAAGCCAGTGTACAAGTACAAGCTTTATTAAAGGTAAGGACTTGCCTGTGTTCAAGCAGAAGTATACATGCAACGCTCTCTGTGATGGACGACAGGTATATATGCTGTGTTCTGCCATGGCACATCCATACCAAGGACTAGTTTATAAAGCTTTTGTAACCATCATGCTAAGCATTCATTAATATTATGTACAAAATGAGTTGTCAGTTAAAATATATAAAAAAGAAGCTTATCACTGGAATACCTTTCCCGTGAAATCCTCAGTGTGTCTGTACCAGGCATTACCTCATCGTGCATACCTAGATACGGTCTGTGCCTTGCTGTGCATTTACTATTTTTTATGTTAAAATTCATGTAGTGGTTAAACATGGTGTCAGCCTGGTTTAGTGTATACTCTGTGGTAGATTCCGACGCTGCCGGTGTTTCCCAGGGAGGGAACGCATTATAGGCAGATAAGCGGATTCACAGCCCGGACACTGTTGCTGGGAAAGTTAAGAGGTTCAAGGTAGCTCCGCCCTAGGGCCTTCCTAGGTTATTTACCCTTAGGTTAGTTAGAGTGAGCTCCCGCACTAGCTCCAGCTCTTGCCAACCTAGCAATTTGAAAGCATGCAAATGCAAGTAGATGAATAGGTACCACTTCGGTGGGTAGGTAACAGCGTTCCACGCGCGTCATGCGGCCACATGACCGTGGAAGCGTCTTCGGACAACGCTGGCTCTTTGGCTAACAAACGGAGATGAGCACCGGCCCCTAGAGTCGGACACGACTGCACAAATGTGCGGGGGGAACCTTTACCTTTAGTTAGAGTAGCTGTAGTCTGCCAAGATTCTGTCTATAGTGAGAACAATAAAGAACTAGAGTTGGAATCCACTGACTCAGGGTCATTCTTGGTCTGGGCCCGACATACTCTCATGGAATGGAAGATCTATAGAAATGCAAGAAACAAGCCAAGACAAAACTGTGTGCATGTGTACTAGAGATATCACAGATGCTAGAGTTCATCACAATCTATTTTTCTATGAAACACTAGAAATTTTAAGAACTAGATTCCCCCTCCTCTGCACCATCTTCAGAACATTAATACTGTAAAGTATGTACAGGACACTTTCAACCCAACAGGCTTCTGCTATCATCCTTATATGAGTGCAAGTTCTCTCTCCATTTGACAAGGTTACTGTTTATTAGGTCACAAAAGTTGTTTAATATTTTTCACTAAACAGAGAGTTAATAATTTGCTTTATTGCAACATTTTGAATTCTCTCCCAAGCCATAATGTGAGGGGGAGCGGTGTAAATAAACCTGTACATTGGATTGCAACCTTTGTCCCTTTGTGCTGACCTAAGGCCTTCAGAGATTTTAATTGGAGTTTATAAAAATGGGTGATGGGGAAAGATAATTCAAAATAGCTGAGAAATATGATTTACAGCTGTGCTATCTTATCATAACTCTAAAAGGGTTTGTCTGAAACTTCAAACCTTTGCAAAGATTTTGTAAAAATAAGCAAAACTGCTTCCCGTTTTTTAAAAGTATATTTTATACAATACACAATATATCATCATATGAGCTCTAAGAAATAATTGCTGATTCAATTTCTGTTAATTGGAGGGGGATTAGGATGCTATAAAAGGCCCCATACTCCACTAGCAGAAAGAATCCTCTGATAGAGTTAGTTCTCCCCCACAGGTCTCTACTAATTCAGAGCTCATTCAAGAAATCCATTTCATCTTTTCATAGAGGCATTAAAAGGGAGGCGGGAATCGGAGGGATATGGGAAAAGACCACATGTCACATTCAGAGCTTGCCCATTCCACTTCAAACTCGAATTAATAGCCCTTAGTCCATAGCTTTCCAAAGTGTGTGTCGCGACACACCAGTGTGTCGCCGGGAATGTCCAGGTATGTCACGCGATGACCTGGAAGTGCTGATCGGGGTGATGCACCGAGCGGCAGGGAGGCTTCCTCAGGGACCGCGCTGCCGGCTTTTCGCCTCCCTGCTGCTCGGTGCAGCATTTTTTCGCAGAACCAAGGGCATTTTCAGGGTCCCCGGAGCCTGTCCTTTTGAAGGGGCACCCCAGCGGGGCATGGGGCGGAGTTCCCCCCCACTTTTGCTCCCCGTGTTTTTTTCGGCCCCTACCGGGGTAGCTCTGGCACGCCTCCGCCTCCCCGCCGCACAGCTGATCGGCGCGGATATTTTCCACCCCGGGGCGCCCCCCATCACTTTTTGCGTGATCCAAGGCTTTGTCGCCTCGCGACAGTGGCGCTCTGCCAAGAAAAGCTTTTCTTGGCAAGGGCAGGGCAGGGCAACCCTGCCCTGCCCAAGGCGGAAGCCAATCGTGTGGGCCGGGGGGCGGGGTTTCCACCAGGGAGCCAATCGCGTGGGCCAGGGGCGGGGTTTCCACTCGGGAGCCAATCGCGTGGGCCGGGGGGTCGGGGCACCCTGTAATTACTGTGTCACGAAATGATGCAAGTCTAAAAGGTGTGTCACCAACATGAAAAGTTTGGAAAGCTCTGCCTTAGTCAGTAGTTCCTGACCTGTGATCTATGATGGCCCAGGAGGGAAATGTAGGTGATCTCTTGGAGAAGAAAGTAGACAACAAAATAATACTGGTAAAGGCACAGTGATTATTGTAGTACGTATATGAATGAACACAATCAATTATTAGAAATAGCTGCATTTTTATTATCCTTTGATATAAGCTGGCTGATGCTCAACTGGTATGGACTCCACAGATCATGTTGCTAAACTGAAAGTAGAGGCTGCTGGTATGCATACTTTTAAATAAACCAGGACCAGGAGATCCCTGTCTTTTTGAGATGCAGCTGTCAAACATATTCTTTCACCTGCACGCTTGCAATCCTTTGGTGCCACAAGTGCAGCAGCAGCACTCAAAGGCACTCCGCACTTGCCATCCTGCTGTTACCTGGTCCTTGGAACAGGAGCCTTGCTACATCCATCAGTGGCTCGGCATCCATCAATGTATTTTTCTTTTAATATGCAGTTTTCCCTTCAAGGATAACACTGTATTTATGGAGAGGCAGTCAAAACTCCTGAGGGACCTACACCAAAGAAGTCCTGCCTAATTTAATGGAATCCAAAGAGTCGTGTGTACATGTGCAAAACAGGAGGGGCCAAATTTAGAGAGTAAGAAGCTAACAAAACTCAAGATAGCCTTCTCCTGAGCACTACCAGTGATTCTCTTTAAATCCCCGTAATGTCTCTTAGTAACACAGCAGTATTGTTCTGGCATTTGGGGACAAAAATGATATTTTCCTCTGGACCAAATGGAGCTGTGAAAGCCAACAGAAAATTTCAGCCCAGCCTAGTCAGAAGCTCCCAATCTCTGCCCTTAACTCCATTCCAGGCTCTAACCTCCCAATCAGTCCAGCTGCCAGATTTTCAAAAGCTGGCAAACCTAGGAACAGTGCCAACTGGGTAAGCGATCAAGAAGCAAGTCTGCTGCAATTTTCCAGTCATCAGTCTGTGAGAAAAGTAATTATAGAGCCACAGAAATGACCAGGATGTCAGGAGCAACATTCATTATGAAATTCCCCTAAAGAAATGATAGCATCAATGCACACACCCATGTACACAAAGAGGCAGGAACTTCCAACTTATAAACGGAATAAATAGGTAAAATAAAAATATTGGAAAAGCCCTGCTGGATCAAGCCAAGACATTTTGTTTTCTCACAGTGACCAGGGACAATTGCAAGAAGGAGGTGGAGACACATTCCTCTTCTGCTGTTCTCCTGCCACTGATTTTGGAGGCATACTGCCCCCAACCTGGAGATAACACGGTTTCTTCAAGGCTCTTCAAATTCTTAAGACCTCTCCTCTATGAATGTATCCAATACCCTTTTAACTATCGCCATCACCACATCTTGTGATAATGAATTCCACAGGTAAATAGTACTTTATTTTCTAGTATTTTCTGAATCTCCTTCCAAACTGCTTCATTGGATGACTCTTGGTTTTATGCTTTCTCCATGTCATACCTGTTGATACACCACAATCATGCATAATCATGCTACTGTTTGAAAAGCAGGTGGCAGGTGGTACCTGTGGCCAGGAAGGCCTTTGCACAAGTTCATCTTGTGCCATTTGTGCCCTTTCCTTGACCAGGAGGTCCTTCAGATGGTCACTCACATCCTGGTCACCTCATAATTGGACTATTGCAAGGGTCGGAAATGGCGGCTCGCGAGCCAAATGCGGCTCTTTGGCCCCTTGAGTGTGGCTCTTCCGCAGGCAGGCGTGGCGGGCGTGGCGGGGGCACGCACGGCAGCGAGTGTGGCGGGGCAGGCGCGGCAGCGGGCATGGTGTGCGTTGCTGTGGGCATACCCCTGGCAACCTAGGCCCAGCCTCTCTTTTTCCTCCGGGGACGGGCTTCACACGATCTCGCGAGAGTTTGGAAGCCTCCGTCTCCGGCAGCCATCTTGACGACGGGCACTTGCCCATCGCCTTAACCCAGGGCTTTCCAAACTGTGTGTCGCGACACAATACTGTGTCGCCGGGGGCCCCCAAGTGTGTCGCGTGACAAGCCGGAAGCGCTGATGAAAATGCCCTCGGTTCTGGCAGGGAGGTGAAAATCGCGTGCGCGCGCGCTGCCAGGCCACCCGGAGTGGAAATTCTCCGCGCCAATCAGCTGTGCGTCGGGAAGCCCGGCAGCCTGCACGCACGATTTTTGCCTCCCTGCCGGAACCGAGGGCATTTTCGGGGTCCCCGGAGTCTGCCCTTTCGAAGGGGCAGCGGCGGTGGTGGGCCATCAGTGCTTCCGGTTTCCAGGACGCCGCTGCTGCCACTGCCCCTTTGGAAGAGCAGGCTCTGGGGACCCCGAAAATGCCCTCGGTTCCAGCAGGGAGGCAAAAATCGCGCACGCACGCTGCGGGGCTTCCTGGCGCACAGCTAATCAGCACAGAGAATTTCCACCCCGTCCCCCCCCCACCGCACCGACCAGCTGTGCGCCAGGAAGCCCGGCAGCCTGCACGCGCGATTTTTGCCTCCCTGCCGGAACCGAGGGCATTTTCGGGGTCCCCGGAGTCTGCCCTTTCGAAGGGGCAGCGGCGGTGGTGGGCCATCAGTGCTTCCGGGTTCCAGGATGCCGCTGCTGCCGCTGCCCCTTTGGAAGAGCAGGCTCTGGGGACCCCGAAAATGCCCTCAGTTCCAACAGGGAGGCAAAAATCGCGCGTGCGCGCTGCGGGGCTTCCCGGAGCACAGCTGATCAGCACAGAGAATTTCCACCCCGCCCCCCCCCCCACCGCACCGATCAGCTGTGCGCCAGGAAGCCCGGCAGCCTGCCCTCAGTTTAGGCAGGGAGGCTGCGTTCTGCCCTGGAGCCGGGGTGGAAATTCTCCCCGCAGAACAGTTGAGCGCCGCTTGCGCGCAGCCTCCCTGCCTAAACTGAGGGCATTTTCGGGGTCTGTTCTGCGGGGAGAATTTCTACCCCGGCTCCAGGGCAGCGTGTGAATGTGGGGAACGCAGAACAGCTAGTTCAAAATGTGGCAGTATAAGCAGTAACAGACACTTCTCATTATGTCCATGTGTCACTGCTGCTACAGGAGCTACATTGGCTGCCAGTGGATTTCTCAGGTGGTTGTTGTTGTTACCTATAAAGCCCTTCATAGCATAGGGCTTGGTTATTTGAGGGACTACCTGTCTCCAGTTGTTTCTTCCTGTCTCGTGCATTTGGGCAGAGTGATGAAGTATTGAAGGTTAATAAAAGAACTCCAAGCAGCTAACAACAATCTTGCAGAGTAGAAGCATGAACCAGCAGGGACTTGCACTTTAAGCTTAATTACATTCAGAAATAAATTCAGTCTTCACACATTAGTTAGATCAGGGCTTTCCAAAGTGCTGCCGCTGGCGACACACCAGTGGCAGCGGCGGCGGCGCGCGTGCGCACAGCGGCGGCGCAGGGGGGCATGCGGCGGCGTGCGCGTGCACGGTGGCGGCGTGGGTGGCGTGTAGCGGCATGCGCATGCACGGTGGTGGCGCGGGGGGCGTGCGGTGGCCCGCGTGTGCATGGTGGCGGCGGCAGCGGCTGCTGCTGCCGCCGTGCACGCACACGCCGCCGCTTCCAGGTGGTGTGGCGACACACCACGCTGTGTGTGGCGACACACTTTTGTGTCGCAACACACAGTTTGGAAAGCTCTGAGTTAGATGAAGAAAAATAGAGATAGTTTACATTTATTCAGTAGATCTGGATACAAGTGGATTCATAGTCGATCTGCGTGCAAGCGAGATGGAATGGACGAGAGCTGCATTGTGCAGCCCTCATGCTTGCAGGTGTGCCCAAAGAGTAATGGAGGTTGTTAATCCCCCAAACTCAAGAAGAAGGAAGTGGAAATCAGGTGACCCATGTGACACCCCACAAGCACAATAGAGATACGTTTACTAGAAAAGACCCCCCTTATGAGACAATGCTGAGTTGACCCCTGCTGATTCCAACACAGAGTAGGTGCATTCCAGATTCCCTCAATTAAATGTTGTCATCTTGTGGGAGCGTGGAAGTGTGCCTTCTCTGTTGCAGCCCCTGCCCTTTGGAATAGCATTGACCCAGAGATATGCACCACTTCCTCTCTCCAAGGGTTCTGGAAGTCCTTAAGACCTGGCTCTGTTTCCAGGCCTGGGGTTGGGGTGTCTGTGGAACCCTTGTTGAGTCTTTTTTCTGAATGTTGGGACTGCTGTTTGAGTCCGGGCAGTCATATGTATTTAGTTGTGTGTTTTTTTAAACTCATGTATTGGATATATTGTAAGCTGCCTAAAGTCTTTTCGGAGTTGGGTGGCCCTAACAAATCTAATAAATTAAAAAATAATAATAAAATGCATTAATTGGAGCAAGAAATCCATTAAAATAATAACAGTCATATTAATCATGTTTTTAAAGCCCTTGTTTGAAATATATTAATAGAAGAGTTGCATGATTCTCCAGTCAACCTCTGGTAGGATTCTCTTTTCTGTTCATACTTTGTTACTGAACATTCCTCTACAATAGCAAAGTGTTCCCAAATATTGTTTTGAATTGTTTCTAATACTCTACACCAGGGGTCGGCAAACTTTTTTATGCCAGGAGCCATTTTTACAGTTATAAAATTTATAATATCACTCGAGGGCCAGGGGGCGGGGTTTGCGGGCAGGAGCCAATTGCGTGGAAGGGGGTGGGGTTTGCGGTCGGGGACCAATCACATGGAAGGGGGCGGGGTTTGCGGGCGGGAGCCAATCGCGTGGAAGGGGGCGGGGGAGGTTTGGAAGAAGGAGAAGGGAAAGAGGCTCGACTGCTCCAGTCGCTTCTCTTCTGGTAAAGCTGGTGGGGAATCCAGCGCGGGAGCGGGGTTTGCGGGCGGGAGTTTGCGGGCCAATCGCGCACACTTAGGGCCTGCTGCCGCCATGCCCGCTGCCACGCCTGCCCCTGCCACGCCCACTGCCGCGCCTGCCCCTGCCACGCCCACTGCCGCGCCTGCCCCTGCCACGCCCACCACGCCTGCCTGGGGAAGAGCCACACTCAAGGGGCCAAAGAGCCACATGTGGCTCACGAGCCGCGGTTTGCCAACCCCTGCTCTACACCACCCAGGGTTGTTCTGGAGTCAGGCAGCCCTAGAAATTTGATCATTTAAAAAAAATGAAAATGAAATGAAGCATAGGAAGACTAAACTTCATGACATAATATCAGACTTCATAGGAATCTTCTGCAGATTCTGCAGAATCTTCTTAAAAAAAAAAGAATGGGATAGTTCCAAGATCTCTTTTCAGATACAGAGCTGTGCCAGCACAGGGCTTACTTGGAACGGCTGCCACAACCTATATGTTGGTATGTGCTACCTTAAGTTGCTTGATGTTTAAGTGGCCCTAGGTAAGAAAGAGTGGCCCTAGAAAGAAAGAAAGTCCTTTGGCTCTACACAAAAATAAGTTATGTTGTTCCATAACAGTGCAGATCAATTTTCTTGACATTACTACGTTGCACAGAACTGATGATAAGATTGCCTAGCTGCATCGATCCAAGGCCAGGGTTTTGTTCTCACAGCAACCATAGAATTGTAGGAAGTTCTGAAGCAAGACTGAGCATAATAATCCTTTCCTATGCATGTTCTTCTGTATTGAAAGACATGCTGCCTTCTAAAGTTCTCCTCTTCACCCAGGCCTTCGGCAAGGAAGAGTAAGACCCCTCACTTAATCGCACTTGCCATCTTTTATCTTTATTTTTCATGTTTTATTGATTTTATTGTAATTTCTTTCTTTGATTGTTGGGAGCTGCCCAGTCATTGAAAGTTGGGCGGCATACAAGTTTAATAAATTATTATTATTATTATTATTATTATTATTATTAAAGTGGAGTTTAATTATTTATGTGTTTGTTTACGTAAAACATTTATATAGCTGCCCATCTTATATCGAACTCTGAGTGGCTCCCAACCAACAATTAAAACAACATCAATAATAAAATAACATAATACATATATCTATTAAAACCATAAACATTAAAAAACCTGGCACCAAAGTTTAGCTTCCACATGCAGTCCATCATTAAATCCTCTCATCCACCTCACCCTATCCCAGCATTTGGGGGGAAAGCCAGGTCTTAAGCGCTTTTCGGAAGTCTAGGAGGTTATGCCAATATGTCTAATGGCCATTGGCTATTATTATTGACTAGTTTTATTGTCCATGAATTCATTAACCTGCTTTTTATGCTGTTCAAGTTTGTGGCCTTAACTATACCTTGTCATAGTAAATTGTGTGTAAGGGTTAACTTAGCTTACCTAACGCCATCTTGCTTTTGAAAACTGCTTGCTGTTAGAAACTAGGTGAAAGGAGACTGCAGAGACCTTGTTGTTGTCTCTAGGGCAGAGCTTTCCAAACTGTGTGTCGCGACACAAAAGTGTGTCGCCACACACAGCGTGGTGTGTCGCCACACCACCCGGAAGCGGTGGCGCGCGCCCCCCGCGCCGCCGCACGCCCCCCCGCGCTGCCACCAGGCGCGCGCGCGCCACCGCACGCCCCCCGTGCCGTTGCCGTGCGCGCGCGCCACCGCACGCCCCCCCGTGCCGTTGCCGTGCGCGCACGCGCCACCGCACGCCCCCCCGTGCCGTTGCCGTGCGCGCGCGTGCCGCCGCTGCTGCTAGTGTGTCGCCAGCGGCAGCACTTTGGAAAGCCCTGCTCTAGGGAGATAATGCTTGCCAAGGATTGTTTAGAATACCAGGAGACATGCAGACTGCCCCTGGAGGTCTCTAAGTATGCTTACTGTTAGCAATGCAGATTTAGGAACCTTGCCCTGTTACTGGGAGGAGAGTTCATTATGCTTTCTTACTGAGCTTTGCAAACCCCATATAAGTACTGTACGTGTATGTGTGTGTGTGTGTGTGGATCTTCCCAGGCATTTTACTGTCATGATGCCTGTGGAGACCTCACCTAGCTTTGTCTTGGCCAAAATAAATGCTGTTACTTTAAATCTCCAAGCCTCGACTCAAGACTGTTATTGGTAACCTCAGGAACTTGGGTAAAACAGTGTATGCAGGGGCCTTACATTCTGGCGCCCGAACAGTGTGACAAGAAGGCTTTGTTCCTTTGGGTCAGCCGCCCACGGCTCCCCACGGTGTAACTCCCTTTGTGAGTTATGTTAGAGTTATTCTATGTAGAATTCATACGAATGGATTCCTTCACTGTGATATTCTTTAGCTGGTAAAGACAGTATTTTTCCATACAGTGTTCACAAAATATTCCACCAGTAAACACCAGGTGTGTGACCTTCGCTAGCCAAAACATAATGATATCAGTCCAAAATACCTTATCTCATGGGAACCGCTTTCCCGGCGGGGAGACAATGTGCAACACTGCCATCTCATGGCGATTTATAGTAAGTACAACTGTTTAACGCATTGTCAGTTTGAAAATGTCCTGACCCACATATAGCCAATCAGAATGCTGAAACAAGTGTATATCTCAGCTATGAACTATGGGTCTATACTCTCTCTCTTCTTCTTGACTTCTGTCTGTCATGTTGCCATGTACTCTGTTACTGAACTGTAACTATGCCTGGCCTTTGTATGGGCCATGTTTTTTGCTTCACATCTGCTGATGGAACTCTGCGTATGCTTTGTTGTTTTTTCCTTTTGCAATAATGTACTATATCCATTATTGCCTTATGCTACAATAAAATATTGTTAGCCCTGCACTCTGTCTGGATTACTCTGCACCTGGAACCCCATTAAGCCAGCAATATCCCACAAGTTATGGCCTTCACAACGGCAGACGGAAGAAACCGATACAGATCTTTCAATGTTAAGAGCGCTCTCGGTGTGTTTTCACCGGTAACCTTGACTGGATCTGAGATATCGGCAGACTCTGTTCTGACTGGACCTGAACGCCCAGTGTTAGAGGCTTTGAATATTTGTTTTTGTGGGGTTTTTTGTGTGGCGCCTTAAGAAATTGGAAAAGTGCACTTGAAAGTACTGGTGAGTATAGTTTTTCCTAGGAGGGGAGTGTTGCCTTGTGTGTGTTGGAATGTGAGTATGTTTGGTCATGTGGAAGAGAGAGTGCGTGCTGGAATATTTGAGGTTTAGTGGTTTCTAAATATGGGAGGGTAGTGAAGACTAAGCCTGAGTTCGAAGGAAAGACTCGAGAAATCCCTAGGAATCCACTGTAGGCAACAAAGTAAAGTATAAAGTAATTTTGGCTCTCTGTGATGGGAGGGTGATTGATCACACCCCGGGTCAAAGACTTGAAAAAATCCCTAGGGGCCATGGGTAACAGTAAGTATGTAAGCCGTGCATTCCCTTAGCATGTTTTAACACATTGGGAGGCACTGAAACTTTAAGTGACAGTAAAAATCTCTTTTAAGAAAAAATTAAAGACCCTCTGTAAGCACTATAGCCTACCTATTTATTGGCTCAGAAATGGGATTTGGCTGCCAGAGGGCACCATTAATGATGTTTTTATTAACACCTTCACGAACTTCCTAGCTGCAGGTAGTTTTGCCCTCAGCTTCAGGATGTGGTAAAGGGGAAGAAAACAGTTTAGATGCTTTCCTAAAAAGCTTATACTTTGGTAGGGAAATATTTGATGAAGTTCTGTTAGTGCAGGTGATCCCTTCCCTTAGAGAAGTTCCAGATAGTAAACAAGATAAGATATTGAACAAGCTAGGCAATTTATAAGGCAGGCACTATTAGTAACACACATAACAACAGAGCCTCTGCCTGCCTGTGGGGCTACTAACCCTAGATTGAGAGAGCTTATAGAGCTAGGGCTAGAATGGGACCCCCCAAGAATTCAGGGCATGTACAGGTTTCATTATTGGGACCATCAGGAAACAGGAGAAATATTAAAGTAACCATCCAAAATCCCCATCCTCAACAGCTGGAGGGCTGAGGAACAAGTTTTTTTGTGTTGTTTTATGCATGAAATGTTGTCCCCTAAATCAAGCTGCCTAAGGCAAAAGGGGATACAGTTTTTGTGTTTTGTCAATGTTAAAGCACTTGTGTGTGTGTTTTGTTTTGTTTATAAACATTTGTCTGTCTGGATTTGTGTCTGCATGTAAGGTTAAGAAACTGTTCTGAATTATGAAGAGAAAGTTTTAAAAAAAATTATGTTTGTCTGTCTATGCTAAGAATGGAAATAGGTTCTGGCCAAATCTATATCCAATCTAGTGTGTTTTGTGGAACTTAAATGCATATTACAAGAAAGTTTTAATTATGTTAATTCTTTGTCATTTATTTTTCATTGTTTGGGAAAAATATGCTTGTTTCCCTAGTTTTTTTCCTTTTTGCTTAGCTTCGCCCAAAGCCCCCCTCCCCCTTCCTTCAGTCTGCTTCTGAAGGTCTGCCTGGAGGAGGGAGGAAAGGAGGGGGAAGATAAACCCACAAAGGCTGCGGCAATTAAGGCTTGAGTAGAAAGAAAAATGCAGACTTGGCTTCTTTGCGTATCAACTGTCTGCCTCCCTGATAGGAGAGAAACTGGATGCAGGTTCTGTTTTGTGCAGTGTGTTTTGTGTATTGTGAATTTTAAATGAAACTTGAATGCAAGGAAAGTTGAGAGGTTTTTGTTAATTCTTTGCCATTTGCTTAGTCTAGCCCAAGCCCTCCCTCCTTTGGTCTGCCTCTCGCTTGCTTGCTTGCTTGCCTGAAGGTCACAGAGCAACGGAAATTCTCTTGCACTTTTTTTTCTCTTTGTTTTCTGTCCTTTGTTCCACCAAAATTATTTGTGAGTTTAGAGAATCTGAGCAGTTAGAAAGGGGCGGCGGAAACTATAACATGCAGATTTGGTTTCGCTTCTTTGCCGTCCCTGCTCGCTGCCCAGATCAGAAACTGAAATAGGTTCGTGATATTAAAATGGCTTGAGTAAGTGACAGAGACAGAATGTTGTGGTATGTATAAAAAGTGAGATGGGGAGTTATGGGATTTTGCGGAAGAGTGGCGAGGAGAAAGGGTTCTAGGAAAAGGGGGGCCACCCTCTTGCTCCCTTGCCTACTTGTTTTTATGCTGATCCTTTCAACAGAGAGACAACGGGAATGTGAATGTGTGTTTGTGTGTCTTCAGTTTGTTTAACTGTATACTGTAGCACATGATTAGCAGGTAGAAAGAAAAGAAAAAAAAATTTTTTGATGAAATTCTGGTTGTAGTAGAGCCTCCATGGATTGGCATAATCTATCTGATGACTTTGTGTTGTTTCTTTTTTACAAATTTTCTACTGCAAAAGTAGTCTATTCATTAAAATACATTATGCCAATGCTCATTTTTATTTTCTAGCCTTCTAGGCTTGCTTTTGGAAATTCATTGGGAATTTTATAAGTGTTATGTGTCAACGTTTTTGCTCAACATGGCTGTGCTACTTGGCCACAGAGACGAATGTCACTGTTTAATTGCCTTTAAATTTTTTATTTTTTATTTGGAATATTCAGCATGGTTTTTAAATTCTTTGCCTGTTAGTGGCAGTGCCGGGTCCCAATAGTTTTTTTAATGCATGTTCCATCTCACACATCAGAAGTTGCTGGTGTGGTGAGTGCATGCGTGGGGGAAGGGAAACATGTACTGGGAGATTTTGTGGTGTAGAAATTTGTCAACCCAAGCACCCATTAGGATCCCTGGAGAGTGCTTCCAGGGGACATAATTTGTTTATACAATACCTTCTGCAACTGCAGGGCAATTCCCACCCCCCACCAGGTTGCTTCTAGAGATGAGCTTAAATCCTAGGAGTTTTGTTGTTGTTTTTTGGAGGTGTTTATGTTAGTGAAGTCTTGCATGCTTGGGAATTCTGTATAACTGCAGAAAGCTAGTCTTCCATGGAACTAGATTAACCAGCTATAGAAAGGTGGGGCATGAGTTTGGTTTCTGCTCATATACATGTTCAGGCTGGTTGTACAGTAACACTTAATTGTTTGCAACAAGTACTTATGTTAAATTCCCACAGGAGGAAAAAAATGTCAAGGATACACTCTTGTAATGTTGTTAACATATTGCTAACTCTGTTGTTTCACTTGATGAATTATAAATATATCTCCTGTTTGGACAAGATTTGCATGCAACCTCTTCATTTTATGATTGGTAGTAAGAGCAATGAATTATACATACTTAGTGATAAATGTTATTATAGTCATAGACCAGCTGTCACCCAAAGCAATACATACAGTATATCCAAAAAAGAGTATACATACTGCATATCTAGTAGAAAAAGTAAGACATTCACTTATTGTTGTACATTCACAATTTTTTAAATGTTAAGTTAATTAGTCTTTTACCCAGACACAGGAAGAGTACACATATAACTGGGACAGTTGGAAAACCTAAATTGTAAGTCCCCAGACAACAAAAGCAATAATGCCAAACAGGTCTACTTTTCTCAAGGTTTCTGCATTCAAGTCTGCCAAAATGAATAGTACTTTCTCCTCATATGACCTGCCAGAGCAATTTAACAATAAGGTGTTATTAAGCTTGAGCACCAACTCCCCAAAAAAGGACAGCGCCATAAAATGTGGGTCTCTCAACTGGCAGGGGCACATTTAGCCCTGAACTGGGATGTTGCTGGATCTCCCCTCCAGGAACACGACATTAAACCTCCCCATGCAGAAGGCTTTCTGGTTTGGACAGCACAAGATGTTAGACAGTAAACTGGAGAGAAAGGTCTTCTGCCCATCAGGCATGAGGGAATGGTGCTCCAATCATTCTGAAGATGAGAATCAAGGATTGTTGTTTATTCGTTCAGTCGCTTCCGACTCTTCGTGACTTCATGGACCAGCCCACGCCAGAGCTTCCTGTCGGCCGCTGCCATCCCCAGCTCCCCTAAGGTCGAGTCCGTCACCTCCAGAATATCATCCATCCATCTTGCCCTTGGTTGGCCCCTCTTCCTTTTGCTTTCCACTTGTAATCAAGGATACATTGCTTCAATTCCAAGTTGACTCCCTCAAAAATGAATGAGACCAAGTATTGGCTTGAAAGCCCATAATTTCTAATGACCAATGTCTGTTTTTCAAGGTGATCAATAACTATCCAGTAAAATCAAGGAAGGAAAAGATGCCTTGTTAAAAAAAATCAGTGTGGACCAAACTCTAAGGCAGCATAAATCTCATACGAATCTCATACAAGCCACAAGAAAGCAAGCCCAGATTCCAAACATAACAAGGAGTTAGATCCACTGCAAGGGACTTAGAATATAGGTCTTAAGAATTTGGACTAAACAGCTTCAAGAGATCTTAAATCTTGGTAACTACAAATATGTAACCCATAAAGCAGAATGGTCATTGCTTTAGCTTTATAGAAGCTTATAGCAGTGTTGACATAATTGCCATCCCTACTGCCAGAAAAATGTTGAATTGCATTAACAGCTTTAAGGGCTCAGGTTTGGTCAGTGACATCTTCTGTTCGTTCCCTCTAGGTGGCAGAGGATTGGAGGATAATTCCCAGGTATTTGAAGGCCTTAGTTTACAGTATGCTATACAACGGCCCCTAGAGTCGGACATGACTGCACAAATGTGCGGGGGGAACCTTTACCTTTTATACAGGTATTATTTATTTGTCAGCAATAGATGTAGCTAGTCAATCTTTTGGTAAAGTGCACTACTTCTGAAATAAAATTCTTCAGAGCATAAGGCTACAGCTTGAAAGCTCTGTCTTTAGCCTGTTTTGTGTTATAGTGAGGATAGCAGCATTGTTGGCATTTAAGAGAATTGAAATGGGTTTATTAACCAGATTAGGAAGATAGCAGAGGTATTCACAGAATTAGGAACACATACAAAAGGAGCAGAGCTTGCATCATGAGAGCATGAAGCTGTTTTTGACTATTCTTGTGGACACCTCCGGAGGATGGAATTTGCTTTCTTTCAAAAACTTGGTTAATGGAACTGATATAAAAGAAGAGGAGCAGTATGGGACTTGCATAGAAGGACATCCTGGAACACATCTAATCTACATTAAAATGTTTTCATGAAGTTTCATAATCAAAAGTAGGAGTCTTCAATCTACAGAAGAGGCTGTCTTCACCCAGAGCCACCTTTAAATCAATAAAAGCAACATAAAAGTGTCCCTTGGATATGTCTATGAAGGTTCTCAGTCATCCAGGTGGAATTGTCTGTAGCTTGAATCATGTCAACTGGATTTCTATTTTCTCAGTGGAAACGTTTCGCTCCTTGTCCAAGGAGCTTCTTCAGTCTGAGCAAAGTTGGTAAGGGAATCCTGAATCAGGATTCCCTTACCAACTTTGCTCAGACTGAAGAAGCTCCTTGGATAAGGAGCGAAACGTTTCCACTGAGAAAATAGAAATCCAGTTGACATGATTCAAGCTACAGATGTCCCTTGGATAGTTGGAACAATTTTCCACTAGATGATATAGCACTGCACAGTGATCTAACATAGATGGCCCTAGCCTAACCCCAGCTTGCTTCTCAGCCAAGCCCTTATCCTGAATCAACCAGGACTGCCTGCTCTTCTTCTTTAATAGGGACTTGAAAAACATTTTCAAATCAACACTAGTTCCCAGTTCTAGGTCTGTAGACCCAGCAATTTAGCTTTAGCTATAGCACATTCCACACCAAACCAGGGTTTAGAACTGGATCCTAAACTCATGTTCTTCACTGACATGTTAGCTACTAGCATCTCCTGAATCAAGTTAATTATCTGTTGGAATGTATGTAATACTACTGGCACATCCTTCTCATGTGGATGTGCCAGTAGTATTAGTCCATGTGGTGCATATGGCCTTATGAAAGTAAGCAGCTAAAGGAAAATTTAAAAACTACCCTCTCAATGTTCCTAGATCCTCTGATATAATCACCCTTACAAATTGATGTACAGTTGTCATACTTTCTTAGGAAGTATAATACTGTGATTTAATATGAACCAGACCTAGCAGCTCTTCACGGGAAACCTCCCTAAAACAAGGGTTCCATTTCATCAAGCCTGTCAGCACTTTCAGTTGGAACTTAAAATTTGAGGACTGGGAAGGAAAGTAGAACCATAGAATCAGAATTGTGAAGTTGGAAGGGAACACATGAACACCTAGTCCAACCCTCTGCATTGTGCATACCTTCCAGCTGGTATAAGGGAATTATTCTGGAGCAGCAAGTGTCAGGCCAGCAATTCTCCCTACTAATATTAAATAAACAGCAAGGCACAGATCCCACTGATTTGGGCTCACAGATACCCCACACAGCCTAATTATAATGTACTTGATAGCTAAGATTTTATTTTTCTTAACAACTCCCTGCCGCTAAATCTGGTGTTTCTCTTTGTTGATTATTTCAAGTTTCCTCGACTTGGAGCTCTCCAGATGTATTAAAGTTCCTTACTCCCATTCCAACATGTGAAAGGGCACCAGACCAAGACACTTAAAATCAACTAAACTGTTGAGCACATAAGAACTGTGCTGTTCATTTACTTTTTGGAGATTACCCTCTTATGTGCTTTTCAGTATATCTAGTTAGTCACAAGTATTCTTTATTGCATTCCATGTGGATTATTGTCATAATAACAGAGGTTTTTTTTTAAGGAATTCAATGGGAAATTATTCTAGTGATACATAAGAATCAACAAAAGTAACAGTCTGTAAGTTCTCTTGATGACAATTAAATGCATTTTGAAATGATTTTTACTACTTATTATTACAAGGAACTTTAAAACAGAAGAAGCAAAAATGAAGAGGCTCCTGCAGAACACAGCTTTTATTCAACTTTAGAGGTGGGCAAAAAGAAGATTGGAAGATTGGAGAAGACTCCTGAGAATACCGTGGACAGCCAAAAAACATGGATCATCAAACAAATCAACTCAAAGTTCTCACTTGAAGCATAAATGACAGGCTCAGATTATCCAACTTCAGACACATTATATGAAGACTTAACTCTCTGGAAAAGGTTCTAATACTGGGAAAGGTGGAAGGAAAGAGAAGAAGAGGATGACCAGCAGCAAAATGGATGGACTCAGTTACAGTGGCAATGGTTATACTGTTGGAAGACCTGAAGGACCAGGTTAGGGACAGGTCATCATGGAGAAAAACTATCTATGTGGTCGCTAAGAGTTGAAGAGAACTTGCTGGCACATTATCAATCTATCAAACAAAAAGAAGAAAGAAAAAAGACATGAAAAGTAGCAAAAAAGTATCAAGAGCTGAATCTTAAGCTAGACCTCCCCAACATGGCATGTCCCAGACAATTGGCCAACACCATTGGCAGAGGTGAGGGGAATATTAGCCCAATACATCTGGCCATGATGGGGAAGGGTGGTTAGACATTTTTGCATCTGATAACAAAGACTGGGATATTGAACAGGAATGTTATAATTCAAGGGGTGAGGGAAAGTGATTTGAAGGAAGATTTAGGTTGTTGAATTGAGAATTGGAAGACCTAGCATATCATGACAAAAGGTCATATACTTTGATCACTTGAACAGAAACCGAAGGTTACAAAAACATTTTTGCTTTGTGTTGTTGGTATTTTTTTTACAAGTTCTGTTTATTTACTTGTCACTTACAGATACTAAAAGAATGAAGTTGGGAAGCTAGATTCAGGACATGTCAGAGAGCCTGTCTGAACTGGTAGGCTGAGTAGGATCTGTGAATACCAAGACTTTTTTCAGAGCATCAGCAACTTCTGTTATTTGGGTTTCTTCCAAAATATCAGCTAGTGTGTCTCATGCACTCTGTTTCTCATTTGTAAATGTTTTTAGGCAAAAGGCTACAAAGCTTTCCTTTGCTGTTCCAATAGTCAAGAGAATGATAGGAATTTAAGCTCTTTTGAAATATAATTGCCATAAACCCAAAGTGCCATCATGAAACTGCAGAATAGTCTCTCATTAGTTGTTCACATACTAATGTTCTGATGTACCACTGAAGCCAGAGCTTTGCAGATCCTATCTGGTTGCAAGGTTACTGGAGTTCATAGTAGTGTCTGCCAGCATTAATTTCTTGTCATACAGAAAGGCAATCAAGGTACCTGTGAATATGGGTAAGATAGGATGCAGACTTACCCAAGTCAAACTATCGGTCCATCTTTCCCAGTATTGTCTTTTCTGATTGATAGTAATTCTGCAAGTTGTCTAATGTAGATCTTTCCTTTTGTTTGCTATCTGACCTTTCACTAGAGGTACCACAGATTGGATTTGGGATTTGCTGCATGCAAAGTATGTGCTCTGGCATTGGCAATGTTCCCTCCCCGCACTCAATATCTAAGATTGAAGCGTCTACCGTTCTTTATGTTCTCATCTGACTTCCCCTGCTCTGCTCTCCAGACATGTCTTCTTGCTCCAATGACCTCTCCAGGATATTCTTTCCCAACCCCCCACTACCCTCCAGCCTTTAAGTCCCCCTCTCTATTAAAAATTATAAAAGAGAGCTTGAGTTGGATGAAACTGGATTAAATCCCTTCATTTGTAGCTTTAACAATGTCAGAGTCTCTCATCTTTCAGCTCTAGAAAAAGTACAGAAATAACTATATTCATTTCCCTGATGGGATTGCTATAAGATTATTGACCTGCTCATAATAGAATTCCAAGCAATTCACTCTGTTTTGCAAATTGCACTTGCTGTAATAAGGTATAGGAAGTGTGTAAACTCTCTACCAAGTTTTACCAAAAGGGTGTATTGGTTTTAATGTCAGCAGTCTAATTGATCATATGTGATTACTTTTGTCCCTCACATGTTAGATACATTTTGGGAAAGTAACTTTATAAATCTACTGCCCTATGCAAACTATGAGCAACTGCCTGCCCTTTAATGAATTGCTTTTTGGCTTTCTGTTCTGTTTGGGCATAGTGGAAGGGTAAGATTTTTAAAATAAAATAGATTTGTATAAGCAAAGCCTCTGAATGGAGCAGTTAATTCATTTTGAAAATAAAATAATGTTATGAAAGAGGCCTAAGAACCTTGGTGTTTATAGTCTTATTAACAAAGATGCAGAGAAATAGCATCTATTGGAAATTGCTAGTGCAGCCTCTTTGAACCTAATTTCCCAGGAATCCCAGAGATTAGGGATAACTATGACAGTTCATTACAACCCTGTGCAGGCTGCAGCAGTGAGAATGAAAGGAACTGAGCAGAGCTACAAGCCCACAACTACACCTGGTTCTGTCCTCATTCTCTTGTCAGCAGCCATCCTACCAGGCTTCAGCAGAGGAAAGAGAGGCTAATCACAGAGATGCCCTTGGATCCTGCTCTCTTTGACCTGTGTGTAGTTTGGCTAGACTGGCTTTTGTGTACTGGTGGTATATAGTTAAGGTCATTATAAATTCCATAACTGGATTGCATTTTCTGGATCTGCCATGTTGCAGGAACAATTACGGCACATTGGCGGTGAACCATAATACATTTCTGCATTTAAGATCTTGCATGTAAGAATAGGATCAGATGGAGATACTCTGGACTGCGAACTAGGCCTCAGTATTTAGGGTGTTTCTCCATCCTCAAAGCAACAGCCCTCTTAACTTTAGCACATTGAGAAAGGCCAGCATACAGATTATATGACAGAACAGAGAAGAAGCTACATTTAGGATCCTGACTTCAGCTACATGACACCCTTCCTTCACAGGAGCTTCCCGGGTAATCTGTTAGACCTTGAGAGAGTTACCCTCGGTCAACTCACACTGTCATTTAAACAGCACTTGTCCTCCAGGGAATAAGAGAGAGAAAGAAATAAAGTTGCTTTTTGAATTGGGAGCCAAGGCCTCAATGGCACAGGAGAGGAAGGAAGCACAAGCTGTTTAATGGATGGAAATGTTGTGAGAGACTCTACAAAAAGTTAACAACTTTTAAGAAACCTTCCTCCTCAGCATCAACCCAGTTGAAGAGTAAGGAGTGAAGCTTGGGGCTTGGTTTCTAAGTCCACAAATATGTACTCTATTAGGAAATCCATATATCAGGAGTTCCTAAACTTTTTGCCATCACACCTCCCTTTAGTGTAATCTTAATGGACACACTTCCCTTAAAAATCCAAACACCAAAATGAACATAAATGAACAATGGAAACAACACAATGAAACTTTGCGAAAGGTGGATTTATTGTAACAGTGTAACTAAAAGGTTCCTCACACCTCCCCTGGATTCTGTCTGCACCTCCCCAAGGGAGGTACACCTCACAGTTTGGGAAACCCTAATATATATGAACGAGTGCTATTTATTCTGGAATGCCTCATAATGACGCAGCATGTGGCTCCTCCATTTCCATTTACAGAAATCAGCTCAGTTTGTAGTTACACCATAATCATAAACACTAGTAGCAGGTTAGCAGTTCCCACTATATAGCTATGCCAGCCAGTAAATGGAAAAGTGGGAAATCCAAGGGGGGGTTATCACTGTCACCCCTTCCAGTCTCTCTTGTCTGGGACAATCACCTCACTCTGCTTTAATTATAGGGCTGATCCTGAGGTGATCCTGATCTCTATAGGATTAGGCAAGACCTCTATTTTGACTACCTTAGAAAGTTGCTGCCAATCAAATCAATAGGTAGTAGGCTAGATCAGTGTTTCTCAACCGTGGCCATTTTAAGATGTGTGGACTTCAACTTCCAGAATTCCTCAGAGTCTGATTCTGAGCCTCAGTGGAAACTAAGCTTTGCTGTAACTGAAGTTGCACTAAAGTATCTTATCTACTAAAGATGAGTCCTTGACTTCCTGTGAGATTGCCGTTCCTAGAGAAAGTATTGCACTGGCCTGGAGGCAACCTCTGACAATTCCTCATCCCTCTCACTCCTTGATTCTTTTATAAAAGACATAAGAGCTGTAGCAGCAGAGTTAGGATAATTTAGGGGAAGGCAGCAGACTTTGCTACAGACCCAACAGGAGCCTCCTATTTTGCATTCTGGCCAAGGCTGTTGCAGGCCAGCCATTTTAGCCTCTGAAGAGCATTCGCATTCAGCCATCCACATCTGCTTTATCACCCTTTTATCCTGACATGGTACAGTCAACAAAAATCCTTTAGGAATTTATTCTGTTTCATATATAGATTTTTATGTTCCTTTGCTCTCCCAATTTGCTTACTTTGGGAACATGCTATGGGAAAACAGTTACATATTTTCTTTCAGCATTGTAGACTTGATCCTGTTATCTACCTCATGTAGTATGGCCATATATCTTACTTTTATAGAGGCCCACCCTATTTTAAGGCATAGCCTCTTTTCAGGACTAGCCAATCCAAGTCTGATTTAAATATGAAAAGCATATTCAGACTTGATTCTGTTACTATAGCTATTCTAATAAAAGTAGCTTTAGGTCTACACAGAGTCTGTTTCTTAGTCTGGTCTATCTTATAGGGCTGACAGCAATCTTGAAAGTCTTAATTTGCTTCCCATCTTCCCTCTTTTATCTTGTGAATTGGGGTGGGGGACTGCCTGAGGCGTTTTCGTAAACCACTTTCTTGGTCTGGGCTCAAGCCTCATTTGTTTCCTTGGCGATGGATCTTCTCTGTCCTTCATGGCCATCCTCTATACCAGAGCTTTCCAAACTTTTCATGTTGGTGACATACTTTTCAGACATGCATCATTTTGCGACACAGTAATTCAGTTTTACTAGGAAATTGGAGATTAAACTAATTTAGAAGAGATACGGACACATACATAAATTGTAATAGCAAAATGTATGGGGACAAAACATATCTCATGAAAACAGAGTTCCCATTTACAGCAGGGCAAGGCTTGGACAAAGCTCCCCTCTTACAACAGGGCACAAGGCAGGCACTAGGACCTGCACGGAATCACAGCAGGTTTGGAGGCAGCAAGGCACAAGGCAGGCACTAGGACCTGCTCAGAATCCTGGCAGGGCTTGGAGGCAGCAGCAGAGGCGCTTGAGGCTCTGAGTGTCAGACTCCGAGGTTTCTCGTTAAGTTTGTGCAACACACCCACACACTGCAGCCGACACACTAACATGTTGCAACACACAGTTTGGAAAGCTCTGCTCTATACTCACTACAAGTCTTGAACCAGTGCCTGGAGGCTGTCGTGGATTCAGTTGGGGATACACAAGCCCAGTCTAAACCTTAGGAAGACAGTGTTGCTGGCTATAAGCAAATATCTAGGACTTCCTGAGACATAGGCCCCAGTAGCTGCTTTTGACAGGGTTACAACCCCTTGGAAGGGGCTGATACATGACTTGGTACAGCAGGCAGAAGCTGTGGCCAGGGAGACCTCTGGTTGGTGTGCCATTTGTGGCTCTTCCTGGACCAGGAGGCCATGGCAATGATAACTTATGCCATTATCGCCCCACAATTGGATTTTGGCAATGCATTCTACAAAGATGCCTTTGAAGACAAATCTGGTTTGCTAATAAGCTTCTGGGCCCAATTCAGAGTGCTGGTTATTATTGTTTGAAGTTCTATATGTCACCGCACCACGATATATAAGGGACCAGTTGATCCAAACTGAGTTTGCCTTCCCTGTGAGGACCTGTAGAGAGGGCCCGCTTAAGATACTGCCCTGGCATAAAGTGAGAGGACCATGGGCCAGAAAGCAGGTTTCATCTGTGGTAGCCTCAGATTATGAAACCTAAAGGTGGTCCTGGCCCCCCTCTTCTGGCATTCAAGGGGATTTTGAAAACCTTTCTTTTTTGCACAGACTTTGGCACTGAAAAAAACTTTGGCATTTTTGTAGTGTGTTTAGCTGTTTTGAGACAATTGGGATGCTTCTTTTATGCTGTTTCATATTGTTGGACACTGCCCAGAACCTTGGGATCAAGCAATATAGAAAATTTCAAGATAAATAAATAAGCATTGTAATAAATATAGATTTGTCTTTGTACATATAAATGATCTTACAGCAGTCAATGTCATTTTGTGGTTGCTTTCTTCCCTTTTTAATGATGCATTTCTTCTTTTTGACATACAGGCTGTTTCCCTAAGCACACAACACCTTTTCCAGTTTGAAAAAAATATACATGAGATCTAGTAATGGATTTTCCAACTGCTGTGTATTTCAACAGTCTCTGCTTTTGGTGACAGTGACTTATGAAATGTAGGAAGGAACAAGGCTACAAGATAGAAAGCTTGTACATTCAATCCATGGAACAGTTTGTACATTGGTTATATAGTAAAGTGCTGAAAAGTAATTAAGACTACATTTTAAACAGGCAGGCATATGTCGATAGCTTTTTCACTAGTGTGAGAGACAGAAGGCTGCAAATTACATGATTCTCAGACATCAGCGTAGCAGGATCTGAAAATACTGCAGCAAAAGGACACATTGAAAGCATGTCTGCATTGAGATTTAGAGGTGATAGCTGAGATGGCTAGAATTTTACTCCATTCAGTTTGCAAGATCTGCTGATACTTGTTTTGTGCTTTATCTAGTTTTCAAATGTTGAAAGGGAATGATATACACATATTACACAGGGCAGTAAATCTAAATAAACAAGAGTAGCTCTTCTATCTAGCTATGCTTACATATAGAAACACAAGGGACACCTATTTGATATATTATTATTTCTATGCCAATAGAAAACCATGTCATTTGATAACAAGTGAGCAAGCTGTCTTGTCACTAGATTAGAGATCCTTCTTGGACAGCTATTGGCAATTGCTAGGATGTCATAAACAAGCAGAGAAGACTAAATATAAAAGTTAAATGCTGAGATAAACAGAAAGGGAATTCCAAGCCCATGAATAAACTTTAGCTCAAGCAAATATCCACAGCAAAAAACCTCTATTATTTCTTTCATGGCAGGAATGAGGAATTTGCACTTCCTCCCAAATATTGCTGAACTACTAAATAAAATTCCAAGCTGGATAGACTGACATGATTGATAGTGAGGTATGCTAGAACCATAGTTCTGTAACATCCAGGGGGTGATAAGTGCTGCATTCCTGTTGTAGAGCATAGGATTTTAGATATCAGCTTGCTGGTAGGTTTGCTACGGACTGCTTGAGGCAGAAAGAAGCTGAATCACAAGCAGCAGTTTTCACTTGGATTTCTTTCTCCTCCCTTTTCTCTTTATGAAGGATAACTTCCAGATTCTTCTGTGCTCTATTAAGGAGGCAGTGAAGGTTGTTATCCCCATCATCCACCATTTCACTAATTTAGCCATAAAGTTAAAATTTACAGTACTGTCGGCTGAGCATCTAGCACTATCGTCCAATTATCACAGACTACAGCTGCAGACATGCATGTTCCTGGGGGAAAGCAAGTTCATCAAATATGGGTTGGCGTAGACATTGCTATGCAGGGAGGAAGAGAACACAGTGTGGGATTGATCAGTGTACCAGGCTCAGGAGTCCAGAGAGGGAG
This sequence comes from Charina bottae, assembly GCA_023362775.1. Lineage (NCBI taxonomy): Eukaryota > Metazoa > Chordata > Lepidosauria > Squamata > Charinaidae > Charina > Charina bottae. Next base: position 75,353,804 of record JALMGJ010000001.1, on the reverse strand, counting down.
AATAGGATCTGAAGGCTCAAGAAGATAAAAGTTTGGCTAACTGTGTGAACTGCCAGTTTTAATTGAAGCTCTTGATTACCTCTATGAGGAATTTTATCTGTCTATCTATCTATCTATCTATCTATCTATCTCTATCTATCTATCTATCTATCTATCTATCTATCTATCTATCTATCTATCTATCTATCTATCTATCTATCTATCTATCTATCTATCTATCTATCTATCATCTACCTACCTACCTAGATCTAAAACCCTTGTGTCTGTTTGATACTTTGTAACCTTTAACTGGGCATCATAGGCCAAGAATTTTTGAACCGAAGTACCTCAAGTGAGCTAACTTACAGAATGCGTCCAAAATCCGGGACCACATAGTTACACTGTCCAAGTAGAAACCATTTCTTATTTTGGAACTCAGGGCAAAAATAAGGCCTGTTGCAGAGGATGAAGAGATTAGATGTTTGTCAAGGTTCAAACTGGCAAAAGGTGCATGGAAGTTAGAAGCAGAGTTATCTAAATGCTTTACTACTAGTAGTTAACTATATACTCCCAGTTAAGGAGCTTCCACCAAAGTCCCCTTGCTGAAGGTTGCCAAAACTGTGGAACTGATTTATAGAAAAGCAACCATGGGGATACACAGTAAATGTTGCTGAGCTTGATCTGTTATTTATTTCAGTGATCCTAAATTGTACACACACATACACATACTACAAACATTTTTTTGAATATGCAAGGTAAATTGCATGCAACCCAACCCCCATCTCAAACCCCAAGCTATTAAAACTGAGGAGGTCTGTTTGGATTGTTGCCTTGCAGCCAGTAGGCTAAAAATTATAATACCTCCTTCCCAGTAGCACAAACCCCGTCTTCAGGGAATAGATGGATTGCATGGAACAGCTTTTCAAAGAAGAGCACTGCTATTAAGTGAACTTAACCAGGCAACAGGGATGACATTACACAACTAATTTCATAACATGGACATGTTTAGGCGGGCTATATGTACATTATCCTTTTCCATTATGAAGGTTTAAAAAAGCAAAGTTGCTTTGCCTTCTTACAAACCGTATGTGTTTAAAAAATATTGTTCCTTGAGGTAACAGGCATCTGCAGTGATAGAAATAATTGTAACAGCAGACACATGAGAAAAATAAGTATTGAATAGGAGGTAGGATATCTGTATCAAAATACAAAACTGTTTTAAACATTTTAATTATTAGGTTTATATCAATGTTCCTATAAAGTTGGGCCTAAAATACTACACATTAAATGAACAATTATTCCAACGTTTTCCTTGGATGGGTAGATTTGACAAAAGCCCTAATTTTTGCATGGCAGAATAGTGTCCCCCCAAACATTTGATTCTCCCTAATGGCAGAAAGTGAAGAGGAACTAAAGAGCCTCTTGATGAGGGTGAAAAAAGCTGGCTTGAAACTCAACATTAAAAAAACCCAGATCATGGCATCTGGTCCCATCACTTCCTGGCAAATAGAAGGGGAAGAAATGGAAGCAGTGACAGATTTTATTTTCTTGTGCTCCAAGATCACCGCAGACGGTGACTGCAGCCATGAAATTAAAAGACGCTTGCTCCTTGGGAGGAAAGCTATGGCAAACCTAGACAGCATATTAAAAAGCAGAGACATCACCTTGCCGACAAAGGTCCATATAGTTAAAGCTATGGTTTTCCGAGTAATAATGTATGGCTGTGAGAGTTGGACCATAAGGAAGGCTGAGCGCCGAAGAATTGATGCTTTCGCACTGTGGTGCTGGAGAAGACTCTTGAGAGTCCCTTGGACTGCAAGGAGGTCAAATCAGTCAATCCTAAAGGAAATCAACCCTGACTGCTCATTGGAAGGACAGATGCTGAAGCTGAAGCTCAAATACTTTGGCCACCTAATGCGAAGAGAGGACTCACTGGAAAAGACCCTGATGCTGGGAAAGACTGAAGGCAAAAGGAGAAGGGGACGGCAGAGGATGAGATGGTTAGATAGCATCACCGATGTAACGAACATGAATTTGAGTAAACTCTGGGAGACAGTGGAGGACAGGAAGGCCTGGCGTGCTATGGTCCATGAGGTCATGAAGAGTCGGACACGACTAAATGACTGAACAACAACAAAACATTTGATAAAGTGATGCTATTATTTATTTCTGAAATTTATAGTCACCCATCTCACTGCAGTCACTCTGGGTGGCTTACAGAGTTAAAACCAAACAACAATATAAAGATAACCACAAAAAACCCAGAAAAAAATCATTTAAAAACATTAAAAACAATAAAACTATTAAGCCATAAAAAAGAGGTACGCTCAGAGACCTAAAATAGAAAAAAAATCAGCTTCCCCCATATAATCCTACTTATACATTGGCACAACTGGTGAAAACTACATTGCATCCTTTTTTTATATAAGAATTTTATTAAGTTTCAGACAAAGATAAAAGCTACAGAAAAACAAAAAAACTACAAAGAAAAAGAAAAAACTAAAAAAGTGTAAAAACACAAGAGAAAAAAATTTTTTTTTACAGTTACAAAAAGAGGTGACTTCTGACTTTTAACAGCAAGGATATACAATAATTTTCCAAAATCAATCCCTTACTCTATATTAAACCAAAATCACATTATTTCTATAAATCATTCCATTGGCACATTATAAAAATCACTAAATACAGTTGCTCCATCCCCTTATAAAAGAATATATATATATATATATATATATATATATATATATATATATATCCCCCCTAATCCTACCCCTTCAAGGATAACATTTATTTAATTATTTCCTTCCTATTTTACACATTCCTGTCTGCTATAATAAAAATCAAACTAAAAAGCATATAAATTGTCTACCATTATACTTAATAATACAATTTTAATAATCTTAATCATGTTAAACCCAAAGCCAAATAATATTTTATACCTTAGTAATCTTAATCCAAATCATTAAAGATAAATGAAATCAGCCAAACCCTAAAAGCAATCCAGATATTCTTAAACCTTTATCCCACTTCAAAATAGACCAAAGCATTTACATGTCCCCACAATGCAGAGAGCTTTTTTCTTAAAGAGATCAAACAGCCCAACTGCCCCCCTCAAAATCTATGACTTCTCTTCAGGAAACCTCCCATACATAACAACCCCTTCTTTTCCATGGCGTTCCATCAGATGATCAATTTCACTTATGGCTTGCAACCCAATCTCTCCCTTTAATTTCTTCAACCCGACTATCCAATCTTCCTCCAGCATTTCAACAGCAATCGAAGACACATTTCTGTCACTGTTAAATTCTTCAATTCCATCCACGACATCCCCATCCAAGTGACATATTTTAAAGCTCATATTTTCCACAATGTCCTGAATGCCTTGCATAAAAACTTGGTAAGAATCAGAAAGAATCTGTTTGAAATCTCGGTGGAAGTCAGAGAAAGTTTGTTTAAGATCCTCCATGCCTCAAGCAGTAGATCAGGGCTTTCCAAAGTTTTCCCGCGGCGACTGCTGTTGGTGTGTCACCGCGGGAAAACCCGGAAGTGCTGCCGTTGCGGCAGCGCGCAAAAACCTGGAAGCGCTGCTGCCGCTTTCAGGTTTTTGCGCGGCGCCGTTGATGTGTCGCCGCGGGAAAACCCGGAAGCGCTGATGATTATCAGCGCTTCCAGGTTGTGTGGCGACACACCAGACTGTGTGTGGCGACACACTTTTGTGTTGCGACACACAGTTTGGAAAGCGCTGCAGTAGATTATGGCGCCCCCTAGGAGCTTAACCAGCGAAAATCAAAGATATGAAAGAATTCTGGAATGTGTTTACACAAGTGAAAGTGAGATATGCAGACAGTTCCCCAGGGAAAGTAGAAGCAGAAAACTGAAAGTTCGAAACAGCCAATTCAATGTGTAGGAAAATACTAATATATTCAAATTTATTACAAAAATAATAACAGGGAGACAATTATTTACTCTCAATCCTTCTTAATATTTGGATGGAAAACAAGCCAAAACTTAAAAATATTTTTTTTAAGAAAAATTAATCCCAGAAATAACGATAAGCACCAAGAGAGCCGCTTCTCCTTGCTGTAGAAAGCCTCTCTTAGGGTACATATACTTAAAAAAAATTGGGTGATTTAGAAATGGGGTGGCCAGTCTTAATGTCCCTTTAAGGCTACAGTGTGGCTTGGAAAATGGTGACGTCCCAGCCTCCCGGATACTCTTACCAGTCAAGCGCAAACTCTGGTTGCGATCTTCTGGTTGCAAGCAGCCGTCTGGAGGACAAATGGGGTGATTTGTCCTCCAAGTGTTTTCCTTCCCCGGAAAAACACTCCTGGGCTTCAGGAAAAACCTGCCTGAGCCTGAAAAAACTGCCGTGTTGTCAGTTCTGCCTGCTAAGCCCGCGGGCACAGCTGTTCAGTCCACCATGTCCCCACCGGAAGTTGGGAAAGAGCACTACATTGCATCCTTATTGTTCAACCACCTGGTCATTTGCAAAAATTGGCTTAGCCAGTAGATTTTCAGACCAGACCAGAGAGCAGCCTGTCCATGCTCCCTGCCTTATTCTCTTCCCGCCCATCACTACCCCAATCTTGATTCTTCTTCATTTCCCAGACCCCTCTATCCATCACCATTCTTGGGGAAATCTATTCCAGCTATCCACCTCACAACCCCACCATACCCCAACTATCAACTTAGACAGCTACCCTTGCAGCAGGACATGTAACTCAGTGGAAGGTGACAAGGATATAGAACAGCAGAATCACTTTTTATAGCATTTTAAAAAATAATCAAATTAACTTTTATCATATAACTTTTACAACGTTGTAAACATGTGCCCTTCAGATTACTGTTCAGGTTAAGTGTTTAGAGTGTTCTCTTAATACTCATAGTAAGATGACTCCCTGTAATTTATATTGCACAAAATATCTGTAAGCAATAAATATCTATTTCAACACGTTCCCTCTGATGTTACAGTATTTCCTTGGGCTAGAACTCCAGCCTTTTCTGAGCTTTCTATGCACATCTCCTCAAATCCCTCTCTTCGGCCTCTGCTCGAATTTAAATTGAGAGATGGTGCTGTATGTTAGCATTTGTTTGAGTGACAGCTCTAATGCCGTTACCTCACTTGATTTCTGAATCAACTTATTTTCTGAGTTTACAATAGACAACTGGTTTCACAAAACAGTCTAAGCCACAAAAATACCAACCAGGTTACAATGCAGTTATTAGATCTTTAGCTGAACTGGTGATGTTTACAGTATAAACAATTTTTTTTCTGCTAAGGAAAGGTGGCCCTTGTATAAAAAGGTTGCCTAATAGTGATCCAGAAAGACAAATTATCTTATTCTACATACTGTGGTGACCAGAAACATAGACTTACTCTATGTCTATGGAGGTTCTCAGTCATCCAGGTGGAATTGTCTGTAGCTTGAATCATGTCAACTGGATTTCTATTTTCTTAGTGGAAACGTTTCGCTCCTTATCCAAGGAGCTTCTTCAGTCTGAGCAAAGTTGGTAAGGGAATCCTAAATATGTTCCTAGGTAGCTGTGTGACCTTACACCTGGGGCTAGGTCATGGTTATATTGAGATGTAATTTTTAAGTCCTTTTATTATCTAATGGAGGGTCGTTAAAATCACCATGCTGCTGTTGAGCTTCTGAAATGGTCTTAATCTTCCTAGGCACAGAAGACAAAACGGGGAGGAAGATGTGGGAGAGTTTGTGCCTGAGGCCCCCACCTCTATTCAAGGAAGGATTTTCCAAGTTGGCATAAATGGATTCCTTGACCCCTCTCTCAAACCACCTATCTTCTCTGTCTAAAATGTGAACATTAATGTCCTCAAATGAGTGTCCTTTTTCTTTTAGGTGAAGATAAACTGCTGACTCTGGTCCTGTGGTGTTATTTCTCCTGTGTTGGGCCATCCTCCTGTACATAGGTTGTTTGGTTTCTCCAATGTAGAGTTCAGAGCACTCCTCACTGCACTGGATTGCATAAACTACATTGCTTTTCTTATGTTTTGGAGTTTGATCTTTGGGGTGTACAAGCCTCTGTCTCAGTGTGTTGGTGGGTTTGAAATATACAGGTATGTGGTGTTTGCCAAATATCCGTTTTATCTTTTCAGACACGCCAGCCATGTAGGGAATGACCAGGTTCTTTCGTTTACTCTGAGTCTCAGCCCTATCTGTCGCTGTTTTAGGTCTGGTAGATCTTCTGTGCCTAGGAAGATTAAGACCATTTCAGAAGCTCAACAGCAGCATGGTGATTTTAACGACCCTCCATTAGATAATAAAAGGACTTAAAAATTACATCTCAATATAACCATGACCTAGCCCCAGGTGTAAGGTCACACAGCTACCTAGGAACATATTTAGGATTCCCTTACCAACTTTGCTCAGACTGAAGAAGCTCCTTGGATAAGGAGCGAAACGTTTCCACTAAGAAAATAGAAATCCAGTTGACATGATTCAAGCTATAGACTTACTCTATATTTCATGTGTTCAGTGAAGGGAAAAAAAGGACCCTATGTTAAGTATGCACTGCTTGGTTTATGTATACCCAGCCTTTAAGTCTGATACTGTACCCTTACACATTTATTTGGGAGCCAGTCCCACTAATTCCAGGGAGTTTTCTGCATGACATTATACTGCATACTGTCTAAGGCAGCCTTTCTCAACCTTTTGACCCTGGAGGAACCCTTGAAATCTCTTTCAGGCCTTGGGGAACCCCTGCACATTCAGGCTCAAATACAAGCCAGAAGTTACAAAATTATTTTCATTTCATGGGTAGGCCTGTATATATGCATTAACAGTGTTCTTAAACTAAAAATAAAGAATGAAACTTACCTCTTTAATGTGAAGTTGCCTGAATTTGAAATAATTTTTTAATAAGTCGTGAGTCTCCCAGGGAACTCCTAGTGACCTCTCACAGAACCCTGGTCTACGGCAGTGATTATTTTAAGTTCTGTGCACATTTAGTCAGTATGGTTATGCACACTTTGAAACTGATTAGGAAGACGTGCTTCAGACTTTGCATTAGTATGAAACCACGTAGGTGCTTTAAGAGTCGTTTGGTCAATGGCTTAAAGCAGCAGCATGGGAGCGGGATAGCTGGACAGAAGCCTGCACAGTCCTATTACTCACTTGGCCTCATTTCCATGTAAACGTTTATTTTATTTATTTATCAAATTTCTATAACTGCCCATCTCCCCCTCAAGGAGGGACTCTGGGCGGTTCACAACATAACATCAATAAAATACAATAAAAACAATAAAAATATAAATACAATAAAATTCAAGTGGCAGGTGGTTCTTACAGTGACATTGAACATATTTAAAATACTGTATTTGAGATATTTGAGGCGGCTCTAGGAAATCAGCCATCCCCAGGCTTGACCACTTTCCTTTTTACCCCAGGTGAGATCAGAGCCAAGTTTTTAATTTTTTCCTGAAGTCCAGGAGTGAAGGGGCCTGTCTTATCCCTGGGGGGAGGATAGGGCAGGTGCTACTGCAGAGAAGGCTCGCCTCCGGGACCCCGCTAGATGGAATTCTTTCATAGAGGGGGTCCGCAGCATGCCCTCTCTGCAAGATCGGGTGGGACAGGATGATGTAATGGGGATGAGGTGGTCCCTCAGATAACCTGGTCCTGTGCCATGTAGGGCTTTAAAGGTGATAACCAACACCTTGAATTGGACCCGGAAGCAGACTGGTAACCAATGCAGCTCACGGAGCAGAGGTGTTATGTGTGTCGATCTTGGTGCACCTAAAACTGCCCGTGCGGCCGCATTCTGCACCAGCTGTAGCTTTCGGATATTCTTCAAGGGTAGCCCCATGTAGAGCGTGTTACAGTAATCTATATGGGAGACAACCAGGGCATGAACTGCAGCTTTATTGACCTTTGAAACCCTTGGCTGCATTTTATAAGCAGGTGACAAGAAATCTATGGATTTTATTCCCTTGTTCTAACCTAGCTATACGGAGATGAGCACCGGCCCTTAGTCTCGGACACGACTGCACAAATGTACGGGGGGAACCTTTACCTTTTAACCTAGATATCACAAGGCCACAAAAGGCAGTTCTTCCTGAATACGTAATTCTCTCAAGCAAGATATTGCCTGTGCCCACCTTCATCCACCTTTGACCCAAGAAATTAATATATACGATATCTACACTGAACAGTAAAGCAGCCTACTGAAGAAGTTAAAGCAGGGCTGTTTTCTTAGCCTCTCTCTTAAACAAAAAAAGAACTAGTTTATTTTTGCCACAGATAGCCTTGAGTTTGCTCTCATCTGTTTTGTTAGTTGCTTCACCTCAACCAAACTACCAGCTTACTTACCAATCTCTGCCTTTACCACCCCAGCTGTGGATGGAATATTGGTCTGACTGTTTTTAGTATCATTTTGGAAGGTAACAATTCCCCAAGAAAAAAGTAGAGAGGGAGGCTGTGCTTTGTGCAGGAGCACAAACTTAGCATCTAGCTGTAATACTTGAAAGCAGGAAAAGATATATTAGATTCAGAAGTTGCAGGTAACCACGACATTTGCCCTAATGCTTTCTATACCAGTTTACCATTGTCTTCTTTCCTGGGCAGATGGGCACATTTCTAAGGATGAGGCTGTCATCAACCACCACCTTTTCTTTGCCTAGCGCTCAGAGGCAGTTTAGGGTAGAGGGTGCTGCTTGGCTTTGTAGAATGCGAGTTTCCTATTTATTTTAATTAATGAATCGCCGGAGTCAGAACCACTCATAAAGGGACACATGTGACCCCCTAGATGTTGTTAAGCTCTAACAGTCCACTTAATTAGGATTACAAATATGATGAAAATCTACTGATTTCTTTCTTTTTTGTTGCAGCTATGCTTCTCTGAGCCCAACTGTCTTTTCAAACCACCTTCAACAAATGAAAACATGTAGTCAAATAGTTTGCACCGACTTGTACGTATATGCTGTAGACTTCTTCTGTTCCTTTTCGAGCAGGGGATGGCTAAGCAGGTTCCCAGTAGGGAGAATGTTTGACATACGGTACCTGAAATAATATGCTTCCCTCTGGTGGCTGTTTTGGAGGGCATACCTTACAAAACCAACAGGGCAGAAATCAGCTGTTTTGCCAAAACAATTGTTGTGGAATATTGGGCTGGATTGAGTAAGCAAGTTAAAAAGTAGTATCAACCCCTTTCCCTAAAATCATCTCTAACTATTAGTGGTTTCATTTTATAACAAAATTGTTAAACGGAAGAAAACAGAAACTTGTTATTCAGATCTGAGACTTTATTATTTTTGCAATAGTTTGCAGGCCAGGGTTAGCAATAAGGACATCATGCTAATATAAATGAAAATAATTCTGAAAAGACAATATTTAAAAATAAGTTTCCTTCCATTCTGCAAAAAGGGTATTAATTTTTTCTTGTGAAATTCCTTTTTAAAAATCATATATTACATTACTAAAAATCAGTATGTGTAATTTGGAAAGGATTTATGCATGTAATTTTGCCTTAGAATTGTTGCGACACATACAATTTATAATTACTAATAGTAACCATGAATTTTACAACTAATATCCAAAAATAACAATCCTTTTTGCCACTTAAACTGAAATGAAAAATAACCACTGTAAATGGAATGGTACATTTTACTATGGTATGGAAAATAGTTTACAGTTTAAATCTGTATACAATTGATTTGCACACACTACCTGCAAGGCAGTCAAACCCTGTAGATTACACGGGTTAATATGCACTACATTATACACTGGTATACCTACTTTTTTGAGGCAAAAAGGAAACATTTGGCATTTAAACACATTCATGTATTATAAAACAAATGAACCAGTTAAACTGAGACAAGGAAACGGGGCAAATATTTGAGAGCCTATGAACCACATATCATCTCACGTTTGTAAATAAAGGCAAAAGGAGTCCTTAACATGCCGTCTTTTGTCTAGAGATGGGAAGAAGTAGAGAAGCAAAGCTTCAAGGTATATGGGTTAGAGCCATCTGTAAAATGCAAAAGGAAACTCAAGAGTTAGAAAAAATACTAAGGGTTTTATTCTCTAAAGCAGCCTGCTAGATTAAGAAATTATATTTTTAAACTAATGAGATACAAATTGAAATCCACTAGATGTGACACTGATTTTTATAAAACATGAAAGCTTCAACTCTGCTTCATAGATGGAAAATAGCCAACTACTTTCAGCTAATTTTCCATAAAACCAGTTTTATAGAAATATGGCATTTTATTTTACTTTGTAGAGAACAATTTACTTGCATTTTCTCACAACTACATTTCTGTCACAGAAATATCACATTAATCCAACATTCAAAGTGCAGTATCTTCTTACTGGGAAAATACGGTATTTCGGTTTGCAAATAAAATCACCAATGCTGCTAGGACTGCTGCATGGAGTGGATCAGTTTACTTCTAACTCTTAGTTACAAAGTCTTCCAAATGGACGATGTCACAGGTTTCAACTGTGGGTCACAACTCCTTAGGGGGCTGTGACCAAATCAGAGAGGAGTCACAACTGTGGGGGAGCTTGTCCACCCAAAGCTGGATCACGATCTGGACAAGCTGGCTTGCCCACGTACGACCGACAGCACGTCCAGGGTGCAGCCGGATACCCTACACAGGCAAAGCAGATGGTTGGCAGTATTTGCTCCTGCTATGCCTGGACAGCCGACAGTTGCAAGGTTCTGTCACTGGTTTGTTTGATATATAGATTAAAATGGAATAGTAAAATAAGTAGTATATCTACTGTTTGCTCAACCGTAATCCAATTGAATTTTATTTCCGGGGGTGGGGGGCATGCAAAATTAATTTACTATTTACATCGCCAAGTTTGAGAGTCCTTAAACTGTATCATAGAACTGGGAGATTATTCTTTCCCAAACAAGATAATCCTTTAGTACACAGGAGCAAAATTAGATGTTTGTCTCTGCTTTAGACTCCGATGTAACTGTAAGTATCTTTATCATAATTGCTAATATTATCTTTATCATAATTGCTAAAACAAATTTCTCTAGCTGCTAGATCAGGGCTTTCCAAAGTGCTGCCACTGGTGACACACCAGTGGCAGTGGCGGCGCGCGCGGGGCGACGACACAGGGGGGCGTGCGGCGGCGCGCGCAGTGGTGGCGCGGGGGGGCATGCGGCGGCGCGCTGTGTACGCGCGCGCTGCTGCTTCCGGGTGGTGTGGCGACACACCACGCTGTGTGTGGCGACACACTTTTGTGTCGCGACACAGTTTGGAAAGCTCTGTGCTAGATATTTAACATGTTTCCTTAACTGTTTTAAAAGATAGCTTTTAAGGTACGATGAGGATTTGTATTATTGTTTTCCAACTGTAAACACATAGTTGAAACAATATGTGTCTATAGAGAAAAACCTTTGACCACATCAGAACAAACATACAACTATTTCAAACAAATAGATTAAAATTAAAATGCAGTAGGCCCAATGGCATTATGAATACTAATTTATGCAAATTATACTTCCCATCCCAAGGTTACCTAATCAGTAAAAAGCAACAACATCCCCAACAAAACATGATATGAAGATTATTTCAGTGTGATACTTACTAGGCACTCTTATCTGGTAGTGATTGAGTACTGTAAGAGCTTCCACTGCATCTGTCTTGCATTGCCATTCCAAGAGACCAGAAAGTGTTTTAGCTGAAGCTGCCAAAACAAGAGTTCAAATGTTTTACTTTATTTTATTTTACCCCTCCAGAATCATTTGCCTTGGTTTTCTTTAAAGAATTAAAAAATGCAAATAAGAGAAGTTGTGTTGTATTACATTAAAGGAATATTTAATCCAACAATAGCCAAAAAAACTGCCCATGAGAACCCATGAGAACCCCATAAGCAGACACAATCATGGCTAATATCCACTGAGAGTCTTCTCCTTCAAGTAATATTTACTTACGTTTTGGATCAAATACTTTATATTTGATAAAAAATAGGACTTCATGATCATCACACAACTGTAACAATAAGAAAACAAAAATATGGTTGCTTAACAGCAAGTCTCAACACTAGAGCAGTTCACAGGTACATCATTATGAGGCGTCGATGAAGGTTCTCAGTCATCCAGGTGGAATTGTCTGTAGCTTGAATCATGTCAACTGGATTTCTATTTTCTCAGTGGAAACGTTTCGTTCCTTATCCAAGAAGCTTCTTCAGACTGAAGAAGCTTCTTGGATAAGGAACGAAACGTTTCCACTGAGAAAATAGAAATCCAGTTGACATGATTCAAGCTACAGATCATTATGAGGTACTTCCATAAATATGTTTGCGCTAGATTAAGACAGCACATACTGAATTATTAGAATGCGGCAGGGTAGGAATCTATTTATTTATTAAATTTCTCAGCTGCCCATCTCATACACTACGACTCTTAATAATAAATACAGGTAGTCCTCACTTAACGACCATTCGTACAGTAACCATTTGAAGTTATGGCGGTGCTGAATGAATGGTACTTATGCCCGGTCCTGAAATTCTGGTCCCAATTACTGTCATAACCTGAGGACTACCTGTAATGACTAGACAAAATGAGGGAGGAAAAGTGCTTCATCATTACAGGAGATCAGGGTGGTAAATTTGCCTTCAGCTACACTTTGTTGTAGAGCTATTTTACACTATTTCATAGCAATTACACATAAATCAGTGGGCAAAAAGTTTATTTTGTCTCACTGCTTGTTTTTAAAAAAACAATATATTCTACTTGAGACAAGTGAAAGACTGTAGAATTCTAACATCAGCTGAGCTTGACTATTTCTACACTAAAAATTAAAGCATAATCCAGCAATCACTATGATGATGTATATAGGCTTTATAGCACCATGGCAATGATTGGTGTTCCTTGTTCATAAATTAATGAAGAATGAGATTTTGTACATGGATTACACTTTAAAGCCATGACCCATTCTTACCTTTACAAAGGTCTCTTCAGTCACACATAGGGGCACATTATAATAATGCAACACACAAGAAGGTGGCTGGATGATGTTCTTGGATGCTTGGCCAGCACTGGTAAAACGATTGTTCTTGCTCATTGCAAAATCTTTATAACTGCTCGTCCCATCTTCCAGCTCAAATATTTGACTAGGAACAACTGAATGCTGCTTGGATACACTGCAATTAAAGTGTAGGCTTAAGAAAATTCCCCTTCACATTCAAAAATACTAAGAAAATTTTATTTCATTAGCCTATAAAGTTTAGTTATAGTCTAATATAATTTAATTGATAGATTAACCTAGCAATTATTGCAGTAAAGTATTAGTTTATCTAATTACTGGGGAAGGTCAGTGAAATACGTAAGTATTTATAAATCAAAATCCGGACTATGTATTATTTTCCTCCAAAACGTCAGCAGCCATTTTAGCAGAGGTGCCTTTACATTTAATTCAAAGGCAATTCAATCAACACACTGAATCGGTTACCTTCATATTGATGCAAAGAGTCGATGCCATTTTGGAAATGCACAAAAAGGGTTTTCCCCAAACTAAATTAAATTTTCTATATCATATAGACTTACATTTTATCTTATATTGGTATTTATATTAAAATAAAAATCGTGACATATACTTACTTACTTACTTACTTACTTAATATACTTACCAAACATTTAGTCTCTTCCCAAATAATTTGACATTATTGAGATGTGTGACTGCTCTTTCAACAGCATATTCATCACCCATTTCCACTAGAGCTGTGCCAGGGATAGTCTTCATAAATTTCACCTGTAATATTTAAAATTAGAAATAATTCAATTTAATAAATGATGGGACATTTTTCCGTTTCAGCTGGAAGATACATAACAATGGCTTGTCTTCAAAGGTGTTTACTGTTCTTTTAAAAAGTCATACACAATCTTCTTCAGGCAAAAGGCTACATTTGAACTTTTGGTAGTCTACTGAAGGCTATACTAAAAAACTGGGTGAGGTCAGTTAAAAAAAAGTTTCAACTTTAGTGTTAATAAAATTACTTCCATTATCTATATATGACTAAAATTCTCATTCTGTTTATCTCTTTGTGTTTCTACCCTCAAGTTAGCTCAAAAGGTGCATTATACCACGACAGTTTTTGAAAAGGTACCTAAAATCCGCTAACTCAAAGAATGCGTAAAAACTCCGGGACCCACTACTCCTGTGGAACTGAAATTTCCACAATGTTCAGACCAGTTTTATTTGCAAAGTTGTGTTTGTTGCAGCATCTCCACCATCACGTGATCGTAATTTCCGACGCTCCCTGCCAGCTTCCCACGAGCAAAGTCAATGGGGAATGCGGCAGGAAGTCGGAAGTCGCTTTTTTCCCCGCCCGAGGTCATTCTGCTTATCTGTTTAGGTAAGTAAATACTGACTTATTATTGAAGTTTGTTCAATACAAACTTATTTAGTACAATTAGTAGTACAATTATTTTTCTATTTATGATACATACTCTTCTTAGATGATATCATAGGATATCATAGGAAATCATAGGACCATCCAGCATTGGGGTAAAAAAAATACGGTCAGCCTAAAATTTCATGTTCATTCTGGTCATATCAGACTGCACTACCTTTCTCTCAAAGCATGACCCAATGGGTCACAGGGTTGTCTAGTACTGTAATAAAATTACAATTCAGCAAACAGTATTCAGAGGCCACACTTCAGGCTTTGGTGGAATTGAAGGAAATGCATTTCTGCTTTACAGTCACATTGCCTAGACATTTAGTTTACCTTTTCAATATTTCCATACAAGCAGAACAAGTTGAAGACTCTTGAGCAATTCATCTTTTGCTGGTGCAAACCACTGACCATGACAACAGATCCCGAGGGGTTTCCCCCATGCATGTAAGATGAGGAGGCTTGGGGAAGTGGATAAGCAACAAGCTCTGGAGTATCCCGAGACGCCATTCGATACCGGCTTGGTAAAGGTAACAGAGGACCATGTGATCCTAAAGAAAAAAATTACTCTCTAGTTAATATGTTTAGAATATTTAAGTGTACAATGGATCAATTAAGTATACCATTAAAAAAATAACCACAGCAACATGTCTTATCTTATTTAGTGATGTTTCACTAAATAATAAAACTCAGTTTTAAATAGTATAAAGTAAAACTTGCAGCTTTGATTTGGTTCCTAGAACTTTTTTATATGCAACAGTACTACCGAGCAATCTTGTGAAGTTCAAGATGTCTCTAAGCAGACTTCCGGTGGGGACCAATGGCGGCTTGAGCTGGTTTTTCTCGCTGTCTGCGGACTGACCTGTCAGTGCAGCATTTTTCTTGGGCTCAGGCAGGCTTCCTTGGAGCCCAGAAGCGTTCTCTGGATTAAGGAGAACCCCAGGGATCACCCCATGTGCTCTCTGGACAGTTGGTCACAGCCAGAAGACCGCAAAACAGCGTTTTGCGATCGACTGGTAAACGATCAGCTGGGAGGCGGGGCCGTCATCTCCTTCCCAAGCCACGCTGAAGCCGAAAACGGACCTTAAAGCTGTCTACCCCATTTCTACAGCACTAAGCTTTTTCTGTTTGATTTTTACCAGAGAGGCTTTTTACAACAAAGAAACACGGGATCTCTTGGTGACTCTCATTATTTTTGAAAATTATTAATTTGGTGATTTGACTTTTTATATATAATTTGTAATGTTGAGATTTAAAGAATTTTGCTTTTTTATTGTTGCTTTTTTATTAAAGTGATTTTTGAGGAATATAAAACATTTTCTTCTTTGTTGAATTTGCTGATTGGAGTTCCGATCTATTTGCTTTCCTTTCCCATAGGAATGCTGTTTGTTATTACTTTTCATTTTCCTGATCGGTCACACCGGAGATAAAAAGGCTGGAGAGAGTGCTCAGTTACAGTGTTAATGGACTTTACCTTCCTGAGGCACTAGAGGGCGCCAAGCTACCGTGGAGAAATATGGAGGAAATTAATCTGATATTTAAAGATCTGTACAATGCAGTTATCCAAGTCCTGGAGCATTTTTCAGAATTTGTGGAGTCCAAATAGTCACAAGAATCGAGAGAAATGAATAAGGCTGAAAATTATCCTAAGAATAAAGTGGCTTCTCCAAGAAAAAGATGAGAATTGCTGACTCGCATTTAAATAGTCAAGGGAAAACTGAGTTGTGGAAAGTTGAAGATAGAAAGATTGTGTTGCCACCACACCATGATCAAGAAAGAGAATTAAGTTCTAGAACAGGGCTTTCCAAAGTTTTTCCCGCGGCGACACACCAACCGGCGTTGGTGTGTCACCGCGGGAAAACCCGGAAGTGCGGCAGCGTGCAAAAACCCGGAAGTGCTGCTGCTGCTTTCGGGTTTTGCGCGCTGCAGTTGGTGTGTCGCCGCGGGAAAACCCGGAAGCGCTGATGATGATCAGCGCTTCCGGGTTGTGTGGAATATTTGGACTTTTTAAAGCAGGTTGTAAAATTGACAAGAAGAAAGCTCTGTGCATAATACTGAGATATGTAAATGCCTTGGTTTACTTTGAAGTGGGATAACTGTCTAAATGTCTATCACATAGCTTTCCAAACTGTGTGTCATGACACTTTAGTGTGTCGCAACACAACCCGGAAGTGGTGGTGGTGTGCACGGTGGTGGCGGTGTGCACAGCGGTGGTGGCACTTCCACGTTTTAGCAAAAAACACGAGACTGCCGCTGCTGCTGCCGTGCACGCCGCCACTGCGCCCCCCCGCACTGCCATCGTGCACGCCACCGCCACCGCCGTTGGTGTCTCGCCAAGGGCGGCAGTTTGAAAAGCACTGGTCTATCAGGATGGCCTCTTAAAGGTTTGGATAAATGGTTATGTTGTTTGGAAAATTCTTGTTGGAAAATTCTTACATTTTTGGTAAATGTTTAGGTTATTGTTTAAATGTGCTTATCGGGACAGATTTTTAAGGGTTTAGATAAATGCTTATGCTGTTTGGAGAATTCTTATATTTTTGGTTAAAGGTATTAACAATGTTATTTTTTTGTAATTATATAATAGTAATAAGAAGTAGGTAGATTATTTTGTTTTAGTTTAAATGCTTTGCTTTACTTCCATTATCAATTGCTTAAACTTGTTTATTTGTTAATCAGTATATAATTAGGTTATTTTTTGTTAGTTTAGTTGGCAGATAGGAGCTATTTATTTATTTATTTATTTATTTATTTATTTATTTATTTATTTAATCCCCGCCCATCTCCCCGAATAGGGGACTCTGGGCGGTTTACAAAATATACAAAAATTATACTGAAGAAGAAGAGTGTTTGTTAGTAAGTAAAGTAAAGGTTCCCCCCACACATTTGTGCAGTCATGTCCGACTCTAGGGGCCGGTGCTCATCTCCGTTCGTTAGCCGAAGAGCCAGTGTTGTCCGAAGACGCTTCCACGGACATGTGGTGGGCATGACGCATGCGGAACGCTGTTACCTACCCACCAAAGTGGTACCTATTCATCTACTTGCATTTGCATGCTTTCGAATTGCTAGGTTCGCTTTCTTGGTTAGTATATTAGGTTTAAAATTATGTTTGAAGGGTTTATGTTTTTTTAATTGGGAGGTTAAACTTGTTTTAGAAGGGAATGTTATAATGAGAATTTAAATACTTTATAGAAATAATGCTTACTATAATACAAATTCTCCAGCAAAGGAGATCGTTACCTTGTTGAGGTGCTGGAGCTTGAGCACCTCAATGATGCCATGAGCTAAACCGTGATGGGACACCCAAGATGGGAAGGTCGTGGCAGAGAGGTCAGACTAAATACGATCCCTGGGGAAGGTAACGGCAACGCACCCCAGTATTCTTGCCGTGAAAACTAAATGGATCAGTACAACCAGAGATATGTCGGTATACCATCGGAAGATGGGACTCCCAGGTCGGAAGATGGTCAAAATGCTACTGGGGAGGAACAGAGGATAAGTTCAACTAGCCCCAGATGTGATGATGCAGTGAGCTCAAAGCCGAAAGGACGGCTAGCGGCCGACGGTGCTGGTGGTGAACGACGAATCCAATGTTCTAAAGATCAACACACCATAGGAACCTGGAATGTAAGATCTATGAGCCAGGGCAAATTGGATGTGGTTATTGGTGAGATGGCAAGATTAAATATAGACATTTTGGGTGTCAGTGAACTGAAATGGACTAGAGTGGGCCACTTCAGATCAGATGAACACCAGATCTACTACTGTGGACAAGAGGACCACAGAAGAAATGGAGTAGCCTTCATAATTAATAATGAAGTGGCTAAAGCAGTGCTTGGATACAATAAAAAAAAACAATAGAATGATCTGAATTCGAATTCAGGGTAAGCCATTTAACATCAAAGTGATCCAAATATACGCCCCAACCACAGATGCTGAAGAAGCAGATCAGTTCTATGAGGATCTGCAGCACCTACTGGATAATACGCCAAAAAGAGATGTTATTTTCATTACAGAAGACTGGACTGCTAAGGTGGGTAGTCAAATGACACCTGGAATTACAGGGAAGCATGGTCTAGGAGAACTAAATGAAGCAGGACATAGGCTGATAGAATTTTGCCAAGACAATTCGCTGTGCATAACAAACACTCCCTTCCAACAACCTAAAAGACAACTTTATACATGGACTTCACCAGATGGTCAACACCGAAATCAGATTGACTACATCCTTTGCAGCCAAAGGTGGCGGACATCTATACAGTCGGTAAAAACAAGACCTGGAGCTGACTGTAGTTCAGATCACGAACTTCTTATTGCACAATTTAGAATCAGACTAAAGAGAATAGGGAAGACCCACAGATCAGATAGATATGAGCTCACTAATATTCCTAATGAATATGCAGTGGAGGTGAAGAATAGATTTAAGGGACTAGATTTAGTAGATAGGGTCCCGGAAGAACTATGGACAGAAGTTCGCAACATTGTTCAGGAGGCGGCAACAAAAAAGCGTTCCAAAGAAAAAGAAAACCAAGAAGGCAAGATGGCTGTCTGCTGAGACACTGGAAGTAACCCAAGAAAGAAGGAAAGCAAAAGGCAAAAGTGATAGGGGGTAAAAGGTAAAGGTTCCCCACACACATTTGTGCAGTCGTATCCGACTCTAGGGGCCGGTGCTCATCTCCGTTTGTTAGCTGAAGAGCCAGTGTTGTCCGAAGATGCTTCCATGGTCATGTGGCTGGCATGACGCACGTGGAACGCTGTTACCTACCCACCGAAGTGGTACCTATTAATCTACTTGCTTTTGCATGCTTTCAAATTGCTAGGTTGGCAACAGCTGGGGCTAGTGCAGCTCACTCCAACATGCGGGGCTAGGGATTCGAACCTTCGAACTTGCGATCTTCCAATCGACAAGCCTGGCGTCTTACCCGCTGAGCCACCACACCCCTTTGTGATAGGGGGAGATATGCCCAATTAAACAATTGTAAACCGCCCAGAGTCTACCATGGTAGAGATGGGCGGTGATAGATCTAATTAATTAATTAGATTAATTAATTAAATTAATTAATTAATTAATTAATTAAATTAATTAATGCAAAATTCCAGAGGTTAGCCAGAAGAGATAAGGAATTATTTTTAAACAAGCAATGTGCGGAAGTGGAAGAAGATAATAGAATAAGAAGGACAAGAGACCTCTTCCAGAAAATTAGAAACATCGGAGGTAAATTCCAGGCAAAAATGGGTATGATCAAAAACAAAGATGGCAAGGACCTAACAGAAGCAGAAGAGATCAAGAAAAGGTGGCAAGAATATACGGAAGATCTGTATAGGAAGGATAATAATATCAGGGATAGCTTTGACGGTTTGGTCAGTGAGTTAGAGCCAGATATCCTGAAGAGTGAGGTTGAATGGGCCTTAAGAAGCATTGCTAATAACAAGGCAGCAGGAGATGACGGTATCCCAGCTGAACTGTTTAAAATCTTGCAAGATGATGCTGTCAAGGTGATGCATGCCATATGCCAGCAAATTTGGAAATGGTCATCAGATTGGAAAAAATCAACTTATATCTCCATATCAAAAAAGGGAAACACTAAAGAATGTTCAAACTATCGAACAGTGGCACTTATTTCACATGCCAGTAAGGTAATGCTCAAGATCTTGCAAGGTAGACTCCAGCAATTCATGGAGCGAGAATTGCCAGATGTACAAGCTGGGTTTAGAAAAGGCAGAGGAACTGGAGACCAAATTGCCAATATCCGCTGGATAATGAAGAAGGCCAGGGAGTTTCAGAAAAACATCTATTTCTGTTTTATTGACTATTCTAAAGCCTTTGACTGTGTGGATCATAACGAATTGTGGCAAGTTCTTGGTGGTATGGGGATACCAAGTCATCTTGTATGCCTCCTGAGGAATCTGTATAATGACCAAGTAGCAACGGTAAGAAGAGACCACAGAACGGACTGGTTTAAGATTGGGAAAGGAGTACGGCAGGGTTGTATCCTCTCACCCTACCTATTCAACCTGTACGCAGAACACATCATGCGACGTGCTGGGCTTGATGAATCCAAGGCTGGAGTTAAAATCGCTGGAAGAAATATTAACAATCTCAGATATGCAGATGATACCACTTTGATGGCTGAAAGTGAGGAGGAGCTGAGGAGCCTTATGACGAAGGTGAAAGAAGAAAGTACAAAAGCTGGGTTCCAGTTAAACCTGAAAAAAACCAAGATTATGGCAACCAGCTTGATTGATAACTGGCAAATAGAGGGAGAAAACGTGGAGGCAGTGACAGACTTTGTATTTCTAGGCGCAAAGATTACTGCAGACGCTGACTGCATCCAGGAAATCAGAAGACGTCTACTACTTGGGAGGAGAGCAATGACAAATCTTGATTAAATAGTTAAGAGCAGAGACATCACACTGACAACAAAGGTCCGCATAGTTAAAGCAATGGTATTCCCCATAGTAACCTATGGCTGCGAGAGCTGGACCACAAGGAAGGCTGAGCGAAGGAAGATAGATGCTTTTGAACTGTGGTGTTGGAGGAGAATTCTGAGAGTGCCTTGGACTGCAAGAAGATCAAACCAGTCCATACTCCAGGACATAAAGCCAGACTGCTCACTTGAGAGAATATTAAAAGCAAAACTGAAGTACTTCGCCACATAATGAGAAGACAGGATACCCTGGAGAAGATGCTGATGCTAGGGAAAGTGGAAGGCAAAAGGAAGAGGGGCCGACCAAGGGCAAGATGGATGGATGATATTCTGGAGGTGACGGACTCGACCATGGGGGAGCTGGGGATGATGACGGCCGACAGGAAGCTCTGGCGTGGGCTGGTCCATGAAGTCACGAAGAGTTGGAAGCGACTGAACGAATAAACAATATAAATTGAAGAGATTGATATTGATTTATATACATCTTTGTTGTAGAAAGTTGGAAATTACTTTGTAGTAGTTTGTTTTGTGTTTTTTCACACCTTTTTAGTTTTGTCCTTTTTTCTTTGTAGGCTTCTTTGTTTCAATCTTTTTAGTTTTCATGTATATCTTGAAATTTTAATAAAGCTGTTATAAAAAAAGATTTTTCTAAGCAGATTAGAATTGGCAGTATCACTTCTAATACAATGGCAGAACGTACCTTTCTTGTGAACCAAACTAGAAATTTATGCCAATTACTAATACATTTTAGTTTTCAAGGCTCTGTTACAAAAGACACCAATCTACCAAAACAGAACTCTACTAGGAGAACATTATTATTAATTTATGTAAAGTAATGCATTTTCTCCAATTCAAATGCTCACAAGGAGCAGTACATCTTGAAAAAAATTCCAAGGTCACAAACCACAAGATTCAAACAGGTAATCAGTCTACTTTAACTATCTACTTTAACTTTCCTAATAGTGTTCCATTGTGATAAAATGTGCAACTACAAGAATTGTGGTGGCTTTTAGAACAATGGAAGTTACAAAACAAAGACCATCAACCCTAAAAACCCTGGTAACTGGCTATAATTTATGAATAAAAACATAAGCCAGGGAGCTGTAACAAACTGAAAGCCAGCATACTGAACAACTGCTTTAACCTAAAAACTAGGATTACCCCTTCTATGTAGCAGCGAAAGCAATTTTTTTTTTCATGTAGAAGATACAGATAATGGCAGGAACTGGTGTTTTCAGTATAAATCCCCAGAGGTTTATGGATAATTTTTATGGAATTACTTGGAAAGGAACTTACCATAGCCATCGTGTCTAAATGATGAAGGATGTTCTCCCAAAATAGCTTGCCTCTGACGGCCTTTCCCTCTGTCTAAAGAATAAGAGAGCATTAGTTTTTTTAAACAAAACTCCCTCTCAAAGATATTGGAATTTTATCAATTAAAAACAAGAATCGTATTTTCTGATTAAGAACTTAACAGCAACTCTGCTAGATCTGATCACACGTCCACCAGTCAAATATTATATTTCCAACAGTGTGGTTAAACAGATATTTTTAAGGTTCTACTTTTGTGTATTTTGGTCAGATATTTAAACTGACTTGCTCTAATACAAAAATACAGTTGTAGGACACCAGAATTATTGTTGATATTAAAATTGCACTTGGAAAGATTTGACATTTTATACCTAAGAAAACTGAACAGGTGTCTTAACAGTACAATTACTTTCATAAAAATCAAGCTGTAAATGCAGTACTTTCGAAGGACAGTACCTGAATCACACTATTAGCTTCAACAGCAACATATTTTCAAAGTGGGCTTCTTTCAAGAAGTTTCAGCATAATCCAACAACAACCTGTATTACATGGTTTCATAATCAGTTAACAGAGAGTACCATATTTTTTTAACATACATCAATAGCTATTAATGGGAAAGCGCTGAGACGACTATACAATGCTACACTATTATTATACAATCTGTTATAATGCCAATAAAAATTGAACTTTTAACAATGAATTTTTCAGCAAATTTCATTTTATACAAGAATATAAAGTTAACCAAGGGGTCAACGCTATTGGATGAAAGCAGCAACCAGTAAACATATACTGCAAGTGCTCTGGCAAATGGCATTTATCATTAACGTTCACCGATTGTTTTATTACATAATTTGAAGTGCCAATATCTTAACTGATTGCTAAGCTGTGAGAAATAAGAAACATCCAAAGGTAGTATTTATTTCAATGGGAAAATAAACATGTGCTTATACCTATCCCACTATTATCAGCAGGGATTGAAAAGAACTCAGCTTTGATAATGAACAAAAATTTTAAAGTTTGTTTTCAAAGTCCACTATTTTGTTAGGGCAACCTATTGAAAATGAAAGCATTAGATAAAGAACTTAAGTGGGGTTTTCAGAATAGAAATGAGGAAAAGTACTTTTGTATATCGACTATCTTTTACATGGATATTACTTTCACTTATTTTAGCAAAAGATGAATAAGTATGAAATAAAGAAAATGCCTCATAATAATATCCAGATTAATTTTAGACTGATATTGAGATATTGATATGAGAGCCAGTTTGGTCTAGTAGTTAAGGCATCAGGCTAGAAACCAGGAGACCTTGAGTTCTAGTTCCACCTTAGACACAAAGCCAGCTTGGGCCAGTCACACTCTCTCAGCCCTAAGAAGCAGGCAATGGCAACCCACTTCCGAAAAACCTTGTCAAGAAAATTGCAGGGACTAGTCCAGGCAGTTGCCAGGAGTCAACACTGACTTGAAGGCCAAAAAAAAATTGTTCATGACCATTGCAAGAAATCTAGTTGTTAAGAACCAAGACACTTGAAAATGTTTTATATAATACCATTAATTATTATCATTGGTATCATATAGTGAAAATGGAAACAGATTCAGAACAAAAAAAAAAGTACATCAAGTCATAAGACCTGATTTGAAAAAGAGTGGGCTAAACTGACTACAGGATATATTGGTAAACAGGTTTAAAAATATTATAAATAATGTTATCATTGTACAGCTAAACAGAGCATGGCAATTATTTTTTCTGTTATTATAGATATATTTTTAATTGCTTGGCTTAGATGTAACTGCATCCACCACCAATATCGTCTTCTTGCATATTTAGTTTTTAAAAATTATCCTCCCTCTGAGATGCTACAATGGATTCTGTACAGAATTGAGGAGTTAGATTTGATGACTTCTAAGATCCCTTCCAACTCTCTGACTCTGTTTTTGATAAAACACAGCAATAAAAATTACATCATCCTTCCTATTAATACATACACAAGATTTTAAGTTCATGCTACAGCTGTAGGAAAACCATTTGGGGAAATTAAAAATAATTTCTGACCAAAAACTGAAGAGGAAATATGAAAAAAAAATACTTGGTTTAAAGAAAAATGAAGATGCTACCTCCCCTGGTAGGCATGTAGACATTAACTAGAAACAATATAGAGGAAAATGCCATCCGCAGGCACATTATCATATATTTGTCTGGTGCCTATTTCAATGTGAACACTCACTATTGTATGCATAGGTACAACTGCTCTATTCTCTATTTCCATATTTTACATTATATTGAAGTGTTAACAATTAACATGCTAAGGTAATTTACAGAACAGTTAAAGGATCTATGTACAATACAACTGACAGATTTCAGGTAGCACATTTGTATTAGATTCCTGAATATAATGCTGTTATACAATACCCTTGCTGAAAAAAGGAAAACCAAGCTTGAATTGTCAGTTCCAATATTCAAAAACATTCCATTATCTTAATGTAAAAAATAAAGTCTCCAAGTTGAGCTTGACTTCTGGTGACTTCATGAACATGCACATGTAGCTTTCTTGATAACAACATGAAAGTGGTTTCTTCTTGCCACATTCTGGTTTGTTTTTTTTCAAATTTGCAGCTTAGTCTAGACTGAGAAGTCTCCCATCACACTACTAACCCGGCCAAGCTGCTTAGCTTCAAAGCCTAGACAAGGTTAGCCAGGTATCACCAGAGAATTATAAGGCTAAAAAAAATCTGGATATTTCTGAAAAAAGGCCAAGATACCAATGTAACAAAACATGCCATAATTAATATAGCCCAAAGCATCAGCTGGGAAGAGTATAGGTATAGAAAGTAACCTGTTGCTGAGACACTTTTGTCAGGCCTCTCCTGATAGAGGATTAAGCAGCTCAATGAGTACTGCTTCATTAGTGATTTTCCAAACTGATGAAGTTACCCACTCGTCAATTGGTATGTTGATCACAACATTATGTTCTCTAATGCTTCATTAAAATTTCTACAGACAGCAGCTTTTATTATACTGTTAATCATCAGAATCAAAAGCCGTAACAGCCTGTCTACAGAAAATATGGTGCAGGTTTCTTTACTACTACTACTTGAAAGTAATGCTACATAGTAGTAAAAACAGCTTTTATTCCTGTCCGGGAATAGGAATCACCTCAACTAGAGTTCAAGAAAAAGCAATTATGTGGGTGCATTTAAAAAACAAACTGCACATGTTCAAAGATATTTCTGAAAAATACAAGTGCAAACAGGAATCTCAGTGCTACATAAGCAAATCCATTCCTGAGAACTGAAATGATGTTCAAAAACAGTTAAAAATAAGTTGCAGGACCTGCTATTCAAAGAAAAGTGAAATGTCACAATAAACATTGTCAAATATTTGATACACCTGTGTTGTTTTCCTTCAAGGAAAGATTTCTCATTTCCCAGAGTTTCATTTACCAGGACAGGACATAGTTCCTAAACAGAATCTGAACTGAATGTGTGAACTTAGTATCTTAAATAGTTATGTTATCAGCCAGTTTGAAACAAAGTTTAAGTTTTATCATAAGCATTGTGGTTGAATAATCTGCTAACCAATAGCATAGCCCCCTTATTAACTTTTTACAAATACTTAATTCTTCATTCCAAAGCCTACATATTAATAGTACATTTCACAATCAAAGCACTATCTATAAAATCCAACCTTTGGAATAGGCAAGTCAAGGCCTAATATTAATAGTACATTTTCACAGTCAAAGCAATACCTATAAAATCCAACCTGTGGTAATAGTTAAAAAGTCAAATCTTGTTTCATGTTCAAAATTTGCTAAATACTCTACCTTGATAAGTTTCCCAACTTCATGTTATTAATGCCTAGATTTTCAAAAAGTATATACAGCAAATTATACATGTCATTAGAAGTTACAGAGAAGAATTACAGAAGTCAGACTACATAAGAATGTTTTTACACTTTCATGCAGTTTTTTTTACTGATGCAAACAATGTCTCCGCTAAGCTTTGCAGTTAAAAAAAGAATGAAATATACTTTGTGTAAAATAGTGAAACCTGAGGAACTTGCCTGACAGGTTGCTGCAAAATTTCAATTAATCTTTAAGTAGGTACGATCCTTTAGACAACATTTACACTGGAAAACCTAACTTTTTTCTTACATACAACCAAAACAATTACCACAATGTACAGGAGAGAAACAAGACTTTGAATCTTCCA
This sequence comes from Charina bottae, assembly GCA_023362775.1. NCBI lineage: Eukaryota > Metazoa > Chordata > Lepidosauria > Squamata > Charinaidae > Charina > Charina bottae. Next base: position 75,327,508 of record JALMGJ010000001.1, on the reverse strand, counting down.
TATTATGTTGTTTTGTTCTAGGGATATAAGACTGGAACCATATGCACGCTGATTATAATGGGTACAGTCTACCATGGTATTCATGCCATGAAATCAGAAGTATTGTAAGTATCCTTCTTGACATGCTTGTGGTGATGATGCATGCAGTATGCAGTCAAGGTGAATTGCAAGTCTGAGATTTTTCAGAGGGCCATTTGATGATGCCGATGTGGTGCATGATGAAGTGTAGAGTCAGCCTGCTGGAGTCCTCTATCCTTCTTAATGCCTTGTCCACCATATGGGAAAATTCCTTTCCATGGAGAAGCAGTGTGCAAGTTTGTAGTTTGTAAGGAAAAGTCTGCGTCAGTGTCCTCTCCTCCAAAGAGTGAGAGCTGCTTGGAGAAATGCAAATCCTTGTACTGCAAACATGCTTGCATGTATGGGTTCCTTGTTGAACTAAATAATTCAGTATACCACCAGGGGGCACTAATGTTCAAAGTTATTCTTTTCCAGGATTACAAAGCTTTAACAAAAGTTCCACCAGCAATATTTAGCTTGAAATGACTACTGCATTAAAGAAACTATCTGCATGTGTATACGTATTTGGTAGATACAATTACCCAAACACTTACCTCGTCTGCCCAGATATGGCTTAGTATAATCCCAACTATCATTGTCATTTCGAATAACATTAAGTCGAGTTGGCTGTTAAGATACAAGCAAAACAGTTAATTTTAATCATTGCTTTTTCTCTAGAAGAATAGAGAGGCTTAAGAAGTTATAAACTTTACCCTTGCATATTCAATTTTTAATGTACAGCATCCTGCATATATATCCGCTCCATTGAGTGCAGCTTTTGCCTTCTGAGCACAAAGAACTGATTCAAACATAAGGCATGTTAAGGATTTTTAGTTAATCTTTAAAAAAAAAAATAAAGCAGTTACAAGACAAGATACTTTAGACAGGAACTCTGTAACTGGGCTAGAAATCACTCAGGGGCCATTTAACAGAGGTACGGATAACAGTAGGTCTAAATTTACTGGTAGATCTCTGGGTGATCTCCAGAAGGTTGCCAGGGATAAATAATCTCAATTGTTATCAATACCAAGAACAAAATTCTTCTTCTCTCAGCCCACATTATACTGCTAAAGGAGAAAGTTTGGGCTTGTTTTCTTTTGTTTCTCTGTGTCTGTGCTCCACATTTCAGAATTCATAACGCTTTGTATTTTAAATGTATGTTTTTTGCACTTAGCTTTGATTAGATTTTAAAATTCTAGAAAAAAATCTAAGCAAACCCCATATTCCTATTTTATACATAAGAAAACAACTATTTCTAATTTATTCATCAACAAGTATGATACACTTGGAGACAAATTTGTGAAAAGTCATTGTCACTCTTCTAAGTTTAATTTTATGCATTATTTTTTCATAAGTTATAAGAATATCTCTACTTATTCAGGCCTACAAAGGTCCAGTTTGCGTTCATCTTCATCTCATTGCCGGTAGGTGTCAAAATAAAACTGTTCTGTAGGGCATTCAAGGAGTTATTTATAGCTGTTATTTGCATTGGGGCTGGCGCTATGGTTATTATATTATTGTTTTATTGGTTGCTGTTTTATTTTCTTTAATATTTGGATTTTATGCTTTGGTTTCACTTGTCTATAAACTACCATGAGTTGTTCTAATTCAGTGGTATACTAATATAAATACAAATACAGAATAAGCAAACAAATAAACAAACTTTCTGGTAAGTTCCTGTGCCACAGCGTAATACAGAATTAAAATTGAGTAATGAAACATCTGCAAACAAACAACCAAGCTCAGAGAGCACCAAGGACTCTACAGTTCAACCATGAGCTACCTATATTCTCTTCTATTGGAAGAGTAATAAAAGGATATTCAACCATAGCTTGTATTCCATTTCTCTTGAATATGACAATACGTTGTACTTTCCCAACTGGATTGCATACTGTATACAAGACATCCTACAAAACAGAACAACTGTTCAAGTTTTACCTGACAACATTATTCAAAATGTTAACAAATGACATTTTAAAATACATTACAAATGTTAAAAAGCCATTCTGACAGAAAATTAATACCAAAATACTGTAAAGCAATTCAGAAAAGTTAGTTTAAATTCGGTTTCTCTATACATACTTCAAACATTTCACATACTGTACTGATAAGTTTGCAAAAGTTAGTATGCCCAATATTTGTACCATTTATAGAGTGAAACAGAACAAAATGTAAAGCAAGTAATTATTTCCCAAGCCCAAATTATGCTGAAAAAAGTTGAACTAATCTGTTCCAATCTATCACTATACATTTGAGCGTGGATTATGGGATCAAAAAGATTACAGGACTGTCTTTGGAAAAGCTACAAGATCTAAGTGGCAATAGGTTGAAATAATGCGTATTTGTACATATTGTCATGAGGAATTGAACTCAACTCAACATATTGTCATGAGGAATTTAACTCTACTCAAACTAAACAGAACTCTGCTGCCAAAAACAGACTGTCTTGGCTCCCCTGGAAATCTCTCCACAACTGCCTCCAGTTGTAAATTATTTACATAATGCAGATGTGTCCTTCAACTTACACAAGAAATCTATGGATGGTATTTATGCATTTTAAATAATATTAAAATAGGTTTACATAATAAAACAGGTGGTTTTTCATGCACATGCTTCCTATATAGAAATGCAGTTATTTATTGAATTATGAAACTTATATACTGATTCAATCATAACAGGCAATGAGTCCAATAATGAGAAGGAAGATAAGACAAAATGATAAACAGCATTCCATATTAAGCCTATGTTAAATATTTACTTTTATATCATTTAAGTTGGATTTTGGTAGAGAAAAATAATTTCTGTTTAATTACATTTGAGATTCATTAATGCTATTAAAATTAGAGGGCAGAATCTCAAAAATAACAATAACAAAAACAGGAAATGAAATCTGGATATAGAAAAGCGTAAGATACTGAGAACTCCAATAAAAACATGTATTACGAGATGCTGTTAAACAGGAAGCTATTTCATCACTAGCTTTTTTCCTCTAAGTTATGGGTTGCTTAAGTGGCTTGCAAAAACTTAAGCTACCCAAAAACACAGGCAAAAAAAGAATTGCTAATTTTACAGTATAGACAAATTATTTTCTATAACCAAAGGAATATTGCTGCTGCATACATTTCTGTTGAATGAGACCATACTTTCCCAGTTTCACAGAACAAATTATACTGAAAAGGGAATATGTGCATATATATGAGGATGCTTTCACATTCATTATGAACCAGAAACAGCGCTCTGAGACCCTGCTAGTGTTAAAAGTAGGCAGGGAGGAGTACACTTGCCACAGGCAAGTGTAGTGTAGGAAAATATGATGCATCAAGGTAACTGAAGTTTATGCTGTAAAATAGACATACCACAGTAATTGGATACAGAGGATTCTGAATTGATAACAGCAGAACTTTGTTCCCACCAGATGGGTCATCTGTGTTTCCTGGACGAGTTATTCTTTTGCTTGTAGAGTAATTGAAAAATGCTTGCTGTCCTGCTATGTATACTGGCCCATCTGCTGCAAATGTAACACACTTTTTGGCACTTTCAATATCCTCAAATTCTACCAAAGCTTGGCGTTTAAATGGCATCATCATCACATAACTACAGGAAAAAAGCAGCAAAATAATTAGCTATTGTAATTTAATTTTAAAGATTAAGCTAAATCAAAACTTATATAACTTAATATAAAAATTCTTACTGCCAAATGCACAAAAAAGGCAATTTCATTTCTTAAAAGTCAAGGACAACTTTAAGCCTTGAGCATAATGCAAACTATTACATTTAATTCAAACTATCTCTTTCAAATAATTCTAACTATAAATAGCTTATTAAAATCTTGATGAGTGATAAAAAAAAATCATATGTCACTGTTTCGAATTCGCTGCTATGAAACACAGTTTTAAAAAAATCAACAGTACGTATAAAACAGGTCTAGGTTACTTCATACAGCTTGTCATGGAACATTTTTCACTAGTCTGACAATGTCTGCATGTGTTTGGGGCAAGGACCAGCAGACATGAATCAGACTGGCTCAGTTTGAACACTCCTATACACCTTGTTCTTTATTCAGGTTAGAAAAACAATTCATTAGGTTGCAAACTCCACAGGTTTCCATTATATCCAAACATGCCTTGATTTTGTAGATTGCTAATCATAGCTTCATCATTCAAATCTAATGAAAATGTATTGGCCTGGTTTGTACATAATGTTAAGCCATAATGTGGTGAACTTTTTTTAACAGCCTGAGATATGAACTTGATCATTTCAACAAACCACTAAAAATTGTCTTAGCCTTTTATGTGAATACAGCCACAGCAAAATGCAGTTTCCCTTTAAAACTTTTTAAAAATCATTAAACCTACCATATGGTCCCAAATTTTTCAAGAGCTTCCACAAGGTCTGCCTCCACAACTGACTCACACAGACCACGGACATGGACAACAGGAGAAACGGAAACTTTGTGATGACTGCCTCCTGCATCCTAAAAAAAGCAACCATTATAACTTTTTTGTTTTTTAAATATTACTGTAACAAATATAATATTGTGAATTATAAGGTGACAAACTACATTCAAACTACATTCATTACCTCACCTATTTATAATCTAAACATAAACCATTATGTTTAAATTTATTTGCTGTTATAAAAGTAAATTTTTGGCTAGCTTGGAAGTTGGATACCTTAAGACTTGGCTTTTCCATGAGTATTTGGAGTTCTAAATGTTATTGTGAATATTAACAAGAAAATGAATGAATGAATGAATGAATGAATGAATGAATGAATGAATGAATGAATGAATGAATATGAGAGAGAGAGAGAGAAAGATTGCTTGGAACTTTTGTATTTTGAGGTACTGCATCATTTACTCTATACAGTCATTATTTTTTATTTTATTTATTTATTTATGTTTCAATTTATATACCGCTCCATCTCCCCGCAAGGGAACTCTGGGCGGTTACTTATTACTTATAAAGTAATAGGTGCTAGGTAAGGATTTTTTTCCCCCAACACTCAATATAGCTTACATGGTTTCTCCACAAAAATACCTTGGCCTGTAATAACTTGAGAGAGGCACAGATTCACACATAACCACTTTGCTTTGTTGTCTCATTGCATGAGCAAATATGAAAACCACAGTTAACTTATATACTTTATAATCCAGACTAGAAACTATGGTTATTGACTTCTTAACAAACCATGGTATGAAAGCCAATTTTAAACCACAACTTCATATTCCGGCTAATTTTAGGTTGTTATATTACTTTTCCATTTCAGTGGTTACAGTTAATTATAGATTGATTTATGTATTACTTGGAGGGAAGAACAACAAAGTGTACCAGACACAGGGAATTAATACATTCTATTAATGCCAGAATACAGCCAGTACCTAAGCAGATAACTGGATCCATTCAAAGATAAACAAAAATACACTTCTGTGCATTTCTTATTCAAAGAGATAATCTGTAAAGAATTTATGTTTACAATACAGGTACTCCTTGACTTACGACCACAGTTGGGACTGGAACTTCCATTGCTAAGTGAGGCAGTTGTAAGTGAGTCATGCCTGATTTTACAACCTTTTTTGCCACAGTCGTTAAGTGAATCTCTGTGGTCAATAAGCAAATCACCGTAGTCATTAAGTGAATCTGTCTTCCCCCATTGACTTTGCTTGTCAGATGCTGGCTGGGAAGGTTGCAAATGGCAATCACATGACCCTGGAATGCTACAACCATCATAAGTGCGAGCCGGTTGCCAAGCACCTGAATTTTGATCACATGACCGCAGGGCCGGTGTGACGGTCGTAAATAACTTTTTCCGGCACCATCATAACGTCGAACAGTCACTAAATGAATGGTCTTAAGTCAAGGACTACCTGTAGTGTCATCTTCACTAACTTAAATTATTGCTGCCTGGACGTCTATCGTAGAAAATAAAACGGGTGGATTTATTTCATTGCATTTTCTACTTTTATGAAACACTGCATTTATAAAATTAATAATTAAGATGTTATTAGAGGTTTAATCAGTCAAAGTACTCATCATATATAAAATTAAATATAAGTTAGCAGATAACTATCTTTAGGATATTAGTATGTATGGACCCAACGCTTAAGACAATAGTTTTCAGAACATTTTTCTTCCTTAAAATCTATAATGTGGGAGAAGTTATATTTGTTTAAAATATGTACAACATTCCAAGCCAAGAAATAATGTTGAATTAGTTTGGGGTTTGTTCTCTCAAACTAGAAATTTTAGCTCAGATGATATACTAAATAAACCATGGATGGAACTATTTTATTAGCTGCATTTGCTCAACAAGTGGAGCTAATGGGGATAATGCTTATTTGTAGATAAGCCATATTATACTGTACTATAAAATGATATACAAATAATAATATTCAACCCCTTTTTAATTGAAATTCTTCAAATTATTTGTAAATTACCCCTTTCATTTCTATCAACTAACTTACACAGTAAAAGAATTTCACACATGTAAGAGATTTATTTACACCAACAGGTTTATGTTTTCAGACATTGCTCTACTTATTACAAATGCTTGCCTAGTTATACAGTATCTGCAGGATGGACAAGACAGCATGATTTTTGCTTATGTACAGAATTCTGCACTTAATATATGCCTGTCATACTGTTGCAGTTTCTTCACTATAACAATACTGTACAACAATATTGAAACTTACCTAGTGATTTGTCCTATTCTGATATTGCTTGAGGATATACAAATACTCTGGGATTGTATGATTCAGGCTACTGTTTTGAAAACATGTATCCCAGTAAGAAGGCCCTTTCTGATAGAGGCATTTAAATGCATTCCCTATCCCAGTGATGGCGAACCTGACACACGTGTCAAAGGTGACATGCCACGGCGTTTTGGGTGACACACCAGTGTTCACCAACACCAGACAACTGCCACACCCCGGGAAGCCAGAGCCACAGCCACCCCAGTCCAGTCCCAGCCACAGCCACTCTTGCCCCTCCGAGACCCCTGCTGCCCTGCCCTCTGCCACCCCAGCTCACCTTGCCGTCTTCTTGTTCCCTCTTGCACAAAGCCAGTTCCAGGAGTGAAGGGACGTTCTTTTCCTGGTTTCGTGCAAAGCCAGTTCCTGGAGAAGCCACTTGCAAATTGCAAGTGGCTTCTTCAGGAACTGGCTTTGCACGAAGGGGCAATAACAATATACGTATATATTTTTTAATAAATGAATATGTAAATAATCGTTTCTCTTTTTTCGGAGGGGGAGTTGTGACACGCCAGGAGGGTCAAGTTAGGCATTTTCCGAATGTTTGACACGCCAAGCCCAAAAGGTTCGCCATCACTGCCCTATCCTGTCCTCAGCTTCTGAGAATCTCTCCTTAGGCTGGCTTATTCTTCTTGCCGATAAGTTTTCCATAAACAAGCTAAGGACAACATGCAAAGCATAACTTCTGAAATTCTTCCTAGAACGTATACTAGCAGTGGCCATAAAAGCTGTATTTCCTTCTGAATGATAAAGTAACATGTTGCATACACATTTCCCCTCTTTCCTTGTGTTGCACCTGTATATGTGAGTACTGGGAAGTACAAGATAGGCTGAATGTTCTGCTCTGGATCACATAACCAAGACAAGGGGGGAACATTCTGAGAAACTGTCCAGCTGCCCCTCCCATAGCAATGGACTGGAAGGATTTTTTCCAGGTTCTTTTTCAGCAGCCCCAGGACGGATCTGGACCATTTTCAAACTAGATCTTTCTCTTGCTGGCTCCACACATCAAGTTGGGTCCTGTTTTACTCTGTTTCTGTCTAGTTAACTCTGTTGATGGATAGAATTTCAAGATCCTTCCTGCTAGGTTAAAAACTGTAAAAATGAAATGTGATGAATTCTGTAGTTCTTGACATGATATGGTGACCATGTTGTGAGAACCCAAGCTAACGGTAGTTCAATCAGTAAAGCATGGATAAACAAACCATACATCAAAATGATGTGCAGGACAAACCTATTGTGGGATCCAGGTTTAGGCAGAATGAATAGACTGCAAAATATTTTGAAGTTAAAATGCCTAATTTGGAGTCTGAAACAGCCAGTCTGATCTTGGAGAATTCTAACGTGATTCCAATTACTTCAGGAGTTTACCAAGGTCAAATCAGCCCCATTCTGAGCTTGAAATGTCTGTTTCTGTGTTCAGAGCACTTCCAATACTGTATGGTCAGAACAGTATGGGTACAATGTATTTTGAATTTGAATTGTTCTGCACAGCCACAGTTATACCTAATCTGAGCCATTGACTTGAATGGATCTACTGTAAGCAGTATTATAACTGCTTTATTTATGAGTACATACAGACAAAACAAATATATTCTCTATACAACACTGCAGGACTCCTTAGAAAAAGATGAAAAACACCAGACTACTGTAATATGTTCTTGTCCTAACCTACCATTCTCCCATCCCACTTACCACAAGTGTACAGTATCCGACAATCCCAGCACAAAGCTTAGTTACCTCAGAGAGAAGACTGAAAATATGAGTCTACTAACACGAAAGGACTGCAACAGTCATCAGCTTTCAATTCACAACCCTCCTCACTTTCAGAACAAAGAAAAACCATCTTCTATCTCCTTCAAATTTGATTGAAAGCGGTAATAAATATTTTATTTATGTATAATGCAAGTTCCCAGTTTGAGGGAAGGGGCCAAAAGAGCGAAAAGGATTTAGATAGGCTCAGCTTGTGAATCTGCATAGCCTAAGGATTATTTGGAAAATCAAAAATCAAAATGGAATATACTTAAGACTTCCATCGACAATACACGGCTTATCAGGGAAAAAAACGCTAGGCTGTCTTTTCCTTACAGAACAAAAACCTAGTCCTTTCCAGATACGTTAAATCCCAGTCCAGGACATCCAGAGACTCCTCAACCACCACCGCTCTCCCCCTTCTTGGGGCGGAGAGACCCTGAGGCGGCACCGGAGTAAACCCGTCCTGGCCGGCTGCCTGTTCTCCTTTGCCCAGCCCGTGAGCGACGGGAATATAAAGGACAGTGCGCCGCGCCCGCTCTCCTTACCCCTCCGGAAAAGCCCCCCGGGCGGGGAGCGGCCTTTTCCCAGCGGCTCTCCCCCTCCTCTGCCCCATACTCGATCTCTCCCTCTTCGGCGGCGGCGCTGGGTTTCAGCCGCTTGGCCTGGCTCTCGTACGCGCCGTCCTCCTCCTCCTCATATTGCTCCCCAGAGGACGGGGAAGACATGGCGGCGGCTTTGGTGAAGGGATGCGTGTGCAGGACGCTCAGTTGGCGCGCGAAAGAAAAGAAAAGCGAAAAGGTCAGTTAAGGCCTGCCGGGGATATGCTCTCGCACGAGACAAGCCAAGGCCAGACCGTAGCGGCGCGCGTTCACACACACAGAAGCATCGCGGAGGGAGACCGACAAAGGCCCCACCTCAAGATAGGGCCGATTCTTAGATTGCACGTCGTGATTGGCTGGAGGGAAAGCTGCTCAGAAGCACCTCAATATGCCAGTGGAGAATTGGAACGCTTGTCACGCCCAGAAGGTAAAGACCTCCCCTTTTTTTCTATGTAGGTTCTGTTCTGCGTCTCCGACCCGGCTAAATCGGGATCCGGTTAAGGGAAACGCGGTCGGGCATGCTGTTCCCATCGCCCCCCCACCTTTTTTTTTTGAGGGAGATGTAATGTGGCTTTGCCAAATAGGCGGGGCTGGAGCAATAATAGGATTTGTTTTTCAGGCCCTCAGAAAGGTCACTTGGAAGTCAAGGGTTTTTATATTTTTTTAACAATGCCTTCATCAGGCAGCGTCGATGTTTTGCGGTTTGTTTGTTTTTTAAGGGGGGGGCAGAAAATGTTGCTGGCCAAGATTGGGAAATACAGTATCAGTCATGTTCTATGTGGTTATATCCAGATAAACTTGAGTATTGTATGTAGGCTTATAATTTCAAATAAAACTGAGAGGGTAACATTCTAGGTGCAAAAAAGGCTTCTGGTTCATCATTGATTTCAGGGACAACCTTGGTATCTCTGTTTTTAAAAGTGGACAAGCCACAGTTTGTCCCTGTGGCTTCCTGATGAGCACTGATCATAAGGCTGCAAGTGTCTACGTAATCAAGTAGGAGTAAGTACCATTTAACACTGTAAAGATTCATTTCTGACTGAACAAGTGAAGGAATTTGATACCTTGTTCTGTTCCTCCCTGCATTGTTTTCCCTTCAAATTCACTCTAAGTACTCATCCACCTGTCCTGTTTATCTCAGTGCCAGGATAGTCAACTAACAATTTCTCAAGCAACTTACTGCATGATGCGGAAAGCAAAGGCAACTGTCTGTCTGGTCTTGCCCTACCTTAAGAGCGGTGCTGTCCTGCTTCTGCTGGCCCAAGCAGTGTGGTGCAGTCTGCTTGCTGTGCTTCATTTCCTTTAAGGCAAAGGCCTCTATCTCAATTGATTACTGTGCGCTGTGGCAGGACCACCTTTCCCCTCCAGTCACTGGTTGCTGCCCTCCATGACCATTTTGTCTTGGGCGACTGGGCTGCCTGACCTTTTTTTTAAAGAGACGTGGCCTTCCCAGTAGACCAGTGAAACACTGGATCTTTATCTTTTTAACAGGTTCACTTGTGGAATGCTAAAAGGGTAAACATTTATTTTTTTAACCAAGTGAAATTGACAAGTGTTCTGACAGTTGGCAGAAAGAAAGTAAATCTGACTTCCCTGCCCTTCCTGGTCCACCAGAAGATGTCAAATACAAAGGAAAGTCAATGGATGGGGGCTCCTACAAAAGCTCTATCAATAAAACCATGTGTCCTCAAAGACCCCCACACAGAAAGGAACATCACTGGTGCTTGCTTTCCTGGTATGAGTGAGCAAGTAAAGATGCACAGGATTCCATCAATCAGGGCCTGTGGTAACTGCTTTCTGGACAGAACAACTGCCCAGCATCATTGCCAAAACTGAAGACATACTGAAATCTGGATAGAATTTTCTTAAGCAGGCTTCATTTCCAGTGGGGTGTTTGTGTGTCAAAGCAGTCAAGATGGTGAGCACAACTGAATGCAATTGAAGCCCCATCCCTTTTAACCTTCATTGCACACATCACACAAACATATAAGGAATGAGGCTTCAACTGTGTGATTGCACTCTCCATCTTAACTTCTTTGAGCACTCCCTTTCTATGGATGCCCCTGATTTCCAACCAATTTCACCCTAAGGCTGCTGTACAGAACAGCCCTAAGGAATTCCCCATTAATCTTGAATAGACTGGATACTGAAGTTTGTTTCGTTGGCAGGTGCTGTTCAGTCAGTGAACACAACTGGATGTAACCTCAAAACTTCCCTTTCTCCAATATTAAAATTATGAGTGTGTGGCTAGATCTTCTATTTTCCCACCAACATCCTGTTCTTTTCTCCTTCATATTTTAGTTAATATTTTAGTCTAATCAAACATTTTTTTAATTTGAAGATTCCTTCACTACTTTGACCTTTCAGTTGCAATTTAAAAAGGTATTGCTGTACTGCAGAATTTTCTGATGGATCATCAGAGCTACCTACATTTTTTAATAAGTAATGGAGATGGCAATATCATTAAGCAAGGTTAAGTGGTGTCTTCAGATTGTAGCTTTTCGGTGCCATTTAAACTGAAATATAAAAAATCATGTAATATTGTTTTACTGCTGGTGCAGCTGTTATTTGCATTTTTCAAACTACTCTGGAGATTGGGAAATCATGGTCTAATTGGGAGGGTAGCCTGTGTTGTATTTGTTTAGTATTAGAAAAGGAAATAGTTGTATTGTTTGAAATGAAATTTTCAAAATATAAATTAAGTTTCATATTATTATTATTATTAAAATGTGCATGCTGCTGAATACTTTTAGACTCCCAGTGACAATCAGTAACAAAGGATTTACACTAAAATGTCTATGTCTATAACCCACACAACCAAAACAATATAATACAATTGCAAACATTCATAATAATAAAAAAATCAAAACCCTATAAATACCAATTACAGAAAATAAACAAATTACTGATGGTGAATAGTCAGTCCCTGAAGGCGTGCTGGAGCAGTAGATTTTCACTAATTTCTGAAAGGCTGTCACTGAGGAAGCCAACCTAATTCTCTGTTTCAGAGAATTGGCAGCATGATGAAAAAGCAGCACTTTCTAGCTTTAGCCCCCTCACTTCATAAAATTGGGGACCAAAAACAGCTTCTCCGAGGAAGATCTCCTTGGACATGTAGACTCAAATTGGAGCAGGCAATCCTGCAGGAATCTTGGTGCCAAATCATATACTGTTTTATTAGTCCAAACCAGCAGTTTGAATTGCACCATGAAACCTATTGCTAACCTATGCAAGGCATGCAAACTAAGTATAATATGATCATGGCAACAAAGGCCAGTCAGCAAGTGGGCCACTACAATTTGAACCAACTGCAGTTTCTAGGTGATCATCAAAAGCAGTCCTAGGTAGAGTTCATTGCAGAAGTTAAGTCAAATGATGATAAAGCATGAGTCAGTGTAACCAGGTCTTCCTAGTCCAAAAAGGTGCATCAGCTGAAATTGGGCAAAGGCCTTCCTGCCCATGACCTCCACCTATGCATCCAACAGGACCCCCAAATCACAAACCTGCTCCCTCAGGGTAGTGCCATTCCTTCAAGAGACAGTCCTGGAGCCAACTGTGGTATTCAGACAGCAACTTGCTTTAGTTCAGTTTTAGGGTGTTTTGTCCCACCCAGACCTGAACAGACATGAGGACAAAACATGTCTATAAAACTCCAAAATATAAGATTCTACTGCAGATACTTCTGCTTAAAATTTAAGCAGAATATCTATACATAGGTTTTGGGGTCCTATTTTGCTGAAACATACCATTTAGTGACTTTATTATTAATCCATCCTAAATATAAGGTGTTTAAGGCTTCAGTTATTAATCATTAGTGGAGAAGCTGAATGAATACATCTAGTCCTAAAGATATTTGCTGTGGCAGGTTCTTAACATCCACTGTTCTTAGGGAGAAAAAGAATAAAAGTTTATACAATATACTGAAATATAAACTTAGGCATCTTTCAGATAATGAATTCATTCTGGATTATTAAGTAATAGAAATATCTTACCTTGTATTTAAGAGGTGGTGTTTCCATTATAAAAATCTTTTCCTGAATTGCATTATACAAGTGGTTTGGGGTTTCACATATGGTTTCACCTCACTACATTCCAGTTTAAAAGGAAATGTCTGCACTCAAGCATAACCACACACTTGCTCAAGTAATATTTCCTCCGACAGTTAGCACAACAACATCTAAGAGTCTAAAAAACTTGAATTCTTGCAATCTCCAAGCTATACTGCTGCCCAGAGTTCTTTGGAATTGGGGCAGGTTAGAAATGCTATTAAAAATAAAAAAATATTGATAGATAAGCTGAGGGTAAAGAAGCCCTCCATTCTTGGTAACTACATTAATGCAATTCTGCAATTTTCTTGGCACCAAGACAAAAATGGTTTGCCATTGCCTTCTGCATGCTTTTGATTTCTTTCTGTGGCCTATTGTTCTAGTTTTTGCAGCAGTGATTAATTAACATAAACTTGCATCCTCTTAAATCCATAAGTTCCTTAAGGGGGAGACAATCCTGTATCCTATATCCTGGTCTGCATGATAATTTATTGTTTATTTATTTAATTAATTTTTATCCCTTTATTATTTTTACAAATAACTCAAGGCGGGGAACATACCTAATACTCCTTCCTCCTCCTATTTTCCCCACAACAACCCTGTGAGGTGGGTTGGGCTGAGAGAGAGTGACTGGCCCAGGTTCACCCAGCTGGCTTTGTGCCTAAGGTGGGACTAGAACTCACAGACTCCTGGTTTCTAGCCCGTTGCCTTAACCACTACACCACTACAGGGCTTTCCAAAGTTTTCCCGCGGCGACACACCAACCGCCGTTGGTGTGTCGCCGCGGGGAAACCCGGAAGTGCCGCTGTTGCGGCAGTGCGCAAAAACCCAGAAGCACTGCTGCTGCTTTCGGTTTTTCAACACACACTTTTGTGTCGCGACACACAGTTTGGAAAGCTCTGGTCTAAATAATAAGTTTGAATAGATAGTCTTTATACTTTTTAAATTGCATTTAAATTATAAAATAAAAATCTAAAGCTGTAAAATTATCTTTGTTTAATAGGGGGTAACTCCTATTGACTTCAGTAGGACTTACTGGTGTTTGCAAAAGGAGTAATCTGTGTAATCTTTAATTATTTTGGCATTTTGTAAAGTTACTGAAGTGCCATTCTTGTAATAAAACACTGTGTTGTCTTTGATGGGCAAATAATTCAACTATCAAATGCATGACTGAATATTAAAAAACTATAATAAAGAGTTGAAGAGCTGAATAATAAAGAGTTTGGTACAATCCCTTACAGAGGAAGGGGAGATCATATGAATGCACCCTGAAATTTAATGCACTAATTTGCCTCTGAATCAAACCTTGTAATAGCAGCAGATTTGAGTCCTTTACAATAGAGCTGATCCAGTCACACTTAAAAGTGTGGGGGGGGAGTGATAAGGAATATATTATAAGGTAATTTGAACAAATGTGGTTACTTAACTCTTCCCAACTGTAACTCTCTAGTACTGTTTGTTCCAGGACTTACCTTTTATCAGAAAGCTAATACAGGTAGTCCCCGCTTAGCCACCACAATTGGGCCTGGCAACTCTGTTGCTAAGCGATGTGGTCGCTAAGCAAAATATCACGTGACCGCGACAGACTTATGATGTCACTTCCCATTTCATTAAGCGAGTCACCGCAGGTCATTAAGCGAGATATCACATGACTGCGCCTTGCGATTTTACTGCCAGATTCTCTATTGACTGCTTGTCGGAAGCCAGCTGTGAAGCGCCCGAATGTTGATCACATGACTGTGGGGATGCTGCAACAGTCGTAAATGTGAGGATTGGTCACAAAGTTACTTTTTCAGCACTGTCATAACTTCAAACGGTTGCTAAACAGGGCAGCTGTTAACTGAGGTCTACCTATATTTTAAATTGCATTTAACCACTTCATACATGACTGAGATAGATTAGACAGACACTATCAAGGGACTGTTATTGAGATCTGACTCTTAGAGGTATGGGGTATGATAGATCATAGATATATAAATGATTCCCTCATCCAGTAAGCCACAATTTTCACAAGGCTTGTAGCACAATCCCCTGCCCTTCTGGAACACTGGCTTTTTCTTCCCTTGATCTTTTGAAGATTGTTCTCCTCCACTCATGAAACACATATATGAAAATGCATTTAAGGAATATGTTTGAAACTGCTTTTTAAGCGTAACACTTAGGTCCCCAGTGCATTGTTATGGGAGACAAGTGGTATAAAAATGTTATCTCGCATCAGGCTAGGTAATCTTTTGATTGCCAATAGCTGCACTTCATATTTTTAGAGGGGCTAAGGGCTGCAAGGATGATGGGGGTACATCATACATTTGGACAGGGCTAGAGTTTGGGGGACTATACCACCAGAATTCATCATACATGGTCAGAGGAACTGCAGGGCTGCAAAAAGGGGACTCAGACCCTGGACTGCTGCTGTCTTCCATCTTATTGAATTTATTTTATTTATTTATTTAATTTCTATAACCGCCCATCTCCCCCCATGGGGAACTCTGGGCGGTTCACAATAAACAAGTTAAAATAAGGTTTAAAATCTCAATTACACAATAAATATAAATTAAATTGAAAATCCAGATGGTAATGGAATAATTAAAAGGACAGTTATAAAATTAGGGGATTAGCCACCCCCATGAGGAACTATCCCTTCCTCCTTCCCATGCCAGGCGGCAGAACCAGGTCTTCAGCTCTTTCCTAAAGGTCGGGAGGGAGGAGATCCGTCTCAACTCTGGGGGCAAGATGTTCCATAGAGTGGGCGCTGTCACAGAGAAGGCCCGCCTCCTAGACCCCATCAGATGACACTCTTTAATTGATGGGGTTCGTAGCAGGCCCTCTCTGAATGATCGGGTGGGGCGGGTCGATAACATGGGGATAAGACGGTCCCTCAGGTATTCTGATCCCATGCCATGTAGGGCTTTAAAGGTGATAACCAACACCTTGAATTGTACCCGGAAGCAAACCGGCACCCAGTTCAAGGGCAACAGTGGGTTTAGCTAGTAACTTTTCACTAGCATCCACAGAGATTGTTAAATTAAAAAAAAATCTTGTAACTATGTTCTGAGTTACATATGTTGATTGCAATATGGAAAATGTTACATTGTGACATTAATAGCAACAGTTTTGGAATACTGATTCTTCTGATTTCACAAGAATTCATTTCTCCTATTTCATCACTGACAGTCTCTTCCAAGTAGTCACATTTGTTTTTAATTGATTGATTACATGCCATCAAGTTGTTGTCAATTCTTAATGACCATGTAGATAGATTTCCTCCATGATGATCTGTCACTAACCGGGTCTTTCAGGTCTTCTAACGGTGCACCCATTGCCACTGTAACTGGGTCTATCCACCTTGCTGCTGGTCGTCCTCTTCTCTTTCCTTCCACCTTTCCCAGCATCAGAGCCTTCCCCAGAGAGCTACTGTAGGTCTTCACATAATGTATCTGAAATAGGATAATTTGAGCCTGGTCATTTGTGCCTCAAGTGAGAACTCTGGGTTGATTTGTTTGCTGATCCATTTGTTTGTTTTCTTGGCTGTCCATGGTATTCTCAGGAGTCTTCCCCAACAGCAAAGTTCAAAAGCATCAAGAAAAATTTAAAGGTGTGCTGTGTTATGGCAGAAACTCTCTGAACACACTGTAAGTCTAAGCCAACATCTGCATTGGCAGTAGCATGTCTTGACTGTTGTTAGCATACAATATATCCTTCCTTGATCTTTGCTGTGCTGGGCTACTACATTATTGGAGTTGTCAGTGAGTGTGATGTTGAGTTATATGTAGCCCTATAACTGATACATTGGATGGATTAGAAAGAAAATTATATACAGGCTTGGCTGAGTTATTGTATTTAAGAAATAGATTTAAAACATGTTTAAAAAGGTAAAGGTTCCCCCCACACATTTGTGCAGTCGTGTCTGACTCTAGGGGCCGGTGCTCATCTCCGTTTGTTAGCCGAAGAGCCAGCGTTGTCCAAAGACGCTTCCACGGTCATGTGGCCGCATGACGCACTAAAACATGTTTAGTGACAGGTTAATTGTAAATTAAAAGACATGGAGTAAAAGGCTTTTTACCAATTAAAAAGAAAATTACAGTGCTCCATTCCTATGGGTTAAAAAGTCAAGGTGGGAGATCTGCAGAAAAGAGAGAGAAAGCAAACCATACTCTTTTTCTGCAAAACTTTATTAGCTTTTTTAGCTATGTCTTCTTTAAATGCTACAGAGTTTTTTCATGCAAGGGAGTATTAAAAAGTATCAGAGTTTGCAATAATACAAGCTTTTTGCTGAATATGCAGATTGCCCCAACACTTCAATTCTACTGCAGGTGTTTAATTTCTGAGCTCTGAAAGATGTCCATATACGGAGAAGAAATCAGCATGAACGTGTACATCTATTATCTCCTTAGATCAAGAGCAATCTGGTGAGACTCCTTTTGGAATGAATCAGAGAACTAGATGAGAATGTTAGTTCTTTAGGAGTTAGAAAATCTGCACAAATTCTGTACAGTATCACATTCTAACATCTAAAATGACACAATAAAGATGCTGATCAGCAAAACTGCTTTTAGTTTCAGCTGCTGGTAAGTAATAGGCCACAAGCCAACTGGCAAACACAATATAGCAATGAATTTTTAAAAATTATTTGCTGAATGTTTAACGTGTGAGGCAGAACTGCCACAAGCCATTTTCCGCACGTTATAACAAGTTCTTGAAAAAGCAAATGCAGTTCTTCAAGGTACATTAATTTATGCAAAGGGTCACTTTCTCTGTCACTATGCAACAAGGAGAATTTTTAAAAGATTGTTATCTTCTGCATTCCTCAGGGTTGCATCTCCATAGAAGGCCTGGCTTCATTCCTAGAACTTTCCTTTCCATAATAAGGAGGTAGGAGACTCAGTTTGGTGTAGTCCCAGGCTGGAAACTGGGAGACTGTGAGTTCTAGTCCTGGTTTAGGCATCAAGCCAGCTGGGTGGCCTTAGGCCAGTCACTCTCTCTCAGCCCTAGGAAGGAGGTCATGGCAAACCACTTCCAAAATCTTGCCAAAAAAATGCAGGGACTTGTCCAGGCAGTCGTCAGGAGTCAACACTGCCTGGACAAGTCAAAGGCACACACACAAAAACGCAGGTAAATGTGTACACCCAGTGTTGTGGCCCATGGATTAGACTGCACCCAGGTTCAGCCAAAAGACTACATCAACTCAATTTTCCAATTCAACACATTTCTTAAAGAATCCAGCAGAAAAAAAGACAGAAATTATCACTTGCTACAATATTTTAAAATGAACTTGTTGCTAACTAAATCTTTTATTTGAGAGAACTGTCTCTCTTTTAAACTGTCCCTGAAGCTTTGTAGAAAATAATTTAAAAGCAAAACTATTCAATTCAGCCTTAATTTGTTCAGTGCAGCATTTCCCAGTGACCAGCCTTGAGGCTTATTGCACAGAGACCAAAGCCATAGTTCAGTGCTGCCTATGAAGCAATTTTTTTTTTGGTCCCTTCAAGTCAGTCTTGACTCCTGGCGACTGCCTGGATCAGTATGCAGTGTTCTAGACAAGAGTTTGGCAAGTGGTTTGCCGTTGCCTCCTTTCTAGGACTGAAAGAGAGTGGCTGGCCCAAAGTCACCAGCTGGCTTCATGCCAAAGGCAGGGCTAGAACTCACAGTCTCCCGGTTTCTAGCCTGATACCTTAAACCACAGCTTTCCAAACTTTTCATGTTGGTGACACACTTTTTAGACATGCATCATTTCACGACACACTCTTACAGCAGGGCATCATTTCGCGACACACTCACAAGGCAGGCACTAGGACCTGAGCGGAATCACAGCAGGTTTGGAGGCAGCAAGGCACAAGGCAGGCACTAGGACCCGCGCAGAATCCTGGCAGGGCTCCGAGGCAGCGGCAGTCTCGACACACCCAGCCACTGCAGCCGACACACTAACGTGTCCCGACACACAGTTTGGAAAGCTCTGCCTTAAACCTACAAAAACTAGCTGTCATTTTAATTTTAGAGAATTTAATGTATTAAAATAATGTTGCAGAAACTTTGTTTTTCAGATCGTTATTGTATAAACTGGACTTATATAGACTCTTCCATGGTCAGATCTGAGTGATTACACTGGATTCTGGCATTCACAAAGCAGCAAAATGAAGCAGTAAAGATCTAGTAGCCCCTGATGGATTTTTGTAAGATTATGTGGACTTGATCTTGCTACAGATGCGTTTCTGCTGTTCCCATAAGTATATAAACTTGCATGCATACATGTGAATCTACAGTATCTTTTCATAGAAGTGTTGCCCACAAACATTTTTATGCACTAATTGTTTCACAATTTAGGGCATAGTTTTACAAATAAGAGCAATTTATTTAATATTTTAATGCATTTTACAAATGGAGAGGAAACATCCTAAATGAGCAGTCACACTTAAGCAATGGTGATGAATTAGTGCAGATTAGCATGGAAGGTCCAAAACTTGTATGTATTCTACATATGCAAACACACAAAAAGCATAGGGAGGGGGAATAATTCAAGTACAGAAAGGGACAGCTTGGCTTTTATTAGTATGTTCATTATGTTTTATTAGTATGTAGGATAATATATTTATATTTTTATATTTATAAATATAAATATATTTATAAATATATTTGTAGGGGTGTGGTGGCTCAGCGGGTAAGACACCAGGTTTGTTGATCGGAAGATCGCAAGTTCGGAGGTTTGAATCCCTAGTCCCGCATGACAGAGTGAGCTCCCGCACTAGCCCCAGCTCTTGCCAACCTAGCAATTCGAAAGCATGCAAATGGAAGTAGATGAATAGGTACCACTTCGGTGGGAAGGTAACAGCGTTCCGCGCGCATCATGAGGCCACATGACCGCGGAAGCATCTTTGGACAACGCTGGCTCTTCGGCTAACAAACGGAGATGAGCACCGGCCCCTAGAGTCGGACACGACTGCACAAATGTGCGGGGGGAACCTTTACCTTACTTAGGATAATATATTAGTTCTGAAAAACCTAACATAGAAAACACATGTGAAATAATATTTGTCTACTGCTAGATTTGAAGCACCAGCAAAACACTGGGATGGAAAGCTTGGTAACTAGTGAAAGTAAGGAGCCTCAGTGTAAAAATGATAGATTTAAAGACAAAAAATAGAGGAAAGAGAAATGAGTAGTTTTAGTTACCATGTTCCAGAAAAGGAGACCACAAAGGATTTTACTTCTAGGTTCACAGAGAAGTAAAATAATACGCTGTGTACAGACAATATTTTTGGTAAGCATGGTTTTTAGGTCCAAATTAGAAGGAAGTCAGCTCCTGTACATGGTGCACACTTCAATATATTTTTATTTTGGAGGTTTACTCTACACATGGACAGTTCCAGACATATTATGACTTTGTGGCTTTAATACTTTACTGTTGGAACTAATAATCTTCACTAGTTTAATAATCTACTGAAAACAATTATGTCTACTGTATATCCAGTTACTTTTGTACCAGCTAGTCTCTTGATTCTTAGAGTTATCATACCAAAATTAAGAACTCATATGGTATAAACAAAAAAGCAGAGAACAGTGTTTCCCAGTTCAAAGTCATTCCCCCTCCCAACACATCAACCAACATAGCCAATGATCAAGTATGATGGGAGCTGATATCTAACATCACAGGACTAAAAATGGAACCTACTAACTGGGTTGTTTACTCTCTTTACTGCAGATGAAGCTCTCATGCTGTTTGGCTTTGGGTTTTATCCTAAGTCCTCAGCCTATGGCACTTTGATTTTCTTTCTTTGTCTTTTCCACCCTTGACTCTGCAGCCTGGCATGTCACCTCTAGCAATGCTATACCTGTAGTGCAGGGCTTTCCAAAGTTTTCCCGCGGCGACACACCAACCGCCGTTGGTGTGTCGCCGCGGGAAAACCCGAAAGTGCTGCCATTGTGGCAGCGCGCAAAAACCCGGAAGCGCTGCTGCCGCTTTCAGTTTTTGCGCGCCGCTGTGGCTACGGCGCTTTCGGATTTTCGTGTGTCACCGTGGGAAAACCTGGAAGCGCCACAGTAGCATCAATGTGAAGCACCTTATTAGAGAAAGGATCAATGCTTTTTTGTTTATACCATATGAGTTCTTAATTTTGGTATGATAACTCTAAGAATCAAGAGACTAGCTGGTACAAAAGTAACTGGATATACAGTAGACATAATTGTTTTCAGTAGATTATTAAACTAGTGATTATTAAACTTTCGGATTTTCGCGCGCCGCCGTTGGTGTGTTGCCACGGGAAAACCCGGAAGCGCTGATGATGATCAGCGCTTCCGGGTTGTGTGGCAACACACCAGACTGTGTGTGGCAACACACTTTTGTGTCGCGACACAGTTTGGAAAGCTCTGCTGTAGTAGGCTGACCATATTTCCTTCAGATGAAAACGGGACTTTGGGGATGGCAAAACGGGACAGGGTCTTATGCCACCATGCCGGCTTCCAGACCCCGCCCCCCAGTCCACGCAATTGGCTCCCACCTGCAAACCCCGCCCCCGCCCCACACGATTGGCTCCCGCTTGCAAACCCCGCCCCCATCAGTATGATTGGCTCGGATTTTAATATTTTTTTCGATTTTTAAAGGTTTTTTTTTCTTCTAGCAGTAAATGGTGCAGCAGAGCTGGTGTGTTTGGGGAAGGCCGGAGCACACACACTGTTCACACAGCACCGTCATCGGCCGGGGGACAAGGGGAGGGGATGGAGGCCCACCACTGCCTCATCCCCCTAGGGCTTGGCCGAGGGAGGGAGGAGAGTCGCTGCTGCTGCTGCCGCCGCCGCCACCACACAGTAGAAGCAGGAGCTGGCCGAGCTGGGGGGCTTCAGCCACACCACACCGCCCCTTGCCGCCTGCCAGGCTGCGGGAGCTCCCGCAGCCCGGCAGGCGGCAAGGGGTGGAATGGTGCGGCTGAAGCCCCCCAGCGCAGCTGGCTCCTGCCGAGGACGGAGGCCCACCACTGCCCCAGCCTCCTCAGACTTGGCTGAGGGAGGGCGGAGAGTTGCTACTGCTGCCGCCACCGCACAGGAAAAGCAGGAGCTGGCCAAGCTGGGGGGCTTCAGCCACACCACGCCGCCCCTTGCCGCCCGCCAGGAGCTCCCGCAGCCTGGCAGGTGGCAAGGGGTGGCATGGTGTGGCTGAAGCCCCCCAGCGCGGCCGGCTCCTGCAGAGGATGGAGGCTCACCACCGCCCCGACCCCCTCGGGCTTGGCTGAGGGAGGGAGGAGAGTCGACACCGATGAGCAGGAGGTGGGCGGCAGCACAGCGCGATGAGGTTGTGACACCTCCCAGGAGAGCGGTGGCGGTGGCGGAGAGAGGGACGGTTCCAGGCGGAGGCGCTCGTGGAGGGGAGGCAGCTCCTCAGGCCCCTCACAAGGAAAGGCAGCGCCATGGCTCCACTGGGCCCTCCTCTCCCTCCACCACAGCGCCTGACTCACTTTCCTCCTCCAGACACGCTTCAGGCTGCAGCCCAGCAGACGCACGCAGCCCAGCCCCACGGACCCCGCAGCGGCCGGCGCAGTGTCTCTGCCCCACCTCTTAAGCAGCGCTGCCGTGCCCCTCGCAGAACGCCACCCCACCACCTGGCTTGGCCGCCATCCCGCCTCCCCAGCGCTGACATCTGCGAGGCGAGACCTAGAGCGTCTTGCGGGCAGGATTCTGAGGCAGGATCTTGGCCTTTTAAGGTTGTAATCTCACGCCGTTTGCGGCTGGGACCCAATTGGCCAAGCAGCGTGCTGATTGGTAGAGGGGCTTCTTGTTCCAGGCTGCCTCCAATCGGCAGCTCTGGTTCGGACCATACCAGCTTCTTCCGGAGGTCGGCTCATCTTCCTCCAACTGAGTCCGAATCTGGCATGGCAGTGGGGGCTGACCCACTCCTATCAGGCTTACTCCTGACTCAGATTTTTGAAAAACGGGACAAAATCAAGATTTTGACTATAACGACGGGACGCTCCAGAAATGGTGAAATAACGGGACAGTCCCATTCAAAACGCGACGTATGGTCAGCCTATGCTGTAGTGACTGTGCATTTAATCTTTCCATTCCTGAAGCATAAGAGACTAAAAAAACCCAGTGATTATCTCTATTTTATTTTTGCTTTTGTTGTTTTATATTTTGCTTCATTGTTTTATATTTTAGTGGATTTGTACTATGCTCAGAAAGTTGGTCATAGAGTCATCTAGAAAAGCAATAAATAAACATGACATCTCGATGTAGTGAGTTGGATCCAGATTTCTGCATACTGTATTTAAAGCAGACATGTTATGATCAAGACTCTTTGATTACTGTATGGGCCAGATGGTCATTTTATCACAAAGTACATTCATTTTATTTATTTATTTATATCCTAGAGAAAATCTATCTATATGGTTGCTAAGAGCTGACGCTGACTTGATGGCATGTCGTCGTCGTCATCATCATCATCATCACACTTATTTTATTCTAAGTTTTCTTCCCCTTGATCATATGACTGAATGAATGCAAATATTGGCTGAAGATCTGGCATCTCCGCACACAAGACAGAAGGGTTCTTTGAATTTTTTGGAATTTAAAAAATTAAAACAGCCCTATCACTCTCGATGAATGCAGCCCTAAACATAAAGAGACTATAATTAATTGTAAAAATTGTTTCATTTTGCACATGATTTATATCCTTCTTTCTCGTTCTAAACACGCATAACTATTTTATTCTACTTTCAAAATACCGCTTTTGCATCTGAATAGACCAGGCTTCAACGAATCAATCCGAATTCTTCAGTTTTTATCGCGACATTCTCTTGGCTTTCGCGCTCCCCAGTGTATAGTTGAATTCTTCCTATGCGAATGCGTGCGGTACACTACGTAGTAGTTGCTCGAATTCTATAGTTTGCATCGCAGACCTGTAGGAGAGGAGCGTGAACGTTTTGCTGGAACTGGGGACTGAGGAAACGTGGTGTTCGGATTGTCCTCTTCCTGTTTACTCTGAAGGAAGTCTCAGGGAATAAGTGAGTTTGCGCCAAATAACCGAGCGTAGGTTGTGGAATTTTGTAGAAACGTCCTTGGAAAATAGTTCAGCTGCCTTCAGGAAACTTGCTTCTGAGTTAATATGCATCAGATTCAGCTGCAAGTCTGACAGAGTTTTATTTTCCCTCCACATCAGCTGATGGGCAGCTGATTGTGGGCGGAATCCGTTTGCTCAAACTTCTTTTCTTTTAGGCCCGCACGTCCGTCTCATTTCCCCTCCCCCGTGCTGGTTGCTGACCGACGTCTAGTTAGAGAGGAAAACACAATGGTTGAAGTGAAGAGAGAAACCTTTGGTGAATGGCCCCTTGGCGGAGGGACCGTGGAAAAATTCCTGCTCAGATCCGACACAGTCAAAGTGGAAATCATATCCTTAGGCTGCATAATCACCTCCTTGGAGACTAAAGACAGAGACGGAAAATTTTCAGACATTGTTCTAGGCTTTGACCATTTGGAAGGTGGGTTTGATTGCACTTCGTAAGATTATTACAAAGGGAAATTCTAATCTGCTTTCAATTACATCATTTAATGTGCTTTCTTGAGGTTCATATGTAGTTAGATTGTGTAGCATTGTTGTTATTTATTTAGCACCTCAAGGATGAAAAATGTTCAAGCTCTGTCTCCTGAACTTGACTCCAGATGTATTTTCTGGGGAATAGTTTTCCCCTAACCAAGAGGAGGCCTGGCATAAATTTAAGCAATTTCTTTAGAAGCAGTGAGACTTGACACCTGATCCTCCATGAGAAAGTCCCACCTATCTGTAGGTGCATAGATAGAATTGCAGCTTTCGGGCCAATTAGATACATATCCCAGTAGATGCAAGCCAAGATGTTTTCATGGTGGGGAGGGGAATCCATAAAATGGAGTCACCTGTGCCTGAGTACTAGATGTGAGTCAAAGTTGAAATAGGAGTGAAACAAAACCGGGAATCCTGGTCTTTCCTTCATTCCCATGGCATTTAAGATCATTGAAGGTTTTTCACAGGTAGCTGCCTAATCGAGTTTTCTATTAACTTGTTTTCATTTATGGGAAGGGACCCAGCCCCCAAGCTACTCTTAGCTTACAGATGAGTGATTCAAGCACTAAAGTTCTTATGTTTTGAAACATTTGACTTCAAATATTTAAGGAACATATTGCTGTGGTTTCTTTGTGCTGTTTCATAAGCATCTAGTAATGTAATTGAGAATAGGTTGCTTCCCCTTACCCAGCTACCTCTTCTCCATTAAGCTTCTCTATTAAGCCACATTCAGATAACAGGCTAAGTCAGAGCTTTCCAAATTGTGTGTCACGACACATTAGTGTGTCGGCTGCAGTGTCTGGGTGTGTGTCTGCGTGTGTCACGGCTGCTGCTGCCTCCGAGCCCTGCCAGGATTCCGCGCAGGTCCTAGTGCCTGCCTTGTGCCCTGCTGTAAGAGTGTCGTGAAATGATGCATGTCTAAAAAGTGTGTCACCAACATGAAAAGTTTGGAAAGCTCTGGGCTAAGTCTTCAGAGAAGATTAGCAGGATTGTGCCACTGCTGGCTTTCTCCCTGCTATGCACTGCTCAGGCTTACCTGAGGCTGTGTATGCCATGTCGACTCAGAGCAGCTGCCATTTGTGGTTTGAAGAAATTGAAATGTGAAACCAAAGCCAGCCATTAGTTTTAAATTCTGGTTCCTGCAAGCTGGCAATCGAGTTCACACAGTAGTGACAGGTAAACCTCTAAGTTTGTTTGAAGTCCCACCTACAACAGGTGGTAAGATGACAACATATATCATCCATTAACTTACTAAAAAGGCTTGAAGTATAAGAGGAGAACAATCTACATGATAGCTGAGTTGTTGGATGAGTTTGACTCAAAAATTGGTACAGTCCAGCTCATTTAGCTAACTAGGCTATAGCAATTCTTTACAAGAGTGTGGTAAAGGTAAAAATGCTGCCCTGTTATCCTTAGCAGGTGGAATACTGTCTCACTTTGCATTCTGATTGCCTTTCTAAGCTTGGAAATTAGAGAATGAAATCGATTCAAAGGTCTCAGAAATATAAGTCTTTTCCAAACCAATTATCTCCAGTTGTGGTGAGCTACAATTCCCATTGTCCCCATCCACCACAGTCAGTGGCATTCACGCTGTGTGGGTATTATGGAAATTATAGTCCAGTACATCTGGAACCCTGGCAGTATGTGGTTACCAATCAGCAGTTCTCATATTCTGTGTTGGAGATTAGAATATTTCAGAGCCTGGTAAAGGCTGAAACAAACTGGCTAACTGCTGTTGGGGGCTTTAGTGACTAAGTCCATAAGAAGCTGAATACCAAGGTAAAAATTTTGTGGTACCATAAGGAGTAAAACATTTATGATAATAAGCTTCATTAATCATATGTGATGGAAGTAGTCCATGAAAGCATATGCCAGAATCATTTTGTCAGCCTTTAAGACTCAATGAGATCAATTGTTTTTCTTGAACCAGATTAACATACTACACTACTAGAAATAGAAGTATATTTTGATTATCTTTCCTGTTTGGTAGCAACCAGGTTTTCCATTGCAGGAGAGACAGTTTCATTCTTTCACAATGATTAACAAATGTACTTTTTATTCACTATCATGTACAAAGAAGAAATTCCACTTGTGTAAATGAAAATCACAAGTGCTTTTTGTATAATTTATATTTTTGTCTTTTCATTTCTTTGATTCAAGATCGTATATATGACTGCCATTTGTCAAAAACATGCACTTCTATGGTTGCAGTATTTTTTTCACAGAGGGGTGGTAAATTAAGCTGGAAAAGAGTGACTGGCCCAAGTATGTGGATCTGAACTCAACACCTCATTACATTACCAAAGAATATACAACCCAATAGGTATTAACTTCAGTGTAGAAGTTCTGTGCACACAGCTCTTTGCAGATATGACATTGTCACTTCCATTAAAATGAGCATAAAAACCCTCATAAAAGAGCCCCATAAAATATTGCTCAATTAGGATTTATTGGGTGCCACACATGTAGGAAAGAATGGCCTCAGTAGGTTTTTAAATCTGGCTAGCTTTACACTAAATACTAAAATGTAAATGACATTATATTATCCTGCTGCTCTCTTTTCTTCTCTTTCTTAGGATATATCAGCAAGCACCCCTATTTTGGAGCTATCATTGGACGGGTTGCTAACAGAATTGCCAAAGGGAAATTTGTAGTGGAAGGACATGAGTACCAGCTGGCCATCAATAATGGACCCAACAGTTTGCATGGAGGAGTCAAAGGGTTTGACAAGGTAGGTCTGCTAGTGGGGTGCTAGTGATAAATGAGACAAAGATGGTACTATTTTGTTTTTTTTCTTCATTGTGTGGAATTATAGTCAAGCTGGATCTTACTTTATTAGCCACACATTGTTGGTAATGGTGCCAAGTTTTCAGTGTATACTGGTGCCATATGCCAGTGTATACAGGCAACTCTAGCAATGCAAGTTTCAACAGATCCGTTAGATCAAAATGCACACAAAATTGCCACATAGGCTAAGGACCAATGGCCTCCCTGGGCCTTCTTGCTTCTAATGTATTTGAGGAACCTTTTATTATCTGTCTTCATGGTTTTGGCAATATGCTCCTCAAATTTTCTTTTTGCCTCCCTCACTGTCTCTTTGCATTTCTTTTGCCAGAGTTTATATTCTTTTTTTTGTTTGTTTTCTTCATTAGGTCTTCCACTTTCTAAATCATACTTCCTTGGGCCTCATAGCTTCCTTGACAGTGCTAGTCAACTATGCAGCCTCATTTGGGGGCCATTTTCCTAATTTTATGAATAAATTGTGCCTTCCCTTTGGGTTTCCTTTTCACCAGCCTTCTCAGTTTTGAAGTCAAATATGACTGTATTGGACTTGCTATGTAGGATATTGCTTCTCTGAATGCTGAATTTTCCTATTCCTAGTCAGTTCAACTACACATATTTCTCTCATCAAATCCTGAGTACTACTTAAGAGTAGGTCTAGTATTGCACCTTCCCTCGTTGGTTCCATGACCCAACTCTTCCTGCGGATAGATACTTTTTTCTGTGTATTCTAATCACAGCATGCTTCATTTCTAATAATATAACTGATTTTGTTTTATTCTGTTTTCTTACTAAAAACAAACATTGCTAACATTTTATTACCTTTGATTCCCTAGTTAATTCCTGGTTGAATCAAATGTTTGTAATACTTAAAAAGTGGAGCCCACTATTGTTTTATATTAAAAACAACTGCTAATTAAAATGCATTAAATTATCTTTATCTTTCATAATTTATCACTTTTAAAGGATATGAATGACCCAATGTGTTAGTAGACTTCTGTGTGTTCTATATTGCTTTAAAAGCTTATGTTTGGAAAATAGCCTTCTTCACCAACTGGATTTGTCCACTGGCTCAGAAGTAGGCTGACCATACGTCCCGTTTTGAACGGGACAGTCCTGTTTTTTTTAGCATTTTTCAACTGTCCCGTTGTTTTGATAAAAATCTCAATTTTGTCCCATTTTTTAAACCCGGCAGGAATGGCGCGGAAGGAGGATCCGAGCCGGAGCTGCCAATTGGAGGCAGCCCAGAAGAGGAAGCCCTCCCACCTATCAGTGTGCAGCAAAAGAGGGTGGGGTTTGCAGGCGGGAGCCAATCACACAGACCGGGGGCGGGGTTTGCAGGCAGGAGCCAATCACACGGACCGGGAGGCGGGGACCTGTCTTTTTCATGAATACGGAATATTACATAAGACCCCGTCCCGTTTTGCCATCCCAATGTCCCGTTTTTGTCTCAAGGAAATATGGTCAGCCTACTCAGAAGCTTTCCACTGATGGGAGAAGACTTCATCTATTAAAGGCTACTCCATTGTCTGTGAAGCAGATAACAATTAAGCATAAATCTCAAGACCTATATTTAGAATAAGCGATCCCTTTCAAGGACTGCACACAGATGTCTGTACAGATACAACAGCTTTTCCCAATGTGATGCCTTCAGTTGTGTTGGGACTACAATTCCTTGCTAGCTGGGAATTCTAGACGTTGGAGTCCCAACACATTTGGGCAGCATCTGAAGATTGGTCTAGTCAAAGTAGATTTATTTTTTAAGCTCATCACTGAAACTGTATTTTAGGCTATCTGGTCTCCTGAAGTCCTGCCAGACGGTGTCCGCTTTTTCAGAATAAGTCCAGATGATGAAGAGGGATACCCTGGTGAGCTGAAAGTGTGGATATCATATACACTCAAGGATGGGGACTTAACAATCAATTACAGAGCTCAAACTAGTAAGACTACAACAGTCAATCTAACAAACCATGCTTACTTCAATCTTGGAGGTCAGGTAAGTGAGTTTCACAACCATTACTGATGTTGGCAAGAGATTTTGACAAAATAGACAGATCCTTCATTTCTTTTAACTGCTAAAGCCCTTGCCTGTATGCAATTGTTTCTAATCTTGTCTGCTGCAATCTACTACAGTCCAAGTTTGTACATCTGTAACCAAGGGAGTTGGAGCCTCTTTTGATCTTGAAGCCTGAGAATAGGTCCTTTGGGAAAAAACACTCCAAATTGGACAGAATCCAACTTTTGCATTTTGAAGCATTTTGAATTTGGCTCCGAAGCAAATTGGAAAGCTTTACAGCTGTTCCATGACCTGGTTTTAGCCATACCATTGAATTTTGCACCAATAGAAGCCTCTGAAATGATCAATAAATTAATTGAACTGAAATGTATAAATTGTTTTTAAGGGCAGCCCTTGCAATAGTTTTATGTATTTATTTATGGAATTATATAGCTGCCTAATTGACAAAAATGCAACTCTGGTCAGCTACAATAGTAAAAAAAATTACACCATCCTTGCAACAAAACAATAAAAAATCAACAAAGGCAACAAATGCACAGTTTGGGTGTATCTGCATATATTCCACCTCCCAAGATGGGCTCATCTAACATCCTGACCCTTTGAAGAGAATAGTCTTCAAAGCTTTCTTGGACCAACAAATTCAGGACCAATTGAAGACTGTTTAAATAAGAAAATATGATTCTTTCTTTGAATGTTAAGTGTCTTGGTTTCAATTTCTAAAGCAGCTGGTGTGGGGCCACTAGTCATTCCACAGAACAGGTGGAATGGTAGAAAGATATTGTAGCATGCAGTGTTCTCCTATTCAAGAGGCCAAGCAACTTTTTAAACATTAAAGGAGATCTTTGAAAAATGGAGCCAGAAATTAGTAACTACAATATCAACACTGTTGGTAATGATGTCTGCTTCTATGGATAGACTATTTCCAAAATATGTTAATGAAGGAATGACAGATGTGGAACAAATTTTGACAAGACAGAGAAAGTACCAAAAGCTTGTTAAAGACTTGAAGTAATCTGTGTGATGGGATAAAGAAGAATTGAGGAGAAATCAAATCCTATGACAATATTTAATTGAATCAAAGATTAAGACTGTTAGAAGTAAAAGGAAGGAATATAAAGTTGGTTTATTTGATCAAGGTTAAAATAAGACATTTTTTGCAAAGTTCTGGCAACCCTTTATGGACTTTGTGCTGACATCAGAATTGAAAAGTTGATGTTTTATGGATTTGCTTATAGATAAGGGATGGGATATGGGATGAAGAGATACCTGTTTGTAACCTTATAGGTGGTGAAGAGTTACTAAATTTGTTTATATTTGTTGTGATGAAGGTTGGAAGTCACTTCTTTATATATTTCTTTATTTTTTCTTTTTTTATTTCTTCTTGCACTTTTTATTCTTTTTTTCTTCTCTTTAAGTTCAGTTTGTATTAGTTTTTACTATTATCAAAATTCTTAATAAAAATTATATTAAAAAAGATCTATGTTCAGAACAAAATCAAAATGTTATTATCTCACTGTATCTAGTATTACAGAATTTTCTGTTTCCATACTTCAGGGGTCATCCAATATCTATGACCATGAATTTACCATAGAGGCAGATTCTTACTTGCCACTGGATGAAACTCTGATTCCAACAGGTTGGTTAATTTGAGTGCCTTTGAAGTTGGAGCTGTATTCTAGAGAGAAAAAAACTCAGCTTGTTGTAGACTTAAGTTCCTGCTTTCAGATTTCAGTTTAGCAGGTTGCATATCCCAAGTTGGAATTATAGGAGAGTTGTCTGGATAATGACTAACAAATTTATTCTGACACTAGATTTCAGAAATTAGAACACATAGTCTGAGCCTATGCTTTGTAATTTACATCCAGATATGGATTTCTTTTTTACATTTTCTTTGTCATGGATCTACAGAACTAGGAATAAAGTCTTTGGTTCCCAGTTGGCCAGATATCCAGCAGTTTTCCGTTTCAAAACAAATAACATAAACTATTCTCACCCCATCCAGTTTTATCTCAGCTGGCCATTTCTACACCTTAGTGTTCAGAATGACCATGCTGGTTGTCTGTTTTTCCCCACATACACTAGGCCAGTGTTTCTCACTGGGAATTCTGGGAACTGAAGTCCACACATCTTAAAGTTGCTGAGGTTGAGAAACACTGCACTAGGGGAACTGTAACACCTTTGAAGCCCAATGGGTAGGGATTATAGGAGCTGTAGTCTAACACATACCCTGGAGAAGAAGCTGATGCTAGGGAAAGTGGAAGGCAAAAGGAAGAGGGGCCGACCAAGGGCAAGATGGATGGATGATATTCTGGAGGTGACGGACTCGACCATGGGGGAGCTGGGGATGGTGACGGCCGACAGGAAGCTCTGGCGTGGGCTGGTCCATGAAGTCACGAAGAGCCGGAAGCGACTGAACGAATAAACAACAACAAACAGTCTAACACAGGGTGGTGTCAGGTTGGGAATGCTATGCTAGAATTTCAGTCCATTTATCAAAGTAAACCTGCAGACAACAGGTGCAACATTGTTTTGAGAGAAGGGCAAAATGGATAATATAGTTGAGACTTGCTCTTAGACTCATACTGAACATAGGAACTTGTCTTATGCCAGTACAGGTCACGGTCCATCTATTCCAGTGAATATGATTGGCAGTGGATCTCTGGGATCTCAGACAAGCTCACCTATTTAAAATCCTTTAATTGGAAACAATAGCATTACTGACTTTTGATATGTAAACTATGGCTTTGGAATATGCTGTTCTAAGGACTGATGCTTTGTTGTTCAGTCGTTAAGTCGTGTCCGAATGTTTGTGACCCCATGGACCATAGCACGCCAGGACCAATGCTTAGGTGTGTTTATAGTACCGATTCTTTCCAGATTTCAAGAGAGGTAGCTCTCTTTGTGCTGCATGTGGATCAGCTCTGGACTTCCCATTCCTCTGACATGACCTTGTGCTGAGGGCTGGATCAATATTTTTATGAAATGAGCAAAGCTGAACCTTATTTACAATATGGAAGCTTGTGTGTGGCTTATTTCATTATGGTCTTTGCTGTTGCTTCATCTTGCTTCCCATCTCTTAGCTGGAAGCAAGCCCTCACTCAGCATCTGTTCCATCTTAAGTATGTTTAAGGAAAGCGGGCAATTTTATTGGCAAACAGATCTTAATCCTTCCCACTCAAAGTCTGGTTAATTTCCCAATACATGTTTTAAAACAATCTGCCCCTCTTGATTTGTCCTGCTTGTATAAGCAGTGTGCACCACATTTTTGCCTCACTGAACCGCCCAGTCTCTGGATTCAAGCAAGCAATTCTTTCTCTTCTTTCTCCTCCTCCCACCCACAGTAACCTAAACTTGGTTAGGGCTACCGTGCAAAGCTCCTGCTTGCAAAATGCTATCACCGTGCTAATTTCCCAACATCACAGCTAGCAGAGGTTTTTTTTTTGACAGAAATAGAAGGAATGTTTACCTTCTCTCATAACTGGCACTTGGTTTTCTTGAAACTAGCCTGACAAATGCACACAGGTCTTAAAAATGTAGAAGGTTCTGTCTGCCAGCAATTTCTTATTTTCTCTATGTCTGGAGTAGCGATGGGTGGCTATTATTACTTCAAGAATTGTAGCAGCTCAGTGGGGTGGGACAGTTTGTATCCAATTTTTTGTAACTGTATCGGTCAGCTAGAAGGAGGACTAATTGGCTCAAGGTGTTCCCTGCCTGTTTTCAGTGATCTGAGGCTGGCGGAAATAAAGAGGATTGAAGGTTGACTTCAAACTATTTTGGGAGGGATTTGGGGATTAGAGTTGGAATGAAAACTGTGCGATGTGGAAGTACCAATAGATTGCTGTAAAGTAGTGTTTTTTAAAATCATGGTGCATATTAATGTACTTAGTACAGGGGTTGTCTTAACAGTAGCAACTGTGAAAAGATGACAGTCAATGTATTTTTTTTATATTTCATGTCCTTTTGTGTTTTTATAATCATCATTATACACCTGAATACTTCAGGCTACGTCAAGTCCTGTCAAGTCCTTTACATCCCCACTCTTCTTTTGATTTGTTCTCCTCCTCCCCCATCAGGAAAGATCACACCAGTGCAGGATACTGCATTTGACCTGCGAAAACCAAAAGAACTTGGGAGACACTTGCAGAAGTTTCAGCTGAATGGATTTGATCACAACTTTTGTTTGGCCCCGAGAAAAGAACCACATTTCTGTGCCAGGTGAACATTTGGTTTAATTCATTTATTCTCTACATGTGATGGTTGTGAAAGCTTCACTCTAACTTTGCTTTATTTATTTATTTTCTATCCCGTCTTTATTTTTATAAATAAATCAAGGCAGCAAACATACCTAATATTCCTTCCTCCTCCTATTTTACCCACAACAACCCTGTGAGGTGAGTTGGGCTGAGAGTGAGTGACTGGCCCAAGGTCACCCAGCCAGCTTTCATGCCTAAGGCGGGACCAGACCTCTCTGTCTCCTGGGTTCTAGCCTGTTGCCTTAACCCAGAGCTTTCCAAACTGTGTGTCGGGACTCGTTAGTGCAGTGCTTTCCAAACTGCCACTGTTGGTGACACACCAACGACAGCAGCAGCGGCGAGGGGCCGTGCACGGCGGCGGCGGCCTCGCTAAAACGCGGAAGCACTGATGGCGCGCCGCCACCGCCGTGCACGCCCCCGCTTCACAACACACAAAGCTGTGTGTTGCGACACACTAAAGTGTCGCAACAGTTTGGAAAGCTATGCGTTAGTGTGTCGGCTGCAGTGTCTGGTTGTGTTGCGGCTGCTGCTGCCTCCAAGCCCTGCCAGGATTCCACACAGGTCCTAGTGCCTGCCTTGTGCCTTGCTGTCTCCAAACCTGCTGTGATTCCGTGCAGGTCCTAGTGCCTGCCTTGTGCCCTGCTGTAAGAGTGTGTCGCGAAATGATGCATGTCTAAAAAGTGTGTCGCCAAAATGAAAAGTTTGGAAAGCTTTATTAGAGTCCCCCAATGGGGGAGATGGGCTGTAATTTAAATTCAAACAAATAAATAAATAAACCACTAGACCAAACTGGCTCTATGCTCTTCTCCTTTGATTGATTCAAAATTATTAATACACTGTTTTTCATAAAATGTCCCATTATATGAAACGATGGCTCAGCGGTTAAGACGCCAGGCTTGTCGATCGGAAGGTCGTGAGTTTGGAGGTTGAAGACCCTAGCCCCGCGTGACAGAGCGAGCTCCCGCACTCGCCCCAGCCCTTGCCAACCTAGCAATTCGAAAGCATGCAAATGCAAGTAGATGAATAGGTACCACTTTGGTGGGAAGGTAACAGCATTCCACATGCGTCATGCCAGCCACATGACCACGGAAGCATCTTCGGACAACGCTGGCTCTTCGGCTAACAAACGGAGATGAGCACCGGCCCCTAGAGTCGGACACGACTGTGCAGAGGAACCTTTACCTACCATTATATGCCAATTTAAATATAGCACTTCATCAAAATTAGAGCCCCCTGCCTCCAAAAAAAAAAAGGGGGGGAGGGGGACAAACAGCAGCAGCACAGCAAAATAGCCAAGAGGATTAATTTTACTGCCTGTATGTAGAAAGCCAGCAGGGAGGATATACAAGAAGCTGGAAAAGTAGAAATTTTTATCTGGTGGTGGACAATTTTGGAGTAGAATCCGTAACAATTTTTTATATTTTAAGTGCCATGGAGGCTTTAAAAAGATGTTCTTTGAGCTTCACTGGGATCTATACCTTTCCTTGTGGAAATTTGGAATTTATTGTTAATGCCAGTGTAACGTGAATGATACTTACGACTGCCTTTGTAAATCATAACCTTGGGTTTTCCACTTCTTTGTATTTATTTTACTATTTTTCATCTGCTTTTCACCCTTCATAAGAATATATCAGCACAGAAAACAAGAGTTAACAAGAAACATCAACAAAATCTCCAGCTGAGCAAACGGAATCATAAATCCTGCATTTGTTACAATCAACACTAGGACCATATGTGATGAAACCAGTGATCTGAACCAGGTGCTAAAATATCAAGAGCCGAGTCTGACACTGTTCTGCTCAGGGAAAGGCATTCTACATTTCAATTACCACCACAGTGGTAGCTCGGCCACATTACGTGATTTACTTCTGTTGGACAGAGAATACTGTAAAATGTACTGTAACATAGCTAAGCAATCGGGTGCTGCGGTGCTTTTGATTTCAAGGGGAAAAGGTACCCTGGAGGATGCTTGGGTGTGCATGTAGACCCTGCCTGGATTCCTTAAACCAAATGCAGCTTTTCCTGCAATTGTCTGTAGCTTGAATCATGTCAACTGGATCTCTATTTTCTCAGTTGACATGATTCAAGCTACAGACAATTCCACCTGGATGACTGAGAACCTTCATAGACATTTTTCCTGCAATTGTACAGCAGCCACCACACGAACCTCAGGAAAAGATGCCGCTGCTTTAAGGAGGTGCCAAGAAGTGCTATGTGAGGCCTTTGTACTTTGAAGCACTTTTTTCCCCTTTACCTATAAAGCACAGCAGAGTCCTACTGAGGGAATCGGCTTCATTCCCCTGTAGAATGTGGATTTTTTAAAATCAAGGATTAGAGGGTTGGAAACAGGCGTTGCTTACTCACATTCGTATTCTTTTGATCGCCAAGATTTGGAAGGTGTTAAAGCACCTACTTTTAAAGTTCTTCTGGATTTTGCTCATGCTTTCACAAGGATGTTTCTGTATGAAGAGATTCACATCCACTTTATGATGCCAACTTGGGCCTAGCTGTATTATTGAAATGTGCCTCTTGTTTTGGATGGAGATGCAGCTGACTTTTTAAAGACAATAATCGGTTTAATTCTTATTTTGTGCTCTTAGATTATGTGAAATAGTAACATGTTTGTGTCAGATTACCCATATGAGAAGTGTTTTGGCAAATTGCATCCTTTACCAGCAAAGCGTTCTCATGATGACGTGAACGCCAGGTGGCTAGTTAACAAGCATTCCCATAATTTTGAATGGCGTTGTTTACATCTTCATGAGATAGGGAGCGAGAAGGTACCATGTTATGGCTAGCAATGGAAATCTTCCCATGAGAACAAATCCTCCTGATTTCCTTCTGTGGGAAGCCTTGCCCAGGCCCCCTGTGAGAGCAAGGAGGGGGGGGGAACTCAGTGCTTAGATGCAGCACTGCCACCCAATAGCAGGTCATGCTATGTGCTTTAGGCCTAGTGCTTTAGGCCTGGTGTGTGTCACAGCTAACTTCCAGCCAATCAGAAAGCTAGAAGAACTTAATATACAACCATGCAAAATGGTGTTCTATGCTTCTTGATTTCTAGTGTCTTTTAGCCATGTAGTTCTTCATGTGTATTCTACTTTTGAGGACTGAGCAGTGCATAGCTATGGGAGGCTATGCATGGCATGAGCTCTGGCCCTGGGATCAATACACGGAACTCTGCTTATAAGTTTGTTTTTGTTTTTCCTTTTACAATGCTGTATCTTGTATATTCAACTGTCATTTTTGCGATACTGTTAGCCCTAACAAGCTGCATTCTTGTCTGTTTATTCTCAAGCCTCGAGTTTTTTCCCCTTTAAGCCAGCGTATATCCCATCAGGTTATGGGCCCAGAGAGAAATTTGCGTTTTCTTTGCTGCGTTGGACCTGGCTGTAAAAGGGAGTTTGTTTTTAGAGGCTGATTTTAGAATAAACATGTTGTCTTTGAGTGGTCAGCAATGGCTGAACAGTGTCTGGTCAGTCTGCCATTTGAGCCTTTAGATGGCACAAACTATCTGACCTGGTGTGTGGAGCTGAAATCATTCTTTTTGCAAGAAGAAGATTTGTGGCAGTATGTGGCAAATCCACTTCCAGAGGGTTCCCTTTGAAGAAGTGCAAGCGTGTTTGGACTGTGCATTTTGCTTTTGGGACTCAAATCCTCTGAATGGAATCATCTCAGCTACTGCATATCAGCTACTCAAGGACTGAGTAATGGGTGCTGAGCGGCTGTTGGAGCCTTCAATACAAAGCAGAACTCTGTTGCCCTTGGTGGACTATTAAGACAGCTTTATAGTTTGAAGCTGCAACCGGCTGAAAGTGTGATGACCCACCGTGGTGAGTTCAAGACTTTGTTTGCTGCATTTGAACAAGGCGGCATGTTTTTCTGGGGCTGTGAAAAAGCGTGCGTGATTTTTGCCAAGCCTGGACAGTAGTTTTGGTCTACTGGTCGAGAAAGCAAAGACACTATCTCCCTGCGACCTTCCTGTGGATTATTTTACAAGCCACTTCCAGGAGCCATCTGTTGCTGCTGTTCCTGAGATTTCCAAACAGAGCGTTCCAGCTGAAGTAAAACCTGATATGGAATCTACATTTTGCTGTGATTCTGGAAGGCTGTTCCCTGCCCCATCCAGCGGATGCTGTCAGTGCAAGAAGCCTGATTTACAAATGGAGGGGAAGCCGGAAGCCAGAAGCCAGAAGTCAGCTAAACAACGAATCCGAGTCTTCTACTCTGCCGGACTGCTGTGTGTAAGCATATCTCGGCGTGATCTTGAATTCGGTGTGCAGTAAAAGTTTGTAAACACGAACTGCAAGCCTTGAGTTCAGCAAGTCATTTTAGCTGATATTTCTGTGATAAGTGTGTGAAATGTGTATGTGTACACTTGTTTTTCTCTCCTCAGTGTTCCAGCCCTGGTCAAGTCTGAGTGTACTTGTTGCTGGATGTTTCATTGAAAGAGATGAGGCTGTGTGTGTTAGAGGAAAAACTGTAAAATCAAGTGTGTGAGATGCTTCCTAAGAAGGAGATTGTGTGGACAGGACATTGTGTGTTTAATGTTCCCCACATCATAAATGCATCCATAAAGTTTTCACAAAGTACTGGGGTATCCCAGGATGGGAGAGTGTGTCTCAGATAGCCAAATGCATTCTGAGTTAGAACCCAGGAAATGTGCAAAAGTTTCTTGATTGTGTTGTGTGTAAACTGTGTGTAAACAATCTAATATCAGAACTGTATCTGTTGCTAGGCAAAGTGACAGAGTGTTAACTAGACCATTTCAGTTGGTTCATAGAGATCTAGTTAGCCCCCATGTCCCAAGTAATGGTGGGGTGTGAGTTTCATGTTCCTTCTGGTTGATGATCATACCTGCTTGTGTTGTTGCTACTTGTTGAAGTCTAAAGCGAAGGTCTGTGCTCACTTTGAAGTGTATGTAGCAATAGTAGGATGAAAATATGGTTATTTAGTAGGTCAGTTCCAGTCTGATTGTAGTAGAGAGTTTCTGAGCCATGTGTTCCAGAATTGGCTTTGTAGGAAAGTATTCTCCCAAAGACTTGCCAATGTTGGAATTCTAGCTGAGTGTTGGTGTTGTGAATACCATTAAAAATAGCCTGCTGTTAGTTGCTCAGGTGCCATCCCATGTCTGGGGAGAGGCTGCCTTGATTGCAGTGTGTGTTTTCTAACTAACAGGTTGTAGAATTCAACTGTAAAAAGAAGTTCATTTTTCTTCTTTGGTATGGCAAGCACCCTTCACTGAAGTACCTGCATGTCTGTGGAACATTTGCATGTGTTCACAACCCCAGGTCACAGAGAAGGAAGAACCAAGGAAGCACAGTGCTTCAGGTTGTTGGTTGTTGATTAAAATCCAAGGCTTATCGGTGTTTCATTAAGCCATGGTCAAATCCAAATCTCCAGAAGTGCTTTATTTTTAAGCAGCCTACTGGTTGGGAAAGGTTACATGCTAAGGTTGCAGAAGTGTTGCTGCATTGCTAGTGTAAAACCCACTGTCCATAGTTCAGTAGATGGGCAAAAACCAGTTCAGGTTTCTTCTGTTCCCAAGTCTCCTAGTGTGTTAAAAGGGCCCCTCAGGTGAAGGAAGAGAAATTTCACCTGAGCAGTTGCAGGGCCTGGAGAGGGAGTCAGGTAGTGGAAGGAAAGAAGACGGTGATGGAGGAAGTACAGTGGTCATTCCTCATGGGTCCTCTTATTCCACAAGGGTGTGAAGCCTGACAGATTTGTGAGTTAGCAGGTGACAGAGTGTCAAGTTACCTGAGAAAACCCTGTCTTTTCAAGACGTGTTGCTCCTGCCTTTGAGAGGCAAGAACAACATTGGAACACAGCTGTGGATAGTCAGTTTGAGTTTTGGTGAAGTGTTAAAAGTAACCAACCTGTCCTTTGTTTTAGTAAGCTGTAGGTTCCAGATGAGTGTTCAGAAAGACATTTCTTCCTGATAATACTCTGCAGTGTAAAGCCAGCTTTGTTGCCCAGGGATTTCACAAGAGGAGTTTGTGAACTGTGAATCTAATGTATGCACCCACAGCTAGGCCAGAATGTTGACGTGTGATGCATTTTCTGGTTGCGTAGCATGGAAACAGGTGTCCATTTACATATTGTGATGTTGACACAGCATATTTGAATATAGATCTCCCTGAAACAGTGTGTGTAAGGCAAGCCTTGTGGCTCTACATGTGTGACAAGGTCCCAGACAGTTCATTGACTTAACAGGGTGCTTTATGGATTTTAAAGCAGGCCAGTCATTGATAGCATGGTCTAGATGCTAACTGGGATGTGTAGAACAGTCACGTGCTGTTTTCTGTGTGTACATAAGAAAGTGTAGAAGTTTGTGTAGGACTTCGTACTTATGTAGTGGGTTTTTTGCTTAGAAACTGAAGTTTTCCACCTTGAATAAGAATTTGTCAGTCAGCTGAAATAGAATTGCCAGCTGAGGAAGTTCAGCACAAATTCGAACATTTATCTTGGTGTTGAAGTTACAAAAGCCCAGAACAGAATCCTATGGTTCTTGAGAGTGTCAAATGACAGAGTGTCACAGAGTGTCATTTGTGTAAAGGAAAGCTTATCCTTAATTTGTTGTATATCACTCTGCAGTAACGCAGTGGACATGCCCTGAATTAGTTTTGCCCAGGTAGGGTACCAAGCTTGCAAAATGGTTTAGCCCTTGATGTGAGCTTGCAAAGGGTTGAAACAGCCCTGCAATTTTCTTCAAATCAAAACAAACCTTTGCCTCAAAAAATCAGCTAACAGCATGCAACAGGATTGGAATTCCTGCTTACCAGCTGCATTTATTTGCAAAGGAGGGGGCAATGAGGGCAATGTTTTTCTGTTTCTATTTGACTGTTTTATATTACTGCATAAGTTGTATTTGATGTATTTGTATGTATCTGAATAAAACATTGCATGAAATGTATATTGTGCAATACATATGTGTAACAAGTGTTTTTAAACCATTTTCTAGTGTTGATGACTATTGGTTGTAAAAACTGTAACTTGAATAGTGTGATTATTACATGTACTAACCATTGTTGTTTCTTGTTTCTGTAAATGTATTTTATAGCTTTGACAATCCCATCGCTGGTGTCGGGTCCAATTTGGGAGGGGTGTCAGATTACCCATATGAGAAGTGTTTTGGCAAATTGCATCCTTTACCAGCAAAGCGTTCTCATGATGACGTGAACGCCAGGTGGCTAGTTAACAAGCACTCCCATAATTTTGAATGGCGTTGTTTACATCTTCATGAGATAGGGAGCGAGAAGGTACCATGTTATGGCTAGCAATGGAAATCTTCCCATGAGAACAAATCCTCCTGATTTCCTTCTGCGAGAAGCCTTGCCCAGGCCCCCTGTGAGAGCAAGGAGGGGGGGAACTCAGTGCTTAGATGCAGCACTGCCACCCAATAGCAGGTCATGCTATGTGCTTTAGGCCTGGTGTGTGTCACAGCTAACTTCCAGCCAATCAGAAAGCTAGAACAACTGAATATACAACCATGCAAAATGGTGTTCTATGCTTCTTGATTTCTAGTGTCTTTTAGCCATGTAGTTCTTCATGTGTATTCTACTTTTGAGGACTGAGCAGTGCATAGCTATGGGAGGCTATGCATGGCGTGAGCTCTGGCCCTGGGATCAATACACGGAACTCTGCTTATAAGTTTGTTTTGTTTTTCCTTTTACAATGCTGTATCTTGTATATTCAACTGTCATTTTTGCGATAGTGTACTGTATATACATTATTGCCTTATGCTACCAGTAAACGAGGGCGTGGTGGCTCAGCGGGTAAGACGCCAGGCTTGTAGATTGGAAGATCGCAAGTTCGGAGGTTCGAATCCCTAGCCCTGCGTGCGGAGTGAGCTCCCGCACTAGCTCCAGCTCTTGCCAACCTAGCAATTCGAAAGCATGCAAATGCAAGTAGATGAATAGGTACCACTTCGGTGGGTAGGTAACAGCGTTCCGCGTGTGTCATGCCGGCCACATGACCGTGGAAGCGTCTTCGGACAACGCTGGCTCTTCGGCTAACAAACGGAGATGAGCACCGGCCCCTAGAGTCGGACACGACTGCAAAAATGTGCGGGGGGAACCTTTACCTTTTTTTTTACCAGTAAACAGTTAGCCCTAACAAGCTGCATTCTTGTCTGTTTATTCTCAAGCCTCAAGTTTTTTCCCCTTTAAGCCAGCGTATATCCCATCAGTTTGTGGCAATAAAACTAAGGCTGCAATCTTATACCCACTTATCTGCAAATAAGGCCCATAGAACTCAGTAGTTGCATTTTAAAGGGTCACTGACTTGTTTTACTTTAAATTAGCATGTCTTTTAAAGTAACATTTTATCAAGACAAAAACTGTTTCCACAAGTAGAAGTGCATGGAAAGGACCAAAACCATTTAACTTCCACCTGCTGTCTTTTTTTCAGAGCTCATCATCCTCCTAGTGGCCGAATGATAGAGGTTTATACAACTCAACCTGGTGTTCAATTTTATACTGGAAATTTCTTAGATGGGACTCTAAAGGGTAAAGGGGGCCAAGTCTATTTCAAGCATTCCGGTTTCTGCCTTGAAACACAGAACTGGCCAAATGCTGTGAATCAGGTATTTTCTTACTCTTAGATGCTAGAAGACACCACATAATACACTTAATTGTCTTGGAGCCCGATTTATTGAAACCTTTGTCATTGGGTTATTATGGGTTAAGCTATAGATTAAATAGGGGTGTGGTAGCTCAGCGGGTAAGACGCCAGGCTTGTTGATCGGAAGATCGCAAGTTCAAATCCCTAGTCCCGCGTGATGGAGTGAGCTCCCGCACTAGCCCCAGCTCTTGCCAACCTAGCAATTCGAAAACATGCAAATGCAAGTAGATGAATAGGTACCACTTCGGTGGGTAGGTAACAGCGTTCCGCGTGCGTCATGCCGGCCACATGACCATGGAAGCGTCTTTGGACAATGCTGGCTCTTCAGCTAACAAACGGAGATGTGCACCGGCCCCTAGAGTTGGACACGACTGCACAAATGTGAGGGGGGAACCTTTACCTTTTTATAGATTAAATGGAATATTGTTCTGTTTGGAACTGAAGAGAAATCTTACGTTGTATTATAGAATTATCTTTATATACTGCTC
Organism: Charina bottae; assembly: GCA_023362775.1. Taxonomy (NCBI): domain Eukaryota; kingdom Metazoa; phylum Chordata; class Lepidosauria; order Squamata; family Charinaidae; genus Charina; species Charina bottae. Next base: position 75,284,627 of record JALMGJ010000001.1, on the reverse strand, counting down.
CTTTAAACTGCATTCAAAAAGTGATCCCTCTAGTTGAAATCTGAGTAACACAACCCACAGGAGGACCATGTGATTTCTCTATCTTATTGACTGGTTCTTAAGGTTAACAAATTAGACCACCACAAATGGTAAACCAGATATCCATCAAGCACATATCTATTAAATGTGTCCAGAAAGTTGAGACTTTCAGCTGTTTGTAGAGAATAGCTGAGAATGCATGAGCACAGAACTTCACAATTAGAATCTTATTTTAACCATTCTTTCCATACAATTCGTGTTTGTTATATAAAATACAAAAAAATTTGTGTGAAAAGGGTTGCAAATGTTCCAATCATTTGAGAAGTGTTTTCCATTCCGAACAAGAATTTCAAGATTGGAAAAACTTCTGAACTCTGATCAGGGTATTTTGAAGTAAAAACATTTTTGCACACTGCTATAGAAAGGTATGTTCAATGATCAGATGGGCAAATGATCACTCTGGGCAAACCGCCCAGAGTCCCCTATTCGGGGAGATGGGCGGGGATAAATTGAATAAAATAAATAAATCCCCTAGACTGAGCAAGCAAAAAAAAAAAAAGGTGGATACTGCAAAGCACCAACTTCCAGTATTAGCATTTCCAAGAATGTCTCGGTGGTCTACAGATTTTTTTTTTAAATTAAAATGGCAAGTTGCTGCCACTCCTTGAACTCTAACTTACTCAGGAAATAAAATAACAAAGGTCTGTAGCTTGAATCATGTCAACTGGATTTCTATTTTCTCAGTGGAAATGTTTCGCTCCTTATCCAAGGAGCTTCTTCAGTCTGAGCAAAGTTAGTAAGGGAATCCTTAAATATGTTTCTAGGTGGCTGTGTGACCTTGCACCTGGGGCTAGGTCATGGTTATTTTGAGATGTTATTTCTAAGTCCCTTTATTATCTAAAGGAGGATTGTTAAGATTAAGACCATTTCGCAAGCTCAACAGCAGCATGGTAATCTTAACGATCCTCCTTTAGATGATAAAGGGACTTAGAAATAACATCTCAAAATAACCATGACCTAGCCCCAGGTGCAAGGTCACACAGCCACCTAGAAACATATTTAAGGATTCCCTTACTAACTTTGCTCAGACTGAAGGATAAGGAGCGAAACATTTCCACTGAGAAAATAGAAATCCAGTTGACATGATTCAAGCTACAGACAATTCCACCTGGATGACTGAGAACCTTCATAGACATAAAGATGGTAGGGGATATCTTGATTTCCCTGTGTAGACAGGTATTAGCTTATAGCAGCTACTCTGAGTGTACCCATAACCTACTCTCAATGTTCCAAATGGGACCGCTAATCTAAAAATTCTGTGGAGTTTTAAAATATGAATTGTGTACAAGTATGGTTCTCCTCCTTAAAGTGTTATTTTTTTCTTTATAGCCTAGTTTCCCAGATGCCCTACTGCACCCAGGAGATGAATACAACACCACAACATGTTTCAAGTTCTCTGCATCTTAAAGGAAATCTTGTTACAAGTTAATTTTGCAAAAATCTTTTAACAGTGATTAAAGCAGATTCCAAGTACCTTGATTATAGCATGCATTTCATAAAAAAAAAAGGGTGGCGTATTGATAAGTCCCCTCTTTATAGTAGCAAAGTAGTGAAATTTAAGTTCGCTTGAAGAAATAGGATATTGTTATCGTCTCCGTCCGCAGGGTCTACTGCTTTTGATAAAGATTTTATGATTACATCTGCTCTAAATGCAAATAGGAAGTGAAGTCCCAATTTAAAATTAATCATGAACATAGACTTTCATTAAACTAGTCTGTTGGCAGTGCTCCTTGACAACACAGGTATTACTGAGATAATCTGATCATAAGATATTTGGCAGTGTACTTACGTTTCCAGATATCCCAGAATTTAACATTGCAAATATGGAATGCTAGTTTAGCACTCAGGATAGCTCAAATGGTCAAAATCTTGTCATCACCTCTTTAATTCAAGCATTATTTTTCTGGAACCACACGAATGCTATACAGGTTGAGGAGGAGGTAGGGCCGTTTGTCATGGTGTGTGCAAGTCAGCTCAAAACAGCTTGATTCTTTTCCTTTTAACAGCTTAGGACTGTAGTCGCTTTCCAGACAAACTTACCTGGCATAATTAGGAACAGTCATACTGTAATGGCATCAGAGCCGTCCCACCTATCTCAAACCTTTATTTTCCTTTAGGGTAGGTAGGTTAAAAAAAAGGTTTTCAGAATATGGCTTAGTTTTCTACTTGCAATTTGGCAAGATAGGAGGAAACAAAAGGGAAGGCAATTGATATGCTGAATAGTTAACGAGTTCTGCCCTAACATTATCTGACACGCTTAAAGGGACTTGAGACTGTTTTATCAGAATGAAATTTGCAATAAATGAATCAATTACAAAGCACATCAAATTCCAGATGTCAATGCATGATTTACTAGGCCAGACCACTTCCACAATGGTCTCTGTAATCTTTTCAGGTGACATTTCGTATAGTGGCATACCCACAGCAATAAGCACTCAATATAAAGGCTGAGGTGAGAGGAACTACTGCTTAAAAAGATTAATGACATTCCATCTCAATGCCCAGTTAAGTATCACTGAAGCCAATCCCACCTTTCCCCTTATCAACTCGTTCTTCAAGTTTGGGGTTCGCAGAATCCTATCATACAAAAAAAAAAAAAGATTTTAGTCTTGATGGATAAGGCAATGTATACTTTATCACTATATGAATGCAGTATGAGATGGTAGATTAAGTCTGCAATCAATGGCAGTTTTTAGGATAGAAAGCTAAAATAGTCCATGCAGTTAACCAAAGAAATGAATGTGTGTCAAAATAGCTATTGAAGCTTTATTTTAGGAAAAGAAGTTTGTTCTCAACACAGAAGTGTACTTCACCTTTTGTAATTTATTTAGCTTATAGCATTACAGTGGCCAATAGGAAGGACTATAAAAAGTGGCAGGGAAATGCAGTCAAGGACTATTGGGGGGATACTGCAGCCATGCTAAGCCATGCTAAGCATTAAACTATACAGCATCCCTTAGAAAGCATTATAACTGATTTAATGCCCTTGCAAGTTCTTGCCTTCAACCGCAGAACCCCTGCAGTCTTAAAACTTTATGAAATGCAGCTGAAGCCGTATGTCTCTGTGTAGGAATACTTGAATTCAAGTCTTGACATTGGGGGCAATGCAGCATTTTGCATTTAAACTCCAAAAGGTGCTTTGGAACATGTTGTACCTTAAAGCAGACACAAGGAACCCTGGGAAATGATATGGCTGTATTAAGGTGTTGCATAGCATTACTTGAAATGTGTTTCTTTTTCTTCCTAGAACACTTGCTGTAATACTGAATCTAGTAATTAATAGGAAATGTTTACTTTTAATAGTCTTGAAATGGTCTTATTCCTTGTACAAGAGGCTCAGCATGTAGTGTACTGATTAAGATGGAGGACTAGGATTAGACCCAGATTCAAGTTCTCCCTCAGCTATAGAATCTCACTGAGTGAGTTCGGATCAGTCACTTTCTTATTCCACCTATCAGGTGAATCTAGGGTAAGAGACACCAATATCATACTGAATTCCAGGAGAAAAAGGATACGAATGAAATAAAATATGGAGTGATAAAGCTCCCTACATTCTTTTCTCTAAGCAGCAGGGTTTAACTGCTTTAATAAACCCTTTGCAATTTTGATTGTCAGATTGTTCTTCTCAGCAAACTCTGTACAAGGGACTAATTTTTGTAATTTACAAAATACAATTTTATCAAGCCGTGTTAGATAAGAATCTTTAAACCTATATTGTTCTTCCGTAAGAACAGGAAGGGTGAGTAAACCCCAGTCCCATAAAATAGATTTTGTTCTGGTGAAGGATAAGAAATACTGCTCTGAAATTTGCCCAATTTATTGGATACTTTATCCAACAGAGAGCAAGTACCCAATCATATTGTTTCCTAATTCTAGACTGGAGCCAAGTTGCCATCTGAAATTGTCTTATCTTTATATAGTTACTGTGCCTGGGATAAGACACAATAGCATCCTGCAGTATGAATTAACAGATCAAACCAAAACATTTCTACAGACTATTCCAAAATCAGACAAGCAGCTTCCTTAATACACCATTTCAAGTAATTAGGATTGTGCCTAAAATACCAATTAAATCACGCAAGTCTAATGCAGGCAGCCTAGTAGTAACAAGTCAATATATCCTTGCACAGTATTTGGATACAACACTAAGGTATCTGTTTGGAGCCTGCTTTTAACATGCACTTGAAATATTCAGAAGCAGATAACATTATAGCAAAGTTAGAAACACATTTTATTTCATGTGCCCATAAAAAGACACTTTTCAGATCATAGGATGTTATTACATACAAGAAATTGTGCACTATAGTCTACTGTAGCAGCTTTTACAGATTTTACTAAAAGTTCCAGATCCTTGCTGCATTAACCCTAGAAAAGATTTTCTTCAGTCAACTAAATCCTTACATTTCTCAATAAAGAAATCCCTTAAAATTACGTAAACAAAACTTTTCCTAACATGTTCTTTGCCATTCTAATCCATTCTTTCAGGACTGACACTTCTTCGAGGGCTTCCCGATGGTGAACGACTAGAAATAAAAAAGGAGGGAGGAGAAACCAAGTCACAAGAAGTTAATTTAATAAAAAGTTTGACCAGATTAATGGATTAGTGTTGTTATAATCAGGCCCATTACTAACTCTAGAGCAATAATAATTTTAATCCTAATACCTAATTATTTGGGTTATCTTTTAAAAGAGCATGTTAGTTAGAACTGGAGTGGAAATCGTATAAAATTTTCATGTTAAGTACCAAAGCAAACTTTCCATAATTCATGCAGCCCCTTTCCCACAGAAAAGTATTGCCAAGCTTTCAAGGCATTCAAGAAGCAGCATACTTACCGTGAGTTAATGGAGAATGGATATAAATGGCTCATATCAAAACTGAAAAAGCAAGACTGAAGATTAAATCAAGTAAAATGCTTTTAAACACATCACTAATTTGGGTTAACTAAAAATCCAATTTATTCTGCTTGGATAACAGCTAACTGCCATTCTAAATATAGATTGATTATTCTGCAGTATAGCAGAGTTACTCCCAAAGTTTATTCAAGGTCAGTTGTAATTCTATACCTTCTCAGTCTGACTATGAGCCATTTAAGTTTATTGTTCATTAACACAGCCAAGATAATGTGCTCAATGATTTAATACACATAAGAACTTCCCATTTTAGAGAGTAGCTCTGAATACTAATTCAAACTGGGAAGACTTGCAAAATTTTACTGTTATGTATCTATCACTTCTTTTAGTTAGATGAAGAGCCTCACAATACTATACTATATCTGCATCCTCCACACATCTATGCTGAGATCATTACTATAAATTACTTTTCCTTAGTATTCAACCTGCAGATTCAACTTACCTTCTCTTTATAGATGGTGATCGTGATTTAGAGCGGCTGTTGAAACATCAAATAACCTTGATTAGCATTAACATAAACATTCCCACTACTCTATTTTACAGTTGTGATTCCTACTTTACAAAATGCAGGTTTGATCTGACAGTAAGAAACATTTTGCAACTGTTACTTCTATACCAAATACTTAGAACCAAAAGGAGGACTTCCAATAAATACAGAGTACATAATAAAGTTGTATTCATACAATATATTGTACACATGTGCATACATACAAAAAGACTGATGCCATTTTTCTTCAAATACAGCAAAAGCTAAATAAGCAAAGCATCTAGTATTTCTAATTAAGCTAAACTTTGTAAGAGTGATTTAGGTTAGCTATTCAGAGCCAATCTCACATTTAATTCAGGTTATTACTAATTGCTGCTTTAAATGTCCATAAATGGAAGCTTACCTGCTTCTGGGACGTGAAATGGACCTTGACCTCGACCTGGATCGTGATCGAGACCTGAGGTTTAAGAAAAGAAAAGAAAAACAAACTCAATCCCATGGTGCTCCAACTCCTGAATATTCATATAGGTCAAACAAAATATGTAATTATTCCAGATTACTACTTGGATAAATAGTAATATTAATGCATCAGTAAAGTAAGATTCTAGAGAGGCAGCTATAATGTAGAGGTAACCATTGATATTTCCAGGGGTTCCTTTCAGTTTAAAACAGCAGAAAACTGCAAATTATAAGACTCCGAATCTACAGAGCTCTGGGAAAGAGATGGCTATCTTTCTTTCCACAAGGCATTTCCTCTCTCAGCAGTCATTTGGCAGCGTAACAGTATTTGTTCCTCCTCAGTCACAGCAGCTCTCACTGGGTCAGTCTAGTTACAAGGCTTCACGTGGCTTGCTTTCTTCACAGTGGCTGGTTCAACTGGTGGAGTTTTTCCACTGATGCTCACTTTCATGTTCTATTTCTCTTTCATCATATCAGTGGAGAGGTCTCTCTCTCATACCACTGGCTGCTAGTGCTGCCTGCAACTACTGATGGTGATCTCTCAATTGTGCCAGTGGATGCTACTGATCTCAAGAGCACCTGCAGCTCACATCATCATAAGCAATCTGTGAGGAATAGTACAGCTCAGCAGTGTATCCTAAGAGCCCCCCAAAGCAGGAAAGCCAGCATGAGCTATGTACAGTAAACCTCTCAATCACCAGCCAAACTACTCCAAAAGCCAGCTGCCACATTCAGCCTTATACTTGGCTGAGCTAGAGTTTCATCATAACACTGCAATGAGTAGAGGAACAGTGCACCAATGACTTAATCCTTAACAAATGCAATTTGCACACATGCAAAAAGATAAATTCACTACTTGGTATATAAAAGAACAAAAACCAGACAAAAAGACAGATATGCTAAAACCTCTGCTTTTATTAGGTCTAGTTTATTTCTCAATGGTAAATATGTGAAACCACAGATAACAAGGACTAACTGTAATTGTGTTCTTAATACTGCTGAGTCTGGTAAAATTCACAATAATACTGAAAGCTGCTGGCCTGATTTAATTAATGCACACATACAAATAATGTTACAGCATTCAAAATCTAAGAAATGTCTATTTCACATTCATTATAAATGTTAGCCAAATTACCTTGATCTCTTTAAAGAACCTGAACGGGATCTACGTGGCGAAATAGATCTGGATCTACGAGGAGACAGCGATCTAGATCTGCGAGCCGAGACTGACCTGGATCTAAAAAGAAATAGTATTACAGTTATACTGCTCTTTGCCTAATAAGCTAGAGCAGTCTACTGATATAAATGCTTACCTCCTGCCACGACTTCGGCTGCGTGAGCGAGAATATCTTCTTCCTCTGGATCTTGAATGAGACCGAGACCGTGACCTAGTTTTAGGTTAGAGAAAAAAAATTAGACCACACACTCAACAATTAGCATGTGAGCCTTTGCTGAGGCCAAAACATCAGCTATCTAAAAATTAGTGTCCGTCAGATGAAAAATTCAGGGCCTATTTGTCTTGAGTATTTTTACTACCTAACAAAGATGTTAAACTGTATAACATTTTAGAATTACATCATAATATAAAACACTGTAATGTGTATTTAAAATAAACCTTGCAAGTTTGCAGGTCGACCCTCTTTGGCCCAAGGTCTAGCAGATCTAGACGATCTAGAAGTATCTATAGCCGATCGCTGCATCTAGGTGTTCTCTTCAATCTAACGACGATCAAACTGACAGCCAAATGAGCCAGGTGAGGCTTGATTGACGCAAGAAGATTTTTCTAGGTGGGAATGTGGTCAATCTGGTGTTCCTCTTTTTAAACCGGAGGGGGGCCCAATTGAAAGCCAAATTTACTGTTACGGCGATCACCGTCTCAATTTTTCTGCCCTTTAAAGAATAAGGTGAAGCTAGGTGTAGATGGCTCGAGGGGATCTGGCCTCTTATGCTGATCACCTCAAGGTCTAGGAGGATCTTAATTGTCGGATTTGCAAGGCGCCTCAGCATGAAATCTTAAGGCTCGTGACATTCTGAATCAAGGCGACTGACTCAAACGAAGAAACCTGAAAGGTTTTGACCAGGTTGATTATTAACATATTAACATTTTAATACAAAATATAAACAAATGTAACATACCTATATAATTATATTATTATTAAAACGGTGCTTTATTTCCCTTTTTTTTGCTAACCAAAACTACAGTTAATTATTAAAGACAGATTACTTGTATCTACACATACCTGCTTCTCCTCCGACGACTGTAGCGATGACAGTCATAAGCATAATGACCTTTCTCACCACATTCATAACATCTATCATTAGGATCAAATGGTCGCCGTGCTGGGGGTCTATCATAGCGAGACCTACGAGGCATACCAGTTGATAACTCCACTCTAACCCTGGAACCACATATCACCCTACAAAAGCAAAGCAGTTCAGTCAGCATACCTAATTCCACTACAAAAAGGAAGATTATTTTGAACTTGTATTCCCACTTACTTTCCATCTAAACCACGAACAGCGTCTTCAGCATCTCTTGGGTCTTCAAACTCAACAAATGCAAATCCAGGAGGGTTTCGTGCAATCCACACTGTACGTAATGGTCCATAATAGCTGAAAGCCCTTTCAAGTTCTCCTTTACCAGCACCCGTTCCTAAATTGCCAACGTACACTTTTGTTTCTGCAAAAATAGCAATTACAAAAACTAGTTTTAGTTGTCTTTTAAGATTAGTTCAAGCAGAAAAAAACATGCTTAATGGAGCATAAGTTCTACTATATAGTTGAGGACACTTATTTTAAAACGTGAATAATCTTCCAGATGAATTTAACCAAGCTATCTACTTCCTGTAAACTGTGTTTCTTAGTACACTGGATATAGTACAGTTGTGGTTTATTTTTCAGGTTTTGTGCTCACCACTACCCTGTTAACGCTACTCTTCGTTCTACAGCAGTTTGATTGATTTACAGTCTCCGTGCACTAGTTTGGTTTCCAGAAAGAAGGAAAAGTAACTGTCCTTCGCTCGCACACGGCGCTCCAGTCCAACTACCCCACCCACTCGGGCCCAGGAAGCCGCTGAATCACAAGGCCAAGCAGGCATAGCGGCGCTCATACTCATTCGCGCGCGCGTGCGCACTACGCCGCCGCCTGACGGTGGACACACGCGGCCACCCCGTTGCAAGCTCGCCCGCTCCCGCGGCTTCCCCCACCACCTTCCTGCCCCGCCGATCACGGGCGCCGCCATCTTTAGTGCCGCCTCCATTTTACCCGCACACCGGTGGTAGCATTAACAGAAAGTGAAAAAGAAAATTCAACTAAACCATTAAGTCCCTGCCTGCCTCCACTTACAAATGTTCCTCAAGCAATCCAGCAGCGTATCTGCTCATTGATGCTTAGTAATTCCGAGTCAAAGGAAGTTCACCTCGGTACATCCAGCGACTATAACATGTGCAAAATGGCGTCGGGTCATTTCTCAACGGGCCTTAACATGATTGTAGATACAGTTTAGCACCGAAAAAAAAGTGAAATTACACCAACCGACACAGAGGATAGAAACATAGATACAGATGACATCCTCCTCCCACCACGCTTCAACTCGCGTCACTTACCTCCACCATAACGGCTATAGCGCGACATCCTCTCACCAACGAAAAAACAACAACCGTCGCCGAGCGCATGCGGAGTTGCGGTCCTTATATAGAGTGCGCCGTTGATGCGCATGCGCACTATAATTTAGAGACCGCCGCGGACGGGCGAGGCGGGAAAGAGAGAGTTCTTGTTTCCATAGTAACGTTAGGCTGAAAAAGGGGAGGAGAGGACGGGAGATTGGGTGTGACGCCATTTTAAGCGTGGTTAGTGCCCCGTAAGCGGCGTGTTTAAAATATCGCCCGTTTTAAGTTTAAGGTGTTTGAGACGTACAGCTGTTATAGATATATTCGTCAGCAGTCGTTAATATATATTTTAAAAATCGTTTGAGGATCTCTTGAGATCCTAATAGAATTTGTTGAGTGCTAGGGAAAGCAAAGTTACCAATTTGTTCAAAAGCCCATCTTTGACTTCACTTCCCTAATATTTATCAGAACCTTTGCCTATATTCAATAATTTCTTGTTAGTAGTGCCATCTGGTTGATGTCAAAAAAACAACACAGCGCCGGTCGTAGTTAGTATCTGAATGGAAGACCACTAGAGAATTCCACAACTGTGGGCTAGACCAGGAAGAGTTGCGGAAGAAAACCAATCAAAACCACTTCCTGCTTTTGCCAAGACAATGTCCATAAACCACCAAAACTCAAGGTCCAGCTGAAAGAAACATTATTTTTACCTTTAGTTATCCTTACGAAGCAGCTTACATAACTAACAGCGCCTTCAAATTCATCCAAAATAAGATAGCCAATGTATAATAACGCCCAGAAGATAAAACGTTTAAAAGGTGAATCCTAAAAATGCGGAGCAAAAATGGAGGAACTGGAAAGTAACCACAGCAACGGTATCGCCTTTTGGTAAATTGCTAATTCTGTTCTGAAACAGATGGCCAAGCATTGAAGAACGCGCACAGAATTCCGCCGTGAATCAGTTTTTCAAAACGTTTTTTTTTAATCGTAGAGATCCCACGCTACTTAAATAATGCAGTATAATGTTCTAAGGGACTTCCTCCATACAGCCCTGTCCGTCTTGAAATTCAGTAAATCCCACAGAAAGATCCGGCTACGGAAGGGGAGGAAAGAGGCCCCTGAGCGCGATGCATTCTGGGCCCAGAAATGACGGCCGGAACGTGACGGCCTCGCGCTTTCTTTAAAGGCTGTTCTGGGTTGCGTGGTGGCTGCTGAAACGATACCCGGATTGTAATTTCTTTTAAGGATGTACATGGTGAGTGCTACCTCTGCTTAACTAATAGGAAGAGCTGCAGTCCGGCTTTTCTAATCAACGTCCTGTAATTTTATGGATTTGGCTATAAGAACCGCGAGGCAAAACGGTGTGTTCAGTACTAACGAATAGTACTCTTGCAGAAAGATTACTCGATGGAATAATATCGCAACCTCTCTTCGGTACGGAAGATCTTTTAGCAAAGGGATTTCGATGATATGTCGATGATTTCGATTCATCATTTCGATGATACGAATTCCTATTTGTTGTTGCTAGAATCATAATTATTGTTGTTACTTTATTGTATTTATACCCTGCCTTTCCTTGGAGAATTCAAAGTATATGGGGCGTTCTTGCCTTATTCTCCAAAAAGAAATCTGTGAGGTGAATTGCTGGGAAATAGTGACTGACCCAAGGTTGACTGTGAATCTTGGTCCCTATACCTGCGGTATAAAATCTGTATATCTTAAAACATAACCTGATTCAAGAATGTTGACATTTGACTCAGTCTATGTACAGCTGTTCATAATTTAGAACAGTGCTTTCCAAACTGTGTGTCATGACACAACCTGGAAGTGGTGATGGCGCATCACCGTGCATGTGGCGGCGACGGCAGCGGTGCGCCATCAGCGCTTCCGGGTTTTACTGCAAAACACGAGGCCACCGTCGTGCACGCCGCCGCCACCGCGCGCCCCCACTCCACTGCTGTTGGTGTGTCGCCAATGGCGGGAGTTTGGAAAGCACTGATTTAGAAATTAAGAGGGTTTTAAATCTTCCTGCTCGAGTTGCTTTGATTTAGGGTAAAAAAAAAGAGCCTCGGTATCAATAACCATTCAGTTCCAGAAGTTTATAGCATTATGAACACATCTTGTTGCTGTTCCTGTGACTGAGAGTGCAATTCAGTTCTACATTAGTTTATAAATTAGTTTATTTTGAGGCAGCAGGTCGGATGAAGGCTCCAATCCAATACATATTTGCCTGGGAGTAAGTTCTGTTGAACTCAGTGACCTCTCTTGTAAATAGATATGTATAGGTGTACTTTTACCTTCTTAGGATAGGAGTATAATGTTCTTATACAAATTAATGAGAAAACCATTCTGTATTTTTGCTATCAAAATTTTGTGTCAGTGGCTGAAGGTTTCCTTCAAGAAATGGAAAGCCTACCCTACCAAAAAGAACCCAAGCTTTGGAAGAAAACAAATGAATTGGTTATGAGGAATGTGAAAAAAGAAAAAAAAGAAAAATTGCATTTATGGCAAAAAGTTATACAGAGAGCCAGTGTGGTTATGTTGTTGGGCTACAACCAAGGAAACCCACGTTTTGCTTCACTCTCAGTTAAGCACTGTCACTTGGGTGACCTGGGCAGTCGCTCTCTTCCAGTCCAACTCAGCTCACAGGGTTGTTTTGGGGAAAGATGGGAGGAGGGAGTGTTATGTATACATCTTGAGCTCCTAAGGAAAGGCAGGATGTAAGTCAAATAACAAATAAACAATAATTAATAAATTAATTGTTAAACTAACTAAACTAAAAAATGCCCAGAGTCATTTAAACTCGGGTGGCACCAAATAAAATCAAATCAATCAATAAAACTGAAGAGAACCAGTAAGAACTTATTTAAATATATTTGAAACAAACAAACAAAACCCAGCCAGGATAGTGGTTGGACTTTTAAATGAGAAAGGAGTGAAAGGGATTCTTAAGGACCATGCAAAGAAACTGAATTAATTCTTTGCATCTGGCTTTACTATAGAAGATGTAGGACAAATTCCTGAGCCTGCATTGATTTTCTCAGGGAACTGGAATTGCTAAAACAAAGTAAGCTACTAAGAGAAGATATTCTAAGACATCTTGAAAGACTGTACAGAAAGAAATCAACAGGGCAAGCATTCCCCCAAGAGTTTTTAAAGTACTGAAATGTAGAATTGTTTACATCCTAGCAAAAATATGTAACTTGTCCAATCCTCTGCTGGAAGGTAGCCAGTGTGACAGCAATTCTTAAAAAGGGACACATGGAGATCCTGGAAATGATAGGCTGGTAAAGGTAAATTAGTGGAAAGAGTAATCAAAGGAAAAATAACTAAGCAATAGAGGAATAAACCGCTTTAAAGAAAAGTCAGCATAGTTTCTGCAAAAGTAAATCCTGTTTCACCATCTTATTAATTTTTTTTGAAGTGCACAGGCAAATAGATGGAGGTGACTTTGTAACACTTGGATTTTCAAAAGCCTTTGACATAGTAAATCTGTAGAATTAACATAAAATGTAGTGATGACTGGTCTTTAAGAAAGGACTGGATAGGTTTTTGAAGAGCAGGTCTATCAAGAGCTATTAATCTTGAGATTCAACATTATCACTGGGCTGCAGGTAGCGTGCATTCCTAATATCAATGTCAGGGGAACAACTGTAGGGGAGGGGTGTAAATGCTACTTGTGAGCATTTCATAGGAAGCTGTTAGCCACTGTAAGACATAATACTGGACTAATATGGACTTTGGCTTGATCCAGTAGGGCTATTTTGTTCTTAATTACAGAAATAGGTAGGATTTCTTAATAGGGAGGCAGAGGATATTGCTGGCAATGATGTTTGTATTCTCATTAGGTTCACTAAAAAGGAAATATGACTGAATGGCAGAGGAAGACTCCTTTGGAATGGCTGGCTTTTGTGGATAAAGAAGTCAAAGTACTGGCTGCTGAGAAACACCAGTACAAAGGATGGGTTTTAACAGTTGACCCAGTTTCTGCCAAGTATGTACCAGTGCGTTCTGCATAGAAATACTTTTTTAAAGTATTGTTCAGAGAGAGAATGGTGTGTTAAGGGAGAATGAAGGGGGTGAATGATTATAATGTATAAAATTAAAAGCAAATTAAAACGGGGGATTGTGTGCCTAAATAGGATACAAATTAAATCTTAATACAGAGCTTTCCAAACTGTGTGTCAGGACACATTAGTGTGTCGGCTGCAGTGTCTGGGTGTGTCGCGGCTGCTGCTGCCTCCGAGCCCTGCCAGGATTCCACACAGGTCCTAGTGCCTGCCTTGTGCCCTGCTGCCTCCAAACCTGCCCTGCCAGGATTCCGCGCAGGTCCTAGTGCCTGCCTTGTGCCTAGCTGCCTCCAAACCTGCTGTGATTCCGCGCCGGTCCTAGTGCCTGCCTTGTGCCTGGTAAGAGTGTGTCGCGAAATGATGCATGTCTAAAAAGTGTGTCACCAACATGAAAAGTTTGGAAAGCTCTGTCTTAATACAAACATTTTAAACAACCATATTTAATATTTCTGTCTGGATAGAATTTGTAAATATGAAGATAATCTATTCTGGAAAAAATGGTTTAATAAGTGGTGACCAGATGTGAGTAAATTTGTTCTATGTTGTCAACAACAACAACACATTTATTACAGTCCTAAGGCCAGATACAATCAAAATATATAATAGTAATAATCTTACATTTATATATATATAAGAGAAAAACAATTAGTATGATACGATCTAAAATTAATTATCTTAATTAATTAAGAATAAAAATACTAAAATAAATCGAAATAAAATACTATGTTAAGAAATTCTAAACCTAAATTCCAGTGACTCATCAGGTTCAAATCCGAAATAATCTGGCGAGTGTGTGTGCATGCCCTGATGGGCATCCTTTGGGATAGCTGATGAAGCATGGCATACACAAAAGACCTCAGAACTAAAAGGTACTGTAACAAGCCTTGAAACTACTACTTCATGGCTTTAAGGAGCAACGCTGGGGGGTACTTTGCTCATGACCAAAGTGTTTCATCAAATGATTTGCACAGTATTAGCACTTGGTATAAGAGTATTATATGTAAAATTGATAGTAATTGACCTTACACCTTAGCATGATGTTGACTGTTAGAAAATGTGGTCTCATGAAAAATAATTGTACCAAACATGCAACACACATTATGTATATGTGATTGAAATATATGTATGAGTATAAATGGACAGCCCTAATTTATTCCAGCTTTTTCTGATCTTGAGCTAGTTATTACAGACTTCAAGGATTGCTAATACAGTAACTCCAGCCCGCACAGGTTTGTTGGGTAACTTGTGGGACAGCTTGTAAAGCCATAGCAATTTCACAGGTTCTTTCATTGGGAAAGCAGCTGTTGCATTCTGACCTAAACCTTTTTGATACAAGATCAGTATCCAAAGACTGATTTTTTAGGGCTAGTATGCATGGAAAAGCCAAATAGAAATATGATCTTAAAATACCATCCTCTAGTTTATCAAACCTTATATGAATCTCTTATTCTTAACAGCATTCTTCTGGCAAATCCCCTCGAGAATGGAAAAGTGTCTGTTTTAGTTGTTTTAGGACATGCCGTGCAGGATATTGAAATAGTGACTGAAAGAGATGATGATATTAAAGAAAAACTTGGACACCTCTTCATGGCTGGAAAAAGCCAAACTTATAATCAAGAAGAGTTGGACAGAAAGAAAAACTGCTTGAAGAATTGGCTGGAGAAAAACCACATCCCTGTAAGAGAACAAGGAGAGCCACAAACACAACTGTGTGTGGCAGGTGTATTAACCATTGATCCCCCGTATGGACCAGAAGATTGCAATAGTTCTAATGAAATAATTTTGTGTAGAGTACAAGGATTGATTCAAAGTTATCTTGCACTTCAGCAGGGAGGCATATAGATCTAATTACACTTAAAAGATTTGGTAGTTTTATAAAAAGTAGGCATGTTTAATGGTTGATGGTCATGGTCAGCCAGTGTTTCCAAATTACATATTGTTTTGTGTACAAATAGCAATTGTAGCAGTTGTGCTAGTTGTATTTTCGTATGAAAATAATTTGACTTTTTCCCCCCATTGAGTTCTTGGAAAGTTGTTTTCTGTATATAAAATAAAGTAAAAGAAAATAAGTGTATTGTTTGTCAATAACCACAGCCAAAATCATAGCAACCATTTCTGAAAGTGCCCATCATATACTTTCAACATTCCAAATGTGCCCATTGACTTGAGGTTAGACACTCCTGCTGTTAGGAAATTCTCACCTTGTTACACATTCCTCTGGCTGCAGCAGTGCAAATTTTGATTCTGCATTTTGTGAGAATCAATGCTCAGCTACTAACGTGAACTTCTGAAACTTTTTTTTCCAACATACTTGGTAATAATGCTAGACAAGATAGGATTTAATTAAGTTACGTATAACAAAAGTTGAACAGAAATAGGAATAAGAATTTAACAAAATAGTTTCTGAATCTTGACAGTTCACTACAATATTCATAAAGCTTATTGGTCACTACGCCTTCAAGTAATTAGTTGAGGTGAAACATTGTTTAAAAACGTAAATTTAGTATTAATAGATGCCCTAAATATTAATCTATTTTTAAACTAAGAAATTCATAAGGAACTTTGTTGAAGTATTTCCAAATGTTGAAGCACTATTGAAATTCATAGGACATTCTCTTATTTTAGTAGAAGTTTACAAAAGGATTGGGTTTTGTTAATAATAAGCTCCCAGATAAACTCCCTAAGTCAAGGGTCAGAAATGGCGGCTCGCGAGCCAGATGCGGCTCTTTGGCCCCTTGAGTGTGGCTCTTCCGCAGCTGAACTCACCCCCGCCCCTTCCACGTGATAGGCCCCCGCCCGCAAACCCCGCCCCCTGGCTCTCGCACTGAGCGAGGCCCGGCGCAGCAGGGAGGCAGTGCCATCTCCAGCCGCAGCAGCCCCTGCAGCCGCTCCTGCGCCGCCTCCGACAGCGCCGTGTCCCGGGCCAGCAGCGCCTCCCTGCCGTGGCTTATTGGGGTGGGTGAGAGGGCGCGGGGGAGCCGCACAGGCGCCGAGGGGGGCGGGCGGGCTCCTGCTTGCCTCCCTCCGCGAGGCCCCCCGCTGCCTTCCCGGGATCCAAGCTGGATCGGGGCCTCGTAAGCGGGCAGGCCTCGTTTCCCGCCCCCCATCATCATCTTCGCTCAACGCGGGTGGGCGGAAGCGGCCGAGGGGGGCGGGCCCGGCGGCGGAGGCCAGAGGAGGAGGAGGAGGCCTGGGCCGGCTTCCAGCGCGCCTGGGCCTCGCGGAGGGAGGCAAGCCCAGCTGTCCGGGGTCCAGGGAGATCAGCTCCGGCGGGATCTGGCGAAGAGCGGCCGTGGGGGGGGGAGGCGACGACAAGCGGCGCGCTGAAAGCCTGAAGCGCCGGCGGAGGAGGAGGAGGCGGCCCGGGCCGGCTTCCAGCGCGCCTGGGCCTCGCAGAGGGAGGCAAGCCCAGCTGTCCGGGGTCCAAGGAGATCAGCTCCGGCGGGATCTGTGGCGAAGAGCGGCCGTGGGGGGGGGGGGGCGGCGACAAGCGGCGCGCTGAAAGCCTGAAGCGCCGGCGGAGGAGGAGGAGGCGGCCCGGGCCGGCTTCCAGCGCGCCTGGGCCTCGCAGAGGGAGGCAAGCCCAGCTGTCCGGGGTCCAAGGAGATCAGCTCCGGCGGGATCTGTGGCGAAGAGCGGCCGTGGGGGGGGGGGCGGCGACGACAAGCGGCGCGCTGAAAGCCTGAAGCGCCGGCGGAGGAGGAGGAGGCGGCCCGGGCCGGCTTCCAGCGCGCCTGGGCCTCGCAGAGGGAGGCAAGCCCAGCTGTCCGGGGTCCAAGGAGATCAGCTCCGGCGGGATCTGTGGCGAAGAGCGGCCATGGGGGGGGGGGGGGCGGCGACGACAAGCGGCGCGCTGAAAGCCTGAAGCGCCGGCGGAGGAGGAGGAGGCGGCCCGGGCCGGCTTCCAGCGCGCCTGGGCCTCGCAGAGGGAGGCAAGCCCAGCTGTCCGGGGTCCAAGGAGATCAGCTCCGGCGGGATCTGTGGCGAAGAGCGGCCGTGGGGGGGGGGGGCGGCGACGACAAGCGGCGCGCTGAAAGCCTGAAGCGCCGGCGGAGGAGGAGGAGGCGGCCCGGGCTGGCTTCCAGCGCGCCTGGGCCTCGCAGAGGGAGGCAAGCCCAGCTGTCCGGGGTCCAAGGAGATCAGCTCCGGCGGGATCTGTGGCGAAGAGCGGCCGTGGGGGGGCGGGCCGCCCCCCCCCCCACGGCCGCTCTTCGCCACAGATCCCGCCGGAGCTGATCTCCCTGGACCCCGGGCAGCTGGGCCGGGTGGACGCCGTCTCCCGCCCGCAAACCCCGCCCCCTTCCACGTGATTGGCCCCCGCCTGCAAACCTCGCCCCCTTCCACGCGATTGGTCCCCGCCCGCAAACCCCGCCCCCTTCCACGCGATTGGCCCCCGCCCGCAAACCCCGCCCCCTGGCTCTCGAGCACTTAAAAATGTGCACGAGCATACCAAAATGGCTCTCGGCTCAAAAAGTTTGCCGACCCTTGCCCTAAGTCAATCAGTTGATCATAAAATAAGTCTTGTCATACTTAAATTTCTCAGCCACTTTTCTGTCCTGGATAGAATCATGCTCAAAAATTCAGGAGGTAGCTGTTCTCCAATATGGATGTAATATTAATCCTTTCATCATCATTTTGGTAAAACTTCCTTCCCTCTTAAAAAAACCTACAATTATCTCTACAAATCGAACAACAGTGCTTTGAGCAGTTTCAAACAGAAAATACTTTTCTTGAAAAGAAAGAATGACAGGTATTGGCTTTGAGAATTCCTTTATTACAATATTTGTATAATGTATACAGCTTACATCATCAGGCTCTAATACTGTATACCTATTGGCTTTGAGAAAAAGTACAGGTAGTCCTCGCTTAACAACCACAATTGCTAAGCGATGCAGTCAAGTGAATCTGACCTGATTTTATGACCATTTTTGCGGTGGTCGTTAAGCAAATCACCATGATCGTTAAGCGAATCATGCAGTTTCCCATTGATTTTGCTTGTTGGAAGCCCACTGGGAAGGTTGAAAATGGTGACCTTGTGACTGCGGGGTGCTGTGATGGTCGTAAATGCAAACTGGTTGCCAAGGGCCTGATTGCAATCATGTCACTGCAGGGGAATGCTGTGACGGTCGTAAGTGCGAGGACCGGTCGAAAGTCAGGTTTAACACTGTCGTAAGTCCAAACTATCGCTAAACGAATGGTCATAATGAGAGCTGTAAAGTGAGAGCTTTGTGGTCTTGTAAGCCTAGGACAATTTTATGCTAAAATTATTCCATAATTGTATCACCATATTTGAATTCTAGCAGCCTACATTGATTATTTGAGTAAATGAAAAAGATGCAAATTTACTGAAACTGGAGAGGATTCATTTTAGGACACAGAACAATGTACAAACCATGGCTATGGTAAGTTTCATGCACTGCCTTTTTGGGAAAATATACTGCCAGATTGTCACAGAGTTAATCCTTTATTGCACGGGTCCCCAACCTGTGGGCTGCAGCCTGTTAGGAAGTGGGCCGCGGGGCTCCCTCCTGCAAACCCCGCCCCCCGGTGCACGCAATTGGCTTCCGCCTGCAAACCTCACCCCCGTGTGTGCGATTGGCTCCTGCCTGCAAACCCCGCCCCCACAGTGTACACAATTGGCTCCCACCTGCAAACCCCGCCCCCCTGGTCCGTGGAAAAATTTTCTTCCATGACCGGTCCCTGGTGCCAGAAAGGTTGGGGACCGCTGCTTTATTGGACAGAAAAAGTGATGAGAGAAGAATCATTAAACATTGAATGGCTCTGTTCTGTGGGAGGTTTTTTGCTGAGAAGTCTTGACATTTTAATGGGGGCAGTTGGGCTGTTTGATTTCTTTATGAAAAATGCCTTATGTGTAATATGGAGACAAGTAAATGTTTTGGATTATTTTGAGGTGGGATAAGAAATTAGGAATATGTATGTGGATTGATATTAAGGCTTGTATGAATCTATTTTTCTTTAACGATTTGGATTAAGATTTATTCTATTGCTTTTAAAATTTGATCTTTTAAGATTTATATTATTTATTTATCGTATGGGAGCACATCATACATATTACAAATATATTAAAAGTTGGAAAGATAAAAAGGTATATAGAAAATAGATGCTACATATGAGTATATGCATTAGTCATAGAACAATTATAACTAAAAACAAACATTAAGATTACAAATATAGTCTTTTGCAGCATCAGTTGCCATCAGGAAATCAGCAAAGTTCCCATGGTAGGCTCTAGTCTTACATTCTTGTATTATGTGTTTAACAGTTTGCCTGTCAGCCCCGCAGTCACACCTTGGAGATAGTATCTTACCCCATTTGTATAGGGAATCTGCACACCTACCATAGTTAGTGCGCACTCTATTAATAGCTGACCATATTCTGCGTGGTTGATTGAAAACAGGTGGTTTCGTTGTAATGCAGGGTAGGCTTTGACAGTGCTGGGGGCAGGCTTTTTGCCAAGATTGCTTCCAGGAATCAAGGTGATGAAAAACTTGAAAGATTTATAAGATACAATAATTAGTGTTTGGTTTTAGGTTTAATAGGGTTACTAAATATAAAAGTAGATAATTTAAATGTTTTTATAATTTGATTTTTACTATAGTGGTCAGAAACATATAGAATAGTGGTAGGAAGGAAATATTTAGATGAATGGTTTTTTTTTGGGGGGGGGAAGTTGATTTGGAGGTTTATATATTTTATATATATATATATATATATATATATATATATATATATATATATATTGCTCAAAAAAATAAAGGGAACACTGAAATAAGACATCCTAGATCTGAATGAATGAAATATTCGTATTAATTACTTTGTTCATTACATAGTTGAATGTGCTGACAATAAAATCACACAAAAAGCAATGGAAATCAAATGTAAGCAACCCTTGGAGGTCTGGATGTGGAGTTACAATCAAAAATTAAAGTGGAAAAGAACACTACAGGCTGATCCAACGTTGATGTAATGTCCTTAAAACAAGTCAAAATGAGGCTCAGTAGTGTGTGTGGCCTCCACGTGCCTGTATGACCTCCCTACAACGCCTGGGCATGCTCCTGATGAGGTGGAGGATGGTCTCCTGAGGGATCTCCTCCCACACCTGGACTAAAGCATCCCCCAACTCCTGGACAGTCTGTGGTGCAACGTGGTGTTGGTGGATGGAGCGAGACATGATGTCCCAGATGTGCTCAATTGGATTCAGGTCTGGGGAACGGGCGGGCCAGTCCATAGCATCAATGCCTTCGTCTTGCAGGAACTGCTGGCACACTCCAGCCACATGAGGTCTAGCATTGTCTTGCATTAGGAGGAACCCAGGGCCAACCGCACCAGCATATGGTCTCACAAGGGGTCTGAGGATCTCATCTCGGTACCTAATGGCAGTCAGGCTACCTCTGGCGAGCACATGGAGGGCTGTGCGGCCCCCTAAAGAAATGCCACCCCACACCATTACTGACCCACTGCCAAACCGGTCATGCTGGAGGATGTTGCAGGCAGCAGAACGTTCTCCACGGCGTCTCCAGACCCTGTCACGTCTGTCACATGTGCTCATTGTGAACCTGCTTTCATCTGTGAAGAGCACAGGGCGCCAGTGGCAAAGTTGCCAATCTTGTGTTCTCTGGCAAATGCCAAACGTCCTGCACGGTGTTGGGCTGTAAGCACAACCCCCACCTGTGGACGTCGGGCCCTCATACCACCCTCATGGAGTCTGTTTCTGACCATTTGAGCAGCCACACGCACATTTGTGGCCCACTGGAGGTCATTTTGCAGGGCTCTGGCAGTGCTCCTCCTGTCCCTCCTTGCACAAAGGCGGAGGTAGCGGTCCTGCTGCTGGGTTGCTGCCCTCCTACGGCCTCCTCCTCGTCTCCTGATGTACTGACCTGTCTCCTGGTAGCGCTTCCATGCTCTGGACACTACGCTGACAGACACAGCAAACCTTCTTGCCACAGCTCGCATTGATGTGCCATCCTGGATGAGCTGCACTACCTGAGCCACTTGTGTGGGTTGTAGACTCCGTC
This sequence comes from Charina bottae, assembly GCA_023362775.1. NCBI lineage: Eukaryota > Metazoa > Chordata > Lepidosauria > Squamata > Charinaidae > Charina > Charina bottae. The sequence continues at coordinate 75,262,977 of JALMGJ010000001.1, read as the reverse complement.
TCATGCTACCACTAGAGTGGAAGCACCGCCAGCATTCAAAAGTGACCAAACCATCAGCCAGAAAGCATAGGAACTGAGAAGTGGTCTGTGGTCACCACCTGCAGATCCACTCCTTTATTGGGGATGTCTTGCTAACTGCCTATGCTTTCCGCCTGTTGTCTATTCCATGTGCACAACAGCATGTGAAATTGATTGTCAATCAGTGTTGCTACCTAAGTGGACAGTTTGATTTCACAGAAGTGTGATTGACTTGGACTTACATTGTGTTGTTTCAGTGTTCCCTTTATTTTTTTGAGCAGTGTATATATATGGGGAAGGAGCAATTGTCTTTAGTGATTTTTATAATGTGCTAATGGAATGACTTATAGAAATAATGTGATCTTGGTTAGATATAGAGTAAGGGATTAATTATGGAAATTTCTGTATATTCTTGTTGAAAGTCGGAAGTCACCTTGTTATGTAATCTCTTAAATCTTTTTTCATTGTCTGTTTTTTCACTTTTTTTCCTCTGTAGTTTTTTGCTTTTTTGTAGTTTTTATCTTTGCTTTAAGCTTAATAAAATTCTTATTTAAAAAAAAGACACTGAATTTATGTGCAATCTCTTTATGAATTATCTTCTGAATGCTTACCTCTCATTCCTTGCTTTGCAAAAGGATACAAAAGAAAACTCTTTTAAGTTTTATTTTAAATATGCAAGCTTCTTGTGTTAACATGTATCAGTTTCTATCATGATTCTAAAACTGCTTATTTTGGGCTACTTAAAAAACAGGCTTTTTTAATTGGACATTTACTTTCCTTTAGACTTCCAAAACAGCTGTACATTTCGTTCTGCCATTAACATTACAAGAAAGCCATCCTCACTAGCTGATGCTATTGTGTGGTCACAAGTTTTACAATCAAGCTGATAATACGAGATCCTCGAGGGCAAGTGCACAGATCCATGCTGGGGGTTTTAATTTTTTCCTGGAGTAACTGGTCAAGCTCATTGCGAAGTTCTTTCACTAGTTCTGCCACCTGAAATCACAAATATGCACCCAAAGTAAAGTTTTTCTTCTGGATGAGGTTTCTAATAACAGCCACCCAAAACACTTCATAAGCACAGCACGAAGGTAGAATCCACTCTTCAGTGTCACTATTCCTATCAGACCCCCCTCCCACCAAATGCCTCTGGGTGCTGGGCAAGGCTCGGCGCTCTCTGGCAGCCAAAGCGGAAATGGCTATGGAAGCCCAGAATCCACAACCAAATGGGAGGGGGCAATGCTGTAGCAGGCAAATCATGACCTTCCTCGGGCCCCTCTTTCATCTTTACTGCCCTGTCTCTCTGATCCAGCCTAAGCCTACCTCGGGGGCAGGCTGGCTGGCTGCAAGATGGCAATTCCATCATGAGCCTTCCACATATGGTAAGCAGCACATTTCAGAGCCAGGGCAGGGATGGCGTGAGGATGAACCCTCTATGTTGTTTATATCAAGAAAACCACTTGACAGGCATATTTCATTGATGGTGAATATAATTTATCTTGCTGTACAATGTTGTAATTTCAAAGTTACTGCATGAGGCAATATAGAGACCGCCATATTGCTCTGTATTGTGCCAGTGAACTGCAGAACGGTGGTTCTCAAGCAATGAATACATCTACAGTGGGGCAAAATAGTATTTAGTCAGCCACCAATTGTGCAAGTTCTCCCACTTAAAAAGATGAGAGAGGCCTGTAATTGACATCATAGGTAGACCTCAACTATGAGAGACAAAATGAGAAAACAAATCCAGAGAGTCACATTGTCTGATTCGGAAAGAATTTATTTGCAAATTATGGTGGAAAATAAGTATTTGGTCACCTACAAACAAGCAAGATTTCTGGCTCTCACAGACCTGTAACTTCTTCTTTAAGAGGCTCCTCTGTCCTCCACTCATTACCTGTAGTAATGGCACCTGTTTGAACTTGTTATCATTATAAAAGACACCTGTCCACAACCTCAAACAGTCACACTCCAAACTCCACTATGGTGAAGACCAAAGAGCTGTTGAAGGACACCAGAAACAAAATTGTAGACCTGCACCAGGCTGGGAAGACTGAATCTGCAATAGGCAAGCAGCTTGGTGTGAAGAAATCAACTGTGGGAGCAATAATTAGAAAATGGAAGACATACAAGACCACTGATAATCTCCCTCGATCTGGGGCTCCACGCAAGATCTCACCCCATGGGGTCAAAATGATCACAAGAACGGTGAGCAAAAATCCCAGAACCACACGGGGGGACCTAGTGAATGACCTGCAGAGAGCTGGGACCAACGTAACAAAGGCTACCATCAGTAACACACTACGCCGCCAGGGACTCAGATCCTGCAGTGCCAGACGTGTCCCCCTGCTTAAGCCAGTACATGTCCGGGCCCGTCTGAAGTTTGCTAGAGAGCATTTGGATGATCCAGAAGAGGATTGGGAGAATGTCACATGGTCAGATGAAACCAAAGTAGAACTGTTTGGTAGAAACACAACTTCTTGTGTTTGGAGGAGAGAGAATGCTGAGTTGCATCCAAAGAACACCATACCTACTGTGAAGCATGGGGGTGGCAACATCATGCTTTGGGGCTGTTTCTCTGCAAAGGGACCAGGACGACTGTTCCGTGTACAGGAAAGAATGAATGGGGCCATGTATCGTGAGATTTTGAGTGCAAACCTCCTTCCATCAGCAAGGGCATTGAAGATGAAACGTGGCTGGGTCTTTCAGCATGACAATGATCCCAAACACACCGCCCGGGCAACGAAGGAGTGGCTTCGTAAGAAGCATTTCAAGGTCCTGGAGTGGCCTAGCCAGTCTCCAGATCTCAACCCCATAGAAAACCTTTGGAGGGAGTTGAAAGTCCGTGTTGCCCAGCGACAGCCCCAAAACATCACTACTCTAGAGGAGATCTGCATGGAGGAATGGGCCAACATACCAGCAACAGTGTGTGCCAACCTTGTGAAGACTTACAGAAAACGTTTGACCTCTGTCATTGCCAACAAAGGATATATAACAAAGTATTGAGATGAACTTTTGATATTGACCAAATACTTATTTTCCACCATAATTTGCAAATAAATTCTTTCCGAATCAGACAATGTGATTGTCTGGATTTGTTTTCTCATTTTGTCTCTCATAGTTGAGGTCTACCTATGATGTCAATTACAGGCCTCTCTCATCTTTTTAAGTGGGAGAACTTGCACAATTGGTGGCTGACTAAATACTTTTTTGCCCCACTGTATATTCATGAAGGAGGCTTTGTTCTTAAATCACCTACCTACTTTGAGATCATAGAGCCATAAGAAAGAAACTGGCCTTTTATCAGTTTAGGAAATTTTAAAAATTAAATAAAATGCTGCTCATTGTATTGTAAGTGCCTACTAGAACAGATACATTTTATCCATTCCAGCTTCAGGGACCAAATAGTCTAGAAGGGGGGTTTCTTTAAGGAACAGAACCTGTTCCCTATATTGATGGACAAAGTAGTATGAGACACCATCATCCACTACTGCAAATGAAAGTAATTTCCCCATTATGAGAATTGTCAACCATTCCGAAGATGCTGTCCTTCAAGTGTATTGGGGTTACAACATTTATAATCCAATACATTTGGAGAACAGCTTGAAGAAACTTGATGGATTTGCTCAAGTTGCTTAACTCTTTACCTGACGTGAGGCTGCAACAAAGTGAATCCACCCATCATCCAAGGAAACAACATATGCCCCATTCTGGACCTGCATGTTCACATGGCCTCCTCCAAACAAGATCAGTGGATACACCGACACCATGCTGCAATCTCGAACAAATACCCGGCTGGTTTTTACCATTTCATGGTACACCAAGTAGGGGCTGTCAAAGTGCTTTATCTGAAATATAGAATTCCAAAGAATACCCATGTGACATTTCAAACAAAAAAAAAAGGTTTGGTTCCATAGATATCACCTGTGTTATACTATATACCTGCCGTTTAGATTTTGCTAGCAAAAATTTGTTCTGTGCCAGCATAAAGTGGCCAGATCTGAAGGTGATATTTGAAGCCTCTAGGCAGGCTTCACATGGATGTAGTAAGCTGGAGGAGAAAGGAGAGGAAGACATCTGTCTATGTTGACGCCTATGAAAATATCCAATAGATTTCAGCAAGGCTCACAGCAGGCAACTGCACTATCGACTGCCAAATGTTCTCTATGCTGTTCCTTCCACGAAGAAGCTTGTATGTGCTAGAATAAGTTTGGGTAGAATACTTTACTGACTGGAGGTTAGAAATTACCTGATAGTTTACAGAGGATGGATGAATGTGAACGTAACCCTGTTTTTTTGTAGCAAACATCAGTGCTTCAGGTTTTGGATTCATTTTATCAGCTCCTTTACTAGTCTTCTGATACTTCCTTTCTGGTTCTTTTATCTAAAATGGTAAATAAAAATTGTGAAATGAATACTCACAGGCAATCCCCATTAGTTTCAACAGAGTTGTATAGAAGGAGAAGTTTCTACCAAACTGCTTTCCTTTACTAAAGCAACATGGTCATATTGTGGAATTTAAAAGGAATAGGAAAAAAACCCTACAGGGAATACCCCGTCCTCCCCATCTATTCCAAACCTAGTAGTAGCATGTGTAAAGCATACAGTGGATATAAAAAGTCTACACACCCGTTGAAGTGCCAGGTTTTTGAGATGTAAAAAAATCAGACCAAGATAAATCACTTCAGAATTTTTTCCACTTTTAATATAACATACAAGCCGTACAAATTCAATTGAAAAACAAACTGAAATCTTTTATGGCCAAAAAGTTCAAAGAAAAACATCCAAGCCCGGCTACATTTTGCAAAAACCTACATCAAGTCTGACAAAAGCATGTGGGAAAATGTGTTATGGTCTAATGAGACCAAGGTTGAACTTTTTGGCCATAATTCCAAACAGTATGTTTGGCGTAGAAACAACACTGCGCATCCCCAAAAGTGCACTATACCCACAGTGAAGCATGGTGGTGGCAGCATTATGCTTTGGGGCTGCTTTTCTTCAGCTGGAACTGGGGCTTTAGTCAAGGTGGAGGGAATTATGAACAGTTCCAAATACCAGTCAATTTTGGCACAAAACCTTCAGGTTTAGCATTTGCTAAAATGCTGAAGATGAAGAGGAATTTCACCTTTCAACACGACAATGTCCCAAAGCATACCTCCAAATCAACAAAAGAATGTCTTCACCAGAAGATGATTAAAGTTTTGGAATGGCCCAGCCAGAGCCAGAGCCCGGACCTGAATCCAATTGAAAATCTGTGGGGTGACCTGAAGAGGGCTGTGCACAGGAGATGCCCTCACAATCTGACAGATTTGGAGTGCTTCTGCAAGGAAGAGTGGGCAAAGATTCCCAAGTCAAGATGTGCCATGCTGATAGACTCCTACCCCAAAAGACTGAACGCTGTCATAAAATCAAAAGGTGCTTCAACAAAGTATTAGTTTAAGGGTGTGCACACTTATGCAACCACATTATTCTAGTTTTTTTAAATTTTTTCACCCTAAAAGATTTCAGTTTGTTTTTCAATTGAATTGTACAGCTTGTATGTTATATTAAAGGTGGAAAAAATTCTGAAGTGATTTATCTTGGTCTGATTTTTTTACATCTCAAAAACCTGGCATTTTAACAGGGGTGTGTAGACTTTTTATATCCACTGCATATTACAAAGCTGCAGCCTGGATGCTTTTGTTTGACAAGATAACTGGGCCATCGTGGTTACGAGCATGATCAACGTTTGTGAAATCAGTCCAATTCCAACCCATCCCTGAAGTCACTGCATGGCGTTTGGAAAGCAAATTGCTCTAAGCATCAGCTGTTCATTTCTAAAACGATGTACTTCTAGGACTAAGATGATGGATATTAACATTACCATTTTTTTCCTCCTCCCCCAGCAGTTTCCATTGTGTCAGTAACCACTTCTCTTTTGTTGGTACTTTCTTTTCTCTGAGCCTCAGCAAGGCCCTCTAATCCCAAACTTGCCTAGAACCAAGCATTAATATTCTATTATATGCGGATGATATGGTCTTATTAGCCCATTCTCAAATTGGCCTGAGAAGATTGCTGCAAAAGCTAAGTTCCTATTGCACTCTTAACTCTCTAATTTTTAATAAAAGTAAATCTAAAGTGCTGGCATTCAGTAAAAAAAATGTGAAATACAATTGGCATATAAATGGAGAATCCATTGAACAAGTGAATTCTTATACTTATTTAGGGGTGACTTTCACTAACACTGGTTCGTGGATGAATCATTTTAGAAGAGGCGTGGCAAGAGCTGAAGCAAGCACCAAAAGGCTATACAAATTATTTTATCACAACAAACCAAGTACTTTGACACCTATCTTGAAAGTCTTTAGGGCCAAAATAATTCCGATGATGAATTATGGAGCTGAATTATGGGGTTTAAATAAAGCTATCCCACTTGAACTAATTCAAACGTGCTTCCTGAGGCACATTTTAGGAACTGATAAGAACAGGTCTGCCCTAGCAGTCAGAGCGGAATTAGGCTTTTATCCTCTAAACAGTTATCTAATGATTAATGTTTTTACATATTGGCTGAAGATTCAAACAATGGACCTCAACAGACTTCCTAGAATTTGCCTAATTGAACAGCTAAGTATGATGCAGCCTAATACGTGGGCTTGTCAACTTTACGATGTTATTTCGCGTTATGGGCTCTCTATTCAGCACTTATTATCCAGGGCCCCCCAAACAAGGAAAATTTTTATGCAGAGAGTTATGGACATAAGTGCCCAAACTGACTTGGAGCTTTTAACCAAAAATAGATCTTCAAAGTGGTTCGCTATTAACAAAACAAATTTTCAACCTGAAAAATACCTCTCTGTGAGTCTGCCCCAATTTTTAAGAAGGGCTTTTTCCAGAACAAGATTTGAGTTGTTGGATTCAATGGCCAAATATGGACGCTTTCATAACATTCCATATTACGAGAGAACCTGTATATGCGGTTCGCCTGATATTGAAAATATTTCTCATATCCTGTTTAACTGTCAACTATATGCATCCAACAGGCTCAAATATTTATCTCCACTATTGGAAAGAACAGCGTACTGGGACCCGAATTTTAGATTGTCTTATTTTCTCCAGGGTACTAATATATATATATAATGTACGTAGAATTGCTATGTTCATATTGAAGGCTGGGGCTTTAAGATCCCAATATATTGAACAAATTGAGGTATCCTGTAAAGGCAACTCTCTCATCTGATTACTGTCTCCTTATATATAATAAGATATATACAGTATGTATCCTATTTTATTATTGTATCCCTTCCTATTCCATTCCAGGAGACTGGAATGCTAAGGTGGGTAGTCAGACGACACCTGGAATTACAGGCAAGCATGGTCTGGGAGAACAAAATGAAGCAGGACATAGGCTGATAGAATTTTGCCAAGACAACTCACTGTGCATAACAAACACTCTCTTCCAACAACCTAAAAGACGACTTTATACATGGACTTCACCAGATGGTCGACACCGAAATCAGATTGACTACATCCTTTGCAGCCAAAGGTGGCGGACATCTATACAGTCAGTAAAAACAAGACCTGGAGCTGACTGTAGTTCAGATCACGAACTTCTTATTGCAAAATTTAGAATCAGACTAAAGAGAATAGGGAAGACCCACAGATCAGTTAGATATGAGCTCACTAATATTCCTAAGGAATATGCAGTGGAGGTGAAGAATAGATTTAAGGGACTAGATTTAGTAGATAGGGTCCCAGAAGAACTATGGACAGAAGTTCGCAACATTGTTCAGGAGGCGGCAACAAAAAACGTCCCAAAGAAAAAGAAAACCAAGAAGGCAAGATGGCTGTCTGCTGAAACACTGGAAGTAGCCCAAGAAAGAAGGAAAGCAAAAGGCAACAGTGATAGGGGGAGATATGCCCAATTAAATGCAAAATTCCAGAGGTTAGCCAGAAGAGATAAGGAATTATTTTTAAACAAGCAATGTGCGGAAGTGGAAGAAGACAATAGAATAGGAAGGACAAGAGACCTCTTCCAGAAAATTAGAAACATCGGAGGTAAATTCCAGGCAAAAATGGGTATGATCAAAAACAAAGATGGTAAGGACCTAACAGAAGCAGAAGAGATCAAGAAAAGGTGGCAAGAATATACGGAACATCTGTATAGGAAGGATAATAATATTGGAGATAGCTTTGACGGTGTGGTCAGTGAGTTAGAGCCAGACATCCTGAAGAGTGAGGTTGAATGGGCCTTAAGAAGCATTGCTAATAACAAGGCAGCAGGAGACGACGGTATCCCAGCTGAACTGTTTAAAATCTTGCAAGATGATGCTGTCAAGGTGATGCATGCCATATGCCAGCAAATTTGGAAAACACAAGAATGGCCATCAGATTGGAAAAAATCAACTTATATCCCCATACCAAAAAAGGGAAGCACTAAAGAATGTTCAAACTATCGAACAGTGGCACTTATTTCACATGCCAGTAAGGTAATGCTCAAGATCTTGCAAGGTAGACTCCAGCAATTCATGGAGCGAGAATTGCCAGATGTACAAGCTGGGTTTAGAAAAGGCAGAGGAACTAGAGACCAAATTGCCAATATCCGCTGGATAATGGAGAAAGCCAGGGAATTTCAGAAAAACATCTATTTCTGTTTTATTGACTATTCTAAAGCCTTTGACTGTGTGGATCATAACAAATTGTGGCAAGTTCTTGGTGGTATGGGGATACCACGTCATCTTGTCTGCCTCCTGAGGAATCTGTATAACGACCAAGTAGCAACGGTAAGAACAGAGCACGGAACAACGGACTGGTTTAAGATTGGGAAAGGAGTACGGCAGGGTTGTATACTCTCACCCTACCTATTCAACCTGTACGCAGAACACATCATACGACATGCTGGGCTTGAGGAATCCAAGGCTGGAGTTAAAATCGCCGGAAGAAACATTAACAATCTCAGATATGCAGATGATACCACTTTGATGGCTGAAAGCGAGGAGGAGTTGAGGAGCCTTATGACAAAGGTGAAAGAAGAAAGTGCAAAAGCTGGGTTGCAGTTAAACCTCAAAAAAACCAAGATTATGGTAACGAGCTTGATTGATGACTGGCAAATAGAAGGAGAAAAAGTGGAGGCAGTGACAGACTTTGTATTTCTAGGCGCAAAGATTACTGCAGACGCTGACTGCAGCCAGGAAATCAGAAGACGTCTACTTCTTGGGAGGAGAGCAATGGCAAATCTTGATAAAATAGTTAAGAGCAGAGACATCACACTGACAACAAAGGTCCGCATAGTTAAAGCAATGGTATTCCCTGTAGTAACCTATGGCTGTGAGAGCTGGACCATAAGGAAGGCTGAGCGAAGGAAGATAGATGCTTTTGAACTGTGGTGTTGGAGGAAAATTCTGAGAGTGCCTTGGACTGCAAGAAGATCAAACCAGTCCATACTCCAGGAAATCAAGCCAGACTGCTCACTTGAGGGAATGATATTAAAGGCAAAACTGAAGTACTTTGGCCACATAATGAGAAGACAGGATACCCTGGAGAAGAGGCTGATGCTGGGAAGGGTGGAGGGCAAAAGGAAGAAGGGCCGACCAAGGGCAAGATGGATGGATGATATTCTGGAGGTGACGGACTCAACCATTGGGGAGCTGGGGATGGTGACGGCCGACAGAAAGCTCTGGCGTGGACTGGTCCATGAGGTCACGAAGAGTCGGAAACGACTGAACGAATAAACAACAAATCCCTTCCTATCATTTGATTATGCTTTGTTTATATTTTAATTCTATCTTGCTGTATTGATAAGGTCAATTTGACTAATCAATAAAATTGAATTAAAAATAAATAAATAGAACCAAGCAGCTATAAACACAGACTGGTCTTGCAAAGCCATATCATTAACTAACTAACCACTGTCCCCACCTCAATCCAAAGCAATAAAATTCCAGTAAACTCTGCAGTGCTGGTTTCTGCAAATATGCTTTAGGTTCTAGTTTCAAGCTTTGGGGTAGGGTGGGGAAAAAGAGCCCTGCTGAGAATTAAAAATATTGTTAAGAGACTAGTAACACTACGCCTACGCTGGAAGATTGGAGCAAAGGAATGATGAAATGTCTGAAGAAGGGTGGGCTGCCAAGCAGCAAACAAGCTACACACATTGGAGAGTTAGGAACTAATCGGACATGAAGAAAAACTCTAAAATTGGCATTCAGTTTTATTTTCTTTACTGTTAATATATAAACATGAAAAGAAGATATATATGAAATAAAATAATGAATTATCCTGAAAGCCTAAGAGACCAAAATTGTTTTAAGCCTGGTGCTTAAAGTTGGCAACAGCTTAGTCAATTTAGGGATGACACTTCAAAGGAAGTTCTTGTATAAATTCCCCCTTAAAAACCCCCATACTGTTACAAGCAATCCTGTTTCAGAGACCAGAGACAGGGAAATAGATATAAATACTACCAGATGATGATGACTATTATATGCTTACCTGAACTACGTTTGGATACATAGCGGCACATAACATGGCTGATATCAGCTTGACATTCTCTGCATTTGCATTTGCCTGTGAGAAGAGATCACATACTGTGAGTTAAGAGTACGATGACTGTCACCTGTGCAGGTATTGGCACAGAACTGTGCAGCATGCAGCAAATGGCAGGAAATCCTGAGCATTTCAAGTATCATGTCTGTATCTTTTAAAAGAGATTTCTCAGTCTTATGATTACAGAGGTATGTTTGAAAATAAGAAGGTAGTGCATATCATCACAAGTTTTAGGATGATGGGGAAACATTCTGGGCCTTATCTTCTGATCCCTGATCAAAATATTTATCTTCACTCCACTGAAATGTATATATCAGTAGATCTTCACACAAACTGCTTTTAAATGATCTGTTTTCCTATTAGTTACATCTTGGGATTGATGAGTTAACTGAAGATAAATTCTAATATTGTAATTTTTAAAAATTTTCTGGGGGTTTTGTACTATCCAATAACATATGTCAGCATGCAATTTTAAAGTACCAAGCTGCCTTAATAAAGTTAGAATTACAATCAAAATATCATTAATATAAACAGGGGTACCTCACTAATGTTTAATATGTTATATATGTAAGTCACAATTTTTCTCTTTAATTACTCGGCTTCATCAACCTACCAGTTGGACCAAACACAGATAATGTTCATACTAGAGCAGTGTTTCTCAACCTTGGCAACTTTAAGATGTGTGGACTTCAACTCCCAGAATTCCTCAGCCAGCAAGGAATTTTGGGAGTTGAAGTCCACACATCTTAAAATTGCCAAGGTATTGAGAAACACTGTACTAGAGTGAGAGAGCCTTCTAGCTGAGGAGTAAAAAAGGATTTTTCACACAATACTCAAAGCACTTGGAAAAGCATCTTCACTCTAGTAGATCTTGACAAAAAAGGAAGTATTCCAAAAATAATCAGTATAGTTACATGGGAATTGGGTAAAATATGACTATCTTTACTTAAGGAAAGTGTCTGAGAAGGAGAGGAAACACTGAAAGGTAGGTACAAAAGTTAGCAGACTAAAAAACTTCCACTCCAGGTACCTCTTCTCCTGTAGCTTCAAGAACACCATCCCCTCCTCGAGAAAATCTCTGTTCTATGTTTCTGGCTCGGAGCCCCTCTTTCACAAACCCAATATCAGACAATAGTTCAGTAAACTGCCTTTTTAAACGTGCCATTTCCTACAAAATGGGAGAGAAAGACACCTTTGAATGATGAATAGGGTTTTAAAATAGCATTCTAAGCAACAACTAGTAATTTAGTAATGTCACTGTTTTATTCCCATTTTTCATATACCAGTGAATGAACTGGTGATGTTCACCAATAGATCAGCCCAGAAGACTGATAGACTATATCTGGCCTGTGGATGTCTTCATTTTGCCCACTCTGACCGTAGCACAGCTGGGATAGAAAGAGAATTTTGTGGTTGGAAGATACATGGGAAATACGTCTATCTGGTATAAAAAATACATAAATATATAATGAAAATATATACATATTTATTGGGCTCTCAGTATGTTAGCTCGCAGCTATAACCATATATGGGGGCTAAAGGTGATTTCTGAATTATTTCTAGTCAACCTTGATGATCTTCATTGGTTTCCTAGAGGCTCCTCAATGTGAAGATCAGTAATGGCAACCAAAATTCCATTACTTGTATTATTTCATCTTGTCTCTTCCCAGCACCCTCCTTTGCAACACGCACCACACTGGGTGCTTTTTGAGAACATACTCTCAAAAGGAGCAACAATGAGGTACAAAGGAGGAGTCTGATCAGCCATATGAATTGAATATGACTTCTAAAAAGGTAAAGGTTCCCCCCGCACATTTGTGCAGTCGTGTCCGACTCTAGGGGCCGGTGCTCATCTACATAAGTGCAAATTATCTACCTTTTTTTCCCCTGGAACCATGAGGTCCACCATCCAGAGCCAGATGCATAATGAAATGAAATAGAATAATAGCATAAACAAACCTGGTCTAAAATTGTTCAGGTAATATACAAGGGAAAAAGATATGGCACAACAAGAAGGAGGTAGTGGAACAAATCATTTTAGAGGATCACCAAAACACTTTTAAAAGTAAAAATACAAAATAAAAATAATATATTACCTGAAGAACATTTTCTGATAAAAAGTTTTGTCTGCAAAATGTGTAACTTGCTTGAAAGCTCTCTTTTGAAGACAGGCGCCACCCCTAAATAGTGGAAATTTAAAATATCACCTTACTATTTAATGCCAAAGATCTGAATGGATCTTGAGATAATTTAAAAATGAACTTTTTATGTCTTACCTTATATGCTTGGAGGACAGCCAGATAATCACTGTTTCCTATGGAAAATTCCAGCTTTTTCTTGAATGCCTCCTCTCTTTTGTCCCATGGGGAAATCTTTATAATTGATAAAAATACTCCATTACACAGTTAATATATTTAAAATTAAAATTCAGTTTGAGGTGCCTACAATTTATCTAAATTCTATGCATAAATAGGAATGAACTTCTCAAATTGGGTCTTGTTATAACCCTGTAAAATAATATGTTAATTGACTGCCCCCATTAATAAAACTGTCAGGCTACACTTGATCTTAGCCAAAGGTCAAGAAACACTACCCTCCACAATCCTTATAAAAACACCCCTCTTCAGCAGCATACATGCCCATGTGGGGACGGCTCTGTGGAGTCTGTAAGCCACATGGTTCTTTGTTGCTCTCTTTACAGGGAATCTCAGAAAATCCTACAGGTAGTCTTCAGTTAATGACCACTTGTTCAGTGACTGTTCGAAGTTGTGACGGTGCTGAACGAGTGGTACTTACGACTGGCCCTCGAAGTTCTGGCCATTGCACCACCCCCGTGGTTACTAGATTGCAATGGTTACAATGGTTGCAGTATCCTGTGGTCATGTGATCACATTTGCAACCTTCCCTGCTGGCTTCCCACAAGCAAAGTCAATGGGGAAGCCAGCAGGGAAGATTGCAAGTCACTCCTGCTGCTTTTTCTCCTGAGGAGCCCTGCTACAGAGTATGAGATCGCAGTGATCTTGTAGTCTGTAGCTCACACAGTGCCCCCTCCCCAGCCCACACGCAGTCACCGCAGCACCCCCCCTGCCTCACTCCTAGTACTCACCCGCCCTCTAGCCTGCTCAAGAGCAAGCAGGGACTTGCAACTTTCAGCTGGCTTCCCCATTGACTTTGCTTGGGGGAAGCCGGCAGGAAGTTGCAAGCGCAGTCATGTGAGGTCCTCGCTTAACGACCTGCGATTTTTGCTTAGTGACAGCAATGGGGATTTCCGGGATTGCCGTCACTAAGCAATGTGGTCATATGATGTCATGCTTTATGACCACATCACTTAACGATGGAAATTCTGGTCCCAATTACTGTTGTTAAGTGAGGACCAGGGGGGCAACTAGGGTCTGTGTCACCTGGGGCAAACATGGATTCTGCACCCCTCCCCCAGGAAACATTCACTATACAAATACTATTTTGTCATTTTGGCGCCCCACCCAGCGCGGCGCCCGGGGCACATGCCCCACTCCCCCCCCCTAGTTTTGGCCCTGGTGAGGACTATCTGTTACTAAAGAAGAAATTTTAAAGAACTACCCTGGCAGAGAGCACCATGCTTATCTGTCACTTCTTTTATCTGACCAGGACTCTTATGTATCTTTCCAGGTTGCCCGATATTGTGCCTCTATTTGTTCTATTTGTCTCACCTATGACTAAAAATTAGTGTTAATGCTGGCGATCATCACTGATATTTGTATTACTGTTATACTAATTTCATGGTTATGTAATTTTAATGTATTTTTATACCAACAGTTTAGTCTTATCAATAATTTTAGGTGTATATATACCTATGTAGTGTTTTCTGGCCTAAAGGTGGTAATAAAGATTTGTTGTTATTGTCAGGCTGCATTTTAACAGGGCTTCCCGAATAAATAGGCAGCCCAAGCACAGCACCTCTTCTACTTCTTTCAGGAGAACACAGTCCATAGTGTCAGAAGGCAAGCATGGGCTGTCCAGACAGGCGCGCAGGCTCAGTGCCAGGACCCAGTGTGATGCCTCCCAGGAACACACCCAGAAAGAGCCACCCTTGGAAGAAGGGGAAGGTGAGACTAGGCAAGAACACCGCAATCTTAGCTAAGCTGGTGCTTAGGAGCAAGCTGAGTCTATTGCAGGAGCTGTTGCTGCAAGTGCAAAGACTGTTGACGGACGGTTCCAACACCTACATCCCATACCAACGGCTCACTGAAGGCTGCCCATATCCAGGTAAAGCGGGACCAAGTATGGTCCTCTCCACTTGAAACTGTCACAACCCCGTTGGGGAAGCCCAGGTTATCATAATAATACTTACAAAAGGTGACTTGTGAGCCCTGCTTGCTGCTATTGTTAGTGCAGGATCCAGACAGCGAAAGATGGTTCCAAGGAGCATTAATTTCCCAACCCTCACATCAACAGGCAAGGAAGCCAAATGATGCCCCAAGGGAGTAAGGTTTTCATCTGACGTTAAGGCTCCTACATCTTGCAACCGCATCTTTGATGCATTTATAGATTCAGCTGTTGGTGGCTCAATAAGTCGTGATAACACTGAATGAAATCTATGTGTGGAGAACATTTCCAAAAGCTTTATTCTGGAAAAAAAAAATATTGTTCAGCCAAAGCAAATTGCCAACCCTCCAGTCTGCTATTTGGTGCATGGAAAGAAGTACAGAATTCTAGAGTACGAAAATGGCCTTGATGAAGATATGCAAGATCCGTTGCCAGGGCAATGGTGTGTGTGTGTGTGTGTGTGTGTGTGAGAGAGAGAGAGAGAGAGAGAGAGAAACATCTTTTACATCTACAACAGACAGGTAACACTTGGAAGTGGCTCAGACACCTCCTTAATTCACTGAACTATAAGGAGGAGGAGGAAGTACAGCACAATCAGGCTTGCAAGATTCTGTTGTTATAGCCTATCTCAATAAAAGCCTTTCTGTGGAATTGATTTCTTGGTCTGGTCTACCTAGTGAGGCTGGCCAGAATCTAGGATACAATTCCTCCAGTGATTTTCAGTGTCCCTACTTTGTTCAAGATAAAAAAAGTACAGCATATAGTACTTTTTTCTGATTGCTTCTTGTATTTGGGGCAATTTTTTTCCATTTTCCAAAGTTCCAGAATATAACTCCACCCTACAGGCTCAAAGTCTTATTGTCTGTGATTTAATTATCCATGGTTGAATGCTGGAACACAGCCTTCACAAATAACAAGATCCTGGTGGCAATAGGGGTGGGGGTCCTTTCACTACCTCCTTAAATTACTTACTACCTGATTTGCTCCTGTCCTCTAAGCTGTACCCTCAATTTAGCTCCATGTTTCTGCAAACTTAATTCTACATTCAAGCCAAAAAAATCAAAAACAGTGATTTCCAGGAACAGTTCCCTTCTGAAGTAAAACTGATGCACTTAATGCACTAAAGGATCTGGCAGACATACTATTTGGGAAAAACACCTTAGTTTGAAGAAAAGGAGGTTGCCTTCGATGACCCCCTCTGTACTTGTCCTTTCCAAACTAAAACTCTGTGTGAGGATTGTGGCCCTTGCACCCTTAAGCACCTCTCTACTTCAGTGAATTTCCGGGATAGATAAGCGCATGGGCGCAGGCTTCCTTCCTCGTCCCTTTGCAGTAGAATGGTGCCAATGGCCACGTCAGATGCATCTGCTTGGACGATTAGGGTGTGTGTCGGGTCTGGGTGTTTCAAGGCTGGTTCGGACGTGAATAATACTTTCAGACGATCAAAGGCTTCCTGACACTCGGCTGTCCATTTGAGCCTCGTTCCCAGCCTTTTCATCACTTTTGGGTCCCCCTTTCCTTTCATTTTCAGGTCAGTGAGAGGCAATGCAATTTGCGCAAAGTTCGGGATAAATTGCCGGTAAAAATTAGCAAATCCCAAGAAGCTCTGGAGTTGCCTCCTGGTTCTAGGGGGCTCCCAAGCTATGACATCTCGAACCTTTGCTGGGTCCATCTCGATGCCCTTGTTGGAAACCCGGTAACCTAGGTAGTCAAGTTGCTCTTTATGGAATTTGCACTTGGACAACTTAGCATATAGTTGGTTCTTTAACAGTCTTTTCAACACCTCCCTCACCAACTTCACATGTTCTTCCATTGTCTCGGTGTAAATTAAGATATCATCTAAGTAGACTAACACTCCCTGGTACAGGAAATCAAGGAGCACCTCGTTTATCAGGTGCATGAAGACTGCCGGGGTCCCCTGAAGCCTGAACGGCATCACGAGATATTCAAATGAACCTAGTTGACAGTTAAACGCTGTCTTCCATTCATCCCCCTCCCAGATGCGCACGAAGAAGTAGGCCTCTCTCAAGTCCAGTTTCGTGAAGATCTTCTCTTTTGAGAGGTGGGCATGTCCTTTATCAAGGGAAGGGGATACTTATTGGAGGTGCAAACAGCGTTCAGGCCCCGGTAGTTGGTACACAGTCTTAGTGACCCATCTTTCTTGGTCCTAAACAGGACTGGGGCAGCCATGGATGACGACGCAGGGCGGATGAATCCCCATTCTAGGTTCTTGTCAATGAATTCACATAGCACTTCACGTTCTTTGGGGGTCATGGGATACAGCTTCGTCTTCGGTAACTCCGCCCCAGGGATCAATTCTATGGCACAGTCTGACTTTCTGTGAGGCAGCAGTTCATCCGATTCGGCCTCGCTGAAGACTTCCCTCCATTCATGATATTGCGGTGGGATGCTGCATTCCTCCTCCATTGCTGCCTCACCCCCCATTTCGTGTAGGGCTCCCGCCATCTCCATCTCAGGGCCGGGTTCAATCGGGATCATGCCTGGGTAAATCCCATCGCCAAACACCATCTGTCCCAACCTCCAGTCCACCTTTGGGTTTCTATCTCTCAGCCATGCCAGACCCAGGATTATGGATTGGCTGGCAATTGGGGCCACGAGGAATCTTAGTATTTCCTCATGGGTGCCCACTTGCATCCTCACTGGTTCGGTGTAATATTCCACCGGGCCCCCTTTCATGTCTGACCCGTCTAAAAGTCTGTCCAGTCACTATCGCGGGGTGCATCATACAGCCAGAGTCCAGTAGCCCCGTGAGGTCTGCCCTCCTGCCGTCCTCCAGTGTTTCTAAATGTACTCCCACTAACATTGCGGGGCAGTCCCCACTCACCAATGGATCTTTGCGCACATGGTTCCGTGCCTGTCCTTCGGCGCCACTCAGGACAGGCTCCCTTCATTTCTCGCCGGCTGGCACTCATCATCTGTGGAGCTCTCAGGGTCAGTCTTAGGCCCGCCATTTCTCTCCATTGCAGTGGCTGCCATCCCTTTTGGTTTACATCCCGGCTTCTTCACGCTCCCGCCTTCTGGCTTAGTCTTCCCTGGGGCTGCAATCTGGGGACAGTTGGAAGCTCGGTGTCCCTCCTTGCCACATTTGAAGCACAAACCTGTCTTCCTTCGACGTTCCCTCTCCTCTTCCCAGGATTTGCTAGTGCTTCTCCTGCTAGCCGAGGGGCTGGCGGGGCTGGAGCACCTTCCGGATTCATACGCACGGTGTTGCTGCTTGATTTCAAGGCGTACATCCTCTACTTCCCCAGCCAAGCAGACCCATTCTCGCAGCGTGCGCGGGCTTCCCCGAGGTAGGGACCATTCTAGGATCTCAGGTCTCAACCCAGTTTTAAAGTGTTCTATCTTCAGAGACTCCAGTCAGTCATCCAGTTTACTGGCAAGTCTCCTAAACTCCAGGGCATACTGAGACTGACCTACTCCCTTGCCTGATTTGATGGATGCCCGACTTGGCCCTTAATTTCAGTAACGGGTCTTTGAACCTCTCTCAGCGCGTACATGAACTCTTGGAAGCACTCCATTTCTGAGGCCTCTGCGTCATCCAGCTCCACCACCCACTATGCAGCCTCGCCTTCAAGGCGTTCTGCCACGTAGTTCACCTTGGCCTGCTCCGAGGGGAACTCGTCCTTGAACTCTTTCATGAAAGCCATCACCCGATTCAGGAAGTGGGCCAGGCATTTGGGGTCACCATTGAATTTCACGTTCAACTCTCAGCCTCCAAACCTCTCATCCCTCCTCCATCCTAGGCTCATTCCTGCCGGTTGGGAGGTTGGTGCAGTGGTTGACCAACCTACAGACCTTCTGGGTCCTGCTTGTTCATTGGTTCTCCTTTCCCTTGGGGACCCCCACTGCCACGCTGCCGCTGGCGCGCTTGCTCTCCCATCATCGGTCGGGCCCTGTTCAAGTTTCACTAGCAAGCGTTCCATCGCTCCCTGCAGCTGGGACAGTCGGGCATCTATGGAGTCCACCTCTTGCTCCAGCTTCTCCACCCGGGTTCCCATCCCTACGTCTCGGTGGCGGCCCTTCCTGTCCTGTACATTTACAAAGTGGGTTGTATGGAGGTCCAACTCACCAACTCCTGTGGCCCGAGGAGGTTCTGTCTCCTCTGCAGCCAAGATTTCATAGAGTGATCGCAACGTTGTTAGAATTCCTCGCGCTTCTGAACTCCCGTGTTCTCGCTACTTGCGGGGTGGTGATTCCCGCAGGGTGCCTAGGTTCTTCTTCGGTATGGCACCTAGCCGCTCTCCCCCACTCTCTGCGAGTGAGCCTCTGCTTCTAATATTTTGTTTAAGAGACCTTCTTGAAGACTTGAGCAAGTCTCCAATAAAGCCTCCGTTGAGCGACCCTCCTGGTTAGAGAATTCTTCCGGAGAGGTCGCCATCTGGTATGGATGTTAGTAGATTCATGTCTTTTTGTGAGGATCGTGGCCCTTGCACCCTTACCCTCAGTAATCCACAGTACACGCTATCTGGATATAGGTAGATTCTTTTAATATGGAGAATAGACCATTACCTAAAGCTAAAGACACGAATGCCACTTGGCACTCAAACAGACAGATAAAACTCTTCCCCTCCTTCCTCGCTGCCATGGTTACCAGTCCCCGTTGCCATGCCTACCAGGCCCTAATGACCCTCTCTGTTTCACCTCGCCTTTGATCTTCCCAGCTGGAGCCAGGCTGCAATAAAGTTTGTCCAAACAATCTGCAGAATGCAGTTGTCCCCCACATCCTTGCAGCTGTTTCTAATGCTGTTCTGCTGTTTTTACTAACTGCAAAACCTATGTCAGGAGGATGATCCAGATGCCATTAACTATTGCCTCTGGAACACTCCGGTTCTGACAGTGCAGGCATTCCTCTCAGCATTTCCTATACACATTATTGATTGCTGGGTCTTGATAAAACAATGCTAGATGTAGCAAAAGGAAGTCTACATAAGTTAATACCACCAGAGCCTTAAATTCTTCCTGGGTGATTTCTTTTGTTAGTCAGAGCAATAAGCACATGCTTTCAATTAATCATCCACTCTGTTAGGGTTCATCTCCATGAATCCTGTCATTGGGATTAGGCCTAGTTAGAGATGCTTCTCGAATGCTTAGTAGTGATGCTTCTAGTGTGTTGGGGGGGGAGTTGGCAGTTGAGTATTGTGACTGCTACTGAAGGCTGGAAGCGGCTTCGTCAAGGTCAACCACCTGCAGGAGGATGGTGCTGGGAACGTTTGTACAGTGAGATCATCGGTTGGTAATTAGGCGCGCAAAGGGGGAAGATAAGATGCAACAGTTGGGCGGGAATCCGCATTCAGATCTTTGAAAGTGCTTCAATTAACATGTATCCTGAATAAAGCTTAATCTGCATTCTAATGAACTGCATCGTTAGTGTTTATTAGGGCATAGTTGTTGGGGTCATCACACACTCTTCCTTGGAACCTCTTTTCTTTCTGAAAAGGAGTCTGGAAAATCTTTTCAGGGCTATCAACCTTCTGGAAAGTCTTGTTTTCAGGCCAAATGGAAAACTACCAACTGAACTGTCACCTGGCCCAATCTCTCATCTTTTTTTCTCTCTTTCTGTCTTTCCTTAGCCTTCAGCCCCTCTTTTGCCTCCCATTTTCCCCAGGAAGAATTCAGAAATCTATAAAAAAAGGAAACCTCCACTTCTTTCCCTCTCCATAGCTGAAGTCTCTTAAGGGAACTGCAGAGAGTGACAGCCAGTCCCAAGCTTTCCCACTCAGCTGCTAGTCTTTTACTTATCCCAGAGAGAAACCTCTTCATTTATGTATTTGTAAGACTGACATACCACTTCAGTTTATATTGCTGTCTGCGTGGCATTCCTCTGAAGACAGATCCCCCTCACTGACAGTACGGGAGCCCGGCTGTTGTGACTCTTGACTGGGCAGAGGCCTATCAAAGTCCTTCACTGACTTGGACTTGCAGTATAGCCCCAAGGAGGTTGTTGGACCCCCGAGGAGCTGAACTCAACCCCTCCAGTAAGTTGTCTTCTTTAACTTTAGAAGCAGTCTTCCTCGGTCTTTGAAGCAGCCCTGCTGAGTTTGGTTTCATACCCTGGAAGATCCAGCTGGCTTCACCTAATCAGCTGGATCTAAAATCAGACAAAGGAGGAGCGTACTAATACCAAAGCTTTGAACTGGTCTGAGTCCCCAGCTTCAGGAGAATCATGGTTTCAGAAAACCAAGAAGTGCACTGAACAGAGACAACTGAAGAGCACTGGGAAAGAAGTTTCTGATAAGGACCCCATATCTTCTTTCCCCTCCAACTGTTGGAGGAAGGAACTTTGTTCACAAGTTACAAAAGAAAAAATATTTTTCCCTCCTGCTTTCTTTCAATCTAGAAACACTGTATTTTATTCTCCATTTCTAAGTAAAGTGGTGCCTGTGCAAAAGGTGCTCCCGCTTAAGCATGTGTGTGTGTGAATGCTGTATCCTGTAAGTTTCTCACCTTCTTTGCTGTGGCAGGAAGCTTCCAAAATTCCTCCATTCTTTGTTGTGGCAAGAGTCGCTATTCTATGATTCTCTTTCTGCCTTCTCCTGTAGCTGAACACTGTGTAAAGTGGATAGATTCCTGAAACCTTCCCTTTTTCTACCACTCTCTCAACTCCGGCTTCATCGTTTTCTCATTAAATGGAACATGCAACTTTTGAACCCCTTACCTTTCTCTCACTGAACTGAAAAATGAGCTAAATTCTCACAGATTACTGCTGTTCTTATTTGCTTTGTCTGCTAGCTTCAAATAGCTCATTGTGCTATATCTCCCACAAATTGTCAATTGCTTATTATCTGATTGCCATTATAACTCTCATTTTATTTAATAATTTTTATTGATTGGCTATTATTTATGATTTCATTTGGGACACTGGAATGAATAAACCTGTTTAATGGCCTATAGTAGTAATGCCCCAACAAAATTGGGGATTGGGGGAGACTACCATTTCTCATACACAGGTATTGTGAGAGCCCAGAAAAAGGTACTGCTCCTTTAAGGGATTGCTGATGAGTACACCGAGGGTGCCCTTGGTGGATATGAAGCCTATTTGCCTGCTTTGGATCTAAATATTGCACACCTCTAGGTACAAGTTGCTTCTAACGTTGCTACTCGATCCATTTAATTGGAAATCTCAGGTACTGAACTTGTGAGACTTGCACACAAACACGTGCTGCCTAAAGAGAAGATGTGTCTGCCAGCTTAGAGCTGGAAATTTTCTGATCACTGGTCTCTTGCCACTCACAGTAAGCTACTCAGGAAAAACCAGGTAATCAGCTTGCACATTTACCAAGAAGCAAACCATTAGAGCAGTGTTTCTCAACCGTGGCCACTTTAAGATGTGTGGACTTCAATTCCCAGAATTCCCCAGCCAGCATGGGAGTTGAAGTCCACACATCTTAAAGTGGCCAAGGTTGAGAAACACTGCATTAGGGGATAGAAGGAAGGATTAGGAGGAAATAGGAGGAAAAGGAACTGAGAACAGAAGGAGAAGATTTGTATTTACAAGATGAACCAACACAATGTGTTGAGGTTTAGTTGGAAAATACAGCAATATTTTGCAAAATAATGATTTACCTGAGACAAAGCTGTTCCAAAGGCACTCGCTGTATTTCAGGCAACTGCTGCTTTAAGAGATGATGATTATAATGATGGCTGCTGAAAAGGTGAAAGCAAACCCCAGAAGCTACGCGGCCTGCTCGTCCTTTCCTTTGCAAGGCATTGGCTTTGGACTCGTAGGAATCCTCCAGGCTCTCCATGACCTTGCTTGGATCATATCTACCAGAATGAAAATATGGAAATGTGTTTGCAGTATTAAAATAGATGGGTCATGAGCTAGGAAGTATAACACTGAGGTGGTATGGGGCTTCTAGGTAACTGTTTAACTCCTCTGCTAAACTATGGTTTGATTCGTAGTTTGTGGAACAAGCCACAAAGGTTCACACAACACAATAAGCCAAAGTTAAATTACATGATAGCTTATGTTGATATATGAACCAGGCCATTGTTTTACAGTCCTTATCCTTATTCACAAATGTGCTTTTTAAAAAACAAATCACTGCTTGAAGATTTACAGTCTAGAGTTGATCCATGCCAGCAAAAAACATAGCACCCTTACCAAACATTGTAGACAATCAATTAAAATGTTACACACTTCTCTTTTAAAATGTGTACAAGAAAAACAGGAAAAAAGTATGTCAAGGAAAGAAAATCAAGTGAAAATGTTAAATCTTACCAGAAAGAATAACTATGATGGACAGTACATCAAAGAAAATTAGGGTCAAAGAAAAAACAAACAGAAAAAAAAAGAGAGATGGGGAAGCAGGAAAACAAAGCCTTATTGAATTTGAAGTTGACAGATGCACTGATAGATATATATAAGCACTGAACCATAATAGTAACTTTTGAAGATGAGTCAAAACTGTGGACCTGTTATGGACATTATGTGGCTCCAGAATCGCTCCTTCTGGTCCTCAGGCTCATGTGCTCTTTCTATCCATCACTCTATACTGAATGTAACAGATACTGCAGAATCACCTCGACTTTTGCAATCTAAATCCTGTTTCCCAAAACTAGAATGTGAATACAGGTAGTCCTCGCTTACTGACTGCCTCGTTTAATGACCATTCTAAGTTATGACAGTATTAAAAAAAACAGCTTTGCGACTAGTCCTTGCATTTATAACCGTTGCAGCGTCCTGCGGTCACGTGATCGCAATTTGTGTGCTTCCCACCCGGCTTGTGACAAGCAGAGTTAATGGAGAACACGGAAGTAAAATTGTAAGTTGCAGTCACATGATGTTTCACTTAACGACCACGGTGGTTTGCTTAACAACCAAATGGGAAGTGACATAAGTCTGTCATGGTCATGTGATTTTCCACTTAGAGACTGCGGTGCTTAGTGAGAGTGTTGGTGGTCCCAATTGTGGTTGCTAAGTGAGGACTACTTGTACTGCATGAACAGGTCATTTCTGTATGGTTTATTGTCCTGGGTTCTTATCCACTTCTTTCCCCAGATTCTCTAAATACCTTCTTTCCTTCACCTTTCCTGAGTCAATCACATAGACCACATCATTAATGGTTATGGAACTTTCTGCAATGTTTGTAGATATGATGATTTTGGTGATGCCAAGAGGAGGCTGGAGGAATACAGACTGCTGATCTTCACTGGAAAGGGTTGAATGGAGAAGATACACAACGCAGCTAGGAGAAAAGATTAGAGAACAGGTTTGGAGGATTTTTTTGTGACCATTTGTTCCATCTCTATATTACTTTTTTCACATAATCAGAATTATGTTTTACCCATAGGTAGGATGCCCTTATTATATATACTCTACAACATCATCAAGAATACAATATTTTGGAAATGGCACCTCTAGCAACGATATTTAATATGCTCTTGGGGAAAGTTCAACCTTCTCTTTCAGAAACAAGATGGAGAAGCACATATGTTACATAGGCGCATGCACAGAGAGATTGAGCCCTCTAAAGGAGGGCTCCAAAGAAACATGAAAGGTAGCACTGTACTTCTCCAATTTGGTGCCTGCCTGATATTTTCAGCTAAGTCTCATCCACCCGGATCACTGACCATGATGGCTGGGGCTGATGGAAATTGAAGTCTAGAACAGAGAACAGCTGTCATCTTTTAATCTCCATCTCAATAAACAGCCTCAAATGGACTATCACTAGTAAGTATTATGTGCCCCTTTGGTGAGAGACCACTGTTTTGTGGTGGTTCTCCTCCTTCCTTCAAGGCCAGTTCCAGTCGATGCTGAGGCCACAGCTGGTAGTTGATGGAGGGAGAGGACTAGCCCTAGCCCCTGCTTTACAGGATGCTGCAGGGCAGGATACTTCTCTCCTCACTCCTTTTCAACATCTACAAGAAGCTGCTGGGTGAAATCCGCCAGTGATACAGGGAGAAGTATCATCAGTATGCTAATGATACTCAGTTGTACATCTCTGCCTGGGCCAACTAGGTGATACTGCGGAGATTCTTACCCAGTGTCTGAAGGTTGTGATGGTCTGAATGGGGAAGAACAAGTTGCGGCTCAAGCCTGACACAACTTAGTGGCTATGGGTCCTGAGGCCTCCCAGATCCAGAAATTTTCCATCTTCAACTCTCAGTCGGATAGCACTCCGCCAGGCAGAGTTGGTGTGCAATATGGGGGTCCTCTTGGACTCATATCTCCTGCTTGAGGAGCAGGTGGCAGCCATGGCTATGAGGACCTTTGCACAAATCCATCTTGTGTACCCACTGTGTACATTCCTGGATCGGAGGCCCTACTCATAGTCACTCATGCCTTTGTCACCTCCTGTTTGGATTATTGTAGTGTGTTCTACATGCAGCTGCCCTTGAAGTGTATCCAGAAGCTGCAGAATGCAGTGGTGCAGGTGTTTTGGACTCTCCACTGTACACCCATGTAACAGTTCTGCTCCATGAGCTGCACTGGCTCCCAGTGCGGTTTTGGGTACAATTTAAGGTGCTGACTGTCACCTATAAAGTCCTACATGGCATAGGGACAGGTTATCTGTATTCCCACCAGAATTGACAGGGTGGGCATGTTCCAGGCCCCTGCCTTGAAGCAATGTTATCTACTGGGATCCAGGAGATCTGCCTTCTCTGTTGCAGCACCTGCCCAGGTATGATTTTAACATGGTTAAAGTACTAAGGGATAAACGAATATACATTTATCAAGTTATTGGTTCGATAACCAAATTCCAATAGTTTTGCAGCATAATCCTGAAGCCAGTACTGTATCAGTGTCATCTTCAAAAGTTCTGCTTAGAAGCATGGAATATTACTGTACAAGTATTCACTAACAGTGGTTATATTCCACAGCAGAAGAGTATCGTGGTCCAGGGAAGAAGTTATCCAATGTTTGAATAAAATGCCTAAATTCACTGAAGAAATTAAAATATCCGTTTCTATTTTTTTCCTTTTAAAAAGTGGTTTAAAAAAGGCATGACATACCGTTTGCTGTGTCGGTTGTTGAACAGGGCATTAGACTGCAACTGCTTATATAATGCTTCGATTTCTGCTAGGCCTGGCAAAAATATCAGTACTGCACCTAAACGTGAGTTGGTAAAATAGTAAAATGAGTACAAAACTCTCTTAAAAACCAGGAGCTATTCTGTTTCCTTCACTGCCATATTTATGTAAGTACTCCATGTTTTTTTCTCAGAATCCTCTCTGCTGCTTCATATTTTACATTTTCCCAATGCAGAAAGTACTACCATGTTGAAAAAAAATACAACCAATGCCTTATATATTATTGGGGGTAATAGGTGGGGCGGTCAATGATGTCAAAATGGAGGGCATGTTGGGGTGATCAAAGCTCTGCATCTTTTGAATGTGTGTTGCATGCACCACATGTCATTTACTGCCCCTGCAGATCCATAACATATATTGCTTCATGCACATCAGTGACTACCTACCCATAAATGTTGTTTCCCTATATGAAATGTTGTCTCTGAATCTTTTAAAAATCTTTAAAAAAAATTTTTTTAAGTGTCTATTAAAAACAAAATTA
This sequence comes from Charina bottae, assembly GCA_023362775.1. NCBI lineage: Eukaryota > Metazoa > Chordata > Lepidosauria > Squamata > Charinaidae > Charina > Charina bottae. Next base: position 75,236,603 of record JALMGJ010000001.1, on the reverse strand, counting down.
TTCTGGAGAGAATTTGAAGTACTGCCATCTATTTTACGGGTTCTGTTGTTGTTTTTATGTTAAGTGCTGACTACCTACTGTACCTTCATTTTGTTTTATCTGTGTATTACGGGTGTTTTATTGTGTTACTTGTATTACTGTTTTTATTTATTAAACCAGGGACATTCTATTCTATTGTTTATAAATATACTAAAAGCCAACTGTAGAGGGCATTAAATAAATATCTAAACAAGCAAGCTTGGCCCTGAAAAAGCATTTAGCATGATCAAGGAGTCCTTGATTTGGATCTGCAAAGAGCACTTAAGGCCTCAAACTATTACGTATAATGGAGGCCACTTCCATAGACTCTTTACACTTAAACACCTCTTTTTTACTTATGTCTATGAAGGTTCTCAGTCATCCAGGTGGAATTGTCTGTAGCTTGAATCATGTCAACTGGATTTCTATTTTCTCAGTGGAAACGTTTCGCTCCTTATCCAAGGAGCTTCTTCAGTCTGAGCAAAGTTGGTAAGGGAATCCTAAATATGTTTCTAGGTAGCTGTGTGACCTTACACCTGGGGGCATGGTTATATTGAGATGTTATTTTAAGTCCTTTTATTATCTAAAGGAGGATCGTTAAGATCACCATGCTGCTGTTGAGCTTGTGAAATGGTCTTAATCTTCCTAGATTTTAGACAGAGAAGATAGGTGGTTTGAGAGAGGGGTCAAGGAATCCATTTATGCCAACTTGGAAAATCCTTCCTTGAATAGAGGTGGGGGCCTCAGGCACAATCTTTCTCCCATCTTTCTCCCGGCTCTGTCTTCTGTGCCTAGGAAGATTAAGACCATTTCACAAGCTCAACAGCAGCATGGTGATCTTAAGGATCCTCCTTTAGATAATAAAAGGACTTAAAATAACATCTCAATATAACCATGCCCCCAGGTGTAAGGTCACACAGCTACCTAGAAACATATTTAGGATTCCCTTACCAACTTTGCTCAGACTGAAGAAGCTCCTTGGATAAGGAGCGAAACGTTTCCACTGAGAAAATAGAAATCCAGTTGACATGATTCAAGCTACAGACTCTTTTTTACTCTTTTTGTTATTTACAGGAGAGCTTTTAACTTAGCAAGGTTTAAAGTCTTATGGTCTAGGGTGTTAGAGGGAAGGTACACTAATATTCCTATTTCAGAGCATTTCTTTTTATGCTTGGGTGACACTATAGTTATTCATGTGTTGTACTGTCACAGCCTCCAAGCTAATAAGTGCCCCTCCTCACTTAGTGCTTGAGTTGTCCTATAGAGTACATATACAGTATTCTATTAATGGATTGGTGCACAGGTATCTCCATGAAGATACCTAAACTTCATTCAGTTGTAATCACCGTTAGGAAGCTGATGGCTTTCCTGCACACTGCAAGGGGTTGGAATAGATGGCCTTTGTGGCCCTTTCAAAGATTACAATTCTATGATTCTAAGCTTTGAGTTGGAACTTGGCCTAAAGGTCTGTTCATGAGTCTTCCTCTATTACTACTCTTTATTCTGTATTATTTGATTAATGTATTTTACTTCCCCCTTTTTAAACCATAAAGCAAACATAATATTGATATAATAATAATAATAATAATAATAATAACAACAACAACAACAACAATTCTAAAATGTTGTGACACCTCCACACACAAACACTTTAAGTTGGTCTTGGCTTCCCAGGGGTCACAATCCACAGTCTGAGAAGCCCTGCTTTAACACATTGCAGGAACCCAATCTCTGGCTATTATATGGAAGCCTTATTTAAATTTAGACAACCCTCCAGATAATGTTTTAGTTTATTGGAAATACATTGTGTTTTTCCACTCTCTTCCACTCCCTTATTCTCTTGTGTACAACCTTTAATACCTTATTTAAACAAACCACAAGGTTTTTATTTTATTTTGAGGAAGGAAACATGAAAAAGAAAGTACCTGGGAAACAAAAAAAATCATTAAGCTATGTATGAGAAAGAAGAAGGGGAGGGAGCAAGTAAAAATGGTCTTGTTTCTTTAAATTGTTGTCTGAATGCAACCCCTCTCTAAAAATGTAGTTCCTCATCACAATAGTAAGACTGTTCTATTTCTATTAAATTTAAAATGCTGGAACTTAGAAGAGGCTGAACTCATGAATGAATATAGAAATATTCAGATTTAAAAAAATAGTGTTGATAGTTATAACGTATTTTTATTATTTGCATGTGTCTTGGAATATCATGCTTCAAAACCTTATGTCAAGAAGCTAGTTACCATTAAAAAACGGAAATGAGCAGAACTTCAAAAGATTACAGTATGACTGCACCAGAGTTTATGGTACAATCAATCCAGTTTAATCAACTTGTAAAACAGATCACAGTTGTTGTTTTTAAGTTACCTGGTGGATACGAATGTTTGCCACTGACAATCCATTCAAGTAAGGCTTCAATTAATTCAAGATTTACTTTGTCTAAATTCATGTTTGCCATTGTTTTCAGTACTGATTTGCTAACCCCTGAAAAAAAGAAATATGCATAAGCACAGGAGGAAATAGTCCCAGCAGGTAAATGTAGTAAAGTTAATTTAATTAGTAAAAATGCAAACCACCAGATATATCAAACTTGACAAAAAGAGAAAGCCAATTGCAACATTTTTCAACAGATGTATGTTTCCAATGTAGCAAAAGTTTCTTTCAAGCCACCTTGTCACCTTTAAGGTGTTACATCTGTTTTCAACCTTTCAAATATAAAACTTTGTCTTTCACACACCCTTTACATTATCCTGAAATCTCACATGACAAACATTTCAGTTAGGGTATTAGGGTACAAATCATGGCAAATAAAATAAATAAAATCTTGAATTTCCAGTTGGAGATATCTTTAATGCTAATAGTTAACCTGAATTACACTGTTGAGCTACATACAGAGAGCTCTACTATTCCTTATACCAGATTGCTAGTTCACTTACCTGTCTATTTCTCCCAAGTACATACAGTGGGGCAAAAAAGTATCTGAGTCCCTGGCGGCGTAGTGTGTTACTGATGGTAGCCTTTGTTACGTTGGTCCCAGCTCTCTGCAGGTCATTCACTAGGTCCCCCCGTGTGGTTCTGGGATTTTTGCTCACCGTTCTTGTGATCATTTTGACCCCACGGGGTGAGATCTTGCGTGGAGCCCCAGATTGAGGGAAATTATCAGTGGTCTTGTATGTCTTCCATTTTCTAATTATTGCTCCCACAGTTGATTTCTTCACACCAAGCTGCTTGCCTATTGCAGATTCAGTCTTCCCAGCCTGGTGCAGGTCTACAATTCTGTTTCTGGTGTCCTTCGGCAGCTCTTTGGTCTTCACCATAGTGGAGTTTGGAGTGTGACTGTTTGAGGTTGTGGACAGGTGTCTTTTATACTGATAACAAGTTCAAACAGGTGCCATTACTACAGGTAATGAGTGGAGGACAGAGGAGCCTCTTAAAGAAGAAGTTACAGGTCTGTGAGAGCCAGAAATCTTGCTTGTTTGTAGGTGACCAAATACTTATTTTCCACCATAATTTGCAAATAAATTCTTTCCGAATCAGACAATGTGATTGTCTGGATTTGTTTTCTCATTTTGTCTCTCATAGTTGAGGTCTACCTATGATGTCAATTACAGGCCTCTCTCATCTTTTTAAGTGGGAGAACTTGCACAATTGGTGGCTGACTAAATACTTTTTTGCCCCACTGTATTTCATTCAGTACCATGTCCTCTCTATCCACTGAGTTAGTGAGCATTTACTGAATTTAAAGGTTTGATGTTGCTTCCTACCCAGAGAGTATTGAAAAATGAATTAAGATGGACACATTTCACAGCTGCTCGCCACCACCCCATATACCAAGGGAAATCATTTTGACTATAATTCAGTATTTCCAGTTGCAGAGTTGGAATTCACATGCCAATTCTTTATTTTGAGAAAGACAATGTCCAGGATTTGGAATCTCTCTTGAAACATTCCAAAGAGAACAGGAAACCTTGGCACAAAGAGGTCTTAGTACAGATAGGTATGCAAGAGACTTTTTCATAGCCTCACAACACAACTTTCAAGGTAATAAACATAATATTTTTAATACAGAGGAATTCTTGGAAACTAATGGGTACAGCACGTTCATCAGAGAGACTACCTTTGTAACGTATCAGCAATTGTTGGAAAGTCAGCTGTTGGTCTGGGACTGAATCCTGGACTGTAGTTTTCACCAAGCCAGCATACTTTAGATCCTCTTCCACTTCTTCTGCAGCAGTCCTTGCATGCCTTCCTGTCTTGCCAGTAGTTTGTTTTACTCTGCACATATACGGACTGCTGTGCTCCAAAACATACCTGAATGCATGCCGAGAGAGAACCCATGGGAAAAAAGCAAGCAGCTATCCTTGTTTTTCAAACAGTTAACACATAGCTTTCCCTAGTAGTCAGTTCTTAATGATATAAAGTATATGAGTCTGAGAGATTCTTGAAATGTACTAGATTTTAGTAATACTCCACATTATTGTTTCTGATACAACTCTAATTTTAAATCCTTATTTGATATAGTGCAGTAGTGTTGTCTACATTATTAGCTGAGATTAAACTGTATAATTTACAATTAGTCCCATAATTCCATCCAAAGGCAGATGAGTCCAAGAAACAGTATTTTCAGTCTGAATGGAAACTTATAATATGTAAAAGGATTGCTAGGTGCTAGATTTGTTTTTGAGATTTCTTACCCAGTCACTGCAATTGCATCTTCTAGAAAAAACTGTTCAACAGGGAATGTCCTTCCTAGAGATGTACACAATAATAAATAGAGAGACAAACGGCTTTATCAAAAACGGAGCAAAAACACGTGCAAAGCAGGGCAAAGAAACGGAAGCTTTATTCCGAAATGTTTGGAGACTTGTGTAGTCATGGCCTGAACTTTACTGCAATATGGGGGACAAATAAAAATGTTTTTTAAAAAGTATTATTTTAGAACATTTAAGGAATAAACTACTACATAAAAGAAAAAAGAAGAAAGTGAAAAAGGGCATTGTGGATGGAAAATAAGATATTAGTAAATAAACAGAGAATGTACAATTGTCATAAAATTTAAAATAATTATTTCATTGATTAAATAATTAATTGAATATAATTGAATATATAGAACTAGACTCATTATATCATCTTGTGAAGTAATCAAAAATCACTACAAAACTCTAAACATTAATATTTACATTTATGTCACCACTATTTATCATTATCTAAATTAAATTATGTAAAATATCTAAATAAATATATAGTAAAAATAAAAAATAATTATCTAAAATAAATGCACATGTTCTTATATTAAAAAGAGAGCCAGTTTGGTCTAGTGGTTAAGACACCAGGCTAGAAACCAGGAGACTGAGAGTTCTAGTCCCGCCTGAGGCATGAAAGCCGGCTGGGTGACCTTGGGCCATCACTCTCTCTCAGCCCAACTCACCTCACAGGGTTGCTGTTGTGGGGAAAATAGGAGGCAGGACTATTAGGTATGTTTTCCACCTTGAGTTATTTATAAAAATAATAAAGGTGGGATTAAAAAAGAAAAATAAATACTAAGAAACAATCAGTAAAAACAATGTCAAGTTCTAGCTTCCTTTCCATTGTACCTGACAGGCAATTACATCAATTATTTATAAACATTAAAATTGCTACTGGTCACTAACTTTACATCAAATATTTCCCCCTTAAAAACTATATTCTAAGACACTGTTTCTCATGCTGGCTGGGGAATTCTGGGAGTTGAAGTCCACACATCTTCAAGTGGCCAAGGTTGAGAAACACTGCTCTAAAATATGAGTTTGCTTTGTTGTGTGACATGTAATGTAGAGGGAAGCTATTCTTGCTTAAATTTAGTCAAACTTCTTTTTCTGGGATTGGTGCCATTTGAAATAAAAAAATATTATCTTAGGTAATATATTCATTTTAACAGTTGCAACTGATCCTAACCAGGAGAGTTTTAAATTTTTCAACCTTTCTAAATCTTTTGAAACTTTTTTTCATAATTCGGTGTAATTACTTTGAAATATATCTTTGTTACTGCCTGTCAAATACAGTCCCAAATATTTCACTGTGTCTTTTGTTGACTGACAACTCAACTCCTTCTGCACAAAACTTTCTTCTTAGGATAAGTGTCTCATTATTATCTTTGTTTTTTGTAGGGTTAATTTTATATCGAGAATTCAACAAACCCTTTAATTGTTTTCATCAGCTATCTTATTGCACTTCAAGGTTGCGTAATGGTTAATACTACAGTACATCATCCAAATACTTTTGACTGACCCTACTAATTGGTGATAAGATTACATCCAATGCATATGAACAAAAATGTACATTTGAAAATATTTATACAAGTATTAAATTTTATCCTATAAGAATCTGTTTGGACATGCTCCCTGGTAATTCATTTTTACCTCAACAGCTATGCCTCTATGAATTTAAAAAGAGAACAAATGTAGAGTATTTTCGCAGCATGCTTTATTCAATGGAATGCAACTGCTTGGTATAGTGCTTTTATTAAAAGCACCAATATATAAGGCTGCTTGGTCTGATTTTTAGTTTTCTTTATCAACATTCTGGGAATGACTTTAGCTGAGATGACTTAAAGTATATGAGACCCAACACTTTTGCAGATGATAGGTATCAACACTGATAAGTAAGAATGCAAAATCTATGTGTTCAGTAGTCAGTAACATTTTACAGTATAATCTTGAATTTGTAACTTGCTTCTGAGTGACTGCAAAGATCTGGAAACAAATTCTTCCATCTTTTGAAGAATTACATCAGTTGCAAAGCTAAGTTAGTTTTGTCTAATAGTATGTACTGCAAGTAAGTAAGTTGGAGATAACAACAGGCAAGTCTTTTGCAATTATATGCTCTGTAAGTGATGTTTCCTAGTACTGGCTAATGCCAAAAACAATAGTTTTTTTTAATCCGTTCAATCGTGTCTGATTCTCAGAGACCTCCTGGACAAGTCCCTGCAGTTTTCTGGGCAAGGTTTTTCAGAAGTGGTTTGCCATTGCCTGCTTCCTAGGGCTGAGAGAGTGTGACTGGCCCAAGGTCACCCAGCTGGCTTTGTGCCTAAGGCAGGACTAGAACTCCCAGTCTCCCAGTTTCTACCCTGATGCCTTAACCACAACACCAAACTAGCAGTACTATTACTATGTGTTTCAAATTCTTAAGGCTTGTATAGTTTCCTCAATCCAAACATTTTACTAGCAAAACAGTATGTTGCAAATGTAGAGAAAATGTTACAATGGAGACATTTGCGGTAAAATCAGCAGAAGTTAAAATAGTGAAGGAATTAATAATAAAAGCTGCTGCTTTTCACCTGGTATATTGACGATAGGGCAGGAATTAAAGTACCGAGAAAAGGTTTCTGTATCCAGAGTAGCACTCATTAGTATAACACGCAGCTCTGGTCTTTGTAACATTATGTCCTTCAAAATCAACAACAAGAAGTCACTGAAAAAAACAAGCAAAAAATTGAAATTCTTACAACATTTGCATCTTTTTTTTTATCCCACCTTTATTATTTTTTTATAAATAACTCAAGGCAGCAAACATACCTAATACTCCTTCCTCCTCCTCTTTTCCCCACAACAACAACCCTGTGAGGTGAGTTGGGCTGAGAGAGGGACTGGCCCAAGGTCACCCAGCCGGCTTTCATACCTGAGGCGGGACCAGAACTCTCAGTCTCCTGGTTTCTAGCCTGGAGCCTTAACCACTAGACCAAACTGGTTCAATATTAGAAGTGATTTCTGGGTGTCCACTCCCCATTTAGTTCTTAGTGTTCTAGATCCAAGGCTGTAAACATGTTATATATTATGGCAGAGATTGGAATACAAACAATGCATCTCTTCTTTCATTGTTATATCTGAAGGGGAGCACAATAATTCATCCTCATCACTGAAAAGCAAATTTTAAGTGTAGGGAAAAGCAAACACAAATGACACCACATTTTTAACAAGAAGTTGGTCACCAAGTAAAACTTTCAGGAATAAAGTTTTCAAGAAACACAATTTATGTGAGGCATCAAAATATGATGTAGTTACTATGTCTCTCCGTTCTTGTTTTTCCACTTGCTTGCTCTGCTTGTTGGAAAACTACTTGCTACAGCAGTAAATTAAGAGTGGAGAAATACAGCAGGCACCGGATTTACTGCCTTTTCTCCTCATGCAAGTGATTTTTTTTCTTCAAAGAATATCCTCGCATCTCTGAATAAAATCTTAGTCATTCCAACCTGGAGCTTTATTAGCGTAATGCATTAAACCACTATTCATAGTAACACATTATTAGTATGTAATAATGAGCTAGTGTGATTTCAAAGCTAAAAGATTGTGGCTACAAAACCCCAATTTCAAATGCTACTTCTGCCATACACTTCTCAGTTTTCTATGCAGCTGGAAGATTGAATAGTAGTTTATTTTCTCTCAGTTTCTCCAGTGCCTGGTATATGATTGCATAAATGCTGGGAGTCATGATTTGAACCCTGATTAATTGCTAAAGAAGCTAGGAATAATCCTTAGATTCTTTTGCTGACTTGTTCAACAGTGCAATTTAAAACCAAATGTACATGGGGTATTCTTCCTTCCTGCTGCATAGCACAAGGAGAGGGGAGAAGGAAACATGCAAACGTACAACCTTCCTCAGGCTTGCAAATGTCATGCAGGCAAGAAGGAACCCTGATTCAGGGTAACATGCAGACCAGATGACTATATTGATAGTACAATTATGATAACTGATGTGGTTTAATGGTTAGAATGTCAATCTAGGACTTGCAAGATCAAGTACCATGAGGGTTTTGGGTTCATAGGAAATGGCTCAACACCCAGCATGCAAAACCCCCTTGGGTTTCCCCCCCTGCTTATTAACAGAGATGGGGAAGTTTCTTAGTTTTGTTTTTAAGTGTACAAAATTAATGAGGCATTTTTCAGCCAATGTTTCAGCCGCAACATTAGAGCATTACTTTACAGCAGTGGAATGCAGCTTGGATTTATGACCTACTCTTTTAAGTATCTAAGTCAGAGCTTTCCAAACTGTGTGTCGCGACACAAAAGTGTGTCGCCACATACAGTCTGGTGTGTCACCACACAACCCGGAAGCGCTGATCATCATCATCAGCGCTTCCGGGTTTTCCCACGGCGGCGCGCAAAATCTGAAAGCGGCAGCAGCGCTTCTGGGTTTTTGTGCGCTGCCGCAACGGCGGCACTTCCGGGTTTTCCTGCGGCGACACACCAACAGCGGTTGGTGTGTTGCCATGGGAAAACTTTGGAAAGCCCTGATCTAAGTAAACTATTGACCTGCTTAGAAAGTAAAGCTTCAGCTTTCAGCCCACAGGTGCATAGCAATTCCTCCCTCCTCTTAGAGTTAGAGTTCAGCAAGGGGCTTAATCGGGCTCAGCTGGCAATTCCTCAAGCTAGCAGCACCTTGCCTTCTCTTTTTAGTTTCCCCCATCTGGAGGCCATCTGCGCCGAGAAGACAGTAGAAGTTTTAGTGGTAATATTATTTACTATGCACTTATAAGCCAGCACAGTACATACACAAAATAACATAACAATTGATGCAACGATACAGTACAATCAATTTTACATCATAACATAAAATAAAGAGCCTCCAAACTAAAATGTCCATGATATATGATAATCTATATATTCAAAGTGACAGGTAAGAATTTATATAAGTCAAAGTAATGAATGAACGAACAGTCCTAACTCTCCATCAGCTACTCCAGACTTTTCCTTTCTATCCCCAAAAAAGCATCACTTGCTTTCTCCCCCACCCCCTTATTTTTTGCACAGCTACAAGTCCAGGGTGGTGCCAGGTTTCCAGGATTCCACCACTGCAGGCTTCACGCTCATCCTCACAAAATATTGAATCTCAGCCCTCAAGGAAGCCTATCTGTTTTCACTCTAATCTCAATAGAAATGTTCTGCCCTAAAATTTACTGTGCAAGCAACCTCCAGTAAAACATGAATGTAAGACTAATATTCTAACTGTCCCGCTTAAAGCCAGTTTGGTTTGTGGTTAAGGTGCTGGCCTAGAAAGCAGGAGACTGTGAGTTCTAGGCCTCCCTTAGGCATGAAAGTCGGCTGGGCCAGTCCCTCTCCCTCAGCCCAACCAACCTCACAGGGTTGTTGTTGTGGGGAAAACAGCAGGCAAGAGTATTAGGTACGTCTGTCACCTTGAGCTATATATAAAAAAGGCAGGATAACATAATAATAATCATAATCATAATAATAATCAAAATATTGTATATCAAGAAAACCTAATCTTAACCATACCTTCACACTTGTGTCAATAGACTTTTTTTTAATCCAAAAAGCTACCTCTGGAAAATAATCACAATGTAACACAACCCTCAAACAACCGTTAACCATAACCTCTTGCACTAAAGCAATTGGGTTTGAAGGTCAGCTTTAGGGTGTTTTATGATTTATCATACTGTTTGATACATGTCATGCAGAGATTACTTGTTAGAATAACTTTAAGGGTAAAACATTTTTATTGGAATAAAGTAAGGGGAGGGCTAGGGCTATGCTCCTTTGAGATTTCTCTTAGAGTTAGGGTGATTATTTTATGATTAGTGGTAACTCACTAGGGTAATTTTTAGTGTCAAAAAATTATATTGGCATAAGAATGGAAGGTAGGGATAGAGATAGGATTAGGCTTCCCTGAGGGCCATAGTTAAATTTAGCTTCAAGGTTAGGTTCAGGGTGGCTTTTTACGGTTAGTGGTAATTTAAGATGTTTTGTGGCAACTGCTTGCCAGGGATTAAAAAAAAGGGTGAACATAGCATTAGGTTTAGGCTTCCTGGAGGTCTGTGGTTAAATTTGGTTTGAAGGTTAGCTTTAGGATGACTTTTTTTATTGTTAGTGCTAGTCCGATGACTACATTTTGTGGATATTGCTCACCCAAATACATATGAGGGTAAAATATTTATACTGGAATAAAGTGGAGGTAGGTCTTCCTTGAGATTATGGTTACACAGTATTTGGTTTAACCAAGTTCACCATAAAAATCACTGTAAAATAAGAGCTTACTTGTCTGGCAATTCACGTCTCAGCTTGAGACTTAGCTGCCGCAAAATGTGACACCAGGGCTCAAGTCTCAACTCAACCACCAAACTGTGTGATTTGGAACAACTATATCTCTATCTCATGTGATTTTTGTGAAGAAAAAAAAGGGGGACTGTGGATATACAAAACGTATTGTTCCAGGAAGCCGCTGCTTCCAGTTTGAGGAATTTACTTCCAGAAAAGTGCTGGTCCATCCCTGGATTGGCCATATTGGCAGAGCAAGGATGGAATGTTTAAAATGCAAAATGGAATGGTAATTCAGCAGAAGCACTTGCATATAACCGGAATACACTTAGAGAAAGGATATTAAATGCAATAATGAAAAACTGCAAACTTTTAAAAGGTTGATTACCTTTCTTCTGTTCTCTCATGTATTTCATCAATAATAACGTGAGTGACTCCTTGTAAATTCTTATCCCCTTCTAGTCGTCTCAGAAGCACTCCAGTAGTACAGTACAATAGCCGTGTAGATGAAGACTTGAATAAAAAAGACAAAATATTAAAATGGCTGGCTGGAGTATTCTGGGAGTTGAAGTCCACACATCTTAAAATGGCTGAGGTTGAGGAACCCTGCCTTAGAGGTCATCCAGTCCAATTCCCTGCTCAGCTCAAGAACCACTAGAACACATCTGACTATCATCTAGCCTGTTGGACGACCTGTGGCAAAGGAGAACTCCCCACTTTGTGTGGCAGCCTGTTCCACTGGCTCTGATGTGTGGCTTGGGCAGTCAGGAAGGTCCTCCTTCCTTCTAGTTTAACCCACTGGCTCTGATCTTGCCCTCTGCGGCAACAGAGAATTCGTTCATTCTCTCTTCTGTGACACATCCCTTCAAATCTTTAATGACGGCTATCTCATCTCCCCTCAGTAGTCTTTTCTGGAGGCTAAACTTACCTTCAACTCATAGAGCTTGGTTTCCAGACCTTTCTCCATCTTTGTAGCCCTCCCTGAATTTGCTCCATTTTGCCACTGCCCTTTTTGAACTGTGGTACCCATAACTAATATACTAAATGATGAGCCAAAGCACAGCTGAGTGGAACATTTACTTCCCATGATCTGGATTCTACATTAATACACCCCAAGATAGCATTTGCCTTTTGAGCAGTAGTACCACAATGCTGGCTCATGTTTACCTTATAGTAGAAAAGGACACTCAGGTCCCTTTCACATGTGGTACCATCCAACCAGGTCACCCCATGCTATACTTGTGCTTTACATTTTTCCTACTCAGATGTAGAACTTTACACTTCTCCCTGTTAAATTCCATTTTATTCATTTCAGCCCACTACAAAGCTTGTTATTGCTCACCACTAATCAAGCAAAAGAAGCAACCTTGACATTTCTGTATTGTAAATTAGACTTTGCCTCGTAAAGGATGATCAATACCAAAGGCCAATATGGTTATAATACCACACCTCCTAGAAACAAGGAATAGGATCATTTCCCCAGTTTCTCCTGTCTTCTATCCAAAGGCAGTTCACAACAAGCAATAAAACTATCTAATTACAATGATCTGTAATCAACAGAACACTAAGAACTCCAATCAAACACCATCAGTAGTTCAGGCTAACAGAATAATTTATAACTAGTACTTAATCAGATGCATAGCACCACTAGACTCATGTGTGATTTAAACTGGGATGGGATAGATGGGGGTGGGTGGGGGTAGGGAAGGTATATTTGTTGAGACCTCCTGAAATTGCCTGAAACCTTTAGATCTATGTGAGTGCAACAATTTCTCACTCGATAGTGCTCTTAAAGTCCTGCTTTTCCAAAACAGACACTTTGAGGTCTGTTGTGGTTCCATCAAAAGGTTTCAGGCAGTCTCAGAAGGTCTCAACAAACACAACAATCACATCGCCTCATCCCAATTTAAATCCTACATCAGTCTAGCCACTCTATGAATCTGTTAAGATGAGCTGCAGCTTACTGGTAGCCAATTTTCCCCGAGCTCAGAATAAAAACTAACCCTTCAAATGCCACTGTCCACATGAATCTAAAACAATAAATGCTTTATTATTTGATCTAATAAAAGATATAACTGAGCTCTTGAATGAATGGCAGGATATGAATCAAATCAATATGGCCAGTATTTATATTTTTTCAGAGGTCAATAAAATAATAACCTACTAATACCAATTACAGGCTGGTTTCTAGTGGATAGCACCAGTGTACATAAACACATACATACTTATCCATCACACTATTCCCTTTTGAAGTAAGCAACATTATGCAAAGCAAGGAAAAGGAGTAGGAAATAGTAAGCCAAAGAAACTAAGGCATAAGGTAAAGAGATCTCGTTTTTATCCACACCATTCAATATACCTCTCCACACCTTTCTAATCTTGCAAGCCATGTTTGCTTCCATACCATATATACACCACTTCCTACATTACCTTTTGTTCTGTATACTATAGGAGCATACAACATGTACCTCCTAGCTGGTGGGAAATGGGAAACAGCACTGTATGCAAAGTAGTCTGTAGTTTACAGATCTATGCTTGGAGTAAAACTGAGCTTTGATTGGACTCAGCCTTGTAGGGGGAGAGGGGTTAAGAAAAGACAAGATGGTGGAAACAGCATCATGATGCAAACCCTTGCCTCTTTTGATCTCACCCACCTGCCATACTGTAGCATACTGGCCAAAATTATTATTATTATTATTATTATTATTATTATTATTTATTTATTTATTTATTTATTTATTTAACTTATATGACCGCCCATCTCCCCCAACGGGGAACTCTGGGCGGTTTACAATAAAACTGATTAAAATAGAATAAAGAATATAAAAACACAATCAAATAATATGCCCAAATGACTGGTACTATCCTTAGAACTAATAAGGAATACATGGGGGGAGACTAAAATTGGTAACCTCGTGTATACTTTCTCTCACTTACTAAAAAGAGTCATATTAAAACGTTACCAGTGTTACCACTTCAAAAAATGTAAAGGAAAAAACAAACCTTGACACTTTCTAGCCGGATTTGGTATCCAACAGTAACTCCAACTCTTTCTGTTCGTTCCTTGGCTACACGTTCAGCAACAGAAATGGCAGCAACCCTACGAGGTTGGGTGCAAATGATGTTGGCTACTTTATTAGAAGGACCTTCTAGGGAGGAATCCAAGATAAATTGAGGTATCTGAGTGGTCTTTCCACATCTGCAGCGGAAAAAAATTATGTGTGAGGAATCACCCGTCCCTCAAGCAGCACATAACAAATCAATGCATTCTAACCTGTAGTTTATGGATAATATCCACTCTTTTCTTTTAAAGAACTGTTTACTTCTCAAGGCTGAGCACAAATCAATGAAACATAAAGGCATCAAAATCCAAGATAAAATAGTTTTTTGTCCTCAAATCTCTCCTTCATAGATGTATATATTCATTCTTTGAAATAAAAGTACATTTAAATTTTTTCCATTTGCTAACACTGATTCAGAAGTTTGAAGAAAGGTCAGAAAACAAGGTTGAATTCAAGCCTCATGAAAGATTTTCTGCTGAGGACCGCAACTTGAACTGTACAAAACAGATGAGGTTGGGACTGTTACAAACTCCTACAACAATTTGAGTCTGAAAGATATATGCAGAAATTTCTCTTTCCCCCCCAATATGGAACCTTCTATTTAGAGATCAACATTTTGCCAGGCTTCTACAAAAAACAAACAAACAAACCATTGGAAAAGTATGAGGTTCCTTTACATGATCCTGACATGATTGCATATCGGCTGTAAAGGCTACAGAACAATGAATCAGACTTTTTTTATTTTAGGGTGTTCTAAAAAGGGTCAGAATTTTATATTTAGTTGTATTTATAATTGCAGCTTTAAATTGTAATTACTACTATAGTTATATTATAATTTGAATTATTAGCAGAAAAATGTAGAGATTGCATGATTTAATCTTTCACTTAATCTTACAGTAGTTGCAATGCTGGCAGTTTACATCCTAACACAGGGCTTTCCAAAGTTTTCCCGCGGCGACACACCAACCGCCGTTGGTGTGTCGCTGCAGGAAAACATGGAAGTGCCGCCATTGCAGCAGCGTGCAAAAACCCGGAAGCGCTGCTGCCGCTTTCGGTTTTTGCGCGCCGCCATTGGTGTGTTGCCGTGGGGAAACCCGGAAGCGCCGCCATTGCGGCAGCGCGCAAAAACCCGGAAGCGCTGCTGCCGCTTTCAGTTTTTGCGCACCGCCGTGGCTGCGGCGCTTTCGGATTTTTGCGCGCCGCCGTTGGTGTGTCGCCGCGGGAAAACCCAGAAGCGCTGATGGCGTGCCATCAGCGCTTCCGGGTTTTGACGTGACACATCTGGGCCCCGCAGGCGACACACTTTTGTGTCGCGACACACAGTTTGGAAAGCTCTGTCCTAACAACTAAGACAGATCTCATATTCTTTTTATTTTTTAGCTTGGTCTCTTGGTCTATGTCTAGTCTTAGCCAGAAATGGTAGCCCCAGTAAATCATGGACATAGAGAAAGAGACACTAGCCGGGCTTTTTTTCTTCTTCGCATTTATCTCTCAACTAAGCTAAACTGGGAAGAGATGGAGAACAGATCAGTCTGAGTCTCTTAATCTAAGAAAAATAACAATAGAAGTATCCCTCCTTTCCTGTGAATATGATTTCAGGATTCTTTCCCTCTTGTCTGCAATGAGTTATGAAAAAGCAGTACTGGCCTATTGATACACTAGACATGATGTGGGATGTAGCCTTTATTCAAGTTTGTGTATAAATTATACACTTACCCAGTCATACCACTTACAAGCAGGACCTGATATTTGTTCAGCAAGCTGAGAATGTTTTTCTTCTTTTCCCATGCAGGAAGTTTCTGTCGTTCTCGTAACATGGCCTGGTAACGCCTAGAAGACTGACAAAGACATGCACAAGGTTACCAGCAGCCACAATTAGCCCTCAATACGTTGAGTAACAATGATTTAACAATACATTTACTGTTCATTAAAGCAGCTAATCAAAATAAATAATGATATGTGAAGCATTTTATAAAGTAAATCATGCTTTTTAAGGAACTCAGACAAGTAGAACAAACTCTAACTAGGATCCAACTGCTAAGTACCACAAGTCAGGGCTGCAACATTTAATCAGTTATTAAAAGAATTTTGACCAATAGTGGATTTTTAAAATCCCAACCCAGGCTGGTTGTATGAATATAAACACAACTGATAATTAAAAAAAAAAGTTACTATATACCAAACTACTTTCCCACTCATCTTCATAGTTAAACAATTTAAAAGCTAACTAAAAAAAACTATACCTTTTTTGTGCTGAATTGTTTGCAAATTTTAAGATTCTCTTTGATAATGGACTCTGATGGAGTGCTGCTTTTCAATAAAAGTTTCCTTTTGAGATTCACGTAACTCTCCTTCTCTACATGAACTGTTTGTAGGCCCTCTTGGTCATTCTCATCCTCCTCAGCTCCCACCTCTGTTGCTGCTTTAAAAAAAACATCTTAACAATTAGCATGTGCCTTTTACAACTCTGGTTTAACTGTCTCGGGTGGGGGGTGGGGATATATGAATATTCTTGACACAGGGATCAGCATGCCAGTGGCAAGTTTACCACCACCAATTGAAAATTGTTTGACAGAACTATTTATTTATTTATTTTATTTATTTGTTCAATTTACTCCCCGCCCATCTCCCATGCAAGGGACTCTATTGTTTGATATCCATTTCTTCTCATGAAGCCTGCCCACCATATCTTGAACTCAGGCCTCAACTGCTGGTCATCCCTGATACAGATGGAAGAAATGTATTATACACTAAATAAATTCAGATTAGGAGTTCCATTAAATTATATAGCCATGAGTAGGGCACTCTAGAGGCAAGTATGAAGTCTGACCTGACTTAAAAGATAGTCAGGCCTCTGTTCCATCAAACTTATTATTTACTGAAGACTGGCATCGCTTCTCCAGATCTTAAAGAGCATTTTTCTTAGTTCTATCTGGTGATGTTAGGAAATGAATGTAAGGGCTTGTACAATCAAAACAGATTCTATCTTGTGTTTAGAAGACTTTCCCTACCAAATACTGTACCTCTCTCAGTTTCCCCGTGATCAGAATTATGTTTGGCCATTTTAGCATTTCAAACATCTTAGTACTGATTTATATAGATTAAAACAACATTGAGCATTACTATAGTATACCATGGATTTTCCTGCCTGGCGCTGGCTGGGGATGATGAAAATTGAAGTCCAATTCATTAGGAGAATATCACATTGTATTTACTATAGTAATCTGATATATCAACCTTTCCTCAAATAAAGTCAGGCAAAGGTTATTGCTAATATCTATATTATATCATACTACTCTCACAACACATGGACAGACTCAACCATACTTTCAACTGGGAAACAATAAGCATCTTAAACCAAGCCAAATCCAAAAATGCTAGAGAATTCCTGGAAGCTTGGCACTCAGACAAAGCAGCCATCAACGGACACATAGAGGTAAACAACATTTACATACCATTCATAAGAGACAATAGAAAAGCCAAAAGACCAGAACACATCCTTGCCAGCAATCAACACCCAGATATGCAAAGATTAACACCAGGATTAGCACCAGAGGAACAATCAAACAGCACAATATACCCTAATCAAGGAACTAGTAACTCAGTCAATCAACCAAGCAGCAAAAAACAGCCCCATCAAGGAACTCCTAAGGAGAGAACAACACCTCCACCAACACAAGCAGGACAAGCCATGGGATATAAACAGAGAGCAAGTCCCACTCCCTTTTTGCACTGACGATGTTGCCTAGTCTGGCAATGAAACGTCTGCAAGAAAACAACAAGGCTCAGAGAGCACCAAGGACTCCACAGTAGCTAGTCCATTGTGTTCCAATGCTCTTTTTGTGACATATACAAGCTTTTTATTGACTTTCTTAAACTTATGCTTCTTCAGTTTTATACTGGTGATTTTATTCGATACAATTTTGTTATGTTTTGTTAAAGATATATGTTGTAAGGTACCTGAGGGCATCAATTAAAAGGTATAGTACAGTATTTGTTGTGTATTCGTTCAGTCGCTTCCAACTCTTCGTGACTTCATGGACCAGCCCACGCCAGAGCTTCCTGTCGGCTGTTGCCACACCCAGCTCCCCAAAGTTGAGTCCGTCTCCTTCAGAATATCATCCATCCATCTTGCCCTTGGTCGGCCCCTCTTCCTTTTGCCTTCCATTTTCCCTAGCATCAGCATCTTCTCCAGGGTGTCCTGTCTTCTCATTATGTGGCCAAAGTGCTTCAGTTTTGCCTTTAATATCATTCCCTCAAGTGAGCAGTCTGGCTTTATTTCCTGGAGTATGGACTGGTTTGATCTTCTTGCAGTCCAAGGCACTCTCAGAATTTTCCTCCAACACCACAGTTCAAAAGCATCTATCTTCCTTCGCTCAGCCTTCTTTATGGTCCAGCTTTCGCAGCCACAGGTTACTACGGGAAATACCATTGTTATAACTATGTGGACCTTTGCTGTCAGTGTGATGTCTCTGCTCTTAACTATTTTATCGAGGTCTGTCATTGCTCTCCTCCCAAGAAGTAAACGTCTTCTGATTTCCTGGCTGCAGTCAGCGTCTGCAGTAATCCTTGCACCTAGAAATACAAAGTCTGTCACTGCCTCCGCGTTTTCTCCCTCTATTTGCCAGTTATCAACCAAGCTGGTTGCCATAATCTTGGTTTTTCTGAGGTTTAACTGCAACCCAGCTTTTGCACTTTCTTCTTTCACCTTCGTCATAAGGCTCCTCAGCTCCTCTTCGCCTTCAGCCATCAAAGTGATATTATCTGCATATCTGAGATTGTTAATGTTTCTTCCAGCGATTTTAACTCCAGCCTTGGATTCCTCAAGCCCAGCATGTCGCATGATGTGTTCTGCGTACAGGTTGAATAGGTAGGGTGAGAGTATACAACCCTGCCGTACTCCTTTCCCAATCTTAAACCAGTCCTTTGTTCCGTGGTCTGTTCTTACCGTTGCTACTTGGTCGTTATACAGATTCCTCAGGAGGCAGACAAGATGACTTGGCATCCCCATACCACCAAGAACTTACCACAATTTGTTATGATCCACACAGTCAAAGGCTTTAGAATAGTCAATAAAACAGAAATAGATGTTTTTCTGAAACTCCCTGGCTTTCTCCATTATCCAGCAAATATTGGCAATTTGGTCTCTAGTTCCTCTGCCTTTTCTAAACCCAGCTTGTACATCTGGCAATTCTCGCTCCATGAATTGCTGGAGTCTACCTTGCAAGATCTTGAGCATTACCTTACTGGCATGTGAAATAAGTGCCACTGTTCGATAGTTTCATTCTTTAGTGTTTCCCTTTTTTGGTATGGGGGTAGAAGTTGATTTTTTCCAATCTGATGGCCATTCTTGTGTTTTCCAAATTTGCTGGCATATGGTATGCATCACCTTGACAGCATCATCTTGCAAGATTTTAAACAGTTCAGCTGGGATACTGTCATCTCCTGCTGCCTTGTTATTAGCAATGCTTCTTAGGGCCCATTCAACCTCACTCTTCAGGATGTCTGGCTCTAACTCACTGACCACACCGTCAAAGCTATCCCCAATATTATTATCCTTCTTATACAGATCTTCCGTATATTCTTGCCACCTTTTCTTGATCTCTTCTGCTTCTGTTAGGTCCTTGCCATCTTTGTTTTTGATCATACCCATTTTTGCCTGGAATTTACCTCCGATGTTTCTAATTTTCTGCAAGAGGTCTCTTGTCCTTCCTATTCTATTGTCTTCTTCCACTTCCGTGCATTGCTTGTTTAAAAATAATTCCTTATCTCTTCTAGCTAACTTCTGGAATTTTGCATTTAATTGGGCATATCTCCCCCTATCACTGTTGTCTTTTGCTTTCCTTCTTTCTTGGGTTACTTCCAGTGTCTCAGCAGACAGCCATCTTGCCTTCTTGGTTTTCTTTTCCTTTGGGATGTTTTTTGTTGCTGCCTCCTGAACAACGTTGCAAACTTCTGTCCATAGTTCTTCCAGGACCCTATCTACTAAATCTAGTTCCTTAAATCTATTCTTCACCTCCACTGCATATTAGTGAGCTCATACCTAACTGATCTGTGGGTCTTCCCTATTCTCTTTAGTCTGATTCTAAATTGTGCAATAAGAAGTTCCTGATCTGAACTACAGTCAGCTCCAGGTCTTGTTTTTACCGAGTGCATAGATGTCCGCCACCGTTGGCTGCAAAGGATGTAGTCAATCTGATTTCGGTGTTGACCATCTGGTGAAGTCCATGTATAAAGTCGTCTTTTAGGTTGTTGGAAGAGAGTGTTTGTTATGCACAGTGAATTGTCTTGGCAAAATTCTATCAGCCTATGCCCCGCTTCATTTTGTTCTCCCAGACCATGCTTCCCTGTAATTCCAGGTGTCATTTGACTACCCACCTTAGCATACCAGTCTCCTGTAATGAAAATAACATCTCTTTTTGGCGTATTATCCAGTAAGTGGTGCAGATCCTCATAGAACTGATCTACTTCTGCTTCTTCAGCATCTGTGGTTGGGGCGTATATTTGGATCACTGTGATGTTAAATGGCTTACCTTGAATTCGAATTGAGATCATTCTATCGTTTTTTTATTGTATCCAAGCACTGCTTTAGCCACATTATTAATTATGAAGGCTACTCCATTTCTTCTGTGGTCCTCTTGTCCACAGTAGTAGATCTGGTGTTCATCTGATCTGAAGTGGCCCATTCCAGTTCACTGACACCCAAAATGTCTGTATTTAATCTTGACATCTCACCAATAACCACATTCAATTTGCCCTGGCTCATAGATCTTACATTCCAGGTTCCTATGGTGTGATAATCTTTAGAACATTGGATTCGTCGTTCACCACCAGCACTGTCGGCCGCTAGCCATCCTTTCGGCTTTGAGCTAGCTGCGTCATCACATCTGGGGCTAGTTGAACTTATCCTCTGTTCCTCCCCAGTAGCATTTTGACCATCTTCTGACCTGGGAGTCCCATCTTCCGATGGTATACCAACATATCTCTCGTTGTACTGATCCGTTTAGTTTTCACGGCAAGAATACTGGGGTGGGTTGCCGTTACCTTCCCCAGGGATCGTATTTAGTCTGACCTCTCTGCCATGACCTTCCCGTCTTGGGTGTCCCTTCACGGTTTAGCTCATGGCGTCATTGAGGTGCTCAAGCTCCAGCACCATGACAAGGTAACAATCTCCTTTGCTGGGGAAAAGGTATAGTATACATTCCATAAATACTGTAAATGGGATTTGGATTATTGAACAACAACAAAGACTAAAGGTGTCAATCAAATCAAATGATCAGTGAAGGACTATCCTAAGGGTTCATCTTCATATGCAAGTTTTAATGGGAAAATCTGCCATCTTTGGACAGACTCCTCCAATTCTACAGTCACCATACTGGGAACTCATTACATTTGAAAGACCCCAGGCAATATAGAATGACTTTTAAAAATAATTATATCGTTTTTGTCATTAGGTATCAATTTGATTGTTTGACTGACTGAATTACAAACTGTGACATTTCTGTACTTACATACCATTCATTCCTTACAGTCTAATACTCTCTCAGATTAACTGAAAATTGCCTAGTTCTACCCATATTAAAAAATAATTACTATAAAAAAACAAGATCCAATGATGGCTGTTGTGGGTCTTCCGGGCTGTGTGGCCGTGTTCTGGAAGTTGTGGTTCCTAACATTTCGCCAGCATCTGTGGCCAGCATCTTCAGAGGGCAGGAGCACAGATAGAAGCAAAATCTCTGTGCCCAGGTAGAGTGGCAATGTTCTATTTATAGAGCTAAATTATAGGAGATTAGGTGGGGTTTTTTGTTGTTGACCAGCGTATCTAAAAATGGAAGTTTGCCGTCAGTTTCTTTTTCCATAGTGAATTGTATATTGGGGTGGATGCCCTTTAGGTGGTCCAAAAATTTCTCCAGTTCTTCTTCAGTATGACTCCAAATTGCGAAGGTGTCATCCACGAACCGGAACCAGACTGTTGGTGTAATGGGTGCCGATTCCAACACCAACAGTCTGGTTCCGGTTCGTGGATGACACCTTCACAATTTGGAGTCATACTGAAGAAGAACTGGAGAAATTTCTGGACCACCTAAACAGCATCCACCCCAATATACAATTCACTATGGAAAAAGAAACTGATGGCAAACTTCCATTTTTAGATACGCTGGTCATACGCAATCCAGACCTCAAACTAGGACACAAAGTATACAGAAAACCCACCCATACGGACCGGTATCTACACAAAAATTCCAATCACCACCCACGACAAAAGAGAGGCATGATCAAAACCTTGGTGGATCGTGCTAATCGAAACTGTGAAACCCAATTTCTCAACAATGAACTTAACCATCTGAATTGGGTCCTACAGGCAAATGGCTATTCCAAGAATGAAATAAAAAGAGCCATCAAACCAAGAAAACAACATCCAACTGAAGAAAAACAGCCCCCCACAAACAAAGTATTCCTGCCCTACATCAAAGGAGTCACTGACCGCATGGGAAAACTGATGGAAAAACACAACTTTCAAACAGTCTTCAGACCCACCAGAAAAATACAACAAATGCTAAAATCAGCAAAAGACAAAAGGGACCCCCGCACCGCTGCAGGAGTATACCGCATACCATGCAGCTGTGGACAAGTATACATCGGAACCACAAAACGAAGCATTCACACCAGGATAAAAGAACCTGAAAGACACTGCAGACTACAGCAACCAGAAAAATCTTCAGTAGCTGAACATGCTCTCAAGCAAACGGGACACAAAATCCTATTTGAAAACACAGAAATACTGGACAACACCAAAAGCCACTACACCAGATTATACAGAGAAGCCATTGAAATTCACAAACACCAGCACAGTTACAATAAAAAAGAAGAAAGTTTAAAAATTAGCAAAACCTGGCTACCAGTCCTGAAAAACACAGCCTGCAAAAGGTCAACGAACTCAGTCCAACCACCAGGACATGGGAATACTTCTCACAATGAACATGCTAATCACGCTCATCAGCCACTCGTTAACATTTCAACACAAAAAAAAAAACCCCACCTAATATCCTATAATTTACCTCTATAAATAGAACATTGCCACTCTACCTGGGCACAGAGATTTTGCTTCTATCTGTGCTCCTGCCCTCTGAAGATGCTGGCCACAGATGCTGGTGAAACGTTAGGAACCACAACTTCCAGAACACGGCCACACAGCCCGGAAGACCCACAACAGCCATTGAACTCCGGCCGTGAAAGCCTTCGACAATACAAAGATCCAATGAGTTACGTAGTTTCCTCTTGAAACTGATTCATAATACAATATTCTTTAAGCCCACTACAGTAGGAATAATACCTAAATAATGTCTTCACATCAACTGGAAGCAGAATGGAGGCATTCAATATTGGTTTTCAAGATCTCAATAAAGATTTATAAAAATGAATGTACCTTCTGAAATCTGATATGGATTATAACGGCTATTCATAAGCTCTTGCTTAACAGGATCTGTTGATGTTCTTGCCAGAGGTGTCATCAGAGGCAATGGAGGAACACTGTATTTGTGGGATATCTTACTAAGCAATTTCAGGACTTGAGCTTCATCCTCTAAGCATGTTACAAAATCATATACTACAGGTTTATTAGACTCAGATGATAATAAGGCCTTTTCATAAAGGAATTCAGCTAAGTGCAACCGAAAAGACAAGGGCAGGTTCTCATTAGTAGAATAGAATGCAACAAGAGGTGGCTGATATGGGTATTTATTATCCTCCGGAAATCTTACTTCGAGTTCATACACAGGAGCATTATCACTATTAAGTCTGAGATGAGCATCTTCTCTAATGTGAGGAAGTGATTTCTGATCGTGTGGAGTTTCATGCTTGAACTTGCATCTTGATCCAAACTTGCAATCTCCTCGGAGGTAATATTTACAGATACCTAGGGAATTTGAATTAAGTATGTTACTGGTGATGCTATTCCCTTGTTTTGTCTTGCTGAGAATCTCTGTTAGATATGCCAACTCTAAGGCAATAGTCCAAACTCGATTTTGAATTCGTTCAACAAATTTGTCTCCACAGATTGAACGGAGGGCTAAAGCTTCTTCTTGCCTTTGTTCCAAACAGTCTTTAATATTTGCTTGAACAGCAGCTTCTGTGAGCTGCATCCTCTTTCCAAAATTTTCTGTGAAGCACTGCAAAAGCAAATGTTCCAAGGATGCCCCAATGTTACCATTGTAAGATTTCAGTGCTGCTCGGCAATGCTCAAAACCAAAGCCATACCTAGGAGGAGGAGAAGAAAACATAGTGGATACAAGTGCCATCTGGGCAAGAGCAAGTAGCTCTACTACTTCTAAAGCTGGTACCCTATTTTTATCCTATGAGAAGAAGAAACTACTCTAGGTTGCATAATGCAGTATGATTCTGCAACTAGAATAATATACATTGCTACTCCATTCAGAAGTTGTTTTCAGAATATGGAATTTTGTATTCTATGAGGATGCACTGATGGCGTGAATGATTGGTTGGTGAAATAAGAGTTGAATTCCCAAAAATCTGCTTGGGCAGAATAAAAGAGCTAGGAAAAATGGGATTAGCAGCATGTGATTTGGTAGAAAATTGACTTGAATGAAGTACTTGTTTCTTTTCTCCTCCCCCCATAATAACACAGACAGACAAATTCACATCTGTTGGAATTTCTAGAAAAAAGCAGCCCTTTGACAATTTTTACATAATTATAATGGCTTGAAATGTGCTTTTTTAAAATCAAACCCAAAACTGTCTTGCTATTACTTGAGCTGCTAGATTCTGAATTCAGTGTGTTACTCCTTCAAGTAACTGCAACTATCCATTCCAGTCATGATTCCTAGATTATAGTTTTGATTTTGTAGATGCAAAAATAATTACCTGGAAAGCTTATGCACAGCAAAAGATGACACTTCCATCTCTAGCACATGGTTCGCTGCTGCTTGAGAAGCAGCCCTTGAACTGGTTTTAGAGAATGCATTGTCATCCAACCAGGACTGTTCATCATCATCCAGATAATCCAATTCACTGCAGTCACCTGTGCCTGATATAAGTGTCCTGAAAGCACAAGATATTCCTAGGACTACAATTGATAAATTAGACTAAATTGGAGGATTGGAATTATACAAAATGACTTTATACTCTCCTCTCTCAGTACTGAAGTGGTTTTACTTAATTGTTCAGAAGTAGAAATCAACTGTCTCTGTTATGTACAACATGCAGCCACTTTGGGTTAAATAAACACTTTGCTTTTTCTTCCAGGACGGGTACAAAATCTTGTTTGTTAACTCAATCAACAGATTAAAAAATGCTAAATTATATCTCATAATTACATACTGTGAAATGCCAATTCAGTTACAAGACTAATTAAAGGGTTTTCATATACAATTCTGTGACATGTCATAAGTAAATTGTGTTTTAAAAAAAAAACTCACTTTGAACCAGAAGCCAGCTCCTGCCCCTGGAGCTCACAAAGAAGTTCTTTCACTCTCTTCTGATTTTCTGAAGTCATATGAAGAGTGTGCAGAGGTGTTTTGGTCTTGGATGCATGCTTGGTCTGTCCATTTCCTCTATTAACATAATTTGATGTACAGAAAAGAAAAAAATATTATATACAAATACGTTCAAGTAGAGTAAAATGCATATCAAGATACGTAAAATTCATTAGTTAAAATTATGATGAAAATGACAATTGTACTGGATCAATTCCATATCCATCTTCTGACATTAGCAAATTTTCAGACAGGGTGGAGAGAGTAAGGAAGATTGGCAAGATTTATTGCTAAAGCAATGAGGGGAAAAACATATATTAAGTCCAAAACAAGCAGAAAGTACACAAAAATGACTCAGACAGACACTTCCCTAATTCACATGGGTATAAGAAGAGGCGGTGGTACAGCACAACCAGACTTGCAAGATTCTGACACTATAGCCACTCTCAATAAAACTAATCTTAGCCTTTCTGTGGAGTTGATTCCTGGTTTGGCCTATTACTATTACTAATATTTAATACACCTTCATTACAGAAACCAAGGTAAGCTCTATAATGAGCACAATAAACCTAAATGGACTGCAGGATCAAGCCATATAATATAACAATTGTGTTACAAAGCTACCATTTTTTTTATTTTGATTTTTATCCCGCCTTTATTATTTTTATAAATAACCCAAGGCGGCAAACGTACCTAATACCTTTCCTGGATCAGGATGCCCTCCGTACAGTCACTCATGCCCTGGTCATCTCCCACATAGACTATTGCAATGCGCTCTACATGGGGCTACCCTTGAAGAGTATCCGGAAGATTCAACTGGTCCAGAATGCGGCTGCCCGCGCAGTTATTGGTGCTCCAAGATCAGCACATGTGACACCTCTGCTGCGACAGCTGCACTGGGTACCTGTGTGCTTCCGGGTCCAATTCAAGGTGTTGGTTATCACCTTTAAAGCCCTACATGGCATGGGACCAGGTTACCTGAGGGATCGTCTCATCCCCATAACATCGAACCGTTCCACTCGATCATTTAGAGAGGGCATGCTGCAGATCCCGTCGGTAAGGGAATTTCACCTGACGGGATCTAGAAAGCGGGCCTTCTCTATAGTGGCGCCCACCCTTTGGAATATGCTAACCCCAGAGGTGAGGCAGGCCCCATCGCTCCCGGCCTTCAGAAAGAACTTAAAGACCTGGTTCTGCCGCCTTGCGTGGGAGGAGGGGAGGAACAGTTCCTCTTGGGGATGGCTGGTGCCATAGTGCCCTTTTAAACATCAACCCATCACATCTTGGATTTTATATTTAGTTAATTACTATTGTATTATGTAGTAATATATGTTGTTTTAACTGCTGAACTTTAATTCCCGATTTTTGTAAACCGCCCAGAGTCCCCCTGTGGGGAGATGGTGCGGTAAATATAAATCGAACCATAAATAAATAAATAAAATAATACTCCTTCCTCCTCCTATTTTCCCCACAACAACCACCCTGTGAGGTGAGTTGGACTGAGAGAGTGACTGGCCCAAGGTCACCCAGCCGGCTTTCATGCCTCAGGCGGGTGTTCTTGTTCTTGTTCACCATGTGTTCTTGTTGATTATGAACTGCTTTTTAAACAAGTTTCCCCCCACCAAAATACAACACATTCCTTATCTGCTTAATACTTTCTATTCAGTATATATCTATTCTTATTGCACAATCAATAGATTATAACAAAATATGAATTTGTATTATTTTATTTATTATTATTCACTTAGTGCCACCATCTTATTGTATCATGGAAAACAAACAGCAGCACCCATCTGAGTGAGATGGGCAGTGAATAAATTTGATATATATATAAATAAATAATCCCCTTCCATCTGTGTTAAATAATACCACTTCCTGAGGTATCTGGTATTATAATCACTAAGGTTTTTTTAGTTTTGTCTCCAATATCTGAGAGTTAATATACCATGGAAACAGAACCCTGTTCTAGCTTTTAGCTTTTGTCAAAGATCTTCCTCTGCAGGAGTCAGTATCGGACAGTCATTGATAAATATTTTAACTGACAGTAAATTTCACACGGCATGTCTAAGAAACATATAAAAGTGTTGCAACTGAGAGATGCAACTATATAGCACCACAATAGGCTTTATTAAAGCAGATTAAACTATTGCCTGCTTACTCTGCTTGGATATACCTTCCACTCCCCATTTTTTCATACACATGCCATTCCCATCATTGCTCCCTTAAGAGTTAAATAAGGAAGAGCTTACTTTTGATGTGATGCAGTTAAAAAAAAAGCCTTTATCCTGTTCCAATGAGAGAAAGAGCTTACTACTCTTCAGCAGGACAAGCCTTGGCACTGGGGCAGAAAAAGAGATAGGGACAGGGGAAGAAGGGCTAGGTGGGGAACGCCTACATGTCTTGATCATACACTCAGAGGTAGCGGGCTCCCCTTCATTGGATGTGTTCAAGTACAAACTAGACGGCCATCTGTCTGGGATGCTTCAATTCAGATCTGTGCACTGAGCATAGGGCTGGCACCAATGGGCTAAACATTCCTTCCTAATGATGCTAATCATTAGCTAACCTAACTAACCTAATAACACTAACCTAATGATGCATTCCTTCCTAGATGCTGGCAAAACGTTAGGAACCACAACTTCCAGAACACGGCCACACAGCCCGGAAGACCCACAACAGCCATCGAACTCTGGCCGTGAAAGCCTTCCACAATACATTCCTTCCTAACTCTATGATTCTACATTCAGTTCATGTTCTGAAGCAAAATTCATTTTGCTAACCTGTCTGCTTTTTTTGTTCCACTGAAAACACAGAAATCATAATCCCAATTTTTGTCCGAGTCTTTTTTGTTGCCACCACCTCCTCCTCCTCCTCTTCTTCTTCCTCCACTGTTTGGTCTCCCACTTCTCTTTACTGAAGAACTCATTTTTTAGCTAAAAGAAAAAAAAATGAAACAAAATGATCAAGAGTTAAGTACAGCACTAGGTTCATTATATAAACACCCAGTAAAGGTATCAATTATTACTTGACATCATTCATTGATCGGCCCTCTCCCACAACCCATGACAAACATAGTGGGATTTACAGTATTTACTTATTCCATTTACTTTGGCCACAGTATTTGTATGTTATCTATAAGAAGACAAATATATTTAGCACTAAGGATTCACTTGTGACATGGGCAACAGTATATCATACTCCATTAGATCAAATTTAAATCAATAAAATTAATTAAATTATATCCGTAAAGATCTATATAACTACAGTTGCATTGCATGCTATGAGCTACATTCAGTATTGGTTCACTACTCTCCAATTACATTCAACAATGTCACCAGAAGAGTAAGCAGCAGCGCTTCTGATCAACTACTTTTTGCTGAATTTGGTAACTAAACACTTGGAGAGTATAGCTGCCTGATTCTCCCCCTTTTCTATCTCTCTTCCTTTTACGGAGGGCCTCCTGGATTGCAAACAGGGTTATTTTATTAACATTGCAAGGAACTCTGGGATTTGGGGGGATGTGAGAAGCAAGGTAAAAAATCTTTAAATAAATCATAATAAATTATGTACAAATTTATTAAAATTATAATATAAATTATATACTATATGACATATATCATTATAGTATAAACTATTAATAAATCACAATAAATTATATACTCTCTAATTGAACATATCACTGCTCACTTTTTGGGGGGAGGAGCCACAGTATTCACAATACAAAATAGGAAAAACCATAGAGAATTGCTGTTGGTGACCAGTACAGAGTCTATTGAACTAATTATCCAATGTAGCATAAGCTTCCTGTGAATCAATCTCTATAGTCTAGTACAGAGCTTTCCAAACTGTGTGTCGCGACACAAAAGTGTGTGGCGACACATCATCAGCGCTTCCGGGTTTTCCCGCGGCGACACACCAACAGCGGCGCGCAAAAACCCGAAAGCGGCAGCAGCGCTTCCGGGTTTTTCCGCGGCGACACACCAACGGCGGTTGCTGTGTCGCCGCGGGAAAACTTTGGAAAGCCCTGGTCTAGTACGTTTGCTTAGCTGCAGCACTTCCTGGTCTAAGTCAGATCTACTCCTCAGTGCCACTAACCTAGGAGCCTCCTTAAAGATATACGTCAGGCGCCAAGCCTGAGAAATCCTTCTGCAAAAAACATCCGCTACAATTATTCTAAAAAGCCACACTGCATCACATAAACCCCATACGCACTGGGCTGAAAGTCTCCCTCAATACTGTTTTCTTTCAGGCAACTCATGCTCGGCGTTTCCAGAGAGCTTTTCACGAAGCTCACAGCCTCCCTGTATGTACTAAAGCAGCCCTCCTCAATCTGGTGGCTCTAAATGCGTTAGACTACACCCCTCTACTCTCCGGACATTTGCTCTGCTGGCAAGGAATGATGGAACTAGTAAGCCAGAACTGAAGGTCACCGCGTTAGAGAAGATCGCCCTAAATGCATCCCAATATCATCCCTCCCTCCATAAATACAAACCTCTTTCTCTCCTAATTTCCTTTAGAAGTCAAGTCACCTCCCGCCTGAAATCGGAATTAAAACCCACAACACTCGTCAATCACCCGGAAGTAAAAGGCTTTCACTTCCTGTAAATCTCGTCGCCATAGCAACTGCCTGTGTATCTTTCAAGTTATGTCCGGTGAGTGGCGATTCCAATCCGCGCGGCTCGCGTTGATAGAAGGGTTGTTTTAAAAAAACCCCAAAAAAGGGAAGGTGTTTCATGGACGAAATCAAAAACTTGTATCAGCTTCAGTATAGGAAGATTTTGCACTTCTCCAGTCAAATGTTGCTTATTAACGTATAGATGGTTTTGCTCTCAAAGATCAGTAAGTGCAGAATACTTCATGGTTGACAGGTGGGATGAACTAAGCTCGAGCAGATGATGATGATTATCCCTTTTTTAATATATATAACTCAAGGCAGCGAACATACCTAATACTCTTGCCTGCTGTTTTCCCCACAAAAACAACCCTATGAGGTGGGCTGGGCTGAGAGAGAGTGACTGGCCCAAAGTCCCCCAGCCGGTTTTCATGCTTAATGGAGGCCTAGAACTCAGTCTCCCCGTTTCTGTGCCAGAGCCAGAACCTTAACCACTACACCAAACTAGCTCTCTCTCTCTATATATATATATATGTACATATACACACATATTTTATATTTAGGCCGAAGAATGCTTTTAAAAATCAGTAAAACTATATTCTTTCTCAACAGGTTCTGAAGTTTATAAAATATCATTTATATTTCCAAATCAAGACAAGTATGGTAAATATTTTCAGATACTATATTATAATGTATTGATGAAAGACTACCGAGACCTGCAGGCACCCTACTTTCTGCCTTTTCAGTTGCTCAAAGAGCAACCAGGTTCTGAGATGTTCCCTACTCACCTAGGACCTGATACATAATTGCAGTCTCTAATTACCTTTATTAAGGGACTGCAGAGCCTGGTCAAACCTGCGAGAGACCATATTTAAGGTTCTAGCAAGGTAAGACCCTGGCTCTAAGGTTAGAGGAATTTTTATTAACGTAAGTACAGAAATGTAAGCCATATAAGATAAACTTTTAGAGCTACAACAATAAGGAAGCTGTTGTTTTTATGCTAATGTGCTCTTTGCTATAAAAATGTCCATGGTTGCATGACCTTTGCCTTTGCTGTCTACCTGCAGTTTCAGCAGGCACCTTAGTAGTTAATATTTTCCACAACTGATAGGTGTTATTCACTGCTGTAATTTTTGCTAACATTTTTTTAATTTGGAGTTTTAAATACTATATTATTAATATTGTAATAGAAGAGGAAACAATAGCAATAATAGTTTATCCAGCTGATTCTTTAACCAGCTCTTATCTGGTTAAAGCCAGCATTATCAGATTCAATTCTTGACATTTTAAAAAATTGTTGCTAATTTCTAGAGTATCAGAGATTTTTTACAGTAATTTTATTTTTAAAAAACTGTAAATGTTTGTATGAGAATAATATAATTGTATAAAACTGTCCTACAGCTGGTTAATTCAAGTTATAGTTATTGACCTATTTACCAGGGAATAAGCATTAAGGCATTCTGAAGTAGAATTTAGTTCTAATGAGTAATATGTAAGGCACTCCATCCGATATCTGTAATCTCCCTACTCTAGAGTAACTCACAGACGCATGAGTTCTTAGAAGTAGGATAGTTTATTACAGGATACAGAAGCTAGCACGAACAAAGACTGGAATGGCGATTCTTGGAACAAACAGCATATTTAAACCTTTCCCTCCCCCAGGGTCCTTTGCTGCTGACACGTGTGGTCAGGTCTACCTGGTTGCTCCGGCAACCGCCTCCCAGATGTGTATTCCCGTGCGTCGGGTGGATGTCAGCTTCGCACCACTTCCAGTCTTCTGAGGGGCCCTTTGTCTGCCTGCCCTTTTGGCAGAGATCGGATGATCTCTGACATGCTCCCGCCCCAAAACTCACCCCCCCGGTTCAGTGGGGTTTGTCTGGGAATTCTTTATGGAACTTCTTTACTAATTTAGGGGCACGTGTGTGTTTGGCGCTGACCCATTCCTTGTCTCCAATTGGTAGGTGTTGCCACTTCACTAGGTACTGTAGCTGCCCCTTGTGTCGTCTGGAGTCCAGAATTCTATCAATCTCGAAATGTGGTTCGCCCTCCACCAACAATGGGGGGGGTTCCTCTGGTTCAGGGTGCCAGTGTTGTGAACTGTGGTGTTGTTTCAACAAACTGATGTGGAACACAGGATGCACCTTTCTTAGCGCTTTTGGCAATTGTAATTTTGCCGCTACTGGGTTGATGACCTCAATGATTGGGAATGGACCTATGAATTTTGGTGCCAATTTCCGTGCTGGTTGTGTTGTCCGCAGATTTTTTGTTGACAAATACACCTTGTCTCCTACTCTTAATTCCCATTCTTCCCCCCTCTTACGGTCCGCATATTTTTTGTAACTAGCTTTGGCTTCCTTCAATGTTTGCACCATGACTGGCCAATTGCTGCTTAGTTTCTCTATCCATTCATCCGCTTTTAGGGGTTGTGGCAATTCCGTGTTGTGTGACATGGCCAGTTCGGGGATAGTTACAAAGTCCTGCCCTGTGGCGACTTTGAATGGTGAAAACCCCGTGCTTTGATGTACCGCGTTATTGTAAGCAACCTCTGCGAACGGCAACAGTTCCGCCCAATCATTCTGTTGGTAATTAGTGTAACATCTAAGGTATTGCTCCAATGTAGCGTTCAGGCGTTCGCTCGCACCATCTGTGCAAGGATGGAACGCACTGCTGAGCCCCTGTGCCGCTCCAATTAAAGTCAAAAAAGCCCGCCAAAATTTGGAAGTAAAAGTGCTGCCACGATCGCTGATTATGCGTTCCGGCGTTCCGTGGGCTCTATAGATGTGTTGTATGAACAGTCTAGCTAGTTTTTGAGCATTCGGTATTCCTTTGCATGCAATGAAGTGTGCCTGCTTGGAGAATAGATCAGTGACTACCCAAATTGCCGTGTTCTTTTTGCTCACCGGCAAATCTACTATGAAGTCCATGGCAATTTGCTTCCATGGCTGTGAGGGGTTTGCTACTTCCTGCAGCTTCCCTGTAGGTTTCCCAATTTTCCTTTTGGCCATTGCGCACACTGGGCATGAGCGCACATAGTCTTTAACATCAGTGCGCAATGATGGCCACCAAAATTTGCGTCGGATTAAGTGTAGCGTTTTTACGAAGCCAAAATGCCCTGCCGTTTTGTGATCATGATGCATGGTTAAGACCTTTTGCCTTAAGGGCTCAGGGACATAGGCTTTGTTGTCCTTCCACCCCACTCCATCCTTCTCCACTAGGTTCTGTTTGTTCTCTCCCCACCAGGTGTCCGTTACTGTTGCCGCCCGCAGCTCGGCTGTCCACGGGTCGCTTTCAGCCGCACGCTTCGCGGTGCTGCGGGTGATTGCCATGTTGCCCTCCCCCCTCCCGTCTGTTATTGCTGAGTTCTGTGCCTCCACTGGCTGGGAGGGGATGAGGGATTCGATGACCTCTTCCATTTTGCTCTCATGTTGCGGCAAGCGTGATAACGCGTCTGCCAAATAGTTTTTTCCCCCAGGAAAATACTTCAACGTGAAGTTGAATCTGCTAAAAAATTCTGCCCACCTGAGGTGCTTAGGGTTCAACTTCCTGGGTGATTTGAGAGCTTCCAAATTTTTATGGTCCGTCCACACTTGGAACGGCTCTGCTGTGCCTTCTAAGAGATGTCGCCACGTGCTTAGGGCATGTTTGACAGCGAAAGCCTCTTTTTCCCAAATATGCCATCTTTTCTCCGTTAGGTTAAACTTTCGGGAAATGTACGCGCATGGCCTTAATTTCCCCGTGTCATCCTCCTGCAAGAGTATGGCCCCCACTGCACTAATAGATGCATCTGTGTGTATCACAAATGGTTTGTCAGCTTCTGGGTGCTTGAGTATGGGTTCTTTTGTGAACATTTCTTTTAGGCTATCAAACGCAGCCTGGCATTCCTGCGTCCACACAAGTTTCGTGCTCGGTGATGGGGCTTTCGCGTTTGCTCCCTTGCCTTTTGTCTTTAATAGGTCAGTCAGGGGCAGTGCGATTTGCGCGAAATTCTGAATAAATTGCCTATAGAACCCCGCAAAACCGAGGAACGCTTGCAGCTGTCTGCGAGTGCGGGAGGGCTGCCAGCCCAAGACCGCTTTGACTTTCTCAGGATCCATCTCGATGCCCTCATGCGAAATGCGATACCCCAAGAAGTCTAGTTGTTCCCTGTGAAATTCACATTTCTCAAGTTTTACATAAAGCTTAGCCTCGAGTAATTTCTCAAGCACCCCCTTAACCAACTCCATGTGTTCCTCCAGATTTTCAGAAAAAATCAGTATGTCATCCAAATATACAATTACCCCTTTGTACAGAAATTCATACAATACTTCGTTTATGAACCTCATGAAGATTCCCGGTCCCCCCGCAATCCCAAACGGGAGCACCCTGTATTGGAAGGAACCCAATGGGCAATTGAATGCAGTTTTCCATTCGTCCCCCTCCCTTATGCGAACACGATAGTAAGCTTCCCTAACATCTAGTTTTGTGAAAATTTTCCCCTTAGATAGCTGAGCTAACATGTCTTTCAGCAACGGGAGAGGGTACTGTCTCGTAACCGAAATTGCATTAAGACCCCTGTAGTCAGTGCAAAGCCGGAGGGACCCGTCTTTTTTCTTCCTGAACAATACCGGGGCTGCAAGGGGGGAGTTGGCTGGCTCAATGAACCCCCGTGCCAAATTTTTATCTATGAATTTGCGCAATTCTTGCAGTTCTTTTTGCGTCATGGCATACATCTTGGGCTTGGGAAACGGTGCCCCTGGGATGAGGTCAATGGTTGCGTCTGACTGCCTATGGGGGGGTTCTTGCTCACATTCCTTCTTATCGAATATCTCTGCTACCGGGAGGTATTTCTCCGGAATTGTGCTTTTGAGTGTGCCACCCCCTTGGTCCTGCTCCCCCTCCTCAATTTCCATCCCCGTTGCCCCCAGCTCAATGCCGCTAGGTGTGCTCTCATTGTCCATCTCGTGATAAGTCCCATCCGTAAAGTCCAAATCTCCTGAGACCCAATCCACCTTGGGGTTTCTTGCCCTCAACCATTTCAGTCCTAACACAATGGGTCGTGTTGCAATGGGAGCCACTAGGAACCGCAAAGTCTCTACATGAGTCCCCAAAGTCATTTGCAGTCCTTCAGTGTAGAACTCCACTGGCCCCCCCTTCAGTTCCGACCCGTCCAATTGGCAAAATGTGATGGGCGTTTTGAGCTTAAACAGGTCCAGTCCCATCTTTTCAGCTACGTTTGGGTGCATTAAGTTTCTAGAGCAACCTGAGTCTAGCATTGCAACCCCCACATACTTTTTCCTCCCACCCAAAGTCCTCAACTGTACCTTTAGGTGCATTGTTGGGGTGTTGCGACTACTTCCTTTGCGCCCCTTTGTGGAGGTCTGTCCTGTGGCGCTCATCAGAACAGACCTGGCTCGTTTCCCGCCGTCTGGATTTCAAAGTCAGAGTCATCGCTGTCTTCTTCTAGGCCCGGATTCTGCCATGGGTTCACGGTTGTCGCAGCCGCTCCTTTTCCCTTGATGTGTGTTGTTTTGAGGGTACATCTGTCAGCTGCCTTTTTCGCCGGAGGTTTTTCCTTAACGCTTTTTTTCCCCTGAGGGCAAGCGCTAATTCGGTGTCCCTCCTTCCCGCAGCGGAAGCACAGTCCCTCTCTTGCCCGACGGTCCTTCTCCTCTTCTCAATTCCGCTGTTTCACATTCGAGCGGGGCTGGTTAATGAAAGTCCCCTCGTTCCTCTGCCTGGATTGTACGTTTCTGATACTTTGTAACTGTAGTCTGTTACTCTCAATTTTCCCAGCTAATTGGATCCACCCCTCTAAAGTTTCAGGGTCATCTCTATCTAAAGCCTTTTCCAGTAAGTCCTGTTTTAGGCCATATTGAAAGTGTTCTATCTTTATCGATTCTGGCCAGTCCGGCAGATAGGATAATAATCTTTTAAAGTCCATAGCATATTCAGCTACTGTCCTAGTTCCCTGCCTTAAGTTCCGGAGTCGGGCCCTAGCTGAGACTTTGGTCAGCGTATCTTCAAACCGTTTCCGGAGGGCATACATGAACTCTTGGAAGTCCCCTAGCCCTCCTGTCATGAAGTGTTACCAGCCAGTCCCCTGCCTCACCTTCCAGAAAACTGGAGACATA
Organism: Charina bottae; assembly: GCA_023362775.1. Lineage (NCBI taxonomy): Eukaryota > Metazoa > Chordata > Lepidosauria > Squamata > Charinaidae > Charina > Charina bottae. Next base: position 75,200,285 of record JALMGJ010000001.1, on the reverse strand, counting down.
TCTAATTTTGCTCTCTTCCGTTCGGAAGGTGTATTCGAATTCGCTCATGAACCCTTGTACGTGAGTCAAGAAGCATGCTAAATTCTTGGGGTTGCCGTTGAATTTCGTTTTTAGTTCACCCATTCCAAATGGTGTATGTGCCCCCCCTGGGGTCACGAACTGGTTGTATGACGGGGTCCTGGGTGCTCTGTTGTAGGGGTAAAATTCCTCCTCTTCACTTTCGATGTCTCCCTCTCCCTCGGGTGGCCCCAGGTTCAATTCCCGCCCTTTGGGTTTATCTACATTGTCCATTACTTTCCTAAAGGCAGCGCCCAATGAGTCCATTTTATTCATCAACATTCCTATATTTAACTGCACATTGGACATCTGTTCCTCCAACCTTACGATGCGCTGGGTTGGGGTGACCTTCTTCTGGTTTCCTTTTGCCCCTTTCTCTGCTAGCCCTTTGCCTACAGTTACGGACCATCCCTCTAGCTCTGGTTCGGTGCTGCTTTTCTGAATAGGGGTATTGGTTACCTCGATATGCTTTTCTTTGCTCTGCGCTTTTCTGCTCTCCATCCTCTGGTTGCCTGCGGGGCTGGGTCCCGCTTCTTCTTCGTAGGTTCCTGCCACCTCTGCCGGTTCCATTGCTTGCCGGTATCCTCTGCCCACTTGCAGCTTGGGGGCGCTGGTCGCTGCCGCCGCTTTTCCGCCACGTGGTCTCCGCCTCGTCTGCCGCCGCGTGGGATGCGCTGCCCGCTTGCCCGCCGCTGAGCTCGCCGCCTCTCCGCTGCTTGTGCCCGCCGGCCTCCGCTGCCGTCGTCGGGTTCCGCTGCCGCTCCTCCGCCGCCGCTCAGCTGCCTGGGAAAGCCGGGGAAGCCGGACTCCGCCTCTGCCGCCGCTCCCACCGCTCAGCCGAGGGACCGCCGCCTCTCGCTGTCTGGCGCTGCTGCCGCTGCTCTTCTGCTGGGAAATCCGGTTCCTGCTTCTGCCGCTGCTTCCGCCGCTCAGCTGAGGGATCGCCGCCTCTCAGCTGTTTGGAGCGCTGCTGCTGCTCCGCCGGGGAAATCCGGTTCCTGCTTCTGCCGCTGCTCCCGCCGCTCAGCTGAGGGATCGCCGCCTCTCAGCTGTTTGGCGCGCTGCTGCTGCTGCTCCGCCGCTGGGGAAATCCGGTTCCTGCTTCTGCCGCTGCTCCCGCCGCTCAGCTGAGGGATCGCCGCCTCTCAGCTGTTTGGCGCGCCGCTGCTGCTCCGCCGGGGAAATCTGGTTCCTGCCTCTGCCGTCGCTCCCGCCGCTCAGCTGAGGGATCGCCGCCTCTCAGCTGTTTGGCGCGAGCTGCTTGGGCCGCCGGTGTCCGCCGCTGCGCTCCTGCCGCCACTCAGCTGTTCCGGATCACCGCCTCTCAGCTGATTAGCGCGCCGGCCTCTGCTGCTGCTGGGAAAGCCGGTTCCTCGCTCACCTGGTCCCAGCCGATTAGCGCGCCGGTTTCTGCCGCTGCTGGGGAAAGCCGCCTCCTGCTTCTTCGCTGCTGCCAGGGATCCCCGCCTCTCAGCTGTTTGCGCTGCCGGGGAAGCCGGTTCCTCGCTCGTCTCACCTGGTCTCCTTCCGAAAATTTTTTCCCCCAGGTCTCTGCCCAGTGGGTGTAGAAGCCGGTCTCGACCGTGAGCTGTTGGTTTCACTCCCGGGAAAACCGGTTGGTTTTTTCATTCCAGTCTTTATGTAAGGCACTCCATCCGATATCTGTAATCTCCCTACTCTAGAGTAACTCACAGACGCATGAGTTCTTAGAAGTAGGATAGTTTATTAGAGGATACAGAAGCTAGCACGAACAAAGACTGGAATGGCGATTCTTGGAACAAACAGCATATTTAAACCTTTCCCTCCCCCAGGGTCCTTTGCTGCTGACACGTGTGGTCAGGTCTACCTGGTTGCTCCGGCAACCGCCTCCCAGATGTGTATTCCCGTGCGTCAGGTGGATGTCAGCTTCGCACCACTTCCAGTCTTCTGAGGGGCCCTTTGCCTGCCTGCCCTTTTGGCAGAGATCGGATGATCTCTGACATAATACTTGAATAGTTTTAATGTAGTTTTAAATTTCCTTAATTTTAACCTATGAAAATTTAAAATGTATACATTTTCCTATCAGTTCAGGCTGCAAACCTATAACACTTATTTGCAATAAAATAAAATCAACAGTTCTTATTTCTGAAAAATAGGATTATACTGTAAAGGGGACAATAGCCTGAGCATTACAATGCAAATGTATTATTGTAGAAAATAACTCTGTTATGCATCTTTGTACTAGTAGGCTGGGATGAGTTTGTTTTTGAGCATCAAGGATGTTTCGGGTTGATTTTTCTCTGTTTTCTCTAAATAATAATCTCACTCTATTTGGGGAAGATAGGAAAGTGGCTTTGGAGAGAATATTCAGCTAGTGAATATTTAGCTGAATTTAATTGTATACCTCAAAGTATGACATTTCTTGTGTTATATTATCAATCATGTTGCACTGTGATTGCTACACTTACTGGAAGCAATATTGAAAATAAAAAGGCATTATCATAGGCCATGTCTGCATTACATGCTGAGTTTAGCTCAGCATTAATCATAATTAGGGGGTTAGGCTCAGTGGTAAAATCTTGTCAAGAATTCCCTGAAACCTAAGTCTGTCTCACCTGCTGGACTAATTGGTTCATGGTCTTAGCTAGCTGATCCATCTGGTAGCCACCTGATTCTGATACTAGAGCCAAGCATGAATTATTTGTAGTCAGTGAAGTTCCCAAAGGAACAATGGCCATTGTTCTGACCCCAAGCTATATGCTATGGCTCTCCTCTTGTAGTGGAGGGGTTATGGAGAGGGTAATCAACTTGTAAAACTTGCTGGCAAAACCCCGGTAGAAATTCCCAGAGATTTAATTTAGCATGGCTTGACTTGGTTGTCAGCTCAAACTTGGCTTAAGACTCTCAAGTCACATGACACCACATGGCGAGATAAAAATCTTTATAGCATAGTAGAAAGACACCACTAATTGATTGCCTTAGTACAATTCCCTTTTTACACCTGCTGATTGTTATTTCCACTATTCTTTCTCCCACTCTTCTCATGATTTATCGGACATTGTGCCTTGTGCTTTTTGGCCTTGAATCTGCAGGATTGTTAATAGATAATAATAATAGAGTGAGCCTGCTTAACACTGGTCCCTGTCTCCTTAAGTTGCCAAGGCCAGATACCTTAGTCAGCTTGCTTGCTTATTTGCTCGCTTGCTTTGCCCTTATCTGAAAAAAATGGAGGAAGGATGAGAAGGCTGGTAGCATGATCTCAGACAGAGCCATTGCACATAATGTTGGGTTAGCTAGTTCCAGTTTGCAACCATTTGTGCCTGCAAACCAAAAATCAAGGTCCAAACAATATGCCAGATGATGTTGAGATAAGCTAGCTAAAACAAAGTCATAGTCTCATATTGTGGTTACAAGAAAGCTCCTTCACCACAGTCTGATCAATAGCGTGGTTTGGACAACAAACTAAGCCAAACCACAATATACTGTATCTTAGCATATTGTGCAAATGAGACAGTAAACTGACACTGCGATTCAGATCTGAAAAGTATTAACATTTTTAAACAGAAGGAATAGAATAACAAAATATGATGTTTAGGAATTGGAGAAATTATTAACATGTGCCAACAGATTCTGATGATTTACAGTGAAGGATTTTAACGCATTAAATGTTACTTGATTAATATGAGTAACTTGTTTAATTTTTATTTGATTGGTTTTTCCCCTCCTGCATTGCCTTTTGCTTCATTAGATGGTGACTGTACAAGAACACCTGATGGAGTTCTTGAGAGAAATGGATATGGAGTTCATACTACTGCAAATGGAATTATTTATCGTGGAACATGGAAGAATGATAAGGTATATCACTATTGTAAACCACTGTGATGATCTCAACAACAATGTCCCAATAAACACTTCTCCATGCAATTCATTGAAATGCAGATAAAGCTTTATTTAGGATACATGTTCATTGAAGCACTCCTAAAGACTTGAATACTGATTCCCGCCAAACTATGCTCTCTTAACCCTTCCCTTTGCGCGCCAATTCACCAGCGATGATCTCATGGAGCAAACGGTCCCATCTCCTCTCCTTTGCAGGTGCGTGACCTTGGCCTAGCTGTCTCTAGCTTCCAGCAGCAGACACAACACTCAACTGTCATTCCCCCTCCCAACTACTATACAAGCACTAAGCTATTATAGATCCTAATGGCAGGATTCATAGACATGAACCCTGACATGCCGACCCTCCAAAAGAAAGAATAGTATGCCAAGAACAAGAAAGGTTAAGAAATACAAGTATACATAAAGGTACATGGACAAATTCCAGAATTCTTCAGGCTGCAAGACAATGGGAGGCACTGAGATCTGAAAAACAGAAATAAGAATAATTGTGCAGTTAACCAGGTTTAGAAGGGAATTGATCATGGAATTTCTTCAATAACCTTGGCGCTGAAACATGAATCTTATCAACCCACTCCTCAAACCCCACAGGCAAATGTTTCCATTGCACCAAATACTGTAATTTCCCCCGGTGCAATCTGGAGTCCAAAATGTTCACAATTTCAAAATGTTCGTTATCTCCCACCATGATAGGTGGCGGCGCCACTGGATCTGGATGCCACTGATCAGCTGGTTTAACTGGTTTCAATAAGCTGATGTGGAAGACAGGATGTACTCTACGAAGGTTCTTTGGCAAGTCCAATTGAGCGGCTACTGGGTTGATCACTTTCACAATGGGAAATGGCCCAATAAACTTAGGCCCCAGTTTCTTGCATGGCTGAGTTGATTTCAAATGTTTTGTAGACAGGTAGACCTTTTCTCCCACCACTAAAGGCCATTCTGGAGCCCGTTTACGATCAGCAAAATTTTTGTATGAATTTTTTGCTTCTTGTAATATATTCAACATTATCGGCCAATTTGATCGTATTTTTGTAATCCATTCATCTGCTAGTACAGGATCAGTTTGTTGAAGCATGGCAGGGTCAGGTAGCTCAGGAATAGGTACAAAATCCTGGCCAGTAGCCACTTTAAATGGTGAAAATCCAGTGCTCTGATGAACAGCATTATTATACGCTACCTCAGCAAAGGGTAACAACTCCACCCAATTATCTTGCTGATGACTAATGTAACACCGTAAATACTGTTCCAACACGGAGTTAAGCCGTTCACAAGCTCCGTTACCCTCCGGATGATGCCCAGAGGTAAGACCCTGTTCAGTTCCAATCAATTTTAGAAATGATTTCCAAAATTTGGCGGTAAACTGACTTCCGCGATCGCTGATAATCCGCAAGGGGGCGCCGTGCGCTCGGTAAATGTGCAAGATGAATAACTTTGCCAGTTGACCAGCAGATGGCAATCCTTTACAAGGGATGAAATGAGCTTGTTTAGAAAATAAGTCAGTTACTACCCATATGACGGTCTTGCCTTTACTCTCTGGTAAGTCTACAATGAAATCCATTGAAATTTGTTTCCATGGGCTTGTTGGCTCAGCCACTGTTTGCAATAGTCCCACCGGTTTCCCGGGTGCTTTTTTCATGGATGCACAAACATGACATGACAAAACATATTGTTTAACATCTTTCCTCAAAGTTGGCCACCAAAATTGCCTTCTGACCAAATGTAAAGTTTTTACAAATCCGAAATGTCCGGCAATTTTGCTATCATGACAACGTTGTAAAATAGCCTTTCTCACAGTCTCTGGAACATATAATCTGTCTCCATTCCACCACACCCCATTCGTCTCAGTTAATGTTTGCTTGTGCTCTTTCCACCAATCGTCAGCCTCTATAGCGGTTTTAAGTTCTTTCTCTAGGGAGGGTTCACATAAAGGTTTCGGTGGTTTGGCCTTGCTTCTAGTGATAGCCACCTTCCCTTGCAATTGTACAGGTATGGGTGCTGCATCGTTGTCAGAACCAGGTTCCTCCTGGTTGGATAATCCCAATTGTTGGGGAGACATTACTGTGGATATCATCAGTTCTGGTTGAGTGTCATGCTGTGGCAGTCTAGATAAAGCATCTGCTAAAAAGTTTTTTCCAGCTGGCAAATACTTTAATGTGAAATTGAACCTACTGAAAAATTCAGCCCAACGGATTTGTTTAGGATTTAATTTCCGAGGCGTTTTAAGTGCTTCCAAGTTCTTATGGTCAGTGAAGACTTCAAAGGGATGAGGCGAACCCTCCAGCAGGTGTCGCCATGTAGCTAGAGCATGTCGCACTGCAAAAGCTTCCTTTTCCCACACCAACCAACGTTGTTCAGCCTCAGTAAATTTACGAGAAATATATGCACAAGGCCTTAATTGATCATTATTGTCTTTTTGCAATAATACGCATCCAACCGCAGAATTGGACGCGTCTGTCTGGATCACAAAGGGACGTTCTGGATCAGGATGTTTTAAAACGGGTTCTGCAGTGAACAACTGCTTCAGTTGTTCAAAAGCCGTTTGGCACGCCGGCGTCCATTTTAATTTCGGTTGAGGTTTATTTGCTAATACGCCATCAGCCGATTTCTTGGTTTTTAACATATCGGTTAACGGTAACGCAATCTTGGCGAACCCGGGAATGAACTGGCGATAGAAATTTGCGAACCCGAGAAAAGATTGTAATTGCTTTTTTGTTCTGGGGGTTTCCCACGCCAATACATCTTTAACTTTGGCGGGATCCATTTCAATGCCCTGATGGGATATTCTGTAGCCTAGAAAATCCAGTTTTTCTTTGTGAAATTCACATTTAGACAACTTAACATACAGTTTGTTTTCTAAAAGCTTTCTGAGCACTGCTTTTACTAGTTTTACATGTTGTTCCATGGTCTCTGTGTATATTAAGATGTCATCCAGATATACCAATACCCCCTGGTACAGAAATTCATGCAGAACCTCATTAATTAAGCTCATGAAGACTCCAGGCCCGCCCCTTAATCCGAACGGCATGACTTTATATTGAAAACAACCTAATTGGCAATTAAAAGCGGTCTTCCACTCATCCCCTTCTTTTATGCGTACTCTAAAATACGCTTCTCTCAAATCCAGCTTAGTGAATATTTTCCCTTTGGTCAGTTGAGCCAGCATATCTTTCATCAACGGGAGCGGATATTGGTTAGAAATACAAATAGCATTCAACCCCCTGTAGTCCGTACAAAGCCGTAATGAGCCATCTTTCTTTTTCCGGAATAAAACCGGAGCCGCCGTGGGTGAGGTGGATGGCTCAATAAACCCCCGCTTGAGGTTCTTATCTATAAAATTCCTCAGCTCTTGTAGTTCCTTATGAGTCATTGAATACAACTTGGGTTTAGGTAACACTGCCCCAGGCTCCAATTGTAAAGAACAGTCTGTTTTCCGATGAGGGGGCATCTGGTCTGATTCCGTCTCTAAGAAAATCTCCCCCTCCTCCTCATATAGTGACGGTGCCACCGCTGCTTGAGCTAGCTCCCGCACCACACCGAGTCCTGCAGTTTCCCGCTCAACTCCCAAATATGAGCCATCTGCAAATTCCATTTCTCCAGAAACCCAGTCAATCTGAGGGTTACGCTCCCTCAACCATTTGAGCCCCAATACTATGGGCTGATTGGAAATGGGAGCCACAATAAACCTAATAGTCTCTTGATGAGTCCCAATAGTCATTTTTAGGGCTTCTGTATAGTATTCCACTGGACCCCCTTTCATATCTGACCCGTCCAGCTGACAAAATATGATGGGAACTTTTAACTTATGCAACTTAAGTCTCAGTCCTGTAACAATGGCAGGATGCATCAAACATCTTGAGCACCCCGAGTCCAGCATTGCCATCAAATTGTTCTGATCCCTCCCATCCAAAGTTTCAAGCTTTATCTTAACCTGCATGGTAGGACAGTCTCCACTCACCAGCGGATCGGAGCGCCGATCTGCAAATGTCTGGCCCACGGCGCACTTCAAGCCAGACATCGCTCGTTTTCCGCCGGCTGCATGAACTCTTCGTCAGAGGAGTCGTTCTCTCCCCCAACCAGATCCCGGGTCTTGCTGTCCTCCAGAGCATGAGCTGTTCCCTTGCGTGGTGGTAGCTTAGATGGTTTGGAAGGCTGGCTGTCTGGCTTTGCTTTTACTGTAGAGGGGTTCTGAGGGCAGTTACCAATGCGATGTCCCTCTTTGCCACATTTGAAACACAAGCCTCTCTTTGCTCTGCGTTCTTTTTCCTCTTCCCAAGCAGTGGCTCTAGCTAGCTTCTTCGCCGGGGGCTGTCCCAAAGGGCTTTTCCCCGAGCTATGTAGCTTCCTGTACGATCTCAGTCTTAATTGGGTGCTCTCAACCTTTCCGGCTAATTGAATCCATTCTTCTAGGGTGTCAGGGTCACCCCGTCCTGCTGCCATCTCTAAAATCTCGGGTTTCAGCCCCATCTGGAAGTATTCCACCTGAAACGTCTCAGGACAAGATGGGACCATGCCTATGAGTTTTTTAAACTCCATTGCGTATTCGGCAACAGATCGGTTTCCCTGGCGTAGCTGCTGCAGCTGCACTTTAGCTGACATTTTAGAGAGGGTATCTTCAAACCGGCGTCGTAAAGCTAGCATAAAGCCATTAAAAGTCCATAAATCTGGAGAGTTAGAGTCATGCAACGCCACCAGCCATAAAGCAGCCTCTCCCTCTAAGAAACTTGAGACGTACCTTACTTTGGCTTCTTCCGTTAAGAAAGACTCTTCAAACTCCTCCATAAAACCCCTGACATGGGTCATAAAGCAAGCCAATTTCGCTGGGTCCCCATCAAATCTTGTTTTCAGTTTGTTCAACGCGAACACCCTAGGTTGGCCCCTTTGTAATTTACTCACGGCCGGTTGAGGCACCTCCATTTCGGATCCAGAGGATTCCTCCTCCTCCTCTCCACTAGACGTGCCGCTCTCTGCTGCCGTGGTCATCAATTTAGGTGGTAAATCCGCCCCTGGAATACCTTCCTGCTTTGAAATCAAAGCCAGTTGTTGCACGGATTGAATAAGGGTTTGTAGTTGGTGACTAATAGTCTCCATTTCACCATCAATACGTGCCGTCTTCGCTTCCAGTGAAGCCATCCTCTGGGACTGGGTCACTCTGGGTTTAGCAGTGCGTTTTCCCTTCCCAGCCCGGATGCCGCCTCCAATTCCCACGGACCATTCCGCTCCCACTCGAGGGGTGCGTGCCATGGCTAGTTCGGTAGTCTCTACGCCACTTCGTCGAGACACCTTCTTAGAGGCTTTTTTCTTAGCTGCTTCGGGTTCAGCAGCCGCACTCTTCGCTTCCCAACCTGAAGAGGGGCCTGGTTGCTCCCCTTCCTCCGTCTGGAAGCATTCCATAGATTCTTCCATGCTGAAGTTGCTTGGACAAGCCGATTCTCACTCAGGAGGCACTAAATGGAGTTACCACTTGTAACCTCAGGATAAACCGACTGGATTGTAGATTCAAGTCTTTCTGTGATGATCTCAACAACAATGTCCCAATAAACACTTCTCCATGCAATTCATTGAAATGCAGATAAAGCTTTATTTAGGATACATGTTCATTGAAGCACTCCTAAAGACTTGAATACTGATTCCCGCCAAACTATGCTCTCTTAACCCTTCCCTTTGCGCGCCAATTCACCAGCGATGATCTCATGGAGCAAACGGTCCCATCTCCTCTCCTTTGCAGGTGCGTGACCTTGGCCTAGCTGTCTCTAGCTTCCAGCAGCAGACATAACACTCAACTGTCATTCCCCCTCCCAACTACTATACAAGCACTAAGCTATTATAGATCCTAATGGCAGGATTCATAGACATGAACCCTGACAACCACCCAGAGTCCCTCCCTTGGGGGGAGATGGACGGTGGCAAAATTTAATAAATAAAATAAATATATTTGTTTCAACCAATATCTAAAAACATGCAAATAATTAAATATCTCTGCTATTAATATTATGTCAGTATTCTAATATTCATGCTTAGATAACATTCTGAAATATTAGTTAAAAGCAAAAAACATTAGGGTGTGCTCTGGCTTAACCAAAGCTTGAGTGGGCAGCCTGTAGTTTGTAAATCACATGATGGTCTGAACTGTGCAACCCACCATGGATGCCCCATTGACATCACATCTCTTTAGCAGCTCACTTGTTGCTAGCTCGTAGGTAGAGGCCATAAATATATACAGGTAGTCCTCAAGGTACAATGGCAATTGGGACCAGAATCTCCATCACTAAGCGATGCGGTTGTAAAGCGCAGCAACATGTGACCGCATTGTTTAGTGACAGCAATCCCTGCAATCCCCGTTGCTGTCATTAAGCGAGGATTGTGGGTCCTTAAGCGAGCACCTCCTTGCAACTTCCTGCCGGCTTCCAACAACCAAAGGCAGTGGGGAAGCCGGCAGGAAGTTGCAAGTCCGAGCTGGCTCGCAGGCAGATAAGTGGCTGCTGCTGGATAGGAGAGGGAGTGAGGGGGTGCGTGGGTGGCTGGGGAGGTGTGGCGTGAGCATGGTGGGGCTTGGGGTGGCTGCTGCCAGGTGGGGGAGGGAGCGTGAGGGTGCACAAATGGCCAGGAGGGTGCACAAGTGGCCAGGGAGGCATGGCACAAGTGCAGCAAGGCTTGAGGAGGGTGCATGAGGGTGTTTGGGTGGGTGGGTGAGGAGATGCAGCCCAACCGCAGTGGGGCTTGGCGTGGTCACTGCCAGGTGGGGGAGGGTGTGAGGGAGGCGGGGCACAAGCTCAGTGAGGTACGGGGAGGGTGTGCGAGGGTGCACAAGTGGCCAGGGAGGGTGCATGAGTGGCTGGGGAGGCATGGCGCAAGTGCATCAAGGCTTGGGGGGAGTGCGTGAGGGTGTGTGTGTGTGGGGGTGTCTGGGGAGGTGTGGCATGAGTACAGAGGGGCTAGGGGAGGGTGCACGGGTGGGGAAGACTTCCCCATTGACTTTGCTTGTGTACCACAGGATGCTGCAACTGTTGTAAGTGTGAGCCGGTTGCCAAGCACCTAGATCATGATCATGTGACCGTGGGGGTGGTGTGACAGCCGGAACTTCAAGGACCGGTCATAACCACCACTTGTTCAGCGCTGTTGTAACTCTGAATGGTCGCTGAATGGGTGGTCATTAACCAAGGATTACCTGTACATACTAATATACTTGGTCATGTGATATTTGATTTTCGGGCTACTGGGAAATAATATGTGGAGGCTAATGTCAAGTCCATACCATAGGGCACAATTCAAGAAGCACGCATCACAGACTTCAATGAGGGGTTTAAATGCAAGAATTAGAGGTAAGGAATAATCTTGGAAGTGTGATACAGATCTCCAGTCCTCTTTTATTACTGAGTTCATTAAGGTGAAGTCTCTGCATATTTTGAACCTCTTCTTCCCAGGGTTTTTGCAGGCTGGATTGAATCACCATTTATGAGATAAACTACAGTACTGATGAAGTCTACTCTGAGCTATTGATTGTTTATGTCTAGCATTCCTCCCATTACTTTTTCTCCTTCTCACAATCTTTCACAGCTAGGTGAATATATATGTGCCCTTCCAGACAGCAAGCAGTGTAGCTGTCTGATCTGAAAAAAGCTGAACATTGAGAAAGAGAAAGAAAATAGACACTTTTCAATTATGGATTTGGGGATGGTTGCTAAGAGTATCATGTACTGCAAGAAGAACCAAGAGTCAGTCCTGGAAAAATAAAAACTGATTGTTCCAATGAAGCAGCAATTAGCAAGCAGAAACTCACATTCTTTGGGTGTGTGATACAAACAGATGATGAATTAGGGAAAAATAAGTGTGCAAGTCAGGGTTGAGGGAAGTGGAAGGAAAAGACAATAAAGAGGATGGGAAGGAGCAGGAATATCAATGGGATCCCCTGGAAGTGCTGTGGTACTGGAGAAAAATAGAGATAAAGAACATTCAGTGACCAGAATTTGAACCTGATGGCATCTAACTAATTGACTTAAGAAATCTCAGTGAATAAATAAAACTAGGACTATATCTAATGGTAGCTTCATTTTTACTGGAAAGTACCTCCATTTAAACATCTTGGAACCTTCCATGCCATATCTTATTCAATCCCAATGGTTCCCCCCAGCCTTCCATGACAATTTCTCATGGGGATTTAAGTAGGTAGGAATGGAGAATCAGTGAAAATCAGATGTCCAAATTTATGAAAATGTATATACACACAAATATACACTCTTGCTATTTATCCTGTATAAAACTTTCTGGTATCTCAGCTATTGTCTTGTTTCAGTACAAGCAGAGCAAATATATTGTTTGAACATTTAGTTGGCCCTTCTGCCTTAAGCAGAATGAAGGGTGGGAGTTCATGATGCATCACAGTTTTCCTAATTGTTCTCCTCCTCCCAATGCTAAAGCTGCAAAGTAAGGGAAGGGCTAGTTATCCAATGTGTTAGTTTTTCTTGTTCTGAGACACCCACAAAAGAGTATTGTCATCTGAAATGTTTTGGGAGATGCCAGGGATCAGTTAAAAGCAAAATAAGGATTTGTTGAGAATGGCCAAGTCATCCTTCAGCTATGGAAACCCACTATACAACTTCAGGCCAGTCATTGTTTCCCAGTTCAGTTTACAGGGCTTTTGTGGGGAAAAATGAGAAGAGAGAGAGTATTATATGATACTTTGAGCTCTGGGAGGAAAGGAAGGCTACATACCCAATAAATAATCCATCTCTACTGAAATTGCTGTTACATTTTATAAAATATACATAACATAGATTATATTTATATTTTCTAGCAATACTTATTTTTCTAAAAATAGTCTTTCACCTCTGGTGCCATCATTTCAGTTCTGATTTTTTCATAGGAGTCTCAGAAGTTAGTCTTTGTTCCCTTCTTTCTTATAAGTTAATGATATCCAGATTTATTTACAGTAAGTTAGGACAGTATGAATGAACTGTTTTGAAAAAGACTCCTCAGAATACGAATAGCCAGGAAAAGCCGCCCAGAGTCCCCCGTTGGGGGAGATGGGCGGTCATATAAATTTGAATAATAAATAAATAAATAAATAAAACAAATGGATTATAGCTGAGAAAACAAACAAATAGATCATAGCCCAGAATTCTCACTCAGTGGACAAATGACAAGGCTCAAATTATATTTTGGATACATTCTGTCCTAGCTCTCTTGAGAAGTCTATAAAGGTGGGAGGAAAGAGAAAAACAGGATAACCAGCAGCAAGGTGGATGGATTCAATTTACAGCAGCAGTATGTACACCACTGGAAGATATGAAGGACCAGGTTGAGGACAGATTATCCTGGAGAAAATCTATCAATATGGTCACTAAGAGTCAACATGGATTTGAGGTTACATGACTGTAATAATCGTGGATGAATTCGGGTTCACTTTCCATCTACATAGCATCAGGCTTCACATACTTTAGGATAGATCATAAGGAAGCAAGTTTTTATTGTCTTTCTAGGCCACTGCCACAATGTTTTTAAGTTGTAAAAGAAGACAAATTAAACATTTAATTCTTTATAATCTGTTCTAAAACATGTTTAGCTTGATTCTGAGTTCATTCTTCTCAATGGGCTTAAATGAGGTTAGTGCTACATAGGGTGGTTTACTTTTCCAGCTCAATCATATGCATGATTGTCTTAAAGTAAGCTATACCCTATTCAGCTGAACTCGTTCTGAGTTAATTTTGCGCAGGATGGCACCTTTAAATTTACTAAATTTAGGAAAATAATAATTGGAGTAATTTTATTAATACGTCTTCTTGTTGAATTAGATGAATGGTTTAGGAAGGCTAGAACATCCTTCGGGTGCAGTTTATGAAGGTGAGTTCAAGAACAACATGTTACATGGAATAGGAACCTATGTATTTCCCAATGGAGCCAAGTATACTGGACAATTCAACGAAAACAAGTAAGTTGAAGAAAATTACTGCAAAAATTTATCTTGGTATCTTAACCACAGTAATATATCTAGTTTTGGATCATAAATTTAGTCTCGGTTTATGTAACACTCTAATCCAAAATATGGTTTGTTTGTTTCTGGCTTACTGTGTTGTGTCAACCTAGAAAACTCTGGCTTAGTCAACAGGCCATGGCTTAGCATTCTGTGTTAACTCAGGCTCATTCTGCCCTATCTCTGTAGGTGAGTATGATCTCTTCAATTAATACTTCTAGAGTCAGTCATACTCTCAAAATCTTGCTGTTTTTGAAGACAATTGGCACAAATATCGGTAAACTAGTTATCAACCGATCCCTATATTGATTCCAGGGCTTGGTCCCAAGTCTTCAGTCTGAAGGCAGGTGATGCAGCAATTAACCAGGGCTGTATACTTCACCATAAGCTCTATGATATAAGCAATGATATCAGTGTCAACATTTTACTCTTATCTTACAGCTTTATTTTATGCGCTGCCTTGATTTGTTTGACAGTTAAGTGGCCTTAGAAATCTTATACTATACTATACTATACTATACTATACTATACTATACTATACTATACTATACTATACTATACTATACTATACTATCTGTAGAGTTCTGCAGGAACTTGATGGGGTTTTGTAAAAGATTGGGCACAAACAAAAGTTCACTGGAACAAAGTTAATTTTCTATCACTAGAGCTTTGTCTCTTGATCAGGAGTTCCAGGTTGTTCTTTTTAACAACAGGTTCCATGGCCTGGAGAAATGTGAAAACCCCTGGTCTAAGCAGCTGTCACATGTTTAACCCATTTAGGGTTTAAGAACTGCAGAGATGACTTTTCCTGTCAGTGGATCAATGGAGCTGACAGAATAGGAATATTACCATATACAGTATAGTTGGTGTCTGAAAAGATTGCAAGGTTTTAATTTGGCTATTTAAACTCCTTACAATATTTTATTATTTCTTCTACCATTTTTTGAATAATTTTATTGCTTTTTTATGGTGGTGTTATTTGTCTTAATTTGTTGCACCTCATCTTACTGTTTTATGCAGAAAGACAATATAAAAATCCTAATTAAAATAATTAATAATTCAATATTGCTATTCTAGCAAATTGATGTCTCAAAATACCACTAAGTTGTACACAATTATGGATAGTGTATTGCTTTTGTTTAATATACTGCTTTTGTTTTTATCTCAGGCTGGAAGGGAAAGGAGAATTTACAGACACACAAGGGCTGGAATGGGATGGCACCTTTCATTATACAGCAGCACCAGGGCTGAAGCTAAAGTTAGAAATGTAGAATATTTTGGACTGGAAGAGTAAAATCAAATTTCTCTCTTACAAAGTTTTCAAGCAAATAATTTAATATTTAGCTTAATGGAAATAAACAATTGTTTTTAAAAATAAAGTTTAAACAGGTAAAATAAAGGTCTATTCGTTTTTTTAGCTTTCAGAATTTGACACATCTTCATCTTTTTCTCTTTAATTGTACTGTAAGGCCCCTGCTTACACTGTTTTACCCAAGTTCCTGAAGTTACCAATAACAGTCTTGAGTCGAGGCTTGGAGATTTAAAGTAACAGCATTTATTTTGGCCAAGACAAAGCTGGGTGAGGTCTCCACAGACATCATGACAGTAAAATGTCTGGGAAGATCCACACACATAAATCACAAGTTCAGTACTTATATAGGTTTTGCAAAGCTCAGTAAGAAAGCATAATGAACTCTCCTCCTAGTCAGAGGGCAAGGTTCCTGAATCTGCATTGCTAGCAGTAAGCATCCTAGAGACCTCCAGGGGCAGTCTGCATGTCTCCTGGTATTCCAAACAATCCTTGGAGAGCGTTATCTCCCCAGAGACAGCAACAAGGTCCCTGCGTCTCCTCTCACCTAGTTTCTAACAGCAAGCAGTTTCCAAAAGCAAGATGGCGTTAGGTAAGCTAAGCTAACCCTTACAGTACATATAAAATAAACATGCTAATCTTGAATAATGTCTTGTTCTAATAATTTTTATTAAATTAATGAAGAGTTAAATATTAGCAGCTTTAACACTGAGACATTTGGGGGGGAAAGGAAGTGTGGAAAGCAAGGTAGAATATAATTTAATCGATATATCTACATAAATAATGTGTTTAAAGCCTGCCATTTTCATCAGTCTGTTTTCAGGTAATTTATTAAACAAGAATTGAACTTACACCAATGCTTCTAGTGGATTACTTACCACAAAGTTTGCATAAATCTGATGTAAAATCTAGCCTAGACCTTCACTGAGATACTGGATTTACACTGGGAGTTTGCTAGCATACAAATTATTTGAGCATTAACAAATATATAATAAGTAAGTTTGTTAAAATAATCCAATATTTTAGCAACAAAATTTCTGGACGCAGTGAGTGAGTTTAACTTTCCAGCAGTAATCTGAACCTTTCTCTAAATAAGTTCGAACCTATGGAGGTTAATACCATCTCCTGCTCACTTTCACTACTAGCCCTATATTAGAATAACTACACTGAAAATGATTGAAAAAGTAAATGTATTACCACTGACATGAATAGATTTGCAATTCAGATTGCAGCTTCATTCTTTAAATATCCCTAAACAGTACAGGTAGTCCTTGAGTTACGACGATAATTGGGACGGGAGTTTCTGTCACTAAGCGATGTGGTTGTAAAGCGCAACGTCACGTGACTGCATTGCTTAGCGACAGCAATCCCGACACTCCCCATTGCCATCATTAACTGAATTCCACTGGTCATTAGCTGAGGACCCACCTCAATCCGAGCCATTCCAGCCTTGGTCTCCCCCATCCCCGAGCTTCAGTAAGGTAAGGGACTGCCTCCCCTTCAACTCCCCCATCTGCCCTTTTGGCTGCCCTGCACCCTGCCTTGTGGAGCGGCAAGCAGCCTCAGAACCACTCGGCTCGGGCTGCTTGCCACGCTGTGGCTCAGGGGCTGCAAGAAGCCCCTGAGCCGCAGCGCAGTGTGAAGCCACAGCACCTGGGGAAGCCCCAACTGCCCCAGCAGCATGGCGCGAAGCCTCAGCCATGCCAGCCCAGTTCCAGCAACAGTCACCCTCGCCACCCTGCATCTCCTCCCCATCTATGACCTTTGGCCCCCTGCACTCCGCAGCCCCTGCCTCCCCAGCTGACCTTTGCCGTCTCCTTGCTCCCGCTGCTGAGAAGGCATGCCTGCCCTGGCCTTCGCAAGGCAGCTGCTGGCCGCACGAGGCTTTCTTCCCAAGTTCGCACACGGCGGTTTCCTTGTGAGACCTGGGGAAGATGGCCTCACATGGCCAGCAGCTGCCTCATGAAAGGCCAGGGCGGGCATGCCTCGTCAGCAGCAGGAGCAAGGAGACGGCAAAGGTCAGCTGGGGAGGCGAAGTGTAGGGCGACAGGGGCCTTGGGCTGCAGGGTGGCGAGGGTGACTGTTGCTGGAACTGGGCTGGCATGGCTGAGGCTTCGCGCCATGCTGCTGGGGCAGTTGGGGCTTCCCCAGGTGCTGTGGCTTCACACTGCGCTGCGGCTCAGGGGCTTCTTGCAGCCCCTGAGCCACAGCGTGGCAAGCAGCCCGAGCCGAGTGGTTCTGAGGCTGCTTGCCGCTCCACAAGGCAGGGTGCAGGGCAGCCAAAAGGGCAGATGGGGGAGTTGAAGGGGAGGCAGTCCCTTACCTTACTGAAGCTCGGGGATGGGGGAGACCAAGGCTGGAATGGCTCGGATTGAGGTGGGTCCTCAGCTAATGACCAGTGGAATTCAGTTAATGATGGCAATGGGGAGTGTCGGGATTGCTGTCGCTAAGCAATGCAGTCACGTGACGTTGCGCTTTACAACCACATCGCTTAGTGACAGAAACTCCCGTCCCAATTATCGTCGTAACTCAAGGACTACCTGTACTGTTTAGGGATATTTAAAGAATGAAGCTGCAATCTGAATTGCAAATCTGTTCATGTCAGTGGTAACACATTTACTTTTTCAATCATTTTCAGTGTAGTTATTCTAATATAGGGCTAGAGATGGGGGGGTGGGGGAGTTGAAATGCCCCTGTGGTCGTTAGTGTGGGTGGGCTGCCAAGTGCCCAAATTTTCATCACATGTCTGCAGGGGCGCTGCAACGGCTGTAACTTCAGGGACTGGTTGTAAGTCCGTTTGTTCAGTATCACTGTAACTTCAAACAGTCGTTGAACAAATGGTCATAACTTGAGGACTACCTGTAGATAATTATGGGGCAGGATGAATAATTACAATATAGCCTGGATGTACACTTGTTGGGATATAATGCTGGATTTCAACACTTCAGAGTCCACTTCATCAATAGAGCATTGATATAAAAAGAATCCTGAAAGACTTAATAATTTCTATAGAGCAATTTCCATTTAGAAATTAAACATACTGCATGAGTGCCATTTTCCAGTGGAATACTTAGGCTGTTTTAACATTACAGGATCACTGATACAAAAATAAAGGCAGTCTGGAACACTCTAATGTTAAGTGTCCCTCCCACTACCATATGATGTATCAAGAATTTCCTTTACAACCCATTTGAATCTGATAGTCCAATGCCTCCTAGCCTTACCATGTTTTCCTAGCCATAGGACAGACTTCCCAAGATACAGTAGTATTTTCTGGATATATTACAGGAAAGCTCTCATTATGTCCAGTCAACATGGACAGGAGATGGAGTCCACTAAATCGAGAGAGACCAGACTGGGGGAAGATTAATAAATTGTGGAGTCCTTGGTGCTCTCTGAGCCTTGTTGTTTTCTTTCAGATGTTTCAGTAGCCCAAGAAGAAAAAACAGTGTATCTACAACATACAGTGTAAGGACTGTAGCAGCCATTATGTAGGACAGACGGGCAGAAGACTAGCAGAGCGCATCCATGAACACCAACTAGCAGTCAGAAGACACAATGAAAACTCCTTAATCTCACAACACATGGACAGACTCAACCATACTTTCAACTGGGAAACTGAGCATCTTAAACCAAGCCAAATCCAAAAACGCTAGAGAATTCCTGGAAGCTTGGGAATCAGACAAAGCAGCCATCAAGAGACACATAGAGGGAAACAACATTTACATACCATTCATAAGAGACAATAGAAAAGCCAAAAGACCAGAACACCTCCTGGCCAGCAATCATCACCCAGGTATGCAAAGATTAACACCAGGATTAGCACCAGAGGAACAATCAAACAGCACAATATACCCTAATCAAGGAAGTATTAACTCAGTCAATCAACCAAGCAGCAAACAACAGCCCAATCAAGGAATACCTAAGGGGAGAACAACACCTCCACCAACACAAGCAGGACAAGCCATGTTATATAAACAGAGAGCAAGTTGCACTCCCTTTTCGCACTGAAGATGTTGCCTAGTCTGGCAATGAAACATCTGCAAGAAAACAACAAGGCTCAGAGAGCACCAAGGACTCCACAGTTGAACCCTGAGCTACAGTACAAATATTCTCTTTAATTAGTAGATTAGTAAATTGAACTGATTTATGGTCACACCTGCTGGATAAAATATCAGAGCAGTGCGAGTTCTGCTTCCTCTAGCCATATCCTTTACTTTCCCATTTATGAAACACCAGCAGCATTGCTTCAAAGTACAATTAATGCATAATTTTTTGTTGCTACTGAAAAGTAAAAAAATTCAAGTAGAATTTACATTTAAGCTACCCTTTCTCAACTGGGGTTCCATCTTACCCTAGGGTTCCGTGAGAGGTCGCTAGGAGTTCCACAAGAAATTGTCATTGAAAAATATCAAACACTTTTTAATTTGCCCACTGCACAATGCTAGCACTTACAGTGGTGTAGGTTAAAAGTGAATTGTATTATGAAGGTTTTGTTACTTTTTGCAATTTTTATGCAGAGATTCCCTGAGACCTGAACATTATTTCAAGATTCCTCTGCGGTAAAATGGTGGAAAAGGTTGGTTTAAGAAACATCACTTGTTTGTTTTAATAGAAATGCAACTATGGTTTAATTAATGGTAAGAGATTATATTTGTAAATTTATCTATATCTGTATTGGAGAAAGTCGGAAGTCATTTTCTGTTTCTATTTTCTGTCTATTGACACTTTGATAGTTTTTTCTTTTTTCTTTAGTTCTATTCTCTTATCTTTTCTATACTTTTTATTTTTGTATTTTAACTATACTTTGAAAAACAATAAAGTTCTTTATATAAAAAAGAAAGAAACGTCACTGCTGTTTTTAACCAGCAGGGAGGGACTCACAGATGAAGGATGTGACCTGAGGATTGCATAATTAGAAAAGTTTAGGTTAGATATGCCTGGATTTGAAATGAAACTGTGTGATAGACCTACTTCGGGAAACATCAGCTCCTGTCGCTACCCTTTCCCCTTCTTTTGAGACAGTCATTGTTTCAAGGTCATAAAGGGCCTGATACTGCAAGAGAGAAAGAGAGCTCAGCCAAGGGTAAGTTTAAAATTGATTGTACTTCCAATGTTTTAATAATTAATAATTAAATGTTGTAACATTGAGAATCTACTTCTTCCTTACATGACACACACACAACAGCAAGAGATTTTCCAAGAGCAAGAGATCTGCTGTGATGCATTAGGCAAATGTGCAGCATAATTTTAAAGCTGAAATTCATATATACATACATACATACATACATACATATATATATATATATATATATATATATATATATACACACACACACACACACACACACACACACACACACACACAGAGTATATATATTTCACTGACTGGAAATACTTCCAGGACATGTATAAACATAACACTAGACCTGTGCTTTACGTCTCTAATTTAGAATACCTATTGACAGCCTGTTATTCTTATAATAAATTTAGCCACTGGAGAGGAGAAATGCTGTTTGATTGGTATAAGGCATAACAAAATGAAAAGGATGGCTTTAAATGAATAGGGCTTAAAATTCTGCTAATGCTCTGGATTTTCACAACAGATGACAGGTCGTTGTCAACTTTGTTTTGATATCCTTATTGGAAATGCAAAAGTCCTGGGAACTAGTAACCACAGGCACCTGAAATCTGGGACTACAGTAGTATTTAGCATGCCAGCTGATGCTTCTCCTCTTGTCTCCTAAAAATGCTGTTGACGAGTAAAATGTGCAAATAATAAAAATTATTATAAATAGAAACCAAAAATACTCTCCTGAGACTGGATTTCAACTGCCTTCTTTGCAGTGCTTGTGTGCATTGATATAACTAGAGATCCAAGACCTTCTTGTAGCAAAGAGTGTTTGTATTAGCTTCAGACTGTATCCCAGCTATGCCTGTTTTGAATGTGGATTATCTGTCTTTGAAGTTCCAACCTTATGATAACCTTCCATTTGGATTACTGCAATGTGTTACGTATAGAGCTGCTATTAGAATCTGGATGTTTGATGATGCAGAATACGAAAGCAAGAACTTTAAGTGGGTTTTTGCATTATCCATGTGTTATATGGGCATCACCTTCCTTGGCTTTTAATTACTTCCAGGCTCAGATCAAAATATTGCTGTCTACCTACCTACTGGTATGTACCTACTTTCTCCTCCACATGGAATGCTGCTAAGAGATGCTGGAAGTAATATAATGGTCATAGGATTCTCCCCCTTGCACTTCATCTAGAGAATTTAGGAAATTTATTAGGAAAGGTCTGTTCCTTTCCCTCTGCTCAGGGAAAGCATTCATAGAAACTCTTAGAGGTACTGGTTTTAGCGATGAGCCAAGTATACTCCCTAAAGTGGACATTTGTTTTTCCATGGTGTGGCACTGGTAATCAATAACCTCGTTATATTTTTTCCTCCACTAAAATTAGGAACTCTGTCATCTAATTCATATGTAAAAAATCTTCAAAACAATGTGATGGATTTTTTTCTCCTCAATAAAATTTCAAAGTGGGAAATATATTGACTGAACTTGAAGCAATATCCAGCATGGATTCAAATAGAAAAGAAGGTAACTAATATATTTAAACTCAGTTTAAATTCTTCTTTATTCTTACATAATATTGTCTTTAGCAAATTTTTTGAAAAACATTCAAAACACAATACATAGATTTTTTTTATTATTTAAATTTATGTGACTGCCCATCTCCCCCAATGATAAAAATTGAGATTAAAATACAACTATAAAATTACAATAATCAATATGGTATAATAGGCTGACCATATTTCCTTGAGACGAAAATGGGGCCCTAATGCGCGCGTGTGCGCACGCATGCAGGCAGGCGCACAGGCAGGCGCGCGCACACACACTCTAACTTTGAAAACAGGACAAAATGGAGATTTTGTCCAGAACAATGGGAAGGTTGGAAAATGTTAAAATAACGGGACTGTCCTGTTCAAAACGGGACGTATGGTCAGCCTATATAATAAATAAGTATAAAATCCAATCTAGGCGAATCGATCTCAAACAATGGGAGGGCATTATGGTACTAACCACCCCCAGGTGGAGCTATTACCTTTCCCCTCCCATGCTAGGCGGCAGAACCAGGTTTTCAGATTTTTACGGAAGGCCGGGAGGGACGAAACCTGCCTCAACTCTGGGGGCAAGATATTCCAAAGGGCGGGCGCCACTGCAGAGAAGGCCCGCCTCCTGGACCCCGCTAGATGAAATTCTTTTATTGATGGGGTCCGTAGCATCCCCTCTCTGCATGACCGGGTGGGGCGGGTCAGTGTTATGGGGATAAGACGGTCCCTCAGGTATCCTGGCCCCATGCCATGTAGGGCTTTAAAGGTGATAACCAACACCTTGAATTGGACCCAGAAGCAAATCGGCACCCAGTGCAGCTCGTGGAGCAAAGGTGTTATGTGTGCTGATCTTGGTGCACCTAAAATTGCCCGCGCGGCTACATTCTGTACCAGCTGTAGCTTCCGGATATAGCCCCATGTAGAGTGCGTTGCAATAGTCTATATGGGAGATGATAAGGGCATGAGTGACTGTTCGGAGGGCATCGCGGTCCAGGAATGGGCGTAACTGGAGCACAAGCCGAAGCTGCGCAAAGGCCCTCCTGGCCACGACTGCCACCTGCTCTTTGAGCAGGAGTCGTGAGTCCAGGAGGACCCCCAAGTTCCACACCGGTTCCGAATGGGGCAGTGCCACCCCATCCAGAACCAAAGATGACAACTTCCCGGATACCGAGGGGCATCATTTTAAAAGCAGTAGTGCTTAAGGCAGTGCTTTCCAAACTGTGTGTCGTGACACATTAGTGTGTCGCGACAAAACCTGGAAGTGGCGATGGCGTGTCGCCGCTGCCCCTGCGATGGTGTGTGCGGCGGCAGCAGCGACAGCAGCAGCGTGCCATCAGTGCTTCCAGGTTTTAGCTCAAAATGATGACGCCATGCACGCCGCCGTGTGCGCCACCGCGCACACCGCCGCCACCGGTGTGTCGCCAACAGCGGGAGTTTGGAAAGCACTGGCTTAAGGAATAATCTGTGAAGGAAAATGCTGAAAATATTGTGGCTTTGGTTTATGGAAACACAATGCCATGCATGTGGAAGCCAATAGGTCACTTTTAGCAAAAGCTCAGTTGGAGAGGTTGCTATCATGAGTCCCATCAATTCTGGCCAACAAACAATTATGAGATAAATGTTATTAGGGCTACGTTGTAGTCCTTGTTACTGAGAGTGTAAGGCACCAAAACTTACCACGCGCCTCTTAGAGAAATACCAAGTACACAACTGAGACTTTGTAAAAGGAACAGCAGCAAATTTATTTGGCGCCAAGCAAGGTTGCTGGATGGCAGTCCTACAGGTGTCACGTGCAGGTGACCTCTGAGTGGAGCAGCCATCCCGAGAGACAATAGAGCACAAACTTTTATACAGAGATTACAAGTAGGAAGTGAGGATGATGATGGTATGCCCATATGAGGGTGTGGTGTCCTCTGACCATCTCTTGGGATTGGTTAGTTCTCGGGGATCAGGGTCCGCCCAGGGTCCCTGGGTTTCCTGTGGGTTTCTGGGATACATTAGGTCATGAGGATAATGTTGCTATCAAAAGAGTTACAAAGAGAGGGACCCGTGAACATTCACACCAATTGTTCTCTAGGCACATTCTGTGAACCAGAGATTGACACTTGCATCTTATACAGATAAGGGTAACACATTGGAGGACACTTGGGTTATGCATACATAAGCAAATCACAAAGGTCTTACATTCTGACACCCAGGAGGAGGAGAATACAGAAGTTACGACAGAAAGATCAAGTAAACAAGTTCACTTAATTAGCTTACTTCAGGAAGTAAATACAAGGTAATTGGCTCTATGCATTCCTGAGTGAGGTAGCATTAGATTGATAGCTTAGCAATTAGTTTTAATATGCAGAGATGCACTGGGCCTAGCTGGCCTCTTGTCTCAGGGAGAGGTTATCCCCGGGTGAAGCTTCTTTGGTTCAGATAAGAACATCTTTGGTACAGTGTAGTGCAAGGCAATAAAACATTATAAAAAGATATTATAATTCTGTGCTCTCCCGGCCTAAACCTTCTGACCAGGTAACCCTAGATCCCTTCAAGAGGAGGGACAATAAGGCTAAATTGCAAATTATGATTGAAGATAGGAATAGAAATTTATATCCCTGTATCTGTTGTCCAAACCTTGGGAGATTGACTAAACAAATAACAGAATGAACCATGTGTGGCGATCCAGTTTCTGTTGCGGTGCCAAGAATTAAATGAGGACCTGTAGTTCTAGAGACAGGACTTTTGTGCATCCTTATTGGACTGTTCCAAGGCCTCTTTAGTAGGAATGGGATGGGGCAGCTAATTAACAGGAGAAACAAGTCATCACATTAATCAGAAGTACTGATCCTAGGAAGAGAAGGGACCCGGTTTTGCAGGTAGGATTCATATTTTAAAAATATATGTGTGTTAATACTTTATTTACACTGGCACTGAGCTTCTTTGTCTGCTGAAAATGAATTCAAAAACAAGTCATTGACTTTGTGGAGATTATTCGTAATGTTACAATTGAAAAGAGCCCCCCAAATAAATTAAAACATATTGGTTGGTATATAAAATGATTGCATCTGCAATCGCACATTAGAAACAACCAAACAAAACTTCTGTTGCAAATAGTACGTTTAAGAGGGTCAACTAGAAATATACAAAATAGTAAGAGTTGTGGGCTGGATGTTATGTTAAACAAAAAATATAAAAATAAAAGGGCAGTGAGTGTTGGAGGGCATGGTAGATATAGAATCAAAGGTATGCAATTATGTCATTCCACAAATGTAAAATTCAGAATTGAAACAAAAACTTGTGTGGTATCTGTGGAAACGATAGTATGCGTTACATATTTTTACTGCTGATCCACCCAAATAATGTTTTGGATCTACTTATAGTCTCCATTTTAAGTGAGAGAAAGCTGTCACAGTTCATACTTATAAACTCTTTCTCCAGTTAGTTTGTGATCATTGTGGTAACTCCCCAAACAATGAGAAGAGCTGAAGCAAGTTAAGTGCCTTGTGTGTATTATATTGGCTGGAGTCCTGGGTTTCAGAGATGCTGTCAAAACCTGTTTTTTTTTCAACAGGCTTTGGAGGTGGGAATGTTGTGAGCATCTTCCTCCTGTAATTTGGAGGATAATGGATGCCAAGTTTTTATTTTATTCCTAGGGCTATGCTTTGTATTGTACTGATACATATGTTTTAGAGTTTGTGTTTTTTTAACCTTATTTACATAAACAGAGTTGGTTTCCCTTGAAGTGGCATATAAACATGCAAACAAAGAAATACATTTGACAACATGTGTGTGGTGCCAACAGTGTAAGAGCAGCCGAAGTGGAGACTGTGAAGAATTATATTTAACAATTGTATTTAACTTTTCAAAGGGAACGGTCATGGTAAAAATGAGAATGTGAGACTTATCCTATATTTAAGTGAAGCCACCTGTTGGGGTAGTTGGGAAGAAGTTTTACATTAGTGGGTGGGTGGATATTATATAAGAACTGTGCCTGCAAATCCCATTTGCTAGTATTGGCTGAAGTGGAAATTAATTTTAGGATGTTTTCAATTAACTGATGTCCCGAAGGGAAGAAAGACTCATCTGGTGTCACCACAGGATTTAGATAAAAATGATAACCGTCTCTGTTTCTCTGGGTGTGTTGATTTTTTGAAATCAGAGGCAGACTGTCTTTGTGGGATGCTGCACGTATTTAGGATGTTGTGACCATGTATTGGGCACTCTGAGAAAAATGACTAAATTGGGAGATTTGGACATTAATAAAATGGCTGCCATGGTGGTCATGGCCTTCCTTCCTTCCAAGAAAGAAAACTCTGGCCTCCAGGATGTTCCTTGTCATGCCTTCTAAACTCTCTTTTTTCTGGTTAGGTGGGTATACTTCTAAAGCAATTCTACTATGACCCATATTTTTATTTTTGAAAAGTAACAAGCCAATGTTACAACTTCATTAAATTTATTTATTTATTTAGATTTCTAAAGATAACTCTGAGGCCAATGTCCAGTGGCATTCTTGAAAAAGAAAATACAGACAGGTGCTTTGTTTTATAGCTTGACAATTTCATTTCATTTCATTTCATTTACTTTCATTTACTTTACTTTACTTTTTTATTTTAATTGAAAGTTAAAATATATATTAAATATGTAATATATTTAAAGTATATATTAAAAATAATAGATATTATTATATAATATATGATAAAGATAAATGGGTCAGTGAGGCTGATGTGTACAATGATCCCCACAAGAACTAGGCCTAACCTTCGGATAATAAAGGATGTAGGTTTTCAGATGTTTAATTCATGCAGACTTTCTCATTCATTGATTTCCTTTCTAATTCACTCTAGATATGACAGTGTATGCTTGTTATAAGCACAGAAGCTCAAATGGGTGGAAAAACTAGGACTGTGCCAAAGAAGAAAGCATTTAACATTTGACCTCTGATAAATCTGGATCAAATCCTTTATAAACAGGGAAGTTGCCATCAAAATCTAATGAAATATATTTAGATCAGATTTGCAACACTAAACTGCAGTTTGTTTAGCTATGGTTTATTGAATAACCAAAATTGATTAGGTCAACACATTGCCCTTAGCTATAAACTACGGCTTACAAACCACAATATTTGAGTTCACACAATACTAAACCACAAACAATATGTTCACCTACTCCTAGAAAAGCAAATTGACTTGTTCTAAAGACAAACTCAGGGTATTTTGTATTCAGTATATTTTAAAAGTATTCTGGGAGGTTTAGGAAGATTCTTGTAAGAAGGCAACAGAGCAGCAAGAAGCTATTTTAGGAACAGCCAAATGAGGCCAAAACACACATCTCAACTTTCGATATGAGAAGTGCTGAAATTAAGTTTTCAATCCTTACAGTCTGAGAACTTTCGAGAATTTGGTTGTCACTAATGAGAGCCTAATTCAGATTCCCTCTTAAGAGAAATGCATCTGAATTCTTCAATGAACGATTGGGTTTTTTTTCCCCATCTAATCTGGTGTCCTTCAGATTAATACAACTATAATTCTCATCATTCCCAACAGAGTGGAGGGGGTCTGACGGGGGGGAAATACGGAGCCATTTCCAATTTTATTAGGTGTATTATGCAGTATTTAGACTTGTTTTATATACCATGATTGTTGTAAAACTATTGCACAAATTTTATTAGTTGCTTTTGTCTTCTACATGGATAGAAAAAATGGTATTTTTAAAATATATTAAACTAGTATGCTAGCCAGTCCAAAGTTTTTGCAGGAAGTTTTTGGAAGGTGAAAAACAAGGGAAAGGGATTTTAGATGCATGTTTAGGCATCTATGAGTAAATGATCCCAAACAGGAATTAGGATTAACTAAAAGTATTTGGAAATCTAATGAGTCATAACTTTTCTGAGGCCATTTCTAGATCATCCTAACATGAAATATCTCACATGGAGTATCATTACTTATAGATATATGCAGAAAACTGGGTTAATTTGTTGTACATCTGGCCTTTGGTAGCAAAAACACGGAATTGGTTTTTGCCACCAAGTCACTACTCAATGCTGACCCTACAATATAACAGATAAGAAAAGCAGATTGGAATAAATGAAGGAAAAAACTGGAGGCCGACAAATGAAATAGTGGAACTTTAAAAAACAGTTGGCCTTAACATGAGGGGGGGCAAGTCTTGCATCAGCACTGCCATTTTTCTATGTATTTACAAAAAATTAACTCATAAAACGAGTAAATGAATACTGGAATCAGTTATGAACTCCATCAGGTGTTCACAGCATAACTGTAGCTTCCACCACAGTACTGGCCACTTCTGCATAGCTGCAGGGGCATCTACAGGGTGTTTAAAAAGGTCAAAATGGAGGGTGTGACCTCGCAATTGAATCCCTGCTGCCTTTTTACATGTATCGTGTCTGCAACACACACAGAAAAGGGGCAGGGATTCGATTGTGTGGTTGCCATCTTGTTTTTTTTAACCTCCTTTGTGGATGCCCTAGCATCTATATATGTATATTGTACACACACACACACACACACACACACATCTCATTGCAGAAAAGTCCTGTAATTGTGACAGATTGTACAAAAAGGTATCACAGCTTCAAAACAGGACTGTGTGTTCTAGAAAAGGGAGAAATTTGCATCTAGAGCAAATTACAAATCACTCTGCTCCCATTTTATATATAGTAAGTCTAATAAGTCAGGTTAATTGACTGAAGTTCTTTATTCCCACAGGAGAAACTGAAAGTGTGCCAGTGATTAACCCTGCAACACAGATTGCCCAGGTAAAAAAAATGAGCAAAATGCTCTAAAGAATCCCAGATATTTAAAGAATTAGTGAGGCTTTTGATATCTCAAAGTATAATTCAGACTCAATTTTAAAAATCAATACAAAACAAACTAGTCAGACAGAAACATTATTTTGATATGTTAATTATATTAATAACAAATATTGTTTATATTTTAAACATCCTGCTTTCTCATTCTGTTTTTATGGAACCTACCTAGATTATAACTTCACCTTTTAGGGCATGTGTACATTTGACATCCCCCTGCCCTTATCCTCTAATGCCCTGGATAGGGAGGGATTCTGATGTATATACGTAGAGCTACTCCATTGGGTACTTAAGGCACAGGTAGTCCAGAGAACACACAAATCTCAAGATAAGTTAATGCTTAAATCCCACTATTTTCAATTGGATTTAAGACTATTCACATGACTAAATTTTTGAAGTGGAGGCAAGGGGAATAATAGAATCAGGAGAGCCTAAATGCTCAGGAAGATACCCAAATTACATCATTCTGCAGAGAATGTCCAGCCTCTTCTTGAACACATCTGATAAATGGAGCCCAATAGCCCCGAATGTGTGTGAAATAATCTTGAGTGCTAAGCTTCACATTACAAGTATGTTGTTGCAGTACTGTGTGCAGGGTGCTTTAAGATACTAGTTTTCACTAGCACTTTTCTCAGGGGCTTATAATTAAAAAAGAAACAGAAGGATGGGTGAAGAAACACAAGTAGAATGAAAAGGGAGAGAATAGTACTTATTTAATTCATGTTTTTTGGATGAATTACAGTGGGCTTGGCCTGGGAAAATGGTGGATGACATGTAATACACAAGTGCCTGTACTTATTGTTGGACTTCCCCCGTTATTCTTCACAATTAACTATGCTGTCCTGAGCTGATGGGAGTTCAGCAACAACTAGTGAAGTATATGTTGATTATTCCTTGTACTGGGAATTGTTCCAAATGATTTTCAAGAAAGTTGTTGTTGTTGTTGTTGTTGTTGTTATTATTATTATTATTATTATTATTTGGATTTATCACCACCCATCTCTACCATGGCAGACTCTGGGCGGTTTACAATCACATTATAAAAAGTTAAAAACCTATACATCTAAAATATATTATAAAAATAAAAAAAATAAAAATCCAAGGGATGGTATGTTCTTAAAAAGAGGATATTGCTAAGCTAACCACCCCCAGGAGGAACTAGTTGTAAGAAATAAGGGAGAATTTGTGTTTAGGAGGGTGCATTTTTAGCTGAGGTTATGTGGCAGAGACGAAAGGTATTTTTCTAAGGATTTGAAATCCTATTGCAGAAAAAGCAATTTTAAGCAGGAAATAGTTCACCATTTTTCTTTTAAAAATCTCAGGTTTCCAAGTTTCTTTAAAAATATATTAATAAATAACATCATCATCAACATCAACAACTTTTGGCTTACTTACCCCCTTGTCTTTTAAGCTGCTATCCAAGGACCAAAGTGGAAACACTCTAAAGCCAAATCAACTTTCCTCTCAACAGAAGGGTATGAGGGAGTGAAAAAAAAATCCCAGTGACTGTAATACTATTGAAGCATTGGTGGCCTGTGATGAATGGCAGGCATCAGTGTGTGAGGGGGAGGGTTGCTTTTTGATGCAGGGACAAGCTAAATCTCCCTTGTCTCAATTGTTTCATTCTCCTCATGCTTGGTCAATTCCTTTAGCTTCCTGATTGGATGGTTCCATAACTGAAGACACCTGGGGTGTGTGGCAGTTTACATGCATTGCTTTCTACATCTCATAACACAGAGAGTTCTGGATTCTAGAGAGAGGACTGTAGGATGGATGTTGGCAAATTTGTGAAGAGTGATTTATTTAAGGTGAGGAACCTTGTTAGAGTCATCAAATCTGTGTGATGCTGAGATTGCAGTAAATAGTAGAAAAACAATAATATTCTAGAGAGAATGGAGCACTTCAGTGCAATCTCAAGAATGTCTAATAGAAGCAGTTTCTAGAGTGAGCTTTAACTGAATAGGTAATACTGATGTTAACCCTTCCACTCAAGGGCATCCGTGGGGTGGGTAAAAGAGTCAAGATTGAAGCTCCACCTCTTTTTTTATATATGCGATGCATGCAGCACACCTAAAAAGAGATCATGTGGTCGCACCTGCCATCTTGACTTCTTTTAAAGGTAAAGGTTCCCCCTGCACATTTGTGCAGTCGCGTCCAACTCTAAGGGCCGGTGCTCATCTCCGTTTGTTAGCCGAAGAGCCAGTGTTGTCCAAAGATGCTTCCACAGTCATGTGGCCGGCATGACGCACGCGGAACGCTGTTACCTACCCACCAAAGTGGTTCCTATTAGTCTACTTTCATTTGCATGCTTTCGAATTGCTAGGTTGGCAAGAGCTGGGGCGAGTGCGGGAGCTCACTCCGTCACGCGGGACTAGGGATTCGAACCGCCGAACTTGCAATCTCCTGATTGACAAGCCTGGTGTCTTACCCGCTGAGCCACCACGCCCCATACGTGACTTCTTTTACCCTCCTGTAAAATGTATCTTTTTCATTAAATTCACTGTCTTTGTAGTCTTGTGGAATATTACAAGAAAAAGAGTCTTTTGGGTATAAATCTAACAAACAAGCTGATAATAATCAAATATAGAAAATCAATGTTTGCAGTGATTGTAGCCATACTAGTTCAGGGTTGCTCAAAATCTAGGTACTAATCTATGTTTTGCTATAACAGGGAATGGTGACCATACATAAATTCTATATGTATATGTCTATCTGTGCAGATATGTGCAATTTCACTTGGGATTCAAACGTTGTAAGGGAAAGAGTCAGGTGGCTCTTACGAAGATTTGCAAATTTTGCCCATTCAGTCTCTACTCCCAGTATTGCTACCAGTAGGCTGATAAAAACTGTGAATAAAGTAGATGTTGAAATAGATAGTTGGATCATCCTGTCTGTAATTCAAGGCCTCCTGCCTTGTTTTGAATCTACTGGCCAGGACTGGGCATTACATGTTACACAGCGTAGACCTGGTCTGTAGAGGTTATTCCTGTAAATTGAACACAGCTGAACAGCCTTTAACTGCAGCCCACTAAGGACATGATAATTCTGCTATCTGTTTCAGACTTTCACACCATTTTTGTCACATGACTAACAGCCCACTATGCATGGCTGATGAGCTGCTATGCTGGCTGGATAGGTATGATAATGGCCAGTGTAGTGTAGTGGTTAAGATGTTGGACTGGCAATGGGGAGACCCAGGTTCAAGTCCACTCTCGGCTACAGAAACTCATTAGGTGGCTTTGGGCCAGTCATGCTCTCTTAGCCTAACCTACTTCGCAAGGTTATAATGGGGAAAACATTGGAAGAGGCATTGCTATGCACATTGCCTTAAGTTCCTGAAGGAAAGGTGGGATAGAAATTTAACAAATAAATAATGATTTAAAGTAACACGAGATTTAAGCAGGAGGAAGCAATATTTTTCAGGACCTTTTCCTGATTCCCATAGCTATGAAGAAAAAGTGGGAGATATATTAAAATATAAAAATACAAGATGATTTTTCAAGGATCACTGCAGGATTTTTTACTGGGAACATCTCAAGAATATAGATGCCAGATAAAGCAAATAGGTTATCTTGCACAGCATTCTGCTTCCCACATATTCTGTTTACAGTATTCCTGTTTCCTAAAAGCTATGGAACACTTTATCGTTTGAGAGATGGTGACAGTGCCATAACACATCCTATTGCGTTTACAAGCCACCCCAGGACAGAATAAAACCCAGCGTACTTTTCTTCCACATTGCTTTCACTTGGTGCAGTTTGCAATCTGTGGGTTGGGAGTTTGTGAGGCATGGTGGGGGGTCTGCTTCTCCATTTGGAGAACGAAGAGTGGAAGGCATATATGTGCATTCCTCCTGAAGCAGAAGCGTAGCTAGGGGAAAATACCATTTTTCTGCCATTTGTTAAGCATTTACTTTTGTGGTTACGACTGATGCGCCATCGCTGAATTGCGGGTGGTGGCATGAGAGTGCTAGGAGTGTGTTTAGGGGCAGACCTGGAATTTTATCCATGTTTGGTAGGACTTTGCAAGTCTAAAAAAAACTCCCCCTCCAAAGTTAAAACTATTTCTAATATACCTAAACGACTGGGCAGTGTACTAAAGTTAAACATTGAAACACATCCTGCTGGAGGGACTAAAGATAGAGACAAGACTGGCTAGAGAGGACCCCCTACTCCAACAGGGGAAGGGAAGTCATTTCATCTGGGAAAAGCCAAGATATCTTAGCAGGTAACTGACTAGAAAAACAGGAAAAGGAGAATATAGAGATGATGTGAGCTTCAGTAAGAAGATTAGTACCGTCTGTAAGAAGTAATTCTGTGGGAGAGGACATGCGGTAGATGTCAGATTCAGTCCCTGGTTCGTCCAATAAAAAGGTTGGGTAGCAAATAATGGATAAGATCTTTCTCTGCTAGAGACTCTGGAAAATCACAGGAGATCAGCCTTTTTCAGTCTGCTGCCTGAAAATTTGTTTTGGGTGCGACATCCACAAACCACAGCCATCTCCATCTAGTGTGGTTGCTGGAGTTAATGGAAATTGTAAGCCAATAGTCATGGAGGAAGAATGGAGGAAATAATTATAGTCTTGATCAGGGGTCACCAACCTGTAGCTCTGGGCCATAGTCAGCCCCACATTTCTACAGCCCCCGAAGCTACTTCTGTTATTTATTAAACTGAACCTTAAATAATGTTATTTTGAGGCAGGAAACACACAAAAATCCTAATGGAAGACCCAAAATAGGTTTAAGATAATTTTTTAAAAAGAAAGAGCAAAATGATAGCCGTGCCCACTTAGCATCGTTGTCTATCTTATGGTAGCCTTCACACTCCCCAAATGTTACATCAGGTCCCTAGTCACCAATTGCGCATATCTGGATTAGGGGGAAAATATCATAATTAGAAGATATTACTGTATGGGGTAAATGAGATAATCTATATTGTTTTTCCATGTCACTGAGAAATGATGTGGGCTCTGACTGATCAGTTGCAGGCTCTGGCTTCTGAACTGAAAAGTAGCTTCACTGCAGCAATGCAGGAACTTTCAAGAATTCAACATGGAGAGTATGCTCTGGAGGAGAAAGTTCAAAGCTGCCGGTGTGCAATGGAAGAGAAAGTGGCCGAGATGAAAAACTCTCTGAATGGTTTCAAGGTAGGCAAGCAAGTATTGGGGGCCAATAGTTTTGGAAGGCCAGAAGCAGATGGCCTGCTGCAAGGCACAGCGTGGGGATGCCGGAAGCAGGAAAGCTGAAGTGCAAAAGGGCTGCTTACTGACAAGGAGATGCCCTGGTGTGTGTTGAACAGGCTCATTTTTCAGAGAGTTATCAACAATTAAAGTGAAGCAAACAATAGTCTAGCTTACCTCTGTGCTTAATTATAGTAGAATTCTATGCTACTCCTAGGTAAATTAGCCTCTTTCAGCCTTCTTCAACTTGGCAGGTAACATGATCCATCTGAAAAAGGACTGGGCAGATTTGCTGCAGAGTGCGCTCTGTTTTTGTCCTCTTTCTTTCTCCAACGACACACCGTTCTGAGTGAGTTTTCTTAATTGTCCCTGATTCAGGCAGTCTCTTCATTTGTTTTTTGTTTTTTTTAACAGTTTTTATCAACTCAATTATTCAGGACTAAGAAAACGTTTTAATATACATCTTAATAATATTGGGCTGAATCAAGCCCCCGGTGTGAGAGAAGCAGAATTTTTCCTGTCTCTTTCACACACACACACACACACACACACACACACAAAAACACAGACACACTCCAAAAATAATAATGGGGGAGGAGGTGGTGCATGGCTGATGCATCTACTGTATTTTGTTTTCTTCTTCTGTAACACAACACACGCACGCACACGCACACACACTGTCCATACCAGGGGTGTCTGCAAGGTGTGGTAAAAAAGTCAAGACAGCGGCTGTGACAGTGCAACCAAGGCTCCAACCAAAGCTTTTAAAACCAGGCAGAGCTTTGATCGCACCATCGCAGCCACCAACTTGACTTTTTTTGACCACACCCTGTGGACACCCCTGCTTGCAGCAGTGCAACATCTTTCCTCTTCAGTTGTTCACCTTGTCTCCCTTGTTATAAAATGTGCAACCATACAACATTGGAAAAATGTGGTATGGTTCTAAAAAAAAGACAAGATGAAGGAAAAGGGAGGCGCTCATGTTACTGCAAGTATATGCCTGTGGGATGGGCCTTTTTGAAAAATGAGAGAAGGAAAGGAAAATTGACCCAGCAGTCACAGGCAAGAGAAGGTGGTCTCTGCACTACACCTAATTTTAGCCAAAAGGCCGAGAAGTGATGGTGGTCGCTGCCTTTCCAACTCTTCATTTTCCAGTTGAAATTCTTCCTTCTTCTACCTCACGCTGACTTTGCCTTCCTTTCACAAATGGGACAAATGCAAAGCGAAGCATAGGAAACATTGGGCACACCCTTACTTTTTAAATCCTGCTAGGATATGATGGGATAGATGACTTCATCATTTACATCAAAAGTAGCCAGTCAGGGCCGTGCAACCCAGGCCACTGTTAAAAACCAGCAGTACAGGTTTCCCCAAAATTGGAACTGGGGAAGGGTGTTGTATATGCATTTCAAATGTAGTAAGTAGACCCACTACTGAAATGATGTACATTTATACATACTTCTTTCTGACTTGGTGTAAATAATACATATCTCTCTGTTGTTTTTCTTGGAGAAAGAGTTTGAATGTTCAAAGTGCTTTCCTGTATCTCTTTTTCCAAGCCACACATCAAAAGTTGTCTTTTTTAACTAGGAGGAGCTTAATGATGCCAAATCTATGATTGAGGAAATCAGTGCCAAACAAGAAGAGATGCAGCAGAAAATTGAGCAGCTGCAGCAAGAGAAACGGAAGGAATCTCGCAAGCTCAAAGTGAAGTAAGTGACCAATATTTTTCAAAGGCCTTTATAATTTCAGAACAGCTTTGGGTTTAATGCAATATTTACTTTTTCTTGCATCCCCCCCACCCTGAGCCCCTAAAAAGTCTGATTCAATACATTAGATAAGAGAAAAGAAGGGAGGGTCAATCTAGCTGGCTGGAAACAAGGGGAATTGTAGTTTAACATGGAGGGTGCCATATTGGTGAAGGTATACCTTTAATTTAATGCATCTGTTCATCCATGGGGGAGAGGGTGGCAGCATGTTCAAGAGAGTGGCAGAGGGACCATTGTGGCTCCCGGTCCCCTATTGGATGCTGTGCTGACATGAAGAAGGCAGTGCAACGCCACGTTAGCCATAATCAATGGACAATTATATAATTGGTTGGGTGTCATATGGAGCATTGCTGTCAATACACTGTCACATACTAGGAACCAAAACTGTGTTTATTGATGTTGCTACAACTTTTAGAATACTACAGTGCCATTGATCTGCATCAGCTCACATCAGCTCTGGATCCGATATCACATTTTTTCTTGTTTTTGGTACCTGAGTTGGTTTATTTATGACTTTGTCCTGGAAATCGTAGCAAAGTTGGTGTTTTCCTTTGAATCAGTATGGTTCTGTGGTCCTTGTGGGCAATCTGTTTTCACACTGTTGAAAGCCTGTCTTCCACTTTCAAGCTGGACATCACTTTCTCTCCCCTTCTCAGCCAAGTTGAATGCGTTGTTTAGAATTTATCCCCCCCCCATTCACCCAGACAACCACCAATTGCAGCATTGCCAACGTATTATCATTTCATCTTCAAAAATCATAGGACATTCTAATTCAACCAAAGAAATGTTACTTGCCAGCCAGGAAGACTTTGGGGGATTTCAATTATTTTGCTTACATTTTTTACAATCATCCTCCCCATACCCAACTTAATATCATAGCAACTGTTCAGATTTTATTTATTTATTTATTTATTTATTCATTTATTTATTTATTTACTATCCTGCCGTTATTATTTTTATAAATAACTCAAGGCAGGGAACATACCTAATACTCCTTCCTCCTCTTATTTTCCCCACAACAGCAACCCTGTGAGGTGAGTTGGGCTGAGAGAGAGGGACTGGCCCAAGGTCACCCAGCCGGCTTTCATGCCTAAGGCAGGACTTGAACTCTCAGTCTCCTGGTTTCTAGCCCGTTGCCTTAACCACTAGATCAGAGCTTTCCAAACTGTGTGTCGGGACACGTTAGTGTGTCGGCTGCAGTGTCTAGGTGTGTCACGGCTGCTGGTGCCTCTGAGCCTTGCCCGGATTCCACACAGGTCTTAGTGCCTGCCTTGTGCCCTGCTGCCTCCGAACCTGCCCTGCCAGGATTCCGCGCAGGTCCTAGTGCCTGCCTTGTGCCCTGCTGTAAGAGTGTCGCGAAATGATGCATGTCTAAAAAGTGTGTCACCCACATGAAAAGTTTGGAAAGCTCTGCACTAGACCAAACTGGCTCTTGTTGCAAACTACCAGACAAATGATTTCAAATGCATTATACACTGAAAATCATAAAGAGGAGAAAAAGTAATGTGGCACTAGCAATTTATTTTATCTTTTTGTAAAGGGAGGATATGAGGATTCTCATCTCAGGCAGTGGGACCCTGATTAGATGATGTGCTTTGCATACTTCTATTAGAGAGCTAGAGAGAAAGAACTGACTGACTATTAATGTTTTGAGGTTAGCAGAAGTTAAGACAATGGCATCATTTTTTCAAATTTACTCATGGGATTGGAGTATAAAAACACTGAATAGTGAAATTATAGGGAAACACCACCTTTATCCCCAGAACTATGGGAAGTTCAACATTTGTGTGCTTGTGTGACTTAGCTCCTTCACAATCCCAGTCACTTCCTAGTATTTAGCCTTTACTGTATTGGTAAAACAAAGGAGGAGAAAGCTAAAAAATGTCAGACTTCAGATGTGAAACCCAGCCCCTTTCCTGCATCAGTGTCATGATTGATGGTATATATTCACTAATACATATACATATATATAATTCTGCATACATATTTCAATGAATGGTAGCCATATTTTGTTATAATCATCCATAGTTAAAGTACATCAATAAGAGATTTGTTCATATGTTCCTAATCACATTAATTCTGCTCACCATTAAGTAGCTGGGGCCACATATTTTATCTAGGCATTGTCTAGGCAACGAGAAGCGGGCTTAACATCAGTACCAAAAGCTTGGAGAGAGCTTACCTTTCAGGAAAAAAACACGTAACTCTTCCATAAAAGAAGCAAAACAAAACAAATTGTAGAATAAAACACACGGACACAAATATGAAATCCTGGCATGTGCAGAAATCAGGACTTGGTCAGGCAAACCAGCACTAGGATTGACTGATTTGACCTCCTTGCAGTCCAA
Organism: Charina bottae; assembly: GCA_023362775.1. Lineage (NCBI taxonomy): Eukaryota > Metazoa > Chordata > Lepidosauria > Squamata > Charinaidae > Charina > Charina bottae. Next base: position 75,162,348 of record JALMGJ010000001.1, on the reverse strand, counting down.
GGGACTCTCAAGAGTCTTCTCCAGCACCACAGCTCGAAAGCATCAATTCTTCAGCGCTCAGCCTTCCTTATGGTCCAACTCTCACAGCCATACATTACTACTGGGAAAACCATAGCTTTAACTATACGGACCTTTGTCGGCAAGGTGATGTCTCTGCTTTTTAATATCCTGTCTAGGTTTGCCATAGCTTTCCTCCCAAGGAGCAAGCGTCTTTTAATGTCATGGCTGCAGTCACCGTCTGCGGTGATCTTGGAGCCCATATTTATAAACCTAGGGAAACTGGAGGCTCCTTCCCTGGCCCTCCCAGTGTGTGTCTATTGTCTGTTTGTTGATGGAGACAGTCCATTGGGAAGCGGTGCAAGAGACACACAAGGCCAGCCAACGTCCCCCTCTCCAGCCCCAAAACATCCACTGTACCTTTCGAGAGGTATCTCTTGGCTGCCTTTCTTTTTAATGTTTTTTTTCCTCAGAAGCATTCAAAAGGAGGAGCATGGTTCCCAAACTGTGCCTACCCCTCTGCAAGGAAGCCCCTTTCGAGCCCTGAAACTTCCAGACCCCGTTTTAATTAATGAAGATTTTGTAAAGCTTTTACACAATACAACGTATGAGAAAGGTATTAATTCTATTGGATTATATAGCCTGTTTCATTATGTGCACTAGAGGGCGACTTACAATATACAAAAGGTCCTTCCTCCCTTGTTCCTGTTCTCCGTCCTTCTGTTCCTGAGCCTGTTGCTTCCCTGGAGGTAGTGTGCCACTGGTCATGGTAATCCTGAGACAGCAGATTGCCAGGTATTTTTACTTATTATTCGAACTTACCCTTTGGGAAGAGGAAGTGCCATTTTAATGCTTTGCCATGGGTAATGAAGAAAAATGTTTCGTATTTGTGCTGCTTCAAAGAGATGTCTGATCTGCCTCTCCTCTTCCATATGTGAGAATTGCATATAGCATGAAGTAAAGTATGTTACAATGTTACCTTAGGATGCATGTCTCTAGACGCATCTGCAAATGACTCGGTGTTCACGGAATACATTTGTTTCCAGAACACATTTGCTCCTTGATGGGAACTGTTTTCCCTACCATTTTTAGCTGATATATGCTAGAGGACAGGCTGTTGTCAGTCTGATACAGCCATCCCAGAAACTTGTCTTAGTACGGTATGTACTTTCCAACACATGGAACATTTAATTCAGACCACAGAGGTTCCCTTGCATGTAAAGGGAGAACAAAAAGTGAAAATCATAGCCTTTTGAGATACAGACTTTTGCTGAGAAAATACAACAAAAGCAAAAGGCTATAGTTAGCACTGAAGACTGCCAAGGGAAGTGGGAAGAATGAATACTAAGAAATGTACAATTGGGAAATTACTGCTTTGGCTTTTGGAGAGTGGGTATGGAAGAGGAATTGTAATAAGAATGGGAAATCTGACAGGAGAGAAAAGTAAAGAGAGCAAAATTCACAAAGGACACGAAGACCTCACAAGGAGAAGGATGTAGTTCCTCACTCTGTGGCAGTGAACCAAGATTCACAAAAGTGGGTGTTGTTGTTAAAAGGGTAATTTCCAAGTGTGCCAAAAAGTAAAAATAACAACAACCAACCTTATTCCTTTTTAATAAACGTGGAGAAATTAATTTCTCCACGTTTATTAAAAAGGAATAAGGTTGGTTGTTGTTATTTTTACTTTTTGGCACACTTATTACTGTAAGTAATTTCTGTAAGTAATTTCTCTACTGTAAGTAGAGTTTAAAGTTCTCTTGCAGCAAATCACTCAACACTGTCAAAGTTTTTGTTACCATCTAGGTGTGATAGTATTAATTTGAACAGATCACAAAACAGAGGATGTTTGGAAAAAGTCCTGAATTACTGGATAGCAGGATAGTCATGGCCTTGTCCCTTATCTCTTAATTAATTTTCTAATTATCTTCCCAAGTTGGTTTATAAAATATTAATCTTTTCATTAGACAATATCTGAATTGCCAGGCAAAAAGGGTGATGATAATGCAGCCATGTGTCATTTCTGTGAAATGGAGGAACATGTATAAGTGAGTTTAGCAATTTGGATACAACAGTATGTCATACTGTATGGAGGAGGGGCCATTCTAGGGAACCAGGACTTTCCATTAATCCAATCGTGTTCCTTGTAACAGATCAGTGTTTCTCAATCTCAGCAACTTTAAGATGTGTAGACTTCAACTCCCAGAATTCCCCAGCCAGCATTGGGATAGAGAAACACTGTACTAGATACATAATAGGTATCACTGTAAAATGTATTGCAGTAATACTTTTAGAACATATCACTATAAGAAATTTCATCAAGCTAGTGTCTTCTGATGAGCTGGACTTCAGCAACTAATTTGGAATGATGGGAGTTAAGGTCCAAGACATCTGGATAGCATCAGGTTGGCAGATAATTTTCAAGTGCATTTGTCCTATTTTTTTGTCCAAATTTTGTCCACATTTGTACTTTTTCTTAATTTGCCATATCGTTTCCAAATTGATCTTTCTACACAAAGCAATCAGTAACGATAAGAGCTGACTTTTCTTGTTTTATGCATTGAAATTCACAAAAACAAACCCTAGAAGCCAAAATTTTAGAACCATTTTTCTCAGTCTGTAGCTTGAATCATGTCAACTGGATTTCTATTTTCTCAGTGGAAACGTTTCGCTCCTTATCCAAGGAGCTTCTTCAGTCTGAGCAAAGTTGGTAAGGGAATCCTAAATATGTTTCTAGGTAGCTGTGTGACCTTACACCTGGGGGCATGGTTATATTGAGATGTTATTTTAAGTCCTTTTATTATCTAAAGGAGGATCCTTAAGATCACCATGCTGCTGTTGAGCTTGTGAAATGGTCTTAATCTTCCTAGGCACAGAAGACAGAGCCGGGAGAAAGATGGGAGAAAGATTATGTAAGGCAGTGTCTCCCGGCTCTGTCTTCTGTGCCTAGGAAGATTAAGACCATTTCACAAGCTCAACAGCAGCATGGTGATCTTAAGAATCCTCCTTTAGATAATAAAAGGACTTAAAATAACATCTCAATATAACCATGCCCCCAGGTGTAAGGTCACACAGCTACCTAGAAACATATTTAGGATTCCCTTACCAACTTTGCTCAGACTGAAGAAGCTCCTTGGATAAGGAGCGAAACGTTTCCACTGAGAAAATAGAAATCCAGTTGACATGATTCAAGCTACAGACAATTCCACCTGGATGACTGAGAACCTTCATAGACATTTTTCTCAGTATTTAAATCTAAGCTTTTGTGAAAAGTTTGTTTTACTGATCTTTCTTTGCATTTAAGCTAATCTCCTATTTTTGCTCAGTCTCTGATTGCATACCCAGAACACTGGGAGAAAGCAATATGAGAGGTGAGTGGATCTGAATTTTTTATAGATAATGTTTTCTGATAGAAATTCTCAGGAAACATGTAAAACACCAACATTGTTGATGAAAGTATCTGTGTAACTGCTGCACGTTCTACCTATTAAGCAAAGGCAATGAACCATATAAGATATAGGCCCAGGAATCTGGGATTAAAATTTTTCCTGCTGACAGAGAGAAGCAAGTTTTCTTAGCATCTGTAGAACAACTTCCAGAGACCATATTCTAGGTAAGCCCCACCAGTGTGAGTGATATACCTTGCTTGTTAAAAGGTAGTAGGTATTTCTCAGTGGGTTTGCATATGCAATGATTTTTCTAGAGGAAGCTTCTAAGACTATTCCTGATTCTCCGAGTCTGAGGTTCAGTCATTGTGGATCAAGGGACTGGGGGTGGACTCTGCGGCCAGATCTACTTGTATAGGGCTGGGGAATGGATCTGTCTTGCAGCTACTTCCACTTGAAGCCTTCCTTCCAAGGAAAGATTACAGCTGTTGAAACTTTGCAGTTTAGAGTGAAGTGGGTAAGAAAAGGCAAGGTAGGGGGGATATAAAATCATGCTCTACATAGAAAATATGGATAGTAATAAGTTTTTCTCCATCTCATAATGCTAAAACTTGGGATCATCCATTGAATCTAAATGCAGAAATATTCAGGACTAATAAAGGGAGGTATATTATTTCTTTATTAACATCACATAGTTAAGTTTGAAAGTGATTGCTGTCAGATGTGGTGATGGCCACCTGTTTAGATATTTTTAAAAGGGAATTGGACAAATGTATGGGAAATGGGGCCATCACTGTTACTTGACTCAACAGCTGTATGCTGCTTCCTGTATTACAGACAGCATATGGTAAATATCAACTGCTAGGGGCAACAATGGAGGAGTACCTTTGGCTACCTGTCCATATTTGTGAGTTTCCTGAAAGCACCTGGTTTCAGAACACAGAATGCTGGACTAAATTGCTCCTAGGCTGATCCAGCAAGGATTTTCTTGGGTTCTTTTAATTTACATGCAGATGTAGCTGTTTATGGAACTGCCAGAACATTTAGACCATAGCTTTCCAAACTGTCTGTCGTGACACAATACTGTGTTGCCTGCGGGGCCCAGGTGTGTCGCGCAAAAACCCGGAAGCGCTGATGGCGCGCTGCCGCCAGGCCATCACCACTTCCAGGTTTTTGTGTGGCACACCAGGACACTGCTGCCGCTCCTGAGGCGCGCGAAAACCCGAAAGCGCTGCGGTGGCGGTGTGCGAAAACCCGGAGGCGCTGCCGCTGCGGTGGCATGCAAAAACCCGAAAGCACTGCGGTGGTGGTGTGAAAACACGGAACCTCGCGGTGGCAGCAGCGCTTCTGGGTTTTTGCGCCACCACCACCGCGGCACTTCCGGGTTTTCGCGCGCCGCCGTTGGTGTGTCACCAACGTGAAAAGATTGGAAAGCCCTAATTTAGACAATCCAGATAAAGTGGAGGAGTCTGTTCAAAGGCAAAATAGGAACATCTGTATGGAAACTACAGTATAAACTGAAGCTTGTCTGTAAGCTACAATTGTTCTACACCAGGGGTCCCCAACCTGTGGGCCACGGCCCACTAGTGGGCTGCGGCCTGTTAGGAAGTGGGCCACACAGAAGGTGAGCGGTTGTGGTCCGCACAATTGGCTCCCGTTTGCAAACACCCTCCCCCCGGTCCGTGGAAAAATTGTCTTCCATGACCGGTCCCTGGTGCCAAAAAGGTTGGGTAGCCCTGTTCTACACAAACACCTTTGAGAACTTTGTCAAAAAACAAAAAATAAGTACTATGAAAATGGCACAACAACTTTCACAGGGTCCTTCAAATTTCATAATAAAATATATTATCATTGCCTTTGGCATGGGCAGCCTGCTCAACTTTCTCTTTTCCTAGAGAAATTTAGATAGATTGATAGATGATAGATAGATGTTTTTTTAAAGATCTTGCACTCCAAAGGTTGACATGGCTTCAAGTGTTTGCACAATGGCTTTTAGACTAGTTTAACAGGCCAAATGGCCATTAAGGATATTCCTGTTAACGCCATGTTCTAATTCTAGGGCTAACCAGTACAAATCTGGACAGAGAAGAGAACCTCCTAGCTTCCTCATCAGGTGATGCTCCATCAAAGGGCCAGGCATCGTCAACAATATGGAAACAGCCCAAAGACAGTAAAGAGAGGAATGATGAACATATTTCAAAGAACCTAAGTGATAGGCAGAGGGATTTGGGTCCCAGTAGATATAGCTCAATAGAGAATTTGATGTGGGATCCTTCTGTTGCAGGTGAGAATAATAGAAGTGGCCAGGAGACAGAAGACTTCTCTCTTGTGTTAATTGTGTACAGTATGTGATTTACAGGATACAGTTTCAGATACAAAGGTACTCCTAAGTGCCATCAGGACTGCCTTCTCTGTATGGAATTGACTCATCTGGCATGTGCTCACCAACAAAATCTCTGAAGGGTCCCCCATTGCCAAGAGGTTATAAAGGACAAGGGGCTTTCAAACCATTTTTTTTCCTGTTGTGGCCCCTACGTTATGGAACAACCTCCTACTTGAGATAAGATCAGCATCCACCCTAATGGTCATCTGGAAGCTCGTAAAAACTGACAATTTGGGGGAAGATGAATGTGTGCCACAGCACACACATTATTTGAATTGCAGGTCTGTTTAGGCAGTAGTTTAATCCCTGCTTGTTAAAAATAGTTGCAGACTTCCCTACTCTGAAAGAAGTTGCAATGGCAAAAAGTTAAGTCTTTGTTTTTCCTGCTTGCTAATATTCTCCTCTTGTATCAATAGTTTATTTAAAAACAAGTAGCATGATCATGTTTCTTAATCTGTCAAAACAAAATTATTTTTGTTCTGTCATAGCTAAAAGGCAAAATATTGCTTTGGACTTACTAGAGTCTGAAAGAAAGTATGTTGTCAGCCTCTCTCTTGTTCTGAAAGTTAAATCCACATTGCATGGAACGGAAGTGAAAAGAAATACGAAGGAAAGGTACACTACTCCTTGTACTTTCTTATACACTATGATTTTCTTTAAGTACCCAAACCAGATCTTCTTTTAAAATATCAGTATTTTATTCTCTCCAGCCTTCCCTTCATTGGCCATCTGTCACATGCCCATCTTCATCTCTGTTTGGGTCCATGTTGGGATCCATCTTATTGCTAATGAAACCTTATTTATCATAGAGATGGGCCCAAATGGCTTTTCAAAGTTCTCCACTACATTTACGAGTAGAATTGGGTGGATGATTTTTCCATATTTCTTCAGAGAAAGGATAAATTATCAACAGTTTCTCAAGGACAGGACTCCCCTTTGTGGAAGCAGCAGCACCATTATTTAAAAAGCCTCAAAGGAGGAATTCCCTGAAGATGAGCTTTTCCCCATGGCTGTGTTAAAATGCTACCCACCCACATTAAGGCTGCTGTTATTTCACTTGCACTTAACGATGACCCAGAATAGCTCTGGGATCTGGTTCCTAGCCCATCCTGCCACTGCCTTACATAATCTTTAGTTGTACCACTATGAAATGAGTGTTGCATCTCTTATCCTGATACAGTTTTGCCAAAGATACAATCTGATGCACTTCATCAACCATTCCAACTGTAGTGCAGTCAGGTGATACCTAAAGGGTTGAACCCCCATCCTATTCTAAGGGTAGAGCCTATTGGCCACTGTAGACTAGCGTGGGCATGTCCTCTCCCTTCTCCAGTTTCTAGGCCAGTGCTTTCCAAACTGCTGCTGTTGGCGACACACCAACGGCGGCAGTGGCGGCGGCGCGGGGGCGTGCACGGGGGCAGGGGCGTGCATGGTGGCAGCGTGGGGGGGCGTGGCAGCGTGCATGGCAGTGGTGCCAGCGGTGGCGGCCTCCGCTAAAACGCGGAAGCGCTGATGGCGCGCCGCTGCCGTCGTGCACACCACCGCCGCCGCCGTGCGCACCCCTGCGCCGCCGCCGTGCACACCCCCGCCGCCGCTTCCAGGTTGTCTTGCAACACACCAAACGGTGTGTTGCAACACACTAAAGTGTCGCGACACACAGTTTGGAAAGCCCTGTTCTAGGCTCTATCTTCCAGATAAAGGCCATTCTGTTTTGGACAGCCTGATGGTTCTGCTCCTTCAAACCAGGTTATCCTCCTGTGCCCACTAAGTCTCTGAGCTGATACTTGGCTTTGAAAGAGGGATCAGCCTAAATAGCAACTGACTGATGGTGTTGATAGTAGTTGGGGTTGAGAGTTGCTTTCAAAAGAGTGCTAAATCTGTATTTCAAAGGACCTGAATAACAGCTGACAAGTGGTGGGAGATTGCACTGTGAAATGGCAGGGAGATCCCTGCCATTGGCCAGCTCTTACCTGGGCTCAAAAGGAGCAGAGTTATCAGCTACTCTTTCCAAAGAACCCAAACATATGTTCAAAGAAGGTGGAATAACAGGAAACAAAGGTGAGGGAATCCCTCAAATTATGGTTGGCCGATACTATAAAATGCTATAAATCACTAGTGAGGAAATGCCCTTAGATAAACAAAGTGATTTGAGAATGGGGAAAAGATTAAGCATGCTCACTTAGTGCCATTGCCCCGGGGTAAAATGGGAGATTCCTTCAACTGCTTTAAGTTGAAACAAAAAAGTTAGCAGTTGTGATCATGGATTTCCAGTGTCATGCCTGCTTCATCCTGGAGTTAAAATCTGCACTGTGAATTGTTCCTGGAACATTTTGTACTGCCTCAGTTTGTAAAGCTTTAGCAGCTCTCCTACTGGATATTATTTTAGATATGTTATTCTGTATTTTGTTAATATTTCTATGAAAAAAAACTATTTTTCCTGTTTTCTGGTTGCAGTTTGTTCCCCAATTCTTTGCGATACTTGGTCCAGCAACATGTAGATTTACTTCATGCCTTGCAGGAAAGAGTGTTGACCTGGCCTCAACAAGGAATCCTGGGAGACATATTTCTCAAATTGACCAATGATGAGGTATATTTTGAATGAAAATAAATAATGAAGAATACCTGTTCAAGGAATTATTCTATTCTGAATGACTCAAATGAACATATACGTGTGTATCTATGCATGTGTGTATGCATGCACATACATGTACACACATAGATACTTTTTTGGAATCACTCATTGAAATATACCTGAGTATTTCTCAAACTCTGACGTATATTTTATATTTCCTAACGGGAAGATTAGATTTTGAAACTTGTTTGTATTGTGTTACATATGCAGTTCATAACTGTAGCAGAAAACATATTTCATTTTAGACATGTTTTAAAAATGGATGCGATTAATTCAGATTAATGTAGATATTTTTATTACCTAGCTGCTTTTTGATATTCTTTGTAAAGGGCAGAAATCAGTTTTAAGTTATGCATAATAGAACAATATCATATGAATCTTTTAAACTTCCACATCATGCCATTTGTTCTACCTACTTTCTCTGATTAACTCTTATTCTGAGAGAGCTCATCCCTAGGCCAATTTACCATTAGAGTGAGATAGCCATCATAGGCAGCTGGTTTGAGGTGTGATAACTGCCAAGCACCTCTTACTTAATATTTGTTTGTGTGTGTGTGTGATTTTGAGTCAGTCTGGACTCCTGGCGACTGCCTGGACTAATCCCTGCAGTTTTCTTGGCAAGATTTCAGAAGTGGTTTGCCACTGCCTGCTTCCTAGGGCTGAGAGAGAGTGACTGGCCCAAGGTCACCCAGCTGGCTTTGTGCCTAAGGCAGGACTAGAACTCCCAGTCTCCCGGTTTCTAGCCTTAACCACTACACCAAACTGGCTTTCACTTAATACTTTACTGCTATATATTCCCTCCAAGAAGAGGGAAAATTATATGTCCCATTACCTGACTTAGTCGCCAAAACACCTTACCCATGGATGCCCCCGTTTGGCTAGCTTTGAATACTACCTACCTTGATGTCTGGTTGGATGTCATCTGCTGCATTACTTCCTGTACCTAAAATCCAAAGAAACAGAATCCTAGTCCTTGGTCTGTATTTGTAGAGAGTTAAGGATAATCAGGAGATTGGTATCAGGATTCTGAGGAACCTTTTAATTTCTCTTCTCAGAACAATTTTTTGGACTATTATATTGCTTACTTGAGGGACTTGCCAGAATGTATCTCTTTGATCCATGTGGTGATTCTGAAAAAGGTGAGTTTTGGTCTTGTTAAATAATTTGTTTCCTGCAATTATATCATTTGAATAGAAAACACTGCAGTTGTTTCTGATCCAGACCCCATTCCGCATGAATGATGTGTTAATTTCAGGGGCAGAGCAGTTCTAGGGACACACAGGAACATATGGGCATGGTGCTGCCATTGAAACAGATCCCAGCAAGAGGATGAGCTACATGTGTCCATCAGAATTTTGCTGGTTTGGGAAAAACAACTTAAATCTGCTAATTATCTCATTCCCAAGCCACAGTGGCAATGTTAAGAATGTGGACTATGAATGGATCTCTGCCATCATGAGCGTCATAACCTTTACATTGTTTTTGCTTGAAGCAAAGGTTCTAAGATACCATATTCACATCATATTTTTGTTTTCCTATTTCCACATTCACAGTTACAGATTACAGATTCACAGACATTCGGAACATCAGCCTTATTTGAATGAAAATAAGGAATCACATGCTTAACACCCAATCTCTGATAAAAGCCTTACAGTTTCATTTTTTTATTAATTTACAATTTCTGAACTGTGTTTGAAGACTGAACCCACATAGGAGTACATTGTGGTAGTCTAATCACATGCTAATGTATTTTAAAAAGCGTAGAGATTTAGAAATAATTAAGTGGCAATTGATATGCTAATTGTTACAGATACTAAAATCCACACATTTTCATGGAATAATTTCATAATGGTTGTTTTGCAAGAAATTATTCATCTATTTCTGCAATTAACAGGACTCATCTCCAATTTATAAATGATTTAAATTTGTTCTATCTTCTCTCATCAACAGATTGAGGAAGAAATCAAGTCTGACCTCTACATATTTTTCTTCCATATTGTCCAGCGCATCCCAGAATACCTTCTTCATTTGCAAGTAAGTTCTAATAAGTTTATTTGACCTTTCTTTAACTAAAATGTGAGGAAGCTTTAGCCTTCCAGATGGAGTTGTATTCTAGCTCCTATCATGGTTAGTGGTCAGAAATGATGGGAGATTTGTCCCATCATTTGGAGGGTCACAAATTCCCCATCCCTGTGTTAATGGTTATACATTAGGAAATATCACAAATCTTCACAGATAATGTGGATTTTAGGAACATAGGAAGCTACCTTATATTGTGGTGTCTAGCTACAGTGTTTCAGAAGGGGTCTGTTCCAGCTGTGTCTGGAAATTGAAGCATACAGCCCTCCACCATGGAGCTTTGGCCTTTCAGAGGACTGTAGAATGCTGCCTTATATTGAGCCAGATCATGGATCCATCTAGCTTGGAACTGTTTGTAGTAGAGGTGTGTAGCCCCCAGGCTGCCACCCAACCCCATTTTGTGGTTCCTGGCATCACAAGGCTTCAGATTACAGCACCAAGCTTCAGTAGCAAAACTGCTGCTTTTTGACAGTAAAGTTTTTGTGGACTTTTTGTTTTTTTTTAAAAAAGCCAGAGCACAACGTATATATTTTGCTCCCTCAACCATACCATGAGCAAAAGAATAGGCCAAATAGTCTCTGTATCACTGTCCATTTCCCCTGTGGCTCCCGGAAATTGAAAGAAAGGAAAGTGTGACCTCCAGCCAGCTCTGACTTAGAATATAGCAACTGGTATTACCTGCCCAAGGTTTCATTCAAGACACTTTCCCAGGCTATGAAGAGATCCTGCAAGAGATCAAAACTGGAAACCTTTTCATTCAAACCAATGGGTTATAGCCCAGACTCAGGGGGAGAAAAAGGCTCTTTGATATGATCCTCAGTGTAAGGTGAATGTCATGATATACTGTATATCAAAAGAACTGAGAAGATGTTGGAGATTTAATTCTGATTTCCTTCTTTTGCACCAGAACATCCTGAAGTACACTGAGCAAGAGCACCCAGATTATTACCTTCTCCTTGTCTGTGTTCAGCGCCTGCGAGTTTTCATTTCTCACTACAGCCTTCTCTTCCAGTGCAATGAAGATATGCTAATACAGAAACGAAAGAAACTGAGAAAGTGAGTTTGATGCCAAAGTGTAGCCTCTTTGTGCATTTTTATGAAGCTTTCTCTCCAAGAGCTCAAGATGCCTGTATAATGTCTCTCTCCTCCTTTGACCTTCTCAACTACTATGAGAGAGAGGTTGCCTGAATAATAATGACTGGACCAGGATCATCCTGTGAGCTTCAGGGCACATTTTAACCTGGTCTTCCCAGCTCCTAGTTGATTGCTACACCACACAATTTGAGAGCAGCAGTACTCTGCTTTGTTGGCTATGCCCAATAGAGTACATGGAGTAGCACTGCTGTGGGTAATCACAGCTCCCTTTAAAAAATGTAAACATGTTTTATAACCTGACTATGTGAAGAGAAAGGCCTTGCCATTGCCATCTTCATTATTCCCAATGCCTCTCCAGGCTCTTGCTGCCAATACATAAGGAGTACAGCCCCAGGGATAATGAGGCTAATGAAGACGCAGCTGTTCTCGGTCACCTCTTCTGTAGTATCAGACATGTGGAGCAGTTCCACTTTCAGCATCATTGCTTACCTGCTGCTGCCACCTCCATGTGCCTGTCCTGGAGGGAACTGGCAGAGGCTCCTCTAATAAGTTGCCTTTTCTCAGACTTACTGTACCTCAGAAATAGTGCCATCTCCAATTGAGTTCTGTGGGGTTGTGCTGGGTAGCGTTGCCCTTCCATGTAGGATTCCTTCCAGAACGGTTTCTTTCTGCTCCTGCTTTGGGAATTGTCTTGCTTATGACGAGTGGAGCATCACCATGGACTCTTGAGTTGGAGTTGCATGCAGTGTGGTGAGGGTTGGGTCCCCTTAACCCTAACCCTTAAACAGTGTGTTCAGTTCTGTCACCCCACAGTCCCAGGCACATACAGTCTTTGGAAGAGGGCCTGCTCTTCGAGCTCAGGTCTGCAGATTATGCACACTGGTGACAGATCTTTCTCCAGGGGGGCACCTGGCTTGTGGAATTACCTCCTTTCCAGTGCCAATGTGATCTTTTAAACTTACCTTGTTACATTGGCTCTCCCCCAGCCATTTTTTCCCTTTTAATTAGTTGCTTTACTCCTTTTGAATCTTTGCAAAAAGGAGTAATATTGTAAATTACTTGAAATTCTTTATAATGTGTATAGAAATATTTGAATGAATAATAAGAATTTGACACTGTTCTACCCTAAGAAAAGCTTGGTGCATGTTCTGCACAGATAATGCAAATTAAAAAGTGCCACGACTATCCCCTACAACTGGGATTATTTCCAGAGCCAAATTGTTGAAAAATGTAAATGAAAAATTGGGTGGATCTGCTCACTGTACTTTGCAAGATCTGAGCCCTTCTTTAGCTTTATGGTGGAGTGACAATTTTTTTCACACAACGTTAAATTCCACTTAAGAGATTCATCATATTGTCTGTTATAATGGCCTTGTTTGTTTCTTGAAAAAGCAGCACCAGTTGCTAAAGTTCCAGAAGAGCTGGATACCAGACTGAATTTCATTTCTGTATGTTTTGCTGCTATAGTATAGTTGCCACGGGTATTTACATACTTTTATTAATAAACATGCAGTATTATAGTGGTAGATTTCAGTGCCTATTTATGTGTAGGGGGGAATATAAAGTAAGCCTAGATGTAGATTTCTTAGTAGAATTAGGTAATGTGCAGTAGATCAGCAAAGGATGCTCAAAATAAATTCATAACTCTTTAATTCTCTGTGTTTCTTTGGCACCAAGCTCTGGTTGGTGAAACTTGCTATTCTATACCAAAAAGGGAAACAATAAACAAAGACAATCCTATATGCCTGTTCCCTGCCTACTTATGATGTATGCAGTATATTTTCCTTAATTAGCTGTTAGGCCTAGTGCTATTTGGGAATTTTAAATATAAGGGCTAAAACTTGTGTCTGTTAACTTGTGTCTGAAGTTCTCAAAAGTTGTTTGTGATATCTAGATATCTATTATACAGTATTTCTTATTCTTACATGGATCTTTAGTACCAGTGATAGTGATAGTGATAGTTCAAGCATTATAGAAATGAAATTATCTGTTGCTGAAATTACTACAAGAATAGTTCCCTGCTACCTAGAAAAGCTGATGCAATTGCATTCTTGTTGAACTCAGAGTAGTATTACATCTCTGTTTTACTAGATCTTCCTTCATAAAGTTATATAAAGGTCTGGCCTCTCAGTTTCCCAGCATTGGACAAGCAGCATCTCCAACACTGAGTGCAACTTCCTTTCACAATAGTGGAATCCATTCTGAAGAGGCAGTGCAACTATTCCCATCAGCCACTGCTTCCGGAACAACTGCGATGTGAGTACAAAGACAGCATCAGAAGATACTAATTCAGGAACATACATTACAGCATCATCTCCAGCTTCTTTATTCTTATTCTTACACTTTATTCTTATGTTTTGCAAACTTTTTGTGGTGTAGTATGTTTCACAAATACTTCATATTTTGTTCTCATACATAGCTCAAACTAAGATAGTAACAAGAAACTTAATTCTCCAAACCCTAGTGAACTATTCATATCAGAAAATGCATAGTAGCAACTTGTTTGGGGTGTCTTCAGAAAATCAATATATATGCCACAGACTTTGGCTTTAGTAAGGAGGGTTTTGAACAGAGCTAGAGGTTCAACCGGGAAGAACAGAACTAGGGAATATTTCAGAAGTGGATGTTTGTAAGCAAAACACTTAATTTACCCGAATGGCAAGGAGCTGCCACAAAACTGGTAACCCAATCATCCAAATTGGAGCTAGAAACCAGGAGACTGAGAGTTCTAGTCCCGCCTGAGGCATGAAAGCCGGCTGGGTGACCTTGGGCCAGTCACTCTCTCTCAGCCCAGCTCACCTCACAGGGTTGTTGTGGGGAAAAGAGGAGGAGGAAGGAGTATTAGGTATGTTTGCCGCCTTGAGTTATTTATAAAAATAATAAAGGCGAGATAGAAAATAAATAAAAATATACATTTTCACCTGTGTTGAGGTAGAGGGAGAACAGTGTTTACTTAATTAAGTTTACCTTTATTCTCCTACCACTCCTTTAAGGCATTTGATGTCACACATAAAAAAGGGCCAACAAGAAATGGCAAACATCCCAGGGAAACCATGTGAGTGGGAAGCTGATGGAAGAAAGCATGGCAGGCCAGAGAGTGTTCTAACATCATCTCAGTTCAACGAGGAGGACCTGAAGGCTCTGGCGGCTTCCCTGCAGCCTCTTCCAAACCTCAAGTTCAATGCTGCTTCGTCAGACACAAAAGAAAACCATGAGAAGTCTCACAAGGCTTCTATGGAGCTTCTGCAAGACCGCATAAGCTTTCCTCCCGATTTTGAAGATTTTGAATACAGAGGGAACACATACTCCACTCCTGGACTCTATGAGGAAGAACCCCTGGCCGTCCTTCAGACTTGCTCACCAGCCTCTTCTGAATCTAGCATTGACATCTGCTTCTTGCGGCCTGTGAATTTCACAATGGAACCAGAGAAGGCAGAGCGTGCTTTGCAACTGCTTCCCAAGAGCAGTGACCCGGAGCACACCAGTAGCAGCACCTCCAAGCGCGAGGCTTTTCGGAGCAAAGGCAAACAACTGAGTCAGTCCTTGAAGGAGTTTCCCCGGAGTGGGTCAGAAGGCATCAGCCCCCGGCTGTACAGCACGAGGAGCAGCAGTGGGAGCCGGCTGCCAGACTTGCAGGAGAGGGGATTCCGGCCCCAGGAGGCCTCTGCCACCTCCAGGAGCTCCCAGTGGAACTACTTCCCTCCACAGCGGGGAGGGGGTGAAAAGCAAAGCTTTGTAGAAGTAAGGAGAGCAAAAGGCCAGGGCAAACCCACTTCCCAGCAGGGTCTGAGAAACACGTAAGCGGGCTACTGACTCCAAGGCAAGGAAGGGAGGGGTCAGGGCTGTGTCCTGGAGGGATGTCGTGCAGTCCTTTTTGGCTAGCAGTTGCATGTGCTCTGCATTTGGAGTGCCAGTTGAAAGCAGTCTCCAGAGTATCTTCCTGCCTCTGTCTAGAAGATTATTTATTATTTTATGTTTTATTTTATTTATCAAATTTTTATCACCGCCCATCTCCCTCCACAGGAGGGACTCTGGGCGGTTTACAACAAAATGATCCATTAAAACACAAGCATAAAATACAAGCACAATATTTAAGATATAATACAATTATTAAATAATTATAAATAAGGGTAAAATCCAAATGGCAAGATCTAAATCAGTCCATGGGTGTGAGGAGCACTCTAAGGCACTAGCCATCCCCAAGAGTAACTATTCCCCTCCAGGTCCCAAGCAAGGTGGCAGAGCCAAGTTTTCAGGTTCCTCCGGAAGGTCAGGAGCGATGGGGCTAACCTCACCTCCGGGGGCAGAATGTTCCAAAGGATGGGGGCTACTGCAGAGAAGACTCGCCTCGACCCCATCAGATGGAATTCTCTTACAGACGAGGTCCGCAACATGCCCTCTCTGCATGATCGGATGGGACAGGTTGATGTATTGGGGTAACCTTTATTATGCTCCAATTGCTATTTTTTTTAAATGATGCCAACTCAGAGAATGTTTCTAATTTCTTGAAAACTTCTTGAAAGGTGTAGACCAGTGTTTCTCAACCTTGGCAGCTTTCAGATGTGTGGACTTCAACTCCCAGAATTCCCCAGCCAGCATGTCCACACATTTGAAAGCTGCCAAGGTTGAGAAACACTGGAGTAGACAGCATTGGAGAGAGTACTTCACACGACACCCTTATGCATGATAAACTGTGGTTTAGTGACTTAACCTAATATTCTGGATCTGCATGACACACCAAAACCTAAATTAACCACATGGCTGAATGTACATAGCATAGGTAAAGGTAAGTTTGTGCAGTCGTGTCCGACTCTAGGGGCCGGTGCTCATCTCCATTTGTTAGCCGAAAAGCCAGCGTCGTCCGAAGACGCTTCTACGGTCATGTGGCCGCATGACACGCACGGAACGCTGTTAACTACCCACCGAAGTGGTACCTATTCATCTACTTGCATTTGCATGCTTTCGAATTGCTAGGTTGGCAAGAGCTGGGGCGAGTGCGGGAGCTCACTCCGCACGCAGGGCTAGGGATTCGAACCTCCGAACTTGCAATCTTCCGATCGACAAGCCTGGCGTCTTACCCGCTGAGCCACCACGCCCCTTTGTACATAGCATAGTATGAGAAAATATGGTTGGACAATTTATATCTTAATGTGTCTTGACTACAGTCTGGGACATCATGGCAACCCAGAATTAGCATTAATAAGAATTAAGAAAGAATTAATGAGATGGGTGCAGATTAGTTGTACTGTTCAGTTTTAGGTGGACTCTTCTAAGGATTTGCTGCTTAAGATAGCCTGCTACAAAGATCAGCCAAGCCATGTCTTGACAAAGTCATCTGCCTTAGCTTAGAGCCCTTGCTGCTGAGCCAGGTGTCTACTACTACTACATTAAGGCGAGCCTTTCTAAACCAAATGATTAGGTTATGGAGGTGGATAGTTAAGAAAGAACTGTGTAGTGCAGGTCTCTGGAGAGTATGTGTGCGGATAGATACACCTCCTGCCTGCCTGCTGAGAGGCAGGGAGCAATCTTGTAGGGAGAGGATAATATCTGCTGCTCTTGATGAAACAGGCTTCTGGGAAGCAATTCCTGATCCTTAAGTTGGGTTTGGTTCCTATGCTGATTTAAAGAAATTGAGAACTGCTGCTATACTAGCCCATGATAGGAACAGAACGTACTTCAGTTTGGCCCATCTGATACTGTAGGTCCAAATGCTCACATCCCTCCAAATATTGGTGTTTTGTGTGGTGTAGCAGTCTTCACTGTGCCAGCTGGGCTCCTGGGAATTGCAATTCATCAGCATTTATAGAGTAAAAGGTTCCCTACTCTTGCTGCAGAAGCTTATAAACCAACATTAAAGGTTTCTTGCAGAGATTTATTTTCCCAAACCCCTTTGTTCCACTATATGAGAGAACCATTTTTTTTTCCTTTTCAGGAGACGCATTTAGAAGACATCAGATTCTCTTGTAGAGATGATAACGAGCAAACATCTTTCAGCAGCCACACACCACGGCAAGAACAGAAAAGAGGTTTTCGCAGTTCCTTTCACAAACTTTTCAAAAAGAAATGAGTTATTCAAAGAAAAATAAATCTGCCAACTTTCATTTACTCCTGTTATCCAGAAATAAGGGCTACCTAGTAATGGGGAAAGCTTAGTATTAATGTCCATGCTATCTTATTGGTTCCGAGTTGCTCTTTATCATGTAAAACCTTAGAGAAGTGTGGACTGTCATAACTTTTTCAGGATTTTTCAGGGCTGGTGATACCTTGCATGCCATACAAAAGCTACCCATGATAGAGCCTATGCAACAGTGCACAGATTTGGTTCTAAAAAGGTAAAGGTAAAGGTTCCCCCCGCACATTTGTGCAGTCGTGTCCGACTCCAGGGGCCAGGGCTCATCTCTGTTTGTTAGCCAAAGAGCCAGCGTTGTCCGAAGACGCTTCCACGGTCATGTGGCCGCATGACACGCGCGGAACGCTGTTACCTACCCACCAAAGTGGTACCTATTAATCTACTTGCATTTGCATGCTTTTGAATTGCTAGGTTGGCAAGAGCTGGAGCTAGTGCGGGAGCTCACTCCGCACACAGGGCTAGGGATTCGAACCTCCGAACTTGCGATCTACAGATCGACAAGCCTGGCGTCTTACCCACTGAGCCACCACACCCCTCTTATTTGGTTCTACCTCATCTTTAAATCAGGCATTCTAGGAGGTGTATAGTGCTCCCATATGACCTGGTTCCATAGAAAGAAACTTTCTGTGTCTACAAATATTCATCAGTTCATCATTTTCCATCCCCTTCCATCATGCATTTTTAATAGTGTGGAAAAATATAGCATAGTTCTTGATTGATCTGCTGTCTCTAAAAGAGCAGTTCACCTCTTAAGAGTAGCTTAAGAAATCCAGTATTCTGGATGTAGAATGGTTAAATGTTAATAGGAATGTTTATAATTTATTTAAGTGATCTGGAATTAAAAAGAAATATCTAGATGACAAGCTTCCATTTTTTTCCACAAAAAGAAAAGTGGTGCTGGGCTCATATATACATTTTAAATTACTGTAGAATATATTTTACTTCAGAGTACAATTTGCTTGCATTTTGCTTCAAATGAAATTTGTCTTAAAAGACACTGCTTATTTGCTTAGCAAATTCAACCGAGTATAGTTTGTGTGATTAAGAAGCTAAAAAGACTAGTAATGGACAAAAACCCAAACCACCCAATGAAGATTGAATAGTCATACAATGGAAAGTGAAAGCTGGAAAAGTAAAAAAAATGAAAATGGGGAATGTGGAAAAAACAGTACAATACCTTGCTGGAGCTAATAACTAATAGTATATTGAACAGAAACATTCAATTTGGAAGAGTATTTTGCTGCTCATCTAAAAAACTGGGGTAATAAACAGTCAGAATTACCCTTCCAGGAAATAATATTAAAACTCCAAGTCATATTTTATTCATGAAGGAGATGGGAGAAATTATCTACACTGATTCAAATATTTTAAATACCAGGGTGGTTGTAATAAATGCAAAGCAAAAAAAAGTACAACAGAACTAAGATTGAATTATTTAATTGCATTTTTTTTACATTAAACTGTGGCCATTAGTTCTGCAGATTTAAGATTTTCCTATAGCCCAATTTAATTTCACTGCTTGAATTGGATTTGACATCAACAAAAGCCAAGCACTCAACCTCTCTTCAAATTAAGACCAAAGAGGAAAGAACTAATGGAAGAATTTGACCATGCCGTTAGGTCTGGGGCAGTAAGCTGTATTCGACTACAGTATTCACATCCAACAGATTCTGCACGTGTTTGCTCCTTTTATTGGTAGCTCACCTATACAATGTACGCATTCTCACATGATGCTAAAGACAGTAATTTGTTTCCTTTTGGCTTAGCCTAGTACGATGTGTGAATGTACCAATGAATTGTAATATTTTAAACCCATTCTAATGTTATACTCTTTATTAAACAACACTATAATAAGTTGAATAAAAAATATGGTAGCTTGACAGATCTAAATTATCATATATACAGAAATATACACTTATGGGATACGTAAGGCCTTTTTATTTAAGAACAGATCTCTTGAATGCCAAAAAATAACAGCCACTATTAATTTTTAGTTTAAATGCAATCTGAATACCATTGCAGACATAGCATACAAAGCACCTATAGACATGATTAGGTACACACACACTCATAAAATTTACCAGTTCAGATATTACCACTTCAACCTTACACAGCTGAACAGGACTGCCATTGCCTCTTAACAATTTAGCAATGAATCCACAGCATTAAACAAAAGGCAATACATTTTCAAATATATAAGTTATCAGAATTAATAAAAAATAAACCTGTACATAGAGAACAAGAGGGCTTGATTTCTAAATTGGCCAAATTAAAAATGTAACCTGAAAATAAGATCCTGCCCAATGAGAATCTACTTTGTTTTAGAAAGAAAAAACTTTTTAAAAGGCACATTTGGCAGCTACTGAAAGTTGCATACATCTGGCACAAGATTTATTTTCCATTTCAGCTGGCTACATGATGAATTTACAAAGGTCATTCAATTTTACAGCAACTGATCCTTTAACTAATTTGGTATTCAAAGGGAACACACTTCGACTTTAAAGCCTTACCTGCCACTTATTAAAAAAACACCCTAGTGTTTTTGATTTTGAATCATAATCAGCAGTGACTCTACAATTTTTTAAAAGAAAAATAATAATATGGGAGTGATGACTAGTCAGTTGAAAAGCAATTTATAACAATTGTGTGAAAGTTAATTCTTATGACAGACCAGCGTCTGAACTGGGTCTTACAGTGTATTGAGAGAATATCCCAGGAGTCATTTAATTGAGCTTTCCCCCTTATTAAAAATGAATTTTCAGAAAGTCTTTACTAAAATTTTAGAGCAACAAGGATTTCAAGCATGTGTTCCTGTCACCATTAATGTGGTGCGCTTAATTTACAGTGGAACAAAGATAGGCTACTTCCCCAGGCTAACATGAATGTAACAGGAACACCCAACCCAACCCAACCCCCACCACCCCAGCAGAATTCCCACAGGTACCAATTCTGTCTTCTCCTGCAGAATGTGTTTTTAAGGGACTAGTGCTAGTTCAGTGGGGAAAGTGGGCTACATGTGTGCATGCACTGGTTACTGGGTGTTTTAAGGTATAGCATAGCAGAAGCCACTGAATTTTAAAATTGATGAAATTTTCAATAAAAAACCCAATTCCAGGAAAAATAGCCTGACTCAAGAAGGCAAAAGTATACAAAAGCAAACAACACCATGAATAAAAATAACACGCTTTTGCAGCATGCTGGACGAAACATGGCTACAGCTGGCTTAGATTTGCATGATTTCCTTCTTTTATGTACTGAACATAGTAATGGCACATAAATCCCAGAGAATGCAATTTATTTTTCCCTTCTAACAACAAAATTGGTAGAAACAGCTTTCTCTGATCAGAGAAAATACATCTTGATCTAGATAACCAGCACTTGCTTAAGTTCAATTTCCTAGCCCTAATAGATTATATGATCCTACAGTAACAGACATCAGGCCTGTGAAAATAGTATCTCCTGGGTTTTTATTGTGTGATAAGAGCTTTGCTAACTCAGGAATTTGATTACTTAGCCTTTAACCCAATAAAGGTTACTTATTTTGTATAATTTTAGTGATATAATCCAGTACTAGTTTATGGGAAATCCTTTAACAATTTCTTGGAACAGATTTTGACACACACACACAGAGAGAGAGAGAGAGAGAGATCACTTTAAAAAAGCTCTTCTACACTATTAAATCCTCACAACTGCAATTCCACACATATTGACAAGGGAAAATAGAAGGGACTAAACAACCTTTTCCATGCTGAAAATGGACATTTTACCATAATAAAAAGTGATAGTACTAAGCAACACAATTGGGCTTGAGGGAATCTCTTCAGATTAAGATTTTCATTTTTAAAGTATTGTTTACCTTTGTATAGAAGTATGAATGTTTACCTTCATCATGGTAAAGAAGCTGAAGCCCTCACAATACCAATAGCATCTTCAATTCATTTAACATTTCAACTACTGACCTGCATCAAGCAAAGTAATCTTAAAGGCAGCTGTAATAAAACTTTTTGCTGGGGGAGTTTCTCAAGTTTTCATTTAAAGTTAGATCTGCCTATGAAATTACTATTTAAAAATGTTAAATTAGCAAATGTGTACTCTAGTTAGACTGGTTGATTAGGGTTTCAGTGTGGCAGGCAAAAACAGGAAAAATTGCAGTTGCCCTCTGCTTTGGTGTGACATATCCTGAAATATAGGTAGTTCTTGACTTAACGACCATTGATTTAGCGACTGTTCAAAGTTATGACGGTGCTGGAAAAAGTGACTTGCGATCGGTCCTCGCACTTACAACCATCACACTGTCCCCGCGATCAAAATTCGGGTGCTTGGCAACTGGCATGTATTTATGATAGTTGCAGTGTCCCAGGGTCACATGATCGCTATTTGCGACCTTCCCAGCCGGCTTCCAACAAACAAAGTCAATGGGAAACTACGTTATTTGCTTAACAACTGCAGCAAAAAGGTCATAAAATCGGGTGTGGTCACATGATGCCTTGCTTAACAACCACACCGCTTAACGAAAAATTTTCCGGTCCCTATTGGGGTTGTAAGTCGAGGACTACCTGTATTTAAAGTTTTTATGTATGGGACTGTTGCCATTATCTTTAATGATGTAAACGAAAGACAAAAATAGGTTTAACTGGGGCCTAATTTATGAATTTTTCATTATGAATTGGAATTATTTCTAAAATATCTTCAACTGAATCTCAGCTCAACACTTCTTACATTCAGAATATAATATATAATATAACATTACACTTTCTTTTTCCAGACTACCGTTTTGATTCTCATATAATGACTGTAAAGTTTAAAAGGATTCTTGTAAGGTAGATTCAATTATTATTTCTTGAAAGGCAAAGACCATAATCTGCAACTGGAGAAACTTCTTATAGCAGTAGACTCCCACAATGACAGTTTTTCACCAACATTATTCCAGTGGCATGGGTTTCTAGATTGTTGAAAGGTACTCTGGGGTGGGGAAAAGGTCTCATGAGACTTATCATCTAAGCATACAATACTGCACCATTCACAAATCCTAATGTAGCAGAGAAGATTGAAATATCTTCAATAAATGGCATGCATTACAATCACAGTATGGGGATCAAAAGCATAGTTCATAGGTCTATGGTAATTCAAAACCAGATACTGTACTGTGTTCACATTGATTTCTCCTGACATAGTAAAAAACAACTTTAAACTTTAAGAGGTTAGACAGAGTTCAGAATGTTATATGCATGAAATCCTTTATATTAACTGAATATATATTATTCACTCCAACTCACCTGTATTATTCCATATCTTGGGTATCTTCTGGGTTTATCCTTTATAAACCAAAACAATGATCTAGAAAGAGAGATGTGTGTACCACAGCATGTCTCACCTCCTCAGGGCTAAAAACTGAAATGTACATTTATCAATGCAATAATTTAATATATGTCAGCCAGACAAAATATCTGTGTCTTTATTTCAATTAAATTAAAAACAATTTGCAATTATATTTATGCAACATTCACTATATACATATGATTTATTTATGCAACTACAAGGCATAAGTTGATGCTGATTATTCATCTACCTACCACTAGTTAAAACATGGTGATAACTGGGGGGGTGGACGGGAGAGATGGCCAGATCATCCTTTGCATTCCCATGGCATAATCAGAGAGGCTGCAGCACTAACTGGAACAGGGCTTTCCAAAGTTTTCCTGCGGCGACACACCAACCGCCGTTCGTGTGTCGCTGCGGGAAAACCCGGAAGTGCCGCCGTTGCGGCAGTGCGCAAAAACCCGGAAGCACTGCTGCCGCTTTCGGGTTTTTGCGCGCCGCCGTTCGTGTGTTGCCGCGGGAAAACCCGGAAGCGCTGATGATGATCAGTGCTTCCGGGTTGTGTGGCGACACACCAGACTGTGTGTGGCGACACACTTTTGTGTTGCGACACACAGTTTGGAAAGCTCTGAACTGGAAAGTGGATCATTGGTAAATCTTAACTGAAGGCCTAGTCAATATTTACCCATTTTGTACATGTAGATACAGATTTAACTGACAGTAGTAGTGCCATTTCATAGTATTTATTTATGAAATTTAGAGGCCGCCCACCTCCAAAGTGACTCTGGGCAGCTTACATTAAAAAACAAGAAACAGTAAAAAGAAGATCCCACGGGTCTGGATGAGCACTCTCCCTCCAACAGAACATAACCACAGGGCTCCACAAACAACCGACCCCCAGGCCTGGGAGAACAGCCATGTTTTTAAAAACTTCCAGATCATCATCAGGGTGGGAACTACACAGAACTCTGGGGAATATCATTCCAGAGGGCAGGTGCTGTGACAGAGCAGGCAGCTTCCTGGGTCCTGAAAGATGGCATTGTTTGATTGAAGCAACCCGAAGCACACCAACTCTGCCCGATCTTACAGGACGGGCAAAAACCATGGGAGAAGGCAGTCCCTCAGATAGCTTTTGTCATTCATATGAGACTTAAATCTCTTTTGTTTAAAGGTCGCAAAAATCAGGCATTCTACTTCCTGCCTAACCCTTTATAACTGGCCCCAAAACATTTATATAGAAGGAAAGTACCTCTTTGGTGAAGCCTAGGTACCCACATATTTACTAGTAGCTGTAACAGTTTGTAAACAGGACTGCAGTACAATGCGATGCCTTAGCTGTATCCTGGTTCAGTACCACAGATCATCCTTACAGTCCAGTTCATGATTTGAAAGCAGGGAATGATAAAATTAAATTAAGAAGACTATCAAATTCCCTGTTTGAGATTTTTTTTTTTAAAAAGTGCATATTTTTACTCCAAGAATTTATGTCATGGTGGACAGATTATAGGATTATGCTTCACATCCTTCACTGGACAATACACAAAGCACAGGGTATGCTTATTGGCCCAAAGAGATCTGCAAATCTAATTTCTGGTACATTCAGATGTCCAGTGAGTTTAGAACAGTGCCTTGCATACTTTACTAACAAACAGCATATTTTTTCCACAATAAAGGGGCCTGTTATCAAGATTCATTATTTTCTACATTATATATCAAATGTATTGTAGAGTCATTAGTGTTATGAGCAACACCACTCAGCTCGTTGCCAAAAGACGCGGTGCATCTATTGCCAGCAATAGACGTAGCACCAGAGAAAGCATGCTCTAGCACAAAGGAGAATTCAGGTGGAGTGGGCATTCTCCAGCAAAGGCGGTCCGTCTCGATGCATTGATGGATGGGTGGGCTCCCTTTTGTAAGTTTTTGGAGGAAGCTTTGGGATATGTTGAGAAGTGCTTTGCCGTGGAGGAACAGGTGGCCCAGCAACAGAATGGAGGTCCATTTCTTGGGGTATCAAAGGAGGTGACGGCAAATGCCTACGTGCAACATGGGGAGAAGGGGTTTGAGGAGGAGGGGGAGTGAATGGAGAGGGACTGTTGGGGAAGAAAGTGTTGCCAAGTTCACTTTTTCTCCCTAAAGGCGGTGGCTGGAGATGCAGAGGCGAACTAGAGAAAACATCAGGAGTTCGCACAGGTTCTCGTGGTGGCAATACAGGTGGGCTTTCAGGAGCATCTGAGATGGAGGTCCTGTCGGGCACCGAATACCTCGGTGAATAAATTTTTGTTGTTGGCTGCCGAGGGGGAATTGCTGGTGGACTATCCAGATGCACAGAAGAAATCTACAACAAACAAAAAATGACTCCCTTATAAAGTGATTCAGGGATCTCTGTGTTATGTTGTTAAACAAATGTGGAAAGGCAGACCCTCCCAACAAAAGCTAAGTAAACCTTGATAAATCTTTCATCCAAAGACAGATGAAACAACCTCGTACTTCAACCTCTCCTTTTCTTTCTGTGGTTAAAAAAACCCTTATGTTACATCCATGTTTATTTTAAATCTACCACACACTGGTAATGAAAACTAGGAGTGTGCACAAAATGGAAATACGTTTTGTTTCAACCCAAACAAAGCCATGTACTCTTGACATTCTGCTCAACTCTTTCAGATCAACTATGATTCTGTTTGTTCCATTTTTTGGCTGCAACAAAACCCAGCAGGAACCCAATGTGATTTTATGCGGCAAGTCAGACAAACATGTCCCCAGCCTTCCCAGTACCTTCCCTTTCCTCCCTGCCCTGAGCCACTGTTGTTGCCAATGTAATGGGCTGGGCACTTCTTTCTTACTGCAATGGTCTCAGTAGGAAGGAATGCTATTAGGATATCCCACCAACCAACCCACCCACCCCAATCTTCCCACCAGCTTCCTTTCCCTCAGTCACCACCATCAATGTCTACACATGCGTCCTCTAAGGAACCCTTCCTCACCTCTTGCCTTTTCCCAGTCTTACAGCCCCCCGTCTCCCAACCACGGAGCAACCATGTTTCAGTCCATATCTAAATGAAAGCAGGTCAATTTCTCCCAAAATACAGACTGAAGCATCAAAGCATACATGTTTGTTTGGGCACTGACCATTCAAAACCAGTTAGTCCATGCATCAAACAGTTTGAGCATGGAATATTTTGCACATTCTAGAGAAAGCTAAAAGCTTTCATTTGTCAAGCATTTCATATAATCAATCTTCTTACAACAATGCTTGTTACCGGACTTCCGGTGGTGGATTTAATGGCGGAGGTATTTTCCTAGCCGATTTCCGTGGCTAGGATCTACAAGGCATTTACTTGGTGGCTCGGGAAAAGTCTCGAGCCCCGAAGCATTCTCTGCAAAAGGAGAATCCAAGGAATCGTTCCTCATGCCCTCTGGACAGCTGCTGTTCGCCAGATCGTGAAATGGTATTTCAGCGATCGAACGGTGAGTGAACAGCTGAGAGGCAGGAATACCATCTTGTCCAAGCCGCGTTGAAGCCGTTTTCACGGACACTAACTCCGACCACCCCACTTCTGAAATCACATTGTTTATATTACAATTACTAAACTTAAAGAGGCTATCTCTAGTACAGAAATACTATTTCTCTTGGTTTGTGGCTTGAATCATGTCAACTGGATTTCTATTTTCTTAGTGGAAACGTTTCACTCCTTATCCAAGGAGCTTCTTCAGTCTGAGTAAAGTTAGTAAGGGAATCCTTAAATATGTTTCTAGGCTGGCTGTGTGACCTTGCACCTGGGGCTAGGTCATGGTTATTTTTGAGATGTTTGTTTCTAAGTCCCTTTATCATCTAAAGGAGGATCGTTAAGATTACCCTGCTGCTGTTGAGCTTGTGAAATGGTCTTAATCTTCCTAGGCACAGAAGACAAAGCAGGAAGGAAGATAGGGGAAAGGTTATGCCTGAGGCCCCCACCTCTATTCAAGGAAGGATTTTCCAAGTTGGCATGAATGGATTCCTTGACCCCTCTCTCAAACCACCTATCTTCTCTGTCTAAAATGTGAACATTAATGTCCTCAAATGAGTGTCCTTTTTCCTTTAGATGAAGATAAACTGCTGACTCTGGTCCTGTGGTGTTACTTCTCCTGTGTTGGGCCATCCTCCTGTACAAAGGTTGTTTGGTTTCTCCAATGTAGAGTTCAGAGCACTCCTCACTGCACTGGATTGCATACACTACATTGCTTTCCTTGTGTTTTGGAGTTTGATCTTTGGGGTGTACAAGCCTCTGTCTCAGTGTGTTGGTGGGTTTGAAATATACAGGTATGTGGTGTTTGCCAAATATCCGTTTGATCTTTTCAGACACGCCAGCCATGTAAGGAATGACCAGGTTCTTCCGTTTACTCTGAGTCTCAGCCCTATCTGTCGCTGTTTTAGGTCTGGTAGACTTAGATTTGGTGAAGGCCCAATTTGGATATCCACAGGCCTGCAGAGCTGTTCTCAGATGCTGCTTTTCATTCTTTTTGGAATCCATGGAGGTGGGGATGGTTTCTGCTCTGTGTGACAATGTCCTGAGAACAGCTCTGCAGGCCTGTGGATATCCAAATTGGGCCTTCACCAAATCTAAGTCTACCAGACCTAAAACAGCGACAGATAGGGCTGAGACTCAGAGTAAACGGAAGAACCTGGTCATTCCTTACATGGCTGGCGTGTCTGAAAAGATCAAACGGATATTTGGCAAACACCACATACCTGTATATTTCAAACCCACCAACACACTGAGACAGAGGCTTGTACACCCCAAAGATCAAACTCCAAAACACAAGGAAAGCAATGTAGTGTATGCAATCCAGTGCAGTGAGGAGTGCTCTGAACTCTACATTGGAGAAACCAAACAACCTTTGTACAGGAGGATGGCCCAACACAGGAGAAGTAACACCACAGGACCAGAGTCAGCAGTTTATCTTCATCTAAAGGAAAAAGGACACTCATTTGAGGACATTAATGTTCACATTTTAGACAGAGAAGATAGGTGGTTTGAGAGAGGGGTCAAGGAATCCATTCATGCCAACTTGGAAAATCCTTCCTTGAATAGAGGTGGGGGCCTCAGGCATAACCTTTCCCCTATCTTCCTTCCTGCTTTGTCTTCTGTGCCTAGGAAGATTAAGACCATTTCACAAGCTCAACAGCAGCAGGGTAATCTTAACGATCCTCCTTTAGATGATAAAGGGACTTAGAAACAAACATCTCAAAAATAACCATGACCTAGCCCCAGGTGCAAGGTCACACAGCCAGCCTAGAAACATATTTAAGGATTCCCTTACTAACTTTACTCAGACTGAAGAAGCTCCTTGGATAAGGAGTGAAACGTTTCCACTAAGAAAATAGAAATCCAGTTGACATGATTCAAGCCACAGACTGTTCCACCTGGATGACCGAGAACCTTCATAGACATATTTCTCTTGGTTGACTTTTCATTATTTTTGGAATTTTTTATATAAGTTTTAACTGATTTAAAGGTTTAAAATTTGAGCAAGGAACCTGAAAATGATACTGTTTTATTGAAACTTTTTTTAAGGAGTAAAATTTGTGATTATTTTTATTTTTGGTTTTTTATTTTTAAGGAAAAGACTAAAAAAATAAAAGATATTGTTGGGTTTAAAACTAAACTATTTTTAGACACTGTGGGAAAGTGCTGTTGTGGTTACTTTTTCAAGCTGTAATTGGCTACCGTTTCTAAATACTGATTTTGAAAGTTAGTGTCAACAACAAAATAAACAAGTAAATAAATGGTAGTTACCTTTGTACCATGCAGAGGTTGTGTCAGCTTCTGGTCACTTAGGAATTCACTACAATGAACATTCTGACAGAGGTGCACCTAACCTTTTGCATGCAATTTATACCCAATACCTTTTAAAAATAATTTTAGTTTACTTCTAAAACCCATTATTTCTGCTAAGCGAAATAGAGAAAAATTACCTTTGATGGAGAAGATTCTGCAGGGGCAGATTCTGGACGTCTTCGGGGTGGAATAGGAGGAGGAACAGTAATTTCATCAGAATTTTTGGGAAAAGTGATGGAGGACACAGAGGCAGACCCTGAGGATATATGAAAGCGTTGAGTGGCCTATTCTAAACAGAGTAAAATATAACATATAAAACAAATTGTTTTCATTTATGTATTGAACTTCTGTGGTATAA
The DNA here is from genome assembly GCA_023362775.1 of Charina bottae. Taxonomy (NCBI): domain Eukaryota; kingdom Metazoa; phylum Chordata; class Lepidosauria; order Squamata; family Charinaidae; genus Charina; species Charina bottae. The sequence continues at coordinate 75,133,156 of JALMGJ010000001.1, read as the reverse complement.
TGTCAATTACATAAGAACCAGATTCTTAAGTTTGTTTGTTTGTTTGTTTATTAGATTTGTATAGCTGCCCATCTCACATATGTGACTCTGGGCAGCTCACAATTAAAAAAGCAATAAAACACAGTAAGAATATAAATAAACTCAACAAACATACAACCATAATAAAAACCACCATTAAAGGCTAAGCTAAATTAAACCAAAGGCGGCTGATAAACTTTGCAGTTTCTTCAAACTCGTGAAGAAAAACCACAGAGGACATCCAGGTGTGGGATATTAATTAGACAGAAGAGAGGTCCTCATGAGAACAGGTACTGGGAAGTTACCTGATTTATATTTATCCTTTGTGAGCTCAATGCATCTTGTGAAATTCATTTTGGAAAATTAAGTATGAAGGACACAGTTATCCTTGTTACTTTTTTCAGTTATTAACAGCTGTCATCATCGGTAAATAGGACTGCTGTACTTGAATATTAAGTTTCATTGCTATTTTCTAAATTATGATGATAAATTATAAAAGCATCAATTGAATCAAAAGTCACAGTAGATTCTATTCATATATAAGCACCATCTCATTTATTCTTACATTATCTAGCACTATCACAACGCAAATAGAAATGAAATGGGCCAAAAACATTAACATGGGAGAGAACACCATTCCCTGTTGCTGCACCTACTTGAATGAAAAGGTGTGGAGGGATCAGAATCAAACACACTGCAGACATCTGTAGTGCTGGAAGTGGAGGATGGCAAGGGTGGGGTGAGTGGTGTTCTTGGAGAGTTTGGTGCAGAAGCTGCATTCTCTGATTCACTCTCAGGGACACGACTGTAACTAATTTTTCTTGGCTCTTGTTGCAGAGGTGTTGGGTGCCTCATAGTTCCAGGTCTTGGATTTGATGGACGAATACCCGGAGATTTGAGAGAATAGCTGTATTTTTTAGGCTGAAAGAATCCAAAACAAAAATTATAAGAACAGTTAATCTGAACCTTTTTTTTTACCTTTTTCATTTCCAGTTCTCCTTTTAAAATATCGTGTTCGTGTTGTTCTACAAGTAACTGATTATGTGCCATCAAGTTGCTGTCAGTTCTTAGTGACCACATAGCTAGGTCTGTCCCCAACCTGGCTCTTCAGATCTCCCAATGGTACACTCATTGTCACTGTAACTGAGTTAATCCACCTTGCTGTTGGACATCTACCTCCTTCCTTCCACCATTCCTAGAATTACGAACTTCTGAAGGAAGTTAGGTCTTCACATAATGTGTCCCAATGAAGTATGATAATTTCAGCCTGGCCATGTGCCTCAAATGAGACTATGGACTGATTTGTTCTATGATTGATTTGTTTGGGGCTTTTTTGGCTGTCAGTGATATTCTCAGGAGTCTTCTCCAATGCCAAAGTTCGTAAGTATCAATACTCTTTCTATCCTGCTTTGAAAGTCCATAGAGTTGAAAAGTCCAACTTTCACAATTCACATCCAGAGTGCCATAGGGAAAACCACTGCCTGCACAATTCTGATCTTTGTAGGTATGGACAAGTCATGGCATCTGAATATCTTTTCCAAGGCCTTCATTGCTACCCTACCAAATGCTGGTATGTGACATATTTCTTGACTCCTGGTTCCTTTACTGTAAAACGGTCCTTAAAAAAAGGAAAGAAACTGTGATTTATAGCAAGTAAATAGTAAACACTGAATACTCACAAATCTTGGCGGTGGCTTCATATTACGTGGCTCTATTTCTAGGGACTTGTTGTAAAGAGAATCTGCAAATTCTTTTTCCATGCTATTTCCCATTGGATTCAAATTTTCAAAAAATCTCTGAAACCAAAACATTCAGGAAGATTAGCATAATGTAACATAGTGATTTTAGGGCAAAGGATGCAAACATTTTAACAACAGGGCACAAGCATGCCTTGCTTTTTGTTACTGAATAGATTTATAGAAATGTATTTCCTCCTACCCACTTCTAAAGCAACACTTATGCAAATTAATCAGACTTGAAGAACCCATTGAAATAACTGAAAACAATTCTTCTGATATTTAATTTGTATTAACAACTATCAAGGAGGCAGGCCCTCTCACAGAACAGGCCATGAACTAGATGGAACTGGCTATCATTATACCTTTGATACTAGTGCAGTGCAAAAAATCATAGTTGGAAAGAGCCATTTAGGCTGTTTTTTCCAACCGCCTGCTCAGTGCACAAATCCAAATTAGGGTATTAGCTGACTCAACTAATTTTATATCTTCTATATAGTTATAATAGTATAGAGTTATACTCAGGTATGACCTAAATCATATCCCTTATGAATATACAGTGGAGGTGAGGAATAGATTTAAAGGATTAGATCTGGTAGACAGAGTGCCTGAAGAACTATGGATGGAGGTTCGTAACATTGTACAGGAGGCAGTAACTAAAACCATCCAAAAGAAAAAGAAATGCAAGAAAGCAAAGTGGCTGACTGATGAGGCTTTACAAATAGCTGAGGAAAGAAGGGAAGCAAAAGGCAAGTTAGAAAGGGAAAGATATAACCAACTGAATGCAGATTTCCAGAGAATAGCAAGGAGAGATAAGAAGGCCTTCTTAAATGAACAATGCAAAGAAATCGAGGAAAACAATAGAATGGGGAAGACTAGAGATCTCTTAAAGAAAATCGGAGATATCAAGGGAACCTTTTGTGCAAAGATGGGCATGATAAAGGACAAAAAAGGCAGGGACCTAACAGAAGCAGAATAGATTAAGAAGAGGTGGCAAGAATACACAGAAGAACTATACAAGAAAGATCTTACTGTCCCTGATAAATACGATGGTGTGGTCACTGACCTTGAGCCGGACATCCTAGAGAGTGAAGTCAAGTGGGCCTTAGGAAGCATTACAAACAACAAAGCTAGCGGAGAAGACAGTATCCCAGCTGAGCTATTTAAAATCCTAAAAGATTATGCTGTTAAAGTGCTGCACTCAATATGCCAACAAATTTGGAAAACTCAACAGTGGCCACAGGATTGGAAAAGGTCAGTTTACGTTCCAATTCCAAAGAAGGGCAATGCCAAAGAATGTTCAAACTACCGTACAATTGCGCTCATTTCACATGCTAGCAAGGTTATACTCAAAATCCTACAAGCTAGGCTTCAGCAGTATGTGAACCGAGAACTACCAGAAGTGCAAGCTGGGTTTCGAAGAGGCAGAGGAACTAGAGATCAGATTGCCAACATTTGCTGGATCATGGAAAAAGCAAGAGAGTTCCAGAAAAACATCTACTTCTGCTTTATTGACTACGCTAAAGCCTTTGATTGTGTGGATCACAACAAACTGTGGCAAATTCTTAAAGAGATGGGAGTACCAGACCACCTTACCTGTCTCCTGAGAAACCTGTATGCGGGTCAAGAAGCAACAGTTAGAACCGGACATGGAACAACCGACTGGTTCAAAATCGGGAAAGGAGTACGACAAGGCTGTATATTATCACCCTGCTTATTTAACTTATATGCAGAGTACATCATGAGAAATGCCGGGCTGGATGAATCACAAGCCGGAGTTAAGATTGCCGGGAGAAATATCAACAACCTCAGATATGCAGACGATACCACCCTAATGGCAGAAAGTGAAGAGGAACTAAAGAGCCTCTTGATGAGGGTGAAAGAGGAGAGTGCAAAAGGTGGCTTGAAACTCAACATTAAAAAAACTCAGATCATGGCATCTGGTCCCATCACTTCCTGGCAAATAGAAGGGGAAGAAATGGAAGCAGTGACAGATTTTATTTTCTTGGGCTCCAAGATCACCGCAGACGGTGACTGCAGCCATGAAATTAAAAGACACTTGCTCCTTGGGAGGAAAGCTATGGCAAACCTAGACAGCATATTAAAAAGCAGAGACATCACCTTGCCGACAAAGGTCCGTATAGTTAAAGCTATGGTTTTCCCAGGTTTTCTATGGTAATGTATGGCTGTGAGAGTTGGACCATAAGGAAGGCTGAGCGCCGAAGAATTGATGCTTTCGAACTGTGGTGCTGGAGAAGACTCTTGAGAGTCCCTTGGACTGCAAGGAGGTCAAATCAGTCAATCCTAAAGGAAATCAACCCTGACTGCTCATTGGAAGGACAGATACTGAAGCTGAAGCTCAAATACTTTGGCCACCTAATGCGAAGAGAGGACTCACTGGAAAAGACCCTGATGCTGGGAAAGACTGAAGGCAAAAGGAGAAGGGGACGGCAGAGGATGAGATGGTTAGATAGCATCACCGATGTAATGAACATGAATTTGAGTAAACTCTGGGAGACAGTGGAGGACAGGAAGGCCTGGCGTGCTATGGTCCATGAGGTCACGAAGAGTCAGACACGACTAAATGACTGAACAACAAGTATAGTTATAAACTTTCCCCCCATTTGTTTACCTAGAACTGCAACCAGAACTGCTGCAACTGCTGTTGTAAGTCAGCATGGTCACATGATGTTGTGCTTTATGACTACATCGCTTAGTGACAGAGTTGCCTGTCCCAATTACTGTCGTTAAGTGAGGACTACCTGTATTCTTTCTGATTGTTCATTGTCTGGTTTAATAGTCCCACTTTTTTCTACAGTGCACAAATTTTTATCTGCGGTCCTTACTGCCAGGATTTTTGTCAATCTCTTCACAGATTTCAGCTAAAAGTACTTATGATCAATGTCACTATGGTTTGACCAATGTGTTTTTACAACTTTTAGTAAGATTTAGGATTCTGAAAGAAATTGTGTGAGAGCAGACTTGAGGGTCACTTTAAGCAAATCCTTTTCCATACTCGCTTGGAAGATGAGGCAGTCGTGGGCTACAGAAGAGTTTTGCTCCAAGAATCCTTGTGAAAGCCAATTTTCATGCATGCTTATATGTATTTGCAAACATGGCAGCTGCTGTTTTGCACTTTTGCAAAAATCACACCCTCCATTGCTGCATCCACAAAATGCTGTTCACCGTTTCTAGTGTCTCTTTCCACAAAGTTAAATTTAGGTAAGTCAGGGCTTACTTACTTACTTATAGCAAAGGAAACATTCAATTTGCAGTTCACTGGGAACTGCAAGATAGCTCCCGCTGTAAAACCTTATTCAAGACCAATGATGAGAAAGGCTCTAGGAGAATCACTTAAGAGACTGAAATACAACTACTATTTCTAAAAATACAAATATATAACATTACATACAGAGAGTCTTCAACCTGTACCCCATTTCCTCATAGCACCTAATAAGGAGGCCATTCCTGAAAGAGTAAACTACTTACCCTGATGTCAGGTTCTACCTTTAGGCAGTATGGCTGATTTTGGTACTGTTGTATTTCTCCTGTTATCTCAGCCACTTTCCTCCGTTTGCTAAAGTTGATAAGCTCTCTTCCATGTCTTCTTAGAAATTCAGGATTGCCTTCTTCTGTTTTCAAAATGTTTGTTAAATAAATCCCTATAATAGCGAATATACAAAAATGCACAATGTAATATTTTTCTAGTAAAAAAATTAAAATTCTTTGACATGGAATATTTTAACATACTACCAAGGGACTTTGTGTAGCTGCAAGGTAATGCTGAAGGGTATCTCTAAGTTATTTTGCCAATAAATTGCACTTTCTATGAGCAACCCTTAGGCTACCAAGCTCTCCTTCCAAAATTCCCCATTGACCCGTCTTCTTCTTCAGCACTTTATCTCCCCTTCTCCAGATCAATATCTGTATCCTGAAAAGCCAATTTTGGATTTGTGCAGGAGAAATGGAATTCCATTCTGCTTGCTGGAAAAAAAAGAGCCATATAACAACTTAGTTTTGCCCCAAATAGTTATTGACTTAGACTCTCTTACTCCTTACCAGAATCTTGTCTACAAAGTCTTTGGAATCACCCCTTAGCTCTCATGCTCCAACAGTAAAGGCTATAAACAAACCTAACTATAAATACCTTTTCTCTATACTCATCTCCACATTTTTCCATTTCTCCCTGGTACTGATGCTTAATTTATAAGCTTTTCAGCCCATCTCAGTTTCTAATAAGACATTAAACTTGCGTTCAAGCTACAGTGTAACAGGAGACTATGGCTTGACAGGTCTTGGAAATTTTCAGTACTGACACATGAGTATACAGATAGAAAAAATGGATATACAGATATCTCCTCCATTATATAAAAAACCTATGGTATATGACACTGTAATAGTTACAGCAAATCAGCTCTTTGTCAGAACACAGAGAATAAAGTATATTATGCTGGGCCAAATAAACAGTATTTCCAGTTCAGTTACACAGCACAATTAAAATACACATATTTTTAAATAATCTAGGCAGCAATTTGGTTTGACAGCTTGCAAATACCTGAAAAATAAAATTAATTGTTCTCACTGAAATGTGTTCAGAATGAATTTTTGGTACTGAAGTTGGATATGCTTTTGATACTTAGAGTCATTCTAATTAACAGCAAATATAGGTAAGATATTTAAACAAAAAAGTTTCCCATTTATTGATTCTACAGTTTATATTCTTTATGCATCAATATTTGTGATGTTATCTTTATCACAAATAAAATCCTACTTACCAAAGAAAGGCACACATGGAGGATTAATGGACCTGAGTTTTGCCAAGTATTTCTTATGGTGATCTTCACTCAATTCATGTGCTTCTTCAAAAATCTTTTTCTGTCGGCTTGGGATTTGCTGAGGATATACAGAGAACAGTGAAGATACATTTTGCTCACAGAAGATCGCTGACCATACTATTACAGCTGACTGCCCAACTAAAATGTGTGAATCCATCTACAGGATTCATCCCCTTCCTCACACGCTTTCCATACAGAAAAATCTGTGATGTTTAAAGTGGCGATAAGATCTGCCTATATTGTTTTATATAGAAACACTAGAAAAGGTCACTAAAACAATGTTTTCGATCATGAAGAGAACCATGGTCCAGACAAAAATATGGGGATGTGATGCAGAGCTAAAACTGGATAAAAAACACAAAACAGAGGCTTTTTGTTGTATATAACTGGGATAAAATAAAATTTTGTGTTACTCTTTCATTTTAATTTAGGCTTAAGATAATTTCTATGCAGAGGGGAAAAAAAGGTTTTAATTAAGTTTTCTAATGTTCAGACTGAATATATATTTTAAAAACAAGTTTCTTTAATGAAAAATATTTGCTACCTCAAGTAGAAGTAGTTTAACAGTCATTTTAGGCATTTCACTTACTTCAAAGGTGTGATCCAGTCTGTAAATAGGCGCAGAGTTCATAGCACTGACGACTTCAAGAACGCCATTAAAATTGTTTAGTTCTTGAAAAACTTGCAAGATTTCAATTATCCGACATACCACCATTACTCTTTCTTCTAGGTTTTCTGTTTCCACAATGCATCTAGATATACAGACAGTATATTTAAATTTCTTCTCTGATTATCAGTAATGTAAAAGTATTATCACAATTTTTTTTCAAGGAAGTGTGGCCTAATTCAGTCTTTTCCAAATACCTAACTGAATTTGAAACCCATTTCTTTTCTAATTAAAAGGAAACTATTCATACACGGCAGAAGTAATGTACATTTTAAGCATACAGGGATCAGAAGTACCTGGTTTCAGAAGGTTCTCCTCTATGTCAACAGTCACTTAACTGAATACGTTTCTCAACTGGAAATAAATCATCTAGAGCAGAACTCACCCAGAGTACAGTAGATGTGTTTACTCTCTCCGAATCAGCATAATGAATAATGTAATGATATTCAATGCAGTGATGGCTGACTTATACCACTGCAAAACTGGTCTAGTACCAATACATAACTTAATACTACTTGTTGCTGTTTGAATAGAAACCACAGAAAATATAAGTAACAATGGCTTTTGATGTAATTATTTCCTGTTTAGAACTCAATCTCTGCTAAGTTACATCATAGGAACCATGCAAATACCAACACTGATCAATGAATCAAGTTAATCTTACTTTTCAAACCACAAGGTAAGATTAGTGGTATGTCTTATCATTTTGAGCAGGTTAGGAGAATTAATTTCTTTATCTTCTTTTGTCCAAACACTTCCAACGAGCTCTGATGGCTGCACAGCCCTACCAAAAAAAATCAAAATAAGGCAAGATTAACTGGTTTTTCATCAAAAAATATTTCCACTTAAATCAATAATTTTGAATCAGACTAATGAATGAACTGATCTGCAGTGCTTCTTTTGAACAGCTTCTGTTGTTCATGGAAAGAAAAACATTTGGTTTAATAGCCAGCTCTCTCCATAGCCACTAGTGGTATAATATACACTTGACAAGTCTATATTCTAATCAAGAATCATAAATCTCAAAGGAAAAAAGCTACTACCTGTAAAGTTCTGATTCAAGTAGAGTAAGCTGTCGGGCAATTTCTATTGGATGCAAAGTGAGCAGGTCAAACGTTTCAGTTTGTCCTTGCCTGCTTATATGCCACTCAATTGGAGGTGGTGAGCTTTCAAAAGTAATATTGTGACTTGGCCCAATGGCTTGTGCTTGCTTTTTCCTATGAATTATCTTCGTGATTGACTCAACCCATTTCTTCATAGCTTTACCTGAGAATGAGTACAGAAACAAGTTTACAGCACCGTAGAGCAAGTTCTAAAAATTAAGTCCTTACCTCACACACACGACCATTGGTAAAAGAATGCAAGAATTTCCACTAGCCCAGCATTACATTACAATTGTCCCAAATTACAACTGCTACTTGTTTAAAAAGGGAAGTGATAGTTACAAACCTCCTTTTCTGACATGTGAAAAAATACATGTGAATGAATGAATGAATGAATGAATGAATGAATGAATAAATATGAAAAAATACATGTAGAAGCATGTAAGAACCGGCTGTAGAGAAAAATGTTGGCATCCTATTTTATCTCAACCAACTCTGAATTAAATTACAAAATTAATTAAATAAATTAAATTACAAAATGCAAAAATGCCATGTCACACAGCAGTTCCAACTAAGACATTGTAATGATTGCATTAGAGGAGGAAAGCTTTACACTGTCAGTTTCAGGCTTAAAACATAGAAGAGCCTATTAGTATGAGAATAAGATATGTAAGGCTTATGGCCTATCTACACTGCCAGGTTGCCCTGTGGTGAATACAGGCTACCAACTATTTATGGAGGACAGGTCTTCTACTCACCTTCACCCCTCCACGGCTGTGAGCTCTGCTCATGTTTTCCTGCTCCAAGTTTAAAGTGTTTTCCAGCTCTTGCCAGCTCAAATGTTGTCTGGTTTGCCTGCTGTGCTTTACTTTTTTCTGGCAACCCCATGTACTTTGATTGGCTACTGCACAGAGTAGCTCTGTTATAAGGTCTGCTGCAGCTAATGTTGAGAAACAGGAGTCTCAGTAGCAGAGTGATTGTAATACTTGCCAACATTGCTTTTTAATTACTATTTTTCTTTTTCTGCGCTTTCCACATTTCCCCTGGATTTCTTTTTAAATATGTTTTTTTTAAAAAAATAAATTTTCCAGGGGTGGAAGCCTTCTAGTTCAAGTGACTGATAAATGATGAAATGGTGCAACAGTGGAAAAGTAGCTAGCTCAGGGAAGAGAAATAGTAATTTAAAAAAGCCAGATTTCACAACAGTGATATTCTACATGCCAGGCAAGTGATGTAACTACTATGCTATTAAGACTCCTGTTTCTTAACTGTAGCAGCAGCACATTTTGAGCCAAACTAGGAAAATGCAAGAAAGGAATTTTTATTTTAAGCTGGTTGTTTTGCCTTCATATACATGCATTCTGATGTTTTGATTATGTATATATAAATTTAACTTTCTCTATATATATTTATTTGTATACATATATACACACACATACAAGAGTATATACGTCAGGTAAGACCCATCTACAGGAAGGAAGGTTGGTAAGACAGAGCAGCAAGGGAAACGTCTAATCAGAGACTGTAATAGCCTTGTCCAAACAAGCTTTTCATAAACCAAAGTTCAACGGGCATCAGCATAAAAAAGGACCAGCATAAGAATGGTGTGTGGATATGCTCCTGGCGTGCTCCTACATAAATTAAAATACAACGAATGCCTTGGATCTCTGTTGTTTTGAACAGGGAAATTCCTTTTAAAAGCACAATCCTCTCCAGTCAGTCAGTCAGTCAGTCAGTCAGTCAGTCAGTCAGTCAGTCAGTCAATCAAATCCAAGTCAATTTCCAGAGGGCTTTTTCTGGTCAGTTCTGACTATGGATGTGTCGTGACTTCGAGTGAAAGAAACACGCTGAGACTTGGTGTACAGGCTCTAGTGTTTTATTGTTCTACTCTGCTAGACAGAATCCAGCTAAACTAAAATGAACTAGTAATGCTCAGCGAAAGGGCCCAAGGAATCAGGGCGGTGCCACCCTCAAGCTCTTAGGATGAAAGCAAAGCGATTCAGTATTGCACATGCGTTTATCCCCCTGGAGGGAGCCCCCTCCTTTTTTACCAGTTATCTCCCTGACAGGATGCTTATTATACTGAATTATAAAGTGCTTTAGAGTTATTTTTTCTAATTATGATTGATTATCTGGAGTTAAATGTATTATTTTACATTTAAGATTCCATTGTTTAAAAGCATTTTAGGTTGATTTTCCTCAAGTAAAACTGTTTAACGGCTGACCAACAAACCAGGCATGACTCATTAAAAAGCACATAAGGAAATAAATGTGGAGTATTGGAGAAACGACATTGCTGTAAAGCCATGTCAATGAATACATGTGACATTTCACTAGCTTCTTCAGAGCAGATCTGAAACTCTTGCTCTACTAAGCTAACAGCATGGCTAGTCAAATATTAGCACGCATCTCACATAGCATTACATGGAATCCATTTCACCAATAAGGAACAGCTACGAAAACTACACTCAATGAAAATATAAATATTAGATCAGAGCTTTCCAAACTTTTAACGTTGGCGACACACACCAATGGCGGCATCGGCGCGGCCTGCGGTGTCCTGGTCTGTTGCACAAAAAACCCGGAAGCGCTGATGGGGGGAACCGAAAGAAGCGGAACCCCCGCCAATCAGCGGCGGCGCTGATTGGTGGGGTGCTGCTTCTTTTGGTTCCATCAGCACTTCCGGTTTTTGCGCGAGACAACAGGACACTGCAGGCGACACAGTAGTGTGTCGCGACACACACTTTGGAAAGCTATGTATTAGATATTTGTGGTCATCAAATACCTCGGACTGTGCCAATGAATTCTTCCAATCGTTGCAAAAGATCTACATCTCTCTCAAAATCATAGAAATGATGTTCCACCCAGTGTCGACATACATTTAATACTCTGCAACATAAATGATTAAATATTTGAGATCAATATTTATTCAATATATTTTAAACAACACTTAGTAGGCTGCAATTTATTTCTGTTTACAACAAATGATACAATGCTATATTGTAGCATCTCACAGATAGAAGTAGCACATATCTTTAAGCACTCTTACTAAACTGACTGGCCATCCTTGGAAAAGGATGAGAATAGTGGTCCTTCTAGTCTACGCAATCTCCTGTCAAAGTTCTAATAGCTGGACTAATAGGCAAGTGTGTGCAGCAAGCTGATCACTGCCTAACACCAAGGCCCTCTATTGTGCACAAAAAAGGTAGATCTCCCACAGAAAAATTCTATCTCTAGGGATTGTAATGAAGCATATATTTTCTAAAGAAATTAAATGAAACTATAACTGTAAGAAGATTCAATTTCTGGACTTTCGTGAAAATAATTTCTTCAGAACTACAAAATTATACAAATAAACTTAAATGTTTATAAGAAGATTCAACAATACCAACCATATGTAAACTGAAGGTCCCGCAGCAGCAAGATTACACTTTGTGAAGTCTATGAAGGTTCCACTATGATAATGTCCCAAAATGATTATTTTTTTGTGATGATTCACTGCTTTAGCTCTTTTTCACAATGAATCATATTCCAATCATAACTCTTATAAAACTAAGAAATATTCTTCTCTTCAAAAGAAACTCACTTAAAGTTAACTGACAGCTAGGTTATTCCAAAAGATCATGGAAAGTATATTAGTAACCCAAAGCTACAAGAAACCAGCGTGTACGATCAGCGTGCTTATGCGTGAATGTAGAGGGAGAAATGGCAACCATTTGGCTGCAACATTTTATGCCAGATGAAGTATTGTTAACAAGAGTATGGGAGGATTATGTAAGTTTTAATTCTAAACATGCTTCAGAACTACAAAATTGGTATTGCCACTTGAATGACATTTACTAAGCTGTTGAAGAAATACTAGATGAAAAACATCATTTTTAATATTTATTGTCAGACTGGGTGATCAAGTTCAGGTACTCCTGTATTTAACAGTCCAACAACAGATTATCCAGAACAAATACCTAATTGTTTCATATGTGATGCTGCCAATGCATTTGTTCTAGGCTGAATTATTATATACAAATCTTGTAAGACCTACTGACTAAATTAAATTCCTAGAGTGGAAAGTTAAATTATTAACTCTTTATGCATTCTGTCATCTAACTCCTAATCAATACAGATGTTTGGTCTCTGCTAAATATGAACTTAAAACCCATCACTGGACTCAAAAATTCTGGACAATTTCGTCTAGTCTCCAACTATTTTGGGGAAGGTTGTTGAGAAAGTGGTTGGACAATAGCTCCAGAGGATCCTGGAGGAAACAGATTTTTGGACCCATTTCAGTCTGGGATACAGTACAAAGACCGCATTGGTTGTGCTTGTCAATGACCTTTGGTGAAGCTAGGATGGGGGTGGTGCATCCATTCATCCATTGATCTCTCAGCAGCTCTCAATACTGTCAATCATGGACCGGCTGGGAGATTGGGACTGGGGGTCACCATGTTGTTGTGGTTCATCCTCCTTTCCTTGTGGTCTGTTCCACTCAGTACTGGTGGGGAGGGGGAGAGATTGAGCCCAGGACCTCTCATTTGTGTAGAGCATAGCTTTCCAAACTGTGTGTCGGGACACGTTAGTGTGTCAGCTGCAGTGTCTGGGTGTGTCGCGGCTGCTGCTGCCTCCTGGCTTCCACACAGGTCCTAGTGCCTGCCTTGTGCCTTGCTGCCTCCAAACCTGCCCTGCCAGGATTCCGCGCAGGTCCTAGTGCCTGCCTTGTGCTTTGCTGCCTCCAAACCTGCTGTGATTCCCTGCAAGTCCTAGTGCAGCTTTGTGCCCTGCTGTAAGAGCGTGTCGCGAAATGATGCATGTCTAAAAAGTGTGTCACCAACATGAAAAGTTTGGAAAGCTCTGGTGTAGAGACTCAGGGCTCAATGCTCTTGCCCCTTTTGCTTGTATGAAACTGCTGGGTGAGATTATCTGTCCATTTAGGTATCATTAGTATGCTGATGATACCCAATTGTATATCTTGGCCACAGGCCAAGTGATGCTGTTGAGGTCCTGTACCAGTGTCTAGAGACTGTGTGGATTTAAAAGAGGAGAAACAGACTCAGGCTCAATTGTGCCAAGCCTGAGTAGCTTAGCATATTTGGAACACCCCCCCCCCAGTTCTGGAGATTTTTCATGTTTAGTCTTGGATGAAATTCCATTTCCCCACTTGAGACAGGCATGCAACCTGGGGGTTTTATTGGACTTTCAGCTCCTGCTTGAAGAGCAGATGGCAGCTGTAGCCAAGCAGGTCTCCATACAGATTCATCTAGTACACCTGTTACACCTATTCCTGGAATGGGAGGCCCTTCAGATACTCATAACCTGGTCACCTCATGAAAGGACTACTGCAATATACTCTACATGGGGATGCCCTTAAAGACCATTTGGAAGTTACAGCTGGTCCAGAATGCAATGGCATAGGCAGTGATGGGCATGCCATGCTATGCCCATGCAATGCCACTGCTTCATAAGCTGCACTGTTTATTAGTTGGCTTTCAGGTGCATTTCAAGGTGCATTTCAAGGTGCTATAATGCCCTTTATAGCATAGGACCTGGCTATTTGAGGGATAGTCTCTCTGTTTCTGCCCATCCGGTGGATCAGGCACAGTCAGTGTGTTCAAGTCCCTTCAATAAAACAATGCCATCTTTGGGGACCCAGGAAACATGTCTTTTCTATCACAGCACCTGCTCTCTGGAACAACATCCCCCCAGAAATCCAGACAGGTCTCACCCTGATAAGTTCAGAAAGTCAGTGAAAACCTGGCTGTTCTCACAGGCCTCTGGGCAGAGTGGTGGTTGAGCCCCTTTAGGGTGTTGTATTGTTATACAGGGGCGTGGTGGCTCAGTGGGTAAGACGCCAGGCTTGTCGATCGGAAGATTGCAAGTTCGGAGGTTCGAATCCCTAGCCCTGCGTGCGGAGTGAGCTCCCGCACTCGCCCCAGCTCTTGCCAACCTAGCAATTCGAAAGCATGCAAATGCAAGTAGATGAATAGGTACCGCTTCGGTGGGTAGGTAACAGTGTTCTGTGCGCGTCATGCCGGCCACATGACCGTGGAAGTGTCTTCGGACAACGCTGGCTCTTCGGCTAACAAACGGAGATGAGCACCGGCCCCTAGAGTCGGACACGACTGCACAAATGTGTGGGGGGAACCTTTACCTTTATACAGAGTTTGCCATCTGGATGTTTAAGGTCTGTTTCTTTTTTATTGTTTTTACTTTTTTTAAAATGTAAACTACCCAGAGTCATCTGGAGGTGGGTGGCCTCTAAATTGTAAATAAATAAATAGCATTGGGCTTCCAAAACAGAATTATTATATTGCACCAGGCAATAATATTGGGAGAAAGGAGAGAAGTCTTGTATGTTATTGGCTTTCAGACATAACTGAATTAAGGAATGCATTACCATACTGTCTATTCAAAATACAAATGAGAAAATGTGTAACAGCCCAAATAATTTAAAACATTTTATTCTAAATTGCATAGTTCTAATTCTTCAATTCAAGATTATTTTTTTACAGAAAACGATATTACTATGTTTAACACAGGATCATGTTTTTAATCTTCTTTCACAGCAATAAATTATCACCAGAATTAAATCTATAGAACTAGAGAAGAGACCTGCCCTTGATGGTTTTACAGTGGAAAAGTATTTTACAACAGAAACTGAGAGCCAAGATTCCTCCCTAACTTCACAGATTTAATGCAGTTTTACTGGAAATAAATGCTGAAGCTTTTTCAAATAGACCCCTACTTTTCTTTTTAACGAAATAAATAATATGGCTATGCCTAAGCCAAGCAAATATCTTACTATGCTTTCTCATTATAGGCCTATTTCCTTAATAAACATGGATAAGATTTTAGCAGCTACTTGGCTCACAGACCCAACTATTATGCACCAAGCTTAGGGTAGACTTATACAGGACTGTCAAGCTTCTGACAATGCCAGATTTTAATCAGCATTCTTGCTTTAGTTCACAAATTAGAGAAGCAATAATTGCTTCTGATATTAAGAAAGCCTTTGGTATGACTTCTTGGAAGATTTTGGGACAACTTTTTGACTTATTTTGTGTTTCCCCGGAATATTAATTGGATTGAATTGGTATGGTTCTCTCAGATTTAAGTGAAATGTGATTAATGGTATTAGACATAATTTTAATGAAGGTTAATTGATTAAGTACATACCAAGAATGCCTTCCCCCCCTTCTTTTAAATTTGTGTTAAGAATCTCTTGCTTATTTAATCACAAATTCTGAAATCATTAATGGAATTACAGCAGGAAACACAGAATATAAGATTCTACTACATGCAGATGATACATTTTATAGACGGATCAGAAATTTCTATTGATGGCTGAAGATCTGGCAATTGCCACTTATACACTTACATTAATCTCATTAATAAATAACTCTAGTGTCATGCTGAATCATGTTCCAGTCTGAAGTAAATCAGATTCCCTGCCACTGGGTCATAGCAAAAATTACGTGACATATTAGAGTTTGGGGTTTTGTTTTGATTCCATAGTTATCTTGGCTTAAGAATTCCCAGGAAGCTTTCTGAACTGGTAAACTTGAATTTATTTCTTCCTTTGATGCAAATGAAAGAAGATCTAGCTCAGAGCTTTCCAAACTTTTCATGCTGGTGACACACCTTTTAGATGTGCATCATTTTGCGACACAGTAATAACAGGGCTCCCCACCCCCCGGCCCACGCGATTGGCTCCCGGGTGGAAACCCAGCCCCTCGGCCCACGTGATTGGCTCCTGGGTGGAAACCACACCCCCGGTCCACGCGATTGGCTCCCAGGTGGAAACCCCACCCTGGCCCATGCAATTGACCCAGGCTACCTTAGAGACCGCCTCATCCCCAGAGCATCGACCCGCCCCACCCGGTCATGCAGAGAGGGCATGCTATGGATCCCATCAGTAAAAGAATTTCACCTGGCGGGATCCAGGAGGCGTGCCTTCTCTGCCGTAGCACTCGCCCTTTGGAACATCTTGCCCCTTGAGGTGAGGCTAGCCCCCACACTCCTGACCTTCAGGAAGCAACTGAAAACCTGGCTCTGCCACCTCGCCTGGGACGGGATGAGTAATAGCTCTTCCTGGGGATGGCTCGCACCGTAAAGTTTGGTTCGTAAACATTACATACAGCCTCTTGGATTTTATATTTTTATATTTTTAATGATTGTATAAAGTACTTTATATGTTTTTAATTGCTGACTTGATTGTAAACCGCCCAGAGTCCCCTTGTGGGGGGAGATGGGCGGTGATATAAGTTAGAAATAATAAATAAATAAATAAATAAATAATTGGCTCCTGGGTGGAAACCCCGCCCCACGCAATTGGCTCCTGGGTGGAAACCCCGCCCCCCGGCCCACGCAATTGGCTTCCACCTTGAGCAGGGCAGGGTTGCTCTGCCCTGTCCCGCAGCTGCCTTGCCTCTGCCAAGAATTTTTTTTAAATTTTTTTTATCCCACCTTTATTATTTTTATAAATAACTCAAGGCGGTGAACATACCTAATACTCCTTCCTCCTCCTCTTTTCCCCACAACAACCACCCTGTGAGGTGAGTTGGGCTGTGTGTGTGTGACTGGCCCAAGGTCACCCAGCTGGCTTTCACGCCTAAGGCGGGACTAGAACTCACAGCCTCCTGGTTTCTAGCCCGTTGCCTTAACCACTAGACTAAACTGGCTCTAAGACAAAAAAAAAGCTGCGGTCATGAGGCGAAAAAGCCTCAGATCACCGCAAAAAGTGACGGTGGGGGGGGCGCCTTCGCTTCCCGGGTGCACAGCTGATCGGCGCAGCTATTTTCCACCCCGGGGCGCCCCCCACCATAACTTTTTGCGGTGATCTGAGTCTTATTTGCGAGCCGGCGGTGTTTCTGGGTTGCTGCCGCCGCGCTTTCAGGTTTTTATGTGCTGTGGGTGGCGGCAGCGGTGGCGTCCTGGAGCCCGGAAGCGCTGATGGCCATCAGTGCTTCTGGGTTCTTGTGCGACACACTTGGGGCCCCCAGGCGACATAGTATTGTGTCGTGACACAGAGTTTGGAAAGCCCTGATCTAGCTAGATTGTCTTACAATTACTTTGAGTATTTGGAGTAAGACAAATGTGATAATGATCAATTTAATGCCAAGGTTGATTTACATTGTAAGAGGCCTTCCTACATTTACACCATATAATTTTAAATGAATTTATAAAATGCTATATACATTTCTCTGGCAAATACATCCTGTATGATGTTACTGTGTACATTCCATTGACCTGTTGGGAAAAGTGGATTTAATTTTCCACATTTTCAGATTTATCCTATGGCATTTATCCTAGCTTCAGTCATTAGCTGAAATAAGGAACTTCAGAATCTAGCTATATTTTTGGCCTCAACTTGAAAGTTACTAACTGGCCCCACAAAAATCCTGGCAAGTATTGGGATCCATTTGTGCAAGGTTTCATTTTGATACCTATACTGAATGCCATAAAATATATATGTGGAAACTATTAGCTCAAAGATAAAATTTTGATTTACTTACTTATTACAAGCATATATTACGATAAATTTCACTTTAAAAATAGTAGGCAAATATACTTTTTTGAGTAAACTAAGCCTGTCACAATATTATTACTTTGGATCAAGTCAGTTCTGAGGAAGCTATTTTTTAAAACTCTTGCAAAATATAAAAACAATTTATCTCAGAGTACTTCTTGGCAGTTTAATCAATTTAAGCCTCTGTTATGCAGTCTAAAGTCCAGCTGTTGTTATTGCTTTTGAAGTTCCATAATGGTTGAAGGTATGAAAGAATTAACTGTGACTCCTAAGACAGCAGCTCTTTTTTAAATAGGAAGATGATTTGTGTAACTTCTGCAATAATGAACCTGGATGTCTTGCCCTGGTAAACCACTGGAAGGTTGTTTTAAAAAACATGAAATAATTTTTCTATGATCTTAAAATGATGAGCAAAAAAAATTTGCTTTGAGTACATTGGACACTTCAGAGAATGTTTAGGAAAGGTTAGGGTTCCTTCTGGAGATGCAATTCAGCAGCTGGATATTAATTCATATAGCTCTCCTATTATTGCCACAGTCTGGGCTAAAATAAACAGGACTGTTAATATAACTCTGAATCAATTACTATGTGGAAAAGATGTCTATGTTCTTCGTTATATTCCTGGAATCTATCAAGACATCAAGCATTGTGGATTTTGGAGACATGGGGCTGACCAAAAGAATTATCCTAAAGCACTGGAAGGAGAAACTGATATCAAATTTGCAGCAATGGATGTTGATAATATACTGTTGGTTAATATTTGAATTAGAAAAGGGCAAAAAAGACAATATGAACAATATGGCCAGATTTTTGGATTTGTTCCATTCATAACATTTTCTGAGGCTTTTTTGTTTAAGAAGGAAATGCTGAAAAAAACTCTGGTGCATGCATGGACACATCAATAAACCTTTGGATCCTAGCCAATATTTTAAAGCTGAGAAAATTAAGATGCAATTTTATATGTTTAATATGGATGCACAAAAGTATCCTCCATTTCAGGCCTTATGGGGATGGTTCATCCATTTTTGGAAGTTATTTTCTAGAAGTGATTTCAGTTGTTTGGGATGCAAGCTGGCCCCCAAATCATTCTCCACTTCAAAGTAAAATCAAAAACTTGATGAAAGCCAGTAAGCTTGTATGAACTCTCAAGTTACTGAGTTTGGTTTTTTTGTGGATGAAAAAAATTGCCAGCCCTGAATTAGCATATGACTTTCATTGTCCTCTGAACCTCCCTTGAGCTGCCCAGAGTAGCTTGGAGTTGGGCTGCATACAAATTTAATAAACTAACAAACAAACAAACAAACAAATAAATTTTAATGCTTACCGTAGCTGTACAGGTTGTATATATTCTTTTCTAAATCTTTTTAGTTCTGCACTAAGAGGTTGGTCTCCATTCTCCATAGCCATACGATCTGCTTCTGTTGGTTCAGGTTCTGGAATTTCAAATCTAATATGGGATGATGAGGTGAAATTTAAATGACTAAGTATTACATTTATATGTTAATTTAGCAAGTGGAAAAAACTAATTGCAACAAACAATACAGAGAAGCATTTAATTTTTCACCATTCAGGAAGTCAACGGGGGTCAGGAAACAGGAGAACAACCCAATAGAATTATAAGCTTCTGAGAGTTAGCACAGATGCAATAACCTAAGTATGTCTTTAGAGAAGGCATGGCATTTTAATATTATTTGCAAACACAAATGTTTACTTATGGTAAATAGGTGTGATATAAATGTATATTTTATTGATTAAATCTTATATACAAATAGGAAATGTGAAGAATGCTAATGATTTATTTAAAACACATGGAGAAATTCAACTGTACCAAGTCCTTTTGTGTTAAATAACCATGACTTAACATAATACACTAACTGGACAACTTGTAGGTCTTATATTGTGACACTTATCTTGCCAATTTTGATCCTCAATGCGGATGCTGATTTATCTTATTTTATTTTATTATTTTGTATGGAATAGAATTGGAATGAAGGTGAGCTTAAGATATATGATCCAGTAAAAACTGCTCACATGATCTCTGATTTACTTGGGTGATACATAAATAATTCATCCTGAGGCTACATCTTCATATTAAATTGGGGAGGTAACAACCTCCTTCTCAAGAATAAACATTTTAAAAAATCTCAAGGAGGGAAAAAAAGTCATAAGGCAGTATTTCAGAAAGATTTGCTTACCTTTCTATCAGGAGACTCAATAATTCCTGAGGCTTACAAAAAGATCTGTATGTGGTAAGAAATGTTCGAACAAAATTGGGATCTAGGATAGAAAAAGAATGACATAGATAGCTTATGAACACCTGTGATGATAGTTAAAAGCATGCACTACTACAAATTAATGCAGATCATATAATAGCAACTGTGCTTTAATGATGACTGAGGAAACAGGAAAAGGATATTAATTCCTGATGGATTTTTTTTTCTTGTAAGCAGAAGGATACTCAGTTCAGGACATTCTCACTAAGGGACTGATTAAGCCAGACTAATGACAACTAATGACATTCTCAGGAGACTGATCTCTCCTTAGATTCCCAGGGAACTCAATACAGGAGACTGAATGTAAAAGAGTAAAAATAAAAAGCATGCTTAAACAGGAAAGCAAGCTTCTTGGTGCAAACGTGGACAACCTGAAGTCCTTCTGATGTACTGAACTCTCATCAAGCCCATCTGACATGTCCAATATGAGCACTGTAAAGGAGCTCAACTGAAAGCAGGTAAGGATTGTCTTTAACCTTCATCTCAAAAGTGGAGCACAGGCAGAGAACATCTTTTCAGAATAGACAACCTTATCCTTCCTTCAGGAAAGGTTAAACAACCTGTTTCACGCTGGAGGAGAAAAGCTGAAGCTAGGTACTCTACCCACTTCCACTACTTTTGTAATGATTAGCAACTCCTGAAAGACTGAATTTAACTTTGCCCATGGGAAGTCTGAATGGTAGAAAGGTATAATAATACAATACAGTACAGTACAGTACAGTACAGTACAATACAATACAATACAATACAAAACGTATCATACAACATATCATTATATATATATATATATATATATATATATATATATATGTGTGTGTGTGTGTGTGTATAAATAAATATAAATATAAATTCACATAACATAACATAACATAACATAACATAACATAACATAACATAACATATTTTCTATCCCTCCTTTATTATTTTTTATAAATAATTCAAGGCGGCGAACATACCTAATACTCCTTCCTCCTATTTTCCCCACAACCCTGTGAGGTGAGTTGGGCTGTGTGTGTGTGACTGGCCCAAGGTCACCCAGCCAGCTTTCATGCCTAGGGCGGGACTAGAACTCACAGACTCCTGGTTTCTAGCCCAGCACCTTAACCACTAGACTAAACTGGCTCGCACGTGCATGCTCTCTCTCTCTCTCTCTCTCTCTCTATATCTATATCTATATCTATATCTATATCTATATCTATATCTATATCTATATCTATATCTATATCTATCTATCTATCTATCTATCTATCTATCTATCTATCTATCTATAAAATCCATTCTCACCCCTATGGGTGGTATGTGTCTTCCTCAACCTCGGGTCCTCTACCAGAGGCCTGGGAGTTTGAGGGTTCTGTGCAGTATCTTAGCTCTTCCTAGCATTGTACTCTTCTGGACAGAGAACTCTGATGTTGCTCCTGGGATCTGTTGGAGCCACTCTTCCAGCTTAGGAGTCACAGCCCCAAGTGCTCCTACCACCACTGGGACCACTTTGGCCTTCACTTTCCACATCCTATCTAGTTCCTCCTTCAGGTGCTGGCAGTTCTCCAGCTTCTCATACTCCTTCTTCCTGATGTTGCTGTCACTTGGCACCGCTACATCTATCACCACCGCCGTCTTGTGGTCCTTGTCTACTACCACAATGTGTGGCTGATTGGCCAGTACCTGCCTGCCTGTCTGGATCTGGAAGTCCCACAGGATCTTAGCCCTGTCATTCTCCACAACCTTCTGTGGAATCTCCCATCTGGACTTTGGAGGGTCTAGCCCATACGCTGTGCAGATGTTCCTGTACACAATGCCAGCTACTTGGTTGTGCCATTCAGTGTATGCTGTTTCTGCCTGCATCTTAAACCCTGCCACTATGTGTTGGACTGCCTCTAAGGCCTCTCTGCACAGTCTGCACCTTGAGTCCTGTCTAGTGTGGTAGACCCCTCCTTCTATGGATCGGGTACTTAGTGCCTGTTCTTGTGCTGCTATGATCAGTGCCTCAGTGCTGTCTTTTAGTCCAGCCCTTTCCAGCCACTGGTAGGATTTCCCAAGGTCAGCCACCTCAGCTATCTGTTGATGGTACATCCCATGCAGGGTTTTGTCTTGCCATGGCACTTCCTCTGCTTGATCTTTCTTCCATGTCTGCTGCTCCGTCAGGCATTTATTTCTTCCATGTCTGCTGAAGCAGCAGCAGACATGGAAGAACATGAAATATAAATATATATATATATATATATATATATATATATATACATACATACATACATACATACACACACACACACACACACACACACTCTCTCTCTCTCTCTCTATATATATATATATATATATACACATACACACACACACACACAAATATATATATATATACATACACACACACAAATATATATATATACATACACACACACAAATATATATATACATACACACACACAACCTATATATATACATACACACACTATATATATATATATACACACACACACAACATATATATATACACACACACACACACTGTATGTATGTATGTGTAGGTAAGGGTTCCCCCCATACATTTGTGCAGTCGTGTCCGACTCTAGGGGCCGGTGCTCATCTCCGTTTGCTAGCCGAAGAGCCAGCGTTGTCCGAAGACACTTCCACAGTCATGTGGCCGCATGACGCGCGCGGAATACTGTTACCCACCCACCGAAGTGGTACTTATTAATTTACTTGCATTTGCATGCTTTTGAATTGCTAGGTTGGCAAGAGGTGGCGCTAGTGCGGGAGTTCACTCCGCACGCAGGACTAGGGATTCAAACCTCCGAACTTGCGATCTTCTGATCGACAAGCCTGGTGTCTTACCCCCTGAGCCACCACGCCCTATATATATATGTATATGTATATGTATATAGTATATACACACACTATACACACACACACACACAATATATACACACACATATATATATATATATATATATATATATATATATATATATAATAAATAATAATAATAGAACGGAAGAATGGCATGTGGGAATAACCTTGAGGGATGAGGGGAAGAGATGCTGCCTAGGGAACAATCAGATAAAAGAGGGAGGAGCCAACAGCAGCTTAACCGTCATAGAAAGAAACTTAGGAAGGATCCGCCCTAATTGATCAGACTGAAAAAAGAGCCGGCGGGAGATTTGTACTTTCAGACGCAAGATTCTGTTAATGTAGCCTTACAATAAAGTAGAATTAGTTCATCTGGTCGTGTTTCCTGTCTGGTTACCTGGGAGGGCTGACAGAAGGCCCATGTTTACTATACTGCACATGGAGAAACCAACTTGCAGTTGCTGCCTTTCTTTCTTTCCACAACTAGGCTGGACAGAAAATGATTTGGAAAAAGAAATAAATTCCAACTTATAGTTTATGCACATAAACCTTTTTCAATTAGTGGTTTACATTTCTCATCTCTTTGGGGAGCACTGAAAGCATTTTTCCTATCCAAGAAAGGAAGATGACCCAACTAGAGAGAAACAGTGTTTGTCAATCAGATCCAGATACAAAGAGGGGAACTTCTCTGAGCTCACTATCTATGGAAATAAGGCATATTCTGTTTCCCTAGTTCTGCACACTAATATATGAATTAATTTCATCTTACTATCCCTTAACATTAGTTTGTTATTTCTGCATTATAATCAGCCAAAGTTAACTTTAACTCAGGGCAGATGAGATAGGGGTCATTCAAAGGCCTATTACTTCTCAACTGTTATTTCTGCACCAAAACTAAGAGAAAGACGGTCCATTTGCACACACTACAAATGACTACACCTCAGTACAGTCATTTAGATATAATACTTTTTAAAAATCTTAGTTTTAAAGTGACTACATAGCATGTGCATTTTTCCTACTAGATGCTGTTGTTATAAGACTTCAAACAGCCATTTATTTGGGTCAAACACACACACGCAGTTAGCCAGGATGCCTGTCTGTGATGAATCTCTCTTCAACACAGGCATTTTAAAAGCTAGAAGACAATCTAAAAATAATAATCATTTCTGAATGCCTTAACAAAGGAAACTGATGCTATGCTGACGCACATGCATTCAACGTACCAAAATTTATAAATAGAATATCACAACCCTATAAGAGAAGAAAACTTGCAAGATTTTTTTAAAACTACAAGTATTCACTCAAGAAATAGAATGGAGCTTATACCATACATGCAGAATTTGAGGAAATGTTATACACGTTTTTGAGTATATGTAAAGAAGCTCTAGTATTGCCTACATGGAATTCAAAAATCAGTGATTCATCCTGACCACTTTTGTCCCATTATCCATCAATTTCCATGTATTAGTTACCAACAAAATCATGAGTGGAATGAAGGAAGGAATTACTTTACATCCGCTTTGCAAGGAGCTAAGTTACCAGCTCTGCTGTATCTACCAAATGCAAGAGTCAGACCCACCGACATTCAAGAGCAGGAGAATGAAGTTCTGGAAATCAAATCCTGGCTTAACCCAAAATATACCACATATTGCCATCCTTGTATGCAACCAGACACTGTGATTAACTGCTTCCTAATTTTGGCTTCTTTGGAAGCTTCTAACCATAGTTTCAGCTTGACCATAACTAACTAAATTTATGTATCATGCTAAGCCATAGTTTATTTTAATTATAGATTCCTGAACTAGCCACAGTAGCTGGATCACACATAATCTAAGCATATCCCAAACAGACCACATTACTGTTTAATGCAATGTGTGTACCCAGCCTTGTTACACTGTCTGACCAAACCAGGAGCAGAACAGCAGCAAAAGGGTTAGGTACGCAAGGAGCAGCACAATTCTACAATCAGATAAGTTTCAGACAGCACTAAGCACTAGAACATGCATCTTCATAAATTTTCAGTGAAACAGACTCATGATTTCTTAGAAGTAACCCAATTGTTTATAGTATCTGTAGCAGAGACGTATACTGGACTGTAGCCAGACATCTCTTTTCAGATTCTAAGTCCAGATTTTAGTAAGCAAAAGGTAATATAGTGGAACTCATAAAGCTAGGTATGTGGAAAGGTTGTTGTACTACTAATGGTTTGGGCCAAAACAGCGTTTGTGTAATTTCTGTTTTCTGTTATGCCAAGCCAGACCAGATGGCCAATGAACAATCAAAAATACTTTTGAAAGGAAGTCCTTCTGGAGAATGCTAATTTCCGGCTCCCACCCATTTATGTGCAAGTGCTGTTCAAGTACAATGACAAAATAAGTGTTAAAAATCAAGAAGAAAATGTAGGTTGTTTTGAGAAAACTGCTTTGAAGGACTGCACACAAAGTTTCTAGATAAATAAATAAAAATAAGAGTTTATTTTTTATTAGTGCTAGACTTACTTTCTCACAATACTTCTCTCCCCCACCCCCATTTTCATTTCATGGCTGACGATGGCTTTCTGAGTGTTTCTCAGAACACTACCTATATCTCCTAGTTGATGGGAGTCAGGCAGCTGTATGTTGGCCTGCAAGGTAGTCCCCAGATTAGAGATGAGTAGCATGAGGATATTCAGGGTAAAACTGGGCTTTGGTCGTGCTTGGGCCATAGTGGCCAAAATGTGCCCACATGGCTAGCATTGTACTTATCCTTAGAAGACTACAGGAAGACATGATAGCTGTCTTTAAGTATCTGAAGGACTGTCAGGAAACAGGGCAGAGTTGTTTCAGAAGACAAGACAAGACGTCATCAGTTAAAGTACAAGGAAGCAGACATCAGTTGGACATCAGGAAAAAATTCTAAAAGGTAAGAACTGTTCCACAATGCAACAGACTGTCAGAGGAGGTTGTGACCTTTGCTGGAGGCATTTAAACAAAGCTGCATGATCATCTGTTGGAGATGCTACAGTAGTAGATTCCTGCACTGGACAGGAGGTTGGACTGGATGATTACCAAGGTCCGCTCCAACACTTATATTCTGTGACTGTATGGCGATTATCTGCTTAGGAAAAGATGTATTTGAAATATGTGAGTCTACTCATGTATGCCAACGGAATGAAAATAAATCTAAAAACACAACTGATTTATGATGAACGACAAAGATAATTAATGAAAGATACAGGAGTGATAAGAAGTTCTGAATGTGGGACAGATCATTTTTGACAATCTCAGGAAAATACATGTTTGAATTAAGGAGGCACCCATAGCTCACCCATACCTGCTCCAAAACACCTTGTCGCACACTACTGTAGCTTTAGAGAAACAGAATGCTAAATAGGCTTGAATTACTAAATGTTTTACATGGATGTGGAATTTAAAGTTGGTTACTGAATGTGATAAAGAGTGCTACAGAAGATATAAGTAAAGCATACAAGAGAATAAATGGAATGCTTAGGTTTATCACTGAGCAGGGAACAAGACACAGTGCATGATGTTCCCTTCACTGTTTGTTTATAGATAAATGTACAATGAATGCTTTTGGTGGTTACAGATGTGATGGTTGGGGACGTTTTTATGCAGGTGATGCTGTGCTGTTAGCTGAGAATTTTTTTTGCAGCAAATGTTAGGCTTTATGATCCACTGAGGAGTATGCTTTTGAAAACTAACATATCAAAAACCAAGGTAGTTGTGTTTGACAGGGAGTGAATGAAGTGAACAATTGCAAGTTATACCTAAGTGTAAAAAAGACTAGAATAAGTTGATGAATTAATGCACTTTGTTGTATTGTTTATTAAAATAACAAAACAGTTGGAGACATTTTAGGATATGCAAATCTTGGTAAAAACATTATGGGCAGCATGTGG
Organism: Charina bottae; assembly: GCA_023362775.1. Taxonomy (NCBI): domain Eukaryota; kingdom Metazoa; phylum Chordata; class Lepidosauria; order Squamata; family Charinaidae; genus Charina; species Charina bottae. The sequence continues at coordinate 75,106,259 of JALMGJ010000001.1, read as the reverse complement.
TCTGTTGCAAGAAATAAATGTTTACCAAACAATATGAAAATGGCTGCATGGAAAAGCATACTTCTCCATTATATAGAAGTGAGAGTCAGGTACAAAAGTGAGTGACCAGTATGAAAAAAAGTACATTAAATGGCATGATGTGTGCATTCAGAGACAATGAATGAAGATCAAATCATGAAACAAATACACAATGGAAGAATGAACAGGTTGAGAAGAAAGGGAAGACCAAGAAAGTTGAAGTGATGGAACTGATGAAATGCCGAAAAAGAAAGAGTTGAGAAGCTTAAAGGAAGGCAATGTAAGAAGCAGCATACAGACAGATCAGAAACAAAGACAGAAAGGTATAGAGATATATGGTGAACAATCTTGGTGTAAACTAGTTTTACCTATGTTTCCTTTTCTTTTTTTTTAATTGCATACTTTTAATTTATTTGGCTTACTGTTTCTTACTCCTTTTTTGTACCCTGCATAATGTTGTTTACCCTGAAAGGGAATAGCGGAATTTGCCTGCATTCTATTTTTTATTTATAAACTACTTCAAGATGTAGTGGTATGTACACATTTTTGGTTGATACGAAAATGATTGTTTAAAAACCTATTCTGGTATTTAAACAAGGAAAGACCTGCTCAGCAGTAGATGTGAGCCATATAGACAATTTTAGTGGCAACTAGTTTAGCATTAGACTCCATTCTAAAGGGCCATTTGGTCCACCATCCCTTTTGATCACCTGGCTTCTAAACACAAGAATAAACAGAGCAGCTGCCAATGCAATTGGAATTAGGCTGGTTGCAGAAAAGTTTTAGAAACTTCATGGAGTGTCCACTTATCACATACAGATCTCATGCTCCAATATCTACACTTAGCAGGGGACTGGATTTGATAGCTTAAATGTCCCCTTCCAATTCTGGGATTATTTTTTCTTGATGGGAAATGTTTTTAGCCTTCAATTTTCAGAATATAAACAAACATGTTAATTTGGGGGCTGTCCACTATAACATGCCATCTATAGGTTGTGGAAATATTTCCGTAAGAGCGCACTGGCACTCAAATAATTCTATCAATTAACGTGGTTCTCTGATACTGCATGCCTTCCAGTTGCTTATTCATTATGTCTCACCATATTCAGAGTATGACCATTCCAAAACACCTAAACTGTGGGAATTTTAAACAGCATTTGGGCAGAGGTGGGCAAAGGGAACACCGCAGAAGAGGCAGAGAGGGGCAATAGCATAGGGATTTATGGCTAGTGGAGAAAGTTAGGAGGTTGCAGCCAGGATTTGAAACAAGAGATGGTGACAGGACAAGACAGAAAGGTGGTGCTGGTCAAAAAGGAGAATGACAAGATAATGATACTGGAGTTTGTTCCTGGTGGGAAGGACCAAAGGCAAGAGAAGTTGAGGCAGAGAGGCACAAGTTTCTGGTGAGCAACAGAATTAGGGAAAGGAGACCCCTAGAGTCATATCTGGCCCTCTGATATGGGTGTACAGCAGCTCTGACAGCCAGTAATTGTGTCCCTATGCTCAAAGGTTTTCAGATTATCTGGCTCAAGTGAGCCAGAAATACAGCTTTACTCCAATCATTTATTGTAGTCTTATAGTATCACCTTTACAAAATATTAGATGTGAATTATCTATCATCCATCTATCTATCTATCTACCTACCTACCTTACCTACCAACATTATGAGTTGTAGTATATTATTACAAAAAATAATTTTATTGAAATATAAGGTTCCTGTTTTGAAAATATCCTCTTGTTTAAGCTGCACTGCAGGCTGCTGTTTCTGAAGAGTACAAACATAACAGAATGAATCTTTATTCTCTGTTTATGCCTCTGAAGGTTTTACAAGCACAGCTTACAACTGAACAAAGAATGGTAGTATTTTATTATTGCTTTATTAATATTAACTCAGTGCTGATAATCTTTTTCTTTATATTTTAACGCAAAATTAAGTGATCCAGCATCTAAGGCATAGCTTTCCAAACTGTGTGTCGCAACACAGTTTAGTGTGTCGCGAAGCGGTGGCTTGGGGGTGGGCGCGGCGGTGTGCACGGCGGCGGCGCACCATCAGCGCTTCCGTATTTTAGCGAGGCCGCCGTGCACGCCACCGCCACGCACACCCCCGTGCCGCTGCCGTGCACGCGCGCAACGCTGCGCACGGCACCGCACCGCCACCGCCGTTGGTGTGTCGCCAACGGCAGCAGTTTGGAAAGCACTGATCTAAGGCATAGTACCATAGTACTCCGGTAATATGTTCTTAAGGTTAAGAAGATGGCCAACAAAGCATTACAAAACTTCTTCAAGCTGCTAGTTAAAATAGAGTTGATGTCTTTTTGTACCTGTATCCTTTGCCCCTTGCAATGCTGCTGGGATTTTTTTTTATTATTCTTTATGGGTGGGCTTATTTATTTTTATTGAAGGGATTCTTTTTATGTTTTTGATTGCTATCCCTTTAGAAACTTTAGGAATGAGTGACAGACAAATCTAGCAAATAAAATAAAATAAACCAAATCAAATCCAACCATTCTGGTTCTGTTGGCATACAGAAGACAATTATAAAATAACTCAGATATTTTAAAGACTTGAAGATTCCTTAATAAATCAAATCAAATCAAATCAAATCCAACCATTCTGGTTCAATTGGCATACGGAAGACATTTAAAAAATAACTCAAACATTTTAAAGACTTGAAAAGATTCCTTACCAGCATACATGTGGAATGTAAGTCTCTCAATCAGTTTGACAACAGTTCCTGCCTTAATAATTGGGATTCCAGATTTGGGCTGCATATTTTCTTCAAAAACAATATTTTCTGTAGAATCAGGTTCTGCGAATCTATACAGCTCAGGACTTGGAAATCTCATCTGCTCCTCTTTCTCTTCTTGCAACATTGTTACATCTAACATGCGTTCCAGGGTACTTCTGTACTGTAAAGAGATCAAGGCTGCCATCCAGTTGTTCTTCTCTTCAGCCGATTTAGCAGCAAAAATAACACTGTTTTCATCTTTTAAAATGATTTCAAAAGCATGCTTGTACTCATTAGTGTTATCTTTATCATTGATCTGTACCTTTCGCATAAGAAATTTCTCTTTCAGACGATATTCTGCATTGCTAGCACCAGGCAGTCTTGGTTGGCCATGATTTGACTTACAACAAATCATCAGACCATCAAAGAGAAATATATGTCTTTCATGTTTGGCACCCACACGTGTGAGAGTTCCCTCCATAATAAATTCATTGCAGCATTGTCCAATGTCTTTACCCTCCCAGCCATCAATATTCTTCTGGATCTCGTTCATTTTCTTGATTGCTAGCTGCTTCCCCTTCATTTGTTGACTATAGAATCGGCATGCAGATTCACTTTGAAAGAGGAGCAAGATGATATTTATTTATACAGTAACAATCACATATTTAGCAGAAAAATAACATGTTTGTTGACAACTAATGTGGAGAAGAGTTTAATAGGATCTAGAAGATATGATAGAAAAGAAATCAGCGAGTTAGCTTCAATTATATGCAGAAGTTTCAGATCTGAAAGCACTGTCAGTTAAAGATGTAATTGACAAATTAACAGATTCCCAGTAGTCAGCCTTGTTTGAACTGTACAGTAGCAATTAATCCTTTATTAACAAATAAAATATATATAAACAACTCTAAACATTCTGACTTTCCATTCTTAGGTACTTTAATCACCGCATGCCGTAAGCCATTACTGAATGAGTTAGTATGAAAAGTTATTAGATGCTCTAAATTAATCTGCAAGATATTTTTGTTTGGATAATAGTTAATAAAAGCTATTTTTCTGTCTGCTTACCAGTATATTCTCAAGATGCATTTACTAGAAGCATGAAGACAAACACACACACAACTTTAAAACAATAGCTATCCGGACTTCGATGTCACTTCCTCTGAAAAATCATATTGTTGCAATCTACTTTGTTCATTGTTTACTAAGAAAGGAAACTGAGAAATCCAGATTTATAGCACAGTGCTCCAAGACTAAAAGAAGGGAGAAAACGGAAATACGTTTACCTAAGCCTTCTCTTTGCGAGACTTTTGGAGCATATCCTCTCCATACTACTCTGAAGATTAAGCAGGGCTGTAATTGCTTGTTTCAAACACTCTTTGTCCTCTTCATCTTCACTTTTCTCTTCTAATTGCTATGAACAGGAGAATAATAATTTATATAATTATAGAACCTGATAGGTCAGGTTTTATCTTTCAGTGGAAAGCAAGGGTTTCTTTTTCATGTAGTTATGCTTGCAATAATATAACAAATACTAACAACACTATGAGAGGAAAGGCACAATTAATCCAAATAAAATATCTTGGGGATCATATGGAATATTCTTAGCACAGCACTGAGTTGGCACAGATGCTGCCTTGAGAATGGATGAAAAATGAGCACATCTTTCACTGTACCAGTTCTTCATTGGCTCTCTGCCTCAAAACAATATCTAATCAGGCAAGACAGTTTTAACAGGTCAGTTTGAGGTGGTGGGACTTACTGGAAGTGAGATATAATATTGACCAGGGAAGAGAGCGGAAGTGGCAGTGTGATGGTGGGGAGGAAGGAGGAGACAACAGCACTGGAAAGCTCTCAACTCACTTTGCTTTGAATCTTTTTTTAATAGTAATTTTATTAAAAATTATAATTACAACAAAAAACTAATACAAACTAACAAAAAAGAAGAATAAAAAGGTAAAGAAATAAAGAAAAAGAAAAGAAATATGTAAGAAATGACTTCCCCCTTCACCACAACAAATATAAACAATTTTAGTAACTTATCACCTTCTCTTAAAATACAACAAATGATCTCTTCCTCTCATATCCCATCTCTTATCTATAAATAAATCCTTAAAACCTTGTCATTTCAGTCCTGATCAGCAAAAGTCCATTAAGGGTTACCAGAGATAACAACTTATCTATTTTAACCGTGATCAAGTAAAAAAACTTTATATTCCTTCCTTTTACTTTTAGCAATCTTGATCAAATAATGTCCTATAACTTGATTTCTTTTCATTTTTTCTTTGTCCCTTCTCACAAAATTCTTCAGAGATTTAACAAGTCTCTTTTGTAAATCCAATATAGGAAAATTATCCAGGTCACTCTCTTGGTTTGTTATTTGTATATCCCTTTTAATTATTAAGACATCAACCAGTTTCATTTGTATGTCCAGTGCAGCATCTTTTTCCATGTCATTCTTGTAACCTGTCATTTTTAAATCCACTTTCAGATCAGTCTGTCTTGTCCAGCAAAAACTTGTTCGTCTTCTATAACATCTTATAAACACAGTCAATCTATAGAGGCAGACACTCCTAAAATTAACTTCTGGGTCCACTGTTCAAAAATATCCTTCAATATGTCCAATGTTAAAATATTTTGCTCCATTCTGTATTAGTAAGTCAAATTTAAGTGTTCTTCTCCTTTAATTGTAATCTTTAGCTCCTTCTGGTTCCTTCTAGTGTCCAACCTATCATGTCCCATCCTATCATGTTTTTTCTAAAAGAATTCAAAACAATTTCCCATGGGAAGGATTCTTATAATTAATTCCAAAATCTTATTTCAAATCCATCTGGACAGTTCATTTGTAACTTTGCAAAATCAAAGTTCTAATCACCCTTTTGCTGTTTATTAAAAAATGTTTTTTAAGTCCTTAAACTTGTATTTAAAAAACACGAAGTATAGCCTGTCTCATAGGTATGATATTTATTTCCGTTACATGTGGATTTCTTAGAATTTCAACACAGAAGAGAGTGTCAATGTGGTGTAAAGCTGCTAGAGCATGAGCAGGGAGATCCAGCACTGTGGGTGACTTTGGACCGGTCACCCTCTCTCAGCTTAATCTATTTCAGAGTTGTTGTTATGGAGAAAAGTAGGAAAAGGGATGCTATGCATGCTCTCAGGTGTTCCTGGATGGAAGGTATATAATATATTTAGATATAAGTCTAAATAAATATTCAACCGAACATGGGTAAGAGCTGTTATTAAAGCCTACTTCGTGGCAATTCGTGTAGCAAAGAGGAAATACTTCTCCGCACTAACTGCATCTGCAGATAATTGCCCGGCGGCTGTTTTTAAGGTGACCTGCTTACTTCTGGGTAAGGAGGACTTGGGGGTGTACCTGCAGGGGCTGAGGAATTTGCTGGTTTTCTAGCAGATAAAATCACTCGGATTTGTTCCCAGTTGGATGCCGGCGTGGACCCTATTGCTCCTGAAGAAGTGGACAGGATCCTATGGACTGTGGCTCGGTCACCCGTGTGTTAGATCCGTGTCCCTCCCAGCTAGTAAAGCCTCCTGGGAGGTGACATGTGGGTACTTGTGGTGGTTAATGCATCTCTGGAGGAGGGGGTGGTGCTCCAGCCTTTTAAAGAAGCTGTGGTTTGCCCCCTCCTCAAGAGGCCATTGCTGGATCCTGCCCTGATGGACAGTTTTCATCCTCTCTCCAACCTCCCTTTTTGGGGAAGGTTGTTGAGAAGGTGGTCGCGCTGCAGCTCCAGAGGATCCTGGATGAAATGGATTATCTGGACCCCTTTCAGTCAGGATTCAGGCCTGGATATGGGACAGAAATAACACTGGTCACTGGACACTGGTTTCTATGATCTCTGGCGGGAGCGGGACGGGTGCGACCATACTTGCTCTACTCGATCTCTCAGCGGCATTTGGTACCACTGACCATGGTATCCTTCTGGAGCGGCTTCAGGGGTTGTGGGTGGGGGGCACTGTGTTGTCCTGGTTTACCTCCTTCTTCCGGGGCCGTTTCCAGTCAGTAATGATCAGGGGCAAGAGGTCCCACCCTTGGCCCCTGCTTTGTGGGGTGCTTCAGGGGTCAGTGCTCTCTCCACTTGTTTAACATCTACATGAAGCCGCTAGGTGAGATCATCCATCACCACGGGGTGAGATATCATCAGTATGCTGATGATACTCAGTTGCACACCGCTGCCCAAGGTGAGTTAAGTGATGCCGCAACTGCCTTTCCCAGTGCCTGGAGGCTGCTGAGGTCTGGATGGGGAGCAACAGGTTGAAGTTGAACCCTGGCAAGACAGAATGGCTGCGGGTTCGGGGCTCTTTGGCTTCCAGAGAATTACCTTTGGTCTTGGATGGGACTGCACTGCCCCAGACAGACCCTGTGCATAACCTGGGGGTTCTCCTGAACTCACGACTCCTGCTCAAAGAGCAGGTGGCAGTCGTGGCCAGGAAGGCCTTTGTGCAACTGTGTATTGTGCGCCAGCTACGCCCATTCCTGGACCAACAAGCCCTTCTCACAGTCACCCACTCCCTAGTCACCTCCCATTTGGACTATTGTAATGCGCTCTACATGGGGCTGCCCTTGAAAAGTACCCAGAAGCTTCAGCTGGTTCAAAATGCAGTGGCCTGCATAGTTTTGCGCAAGCCTAGATTTGCGCATGTGTCACCTCTTTTGCGGGAGCTGCATTGGTTGCTGATTTGCTTCCAGGTCCAATTCAAGGTGCTGGTTATCACCTTTAAAACCCTTCATGGCTTGGGGCCAGGTTATTTGCAGGACTGCCTTTCACATCTACCCGGCCCACCAGAGCAGGGAGGCAGGGTATGTTGCGGGCCCCTTGTTAGGGAAGTACATCTAGTGGGGCTGAGAAAAAGGGACTTCTCTGTGGTGGCTCCCTCCCTTTGGAACATCATTCCCCCAGAGATAAGATTGGCTCCCTCTTTGCTCCTTTTCCAGAAGACCCTGAAGATCTGGTTTTGTCAGCGGGCCTGGGGACCCCAGGTCACTTCAGAGCTGATCAAGTGGTTGATTTGAATGTGTTTGTTGCCGCCGTGGGGTATGCATTGTGTTTTTATGGTTTTTAATTCTGTAAGCCTCCTGGAGTCATCGTGTGTGAATTGGGCAGCCATATAAATTTATTTAATAAATAAATCAATAAGAAACAAACCCCGAATTTATAATCTTTATGTTGACAAAGCAACATAGAGCAAATTCTGAAGTCTTTAACCAAAAATAAAAAAGTTGGAGTTTTCTTTAAATTTTAGTTAACATGATACATAACATTATGAGTAATAGTCATAATGACTAGAAGAGAACACTTAAATTCTTCTTCCCTATTCCCTAATTAATTTACCCTATGGGGATATATGTATGTATGTATGTATGTATGTATGTATGTATTTTATTTTATTTTATTTTATTTTATTTTATTTTATTTTATTTTATTTTTATCCCGCCTTTATTATTTTTATAAATAACTCAAGGCGGCGAACATACCTAATACTCCTTCCTCCTCCTATTTTCCCCACAACAACAACCCTGTGAGGTGAGTTGGGCTGAGTGTGTGTGACTGGCCCAAGGTCACCCAGCCGGCTTTCATGCCTAAGGCGGGACTAGAACTCTCAGTCCCCTGGTTTCTAGCCCAGCGCCTTAACCACTAGACCAAACTGGCTATCAGAGATGCACAAAGATAATGGAGATTCTGAACTAGCATTGTAGGAAACATTTCAGAATTGAAATATTTCAAGCTCAAAATACGTAGATATTGAAATTCCTGAAAATGGAGAACTTGTTTAGGGAGGTACCACTGACAGTTTATTGAAAACTTCACAAATATTAGATAGAATTATTTTTTCTTACCTTTAAAAGTTCAAAATAGTGAAGACAATGGTAAACAGGAACTAGAAGTAGCCTAGGTAAAACATACTGAACAGCTTCTTTAAAGCCATATCCAATTGACTAGAAAGTAAAAAAAAAGTATTTCAGTGTTATGAGTAAGTCTTACAATAGCTACAATATCCATTATATAAATGCATTACTTAGCATACCTGCAAATAGAACGCTGCTCCAGGCTTTGATAACTGACTAAGAAAAATATCATGAAAGCCAGTCCGTAAAATATCTTGAGTGTATGATTCATAAGGATCAAATGCTAGCTCCTAAAGAAAGGATTGAAGAATATTTCAAATGACTCACTGCTTCAAATTATCATATTAAAATATGATAAACATAAATTCAAACATTCATGAACCTATAAAGCATTGCTTTAAATTAATCAAAAGATAGCCCTGTATTAACACATATGTTTAGGCAGGAAGTATTGAATGTACAGTATATGTTGTTATTTCCACTCAGAAAGTTGTTAGTGTTTTTGTCTTTCAATGTTTACAGGATTAAAATTGTTTAAAGAGATGATTATGATCTTTTACATTAAAAAACCTGAAATTACAGTACACAGATCCAACAGTAAACATAAAGCTACCTTAAAGATTTCAGATATTTACTAGGCATTTGCCAATTCCAACAGTGACCAACTTAAAGAATTTAATTTAATTTAATTTAATTTAATTTAATTTAATTTAATTTAATTTAATTTAATTTAATTTAATTTAATTTAATTTAATTTAATTTAATTTAATTTAATTTAATTTAATTTAATTTAATTTAATTTAATTTAATTTAATTTAATTTAATTTAATTTAATTTAATTTAATTTAATTTAATTTAGGGGGAAGGGTCGGGTAGCAGAGCAGGATGTGGGGATTCCCTTGATTTTCCAGACTTCAAATAAGGAAAGTGTGTATAACAAGGAAGAGAATTACTGAATCTCCAAAAAAAACCCTGGACTGATTACTCTTGAGTAAAGGTTGACTCCTGGTGTCCATAGGAATATGTCCATGTATTTTTCTTAGTAACAACATAGATGAGTTATGTCATTTCTGGGATTCTTTAGTTTTACTTCCCACTGTAGCTTTACAGGACTACTATTGCTTGGTGGCTTCCCATTAAAATATTAATCAGATCTGATTCTGCTTAACTTTTTGGGTATCCACTAAGGTCTGCTAGTCTTGCTACTCTAACACATTAAAAGTCTCCATTTGACTTAACTCTGGTTATGAAGGATCTCTGAGTGCTTGTTGCAATGATTTAAGAATGATATACAAATGTTTAGAAAAGTAAAATAACATTTTTCTTTGAAAAATATAACTTGTTTATATATTTATAGCAGAGCTTTCCAAACTGTGTGTCGGGACACGTTAGTGTGTCGGCTGTAGTGTCTGGGTGTGTTGTGGCTGCTGCTGCCTCCGAGCCCTGCCAGGATTCCGCGCAGGTCCTAGTGCCTGCCTTGTGCCCTGCTGTAAGAGTGTGTCGCGAAATGATGCCCTGCTGTAAGAGTGTGTCGCAAAATGATGCATGTCTAAAAAGTGTGTCACCAACATGAAAAGTTTGGAAAGCTCTGATTTATAGAATAGTCTATCCAAAGTTAATTTGGGAACAAGTGGCTGAAATAAATTCAAAATTGAACAATATTTTATGTTCCTTGTAATTTCTCTCCTTCTTTAGAACTACAATGAGGTGGAGAATTTGAGATAACTTATGTTTTTAGAAGTTGTTAAGAGGTTCAGTACAAGTAAATTGCAATGAATTACACAGTGGTTAAAAGCAGCAGAAACTAAAAATTAGAAGAAATAAAGTAAAAAATTACAAGGTAATAAAGAGGTCTTTTTCCTGTTGCCAGAATAATAATGGTGTACGTGCCAAATAGATCTCTGTAGGATCTGGAAATGGGTCTTGGATTGCATTGAGAAGCATACAGGTAGTCCTCGCTTAACGTCCATTCGTTCAGTGACTGCTCAAAGTTACAGCAGTGCTGAACAAATGGTACTTATGTCCGGTCCCCAAAGTTACAGCTGTTGCAGTGCCACGGCACAAAGCCCCAGATGTTCCCACTGTCCTGCGCTCCGTGCGCAATTTGAAGAACAGCAGGCGCGTCCTTCTCGCAATGCTTTAGAAGGCATCAGAAGCTTTCTGAAGGCTTTCTGAAGCACTGTGAGAATGGCGCAAGTGCCCTTGGGAAGAAGACCTGGTGCGGCCAGCAGCTGCTTTGCATAGGGTCAGGTCGGGCGCACCTCGTCAGCAGTGGAAGACAGCAAAGGTCAGCTGGGTGCAGCAGGGCCTGTGGAGCGCAGGACGGCTAGGGAAACTGGGGTTTTGCACTGTGGTGCTGGGGTGGCTGGCCGCACCGCGGGGCTTGAGGTGGCACTCCTTGGCAGTGGTGGCGGTGCTGAGGCTGAAGTAGAGGCCTGGGGGCAGGGGCAGCTGGCCGAGACTGCTGAAGGCCCTGGGCCTCTACTTCAGCCCCAGCACTGTCGCCAAGGAGTGCCACTGTGCAGGGAAGCCAAAAGGGCAGAGATGCGGGGGGAGATAGGCAGGTGGGGGGAGTTGAAGAGGAGGCAGAAGAGGCAGTCCTTTAACTTACCGAGGCTCAGGGCTGGGAGGGACCAAGCCAGGAATGGCTTGGATCAGGGTGGTTCCTTGCCTAATGACCGATGGGATTCGGTTAACGACAGCAATGGGGACTGCTGGGACTGCCGTTGCTAAGTGATGCGGTCACATGATGTCACACTTTACAACTGCATCACTTAGTGATGGAAATTCTGGTCCCAATTACTGTCATAACTCGAGGACTACCTGTACTAATCTTCAAGCCAACATAAATATAGCTCCTCTTTAGTATTTATACATCCAAGAGGTCATTCTGGAGAGAGGTAGGGGCTTCAAATGTGTTCCCTTTCTCTTGAGCTCTCCATCAATTTGGACAAAAGGGCTTTAGGTCAAAGCAATGAATTATTATTGTATTATTGTACAATATTATTGTATGATTACAATATTCAGTTCCACTCAGTAGCCTAGCCATGTGTTTGTACTAACTGAAGTTTAGTTACACACCACAGTAAACTAAATAGGATGGCATTAAGACTTAATAGCAGAACTCTATCCTCAACACCTAGCTTCTTCAAATGACTGAAGGCTTCGAGAGGTCCAGGAAAATCAACATGATCCTACCTCCTCTACCTTTCATACAGCAAAGATTATTCCAGAGGGCAACCAAGATTGAATGCCTCAGACAGACACTGGTTAAAAAAAAAACATTTATCTTAGAGTATCTGAAAGTAATTAACCTCTATTTGGCTCAAGCATCTTCAGCTTCTGATAATTAATAGAGTTGGGCAAAAGTTAGATTTGGAGATTCAGTCTAAAGGTGATTTGATCGAATTTCCAAATCAGATCAATCACTAAACTGAATCAGCTGCCTTCAAATCTATCCAATAGCTTTTGCATGCCCAAAGCCATTTTTCTCTCTGAATAGAACCAATGTTTTGCATAAGACTGAAACTGATCCATAAGCCCCTGATAATTAACTATTCTGTGGAAATACAGCCACAGGCAGCACAATCTGCTAAACACAGTTAAAAGGTATAGAGATGCCATACTTCAACTTTGGGGCCAAAAGAAACTGCTGACAGCATGGCATTACATTTTTATTTAATGTATGATGCACCCAAGGTCAGAAGAACAGGAAAATAGACCACAATAGACCATTCATAAATAGTATTACCTACCTCGGCTAAATCTTCAAAACAGCTTCCTACTAATGGATGGGGACTGCCTTCATCAGTCATTTCTACTGTATCTTCAATATGGCCTAGCAACTTCACACTAAGTTCATGAATATCTGATACTCGGCTGAATATATTTTCTACATCCTGCAAAACAAATGTATTGATAAATAGTATTTGGAAGTAGGAATTGAGATATTTAAATATTAAGTTTGTTGATTATAGGACATCCTATATAGCAGGGCTTTCCAGCTACACACCAGCGACACACCAGCAGCGGCGGTGGCGCGGGGGGGCATGTGGCGGTGCGTGCATGGCGGCGGCAGCCTCCGCTAAAACGCGGAAGCACTGATCCCGCGCCGCTGCCGCCATGCACGCGCGTGCCGCCGCTTCCGGGTGGTGTGGCGACACACCACGCTGTGTGTGGCGACACACTTTTGTGTCGCGACACACAGTTTGGAAAGCTCTGCTATATAGGAAATAATGAAATAGTACTCCACACAATGGGTTTTCATATTCAACTTTCACTACTTATCTCATTACTCTATCCATAGCCTGCACAAAGACACTCTTCCACCTTAGGCACAAGGCTCTTCAGATTCTGTTCTTTAATTAGATTTGTACTTAAAACTCTGATCAGCAAGAGGGGGAAAAAAACCAGAAAAGTTTTTTTTTCCAACTCATGGTTAGCAATCTAGCTTTCTTTAGCCAAGAGTCAATCACAAATGCATATATTCTGGTACAACCACCTAATGAAACTTGAGTACTGCTAATTTGTAATTGGTATCACATAACTTTAACAATTAAGGAGAAATACAAAACATCCAAATACTTTATTCCATACCGGTATTTTTTTTTTGAGAGAGAGTTATAACATTTCATGGAAGATTATTTGTATAGATTCAGCTTTATTTCTTTACTACTATGCTACATACAGTGGGGCAAAAAAGTATTTAGTCAGCCACCAATTGTGCAAGTTCTCCCACTTAAAAAGATGAGAGAGGCCTGTAATTGACATCATAGGTAGACCTCAACTATGAGAGACAAAATGAGAAAACAAATCCAGACAATCACATTGTCTGATTCGGAAAGAATTTATTTGCAAATTATGGTGGAAAATAAGTATTTGGTCACCTACAAACAAGCAAGATTTCTGGCTCTCACAGACCTGTAACTTCTTCTTTAAGAGGCTCCTCTGTCCTCCACTCATTACCTGTAGTAATGGCACCTGTTTGAACTTGTTATCAGTATAAAAGACACCTGTCCACAACCTCAAACAGTCACACTCCAAACTCCACTATGGTGAAGACCAAAGAGCTGTCGAAGGACACCAGAAACAAAATTGTAGACCTGCACCAGGCTGGGAAGACTGAATCTGCAATAGGCAAGCAGCTTGGTTTGAAGAAATCAACTGTGGGAGCAATAATTAGAAAATGGAAGACATACAAGACCACTGATAATCTCCCTCGATCTGGGGCTCCACGCAAGATCTCACCCCGTGGGGTCAAAATGATCACAAGAACGGTGAGCAAAAATCCCAGAACCACACGGGGGGACCTAGTGAATGACCTGCAGAGAGCTGGGACCAACGTAACAAAGGCTACCATCAGTAACACACTACGCCGCCAGGGACTCAGATCCTGCAGTGCCAGACGTGTCCCCCTGCTTAAGCCAGTACATGTCCGGGCCCGTCTGAAGTTTGCTAGAGAGCATTTGGATGATCCAGAAGAGCTGGGAGAATGTTATATGGTCAGATGAAACCAAAGTAGAACTGTTTGGTAGAAACACAACAAAAAACACAACACACAAAACGTTGTGTTTGGAGGAGAGAGAATGCTGAGTTGCATCCAAAGAACACCATACCTACTGTGAAGCATGGGGGTGGCAACATCATGCTTTGGGGCTGTTTCTCTGCAAAGGGACCAGGACGACTGTTCCGTGTACAGGAAAGAATGAATGGGGCCATGTATTGTGAGATTTTGAGTGCAAACCTCCTTCCATCAGCAAGGGCATTGAAGATGAAACGTGGCTGGGTCTTTCAGCATGACAATGATCCCAAACACACCGCCCGGGCAACGAAGGAGTGGCTTCGTAAGAAGCATTTCAAGGTCCTGGAGTGGCCTAGCCAGTCTCCAGATCTCAACCCCATAGAAAACCTTTGGAGGGAGTTGAAAGTCCGTGTTGCCCAGCGACAGCCCCAAAACATCACTGCTCTAGAGGAGATCTGCATGGAGGAATGGGCCAACATACCAGCAACAGTGTGTGCCAACCTTGTGAAGACTTACAGAAAACGTTTGACCTCTGTCATTGCCAACAAAGGATATATAACAAAGTATTGAGATGAACTTTGGATATTGACCAAATACTTATTTTCCACCATAATTTGCAAATAAATTCTTTCCGAATCAGACAATGTGATTGTCTGGATTTGTTTTCTCATTTTGTCTCTCATAGTTGAGGTCTACCTATGATGTCAATTACAGGCCTCTCTCATCTTTTTAAGTGAGAGAACTTGCACAATTGGTGGCTGACTAAATACTTTTTTGCCCCACTTTATTAGCAATTTAGGAACTACGATGAAACAAAAATTTATGGGAAGCTATACACATCCAGAATGCTTTTTTTTTACTATCTCTATAAGAATTACAGTAATTAAGTATGTGTGTGTGAGAGAGAGAGATTAATGTGGAATAGATTTGAATGACATAATTTGTTGGACATTTTTATGTTTTAATATTAACTGTATTCTTGTATTTATAGCCATCTTTTGGGCAAGAAATTGCCTCAAAAGAAAGCCCACCATAGTATTTTAGTCCATTTACAGTATTCAATTGGCCCCCTAGTGTTAAAAATGTAAACTACTATTAAAATGATGTAATGATGTGCCCATAGTTAGCCCGCTGGCTCACAGAAACTGTGATGAAAGGAATTTGTGACAAGAAACTACTTTTCAAAGGCAACTCTGCAATGAAAAAGCAGAATTATTCTCAACTCTTCACTGCCTTTAATAAGAGCCAAGGAACAGGGATAGGGTAGAATTGCTTTTTACTTCACAATTCCAAATAAGAAGTGGGAACATAAGAACATAGTTCTGCTGGATGAGATCAAGCCCTATCGTAGTCCAACATTTTGTTTCCTAACCTGGCCAACGAGATGTAGGAACATTCCCTCCCACTATTGCTTCTCTGCAACTGGCATTTGGAGGAATACTGCCCCCAGTCCAGAAGGAACACTAAGTGTTTAAAGCCCTGATGGACCTGTTCTTCAGGAATTTATTCAACTCTTTTAAAGCCATCCAAAATAGCATTTATCATCACAACTTGTGCTAATGAATTCCATAAGTTAATTATATACTGTGTAAAGAAGTACTTCCTTTCGTCTGCTCTAAATTTCCTCCTGTTCAGCTTTACTGGTTGATTCTTGGTCCCAGTGTTCTGAGAAAAGGAGAAAACCTGTCCACTTTCTCCATGCCCTACTTGCTTTTATACACTTCTATCATGCCCCTCCCTGGTACCTATTCTCCATGGTAAAGAGTCCCCAACGTTCTAACCTTTTCCCACAGAGAAAGTGTTTGAGCCTGCTGATAATTTTGATTGTCTCCCTGTGCACTTTTCCCAGCTCTATACAGTAGACTTTTTCAAATGTGGTGACCAGCCTGTATTTTAGATGTAAATGTACCACAGAGACACAGATACAATGTTGACAATTTTATTTTCCAACCCTTTCCTAGTGATCTCCCACATAATTTGTCTTTTTCACAGCTTTCATACACTGAATTGACATTTTCATTCAGCCTTACGTTATGATCCTAAGATCTTTTTCTGGGTTAGTTACAAACAACTCAATACCATCATTATATTATTATTACTATTATTATTCCTGCCTTTCTGTCTCTCTCTGGTCAACTCAAGGTGGCAAACATACCTAATACTCCTGACTCCTATTTTCCCCACAACAACCCTATGAGGTGGGCTGGGCTGAGAGAGTGTGACTGGCCCAAAGTCCCCCATCCGGCTTTCATCCTTAAGGGAGGCCTAGCACTCAGGGTCTCCTGGTTTCTGGGCCATCACCTTAACCACTACACCAAACTGGCTCTCTGGTATTGGTAAAGCTTTTTGGCCCCTTTATGCATCATTCTCTAAAGACTTAAAATAAACTGTATTTGCTATCTGACTGACCATTCACCTGGTTTGAAAAGATCCTTCTGGAGTTCTTCTCAATAACTTCTGGTTTAACTTCAAGTTTTCAGCTTGAATAGTTTAGTATCATCCACAACTTGCTTAGTTCACTGCCAAGGCTAGATCATTTATGAACAAAATTAAAAGCACCAGTCCCAACACAGAATCCTGAGGGACTCTACCTGTTCCTTCCCTCTACCATGAAAATGTCTTTGCTTTCTGTTTTTTTTTTTGGGGGGGTGTTTTGTTTTTGCTTTATTTTCTTTCTGTTTTTTTTTAGCAAATTAGACAGGTCCTCTTATGCCATTACGGTTAAGTTTATTCAAGAGCCTTTGATGATGATTTTTATATATTTGTAAGTTCAAAACGTTTTTGATAATGTCAATAGGATCACCTCTCCCCCCCCCCCATGTCTGTTGAAACTCTCAAGGAACTCTAGAAGCTTCACTAGACTTCTAGAAGGTTCAACTGGTTGGGGTTACTACATCTCAGCTGCAGAAGGAACCTGGCATACATATACAATCAAGTATGTTGCAGATATGTAGATAGCCAACAAAATTTGGGACCCAAATGGCTATACCATCATTTTAAAAGCGTGTGTGCACGTATGTGTGCGTGCGTGTATTTAAGACACTCATGCTCATTATGTTTTCTTCTAATCTAGTCCTCTAATGAAATAAAAAAGTATTTTTCCCAAATATTGCTAACGAATTTGTAATATATAAAAATAAATTCAAAGTACTTACATGACCTGAAAACAGTTTTGGATTGGTAATAAAAGGTTCTCTAAAAACTTTTATTATGAGATTCAGTTCCCTTATATATTGTCGAACCTCTGCCATGAATGACTTTACAAGATCATAGTAGGTTTGTTCCCCTGATGTGGAGGGTTCTTCATCAGATAACGTCAGTGTACTAATATCCTCTACATCCTGATGGAACATATCCATCAACACCTGTTTGAAAAAGAGGAAGATCTTAACACCATACAACAAAGAAGACAATATATTGAAATGTACAATCAAATTATGGTGTACATTTATTAAACAACCAAATATTTGGTCCAATATTAAACTGTTAGTGTGAAAATTAACACAATGTATAAGGTCAGTAGTTATCTGAGGATGATATTGGTAGAAGGAAAAGGAAACTTTTAAAATTAGCAGTGATACCTCACTTTAAGAAAACATAGTTCAAGTAGATATTTCATCACAATCTCATTTGTCACTTAAGAAATATGTTAAGGTCTTAGTTATAAATAGTGCAACAGTCAGAATCTCAATTTTTTTAAAAGCATTTCATTCAGAAATACTGATCAGTACATCAATACCACGAACCACCAACTGAAGCAATGGAAGGAGCACAGGTGGTTTTCATTATTTTCTCTTTAAGCTGCAGCCTCTTGAAAAATTGCTGCAAAAGACTTGAGATATTCTCAGGATTGGCATGAGAGAGACAAGTGAGAAAAATCAATTTCCTACTTCCATTCTCAGAAGCCCGTTCTGTTCATGGCTAAGCTCAGCTAGTTCCAAGCTGACATAGCTACAAATATGATTGTATATACCTTATCAGCACACATTGCCACTTTGATGTCCTGTTTAGTAATTTCATCATGTCTGATATTTCGTACATAGTTTCCAACCAATTTTAAGATATCTGCAGAAATGTATTCTAATACAGCTACGATGTAAACAGATACTTGATGGTCAACTTTATATCCCAGGACTTCCTGAAAGAGATAACTTATTTTAATATTTCATTATACACAGACACACTTAATAAATGTATACATTTAAATATGGAAAATTATTCAACCAAGGCAAAGAAAAACATGGACAGCTCCACAAATTTACTTAGTCTCCAGTAGGTACCAAAGGAATCATAGTGAGAGAGCACCATGGGGGTCAAAGGAGCAAAGGCCTACTCTTTATTTAGTCTGTTTTTAAAGTTTTCATAAAATGGGATAATTCTTTACTTCTTTTCTCATGACAGTAAGTACAACATGATACCTCCTGATGATTGATTGATTGATTCATTCTCCAATCTTTATCTTGAATGTAAACTCTAACCCTCATTGTCATAACATCAGGCCTAATTTTTGGATTTTGTTTCATCTTCTGGTTTTTACACCACTTCACTTATGAAGAATTTGAAGTATTCTAAAGCTTGCACATCTGGTAATTTGGCTGATGCTAATAAAAGTATTTATTTATTTATCTGAAACATTTATATGGCTGCCCAACCCAGGCAATGTGACTTAGGGTGGCATATAAGAACTAATCAAACACAGCACAGACCATTACATTTCTTACTTTATATTAGTTTGTGTTAGTTTTTAATCTTTTTGTTTAAAAGCTTTAATAAAAATTATTTAAAAGTACAGTAACTCAGATGACACACTGGTGACAATAGCATATGAGTTTTTAGTATCACGTTGAATTTTTAGTTAAATGCTAAGACAGCTTAATTTTTTTCTTTATATAACTCATGCATTTATACTGAACATGTAACAGCTAGTTCAACTTTTCAAAGTCCAAGGTGCCTAAATGCTTACATTTATACTGGCACTTAAGAATGTCTATTATTTTCCATCTGTATTGGTTATGAAAATAGGTTTAATTTATTTGATTTAATATGGCCACCCACTCCAGAAGACTCTGAGCAGCTTACAAAATCAATAAAAAAGAATACAGTAAAACAGTTAAAACAATTAAAACCCACATAAACAGGCAGCCCAGACTAAAGCAACTAGAACAAGAAACAGTGCAGACAGTACAAAATAAGAATATGACAGTGGCCTGACCAATAGATCAAACCCACATTAACCCCACGCCTTGGAACAGAGCCAGGACCATAATTTCACTTACTTCTTTCAGAGAAATGTCACAGAGCTGTCAACCAGTAGAATAGGTTGCATCATGAAGTACTATTTCCCCTTCACTGGAAGTATTCAAACAGAGGGTGGATAGCCATCTATCAAAAATGTTTTAATAGATCCTGCACTGAACAGGTGGTTGGACTACATGACCTCTGACATCACTTCCAACTCTACGATGTTAGGAAGACTATAATCCCCAGCCTTTCTCCAGAGCTACGGCAAGGTAACTATTTTTTCAGTTGAGCTGTTCCAAGCCTCCAAGTATCATGTGTCACAGACACATGTAACAAGGAAGAAACCCTTTTCACAGCCTCGATGAGGGCAGGGATAATGCCTGATCTTTACTTTGCTGGAGCACCTCCAAGTTCTCCATCATGTAATCCTCATCTGAGTAATGGAGCAGCAGTGTATTGACAGTCAAAGTTTATGACTGGCTGCTAATGCGTGTTAAAATATGCAGACCTAATTACAATCTTTATTAATTAGAATGATAGATTGCTTAGATGGACTTGGAAAGAAATTCTATTCTATTCTATTCTATTCTATTCTATTCTATTCTATTCTATTCTATTCATAATTTTTAAGAAATTGGTTTCTCTTTCAAAATATCAGTGGTTATTTCAAAAACAGGCTAATCTATTGATTTTATAATATCTTATGCACTGTGTTTATATTACTTACTTTTAAGAGTGGATGAATTTTTTCTACTGGAAGAAATAATGGGTTTCTCCGCTTCCTCTTTTCAATGGCAGACTGCGCATCAGCTATTGCCCATTTATCAATCGGATGGGGAAAACTTTTTTGGACACGATCCTTGTAACACACAGAGGAAGTACAGCTAAATATATAAACAGTAGATAACTTTTTTCATTACCGTGTCCTAAGTAACTAAAGGTACTTTTGGGGGGTGGGGGAGAAAAATAATAATTTAAAGTCTATATTTCTTTTCACCTACAAAACACGATGTATAGTAAAATGTATAGCAAATTATTTAATCCAAAAATATAATGGGATAGAACCTAACCAGCTATAACTATATCACAGTTGATAGCCAATTAATGCCTTCATTATACACTTCTCTTACCAAAGATGCTAAGAAAAGGGCCTCATCCAATTATTTTAAAGCACAGGTGGGCTAACATGGGGGGAAACACTCTTAAGGTCTTTAGGGCTAAGGTATTTGGAATATAAAGATATGAATAATTATTTAGAATTATGCTCAGAAGTGAATAGGCAGCCAATATAATTTTCTTAAGAATATGATTCCACATATTCAAATCAGTTTATATCCTAATTGCAAAATCCTGCAGTAGTGAAAACTGCTGGTCTGTTTTTTTAGTATATCCTGCAGTCACATATACCAACATACTCTAATGAATAGGGTCAAACCCAATTTATGAAGCTGCTGTTTCATAACATACTTGTGCCAAAGGAACTTACAATGTAACAGTGGAAAAGAACAATGCAACATAGCAAAATTATATGAACATTTCAAAACAATTCAATACATAAATATTTTTAACTCAAGTATCCATAACTTAAATATGAATTATGGGAATTTCTGAATATATCAGCAAGAAAAAAATCAATAATGCATAAAGAGTTGCACAATTAATTACAAGTGGTACCTCTACATCCAAGAAGCTTCTTGGCTGAGCTTGGCACAGCATATTTAGCAACTGCAGAATTAACTCCTCAACATACTGCAAAGCATCTTCTGTAGATGATAGTTTAGGGTGGACTTGCATCTGGACCTATATTCAACATCAAATAATTTAACTTAAAAGAAAAACCAGTATAAAAATTTAAACAAGACAGTGCTGAGAGCCTGGTGGCCCACAGAAGGCATATTAAGGCATACTTAGATTCAGGCTGTAGACATCAAGAGGCTGCTTGAAATGTAGAAAGGAAAAAGAGGCACGAAGAATGAAAGTAGCATTATGGCCAAGAGTAAGAACTGTGCATCAAAAGTTACTGGTTCAGATTTAATTAGCTATCAACTCACTGGATGAGATAGAATGCAAAGGATTCTTTAGAGGGATATAAGAGGAAGAAACTTAGACTTGGCCACCTTAAATCAGCAGACAAGGTGATTAACACATTTCTTTTACAGAGTACCATTTCCAATTGCAATTCAAATGACTGAGGTTGCATATTAAAAACTGCCAGAAAAAAAACATTCTGGATATGCAAGTTTATTTCTTGAAATACTGAAGCAACAGGGAAAAGGAAATTTTGGATTAACACAGATATCCGTAACTTTTATTATTTTTAAAACATGAAATAAGCTATATATAAAAATCAACATAGGTTATATACTGTATTATGAAATGTAAGGTTAAGCATATTTATTTATTTATTTTCTATCCCACCTTTATTATTTTTATAAATAACTCAAGGTGGTGAACATACCTAATACTCCTTCCTCCTCTTCTTTTCCCCACAACAGCAACCCTGTGAGGTGAGTTGGGCTGAGAGTGAGTGACTGGCCCAAGGTCACCCAGCCGGCTTTCATGCCTAAGGTGGGACTAGAACTCTCAGTCTCCTGGTTTCTAGTCCGTTGCGTTAACCACTAGACCAAACTGGCTCTATTTATGTTTATACTCTACAGCAGGGCTTTCCAAAGTTTTCCTGCGGCGACACACCGACCGCCGTTGGTGTGTTGCCGCGGGAAAACCCGGAAGTGCCGCTCTTGCGGCAGTGCGCAAAAACCCGAAGCGCTGCTGCCGCTTTTGGGTTTTTGCGCACCGCCGTTGGTGTGTCGCTGCGGGAAAACCTGGAAGCGCTGATGATGATCAGCGCTTCCGGGTTGTGTGGCGACATACCAGACTGTGTGTGGCGACACACTTTTGTGTTGCGACACACAGTTTGGAAAGCTCTGCTCTACAGTATATTTTAGTTTTTGCTGGGTAAGAAAAATTCTGGGGGGGGGGGAAGAATGGGGAATAAAACACATAATCTGGATAGTGCAGCAACCTTGTTAAAGTAAGCACCACTGTACACAATAATGTCCTAAAGGATATAAGTAATATGCTAATGTCGTTTGGTTCTATTTATCTGGAAAAAACATGATTACAACATGAAAAAACTGGAGGAACTCTTACTTTTAGAGACAAGGCTAAGAATATAAAACTTACACTCATATTTAGGAACAGCAGTAAATCTGAATATTCATTTATACTTTCCAATGCTTATAACCACTGTTACTACATTAATTCATTTTCTTACAGGTTTCACCTTGACTGAAAATCAGCTATTTTTAGATGTATAATCTGCTTACCTACAAATAATATCAAGATATCTAAAATACCACTGTATGTATGTATGTATGTATGTATGTATGTTTAATCAGAAAATTACATTGCTTTCCATTCTCAAGTTTCATAAATATTTAGAGATGTAAAAATCATATGGCCTTAGCTGCAATGCAGACTACAAAAAGGCTCAACTTCTCATATTAGCACGACCCTTGTTTTATGTGCACACATCTGATGAAGAAGACTAGTACCCGAGGCAAACAAGAAATAGAATCAGATACTGGCCTAATTCAGACAATATCTCGTGCAGAACCTCCTCTTCTTTATTTGATGAACAAAAGAGATTCAAAGGCTATTGTTTGATGACAAAACATAGTAAGCCAGAATGTGGCTTGTTTGGTTTTGATACTTATTACATATGCCATCATTAAACAAAGCCATAGCTTAGTATCACATTTGAATAATGCTTATAACCACTGTTATATAGACTGTTATATATTCCAATGCTTATAACCACTGTTACTACATTAATTCATTTTCTTATAGGTTTCACCTTGACTGAAAATCAGCTATTTTTAGATGTATAATCTGCTTAGAAGGGGTCTAGAAGGCGGGCCTTCTCTGTGGTGGCACCAGCACTCTGGAACACCTTGCCCCCCGAGTTGAGGCAGATCCCCTCCCTCCTGACCTTTAGGAAAGAACTGAAGACCTGGTTCTGCCGCCTGGCATGGGAAGGAGGGAATAATAGTACCTCATGGGGGTGGTTAATTTCATAATGTCCTTCTCTTTATTAAGCTATCTGGCCATTTGGATTTTATAATTTATTTATTGTATTATTTGATTGTGTTTTTATATTCTTTATTCTATTTTAATCAGTTTTATTGTAAACCGCCCAGTGTTCCCCGTTGGGGGAGATGGGCGGTCATATAAGTTAAATAAATAAGATAAAATAAATAAAATAAAGGATCCATTAAGCACTCTGCCTTCATCAGTGGCCAGTCAGATACTTAAAGAACCTCACAGGCAGGAAATAAAGGTGATGATTACCTGCTAGCTTATCTCAAACAGCTTCTTCTCACAGGTTTATTACCTCTGTACATGAGGTCCTATTTAATTAACATACAAGTCAATCTCCCATGTGTGTATCTAATGGCCAGGTCTCCTGACACATATATACATAAAATTTATGAAGTCAGATCTTGTAAGTTATCAATGTTTTTGAATGAGATCTCCAGAGATCTCTAGTAAAGGTAAAGGTTCCCCCCGCACATTTGTGCAGTCGTGTCCGACTCTAGGGGCCGGTGCTCATCTCCGTTTGTTAGCCGAAGAGCCAGCGTTGTCCGAAGACACTTCCACGGTCATGTGGCCGCATGACGCCGCGGAACGCTGTTACCTTCCCACCGAAGTGGTACCTATTAATCTACTTGCATTTACATGCTTTCGAATTGCTAGGTTGGCAAGAGCTGGAGCTAGTGCAGGAGCTCACTCTGCACGCAGGGCTAGGGATTCGAACCTCCGAACTTGCGATCTTCCAATCGACAAGCCTGGCGTCTTACCCGCTGAGCCACCACGCCCCAATTCCAGAGATCTCTACACCTCACAAATTTCAATCATTTAATATGTCCTGGAAAAATGTTATGCAATAGCAGTCATCACCTCAAAAGGTTATTCACTCCTCTTTAATCCTTTCAAAATCTACCTAAAAGTGCAGCCCTAAATTTCTGTTGCCTGGTGAACATAAGTAGGAAATTGCATAGATGCTCCTCTGAGAGAGAGAAAGATGGAGGCTCCACTAATACAGCATATTTCATTTGCCAAGAATTTGGAAAGATGGAAAGTTCCTGTCAGTGATAGGCACATAAGGTGCATGAAGGATACTTTGGTAATTAAACAGCTTAGCTGAATTCAAACTGTTGGACTCACCAGTTATGCCAATTTGGATACGGTACAGCTAATCTACACCCCTTGCTTCCAACGGGAGGATACTTAAAAAACAACAATGCACATGGCTGAAAAGTCCAGCAAAATTGTTCCTCACTTACTGCCTAGGTCAGCAAGTACCAGCAAAGCTGTGAATGAAGGAGAACTCTTACTCTATTCCTTTCCAATGCTATTAAGATACCTTTTTCTACTAATGGCCATCACTACATCTTCCTTGCATTACTTCTCATGTTTTGTATACATTATTTTTCTCTACACAGTTCAACAAATATCTACCATCTAGCTAACTGGAGCACAGCACAAAAATCAACACAAAGGTCATACACCACATCTTGGGGTTTCACTTCCTCCTCCCTTGCCAAAGTTAATCTCTATTTGGGTCCTTTGTCCAAATTAGATACTGAGGCTTAATTTCTGCAATCCAGAGGCATCGATTACACATTTGTTGGTGAGTAGGACTTACACTAAGACTTCTAAATAAGCATAACTAATTACACTGAGTAATCTGGCTGGCAAATAAAAGGAGACAACTGAATAGATAAATATGTAATGACAGTAATATTACATAGCTGAAAGCTAACATGCCAGAGAACAGCCAGTAGGAGCTTAAATACACATACAAGTATTTATATTTATATTTTTTAATTAAAATATATTTATATATTTAAAACAACATTTCTGAATTACAACTAAACTATTCCAGAATTAGATTATAAAGCTATTTCAATAGCATCAAAATTCAATGCAACACTACCATAGGTATGAACTTAACATAATACTTACAGATAGCCACCATGATGTAACATTTAAGATGCTGGATAAGGACTATGGAGACCCACATTCAAGTCTACCCTCAGCCACAGAGGTTTTATTGGGTGACTTTGAGTGAATCATTCTCTCAGCCCAAGCTATGTCATAGGACAAGGGTCGGAAATGGCGGCTCGCGAGCCAGATGCGGCTCTTTGGCCCCTTGAGTGTGGCTCTTCCGCAGCTGAACTCACCCCCGCCCCTTCCACGTGATAGGCCCCCGCCCGCAAACCCCGCCCCCTGGCTCTCGCACTGAGCGAGGCCCGGCGCGGCAGGGAGGCAGCGCCATCTCCAGCCGCAGCAGCCCCTGCGCGGAGAGAGGCAAGCAGGCAGATAAGCGGGCAGGCCTCGTTTCCCGCCCCCATCATCATCTTCGCTCAACGCGGGCGGGCGGAAGCAGCCGAGGGGGGCGGGCCCGGCGGCGGAGGCCAGGGCTGCCCGCTTACCTGCCTGCCTGCTTCTCTCCGCGAGGCCCCCGATCCGGCTTGGACCCTGGGAAGGCAGCGGGGGGCCTCGCGGAGGGAGGCAAGCAGGCAGGTAAGCGGGCAGGCCTCGTTTCCCACCCTCCATCGTCTTCTTTCTTCCACGCGGGCGGGCGGAAGCGGCCGAGGGGGGCGGGCCCGGCGGCGGAGGCCAGGGCTGCCCGCTTACCTGCCTGCCTGCTTCTCTCCGCGAGGCCCCCGATCCGGCTTGGACCCCGGGAAGGCAGCGGAGGGCCTCGCGGAGGGAGGCAAGCAGGCAGGTAAGCGGGCAGGCCTCATTTCCCACCCTCCATCGTCTTCTTTGTTCAACGCGTGCGGGCGAAGAGCGGCCGTGGGGGGGGGCAGGCGGCGACGACAAGCGGCGCGCTTCAGGCTTGGAAGGCGGCCTCCTTCCAGCGCTGAAAGCCTGAAGTGTGTCGTTTGTCGTCGCCGCCCCCCCCCCGGCCGCTCTTCGCCACAGATCCCGCCGGAGCTGATCTCCCTGGACCCCGGGCAGCTGGGCCGGGTGGACGCCCTCTCCCGCCCGCAAACCCCGCCCCCTTCCACGTGATTGGCCCCCGCCCGCAAACCTCACCCCCTTCCATGCGAATGGCCCCCGCCCGCAAACCCCGCCCCCTTCCACGTGATTGGCCCCCGCCCGCAAACCCCGCCCCCTGGCTCTCGAGCATTTCAAAATGTGCACGAGCATGTCAAAATGGCTCCCGGCATAAAAAGTTTGCCGACCCGTCATAGGACTATTGTGGGAAAAAATTTGGAGGAGGGACTGCAGTGTACATTGCACTGTGCTCCTGAAGGAAAGGCAGTATATAAAGCTAACAAATAAATAAAATAGAACTACAAGTAGTCCTCATTTAGTGACTGCCTCATTTACCAACTGTTCAGTTATGATGGTGATGAAAAAGTAACTTTGCAATCAATCCTTGCATTTACAACCTTTGCAGGTCTGTAAAGCAAAGGAAAGTTGAAGTAAGATCATAAGCATGGCCATTTCACTTAGAGACCGCTTCGCTTAACAACCAAATTGACCAATTGTGGTCCCTAATGACGACTACCTGTAAACAAACAACAGTATAAATGTTATTTCTCATTAAGACAACTTCACTGAAGATCAGATTTGAATTAATCTAAGAAGCAAAGAGATCTAACGAAACAGGTGATATTTATATATGATAGAGTCACGGAGTAGGGCGGCATATAGATTTAATAAATTATTAGTATTATTCAAAGTGTGCATATCCAAAAAACAGGGTGCTTTTTGAAAAAATGCTAAATCAAGTGTCAGAAATTCAAAACTTACAGTGCTGTCTGAACTACTGTGCCTAGCTTTCAACTTCATTTATAAACCAGGTTTACAAAGTGGGATTTTTTTCTTTCTAGTTTATGACAGTTGGTTTGTAAAGGGAGACATAAATAACAATCTCCCATTTGAATGGCACAACAAAGTTTCAATTTCTGGATAGCTTAGCAGCTTGTGTGGACTGCACAGAACAGCATTCAAACTCATTCACAATAAGGCAAGATTTTCTAAAACCTTGACAGATTCTGTATAGACACTGCAGTCCTCCCTATGCTAATATTTTCAAAATAGTATACTTGGTGTTCTGTAGTTCATTTCAAGAGAAACTTATTATTCCTACTGCCTATTACATTTTTATCCAATAATTTTAGGTGTACACATTTAACAGTTGAAAAGGTTTTCAATTTTTAAAATGGTAAACTAAACGTTAACTTCAAAAATAACGCTTCATATATTTAAAAGTTAAAAAAATTAACATTTAAAAACATCTATTATAGACTATTGTTTTAGAACACTATGTTTATCCTACATGACAGCTACAACATTTCAAACTGAATGCTATTAATAAAGTATTAAAAAATACTCCCCCAATACTAGTTAGTAAGAAATCCCACAGTATAATAAAACCTAATTTCTACTGCACACTTAATTTGGATATGTTCTATGGAATATTAACACTTCCTCCAAGTAAAATGTAGCTTGCACTAGTATTCAACTCACACATGTCCAATAAACAAAATGAACTGGAGCAGCTGAAAGCTTTATCTTACATTTTTCAACTGGAGCTTAAAGGATTAAACACAATCATTGATGTAACACAGACATATTTAAATCTCAATTGCTCTGAAATGCTTAATCTTAAATTACTTCTCCAATCAAGAAAATGCAATACATGCTGTAATATATATAATATATAGAAAACAATCAGTCCTTTTCATAAACAAAACAGCAAAAACCTATCACTTTTTCATCCTCACCTGTCAGTTAAGATAAAGTTAGATATAACAAATCTACAATTAATGCTAACTTTAATTCAGAGTAACCTGATTTAAAACCAGGCTAGTGAGTGCTAGTTAAAAGAGAATTAGAATTAAACATTATGCAGGTCTGAAAGAAAAACATATATGCAGAGGGGAGTAAAATATGTGGCTAGGCTAAGAGAACATACTCATATTCTTTGTACAGTATTTATTATTCATTTGATATATTTATGTAATGTCTTTTATTATAGCATTCAAAGCACCAAATATAAGATTTCCAGGTGGTCTCCCATCCAGGTACCTATTAATCGTAAACTCATTTAGTTTCAGCAAAATCCCCGTTTCATGTGCTCTCGTATTAAAGTAAGAGAATATATAGCAATGGATCTAGGAAAAGTGAAGCAGAACAGCACTTTATGAGAAACAGTTGAAATAGTCTTTCTTCTGACAATGTCTCAAAGCTATTTAACTTTCCTAATAATCTCTCTTCTAACATACTGGTTTACTTTTTGGAAAATACTCTTACTTGCTTTGTCTTAATGTCTTCTTGCTATGATTCTCCATATTTTCTTTTAGTTCCTTCATTTATTTTTCTTTCTTTCTCTTCCCCCCCTCCCCCTTTTTGTCTCTAAGTAGATACAAGAGACTAATTTATTTTGTGGCCAGCAACTGTTGGGGGCTATTTTCAACACAGATCAGTGCATGGATTTCTACTGCAGCAAAGCATACCTTCTGCAGAATGTGCATGCTGATCTTTCCAAAGCAAAGGATGCAGGTACCCAAATCACTGATATCTGATTAACACAATTCTCTGGTGTATACCCAAGAAATAGAGAAGAGATATCTTCTCCCATGGAAGATTACCAGATACCTCAACTAAATGCCAACAGCCATCAAACCCCAGGCGCTCTTTATAACTGTGTATACCTGCACGCGTTATCTAATCTGCATGGTCTCATCTACAGCCTCTGGTTGTAGAGGCATTGTAAGTCCAACGTACTCTGGAAGGAGGCTGCTAACCCCCTCTCACCTTTTTCAGGGCGGGCACAAGCAGACCCCGCCACTTGGGTGCATTCTCTTCGCTGAAGAACTCGTATTGCAGCGGCGCCGCCTGCATCTTGCCTACCCCGTCCCGCCCCCTGGGGGGGGAAGCGACGGGAATCACTGCTGGGGCCGAGCCCGACGTTGCTCCCGGGCTTGGAGTGGCGGTCGCAGGCGGCAACCAGAATCGGAGGAGGACAGAGGCAGTGTCGGCCGCCAAAGGCGGCAGCGGCAAGACCCAGCGTCGGGGGACGGAGGCGACATCCCTTTCCCGGTCACCCGCCGTCCGGCCTGGCCTTGTCTCACTCAGCGCCGGGGCCGACCTGGGACAAGACACCACCGAACATCCTTTCTCTCGCCCTGACAGGACTGCGACTGAAAAAGTCCGAGGGGAAACAGACAACGAAAGGAAAATGACGGTTACTCAAGGGAAGGAGGGGCAGGGTCTCGACCGCAGCTTTGAACTCTCGGGATTCTTCCCTTGTCCTGATGGTTATAACCGCCGACGCGTGCGCAGTTAGCGTGAAGACTGATGGGGCATGCGCACTTGGGGTTTAAGTCACTCCTCTCCCTTTTTCCCGAAGCGTATTCTTTGGAAGTCGTTCGCTTTGCTTTCCCTTTTCCTCTTCCTCTGGAGTGCGGAAGTGAGACTGTGAGTTATTCACGACCTCTTCTCAGTCTAGGATCGAGAGTCGAAAACCGAATGTTTGAGCAGAGCTGTTTTGGGCTTTGGAAAGTGAGTGGGGAGGGAAGGAGGGGACAGATCTGTCCTAGCGCTGCCTGCGGCCTGGAGGACACATGACTCCGTCGTCCATCGCTGTACTGTACATTCAAAACAACGCGGAATAATACTGGACTCCTTCCTATAATTGGTTTGATAGTCAACGAACGTTGTGGATTCTGTGGAATTATAGGAAACTGAAGGCGTGATTTTCCATGCAGTTACGAGGATGTTGTGTGGCGTGTGTGTTGGAGGCATAAGAATAAACTTGATTGCTCTAATAAAAATGTTAATTTTATATTTTTTAATTTTTATCCCACCTTTATTATTTTTATAAATAACTCAAGGCGGCGATTTGCAGCCTTGATAATGCAGATTTTCCGATTTGTATTATTACATTTTCCTTGCAAAAATATTTTTTCCTCGGCTTTGAATGTATGCAATTCAGGAATCACGTTTAAAATACGTTTCTGCTTAATCTTGTTTTCCTAAACTGCCTGGAAACTGCCTAATATGGTGGTATAGAAACAAATGAAATGCTGTACTGTAAAACAGTCTCCTCGGACTGAGCGGCTCAATATAAAAATTCTACGGGAAGAAAAGTCCTGGGTGATAAAACAGTGCCAATTCAGCTGTTTCTGATTCCAGAAGAGCTCTCCTGTCATAAGAAACAAAAGAGCCATGCTGCCTCCCAGGGCTTGCAAATGGGAGACAAAGACAAATCTTTCTCTTGTCTTTGTTCCCATGCAAGCTTTGTTTGGAGATAACATTGAGTCTTCAAGACCAGTAACCACTGATCAACTTTTCCTCCTTAAATTTATCTCATTCTCTTTAAGGCCATCTGAGGTAGTGCCCATCACCATATTTTGTGGTTATTCCATTGATCATGTGGATCAATGTACTGTTCTAAATTTTCCAATTAGCTTAATTGAATGCCCCCCGTCCTAGTATTTTGAAGAAAAGAGAGAAAAACTATGGAGAATGGCAGGCAAGGCCTGCTCATGATGCTTCAGGCCTCAGATGTGTAGGAAAGTTCTATACCATTCATCCAGTTTAAAGAGATCATTTTGGAGTTCTTCACCATCATTTCCAGTTTCTACCACCCTGAGTAGAGTAGCTGCAAACTTGGCCAGCTCACTGCTTATCACTAAATTAAGATAATTCATGAGCAAATTAAAAGCACTTGCCCCAACTCAGATCCTTGAGGGACTCCACTTTCACCTTCCCTTGATGGATAAAATTGCCTATTCAGTCTTACCCCTTGCTTTGTTTTTAACCGGCTTGCAATCCATAAAAGGTCAGGTCCCCTTATCCCTTGGCCACTAGATTTACTAAAGAGCCATTGATGAAGAATATTGTTAAAGGACTTTAGAAAAATCCAACCATAAAATGTTGAAAGTTTCACCTCCATCCATGTATTTGTTGACACTCTCAAAAGAACTCAATCCAGAGCTGTGGATTGGTGAGTAGGAATGGCAAACCACTTCTGAAAAACCTTGCCAAGAAAATTGGAGGTACTTGTCCAGGCAGTTGACAGGAGTCAACACTGACCTGAAGGCACCAAAAAGATAAATTACTGTATTGTGGATGTTTTGCTATTCTGTAAGTTGTCATCAGTCTGCTTAGATTTGAAGGAAAATAAATAAAGCTTTTCCACAGTACAGCTGGTCTATAATTACTAGCTAAGCTTTTCAGTAAGACTTCTCAGCAGGGATGTCTGCAGCAAGCTTTCTTCAAAATGACAAAATGTGCATTGTAACATCATGATGCAAGCTCTTCCCATTACATTGCAACATATGTACAAAAGGAGTGGAGTCTGCATTGTGAAGTTATGACACATTATATCATTTCTCTCTTCTTGTCACCCTGTGGATGTCCAAGTATATCAGATACTGCTCTGTACTGAAGTAGTGAAGAACTTAAACACTTAAAGTGTGTGGCCATTTAGAAAGAAACTAAAAGAGGAAGGTTTTGGCTCAAATTGGAGGGGGATGAGCTCTGTGGCTGGAATGCAAATAAGCATGAAGGGTTGAACTAGATGATCTTTGTGATCCCTCCCACCCCCATAATTCTTTGATCCTATGAATGGGTGCACACAGTGTAAGCCTTGGGACTACTGCCCCCCCCCCCCCCGCAATGCGGCAGAATAGAGTTAGCCAGGGCAGGTCATGGGAGAAATGCAAAGGTCAAAGGACAATGTATATTGTTCTTGAGATGCTAATGATATCATAAAATGTACTTATACTGCAATAGTTACTTTGTGTTATGCAGTGTAATTTAAATTAAAGGAAGTTAATTTAGCTATTAGGCTTTCTGAATTTTCATTGCAATCAATGCTGATTTCAGTAAAGATACTTTTCCTCAATTAGCAAGTGCTTAATTTCAGTGGAAAATTACTGCAGATGCTAATCCACATGAACAACAAACATGTTAAAAAACTTTATTTTACATTATATACATTAGGAAATATTCATTACCAACAACAATACAGACCATAAATCACTTTTAATGTACTTTGTTCTTAGTTTATATCACAGTATAAAGAACATATACAAAAAAAAGTATGTATTTTTCCCTAAAACATGGCATTTACATATATAGCACTGAAAAGAATCAGAATAGTTTTGCTCAAAACTGAAATTCCCGTGATGTGTTATAACCATTTAATTGTGTGAGGTAGTAACTAAATAATTCTGGCTAGGTATTAAGAGGAAAAATGTGACAACAGTAGTAAGGCAAAACATTTTTTTTAACAAAAGCAAAATTCCTTAAAATAGTTGCCCCATCTAGTATCACTTTTTTTCCAGAAGAAGTGTTCTATATATGATACCCTCCATGGCAGTGGGTTTGAAGCATCCTTGTCTTCAGAAAAATAATATGCACATTGCATGTTATATATTAGCGCCTAGAACCTGTTAGGACTAGACGACCTCCAAGGTCCCTTCCAAGCCTATGATTCTATGATCCTCTCCTGATTACTAATGCACTCCAGCTTCCCTCACAACTGGCCTTTAGAAGCTGTAGTTCAGCACCACTTGGAAGGTCACAATTTCACCCATTCCTGTTGTTAGGGTATGTATGGGCTGCTGGCTATCCTTCTGCCTCACTACCCAAACAGCCTGAACTGAGGCCAGCCTACATTTCTTGTGAGGTCAGGAAAACCAGCAGCAGTAAGCACTTCTGTTGTTCAGAAATACTTTCCTCTATTACTGATCTTCTGTTTAAAAACTCTGTTGCTATGTCTGAGGAAGAACAAGGATCCTTGAACGTAACTTTAAAACCATTGGTTCATATTCTCCTTCTGCATAAGAAAAGCAAGGGCAGGCAGACTGCTCTTCCTCCTCCACATGGTATCCCGCAGGAGCCCTGTGGCACACTATCATCCTATACGAGTCAGAGAGGATCTCCTCTGCAGGTCCAAAAGGGTACAATGGCAATTCACTGGGGACAGTCAATCTCTCCTTAATGGGGGAAAATGCATACCTTTATTTTAATGCAAGTGCTAATTAATATCTGCAAAGTACTGCATACAGTACTAAGGCCTTTTGCACATGGCTATCTGGATCTAACTCCAAATATTTATACACTTCCACAGTGTGGAGTATGTAAATTTTTGCATGATATAGTGGAATTGGCCAATAAGTCTCATCACAATAAAGCTTATATTATCATTGTACACACTTATAATTACACCAAGGTACCACTATTGGATTTATTCCCATTTCAAAATAGGTATTTTTTTCTCCAAGCATAGAAAATAATTAGGAGAATTTTCCTTAAATATAAAAATACAGGTGTTCAGTTGGCTGGTTTCACAAAGAGAACTACCTAAATAAGCTAAAATTATAATGCCTAAATTATTTCCACAAATGTACTTTTGTGACTGAATACATTACATATTAACACTTTGTGCAACCAAAACACCAGTGTACTTGCATAGAACTAAAAACAAGATTGTAATAGGATTACACCCTTGATTACAATGTCTAAAAGGTAAGATTTATTTATATTAGTAAATTACATAATAAAATACAATAGTGTTATTTAAATGCACTGTGTTTATCAATAGCATCCCATTTTGAAGAGTCCTTAAAATAGTACCCCAAATGCAATTTTCTGTCCTCAGCAAACTTTACATATCTGTACAGGTAAGACATTTTGACCATTATCTACAGAAAAATCAAGAGAGGCCTCCAGTAATACATTTCAACAAAAAATACTCCATATATGTACAAACATTACATAATAGTGAATCAAGAGTTCTGTAGAATAAATGTGCTAATCATATGCATATCATTCGGGCAAGCATTCTTGCTCTCACTCATTCTCATACACTACAATAAATTACAAACTAACTGTAGCTGGGATCCTGTTGCTTTTGTGCAATTGCTGTCATACGAGTTGAAGCAGTAGTGTTTTCTTATCTTGGTTATGTTACCTCTCAGTAACTGTTCTCATGACCTGCTAAGATGTACAGGTTGCTATTGGCAGTAGGGTTATCTGTTGGTCTACTCTCCAGTACCACAACTCTGGGGAAAAAGAATATCCCAAAAATAATAATGTTGGCAAATACATAAAATCTTTATGAAAACCCTTGATTGAGTCTGACTTTCAGATTGGGGCGGGGTGTGTGACACAACATAAGCCAATTGAGAGCCTTTTTTCTTGGCCCAATTGAGTATGCTCGTTCTCCTTTATCCAACTGCACTTTAAAATAAGAGAGCAGCTGCCAGGGATGGTCACTTGCCCAATGAAGTGAGTGAATGGCAATGACAGCACTGGCCAAGTTCCCCTCCCCATAAATGATGGAAGGACTTGAATCCCTAAGGTCCAATCCTTGAAGCTGCCCAGAAGGAAAGGACAGGCAAGTGAGTTGAACATAGTAGGCCTAGTGGTTCCTGCTCCTCCTAGCAAAAGAATGAGTTTGGCAGCTGCTGATGTACTGGGCCCCAAGCCCAACAGATAATTTATTCCAAGACAATTCCTTCCTTATATGTTGTGATTGTGATTGATCATACCTGTCAGATCCAAGGAGTCTAAATATTCTTGTATTGTCAGAAATTTCCTGGGTGATCTATTTGAGAAGCCAAATAAACATTTAACTGAGTGAAAGTGCTTATAACAAATGCTCAATGAATCAAACCTTGCAAGCATTTTACTTTGCAGTATTGAATAAAATTAATTGAAGTAGTATCTAAAATTGAATGAGATACATACACACGGCAGCTAGCTAGCTAGGCCTACCAGATCTGGTGGCAACGTCTGGACAACCACTAGATAGAAACAAAGGGATACAGAAAACTCTACTCTTTGCTTCTGGTTGTCCAGACACTGGTAGCCTAGATCTGGTATCCCTAATTTTAAATATTACTGCAGTATTTCAGGGCAACTGAAATGAATTATACAATATACGTACATTCAAAGTGCTAAGTGACTCAAACTGTACCGTAAAATCTATGGTATGTGTTATTACTATTCATCCCTTTTCCAGATAAGGTGACTAAGGTTATGGGAGTGCTTAAGGCTATAGAGCAGGGTTGCTCAACCAGGGTTCCATGGAACCCCAGGGTTCTGCGAGAGGTCACTAGGGGTTCCCTGGGAGATCACAATTTATTTTAAAAATTCTTTCAAATTCGGGCAACTTCATATTAAAGAGGTAAGTTTCATTCTTTATTTTTACTTTAAGAACACTGTTAGTGCATACTGTATATACAGGCCTACCCATGAAACAAATATAATAATTTTGTAACTTCTGGACTATATTTGAGCCTGAATGTGCAGGGGTTCCCTGAGGCCTGAAAAATATTTCAAGGGTTCCTCCAGGGTCAAAAGGTTGAGAAAGGCTGCTATAGAATGAGTTCATAGAAAAGCCAACTTTTCTATTGAGATGTTCTACTTAATTTCTTGGATTGCTATGCTTCTTGGCCATTGAGGGAAAATGTATTTACAGCTGCTGCATTTTGCAAAATAATCTGAAGTTTAAGCTATCAAGAATACTAAAAACACCCATTTTGTTTTCAGCTTATTTTTCAAGAATTCAATTAAATAATTCTGATTTTTTTCATCTTGCAATATTTACCTCATTTGATCGAAAACTCCTGCCTTGCATCCCATGCTTCCAGAAAGCCAAAACACTATCTTGCAAGCAAACTGGCAGGAAAATAAACACAAATTAGTTTCTTTGGGACTGTGTCCTAAGACACTTTCCTACTTAAATTGTATTGATTTCACATATATTTTAATGAATGAAGGGCTGAAGTTTAGGGTGCAAGAAGCTTTCATCCTTTTTTATATGTGACAAACTTCTTTCCTTTCAGTATTCTGAACCTTACATTTGACGCTACCGGACGCTGGGTGGGAAGGCTGCTATAAAGCAAATGCTATTTGGGACTGTATTAACAGAAATACAGAGTGCAGATCATGGGGAGTAATTGTCTCACTGTACTCCATCTTGGTCAGGTGCCACTTGGAATACTGTGTCCCTGGAGCCAGTTTAGAGGAGGACTACCAAGATGGCCTGGGGATGGGGAAACCAAGTCCTCTGAGGAATAGTTAAAGGGACTAGGTAAGTTTAACTGGCAAAAGGGAAGACTGAGGGGGGATGCAACAGCAGTCTTCAGATATCATACAGAAGAGAGAGTGGATTTCTTCTCTGTAACTCTGGAGGGAAGGACCAGAACCAATGAATTGAAATTACAGGGAAATAAGATTCGGGTAAGATATTATGAGGAATTTCCTGATGGTAAGAGCTGCCAACTAGTGGAATAGGCTGCCTCATGAAGTGGTATCATCCCCCTTTCACTGGAGGTCTTCAAAAAAAAGGCTGGCTAGAAATCTGTCTGTAATGTTTAGCAGGTCCTGCACTGAGTAGAGGGCTTGGATTAGTTAACCTCTGAGATCCCTTTCTATGTCCTGTTCTCTATTGTTCCAGAGTGCAGGGCATGAAATAATGCATTAAGTTATAGGAATAAGATTCTGACTGAATGTTTGCAAAAATGTGCTAACAGTAAAAGCAATTTAAAAGCAGAACCAGTTGCCCAGAAAGGTGGTAGATTTCCCTTCATTGGATTCCTTTACTGAGCAAAGTATTGGACCCTTGGTCTAAATTATTCCTTTAGCAGTAAGCCAAAACCAACAAATCATAGTATGATTTAGCATAATATGCGAAACAGGCTTACATGTTCAACAGATTTGAGGGACAGGAAATAGTCTAAATAACTCCAACAACAGGACTAATTTATGTGAATGCAGTAATTAATAGGATGAGTTAAATGATTAGGTTTTTTTTAAAAAAACATAATTCCCAGAAATTTTGAACTGGAAGAAAAAAATTATTATGTATCAGAACATGTAAGAATTAACACAACAGACAATTTATATTCATAACATATCTTTTAAAGTTATCCTGACTTCCAGGGATATTAAAACTTTGAGCTTCACAACGAATAGTCCAATGAGGGCTTTAGCAAAAAAAGTGTTATAGTCAAATATTTTTCATTTTCCCATGTTTGTTTTCGAAGGATATGGTTTATCCTAAATACTTTTTAAACTATATTAGTTTTTAGCAATGTATGAAATGACTTGGCTTGCTATTAGAGACATTAGAAATGTGCATACCAAACATCTTTCTGCCTTCAAATTTTCATTTACATAATGCAAGTTTTCATTATATGATGCAGTGAAGTATCATAGTGGTTAGCTGACTAAATGTAAGGTTCACTTTTACTTACCTATTGATTCAATCTGGAAATCAAAGGTGAGTTCGGAGGAGAGTTTTCGGCTAGATTTTAATCTGCCTTGCAAATTTACTATTTTTATACAGCCTGAAAAAGCAAACACCATTTGTTATTCAGCAACATTTCAGTACATCTTATCCAAATATTTATGTATGGATCATAGTTATCACTTACAATCCAAGCAGACTAAAATGGTATCTCTCTCCAGTTGTGTTACATGCACAACATTTGTCTGTGTAGTATCTACAACAAAAGAACTAAAATGAGTTAACATTTTTATATAAATATCAAGACAGGTATTATGTAGTTGAAGTATATTAAAGATCCTAATTGTATATCCATCCATCCATCCATCCATCCATCCATCCATCCATCCATCCATCCATCCATCAAATTTATCACTGCCCAACTCCCCCAAGGGGGACTCTGGGCGGTTTACAACAAAACATTAGTACATTAGTAGATGGAGTACAGTGAGACAGTTACATTAGTTTTACAGGTCAATTTTCTCCTTATAGAAACTATACTCATGCTACCTGCTGGTTGGTTTATAAATATGATAAACTAAAAAAATAAACATTAAAAAAGGGGGTTGGTGAGATGTGAGTGATCTTTTAAAGCGGAAGAACAGAAACCAGCACAAGAATCATGTTTTCCTCCAGCAGGCCTAGATAACACCAGGAGATGGCGCTCCAATCAGGAAGCCCCAGGCTTTTGCTTTCTACTCTGTCCCATACTGCTAGTCATCTCCAATTGAATACAGGCTGAGAGGGATCATTTTCTATTTCCCATTTTCTCTTCCTCACAGAGAAAGATAGTCCATCCCCCCACCAAGCATGAGGGAGCAAGCAAGAAGTGATATCCTTAATATGAAGATATGTTGAAGTGTAAAGAGGACAGAATTAAAGACAATGGGAGGGGAAGCCTGATGGGCTCCCTTTGACCCACTGATTAGAAATTCTCCATTCCTGTTTAAGCTCCCCATAAGTCTTCCACAAAGGCAAACAGCAGATAAGAACAATTAAACTCCCCCACTGTATACAACTCTAATCAGAACCATTCTCTCACAATATTCACAGTAGCTGGAGAAAAAAACAGCAAAATACTATTTGTCCTGTGATAAGACATTGAGTGAGCCAGATAGAGGGTCAAGCCAAAGAGCACCAATGACTCCAAAATGTATGTAGTTTAACTATTAAGCCATCCTGGGATGGAAGCATTATAAATCTAGAATCTGAAAGTACCAAAATAAAAAAGCAATCTACAGTAGGATATGGCATAGAATTCATTACCATGGAATTTATGGAATTGCTTTTCTTATTATAAATGGGATTGTGCTCTAAGAGCAGCCAACTCTAGTTACAAATTGATCACAGAAAATAACAAACCTGTTTCTGTAAACCATGAAGAGGTAGAATTTGGGTTGACAGTTTCAAACTTCACCACTTGGTTGAAATCTCTCCCTTTACTTACACCAACACAAACCAAAGGGAATTCCTGTTCAGGCACTACAAGCATTTCAAACAACCTCAGTGGACATGGTACAGGAAAGTCTATGTGCTAAATCAAGAAATATATTAGTCACAAAGTAATCATGGAAGCATATTATTATTAAATTATTTCAACAATATATTACGATAGGCTTTGATTCTGTAATGTTTTCAGTAATTTCAATCCTCCTTTATGAAATAGATCATTAGATAACATTCTAAAAATAAGGTCTTCATGGAGACTGTGCCTTTGCTGTTAAAATAAAATGCCAGCTAGGATCCTGTGAGGTATCTGAGTGGTAATTTTGAATCTTTAACTCTACCTCAAGTCTATGGGCAGTGAAAACATGGAAACAGGGTTGAATCCGTGCTGAAAAAGCCACCACTTCCTAAATGCAGCGGGTTCCTGCCAGCCAGGGAGAAGGTGGAAGAGCAGCAGTCTTTTCCCTACATTCTACTTTGAGAATTTTCCTGTGCCAGTGACAGCATTGGAAGAGTGTTTCTTTCTTTTGGACAACATGTTGGAAAAAATTAGTTTTATATCTAAGGTATTTTCTGATCATTCCCCAGAAAATTATCTCTCCACTTTGCTAGCCATGTACCCCCAGCACTGGCAAATTCTGTCAATGGACAAGAATTCCTCCAAGGAGCGGAGAATATGTCTTGGCTTGCTTATGGAATAGTACTTTCTCAATATCCTAAAGCCTCTCAGAAGCCAATTAATGGGCTAGCATTGCAGATCAAGATTTTTTTTTCCAAAATGCAAACCAATATACAAGAGTCTCTGCTTTTTAAAACTACTTCCTGCTTCAAATTTTATTGATTGATTGATTGATTAAATTTATACGTCGCCCATCTCATTATATAAGTGACTGAGTGGCTTACA
This sequence comes from Charina bottae, assembly GCA_023362775.1. NCBI lineage: Eukaryota > Metazoa > Chordata > Lepidosauria > Squamata > Charinaidae > Charina > Charina bottae. Next base: position 75,066,198 of record JALMGJ010000001.1, on the reverse strand, counting down.
AGTAAAAAAGACCACCATAAAAATCCTTACAAAATATACAAAGTTAAAAGGACGGAGAGAGCATCCTCAAGGCACCAACCACCCCCAGGGCTGCATACCACTATTGGTACAATATTCCCTCATGAACACTGATAAATACAGCTCCAGGATCTTTATGCAGGCTGAGTTGTCTGTGAAGTTGTTTTACCTAATCTCTGTTAACAACACTGCAACAACTGCTGCTGCAGTAGTAATCTCTCTCTCTGATTGTATTTTATTCTTAGAATAAAGTTTTTTTTAAGGGAACCTACCTTGATTAACATGAATTTCTGCATTGGTTCAACCCACTCTAAGAGAACAATACTAGACTGTAGTGCCCCACAAAGGTATTTGTGTCCTGTGTAAGGATTCCTCACTGAAAAGAAACAAAATGACAGGTCTCCTTAGAGCAGGGCTTCCTAAACCTTTTGCCATCCCTTTAGTGTAATCTTAATCTACGCACCTCCCCTAAAAATCCAAACACCAAAATGAACACAAATGAACAATGAAAACAATACAATGAAATTTTGGGGAAGGTGTATTTATTGTAACAATGTACAACTAAAAGGTTCTTCATACCTCCCCTGGACTCTGTCTGTACCTCCCTAAGGGAAGTACACTTCACAGTGTAGGAAACCCTGCCTTAGAGTAAAGCATGGACAATGTAGAAATTATATATTATGCAATGTTAGAGAACTGGATATCTGCATAAAAAGCTAAAGTGAAGCTGTCTATGAAGGTTCTCAGTCATCCAGGTGGAATTGTCTGTAGCTTGAATCATGTCAACTGGATTTCTATTTTCTCAGTGGAAACGTTTCGCTCCTTATCCAAGGAGCTTCTTCAGTCAACTTTGCTCAGACTGAAGAAGCTCCTTGGATAAGGAGCGAAACGTTTCCACTGAGAAAATAGAAATCCAGTTGACATGATTCAAGCTACAGACTAAAGTGAAGCTGTTCTGTTTTTTTTAGCTGTGGCCATGGAATGATATGAAAGTGGTATAAAATGGCCATGAAACCATCACAATCTCTTTTCTATTTCTATTGTGAAGATCATACTTTTGCAAAAAAAAAAAAATCCTAGGTAGGAATGAATATTTTCCTTCATGGTCTGCTAAAACAACTACCTGTGTGGAACAAGGGAAAGATGACACCAACATCACAACTTCACATGTGCATATCCTAAGATATTCTATATGGCACATATAGAAAAATATATAGAAAAATGTACAGGTGTGCTATAGCAGTGCATGTTATGGATAGGAAAAAAAAACCGTACTGCACAATTTTAATTTCCCCAGGAAAGCTCCTAACCAAGAGATCCCATTCCTAGAAACTCTACCAGCCCCAGAAAATTTTCTTTTGCACCCTGTTCCTTCACTGCATGTGCATCATCTAATTACAACAGAGGCATTACAATAGTTATTAAATGTAAAATTCCAAGCCAGCCATTATACAGGTGCAAATTATAAAAAGAGAGACACACATTGAAGTGAGAAAGTATCCTTACTTACCCACACAACATTTCTGACACCATTTGGTATCTGGGATTTTTGTAGAAACTGCAAACTTCCTAGAATGCATAAAGAACAATGGAAATTAATATAATACTCTTCCTCCTGATATTATGAACCTATTACCTGAGCCTTGCTTTTGTTCTAAATCAACTCCTGGAAATAGAGTGGTAGGGAGGTGCAGCTGATTGTAACAGTATAGTACACAAATAAAGCAGGTTAAATCTACTCTGCAAAATACTGAATCACCAGCCCCAATCTTAAAGACCGTAATGCTACAGAGAAGCTTGAGGCTGCCGAATGAACCTAAAATCTCAACCGAACTCTATGTGAAGAAGCAATCTAAATACTACTCCTTATGCTGTAATTGATCTAGCCTCCTTCCTGTGCAGTCCTTAAGAGTTGTGTTCCCCAACCTGCTGGCTGGGGAATTCTGGGAGTAGAAGTCCACACATCTGAAAGATGACAAGGTTGGGAAACAGGGCTTAAGAGGATAATCCTCCCTCAATTTTTTTAAAAAACATTTTTTGGTATTTTTAAAATATGTTATAATGCTTTCTAATGTTATTGTTCTCTCAGATTCAAGGGCTGTTCAAACTCTCCAGAGAAAGGTGCTTTAAAAAGCACCTTTTAAAAAATCATTAAAGCGGTCAAATTGTTTGCAGGCCAAATGACTACATGCACACACATGAAGATAGCAGGAAGCAGCTTCTGAAACAAGTGCACTAGTCTTGCAAACTGTGCAGCTGTTTTAACTCAGTAACACCACTGAACATTTGAGCTTACCAGGTTTGAATCCCTCCCTCTTTCTATACTGAATACAATGATCACTTTCTACCATACTAGAAAAATTGGTTCAAGAATGTTTTAAACTTTATGGCATTGTGTTTTTCTAATGTTCTCTTTCCTGTGTGATAGTTTTGGCACATGCACAACCGTAAATAGAAGAGTTTTTATTGTTGTTTGCTAACTAGTTAATTAGTATTTTTCTTCACACTTGTGGGGTCCCAACTTTGCAGACAATTCTAATTAGCTAATGATGCATTAGCAATGTTTGCAGGTGCAAATGCCTTTCTCCCTTCTCTGCATATGCAAGTGTGTAATTGTCAAAATCTCACAGGAATTCAATGAACTCTCCCCCACCAGGTTCTCCTGCAAGAACACTGAAATCTCACATGATTTGGCTATCCTGAAAACATTTAGATATTTTGTTTTTGAAGATTAGCTTGAATTTAACTTGGGGCTTGCACATATGCCATTAGTAGTGTTGCAGCTGCTGTAGTACCCATGAATGTCACACACTGCCAATCCCTGGTTTATATGATCTGTCTCAATGCCTTTTAAGACATTCCTTTTCAAACTCGGAGTGCCATGCTAATGGAAGACAAACTCTGCTTGTTTTCATGTCATTTCCCCATCTACTCTGCTCCCTAAGCCACAGCCCAATCCATTCAGGAAATTATCTTAAGCTTGGAACTTTTTCAGAGGGATAAGGAAGAGGAAATGCCAACTTTTCTCAGTTCTCTTTCACTGGCTCTTTAAATGAACTTTTCTAAAAACAATAAATTGTTGTCATCTATAAACACTTGTGAGCCACTCTGAGGACTCCATTTTAAAAAAAAACTAAAATACAATCTAAAACAAGCAATATATTTACCTGGGAAGTATTCTGTCAGGTAGTTTGTGTGCTGGTATAGCAACCGGTAACTTTTGCATCTGCCGTGCATAGTCAAACAATCCTGGCAAATTATGAGAATAAAGCTGAGAAGCTTTACCTATAAATAAAGGTGTAAATACAACTTTTAAAAATTCCACAGACAAAAGTACTAATATTTACATGGTAAAGTTTTTTTAATGAAATGTCCTACCCGATATTGATAGCAAGCAACTGTTCATTACATATAGCCATGTGCATCGTCGGGGAAATAGCTGATAAAAGGGAAATAATTTTGAATGAGATAGATGATAAACCTGACATAGTAAGCTGTTGTTATTATATATCCTGGCCTAAACTTGCTTAACACACATACTTTCTTTGTTGTTTATTAAATCTACAATCCACCTTTCAATACAAGGTTCCAATAAAAAATAAATGCAAAAAATGTAAAGTTAAATAGTTGTGGTTGGTTTGTTGCTAGTTAGCCTATATAAGAACTGCAGGATAACCACACGCATAAGATGTAAACCATGTTTAAAATTAAGCACAGCTTGATGTAACATGTAATTGTACCCTATTTGATTTTGAACAAAGGTGAGGGCAGCCCAGACCAAGGAAGTATTTCCTTCATAACAGTTCATGTCAAGGAGAGCCCCACCAATTTGCACGAGGTAAGGCTCCTCCAGTAAGGCAATGTCAGCTGTCACTCATCTGCTGCTTAGCAGTCATGCCCAAGTTGATGGAGTTCTTAATCCTGCTACCGGTGGGTCACCCAAGGGCCTTATGCTTTGAGTCACCAATTCAAAGTGGAGATATGGCATCATGTTTTGTTTTCAAAAATACTTGCTAGATCATTTTCCCATGACCAGGACTGAGATGTTATGTAAACCAGTGAATATGGAGTTTCTGGTGAGACACCATATACTGAATAGGGACATGGGTGGGATTTTAGCATTTTTTCTTCAAAACAATTCCCTTAACCATGATCCGAAACTGTAGTGTACATTCTGGACACTTGTATGTAAATTATTCATATTTTCACACTGTTGATTTATATTTTCTCATTATTTTGAAGTGGATACGCAGTAATTAAACATTATGAAAGTAAAATTAGCAATTAGTATATACTGAACTATACTGTTTATTGGTTTGGCATTAATAATTTTTTGATATAGATATGCTATTAAAATGCCTGAAGTTTCATTTATCTGTTTTGGGTGAAATCCAATGCTTTGTTTACAAACGTGGGTCTTTTTCTGCCATGGACATAAAAATTAAAAAACGATTTTAATTAAAAAAATGAGTTAGATAAATTAACAGCTAACATCTCATGTGATCACATGCAAAAATACAGACATTTGGTGAGATATGGCTATCTTGAAAAATTTGAGTAATTTAATCTTCAATTCTTTTAAAAAATGTTTTTGAGGTCAGTGCACTCCCATCTAGTGGTAATTGTAGCTGCCACATATCCACCCCCAAACGTGACAATTTTCAGCCATAAAAATAAAGGTCTGATATCTTGGTAACTAACAGAAAAACGTTTTAGGCTATATTGAGAAAAGTATTCACTACTACATTTGGAAACCAAAATCCGAAAACCAACCTGTTCCATTGATGTTTCATGAAGCTCATTAAGATTTAAGGTATAAATACCCTCCTCAGCACCAAATATCAAGTACTGATCTACAAAGAAATGAAGGTACTTAATAAAAGGTTTCATTTTATCACCCAAAAGCCTCTCAAAGCAATACCATACATTTAAAATAACATACATTAAAATATAGTAGTTAAACATAGGGCAGATATATTAATCAATCCCTTTTTAAAGTAACAAGTGATTCTCAATATCTTGAATTACATAGTAAGGAATTACAGATTATTCCATGCATGGTCAGAAATTCCATGATTAAACAAAGCAGAATTCTGGTTAGTGCCTGAACGCCTTGCATTGCCCAATGGAAGTCTTATAAATAAACCATCCTTATCTATTAATCTTTGGATGTACATAGGAACCAAGTATTTTGGAGGTCTGAAACAGCCCTACTTTGACTCAATTCTAGATATAAAGTCTATCTAGATTTAAATATTAATTGGCAAAGGCCCAGAAGTCTATAGTTTGTCCTAGGCCTATTCAGTTGCAAGTTTGTACAGAGGTTACAAAAGTTTTTTTTCAGTTCAGTGCTAACTTGGCATTTCTGAGACTTTATCAGTGACAGATTTAACATCTTTGTAAACTTTTCATCTCAATGCCAACTTAGCATTTAAAAGGATTATAAGTTAGTAAGGAACAGCTTTCTTTTCAATGACTCCAACATCAACTACTCTCTTCATAAACAAAGAAAGCTCAAGTTTTTCTGACCAGAAAAACTGATCCATGCTTCATTCCTTATCATATGATAACCATTCCATGGTTGATCTTCAACATCTAAACCAGAATCATTTTTCTGTTAAGAGCTGATATATGCAAAGGTGGGATGGACTCTGTGCAATCTGCTGCTGCCTCCTGGCTTCCACACAGGTCCTAGTGCCTGCCCTGCTGCCTCCAAACCTGCCCTGCCAGGATTCCGTGCAGGTCCTAGTGCCTGCCTTGTGCCTTGCTGCCTCCAAACCTGCTGTGATTCCGTGCAGGTCCTAGTGCCTGCCTTGTGCCCTGCTGTAAGAGTGTGTCGCGAAATGATGCCCTGCTGTAAGAGTATATCGCGAAATGATGCATGTCTAAAAAGTGTGTCACCAACATGAAAAGTTTGGAAAGCTCTGGCATAGACAATAAAATCTCAAACCATATGAAAAGCCTCAAATAGATCTCTAGTGTGATATTAGGCTTAAAGAGAAAACATATAACCTGGTAGATGACTTTCATCCTGTAAAATGTTTAACAGAATTTTAGTTATTCCAGGTATCCATACTAGTTCAGTAAATCAAATCCACACTGCATCAGAATTATTTCATAAGTCTGGTGATAATTACTGAAACAACCAGAAAACATTGACTAATAAAGACCTTAGAAGAGAATCTTGCTAACAGCTTCAAAAAAGATCACTGAGAAGTATCCATCTTTTGGGGGATACTGCCTGGGCAAATGGAAATTTGTGTGTGAGTAGTCAAGTGGCAGCCAGAACTCAATTCCATAATAAAATGCTTTTTAAATGTATTATTCCATCCTGGCTCAGTGTAAACACATAAAGCCTTCGACAATACAGTAAACACATAACTTTAGGAAAGCTTGATGAGACTATTACCTCTTGTATCAGGATTTATCCATGAAGTTGCACAGTGAATTTTCAAGGGGCATCCATTGAAAACCTTTGAAAAGCAAGCACCCATCTGTGTAAAATAAAACCACACATAATTTAGAACAATGCATTTATGACTGCCTTGAGTACTTTCAACTTTCACCTAAAAATGAGCTCTTTCAGTGAAGCCAAATATCTGCAAATAACACTATCGCATATCACACAATGCCATAATATGGTTTTGCCTTAGTGTGATTACAAATTGTAGGAGGAGAGCCATGTTAGTCTACGGTAGCATACTTCAAAGGAGTCTGGTAACCCTTTTTCAGACTAACAAATTTTGTCTCACATATAATCTGCATCAGCAAAATCACCCTGTCTTCCCCTCCCTTCCCCGCAACTCATTCCAATTGATGAACTACAGAAGATTTCAGTTCTGAGTGCCACTTTATTGTTTTAGTATGTTTTAATGATATTTGTATATGACTATATTTTTCTTTTTTCCTTGCATGCCATCCAGAGTCACATGGTCTGGGTTGGGTGGCCATATAAATGTTTAAATAAATCTTAAGTCCTGCTTCAGTTTAGCCATTCCATGCACCTGATGAAGTGAGCTGTAGCTCACAAAAGCTCATGCTATTTAATAAAATGTGTTAGTCTGAAAAGGTGCTATCACACGCCTTCTGACCTGTGATGTATAACTGCAGCTTAGTAAGAAAAACAGTTTATTCTAGGGCAATAATAGAAATTATAGTTTATTTATTGTAACTATGACTTAGTTATTCTTTCAATACTAAAAAGTATCCTTTTATTTCCCTGGCTGTTGCTAAAGCTTTGTATCATTTTTGTGCTCCTTTTTCCTGTGTTTGATTTCATTTGCCTACATTGATTAGCTATGGCAGCCAACACTGTTTTGTTGAAAGACTGAACTGTACTACTGAACCGTAGTAGCAGTGTAATGAGAAATTAAAAAGGCATCAGTATTAAAACATTTTTTTATTCAGACATGATCTTTCATGGGAGCTTAGCTGCACAGAACAACAACCCTACATCCAAATAGCTGTGAGATGCTTTGCTCCATTTATTCATGCATACCTGCAGCAGTCATAGTAAGCGCAAAAAATGAAAACCTTTCCACATTACTTTCAGAACAATATTTGACAGAAAGCTTTATCTGAATTGTATCTTATTATTTTATTCCTCTAAATAATTTGCACTTCTCAAGATCTCCATGTGAGTAGAGTTTTTAAAAATTATCTAGAAGGAATCTGAAAGTCATACAGAATAACAGATATTATTTCTTCTCCTATAACCTCAAACTTTAACTCTAATAATGTAAGTCATGCAGAAAAAAAACACAATAGGCCACATTGTCTTAAAAGGGTGAAAACTGAAATGGTATTTAAAAATGTGAGTTTTCTATTTTAATGATCAAAATATGCTAAGTTAGATAGCATGTTCAAACTGAAGACTTCATTTTTTTTGTAAAAAAAGGAATTGTGGCATACAAATATAGTTCAAAGTGACATTTAATTTAGAAGTTACCAAGTGAGATTTCATCAGATGCATTTCTGCTAGACCAACAGTAGCAAAAATACTGGAAGTCAAGCAGTTAAGTATTTCTCTCTCCTCTACAAAGTCACATTCAAATCCTTTCAATAGCTTTAGTAATAGCACTTACACTTATCTACTGAACACTGAAGCAAATTAGAGGATAAAAATTGATACATGGTCAGAAAAAATAGGTGGATTACAGATATCAGAAGGCCTGGAAGTGCTGAAACTTTTTTGTTTTTATTTTTAGTTTGATTTCAAACAACAATACATCTGGATCCTCAGAGAGGGTTACAGCTACTCTATAAGTATTTGTTACAACAGGCATAGCATTGTTAATGCAGTACATAAATTTAATCTCTAAACATAAATTGTATTCAACAATGCTGTTGGACAATATTTCAATTTTGATAAAAGGAGTTTGTCAGGTTCAGAATGGAATACTTACATGTACTTTTGGTGTAGGAGGAAGACCGTTACTAATTGGCTTCTAGGAAACAAAAAAAGTACATTTAAACACTGACTTTAATCTGAGCTAAAACAACTAAAAAAAATCTGTTGAAGTGGGAATATATTTGCTCAAGGAGTCAAAATGGTGCTTGTAAAAGCCAACGGTAAGCTTTAAGTATGATGGGGAGACCTAGCTTTCTTCTCAAGGCTTGCAGATGGGGCCTATTAATTACACTTCTACGCTCTAGAGTACAGCAAAACTATGGGGAAGTTCTGTGTGTTCTTTTCTAGGTTCAAGTTGGAGAAGAACCAGAAACTTGACAGTCCAGAAGGACAGGTTGTTTCCCTGTAATTGTGATTCTCAAAGTAGACAGAAGCATAAATTTGGAATGGAAAAGAAGATAGGGGATTATTTAGGTTAGGTATTTTTGACCATCTAGCCTAGTACTGTCAACACTGATTTAAAATCTTAGGATTTCTCTCTAGTTTATTTTAATCAGAAATATCCATTGCAATGGGTTTACACAGTAAGTGAAAGAAATTAGCGGGAGTTTTGCACTTGTACCACTCAGGAAGATTCATCACAGAATATCTGCAGCTAAACCATGGTTGGTAGCATTGCCATTGGATTTAGAGGACAAATAATTTCTTTGCCTTCCTACTGCAGTCTAAGGTGGTCTTGAATATGCAAGAGCCAGATATCCATTATTTATTTATTTATTTATTTATTCATTCATTCATTCAATTTATATAATTATATTATTGTGTAAATAGAACAACACTTTACCACTTGTAATTATGAGAATCAAGACCTTCCATTCTATGCTGAATGATGTCAAGTACCAATAGAAGAGAATATATGTAGCTCAGGGTTGAACTGTGGAGTCCTTGTTGCTCTCTGAGCTTGGTTGTTTTCTTGCAGACGTTCCATTACCTGACTAGGCAACATCATCAGTGCTAGTGAGCGTAGGGTTTGCTCCCTGTTTATATATAGTAACTTGCCCTCTCAGTGTTGGTGGGGGTGTTGTTTTCTCCTTTGTAGTTTCTTGATTAGGCTGTTGTTTACTGCTTGTTTGTCTGGATAGTTCCTTGATTAGGGTGTTGTTTACTGCTTGATTGTTTGTCTGGTGTTAATCCTGGTGTTAATCCCTGCTTATCTGGGTGTTTAGTGTGTAAATGTTGTTTATCTCTATGTGCCTGTTGATGAACAGGCACACAGAGATAAACAACATTTACACACCATTCAAAAGAGACAATAAAAAAGCTAAAAAGGAAAAAAAAGACCAGAACAACTCCTCCCAGCAATCAACACCCAGATAAGCAGGGATTAACACCAGGATTAACACCAAACAATCAAGCAGTAAACAACACCCTAATCAAGGAACTACTAAGGAGAAAACAACACCCCACCAACACGACAGTGCAAGCTACAAGCTACTGTATATAAACAGAGAGCAAACCCCACTCCCTTCTAGCACTGAAGATGTTACCTAGTCGGGTAACAAAACATCTGCAAGCAAACCACCAAGCTCAGAGAGCACCAAGGACTCCACAATGTCAAGTACCTTTTGTTCAGAAAAGCATGTTCAAGTAAGAGGCCCTATTGGTCCCAACACTGCACATAAATTATTTGTGGAGTCCTTGGTGCTCTCTGAGCCTTGTTGTTTTCTTGCAAGGAACTACCATGGAGAGTACAACACCCCCACCAACACAGGCAGGACAAGCCACTGTATATAAACAGAGAGCAGGTCCCACTCCCTTTTCGCACTGAAGATGTTGCCTAGTCTGGCAATGAAACGTCTGCAAGAAAACAACAAGGCTCAGAGAGCACCAAGGACTCCACAGTTCAACCCTGAGCTACAAATATTCTCTTTGATTGGTACATAAATTATTTTCCTCCCCTTTAGGCATCGTCTTATTTAGCAACATTTGGAGTGTGATCTGGCTGGCAGCAATCCTACTTTCATTTTTGAGTGCTTCCTTTTTGCATGTTTGCAAAAGGCACCCACTATATCCTTTAAGATTGCCAACCCTATAATTCCCTCCACCCCTATGGGCTCCCGAAAGGCTATTTCTGGTACATGGAAAAATAAATTTCAGACATTCAGTGAGAAAAATGTCCCAAGTATGTGCAATAACTTTAATAATGGATTTATTATCTTGATTTTCTTTGCAATACAAATGCTTAAATTCACTAGCATAAAAATATTGTAGATTCAGATACCAAAACTACAAAAAATACAAGCAAACCATAAGGTGTGATAATTTAGAGGAATTTGCATTGAGTTTTTCCAACAAACTGAAAAAAAGAAGAAATATAGCATTACCTACCAATATTTCCCTTCTTTCTTTCCTAGGATTAGTGAGCCTATTCTCACTTGGTTCTTGATGAGGAGAACCCTCTTTGTCACCATTTAATTGCACAGAATTCAATCCATTACCTTCACAGAAAATGTTAAAGGCAATTAAAGAATGTATCACAAGAACACTTTGACTCACATACATCATTAAGATCTCCAAAGTCTACTGAAGGCATCTGCTCAATGATGCCATTTTCAGATAGCCAGAAAACTAAGAAGCATTGTTAAGATTAACTCCCATTTACAGAATTTCATCCTATTTTAGTCTCAACTAAATCCAAGCTGGAGAACATTTCAGAAGCACTATAAGGGCTGGTTTTCTGTGCTGGCCAAGGGATAAGTTTGAAAATAGTGAGACATCCCAACAAACTGATAAAAATACTATGTTCTACTGAGAGCTGTTTTTGTTACCTGCCCTGAACCTTCAAAGTAGACTAGGCTTACAAAACAAATTTGCAAGTCTTCTGAAACAAAATTCCTTAGATGGCATGCTTATCTGCATTGAGGTTTTTGGAAGAAATATGAACTTGACCTACTTCAAATATGGATCCAGTCTTAACTGTAATTGTAATTTATTTGCAGTTTGAGCTTTAAACAAGTTATAATGAAAGCCACCAAACTGAGGGCTTATTCTAACTACTTTTCTTCTATATGTTCACTCTAGAATAAGCTGGGGCATGCAAGATTGAAGTATAATACTTAAAAATATTTTTGAGAAATCTCAATTTTTCCCAGTATGATTCATTACCTAAAATGTTTGATTTCTGTGGAGGTAACCGAGGAGGTGGTGGTCTAGGAGGGACTTGAGTGTTTGATTTTGCAGGACTCTCTGCAATAGGACATCTTTTTATAGTTCCTTGATTATCATCCTCAGAAGTATGAATTTCCTGTGGTACGTAGATGGATTTAGGCTAAAAAAGGATAAATTATTACTCTAAGGTATCCATGCAGTTATTTATTAAAATGTCTATCATACTACCTTCATCTTAAGCCCTTACACCCCTATATTTTAAACCTAAATCTGTAAAGACCAGCTGCACTTACTGGTTATGAAAGAAAGGAACTCAGTACTTTAAAGCACATTTTCTTTATATCTGTAATCAGAACAGTAAGTTTTGTTCTTTTACTTGTTGATGCTATAATTTAGTACAATTACTGAGTTGATAATAAAATCAGAGAGTAAAACACTATGGCTTAGCCTCATATCCAATTCTAGTCAATGTTGAATTCAGATATGACAAACCACAGATTCCTTATTATAGGAATTTACATCCCTCCTGCCCTCAGTGAAGCTATCTGAGTTGCTTAAATCAATTAAACCCCCAGTTTGGAACTCAAGGAAAACCTACAAATACGATAGGAGAAAAAAAAAGGAAGCAAAGAATTTCTTCCTGATCCAATAACCAGTCCAGCATTATTACAAGTGGATTAGGCCAATACATTCCCTTCCTGTAGGAAGTGAGAGCCCTTCTTACCTTTGGTGGTAAAGGAGGTGGCACCTTTGCTTTTATAGTTGAACTGTGAGAGGAAAACTAAGTATTAATTATAAATATTAAGAGGTCAGTGTTTTAAAAGTACGGTCCTATGCAATTCTAATCTAAACAATGATATGTAATCCAAAAACTGTGGTTCGCTTTATTATAGCCTGCAAACTACCAAAGATTTCTGAGAACATCTAAGCATTCATTTGTTTGTGCAGAGTCCTACAGACTCATGCACACTACATATATACAAAAATAATCATCTCCATGGCATGATTAAAAACACAATGACAAGGTTCAGAAACAAGGAGAAACTATGCTAGGAGTGGGACAACCCACAGGCTACATGCAGCTTCCAAGAACCCTGAGACTGACTGACTATGTGCCATCAAGTCGGTGTTGACACTTGACAACCACACAGAGATTCTCCAGGATACCCTGAGATTACACTGTTGAAATTTGGCAGTAAGATAGAAGAATTTCTTTTTTTTAATATATTTTATTAAGTTTGAAATATACATAGATAAAAGTTTGAAAAGGAAATAGAAATACAAATACAAATCAAAGAAAGAAGAGAAAAAGTGTAGTAAAGCAAAAGAAAAAAAGAGAAACATGAAACATGTTAGTCAACTTCCGATTTATCTCTGGTCAAGTTAATTTTTTTAAAAAATACCTTACATGCTAGGTCTATATATAATATTGAAAAACATTTCTTGTCTAATATATCAATTTATATATATTTTAATCTTCAAATCCCCATATAAGCTTTGCCCCTCCTGCATTTTGCAAATAGTCCGTTAATGGTTTCCACTCTTTAAGAAAGTAATAATTTGAATTTTCTTTTAATAAACATGTCAATTTATCGTTTTCTGCCATGTCCATTACTTTTAACATCCAGTCTTGTATTGTAGGTGTAATCTGATTTTTCCAATTTTGTGCATATACAAGTCTTGCTGCTGAGATAGAAGAATTTCAGTTATGAAATTTTCCATGCCTGCCCCCAGGTGTCAGGCTCCCAATTTCACCCTTAAAATTCTCCTCAAATCTCAAAAACAACTTGAAATTGGCCAGACAAATGCTGCTGTTTGGGCCTTGGTGGGGGGCTAACAACAGGAATGGGAACAGTTTACCTCCCAGTGGCCTTTGGCTCCCATTGACACCATTAAGGGGGGGATATTTTGCCCTACTTCTTTCAGGCTGAGTTGCAGCCCCCAACTCAAGCATTGCCCATCTTTGGGTTACACTGAGCCAAATTAACTAGTACACTATATCCACATTTTTCTCTAAATTGAGATTTTCAGAATAAGACATTAAATAAAATATGCCTTCCCTCCTGTATAGCATCTATTTTATTAAGGAAAATAGCATTCAAATTACATCACAGGTAACAAAAAGTATACTGGTGTTCTGGACATTTCCTACTTAGCAGCCACCACCTCTTGGAGAAAATTTATCAAATCATGATTAAACATTAATTATCTGAAGGAAAGAGGGGCGGAGTTTTCACTGGTGGCAGAATACGAAAGTGAAGTTTATGACACTCCAAGACAAAGTTCCCAACTTGATGCCCTGCAGGTGTGCCAGGCTACAAACTCACCATCCATAGCCAGCAAGGACTGGCCACATAAAGTATGAAAACTCAAGAAGAGTAATCAACAATTATTCTAATTACTTCAAGAATAGGGATTTTCTAAAGTTATATTTATAATTCCTTCTAAAATCAAAGGGACAAACAGGTACATGCTGAATAAAGTCGGGCTTTTCAAAATAATGTGCTATGAAATTTGAACACATTATTTAAGAGATTCCTAGTTTTTGATTATTTTGTACTTTGATGTCTTTTTAAAATACATAGCAAAACATGATGTCTGTCTGAGTGTGTACATACAGACAGATACCTAGAGGGATACTTCCAAATAGGCTCATGTCTCTATTCAAGAAAAGCCTAGGCATAAAGCATCAGAAAACAGCAGAAAGTACCTTTACTTATCAAGGCTTTGGATTTAAAGTAAAGACTTGACTCCCTACATACAGTTGAGGAATCATATTTTATTTATTTATTATTTAAATTTATCCCCGCCCATCTCTCGGAATAGGGACTCTGAGCGGTTTTGTCTCCTTGACTTTTTATTCCCCAAATGGTAACATTGTCCTTTAAACAGTGTCATGTTTAGAACACTTGGAAACAAAACAAAACAAAACAAAACAAAACAAAACAAAACAAAACAAAACAAAACAAAACAAAACAAAACAAAACAAAACAAAACAAAACAAAACAAAACAAAACACTATCGTAGACAGATATATAAAATTGAGGTTTGTTTTACTAATATTACACTGCTCAAGACAACACAGAGATGAAGACAGTGGCTGATTCAGTCTTAAATGTGAGATCAACTACTATATAGCTGTAAGGTCTTCAAGGCTTTTTATGTGAATCCATACAGCACAGCAATGCCAAACATGGCCCTTCTCATGAAGGGAATCAGCAGAAATAAAAATTGACACTTCACATTCCTATTCTCAAAAAACTGTGATGAGGAACATACAAATTTTCTTTATGATAGTATAGTATGAATAGTCTTGCAAGATGATGCTGTCAAGGTGATGCATGCCATATGCCAGCAAATTTGGAAAACACAAGAATGGCCATCAGATTGGAAAAAATCAACTTATATCCCCATACCAAAAAAGGGAAGCACTAAAGAATGTTCAAACTATCGAACAGTGGCACTTATTTCACATGCCAGTAAGGTAATGCTCAAGCTCTTGCAAGGTAGATTCCAGCAATTCATGGAGCGAGAATTGCCAGATGTACAAGCTGGGTTTAGAAAAGGCAGAGGAACTAGAGACCAAATTGCCAATATCCGCTGGATAATGGAGAAAGCCAGGGAATTTCAGAAAAACATCTATTTCTGTTTTATTGACTATTCTAAAGCCTTTGACTGTGTGGATCATAACAAATTGTGGCAAGTTCTTGGTGGTATG
Organism: Charina bottae; assembly: GCA_023362775.1. Classification (NCBI taxonomy): domain Eukaryota; kingdom Metazoa; phylum Chordata; class Lepidosauria; order Squamata; family Charinaidae; genus Charina; species Charina bottae. Next base: position 75,050,944 of record JALMGJ010000001.1, on the reverse strand, counting down.
GGGATACCAAGTCATCTTGTCTGCCTCCTGAGGAATCTGTATAACGACCAAGTAGCAACGGTAAGAACAGAGCACGGAACAACGGACTGGTTTAAGATTGGGAAAGGAGTACGGCAGGGTTGTATACTCTCACCCTACCTATTCAACCTGTACGCAGAACACATCATGCGACATGCTGGGCTTGAGGAATCCAAGGCTGGAGTTAAAATCGCTGGAAGAAACATTAACAATCTCAGATATGCAGATGATACCACTTTGATGGCTGAAAGCGAGGAGGAGTTGAGGAGCCTTATGACCAAGGTGAAAGAAGAAAGTGCAAAAGCTGGGTTGCAGTTAAACCTCAAAAAAACCAAGATTATGGCAACCAGCTTGATTGATGACTGGCAAATAGAGGGAGAAAAAGTGGAGGCAGTGACAGACTTTGTATTTCTAGGCGCAAAGATTACTGCAGACGCTGACTGCAGCCAGGAAATCAGAAGACGTCTACTTCTTGGGAGGAGAGCAATGGCAAATCTTGATAAAATAGTTAAGAGCAGAGACATCACACTGACAACAAAGGTCCGCATAGTTAAAGCAATGGTATTCCCTGTAGTAACCTATGGCTGTGAGAGCTGGACCATAAGGAAGGCTGAGCGAAGGAAGATAGATGCTTTTGAACTGTGGTGTTGGAGGAAAATTCTGAGAGTGCCTTGGACTGCAAGAAGATCAAACCAGTCCATACTCCAGGAAATAAAGCCAGACTGCTCACTTGAGGGAATGATATTAAAGGCAAAACTCAAGTACTTTGGCCACATAATGAGAAGACAGGATACCTTGGAGAAGAAGCTGATGCTAGGGAAAGTGGAAGGCAAAAGGAAGAGGGGCCGACCAAGGGCAAGATGGATGGATGATATTCTGGAGGTGACAGACTCAACCATGGGGGAGCTGGGGATGGTGACGGCCGACAGAAAGCTCTGGCGTGGACTGGTCCATGAAGTCACGAAGAGTCGGAAACGACTGAACGAATAAACAAAAAAAGTATGAATAGAAGTAACTGCACCTTCTCACAGCTGAATTCCTGTTTCAAGGAGGAGGTGAGCATTCCATGTTTGTATCAGAATGGCCTCTGGTGTGAAATATTATTTTGATTCACTGTGGCCTCAGGGAATATGCAATCCTAACAATTTTTAGGAGTTATCTACATTTTCTGAGGAAAAGCCTGTGTAAGTCTTTCTCAACTTGACACTCTTAGGGGATGGCAGGAATTGTAGCTCAAACAATTTTGAAGGCAACAGGTTGAAGGTGCTAATTCGGCCTTTAGCATCAACTTCTAAATCCTGGGAAGACAGCAAGGCACGCCAGGCAGCCCACCTCTCATACTGGATTTGATCAGCTTTGCCTGCTTTCTAGAATCTGCTACAAGAAGAAAGCCCATTGACACAGTATTCTACAACGGTCTTTTGGAGGGGAAACAGCAATAATGAAAGCAGTATTTTTGTAAATACTGAACAATTGTCTATCAACTCCATAAACATTTGAAATTAACATAACTTACTGTTTGGAATCATCACTGTCCACCTCATCTTCATCTTCTAGATGTGCTACATGTCCCCTAAGAAATTAAACAGATAGCATAGCTAAATAGAATAGTCAAATGTGTCAACTATCAATGTGTTCTCTGCAATCATAATTTTTTAAAGAATAAATCACAGATGCAACTCAGACAAACAAAGGACCTCTACAAGCATTTGACAAGGCTGAAGCTCATAAGAAGCACTTGACAGAGATAGGAGAGACATACACCTCTTTGCACAAGAAAAAGGAATTTGCAATCAAGAAAAAAAGAAATTTAACAATTACCGCTGATGCAGTTCTTCTTCAACTGATTTTAGAAGGCTCCTTTAAAAATAGAAGTAAAATTCAAGGACTGGACACATTTAGCAGAAGCACATAAAATCAGACATACTGTACGTATCTGTAAATAATTTGACATATAAAAGCCATGCAATTAGCTATATTAAGTATTAGAGATAATACATGAAAACTGAATTTCAATCTGAAGCAAATAATTTTTCAACTAATTACAGATTTCTATTAAAGTGTATTCAAGTGTATATCTGTGAGCTAATTATTGCACCTGACAATCAACTCTATGTAGGTCAGGAGGAGTGTAGCTTATTCTTATATATAGACATAATTATTTTAAAATATTTTTTAAAAAAGCAGAGGAAAAGCCATCCTCAAATAAGATAATGTAATGCCATAAAAAAAACTTTGATAATATTTTGGATGATCAAGAAAGAAATGTAAGTGCATTAAAGTACATTTGTACAAAATAATATGTCACAATGGCTCCTTTTTCTTATTCTGGAAGCAACAAATGTTCAATTAAAGATAGTTTCACAAGTTGATTAACATATAGTATACATGTATATATACACACAGGAATATTTTAGGATACAGATGCGCACAAGGAAGCTACATTTCTATATGGAAAAGGAAAAATTCCTTAGCCACATATATAAGCACAACAAATAGTGCCCTCTAGATGTATTAGACATGAAGACCCATTGGACATGCAAGCTGTAGATAATAGTGGTTGTGGTTCCAATCACTCTGAAGGATTAAGTTTGGGGGAAAAGTTAATAGTTATAAAATATCTGCTGAATTCACTTAAATTTCACTGGTGTCACTATATAAATGCTACATCCTGAAGAAGTGAGTTAATTAATAATTATCATTAATTAATTAATTTTAGAGACTGATTCTATTTTTGATTTTATTTTTATTATTTTTATTGTTTTATATTTGGCATTTTTATTATTATAATCTGCCTTGTTGGAATTTGTTGTTGTTGTTTTAATAAACAACAAAGTTTTAATAAACTTGTTGTTGGAATAAACAAAAAGTATTAAAAAAAATAAATCACTATATTAAAAAAATTACCCAAAAGAAAAAACAAAAACATCGTTTCTAAAGAGTACTCACTTATTTGCACCCAAGAAGTAACTGCCTTGAGGACCATGACCATATTCTAGCTGCAAATCCTATTGAGAGAAAACAAATAATTACAAAATAGACCAATGGATTCGTGTTATCTTGTGGCCTTCCCTTTTTCTGAATTACAACATAGGCTCTGCTGCTGCTGTTCTTATATTCAACTCAAATAACTACCGTCCACCCATTTTTCTACAGGAAAATTGCACTATGTGAAATGTTTGCACACATAAAGGAAAAATGTTGACAGGAACAATACATGCAATTCCAAGGCAGCCTGCGTGTCATATTCTGTTGTATGGTTGCATACAGACAGTCACTGAATTTAACAGTTCCCTGAGTGAGCAGAGAGGTAATCTTTGTTTTTGCTGATTCCTCCTTTCTACTGTGGTTCTTATACCATATCCCATTATCGCCTAGAGCAAGGTTTCTCAACCTTAGGTTGAGAAACACCGGCCTAGGAGGATTTCCAATCACTAGAAATAAATTTAACAGAAGTACAGAAGCTATAGCAAGGATTTATTGATTGATTGATTGATTGATGTGCCATCAAGTCGTTTTCGACTACTAGCAACCACACAGGTAGATTTTTTCCATGAAGTAGCTATTTAAAAATCTGAGGACACTATGATTGGCTCACTATTGCCCACATCTTTTGTTTTGAAGCATTCCATAGAAATACCCCAAACCTTTTGGATGAGAGTTCTATAGGAAACATGAATGTCTATGTTGTAGAAAGCAATAGCTTTATCGTACACTTATAATTTTTCTGAAAAATGACTACTGTTGTACTAATATTTAGTTTTACATGGTATGTACTATCCACTTTGGGCTGCATTCCCAAGCAATCCAATTCTAAAAAGGGCCACTGACCTCACAACATCTATTGATCTTGAACCAGCCTCATACTGACCATGGCCTAAATAAAATGTAGACAACTAGCCATCAGGGAAAACAGGACACATGAAATTGTAATGTCTGAGTACTCTATAATTATGGATATTAGCGAAAATGGATTTTTTCCCCCCTTTCTCCTTCCATTTGCCTAGTATTTTCTTATATTTAAACACATGCCTCATGTGGTGCAAATTATAGTGGTTTTGATTTTGTTTTTGCATTTTTTGGATGTTACTGGTCATAGACCATAATACACATTGATTGACTACTATTATACACAGCCCAAGTATAATTTGTAGCATATTCAGATCTTTTTGTTTATTTTATCAGTTAACAAAAAATTATGGAATGGCTTAGACATCTTCAGTAATTAACTAAATATGAATTGGAAATCAGAGCTCTGTTGTACACAGAGCTTCAGAATCCTGAAAGCCTAATTTGTGTTAAAAGAAAGAAATGTAGAGTCCTTGGTGCTCTCTGAGCCTTGTTGTTTGGAAGGAAGGAAGGAAGGAAGGAAGGAAGGAAGGAAGGAAGGAAGGAAGGAAGGAAGGAAGGAAGGAAGGAAGGAAGGAAGGAAAACCTATAGAAGTAATAAGTTTTGGAGAACACTAAACAATAGATATATACAGTAGGTTATCTCAGCCAGATTAGAGGGTCTGGAAAGAACATTTAATGATTAACTTTCAGAGTTCCTGCCCTTCCTATGAAAGACATTTGTCTTGCCTATAAGCACCCCTTGCCCTTTCTTATGTACTATTACTGTATGTCCATTCCAGATTGATCCTCCACAGACTGCATCAAAGTATTCAGACATGGCTTCTCTATTCAGAGGACACTGGCTGAATAAAGCAGTCCTACCTCATAGTATCAGATTTAACTGGATGACTTTTTTGGTCCATTCCAGCTTAATGAGTCTTAACTAAACTGCAATTAAAAGAAAACCACTTGCATCTTAGAATCATAGAATCAAGAGTTGGAATAGTCCATTAGGCCACTGCGTTCACCCCCTATCTTATGCAGGAATCTAAATTAAATTATTCTTGATGATGTCTCTAGCCTCTGCTTGAACCTCTAGTCTCTGGAGTGAAGGGGAATTCACCACCTCCCTTTACTGTTAGGAATGTTTTCCTAACATTTACCTGGAATGTTTGTAGAACATCACAGTTGAATGCAAAATGCTTGTCTTAAACTTTCCTGTACTCATCAAACTTAGCAATCAAATTTTAATAGGAAAAAAATTGGAGCCCTTTTCCTAAATGGAAAGTCAATTAGTTCATTTTTTTCATGAACAACTTGGTGGTACAGCATAATTACTTGGCCTGAGTTGAGGCATAAAAGGCCAGTAATGTTAATAAGACTGTCTGGCTAAACTATGAAGAATCTGATTTTCTCTTCTTGAAGTACCACTTGAGAATTTCAGAAATGTTTTTGGATTTAAGGCATCTAGACAAAATGGAAAAAATGTGTTTTAGTTAAGTCCCTGTTGTCCCTGCTCAACTGTATTCATTACACAATAATCTATGCAGTCTTAGCAATTCTATAAAACTATTTAAGTTGCATTATATTAAATATCTATATATCTTTACATGATGGACTTTAGAATGGATAATTGCTAGAGTAATGTGTCAGAAGGGATTCTCAAAAAAATTAAATGTGCTTTAAATTCTTATTTTAATAATTTAAACCAATTAGATATTGACCAAAGGACCCCAAATATAGAGAACATGGGTAACAAACCACACCCTTGTTGCCAATTTACTACTTTATTGTCATATTTTTAATCCGCTCAAAACCAGAGTTTTCTGGGTTTAAAATATCAGAAGCAATAAAACAATAGTAAACAGTGGAATCTATTTAAAAAGCACAGAAAAGAATGTGAAAATACATTTTATTATTAATAAAATTGGCATTCATATTTTCATTGTTAAAAACATTTCCAATGTAGCCACTGCTGCCAAGTTTTAAAAACTGTTCTTTCTGCAAGACCTGGTGACCATAAGAATCTTAAAAGTGCAGATGTTGGAATACTTAATATTCTGGCTTCTGCACTAAGAAGACTCAGAGATCACAAGTTTTGCAAAATAGGCTTACTGGAAAATCATCATCATCATCAGCAGACTTATCTGTCAATGAAATGGCTTCTGACAACAGAAAAGATCCCACCTACCAACACCCTTCCTCCCATAGCCTCTGTATCCTACAAAATCCTTTTGGGAAGAAAGAGTTATTCTCTGAAACAAATATTAGGGGACAGTTAGGGAATAGCAGTTCCACTGAACTAGCAAAAGTCTGCTTGTGCTACACTGGATGCTACCCCGAAAGAGTGTTTCGGCAGTTGTTCGACATTTACAACTGTAAATGTGCTTAAAAATGGAAATGGAAAATCTTACGGCTGGGCAAAGGCAACATGTCTCTATTGATTTGTAAGTACAAATCCCTATCAATATGAGATCTAAACAATGACAGAGAAGTTAATAAGATAAAATAAGCAAACCTCTATGAAACATAGAGTACCCTCATCTGTCACCATACATTAGAAATTTTATAGTTTGTTTAAATGAAAAGTGACATATGTCAGTGTAATTTATGTTTGCATTCTTTAAAAGGCCAACCTGTTGTTTACAGCCAGTTTATAATCCAAGTGTCTGTTAGCATCAACAGACAAATTTCTGGATTGTAAAATTTTAAAATCACTTTTTAACTATTTCTTACTATTTGCTTTAAAAATGATCCACATCTCATCCTAGATAATTTTGGTTGAAAAAATAAAGGATTTAAAACTAGGCAAGAGAAATGAAATAGCTAGCAACTTAGCTTCCATCAATTTTTTTGTTAACACAAGATTTAGAAAATTCAGTTTCAAATGCATGAGTTCTCGAATTATAAAGACAAAAGATACATAGATATATAAATAATTGTACAGCTGCATACTTGCAAGTAATTTAGTAATTTTTGCTGAAAAGCAATTAGTAACAAGACTGACATTTATTAAATTATATGGCCAAGCAACCATAGCTCTTGTGCCTAACCAGAATGACCAAGTTCTTGATCTTTTCAAATAATACTAAGGGATAGTTAAGCATTTCATATCAAAGTGAATAATACTATATTATATTTTGATAATTCTGCAAAAATATGTTGCAAATCTCTAGGTTAAGGTATTTACAATAAAAGTCTGCACACACCAAAGTATTTAGGGTTGTCTATTTTGAATCATAGTGTATAAGGATTGGAAAGGACCTTGAAAATAATTTAATCCAACCATTTGCCCTTAAACTAAAGATGAAGAAGCAAGCCACAATATGATCTTGAGCATACACCTGTCATATTCTAGGACAGTGCTTTCTAATGTGCCGCCATTGGCGACACACCAATGGTGGCAGCGGCGTGTGGGGGGCGTGCGCGCGTGCACGGCAGTGGTGCGGGGGGCGCGCAGGGGCGGTGGTGTGCACAGCGGCAGCCGCCTCCGCTAAAACATGGAAGCGCTGATGGCGCGCTGCTGCCGCCGCCATACACACCCCCGCTGCTGCTTCCGGGTTGTGTGGCGACACACCAGACTGTGTGTTGCGATACACTAAACTGTGGCGACACACAGTTTGGAAAGCTGTGTTCTAGGAGAACGTCAGGAATTGCTTTGAAGTCCTGAACCTCGTTGACAGAGAACCAGATGAACTGTGGAATGCCTAAAGAAGTAATTAAGGATGAATGTGAAAAGAGACTGCCAAAGATCAAGAGCAACAGAAAGTAAATTGGATGTCAGAACAAACTGCGGAAATTGCAGAGAAGAGAAGAGAAGAGAAGAGAAGAGAAGAGAAGAGAAGAGAAGAGAAGAGAAGAGAGAAGCCAAAGCGAAAGGAAAAAAATCTCAGAAAGGAACTTAACAAAGAGTTTCAGAGAGCTGTTAGAAGAGACAAAAAGCAGTATCATAACAACATCTGTAAAGATATTGAAGATGGAAAGAGACATTAAAAAAACAAGAAAAGTCTTCCAAAACCACTCAGAGTTATTAGGATTCAGGTGGTACATAAAATAAATAAATAATAAAAATCTCCTTATTTAGAACTCCGAAGGAGGGTCTAACCTCAAATTAGTATGTTAAAGGATGCCAATGGACAGACAGTAACTGATTCAAAAAAGATCATAGAAAGATGGAAGAAGTATACTGAAATACTGTACAGTAGAGATGTCAACATCCAAATACCTTAGAAGATCTTCTAGTACTAGAAGATGAAGTTAGATAAGCACTCTGGTTATTACCAAGTTGGAAGGTACAGGTACTGGTGGAATACCCACAGAAATATGGCAAGCAACAGAAGAATAATCAGTAAAGGATCTAACCAAGCTCTGCCAGCAAATCTGGAGAACAATACAGTGGCTAAGAGACTGGAAGAAGTCAATCTATGTTCCAATACCAAAAAAAAGCAGACTTAAGGTGTGTACAAGCTATTGTACAATATCCTTAATTTCACATTCTAGTAAAATAAAGCTTAGGATCATCCAACACAGATTAGAGCCCTACATAGAAAAAGAGATGCCAGATATTCAAGCTGGCTTTAGAAAAGGCCAAGGAACACAAGACATTATTGCTGATGCATGCTGGATAATTTAGAAAGCCAAAGAATACCAAGAGGAAGAAAGGCCTTTGATTGATTAAAGAAAGGCCTTTGACTGTGTTGATCATGTCAAACTGTGGAATGTGCTCAGAAAAATGGGAATCCCAGAATATCTCACTGTCCTCATGAGAAACTTATATACAAGTCAGAAAGCCACAGTATGTACAGAACATGGCAGAACAGTCTGGCTCCAGGTTGGCAAGGAGTGAAACAAGGCTGCATACTCTCCCCTTATTTATTCAATCTATATTTATATTTATATTTATATAATATATATTTTGAATATAAGGTATATTAAGGGAAGCTGGATTAGAAGAAGAGGAGAGTGGTTTTAAAATTGGAGGAAGAAACATTAATAACCTGTGCTACGCTGATGACACTACTCTGATAGCTGAAAATGCAAAGGATATGCATGCTCTAGTAATAAAAGTTAAGGAGCATAGTGAAAAAATGTGACAAAGTTTGAATATAAAGAAGACCAAACTAATGATAACAGGTAGACAAAGCCTTAGACTTGACAATGAAGATATCAAAGTGGTGGATAGCTACTGCCTTTTAGGACCAACCACCAACAATAAAGGAGTAAGTGGTCAAGAAATATGCCACAAAGTAGCACTTGATAAAGCAGCCATGAAGGTCTTGGAAAAGATGTTCAAATGCCTTGATGTGTCTATACCTACAAAGACCAGAATCATGCAGGCCATGGTATTCCCTGTGACTCTCTATGGAAGCAAAAATTGGACTTTGAAGAAACAAGTTAGGAAGAATATTGACACTTTTGAACTTTAGTGTTTGACAAGACTCCTGGGAATACCATGGACAGCCAAGAAAACGAACCAATGGATCACTGAACAAATCAACCCAGAGTTCTCACCTGAGACACAAATGACCAGGCTCAAATTATCCTACTTTGGACATATTATGTGAAGATCTAGCTCTCTGGAGTAGGCTTTAATGCTGGGAAAGGTGGAAGGAAAGAGAAGATGACCAGCAGCAAGGTGGATGGATTCAGTTACAGTAATAATCAGTGCACCTGTCGGGAAACGAGTGAAGAACCACAATGAGCTGTTATTCTAACTCTAGTTTCTTTATTGCTTCTGCCATATAACAGAATCTTGCCAGACTATACACTATAAGCCCTATGGGTAAATATTCAGCGATGGCTCTAAGGCGGGGTTACCTTGAGCCTCTTTACTTTCCCACCAGTGGAATCCGGACTGTGCAATCTTTTATCTGTCTGGAATGTGCCCCCTCCCTTTTGGGAAGGAGCAGCAGCTCCAAACTCCACCACAGCACCATTGGAAGACTTGAAGGATCAGGTTAGGGACAGATCACCATGGAGAAAATCTGTTTGTGGCTGCTAAGAGTTGACAATGACTTGATGACACATAATCAATCAATCAATCAATCAATCAAAAAACTAATGCCAACAGGTACAACCACTACCCCTAGATTTGACAATGAAAATATTGAAGTAGAAGATACCGTCTGCCTTTTAGGATCAACCATCAACAGTAAAGGAACAAGCAATTCAGAAATACGTTGCAGGCTAACATTTGATAGAACAACCATGAAGGCCCCAGAAAAGATGCCATGAAGTCTCTATACAGCAAAGATCAGAATAGTGCAAGCAATGATGTTCCCTGTGACACTCTATGGAAGCGAAAGTTGGACTTTGAAGAAGCAGGATAGAAAGAGTATTAACATGTTTGAACTTTGATGCTGGAAAAATTAAGAGAGGATATGTAATTTGTAATATGTAATTTCTCACACTAACTTCTTTTAAACAGGAATTATTTTCTGCAAATATCATGAAGCTGAAATACATGTCATGATATATATACATGTCATGTTCTCTAATTCCTTCTTACCTAAACATTTGCCACTTAGTTATTTAAATGCTAAAATATTTCTAATAATTTATTATTCTTGCAAATTGGTTTATCTTAATGAGATTATACAGCTCATTATATGAAAATTAATACATTATAATATAACACTGAAAATGAATAATTTATTGTTGAACTGTTTACTGAATTTGATAGACTTTAAACTATTCTACAAATGGCCAAAGCAGCACAAGAACTGGGGAAAACATTTCATTTTTAAAAACAACACACGCATACACTGACAAAGAAAAGGCAATAGATGAAAATACCAGATTAGATCTTGCAGTGTAGTATATTTCTTCTGAACTGTCCAAAAAATCGTTACTGTCAGGCTGTTTATCAGATAAAGACCAGAAACTCAAGTTAATTATTTCTAGACTGAAAGAAATCCAAGTACAAAGGGATATTTTTGAACAATAGCTGACTCTTATTATTTGGATTATTTGGATTATTTGGATTAGTATAATATCATATGTGTAGTTATGGATTAAAACAAAATGTAACAGCAGATGAAAGGGGTCTCATTTAATTTTTATCTCTTCACTCCCTCTGTCCCTTCCTCCCCCCTCCAAAAATTTAAAAATAGAAGTTCAGATATTATTCACTGAATAAAGCAGATTAAGGACATTCCATGATTTCTATCCTATTATATAATTTGGATTAGTATCACATACAGTGTTGAAATATGATTTTCATCAGATATTATTCACTTAATAAAGCAGATTAAGGACATTCCATGATTTCTATCCTATTATATAATTTGGATTAGTATCACATACAGTGTTGAAATATGATTTTCACCCTTAATTTTCCAAATATCTATGACTTTAAAAGGCTACTGAATGAAAATAAGAAACCTCCTTGAAGATCAAGCTTGAAGCTAGAGTTTGTTGGAGTTTAAAATCAGTAAAATAAAAATATTAAACTTGTTAAATGGCCGACTATTGATTTAATGACCTAGTTCAATTCTACAACTGTAAACCTGTGTCCTTTATTGGAAGCTGATTCGATATTATATTTTTATTTATTAATCAAATTTCTATCATCACCCATCTCCCTCCTCTGGAGGGACTCTGGGCAGTTATATACTCTACTTGAAGTTAAGTCCTCCCCCCCCCCAAATAATTTACCTTTAAATTTACCTTTAAATTGGAGGGTTATCTTAGATTTGTTGAGAACTCGGTAAATTTTTTTAATGTCTAATCTTCCTTTCAAAGGGAGAAAGGGTCATATTAAAATCAGATCTGTTTTTTGAAGAATTATACCTTTAGTTCCAGGAGCAGGAAGGAGTGGCTTGTTTTTCCTTAAACAATTTTTTCCTAATACAGAGGGAAACTATCAAACACTATAAACAGTTATAGAAAGGAAAATAGTTTCCATTTAGGTTCATACCACTTCTGAGTGTCTTAGGCTACTTTTCAGCCCCCAGAAATTGCTGAAGGTATCCAATTTTACTTATAACCAGTTTACTGAGAGTGTTATAACTGGACTGTATACTAAAACTACTACTTCTTGGATTTTTATCTATTATTTATTATATTGTTTTAGATGTAACTTATATTTATAGGTTTTAATTGTTGATATTTTGTAAACCGCCCAGAGTCCCCCGTTGGGGGAGATGGGCGGTGATAAATTTGAATTATAAATAATAAAATAAAATAAAATAAAATAAAATAAAATAAAAATTAAAAAATAAAATAAAATAAAATAAATAAAATAAAATAAAAATTAAAAAATAAAATAAAATAAAATAAAAAGATGCACAGAAGAGCTATTTTATGAGAGTTCTGATTAAACGTCAACAAAAGTGAGATTGTAAATAACTCAGAATATCTTCATGCCTCAGTCATAGAATAGGAACAAAACCTATGCTGAGATTGTGACCATTGTCACACTTAGAAGCAAGAAATATATATTGGTTTAGACCAGGGGTCGGCAAACTTTTTATGCCGGGAGCCATTTTGACATGCTCGTGCACATTTTGAAATGCTAGAGAGCCAGGGGGTGGGGTTTGCGGGCGGGGGCCAATCGCGTGGAAGGGGGCGGGGTTTGCGGGCGGGGGCCAATCGCGTGAAAGGGGGCGGGGTTTGCGGGCGGGGACCAATCGCGTGGAAGGGGGCGGAGTTTGCGGGCGGGGGCCAATTGCGTGGAAGGGGGCGGGGTTTGCGGGCGGGAGACGGCGTCCACCCGGCCCAGCTGCCCGGGCTCCAGGGAGATCAGCTCCGGCGGGATCTGTGGCGAAGAGCGGCCGTGTGGGGGGGGGCGGGCGACGACGACAAGCGGCGCGCTTCAGGCTTTCAGCGCTGGAAGGCCCTTCCAGCGCTGAAAGCCTGAAACGCGCCGCTTGTCGTCTCCGCCCGCCCCCCCCACGGCCGCTCTTTGCCACAGATCCCGCCGGAGCTGATCTCCCTGGAGCCCGGGCAGCTGGGCTTGCCTCCCTCCGCGAGGTCCAGGCGCACTGGAAGGCGGCCCGGGCCTCCTTCCAGCGCTGAAAGCCTGAAGCGCGCCGCTTGTCGTCGCCGCCCGCCCCCCCCCACGGCCGCTCTTTGCCACAGATCCCGCCGGAGCTGATCTCCCTGGACCCCGGGCAGCTGGGCTTGCCTCCCTCCACGAGGCCCAGGGACGCTGGAAGGCGGCCCGGGCCGCCTCCTCCTCCTCCGCCGGAGGAGGAGGAGGCCCGGGCCGCCTTCCAGCGCTGAAAGCCTGAAGCGCGCCGCTTGTCGTCGCCGCCCGCCCCCCCCCACGGCCGCTCTTCGCCCGCCCGCATTGAGCGAAGATGATGGGGGCGGGAAACGAGGCCTGCCCGCTTACCTCCCTCCGCGAGGCCCCCCCGCTGCCTTCCCGGGATCCAAGCCGGATCGGGGGCCTCGCAGAGAGAGGCAGGCAGGCAGGCAGGCGGGCAGCCCTGGCCTCCGCCGCCGGGCCCGCCCCCCTCGGCCGCTTACGCACGCCCGCATCGAGCGAAGATGATGGGGGCGGGAAACGAGGCCTGCCCGCTTACCTGCCTGCTTGCCTCCCTCCGCGAGGCCCCCCGCTGCCTTCCCGGGATCCAAGCCGGATTGGGGGCCTCGCGGAGGGAGGCAAGCAGGCGGGCGGCCCGCCCCCCTCGGCGCCTGCGCGGCTCCCCCGCGCCCTCCCACCCGCCCCAATAAGCCACGGCAGGGAGGCGCTGCTGGCCCGGGACGCGGCGCTGTCGGAGGCGGCGCAGGAGCGGCTGCAGGGGCTGCTGCGGCTGGAGATGGCGCTGCCTCCCTGCCGCGCCGGGCCTCGCTCAGTGCGAGAGCCAGGGGGCGGGGTTTGCGGGCGGGGGCCTATCACGTGGAAGGGGCGGGGGTGAGTTCAGCTGCGGAAGAGCCACACTCAAGGGGCCAAAGAGCCGCATCTGGCTCGCGAGCCGCCATTTCCGACTCTTGGTTTAGACAAACAAATAAGCAGTGTATTTCAGTGTTTGTTTAAACTGACTTTTCTTCAAAAAAGTATCAGCTTTCACATTCCTCAAGAGAATAAAAATTAATGGAGATTCCAAATCAGAATACATAATTTGAAATTAGTTGCTTGGAAAAGAATAATTAAATGCTGACATGTAAAAAATGATGTCAATCTATGCCAATCAAATGAGAGGGCTCTTGAAAGAAAAGCAAAACAATGGATAAACTGGCTTAGCTAAGGGCTACTAATACAATGAAGGCTACTGTTTGTATGAATTAATATGAAATGTATATGTAGTGATTGCCCAGTAAATTCTTTTGAAGTTAGATAAATTTTGGTTTCTTGGTGCATGTAAGTACATGCCAAGTGTACAATCCAGTTTAAAAACCATCTATATATCTATACCAGTGTTTCTCTTTTTTTTGTAATAAATTTTATTAAATTTCAAGAAAAGAATAAAAACTACAAAAAAACAAAAAACTACAAAGAAAGAGAAAAAAAAACTAAAATAGTGCAGAAACACAAAAGCAAAAAAATTTTTTAGAGAGATGTGGCTTCCGACTTTTAACAGCAAAGATATAGAAAATTTTCATGATTAATCTCTTACTCTATATTAAATCAAAACACCACATTATTTCTATAGGTCATTCCACTTTAACACATAATAAAAATCACTAAGTACAGTTGTTCCTCCCCCTTATATTAAAATGAAGAAAAAAGAAAATTCATATAAACCTCTTAAACATCTTTCTCCCCTCCAAAAGATAAAACATACTTAATTATTCCCTCCTACCACTATTCTATACATTTCTATCTACTATAATAAGAATCAAATTAAAAAACACATAAATTGTCTGCTATTATACTTAATACTACAACAATTATAATAATCTCAATATTCAAAACAATGAATCCAAATCTTTAAAGGCAAACCAAATGGACATTCTTCAACCCTTATCCCACTTCTTAATAGACCAGAGCAGTTACATGTTCCCAAGATATGCACAGGACTTTCTTCTTAACAAAATCAAACAGCCCAACTGCCCCCCTCAAAAATTCCAGGTTCTTTTCATGGCATTCCACCAGGAGATCAACCCTATTTATGATGCAAATCACTCTCTCCCCTAGATTTCTCCAAGTCCATTATCCAATCATGATGAGGCCCTCATCCAGCATCTCGATAAAGATCCCAATCTCAGTCTCAAAAAAAACCTTTCTATCACTCTTAAATTCCTCAATTTCATCCTCCACATCTTCAATCTGATGGCACATTTTAGATGTCATATTTCCCACAATGTCCTGGATCTCTTGCATAAAAGTTTGATAGAAGTCGGAAGAGATCTGTTTAAGATCCTGGTGAAGGTCAGAAAGTATCTGTTTAAATTCTTCCATGTCTCACGCAGTAGATTATTTTATTTTTATTTATTTATTTATTTTCTATCCTGCTTTTATTATTTTTATAAATAACTCAAGGCGGCGAACATGTCTAATACTCCTTCCTCCTATTTTTATATTATGGCGCCCCCTAAGAGCTTAATCAGCACAAGTCAAAGATATTCAATAGTTGTTTACTTGAAGTGAGACTGAATTCTCAAGGGAAAGTGAACAGAAACTGAAAGTTCAAACCAGCAGATTCAACGTGTAGGAAAGTACTAATATCTTCAAATTTAACACAAAAACAGTAACAGGAAGACAATTGCTTAATTTCAGTCTTCAATATTTCCCTTGGAAAATGAAAATCCAAAACTTAAAAAAAAAAAAACTTTAATCCCAAAAATAATTGGGGTACATATACTTAAGAAAAAAATGCAAATTGGTGATTTAGAAATGGGGTGGCCGTTCTTAAGTGTCCCTTTAAGGCTGCAGCGCGGCTTGGAAATGGTGACTTCCCCGCCTCCCGGGAGCTCTTACCGTCGACCACGAAACATTGTTTATGATCTCCTGGCGGCAAGCTACCATTCCAGAGGACAAATGGGATGATTCCGTGAGTTCTCCTTGATCCGGAGAACGGTTCTGGGCTTCAGGAAAGCCTGCCTGATCCCCCCCAAAAAAGCCGCCAAAACAGTGGGCACAGCCGCTCAGAACGCCATTCCCACTGGAAGCCTACACCAGTGTTTCTCAACCTTGGCAACTTTAAGATGTGTGGACTTCAGCTCCCAGAATTCCCTAGCCAGCATGCTTATCTATACTCATAGCAATAGTTATATTTACAAGAACACTATGTTATAACATAGGACTCCTGACTGATACTGCTTATCAGAGACTAAAACTAAACATTAGCTCAGAGCTTTCCAAACTGTGTGTCGCGACACAAAAGTGTGTCGCCACACACAGCGTGGTGTGTCGCCACACCACCCGGAAGCGGCGGCGCGCGCGTGCACGGCGGCCGCCATGCATGCGCCGCCGCCGTGCACGCGCCGCCGCACGCCCCCGCGCGCCGCCGCCGTGCGCGCCGCCGCACGCCCCCCTGCGCCGCCGCCATGCGCGCGCGCCGCCGCCGCCGTCGGATGTGTCGCCAGCGGCAGCACTTTGGAAAGCCCTGCATTAGCTGATGCAAGGTGAGATATCAACAAGTATCTCTAAGGTAGATGAGAAATATTTCTTAATAAATTTTAATTTAAAATCAGTAAAACTGCATGAAATAAAATCTCTAGGAAGGATATAAAACAAGGCCAGAATGGACACTATTGGTGAACGAATTCTACCTATTCCCTTCAGTCCCCACTTCCTCTGTCTTAGAGGGATGGGAAAGCCTCTGAACTAGATAAGCCTCTGAACTACACTGGGTTGCAGAAGAAGAATGGAAAGCACCTTGCATGAATTGAAGTCCACTGGTATAATACACTGGATGGAGTGAATTGGTTAACTTAGCACACACCAACTGGTATTAATGCTTGAAATTGTGAAGTCAGTGATTAAGTTAGCGTAGCAACTCCTCATACGCTGATCGCATAGCTTCTTCCCTCCCTCCCTCCCGCCACAGTCAGAAATGACTCTAGGTAGTTTACAAGATACAGTTTACAATATGAAAAGCCTGTATACCTTTTTCAGAATTATTTTATTCTTTCTAAAATTTTGCATTTTCCAATTGTTAGAGGATGCAACTGCCATACACCAAATCCCATTCTCTATCCACACTGCTTTCTTACCTCCTATACAAAGTAAAGCTTCAACTTTACAGATGGCAAAGGAGAAATGTTCAATAATGGAACAACAAGATACAAGATGTAACAGTTAATTCCTCTCTACTAAATCAAAACTTATAAAGTGAGCAGAATATTTATACTGTACTCTATCAGCCCTTGTAGATGCTATCAACTAAAGAATTTAAGACACAGTAGTAATTATGATAATGGGAAGCTCCTGTTTTCACTGCATCCTATGCTAAAGCAGTTGAAGGAAGTGGAGACAAGAATGGGAAAGCTGAGGAAATTCCCCCTTCAAATTCTCAAAATATACCAAAATTCCTCAGATAATTTTGAGGTCTTATACAAATGTATCCTATACTGAACAAAATACATAGTTCATAGATCTGTACTGTTTCACCATTCACATAATATTTTAGATAAGAAGTCTAATATGGTTACATTACTTACGAACTCATGATACGGCTCTGTCTCCTTTCTTAAAGGAGGATCAAATTTTACTTGACCAACTATTAAAAAGAAGAAATAAATGATAAGAAATGATTATATATTCTCCCACTGGTTTTCCAAACTTATTGTATTATTATTCTTGGGAACACTAAGAAACACATTATAAACAAACAAAAGAAACTAGCTTGACTATAAATAACAAAAACAACCCAAAGCTACAAATATAATTAATGAAGCCTGGTTGAGAAAAAAAATATTGAGACTCACATCCTTTCTTCCCCATCAGCATGTACACATATAGAGAAGAAAAGTGTCTCCTTAGTCAGCTCTACTACTTTTGACTGGACAAACCCAATAGGAGCTGACTATTGCCTTTTCTCCTAAGGAGGTGATTGGGGGAATGGGACAGAGAAAGAACACATGCCCATAACTCTCAAGAAGGGAAACAAGCTTTAGTGTATTTACTAGGGAGTAAATCACACAATTCAGCAGGATTTACTTCTGAATAATAAATATATATGAGATTGTGGTTTAAAGGTTGTCCAAGTAGATCTTTAAAATACAATTAAACCTATTTTTCTGCCCCTTCTTTCTTGTTCAGTGTAATGGTATGTGGGAATAACCTTGGGAGACAGGTGGAAGAGCCGCAGACTAGACAATGGTCAGACAAGCGGCAGCTGAGTCTGCAGAAGGAATGTGGATGTGGCAAACGTCTCAGAAGGGACCCTCCCTAGTTTCCTGGACTGTAAAGGCAAGTGGGGGAGAGATGTACTTTCAGACTTGCAAGACTCTGTAAATGTAGCCTTACAATAAAGATGGAAGTAGTACTTTGGGGTGTGCTTCTTATCTGGACTACCTCGCAAGGCTGACACTCAGTAAACTTTCATTTATGAAATTCATGCTTACTGTTTGCATTTCAGTAATATACCTAATATGCAACTGGGCTAGGATGACTAATCTAAAAGAGATGGCAATCACCCAATATGAACCATGCATGTAGATATGAAAAGTTTATTCAGGTTAGTTTACAATGTGTGACTCTACTTACAGTTTATTTCAGAGCGTGTTTTTTCTTCTCTCACATTTCTACTTGTTGAGTGAATTCTATGAGGTACAAGAGGCTGGGAAAAATATGGCATTAAATATTCATTAAAAATGAACAAAATGCTCCCCCTTTATAAACCACAGTACAAGAGATTTTTATGATCCACTGAGACTTGAATTAAAATCAGTTTCAAGCAACGACATTTCCTGGGAAGGAAGAGAGAACTTTGATTTTCAGATTAAGACTGCTGCTCCAAAATTTGCATTAATTCCCAGTGGAAATCCACACTTAGTTTAAAAAGTCTACTACCTTATATAACAATCATTTATCCACTGGGATGTATTTGGCAAAGTGATATTTCTTCCTATACCTCTATCCATGAGTAAAGCCCTGCCCGCTAATGACAAATTATTAATTTAAGGAAGGTACTTAGGCAAGACTTTTCAAGGGGAAAAGGGGGAGACTTTATCTTTGGCTTTTGGAAGAACCATCCTTTATTAGGAAAGGCATCTGTTCCATTGTTATTGTTAACACACCATCAGAACTCTCTGGACAAGTTAGTTAATTAAATTAGCTACATGAAGAGATGCAAACAAGCAGGTGGGCAGCAGGGGAAGTTCTCTCCCTCTCTTCGCAACTATTGGTTCATTCTGCTTCTAGTCATTGTTCCTTTAAATAGGTTCATTCTAAATTATTGAAAAATTACAAGTAAATACTATTTTAGACATTAAGCTGCAGAATCAAAGACAAATTTTAAAAGTAATAATATCTTAACTGATAATGTTAGATACTTCCCAAATTTGAAAGAGGAAGGTACCTCGTAAAACTAACTCAACTGTCATAAACTACCAAGATTCACCTCTAAATATGGATAAATCAGAAAGCCTGATTGTAGTAAACAGTCTAGAAGCTGTGATATAGTAGCTCTCGAGCTACTTTGGAGCTACAACTCCAATAGTTCCCAGCAAGGTTGTGTGCATTGTCCCCAAACATCTGAAAATTTATACTCTATGTAATATATCTTGTTTTTATTATATTTTAATCTTTTTTAGCTATGTTGTAGCCTAGAGTCCCTCTTTCGGGGGAGATGGACAGTGACGAAATTTGATAAATAAATAAAATAAATAAAATGTTCTGATTCTAAACATTAAGGCTGTGCAAAACACCTGAAGGGCTTTGAAATGCTTGAGAGCATGAGCAAAACACTTCTTTATGGATTATTAAAGCAGCTGCACATTTTGCAAGGCTCATGTGGCTACTTTGGAAACTGCTCCCTGCACACGTCTTGCACAAGAGGCAGTGGCTTTAACAGTTCTAAGAGAGATGCTTCATTGATGCAACCTTGCATTACATTCTGCATAACCACAATAAGTGATACTAAACAGTTGTTATAAGCAATATTAATTCACCTCAGTATATTCATAGCTGTTTAAGGGCCTAAATTTTTGTTGCTATCCTGTGGAGATTTGTCTTAAGATTATTTTTCTTTTTAAAAAAGCTAAAAATAATATAAATTGACATTGCATATGGCAGGAGTATTAGCCATGAGGTTTTAAGCCAACATTTGCCAAAAGTCTGGACAAGACTTATAATTTAAGAATTATCCATACTCCATTCTCTCTGATTGGTATCCATACTCTGTCAAACACAACACAATGTAGACATATGCAGGACATGCATCAAAGCAACAGCTTTTGAAATACTGAAAAGAACTATAAATGTTGTGGCTGCTATGCTGGATTAGAACAGCTGTTGTGTTTTCTCAGCAGTGATGACTACCGCATGGCTGTACGCTACCACAGAACCCCACTGGGTCTTTGGGATAAGGACAAAAGAGACTATCCTAATTATTAGGTTTTTCTTCTTGCAGATTTTATTCTTGAATTCAGCATTGTAAAACACAGACTGAGGTAGCACAGCATTCTTTTAACCTAAGCCTCTTTTCCCGTCAGGAATTCAGCTTCATTATTAATTCATTGTATTTATGATCAAATTCTCCACTAAAGGAGGATACATAGCATCAAACAGAAAAATGCACATATTTTTAAAATGGCCTTACTGGCTGGGGATGATGGGACTCTAGTCCAGCCCAAGTGGACTGCACTAGCTTTGGAAAATTTATGTTAATTTATGTCTCCGGAGGAGGGAGATGGGCGGTGATAGAAATCTGATTAATAAATAAATAAAAATAATAAATAAATAAAAACATCACATGGATGCAAGTATGAGGACAGGAAATCTGGTGTCCTTCAGATGTTTTGTACTATAATTCCCACTACTAGCAATGCAAGTTGAGGCATATGGGTTTATAGCCCAAAGCAGTAGAAATATGCTAGGTGATCTAATCTGAAGAATACTGGCCTACCTTGTGTGCCTGTTGTAAAATAGTATGTTTTAAGTACTAATATCAGGATTGGTTAGATATCCAAATGTTTAACTACCCAAGCTATACTTAAATGATATTCTTACCTCAGGATCATCATCATCAAAATCATGATAGGTAGAATGATCAGGATTATTCATCTTATCCAGTAGTTCAATAGCAAGGGTCCGGCTTAAAGGCTGGGTAATAAAAGGGTGCTTAAAATACAAAGTGCAATAGGTAAGTATATGAAAGACACTTGCACTATCGTTTGAATATTTTAATACAAATAAAGACTTCTCAAAATATTCTGGATGAATTCTGAAGGCCCAACAAGAGAAATTTCAAAACTCTCCATGCTTTGCAAGGTAAGCCAGTAATGTTTCCCCTCCTCTCCAAGCTCTCAAAGAATGGGGAGGATAAGACTAAGGTACCTTGCCATATTTTATGATGGTTAAATCAGGAAAACTATTAAAGTGATTACTGGCAGGGGAGACTACAACACAAACACTGTAGGGAAAGGATAGCAGGTTGCTACTAACTATCCAAGTTGAGGAGTGGTTGTAGTCAAACCAAGTCCAAATGACAGTGAACATGGCCCTCTAGCCTAAAGATCCTGTTTTTTAATGCCTGCTTGGTTGCTGGTTAAACAAGTATCATCTAGGACCTGGCATGGATCACAGAGAGCTGATTTTGGACAAAGGGTTTCTGCTGGTGTATCATCTATTGCACTGCCTAGCAGTCTCTGCATTAACCTAAAACCTCAATACTATGTCAAACCAACTAACAAGCAAAACAAGCCGCCCCAACTAACATGTGTCCAAGTTAGATGCTGAATTTCTCCAGCACCTCCTAATGGAATCTTTCTTCGCACAACAAAAATTGATACAGATAATTTTAATATAGTTTGAAAAAGGATAGAAAAGTCAGTTATACCTGTAATAGTTTTTCAGCTGTAGGCCTTTTCTTAGGATTCTTTGTAAGTGCCATTTTGACAAAATGATGAAAGCTATTTGACCTTTAACATAAAATTACAGTCTTCAGAAGGTATTCAATGACCACAATAACTAATACAATGCAACAATCTTGCTATAATATTTACCATTTCATTTTGTCCTTTAGTTTGGGAGGCTGAAAGTTGCTTTTTGTCATTAAGAAGAGTGCTCTGAAAAAGAAGAAAAGTGGTTAACTCCACAAAATTCATGTCATTAATTGACATGCATGCAGAGAAGCAACATCATGTTTGCCTTTAGCAAGGAAAAGACAATTCTCAATGGACTGCTGCAGAAGATGGAAAAGAGAAGAAAGTTTACTTTCAGCAAAAACTAAGCCAGCAGCCAATCTTTCTTTTTTTTAAGAAATAAAGCTGAGACACCTTTGATAAGTAGGATGGTTAGGCTTCCTTGAAACTTTATGACTGGGTTTGCATGCAGTATTATTTCGTTTCATTTCATGAATTTATAAGATTGCCCCACTCACAATTTGTGACTCTGGGTGGAGGATATCAATAAAAATAAAAAACAATCAAAGTAAAAAAAATACAAACCAAAACCAGTATAACACTGAACTTCTTATAAAGATCAACATGTAGCTGAGAGCAAACACTCACTCTCACAACAGAGCAGACTCATCTACCATCTTGGTCCAACAAACAGGAGAAAACTCTGGTCTTCACAGATCTACAAAAGGCTAACAGGGTCACTCGAACCTCAGTAGGGAGCTCATTCCAAAGGGCAGCAACAGAATAGGCACATATCTTAGTTACTATTAGATGATGCTTCAAAGAAAGGACTAGGAACATCCTCACCCTGTGTAGCCTTGTGGGACAGGCAGAAGTTAACAGCAGATGGGTAGTCCCACAAATAATCTGGCCCTGTACCATACAGGGCTTTATAGGTGATTACCAGCACCTGGAATTGTATCCAGAGCCTACTAGGAGCCAGTGAAGTTTGTTGAGTAGTAGTGTTACATGGGCATATTGAGGTGCACCAATTACTACTGGTACCACTGTAATCTGGACCAGCTGTAGCTTCTGGATGTTCTTAAAGGGCAGTCCTATGTAGAGTGCACTGTAGAAATTGAATCAGGAGGTGACTAAGGCCTGAGAGACCATGTGCAGGGCCTCCCAATCCAAAAATATATTTTCAAGTGTCTATCCAGTTGCACTAATAGAACTACTGCAACCCACAGTCTAGTACTAATTATCTGTTCCACTACCATTTCTAGTCAAACAGGATTATATGAACACAATTACAGCAGTAATGGGTACACTACTGGGAGATTAGAGGCCAGTTTGGGAAAGATCATTCTGGAGAAGGCCTATATATGTCTGAGAGTCAATACTAATTTGATGGCATATAATCAGCCAGTTGTGCCAGCAAGATTTATCCAAGTCAAAGACCAATGTAAGGAACGTATTCAGTACACTTAACATGCAAAAGAGACTGAGAAACTATGGGAAGAGGCAAGTAATATACTTATTACTCTATTTTTAAAAATTGCAATAGTTCCAGATACAGTTTCTATAGCCAAAAGCAAGAAAAGGAAAAAAAATCCTTCTTTTGTTGAAGCTGCTTAGGCAGACCATATGTTCAGTCCCTGCAACTACTTACTAACCTCATGGGATGCAAGTCAAACATAGGAGGCTGAAGTTCTGCTAGTTCTATAGCAGTAATTCCAACAGCCCAAAGGTCACAAAGTTGATTATATCCACCTTTCCTTTCAACAGCAGCAACTTCAGGGGCCATCCTAAAAAAAAACAGAAAAATGGCTTGGAAAATGCATTCTTGTTTCTAGATTTCAAAACGTAGTTCCATTCAAACACTTTTAAATATATTTTTGTGATAGTTAAAAGTGTAATGACTGACGAAGAGGCTAACATACACTTCAACTGCTGTTCTACCTCCATGAATCCCAAATCTAGCTGCCAATGTTCCTCTCTATCTTAGAAAAAAGCTTTCCCTTTGTTATATAATTCTTGTTAAGGTTGAATAGGCCAGACTAATACTTGATGTTGTGAAAGCACATTACATTACTGTTAATGGTATAAGACTGTTCTGAGCAACTGGCAACCTCAGCTTTGCTCAATATACTGTAGGCATCCATGTGACTGAAAGGATATTATTACATACAAGTCAATCAACAACACAGGCAAAAGACATTCTAAACCTCTACCACACAAATGGAAAATGAACCTGAATTTAGCATTAGATTCCAGGGTACCTATGGAAACCTCTCTTGGCACCTACTATGCTCCTAGTCCTTTGACTTGTCAAATGTTTTAAAGTTTATTTAATTGTAAACAAAATTTAAAAAGAAGCTGGCTAGTTGCAAAGCAAAACACCACTCTCCAGAATTACTGTATATTTGTTTCCAATAACATTCTAGGATTCCATATACATACATATACTGTACATATATATTCATTCATTCCATAGGCATTCCTAAAAAATAAAAGTAAAATAAAAAATAATATAGAATGGAAATAAAATGAAAAATAAAAATGCAGTAAGTGGCTGCAGCCAAGTGCTTTATATATTGGCCAACCTGCCCTCCACCACAAAAAAGGGTGGTAGATAATGAATATCCTGAGCAGGTAGAGATAATGACAAGGCGTAACCCTCCAAGTTTGCTTCTAGAAAACTGGTGTTTTGTAACTGTCCAATTTCTAATAATGTGGCATTTGGAATTGGTAATCATTCTATTAATTATAAGCCTCCCTTAGCAGTCATTTTCATTTTCTCTCAAAATATTAAATGTTCATTAGTTCAAAAGTGGTAGGGGACCCCTGGAATAAAAGTAAATTACCAGTATGGAGTTCCAATGAAAGATTTCCTTTTGGCAATTGTAGCTGTTATCTGTGCTGCTACTCCAAAATCAGCTACAAAAGAATATGGAAGATAATAAATAAAAAGAATTATTTAGAAACTGAAAGTCTTCTTTATATAGTTAAGATCTTCATTAAATGGCCAAAACAACTTTTGAAAACTTTTGCACCACTTGTTTCATGCTTCTGTTACAGCATCCTTTTCTTCAACAAGGTGCAAGTATTTATTTATTTAAACATTGTTTATCCCAGTCTCACAGGAGCTTATACAGGTAGTCCTCGAGTTACGACGGCAATTGGGACTGGAACTTCCATCGCTAAACAACGCGGTCATAAAGCGCAACCACATCACTTGGCAACAGCAACCCCTGCAGCCCTAGTTGCCATCATTAACCGAATCCCATGGTCGTTAGGTGAGGCAACTTCCTGCCGGCTTCCCGCAACCAAAGTCAGTGGGGAAGCCAGCAGGAAGTTGCAAGTCCCAGGCCAGCAGGCAGGTAAGTGGCTGCTGCCGGGTGGGGGAAGGCAGCAGGAGGTGTGCGCGAGGCGCGGCATAGGTTGGGTGCATGAGGGGGTGTGCGAGAGGCGCAGCACGGGTTGGGGAGGGTGTGGCGTGGGTGCATGAGTGGCCAGCGCAGCATGAGTGCAGAGGGGCTGGGGGAGGGTGCGCGGGTGGGGGAGACTTACCCCAGCGACTTGTGACCTTCCCTTCCAGCTTCCCCACTGACTTTCTGAGAAAGCCAGAAGGGAAGGTTGCGAATGGCAGGTAGGGGAGAATGTTTAGGTAATTACATAAGTGAACGAAGAAATCCAATCTGAAATACACAGTTGGGATTCAAAACTGCCACCTGATGTTCTCACAGGCAAACTATCTGGACAGGAGTCATAAGGTATATTAAATGTTAGCATGTATAAAAATGAACATATATAGAGGTACTTACCCAACTTCACATGGCCATTATCAGTTAAAAGAATATTTGCTCCCTTAGGGAAAAATGGCAAAAGACACCTGTTTAGAATTAATGTTTTTTTTAATTCTTATATTAATACAGGTATTTGGTATAAACTTATACTACATGCTATAAACTGTGTAAATCTGTAAAATGTAAATGTTAGAAATGGATCTTGAGTACAACCCCAAACGTACATAGAAAATAGGCAAGACACTCTCAAGACAATAGCAACTAAACTGCCTATTCATCTATCAAGACAAACAAGAACTAATTATTGAAAAATGACAGTAAAATAAGAATGTATTAAGTCACTGAGAGATATGAAGAACCTTCTACTTTAGAAGATAAAACTGGAACAAAATAATATACTCATACAATAGGTATGAGGCTATGTTCAGACCTACATAGTGGCAATAAGAGTGACAAAATATGTGTACTTCTGTGCACTTATTACATCTGTGTATTCTCACCCAAAGGCTCAGTTCAGGGTGGTCCAGACCTTGTTAGGGAAGAACAGGCAGGATAATATGCTTGCAGGCTACTGCAAATTTTCTGCAGATAAAACCACTCATCTTCACTTGAGATTGAATGCCATTTGGCCAGAGTTATACAAGGGCATTATTTTGATATTGCAGAACCCAAGGGAATGGATAGGGTCCTCTATAGTACAAGCTTCACCACCTGGGGAATAGACCCATGTGCAATTGGATTTGAGAGATGACAAATGCCTCCTTCAGGGAGAGTGAGGTAACAACAGCCTTGAGTTGGTAGTGCAACTTCTCTTGAACAGCCTGTCTCTCAATCCAGCCATATTAAACATGTTTTACAAAGGCTCCTATCTTCCATTTAGGGGGAAGATTCTGGGGAATCATCTGCAGAGGATCCTAGGTGAAGCAATTATCAAGATCCCTTCCAGTCAGTTTTCAGACCTGAATATGTGATGGAAACAGCATTGGTTATTGTGGATGACCCTTAAGCCTTTGTCCAGCTTAAGCTGGTGTTACTAATTGCAGCTCTATCTAAACCAGGAAGCCCTGGTGATGCTGACCCACGCCCTCATTATCATGTAGCTCAGCTGCAATGTGCTCTATGTGGGGCTATCTTTGAAGATAACTCAAAAGCCCCTCCAAGCATATGAAACAACACTAGATATGTAAGCTTATCTATTAACAAAGCCAAAAGTAAAAAAAAGTAATAGAAAACTCACTCAAGTTAAGAACATTAAACCATATTAAATACAAATGCAATTGAAATCTAAAAATTAGAACTATTTGTGGGAAACGATACATGGGAAGAATAAGCAGTTTCTGCATGAAATTTATTAGATTATCTTATTCAAAAATAAACTGTAAAAAACTAAGGTAGACACTTAACAAAAACTCTGCCAGCACGGACAGAACAGAGATCAAAATAAGACAGTGAAATCCTAATTTCAGAATAAAAAGATGAGTGTAAAATTAACAAAAGGTACTGCAGAAAATGGAACCTAGATGCTCTTGT
The DNA here is from genome assembly GCA_023362775.1 of Charina bottae. Lineage (NCBI taxonomy): Eukaryota > Metazoa > Chordata > Lepidosauria > Squamata > Charinaidae > Charina > Charina bottae. The sequence continues at coordinate 75,023,858 of JALMGJ010000001.1, read as the reverse complement.
TTGCCCTAATATCCCAAATACAGAAAAATGAAGACTATTTCTCCAAACTGGAGCAGACATTTGGAAGAGAGAACTGGTGAAAGCTTGTGTGTGTGTGTGTGTGTGTGGGGGGGGGAAGTTTATTTTGCATAACCTGTTCCATGCATGTCTTCTTGAATATGGATGTTACAGAACCAAACCTTGTGTTTTTCTCAACATACAAGTGTTGTTGGTTCAACTAACGATGTGAAACAACTTTAACTTAGGTAGTTCTAAAGGGACAAAAGCTCTATTATAATTATTACTAAACCTTTCTTGTTTGTAAAAAATATTCCTTCAGATACGTCATTTCATATTATTGCAATAAAAATCTCATGGCCACACTCTTTATTTTATAAAGCTCAGAACTGGGAATTTTATGCCCCTCAAAAATTATTTCAACAATAGCCCTACCTTTATATCTCTGTGCATTTTTCCTTTACTGTGCAGATAATATAATCCCTGTAATTAAAAAAGGAATAAAGTTCTTAGAGAAAGACAACTTTTCTGTGAGTACACGTTCTATACTATAAAAATCAACTAGATTTTTATAAAAACTGCAAAGGTGACATCTGTACTCTCTCATGTTTTGACATAAACATCACTGCATGACCAATCCATGCAGGAAGAGATGACAGAAGGAAAGAGGGAACAAGTACAAAACAACTGACTTTCATCTAAAAACATCATCCTTCAGAAATGGTTAATATATTTTTGATTACTAAAAGGTAAGCATAAGCAATAAGCACACAGCTGCACTGAAGCCTGTCATCTGAAGCATACTGGTGTCAAAAAAGAAGCACTACTGTAATCAATTACTGGTCCCTTCTTCTGATAGAATTGTTCAGGATGTGGGTGCCAGGCATTTCTTCTTTCTTATGTAACCTGCCACATGAGTGAGAAGTAAAACACAAAATCTTTGTGACCATCACAGCAGCTCACTTTCTGCCTAAAATTCCAAGGCAAAGCCTCTGAACAAGATAGGCTTAGCTCTCTGCTGCATCGTAAGCCAACACACACACACACACACACACACACACACACACACACACGGGAAATGCAGAAGTTGCAACAATTGTTTTTGTGGGATGGGGACAGTAGTTAAAGATCAGCTAAGAAGCATTATTTTTAGGGAAATGCACGTCTTACAATTGTGCAATTCTACACTCCCCCTCCCCTGTCATTCAACAGGACTATCTGGTATCTTATGTTTTTTCTATCACAAAAGCTAATAGTGTTAACAATTTTGTTTACCTGCAGTGTCTCTCTGCTTACATAAGCAATCTGCTGTTCTGAAAGTGGTCCAGTCACTAAAAGAGAATACACCCAAATTAAGTCGAACATCTACTATATTTTTCATTGCTAACTTTGAAAACCTCAAAATCTTCTGCTTGCTTTTATGTACAGTACATATTTATTTATTTAAATTTGTATTATCGCCCATCTCCCCCCATCGGGGGACCCTGGGCGGTTCACAATAAAACATAGTTAAAAACATAAATAGAAATTTACAATATTAATAAATAATATAAAATCCAAGCGTACAAGATGTTAAAGATGGTAATACTGGAGTGATTTCATGGCACATATATCCACGGTTCATATTCTGAACTTGAAATTAACATCACAGAGGAAAACTTTTATCTTCAAATTTTGCAAGAAGAAAAGTATAGAGTAAAAAATTTCAGCTGGGACTCAATGATGTTTCAAGGATTAAATAACCTTCTATTGCACTATTCAATAAATGATATAAATTATCCCAAGCCTGCTATAACGTCTGACTAGCATAGATAATTTAATTTTAAAAAATGATATTTCTAGGATAAATCATGTGCAACTGTTTGAACTGCCATCTCTTTTCTTTTATGTTTAGGTCTTTTAATTTTGTGACTTTACAAATGGACTTCACAAATAGAACCTGCAGAATATTTTGGTATAGCTCTAACTAGCCATTCCCTCCAAACAGGGCCCTCTATTCTGTTTCCCTTTCCTTTTGGGCCAGTCACTCTCTCTCAGCCCCCAACGTCAGGCTCAGGCGACAAGCTGGTCAGTTAATTCCTGTCACAACCAACAGATCAACATTTGGTTGATCCGAAAAAAGCAGACACTGCACCTGCGGGGAAAAAAATACCAGACATTCTTTAATGCTTGTTTGTTTCTAGTGCTGCTTGCTGAGAGAGGCCTGAGTCACAAGAATTGGATACAATATTCTGGATATGGTCTGACCAACACAATAGAGAGGAACTATGCCTTGCCTTGATGTATTTCTGTTGTTGCAATCTAAGGATCGCATATGCTGATTTTGGCAGCTGCATCACACAGTTGGCTTATGTTCAACTTATGATCCACCAAGACTCTTTCTGCATGTACTGCTCCCTAGTATGGTCTCCCATCCTATATTCATGCCTTTGATTTTTTTTCTACCCATAGGTAAGACTTTGCATTTGTCCTTGTTGAAATTTATCTTGCTGGGGTTTTTTTGGCCAATGTTTTTTAAGATCTTCATGAATCTTAATATTGTCTTATAAGATGCCTGGGTATTCCTCCTTTGCATTGTATACAAATTTTATAACAGTTTCCAATCCTTCATCCAAGTGTTTTATAAATATGTTGAACAGCACAGGGCCTAGAATGGATCTGTGCTACACACTCAACTCTTCCTTCCAGCTTAATACCCTCAATTGGTACGATTGTTCAACCAATGCTACAGCCATCTAATGCTAGCCTATTCCAGCTCACTTTCTGGTATCTTTTCTACTAGAACCTCATGGCAGACTTTGATGAATGCTTTGCTGAAGCCAAGCTATGCTATGTCTGCTACAATCCCTTGGTCAACTAAACTGGTCACTTTATCAAAACAACAACAACAACAACAACAACAACAACAACAACAATAATGGGACCTGGTTGGTTTGGTATGATTTATTTTTCTTAGTTCCAGGCTGGTTTCTGATAAATAATGCATTCCTTTCTAAATCCTCACAAGCTTAATAATCTGCTCCAAATTTTTGACCACTATCAAGATCAAGCTGATTAGTCTGTAACTACCCAGATCTTTCCTGTTTGAAGAATGGAACACTATTTGCCCTCCTCCAGTTCTCTGCTGCAATATTTCACCTCCAAGATTTCTGAAAGATTACGGAAAGGGGCTCTGAGATGACATCCACTATGGTTCTGACTAAAGGAGAAAAAAAAAAGGGGGGGGACATAATATAGCTAATTGCTATCTTGCAATACCCCATATTTGCCTCTCTTACTTGCTAACCTGTTTTATTCAACTAGTTTCTAAATTGTCAATTAACAAGACAGTAACAAAATAATATAGCCTTCAAAAGAATAATTACGGGAGAAGGACTCATATCTCAAGCAACCATTAGAACCAATGAAGTTTCATATTACTGTTTACATGCTTAGCTTATTATTTTGTGGTGCCTATCGGCAAGAGTTAATACATTGTGAAGATTCTTTTTTGCATGTATTCAGGATCAAACTAATGAAAGAAATAGAACCTGTGGTGGATTTCGGCGGGTGCCGCTGGTTCTCAGGAAGGAGGGGGCACATTCCAGGGAGGTGGAGGAGATAAGCGGAGGCACAGTCCGGGGGGCAATGGTGGGAAAACGAAGAAGTTCAGGATAGCCCTGCCCTAGAGTCTCCCAGATTATTTCCCCTTAGGTTAGTTAGAGTAGCTTTAGCCTGGCAAGATTCTGTCTATACGGTATGAGCAAATAAAGAACTGGTGTTTGAATGGACTGACTCTTCGTTGTTCTTGGGCTGAGCCTGACGGAAGCATTACATTTGAATTATATATTTCCAGAAAACTCCTACATCATTTGTTAACTTACCATGGTAAATGTCCTGTAATGAACCACCTCCACAGAACTCCATGCAAATCCACAATTTATCACGTCTAAAAAATCACAGATCTGATCAGTTTTGCATACTTATAAACACTTCATGCAATCTTAACTATGAAACCTCATGATTTTGAAATAAGTTTGGAGGAAAACTAATGCTTGAATATTTTCATCTTTCCAAAACAGAAGGCTGTTCCACCTTCCTCTCACCTCTTCAGGAAATTCCAGTACCAACAAACCCTAACCGTAACTATTTGAAGCAGACACTTACAAAACATTCTGAATCACTATTGAATTTTGTATTCAGAAGTCTTGCTGAAAACTATAGTAATTCATTTTGTTTAATTTGTGTTGTTTAATTTTAATTTGGTGGCTAGATGTTAGAAATTTCGATTAAAGTTTGTCAGTGTTTTGATATCAGTTTTTAAACTTTAAAATAATATAAATTAAATAGAAAATTACATCATTAATATACTGCCAAAATGCAAAAGCTGTCATCACAGTAATTTTTAAAACAATGTGTATAAATAAAAAGATGCAAAGCACCCCTCAAAAATGTTAATAGTCTTTCAAAAAGGGTTGCTGTATCTTGGGTTTTTGGTTAACTATTACTAGCCTTTTTTCATTCAAAATGATAAAATAAATACCTAAGAGTTTTTCTGCTATTTTAGGAATATGCTTCCAGATCATAAAAACTCATATACAGAAAGCCTTTTCTACCTCATAATTAAGCAGAAGTTTATATTAAAAGTTGATAATGTTAAGCATCAGGTATGGAATTAGAATGTTAGCATTACATGAAAGTTTTTTCAAACCTACATTTTATTTCCTGAGGTTGAGTGTGAGACAACATAGATAAAATGTTTTTTCAACTGAACATTTTAAATTAATAAGGAATTTAATAACTGAAACCAAATATAAATTATGACACAATCTGAAACAAGCCCAAACAAGACTTGGTCTCACACACATCATCCTGACCTCTTCCCTGTGGCCAGGAAAAAAAATTGGCAGACTATTTACTGTCAGTTTTCCTTAACCTTGTTTCTTGCAGCAAACTGTGGATTTTGACTTGTAACAAATCCTGGCCAGTTTCAAAACAAGCCAACTTGAAATTGTAGTTTTCTGAAATAGGCTTGTAATCTATGAGTTATCTATGTCTACCTATATAGCAAGTATATGTTAGCAAGTATATATATAGCAAGTATATATACCTATATAGCAAGTATATGTCTTTATGGAAACCTGAAAGTAAATACTGCCAAAGTCTTTGTTGGAAAAAATCTTAATCTAATGGGCTCACAAACCACACCAAGCTATTGTATATTGGACATGTAATAATGGCCTATTCATAATTATTATTCATAATTATAATGAGTTATAAAACATGGTTAACAAGCTAGGCTGGCTGGATTCATAGACTTTACTAAGTCAAATTCAAATAAACTTCATTATGGCTTAGAGCAGTGCTTCCCAAATCTGGGTAAATTACCCAAAATTGGGTAAAAGTGGTTTTTCTTTGAGTAACGACACACGAACCTATTTCTGAATCACAGCAAGGACATTTAAATTGAATTAAAGTGTTTTACCTACATTGGGTAAAAAGGACTTTCTGATAAGTGGTTTTGGGTAATGAAGGAAAAAGTTTGGGAAGCACTGGCTTAGAGTGATGTATGAACTCAAGATTTAAATAAAATGCTCAAAACAAAAACATCCTTAGCTGAAGTTCCATAACAAATATAGTTATAAATCTTGACGAATTTCAGAATAATATATTTAGGCACTTATGATGTGCTGTCAACAGCCCCAAAGGACTAATACACATAGAGACTGAGTCTGCAAACTGTTTCCAAGGCTTTCTTCATTTGTCTACATGTGTGAGAGTTTGTGAAGATGGGAACAGAGCTTACATAGCTATTTTCTGGAACAAAGATTAAAATGTCTCATACGGACCCAGGACAACCAAGAAGTCTGAAGTGATTTGTTAACTGAAATGAGACAGCAGACAATATAAACTCCCTAGGGAGTATAGAATGCCACAGATAGTTAGAAATCCAGGGTCACATTAGGTCTTATTTTTGCAAACAGTGAACAATTTTTACATTCTTATTTTATGTACATCATAAAAATTATACCTGAGATAGCTGCCAAAATAAGCAACAACGTTTGGATGCTTACAATCTTTCATCATAATGATTTCCTGCTGCACAACTGCAAAATCTTCACCTATGAAAAAAACACTTGTTTAGCAGTACAACACTTGTTTAGCAGTACATAGAAAGAGTGCCCCATTACTGATTTATCTGATAAGACTGCTGCAGAGATAATCAGGTCTATATGTAAGAAGCACTTCAATTCCTTAAAATTAATTATGTAAATGTATATATTATTTCTCCATGTTATTTATTACTTCAACTTATATGTTACTCCATTTCTGAAGTTATATGATATTATACAATAAAGTTAACCTTAGTAGAAAACAACAACAAATTATGATCACCTGATATGTGCCAGCAATCAGGTGATCAATATCTCACTACAAAAACAGGTTAACAATATCTCACTAAGAAAACATGGATTAACTGTTGGTATTATCCTGTTAAATAGAACACTATTAGGTATTTAAATATAGTGTCATCAATAGGATTTGATCATTTAAATTCATTAGATATGTTTTCATTGCCACTGTTGGAAATAGCTGATCTACACTAAATTAACATGGGATATGGTCCTTCATGACTCTAAGTGTTGCTGATAGTAGAATAGCATCTTGCCTAAACTTCCAGTGATAGAAAGAACAATGTATGTATGGAGTTTATTTTTTTGCAATCTGTATGCAATAAAAATAAATATACCTACCATCAAAGATTAATTACAGTATATGCCTATTTTGCTATGGGTTGGGAAACTGCAATCAATAGCCATCACAGCTATCTGAAACAGATTACTATGGCACTGTTCATATTGCATTCAAGGATATGGAACTTGGGGGCACGTAGTACAGTATTTACATGTACATTGGGAGTGAAACAACAGGAGCCGAAGCTAGGAACCGGCAGCTCTGATAATTATAACTGCGATTACTGAAAGTCCTTTAAATATTCATTTGTTTTCTCATTTTTAACCAACATATCTGATTGTTTTTCAAGCTTTTCTGTAAAACAACAAGCAAGAAGAATATCTGTAGTTTTAAATAAAAGCCTATTATCCTGATAACACCTACATTAGTCTGCAGAGTAGTATATAGTTACTCATGTAACAAAGCTTGCAGAGATATGCGTAGTTCATGCAATCAGCAATACACCACTTTCTAATTCAGTTCAAAATCTGCAGCTTCCCCGTACGTTTACCTTGGCAGTGACATCGCTACAGAAGGAAGTTTATCCGTTTGCTCCTTCCTCTGTACCCTACTGTGCTAGTCTCTAGGTATTCTGTTAACTTAAAGGACCTTGAAATACAGCCAAAGCTTTACCTACATCTATTTCTTTGCTTAGATCATCTTCTTAAATTAACACACAATTACATTATAGTGCAATCTTACTTCAAGCCTTGAACATACTACACAGAGCAAATGCTGCTGGACGTGACTCTGCAATTGCCTGGTTTGACAGCTGATGGTTAAATTATGCCAATCTGATTACCATTTCTTTTTTTTCCTAGTTTTAATTTGAAAACCCAGAACAAAACATTCTAAACTTTTGGATGATTAAATATCATCAAAAAGTATCTAGCTCAACATTTTGTTCTTCGCTAGCTAACTGGACGCCTACGGGATGTCCATAAGCTGACCACGAATGCAGCAACATCTTCCTGGTCATGTCTGCAGAAATGTGGTGCTGTTTAACCACTGTGACTAGTAACCACTGATTATCTGAATCTTTATTAGTTATTCTTATATGCAGTAAAGCATTCCTGTTCATTTTCTCATCATATAAAAATTACAGTATACACATTTTTCATTTCACCTTTCCCCAGCTGCCTTTTTAAAAGTAAATACTCTCAAACATTCCTCATAGGGTGTATATCTAGATAAACAGAATATTAAATTCTTCAGTTTCCATTTTTATTTAGATAATGTTATCCTGCTTTGCTACTAAACAGCACTCAAAGCGTCTGACAAAATTTATTAAAAATAAGATTAAAATATGTTTAAACCCCAGATTAAACACTGTAAATTAGAATATATGCAAGAGAAAACTCCAATTAGTAATAGTCAATATACTGTATATGCAACAGAATTAACATTTCAATGGCAACTTTGTTACAATATGCAAATTCAGGGGGAATTAATAACTTTAATTCTAGTTTTTAAACTGAGGCCCATTTATGCATCTACCTTATCTTGCCTTCCTAAGTGATACCCTTTCATGATATGGAGGCTAGTTAAGTATTTCTTAAACACTCTGATAGAACTGTAGCTTTTGATTATTAAAGAAAATGTATAGCTAAAATCATTATCTAAATGGGTCATTCTATCATTTAAAAAGAAAGAAAGGAAAACATAAGACAATGATAAAGCAAATACAGGAAACAGAAATTTTGAGTTAAGAAAAACAATGCTTACCTGGTTCTAATTTTATTACTTTAATTGCTGCCAGTTCACTTGTGTTAACATTCCGAGCCTATTTTTTAAAAAGAAAATTAGGTAAATGAAACCGTGTTTTAAAAACACTTTAAATGTACACATCCAGAGACTTAGTCTTAAACTGAGCCATTTTCAAAATTCTGGTAGGAAGAAATTAAAAATAAGTACAGTAATTGCCTGGTCATATGCATTTCTGTTTAAAGGATAAAGGATAAAGATACCCTCAAACTGAGCTCAAGTCTTAGTGACAAGGAAGAGAGAGAGAGAGAGAGATCCCCAAGCATGAACAATAGAGAACTCTGGGGAAAGACTGGCTATAAAATCTCAAAACACCATAATTAATTGTATCCCAGTAGTGGTATGGTACAAATTATAAAATAAGAGAGCCCCTCAGGTCAATCTCACTTCTTGATTTTCTTTGGCAACAAGGAGTTTGCCATTTTATCTATTTCCAGGGTGTTTTTTGACTTTAGACTTTCCAGTCTAGCCCTGGGATTTCCTGGTGGTCTCCCACTAAGCAGTTCCAAGCCTTCCTAGATCAGCCAAGCTCAGCTGGATGTTGGCCACTGCTGTGGTGAAATTATCAAAGAGATCTAATGCTACTGACTTCAGGGTGAGGTGATTGGCTTACATCCAGGTATGACCTGAACTACTATACTGTAAAACACTTCTGCTCTCATAAGACAGGACATCTCAATTACTCAATGCAGCCTTTTACACTTCTTGAAAAGACATTGCCAAGGTTGGGAAACCTTCTGGAACAGCATGGGGCATGGAATACAGGATGCAAGAGGTGGATGGGGAAATGCTTTCTGCTCCAGCTAGGGTTGCCAACTCGGTTCATTTGAACACCCCCAAATACAACCTTGAGGTCTGAAGAGACATATTGTGCCTAATTTTTTAAAAGGTACAGTTTGTTTAGCTCGGCAGTGTTTAGGCACCCTGGAAAATGCAATCCTCTGCTCTGCCTCGTTTTCTTTTTTTCGTCAGGATACCACTGGGCCCTACAGAAACAGAGCAAGAGGACAGGGTAGCTAGAAACTGGCACTTTCTTTCAACATGGCTTAGATAAATAATAATAATATATTAAATGTATATGCCGCCTGACTCCCAGTGACTGACACTGGACATGCATGTGTATGCGTGTGGGCAGCTGGTTTTGTGGATGAGGGTGAACATGTATGAGAAAGATTTGCCTGGTTTGTATGTATGTGTGTTAGGGCTAATTTGTGTTTTGGAGGGTTACCTAGTTTTGTTTGCCTGGGCTACTTGTTTAAAAGAAAGATTGTTGTTGTTTATTCGTTCAGTCGCTTCCAGCTCTTCGTGACTTCATGGACCAGCCCACGCCAGAGCTTCCTCTCGGCCGTCGCCATCCCCAGCTCCCTCACGGTCGAGTCCGTCACCTCCAGAATATCATCCATCCATCTTGCCCTTGGTCGGCCCCTCTTCCTTTTGCCTTCCACTTTCCCTAGCATCAGCTTCTTCTCCAGGGTATCCTGTCTTCTCATTATGTGGCCAAAGTACTTCAGTTTTGCCTTTAATATCATTCCCTCAAGTGAGCAGTCTGGCTTTATTTCCTGGAGTATGGACTGGTTTGATCTTCTTGCAGTCCAAGGCACTCTCAGAATTTTCCTCCAACACCACAGTTCAAAAGCATCTACCTTCCTTCGCTCAGCCTTCCTTATGGTCCAGCTCTCACAGCCATAGGTTACTACGGGGAATACCATTGCTTTGACTATGCGGATCTTTGTTGTCAGTATGATGTCTCTGCTCTAAACTATTTTATCAAGATTTGTCATTGCTCTCCTCCCAAGAAAGATATTATTTCTTTATTTCCCGGGGGAGGGGGAATTATATTGGTTTGGGTTTTTGCATTGTAGGAAGTTTGTTTCTAGGAATTAGTAATTTGAAGGGGTGTTGCTAGTGTTTTTTATTTGGCGAGTATGAGTTGCCTATTTTATGATACTTGGGGAGAAGTTGTGTACACATTATATCAATTCATACACATGTATTTTGGGATGTCTATTCTGCCTGGCCTGTGTATCTCTAAGGCACTGCCATTTTTTTGCCTAGGAAATAGCAATTTAGTTGTGATGTATGTGGTCAAAGCTATGGCTTGACTTTTTTTTATAGTTAATTTTATTAAAAATTACAATTAAAAAGGTAAAGACTAATACAAACTAAAAAAATTAAAGAATAAAAAGAAAAATAGAAAGTGCAAAAAAGAAAAAACAGAAAAATATAAAAGAAAGAAAAATAAGAACATAGTAAAGAAAAAGAAAAGAAATATATAAAGAAATGAATTCCCCCTTAATCACAAGTATAAACAATTTTAGTAACTTATCACCTTCTCTTAAAATACAAATGATCTCTTCCTCCCATATCCCATCTCTTATCTATAAACAAATCCTTAAAGCCTCATCGTTCAGTCCTGATCAGCAAAAGTCCATTAAGGGTTACCAGAGGTAACAACGTATCTATTTTAACCTTGATCAAATAAACCAACTTTATATTCCTTCCTTTTACTTTTAACAATCTTGATATTTAATCCCTTCAAATAAAATCCTAGAATTTGATTTCTTTTCACTTTTTCTTTGTCCCTTCTCACAAAATTGTCCAAAGCTTTAACAAGTCTCTTTTGTAAATCCAATATAGGAAAATTATTGAGGTCACTTTTGGTTTGTTATTTGTATATTCCTTTTAATTATTAAGACATCAGCCAGTTTCATTTGTATGTCCAGTGTAGCATCTTTTTCCATATCATTCTTGTAGCATGCCATTTTTAAATACACTTTCAGATCAGTCTCAGTCTTGTCTGGTAAAACTTGTTTCTCTTCCATAACATCTTTTAAATACAGTCTATCTATAGAGGCAGACACTCTTAAAATTAACTTCTGGGTCCATTGTTCAAAAATATCCTTCAGTATGTCCAATGTTAAAATATTTTGCTCCATTCTGTATTAGTAAGTCAAATTTAAGTGTTCTTCTCTTTTAACTGTAATCTTTAGTTCCTTCTGGTTCCCTCTAGTGTCCAACCTTCAAAGTCTCACCGTATCATTTTTTTAAAGAGAATTCAAAACAAAAGTATTTTCCCATGGGAAGGATTTTTATAATTAATTCCAAAATCTTATTTCAAATCCATCTGGACCCTTAGTCCATTTGTAACTTTCCAAAATCAAAGTTCTAATCACCCCTTTGCTGTTTATTCCAAAAGAATTTTTTTAAAGTCCTTAAACTTCTATTTAAAACTTCTTTTGCTAAGGATTGACGGAAACTCACTCATTGTTGGAATCGTAAGCAATTGAATATATTTCCATAAAAAAATTAACAAATAATTCTGCATAGAAATCAGTCAGACAAGAATATCTGACCTACTTTTCTTATAATTTTTATAGAGAGATTTGGATTGGTTTTGTTTCAAATGGACTCATACTCAATCTAAGATCTAAAGGACTGCAGACAAAATATAAATTTACCATTTCAATTATTTAGACCGTAGTCCTGGCTTGCAAAATCACAATGTAACTGAGACAAGACACTTGCAAATGTAAAGGGACATTAAATCATGAATAAATAAATATGACACTACTTGGAATACTTTAGACTATTTATATAGCTCTAAAAATGCATGTAAAACTAAGCACCATGTTAATCAAATGTAATTTTTTCTTGCAATCTTGCCCTTTCTCTTCAAACAATCTAAGTGGTGCATAATGTTTTTATTAAGTATTTTATTTGTTTTCTATCCCACCGTTATTATTTTTTTATAAATAACTCAAGGCGGCGAACATACCTAATACTCCTTCCTCCTCCTATTTTCCCCACAACAACCCTGTGAGGTGGGTTGGGCTGAGAGAGAGTGACTGGCCCAAGGTCACCCAGCTGGCTTTCATGTCTAAGGCAGGACTAGAACTCTCAATCTCCTGGTTTCTAGCCCGTTGCCTTAACCACTAGACCAAAGTGGCTCTATTTATATTCTGTATATTCATATTAATCACAATTATATGGTAAGACAATAAATATAATAACCAAATGAAAGAAAATCATGAAATGCATCAATAATTTTTTAATTTAAAGTTTTATTGAGTAAAGGAACTCTAAGACCACCAAAAAGATACCAAAAAGTTGTGGGAGCGCGGTGGCTCAGCAGGTTAAACCGCTGAGCCGTTAGTCTGCCGACCGCAAGGTTGGCAGTTTGAAACCGCGGGGCGGGGTGAGCTCCCGCCACTAGCTCCAGCTTCTGCCCACCCAGCGGATCGAAAGCATATGCGAGTAGATAAATGGGTACCACTTCGTGGGTCAATTTGCCGGCGTCCAGCGGAGGGTCGTCCTCGTTCCGAAGAAGACCTAGGGAATCCCGGTGATGACGGCGGAGGACGACAGATCCGGAAAGAACAGCCTCCTGGACGTCAGCAGCCGGCGCGGAAGCGAGGCATGCTGGGGCATGTAGTCCAGTGCCTGCAAGCTGAAGAGCCGGTTCCCTGTCCTCCTCCCTATCGCGCGGTAAATTTAAATTTAAATTTATATGATGTATGATGTATAATGTATAATTGAAATGTACTGATGTTGTAAGCCGCCTAGAGTCCTCCAGTAGGGAGGGGATAGGCGGGGTATAAATAGGATAAAATAAATAAATAAATAAATAAAAAGGTTTCATCATGTGCTTGTATTGCGGTAGTTGAAAGCTAGGTCTATCTCCTTGGTCAAAGTAATAAATGGACTTTGCCATCATAATTTGCTTTCCCAATGCCTTTCCTTGTTTAAGATTTGTAACTCCCTCTGAGTCAACAGAAAACAGATCTAACAATTATGGGTACAAACTATCCCTGCCTTTATAATTTAAAGTTTAAATCTGGGTACAATTGTTAACTTACATTTCAATCCACAAAACAGTTGAAATAGAAATGTAAGATAGCACTGAATGCTTTTATCAGTCAGCAAATATAGTTACAAACCAGATAATATAATCTGTGGTATCTGTCTAATACTAGATTACAAATAAAACTAAATTATTAAAAAGGAGAATAAAACAAATCAAGATATACTTTGGAAAAGTATATTTAAAAGTATACTTTTTATATACAAAGATATACTTTGGAAAAGTATATATAAAAGTATACCGCCCAGGGTCCCTCCTTGTGGGGGAGATGGGCGGGATATAAATGTAATAATAAATAATAAATAAATAAAAAAGTATTTGGAGAAGTAAAATAGTCCATATAACACCAAACCATGGAAATTATTTTTACAGTTTTATTTTAAACATACACAATACTTTTCAAATGGAAGCACTAGTTCATAATTATATACAAGGAATGTGAACAATTTAACATATAATCATTTCCTGACCACAGGCTTCAGTTATGCTGTCTTTTAGCACAGTAAGCTTTTGAAAACTAGAGGTATTTGCCTTCCACCAAATATTATAGTTTTGCAAATTCTGCCTTCAAAACTTCTGCAAAGTTTTTAGAGCACCTTTTGATCTAACAAACTGACCTGGTAAATCTTCCTTGTCTGTAGGAGAACCGATATAAAAAACTTCCCTATGAGCTAAGACCCCTATAGACAAAGGGCTATTGAAACTTCAGCTCATATCCTGTTATACTGTATCCTCTCTAAGGATCCTAAGACCCGCCTTATAACTCTTACCTAGTAAAACACCCAGGAAATTCTGATCTTTTTAATGTACAGTTGTTATCAGAGCAGTATGATTTAGTTCCTTAAACGTAGCCAAATTGTGTTATATGTCCTGTAAAATCTGACACATCTTGACTGGCCACCAATGAACCAACCACCAATTGTGATATTCTTATCCTGTTTTGTGTTCTTATTCTTATTTTTAATGTGTTTTATTTTTAACTCTGGTCTGTGACCGTAATAAACTCTATCGAGGACTGTAGTACAGTGAGAAGAATTTGTAGATTCTCAATGTAAATTAAACTACTGAAAATATATAAACAATAGCTGGAAGAAATACTGTCTCATTTGCCATCAATGTTTCTGCTTTTAAATAAAAAAAACTATCAACTGCCAACAACAGAATTAAGGACTCATACAGTACGCTTCAAAAGCCAAAAGAGAAAAGAAAAGTAAAATTCAATTTTGCCTCAAAAATAATTTTTCACACTATTCTGTATTGTAATAGTTTTGTGGAATTATATTCTTCTTAGCTGCTTTAAGCATGCTGGTGGGAAATTAAGTTATAAGCTTAACAAATATGGTTTAAAAGCACAAGTCTGATTAATTTCACAAGTCTCTAGCTGTACTGTTCAACTGTATAGGTAGCATAACAACAACGTAATTCCATACATGCCTACTCAGAATGTAGCGGTTTAATACCATTTACTCCCCGTAAATTTTCATCAGATTTACGTCAACTGTGGCATTACCTATAATCCTTACTTCTGTCAAGAGCTTATTCTCTGAATTCTCCTCTCCCCATAAAAGAGATTTCTATATATAATGAGGGATTCTCTTTGCCAGATTTTATTACTAAGTATCTTAGTTCAATTTTGAATAGTATTTAGCATTTACAGGTAGTCCTCGCTTAATGACCATTCATTCAGCGACCATTCAAAGTTATGACAGTGCTGAACAAATGGTACTTATGCCCAGTCCTTGAAGTTAAGGCCGTTGCAGTGCCCCTGCAGTCACGTGATCAAAATTTGGGCACTTGGCAGCCTGCCCGCATTTATGACCACAGGGTGAGCTTCAAATCCACCCATCTGCCTATCTCCCTCCCATATGTCCTTTTGGCTGCCCTGTGTTCCGCCACCCCCAGACCTTCGCTGTCTTCTTCCTCCTGCTGCTGACAAGATGTGCCCGGCCTTTCACGAGGCAGCTGCTGGCCATGCAAGGCCTTCTTCCTGAGGCTGTGCATGGCCTTCCTGAGGCCTTGTGAGGCTTCAAAGCTGAGATTTCAGAAGGCCGCTTGCAACCTTGGGAAGGCCTTGTGTGGCCAGCAGCTGCCTCAGGAAAGGCCAGGCGGAGTGTTCCTCTTCAGCAGCTGGAGGAAGACAGCGAAGGTCAGCTGGGGTGGCGGCAGGGGTGGCAGAGCGTGGGGTGGCAGGGGTGGTGGAGCATGGGGCAGCCAAAAGGGCAGAGATGGGGAGAGATAGGCGGATGGGGGGAGCTGAAGCGGAGGCCAGCGTGGCAGAGCAGGAGAAGCGTGAGGTCGACTGCAACTGGGACTATGAAACTGACATCACTAAATTGTGTGGTTATGTGATATTTTGCCTAACGACCGCATCGCTTAGCAATGGAAATTCTGGTCCCAATTAGGGTTGTTAAGCAAGGACTACCTATACTGAACAATATGCTCCCTTGAAAATTGATAGGACAATTAATCAGTTTAATTAAAATATCCTCATATAAGCTACTCAAGACAAGTTAGGTAGCACAAAAATAAGTCTTATATAAACAAGTACATGGCAGGGACTGGTAGTTCTCCAGATGTTTTTAGACTCCATTTCCCACTACATCTTCCAGCATGACCAATAGTCTAGATGATGGGGAATTGGAGTCCAACAACATCTGGAGGACTGCAGGCTATAAAATCCTGCAGTGCTAAACAGTACATTAATTTTCATTTTTCTTGTTTTACAGAAGAAAAAGAATGATGACACTGTTTAAGGAAGCATGTCATTACTAGACCCAATATAACTTTTTCCACACATTCACAGTCCTCTTCTGCTCGTTAGAAAAACACTAATAACCTCCCCTTCTGAGAGTTAATATAATTGGACTGTTTCCAAGTATACTCTAAGGTCATTTCATGACATGGAAATGAATTCTGTGAGAGGTTTTAAGCATATAATAGGATAAGAAATCAACTTAGTTTTTTTCAAATTTCAGAAGTTGAGTCTGTCTGCTTGGATTGAACTTTATCAATTTTTATTTTTTTTTAATTTTTAAAGATACTTTGAGGAGTAAAAACAGGGAAAATAAATAGAAAGAAGAGGAAAACAAGATAATACATTAAAGATTTACCAAACATGAACATTAGATGAAGAATTTTAAAAATATTAAAAGAAAAAAAAACCCTTCCACTATTATTTGTACAATTGACATTACAGTTATAAAGATTATCATAATAGTTTAGCACTAACAACTGACATTAGAATCTGATGAGAGGTTGAGAAAAGCAGCCAAAATGATAAGAATTAACAACTAAAATAGTAAGAGTTAACAAGAATTTCAAATTAATCTGAAACAATCCATCCTTAACTTGATGGTCAATCACACAAAAATCTAGTGTTTTAAAACCTTATATTGAAAAAAATCCAAACTTTGGATGTGGCAGAACGCTATGTGCAGAGTTTTGAAATTAAATTAAGGTTAGCATCAAACTTTTTTTTTGCTGAGGTTATTTTTGACATTGATGTACACCTCCAAATCTTAATCTGCCATTCTTCTAGTAGAGGAATCCTAAAATGAACAATATTCCTCTGCTTTCTCTGCTTTCATACATCTTGCTCCACAGAAATAAAATAAAAGAATTATACTTGAACTTGATGCCTAGGCAAAGTTTTTCTTTTAATGCAGTAGGAATATTGGGTAAGGTGTTTGTATGGAAATATGCATACAAACCATTATACCTGTGGGTGCACACCAACCCTTTCTTTCCATTTATGACATCTTAGTATAGGATACAGTACTGTATGGACATTTTTTTAAGCAGCAGCATTCTCTACTTGCCTCCCTACATTGCTTTTAAATGTTTGTGATTTTGATACTGGAGTGTACTGTATTGGAACTGGTCCTTGCTGGTTACCAAAATTAAGTTGCTCTTTGTCATTGGCAAGCACTTTGTGGCACTAGTGTTTTATTAATTAACCATAGACTGTGTTGATTAAAGAAAGTTTAATCAACTATAGATGGCCTTTTAACTAATTCCATTGCACAATCTTGTTTCTTTTTTGTTATGGCATGTAAAGAAAACCAATGTTAAAATAATCTGAATGTGATTTACCTAAGCATGTACTTCTGATTCATTGCTTTATCTAATGTATTATGCAACATTTTATATGAGCACTTTTGTAGCTATTCAACACCTTGAAAAGAATTTCTTTATCAGAGGATGCAAATACTTTTGTCCAATGAAGTTTGAAATTCAAGTGCTTAATTGAAAAACAGCAGAAATCAGTAAAGTTAGTAAATCCTAGCTTAATAGTTTGAAATTCAGCTAGCAATACTTTACCCAATTTAAAAAAAATAGCCTGAAATTGTGTTTTAGGAAAATGGAAAGTTAGACACAGGAAAATTTAAACAATTCTTTCATATTTACTTTTCTACTTTTCTTTCAGCTTTAAAATTGTAGAGTTAAAAATATCTCTGCTAGTTTGAAGAAACTGTGAATGCATAGTCCTGAAATCATGGAAGTCTCTAAAAGTGTAATTAAAAATGATGAGACTCCTCCAAAATTCTTTATGTTACTTTTTTAGTTCAGCCTCAAAACCACCTTAATAAGCTACAGTATTATAACTCTGAAAGTTTACTACTGCCTTTATCCTCCTTAAAGATGGCAAACAAAGACTGCAAATTTCCCTGGCTACTACCTCTGACTCATATTTCAGATTCAAGTCTTAGTCTCTCATTTAATGTCAAGAGATCCATTCATGATTTTTTTTTTCAAAGTTCTCCTGAGCATCTATTCTCCTGCCATACTGCAAGCAAAGATTTAAAACTCTGGGATATATATCTGTACATGAAAGCCTTAAAATATATTTAGTAATCTCTCTGTTGCTGCTCTCTCTTTCTCATAATAGTTTTTTCATTACTTGGAAAGACCAGATAAGGATGGTAAGACAAAACGGATGCTCAAGGAAGAATGATACAGTAACAATTTCATTAAATCACACATCCTAGAGTATTATCTCTATAACTTGAAAAAAAAGCATGCTTTAACACTGATCTATCAAACCAAGATACTGATAAATGACAGGGCAAATGCTGTTTTCTCTCCAATTGCTTCACATTAAGAAAAGAGAAAATGCAGTTCACCTATTCACATGGAGATATAAATAACTCTAAGTTGTCCCTTTAATTTCTCACTGTGTTGCTGTGTTAAGAATTGTCCTATTTTGCTAAAGGGCCATACAAGCATTTTTTGATTGGGATTAGGAGCATTTTTTGATTGGGATTAGGCATCTCTACAATACTTCTAAAAGGTAAAGGTTCCCCCCCGCACATTTGTGCAGCCGTGTCCGACTCTAGGGGCCGGTGCTCATCTCCGTTTGTTAGCCGAAGAGCCAGCGTTGTCCAAAGACACTTCCACGGTCATGTGGCCGGCATGACGCAGAACGCTGTTACCTACACACTGAAGTGGTACCTATTCATCTACTTGCATTTGCATGCTTTCGAATTGCTAGGTTGGCAAGAGCTGGGGCGAGTGCGAGAGCTCACTCCGTCACCCAGGGCTAGGGATTCGAACCTCCAAACTTGCGATTGACAAGCCTGGTGTCTTAACCACTGAGCCACCACGCCCCCTTTACAATACTTCTAACAGGAATCCAAAACAGATATCCCTACCACTTAATCTCCCTTTCTGGAAATGGGAGAGTCAAGGAGAAGGGGAAAGACAGATACCCTATGATGCCCTGCTTTTGAAAATATACTGACAGCTTCTAGCAGGAAAGAAAACCATTTAAGCTCAAAGCTCAGCCAGGCACAAAATTATTTCAGGGACTATCAAAATAATTATCAGTTGACATATTTCTTGGGGAAAAAAGCAAACTTTACGGCACTGATTTTAGAGGAAGAAAGGATGAAAGAACATGACTAGGAAGAAAATTAGTACTGTATGATCATAGATCTCAGGAAGAATCTGACTGATGGGCCCTGAGGAAAGAGTAAGTTGAGATGGATTATTCAGAGGCAGGTTTGTACTGACCAACCTGGATGGGAAGGCTGCGTCTAACACAGTCTGAATGTACCCTGTGGGAAGGAGAAACCCCACTGACAGACTGGGGAAGAGAGGGTTGTTCGGCACTGATGAAAGACCAGCCTACATGAAGGAAGGCTGCAGGCTGGCTCACCTTGGCAAGCAGACTAGAAGCCAAGGCTCACACTGACAAAGGCCTTGGCCCTTATGGTCTATGTTACAAGCCAGCCTCCCGCTATCACCCTGCCTGACCTCATGTGCTGGAGTTAGAGGGATCAGGTTCCTTACAGAGTTAACTTAAATTGCCAGGTTAGTCATGCAGAAAAGCTTTTTAAGGGCTTTTTGCTGCTGGTAGTGTCATGAAGTCAACTCAGAAGGAAGAAATCTGTATGGGAGACCATCCCCCCCAAAGGAAAGTTAGAAGGGAGCACCATGGAGAGTGACACCTCAGCTGCATTCATGAGAGAGAAAGAGCCTGATTTGAGGGTGTGAGTCAAACCCGCAGTGTAACTGGGCTGGGGAAGAGAAAAGGGGCTATAGGTATGGGGCGGGGGGGAGAGGAAATGCTGTTGAAATAAGTTACCCAGGCCAGAAAATTCGCAGATGAAGGAAGGGCCACCCCAAAGCACCTTCCCCAAGAGGGAAGGCGGGGGAAGAGCTGGGAGGTTGCCCGACGACGGGCGGGTGTCGGGGTGGCGGACCTCAGCAGGTTGAAGAGCGAAGGGAGGCAAGGGAAGTAGCTCCCTCTCCCTCCACCGCTCACCTTGTAGACATCGCCGTAGGTGCCGCTGCCGATGCGCTGGATGAGCTCGAAGTCCTCCTGGGGGTTCCTGCGGGACAGGTCGCACACCCGCCCCCCGCCGACACTCATGCTGCGCCGCCTCCCGGAGCACGCAGCTGCCCCCTCACCCCGCTCCGTCGCAGCCCCCGGGAGGACGAGGTGGGGGTAGGGAAGGAAGGAAAGAGGGTGAGCAGGTGGGTAGGGGGAAAGGGGGGGAGGAGGAGGAGGAGGGAGAAGACGACTCGGAGTGATCACCACCGACGCCACCTCCCCCTGTTCTGCTCAAGCAACATGGCGCCCGCAGTCACTGTCTGCGCACGCGCGCACGACCTTCAGCTGCCCGGCAGCTCTCTCGCAAGAGTTAGGACGGAACGGGCGGGGGGCAGAGGCGGCGTAAGGGAAAGGTGAGGCTGGCAGGCGTCTGGGCATGCTCGAGGGGGTGCGGCCTGGAGAACTCTGAGGCCAAATAGTCGGGCTCAAGAGCGGCAGCAGCGGGTGCGGCCTTGGCGACTTCAGTCTTCCAGCGCTCGGGCGACGGTGAATCCGGGACCACAAGTACCTTCCTGGCTTGGAAGATCGGCGAACCCTTCTCAGTCTTCGCGGGATAAAGGACGCGCAAACCTTCAGACTTGATTACTGTTAAGCCTTTTCATTTAATTTGTAAAGCTGTGACCTGGCCATGTAGATTTTCAAGGCGGTTTACAGTACGGTCCATTGCGCTTTACGCCGCACTTAGTTTCATCGGCCTGATTTCACGTAAGTGTGTATAAGCCGTTTTTCCACCAGGCGCCTTTCGGAGGGGTAGGAGTGCAACTCCCCAGCTATCCTGACCCTTCGCTCTTGGACCGAAGATCACTTGGACCCCCGCTGAGACACCGTCATGCAATGCGGTGTGTTTGTTTGGAAGGCGGGTGCGTGGCAAAGGAAAGGCTCCGATTCTGCAGTTGGACTGCACACGCTACTGGTTTTTACTCAGGCTCTGGCTGTCTTAGCCTGAGCAACAGAGCAGAGAGCGATTTCATCTTAGGAAGGCACCAAAATCCTGTTGGGGCAAATCATAACATTTGAGTAAAGAAGTCAAGATCTTGTCACACTGCTCTTCTGTAACCTACCTTTCCATTTTTAAGAAGTTTGCCTATGATCTGTAGAAGTCCAGTGTTTCTACTAACATTTGGATTATGCTGTAAATCTGACGCTTAGCTATAAAGAAAGCATAAAATGGAAAGCTGTTATTTATTAAATGCTTATTATTTTATTTTTCCAGAGGTAGGAAGAGGGATTTTCTGTCTTAGACGCCAAAATACAATGGCAGCCACAACTGTTATGTACCTTGATTTAGGAAGGCAGGAGTTCTGATTCTGGCAGCAAAATGTTTTGAGTCATTCCTGTATGTGTAGGCTTGTGCTGTAAGAAACAAGGTAAGCTGCTTTATACTGAATCAGATAATTTGTTTTATCATCATAATCATTGGCTGACAGTGGTTTCAGACAAAATTCTTTTCAAGACTGTTACTATAAAACTTGGAGTTATAGATATTGTGTTGGGGGAGGGAGGAATGAATCCTATCATGGATAAATATTATCCATTATAATTAGTGTTACCTAATTAGTTTCTAGAACAGTGTTTCTCAACACTGCAACCTTCATAAAGTTATACATAAATGATACATACATTTTTAATTTAAAAAATAAAAGCAAAATCTCGTTGGCTACACATGCTTGGGTCCTAAGTATCTCACAGCTGTTATAACATACATTAGTTCTTTCATTATCCAGGGTAGGGTATCTTGCATACTTAGATGATAAATGTCATGGGATATAGGATCATTTCAATAACACATCCATATGTTTTGAACTGTCCTGCTGGTGAAAAATAGCCATAAGAGGGATCTTCTGTTTTTGTTCCTTAGCAGTTTTCATTTTGAAGTTAACCACTACAGTAGAAAACCTGGGATGTACAAGAAGTTATTTTATGTGGCTTTATATTGTATATTTACTCATCAATATCACTTGCCATTATTTTATTTATTCATTTATCTTACAGAATTTATAAAAAGGTAATAACCAGCCCCAATTCCAAGGGACTCTGGGCCGCAAATAACATAAAACAGAAAGAAGCAACAGCAACCTAATAACAAATAACCAAATCCAAATGAATACAAGAATGGAAGATAACCACAAAGAAATGCAAAGATGAAACTAAAACCCAAGATAGGTGCCCATGATCAAAAGCACATTTCTAAAAAAATACTATGGGATTATTTAGATTGAGAATGGTAATCAATCTTGATAGCTCATTCATTGCCAATAGGCTGGTTTAAAAATGTAAGATAGTGCCCACCTTTTCCATCTTACTTTTTATTATATTGTAAGGTGCTCCTCTCCGATGCCCTAAAACCCCTTTCTCTTGAGTAAACCACAGACACACGATTTCTAAGAAGCAAAAGGGTTTATTCCGGTGCATGAAAGCTTAACACGAACAAAGACTTGAATGATCAAGCATGGCATGGTATAGTACATTTAAGCATTCCCCTCCCCATTGTTCCTCCTTGCCGACACGGGTAGTGTCAATCATCAGGGTGCTCAGACAGTCGTTCTTCGGAAGGTGTGGAGTTACGCGTCTGTGGGCAGTTCTCTGCCTATTTCGCATTGGTTTTCCTGCTGCCCTTAATCCACATAGCTGTCTGGCTGAATGGCAGAGGTCTGCTGAACTCTGACAGATATCATTCATCATTGGCGATCACTCGTAGCCGAGTAAGATTGTTTTCCAAAGGTAAAATTTTAACAGTGGATCCGTAAGTATAGTTCTGTTTTATCAATTCTTTTGCACTTAGAGGAGAGAGAGATACAAAAAATATTTCGATATTTCTAGGTTTTTGAACATAACACATGAATGGAAATGTTTTTTAAACTCTTCCATCACAGCCTTATTTAGAATATCCTCTCTATATAGTTAAGCATATAGCCACAGTCATTGCACACATAATTATCTCATGCATTATATCTGGAAATACACTGAACATTCTTGGCATATAAAAGAGGCACTATATTCTCTGTCACCATCTTTTATTGCTTTTATATGCTTGTTATTCCTGCAGTAAAATCTTGACACTCTCTTGAAAAATTGCAAACAGTAGATGAGTCTTGTTTCTGGAAATGGGTGCTCTGCTACTGAACAAGGGCTCCTCCAAAAGGAAAACATCTCTCAGTACATGCTTTGTAAAAGGTTTAGGCAAGTTAGAGCCTATGGACAGAGCTTTTTCAAAGTCAGCTGAGCTTAGAAATTGTGTAGAAAAGCCACTTAAATAAGAGTCCGAATTTATCCCAGTTGTCCATTAAGACATAAATGTATCCCATGGGGGGGGGCTCTCAAAAGAGATTGATTTAAATCACTATTTAAACAGCAGAGCAGGATGCTTTATTATATATTTTTGTTATTGTAAGCCAGGAGTCTAGAATGATTCAGTGGCATACAATGATGATACAGGCATCTATTGAAATTCCAGCAGATTCTAGACTTAATGAAGAGTTTATACAGCATGGGGCATGCCAATCAGAGGCCTTAAAGGGGCTACATTATGCTATTTTTAAAATATATGCCGTAGATCAAACACCTCATGGCCTTTGCGTTACCTTAATAGTTGGTAGAACATGCTTATTACCATTCTGATTGGCAAAACACAAAATAGCATTTGTGAGACTTGGGGCCCACAGAGAAATGCTCCTTGTCTGTTTATTCCAGGATGTAAAAACATTAAGAGAGACTGGAAGGTATTTGAATGATCAATTGATATAAATACCATCAGTTTCCCAAGAGAAGCATAAAGAAAAAGAACCCCTCGACAATACCGCTACTTGGTTCTGTCATGACTGACAGCAAGGCTGTTCTCACTGCAGTAAGGGAAGTATCTCAAATCCACTTCAAATGTAGACAGATGGCTGTGTTATCTGTATACAGGTAGTCCTCGTTTACCAACCACTCATTCAGCGACCGTTAGAAGTTGCGATGGTGCTGAACAAGGGGTACTTACAACCGGTCCTTGAAGTTCCGGCTGTTGCAACATTCCGCGGTCTCATGAATGTCATTTGTAACCTTCCCTGCCGGCTTCCCACAAGCAAAGTCAATGGGGAATCCAGCAGGGAAGGTTGCAAGTCACTCTGGTAAGCCCCCCCTGCCTTCCTGCGCACTGCCCCAGGCCCTCCTTCCCCGGGCCTCCCTGCGCTTGCATGCATGCACCCGTGCCTGCAGCAACCCCTCCCCCAACTCACATGTGGCCTGCACCGGGTCTCCTAGCGCCTCCCCCACTGCTCTGCAGCACCCCTATGCTCCTTACTGGGGACTCCCACTGCTTCCTACTTAATGACCCACATGTCTTGGGGTTACGATGGCAACTGGGACTGCCTGAATTGCCATAGCTTAGCAATGTGGTCAGTTGATGTTGCGCTTTTCAACCGCATCGCTTAAGACGGCAATCCTGGACCCAATTGCCATCATTACTCAAGGACTACCTGTACACCAAAAGTGAAACAGGTCCGTTGGTCAACCTAAGGGGATGAACTCTGATGTGGCTTGTGCCAAAGAGTTTATGGAAAATTTAAAAACAATAGGGGCCAAAATGCAGCTGTTTCACCTCTTTCTGAATGAAGGGGGGGGGAGTACGGAAGGTCTTTGGGTGCCATATCAAACCTGTTTTGTATAACGTTTTGTATTAAAATGAAGAGACACTGGTCTAGTATGTTCTGCTTCTCTTCAGATTGCATGCACCTTTTGCATTTGGATAAATGGACAGTGATTGGCTGCGCCCTCTGGACTTTGAATAACCCCCACTGACAGTCTTGTGAGAGTCTCCAGCTCGACTCTCAATATTCAAAAGGTATCCACAGGTCCCCAAAGGTTGCCTACTTCTACTGTGCAAGATACATTAGTGGTTATTTCACACCTAGTGAATTGGGATCCACCACCACCCCTTCACGCATAACTGACAGAATGTTTTTGGAATTTATCCCTTTCTCCTGCCTACAAAATACTAACCCTGTAACAGTGTGAGGCAATGCTAATTAAACAGTGAGATGATCTGGTATTTTCACATGCTCCAATAAGCTCTGTTCTTCGACAACGACTCTTAGATGTCTTGAGCATTCAGCCCTGTTCCAGGTTCTCCATTCTTAAGTAATGAAAGGCTGCAATAGAGTACGCTTATCCGCATGAAATTCCCGCCTGCAGTCAGTTGGACTAACTACAGAATAAACGAGAACACGGATAGGTGTTCGCGCATTAAGACAAGGGATCTCTCCCGCGCAGAGTCGCGCAGCCTTCCCCCAGTTGGCAGGTTCGCTTCGCGCGCTTTCTTGCTCTGCTCGTCGCTGCCGACCAGTTCCAGCTAGGGCGGCCGCTTTGCTCCCCCTGGCGCCTCTCCAGCAGTGCTGCAAGCGCCTGAGCTGTCTTTTGTGTGGCGCGGCCCACCCGTTGGGGAGTGAACAATGAACGCGGGACAGGCGCTGCCGTCTATCCGGTCGATGGCTTGACTATGCGAGCGAGCAGAACCTGGACGCTCCTCTTGGACGCCCCTGCTGTCCCTCGCGGCACTATGCGCGGGAGCCCTGAAGGCAGGAGGGGCATCCGTTGAAAGGCATCGCTTCCCAGACGAGCGGCGCTCCGGGGGCGAGCCATGGGCGGCGCGCGAGCGCGGGTGGGTGCCCTCAGCTTGTGCCTCAGCCTCTGCTCGTTGGCGCTGCTCGTCACGGCCATTTTCACCGACCACTGGTACGAGACTGACCCCCGGCGCCACCGGGAAAGCTGCGAGGACCGCGCCGGCAGTGCCCACTCGCCCGAGCCACGCCGCCGACTCCTGCCGCTGCCGCACCTGCCCCTGCGGGACGCCAAGCAACGATTCCCCCGCGGCGGCAGTGCGGCGGCAGTTCCCCCCACCAGGGACATGCTGCTGCAGTTGGAGAACTGGCGAGCGATCCTGGGGCTCCGGTGGCTGCAATCCCGGTGTGGCCGGCCGCTCTTCGCCACTTACGCTGGTCTCTGGAGGAAATGCTACTTTTGGGGGGTCGACCGAGACCTGGACAGCCTGGTGGACAGAGGTGAGGGGGCGCTCCCGGGCGGGGCTGCAGCTTGCATTTTTCTTTCCCCACCGTTACCACCACAAGCGCATCTCCTTCCCGGCCCGTGCCAACTGTGAAATACAATGGGCCCCACCACAATTTCTTCACTGTATCAATGCATGGTGTCACATGGTGTGTGTCTCTGTGTATGTGTGTGTTTTTCTTTTGCATGTGTACCCCCTTTTCTTTCCCCAAGAGTCTGTCACTCCACACCCACAATTATGTGAATTCCAACCTGAGATGTCTGAAGTCTAGAACGTATAGTCTCTCAGAGCTGTTTTATTTATTTATTTATTTGTCAAATTTATCACCGCCCATTTCTACAAAGTAGACTCTGGGCGGTTTACAATAAAATATTAAAACTAAAAACCTATAAATCTTAAAATACATCCAATAATAAATAGTAAAAATCCAAATGATGGTAAGATCTTAACACCACTAAGCCAAACAGCCCCAGGAGGAACTATTACTTCCTTTGTCCCAAGCAAGGCGGCAGAACCAGGTCTTTAAAGACCTCCGGAAGTCCAGGAATGAGGGTGCCCGCCTCACCTCCAGGGGCAAGATATTCCATAGGGTGGGTGCTATCGCAGAGAAGGCACGCCTCCTGGACCCCGCTAGATGAAATTCTTTTCTTGATGGGGTCCGAAGCATGCCCTCCCTGCATGACCGGGTGGGCCAGGTAGATGTGACCGGGGTGAGACGGTCCCTCAGGTACCCTGGCCCCATGCCACGTAGGGCTTTAAAGGTGATAACCAACACCTTGAATTGGACCCGGAAGCAAACTGGTACCCAATGCAGCTCACAGAGCAGCGGTGTTATATGTGCTGATCTCATAGCACCCGTAACTGCTCGTGCGGCCGCATTCTGGACCAGCTGAAGCTTCCGGATACTCTTCAAGGGTAGCCCCACGTAGAGCGTGTTGCAATAATCTATATGAGAGATGACAAGGGCATGAGTGACTGTTCGGAGGGCATCTTGATCCAGGTAGGGGCGCAACTGGCGCACAACCCGAAGCTGTGCAAAGGCTCTCCTGGCCACGACTGCCACCTGCTCTTCGAGCAGGAGTCGTGAGTCCAGGAGGACCCCCAAGTTTCAGACTGAATCTGAACGGGGCAGTGCCACCCCATCCAGAGTTAAAGATCACAACTTCCTGGAAACCGAGAGGCCATCAATCCACAGCCACTCCGTCTTACCAGGGTTCAGTTGAAGCCTGTTGTTCCCCATCCAGGCCCCTACAGCCCCCAGGCACTGAGACAGGGTGTCGACTGCAACACTTACTTCACCCGGGACGTTACATCCAATAATAAATAGTAAAAATCCAAATGAGGGTAAGATCTTAAAAGGAGGACACCACTAAGCCAACCACCCCCAGGAGGAACTATTACTTCCTTTGTCCCAAGCAAGGCAGCAGAACCAGGTCTTTAAAGACCTCCAGAAGTCCAGGAGCGAGGGTGCCCGCCTCACCTCTGGGGGCAAGATATTCCATAGGGCGGGTGCTATTGCAGAGAAGGCACGCCTCCTGGACCCCGCCAAATGAAATTCTTTTGTTGATGGGGTCTGAACCATGCCCTCCCTGCATTACCGGGTGGGCCGGGTAGATGTGACCGGGATGAGACGGTCCCTCAGGTACCCTGGCCCCATGCCATGTAGGGCTTTAAAGGTGATAACTGTTACTATATGCACTTGTCATCTCCAGTTCACAACTCCTGAGCTGAACACAAACACTCCTCTTGCACACACACCTAGTGCCACCTCCACACAAAACCATTAATCATGGCATTACCCCTTTGTTATCCTTTCTTCTCTTTCTCTTACATTTTTCCGGTTGTTCATCACTCTGCTGATCCTTGTCCTCATAGTCCTCTTGTGCACTGCAATGGTGCCCATAACTCTTTTGAATACTAGTTGTGCTTTCTACCCTTCTATTTTTCTCATGGAGTTTTCAGCAAATGTAATACTAGATGGGTGGAAGAAAAAACATCCTGATGACTACATGGATATAGAAGTGCATTCCCCAATATGGCATTTATGCTGCACATCACCAATAGGGTGTATTTTATTACTGACCAAGGAGTAGGAGAATGCATACTATGTTTCCTAAGCCATTCTTAATTTATGCTCATCTGTTAATTTATGGACCACAATAATCACACAAATACACAATGAATCCACAGGCTGCATCAACCTCTCTGTGGTTGAACCCCATGTATTTAGCCTGCTTACTTAACTGCAGTAGCTAGCAAGGTACCTCTCTTACTTTCCCATGCATTATGTGTCTTCAGTACTCTGTACAGTACGTAATAACCTTAAGTTTACTAAGCAATTATTCAGCATGCCATAGCACCTGGTTTGGGTAGCTACCATTCTGTTTCAAAGCTCCCAAAACAGAGTAATATATAATACATCTGTTATAATAGTGAATCTTTTCCCCTCAATATGCAAGGATCATCCACTGGTACCATTTCTTTTATTGCATTTCCACAACATGCAGGCTCTGCCTTCAAGAGTATCCTTTCATTCTGAAAATGCTCTGGAGCCACTGCACTCTCCTGATAATGCAAAAGCATGGTGACCTTCTCTTTTCAATATATAAAGGTCTGTCCAGTGTCCTGCCTTGAAGAGATGGCATTAGTTTTTTCCTTCATCTGACAGAAACCATTAACCATGTTTCTGAAATAACACAACGCATGTCTTCTACTCCCCAGAAACTAGCATTTTGACCTTTTGCTTTTCTGTTTATATATCCAGGAGGAAAACTCTCATGCCTTCTACAGTATATTCCATATATAAACATTTTACATGAGGCATTCCCCCCAGCTATTCATACTAGCTCCATAATGATGTCTCCAAGTAGGGTAAATGGACTTTCAAATGGCAAATGCAGTTTAGATTCTTTTACACTAATGAGCTCTAAACTTGCAGTCGCTTAGTAGCAAAAAGATTTTTAGTTTATAGTTGATAGCTCAGTTAAGGTGTTCACTCAGAATGCAACTCCTGTTGTACTAAAAGGCATATTCCCAATAATCCATATTCCTGCATGGATTGTTGGGAAGATAATAAAAAAAAGAAATTTATTTATATAACTCTTGAAAAAGTGTATATGATTCTAGTAATTAATTTCAAGAAGATACTGTACATCTGGAAAAAATTCAGAAGGCACTGAAGCATCTCTGCTATGAGGAAAGGCTGCAGTGCTTGGGACATTTTAGCTTAGAAATTGCGTAGGGACATTGTGAGGTAGAAAATTATAGATAAGATGGAAAAAGTAAGTAAGGGTGTGCTTTTATTTCTCTGCCATACTATTAGATCCTGGACATATCCATTAAAGCTGTGTGGTGATCACCTTTAAAGCCCTACATGACTTGAGGCCTGCCTTTCTTTGAGTCCACCTGCTCCAAATAAAATCTCTCTGCCTGGGGCAATCCTGTGGAAAAGGCCTGGTGAGAGTCCCCATGCCATGTGAAGTGTAACAAGAGGGGACTGGGAGGTAAACATTGTCTGCAGGATTTTCCTTCCTGTGGAATACCCTCCCATCAAATATAAGACCTGCATCCTTGTTTGTTTTATCCAGGAAGCTGTTAAAAATGTGGCTTTTTAACTGAGCAGTTGGGGATTGAGGTGAGGAAGAGAGATGCACTTGAGCTGCTTGATGTGATGTTATCATTTTGTTGTTATCATTTTGAATCTGTACTATTATTGATGTTTAATAATTTTGATAAATATTGATTTATTGAAATGTGTAATATGTATTGTATGCTATGCTGCAAGCTGCTTAGAGTATGTGATTGAAATGGCATACAGTAGAAGCATTTGTTATAAATGAATAAACAAACTTCATGCAGCTGATAATGTAACTGTAGAATTTATATCGAAGATGTAGTGATGGCCATTGGCTTGGATAGCTTTAAAGGAGGTTAGGGTTATCAGTGGCTCTGTATTACTTCCACCAATCTTTCTTAAAGCAGTGCTTAGTGAGTACAACAAAAGAGTAGTACTTTGCTCATGTCCTGCTTATGGGCTTCCTAGAAGTATCTTTTTGGTCACTATGAGTGTTGAATACTGGACTACCGGGTCTTTTCTTACGTTCTTAAGCTCCCTTTGAGGGATGACCTATTACATGCAATATTATTCTCTCCTATTACTTGGAGAGAAAAGCAGTTTCAGAGAAAGGTAATTTGAGGTAGTGTTGAGTTGGGCAAGGAAAATATTAAGTACAACCTCACTGACTTCTCTTCAAATTGCCCAAGCTACTGGACATTCTATATTTCCAAATCAGCATTATTTCATGATGTTTTATCATCCTTCCTGAAAAGAAACATTGTTCTCTTTCCCACTCGACTTCAGCCTTTTAAACTCTGTCAAATACAGTAGATTAGAAGGGATAGTGACAGTGTCACCTAGTAAAAATTTCTTGGCTAATTTGAGAATTTGAACCATAGCTTTCTCTGCCATAATTAAGCAACCTAATCACTACACAAAACTGGAATGCTTTTTAAAAAGTGTCCAGTTTAAATTTCTGGGTTAAATGAAAATGTAGTAGGTATTGCTCTGGAAATTGATGTTCTTTTCCAGAGATATTAAAAATTATTTTTGCTTGAACAAATTGTTTAACTGATTAGTGATATTTATTAGTGATATTTATTTTTTCACATACAAAATATGCTAGGTGAAACTCTACAGAACTTGCAGATATTTCCTGAGAACTGATTCAATGAGGACCACGAGAACAAGTCCCAGAACGAAGAAGTTGCTAGGTAGTGTCACGTTTCCATGTTAAGTGTACATACAGTAGTTGAGGTTCTAGATGGTAAAGCCAAAAGAGCAAATGTCAGGATCCAGGCAGTACAGAGACAGTGCATCAGGCAGTAAGGATTCAAGGCAAGAGGGTAACAGGTTTACAGGCTCACTAGTAATAGATGTTGCTTCCAGCAATTAGCTACTGTGGAACGTATTTTACTAAGCTGATGCTTGTCATTCCTAATTTGGCTTCAAGATTATCCAGACATGTTGTGCTACTGTCAAATATAGATGTTTACTGCCCACATGCTCTCCCTTGTAAGCAAGCATTTTGGTGTGTCTCCACATTGTGATATGCAAGCTGGTGGTACTGTCATTCACATGGGCTGAATACCTGAGAAGACAGTCCTAGGACCTGTCTTAGGTCCTGAATCACTTGGTTCATAGAGCCCAGTGGGATCTTCCAACCAATCTTCTCCTCTGAATAGTCTTCCTTTTGCAGTATAGTGCCATAACTGCTCAACAACTTTTTTGTTTTTACTAAGCAGTGTTGCCACATAACTGCTATAACTCTCTGCGGCCTTTGAAGGATGAATATTGTTTTACAGAAACTCATTTCCACTGTGCCCCCCCCTATTTTAAATGGGCCCTGCCATTCTTATACTATTACTGGCTTGGAGCCAATAAAATATAAAGATGCTGGTCTCTGCCTCTGGCTCCTTGTAATTTGAGCATTGGTTGCACCAGGATTAAGGGCAGATTTCCCATGGAAAAAGAATTAGCTTGAAGGCCAAACAATACATCACCTTTATTTGTATAGCTCAGTGCTGCATAGCTGTTTTCATTGAAGAAAGAGCAACATAGGGAGTGAGCAACCCGTTAGCAAGCTCCTCCCCTCCATACTTGATATTCAGAATGGGGAAAAAACTTTTACTCCATTCAGAATTTTTATTCATTGCAAATAGCAAAAGGAGCTGTTTCATGTCAGAGACAGAGGACTAAATTCCCCCTTTCTCCCCAGCATAGTCCTAGTTCAGGTCAGGTTTTATTACACTGGCTGTTAAACTAAAAAGTTATTTAAAAAAAACCCCCAAATGATATTATGTCTTGTTTGGGCCATAGACTTTGATTTGCAAGGCACAATATCTTGCAGCCTTTAGTGTCGTAATACAAAGACATTTCCTTACCAAAATGCATTATTGTGCAGCAGAACCTTATGGATCACAAGTGTAGCTAGAGTTCTAGCACTCACATTTAATGAAAGTAGCCTATAGAATTGTTTAACTTTTTCCAGAGCTCTTGTGCAGTAGGAGGGAAAGACGAAGAACTGGATTCAAACTCTGGAAGCTGAAATGTAGCAATTCTTTGAAATTAGCAAGTTAGCAGTTCTGCATTTCCAAAAAGCTCGCTCAAGTGCTGAAGTAAACAAAAATGATTTACTAACAGTAACTTAAATCTGTATTTTAGAAACAAAGATTAGGTTGAGCCAGGCAGTTACTGTGTTGGCAACATAAAGGAATATCTAAAAATGAGCAAATTCTTCTTTTTATATTTATTGATTTATAATAAAATCACCTTGATAATTCCGGTAAACAATTATTAGTATCTCCTCAATGTAACCTTCCCTAAACTGGCCCTCTCTAGGTGCAGTCTCAAGATATATGTATGGCACCAGATGTGAGAAGGCTATTGTAATCTATTAATATTATCGATGTAAAATGATACACAGCCAATTTCTTCTGTTTATTAATTCATCCATTTAGTACAGAGCTTTCCAAACTGTGTGTCGCGACACAAAAGTGTGTCGCCACACACAGCGTGGTGTGTCGCCACACCACCCGGAAGTGGCGGCGTGCGCGCGCACGGCGGCAGCAGCGCGGGATCAGTGCTTCTGCGTTTTAGCGGAGGCTGCCGCCGCCACCATGCACGCGCGCGCCGCCACACGCTCCCCTGCGCCGTCGCCGTCGCACCCCCCCCCCGCCGTGCGCGCGCCACCGCGCTGCCGCCACCGCCGCTGGTGTGTCGCCAGCGGCAGCACTTTGGAAAGCTCTGATTTAGTTCATTTATGCTTGTCCTTTTAGTAGTTTATTTATATTTGTCTATTTCCAGCAATTATCAGTTTGTCCATGTCCAACAGTTCCTAAGGTGTTTATCAACTTTCCTTCAGCCTTCCTTTACTTATGTTCATTGAGTTTGAGCTTTCTGAAATCTAGCATGAATAACTGTGAGTGAATAGTTTTGAGAGGTGAAACCTTACAAGCAGAATCTTTCTGAACTACTAAGCATGACTAAATTAACGTTATAGATTGCTGATGATGACTTGGTGTTGGTTTTAGAGGATCCACTAAAGGGAAAAGAAACATTAATGGAAAAATTAAAAGAATTTAGTACACTAGCAGGTTTTAAGATTAATAATCAGAAAATGAAGATGTTAACAAAAATATGGATCAAACAGAATTGATGAAGAAAATGGGTTTTAAGATTGAGAAAAAAGTAAAATATCAGGGTATTATCATGACAAATATGAATTGTATGTTATTTCAAAATTATGTTAAGACATGGAATGAAATTTAAAAAGATATATTAAGATAGGAGAAATTACAGTTGTCATTGTTAGGGAGAATTTCTGTGATAAAAGTAAATGTTTTGCCTAGAATGATGTTTTTGTTTCAGACAATACTGGGTTTGACAACTGATGCACCATTTAAACAGTGGTAAAAGGATATATCTAAGTTTGTTTGGCAAGGGAAAAACCCACAAGTTAAATATAAGGTGTTACAAGATGCAAAGGAAAGAGGAGGGCTGGGTTTACCCGATTTGAAATTTTATTTTTCAGCTTGCTGTTTGGTTTGGATGAAACAGTGTGTGTTGCTGAGAAATAGAAGACTTTTAGAGTTAGAAGGACATGACCTGAGATTTGGGTGGCATGGATATTTGTGGTACAATAAAGTCAAGGTTAATGTGAATTTTAAAAATCACTATGTTAGACATGCCATATTGAGAATATGGAATAGATACAAATCCAGGTTGTGCCTGAAAACAGCTTTGTGGCTGTCAGCACAAGCAGCATTTTATAGATGAGAAATAATAGGCAAACACAAATGGCTTGGTGGACATGCAAAAAAGCTAGATGATTTTGGGTTCAGGTGCATACACTGATTCAGAGGATTTTAAAGATTAACATACAACTGAAACCAGAACTTTTCCTCTTGGGACTGATGGATAAGCAGTTGGAAAAAAGTCATGGAACTTTGTTTTTTTAAATAACTGCAGCGTGATTATTGTATGCACAAAGATGGAAAGATTTGGCAATACCTACAATGGAGGAATGGTTGGTGAAGATGATAGAACTTGCTGAGATGGCCAAATTGACCTGTTTGGTTAGAGAAAAGACAGTATCTACGTATATTGCTGACTGGAAACTCCTTATGGACTTTTGCATAAAACAGAAAAAAATGAACTTATGATCTATGGTTTTGACGATCTGTCATCTTCACCAACCATTCCTCCATTGTAGGTATTGCCAAATCTTTCCATCTTTGTGCATATAATCATCTCAATGTAGCACCACCCCCATCTCAACTCTGCCACAATTGTCCAGAACTTTGGGTCTGGTGATAACTTCTTGTGGAGGTGGTATACCACCCTCTCCTTCAAGGTGGTTAACTCATCCACGACACCTCCTGGGTGGTCTTCACGTCAGAAGGGGCATGGATCTAATAAACAGGTGGTGGTTCACAGCCCCAAGGACCCCATCCACTTCCTCAGGGGTGACAGGTTCAAATTTATCCCAGCTAATCACACAAGATCTTGCCTCAGTCACCTCAACAGCATTTGCCTAGTTGGAGTCCAACTCTGAGTGAATCCAAGTGACTTTATCTGCCAGATAGTTAAAATGTTCCTTACAGCAGCCCTGCAGCCCTGCAGGTGTATCCTGTGACTGGTCCCACTCCAGCAAGGACTAGTAATCTAAAACAAGGTTGCTCAATGGATATGCACAGATGTGATAAGAAAGGAAAAATAACTATATTTTCCTGCTCTTAGTGCCATGATGCAATCCGTAATGTGGGTTCTTACTTGTGCTTGGTTAGATTCACCCTAGAGGTCTCTTTTGGTGCTCCATCTTCTGGAGCAACTCAGAAAACCAAGGAGTACCACAGGATCCATGCCGAGAGAGAGGCCACATGGGAGCAATCTGATCCAAGGCCCTAATCACATGCCCATTTCAAGCTGCAACAGGGTCTCAATTGAACTGCCTATCCGTTCTTCAGGAAAACCCCCAAGTTCCCTCTGAAACCCAGCAGGGTCCATTAGTCATCTGGGGTAGTCTAATCTAATAGATTCCACCTTCCTGTGGGTGGGGGAGGGTGGGAAACAGTGGCAAAGTGAAAAGCAGTGAGAGTTATCTGACCATAGCAAATGATTGATGATGATGTCCTCCAAACCAGATCACATCACAGTTGCCCCAAGACAAAAAACAGACCTAAAGTGTGACCCCCAGTATGTGTTTGGCCCTCAATCACTTGGCTCAGGTCCATGGTTGCCATGATGGACATGAACTAGTGAGCCACCCCCAGTTTCTACGCCATACTGGGGCAAATTAAAATTCCCAAGAACCATCGCCTCAGGGGCTCAACTGCTAACCCAATGATGAAGTCTAGCAACTCAGGCAGAGATGTTGCTATACAGCAGAGAGGCCAGTATAACAGCAAGAAACCCAACTGCTTCCTAGCATCCAACTTCAACCAAAGGGTCCAACATCTGGTTATCTGCAGGACAGAGCTTCTGAAAGCCATCACAGTCTCCCAGATAACATGTAGATAAGTTTACTATGTCTGATTGGATGTTAACTTTTATGGCTGGTAAATGAGGAAGGAAAGAGATATTGACCCAAAATCCTGCTCATTTTTTGGCTTGACTGCACACACGAATTCAAGACTTACCAAGTAGTTTAAATTTCTGCTTATCTTTTTTTGCAACTATTCATGTATTTGTGTTAAATGCTATCAGATTAATATCCAATATTCCATGAAAATTTTGGCTATTTGGAAATTCCCTTTGAAAAAGGAATTATGATGGTATGGGATTGAAACAGCCATCCTGTTAGAGTGATATTAACTGGCAAGGGATTAACATACTTTGTAAAGACTTACTAAAGTATGTTAATCCTTTCCCAGGTAATATCAATCTAACAGGATGGCAGTTTCAATCCCTGTACCATCATAATTCCGTTATAGAAAAAGGCATAGGTTTCCATTAATAATTCTTTCTCTTCCTCATTCTCCCAGAAATAAATAGAAAGTCTATCATCCAATTGAATGCTCTGGGAGATGACCTTGTAAGTTCAACTATTTCTATGAAAATAAGGTCCCTGAAGAAATGTAAAGTTTGAGAAATGAACCTTATGTCTCCCAGATATGCTGGACACTGGACCAAAGCTGCTATAATTCTCAGTCAGCACAACAACTACACTGTTGAAAAAATTGGAGTCACATCACTTTTAGAGGGCATCAGTTGGAGAAGGCTGAACTAAAGGTCTAAGGTAGAAGACTTGACTGCTGAATCATAAGGGAATGAGGAAAAGACAAAATGGTTAATGATGTAATTAAGCATTTATGATTTATTTTAAATGAAAAAAAGATGGTGCCTTCAAAGGGCACTACAGAGCAGATTTTCCTAAGACTAATATGTTTCCCTGCCTCATAAGGATTGAAATCTAGGATCTCTGCAACTAACTCAGCATCAGTCTATCACTCCAAATTAAACTGTTTTTCATATTTCTTAAGTCATTAACCTAATGTTAAAAGGGGTGTGCAAAGGCCATTGTAATAAGAATTGCTGTCAGTCTAGTTTGAATTTTGGGACTGAAGTCTGATGCCTCATTTACATTTTGTTCCTTCTCCAAATTGGCTTTTCCATAAAACTAGTTCCTAACTAAGATTCCAGTTACTACCCAATGAAGACTGACTTCCAGTAATTCCCATAAAGGATAGTTTAATCCAAGGCTGCAGGAGGGGAAAAAATTGCCTGAGGAACAAATAGGCCAAATCACATTTCAAAATCATTGTTTCTGTGGTCCTTTTAGTTAAAAGCTTGCATCTTATATTTCTTACTCCATACTTTAATTCTTCTGAATCCTCAACATCAGCATGTAGATAGGTTTCTAAAATGTGTCATCAAATTTTATTACTGTTTTTAAAAACTAAGAAAATAATTATATATGCAGGTATTTCTGCAGGAGGAGGGGGGGGAACAGCTCCTCTTGGGGATGGCTGGTGCCATAGAGCCGTTTTAAACATCGACCCATCAAATCTTGGATTTTGTATTTAAATTTATTGTATTGGAGAATGTTTATATGCACTGTTTTAATTGTTGAATTTTAACTGTCGATTTTTTGTAAACCGCCCAGAGTTCCCTTGCAGGGAGATGGTGCGGTAAATACAAGTCGAATTATAAATAAATAAATAATTTATATAAATTTATTTATAAATAAATTATAAAATAAATGTCTTAAGATAATATGGGCAGTGACTAAATCTGAAAAACAAACAAACAAACAAATAAATAAATGGCATATCAGAGAGGCTAGGCAAAGAAAACATCGTTAATCTTAATGTTTCAATATGATGAAAGTAGACACAAACATTCTCGATTGTCTTAACTTTAAATTTTATGGATTTTAAATCTAAAAGAGAAAAAGAACAATAACCAAGAATAATAAATGATAATACAAAAAATGCAGAAAAGTAAACCAGAAAATAATTAAAATATAGGAAATTTCCCCAAAGGACAAAAAAGGAAAGTTTTAAAAAACCACATTAATACTGTATATATTAAGACAGCTGAATGTACAATGGTATTCGAGTCTTAAACAACACGGCCATACAGAATTATGTGTAATCAAATGTTTCAGTGCTGGAAGAGTCCATTCATGTGTAAATTGTGCAAATGTAGATTTAAAGCAAGATACATTATAGTTTTGCCACATACAAGTAATAGTCCCTTCTTCCATATTGGACTTCCAGCATGCAGAAGGTGAAGCCCAACCCTTGCTAAATGTTCTCTGAAATGTCCAATATATTTGAAAAATCTTTGGTTGACTTAATCTCATTTTAAAACCATACAATATTAATATAACATTAAGACCCTAACCCAGTGTTTCTCAACCTTGGCAACTTTAAGACGTGTGGACTTCAACTCCCAGAATTCCCAAGCCAGCATGGCTGGGGAATTCTGGGAGTTGAAGTCCACACGTCTTAAAGTTGCCAAGGTTGAGAAACACTGCCCTATTTATTTGTTAAAAGACAGCATTTCCCATATATATCTCAATACATTTCTTAAATTGTAAATAAAAATTACCTGTACGTTTAGGAACTTTTAAGTAAGTGTTGCAGTCAACGCTCTATCTCAGTGCCTGGGGGCTGTGGGGGCCTGGATGGGGAACAACAGGCTTCAACTGTACCCTGGTAAGACGGAGTGGCTATGGATTGATGGCCTCTCGGTTTCCAGGAAGTTGTCATCTTTAACTCTGGATGGGGTGGCACTGCCCCGTTCAGATTCAGTGCGAAACTTGGGGGTCCTCCTGGACTCACGACTCCTGCTCGAGGAGCAGGTGGCAGTCGTGGCCAGAAGGGCCTTTGCACAGCTTTGGGTTGTGCGCCAGTTGCGCCCATTCCTGGATCAAGAGGCCCTCCGAACAGTCGCTCATGCCCTTGTCATCTCCCATATAGATTATTGCAACGCGCTCTACATGGGGCTACCCTTGAAAAGTATCCGGAAGCTTCAGCTGGTCCAGAATGCAGCTGCACGAGTAGTCATGGGTGCTATAAGATCAGCACATGTAACACCGCTGCTCTGTGAGCTGCATTGGGTACCAGTTTGCTTCCGGGTCCAATTCAAGGTGTTGGTTATCACCTTTAAAGCCCTACATGGCATGGGACCTGGGTGCCTGAGGGACCGTCTCATCCCGATTACATCTACCCGGCCCACCTGGTCATGCAGGGAGGGCATGCTTCGGACCCCATCAACAATTCCATCTAGCGGGGTCCAGGAGGCGTGCCTTCTCTGCGATAGCACCCACCCTATGGAATATCTTGCCCCCGGAGGTGAGGTGGGCACCCTCGCTCCTGGCCTTCAGGAAGTCTTTAAAGACCTGGTTCTGCCGCCTTGCTTGGAACGAAGGAAATAATAGTTCCTCCTGGGGGTGGTTAGCTTAGTAATATCCTCCTTTTAAAAACACACCATCGCTTGGATTTTTTAAAATTTATTTTATAGTAGATTTTATATGTATAGGTTTTTAACTTTTTATAATATGATTGTAAACAGCCCAGAGTCTACCATGGTAGAGATGGGCAGTGATAAATCCAAATAATAAATAAATAAAAATAAATAAATAAATAAACTCCATTTCTTAATTGTATTAATGGTTTAGGAATTTCAGACTCAGCTAATGCATCAGGCCTAAATTGTAGAGCCAAGAGATGTTTTAATTGCATATATTTGTTCTAGATTGTCTTGAAAATTGGAGTATAAATTGTTCTAATTGTACTGCTCAATCAGAAACTGTGAGGTTTGTCACTCAGTTGGGGATATGCTTTCTTGTTAGCAGCAAAAATGTAAAAATGGATATTTAAGTGCTTTCATGATCATAATTGGCAGAATCATTGTATAACATTTCACTGCTTGTTTCTCTAGGGAGACCACTTAATATTTGTAGTCAGCCAAACCAAAGAACAAAAGAAAATACCCTACCCCACCGCCACAGAAGCTGGGATTTCTCAGTCTCATCCTAATTGTGATTATTCTGTGCATCTCATAAAATTTCAGATAGTTTTGCATACTGTAGCAATGATTCTTGACAGAAAAGGATAATTAACAAACATTTGGTGTAAGTCAACCTATTTCCAGAGTAAGCTCATCTATTTGATGAACAGGATATGCATTTGAAGCACTATTGACCAATGTTTGCTGCTGTATTTGGCAAATAATATAATAGTCCCAATTCAATATGTCTATCAAATTATTACTGTTATAAAACAAATATTATTTATAAAGCATTAAATGACTTTAGACCAGGATATTTAAAGGATTCTTTCACAGGAACCTATCTATCAGCTATAGTCATCTTTAGTAGTCCTCCTCCTGTTCTTTGCCAAAAAGGAAACATGGTTAACCATGAAACAAGAGTGTTTTTTTAAATGGCAGTACTTCTTAAGTGGAGCTCTTTTTTATAGTCAATGTTAGATAAGTGGATAAGATATTTTTATTGTGGCAAGCTTTTTAGTGCTTTTTAAATGATCTTTTGTCTTTTATCTTTTTATCCTTTTCTTGAAGTGCTTTTTAAAATATATTCTGTGCTCTCAGTTTTTACATGTTTTGGATTGTAAACCAGTTTGCAGATCCCTTTGAGGGTCAAATATAATATGTAAATATGACATTTCCAAAATCAAGGGTTTGAGGATAGCAGCATAAGAAAAATTCTGGAAATTAGCATACTATAAACCAGGGGTACCCAACCTTTTTGGCACCAGGGACCGGTCGTGGAAGACAATTTTTCCATGGACCGGGGGGCAGGATTTGCAGGCGGGAGCCAATCGCGCGTGCCGGGGTTTGCAGGCGGGAGCCAATCGCACAGACCACCACCACCCACCTGCTGTGCGGCCCACTTCCTAACAGGCCATGGCCCACAGGTTGGGGACCCCTGCTATAAACCTACCTATGAAACCTCTCTTCAGTCATTATCCATTAAATATCCAACCAATGTTGCTATGGTCCTTTGAAAATAGGCCAGAAGCAGATAAGGAAAAAAGCTGTTATACAGGAGTTATAACAGTGATCATAGAAAGTAGAGAATTACATCCCTTTGACTTATAGCCGATGTCTAGATTGAAACATATTGACTGCTTCATGCTCTATCTCCTGCTTGCTAGTATGGATTTTACTTCAAGTAATAAGAGACTGTGTTTGGACAATACACTGGACCCAGTTAGCTGCTACCCCAGGGGATACATCCCTGTGTGCTGGGAGGTGGTGTTTCAAGATCCCATCTTTGCCTCTCGGCTACTGCAAAGGTGGGATCCTCCTGGGTTTTTTTAAAACTGAGGAAAAAATAAAAACCAAACCTGTAAGGGCTGTTATGAACACGCCAGGCCAGTCATTTCTGCCCCCTTTTACACCTCCCCCCCTTTAGTGAGGGGGGAGGGTTAAAAAATAAAATGGAGAGAGATGACATTCCTACAATAGGCCTGTTTATAACTGGGGAAGCTAGTTTAGCAGGAAACTACAGGCTAGTAGTTAGTAGTTAACACCTTCCAACCCCAATGCTGGCTGAGTTATGGTGCTTATAACATACTATAGTATCCCCCATTAAACCAGTTACATATGTTTTATGAATGCAATCATAAAGTTGTGATTTGTCTCGTGGGTCTCAGTAATGGTTTATTGAATTTATTTGCTTAGTATTTCTAACCTGTCCAATCTCAAAGAACTCTGGGCACATACAACATCAAACAAGAAAAATATAATAATAAATATCTAAATTCAAAACAATAACAAAACCAAAAATTAACAAAAAAAGAAAAGATAAAACCCAAGGGAGGCATCCGAGTCAGTGGTGGGAAAATGCAGGACGACTACAATTAGAAAGATGATGGCAGTCCCCACCCCT
Organism: Charina bottae; assembly: GCA_023362775.1. Taxonomy (NCBI): domain Eukaryota; kingdom Metazoa; phylum Chordata; class Lepidosauria; order Squamata; family Charinaidae; genus Charina; species Charina bottae. The sequence goes on along the minus strand of JALMGJ010000001.1, from coordinate 74,982,225 downwards.
TCACCTAAGTTCTTTGAACAAGGCAAGGTAATTACATTATAAACATTTCAATTGCACAATAAAGAACTCTTGGAAGCACCTCGTTTATTGGATTTCTCTATGCTAAAGAGCCATCCCCGAGATTCTGTTCAAAATAATTCATTAAATATTTCTATTCTCTAAAGGTATTGCTCAGAGATGTACAGCAATCAAGTATCACTTTGCTACACCAATACGACGCTCATGGAACATCCCTATCAATTTAACCAAGATCATCCATCAGGATGAATGGCACTTGTTACGTAAGTACTTGTGCATTTAGGTTGAGCATGTGGTCTTCCTAATATGATGTGATCCATTGATATAGGGCAGGTTACAAATATGAACATAAATATTAATCATATGATAATAATTATAACTTCCAGTAGGTCAGGGGTCGGCAAACTTTTTATGCCGGGAGCCATTTTGACATGCTCGTGCACATTTTGAAATGCTCGAGAGCCGGGGGCGGGGTTTGCGGGCGGGGGCCAATCGTGTGGAAGGGGGCAAGGTTTGCGGGCAGGAGCCAATCGCGTGGAAGGGGGCGGGGTTTGGGGGCGGGATCCAATCGCGTGGAAGGGGCGGGGTTTGGGGGCGGGATCCAATCGCGTGGAAGGGCTGCGCTGCGCTTGGCCGGCCACCCTGGTCCTCGCTCACCTTCCATGGCCGGTCCTCGAGGGCTGCCGGCGACGCTCCCATCCCCCTGCACCCCAGCTCTCCAAGGCCGGGGCCACCCTCTCTGCCGCTCCCTTCGACGGAGGAGGGACCGGCGTGCCTTGGGAGCTGCTGCTGGCGGCATGTCTGGGCGAGGTGCGCGGGCGAAGCTGCCCGTCTGGCACTTGGGCGCTCCCGAGCCTCTTCCCTTCTCCCTCGCCACGTTCGGGGCCTGCGGAGCGCCACCTTTGGGGAGGAGGGTCCAGCCGGCGAGCAATGGCGGCACCGGAGTTTTCGCCGGAGCGCTGTCTGTGGGGAGAGAAAAGCAGCCACCGCACAGGCCCGCTTAAAAAACAACCACCCCGAAACCGCTTTCGAGCCACCTCTCCGGAGGGTCCCTGCGGTCCCGCCGTGTGCACCCCCCCACCCCGCCGTTCAGCGTCCTCTCCCCCCGCTAACCCGAGCCCTGCAGCGGCCGGGGGAAGCTGAGCCAGGCGGGGGTGCAGCGGGGCCCAGCGGCGCGCTGAGGGCGAAGAGCCGCCTGCTCTCCCCTTGGCCGCCTCCGGTCGCTACAGTCGCCCCGCCGGAACGGAGCCTGGCTTGGCTCCCCCGGCCACTGCAGGGCTCGGGTTAGCGGGGGGAGAGGACACCGAACGGCGGGGTGGGCCTGTTCGGTGGCTGCTTTTCTCTCCCGACAGACAGTGCGGGGTTTCCAGGGGAGGAGCGCCTGGCAATTAAGCGATAGGGAAGGAGGAACGAAATGGGGCGTGTGGCTTGTGTAGCGATTCCGCCCATCCCGCGAGGTTTCTCCAACTTGAATGGCCTTCTGTTATTAAGGGCAGCTTCTCCCTTTAACGCAAGACTGAAACTGCGCTTTTCCGGCCTTCCTTTTTCAAAGAGGGAGAAGTGCGGGGGGGGGGTGTTAAGCAGATTTTAAAATGCACTCGCTCAGTAAGCGACTGCCGTTTGCGCTGCAAGCTGGCCTCCCAGGTGGGAAAGGGGGCGGCATTAACGCGACACAGACCGGGGATAGGCCGGACTCGGTCCCGATGTAACCCCGCCGTTAGGTCTCAAAAGCATCTGCTCGGCCCAGCAGCAACTCGTCCGCTGCAAGCAGAACTCCGGCCGGCCTCCTTCCAGAGGACCCGCCCGCCCGCGCTGTCTGTGGGGAGAGAAAAGCAGCCACCGCACAGGCCCGCTTAAAAAACAACCACCCCGAAACCGCTTTCGAGCCGCCTCTCTGGAGGGTCCCTGCGGTCCCGCCGGGTGCACCCCACCCCGCCGTTCGGTGTCCTCTCCCCCCGCTAACCTGAGCCCTGCAGTGGCCGGGGGAGCCAAGCCAGGCTCCGTTCCGGCGGGGCGACTGTAGCGACCGGAGGCGGCCAAGGGGAGAGCAGGCGGCTCTTTGCCCTCAGCGCACCGCTGGGCCCCGCTGCACCCCCGCCTGGCTCGGCTTCCCCGGGCCGCCGCAGGGCTCAGGTTAGCGGGGGGAGAGGACGCCGAACGGCGGGGTGGGGGGGTGCACCCGGCGGGACTGCAGGGACCCTCCGGAGAGGCGGCTCGAAAGCGGTTTCGGGGTGGTTGTTTTTTAAGCGGGCCTGTGCGGTGGCTGCTTTTCTCTCCCCACAGACAGCGCTCTGGCGAAAACTCCGGTGCCACCATTGCTCGCCGGCTGGACCCTCCTCCCCAAAGGTGGCGCTCCGCAGGCCCCGCTTTCCAGGGCCGTTCCTGCCACATCCTTTCAGCCTCTGACGCCCAACGGCGGGGTGGGGGGATTGATCGGGCAGGAGGGTGCGCCGTCGAGGCCTCCTTGGGAGGAAAGCGGGGAAGCCCCGCGGCCCCTCGAAGGGATCCACCGGGGATCACGCGCCTCTTCTCGCTGGGGCCGTCCGAGCAGTCGCTGCCTCCGGGTCGCGGGGATTCTGGCATGGGCACCCGCCGGACATGGGGAGAGAGGCCGGGAACGGACGGATGTGGCGGTAGGCGCAGGAGCGGGACTCCTCGCCTCGACCCTGCGCGACCGCCCGGCTTTGCCTGGCCTCAACGCCCGAACGTGGCGAGGGAGAAGGGAAGAGGCTCGGGAGCGCCCAAGTGGCAGACGGGCAGCTCCGCCCGCGCGCCTCGCCCAGACATGCCGCCAGCAGCAGCTCCCAAGGCACGCCGGTCCCTCCTCCGTCGAAGGGAGCGGCAGAGAGCCGCGCGGGCTGTGCGCGAGGTGTGGGCGGCTGCGGGTGGCCCCGGCCTTGGAGAGCGAGAGCGCGTAAGAGCGTAAGAGTTTGGGGGCGGGATCCAATCGCGTGGAAGGGGCGGCGGTGAGTTCAGCTGCGGAAGAGCCACACTCAAGGGTCCAAAGAGCCGCATGTGGCTCACGAGCCGCCATTTCCGACCCTTGCAGTAGGTTGAACAAAAAATACTGCACACCAGCTTTGGAAATGTCAGAGTATCTTGTATAATCCACCATCCTGTCAGTTTGTTCAATAACCTTTTAACCATAGGTGCAGCAAATTTTCCATCTAGAGTAGGGTGGAATAACCTTTTGATGGCAAAGGACTGCCTATTTAATAGTACTATTTTTTTCAGTAACCGAGGTGCAGGAGATGGGGTAGAAATGGTCGCAGAAATGGCCAGCGATAATTTTTTAGGGTTAGACTTTTTAAACCTTCTTCAAGACAAGAAAAGCTAATCAGAAGATGTACCCATCATTTTTTTCTTATTAAAATGGGCAAGAAATAATAGCTCCATGACCTGACAATTCTTTATTGTAATAAAGTCACAATTGGTTTAATATAGTTTATTTCTAGGAATGTGCATGCATGAGAATAGGTTTAATGTAAATTTAATGTGCGCTGATAATGTTAATTTATCACCCCCTTCACTTACGAAAATAGATCTAAGAAGAATTACAGCAGGTTTTCTTGGGATGGCAGCAGCTGTTCTTCTCTGTGGGTGCATTGTAATTGCAGTTGGCTTCTTTTGGGAGAAAAGCCTCACACAGCATGTTGCTGGTCTTCTTTTCCTCATGTCAGGTACACTTTCTTTATGGCCTGTAAATTTTTAAATGTACAGTTGTTCTATTTTTACTGCTAGAAATGGGAAGAGTAATTTGGGGGGCTTTTTCATTTACAGTATTTTGCTGTTGTCTCTTTGAAATTTGTGGGGCAAATGCCTTCTTTTCACAATTCTGCATGGGTTGGGAGAAAGACAATCTGAGTTATTTACTTTTGATATTTTGCACTGCACTTAAATCTATAAAAACTGATTTGAGATTACCAGGTCACATATGCCTGTTAAATGGTTCAGAGTTGACATGAGTTTCAGGAGACCAGTAGTACCAGAAGGCAACAATAAAAAATTCCTACATTCTACACTTAGCAACGGGCGTGGTGGCTCAGCGGGTAAGACACCAGGCTTGTTGATTGGAAGCTCGCAAGTTCGGAGGTTCGAGACCCTAGCCCTGCGTGCGGAGTGAGCTCCCGCACTAGCTCCAGCTCTTGCCAACCTAGCAATTCGAAAGCATGCAAATGCAAGTAGATGAATAGGTACCACTTCGGTGGGAAGGTAACAGCGTTCCGCGCGCGTCATGCCGGCCACATGACCGTGGAAGTGTCTTCGGACAACGCTGGCTCTTCGGCTAACAAACGGACCGGCCCCTAGAGTCGGACACGACTGCACAAATGTGCGGGGGGATCATATACCTTTACCTTTACCCTTCGCAAAACCCAAGCCAAAGGCAGCTTTTACTAGGCTAAAAATGTCAATAAATACGGGTGTAGTGAAGCCTAAGTGCTGCTTTAACTATCATCAAGAAAGCCTGAACTTAAACTATGTCTCAACCACTTAGAAATGGAACATGCAATAGCTGTATATATAAATTATATTGGGACATGCAGAATTTGAGTACCCACAGATCCTTGCCCCCCCAACACATAGCAAATCCTCAGGCAAGTAATTTCTACAGCTCTTTCTGAAGAATCAAAATGCTCTGTATGTATATACCATCAAAACTGTATTTTCCTGAGGTTAAGCAATACAAAAGGTAAACAGTTCCCTTTTTAAAAAGGACTCTGGCACAGTGTTAAGCTGAACAGTTGTAAATCAGTTCATTTACTATCGTATTGAGTTATGAAAGTCTAAATCAGTCTGCAGTCTTTCATCAATGTTGCAAGGGCCAGATAGTCACAGTATACATAGTTGTAGCAAGCAATCCAACATCAAGTATAAGATGATGGTCCAGAAACCAAGAGATGGTCCAGAGACACAAGAGCAGGTGAGAGCTACTTAATAGCAAGACAAACTATCAGTAAGTTGTTCCAGCAAGGCATCAGCCTTCTGAGCAGCCTTAAATCCATGTCCTCTATCCTCCTGGTGCCTTTAATGTAATAGGTTTTTATTGTTAATTTTTATTATTTATACATCTTTTTATGCATTTTTACTTTGCCCAGAGTCTATTAGGATAGGGGCAGGCTATAAATATTGTAAATATAAATAAATGAAACAGGCAATTGAGCCTATGCAGCCCGGATACTGCTGGATGCAATCCTGCAGAATTTCAGCTCTTTTCATAAACCTTCCTTAACAGGTTATTGATTCCTTTGCCGTGCTAGTCCATGACCTTTCACCAGTTGCCTCCTGCATTCTCGGGCTGGGAACCATTGCCTCTAGTTCCAGGTCCAGATTCTCAGCAGCAGAGTCAGCAGTTACAGAGCCTGCATCTGGCCTCTGAGTGCTAGTGATGGGGCTTGGCTCACTGGCATCTGAGGTATCAGTTTTGAAAAACAGGATGCATCTGGTTTGGGTCTCAAACCTATGAACTAAGGAAGAATTAAATTAGGGGAGGAAACACTAGAATACAGAAATATCCAAATAAATAATTTTTATTGGAAAAAGACCCTAAGGAATTCCAACCCTGATACCTATCTAGCCAAGGTGGTGGCAACAAAAAGACCTTTTAAATTAATATATGAGAATATTGATAGAAAATTGAGCACTTAAGAAGTGCCAGTTCCTTTTGCAAACTAGGGAAGATCTTGGGATTGAATCCCATATTTTGGGATTGAAACTTCTGAAGTCATTGAGAAGTTGAACTCTGCCTGTTTGCTCTGAATGTCCTTTGTGAAACTCAGAAAGAAAAATTTGGATCATGACTATTTTAAATAGTAAATTATTATTAGAATAAGACATCTTTGTTCTACAATAGTGTAATTTAAATGTGAATTGTTGTGTTTCCTATTATAAATCTGATGACAGGTGAGTTGTATGACAATGTATCAATGCCATTTTTGTAAGTGTAAATTCTTATCACACAATTAAAAGCTTATGTGTATCCAGATGATTTATTTTGGGAAATTCCTACTTGTATACATCTTGTAACTCTGTGGTATGTTTCCTTTGTAGGCATCTTTTGCACTATTTCTCTCTGTACTTATGCATCAAGTATATCCTATGACCTAAACCGCCTTCCCAAATTCATCTATGGTCTGCCTGATGAAGTTGAACATGGATACAGCTGGTCTATATTCTGCGCATGGTGCAGTTTAGGACTTATTGTTGCAGCAGGATGCCTTTGTACCACTTACCCATTTATTAGCAGGACAAATATTAGCCATCTAAAATCTACTAGAGACCATTCTGTATGACTATTTATAGGGGAATATTTTTTTTGTTTTTAAGGCAACAGGAAGAGTAATCTGGAAGGATATATTAAGGGAGCTTAATTCAGAATCCAAGCACAGATAAAAGCCCAATCCTTTAAATACTGAACATTGTGTCTCACCAGCCAGGAAACACAAAGGACATATATGCTTCCATGGTGCCTGATATATCAAGTTCAGACAGCAAAACTGTTGTGGAACTGATGGTAATTTAGCACAATATAGTATACGCACATGTTACAAATGAAATGGAACTATTTCTTCTTGAACAAGAAAACTGTGTTGATGTTTTAATTGCTGTTCGCTGTCCAGAGTCATGAGGTTGAGATGGGTGGCCATATAAATTGGAATCAATTAAATAAATAAAATGGCTCTTTTTTAGAAGTTGGTATGCAAGGTTAAAAAACAACAACAAAAGCACTACTGACATACTATCCAGTTAAGAATATTTCCTTATTAGTGTTAATTATACTTTATATCCTTTTTGTTTTTTGTCTTGTTAGGTGAAACTTAGTCTTCTCTTTTAATTATCTTAAGTAGTTACCAAAATGGTGGTATGGGAGAGACTTCAAAGAATTCCTGTGTTAGAAATGAATGAATCATTTGTTTTTGGAAGAAATAGAAACAGGAGCAGGAGTGGAATGACTTCCAGAAGGGGGTGGGCCACTTTAGATAGGAAGATTCCTGCTGGTAATGTATTTCCCTGAAACATCTTCATGTTTCATATACAACCCAATGCCATCTATAAAAAAGATATAAATGTATAAAATGGATTATGGCATTTGTATTATTGGCAACAATTTTTGTTGTACAACTCAGTTTGTCTAAAAATAATTTAATGGCATAATATCTTCCTCTGTTAATAAAATTCTGAACAATTGACTTGGATATGGCTCTCCTTATAAACAATATAGCCACAAATTACAAATGTTATGTCTTTGTTTGGGTATACCTGTTTCAACCTTTCTGAATGCATTCCTGGACTTTTTAAGGGCAAAACTGTCTATATGAAGTAGACCATGCAGAGAAGCCTTACATCAGCTCTTGCCTACCTTTGCAGCAATTCCATGGGGCCACTCCAAAAAAAAAAGTGTCTGTACATACCAAATTTATTCTCAGTAATTTCTAGCACCGTAAGGCTAAGAGGCATGCCAGCTGTTTGTCTTTGTAATTGTCAATGGTACTGGCCGTCCTCAAAAAGACAGGCTTATTCACTACCAGCAAAAAACTTTGCTTCATAACTGACATAACAGAATTAATATGCTTGCTGCAAATAAAGCTAAGATTGCTTTATTTATAAGACTATGTGCCAGAAACAATTGGGGTAACCCGTTTGCATTCTTATAATTTACAGGTGAAGGGAAGGTATGCTAAATCAATCTTCTACATTAATTACCGTTCTTAAAACACACACACACTAAATTAGGAAATGCAAATATATTTAGATTTAAAAAGGTCCCTGATTTTAAAACATTTGAAGCCAGCTTACATACTGAAATTGGTTACTGTACTCTACTTAAGTATATTAAAATGCAGTATTGGAAGGATAACACACACTTACTCCTTGCTAAAACAGATGAGAGGCTCCTTAGGTTATTTTTGATCCACCAATTCAGAGGAGTGAACCATCATCAATAAATATGTATTCTTTAAATGGATTCATTTCTCAAAATCCTTTGTGATTGAAAAATTTAAATGGCTGCCTGTTTGGAAGGTGAATGTGAATGTGTTTCTGACAGAGCCTTTATATAAAATTTTGTGTTGTTTTTTTATTCCAAGGAAAATGTATCTGGCATTTTACTAGTGATATTTTTAAAAAGTAAATATCTGTTTTAAATAAAAAATTAAACATTTTAAATGTTCATTTATTTATTCATTTACTCATTTTTAGTGTGGCATATACCAAGGTGATGCACTGTCCCCGCTGCTGTTCTGCATGGGCTTGAACCCCCTCAGCCAGATTATCATAAGAACTGGATACGGATACAAGTTCAAGAGTGGAACTACCATCAGCCACCTCCTCTACATGGATGACATCAAGCTGTATGCTAAGAGTGAACGAGATATCGACTCGCTGATCCACCTGACATGGATCTACAGTGAGGACATTGGGATGTCATTCCGACTAGAGAAGTGTGGCCGGATTGTAGTAAAGAGAGGGAAGGTAGTTAAGATTGATGGGGTGGAACTACCAGCAGGCCACATAGCAGACATACAGACCAGCTACAACTACCTTGGTATCCCACAGACACATGGCAACCACAATGAGGCGGCAAGGAAGACAGCAACATCCAAGTACCACCAAAGGATAAGAAAGGTCCTGAAGAGCCAGCTCAATGGGAAGAACAAGATCCATACCATCAACATGTATGCCCTGCCAGTCATCAGATGCCCTGCCGGTATAGTGAGCTGGCCAAAGGAGGACATGGAAGCTGCTGATGTGAATACCCGGAAGCTCCTCGCAGTGTACGGAGGCTTCCACCCCAAGTCCAACACCCAGAGACTGTACACCAGGCGGAAAGAGGGCGGGCGGGGGCTGGTGAGTGTCAAAGCCACTGTCCTGGATGAGACCCAGAGCATCCAGGAGTACATCAGTAAGATGCTACCTAAAGATGAGCTGTTGAGAGAATGCCTGAGGCAGCAGCAGACACGGAAGGAAGATCAAGCAGAGGAAGTACCATGGCAAGACAAGACCCTGCATGGGATGTACCATCGACAGATAGCTGAGGTGGCTGACCTTGGGAAATCCTACCAGTGGCTGGAAAGGGCTGGACTAAAAGACAGCACTGAGGCACTGTTCATAGCAGCACAAGAACAGGCACAGATCCATAGAAGCAGGGGTCTACCACACTAGACAGGACCCGAGGTGCAGACTGCAGAGAGGCCTCAGAGACAGTCCAACACATAGTGGCAGGGTGTAAGATGCAGGGAGGAGGAACATACACTGAACGGCACAACCAAGTAGCTGGCAACCTCCCAGAGTCCCCCTTGGGGGAGATGGAACGGTGATATAAATCGAATTATAAATAAAAATAAATAAAATAAATTGTGTACAGGAATATCTGCACAATGTATGGGCTAGACCCTCCCAAGTCCAGATGGGAGATTACACAGAAGGTTGTGGAGAATGACAGGGCTAAGATCCTGTGGGACTTCCAGTTCCAGACAGATAGGCAGGTACTGGCCAATCAACCAGACATCGTGGTAGTAGACAAGGACCAGAAGACAGTGGTAGTGATAGATGTAGCGGTGCCAAGCGACAGCAACATCAGGAAGGAGGAGTACGAGAAGCTGGAGAAGTACCAGGGCCTGAAGGAGGAACTAGAGAGGATGTGGAAAGTGAAGGCCAAAGTGGTCCCAGTGGTGGTAGGAGAACTCGGGGCTGTGACTCCTAAGCTGGAAGAGTGGCTCCAACAGATCCCAGGAACAACATCAGAGCTCTCTGTCCAGAAGAGTGCAGTGCTAGTAACAGCTAAGATACTGCGCAGAACCCTCAAACTCCCAGGCCTCTGGTAGAGGACCCGAGGTTGAGGAAGACACATACCACCCATATGGGTGAGAAGGGAATTTATTCTCTATAATAACCTCTAAAATGCAAGATTCTGCTCAAGTACATAATACAGAATTGCTTGAATTAGACCAAACGTCTTGATTTTATTAAGAATGTTTGCATATTATTTTACTTTTTGCTTCTATCTTCCTTCCCCAATACAAATAAATGTACCTTTTATTGCTAGACAAATAGTGGATTTGTTTAAAAAGCGATCTATTTCCCCAAATGTTCTGTGTGCAAAACTGCATGGTTGTAAAATTAATCCTTTTAGGTTCAGGTGGTTTTTTGAAGTTTTGTATTTTCTGAGACTTCCAACACAGTTCTAGGAAAAATACTAAAAACAGTGTTTGGATTTTCTTGCTGCAAAGCTCAGATTTCTGAAGCAGGATTCATTATGATTTTCAGGCAAGAATCTGCTTATAGTGCAGTCTATTAATAATTTATATAAAAAGTTCTGTTTGTTGGGAGTCCTCATCACTCCCAGATCCATAACACAAGCTACTTAAGACTATGAAAAGCAAACGCCAATGCTCTGAATAACGCTCAGCAATAGACTGGCATCCAGGAAAGCTGTTTCAGAAGTTGCAGAATAAGGCCAGTTTTATCCTGCACAATGATTCCCATGAAGGCAGAATATAGTACAATGCCATTGACTGACTGACTGACTGCATTTCTGTCCCATTGCAATCAAAATGACTCTTGGTGTATGACACACCAAACATGATCCTTGCCTAACCTTGCAAAATGGTGACATATAAGTGCCAGGAAGTGATGCAAGACTGGTATCAACCACTTATGCATTATGCTTGTTTAACTTGAGGATTGTGTCAGAGCACGCAACGTGGGGCGGCCTGCTCCTTTTTCCAAGACTCCAGTGATCCACATTCTATGCAGTAAATAGACACTCAAGCAGAGATTAGATAAAATAGTCTATTTACTCTATATACATACACATTCCAAAATACAGACCAGTAACATCCAACACAGTTACAAATGATAACAGCAACGAGAAGGAATACAGCAATGAGAAGAAAGAACACAAGAACTTCACTTCTTTTATACAAATACTGACCTATCATGTTATAGGACACTCTCATCATCTGCCATACCCAACTAAACTATAGCACCTGTAGTATGAGTCATTACTGCCACATCATACCTTCAACAATGGCTGCTAATTGGATGACTTGCAGAATATTTCACTTCTCACCTAGATACATCAAGCCTCTCCAGTATAATTAATCTATCTGTAAATTCCTGGGTATATACAAACCCCAACAGATTGCCTTGAGAAATCATGTTCCTTAAAGCTATCCCACCATTAATATCTATTTCCATCAGGGCTGGGTAACCATATGCCTCTTTCACCTCAATAATCTAAATTTAGCCCAATGTTTTCAGTTACAGATCCTAATATAATTCTTTAGGACCTTGTGCTATGGCAGCTATGAAATTCTGATTGTCAAGTTCATCAATGCTCAGTTGCCCCGAGTCCATCTGATTTGAAACACAAGATGTTAAGTCTGTAGCTTGAATCATGTCAACTGGATTTCTATTTTCTCAGTGGAAACGTTTCGCTCCTTATCCAAGGAGCTTCTTCGGATAAGGAGCGAAACGTTTCCACTGAGAAAATAGAAATCCAGTTGACATGATTCAAGCTACAGACAATTCCACCTGGATGACTGAGAACCTTCATAGACAAGATGTTAAGTGTTTTTTTAAATACTTGCCTGATGTTACCTTCTTCCAGATCCTTCAAGTTACCTTCTTGTACTTGCATATGAATGCATTTGTCTTGCCAAGGCTAACTTCAAAGGATTCTATGAACACCAGAGAGCCAAGATCTGTCTTTTCATAACTGAGGTGTTGTTCTTTCCTTGCATCTTGAGTTGAGGGGGAAACAATCCCAAAGTTAATACTTTCTTTTTTGGTATCTGGCTCAACTGATATCAAATTACTTCGTCTGCAATCAGTAGAAGATTCTGCAAGGATGTGCTTCTCAGTCTGGGGACCATGGGCACTACCATTAGAAATACATTTATGGAGTTCTTCATTAAGTAATAGTACAACAGTCCCTCCAAAACAAAGCACCCTGAAAAACAACAAAGAGTAGTTAACTAAGATATTCTTGCTTAATTTCAATAATATTTATCATTCTTATAAGAAACTTTCAGTGTATCTAGTAGTTTGCAATCTGTCTCTACTTTCATCTCTACTTTTCTATATGATAAGGTATGCCAAGAGAAAGCCTCTCAGTGAACTCCTTGGTAAATGGGTTTTTAAAATTAGGCCTCATAAAAATTCCAGGTTTTTTCCATGTAGGCCAGCATTTCATTACACTTAATTACTGTATCCATTATAATCCAGCTGAAATAAATGTCAGTAACCAAGGGTCTCTTTCTTGACTGCCAACTGCAACCCAATACAAGAACCCCCTAATTTTTGATGGATCTGGCATTGCAAAAAGTTGGAAGGTATATTTGCATTACAAGAGTCCTCGCTTACTGACCACTTATTCAGCAAGTGTTTGAAGTTACAACAGTGCTGAAAAAAATAACTTTACAGCCAATTTACCACCTTTGCAGCATCCCTCAGTCATGTGATCACCGTAATAGTCAGTACGCATTATCCTGTGCCTGACCTGTGATTCCCCCCTCCCCACCTCTTGCAGAGCAGAGAGATTGGAGAGGAAGGAATTGCAAGAGATTAAGCTGTTTGCTCTTCTACACATTGAAAACAATGCAATCGCACCATTAGCCCAGGGTTGGGAGCTGTGGGTGCGCTACCTAAACAGCTTACAGTGCTCTCTTGAAATCTCTTCCTCTCCAATCTCTGTTCTGCGGAGGGTGGGAGAAAAAAAGCAAGTGATTTCTGTAGCAAGCAATCTCTCCTTTGCCTGACCCTGACCCTTCCCCTCCCCTCGCAGAGCGGAGAGATTGGAGAGGAAGACATTTCAAGAGAGCACTGTAAGCTCTTTGCGTAGCGCACCCATGGCTCCCAGCCCTGGGCTGATGGAACGATTATATTACTCTCGATATGTACAAGACAGTAAGCAGGCACTTAAGCGTTCTAAAGGGCAGGGGAGTGGTTAGGAGGCAAACAAAAGCCAAAGGTGTGAAACTGAGTAGTCTTGTCTCTTTCCAGCTGGAAAGCACACTCCCGGTCATGTGATTTCCCACTTAGTGACCACTTTGCTTAGTGGTGGAGTTGCTGGTCCCAATTAGGGTCGTTAAGTGAGGACTACTGTAGATGGAGAGAAATAAATCCAACATATTCCTCAATAGGATTGATGATTAAGTACTTTTGTTATGGATTGTTTAATCCTGGTTACAGATATGAATTTTGTGCTGCTTACAGTGTTAGAATTGAAGTAGCTTATAAGCCTGAGTAATACATACATTTTTAAAATTAAACATTCTAAGTGCAAGATAAATGAAAGAATACTCTGTTATTTGTTCATTTGATTTAGGCTCTGAAGACATAGGGAAGCAAAACATGGACTTTTATTGCTCCCAAATGTCTGCAATGCTCAAAACTGAAGCAAGAGCCTGTATCGTTTTACAAAGTGCACTAACAGAAAAATGGCCACAGGAACTGGATACCAAAACTAGCCAACCATGTGCAGACTTATCAATCATGCCATATTGATTCCACATACTTAAGAGACCAACATAGCTATGAGTTACTGCAATATGCCATAAAATACAGGTAGCCCTCATTTAGCGACCACAATTGGGACCGGCAATTCAGCTGTTAAGCAAAATGTTCGCTAAGTGAAAAATCACCTGACCACACCTGTGCTTACAATTTAAGTTCAGCTTTCCTTTGCTTTGCAGCGTCAGAAGCAGAGCTTTCCAAACTTTTCATGTTGGTGACACACTTTTTAGACATGCATCATTTCGCGACACACTCTTACAGCAGGGCACAAGGCAGGCACTAGGACCTGCGTGGAATCCTGGAAGGGCAGGTTTGGAGGCAGCAAGGCACAAGGCAGGCACTAGGACCTGCATGGAATTCTGACAGGGTTCGGAGGCAGCAGCAGCCGGGACGCACCCAGACACTGCAGCTGACACACTAACGTGTCCCGACACACAGTTTGGAAAGCTCTGGTCAGAAGGATACGACCCCAAACAGCCGGGTGAGCCCAAATAGGGAAGGTTTCTGGAACTTGAATGATGAGGAAGCTGGGTAAAAGGGCAAATCTTATAGCCCTTTCCCCCCATTCCCCTGCCCTTTGGAATGCTCACCCACCCTGGCACTGGGATAATTAGCAAGAATTGTTTGTATTTACATTCAATGGAGAGGAAGGGATTACAAGAGAGTAAGCAGGCACACAATGGGGAATACACATTGAAAGGAATGCATTAGCACTGACTGCCTAATGAGCTGCTTAGGAGGCAGAGGAAAGCCTTTAGTGTGAAACTGATTAGGGTCTTATCAATTTCAGGCAGCAGCTGTGAGGGTTCTAATCAACTAATTAAGGTCACAGAGCTGATCTTGTTAACTTGCCCTTAGCACTTTTTAGGGCAGTGCTTTCCAAACTGTTGCCGTTGGTGACATACCAACGGCGGCAGCGGCGCGTGCGCACGGTGGTGCGTAGTGGCGTGCACGGCAGCCTCGCTAAAACGTGGAAGTGCTGATGGTGCGCCGCCGCTTCACAACACACTAAACTGTTGCGACACACTAAAGTGTCGCGACACAGAGTTTGGAAAGCTATGTTTTAGGGACTGGGCTGCAGAGAAAAGCAGCTCAGGAAGAAATAGCTTTAGGGGGGGAGCAAAAAAACGGGTCAGACGCAGGACAATGTGTACTGATTGACTGTAATGGCAAACGTGACAGAGACGCTGCGAGGGTCGTAAATGCAGGCACTTGTTGCAAAGTTACTTTTTCATCACCCTTGTAACTGTGAACGGTTGCTGTCTCAAGCAGTCACTAAATGAGGACTACCTGGCCAAATATTCTGCAGCCCATTCAAGAATTTTAAGGAATGTTTCCATACGACACTCATTTTTACTTCCAATCATTATCATCCTGTTTTTTTTATAATAGTTCTGTCTTTTATCAGATTACTGAATACTTATTTTTTTCCCATAAAAATAGAAGAAAAGCATTATTTCTACAAATGAAAATGAAACCTACCATGTCAGTACACATTCAGCTATACTTTCCCTGTGGATGCCTTTTATGACCCATTTTTGTTTCATTATTGCTAAAATAATAAACTGGCACTAGAGCCAGTTTGGTCTAGTGGTTAAGGCAACAGGCTAGAAACCAGGAGACTGAGAGTTCTAGTCAGGCCCGCCTTAGGCATGAAAGCCGGCGGGGTGACCGTGGGCCAGTCACTCTCTCTCAGCCCAACTCACCTATCAGGGTGGTTGTTGTGGGGAAAAGAGGAGGAAGGAGTATTAGGTATGTTCGCCGGCTTTAGTTATTTATAAAAACAATAAAAGGTGGGATAGAAAATAAATTAAAAAAAATAAAAAATGTTTCCCAGTTTTTAAATTAAAGAGGTGTAGTGCTTCTTCAACATTGAATAATGCTGTACTGGCAATTTTAAAAAAATGAAGCTTCCTTTGTAAAATAACAGTGCCTGAAAAATGTTATATTATTATTTTATAAAAGCATAATACAAACATGTACATTACAGTATTACTTTGTGTCATTCTTCTCTTATATATATTACTATAGTCAAAGCTCCTGGGGAAAGTAACAAACATATTTTTAAAACATCTTATCCCCATCTCAGCCGAATTAGCTTTGTCAGGAACACTTTTTTTTGCTCTAGTATGTATTTCTCAGTATGTATCCTATGACCTTTCATTCACTGCCAGCATCACTGGAGTATTGTATACTATTTGATCAGACCTTGTTAGCAACCACCAGCAACGTATTTTTCCATCCCTATTTGAAACTATTATTTTTATTAGGAGATAGGTAATATAATTACAATAAAGTAAAATTGTTTTTATCTGGTCTTCAGCATACCATATGATATGTATTTGCCTGAATATCATTAACTAGATCTCACTCTAATATTAATTCTTGAATTCCAGGTAATTTGATTCATGTACCTTTCAAGTTCTTGAAAAACTCTGGGAAGGAACTTCATGTCTTCTGTTATTTTGAACTTTTTCCCAAATGGAATGTCTGTCAAAATGACATCAATACTTTCTGAGGGGAAAGGTAATCCTACAGAAATAAAGCACACTTAAAAACACTTGAATTAAGAGAGAATTGTAACTTAACAGATCCCCTTGGGAATGACATTCTTAATCATTACTCTCCTCTGCATTCAGAAGGAACTAAAATATTCCAATCAGGAAGAAACAGCCCGCTGCAAAATACTACAAAGTATGTACTGTCAGCTATTAGGAGAATTGCAATAATAAGGCAGGAATGTAAAATAATAAATCTAGACAAAAGATATTACGCTGGAAGAAACAAGGTTGGTGAAGGGAGGTATAGATATGCTTTAAGTAAAATACAGTAGTAACAGCAAAATAGGAATCCTTGGCTCATATGAGGCCCAATTTGGCCATGTACTGTAGCCCATCCCAGATGCTTCCTTCCAGGATATCAGCAGGGTTTGATCAAGGGCCAAGTGGGCTGCAACAGAGAACTTAGCCTTTAGCTCAGGGCTTTCCAAAGTTTTTCCCATGGCGACACACCAACGCCGGTGCGTTGGTGCGTCGCCACGGGAAAACCTGGAAGTGCCGTCCTTGCGGCAGCACGCAAAAACCCGGAAGCGCTGCTGCCGCTTTCAGGTTTTGCGCGCTGCAGTTGGTGTGTCGCTGCGGGAAAACCCGGAAGCGCTGATGATGATCAGCGCTTCTGGGTTGTGTGGCAACACACCAGAGTGTGTGTGGCGACACACTTGTGTCGCGACACAGTTTGGAAAGCTCTGCTTTAGCTCATGATCTGGCTTACTGTATACACTGTGCAGGCCGATGAATATAGAAGTTAAAGAAACTCTATAAATAAAATATCTTCATATAATATTTTCTCGAAGGTACCGACTGAGACCAATTTCAGGAAAATCCATATCCAGAAAAGTAGATTGATAATTATTAAAATTATATTACCCCCTAAAAATCTCTACCTAGTCTGGGTAACATTAATATTTTTAATGTAAAAAGAAAACATGGAAAATTTACACAATTCTATTTCCTTTCAATCGGTCCTTCAAAAGACCCAAAGTTAAGTTTGCTGGCCCACACATGGAGTTTTATTAAGAAGGGATTTTTTTAAGGAATATTGTCCTGGATTCTAATTGGGCTTCTATTAATAGAAGGGCAACTCCCACTTATGGATGGGACAGGGACAGTATCCTGCATGGGACTCAATTTTTGCTAATTCTTCCTTGCATATAGTCTCATAGGCCCCCTAACTTTCTACAGGGCTACAGTGGGAATCTACAAATATAGTTATTTCCCCATTTTGCTGCTGGAAGTATCTCATGGGCAGAACAATCAGTACTGTTAGGAATTCCAAGAACAGAATAAGAGGAAACTTTCCTGGAATCAAACTACCTTCTTTTCAAATTAACATCTTCACAATTAGCATTAATAATTGCTAGGTAAAATGGAGACACATAACAATTCATAAAGTGAATTTGGGCAACATTTCACTTCCCATGCACTGTATACTATTCCAGTGTTGCCCCTAGTCAAAGAGATGTTGTTAACAAGGCAAAAATAGGATGTGCTCATATCTTGATCAGCATTTATCTATTTCAGCCCCTCTTTAATTATCTGAAAGAACACTAGTATCAGTCTCCAACCTTAATTCCAAAGACACATATATTAAATCAAGTCTGTAAACTGCACAAAACAATTCTCGGAAAAAGAGTTTGTTACTTAAACTCTAGTTCTATAAAGAAAACATTTGCAAGCCAATAAAAAACAAAGCAATAAATATATCAAATGTCTTTTGATTTACACAAGGTACTCTTGCTGATATTTACCTGTCACAGAAGATTTAAATAACTCAATTTTATCTATTAGGCTTGCATCTCTAATATTTGAGTAAGCTCCTTGTAACTGTGAATCACTTATATCAGACCCGAAATAATACACATTCTGTAGAGGAAACAAACATTTACATTAGGGACAAATTTTAGATATTATTAAAATAGCCAGTCAGTGAATTGGAAGAAAATACTATGAATCAAATTCACATAATCTCCAAGGAGACAGAATTTGGTCACACATGCTACATGAAAGAAAGGCTTTTAGCAAATGAGTGATAACAAACTTGACAGAAAGCTTCTTACATTTGTTTGCTTGTCATTTGGTGGTATAATATCAATAAAACCAGACATAGGAAGGACCATAAATTGGAAGATGTCAAAGTCATTAATTCATTGTGTTTCTGAGAAAGATCTCAAAATCTGGGAGAATGATTTTACCCATATTAATCTAGCTCAAAATGATTATATACCGATAAAAAAGTTTGACACAAATATTTTACACTTGGGAAATAAAATAATGTTAATTCAAGTTATCTATCCATGTCTATCTGTGGATTTTTAGATAAGTAAAAATATAAAAGGGAACTTAAATATAAGCTATTCTAATTATCCTGAAAGAAAAGCTTATTATTTTTTATGTCCCAGATCCAGTAAGAAATTTTTATAACCCACATGCAGAAATATGTTAATTTATCACTATTATCTTTTGATGTCTTTTCCAGTCTATTTTAATTTGTAATAAGCTTGTGCTTGAACAAAAAACAGAAAAAGAAAAATTCTTTGCCTCAAAGAATAAAGATAAATATCATATATCTAAGACCTCAGAAGATGTAAGTTCCAAGAAAAGTTGATACTCTACTTCAAAAACTCTAAATCTGTCTGCTGGTAACTGGTAAGCTAATGATTAAGCTAACCTGGTATCTCTTTAGGAGATTTATGAACACAGAGCAATAGCCGATAGAATACTTGTTTTTCTATAACACAATTAGTTATATAAATACAAACTACTGGGGTTAGTATTTTGTACCTTAGTGAATGTTAAGCTAAATCCCACAACATTTCTAAGAACCATTTAAGAGATTGCTTTTAATTGTGAGGACAATTTTGAATAGATACATGGCCACTAAGACGTGCAATGCAATGTGACAAAACATGGTATTTCTTAATAGAACAGAACTTACAGGCCATTCAGTTGCAGCTTCCAGAAGTATTGTACCTAGACCACACATAGGATCCAATACAAATGCCCCAGCCTGAAAAGAGAGGGAGAAACCAACTTAAAACACCATCTGTAAGTCATATGTAATTGTTCCTTGGTTTGAAAGAGTCTACAGCAGAGCTTTCCAAACTCTGTGTCGCGACACAAAAGTGTGTTGCCACACACAGCATGGTGTGTCGCCACACCACCCGGAAGTGGAGGCGCGCGCGTGCACGGCGGCAGCGGCGCGGGATCAGTGCTTCCGCGTTTTAGCGGAGGCTGCCGCCGCCGCCACCACCCGCACGCCCCCCTGTGCCGCCGGTGCGCATGCGCCGCCATGCACGCATGCGCCGCCGCCGCCGGTGTGTCGCCAGCGGCGGCACTTTGGAAAGCCCTGGTCTACAGTATATACTATAAATAAAGCAAGCAAAAGATGTATTTTATAAAGTTAGGAATTTGACAATATATTTGACAGTTAATACTTCTCTCCATCTATATAGCACATCTGAACATTTATCTTCCTTTTCATACATCTCAATAATCCTTATAGCAACTCCATAGTAATGATTATCCCTGTATACACCATGGAGATTAAAACCAAGAGGCAATGGCTCTTTTAAGACAACTTAATTTGATTTGAACTGCTCATGCATTTTTTACATATTTATGGAGAAATTAAATCCCACTGAATTTAAGAAAATTGTTATAAAGGTTATAGCCTTAGATATTATTGCAAACTATGCAGCTCTCACCTATTTTAAATGCTTCAAATGCTCATGTAAAGTTTCCATAATAGTTGCTTAGTAACCAGAACAGCTATTTTGCTCATTACCTTGATTTCAGCGAGCGATGTCATAGCCCAAGCAATAGTAGATCGCAGCCCAGCAGTTTTAATATACGTTCGACTTGCCAAGGGAAGTCTACAAATAATAAACATAATTAAATTAAAATAACAGCATTCAATACACACATAGAATTCTAACAAGATGTGTCAGTAATGACACGCTTCTCTTCAGGATTGTTTCCTTTCATTCACACCCTCTCCCAGGATACCACATTCTATGTCTCTAATTTCCTTAGCACTATGTGGATAATGAGCACACTCAATCTTTATTTGGAGTGTTTTGGACGGTCCTTTAGAGGGGGGCTGCTTCTTTTTAAAATTATTTCTGCTAATTCTGACATTCTCCCAAGGCTGCTTTTACCTCTATTTTGGCTCCACAAGCAATTTTACTCACAGCCTGAACTCTGGAAATATGTAGGAATTGTCTCAGATTCCAAATAGTTAGAATTTGATTGACCAAGATAGATACTGTACATAAACATGTGGGAAAACCCTTATAAACAAATGGATAAAACAGACAGGTAAATAATAGCCACTGGTCACATATAAGCCTTCCAAGACACTTTGAAGCTGGGCTCACAATTTCTATTTCAACAGAAAGATTTCAACCTGAGGCTTCAATGTGAAATTGTTAAACTACAATTGATAAGTAGATTGAGTTTGGCCATAATCTTCTCATTAAAGCCCACAAGGATCTCATTTTGATATGCTAAAAATTAGGACAGTAATAATACTAAATAAAAATAGTAAGCATTCACAACTGCTATTATATTACTATGTTCTTATTTTATGTACATCACTGCTTTTTCACATGTTCACAATTCTCCCCACCTCTACCATACTATACATATGGTATCTATATGTTTAAATGTCAATGAATAAAACATCATGTACCTTAGGGAGCTATAAATGTACAAATGTTTCAAGTATCATGTTCCAAGTTATTCATACTTTTATGTGACATAGAATGCCAGAGTTTTACCATTTTTAAACATTTTAATTATTGCAGTTAAATATTTCTCATCAATTTATTGCAAGGCCTCAGTTGACAATATAAGGAACAGGTAATTCCAGTCCATTTTTAGGAGGAGCATGTTTTCTATTAGAAAAGTCTATTTTTATAGAGGAGTGGGGAATAATGAGTTATAATGCCATCTACCTGAAAAGAGGGATCCCAATCACAGAATAAACATCATTTAGATGCACAAAGATCTGAAAAGGAATGAAAATTTACAATAAAAAATCACTAGCAACTCGAAAAAGTACTAGGATATGTCTATGAAGGTTCTCAGTCATCCAGGTGGAATTGTCTGTAGCTTGAATCATGTCAACTGGATTTCTATTTTCTTAATGGAAACGTTTCGCTCCTTATCCAAGGGGCTTCTTCAGTCTGAGCAAAGTTGGGAATTTTAGGATTCCCTTACCAACTTTGCTCAGACTGAAGAAGCCCCTTGGATAAGGAGCGAAACGTTTCCATTAAGAAAATAGAAATCCAGTTGACATGATTCAAGCTCTAGAAAGCAATCTTATCCTTAAATGAATATAGGTATTATATCTGTACGGAATGTGTATGTCTTAAGTACAGGGATACTGTACAACTCATAATATAAATTTGAGATCACCACTTCTGCTTTTCCATCAGTGCAAGCACAAGTGGTACAGAGATCTAAGAAAAAAATGTACAAAACCCCAACTCAATACTGGATGCCCATTTATTTTTGTCTGAAGAATGGTACAGTAAGCAACAGAAACTTTCTACTAGTGATAGCTACAAGCCATTTGCACAGCTTGCTGCGCCTGCAGCACATCCTCCACCGGAATATTCATTCAGGAGAGTGAAAGTAAGTTCAGTGAATTAGATTGTAGATCCTATAGGAAATGTGACAGCTTTGTCCAGATTTTATCTCTAAGGTTTGCCACTTTTCAAATTCTACTTTTATCCCTTATTACAATGTTCTATTTACTTTGTCTCTTTTATCTCTATTTTTAGATTTATGTAATTTTTTCAGATTTCACTCATGATTACCTTCAAAGGTTTTCCCTATCTAGTAAGTTTAAATTTCTTCTAACATCTTCATAGATTTGCACTCTTATTTTTGTTGCTCTTTCTCCAATTTTCCTGTTTAATATTAAAATTTGCTGAAGTCGCCACACCTTATGCTTTTTCTCAATGATATATTTTGTCTACTCTCTTACCTCTGTTTTTATGTTTAGGACTCCTCCCCCTTCTGATTTTTGTCTTGCCTCTTCCTTGTACTGCTTTAAAGAAATGTTGAATAATCTTTTCTTTTCGTCAGAAAAATGTAAATTTTAAAGAAAAATCTTGATGGCCATCTTCTATGAACACAGGGCAGCATATTTTCTCAATCACTTGAACTAGATGTTTATGTTGTTCAAAATGAAACAAAACAACAATACCCCAGCCTCTTAAGCCACTTGGAACTCATCCCCACTACAGATAAGATATTGGTTGTTTTCACAGGAACCTGTAGACTCAAAGTATGAGGAAGCTCAATTCTAGAACTGTAACCAGGAAGACCGTGGGGGAGCTGGGGATGGCGACGGCCAACAGGAAGCTCTGGCGTGGGCTGGTCCATGAAGTCACGAAGAGTCGGAAGCGACTGAACGAATAAACAACAAACCAGGAAGTGCAATTTTTTTCTTCAAGCTTCCAAATCTCCTTTTCTTTTATCTGATATTTTGCATATTTTATTTTTTAACTATTTTTTAAAGTTGTTTAAGCATGGACTAGACTTGCATATTTTATTTTTAAACTATTTTTTAAAGTTGTTTAAGCATGGGCAGGAATATATCTATCTATAGGGTGTCTTTAGTATATTGGGCCTGCAATTCTGTACCCATTTCCTGAGGAATAAGCCCTACAGAAATCACTGCAATTTATTTCTGAGTAGACCTGTATAGGATTAATCTGGCAGAAAACATCTTGCTCCATTACTACTATTGTCTTTTAATAAGTTCAAAATGAAACAAAACAATACCCCCGTCTCTTAAGCCACTTGGAACTCATCCCCACTACAGATAGGATATTGGTTGTTTTCACAGGAACCTGTAGACTCAAAGTATGAGGAAGCTCAATTCTACAACTGTAACATAAGATTTCATTTTATTTTTATTAGCAAGAATCCACATAAAAATCTCCTCCAGTATATTTCAGGGACTATTTGATATATGAAGAAGGAAAAGCCCAAAGCTTCTAATAATTCAATTTAAGTTGGATCATTACCTCTAAATCAGGATTTCTGAGATCTGCTTTCCATCCAAAATTCTTCATAAGAGCTATTCCAATTATTTTTCCCAACTCCTGAAAAAGCAATCACAAATCAGCTGTGAGAATTATTTGGGTAGGTGGCATATTATGTGGATCCTTGTACTTGAAAAAGCAGAGAAAATAGTTATGCTGAATATTACAGAAGCCACAAAACCCCACCTTATGCATGTTTACTGAAGCCATCCAAGTTCAATTTTTATTTCAAAGTCTATACTGTTTTGAAACTGTTTTTTTTAAAGAAGTTCTAAGAACAGAACTGCTCTTTGCTGATCTCTGCTACATCTAGCAAGGGAGTTCTGTTTTACAATATATATATCGTTGGTAAGAAAACTAAGCTTTCAAAATGACAGTACTGAAATTTAACTTGGTATCAATTTAATTTGTCCTCCATCTCCTTTTGGCAATTAAGAGGAATTCCAAAACATGGCATAGAAGAGTCAGTAAAAACTGCTTTCCTTTTAAGGGTATTCAGAACACAAAATGTCTAAATTCCTTCCAAGCATCTTCAAGCAGTGCTATTTTTTCCACTAATGTTGCTGCCATTCACTAAATATAATTATGAATTATGAATACAGTAAAGAAGAAATTAAATCTCCTTCTCCGACAGTTACAGAATAATCTGGACAGTACAACTATCAAGGAGATTTACGACCGGTCCTCAAATTTATGTCTGCTGCAGTGTCCCCAGTCACATGATCATGATTCAGGTGCTTGGCAACCGGCGCGCATTTACAATGGTTGCAGCATCCCGTGGTCATGATTGCCATTTGCGCGCTTCACAGCTGGCTTCCGACAAGTAAAGTCAATGGGGAAACTGACAGGAGATCACAAGTCGTGATGTGATGTCACACTTAACTGTGGGTTATTCATTTATGTGGCATGGTCACATGTTTTACTCTATGACCGTGTTGCTTGGTGACAAAATTGCCGGTCCCAATTGTGGTTGGTAAGTGAGGACTACCTGTATATGTATCCACTACAGCTAATGCAGTTACATACAATTTGGTTGCATTACAAAATAAAATATGTTTTCATCATCAACAGTAGATATTACACTTCAGTTTTCATGTACTTAGTAGCTGATTTTTCAAATGAGTAGTTTTTTACATACCTGTGCAGTAAATAATTTTGCAAGTACTCCACTACAACGACATGATACTCTGAAACTAAAATAAGCGTTGCAAGCAATAGTGTTGCCTTGGATAAGTTCAGGAGTCTTTTCTAGAAAAAGTCTGCCCTGTGGCAAGAAAATGTCTTTACAAACATCTGGTGTATCACATTTTTGCTGGCCTTCTATTTGAGTTTTAATAGTGACTGTCTCTAATATTATTTGAGTCTTTTGCTTTTCATTTTCAATATTCTTTTCCTCTTCCAACTTCTGTTTTTTGGAATCTGGGTATTCTTGACACAGGTTTAGTTGCTCTTCCTCCTGATCATAAAGACTTCTCCAGAGAGCAACTGTATCCAGCCAACACCTGGGATTCTCATTTACAAGTTTTTGAACATCCTGGATTATTCTTCCTGAAATAAAAGCACAATGTATTTTACTAATATTAATATTATATAATTAGTCCATACTTTTTATCATATCACTTAACATCTAAAAACCAAAAGTCAAGATTTTCTCTCAACTTCCATACTACATTTCCATATATTCAATCCTCCAGTTATGTAACAAGCCAACTTCTTCCTTTGCAGACTTGGTAAATTCACCAGCATGTCTAGAGCTTAACCTAAAACTGAAAAAAGCACAGGGATGCCTGTCTGCTTCCTAATTAAAATAAAAAAACTCCTGTGTAGCAAAAGCTTTCAAGCAAATTTAAACTATAATCCAGAGCAAATTAAATGGGAGTAAGTCCCCACTGAATTAGAATTAATTCTAAAAAACTAGTGGGTGCTAAAGTTGAAAGAAATTGGTGTTAATCTGTTCAGAAGAAAATAGAATGTCTTCATTCTGTTCTTCCCAAAACTTCAGATAACTGCTTTCAAAATCCTCAGAAAGCAACTACATTAGCAAGATGTGGATTTTGTACTGGAGCTCACAAATCCAAAAGAGTACCTTTTCTTCCTTCCAAGGAATCCCAAGAAAGATTTTAATTTCTTAACCATCTACTTGGTAAATGAAGCCTAGACATTGTTATTTTGCCTGCAAAGCACTAACCAAGCTTCATACCTGAAAAGCAATTTGGTAACAAAGCAGCCAACTGAAAATTACTGCATTCTTAGTAAGGGAGGAACATAACAGTAGAGTGTTACCTTTATTCCCACAGAAGGAAAGTGGAGGACATTTCTTCAGCAGCAAAAATAATCTTTCAGCTGACTTTAGTTTTTTCAACATACTCAACTTAACATGGGTATTGAAGAAAACTTTTCCGGATACATATTCTACCTTGAAAGAGAATATACACCAATAAATAATAATAATAATAATAATAATAATAATAATAATAATAATAATATAATAATATATATATATATATATATGAATGAATTGATTTTTTAAAAATTATATCACCCTTATTAATGGATTAACACAAGCAGCTGACATTGCTTATAAAATGGAATGGGTACTTTGAAAAAAGGCAAACTGGTGCTTGTCTTTGCCTGATTCCATGTCTTCTGGAATGCTTTCCACAAGCAGCTGGTGATCAATGTCCCTTTAGTAGTGGAAGGCAACTATTGATTTTATTAAGAGTAGCATTGTTATACTCAACGTATCACCCATTTTATAAGTATCTTTTCTTAAAGTGTTGTTCCTTGCCTTGAGAAGCTTCGATTTTGAAAAGGTAAATAGTTATCTTTTAATATGGAATATAATTAGGTTGCACATTCATTTCTCTGTGATGATGGGTGTTACTTGTAATAACCATGCTGAATTCTCTGACATTGTGTGCTGGCACAATACAAAGCAACAGCCCTGCTATGAGATGAGGGCTCACATCATAGAATGTTCCAGAAGAAGAAATTCCTACACTTTTTGAAATTCCATGTAAGATTCTCTATGGAGTAAAACTGATGTTACACAATGGAACTCAGTTCTGAACATAAATGCACAGAACTGCACATTCACAAAATTAGTAAGTCAGGCTCACAGCAAATCACTGGATTCCCCAAAAACATGTTTTTTCTATGACCACTCACTACAGATTGGGTCATTTTTCAAACATCCTGTGTATGTCCCGTAACATGGGAAATTAAAGGTAGGTAGTTTTTCCTACTTTATAAGAAAACACTGACAATTATTCTAATATTCTAATCTCAGTTTAAGACTAAGACAACAAACCAAGGAGTGGTGATAATTAGATTTTACACTATGAAGATGAAATGATCTCTTGGGTGCAGGCAAAAAAAGTTCAGCATTTATAATCATTGCATAGATGTACATGGTTACATGGGCAAGAGAAGAATCCTCATCCCTGCAAGCAACAATGGCTCCCACTGAAATATTCAAGAACTTCCAGTTTACCAACACAGAGATCACTTTGTTTTCCTGTCATTTATTCCAGCAAAGAACACTTGCCCTTTAACTAGGTACAATACACTCAGGTATTCCAGGCTGCCTGTAAAGGATTACCTAAGTTCCTTTCTCTGACACCTGCCATTTAATTATCAAAAGCTGAAGAACTCATGATTTAGCACCCAGATTTTGATCATGTGGACCAGTGACTCAAAGTGATTGTAAACACAAAGTGAATGTCACGTGCAATGAAGAATGGGACTTCTAAGAGCAGACTGGAGAGAGCTGTAGTAAGATGTAATGCAAGTCTACGGGAGGTGCAAATGAGTTCAAACATAGTTGCGTCGAGAGAAGCGAATATAGAATTACACTGCGAGACCAAAACCGCGCGGTGGGACTTTTGAATAAATATGGACACGGCTAAGTGCGGGAACGGGTCTTCCGAAATAGCGACCATACTGACGAGCAACTGGGCCAGTCTTCCCCTCAATCTGAGATCGCTATCGCCCTTTGAAGTAATAAAGGCGGTTCTCCCCATCTAGTTGTTGCGGCGAGGAAAGTGAGCTCTCACTGCCGCTATTTTATCGACCGAGCCCGGCGCGGCCTAAGAAGTGCGGAGCCGCTCACCTGAGTGGCGCCCAACCGAGCCTGCACCTCTTCGACGAGGAAGGGCTCCATCCCGCGTCCCGCCGTGCAAAAATATCGGGCGCGGCTCCAGCGGCGAGCCTCGTTCGGCCTCTCCCACTTCCCTCCGTCAGCCATTGCGGCCGTGTCGCGGGAACTACGGCGACACTTCCTCTGCTTTCCTCTCCGGCTGTGGAGGGGACGCAACTGTGAACTTTGCCGCCTACCGGCGAACGCGCCACTTCCCAAACCGCCTTGCCCTTTTGGCGCCGGGCCATCCTCGCTTTCCAATGGAGGGCGGCAACCTGCATTTGGGTATCCTGAGAGGTTTAGCTTTACTCTCTCCCCGCTTTTACCGTACGAAACCTAAATCTTTTTTATAATCAGTAAGCCCTACTCACTCCAATAGCATGACAGCCCCACCTTAAAGGCGAACAACTGCAGCTATTCCCGTCGCAAGTCTAGAAATTCGGGGGAGGAAGAAGATGAAGTGTGAGCTTAGGCTGGTCTTTTTAGCTTAACATGTAAGGGGAACATTTTGGAAAAATCATCCCACCTCCAGATCAGTTCTGATAAGATTTTGCGACCTATGTATCAAATGCATCCCAAGGAAATAGAAATGTATGCCCACCATTTCAGGATGAGGAAACAAAACTGCTTTAAGTGTTCTTCCTGGTTAATAATGACTACAATCCTTTTCAACCTATTCCCAAAATAAACCTGCTGAAAGCAGCAAGACAGTTGAACCGAACTATTTTGGAGCTAAGAAAGCTTTGTTTTCCTTTTGCTCAATAAACCCAAATAGCATCAATCGTAAAGTTAAATACCATTAACCCAGCAAAACACATAATTAAATGTACTGAAGCTGCAGGTGGCCTGCTGTTGGATTCTGAAAATAAGAATGGACACTTGCCCTGATAAAGAATGCCCAGCTTCTGAGACAACATAAACACAAAACATATACCTCAAGGGAGATGATGGTGCTTTGAGACTTATGTCCTTTGTGTCTTACTGCATTTTACTTCAACAAATTAAGCAGTAAGCTTGTACCATGAAAAATACTATCTTTAGCTTGCTCTTTAGAAATGTTCGGAATTTAACACTTGCAAGGAAACAGATTTTCCATATGCAGTGAATCACAGACTATGTGGGTATGTCCCTGCAGCATCCTATACAGCAGAGCTTTCCAAACTGTGTGTCGCAACACAAAAGTGTGTCGCCACACACAGTCTGGTGTGTCGCCACACAACCCGGAAGCGCTGATCATCATCAGCGCTTCCGGGTTTTCCCACGGCGACACACCAACGGCGGCGCACAAAAATCCGAAAGCGGCAGCAGCGCTTCCGGGTTTTTGCGTGCTGCCGCAACGGCAGCACTTCCGGGTTTTCCCGCGGCGACACACCAACGGCAGTTGGTGAAAACTTTGGAAAGCCCTGCTGTACAGTATTGGATAACAGTTGGTCAGTTGGAAAGACTTAAGAAGTTCTTAGGCTTATGATTGGTCAGAGCAGATTTCATCATTAGCTTCTTTTTTACCTGATCTTTAGTCACTTTAAAACAAAATATGAGCATTTAAATCTAGTATACTGATCAGTCTCTTGTATGTTTTGCATGTACTTGCAATGACTCCCAAATAATTGTGCAAAAGATTTCCACATGAATAGCACATTATCCTTGAACCCTACAGTGCAAACACAATGGCTTTTTAACACACTTGTTTCATACGAACTCTGCATCTGCATAACCAGCTTGTATTCCTCTCCTTTCCCTCCCCATCTCATCCCAACTTAAATCCTACAACAGTTGAGCCACCTCATGCATCAGTGAGCTGAAGCTCGCAAAAGCTTATGCCTTTTAATAGAATTTGTTGGTGGGAAAAGGAGCTATCAGGCTCCCCCAGACATTTGAACTATTGCTAATCTCTTTGTGCGCACAGTTTACTTAGGAGTAGATCATATCCATGAGGTGAAGCTTATTTCTATGAAAATCTGCACCGAACAAGCGTCTACATTAACAGGAGTAATAACTGTTTTAAGTCTGCGGAGAAAATCTTTTTTGCAAAGACCAAAATCGCGCCGGTAACAATGAGTTTTATTTTGGAAAGTTTGCCACAAGCGGCACAATTTAGTTCCGGGTAAATGAGCTGGAGGAAGTGGCGAATTTCGCGTCATGAAAGTTCATTTGCATTGTTAGAGTTCTTGTGTTGCCTTGGCGAATTATTCCTGTACAAAGCAAAGCATTCTCATGATGACGTGAATGCCAGGTGGCTGGATAACAGAGAAGCCTTGGCTTTGTTTACATCCTCAACAGATAGGAAGCGAGAAGGTACCATTGTTATGGCTAGCAATGGATCTTCCCATGAAAGCGAAGCCTCCTGATCTCCTTCTGTGGGAAGCCTTGCTCAGGCCCCCCTGAGCAAGAAGGAGGGGGGGAACTCAGTGCGTAGATGCAGCACTGCCACCCAATGCTAATGCTTTGAGGCCTAGTGTGCGTGTCACAGCTAACTTCCAGCCAATCAGAATGCTAGAAGAACTGAATATACAACCATGCAAAATGGTGTTCTATGTCTTCTTGATTTCTAGTGTCTTTTAGCTATGTAGTTCTTCACGTGTTCACTTCACGTGGACTGGGCAGAGTGAGCTATGCCTGGCTTTGGGTATAGGCCGTGGCAGGAACTCTGGCCCTGGGATCAATACACGGAACTCTGCTTATAAGTTTGTTTTGTTTTTCCTTTTACAATGATGTATCCTGTATATTCATCTTTTTCATTTTTGCGATAATGAACTGTATCTGCATTATTGCCTTATGCTAAACAGTAAACACTGTTGGCCCTAATAAGCTGCATTCTTGTCTGTTTATTCTTAAGCCTCGGTTTTTCCCCTTTAAGCCAGCATATACCCCATCAGGTTACGGGCCCAGAAAGAAATTTGCGTTTTCTTCGCTGCGTTGGACCTGGCTGTGAAAGGGAGTTTGTTTTTAGAGGCTGGTTTCGGAGTAAACATGTTTTCTTTGAGTGGTCAGCAATAGCTGAACAGTGTCTGGTCAGTCTGCCATTTGAGGCTTTAGATGGCACAAACTATCTGACCTGGTGTGTGGAGATGGAATCATTCTTTTTGCAAGAAGAAGGTCTGTGGCAGTATGTGGCAAATCCACTTCCAGAGATCCCTGGAGGATTCAGAGGGTTCTCTCTGAAGAAGTGCAAGCATGTTTGGACTGTGCTTATGGCGTTTTTGCTTTTGGGACTCAAATCCTTTGAATGGAATTATATCAGCTACTCCAGAACTGCAAAATGAGAGCTGAGAAGCTGTTGGAGCCTTTAATACACAGTGGAACTCTGTTGCCCTTGGTGGTCTATTAAGACAGCTTTATAGTTTGAAGCTGCAACCGCTGAGACTGTGATGACCCACCTTGGTGAGTTCAAGACTTTGTTTGCTGCATTTGAACCAGAAGGCATGTTTTTCCTGGCACTGTGAAAAAGCGTGCGTGTTTTTGTCAAACCTGGAGCTACTGGTCGAGAAAGCAACATTATTGTACAAGCCACTTCCAGGAGCCGTCTGCTGCTGCTGTTCCTGAGAAGTCCTAACAGAGTGTTCCAGCTGAAGTAAAACCTGGTATGGAATTTACATTTGCCGTGGTTTGCTGTGATTCTGGAAGGCCGTTCCCTGCCCCGATGTCCAGTGGACGCTGTCAGTGCAATAAGCCTGATTTACGAATGGAGGGGACGCCAGATGCCAGGAGTCAGCTGAGCAACGAATCCAAGGTTTCTGCTCTACCGGCTGCTGTTGTGTAAGCATTTCTCTACAGAGACTCTGTTTTTGAATTCGGCTGGCTGTAAAGTTTGTAAACATGGACGGTTATTGTTACAAATGCAAGCCTTGAGTTCAGCAAGTCATTTTAACTGATATTTCTGTGTAAGAAATGTGTATGTGTACACTTGTTGTTTTTCTCTCCTCAGTGTTCCAGCCCTGGTCAAGTCTGAGTGTACTTGGTGCTGAATGTTTCATTGCGATATGAAACTGCTTGTGATGAGGCTGAGTGTGTTAGACAAACCTGTAAAATCAAGTGTGTGAGATGCTGTGGAGATTGTGTGGACAGGACATTGTGTTTAATGTTCCCCACATCATAAATGCATCCATAAAGTTTTCACAAAGTACTGGGGTATCCCGGGATGGGAAAGTGTGTCTCAGATAGCCAAATGCATTCTGAGTTAGAACCCAGGAAATGTGCAAAAGTTTCTTGATTGTGTTGTGTGTAAACAATTTAAATCAGAACTGTGTCTGTTACTAGGCAAAGTGACAGAGTGTTAACTAGACCATTTCAGTTGGTTCATAAAGATCTAGTTAGCCCCCGTGTCCCAAGTAATGGTGGGGTGTGAGTTTCATGTTCCTTCTGGTTGATGATCATACCTGCTTGTGTTGTTGCTACTTGTTGAAGTCTAAAGCGAAGGTCTGTGCTCGCTTTGAAGTGTATGTAGCAAGAGTAGGAAGAAAATATGGTCAGTTTCAGTCAGATTGTAGTGGAGTGTTCCTGAGCCATGTGTTCCAGAATTGGCTTTGCAGGAAAGTATTCTCCCAAAGACTTGCCAATGTTGGAATTCTAGCTGAGCGTTGGTGTTGTGAATACCATTAAAAATAGCCTGCTGTTAGTTGCTCAGGTGCCATCCCGTGTCTGGGGAGAGGCTGCCTTGATTGCAGTGTGTGTTTTCTAACTAACAGGGTGTAGAATTCAACTGTAAAAAGAAGTTCATTATTTTTCTTTGTTATGGCAAGCGCCCTTCACTGAAGTACCTGCATATCTGTGAAACATTTGCATGTGTTCACAACCCCAGGTCACAGAGAAGGAAGAACCAAGCAAGCAGAGTGCTTCAGGTTGTTGGTTGTTGGTTGTTGGTTGTTGATTAAAATCCAAGGCTTATCGGTGTTTCATTAAGCCATGGTCAAATCCAAATCTCCAGAAGTGCTTTATGTTTAAGCAGCCTACTGGTTGGGAAAGGTTGTATGCTAAGGTTGCAGAAGTGTTGCTGCATTGCTAGTGTAAACCCACTGTCCATGGTTCAGTAGATGGGCAAAAACCAGTTCAGGTTTCTTCTGTTCCCCAGTCTCCGAGTGTGAAAAGGGCCCCTCAGGTGAAGGAGTGGAAATTTCACCTGAGCAGTGAAGGGCCTGGAGGGGGAGTCAGGTAGTGGAAGGAAAAGAGACAGTGATGGAGGAAGTACAGTGGTCATTCCTCATGGGTCCTCTTATTCCAGGGTGTGAAGCCTGACAGATTTGTGATTTGGCAGGTGACAGTGTGTCAAGTTGCCTGAGAAAACCCAGTCTTTGCTAGATGTGTTGCTCCTGCCTTTGAGAGGCAAGAAGAACATTGGAACACAGCTGTGGATAGTCAGTTTGAGTTTTGGTGAAGTGTTAAAAGTAACCAACCTGTCCTTTGTTTTAGTAAGCTGTAGGTTCCAGACGAATGTTCAGAAAGACATTTCTTTCTGATAATACTCTGCAGTGTAAAGCCAGTGTTGCCCAGGGATTTGTTGCACAAAAGAAGTTTGTGAACTATGGATCTAGTGTATGCACCCACAGCTAAGCCAGAATATTTACGTGTGGTGCGTTTTCTGGTTGCGTAGCGTGGAAACAGGTGTCCATTTACATATTGTGATGTTGGCACAGCATATTTGAATGTAGATCTCCCTGAAACAGTGTGTGTAAGGCAAGCGTTTTGGCTCTACATGTGTGGCAGTTCTCAAACAATTCATTGACTTAACAGGGTGCTTTATGGATCTTAAAGCAGGCCAGTCATTGATAGCATGGTGCAGATGCAAACTGGGATGTGTAGCACGTGCTGTTTTCTATCTGTACATAAGAAAGTGTAGAAGTTTGTGTAGGACTTCGTACTTATGTGAGTTGTTTTCTGTTTAGAAACTGAATCTTACCACCTTGAATAAGAATTTGTCAGTCAGCTGAGGTAGTAATTGCCAGATGAAGGAGTAAGGCACAAATTCAAACATTTATCTTGGTGTTGAAGTTACAAAAGCCCAAAATAGAGAATCCTATGGTTCTTGAGAGTGTCAAATGACAGAGTGTTACAGAGTGTCATTTGTGTAAAAGAAGCTTATCCTTAATTTGTTGTACCGTATATCACTCTGCAGAACGCAGTTGCCCTGAATTAGTTTTGCCCAGGTAGGGTACCAAGCTTGCAAAATGGTTTAGCCCTCGATGTGAGCTTGCAAAGGGTTGAAACAGCCTTGCGATTTTCTTACAGGATTTTCAGCTAACAGGATTGGAATTCCTTATCTATGCCAGCTGCATTTCTGCAAAGGAGGGGACAGGACAGTTTGAGGGCAATGTTTTTCTGTTTCTCTGTACTGTTTCTGTTCCTGCATAATTTGTATTATTATGTATTTGTATGTATCTGAATAAAACACTGCATGTTTTATTATTATTCAATATACATGAAGTGTATATTGTGCATTCTACATATGTGTAACAAGTGTTTTTAAACCATTTTCTAGTGTTGATGACTATTGGTTGTAAAAACTGTAACTTGAATAATGTGATTATTACATGCATTAACCTTTGTTTCTGTTTCTGTACAAATGTATTTTAAAGCTTTGAACAACTTTGTTACAGAAATAATTCGGGAGGGGTGTTAGAGTTCTTGTGTTGCCTTGGCGAATTATTCCTGTACAAAGCAAAGCATTCTCATGATGACGTGAATGCCAGGTGGCTGGATAACAGAGAAGCCTTGGCTTTGTTTACATCCTCAACAGATAGGAAGCGAGAAGGTACCATTGTTATGGCTAGCAATGGATCTTCCCATGAAAGCGAAGCCTCCTGATCTCCTTCTGTGGGAAGCCATCCCACGATGCACCGCGAATGAACACAAAGTAAGTCTAGGATAAGGTAGCACAGCGATATTTTCACTTTTGGAAGCTTTGCAGTGGTACAGCTCTCTATATTTCGTGAGCCTTTTTGCTTAGAAATGGGATGCACATTTCCTTGGCCGCGGACCACCATGTTCTCAAACGTTGTCACTTGACCTGTAGAAGATTTCCGACCGAAGCATTTCTTCCCCCTCAGTTACCGGAAGGTAGACTTGACAGAAACTTTTGGGAAATTTTTTTGCGGGGGCGAGTGGGAGATTATTGTTAAGTCTGAGGAAGGACGTGTTTTGTCTTGGTTGTTGGATTTTTGTGTTCCTATGTTTTATTTTGGCCATGCTACAGGAGGGTGTTTGTATTTTCTCTGGGAAATGTAGGTGAAGCTGGAGGCAGGAAAGAGGTTTCAGGGCATGGTCATAACTATGGATGCACCTGATAATAGGCAGTAGCAACCTGGTGTCAGAACTTGAACAATCTCATAGCCAGGCCCCTGGAACAAGGCAGGTGGGTCAGGAGAGGTGATGGGCACCCAATTTTCTGTCTCCCTTGCCCTGAAATGTCACTTCCTGTGTTAATATCCTTCACAACCTCCATCCTCCCCCCACTCACACCCCCATCAGTTGTCCTGGCCCCTCCTGAAATTTAGTGACCTAATGCATCATCTGCCAGCACTTGCTCGCCCTCTACCACCTCCTCCAGGTCACCCTGCTAGTTGGAGAGCTGTTTGGGGATGACGTGTGTCCATTGGGGGACTTTTGTCTGTTCACAAAATGTCTTCCATGAGGGTCTATGGAAGCCCCCACTTCCTGGAAGGCGAACTTGTCAGGTTGCTCCCTGTGTTCCTTTTAACCATTTTGGATACTCTTTCCAGCTTACCTTTTTCTGTTTTCTGGGCAGAGGAGTAAAAGTCCAAGCAACACATTGGGCTGCAACAAGTCCCCCATTCTGTGTTTATTTTATAAAAATGCCCATGTTAGGCCCAGAGCATTCTCATAAATAAAGATGACGATAAAGTATAGGCTTGGCTTTGTAATATGCCAACTTCCCTTTTAACTTTGACTTAAATGAATCTAATTAAATTTAAATTAAATTTAAATTAAATTTAAATTAAATTTAAATTAAATTTAAATTAAATTTAATTTAAATTTAATTAAATGAATTTAATTAAATGAATTGTTAATTAAATGAATGAAGACCAACAATGAGAGGTCCATGTATCTGTGTGGTGCTCGTAGGTAAGGTTTAAATAGACAATGCAAGACACCCCTGGCTGCCCCTACCTTCTGAATATGAAAGAAAAAGTGGAACAGTAAATAAACGGAGGGTTCACTCCTTTATTTAACAATACATACGGGGCTTGCTCTTGAGCCTCCAGAAACTGGGAGAAGGAGTTTTCCACTCACACAACAATGGGTGTAAATACACCACTGAGAGACCTAGAAAACCAGGCTGAAAACAGATCATCTTAGAGAAAGTTCCTCTAGGTGGTCACTAACAGTTGACGTTGCCTTCACAGCACTCAAACAATCACCCCCGTCACGTCCATCCTCCTGTGACTACAAATGCATGTGGTTAGACAAAACAGAATATGGAGTTCTTGGTGCTCTTTGAGCTTGGTTGCTTGCTTGCAAATGTTTCATTACACAACTAGGTAAGTTCATCAGCACAACTCGCTACAGATATGGATAATATACAAGCAGTTGGCGGAACACAGCCATCACCCTCACAACAAACAGCCGCCTTCAGAATATTTTCATAGGACAAGCAACAACATTAGATCTCATAGAAGATCATGGCCAGACAGACTCTCTTCCTGTTAAGAAGCAAAACTCAAGCGGTGCAGAGAGCTATACTTGGAAAGGGGAAACTCTATCCAACTTTTTCGTGGTCTCATTTTGGGTTTATTCGCAGTGCTCCATGAGATATGCAATTGACCTTTTGTACTTGAAATTGCCATAATCTGCAGCCCCCTTTTTTAGGGCAGAGTTTTCCAAACTTTTCCTGTTGGTGACACACACCAATGGCGGCACGCAGGTGTGTTGCGCGAAACCCGGAAGTGCTGATGGCGCGGCGGCATGCCATCAGCACTTCCGGGTTTTCGTGCGACACACCTTCACACCGCAGGTGACACAGTACTGTGTCGCAACGCACAGTTTGGAAAGCTATGTTTTAGGGGGTGGGGGGTGCCTTTGAGTTAGCATTGACTCCTGGCAACTGCCTGGACAAGTCCCTGCAGTTTTCTTGGCAAGATTTCAAAAGTGGTTTGCCATTGCCTCCTTCCTAGGGCTGAGAGTGACTGGTCCAAGGTCATCCAATTGGCTTTGTGCCTAAGGTGGGACTAGAACTCATGGTCTCCTAATTTCTAGTCCAGTGCCTCAACCACCACAACAAACTGGCTCTCGCAGCCTGTTTACCCAGAATGAAATTGTGCCCCTTTCAGATCTGCAACTCCCATTTCCAGAAACGCAAATCAGACATGCGGTGGAGCCCGTTGTGATGGATTTCTCACAAGGCTGGAATGCATAACTCTTACGTATTTGTATATGTTTTGTGTGCGGTGTTTCTATTTTTTTTTGTTTGTAGTTGTAGGGTTTTTTTTTTTCTCTGATGCACCCTGTTGTTGATTTTCTCCCCATGAGATGTATGTTAAGTTGGAAGTTCATGTGGGGATGAGGGTCGGTCCCTGGGATTGCAACTAGTAAGGGACCATTTTAATTACATCAGTGATACAAATCAATTTCTATTGACTTTGGTTTTGGGTGGTGGACTAGATGAAGAAACTTAGCTGTGTTGATATAAAAACTGCAAAGACTATCTTTTCTCTCAAGGAGCCATTAAGATGTGGCAATCTCAAAGTCTTGCCCATAATTTTCTTTGGTCAGCGTTGCCATGATGATTGATAGAAGAAGTAAAGTAGCTTAATGGTGTAACCTTGGGTGCTTTCCAGATCAGGGCTATAGCAACTTGCTCTGCTTTTATCTCTTTAAATCTGCAATCCTACTGTATAGAGCAGAGCTTTCCAAACTGTGTGTCGGGACATGTTAGTGTGTCAACTGCAGTGTCTGGGTGTGTCGCAGCTGCTGCTGCCTCTGAGCCCTGCCAGGATTCCGCGCAGGTCCTAGTGCCTGCCTTGTGCCTTGCTGCCTCCAAACCTGCTGTGATTCCGCGCAGGTCCTACTGCCTGCCTTGTGCCCTGCTGTAAGAGTGTGTCGCGAAATGATGCCCTGCTGTAAGAGTGTGTCATGAAATGATGTCCTGCTGTAAGAATGTGTCACCAACATGAAAAGTTTGGAAAGCTCTGGTAGAGAGCATAGCTTTCCAAACTGTGTGACAATACTGTGTCACCTGCGGGGCCCAGGTGTGTCGCATCAAAACCTGTAAGTGCTGATGGTGTGCGAAAACCCGGAAGCGCCGTGGCGGCGGTGCTTCCAGGTTTTTGCCCGCTGCTGCAGCGCTTCCGGGTTTTTGCGCGCCGCCGTTGGTGTGTCGCCACGGGAAAAGTTTGGAAAGCCCTGCTATAGAGCCATGTTTCTCAACCTGAGCAACTTGAAGACTTCAACTCTACACAAGAGTTAAAGTCCACACATCTTAAAGTTGCTCAGGTTGAGAAACACTGCTATAGAGGTTTTCATGGAAGTGAGTGCAATTGAACAGACCTTTATAGGGCAATTTGTAGATTTGTGTTGCCCCCCCTCCCCCAAACAATTTCCCCCAGGAATTAGAGTGGGTGTGGTCCTTTTGGAATTCAGAAAGGGCATCAAAACCTGGTTATTCCAGGAAGTCTTTGGGGAGTGAAGTGGACATGGCCCTTCAGCAAGTTGTGAGTGCTTCTATTGGAATAATCTTTTCACAGTGTGTTAGGATATTTGATGATTAGTACTGGCATTAGTGGTATTGGTGATTTTTCTGTATTGTTTAATCCTAGTTACAGCAATGGAATGCATTCTGTTTAGAGTTGGAATATGATACAACTTTGAAATCTGAGTAGTAAATAAATAAATAATACTACCGCAATAAGTTTGGCGTGATTAGATTTGTTAAGTTTTGGAGTGGGTCTACTTTATTTAAATAAACTGTATCACTCTCCCTGTTCTCATTGTTGAGAAGGGAAGGAAGCAAAACCTGACTGAACCCTAATGTAACTTTACAATAAAGTAGAATTAGTTCAGTTGGGTGTGCTTCCTGTCTGGAGTCCCTCTTTTGGGGGAGATGGGTGGTGACAAAACTTGATAACTAACTAACTAACTAACTAACTAACCAACCAACCAACCAACCAACCAACCTCACAAGGCTGACAATGACACAGGGACTTGAGGACATGTCTTATGAGGAGAGGCTGAAGGAATTTGGTATGTTCGGCTTGGAGAAAAAACTGAGTGGAGTCATGGAATCATATAAAAGGGTGCCATAGGAGAGATGGAAATCCCATGACCAGAGAAACTAGGACCAGAAATAATGGATCTAAGTTGCAGCTACCTTAAAGGTAAAGGTTCCCCCCGCACATTTGTGCAGTCGTGTCCGACTCTAGGGGCTGGTGCTCATCTCCGTTTGTTAGCCGAAGAGCCAGCGCTGTCCGAAGATGCTTCCACAGTCATGTGGCCGGCATGACGCATGCGGAACGCTGTTACCTACCCACCGAAGTGGTACCTAGTCATCTACTTGCATTTGCATGCTTTTGAATTGCTAGGTTGGGACGGGATGAGTAATAGCTCTTCCTGGGGATGGCTCGCACCGTAAAGTTTGGTTCGCAAACATCACATACACCCTCTTGGATTTTATATTTTTATATTCTTAATAATTGTATAAAGTATTTTATATGTTTTTAATTGCTGACTTGATTGTAAACCACCCAGGGTTCCCTTGTGGGGGGAGATGGGCGGTGATATAAGTTAGAAATAATAAATAATAAATAAATAAATAAATAAATAGGTTGGCAAGAGCTGCGGCTAGTGCGGGAGCTCACTCCGTCACGCGAGGCTAGGGATTCGAACCTCCGAACTTGTGATCTTCCGATTGACAAACCTGGCGTCTTACCCGCTGAGCCACCACACCCATACAGCTACCTTGCTTTCATCTAAATATAAGGAAAAACCACCTGGTGGTAAAATAGTTTAACAGTAGAACAGTCTACCTATGGTGGTTATGGGTTCACCACCTCTGGAAGTTTTTAAGAAGACTCTGGACATCCATCTCTCAAGGATAGTTTACTGGTTTTTCTGCACATCTGGACTAGATGTTCCTTGTGGTGCCTTCTAACTTCACAATTCTATGGTTCTATGGTTCAACATGAAGCAGGGAGTAAGACAAAGATGTGTGATACCTCCTTGTTCTATTTATATATTTGTCATTGGCGATCACTCGTAGCCGAGTAAGATTGTCTTCCAAAGGTAAAATTTTAACAGTGGATCCGTAAGTGGCTATAAAGGCCAATTCTGGATCCACACAACCTCCCACAATGAGGGCATAGGTTTCCAGGTGGGAGTACAGGAGTACAGGGCGAAAGGGAGAAAAGAGCTAAAAGGAAGGCACGTCAGGCAAACCCTCATCATATATTTGTAGGTACATGGAGAAAGAATCCTTGTAGTGTCATTGATATGTGTTGGTGGGGGACATGAATGAGCATTTACTTTTGTGTGCAGACAATGCCATTTAATTGTGTGAAAATCCAAATAGCTTGCAATGAATGTTAGATTGTATAATGCAACAGGAGGATATTGACTGGAAAATTAATGTATCAGAGACCAAGGTTATTGTTTTTGGCAAGAAAAATGAAGAAACAATTGCTAATCGTACATAAATGGCAATACTGTAAGCTAGACCAAGTAAATGAATTTGTATATTTTGCTAGAATGTTTACTAAAGATGGGAAAATAGATGGCAAAAATTTAAATATGCAAATATTGGTAGATAGTGGCTAGTGTGTGGTCTATTGTGAGAAATGAATGCTTGTTTGAAAGATGCAAAAAATGCCTGTGTATAAGATCATGCTTCTGCCCACTTTGTTATATAGAAGTGACGGTTATATCAGAAAAAAACCCATAAAAGTATATTGAATGCGGTGGAAATAGGATACTTACCTAAGAACTGTGGGTAATAAAACAAGAGATAGGGTCAAGAATGAATGGATGTTGAATGAATCTGGGTTGAATACAAAACTGAATGCTCAATTTGAAAGAAGTATTTTGAAATGGTTTTGTCATATGGAGGGAATGAATGCAGATTGTATCACAATTGAGAGGAAGGGAAAGACTAAGAAAATTGTGGTTAGATAGAGCTGAGAACCTCAAAAATGTAAGAAATTTAAGGAACAAAAGGAAATTTGTGAATCTGTGGAGGTGGTAGAAGCAAACATGGTTTGCAAGGATAAAAAGACCTAGAGGGATATAGTGAATGACTTGGTGTAAACTACATTTAGCAGGAATTCCTTCTCTTTTTCTTGCCTTATGTCTTAATTCCTTTGGATTCCCATTTCATACTTCTTTTCTGTACTTTGCACAAGATAGTTGCTTACTTCAAAATGGAATAGTATGATGGTTATGTACTATATGTGTAGGTATCAGGCTACTGGGCTTCTCAGTAGAGCATCTCCCTGCCCCAGCTTGTGATATTTATTTTTACAGACATTCCCAGATTTCCTCATTTGAGTCCTTCCTGCAGGCAGTAAGGGCTTTCCTATTTATATTGCATTATACCTGAGTTGGGATGTATCTGAATATGGGGTTATTTGATTGTTATGATTTTATATTTCATGGTTTTAAAGTTATGTGGCATGCTGCTTTATTTGTTTCTAAAAAAAGAATTATTAACCTTCCACACAAATAAAATAAATAAAAAGAAAGGACTACTTGCTTTGCATTGATTCACGGACTTGAGTGCCCATGGTCATGAGTTCGTTTATATTTGTGTCTTATTTTACGCAGACCTATCCATACAAGCCAAGGAATGAAGGCGATTATTGGCCACCCTTTTGAAATGAATGAGGAAGCCTTTCTAAGATGGGAGACTATGCAGTTGTGTTGACATATGAACCAGCAGACTAAGAATTGAGATTTGAAAATGAAAACCTAATACATAATTTTGTAGTTGTATAACCACTAGAGGGTGGTGTTGGCATTGGATTTCCATGTTCATGCCTTCTGCTGATAGTTTGATAATCAGCAAATATGCTCAATAGTTCTTTATCAGAATCTTGGCTCCTGTTTAGAATAATCTAGCATCATTGGCTATAAGGATCCTTTTGACACAAATCTACGAAATTTATCAGATGGGATGAGATTTGTAAAAAATTTAACACTTCATGTCCAGACAGAATTACATAGACACACTGGATCTTCTTGCATTTCAGAATTTACTTCCTGCCTAATTATAAAAGTGGAGAGTGATGAAATTTGAATCTGCCCTCTCTGCCTGGTGCTTATGAACCAGAGTAAATTACCTGGTAAACACTATTACATATTATGAGATCTACTGTAGTAGGTGATTTTTGGTTACTCTGCTCTTTCATGAAACTAGACATTATTTTATATATCTGAATGTATATTTTCTGCAAATACAAGGAATGGAGCTAGTACCATTGGTAAATATGGAAGAAAAAGAATTTGACTGGACAGGAAAAAAAGAAGTTGAAATCACGAGTTTTTCACTTGCCTTGGATGATCATTGGTTCTTTTTCCTTGCATTTTTTCAATCAGCATTTGAAAGATTGGGGTAGTGCATTAAGTGCCTCTCTACTTGTCAAGTAAGGTGGGTTTCCTTACAAATGGTTGGTGCCAATCTCTGTTTCCTCTTTTCCTTGTTTAAACAAAATCCTTCTGGGATTTCAGAATACATGGAATCTGCTGAGTGCTATTAAACCTCTTATCTCACAGCTCACTATAATATAATAGAATGATTGGAGTTAATACAACATCAATAAATAAACAATATAGTTAAGGAAAATGTTTATGCCATATGTCATTATTTTCTCTGAGCTATGAAATGTTGCTTGTCTCCATTTGAGTCTGCTGCCTCATATGATTTCCAAAAAAAGGGGTGCAGCAATATATGCTTCCTTGCTTTTTCTTCTGAGAAGGCAGAGTGACAGGAGATCAGAAACACTTGGCCAGAGCTTAGACAAATCTTGCTAGAAAAAGGAAATATACTGTACATGCATTTATTTTTAAATAGATCACTCACCCAGAATTGGCATTTTATTCCCACCCCTTCAAATAAATGTGAATATAATCAAAGGAGAAATAGGGAATATTACTTCCCATCAGGGCAGGCTGGCCAAGAAATTAGGAAAGCAGTAGCATTTAAAGGCACGTCACATGCTGTATGCCCATGCAACCCAAACAGCACTGCATGGGAAATATAAAGAACACTTTCACCTAGCCAGCATGTTTGCTTCTTCCCAACCCTGCCCAGCAAATGACCTTGCTGCTGCTATTAAAAAACTGCCTGGTGCTCCTTTCTGCTGGCCAAGAAGAGCTCCAGTTGTGTTGCTGTTTTGCTGCACTTGTTTTTTAGTGAGGAAAAAAAGAAGTGTTCTTTGGGGGCAAAGTGCCTCCACCCCAGTCCACCAGGCTTAGTAGAGGAATGGCCGCAAGTACTTTGCCTTCAGGAGGGAAGGAAGAGAGCTGAAGAGCCATCAGTCTGAAACTGCCTGCCTTACAGTTCCAAAGGAGATGCTGCAGTAAGTACAGATGAGTTGGAAGGCCCAGGTGCTGAAGACCTCCCCATCTTTAGACTGGGCATCATGGGGATATGAGTATGATGCTGATCCCAGATGAGTGCAGCCCCTGGGGATGAAGAGACCAAAGGTAGAGCTTCTCTCTCATCTTTGTATAGGAATTGGAATGTGTCGCTGCTTGGTCTCTGGGCCCATTATGTGTAGCTAATACCTGCACACCAACAGGACTCCTAACTTTTAGAGCCAACCCAGAATCTTGTTAAAAAGGCTCACATGGTTTCTTTAACTGGAATGTCTTTTGTAATCTTTTAAATAAGAAAATACAAGATATTTATTTATTTATTTATTTATTTATTTATTTATTTATTCAACTTATATCACTTATATGACTCAATACATCTGTTATCATGTTTTCCTTTGGACCAAACAACAAAAACTAAAGGTAAAACATTAAATTCAAAGCTACATGGTTGTGGCCACCATCCCGATATTTTTGACCCCTCTTTATGGATCCCCCAACTCATGTATTCTCCAATGCAACCTATCAGGACTGGAAATCACCTGAGGAACTTCCAGAGATTCAGAGGGTTCCTGCCAAAGAATTTGCACTGAGTATAGTGAAGCACCTGTCAGGCCTAGCCCAAGAATGACAAGGAATCAATTCAGCCAAACTTCAGTTATTTATTTGCTCACACTGTATAGATAGAATCTTGCCAGACTAAAGCTTCCCTTTAGGTTTAAAGCAGGGGTCGGCAACCTTTTTGGCACCAGGGACCACTTCCCTCAGAAAATTTTTTTCCAAGGACCAGGGGGG
Organism: Charina bottae; assembly: GCA_023362775.1. Classification (NCBI taxonomy): domain Eukaryota; kingdom Metazoa; phylum Chordata; class Lepidosauria; order Squamata; family Charinaidae; genus Charina; species Charina bottae. The sequence goes on along the minus strand of JALMGJ010000001.1, from coordinate 74,938,612 downwards.
AGGGCAGGGTTTGTGGGCGGCAGCCAATCAGACGGATGGGGGAGCGGGGTTTGCAGGCCTGCAGCTCCGTGCAGCGTTTTTTCCTGGCACCGAGGGCATTTTCAGGGTCCCCGGAGCCTGCCTTTTCGAAGGGGCACCCCGGTGGGGTGTGGGGTGGATTTTTCTTCCCCCCCCCACTTTTGCTCCCCGTGGTTTTTTTGGCCCCTACCTCAATCCAATTCTTAAAGATGATCCAGGGCAGTAGATACTGTTGGAGGATCAGCATAGTTAACATTGCTTCTTATTTCCATGCATGTCCCCACTCCCAATGAATGTTGGTATTTTGCTGCCAATTTTCAGCAGCATTTTCTACATTGGGCCTTCTAGAGGTACAAAAAAAAAGATGGAGAGGCTGCATGCCTACTGATGGTTTAAAATGGATTTATTGATATATTTGGTTTAACACAGTAACAGGAGTCTGGAGGTTTCTCCAAGTCTCAGCCCATTTCTTCTGCAGAATGAGAGCATGAGGGATCACTATCTGCACAGAGGAAAGACATGTAAGTCCACTAGCACAGACGCCTGGAACCCCCAAGCAGTTTCTTAGCCCTGACATGCTCTGTGATTCTCTTTGCCCTTGCTCTGCCAGTGAATCCTGTAACAAAACTCCTTGGGGTTTGTTTGGTTATCCTCCATCCTGAATTATTTTTCTTGAAGGATTGATTAAGCAGGCTTCAGAAATGTTCCATCTTTGAGTGCACTATGGTGTTTACAGAAGACAGCTGACCAGAGGACAGTAGCAATTACAGGGCTGCTCCTGTCCACCACTATGGATATTATGGGTTATTGGGTTCACCTGGTAAACTTATGGCACTATTGACCCAGCTCATCATATTACATATGAGGGCTTACTTTCTTTCACTGGTCACTGAAATAACTCATTTTCTAGGTTCACATAACATGCTGTACCATAAACTAACCAAGTGGGCACAAACTGTTAAGACCAAAAGAAATAACCCAAATTTGTCAAGCTTCACCTGTGGCGCACATGAGCTGCTAAGACTTTACTTGATTTGGTAAGCATGTTGGGAAAATACTGTAAATATGTAGAGAGTGCTGTGTGTGTGCACACACGTGTGTGTACGTGTGTGTGTGAGAGAGGATGAATGCTTTCAGTGAGTGTATGAGTGTGTATGCTCGCACGGGTGGGGTTTGCCAGCAATATAATCGGAAGCCGTATAGCACTGGTGAGTGATAGATCAATGAGGTTTTTGATCTATAGTAATCCTGAATGATTTTACTAATTTTATTTGAAGATACGTAAGTTATTCTGGTCTAAGAGCATAATAAAGTTTTGATTTGAAAGGGCCTCTACAATTGCCTCACTAAAATCCTTAAGCACAAGCCTTTTTTAATGAGAAGAATTTCCTGCATCCAGAATGGGTCTATGAAGGGGGGGGGGGGTTACACTTCAATTAACTATACATACCATTTCCTAAGGAATTTGCTTTTCAGTGTAGCAGTTTCCATGGTTACAACAAAATGTCACCGTTTTTATCCCACAGAGCCAATGGATTGGCAGTCACTAAACTAATGGGGGAAAAGAGATAAAGACATATATTTTAACATCTATGGTATGGGGATTATTTTGCTGCTGAAACATTTATCGTATGTGTATTGTAGCATGGGACTGAAGTTAATAACCCTCACTTCATATGATAGGACAGTGAATCTGTGATAACACTCGACTGTCTGCAGCTGAAATGCCCCTCCTCACAATAGTCACCTAAGGGTCAGCCCTTGCTGTGAAGCCCTTCCAAATGATTGTGTATCAAGGGCCACAACTGATTTGATCCAGTGATGGCCCCATCACCTTTTTGTCTTTACCCTGATGACAGAGAAATTGTAGCCATGATTGCCAAGGCAGCTGAAAGTTTACTGAGTATAAGCACAGTTCATGCTCCCTTTTTCTCATGTACCCAAAAACAGAGGAATGTAACTATTTATGAACCAGCCCCATCTATGAGCAGAGGCTTGACCAGATTTCAGAAGCATATGAGTGCGCAAATGATTGCAAGTTGCCCCCTGCGTCTGCTTGGCCGTATGGATATCTTGAGAGAACAGACTGCTGGACTAGATGGGCCAGGGGTCCGATCCAGCAGGGCACTGCTTATGTTATATCTTGCATTGAGGTCAGATTTTGGATAATAATATTTATAAATCTTTTAAAAAGAAAATACCAGGAAATATTTTTCCAGCCTTTATTTTCAGAAAAAAATCCCCAGAAAGGCCTTGGGAAAAGTGTGTGTGTGTGTGTGTGGGGGGGGGGGGAGATTTCCTCCTCTTTTTCTAGTTCTTTTTTTCCCTTATGCCTTTATATATCTAGACAGTCCAGAGTTGCTTGAAGGTTTTCTCTAATTTAAGAGCTGTTCAGTCTAAGTTTTGTTTAAAGATAAAGAGCCAGAGGCCATACACATTTTGCCAATTTCCAACTCTGAGGTCAGAATCAGGGCAAGGAGAAGTCTACCTTGAATCCTTCTCTTCCACCTCCCTGCCAGCCTCGGTGGCTGGTACCTCCTGTCCTTGGGAAATTCTGACTTCAGAAAGTGCCTAAGGTGGGCATGCAAGGGGTTGGTAGGGGGTCCTTCAGATCTTGAGAAGAGCTCAAAATCTGAAGAAGCCTAAGTCCTTGGCTCATTTCTGTGGTACTGGAACATTTAGACTAGGGCAGAGCTTTCCAACTTTTCATGTTGGTGACACACTTTTTAGACATGCATCATTTCGCGACACACTCTTACAGCAGGGCACAAGGCAGGCACTAGGACCTGTGCAGAATCACAGCAGGTTTGGAGGCAGCAAGGCACAAGGCAGGCACTAGGACCTGCGCGGAATCCTGGCAGGGCTCGGAGGCAGCAGCAGCCGCAACACGCCCAGACACTGCAGCCAACACACTAACGTGTCCCGACACACAGTTTGGAAAGCTATGGACTAGGGATATGGATGATCTAAATAATGTTTGTCCCATTATTTTCAGTGGGAGAGAGAGCAAGCAAAGGGATGGTGAGAGACACAAACATTTCTCCATCTTCATTTCCTCCATGTCAAGCTAGCAGCTATCAAGGCCTTTGGCTTCAAACTCACCAATAGATTGCTAGGTTAATGTGTTCTTGTGTTACTTTTTTAACAGATCCCAGTTGAATTCTCTGCTGAGGGGCCAAAATAACTTGCCTTGTCACAGGTATAATGCAGCAGCTTGACAAGGGGAGGACAGGGTATGCCCTGCTGTTCTGTGACAGCTGGAAAAACGTCTTGGTCCAACCTGGACCATAAATATATTTAATTAAGAGTGCAGAATCTGAATCTGAGTTGGTAGCCATTAACATGTTTTCATGCACTATAGTTATGATTTTAAAACTCAGGGGGAAAGATGGAGCCTGTGCTTACCAGACTGACAGACATATTATTCCCAGGTGAAGCTCTGAAGACCATGTTTTTGTCTTTTCTGGCTGGAACTAAAATAGATGGAGCTATAGTCTGGAAATATTGGCAAGCTTTTCTGATGAATGATGCCAGAATCGATGATTTTATATTATTCTTTGGTAACTATTATTGTTTAGTTTCTTAATAAGCTTATGGTGAGAAATGAGAGAGGCTGGGAATGAAATAGTGATATTGTACAAAAGCCTGTTGACTAGAGCAGCAAGCCAAACGTTTTTGTAATTCTGTGCACACTTTGTGAATGGAGGTCAGGCTGACACATATTGTGAGGACACAACAATGTTTTAGAAATTCATTGAATGCAATGGAGGTTTGTCCCTTTCTTCGTGATATAAATGTCTGCTTTTGAAACATATAAGAGGAGACAGAATGAATGAAGAATTTACAGATATCTATATTTTAGTGTTACGAAAAGTGTTAAGGTTAGGAAACAAGTTGGAGACACTGAATTATACAGCTCTGACTGTTTCAAGCAATGAGAAGTTTACATAATACAGCTTACCAAGATAAAAGGTCTCCGACAACATACACAAAATGACAGACAACTAGTCTGAATCTTGACATAACACAGCATCAAATACACATGTAATGTGATGAAACAATGTCCAAGCATTTCTGGGTTATGGAGTAACATACAACCTTTTTGTTGGTCTGTTTGTTTTGCAAAAGGCAATTCAAATCACAACATACTTCAGGCAAGCATGCAGGAAAAAGTCATTTATTTTTGCACATTGGTATAACACACCTTGCAACATGTTTCATTATAATGTATTAGACAAAGATGATATAAACCATCTAAATAATATACATATGATTTGTTTCTGTTTAAATCAGCAATTGCATTTACACTGGAATAAAGATTATCAGTTTTGGTAAAAATAAAATTATTTGAATTCACTTGTTAACAAAATGCACAGTGATCATAAACCCATTTTTTTCCATTTTCTTTAAGCCAACTTTCATTTTTTTTCACTGATCTGTCACACTGCAGTTGGGTTCTAGTGGACACATAGAGATGATCGTACATAGTACTAGGAATTCATCTTCATGTAGTTCCCATGGCTACAAAAATTGCTAACCATTTTAAAATCACATGATATAACAACAATGCTATGCAAACAACATGTTCATTTAATGTCCAGCTTCTTGACATATACAGTATTATTATGATAGATTTACTTTTTTTTTTAAAGACTAACCAGCTTGGGCATTTTTAGTCACAAAACACAAACATTAAAACTTAGAAAATACACTTTATACATTATAGTATTTAGTAGTTCCTTAATCCAGTTTAAAACAAAGCACACAGTATAATGCTTTGATGGATTAGGTACTCTAACAACTTTACTAGCAATGAATTCTTATAAAGTTCCTTTTATTATATTTTAAATAAGAAATTATGGCTCTGCTCAGAAATAAAATACCTGAGCCCAAAATGTTGCACATTCCCATTTTGAACAGATTACATCAGAGTTTACTTTACTCAAGGAAAGAAGTCTAAAAAAAACACCCCACAATGGATGAGAAAATGAAATTAATACTGTGAACAAATTCTCTATGTTCCCCTGACTTTGCAAAGCCATTAAGGTGTAGTTTAAATTCAGGCTCCTATTTTTCCTACTTCGTAACTGTAATAAACGAATATGTGCATATATTCGCTCGCTCATCCTTCTAGCATGTAGTGCTACTCAGTTTACTATCCTTGAGCATTAGCTTATCTTCATCATCTCCCCAGTGGTGAAGGGGATTCCAATTTAGTATGACAGAAACTGCTGATCTGCAGAGGGAAAATGGTGGTGCTGGGGAACTTCATGGCTGCCATAAAGAAAAGCCCCAACTTTAGAGGTTCCCAGTCCAAACAATTACCCCTGAAGTGGGGGCATAAAGACTCTTTGAGAGTGGTTTCTCAACCTTGGCAAGTTGAAGATGCATGGACTTCAACTCCCAGAATTCCCCAGCCAGACAGCAAGTCCACACTTCTTAAAGTTGCTGAGGTTGAGAAAGTCTGCTCTAGCCTATCTTCTCTTTAACCAGTACTGGAGATTTTTTTTTTCAGGTAAAGGTCACATTCTGTTGTGGTTAAACTGCCAGAGGTGAAGCCAGTAGGGAGGAGGGTCAAAGCTAAAAGTAGGTAGGATAATCTCCCCAATTTTTTCCCTTTCATTTTATTTTCTCCTTTTTCTCTCTCTTCTTGTTTTCTATTTCCTCTCTCATGCTCTTTCTTCCCACCCAGGCCGGAATATATTTCTCTTGCTAGAAGTCTAAACTGATGCTTTTCAGACAACTTTTTTAAATCGGGTGAAAGGCTATAAGTTGCTCACCCATTATGTACTAGGACAGTGGCCAACAACCCTAGGACACAAGCAGCTATTCAGCACCTAGACTTTGGCTCCCAGTGAATCCCCAGATTACACTACTAAAATTTCCCAGCACAAATAGATTTGGAGTGCGAGTTTTGGGATGGGATGCTAGAAAAAGGATCAAAAAGGTTTCTTAAAACCTGTGCACAGTGTCATGTACCTATTTTGAACTATTAAACCCCCTCCTATCGCCCCAAAACAAATCAAAGGGTGGGCTTAATTTTTCAGTCCTGCCCCTCCAGTGATGTCGTTATGTCACTGGACTTGCCCCTTGCAGCCTTCAGAGACCAAAAAGAAAAAATCAATTGCACCCCCATCTGAAAAAAGTTGACCATTCCTTATTAGGGTAGGTTTCTGGAGGAAGGGACCTCTGCTTCGATCCTGGTTGGCTAAATGGGGGTGGGCTGGAGATTCTCCCCTTCTGATTTAAGGAATTAACTAATTATTTAAAGTAATTTTCTCCATGTACTATGTTCAAATGTCAAGAATACATATATCAGTGTTTTCTCTGGCTGATCCAATACAAGGAAGTTTCATTCTCTTGTAGTTTAACCAGATTTGAAGGCATTTGCATCAGAAACTCGAACTAACTGAAAAATAGGACGACTGTCGTGGCTTCCTAGACAGCATTTTGGGAATTGTCAATCCTTTTGTGTAGAGTCTGCTAGCTCCTCCAATACTGTACCATACTTCATTATCGGTTGCTAGTTCCAATAGAGAACCCCAGTTCTTGAGGTTAATATAGGACCACAACAATTAGCTTTACAATGGATGTAATTAATAATATGGAGGTAATACCACAAAAATATTTTTTTATCAGCTTTGACTTACCCAAGTATAGTTCCAGCATTTTTTTTAAATGAGTAGTTTAATTGATCAGAAATGTATCTGTATTTAATTATTATTTAAATAAGAATCGATTGAAATCTAGAGAGCTGGCAGGGTGTAATGGTTTAAGGTACTGTACCAGGAACAGGGAGACCTAGCTTCTAGTCCTCCCTCAAGCTCGGAAGCTTTGGACCAGTCACACTCTCCCAGCCCTTGGGATGGACCTGTCCATGAAATCGCCAGGAATCAAGATTGACTCAAAGGCACTCAACATAAAATTGAAGTCTACACTGAAAACCATTTAATATAAACCATACTGTTACATAAATATATATGTTAAATATGCAAGTGTCTATATGATCAAAATCACAACTGGTCTCTCTAAAAATGCTGTCTCCTTGACCATTTAAGATGTTGGTAGAGAGCCTTGTAGGCTAAGTATTAAACTGAAAAATAAACTGGCCACAGTGAGAAGGAATCATGTTAGCATGGTCAAGAACCTCGCACATTGCTAGACATTTCTTTGATGCTTCTACTTCAAGTGTTTTAATAGTTAAAGAGAAGGGCATTCCACTTCTTAAACTGAGCAACTGCTAGCCTCTTCAGCCTTGGGAGATGCTGCATCAAAAATGTAAATGAAAAGCCCTGATTTGGATTGCAGCCAAGTCCCCCAATCCCTTGGTGTAAGAGTGTAGTAGCACTTACAGATCTCTACTTATATCTACTCCACTTGGCAGGAAAGGATCTCTGGACTGTTGTTATGTCCCCAATGGGGAAAAGCAGAGCTAGGCTTAATTCCACATAGCATTGGGCATGTAACGCACCATTGTGCTTGTTGGTCTCTTAATCAGGATTATTGGCATATGAAAACTGGGTTGTTGAATCGGATGGATTTTATTCTCATGCTTTACATTTGCTGCTTCAGGGCTAGAGTGTGCAATTGTGCAACATTAGTTTATTCGTTTCTGCTTCATTGGTGCAGGGCAAGGCATCTACACACTAAACATTACTGTTGAGGTTTCTTCCATCCCTACTCTCTGTGATGCTGATAAAACTTACAATGTATTCATTATCAATTATTGTTAACCACTAGAAAGCCACCTTCTGCCATAAAACTAAATGCCTGGCCTTTGACCTTCCCTCTACATGAATGTATATGAATGATCTTCATTCTTCAAAGTACAAAAGAATGAATTTCCAGCAAGGTAGCAACTGATAGGAGAGCTGCCATTCTTCCACAATGCCATTCATAGCAAAAGAGAGAACACGCACATTAGAAATCCTCAGATAATGATCTTTGGCAGACTATTTTCAATAAATCATCAGAACTGTTAACATTACAACTAATGGTTCCCTGCTTCACATTGATTATGAACAATATATTCTTCTGAGTCAGCTACATGGATAGTTATTTACTTGTGTATTATAGGCACACACTACAAATATAAAAATATATGAGTTAACACATTTTCTCTTGAGAACAGAATTTGCTCAGTGTTTTTGTAATTTGCAGATTAACACTACATACATAGTAATCAATTTATCTTAAACAGTGGGACCACTTGTGAAGATTGTAAGAATTGCTTTTTACATCATAACTTATTCAGAATTTGCCTGCCTCTGTGGATGCATTCATACAATGGGCATCTGCAAGGGGGTCAAAAAAGTGAAGATGATAGCTGCGGCTACTCAATCAAAGCCCATTCTGTTCATGTGATTTGTATGTAAAAAGGAGTGTGACTTTGCATGGTGGTGGTTGCCATTTTGATTTTTTTGACCTTCCCTGCAGACATTCCTGCTTCACCCTTACACTTGAGTAGCAGTTTCAGCATAAAAATACTTAAACTCATTAAGTGCAAATGCACACAACACACAATAGGGAGCTGCAGTTTACTACCTGCTGAGTTGGCAGTGTGGACAGCATAAAAGTAGCTTTACAACTGAAGAGTTATCGCTTTAGTTAATTACTGCTGTTCAGGATTGGAAGTGTGAATGTGCCTGTAGTTTGGGATTACCACTGAAAAAGGCAGCATGAGCAAGGTATTTACAATGGCTTATTGCAGTTGGCTATAAATTATATTTTGAGTCTACAGTAGCAGCCTTTTTCATTGACTCTCAAGTTTCCAAGATTATAGGTGGTTCCAAGGCGATAGGCATAAGAATTTTTGTCAGGGATAAGGAAAAGCTGAAAGCAATTTTGGTTCCAGTTTGCAACTGCTATCTTTGCCAAGGGAATTGCCTTTGGTCAATGGTTTCACCAGGTCCTTTTGTCACCCAATCCCTTGTATGCATCGCTACTAGAATATACAGCTGTTATATACCATTGGTGGCCACCAGGAAAGACAACTTTTTCCTGTAAGACAGGGGTGGGGAACCTTTTTTCTGCCAAGGGCCATTTGGAGGGGTGGGGGCGGGGTTTCTGGGATTTCCACGGACCGGGGGCCGGAGTTTGCGGGCGGGAGCCAATCACAAGCACTGGGGGGCGGGGTTTGCGGGTGGGAGCCAATCGCGTGGAAGGGGCAGGGTTTGCGGGCGGGAGCCCTGCGGGCCTTAGGCGGGAGCCCCACGGGCCTTATACGGCCCGTGGGCCTGACGTTGCCCACCCCTGCTGTAAGAAATCCATCAACTTGGGCCAGCTCCATTGTGATAAAACTGACAAATTGTTGTGTAGTTAACAGTAATTTCCCAGGAAATGTTTTACTTACAAAATAATTGTCCTTTCCAAGAAGCAAAGTACAAATCTATAATTTGGGGAAGTGTGTGTTTGTGTGTGTATATATTGTTCACAGCAAATTTACCTCCCATTATTTTCTATTCAGCATACACCACTGATTACATCAAACATGGAGAACTTTATACATGATTGTACAAAATATATAGCATGACACTGTTATTTACCAGTATGTGAAATATGTGACCTTTTAATCAGCAAATATTTATAATTGATATGTAGGAAATTTCCCATTCATTCTCTGAATAATCTTTACCAACAAATAATATGGCTTTCTTGATAGTATAGTTGCATTGTGCCACTGAATTTAGGATAATGATCACCAAAGACATTGGCAAAGTTGAATAACTGGAAAGTGAAAAGAAAGGCAATCATAAAATATACAGGCTTTTCCTATAAAAAAAGGGTCTGCCTTCTCCTCCCCTTGCCCTATTTTGCCTTATGGCAAGCCATACGAACACATTTGAAAGCAAACAGATGTGAAAATACGCTTCTTCCAGCATTTGAGATTTCCATAAATCCTCAGATACTTGCCTGGTCTTGCTTTTCTGTGGCTGCATCTTTTCTTTTAATTGGGGAAATATATGAATTGAATGCCCCTTGTCTGTACCAACTGCTTATAAGTTTACAGGAACAGTGTAACAGAACATAGGAACTGTATATAAGATCTCTCTCTCTCTTTCTCTCTCTCATACATACATATATGGAAACATAGAAATATTAGCAAATGCGTGATGGGTTGGTTGATATGTTAAAAAACTGAGTATATGAAATCTTTGATTGCTTTCATTTTTATTAGCCACTTTTTAAAAACTAATTGTGATAACATGTTATAAGAGGTGTTTTAAATATGCTTTTAAGATGGAATGGAAAGATGTAGAAGAAACAGATAAGAGCATTTTTGTACAGAAATGGGATCGCTTTTACAGGTGACTACTTAGTTATTAGACACCTTTTGAGATGTGTGATATTCTGAGTTGGGTACCCAATGCACCTCTGAATTTCTTATTGTAGGAATACTCAAAGTAGCTTCCTGATGGAGACCCAGATCTTGCGACAATAGAACTGTCTCAAATGCTTTATAATTAGGATTATTAGGAAAATACATTTGGGCTTGCATATAGGCTTGTGGAAGATATTTGCTGGAAGAACAGCCCCAGCAGGTGGAACAGAGAGAACATTACTAATGTCCATAATGCTTCCAGCTCCCCGCTGATTGCTTTTAGTCTGAATGGGACAATACCTCACTCTTCCGTCTGTCCTAAGAAAAGTAGACCAGCACTTGCAACAAGCAGCCTCAGCTGATAGTAGAAGGCAGTTGAAAATGAAGATTTTTTTTTAAAAAAAAACCTTATGGTTGAGGCTGGCCATTTGGAAAAAGTCTTCACAGAGCAGGGGATAGAGGAGTAACATGGGAGAGGCAGATAGGTTTCATACATATTCTGTGGTCAGCCTCTTCCATTTAGTAACAAAAATCACACCATCAATTTAGGGGCTAAGTGAAACATCTGGTTTGGTTCCTAGATACTTAAAAAGGGGAACAAATTTGCTACTGTGATCACTTCTTATGTGTGGGATTCCCAGAAATATCTGGTTTATTATTGTGGAGAACAAGATGCTAGATTTGATGAGCCTGTGGTTTGATCCAGCAGACCTCTTTTTTGTTCTTATGCTGTTTTATAGCAATTGCTAGCATTGTGTCTAAGTTGTTGGTTGGTACAACAGTCTTGTATCCTGTAAACTCCTTTGTTGAAGTTTTTTTTTTTTTTTTGCAGAACTAAAGGTTGCAAGCTAAGAGGCTTTTCTACAGTGTTTGAACTGCCTCTTCCAAGGAGTTTCACCCATGCTGTTTTTCCATTGCCAAAACTTTTTAAATACTATTACTCCTGAAATTGGTTGATTCTATTTCTATATACTGTACAGTTTGGGCTCATTTTTAATGATTAATGCTGTGTTTTAACTTTTATATTGCATTTCCACTGCAAAAGCAGCCTGAGATTTATTTGTGTGTGTGTGTGTGTGTTTTAAGAGGGATATAAATCTTATGCAGTGAAATTAAATGACATTTCTCTTCTACAGATGGAATTTCTTCTAGAAGCAAAACAAGAAATATCACAATTCCCCCTCTACCCTGCAGTCCCCTGAATGCGTCAGGTTGACAGACACATCTATAAATAACATTTTCTGGAACAAAAGATGGGTCAGAATTATCCTCTGTCTTAGAGATACTGTTGAAAAAGATCAGAAAGAAAACTTCATTTTAGCTGGGATAGGAAAGTAGAAATTGAGCAAGATAGGGTTTTTTTTTAGTTCTTTTAAAAATTATTATTTCTTCCTTTAGTCGTTTAGGTATTCTCAATGACAACTGGGATGGTGATTCTCAAAGTGCCTGAGAGTGTTCTTGACCTCTGAAAAATTGTCCCACTTCTCTATGTGCAAAGTGAGTGAAATTGAAAAGGAGGAGATCTGAAATACACCAAAGTACCCAACACAATCTGCAAGAACTTTGAGGATGTCTGTCTCTATTTGTCTTTGATTTGCCATTTTGATATTGGTTTGTTGCAGAAGAAACCTTCATTAATCTTTCCTGGCCGCCTTATAATTAATCTTACTTGTTTGCTAGTATTTGTGGTTTGGGAATGGAAACAGCCATTTTTGGATAAGCTCTGGGGAAGTACTTGCTGTTGCTGTCTTCCTCTGAACTTACTATTTTTGCTTTGATAGCATCAGCCTTCAGAAGCAGCTCTGTTTTACCCTTCAAATTTAAAAAACAGGCTTTACAGAGCAAATCAAACTATCTGTCTTTCTCTGCCACACAGAATTAAACTAGTTGTACTTTAATTGATTCTAATCCTGGGTTTAATGGTCAGATTCTCACAAAAAATCTGGGCCAATCAAACATGAGCAGAGGAGGCCCATGTTAGAATTTCCTGTTGCTTTTATGCATGTCTAGAAGCAATAATGGATGAGGCACTGTCAGATGGCAGTTTTGGCAGTGGAGAAGTTGGTTGGTTGGTTTAATCTTTTCCCCTGTGCCATTCCCCTGATAGCCCTTTATGTGTTGTAATTGAGTTGGTTTAATATAGTTGGATGATGGAGAAGCGGGTGGGAAGTCATGGGGGGGATGAGGGCTAGATAAATGGTGGGGAGAGCAGGATTTATTACTACCTTACACTACCTCCCCCCCCCAATCCCTAGTACAATTTCCTTGCTTACCCTATGCCAAGCTAACAAAGAAAAAGAGCTGCCCGTGGAGAAGATTCAATCATAGATTAATACATGCTATAGTAAGTTAATAAATATGTTTATTAACCAATTAAAAAGCTTTCTAATGATCATATTGCTATGTTCCTAGTAACTGGCACATTTTATGCTAGTTCATCTGTCCTTGGGGAAATTCTCAATTGTTATTTTTCAGTGTGCTATTTATGCTGAAGTGCCTTTTGAGGATTGTGTGCATGGGCTGAAACATTATGCTTGTCCATCCGTGACTTTAGATGTGCCTTTTCCAGTTGGTGCCTTTAGATCTACAGGACAACAACAGTCTGGCAAGGGATTCTGTCACAACACATCCAGACATCAGATTGAGGAAGGCTGCTTTGGATGTTTATTTAGTATCAGCACAAACGTTTCATGAAGTATACATTCAATATATTTTGTGGTTTGCTATATTAATTAATGCAAATATTTCTTTATTTTCCTTTAAAAATCCCCTTTTAAAAGGCCTAAAGGAAGATATATAATAAATAGTTGAAAACTTTTCCATCAGTGTTCATAGAGGACTGAAGTCTGATTAATCATTTGCATCTTCAGTCTGCATAAGAAATGAGTCAGTCTTATATCAATTGATTAGAGCTAACTATCTGTTCATCCTATTGAAATAAATACTTAAAATGTTTTTCATTCTTGAATTGTCAACAGGCTTTTTGTTATTAAGAACTGTGTGTGCATCTGTGCAATCATTTGGGAAATCAGAAAGGCAATTGATAAAACAATAAACTAGAGATAATGGTTGTCCTAAAGAATTCCGTAAATACTTGCTTGACCTTCCTCTACTATTTACAGGCAAGCTGTGGTTGGTGAAGGATGCTCAGAACAAGGAAAAGGGCTTCTTTAAAGATGTCCAAAGAAAGAGAACAGAATCAGGAGATCAGCTACTTACTAGGCTTTAAATGGTGGCATGTAATTTAACAAAGGACTGGTATTCTATAGTCATTGCACTCATACAAGGCAAGAGAATTTTTCCTCTAAAAAGCTGCTCACTTTTGCATTTCATGACATTAAGTGAAATTGGAGTTGCATGATCAGAAATATAGTGGGGTTCAGCTGTCCTGACCTGTTACATTTACAATGCACATTCACTTATTCACTCAATGCTCCTCTATACAAAAGCAAAGCTGATAAAATCTTTTGGAAAACTCCTACAAATGGGCCTGGATTGTTTTTAACCTAGTTATCCTTGCACTAGGCAGTGTTTTTATTGTTTTAAATAACCTAGATGACCTTCAGTCTTGTGATCTATTATCAGTACTTCAAGGTGGTTCAATCTAGAAATGATGTACCACAGGTTGATTCCTATCAGTTTGTGATTAGATGTTCTTCAAATTTCTTCACTTCCTTAAGCTTTATAAAGCAGCCTTTTCCAACCTAGAGTTTTCCAGATGCTTTAGACCATGAGCTCCATCAGCCATGATGATTGTGGCTGCTGGGAGTAGTGGTCCAACACATTTGAAGGGGAACAGTTTGGGAAAGTCATCTACTTTCTATCCTTCATCTGCCATAATGTTCTTCTGATTTTATTCTCCCTTAGAAACCTATTATGAAGGTAGTGACATGCTTCCTCTTTCTTTGAGCAATCCAAATCCATGAGACAGTGAAACAGGATGTTCTTTCTTTCTTTTAGTAATGGTTCCTTTTTTTTTAAACAGGCACATTAGAAGCAAGTAGATATTCTAACTGTTGACAACCTTTCCTTTTTCAAGGTTCACCTTAATCTCTGGTCTCCAAATTTAAAGTGCTTGACATTGTGATGCTTTCCTATATTTGAGTTATGATGGGAGTGGGAAGAACAGTCCCACAGAGTTTAAGGTTTGTTATCCTAATGCAAGGATAACTAGGTTAAAAACAATCCAGGCCCATTTGTAGGAGTTTTCCAAAAGGTTTTATCAGTTTTGCCTTGTCTTCTTTGGGTATTGAAGACATAGCAGGTGTTCATTTCTGATCATTAACAAGTGGCAACTTAAAAAGCAAAGTTAGCATCTGTCAGTGCAGTATCTCCAAACTTTGGGGCTAGTATATACATTAGGAATTTACAAAAAAGACCCCCAAATCAGCCCCCTCCACAGAAATCCTATACATAAAATGCTATATATGCAAACCTCTTCTCTGTTTTCTCCTCATCCTTGCTTTGATGAGGAGATATGGAGAACCCAAAAGCATGCATAATATTCTGTAAACTTTTGTCCTAGTGAAGAGAGTGCTTGGGTGTAGAACTTGGAGTCAGCTTTTTGAGAGAACACACTGAGACAAATCCTATCTTATCAGCTGTTGAAAGGGAATGGAATCTGCCATGCCACAGTAGAAAAACACAAACACCACTCTGTGCTTCAAATCAACCAGCACCATGTAATCTTATCTTTGTGAAGTTGTTTCTTAAGTGGCCAGTCTATTAAGAAATGACATGTGGAAGTTTTATAAGCTTGGAATGTAGCAAAGATAGCTTTTAAAAAGTATTTTCCATTTACATCGAGACCAACAAATATGGTGACTTAAGAAGAACCCAGGAACAAAGAAAGAACTTGACCAATTGTGAGCATCCTTCTGTCTAGCTCTAGAAAGAAAGAGATAACCAAGATGGTACTGCCTATTGATTGATTTGATTGACTCTACTCCTGATAACACCTGTTGTGAAGATGGATCCAAGCCACCTCTCTATGTTTGCACTTAAATCTTATTTTGATATAATGTGTGTAAATTCTCATGAAAGGTCAGGAATAAGAGCAAAAGCTCAACATGTTCTTGTTAAGATTTACCCCAGGATCATGCCACAGACACTGGGCGTGACATTGGTACAAGGCATCTATGTACCCTCTGAATGTGAGTGAAAAGATTCTGCATGGTGCAAAGAAACTTTGGTCAAATGGCTGGGCATTTCCAGCTCAGCCATTTCCCAATGGAATAAAATGCCTATAGGAATGTATAACACATTCCTCTTCATGCTGAATCTCCTCTGTTAATTTCAGTGGAGGGAACTAGATCTGTATATGTAGTCTGGGGAACCTTATTTCTTCTTAAAGGCCTAGGCTGTTGCTGTAGAGACAGAGAGATCATGACCTAAATTAATAAAGTTACTTAGGTTTACATCCTTTTGAAATCAATAAGTTTAAAGTGAGCCAAAAGTAAGTACTTTGCTTGATTTCATTAGGCCTAAGCACATTTCTTTGCCTTAAGGACAGGGAAGCTGGCAGTTGTTAATCTTCATTTAGGGGGAGTTGATCAAATTGAAAGCCTTCATCTATTGTAATATTCAGAGACTCACAGTTTCGGCATGAAGGGTTCTGGTTATTAGCTGGCATTCAGACTAATGTGTTCATCCCCACCGATGATTAATTTTAGGCTCACACCTAAAGTATTAAACTATGATATTTTTCAATATCTTAAAGAAAATCTCCAGCATTCTCCTTTCTTTCCATCTCCAGCAGAGTTCGCATTCAGAATGGGATATTGTTGTATCAGCATCATTGTGTTCAACCTTTTTTTCTCCCCTAAAAGGATGTTATTCCCCTCTCCCCTCATTTTTTCTTAATAAGATCGTAATGCATAAAAAGAAAACTTAGGGGATGTTTGTCTACATTTACTCCCTTTTTTTAAATAGTCGGGGTTCTGCACTCACATGGAACATTGAACTAAATTATCTTTGTAATTACAAATTGCAAAGCTGAGTAATAGCAGCATTAGCTCAGCTGGCATTCCTAAGTAAAGCGAGGAAGGGAATGGCATTGGAATTCCTAGCGTTTTCCTCACTTGGCAATGCCAGATTTCATGGGAATCTGATGACAAACTACTCACCCTTCTAGTTATGGGCCTCCATTAAAACAAAGCAATACCTAGGAGGAGAGCTTAAAAAATAACCCCGTATTCTTTTAACTGGTTCAAAGGAATCTGGATTACAACTGCTTTTCATTTATTTTACTTTGGAAGTACTGCCATATTTCTGTGAAGTGGAGGGCAGCCTAGAAAGGGACTGTAACTTGCAAAGGTTTCTCCCAGTTGGCTGGAGGGCTGGTAGAGATGTCCCAAGAGGGGGTGCACCCATTTTTCCATAAATTGTTGGTGTTTTTTCTCTCTCTCTGTGTTTAAGGGTTGTCTGGGGAATTCTGGGAGTTGAAGTCCACACATCTTCAAGTTGCTAAGGTTGAGAAACACTGCCTGAGAGAGATGCTTCTGCTCAGGAAACGTAATGTGCCCTCAGTATGCTAAGGTAATCTTTAAGGAAGTGTGGCATGATACAGTAAGAAACTGTAGGTGCAGAAGCCAAAGTTTTGGGGAGTTTGTAGTCAGGTTGATTTTAAGAAAAGAAACAGGCCTATGTTCATGGTAAGACTTTACAATATTATCAGAGGTACGGAAAATGTGAATATGAAGAAGCATCCGTTCTGCAGAAGGCGCCACTTCAGTATTTAAAAATAGAAGTAACAATAACACAAGCAGGCATTTTTTCCCGTTCTTTTTCTTCCAGCCTAATTGAAACAGTCTAATTTGTTTATAGGAAGCATTTATAGCCAAGACATGTACCTAATGAAATCCCAAAAGAAATAAGAATACTATGGGAAAGCAGCAGGGAAAGAATTCCACTAACTAGAAATCTGCAAGAGTTACACATAAAAGAAAATAGGGGAAAGAAGGAAGACAATAATGTGCAAAATAATGTCCACAAGAAAGAGAAGATGATAACACAAAGTGGTACCAATACAAACTTGTTTAGGTAGAAGGCCTAAGACACTAACATTCTTATCTTGACAAGACAGAAGAATTACCAATAATGCTAATACTTATGCATATATAAGAAACCTACCTATCAATTTCTTTCTCCCTAGCAGGGTATAACTCAACTAAATATGCTAGATAGATCAGCAGTATAGGAAAGCTTACAGCCTTGCCTACCATGCTGGCCAATGCATCTTAGCTAGGCTTTTGCAGAAATGCAAGACACAGTAGGAAAGCTGCTTGTTAGCAAAAAAAAGAGTGTAAAATGGTCATTTGTTCTAACCTACCCCTGGACTCATGCTGATATCAAGAACATCAAGCAATATATAATAAAAATCAATCCTATAGCTCAAGGAAGGAAAGAACCTATACTAGATATTATCCCACTACAGGGAATTTACTGAAAACGGTGCCATTCACACCTGCATAGTCTCAGTAAGAGTCAGCAGATATTAATGCAGTTGAATAGCTAACAACCAGAAGAAAGATTAAGGCACAGAAAGCCTGAAAGTTGAACTGCACAATATAAATGGTGGTGTCCATTCTAGAGGAAGGAATTTGGGAAGCCACTGGGAGGACCTCTTTTGGGAGTTACTGGGAAATCTGATTTTTGAGGAAAGGTTTGGTTTAGACGTTCACGAGGATCCAGAACACATGCTCTGTTACCTATGGCTAACTTGGCTTGGAAAAACTGTAACCATAATTCTTATATTTGATAACTTTTAACTTTGTATTTCTTGTATGTGGATCTGGGTTCTAATTAATGAAAACATTAAACCGTGTCTTAACCATTTTGTACAAAGGATGGATGTATCATATGATCCTAACTTCAATAGATCCTAACCTGGAGAACAGTATTGTGGAAAGCTGTCCTGAACATGGTACCTTAGGCTTTTTCAACCCTAAATCTTTCTCCTTGCAAAATATGAAGTGCATAATGCCCTGATCCACTCATGTGCGTTTTTTTGTGTTGATGTACCTTATGGGCTTATTAAGAGCCTCATTGCTCTGTGGCACAAGTCCTTTTTCCAGTGCTGCTGCCTTTGGTGCCCTACCCAACTGTTCTAAGGCAAGAGATCCCACCTGGAATAGTATGGATTGTACTAGGGGGAGGGGCTGCAGAAGCAAGGGAATTTGTAGAAAAGAGGCATTTACACAATACAAAATACATTTTCACTTGCACAAAGTATGTTTGGCTCTAGGCCAATAGTTGTAAAATTAGTATCAACATTTCTACCAAATTCTCAAAAGACCTTAGGCTGTTAGTGCAGTAGGTGACAGCAGTGACAGACTGGTATTCTTAATTGTTCATTTTTGGCTGTTCTTGCAAGCACTACTATTATCAGCTTCCAGAAACCACATTCAACATGTCTCATTAAATCAGTGGCACGTCTAGCTGGTATTTTACAAGCCCTGTATTTCAGCAATAGTCCACCCTTACATCATGGAAGGCTTTCAGTGCAGAGGAAAGAGCCACAAATGGCACTAGCTGCTGAAATTAATTTCCCGAATCCCTCTCCTCTCTCCTCTTTTAAAAACAACATGTTTTTACTCCTTCTGGATGTGAAGATAAGTCTCTGGGCAATGCAAGCTGAAACCAATGGAGTGGCTGAATAATATTTCTAGCAGTTGGGACAGCTATGCTATAATTATAGAAAACAGAATGACTTATGCAAAATAATATACAGATTAGGATTATTTTTACAAAATAAATGAAGCAGATCAAGTACCGAGATCAAGGTAGTATAGACAGCTCCCTTACTGCCTGCTTTCAAAAACTGTTAATATTTATTTTGGCTTTAAAGAAAATTAGAAAGAGTTTAGCAAAGCATCAGCCTCCATAATTATCTTTATTTTTCAAGAATCCCTTTGGATCACATATAAACCTCCACACATCCTTAAAACTTTTTTTAAATGATGAGAAAGTCTAGCTAAGTGCTTTGTTTACAGATGTGAATACCTGCCCCCACAAAAACAAGGTTTGCAGTGAGTGTCCAGGGAATATAGGGTAGGTGTCAGGAGTAATTCTTTCTTTCTTCATATTTTGAGCCACAAGATGAGAAACTGCTCAAAGATGAAAAAAACAAAGTAGGGATGTCTACTCAAAGGTGGTTGCAGAACATCCGGTCCTCTGTCCAGCCCTTCCTGAATAACTGCCTTTACAAAGTAGACAGGTAAGAAGACAGATAACTGAGGGCACATTTGTTGAATCTTGCCTACCTTTTCTTATACGGGTGAAGAAGGCCCAATCTAACAGCCTATCAGCATGCCTCTTTTGGAGAGATTTGACTTGCAATTAATATAGATGTATTTTGAGAGTGAAGACTATACAGTTCAAAATATGTTGAACTTGGGTAAAATAGAGTTTATATCTTTTGTTCTTTGTATCTTTGTAGATCTCAGAAAATCAAAATCACTGTATTGTGAGTAGCTATACCCACTCTGGCAATCATTTTGTGAATCAGAAATCCTACAATGGCAGCCATTTCCTTAGAGTGTCCAGAACCTGTTCTCAGAAGGCCAAATGTGTCCATTGATCCCAAGAATCTGGGGATCCCAAGTATGTCAGATGCAGAACTGGGACTGGGTAGATGAAAAATGGCTCTTTTAAATGTGGCATACACACAATACTGCTGAACTGACCTACTTCTGGGACAAGTCCCCTAGACATATCCCTTCCTACTTTCCCCCTTCTCATTTTAAACTGAGAACACTATAATAGGTGGCTATCCAGTGTCTGCTATATGAAGACCCAGTTCTCTGGAGAAGGTGCTAATGCTGGGAAAGGTGGAGGAAAAGAGAAGAGGATGACCAGCAGCAAGGTGGATGGACTCACTTACCATGCCAATGAGTGCACTGTTGGGAGACTTGAAAGAACAGATTAGGGAATAGATCATCATGGAGAAAATCTATGCTAGGAATTGAAAAAGACTGGATGGCACATAACCATCAAGTGTCTACTTAAACACCTTTGGAGTACTGGAGCATTACTTCCATTATTGAATTTCTTTTACCATTGAGTGTTCTCCTAACATGAGCCGAAGACTATCTCTTTATCTGTTAAACCCATTTGATGTTGTCCTACCCTTGGGGGTGATAGAGAAAAGTATTCCATGTTTTGTGATTTCTGTAACAAACTCTGGTGGAACATTTGTGTAATGTGGAAGGCTCTCAGCTTCAATAATAATTCCTTTTAACCAAAATTCCCTTTGACATTGGAATAATATTTAATCTGTCTCAGATGGCCTCTCTAATTAGCCAATGGTTAATAGGGGCGTGGTGGCTCAGCGGGTAAGACGCCAGGCTTGTTGATCGGAAGATTGCAAGTTCGGAGGTTCAAATCCCTAGCCCTGTGTGCAGAGTGAGCTCCTGCACTAGCTCCAGCTCTTGCCAACCTAGCAATTCGAAAGCATGCAAATGCAAGTAGATGAATAGGTACCACTTCGGTGGGTAGGTAACAGCGTTCCGCGCGTGTCATGCGGCCACATGACCGTGGAAGCGTCTTCGGACAACGCTGGCTCTTTGGCTAACAAACGGAGATGAGCACCGGCCCCTAGAGTCGGACACGACTGCACAAATGTGCGGGGGGTACCTTTACCTTTACCTTTACCCAATTGTGTGTGTGTGTATTGTATATCTATATCCCCAAAGAAAAAAAGACTGTTAGTTTACATTTATGGTGTTGTATAGATATGCCTTATATATTTTTCTGCATTGGATTAATGGAGCACTCGAAATGGATATCTTTCTTTTCTTCTTAAATGGCATGAGGTTTATATCAGATCTGCAGTGATTATACTTAGGAGAAGCAGAATGTGAAAGGGCAGTTTCTGTTAAAAACATCAACGTATCTGTTTTAAACTGACACAATTTTTTTTGTGCTACGTTATGTAACTGTGGCTACCTTAGCAAAACACTTTAAATCTTCAGCAGAAAGGGAATTTATCAAGTTTTTTTAAATGATGAGAAAGTATAGCTAAGTGCTTTGTTTACAGATGTGAATACCTGATTGTAAACCGCCCAGAGTCTGCCATGGTAGAGATGGGCGGGGATAAATCCAAATAATAAATAAATAAATAAATTAATAAATAAGTTTGAACAAGCAAATGGGAAAATCTAGAACTCTTTATGTTGTGGAGTCCTTGGTGCTCTCTGAGCCGTGTTGTTTTCTTGCAGACGTTTCATTGCCAGGCTAGGCAACATCTTCAGTGTGAAAGGGACTGGGACTTGCTCTCTGTTTATATACCCATATAAACAGAGGAGGGTATATAAACAGAGAGCAAGTCCCACTCCCTTTTCGCACTGAAGATGTTGCCTAGCCTGGCAATGAAACGTCTGCAAGAAAACAAGGCTCAGAGAGCACCAAGGACTCCGCAGTTCAACCCTGAGCTACAAATATTCTCTTCGATTGGTACTCTTTATGTTACCTGAAACAAATATTTTGTCTTGGCCCACACACATACACCACACCGCACTAACCACACAAATATAGTGCCTTGTTTAGATAAAAAGGCAGGAGAGCATTATTCCACATCCCAGTGAAACAGCAATTCATTCTCCAAGGGAGAATCACTTCTCTAGACAATGGTTTCAGATATGTAAGTATCAGTTAATTATTCTGCAGTGTTGCTTTCTTGACTCAGGGGAAAAACAGAGCTCCAGTACTGTACAGTTTTTTTTACAAATTTTACATGAAATTTAGAAATGCTAAGATTAAGCATTAAGTGAGCTATATGTTTTGTGGAGCAAGGGTCAGGTTTGATTTGGAAGTCGTCTCTCCATGACCAATACAAGCATCCTTTTCTTTCTTCCAAAACTGAGCTTTGAGAGAGAAACAAGTTTTCAGTACAGTGGAAGAGACTAGTTGGAAGCAATCAACTGGCAAACTACAACTTATGTTTAAAACAATACTGTTTTAAACTCTTTTCTGGGTTTCTTTTAAATAAGACTGCACAGACTGCTCATCTAATTGTGTAAATGCACAAATTGCGCAGATTTCCTTTCACTTTATTTATTCATCAAATTTTTTGCAACTGCCCATCTCCCCCCAGAGGAGGGACTCTGGGTGGTTTACTTTAGACCAGAGCTTTCCAAACTTTTCATGTTGGTGACACACACCAACGGTGGCGGTGCTGATTGGCGGGGGTGCCGCTTCTTCTGGTTCCCCCCATCAGCGCTTCCGGGGTTTTGCGCAACACACCAGGACACCACAGGCGACACAGTAGTGTCTCGCGACAAACACTTTGGAAAGCTATGCTTTAGACCTTTTAATGGCAGATAGCTAGCCTAAAGAAGTGGGGGGTAGGGAGACTGATGACTCATCCAGTGTTTAATTTTCTCATAGTCCACTTATAATTGATCGAGAAAACTGTAAAGCTGGGAAGGCTGCGGACTGTCTTCCCTTAAAATATCCTGTTTTTGACTTGTTAAACACAAAATATATTGAGAAGTGTCTTGTACAAGCACTATGGAAGTTAACAGAATCTGTGCTAGACATTCACTGGCCTTAATTTAAATGGGAATAATGCATCCTGGAAAATAGAAAAGTTGCTGGAAGGAACATTCTGTTGTGCCATTTTGCTTTAAGTGACTGGAGAAGTGTTTAAACTGTTGGTCAAACAACAGGTTTGATTTAGAGTTGTAGTTTGAGTTTCAGAATTTCATCTAAATAAGGAGGAGAAACTCGTCCTCCCTCTTGGGCACAAGGGGACAGCAGAAAAGTGATTTTCACACTGCTGTTGTAGTCTCTGCTAGCCCAAAATCAAGAGTTTGGTAGCACCCTTTTTGACTAAAACATTTATCCAAAGCATGTGCCTACCAGCCAAGGCACCTCCTGATTCACAATGCCATCTGTTTCTAACAAGAGCCATATATTATTGTGATGTCTGACTCTTGCTGGATTTCCGTTTCTCTTTCTCAGATGGAAGCCCACTGCATCGCCACAGTGGTTCATTTAAAGGAAGTGGGTGTGGTTTGGCAACGTTTAGAGCATTGTTTCTTAACCTTGGGAACTTTAAGATGTGTGGACTTCAACCCCCAGAATTCCCCAAACAGTCATGTCGGATGGGGAATTCTGGGAGTTGGAAGTCCACACATCTTAAAGTTAGGCTGACCATATTTCCTTCAGACAAAAACGGGACTTTTGGGATGGCAAAATGCGACAGGGTCTTATGCCACCATGCCGGCCTCCAAACCCCGCCCCCCAGTCCCACATGATTGGCTCCCGCCTGCAAACTCCGCCCCCATCAGCGTGATTGGCTTGGATTTTATTTTTTTTCCCGATTTTTAAAGTTTTTTTTTTTCTTCTAGCAGTAAATGGTGCGGCAGAGCTGGTGTGTTTGGGGGAGGCTGGAGTACACACACTGTGCACACAGCACCGTCATCGGCCAGGGAACAAGGGGCGGGGATGGAGGGGATGGAGGCCCACCACTGCCCCATCCCCCTCGGGCTTGGCCAAGGGAGGGAGGAAAGTCGCTGCTGCTGCCACCACCGCAGATCAGGAGAAGCAGGAGGAGCCGCTCGGCTGCTTCAGCCACACCACTCCGCCCCTTGCTGCCCGCTGAAGCTCCCCAGGGTGGCCGGCTCCTGCTTCTCCTGCTCGGCGGCCCGACAACTCTCCTCCCTCGGCCAAGCCCGATCAGATGCACATACACACTCACACACTCACAGGACAGACTGCCCTTGGCAGGAGCTGGTCGTGCTGGGAGGCTTCAGCCACACCACTCCGCCCCTCGCCACCCGCTGAAGCCCCCCAGCATGGCCAGCTCCTGCCAGGGCAGTCTGTCCTGTGAGTGTGTTTGTGTGTGTGCATCTGATCGGGCTTGGCGGAGGGAGGAGAGTTGTCGGGCCGCCGAGCAGGAGAAGCAGGAGTGGCCACCCTGGGGAGCTTCAGTGGGCAGCACGGGGCGGAGTGGTGTGGCTGAAGCAGCCGAGCGCAGCCAGCTTCTCCTGCTCGGCGGCCCAACAACTCTCCTCCCTTGGCCAAGCCCGATCAGATGCACGCACACACACACATGCGCACACACACACACACACACACGAACCCCACACCCTCTTTCTCCAGCCTCCCCATGACCAAATGCACCCGCACCTGTTGCAGGGAGGCTGGAGAAAGAGGGTGTGGGGTGCGTGTGTGTGTGTGCGCGATTACGCTGAGCAAGTAATCCACGCACCCCACACCCTCTTTCTCCAGCCTCCCTGCAACAGGTGCGGGTGCATTTGGTCATAGGGAGGCTGGAGAAAGAGGGTGTGGGGTGCGTGTGTGTGTGTGTGTGTGCGCGATTACTCTGAGCAAGTAATCTGCATGCACACGCACACACCCCCCCCCTCTTTCCACAACCTTCCCGTGCCTGCTTTCCCTGGCCTCACCACTGCTGGGCAGACAATCTCAGGATCAGGTAAGGAGGCAGGAACCTGGACTGTGGTGCTGTGTCTGCTGCTGGGCTTGCACGTGGCAACTGGGCTTCCAGTTGCCGCGCTGATAGGGCCTCTTCCGGGCTGCCTCCAATGGCAAGTCCAGCTCCAGTCCTCCTTCCTGTCTTCCTGTCCTCCTTCCCGCCAGGTTTAAAAAAGGGACAAAATTGAGATTTTGATCAAAACGACGGGATGGTTGAAAAATGCTAAAATAACGGGACTGTCCCGTTCAAAACGGGACGTATGGTCACCCTACTTAAAGTTCGCAAGGTTGAGAAACACTGGAGAAGAGGCATTTAATACCTGAACATAAACATGCAACACCCCTCCATACTTTTGTTTCCACCAGGTGGCTGAAAACACAACACATGGCACTGATCGAAGTTTATAAAAACCAGAAGGAATCAAGGGGTCTATATGTCTGGCTCCTCAGAGATAGCACTGATAACACTGATATGGAACTGGTTAAGAGAAGTTTTAAGGTTGAGAAACACTGGTTTAGAGTTTCTGGTCCATCTTGACATATGTTTATCTTTAGTGGGGAGCCATACTCCACTCCTCTTCAAGAGCAACAGATCTCATGCTTAGCCCTGTTCCCTTTCTGTGGTCACATCCTGTGATTCAAGAATCTTGTGGTTCTGCTGTTGCCTTGGATTGTAATTGTACCAAGAGACACTATCAGAAATTTCTGAACAGTGTCGTGTTTCTCTGTTGGCTGCTTTGTACTGAATGAAGAGGCATGGGAGAATGGGCATTTCCCACCTTGAACCCCTAAGGAATTTGCTTAACGTTGATTTAGCATTCAGTGCACTTGAATTCATTTGTCCATTTGTTAATTATTTTCTTTACATTTCTACTGATTGCAGTGCCATTTATTGACTTGAACATCCCAATAATGAAGGCTGCAGCCCCTCTTACTTATATCCAATGGCTTTCCAGATTATTCCCAAAATGCATATTACTCTGAAATCCTTTGAAGCAGCCTTCCTGTGCCAGTTTTGTGTGGGAATGGATAGGAACCCAGCGAAACCGATAGTGCTTAGCCAGCCCTAATCTTTCATCCATACATCATAGATTAACGTCTGAATCAGGTCTTTGTCCTAAGTTTCCTTTTGTAAAACAGGAACAGCAGTGATTTCATGATGCTATAATTAGCTGTGTTAAGGCAGGGTGATGTGATTCCAACATAAGATTTAGGAGTGCTGTTATACTGCCAGCTATTTATTAACTTTTTACTGATGAATGCTTCCTAGACTTCTCTTGGCCTCGGTTTCAGCTGTGTTGGGGCAGCCTTGTGCAATGGATGTTGCAAAATTGAAGACTGCAAAGCACTTTTCAAATTAAAATGTTGCATAAATGATAAAATAGGAGAAGCAGTTGTTTCCAAACCATTGCTAGCTTTCCTGCTGACACTGAATTAAAAGTTAGTGACTTTTCATGGTGGTGCTGATCAAGGAAAACAGATAGACTCTAAAGCAGTGGTTGCCTTTTTTTCTTTTTGGCAACTGAATCATGACTTGGCTGCAACCTAAGAGAGAGCAAGACTCTAACATGGCTTCCTGTCCCTTTGTGTGATTTCTCTTCTAGCTACCTAGCTGAAGAAAAGATCATAGTAAACCATGGGAATTGCATGGGGCTGCAGATCTGCCTCTCATGAAACTGGGCCATTGAATAGTCATTCACAGACCAGGCCTTCTCTACTAGTGCATCTGTGCTGAAGATTGCAATCTTCTGTGGCCGTTCCCCACCTCACCCACTCCACAACTCTGGGTGGCAATGCTAAACTTCTGTTCATTTGAACAGAATGGCAAAGATACCACTGCTAATTCTTAGAGAGATGGTGGGCATTGCTATTGCTTCTAGTAAAGCTTTCCTAGCAGAAGATGTTGTATTAATGTTGTATTAATTAATGTACTAAGGAGAGATGTAAGTTCTTTCTATAGACAATATTTTCTGCATGCTTTAAAAAGGCTATCATGCAGATAAATGACAGATCTTTTTTAACCTGAGAAATGCAATTACTTTATGGGAGAAAGAAGTCTGTGTGTGAGGGAGAGAAGCAGCATCATTACATATACTTTTTAACATTAGCAACAAACAGCTTTCTGGTTCTGGAGCCACAAACAGAACAATCTCCATAATTATATAAACATTCTTATACTTTATGAGAGCTACAAAAATTAGGGTTTCCAGATTTGAGCAGTAAAAATCTGGAAGACCACTAGATAGTAGCAAAGAAATATAATACTCGCTGCCCTAGTGGTGGTCTGGATTTTTGCTGCCCAATCTAGTAGCCTTAACAAAAAAAAATAATCAGTCAAATTTTTATTCCCTCTGTCCCACAGACCTGTGCTAGAGAGCATGGTTTATGGTAAAATTGTAAGGTAAGATTTTCAATGCATTACTTGTATGTACTAGACCGCCATCCATTTCCAGCTGGGCATTACTAGTTTTGGGCAATAACCAGGGATCTCAAAATGAGATCATCTATATGTATCATGAGCATTGGAGTAGGATTTAAGCTGGCATCATAATGAGGATGGAAGGAGTAAACATTTCTTAATGGGCCAGAATGATGGTGATCCTGAGTCAATACACCAGCACGTTACTTCCTCAACCTACTTCCTCTGCATTCTGGTTCTACTGCCACCTAGCAAACTCAGCTGAGAACATCATCTTAGTGGCAACCATCTCTCAAGGGCTAATCTTGGCCTGCCAGGCCTTATAAAACCTTACGTATCTTCGGGGCATGCTCCCCCATCCGAACAATTTGTCTCTGGTATGAGAATGCTACCTAAATATTTGTTCCTTTTACTTGATTACTACTCTGGAGCTTGAATCTTTCCACAGTATATAGTGGCTTCTCCCCCTTTTGGTACTCTACAACTGGCAGAAAACATAATCTTTGTTTACCAGAAGGCCTCTAACATTTCCTAATTCATTCTTAGAAAATGAAATGGTGGGTAGCTGTGGCTAATTCATTCGTTTGCAGTGTGCAGACCTACCCAGAGAAAAAGACAAAGGAAAGTGTAGTGGCAGACAGCACCCTGTTGGCTGTTAAGGAGTTTTATTCCCTGTGGCAGCCATTTTGTGAGAACACCCACCACACTTTCAAAAGTCAGCATGTCTTGCCCCCAAATGGCTACCTTCCCTTGCTCTTTCCCTAGCTTGAGTAATGACCTCTTCCTGTTTTGAGCACATGCCTACTTCTGAGCCCCCTGATCCTTGATCTTGTTTCCTAACTGGGCCACACACTGCCTCTGGTCTATTTGAATTAAAAGTCTGACACACCTGCATCCATTACAACTCTGGGAACCTTTTTTTTTGGCATGCATTCTTTTTTTTGTTTAATTGATGTTAGTATTTGATTGTAAGACAGTGGCCATTGAAGATGAGGAAATATATGAAATGGAACTTTAAAAATAGCTTAATGTTCAATACTGAAACAAAACTAATGTGACTATAAAAATTAATAAGGTTGCTGAATTCAAGTTTTGCCTGTTGAAAAGTCATTATGTGTGTAATGATGTGAACTTTGAGGTAAATTCCTTGATTTGATTATGTGTTTAATGAAAAGGAGGTCAGACTTTGAAACTTTACACCCCAAGCTTTTTATATAAAATCCTTACATTTTGAAGGATGAAAGCCTATTAATATGATAATTTTAAATGTAAAATTATGTATTTTGAATTAGTATGATTTTGTAGTAGTGTTTTAAATAGAATAAAAGGGTGTGTTCTGGGGAATTAACAAATAATATAGTTGTTTCTCTGTATTTTCTAGCTGGAGTTGAGGCATCAGAAAATTTCTGATCGTTAAATGCAATTCCCAGATTTTGCAGAATCCCTTATGTTTCTAGTCTAAGGAAAGAGTATGTCATTTAATAATGCAACAACAACAAAATTAACTGAATGAGTTGAATTAATGGAAAAAGAAATGAGACAGTATAGAGGGAAAATGCAGCAGTACTGATCTTTAAATCAGAACTAATTATACATTTTATTATCTGTGTCTCAGTGTACTGTTGATCACAATTAGTGTACACACTGCCTCTCTCTTACTGTGCATTACACACATCAATAAAAATGAAAGAAAACAGATGAAATGAAAGATTTTTACACAAACACAATAATCATATTATTATTATTATTATTATTAATAATAATCCCTGAACAAACCCAGATATTATTTTCCCCCCAACCAACAATAGACAAATCAAATGAAATTAAACAGAGAACAAAAAGCCTTCAAAAGTTAAAAACAATTTACAGGAAAAAAAATTAAAGAAAAACTCAGAATTCAAGCATTCCACAGATTGTTCAAAATGATTGAAAGCCTAGTCTTCCATCCTTTTAACCATGTGATATGAGAACAATTTCATTTTTGACTTTATAGCTATACCAGAAGAGGCTATTGAGGATCTGAGATAGCCATAGTTAATGTCTACATTCACTGGTGATGCAGACTAGGTCTTTTAAAGCTTCCTCTGTGCACATTTCATGCACAAATGAACCTGCATCTGCACAGGAGGCCTTTGCACTGAAATGAATGGGAAAATTGTAGCCATTGTATTGAATGGAGCACCCATTAGGGGTCCCTAAACACCTGAGACATTGATGGTTGTTGTGGGTTTTCCGGGCTGTGTGGCCATGTTCTGGCAGTTTTGGTTCCTAACGCTTCGCCAGTAGCTGTGGCTGGCATCTTCAGAGGACAGGCGCACAGCTAGAAGATTCTCTCTGTGCCCAAGTGGAGGGTGTGTGTTCCTGCTGGTGTTTATAGCTGCTGAGAGGGTGTGTGTCTTCTGAGGGTCATTTACAAGAGATTAGGAGAGGGTTCTTTGTGGTGATTAGGGGGTGTGGTGCTGTCATGTGTGGGATTAGCACATCTATTGTGTGAGTTGTTTGTATATTTCTGTGGTTGAGTAGAATTCATTGACCTTTTGCAAGCTGTGTTTTTCAGGACTGGCAGCCAGGTTTTGCTGATCTTTAAGCTTTCTTCTTTTTTATTGAAACTGTGTTGGTGTTTACAATTGAGACATTCCTGGCAGCTCTGATTCATTACTCTGGCAAAATTACCATTGATTTCAACGCATCTGGGCTGCATATACAGATAGAAATCTAGTATGAAATTCTATGTGCATAAAACATTCTGTCCCCATATTTTGCTTTATTCACTCAGTCATTATATGGTAATACAATTAGTTTCCCCACTGCATCAAATATGTCTCATGTTTTTGAAGCTTTATAGAGTGATCTTTTTCTACAACTTTGATGTTCTGGCCTTTCCATTTAATTAATGCACTGAGCAGGTAGTTGGATTCAGTGCCCTGGATGGCCATTTCCAGAACTATGATTGTATGATGTTAGGTTTCTAGGATTCTATGGATGTGAATTCATACAGCCACTTCGCTCTCATTGGGTGTGTTTGTCATTGTCCATGTGAAAATATATCATAGTGATAGAAGAATTGTTGTATCAGCCAACTGAATAAAGGGGAAATTATGAACTCCAAAAGATGTATATTCCCCTTCTATATTTGGGAGAAAAACTTGGAAATATGTCTGCAGATCTTTTCAACTTTGACATCCAGCAGCACTGCTAAAGTGACAATGCGAAATATATTTTACACATATACCTTTCCATTTTCACAACTGGAAGTGGATAAACCTGAGACTCTTCAAATATTGTTGAATATCGCTCCCATGATTCTGAACTACTGACCATACTGGCAGGAACTGGAGTCCAATCATATCCAGAGGGCCATAGATTCTCCATTGCTACTCCAGAGAACAGCTCCTTAATCATTGTAAGCATGGCTACATTTTTATGGGATGGAAACAGTGAATGGCTTTCTTCTTCCCCTAATTACCTGTCAGTTTTCTTTTTCAGAAACAGGCCTATTGTGTGCTTACCACTGCAATAAGGAAGTGTTTATATGTCCATTTTATAAACCCTGTACTGCACATGACCATCCACACTGCTTCCATGTGACCAGGGAAGCAGCAAAGTCATGCACATTTTTTATTTTTCTGGCACCCAGAAATAGATTCTATCTTTAGTTAGGAAAGAAAAATGAATTATTTCAATACTTTCATTCTCCCTAATCCCCTTTTTGAATAGCCTGCTTTAGATATTTCAGAAATGGTGGTGAGGAAACACTGATAAATGAAAAAGTTTAGAAGGAAGGAGCATGAAAAAACCAATAGACAAACCAGCTACAAAATAAATATCACTGGACTGTTCAGTTGCACTGTCCCTGGATGATACTTCCCAAGTAAAGCTTTGTTTTGCTACCTTAATGTACTCTGAACATTGATGAGTACATTGTTGACAATGATCAAATAATAAACAACAATGCTGATATTTCTAATTCATGGAAATAAATGCTAATTCACTGCCAGACAATTCAGATAGTGCCACTTTTCTTGTTAGGACCCTTTGTTGTTCTGAAGGCCAATGGGTGGTAGAACTTTTTAACTCCAGCACAAGAGAGTAAATTTGAATTACAGTGTTCTGATGGTGGGTTGCCCTTTACAAAGGTCTAGAGGTTTCCACAGAGCAAGAGCAGGAGCAGAGAGAATAAGCAATGCAAGAGACCAAAGAATTGGCATCTGGAGCACATGCAGCATGAATACTCTGGGTAAAATGGGTGATTGAAAAAAAGCTCAAGGATGTTCTGGTGATTTAAGGTTCAACACAGCTATTCATACTTAAAATGAACAATGCCAAGTTCCACTTAGTTCCAACAGTCTAATCACAAACAGGCTTAATTCATCCATTACTCAGTGGCAGAGCACATGTCAACAGTCTCTAGTTCAATTCATGGAATCACCAGTTAAAATAGTTACAGGGCTGGATAAGCTTCTCCCTGAGACCTCAGAGAACCACTCTCAGTGAGAGTCCTGTACTAGATAGGTCACTGGCTTGACTCAGTACAAACAACTTTCTGTCTGTCCTATGCTTAGCTAGCAAACAGATTCCTTTCTACGTGATGAAACTTGCACAAATTCTTCCCTTTAAAACATAGGTCTTTCTCCAGCTCTTGGTTATTGCTTCTTAGGAACCTTACATAGAGCAACAGAATGAATACCAGACATTTCTGGACGCTCACCCTGTTCATTGAAAAGAAAAGATGTGGAAAGAAACATGCTTGCATCTTCAATGGTCAGTCAGCTTCACTATCACTATTCAGTGCTATATTACAGATTATGGTTTGCTTCATTCATGCAAAGTGTTACAACAAGTACAATGAAAGCATTCCCAAACTGGAGTATGAGAAGGAGCATAGCAGCAAATATTGGCAGATGGGAAGGGCATGGGAGGAAACTGAAATTAATCTGACAAAATATGTCAGAAATACAGGAAAAATAATGCTAGAGGTGGATACTAGGGCTTTGGGCATGAGTCTATAATCCACAGTTTGGAGCAAATGGAGAACTGGTTAAATATGGTTTAGGTGGCTACTTTTCTTTTAAGAGGGTGCTGGTCAGAAATAAGAGTTCTGAAAAAAATGGGAAAGGGATTTCTGTGGTATAATAACATCTGAACAACCAGGCAGTAAAGGAGGGATCAAAGCAAAAACAAAAACAAAAAACCCCAACGAAAACTACCCTCCCCAACAAACAGCATGGGGTTAGAACCCCCTTGGATTGTATTGGTCACTCTAGACTCACATGTGTCATTGAGGGTGGTGATTCAGCTTGTTCTTGAGTTAATGAAGAAGGCAACAAAGATTTTGGTAAGAAAGTCAAGAACTCCCATTTAAGTCATTCACCCAATATGATATAACTTAAAAGTTGGCCATTGGTCTTTCCAAACAATCCCTTTTGAAATCCAACTGCTCCTTAGAGAGGGAGGGGAAAGGAAAATACAAAGTAACTCCATCATGACCTTGTAGGCCGAGTTGCAAAGATGGCCCTGCATCCACGTCTCCATTGCAATGCTGCTGCTCCTGGTGAAGACTCCTGCAGATTTCAAACTCCTACCACAAAGCTACATTCCATCAATAGGTAAGTGAACATGGCAAATGTCTTTTCTTCCTCTGTTCAATAATATTAGATCTATATCTATATATCTCTCTTTCTATATATAGATACATATAGATACTATCTTCAATAGTTTCTTTAGAAGCCCTTTATGTGGCAGTAGGCTTCCAGAGATGAGAAAAGTATGTACAAGAGCCAGAGCAGCACAAACAGGCATGAGGTCAGAATCTTGGCAGTCCGTGGCCCGCCTAGCTCACCTCCAATCTCTGGTCTTCGCCGGTAGAGGAGCACGCCGACACTGATAAAAGCAAATATAGTGAAGAGGGTGACAGAGAAAGCCAGGGTGCCTGGTTGGACTGCAAATGACTCCCCATTGGCTGCGTGGTAGATTGCAGCAATGGACCAGGCTACACCGATTCCCAGGAAAACATTCACAGCGTTGCTACCAGTGACGTTACCTATGGAAGCATCTGCATATTGATCTTGTGTTGCTGCTACTTTGCTGGCAAACGTATCTGCAAAGTGAAAAGAAACACTATTATTTATCTTGTACTGTTGTCCCTAGTTCCAAGGAGCTTGGTGTTTTAACTTTTATAGGGGAAAGGGAGATGGATTCTTAGCCGAGGTCTTGCTTTCCATGTGTACATATACAGAAATCAAACTCTCAAATTCTGTTCCTTCTCTTGGTCAGTGTTCCTGTAATCTTCAAGCAACTCTGATTTGCAGTCTTATTTGGCAAATGGATTTCCAGCAATAGCAATCCTTCTTGTTTTAATAAATTATCTTATTGTAAACTGCCCAGAATCCCTCCTGAGGAGGGAGATGGGTGGTGATAGAAATGTGATAGATAGATAGATAGATGATAGATAGATAGATAGATAGATAGATAGATAGATAGATAGATAGATAGACAGACAGACAGACAGACAGACAGATAGATAGATAGATAGATAGATAGATAGATGGCAGAATAATATATTGACAACAATCTAGCCCAAAGCACAGATCTGGACAGACTTCAGACTTGCAGAGTCTAGAGCTGATGTTCTACCAACCTTAGTCCAGTGGCTTTTTACCCCTGTGGTTCTGACCCCACTGGTAATTAGAGACCACTTTAAATCAACTTCGCTAAAAAGAGCTAATAGCAAACTGCAGTCTTTAGGTCTCTCTTTGGAAAGCCTCTGCCCATCAGGGTTTGAAAATGCCAGATCTTAAACAGCGTATCTGGAATATTGATTTTCAAACTAATCTAAGCCTAGTATCTAATCCTACGGTCCATGGATTTTTTTCCCCAAATGGATATGTGCTGATAGAAGATCTTACATACTGTATATTGAACTTACATACAAATATATTTTATATTTAGTATTAATATTATTAGAAACATTTGCACTTTTATTATGGCTCTGAAACCATGTTTTATTTCCTTGAAGAGTTTTGTTGGCTTTCTTACTCTTCCTTTCTAACAGACCTTGATAGATAGCTATGCCCACAGAAAGATAAGGTGTACATTCCAAAGATAGCTTCTCCAGAGGAAAGGTATTGTTTAATAATGGTCAAGGGGCCCTAGCAAGGATGGAAGGAAGTTCCTTACGTATATGGAATGATGTTAAGATAGAGTGAAGGAAGGAAGTTCCTAATATGGAATGAGGTTAAGGTGGAGTATGGGTAACTGAGTAAGGGGTGGTATTCTAGAGGAGTTGAATGGAATGTATATAATGTGCTGTAAGGAGGGGGTCCTGCGCGATCGCCCACCTAACAGCTTGCTGTCATTGCTTTTGCTCTTGGGTGAAAAATAAAGGACTTAATTTCATGCAACTGCCTGTTTCTTTGATCCCGGCTCAGAAGCGAACCTGGTAAGGAAATAAAAAAAATTCTAACAGTGCTATCATCCTATCTTTCCTCCTTTTCAGTTTTGAAATTTCTCCAGGTCTTCACCTTGGCCAGGTTGGATGTACTCCCCTCTGCATTTCTTTGGAGTATTATAAAAATATCCCTCTACATCAGCACATATGCCATGTGGGGATGGCTCTGTAGAGTCCCTGAGCCACATGCTCCTATTTTTGCGCTCTTTACAGGGAATCTCGGATCCCATTCTGAAGAAATACCTGGCGGAGAATAGGAAGCTTATTGGTGGCTTCTTCTGACTGACCAGGGCTCTGATGTATCCTGTTGCTCGATTCAGTGCTTCTATTTGTTCTATTCATCTCACTTATAACTGCAGGATAGCATTAATCAGTGATCATCATTACTATGCCATTTTATTGTATTTATGCTTATTTTTATTTATATCTATAGATTTTAGATGTATGTATTTCGGTATATATCTTATATGCATATTGGAAGTACATGGGGGGAGATGGGCGGTCATATAGGTTGAACAAATAAATAGTGTGTTTTCTGGCTGTAAGGTAGTAATAGATATTAACTAAACCCACCTAAGCCCAGTGGCTCAGACATTAAGGGAACTGAAGTAGCAACAAGTAAAAGGGGATTGTAGCATATCTCTTCATTCCAGACCTTTTTTCCTGCAATCATTGGAGGAGGACTGATGCTTGGGAGAAGCAGAAGCTGAGTCTACAACTTCATCTTGCACATTTCTCCTGCACATGTTCTCCTTTAGAAGCTAGATAGCATTATACATGGATCCACTTTGCCTGACAGTACAAACAAATCTGTTTTGCAAATTTGAAGCTAGCCTCTCTCCTCATCCTTCCTTCTCTGGCATAATATTCTTTTTCCAGTTTTAACTATACAACTGTCCACTAAAAAAACACCATGATTAATACAATGTAATTTTCCTTGTAACTATGATTTAAAATATAAATTGAGACTATGGTTCCTATCTCTGACTCATGGTTAACATTAATTACATTAATGATAATAAAAAAACAATATTAAACATGCACTGTCTACTTGTAGTCCTACCACAAACTCTGTAAAAGAAGTTTAAGGGACTGTGAGACAGTCTGGGTTCACACTTATACTTTGAACTTAATGGGTTTTCTGAAAACTATGGTTTGATGATGCTAAGCCCCAATGGGTGCTTAGCACAATAGTAAACCATGATTGGCAGGATCACACTTCACTAAAACAAAAGCACAGTCCATTATGGCTTAGCACAAGGTGTGAATCAGCTCAGAAAGTGGCTTGTGTAAAGCAGACATCTAGTGAGTTCATGATAATGGTAACTTCTGAATCAGTTCTGAGGGCAGATTGTTTTAACTGCTTCAGCATACCAATTTAAATGTAACCTAAAGTAAAAAAAGAAACAGGCATTACTTTGAAAAGATCAGCTTGGCTCCCATTCTACAAAATCAGATTAGAAGGAAGCCCACGTTCTGCATTAATTACTTGTCTCTTTTTCTGTATTTCAAAGCATTGTTGGAAATCTACACCTCCCCCCCTTCCCATTACTCTATTTTCCTGGAGCAATTGCTAATCTTATGATGCTCCAATCACAAATATTTCACTATCATTAAAGGATATGGATAATGGATAAGGAGCGAAACGTTTCCATTAAGAAAATAGAAATCCAGTTGACATGATTCAAGCTACAGACAATTCCACCTGGATGACTGAGAACCTTCATAGACATATCATTAAAGGAGAATTTATTGTCACTTAAAATCCATCCCAAGTATACAACTGGGTGTATTTTGTAAAAAAATAAATAAATAAAAAATCAAAGATAAAGACTACAAGCTGCTTTAATCGAATGTTTTCAGTACAATGCCCTTAGGTCACCTCGGATAAAAAGAAATAAAAGATAGCTCAGCATACAGAAGCACTTCTTTAAAATATAGTTCTTGTGCAGGAATTTAGAAACAGCTTTTTCCTATGGGATCTTGGGTGCAAAATTGTGTAGTCTCAGCTGGCAGCTAGCTCTTCGTCCCATGCATAGGCAAGGCCAAATAGGTAGAGCAAGAATGTTAATCTACTTTGAAATTCAAAAGCTGCTTTCACCCTTAAAAATAGCACAGTGGACATTTCTAAACTGCCACAGTTCTCCACAGTTCTGCCTCTGCTCTCCACGGCAACTTAATAATTAGACTGCAGAACTGATCTCAAAATGAGAAAGCTCACACTAGGTCCTTCTGCAACAGCCAGCCAGCAGAGTTCTTGGCAGACAGTGCGTTGCAAGGTTACTTGCAAAATACTCTTCATTCACAGAATGGTTTTTATGAAATGTGTTGGTTTGTTTATTTATTAATAATATCAATTTACATGGCAGCCCATCTCAAATTCTGGACTCTGGGTGGCTAACAATGCTAAAAAACAGCATAAAAACATAAAAACCAGAAAAAACAGACTTATCACTACAGTGACAAATCAACACAACCAATTTATGGGCTCAGCCACACCTCATGACCCCAGGCCTGGTGCAACACCACACCCTCAGCTGTAGAAATATCAGAGTATGGCAAGTACATACAGTATGTTGCCCACAGAAGGTTTGAGATATATCTGATAATTACAAAAAAAGGTAGAGAATGGGCAGCAAGAATGCCTTTACTGCTTGAATTTGTTTACAGGAGAATGATATATAGCATGAATTGAGATTGGACCATAACTAAGGGCAAATCTATAGTGCTATTTTATACCAGTTGTATACATATGCAACCTCTACAGTGGCCCATGATCACAGAAAAGAAAAGAAGAGAAGAGAAGAGAAGAGAAGAGAAGAGAAGAGAAGAGAAAAGAAAAGAAAAGAAAAGAAAAGAAAAGAAAAGAAAAGAAAAGAAAAGAAAAGAGAAAGGCTCTCAGAGTCAAGAAAACCCCTGCTCACATTTTCTATTGTTCAGATATCTGCCTGCCAGGTGACCCTCTGACTAACCAGGAGCTGAGCATTGGTTCCTTTACTAGTAATGGCAGTAGGAAACTAGTGAATTGCTGGGCTGGAGAGGGGTGAGATCTGCATATCTGTGTGAAGGTTCGTGTATGTGTGCACATGAATGGTGCACTCCTATGAATGGCTCCAACCCACTTCTATTTTGGCAGACCTTGGGGCTGAAAACATTGTCTATCCATCTCCGCCCAAACCTACCTAAAAAATTGTTTTGTGATGTGAATTATGAGTTTTCAGTTAGAGATCATTAGCATCCTGCACAGGAATGCAAATCCTGGGGTTTTGTGGAGAGAGAATTGTACTCATACCAGTTTTAAGTTATTTTATGGTGTATGCAGGTAGTCCTTGACTTAACGACCATTCGTTTAATGACAGTTCAAAGTTACAATGGCCTCAGAAAAAGTACTTTACAACCTGTACTTGCACTTACAACCGTCATACCACCCCCACAGTCACGCGATTGCAATTCGAGCGCTTCTACCTTAGTTAGGCCTTCCATAACTGGTGCAAAAATCTGGGTGATCAACAGATGGCAGTAAAGAAATACAGAACACTCTAATACTTGTTGGTTCTTTGGGGTTTTGCCACCCAAGTGTGGTAGGTTTGCCCTTATTTAAAAATCTCCCTCTTTTATTTCATTTTGACTGCAATTCAGCAGCAACTTTTGGAAGGCTTCTGCTTGCCATATCCAAGACTTGTGGGCTGATGATCCTGGGGCCTCAGGTCATGCTTTCCTATTTTAGCAACTCCACAGGAAACTTAGGTCAATGACAAAGGACATTTCTTCCATCCATTTACTGATTTGTGTCCTGTAACTCCTGATGTGTAGACATTTGTAGCTGATAACCTTATCTCCAGATCATGAAAAGCTGCTGATTCCTGCATACCAAATAACTGTTACATAACTGAAAACATTGTTATGTATTTTAAGATTTTGAAAGAATCTGGAATGTTCTGTTTTAAAAAGTCAGGCTGAGAAGTTTTTTTTTCTGTTGGAATCAGGAGGGCTCATGGTTTAACTCCCTCCTCAGGAATGTTAATTACTGGTGCCAATAAGTATGGCTTGAACTGACCAATCTTGGTGCTCTGTTTCCAAGTAAGTTAAGTGGCGAGCTGAGTCAGGTTGGTCACATATTAAACTTTGACCACTCAGGTAATGCCAAGTTTTCTTGTACAGAGGTAAAGGCTTTATATTGTAAATCTCTTCTTTTGTGTTCAGCTGCAGCTATGTCCTATTGGTATGTAAATGGACCATGTGCTCTCTCTTGGCTGAGAGAGGCAATGGGTTAAGTTTCTGTTTCTGTTTCTTTGTTTTAAAATAAAAGTAACTTTTTTCTACTGCAAATGCTCAGTTTATTTTTTGATCTCTCAATATGTTTCTATAACTCTGATCTTAAATTAATTAAAACTACAATAAACATGAAAGTCTGCCAGCCTTTCTGCTCCCTCTGTTGGCAACCTAAAGCAAATTATTGCCAATGAATTGTGGAATGTAGAAAATCTGACTGGACTGGCACTTGGATTTTTTTTCCACACTGGCAATGTGACCACTTGGGAATGTTCCTATATCATCTGCTTACATCGTATGTGCTCTATCACTAAGTTACAACCTATAATGGCATGGAGTTAACATGAGATTCACTGCTACCAGGGAGTCACAGCTTGCAGGAGGCTAGCTTAGAGGTTGTTTGAAGGACTGCATGACGCATAGTTCTGTTCTCCAACTTCTTCCTGCTACCTCCCAGCATTGGTCATCCGAGGTGACTGCCTCACAATAATAGAACTGGCCCTTACATCTGGCTACTTTAGCTGTGACTTCCCCACTGGCTCACTTCCGCTGCTTAGGCCTTGGTTGTCTTCCCTGCTACTGGACGTGGACATATCAAGATCCTCCTCATTAATGGATTCTATTAAGCAATATATAAAGCATTTTATTATGCTTACTGTTAACCATCTTGAAATAGACTAGGGAACAAAAGGATTTCAAGAACCTAAGTTTAATTATTATCATGATGGGTATTTTTTTCATTCGTCTTGTTTAATTATCTCTAATGGTAAAACTAGTAAAAGGAAAAATTGCCTAATAAGCTCAGGGATGGGAAAGACAAAGTACTGATTACATGTGATTAAAATGATATATTCAAAATGAAATGCCACTAATATAATACAAGGAAGAATTGAGCATAATGGTTACAATTATCTCTTGTGCAAACCTTTTCATCGTAGCCAATCTGGAAAAACCAGGAAAGTTAATTCTTAAGATCTCTGTCGTGCTGAGAATCATTATTCTGCTTTGCTTTATCTTTGCAGGCCAAAATATTTTTGTAACCTTATAGTCAATATAGTAGAAGAAATCTGAAAAGCTTCTGCATTAAATTGCTGAATTTGTTCTTAACAGATATGATACAAATCTGTATGTGACATTTATATGGAAAACAGTATGTATAGACAGAGTGGCAGCAAGCAAACTTCCCTGACATTCCCATAGTGGGGAAGGCCCATTGCTAAATGACAGAGCACAAGCTGTAAAGCCAGGAAATTCCATGATTATTATTTGCCATCTCCAATCTATATCTATCTATCTATCTCTATCTCTATCTCTATCTCTATCTCTATCTCTATCTCTATCTCTATCTCTATCTCTATCTCTATCTCTATCATCTCTATCTCATCAGGTGGCAGGAGATGGAAGGATCTTTGTTTTGGACCCAGGAATGTGTCTTGATTTTCTATTATGCCACTTTCTTTATTAAGTTATTTTAATGAAATATAACTTAATATTTTAGATGTAAAACAGTTATCCTGGAAAATGGATTGCCTAGTTTATGCGAAGAGAAATATGATCTGTAACTCTACTGCTGGGGACAACCTAAAATGCATCAGGTAATCCTTAGATTAAACCACTGTTATTGGTCTTGTCCCAGTGAGTTTTCTTCTGCCTTTAAATACAATTAACTATGCCTTGCCTGAATTCTTTTCCCCCTCTACTTCTCTATATACAGACAAAACATAAGTGGCACTAAAATTTATCTTCCACAGAGTTATATTAAAATGCAAATAGCAGCCTCTAGGCTGCCCAATCTATAGGAGATAGACTACTATACTTCTATAGTCAATTCCCAAAGTGGTCTTTACAGCAGGAGAAAAACAGCCATTGCCTTGATGCATCACTGGGACCACGAAAGGGAGGAAAAAATTAAATCCCTTTTCCATACCTTGCATGGACCCTACTGTGACTGGGCTTCATGATCATGATCAGATCATGGTTGTTTGCTTTCTAAAGCAATACAAAGCTGATACGGTACTTCTCTGTATGCCTTTTAGATACCAAAACCTATTTAGCATCTTGTTTACTTTGACTCTGTAGGTATCTCATTATGGTTACTATAAATTTGGCAGGCTTTGTGAGAATGTATCACTTCCAAATAACTAATGTAATAAGAAATAGCACTTTAAAGAAAAGTTAGTTCACAGAGTCAAGATGTAATCAAGATGGAGTGGCTTTTCAGCCACAGATGATACAAGAATAAATTTTCTGGTTTAAGAAAGGTTAATATGGAGTAAAAGATAACAGAACATAGTCTAAAGCTGCAATCCACAGAAGCTCATTTATCCTGAAATAATCCATGAGATTCCAGTGGAATTGTTTTGAAGTAATTGCTGCCAAATCCTGGATTGTTCCAGGCTTCCTGGGAATCCTCATTTTTCAGCAAAGGTGGATGACATGAAAAACAATAGCAGGAAGTGAAATTACTTTTGCTGTCTTTGTTTTTTTCCCCCTTACCTGGCACTGAAGTTCCCAATGCAACAAATACGACTGCAGTTACAGAATCCTTCAGGCCAATTGTGCAGCCAAAATGGGATGCCAAATCCCCAATGAAAGCTGTGAGAAGGCCAATCATGAGGATGGACACTACAAAACAAGCCCAACCATTCCAGTAGTCTGTTGGGGGGACAAACGCAAAAAAGACTTTCCAGAAGACGGTCAGAAAGTGCATCACATAATCAAAGCAGGATGGTAGCTTCTCTTCACCACATTCATCATCGTCATCATCCTCTCCTGGAAGAGGAACATCAGAGAGAGAGAGAGAATGGAATCACTTAAGAGCTACAGACACACAACTATCCCATTCATGATGGATGGTTCCCAAACTGTAAGGCTGGGGAAAAGATCGCTGATATCAATGGGATGCAGACAGAATTGACTTTGCTGGGCTAAGAAATAAGAATTGATTACTGTACATGTGTTCATGTACATGTGTTCATAGGCTTCATTATTAGTATTCATGGCAGCTTCCAAAGCCAGGTCAGAATATGTGGCAACTGGGTGATAGGGTCAAACAGTATGCCACTTTACAGCCACAAGGCACACCCAGCTGTTGGTGAGCCCAAATTCACAGGCTCTTGTAATGATTCAAAGGATGAAGTTAAAATGATAAATCACTCTTAAAATGATAAAGTGGTAGATATGAAGTACAAGGTAAACACACCAATATTAAAGAACAATACACTATAAGGCCAAATAATTACATTTGAAAAGATAGTAAAGGCACACATACAAAGTCATTTTTAAAATGGGTTGTGAGTAACCCTTCTACTTTTTATAAATTTACTGGTTAACTGGTTAAACACAAACATAATTATCATATAGTTTCCTTTTTGAAAGATGAAAGAAAATATATGATAACAGCTTAATAAATATAATGAATCACTTTAGAGGGAAAGACCATTGTATTTTTCATTCCTTGTAAGAGAGGGGAAAAAAGCATTCCCCACATCATACATCATACATCATTTCATCATTTTATAAATATATTTCTTATAACTTTATATTGAATTCTCTCTTACTTGCATTTTTCTAACCTAAAGAGATTTAAAAAAGTGTCACAGGGAGTTTGCTCCAGCTTCCTGATCAAGTTGTTTTCACTCTTCTATACCTTTTGCACTTCTACCAAGTTTGTCTGAGTTTTAATTTTTCTTATTAACTGTGCCTATTGTTATATCAGAGGATTCATCAAGTATGCCACATTCCTCTTCCAAACTAGGCCCACACCTCTCTAGTCAGAAATGGCTAGAATCATATAGCAAGTCTCCCTAAAAGCCTAAAAAAGAAAAAAAATAAGAATAAGAAGGTGAAAAAAGAGAGGAAATGGAACAAAACCAGAATACACCCACATTATGCATTTTTCTTTGATGATTCTTCAGTGAGGTAGTGGGTAAAACCCAGCTGTTCAATCTCCTAAAAAATCTAGAAATCTTTGTCTTTCTTAGCACTGCTTCATGTATTGTTTCTTGCTGTTTAGTCTAAACTAGACTGGTTCCAGCATAGCTGTTCTATTTTTTTTTAAATGCCATGTGAATAATATTCCTGAACCAGGAATGTGTGAGTGGGGTAGGATAAGGTTTGCCTCTACTCTGAGAACACCAGGGCTATGATTACTGGTGTCTGATTTAAAATAGCAGAACTATTTATTTTTCAGGAAAGATGTGTTGTACTGAATACATAAAGATGATTCCAAGGCAGTCCCAATGTTAAAAGCATTACATGTGCCTCCATCTTTATGGCCCGGCTCATTGTAAAACATTCAGGAGAGGCCCCTGTTGAAATATCAAAAGTGTTGTCTGAGAATACTGGAGGGTATCCTCTCGACGCCTGCTATTTCCTTTGGTAGCTTTCCTCTAGCTGGGCTTCGTTTAGGACTAAAGCCTAGACCAGAGCTTTCCAAACTTTTCATGTTGGTGACATACTCTTACAGCAGGGCATCTTTTCGTGACACACTCTTACAGCAGGGCATCATTTGGCGACACACTCTTACAGCAGGGCACAAGGCAGGCACTAGGACCTGCGTGGAATCACAGCAGGTTTGGAGGCAGCAAGGGACAAGGCAGGCACTAGG
This sequence comes from Charina bottae, assembly GCA_023362775.1. Lineage (NCBI taxonomy): Eukaryota > Metazoa > Chordata > Lepidosauria > Squamata > Charinaidae > Charina > Charina bottae. The sequence continues at coordinate 74,895,087 of JALMGJ010000001.1, read as the reverse complement.
ACCTGCGTGGTCAGGTCAGCAGCAGCCGCGACACACCCAGAGACTGCAGCCGACACGCTAATGTGTCCCGACACACAGTTTGGAAAGCTCTGGCCTAGACAGTGCTATCCGTTTTGCTTGATCCTGAAAGCTTCTGGAAATGTGACTCACTGGAGTAGGCCATATTTTCCTCCACAAATGACCATTTCTCAAATCACGGTGAATTATCTACAAGACTTCTGACTACTTCTTCATTAGCAATACAATTATGTAACTAGATGTTTGTTGCAGAACATTTCGATTTTTTGGTTTGCACCACCTGTTGTACTACTTGTTCTTGATGTAAACTGTATAATAATCTCATAAAAGGCATGGAGCAGTGGAGCCCCAAACAGCTGCTGATGTCTGAAGCTTTTAGGTATCCTTGCTGTGTGATTGCTACATTTTCTCAGTGAAGCAATGATCCTTTTTATTGAGAAGCCAAGAAAAATGCCAGTCTGTGCTCTCTTAAATGCAAGAAAGTTTGCATTATGGAAAGAAACCCAAATGTTTGCCTACAAAAGGACAACTGTTCTCCAGCAGCTGGCTTTCACGACTGCATTACAGAAAAACAAACTTTATCAGCAAGCTTGGAATAGCCAGAAATATACTACGCATTAGAGCAGTGTTTCCCCAACCTTAGCAACTTTAAGATATGTGGACTTCAATTCTCAGAATTCCCCAGCCAGCATAGCATAGCATAGCTGGCTGGGGAATTCTGGGAGTTGAAGTCCACATATCTTAAAGTTGCTAAGGTTAGTTGCTAAGGTTGAGAAACACTGCAGTAGAGTATGGATGTAAGAGAAATTAACCACAGATTCAATAGGGCTCTGACAAAACGGAATCCACCAACAAATACCAATGAACACAGTTTTCTTGTGTCTGTCATCTCCTGCTCAAATGCCAATCTATGGTTTGCATGTCTATGCTTAACTTATCACATGGCCAGCAATTCTTCCCCCCCAACACCTTAATATCTACTCCCTGCAAGCTGATTTTAGTTCTGGAAATAAGCCTGGCTTAGGAAAAAGTATTTTGGGGAAAAACAATGATTGCAAGGGATTGGGTAGATAATATAAAGGAGAACTTGCAATTAAGTATAAATAATGCCACTGCAGTGTATAGTTTAACCCTGATAAATATAAGTTAAAGATTTTTAATTTATTGATTTAATAGCAAAAATGTAGTTGTAATAATATTATTTCTGAAATGTATTAAATTGTAATAAATTATGATATTTACATACCCAATCAACTTGTTCAAGAAAATTATGTTATAAAGTACCTTCCCTATCCTGTCCTCCAGATGTTTTAGACTAGAACGCTTCTCCACAGAGATCATGGCAATGAGTTATAAAAGTTCAGCAATCCAGTGTATCTGAGAGGAATCAGGTCAGGAAAGGTCAAAAAACCAGAAGAATACACAGAAACAAGGATTTGAGAGATTGCAGGATATGATTCAGCAAACTGAGTAAGATTAAAAAGGTAAAGGTTCCCCCTGCACATTTTGTGCAGTCGTGTCCGACTCTAGGGGCTGGTGCTCATCTCCGTTTGTTAGCTGAAGAGCCAGCGTTGTCCTAAGATGCTTCCATGGTCATGTGGCCAGCATGACGAGCGCGGAACGCTGTTACCTACCCACCGAAGTGGTACCTATTCATCTACTTGCATTTGCATGCTTTCAAATTGCTAGGTTGGCAAGAGCTGGTGCTAGTGCGGGAGCTCACTCCGCACGCAGGGCTAGGGATCCGAACCTCCGAACTTGCGATCTTCCGATCGACAAGCCTGGCATCTTACCCACTGAGCCACCACGCCCCTCTCTGAGTAAGATTGCCAATACATTATTTAGAGAACTGCACATCAAGACATTCCCTTTGCAACTCTCTTGATGAGCAGGTGGGACTGCCGTGGGGCTCCTGGCCATGCCCTGCATGGACACAGCTGCTCTGGAAGTAGGTAAACTGTAGGTTTACCATGGCCCTATAAGTGAACTTACTGCCTTTTCTTGGTGGATACGTGCACAAACTTCTAAAGCAGGGGTGTCCAACCTTTTGGCTTCCCTGGGCCACATTGAGTGAAGAGGAATTGTCTTGGGCCACACATAAAATATATAATATAGTTAATGTATATAAGTCATAAAACTTCATTAATTTTAATTAATTAATTAATTAATTAATTGCCCATTGTAAATTGTTAGGTAGGGAAATAAACAAAGCAAAGTTTAATAATCAAATAAGAGTGTAAAATGGGTGAACTTAGGGGCACCCAACACTACATGCTCAACTGCATTCTGGACCAGTTGTAACTTGTGGGTGGTCCTTAAGGGCAGCCCCATGTAGAGCACATTGCAGTAATCCAAATGAGTTGTAGCTAAAATAACATCATCTGAGTAAAAAAGTGTTGGGAGTAAATTTATATTTCACTGCTGCCATGGTAGATCTTAAAAAACTTCAGCTGCTCTCAGATAAATGTTTATTGTGTAATTGTCCTTCTTCAACATCAGACCCATAGTATTGACATCATTGGGTCCCCTTGAAACTTCTTGATTTGGACTGCTAAAGACCCAGCAAAAGCTGTTTTCTAGCACCAAACGAGATGTCAGGGACATAGAAGAGCTAAATTTGTTAAGTGCAATGTGGCTTAGTTCCCCATTTTCCTACTTTTGATATGCACACTTTCACACTTTCTCCCCGAAGGAGACCTCCAGCGCCACATCTCACAAACCCCTCCTTTGGGAGGAGAGGGCTGGGCAGGCAGCCCCCCACCCTGGCTTCCTGGTGCAGAGATTTATAGGCTAAGCCTCACCAGCCCCGCCAGGAAAAGAAAGCAGCCCACCTCGTGCTTCTTGCCCATTGCTGCAAACGCCCAATGGCACGCTCCCCCCAGCTAGGAGGCCAAGGAAAGTGGGTGCAGGGTGCGTGCATGTGTGTGTGTGTGTGCATGCACATGCTCAGGGAGGCCAGGGAAAGCAGGCGCGGGGTGCATTTCATCGCAGGGAGGCTGTGGAAAGAGGGCGCGGGGTGTGTGCATGTGTGCAATCGCTAGGAGGCCGAAGAAAGTGGGTGCGGGGTGTGTGTGTGCATGTGTGTGCATGCGCACGTGCTCAGGGAGGCCAGGGAAAGCAGGCGCGGGGTACGTTTGGACACAGGGAGGCTGTGGAAAGAGGGCACGGGGTGCATGTGTGCAATCGCTAGGAGGCCGAGGAAAGTGGGTGCAGGGTGCGTGTGTGTGTGTGCGTGCGTGCACGTGCTCAGGGAGGCCAGGGAAAGCAGGTGCAGGTGCGTTTGATCGCAGGGAGGCCGAGGAAAGTGGGTGTGGGGTGCGTGTGTGTGTGTGTTACCCCCATGCGGGGGGTGGTGGTCGGCCGCAGAGGTGTCTATTCAGTCACGGAGGCATCCCTTCCTGCCTTGCATCCCTCGTTCCTCCCCCGCAGAGGCGTCCCTTCCTGCCTTGCGTCCCCCTCGTTCCCCCTGTGCGGGGGGCAGTCAGCTGTGGGGGTGACTCTTGGCCGCGGAGGCGTCCCTTCCTGCCTTGCATCCCTGCCTCTCCCCCTCATTCCCCACCGTGTGCTCCGTCCAAGCACCAGGTGGGCCGCATTACTAGCTGTTCAGGGCCGCATGCGGCCTGCGGGCCATGGGTTGGACACCCCTATTCTAAAGAATTTTGCTAGACCACTTTTGTTTTCTCCTCATAATTTGCTTTTTTCTTTACTGCTAAACTGACAAATTGATATCAGGTCTTCACTGTCTGAATCTCCTTCTGCTGAAGCAGGGTGAAGAGGAGCATCCAAAGGTGCCAGCCAGCCATGCAACTCTGCAGTGTGGCAACGCAATCAGACCAGGACGTTGCCACTGAAAAACTGTCAATGCCAAGGATCCTCACTGCTCTTACAATCTTTCCACTGATAGTCCTGACTTGCCTTGTTCTTGTCTAGGGAAACCCAGATCCAGCAGGTATTCTGTTCATTTGTTTGATTTAAATGTTTAAACAGAAGTATAACTATTTTATGACCCTAAGGCAGTGCTTTCTAAAGTTGGCGACATACCAATGGCGGCAGCGGCAGTGGCACAGTGGCGTGCACGGCGGGGGGGGGGCGCACGGGGGCGGGGGCGTGCATGGTGGTGGCAGCAGCAGCGGCGGCGGCCTCTGCTAAAACGCAGAAGCGCTGATGGTGCGCCGCTGCCACTGCTGCCATACACACCGCCACTGCCCCTTCCGGGTTGTGTGGCGACACACCAGACTGTGTGTTGCGACACACTAAAGTGTTGCGACACACAGTTTGGAAAGCTGTGCCCTAAGGTTTTCATCCTGTCTGACTGTGGGAACTTGCAATTGTGTACTCCAGAAAAAGTTGTGCTGATTGGGTCAGAGCCAATTTAAATTCTTGAGTTGTTTTGTACTGTCAAATTGATTTAAATTGTCTTAAGATCAGACAGCGCACTGCAGGTGTAACTAGAAAGAGATTATTGAAAGTGCTTTAAATAGTTTTAAATCACTAATCACTATGATTTCATGTACTTTTAAAAAAGAACACTTCATGAACAAAGCTTTTTGATGTTAAATTCTCTCACAGCACTTTATGGGAAGAGATGAAGTACAATAAAATGTCCATTAGGAGAATCAAACACTGCTATTATGAGTAATTTAGTGTATTGGTAAATATTAAAAGATCTTAGTATGATGGCTCCCTGGATATTTAGAAACTAAAGCTTGGTGTAAATGGTTTGGATCTATAATCTAGCCCAGTGTTCCTCAAGTTCCTCCACTGCATCAACTTTAAGATCTGTGGACTTTACCTCCCAGAATTACCTGGCCAGCGTGCCCTCTGCCCCTTGGAGAAGTGGCTGGGCATTGTAACAAAACAGTTACTGGAAGCCCACTGCTGTTGCATTATTTGTCCTATTGTTATAAACAGCCTTTTTGGTTACTATTACGCTTCACTGTGTTAACTCTGATTAGTTATTTTATGACTTAGGGTGTTAAACTATGAGTTAAATAAGAATCTCATATCAAAAATGGTGGCTCAGCGGGTAAGATGCCAGGCTTGTTGATTGGAAGATCGCAAGTTCGGGGGTTCGAATCCCTAGCCCTGCGTGTGGAGTGAGCTCCCGCACTCGCCCCAGCTCTTGCCAACCTAGCAATTCGAAAGCATGCAAATGCAAGTAGATGAATAGGTACCACTTCGGTGGGTAGGTAACAGCGTTCCATGTGCGTCATGCGGCCACATGACCGTGGAAGCGTCTTCGGACAACGCTGGCTCTTTGGCTAACAAACGGAGATGAGCACCGGCCCCTAGAGTCGGAGACGACTGCACAAATGTGCGGGGGGAATCTTTACCTTTACCAAAAATTAAAAGTTGATCAAACACAGCTACTGAGTTCAGCAGCTGACTGGCATAATGCACTCTTGGGGATTAAATATGTATTGTTTACTTACTTACAAAACTGATATTATAAGTTGTGCGGATACCTTCCTACTTCCTTATGCTTAACTGTTATACTTTTTAAAAATGATATTTAAAAAATCCCAATGTTATTCTTCTTATAAATGGTTTGAGTAATAGTTGCTGATGAAGTTTCCTGCTGCTGAATAAAGTAGGAAGTCCAAAATGTGTTAATAAAAAAGAGCTTTCCAGCCAGGTAGCAAAACAGGCCGTTAGAAAGCAGTGCCATTCCTGAACCGCATTTACAGAGATACTGTGTGCGTCTTATGGAATAAGAATCCTATTCTCCTTTGGCTAGAACAGCTTTCTTCAGCTTAGCATCCTTCAGGTATATTGGGAATGCAATTCCCAGAATCCCCAGCCAGTCTCTATCTTAAGTCACCTTTTTTCTTAGAGCAGAGTGAATAACTCAGATATGCAAGACTTGGGAATAGAAAGGCCAGCTTTCTATTTAAAAAGAAGTAAATGGTAAACATTATCCAAATTATTTGTGATGGAATGTGTCCCTGAAGGGTGTGTGTGATGTGATGGATTTCGGAGCTGAGGAAGGAGGGAGCACATTCAAGGAGATAAACGTGCTCACAGCCTTGAGAGCCTTGGCAGGCAAACAAAGAAAGTTAGAGTAGCCCCGCCCTAGAGCCCCTGGAGTATTTCCCCTTAGGTTAGTTAGGATAGTTTCAGTCTGGCAAGATTCTGTCTGTATGGTTATGCAAATAAAGAACTGATAGTCTGAATACACTGACTAGCCTCCTTTCTTGGGCTGACAGGGACATTTTTACAATCATATTTAACAAAAGACCAGATAAACAGCAAATTAAATCATTGTCTTTCTGACACATATTGCTTGGGGAAAAAAAAAAGAAATGCTATTAGGACACAAATTTCAACTATCATTTTGGTACAAAGAAAATGAGATATAGTCATTTCTCCAGGGCCCCAGTCAGGGATGAGAAATGGCCCAGTAACTAACTTCTGCAAGACAGAGAATCCCATTTCCTTCTCAAAGGCGTCTCTTCTATTTCTCTTTCACCGAGTCCTAGTGACACATGGCTTAATCTTTCAGGACCACCCACATGGCTTGGAAACATCTAGAAATAGCGACTAATAAGCATCACAGTAAGATAATGAGCCCCCTTCATGGATCACTGCCTTGTCGTGGCGAAGGGGCTTGCGTAACTCAATGAAGTCAGGTCAAGAAGAACAGGTCATGATGGAGAGTTCTGACAAAACGTGGTCCACTGGAGGAGGAAATGGCAAACCACTCCAGTATCCTTGCCAAGAAAACCCATGGACAGTATCAAAAGGCTAAAAGATATGACGCCGGAAGATGAGCCCCTCAGGTCGGAAGGTGTCCAAAATGCTACTGGGGAAGAGCGGAGGGCAATTCCGAGTAGCTCCAGAAAGTGTGAAACGGCTGGGCCAAAGCCGAAAGGACGCTCAGTTGTGGATGTGTCTGGAAGTGGAAGGAAAGTCCGATGCTGTAAAGAACAATATTGCATAGGAACCTGGAATGTAAGAACTATGAATCAAGGTAAGCTGGATGTGGTCAAACATGAGATGACAAGATTGAACATCGACATCTTGGGAATCAGCGAACTAAAATGGACAGGAATGGGCGAATTTAATTCAGGAGACCATTATATATACTACTGTGGGCAAGAATCCCTTAGAAGAAATGGAGTAGCTCTCATAGTCAATAAAAGAGTGGGAAAGGCAGTACTGGGGTACAACCTCAAAAACGACAGAATGCTTTCAGTTCGAATCCAAGGCAAACCATTCAACATCACAGTGATCCAAGTCTATGCCCCAACCACTGATGCCAAAGAAGCTGAAGTTGACCGGTTCTATGAAGACCTACAACACCTTCTAGAACTAACACCAAAAAAAGATGTCCTTTTCATCATAGGGGACTGGAATGCTAAGGTAGGAAGTCAAAAAATAACCGGAATAACAGGCAAGTTCGGCCTCGGAGTACAAAATGAAGCAGGGCAAAGGCTAATAGAGTTTTGTCAAGAGAACACGCTGGTCATAGCAAACACTCTTTTCCAACAACACAAGAGACGACTCTACACATGGACATCACCAGATGGTCAATACCGAAATCAGATTGATTATATACTTTGCAGCCAAAGATGGAGAAGCTCTATACAATCAGCAAAAACAAGACCTGGAGCTGACTGTGGCTCAGATCATGAGCTTCTTATTGCAAAATTTAGGCTTAAATTGAAGAATGTAGAGAAAACCACTAGACCAATCAGGTATGACCTAAATCATATCCCTTATGAATATACAGTGGAAGTGAGGAATAGATTTAAAGGATTAGATCTGGTAGACAGAGTGCCTGAAGAACTATGGATGGAGGTTCGTAACATTGTACAGGAGGCAGCAACTAAAACCATCCCAAAGAAAAAGAAATGCAAGAAAGCAAAGTGGCTGACTGATGAGGCTTTACAAATAGCTGAGGAAAGAAGGGAAGCAAAAGGCAAGGGAGAAAGGGAAAGATATAAACAACTGAATGCAGAATTCCAGAGAATAGCAAGGAGAGATAAGAAGGCCTTCTTAAATGAACAATGCAAAGAAATCGAGGAAAACAATAGAATGGGGAAGACTAGAGATCTCTTCAAGAAAATCGGAGATATCAAGGGAACGTTTTGTGCAAAGATGGGCATGATAAAGGACAAAAAAGGCAGGGACCTAACAGAAGCAGAAGAGATTAAGAAGAGGTGGCAAGAATACACAGAAGAACTATACAAGAAAGATCTTAATATCCCTGATAAATACGATGGTGTGGTCACTGACCTTGAGCCGGACATCCTAGAGAGTGAAGTCAAGTGGGCCTTAGGAAGCATTACTAACAACAAAGCTAGCGGAGAAGACAGTATCCCAGCTGAGCTATTTAAAATCCTAAAAGATGATGCTGTTAAAGTGCTGCACTCAATATGCCAACAAATTTGGAAAACTCAACAGTGGCCACAGGATTGGAAAAGGTCAGTTTACGTTCCAATTCCAAAGAAAGGCAATGCCAAAGAATGTTCAAACTACCGTACAATTGCGCTCATTTCACATGCCAGCAAGGTTATGCTCAAAATCCTACAAGCTAGGCTTCAGCAGCATGTGAACCGAGAACTACCAGAAGTGCAAGCTGGGTTTCGAAGAGGCAGAGGAACTAGAGATCAGATTGCCAACATTCGCTGGATCATGGAAAAAGCAAGAGAGTTCCAGAAAAACATCTACTTCTGCTTCATTGACTACGCTAAAGCCTTTGATTGTGTGGATCACAACAAACTGTGGCAAATTCTTAAAGAGATGGGAGTACCAGACCACCTTACCTGTCTCCTGAGAAACCTGTATGCGGGTCAAGAAGCAACAGTTAGAACCGGACATGGAACAACCGACTGGTTCAAAATTGGGAAAGGAGTACGACAAGGCTGTATATTATCACCCTGCTTATTTAACTTATATGCAGAGTACATCATGAGAAATGCCGGGCTGGATGAATCACAAGCAGGAGTTAAGATTGCCGGGAAAAATATCAACAACCTCAGATATGCAGACGATACCACCCTAATGGCAGAAAGTGAAGAGGAACTAAAGAGCCTCTTGATGAGGGTGAAAGAGGAGAGTGCAAAAGCTGGCTTGAAACTCAACATTAAAAAAACCCAGATCATGGCATCTGGTCCCATCACTTCCTGGCAAATAGAAGGGGAAGAAATGGAAGCAGTGACAGATTTTATTTTCTTGGGCTCCAAGATCACCGCAGACGGTGACTGCAGCCATGAAATTAAAAGACGCTTGCTCCTTGGAAGGAAAGCTATGGCAAACCTAGACAGCATATTAAAAAGCAGAGACATCACCTTGCCGACAAAGGTCCGTATAGTTAAAGCTATGGTTTTTCCAGTAGCAATGTATGGCTGTGAGAGTTGGACCATAAGGAAGGCTGAGCGCCGAAGAATTGATGCTTTCGAGCTGTGGTGCTGGAGAAGACTCTTGAGAGTCCCTTGGACTGCAAGGAGGTCAAACCAGTCAATCCTAAAGGAAATCAACCCTGACTGCTCATTGGAAGGACAGATGCTGAAACTGAAGCTCAAATACTTTGGCCACCTAATGAGAAGAGAGGACTCACTGGAAAAGACCCTGATGCTGGGAAAGACTGAGGGCAAAAGGAGAAGGGGACGGCAGAGGATGAGATGGTTAGATAGCATCACCGATGTAATGAACATGAATTTGAGTAAACTCCGAGAGACAGTGGAGGACAGGAAGGCCTGGCGTGCTATGGTCCATGAGGTCACGAAGAGTCGGACACGACTGAACGACTGAACAACAACAACAACAACAAGATAATGAGCTGCATTCTTCAGTTTAGCTTGATAAAGGGCAATATTAACATAGGTATCTACTTTAACCTCGCACTGAGTTATGTTTTGAAATCTGAACCAGATATATTGACTTTACATAAGCTAAGAACATATGAAAAATTCTACTGGGTCAGACCTCAGGTCCGTCAGAGCCAGCATCCTGTTTCCTGGAATAGCCATCAATATGCCTTTGGGAACCCGAGAAGCAAGCCCTGAAGGTATTTAGTAGCACACTGCTGGTACTCGGTAACCAGGAATTGGCTGTGGATTAATAGCCCCTCGGTTTCTGGGAATCTGTCATCTTTAGTTCTGGATGGGGTTGCACTTCCCCAGACAGACCCGGTGCGTAACTTGGGGGTCCTCTTGGACTCACGACTCCTGCTCGAAGAGCAGGTAGCAGTCGTGGCCAGGAGGGCCTTTGCTCAACTTCGTGTTGTGCGCCAGTTACGCCCTTTCCTTGACTGAGAGGCCCTTCGAACAGTCACTCATGCCCTGGTTGTCTCCCATATAGACTACTGTAACGCACTCTACATGGGGCTACCCTAGAAGAGTATCCAGAAGCTACAGCTGGTTTAGAATGCTGCTGCATTGGCAGTCTTAGGTGCACCAAGATCGTCACACATAACACCTCTGCTCCGTGAGCTGCATTGGGTACCAGTTTGCTTCCGGGTCCAATTCAAGGTGTTGGTTATCACCTTTAAAGCCCTACATGGCATGGGCCCAGGTTATCTAAGGGACCGCATCATCCCCATTACATCATCCAGTCCCACCTGATCTTGCAGAGAGGGCATGCTGCGGACCCCCTCTATGAAAGAATTCCATCTAGCGGGGTCCCGGAGGCGAGCCTTCTCTGCAGTAGCACCTGCCCTATGGAACATCCTCCCCCTGGAGATAAGACAGGCCCCTTCGCTCCTGGACTTCAGGAAAAAATTAAAAAAAAAAAAAAAGTATTCACTTAACAGAGACAGAAATAAAAAAAGGTAAAGGTTCCCACTGAACATTTTTGTGCAGTTGTATCCGACTCTAGGGGCCGGTGCTCATCTCTGTTTGTTAGCCGAAGAGCCAGCATTGTCTGAAGATGCTTCCGCGGTCATGTGGCCGGCATGACGCGTGCGGAATGCTGTTACCTTCCCACCGAAGTGGTACCTATTCATCTACTTGCATTTGCATGCCTTCGAATTGCTAGGTTGGCAAGAGCTGGGGCTACTGCGGGAGCTCACTCCGTCATGCGGGGCTAGGGATTCGAACCTCCGAACTTGCGATCTTCCGATCGACAAGCCTGGCGTCTTACCCACTGAGCCACCATGCCCCCTAACCAAAAAGATTACTGGGAATTAAATTACACATTACATATATTTAAAATGTTATTGGTGGAAAGGTAATCTGGGAGCAATTGTAATGCAGGCACATGGTGATATCAAAGAAAGGGGTGAATGCCTTCTTCCAATTGCACTATAGTAGTTCCCCTCTGAAATGCCTTCCTAATCAAAAAAGAAAGGAGGAACATGGTTCTTGTTGCACACATTTGCATCTCACAGTGTAGAAGTATGAAATAAAGATCAGACAGAGACTTAAAAAAATTATTCTACAACGAACAGTGTTGACAGTTTGTTAAATTGTGTTTTCTCTACCAGTAACTATTAGGTTCATTAGAAACGTGTGTTTTTATGGGTGCTATTCTACAGTTTAACAGAAGGAAGCCACCTGGGAATCAACAGAACATCTGACATTTGCAGAGGAACCGTCCAGCAATGCAGACTTGAATGTTGCGGACTGCATGTTAGGAATGGAAAGTCTCCTGTGGATATGCTCAGACCACAATAGCATTAGGAGCAGGGAAATGCCTGAGAAGTACCTGACACATAATCCAGGACCTTGCAGTTTAAAAGTACTCTAGGATTATTTATCATTTTTGTTCTTTCCTTGACTCAGGTCATATAATACATTCTTCCATTTTTTTTTAATCCGTTCAATCGTGTCCGATTCTCAGAGACTGCCTGGACAAGTCCCTGCAGTTTTCTTGGCAAGGGTTTTCAGAAGTGGTTTGCCATTGCCTCCTTCCTAGGGCTGAGAGAGAGTGACTGCCCCAAGGTCACTCTTCCAAATTAAACTTAGTTAAAACAAATGAACTTGTTTCACTTTCACCCAGTTTCACTAGTTGCAATTTAGGCAAGGGAAAACAATCACAGCCTTAAATGTAGAGGGCAGATACTGCTAATCAGAAAGGAGATTGTTATGTACTACTAGATACTTGCCTAGGAAAGATTCTGGATTCTTTGTCTTTGCACTTGGCTGATTTTGGAATAAACACAGGAAAATGACAGCAGATAAAATGCTGTCATATGATTTATCACTTCCATATCTTCATGATTAAGTCAGACATTCTTTTCTAGTCTGGCACTTCTAAAAAGGCCAGGAGCCCTGCCAGGAAGACCAAGGCACATTGCACGTAGGGGATTCTACAATGCAGCATAGGTAGTCTAGGGCAGAGCTTTCCAAACTGTGTGTGGCGACACAAAAGTGTGTCGCCACACACAGTCTGGTGTGTCGCCACACAACCCGGAAGCGCTGATCATCATCAGCGCTTCCGGGTTTTCCCGCAGCGACACACCAACTGCAGCGCGCAAAACCCGAAAGCGCAACAGCGCTTCCGGGTTTTTGAGCGCTGCCGCACTTCCGGGTTTTCCCTTGGTGACACACCAACGCTGGTTGGTGTGTCGCCGCGGGAAAAACTTTGGAAAGCCCTGGTCTAGGGGGAAAAGGCATTTCTCTATTTGCAAAGGCTGATGGAGACAGAGGTTCCTGGTCTTTGGTTCTCAACCTTAGGTTCCCAAATGAAGTTGGACATCACTACCAGTCACTCTGGACTACTGTCCATACAAGTAGGAGATTATGGGAAAATAGCTGGTAATGCAAGTTGGGAACTACTTCCTGAAAACAATCATTTTCCATATTGTGTATCATAAAAAAATGCAATGGTGTTAAGAAAAATCAACTGATTTTTTGTTTAAAGCTAAACATTTGCTGAGAGCTGATGCTCCTATGGAGTAAGTTACCAGCTGTATTGCTATATGATCTACTACTCTAATCTCACCTCCTTCTAATTATCTTTTCAATTAGTAGGATAGCAGATAATCTTTTATTTATTTTATTTTTAATATTTATCCCGCCTTTATTATTTTTATAAATAACTCAGGGCGGCGAACATACCTAATACTCCTTCCTCCTCCTATTTTCCCCACAACAACAACCCTGTGAGGTGAGTTGGGCTGAGAGAGAGTGACTGGCCCAAGGTCACCCAGCCGGCTTTCATGCCTAAGGCGGACCTGACTAGAACTCTCAGTCTCCTGGTTTGTCATTGGCTCCTTCCTAGGCCTGAGAGAGTGTGACTGGCCCAAGGTCACCCAGCTGGCTTTCATGCCTAAGGCGGGACTGGAACTCTCAGTCTCCTGGTTTCTAGCCTGTTGCCTTAACCACTAGACCAAATCATGCTGAGGTACAAGTGATAAGATCATTATTTCTGATGCACAGAAGCAACATCACAATTACCTGTCCTTGGAGAAGGCATGGTGTGCTGGAAACAGTGATTCATGCAGGTGAACTTGCCATGAATATTAACAATGAAAGTGAGCCTTCAGTTTATGAAGCAATGATCAGAAAATCCTGCTCATAGAAGCAGTATATATAGTTAAAATATCACTTATTGCAATGGTGTGTGGGAAAGACCTTGGGAGACCAAGCGAAGAGATGCTGCCTAGGGAACGGTCAGATAAGAGACAGCATAGCCTGCTTGACTTGATTTCTCTTGTGTGCGTGTGTGCGTTTGCACATACCTTTCCCTCTGCTGCTTGCTATTTGCTTAAAACCCATCTAGTAAAAGTTTGCAACCTCTTTGTGTACTTGTCTGTGCTTGGCCTGAGATAGGACAAACAGGACCAGATAAGCTAATTCTACTTTATTGTAAAGCTACATTAACAGAATCTTGCAAGTCTGAAAGTATAAATCTCTCGCTGTCACCTTACAGTCTGAGAACTTAAGGAGGGTCCCTTCTGAGCCTCTTGCTCCGCCCACTATGCAGCTGGGGGATATGCTGTCTCTTATCTGACTGTTCCTTAGGCAGCATCTCTTCCCGGTCTCCCAAGGTCTTTCCCACATACCATTACACTTACCATTACACTTACCAACTCACCTCACAGGGTTGTTGTTGTGGGGAAAATAGGAGGAGGAGGGAGTATTAGGTATGTTCGCTGCCTTGAGTTATTTATAAAAATAATAAAGGTGGGATAAAAATAAAAATAAAAACAAAAATTGCCGGTATATAGTTTAACTGAAAGAAATGTAGTCAATGATTCATACATCATATTAAGCCACAGTTGTATTAACTTTGGTTTACTTAAATAATAACTGGCTGGATTTGCATCATATCAAATTTATTCCCTGCCTATCTATGCCACAAGTCACAAACAATGGTTGAGTTCACACAATACCCTAATCTAAAATCAAACCACATCATGGCATGGCACAATTTATGAATCTAGTCTCTGTCATCATGGCAGTGATGTCTGTGGGGAGGGTCAAAATCTGTGAGATGATGGGGTCATGGCTGAAATGCTACCCCATGTGTGCATGCAGTAAGTCATGTCTATGTATAAAGGGGTGGGGCTTTGATCATGATACTGCACCCACAATCATACAGATTTGCCCCCCCCCAAGGATGCCCATGTTTCTTATATAAAATAAGATACCCTTGTTCTTATTTTTGCTTCAGCCCTTCTGTTAGAATGTTAGTCTTGCCTAGAAAAGTAAGCCTTATTTTCTTAATTTATATCTAGTTTATTGAAGTTGCATTGATATAGTGGAGTTACCACACTCAGATACCTTGATGGCATTTGTTAAGTATATTGTAGAAGTACATCATTCCCATGGAAGGTTTTTTGTAGCTGGCTGATCTTGTAAGATTCATCCAAGGACAGTCCACTCATTCTGGCAAAAACCAGATATAGCAGTACAAAAGGCAATGCATTTCAGTTGTACTGAGGGCTCTCAAAAGAGTTTAGAAAGCAAGCAACATGATTTCAAAAATGGAAATTTCTTTGCAAATTGGAAGATAACATCTTGCAGTGAGCATGTATCCACAGTGAGATAATTTTTTAATTTGTCAAATATTCTGTGAAGCCAGAGAATCAAATAATTACACTGGGTTATAAAAAAGACTGTACTGGGGGACATGTGTGCATGTATTATATATTATTAAATCCCTCTTCCTGCCTGCCTTTCTTCTTTGAAGGAACCCAAGATGAGCTGCATGGATTTCCCAACTGTCACTATCCAGATTAACTTCTGCTTAATATTAACATATTTGCTGTACTAACTTAACCCTGGAGCAAATTGAATTCAGAACTACAAAGAATAGGTGACTATGTTCTATAATTGCTTTACTTCCCTTTTAACAGCATAATGAAACTCCATTAAAATAAATAGAAATACACGGCTGCAGTTCTTAACTGTTACACCCCATGTCTCCCTGTAAAAAGTACAGCATGATTTTCTAAATAGTACAATTATATTTACCCAGAAGCCCTGAAGATCACTACTGAAGGCCAGGGTGGACACATTTTTGGCATAGTTTAGGTGGGGGAAAACGAGTCACTATAGGCAGGGAAATGATGCAGACTAAGTAGGGTTGTACATTTGCCTGGGGCTAGAAGTTGCCAGGGGGGTGGTTTGGGAGTTTGGGAATTCATTTTATTTTTTCTCTGCATTTTTAAACTGTTAAGCCTATTTCACAGCTCACAAAACAGAGGGTTCTTTTTTGCTTTGTGCTTAAAACAGAATGAATCTGCACTACTGATTTTTGGAAGCTAGATTGCCAAACTGCCACTGGGGCCACAGAGACAGGCTTTGGAGAGATAGGTTACCCATCCGTGGCCTAAACTAACAGAACTCCTTCCCCATCAGGGAGAGGCGTGCAGTGCAGACGTGAAGACTAATATGCCGGAATTGTAGTGCTAAAGCTATCTACTTTTTAAGAAAGGGGAGACTGCTTCTTCCTTTGTCACAGCTCCTGAATCAAGTGCAAGTGCATATTGGGGTTAAGTTAACTTGACAACTTCATGCTAGGAGAATGGCTAATTGTAATTTATGGCATTTATACAAATAGAAACTTACCAGCACTAACAGTGATAGCCTCAATGAACTGCTCTCTCCAGCTGTTCGTTCCAACCACAAGAGCAAGATTTGTCTTCTTAATAAGCTTGTCCACAGTGTTCTGCAGATGGATAGACAAATGTTAAAACATAGAACCACTTGGACTCCAGGCTTGGCTGCCAGCTCGACCAGTCAGATTTCTCAGAACTGACTGAATTTCCCTTGCTTGCGTGGATTGCAGAAGTTGTGGTCCACTGAAGTTTTTTTTCCCCTGGAGAAGGGGAGACCAGAAGATTACTCGTGGGGCCATTGGGATTGCCTACCCTTGTTTTTTCTGTAGTTTTCCACCGCGGAAGGAACAGGGTAAGTGCAAGGCAATGGCCGAGATATATCAGGCTCTCGCAGGGGAAACAAGTCTCTTTGAAGAGACACAAGAGCGCCCAGCCGCTTTTAGATCACTTTAGGAATGTTTTTTTTAGATTAAAATATTTTTGAAATCTAAGATCTATTTTTTGGACTTCGTTGAAAATGTTGGCTAACTTTGTGCTTTCTTTGCTATAACTGATTCTGGTGGAAGTTTGATGGACTCTATATTTGCAACATAATGAAACGTCTGCATTTTTTTTTTTTTTTACTTCTCTTTTGTATTAGAGGGATTTAAGAGACTCTGTTTGTAATTCTTCGCTTGATAAACTAAATGACTATTCATTTTTTGAGAAACTCTTTGTTTGGATTAAGCAGCTTGCAGCTTGAAGAACGAAAGCTCGCAGTTTGAAGAATAAAAACACAGGGTAACGTGTTTTTTTCCTTGTCGTCTTTTTCTACATCCTCCCTGGTTGGATTTTGCTTCATTTGGAATATATTTTTTATTTCTCCTTCTATAAACTGTTTAAAATATTATTCTCTCCTGTATTTTGGATTATTGGAACTTTCTTTTTTCTTTTGACTTTAAAAAAACAACAACAACAACGACGTTCTGCTTAATAGATTCTGCTGGTAGTATTCCATGGACAGATTACATGATTATTGTTTTGACTAGAAGGGTTGTTGTTTTAATTTGAAGGACACAGGAAAGATGGCTTTCCAACTTGTACCTGAGGAGCTCAGAAGAGAGATTACTGAGGTTTTTTCAAATATTCAAAGGTCGTTGGAATTACTGTTCGTAACTCTGCAAAATAGAGAGAAAGAACAGAGAACAGAAACGGAGACAGAAAGGAAAAATGTTTTTCAAGTGGAGGAGAAACAGAAGGAGGAAATTTTGAGTATATTAGTTCAGAAGAACATTCTGAAGGCTTTACACTACAATCTTGGTATAGATATGTTGTGGCAGTGGAGACAGAGTGAAAATATGGGTGCACAGTTGGATGGATGTTGTGAAATATGTGGAAAGGGAGAGAAGGTTGCTCTGATATTCTATATGAGATATAGAAAAGAGCAGGCTGTATATTGCGAATCTCCCACAGTGTATTGTGATTTTGGCATAACCTAAACAGAAGATATGAGAAACTGTATGGATATAAAGGTTAATGAAAAAATATGGACTTGAATTGTTATGAGAAACTGTATGGATATATAAAAAGTGATATTCTAAATGTAAGATGCTAAATACAAACACAAGTTGATATTATAGAATATTGTTTTCCTTAGAGATATATTTATGAGAAGATAATGATATGATGGAATTAGAATGATGGTTACTACAGGATGATATATATCAATATGTATTGTATGAATATTATAAGAATTGATATATTAGCTATTAGGTTAAGTGATATGATAGATTATGCATTTAGTTTAAATGGACACTACTACAAGGAATGGAAATTACAGATGGATAATTGAGATTCAAGAATTCCTTTTTTATGGAGATATATATATATTTTAGAATTAAATTATAGAAATATATATGTATGAATACTATAAGAATTGCTAAATTATGTATTAAGTTACATAACATGTTAGGTTATGAGTCATAATATGAATAGAATATATTGTAGTTTATTAGAAGTAAATAAGGCTTTTATTTGTTATACTAATTGGTTTTTATTGAAGATATAAATATGTAGTAATGAACATTCAACATTTAACTACTACTTCAAGGAGTGGAAGCCAAAGATGGATTATTGGGAGACAGTAAGATGAAGGTTAGAAGATTGGATTAAAGAAATCAAAAGGCATATGACAAAGAAAAGTTCCTGTATACTGTATGAAGTACTAACATTTAAAATCAATTGTTGTACTTTAAATTCAAAGATAGATTGGAGGACATCTATTTTCTATATTTTCTTTGCTTATTATTTCTTGACTTCACTTTTTCTTTATCTTTTTCTTATTTTGTATTTCTGTTTCTATTTCTTTTTCTACTTTAAATTTTATTATGTATTGTAAAACTTAATAAAATTTATTAAAAAAAAAAAACAAATGTTAAAACATGAAGCACGTGGTCTGGTCAGAGGCTATAGCTTACAGATGGAAATGCAAAGGATGCTGGTTAGCTTCAGAGCATGGATACCAACATCAAGTGGATGAAATTTAACAAAAATGCAAAACTAATTTGCTTTAAAAAGGTTTGAAATGTTTGCGCAAAGTATTCCTTAATGGTGCCTTGTAATTAGACCTATTAAAAAGATTGGCTTGCACATTTTCATAGCTTATTAAAGTATTAATCTACCTATAATTGATGTGGAGAAAAAAAAGTCCTCTTTTCTTTGAGCATCTTCTAAGTAGTTGTTATTACAATAGCAACCTTCTGGCAAACAGGCTGCTGTGGGCAAGGCAGAATGATCTATTCACCCTCTGCCAATCTGCTACGTTTGTAGGGCTGGTTCTTAGGAAGAGCTGATTTGCTGTGGCTACCATGCAAAGAAATAGGCTATCCAAGAAAGGCTGAATGTTTCATTCCCTCCACGGGAGAGTATCCACTTGCCCGCATGCCATTCCATGAACCTGCCACCCTGGAGTTCCTGGTTGTTTATGGTGACTGGACAAGTGATTAAATACAAATCTGTGCTACTAGATCACTTCTTACCTAGTTTATTGTAAAGGTTTATTTTGCACTGAAAACTCTGGAGCTCATTCAGACCATTCTACTATGCATCGGGAGAAAAGGTAGGAGGCCAGAGCATTGGTTCACCTAGCCCAGTATGGGGAGGCAATCTTGACTGGCAAAGATTCTCCAGGATCCTTCAGATCACCTCCTATTTGGCTCCCTGAATTGGTAAGGCCAGTGATTGAACTGGGGATCAAAAAAAGAGGCAACTAAAAAATAGTTGCAAAGGTGTCGTGTAGTAACTCTTGACACATTGATATATCTCTGAAAATGTATCAGTACTTCAGAAAACTGCTTTTTACTGACATATTTGCTTTACTACAGCTAAACTAGACAGTCTACAACTTTTATTGATTCTCTCTATATACAGTATAACAAACTTGAGATGTGCTTATAGAGCAGAGTTGTAATAACTTTGTTTGCAATCTAATGCACTTCATAATATTAGGAAATGTAATATGAAATACATACAGTATCATTCATAGTTCATTTTCTTTACAAATGATTGATTTGAGCTGCACCATGATTAAAGTTCAGCCAGGCTGCCTGCAGCCATTCAAAATTACTTTCTAAGGGACCTTAGAGATGCAGGGAATATTTTGGGCAAGCTGCATGAAAAAAAAATAAAAAGAACTAAAGAAAGGATTGCCTATGTCAGTGGTTTTAATGATTCCTGTATAATGAAATTATTTCTATTGAATACAGAATGGGGTAAAGTTTTAATATCTAACTTAAAATTATCTTCAAGGGATGCAAATGAAAAGGAAAATTGTATTTAAATATAAATATCCTATAATTGTTAGCAATGTAAATAATATGGTGCTTATGTTTTAAACAGAGGCGTGGTGGCTCAGCGGGTAAGACGCCAGGCTTGTTGATCAGAAGATTGCAAGTTCGGAGGTTCGAATCCCTAGCCCTGCGTGCGGAGTGAGCTCCCGCACTAGCTCCAGCTCTTGCCAACCTAGCAATTCGAAAGCATGCAAATGCAAGTAGATTAATAGGTACCACTTCGGTGGGTAGGTAACAGCGTTCCGCGCGTGTCATGTGGCCACATGACCGTGGAAGCGTCTTCGGACAACGCTGGCTCTTTGGCTAACAAACGGAGATGAGCACCGGCCCCTAGAGTCGGACACGACTGCACAAATGTGCGGGGGGGTACCTTTACCTTTACCTATGTTTTAAATAGCCAATATGACATTGTGCTTAATGAGCTAGATTAGATGTGGATTCATATCCCTCTTTAGCTGAAAAGTTGATTGGGTGAGAAGTTAGGCATTATCACAAACTTAACCACATTTTTAGGATTTCCATAAGGATAAAAGGAAGGGGTAAAGCACCTGTGCTATTGGAAGATTTGTTCATGCTTATTTTAACTTAAAATGTGTGTAATGTTTTTATTTGAAATCATTTCTACAATCTGAGAAATGTGTGTAATATTCTTATTTTGAACTCATTTCTATAATCTGAGGCTGGCAGGAAAAAGCTGGATGTTCTCAGGATGTGTGCTTGAAGTACCTAAGCAGATTTATTAATATTTTTGGAAATCCCACCAGGAGGAGGGAGGGAGGGAAGAATATGGCTTTGGCTGCACAGTTCAGCTTCCTGTGAATATTTGATTGCTTTAAAATAACAATAATTTTTAAAAATCTAGTTCTTAAAAGTGAGCTGGCAAAGTTTGGTGAAATAAAATTTCCTACAGGATGACTCTTTGCCCTTCCTTAAAACAAGCTGAAAAAGGATGGAAACAATAAAAACATTGGAATAAATGAATAATTAGCCAAATTACTTCAACTCCATAATTTGTATAGATTGCACAATCTGCCTTTTCTTAGAACAAAATTCTAATTACACAGGCACAGATTTCTCATTTTGGGGGGGATGGGGAAGGTTCTAAAAAAATGTAATCCTAGGTTACCACATTTTACACCAGACTAATGTGGGGAGAAGAGCTGTAATAGGTTAATAGTTGTTTGGTGTCAGGCGGTGCCTGAATCAAAGAAATTAAATTAAATTAATGGTAATAAAGACTTGAGATGTCTACATACTACACCTTGAACTCGTAGGACTCTTCAATGATCACTTCTAGCTTTGTGTGCTCTCCCAGGATGGGGCGCCCCATTTCAGCAATGCGGCGTTCTTCCTCCTCTTTGCTTGTCAGAGGCTGCTTCTCTTCGTTCTCTTCTGGGGGTGGAGGAGACAAAAAGAACCAGTTGAGGGTTGGTGAGCCCAAATGTTCCATTTTCTGCAGCCAGCTTCTATTTATCCTCCAACATCCTCCATTAATGTGGCAAATGCAGGCGGACAACCGTTACAAGGAAAACACCACCACGTCATTCACCAAGGACAGCCTCCTGCATTGTAAGGATTGGAGTTTGCTCCTCCAGATGGTTTGCCTGGAAGCATCAGGAAATGGTATCGTGGCTCATACCATCTCTGCATTGCAAAGGAGTGCATCCTTTCCTCACTTGGGCTTCTTAAGGGAGCCCCAATTTAGCAGGTGGCTCTTTGAGCTGCTCTTTGCAACTGGGAAATAGAAAGGAAACATCAATTTATGGATTCTCAGGTCCATGCGATACACCACCCAACATGGTTTTTTAAATAGATCTACACTTACTTTAGAGTATGTCTAAATATAAAATGTATGACTGTAACAGATGCTGGTAACAGGTTTGCCTGCTGTATGAATATTTGTCTGAGTGATGAAATAAACTATAGCTTCCAATTGAGTGTAGACTCAGTGGTAACCCCAGTTTGTGTGCTGCAGTCAACCACACATCCCTAACAAGTCCTTTAAAAAAAACACAAAATATACAAAATAAGAAATAAAAGGCACAGAATAGCAGAAAAAGGGAATGGTGATGAATGCATTGACAACAACAGCTATACCGTTTCTCTGGGCACCACAGAATAGCTAGGAACTTTTATACATCATTGAAATTGCAAAGTGGTTTCTATGAACAAGAATTTTAGACAGCTAAAATAATCTGATTGATTGATGGTCCACTGTTCAAGCAAAAGCATCTAACACACCCACAAGAGAAATATAAAGAAATACCTTTAGTCAATATCAGCTTATGTGTTTCCAGGTTCACAGAGCCATTTTCCCCCTGTTAGGACTGACCGGCAATTGCCACCATTTAGCCGCAATTCCCGGATGAACAGCTTTTAGTAATAACTAAAAGTTACTGAGTGCAAGTGTTTCTTTCTTATTTTTAAAAACAAAAAAGTAACAGGAGACTCCTTGTTGATGAAAGGCTGTTCAATCTCCAGAAAAATTAGGACTAAAATTTTGTAAATTTCTGGACAAACTACCTACATTAGGGCTACCAGTTCTGGATGGCAAAACTCCAAATAACTACTAGAAGGCAGCAAAGAGTTAGTTTTTGGCACCTCTTTATTGCCATCTACTGGTCGTCCAGATTTCTGCCCAAATATAGCAAGGAACTCTGCCCCCTCCCCAAGGACAAGCGTTTAGGTTTGTACAGTATATGAAAAGGACAATCTCTAGTATACCTTTAGGCTTGCTTCCTTGATTATGTGAAGACAGACACAGAGGACATTAGGCTGGACACAACATTATCACATTTGAGTTTAATATTCCTGGTCAGGCTGGACACAACATATATTGTGTTCATATTAGCCTGAATCAGTCTCAGTTGTACCTCAAACTATTATTGTAGGTGTGTCTGCATCCTAATGATCATGTTGCTGTGACATATGGGGAAGGCCTCCCATCTTTCTTTTTTGCCCATGGCTTTTCTCTCTGTAATCCATTCCTCTTTGTGTTATTTTTATCATCAACTGGGCTCTGATATCATAACACATCTTGGCTGGAATAAAAAGGCTAGGAAGGAAGGGCTTCATGAAAATAAATTGTGGCTGCTGGGCTGGCCCCACCTCTCACCTTACACTGCTGTCATGTAGAGATATTTCATATTTTTGTAACTAGAACCACAGGCATACATTCACACTTTCCACTAAAGTCCGGATGAGTTCTAGGATCTGTTTAAATTCTGTTCTTCTTTTCTTAAAATTTCTGTGGGTATAGCTATCAGTGCGCATGGCCCCAAGGCAATGCCTTGAGACTTGACAAAAAGATTGAAAGTTCCCTATATTCAGGTATTATGGTTCAGCAAGAGCAGTGGTCCCCAACCTTTCTGGCACCAGGGACCGGCCGTGGAAGAAAATTTTTCCACGGACGGGGGGGGCGGGGTTTGCAGGCGGGAGCCAATCATGCGCACTGGGGGGCAGGGTTTGCAGGCGGGAGCCAATCGTGCGCACCGGGGCGGAGTAATTGCGTGCACCGGGGGGCGGGGCTTGCAGGAGGGAGCCCTGTGGCCCATTTCTTAACAGGCCGCGGCTATGGCCCACAGGTTGGGGACCCCTGAGCAAGAGCTAAGATGGCTCAAAGTGATAGGTGGAGAGGGCTCATTGTTATTCTAACCAATACTACCCCCCACCCCCAAGCAGCTTGGGAGGGTGAAGTGAACCTTGTCTCTGTTTAAACTGGAAAACAAGCTTGTAGTTTCTAGGGAAGCATTTAGAAAAGGAGCAGGCAGATTCTGGGTGGCTAAAAGCCACGTGTAAACAGTTAACTATTTGGGAGCGAGCTGGGATGAAGAATACAGTGGATGAGGTGATGATATAGTATAGCAGGACCAGGATTTACCATGGTTTCTTTTCCATCATTCCTTTGATTTAAAAAAAAAAACAGTTAAAACTTATTTTAGCTTTACAGTACAGTTTTCCTATATTTCTCACTTCATAATGGCAGCAAACTATATTGTTAATTTTTGGTGATTGTACTGACAAAAATCAATGATGTGTTAAGATTCTAGGGGTTACAAATAAGGAATCTGGGGTTGCAGGTAGCCCTGGGGCTGCAAGTTTCCACCCTCACTTAAAGAGACACACAGATATCTGAATTCTTCTCTGCCTGAATGTAGGTGAATCTTCAGGCAGTATATCCTCAACCTGTTTATTTATAAATGAATGAAATTGCTACAAAAATGCCAGGGAAGTGTTGAAACCAGTGGAATTTTTCATCGTTTAAAGAAGTGGGATATCCATAATACATTTATGATTCTGGTGATATATACATTTTGTTAAGCAAACATATAGAAGGCTCAGATTGGATGCTGAACAGGGCATAGACACAACCCTCCCCCCCCCTTATCTCCTGGAGAGAAAAATCAGCTGGAGGTCTGAAGGGCAGCCGTATTCTTGTTTGCTTGAATGCTGGTCAAGCTCTTTGTATGGTCTGGGGCCTTGCTTTAATAGGGTCTTCAATCATGCAGAGAAGTATACCAATCGAAGAGAATATTTGTAGCTCAGGGTTGAACTGTGGAGTCCTTGGTGCTCTCTGAGCCTTGTTGTTTTCTTGCAGACGTTTCATTGCCAGACTAGGCAACATCTTCAGTGAAGATATTGCCTAGCCTGGCAATGAAACGTCTGCAAGAAAACAACAAGGCTCAGAGAGCACCAAGGACTCCAGAGAAGTATACCTCCAGTTCAGGCATCCAATTGAATATGCAAAGGTCTGGGAGAGAAAGGGGCACGGTTACAGGCATGGGTCCATTCTTTAGCCAATTTGAAGTCCTCCATGCTATAGTTGATGTTTAATGCCTAAGCAGAGCTAATAATTGGAAGAAGCACAATTAAGCTTTATAAATTTTACTCAGTGCTCCCCCTCTCCCCCATTCTGTCTTTTTGGCAAGTTGAAAGCACACAATATCTGGCACTCTCTTAAAAGGATCATCTGAGGATTCCACAGCTTAACAGATCAAAGGCAGCATATGGGGAGAATTGGGTTACATGAGACAGAGCCATCCAATGACCATATAGATCACCAAATTAGTAACGCAGTCATAGACTTTGCCAGAGATGGGCAAGTATAAATAGGAATAGATAGGAACATGAAGTGACCTTGGGCAGGTTAGCCCGGTCGTCAAGATTATTTTAGGGAAATGGGAATCCCATCATATAGGGATGGAATCAGTAAAATCACATTTGCTATGTACTGTTTTCTGTGGCATGTGGTTGCCTATCTATATGTTCTATACATGTGGCCAGCTGAATGTCAGCATCTGATTGACTTCATACAGAGTTAAACTGAAATGTGGGGCATTTTCAATCAGTAAAACCTTGGTAACTGGTAATCTGTTTTCACCCTTTGGTTAATATGCCCTATTCAAAGCTAGTTTATAATAACACATGTTTGGAGCTCCTGTGTTTTAAGAAAGCTTCTTACCTAAGTATCAACAGGCAGGAATTTTTATTATTGCTTTGGTTGGGTAATAATGCTACGTTAGGGCTCTAAGGAGCATCTCTTATATTTTTAGCTCTCTGATGATTTGGCATAAAGAACTCTAATAAAGGAGCCCCCTTCCTTTCAACACTTTTAGAAAGGGACATCTGGCAACCCTATTCATATCTGTGAATGCACAGTTCCTCTCGCTAAGAAGGAATTTAATTCTTTGCTTTAAACCAACCTCTTGAATTTTATTTTCCTTCCCCCTCTCATTTCCCTTTTGTTTTGTGATAAAAGTGAATTTGGAAGGTGCTAATACTACTTGATTGGTGCTTAAAAACAATGAGAAGTAATTTGTTAATTTGAATGTATCCAAGATAATGCCAATGGAGGGGAGGGTGGGTGGAAACAATCTGATTTTTGTTTTGCTGGAAGTGAGTGCACCAGATGTTCTAGTGAGAGACAATAAGGGGGAGGCTCATGAGACTGAATGGTCAGGACTGATTTCTGCACAGGGCAGAGCTTGGCAGAGGGACCCAACATAGATGCAGCTGTAGAATATCAAAAGGTTTTGTCTCTATCATCAGCAAGGAAGCCACTGAGGAGAATGGAAGCACCCCCCACCCCATCACAAAGTTTAATCTTAAATGGAGGTAAAGAATAATTTTAAAATGGGCAAGAAACTCTGGTAACTGAGAAGGATGGTATAGAAGGAGAATCCCTGACTCTGTTATTCTGGGGCATTATGGAAGATTTAAATGGTGGCCACCTGTTCGCCTAGCAGCTAGATGGCTTCAGAGCAGCATCATCTATGGGTGAGCAAAGGGTGGGGCAGACTGACAAAGGCAGCAAAATACTTCGGATGAGGCTGCTCTAAGGCCTGATAATAACTAGCATAAGAAAGAGGAATTTCATATTTCACCTCTTGTATCCATGCTGGAAGATCACCTAGGATAGAACGATGTGCAAAGAAAGACTGAGAGAAATAGGCTCAATTTTTTGCTTCTGAAATGGGATACAATTGGTGGGGAACTATTGAGCAATTTGTTTTTGTCAAAGACGTATTAAAATAAATTAAATCCCACCTTTCCTGTATCCCACACCAAAGCATATAAAGTCCAGAGTTATTGGTTTTACATTATCTGTTGGACTGGGACCCTAGCAAACCAGAATACCTTGAATGTTGATTACAGTAGAAGGAAGGGGATGGTCTCTAGCATGAACCTTCCTGAAGACAGGCTTGCCTAACAAAATGGCAAAAACAGTTAATGTCAATGGGCTGAACTGGGTTTCAGTGGTGGATTTAATACTTTGTGTAGTTAGAGTCTGTTAGAAGTGAGAAATCTACTAAGATAGTGAACTGCAATTTCTACTTCACTCAGGGTTATGGCTACTATAAATGCCCACCACAGACCTTCTGGAAAACCTGTGAAATAACTCATGCTATGGAACTCAAACTTACTTACTTACTTACTTACTTACTTACTTACTTACTTACTTATTTATTTATTTATTTATATTTCTAACTTATATCACCGCCCATCTCCCCCCATTTCCGGAGGGGACTCTGGGCGGAACTTCCATCTGTGACAACCAGCATGGCCACTGATCAGGGATAATGGGAATTGGAATCGCATACCATACAGAAGACTGCAGGTTACACATTTTTTGTCTCCTTACATTTTCAGAAATGAAGAGAATGAGGTACTAGTCTTTTTCAATGCTTCAGTGGTCACTTTCTGATTAGTAATCTCCCAATGAAAATCAGTTTCCAACTGCAATTCATGATTTGGTTAGCCAAATCTAGTATGACATATGAACATGGCATTCTGGCTTCTTCCTTTTCTCGTAAGAATCAGAGAACGAAGCCTTGATTTGATTTTACCTTATTAAATACTTTGTTCTTCAGATGGATAAAACCTGATTCCCATCCTTACACATAGCTCTTTTACTACACCCACTCATGGATGGGAGCCTGTGTTGCTAAGCCAAAAACTTTTAGGGTTTGGTATGACATGCAAAGAAGCCTTCTGCCTGGCAAGTGTTTCAGCAGTCATTGTGAAAATGAAGAGGATGTAAAAAAGTGCCCTTACTGATCGACACAGGTATAATTACAATGATGGGGAAGGAAGGCTCCTTAACTGGGAAGGGAAAAACTGTTCTATAAAAGTTCCGTTGATAAGGACCAGTGGAAGAATTTGCACTTTGCAAATTCTGGGAAAGGTGGTGACAGAAGCTCAAAGAGAAGCCAAACTGGTTTAAGGGTTGCATCACAGTTTGAGAGGATATGTGTTCAACTTACATTAGGCTTGATATTTCCAAACCAAGATATGTATGCCTTAATATTTCTGACATTCTTCTCTGCACGGATAAGAATCTGTTTTAGATTATCATTTGGTAGAAAGATTTTGCATGATAACACTTATTTATGTGTTTCATATCAACGGTTGTACTAATGATATATTTGGGACAAATACAACTGTTACTGGATATTGGAAACTTCCCTCCCCTCTCCTCAGTCCTAAGGGAAGGATTTTCAAAGACAAAGCAGTTATTTGATTATTTTTTTCTGCTATATTTGCATATTTTCTCTGCATTGCAATTAGTTGCATCAGCAACATTTTTATAGAAAACGTATCATTAATGCAGAGCTCAGTCTAGCTGAGTATGGAGTCCTTGAACATGCATGCAAATGACTCCTTATATATCTCGATAGCAATTTATCATTTACCCCAACTAGAATTAAGTGGTTTGTCAATGGCAGTCCATATATAAGGTGAATGAGAATTTATATCAGCACTAGCTGGGCAGCTGATATTGCTATTTAAATATCTATTCATATTTTTATCATATCCTTTTTTCAAGGTACATCTAGGTTTTTTCTTCCTGCTTCATCTGCACAGCAACCTTGTAGGATAAGCAAGGGGTTGCAGGCTAAGGTCACTCAATGGTCTGTATGTGTTCTCTGTCTACTGGAAAATAGGAAGTCCCAGATGGTTCCTTTCTGTGTCTTGCATTTAAATTCTCTCACAGCTGTGATGGGTAGAAGTTGCAGTAAAATAGTAGTATTTTCATTTCATTTACTTAAAACATTGGGAAAAGAAATCTGGATGACTAAATGCTTTAACTTTGCATAGATTTTGTTCAAATTAAAATGCTATGAAAAATACAGCTGAAGATAATTTGGTATCAAGCTCCTTGAAGATACCTTCAGTCACCAATGTATTTTGCTGGTCATTATGCTTGCAGCATTGTTGTCAACAGATTGGAAGTATCTTAAAGCACATCATCATCTAGTTTCTCAAGTTATGCCGTCAAGTAATTTTCAGAAAATAAATGTGGATTTTTTTTTAAGTATAAGCTTATTAGCATGAAACATGTGATGTTAGGTTTGTGAACCTCATAATCAAAAAGTGCTAGTTACTTAGAATGTGGATATAAAAGAAATCAAGATGTCTTACCATTCAAACATTTCTCTTCAATATAAAAGCAATGACAAGAACAAGCCAAGATGTTAACAAACATAGTGTACAGTGCCAATTTCTTCCAATACATCTGTTGGTTCAATCTACATTCACTATTGCTTTAATATGATGGCTGTATATTTCTGATCTATAAAAGCTCTTTGGCTCTTTTCCAGTGTTGAGATGTCAAGACATACAACGATACTCTGCAAATTCAAGAAACATACCTCAAGGTGCCTTACATTCTTAAAAATACTACCTCCCCTAATATATATGGGGTACATGTATTTCGGGTTGTAAAGCTAGCTTGGGTCTTTTGAGAAAGGACATGTGATGCTTCTGAAGTAAGGTATTCAAGATCCACTCCAATCCTACAATCAGCTATACATTCTTCTCTCTATCTAAAATAAAAGCTCATAATATTTTAAATCTCAATAGATTGAAAGGCAGAATATTATAACATTTTAGTTCAAAACACAAAAGGGAATAATGATTAAGGGAACTGCTTTACGCAGCCCCCAAGGAAATGAACAACATGTCCTCATACATTTTAATAGGACTCTTGCAAGAGAAGCACTTGGTGGGCTGGCTCAGTTTCCTTCCTGTGTCATAGATAGGTTTGTCTGATGTTACAAAATACATCTTTTAACTTTTTGTGAGGGGTGATGGTGGAGTAAATTTTGCACTTGGCTCCCAAGGAGATGAACTGCAACTCTTTTGGAAGTCTCTCTCTATATTAAACTTTGAAAGGCCTGAGATTAAACTATCTTTCTTAATATCAAAACAGAGTTCCATCTGGAAGTTCCATCTAAAAGGCCATCTTGTTCACCACCCTGTTTCTTATACACAGTGGCCAACCAGAAGCCCTTCCAAAGCCTACATATAAGGCACTGGGGGCAACAGACTTCTCTCATCTTTGATTGCTAGCCACTGCTATTTTATTTTATCTTTGTTAGATGTATATCTCACCATTCCTCAAGGAGTGCAAAGTGATGTACAAGTAGTCCTCTTAAGTGGGACCAGCAACTTGGTCGCTAAGCAGAAAACCATGTGACCACGACTGGGCTCATGACCTTACTTTCCCTTCAGTTGTTAAGCAAAGCAACATGGTTGCTAAGTGAAAAATAATGTGACTGTGACTTGTGATTTTACTTCCGCCTTTCATATTAAGTCTGCTTGTCACAAGCGAAAATGCATACCAGTTGTGAAGCACACAAATGGCAATCACGTGAGTGCGGGATGCTGTGACAGTTGTAAATGTGAGGATTGGTCACAAAGTTATTTTTTAGCACCGTTGTAGCTTTGAACGGTTGCTGCATGAGGCAGTTGGTAAGCGAGGACTACCTGTACATAGTATTCCCTCAAAACTTTCCTCCACCCACCAACAATACTGTGAGGTAGTTAGGACTTAGAGTGACTAGCCCAAAGTCACCCAGTAAGCTTTCATAGCTGAAAGTGAGCTTAAATATACAGTAGGTCTCTTTGGTTGAAGCCCAACATCTTGATCATCACACCACACTGGTTCTGGGGGCAATACATATTGCTAGCAAATAATTGATAGCTAGATGCAGTAGTAAAAGAATCAAATATATAAAACTGGAATTGTATCTTTGAGTAGAAAGATAATTGAAAATCCATACCTGTAATTGTGAAGCCACCTAAAGGAATGCCAAAACAGAGAGAAAAAGAAAGGAAATTAACGTTTTGTTGCACTGTGCATTACTTAAATCACTGAAGCTTTGCTCTAAATATGAATTATGTATTTCCTAATAGGAATATGATCAGAGAGTGTATTTGTGTGTATATGTATGGCTTGCCAATTAAAAAAATATTATCTAAATTTCCCAAATACAAACATCAAATAAAAAGTAGAAAATCACACCCTTGCCAATCATAGTTGGCTGAAACATTTAGTTAAAGGCAAGATTAGAAATTAGAGAATAATCTTCTCTATCTTGTTTCTCTTCAAATGTGTTGAGACTATAATAATCAAATTCGAAACAAAAATATATTGCATTTGGAAAATGTTTCCTTTTAAAAACTTTTTGGTTGTTTTAAAAGTTCATGGAGTAAGCACTGTAAGCAGGAAATACATATTTTTCATGCAACAGACCTCAGACCCAATTCCTAGATCACTCTGGTACCCTCCAAATGTGCCGAATATCAGCCAGTGTCCTGGCTGGAGGTGATGGCTACAGTCCAGTATACCTAGAGGACGTTGGGTGCAGAAGCCTGTACTGAGATCTCAAAATAAAAGGGACCTCAAACATCAGGGCTAAAAAATACAATATGCCTAAAAGCCACCACATGATCTGATATCAACATTTATTTTATAAAAACTGTCTCTCAATCTAAACTATGCCTATTTCAGCCTTCACTTTCTTTATGTATGCATAAATAGACAAAGGCATTGAGTGGATAATATACCATCTGTTACATATTCCATTTTCCCTAAAGCATTATGCCAAACTTTCTAGATTCCTTCACATTCTGTTGTCATGATGTCCATTCAACTGTGTAAAGCAGCTCCTTCTGGGATGGATATGTATGTTTGAGGCCTACTTTTGTTGTTCTCTTGTTGTTCAAGACAATGAATACGTGATCTGGTTCTAAAACAGTAAAAGAACGGGCTAGTGATACATAAACTCAGGGAAATACCCTGTCTATGCTAGGGTTGTAAGACCACCTTTCCCAACTGTACCTGTCCATTTGTGTTGGACCTAACTCCTGTAAAGCCCAGCCAAAATGGATTTACAGATATTGGTTTGATATAACTGAAGGTTGGCAGCTTGGAGAAGGCTGGTAGAAGAAAGCTGTACTTATTGAATGAGCTTAGGTTTCCAAATGAAACTTTGGTTTATCCTTTGTCTCAATGTGTTGAAAGCTTATTTATAAAGAAGGGCAGAGTGGCATGGAAATCTATCCTACATGAGTGTCACTGGGATGGATGAGAGCTGCTCTTGTCAATTTTTATTTATTTTGGCTGACTATAGGGACATATTGTACTTCATGACAAATGTCTGTATGATATTGTCTAAGAGAGACCAAATTGTTTCAGAAAGGTGGAATTTAGAATGGGAAAATGCTTCAGGTCCAGTTGCAAGTAGATTTTCCCAAAGAGATTGGAATTTCTCACATTTTAATTTAGCAAAACAAATAAATGTCTGATCATAAAAATGTAATTTCCATTTGAGCTATTTCTGTAGCAGGTCCCAAAGACATGCAGAAATGTCTTTTCCTTCAAAAGACATATGAAAATAGATGGCTGTCTTATCACTTAAAGCAGCCCTCTAGTGCCATCAAGGATCGCAACTCAGCCAAGGATAAACAAGGATAGCTGATTAAGAATCATGGGAATTGTAATCCAAAATATTTATTGACACTAAATAAACCACTAACTGGCGAAAGCCAATTTAAAGGGTATGCTTAAAAAGGGACCTATTATGTCATGCTGCAAAACAGAAGATAAATAAAAAGAGATACTGTATCTGCTGTTCATTAATGTACCAAAATAAAGATTGAATACAATGTGAATCTTGGCCTCATTAATCTATGCTTCTGCCAACAAGCTCTTTGGATAAGAACTTGTGATCAATTATCATGTAATATCTTGTACTTTTTCATCAGATCTTTCCTACCTTGATTTCAGTCAAAGGCACACTGAATCCGAAGGATCTTTTTCAAGTCAGTAAATATTGAGAATGAATTTAAGTAAAAAATTGACATCAATAACTGACATAAATTTTTTATAATCTTTAAGGGCAGAGCCTCCTTGAATCTTTTGAGAAAAACAAAGCATGAAAGACATTGAAAAAATTAATTTACATAAAATACATTGATTGAATCCCCCATATGGAAAAGAAATGCAAGAAATGCAGTGCTTACCAAGCTCATTCAACAACAGGGCTGTGGAGAAGACACAGAAGGACAAACACAGAAGAAAACAATGAGCAATGAAAGTAAAGAGGACATCCACAGAAAAGCCTCAGATCCAGGAGGCCAGAAAGCGCAGATCTGCAAAGCTGCAGGATACCATTACTACAAAGAAAAATAGCATGAGAAGTAATGGAAAAGAGACACGTTTCATGAGAATAAGCTGTGAAATTGTGGAAAAATATTAAATGCACTGTTACATTTGGTGTAACAGACAAATCTTTAATAATTCAATTCCATGTTCCCAACTTTTAGGTCATATTCTTGGATATATGCAAGGATCTTAATTTTGCTTCATTGACAGCTCTGCCAGAGATTGAGGAAATAATATGTCACAATGGATATCTGTGCTTTATTGTTTGCCTTTTTTTTTTAAAAAAAAAAGCTTGATCAAGACATTCCTATACCTAGAATTATAATGCTAAATGAATGTCTCTATATGTGCCTTTATCATTTCTAGGCACAAGGGTGCATCTTGCATCTGAACAAGGGGAAGACTTCTGTTGTAATGAACAGGGATACCATACAGTATGTGGGTTGCAAAAATCCAGATAACCATTAACCGGAAGCAGAGAGCTAGGCTTCTCTATAGTGATTTGCTGCCATTTAATGGTCTGGATTTTTGAAGCCCAGATCTGGTAGCCCTAGTAAAG
The DNA here is from genome assembly GCA_023362775.1 of Charina bottae. Taxonomy (NCBI): domain Eukaryota; kingdom Metazoa; phylum Chordata; class Lepidosauria; order Squamata; family Charinaidae; genus Charina; species Charina bottae. The sequence goes on along the minus strand of JALMGJ010000001.1, from coordinate 74,861,779 downwards.
AATGTAGAGGCTTCTGCCTAAGACCACAGCCTCAGCTGGAGGGATGCATTGGGAATGTAATGAGCATGTGAAATAAAACAAGCATAAGTATTTTGATTGATAATGCTTGCTCTGGTCTTGTGCTTTGGTTAGAGAAAAAGGTTCAAAATATATTCTCCAATATCCTCGAAAGCATCCCTGGACGAGAAGCAAATATTTCAAAATAACTGCACTATTGACTCGTAGCACTTATAATCATTCCAGTTTTTGAAATATGAGCAGAGGCAAAAGTTGGATGAATATACTTATTCAAAGCATGGATTCTTCTTTCAAAATGATTTCAATTATTTGAAAGAAAAAATAATAATCCAACCATGCTTGATATCAATGATTCTGTATTTGCAGTTGGAAGAAAGAAGGAGTTTCTAGGGTGAAACATATATGTGTGAACATCCTCACTTTATAAAACATAGGTATTTTCTTAATCAAGTGTGAGTGTATTTGGAATTGTAATGTGACAAGCAAAGAAGCTTTTAAAAAAGAAAGCTGGATTAGGTCTTCTAGCCTTTAATTCTTCCAAATATCATGCTGCCTGGTGAGTAAGGCAGAGCTGACTCTTTCTGCTCCAGATTGCTTGCAATTCTCCTGGCAGCTTTTCAAACTATTCTAGGGAGATCTACTCTACAGTTTAAGATCCAGTTTGTACAGCAAGCCTACTGAATTTTCAGCATCAGTGCTTCCTTTTAATCTGAAAATTGCAAGTCCAATTCTTTTGGATATATTATGAATATCATATATAGTTATTTTCTATAGCCAAGACAAGATAACTCCTGTTTTTATTCATTTAAAATCTGATTTTTTAAAGGAAGCAATTGGTTTCTTGTAAAATATGCCTGAGGGGTATTTTGGGAGCAGTAAGCAATTTTGTTGTTTTGTTGTTAGCATTAAGTGTTGGTTCAGGAATCAGTCTCATCAGTTTCTTAAACTGAATTTTGCTTATTTACCTCTAGACCTTATTATGCTGCAGAGTACTTTTGTTCCACAAAACTCATGTGAAATACATCCACACAGAGATCCTGTTACAGTTACATAGGTTTCTTTCAATGAACTTCACTAAACAAGCAATCTATGTTGCACATCAGCATATACACCGGAGTGTACTTGTGGCATAGCCTTCCTTGTAATATAACAGATAGAATGGACACTGTTTATTTATTTATTTGTTTATCTGCAAGCTAAGGCAGCAGGCAGCGCAGTTGGCTTCTGTTCTTATCTATGTGGGCAAAGAGTGAAAATAACTTCATACACCTGCCTTATATGATACAAATTATATTCACATTAAGTGAAGTGTTTACAGGATACGTGCATCAAATCTATAGTATGTTGCAGTCCTCAAGGAATAGACAATGAGCAAAGAAAATATTTAAAACACAATATTCATCTGATATTATAAGCTAAAGATAAATACATGTGTTTAAATATATATATATCTCAAACATTACTCTCCTCTCCACCATGGCCTGTTCTGAAAAGGCCATCATGCAACTTCTGTTAAACTTCACAACTGTATCTAGGCTCCATATCAAAATTTGTTTTGAGCTGGGTTCTGTATCTTATCCTGGCAGGGCTGTTAACACCGAGCTGCAACAAAAAATCTTTGGTTAAGAATTCATTCACCTCAAGGACTTAAGCAGAAAATGTAGTGAGGAGGGCCTTGGAATCAGTCAAATATATTCAATATGAAACCAGCTAGTTAGACTTCTCTTTTATTGATCTGTAAAGTTCACTGGGAGACTTTCTGGCTGAAATGTAGACTTGGAATGCTTCAGATAAATAAATAAAAGCAACAGCTTAATAATATTTAATTGTTGTGCATTTCATTTAATTGTATTATTTTTAATTGAATTGAATTCTCTGTATCTCCAAAAGTAAAACTGGGAGATTTATATTTTTTAAGAACAAAACCTAAATATTCAGTGAAGAAATATCCTTGAGAGGAGACTGGAACAGACTTATAGATATAGCTAATGATACAATTATTTCATTATGCCTAGATATTTTAGCCTACTGTTTGCAAATGAGATGTAATTTGGGGGAATAATTAAAGGGAGACTAAAGAATCTGCTCTTTGAGAAAAATAACTGCAGTGGTCATAATATTTGGATTTTACATTATCCACATCACAGGATATATTATATAAACAATTTCCAGGGTATGTTTAAGTGGGTCATAATAACCATCAATAATTATTTTTAAAAAGAGAGAAAGAGAGAGATGCAAAATTAAAACTGCTAAGCTTGACAGAGGTCATGACACGTTAAGTGAAAGCTGAGTAAGAAAGTTGTGAGAGGAGGGAGACACACACAGGGAATGGTCCCAGTTTCTTGTGAGGTGCCTGGGTTTACTCTCACACCTTTCATTCTTCTTCGTATCCATATTGGTTCCTCAAGCACAAGGAAGAAACTGCACTCTTTCTCATATTCCTCACGGTCAAGTATTCTAAGGGTAATGAATTTCCTGTGGGAACACAAGACAAAGGCAAAACAAATGGTTGGCGTTACACACACGCACACACATGCTTTAAGTTTGACCCAGTTGAGGTGGTGGTTGATGGTGATGATAATGGGGGAAACTCTGATCCACACATCCCAATCTTTTATGTATGTAAGAGAGCAGAAAACCTCTGTTCTGGAAACTTTCTAGGTTGATCAATATGGTTAAGAACACCCTAAAACATGTAGCACTGGAACTATATTGCGAGGCCTTGATGGGCATGAAAAACAAGAGTGTCATTGTTAATTTGTTTTGAAAGACAATGGATTTGCTTTTGACTATTACCTCAGTCTTATTCATTGTACCTCAAGAGCTAATGAACATATTTTATTACAACAATCTTATGAAGTAACTTAACATGAGACACACACTCTTTTTCAGGCATTCATTTCGTGAAGAATGAATACATGTGGTGATTGCGTGCAACAAACTGAGGGGCAGAATTTGCCTGTGGTATATTTGAATTCATTACATTGAATGAAGATATAAAGAGGGATCTAGTGTTACTTGCCAAAGGTTACTCTGCAGAAGAGAGATTTGAACCCGAGTCTGTCACATAGTGTTACTGAGTCAAAAGCAAACAGTTTTTGTTCAGCTTGTACCTGCAGCAGTGTACAAGATAGATTAGATAATGATGGTCCCAGAGAATTCAGAGAGTATGACAATTTAATTAGATTCTTCTCTGGCTAAAGCTATGTCTGAATTTGACAGCAAATGGAATTTAGGATATCCTAGCAATGACACTTCTGGTCAGTGACTCAGCTCTCTGCCCTTTTACATAGATAATGGGAATGTGTGTTTTGACATTCTATGAGCTGGGATGTGCCAGGCATCCATGAGTGATCAAGACAGGTGCATACAGGTAGGGCTCAGCCCCATATAGCCGATCCCCCACCTTTCTTTTCACTCATCTCCACCAGACGGGGCTCCCCAATTTCAACGTAGAAGGTCTTGTTTTTCTCATATTCCTCATCATCAATTACTTTGATAGATATCGTTTTGCTGCAACAGAGAAGAATAGAGATTCGAGAATAAGGGAGGAAGAGGAAAATGGGAAGAGACAGCAAATGTAAGGAAAGGACAAAGCTGTAAGAGGAAAGAAAAAATTAAAGAAATTAAAGGATATTTTACCATGCTGTGAACCTAAGATAAACTGTTTCTATGATAATGTATACAAAACTGTCATAAGATCATAACTGTCTTTGTGAAAGCCACATTTTCAGGAAAAACTTATTCAAGTCCATGCAGGCATATTACTTGTACTCTCATCCTAGGACATACTAACACAAGAAGCTTATGTTGGTCAAAGCCCAGTTTAACTGGCCTGGTTTGGGAACATTGATGAGAATCTTGGAACTGTATTAGAGATTCCTATCTGTTTCAAGAAGAGAGAATTATTATTACACTATTTAAAGTAATCTGATCCTGTTGGCCAATGCTAACCTATATCCTCTTAGTGATATTTCAACTGTGGGGCAGGAACTGCAAACTGGATCTGTGTTACTGTATTAGCAATAAATAAAATAAATAAAAAGTCATTCTGTAATATTCTGTAATATTACAAAGTATTAACTTTTAGAACTTTTTAGTTATAGAAATGTCCCTTATGTTCCGATTAATCCCTGGATTATGTCAAGTTAATTGCTAGCTTTTGTATTTAAAAGGGAGAGCAACCACTGTTCAAAATGCTGTTCTAAAAGCATTTTATGTAACATGAGATCCTTGCTACAACCAAAGATGCTTCTAGACAGGGTTTATTGCACAAATGTCTTATCTCACAGAGCATTTTACTAGGAATCCATTACTTCTGTTATTTTTCTTTTTAGATTAAAATGTGTTATGTTGGGGAAAAAATGGAATAGTTGGGTTTTGACTGATAGCTCTACAACCCATTTGCTGGAAGCAAACCAAGTACCTGCATTCCTAAACAAATCTACTTAGAGGTTGGATTCTGATTTCAATGGGCCACACAATCATGTAAGTGCTCATAAGTGTACACCTGCCCCAAAATGCGGTGTATTTTTTTTAGAAGTAGATCCTCCAATTTTGAATGGAATTTACTCCCAGGTAAATAGACACAAGATTCTGGTAAACACAGACATACACATGAACATGCACATATCTGTACCTATGCAGGAAAACCAGTGGACTAGTGCTGAAAAGGGAGCTGAATTATGTTATCCTTATGGCAAAGATAGTTCAGGATCTTCAGTGTCTGGAGTCATATAGAAGAATGGGAGTCTTCAAACATCACTTCCTCTCAACAACACCAGCAGAGCAGTAGAAGAGCACCAGACCACTAGACATCCAAAGCTGTCTTAACAGGATTGCCAAAAGGCTTCTCTCTCCTCCTTCCCCAACACACATTCGGTCCCACTCCTTTTCCTACAGCTTTCCTGATTAGAATTAGCTTCTTGTAGCTATGAAATATCCTTTGCATTTGTTTTCTCTGAGTTACATTTTTATTTTGGTGACTATATGTAGTACTATACCAAATTATATTTGTATTTGCTTTTATTTACTGATTTAAATGCTATTATTCTTGGAGTCTACATGTGTATATGTGATTCTTTTAGTCCAATCAAGTTCTGACACCTCACATTCACATATTGTACATGAGGCTGCAGAGGACATATGTTAGTATATGCCCCATACGAAGGCTGCTACCACCTGCAGATTTAATTATGCACAGCAATCTCTCTCCTTTATATTTAACATCCATCTGAAAAGTTCGGAGAAACAGGAAAGTTTGTACACGAATCTGGCAAGTTTTAACCATTACTATATTTGGATTATAATGTATATCCCGAAGTAAATTAAAATATATACACTGTGCAGTGCTGAATAGAAATTACACTGAATGGTTCTTCAATGTTTAATGCGTATGTTAAGGCTGGGAAAAGTGAGACCCATTCATTCATTCATTCATTCATTGGCGACTCGTAGCCGAGTAAGATTGTCTTCCAAAGGTAAAATTTTAACGGTGGATCCGTAAGTGGCTATAAAGAAGCACAAGACCCATATGGCCCATAGAACAATTATGCCACAGATGGAAGGTTATCTTCCTTCTTTTTTCCTTGAGAAAAGTAGACATATTGGTTGGGTTTATACATCATGTTAAGTTATAATATGGTTGGTTTGGTTTTGACTTGTGCAAACCCAGTCAACTGTGATTTTTCAGTTACAAGGGCTTAGCACAAATTATTAACCAAGTCACAAAGAAAAATACAACAAAAATAGCAATATCATTAATAAGTTAGAAAACCAGATACCTTTACAATAAAATAGAGTGGAAAACAAGACATTCATTTCAAAAACCACACACACACACACACACACACACACACACACACACAGACACGGTGGGAATTTCAGTGCTCAAATTCAGTTTCCTCAAATCAATCAGTCTGTTCATTCATCAATTTCTCTCTCTCACTTACACATATCCTTGGGCTCAATATACAGCAGTTTTTTCCAGTCTGCCAGTTGATTCTGCTCCTTCTGTAGACTGTGCCATGTAGTTATCTTGTGACATTCCACAGCATGTACTGTATATTACTAGGTTCTTTCAAAGCAACTTGGCATGGTATCTCACCATTCCAATTTTAGCCTCTGGCTATTATCCTAGGCTACTAACCTCTCAATTGCATGAATATGAATATGCTTGCATATGTGTGTGAAACCAGATCAAAGCTTATAAATACATTGTGAAAATGGAGTTCATGTCTTTTGATACAGTATGAAACAATCCCCACTAACCTCTGTGATTAACCAAAAGTGTAGAGCAGAGGGGAAGAGAACTGATTATTTGTGTATGAGGATTTCAACACAATGGCATTTAAAAAGTTATAATTCAGTTTGGGTAACCTAGAGAAATTTACAGTTATTTCCTATTTTCTCTTTTAGGTTCCTCCTTCCTACCTGTTCTGGGGAGGGAAGCATTGCTCAGTGATGTGACACACAGACACATACATACATACATACATACATACATACATACATACATACATACATTTATTGGATTTATTGGATTTATCCCCGCCCATCTCTACCATGGTAGACTCTATTAAATATATATTTTAATACAGAAAGTCCTATAACAGTTTGGAAAGATCTTAGCTTGAGACCTTCTAAAAGTGTTGATAAACAGTGTAAATAGCAGTGGGTTATACAAACCAATGGACTGATTTGGTATAAGGCAGATTTCTATGTTTGTCTTGTTAATACTTTGGAATAGTTTGTGATTGAACTATTCAACCCTTTGAACAAGGAATGCTAGGGCTCAGCTATTTTTTTTTACAAATATACTTTGCACTGATTTCCATATTGTTGTGACACACAGCAGTGGAACAGCTTAGCCCAGCCTGAGGGTTATTGGAAATGATAGATGTTAGTGACCTTGCTTGATAAACTCATCAAACTACAAAAGACATCTGGAAGTTGAAGTAAATAAAAGCTGCTGTTTCTAGACTCCTGAAATTAGCCTAGGATGTGTTTAAGTAGGGTATCCATAAAATTAAGTAAAACAGCACAAAAGAACAGATGGATGTTATCACATCCATCCATGAAATTTGGGCATTCAGTATTCTCTATAAAAAGTATTCTCTATAAAAAGATAATGCTTTTCAACAAGCATCCATAGAATGCTGTGTATTCACAGTTAGACTTTTCACACTTGGAAATGCCAAAGGATGGATTTTTATTTTCCTGGTAACAGGAAAATGGCAAGAAAGAAAGTTTGCAGAGGAACATTTTTTTTCTTTTATAAGCAGTAATTAATTTTGTTCTTTTTCATCCAGGGAAGAGTTCAGTTATCATTAAATCTAATAATTTAATGGAGATGCTTGATCTAATTCCTTTGATTTCTTATCTTGAACCACCACAATTTTTTTCATTTTAACAAACAAACCGCTTCATTGCAGTAAACTCATCCTAGAACTATAGAGTTTGTTGCCCAGACTACTAATTCTTTGCTAACGGAAGAGAAAAGGCATCAAGTAGTCTCTCCCAAATTACGTAGAATAATTTACATAAATGTAAAAATACATTAAAAATCCTCTTCCATTGCAAAGACCTCTTTTTTAACACAAGAAGCAAAGCATTGCAAACATCTCCTGGATATTTTATCCTATCCTGTTCTTCCTCTTACATTATTGGAGTGCTTTCATTTCTGTTACATTTTTCATCACTGTGGGGCTGATGCACACCATTTCACCTTTGGTATCTGGTCATTACATTTAATTATTACTGGTAAGTTTCTAACAAAAAGTTGTTTATCAAGAGAGACTAAAATGCAAAGAAGGAAGAAGGTTTTATCCTGATCACTGGAGAAAAGCAGTTCAAGTAGTAATGGGGAGGTACAGTCTGAAGAGATGGCAGGGATACAAGTGGGTTATTTAAGATGGAGAGGAATCTGTAGGGTGCCTATCTAACTTGTCTCTCTTAATCAGGTATACATTTTGATATTTGTGTCTCCCCAATGGAATTCTTCAAAGGAATACTGAGAGCTGGTCAGAACTGAATGATAAATATTGGTCAGAGCCACACATACAACACTATTTGCATTAACATTCTCTTTAAATCTCAGGCACAAATATATGAACCTTTCCTAAATTATTTTGCCTAAGCCACAAACACCATCCTTGCCTCCAAAGGGTTTTTTGCGGGGAAGAGATTTTAGGTGATATTTGATGGCAAGACTATAACTAGGTTTTTTGCTGGTTCTTCTGGTATGTGGTTATGGAAAAGGCTGTAGATTCGTGGTAGATCAGATGCTTTGGAAGTTCTATTTCAGGTTCAATGCCTGACAACTCCACCTCAGGTTAGAAAGTCCAGGGAAGAGCTTATAAGTATTTTTGTTTGATTTGTTGTTTTTTGTTATAATCTGAAGCAGCAGTACCCACAGGAGGGGGAAAGGGTGTCAGACAGACATTCAGCAGCATTGCAATCTTAGTTTTTTTTTTAAATATGACAATCAGATAATAACCCTAATGCTGGACTGGAAAAAAATCCCTAAATTCATGCCTAAGGCAGGACTCAAACTCACAGACTCCTGGTTTCTAGCCTGTTGCCTTAACCACTAGACCAAACTGGAGGCAGATCATCCTCTTATCTATATAGCTTACAACAAACACATGGTACTGAATTGTGTTTCCAGGCAACTGCATATTGTTAAGTAGGAAAGAAAAGAGAAAACCAAGCTACCATTGTCTCACACTTTTTCAAGTCCATAAAATGATGTTTTAGGGGAAAGTACAAAAATGTGTAATTTTCTTCTTCCACATCTTTATGTATCATCGTGAAGCTACCAATAGCACCTCAGTACAAAATATCTGTGACAATGGCTTGCCTTCAAAACCAACATAATATTCCCCCATAATTTTATAGTATCATTATTTGAGATGGTCTTGTACAATCTTCCTTAACCCATTGCTTTCCAGATCTGGTGGACAACAACTCCCATAATATATCAAACAATATGGCCATAGTGGCTAGAAATGATCACCCAATATATCTAGAAAGCACCAAGTTGAAGAAGCCAAATCTTATGCAGTAGTTCACTCCCCCAATGATTTGCTGCTATAGCAAAAAATACTGGAGAGAGAGAGAGAGAGAGAGAGAGAGAGAGAGAGAGAGAGAGAGAGAGAGAGAGAGAGAGAGAAGTACTTTTTCAGATAACAGAAAGTGATTTGGTTCACTCCTTATGAAATATTTGCACACACCCCTTTTGACTCAACAGTTCTTGTAGATGTTGGTGTTGCTTCAAAAACTCATCTGACCAGAAGCAAACAGAACTGTGCTATGCATCATGGGAAATTAGACTTGCCCATCTATCAACTTTTCCATCTGACAATTTGTGTAATGATATGAGAGGTTTTAGATGCTGCTGCTTCACATGGTATAGTGTTCGTATGAAACAGCCCACCACTCAGATGTAGCTTGAATCATGTCAACTGGATTTCTATTTTCTTAGTAGAAACGTTTCGCTCCTTATCCAAGGAGCTTCTTCAGTCTGAGCAAAGTTGGTAAGGGAATCCTAAATATGTTCCTAGGTAGCTGTGTGACCTTACACCTGGGGCTAGGTCATGGTTATATTGAGATGTAATTTTTAAGTCCTTTTATCATCTAAAGGAGGGTCGTTAAAATCACCATGCTGCTGTTGAGCTTCTGAAATGGTCTTAATCTCAACAGCAGCATGGTGATTTTAACGACCCTCCTTTAGATGATAAAAGGACTTAAAAATTACATCTCAATATAACCATGACCTAGCCCCAGGTGTAAGGTCACACAGCTACCTAGGAACATATTTAGGATTCCCTTACCAACTTTGCTCAGACTGAAGAAGCTCCTTGGATAAGGAGCGAAACGTTTCTACTAAGAAAATAGAAATCCAGTTGACATGATTCAAGCTACAGACAATTCCACCTGGATGACTGAGAACCTTCATAGACACTCAGATGTAGTTATCTTTTCCTCTATGCTATCTGAAATCATTGTTCTGTTTCCAAATTAAAATAGAGCAGATAGTGAGTGAAAGGCTTATGTTTCTGTTTATAGCTGTGCAGTGCTTTTTCAAACATTATTGCCAACTTTGTTCTTACAATAATGCTCAATTCTTTTTTACTGAGATGAACGTATGAACCTCCCTCTATTTTATCCTTAGAGGCCCAGTTACATTTCCTAAAAGAAGTTAGATTGATGAGAAAGAAATCAAGAATATTTCTATATCAACATTTTGACTATGGAATTTACAGCCGAGGAAGGCCAGGTTGACTCATTCCTGCTGAGTTTTAGTTAAGGGGGAAAACTTGTTTGTTTTGTCAGGATTTGGATGGCCTTTGGTGAATTTCAATATTGTTTGGGTTTATTTTAAGCAATAGTTTGCTTTTGCATTTCTTAGAATTAATAGCTTTATTGTGTTTAAGTGTACCATGCCAAAGTTCCAGAGAACAGAAAAACAATGTATGCATATTTTAAATACATCCTTACATCACATTGCTTCTCTGTAGAGCTCCATGAACAAAATACTTGTTTCTGTACTCCACTATATGATGATACTGCACCTGACCTAGAATTCCACTATATGATGATATCCACCTGACCTAGAATTCAATTCAGTGAGCAGATTCCTACAACACGCTAAACCATAAACTTGCTTAACCATGAACAGAAATTTATTTATTCATTTATTTATTCAATTTATCTATGCAGCCTCCAGCAAATGTGCTAATCTTCTTCTGCCTTCTGAGTTCACATATCACAGCTAGCTTTGCTGAGAATGGAAATAATGCAAGATCATGATGCTTCTGGTAATTTTTTTCTTATTTTTTAACCACAGAAGAGTGATCCCATCAGGATCACAGCTATCTTATGCAGAGTAGGTGAAAGCCAATCCTTTTCACCAAGTCCTATAATTTTAAATTAATACCCTGTGCATTAAGAGATGAGTTCACAAGAACATGGAACAGCAAGAACCACTGATGAAAGGGTCTCCTTTGTGTCTGTTCCTCTATCTATCTTTGGTTTCTGGATAGACTAAATCTTCATATTTGCATGTCATACTAAACCAAACCACAAAGATTAACATGCTGGACAAACACAATTGGTGAGTCAATGTAACCTTGTAAAACAAGTATTAATTTTCTACTCTCTTCTTTTCCCCTGGGAGTGGAGTAGCCTCTCAAGTGGGGACAATCTGATCAATATAACCAGATGTGGAAGAGACTATCAGTGTATTTATCCACTGTCTAAATTCTAACAAGCTGTTAGGCAGTTGTTAGCATCTAATAATTGGAGGCTGAACCAGAGCATGAGATGAAGTGGATGTGACAGGAAGCAGTTAATGCTAGAGAGCTTATTCCATTTGCACTTTTTGTTCAAAAGGCAATAAAACAATGTGTCTCCTTACTCTGCCATCTATTCTGAGGTTATCATGTCTATGTCACCTTTACAGAATTATGATAAGCCTCTACAGCACATCTTGGCAGAAGCATAGCCAATCAGGTTTTACGCAGATTCTGCCACTGAATTGTAATGCAATTAAGCTTTTAAATAACATGGTGACAGATTCATTGTTTAACACTTGACTGGTGCAGCTCTTAGCAGTCCTTGTTTCTGCAGCTTTGGTGACATGGAGATGACATGGTGTTAGCATATACAACTTACCCTTGAACAATACTGCCTCTAGTTCAGAAATATTTGTGACATAACAGCAACCCAGTCATATATCTTCCAATGTTTCATCACGAAACAGATCTCTGGCACTGCTGACTTTCAGGGCACTGCTCACATTTTAGGGAGGGCTCGTCTTTCCCCCATCCCACTTTTGAACAAGTGATAACATCTGATAGTGCTGAGGGCAGTAAAGGACTCTGGACTACAGGAGATTATAGGGAGTAGAGCAGTGTTTCTCAACCTTGGGAATTTTAAGATGTGTGGACTTCAACTCCCAGAACTTCCCAGCCAGCATGGCTGGCTGGGGAGTTCTGGGAGTTGAAGTCTACAAATCTTAAAGTTCCCAAGGTTGAGAAACACTGGAGTAGAGGCATTTAGTACCTGAACATGAACATGCAACACCCCTCCATGCTTTTGTTTCCACCAGGTTGCTCAAAACACAACACATGGCACTGATCAATGATTTATAAAAACCACAAGGAATCAAGGGGTCTATATGTCTTGCTCCTCAGAGATAACACTGATATGGAACTGGTTAAAACCATATTTCCAATCAAATGCTCCCAGGAGTAAGTGGATGCTTACTTTTATTTTAGCTCTACAGATGTTCCCTCCAATGAAATGTTTCAGATAGCGCAGATGGGAATTGTGTGTGGAAGAGCAACTAATTCAGCCTCTAAGGAAGTTGTGGACAATTTTCATTTATATATTTCCCTGCATATATGGTATTTCATCTACAGATCTAGTTTACATCCAATTTTACCCAATATATATTAGAATGATAATCCCCTGGCAGAACCCTTATTCCAACATGTGAGGGAAATCCCTACAAAGGGGTTTAAAAAATACAGGCTGTTTATGATAAGATAACACACTGTCTGGCGATTAAAAGAGGGCACCAACATGGAGAAGGATGATTTAGGAAAATGTTTTGCATCCCAGATGTTGAATGTAAATATTAATGGTCACCTGCTTTATTTCTATCATTGCCTATTTTTCCAGGCACCCATCCCATACATGTAAAAAATCACCTTTCTCTTTTTAGCCCTTTTCCTACAGTAAGGAATTTGGAATGCCCAATGTAAATTTTATCTCAACCTACTGGATATGACACAAAAGGAACTGTCTCCTTTAAAACAGAACTGAAAAACAAAAGACTGAGAATAATTGATTATTCATGCATAATTCACAGAACATATTTGATGAATTGTTTTTGCTACCCAAAAAGGCATTGTATATTCACTAGGGAGGAGTCTTCCATCTGTTCAAACTACATTGGAATCTCTTTCAGAGATGTTTAAGTCTGATTACTTATAAGAAATAATTTTGAATGCTACCAATCTGCATAAATGGAGTTTATAATTTGGTTAGAGTTAATTTAATCGTAGCATCACTTAAAATGAGAAGGCTACATGTTACATGGCAGCCATGCCCTAACAAACTCTTCCATATTGCAAAGCAGGTTTGGGGAAGAGAGAACGGGGAGGTAATAAAGACAATACACCATATTCTCCCACTGCCCCCTTTCTCCCAAAGTCCCTTCTCTCTAATTCTTCCTTCTCCCCATGAGTTTGAGTTTCTATTTGCAATGGTCTTGAATGCTTCAAGGAGTTGAAATAGTTTTTTTTAAAAAGAAAATAAACACTTTTCCCTCACAGGCAATCCCCCTCCCCACAAACTCTTTACAGCAGAGAAGGGACCACAAATGAAAGAATTCTACACCAATAAACCCAAGTGCTACTCATTTCTCTGAAGGTGAAATCTAAACTTTGTCTTGATCCTATAGTCTAAGAAAGGACTGCATGTTTTGAGACAACTAATCTGCTCCATTTCCCCAGTACAGTTCAGCTTAACTGACTTCAGCATACCCAACAATCAAAATTACTTCCCAGTGTTATTTTTTATAAGGGCTGTGATGTTTCCATGTTTCTGCTCTGCCAGGTCAAGGAGCTCATAACAAAATGGGGACAATTTGCTTTTTATGTTTCCAGAGCTATGCAGAGCTAACATTTCCTTTGCCCCTCACATGAAGACCACAACTAGACCAACAACACTTAAAGCAACTGAGTTCAACCCACTGCTTCCATCTCAAGACTGAGTAGAAACTGTTAACTTCATGGCTTTAACCACTATTTCTTCCATCTTCCTCATTCAGTGTTCTTTTTATTTGCATCCAAAAGGAAAGGTCTGAAAAAAACACGAAACTTTGCACACCTTTTGTTTTTAATCTGATTGAGCTTAATAAAACTAGCTATGATTCTGAAATATTTTAGTTTGTTTTCTTTATGGACAAGTTATATAAGATTATTTTTTAAAGTTAAATACATTACACTGAACTTGTCACTCATGTGACTGTGCAGATTACACTGAGGTATGTTGCAGGCTGCCCTGAGCCATCGAGAGACCAGGTGGCACACGAGTGTCTCTAGAAATACTTGCATACATACGTATAATTGCAGGAATGACAGGGCCATATAGGGACTACAAACGAATTATTGGGCATTACTGTATCATTTTCATACTTATCCCACAATCTCATTCCATCAATCCATCCTGTACCATGAAAGAATGCATAATGTTTTAATTCTTGAACTACATTTTCTACATTTCTGAGATTTCATTGTGATCCTCACAATGGATTTTCCACAATTCTTATTCTTATTATTTCTAGCCCAAATGTGCATATGACAAAGCACGCTGCCTATATTACAACATTTATGTTTGATCTTGTGGCCATTGCCTTATGGAGGCTCTCAGAATTCTATACCCCTGGTTCTTGGAGTGGAGGAAAGCAAGTAGGAAAGGTTATCCAGGTTTGGGGGTTAAGTTTTATCATATGCCAATGTTTAAAAGGAACACTGCCCTCAAGGTGACCTTGACTCCTGGGGACTGCATTCATGCAATTTCTTGGCAACGTTATGGTGATGATTTGCCACTGCCTTCTTCCAATGTCCTTTTCTGACTTTCCAGTCTAGACTACAGCCCTGGAGTTCTGAGTACTGCCCAAGTACTAACTAGGGCAGATTCTCCTTAGTTTCAGATGTTAGAGGCAATTTGGCTAGGTGCTTTCCTGGACTCAGGCATGCTAATGATACCTGATTTATTTTTATTTTTCAATTAATGCAAAGAAGACTCTGGAAGTCCCGGACCATCACCTGGTCACGGGAAGTGATTGGATGTGTGGAAACTGAGTCTTAATCCAGCAAAAATGAAGGACTGCTTGATTAATAGATATGCCAACCTGGATTGGGAGCACAGCCTATACTTAACTTCTTTTAAATTCCTTTTGGGAAGCTGCTTCACATTATGTGGGTGCTCTTGGAGTCCACATTGCTTCTGAAAGATCAGGTGACTATTGTAGCCAAGAGAACTTTAGTTCAACCTTGAATCTTGCTGGTTGTTCTCCTTCCTGGGGAAGATAGATCCAACCACCATGATCCATGTCTTAGTTACTTGTTGTTTAGACAACTGAAATGGGCTTTATGTCAGAAACTCCTTAAAAATACTTTGAAATTTCTGCACTCAGAGAGTATTGTTTGGCATGCAGATTAGATAATATATATCACCAGTGTTGAACTAACTACTCTGTCATTCAATTGGTTTCTGAGTCCAACTTAAATAGCTGTTTTGTATGAATCTTCCCGCAATATACTTTTGGGCTGAAGGCCTTTTGGTATGTTCTTATCTCCAAGAAAAGCTAAGTTGATAAAATAGGAATCATTTTGTAGCAGTACCTCAACTCAGGAATCCTTCCCAAAGGATTCCTCCCAAAGGTATATTAAATCCTTTGTATTTCACTATGAAGGTACTGGTGTGCAGAAAATCCATCCATCCATCCATCCATCCATCCATCCATCCATCCATCCATCCATCCATCCAATTTAAGCCATGATGGATTATTAGATGATTCAGATATAGAATAATGCTGATATATAAACAGAAATTTTGTCATAAAATGGTGACAATCTACATTTTCTTTGCAAACAACTGGAAAAAGGTAAAGAAAAAGCTGCAAGGAAATAAGCAAAAGTATGTGTCCTTCAAATGACATTGGAGGAGAAAAACGCCAGTATAAGATTGAGACCACTGGTTCTTACGTATGTTTTCAGATTCCTGCTAAAGCAGTTGAACTGATTTTTAAAATATACCTGCTACTTCTAAAACCAATTAATTAATTAGATTAGGGCCTTATAAGGGAGTATTCAGTGACATAACGAGGGTGGAACAACAATACAAGGAATTGAGTGGAATTGCAGATTAAGCAATAATATATCTGTTGCTGGCAGCCCACTGAGAAAGAGTCTTTTTTCATATATCAGAGAAAGGAAATATATGACATGTGCAGGGGAAACCTTTACATTTACCTTTTGCCATGAAAATATAACTAAAGTAGTTGGGAAATACTTCCACTCTCCGGAAGTATTGTCATTGACCACAAGATGGCTATTCACCAGTAAAGCCAAGACTGATTTAATAAAGAAACAGCTTACCTGGAGTTTATTAGCCTTAACACCATTTCTCAAGTGTTAATTAATATTAATAAATAGTATTCTTATTATTCTGCATTTCTTAATAAGCTCTCCAACATAAGAGTATCTGTGTCATACCCACTAACTGTTTTGTGAATGGCTATTATCAGTAGGCAATTATGTTTGCCTACCTAATACATTCTATTTTTCTCCAATGTTAGTTTTCGTATCTCTCTTCCCAACCATTGGAATACACGCAATGCAGTTTCTTTATTTTGAACTTTCCACCAGTAATCTCTTTCGTCGTAGACTAAACAACTCACGTTCCCACAAAAATGTTGTTTTGTTTCATTTACTCAATTTTTCAAAGCTCTTAGCAAAAGTCCTAATATTCCAAATTCATCTGGTCCCTTAATCGGTTTAAAACTTTCTTAGGTTAAATTCTTATTTAGCTTTTTGCCATTTATTTTATGTTCTTAAATTCTTTAAACTGTAAGTTATTTTTTCTTCTATTTTGGGATGAAGTTTTTACTCACCAGGTAGATTTTCAGACCTTTTTTAAATTTAAAATAATTGCAAATCCAAAAGTGATTAGAAAGTGAGGTTAGACAGATTTAGTGCCCCTCAAAGGCTCCTCTGCGGTTGAGAGCTTGATGTCTTCCCTCGTCTCCTGGCACTCAGACCCGCGGAAGAACCACTGTCCTGCAGTCTCCTTGAGAGGAATAGCTATCTGGAGCAGAAGTGGGCAATCTCTCATCCTTTCCTTGTCCAGAGAGGCTCCGTGGGACTGAGCTTGCCGCTGGTCTGTTGGTCGTTGCTGCGGCGGTGTCTCTGCTCATTTGGAGATGTCTAATTTCCCATTTTCCTCACCTGGAAGGTGAGATTTTGCAAATACAGAAATGGGACACTAGAGGGGACTAAAGTTCCAGGCAGAAACTTGCAAAATGATAAAGGTATGATGCTGAAGACATTTCAAAAGATTTTTGAAGACCTGGGAGAGAAACTTATAACTAAACCGAAAGCAATAATTTCTACACCTGCCAACATATTTCTTGAAGAAGATTTTAAAGAAGAAGTCAAAGATGTAAAAGATTTGGAAGAGAAAATCCCAAACAATGTAGAAATATTGGAAAATGAAGAAACCATGGATTATAAAACAGAGATGACTGTTAGAGTAGAAATACAAATGACAAATCAAGAGATGACCTGGACAAGGACTTATTATTGGATTTACAAAAGAAGGTTTCTAGAGCCTTGAAGAAATCTTTGAGATGGGAAGAAAGAAAGTTTGAATGGAGATTCAACAACAACTTGATGAATTAAAGATTAATTATGAATTATGTATCTAACCACATAGGGGGTGGAAAAATATTAATTTGCTTGTATTTGTTGCAAGGAAGATCAGGAGTCGCTTCTTAAAAAAAATTTTTTTCTATCCCTTCTGTTTTTTCTGTTCTGTTCTGTTCTTTTTATTCTTTTCTTTTTTTCTTTGCAC
Organism: Charina bottae; assembly: GCA_023362775.1. NCBI lineage: Eukaryota > Metazoa > Chordata > Lepidosauria > Squamata > Charinaidae > Charina > Charina bottae. The sequence goes on along the minus strand of JALMGJ010000001.1, from coordinate 74,844,109 downwards.
TTTGTATTTCTTCTCTTTTCTTTATTTCTGACTTTAGTTTATATTATCTTTTAGTATTGTAAAATTCTTCAATAAAAAGTATTTTTTAAAAAGGAATATATGCAATACAGTACTTATCTTTCAAAGTTATACTCAGCACATCTGATGGAATTGATTGCAATATAAAGATTCCTCATTGTTTTCATTGATTAGGTATATATCAGTCCTAAATCTCCCACCATTCAACTTCATAGAATTACTCTAGGTTTTGGTATTAACTTCTCCCTATCCATGTTTTCTACAATATGATTTTAAGCACTGATTTTCATGTCTCCTTTCCCCATTCCCTGCTCCTGCTCAAAAGCTCCATGTGTTGTAATTCTTTCCCACTGGAGAATGTTTTTGGGTCATCCCTTTTGGCATTTTTGTGAACTCCACAATGTTATTTTTGCAATGCAGTGATTAGTACTGAATAATTTTTCTAGTCTGATTGTGTAATCTTCATGAACTGTTTGGCTTAGCTCTGGAAGGATGGAATAACTATTCAAGGATTCATGGAGAAGCTTGGAGAGAAAGGGAGGGGGAAAGGTTGGTGTATGTTTGCTGGGAAGCTGATTGTTAAAAAGTTGTATAATACTTATGGATATTGTTTAATACTTATTAGCGTTATACTATGGGTATACATAGTATTGAACAAAATATTAAAAAAAATAAATTGAACAGGTAGATGTACATAGTTATATTGAAAGGGGATGGGCAATCTATGTTTATATTGCTGATGTTGGTTTTATTAAAAGGTTACTTGCAGAGGTATAATTTCAAGCTAAAAACCGTATGTTGCCCATTGCTAATACCAGCTGTATGTTCTGGATCTGAATTGTTTGTACTTTTATCAACCAATGGAACATTTAGTTTATCTGACTATAAAACTGAAAGCAAGATCTCCATTTGGACAAAGAAGGACTTCGTTTTGCACTGTTTGCGTCACTGAGACCACATGTTTGTGTTTAACTTTATGATAACCTCAGTTGTTTATATACTGTGGTTCTAACTAAAATAATTTTGCAATCTTAATCTTGTAAATTTCATTCCAACCTAGTAATCCCATAGGTGAGGTTATCCTTGCATAACTTTTTCTCAACAGTTTCATACTAGTTCAACAACAATAGTAAATGCCAGTGTATCTAAGTGTTTGCTGTCATTAACCTATAAAGTGCAATGAGAAAAGGTGCTATTTAAAATCATATGCAAGAGGAGATTCATGTTTACCAAATGTATTTAAAGCTTGGGGCAGAGACTTCAATAGTTTTTGCAAGTGAAAAGACATTGTTTTCTGATGCAGCCCACTGCCCTCCCACTTTTGAAACTGTAGGATGTGAGCCAAAGTGTTGCTGCAGCAGAAAGTCAGCGGAAAATGGAATGGTAGCACCATTTACAAAGAAAAATGCCTGTGCAGAGTAATTTTGGATTTCAGTATATATTTTGAGTATAAATAAATAGCTGACAGATATCCTGAGCAATAGATCAGGCTGTCAAGATCTAATGCAGAAAGTACAGAATTTGCTATTAAAAGAGAGGGGAGCAAAGAGAAAATGCATTTGCTTATTTGGGTTTTCTTTACAAGAAGCTTTTCAAATCTCAGTAGGAGACAAAATTTTTGAAGTTGGTGGTTTAAGTTTTCGCTCTGTTTCTGAGAGAAAATGCCAGAATAAAAAAGGCCATTACTTTTGCTAAGGTAGAAAAAAATGGCTTTGCTTCCTAAACTGGCTGATACCTTGCTTCTTTTCCTAATCAAACTGTACTTGATACTATCTGTCAGCATAATATATATGAGACAATTTGAGGAAAATCCTTAAGTCACTGCAGTATCTGATACCTGCATGAACTCTGATGCTATGCAACTAAATTGCACAAATAATTGTTTTAATTTAAAAATTAAGCAGCATATAGATTTCACTGAAACATGGTGTGTTGAATTCACATGTAATGCTAACCACAAACCATGACTTACAAATCAAATGCTTGAGTTTACACATTTCACAAAGTCATCATGAACAAGCCACACAATGGTTAAGCAAAGAAGTATACAATGGTTGTTGTGGGTTTCCTGGGCTGTGTGGCCGTGTTCTGGCAGTTTTGGTTCCTAACGTTTCGCCAGTCGCTGTGGCTGGCATCTTCAGAGGACAGGAGCACAGCTAGAAGATTCTCTCTGTGCCCAAGTGTATACAACTTGAAGAAGTATACAACTTGAAAATCTAGGGCCACATATGGCTTTTGAAAATATTAGGTGTGGCTGGGGAGTCCTCCAAAGGTTGTTCAAAAATGGCAATTTTTTAACATGGTGGTATACAATGTTTCCTCTAATTTCTGATATGATGTGTGCGGAAAAAATTGTTTAGTGCGGCTTTTCCCAAACTAAGTACAAATTTGTGCAGTAAATTGCAAATACATGTAATAGCAACATTTTAAAATGTTTATGTAGAAATAGAAACTAGAAAATATAATAGGATGTCACATACTCCCTTAATAATTGTTCCTTTACCACATTATTCATTTATTTAAATTTGTTATAGCTGCCTAACTCCAACAGACTCTGGGTGGCGTACAGAACTAGAAAATCCATAAAAACAAATAAAACATAAAACTACACAGACAGCCTGGACTAAAATGATCTTAAAAGCAACAGAATTTTTTAAAAAACAGGGCCCCCAAACTTAGACTAATACATTGACCCCAGACCTGGGACCAAAGTTTTTTTATTCCTGGCAACTGCAGTTTTCTTGGCACCATTTTTCAGAAGTGACTTCCCAGTTCCTTTTTCGGAGGGCTGAGAGGAACCAGCCCAAGGTTGCCCAGCTGGCTTTGTGTCTAAGGCGGGACTAGAACTCACGGTCTCCCGGTTTCTATGCTGGTGGCTTAACCACTACACCAAATTGGCTCCAAACATATATGTATACTGTTGGGGTTTTGATATACCCAGGAATTTACAGTTAGATAAATTATACCAGAGAGGCTTGATATCTAGGGGAAATATTCTGCAAGTCACCCAATTAGCAGACATTGTTGTAGTGATGATGTGTCAGTGTGTGACTCATACAACAGGTGCTAAGAGTTAAGTTAGGTGTGGTGGATAATGAGAGTGACCTATACTGTGATTGGTCAGTTTGTATATATAAGCAGATGAATTCTGTATTCTTTCTTCTCGTTCTACCTCTCGTATGCTGTATCGTTGGTGTATCATTTGTTACCCGTGTGGAAGTGATCTGTAAATAAGTATGTATATAAAGTAAATAGGCTATTTTATATAATCCCTGTGTGAGTGTCTATTTACTATACAGACTAAGGATCACTGGTGTCTAAGGGAAGGACCAGGCCGCTCCATCCGCGCCCGCTCTGACACATACAGATTATAATATAAATTTACTAGTCACTGAGAAGTGATAATTTCAATCCATATTTTGTAAGCATTTAAAATTGTTTTTTTTGGGGGGAGGGGGGAATTTGATAATGAAATGAAAGAAAAAAAGAAAAGAAAAGCATTATACAAAAAGCATTTAGATTCCTCCCTCCCTCCCTTGTATTCTGAACTTATTTAAGTGTTTAATTATTAGTAATTTAAAAATCAAAATGCTTATAAAATTAATAATGATCATGGACCCGGAGCAAGTGGGCTGAAACTGCGAGGCTGGAAAGGACGGTCTGCCTGCTGTCCAGGGCAAAGGCGCCTCCCCAGGAGCCCCGCTTGGTCCCTGCAGCAGTGCTGCCAAGTGACCTTCACGGCTGCAGTTAAACGGAGGCAGCCAGATTATGCAGGACGTCTTGCAAGTCGTGAGCCCAGAGTTTTGAGGTGCCTAAATTTATTATTATTATTTTGGGGTAATTTAATTTTGTGTGCATTTGATTTTTTACCATGTGCGCACGCATACACTTCAGAGGGAACATAGGTGGTATAGACAAATTATTAAATACATAACTAGAGGGCAACCCTCTTATATTTCTTTTTAATTAGATTTACAAATGAAATTATGTAAAATACAGGGTTTTTTTTTCTTATCTTACCCCCTATATTTTGGTATGAAATCTCCAACACAACACTCAGACACAAACTGCAGTATTCCTGGAAAAAGTTGTGTATCTGAGGCTTTTTGCAATGTGTGAGCCTAGCTAATGTGTTATTGACATATGGAAAAGAAGGCCCTCCCAAGTAATACAGTTCAACACTGATATAGCAAAAAAAGCCCCGCATTTATTTCAGTATTTTATTTCTTTATTTTTGTTCCTTCCAAGGATTATTTGAGGAGTAAATTATGAGGATGAACCAAGACAATTTAGGAAGTGTTTTCTAATGTGGCTCTCTCCAGGTGTGTCAGATTACAACCTGCTTGAGAAAGTGTACAGAGCACAACCTCTGGAATTCATTACCAGTGGAGGAAGACAAAAAATGAACCTGGCTGAATGCAAGTAGGAGTTCAAGTGGGAGCCGCTTCATCTACCAGATCCCTTGGTAAACCAAGGAGTTGTCTGGGATTGGCCAGCAGAGAGGCTGCTCAGCAGCAATCGCTTCAAGAGCCCGAGTTGCCTTTTGCTATCAAAAGATGACTGGGAATTCAGTGGAACTGCCTGCCAGATCACTTGGGAAACTTCTCCAGCGCCCACCGGAACCCCTTTGGATTTGTTAGATTTCTGGGGTTTACCACCTCAGCACCAAGAGGTTTTGGGTAGCAATCGATCTCATGAATCTTATGGAGTTGGGCAGCCTTCTAAATCCAGCAAACAAACAAATAAATAAGGACCAGGAAATGATCTGACAATGGGGATTAGCTGAGTTTAAAACCCTCCATATCAAGATTGCAACACAATAGCTCCCGGCAAAATCAAGCTGAATTGTATGACCCCCTGAGTGTGTCAGGCCAGAGGTTACCTGGGGCAAGCCCATGGTTGCCATGGAGGCTATGAACTCCAGAGCCTTTATCGAGAGTAAAGTCACCCAATGCCAGAAGACAAGGGGACTCCAACACAAAGACCACCATTGCAAAAGAACTTGGTGTTTACCCTCAGGTACTTGAGGCTAAACTCACCAGTGATCTGGCTACTAGGATTCAGGACTGAGGCTTCCAGCCTGGAAGTGGAAATTGCCACTGAACTGTCAATCTCCCTTCTCCTGAAACAGAAAACGTGGCACCTCCGTCCAATATCTTCCCTGGCCTGCCACAACTGGGATCAAATTGTTCCCACTTCCATAAAGAGGTCACCCAATCATTTGAGCTATCTGGCAACACCACTCAAACTGACACACCAACCTTCCACCAACACTTCCTCTCCCCTCCTACTTCACCTTACCCACTAACAGGGGGATCCTTATGGCAATTGGGTACTCTCCCACCAATGCCCAAAGGATGAGGATTTCATAACTATCTTTGATCTCAGTACCTCCCAGCTATCTCATCTCAGACTAAGGGAGTCTGGCTATACCTAGTACTTCAATTGGCACACATGAGTAATTGCTCCTCACTGATATGGCAATGTAGCTACCCTAAAATTGGAACCACTTATATCACCAGGTCGATGGAGCCTAACCTTTAGTGGCTTGGGACATTCTAACATTAGGCCTCTGAGACTACCACCTATCGAGCACTGGGCACCCCAGCCTGACAATAAGGTCTCTCTTTGCAAGGTGTCCCAGATGATATAAGGCAGTGTCTGTCATTGCTTATCCAGAGATCACCCAGGCTAAGAAGGTGGCAGCCACCTCTGTCCCGTGTTCCACCCTTACTCTCCACTAGGCCCAGGAGAACAAATTTGTTCTGGATTCCCTCCACTTCTATCCAGGCAATAATGACATAGTCCTAATGATAAAATAATGTAAAATAATTCTTTTCTTTTTCCAGAACAAGTCAGAATATGGAGCTTGCTGACTCAGAAATCCTCATTCCAGGGCCAAGCCCTTTGCAGATCTCTGCTTTGGAACAGCCTCCAGCTCTAGTCACAGCTAGCTGCTCCAGTGACGGTGGTGGCTCCCACACTGTCTGAGAAGCCCCATGCAGCTTCAGCTACACACTATGGTGCAACCTCCATGTCCACTTGGGATTTGTTTCTCCAACACCACCACTGCACTCTGGTTTAGCTGAAAGCAAAACTCCTCCAGGACCAATATATCTCCAAGGCTCTAACTCTCCATTGGTCAGTTCTTCTATTCCCTCTTCTTTGTACCTTCAGTCTCTACTCCACAATACTCTATTGTGCCACCCAGCCCAAATAATTGCACCCTAGGGTCTGCAAACCCTACTGCTGAATCCATAAACATATCAGTTCCACAATTATCTATCCTCCATCATTCTAACAACGGCATTCCCAAACAATCATCCATAACTAACCGCATGATAAGCAACCTCTGCCAGACATAAGTAAAAAGGTAAAGGTTTACCCCGCACATTTGTGCAGTCGTGTCCGATTCTAGGGGCCGGTGCTCATCTCCGTTTGTTAGCCGAAGAGCCAGCGTTGTCCGAAGACGCTTCCACGGTCATGTGGCCGGCATGACGCGCGTGGAACGCTGTTACCTTCCCACCAAAGTGGTACCTATTAATCTACTTGCATTTGCATGCTTTCGATTTGCTAGGTTGGCAAGAGCTGGGGCTAGTGTGGGAGCTCACTCCATCACGCGGGACTCTGCCGAACTTGCAATCTTCCGATCGACAAGCCTGGAGTCTTACCCGCTGAGCCACCATGACATAAGTAGTTGTTGTTGAATACCAGCAGCTGATAGGAAATACAGTACAGAAAATCTGTATCGAATGACAAATACTGACCCTCCAGAAGTATGATGATAATTACCACTGAATTAAACAGATAGAAGTTCATACATATTAGAGGAAGCTATGAAACTGTAGCTGATGGGAAGCAAATCTGTTCCTTTTGGCTAAAACCAGCCTTCTGGAACCCTCCAGCTAGTTATTATGGAAGTTATAATTCAACCTATCTGGAGACCACCTAGATTATCAAAGCTGGACTAAGGTATAAAGGCAGATTATAGTGTTTGGAGGGTTCAGTGAAAGAATGGAACCCGCAGAAATCCTAGAAAGATGTTTTACACATCCTCAGTAAGCTACCATATTCAGATAGGACAAATACTTCAGATTCATAAGTATTTGTAAAGTTAGCTTGTCTTTAGGTTTGTATTTTCTGTCCACTTTCTTGCTGCAGTAATAAAGATCAAGCACACCTATAAATAGGCTCAAAGGAAAGGTGCAGGATGTTAACTTGTGATTATATTCAAATATATTCCAGTGACTTAAGGAAGAAAGGTAAAGCTAAATCTCTCTTGAGTCCTGTTTCACTCCTGCTAACTACAGGGACACATCCTGGTGGTTTTATTAGTGCCAACATAGACATGATTTGCCACTGTCTTCATCCAGGACGAGGATGATCCATGCCCTGCAGCTAGCCACCCAATAGCTGATCAGCATGTTAGGCATTGCAGCCCAGCTCTGCTCTCAGCCAGCTTGCAATATTCCAGAAAATCTAACAATTGGCTCTCACAAGTTGGCATGAGCTGTTTGAAAAGAGCATGAGGTGAACCACACAACTGAGTATGTGATTGCAGGTTTAGAAAATAAAGTTTTGGAAGTTGATAGGCTCTAATTTTGCTCTATACACCATTTTGCATGAACTGTCCAAAAAATCCAATGTTTATTATCTTGCCCTCCTTGCTAGTTGGATCCTCACGACATGATCCTGGATTAGTTGGGATCACTCATATGAGTAATTCAAGAATTAGTAGTGAGGAGATGATGTAAGGAAAACAATGTAATCAAAAGTTCAGAAAAAGCCTATGTACCTACCAGAGCAATTGGTATTTGTAGTCTGAAACTGGAAACTAGATAGTGTTCAATGCAGCTCTAATATGTTTCCTTCCTCTTTATTATGACCAAGCTTCTGGGTCCTCACAGATATAAGCCTTCAGTGATGATTGCTGACATTCTTTCCTGGCATGCCTTGACTTTCAGAGCCTGTCATTTCCGAGCAACATAATCAACTGTGACAATTTATTTTCCACAGTTCACTGGTTCAAAAAGTCTTTCTGGGACATTTAGTTTATTGCACTGTCATAACTGAAAATTATCGGACACCTGCAAATTTGGGAAATGAAGGCATAAAAATATGACAAGTGTAGTATTTAATTTGCCAATCAGACAGTTTTTATTCAGCACTAAACCTATATTTTACTACCTTGACTCAACATTAAGTTTAATCTTGAATAGCAACTAATCCTGAAAGTGAATCATTCTGCTGGATGATTACAGTTGCAAATTTTAGTCAAGTAAGAAGCAGCTGGACAGACAAGAAGTCAGTAATTAATCTAAATTTTCTTTTTCTTGTATAACTCACTGAAAGGAAGGAGTGATGAAAATTTGAAGCTGATTGTCATGTATGAAAATAGGATTAGCCTATAAAATGATGCCTTTTATGGGCCAAGGCTGTATGCTTAGAAATAAAATAACAGGAAGGACAATATGAGGCTGTGGACAGCTTAAAATAGGTCTAGACCTAGAGGTGAGGTGTCCACAGGGTCTAATGCTGTCATCAAAACAATGAAAGCAGCATTATGCCAAAACGATGCAAACTCCACTCCTTTTGTATGTGCATGCAAAGATTCTGTTATTATAGCCTATCTCAATTAAAATATAGTTCTGGTCTTCCCATGGAGTTGATTGATTTGGTCTACCTAGTGGGGCTGACATCAATCTTGCATGCCTGATTGTGCTTTACCTCCCCTCCTTCTTATACTCCAGTGAATCAGGGGAGTGGCCTGCCTGAGTCACTTCCAAATGCTATCTTGCTTCCCAGGACTTAAAGAATGTTTCAGCCTTCTTTGCTTATGTAACAGTTCTTGCATATTTCGATCAAGGTCATCTCCCTTACTCTCTAAACTGGGGCTTCTGGGAGCAGTGGCCACTAGAAACAAAATTCCCTGCCAAGCAGGCTGCGGAAGTACAAGAATTCTTTCAGATACGCTTCCAATTACATGCATTAAGCTAGGGGCAATCTAGTCAATTTCAGGGCTTTGCAAGACTGACCAGTTGGCCAACTCATTTAAAAAGAAAAAAAAAGTACCTACAGAAATTAAGATTGTGATCACTCCCACAGCCGCAAGAGGATTGAGGGGTCTGAGAACATATCAAGGATTGGGTGGAAAGGGGTAGTCCCAAGGAAACAGAACCAATAGGAGCCATACGTTTGGTGACATGGAACACTATTTTGGGCCATTTTCCCCATGTGTATTGACATGCCCCATATTGAGAGGTGGGATAAGGGGGAAAACACCATTTCCAGGATGAGGGCAGTCCTTAGACTGGTTCAGGTTTTAGATGGACCATGAGATACAGGTGGAGGTAGAGATGTCCCTGGAAAAGTTAGTGGGCCATCCTCATGCTGGAGTAAGGAGGCTGTGTTGACTTGTGCTTAGATAATCCAGATACTTCTTGCAATAACTCAAATGGTTTGAAAACATTATTAAAATAATCTGACCTAAAGTCTTCATGCCCTTATTAACCCATGAATTCTGAAAGAAAGTTCTACTTGCAATTTCCAAACTGGGATTAAGTATAAATTTATTTCGTGAATAAGGATCAAAATTATACTTCCATTGCAACATATTCCAAATACGTCTTGCAGCCTTTAATGCTGAAAATAACACTGATTTGGGACTAAAAAAAGAGAACCAAGCCCCTACCAAAATATCAGAGGGATTATATAATTTACTTGGTACCCCAGTGGCTTTTGAACTTGATCTCTTGGATTCTACAGAGAAAATTAAGTAAAAAGCTCTAATGCTAAAGCTGAAATCCAGGAAAGTTAACCCCCCTCCTCATATGATCATTGTAATTTGGATAAAGAAAATCAAGGTTTCTTTTTCCCCACAAAAACTCTCTAGACAACATAATAACAATCAGCATAATCTTTACTAGCCTTCAAAATCACTGTTATATAAGCCTCATTAAAGGAAATTGGAAAAACTTTATTCAGAAAACCATAAACCTCAAACAATATAGTAGCAAAAAATTAATATACTGTATATCTTATACATAGCAGGATCAGGAGCTTTTCTTATTTTCATAGATTCAAAAGTATATATTTTCCCCTGAAGAGTCACAAATACAACTAGAAAAGCAACTTGATCATGTGTAATCTTTGGAAGAGCTATTATTTAAAAATGATTAATCTCTTCCTCAGTAATCTTTGATTTAGGATTATAACCTGAAATATAAAAACAAACAAAGATGATGCATTATATACTTGATTCATGGCGTTCTTAATAATAGAAATTCATGGCGTTCTTAATAATAGAAATGCTATTATGTTAATGTTGATGTTTCATTGGAGAGGCCAATAATTTACTGGGTCTTTCCTTTTGTTCACAGTCTCTTTGCTTTATACAGATCAATAAATGTTCTGTATCAAGGACAAAAAGAAAAGTTTTTGTACTTAATACAGAAATTTAAAAGACAGAAAACATGATTTAGTTCTGATGCAGGGATGCCTTGTATGTGTACTAAAAAATTCTTTAAATTTGTTTTCCAAATTTTCTTTTGGAAGTTTTCATTCCCCCACCAAGAAACACTATAATCATCCAGTTGTTAAAACATGTCTTAAAAACATTTCAATCAATTATTTTCACAGAAAGTCCATTTACATTTTAAAAAAATGTTCAAAATTGTATTTCATCTATTGTATTAAAAATGCATCCTTTAATAATTAAGTATTTAAGAAAAGCATCATATTTAATAAATGCCTTAGTAATTAAATACAACCGCACTGGTTGCCAGTTGGCTTCTGGGTGCAATTCAAGGTGCTGGTTACCACCTTTAAAGCCCTTCGTGGCACAGGGCCTGGCTATCTGAGGGATTGCTTATTTCTAGTGTTCTCTGCCCATCCCGTTCGGTCCTGTCAATTACCAAATGTCATCTTGCAGGACCCAGGAAGCATGCCTACTCTGTCGCAATTCCTGCCCTCTGCAATGATCTCCCCCAGAGATTCGTGTGGTTCCCACCCTTATATCATTCAGGAAATTGTGAAGACCCAGTTACTTGGGGACCAGGTGATTGTGGAGCCCCTTGTAGCTTAGTTTAGTTTAGTTTTTGTTTTTGTACTTTGCTTTTCTGGTCTGCTGTATTTTCTTTTAATAAGTTGGTTTTTAGTTGTAAGCTGTCCTGAGTTGTTTGGGAGTTGGTCAGCCTATAAATAAAATAAATAATAAACTAAAAATAGTGTGTGTGTGTGTGTGTGTGTGTGTGTATCCATTCAATCATGTCCAATTCTTGGAGACTGCCTGGACAAGTCCCTGCGATTTTCTTGGCGAGGTTTTCCAGAAGTGGTTTGCCATTGCCTCCTTCCTAGGGCTGGGAGAAAGTGACTGGCCCAAGGTCACCCAGCTGGGTTTAAGGCAGGACTAGAACTCACAGTCTCCTGGTTTCTAGCCTGATTCCTTGACCTGAAACTGGCTCTTAAAAAAAAGTATTATAATAAATATTACTCCAAATTACATCGATCAAAGAAATAAAGTGGCCAATTCATACTTTATCCAGTGACATATTCTTTCTTTCAGATATTTCCTAACTTAAAAAAGAGAACATTTTTTTCAAGAAGATAGCGACAGCTGATGCTTTCGTAAAGAATGATGCCATCAAAGAAAAAATAAAGGGATGAAGAACATAAATAACAGCTCTATTTAACATCACATAGTTCCCCAGGTAATTAATCTCTGCACACAGATGGATTTCAAATTGTTGCCATGAGATCGACAGACTCATTAAAATGATATTGACATTGTTTCTCTTTAATTCATGTTATTTGTACATCACTAATGAATGGCTGTAAGAAATGTTTTCCAGCACTCTCAAACACTAACCTAGTATTGTTTTCTACTTGCTCCCATATACTGTATGAGATAGGAGGATTATTTGCCAAATTTACCAAAAACATAGATGATTACTTATAAGTCTCTTTTGTTCATTGTGCGTTGGGTACAGAGAATCAAAACTTACGTGACAGTGCCATTCTTCTGTTTCTTCCCAATATTATACTTTAAATGTGGTATAGTATTTAGACTACTTAAAACGACAAGAACCCCAAACTACCTTTATAAACAGAGAACATACTGAATCTAATTACTATGAGCTAACTACAAGTGGTATTAAATGCAACTTTGCATTTCATATGAAAAGGCATGGATTCATAAATAAGGTAATCAGTATAGGCATGGAGAAGAAATTTAAGGTTCCATACAATATATCATTCTGCTAGGAAATTCCCTATTGGTATCAATGCCCAACAAACCCTGAATACTTTTAGAACCTATTAATTTCAATTCAATTTTTATCATTCCAATGTTAGTAGTAATGGTTCAATGGAATTTACTCTCCGGTAAATCCCATTAAATTATTAGGACTTACATAAATATATGCTAATAATCCACTCAAATGAATGAGAATTAAGCACTTGGGGAAAACGTAGTTTTCATTTATTTAGAACAATTTATACCTTATGTTTAGCATTATATTTAAGCTACTTTAGAAGTCTTTGAGTGGCTAAATTGGAGGAAAAAACTCAATATGTTTTTTTCCAAATGGTGTGTCACTTCCACTGAGAGAAATAAGTACTAGTTTGTTCAGGCTGTTCTTTATAAGCACCCCATGTCCACAAAGCTTTGCTACTTGTCAATAGCTGTCTGTCCAATATGAGAACAGAGAAGTTTTCAAAGTGAGTTGAATTCTGGGTCAAAATCCATTGGAAACCAATATTAACATCCAGCAATTTTAATTGGTCTGAATTATAAATGTGCACAGATTGGTAGCCTTATATACCTGGACTGTAAATACAATATTGATTTCAACTCTTGGAGAGAGTTAAGTGAATAAATTGAAAATTCCCCCTCCACCTAAAACGCAAATGAAGACAAAGAAAATATCAGCTATGTCCTAGTCTTAAAGGTGTGGTGGTAGAGAAGCAGCATCTCTGGTACCATCATCCTATCTGGTGGTAGCGTAGAACACTGTGCCACTTGAGGTGCTACCATCTGTTGTATTACCTGAAGAATCATATATTAAGTTTGAAAGTAGTGTTGGATCTTGTATGTTTTTTGGGAAGGCACAGACAAGAGAGGGTTTTTTTTATTATTAGCTTAGGATGCCTACTGTAAATCCTGTTGAAGAATGTGGACCTGGCCTCAATTATGCGCACAAGAATTATTTCCAAGTTAGACTTTAAAAATGTTTTTAAAAGGTAGTCCAGGAACCTCAGCTAATGCAACATTCAGTAGTCAGAATGTTTGTGTGGGCTAGGGTTTATCATATCAGATCTGACTCATTTCTAGGGTAATTACCTATATATATATCTTGAATGGTTTGGGATTAAGTTATATCAAAGATTGCTTGGCTTCAACCACATTAACCTGTCAGGGCTTTAAGATCGGCTTAATGGGTCTACTTTCAGATGTACTACTATGAGGTCCTCTATGTGTGGCATTAGTACCAGTCTGACAACAAAGACATGCTGCTGTGTTTCTACAGTGTTAATCTTCCTGTATTACAGCTTTTAGTTCCAGCTTTTGGATGAAGACCATAGCTATGTCTTAGAGAGATGAATGAAGGGCCAGAAACTTTGTTTCACTAGGAATACAGTTACCCTTTGATTAGATACACTTCCGCCATCATTAATTTCATGTGTTTGTGAGATGGGCGGCCCGAAGTTTGATTAAACAATAAAGCAAACTATATTTTGCCATTGTGTTTTATAGTGAAGGTTTAAATCCATTTTCTCATTTGTGATATCAAACTACTAAACCATGTAGTTTCTTCTATCACACTTTGTTGGACCGAGAATATCATTTTTAAACTGGGTCACTCTTGTTTATAAAGTGGGGGGAATAAATGTTACTGTACAGTAACATTTTCATGAGGGATTTGAATAATGTTTCTTAATATTTGAAGAATGCCTTCTTTTTCTGATTGATCTTTGAAAAAGATCGGGGGGGCAAGGGTAAATTGTGGTTATGCTATATAAATTGTAATAATACATCAGTGGTATGCATTTTTAATATTTTAAAACTAATAGTTCAGCATAAAAAGTAAGATTTTAAAAGATTAATATACCTAAGGCATATTCAGTTTATTTATCACTCTGCAAAAATGAAAACAAAGCAAACTGCAGCACATTTAACAGTTTAGCTCAAATAGCTTTGAAATGAGAGCATCCAGATGTAAAGGATTAAGTCTCATTACTTTCTTATGCCACAAGCTTGAAATTCTAAAATGAAACTAAAACCTGCAGGATCTAAAAGTGATTGAATGGGGGAATTAAACCAGTTTGCACCTCCCTGACAAGAATTTATGGAACAATTTGAGACCAAGATTTTGCTAATACCCTATGACAATTTCAGTTTTATGATCTTCAACTAGCAAAGAACATACAAGTATAATACCCCTATTCTTCTGGCAGGAATTGCCAGGGAAAGGTGACCTATGCAGCCATAGTAGCCCAGCAAAAGATTGACGGAGATTCAAGTGCAGTTGTGTCGGAAGAGGACTGTTTGCCTTCGTTATATAATGATGTATGATACAACATATTAACAGTGAACTTACCCTTCAATTTATGTTGACTAGTTTTCTAGAAGAAGGAGGAAGGAGGAAAGATGAATATCAAAGTTTGAAGAAATTTAAGAAAAACTTAAGAGGAAATCTCTCCCCCATTCCAAACAGATGAATGAATATGTAGTTTGATCATAAAATGCTAACAAGCTATTGAGAGGGGAAAAACAGAAAGTGATGGGAAACAAAATAAAGTATCATGGGAGAGTGTAACTGGCTGTCTTGAATCCTGGTCAGGAACCCTCTACTTTGCAACATTTTATGGCTGGGCCTACTTGACTCCCCTACCACAACTTCCCAAATCAATATTAAAAAAGATATGAATGACCACAAATCTGCATACTTCTGGCAGCCTGTCTTTCCAAGAGGCAACAATAGGTTTATTCATGAATGGACCTATTTATCTTCTTGGTTTTTATGTATCTAGGGGAGTTCCTTTAGAGATCAGTATTATGCCTAATTCTTTATCTGTAATTACTCTTCTCATATATCTTTTCCGGGCTGATGTACTTGGGTGAACCTGACTCCATATTTTTAGCTGAGGTTCTTTGGGGTTTACAACATCAAGCCTTGGGAAATATTATTCTTTTCTGCCAATTCTTTAGACAGAGGTCAAGTCACCACTCCACAGCAATTCCATAAGTCCTTAACCCATAAACAGGAGATTTGGGTCGAGAAAAAGAAAACCCTTAAGGGACATATATATTCACATCACAATTCCAAGAAATATTCTTCTGATACATAATTTGAAAAGAACAATTAAAAAAAAGCTGAAGGCATTCATTTCCATGCTATGTGCCCACAACTGAAGACAGCTCAGAAAATCCCTTGTGAAAGCTCTAAGGAATCAAGTGAGAGAGACAAAAGTTAGGTAAGAGGAAAGGCAAAATTAGCTTCCTAAACACAAAGCTATTGCAATCTGCAGTCAGAAAAGAGACCCTGTAGCGTCCTACAAAGCCAGTAACTAAAGGATCATTAGTATACACCACAAACCCTGCTTCAACTCTTCCAGAGCTGATTTCTGAGCTCATTCTTCAATTTACTCCATGGCTCTGCTGGATGTTATTTATCCAGAAGTGTAGCAATAAACAATTGTATATTGCTCTTGTTATGTTCTCCATCCTGTTGTAGCAGTTTCTTGTACATCATTTTTAATTTGGCCTAGGATTTCCAAGTTGCAAACCAGAGATCTGCTTTATTCCTTTAAATCTTCCTATTCGTTATGTTGGCCATTAGTGGACTGCTGGGACCACTGAATGGAGAAGAGTTTAATGCAGTGAGGCAATAAGCGCACAGAAAGGAATATTATTAACAATAGCATTAATGAGCACACTAGAGAGATATAGGTTATTGATCTTAACACACTTAGCCCACCCAAGCATAAATAATTACACGCTTAGACAATATAGTTTCAAAAGTAAGTACAAAAAGAGTTCTTATGTTTATTTGGTCCAGTTACAGTTACATCAATTCTGTTAGGAATGTTTCTTCTTTGGTTCCCTAAACTTTGTTTTACTCTTGGCCCTCATTGCTGCCAAGAGCTGCGTGGAGAAAGGGGAAAGATTCTGGAGTTTAGGCCTCATGGCCTCTAGATGGAAGGACCAGCAGCCGCATGGTCCTTCTCCGATGGTGGAAGGAGCTCAGGCACATGCGTCCTACTCCTCTGGTAGAAGGAAGCAGAGAGAGACAGAGAGAGGGGAAGTGGGAGGGGCAACAAGCAGCTTCCTCTAGAAGCACATAGAGAGTTTGCCTCCTAGAGCAATCACCCATATGCTAATGAGGCATGCTGATTTGCTGGAACTTCCAACAGGTTATACTTGCATGACATGTTTACTCATGGTGATAACCATAGTTTATTTAAATTTTTCCAGCATAGGCATCTGCTAGAGAAGTTGCCTCACCCAGATCTCCCTTTTTCAGGGCCGCAACTAGGGGGGGGGGCAAGCAGGGTATGTGCCCCGGGCGCCGCACTGGGGGGGCACCAAAATGCCTCTTTCAATGGCCAGCCCTGAGGGAGGCTTGTGCACCTGCCACCACCCACGAAGGGGCCCACCAGGGCATTGCGCGGCTGGGCTTGTCCACTCCCCAGGGCTGGCCGCAAGCTCCGGGATGGCTGCAGGGCCGCCCCCCCGGCGCTACTCTGGACCGTCCTGCTTGGGAGCGTGGCGGCAGGCAGCTCGCTCTGCCTGGCCCAGATGGGCAGATGGGAGCACAGTGGGGGTGCATGAGAGATCGCAACCAGGAGCGGGGCGCTTGTCCTGGGGGAGCCCCGCGTTGCTTCATGGAGGGGGGTCTGCATTGGGGGTGCAGGGGGGGACTTGACCCTGCAGGGGGGGCACGGAATCCATGTTTGCCCCGGGTGACACAGACCCTAGTTGCGGGTCTGCCCTTTTTATCCTATTAACAGTCTCAGATCTTGTGGTAATTTGGGCTACTGGATCCCAAAATGAATCTGATGGCCTTTTTACTATATATAATGGTTGGGAATGTCACAATGTACTGGTGTTCTATGGATCATAGAATATCTGTACATTCTATCTGGCCAAGGATCACAGTGGGAGGGGTATGAAAGGCAAATCCCCTCTCATGCATCAAAGTTCTGTATGTAATTGTGACATATCGTTTTTACTGAATTTCTCTAAGCAAATTCTTGTCAGCTATTTTGAGTATCTCCACAGCTGCAGTTAAGATGGCAGTTATGAGTTTAATTTTAATTTAGA
Organism: Charina bottae; assembly: GCA_023362775.1. NCBI lineage: Eukaryota > Metazoa > Chordata > Lepidosauria > Squamata > Charinaidae > Charina > Charina bottae. Next base: position 74,826,768 of record JALMGJ010000001.1, on the reverse strand, counting down.
AGATAAGCCAACTCAACAGGCTGCAGTTCTCCATGAAGTGTGTAGGGCCACTACAGGGGGATGCAGTACATACTGTTCTGTGGAGTCAGATGGGTATAAAACATACAGTTTGGTTTTTGAACATCTGAATTCACTGCTTTCATTGGAGGAAAACCCGGCAAATGGTGAACACTTACAGCAAACCATCTCAGATCAAGGTTGTCTTTATTATAAAAACAAATGTTCTTTAAAAAAGCAGTTCTGAACTGAAATAACATAATAACCACAATAAATTACATTTTAGAACTTTACAATGCATTCATTTTCCTGTCTCTTTCTAATCTGGAAATAATCACCTCCCATTTTCTTTCAAGCTTGCTTCCTCCTTCCAGAAGTTCATTATACAGTTTAAGTCAATCTTTTAATTAATAAATGCTGAATCATTAACCCACTGTCTGTGGGTGGTTAACTTCAAGGAACTGAGCTCTATACAGCATTATAAAGCAATTGATTTCAAGCATCCTGAAGCCGGAGGCATGACTGATAGCATCAGTGTGTGTGTGTGTGTGTGTGTGTGTGTGTGTGTGTGTGTGTGTATACACAGGTAGTTCGCAGGTAGGCAAACTTCCACCAAAGAACAGCTGTTTTTTCTGCATGAATGCCTACGACAGCATACCCTGCCCGCCAGTGTCAGATACAAACCTCCAATCAACTGCACAGCTGGATAGAAGATTGCACAACAAAGTGGGTGAAAAATGATACGGCTAATGATCATGGACGCCCACCTCAGATTAAACAAATATCAACACACAATAGACAGCCTCAAAGAACAACTAGAACAGACTACGACTCCTGAACATATAAACATGCTGACTACTACAATCAAGACCACATCACTGAGACAAGCAGGAAAAAGGAAAGCTAAACTTCAAACTAAACTACTTAAATTAAACCCAAGAAACAAAGAAGTACAGGAACAGGAATGGGTGGTCAACATGTCCAGCCGCCCATTATCCACTACAGAACACAGTATCTTGCAGAGTGGCCTCAATTATAACACAGAGGATGCAAATAAATTAGAATTCTTTGCAGCTTTCGAAGCAGCATTGAAAACTACAGGACTTACCACAGAAACCCAAGAGCAGAGCTTTCCGAACTGTGTGTGGCGACACAAAAGTGTGTCGCCACACACAGTCTGGTGTATCGCCACACAACCCGGAAGTGCTGATCATCATCAGCGCTTCCGAGTTTTCCCGCGGCAACACACCAACGGCGATGCGCAAAAACCTGAAAGCGGCAGCAGCGCTTCCAGGTTTTTGCGCACTGCCGCAACGGCAGCACTTCCGGGTTTTCCCGCGGCGACACACCAACGGCGGTTGGTGTGTCGCTGCGGGAAAACTTTGGAAAGCCCTGCCCAAGAGAATGTAAGACACATAATCATACCACAAACCAGAAGGACATGGAAACAGAACCAACTGAAAGCAGAAGACAGAGCAGCCCTCAAAAACCTAAAGATGGACCAAGATATCATCATCCTCCCAGCAGACAAATGCCGCACCACCGTCATTATGGACAGATCACAATATATACAAAAAGCCAAAGATTTACTTGAGGACAAAGAAACCTACATCCCAGTAAACACAAATCCGATACAGAAACTGGACAACCAGGTCAAAAGAATCCTCAACGACCTAACCAAGAAAGGTCAAATCACTAAAGAAGAACAGAGACGGATGAAAAGCAGTGGACCCATCATCCCACGCTTCTACGGATGCCCCAAAATACACAAGCCTGACATACCACTCCGTCAAATTGTATCATTACCAGGGACCCCCACATACAACATAGCTAAAGAACTTACAAGAAAACTTGGGCATTTCACAGAGGAGAGTGAATACTCTATCAACTCCCCACTACAGTGCCTCCAGAAAATCGAAGACCTAAAAATAGATGAAGATGAAATTATGGTGTCATTTGATGTCACTGCACTCTTTACATCCATAGACCAAGCACTAGCGATTGAATCCATGGCAGCAGCTCTACGTAACACACCTGACCTAACTAGATACACCAAGATCAAAATACCCAGAATCATGGACCTCATCAACCTCTGCCTCACCACCTACTTTCAGTTTGATGGACAAATATACCAACAAATCAAAGGAACACCTATGGGATCACCACTCTCAGGACTCATAGCAGAGATAGTAATGCAACGTCTAGAAAGGATAGCACTCCCACACATACAACCCAAAGTATGGATCCGGTATGTAGATGACACCTTCGTCATAATAAAAAAGGATCAACTGGAGGAAACACAGGAAGCCATCAACAACATCTTCAAAGGAATAAAATTCACAAGGGAAGAAGAAAACAACAACACACTACCCTTCTTGGACATCCTCATCAGTAGAGGAAATGATGGCATTCTAGAAACACAAGTCTACCGGAAATCTACCCACACTAACCAAGTGCTCCACTACCAAAGCAATAACCCTACTTCTCACAAGAGGAGCTGTGTGAGAACACTATTCAGATGAGCACTAACACACTGCAGCAACCCAGGACACCAGAAAAAGGAAACAGACCACTTATATAGCATCTTCCAGCAAAATGGATACCCACGCAACTTTATCAAAAAGTGCCTGACCACTCAACCCACCACAGCAAAAGCAACAGAAGCTATGAAAAGGATTACACTGCCATACATCAGAAACATCTCAGAAACTACTAATAGACTGTTACAACCACACGGCATCACTGTAGCACACAAACCAACCAAAACCCTTCAGAACATTGTAAGTAAACCAAAAGACCCAGTAGCCCAAGAAGAAAAAACAGGAGTTATCTACAACATACAGTGTAAGGACTGTAACAGCCGCTATGTAGGACAGACGGGCAGAAGACTAGCAGAACGCATCCATGAACACCAACTAGCAGTCAGAAGACATGATGAAAACTCCTTAATCTCACAACACATGGACAGACTGAACCATACTTTCAACTGGGAAACTGTGAGCATCTTAAACCAAGCCAAATCCAAAAATGCTAGAGAATTCCTGGAAGCTTGGCACTCAGACAAAGCAGCCATCAACAGACACATAGAGGTAAACAACATTTACATACCATTCATAAGAGACAATAGAAAAGCCAGAAGACCAGAACACCTCTTTGACAGCAATCAACAACAAGATAGGCAAAGATTAACAGCAAGATTAGCAGCAGAGGAGCAATCAAACAACACAATAGACCCTAATCAAGGAACTATTAACTCGGTCAATCAACCAAGCAGCAAACAACAACCCAATCAAGGTACTACCAAGGAGAGAACAACACCCCCACCAACACAGGCAGGACAAGCCAGGGTATATAAACAGAGAGCAAGTCCCACCCCCTTTTCGCACTGGAGATGTTGCCTAGCCTGGCAATGAAACACCTGCAAGAAAACAACAAGGCTCAGAGAGCACCATGGACTCCACAATACACACATATGTATTGTTAAAAAATGGAATGGTTATTGAGAAGAAGATACAAATGTGGATTGGGGAAACCAACAATGTGAAATTTAGTCTATACCAGTTCTGCAAATATTTTGAATTTTTTAATGTAAAGTCCATGTCTGTGAATGGGAAAATTTGCTGGTTTTGTAATTGCTTTTATTAGAACATACACTTTCCTGGAGTAGAGTCTACTTCATCAAATGTGTACTTAGTGTGAAATCACTGAAATGTACACAGGCTGTGCCCCATCTTTAATGGATGTAGCTTGCCATTGTGCCAACACTGCCTCACAAGTCTTATTAAGTATATTGTTATACCATTTTCTTAAATGATGTCAGGACTAAGTATCATTATCAGTCTTTCAGAATAATTTTATTCATCAGTACATTTATATTTATAAGAGGGAAAAGTCTATATTTCTCAAATACTTTGATGAATAAAGTAGAAATATAAAATTATCAGTCGTATGAACAAAATTATTATATAGGTGTTATTTTTTCTCTTTTTTTGTCTTAAGGTCATCCAGTTAAATTGCTTGTCATTCATTTTAGCTGGGAGGCAAAAAAGAGCATAAAAATGAAGGTAGTCAATTGCCAGCAGCACACAGAAAATTACGGCTGCAGGTTTTAGGATCCATCTATCTCACAGAATTAATCTATCTCACAGAATTAAGAATTCTGGAAAAGACCCTGATGCTGGGAAAGACTGAAGGCAAAAGGAGAAGGGGATGGCAGAAGATGAGATGGTTAGATAGCATCACTGATGCAATGAACATGAATTTGAGGAAACTCCGGGAGATAGTGGAGGACAGGAAGGCCTGGCGTGCATGGGGTCCATGGGGTCACGAAGAGTCGGACATGACTTTACGACTGAACAACAGCAAAAAATCTCACAGAAAACGTTGTGCCTTTTTGTTTTAGTGATACACTGTATATTTGGTTTCAGGATAATCAAAAGAAGCCTGGCCTATGTAGCTTGTGACTTTTGATGCCATAAATCAGCCTCTTCTAGCTGTTTTGGGATCACCTCCCACAATTCCGAGCCATTGTGGCTTGACCTATAATTTAGAAGGCAGCTGCTTGACTGTAGGCCTAGTACAGTCATATACTGTATGTCACCTTGGATACCTTAAAACATATAAAATTCCTGCATCACAGAAAATGCTTCTCAACTGTTTCCTTTTCTCAGTATTCTTACTTGCAGGAGTTCATCTGTCTTATCAAATGGCCAAGGGGGCAGCAGCATATTTGGTTCCCTGCTGGGAACTGCTGATGTCTTCTTTCGGAATTTATCACAGTAGTATTGCATGCAGCAGATGAATGAGTGAGTTGTGTAACCATCACACTGGAGAGGAAGCACAAGCATCTGGTGTTGACATTCTACAATCTACATGCAGGAACTGAGAGGCAGGAGGCAGATTTTGGAATAACTATTTAAGGTCATTCATTAAACATTGGAAGGTGGCTACACCTTTTGAGCAACAGGCACAAAAGGGCTTTGGAGGCTATTCAGGATGGCATGAACTTGCCTCTCTGTAGGCTTCATTGGCATAAATTGGTTTGCCTCTTGGTTTAAGCAGCATTCTCTCTAGTTTAAGGGAGCCTTAGATGGGAGTTTGAGAAATCCACTCCACAGTTTCAAGGACTGGAACTTTTGGCCTGATGGCAGATGACTGGAGATTTGGAGTTATCCTGTGTTGACAGATGTGAAAAGGCAACTGTGCAGCTAAGAGGGTCTCAGAAGAGAGAAAAGGCACTGATACTCTGTGAAAAGAAATCTTTCCTTTTCTTTAAAAAGTGACCTGCAGGGAAATTACGTGCTGAAAGTCTGAGTGATGGTAATTCTGACAGCTTCACTGATGGACTGTTTCTGTTGCTTTGAACTTCAGCAAGGCAGTCACCCAAGGTGATAGGAGGGGTCATGACTCAGTGGGAGATCTCATGCTTTGCATGCAAAAGGCCTAGAGATAGAACTACAAGTGACTCCTGCCTGAAACCCAGCAGGATTTCTTCTGGGGAGTATAAATAGTGAGCTAGGAAGGCTAGGAATGTGATATTAATATAAGGCAACCTTTAATCTTATCTGTTGCAGGAAATGGTGAGCTCCTCTCCCTCCCTCCAACTAAACAAATTGTTGGGACAAAACATTTGCTTAAGCAGCAGGTAGAAAGGACTTTGCAATCTTTGCCTTGGAGGCAAAGAGGAAACAAACAGTGTTCTTTGGTGTCAGAGTTGTCAAGCACTGCATAATGCATCCTGCTTAGTCAACAGTCTGTAGCTTGAATCATGTCAACTGGATTTCTATTTTCTCAGTGGAAACGTTTCGCTCCTTATCCAAGGAGCTTCTTCAGTCTGAGCAAAGTTAGTAAGGGAATCCTAAATATGTTTCTAGGTAGCTGTGTGACCTTACACCTGGGGCTAGGTCATGGTTATACTGAGATGTTATTTTAAGTCCTTTTATTATCTAAAGGAGGATCGTTAAGATCACCATGCTGCTGTTGAGCTTGTGAAATGGTCTTAATCTTCCTAGGCACAGAAGACAAAGCAGGGAGGAAGATGGGGGAAAGATTGTGCCTGAGGCCCCCACCTCTATTCAAGGAAGGATTTTCCAAGTTGGCATAAATGGATTCCTTGACCCCTCTCTCAAACCACCTATCTTCTCTGTCCATCTTCCTCCCTGCTTTGTCTTCTGTGCCTAGGAAGATTAAGATTAAGATCTTAACATATTTAGGATTCCTTTACTAATTTTGCTCAGACTGAAGAAGCTCCTTGGATAAGGAGCGAAATGTTTCCACTGAGAAAATAGAAATCCAGTTGACATGATTCAAGCTACAGACAATTCCACCTGGATGACTGAGAACCTTCATAGACATATTGCTTAGTCAACAGTTACAAACACTGTATTTGCAAGTGTTTAATTGGCAATGTTCAGGACCAAAGACACAAAGCTCCTTATATGAACAGAGGAGATAGCCACTGGGCTATATACTGCCTCAAAGAGCCTGATAAAAAAAAAGCCATGAAGGATTGAACAGCACTTATTCAACTGCAGGTTTGAAGTTACTGGGTACTTTCAAACTATCTGTTCTTATATGTTTAGACTATACAGGGAAGCCATTGAAATACATAAACACCAACACAGTTTCAATAAAAAAGAAGAAAGCCTAAAGATCAGCAAAACCTGGCTGCCAGTCCTGAAAAACACAGCTTGCAAAAGGTCAACAAACTCTACTAAACCACAGAAATATACAAACAACTCACACAATAGATGTGCTAATCCCACACATGACAGCACCACACCCCCTAATCACCACAAAGAACCCTCTCCTAATCTCTTGTAAATGACCCACAGAAGACACACACCCTCTCAGCAGCTATAAACACCAGCAGGAACACACACCCTCCACTTGGGCACAGAGAGAATCTTCTAGCTGTGCTCCTGTCCTCTGAAGATGCCAGCCACAGCTACTGGCGAAACGTTAGGAACCAAAACTGCTAGAACACAGCCACACAGCCCGGAAAACCCACAACAACAAACTATCTGTTCTTACTCTCTAATCCCACAGAAGTAAAAAGGGATCCATTATTGCTTTTAGTGCTGCTGCTGCTGGCCTTGAAACATGGGGAACATACTGAGATCATCAATTGGTGCCCTCCAACTGACCAAAAGGAGAACATACAGTAGAAAACATTATTCAGTCAGTGCACTGCCCCTGAGGTAATATGAGTCCTGGAGTAAAAAAAAAAAATCCCTTTTCCCCTGCTCAACATAAGAAGGGGAAAAAATCCTCATTTTCAGTAAACTTACGTGTATTTGAGTGTCTGTTTGCTGTAGAACAGGCATTGTTAGCACAAGGGAAAGCTTCCTGGTGGTGAAGCAGTCATTCTTGCTCCATTTAGATGCCCACTGAAAGCCTGAAGGTAGAATATCATCAGGGGCGTGGTGGCTCAGCGGGTAAGACGCCAGGCTTGTTGATCGGAAGATTGCAAGTTCGGAGGTTCGAATCCCTAGCCCTGCGTGCAGAGTGAGCTCCTGCACTAGCTCCAGCTCTTGCCAACCTAGCAATTCGAAAGCATGCAAATGCAAGTAGATTAATAGGTACCACTTTGGTGGGTAGGTAACAGCGTTCCGCGTGCGTCATGCAGGCCACATGACCGCGGAAGCGTCTTCGGACAACGCTGGCTCTTCGGCTAACAAACGGAGATGAGCACCGGCCCCTAGAGTCGGACACGACTGCACAAATGTGCGGGGGGAACCTTTACCTTTACTTAGAATATCATCATGATGGAAAATCTGCAAATGGGGGCTCCTACCACAGATGCCTGGCATCTTGTTCCTGGAGCCTACCCCTCCCCTTCCAATTTCAATCTGCTAGGCATAGTCAGTATTCACGGAATTGTTTCAACCCAGGACTTGAATAAAGATGAGAAACGTATTTCTGTCAAGACTTTATCTTTAATACAGAGCTTTCCAAACTCTGTGTTGCGACACAAAAGTGTGTCGCCACACACAGCGTGGTGCATCGCCACACCACCCAGAAGCGGCGGCGCGCACGTGCACGGCGGCCGCCGCACGCCCCCTGCACCGCCGCACGCCCCCCCGCACCGCCACCATGCGCGCGCGCTGCACGCCCCCCCGCGCCGTCGCCGTGCGCACGCGCGCCGCCGCCGCTGGTGTGTCGCCAGCGGCAGCACTTTGGAAAGCCCTGCTTTAATAGTTTGATCTACTGTACATCAACCTAATTCCATTGAGAAAACGGTCAAATCAGCACAAGTAAAAGCAGCCTTTATTCTGAAAAAACAGTAAGTTTTTGAAAATTATTCACTGTAGTAGAGATATTTCAAGACCATTTAAAAGGTTTGGGTAATTAGACTAGTTTTTTTATTTCGTTCTCCAACCAACCAGATTACTGTACTGATAACAGAAGGATTACTTTACTGATTTTTTAAGGGACACACTTACTTAAGAGTGATGCATTGTAAGTTAAACCAGCCTTCCCCTCCAAATGTGTTGACATGCTGGCTAGAGATGATTTGGAGGGCATCAAGGTGGCAAAGGCAGTCTCCTTTTAAGGAGGGGAATCACCAAGAGTATCTTGTCCCAGGACTCTCCATAAATCTTATAAATCAGTACCAATTGAATGCTCCTTTTTTCAATCAATCAATCAATCAATCAATCAATCAATCAATCACTGCGCTCTTTCACAAATCTTACATAAATTGAACAGGAAGAGGAGCATCTAAAAGCCTCATTCAGCTGCTTGAAGAAAATTTAGGTAAGAAAGCTCTCCATCTTCTTTATAACTGCCCAGAGTCGCTCTTTGAGTGAGATAAAGGCAAAGGTTCCCCCCGCACATTTGTGCAGTTGTGTCCGACTCTAGGGGCTGGTGCTCATCTCCGTTTGTTAGCCGAAGAGCCAGCGTTGTCCGAAGATGCTTCCACGGTCATGTGGCCAGCATGACGCACGCGGAACGCTGTTACCTACCCACCGAAGTGGTACCTATTAATCTACTTGCATTTGCATGCTTTCAAATTGCTAGGTTTGTAAGAGCTGGGGCTAGTGCGGGAGCTCACTCCGTCATGCGGGGCTAGGGATTTGAACCTCCGAACTTGCGATCTTCTGATCGACAAGCCTGGCGTCTTACCCGCTGAGCCACCACGCCCCCTCTTGAGTGAGATGGGTGGTGACTAAATTTGAAATATAAACAAACAAATAAATAACAGTAATTCACTTATTTTGAATACCAAAACTACAAACCTCCCAAAGACTCATTATTCTCTGGTAGGAACTATCCCTTAATTTGGATGAATATTATCTGAAATTGCTTATCCTTTCCCACTTACCTTTATATGTCAAGTTATGCACAAGTGCATATAAGAAATAGCACATAAATAGCACATTGCAAAAACTCACAAAATCTTTGTCACTTCCAGCTATTTGGGGATATTTTTATGCATTGTCTTTAATTCAACATAAACATTGTAGACTTGGAATTTAAAGATGGCAACAATTTGGTCAGAAACTCAGGTGGCTGGAACAGCTATTGAAAAGTGCCAAATGTTTCTAGCAGCTCGTTTCCTATTTCCAAACAGCAACCATTAATTTGAAGTTTGTTTGGTGCCCTCCAGATGCTTTGGAACACATCTCTCATTGATCTAGTTAAAGCCCAAAATATGTCCTAGGGCAGGGCTTTCCAAAGTTTTTCCTGCGGCGACACACCAACCGCGCGTTGGTGTGTCACCGCGGGAGAACCCGGAAGTGCCATCCTTATGGCAGTGCGCAAAAACCCGGAAGTGCTGCTGCCGCTTTCGGGTTTTGCGCGCTGCAGTTGGTGTGTCGTTGCGGGAAAACCCGGAAGCGCTGATGATGATCAGCGCTTCCGGGTTGTGTGGCGACACACCAGACTGTGTGTGGCGACACACTTTTGTGTCATGACACACAGTTTGCAAAGCTCTGTCCTAGGGCACTAATCTGGAAAAGGCAACCACAATGAAAAGTCTAACAAATCTTTCTGATGCTAATGTAAGGACCATGAATGCAGCACAGTTATTAGCAAACTATTCTAAGAAGGTTTAGGTTCCTCCGTAATTTAATACAAATGTTAAATTTCACTTGACTCAATTCACGCCAATTCAAATTTGACAAAAATAAGATTATTTCTGGATGTTGGCATGCCTTTTGAAGCTGAGAATGAATATTAAAAATGAGTATACATTATTACATAAACAAATTTCTTCTCATATAAATATTCTGTTTATGATAAAATGTAGCTCAGCACATAATATATTTCCCTGGTAGAGGTACATTATTGAGAGGTATCTGCAATTTTTATAATGCCAGCCACGTGACTGCTGCATTGCAGAATAAGCCATCGCCCTAGCATGCTGCAAACATTTTTGGAGGTATATGCATGCATACATTTTTGTTGTTTATTCGTTCAGTCGTTTCCGACTCTTCGTGACTTCATGGACCAGTCCACGCCAGAGCTTTCTGTCGGCCGTCACCATCCCCAGCTCCCCAATGGTTGAGTCCGTTACCTCCAGATATCAGAAACTAATAGGTAGCTTTCTGGGTAAGATGCACTGACCTAACATATCTGAATTTCTTTAAAAAAATGTTAGGCACTACATGAATGACATGGCAATGGCATGTACAATGGCATGGCAATGGCATGTACAATGAACATAGGTCTCATTTTTAAAGCTATGTAATTACAGGTCTCTTATGATGTTCAGCATTTTATTAAAGGGAATGCCAAAGCAGGGATAAGCTGCTGAGGTTATACTACAAGTTACATTGGGCAAACATCTTTCCAGATAATGGTAACACAAGGCATTTCCTGTGTTAGTAATGAGGCGTGCTTAATCTATCTCTGGGCAGGAATTCTCCACAACCTCTTCTTCAGGTTGAGTTTATTTCCAATCTCGAACAGCTGAGCAGCGGGGGACGGCCTTCCTAGTCATCCTACTGCCAGTTCTCCCTTGCAAATCTCAAGCTGTGCATTAGCATTATAAAATTAATGTGGGGTTTAGGAATACTCTATATGCTGCATAATCTGTGCCTTCAGAATGTTTATATATGTCCCTACTATTAAATCTCATTGCACAGGGGATACCGTCAAGAAACATACTCTGACCATAGGCTGAAGGAGGAGAAGCGCACAGACTCATCCATTCAACTTGGCATTCTAAGAGAAATGATGTGCATAATTGTTGCATATAGTTGCACATTTTCAGATGGCTTTATTACAGGTTTTTTTTTAAATAAAAGAAATAAAATTACATGCTGAGAACGAATGTGTGAAATGTAAATGTTGCACCATCTGTCATTATCTACATAATTAAAGTTGTAAAAACTCATATAACATTGCCGCCTGCCATGAATTTCCTTTGTTTTCTGTTTCTCATCACCAAAATGTATGGACAAGGTCCAAATATTCCGAAAGAATGCATCTTTTGATTAAAACAGACGTGGCAGCAGAACTTGATTCTCTTGGATTAGAACCAAGGATTTTTTGCAGAAGTTGTCTTGACAACAGCATTACCAGCCAGTTCATTTACAGATGAAAAGTTACTCTCCACTTATTCAATGTATACTAAACCTTCCTACTCAGTGAGTATTCAATGTAACACCCACCAATTTCCCATTAGCTCAATATGGGGCAACTACTTCAGAAATCAATAGAAGATCCAGAAACAGGTCTACTGAGTGACATTGGGCAATCATTGTCTTCTGGAGTCCTTGGTGTTCTCTGAGCCTTGTTGTTTTCTTGCAGACATTTCAATGCCAGACTAGGTAACATCTTCAGTGCGAAAAGGGAGTGGGACTTGCTTTCTGTTTATATATCGTGGCTTGTTCTGCTTGTGTTGGTGGAGGTGTTGTTCACTCCTTGGGAGTTCCTTGATTGGGCTGTTGTTTGCTATTTGGTTGATTGACTAAGTTAATAGTTCCTTGATTAAGGTATAATGTACTGTTTGATTGTATTTGACTAGGTCGGGTGTGTTGCAAAAACCTAAAGATGGACCAAACTATCATCATCCTCCCAGCAGACAAAGGCCACACCACCATCATTATGGACAGATCACAATATATTATTATTATTATTATTATTATTATTATTATTATTGTTTTTATTTATTTATTTATTTAATTTATATAAATTTAAGGCATCAACAAACACATAGAGGTAAACAACATTTACATACCATTCAAAAGAGACAATAGAAAAGCCAAAAGACCAGAACACCTCCTTGCCAGCAAAAAAAACCCAGATATGCAAAGATTAACACCAGATGAACAATCAAACACTCGCACTGAAGATGTTGCCTAGTCTGGCAATGAAACATGTGCAAGAAAACAACAAGGCTCAGAGAATAACAAGGACTCCACAGCTCAACCCTGAGCTACAAATATTCTCTTCAATTGGAATCATTGTCTTGTCAGTATAAATTACTCCTCAAGCTTCTTGTTAATATTCTGATCTCCTTGGAGGAAGGGTTGGAAAATGTAATAAACATTATTGTTACCAAAGTACTAACAGTACACTCATGCCTCTCCTCAACCTTCCTAGTTTTGTGGAATCTGTCTTTTCCAGGTCTATCCTTCCTTTTTTGGAAATTTAGCTTCCCTATCTGATATCAAATCAGTCCTGAGCACATAAAAACTGGAAGTTAACTCCTTATGCTATATTTGAGCCATGTGCTATGTCTGCCATTTTTAAAGAAAACACCACAGAGATTTTGACATCACCATTTACAGATAGCATAGAACAGAGAACAGTCTCCCACCAACATGAGGAAGGATATCAAGAACACAATTTGCAAGCTGGGTTTAGTCCAAACTTTGGGAAATATCCTTGCCTTTCCAGCTGAAAATAAAATGACAAATCTAGCAGCTAACATGCATTTACCATACCCATACATAGCCTTACAGGCTTCTCTTGTGATAGCTGGAATTCCTCCAGAATATACCACCAAATTTTATCATGAAAACACTGAAATTCAGCAGCACAATCACTTTTCCAATTAATAGTTTTTGTAGCCCATCCCAATCCATAGATTCTGGGTGGCATACAGCAGAGTAATATTAATACTAATATAGAGAAAAACAAAACAAACAAGAACTGAAACCATCATTTAAAAAAAAAAATCCCCTTCCCCACAAAACAATAAACTCAGACTGAATACCCAGTGGGAAAAAATTGTTTGGACTGCTTTCCAGAATGCCAGTATGGAAGGGAGTAAAAAGTTCCACAACATGTAACATTCATGCATTAACTGTAGCTTGAATCATGTCAACTGGATTTCTATTTTCTCAGTGGAAACGTTTCGCTCCTTATCCAAGGAGTTTCTTCAGTCTGAGCAAAGTTAGTAAGGGAATCCTAAATATTTAGGATTTCCACTGAGAAAATAGAAATCCAGTTGACATGATTCAAGCTACAGACAATTCCACCTGGATGACTGAGAACCTTCATAGACATATTCATGCATTAACTTTAATTAGGTTTAATCCATCTATTTTACTTAAATCCCCCCAAAATTCCAAAATGCAAAAAGGATCAAACATTGCAACCTTTACTAGGTCACTGTTACATCCCTTTCATAAGATGTAAGAAAAAAGTTTATAACAGTGGACTACCTCTGCTCTGGGAGTCTCAGGTGGTTTGGGAATTCTCATATGAACTGACATGACATACACTTCTCTGATGAATGTGTGGAATGAATTGGAACCTATAGTACTTACTTACCAAATATTCTGAACCAAGTTCTTGGCTCAAAAATATGTGAAATGCACATCCTGATGCATTTCGAAACTTGTTTAGAAATGCTTATTTAGATAGAATAAACATTAGCCCACTAGCTCCAAAGAACTGTTTCACAATGCAAATGTTACAATCACGGAAAAAATTGACTTCATCCAAATATCGCAGAAGGCAGAGTCTTCAGACAAAAGAACAATATTCAACATACTAGTTACACAATAATCACATTGCACATCAGTGCTAACTCCATGGAAGAATGGATTTATGGACATAGTAAGGTTACTTTTTTGACATTAGAGTGAAATGCAATCCCGGAAGATTGATTTGCTGAATTGATGTAGCGCTATACTTGTTAAAAATACAATAAACATTAGAAATAATGTTTTGTAGGAAGCAGCATAGAAGCCATGTATGAGTCATCCTACATAATAATGATCTTGCACAATATTCCTTGAGCTGGGGCCTTAGAGATATGATGGACTACAAACCTCAGAATTTCTCATGGTCTGGCATTTTTTGCCCCAACACTTCTAAAGTTAGGAAGGCTCATTCTACATGGGTTCACATGTATGCACACTCACATGCTCCATAAATTTTTACTGGGAAATGGTAAACCACTGATACTTCTCAATATATATGATAAAAAAAGAAAACACAAAGAACAAACCATTCTCTTTTATTATGAAAGTGGGATCTCATTCATTCTGATCCTATGTGAGGCTAAAAGTAAAAATACTTCTCTTCAAGATATTATTAAAATGTATTGGGTATTGTTTTAGAAATGTATATTGCCCATTATTGCTGCAGAAATTTTAATGCTAAAAATACAGACAATTAATGCTAAATTGATACTGTTCTTATAGAGTCTGCACATTTTATTCTGGGAGAGAGGCAGGATATTTGTTTTCCTCCCTTATCATTCCAGGATCTATAAATAACATAAAGTGAGCTTCAGCACAGAAAAATGAGCTTTCATATGTTCTTTCAGGCATATGTAGTTAACTATGCTGGAGTAAGAAGCCCTAGAAACACCAGCAACTTTCCTGAATTAGAAAATACCTTCAGAATACAATGTATAGAAAACAGTAAAATATGCCGTGTGGGCAGCCATGGGTCACTGAAGTACTCATAAGAAAAAGGTTGTTAAATAATAGGCCGACTGGTGATATACATGATACATCTGGCTCAAAAATAATCTTATCTAATTAAGAAAGTTTATTGCTAAGATTTTAGGCTTGCAAGTGGGCATTATCAGGATAAGTGCACATTGTCAGGCTGGTCAAGTGAAGGGCAGGCCTCAATAGATAACAATCAGGACCTCAGAAAGGTCCAACTATTGTAGAAAAGGTAATGCTCTAAGAGCTATCAGTGACACATATAAAGAATTTCCACACTTCAGGTGGCATAACATATTAAAGTAGGTCATGAGGAATAACCAGTAAGAAGAAAGGTTATTTACCTGGTAGATCACAAAGTATCTCACTATGTGGGATTAATTTAAAAACCAGCTTGGGAATTCTGCTTTGCAATGCACTTCACAAAGTGGAATGTGAAGAAAAAGGAAGAACATAACAAGCAGAGGACTAAGGCATGCTGTCGAGCACTAAAGACTACCTACTACAATATAAATACTGCAGAAGAGTCTTCCAAACACCCTTAAAGATTTGATTAAAAATTTAATGGTGTAAATGGGCTATAATAAAATCGTGAGCAGCTGCAGCAAATAATGGATGTACAATAGCAAAAAGGTTTGGTTAAAATGATGGATGATGATGATGATGTATGTTTGTATCTGCTCCATAAAGCGGACAATAACACTGTCAACAAATTATGGCCGCACCTATTTGGAATCAGTAAAGCAGGACAGAAATGTAAAAAGAATCTTGCCTATTTGTTGAAATTAGATTCTAAAACATGGACATATGCAGAGTTTGTTTAAGAAAATACACCAACATTGCTGAAGCACAAAAGCCACACTTTGCTATGTTAAATTGTTCAGTGGAAAATTTAAAAGTTAGCATTTCCAACTATAAAACTTTCCTTGATGTTCTGTACTTCAAATATACATGCTGAAAAAGCATTATCTTTTTTTTCCTAGGTATTGCTTGGAGTGTGGAATAAAAATACCCAAGTGCCAGATGTTTTTTCAGAGGGAATAGTTTGTGTAAGGAGAGCTTTTATTTTGGATTATATTTGTGCAGATGGAAATGTAACTTCAGTTTCTCTGCAAATAGGTTTGATTCACTAGTGTTCAGCTGGTTGCAGATGAATTAAAAAATCTATCATTTTCCGGCTTTATGGGGCTATTTTTACAATAAACATGTGTTGGTAGTTCTTATTTAATTGTTCTAATAGAATATAATTTAGCAAGTCAAATACAGTTTTGTGTATGACCATTACAACATATTATTATTGAAGTATCTGTTTATTATCCCATTATATAGGCATCAGGTGATGAAAGAAAGAACCCTTTATAAGAAGCAACTCAACTTGAGATTTCAAGTGATTTCAGCCATTTCCTCCGATTATATATAAATATATGGCATAGTTTGAGTTGGCAGAACTGAAATTACTGGGCTCATGGGATAAATTCGAAGTGAAAAACTTTCTTCAGATGGCAGGTGTGCATTTCATCTAGATGGAGGCAGAAAAAGACTGCCCAGTTAAAAAATCTCTAGGAAAATAAAATGGTTCTTCACTTCTTTATCAAGCTCAACTGAGAGTCAATTCAGACATTACCTAGATTAGAGCAAAGTTCCCATGTGATAGAAAGCCTTTTTGTCCGATCTAGGCAGTTGAAAACCCACTTAAATCATTCAGCAAGATGCTTATCCAACATTTTCATAAGAATATTTGAAAAATGTTACTTTGTTCTCAATCCTTGTTTATGGCTGTGTTTTCAAATGTATACTTACCTTAGGTGTATGCCTAAAATGATTAAAGATTTGGCCCTGTATATCAGTTTTCAGTGAAACAGTTTGTAATCTGAAATAGTATCTCTGCTTTATTAGAGTTCTATTCATATTCTGAAAATGGAAAAAATAAATGCAAAGGATTTAGTTAATATGTCTGGGTAGGTGCCCAGTTGAGAATTACTCTAATGTATGTATGACCTTTGTACATTAGCACTGGGGGTGGGGAGTGGTGTATGGATTGAACAAACAATCGGTGCGTTTTGGCTGCAGTCCTGAGTTCCAGACTAGTGCAGCTTTGGTCATTGACAGTTAGACAGATGGAATTTCCCCTGTTGGTTCTACCAAATCTCTCAGTGGCATTACTATCAAACAAGGTATCCTTCTGGACTGCCTGGTAGGAATGAACTTAGTTGTTTTATAGTGGTCAGAGGTTGGTTTCAGAGAATTGTGCTGGAGGAACTGCATTCAGCACCCTGATACAGGTAGCCCTCTTAATTAGTGTAAAACTGTGGATAATGAAACTGAGTAACTACACTGTGAGTCTAGGGGACTTGGGGGAGCACTTCCCCCTTCTTCTTCTCCTCATAGGAGTGATTTGTGCAAAGCATTTGTTCCTGCTTCCCCTCATATGGTAATGGCAGATCTCACTGGGACAGTGTTGTTGTGAGACTCTATATGGCTTCCTTGCAACTGCTGGCCTTCTTATTCAGAACAACATCCATGACAGAAGGACTTATCCTGTTTGAGCCATATGGCTCCTGCTTGCTTTTCCACTCCATATGGCTCTTCCAAATGTTGAAGAGACCTCTTGATTGCATGTTTGTAAACCGCCCAGAGTCCCCTTTGGGGGAGATGGTGCGGTGATAGAAGTTTAATAATAATAATAATAATAATAATTATTATTATTATTATTATTATTACCGTTTGCCAGTGTTGCCTGA
Source organism: Charina bottae (assembly GCA_023362775.1). NCBI lineage: Eukaryota > Metazoa > Chordata > Lepidosauria > Squamata > Charinaidae > Charina > Charina bottae. The sequence goes on along the minus strand of JALMGJ010000001.1, from coordinate 74,809,172 downwards.
AGACTGCTTATGGCTAGATCTGATGACCATGCAGTACTTGTGGTTAGAGTAGACCTCTTTCCTCTGAAGCCTCTGACCACAGCACTGACAATCATCATTCCCTTCCTACTTGCAGTGATTATTAGTGCTGTTGTTTACAGGAAAGAGGACTACTCCAGCCACAACCATCACACAGTCATCAAAACCAGCCATGAAAGGTCTGCAGACAACACTAGCATCCATGATTGAGAGTCCCCCCCCCCCCCGAGATCCTGAAAGAGCCACAGAGTTGAAAAGCCAGTGTGAGCCATGTGGTTTGAGTAGGACAGCTCTCTCCATCTCAAGTGAGTTACTCCAAAGAATGTGGTCAGTTACCATATAGAGCCTCATGACCAAACAGGCCCAGTGAGATAAAAAATGACTGAGGGAGGAGGAGGAGGAGTATGGATGACCTAACCTGAATCCTTAAAAAATACATTTTATGCATGTGCCTGCCCACTCTCTAAAGATCCAATGGAGAGGCTCTTCTCTATATTTCAACTATACAAGAAGAATGTTTGATTAGGACAAGAGAAAGCTTTCTAAGTGGCCACACCTAATCTCCGGAGCTTCCTTTTTTGAGAGGACACATTGCTTCTCAATTGGCTGGAATTTCATTGAATGGTTATTACTTTTATATTTTAGGAAAGCATTCTCTCCATAAGCAACATAAATATTAGAAGACACTATCTCCAGTTTCTGACAATTCATAATTCTTACTAGATATTTATCTTATTTTTTTAATGATTTTGGGGGCAGGTATTATCTTTTATTTTTTAAATGTATGTTTAATTTTATATTTTGTTCTGATTTACTGACACTTTTGAAGTATGATGTTGGACAAGACTCCTGAGAATACCATGGACAGCCAAGAAAGCAAACAAATGGATAATCAGACAAATCAATCCAGAGTTCTCACTCGAGGCACAAATGACCAGGCTCAAATTATCCTACTTTGGAAACATTATGCAAAGACTCAGCTCTCTAGAGAAAGCTGTGATGCTGGGAAAGGTAGAAGGAAAGAGAAGAAGAGGATGACCAGCAGCAAGGTGGATAAACATAGTTATAGTTGCGGTGGGTGCACCATTGGAAGACCTGAAAGGCCAGGTTAGGAACAGATTGTCAAGGAGAAAATCTATCTACAGTATGTGGTCAGTAAAAGTCAACACCAACTTGATGGCACATAATAAATCAATCAAACGTACTGCTCACTTAAACATATGTGCAAAACAAAAATAGTAATCCTAAATGTTTCACTTCTTGACATGTAGAAGACAGTGAATCAGACATTTAGATGTTAAAAGGGAAATTCAAACTTAGCAGTCTGCAAGTAGAGAATACAGAAGAAGCTACTCCAAAGAAGTATGGCAAGAAAATATATTTGGTACTTATACCTCAGGAAGAGAGCCAGTTTTTTGTAGTAGTTAAGGCACCAGGCCAGAAACTGGGAGACTGTGAGTTCTAGTCCTATCTTAGGCACAAAGCCAGCTGGGTGACCTTGGGCCAGTCACTCTTTCTCAGCCCTAGGAAGCAGGCAATGGCAAACCACTTCCAAAATCTTGACAAAAAAACTGCAAGGACTAGTCCAGGCAGTCGCCAGGAGTCAACACTTGAAGGCACCCCCCTCCCCCCATCATGAAAGGTTTAGTTTCCTGGCAAATGTCAACTGTGAGATTCATATTATTTTAATTTACGTATTTATATCATATCGGGATCCAGTGAAATCAAATAAAGAAAGAAAACACCAACAGAGAGTAATGCTTTACAAATAAAAAAAATCTATCGCTGGTCCTCAGCCTGAGGACCTCACACTCCATGTAGCAATCTCCAGATGTGCGATTTCTGTGGGTAATGATATTCTCCCCAACAATTTTAGTTACAACATTCACGAAGCTGCCTTTTATGATGAAGGGCAGATGCTGCAATCCACTGAGACCACCATCAAGGTTTGGGCTTAATTCTTACCAACAGCAATTGAGTCAAAAACCTGTACTTGGAATTCTACCACTTCAAAGAACAGATGGCTCTATACTTTGCTACATAAATATATAACATACTCTGTGTGTGTGTGTATATTTAAAAAAATCAATAAAAATAATGACATCCCAACAAATTGGTTTCTAAAAAAGCCATGAGTTATAAGTAGAAGCTTTGCCCCAAAATATTGAAGATTCTCACCTGTAGCGTCCTTCTTATTTAAAGTAACAGGAATTCTCTCAATTTTCTAGAGCCATATGAAAAATTGGCAATATTTATGCTCACTATTGCAGACAACTATTACTTCTTTGTAACAATATTGATTATTCAAAATCCAATGGTATTAGTGAAGTCCAATGTCAAATGTCCAGTGCTATTAGTGAAGTTCAAAGTTCAATGGAGTAGTGAAAAATAATGGGACAACTGTCTGCTTAAATACTGACATTTAATTTTAAAATGTTTTCAAATCTCTAAAGCAAAACAAAATGTTTTGTCTTGAGCATTAAAACATCCATGGCTTCCAGAAGTGTTTGTGTGGCTGCTTCAGTGACTTTTCCCCATCTCTCTTTTTCTGTGGTTCCAGCAGAGGTGTACATACTGTAGCCAGGAACAACCAGCAAAGAACACAGCTGCTTTAACCCTTTGCAAAGTATCCCTTTGGAATGATTTGCACATCCCTAATCTAAAGCATAAAAAAAAAACATACCAAAAAAAGGACAATTTAATATTGGTGAGACTATTAGCATTGGCACAGAAATCAAAGCAACTCTCTCCCCTATCAATTTTGAGGTATCAGCATGGGCACCCATGCCTTGGCTACTACTAGACGGAAAGGAAAAGCCACGTCTCTCTTCTCTGTCAGCCTTCACTTTTCTACTTAAGTACCTAAATAACTTGCAGGTTGTGCCCTTAAATTTAGTAATTTATTGGTCAGAATTCCAGAATGAGATAATAATGCTATATACGTTCTATTTTATTAAACAGCCAAGGTGACATGGAAGGGAGAACTGAGGGATTGAGCTCCATGCCAATCTTTCCTTCCCTGTGCAGAGACTAAACCTCATGCCCTGGTTTGCTGTTATAAAATAATTACAGTATATTAAATTATTTAATTAAATATTTACATGTAACAATGCATATCTATATGCATTTAAGACTATAGAAGAGAATATACTGTATGTAGCTCAGGGTTGAACTGTGGAGTCCTTGGTGCCCTCTGAGCTTGGTTGTTTGCTTGCAGACGTTACAACTCCCCACTACAGTGCCTCCCAAAAACAACATACAGTGTAAGGCAGGGCTTTCCAAAGTGCTGCCGCTGGCGACCCACCAGTGGCAGCGGCGGCGCGCACGCACGGCGACAGCGCAGGGGGGCGTGCGGCGGCGCGCACGGCGGCGGCGCGGGGGGGCGTGCGGCGGCGCGCACGTGCACGGTGGCAGCGCGGGGGGGCGTGCGGCGGCGCGGGGGGCGTGCGGCGGCGCGCGTGTGCATGGCGGCCGCCGTGCGCGCGCGCACCGCCGCTTCCGGGTGGTGTGGTGACACACCACGCTGTGTGTGGCGACACACTTTTGTGTCGCGACACACAGTTTGGAAAGCTCTGGTGTAAGGACTGTAACAGCCACTATGTAGGATAGACAGGCAGAAGACTAGCGGAGCGCATCCATGAAAACCAACTAGCAGTGAGAAGACACAATGAAAACTCCTTAATCTCACAACACATAGACTCAACCATAGTTTCAGCTGGGAAACTGTGAGTATCCTAGACCAAGCTAAATCCAAAAACGCTAGAGAACTCCTGGAAGCTTGGCACTCAGACAAAGCAGCCATCAACAGACACATAGAGGTAAACAACATTTACATACCATTCAAAAGAGAGAACAGAACAGCCAAAAGACCAGAACACTTCCTCACCAGCAAACAAAACCCAGATATGCAAAGATTAACAACAAATGAACAATAAAACAGTACATTATACCTTAATCAAGGAACTATTAACTTAGTCAACCAACCAAACAGCAAACAACAGCCCAATCAAGGAACTCCCAAGGAGTGAACAACACCATTCAAAAGAGACAATAAAAAAAGCTAAGAAGGAAACAAAAAGTCCAGAACATGTCTTCTCCGGCAGCCAACACCCAGATAGGTAGGGATTAACACCAGACAATCAAACAGAAAACAATACCTTAATCAAGGAACTACCAAGGAAGAAACCACACCCTCACCAAAACTGGCAGGGCAAGCTACTGTATATAAACAGGGAGCAAACCCCACACTCACTCACACTGATGATGTTACCTAGTTGGGTAATGAAACATCTGCAAGCAAACAACCAAGTTCAGAGAGCACCAAGGACTCCACATATCCAGCTTTGACATGCTATTGCAGGTCAGTATTTATTAAATTGGAATATTTGATGAATTAATTGACCAGCATGCCAATAATGATGGAAATCTATCTCCAGCTGCAGCTCTTTTTTCTATCAGAATATGACTATGCTAGTTGCTTCTGCTATAGCAGTTCCAAGCAGATGAATCAAATCAGAGGCATGATTATTAGTTGAAAATGCTTCTGTTTCTAAGATTACATTTCCACATCATACAATTTCATCTTTAAAAAAATAGCCAGAGATATGGTACTGGGGAAAGTGCTATGAATTGTCTGTCTGTCTGTCTGTCTGTCTGTCTATCAATCATATTTATACCCCACCTATCCCCTCCCTATCGGAGGACTCTAGGCGGCTTACAGTATTACAAATTCATATCTAATTATACAATTATACAACATTATAATATACAATTTATTATCGCACGCGCTCAGGAAGGGGGTTGGGGAACCGACTCTTCTTCCGTAGGTATTGGACTACATGTCCCAGCATACCTCGCTTCCGAGTCGGCTGCTGACGTCCTGGATGTTCACCAATCGGGTTCCGTCGTCCTCTGTTGTCCTCCATCCTTCGTCGCCATTTTCGGGATTTCCGGGATCTTCTTTCCGTTCCAAGGGCGACCCCCGAATTACAGGACGTCGGCAAATTGACCCACTTTAATGTGGTACCCATTTATCTACTCGCTTTCGCTTTCGAATTGCTGGGTTGACAGAAGCTGGGGCGAGTGGCGAGAGCTCACCTCGTCACGCGGGGATTTGAACTGCCGACCATTAGATCGGCAGACTTTACAGCTCAGCGGTTTAACCCGCTGAGCTAACTGCGCCCCTTTTTTGCCATTTTCCTATTTCTTTGCTAATGTTATCTTAGTATTGCTAATCATGGCTTGCTGTCTGTGCACATGAACATAGTTCCTCTTGTATAGTATGGTATAGATGATAAAGTGGACTAAAAAAACTACCTTCTAATTGTAAAAACCCCTGAAAAGAGATTTTTTTTGTCATAATCTCTAAAGGTTTATAAACTTCTTATCCAGTATGGGTGATGCCATCTGCGGTTTTTGTTTTGTTGGTGCTCCATTTTTAACTAATTTACATTATTAATTTAATGTTTATTACTGTTTACTGTGGAAATTTTAATTAACTTATGTATGTAATTATGTTATTATTGTCAAATGCCAGCAGTTCTTGTTGATTATGGAGAAAGAAGTCAGAAACTTTTTTTTCATTGCTTGCTTTCAGGGCCTTGTGAAGCATAGGTAAAGGTAAAGGTTCTCCTCGCACATTTGTGCAGTCGTATCCAACTCTAGATGATGAGCCGGTGCTCATTTCTGTTTGTTAGCCGAAGAGCCAGCGTTGTCCAAAGATGCTTCTGCGGTCATGTGGCCGGCATGATGCATTCAGAATGCTGTTACCTACCCACCGAAGTGGTACCTATTAATCTTTTATTAATTAATGAAGCATACCTATGCTTAATATATTTCTAGCAGACCACACACCAAACAACACTTTGGTTCTCAAGCAAAATGGAGAGAGTGGTTTTGATTAGAAATTTGCTGTGTCAGAAATATACTATCAACACACTTCCTTCTAACTTTTCCATTAACAAACAACCAGAAAGTGTGCAAGGTAGGCCTATAAAGTAGGAGCCTCTTTTAAAAATGTTATGAGGCAGACCTCATGGAAAAGTCATCTAAGGAACAGAATTTATTGCAGAACTGTTGACAATTTATCAGTTCAAGTTGAATAAATAAATTAACTGATTTTGTAAGCCAGGTTGTAATGCCAACCTCATGCCTTTTAGATATGATGGACACCAAGTTCTATAATTCCAGCTAGCACTTTATTTCAATTAGGGACCCAATTTTGGAAAGAGAAAATCCACTGTTAACCACAAGTGTCATTGGAAAGAATGCTTGCTTAAGCAATCTTTAAGCAATTAGCAAACCATAGATTTAGATGTATTTACAGGAATGTTTCCTTTTAAATTAAATTTTGATTCATGCACATATCTATAATGGATTGAGAAAATCAAACAGTGACAAAGTCACCAGGAAGTGAAAGGTATTTTTTTAATTTTTAAAAATAAAGATACACTGATTTTTTTTAACTGAAAAAATTGATTTAATTATATAAATCTATAATGATTGATGATGTCAAGAACTTTTATATGTGCAGAATGCTTTTTAAAATTTAAGATCACCATGAAGTTTTGGATCAATTGTTTATCATTCTACAGCAGGGCTTTCCAAAGTTTTTCCCGCGGCGACACACCAACCGGCGTTGGTGTGTCGCCGTGGGAAAACCCGGAAGTGCCGTCCTTGCGGCAGCGCGCAAAAACCCGGAAGCGCTGCTGCCACTTTTGGGTTTTGCGCACTGCAGTTGGTGTGTTGCCGCGGGAAAACCCGGAAGCGCTGATTATGATCAGCGCTTCCGGGTTGTGTGGCGACACACCAGACTGTGTGTGGTGACACACTTTTGTGTCGCGACACAGAGTTTGGAAAGCTCTGTTCTACAGTGAAGAACTAGAATAGTTTTCTTACTGATTTGCTTAGGTGGGATTATCACTACATAAATCTACCTTTAACATGCTTCATTTTTAAAATGTATTTTTATTAGTAATTTTATTGAGCATTACAATTAGGTAAGAACTAATACAAACTAAAAAAATGAAAGAATAGAAAGTGCAAAAAAGAAACCTCTTAAAAACATCAAATTGATCTCTTCTTCCCCTATCTCATCTCTTATTTATAAACAAATCTTTAAAACCTTGTCATTCAGTCCTGGTCAGCAAAAGTCCATTAAGGGTTACCAGAGATAACAACATATCTATTTTAGCCTTCATCAAATAAACCAACTTTATATTCCTTCCTTTTATTTTCAACAATCTCAATCTTTTTATATCCCTTCCCTTTACTTTTAACAATCTTAATCCTTAATCCCCTCAAATAAAGTCCTGGAACTTGATTTCTTCTCATTTTTTCTTTGTCCCTTCTCAATATAAAGATACACTGATGTGTAACTGAAGCAATGTCAATTCATACATTCATTTTAAAATATAAAAACACATTGTCTGAATCTGGATAATTTAAACAAAGTTTAAAAAGCTGGGAATGAATGTCAGAAGAACACACACCTATTCCTTCCTCATTCCATTGTGCACTGGCTTTTGCCTTTTACTCCTGGTTTACATCTTACATCTAATCCTGTGAACTCTTCCTTATAAACTAGGTTAATAAGATGTAATAAGATTTCTGGAGGGGGGGAGAGGAATATTGGCCCTGATACTTTTCAGCATCATCAATCATAGTTTATGAAGGGAAGGAAGATCATCCAAAGCTGGCAAGTGTACATTTATCAAACTTCCACTACTAAAATTATAATTCTATTATTGGTAACTAAATCAATGGATTTATAGCATCTAATGCCAGGAGAGAAGATTTTTTCCTAGTTCCAATCTAAAGTTTTTTCTAATAGCTAGAGCAGACAGACCTTCCAATTATATGCATCTGCTTTAGTTCCTCTGACAGAAGCATATCCTGTGACTGGCAAGAACAGCCAATGTATCCTATTCTGCTCATTTTTCTGGTCCTAATCCCAACAATGGAATCTCTTGATCAAATGTATGGTAAAAGATAGTGAGGACAAAGAAGAAGGAACACAGAACTGAGAGGAGAGCTCTGAGAGTTCTATTTTTACTATCTTATTTGGCTGTATTACATAGGCTTATTTCAAAGCAACCAGCAAACATAAGAGACTGTGCAGAACATTCTTATTGAAAACAGCTCCTCCTGCAGGTGTAACTTCAAACAAAAATAGCAGCTGTGAGAAGTGATTATTAGATATTCTGTTTCTCAGAGTACTTTCTATATTTAAAGATTGACCCAAGAGAAAACTCTTGTCTTAAAGAACTTCCTTTTTCCACAGCGAAGCACTGTAATTACACCGTCTTAATTTGTGTTGACTCAAAACCTCTACTTCTAAATATAGATCACGATGAGCTTGTCTTATCAAAGGCATTTCTCTCTATCAACAAATTTCTAAATTTTTTCCAACTTCCAAATCCATAACCACGGTGAATATAAATTAAACGTATTGATGTGATAACTAGTAATGATAAAACTTCCAATTGTTCACAGAAACTTGATAAGCTAGAATTTTTTAAAATTATTATAACCATGCAATTTTTCCCCAAACCATATTATTCAACAATATCCAGAATTTTGTGAACAAACTATTATTTGTAATTTTTCATTTGCCCCGACTGATACCGAAAGGCCTTGAATAGATCCACACAGTTTAATCCTCTCCTTTTTATTGGACTATTACAATGTGCTCTACATGGGGCTGCCCTTGAAGAACATTCAGAAGCTTCAGGTGGTCCAAAATGCAGCAGCATACAACAATACGCCTATGTAGCAGCGTTGATATGTGAACTGCAGTGGCTCCCATAGGGCTTACGGGTGCAATTTGTGGTTCTGGTAGTCACCTTTAAAGCCCTACAAGGCATGGGGCCAGGTTACTTGTGGGACCATCTATCCCTGATGGTTTCTGCCCATCCCACTAGATCCGGCAGAGCAGGCATGCTCCAGGTCACATCAGTGAAGCAGAGTCACCTGGTGGGACCCAAGAAATGTGCCTTCTCTGCCATGGTGCCTGTCTTGTAGAACAGCCTCCCCCTGAAATACAGACAGCTCTGACCCTGTCAGCCTTGAGGAAGGCTGTGAAGACTTGGCTCTTCCCCCAGGTATTGGGGCCAGGATGTTGATGGAGCTCTGATGTGTATGTGGTTTGTTTGATGAGCTGATAATATGATTTTTAGGGGCCTCAACCCAGTTTATTTTTAATGGATCTGTATGGTTATCCAGTTCCTTGGGTAGAGAAGTGGCTATATAAATGTAACAATCAAACAAACAAACAGCTGCTTCACCCTTGTGTCTTTTGAGCCTGCAAAAGTGTGGCTGAAGATTGCTTTCAAGTTGCCTCGAGAAAGATTTGCACAGCCCTAGTTTGAAGCACCTAGAGCCCCACTGGGTAGTGACAACACAGCCAGGTAGAGTCCACTGAAGACTGGGCAGAACCAGCAGGAGAGATTCATCCAGTGCCTGCAATGAGTCATCAGTGGGCAACATAATCAGCTGTGTGTGTGTATCTGTAGAAATGGATAATATCTGCACAAAAATGTGTTTGTGGATGGGAGTGAACATGTCCTGCCCCATTAATGGCTGCTCCACTCCATTAGTTCCACTGACTAGTGAAAATCCCGATGGAATGAATGTGTGGCAAGGAAGCAGTGTAGGAGTGCAGTTTAGGAGAGAAGAGGCAACACAGCCTAGATGTAAGAGCCATGCGAAGCAAGTGTTTCAAAGAGACTCAGCCTGAATTAATTCACTATAACTCTGGCTGGGAATTTACTCTTACAGTTTTTAAGATTGTGTTTTTACCCCAGATTAATATTAAAAGTGCCTTTCTGAAATTTATGTGGTTCTTGCTTCTTTGGTTTGTCAGCTAGGTGGGGCTTGATAGAGTGTGGCCCTTGCACCAAAAAGCCCACCAGAGCTGGGCTGCAAACCCCCATACAACCAAGAGTTTTCTGTATATATTTGCTGCCACCTAGTAGTTGTCTGGTTACTGCAGTCCAGATATGGTAGCCCTAGAAATGAGGAACTTTTTGGACACATAAGCATTTACAGAATTCTTCACTGTTTGTTTAAAAAAATGGGGGAAAGGCCCAGATGTAAGCATTTACTCTTGGGATAAAGAAAAAAAAAATAGGAGGATTCTTATTACTGTCTTCATCTGAAATGAAAGGCAGGATAGTTCAAAGAAAACATTAATATAATTCTTGAGAATGACAGAGGACAAATTGTATGACAACTGTTTAAAGGCTGTTAAAAGGAACATAAAGGGATACAAATGTAATAAATAAAAATAAATAAATAAATAAACAAACATCTTTTACGTGTTCATCTCACTGCAAAGTTCAGAATCTCACGGTTTTTGTTTTCTTATTAGCACGAGTCACAATTACTGCAGTGAAGTATCACATTAACATTTCAAATAGCAAAAGAGACAAAAACAAATTGCCAGTTCTCTTGTGTTTCCTTTATGCATAGGGCAATTTTGAGAAATAACTACAAGCTAAGCTTACATATATCTTGATTTTAACAAGGATGTGATAAAGTACCACAATAACTTTCTGTTTAATGAGCTAATTAATTGTGGCCTGGATGACACAACTATTAAGTGGATATATAGCTGGCCTGAAAATCATAGTCCAAGAGTGTTCATCAATGGTTTCTTATTGTAATAAAGAGAGCTAATATGTTGGGCATCACAAGGTTCAACTCTCTATTCTTCAATATTTGTATTAGTTTGTAGAGATGGAAGCAACGTTTATGAAATTGCAGATGACACAAAATTAGATAGCTAATACTCTAGAAGACAGAAATAGAATTCAAGACTATCTTGATAGACTGACAGGTTAGAGAAATGGGTTTTCAAAATGTGCTATAACTAGGTGTTAGAAAAACGAATGCTCTTCTCCTACAGTGTTAGTTCTGAAGCCATATCAAGATGTTAAAGCAAGTAACCAAATTTAATAGTTACCCTATGTCAAAAGGAGATTGCCTACTAGATCAGTTGAGTGGGGTAAAATACTCATCTACTCTAGATTTAAGTAAGGGCTATTGGCAATTCCTTTCAAAGAAACTACCAAAGATTTAAAAAAACCTGCTATACCACTGTTCCAGTTTACAAAAATGTATTGTTTGTAGCTGACCAAGGAGTTAAGAGGTTCTGCCTTCTCATGATCACTATTACTGATTTACTACTTTTTCCTCATAATGAACTTACACCCTCTTTGGCTTTCTTTTTATTTCTAACGTACCTAAAGGAGCCTATATTGCTGTTTTCAGTATCTCTTGGAAGCTTCAGGTCATTCTAAGCCTTAGCAACACAGAGTTTTTGGAGACAATGTTGCATTCTTCTTTAGTTACATTCTCCTCTTCCATTTCCTGTACACATCCTTTTTCTCTTCATCATTTTGGGAAATTTATGTGTATTCATGCTGACCACTTTAGATTTCTTCCATTTTCTCTTCTTGTGAAAACTATTTGTGATTGAACCTTCAGTATCTTATTTGGTACAATTTCTTATGCTTCCTGGACATTTTTCTCCTTGAAGTAATTTGATCTCACCTATCTTTCCTCTGAGTTCATCAAAATCTGCTCTTGTGGAAGAATCCAACTCTTCTCAATTACTCATCCTCTGGATATCATGAATTCAGAGATAACATGATCACCTTCCCCAAGATGCCAGTCACATCAACTTCCTCAACAATTCCTCCCTGTTGGTCAGAATTAGATTCAGGATAGCAGATCCCCTTGTTCTTTTCCCCATCTTCTGGCAAATCAAGCTGTCAGCAAATGAAGGCAAGAATTTATTGGACCTCTGCTCTTGACAGACTTAAATTCCCAGCAGATGATAATTGAAACCCTCCATTATTACTACTGCACGCCTCTTTGAAACAGAAAGGCCACTTCATTTGCATCTTCTGTTTGCCCAGGTGGCCTATAATAAACTCCCACAACCATTATCACTTTTGTTTCTCTCTGTGCCTTATTCTTACTAAAATACTTTCAACATAATTTCAATTTTCCAATTCCTGAATTTCTGTACAAGTATATTTTTATTTACCTATATTGCAACACCTCCACTTTGTTTTATTCAAAGGAAAAGACAAAGGACAAAGGAAAAGAAAGGAAAAAAGAAAAGAAAGAAAAACAAAAAAGTGCAGGAAAAGAAAAAGGAAACTAAAATTAAGAAATGTATAAATGACTTCGGACCTTCTTTTCAACAGATAATTACAATCTTATTGTCCCTCCTCCCTGTTAAATATTTTACAAATCCCCTCACCTCTTCATTTAGTCCGCATCTTTCTTAACCATCTTTCAAATCCATAAATAATTCATTTTTTTTCTTATTTCAGCAAAAAGTCCATATAAGATTTCTCAACACCTCCACTTTTTTTTGGATCTGTTCCTTTAGAATAAAATGTAGCCTTCCAGTGTTCTGTGTAAATCATGTCTATGACATTGTATTTGTCTTCCTCAGTTGGGATCTCTAATTCTCTCTGTTTATTTTCCATATTCTGTGCCTTGGAGTATCAGTCAATATCTGAGATTCTGAGCGATGCCACCTACTGGGTTCTCTGAGGGTTCCTGTGAAACTCTGAGTCCCCACCTTGGCTTCCTGCTTTTCCTTTTGTTTTCTGCTTTCTTGGTCCCAGTTCTTGGCTGCATAGGCCTTTGCCAGCCTCCTCCTCTTGTTCTAGTTTAATGCCTTCCTGATGCGACTGATGACGTACCTGCCAAACATTTCTTTCCCAGCTCCTGTAAGATGTGGCTCCTCTCTTTCCAGGAGTCATTTGGGAAGGTACCATAGGCCATTATAGAGTCCAAACCCTTCACCAACTATGTAGGCAGTTTAACGTATAGTCGAAGGCTTTCACGGCCGGAATCCGATGGTGGTTGTGGGTTTTCAGGGCCGTGTGGCCGTGTTCTGGCAGTTTTGGTTCCTAATGTTTCGCCAGTAGCTGTGGCTGGCATCTTCAGAGGACAGGAGCACAGCTAGAAGACTTGGGCACAGAGAGGATCTTCTAGCTGTGCTCCTGTCCTCTGAAGATGCCATCCACAGCTACTGGCGAAACATTAGAAACCAAAACTGCCAGAACATGGCCACACAGCCCGGAAAACCCACAACAACCATATGTAGGCAGTTGTTGACTTCCAGGATCATGTGTTCTGTTCTGGTACAGTGGCCCTCAACTGGAAGGACTGATGAAAAAAACAACTTGTGCACCTATAGCTATGAGCATTGAAGCTATCGGAACATAGTGTAAGTATCTCCCACATCCAAGAAATGAGTAGCAAGAAATCTGTTACTACATGTGTCTGGTAGGAAGAGATGTAAGAGGGTTTTATATATAGTGAGCTGGACTGCTAAATTATGTAGTAGTTGATTTCCTTTATTATTATTGGGGGTTCTTGTATCTGAAAGAAAAGCAACCTGTCTGTTTTGAAGCTTGTCTTTGACTAATCAGCTGCTAGCTCCTAAATGCTAGTTGAGTTTTCAAAAGGATTTATTGCCATGTCCTGGGTGAAACTCTGACATAAGTGGGCATTTGCAATTCTATGATTTCTATTATCCTGGTACAATAAATATTCCAAGGCAAGTTTTCAACCACACAGAAGGCATACCATTGGAAAATTGTTTGCTTACACAAACTGCTTCTCTTGCCTATTAGAATTACAACAGCATCAGTGGCTTTGTAGGCTATCATATTCGGCTTTTTCTGCAAAACCTCCTGGACATTTATTAGCAGGACTGGATTAACCAGAACTCCACCAAGTAACACCATTGCCAGAGGCAGAGTTTTACACAAAGCCATAACTTTGGATTGCCAATTCAAACATATCAAGTTTCCTGTTACTTCCAATTGAAGGCAGAGGTGCTATGTTATGTTAATTTTGTACATACTCATTTAAATGTAAAGATGCAAATGTTGAAAGAAGTACTGTAATTTAAATGGAAACATCATAATTTGCACCATGATGGAAAAATTGACCATAGGACCTATGTAATGGCCCAGTCAGCTGCTCATGTGCTAACTGCTGATGGACATCTTCAGATCCTTCATTCTGCCTTCTTAGTCTTTATGTTTAAACTTTAATCCAAAAGGTGCCTCAGATGAAGGATAACGAGTCCCCTTCGGGGGAGATGGGGCGGTGATAGAAATCGAAAGAATAAATCAATAAATAATAACATTTTGACAGCTCTTACAAAAGAGGCCTGTATTCATAAGACCGCTTTAACAAACAGCTTTAATTTTTCTATCAGGAAAATAGGAGCTGCCATCTTTTTACTTATTTCTACAGAAACCTTTTGCTGCCAGAAATCACAATAAGGTCCGAGAGAAACTGGAAGATAATCAATATTTTAAAAAGGTAACTAATCAACCTTATTGACTATTCTAAAGCTTTTGACTGTGTGGATCATAACAAATTGTGGCAAGTTCTTGGTGGTATGGGGATACCAAGTCATCTTGTCTGCCTCCTGAGGAATCTGTATAACGACCAAGTAGCAATGGTAAGAACAGAGCACAGAACAACGGACTGGTTTAAGATTGGGAAAGGAGTACGGCAGGGTTGTATACTCTCCCCCTACCTATTCAACCTGTACGCAGAACACATCATGCGACGTGCTGGGCTTGAGGAATCCAAGGCTGGAGTTAAAATAGCTGGAAGAAACATTAACAATCTCAGATATGCAGATGATACCACTTTGATGGCTAAAAGTGAGGAGGAGTTGAGGAGCCTTATAACGAAGGTGAAAGAAAAAAGTGCAAAAGCTGGGTTGCAGTTAAACCTCAAAAAAACCAAGATTATGGCAACCAGCTGGATTGATAACTGGCAAACAGAGGGAGAAAAAGTGGAGGCAGTGACAGACTTTGTATTTCTAGGCGCAAAGATTACTGCAGACGCTGACTGCAGCCAGGAAATCAGAAGACGTCTACTTCTTGGGAGGAGAGCAATGGCAAATCTTGATAAAATAGTTAAGAGCAGAGACATCACACTGACAACAAAGGTCCGCATAGTTAAAGCAATGGTATTCCCTGTAGTAACATATGGCTGTGAGAGCTGGACCATAAGGAAGGCTGAGCGAAGGGAGATAGATGCTTTTGAACTGTGGTGTTGGAGGAAAATTCTGAGAGTGCCTTGGACTGCAAGAAGATCAAACCAGTCCATACTCCAGGAAATAAAGCCAGACTGCTCACTTGAGGGAATGATATTAAAGGCAAAACTGAAGTACTTTGGCCACATAATGAGAAGACAGGATATCCTGGAGAAGATGCTGATGCTAGGGAAAGTGGAAGGCAAAAGGAAGAGGGGCCGACCAAGGGCAAGGTGGATGGATGATATTCTGGAGGTGTCGGACTCAACCATGGGGGAGCTGGGGATGGTGACGGCCGACAGGAAGCTCTGGCGTGGGCTGGTCCATGAAGTCACGAAGAGTCGGAAGCGACTGAACGAATAAACAACAACAAAAACTAATCAACCAACCTAACCAACCAACCAAGAAACCTGCTTAGTTAACAGCAGTGATGAAACTTCCCCATTAGTATTTGTGGAAAAGAATATTTACAGAGATTTTAGCACCATTATGGAAAAGGAAAATGCATCTAAATCCATAAACATGGAAGGCTGTAAGTGGGAAATGCAGGTAAAGACAAATACAAAGAACACATTCACTAACAAGTCGAACATATATATTTAGCACTTGGCTCCTGTGTCAGTATTCTATGATTTATAAAACATCCATGAAATAAAATGGTCAAATTCTAGACTTAATTTATAGTGGTGCCTTATACAAATTTTCAGACAAACTCTTATCAGTGTCTTTGCTATTGTTCAAACACTGGGCAAAAATGCTACTAATCCATTATTTATATTTCTTTAAAATAATCAAAATTGTGAGTAAAAAGCAGAGGGTTTTCTTCACAAGTTGAAGCAGCATTGTGGCTAACAGAATAGGCTACAAATCAGGCAATAAACTGTCTTATCAAACAAAGTAGTACCCACAAGATACATGACACACAACATTGCCAAATGGCACCCAGGCCACTAACTTACACATACTTAAAAAATAAATTAAAATATCCCAAATTCCACAACATAACCAAACCTTCAAGATCCCTATGTTCTTAGAGAGGTACTTTAATTGAAGTAGCATCTTTCCCTTTTCTTATTATTGTTTATGATTATTAACAGGCATTGTACTTTCTTTGATGATAAACAACACAGACATTTCTCACTGTACTAAGGGCAGCTTCAAATAAATAAAATATTTATGCAATGTGTTTCTTTGCAATACATTTTAACAAATTGAGAACTGTAACTAGACATAGGTCTTCTGTACTGTTGCCAAGAACACACCATGGGTGTGTTCATATAGTTACCAGAAGCTGAGGTATACTTGAGGGAGATGTTGTTACACAAGATTCTTGGGTTCCTGATCCCAAGCAGCTATGCAGAGTCAGATCTGATTAATTCTTAGATGGGAGACCACCAGGATATCCCAAGGTTGTAGGCCATACTGGGAAGTTGAAAAAATACCATAGAAGAAGGCATGATAAGTCACTTCTATATTATTGTCAAGACATTTTCTAGTGACACACCTTTAAGCTGGATTGATGGCGCTGCAGAGGGATTGGTTCGAACTTGCTGGTAAAGCACTTTGGTTTTTTTAATGTTAATCGAGAGGCCGAGCTTTTCATATGCTTCTGCAAAGATGTTTAGGATAGTTTGAAGATCTTCCTCGGAGTGTGCACAGACTACGTTATCATCAGCATATTGAAGTTCTATAACAGAAGTTCCAATTACCTTATTTTTTGCTTTCAGCCTACTAAGATTAAAAAGCTTTCCATCTGTTCGATATATAATTTCTACACCAGTAGGAAGTTTCTCTTCAACAAGGTGTATAATCATAGCGATGAACATAGCGAATAAGGTTGGAGCAATAACACATCCCTGTTTAACGCCGGATTCCACTTTAAATGGATCGCTTTGAGAGCCATTTTTTTGAGAGACCACTTTTCTTATCTCGGCAGCCATCTATCTACAAAAGCCGACATCGACGCTGAAATTCAGCATCGCCTGAGCTCTGCGAGTGTAGCTTTCTCCCGAATGAAGCGTAGAGTGTTTGAGGATCGGGACATTCGCAGGGAGACCAAAATGCTTGTTTACAAAGCCATTGTACTACCAACCCTTCTGTACACCTGTGAAACATGGACCCTCTACAAACGCCACCTCCAACTTCTTGAAAGATTCCATCAACGCTGCCTCCTAAAAATTCTGCAAATTACTTGGGAAGATAGGCGGACTAATGTTAGCGTATTAGAAGAAGCGAAAACCACCAGCATTGAAACAATGATCATCCAACATCAACTTCGCTGGACCGGCCATGTTGTTCGAATGCCTGACCATCGTCTTCCAAAGCAGCTACTTTACTCCCAACTTAAGAATGGAAAACGGAATATTGGTGGACAGCAAAAGAGATTCAAAGATACTCTCAAAGCTAATTTAAAAAAATGTAATATCAGCATTGAGAACTGGGAAGCCCTAACTCATGAGCGTTTCAATTGGAGGTCATCCTTTATTAATGGCGCTATGGACTTTGAAGAAGCACAAGTACAGGGCGAAAGGGAGAAAAGAGCTAAAAGGAAGGCACGTCAGGCAAACCCTCATCATGACCGTCTCCCACCCGGAAACCTATGCCCTCATTGTGGGAGGTTATGCGGATCCAGAATTGGCCTTTATAGCCACTTACGGATCCACCGTTAAAATTTTACCTTTGGAAGACTATCTTACTCGGCTATGAGTGATCGCCAATGATTGTCAAGAAAACAACATGGCAATCTAATCACCAGGAGTTGAATCTGACTCAAAAGAACTTTTATTGAAAATGTAGAAAATCTGCCAATCTATTGTTTGCACTTTCTTATGCCATGCAGGATTTGCACTTAATTTATCACTTTCTTTCCGTGTACATAGATGTTTCTGGAAATCAGTAAGGACCTGTTGTAGAGGAGGTATTGGATCTATATTTTATTCATTTTATTCTCCTTTAGAAAGTCAACTGCTACTTTTTGTCCTTATTATTTTAAAAGCCAGATGGCTTTCAGCTTTTAGCCTATGATCTCTTTTTAGAATTTGTCACAATATATTCTGATTTTGCTGATTTCAATGTTTTTCCTCTCAGTGCTGATGGTTCATCCTTATAAAAGTCTGTCTCTTGTCAGCTATCCTGTGGTCATGAATTCAGCATGATAATCCTTCTTTTTGATTGAGCTGACCTAGGTCCTGAGCCATTGTACCAGATGATATGATGAGGAACTAGTGGATAATTTTTTTGGTGGTGGCATTCCGACTGTGGAATTTTCTGCGCAATAGGCTGTCACCTACAGTACTTTATGGCTTTTCAGTACATCAGAAAGGCCTCTGAATTTAATTAAGGAGCATGTGAGTGCTAAGCAGGCACTACCAGATCTTATGCATCCAAATTACATTTAAGAAGATGAATCCCATAATATGATGCTCCCAGCCATTTATGTGTATATAGAAAACTCCCAACCCAGTGAATAACATATTACTGTGCCTTGGAAAATGCTTGTTTTCTAGAAGTTTATGTTAATCAATTTGTACACCCCCCCCCAGGCCTAACAACTCTGGGAGGTTCACAAGAAAAACCTAAGAACTATAAAACAATAAAAACAATTGGGCAATAAAAGAAGAAGCAAAGAAGATGGCAAAACTGGGCAGCAACAAACATACATCCAACATAGTCCTTATAACCTTATTATAGGAAAGGTTCTTCCCTGGAATACTTTACCCCATATTTATTTAAAAGAAAAGTTATTACTTTAGCCATCTCTGCATGTATCATGAGACTAGGCCACAGGATTCAGTAACAACTGCCTGGTTTACTATAAAGCAAATAGTAATATTTAAATTTAGAGAGCCAGTTCTGGTGTAGTGGTTAAGGCACTAGGCTAGAAACCCAGAGACAGTGAGTTCTAGTCCCACCTTGTGCACAAAGCCAGTTGGGTGATCATGGGCCAGTTACTCTCTCTCAGCCCTAGAAAGCAGGCAATGGTAAACCACTTCTGAAATCTTGCCAAGAAAACTGCAGGGATTTGTCCAGGAAGGAGTCAATACTGACTTGAAGGCGCGCGCACACACACACACACACACACCAATAGGAAACAGGTGATATTTGCCTAATTCTCCTTCTCCTTTTTTTTTGTATATATCTGATATAGTTTTTATCTGCTGCATGTATCTTCTTATTCTTTCTTCTTTTATCTTATTCAATATGTAAATATAAAGTAGGAGGAACAATTTAACTACAGATATACCTGCTGATGGGGAGGGGGGTTTGTCTTAAATCAGTATGAATTCATTAGTTTGGACCATCTTAAAACTGAGTACGATAATCAAACCCATCCATTATGGCAGGGCTTTCCAAAGTTTTCCCGCGGCGACACACCAACCGCTGTTGGTGTGTCACCGCGGGAAAACCCGGAAGTGCCGCCATTGCGGCAGCGTGCAAAAACCCGGAAGCGCTGCTGCCGCTTTTGGATTTTTGCGCGCCGCCATTGGTGTGTCGCCGCGGGAAAACCTGGAAGCGCTGATGATCAGCGCTTCCGGGTTGTGTGGCAACACACCAGACTGTGTGTGGCAACACACTTTTGTGTCGCGACACACAGTTTGGAAAGCTCTGCATTATGGAATGAGTACAAGAATGATGTCTTTATGCCAATAATTGTCGTGCCTAGGTGAAGAACGACGCTGAGCCCCAAGATATAAGCTCTAGATCTTTATTCCCTACCTTACACAGAATCTTACCAAACTAAGCTACCAGAACAGTTCACAGGGAAAAAACCCCAAGCACACTAAGTCAGACCCGGCCTGATTCTCTTGGATGGGTGCCCAAGGTCTTCCGTGCTATGGAAGTGCTTCTCCCCCTGGAAAGTGCCCCCTCCTCCTTGTCCAGCGATCTCCATAACACTACCTTCTCCTTCAGAGAGACATTCCATCACAATAATAGAGAAAAGGAACAGGACGACTGGTTTAAGAATTGGGTACCTTTGGCCTTCCACATCTTAGAACAAAATAGGATTCCTGGCATATTCCTGGCATATTCTCATTTACAATGAGTAAGCAGCACCCTGGTGTAGGGGATATAAAGGCCACTAAATTCTGCATCACTAAATAAGCAACAGCCTATTGCGAAGATTCTGGTTGTTATTCTACAATCAAGATTAGCTTATAAATGTTTGCAGCAATAAAACCAGAACTTGAATTTGAACATTATGATTTTTATCAAATTGTGTCGGCAAACAAGCTAACATGAACCACAATTCCCAGTTTATTATGAGAGCATGACCACTGACATTCAAATTAAGATTTAGATTCTATTACTACAAAGGCCATAGAGCAGTGATTCTGGGTGCTATTAGTTTCACTCATTTTTTTACAATTTTTTTAACTGAATGGAAGACAAGTAATATGAGAGAAGAAAGATTAGAGTGGGGACAGCAGTTCGTTAGAGTAACACTTTCTTTCTCTTTTTCTCTTCCCATCCAATTATCTCCTAGAAATTCATTTGGCACCTCAGTTTTGCCTATTTTTGCTCTCAGACCAATTTTACAGCAAAAACTGTCTTGAGCAAGAATTTTTAGATGTGAACCTAGCAGTAATAAGAGCAGACGTGGGAAACAGTGAACCATGCCTTAAATGTTTCAGTTGCAGAATAAATGCATAAGCACCTATGGTGAATATTATGGCCTTGTCATGTGTGATGCCATTTCTTGAAGTCTTAAAGATAATAGTGCAAGCTATCAATTTTAAGCACAAAAAGAAAGGAGGAGGGAAGATTTTTCTTTCCTTAATGGTATTTTTTCTATTTAAGAACCTATAACACTTAGCACTTCTTTGGGAAGTAACAAAATGGGTTTTGTTCCTTCCAGTTGCATATTAGTCTATTCACACACACCTTTCTACATACTGAAACAGGTTGTTTCTACTTATCCTAAAACTGGCAGAGGACCATTTGTTATTGCATATTTTTTTGGCATGGAGATTGTTGCTTTATGGGTCTAATATAGTTCTCTCAAGCCCATACATCCTGGCAACCTATTCAAGAGTTCTTGTTATCTTGCAGAAAAATTGTTTTACAAATTGCACACCCCTTGCAGGCTTATTGCAATGGTACCAAGGGCAGCAACTAATCTCCTTGCTAATTATGTATGTCCAAATATGGCAAATAGTAAGGCATCAACATGTAGCAGATAATGTTTGTGTGTTTATTTTGTGTTATGGGAAAAAGCAACTCTTCTTTATGGGGGAGATGACTAATGGTAAAATTTGAAGAGGCCAGGACTAGTAAGAAAATATCATAGCTCAGAGAGGTAATATTTTGCAGGCACTGGTCCCATGTTGAAAACAATCGCAAGGCATATGATAATCATTTTAGAAATCTACTAACCTCAGATTGGGCCATTTAAAAACCACACATTCATATATTTTTCAGTATGTTGTACCAAGTCAGGCATGATCCATTTAAGACACCGTACATCCTGGCATCACATGAGATCTTGAACCACACGAGTCTCAGTTACTGGAAGCAACTGTGTGAGGATGCACACTCTTTCAGTGGCACCTGCTGCACATCAGCTGAGAGTACCTTTTCTGCTGCTGTATAAGGTATTTTGGGTGCACTTTTAAGATTGTCATCTTTGTTCTTAACTGGATACACCAATCTTCTGAGTATCTTAAATGCACACCTTTCAGATAGTGGCTCCTAGTCACAAACCAAACATTATGCCAGTTAAATTTTTTGGCAATGTCATAAGAGATCTAGGAATAGTGCTGACATATTATGTACTAAATCTAGGTCCCCTGGCCAAGTTTCACAGAAAGGCAAGTGGACATCCATTCCCATTTGAAATATGACATCCAAAGCAAATGTATGGGGTGCTTTCACATTTGGTCTACTCCTGTAGCAAGTTGTTGAATACTTTAGGAGTCACAAGGTTCAGCACATATTAACAGAAAAGTAAAATGAGATGTTCCATCAGACAAATGTTCATTCAGAATCCTAAAACATTCAATTACTTTGGCTGCATTTTCAGATGGATAAGTAGATTATTTTCTTCATACAGGAAAACTCAATATGAAAAAATTAACAATGGTCAATTAAATCTTTGAAAAAATGATAATTATTAATTCTAGTTAGAAAAAGGAAGACAGCTCCAGCACACCATGGGCCTTGAGCCTACCTGCCCTTTGGAAGGCCCTTAAAACCTGTTTTTCCTCCAGCATTGGGTTGAGAGGTTTTTCATCCATCTTGACTATTTTTTTTACTGTGCCTTTGGCACATTGGGTTTTATTATATTTTACTGCTTTTCTAATTATTATGAGCTGTTTCTACTGCATATGTCACCTTGACTTGCATGTTGATTGGGTGGCTATATAAAGTGACTTAATAAAATAAACACACACACACACACACACACACACACACATATATATATATATATATATATATATATATATATACAGTATGTATGTGTGTGTGTGTGTGTGTGTATGTGTATGTGTATGTATGTATGTGTGTATATATATATATATATATATATATATATATATATATATACATACATACACATACATACATACATACATACATACATACATACATACATACATGCAATACCCATTTCTTTGTTGGTTATTAGAAGACTTTAAAGACTTTTTGGTATGTACGCATTTGGAAACATTTTATACAGTAATGCTGTGCTTTAACCATTATTTTATCTATTGCTACTTTTTCTCATGTTGTCTTGTTTATACTTTATTATCAATAATTTAACATTTTTAACCTCTCCATCAAAGACAGTGTACTCCTCTTTGTATCCTGTACTCACAGCAATGCTGTCAGAACTATTAGGTTAAAATAAGAACTGGCTAAAGGTAAGCAAGTGAGTTTCGTGGCTAACTGAGATTTTGAAGTTTGAATTCAGGCTTCCCCAACCTGGACATCTATAAGATGCCCAGAATTAGTTTTCTGGAGAAGTTGGGGACAATGTCAAGATTGTGGAAGGCCACTTTAGCCACAAAGTAACTGGCAGACAAGGAGGGACTGAAGCTTAGAGAAGAATAGGCTGTCATTTCTTAGAAGTGTTATGGCAGCTCTCATGAAAATGTGTTCAGTCAATGCCATTTCAAAACGGGTAAAAAAGAACCATAAACTATAGCTTTTGTCTGCCTCATTAGAAATGTATTATGGTAAGTACATTTATGACTGCCAACATTTCCAGTACGATGTGAGCTCTCAGCCTTGTTGACTTAACAGGTCTAACTTGTGATGTTTGCCTGACTCCCTCCTTCGAAGGCATATGAGCCCAGAAAGGTAGGCTAGCAACAGATGCCGCAGTCCTGTTCAATGTGTGCATAAGTGTGTGTGTGCACACAGCATGAATAATATGTGCTGATGCAATCACAGTGTAGACAATTTAGCAAGCTGCCTTTCATTGGGAATATATTATTTCCCTCAGGGAGTGGATTTAAAATCTTGAATGAAAAAAGAAAGTTAGCCCACAGGCAGTTGTCAGATGAGATGATAGAGTGAAAATGTTTTCTGTGTGTGAAAGTGACATTGTAAAAGGGGGACTTCCAGCACACCAGGACTTTATCCAAAACACTGTACAGTTGAAGGATGGAGAAGAAGACATGGAAAAGTCTGGCCATGTCACTGATTTCACTCGGCATAGTGACAAAAAAAACCCCTATTTTTATTTCTTCATTTGGTGATAGCTTGCCTGGGGGCTTTTCTTGGCCACAGAGGTAGAAAATAATGAAATGGTAATTGGTTCTCTGATTGCAATTTTGCCTCCAAAGTGTAAATATATGACAAATGCTGGTGGGTGTAAATGGTACCCAGAGCATAAGCTTTCCATCTCTTAATCTTATTCATGATACCATTTAGCCAAAGAATGTGAGGATAGAATGCATTAAGTGGCTGGGCCAAGGCATTCTGAGGCATATTATCAAATGGCAGCCTTTAATCACCAGAATTAAACCAAGCAGATTATTTGGGTACAGGTGGCAGAAGATTCCACAAATGCCACTTCCTGTCCCTGGCTGTAAAAATGTAACAATGGCAAAGGACATAGCGTACTTATTCACTTCATTTATACTCCATCCTTGTTTCAGGAACTCAAGGCAGGAACTCTATTTTCCCCCCCCAGAGCACCTCTGTGAGATTGTTCGAGGGAGGGAAAAGGACCTGCTCACAATCACCCGCTAGGTGGGGATTTATTTATTCATTTTATTCAACTTAGATGCCCCCTGACTCCAATTGGCTCTGGGTGGCTCATATCATAAAACAACAGCACAAATATATAATCCAAAGAGAGAACATAAGAATAAACAAGATGGTGCATCCAGTCAATAATGCATTTTGTACACTTAGCAAGAGGCTCCAACCACCCTAACCTAAAGTCTGGGAGAAGAACCAGGTCATTAAGGCCCTCCAGAATGCCATTATGGTGGGAGCCACCCAAACCTCATTTCAAAAGGCAGGTGCCATGACAGAAGGTACACTTCCAGGGTTCCAAAAGATGGCACTTCTTGATCAAAGGAACCCGGAGCACGCTAATCCTTTTGGATCAAACCGGCCAGGCCAACACTAGAGGAGATGGGTGGTTCTCAAGTAACCAGGCCCTATGCCTTTATAGGTCATAAGCATCACCTTGAGTTGCACCTGGAAGCAAACTGGCAACCAGTGCAGCTCCTGAAGCAGGGTATCATATGGGCATACTAAGGCATACCCATCACTCTCTGCACTGCTGCATTCTTCATCAGTTGAAGATTCTGGGTGGTCTTCAAGGGCAGCCCCATGTAGAGTGCATTGCAGTAATTGAGCCTTGAGGTGACTAGGGCATGAGCTACTGTCTGAAGGGCCTCTTGATCTAGGAAAGGGTACAACTGGTGCACTTCCCTGGCCATAGCTGCCACCTACTCGTCAAGCAGGAGCTGTGAGTCCAGGAAGGGCCCCCAATTGTGTACTGCTCTTGAATGGGGAAGCGCTACCCCATCCAAGGTTAAAAATGGAATATCCCCAGATCTAGGTTGCCCTAACATCCACAGCCACTCGGTCTTGTTAGGATTGAGTTGGAGATGGCTACTCATCATCCAAACCTGCACAGCCTCCAGGCACTGGGACAGAATCTCAGCAGCCTCACTTGGCCTGCCTGGGGTAGAAAGATATAATTGTGTATCATCAGCATACTGATGATACCAAATCCCAAATTAATGAACGACCTCACCCAGAGGTTTCATGTAGGCATTGAATAGGAGGGAAGAGGGAGTCAAACACTGTGGTACCTCACAAAGGAGGGACCTAGGGAGTGACCTCTCCACCCCAACAACACTGATTGAAACTAGTCCCGGAGGAAGGAAGAGAATTATTGTATAACAGTGCCCTCTATTCCCAACCCTGGAGCCAGCCCGGAACATTACCATGGTTCCCAATATCAAAAGCTGCGGAGAGAACAAAGAACAGCATGATGGATGCACCACCTTCATTCTGGCTCTGCCACAGGTCATCTGTAAGTGTGACCAAGGCTGTCTCCATACTAAATCCTGGCCTGAAACCTGACTGAAATGGGTCTAGATAATTCACTTCCTCCAGGATTCTCAACTGCAAACCAACTACCTTCTCAACCACCTTCCCTAAAAAGGAGCAATGGAGCCAGGATGATAGTTATCTAAAACTATTGGGTCCAAGGATGAAGCTGAACCTATATCTAACCATTTGTCTTTCTTTTATGTTACTCCAAATCTAATGGCTGAGGAAGTTCTCTCATTCTGTTTTGGCATCAGACAGCAAAGAACAGAACAATTCTCACTGTTATGACACTGTGGCACAAGTTTTATTTTACTGCATCTTACAGAAAAGGAAGAGGCAAGAGACTCTCTGCATGCATGTCTTTCAATGTGGAAAGGCCTTATGACTTGTAAAATCATATGGAGAAAGGACTGGCTTCCTCCTTTCTTTCCAATGTCTTGCTATTGTCCCATCCAGTTGCACCCTAAGACATACCAAACTGTTCTGCCTCAGAGCAGAAAGGCAGGAAATAATAAATACCACCGCCAATATTTTAATTGCAGCCAAAATCACACAGGAGTTCCAGATGGCTGCTCTTCAAGTCTGAAATTTAGTTTCCCTGGACGTTCATCATAAATCTGAGCATCTTTTGGATGCAGGGAAAAAAATTCTCCTACATATTCTGTCACAGTCTGAAAGTTAAATCACTGGGTTCATTTACACAAATTATTTCTCAAGGCAGTAGTAATTAATACCATACTGAGACATTTTCCAGCTTTGCTCTGAATGGATGAGGGTTACACCTGGGTTTTGTGCAATCTCTGGCATGTGTTTATATTGCATCAAGGAATGGAAAAAAATACTAGAAAGTTTCTTGAAACAAAAACATTTGTCTCTCAGATGTATCATGGAATAAACTCTGGGCAAAGAACCAAGGTCAGTAATTAGACTGGCTGCATTCCATGTTTAAGATATTTGTTCTAGGTCAAAAATACTGGTCTTCTCTTTTGGTAAGAAAGTTGCAACCTCCTAAAGTTTGTACCTAGTTTAGAGATAAAGCTGGAATACTCATCTTGCTCTATTTTTTTTTACTAATTGTGAAATACTGGATGCGTTTTTTTTTGTTCATTAAACTAGTATCTTGGCTTCCATTTAATGATATTCATGATGGTTCCTTTGCCAGGTGCACTTTAAAAGCTAGACTGGTGAGCAGCATCCAGACTGCTAGAAGGCAAGAAGCAGGTATCCCCAAAAGTATGTTGCCATGTTTGGAGCTGAGTTATATTCTTCTATTGCACTTGTCTTTTCATACAGAAATCTGATTCTTTAACCCAGAGCCCAGTGTCAAGGCCAGGTTTTAGAAGGGATGTTGGCCAAACATTTAAAGACTATACTTCTTGGATATTTTGGATTTTTAGATAATTACTGGGCCCAATTGATTGATTTTAACCTATTTCCTTTTTCTTTATGCTGATGGTGTGGTTATATTGTCACAGAATTCAGTGGGTTTGAAACAAACATTATACTCCCTTGTCTGTAGCTTGAATCATGTCAACTGGATTTCTATTTTCTCAGTGGAAACGTTTCGCTCCTTATCCAAGGAGCTTCTTCAGCTCCTTTCTTCTTTCTTCTTTCGCTCCTTGGATAAGGAGCGAAACGTTTCCACTGAGAAAATAGAAATCCGGTTGACATGATTCAAGCTACAGACAATTCCACCTGGATGACTGAGAACCTTCATAGACATTATACTCCCTTGATTTCTGCATTAATTAATCATGTTCTGCAAAGATTAAGATTTGAAAATAAATTATAAGACCCAAATACGCACATTTGCAAAGTACTCTAAAGCTTGTATCTGGAAGATGAACATGTGAGAACTAGATCAGGTCAAACTACTCACAGTATTTAAAATTTCATGCCATGGGTAGCTGGAGGGCACACTCAATCTACAGTATGTATTGTAGAACACCTAGAACACTGTAGAACACTCATTTCTGGCTACACAAGCCTTTTATTTATCTAAAGGCTTTCTATATGTAATGTGGCAGTTAAATTATTTATTGGCAAAACTCAAATACAGGTAGTCCTCGACTTAAGACCATTCATTTAGCGACCGTTCGAAGTTACGACGGTGTTGGAAAAACTGACTTACGACCTTTCTTCACACTTCACACGGGGACTCAGCGCTTCCGGGATGTCACGCGACACACCTGGGGACCCCAGGCGACACAGAACTGTGTTGTGACACACAGTTTGGAAAGCCCTGCTCTAAACCATACTTATTTTAACCCTTTCCTTAGGACTGATAATGTTTTATACTCTGTTCACTGAATCTTAGAGCTTTACTTATCTTGAATCTCAGTTGGACTAGGACCAAGACCTCGCTGATTAATTTCACTGTAAGGACCACTGTTGGTTTTGACCTCAAATAGTTAATGACTTTAGTAAAGTCTGTGGGCCAGGACAACAGAAGAATACTAAAAAAAAAGAATGGTCTTATAGAAACAAGAAACAAGTATTATAGGGTTTCAGGCAAGTTAGGATTTTCAGAAAAGGAATCCTTTTAGAGCAGAGCTTTCCAAACTGTGTGTCGGGACATGTTAGTGTGTCGGCTGCAGTGTCTGGGTGTGTCGCGGCTGCTGCTGCCTCCGAAGCTTGCCAGGATTCCGCGCAGGTCCTAGTGCCTGCCTTGTGCCCTGCTGTAAGAGTGTGTCACGAAATGATGCATGTCTAAAAAGTGTGTCACCAACATGAAAAGTTTGGAAAGCTCTGTTTTAGAGAATGAGACTCTCAATATTCAATCCATGTACAGTAGTAGCCTATGGAAACTTAAATTTGCATCTACTATCATTTGATTAATACTAGATTTAATTTTTAATCAGATCCAATAATTACATTATCTGGCAAGGGACAATTGTATTTATATTTCACTTCATTCACTTTTTTTAAAAAAGGAAGGAGGAAAGTTAAGCTTTCTGAGACTCATTAAAATAATGCCTGGCAATCACATCCCAGTTCTGGCTAACTTTCCTCACAACTCAAAATTGTAAAAGATGTAATTAGAAAAACAAGGTAAGAAGGGTCGTCATACTTTCTGTGAAATGACATTTCCAGTTCTCTTCCTCCCCCACATTAATATATAGTATTCAGTAACCAGGAAATTTGCTTAAATCTTGCAAGTTCTATAAGTTGTCTCTGTTACAAGAATAAAAATGTACAACCATACAGAGAGAGAGAGAGGAAAAAAAAAAGCCAAATGTTACTTACATAACCATATAGGAACTAAAAAAAGCTAAATGTTACTTGTACAACCATATAGGAACTAAGAATAGTGTAATCCTGCCACCCCACATAGGCTCTGTTGTTTTTTTAATCACCACATCTTAGGGCAACGTTTCTAAATTTTCCAACTGCTAAGCCAAAAAAATGCAAATGAGAAGCAAACATCCTTAGGTCTGAAAATAGTATATTTTAGGGTGTGTAATATTTATCCTCAAGGAACCCAACTCATACAGACTCTGACATCTTTTCCACTTTGGGTAATTCTGGTCATGTTGTCCTGGGACTAGGACTAAGCCAAAAGACTAAGCAACTTTTTATTGGTGCACGATATGATTTGCTCCACTGAGTAGCTGGAAGACTGCAGGATGCCTTCTGATTATGTGGTGACATCACTGGAAGAGTGGGGCCATTACACTCCTTTAAGGTAAGGAATGACATGGAGGGAGTATGACTTGCATGCAGTTTTGGATTGGGACAGCAATCCCTCTGTACATAATGAGGGGTTGACAGGTGCCTAGGTTTACTTGTCACTGAGGCACTAAATTTGGTTCTATCTGTAGTCCTTCAAGTTGTAGGTGAGGGCTGTCACAGCTAAGTGCTGTTGCAAAAACCCCTAAACATTCAGCAGAAAGGAATTTTAATCTTGCATTCTTCCTGATATACTAATGTTCTATGTTATTTTGTACATAATAGCAATTAATTAAATGATCCCCCCCATCAATATGAAGAGTACAGCTCAAAAAATGTGTATAGCACCTCAATGATAACTAGGTAAATGAAAGAGGATGTCATAACTCCTGCTTCTTCCAGTGCTTCTGACTTCACTTAATTGCATTTACCTTTTGTTGTAATTGTATTTGAGTAGTTAGCCTGGAGATGTCAGAACAGATATGCTCCCTGGGAATAAATGTGTGTCCATGGAGTCACTCATTCAGCTTAGGTGAACTCAAAATCAGAAAATACACAGCTTGCAACCAGGGTATATACCACTATGATGGTGGCAATAATAAATTTCAAAGGAATACATAGTGATGAGCCAATTGAAATGGGTGCCAGTTCTGTACAGTATGTAGACTTCAACACCCAAGAAAAATAGAGTGTACTGTTTTCACCCATGCCTTGGGCAACATGTTCTCTTAATCAAATCTGGCATTTGCACTTCCTCACATGCGGTCCCTACAGCCAATCCATCTAAATTCCTCCATGTATTATTTCAAGGATTATCTCTATGATAGTTCTGATGATGCAGGCAGATGCAGAAGAAGGGCAGCTTTTCGGATAGAGGGATTTTGATGAAGCAAAAGTGAACATTCCTCCCCCTTTTGTATGTGTGTTAAGTTCTGGATGCTTAAATCACAAAACTGCATTCAGACTTGACTTCCTTGTTCTCTTGCACTTCTCCCTAGCTGTGGAATGCAATTCTTGGGGATTTCATTTGGCACCAACTCTCCTTAACCTTAGAAGGAGAATTAAGACAAATCTCTTCAGCCAAGCCTTCAAACATTGGGATGGTTCGAACAGTGTTTAGCATGAATTTAATATATGTGTATATTTTAAATAGATTTATGTAGCTTCTTCTATATTTTTGGTCTTTAACATTGTAAGCTATTTTGCTAATTTCCTGGATAAAAAGGTGAGATATTAATCTGTTAAGAATAGTCCTTGGCAATGTAGTGATTACATGTAAATTATCTCATGTTTTATCCTGAAGAACAGGCTGGGCACAGCCTATTTGGTACACTCCTGCCACCTGAAGAGAAATGGGTCATTTGGCATACTGCCGCTGGTCAAGGGTAGTGGGCTTTACATATTAGAAAATCCTAGGGAGCTTAACCTTGAACATGCATAAGATAGCTTAATCATGAGTAGGCTGACCATACGTCCCGTTTTGAATGGGACAGTCCCATTTTTTAAGCATTTTTCAACTGTCCCGTCATTTTGATAAAAATCTCAATTTTGTCCCGTTTTTTAAACCCGGTGGGAATGGCGCGGAAGGAGGATCTGAGCCGGAGCTGCCGATTGGAGGCAGCCCGGAAGAGGAAGCCCTCCCACCTATCAGCATGTGGCAAAGGAGGGCGGAGAGGAGGGTGGACTGGGGGCGGGGTTTGCAGGCGGGGGCCAATTGCACGGACCGTGGGGTGGGGTTTGCATGCGGGAGCCAATCGCGCGGACCGGGGGTGGGGTTTGCAGGCGGGGGCCAATTGCACAGACCATGGGGTGGGGTTTGCATGCGGGAGCCAATCGCGCGAGTCAGGGGCGGGGACCCCTGTCTTTTTCATGAATACGGAATATTACATAAGACCCGTTTTGCCATCCCAATGTCCCGTTTTGCCATCCCAATGTCCTGTTTTTGTCTCAAGGAAATATGGTCAGCCTAATCATGAGGAACATCAACTTTTGATAAAATAAAGGAAATTTTAAAAATCAACATTAAGGTCTTTCTTACAAAATGTTTTTTGCTATGTCAGGACCTGAGTGCTTAACCACAGAGGATAAGACTAACTATGCAGAAGCTACTTTATACAAATGTTCTTTTTCCTTCGGGGTTACCTTTGTAGTCTACAAATCATTATAATAATAAATTGCTGCAATAAATAAATCCAAACATTGATATTTTTGTAGTAGATAGCATCCTGTATACAATGAATACATGCAACTAATTATTAACCTGCAGGCATTAAGTAATTTGCTAGATAAGATAACATCTGTCAAGAAAATGTTTCCCTGAGTCAGTCAAAATGGTAATATTTCAAGGATAAATGCTGATTGAGCCATCTATTCTACAAGGATAAATCATAATAAAGTAATTAACATCCCCTGTGCTTTATGAAGTCATAGAAGATATATGAGTTTGATCAAGGATAATCTATTTCAGCATACTGATTGGGAATTTTTGGTGTTTTTCAGTTTACAAGGGGTAACAAAGCTATCGCCAATGCTGTATGATCAGACTTCACCTCTGCACTCGCCCCTGAAGCCTCCAAGCTTCCAGAGCCAATCTGGAGGTCACATAGATTTCTACTCCACTGCTAGAACAGGCAGCACTGGAAACAGCTTGGAATTCTTACTACATTTATTACATTGTGACAAATTCTTTTTATATCAATCCTCTCCATTGCCAAGTAATATATAAACCTTACTTGCAGTAAGGTTACATTGCTACATTATGGGAGACAATCTATGCATGAAAATACATCCCTAAGAGTTTCTGCTATCTCTTGGCAAGAGATTTTATTCATCACATACCACACTGTCAACATTTCATTTGCGCCGGCAACATGCTTGGTTCCCAACTTGACTGGACTAAAATACCACTTATGTAGAACCCTATACTGTATTGATTTTCTCTTACAGCAGTGGAAATAGAGTATTTAATCTCATTCACAAAATGAGTTTCATCTATTAATTCCTCTCCTGCATCTACTCCACTAGGTCTTTCTGAATTAATAAAACATAGATTAAAAATGGAAGATTTCAAATTCAACACAAGCTTTTCAGAAGTGGTTAAGCTCCTATATATTTTGTATTGTCTTTTCCACTATTATTAAAAAGTGTACTTGAAATATTGAGATAGCATTTCTCAAAAGAAAAACAACCCTGAATTTAAGACAATTCTCTTCCAAAGGAAAATTAGGCTGAAAAACTCACCTGCCTATATTACTATATACTAAGCAAATCTAAGATAAAGATAAGGTAACAGTATAGTAGGGGTTTGTTGTTGCCACCTTCCTGGATTTTTAAAAAAAACTTCCTAGGCTAGTCTACAACCCTGGGACTCCCTGAAAGTTTCCCAAATATTAACCAAATCCTGCTCAATTTCTGAACCCAGACAAGTTTGGCCAAGTGCTACAACACTATTTTAAAATGATTTGAGAGAAAAAAAAGAAAACCTCTTGTTTTCCTTTGAAAACAAGATACAGTAAATAATGTACTGAAACTCTGAAATATTACTTTCTTTAAAAACAGTATTATAGCAATATTTTCCCCATCTTTGCAAATTCCTAATTAATACTCTAAACTTTACATTCTGAATTAAAATGTTTAGTTTTAACTGCGACACACCTCAGTTCAATTTACATTTCAGCTTTATCTCAGTAATAAGACTTTCACCAATGGACTCTCATCCAACATTGAGAGCCAGTTTGGTCTAGTGCAAGGGTCGGAAATGGCGGCTCGCGAGCCACATGCGGCTCTTTGGCCCCTTGAGTGTGGCTCTTCCGCAGCTGAACTCACCCCCGCCCCTTCCACGTGATTGGATCCCGCCCCCAAACTCTTACGCTCTTACGCGCTCCCGCTCTCGCTCTCCAAGGCCGGGGCCACCCGCAGCCGCCCACACCTCACGCACAGCCCGCGGGGCTCTCTGCCGCTCCCTTCGACGGAGGAGGGACCGGCGTGCCTTGGGAGCTGCTGCTGGTGGCATGTCTGGGCGAGGCGCGCGGGCGGAGCTGCCCGTCTGGCACTTGGGCGCTCCCGAGCCTCTTCCCTTCTCCCTCGCCACGTTCGGGCGTTGAGGCCAGGCAAAGCCGGGCGGTTGCGCAGGGGTGAGGCGAGGAGTCCCGCTCCTGCGCCTACCGCCACATCCGTCCGTTCCTGGCCTCTCTCCCCATATCCGGCGGGTGCCCATGCCAGAATCCCCGCGACCCGGAGGCAGCGACTGCTCGGAGGGCCCCAGCGAGAAGAGGCGCGTGATCCCCGGTGGATCCCTTCGAGGGACCGCGGGGCTTCCCCGCTTTCCTCCCAAGGAGGCCTCGACGGCGCACCCTCCCGCCCCATCAATCCCCCCACCCCGCCGTTGGGCGTCAGAGGCTGAAAGGATGTGGCAGGAACGGCCCTGGAAAGCGGGGCCTGCGGAGCGCCACCTTTGGGGAGGAGGGTCCAGCCGGCGAGCAATGGCGGCACCGGAGTTTTCGCCGGAGCGCTGTCTGTCGGGAGAGAAAAGCAGCCACCGCACAGGCCCGCTTAAAAAACCAGCACCCCGAAACCGCTTTCGAGCCGCCTCTCTGGAGGGTCCCTGCGGTCCCGCCGGGTGCACCCCCCCACCCCGCCGTTCGGCGTCCTCTCCCCCCGCTAACCCGAGCCCTGCGGCGGCTGGGGGAAGCCGAGCCAGGCGGGGGTGCAGCGGGCCCAGCGGCACGCTGAGGGCGAAGAGCCGCCTGCTCTCCCCTTGGCCGCCTCCGGTCGCTACAGTCGCCCCGCCGGAATGGAGCCTGGCTTGGCTCCCCCGGCCACCGCAGGGCTCGGGTTAGCGGGGGGAGAGGACACCGAACGGCGGGGTGGGGGGGTGCACCCGGCGGGACCGCAGGGACCCTCCGGAGAGGCGGCTCGAAAGCGGTTTCGGGGTGGTTGTTTTTTAAGCGGGCCTGTGCGGTGGCTGCTTTTCTCTCCCCACAGACAGCGCGGGCGGGCGGGTCCTCTGGAAGGAGGCCGGCCGGAGTTCTGCTTGCAGCGGACGAGTTGCTGCTGGGCCGAGCAGATGCTTTTGAGACCTAACGGTGGGGTTACATCGGGACCGAGTCTGGCCTATCCCCGGTCTGTGTCGCGTTAATGCCGCCCCCTTTCCCACCTGGGAGGCCAGCTTGCAGCCCGCGAGGACCGGCCATGGAAAGTGAGCGAGGACCGGGGTGGCCGGCCAAGCGCAGCGCAGCCCTTCCACGCGATTGGATCCCGCCCCCAAACCCCGCCCCTTCCACGCGATTGGATCCCGCCCCCAAACCCCGCCCCCTTCCACGCGATTGGCTCCTGCCCGCAAACCTCGCCCCCTTCCACGCGATTGGCCCCCGCCCGCAAACCCCGCCCCCTGGCTCTCGAGCACTTAAAAATGTGCACGAGCATACCAAAATGGCTCTCGGCTCAAAAAGTTTGCCGACCCTTGGTCTAGTGGATAAGGTGCTGGCCTAGAAACCAGGAGACTCTTGAGTGCTAGGCCTTCCTTAGGCATGAAAGCCGGCTGGGGGACTTTGGGGCCAGTCCCTCTCTCTCAGCCCAACTCACCTCACAGGGTGGTTGTTGTGGGGAAAATAGGAGGAGGAGGAAGGAGTATTAGGTATGTTTGCTGCCTTGAGTTATTTATAAAAATAATAAAGGCAGGATGGATGGATGGATGGATGGATGGATGGATGGATAGATAGATAGATAGATAGATAGATAGATAGATGTGCTTCTAAACAATATTTTTCTTGTGCCATCAACCTGCCTCAAGGATAAAATCCTTTGGGGGGCAGTGTAGACATCACCATTGCCCAACTGCAATCCTTCAGTATTTTTTCATGGATTCTTGCATTATTTATCTTACTACAGAAAATCTAACAACAATAGAAAGATGAAAGAGCTGCAATGTACCTTTTTACTGTCAATGTTAGGAGCAGACACTCTTTCTATTTATACAATATAATAATAAGGTACATGTGGTGGCACATTGTAATCTCCCTAGTCTTGAATATGGTCTGAAAAAGCCTCTTCAATGCTCTATATATGAAGTTATATATCAAATACCTGAGATGATTCATTCCTTCAATACAGTTTAATGCCAACTGTATTAACCATTCTTTGCCTATACTTTATTTTTCGAAACTCTTTGTTCATTATAATTGCTTATTTGGAAGAAAGGAAAGGGGAAAAATAGCAACTCCAGCAAGAAATTTATCTTTATTGCACTTTTATATCGAAATGAGCTCAATCTTTAAAGTCTGATTATATTTAAACAAACACCCTCTCTCATTCAAGCCAACCTGCACATAAAGGAGATCAAACTAGACAAGGGCTTTCCAAAGTTTTCCCGCGGCGACACACCAGCCGCCGTTGGTGTGTCACCGCGGGAAAACCTGGAAGTGCTGCTCTTGCGGCAGCGCGCAAAAACCCGGAAGCGCTGCTGCCGCTTTCGGGTTTTTGCGCGCTGCCGTTGGTGTGTCGCCGCGGGAAAACCCGGAAGTGCTGCTCTTGCGGCAGCGCGCAAAAACCCGGAAGCGCTGCTGCCGCTTTCGGGTTTTTGCGTGCTGCCGTTGGTGTGTCGCCGCGGGAAAACCTGGAAGCGCTGATGATGATCAGCTGATGATGATCAGCGCTTCCGGGTTGTGTGGCGACACACCAGGCTGTGTGTGGCGACACACTTTTGTGTCGCGACACACAGTTTGGAAAGCTCTGAACTAGACTCTCTTGAGTATCCCAGAAATATCAGATATACTATGTTTAATTAGGATATGGAAGTATCTGTTGCTATGTCCATGTCAAGTCTCAGGACATTTTTGCCCTCAAAAGCCTGCCTGTTGATTTCTGTTCAGTCCTCTACTGAATTTGTCAGTATCTCCTTTGAATGCTTGAATGGTGCTTAGTCCATGCTCCAAAGTTAGTGTGCTATTAGTATATTGAACTGTAGAGTAGTGCGGTGATTTGGATTTGAAGGGAAAGAGGTGATTTGGAGTGCACATGGGCAGGCACATCATTGCTTTTGGAACCTTCTGAAGTCAAGAAACTCTCTAAGGAGTTGCCAATAGATGCAATAGATGCAATGCATGCACCCTCATGAGCTCCAAGTCATCTTTTTCTCTTTGAATTCAAATCACTATACAACCCTACTGAGTTGTGATTCTATTCTATTCTATTCTATTCTATTCTATTCTATTCTATTCTATTCTATTCTATTCTATTCTATTCTATTCTATTCTATTCTATTCTATGGCTTTGAACAGTATTTTTTTAAAGTGAGATGTAAATGAGGTGAGATGTCGATGAAGGTTCTCAGTCATCCAGGTGGAACAGTCTGTGGCTTGAATCATGTCAACTGGATTTCTATTTTCTCAGTAGAAACGTTTCTACTGAGAAAATAGAAATCCAGTTGACATGATTCAAGCCACAGACTAAATGAGGTGAGGTATCAAGTGAGTTCATGGCTGAGCTTTTATCAGGGGTTTTCCTATTCATAGCTCTTTTTTTATTAATCACTTCACAAGAACAATTCTAGCTTCTGTTGATTTGTCTATACCTGAATCTATTTTTAAATTTTCAACCCAAAATAATAATTTTACAACAATTTCTCTCATTCACTGTGCTGTTGCTTAGATGGCTATTGAGTCTCTTTGCGATTAAACTTTATTAAAACTGATCAGTTTTTAAAATATAGTGAATGGACATTCTTTTACTGTACAGCTGTAAAATAAAAAGAATCCACCGGGCTGAACACCAGAGCCTACAGTTTATATGAACATCTCTGCTGTGCAAACATTTATCCATGCCCCAAATCATTTGTGTCCCATCACTTATTCAGTCTAGCACTACACCCCAGTGTAAAAAAATATCAAAGTTTTGTGGGGTATGGGGAAGAGAGAAACACCAGGCATATGTCATATTCTTTAGCTACTTTTTAGTAATTTAGGCAAGCCCCTTGCATGGCTGCCTGCCTTCTGTTGGAAAGCAACTAGAACTACAGATAATCTAGCTATAAAACAAGGAGATGTCCAACCATCCAGGAATCAACCCAGCTGGGTTTACTTGATCATGGTTGCTAGATAATACACTTCCAGGGTGAGGATTTTTCTCTATATATGAAAGAGGATAGCAGAATGAATATATACACCCAGGATAATACTGCCCTACTCCACACTAAGATGCCACCATATGTGTTGGACTTCACCTCTCTTCACCTCCTGCCTGTATGATTCATGATTCTGCAAAAAGTTTAAAAATTCCATTTTTCCTCCAGGAGAAATCTAGTTCATTATCATACACGGAAAACTATGGAAACCAAGAGACATTTAGTTACATCACAAAACAGTGAATCTATGGTTCTCATAGTCAGATTTATGCAAATACTCCCATGGGTAAAAATGTGAGAAATGTATTGCCTGAGTTCTCATTGTCAATGTAATGGGGTCATTGAAGCTACAACAATTTACAGCAGTTCCTTTAGTCTAGTTTGAACAGCAACAAAACCCTTTCAGCATTACTTATAACTTGGGGGCTTTCTTGTATTCAACCTGCATCAATTTATATAATTTGAAAAAAAAAACACTTTTAGGATAATTAAATAAAGGAAGATAGCTATGAGGAGTCCTGCCAGATGCCACAGATGAATGTTAATTTACAAGGCTTGGTTCAGACCACCTTAGAAATGCAAGAGATGTGGCTGACATGAAGTTTACTCCAATATCATGCAGTCCACAACTCCACACGTGTAAATTAGAAGGGCATATAATGATTTTTCTTTCCCAACTTGAGAAAAACCAAGGCTAGAAGGAGGCACAAAGAAAACATAGATGTGGTACCATAGCAAAAGGACTCATAGTTAGATTTGAGGACTCTGAGCAAAATGATTTAAAATGGGTTCATTATTTCTGGTCCTCTCTTCCTCAGTTCAAAACAGACTGGCATGGACCTCCCACAATATAAGACATTTTCAAATTCATGAATCTAAATGACCTTAAAGTATATATGAATTATATCACAACATTCTTATCTTTGTATAGAAATTTTTTTTCCTGTGGTGTAGGGAACAGAGCGTTATACTGGGCATGAATGAGTGATAACTGAAACACTTAATACTTCCCATGTTTTAAGTTTGACCACAATATTCCCTTAAAAGTTCAAAATGTGCCCATATGCCAAAAAGGAAGTCTACCACTTGTCTACACCTATCTCAAGAAATATATCACAGTTTAAAATATTTTTTTTGTTATTGGCTTATACTTGGTAGCTTTTTTTAACCACAGCTTATTGTCATATTCAACCTCAGATTTTTCCATGGTACATTTCAGCACTCCCTTGTAGCTCTTCATCAAGAGACAGAGGCATGAGACAAGAACAATAGAAACCATTCCCAAAGCAAAATAGCTGTTCCTTGTGCTTTTACTAAAGTAGGCTCCTCCTCATTTTGTCTGTCATCAGGTTCCTTTTTGTTGTGACAAACTCTTTATTGCTTGCTTAGCTTTGCTGCCACTTTGCAAAGGAGAAAAAAATGAAAAGGACTACTGCCACTTTACCAATATCGATTGCAGAATTGTGTGTACATCTAAGCTTAGAAGCACAATTTAATGCTTAAACTGGCTATCCTGATTATGATAGCGGTAAAACAAATCCCTCTCAAAGAGAATATTATGTTATTAACCTTTCAAACCTTACAGGCTAGATTCTTAGAACTAACTCCCCTCCTTGCTAGAAATATTGATAATTGCAAAATAGTTATGACCTTACTGAACAAAAATCATTAACACTATAAAAGCATTTCACTTGGGTTTAATTGTGGGTGGGTGGCTGTCAAGGTGATAAGTATTTACATGCTATTTCAAAATGATCAATTATTGCAAGCTGTAATAGAAACCTCCAGAGAATCCCAGGGCTACCCCTAGGCTGGGAAGTAAAAAAAAATATATCCTGGAAGAATGCAGCGGCAAACCACTTCCCTATGGCTGCAAAGAAAACTACCTGGATGTATCCATGAAGTTACAAGGAGTTGAGTCTGACCTGAAGTAGACTCAATAGGTTTCTTGCAATACCCACTGGGCTGCAAGAAAGCTTACAGAAAAAATGATTTCCTTAGGATAGTAGAAAAGAATAATAAGACATATTTCCTCTGGGATGGTAGAAAATACTTCCCTTGGGGTAGCAGAAAATAAACATTTGGGATACCAACCAAACTCTGGCACAGAATATAGGAGAATGAGACAAATCAGACATTGTAGTTCCTTCACTGCAAAGATTCATCCTAGCTTGTCCAACATACCATATTTAAAACAAAGAATAGCTTACTATTCTATCCTAATAAGATAATTAGCCTTCTTATGTCTGTTAAGAACCAGATTACATGTATAGGCTATACTGTATATGCAACTACAGTTATACTGGTTGTGAATACTTGTAATTTTTAATC
Source organism: Charina bottae (assembly GCA_023362775.1). Taxonomy (NCBI): domain Eukaryota; kingdom Metazoa; phylum Chordata; class Lepidosauria; order Squamata; family Charinaidae; genus Charina; species Charina bottae. The sequence goes on along the minus strand of JALMGJ010000001.1, from coordinate 74,769,426 downwards.
TGTGAATTGCAGATCTAACTGGAATCCTATTAAGACTGAATCCATTCTGCTTCAGCACAGTTGCTATTAGAGACACATTTTATTCAAAAACTTGCATTCTCTCAAGCAGCATATAAGACTAGCTGGATCTTATTGTCATGGCAATACTTGAGTAAAGCACGCCATCTGAGAAAGCCGATAATAAAGTCTCCTTTTGTAATGTATTAAGAACAAGCTGGTCTTCCACCTGTGTCTTTTCTTAGGAATAGATGTATGTGCAGGTTGCTAACAGCTGCTTCCAGAGGCGTACATTCAGCATGGAATGCAGCTAGTAATGCCCATGTTCAGAAGTACACTCAAAAATGAAATAAGCAACTTCCCCCCAAAACAAATCTTGATAATAAACAGACAGTAGAGTTACCTAAGAATTTCTCCAAGGACTTTTCTTTATACTTAATCTGAGAAGATTTTGAGATGTACAAAGTAGCCATTGCTCTCAGTCTTGCTGAATTATTTTTTTTTTGCTACTTTGAATTAGCAAAAGGCTGCTTCAACACAACACAACACAGTCTTTGCTATTATGGCAATGTTTCCTTTTTTTAAAGTAGAATTACCTAGAATTACATTTATTTTCCCCTTATTCTAGCAATCAATCAATCAATCAATCAATCAATCAATCAATCAATCAATGAACTTCTAAGTACCAGCATGTTTACTGACTTTTCAGTGCAATCTGGGGCAACTCTGGAGCTGAAAACTGGGGAAGTGGGGGTGGGGAATTACATGGAGTATGTAGGGAGAGGACTGTCTTCCTCTAGTATCTTTATAGTAGTCTTTCTTGAAATTTAAAACATGTAGGGATTTAGGAAGCTTTGATCTGAACTAGAATATAGCAACCTGCCTTAATCACAGCAAGTCATTTTACCTGGAGAAGATGCAGGATGCACATAGGAGGTCTCTGAAAACAGTAAGAGTAATAATGCAAAATGATACAGTGATAACTCAAAGTTGAGACAAAAAACAGAAGCCTGAGACGACACAGAAACGAAAATTAAATCCAGTATTTAATATTATTCTTATCTTTAGCCAGTGTTTTGGACTATGAAATGAAATGGGAGTTATAATTCCACCTGTGACATAGGAAGTTTCCTTTGAATACAGAGGCTTGTTATTCTTTCTGACCCAGTCAATCCATCCATGAACTGATCAATATCAGACTTTTTAAAAATTAAAAAAATAGGACTTGTTCTTAAAATTCTCTCCTAAAATATTTTAAACTTGTTTCCTTAGTAGTAAAAGTCATGATGAACTGATACAAGAATAGCATCATGGTACTGTAATGAAACTTTTAATGAAAACATCTATTATAAACTGTAGGTGTATGTGTATGTCGATCTTCTCTCTTCTCTGTGTGAGAGGAATCACCATGCAAATAACTGTATCATCAAGGATTTATAAACAAATTTTATCAAGAATGTAAATACTGCATTGCACTGTGTGTCTCTGTGTGCACACACATGCATGTATTGAAAATTCTCCACAGCTCTAATTTGCAGCCAAAGGCTTTTGTTTTAAAACTTTACAAGGAATGCATATGTAATGTTTGCTGTGGCTATGAAGTTCTGGTTTAGTTGAGCTTCAACATTTGTTTGGGATTTAATTCAGAAGACAAAGTGGCAGAAAGGAAGAAAGAAGGTAAATTTTTCCATGAAGTCTATTACTAGAGTTGCCCTAAGGTACACCAGGGCAAGAGCTGAAAATCAGCAACCAGAGAGTGATATTCTGAACAAGACAGCCCTGCGGAAAAGGAAAGCAGTAGATGCAAGGGTATATCATATGTAACTGAGTTAAGACCGAAAAAACATTAATGACCCCTAGTTGTGCATTTGTTTGCAAAACTGAATGGTTATACATAGGGGGCTTTGGGGTCAGTAAGATATGTGACCATTAAAAGTTCGTTTTGTAAAAGCAAACAAAATACCAATTTAGGCACAGATTCTAGTTAGGTACAGTGGTGTATAACCCATAAAACAGATTTTTCAGGGAGAGGTAATATTATTTCCAGAATACTTTCCAGCATGAATTTTCATTAGCATATTTTTTGCCAAGTAAATTAAGAAACACATAATGTCTTAAAGGCTTTTCAGGCATCTTCATGTTCTCAAGCCCATTGTGATGATGTTGGTCAGGGATTATGGGAGCTGTCATACATCATGAGGTGGAGAATTATTGCCTTACAACCTGTTTTTTTTTAAAAGGAAGTCACCTACTAAAAGGAGCAGGTACTCATCCGCACTACTGCACTCCAAAACTACAACAGTTGAAAGAATCTCTCCCCCTCCCCCTTTTGTGACTCCTCACAAAGAAGGCTCCCTTTTACACCAGGCAAGTTATAGATCTGGAGCTTAATATGGTGTGCCTACAGATTTTTTTCAACCTATCAGGCTCATTGCTTTACCTACCATTTCTGTTTTGTGGATGGCCATGTGGATCCCAAATGGCAGTCATAGTATTTAGAACATGTTTTCAAGATTCCCCATATGCTCACTAGGCAAAAGTGTTGGAGACTTTTATTACAGAAAACAATGCATTTTCTGTTCATAATGCAAAAGGAGTACGATATGAAGGAGTTTACTGAGAGTAAGTGTAATAATGGAAGTAAAGTGAATCATTATTGTTACAGCTCACTATTATCCTAAAGAGACATTCCTGTTCCCAGTATAAAAAAGAGAAGCCAAACAATAAATCTGCATATTTCCAAAAATCCAAGGTAATTAATTAATTGATTTTCTGTTCTTTTTGTAAAAACTCCTGCTGTGACCCTACTGAATCCGTAAGTCTGTTTACAATTATATATACTGTGTGTGTGTGTGTGTGTGTGTGTGTGTGTGTGTGTGTGTATATATATATATATATATATATATATATATATATATATGGTACTGAAATATGTACTGGTTCTTCTTTAAGCACATTGTTCTTTACCTAGACAAAAATGGGCAAACTCCATCCATAATAACTTCCCCATTTATTACAGCCAGAACTCTGTTAAACAGAACTGTCTGTAAAAATAATGAGCAGGCAGCAACAATTTTTAATACTACTCTGGATTTTTTCAGTTGATAAATTTTGTAGCTGTTAACTGGGGTTGTATTGCATCCTTCTGTTGACATATTACTGGTCATTTGATTATTATTACTATAGTTTACTTCATATTGTCATTTTCTTAGGACCTGATGTATTATTAATATTACTACTAGGACTGTGCAGTACTTTGGATCCAATCTCCAAAAGATGCTTTAAAGCAGGCACGAGTGCAAACACAACACTTTTCTGCAACACCTTAAAGTAGCTGTGCCCTTTCACAAGATTGTGCAGCAATCATAGAGCACAGCCATGTGAGCCTGTAAAAAGATGCAACTGCTTCAAGACATTACAGACAGGTGCTATGTCTGTGTTCCCACCCACTCTGAAGTACTGTACTTTTTGGAGACTGAATCTGGAGTGCAGCAGAGGCCTAAATAATACAATGATAGCAACCCATATCTTTTTCTGTCCTAACTGTACTGTTTCTGGACTGAGGCTGGGTATGCCTTAAACTCAGTGTGACATGCTCCTGCATGCATACAGTGCATAGCATAGGATTGTGCTATGAATAATATAAAGCCACACATCAGACCTGCAGCAAAATATTTTTATTCTCATTCATGAATGCTCTAATACTGGATTCTGACCAGCTTTGAATGGAAGCCTTTGGAATGGAAGTCCTAAGCTCCTTAGAGGAAATGTCCTTAAAGTAATAATACACTTAATAAGAGTGGCTTCAAAGGAAAATACAGTTTGGAATTTATTACATCTCCTGCTGAGCTTTACAAAAGAGGGATGAAAATTATGAAATGTCATCATACTTAAAAAGTAAATGGTCTCTTCTCCATTTAGACTGTAATTCCATACTCAGATACTTGTCAACTGAAACCAAGCTAGTTCTTTTAAAATTAGATTCTTCAATACTTACTTTTCACCTGCAAGGGATATTTGCTCAATAATGACATTGCAGTACTGCCACCACAGGTTAACATGGCTGTCTTCCTACAATGTCTACAACAGATGATACAGTAATACCTTTTGCAATTAACGAACTCTGCATCTGAGGAAGTGAGCTTATGTTTTTTAATAAAATATGGATCACAAAGAAAGGAGTTTTTTGCACCTTAAATAGTCCAAAATTCACTTTGGACATTTTTATTAATAGACTTCTTAATGAATAGGGGTTTGAAGGAATGAAAGATGCAGAGGAAGTCCAACTTATTTTTTTTTAAATTAAGAGAATATTAAAAGATTCTCCCTCACAGATGTATGGGGATCTTCAATTTCGGCTCATAAAGAAGGAACTCAGTGAGACTTTGCATGCCTTTTCCTTTGATTTACTCCAGTAGTTAAAGCAAGCAAACAAAAAGTTGGTTTATAAGCTCTTCACAGATGGAGATCATACGTTGCTATTTATGGAAGCTCCATAAATCTTTGAGCATAAGACTGCATCAATGTAAATTCATTGTAAATGAAGGAAACAGAATTGTCCAGACTACTATGTGTTCTGAAATGGGCTCACCAGCAAACAAGGACTGCATAGGATAAAGGACATCTGGATACCATTCCATGGCTCCAAACATGGGAAGAGTAGCAGTTATGTGAGAGGTGACCATTGGTGCAACAGAATGTTTCCTCTGTGACTTTGAGGAAATATCAAAATCACTCAAATGAGCTAAATATTGATGCTGGATACTTGAATCTGGCATCAAGAAAAAGAGGTTAGCCCAATCCCCCCAAACACATCTTTGTAGCTAAAGCAAAGCAAATCAGAAATGAGTATTAACGTGCTCTCAACATTGCTATATATGATGATTCTTTTTAGCTATATCACAATTTAAGGATGCACATGCTGTACCCATTTCGGATCGTCAGATGCTGTACTGGAATATTTTCTCCTTATTAACAGCTTGTACTATGATTTTACTTTGCCTTGATTAAGGAAGTCATAGGATAAGCACTGTTTTTGGATGATGCAAAATACTTATTCTGATAAATGTGATTGACAGAATGTTATTCATGCTGTGTAATTTTGGGCTGCTATATCAGGATTACAAAAATCCAGACAACCACTGGATGGTAACAGAAAACACTTTTGTTGCCAGGTTTCTATAGCTCAGATATGATAGCTCTATTGTAATTCATCAGTCGATATGGCTTCCTTGCTTTTCTGTTTCATCCATAATGCTATTTTCCCCCCATTATTGGAGTTTATTTGAATGTTATGTCTATACTGAAATTTAATGCCTACCTGGATATGAGAGGCATATGAAAATAAGTGAGCTATCTGCACCAGGCTTTTCACAATTCATCCATGTGTGGTTGGTGTGAGGTGGATGAGCACAGAAGAGTATTAAATATGTCTTGTTTCTACTGTTTTTTTTTTATCATAAAAGTCTACTTGAAGTCTACTTGATTTGGTGTGTAAATACAGCCAGGAATCTAGAATCACAGGATTATTGTAAGGAATTCAATAAGTTTTATTAAAAAAAAACCTTAGGTAGAGGTTAGGCTTTAGTTGTACAAACTATTTGGATAGTGCTCTTAGCCCTTAGATCAGAGATGGTGAATTTCTGGCAGTCTAGTTGTTGCTGAATTATTCCCAGCATTGGTCCTTCACCACTGTTTGGTCAAAAAAATTAGCTGTTTTCCAGATCAACCTTATTGTCAAAAGATTTCAGTTTATGTTTCTATGTGCTGTGTATGCTTTGCGATAACTTTGGGGTATTTTAGTAAATAAGCTGTTTAGAAATACTGTTAATAAATAAACATTTAATTTTTTTATTAAGTTCCAACTGTATGCTAGGTTTGGAACACAAAAGATTGATGTATTTGGCATTCACTACCCTACCAGCAGAAATTATTGACTCTACATTTCACTCTATTTTGGCTCTAGTTTGACCCACTTATTGCTTAATTACATCACTGCACTAGAAAAGAATAAGTCACTGGATCATTTGGAAATGCAACTATTCTCAAGCTGCACAAAGGGTAAGCTTGCAGTTTCTGAGTAAAATCCAAAAGGTCATGTACATTCACGGTTTCCTATGGGAAAGTCCTGTCCAAACCTGGTTAGAAGTTTGTAGTAACCTCCCAGGGTGCACACTCAGTAACATACTTTCTGGCCTACTCTCCAATCAGGTCAATAATCCTGGAAAAAGTATTCTAGAGGGAGTGAGCTAAAAAGATGGTTTACTTCCCTCTTTAACTTGGAAACATAGCTCAGAATCAAGGAGAGATACACTTGGGAATTGTATATTTTTTTTTTAAAAAAAAGCAGAACTGTCTTTTGATCTTTACTACTTTGACCTGTACGATGCTGAGAACAAATTAGAATCTTGTGACCTTTTTCCTTGAACACATGCTTTCTTTCTGGTATTAAAAGTGTACAAATTTGGTTCTCATGACAGCCAAATTCATGTGTTCTTCAATAATATTATAACATAGGTTTACTTTTAACTCTCACTCTTAAAAAGGGTTACAGCAATGAAATATGAGAGAAAGATTTGCTTTTGATAGGATTAGAAAATGCACACAGTCTGCAACAGAAAATAAATTCAGAGGAGCTATTCCGAGGCTACATAGTCACTGAGTAGTTTAATTTAAAATAGAGTTTTGTTATGAAGAAATACAAATTAAAAACAAGTATTTTACATGCAGTTCTTGATTAAGACTGTATTCCAACATGCATAACTCAACAACACTTATTCCTGAAAATATATGAATTAGAATGTATTATATAGATTTTTTCCCACATAAAGACATAATGGACTCCAGTCAAAGACTTCCAAAATTAAATGGAACTGAAATTGTAACTATGAATCCACATGGTTATTGTTCTTCCTATTGTCTCCTGAAGATATTACAAATTGGGCTCTGGTGTCTCTTTCCAAGACCACCAAACTTATTTCTCATTTAAAAAAAAAAAAAGGCAAAGCCACTGAGAGCAATTTCATTCCAGCAGAATTATTGAAGGCCAATGTTGACAGGGCACCAATACCAGCAAATCTGTTTACGCACATAGATTGCTTATTCCAGATGCCAGCAGATTGGAGTAGATCCATCAATGTCCTATTATTTAAAAAAGGAAAAAAAGTCTTATTTCAAACTATTAAATAAGTTGTAAATAAGCTGTATGTCTGACACCTTTATAGGAAACTGGTGGAGTGGAATGTTGCAAGACAATATTCTGCTGGAGGAACAAGACAGCTTTAGAAATAGTGAGACAACTCTATTCCATTGCTTAGTTCTTCAGCATTTAGCTGAAAAGTATAGCCTTGCCTTTATGAATTTCTATGTGTGCCCCACTGTTTATCCAACTCCTTTTTAAGGCTAGAATCTTGCCTGATTTCAGTGGAGGCCCACATGCAACCCTTTGACCTCTCTGACCCTCCAGATAATTTTACATCTGCATAGATAATTAAGATAAAATTGATGTTGAGTTGATTCGGTATCTGAGTTTGACTGGTTTCAAGAGAATCCTGATGGAGCTGAAACAGTAGACTTTTGACCTAGATCTACAGAACGATCTAAACTCTAGCCCAACATTTTACAGTTCAGGTTTATTTGGAAGAGCCTTTTCAGCAGCCTCCTATCTTGCCAACATCCTTTGTCCAACACACAGGACAGCGTTCCCTTTTTTTAATATGTTGGCTTCATCATTATTAGAAGGGAGATTTAATGGTATCCCTCTGCAAGAATGCCTCTGCCCTTCTCCACTGGGGGAAGCCAGATGAATTGTTCCTGTCATGCTTCATTGACTGAATTAAGGACTTAATTATACCTCTATTAACCAATGGCCATAAGAATTCAGAAGAAGACATTAACTTTTTCCTTTTAGCTACTAAATCGGTTAGATTTATAGGGGAGCACAATTTTTTTCTCAATCACTGCTAGAGTTTGATGTGGGATTGTATTCTTTTGCTGCACAGTATAACATGGATATTACTGTACAGAGTTTTAATTTCATTATTTTAAGATTTACATTTAAAGGTGAGGAATAGTTTGTGATCACTAATTGTAAATAAATAAATACATATCTTCCTGCAATACATCAAGAGCCCAAAATCTATAACTGGATGGCACATCACTGGGTCAATCCAGTGCATGTACAAATGCAATCTAAATGTTTATTAAAAGTAAACTTGGGTTGAAGTATAAGATTTTGCAAATATGCACACACATTAATAATAGAGATGCAAGCAGTGATGGCAGGAGGAGCTTCCCTGCAGGCAAGAAATAGCAAGAGACATGCAGGGAATTAAACCAAGATGCCAGTAGAAAATATATGATAAAGGCACAGCCAACAATCAGGCAATTGCTGACATCAGGTAATGCTTGGATGAAGAAGGTGAAGCAATGGCACCATGCCAGTTTAAGTATGGAGAGATTGTGTAACAATCTAGAAGGCAGTAAAATGGAGGGAGAACAGGGGAAACAAATGAATATAATGGTTTGGGGGCAACATTGCTTGGATTCTCTGGAACAACTGAGTCAGCGTAATGTAATTCAGAAAAAAAACCAAGTTGTATGGAACAGAGGTGTCCACAGAATCCTAGTTTCATCAGAATGATGAAGTGTTGTGATGGTGAGATGCAACCTCTGACTCTTATGTATGTGTGTGTGATGTCACAGTGCATGCACAAAAGGCTCAGAGCTTGTGTTTCAATGGCATGAAGATTGTTTCATCATATGTTCCCCACCCCCACGGCCACCTCCAGGGTGAAAATATTTGTGATGATATTTTCTTTGAAATTCTAACTTGGGGGATAAGTGTACAACATCTATAGTATGAGTTGCAAAATTAACAGAAGACATTTACCAAATTTGCAGTTTGCAACACTCAGAGAACATGTCAGCTATAAGTCATATTAAAGTCTCAAGAATGTAAGAAGGACACTTTTCAGTATGCTAGGCCTGTATGAATCATGGAAAAAAATTCTTCAGTGAAGTAAGCAAATGTTGGAGAAAGTAAAAAGTATTAATAATGATAATGATATTTCAGCCAGGGACACAGATGCGGAGTAACAATTCTAATGCTACGCCAATTTTCCCATCCATTTATCAAAATGCCTTCAATTTCTTTTTCAAAACAAGAGAAATAATGTTAAGCAAAGAAAAAATCTGTTATAATAATTTTAAAAAGTTAGTGCAAACCTAATTATTATTTTTATAAATAATAACTGTGTCTGATGAATGAAACATCCCTTGTTCTGAGACAATCCTTGCTGTACTATGCGATTTAATCCAGACTTTACCAAAATGTCTACTGCAGTCCTAGAAAATTGCACCATCCTGCAGGGCAACTAATAAATCTGACATTTTTACCTGCCTATTCCACTTCTTTTCAGTATATCAATTACAATAATAGTATGATTATTATAGAAGTGGAACCTGCAGCAAAGTGTTGCTTATATTAATGCATTTAGTGACCAATAATAATCCTTCACTTCTGTATTTTACTTTCCTTCCCACACTTGCCATGCAATATCAGACTCTATTTTCTACCACCCAAAGAAGTCTATAATTCTTCACAAGATGTGCAGGACAACAATAATTCCTCTTAATCTATTTTTTTTCCCATTTGGCTCTCAAAGATACTGTAGAATTTCAGCTGTTCTGCATTTTTAAAAACTGACTGATGTAACTCCAAACTATTTTGCAGATGACTAATCTCACAATCATATGGAGCTGGTAGGTACCTCCGGACAGGAGATAGCAGGAATTCCCCTGGCAGCAGTTTAGAGTGGGAAGTCAAACAATGTCCCAAAGAAAGCAATGACAAACCATTTCTATATTGTTGAAAAGAAAACTACATGGAATGAGAATAAACTGATCCTCCTAAACTACTGTTTCTCAACCTTGGCAACTTTAAGATGTGTGGACTTCAACTCTCAGAATTCCCCAGCCAGCATTCCTATGGCTGGCTGGGGAATTCTGGGAATTGAAGTCCACACATCTTAAAGTTGCCAAGATTGAGAAACACTATCCTAAACTGTACTATTCCCCATTTTTTTTGGGGGGGTAGTGCAGTTCTCAGCTCAAAAGATGTATATGAAACTTGCATTTTATGGAAAAATTCCTACAAAAATGCATGCTGGGGAAAGAAATATCTAAGGGATATGTCTGTAGCTTGAATCATGTCAACTGGATTTCTATTTTCTTAGTGGAAACGTTTCGCTCCTTATCCAAGGAGCTTGGATAAGGAGCGAAACGTTTCCACTAAGAAAATAGAAATCCAGTTGACATGATTCAAGCTACAGACAATTCCACCTGGATGACTGAGAACCTTCATAGACATCTAAGGGATACATATGTGCCATATTTAAAAAGCAGAAAATGGGACAAGTTTAGGACTGAGCACATGCCAGACTGGAAACAGATCAACGTATCCTGACACGCCACTGACATGACATCTTGGCACGAATGCTTTCCTACGCATTCTTTTGGCCATAATTCACTTCCAACATTTCTGAAGAATAACATACTAGGTAAGCCTATTCTAGAATCATGAAGACAAGGTAATATTTTCATGATTACTTCTTGCTGACATTACAGAAAAAAGCCCAGTGAGTTTTTTCCCCCTGCAAGACTATATAAACAAAACTCCACGTGTCTCCTTTTGCTAACATTGCAAGCAATTCAGAGGTCACTATCAATCTACCCATTTCTTTTTAAAAGTTTCCCTGTAACTACATACTGTCTTGAAAAACTTTAAAATGTTATACCATCTCAACTGAGAGATCCACCCTTTATCTGAAAGATCCTTTAAAATTTAATCTTTCAGACTTGGGGAAATAATGTTCTCCACAAAACAGTAAGCCCTATGAGTTCACCAGTCTTTACAGTAAGAAAATGGAGAAAGGAGGGCAACAGTGTGTTGGTTGGCTAGGTTTGAGTGAGCTCAACTATTTAGAGCAGCTTCCAGAATGTTTTATATGCTGAGTTTAAAAGGCAATTTAGGGAGGTGGAAGGGGAGCTGTTCGGGAACTCAAGTATAATTCTGGATTGCAGTCAGTATTCAGCCATGGCCTCCAATGGTCATCACACCATGCAACACATCTGTAGCTATTGAAATATTAAATGCATCAATAATAAACAAATAATTTAATACCATGTATTTGTTTGGGGGATTATTTCCAGGGACCTACATATTTCTTGTAGCTGTGTTAGTCTTTGCCCTTCGGCAAGGAGGGATGTTGTGCTGCAGAAACAAAATGATGAGAGAAATCTATGCACAAGGTCAAAAACCAAGTTGCCTTAAAGTTCTGTTTCTGTGATACATCTTTCTGCAATACAGAAAGGGATCAAAATTAATCAAAATGGACTCTCTTTTCTTTAGCATAACTTGCTGCACATCTGTGGTGTGATTATGCTTTTCTTCCACAGTCCCTCAGTAATCTCTCAAATGCTGTGTATTTTAATGTTTGCTTGTACACATATCTCATCAAATAAAAAAAAAATGCACTTTCTACTGATGGTCTTTTTGAAACATGGAAACATAGTGAGTTCATTTTCTTTTGTTTTCCATGACAGCAAACACTTCCATCGTGAGCATTACTGCTATTCTTAGGCAGCATCACTGTGTTTCAGCAGAGATACCTGTGTATAAAAGCAGCTGTTCCTATGTTTCCACTGTAGATACGTATCTGAAGAGATACCCCCACATGCATTGTGATTATATGATTAAATTCTAATTTAAAGGCAAAATGCAAATGTTTAGAATCACACGATGAAGAAATCATCATCATCATCATCATCATCATCGTTTATTTGCAACCATCGGTTTTAGCAAAATTCATTTAAAATTACAGCAATCCATATCAAATCAGTCCTGCCCCCCTAGTATTTACAGTATTATTTATCAACATTTGCTTCCGTATCTTTCTTGCAGCCATTGTGAACAATGCAACTTGATTTGTTACATATTCATTTTTATCAGACAACAAAAAACAGATTTTTCCCCCAAATTTGTCTGATTCAATTGATTTAGCAAAGGTGTGATAAATCTAGCTCTTGGTTCTTGGTATAATCTGCAATATAATAGGTAATGGGTCAGGTCTTCCACCTGTAGGGAATTACAAATGCATAAACGGTGTGTGATTGGTAACCCTTTATATCTTCCATCTAAATATGCTGTTGGCATTGTTTGAAAACCACCCAGGGTCCCTCCTTGTGGGGGAGATGGGCGGGATATAAATATGACAAATAAATAAATAAATAAATAAAACGAAGCTCTGTGAAAGCTTGTCTCAGGGACTGGGATATGGGAGACTGTAAGTAATATGACATTCCTTGTCCCTTTTTAAAAAGATGGTACCAGTTGGCCAACCTAAGCTTGCATACCTGATCTCTGTCCAGACTAAAATCTTTAAAAAATAAATAGTCCCTCAATAGTGTATGAAAATTTGTGTCATTAAACAGTTCCTGATCTAGAGCTAATTTAGAGAATAGTTTTTGGCACAGGATCACCCATCTGTTATTATTAACTTGTTCATAAAGGCATTTTTTTGCCAGATAGTTATTTGGCATGAGAACTAACTTCCTATAATATAAAATTATTGCCTTCTTTACTCTTATATTAATCGATGGGAGGCTGACTTCTAATCTCAACATTGCTGCTGGTACACATGAGGGTAAGGCTAAGATTGATCTCACAAATTTCTTTTGAACCACTTCTAATTCATCTAATTTACTAAAACCCCAAATTGGGGCTCCATATATCAACTGTGATATTGTTTTCCATTGGCAGATCTTAAGTGCAGGTTGAACTAAGCATCCTCCTTTTGAATGAAAGAAGGAACAAATAGCCCTCATAGATCTCATGGCTGTTATTCTTGTTGATGCTATATGTGGATTCCAGGACAGTGTTTCGGTGAACTGGATACCAAGATACTTAAATGACCTCACTTGTTCTATCTCCTTACCGTCTAGAGTCCATCTATGTCTTTTTGGTCTTTTGGCAAATACTACTACCTTGGTTTTAGAGTAATTTATCTGTAGGTTATCTTTCTTACAATATATGCCAAATTCTGTCAGGATTCATGAAGAAATTATAGTTTGCTATTTAAGTGCAGGTCTCTGCAGGGCCACAACTAGGGGGGGCAAGCAGGGCATGTGCCCTGGGCGCTGTGCTGGGGGGGGGTGCCAAAATGACAACACCTCCCTCACCAACCCATGGGGGAGGGGGCGCGGAATCCATGTTTGCCCTGGGTGACAGAGACCCTAGTTGCGGTCCTGGGTCTCTGTACAATAGGAGGCTGTTTTATGTAGTGCTTGGTGTGATGTAGCCTATGTCAGAACAGATCCCACACAATTGTGGGACAGTTCAAGCAGGGTATTTGTGAAGAATGAGATACATGCTATGGAATCGCACAATACTCTGAAATAAATGTGAGTACTTTTTTTTTCCTTTTAAGAATTGTCAACTCCTTGGATAACTCAACTAGGAGCCAAATTTAGTAGTAGATGGAGTTGGAACTCCAAAAGTAGGAGTCTTAAGACTGCATAGTTCATTCTCTCTCTATGCTAATTCATGCATTTTCTATTTCTTGCCTATGGGCACACTCATACACACACACACACACACACACACAAAAAAAAACAGAAGCTGCAATCCAGAGAACAAGAGTAGGATATCAGCATCTAGAAAGGCCAATTATGGTAAGGGTCACATGAACTTCCCCCTTAATCTGTAGGTTCCCCAACCCTGCCCTAAATGTAAGAAATGCACATAAAAAGATCCACTGTGCTTGTACTCAATTTCCAGCATATTTCTCCAGGTTGCTGGAATCATGTATATCCCTTCAAACTTTTCACAATAGTCACTGATGGCAAATGCAACTATCATCTAAAATATGACTCAGTCTAGGAATTACTAAAAAGAAAATTAAGACACAGAAGAATTAGTAATTTAATTACCAACAAGATAGGGCATGTGCAAGTATAATAATCTAGTTGAAAAGACAAATGCTTGCTGTGTTGAGTACTGCTTGGCCTTTCACTTATTTACCTGGAATTACTGAATAACAGGATTACGAAGATTGTTTATTGAATCTCAGTGATGGGGGAAAAAATTACATCATCTCCACGCACTAGTGCAGAATTGGTCCCCTGTGGTTTTTAAAGCAAAGGTTATAAATTACTCCATTGCTGGGGTTTTCACCATTCCCTAGTGAGTTTATTCCATAGCTGAAAGAATTGTCATGACTAGATGCATAAAGTGTTTCAATAAATATTCATCACCGTATGAAAATATATAATCATCAGATGCATAAAGTGTAACTGCAAACATTGTACCACCAGATATTTGTCCCCCTCCCTCCCAGTTTGCATCCTGGTTTAATGCAATCTGAACAAGCTGCAGTGCTCCACAAGGTTAGTACATCCCTCACCTCTCCTCCTATGTGGAAAGAGGGTGTTTGTAAACTTCAACTTTTGCTTTTAGTTACATTGTTATGATATTCAAAAACAAACAAACCTAGTTGTGATTAACATTAGTTAATCTAATTAATTTAACACAAATCATCTTCCAACTTTAAACAGTCTTTAAATTAACTGTGGTTGATTTAAAGTTCTACAGTTGTACAGTTAAAATCTTATGGAGGCTAAACATTGCTTAAGCTTCTTCACACTGAATTAGTGTGTGACTTAGTGCAGCCTTCCTCAACCTACTGCTTGCTCTCCAGATCTGTTTCAATTGTTACAACATTACAGCTGCCAGTGACACTGGCTGGGAATTCCAGATGTTGTGGTCTGCTCTCAACTTGAGGCTGCCCCATTGGAGAAGGTTGATATAAAACAGGTGCTCCTAAACCATCCTCAGAAAATCAATTTCCTTGATGTTTACATGCAGTCACAAACTTATTCATTCACATGCAAATAACAAGGGCATTCCACACTTCACTTCACCAGCAATCATATTTCAGCAACATGTTCTTCCTGTTTAGTACTGTATAGAAGGCAAAAACACAAAATACAGTTAAGTACCATCCTTCTGCTCCTGTCATCTCTCATTCCATGTGACAAAGCTTGAAGAGGGGTCAAAAAAGGGAACAGTAAGTAGTGGGTGTTGAAAGAAATAAATGAAATTTTGTATGAAGTGCATTGAAGAAACAGTTATCAGAAGACATCTCTTTGAACCACAGACATTTTAAAGAAGACTCATATTAAAAGAAAGGGAAAAAGATGAGCGATCTGTTAGAATCTGGCAAATCAAATTCTATGGGTTTAAACTTAGACTGCCTTTTTTTTCAGGCAAGGCTCCAGGGCATTTAAATATAAGCATTCAAAGAGAAATCTAGTAAGGCAAAGTTTGTTCCACCATGCAAAAGAAATGGTGGCAACAGGTTCACTCTCCAGAATTTCTGGTAGTCCTACTGCAAAGCCCTGAGCCAAATAAAAGCTCTCAATCTGAATCAGAACTATAGATAGATAGGTAAGAGATGTAATCAAGACAATCAGGATAGTGAGATTTCAGTTCAAGATGCATTGAAAGGAATTGTCTGTTTTGAATAACAGATTCTCTAACAAAATAGAAATGGGGAATGCTGACTCTTTTGTATTAGGTGTTCAATTTTCTTACCAATTTTTTGGAACACTATTCCTTTCAATACATTTTGCAGTCTGTCGCTCCCTTTTAACTTTCTTTGTATAATTATTCTGTGCAGTGGTGGTGAAATTTAATTGGTTTTTCTAGTTGCAGGTATGTAAGAATAATAATCTGTCTCCTAGGAGGATGCTACTGTATATAAGCGGTTTTATAAGCATGAAAACATCTAATCTAGTAAGACAATTTGGTGCAGTGGTTAAGGGGTTGCACTAGTTCAAGTCCAATCTCAGCCACCAGAGCTCACAAGGTCAGTGGCTTCAAAATGGGAGGTGTGAACAGTAGATTGAAGCCCTGCCCCTTTTTCTATATGCACAATGCATTTTAAGAAGGGGTGGGGCTTTGATCACTCAGTCATGCCCACCATTTTGAAGCCAGTGAATATCACTGTGGGCATCCCTGTTTGGGCCACTCTCTCTCAGCCCAACCGATCTCACAGGGCTGTGTGAAAATCTGAAGGAGGGAACGCAGAGTATAGTCTGGTAAGTATCAGACAGTAGAGGAGTGCCAGTGCCAGTTACACCACAGGACCAGAGTCAGCAGTTTATCTTCATCTAAAGGAAAAAGGACACTCATTTGAGGACATTAATGTTCACATTTTAGACAGAGAAGATAGGTGGTTTGAGAGAGGGGTCAAGGAATCCATTCATGCCAACTTGGAAAATCCTTCCTTGAATGGAGGTGGGGGCCTCAGGCATAACCTTTCCCCTATCTTCCTTCCTGCTTTGTCTTCTGTGCCTAGGAAGATTAAGACCATTTCACAAGCTCAACAGCAGCAGGGTAATCTTAACGATCCTCCTTTAGATGATAAAGGGACTTAGAAACAAACATCTCAAAATAACCATGACCTAGCCCCAGGTGCAAGGTCACACAGCCAGCCTAGAAACATATTTAAGGATTCCCTTACTAACTTTACTCAGACTGAAGAAGCTCCTTGGATAAGGAGTGAAACGTTTCCACTAAGAAAATAGAAATCCAGTTGACATGATTCAAGCTACAGACAATTCCACCTGGATGACTGAGAACCTTCATAGACATACCCAGTATTATATATGAATTGTATAATATTAACTATAAATAGGAAAATTAATGCCAGCTATGCTGGATCTTTATACTCTTCCTATGACAGGCGACTGAGATGACAGGGTAGTCAGAACATAACATTTTTAAAATATGGTCAACTCTAATTAGTTTAAAAAATAAAAATAAAAAAAATTCATCTTAATATAAGACTTAAAAAAATAGAAAATCCTGGGTGGAATATGATGTTTCCTTTTTGAGTAAAAATAGTTTCTGACCAGGGAATGAGAGAACTAATTCCATTTCCTCATTGTTGCCCTCAAATATGGCTTCATATGATGAAGTTAAATGAAACTGTAAAAAAATACAAGAAATCCCACTCTTTTTTTCTTAAAAATGTAAACAAAATTAAAACAATCTGAGAAACCATCCGGCTTTACAGAATATTATGTATTGACACATCAGGAAGATAGTTGTAGGGTTCCCATATTGATTTAAATCATAATAGGGTTTGTTTACTTTTGATTAGCATGTTGTATAAATTCATTGAATTACAGAATTACAGAACCACAGAGTTGGAGGAGACCACAAGGATAATCTAATCCAACCCTATGCAATGTGCAGAAAGAAACATAAAATCCATATAATTGTGGTTTATTCCACAAACTATTTAAACCAATTGTAGCTTAGCAATACATGAACCATATAAAAGAACTTCCTGGAAATGGGATCAAAGGGGAAATAAGTTTTTGTTATTTTGTTAATTGTTTTATATTATTTTATTTTATGTGTTTGTTGTTACAGTTTTATATCCTATAATGTTCTGGAAATGTATACTGAAAACTGGGTTAAGACAAGTAAACAATTTATAGAAATAATTTATTTCCTTCAGGGAAGTCTTTAGGATTTGTTCCAGAACATCAGAATTCTCAACACTTTTACCAAACTACATTTTCCATAATTTTTGGAAGAACTCAAGGGAGATAAGTTGATGTACACTGAATATGTACCGCCCAGAGTCTGCCACGGTAGAGATGGGCGGGGATAAATCAAATAAATAAATAAATAAATAAATAAATAAA
Source organism: Charina bottae (assembly GCA_023362775.1). Taxonomy (NCBI): domain Eukaryota; kingdom Metazoa; phylum Chordata; class Lepidosauria; order Squamata; family Charinaidae; genus Charina; species Charina bottae. Next base: position 74,751,651 of record JALMGJ010000001.1, on the reverse strand, counting down.
TAAATAAATAAATAAAAATATAAGTTTGCACAAAAAGGAAAGTGAAGGAGAAAGAAGGGGAGGCGTCGAGGGAAGGAAACAGAAGGTCCAAACAGAGGGAAATATACTGCAGGGGTATCCTTTTTCTGATCTGTAAAAGAAATGTTTTTCACTTTATTTGAATTTTGAAAACAAGAATAAGCATTCTTGTGTTTTTATTGGACTCAGAAGAGGGAGATCTTCCTGAGCAGATTTTGGAATCACACTGAGGGATTCCTGTGGAAGAGGAAAAGAAAGCTCTTCTTGTGTGCCAAGAAAACTGCTCAAGTAATATGAGATTTAGCTCAATGACGCATGAACTCTGACCTGAAATTAGGCACCTTCATTACACTACATTTTATTTATTTATTTTCACCATTTTACCTTACCACAATCTAGAGCAGGGCTTTCCAAAGTTTTTCCTGCGGTGACACACCAACCGGCGTTGGTGTGTCGCCGCGGGAAAACCCAGAAGTGCGGCAGCGCGCAAAACCCCGGAAGCGATGCTGCGCTTTTGGGTTTTGCGCACTGCAGTTGGTGTGTCGCCACGGGAAAACCCGGAAGTGCTGATAATGATCAGCGCTTCCGGGTTGTGTGGCGACACACCAGACTGTGTGTGGTGACACACTTTTGTGTCGCGACACACAGTTTGGAAAGCTCTGATCTAGAGAATCTTGGCAGCAGTCCCTGGCTGGATGTATTTCCTTTTTTTTTAACTAGAAACCATTACTTCTGGAGATCAAAAGTCAAAATCTACCAATTTTTTTGCTCAGACAGTGTTGGAAATGTATTATTTATTGCTTGTCCATAGCTTTTCTTTTTCTTTTTGCTTTTATCTGGAACATCATTAAATGCTAGCAGAAAAAGTGTTCAATAAATATCAAAGAGCAATTTACACCTGAATCTGAATATCAGATATCAAGATGGTAGGTGTGTTAATATGTTGCAGAAAACCTAAGTCTTTGACACCTGAAATATTAGCAAATTAATTTTAGTGTAAACATTAATAATGTTCCAACAATCTATTTGTCTGCCAGAGGAAATCCACATGGATGAGCACAGTTTTAGAATGATTTGTTTGTAATGTACACTAGATCAGAAGGCATAGCAAGAGTCCCATACCTGCAGTCGTCTAAATAGGAGGGAAGTGAAAATGAGGAGAGATAGTGAAAATGAAAGTGAAAGTGGTAAAAATTATTAGAAGGAATTCTTCCTGAAGGTGATATTAGGATGTTAGGCATTTGAAAAGTCAATGAAATTCTGGAGTAGACCTGAGCAGAAGGAGGGTGGAGGACAGAGAACCTCTGTTCAGAGAAGCAATTACTGCCAACGATAGAGCCTAGGTACCATAGCAGAAGAAGCCATTTGATAACAAAGTTATCCTCAAAAGGTAACAATTAAGATTAGCAGTCCACCAAAGGCTGAGAGGCTGCTAGCGTTCCATACTCAACATGGTAGGTACTGAGAGCTGAGTTGGATCTGTTTACTCAAGCACCCTGGCTGCTGCAGCAGGTATATCTTCCAGAGCTAATAGTTGCTGGCCACCACTCTCTGTTGCAGGAAACACTGAAGAAATGGCTGTGCTGTCACTGTTCCTATCCCTGTGAATTACCATATGGGGAAAAGTAACTGTCAGTAAGGATCTGGCACAGAATCTGACTGGTGGTAGTTGAGAAAAAGGAGGAAAGAGAGAAGATTAAGTGTGGAGGAAGAAGAGGAGGTGGTGTGTGGCATGTAGTGGAGAGGGAGAGAAAGGATGTCCCTCTTTGCATGTGAGGCAAAGAGGAAGTGGTAAGAGGCTTCTGGAGTGAAATCCTTCCTAGTGATAGGTGAGAGCTAGGATGCGAGGGAGTTATGGGGCTGGGGTGTAGGGTGGAATGGAGTTGTGGAGATGGAAGTTGATGGAAGATTAGCCAGTGGGATTGCTGAATGACTTGTCAAGTGCATCCCCAAATGATATGAATGGAACATATGGGGAAGATTGGTTAAATAAAATTTTACAGGAGTTGGGTAAGGTTAATGGAAGAGGAAAGGAAGGTAAAAAGGAATCCTCTTAGGCAAGTCCCAGCTCCCCTTTTTGGGGAAAGTTGAAAGTGGGGCTGCATTTGGGGAACACTCTGGAGGAAACAAATTGTACAGATCCTTTCCGGTCAAGATTCAGGCCCAGGTATGGGACTAAATCCACACTGATTGCTCTTGTAGATGATCTATAGTGGGACAGGGATAGGGGACATGCAACCCTTCTGGTCCTGCTTGACTTCTCAGCAGCCTTTTATAATATCAATCATTGTATCTTTCTGGATCACCTACAACAAGGGTCGGAAATGGCGGCTCGCGAGCCAGATGCAGCTCTTTGGCCCCTTGAGTGTGGCTCTTCCGCAGCTGAACTCACCCCCGCCCCTTCCATGTGATTGGCCCCCGCCCGCAAACCCCGCCCCCTGGCTCTCGCACTGAGCGAGGCCCGGCACGGCAGGGAGGCGCTGCTGGCGGGGTGGGGGGATTGATGGGGTGGGAGGGTGCACCCGGAGGGCCTCCCGCGGCCACTTCTCCAAGGCGGGTTGCAGAGCGCACGCTGCGCCCACGGGAAAGCCTGGTCCCTCTGCTCCCTCCAGCTCCGCCACCAGCCCCAGCAGCGTCGCCCTCCCCGTCCTGCCGCCCGGCAAACCTCCGCCGTCCCCCCGCTGCCACCGCCCTGGCCAGGCCCCCTGCGCTGCCCTGCCGCTTGCGTCCCGGGCCCGCGCCCTCGCCCAGCACCTGGATGCCGCGGAGCAGCACCATCTCCAGCCGCAGCAGCCCCTGCAGCCGCTCCTGCGCCGCCTCCAACAGCGCCGCGTCCCGGGCCAGCAGCGCCTCCCTGCCGTGGCTTATTGGGGCGGGTGGGAGGGCGCAGGGGAGCCGCACAGGCGCCGAGGCGGGCGGGCCGGGCGCCCGCCTGCCTGCTTGCCTCCCTCCGCGAGGCCCCCGCTGCCTTCCCAGGATCCGGGCGCGCTGGAGAGGTCCGCGGGGCAGCATCGGGGCTTTCTCGCCCTCTTGAGGCTTGGCTGCTGCTCGGCTGGGGTGCAGCGGGACGGGAGCTCCGCCCACGCGCCTTCCCTGGCCGGTCCTCACGGGCCGATCGCGTGGAAGGCGCACGGGCGGAGCTGCCTGTCCGGCACTCGGGCGCTCCGGTAGCGCGGCCCCGCCGCCGGCCTTTCTCTCCGGCTTGGATCCCGGGAAGGCAGCGGGGGGAGGCAAGCAGGCAGGTAAGCGAGCGGGCCGGCCTCGTTTCCCGCCCCCATCATTTTCTTGGCTCGACGGGGGCGGGCGGAAGCGGCCGAGGGGGGCGGGCCCGGTGGCGGAGGCCCGCTTGCCTCCCTCCGCGAGGCCCCCGATCCGGCTTGGATCCCGGGAAGGCAGCGGAGGGAGGCAAGCAGGCAGGTAAGCGAGCGGCCCGGCCTCGTTTCCCGCCCCCCATCATTTTCTTGGCTCGACACGGGCGGGCGGAAGCGGCCAAGGGGGGCGGGCCCGGCGGTGGAGGCCCGCTTGCCTCCCTCTGCGAGGCCCCCGATCCGGCTTGGATCCCGGGAAGGCAGCGGAGGGAGGCAAGCAGGCAGGTAAGCGAGCGGCCCGGCCTCGTTTCCCGCCCCCCATCATTTTCTTGGCTCGACACGGGCGGGCGGAAGCGGCCAAGGGGGGCGGGCCCGGCGGTGGAGGCCCGCTTGCCTCCCTCTGCGAGGCCCCCGATCCGGCTTGGATCCCGGGAAGGCAGCGTAGGGAGGCAAGCAGGTAGGTAAGCGAGCGGCCCGGCCTCATTTCCCGCCCCCCATCATTTTCTTGGCTCGACGCGGGCGGGAGGAAGCGGCCGAGGGGGGCGGGCCCGGCGGCGGAGGCCCGCTTGCCTCCGTCCGCGAGGCCCCCGATCCGGCTTGGATCCCGGGAAGGCAGCGGAGGGAGGCAAGCAGGCAGGTAAGCGGGCGGGCGGGGCGGGCGGGCCTCGTTTCCCCGCTCTGGAGGCCGGGCTCGCCGAGGAGGACCCCCGACCCTCCCAAACAGATTCGCCCTGCCACCCTCCCCAATAAGCCACGTGATTGGCTCCCGCCCACAAACCCCGCCCCCTTCCACGTGATTGGCCCCCGCCCTCAAACCCCGCCCCCTGGCTCTCGAGCATTTCAAAATCTGCACGAGCATGTCAAAATGGCTCCCGGCATAAAAAGTTTGCCGACCCCTGACCTACAAGGATAATGAGGGGGGACATTGTGTTGCAATGGTTTTCCTTCTTCCTAAGTAGGGAAGATCTTATCCCTCGAGGAGTGCAACCTGCAGGGATTTCAGCATCAGATTTTTTCTCTCACTGCTTCCCTTTTCTGGAATAGCATTTTCTGACATAAGACAGGCTCCTACTCTCCTGGTAGTTTGCAAAACTGTTAAGATCTGGCTCTTTCAGTAGACCTCTGAAGGTCGTCTTCCCTTCTGAGGGGTTGAATGTTTATCTGTTTGGAATAGTCCTCAGTGTTGAGGACTTTGTTGTTATCATTATGAAGGTTTTTTATATTGTCTTAAACCTATGGGTTATAGGTCTTAAGCTGCTCAGAGTCAGTTATGATTGGAGAGGCATATAAGGTTAGCAAACAAACAAACGAACAAACAAACAAATAAAAGCACTAGTGTAACTGAATGCTTGGGTAAACTGCTACATGTAAAGCTGTTGTAGAAACTTAAATGGATTGATGCCAATAATATCTGAGAAGAGAGAGAACTCTACAACTGAGGCATTTGTATCAACGGAGACCTTTCCTTGCCCTGACTGGGCAACCGGGGATTGACTCAGGGACCTGAGCATGTGCTCTACAACCCATGCCTATTACATGCCATCACTGTGATTTCAAGTTTCCACTCCCCTATATTCTTCATTTGATGCTGCTTCCATGGTAGCAAAGTAACAAAACGTGATGATTTCACGTTGCATGTTTATTAAACATTATTAGGGGAGAGAGAAGGACACAACACAGAGCTTGTTCTTGGCAGCAGCTTTACTTTTGCCATTACATTTTACTCTGGAATGAAACAGCTTACAGTATAAAACGCTATTTGGTTGGTCACCTGTGATGAGCAAGGGTCACCTCCAAATGAATGAGAAGCTGTACAAAATTGGTTTATTTTAGATTCTAAATAATATACACAGATGTATCCGGATCAGCAATCTGAGGCCAGTCACTTCAGGCTATTACCAACACAAGAGTTGTGGGTGTATGTGGGACAATTCTTGGAGCCAACACTTCATTTCTAGATTAGCACTAAATTCAATTTAATTTAAAAAAAGAAGTAATTGGGGTCTATGGGAGCATCTAGATTATTTGAGGAAAGTTTCTTGAAATTTTGGAACAGAATCCAGTCCAAATATAAGCACTTTTTGTCCTATTAATTTCAGTGGGAAGAGTAAAGAAACTTTACTTTGCCTGGAAAATGACATAAATGAAGAGGCTCCCACTTCCACTTTTGTTTCCCTTTCTATCCCTAAATCTGAAGCCTAATCTCAGGGGAAAAATGCATCTTCCAGGAAGAATTTGTACACAGAGATGCAAAAGGACAAATAGAAATAAATATAAAAATATCTCAAGGACAAAAATTCTAGCATAGTTACATCCTGAAACAGAAAAGTCTGGAGATCAGCTTCTAATCCTAATAGAGTTAATTTTCTTAATGTTTTTATACCTTTTTGAAGGTAATGATATTCCTGAAGACATACAAATGTACCTAAAATATTGTTTTAATTTTTCTTGGAATATTCCTCTTTAAAGACAAAAGTTTAAAAGTTGTAATACGTAAGAGTACTAAGAGACAAAATGTGGAGAGAGGAGGAAAAGTTTGAGGAGAGCATTTTATGCAGGAAAATATTGTAGGACTGTGAGACCTGCTTAAAAACTGCTATTTCCCCAAATTTATAAAGGACAATTCAGTATTGGATTGCCATTTAAATTATTGGTATATTCTTGGCAGGAAGAAATATTTATGTTGCAAAGCCAAAACTTTGGATGCTAGGAAACCAGCAAACAATCACATCATTTGCCTCCATTTTTGAAATATTTAGAAAATGCACTCATAATTACATTAATAAAATTACATGAACACCTGATGTCAAAGTAGGTTTGCAGTACAGTTTGACAGTATGCCACTCAAATCCACTCTGAATTAGATGTCGCAGTATTTACGGATCTTGTTGAGTTTATGTGGGCTTTGCCTGGTCAGTTTATGGGACCAGTTCCAGTTACCACAGCCTCAGGAAGTGGCAAACGTTCTCGTGATGATTAGGCAAACTATTTGAGCCTTTAGAGCAGTGCTTTCCAAACTGCCGCCATTGGCAACACACCAACGGCGGCGGCGCGCGTGTGCATGGCGGCGGCGCGCGTGTGCATGGCGGCGGCGGTGGTGTGCATGGCGGCGGCAGCAGCGGCGGCCTCGCTAAAACGCAGAAGCGCTGATGGCGCGCTGCTGCCGCCAACACCATGCACATAGACGCCGCCGCGCGCACCCCCACGCTGCCGCTTCACGACTTGTGGGATGTCACATGGGTCACCTGATTTCCACTTCCTTTCTCCTTTTTGAGTTTGGGGGATTAACAATCTCCATTACTCTTTGGGCACACCTGCAAGCAGGAAGTGCTGCAGAATGCAGCTCTCGTCCTTTCATCTCGCTTGCACACAGATCTACTATGAATCTACTTGTATCCAGTTCTACTGAATAAATGTAAGCTATCTCTATTTTTCTTCATCTAACTACTGTGTGAAGACTGAATTTATTTCTGAACGTAATTAAGCTTAATGTGCAAGTCCCTTCTGGTTCACGCTTCTACTTTGCAAGATTGTTGTTAGCTGCTTGGAGTTATTTTATTAACTTTCAAAACTCCATCATTATGGATGTATGGTTCCCAAGTGTACAAATTAAGAAGGTGTCCTGTTACAGATGAGGTAACAGTCCCTCTGGAATGAGCAAGTGCATAGTTTGGAGGTTCACCTTCATTTCAATCTGTCACTAGAAGTACAGTTGGCATCAGTGTCCAGGAGAGCACATTTGGTTGATGTGCCAGCTACTACCCTACCTGAACCGGCTTAGCCTCAGTGATCTGTGCCTAATAACCTTTTAACTGAATTATAACAGTGCAATCTATGTATGATTATCCTTGAAGATGTTTCAGAATCTGAAACTGGTGAAGAACAGATCTGCCTAATTTTTAACTTAAGCAGTGAAATGGGACCACGTAACATTGACCTTGAAAGCATTGCACTGTTTGCTTTTGAGCTGCTAATTTACAGTGTTATGTTAATCTGTAAAACTATCTATGGTTTAAGTACCCAAGTACTTAAAAGTTTGCTTCTTTCAATATCATCCAATCCCTACACTAAGATTAGATGAGGAGGTCAGGCTTGTCAAGAGGACAGGGGATGGGAGATAGGCTGGGGCACAAAAAGTAATACCGAGGTGCCTTTCAGAAAAAAAATCAGTGCAGTAAAAAAATCAATACAGACAGGGAACATATTTAGGACTGAGGTCTCTTTCAGCTGCTTTTTCCCCTCTAAAATTTCAGTTCAGTATGCGAATAATGTCAGATTCAGGATAGTTGTCAGTGCAGTAACAACACTGCAGGGTGTAATGGCATAAGGAAAGCTTCTTGGGGCATGGTCACCAAAGCCTGGTAAGCAGAGAGGAGTAGGAGGGGAAAATATAGAAAATAAAGCCCAAGTTCAAGAAATGCAAGGGTGCATCATAATCCTTTACAGAGAACAAATGAATACATATTCTGATTAAATTAATGAAAAGTCGTCATGGCCAAGACCTTGCCCTCATTAACTGCTGACGATAATGAATAGACACAGGAAGAACATCTGGGTAAATAAATACTTGCAATGCTCATTATAATAATAATATCTATTACTTCACCTATTTAATTGGTTGGTCCTTGGCCACAAAATCTCATGCCGCAATAAATATCTTAAGCCTTTACATTGCAATAAGGTAACACGGAATTTTGCAAATAAAACCATTTTCCACTGGAACTTCCTGGGAGACAAGTCAGGTCAGACTGTCAGGTTCAGATAAACCAAAACCTTTTTTATGGAGATTTAACCAGACCAAATCAGTGAATTAAAAAAATGAAACCAGAAGACTGGGGAGGAATGTGCCTGAAACTAAAGAAAACTCCTGTGCAAATTGCACAATAACCCTGATTTCAATCTGTTTTCTTTGAAATGTATAATCTGAAACGAAATCTGATATCACTACCGTAACACATTACTTTTCTTGAAACAAATGCATAATGATACCGCCCTAATGAGGCTGGAGGGAATGACGCCTGAAGAGAGGACTCTTTCAGCTGTGGCCTCCTGACAGTGTGGTATTCTTTCTGGAGAGGCTTCCCTGATGCTCATTTCCTTCCCCTTTCCTTTTTCATAATTTTATTTTTGTGCCAAATCTGTGCCTATTAATTGATTACAGAGTTCAAAACTTGGAAGAAGGCAGTAGACATAAGGCATTTCCTTATTTCTCTTCCTTCCGCAGTATAGTACAGGGACTGCTTTTAGAATAACAGTTAGAGCCTTGACCTACATTACATATCAAAACTGCTACCTTTCCTTTTTAGGAACTTGTCTCCAATATTTTCACACCATGAAGGATACCTGTGTCTACATTTATTTATTTATTTTATTTTTATCCCACCTTTATTATTTTTATAAATAACTCAAGGTGGCGAACATACCTAATACTCCTTCCTCCTCCTATTTTCCTCACAACAACAACCCTGGGAGGTGGTTATCTTGTTTCCTTAAAGCAATTCCTTAAAGCAATTCTTTCTATATTCTCCTAGTGTATATACCTGCTCAATCTCTCTGTTCAATATCCTATATAAGATCTATGTAAACTTGTGGCTCTTGCATTTGTCTTGCCTGGATGTAAGAGACCAATGACGCACTGTAACTCTTTGACTACATTTTTTATAACTACCTTTTTCTGGATATATATACAGATTCAATCATGTCTGATTCTTGGAGACTGCCTGGACAAGTCCCTGCAGTTTTCTTGGCAAGGTTTTCCAGAAATGGTTTGCCATTGGCTCCTTCCTAGGGCTGACAGAGAGTGACTGGCCCGAGGTCACCCAGCTGGCTTTGTGACTAAGGCGGGACTAGAACTCACAGTCTCCCGGTTTCTAGCCCAGTGCCTTAACCATTACGTCTGTCTGTCTGTCTGTCTATCCATTCTGGTCGTTGTTTCAGTAATTGTGATGGAAGGGCTGACAGAAATCATTCTCTTGTACAGTTTTTTTAAAATCCAGAGTCTCTTTTACTCCATCATATCATCAAACATCCTTTTCCAGACTTCCCATTAGCATAATTTCACACTTATAGCATTTTGTAACACAATCAGCGACTATCTTACCAAGCATGATTCTGTCTATCCTGCCTGAACCTCTAGAGAGGATCTATGGAAGGTCTCATCCACATGAAAAGTGGGATTGGAACAGAAGGCAGGTCTTTTCCATTGTAGCCCCCACACTGTGAAATATGCTTCTTCTGGAAATATACTTGCCCCCTACCCTTTTCTCATATTGGAAGGACCTCAAAACCATTCTTTTTCAACAGGCCTTTGCCCGGTAGAGAGAAGTTGTGGATAATTGTCTGGTTATTGTTCTTATTTTATTGTGTCTTAGGGAGGTTAATTAGGGTTTTGTTGCTGTTGCACACCACTCAGAGTCTGTATCAATTGGAACAGTATATAAATGCTGATAGGTAATAAATATTTTTGTTCTGTCCCAAACAGCTTCCATACTGTATCTTATTTTTCATACAGGATTTGTACTTTCTCTTGAAGTTGCTTTTACTTCTTTCCTTTTTTCCCATGCCCATTATTTTTCCTATGATTCAATATTAAAATACAAATAATGGTCTGTCCCACACTCAGAAACTCTCATGACTCATGTATCTTTCATTAACTCTTAATCTTTAATCACAATCAAATGCTTTTTGATTGATTCCTTTGCCATGTGTATGCATGAACATACTTACAATATGCTTAAACCATATATTCAAAACAAACAGATCTTTTTCTAAGTAGAGTTTAACCAAACAGTCACCATTCTTTTATTCTTGGGTCTCCAATTGGCCCTATCACTTTTCTGTATTCTCTTATCTCATTCCCACCCACCAGTCCATTCATGTCACATAACAGACTAATTTCCCCCCCAATTTGCATTCATTCAGAATGTTGCACAATTTTTCTCAAAATTATTTCTGGTTCTTCCATTAGTATCATTCACTGGAGCATGGCATGCAATTATCACCAACCTATGAATTGCTATTTTTACATGCACCCACAGCAATCTCAATGACTCCAATTCAACCATTCTGAAATACAGTTTAACCCCTTCATTTATAATTAACCCTATAGTTTGTCTTCCCTGCATGTATTTGTTAAGTCCAATCCATTCCGTCTGTCTGTCTGTCTGTCTGTCTGTCTGTCTGTCTGTCTGTCTGTCTGTCTGTCTATCTATCTATCTATCTATGACCCCCTCAACAAGAGAATTCCATCTAGCGGGGTCCAGGAGACGTGCCTTCTCTGCGATAGCGCCCGCCTTATGGAATATCTTGCCCCCGGAGGTGAGACTGGCCCCTTCACTCCTGGCCTTTCGGAAGGCCCTTAAGACCTGGCTCTGCCGCCGGGCCTGGGACGACAGAGGCGGTAGTGCCTCCTGGGGTTGGCTGGCCCCGTAGTAATACAATCTATCCTACGGTCCTCAATCCATCTTGGATTTCATGTATTTTATTATTGGATGTTATTTTTAGATATTGTATTTGTATAGTTTTTAAACTTTCAATTGTTGTAACCCGCCCAGAGTCCCTTGCACGGGAGATGGGCGGGGAATAAATTGAAATAATAAATAAAATAAATAAAATAAATATCTTCATTTCATTCATTAATTCATCTTCTTTACCACACATTTTTCCTAATTTCAATCACAATTTTCCATATACTATGGTTGTCCACAAATGGGCCCATGAATACTGACTTTTACTGCCCTTCATGGCTTTAGTCAGCCAAAACTTTCACAAAACATTTTTCATTAAGATAAAGAAAGATTACACTAGATTACCAGCCTTAATTGCACCCATGCCAGAAGCTGTATTCTTTGCTACTCATAAGAATGGTAAAGTTTTGGGACATTTTGGTTAGTATGCGGCAAACACAACCAAACCCAGTTTTACCATCCGCATGCTGACACTAAAAACTACCTTGGAAACCAACATACTGTTGTTCACATTCCACCAGCTAGGAGACATATGCATTGTACTGCTTTCATCAAATTCCTATTGCCATTATGAGTAATATGAAAAAAAAAAAGAAACGGTTATTTTGCCAGTCACTTGAATGAATATTTTAAATTATACTTCACAGAACAGTAGATATCCTAGTAAGTCAATGGGAAAAAAAACCACCTAAATTTTGAACCGCTTGAAAAACTTCTGTATAATCAAAGAAAATTTAAGGTATCAGCACAGAGTTGATCTCAGAAGATCTGTAAGAAAATGGGTGGGTGGGGGAGAAATATTACCAAGTGACTTTTTTTTCCGCTCCTGGCAAAGATACAGACTCTTGGAATTTGCCTTCCCTGTCCTTGGCTCTCATGAACCTGGCTTTCCCTGACAGAAATTTATGACTTACTGTAGAAAAAAGCTCAACACCTTAAAAACCACAATAATATTTGAAGAAAAAAGAACATGTGAAACTTAAGTTAGAAAATTCTGTGGCTTGAATCATGTCAACTGGATTTCTATTTTCTTAGTGGAAACGTTTCACTCCTTATCCAAGGAGCTTCTTCAGTCTGAATTGGATAAGGAGTGAAACGTTTCCACTAAGAAAATAGAAATCCAGTTGACATGATTCAAGCCACAGACTGTTCCACCTGGATGACTGAGAACCTTCATAGACTTAAGTTAGAAAAGTTTTCTTAACTGTACAGTAATTCTTGAATGAGAACAGCAGCTAAGGAGAAAAAAATCATCTCTATATTACTGTATATCTTAAAAGCCATCAAGTTTTAAATTATAAGTCTATTCAGTTGGCACACTTAAAATCAGACAGATGTGTCTCAGTTCTTAAAGCACAAAACAATTTTTAAGCATCCTAGTTGCTTAACTATTATAGATAAAAACTATCTCATCAAAAGAACAGGAATTGCCCTTTATGCAGAACCCCCAAAATTTAAAACTGTGGAAAAGAATAATAAGATCAACTGTGCAATTATGCCAGTCTCCACAAATACTGTAGGGCACTGGAATTTTCCATCTGCATAATTTCTTGGAGCTTTGATGATAATCCACATTAAAGTGAGATAACCAAAAGAAAACAAAATTGTGAGACCACACATATTTGCCCTTGACAGATAATCTTGTCTCAGCTTTCCCAAGCAATGAAATAATAAATGTTAATCATACACCACTTGCCATTTTACTCATAGAATATCTCTGTACTGTTCACATATAAAGTTCACCAAGGAATAAATGTGGGTAACTTGATGTGAGATAAAGCAGGGTGAAGATATGACAGAGATTTATAGAATTATAAAAACTGCAGAGAGGTTAATAGAAAAGTGGCATTCTTCAGATCTCACAACAAGATCATTCAATAAAACCAATCACCATTGACTGGTGGAGACTCAGGATAAATAAAAGTCAGTTGCATATGTACAACTTAACTGCTAGAGAACAATGTCAAGGAAGTAATGTACTGATTACATTTCGAGGTTCAACATCTGGTACAAATGTTCTTCAAATCCTGTATCACCTACAACCAGATTATTCTGGCCTTCAGCCATATGAACCTGTTTAGGCTTGAATTCTGTTGTGTGAGTTCTTATCTCTACTCCATTTGTTGTTGTTGTTCAGTCGTTTAGTCGTGTCCGACTCTTCGTGACCTCATGGACCATAGCACGCCAGGCCTTCCTGTCCTCCACTGCCTCCCGGAGTTTACTCAAGTTCATGTTCATCACATCGGTGATGCTATCTAACCATCTCATCCTCTGCCGTCCCCTTCTCCTTTTGCCTTCAGTCTTTCCCAGCATCAGGGTCTTTTCCAGTGAGTCCTCTCTTCGCATTAGGTGGCCAAAGTATTTGAGCTTCAGCTTCAGCATCTGTCCTTCCAATGAGCAGTCAGGGTTGATTTCCTTTAGGATTGACTGGTTTGACCGCCTTGCAGTCCAAGGGACTCTCAAGAGTCTTCTCCAGCACCACAGCTCGAAAGCATCAATTCTTCGGCGCTCAGCCTTCATTATGGTCCAATTCTCACAGCCATACATTACTACTGGAAAAACCATAGCTTTAACTATACGGACCTTTGTCGGCAAGGTGATGTCTCTGCTTTTTAATATGCTGTCTAGGTTTGCCATAGCTTTCCTCCCAAGGAGCAAGCGTCTTTTAATTTCATGGCTGCAGTCACCGTCTGCGGTGATCTTGGAGCCCAAGAAAATAAAATCTGTCACTGCTTCCATTTCTTCCCCTTCTATTTGCCAGGAAGTGATGGGACCAGATGCCATGATCTGGGTTTTTTTAATGTTGAGTTTCAAGCCAGCTTTTGCACTCTCCTCTTTCACCCTGATCAAGAAGCTCTTTAGTTCCTCTTCACTTTCTGCCATTAGGGTGGTAGATAATAAACTAGCAAAACCCAACAGCAAAGTCTTTCTAATAGCTTTGGAAACCACTGCCCAGGAAAATCTAACAAGAGCTTTCTCTTCCTATGTATAGAGTGGGAAGCAATTGTAATTCTTTCAATTTGCTGGGAGGGGAAAGTTACTGTTTCTTATGTTGCTGCATTTATTAATTTATTTTTTAAAAAAGATTTTTCATGCTTTAATAAGCCTCCCCATAGCAGCCACGGGATTTTGGAAAAAGATGCAGGCACTTTAATTCATTTTGATTTTCCCTTTATTAAAAATACTTTGGATATAGATTATTATTCCTCTCTGTATGGTTAATATTGTTTCACCTAGCTGAAACAATATTAAATGAATATATGATATGAAGAGGTGGAAGGGTAAATTCAGGAGTAAAGCAGGAGAACTAACTGCAAATACAGCAGTGGCAGCAAACTGGATGGTTGGTTTAGGGGAAATCTCAAACTTCAGGAGCAGAGATAGGCAATCTTTTTAGACTGATGGACATATTGGGAATGTTGAAAGGATATATTGGCCAAAATTGCCTTTCCATGTATTTGAACATACATATGGCCATATGCTTAAATAGATTTCCACTTCACATCTTCTTCTGTAACCTGAAAATTGTTCCAGTGGGTCCTCCAGTCCTCTGAAACAGATTTTTGCTATATGCAGGGAAGAGTAATCTATTGGGTAGAAATCTTTTTGTACAATTTCAAAGTTGAACTAGAAACCTTTTCAGGAATTGAGACATATACTAAAGATGAATATACTGGGGCAGAGCTTGAACATTTCTTTAATTAATTTATTTATTTAATCACATTTGTATAGTTGCCCATCTCACATAGTGACTCTGGGCGACGTACATATTAAAACAATCAAAATACATAAAAACCATTAAAACAACCAAGTGAAATTAAAAGACAAAAACAACTAAAAAACCAGAATGGCGGCAAAAAGAGTGGATTCCATTAACTCTCATACAACCATCTAGCAGGCTCCACTCTGTCATGGGATCCCCAAGCTAGTTGACAGAACCATGTCTTAAGGGCTTTCCAGAAGGCCAACAGGGTTGGGGCCAGCCTCACATTGGGGGGAATGATGTTCCACAGGGCGGGGGCAACAGCAGAAAAGACTTTCCTCCTAGGTCCTGCCCAACGAAACTCCCTGGCCAACAGGAACTGCAACATGCCTCTCCTGCCAGACCTGATGGGATGGGTAGATGTAACCAGGGAGAGAGCATGCTGATGATACCTCACTCCATGGCTTGGAGAAGCTGTACCTGGAATGGCTCTTACTAAAAAACTGCTGGGCCAAACTGGTACTCTTCCTCAAAGACTGTGCTTGCTGAATTTCACAGACCACAGGGAGATAAAGACCTCACAGTTAGGCTCATTCTGAGAGGATGCTGTATCAAAGGAGAAAATAATCATTCTAATTCCAGGGAATTCCTCCCTGTTGTGATGATAATGTCCTTGCTATCAGTGCACAATGAATAAAATAGCCCAGAGTATTAAACAAACAAACTAAAATGGTTGCCTTCACTCTGATTGCTTTGGCTGATTAACAGAGGAATGGAGCAAATGTTTTTAAAGGCTCATTCATATAAAAACAAAGAATAGATGAGAAGAGAAGGTGCAACAAGCATTTATGGCAGCTTCAGAGGTCAAGCATCTCAAGAGTGCCTAAAATACATGCCAACCCTGGGGGCCCAAACGCAGAAAACTGGCTCTGGAAATTGTTCACCTGTTAAATAATTAGACATTTTATAATTGGGAAATTAAAATGGGCATAGACTAGAAGCCAGGCTGAAGAGCAGCTTTCTTTTAGCATCATATGAATGTTCACAAAATGTTTTCAATGTTCCAGCAATTACTTTTCTGAAAGCTGCTGAAAACCAGCTTGGAAATCCTCCTGACTTTATGGATAGAGACTGTTAAAATCTCTTAGGGATGGCAGGCTGCCACTGCCACATATCCTGGCTTAGTCTCAAAATGCCACCACTCAACAACATTGAGTGCTTCATCAGTAATCAAATGGTCTCTTATCTCACTTCCCTGTTGATTAGGAAGTACAGATGGCCAATTTCATCAAAACTAGTTAAATCCTGCACATGTGCTTTGTTTCAGAAAAATTATGCAATCCGTTTCCTGGAATTTTTCAATATCTTCAAGGAGTTCTCTTCCAAATGAGCAAAAAGAGAACATACACAAAATTAGAGAAATATTCCAAAAGAGGAGCAGCATTTGATATTCACATTACTTATTTTCAAACCTGGTTAAACCCCCCACTGTATTCACTATGGCAGACTCCCAACAAAGTATGCACAGTTTTGGGGTTTGACAGAGCAAGAAGGTATGAAGGAGCAGTTGTTCTTGCTACTTCCTGCTACTCAGCATTCAAGTTGGTTAAATTTATAAAAAGTTAAATATACTGATTAAAATTAATGATATAATAAATATTAACACCAGAGGAGCAATCAAACAACACAATAGACCCTAATCAAGGAACTATTAACTCAGTCAATCAACCAAGCAGCAAACAACAACCCAATCAAGGTACTACCAAGGAGAGTACAACACCCCCACCAACACAGGCAGGACACGCCATGATATATAAACAGAGAGCAAGTCCCACTCCCTTTTCGCACTGAAGATGTTGCCTAGCCTGGCAATGAAACGTCTGCAAGAAAACAACAAGGCTCAGAGAGCACCAAGGTTGTTGTTGTTCAGTCGTTTAGTCGTGTCTGACTCTTCGTGACCTTATGGACCATAGCATGCCAGGCCTTCCTGTCCTCCACTGTCTCCCGGAGTTTACTCAGATTCATGATATTTAAATAAATAAAGATGACATCCTCTGGGGAAGGGCAAGGAAAAAAGTAGGCAGGCCAGGGTGAAAAGAGCTATAAATAAATTAACATAGTTAATATGATTATTCCTAATTAATTTCATAATTTGGCACATTAAAAGGTAATACAGTATTGGATAACAGCTTTCAGAAGGAGTCTAGGAGCCACATTTGAGGTTTTCAGGTGTAACTCAGGTTATATATTTAATATTTATTGTGGAGTCCATTTATAGCACCAAGGACTCCACAATTAATATTAAATACATAACCTGAGTTCCAGCAACTCTGGCTAGGGAATTCTGGGAGTTGAAGTCCACACATCTTCAAGTTGCTAAGGTTGGGGACCCCTGACAGCTTTCAATGTGAAAAATGTTGCACTGATCTCCAGCTAGGGCAAGATGCATAGGTGCTCCCCAGGGTTTCTACCTTCGTCCCTAGTATCAAGCTGCCCACAATTTATGATAAATAACAGAAAGTGTTATCTTAAACCCACCTCTGAGGGCTGTTGTATATAAGAATGAGACCCCTTTTTTGCTATGGCCTAAGCCTTTGGAATGGGTTGTTACGTGGTGTTCATCAAATTCCATAATTACAAGCTTGCTAGAAATCCCTGAAGACTCATGTTATTTGGCTTCTCTCTGTGTCTTACTATTCCTATGTTATATTTGTATGGATTAGGGATTTTATTATTATTTGTATTTATTTCAATCTACAAATAATTTAAATAAAAAATAATACATAGTCGACCATTCTGTTCTTGGAGGCAACTAAATACTTAGAGTGAACACTCACTTTGTGCACAGGTACAATAACATCCTCCTGCTCATGTTTTCCAGAAGCACTTATCTAGAATCCCACTGCCTCCATTACTGATGATAATATGTAGTCTCAATGACCATCAGCCATTAATGGCTTTATTCTCCATAAGATAACGCCATCTGCTTTGGGGTGCTAAGGGTACAAAATTCTGGTCTCGAAAAACAGCTGCAACGCTAGCTGACTATCAGTCGAGCCACCAGCCCAAGCAAGACAGTACCAGCCCTGACTGGTTAAGATACAATAGCAGAGTCCAAAATAATGTCTTTCCAAATGACTCAGGAGCCAGTTCAGTATTTTCCCTATCACTTCTTCAAATGTGACACCTCTAATCAAATTCCTTTCCACTCCAGAATGTCAGTCACACATCTTCAGTCAGATGGCAGTACTTATCTGAATTCTGTTTCGCTTTTCTATCACCTCGTCTTGTCTCAGTGTAACACTATGTATGCCAGTCCAGTTTATGTCAGCTCCTGATTATGCAAATATTTCTGGATGTCACCCAAGATATCTGATAAATGAAGAGGTATGAACCTCTCACTAATGGAAGGTGTCAGTTTTCTTCCTTTGCCGTTTCCTTCGTTTCACTTCATAGCAAGCTTAATAGGCAGTTTACGCTCCTAATACAGTATTATACTAAGGAGATGAGGTTTTTCTAGTTGCATAGTACATGTCAAAACATATACGTAAGATAATTCACCTGGTTAAAGTGCGTTGAGAACTTCACATGCATAAAACAATGGGACTGGTTTTGTGCATTCTGTGGTTTAGCAACTTAAGAATTGAACACACTGAACAGACCAGAGAAATCTTTCAAGTTCCAACCTTTCAACCTTCCAGCTTCGTAATCAAATGCAAAATATAGCAACACGTCAAAAAATTCATACATACAAAACCAACATTGTTTAAATCTGCCTTGGAATCCCCAGAGTAATCAGCTGATGTGGAGCAAGTTTAAGGAATGGAAAAATCAGTCAGTCCTATTTCTCACATGCCTTTTTTTAGTCCATAAAGTAGAATGCAGTGGGAAAACAAACTCCAAACTGCTTACTCAGCAGTGGTAACCATTCTGGGGGTTTACTCCTAAGTAAAAAAATGCATGATTCATCTTTGATTAGCATTAAAATGGAAAGATTTCTCACTGTTTTCTTGGCATGGTTAAAGTTCACATTTTAACTATGATAAGATTCACATTTTAACAAGAAACAAATTCTCAATTTGTTCACTCACTTCTTTGACTTCTAGACAGCTACATAAAAATGGCTATTCCAGACTGATAACCAAAATAGACAATTTTTCCAGACTACACACAAATAGAAGCATTGCCCTACTCCAAGGTTTCCCAAACTTTATATGGCTGGGGACTATTTTTGTCGGCATCATTTTTTTTTTGCCTTTTTTGTGTATGTATCTCTCTGTGTGTTACTTTACAGTGCCCAAAATAAGCTTTTAAATATTTGGTTGCCTGATTGCCAGCACAGTGGCTGAATGCTTCAGATGAAAGATCTCCCCTTTCCTCTCCAACAAGAGAGGTTACGAGATGGCAACTGCAACACTCTGGTTGGAGGAGAAAGAGAGCAATTATTTGCACAGTTTTAAAGAATTTTTATTTTATAAGGACCAGTACTGGGCCAGAGACCACATTTTGGGAACCACTGTGCTGATGTATTTTGGTTCATACTTGGCTATATCTATAATGGCAGTGGTGATTTCAGATTCTCTATAGTTCATTATAGTTCTGCCTCTATTGAAGCTGGGAGATAAGGGACTGGTTGGAAGAACATGTCTGGAAGTTGGAGAATATCACAGCTGTTTTTTATTTCATCTTCAAGAATCTATAGATGGATATTCTAATTATCACACAAGTTCTAATAATTCCTCCAGTCAGAAGGAACTATAGTCAGAAGACAGGAAGCCTTGAACTTTTCTCACAGCCCTCTGACAATGACTTGAGAATATATACTGTAGGTAATTTCTTTTTTTTTTAAGAAAACACCAAACAGTGAAATAGAAATTAAGATTGTTGGTTGAACATTTTATGCATAAATATTTTGGACTTAATTTTTTTTTAAAAAATTAGACCTCTGTTGCTCAGTTTTATAAGAAAATAAAACCAATACACATTCCTATCTGTGAATAAACCTAAAGTTTAACCACTGGTGAAGAATCTTTAGTTTTCAAGGAGATCATATTTTGCCCTTTTTATGTTTTGCTCCAGAACCATGTATTCATGGGGTTGGAGTCATGTGGCTCAGCTACCGCTTCGGTAATATAATCAATGTTATAAAAAACCTCCAGTATTGGTTAACATATCAGAGAACAGTGCAGACTGGTTTGCCTATTCCTAATTATACTTGGGCCCCATCCAGAATAAAGTGTTTATACAGCTCTCAGTCGTTTAAATGTGTTGGTTAATTGTGCCCCAGGTATACTTATTTAGATACCACATGCATGCATCTAATTTTGGCAGAATTAAATGCGCTGCTATTTTTGGCTTTGAAATTTTAATTGCTACATTGAGATTTGGCAGAGAAATGGGTGCTACATTTCCCCTACTTATTAATAATATTAATATTAAATGAAAAAGTCCGGAAGCCTTTACCCTATCTTAGTGCCTCATGGGAACTGGCTATCTAATGGCAATCACATTCTTAGTATTCTCAGTGATGCTGTTTGGTGCATGTAAGAACTGTTATCCATGACTTCCTGGTAACTTTGCTCAAAATCTAGATCCAACTGAAGAACAACTACATTTTTCCAGTAATGGAACAACAATACTTTGTTGGGTTAATTGTACTAATATTGTGTGTATAAAAGGTTGCATAAATGTCATTAGCTCTTAACTGAAGGCAGTATAGTGGGCACCACCTATGTTTAGCCTTGAGAAAAGCCGGGGAGGGGGGGCAATATGTGAAAGAATCTCAGACAGATCAGAACCTGTTTTCTCTCATTCCACGGTGCAGAATAATACATACAGGAAGGCAGATTTCTGACTGAATGTTAGCAAAATGCCTCCTAATCGTAAGAGCAGTTCAATAGTGAAACCAATTTCCTAGAAAGGTGGTAGACTCCTCTATGCTGGACATGTTCAAGCACAGGCTACACAGCCATTGGTCTGAATGGTCCCTTCCAACTCTGTGATTCTATGATTCAAGGAAGACAAATAATGGTACTGACCTATGCAACTCCACAGTCATGATTTTCATTTGTGAAAAATTACATTTTCTTAAAATATAGTATTTTAATGCAAACCTTGGAAGGCTATAAATAATTGTATCATCTGGTACAGAATTTTTTTTAAATACAGCAGCTACTTGGAAGTTCTTCCAGGTCTAAACTCTTGATTTACTTCTTTTTTTTCTATGACAGTTCCCCACCCACACCCCAAATTATATAAAAGTGATCCTACCCTGGTTTTCAAACTGTATAAAGGTGTTCTATTTAAAACAGTACATAATACTAGGGCTGTACATGTTTCAAAAGTGTTTAAGAACTGCTTTGAACCTTGCCCAACTGCAAGCAGAACAGAGCGGAGCAGAGCAGAGTACTTCTTTTCTGTTCATTAAAGCAGCCTGATTTTTTTTTCCTGGCTTCTGATTAAGCAAGTCTAGTTCTTTGATTTTTCCTCAACAATGCTTTAATGCATACCTTCCCTAATTAAAAAAGAACTTTGAACTGAATACAAGTGTGACTATTAGCACTCCTCAGCAATTTCATGGAAACAGAGCAATACACTGCTTATGCTGGAATGGAATAAATGCAAGTGGTGAGCTAAGTGGAAAATCTACATTTTAATTGTCTGGAAAAATTCCTAATGGCCTTGTATACGTTTTTATTATACAATATGTAACCGTGAGTTTATGTTTTATAACTAAGGTGTTATCTTTTCTCATGATGGAAAGCTAACAAACCAACTCAGCTGAACTCTTTGGACACCAAAGATGTGAAACAATACCAATGCCAGACTCATTATTTTCTTCCACTGTGGCAGAGAATAGCATGGATGAATGGTTAATGCATCTGTGAAGGACCAGGTTTGAAAGATCACCAGTGTTAAGATTAATTTACTTCTACATTTAAGAACAAAAACCCAGAAATTATTATAATTGTGCTACTTAAAAAGAGCTCAGATGTGGCAGTGACTGTGGCAGCAATGGAGAAAACTGAAGAAGACAGAGAGCTTAAGGCAGAGTTTTTTTCCCATTCCAAAATCGTGAAAATCTCAAATGATAACATAACCATATTTTGAAGTGTATTATTGACACCAGATGATTTGGTACTCTAGCCTGGCTGAGGATGACAGTACGTCTGGAGGGTAACTGGTTAGGAAAGCTGTTAAGAAAGAATCCATGATGCATGGCTCTGTTTGCCCTGCCCATGCCATCTGTTGAGAAGGAAAGAACCATTTGAGCTTTTCTTCTGAAGGTACATGTGACATATGGAAACAGGCAAGAAGAGAGGATGTGACATGTACTGCATTGCCAACATGAAAGCTATCAGTAATGCAGAACAGGTGCTGCTTTTATAACTCACTTTTGCCCAGACAAATAACAGGACTAGAATAAGGGAAAGAAGCTCTTCACTCCGTTATAATAATAATTATAACTCACTGTTATACAAGTGAGATGCCTATTATTTATTTGGGACTGGACCAAATCCTTCCTGAAATAGTAATTCATTAGGAATGAGAGAGAAATTAAAATTATCTACTGTATAGACATTTTCTTAATTTCCACTTATTTTATTAATCAGCCCTTCCATTAGTGTTTCTGCAACCACATTTTTACAGGTTTTGAAAAATGGAATCACAATTTCATTTCATCCCTTTCTCTTATTCTCTAGCTTAATTAGCTATAAGCATGTTTACATTTCCTTCAAAAAGCCAAGTAATCCTATGAAATTTCGTTATCTGAGGACTGAAATGACAGTAGCTCTTCCTAAATCTGGGAATAATGCATGGAAGATTGAGCTAACAATGGCTGTTTACTACCAGTGGAATCACTGGTAGAATGTTTTAAATACCAGCTGCTAAGGAGGAACAGTGGAAGAAGAGTATTGTTTGCCTGTCCCTGTTAGTGGTCTTGTTGAATAACATTGTGATTCGCCATATTGGAATACATAGGCTTTTCTTATTTACTTGTATTTATATTCTTATTTGGGAGGTAAGCCTTGGGGGAAGGCTTCTCTGAATGGTGCACTGACATATTTTCAGTTAATTTTGTATCCTTTTTTACAGATTTTTAAAAATTATTCTGAGATAAAATACCAATCAAAGAGAATATTTGTAGCTCAGGGTTGAACTGTGTAGTCCTTGGTGCTCTCTGAGCCTTGTTGTTTTCTTGCAGACGTTTCATTGCCAGATTAGGCAACATCTTCAGTGCGAAAAGGGAGATAAAATATTCCTTCTCCCAAATCATTTTTTGTATATGAAAGGCATTATGAGAATTACCTTTATTTTTTTTTAAAAAACGAATTCAAACAAAATCTACAACATGTACTAGGATATTGGTCCATAATCTGGGGGTTCTCCTGTACTCACGACTCCTACTTGAGGATCAGGTGGCAGTCATGGCCAGGAGGGCCTTTGCGCAACTTTGAATTGTACACCAGTTATGCCCATTCCTGGACCAACATGCCCGTCTCACTCACGCCCTAGTCACCTCCCGTTTGGACTATTGTAACGTGCTCTACATGGGCTTTTCTTGAAGAGTATCCGAAAGCTTCAGTTGGTTCAAAATGTGGCAGCCAGCACAGTTTTGCGCAAGTCTAGATTTGGGCATGTGTCACCACTTTTGCGGGAGCTGCATTGGTTGCCAATTTGCTTCCGGGTCCAATTCAGGGTGCTGGTTATTGCCTTTAAAGCCCATCATAGCTTGGGGCCAGGTTATTTGAAGGACCGCCTCACCCCAGTCACATCTACCCAGCCCACCAGAGTGGGGAGGCAGGGTATGTTGCGGGTCCCATGAATGAAGGAAGTGTATCTAGTGGGACTGAGAAAAAGGGCCCTCTCCGTGGTGGCTTCCTCCCTATGGAACATCATTCCCATGGAGATAAGATTGGCCCCCACCTTGCTCCTTTTCCAAAAGGCCTTGAAGATGTGGTTTTGTCAGCAGGCCTAGGGACCTCAGGTTGATTCGGAGTCAATCAAGTGGTTAGTTTGATTATGTTTGTTGCTGCCATTTGGGGTGGCGGTTTATTGTTTTTTTTTTTTGTATTTGGATTTTAATCTTGTAAGCGGCCCAGAGTCACCATGTATGAGATGGGCAGCTATATAAATTTGTTTAATAAATAAATAAATAAATAATCCATTCAAAGATTGTTGTGGCCATTAATGAAACCATTGGCCATTTAGCATGAAACATATGCTAAATATTAATTGAGTTATTTTAGAATTTTTTAAAGATCGTTGGTACTTTTTCAATCCTTAGGATTTAAACTAAGAAAAGTTCTGGGTGAATACAGAATTGGAGGTGAGTCACTGAATACGATCAGACCAGAATAATGTTTGTGACTAAATGTAATACTTAGTGAATAGTTCAACAATGAGTAGGGAATAAGATCTGTGATGTCCCTTTGATTATTTAGTGTAAGTATGGATACAAGTTTAAGAATGTTAAGGCTGGAGTTGGAAAGGCAAGAAGAAGTAAATAAATAAATATTAAAGTAACCTCACATGAGATAAGACTGTCATGTAAATACATAGTGGTGCCCACCATATTCCAGTCTGGGAAAAGAGTGGCAAAGACAGAGAAAGAGAGAGGGGGAAAAAAGGAGAGAGATTCCTGTATTCTGTTGGCAATCTTTTTAGTATATAATGACTTCTTTTGGTCTCCAGTACAGCCTTAATTTAATGAAAATTAGTCCTTGAAGATTCTGCTGTTAGGTAGTTACTGGGGGTGGGGAGGAGAAGTATTTGAAGATTTGCGAATCAAGCCATGCCAGGGTGCTCTGACAAAAGAATGTATAGTATATGGTGATGCATGAGATGTACTGGGTAGGGATATAAACATACATGTACTTTTGTATGCACATGATATGTCATTAGATGAGAACCTGTATGATTTGAAGTGAATGCTAAACTGTATGATGCAATTATGAGTATGCATTTGAAAATCAAGGTATCAAAGACAAAAGTGGGAAAATGAAGTGAATGATTGCAAGTTATACATAAATACTAGGGCATGCTAGGGCAAGTAGATGAATTGGTGTATCTTAACACAATGTTTACAGAAGATATGGAAAAGGATGAAGAAATTTTAAGATTTACAAATGCTGATAGAAAGGTAGTGGGTAGTATGTGGTCTATTGTGAGGAATAAATGTTTAGTAAAAGAAGTGAAAATAGCTATGTATGAGAGCATACTGCTACCTACTTTATTTGATGGAAGTGAGAGTTGTGTATGTCAGGAGAAACATGAAAATCTGTTGAATGCAGCAGGTATAGGCTGCTGAAGAAGTCTCTGTGGTAAAACAGGAAAGACAGGGTAAAGAATGAATGGGTGCTGAATGAATATGGATTGAATATAAAAGTGAATGGTTTGATTATATAAAGAGAATGAATGAGAATCAAATCACAAAACAAATACATGAAGGAAGAGTGAATAGATTGAGAAGAAGGGGCACATGGAGAAAATTTTACTTTCTAGGAATATATTGACAAAATCAGGAAAGTTAATGATGCAACTATGGTTGACAAAAACATCTAGTTATAAAATTAATTGAAGTTTTCTGGGTTTACAAAGGAAAAATACAGGATATAGTTTGTTGGTTGCCAAATTTATAAAACTGTACTGAACATATGTTTTTGATGGAGCATATGTCCATGTTCTCATTGAAAATGCCAATTTGGTACTAATATAATCCAATTCCATGATTTCTACTGAAATACATCTTGAAGAAAATATATACAAACTTGCTTTAATAAAGCAGACTGGAATATGGCATAATTTCTGGGGGAAAAAAGAATGGAGAAAGAATATATCCCTTTCTCCACCAATCTTCTACTCCACCCCCTAAAAATCTCTCTAAAATTATAAAGCTAGTAAGTAGGCTACATTGAAACATTAAAATCTTTATATCACAAAAATGTTATAATATAAAAATGATAAGAAAATAATATGATAGAACCATGAAGTTGCAGAAATTGTTAAGTAATATCAAAAAGATGAGTATGTGAAGTCCAAGAATAATTAACATTTATTGATTCATCAAATTAAGAAATTGCATCCTCTACCTTTTATTGTATTTGTTCCGATGGAATGCAGACTAAAACATTAAACCTTACAGTAAATCAGGAAACAGAGGAATACAGAAGCAAAGGGAATTCAGTAAATTTAAATTAAAATGGAAACGTATCAAACTGTGATATAGCATTACATTTATTTACTTATTTACTTATTTATTTATATTTATTTTATATCCCGCCTTTATTATTTTTATAAATAACTCAAGGCGGCAAACATACCAAATACTCACTCCTCCTCCTCCTGTTTTCCCCACAACAGCAACCCTGCGAGGTGAGTTACATAACCTATTGGCTAGATCATAGAAATTGTAGTTCAGTATCTCTGAATGGGATCAGGTTATTTGCATTTTGTGCTTCAATAGTTAAAATTTCTACCTTAGTAAACAATGTACATTTGATTTTAAAGTGATTCTTTCCCACACACTGTTCCATTTTAACATTTATATATTTACACTTAGTATTAGGCACTAAAAAGCCTGTTGACTTTGCAAGTCTATTAAAGTTTAGGAATTAATTTTGTTATGCTCAGTGGGGTAAGGCACATCTTTGCAGCCTAAATGTAATGCAGAAAGAAAGAGATGTGCTAAGCAGATCTCTGAGTTATCAAGAACCAGATTTATGGTTTTGCCAACTGCAAAAGTGTTCAGAAGAAAAGGTTGAGAGTTAACTTCCTTGAAGTTGTTTGGGGTCGAAAATTTAACCCCAACTCAGTAACAAAATGTCAGCTCTGTTTTTAAATACTTTCTTAGTAAAGCTTCCTTTATGTTATTCCCTGAACAGCTCTGCAGCAAGATTATTATATGATCAAAAGTGGAAAGGTTCGGCACTACCCACAATGGAGGAATGGCTGGTGAAGATGATGGAACTTGCAGAGATTGACTTCTTTGATTAGAGAAAAAACAACATCTACATTTATTGCTGACTGGAAACCCCTTATAGACTTTTTGCATGAGATAGGGAAAAAAATGAAATTTTGATTTGTAGTTTTGAAGATTAGAAAATATTAGATAAAAGAAAAAAGATATGGTTTTTTGTAACTATAGAGTAAGAGATAATTTTGTAATCATACTTGTATTTGCTGCAAAGGAAATCGGAAGCTTCTTTCTATTTTTTAAAATATTTTCTTTTTGCACTTTTGTCTTTTCCTTTCTTTACTTTGTATTAGCAAAACAAAACAAAACAAAACAAAATACAATGAAATTACTGAGAAAAGAAAGCATAACTAGGAAGGCTAGATGACCAGCATATAGTCTTTATTGTTATCTTCCTTTTTCGTTTGCTAGTTTTGTTTGGCTACTTCTGCTCACAAACTTTTATGGGCCTTTATGGGCATAATATGTTTGACAAAAGTATATAATATAAAGAGTATAATAATAAGTATTTTAG
Source organism: Charina bottae (assembly GCA_023362775.1). Classification (NCBI taxonomy): domain Eukaryota; kingdom Metazoa; phylum Chordata; class Lepidosauria; order Squamata; family Charinaidae; genus Charina; species Charina bottae. The sequence continues at coordinate 74,724,665 of JALMGJ010000001.1, read as the reverse complement.
AGTAGTGTCCATTTTCACTAGCTTGTTTTTTTAATAGCAACAGTATCTATAAGATTAAGTTATTATTGCTAAGAATCCAAGTATAGGCATGTCATGCTGGTCACCTTCATTTATAATTTATACTAATGTTGTCTTTATCAGAAAAGCTTGATGTTAATGAATACCAAAAAAATGCAAATATTTGGTCTAAAAATGTTTTTACTCTTTTTATAGATGAACTCAACGTATGGAAATTTTTGTGGCTGCCCAGCTTGTCCATCAATAAAGAAAGATGATCTGTAGGAGAATTCAAAGTAATCTAGGCTTCAAAATATTTTATTTTGTCAGTGTAAATAGTTGTGGATGCCTGACGCAAGGGGAGGGCAGTTTTTAAAATGGGAAAAAATATTAAGGGAAGAAAGTGATATTTGGTAAAACAACCTCTACTTTCCCAAAGAGTTTTGAAATAACAAGTGGGGTGATCAGGTACATGAACTGCATCTGATCCAGACTTCTGCATTGCTCATACTACACCCCAAAGTTAAAAAACAGTTGGAGTTCAGTGCAAAAATGATCCAAATGGATGGTTTAAAAAGAAAATGATATCAATGTAACCAGTGATTTCCTCTTTGCATAACTACCAAGCCTTATCCCCCATTTCTTTTAACGTTGGTGAAATTTTAAGACCTGTTGGGAAATAAATGGAACATGGTCCCTTCAACTTATCAGCATTTTTCAATGTGATCAACTTGAAAACTGAAGCCATGCTAAAAGGCTTGCTGGCCTGCCAGGAAATGGACAGGCGTCCCAATCCTTAAACAGTTCATATGATTCAAGTACCTTTGCTTTCTTCTCCCCAGTGTGATGGTCAATGACTTTAGAATAATAGAATAATAACTTTATTGTCATCCCACTATACACTATACACCAAGTGCACAATAGAATGAAATTTCGTTGCAGTTGGCTCACAATTTCAATCAAACAATAAAATACTACTACTAATAATAAAAAACCATAGTTACTATAAAATATACATTCTTTAGCTTACAATTTCAGTCAAACACTAAAATACTAATAAAAAAATCCATAATTACTATAAAATATACATTCTTTACATATCCAACATTTCACCTAAAAGAACTTATTTAAGCATTCAAGAATCCAATAGCCTGGGGGACAAAGCTGTTTCCCAATCTGGCTGTTCTACATCGGATACAGCGGAACCTCTTCCCAGAGGGTAACAAAGAAAACAAACCATGATGAGGATGGGAGGCATCACTGATGATCTTTCGAGCTCTGGACAAACAGTGTGCATGTGCTAAATCTTGGATGAGAGGCAGATATATTCCAATTATCTTTTCTGCTGCCCTTACCACTCTCTGCACAGACTTCTATCTGAGGCACTACAGCCTCCAAACCAGATGGAAATACAATTAGTAAGTACACTCTCTATAGTGCTTCTATAGAAAGTAAGGAGAATGGAAGATGGGAGATGTACTTTCTTCATCCGACACAAAAAGTGCAAACGTTGCTGTGCTCGCTTTACCAAAAATGTGGTATTAAGGGACCAGGTCAGACTATTTGTTAACTGCACCCCCAGGAATCTGATGCTACTGACTGACTCCACAGCTATGTTATTGATAAAAAGTGGAGTGTGACTACACCGGTTCTTCCTGAAGTCTATAATAATCTCCTTAGTTTTTTCCACATTTAGAACCAAGCTGTTTTTATTGCACCACTCCACCAAACCCTTCACCTCCTCCCTATAAGCCCACTCATCCTCACCCCTGATAAGACCCACTACGTTTGTATCGTCTGCATATTTCACAATGGAATTGGTGGTAAACCTGGCGCAACAGTCATGTGTCATCAGGGTGAACAACAATGGGCTCAAGACACAGCCCTGTGGGGAGCCGATGCTCAAGGAGATAGAGCTAGAAGTGTTGTATCCAACTTGCACCGACTGAGACCTCTCAGTAAGGAAGTCAAGTAGCCAATTACACAAGGGAGTACTGAAACCTAGAGAACCCATTTTGTCCACCAAATGCTGGGGAACAATCGTATTGAATGCTGAGCTGAAATCTATAAACAGCAATCGCACATAACTGTTTATGTAAACTTTGCAATTCCTACATCTTGGAATTGTGTTACTTTCTTCTCTTCTTCTCTTCCTTGATTCACTGACCTGGTTTTTGACTTTTTGAAATCCACTACCACTTACCATTGTGAATTATGACTTTATCTTGTTTCTCAATCAGGCTAATTTATCCCAACAAGATCCTTTAAAATTTGGACATGATATGTCCATTTGTAATACCTTCTGGGGTATTTATTTCCATTCACATATACCACCTTAATAGCTTACTAGCACATACCTTGCTGAGTTTTTTTTAAATGGATCACTCCGTAAATTTATTATCAATCAAATGAATGGCTAGAGTTCAGTGTAATGAATCCAGAGTTCTTATAGTTCACAAAGGCTTCAAATTATAGACCATATTAGTTATTTACTTATTTACATATATATTTACTCTCATTTTTATTTTATTTTACATCATTTGGGGAGATTATTATTGTTTAATTTCATTACTCTATTAATTTCTTTGTAATTACGATAAGAGCCTTACTCTAACATCTCTGCATACAAATCTGCCTCTGATTTCACAGATTTATGGTTATTCTGAGAGGATAGGGTAAATATGTGATCTTTTGTGCTTTTACAATGCATTTCTGATGCTACCTGAATATGCTTCTCTTGGATTATTAAGGTTCTTCAACTATGACATTGTATGTTTATCTGTTGCCTTAGCAGCAGTCCCACAGCAAAGCAACAGAAGAGTACAAGATGGACTTTGGAGGTTTGCAGTTCAGGCACCATTTATATTTCAATGAAGATACAGAGAACAATTTTAGATTCATCTTTTAGATTCATCTTTGATCTTATTTTCAAATTTTAAATATGCAATTTGTGTCTTTTCCTATCTCAGCTATCGTTTATGAGGCAGCTAATTTAGCAGCCTCTACCCATATATTCATCTACCTCAGAGTAAAATCTGAGCAAATACTTTCAAAAAGATTGAAGTAATCTTGTTATTAGATAGAAGAAATATTAATATGAATTGTGCCTTCTGCAAAACCTCCTGTAAACAACAACAAAAATAATATTTAGCTCTGTAAATAGCTATATTGGCTAAATATAGTTGAAGGATAGCTGTGAAGAGTGTATGTGTGTGTGCATTTCAAAATATCAGGTTTTTTTTAAAGAGCAGGTCCTCAAGCCCATGTTGCATTTATAAAATTTATGTGGTGACACTATTCATAAGAAAGAACCACGGGGCGGCGGGGGGGGGGGGAAGATTTACACTTTCCTTATTTCTCTCCTGAAAAATCTTCCCTCTGCTTGTTTTAATATCACCCTAGTTCTTAGAAATCTTGAAAGAGTGAGAGAAATAGCCAAAGAACCTCTGGGGGGAATAATATGCAAGTACGGTAGGTTCAAAAGGCCCTCCCTCCAGGGTGTTCTCCCCTTTAACCTCCTATCCAGGATCATTTTGGGAAAAACAGGTTTAGTAAGTGTATTTGATGAGATAATGTTGAGCTCTACCCTAAGGAAGTTGCTGAGCTTTGTATTAAATTCAGTATACTTTGATATCCACAACTTTCTTCTGCTGATGGAAACATCCCACTGGTTTATCAGCATATTTGTTGGCAGTGTTTTTCAAGATTTTTACATATTGGAAACTCTTTCCCAATTAAGTAATTTACCACATAGACCTTCTACATGTTACAAAAGGAATGAATGAACCCCAGGATATGTTCCATACATCTCACATGGAGTTCTGGAACGCTGCTTTGCCTGTTAAGCCACGCCAACACTCATAGTGTTGTGTGGAGTGGAGACACTCCACTGTGGAGACACAGACACAGTGCGGAACCTGGGTGTCCTTCTGGACTCACGACTCCTGATTGAAGAGCAGGTGGCAGTCGTGGCCAGAAGGGCATTTGTGCAACTTCGAGTTGTACGCCAGCTACGCCCTTTCCTGGACCGAGACGCCCTCCGGACAGTCACTCATGCCCTGGTCATCTCCCATATAGACTATTGTAATGCACTCTACATGGGGCTACCCTTGAAGAGTATCCGGAAGCTTCAACTGGTCCAGAATGCGGCTGCGCGCGCAGTTATGGGTGCCCCAAGATCAGCACATGTGACACCTCTACTTCGCGAGCTGCATTGGTTACCAGTTTGCTTCCAGGTCCAATTCAAGGTGTTGGTTGTCACCTTTAAAGCCCTACATGGCATGGGACCAGGTTACCTAAGGGACCGCCTCATCCAGAGAGCATCGACCCGCCCCACCCGGTTATGCAGAGAGGGCTTGCTACGGACCCCATCTACAAGAGAATTCCATCTGACGGGGTCCAGGAGGCGGGCATTCTCTGCAGTGGCACCCACCCTCTGGAATATTCTGCCCCTGGAGGTGAGGCAAGCCCCCACACTGATGACCTTCCGAAAACAACTGAAGACCTGGCTCTGCCACCTCGCTTGGGATGGGAGGAGTAATAGCTCCTCTTGGGGATGGCTTGCTCCGTAGAGTACTTTTAAACTTAACATCAGAGCCTCTTGGGTTTTATATATTTAATTAATTTATATAGATATACATTATGTATGGTATTTTATATGCTTTTATATGTTTTAATTGTTAACTTTGTGTAAACCGCCCAGAGTCCCCTCTGTGGGGGGAGATGGGCGGTGATATAAGTATGATAAATAAATAAATAAAATAAATAAATAAATAGTGAAATGGACTATGTCCTGGACTGCCGCCACAACTCTTTTTCAGCTATATCTTCTACAGGTTATAAAGTTAAAAAGTTGCAATGTATTGTAGAAGGCTTTCACGGCTGGAGTTCGATGGCTGTTGTGGGTCTTCCGGGCTGTGTGGCCGTGTTCTGGAAGTTGTGGTTCCTAACGTTTCACCAGCATCTGTGGCCGGCATCTTCAGAGGGCAGGAGCACAGACAGAGGCGATCTCTCTGTGTGCCCGGTGGCCACAGATGCTGGCGAAACGTTAGGAACCACAACTTCCAGAACACGGCCACACAGTCCGGAAGACCCACAACATCCATTAAAAAGTTGCCTTTCAGATAAAGCTTTTTGCTGTTATTGGCCTCCCCACTGATAAGTCTGATTTTTTTTTCACACATCCCAGAGATCTATAATCACTGTTCTATTCCTGTAATGGTGATTCTTCAAAGACCATAATATTGAGGTGGAGTGTGTCCACAGCCAGCCAGTCACCTTCACCTCACACTTCAAAATCCACTGGCATTGAGAGTTTGGCACCTTTGTCAGAGATCCAAATTCAAGTCTTTGCACAGTCATAACGCTCACTACTATGGCTGTGCTGCTTTTTAGATCGGAAAGCGACAAGGTCCTTTGGAGTGTGTGGAGGTGAAAATATAGCACCTGTCTGTAGCTCCTTAAAAGGAAGATACATCACGGTCCTTTGAATTACATTTTATGTTACGATTTCACTGAGAGGATATGTTGCTTTCCAAAACCAACTCCAACTGCAAATCTATGTCTACAGTTATACAGCAATATTAACTGATTGCTAAATGATTCAAGAACCTTCACTGTAATTAAAGCATATCTTAATTAGAAAAGAGAGTGCAAGCTCATACATAACTTATTTGCATTGCAGAAGAGGATTACCAGCAGCTCATGCTTGCCAGGAGCACTAGTAAAGACCTTTCATAAAAATGTGATAGACACTGGTCTCTGTTCGTTTACAAGAAAAAATTATTAGAATTGCACAGCTGAACCAGCCTCTAGAACTATTTCATCACTCAAAACAATTATTTAAATCACTGACATATAATTGGTGCTTAGTAATCCATGCTGAACTTATTTCCTAAACTAGGTTGCACCTGCATCCATCACTATTTTCTGATTTTGTTAAGTTTTCTCTGTCTTTTTATCAAGAAAGAACAATGGGAACACTGACACACTATATACAAGATGTCTACAAAGAATATGGAAACAGTGTATACGTGTACTTGTATTTTTGGGAGAGGTCATCCACAGCAGTAACACACGTTGGGAAAGTATTGGGAAATTTCCTGTATTCTGTATTTACTGGAAGATGACCTTTCTTCCCAGAATAAAAGCCTGTGAATTATATGTCTGTGGGTGGAGGTATCCTCTTATATCCTCTAATATGAAACTGTTGAAAATAAAAGGAATTATCATGAGACGTGGCTGCAAAGAATGGTTCCCTTTGCAAGTGAGCCTGAAGATTAGCATGGAGGAAGGAGCTGCTTGCCTGGAAAATTTAAATTTTTTGGAAAGGCGTAAACACCACTTTTCTCTCTTATTTATCCATCCTTGTCCAGTTGCTTCTTCCCATTTCCTCAGCTCTACACAGCTTTGTTCTCCCCTTTCTCCTCTCTTCCCAGTGTGGTTACCCCTTCCTCCTTCCTTATTTTCATTTTCTTGTGGGGAGGGGGAAAACTCCAGGATTGTTTTCAACTAGGATTGACATCCCTCAGTTTGGGAAGATGGCCAAGCTGGGCATTACACAAGATTTTTGTTTGTGTGGCTGATTCTTCTTCTCTCTACACTTCCTTTTATGGGGCATCATCTTAAACTGAGGATTGTTCTTCCTCCAGATAAATATGAAGTCAGACAGTTGGTTCATGTAGCTCAGCACTGAATATCAAACAACAACAGTCTTCCAAGAAATCTTTATCAGCCGTGGCTACAGATGCAGTGATGGAACCTGGGACATTTTTTATGCACACGATGTGAACTGCCACTGAACTATAGCTCGTTCCTTGAAAGGGGAAGTGTGACTACTGTCACGCCCACAAATAAGCGAGCTATTCCAAAGTAGCAGTAAGAGACTCTACTAACTTTAGTAATACTCCAACAGCGCTTACACAAGTGTATTTGGCACATCATTCTAAGTTAATAAGTCAAGCTCATCCCAATCGGCAATCACAAACTGAAAGGTTATGCGACTAAGCTCAAAACATCTGGAATACACCAACACTGAGTAAAACAGAAAGAAAAGTGAGCAAGTGTTCTCCTATAGTGCAGGCTGTGTGTTACGATACAGGATTACAAAAACATCAAGCATTTATACTGCAATCCTCTGTAAAGTTAAACTGAGCAAAATAAGGATGCCTTACTTTCCATGCCAAGTTTACTTTGGGAGAAAATGTTTCCAGCTAAGCTAGCTGCAGGATGTTTTGCATCATGGGTGAATTCCACCTCCCTCAAATATATTTTTATTTTTTCTTTATTTGTTGAGACTTTTCCAAATACACATCAGCCATTTCTGTTTTACCTAGAGGGGCTAGTTTAACTCTCCTTCAAACAGCAACAGCAGCACTAGAGATAATAGCATTTCCCCTCAGTGTTATAAGTATATGACTAGCTACAAAAAGTGAAATATATCACACATAAACAGTAGTCTAGAAACAGGCCCAAAGAGGCAGAATTAACAGCTGGAAAGTGTCAATTTTAAAGCCTTGGTGCATAAGAATTCACATCGAAGAGATCATGGAAAACATTCTGAAAATCTATGCTAGAATCCAGCTTCCATAACATTTTAACAAAAAGCTACAGAAAACTCTAGTAACTCTCTATGAGGCTTCAGGATCTATACAACACATAATTTCACAGGGCAAAATTAAGCAGCAAATTAGTCTTAATTTAAAAATAGATCAACTTTCTAGACTTTATGATCCCAAGAGTCCATCTACAATTTCTATCAGTGATGTTTCAGTAATTTCAAAGAATCTTATCTTTCTCATTATTTTTTTATTTATTTAATATTTATCCCGCCTTTATTATTTTTATAAATAACTCAAGGTGGCGAACATACCTAATACTCCTTCCTCCTCCTATTTTCCCCACAACAACAACCCTGTGAGGTGAGTTGGGCTGAGAGAGAGTGATTGGCCCAAGGTCACCCAGCCGGCTTTCATGCCTAAGGCGGGACTAGAACTCTCAGTCTCCTGGTTTCCCATTGGCTCCTTCCTAGGCCTGAGAGAGAGTGATTGGTCCAAGGTCACCCAGCCGGCTTTCATGCCTCAGGCGGGACTAGAACTCACAGACTCCTGGTTTCTAGCCCAGCACCTTAACCACTAGACCAAACTGGCTCTCATTAACAGAAGCAATAACATGAATCATTCAAAAATATACAAATATACAAATCACTGTAATCTGAATACAGTACAGTTTGTACAGTAACACAAATCTAAATGCATTAGAATCTGCCAAATTCTGATGCAGGACTAGGCAAACTTACAGTCTGCAAAGACTCACAGGATAAATTGTGAGTTTTTTTTAATAATGTTTCTATGTTTCTGGTGATTATTATTATTCATACTGCACTGCTCAATAAAACTAAACATGCAGAGGTCTTCTCTAATTTGAATATAAAATCTGAGGATACAATGCACAACCTCTACGTTCTGTATCTATTCCAGGCAATTTCAGTCACCAGGTTAAACCCTGTTGATGTGTAGTATGTTAGCTGAAATGATATTGTATCTTGTTTCTCTGAAGACAAATAGTGCAGTGCAGTGGTAAGTAATATCTTGCTTGGATAGGATCTTAAGGCAGTCTTTCCCAATATGGTGTCTTCCAGATGGTTTGGAGTATAATTCCCCGAATTCCCAGCCAAGGTTGTCATTGGCCAAGCTGTCTGGGAATAATGAGAGTTATTGTTCCAACACATCCACAAAGCACTAAGTTGGGTGAGGTTATTCTAAAGCAAATTTAATTTTAAAACCTGATGGCAAATGTTCCACAAAAGAAATAATGAAAAAATACAACACAGGACTATGCAATAATGCTTAATTCATTTATTGTGTTTCAACATTGATGTCTATATACTCATTTTCCCATTTTGTTTTGCTATGAGATAAGAATGAGAATGTTAACATTTTCTATATTTCAGAAATTAAAAATAAGAGTAATTTAGAAAGGGCTCCAAGTTTGTTAACTGTCATGTCTTTGAATCTCAAATGTAAATCATGGTTTTGGCATACAACATGATGACAGAAATTGCTCTCTGATACATACTTCTGAGGTTGTTCACAGCACCAAACAAATTGCTCATTCCTATCTTAGTAACAATAGGCCCAATATTTCAGTTTAAAGTTAAAACTTATTTGGCCAGATATGATCTGGAGTTGGACTGTATATGCTGTGGAGGTTACACAAAAGAGATCCCAAATATCCATCTATGCCTTACACCAAGGTTTTTGAATAATCCATCAATACTCCCTCCTAATGTTACGAAAAGATGGGGTAGCTCTCTTAAGGGTTGTTTAAAAAGGTACAATTTACAAATCACAAAACACACTTTTAAAATGCAATTACTAACTTTCAAGCTCTTGGCAATAACCTTCTTATGCATCTTTAATACTATTAACATATTTTAAATAATGTTCTCTTTGTATTAATGTCAGTAATTCAATTAATTTCATTTTTACAGTATTGTCATAATGTGATGAAGCTTTGATTTTAAAATATTAATAACAGTGCAAACAATTCTTGATTTCACATGGCTTGTTTCAAACAAAAACAAACACTGAGTGAAAAACTATATGATTCTCTCCAACGTGCCTAAAACAGGCCTGTTGGAATGCAAATGGCATAATGGCCCAGTCAGAGCAGTGCTGGCCAGAAATTATGGGAATTACAGTTCAACACTTCTGGAGGGCACCAGCTTAGAGAAGGTTGGTGGTCTAAACCAGTGTTTCTCAACTCTTGCAACTTTAAGACACATGGACATCAACTCCCAGAATTCCCCAGCAAACATAGTGGCTGGGGAATTCTGGAAGTTGAAGTCTACGGAAAAACACTGGTCTAAACATTCCCATTTTGTAATTTTGCTATGTGGGGCAAAAATTACGACAGCAACAAAAAATAAAGCACGCCCACTGTCTTTCAGCTTTGGCAAGAGATTGATGGGAAGTGGTTTCACAACTTTTGTGATATGGATGTGCAGGAATTCCTCGTCAGCATATAAAATGCAGAAGTGCCATGTGAAAATAATTTTCTTTCAGATACTGAGGGGAAATGAGAAGTAGAGTTTAATTCAGTTTCTCAAACAGAGACAGGGAGAATCTTAAATTCAGTACCATAGTATTTAGACAAAGTAACTAAGGGCTTCAGAACTGGGCTAAGGGTTTTTACCATTAATGATGCATGCATAAATGTGTGTATCAACATTTCAGGGTTTTAGTGAGGTCCTGCGATATTACTACCTGGCTGACCATAGCGGAAAGCAGATTTAAGCAGCTGGGCCTAGGTGTGTCAGAACTTGTTTCAGCTGACTCAGAGGTGTCTGCAACAGCAAGGAGACAAAATAGTGGGCACAACTGTGTGTGCATGTACAATGTTGAGACATTTAGAAAAGAGCAGGACTTTGAACTGTAGCTGTGCCTGCCGTTTTGGCTGCTTTGCCCTCAGTGTGAACACCTCTGTGATTCCTAGCAAATCTTTGTGGTTACCAGTGGTATAATTGCGCTGAATCCTAGCACTATGGGGTTTTATTTTTTTGTTTTGTTTTGTTTTGTTTTGGAACATCTTCACAGGTGGGAAATGAAGAGTTCTCAGCTCCAGCCTGGCCCTACCCGCCCAGGGTTAATCACTGGCCACTTGAGATAGGAAGAACTAAAAACAGATTTCTGTCTGGTTTGGAGCTTTGGCTCATCAACAATGAGCTTCTTGGCTCTCAGGCGACTGCCTCTGTAACCAGTGGCCTTCCTGTTTGCTGTTTCCTAGTTCATCTCTGATAATTGCCCACAGCTCAGTCCTGAAGCACTTCCCTTCCAAAAGTGCCCTCCAAAAGCAAAATTACCAACTTTTCTGTTATTTTCTACTGTCACTCCACTTAATGCCCAAAGGAAACACCTCATAATTCACATGGATAATTTGAGGGGTAAGAAATCCTCTTCTCCCATACCCTATAGTGCAGAGCTTTCCAAACTTTTCATGTTGGTGACACACTTTTTAGACATGCATCATTTCGCGACACACTCTTACAGCATGGCACAAAGCAGGCACTAGGACCTGCATGGAATCCTGGCAGGGCAGGTTTGGAGGCAGCAGCAGCCGCGACACACCCAGACACTGCAGCCGACACACTAACGTGTCCCGACACACAGTTTGGAAAGCTCTGCTATAGTGGTTGCTACAGTGCTGCTGATGCACCAGAGGAAGCACACTGTCAAAATTATTGCAATTTAATGTGTGTATATTTAAGATGGACAAAATACCATGCAGCTGTTCATCTCTTCCTCCTTTAAAGGTAAGTAAAAAGACGGAAGAAGTAGTGAAGTATATGACAAGCTGACAAAAGGAAGACACAATGAAGACATACAAAGGAATACCTGCTCCCAACCTAAAATCCTCCAAAGAAATAATAGACATTTGAAGCATCCTTAGAAAATGTGAAGCTAAAAAATTATTTTAACATGGGCTTTATTTTTAAATCACATTTTCATTTCCAACTTCCTGCAACTGTGCAGTCAAGTTTTCAAAGAGAAGACAAATAATCTGAATTTTAAAATGGAAAAATCAATTTTCTAGAATCGGGAAATAAAAATATACGCAGCAACTAATGTAATCTGCGAGCTGCATAAAGCTACATTTAGCTGACACGGACCTGCAAGATTCAGTCAGTCTGAACTGCCTTAATGCAGCAGAGGCATGGATTCAATCTGTGCATCATCTCAGAATTCCAAGACTTGACCCTTCTACAACACTTCCAACAAATCAGTCTGTAGCTTGAATCATGTCAACTGGATTTTAGAAATCCAGTTGACATGATTCAAGCTACAGACAATTCCACCTGGATGACTGAGAACCTTCATAGACATACTCCAACAAATCAGGTTAAACAAAACAGCTGTTAGGTTATAGCAGAGGTAATATTCTTTCACACGATACAGGAGTGATGCTCCATGCTGTATGACTGCAACTCAGCCTGTGGGAACTGTTCTGGCACTCTAAACTAACTGCACATTTTGAAATGCCAACTGAAGACACTGGAAGAGAGGAAAAAGTCAGGTCTTTGAAAACAAAACTAAAGGGTCACTCGTTGTTTTTTTCTGGTATCTATTCTTTGAACCATTACAAGAAGGAAGCACAGCTTTTCCACACTTGGGCTTTGAGTAGAATGCCAGTGCTGCTCTCCAAAAAACTAAATTTCACCTCATTTTATTTACATTTAATTAAAATTAAATATAATTAATGTGATTGCTTTTCAGCTATGCATTTAATAACTCCCTCATTCTATTATATGAAATATGAATGTTTGATGATAATGTTTGAAGATCTCTTTTGGCCCTCCCAAAGACTTTGGGGGGCCACAGACAACTCTGGAGCCTTAGGTGAGGCACCCCTTCTTTACAAGGATGCAGAATGACTTTTATAAGAGAATAAAGCAAGTTCACAGAGGATAAGAAATATTCCATGTATGCTCTCACATCAGGGTGCTCTATTTTGAGTTAGAGATTCCTGAGCCCCCAGAGAGCTAAGTGGTGATAAATATTTTTCTTTCTAGAGAGTTGCCAAAAAAAGCCCTTTCATATTATTTCAGCTTTGCAATCAACTCCTTCAATAAAGACAATGTGTCCATAAGTAATAGGCACATTCATAATATCACACCTTCATGTGATATGTGCATATTTATACACTTATGCTATTCCCTTTCAGGGCAAGCAGTGATACACGAAGCACTGAAATGGAGAAATAAATAGTATGCCAAAGAAGTTAGAAGCATGAAATAAGAAAAAGAAAAGGAAATATATCTAGTTAATCCAGAATTACTGTTATTCCAACCCACCCACAAAACCCTATACAGTACATCCCAGCAGGACCCACATGGCCTGATGCCTTTTAAGTATTATTGAAACATTATTGGTTCTGTTGCATTTATCAGTTTTTGTGTATTATAATTCTGTGGTTTAAGCAGCTTTGAATGCCTTTAAGCCTACCATATCTCAGCTATAAAAAATCTGGACAACCATAGCAAAGAAATATAGGAAACCCTAGTTCTTTGCTCCCACACAGTGATCATCCAGATTTTTGTAGTCTGGATATGTTAGGCCTAAATCTTACATAAGAAAGGTAGAATATAATGTTAGCAATTAATAATCAGTATGATTATGATTAAATATGAATCTGATTAAATCTGTACACTGATGCTGAGAACCTGTCCTAAGATCCATGATACTACAGAAGAAGAGGAAATCTATGATTCACACATCACACTAATGCTGGTTTACTTCATCAAGGCTTCCTGAAAGCTACAATGGTCTGGATTTACAAATCATACTAAGCCAGAAACCATGGTTTACAAACCGCATTTTTCACACAATACACTAAGCCAAATGTTACAGTATGGTTTAGCACAAGGTGTGAATCTAGCTTGAAGGCACATACTGTATACCTTTTCTGCAATTTAAAATGTCTGCTGTACTGAAAATCCTTGAATGGTTATCCCAGAATCTCATTAACATCCATGGTGTTTAGAAATACAGCCTATGATAATTTACCATCTAACACAGATCTGTAAAAACTATGAAACCAAACTACTGTAGGAAGACAGTTCATTCAAAAATTTAGAATGATAACAATAGCTAGGAAGAATGTTGGAGGTTATTGTGAAATATAAGGAAGTTTAAATATTTCTGGATGATTCCATTTCAGAAAAGATCAAGTTTCTAACAATGCTGCATACTGTTTATGCTGGAAATTGATTTCTTCATAAGTTAAAAACAAAAACACATGATTTTATTTATTTACTTCTTCCAGTCTAGTTTCAAATGTTTCTCTTAGGATTTTTTCCTTGGCAAAAATATACGCTAAAAAACAACATCAACCATTCCCTTACAGAAATTGCTGTGATAGTTGCTATGCTATGCAAAAGGTCAGACAGGGGAAGAACTTCATGTGAACAGTTATAGCACCACATCTCTCCACGCCATCAATCTTTTGATAGCAGTCCGTTCAATACAATTATTCAGCAGTAACCCAAGATTCTACAATGTAGACGTAAATATTTTTCCTCATCACTTAGTGAACAACTGGAAATCAGCCCTGGTAAATAATTCTTGATAGCTGCAGCCATTAGCCAATATACAGCTGCACATTGCACTGAAACAGCAGGGGGTGGGGATGTGATCTGCGTTTCCTTCCTATCCCTCCATGTTAGGGTACCACTCCAAACTAATTTTTAAATGAAACAGAAAAGGGAGGTAGCAGCTAATCACATGTTTATAAAACATTCTGGTTGACATGCAGGCGGGAGAATAAGATTCTAAAATGTTAAAGTGGATTATGCCATTTTACACCCCAAACAGAGGTGGAAATAATATCCTGAAGCAATAGAATGAATGTTAACAGTCCAGACTGCAGTTGGTGGGGAAGATTTTACATTTTAACATTATGTCAAAAATAAAAGAAAAAAAAAGAAAACTAGTCTAGCAAATACAGGCTAAGCTATTACCTTTATCCCCAAATCTTCATTTTTTTCAGAGATTTTTTTAAAAATAAAAAAGTCACAATATTATCTTCCCCTTCATAGCCTAAAATAGTCTGATACATCTTAATTTCCTGTCCTCCTGCATATTTAGGCCAGATCATAGCCAATAGATTTGGTTGCAGAAATATTTGTTTGCTATGCAAGAATTCCAAATTTGGCCACCTGTGGTGAGTAAAAATCTACTCCAAGCAACCAGACAGGGAACCTTTAGGGGAAAAAAAAACATTTCATCTCAGACTAGAAATCTCTAATAAGAAAACAGAAAGTAACCTGATACCAAATAAATTATTGGGCTATCTAGCTTAGTCTTGCTGGTATCTCAGAAACAGATCTTTCCGACAACTATTCTATTTTTAACTGGAAATGTCAGGGATCAAAACTGGGATTTCCTGCATCTGTTTTACTGCTAAGATATAATTTCTTTCTCCAAACTCCTTAACAGATGGTCTGTCCTATATGAATGGCTAACTTTTGCAGCTTTGCTTGCTTTCGAGTAACACTTCCCAAATTGGATCTTTCAGGATAGGCTACTATAGAAATGTTCATGATGTGTTATGAGCCCTATCAAGTGTTGGCTCATGCAAGCCATTACGAGACCAGGTATCATTTGTTCAACACACGTAAAAAAGAGAGCTGAAATGATGCTCATACTGTATGCATGTAAATCAGGGAAGGCATTATGGAAGAATCATTGATGCTTCTGGGAAAAAAGACTATCAAAGGTCTGAATTATGATTCTGGAGTATACTGTACATCTAAACTGTAGCCATCTAATCTGATTTCTTTCCAGTAAGGCTGTCACCGAATTAAACATTTATTTACTTATATAAATAAATATAGAAGTAGCAGTGATATGTCTTAAGGATGAAGGCTGCCTTCTTGGGGGCTTAGGTGACGTAAACGTGTGTCACAGCAGACACCATCTTGGAAGCGGCATCCTGGGTGAGACAGAAGGAGGAATTCCTCTTCTAAGATGGCACCTGCCATCCACAGAGGGAAAGCCAAAATAGAGGAGTATTATAGGGAATTGGTTGGAAGAAATCATATCTGCAGGCCTGCAGGAAAGACATAAGAGTTGTGCAGGCGAATCTAGTGACAAGGAGCAACCAGACTGAGCTGCTGAATCTTAAGTCTCCTGACTTTTCCTCTCTGATCTTCTTCCAGGGCACTGCCAGCTGAAGAATACTTGACAGTATTCAAGGTGTACCAAAAGTCAGGCCCCATAGACCGATCACAATAGGTTTTATTCATTCTTTTTTTCAGAGAAAATGTTACTGTATTTAGGAATGTGCAAAGGTCATGCATCAAATGAGTAAGAAGTGTTTAGAAGGAAATTGCAACCAATCAAAACATTTAATGTAATTTATATAATCAATTGTCTATGAGGTTTAATTTATCTATGGGGTCTGACTTTTGATACACCATTTATACATTTTCATACATGTAGTTATGTTGGTAACAGATATAAGAAATATCCTCATTTGAAATGAATTAGGAAAAGACAAGGTACACTTCTAACATTTAAATGAACTAATAAAAATAAAAGCAGCAGGGTTGTTTTTTTTACTAAAATACTTTTTCCCAATCAATTTTACAGCCAGTTTTCATGATCAAAGTTTTTAAAAGAAATGTACACAATTTTTGTACAGAGAATATGATGATCTTTGTGATTTTAAACTAACATTTTATAAGGAACCCTGGCAAATTCAGCGCCAAGAATAAGGCTTCAATAATTTACCCTCCAGTTTGAAAGCAGGTTGGATATTGGCTTTTTAAATGTATACCCCCCTTTCCAGCAGCCTGTAAAACTACTGTGACAAAAATGGGGCACCTCTATCCACACAGTAATAATTATGCCAGATGTAGATCTTTGCATATTCACGCAAACCAATAGGGAGTGCAAAATGCTCCATTTCAAGCCATTCTAGTGCAAAATCTTGCAATAGACATCCACTTTCAAGTATGAAATGGGCTGTTTCAAGCATGCTAGAAATGTTTTGAGGTTGGAATAAGCCTTTTCTCAACTCAAATCACTTCTGAAACGGTCAAAACAACCTGATTCACACTCAAGACAGCAGTTACACAATAGAAAATGGGTTTTTATTTATTTATTTATTGTTTGATTTATATCACCGCCCATCTCCCCCCACAAGGGGACTCTGGGCGGTTTTGCAAAGTTTCTCAAAGGTACCTGCTGAAAATTTCAAATGGTTTGAAATGAAATATTTTGTATCCCCTTATTTCACACACTTTATTTATTTCACGCACTTTCCTACAAAGTAAAATACTATGACAAGATAATAACAACAATCAGGAAATAAAAAATAGCTATGCAGAAATTGAAAAGGCAGGCAGCTAGCAAAGGTAATGGCTTCATTAAGTACCTCATCTGTTATTAATAGAGCAAAGACAAAGTAGCTGACAACAAAAAATAAGTTAATAAAGAGTCCTGTTTAATTCAATTTTTGTGACAGCTTGACATGGCCCACCAGTACACTAATGTTTGTTCACATGTACCCTGAGATCACCCCTACATAGGGTTCTGTCATGGAAAAAGTACAACCAGCGCACTTGAGGTAAACCATGAAAGAAGGGCAGATACAAATTCATAAATAGGGGAGCCTAGATTATAAGCAAAGCCTGTGTTCTACAGTTTGTCAGCCTTTGGCTGCTTCATTTCTCTGGAGTACATGATGAATGGATCATTCAGGTGCTTGTAACTCCAAAGGAAGTCCACACATTTGATCAGTGCAGTTCTTCTCTTTAAGGCTTAACAGTCAGTTTAGCCTAGCCATACATCCTGAACAGAAAGAATAAGGGGTATATTGAACCATTCCTTATGTACTTAATATATTTTATATGGATATATGCAGATTCATTTTCCCCCATGTTCTAGAATTAAGAAATGGGGAGGGATACCCTTTCTGAATCAATCTTGGTTTGTTTGTTTTTTTATAAGGACTGGGAATATTCAATTTTCCAAAGTTTCTTTCAAGATCAGCAAGATTTTTTCTGCCCTTTTGTTTTTAACGCTAGGAGTGAAAAGCAGAGGCAAATATTGGTAAAATGTCAAAGGTTAGTTAGCTGACACTCTGAAAATGAGAAGCTAAGGTCTAGGAATGTTAACATTTGTATTCTCTTCACTGTTGCAGAACCACAATCTAAAGTGTTGATATTCAGGGGCTGGGAAAATGAAATCTCTGAGAACTGTGGAGCCTTCTGTGGATTTTGTACCATAAATAAATGAATGAGCCCATTTTAATCATGTATGCAAACATGAGAGTAGAATTCTCCCCCACTCCCTATCCCCACTATTTCAATAGTGCCTAGGGTAGCATTTTTCCAATCTTTATTAATTAACAAGTAATTTTCTTCTGGATTCATAGGATTATACAAACTCTGACAGCACAGGCAGAAAACAGTCTTTAATCTGTTTAATTAATACAGAATATTTGCTCACCTGCTATTTCCATATTCATAGGCAGTAATTAGATTGTCAGGTCCTTATTTATGTAAATATTCATTGATAGAGTCAGAAACACCCATTTAATGTCTTTTGAATGCTGTTATATATCCTTCCCCAACCCCATGTCCTCCAAATAAGCTGAGCTTCCCTAATTCCCAACAATCCCATCTACACTAAACCCATCTACATAGACACAGAAGCAGGTCATCTAGGCTTATGAAATGTGTAGCCTAACCTAAAGCAGGAAGCACAGAAACCTGAATAGGGCTATTGTATTCCCATACAATGATAAATAAATTCTAGCCCAAATTTAATGATTTTTTTAAAAATTAATCTTCCTTAATCCTACTTAGCATTCTACTTCTTCACAAAGCTACATAGCCCCCAAGGCATGTAAGTCAATGACACCAGAGCAATTAAGCCAATGGCGGCCACTGGAGGCATGTTATCTCTTAAGCAATGTGTCAAGAGAATTTAATCATATTGGATTTATATTATCAATTATGGTGACATACTATGCATATAGTGGCCTATTACTTGCTTATACAAAATGGACATAGATGATATGTGCCCCAAAAGCTACTTTTCAAAGTTATCAGAAGGATGAGAAAAGATAAAACTGACAGCGTATAATAGGTCTGTGTGATGTGGCCTGGATTTGCCTTGATGAAATGTTTCACACCATGGAATTGAGGTAATTCACCTCAAGGAGACAAGGTGACACATTTGCTTTGAAGAGGTGCTGTGTGTCTCCTTTGAACTTTGCCTTGGCACTTCTGGTAGCCAGAAGAGGCTTCTAGTGGTTGCCTAAAAGCATCAGAAGAAACTTTTGCCCACGCCTACTGAAATGTGAATTCATGTACACAATAAAAATAGACATTTTATATAAAAATGAGAGAAACAGGAAAAAATAGGCAAAGGGAATATACATTCACAACTTCAAGCATTAGTAATGGATTAATTGTTAGAGGAAGAGTTCTTGCTTGTCTTCCTTGGCTTTTTTTCAAACTTGAAAAGTCCAGGTTGACAGTTCAAGCAGGATATGTCTATGTTTCTGTAACTTGTGCAACTTTCGCTGTTACCATTTCCTGGCTCTCAAGTGCTCACTGTTCTTCTTTCTAACACATTATTGCTAATGGAAATTCAAATGGGAGGAAGAGCAAAGCGCCAATATAGTAGTCAATTTAAATTCTCCCTTCTCTAGTTAGAATACCAGTACAGTCTCCTGCTGACCCTAAATATCCAGCCATCCAAACTTTGATCCTGCTACAGTATATGTAAAACTGTTGCGGATTGGTGAGAAATTCTGTTTAAGGACCATTCTGAGATTACAAACCTCATTTCTGAACGCAATTTAATCAGTCATTTCCTTTGGCTCTGTTCAGCTCAGTCAGCTATTTAAACACACTTCTGCTCATTACAGAATGGGAAGAAAGATACCTGTTCCGAATAGCTGATGTCACTGCATGAGGAGGATTCATGCAAATTGCACAAACACCTCAACAAGGTCTACCACACACAGTGGACTGACAGAAGTCTGACTTTCTTGTGCTGCGTCAGTAACTGCAGATTCACAGACTGCCCCCCCCCCCCCCGCCAGCCTAAATATATTTGCAGGCAGAAGAAAAGGAAGGGGGAATTGTTGAAACTACAGGCGCTGCCTCAAATTTTCTGCAACTCTGCTCATCAATTGGCAGCACTCTCACACCAGTCCCTTTCTTTCAGATCACACAGAGACTGGTTGCCGAGTCTGGGCAGCTGCAGATTCTCAGAATGGGAGATTATGAGATAAAAGAGACACATCTGTATCTTTTTTTAAAAAAATGCAATCCTGTTTGACCCGTCTTTGCTCTTTAATTTTAAAGTTTTATTTTGTTCAGCACAAAATAAATGTATGTAGCCACTTTTATAAATAATTAGTCCAATCTGGGATGGAAAATTAACATCTGGAAAGCAGCTCCCAGATGTGGTTACTCTGTGAACATCTGCACTGTAAGAGGTATCTGAACATGAAGCACCTGATATGCAACCCATATGTAATACAGGGTATAGATGAAAATGCACAGTCCTAACTGCTTTTGGGGGCTAAAAAAGCTTTATTCTACCGCATTTGGACAGAGGATGTTCTTAACCACATTATGTTGGAAGAATAAAATGGGGGACACTAAGTCCTAGTAATATGGACTTATCATCTAGTGTCCCATTTTGGTTTAATACATTTGGTTTAATACAAAGATCAGCACAGTTTAAAGATGTGAATATACTTTTGAATTATTTATTTATTTAGAATTTTTTTTATCCTGCCTTTCTTATTTTTATAAACAACTCAAGGTGGGGAACATACCTAATACTCCTTCCTCCTCCTATTTTCCCCACAACAACAACCCTGTCAGGTGAGTTGGTCTGAGAGAGTGTAACTGGCCCAAGGTCACCCAGCCGGCTTTCATGCCTGAGGCGGGACTAGAACTCTCAGCCTCCTGGTTTCTAACCTGGAGCCTTAACCAGACCAAACTGGCTCTATGTATATGTATATGTATATGTATATGTATATGTATATGTATATGTATATGTATATGTATATGTATATGTATATGTATATGTATATGTATATGTATATGTGCGTGGTGGCTCAGCGGGTAAGACGCCAGGCTTGTCGATCGGAAGATTGCAAGTTCGGAGGTTCGAATCCCTAGCCCCGCGTGACAGAGTGAGCTCCCGCACTCGCCCCAGCCCTTGCCAACCTAGCAATTCGAAAGCATTGAAATGCAAGTAGATGAATAGGTACCACTTCGGTGGGAAGGTAACAGTGTTCCGCGTGCGTCATGCCGGCCACATGACCGTGGAAGCGTCTTCGGACAATGCTGTCTCTTCAGCTAACAAACGGAGATGAGCACTGGCCCCTAGAGTCAGACACGACTGCACAAGGAACCTTTACCTTTATATGTATATGTGTATGTGTATATACACATACATACAGTAAATAAAAACTGGCTCTCCATTATATAGCAAAGACTTTGAATTTTCATAATGGTAACAGTCTTTAAAGGGCCAAAGAACTCTTCCTGAATCAGATTAATATGGCATATAAGTGGAGTGCTATTTTGGCTTCATATTTCAAAACAAAACCTTAACAACTCTTGTGTTTTATATACATTTACATTGTCATGCTTTTACCTCACACAAGGAATATGCCTACTGACTTAGAATGCTTTCTCCACTTGAATAATTGGGGAAATTAGAATAATTTCCATGCAATATTATTATTATTATGCAATATTAATAACAATGCTTTTTGCCTGACAGAAATCAGATTTTTCCAGTTCTAACTGATCCAGGTTGGAGATATTTTATCATTAGGAAGGGCAAAAGTAAGTGCAAGAAAACTATTTTTTTCTTTTGCAGAGAAGATTGTTTTGAATATGATATGCTCTGATTTCATCATCACCAAAGGCTTTTAAAGTCTTTTAAAGTCCCACATTTATGGGCGTTATCAATGTGAAACAATGGGGCTACCTATAGGCTTAATTGCTGTGCTGTGCTATATACTTCAGCAAACAATTTTTTTTGTTATATCTTGTATCAGCAAATAGCAAATCATGCTTTAGGCAATTCACATTCTCTCAGCTTCAGTCTCCCCCCGTTTGTAATATATGGAATAATAATGCTGATTATGTTAAAGGATTAGGGGTAAGGATTATAACTAGATAATGTATGTGAAGTGTCTAATCATCATCATCATCATCATCATCATCATCATCATCATCATGACAAAGGATGTTCAGTATGTCCTGTGTTAAGATAATTATTAATTATGTAGTACTACTAATAAAACTCCAGCAAAGGAAATCGTTACCTTGTCGTGGTGCTGGAGCTTGAGCACCTCAATGAAACCATGAGCTAAACCGTAAAGGGACACCCAAGACGGGAAGGTCGTGGCAGAGAGGTCAGACTAAATACGATCCCTGGGGAATGTAATGGCAACCCACCCCAGTATTCTTGCCGTGAAAACTAAATGGATCAGTACAACCAGAGATATGTCGGTATACCATCGGAAGATGGGACTCCCAGGTCGGAAGATGGTCAAAATGCTACTGGGGAGGAACAGAGGATACGTTCAACTAGCCCCAGATGTGATGACGCAGCTAGCTCAAAGCCGAAAGGACGGCTAGCGGCCGACGGTGCTGGTGGTGAACAATGAATCCGATGTTCTAAAGATCAACACACCACAGGAACCTGGAATGTAAGATCTATGAGCCAGGGCAAATTGGATGTGGTTATTGGTGAGATGTCAAGATTAAATATAGACATTTTAGGTGTCAGTGAACTGAAATGGACTGGAATGGGCCACTTCACATCAGATGACCACCAGATCTACTACTGTGGACAAGAGGACCACAGAAGAAATGGAGTAGCCTTCATAATTAATAATAAAGTGGCTAAAGCAGTGCTTGGATACAATCCAAAAAATGATAGAATGATCTCAATTCGAATTCAGGGTAAGCCATTTAACATCACAGTGATCCAAATATACACCCCAACCACAGATGCTGAAGAAGCAGAAGGAGATCAGTTCTATGAGGATCTGCAACACCTACTGGATAATACACCAAAAAGAGATGTTATTTTCATTACAGGAGACTGGAATGCTAAGGTGGGTAGTCAAACGACACCTGGAATTACAGGCAAGCATGGTCTGGGAGGACAAAATGAAGCAGGACATAGGCTGATAGAATTTTGCCAAGACAACTCACTGTGCATAACAAACACTCTCTTCCAACAACCTAAAAGACGACTTTATACATGGACTTCACCAGATGGTCGACACCGAAATCAGATTGACTACATCCTTTGCAGCCAACGGTGGTGGACACCTATACAGTCGGTAAAAACAAGACCTGGAGCTGACTGTAGTTCAGATCACGAACTTCTTATTGCAAAATTTAGAATCAGACTAAAGAGAATAGGGAAGACCCACATATCAGTTAGATATGAGCTCACTAATATTCCTAAGGAATATGCAGTGGAGGTGAAGAATAGATTTAAGGGACTAGATTTAGTAGATAGGGTCCCGGAAGAACTATGGACAGAAGTTCGCAACATTGTTCAGGAGGCGGCAACAAAAAACGTCCCAAAGAAAAAGAAAACCAAGAAGGCAAGATGGCTGTCTGCTGAGACACTGGAAGTAGCCCAAGAAAGAAGGAAAGCAAAAGGCAACAGTGATAGGGGGAGATATGCCCAATTAAATGCAAAATTCCAGAGGTTAGCCAGAAGAGATAAGGAATTATTTTTAAACAAGCAATGTGCGGAAGTGGAAGAAGACAATAGAATAGGAAGGACAAGAGGCCTCTTCCAGAAAATTAGAAACATCGGAGGTAAATTCCAGGCAAAAATGGGTATGATCAAAAACAAAGATGGTAAGGACCTAACAGAAGCAGAAGAGATCACGAAAAGGTGGCAAGAATATACGGAAGATCTGTATAGGAAGGATAATAATATTGGAGATAGGTTTGACGGTGTGGTCAGTGAGTTAGAGCCAGACATCCTGAAGAGTGAGGTTGAATGGGCCTTAAGAAGCATTGCTAATAACAAGGCAGCAGGAGACGACGGTATCCCAGCTGAACTGTTTAAAATCTTGCAAGATGATGCTGTCAAGGTGATGCATGCCATATGCCAGCAAATTTGGAAAACACAAGAATGGCCATCAGATTGGAAAAAATCAACTTATATCCCCATACCAAAAAAGGGAAGCACTAAAGAATGTTCAAACTATCGAACAGTGGCACTTATTTCACATGCCAGTAAGGTAATGCTCAAGATCTTGCAAGGTAGACTCCAGCAATTCATGGAGCGAGAATTGCCAGATGTACAAGCTGGGTTTAGAAAAGGCAGAGGAACTAGAGACCAAATTGCCAATATCCGCTGGATAATGGAGAAAGCCAGGGAATTTCAGAAAAACATCTATTTCTGTTTTATTGACTATTCTAAAGCCTTTGACTGTGTGGATCATAACAAATTGTGGCAAGTTCTTGGTGGTATGGTGGTACCAAGACATCTTGTCTGCCTCCTGAGGAATCTGTATAACGACCAAGTAGCAACGGTAAGAACAGAGCACGGAACAACGGACTGGTTTAAGATTGGGAAAGGAGTACAGCAGGGCTGTATACTCTCACCCTACCTATTCAACCTGTACGCAGAACACATCATGCGACGTGCTGGGCTTGAGGAATCCAAGGCTGGAGTTAAAATCGCTGGAAGAAACATTAACAATCTTAGATATGCAGATGATACCACTTTGATGGCTGAAAGCGAGGAGGAGTTGAGGAGCCTTATGACGAAGGTGAAAGAAGAAAGTGCAAAAGCTGGGTTGCAGTTAAACCTCAAAAAAACCAAGATTATGGCAACCAGCTTGATTGATAACTGGCAAATAGAGGGAGAAAAAGTGGAGGCAGTGACAGACTGTATTTCTAGGCGCAAAGATTACTGCAGACGCTGACTGCAGCCAGGAAATCAGAAGACGCCTACTTCTTGGGAGGAGAGCAATGGCAAATCTTGATAAAATAGTTAAGAGCAGAGACATCACACTGACAACAAAGGTCCGCATAGTTAAAGCAATGGTATTCCCTGTAGTAACCTATGGCTGTGAGAGCTGGACCATAAGGAAGGCTGAGCGAAGGAAGGTAGATGCTTTTGAACTGTGGTGTTGGAGGAAAATTCTGAGAGTGCCTTGGACTGCAAGAAGATCAAACCAGTCTGTCAGAGCGGGAGCGGATGGAGCGGCCTGGTCCTTCCCTTAGACACCAGTGATCCTTAGTCTGTATAGTAAATAGACACTCACACAGAGATTATATAAAATAGCCTATTCACTTTATATACATACTTATTTACAGATCACTTCCACATGGGTAACAAATGATACACCAACGATACAGCATACGAGAGGTAGAATGAGAAGAATGAATTACAGGATTTGTAGTAACCTATGGCTGTGAGAGCTGGACCATAAGGAAGGCTGAGTGAAGGAAGGTAGATGCTTTTGAACTGTGGTGTTGGAGGAAAATTCTGAGAGTGCCTTGGACTGCAAGAAGATCAAACCAGTCCATACTCCAGGAAATAAAGCCAGACTGCTCACTTGAGGGAATGATATTAAAGGCAAAACTGAAGTACTTTGGCCACATAATGAGAAGACAGGATACCCTGGAGAAGAAGCTGATGCTAGGGAAAGTGGAAGGCAAAAGGAAGAGGGGCCGACCAAGGGCAAGATGGATGGATGATATTCTGGAGGTGACAGACTCAACCATAAGGAAGCTGGGGATGGTGACGGCCAACAGGAAGCTCTGGCGTGGGCTGGTCCATGAAGTCACGAAGAGTCGGAAGCGACTGAACGAATAAACAACAAAACTAATAAAAAGTTCATTGAAATTGGAAACTTGCTTTTTTTTTGATGTAGATTAGTAGAGAGAGATTTGGGGGATTCAGAAAGTAAGGAAGGTAAGAGTAGGTAGAGGAGGGGAAGAAGGAAATAGAGAGTTTAAGAAAGTAAAAGAAAGTTAAAGGAAAGGAGGTTAAGTAGGGTTTAAGAACGAGAGGGGAAAGATAAGGAAGTTTGAAATGGAGGGTAAAGAAATTAATGTTAAAAGAAGTTTGAAGGTTATATAATGTTTAATGTTGTTTATGTTTATAGATGTTTTATGTTTTTTTTTCTTTATTTTTTCCTTTTATGTATATGTATGTTATTGATGTAAAAGAATAAAAAGTTATTAAAAAAAAAAGAAATGGCAAAGTTTTTTTTATTACTTTTAAAGCTTTAATCAATAAACTATCAGAGATGAAGTAAAAATAAGCAAACCTGCCAAGTTCTTGTTTTTTCAAAACTTAGTAAAAAAGGGTTTTCAAACTGTTGTTATTTTCCTTCAAATTTCCCCATATGCTTTACCTAACAAGAAATCCCCAATTCTCTTAGCATTCATTTAAGGAGAAATTTTATTGTCTAGGGCCTAGACTCTAGGCAATGAAACATGCAGAATAAGAAGGCTGTAGAATTGCTACATCACACTTATCCACACACGTATTTAAACATGTACACACACAAACAGAGAGAGAAGTAATTTAAAACTGGAAAAATAAACATGTCAGTTATGGCTTAGCTCTAATTACTAAAGCAATAGCATTTAGTAAAAGCATTTCTAAAGCAATAGAAAGAATCATGCCAATTTGATTGAGCCAGTTCGGTCTAGTGGTTAAGGTGCTGGGCTAGAAACCAGGAGTCTGTGAGTTCTAGTCATGCGCCGGCTGGGTGACCTTGGGCCAGTCACTCTCTCTCAGCCCAACTCACCTCACAGGGTGGTTGTTGTGGGGAAAATAGGAGGAGGAAGGAGTATTAGGTATGTTCGCCGCCTTGAGTTATTTATAAAAATTATAAAGGCGGGATAAAGATTAAATAAATATAAATAAATAAATAAACATTACACATTTTAATAATAAGAGTTTCTTTAAGTTAGTGAAGACAATCCATTACAGCCTTTCCAAATTGAAGAAAAGATAAAAAAGAATGTACTTTATTCTAATCCTAATTATTAACTGAATCAAAACTTGCAGATATAGAATGGAATATTCTTGCATAAAACTAGACTTTGGTTGTGTTGGCAGTTTGTGAAAGTTATGAAGAATAAAATCGAAGAGACTATACTTCTATATAATACACATTCTGGTTTTTTTGTAATTTAATCCTGAATATTTCCCAGAACCTTATAGAACTACACAGCCTTACATAGAACTTCAAAGAAATCCCTGGTCATGTATGCACAGTTCTCCCCAAATATGCCTGTCCAGCCACACTGGATAGTAGGCTCTTTACACATGAAGGACCTGCACTAATCTAAAACCAGTGCTGCCCTGCATCCCTATGATTTTGTGGAGTTTCCATGAGGCTTGGCTCTTGCTCCAGAAGAAACGCTGAGAAGAGAGTTTTGCAATCTTCCCTCTGGAGCTGTAGGGCAGGCTGTTTCTCATTAGTGGAAACCTTTTCTGGAATTTTCCTCCTCCTACCAATTATTAAGGTGCCATTTGCCCCATCTCCCATCCTTCACAGATGCACCAAAAGGTGTTATTGCCTTCTTCCACTGCACAGTGACTGGTCAGAACACACTGCAAATCTTCATGGTTTTGAAATCCTATTTGCTGCCAGTTATTTTCCTTATCTGCTGTGGCATCATTTTTCTTTTGTTCCTTCTTTTATTACAGTTCTCCCATCCAATCAGGTACCATATAGTGAATGTGATTCTGTTATAATAATGCAATGCAGATGGACTTGGCCTATGTTCTGTTATTACAATGGGCAAAGCCAAATGTGAAGAACGCAATACTTCAAGGAGTTGTCACAAAAATGATACTAACCAATTATGGATCATACAGAAAACAGATGACAATGTATTCTAAGATAATTCCAGGAACCAAAAGCCTATTGGAGCAGACATCTTTTTGCCCATCCATCCATCCATCCATCAGGGAAGATCAACTTCATTACATATCTTCCCAGTCGTAACATCAGCCAGCCCTGCTGTTGAATGCTCTCCCAAACCAAAGCTGCTTGTTTTAAAGTGTAAAAAAGAATTTAAAAATGAAGCCTTCATCACCTAAATAGTAAAGAAATCCTTCACCCCCAAATAGTCATTTTCATGTGTCCTCCCAGTAATTCCTTGGGAAATCAACTACCACACATTCATGGAGGTCAGACACCCCCGTTTCTTTATTTTTCACACTACTGTACCAAAGAAAAATAGTGAGAAGAGGCATCTTTTGGTGATGACAAAAATATTGGTAAAAGTCACCTCTAAGACTCAACCTTCTAAAATAATGGTTCTCAGTTAACAGCTTAAGTACTATTGGCACAGCTAAAGTGACACAGAGTTCAGTAGAAGTTGCAAACAGTGCATAATCAACACAATTTCTGCAATCTCCTCAGCTGTACCTGATGGATTGTATGCAGCATACAGTACTTTCACAAATCCTTTATCTGCTCTATCCCGTCAGTGCATAAAAATATTACCGCAATATTGCAATCTGATAGAAAAGTGGGCATTCATCATCTTTTGATTAAACCTTTTCCCCATCTCTCATCTATTGGATTTTGTGGCATAAACAGGACCATTAATGCTGAACAATGTCCAGAATTGCTTTTCATAGATTTTTCCTCTAGGAGACACTTTGTTTATGAGTTGTTTTTTTTGCTACTCTCTATAAGTGTTAAAACAAAAGTCATTTGGAAGTCATGGGGACCTTGCATTAAAAACAAGGAGGCCCATATACAGTATTTACTGTAATGCCATGTGACTCTATATTCCACTGCAGGCTTCCCCAACCTTGTGCTTCCAGACATGTTGGGATTATAATGCCCAAATTTCTAGATGGGAGCCCTATGATAGGATTTCCCCAATCACAGTTGGGCAAAACTGACAGCCACAATCCAAAAACAAGACTTTTCAGTACATATATAACCATTAAAGATGTATTTCAAATTCTCTTCCACCATTTCCCAAAGAACTGAGTAGCTCGTAATAGTGCTTTAAACTAAATTAAGAGACTTTCAGTCATGCATAGAGCTTCTACGGATCTAACAAAATAATAATAATAATAATAATAATAATAATAATAATAATATCATCTCCAAGTTGAGCTCAGCTCTTGGGGACTTCATGGAGATATCCATGCAATTTTCTTCCCAACAATATGGCAGTTCTGGGATGGTTTTTCAGCTTTCCAAGCTATTCTGCAGCTGTGGTAAAATAATAAATATCAACATAAATCTAAACCCAGAGCCAGTTTAAATATAACGTTCAGCAATGGAGGGTAAGACCTTATGGTCCCACAAACATGACAAAAATAGATAAAATAACAGGCAGGAAATGAATAAAATAAGGATGCAGGACAAAATGGAATATTCCCTAATACAGAGAAAGGTCCTGTGAATGCAGCAGGATGGATTATTGGCAATTATATGAGCAACAATAGTGGTCCTGGTGGCCTTCCTCTCTGGAAAAGATAACAACTAGATGGTGATTAGTTACTGCATTTTTAAAAAACTGATCCACATTAACAATATCATGCTTTTTACTTCTACTAAAGATGAAACTTATCCATGATGTTGCCATATTTATTCCCTGATATTCTCCCACATGAAAACAGGGTTCCTGCTGGATGGCTGGAGATATTTTGGATGGAGATATTATGCTTTTATTTTGATGCCAAGAATCCTGTATTACCTCTGGAAATTTAGAATATTTGGGATATTAGGATGCTATGAAGCTTATTTTTTGTATATATACTGGCTCACAGCAATACATGTTCAAACTTTATAAGCTAATTTGTCTCTAAAACAGTATCAAACCATATTATGTTTGATGTTCCTCCCCCATGCAGCAATTACACTTTAGCTTTGCAAAACAAAAAAGAAGAATCTGAGGGGTGGGGTGAGAGTTAGTGATAAAAGGAATGGGAATACTAGCTTTGTTACATTTACCTTTGCTATTAAAGATCAAGTTCTTTTGATTGCAAAAATACTACCTTCTTCAGTATCAGTCAGATGAAATTAAAGCTAAAATGTCAAGCTCGTTTTCAAGAAGTTTAAATGGCATTTTCAATTAAGTTTAAGAAAACAGTATTATTTTCATGAGTAACCATCAATTGGTGGATGTTTGTGTCTGCAAGCTAGATTATGTTTTTATAAACATCAGTATAATTGGTGGCTGTTGTGGGTCTTCCGGACTGTATGGCCGTGTTCTGGAAGTTGTGGTTCCTCAATCAGTATAATTATTACCTAGTGTTGCTTTCCACACTTTTTTTTTCATGTTTAGCAATAGATGTTGCAGCATATCTTCTGGAAAGTTTTTCGTTTTTTAAAGAACTATTTATTTCAAGCATCTTCAAAGACTTTCCCCCCCTCACCTACATGATATTTCAAACTGCTCTAATAAAAACTTGGGGAATTTCCTTATCTGCAGTTTCTTTTTTTCTCCTTCCACTTATTGAAGTAATTAGATTTGTCTTCCTGATCAACTGTAATAAGTTCTCTATGTAGTTTTGATGTCTTTCAAGTCTCCAGAGTTCATTAGCACCTTTTCAATCACAGTAAGTGGTCTCCTGAAGCCCGCAGTTCCTCAGGGGTTTGAAATGTGATGTTTTAATTGTATATAATTAAATACAGCTTGCCTTACAAAGACTAAAACCTCTTTTTAATATTTCCAGCTCCGGGCTCCCCCACCACCAACACATGGTAATTAGCTGTCCTAAGTCTTTCTGCAGTCCTGTTTCCGCCATACGGATCATGACTTCCTGGAGGGAAAGTCGGACCATACCTAATTATTGCTGAAGAAGGGGCTGTGCTAGCTCGCCCACTTGCTTTGTACCAAATGTAAGTTAATAGAAAAGATACAGGGACCCATCATGCAAAGCTAAGGTGTTGAAGCAATGAAATGAATTAATAAGAGGGCACATCCAAATGATACCTACTGAAATATGCACAGCCCAGAAAGTGAATAGGATGGGTCCAGAGAGGCAGGTATTTTCCTACCCACACAGTACAGTAACGTCATGGTCAGTTATGGAGGCAGCAAATAATAGCCAAAGTTGGAACATCTGGCCTAGGATTATTTATTTATTTCCAACTGATATCATCGCCCATCTCCCCCCACAAGGGGACTCTGGGCGGTTTACAGTCAAGTTAGTAATTAAAAACATATAAAATACTTTATACAATTTAAATATTAAAAATATAAAATCCAAGAGGCTGTTATGTAATATTTGCGAGCCGAACTCTACGGCGCAAGCCATCCCCAAGAAGAGCTATTACTCTTCCCATCCCAGGTAATCTTACTTCTTCAGGATCTCTGACCACTGAAGAGCATTCCAAATTCTGCCCTACAGTGGAAAGCAGGGTGAGCACGCTCTTGGACCTGTTCCGTTTGCATAGATTTATACGGCATCCCTCTTACACAACCAGAATAAAAATACATGAGTCCAACAGCCAACTGGAAAACTAGCCGATGCCATTTGCAAGATGCTCCTAAGTTATACATTCTCTAAAGGATTCCTTTCTTCCTTCTTATATTGTACATTTTATAAATGGCTGAACTGGCAGGGACAGTTGCTGCTCCTCTCCCGTATATCATTAAAAAGAAAATAGGATAGTATCTAATTATAGATAAAGGAGAAAAGTAGTTTGCCTTCAAGACTAAAAAAAAGAATCAAGAAATGAAAGGGAGGATTGCAGGACCTGAGTGAGCTGTGCATGGTACCTAGCATAGGCTGGAAGGCACGGAAAGCATGAAGAACAGGATTCCAGGATTCTTTCCAGTTGTTTAAACAGCTGTTTAATATTTTCTTCTAAGTAACAAAGTAATGTGTTGCATATATCTGTGCATATGTGTTTCTGCTCTCCCCTCATGTTGCATCTCTGTGTTTTTGTGTGTGTATGTGCACTGGGAAGCAAAAAGGTTTGGTATGGAACAGTCACCAATTTTCAAAGTCACTGCCCAATTGCCTCTCCCAAAAGGGTGCACTGGGGATTTTGTTTTGGATTTTTTTCCCTCCACAGCCCCCAGCAGATCCAGCTCATTTTCATACTTGATCTTTCTTATGTCAGCTTATTTGGTTGTAATAAGTTGTTTTTTTTAAAAGAGTTATCCTACTAAAGGAAGACAAAGAGAGTCCCAGGCCCCCTTACATATTTCTTTCCACCATTTCGGAAACATTTTGGAACATGGCTTCTAGAATTCTTTCCAACCCATCAATATTAGCTCCAATCTAGGTCAAATGATTGGGAGGGAAGGGGGTTAGAATAAAACATTTGCCACCATTCTGAGCAGTTGCCCAACTCCTTCTCCCATAGGTATGCACTGGGGAAATTTTTCTTGATTTTTTTTCTCCATTTTTGTTCAGTCATTAAGTCATGTCCGACTCTTCGTGACCCTATGGACCATAGCACACCAGGCCTTCCTGTGTTCCACTGCCTCCCTGAGTTTACTCAAATTCATGTTCGTTACATTGGTGATGCTATCTAACCATCTCATCCTCTGCCGTCCCCTTCTCCTTTTGCCTTCAGTCTTTCCCAGCATCAGGGTCTTTTCCAGTGAGTCCTCTCTTGGCCAAATACAGCCCATTTTATGCTTGATTTTTCTTTTGTTGCCTCCTCCCCCAAGACCAAATTTGGTTCTGCTCTGCTTTCTGAGTATTATCCTTCTGACAGAAAGAATTCTGACTCTGTTTACATAATTTCTTTCCAACATTATATTGGACTGGAAAGAATAAAAAGATTTCCAGTATGTGTGTGTGCACGCAAGCATGTGCGTGTGCGCCAATGGCAGTCCTGTGTTTGTTTCCACAGAACAACTCAACGTGATTACTTGCTCTTAACTTCTAGGAAACAACCTGAAGTTCATTGTTATCAAGACATTTTCTTAACTTTATTTTCTGGGTTAAGAATGTGCTGCTGATTCTCTAAGGAGACTGGAAGAACAGATTAAAGTCACTGGTCAGAATTATCTAATAGCAGCTGAATACACAATAAGACAGTGTTCATAGCTGTCACCTGAGAGTAAAATGAGATCACGGCACATAAACTCACAACAGTTCTCATGCAGAATAAAGAAAGAATTCCTGGATCTGGATCATGTTGCCCTCCTGTCTTCCTCACAAAGATACACACTGATCAACAGTTCATGACAGCCTGCCTTTTATAAATTCTTCATGACTTTCTAATTTTTTTTTAATGGCTTCAACGATGGAGTTTCCATTGCTTCCCTAGGGAAGTTATTTCTCTGAGAGACTTCATTGCCAATAAACATTCCCGAACAGTGTAACATTTCAGCTGTTCCTTGTAATGTCCTTTGAAGTACTCCAAATCATTCCTATTCATCCTTTCCAAGCATGTGTTGTACTCTTATGCTAATCTTTTCCTATCAAAAAGCAGATTTCAGCATTAAGAGAACTCCATTGATTGCAGTTTTGTTACTGTTTTCTTCTATACTAATTTCTCTCTTCAACAATAAGAAGAGTTAAGGAAGAAGGAAAGGTAGAAGCAAGCACTACTGATTAAACATTTAAATTTCTGGAAAATTCGAAACAGTGAAGAATCTTAACATTTAGGGAAAATGTGAAATATATACAATACTTATTTTTATTATCATTTAGACATACTGTCTGAAGTCACTTTTAAATTCATTCCCACCCATCCATTTATGTCACCTAACAGAATAATTTTTCTCCTGGATTACATTCATTTGGAATGTTGCACAATTTCCCCCAAACTCATATCTTCTTCTTCCATTATCACCATCCTGCTATCTCCAATCTATGGATTCTACTTTCATATACATACACAACCTATATGACAACGTCCATACTTTTTGAGATACATTTTAACTTACACTTTAACTTAATTACATGTATTCATCAACTCTACTCCACAAGATCAGACTATTTTCATGCAGATCTATTATGTCCTTCTCCTTTCTCTTGATTTCACAGACACTCTGCATATCTATTTTTCTTTATTGCATTTCTTAATTTGTTAATTCTTGTTTTTCACCATTTACATTCCAAGTTAAAATCATGGATACAATAAGGTAACCTAGTCTATACCATCTCTGTCTTCCTAAAAAGTGTTATTGAAAGCCTCTTTTGATCAAAGCCATGATAGGCAGTGGAGTGGAAGTACTATAGGTCTTCCAAGTGGACATGTAGGCCACAAGGAATGCAGGAAACATAGTGTACAGATAGTGACAACGAACTTAAAAGAAAGCATCCTACATGATTTTGTCTGGAATATAGTAATACACTGTCAGTGAAACCAGGAGGACCAAAAATGGAGGATATCAAATCACTCAGACTGAAGAAGCTCCTTGGATAAGGAGTGAAACGTTTCTACTGAGAAAATAGAAATCCAGTTGACATGATTCAAGCCACAGACTGTTCCATCTGGATGACTGAGAACCTTCATCGACACAGAGGATATCAAAGTTGCTCATTTATTGTATGATTATAACAACTTTTCTGCTGTGGTAATACAATATAATTTCATTTATCTTGAATATACACAAATACAAAAAATAAGATTTGGGAAATCTTAGATAATAGGCCAAATGAAAATTGATAAGGTTGCACTTGGAAATTCCTTGTTTTGTGTATTTTTAAAGGAAAGAACCTCCGGAACTTTGTTCTGCATATTTTGTCCTGCATGTGTGTTCTGCATACATTTCCTGCTTGGGGGAGATGGGCGGTGATATAAATTTAAATAATAAATAAATAAATATTTTTAAGGAGGACTCCTCAGAATCAGAAGAGTGGGGCATTGTCAAGTGAGCCACTATAATCAAATGCATAAATATATGCAGGACTTGGAATTTGTTCATGCTCTCACCTTTATGATGAGTCTTCCTTTCTTGAAAACATGAATCTTCTTTATACAAATATTATGTGTTTCAGGTCTTCATCATACATCTTTGGTGGACAACTTTCTTCTTCTATAAAAGGGACTGGTAATCTGTAGCTAGCAGGCTGCTTCCAGGGTCCAATATTGCGTAACTGAACAAAATGGCCAATGACAGCACATTTTTGTTGCTTTTGTTCAAAATTAAGAATGGGAATGGGAGTGAGAACATTTCCAAGGTTAACACTCCCAATTTCTCAAAAAAACGGCCTACAATAGGCCTGTAAAAAAAATGGCAATTTGGAATAATCTGGTTGGGTGTGTGTGTGTTATTTATTTATTTATTTTATTACTCACATTTATATAGCTGCCCATCTCATAGAAAGCGACTCTGGGCAGCTTACAACTGGCTCAGCATGGAAGTAATTGTCTCCTAGAGTCTCCCAATCTCAGTCCTATCTTAAATCCATATAAAGTATTTAAAAATCAGCCAAAATTGCTGCTTTGGGGGGTCAATTTCAAGTTTTATTTGGAGGTGGGATGCTAAGGTAGGGTATGGGAATCATTATCTCTTGGAAGCCTCCCATATTTATTTCCATCCTAAAAAAACTTTAAAGAAAGACAAGAAACAAGCCCAAAAAATTCAGAAATTTGGGACTCAGAGTCTTGTCCCACAGTGCTTCAACAGCTGCCTAACCCTATCCTATAAGATTAGCACTGTGGACAAGAGAAGTTGGGCCTGCCAAAGTTATTCAGTTCTGAGGTGCTATGAACAGAGAATATAGTTCTACACTGAATTTAAGAAAGTATCCTTAACTTCTCAATGTATCCCAGAGAGCTTGGCAAATGATAAATCCTAGGCTAGAGTGAGACCGCCATTGCAACATCTGTCAGTTTTCCTCCTCTCAACTTTCAATACTTCCCTGAAAGGAAAACATAGAATGTGGTTTGGTGCTAGGAATGAAAGCTTGTTGAAAGAAGTAAAAATGACACTATATAAGAGCATGCTTCTGCCCACTTTGTTGTATGAAGGGAGAGTTATGTATGTCAGGAGAAACATAAAAGTAAGTTGAATGCAGTCAGGATGGAGTACTTAAAATGTGATAAAAGAAGAAGAAACATGGCTAAGAATGAATGAGGGCAAAATGAACGTGAATGTCCGTCAGTCTTCTATCCATCTACCATCCACTTGCACTGGCTAGAAGCCGTCCTCCAAAAGCCCAGCAAGGCCAGGACAAAATTAAATTAATATTACTTCACTATTAATTAAAATTAAGCTACCCTCTTATAGACATATTGACAGTAATACTCACATACATACTCATACAGAGAAAGGCTGCAGAAATCTGGCTCAGCAAGCATTCTATACTTACTCTGTAGTAAGCCCCACATTCTCAGCAGGTTAAGTATGTTTAGGCATATTAAACTGGTCCTATTCAATCTGCTACCTGGATATCCTCTTGTCATGCTCCCATGTGTAGACTGGAATGAAGAACCTCTTTCTGCCCCTTTTTATTCTGCTTCAATCACTTGCTTTCATCACTTACACATCTTTGCCATTAGCTCACTTTCATCAACGTCTTCCTTTATTACAGTGATCATAGCAACAGAGGTTACAGCTGTGTTCAAACTAGCCCATTACTTCTGCACATCCTGAAAGAACATGGCACACATGTCTGCTGCTATGCTTCATGTACAGGTAGACCCCACTTAATGACTGCCCTGTTTAGCAACAATTTGAAGTTATGATGGTGCTGAAAAAGTAACTTTATGACCAGTCCTCACACTTACAACCATTGCAGCATCCCCATGGTCATGTGATCGAGATTCGGGAGCTTTGCAACTGGCAGGCGTTTACAACCATTGCAGCATCCTGTGGTCACATGATCGCCATTTGTGCGCTTCACAGCTGGCTTCTGACAAGCAGAGTCAATGGAACAGCCGGCAGTAAAATCACAAGTCACAGTCACGTAACATCTCACTTAATGATTGCATCGCTTAGTGACAGAGTTGCCAGGCCTAATTGTGGTCGTTAAGTGAGGACTACCTGTACGTATGTATGTATTTTTCAATGTATGTGGCTACCCAATTCAAAATGACTTTGGGAGGGCTTACAACAAATTTAAAACCAGATAAAAACCTAAAAAACAAAAAAGCTAGGAACCAAGCACAATCTCTCAAATCCATAAAAGTCCTTAAAATATTTCTCAGAGTTGGACTCATTCAACAAAACATAATTATTAAATAAAGCAAGCCATCCTATTAAGGGTGTCCATGGGTGTGTGTAAAAAAGTTGAAATGGCAGTTACTACCAAACGATCAAAGGGATCAAGGGGCTTTGATTGTATGGTGGCTGATGCCATCTCAACTCCTCCCCTGCATACCATCGTCTCCTATTTGATTAAAGCCATGTTTGGCACAGGTTTGGGGGGGAGAGGTGTACAAATTATGGGTGTTGTTGGACAATGCAGCAGCAGAGGGTCCTTATTTATTTTATCTTAATAATCCAAAAAACAATGACCATTGTTTAGATACATAATGTGGTCAAAAAAAGACAAAGCCAAAAAACATTATTAAGCCAAAAGGCTGAGTTAGGCCTACAAGGCCTTGTTTATATGGATACATATATTCCCTTAGCCTGTTTCAATTAAAAGTAGTCATTTTGTACAGTAATTGGATGAATCAATATAGCTTAAATTAATAGCTAGTAATTTGATTTACATATGACTAATTTGGAATCAGAACTAATGTATGCAATTATACTATTCAAAATACAGACATGTGAAGGATTTCAGGAATTTTTGACTCAGTCAAAATAAAATTTGCTCCCATTCTTCAACTGTTCACATTCCCCTCCCCTCCCCCAATCACTCCACAAAGAAAAAAAGAGTAAAGTTAAAAAGACTTGCTAGATCTAGTGGGGGGGGGGCAGGTGTTGAAGAGAGAGCGAACTATATTTTTAATGGATATAAAATGGATGGTAACAAGCCACAAACTGACATAGCATAGATCTTCCCTACTATGGAGTAAAAATATATGACATCATTAACACTTTGTAAGTCTTTTGGAATCTGCATTATAGAAACTAGCATTTTTTTTCTGTTGTAAATATATACAGTATACTCTTTTGTTGTTGTTTATTCGTTCAGTCGCTTCCGACTCTTCGTGACTTCATGGACCAGCCCACGCCAGAGCTTCCTGTCGGCCGTCACCATCCCCAGCTCCCCCATGGTTGAGTCTGTCACCTCCAGAATATCATCCATCCATCTTGCCCTTGGTCGGCCCCTCTTCCTTTTGCCTTCCACTTTCCCTAGCATCAGCTTCTTCTCCAGGGTATCCTGTCTTCTCATTATGTGGCCAAAGTACTTCAGTTTTGCCTTTAATATCATTCCCTCAAGTGAGCAGTCTGGCTTTATTTCCTGGAGTATGGA
Organism: Charina bottae; assembly: GCA_023362775.1. Lineage (NCBI taxonomy): Eukaryota > Metazoa > Chordata > Lepidosauria > Squamata > Charinaidae > Charina > Charina bottae. The sequence continues at coordinate 74,686,800 of JALMGJ010000001.1, read as the reverse complement.
CTGGTTTGATCTTCTTGCAGTCCAAGGCACTCTCAGAATTTTCCTCCAACACCACAGTTCAAAAGCATCTCTTCCTTCACTCAGCCTTCCTTATGGTCCAGCTCTCGCAGCCATAGGTTACTACGGGGAATACCATTGCTTTAACTATGCGGACCTTTGTTGTCAGTGTGAGGTCTCTGCTCTTAACTATTTTATCAAGATTTGCCATTGCTCTCCTCCCAAGAAGTAGACGTCTTCTGATTTCCTGGCTGCAGTCAGCAACTGCAGTAATCTTTGTGCCTAGAAATACAGTGTCTGTCACTGCCTCCACTTTTTCTCCCTCTGTTTGCCAGTCATCAATCAAGCTGGTTGCCATAATCTTGGTTTTTTTGAGGTTTAACTGCAACCCAGCTTTTGCACTTTCTTCTTTTACCTTCGTCATAAACAGTATACTCTTGTTCTCCATCAATGCATTTTTTTTCTTTTCTAGTTTTGGCAATATATAAGTGGCCACATGACTTGGCATTCTTTCTCTTAAACTACACTGAGGAATCAATTTAATTCAAATCTACATTCCCAGAAAGCTTGGATTGGCAGAATAGGGGACTTGGCTGCAGTGGCCAAATTAACCAAGACAGATCCCCAACGGAAGATTCTGCAGACAGCCCCCCCAGATGTGGGGCCAGAGCCCCTCCAAAGCTGCTGCAATTTTTAATACACTAGAAAATAAAAATTCTGATACAGAGTGGGGTAATCTTATTCCCTGTATCAAATTAGTTTAATCAAACATAAATGAAATGAAACCTAAACCTAATCAAATTTACTTTTCTCCTTGGCCTCACCCACTTCTTTTTCTGGCCCATTTCTGTTGCCATGCATGACAGGCCACCAAAAAGCCAGGTACAGTTCTCAGCCATATACGGACAAAAGAGAAAAGACAGGTTGAATAATTGAAATCTTTTCACTGAACAGTGTAATAATAATTTAATATATCCAAATGAGAAATGTTATTTTTCATTGTTTTGAATGAAGCTATGAAGCTGACACTATGATAACATAAGAAGCTGTTAAGTACGACACACTGTATACTTGTCTGTGTTATATCAAGAACTGTACCTAAATTCTGGATCTTACACACATATACACAATGCAGTTGTGGAGCCTGCCAGGGGAAATGGCAAAATTCTGAGAAATAGTTATGCCCAGCGTATCTCCTGGAGGCTTCTCCATGCTTTTGGACACGAGTTAAGCTTGCAGTAATGAAACAGGGCCCACAATGAAAATGACGGTTGAGGACTGGGTCATAGAAAATGCTAGATAAAGGAAGTTTGAGAAATATCAGTTAAAAACTACTTCAGAAAACTGAAATTATTCCTTTTTTAAAACTAGGGAAATCAAAGTCTGAGGTGACACACTGTCATGGAACTAGGAGAAAGTGCTATGGCGATATGCGTAAACTAAATGATAGGATATCAGAGGAAGTCTAAAGGAATCTTATCCCATCTGATAATACCATAATCCAGTTGCTTGGTTGATCGCTATCTCTACCATATAAATAGAAATGTAATCAGTAGTTTTCTTCAACAGCTTACTCTTAAAAACAGTTAAGAACCATTATAGCTGCAATTTTGAAGCAGTAATAGTGGCCTATGATACAAACTAACACACATTATGCCTTTAGAGCATTCTTTAAAAGTGGTACACAAATATCTGTATATCATTATTGCTACCACCATCATTCAGGAGTGATACGTATATAGTGCTTTGGATCCAGGGTAGCTTTTCTATAAGCAGAAGGGCTCCATCAAACCACAGAGGGACTGAAAATATAAGGAAGGCTTCTACTTAAAAGAGAAGGACAGGATTATTGTCAAATATTCTCTCTTTCTTCCACCTTTGACGCCACGTCCCATGCTGTTTTGAAAGATGCTCCAGCTTACGGAAGCAGAGAGTGGATAAGAGGGGAAATTGGTGAAATCTGTTTCCCAGCTTTCATTAGTGGTCCTCTCCTTCCAAGAAATTAATTTCCTTCATACTTTTGGAGCAGTATTAGCATTTAAGATTCAAACATATTATCCTTTCTCATGTCAAATTCTTGATGAACAATTTCAGAGAAGTGCCCTCAGCACAGAGCTGATACACTGGAACCTACTACATCACCAAGAAACTTCTCACATTCAGGTGGAATTTTTAAAAAAACAAAAGAAGGGAACAGGCTACCACGATTACTGAACACGGAATAGATCAATCGTTTCCCACTATTTTGAAGTTGGATACACACACATATACCTTCAGAAGAAGTGTATGATGTAAAATAAGCATAATACAGATTTGAAAGCAAGTAAAACCTGCCAAACACATATCAGGAAGAAAAAGGATTCCCACTCTGCATTATAGTACCTTTGCCCCATCCACTGCAGCTCCTGCTGTGCCCTCCCTATTGAGTGTGATCCTCAGCCAGTGAAAGGAAGCATTTGCCCATATTTGGAGTTGGCAAGACAAGAGATATTAGAAGCCTGTTCCACTCAAAATGTATGGTGTGCCTGTGTAAGTGTGGGAGATTTTAAGCAATTTGAACATTAATATGAGTTTTAAGTATAACAGCCATTAATTAGCAAACACATAGCATAGTTTCAAACAGGTAGAGGTAGTTGAAGATTGTGGTTTTGCATTTGACAGGTACAGCTTGGTGTGTATTTTGTCTTTGGGTTTCTTTGTAACTAATCATATTTTTACACATTTGTAGTTTCTTGTTGCTTGATAATAAATACACTCTGTTTCCTGTGTATTGGGGTCTTGCCCATGGAATGTTACTGAATGTGTCCATGTCTGCTTGACTTGGCTTTGCAAACCCATAATAAATTTTGGAGACTGAAGTACTGTGTGTCATTGTTGTAGACCAACAAACCTCACGACTGACTTGGAAATAGGGAAAGGAGAAGAAAGTGTAAGTCGAAATTGGAATGAAAATAAATTCAGAAGTTCCCTCTTACAGATTTTCCTCAAACATAAGCAACAACTTTAAGCCTTCGAATTTGAATTGGGAAAAGTTGCAATTAGATCTCTAGAAACTACTCTGTAGTTATAACATTCTATTTTAGTCTTTCCAATCTGGTGTTCACCATGTATATTCAGACTTAAGTTCCCAGAATTCCCAACAAGAAAATTGCAGAGAGCTGTTCTCTATAGTGCTAAAATTATCCATGGAAGTGTGGAATCATAGCAAAGGAGATGGCCCAGTGAAAAGCTTCAGACTCAGTTTTTGTTTATTTTGAAAAATAAAGTTTGTTGGCTAGCAAAGATCTCTTAAAATGCCTCACTAAGTTGGATGTCATTTTCTTTCCTACCTTCCCATTCTACTGCTATAAGCACACTGATAGTGATAATGGATGTAATCTGCATTCTTTCATAGCAGCAAATCTTCCATAAAATTATAGAAGGTATTACTATTAGTCTTATTATTTCCTTTGTTTCTTTTTCTTTTCAAAAGGACTAGATGTTTTTTTAACTTACATCTGATAAAAGGTCATGCATCTTTAATACAAAATGAAGCAGAGATTTACTGAGTCAGCTGACAAGTCCTGAGATCAAAGATTGGTACTCACAAAGATACTCTGCCTTTCTGATACTCCTCAGTGACCATACACAGACTGCATTTTATATGCACTCTACTTAATATATCAGCAGAAACATGTATCTTAATTTGTTTATAACTTAATAGTTTTACATCCTGGTATTGTTGTTTTTCCTTTGTATTTTATTGAATACAAAGCATTGTTTCTCTTTTTATTTCTTTCCACACAATTCAAGCTTAAGAATACAGGAAAGGTAATGTTTTAAAATATTATATAATTTCCTACTGCAACTGTCCTTATTCATCTTGATTTCACTGACATATTACATATTGAGGAAGAAAATCAGAGGCTCAGTTTATTTGCTGTGTGGCCTTTATACATACACTCAGGTCCTATGCACGCACAGCTTAATATGGCTCAAATGCTGCACAGGATTATACAGAACTTTCTTAGAGTCAGCACAGTGCATATGTTTCATATTATTATTAAGACTATGTGTTAAGATTATGTGCTGCATGTGTTAGACTTCAAGCAAGTAGAGTCCATTTAAATGGTCCGGCTATTTTGTTGAAGTTAAGTGAGCCTTGGGATGAGATATATATCCTTCCCTACTTCTCATAATGAAGAAATGGCTATAGGGCTTTGGCCTTCTTTATTCTAACATTATCTGTTATCAGTCATACTGTAAGATAGTTTGGGCTGGCCCAAAGTTACCCAGTCAGCTTCATGGTCAAGTGGAGGCTTGAACTTGGGCCTCCATAGCCTGAATCAATACCTAAACAACTACACATTAGCATACTTTTTCTTCATTATGAGAACACAGGCAAAAGTAGTAGCAAAAAAAGATGTATGCGTGTGTTTGTGTGTATGGATTCCATATATATATATGGGGGGAAAAACGAGAGTGGAAAAATCAGTCCTAGCAACCAGGAAATGCTTATCAGCAGTGCTTCCTTTCTAACTGCTTTCCCATTTGTAAACTGTCAAACCTGGCTGCCTTGCCTAATTGGACTTTCCCCCACGTGGTAACATTCACTTCAAAGTGCAGACCATAAATATTTCATGATGTCACAAAGGCTAATGACAACCCTCTCTGAACTTCCAACCTAATTGCATTTATTAGTCATAGGCTGTTTTTTTGTAAAATAAATAGCAGACCCATCCTAAGCTAGTTCTGAATATGAGGCCTTCCTGATTACAAGATGAGTTCAAGATGTGTCTGTGCTTACAAAAGTATGCCACAATTTTCTGCACTGCTTTATATTAATATCAATTAATAATGACTAGAATATCTGAAAGGGTGATGAGATCATGTGTAGTTTCAATTCAACATATGCTTTTGTTCATATTTGCACTTCTAGAATGCATTCCTTTTGATAGCACTCTTTCACATACATACCGCTTCATGACACATATAAAATCTTCAGGACACAGTCAAACATAGCATTTTTGAGCTACATTTTAAGATAATGTCACTCCACAAGGGTCTTCAGCTTTTGATACAGCATCAATTATAAAAGGCTTTCAATAGAATACTTTACCAAATATGTGATCAAACAAATTCACACTGCTGATAAGCCACAAAAGTTTAAGTAATACTTACACAATCTCATCATTCTGAAATTCAAGCTCTCCACAAGTGTCCTCGAAGTCCTCTCCACCTCCTTTGGCTGTGCCTTCAATTGTTTTGTACGGCACAATAACATTTCCTCGAGCTCCGGATGTCCGTAGCACTTTCACTTCCATGGTCCCCACACTCTCACTTACATGAGTGACCGGTTCCTCAAAAGTAAATATGCCAGCATGATCATCATCAAAGATTGTAACTGTAGCTGTAGCAGGTGATCCCAGGCAAGCCACAGCTGCAACAAGGTTGCCGTCTAGGACACCTTCTTCAGATTGTTCTGACACTTTCACATTACTGAGGTGAACAAGGAAATTCTCATCTTCCTCAAATATATCATCATCAATTATGCCAACTCTTATTTCTTTTTGTGTCTCACCTGGCTTAAATACCACTGTCCCTTCAGTGAACTCGTAATCAGACCCTGCATTGGCTGTACCATCTTCCGTTCTGAAGTCAACCAAGACTGTTTTGGTCAAGTCACCACCTCGACGGGCAATTGCTAGAGCTACTGTGCCACAGTTCTCAAGGCACTGGTAGGTGCTCTGCTCAAAATAGATCTTACTTACAGGGTCATTGTCTGCCACTTCACAGTTGACCTCATGCATGCTGACTGCTTTTCGTGCTTGGTCAGCTGCGTGTCGCTTCAATATATTGCCAGCTCCAGTCATTAGCCGAGTAGCCTGAATACGATAAAAGGCGCGACTCTTTTGTTGCTGACTCAGCACCTGGTAATTAGCTAGTTCTATCAGCTGTTCAATCTCTTTGTCTGGATGCTTCTGTTTCAATTCCTTAAGGATTCTAGCCATTTCTCTTCTTGCTTCTTCATCATCTTGATCCTTCTCATCTACCTCTAAGACCAGAGTGCCATCCAAGAAACTTTCAACATGGGAATTAATTATCTTTCCATCCATTTCAATGTCAGCTTTGGATGGTGGCCCTTCACCCTCATGTTCAATTATCATGCCCCTCTGCTTGCCAGCTCTGTACTTCTTGTAGACATATTTGTAGAATAAAAGCCTTCGATCAGCAATCCATGCAAACACCACACAGATAGGAAAAAAGAAGAAAGTGAGTAAACCTTCCCAGACTTCTACTATCCCAGGTGACATAACTGACAAAATTAGATAAAGCCAAGTATAGGCAAAAATGCTCCAAGCTGCAGTGACAAAAAACACACGAAGATGCTTAATCTTCCTGATTTCCCCATCAGGGACAACATAAACACAAAGGGCTATAATTACAAACATATTAAAGGCAGCACTTCCTACAATAGTGCTTGGCCCAAGGTCCCCTGCCTCGAAGCCATGGCCACACACTTCAATGACAGATAGGAGGATCTCAGGTGCAGAAGAGCCCAAAGCCATCAATGTTAAGTTGGAAACAGTCTCATTCCAAACTCTTACTGTTGTCTTGCTGGTCTCACCGTTGGGTTTCTTGATGGTTATCTCTCTCTCTTGGGATGTAATAACTTCTATGGATGACATGAAGCGGTCTGCTATAATAGACACTCCTAGAAACATATAGACCATGGCCACAAAGTATACAGTAGCTCTTGCTATTTTATCACCAAATGAAGGGTCTTGAGGTTCCCAGATTGGCAAAATCACACCTTTCTTACAGATATAGGTACCAGTACATTCTTCAGAATGATTGGTTTCTTCAGGTTGATGTTCTGTGTGTACTTTGTCCACATGGCATAGCAAAAGTACAACAACACTTAAAAGAAGAAGACCACCAGGCAAGGCAGTTGGATTCTTTAATCCCATCATGATTGTTCTGTCAGACCAATTTCCAAATCTTTTCTAACCTGCAGAATACAAAAGTGTAAAAACATATTACCAACATTCAACTGGAGAAAGTTACAGCTTTTATCTTTGTGTAAGGCTCACTCGCTTACATAATCTTTTACATCCTATGAATAAGCTGAATTTACAAAACCGAGGTCCATAAAGTCATTTTCAATTGATTAATTATATTTTTAAATCTATAGATCTGCTATCAAATAATAGTTTTCTATTCAACCTGTATTCAAATTAAAGTCATTGAAACAATGGTATAAGTTACCCACAGTATTAGCTATTGAAGGTACAAGTACATCTTTGCTGAAATTGTGTTTTATCCTTTTTATAAACAAACAAATAAATAAATAAAATATAATGCAATACTCAGTAACATGTATTATCATATAAAATAATCCAGCTAGATGAGACGAAGCTGGAACTGTTTCCCACAGTATCGAGATATGTATGGAAATCTCCAAAGAAGAGCATGAGTGCAAAACCCCCTTCTACAATCATTCCCATAACTATTTATCTCTATTCTGTGCATTATGTCTTTTATCTACTAACTGATCCATAACAAACATTCCTCTTTTATACCATGGCCTCTAATGTTTGCTTATGAATATTTGGGGAAAAAGTTAATTAAACGTTTTTGAAAAGTCTAAGTAAACAAGGACTTATAAAAGCATTAGCTTAGCAGCATACTTATTAGAACCTTTCAAGAATTCTAAAATGTTAATGGCTACAGGACTTATTTTTTGACATGAACCATGTTCATTATTCCTGAGCAAGACTTATATACAAAACAGTATTTTATTTTTAATAACTTTTTCCCAAAAGAGCTCATCAATCTGTAATTTCACTGACAGATTTGAAATGATTCTTATGTAAAACCTACACATGCATAAACTTCCATGGCTAAAGCAACAACGTTGAAGACAGGATCAAGCAGCTAGGCATACTTGGGGTTCAAATCAGCAGCACAGTGCCACAGTCCCTTTGTAGGTACGATATGCCTTCATACAATTCAGACATGAAGGGGAATTAACTAATTAATTTATTTAGGATATTTATATCCTGCCTTGAGCTTTCTTAGGATAAGTAGCAAAGAAATACAAAAGACAAAAATAGAAAGTACAAAATCCTAGATAGAAATAAGATTCCATGCAAATGTAAAGCCACATCTCAAGGCAAAGATTAAAAACATATTTTTAAGAGTTCTGATGTCAGAAAGACCTCACTGAAAACTTTAGGTAAGCTTCTTCGAGAACAGCAGGGACTGCATCAATTCCCAGCATTGTTGAGGAAATCTAGGCCCCTGAAGGACTCCCTGGGCCTGATTTTAAAAAAGAAAACAAGACTCTGGAGAAATTGCCACATTTTCCTATCACAAATACTGTACCTCTAGTCCATCCTCTAGCATGGTAGTGCTCTGTATATAGTGCTCCAACGCTGAAAGAAGCACTTATCAAGGCAGGTTGCAATTTATTTGTGCTCCCACTTGGTAACTTGCTGTAGATTGCTCACAACAAAGGCAAGACAGACTCTCATTAATATGGCTGGAAGGGGAAGTAACACACCCTCCCAGGCAGCAGCATCCACAGGTTCTTTCTACCTTCATTGGAATGTCCAAAGCAGCGTTGCACCTTCACACTACAAGTTTCATTCCTTTTTAGCATGTATGCAACTTTGCAATGCATGTAGAAAAGAGGCAGGGATTGCATTACAATGCTGCAATGCTGCTTTCACCAGCCTGACCATGTGTTGCCACCCCCCATGGATGCTGCTGCCTGAAGCAAGGCATAACCCTGGGAGAAGCCATTTCAGAGTTAGGTTCCACCTTCTATGGTTCCCTGCTGCAGAACATGAAATTGGCTCAGGTTACTATAAACAATAATGATCTGACCAATGCTGCAGACTTAGCATCTGTCTGCTACAGCCTCCTATGTTTGCATCTACTTACATTTTTGCTCTAGGTCATGGATAGAGTAATGTTTGGCTCCTGAGGATGCATCAGGTATTAGGTCAGGACTTTGGAAGTACACAAGCATGCGCACGTATGCGTGCACACACCCCCCACACACAACCTCCCTTGCTTTTCTAGTTGCCAATGCTTGCCACTCCTGCCTTTTTTTCACTACCTAGTGAAAAATCATCTTCTGCAGAGATGCAACCTTGTCACTCTACTGTTGCCACTTCCTACTCAGTGGTCTATCCCACTGCCACCCCCTAGTTCTCTTGCTCCAGAGTGCTGCTTCTCTTTTTCACTGCCCTGTCAGACAGAAAATAAAGTGCTGTATCAGCTAGCAGTCATAGCAGTCATACATATCATTTTAAATATAATCTCCCTCCCACTTTTTTTTGTGTGTGCCTTCAAGTCAATGTTTACTTCTGGCAGCTGCAATTTTCAGAAGTGCCTCCTTCCTAGGGCTGAGAGAGAGTGACTGGACCAAGTTCACCCAGCTGGCTTTGTGCCTAAGACAGGACTAGAACTCACGGTCTCTTGGCTTCTAGCCCCACTCTTTAACCATTACACTAAACTGTCTCTCTCTAATCTCCCCTTACCTTCACCATTTGTCTAGCTCATCATGAGCCACAAGTTAGAAAAACAAAGAAAATTAATCTTTTAAAATGACAAATGCATGACACGGGTGCTGCAAACTCACTGAACTAGCAAGTACAGGTTGGAGCAAAATGTGGGATGCCTGTTAGCAGGGAGAGAGGGGAATTCAGGGGCCTGGTGGGCATGTGTAGAAGGCCTGACAGGCATACATGGACTCAGAAGCACTGCACTTCCAATCCTTATACTACGTTATTCCTAGTTATTAAAAGTTTATTCTTATAAATCCACCATGGGAACTGCCCAAGGAAACTTACTTTCTAATAAATATATTTATAATTGCATCAATGAATTGATTATAATATATAACTTAAGAAGTATTGTAACTTTATCCTTGCTTATTTATTTATTCTTTTATGCTCCTGATCAAAGAAGTCCTCTTTGCAGTGTAGAGTCAATTAAAACCTACTATAAAAAGTAAACATTTATAAATGTTTATAATGTCATGAGGTCACGAAGAGTCAAACGACTGAACAACAACAACAAAAAATGTTTGTAAACATTTTATAAAATATATAAACTATTGTAAAAATTAAATTTAAAAATACAGAATAGTACTGCAAATGAGACAACAACAAGGAGCAGTATAATGAATACAGCATGAAATCACAGAAGTGAGAAATGTCAATCCAGCAGAAAACAATACCCTAATCAAGGAACTACCAAGGAGAAAACCACACCCCCACCAAAACACTGGCAGGGCAAGCTAAGATACTGTATATAAACAGGGAGCAAATCCCACATTCAATAGCATTGATGATGTCATCTAGTTGGGTAATGAAAGGTCTGCAAGCAAAAAACCAAGCTCAGAGAGCACCAAGGACTCCACAGTTCAACCCTGAGCTACATATATTCTCTTCTATTGGTAAAACTGTATCTGCCTAGTTAGGGGCACAGTTGGTATATCAGCTTAAGCTGATAAAGGGCACTCTGAGCTACTGAGGCAACATCCATTCCTTTAAGTGGAGCACAACTACTTCTGGAATAGGATAAACATCACTTACTTGGGCGGGCAAACCACTCACAAAAAGGATTATTTCCATCTTCTTTGGATTGAAACTCAGTTGATAAGCCCTCATTACCCTGCCCAGGCACTGATTCAGAACGTCTATTGTCTCATCTATATTAGATAAAAAGGAAAACTAAAGCTGGGTGTCACTTGCATACTTGGTGACACTCCACCCCTATCCCTGATAACCTCCTACACAGGTTTCATCTAGATGTTAAAAATAATACAGTCCTAAACATAATCACAGTCCTAATCAGTCACAGTGCAAAGCAGTAATCCTTCAGCTCCATCTTCTAAAACTGGCCATTCAAGCACAAGCAGAACTAGAACGGTTCTGTCCCAAATGGTTCTTCTGTCCCAAAATATACCATGGTCAGTGGTCTTCTGGTCTTAGCGATCATTCGTAGCCGAGTAAGATTGTCTTCCAGGGGTAAAATCTTAACAGTGGATCCGTAAGTGGCTGTAAAGGCCAATTCTGGATCCGCACAACCTCCCACAATGAGGGCATAGGTTTCCGGGTGGAAGACGGTCATGATGAGGGTTTGCTTGACGTGCCTTCCTCTTAGCTCGTTTCTCCCTTTCAGTGGTACTGAAGAGATGTCTAAGACACTGAACCAGGTTGTACTCCTCTTGTCCCTCTCCCAGAATAGGTCATCCAGCAGGGCAACCAAGGTAGTTTCTGTTACAAATTATGCCTGAAACCAGAGTAAACAGGATCTACAACTTTAGTTTCATTGAAGTGTGCCCGGTGCTGATCAGAAAGCAATTGCTCAAGGACCTTGCTCGTTCTGGATAGGAGGTATGGGAGTCACAAACCAAGCACCTCTAGAGGCCTCCTTAGTCTTAATATACCATCTTAAGTATTAACTTAATACTTAAGTATTAATAGAAATCCAGTTGACATGATTCAAGCTACAGACTTTTCCACCTGGATGACTGAGAACCTTCATCGACATCTTAAGTATTATTCTCCACTATGCTGCACACAGTTTCTTTGCAACAAAAATAATAATGATCATCTAGTAAAAGCTGTGGAAAATAAAGTAGTGCTTAAAAGTTTGTGAACACTTTGAATTTTCAATATTTCTGCATGAATGTAACCTAAAACTGGAACTCTTTTCCACACAAGTTCTGAAATTAGATAAAGAGAGCCCAATTAAACAAATGAGTCAAAAAACATTATACTTGTTCATTTATTTATTGAGGAAAATGATCCAAAATGATCCAAATTTGTGTATTGCAAAAGTATGTAAACTTCTAGTATTACCTGTTTATTTGAAGGGGAAATTAGGATCAGGTGTTTCTCTCAATGGGATGATAATCAGGTGTGAGTATGGGTGGTCTACTGTATTTAAAGAACAGAATTCTAGGCATTCGCTATCAAAGTCTGATCTTCACAACACAGGTATGTGGAAGTGTGCCATGGCTCGAACAAAGGAGATTTCTGAGGACCACTGAAAAACAGCTGTTGATGCTCACAAGGCTGGAAAGGTTTACAAAACTATTTCCAAAGAGTTTGGATTCCACCAGTCCACTGTCAGGCAGATCATGAACAAATGGAGGCAATTCAGCACCATTGCTATCCTTCCCAGAAGTGGCTGAACAACCAAGATCACACCAAGAGCAAAGTGCGTAATACTCCGGGAGGTTTCAAAGAATCCCAGGGTAATATCTAAGGAACTAAAGTCCTGTCTTGCATTGGCGAGGGTCGGTGTTCACGAGACCACCATCAGAACACTGAACAACAATGATGTGCATGGCAGGGATGCAAGGAGATAGCCACTACTCTCCAAAAAAAACATTGCTGTTGGTGTACAGTTTGTGAAAGACACGTGGATAAGCCAGAAGGCTATTGGGAAAATGTTCTGTGGAGACCAAAATAGAACTTTTCAGCTTGAATGGAAATGATATGTTTGGTGAAAGGCAAACACTGCACTCCAGCATTAGAACCTTATCTCATCTGTGAAACATGGTGGTGGCACTATCATGGTTTGGGCCTGCTTTGCTGCCTCTGCACCAGGTCAGCTTGCCATGATTGATGGAACTATGAATTCTGAACTGTACCAGCAAATTCTACGGGAAAATGCCAGGGTATCTGTCCATGAACTGAAGCTCCAGAGAAAGTAAGTCATGCGGCAAGACAGTGACCCCAAACGCACAAGTCGTACAATGTCAGCCCTTTGAGGTAGTCCAGACAAGAAGCACAAACCATGAATATTAACACTACCTTTATTGTAAGGTTACAGCAGTGCTTTCCAAAGTGCCGCCGTTGGTGACACACCAATGGCGGCGGCACGGGGGGCGTGCATGGCAGCAGCGTGGGGGGTGCGCAGCGGCAGTGGCGTGTACAGTGGCAGCGGCAGCAGCCTCCGCTAAAACGTGGAAGCGCTGATGGCGCGCCACTACCCCCGCAACCGTGCACGCCCCCGCCGCTTCCAGGTTGTGTTGTGACACACCAAACTGTGTGTTGCGACACACAGTTTGGAAAGCTATGGGTTACAGTAACAGATTCTGACAAGCCTGAGAGCACTTCTCCTTTCCTTTCCTTTTACTTTTCAGAAAATGAGGGAGGGTCCCTTCTGAGATGCTTCCCGCGCTCCTTTTCCTTCTGTGGGCTCAGATACCTTTTGCATGACAGTTGTCTAGGCTGTGCCTCTTCCTCCTGCCTTCCAATATACCGTTACATATGACCAAAGAATGGTTAAAGCAGAAGAAAGTTAATGTTTTGGAATGGCCAAGTCAAAGTCCTGACCTTAATCCTATAGAAATGTTTTAGAAGGACCTAAAGTGGGTAGTTCATGTGAGGAAGCCCACCAACATCCCAGAGTTGAAGCTGTTCTTTAAGGAGGAATGGGCTAAAATTCCTCCAACTAATGTGCAGGACTGATCAACAGTTATTGAAAATGTTAGTTGTAGTTTTTGCTGCCCAATGGGGGGGGGGGGCACACCAGTTACTGGAAAAAAAAAGGTTCACATATTTTGCCACACACAAATATGTAGCTTTGGATGATTTTCCTCAATAAATAAATGAACAAGTATAATGTTTTTGACTCATTTGTTTAATTGGGTTCTCTTTATCTAGTTTTAGGACTTGTGTGGAGAAAACGTTTTAGGTCATATTTATGTAGAAATATTGAAAATTCAAAAGGGTTCACAAACTTTTAAGCACCATTGTATAAAGGATACTTGTCTCTTAAGTAATAAAGGAGTTGGTTTTACCATCCTGTCAATTCTGTGAAAGTAAGTATCTACTGCAGGCAGCATTAGGAAAATCTGCTGACCAAAAAATGTTGCTTACTTCCTTCTCTTGGTGAGAGCAGGAGGTGTTAATAGATGCCATCTGTGGCATCAATTAACTATTATTTATGTAAATTGTGGCATTAAAGGTGGCTTGGGAAAGTAGCTTTCCTGACAGGCTCAAAATACACAGATGACCAGAGAAGCCGATTTTTGCTGACAAAAAGGATCTTCCCAACTGAAATACAATGTTAACTCAGGCTCAGGAGACAGTGCATAGACTCACATTAAGAGAACTATAGAAGGGGCAAAGTAGGAGGTGTTAATAGATGCTATCTTTGGCACTCCATTAGTTACACAAATTGTGGTGGAAAATCTGGCTTTTAAAAAGCAGGCTGCTGAGAGACTTGAAGTCGCAGATGAGCAGAACATTTGCTTTCTGCTTACAAAGAGGTCATTCTAACCTACAGCACTTAGTTAACATGGTTAACTATTATTTTTTATTATTATGGTTAAATAATTATATAACATGGTTAACATGCTCTTTGGCTAACAAACGGAGATGAGCACCGGCCCCTAGAGTCGGACACGACAGCACAAATGTGCGGGGGGAACCTTTACCTTTTACATGGGGCAGCACATACAAGAGAAATATACAAAAGTAAGGTTGTGGCAAAGGCTCAAACCCAAGGAGTTGCTCTGGGTGGGACTACAGATTTAGTCAATCCTAATGGATTTTGTAAATTAATGGGGCGAGGGGAAGAAAACTCCAGCAAACCCCCCCCCCCCATCTAATTTGAAAGTTCTCCCAGTTTTGAAAGTTGTTTGCTACTGTCTTGAGCAGGATATTGTTCAAGATGTTTGAGCCAAAGCATATTGGAGACCCAGAGTTAATTGTGCACATTGCTGGGGTGGATCTTGGCCAAAGAGAACAAAAATCCAGCTCATCACTGAATAGTAAAAGGAAGATTCCCCCCCCCCCAAGTAATTACTTGTGAATCTAGGGAGAGGGTTCTTCTTACATTCAATGATAGGAATAGAAGAAGCTGTTCAAAAGTAAGGAAAGTGCAAGAAGTGTAAATAGTTGCACGCATGGTGTTGCAAATTGGTGGATGCCTTTGACCATCAGCCAGAAGATGATCTCCTACTTGGGAGAGAGGGGCTGTTTGCCTGGTGAACTTAATCTGTTTTAAAAGGACTAAATGGAGCTTATTCTTCTTTCTTTCCTTTCCTTTCCTTTCCTTCCCTTTCCAGTTTCCGTCTTCCACTCGCCTCATTTCTCTCCAGCCTTATTCCATCCTTTCTTTTGCTTGCCTTCCCTTTCCAGTGCATATTCCTTCTTTTACCCCATTTTACCTTATTTTATTGACAATTTGTTTTAATTATCCATTATTAATTCAATTGATGCCTTCAAAGCCTCTTTAAATATTCTGCTTTTTCATTTCACAGAGCTATACATCCTTTCCAACTAAGGACTTCTTTTCCAATTACTTTTTGAGACTCAAGTTGGGAATCACTTATGTACCCTATAAGAGATATGTCAATTCTATTCCTTATTATTCAGGTTTTTTTTTATAAGAAGTGCTTTGTGTACAGAACTTTGTGAATCCTTTATAGTGGTACTACATGCTAAAGAGTTTCCAATACTATTTGTGAAGTTAAATACAAACATACATGGCAGAAAATATACCTGGAAAGTGGTTGCAAATGGAAAAGAACTGAAAACTCATAATTAGCATAGTCTGTAAACTTAACCTGCAATAGATTGTGACTGGCATAGCTAGGAAAACAAATGTACAACAGATGGCAATAGGCCAGTCCATTAAAGCCAGAGTTTAATATAAAATATCAATGTGTGTTTGTATGGGGGGAGGGGGGAGAGGAATGTTAAATTGCAACACTGACTTTATGCCTACTTTTCCTAAGCCTGTTCTTTCCATCCTAAAACTGTTTCCTCAGCAATTTCTTCCTGGACGGGGCTCTGAAATCAAAACTAAATCCTATATCCACTGGGGAAAAAAAACTGGGAAAACGTAAGGAACCTTCTTTCATTTGCTGATGATGTATGTATCATTCTAGTTTATATTAAATTAGCAAAACACAAGATGGGATGCTCTGTTACTGTAAAGGCTTGATGAATCCAGATTAATTGTAGTATGCTATCATTGTTATGACATTCATACAACACATCAAACATTACATAATCCTCTACTGCTGAATTCTCAAATTTTCTGAGCCACAGGAAAGCATAGCAGCTGCAGTTTAGCAAAAACAAGTTGCAGAAGACTTATTTATTTATTTATTTATTATTTCAATTTATTCCCCGCCCATCTCCCATGCAAGGGACTCTGGGCGGGTTACAATAATTAAAATTTAAAAACCATACAAAATAGAAGATATCTAAAAAATATATCCAATATAAAATAAATAAAATCCAAGATGGATTGGGGACCGTAGCATAGATTGTATTGCTACGGGGCCAGCCAACCCCAGGAGGCACTACCGCCTCTGTCGTCCCAGGCCAGGCGGCAGAGCCAGGTCTTAAGGGCCTTCCGAAAGGCCAGGAGTGAAGGGGCCAGTCTCACCTCCGGGGGCAAGATATTCCATAAGGTGGGCGCTATCGCAGAGAAGGCACGCCTCCTGGACCCCGGTAGATGGAATTCTCTTGTTGAGGGGGTCCGAAGCATGCCCTCCCTGCATGCACGGGTGGGGCGGGCCGATGTTATCGGGACGAGACGGTCCCTCAGGTACCCTGGCCCTATGCCATGTAGGGCTTTAAAGGTAATCACCAACACCTTGAATTGGACCCGGAAGCAAACTGTCAGCCAATGCAGCTCGCGTAGCAGAGGTGTTACATGTGCTGATCTCATGGCACCCATAACTGCTCGCGCCGCCGCATTCTGTAGCAGCTGAAGCTTCCGGATACTCTTCAAGGGTAGCCCCATGTAGAGCGCATTACAGTAGTCTATACGGGAGATGACAAGGGCGTGAGTGACTGTTCGGAGGGCCTCCAGATCCAGGAAAGGGCGTAACTGGCGCACAACTCGAAGTTGCGCAAAGGCCCTCCTGGCCGCGACTGCCACCTGCTCTTTGAGCAGGAGTCGCGAGTCTAGGAGGACCCCCAGATTCCGCACTGGATCCGAGTGAGGTAGTGCAACCCCACCCAGATCCAAGGATGACAACTTCCCGGATCTAGGGGGGCCATCAATCCACAGCCACTCCGTCTTACCAGGGTTCAGTTGAAGCCTGTTGTTCCCCATCCAGACCCCCACAGCCTCCAGACACTGAGATAAGGCACTGATTGTATGCAGTCATAGAATCATAGACTCATAGGATTGGAAAGGACCTTCCAGGTTTTCTAGTCCAACCAACTGCCCTTTGCAGGAATCCTCATACCACCTTGGACAAATAGCTGTCCAATCTTTTCTTGAAAACCTCCAGTGTCGGAGCACCCATGACTTCAGGAGGCAGGCTGTTCCATTGCTTAATGCGTAGCTCTCTCAGTCAGGAAATTTCTCCTTATTTCAGCCTTTACTGTATATATCTGCTGCTTTGCAGAACCACAGTCATAGTACTCTACTTTTCAGGGTTCTACTACCACAATGCCACTTTTTTCGTGTACACTGTCCCCAATACTTCAGAATAGAGGGGGGAAAAACTTAAGGAGTGTGTTGGATTGCGGTGAAGGTCTCTGCCATTATAAAATACAAGGGAATGTCACCTTGTTTTAAAGCCAGAGTCCAAATATAATAATTGAAATACTGATTTGAGATCTCTGTTTCATAGAGTACAGAGGTAATACTCTGATTCACACTGTCCTTTTAGGACAGATTGTAAGAGAATGATGTGTAAAGCATGGTCAGTCTAGCACTTAATCAAATTCATGTCCATTCAGTACCAGCTCAAGGGTATATGGCACCCCTAGGCCGCATTGACTGATGGTGCCATCTCCTGCTGATGCAAAGACTTGCATTTTTAGAATGATTAATTTAACATCTGCTCTGCATGATGTGATCTTGGCAACTACAGCTTGGTCCACCAGTGCACCAGAGCAGAGTTGCCAACTACTGCCTATTGAAAATTGCTAAGCCTCATTGCAAAAATACCTAAAATCCTGTATTAACAACATGAAAACCTGATCTTTAAAGGTAGATGAAATGTAAAGAATTTTTCTTGCGGCCTTTGTTTTCGGAAGGAGGAGCAGTATTGGCACTCCCTAAGCTTTGGCACCCTAGGCCAGTGCCTACTTGGACTTAGCCTAAAGATGGCTCTGGGTCCATAGCTTGGAAAAGTCTATTTCCTGTAGTATGTTTTTAAGAGTCATGA
This sequence comes from Charina bottae, assembly GCA_023362775.1. NCBI lineage: Eukaryota > Metazoa > Chordata > Lepidosauria > Squamata > Charinaidae > Charina > Charina bottae. Next base: position 74,668,646 of record JALMGJ010000001.1, on the reverse strand, counting down.
CAAACACATTCAAAGCATCCAAAGTCTGTCTGCAAAGGCTGCATTCAAAGTGTGTCACTATATTGCTTTTTCCAGGAAAATTCTAGAGCACCACATAATGTCTTTGCTTTCACTATATATATATATATATATATACTCAACAGTGGGAAGAGTTTAAAGTGAATAGTTACTTTTTTTCAATTTAGTAATGCTGGTGCATGAGAGAGCCAGTTTGGTGTAGTGGTTAAGGCACCAGGCTAGAAACCAGGAGACCATGAGTTCTAGTCCCGCCTTAGGCACAAGGCCAGCTGTCTCTCTGCCCTAGGAAGAAGGCAAGGGCAAACCACTTCTGAAAGTCTTGCCAAGAAAATGCAAGGGGAGCCGGGGTTAGACGCATCTCTTGGGAAGAGCCTTCCAGACTATGGGTTGATCATTGACAAGGTCTAATGTTTACTACCCTAATGTCTACTTTTGTCTTTGGCTGCAGCCACCACTTGCTTCAGACCTTCCCACTATTGGCATATAGCCTCCAGCAGATTTATCCTGAGGAAATTGGAGCTCCACAGAAAATAAGAGACGATCCTTCTAAAATTCATGCTATCCAAATTCAGATACTGTATTGAGAAAAGAAAATGGAAGGCGACTGCTACCTTGAAAGCTATCAAAATGGTGTCTGGAGTAGCAATTATTTTCTCATCTAAAGTGAGAGAGTAATTCCATGCTTTAATTCTGTAGTTGAAAAAAAATAATGGAAGGAATATTTTGTCCCACTATCTATCCTAGGAGGCTATTTTATATACAAGTGTAGATGCTTTTGGTTACGTTTCATTTCAGTAGCTGAACTAACATGATAGCAGCAATATAATAACATCTCAATTTATTTTTACAAGCTTGAGTGTTCAGTTGCATCATATATAATGAATCAGCTCTAACTGGTAGCTGTGTGTGTCTGTGAGTGATTGTGAGTGAGTGGCAGAAAAAGAAAGAAAGAGGAAAGAAAGAGAAAACAATTTAGCACAGGAAATTATATGAATAAATTATCTTCAGTAATAATAATGCATTTGTCCATCATGTACAATTATCTTTGACTATAACACTACGTTTTCTTTAAAATGATTCATCTGATACATTTGCTCAGATCCTCTTTGTATGTCCCAAAATTATGCAAAATTTTGAAGAAGCAAAGCTGGTGTTAATGTGGAATCCCTATGGCAAGAATGGAAAGAAGAAGTTCCAAAAGGAATTATTGCGCTTAAGGTCAGTATGCAAGGTGGTATAAAATGAGTAGAGTCATAGCACAATTTAGACCAACTCCATAACCTTTAAAAGATTTGGTGGCCTATGTATCTATGGCCAAAATTGCTATGGTCAAGATTGTTGATGAATAAACCACCCCAACCTTTGTTTGGAGCTTCATTTACATGAGTCACTTTAATGCCAGAACTTTCTGAATCAAATTTTAACTGACAGAAGTTATAAAAGGCATTGTACCTTCTTAGCTGCCTTTTTGTTATCCGCTTTGGACAGGAAGAAGAGAAGGAAAGATGTTAAAGTAAATGAGGAAAAACGTAGTGTGTGAACTCTGGGTCTCAGTGTGCTCTGTCCCAGATATTTAGGCTCCAAATAATGCAGAAATGTGCATCTTGGATACATCTGACCAATCTAGCAAATTGGTTAAATTTGCAATACTCCTTCTAACTAGGGAGGGGGGCCAGGAGGTTAGTCAGGGCTGTATGCAAGATACTAACGGCCTCCTGTGAAATCCTATGCTGTGGAAAAAGCCATAGCTCAATGACTCAGCACATGCTTTGCATGCAGATGGTTCCTGATTCATATACCAGATGAAACAGTAACCTCAGACTGTTTCTGTATCAAAGCTTTCTTTGCAGGTACAATTTTTACATACTAGCATTTTATGTAAAACCAAGTATGAAATGAAAAGCTAAATAAGTGATTTTTCCAGCTTGCTGATTTCTACATCCAACCTCTAGTTTCTTACTGGTGTAGAATGCCTGGAGACCCATATAACTGCAATTCACACTAAAACTGCATTCAGACAGTGTCATAATCTATGATTTATCATGATAAGAATGAGCCAAGGCAATTCTCTGGCTCATGTGCACCCCTCTCCTCCTCTGGCATAGCTGCAAGGAGATCAGTAGCAATCTCTTCCAATTTAAATTAACCTTTTTTTTTATGCCTTCGAGTCAGTGTTGACTCCTGACGACTGCCTGGACAAGTCCCTGTGGTTTTCTTGGCAAGTTTTCAGAAGTGGTTTGCCATTGCCTCCTTCCTAGAGCTGAGAGTGACTGGTCCAAGGTCACCCAGCTGGCTTTGTGCCTAAGACAGGACTAGAACTCACAGTCTCCTGGTTTCTAGCCTGGTGCCTTAACCACTACATCAAACTGGCTATTGAAATTAACCATAATTAACCATGATATCTTATCCCTAAATCATGATTAAACTGAATTATGTTTTCTCAAAACAATCCAGCTTCATGGTCCATCATTTGAAATTGACTTATTTAAAGTAATTCCACACTCAGGACTAACCACAATTTGTCAGATTCAGGCAACAAAACAAGCTACAGTTCATGAAACTTTCTTTTTTAAACACATCTAAATGTTGAAAATCAAACTAATTCTACAAATTGAACATGGACAATGCTAAACTAAAATATGTATCTTAAACAATGTATACATATTGGGCACAGAGAGAATCTTCTAGCTGTGCTCCTGTCCTCTGAAGATGCCAGCCACAGCTACTGGCGAAACGTTAGGAACAAAATCTGCCAGAACATGGCCACACAGCCCAGAAAACCCACAACAACCAATGTATACATAACTTTAAAATAGCCAAATTATTATAGTCCTAGAACACAAATTCTTTACAGACTTCTGAAAGACAGTCAAGAGACTGGTGCCACCAGAAGACTTCATGAGCAGAAGTTCCACTATTTGGGGTAGCCACTGTCTTGTTACTGTGATTTGGGCAAAGTTGGAATTGGTCTTACTAAATATGAAACAATAAAATAGCAAACAGGGAGGGAATCAATGTTTTAGGCAATGCTACAAAAATTCTAAGCAGCTAGTCAAACAGCTGCCTACAAATTTGGCTTGGGTACCTAAGAATTTTTACCTACTTCCCATTCCTCTACAGGGCTCACTGCTATTTTTTTCCAGCTCTGTCTTTATGTATATGTATTAATCTTGATAATCCAAGAAAATTGTGGCTTTCATATGCATTGCCATGCTGGATTGCATCATGCATGCATGCCACCTATACAAAATCTATATGATACAACAGATTGAGGCAGTCACAATGAAGACACTGCTTTTACTTTTACTATTGTCCAGCAGAATCTGATAGGACTCAAATAAGGCTGAAACTGAAAACCAGATGCTAATATTCTTTAATACATTGGTTCATCCATCCACTTAAGCATTTTATAAATGACTCTTTATAATTAAAATTCTCCCATAGCAGTATACCACAAAGCCAAAATGCAGTAAAATAAAACAATGGTTTAACCTGTCTTGAACTGCCAAGCATGAATTGACAGATAGTTCCTTATTTTTAAGATTATTATGACTAGGTACAGTACATGCATCATGGTAAATTACAATGTGATTGTTTGTGTTTGGTCTAGGATGTCATAAGAATCCATACAACTGTGGTTTATTTAATACACTATGGTTAAATATGCTATGATGTAGCATGACTTCATGGCACAGGGTCCTGGATATTTGTGGGACTGTCTCCACTTATCTCTATGCTTTAAGTTCCAATAGATTTGGCATGGTCCAGATCCTGTCAATTAAAGAGTGTCACCTCATGGGACCCAGGAGACATGCCTTCTCTGTTGCAGCACCTGCCCTATGGAATAGTCCACCTCTGAAATCTGGTTGGCCCTGACCTTGTCAACCTTGAACCTTGGCCTTGACCTTGTCAAGACCCTGAAGACCTGGGTTCTTCTCCCAGGCCTGGGCAGGATGAGCCTGTTGTAACTATATAGGTTCTTTGTCTAGTCCCCAGTGCAGTATGTTTTTTTATATTTTATTTTTTTCTGCCATGTTCCTTTTATTTAGTGTTTTTAACCCTTATTAGCTGCCCAGAGTCACCTGGCATGTGGGCAGCCATATAAATTGAATAAATGAATAAACAAATAAATGATGAACCCAGTTTAAAACTAAACATAAATGTTCATTTTAAGGATGTGGATTATAAATCAATATTTCATCCACTTAGTCAGGGGTACTCAACCACCAGCAAATTGGTGTCTTCATAAAGCAGAAGAAGGCATAGTAATTTTCCCATTGGGTTGGCAAAGTTTGGGGGAATAGGGAATATTGCATGGCTAAATTGTAGCTTAAGTAAAAGCACTTTTGGAACAAAATAGTAAATCACAAGGCTGTCTGCATTTGTTCACCAGGCCAGTAGTATTTCTTGGTCAGAAACTGAGTGCAGAAATATGAGAATGTATCCTATGGTTCCTGGAAGATGTTCAAGATGTTTGGTGAATCTGCAAGATAAATAAACTTCATAGATGGGAAGCTGACATCCAAAACATTTATTTAAGTGTCACAGTGTCTGCATTTAGAGAAAAGTAAAGTTCAAGGCAGCACAGATTCACAACAAACATACAAAAACACTTCTATTGTGTGGCTCATAAACATCAATACCTTCAGGAATTCTCTTCCTTTTAACAAACATTACAATAGCTTTCTACTGTAAAAATTATATATATTAATGTTCATCATATTTTTGTTCATCTTCAACATATTTATGCCACAGTCTGCAGTGTGACATTGTAAGCTGCTTTGGGAATGCCAATCTCAGAACAAAATATAATATTCAATATCAAAAGGGAGAAATCAATCTAGCAACAGTACAATCACACATTAAATAATAAAAAACACAAGCCTAATCAATAAAATGAAATCAAACTTAAAAGGGTTTAAAAGTCTGAGTTGTTTTTTAAGTATGTGTCTCGCTCCAGAAGAATAACAAAGCAGGTGCCAGGCAAGTTTCCCTTGGGAGGCCATTTCCCAGGGGAGAGTTCACAGGTGTACTTCAGTTGCAATTGCAAGATTTGGAAAAAGAATATCTACTTAGAGATTCTTTACATTGATTCACATATAGAAATAAATAGAAATCTTAATATGCACTTTACAAAAGTGTCACTTAGACCTACTTATTCCTTCTATATTGATTTGGCAAATCTTGATAACAGGACCAAGATTCTTTGTCATGGGGTCCTGAGAAGGACCATTTATATTCATGCCTTGAGTGTCATCCAACATATAGTGACAGAGTGTCAAAACCGAGCCTACAATGGAGACTTTGCTGATTTCCTGGCTGTGACAACTGAAGCAAAAAACTATATTTGTAACCTAGACATATGTTTGTAATTTTCCTGTCTATACTTTATATTTCATATTTATTATGCTCTATGTTTTTTATTGTAACGCGATGTGAATGTGCCATACGATAAATAACAAAAGTGTCTATTTAAAACATGCTTGAACTAGGCACACTAGAGATAATAAAACTGTTGGCTCCTGTGTAAAGTCAGGACTTCAATTCACATATTTATAGGAAATATGGAACTGCTTTAAAAGGCTGTATTCAGAACACAGTAAGGCAGTGCTTTCTAAAGTGCAGCCGTTGGCGACACACCAACGGCGGCGGCGGCGCGGCGGCGCGCATGTGGGTGGGGGTGTGTATGGTGGTGGCGGCAGCAGCGGCCTCCGCTAAAATGCGGAAGCGCTGATGGCGCGCTGCTGCTGCCGCCGCCGCGCACACCCCCGCTGCCGCTTCCAGGTTGTGTGGCGACACACCAGACTGTGTGTTGCGACACACTAAAGTGTCGCAACACACAGTTTGGAAAGCTGTGCAGTAAGGCTACCTATTCTCTCATTTTTCTGGTTCCACTGAGAAATTAGCTGCATGGGGTTTCCCCAGTAAAATGCTTCTGCTAATTCTAGTGATATCACAGTTTCTCTAGCAGCATTATCACAGAACCAGACCACACAATCATATTTATTTTTACACCTCTGTTATATTCCTTCTACACAGACTTCTTCAAGGTAGCACTTTAATCATAGAGAAATCACATATTTCATGCACTCAAAATAATGTTTAAATTGGTTAAATAGAAGCATTTCCTTCTATTTTAAGTACGCCCCACAAATGTACTAGAGACACAGTAGTGAGGTGAAGAGCTATATAAATTGTTAAGTAAGTAAGTAAGTTGAAGGTGCCCTACACTGGCCAACCTGGGATGGCAACCATGACTCTGTTTTTAACTGTCACTGAACCAAGAGATAAGGCTGGGGATATTCTCAATTTAGTTTTTGCTATGAGACAGTACTGGAGATAGCCTGTGTATGGGGGAAGTTAGTTACCATGTTATCATGGCCAGACTACCATTTGGTGAAGTTTAGGTTCACTGCATCATTTCCCTCCTGAAGGATTCAGTAACCCAGTAAGATGGTCTACCCTGGGGATTTGTGGAATCTGATCGATGGTTGAATGCTCTGGTAGAATTTCCAGAAACCAGAGCTGATTATCTTGTGACATTTATTGACTATGGAACTGGGAAACAAAATGGGTCACTGACATACCTGCACATTATTTGGCATAATGAAGCCTGGCAGCCTTTGACATTCTTTGCTGCTTTGGGCAATAACACATGCAGAGAGATGCTAAAATACATGGAACAAACCAGATATCTGTGAGTGCGCACAGTCCTGTCTACTGTGTGGCAAGGAAGGCCACAAGGCAGGCCTATTTTGTGGCCTCCATCGCATCTTCAAGGAGCTGTACAGCAGGGCTTTTGCATGGAGGGGAGACAGAGTTTATAGTCAAAACGTTACTGAAGGCCTTAAGTATTTGTTGTGACAGATTTGCAAGGCAGTTTGCGGACAGAATCACTTTTCATGCTGACTTGAATGCTGCTTCTGTTACAGAACACACTGAGGTATCTAGTGCACCATCAGATCTAATTCTTTGAGAACATTTTCAGATTTTGAGGTCTGAGAATGTGGACAAGGTGCTTGTACCTGTCCAGTTTACCACATCTTGTCTTCACCTCTGCCCATCTTGCATTATTTGAATTAGTCAACTGGACTGACTGAGTGGATCCAAGGATTACTAAATACATCTTTACATAATTAATAGTGTCATTAGACTTTAACGGATACAGTAGTCCACTCCTAGTTGCCTAATAGGTGACCTCATGTGGGAGAGAGACAAAGGGAGAGGGATTTTATTGATCCTGCTTCATTTTTAGCAGCTTTTGATATCATTAACTATAGAATTCTCCTGGGCTGTCTCTGGACCTGAAAGTGCTGGATTATAATAGTTCCATCTCTACTTGTAAAAATAGCCTCAGAGAGAAGTAGTGTGTGAGTTTTCTCTGCATTCTGGCAGCTATTTTATCCTCAGTGAAATTGTGGGAGGCAGTCATCAGGAGTTTCTTGAGTAGATATCATCACCACGCAGATGACACTCAGTTCTTCTTCTCAATACAACTAAATCAAAATAAGCTGTGCATGTTTGGAAGCAATACCCAGACACATTGATGAGATGAGTAAGGGCCAATAATAGAAGACTGAATCTTGACAAGAGAGAGACCTTATGAGTGGGTAATTTTAGGAATGGAAATTACCTGTTCTAGAGACTTCCGGGGAAGAAATGACAAACTGAAGGCAGCTCCGTTAAAAGCAGAGACGATGACCATGGTGGAATGAAGAGCCGGCAAGTAGACCGGCTCTTTGTAATTCTTCTCCAGACAAGGAAAGGACTTGAGATGGCCCACAAGTGCTCCATACTGCTACACCTCATGAGAAGACCGCAAGACAGCAGTCTCCAGCGGGTTTAGAGCTTTGGGAGATGAGGGAATAGCCATCTTTGTGCTCAAATTGCAGTCAGCTCCTTCAAAAGGACACAGGGTTTGCATACTTCCTTTTCTAATCACTTTTGGAAATTGCTCGTTAACTGCTTTTCAGCTATTAGGAACCTTTGGATTGACAGGTTTTACAGCACTGGGTGAGTTTCCTTCAATCCTTAGCGAAAGAAGTTTTAAATACAAGTTTAAGGACTTAAGTTTTTTTTCCTTTTGGAATAAACAGCAAAAGGGTGATTGGAACTTTGATTTTGGAAAGTTACAAATGGACTAAGGGTCCAGATGGATTTGAAATAAGTTTTTGGAATTAATTATAAGAATCCTTCCCATGGGAAAATGCCTTTGTTTTGAATTCTCTTAAAAAAAACATGATAGGGTGAGACTTTGAAGGTTGGACACTAGAGGGAACCAGAAAGAACTAAATATTACAATTAAAGGAGAAGAACACTTATATTTGACTTAGTAATACAGAATGGAGCAAAATATTTTAACATTGGACATATTGAAAGATATTTTTGAACAATGGACACAGAAGTTAATTTTAAGAGTGTCTGCCTCTACAGATAGACTGGTTTGTTATGGAAGAGGAACAAGTTTTGTTATGGAATGTTATGGAAGAGGAACAAGGTTTGTCATGGAATGTTATGGAAGAGGAACAAGTTTTACTGGACAAAACTGAGACTGATCTGAAAGTAGATTTAAAAATGACAGGCTACAAGAATGATATGGAAAAAGATGCTACACCGGACTTACAAATGAAACTGGCTAATGTCTTAATAATTAAAAGGGATATACAAATAACAAACCAAAAGAGTGACCTGGGTAACTTTCCTATATTGGATTTATAACAGAGGCTTGTTAAAGCTTTGAAGAATTTTGTGAGAAGGGACAAAGAAAAAATGAAAAAAAATCAAGTCCTACAACATTATTTGAAGGGACTAAAGATCAAGATTGTTACAAGGAAAAGGAAGGAATATAAAGGTGGTTTATTTGATCAAGGTTAAAATAGATATGTTGTTATCTCTCGCAACCCTTAATGTACATTTGCTGATTGGGACTGAACAATGAGGCTTTTAGGATTTGTTTACAGATAAGAGATCGGATATGGGAGGAAGAGATCATTTGTTGTATTTTAAGAGAAGTTAAGTTACTAAAATTGTTTATACTTGTTGTGATGAAGGGGGAAGTCATTTATTTATATATTTCTTTTCTTTTTCTTTACTATATTCTTATTTTTTCTTTCTTTTCTATTTTTCTTCTATTTTTTCTTTTCTGCACTTCCTATTTTTCCTTATTCTTTTATTTTTTTAGTTTGTATTAGTTTGTATCTTTTTAATCGTAATTTTTAATAAAATTATTATAAAAAAGGAATGGAAATTATCTGTTCTAAACAGGTTTGCATCACTCAGAAAAAACACATGTAATTTGGGGGGTTCTCTTATATTCATTGTTACTGTACACCTAAGTGACTTCTGTGGCTAAAAGCACCTACTGCCAGTTTCACTTGTTATCCAACTATATAGACTTCCTATATAGATATGGGATAATCTAGCTATAGCTGGTTACATACTGGTAAATCCAGATTGGACTATTATAATTTGCTATATATGGTAGTTTTTTTTTAATTTGTTCAATTGTGTCCGATTCTTGGAGACTGCCTGGACAAGTCCCTGCAGTTTTCTTGACAAGGTTTTTCAGAAGTGGTTTGCCATTGCCTCCTTCCTAGGGCTGAGAGAAGGTGACTGGCCCAAGATCACCCAGCTGGCTTTGTGCCTAAGGTGGGACTAGAACTCACGGTCTCCCACTTTCTAGCCTGATGCCTTAACCACTACACCAAACTGGCTCTCATATGGTTTTACCCTTCCCTTTAAATTGGAAGTAACTACTGGTACCGTTTGTGACAACCACATTGCTGAGTCTGAACTGGCTATCTGACTATCTGACTATGCACATTCTGCTGAACTGAATTAGCTGTAACCACCTTCTGTGATATAGATGGGATATGTAATTTTTATTTGTGTCCTAAGAACAGCAGAAGGTCATCCTGTGACTATTTGTGTGTGAGACTTCTTCCTAGTGACATGCTCTGGAAAGCTCTCCTTCTGGCTGTAAAGATATCCAACTACATGCTTCCCTGTATGAATATTGAATGAATGGTTGTTTAGTTTTCCTTTTCCTCAGACTTTTTTAAGTGTTATGTTTTACATCATTTTAAGTGTTTTTTACTGTATTTTTTAAAAAATGATGTAAACAACTTCAAGATGAAAAGCAGCATTATATAGAAATGCATCCCGCAAGTAAGTAAATAAATAAATATCAGCCAAATGTCTCAGGAGGCTATCATAGTTGATTAGGTCAAATGCTGTTGAAGAATTAACAGAGAGGCAATCTCCTATCCATGTCTTGATGGTCATCTATAAAGGCAATCAAGGCAAGGCTGTTTCTGCTGCAAAATGAGCTTGAACCCAGATTGTAATAGATTCGGATTACGGGCTTCACCCAAGAAAAATGATTGGGAAAACAATTTATTAGAGGACCTGATATCCATAATAAATTTCTATTGTTGTTACGGTTACTGTTGTGCATTTAAAACTAACGTCCCAGCAACACTGCAGCACGCCATACAAGAAAGCAAATCCAAATAAGGTCATGTGTGCCTCCAGAATGCAGTTATGTAAATTTAGCACCATTCATCAATTTCCATACATTTGCAGACTTTTGCTTGCTAAGAATTGATTTTAAAAATTGCTTTCAATTGTTATGAAAAAAAATGATGCTGTAATGCTGGTAATGTTTCTGTTTGTTGCACTTTTGTCTACTATGAAACTATATTGTAATAAAATTAAATTAGAAGAGGTACATTTTATATTCACAGAATACCAATTATTGTTAAAAAAAGGTTAACACCATGCTACTTCGCAGAAGACTATGTCCAAGACAGTGTATGTTCTGATAAACCAAACTCTGTGCCAAGGAATGAAAAACCATATATAAATCACATGTATCAGTATTCAAATTTCTATTACCTTATTGCCGTAATTTATTTGGCTAGCAGCAGAAGTAGAAAAAAAGGACCACAAAGAACCAGCAATAATCTTTGAACAGTTTTATTTAGTCACTAGCCTGGTTCTTGAATAATGTTTTCCAGCTTTATGGCTAGAAGCTTGCTTGTGGTTTTAAATTATGGCTGAAAGGAAGCTGAATTTTGCACCAAATGCCATGTTTTTCTGAACAGATGCTGAACTGTTCACAAAACACGTAACTGTTCTGACCATATTACAAGCCAGAAAGAAGTTTGTAATGGCTAAAGATTTTAGAAGTAAAAATTAGAGGGTCCCATCTCTTCATTCCAAGAAGCATGATCTAAGAACCTCAAGTATATAAAGACAGGCTGGTGCTACTCTATACTTTTTCAGCTTGATTGACGTAATTCCACTGCACTTGGAACTTCTGCTGGCCCTTTTTCTCATTTTTCCTCATCCATATGGCAGAGCAGTATAAGTATCATTTAATATACTGTACCTGTTCTAGTTCCAGAGAACTATGTCAGTTATAAGATGAGGCTAGTTACCCTCCAACTTTATACTGCCAGAAAAAAAATGATACTACCATCACCTCTCCACCCCGCAGCATCTATCTGTTCCACTAACTTAATGGCTTATTTGCATCCTGCATTAAGCCATAATGTAGATTGTTTGATTTTGGCTTACCATGCTGTGTGAACCCTGCCACTCTGGATTCTATCCCATGGCTTATGGCTTAGTATGTTATATGAATCCAGATGGTTATGATTTATTAACTTAACATGGTTAAATAAACTCTGGTTTGGCACAACGTGCAAACTCAGCAAATAATGGCTGCATTTTCAAGAGCATGTCAATAGTTGTAAGTAGCCTGTGTCTAAGGTTGTACCGTATTAGCAAAGGTACTACTTTCATGAAGAAGTCTTTCAAATGTAACCTCAACCTGAACCAAGAAAGCACAGATCTAGAGATACTGAGGAATACATGAACATTCAACTGAAGAAGGCCATGATCCATCTGTGTCTAATTCAGATTGCATTGGGACCGAAGAAAAGCATATTAGAGTGCTCCTCACCCATGAACTGATTTAGAACTTGCCACTTGGATTTTACCCTTATTTATAATTATTTAATAATTGTATTCTATTTTATATATTGTGCTTGTATTTTATGCTTGTGTTTTAATGGATCATTTTGTTGTAAACCGCCCAGAGTCCCTCCTGTGAAGGGAGATGGGCAGTGATAAAAATTTGATAAATAAATAAATAAATAAATATTCTATGCAAAAAGCATTTTTTATATATTTGTATTTTTGTTAATGTTGATAGGCTTTTAACTGTCGTCATACAACTAAATATATTTTCTTGTTATACTGTTTTTATCGTATACTATTTTATACATGTCTCCAAGCAACTTTAGGAGGAAAAGCCATATATAAAATAAATAAACTGCCAATTTTGGCCCAAAGTTTGTCAGAAGAAGAGGAGAATAAAATAAAATAAAACTTGTGGTGTTCCTGTTAGTAACTTCTAGTTAGCACCTGCCATTTTATTTTCCCAGAAGCCACCAAGGCCAATGCTTTGTGACTGAGGTTACTACCCTGCCAAAGATATGTTACGTCACGTAATGCAGCTTTCCAACTATATGAATTGGAATCCTGGAGCTGCAGCCCCCAAATACCTGAAGTTACCACATCAAGGAAAGCATATTCTAGGCCCGTGTTTCTCAACTTCAGCAACTTTAAGATGATTTAAGAATTCTGGGAGTTGAAGTCCACACATCTTAAAGTTGCTGAGGTTGAGAAACACCATTCTAGGCAATTCCGCAGGCTTAAAAATGCCAGCTGCTGCCTAGAGCATTGGTTACTGCCTATAAGTTGCGCTCATTCCATCCCTGAATATTTTTGAAATAGGACATGTGAAACATTACAGATACTCACATTATAGTATATAATTGCTCATTACTATAATCAGCAGCACCACCATTCAAGCTCAAGAAAGGAATTATCACCACTACTGGCCTTGAGAAGTTGCCTTCTCAAGCTATTTTAGAGCACATCAGAGTTCTAAACAGCTGTCAAAGGCCACATAAAAGCAAAAGTCGTAACATCCCTTTTTTAAGGCAGCATATATCTAAGTACCAGCTACTGGGCAACAATGGCAGTGGGTGGATTATCTTCCCTGTTTATGATCTTCCCTAAATAGAATAAGCAAAAATATTCTTACACACTGAAATCAAATGTTTAGATGCCCAGGGCAGGATATTTCAAACATTAATGTTTCATCTTTCAGGAGCTACAACAGCTGATTTTTAAAGAAAAATCCATACCTCTGAATCTTTCCAGCATTTGTCCTTGAGGCAGCTGACTGGCCATTATCAGAATTAAGTTAGGTAAACCACAGAACAAAATCCTGGTGTTTCATGACACAGAAAGGCACAGTAAAGTAATGACAGCCTGGGAACTTCTTTATGGGATGCCAACATGGCACTCTATATTTTGCCCCAAGGTGGGAAGGAAAACTATACAATCGCACAGAAAAGTGTGTCAGGTCTGGCAACATCAATTGCTGGGTATTAGATTTTGGTATAAGAGACTCTTACTTTCAGAATACATTGCACAAATGCAAGATTGGCATAGATTACGGATAGATCAAACAGATGGAAAGTGGGAGGAAAAGACCAGCCCTCTACCTAGCTGATGAAAGGAGAAAAGGCAGACATAAAGAGATTGATTGTGTATATAAGAAGGTATTTGAGCAGACTCTCTATAAAGTTGGAATGAAGAAAGCAGCAACATTAAATTTATCCATGGAGTTATCACTCCTTTTTAAGAGCTCGTTTCTTGTCCCTTATCAATTTACAGAAGTTTGTCAGTCTTCTGTCACCACCTACAGCCGCCTCAGATGGTCCAAGTGTCTCACAGAGCCAAGATGAAAAACCAATCAGGCTGCTATTACAGAATGAAACTAAAATTATTAATAAGATTCTGCCACCTATGCAATGTTTTCCTTGACAAAAATAGAACCCGAATAACACCGTTGTTGTAATTGTGACTGTTGTAAGCCACCCAGAGTCTCTTTTCTGTGAGATGGGCAGCTATACAAATTTGATAAAGAAACAAACACCAATCTCACATTACTTAGAAAGAGAACTCAAGGCTGCAGGTGATTCTAATTATTTACTTTACTTAAGGAATTTTTTTTAATAACTACCTTAAAGGGAACAAAAAGATATGGAGAGAAAGCTAGTGAGTTTACTGCACAGGGAAAAAATATCCAACGTGCTAATTTAAGCAAAATTAACAAGATTTATTTATTTATTTATTTATTTATTTATTTATTTCTATTCCGCCTTTATAGACAGCAGTTTGCTTTTGCTTGTAAGGCTGAATAACTGTTGTGGAAAAATGAAGAAAACTGGAGTAAGCCATGGTGACATGATAACATTTCTTAGTTAATCCTCAACTTGATCTCATCCTATAGTAAAAAAACTGACATTCTCAAGTTCTGCATTTTCTTTGGACTTTTGTACTGTATCTTCTCATTTCTTTTTCTCTCCTGCATTATATAGCTAATTAAATAGCAAACATAATCTCAGAAGTGGACTGACTCTACTAAAACCTGCAGGTTTGGGTACAGGTTAGCTTTCTTTACCCAATTCATGCATGCAAGCATACAACTGACATGGCAATCTCTGGTTATTTGCTTAAAGAAGTACCTGCAGACACTTTGGATGATGCCACTTCAAGCATCTTACTAGAAACAGGCATATTTATTTATTATTTATCATACTTATATCACCGCCCATCTCCCCCCCCAGAGGGGACTCTGGGCGGTTTATTTAACACACAGTATGTATGTATGTATGTATGTATGTATGTATGTATGTATGTATGTATGTGGAATATTGTGCACATTGTCATCCATGAGCTTCAGCATGGTTGGGGCAGGGCTGAAAACCACCTTCAAGTGTCAGTCATGGATATTACTATCTGGTAAAGGCAATGTGATGCTACAGCCCTTGGCTCTGTTGCAGGTTTGCATCTAGGCAAGTCTACCTTTGTATACTCAGTGCCGATTTAATGCTTTACACACTGAAGTCAGAGCACAACTGAGACAAGGCAGCTGTGGGGATTTTTTTCCGGAGAGGTTGGAAGAATAAGAAATACTTTCCTTTTGTATCCCAGCCCTTCTCCTACAGTCCGCCTGCTAGGTCTGGGAGAAGCACTGCATTCCCATCACCCAGCCGAAGGGAGCCCAGCCATGCCCGCTCCCCAGCCCCTCAGCAGTTCCACAATGCAGCAGTGCTATTCAACCACTCTTCCCTTTCGGGATGTGGGATGAGCGGGGAGGAGCACAGAAAGGGGGATTCCTTCCAGTGGGTGTGTTCTGCAGACACCCTGGAAAGGGCTACCTGGATCGATGCTTGCTCACTGTTCTTTCATAGCAGAACCTTTTCCTTAGAAATCAACCCATCCTTCCCTTTGTCTTTATCAGCGAGAAAATATGCGAGGATTACCATTTCTTGTTTGCTGTACCCCTTCTTCCCCAGAATAGGAAGCACGCCCTCAGCCTCCCTTTGCAGATCCCATGCTTTTCCTCCCCGTTCTGCAGACAATCAAATCAAATCAGCCGGTAAGAGTAGGAAAATGGTGATTCTCTAGAGAGTTTGCTTAAAAACTGCAGGTAAAAAACCCTCTTTGCAATATTATCTGCATAAGCAGATCCTCCAGTCATGGCAAAGTCTGCACTACCATCTCTAATTTGTTGCAGTGTGTGCGCGCGTGCACGCATTTTCTCTAAGGAGTTTCTTATTATCATTGTGCAGCTATTGTTATCCTTTAAAACACACACACACACACACACACACACACAGACACTACTTTCCCTCCCTGCCATGGTAGAGGGAAATACAAATCTTTGCTCCAAACCATTCATCAGCCTTGCTGCAGCGCTGTCACAGAGAAAACATGCCCGAAGAAGCTGCCGGGGTAATCCTAGGCTGAACATGGTCCCCTCTTCCAAAAGACAGGCATGGAATCCCCACAGCCAGCTGGATTTATTTTACCTTCTCTGCAGCAAGAGGTTCCTAGGATGCAAGGGAGAATCCCAGCAGCAGCACAAATCCCCTGAAAGTTCCTACCCTGGACAGCTACACAGGTAGTAAAGGGAGAGGAGGAAAGGGGAGGGAAGATGGGAGGGGAAGTGGGTGTGTTTACAAAGAGAAGTGTGCAAAGGAAAAAAAAAAGGGGGCAGACTTGAAAAGGAACCAGTGGACCTTCTAAACAGGACCAATTTGACACTTAGCATCCATACCCGATGCCTGCCTAGCTCTGGTTTTCTATCCCGGTTCTGTCTTTCTTATTTGGGAACTTCCAAGAAAGGCTCTCTCTTACAACCAGTATCTCCACGGAGCAGCTTATCATAAGACAGTTCAATCCCATAAACGGCGCTATCATCATACCCTCTAAATATGATTACCTATTATTACACCCTTGGGTCTTCGGGTCAAGTGCTTCTTTTCCCTCAGGGGCCCATTTTTCCCTCTAGAGGTCTTGACTACAATCCCCATCAGCCGTAGCGAGGAAGCACAAAGCCTACTGGCTGAGGGCGATGGGCTTCGCAGTTGAGCACTTCTGGAGGAGCAGGAGAAGGCCACGCGAAAGCTTCTCTTGCACACGCATAAAAGCACTCGCACAGCTGCAATGGGTGGGTTCTCGGCAGCACGGAAGGGGGAGAGGGTTGCTGTGTGATGGCTGCCCAGTCAGCCCGGCTAGCAACCGCGAGCCACCCAGCGAGCGCTTCCATTCATTCGATGCGAAGCGTCCGCATTTTTCGCTCCAGGCTGGCTGGATTGCAACGCGTCCGGCTACTCCCAGAGACAGAGGGACCGGGCGAAGGAGGGCCATCCATCCCAGGGGCCGGCGGATGCGCCCGCCAGGTTCCTCCTAGCGATCCGGCAGTGCTGTGGCTCGGACACAAAAGGCTCTCCCCGCTCCTCTCATCTCCGTTCTCCCTACCTACCTGCAGACCGAGTCGCCCACAGCAACCCGGCTGGCTGATTCTGGCACCAGACGAGCGCGCCTCCTCGCCGCTTTCCTCTACCTCGTTCGCTTCCTCCGCCCGCTGGGCCAGACACCGCGGATGCCGGGATCACAGAGAGCCCTCCACCGCCACCGAGACCATATCTGGAGAGCGCCAAGCGCTGGCGCCCCATGCAGCGCGGCGACGAGAGCAAGAAGCGCCCTCCTTGGAAGGAAGGAGTCGCAGGCGGGGGCAGACGCGCGCTTAAAGGAGGCGCGGCGGCGGCGTTCCCCTCAGAGCGCCGCAGGACTGGCGAGCTCCTTCCTCGTTCCCCGCGCCTCCGGAGGTGGTGCGTCCCTTCCCTCCTTCCCGACGCGAGTTTGGCCAGGGCGTCCCTGCTCCCTCACGTTGCCCTGGCCCGCAGACGGGACAGGCAGCGGGCGGAGGACCGTCGCCCTCCTTTTCCACGTGTCTGCAAATTGAGCTGAAGTCTACAGCGAGTTTTTCGCGCGTATAACCGTGGCGGGATTGAAAGAGCTCGGCTACTTTCTCTCTCGGCTTTCCCTGCCTTTCTTTTTCTTTCTTTCTTTCTCTTTCTCTCTCTCTCGCTTTCTGTGGGTGGCTGGGTGGGCGGGTCTCCTGTCGGTGCTGCAGAGAATATTTCCTGCCGCTATTATAGCGCAAGGAACAGCAGCTTGTTTGCCAGAAGCTTTGAAATACAAGGCGACGGAAAGCCCCCCCCCCCCTCCGCCGTCAGCATACGAGGCCCTCCCACCCACTCCTCAGAATGGCCACAGCCGTTGCATGCGCACGCGTTCCTCTTACTGCAGGGGAGTTTTCGCAAGTGACCCCCAAAGAACTCTTTAATTGGACCATGTGAATGAATGCAGTTTCGGACTAAGTATATTTTTCCGAGTCGCTCATGGCTTTGTAAAGTGGCGGGGGCGTCTGTATTCCTGTGTAGTGTAGTGTCACCTGTGGGGCAGAGGCGAATTCTACCTGCAGTACATTATTGATCCTTGTGCACAATAATGTCCGTAGTAGATTCGATGTATTTGGGTTACACAGGTCAGCGTTTCAGCTTGCATACACCACACGACACGTGTTGCATAACCATTGCTTGGAAGATGGTCAGCAGCATGGAAAAAGTCTCATGTGCAAAGGTTGTAGGAACCGAGTATGCTGACTGGAGGGAAAATAGAAGGGGAGGGGAATATGAAGGTTTGTCACTAATAAAAGGTCAAAGACTTTCACTGCTGTCCTTTGGGGACAGGATTGTAGTGATGTAAGTACAGGGAACTGATTTTGGTTAAACATTAAGAGAATTCAATAATAAGAGTTTGCCAGTGGAAAAAATTATCTAAAGCAAGGATAAGCAATCTGAGAACCACATGTGGTCTTCAGACCCCATTTTGCAGCTTCTAGACTGACCCTAATCTCAGTAACATAATTTTTAGTCCTATTTTCTACTTTTAAACCCCAACCTGAAAAAAAGGAAGAATGGCCCCAACCCTGATGATGTCACTGCTTCTTGGCCACTCCCCTGCAGCCCTGAGAAGCTATTTTTTAAAAAAGAAATGAATAGAAATTGGTAGATTTCCATTCTCACACATTGTATTGAAACAACTTAACAACAGCAAAAAAAGAAATAACACTAGAAGATGTTTGGATTAAAGTTTCTAGGGAATGGGAGCTTTTAAATGAAAAGACACTGAAGGTCCTATAGCCTTTCTTTCAACCTATTTTTTGAAGGTGGGTTTTCAGTACTTTTTTCAGTGTAACAGTGTTCCACGCGCGTCATGTGGCCACATGACCGTGGAAGCGTCTTCGGACAACGCTGGCTCTTCGGCTAACAAACGGAGATGAGCACCGGCCCCTAGAGTCGGACACGACTGCACAAATGTGCGGGGGGAACCTTTACCTTTTTTTTTTCAGTACTTACTACAACCTAGACCAAATATGAATGGGCTGAATGTCACAGCAAATCTAAGTCTTTCTTTGACAATTCCCACTCAAAATATTCCATCACACTTCATATAATATATGGGAAAATGAAGGATATTATATTCCCTTTAATTTTTTAAAGAAATAGTTATTAAAAATGGTTTGTGTTCTGTGGCCTTTAGAAGTTTAAGGAACACTAAGTTAGATAGCTTGCAAAACTTTGTTTTCTTGTGTGGGAGTCCTCTACACTACATTCTCTGACAATAGATGAGCACTGCATATATACATGTTACTAAAATCCTTTGTCCTGCCAGTTATATCCTAAAAAATGTCCTCATATACTCCAGTGGAATACCACTGATGGAACACGTTTACTTGAGCTACATTCCTATTTCATCCTGCCCATGACAGAGGCAGTCATTCGTCTAGCAGCCGACCATATTGTCAGGGGATGATGGGAGCTGTGATCAAACACATCCAGAGGGCATCAACTTAGGAAGACTCTTCCAGAGGATACAGGTTGGGCAAAAAGGTATTTTGTTGTAAACCACCCAGAGTCCCCCGTGGGGGAGTTGGGTGGTGATAAATTTGATTGATTGATTGATAAATAAATAAATAAATAAATAAATAAATAAATAAATCTCATCTTGGAAGGACCCCATATGCTTAAATACTCTTTGCATTAAAGAGCTATTAGTTGTTTTTCTTTTTAAATATAATCTTATTACAGGAGAAGTTAGGCATTTGTCCTTGGTCTTATTTGATATATTATAAATTTTTATGTCCCGTCCTTCAAGTGCAATGTTTTTCAAACTTGGCAACTTTAAGACGTGTAGACTTTGAATCCCAGAATTCCCCAGCCAGCCATGGGAATGCTGGCTGGGGAATTCTGGAAGTTGAAGTCCATACATCTTAAAGTTGCCAAGGTTGAGAAACACTGTTCTAGTGCTTATGCACTACTCAGGGCAGCTTACAATAATTAAACTAAGTTCAACATTTCTTTTAAAAGATAGGGAAGTGGTGATCCCTAAGAGATTCTGGATCCTTTATGGCTTTAAAAGTCACCATCGGTGACTTTGAATTCTGCCTGGAAACAAATGCAACATTCTCATTGTTTTATTTTGGACAAATGGCACTTTCCTGAGATTCTGCACAGGTAGCCCCCAAGTAGAGTGTGCTGTAATTATAATAATCCAGTCTAGTTATAGCTAAGGCATATACTACCATAGTTTATGCCTGACTCATTACAGGCAGATGCTGTTGGCAAATTGGTTTAAGCTGAGTGATGACTCCTAGTTGCAGCTGCTAGCTAAGCCTCTAAGAGCAAACCTGAATCCAGAAGCATCCCCAGATGGGAAGTTCTACAGATTGAGTACTGCTTCCACCAGAATTATTAGATGAAATCCCATGTTCAAATCCTGATCTGGGGCAACTCTGTCTTATCTAGATTAAGTTTCAGATTGTCCACCTCATCCAGCCATTACTGCCATCAGACTTTGATCCAGAGTATCAACAGCATCCTAGCTGGTAGTAGGTGAAAAACTAAAATAAAGATGCGTGTCACCTACATATTGTTGGGAGTGACTTCCAAATCTCCTGTTAATTTTTCTCTAGGTTTTCACGTAGATGTTAAATAATGTGGAGACGAGACTGAATCCTGAGAAACACCATATGCCAGGGGTGGGGAACCTTTTTTCTGCCAAGGGCCATTTGGATATTTATAACCGGGGACCGGGGGGGGCGGGGTTTCTGGGATTTCCGCAGACCGGGGGCCGGAGTTTGCGGGTGGGAGCCAATCACAAACACTGGGGGGCGGGGTTTGCGGGCGGGAGCCAATCGTGTGGAAGGGGCGGGGTTTGCGGGTGGGAGCCCCGCGGGCCTTAGGCGGGAGCCCCACAGGCCTGACGTTGCCCACCCCTGCCATATGCCAATGTTTGAGGGCTGAACATGTCCCTCAGCATTACTTTCTAAAATTAACATCCAATGAAGAAATTGAATCCTTTTAAGATGGTACTTAACTGTATTTACAGAATAAGGGAGGGCCTGCTACGGACCCCATCGATAAGGGAATTTCATCTAGTGGGGTCCAGGAGTCGGGCCTTCTCTGTAGTGGCACCCACCCTTTGGAACATCTTGCCCCCAGAGTTGAGGCAGGTGTCCTCCCTCCCGACCTTTAGGAAAGAGCTGAAAACCTGGTTCTGCCGCCTAGCGTGGGAGGGGGAAAGTAACAGCTCCTCATGGGGGTGGCTAATTCCATAATGTCCTTCTTTTTAGTTGAAATGGATTCGCCAAATTTGGATTTTATATTTATTTAGATTATGCTAATTAAATTGTAATTTTATATTCCTATTTTAAACTTGATTTTATTGTAAACCGCCCAGAGTCCCCCGTTGGGGGAGATGGGCGGTCATATAAATTAAATAAATAAATAAAGTTACAGAATAAAATAGATCAGGAGCCATGGGCCAATCTGAGAACTTAGCAAGAACATCAGGCCATTCTTATACAAAAACAAGTGCAATTATATGAGTCTACCTAGTTTCTCCTCCTGCCCTGGGGAATGGAAAAACCTGCTAGTTCACCAAGGACTTCCTGTCTCTGTGACAGCAACTGTCTTTAGTGGTGAGAATCAAGGTGTGTGTGGCAGAGAATGCTGGATTAGATGGCTTGTTGGCTGTTGGCTTGACCCAGCAGGCTCTTTTTGATACATTGAGGATTGCTGTTTTTTAGATTATTCTTTTAAAAAGCTTACTGTATGATGCTTTTCTCTGTCTAAGTGCACAACTAAAATTGAAACAATAACTTAGCAGCATATGAGGGGAGGGGATGTGGTTACCTTAAGTTGTCTTGGCACAACTTAAATGTGTTTGCATGTGTGAATGGACCTCTTCTACCAGAGGCATGAATGGCTGGGCTGAGTATGTACAGGCAGACCTCAACTTACGATCACAATAGGGACTGGAAAATCCACCATTAAGCGGTGTGGTTGTTAATCGAGGCATCACGTGACTGCACCCGGTTTTACGACATATTTTGCAGAGGTCATACAGTGAATCGCACAGTTCCCCATTGATTTTGCTTGTCGGAAGCCAGCTGGGAAGGTCATAAATGGTGATCATATGACCCCGGGACATTGCAACTGTCACAAATACATGCTGGTTGCCAAGCGTCCAAATTTTGATCACGTGACTGCGGAGACACTGTGATAGTCATAAGTACGAGGACCGGTCGTAAGTCACTTTTTTCAGCACTGTTGTAACTTTGAACAGTCACTAAATGAATGGTCGTAAGTCGAGGACTACCTGTAATGAACAGGGATAGGCGGTGCAGACTAGCTGGGATGGGGTGTAAAAGGGAATGTAATTCTTAGTTCAAATGGAGCCAATGTTTGCTTGAATATTCAACCTTGCATACTAAATAAGAACCCCAAATGGATAAAGAGTTTCTATAAAAGAATAACATATCCTCTTTATTTCTGCATCATATTAAAACTTTAGCTTCCAGAAAAGAAAAGAAAAGAAAAGAAAAGAAAAGAAAAGAAAAGAAAAGAAAAGAAAAGAAAAGAGAAAAAGGCTTTGTCCATGCAGTCACTTCAAGTCAAACCTGTCTCAGTGGCATCTAATTAACAAATGAATTCTAATGCATCTGCTCTACTTAGCAAGGCTGTAAACTCTAACATATAGTTAGAGGGCAATGGAGACATGAAGGGATTGGTAGAGGACGTGGAGCGTGAAAGGAGGAGAATGGCAAAGAATGCTGAGATATTGGGGAAAAAGTACAGAAGGCAAAGAAAAGGATAAAATCACAGCAAAACAAAATTCACTGTGCCCAAAAGAGAGTGAAAAAAACCTATTATTGACCAAAATGAAATGGGCTGCTATGTTTTTACAATGAACAGCCCATTGTTTTTCTGCCCTTTCTGCAAACACCCAGGGGCTCCAGTTTGGCCAGTTCCAGAGGGTGTGAAGGTTCAGAGCCATATGCCAGTATTTGCTTTTGCTGATTTTTAAACACCAGAAACCACAGAGAAGAGAAGATGAGGCAGTTCAAATTTCACTCGCTTCCCAACGTGGGTACAAGTTTCTCCCAGCAAGGGAGGACCAGGCTCAAGCAGGGCAGATGAGAGAAGAAACACAGATCATCGTTATTATTGTTATTACACTGAAAGGTTGCAGCATAAGTTGGAGTTCATTGTGCTGGGTAGGGCGCATGGAATCCAACAGAAAATAAGAACGACGGCTATAGGCTGTAAAACCAAGCATGCTTACCTGAAAGAAAGTTGCTGTGCAGTGAACGAGGCACGACTTCCAAGGAAATATGTTTGGTTGTGAATTTAAAAGATTCTGAGGATGGGTTTATGCGCCCTATAAAAATTGCAAGTTGCCCTCCCTGTCACTGGCTAACAATGTTTTTGGCATCTGTCCAGCTCTGGCCTTTGCTTGATTATAGCCCTGACCCTTTGGTTCAGGGTTTCCCTCTTATGGCAATATCAGGAATTCATGTGCCATATTTTTGGAATATTCTCTCTCTCACTTTTTGTCACCCATATCCTCAGGATGAGGCAGCTCTTATCCCCTCAGTTTCTCAATTGCTACAACCGTGTGTAGAAAATAATAGTTACTGCATTTGGGAAGGATTTTCCAAGTGATTCGCTTTTTCCTTCTTTTAGAATTGCTTTTCTGGCACACCTGTATTATTTTACTAATATATCTGTCAATAGGATTTGCATCACCCCCTTCTGCAGTATCCTCCGAATTTTGTACTATTTCCTATGAAACAGGGTCTCATGCTAGATTATATCTGCCTTATATTCAGTCTCTCCAACTGATGCCCTTTAGATGCATTGGAATAATTTCTTGAATTCCTAAAAAATATTATTGCTACCAGATACTAATGGGTTTGGAAGGCATGAACATGAAGGACTTAGGGCAGATATAATCTAGAGTACACAGAGTGTTGGGATGAACTGTTGGGTTATCAGTGAATTACTTTAGGAAGGTAAAATTTATAAACTCTGTCTATGAAGTATGCCTAGCATCAAAGCTTTCTACATTTCACCATGCAACATAAAATATTATTATTTTAGAAGTAAAACTAATGTTGATGAAATAAATGAAACTAATGTTGATGAAATAAATGATGACACTGAAAAGGAAATTCTATGCTACATGACCTATATTGAAATTATTCTCATTCTTAGTAAAAATAAAGATTGGGAGGGAAGAGCCCACAATTCACAGTATCTTTGCTAAATCCATTTAGTCCAGTTTTCTTGACCTTGTATTTTTTCCCTAAGGATACTATTCCAGAATATCTACATATTTCTTTTCACAATAAACCCATGAAGAATGTTGTTACGCTGAGAGAGAAAGAGAGAAAGTGAGAGAGTGACCAATTAAAGGTCATCCAATGATTGAAGCATTGCTTACCACACTGGATTTCTGCTTTATTTCCAGCCTTGTCATTCTCTAATTTGTGCTTGTTTTGTCCCTTTAAACCATTTTCTTCAAGTAAACCCTCCAGTTCCACTCCCCTGTTCACAGCAAATGATTTTCCACAAGCCTCAGCAGTAGTAACCTAACTCAGTAAGATTTAATAGCCCATCAACTGGTCTAATCAGGCTTCATCCCGATTGTGTGTGTCTGGGGAGGGGGGGGGGGCGATCACTCTTCTGCTTTGTTTATAGTGTGGGTGTGTCTAACCAAGTGGGTTATAGGACAACACTAGAGGGGAAATTTGGCAGCTGCCTCAGAGTTTCCTAGCTGAAAGTTATTACCAGGTTGCCATGCCCACAAGAAGGAAATCTGCTTAAACAAGGGCACCCCTTTCCATTCCAGGAAAACAACCAAGATGACCCCACACAAAAGTGAGAGGTTACTATTTAATTTTTCTAAGGGTGGCTATCCTGGTTTTATAGCAAATGAATGTGAAAGAAAGGTCTATGAGGTTGTTTTCTCTCCTTCAAAAGTATATTCCTACTTTCTGGGCCAGTAAATGAGTTATGGTAGCATATAAATACATGTATGTGAAAAACGGCATAAAACAACATGCCACCTTCCAGATCCTAAGTGACTGAAGTTGCCATCAAACTTTAAGGGCTAAATGGCCATTTTTTGGCACCCATTCTCACCGATAACTGCCCAGGTCAGCAAATATGCTCCCTATGGCACCAAGAACAGAACAATGGAAAGCATGGGCCCAGGCTGAAAAAGGTTATCTACCTCCCGGTTTTTTTTACCTCCAGTTTAGGGTGAAATTTAACACAACAGTGAGCATGGAGATTGGAGTGACTTTAATTTAATTTACTGCTTTCTTCCTGTGTTACTGTGCAGAGAAAAACCAACTTACATGAAGCTGCTGGTTGACATGGGAGAGAAGCTCCCATTGACATGTGTGTATGATTCATGCCTTGGTAAATTCATGATTGATTACTGCGATGTACTGTACATAGGACTACCTTTGGAGATGTTCCAAAAGCTGGAACTGGTTCAGAACCCAGCTGCTTGATTGCTAAGTAGGGTAGCTAAATGGCTACTCTATTTAGCCATGCCTCCTAAAAGTGCTGCACCGGCACACAAAATGTGCCGCGAAAGGTCCACAGGTGTGCCACATCAGTGAGCCGCAAATAAATGATGGAAAGCGCTGTGCATCTAGAATCCGGCCTCCATGACATCACCGGGGCAGATTGCCTCTATTTCTCCTCCCAGGCCCCGCAACCTGTGACATCATGGGACTTCTCATTTTGCGACCCAGAAGTCCCACCTGAGATATCACCTTGTCAAAGTTATCACCTTGTCAGTGTGCCATAAGATGAAAAAAGGTTGAAAACCACTGGCCAATGTGAAGACATTGATATTAGCATGGAAAACATTGAACAGCATAAGGCCCAGTACATCACTTACCTCAATGCCACCCAACCCTTGTTCTAAGATCAACTGAGGAGGCCTTGCCAGGGGTCCCACTAGTGAGTCTGGGTCACAGTCTGGTGGCCAGGCATGGGGGATTAAGCATTGGCCCCTATGCTGTCTTGTCTGAAATGACAGTTTTGAAAAAAGAAATTATTGTTATCCTACAAATGTGTGGGTATAATTTCTTTTTTAAAAAAAACATTCCTATTTTTGCTTTCTTTGAATTTATTTGCTTGTTTGTTTGATTTGTTTGTTAGATAAAGGTGATACAGTAGAAGACCAAAGAGACGGCAGGTAAATAGAGCAAGGACAGGAAGGAGGGTCCACCTTTCTGTAGGACTATAAAGAGAAATTCAGCATTACTTGGTGACAGATGGCAAGAGGAGAGAGAAGAGAGAAAAACAGGTATGGCCCTTTATCCCCTTTCTAGTCCTAAATTTATCCCCCTCCCCTACTACCCTAAGCCTAAACTGCCCTACACTGCACAAGCTGGGGCCTGGGTGTCGTCTTCTTACAGCGTGGAGACACATTCCTATCTATTATTGCAAGCACAGGAATCTGCAGCTAGCCACAGTGATGCCAAAATACTGTATGCATTGTGTCACTGGGTGCTTGTGCTGTTTTAACATAAGGGGTAGAGTTTGCATCACAAGATTGCAATGCCCATTTCATCACTTGCTTCCCCTTTGTTCCTTCACCCCCATGCCTGTGACTGCAAGTACCACTCCTGCTCAGTTGTTCTCAAAGAAGTAACCCAGCTTCATAACTTCAAGGTATAAACAGAACTTTCTTGCTAGGGATCTCCTGTCCCCTCTCTGCATAATTTGCTAGCTACAGGTTTGACAGTTAGAGTGAAGATGCTGAAGGTTGGCAATTGAATATTATTTCTGGGTGGTGATCACTGCTGTAGTTGTTAAAGTAATTTACTTGGGAAGATAGGCGGACTAATGTTAGCGTATTAGAAGAAGCGAAAACCACCAGCATTGAAACAATGATCATCCAACATCAACTTCGCTGGACCGGTCATGTTGTTCAAATGCCTGACCATCGTCTTCCAAAGCAGCTACTTTACTCCCAACTTAAGAATGGAAAACGGAATATTGGTGGACAGCAAAAGAGATTCAAAGATACTCTCAAAGCTAATTTAAAAAAATGTAATATCAGCATTGAGAACTGGGAAGCCCTAACTCATGAGCGTTTCAATTGGAGGTCATCCTTTATTAATGGCGCTATGGACTTTGAAGAAGCACGAGTACAGGGCGAAAAGGAGAAAAGAGCGAAAAGGAAGGCACGTCAGGCAAACCCTCATCATGACCGTCTCCCACCCAGAAACCTATGCCCTCATTGTGGGAGGTTGTGCGGATCCAGAATTGGCCTTTATAGCCACTTACGGATCCACCTTTAAAACTTTACCTTTGGAAGACAATCTTACCCGGCTACGAGTGATCGCCAATGAGTTGTTAAAGTATTACTCTTGGGAGACTCAAGTTCAAGCACCTTTCAGTCAGTATCATTCTGCCCAATTTATTCATAGGACTATTCTTCTGAGCATAAAATAGGAAGGACATCCTGCCCCTGCATATGCCTCTTCAAGCTGCAAGAGGCCATTCTGTCTCAAATTACTTGTAACATTTTCCAGAGATATCCAGTCATTGTGTTGAGGACAAGCTTTATATTGCCTTGCTGATGGTTGGATGATATCACCCTTTGAGATTATTATTATTATTGTGAACTGCCCAGAGTCCCCCGGAAACAGTGTTTCTCAACCTTGGCAACTTCAAGCTGTGTGGACTTCAACTCCCAAAATTGCATTATAACAATTATATCGCCTTCCAGTTTCAGTTTTGCTGTCTGTTGTGCTTGATTGTCTTTTGGGCATTGGAGCTATTTGCAAAGAACAGGTGATATATTTGTACTGGCAGACTACAAATAGTTTCCACTTTTTTCTCTTTGGACTGAGAGGGACTACCACTATTCCTTGTTCAAACTCTTCCATATAACTCGATATGGCAGTTGTTGCATTGTTCCGTATTTTTGTGGTTCCAATTAAAGAAAGTTGGTTTTGCTTTAAATATTTGCAATGTTATTTTAACTAAGACCCATAAAACCTACCCAGGCAGAGGGTATACCTAGTCCAGTGTTTCTCAACCTGGGCAACTTGAAGGTGGGTGGACGTCAACTCCCAGAATTCCCCAGCCAGCATGCTGGCTAGGGAATTCTGGGAGTTGAAGTCCACCCATCTTCAAGTTGCCCAGGTTGAGAAACACTGACCTAGTCACTTCATCCGCCTGATGCATTCTAGCATCAGGTCCCCAAGCCTAGATTTGAGTGTGGCTGCCCAAAGTAGTGCCTGGCCCAATTATGTAATAGCCTGGGCCAGAGCTATGGATCCTTATGGAATGAATTTCTGAAGGTGACAAAATGCATACAGTACATAACATTTTTAAAATCATCAGATTACAAGTTCTACAGACTCCACAAATTCATTTTGTAAAGCATCCACTGAATTCAGCAATTTTCCCCCCAAGCCATGCTGAAGCCTCAAACGGACCCATATTCATTGGTTTTGTAAATGATTTTCTTTGTATTCATCGCATCAGAACGCATCCTTATTTTTTTTCTACTATTTTCCCCTCACTCTAACTTGCTGAGTTGCACTAAAAAGAAGGATGGGCTGCAATAACCAATAGCAATGCTCTGTTTATTTTTTATTATTGTATTTAATTACTACTGCCATCTTATTGTTGTTTTTAAACCACACTTATGCTCTCTTCAGCCCAGCCCAAAGAGCTGGAACTTCCTCTTGCTTTCTCCAAGAGGAAAGGTGACTTATGATCAGCTGGGCCAGGCAACCTAATTTCAAAAGCTCTTTGTTCACACTGACTGGATTCACAAATTGCTCTAAGCAGCTAGTCCTGTTAAGGTACTATTATATGAGAATGCTCAACCAGTGAACATTCCGGACAGACCACTTCTATCCTTCTCCAATATCACTTCTGCAGTCCTGGTTCTTGCGGGTACTGTGCAGTCAGCCCGAGTGTCTTCAGGAGAAAGGCCCATGTAATACAGGATTCTTCTTATTGAAGGCTATTGAAGAAAAAATTGATATGGACTCATATTCAGGGACAGGGCTAACTTTCAAAGATGTTTTAGTCAAGTGTCCTCCTGGGGGGGGGGGGTCCTCTCCTATGCCAATGGATCTCTGTCTAAGTGTTCGGGCTACTGTAGTGACACAAAGCCCTTTGTTTAAGAATGGAAAGGAAGATTACACTGTTCACAGAATAAATAGCCATGATAAAGATTCCTCAAATATACTTTTTTGGAATTTAATTGAAAGATGGAAGGTTAAATCCAAGTGTTCATTTCCTCTCTTCAGCATAGCAAAGGGATTCTGGAGCCAGACTCTTAGACCTGGTTTTAAATTCCCATGCAAGTCCCCTGCAAGATTCTCTTGGGATCTGAAAACATTTTGTTTTTCCTTCCAAATGTCTGCCAAAGTGAATTAACAGGGAATTTCCAGTGACGGGGGCAGATATTTGTCATTCCTCAGACAGGTTGGGTTGTCCTTATCATTTCTAGCTTTTAAAAACATTTAATCTCAGCTCAGATGTGCTGTGCCAAGTGTTTTAACTGTAGATGATTTTAATTAATTATTTTAATTATGATTTGCTACATGTATTTTGCTTTCACATATTGTAACTTTTACACTTCTAAACCATTTCACCGAGACACTATGCCATGAAAAGTATGGCAGAAATAGAGATTTGTGGCAAGATTAGGCGAAGTAATATGAATTAGGCATCATGATGAAGCCTTGGGAAACAGTGAAATCTTAATATCCCGGCAGGTCCCTACGGCAGATCTCTGCTGACTCCGGTGGCGTTTTGGAGCTGGGTGACACGGCATGCAGCAGTGGGCCTGGCCTTTCTCTGGGCCCCTGGCTTCGGCAGCACGGCGGACTCCGGCGCAGCGGAGGGGGCTCAGTGACGCAGCGACCTTGTGGCAGGAAGTGGCAAGCCTGGCATTTTCTGGGCTCTGGGCCTGACAGTGCGAGTCCTGGCAGCGAGGCCGGGGGAGTGGTGGACCAGCAGGGCAACGAGCCCTTGGTGAGGAGGTCCAGCTTCATTGGCGTGGCGGATTCCAATGCAGCAGAGTGGGTTCGGTGGCGCAGCAAGCCGGCCGAGCGGCACACAGGACCTGGGGGTTAGAGAGGCCTTGGCGGCGCGGTGGACTCTGCTGTGAGCCGACCTTGACTGAGGATGCTGGTGGGGACCCTGGTGGTGTGATTGGCAGCGTGGCAAGTTCCAGGGGGTCCAAACGCAACAAGCCAGCACAGCAGTGCTAAAGCCGGTTGGGTAGCGTAACCATCGCGACGGAGCTCGGCGACAGGGGCAATGAGTTTTGTGGACTTTAGGCCCCTGTGCCAGAGCCCTCCTGGACAAAGACCTTGGCGGTGGGAGGGGCAAGCCTTTATGGTCCCAGGCTCCTTACCAAAGCCCCCTAGATGAGGAGGGGGATTGAGGGGGACTTGGTTGGTGGTTCCTGGCAGCATAAGGGACCTAGCAAGCATGACGGGCCTTGGCGTGTAGGCCCCGGCAGTGAGGAGTGGCGAGCTTGGAGCAGAGTGCTGGTCCCAACCTGCCCAGAGATGGCAGGGAGCTAGCAGGGTCCCTTCAGTGTGAGTGTGGTACTCCCCCCTGGGTGTGAGAGACATGGTGAGAGTCCAGGATTGTAAGGTTATGTGTGAGAGTGCTCACCCCCTGAGTGAGAGATGGGGTGGGTAGGAATGGATGAGGTGCCCCCCTGTTGACCAGTGAGAGAGGCTGAGGGGGGGCACAAGGAGAGTGTGTGGGCAATGGTTAGGCTCTAGAAGTGCCGAGAGCGCGAGCTGGTGCACTGCGGGGCCTGCCATCGCCCTGTGGTTGATTGAGTGTCTGAGAAGATGGGTGAGTGGGGGAAGGGACCCCTATTTCGATCCAGGGATTCCAGAGGTCCAGGATTGGAGGTAAATTGGGACGCGGTGGCTCAGCAGGTTAAACTGCTGAGCTGTAGGCTGCCGATCAGAAGGTCGGCAGTTCGAACCCCGCGCAACGAGGTGAGCTCTCGTTGCTAGTCCCAGCTCCTGTCAACCCAACAGTTCGAAAGCTTTGCAAGTAGATAAATGGGTACCACCTTAAGTGGGCTAATTTGCTGGCGTCCTGTCGGGAAGTCGGTACCACCAGAGGAGAGGATCGGAGGAAGTTCAAATGGCGGCGGTGACGACGGACCCAGATGCAACAGCTACAGGAGGTCAGCAGCCAGCTCAAGGCATCCTGGGAATTGTAGTCCAGAGCCTGGAAGAGTCGGTTCCCTTACCCCTTCCCCTCACACGCGGTTAATGGTGAATTGTATAATTAATGTATATATGGTTGTAAGCCGCCTAGAGTCCTCCATTATGGAGGGGATAGGCGGGGTATAAATATCACAATAAATAAATAAATAAATAAATAAATAAATAAATAAATGGGCTTGGAAACCCTGGGGGCTGTAGGGTGGGGTATGCCATTGAGGTGGTAATGGGCCGGGGATGCTACGATGGGAACTGGAGGGTGGGCCATCTTCGGGGAAGACACCCCCAGTGTTTGTTACCGGTGGCGTGTTCCGGCCCTCCGGGTTCAGACCCAGGCCCTGGACAGCAGATGCTTGAGGGCCCTGGTCTCCGGCTGCTGCTTCTCAATGCCAGGTCAGTGAACAACAAGCCCCCCCTCGTATGTGATTTGATCACAGAGGAGGGGGCAGACCTGGCATGTATTATCGAGACCTGGCTGGGCCCTGAAGGGGGGATGCCCCTTTTGGAAATGTGCCCAGCCGGGTTTATGGTATGACACCAGCCAAGACCTCAGGGCAGGGGAGGAGGGATGGCTGTTGTCATCCGGGACTCTCTAGTGGCCTTCAGGTGTGCTGCTCCACAAGTTTACGGAGTGGTTTACGGAGGAGTTGAGGGTCTTGAAGAGGGTTAAGAGACGTCTAGAGTGCCACTGGAGGAAGACAAAGACCAAATCTGACCGAAAACAAGCTAGAGCCGCTATTAAGGCCTACCTTGTGTCGGTAAGAGCGGTGAAACATCAGTATTTCTCCACTCTTATTGCATCCGCAGAATGCCACCCGATGGCCCTGTTTAAGGTCACACGCACCCTTTTGGGGAAGGTGGGCCCAGTGACCCACCTACAGGGCCGTGCGGAAGAGTTTGCTGAGCATCTGCAGGATAAAATCGCTCAGATCCATTCTAAGTTAGACTCCAAGCGTGAAACATGGTCTGTGGAGATGCCGAGGGAATGTACTTACCCTGTTATCTGCCCGAGGAAGTGGACAAGATCCTCCGGATTGTAAATGCCACCACCTGTTATTTAGATCCGTGCCCCTCCTGGCTGGTGAAGGCAGCTCAGGAGGTGACATGTGGTTGGGTCCAAGCGATGGTAAATACATCCCTGAGAGAAGGCGTGTTCCCGGCTGTCTTTAAGGAGGTGCTGGTGCACCCCCTCCTCAAGAAGCCTTTGTGGACCCAACTATGCTGGACAATTTTCGTCCAGTCTCCCACCTCCCCGTTTTGGGGAAGGTGGTTGAGAAGGTGGTGGTGTTGCAACTCCAGAGGATTCTGGATGAAACGGATTATCTAGACCCCTTTCAGTCAGGTTTCAGGCCCAGATATGGGACAGAAACTGCATTGGTCTAGATTACTTCTATTAATTACTTCTATTTTGGATGGCATTGCCATGGGAAGCCCCCTGAGCCCAGTCATAGCAAACTTTTACATGGAACATTTTGAAAAACAGGCTTTGGAATCGTCTCCCATTACACCAACAGTCTGGTTCCGGTTCATGGATGACACCTTTGCAATTTGGAGTCATACTGAAGAAGAACTGGAGAAATTTCTGGACCACCTAAACGGCATCCACCCCAATATACAATTCACCATGGAAAAAGAAACTGATGGCAATCTTCCATTTTTAGATACGCTGGTCATACACAAACCAGACCTCAAACTAGGACACAAAGTATACAGAAAACCCACCCATACAGACCGGTATCTGCACAAAAATTCCAATCACCACCCACGACAAAAGAGAGGCATGATCAAAACCTTGGTGGATCGTGCTAATCGAAACTGTGAAACCAAATTTCTCAACAATGAACTTAACCATCTGAATTGGGTCCTACAGGTGAATGGCTATTCCAAGAATGAAATAAAAAGAGCCATCAAACCAAGAAAACAACATCCAACTGAAGAAAAACAGCCCCCCACAAACCAAGTATTCCTGCCCTACATCAAAGGAGTCACTGACCGCATGGGAAAATTGATGGAAAAACACAACTTTCAGTCTTCAGACCCACCAGAAAAATATAACAAATGCTAAAATCCGCAAAAGACAAAAGGGACCCCCACACCGCTGCAGGAGTATACCGCATACCATGCAGCTGCGGACAAGTATACATCGGAACCACAAAACGAAGCATTCACACCAGGATAAAAAAACATGAAAGACACTGCAGACTACAGCAACTGGAAAAATCTTCAGTAGCTGAACATGCTCTCAAGCAAACGGGACACAAAATCCTATTTGAAAACACAGAAATACTGGACAACACCAAAAGCCACTACATCAGATTATACAGAGAAGCCATTGAAATTCACAAACACCAGCACAGTTACAATAAAAAAACAGAAGAAAGTCTAAAAATTAGCAAAACCTGGCTACCAGTCCTGAAAAACACAGCCTGCAAAAGGTCAATGAACTCAGTCCAACCACCAGGACATGGGAATACTTCTCACAATGAACATGCTAATCATGCTCAGCAGCCACTTGTTAACATTTCAATACACACACACACACAAAAAAAAACACCCCACCTAATCGCCTATAACTTAGCTCTATAAATAGAAAACAAACATTGCCACTCTACCTGGGCACAGACAGTTTGCTTCTGTCTGTGCTCCTGCCCTCTGAAGATGCCGGCCACAGATGCTGGCGAAACATTAGGAACCACAACTTCCAGAACACGGCCACACAGCCCGGAAGACCCACAACAGCCATACATTTTGATGTTTTTGAGCTGAAGATTGCATCTCTGAATGTAAGGAGGTATAAAAGATAACTGTGTTTTGTACATTTCTCTGCTCAGTGAGTACAGATCAGAGGGCTATGCAAATATTTGATTCAAAAACTCAAGTGAAAGTGACTTGACTTTCAAATCAGATTGCAAAAATGCCAAATTGGTTTAATGTATCTAACTGAGCCAAGTGCTTCCAAATTGATTTGACAATGCAATGTACAGTATATTTTTTAAAAATTCACCTTTTAAAAAATTTGGCTTAATGATTCAGATTGAACCAACTTGACTGGTTGAATAAGGAATCAATGATTGCACCAATCTTAAATGATTCACACACCACTAGTGTACTGGGTTTCTACACCTTCAAATATGGACCAAACAAAATATTTGAACAGTGTGAAGGAATGTAGGCATTTGACTTTTAAAAGCTGCTTCCTGAAATAACCTTTAATTGATGTGCTCTTTATTTAAATTTTCTTGGTGTATTTTTCAAGTTTGTTTTATGTTTTAATTGAAATTTTGTATTCTATAGTTTTGCTCTGATAGCCGAAAATGCAAAGGATCTACAAGCTTTAGTAATAAAAGACAAGGAGTCTTTTATGGAAGAAATGGGACTAAAATTAAATATAAAGACCAAACTAATGACAATGGGTACAACAGCCAGACTTAGAATTGACAATGAAGATGTTGAAGTTGTGGATAGTTTCTGCCTTTTAAGAACAACCATCAACAGTAAATTAACAAGCAGTCAAGAAATATGCCACAGACTAGCACTTGGTAGACAAGCCATGAAGGCCTTGGAAAAGATATTCAGATACTATGATGAGTCCCTACCTGCAAAGATCAAAATTGTACAGGCAAGGGTTTTCCCTGTGATGCTCTCTCAAAGTGAAAGTTGGACTTTGAAGAAGCAGGATAGAAAGAGGATAGAAGACTTTGAAGAAGCAGGATAGAATGTTTGATGCTTTTGAACTTTGGACACATTATACGAAGAGCTAGCTCTTTGGAGAATGCTTGGAAAGGTGGAAGGAAAGAAAAGAGGATGGTGGATGGAGCCAGTTACAGCAGCAATGGGTGCATCTTTGAAAGACCTGAAGGACCAGATTGGGGAGAGATCAGCATACAGAATATCCATATGGTCACTAAAAGTCAACACCAACTTGATGGCACATAATCAATCTTATAGGAATATAAATGAAATCTCGCATGGATTTCTATAAGAACATTTTTAAAAAAGAGCTCTGTTAGATCAGACCAGTGGCCCATCTAGGCCAGTATTGTGTGTCACACTATGACCAAGCAGATGCAGCTAGGAGTCACCAATATGGACAGGAGGACAGTAACTTCACTTCCTCCACTGTTGACTCCTAGCAGTTGTCATTTAAGGCATGCTACATATTATTTCAGAGATAACAAAGTGGCTTCGAGACAGGGTAAAAAAAAAGTTAAGATGGCGGTTGCAGCCATGCAATTGAAACCCTACCTTTTTGTTTTCAGGCACTGCACATGGGATGCCCATAAAAAAGGAGTAGAGCCAGTTTGGTCTAGTGGTTAAGGCACCGGGCTAGAAACCAGGAGACTGTGAGTTCTAGTCCCGCCTTAGGTATGAAAGCCAGTTGGGGGACTTTGGGCTTGTCCCTCTCTCTCAGCCCAACCCACCTCGCAGGGTAGTTATTGTGGGGAAAACAGCAGGCAAGAGCGGATATAGATGATATAGATATAGATATAGATATATATAGATGATATAGATATAGATATCTGGGGTAGAGATGTACATTTGGGTATTATTAGCATACTGTACTCCAAACTGTCAGATGACCTCACCTAGTAGCTTCATATAGATGTTAAAGAGCAGGGGGAGAGAACCAATTCCTGTGGCTACCAGGCCAATCTCTTCTTCCCCACTATCACAGACTGAAATCACCCATTGAGGAAAGAATGGAATCATTGCAAAACAATGCCTCCAATCCCCAAACTCTGTATGTAGTCCAATAACCCATCATCAATAGTATCAACATTTTTACAAGTAAGGATTCTATCATATATCCATCCATCCATCATCCATCATCCATCATCCATCATCCATCATCCATCATCCATCATCCATCATCCATCATCCATCATCCATCATGCCTTCAAGTCAGTGTTGACTCCTGGTGACTGCCTGGACTAACCCCTGCAGTTCTCTTGGCAACATTTTCAAAAGTGGCTTGCCATTGCCTTCTTCCTAGAGCTGAGAGAGAGTGATTGGCCCAAGGTCATGCAGCTGACTTTATGCCTAAGGCAGGACTAGAACTCATGGTTCCCGGTTTCTAGCCTGGTGCCAGGAAGGATAGGTTGGTCTCCTTTCTTCAGCTACTGATCCATATTTGATCTCAATATATGCAACTATTAAAATCTAGGAACCGCTAGTATTATAATGATTAATGGCAGGAACTTGGCTGCAGAATAATCCCCCCCAAAAAAAACCCACCAAAAAAACCAAACCAAACCTAACCAAAAAACTCCCAAACACCCACAAAGAAATTCTGGGAACTGATGATTAATGGCATTTGTATGTGTAGTACAATGCCGGATTCACACACCTCAATATAGAACCTGAGTTTATTTATTTTTTTTTGCTATGTACAGTGGCCCTCATAATGAATTGACAGTAGCTCATCCAGAAGAACATGTTACCAGAGTGGTCAGCTGTCTTGAAACTAGAGTAGAGCATAGTTTTAGACAAAAAATATGTTAAAATTTATAACTGGAAAAAAGTACTACGTATATACCCAATCTTCAAAAAGGGCAAAAGGCAGGAACCTTCCAACTACTGCCCAATCAGTCTTTTAGACATTTCCTCTAAGCTTTTGAATAAGTTGGAGGATTGGGAAGAAGCAACAAAATTATTTCATCCAGAACAGACAAGATTTCGTAAAGGACATAGCACAGTAGATCACTATCTGTGTCACCCTGAAAGTCCTAATTAAAAAAATATACTAATGGACATTAAAAACAACAACTCTTGATACTTTTGATTAACAAGTCCTGACTATGGGAGAAATTCAAAAGTATGGATATAGACAGGTGTTTACTCAGGCTAATAATTGGATTGCACATTGATATCATGGTTAGAGTGAGAGTGGGCCAACAAGGGTTTTTATCAGATCTTATAACATTGGAGAGAGGGAGTAAACAAGGCTGTTTATTCACTCGCTTTTAATTTTTTTTTCATGAAAGATAAAGTGTACTGGCTGTGGAATGACAAGGCTTTTCTTTTCCCTCATTTAGTAGATGCAAAATCTCAGTTCTAATGTATACTGATATGGCTTTTATCTCCTATACCAAGATTAGCCTTAGAAGAATGCTAAACAGATTAGTTGATTATTGTGAAAGGGAAAAACTGAGGATAAACCATGACAAAACAAAGCAGTAGACTTAGGCAGAAGTAACTCAAACATAGGTGGTCAATTAACATCCAACAAAAAAAGCAATGTTCCTTCCTCAAATATCTAGGCATCTCCTGTCTATGTAAGGATATCCTCACTCTTGGTTAAGAGTCCATCTTACATTGTTAAGGTACAGTGTTATAAAACATTAGAAAGTCTTCAAGAACTCCACCTAATTAAATCTTATTACTTGCATTATATAGATGAGAATCAATGGATCAATCTTTGTCTCATATCCTACAACTGTACTCCCTGCCCCCCCCCCCATAAGGGAGCATAGTTTTTAGAGCAGAGAAAACAAGAGCAGAGCAGAGAAAACAACTTCAAGAGACAGGCTCTTTGAAAGGGATGCCAATGGAGATGCCACTGTGATACGGTCATCATTTTCATTCTGGTACCACTATTATGAGAGCCAGTTTGGTGTAGTGGTTAAGGCATTAGTCTAGAAACCAGGAGACTGTGAATCCTAGTCCTGCCTTGGGCACAAAGCCATCTGGGTGACCTTGGGCCAGTCCCCCTCTCTCAGACCTAGGAAGGAGGCAATGGCAAACCACTTCTGAAATCTTGCCAAGAAAACTACAGGGACTAGTCCAGGCAGCCGCCAAGAATCGGACACAATTGAACAGCAAACAAAAACAAAAACAAAAAACCCACTATTTTAAGAAACATAGAAACCTCTCCCAGGATCAGGAATTCTAGCAGCACTGGCTTCTATCTGCTTCACCTTCTGCACTGAGGTCTTGGTTTGCTTCACTCATACCCTTCTTCCCTTTTGAGAGGAAAAGGTGGGTTGCAGGTAATCAGATGGTCCTTCCAGCACTTCTGCAGGAGCATTCGTAGAATTAGTTTCTACTGGCTTTGCTCACATCCTATTATCCCTTTCCTAAGGAGAAATGCAAGATGCAGGTCAAGCAATGTTATGAGATTATGAAAATCACCCTTCATGATTTCTACCTTCATACTTTATACTCCATGTAAATCAGGTGCAGGTAACTGGGAACTGTAAGTTACAGAGGAGTCACTTTCAGTTGGAGTAACTGATAAGCCTTGTAAACAGAATGAGTGAAGTGATTGAATAAAAATAAAAAAGTTGTAGAGAAAAGGGATTTTTTTCACTGATTACTTCTCTTCTTGGTAGCACCCCTATTCCAAAGCATCTTGCAACATCCTAGACCTGATTTTCAGGGGGTGGCGGGAACTTCAGGGGACAGAAAATCTATAAAATGGCTCTTACATCTCTTTACAAGGTACTCCCTCTAGGAAAACCTAGTCTACCTTGGGACGCAACCGAAGACATTTGATGATGGAAGATAGTTTATACAACTAATGTTTCTCTCCATTTCATTCACTTTTCCCTTCCTGCGATCCTTGATACCTCATCCCCCTGCCCCCTCCCCCACTGCCAGGCTACATTCCACAGTGGAGCACACTTGAGTAGTTTGAACTTCACTGCATGGAACTGTAGCAACCTAAAATCATGCCAAAGACCTTTTATAATGACTCAAGATTCTTCTGCCCAAGTTTAAGTGATTATTCCTCCCACAGGAGTTCAGAGCAACTCAATCATGGTGTTCCAAGATGGCCTCTTGAATCTCGGGAACTTATTTTTGGGATTGAAGGAGGATATAAGGCTGTATTGGGGGGGAAGGGAACAGGAAGAACAGATGTGTAAACTGCTCTCCACTCATGCATTTATTAGATCCAACTGCATATGAGTTTTAATTAGGCTGACCATACATCCCGTTTTGAATGGGACAGTTCTATTTTTCCCCCTTTTCTCAACCGTCCCGTCATTTTAACATAAATGCCGGTTTTGTCCTGTTTTTCAGGAACATGCGGAGGCAGAGCAGCCGACCGGAGGGAACCCAGAGGAGGAATCACCCCCGCCCACCAGCACGCGGCAAAGGAGGTGGGAGAGGCGGGCCCAGCACTGCAACAGGTGGAGGCGATTCCCTTTCCAGGTTCCCTCCAATCAGCTGTTCTGCCCCCTCCCATCGCGCTGCCCGCTCTGCCCCTCCTGCACGCTGATAGGCAGAGACGAACCCCCCGCTCCCCCAACCAGCTGCTCCGCCCCGCCCACTGCGCCACACGGGCCACCCCCCACGTGCCGACAGGCAGAGCTGCCCCCCCCGCCCCCCCCAACCAGCCGCTCCGCCCCCGCCCATTCCTCTTGTTCCATTTTTGTCTCAGGGAAATATGGTCAGTCTAGTTTTAATTCAAAAGGGTCTTTGTAGGATTTTGCTATTTTTACATTTTAAAAAATATTGCTCAGTCTGTACATTTCTTTGTCAGAAGCTAACATCGTTTTCAGCAAATTCAGAGAATTCTAGTTATAATAATCTTTTTTCAATAGGGAAGAGAATATATCTAACAATAACAACACCTAGACAAATTCTAGTACCAATACTATTAAGATATGCAACCATTGGCACACAGAGAGATCAGCAAAGGAATCAATCGTAGGAACAGACAAGCTTTGGGCTTCTGGTTTGAACCCTGAGGTCCACTAATAAAAGCTGGTGCAAATTAATGGTCAGCACAGTGAAGTTGGTTACCCCCTTCAAAACTCTCTCACAGCGGACAAAAACCTATCAAAGGCACCCTAGTAATATTAATTTTTTTTCAAATGAAGAACATTGAGTCTAGGAGATAGGCAATTAGCATAAGGCCAGTCATGGTAGACCCAGTTTTAAAAAACGTTTAATTATACTTGTTAGCATTCCGGTATCCAGAGTCAGTAACCTTCACTGGTATACCATAAATCACCAAAGATTAAAAAGTTGCAGCCACAGCTACTGAAATCCTACCCTTTGCAGCAAAGTAGAACAGTCAAAGCCAGTCCTACCTGAAGAATAAAGTGACAGAGCTACACACTGTCCTTCTGCCTCTGCTCCGTAGTAGCACCAGAAGAGTGTCAGTAGCCAAAGTGGCTTCTCTGCCTTTCTCCCTAGCTCTCTGCCAGCTTGCCCCAGAGGACACAACTGGCTGACTTGTAGATCCCAACTTACATTCTTCCTTTTCTACATCAAGGCAATATTGTTCTTTCTCCATTGTCAGGGTTAAGTAACATACAGTGGATATGATGGGATATCAAAGTTGTAGAATGCCTTTGCTTCATTCATGGCTTGGTGCATTATGACATGTGTTCACCAAATAGGAAAAAATAGGAATGGCGACCTATCCTATTGAGCCCAACAGACAGCAATTTGTAGCCCCAGTTCTTTAGGACATGAAACCCAAAACAGGTAACACAGAAAATTGAAAAAACCCTGCATTAAAATATACAGAAGTCCCTCTCTGAGTTTAACTATATGAAGTAAACATATAAAAGAATTTAGCTACAGATTCCAGCGAGACTTCCCAATACTATCATCAAATGAAGTCAAGCTATGATTTGTCTTTCTCTGAAAAGGAGGTATGCTACTGAGAGTTGGTGACCATAATAAAAAGGTAAAGGTTCCCCCCGCACATTTGTGCAGTCGTGTCCGACTCTAGGGGCCGGTGCTCATCTCCATTTGTTAGCCGAAGAGCCAGCGTTGTCCGAAGACGCTTCCACGGTCATGTGGCCGGCATGACGCACGCGGAACGCTGTTACCTTCCCACCAAAGTGGTACCTATTCATCTACTTGCATTTGCGTGCTTTCGAATTGCTAGGTTGGCAAGAGCTGGGGTGAGTGCGGGAGCTCACTCCGTCATGCGGGACTAGGGATTCGAACCTCTGAACTTCCGATCTTCCGATCGACAAGCCTGGCGTCTTACCCGCTGAGCCACCAAGCCCCCTGGTGACCATAATAGTTCCATAAAAAAGAGTTTATATCAGAAAATATATTAATATTTATTCTGAAATCTATGTAACAAAAAACAAAACATTGTGTTGAAAAACCTAGTTTTCAGACAAATACAGTATATAAGTTAGGATAAAATGGGTACAAAGGTTTAGTATGTTAGAAAAGTTTATGAAATTTTCTAGTTTTCTTAAATTTCTTAAAAACCCACTATATCACAATATAGTCTTACTAACAGAGACAGTAATAGGGATTACATTTCTACTTATCTTCATACTCCTATTCTGAACCAGTCCTAATATTCCTCCTTCATACTCTTTAGAACACAGAAAGCTGTTTTACACAACTGTTCAATCTAATTTAATACTCTATACATGAATGAGCAACAATTCTCCATGGTTTCAAACATGATGCCATTTGCAGCCTGAACTGGAATTGCCAAGAATTGCACCTGGGAGAACTTCTGTATGCAGAGCACATTCTCTACCACTGAATTTCTGTCTGTTCTGGAGCTAGCCATAGGACAATGGACTTATGTGGCCCCTGCATCCCACTCCATGGGCCACTGTATTACTTGGATTGTTCAATAAATTAATGCACTGGCAGGCAGACCTCTACTTTACTCTCCAGATGTATGTTCAAAGATCCACTGGGGATTTTGATAAGGCATTCTCTGGCTTTACATAGGCATGGGAAATATATATTGCGAAGGTAAATGCTAGAAATAAAATCTAAGTTTACTTGTCTGATAGGAAGCAGATTTTTTCTTGCAAGAGGACTTGAGTACAGTATGTGGGTTTCATTTGAAAATGATTAGAGATGGCATTGGCAGAAGTAGCAAATGGGATTTTTCTGGAAATCAAAGGAAAGGATATCTCATGGGGTGCCTTGGAATATGACTGGCTGAAGTTTTGTATTTCTGCCCTTGAAGTGTACTATTATGTATCTTATTAGTAAACATTTTCAAGGAGAAATCTTGGCTCTGTCCAGTTGACTAGGTAGCATAGGGGCCATCTTGCATTTCAGAATTATGCATAATTTAGACTTCAGTCAACCAAACCTTTGATTGATTATTGAGGGGATAAATCATAAATCAATGAGCCTGATAGTTGGCAAAGACATAGCTCACTTTTTTTCATATTAGATCTCAAAATATAATACTTAACATTTCCAAGTGGTCTTCCATCCAGGCAATTAACAAACCCATTTAGTTTTTACAGTCAATGAGATTTTTATTTTGGAAATCGTTTTATTTCTAGCATGCCACTATAACATGGATAACAATAACAATAACAATAACAATAACAATAACAATAACAATAACAATAACAATAAGAATAATGGATCCCTTTCCTTTTAGCAATGAATAGCATATTTTGTTTTAAGTTTCCATGTTTTATATACTTTTCCCTAAAATATTTGGGGTTGGGATGTCGGAGGGTAATAAGAATGTTTATTGAAATTAATATCCATTAATCACAAAAGACAGGCAGATAGTCAGCTAAAAATTAATCACCCTGTTAAAAATGTGAGAGGCAGCCTGCCCCAGTTCAACTATATTTGTTTTACCTAGCCAACTTGGATATCAGGGCTGAAGATCTGGATATAGTACAAGAAAAAGGGTCTGTGGAGACAGTCCCTCCTTCCTGAAAATAATTCAGTGGGAGCATCTGAGGAGAAGGTTGAGATAGAAAAATTAAGAGAGATTTCCCAGATTTTTTTTTCCATGTGGAGAACACTGCTCTTTTATAATCGCTTTAGGGCTTTATCCAATTCAGAGTTTGGTGTACATTGGGGAGAAAAAAATCAGCACACACATTTATAACAAGTATTTCCCAAGAAAGAAACCATGATTTCCTGGAAGAGCCAGAATGGCGTAAAGTGATGTCCCTGTTGATTAATTGTCTAACTTCCAGAGATTCCTCATTTCTTAAGGACAGGGAGAGTTCTCAATAAGGCAAAGTAACATCAGATGGAAGGAATCTTAAATGTATGCAAGGTAGGAACTAGGTGTAAATGAAATGTCCATTTAACTAGAAGGAGATCTATGACCAGGCTACGAGTATTGCAGGGAAGGGAAGATGATGTCTTAGTTGCTTACTGGGGATTGCTACAGCGCTTATGCTGTAACTGGAAGGGACTTTGGGGATCATCTGCTCCTGCCCACTCTTTAATGCAAATGGAATGAGCATTCACGATAGATAACTGTGAGCCTCTGCCTAAATATCCCCAGTGAATTACAACCGGTGCAGAATGCAGCAGCATATGCAGTTCTGGGTGTTCCATGGTTCTCCCAAATTACACTGCTGCTGTGCGAGTTGCACTAGCTTTCAGTTTCTTTCCTGGTGCAATTCAAGGTTATCACCTTTAAAGCCCTGAATGGCATGAGACCAGATTATTTCCAGGACCATCTCTCCTGAGGGTGTCTGCCCATTCCACCGGGTCTGATAGGGTGAGCATTCTCCAGATCCCTTCCCTTCCCTTTCCTTCAATGCTGTCATCTTAGGGGACTTAGGAAGTGCACCTTCCTCACCACAGCCCCTGCCCTGTGAAACACCCTTCCCCCTGAGATACAACAG
Organism: Charina bottae; assembly: GCA_023362775.1. NCBI lineage: Eukaryota > Metazoa > Chordata > Lepidosauria > Squamata > Charinaidae > Charina > Charina bottae. Next base: position 74,624,975 of record JALMGJ010000001.1, on the reverse strand, counting down.
CCCCCCACCCTCCTAGCACTGAGGTAGAGTGAGGCTGGAGCCCAGTACAGTTGAATGTGGATATACGGGGAAGTGTTGCTTTTGGGGTGCCAGGAGTTTGTTATGCTTTTTATGGTTTTATTGTTCTGTGAGCCACCCAGGGTTATGGTACATGAGATGAGTGGTTATGTAAGTTTTTAAAACAAATAAATAAATTTCCAGCACTATAAACAGAGAAAAGCAGAGTGATGCAGGGTTATAAGGAAAAACAGCAATTGGAGACTGAGAATCATAGAAATTGAGAATGGGTGATGGGTGAGAACTCCTATAATTCAGGGCCAGCCTTCCTAGAACCTCTGTTATCGCTAGGCCTGTTGTCTCTATGCTGCTTGTTCCCACCTACGTTCCCTCAATATTTGTAAATAAGCCAAATATTATAGAAGTGCTGCAAATCTCCTATGCACTCTCTTTCAAAGGAAGCAAAATCCTGGTAGCATTGTCCTTAGACAATCTCACCACTCAGGAATGTGGGAAGCATGTAACAATATATGCATTCAGGAAATGGCACATGTGCCCACCAGACCACTGTCCCCAGTGATGAACCCCCAAACCCTTATCTTTGCAACAGCTGCTATCTTATAATTCATAAAAACAGTGAGGAAGTGTACTGAGTTGGGAAGGAATTAAGCTTAGTTTTTCAGAACAGTTTAAATAACATTTATAAGGCTTATTGCCTTAGCACCCACCCACTCAGTGTTGTGTAACTGCTTGCTGTGATAAGAGAAAATGATTTGTGATAACTGCTCTGTTCTACTAGTTTCAGGCACCAACTGATACTTGTTATTCTCTTAGCTACGTACTGTTTGCCTTAGTGAGAAATACATGTAATGTGATGTGCTTTAGCTGTTGAATAAGACGAAAGCAGCTCAAGGTTTATTTACAGTAAAAGGCATTTTCACACTTCACATTAAAAAGCAACTCTGAGTTTCTCTCTCTGTTTTTCGGAGCCATGGGGATGTCTTGTTAATGTCAACTAGAAGATCAAGGAGAGCCATTTTTAAATCAAATTAAATATGCATTTGATTTAAGCAAACCTTTTAAAAAGTTCTAGGGGTAGTTGTGGGAGCTGGAATCCATTCTACTCATTTGTGCGATTCTATAGACACAATCATAAAATAAAGGCTTATGTGTTTTTAAAGTAAGTGTGGATAGCACACCAGTGGTGTGAATTTAAGAACCTCAAGCACAGGAAGAACAAAAGGCACAGAGTTGGGGGGATTTTGCTCACTTGAGGTCAGAGGAACCCAAGGCTTATCTCTCCTTGCCATTCTCACAGCTGTATTTTGCTGTTGTATGTACTTTTTTTTTGGGGGGTGGGTAAAGTTAAAACCTTCTAGTCACAGGATTTTCTTGAAAGCTATACAGAAGTAGCTTGCCATTGCTTGTTTGAGGATATATTTTGATTTTCCAGTCTAGCTTATGGGTGTGTGTGCCTTCGAGTCAGTGTTGAATCCTGGCAACTGCCTGGACTAGTCCCTGCAGTTTTCTTAGCAAGATTTTGAAAGTGGTTTGCCATTGCCTCCTTCCTAGGGCTGAGAGAGAGTGACTGGCCCAAAGTCACCCAGCTGGCCTCGTGCCTAAGGCGGGACTAGAACTCCCGGTCTCTTGGTTTCTAGCCTGGTGCCTTAACCACTACACCAAACTGGCTTTCTTAGTCTAGTTTATAGCCCTGGTATTCTGTGGTAGTTTCCAATCCAAATGCTCTCCCTGCTTAGCTTCCAAGCCTTTCCTTCCAACAAGGTCTGTCAGAAGTTGTCAACAGCTGAGATTTAAAAATTTTAGGCATACTTGTAAAGCCAATTAGGTGTGAAGTAACCATAGACTTGCATACTCATCCTAAGGTTAAGTAAGGCTTGTAGATGAACGTGTATAGGAATTTAATCATACATGTGGACTGTCCAGGACAATTACAGCTTTGGAGGAGTCATCCCACCAGAAAAACCTGTTCCAGAAAATCCCAAGATATTGTTTACACAGAATGAGGAAAATGACAGGTAGATATAGGAGTAGGCAGAGCTGCTTCTGAGTGCCAGGTTATGGAAGACAAAGAGGTTATCACTCAGAGAGAAACTTCCTCCACATCTTTTTTCTTCACAAGAAGGACATGTACCTTATTTATTTATTTATTTATTTATTTATTTATTTATTTGTTTTAATTTTTATCCTGCCTTTATTATTTTTTTAATAAATAACTCAAGGCGGTGAACATACCTAATACTCCTTCCTCCTCCTCTTTTCCCCACAACAACCCTGTGAGGTGAGTTGGGCTGAGAGAGAGTGATTGGCCCAAGGTCACCCAGCCAGCTTCCATGCCTAAGGCGGGACTAGAACTCTCAGTCTCCTGGTTTGCCATTGGCTCCTTCCTAGGCCTGAGAGAGAGTGACTGGCCCAAGGTCACCCAGCCGGCTTCCATGCCTAAGGCGGGACTAGAACTCTCAGTCTTCTGGTTTGCCATTGGCTCCTTCCTAGGCCTGAGAGAGAGTGATTGGCCCAAGGTCACCCAGCCGGCTTCCATGCCTAAGGCGGGACTAGAACTCTCAGTCTCCTGTTTGCCATTGGCTCCTTCCTAGGCCTGAGAGAGAGTGATTGGCCCAAGGTCACCCAGCTGGCTTCCATGCCTAAGGCGGGACTAGAGCTCTCAGTCTCCTGGTTTGCCATTGGCTCCTTCCTAGGCCTGAGAGAGAGTGACTGGCCCAAGGTCACCCAGCCGGCTTTCATGCCTCAGGCAGGACTAGAACTCACAGACTCCTGGTTTCTAGCCCGTTGCCTTAACCACTAGACCAAACCTTATTTATTTATTTTTATTTATTTAATTAAATTTATATAACCGCCCATCTCCCCCAGCGGGGAACTCTGGGCGGTTTACAATAAAATAGATTAAAACAGGATAAAACATCAATGTACAATATATAAATTAATAAATAATTATAAATCCAGATGGAGATGGAATTAAACGAAGGACAATAAATTAAGGAATTAACCACCCCCATGAGGAACTATCCTTTCCTCCTTCCCATGCCAGGCGGCAGAACCAGGTCTTCAGCTCTTTCCTAAAGGTCGGGAGGGAGGAGATCTGCCTCAACTCGGGGGGCAAGATGTTCCACAGTGTGGGCGCTACCACAGAGAAGGCCCGCCTCCTAGACCCCATCCGATGACATTCTTTAATTGATGGGGTTCATAGCAGGCCCTCTCTGAATGACCTGGTGGGGCGGGTCGATAAAATGGGGATAAGACGGTCCTTCAGGTATTCTGGCCCCATGCCATGTAGGGCTTTAAAGGTAATAACCAACACCTTGAATTGTACCCGGAAGCAGACCGGCACCCAATGCAGCTCGCGGAGCAGAGGTGTTATGTGTGCAGATTTTGGTGCACCCAAAATTGCTCGCGCGGCCGCATTCTGCACTAGCTGAAGCTTCCGGATAGTCTTCAAGGGTAGCCCCATGTAGAGCGCATTGCAATAATCTACATGGGAGATGACGAGAGCATGAGTGACTGTTCGGAGGGCGTCGCGATCCAGGAATGTGCGCAACTGGTGCACCAACCGAAGTTGTGCAAAAGCCCTCCTAGCCACGACTGCCACCTGCTCTTCGAGCAGGAGTCGTGAGTCTAGAAGGACCCCCAAGTTGCGCACCGGTTCCGAATGGGGCAGTGCTACCCCATCAAGAACCAAAGATGATAATTTCCCAGAAGACGCTAGGCCATCAATCCACAGCCACTCGGTCTTGCTAGGGTTCAATTGTAGCCTGTTGTTCCCCATCCAGGCCCTCACAGCCCCCAGGCACTGGGATAGGGTTGTCACTGCATCACTTACTTCACCAGGGATGGAGATGTACAATTGAGTATCATCCGCATACTGATGATACCTCATCCCATGGTGTCGGATGACCTCGCCCAGCGGTTTCATGTAGATGTTAAATAGGAGAGGAGAGAGAACCGAACCCTGCGGGACCCCACACAAGAGGGGCCGAGGGTCAGATCTCTCCTCTCCTATTACCACCGACTGGGATCGGCCTCGGAGGAAGGAGGTGAACCAGCGCAAAACTACGCCGCCCACCCCCAACTCCCTAAGCCGCCCCAACAGGATACCATGGTCGATGGTATCGAATGCCGCTGAGAGATCCAAGAGAGCAAGGATGGATGCACTACCACCATCCCGCTCCCGCCAGAGATCATCCGTAAGCGCGACCAATGCAGTCTCCGTCCCATATCCCGGCCTGAAACCTGACTGAAAAGGGTCTAGATAATCCGCTTCATCCAGGGTCCTTTGAAGTTGCAACGCCACCACTTTCTCAACCACCTTTCCCAAAAAGGGGAGGTGGGAGACTGGACAAAAATTGTCCAGGATGGTAGGGTCCAGGGCTGGCTTCTTGAGGAGGGGGTGCACCAGTGCCTCTTTAAAGGCAGTTGGAACCACCCCCTCCGCCAAGGATGTATTAATCGTGGCCTGGACCCATCCACATGTCACCTCCCTGGCTGATTTCACCAGCCAGGAAGGGCAGGGATCTAAATCACATGTGGTGGAATTAACAATTTGAAAGATCCTGTCCACTTCCTCAGGTCCAACAGGATCAAATCGTTCCCAGATAACAGGGCAAGACCATTCTCCCGGCATCTCCCCAGACTGCATTTCACGCATGGAGTCCAACTTAGACCGAATCCGAGCGATTTTATCCTGCAGATGCTCAGCAAATTCTTCCGCACGGCCCTGCAGAGGGCCCCTTATACCCTCTGGTTGGAGGAAAAGCTGCAGCAGTCGTGTGGGATCTCACTGACACCCTTTGGGAGGCACAGGACTGACCACAGCTCCCCTAGTGATGCCTTAGCTATGGAGTCTGGTAGCAGTTTGTACCAATTTTCTTTCTCCTGCTCTGCCTCTTTCCCTATCCAGCACCTATGAAAAAAACAGCATCAGCTGCTGCACCGTCTGCTTCACTCTTTTGCTCGGTTTGGGGCTGAGTTTCCTCCACTGTAGAGGATGTGACTCATTCTCTGAGGAAGTTTCAGGGGTGCGGTACACTGTGTTTCTCGGGAAAAGGGGGCTGTGAGACCCCAATTTTGAATCTTGCCCTTTCCAGAGTGTATATTTAGGTACAGTTAAGCAGACACACATACACACTTTTCTCTCTAAATCAAAGATTTCCTCCCTTTAGTACACTCTTCTGACAAGATCTCACTGCTCTTTCTAGCTGGGAGCTGAGCCGATTGGGAAGTGCTTTGGAAGTGAAGCTCGGTACAAATTCACTGTAATATTCTAGGAAGGAAGGAAGGGAGGGAGGGCTGCAAATAATCTGGTAAAAGAGATGAACATTTGCTGTAAAATTTAAAGGTTTGCATAAACCTACAACAGTTTAATAGCCCTGTTGGATCAGACTGAAAACTCATAAGTTTATCACTCTGTATCGACAGTGGCCCATCAGATGCTTCTGGAAGCCAACAAACATGACCTAAGGAAGGGCACAAACATAGTCATACCATCCATGTTTCTCAGCAGCTGTGATTCAGAAACACCTTGCCTCTCTTAGTCTGGACGTAATATTTATTTATTTATTTATTTATTTATTTATTTATTTATTTATTTATCTTATTTATACCCCGCCTATCCCCTCCCTAACGGAGGGCTCTAGGTGGCTTACAATCATGTAAATTCAATTTTATACAATCATATAATATATTACAGTACCCGCGCGATTAGGGAGGGGGTGAGGGAACCGGCTCTTCTTTTCCAGGCATCGGAACTACAAGCCCCAGAATGCCTCGCTTTCGGAGCCGGCTGCTGACATCCCGGAAGTTGTAATTGGGATCCGTTGTCCTCTGCCACCGCCCTCAGCCGCCATCCACGGGCTTCTCCAGATCTTCGTCTTCGGTTCCGAGGCGACTCCCCGACAGGATGCCAGCATATTGCCCCACATGAGTGGTACCCATTTATCTACTTGCTATTTAGCTTTTGAATCGCTGGGTTGGCAGAGAGCTAGGGCTAGTGACGAGAGCTCACCTTGCCACGCGGATTCGAACTGCCAACCTTATGGTCGGCAGACTAACAGCTCAGCGGTTTAACCCACTGAGCTACTGCGCCCCTCTTAATATATATAATAATATATATTTAATTAATATATTTAAAAGCTCGGCCTCTCGATTAACATTAAAAAAACCAAAGTGCTTTACCAGCAAGTTCGAACCAATCCCTCTGCAGCGCCATCAATCCAGCTTAAAGGTGTGTCACTAGAAAATGTCGACCACTTTTCTTATCTCGGCAGCCATCTATCTACAAAAGCCGACATGGACGCTGAAATTCAGCATCGCCTGAGCTCTGCGAGTGTAGCTTTCTCCCGAATGAAGTGTAGAGTGTTTGAGGATCGGGACATTCGCAGGGAGACCAAAATGCTTCTTTACAAAGCCATTGTACTACCAACTCTTCTGTACGCCTGTGAAACATGGACCCTCTACAAACGCCACCTCCAACTTCTTGAAAGATTCCATCAACGCTGCCTCCGAAAAATTCTGCAAATTACTTGGGAAGATAGGCGGACTAATGTTAGCGTATTAGAAGAAGCGAAAACCACCAGCATTGAAACAATGATCATCCAACATCAACTTCGCTGGACCGGTCATGTTGTTCAAATGCCTGACCATCGTCTTCCAAAGCAGCTACTTTACTCCCAACTTAAGAATGGAAAACGGAATATTGGTGGACAGCAAAAGAGATTCAAAGATACTCTCAAAGCTAATTTAAAAAAATGTAATATCAGCATTGAGAACTGGGAAGCCCTAACTCATGAGCGTTTCAATTGGAGGTCATCCTTTATTAATGGCGCTATGGACTTTGAAGAAGCACGAGTACAGGGCGAAAGGGAGAAAAGAGCGAAAAGGAAGGCACGTCAGGCAAACCCTCATCATGACCGTCTCCCACCCGGAAACCTATGCCCTCATTGTGGGAGGTTGTGCGGATCCAGAATTGGCCTTTATAGCCACTTACGGATCCACCGTTAAAATTTTACCTTTGGAAGACAATCTTACTCGGCTACGAGTGATCGCCAATGATGATGATATATTTAACAATAATATATAATTATACTCATGACTGACTAGTAGCCATAGCATAATTTTACTCCAAGGCATAATACTGAAAAAAGGATTTGCCTCTCATGTTCTTCAGCATGCATGCACACACATGTACCTGCTCACAGGCACACATACACAAATCATAAAGATTTCTATCCACTTCAGCATAAGATACTGTAGATAAATTGCAATAGATAAATATATTAAGAATCAGATAACTAACCTTACTTCCAAAGCTTTCACTATATCTTAGGAAAGCTAACAAAATGAAGAGTTTGTTCTGCCAAGGACCTGTCTGAAAATATTGCTCAGCAGGATGCAAAACAGAAAGCAAAACATCAGACACAGTGCTATATATAATCTATTTACTCTGGAATGCCACGTATATCCTTTAAATATGCATTTACTCACTGCAGATCTTAGCCTTGTTCACACGCTGTTCTCTTTGGAATGTTGGCTGGCAAGCAGGCTTTAATTAAGGAGTTTCAGACCTCTGTTTTACAGCTCTGCTCCACTTTAGCAGAAGCAGCTAACGTGTCAAATGAAGGGAAGTAGCAGAGGGTGAGGAAGTAGAAAGAAGTGTAGTACAGTTTCTGATATCTATTAACAATCATATCAAGCATCAGTCAAAACTGTTAACCTTTGAAGAATGATGTATATCTGAATGGTGTATATCTACTTTACTTAATGGCAAGGTAATTTCATCAACATTATATCAATCTTTTATACCAACCATGACAGTTTCTCTTGAAGGTCTCAAAACACTTTGGGAAGACAGTTTGGGTTCTGAATTTGAGAAATCTCATTCTCATTAGAATTCTTTGTAAAATTATTTAATCTTTTAAAGTTTATTTCAGCAAGTCATCAATAATTGATAATGAAGATAATGGAAAGCCAATGTGAGATAATGGTTAAGGTGTTGGACTTGGACACATTGAAATATACCCCTCATTGTGGAAACTCACTGGGTGACTTTGGGGCAGTCATTCTCTCAGCCCAGCTGACCCCACACAGTGTTTGGCATGGCTAACAAATGGACAGAAGGATGAAGGATAATGTTTTTCCTAGTAGATTACTCTTATTTGTACAAATATTTTTTCAGATATAAATATTGAATGTGGATGTTTTTGTTGTTGTTTATTCATTCAGTCGCTTCCGACTCTTCGTGACTTCATGGACCAGCCCACGCCAGAGCTTCCTGTCAGCCATCACCATCCCCAGCTCCCCCACGGTCGAGTCCGTCACCTCCAGAATATCATCCATCCATCTTGCCCTTGGTCGGCCCCTCTTCCTTTTGCCTTCCACTTTCCCTAGCATCAGCTTCTTCTCCAGGGTATCCTGCCTTCTCATTATGTGACCAAAGTACTTCAGTTTTGCCTTTAATGTCATTCCCTCAAGTGAGCAGTCTGGCTTTATTTCCTGGAGTATGTACTGGTTTGATCTTCTTGCAGTCCAAGGCACTCTCAGAATTTTCCTCCAACACCAAAGTTTAAAAGCATCTATCTTCCTTCGCTCAGCCTTCCTTATGGTCCAGCTCTCGCAGCCATAGGTTACTACAGGGAACACCATTGCTTTAACCATACGGACCTTTGTTGTCAGTGTGATGTCTCTGCTCTTAACTATTTTATCAAGATTTGCCATTGCTCTCCTCCCAAGAAGTAGACGTCTTCTGATTTCCTGGCTGCAGTCAGCGTCTGCAGTAATCTTTGCGCCTAGAAATACAGTGTCTGTCACTGCCTCCACTTTTTCTCCCTTTATTTGCCAGTTATCAATCGAGCTGGTTGCCATAATCTTGGATTTTTTGAGGTTTAACTGCAACCCAGCTTTTGCACTTTCTTCTTTCACCTTCCTCATAAGGCTCCTCAGCTCCTCCTCGCTTTCAGCCATCAAAGTGGTATCATCTGCATATCTGAGATTGTTAATATTTCTTCCAGCGATTTTAACTCCAGCCTTGGATTCCTCAAGCCCAGCACGTCGCATGATGTGTTCTGCGTACAGGTTGAATAGGTAGGGTGAGAGTATACAACCCTGCCGTACTCCTTTCCCAATCTTAAACCAGTCCGTTGTTCCGTGCTCTGTTCTTACCGTTGCTACTTGGTCATTATACAGATTCCTCAGGAGGCAGACAAGATGACTTGGTATCCACATACCACCAAGAACTTGCCACAATTTGTTATGATCCACACAGTCAAAGGCTTTAGAATAGTCAATAAAACAGAAATAGATGTTTTTCTGAAACTCCCTGGCTTTCTCCATTATCCAGCGGATATTGGCAATTTGGTCTCTAGTTTTAGCCTTTTCTAAACCCAGCTTGTACATCTGGCAATTCTCGCTCCATGAATTGCTGGAGTCTACCTTGCAAGATCTTGAGCATGACCTTACTGGCATGTGAAATAAGTGCCACTGTTTGATAGTTTGAACATTCTTTAGTGCTTCCCTTTTTTGGTATGGGGATATAAGTTGATTTTTTCCAATCTGATGGCCATTCTTGTGTTTTCCAAATTTGCTGGCATGGATGGATGTTTAAAATGTGGATGTTTAAAATGTTTTTATTTCTGCTGAAGATCACACATTTATAGTTCCTTTCGGAATTATTTATTGTTCATTATTTATTTTGGATTATTTTTTGAACTCTTTTGTTGTTATTAACTTTTAGTTTCTGTTCTTTCTTTTGCAAAAATAGCATTGAAAGAAAGTGAAATAATATTATTAACAAGCAGTCTCTCACACACAGAATGTCTTCCTCCAAATATTGTATTATTTAGGAATGGGAAAATATCATTCTTAAATGTACTGTACAATCGTTCCAAAGCTGTACATTCTTTAAAAGAAGGAAATCATTTTAAACTTCCTTTTTTGAATTTATAACGTACATATTTGATTCATTTAAAGGGAGAAAAAGTATAGCTGATCTTCTCACACCTACATGTCAGCTGGCAAAAATTATGAGGTCCTGCAGCATAGCACATTCATAAACAGCAGTGTCCTCTTGTGATCTATGGCAGGCTGCCCTTGGCCCAAACATATACATATATTTTTTAAAAGGCGGACCAAAGCAGCAGGTTGCATCACTTTGGTATGACCCCACAGAGGAATGCAACTGGCTCAATACTTCACTAAGAGATGATGCTGGATTCCAGTGTATAGCCACATCATAGATGAATCATGAACTCATTATCATGTTTACACTGCATGCTCACCTTGATTTAAGGCTTGTCATGAACATGCTCCAAATTCACTGGTTCCTCTCAACAGCCCTGCAAATTTTGCAAGCATCTGGCACTGACTTGTTTAAAATTTTGTATGTTATCTGTCAGCATCTCATGAGGTTGGCTTGTCTTCTTATTAGGAGGGGGAAGTCACAGGCCAATGACAGGATAAGGCTTAAACAAGCTAATGGCTACACAGAAAGATATGCAAAGTCTTTCAATAAACAGCGGCAGCTGTTGATAAGCCATATAAAAGTTGTTGGAAGGAATCAAGCAGGGCTTTTGAGCACATTCAAGATAAATTGTAAACTACATCAGGCATGTAGTGCATCGAGAAGCAAGATTAAATATCCTAAATACTTAAAGGTATATAATCATTCCACCTTTCCCTTTATTAAAAAAACAGGAAAATATATGTATATTTTGGAACGGGACAAGCAAACTCTAGCAACTGGGTCACAGCCTATACTTGGAGGTTGCTTGTGGAACCTGAAATGTCCCATTATAGGCACAGCAGACTATGGGGAGAATATTGTTGTTGTTGTTGTTCAGTCGTTTAGTCGTGTCCGACTCTTCGTGACCTCATGGACCATAGCACGCCAGGCCTTCCTGTCCTCCACTGCCTCCCGGAGTTTACTCAAGTTCATGTTCATCACATTGGTGATGCTATCTAACCATCTCATCCTCTGCCGTCCCCTTCTCCTTTTGCCTTCAGTCTTTCCCAGCATCAGGGTCTTTTCCAGTGAGTCCTCTCTTCGCATTAGGTGGCCAAAGTATTTGAGCTTCAGCTTCAGTATCTGTCCTTCCAATGAGCAGTCAGGGTTGATTTCCTTTAGAATTGACTGGTTTGACCTCCTTGCAGTCCAAGGGACTCTTAAGAGTCTTCTCCAGCACCACAGTTCGAAAGCATCAATTCTTCAGCGCTCAATTCATCATCAATTCGGGAGAATATTACTGGAATCTAAAAACATCTGGAATCTACAGGCTCCTCATCATGCACAAAATCAAGATATTTCCAAAGTGCATTTGGTCCTACTGCAGGAATGTTGTTGGAGAATTTGCATGCCATTTAAAGTGTCAACAGAGAGTTTTCAGGAAGGCAGGCAAGCAGGTCCAAGACAACTTATATATTTAAGATAAGATAATCATTTTATGAAGTCACCTCCTCCTGAAAACTAGAATATTCTCCTTCCCAGCTATGTAGGGAAAAAATGGATGTGTGAAAATGGAAGAGATATTTTACCTAACATCACTTGAAAGAGAGGCAGTCAAATACATTGAAAATGATTCATCCAGTTTTTGAAATCCTGTATGAATACCATATTTTTCAGAAAGCCCTCATTTCTTTGATAAACAGTAGGTGTGAAACCTTTTAATTATTTGGTTATATATTTTTCTGCTTCATTCATTACAGAAAGGCCTTCAATTGTGTTGTTCACATCAAGCTGTGGAAAGTGCTCAAAAAATGGGAATCCCAGAACAGCTCATCATCCACATGAGAAACTTATGTACAGGTCAGGAAGCCACAGTACAGACGGAACATAGTTAAATAGGTTGGCAAAGGAGTGAGACAAGGTTGTATACTCTCCCCTTATTTATCCAACCTATATGATGAATATATATTAAGGGAAGCTGGATTGGAAGATGAGCGTGGTTTTAAAATTGGAGGAAGAAACATCAATAATCTGCAGTATGCTGATGATGCCGCCCGAATAATTGAAAATGCAAAGGATCTGCAAGCCCTAGTAATAAAAGTCAGGAAGCACAATGAAAAAAATGGGACTAAAATTAAATATAAAGATTACCAACTAATAACAACAGGTTGAACGACCAGCCTTAGAACTGACAATGAAGATATCAGACTGGTGGATAGCTACTGCCTTTTAGGATCAACCATCAACAGTAAAGGAACAAGTAGTCAAGAAATATGCTGCAGACTAACACTTGGTAGAACAGCCATAAAACCTTGGAAAGATGTTCAAATGCCATGATGTGTCTATACCTACAAAGATCATAAACGTGCAAGCCATGGTATTCCTTGTGACACTCTATGGAAGTGGAAGTTGGACTTTGAAGAAGCAAGATAGGAAGAGTATTGATGTGTTTGAACTTTGGTGCTGGAGAAGACTCCTGAGAATACCATGGACAGCCAAGAAAACAAACAAATGGATCATTGAACAAATCATCTCAGAGTTCTCACTTGAGGCACAAATGATGAGGCTCAAATTATCCTACTTCGGACACATTATGCGAAGACCCAGCTCTCTGGAGAAGGCCCTAATGCTGAGAAAGGTGGAAAGAAAGAGAAGAAGAGGATGACCAGCAGTAGGGTGGACTCAGTTACAGTAGCCATGAGGGCACTGTTGAAATTGCTGAAGGACCAGGTTAGGTATAGATCGTCATGGAGAAAATCTATTGATGTGGTTGCTAAGAGTTGACAACAACTTGATGGCACGTAATCAATTTTTTTTCTGATCTGACAAAGCTGTTAATGAGAGAATTTCACTGCTTGCATTGTTTAGAAATATTGCCACCTTTTGGACATCCTCATTAGAGTTTAATCTATTGACCTCATAAATAAATCAACTACTGTATGAAAGAATTCTAGTCATTAGTAGAATTCAGTCAAACTGAATTTCTACATGTTTTCCCTTATTTTGTCTTTCAAAAAGTGCTACCTTTTCGATTTCAAAAAAGTTGCAAAATCTCCATAGTTCCTCTTGTCAACATCTTGTGCTTTCAAGAATGATTTTGTAAACACAGCCATTTTATTATATATGTTGCCAGACTTTAATCACCATTTCTGCTGCAAATTTGGAATGTCAGGGAGGCATTTAGGGAAACTTTGAGATAGGTGGGTAGATTATTACTAATTAAGTAAAGGGAGATAGCAAACAAGCAAACAAAACCCACTGAGAGCCTACAGATGCCACTTAAAACAAACCAGATGTTCCTCTGCCTGTTGCTCTCCATTGTGTTGGGGTCAAAACTTCCAGAATGTTCAACTACCATGGCTAATGGTTATCCTGGGTGGGGAATTCCATGGGCTGAAATAAAAAAAATACATCTGGATGGTGTCAGGTTGGGGCCAATAAATGCATACAATAATTGGCTATATGGACTATAGGGCTCATTCAGAAAAAGTTAACAAGAAGGTCTGTACACACTACTTTTTTATAGCATTGTCTAATCATTGTTGAGCCAATACAAAGTTCGTTTGCATTATGAAATATCACCACAATGGGGGCTGGAGTTGCTAATGTGGATAATTGTAAATCATATATTCATACTGTTCCCATAAGAAGCAATAATTGCTCTTAGGGAATTTTTTAGTCTATATCCAAGTTTTCTTCTTATTTATGAAATAAATAATATAAATTCAAAATAGATAGAGGAATTAAAATTATTTTTTTGCTTAAAGATACTTTTGTGAACTTTCCTAAATCTAGATGGAAACTCAAAATCATGTATTGCACCAGATTCTTTCAAGATTATTTTATGTAGTCATTTAGAAGACATATTGCAAATTTATCTACCAGAGCTTCAGAAATTCTTCTCAGCTCTAACCTGAATATATTAAACATTAAGGAAAATATGTTATACAAAACTCTTGTAAGCAACTCAAAGAAAATACATTTTAAAATATGCAATAAGTTTTTAAAAAGCAACAGGTACATGAGTCCATGAGCTGATTCCAATGTGTTGAATTAAGAGGCAATGTAATTCTCTTTCAGGATTACATTGCTTTCTCATATGTGTGAGTACAGTATTAGCACTTTTTAGAAACACACTATTTATTTATTTATTTATTTATGTTTCAATTTATATACCGCTCCATCTCCCCGCAAGGGAACTCTGGGCGGTTTACAAAACACAAAAATTAAAATCCGACAATTAAAACAACCCAATAAAACACTCTAATATATTAAAATTAAATATAAAAATCCAAGATGCGGTGGTATGATGTTTGGATGTTTAAAAGGGCCCTATGGCACCAGCCATCCCCAAGAGGAACTGTTCCCCCCCTCCCCCCACGCAAGGCGGCAGAACCAGGTCTTTAAGTTCTTTCTGAAGGCTGGGAGCGATGAGGCCTGCCTCACCTCCGGGGGTAGCATATTCCAAAGGGTGGGCGCCGTTATCGAGAAGGCACGCCTCCTAGACCCCGTCAGGTGACATTCCTTTACGGACGGGATCCGTAGCATGCCCTCTCTGAATGACCGAGTGGGACGGTTCGACGTTATGGCGACGCTTATGTGGATCTGGGCTTCCAGGCTATACACTTTACAATGCACCATAAGTGCTGCTCTTATGCAGCCTAATGTCAATTTTTCAGCTTTAAGTTGGAGAAGTCATAATCTCATACTTTTAAATCTTAGTTAATCCAGATCAACAGATTACAAATGATCTATCTCTCAGGGAAGCTTGAAAGTTGAATGAGATGCAACGAAAAATTCATTCAGGGGGCAGCCTAGCAAGGTTAGGATACAGGCGTTTTAAATATTACTTTCTCAGGTCAAAAATCATAAAAGAGACTTTCCTAGAAGTCAATGAAATAAATTGACTTTGCTATTTATTTTTTGTGATTAAGATTCATCTGTGAGACAATACCGTACATTAACTTATAGTTTTCTTTTTGTCTATGCATTTCATAGACATAAAGCCATAATGAGATTTATTTGTGTTTGGCGTAGTGTGTTATCTGAAGTCAACCATTGTTTTGTAAACCATGATTTATGGCTTAACGTGCTCTGTAATCCTATATTTTGTTCAGTAAATCCAGCCAACGTGACCAATAACATTTGGCTCCAGAAATGTGTGTGCCTTATTAAGAAGGAATGTCTTAAGGCTTTGTAAAATACATTTTTCCTTTGCATAAATACATTTTAAGTATTGGCAGAATAAAATAAGAATTTTAGGACACAGAAAATGTAAATATTTGAGCTATAGGGTTGGATCTAGACAGTCATAATTTGAGAACATCTGCTGAAATCAGTGAAGTTACTTAGTCAAGATTAATGTAAGACTAATTGTTATAAATAGGATAGCTCAAAGTATGTTTAAGTCTGAATTCAATGCACTAAAATTTGTCCAACAAAGAATTCAAAATGGAAACAGAAATTTGGGGAACATATCTGGACAATACCTGATTTTTGTAGAAAGGATAAAGAGGAAACTCTCCCTTTACCACACACAGCTTTGACTGCCTCCTCACCTTTCTATAGCACTAATAATTAAATGAGAACAGCTTTTCTAATCTCCATCAGTGTTTCATGCACCCACATCTAAAACCATGAAGAACCAGAACTGTCTAATTTAAGATTTTTGAAAATTAAAAGATCCCCCCCCCCCTCTCTCTCTCTCTCTCTCTCACACACACACACACACAAAGAGAAGCTCCTTAGTATACATACAGTTTTAAAAGACAGGTTTTCTGTGGAATAATAATCATACGATACTAGGACTGAGTCTTTCTTAGTATTGTGACATGGAAACATTAAAAAAATTATTATATTGCTATACAGAATATAAAATATAGCATGTCATGGAGAAATATTCCTGCAGAGGTACCGAGCTTCCCATAGAGAGGAGCATGACAAAAAAAGTTTAAAGCAGTTCACTTGTTCACAACAGCACAATGCTCATGAGAGCCATCTGACAGTGTTTCTAAACAGGATGTAATGCTCTGATATGCACCAGAAAGGGGGCCTCAACTCCAAAAGACACATGGTTCCTGATGAAAATGAAAAGCTCATCCTACAGCTCTTTTGTTCAACATACTCCGTGTTCAACTAGAGGTTTAAAATGAAAGCAAAGATGCTCTGCACTGCTAAGATTCTTACGTTGTGCTGACACATAAAAGATCATACAACAGTAGGTTTCTCCCTTATTCCCAAGACAATGGAATTAGAAACGGCTAATTCAGAAATTTCAACAGAGACTGACCCCAAGAAACTTTCTCTGCCTCTCGGGGAGCAGCCAACTCCTGCCATTCCTTTGGGGTCTCAGCCAAAAGCTCTCTCTATGAAACATCTGAAAGCCTGAAGAGTAAATGCTGCTTCTGGGGGTACTGGATTACTAAAGCGTACACATTCACAGAAAGTAACACAAATGAGTTTTTCTCTCCTCACTTACCACTGTCAAGACTCAGCAGTTCTGCGTAGGTTCAATAGAACAAAAGCCTCGTATGATCGCTTCTCTAAATTTACCCGAAAGAAAGGAGTTTGCATGCTTGTCCTTTAAGTGTCTCGAAACATGGTTTGCATAGCTGGATAGCAGCTTATCTCTGCTTTTCTGCTTTTGCTTCCATACATGGATCTGTTCCCAACAGTAACTCTAAGCTGTTGAAAAGAAGCTATCTGGCAGCTTTCAGCTTCATCCAACACGTAAATGATTGAAAAAAAGAAAAAAGGTTCTACACTTTCTCTCGGGCTGCTTTTACACCCTTTGGTCTATGCCACAAAGCCTCTTCTTTTTCTTTTTTCAAATCAGCTGGAAAGCAATATATTTCTTTTCATGGCTTGCTAAAACAAATCCTTTGAGACTAGTATATGCAACCATGAAAAATTGATGCTTGGTCTTACAGGGAACTTAAAATGGCTTTGGCCTCTTGTGTATGTCTTGGTTGTTTGGCTGCTTCTTTTCAAAATATTTGCACAGTAATCATCAAGACCCACAAAATATATGTGGAAAAGAGAGATTTGTAACCACCACCACCCCTCCACAAGGTTCCCAGCAGTTTATTTCTAAGAATACCTTTCTACTTTCTTTAGAGGTCAAGGGTTTGTTTGTGAAGTCATTTGGAAGGGTTTCAAGACAATATTCATCTGGTCTGTAAATGATGAAAGGTTAAGAGTCACATTTTTGTGGAGAGGGGAAGAAGCACAACAGAGAAGTGTGGCAGCTCCCACACTTCTCCAAGAAGACAGCTCCCAAATTAGTAACAAAAATGGCTTATTAAATGCTGCTGCTATTATCTTTACTACAGGGCTTGTATTACCACAGACAAAGTATGAGTCCCAAGTCTTCCCTTTGGGGTTCCCCCAAACCCTGACACCAGAGTTATGTTATGATGCAAAGTGTAATACAGCAAGGCCAAGGGAATGTCAAAAGACAACGTGAAAAAGGAGGGTGGAATTCTGAGGTAGATATATTGGAGTCAGCTGTGATATAGCAGCTACGCATGCATGAGGACAAAGACAGGAATCTGCATACATGTTGTACTTGAAGATCAGAAGGATTTTGGTAGGTTTAAATGGGACTCGAATTTGTAAAATATTTTGCATTAGTGAATGTGTCTGAGTCCAAAACTTCTTTGCAATTTCATAAGTCCACCACATATGATAAAAAGACCCCTCTTTTTTTTTTTACATTTCCAACACAAGTTGGAAACATTTCCATACATTTTTGCAAGTTTTTCTGGAGTCATATACCATCTATACATCATCATCATATCTATGTATATTTAAAACTCTAATAAAATTTGGGGAAAAAAAGAAGGATTTTGGTAGGATCTTTTCTGACTAAATTTTTATTTTATTTTATCATGAAAGTTTATGCCTTTAAAAAAAATTGGTTAGTGAGAAAAGGTGCTGCCAACCTCCTGATTTTTTGCTAACATAGACTAACATGGCTCTCCTCCTACAGTGTGGTACTTGTTAACTGATGAATCTAAATTAGTGATACATCCAATATTTCCTAGCCAAATCTAGGTTTTAGGCTCTGAATGCCTGGTTTGCCTGGGAATCTAAGAAGTGCTACAGTGTTTGAGAGTCCAGCCCCCTACTTCTTTCTGAGTTTAAGCACTGTCTCTATGGGAAAGGTCCGTAGCTCAGTAGTACAGATCACGCTAGATTCAGTCCCTTGACCAATCCCAATCTTCAGGATCAGACATAATAAGGGGGGGGGGAATCTTCCTGAGCCTCCAGATACCTTCTGTTTGTAGATGCTGGAGCAGCGCAGGATTACCTCTTGTTTTTAGTAACTGGACCATCTGGAATTTGAGAAAGCAGTGGTGGAGGCTTTCACAAAATAGCTGCTAAGGGGAAATAATTATTTGCCCATTCTCCCAATGGTAGCCATGTTAGACACCATAATATCAAAAACATCTATTTTCCTGGAGGCAAATGGAGAGATTAAAAGAAAATCAAAGTACAAAACAGAGTAGGGTCTGACTCCACAAAAGGTTTGCTTTTTGTCACACCATTTTCTGCTCTGGCCAAAGAGAAATTGATGAGGATCACAGAAAAGGAAAAGCACGCCTGAGCCCCAAGTCTGAAGATACACCACAATATGGTTCAACAATATATCAGTTTCAGAGAAAGAAAACTGACGATAGGCAGAGAAATACTTGCTCAGAAAGTTTGGGCAAAAGATGCTTGAAAACTTAAAACATGGTAGCAAACAAAAATAGAAATGCACTTCCCCGCAATACACTGATAAAACACAGAAAAAGAAAAGATAGACCCCCCACCCTTTCCCTAGATACTCCTTTATTACCTGCTGTTGGCTTGCATGATACTTCATAGCATTGCCAGTATATCCTTTTTTACCCCCTGATGGAACAATTTTTCTGAGTGACAAAATTCAGAACAAGTTCAGGAGTGTAAATATCCACCATTTTTCTCTTCACAGAATGTGTCGAGGGCCATCTGGAGCCCAGAGGTTTTCTTGAAATGAAGATGGCTTGGGATATGGATGCTTCATTATCCTTCATGCAGCTGGCTAGTTTAGAAGAACTTACTTAAGCTTTAAAATGAAAAAAAAAATGAAGAGAGACTGAGAACACATATGACATGGGAGGTTTGTGAGGACACATGATGCTGATGAAGAATGAACTGAGGATGCAGAGGCTAAATAGCCCAAGGATTTGACACAGCATATGACAGCTTTATGAACAGATATTTTTATACGCTCTTACAACCAGGGCCGCAACGGGGGGGGGGGGGCAAGCCCGGGGGCGCCAAAATGACAAAATAACCCATGGGGGGGGGCACGGAATCCATGTTTGCCCTGGGTGACACAGACCCTAGTTCCATCCCTGCTTACAACTGCTTATGGTTTCCTCATCCCAGATGTTATTCATCTCCTGGAGTCCTAAAACTGAAGTTCTGCCTAGTACACTTTGTTACCTAAGGTTCTTTCCACCTATCCTCAAAACAACAGCAGTTGATTTCAGCAATAATTTCTGCAGCTAAGTATTTCACTTTTGTCGTGTCCACACTGCTGACTCAGTGAGAAGTAACCAAGTTCCAATCATTTATTATCTGCCCTTGTGAATGTTTCTCACAGGAAAACAAGCACACTTTAAGCAATTTAAACAATTTAAACACTTTAAACAATTCCTTGCTGTCTCTTGCTTCACGGTAGAGAAATGGTGTGGGAAACTTTTTTTAAAAAAATATTTGATACAGTTTGAGCCAGTTTGGTCTAGTGGTTAAGGTGCTGGGCTGGAAACCAGGAGACTGAGAGTTCTAGTCCTGCCTTAGGCATGAAAGCCAGCTGGGTGACCTTGGGCCAGTCCTTTCAGCCCAACTCACCTCACAGGGTGGTGGTTGTGGGGAAAATAGGAGGAGGAAGGAGTATTAGGTATGTTCCCCACCTTGAGTTATTTGTAAAAATAATAAAGGCGGGATAAAAATTAAATAAAATGAAAAATATAAATATAAATAAATAATAAAATAATAAAATAAAATAAAATAAAAAATAAAAAAGATTAAAAAATAATAAAAAAATAATAAAATAAAATAAAATAATAAAATAAAATAAAAAATAATCAATAAGATAAATAATAAAATAAAATAAAATAAAATAAAATACCCAAATGTATGGCAAATTGGTTCTTTTTCAGGCTTGGCTCTCTCTATTCATTCGTGAAGGAAATATGTTTCTTGCTTAGAATAAAGAGGTAAATGATATACTGTAAGGAAAATCTAATTCCTCCTCCATCTATGGATTAGCTCCCTGCATTCTCTTTCTCCTTGTTATCCAACCCAACCCCACCTGAGCTTCATGTGTTTCATTGGAAAAAAAACAAAAAGCATTTGGGTGGAGAGTAGAGATGGAAGAGCTTATGGGAAATGTGAAGTAGCTGTGGGGTAGATTCAGCCTTTCTTACCCATGTGCATGTACTTTAACCTTCTGGACCATAATTTTACAAGCTGTTATCAGCCTTACATTTATTACTCTGTAAGCAAAGGTGGATCTTTACAGAGTGATGTAGGAATGGAAAAACAGACTTGCATTTCATTTTATGGGGTGGGTGTGGTTATGGATCACTGGGCACCCGACTACATTTTCCCCTCAGACACTGATACTATCTCTCTTTGTATCCTTAGCTACCCAGAAAAAAAAATTGAGTTGCTTAATTAAGAGCTCTTCCTGATAGAGTTTGTTAATGTAGAGGCTCTCTACATTAAGAAGAAGCAGATTTTCTTGGTGTTTATAGTTATTTTTGGCTTAATTTTAAATTTTAATTTTTTTTTTTTAAAGTTTTGGCTTGTTTTCCCATTTAAAGATCAAGGAGAATTGAGAATAAAATTGCCTCCCTGTTATCATTTTTGTACTCTCTTAGGGTACAAAACTTAAAAATATAAATTGGGTGATTTAGAAATGGGGGGGCTCGACCTAATGTCCCTTAAGGGCTACAACGCAGCATGGAAAAGATGGAGTCCCCATCTCCCGTCGTCTCTTACCGGATCATCGCGAATGCTGTTTGCGATTCTCTGGCTGAAGGACGGTGTTATGGAGCACAAGTGGGGTAATTCCAAGCATTTTCTAACCATGAAAACGCTCTGGGACTGCAGGAAAAGCCTGCCTGCACCCCCCCCCCAAAAAAACCACGTTGTCAGATCTGCCTGCGGAGCTTGCAGACACAGCTGGTCAGTCGGCCATGTCCCCCACTGGAAGTCCAGCTGTTGGTTCTCTGTGAGGGCTGCAGATTCACAAAGAAGTACAGGTGCCCATTCCATTAGCATTCTGGTAACCATAAATAGTCAGAGGAGCCCACTGAAGCCCTGCTTCATTTTTATTGTGAAATCAGGTAGTTTGGGGAACAGGAAGGCTGGTTTTCGGGAAGTGCCCTAAACGATCATATTTTTCCTGACAGCAATCCTGCCTTCCAAGACAGGTAGGGAGAATTGCAGAGTTTGTGCCACTGCATTGTGAATAGGGTGGACATGTGGCTTGTATCATAGAGGACAGTCCTCCATTTAAAGAAATGTCCCATCCAAATCTGATCGAAAGAACCTTAAATATCAGGAAGGGCAGGGCTGCACATTTTTCTATCAACCCTTAGCATTTTGACAACATGTTGAGCATAGTTTTCCCCACTCTGGTGAGCTGTGTTGCATGTTTATTTCAATTATTGTTTCTACATATTCAGATATATATTTAGGTGCAAAAATACTCACTTAAGCAAAACTGTCTCCTCTTTTCTAAAATCATATTTTAAGTGGTAACCCTAAGGAGTTGTGACAAGGAAGAAAATGTTGATTCAAAGACGTAATATTAATATTGTCATTCAGAGCAGTTTGCCAAACAATCACCTAAGGCAAATCTTAAAACCCAGCAATAATTTATGTTGAGCACTGAGTATGTTTATTTAGAGAGAATACAAGGATGGCTGAATGCCACACTGTAATAAACTAGATGACTGTGAATGATTCAAGCCAGGATTTGGCAAATATGAAAATTCTCTTGATCATATTCTTGTATAAAGTGGCATACGTGTCATCCTAGTCCAATCCTTACAATAATTAACAGAGTTAAAATTTCCACATCACTCATAAACATGCAATGGAAAAATGGAAAACCTCTAGCTACATTACTGTGAGTCACACTGGGTGTTATGAAAAAAATAATACATTTAAAGTGATCTATGTGAACATCCTCATCAATTGAGAAAAGAATATTACAACTTCGTATTTAAAAGGATCCCAATAATTAGGATAAATTCGGGACTCTGCTGCAACCAAGCACATACAAAGGACAGAGGAAACCACTCCTGAACAGTAACTAGAATTAATTTAGTATAAAAGGAACTCATGTTTTCAGAGCTGGTAATTGTCATGTTTGAATCTTTTTGGACTGGCAATATGAGGAGGGAGGAACTATGATTCATATTGATTCCAAATACTTGACAGGGACTGGGAAATTATTAAAAGTTGTTTATTTCATAAACGTGTATGTTTCCCAATGTATCATCGTCCATAATTGAAACAGAATTAGATTAGTAATGGCTGACAGGGACAGCATCATGTTAATAGGCCCTATGCAAATATCCTGCTGTCAAAAATATGAATAAATGGCACTATAAATCCATGTTGTATACACTATGGATTGCATTGTTGGGACATCTGCAAAATTCACATTAAACTGTACTTCCTAGGAGGCCCCTCAATTTTATTTTCACTCCAAAGAAGGTACAAAAATATTTTCCTTTTCCAGGCTAATACATGAAAAGAAAAGCAGCTGGATTTTGCGTTTTCATCAGATGAAATGCAGTAAAGCACCCAACTGGCCTTTCATTAGATTAATACTAATGCTTGTTGATCTTTTCACTTTGAACTCAGTCAAGGTATTTTTTTAGATGAGGATTCATAGAGAGGGATCTGAAGCAGACAAACAAGGTAAGGCATTCTTGAAGCAAAATTAGGGAACTTGGGGTTTTTTGTGTTTCAAAAGCTCATAAGTTGGTTGATTCATCGGTGGCCTCCTGAATCAGAAAGGACAGACAAGGTAGGCAAGTGGAAAAACAAACAAACATAATTATTTATTACGTTTATTTCAGTGTACATAAAGATTTTAGAGAAGCATAGTTCTGTCAGCATTATATTCAAATTTCCTGGGTACTCTCAGAATAATGACAATGTTGGCTTAATGCATTGCTCTCTTTTCATCTCAGCAAGTATCCAATTATGTTGACCACAAATGTTAGTTTGGGTTGGACTTGAACATAAAAAAGAGACACACCAAAAAGTTGGAATGTTAATTCCTCTGATTTTCATTGAAACATAAAACTTTGTCAAACAGATTTCTCCCTGCAGAGAGACTCAAAAGCCGTGTCCTAAATGCTTTTGCTTTTTTTTTTTTTTTAAAAAAAGAGGCTTAATCTGTTTTTGGCACTACACATTGCCTAGATGTGATTGAAGAAATTCCAAATCCCTTTTCTTTTTGTAAACATTTGTCATTAAAAACCCATCTAGGTGCATGTGTGACACTGAGTGACCTCTCTTGGATCACTTTCCTATAATCTCAGGATAATCCAGGATGTGAACCAATTTGAATGTGGACAGATGATATAGCTTTGTCCCATATATTCCAAGGCTGCTATGTAGAGTATATACTGTACATGTGAACAACATGTATTTTTAATTTAATTAATCATTAAAAATATAAAAATTAGCACAGTTCTAGGTTACAGCCCAGTGGTTCACCATGAACCACTGGGAGGCAGCACCCTCCTCTTCTCAGGAAAAATTCAGCTCAAAGGGGAGACACACCTGGCCCCGTTCATCAGTCGGGAAAAACAAGGGGCTACTGTAATGCTGATTTTCCTTTTCTAGTTCCATTCTTTATTGCTAAATGTTGGCGGCGGCGGCGGCAGCTGCTGCTGCTGCTGCTTCTACCACTGATACTATTGTTACTACTATTAATAGTGTCAATACAGTGTTGTCGCTGCTAATACAGCAATGGAATATGAATGGGCAGTGATGCCCAGTTGCGATGGTGAGCTCAGCTTAACTGCAGCCACTATGAAAAGGGCTAATTCCATGCCGGAGGTTATTAATGAAGGAATCACAGAGAAAAGAGCCAGTATTGCAGGGCTGTGATAGAGGCCACACAGATTCTCTGGCTTTGTTTGCATTATGCCAATACCTTCCATTCCCCCATAAAAAAAGAATAATAGAATTATAGAACTGGAAGGAAGCACAAGAATCATCAGAGCCCTATGCTGTCCAATGTGCAGGAAAAACAATTAAGCCATCCTTGAGAGTTGGCTGTCCAGGTTCTTCTTAAAAACCAGCAGAGAGAGACTGTGGCTTGAATCATGTCAACTGGATTTCTATTTTCTTAGTGGAAACGTTTCACTCCTTATCCAAGGAGCTCCTTATCCAAGGAGTGAAACGTTTCCACTAAGAAAATAGAAATCCAGTTGACATGATTCAAGCCACAGACTGTTCCACCTGGATGACTGAGAACCTTCATAGACATACAGCAGAGAGAGACTCTTCCACTGTTATGCACCTTTAACAAACCAATAAGTTTTTCCTTATATTTAAACAACACCTAGGTGACTGCCACTGATACCCTAGTACAGTGTCAGGGAGATAACGGGCAGCGGTGGAGGGGGCTCCCTCCAGGAGGGGAAGCGCATGCGTAGTACTGAGACTTTGGCCTTCCCTCCCAAACGTCTCAAGAAACGCCTTAGATTCTGGACTTTATCTCGGGGCTTCCTCAAGCCATTTCAGTTTAGCTGGATTTCTGTTAGGGTAGTAGGATAATAAATCACTAGAGCTTGATTCCAGCCTCAGCGTGTTATTTCTATGCCCTAAGTCAGGACATACAGTGCTTTCAAAAGTCCCGCCGTTGTCAACACACCAATGGCGACGGCGGTGTGGGGGCGCATGCTGCGGCGGCGTGCACGGCAGTGGTGGCAACGGCGGCGGCCTCGTGTTTCACGCTAGTGCTGATGGCGTGCCGCCGCCACTGCTGCGACCGCCACCGCCACCGCCACTGCCGCCGCCACCGCTGCCGCCACTGCCGCCACTGCTGTCGCCGTCGCCACGCGCGCCGCTGCAGGGGCAGTGGTGACGCACCATCAGCACTTCCGGGTTTTGTCGCAACACACTAAAGTGTTGCGACACACAGTTTGGAAAGCTATGCCCTAGTATCAGGGAAGATTAGGCTGATCATATGTCCCGTTTTGAACGGGACAGTCCCGTTTTTTTACCTTTTCCAGTCTGTACCGTCTTTTTCTTTAAAAACTCAATTTCGTCCTGTTTTTGAAGGGATGGAATGTGTGCATGCGCGTGTGCCTGCACGCACATGTGCGTGCCTGTGCACATGCGCATGTGCCAGAGTGTGTGCTGGTGCGCGTGCCTGCACGCGCACACATGCCAGTGTGCCGGCGCACGCACATACGAGCGTTAGGGTCCCGTTTCCGTCTCAGGGAAATATGGTCAGCCTATGGAAGATAGTTCTTCCCTGTAACATTAGAGGGACTGCTAATTTAAGAGATGGGGAAAACATGATTGAGAATTATAATGTTGAAAATCAGTGCAATGTGGAAAATTTAAAAATTGTAATAATTAAATGGAATTGTATAGTCGAAGGCTTTCACGGCTGGAATCCAATGGTTGTTGTGGGTTTTCCGGGCTGTGTGGCCATGTTCTGGCAGATTTGGTTCCTAACGTTTCGCCAGTAGCTATGGCTGGCATCTTCAGAGGACAGGAGCACAGCTATAAGATTCTCTCTGTGCCCAAGTCTTCTAGCTGTGCTCCTGTCCTCTGAAGATGCCAGCCACAGCTACTGGCGAAACGTTAGGAACCAAATCTGCCAGAACACGGCCACACAGCCCGGAAAACCCACAACAACCATTAAATGGAATTGATTGGCAGGAAATTCAAGAGTGATTAAAAATGAGGTACTTCACATAGCATGAACGTTATTTATGGAACTCCCTCCCTCAAGACTCATAATGGCCAGTAGATTTTAGATTAGATAAATTATGGAAGAAGAGTTCAGAAATGGCCATTTATTTTGATTGTTAAATGCATTTTCCACAGTTTTAGAGGGAAATGCAATTGTTGGGACCACAGTACATTCTGCTGGCTGGCATCAAGTTATCTACTGTGTTAAACAAGACCATCATTTATTTCAGAAGGAATGTTTTATTAAATAAAAAAGAAACAAGTAAGTTGTGGTCTACAATAGCTTTACCCAACTTGGTACCCATTCCCCCAAGATACATTTAGACTTCAACCATGTTAGCTGGAATGTTTAGCAGTTGTACCAACACAACAGGCTGGTCTGCGAAGTCATGCTGTAGCTCAGATCACAACCAGTTAGCAAGTGGTTCAGCTGAAAACAATATACAAGCTATAATGTTCTATAACCCCCATGCCTCAGTTACTCATACCTATCCCACTCTAATAGGCTATTTTCTACATCCTTTGTTCCCTGGGCTTGTCATAGCAGCTTCAACTTTTGAAGCTGCTTGGAACATTGTGGTAATTCAAGCCAAGAATTTGCTGGGACTGGTCTGCATGAATATTTGATGCTGCTCAATATTTAAACAACTTGAAACTATAATTTAAGAAACTCTGTCACTTTTTAATTTTTTTGTAAACAATTTGTAATGTAGCCAAACTCACTCAGTGTGACTGGAAAGAGAGCAGGGATGTAACTTTGATTCAAAAACATGATAGCACTGATTCACTTTGCTTGTGATTCTCCCATGGACCTAGAGTTGTAGTAAGTGTTAAATGAGCCTAGAGTTTTGGCCCATTTTTGCACAAACCTTGTCCCAGGGTCTCAAACTTGCCACTCTCCTTAATAATTTAAAAACAAATTGAAAAACAAACTAAGAAACTACTGGGTTTCATTTGGGCTACATCAAATCTTCTGCAAGTTTAATCTGTGTGTATAAACTAAAACTATTGATGAGGGTAAAGCATTCTCCCCAAACAGACTATAAACTATAGACTTCCTGGAAAATTCTTCAAGAATAAGAAATATTTTTAAAGAGACTTTCCAGACCACCAAGACATTGGCTTCTCAGGCCTTTACAATATGTATTAAATATAATAGGAATCATTTTAGATTCTTTTTCCTTATTTCAGGTTTTTGCTCTACAATGGCGCTTACAGTATTTCTAGATTTGCACTTTTAAAGCTTGCTGAGAATATCAACCCGTTTGCCCTTGCTGCCTCAAGCTAGTCAATACCTGAGTGTCTTTTGTGCATCTGTAGATCATGTCCCCTGTTGCATAAATCAAACATTTCTCTATTTTCCATCAAACAATTATCATAATAATTACAACTTGTGAGGGCCCCCAATAATTTAAGCACTTGCTTTCATGTATTTGGCTGGTGGCTGCAACACAGAGGTTCAGCGCTGGGGTGTGTGGACAGTTCAGTTGGCAACTCCATGGGGATAGAAAAGTAAACCTGCATGCAAAAGCCTTTCTGAGTGGCTGTGACTATGGTAGCATAATGGTTAAGCCTGCACACAGAAGCTGTTCTGAGCTATGGGTGCATAGTGAAAGATGACTGTTTTAAAAATGCAGATATAAAGACCAAGATTTGGCACTTCACAAACAGGATGCTAACCCGCTAATCGGGGGTGGGGGGGTGGGGGGGAGAGAGAATGATTGCAGTTGCTATTTCTGCACTGGTTTTAGACATGCATTCAAAGTAAAAGTTGCACACAGGAGCAAAAGTGGCAGCATGACAAGAAATCTAAGAACCATCCTGGAATGCAGCAGTGTGGCTAAGGTTTGTGATGCCAGCATCATCTCAGATTCAAAAGGTGTTTTCTTTAATATGGAATATGGCAAGGAAGGGAGACCGGGTTAGCTTTGGGATGGCTTCTGCCTCAGGCCAGTATATGAAACATCCTGCTCACAGATTAAATAGATCATATGGAAGCTTCCCAAGGTGCCTCTTTAGAAATGTTGTTGAAGTTTGTTCATCACTGAATGGATCAAATAATCACCAGAATCTCTTGAATCAATCATACCATGATGTGTGAAAGTTAGGATAAAAATTTCATAGTTAATTTACCAAATTTCTTCCAGATGCTTTTGCATCCCCTCCTTACATCAGTCACAAGGAGGATGCTACCTAATTAAGAAATAGAAAGTGTGGCTAAGTATGCTTCCTGAATGAGAATTATCTTCAATTAATAGTTCTTAAAAATAATATTCATATCTAGCTGCTAGTACCCTAAATTCTGCTGTATAAACATTAGAAGTGTTAAAGTTGACAGGCAGTATCCACCAGAAAATAAAGGCAGAATTCATCAATCCACCTACGGCGTGCACTGAAAGATCACTCCTGTTGCCTGTCTGTTATAAAACACCATCAGGACTAGACAATCGATAATAGAAAAGTGGCAAGTGAATCTAAGGCTGTCCATCATTGTGTCCCAGTTTTGTAGCTGGGCTTCAAGATCAGTGATTGCAATAAAATAAGAGATCTGGAATCTTGGGAACAGCCACCATAATTAAGAAGGGGAATGACATTGAATGGGATGGTTTAACAAGTAAGGGAAAGAGACATAGCTCCATGATACACTACTTGGTTTCCATGCAAAATGTTTTGAACCCAGTCCTGATATCTCCAGTGGAGCTGGAAAAAAGCTCTGAAACACTGGAAAGCCATTGCTTTTTTCTGTGGGCAATCCTAAGTCAAATGGAGCAATGATCTGTAAAAGGCAGTTTTCTCTGTTCCACTTCTCAGCTTCAGTTCTCCCCCTTCTGATCTGCATCACATGGAAAAAGAGATTGATTAATACATGGAAGAGAAAGCATGGCTACTTCCCTCATATGCGCTCTGAGAAGAATATCAAATTCCATGTGAAATGCTCAGGAAGAGGGAGGCCAGACAGAAACTGGGTTTATGGCCACAAGGTTCTAAATTCTATTTATGTGGTATGTGGATACATCTTTTACATTTATGGGGTATGTGGATACATCTTAATGTCCATAGTTTATAAGTCGCTGAACTACAACTCCCAGCATTCTCACTACTGGGCCTGTTGGGTGGGGCTGCTGAAAGGTATAGTTCAATGACAGTTAGTAGGTCATAGGATACTCATTGTAGCAAAATGTTTTTTGAAATTTTGAGAGGGATTCTACCAATTTATGGGAGGGGCAAACCCTACAACTAAGGCTTAGCTTCTGAAGATACAGTGCTCGGTATGGGATCTTTTATGTGCAAAGTATGTGCTCTTTTACTGAGTTCAGGAACATCTATGCAGGCTACTACACTGGAACTACTTCATCCAAAGAGGCTCATCATTACCCAGAGTCGGTTGGTTTTCTCCTTAAGCCACTCTTAGCAAGTGTAAGATCAATGGAACTAAGTAACTGTGTTTGTTACTGTCACCTGAAAGATGTCACCTTTTGTGAGCATTTGAGGGCACTAAATCAATTTTCTGGGCTTTGAAAAAAACTCTTGACAGTTTTCTCATGTTGGATCATTCCTAAAGATGCCATGCCACAATCCTGGGGAGAGAAAGGGAACTAGAATTATTTTGTGGAGTAGCTGGTAGTGAAGGGTATCTGGCCACCTGCCAAAATGTACTTAGCCAGATTGATATGTAACAGCTCACTGTTGAAGTCATTATTAATGTCATCAAAAAATCTGTCATGCTACATATACAAATATTTTAAACTAGTCCTTGACATCTGTGTCAGCTGAGATGCAAGGCTCACTGTCTCACAATCTGGTTTTGAGAGGTGGCATACAATTTTTAAAAGCGAATAAATAGATAGTTGTAAGGGTAAAATAAGCTTTCTCAAAATGATGCTTGATAGGATGTGGTTTTGTTACCTTCTGGAAAACCTTAGCATGTCTTCCCTCCCTTCTTAAAGAAGCATATTTAACTTTGCCAAAAACATTGATAGCGTTTGATGTTGGTAGTTCTATGAACAAGTTCCCAAAGCACAAGAAAGTATGACCTGACTTCACCCACTCTGGTCTATGGAAATACTGGACATTTCTCAGAATCTCTTGGATAGTCTACTTGCAGAGAACTTGGTAGGAACAGGGTCATGTGTGATCCTCTAACCTGCTCCCTACTAAGACATCCTACTACTATTCAAAGCACAAAACTATGGGTGTCCATTTATTTAATGTTACTTTATTTACTCATAAAATGTACACCCCATGTTTTCATTTTTTAATAACATAATTTAGTTGGCAATATTGAACTGTATCATCCTCGCCAACACCACCATATTAAAAATAAAAAAAATATGGAATGGTTATCATCAAAGGGACAGCATGCTACTTGGTATAAATTATATTGTCATAATAGAGTAGCATTAAAATGCAAAACAAACAAAAAACAAAACCACCATGAAATAAGCCTCATGATAGATTGGATAAATGAAATATCTTCTCCCTTTCATCCCTGTTCCCAACTGATTTACAACAGGAAATATAAATAATTGTTTAATAATACTGACTAGCCTTATGGTATTACTAAAATGAAATGCTGTATTTATTTATTTTATATAAGAAATAATTAGTCTAAAGCTATATTACTGCAGACAACAGGACCCATACTATTGCAGTTATAAGTCAGTACCAAATGCTAATGGAAATTAAAAAGGTTCATTTAAGCAAAGAAACACAGTAATAAGAGGTTACATCAATTATCTTCTGAATGAATGGGGATAAATGTCATATCACCAGGTAGTGATAAGATTAAAACTGCTCCATATAATAATTGTGTCTGTGTCTACTTTACATTCAGGGTCTTTAACAAAGTGCAGATACAACAATTCCTTTCCCTAGGATTTATATGTAATACTGGGCTATGATGTTTCTTTCATCCAAATGGATTTTAGAGCAGGATACCAGTACTGTTTTTCAGAGAGGTTCACATTCAGCAAAATATGGATGGAGAATGAGTTGGAATTAAACTCCGATTGTCTTAAATCAAGGGTCGGAAATGGCGGCTCGCGAGCCAGATCTGGCTCTTTGGCCCCTTGACTCTGGCTCTCTCTCCCTGTCTGCCGCCCGACATCGGAAAGCCGGTCTCCGGAAGCAGCGCAAACCCTGGGGAAGAAACAGAGATGCTGATTGGTGGAGGCTCAGAAGGAAGGACGCCTCCACCAATCAGCGCGTGCCAAAGGGGAGCAGAGAGGCGGGCTGAACAAGGCGAAGCCCGATTGGCCCTGCTTCCCAAAGGCGCGAAAAAAAAGACTTACCTCCATTGGCCGAGACAACCCACACAGAAGCCTCTAGATTCCGCGCCGGATCCTGTTTCCAGGCCTCGCCTTGCTACTGCCCCGGAGCCCTGCCCTGCTTCCGTGCTGGACCCTGACTCCACACTTTCTCCCTCCACCACGCCAAGCCGCCTTACCTTGCTGCCATGCCAAGCCTCTGCCCGAACCGCTGCCACGGTAGGGAAGAGCCCCGTCTACTTCCCCGCCCCACAGCTGATTGGCGCACCGCGGGTGCAAGTCCACTTCCCCGTCGCACAGCTGATTGGCGCAAGTCCACTTCCCCGTCGCACAGCTGATTGGCGCAAGTCCACTTCCCCGCCCCACAGCTGATTGGCGCACCGCGGGTGCAAGTCTACTTCCCCGCCCCACAGCTGATTGGTGCACCGCGGGTGCAAGTCCACTTCCCCGTCGCACAGCTGATTGGCGCAAGTCCACTTCCCCGTCGCACAGCTGATTGGCACAAGTCCACTTCCCCGCCCCACAGCTGATTGGCGCACCGTGGGTGCAAGTCTACTTCCCCGCCCCACAGCTGATTGGTGCACCGCGGGTGCAAGTCCACTTCCCCGTCGCACAGCTGATTGGTGCAAGTCCACTTCCCCGCCCAACAGCTGATTGGCGCAAGTCTGCTTCCCCGCCCCACAGCTGATTGGCGCACCACGGGTGCAAGTCCACTTCCCCGTCGCACAGCTGATTGGCGCAAGTCCACTTCCCCGCCCCACAGCTGATTGGCGCACCGCGGGTGCAAGTCTACTTCCCCGCCCCACAGCTGATTGGCGCACCGCGGGTGCAAGTCTACTTCCCTGCCCCACAGCTGATTGGCGCACCGCGGGTGCAAGTCCACTTCCCCGTCGCACAGCTGATTGGCGCAAGTCCACTTCCCCGCCCCACAGCTGATTGGTGCAAGTCTACTTCCCCGCCCCACAGCTGATTGGCGCACCGCGGGTGCAAGTCCACTTCCCCGTCGCACAGCTGATTGGCGCAAGTCCACTTCCCTGCCCCACAGCTGATTGGTGCAAGTCTACTTCCCCGCCCCACAGCTGATTGGCGCACCGCGGGTGCAAGTCCACTTCCCCGCCCCACAGCTGCCAGAGAGAAGGAGAGGCGGTGGAAGAGCTGCAGCCGGGGGGCCGCGGAGTCTCTGGGGGCGGCCGCCCCGTCCGGCCCCCCCCCCGTCCGGGCCTGCGGCTCGCCCAGGCCGCCCGGGTGCTGCACAAGCAGGTGCACCAGGATAAAATAAAGTCCTGTTCATGCAGCGTTCTAAGACGGCGAATCTCCCTCTCGTTCTTGGGTGGGTATTATCCTGGGATTGTGCAAAACGGGGAAGTGCATGCTCCACAGGGGCAAAACTTTGGTGAGGGGGTTGCTAATGTGGTGGAGCTGCATTGATTTGGGACTGGCGTGCCTGCAATGAAGGGGGAATCTTTGCCCAAGGCAGAGGAATTTATTCAAAATTCAGCGGCGCCTTCAAGCACCATGTTGGCGAGGAGGACGTTGAGCATCCTGGGTGCATCCTGAAATTAGGACACGCGTTAATTACTATTCTACAACCAATTGCAATGGCAGTTCCTTCCTTCCCACGCGCTTTTCGTACCCTCCCCAGTCTATTTCTCCTTGCACCGGGCTTTAAAACGAAGAGTCAGCGGCAAGTTTGCACACGATGTATCGAGGTATACTAAGGCTTAGTGAGGGCTCCAGGGGGGCGGCAAGGCATCTCCTGCTCAGGTTGCTCGGGTGCCTTCCGCTCTCCCGCGCCCGTCCTGCCGGCCGGAGGGTGGCAGCTGTTTCTCCGCCACTCCCGGTGGGGCGGTCGGGCCGGGTTCGCGGAGCCGCTGGCTGCGCCCCCTCCCTCCGTGAGCCCCCTGCCCCCTTCCACGCGATTGGCTCCCGCCCGCAAAACCCGCCCCCTTCCACGCGATTGGCTCCCGCCTGCAAAACCCGCCCCCTTCCACGCGATTGGCTCCCGCCCGCAAACCCCGCCCCCTTCCACGCAATTGGCCCCCGCCCGCAAACCCCGCCCCCTGGCTCTCGAGCACTTCAAAATGTGCACGAGCATGTCAAAATGGCTCCCGGCACAAAAAGTTTGTCGACCCCTGTCTTAAATCAATGCTTCTATCATTTTTTTCTAGGTAAGCCTTCTCCAAAGGGGCACGATGGCTCAGTGGTTAAGACACCAGGCTTGTCGATCGGAAGGTTGGTGGTTCGAGACCCGAGCACCGCGTGACGGAGTGAGCTCCCACACTTGCCCCAGCTCTTGCCAACCTAGCAATTCGAAAGCATGCAAATGCAAGTAGATAAATAGGTACCACTTCGGTGGGATGGTAACAGCGTTCCGCACGCGTCATGCCGGCCACATGACCACGGAAGTGTCTTTGGACAGCGCTGGCTCTCCGGCTAAGAAATGGAGATGAGCACCACCTCCTAGAGTCGGACACGACTGTGCAGGGGAAAACCTTTACCTTTTACCTAGGCCTTCTCCAACTGAATGCCTTCCAGACATGTTGGTCTTCATCTCCCATAAGTTCACAACCAGTACAAAAAAAGTCCATCCCATCAGGTGGGGAATTCTGTCCTGTGGATTGATGCATTGTTTGTGTCTTGAAACAAATACAGTATGCACAACCTGAATCCCCAGAACTGTGTGTATCCTGACATCCTTGGCAGCATCAACCAGACACCTTCAAAACTGACAAATTATATTTAATATCTCAGAAGAGAGAAATTATGCATGACTAAAGTGTTAGAGATCGGGTTTCAACCAAGCACGTCTCATACAAACTTGAAGGAGGAGGCAGCCTCTGCTGTAACCTAATCTTACTTGCTTTGTGTGGGAGGGGCTGAATCCTGGTTTCCTGTTCCCTGTTCCCTTCTCTTTCCTCTTTCTGCTTGAATCTCCACCAGGGAGGATGGCCTTTCTATGGCTGTCCATGTGTTTCTCATACTTCCATACAGCAAGGCCACATTAAAGAAGCATGTGGGTTTGGTCAAAACCTTCTTGCTTGCATGCATGGACCGTTTCTACTAAGGAACTGTGAGTTACAATAAAATTGTAAACTCTTTTTTATGTAACTTTACATTAACGTGTGAAGTGTGTTTATTTTGTGTTTTTGAACTGATTAAGCCTTGTGCAAGTTTATGGGAACGCTTCTACTCTGCTACATACTAATAAGAAGCTGTGTGGAGTTCTGGTACTACCGTCCCAGAATTCCTACATAAAGGGAATAATATCTATGTTTCATTTTTCATTTTTAAAAATTATTTAATTTATTTTTAATTAAATATACATGTAAATGAAATCAGAATGAGTTTTTGCCATCTATCTCTGAGATTGAAAAAGAAAACACATTGTGTGTAAATAACACAAACCAATATTCTTAAATGATGGGAGGGAAGGGGCAGGAAGAAGACATCGAACAAAATATCTTGAATTGTTTCTTTAATGGCTGTTGTGGGTCTTCCGGGCTGTGTGGCCGTGTTCTGGAAGTTGTGGTTCCTACAAACTTCTACAGTTGTGGTTCCTACAAACTTAGGAACCACAACTTCCAGAACACGGCCACACAGCCCGGAAGACCCACAACAGCCATTGAACTCCGGCCGTGAAAGCCTTCGACAATACATTGTTTCTTTAATGTTGTTCAGTTGTGTTTTCATTTCTTGGTTAGTTTAATACAATATATTTTTAAAAAGGAAAGAAAACACTAAAAAAAGAGCTATGTAGCAATGTTAAAGAAGGTGGGGAAATGAATATTTAAACCTGCAAAGCATAATCGAGATGAGAAAAACCTAGAGGGAGCCTATATTTTTGACACATTAATTATTAAATATGTAATGAAGCAGGCCCAGAACGAATTTGAGAACAGCCAGCTTGAGACATTAAAGGTATTCTGCTTGCTCCCAGTGACATGCTGCTTTCAGCATATCGGCCCAAATGCAAACAACCCTTAGCCGGGGGGTGGGGGGGAGTTCTGCATTCTGGTGTAGCATTAGAATGGCGTTTCTCTGTAAATAATTTTCTAGATATTTTCTTGGGGATTTTATTTTTGGGGGGCTCCTCCTGAACTGTAGTCTGCAAAGTGCCACCGCTATAACTTTTACTTGCAAATCATGTCTTTTTAAAATCTGTTTAAACTAGAGCTGTAGCTTCTTTCAGTATTCATCAGGGCCAATATTTCTCAGAAGAAAATTTCTGAGAATATTTCCCCCCTGAGAATGTTTTCTGAGGGACTTCCCTCTAACTGCCATGCTACTGCTGATTAAAGCTGTTCCATAACAGGAGGGGTTAGTTGGAAACCAACTGTATGAGATGCCTCTAATCTCAATAGTTAGTTGGTAGTCCAGTACATAATGTTTAATAAAACAAGCAAGAAAACAAACAACCCTCCAGAAGTGCAAGGGGAAGGAAGACTCTGTGACCATTTAATTTCCTCCTTGCTCTAATGAAAACATCCCTAAATTCTGCTCATGACAAATCTGGATCTAATATGGAAGCTTTTGGTCTTCGAAGCTGGCAAGAGAAGCAAAACTTCATATGGGTATATGTGTTTGGGGGAATCCAACAACTGACTTAGTTGATTCACATACTGCATAAGATAGATAGATAGATGATCGACAGATTGAGAGGGTACGAGGTGGCTCAGCGGGTTAAACCGCTGAGCTGTAGACTGCCGATCGCAAGGTCGGCAGTTTGAACCCCCGCGCAATGAGGTGAGCTCTCGTTGCTAGTCCCAGCTCCTGTCGACCCAACAGTTCGAAAGCTTAGCAAGTAGATAAATTGGGTACCACCTTAAGTGGGAGAATTTGCTGGTGTCCTGTCGGGGGTCGGCCACCGAACGGAAGACCTCTTGAATGGCGGCGGCTACGACGGATCCTGAAGCAGCAACATCTACAGGACGTCAGCAGCCGGCTCCGACGGAAGGCATCGTGGGACATGTAGTCCAGTAGCCACGGAAGAGTCGGTTCCCTTACCCCTTCCCTTAGCACGTGGATTAAATGTATGAAATGTATAAAAATGAAATGTATACGATGTATGTAAGCCACCTAGAGTCCTCCGTTAGGGAGGGGATAGGCAGGGTTTAAATGTAAGTATAAATAAATAAATAAGATAGATAGATAGATGATCGACAGATTGAGAGGTAGAGAGAGATAAATGCAACTATTAATATTATATAATATTCATAGTTTTAAAAAATGAGTGCCTGTCTTCTGTATTTTATTCTCTGAAGTATAGTGATTTCAAACTGCAGTGCTGGGTATTATAAAGAATAGCCTCTCAACACAAATGAGAAAACAAAAACAGATGTTTTTGCTCATAAACCTCTTCAGCATATATTATTTATTTATTTATTTATTTTCTATCCCGCCTTTATTATTTTTATAAATAACTCAAGGCGGCGAACATACCTAATACTCCTTCCTCCTCCTATTTTCCCCACAACAACAACCATGTGAGGTGAGTTGGGCTGAGAGAGAGTGACTGGCCCAAGGTCACCCAGCCGGCTTTCATGCCTAAGGCGGGACTAGAACTCACAGTCTCCTGGTTTCTAGCCTATTGCCTTAACCACTAGACCAAACTGTTTGCGGGCAGGAGCCAATTGCGCGCACTGGGGGTGGGGTTTGTGAGTGGGAACCTTGAAAACAGGGTGGCAAAATGTAGCTGCAGCTCCCCTCCCCACCCCACCCCACCCCACCTGCCACCAGCGTTGTATAATCTCCGAGTTAATTGCTCGGAGACAAGCCTGCTTCCCTGATCTTCTCCTCCACCTGTCCTTCGCTCCCTTACAGCGCCTTGGAGACAAAGAGCCTCCCACAATCTGCCCCTTTCCTGATTGCAACCAGGGATCTTCTTCCCCGTCCCCTCGGCTGGCTCCTCTGTGCCTGCAAGGCAAGGTGGATCAGGCGCAAGGTGGATTTAGCTTGCTGCTGCTGCCTCACAGTCGCCGCCGCGCCCGCCACGCCCGCTGCACCAGCCGCCGCCTCGCCCATCGCCATGCCCACCGCCGTGCCTGCCACCACCATGCCTGCCACACACCCCACTGCCGCGCCCGCCATGCCTGCCACCGCCATTCCCTCTGCCATGCCCTCTGCCATGCTCTCTGCCGCTGCTGCCCCCGCCACACCCCTGCCGCCGCCATGCCTGCTGCGCCCGCCATTGCCGCCACCACCCCCACTATGCCCGCCACACCCACTGCCATGCCCGCCACCATACCTGCCTCTGCTGCCGCCCCACCAAACCGCACCTTGCCCACCGCCGCCACGCCTGGTGCTGTGCCCGCCGCCGCCATGCCTGCCACGCCTGCCACACCTGCCACCGTGCCCACCACTGTGCCTGCCCCTGCCACGCCCCCACCGCACCCCTCGCTGCCCCCATCACCACCACCCCGCCCCTGCCAAGCCGCCACCGCGCCCGCCGCCACGCCCTCCGCCATGGGCCAGACCAATTGTTTTCGCGGGCCTTATATGGCCCGTGGGCCGGACGTTGCCCACCCCTGACATACACAATGACAGTTCAGTTCAGTGTATTTTGATGTATGGTTTAGTGAAGTTTAATTAAAACATCTCAGGTTGAAATGGAATTATGACTTTCAAAATTTCATCCATTCTAAGATGAATTAATTTGCAATATTGTTGAGCTTTGCAACATTGCCATCCTCTCTGCAATATGGAAGAGACACAGAACTGTCCCATCCAATTGGCAGTGAAGTGTATGAATCAATATATTGGCTGTTGTGGGTCTTCCGGGCTGTGTGGCCGTTTTCTGGAATTTTTTTTTCCAGAACACGGCCACACAGCCCGGAAGACCCACAACAGCCATTGAACTCCGGCCGTGAAAGCCTTCTACAATACAAATCAATATATTATTTATAATAAGCATTGGTATGGTGTTTTTCAATCATATTGCAATGGAAATTTCTATAAACAATATGACAAACAAAAGATAAATACTCCAATACAATACTCCAATTCTCAGGAAAAACCAGTAAATGCAAAAATACTATCAAAATTGAGTTGGGTGGAATTTTCAGAAATATTTCAATGGAATGATTCAAAACTTCTTTATATCAATGCTGGCTCTTGGGTTGCTCTCCGTGGTCCTGAAACCCACCCCAAACTCTTAGGCTGGTATCAGCAGTCCTGGCCATGGTACTGAATCAGCTGTGCTCTGACTCTGCTCCAGCTTGTTGCCTCACCTTCTGTGGTCTTGTTCAAGCCACTACTGAGTATGGATTGATATTTGATAGTCTGTGCAGCTGTACCTTGCTCCTTGAAAGTCTATGCATTGTAAAGAAGCCTCTAAATGTAACCCACCGGGATTCCATGTGATTGGGGCCCTCAATTTCATATGCATCTGGAAGTTGTGAAG
This sequence comes from Charina bottae, assembly GCA_023362775.1. Lineage (NCBI taxonomy): Eukaryota > Metazoa > Chordata > Lepidosauria > Squamata > Charinaidae > Charina > Charina bottae. Next base: position 74,586,352 of record JALMGJ010000001.1, on the reverse strand, counting down.
GCTGTTAGGTGTCAGCAGCTGCTTACTGTGGAGGCTATAGCTGTAAGCAGCTATAGGTTCAGGGAATTCTTCACATGACTGTGCTCATTCTATGGATAGGAAATGTGAAGCTAGTTTGGCTGAGCAAGCTTTGCTGAACATGAAACATGTTTTGGGCACAGACCTGAAGAGCACATAAATCTGAATAATATATGCACATGAAAATCTATTATATATTGAAATGTAGAAGTAATTTCTAGAATTTAGTTAAATGCCACAGAAGAGAAATCCAGGCAATTTTCCTGCAGACCAAACTAAATAAAACACATAATTCAATTTACTTTCCCTCTAATCTTAGATCATTCCTAATAAGTCGTACCTTTTCAAAGATAATTAATTTGCAATGACTATGAATCGATGTGGAAAAATTGTCCATGTGCACACGCAGAAAGGCTAGCTATTATATTTTTCCACAGTCTTTCCACCCAGCCCAGCAAGGAATAGGAAATTCTGCATAAACTGGATATGAAACACTTGAAATATCATTAATTCTGCAGTAGTTTAAAGGGGAATTGGAGGTCATCTCAAATTAATGTCCCAATCCCTATTTAGAATGTATTCTAAAATTAATTATTTCCCCATTTGTTAGTTACTTCCATTCATTAATAATAATTGTCTTTATACATTACATTCCCAGCAAGTGCATGATTCCATTGGGGAGGTGTTGGACTGGTTGTAGGAGTGGTGAGGTCTGGAGAATGAGGTGCAGAAGAAGAGATAAAGAGGCAAGAAAAAATATGGGAAGGGAGGGAGGGAGGGAGGAAGATGTTTTTTTAAATGAGATATACCAAGGGTGAAATTTGGAGGAATGGACTATCATTCCCCTCTTCTGTTTGTGACTATGGGCTCCCCCTCCTTAGATTGCCCTGGAGTTAAGATGCCCCATTAACTGTTTGTTGAGGTCATGAATGCACAACACAATTTTAACTAGCTCCCTGACCTGCTGCGATAGCAGCCTCCACCTGTGTTTTTGTTTCCATGTCAAAACCAATATTTTCTGACTTCTGACAGCACAAGCAAGGATGTGCAGCCTGTCTGTAGAACTTCATTTCACTGTATGCAGTGCAGTATGTCCAACTGGCTGCCATATGCTGTGGCAGGCATGACCCTCTCCCTCTGGTGACTGGTAGCTGCCCTTGATGGCCATTTTGTTTTGGGTTGCAGGGCTGTCTGCCCCTTCAGGAGGAACTTTCTCACATAAAGTCTGACCACACTTCACATTGCAAGGCATAACCTGGGCCTTATGAGGGCTCCTTGTATATCTGAAAACACTGGTGTTTGGGCACAGGTGAGAAACTGATGTACTGCTGAAGAATTTCAGCTCATATGAGCTGATAATGGGCTGGTTGCTTTCATCTGCTTGTCTCTGCCTGTTGTCATACAGGGGTGTATTCCACATAAATGCAATAAGGCGGTGCCGTTTTGCCTACTCTAATGCCATTTTGCGCTCTCCATGGGATATTTTTAGGTATTGTGGCTATTTGCTGCCAGCATTCTCTTGTAACTGTTAATTGATTTGGAGTATTTGGGAGCTGGGATGAAATTGATAGGACTTCTGATAAAACTGCTTACAAGTCTTCTGTAAGAGTGGTCAATGGGCTGGAGGATGGCTGGGAGCTTCACTTCACAGCCCTCTTCCATCCTGCCAACCTGTTAGCTGGGCTATTTTGGGAAGGGATTTTTTTTTTTACAAAAGACTGGTAGACAGGTTTACAGCTCTTCCTGCCACTTGGGCTTTCTGAAGACTGGTGACCTGCCACTTGGGTAACATAAAAGGTGGCTAAAGGCACCAATGCCAAAGCCCACTCTACCACATTTTAAGGAGATAATTGGCATATTTTTTCTTGCTGGCATCTGATGCTGGGTATGAAGGGAAACAAACCTGGGGAATCTTGCCATGGGTAGTGGGAGAAAGGGAGAGAGCAGGGGGAATTAGTTATCTTCGCTCCCCCCTGCCGCTCTTGCAATGGCCCAAGAAGGGGTGAAAGGAGAAGAATAGTTCATCTGATGCCAGTTTTTTTTCCTAAAGTTTTTATTATTTTTTACAACAAGGATAAAAAACTACAAAAAACAAAAACACTACAAACAAAAAACATTAAAAGTGTAAAAACACAAAAGAGAAGACTTTTAGAAAGTTACATACATACAGGTGGCTTCCAGCTTTCCACAGCAAGAATATACAACAATTTCCACAAACAAACCCTTCCTCTATATTTATTTATTTATTTATTTATTCAATTTATTCCCCGCCCATCTCCCATACAAGGGACTCTGGGCGGGTTACAACAATCAAAGTTAAAAACAATACAATAATTTTAAAAAATACAGTATAAATAAATAAAATACAAGATGGGGGACGTAGGGAACGTAGCATAGTGTTGCTACGGGACTAGCCAACCCCAAGAGGCACTCCCGCCTCTGTTGTCCCAGGCCAGGTGGCAGAGCCAGGTCTTAAGGGCCTTCCGAAAGGTCAGGAGGGAGGGGGCCAGTCTCACCTCCGGGGGCAAGATATTCCATAGGGCGGGCGCTATCGCAGAGAAGGCACGCCTCCTGGACCCCGCTAGATGGAATTCTCTTGTTGAGGGGGTCCGAAGCATGCCCTCTCTGCATGCACGGGTGGGGCGGGCTGACGTTATTGGGACGAGACGGTCCCTCAGGTACCCTGGTCCTATGCCATGTAGGGCTTTAAAGGTGATCACCAACACCTTGAATTGGACCCGGAAGCAAACTGGCACCCAATGCAGCTCGTGAAGCAGAGGTGTTACATGGGCCGATCTCTTGGCCCCCATAACTGCTCGCGCCGCCACATTCTGCACCAGCTGAAGCTTCCGGATACTCTTCAAGGGTAGCCCCATGTAGAGCGCATTACAATAGTCTATACGGGAGATGACAAGGGCGTGAGTGACTGTTCGGAGGGCCTCCCGATCCAGGAAAGGGCGTAACTGGCACACAAGCTGAAGCTGTGCAAAGGCCCTCCTAGACACGACTGCCACCTGCTCTTCGAGCAGGAGTCGCGAGTCCAGGAGGACCCCCAGATTCCGCACTGGATCCGAGTGGGGTAGTGCAACTCCACCCAGAACCAAAGATGACAACTTCCCGGATCCAGGGGGGCCGTCAATCCACAGCCACTCCGTCTTACCAGGGTTCAGTTGAAGCCTGTTGTTCCCCATCCAGACCCCCACAGCCTCCAGGCACTGAGATAAGGCATTGACCGCATCACTTACTTCACCCGGGATGGAGATGTATACCTGGGTATCATCAGCATATTGGTGATACCTCATCCCATGGTGACGGATGATCTCGCCCAGCGGCTTAATGTAGATGTTGAATAGGAGAGGAGAGAGAACCGACCCCTGAGGCACCCCACAAGTCAGGGGTCTCGGGTCAGCTCTATCCTCTCCTATCAACACCGACTGGGAACGGCCCTGGAGGAAGGAGGCGAACCAGCGCAGAACCACGCTGCCCGCCCCCAACTCCTCGAGCCGTCCCAAAAGTATACCGTGGTCGACAGTATCGAAAGCCGCTGAGAGATCTAAGAGAGCAAGGATGGACGCACTCCCTCCATCCCGCTCTCGCCAGAGATCATCCATAAGCGCGACCAATGCGGTCTCTGTCCCATGTCCCGGCCTGAAACCTGACTGGAAGGGGTCCAGATAATCCGTTTCCTCCAGAATCCTCTGGAGTTGCAACGCCACCACCTTCTCAACCACCTTTCCCAAAAAGGGAAGGTGGGAGACTGGGTGAAAATTGCCCAGGATGGTAGGGTCCAGGGATGGTTTCTTGAGGAGGGGGTGCACCAGCGCCTCCTTAAAGGCAGCCGGGAACACCCCCTCACTCAAGGACGAATTTATAATCGCCTGGACCCAGCCACATGTCACCTCACTAGCTGATTTTACCATCCAGGAGGGACATGGGTCAAGTTGGCATGTGGTGGCATTTACAGTCCGGAGGATCCTGTCTATTTCATCAGGCCCAACAGGATCAAACTGCTCCCAGATAACATGGCAAGTACGGGCCTCTGGCATCTCCCCAGATCTTGTCTCACGCTTGGAGTCCAACTTGGAATGAATCTGAGCGATTTTGTCCTGCAGATGCTCAGAAAACTCTTCCGATCGGCCCTGTAAATGGGTCTCCCCTTGCTCCTGACCCAAAAGTGATCTTGTAATCTTAAACAGGGCCGTCGGGCGGCATTCTGCAGACGCAATAAGAGCGGAGAAATATTCACGTTTCGCCGCTCTTACCGCCACAAGGTAGGCCTTAACTGCGGCTCTAGATTGTGTTCGGTCAGATTCAGTCTTCGTCTTTCTCCAGCGGCGCTCTAGACGTCTCTTAACCCTCTTCAAGGTCCTCAACACATCCGTAAACCACGGTGAGTGGCGGGCCGAACAGGGCCGGAGAGGTCGCACAGGCGCGATATTATCCAGAGCCCTGGCCGCTTCCCTATTCCAGGCCGCAGCCAGGACCTCCACTGGACCGTGAAGCAAGTCCTCGGGAATAACCCCCAGCTCCTTCTGAAACCTCACTGGGTCCATCAGTCGCCGAGGGCGGACCAATCGAGTAGGTCCCACCTCCCTGCGGAGTGGGGCAGCAGAAGAGAGTCTCAGGGTCACCAGGGCGTGGTCTGACCATGACAATGGGGAAAGATGTAACTCTCCCCTCAGATCACATTGCCACTGCTCGGACAAGAAAACTAAGTCCAGGGTGAGACCACTGTCACGAGTCGGGTCACGAATAATCTGGGACAGGCCCATAGCTGCCATGGTAGCCATGAACTCCCGGGCCGCCTCCGAGGACCGCCCCAGGGACGGCAGGTTGAAGTCCCCCAGAACCATGAGTCTGGGGAACTCCACTGCCAACCCCAAGACAGCCTCGAGCAGCTCAGGCAGGGAGGTCGCTACGCAGCAGGGAGGCTGGTACAGCAGCAACACTCCCAACTGTTCTCGTGAACCCAACTTGAAAAACAGGGTCTCACACCCGGCCACTTGTGGAGCAGCGCCCCTGAAGGCCACAAGGGACTCTCGGATGACAACTGCCACCCCTCCTCCCCTGCCCCGGTGTCTCGGCTGATGCCACACCCGAAACCCAGCTGGGCACATTTCCGAGAGGGCTACTCCCCCCTCTGGGCCCAGCCAGGTCTCGGTAATACACACCAGGTCAGCCCCATCCTCTGTGATTAAATCACTTATAAGGTGGGCCTTGTTATTCACCGACCTGGCATTCAGCAGCAACAGTCGGAGACCGGAGCCCACAAGGATCTGCTTACCAGGGCCTGGGTATGAACACGGGGGGCCGGAACGCGCCACCGGTAACAAACACCGGGGGCGCCTTCCCCGGTAATGGCTCGCCCTCCGGTTCCCGTCATACCGTCCCCTGCCCGTCACCACCTGAATCAAATGGCCCGCCCCCCAGCCCCCAGAGATTCCCAACTCTGGCCTAGTAGCCTCCACTCCCAGGCCTCCGGAATTCTTGGGCTTAATCAAGGGTCCCTTATCCCATTCACCCATCATCCAATCTCACAGCAAATCGGGTAGTGACAAGACCCCCCAGTGCACCAGCTCACGCTCTCGGCACTGTAAGGATCCCGCACCACCCCTAGTCACGCTCTGTACCTCTCCCTCGACTTCTCTCACTGGTCAGGGAGAGGTACCAACACTCACCAGCAATCACTCCTACCCCACCTCACTCTCACTCAGGGGGGTACTCTTACCAAACCATACAGTCTTGGTTCCCCCCACCTCGTCTGTCACCCAGTGGGGGGTCCACATTCATACTAAGGGACCCCTATACACCCTCTGCCACCTTATATTAAATGGGACGCTGTCCAGGTCTTCATAGGGGTTAGTCCATGTTGTTGTTATTTTTCGTATGTCCTGGTCTCCTGGGCTCCAGCCTCCGCCCCATCTGCACCTTCCAGGGCCGCAGGGTTCGCCTCCAACTCCAGCCAGATTTAACATCAAGGCTTCCAACCCTCTCTATATCAAACCATAATCACATTATTTCTATAAATCCCTCCATTAACAAATATTTTTGTTGTTTATTCGTTCAGTCGCTTCCGACTCTTCGTGACTTCATGGACCAGCCCACGCCAGAGCTTCCTGTCAGCCATCACCATCCCCAGCTCCCCCACGGTCGAGTCCATCACCTCCAGAATATCATCCATCCATCTTGCCCTTGGTCGGCCCCTCTTCCTTTTGCCTTCCACTTTCCCTAGCATCAGCTGCTTCTCCAGGGTATCCTGTCTTCTCATTATGTAGCCAAAGTACTTCAGTTTTGCCTTTCATATCATTCCCTCAAGTGAGCAGTCTGGGTTGATTTCCTGGAGTATGGACTGGTTTGATCTTCTTGCAGTCCAAGGCACTCTCAGAATTCTCCTCCAACACCAAAGTTTAAAAGCATCTATCTTCCTTCGCTCAGCCTTCCTTATGGTCCAGCTCTCACAGCCATAGGTTACTACAGGGAATACCATTGCTTTAACTATGCGGACCTTTGTTGTCAGTGTGATGTCTCTGCTCTTAACTATTTTATCAAGATTTGCCATTGCTCTCCTCCTTTGCAGTGGTATCATCTGCATATCTGAGATTGTTAATGTTTCTTCCAGCGATTTTAACTCCAGCCTTGGATTCATCAAGTCCAGCACGTCACATGATGTGTTCTGCATACAGGTTGAATAGGTAGGGTGAGAGTATACAACCCTGCCGTACTCCTTTCCCAATCTTAAACCAGTCCGTTGTTCTGTGGGTCTGTTCTTACCATTGCTACTTGGTTGTTATACAGATTCCTCAGGAGGCAGACAAGATGACTTGGTATCCCCATACCACCAAGAACTTGCCACAGTTTGTTATGATCCACACAGTCAAAGGCTTTAGAATAGTCAATAAAAGCGAAATAGATGTTTTTCTGAAAGTCCCTGGCTTTCTCCATTATCCAGCAGATATTGGCAATTTGGTCTCCAGTTCCTCTGCCTTTTCTAAACCCAGCTTGTACATCTGGCAGTTCCCGCTCCATGAATTGCTGGAGTCTACCTTGCAAGATCTTGAGCATTACCTTACTGGCATGTGAAATAAGTGCTACTGTTTGATAGTTTGAACATTCTTTAGTGTTTTCCTTTTTTGGTATGGGGATATAAGTTGATTTTTTCCAATCTGATGGCCATTCTTGTGTTTTCCAAATTGGCTGGCATATGGCATGCATCACCTTGGCAGCATCATCTTGCAAGATTTTAAACAGTTCAGCTGGGATACCGTCGTCTCCTGCTGCCTTGTTATTAGCAATGCTTCTTAAGGCCCATTCAACCTCACTCACTGCTCACGCTGTGGCATTCTGAACCAGCTGAAGCTTCCGGATACTCTTCAGGGGTAGCCCCATGTAGAGCACATTACAGTAATCTATACGGGAGATGACAAGGGCGTGAGTGACTGTTCGGAGGGCCTCCCGATCCAGGAAAGGGCGTAACTGGTGCACAACACGAAGTTGTGCAAAGGCCCTCCTGGCCGTGACTACCACCTGCTCTTCGAGCAGGAGTCGCGAGTCCAGGAGGACCCCCAGATTCCGCACTCGATCCGAGCGAGGTAGTGCCACCCCACCCAGAACCAAAGATGACAACTTCCCAGATCTAGGGGGGCCATCAATCCACAGCCACTCCGTCTTACCAGGGTTCAGTTGAGGCCTGTTGTTCCCCATCCAGGCCCCCACAGCCTCCAGACACTGAGATAAGGCATCGACCGCATCACTTACTTCACCTGGGATGGAGATGTACACCTGGGTATCATCAGCATATTGGTGATACCTCATCCCATGGTGACGGATGATCTCACCCAGCGGCTTCATGTAGATGTTGAACAGGAGAGGAGAGAGAACCGACCCCTGCGGCACCCCACAAGTCAGGGGCCGCGGGTCAGCCCTCTCCTCCCCTATCAACACCGACTGGGAACGGCCCCGGAGGAAGGAGGTGAACCAGCGCAAAACTACGCCGCCCACCCCCAACTCCCTGAGCCGTCCCAAAAGTATACCATGGTCGACGGTATCGAAAGCCGCTGAGAGATCTAAGAGAGCTAGGATGGACGCACTCCCTCCATCCCGCTCTCGCCAAAGATCATCCATAAGCGCGACCAATGCGGTCTCCGTCCCATATCCCGGCCTGAAACCTGACTGAAAGGGGTCTAGATAATCCGTTTCCTCCAGAATCCTCTGGAGTTGCCACGCCACCACCTTCTCAACCACCTTTCCCAAAAAGGGAAGGTGGGAGACTGGGCGAAAATTGCCCAGGATGGTAGGGTCCAGGGACGGCTTCTTGAGGAGGGGGTGCACCAGCGCCTCCTTAAAGGCCTCCGGGAACACACCCTCACTCAAGGACAGATTAATCATCGCCTGGATCCATCCACATGTCACCTCACTGGCCGATTTCACCAGCCAGGAGGGACAAGGGTCAAGCTGGCATGTGGTGGCGTTCACAGTCCGGAGGATCCTGTCCACTTCCTCAGGCGCAACAGGATCAAACTGTTCCCAGATAACGTGGTAAGTATGAGCCCCTGGCATCTCCACAGATCCTGTCTCATGCTTGGAGTCCAACTTGGAATGAATCTGGGCGATTTTATCCTGCAGATGCTCGGCAAACTCTTCTGATCGGCCCTGTAAGTGGGTCTCCCCCTGCTCCTGACCCAACAGTGATCTTGTAATTTTAAAAAGGGCTGTCGGGCGGCATTCTGCGGATGCAATAAGAACGGAGAAATATTCACGTTTCGCCGCTCTTACCGCCACAAGGTAGGCCTTAACTGCGGCTCTAGCTTGTGTTCGGTCAGATTCAGTCTTCGTCTTTCTCCAGCGGCGCTCTAGACGTCTCTTAACCCTCTTCAAGGCCCTTAACTCTTCGGTAAACCACGGAGAGCGGCGGGCCAAGTAGGGCCGGAGAGGTCGCATAGGCGCGATCTTGTCCAGGGCTCCAGCCGCGGCCCTTTTCCAGGCCGCGGCCAGGAGCTCCACTGGACCGTGAAGCAAGTCCTCGGGAATAACCCCCAGCTCCTTCTGAAACCTCACTGGGTCCATCAGTCACCGGGGGCGGACCAATCGAATAGGTCCCGCCTCCCTGCGGAGTGGGGCAGCACAAGAGAGTCTAAGGGTCACTAGGGCGTGGTCTGACCATGACAATGGGGAAAGATGTAACTCTCCCCTCAGATCACATTGCCACTGCTCAGACAAGAAAACTAAGTCTGGGGTGAGACCAGTGTCCCGAGTCGGGTCACGAATAATCTGAGACAGGCCCATAGCTGCCATGGTAGCCATGAACTCCCGAGCCGCCTCCGAGTCCCATCCCAGAGATGGCAGATTAAAGTCCCCCAGAACCATAAGTCTGGGGAACTCCACTGCCAACCCCGAGACAGCCTCGAGCAGCTCAGGCAGAGAGGTTGCTACGCAGCAGGGAGGCTGGTACAGCAGCAACACTCCCAACTGTTCTCGTGAACCCAACTTGAAAAACAGGGTCTCACACCCGGCCACTTGTGGAGCAGCACCCCTGAAGGCCACAAGAGACTCTCGAATGATCACTGCCACCCCTCCTCCCCTGCCCCGGTGTCTCGGCTGATGCCAGACCTGAAACCCGGCTGGGCACATTTCCGAGAGGGCCACTCCCCCCTCTGGTGCCAGCCAGGTCTCGGTAATACATACCAGGTTGGCCCCCTCATCCGTGATCAAGTCACTTATAAGGGGGGCTTTGTTGTTCACCGACCTGGCGTTCAACAGCAGCAGCCGGAGCCCGGAGCCACGAGGATCTGCTTACCAGGGCCTGGGTGTGAACACGGGGGGCCGGAACGCACCACCGGTAACAAACACCGGGGGCGCCTTCCCCAAAGATGGCATGCCCTCCGGTTCCCGTCATACCGTCCCCTGCCCATCACCACCCGAATCAGATGGCCCGCCATATAGCCCCCGGAGATTCCCGGTTCTGGCCCAGTAGCCTCCACTCCCAGGCGTCCGGAATTCTTAGGGTTATTTAAGAGTCCCTTCTCCCAACCATCCCACACGCATTCCCACACACTCTTGGGCAGTGGTAAGACCCCCCAGTGCACCAGCTTTCGCTCTCGGCACTGGTAGGGTCTAGCACCACCCCACTCACACCCTGCACCTCTCCCCCAACTTCTCTCACTGGTCGGGGAGAGGTACCAACACTCACCACAATCACTCCTGCCCCACCTGCCTCTCACCCATATATATATATACACACACACACACACACACACACACACACATTTAATTTTTTACTTCAAACTTCCCTTCCTCTTAAAAAATAATCCATTTAATATTTCCCCTTCTACTACTATTCTATATACTTCTGTCTACACAATAAACATCAAATTATAGAAACAAATAAATTGTCTGCCTTTATAATAAACAATCTTAACCCTATTAGATCTAAAAAAAGTATAAAACATTATTATATCTTATCAATATCCTTTAAGTTTTACAAATCTATAACCTTATAAAACAATCATATTAGTCTCTTTATCAATCCAATTAAATATTCTTAATTTTTATAAATTGTCTACCTTTATAATTAACAATCTTAACCCTAATTATGCTTAAAAACAAGATAAAATATTATCAAAACTTGTCAATATCTTTTAAGTCTTAGAAATCAAAAATCCTGTAAATCATGTTAACCTCATTATCAGTCCAATTAAATATTCTTAATTTTTTACCCCTCCTCAAAATATACCAGGGCATTCAGATATTTCACCATTACACCAACAGCATTTTTATTTACAAAGATCTAACAGTGCAATAGCCTCAAAAAATACAAACTTTCCAGCGAATGAGAAAAAAAACTCCCACATAACATTGATTGAAATAGTCATATTATTTCCCCTGCTTGGCAGTTCCTTTTGCAGTCTTAAAGTTAAACAATCGTTTTAATCCCATAAACACCAATCCAGAGTTTTCAGCTGAGAGTTTTCCATTTTCCCCCACAACAATAAAAACACCATCTTTTCCAACATCGTCTTCTTCTTCTATCATAGTATTTTCATATAGTTGTTTCATTTTAACTAAAATCTCATCTCGAATGTCCCAAATAGTCTGTATAATGGTTTGACAACCCTTTGAAATAATATCTTCTTGCTGACAATGTAATTCTCTGAGATCTTCTTTAAACTCTTCCATTGTTCAAATAGTAAATCATAGCACACCCTAAAAAGTTAACTCACAGAAATAGAGGTCAATGAATTAATCCAAAATTAACCAAAGAAAATATACTAGCAGACAGTGGAAAAAAGTAAACAGAAAGCCTAAAATTTAAAATAAAAAATGTGTAGAAAGAAAAAGCACTTCAACCTTGAGATTCAGCAACAAAGATAACTATGGAAAGGCAATGCTACAGCTCTGAATATAACCCAGATGGGGAAAAAAGCCAAAACTTTTTTTTTTATAGTTAAAAATCTCCAAAAATAACTATAATCACCAAGAGATTCCACTTTTTCTTACTGTAAAAAGCTTCTCTTAAGATACAAAACTTAAAAAAACAAATTGGGTGTTTAAGATATGGAAAGGTGACGACTTATTTCCCTTTTTAATAAGGGAATGCAAATGTGGATTAGAACAAGATTAAATCCCAGCCTCCCAGTGTAGTCTTACCGATCAGTCGCAGATGCTGTCTACGATCTCCTGGCTACAACTCACCGTCTGGAGGACAAATGGGTCGATTCTCAGCATTTAATCCGGAAAAACTCTTGGGGCTACAGAAAAATCTGTCTGTGCCCGAAAAAACTACCACGCTGCCAGCTCTGCCCATGGAGCTCACAGGCAAAGTTGTTCAGTCGGCCATTTTCCACAGGAAGCTTCATTTGATGCCAGTTTTTTTATCCCATGGAGTGGTCATTCCATGGGATGCAGAACTGATAGGAGAAGACCCATAGGTCTTCTGCTGCCAATAACTGGCATCAAGGGAGATGTTCTCCACCCTGCATCTCTCCTCCCCTCTGCTTCTTGTGTGGCAGAACCTCTATTCTACTTCATTTCCAAGACAGAATGGGGGTTGGAAGTATAGTCAGCACACTTTAAAGCTGACATATTTTAAACTGGTTCCTGCACTGTATAACAGCACTTTAGCGCTGCCCTTCAGAAGAGCCCCATATGCAATCAGTTGGATCAGCACTATCTGGTAGTCATATTACCTCCTTTGAAAGAGCAATTTACTGCTTAGCAAGGCTGCAGAAATATTTGTGGACAACAGCGAATTAAATGAAGATCAGTCCTGGTGATGAAGCAGTCATAATATTTCCTTCCTAAATGTCAGATTGCTAGTGCACTGATTCATCAATTACTATTGTTTCAGCTTTAATGAACCTTACCTGTTGAGGCACAAAGCTAAATATGATTTCCACTAGATTTTTTCCTGGTTATGGCCTTAGGTAAGTCATGACAGTTTATAGAAAAAATGTTACGTACTTCTAGAAGTAAAGGCAGATGTAACTTGGCTAAGCAGTAACTTATTTATTTTCACAACCCAACCCCCATCCCTCGTTAGTACAATTACAGATGGAACAGCCAATAAAAAAGTGAGTCTGTTGGCGTTTGACTTCCTGGCCAAGCCGCGGTATATGCATTTTCCCCTTAATTGCCAGATCTTTCTGCTTCTTAAATAGTATTGTCATAATGCCTCTTATTGCTCTTTTTCCTCTTGGGAAAAGTATATGACAAATATTTGTTTATGTGCTCTTTTACTTATTATTTTCCAGGCCACACTGAAATGAGGCTGTTAAAAAGTTATTATCACATCTAAATCCATTTGACATAGTAACTTTGCTGTGTATTGATTTGAATATACAACCTGTGCAAATTGACCTGTGCTAAAGGAAAAGGCATTGGCAGGATATAGCGACTGCTGAACCAATAAACCAGTAGTACCCTTTAAAGTACAAAGCAAAACTGAAGGTCAAGAATCCCTTTTGGGAAAAAAAAAGATGAAATGTTGATATTGGGTTCTTAATATCCCTTTTTTTTTCTCTATAAAACTATTTCCGAGTCTTTCTGGCCTAAAAATGCCCCCCCAAAGTGACCACTAAATGCAAAATGAAATTTTTTGCAATGCACCCAAAACTAACAAATGTTGCCAATCTAATCCATTTAGACAAAAAGTGCCTCCATTTGACTGCCACAACGGAGAAAGCCCTGTTCTGTGCCCCGATTGACCTCGCCTTTCTTGTGGAAAGACACAAAAAGAACTTTCATAGCAGTTTTAAACTACAGATGGCTCAGGCTTGAGAAGTAATATTTTATATATCCTTGACCCAAACTGCTTAGGACTTTTTAGATAAGAAAACAATATCTTGTTTTGTGGCAGAAAATAGATTTCCCATTCATCAGCTCCAGGCTTTGAAAGTTGTAAGGGCAAAATACCCTTGGCAGACTCCATCATCCAAAAAGTAGTCTGATTTCTTTTCATGGGTGGTTCTACCAAAGACTGGGTGTCTTTGCTGAAATGTGTGGTCAGTAGAACTGGCATACAGTAATTGGCGATCACTCGTAGCCGAGTAAGATTGTCTTCCAAAGGTAAAATTTTAACGGTGGATCCGTAAGTGGCTATAAAGGCCAATTCTGGATCCGCACAACCTCCCACAATGAGGGCATAGGTTTCCGGGTGGGAGACGGTCATGATGAGGGTTTGCCTGACGTGCCTTCCTCTTAGCTCTCTTCTCCCTTTCGCCCTGTACTCGTGCTTCTTCAAAGTCCATAGCGCCATTAATAAAGGATGACCTCCAACTGAAACGCTCATGAGTTAGGGCTTCCCAGTTCTCAATGCTGATATTACATTTTTTAAAATTAGCTTTGAGAGTATCTTTGAATCTCTTTTGCTGTCCACCAATATTCTGTTTTCCATTCTTAAGTTGGGAGTAAAGTAGCTGCTTTGGAAGACGATGGTCAGGCATTCGAACAACATGACCGGTCCAGCGAAGTTGATGTTGGATGATCATTGTTTCAATGCTGGTGGTTTTCGCTTCTTCTAATATGCTAACGTTAGTCCGCCTATCTTCCCAAGTAATTTGCAGAATTTTTTGGAGGCAGCGTTGATGGAATCTTTCAAGAAGTTGGAGGTGGCGTTTGTAGAGGGTCCATGTTTCACAGGCGTACAGAAGAGTTGGTAGTACAATGGCTTTGTAAACAAGCATTTTGGTCTCCCTGCGAATGTCCCGATCCTCAAACACTCTACGCTTCATTCATTCATACAGTAGTCACAGGGGCATTAGTAAAAGCCTTGATGACACCCGTGTGATGGTTGCATTGGTTTATTATTAGTGAGTTTGTTTTTACCTCAGGTGTGGATTGTGTGTGTGTTGCTGCTTCTTTATTTTTTATGTCTTTTATGCTGCTTTAATTATTGTTAGCCATCCAAAGTTGTGAATTTGAGATGGGCAGCCGTATAAATTACAATAAATAAAATAAAAAACATTTATCTGTGATTCTACTTTCCTGGAATCTGCCAGTTAGTTATGCTTTTCTTTTTCTGAAATGGATGTGTTCAGCTTAGGGCCAGGATAGTTGAATGACTGCATCTTTATCATTCATTCACTGGATTTATATCCCACCTTTCCTTCAAGAGCTCATGGTAGCTTACATAGCATTCCCTCTTTCAATTTCCCCCCACAACTGCAAGGTGGGGCTAAGAGAGAGAGTGAGACAAACTGGCCCCAGGTCCCTCAGAGAGCCTCCATCGGAGTGTGGACTTGAACCTGGGTCTCCTTTGTTTTAACCTAACGTCTAAACTACTGTGTTTGCTCACAAATTCTCTTTTAAGCCCTGGTATGTGTTATTTTGTCAAGGGCACAACAAAACAAAAACCATAACAAATACAATATTATCATCTTTAAAAAACATTCATATGTAAGATAAAAGTCAACTTTAAACATATTATATATTTTTGGAACTTAAAACAGAAGAAACACATTTTAAACTATTTATTTTTCTTTAATACTGAAATCGGACCAGTAGGAAAAGTTAAGAAAATTCTCTCTATAAAAAGCATTGAAGTTATCAAAAGAGGAACCATTTAAGAGAATGAAAGGCCTGCACTTTTCAAGGAGACTTCACTGCTTTAAACCAGTATTTAAAATTATATTTTTGGCTCATCTTCTTTAGTTATTTTTAATTTGTTTTACATTCTTATGTAAGACACAATAGACCTGCTACATCCCTGAGAGGTCTCTATAAATACAAATATTTC
Source organism: Charina bottae (assembly GCA_023362775.1). NCBI lineage: Eukaryota > Metazoa > Chordata > Lepidosauria > Squamata > Charinaidae > Charina > Charina bottae. The sequence goes on along the minus strand of JALMGJ010000001.1, from coordinate 74,571,105 downwards.
TGATTATTAACAGTGCTGCTCTTAGAAATGTTTTCAATACATGAACAGAAAAGATCAAACTACAAAAGGAAAGGGTTTTGCAGAATATATTCATTTTACCTGTGCTCACCAGCTAAAACTTTTGATTATAGGACACCAGCAAATGTACTTGGAGAAAGAGAAGCTCTCCTAAGATTAATGAGTTTTCTTAGTCTATAAAAATATTCTTTTGTGGACTTGCTATGTATAACTGAACAAAATAATAAGCTTGACAAAAGGGGATGAATGTATTTTTTTATTGCCAAAGACAGAATATCCTTGGTAAATGTTTTTTACCAAGGGGTGGAGAAGGAAAAACAAGGGGTGGAGAAGGAAAAATACAGTATAATCTCTAACAATCAAATCAATGGTAAATATTGAATGTCCTGATTTCTGAAATGCATTCTGCTTCCAACAATACAATATTTTTTTATTGGCATTTGAGATATTATTCTCCTGGTTTTTTGTTTTGTTTTCAGTGTCTGCCCTCTTTTTTCTTTCTGTTATATGTCCCACCATTAAATAATATTTGTTTGTTGAGAATGCATAATGGGACATTTTCTAATTTTGGAGGCAAGTCTGATTGTAGTGAAAATGTTCTGTCCGGATTGTAATTTTTTTTAATATGATGGTGTGGTGGTTAAGGCACCAGGGTAGAAACCAGGAGACCCGGTCTCCTGGTTTGTGAGTCCTAGTCAAGAAGGGGACGGCAGAGGATGAGATGGTTAGATAGCATCACCGATGTCATGAACATGAATTTGAGTAAACTCTGGGAGACAGTGGAGGACAGGAAGGCCTGGCGTGCTATGGTCCATGAGGTCACGAAGAGTCAGACACGACTAAACGACTGAACAACAACAACAATGGATACTGAAGATAACATAACTGATGTTGCCATATGATTCTAACTGTAATCTACAAAAACACACCTGGAATGTACAAGCAAGCAAGCAGTCTTTCCAAAAAGCCAGTATGGAACCAGCTGAAGTTTGAATAAGTTGAATCTGTGGCTTGAACTTTAGTAAATGGTACTACCCTTTAGTTTAAGGTGCTTTGGTGTGATTTGCCTGCTACCATTTTCCAGCAAGGTTGCAACCTCTCCCCACCCTGCAACGGGCTCTTTATATAGTTACGTGGTGGGTTTTTTCCATGCTGGGGATAGGTATACTTACCACATTTGGCTAGGATGGGCAATCATTTGGGGGGGGGGTGAGGTAACAATTTACAGGATCAATTACATATCTTCATAAGTGGGATAGACAGAACTCAATTTTTAAAAATAGAAAATGACACTGATGGGTATTCCCTTCCCTAGAATGAGAATATTTCTCTCTTTTTTCACTCTTCACACAGTATTGAAGGAAAGAGAATGAGTTACTGAATTCACTGTCTTGAATTTTTACCTGAAGCTCATGCAAATTCTCACTGAACAAGCATTTTCTTGTTGCTGAGTGCCAGCAGTTTCCAAATCATCTGCTGGAAAACCTTGGAATATTGCTTACAAGGGATTAGCTTGATCGGCTGCTTTTTCTGCACGCAAATATCCATGTCTCCTAACAGAAGGGTGATTTTCACTTGATCTCTTTGGTTCACTTTTATCCTTATCTGATCTTGCAGAAAAAACTAGTCCATTGCTTCAGGATCCACTACTACTACTAACAACAACAACAACAAAAGTCATTTTTGTTACCCTTGAGATTCCTTTTGCTGATTAACTTGACAGAAATTTCATGGACGCAGAAGCCTCTGGATCCGCCAGAACCTCCTTTACCTGCTAGGGGTGTGCCTTTTGCCCTTCTCTTGAAAATAGAACTAGTGGCATAAATACAGTCAGGGCAGTGACTGCGGCCCACAGGTACAACAGGCTCAGCTTTAATCTTTAATAACCAAGCCTGGCTGTGGTTTGTGGTAAGCCGGTCAAGCACCCATTTGCAGTAGTAGCAATCCCTATGGCACTCTGCAGCAAATGCCTGGGAGGCAGCTTGCCTGCTATTTTAGTTTTCTTGCAGAATACCAAGTGGTGCCATACAATGAAAAAAATTAGGATAGTTAGCTTGCAAATGTTTACCACCAGATAAAACTGAGCTGGGTAGCACTTTTATACATGAGTACAGTTTTACACATCCATGTAATCCCTCCTTTAAACTGAAGTCAATTCAAGTAAATGGATGACCAAGTTGATGTGCTCTTTTGCTTTCTATGGAACCTGCTCTTTTACTTTCAGGAAGTCCTATTTAACATCATCTAGTGAAGAGCAGGGAAAGCTGTTCTCTACTTTGGCAAGGCTGGTAATATTTATGCCTGCAAATCCCTGAGGGTGAATTAAAATCTAAGACGAATGAAAGACATGTCATCACAATTCATCATAGCAAGGGAATAAACTATAGCCCAGCTAATAAATATTTTTAAATAAATGGAATAATAAATCCAGTCATGTACAATCTAATCTGTTGTTCTCTCTATATATTCAGCTGCCTCTCTTATTTTTGCTATGGTCCATCAGGTAGCAAAGGCATCCAAAATAAATTTCTTTAAAAATAGCTTTTTGGTTTGATTTATGTGATAGATAAATAGCCCTGCGTGCGGAGTGAGCTCCCGCACTAGCTCCAGCTCTTGCCAACCTAGCAATTCGAAAGCATGCAAATGCAAGTAGATAAATAGGTACCACTTCGGTGGGAAGGTAACAGCGTTCTGCGCGCGTCATGCCGGCCACATGACCGTGGAAGTGTCTTCGGACAACGCTGGCTCTTCGGCTAACAAACAGAGATGAGCACCGGCCCCTAGAGTCGGACACGACTGCACAAATGTGCGGGGGGTACCTTTACCTTTTTTTTTTTATGTGATAGATCTACCATGTTGAGTTGGAGAATTAATTAGAAATATTTGTGAGATTTACATTTTACATTGAACTTGGAAAAGAACCCTTGCAATGAATTATAATCAACAAAATACAATGGCAGTTTGTAATTCCTGAAGGGACCTTTTCGAATTAACTTTATGCTGAAGCTGAAAATGAATAATCCAAAGCTATTTACCAAAGTCAGTTAGCTCAATTGTACAAAATAAGTCAGATATACTAAAGCCAGAATTCAAGCATGTATGATTAAGCTTTTAAGCCCTTGATCTCAGTGAGATTTAGGCATGCCAGAATTTTATTTATTGCCAATGTAGAGCTGTCAGCTGTTAAGATGCATGATGTGGAAAAGTCAAATCCTTTAAAGTTAGAAATTGGGGTCACCAGATGAAACTGATTGGCAGTAAATTCTGGATAGCAACTACTTGTTCAGACAATACACAATTATGATTGCTGACTCAGCCACAGGACTGGTACAGTGTGCATTTGATTAAGTATATAATATTTATGTGTGCATAGATGACACATGCTTTTCAGATGTTATAACAAGACTTTAGACTTATTTCTAATAAGATGTATTTAGTAATATTGTGTCTATTGTGTTTTTATGATTTTTAATTCTGTAAGCTGTCCGGAGTCACTGTGTATGAGTTGGGCGGCCTTATAAATCTGTTTAATAAATAAATAAATAATATAACACAAAGCAAGGCTTGGATAACAAGACTATGTATTTCCTGTAGAATATAGCAGGGTTGATTAATATGCAGCATGGAGCAAAAATGCTGATGATATAAGCAGTGCCCATCTTGGCCCAGAAACATATCTGACTAAGGAGAAGGTGGACCATGGGAGAGAAAGCCAAATCTGAACATATAAGCACAGTGGTTGGGGTGGCTAAACTCCTTGGAAACAAGGTGTAGTATACAGTGTTGGATATATGGGATTGGATAAAGTTAGCATCTGCAGCACACGTGATTTATATTCACAAGGCTCCAAGTTCAAATTCCATTTCATAAGAGCACAGTACAACAGGCCCTGCTCTCCTGCTTTTAGAATTCATATTTCTAAAAAAATATGCATATTTCCATGTGGAACCTGCATGTTAAGAGAACTGACTATTGCTAGGATCTCATCCTCCTTTATGGGGTGAAGGCTGCGTGATTCCCACTTGAAGGTTCTTATCTAATAGACTGGCAAAAATGCAATTTTAACTTCGAACATCCCTGGTAAGTACCAGCAACAGAACAGCAAGTCCAGTTGTGTTCTATACTAGGATGGGATTAATTGCAGATATACAGCTATCAGAAAATTTACCTCACATTTTTAATACAGTAAAAGTTGCCTTTCCCACACTACTATGTTGATTAGAACAGGTGCCTTTTAGAGTCTGAGGTCCAGATTTTGCAACACAAAATCATTAACTCAAAAATTGTATACAAAAGTGAATTTCTAAGAGAAATATGCATACAAAGATGCATACGTAAGGGAAAGATCCATTCAAAAATAATTTTAGAGTCTGAGGTCCAGATTTTGCAACACAAAATCATTAACTCAAAAATTGTATACAAAAGTGAATTTCTAAGAGAAATATGCATACAAAGATGCATACGTAAGGGAAAGATCCATTCAAAAATAATTGGAGTGTTCTTGTATTTTCCTTTCAAAAATCAGTGGATATGGCATAAGCTGACATGGATTGGATCTTAACTGATCCATATATCAGTATTTTGGTGTCACTGGTGTAACCTCTCAAATTATAGTTGAATGGTTTAATCTGTGGGTGTGGCTAGATAGAGCAATCTTGGCAAACAGAGAAGAAAGAGATTTTTGTTACCGGGAGAAGGTGTTATGCTATAGATCTGGCAGAACCATTATTTTGTAAGTCCTTAACAACTTGGTGGGGCGTGGTGGCTCAGCAGGTAAGACGCCAGGCTTGTTGATTGGAAGATCGCAAGTTCAGAGGTTCGAATCTCTAGCCCCGCGTGACGGAGTGAGCTCCCGCACTAGCCCCAGCTCTTGCCAACCTAGCAATTCGAAAGCATGCAAATGCAAGTAGATGAATAGGTACCACTTTGGTGGGTAGGTAACAGCGTTCCACGTGCGTCATGCCGGCCACATGACCGTGGAAGCGTCTTCGGACAACGCTGGCTCTTCGGCTAACAAACGGAGATGAGCACTGGCCCCTAGAGTCGGACACGATTGCACAAATGTGTGGGGGGAACCTTTACCTTTTTAACAACTTGGTGCTGAAAGGTACTGCTGGAATGGAAGTTCCTTGACAGAACTGATCTACCAGTGGAACAGCAAAGAATCCTATGTGGTTCAACAAAGAAGAGAAGATTTTTGTTGCTGTCAGGAAAGAATCCCATGAATTCTAGTCACGCCTCAGACACGAAGCCAGCTGGGTGACCCTGGGCCAGTCACTCTCTCTTAGCACTAGGAAACAGGCAATGGCAAACCACTTCTGAAATCTTGCCAAGAAAACTTCAGGAACTAGTTGAGGCAGTTGCCAGGAGTCAAAATTGACTTGAAGGGACAAAAAACAAACAGGAAAGAAGAGTCAGATGAGAGGTTTACTGTCTAGTGGGACACTTTGAAATCTGGGGTTACTTGCCTGTTGCTTGTAAAAGCTTTGTTCTCTGTAATAAATATCTAGAGAAAAAGCAAAGTAAAAGATAATGATTCACATGTCTTTTCTGCAAATTTGATTCAGCCTGGCCCTAGAGCCCTTAGTGTTATACTGGATCTCCAAATCTTGATTCTATACGGTCTTATAGACATCACAAATAATCAGGAATACTCACACTCAAAATGGTGACACCATAGTCATTGCCCCCTGCTTTACCCACTAGAACATATCATTTTATTATCCGTAACTTATAACACTACTTAAGAGACCAGTCTTGTGAGAAGAAATACATTCCTTTCCTTGGGCAAACGCAAGACATATTTACAATAGATTCTTCCATTCCATTTTTGCTAATGAAAACATTCCATTAATTTGCTAGTTTGTGGTTTTCAAAGTACAGACACTGTGCCAGCAAAGAAGGGAAGTTCCACAAGTGAAGCCATCAATATTTTGTACTCCAGAAGATTTGTGAATGCTGTTAATGGTGTTTAGAAAGAAAAGAGTGATTCTGTAACAGCAGCAGGCACATTCTTTCCCTCAGCACACTGCCATCAACCAAAGTCCCTCGGGTATACTGATAGCCTGAAGTTGAGGTGGAAGAGAGGACAAATCAAAAGCTTCCAGCCAATGCTGCAGGATCAAGCCTGCCCAGTCAGCAGAAGTCCTGCTCTGTAAAGGCTCAAATGAGTTGTCCCTCCTGTCAGAGCAGCTTCAGTGCTCCACTCCTGGGCCTTGAGGCTTTCCTTTTGACCCGATTCTCACTGAAAATTGATAGCCTTTTCTTCTTCTACCTGCAGCCAGCTTGTACCATATGTAACTGAATGAAGCTTTACACAGAGAATCATCAGATACAAGGGTGGGGAGGCACCTTGGACGTCATCTTGCCCAGTGCAGGAATCCACTACTACAGTCTCCCTGACAGCCTGCTGCCGGTTTAAACACGTTCACCACCTTTCAAGGCAGTCTGTTCCACTGTTGAACAGCTCTTTACCATTAGGATCCCCCCCCCCCCGATAAGCTGTCTTACCACTAAAAAAAATTAAAAAAAACTAAAAAAGGGGCGTGATGGCTCAGCGGTTAAGACGCCAGGCTTGTTGATCGGAAGGTTGCAAGTTCGGAGGTTCGAGACCCTAGCCCCGCGTGACGGAGTGAGCTCCTGCACTCGCGCCCAGTTCTTGCCAACCTAGCAATTCAAAAGCATGCAAATGCAAGTAGATAAATTGGTACCACGTTGGTGGGTAGGTAACAGCGTTCCACGTGCGTCATGCTGGCCACATGACCGCGGAAGCGTCTTCGGACAACGCTGGCTCTTCGGCTAACAAACGGAGATGAGCACCGGTCCCTAGAGTCGGACACGACTGTGCAGGGGAAACCTTTACCTTTACCACTAAAACTAGATGTTAGGGGTCAGGTCTCTAATTCATCTTTATTGATTTACTAATTTTCTGCTTTGTATGGCAGAGCTTTCACTGATCTGTAGTCTAAAGTAGCACACCTAAATGAGTCCTGCATAACAATGTAGGAGAGCCCTGCTAGGTTAGACCACAGGGCCTATCTAGTTCATCATCCTCCCCCATGGAGGACAACCCAGTGTCTCAAGCATCATCCTATTCAGGTTCCCCAGCATCTAGTTCTCAGAGGCAGGTACCTCTGAACTGAAATTAGAATACCATCATCATGATTAGTAGCAGATCTTAGTGGTTAGAAGTAATGAACAAAAGATGGTGGAAACCCATATCTTCTTCATCAATTCAGTCTGAACCATATCAAAGGCCTTTTCAGGATCCAGCAAAATTAAAGCAGCTGATTCCAATTTATTTGCTGTGATAGCCACAGTATCAATCACCAGGCAAATACTGTCAGATGCTTGTGTATTTGTTATAAATCCAGCTTGAGATAGATGAATTATAGATGGTATTACTTTCTGTAGTCTCCTGACTAGTGTTGCAGTTAATATTTTAGCATCCACATTAAACAAAGATATTGGTCTATCTATAACTTGTACATCTTGTGGAATCTTTAACAGATTTTAATATTACTGTGATATTTGGTCTTGAAGAAGTCTTTTGAGAATACCATGGATAACTAAGAAAACAAATAGACGGTAGAAGAAATCAAGCTAGAGTTCTCATTGAAGGTGCATATGACCAGGTTCAAATTATTATAGTTTAGACACATTGTGCAAAGACATGCTCGCTTGAGAAGTCTATAATGCTGGGAAAGATGGAAGGAAAGAGAAAAGGATGACCAACAGCAAGGTGGATGGACTGGATTACAGTGGCAATGGGTGCACCATTACCAGACCTGAAAGCCCAGGTTGGGGACAGATCATCCTGGAGAAGGTCTACTGTATCTATATGGCCACTTAAGAGTTGACACTGGCTTGATGGTACATAATCAATCCATTAATCCATTGCTGTTTCATTACAGGATTCCCTAGTTGATATAATTGAGTATAAAAATCATAAAATTGATGATTAATAGTTTCTGTCAGAGTAAATACATTAATTACTTTTTCTTTGAAGTATATCCTATTTCTTAAGATATTCTACTTGTCATTTGTTCATATATTTGTTTTAAAAAAGATTCTTAATTGATATTCAGTCAAATTTCCTAAACATCTTCTTTTATAGTTCCAATAGCTTTTAAAGCACATTTTATGTGAAACAGCTCATATTCATGTACTTGAAATAGACATGAATTACCAGCAGTGTTGTCCCCCACTTCATTACTTGTTCTACTCATAAGGTCTGTCTTTCTCCTTCAGTCTACCTATAACTCTTGCATCCCCATTTTATTGATACATGAAAATTCAGCTCTTCAAAAATCATTAAAATGTAGCTTTTCATATGCACAAATGTATGTATAAAAGCATATGGGCCATTGGCAGCCTTGCTAATCTTTGAGCAGTAACTGGAGATTTAAAAACACTTTCTCAGAAAATCAAAGACTTTATTTCTTGGCAATATAATGTCAACACCTTGTCAGTTACCTCCTCCAAGATGCAATTACAATGAGTATTAATGATTTTGAACTTCTGGCAATGGGCTGCCTGATGAGAAGGATGCCAAGACTTTTTAAATGTAAAACTAATTGTCATATTCCAAAATTTATTAACAGTGCCTTGCCATTTAATTCATCACCACTGGAACTTCCTTTCTATTTTCCCACATTGGAAAGTTCTAGTAGCTTCCTTTGAAAAGTAGTAGTAGTTTCCGCGAACCCGGCCCAGCTGCCCCACCGGGAGTGGCGGAGAAAGAGCTGCCACCCTCCGGCCAGCAGGACGGGCGCGGGAGAGCGGAAGGCTGCACCCTCTCCACTGGGCGGGACCCGCGCCTCCTTCCCTGCCAGCGCCCGAGAGCAGACACCAGCCGGGACCCCGCGCGGAAGATGCTGCGCGCTGCCAGCGCCTGACGTCAAGGCGGCTGCGCTTCCGCACCTGACGGGCGGGCGAGGCAGAGAGAGAACGGGAGATGGAGGGGCTCCCTCTCCGGCCTCTGCGCCCCTTCAGGCCCGTCTCTCCGAGCACACTGAGCGAGGCCCGGCGCGGCAGGGAGGCGCTGCTGGCCCAGGATGCGGCGCTGTCGGAGGCGGCGCAGGAGCAGCTGCAGGGGCTGCTGTGGCTGGAGATGGTGCTGCTCCGACCAGCCGTTCCCGTGGGCGCAGCGCCCGCTCTGCAACCCGCCTTGGGAGGCACTCCTGGAGAAGCGGCCGCGGGAGGCCCTCCGGGTACACCCTCCCGCCCCATCAATCCCCCCACCCCGCCGTTCGGCGTCCTCTCCCCCCACTAACCCGAGCCCTGTGGCGGCCGGGGGAGCCGAGACAGGCTCGGACCGGAGGCGGCCAAGGGGAGAGCAGGCGGCTCTTCGCCCTGCGCCACCCTGCTGCTTGTGTCCCGGGCCCGCGCCCTCGCCTGGATGCTGCGGAGCAGTGCCATCTCCAGCCGCAGCAGCCCCTGCAGCCGCTCCTGCGCCGCCTCCGACAGCACCGCGTCCCGGGCCAGCAGCACCTACCTGCCGTGCTGGGCCTCGCTCAGTGCGCTCGGAGAGACGGGCCAGAAAGGGCGCAGAGGCTGGAGAGGGAGCCCCTGCAGACAGATTTCATTGCCAACGGTCAGATTAACCCTCAATCAATGGCTGTTAGTCCAAATCAACTAGCGGTGGTAGGCACACCCCGTATGCTAAGCTTAGTTAGCATTAACCTTGGTTAAACTTTCTGTGGCTCACGCTCTTGTGCAAACCCACCCTGTTCGGTCCGTTCAGGACACACCGTCCCGTGCCAGCCCAGAAAACGCGTTTCAATTAATCGCCCGGGGAATGCCGCCAACGAGAGCGCATTTGCACGCGTATGTACGGATACACACAGACACGCCACCGGGGTTACGTGCAGAAACACCGCGTTGGAACCTTCCCCCCCGCAAGGGACCACGGCACGAGGGGACCCCGCTCCTTCCCGTCCCACCCCCTTCATTCAATCCGGAAACCGGGGGATGTCCTCAAAGGCAGCCACCACCAAGCCGCGGAAGAGCAGAGCCAGCACCGCGCGTGCCCACATGACGACCAATCCCTCCCTCACCTGTCGGGCTCCAGCTCGCGCCTGCCTTCGTCTCTGTGGATCCAATCCAATGCTCGAGAGCCAGGGGGCGGGGTTTGCGGGTGGGAGCCAATCGCATGGAAGGGGAGGGGGTGAGTTCAGCTGCGGAAGAGCCACACTCAAGGGGCCAAAGAGCCGACCCTTGTTGTAGGCCAATCTCAATCCTTTAAAACCCCTGAAATAAAGGTCTCTCTCTTTCAGGTTTTAAAGGGCAAAAAACCCTCAACGATCCTACCAAAAAACAAATGAACAAATCCCACAAACAAAGAAAAATCCTGAAAGCATTAATGATCATAAAATCACTGCCCCAGTCACAGAGGTAGGCATAGTATATCTGGGCTGCAAAATCCAGAAGACCCTGAGATCTCTAACTCTTTTATTCTATCTCCTGATCATCCAATTGTTTTCAGTGCACAAGTTGTGGTTCTTAGCATTTCTCTGACTTAGTTGCAGAGTATGCTTGTACTTGCCTAGTTCTCAAAGCAAAATTCATCAATGCATGATGAAACAAGGGCTTTTGTTTTTCAGCTGGCTTGTCACAGACTCTGACACTGATTAGGGCTGAGAAGAAGTGACTGCCCAAGGTCCCCCAACTAGCTTCTGCGCCTAAGGAGGACACAGACCTGGCTCTTCCAGCTCCTTAGTCTAGCACGGTTTCTTAACCTTAGCTATTTTAAGATGTGTGGACTTCAACTCTCAGAATACCCCAGCCAGCATTGCTTTCTGGGAGTTGATTTTTTTCTTCTGCATTTAATGGTAAACCTGGTAAAGATGATGCATTTAAATACCAAACGTTTATTGATATCTTGATTTGGACCTATGGCATTTTCAGTCTCAGAGACACCCAGTTATTGAAAGGGATCACTAAATCCTATGAGAACAAAAAGCCCACAGACAATCTATATATCAATCAATCAATAAATATTATATGCAAATTTTAAAGACTGATTGGAATAAGGAATTGTATGTAAATAATATATATTATTTATTTAATATTTTTATTTCTTTCTTAGTTTGTATTTTTAGTTTGTATTTTATTTTTTTAAAAAAAACTTTTTAATGGTGTAAGTAGAAAATAAATAAAATAATAAATAATTTTATTAGAGATATATTATAACAAACAAAAAATAATACTACATTAGTAATAGTACCATAAAATAATACACATATTTGTTGTTTATTCGTTCAGTCGCTTCCGACTCTTCGTGACTTCATGGACCAGCCCACGCCAGAGCTTCCTCTCAGCCGTCACCATCCCCAGCTCCCCCACGGTTGAGTCCGTCACCTCCAGAATATCATCCATCCATCTTGCCCTTGGTCGGCCCCTCTTCCTTTTGCCTTCCACTTTCCCTAGCATCAGCTTCTTCTCCAGGGTATCCTGTCTTCTCATTATGTGGCCAAAGTACTTCAGTTTTGCCTTTAATATCATTCCCTCAAGTGAGCAGTCTGGCTTTATTTCCTGGAGTATGGACTGGTTTGATCTTCTTGCAGTCCAAGGCACTCTCAGAATTTTCCTCCAACACCACAGTTCAAAAGCATCTATCTTCCTTCGCTCAGCCTTCCTTATGGTCCAGCTCTCACAGCCATAGGTTACTACAGGGAATACCATTGCTTTAACTATGCGGACCTTTGTTGTCAGTGTGATGTCTCTGCTCTTAACTATTTTATCAAGATTTGCCATTGCTCTCCTCCCGAGAAGTAGACGTCTTCTGATTTCCTGGCTGCAGTCACCATCTGCAGTAATCTTTACACCTAGAAATACAAAGTCTGTCACTGCCTCCACTTTTCCTCCCTCTATTTGCCAGTTATCAATCAAGCTGGTTGCCATAATCTTGGTTTTTTTGAGGTTTAACTGCAACCCAGCTTTTGCACTTTCTTCTTTCACCTTTGTCATAAGGCTAATACACATATTACAGCAATTAAAATAACCTGATTTGTTTGTTTATTTATTTATTATACAATACATGTTACAATAGTAAGGCTTCCAATGAAATACATAGGCAGACATATAAAAGCCGATCAACTTATTCATTTCAAAACAGCTGAGGTGCCTTCCAAAAACAGTTCACATAGTACTGGTGATTTAAAGAACCACTTTTTACCAAGGATAAGTGGCAGTTCTGGTATGGATAACAAGTTATTTCCAGGACTTTTCATCTCTGAATATGTTAAAGGTTGTATTTGAGTTCACTTCTTAGATATTTCCCCAGTAAACCATGCCGATATTGGAAAATATTGCAAATGTTCCTGAAAAATGTCTGGTACTTAGAATAGCAGCTAGCTCTTACTCATTATGTGGATGTTTTTCTTGGTTTGGGCTTAGGTCAAGATGCTTTTAACCCTGTTTGTCTTTGAAGACGAAATACTGTAATCCACCAAAGTCACATGGATGGTAACACGGGACAGCGTCTGCTATTGTCTTTCATCCTCAACTAGGAAAGTCAGTACATATTAGCATACATTTAGCAAAGTAAAAAACCAGTGTATATTTAGGAAATAATGTACATAAATGGTAGTTGCATAAAAAAAGTGTGAATTAGGTTTAAAATGATTAATGATTTGCTGAGAAATTAGAAAGAAAGAAAAAAAAACTGGTTTTTCCATAATAATCATACAAGATATTATTCCTGTTTTATATAATCTCCATTAGTCCAACAGTAGCAGTTTCCAATAACTTAACCAACCATTCACCTTAAAAAGAATAGCTGAATTTCTCTGTTTGGCTAAAACAATTTTAGTACAGTGAATAAAATTATTTTTTATATAGTTATATTGAAAACCTCTAGAATGTGATCCAATAAAATGTGCCATTTATTTGACATACTTTTTGAAAAGCTGACCTTTTAGGTTAGGTCTGTAAAATATAACCTAAGTACTCTAGCGTCAGGGCTACCCGAGTTGCAACACATTTATTTATTTATTTATTTATTTATTTATTTGTTTGTTTATCAAATTTATATAGCCACCCATCTAACAGAAAAGTGACTCTGGGCGGTGTACAACACTTAATTAAAAAACCAATAAATATATAAAAACATTCATTATTAAGAACTATAAAAAACACAAAAACAGGAGAGGATGATGTTAGCCGCAGTAAGGGAGCCATCGCAAGATCTCCCCAGTCCCCTGGGGCCCTCAGGCCTAAAGGGAAGCCAGGTTTTGAGGGACCTGCGGAATGTTAAGAGGGATGGAGCCCACCTGACTTCTGGGGGGAGAAGATTCCACAAGGTGGGCGCCATGGCAGAGAAGGCCCCCTGCCTGCCCCCCCCCCAAGTGTAGTTCCCTGACAGATGGGGCCCACAGCGTGCCTTCTCTGCCAGATCTGGTGGGACGGGCAGATATAATTGGGGAGAGGCGGTCCCTCAGATAACATCCAAGTTTCTTGGCAAGCAAGTTCTTAATGTCTTAACCATACTTTCAACTGGGAAACTGTGAGCATATTAGACCAGGCCAAATCCAAAAACGCTAGAGAATTCCTGGAAGCTTGGCACTCAGACAAAGCAGCCATCAACAGACACATAGAGGTTAACAACATTTACATACCATTCATAAGAGACAATAGAATAGCCAGAAGACCAGAACACCCCTGGGCCAGCAATCAACAACAAGATATGCATAGATTAACAGCAAGATTAACCGCCCAGAGTCCCCTCGTGGGAGATGGCGCGGTGATAGAAGTCGAAACATAAAATAAATAAATAAATAAATAAAGATTAGCAGCAGAGGAGCAATCAAACAACACAATAGACCTTAATCAAGGAACTATTAACTCAGTCAATCACCCAAACAGCACACAACAGCCCAATCAAGGAACTACCAAGGAGAGTACAAGACCCCCACCAACACAGGCAGGACAAGCCAGGGTATATAAACAGACAGCAAGTCCCACTCCCTTTTCACACTGAAGATGTTGCCTAGCCTGGCAATGAAACGTCTGCATGAAAACAACAAGGCTCAGAGAGCACCAAAGACTCCCCATAGATAGGATGGTTTTGTATAACAAGATAGATTAGGTATATGATGGGATTGGGTAATTTGTAATACATTTTGCTTGAACTCAGCCTTGTCTCAGCATGTTGTATGAACAAGGCTATTGTGTTTAGCCAAATAAGGCATGTTATATGAACATAACAACTATATTTTGTTAACTGGGTTTAGGGTTTAGTGTGCTGTATGGACCCAGCCGTTCTGTTCAAATCCAATTCTCTATTCACCAGACTGATATGTTGAATAATATTAATGTATGTTTACATCTCTTCCTCTTCTTCCATCTTTGTTCTTTCAACTCAGATCATATCTTGTGCCCTAAGCGTTTCAGAATGAAAAGTATATATCCACGGATCTCCCTCCATACCCAATTATTTGGTTAATCTTATAATCTTCATGGTTCTGGCTCATGATTTTTCCAGCCCAATGATTCCCTGGGGCACTAGGCATTGGGCCAGAGCATGATTAGTCCTCTGGTGTGATGTACTTTAGGTTTTATTTTTGTTTATTTGATAACCTGTTTACTGTTTTAATCTAATGTTTGCTGCCCAGAGTTGGATTTGTGAGTTGGGGTGTGATATAAATTGAATCAATCAATCAATCAATCAATCAATCAATCCTCACTTTTTCCAGTCAGGAATACTGAATAGCACTTTACATGAACAATGAACCATAGAAGACTGTGGAGTCCTAATGTTCAAACCAAAACATTATTTAATTATGTTCTGCTAGGGAGCAGTTAGTTTTCTTAAAATAGGCTGCAGCCAAGCAGAAACCCTGCTGGGTAATTAAAGAAATGCCATGCTTTTTTTCCCAGATGAAGGACACAAATGACAGAAACATTTTTCTGAACATGCTTGAAATTAATGTCTATTTTAAAAGTACAAGCGTTCTTTTTGTGCCTTGATCTGATAAAAAGAGGCCTTTCCTCATTCCTTGAGAATATAATCTTTTACCCTATCATGTTTGCGCTGGAAAATTGCCTAGATAAGGCAATGGTTAGAGGAAAATTGTTTCCAACCCTAAAGCCACAGGACTGTACCTTGTTACACTTAGTTTCCCTCCCAATACCCTTAGTTAAGAACGCAAAAAGAAAAAAAAAGTGCTCAGGCCTATCTTACTTGATTTTTGCAATATCTAAGTAGATCTAAGTCATCTAAAAGGTTTAACCCAGTGGGCAGTAACCTGTGCTTCTTGGACCACAGTAGGCCACCATTTGATCTCAAACACTTTCTGCAAGTAATCAGTCTAAACCAGTGTTTCTCAACCTTGCCAACTTGAAGATGTGTGCATGCTAGATGGGGAATTCTGGGAGTTGAAGTCCACACATCTTCAAGCTGCCAAGGTTGAGAAACACTGGTCTAAACATTCCCAGGCAATTTTAACAATATAGAACCACAGAAGGTTGGAAGGGACCTTGGAAGGCCTCTAGTCCAATCCCCTGCCCACTGCATGAATCCTCTGATCATCCCAGCAAAAGGTTGTCCACGCTTTCTTCGAAAGCCTCCAGTGATGGTACGCCCAGGACTCCAGGAGGCAGACTGCTTCACTGCTTAATAGCTCTCACAGTCAGGAAATTGTTCCTTATTTTGAATCTGGAGCTCTCTCTGTGTTCTTGAAGAAAATATGTGGCAGCCATTACAAAAACATCAGCTAAGCCCAGGAAGACAGGAAGGGGTGAGGAAGAAAATCAACACTGGCCTGCCTTGGGTGTCTTAGGTGTAAGAGGGAGGGAAAGAGAAACTCTGTCAAGCTTTCAAGATTCTGTATTTTATAGGCTATATCAATATGTCAAGCTATATCAATAGAGAGTTCTAGTATTACTTTTGGTATCTGTTTCCTGACCTGGTCTCCCTTGAAGGGCTGACATAAAGCTTCCACCGGGTTCTTGTCCTACCTCAGGCACTACAAAGAATAAATCCAGACCCTCTTCCCTGAAACAGCCCTTCAAGTATTAGAAGACTACTCTCATGTCTCCTTAGCCATCTCTTCTTTAGGCTAAACATACCCAGGTCTTTTAGCTGTCCTTCATAGGATTTAGCCTCTAAACCTGTCACCGTTTTTGTTGCTCTTTGCATTCTTTTCAGTTCCTCAACATCCTGCTTGTATTGTGGTGAAATTGAACATGGTACTTTAGGCGCAGTCTGACCAGTGTGGGGTAGAAGGGAACTATAACTTCCAGTGATTTTGACATTATGCCTTTGTTGATGCAGCCCAAGATTGCATGGGCTCTTTTGGCAGCTGCAGCACACTGCTGGCTCATGCTTCATCTATGGTCTACCAGGACACTGAAATCCTTGTCACAAGTACTACTGCTGAGCCAGGTGCCACCTATCTTGTAGTGATTTTTCCACCCTAAGTGCAGAACTCTACATTTCTTGTCATTAAACTGCATTTTGTTGAAAAGAGTCCAATGTTCAAGTCTATCAAGATTCATTTGAACCTTGAGCCTGTCTTCTGAGGTGTTAGCAATTGTTAGCCCTTTGAGGTAGTCCAGATCATAAGCACGAACCATGAGTACTAATACCGCCTTTATTGTAAGGTTACAGTAACAGTATCTTGCAAGTCTGAAAGTACCTCTCCCTTACTTTTATTCTCCTGAAAACTAGGGAGGGTGCCTTCTGATATGCTTTCTCCACTCCCACCCCTCGTTCAGACTCAGATTTTATTTATCAGACCATTGTCTAGCCTGCGGCTCTTCCTCCTGTCTCCCAAGGTAATTTCCACATACCATTACAGCAATCCCCCCAGCTTTATGTCATCTGTTAATTTGCTGAGCATCCCTTTTATCCCCTCATCTAAGTCATTTATATAAAAGAAGGGAACTAGCCCCATGACAGAACCCTGAGGTACCTCTCTGCATATCTCTCTCCATGTAGACATAGATCCATGAAGGATCTCATGTTGGGTATGGTTGTTCAACCAGCTGTAAATCCATCTGGTAATGGACCATCCATCCTACTTTGTTCCATTTTATCAAGAAGGAGGCTATGAACAACTTTATCAAATACCTTACTAAAGTCTTGGTCCACTACCTCCACAGCATTCTGTTGGTTACTGTCAGCCCCACTAGGAAGACCAGACCAAGAAATCAACTCCAGAGGAAGACTAAACTACCTTTATTGAGGTTGACTATAATAACCAAATCTTGCAAGTTTGATTGTGAAATATTCTCCTCTCTTCTTATACCCGTGTGAATCAGGGAGGCATCTGCCTGAGCTGCTTCCGAATATAATCCTGTTTTCTGGGGCTTAAAAAGTGTTTCATCTCCCTTTGCCTAGGTAACGGTTCTTGCATATTTCCATCAAGGTCATCTTCCTTGCTCTCTATACCCACAAATCTAGTCACTTTGTCAAAAAAGCAACAAGATGAGTCTGACACAACCTATTTTTAACAAAGCCATGCTTGCTTCTACTAATCACTTTGTTCCTTTCTAAATGCTTACAAACCCACTGCTTGATTATCTTTTCTAGGATTTTCCTAGGTATTGATGTCAAACTGATTAGTCTGTAATTTCCTGAGTCCACTCCCCCCCCCCTTTTTAAAAAAAATTGGAACAATGTTGGCTCTTCTCCAATCTTCTGGCACTTCCTCTGTACTTCAGGAATTCACAAAAATTACAGTTAGTGGTTGTGAGGTCACATCTGCCACCCTGGGATATATTTCATCTGGCCCTGGTAACTTGAGTTCATTCAAAGCAACTAGGTGTTCTCATACCACTGCCTTGCCTATTTTGACCTGCATTTCTCCTGTGCCCCACATGGTGCACCTTTTGACAGGTTGGACCACTTTTTCCTCTTGTCTCTAGACAGATGCAAAATAGGAATTAAGTAGGTCAGCCTTTTTCCTCTTGTCTCTTGACATCTTGCCATCTTCTCCAACCAATGGATTGAATGCTTCCTGTATTTTCCTCTTGTTGTCTCTATGTGGGCCCACTCATAAAATGACTGCTGTGGGGGGAGGTATATCCAGTAACTCAATGCTTGCCAACACCCATTTTCCAGAAGGCCGACTGGAGGCAGTGTTCCAACTGTCCACTCTAATTTTCCCTCCAGACAATCCCTACTGGCCCCAATTTACCTTTGACTTTTGTGGAGGGACAGGTGAGTACGCTACCAAGCAAAGCACTGGACTGCAGGCATCTTCCATTTTTATTTTGTAAGAATTGGCAGACTAATTTTCAGCACATCGTTATAAATGCTGAAATGTTTGCTGTGTCCTGCCAGAATCCAAAATCTGCAGGAGATGTTGGCACCTGAACTATCTGACAGCATTTGATAGTGAGCTTGCAGATGATCCCACCCTGACAAATTCTGACAATTCACGTGTTCTTTTGAGCAACTGAGCCCAAAAAATGCAGAGTACTATAGTTATGCTTGCTGGTCCCACATGCAATTACCCCTTAATTCTTTAATTTCATTCAGCAAAGGAGGAGAAGCTGTGAATTCCTGTTCAGTTCTCCTTGAGTCATCCTTGCTCAGCAGGAGATGAGCTGAGAATGAGACATATGGACAGGAAGTGGGTACAGCATGTGCAGCCCTGACCTCCTATACACATTCACCCATGTATGCTTGAAGAAATGCATGAAGGGGCCTTTTGCTTCCCTGTTTAACTGGCTTGATTGTGTGATTGTGCTGCAGCTCATGCTCACATTTAGTTAATCCATAAACAAGTTCTTGAGGATAAGCAGCCAGATTTCTTCCTTGGCATGGGAATGATAGCAACAACAGGAAAAAAAAACACATCATATTCATTTTGCTTTGGAAGAAGATGAAGTCATCTCTTCCCACTTCTTTTGGAAGGCACAGGATAGTAGACCAGCTGTCTCCTTGGCAAGAACTGGGTAAAAATTAAAAAGGAAAGAAACCAGTTCCTTCTTCCTTGATTGGGGATGATTTGAAACTTTAACTTACGTGCATCAAATGACAGAGAAATAAAGCACCAACCCCTTTTGTGTGTCCCATATGTCAAATGCAAAAGGTCTTGCCCTTTTGCATCCAACTCTTCTCTTTCTCCTGCCTTCCACACATTATGGGGCACAGCTAAAAGAAAACAAGCTCTCCTCTCCTTTTTCTGGTTCTTTCCTTTCAGTCTCTTTGGACCAGTTCGCATGACATGCTTAACTGAGCCATTGAGGAGTTAATTAGGTCGTGGAGGTGGCTAAGTGTTGCATGCAAATTCCACAGTTGTCCTTGCCAGTTAACCCTGGTTGAGATAGATTTAGTCCCAGATATATCTGGTTTTAATAGAAGAGAATATTTGTAGCTCAGGGTTGAACTGTGGAGTCCTTGGTGCTCTCTGAGCCTTGTTGTTTTCTTGCAGACGTTTCATTGCCAGGCTAGGCAACATCTTCTGTGCAAAAAGGGAGTGGGACTTGCTCTCTGTTTATATACCCTGGCTTGTCCTGCCTGTGTTGGTGGGGGTGCTGTACTCTCCTTGGTAAGTTAGTTGACCAAGGAGAGTACAACACCCCCACCAACACAGGCAGGACAAGCCAGGGTATATAAACAGAGAGCAAGTCCCACTCCCTTTTCGCACTGAAGATGTTGCCTAGCCTGGCAATGAAACGTCTGCAAGAAAACAACAAGGCTCAGAGAGCACCAAGGACTCCACATATATGGTTTTACTTAGGGCTAAATTAACTGCTCCTTGGTCAACTAACTACCCCTAAGTTGTATAATGAACAGTTATTCCTATTTATTAGAGGAATAACCATCCATTCTGGCATTCATGATCAAAATACAATCCTAGAGAGGCTCTACAACTTTGTGAGTTGTCTAGGCACTCTGGCTCTGTGGTTGTTTTCATCCCCACAGCTACACAAAGGGATAAAAAAAGGGACAGAGATATGTGTGCTGTATGACTAGGCTGACCATATTTCCTTGAGACAAAAATGGAACATTGGGATGGCAAAACGGGATGGGGTCTTATGTAATATTCCGTATTCATGAAAAAGACAGGGGTCCCTGCCCCATGGTCCAGGCAATTGGCTCCCGCCTGCAAACCCCACCCCCAGCCTGTGCGATTGGCTCCCGCCTGCAAACCCCACCCCCCGGTCTGCGCGATTGGCTCCTGCCTGCAAACCCCATCCCCCGGTCCACGCGATTGGCTCGCACCTTGCAAACCCCACCCTCCTTTGCCGCACATTGATAGGCAGGAGGGCTTCCTCTTCTGGGCTGCCTCCAATCGGCAGCTCCGGCTTGGATCCTCCTTCCGCACCATTCCCGCCGGGTTTAAAAAATGGGACAAATTTGAGATTGTTATGAAAACGACGGGACGCTTGAAAAATGCTTAAAAAACAGGACTCTCCAGTTCAAAACGGGATGTATGGTCAGCCTATGTATGACACTTTTCACAAAAGGGGTTGATTGGCAGGTGGGGTACTTGGGCTATTAGTGTCACGTGGATAGAGCCTTTGTTAAATTGCAGAAATATTAGAGTGCTCGTGTGTAATGCAAATGTATGTATATAGAAAATATATTGGATTTTGCCTAGATTCCAAAATTATCTCTGTTATCTTACTTATCCAAAACATGAATAATGATTTAAGATGATTCCTGTGCCCATAGAATAATAGATATAAAAATCCTGTTATATATGCAGGATACATACATACATACTGTAAACATATACAGAGAGAGGGAGCGGGAGAGAAAATCCCAGCTTTTCTGTTTTGTCAACCTAGATTTGCCAACTCCAGCTGAACCCAAACCCATCTCTAGAGATGTCCTCCTCCTCAGGAAATGTGGACATGTAACACACTTGTGTGTTGCGTGTGTTTGTGTGTGTGTTCACCCATCAGAAGTAACACCCCCAAAAAAAGGCTGGACAAGGGCCAAAAAGTGAATTAATACATGCTGGTTAAAATTAATTGTTTGTAAAATAAAGTATTCATAAAGTATTATGAAAATAATGGATACTCATGTGCATATGCCAACTATTTTCTCTCTCATATGCAAACCATGGTCCCATGTAGAAGCAGCCATGTTTCCCCATCCTTCCTTGAAGCAGAAAGAGCAAAAACAATGAGGAAACAGGGCAGGAGCACTGGGAAGGAAAAGAAAAAGAATGAGAAGACAAATGGAGAGAGGGAACTGGGCAGGAAGGAAGGAGAGAGAACTCTGGCTGAGGTATTATAAGAAAGCTTTAACTCCAGCAGGCATGCAGCCCCTCCCAAGCCACAGCTGATCTTCAAAGGCATCCATGCTTTTCTAACAGCAGGTTCACCATCCTTTGCCTCTCACACCCCTTTGTTTGCTTTCAACAGAGACTTCCATTCTTCTCAGTATAAGCATGGGAGATGTTTTCCTCCAACCCACTAGAAGTTATTTTAAGGGAAACTCTTTTTCACAGAACTCACAGAACTCATAGAACCATAAACTACTTCCGCAGGCTAGGTTTGTACTGTTGGGAGTTTATTACAGGGTCAACCAGATGTGAATTAACATTGCTAGGCTAACTCAACCCCTAAGGCGAATTGAAAACAATAAAAAGAATTAGGCATTTACTACAACCAGTCACCATACAAACGGTATGTTGCTCAAGTATGTCAACAAATAGGTTTCTCCCCTTTCTCATTCCCTTCCCCCATAGCTGAAGAATAGAGGGTGTATCAACTAAAAATAAATGTATGTTATAGTCATGGGAATTATACTAACAACAATAACAACAACAACAAAAAGCTCACTATCTACTAATCTTTGGGAGTTGACAATTGCTATTGTATATTATGGCTGTGCAGTGATCTGAAGTATGATTTAGAGCAGGTGTACCCAACCTTTTTGGCACCAGCGACCGGTCGTGGAAGACAATTTTTCCACGGACTGGGGGGGGATTTGCAGGCGGGATCCAATCGTGCGGACCGGGGGGGGCAGGGTTTGCAGGTGGGAGCCAATCATGCGGGCGGGGGGTGGGGTTTGCAGGCGGGAGCCAATCGCATGGACCACCACCACTCACCTGCTGTGCGGCCCACTTCCCTTTTTTTTTTCATAAGTTTTATTGAATTTTAAAATACATATTAAAAGTTAATACAAAGAAAGAAATAGAAATACAAAGTAAGAAAAAAGAAAAGAAAAAGTGAAGTCAAAAAATAACAAACAAAGAAAATATAGGAAATAGATGTCCTCCAATTTATCCTTGAACTTTAAGTACAACAAGTAACTTTAAATGTTAGTCCTTCATACAATACACAGGAACTTTTCTTTGTCATATACCCTATGATTTCTATAATCCAATCTTCTGTTCTTCATATAGGTTTCGCCTTTCTTGATATCTTCCAACAATCCATCTCTGGTTTCTACTCCTTGGAATAGTAATCAAATGTTCATTGTTGCATCAATTAAATGTTTTCCATTTGCTCTTTCCATTTTTACATCTATATTTATATCTTCAATAAAATCCAATTAGTGTAACAAATAAAGGCCTTATCTACTTCTAATAAAATACAATATATTCTGTTCATATTATGACTATATATTCCATTAATACATAACCTAACATATTACATAACATAATACATAATATAGCAAGAATACATAACCTAACATAACATATAACCTAATACATATTATACCAACTCTTACAATAATCATACAACATATTCATACATAACATCCTGTAATAACCTACATTCTAATTCCATCTCATCATCTCATTGTCTTCTCATAAATGTATCTCCAGAAAGAGTAATCTATAATATCAATTTATATTTATATTTATAATCTTGTATCTTATACTTAAAATATCATATTTTTATGCATCTATACAGTTTCTCATATCTGCTCTCACTCTGTGTACAATCCAGGTCCGCATTTTCATTAACCTTGTATTCCAAATCAACATCAATAAATCTCCTGTTTAGGTTATGCCAATATCACAATATGCAACTTGTTTATTTCTGTAACTCATGTGGGATGTCAAAATGTTTATTTTACCATATCTATCAATTTGCATGTTAAAATCTTCCTGTCCCAGCTGCCACAATGTGTTTATGCCCAAACGTTTAATAGACCACTTCCTGTAAAATATCATAATCTTCTTCTGTACCAATACATTCAAAATCCTCTTTCCCTGTTTCTCTACTGGTTCGAAAGGTCTTCCCTCTGTTTCTAAATCTGTCCCTTGTATCTTCTGTTCCTGAGCCACCAAAACTATAAATATACGTTCTATGGATTTCTTAATTTGCAAAAAAGCTTTGCTGATTTCTTTCTTAAAATCCTGAAGTGCTGTGAGAAATGCCATTTCCACCTACACCCCCCTTTCAGGTTGTAATCAGCTGCCGTAGTCAAAACAAGAATTTTCCCAGGCAGCAGGGAGGGGAGCAGGGAACAGCTGTTCTATTATTATCAGTAATGTCTATTTCTTTAAGTGAAAAAAGCTTTTAAAATAAAATATGAAAAATTCCACAGAGCAGTATTTCAAACAGTTTGTAAAAGGAAAGATGAAAATAGATTCCAAGTGAGAGAAAGTCCGTTCTAAAATAAGGTAGAAAAATAAGAAGGAAAAGAGGCACACATTCTCTATACTTTATTCTTTGTTCTTCTTTATTCTTCAGGCTGCAAGCTGCTTAACCCAAACAAACAATTTCTCAAAAGTCAGTTAGTTTGTCGAATGAAAAATACCAACAAAGTCTCTTAAGTCCCAATTTCTCTGATATAAAAGAAAGGCAAAAAAATACAAACTTGTTCACTATGTTGCCAAAATAAAATCTATCAAACTTCCACCAAAATTAATTATAGCAAAGAAAACACAAAATTAGCCAACATTTTAAACAAAGTCCAAAGATAAATTTTAGATAATAAAAATGTTCTAATCTAAAAAACAAAACTAATGTAAAGTGATCTAAAAGCTGGCTGTCGCTCTTGTGTCTCCCAAAGAGACTTACGTTCCCTGCAGAGCTAGGATCCTCCTTCGGCCATTCCACTGCATTCACTCCCGTTCTTCTCCGCGGTGGAAACAACAAAGAAAAACAGGAGTGGGCAATTCCAATGGCTCTGTGAGCAATCTTCTGGTTCCCCCCTCTCCAGGGGGAAGCTTCAGTGGTCTACAAATTCTGTAGACCCCTGCAAACAAGGTAGAAAGTCAGCCAGGTCTCAGAGATCAGAGCTCTGAGAAACTCTGACTTGTCGAGCTGCCAGCCAGGCTTGGAGTCTGCACTGGATTGCATAAACTACATTGCTTTTCTTGTGTTTTGGAGTTTGATCTTTGGGGTGTACAAGCCTCTGTCTCAGTGTGTTGGTGGGTTTGAAATATACAGGTATGTGGTGTTTGCCAAATATCCGTTTTATCTTTTCAGACACGCCAGCCATGTAAGGAATGACCAGGTTCCTCCGTTTACTCTGAGTCTCAGCCCTATCTGTCGCTGTTTTAGGTCTGGTAGATTTAGATTTAGTGATTTATGATTTAGATTTAGATGTAGTGATTTATGCAATCCAGTGCAGTGAGGAGTGCTCTGAACTCTACATTGGAGAAACCAAACAACCTTTGTACAGGAGGATGGCCCAACACAGGAGAAGTAACACCACAGGACCAGAGTCAGAAGTTTATCTTCATCTAAAGGAAAAAGGACACTCATTTGAGGACATTAATGTTCACATTTTAGACAGAGAAGATAGGTGGTTTGAGAGAGGGGTCAAGGAATCCATTTATGCCAACTTGGAAAATCCTTCCTTGAATAGAGGTGGGGGCCTCAGGCACAATCTTTCCCCTATTTTCCTCCCTGCTTTGTCTTCTGTGCCTAGGAAGATTAAGACCATTTCGCAAGCTCAACAGCAGCATGGTGATCTTAACGATCCTCCTTTAGATGATAAACGGACTTAGAAATAACATCTCAAAATAACCATGACCTAGCCCCAGGTGTAAGGTCACACAGCCACCTAGAAACATATTTAAGGATTCCCTTACTAACTTTGCTCAGACTGAAGAAGCTCCTTGGATAAGGAGTGAAACGTTTCCACTGAGAAAAATAGAAATCCAGTTGACATGATTCAAGCTACAGACAATTCCACCTGGATGACTGAGAACCTTCATAGACACATTGCTGCTAGGAAAACTACTAGGATATCTCCATCTAGTCACTTGGCACCGAGCTTGACCTGAGATATTTAACTTTTATATACTGTATGATGTTGCTTCAATATTCAAGTAAATTCCCTTATCTATCTCAGAGATTAAATTGAGTTCATTCCAGTAGGAAAAGCATTGTCGTTCTTGGAGCTTTCATATTACTTTGCACAGATTTTATGACTACTTTTTAGGCCTGTGCAAAGCTGCATTGGTGCGATTCATTTTCATGCAATGCATCCAGTGTAGCTGTTTCACAAATCAATGCATCTCCCTGGCTTCTAAAAGCTAAACAAAGCAGCAATATTATTTCAGGGCATCTGGCTTCTGAGGCCTCCACTGCAGTCTTGATTGGTGCTCCAATAGCTGGAAGAGATTTCTGTACATGTGCAACACATGCACCGACGTCTCCTCTGGCTATTCAAGTGCTGATGGGGGGGGCACAAAGTAATGAAGAGCCTTGATGTGGTGGCTGCCTTGCACAATCCTAATGTACATAACCAGCTAGGCTAAAATGTGGTTGTGTAATTTGTGATTTACTATATTGTTTGGGCACAACCATTCTCTGCTTTCCAGGGTACCAGCAGTAGGAGACCCAGGGGGTGACAGTCACCATCTGAGTGTTGTTTATTCGTTCAGTCGTTTCCGACTCTTTGTGACTTCATGGACCAGCCCACGCCAGAGCTTTCTGTCGGCTGTCACCATCCCCAGCTCCCCAATGGTTGAGTCCGTCGCCTCCAGAATACCATCCATCCATCTTGCCCTTGGTCGGCCCCTCTTCCTTTTGCCTTCCACTTTCCCTAGCATCAGCTTCTTCTCCAGGGTATCCTGTCTTCTCATTATGTGGCCAAAGTACTTCAGTTTTGCCTTTAATATCATTCCCTCAAGTGAGCAGTCTGGCTTGATTTCCTGGAGTATGGACTGGTTTGATCTTCTTGCAGTCCAAGGCACTCTCAGAATTTTCCTCCAACACCACAGTTCAAAAGCATCTATCTTCCTTCGCTCAGCCTTCCTTATGGTCCAGCTCTCGCAGCCATAGGTTACTACAGGAAATACCATTGCTTTAACTATGCGGACCTTTGTTGTCAGTGTGATGTCTCTGCTCTTAACTATTTTATCAAGATTTGCCATTGCTCTCCTCCCAAGAAGTAGACGTCTTCTGATTTCCTGGCTGCAGTCAGCATCTGCAGTAATCTTTGCGCCTAGAAATACAAAGTCTGTCACTGCCTCCACTTTTTCTCCCTCTATTTGCCAGTCATCAATCAAGCTCGTTGCCATAATCTTGGTTTTTTTGAGGTTTAACTGCAACCCAGCTTTTGCACTTTCTTCTTTCACCTTCGTCATAAGGCTCCTCAACTCCTCCTCGCTTTCAGCCATCAAAGTGGTATCATCTGCATATCTGAGATTGTTAATGTTTCTTCCAGCGATTTTAACTCCAGCCTTGGATTCCTCAAGCCCAGCATGTCGCATGATGTGTTCTGCGTACAGGTTGAATAGGTAGGGTGAGAGTATACAACCCTGCCGTACTCCTTTCCCAATCTTAAACCAGTCCGTTGTTCCGTGCTCTGTTCTTACCGTTGCTACTTGGTCGTTATACAGATTCCTTAGGAGGCAGACAAGATGACTTGGTATCCCCATACCACCAAGAACTTGCCACAATTTGTTATGATCCACACAGTCAAAGGCTTTAGAATAGTCAATAAAACAGAAATAGATGTTTTTCTGAAATTCCCTGGCTTTCTCCATTATCCAGCGGATATTGGCAATTTGGTCTCTAGTTCCTCTGCCTTTTCTAAACCCAGCTTGTACATCTGGCAATTCTCGCTCCATGAATTGCTGGAGTCTACCTTGCAAGATCTTGAGCATTACCTTACTGGCATGTGAAATAAGTGCCACTGTTCGATAGTTTGAACATTCTTTAGTGCTTCCCTTTTTTGGTATGGGGATATAAGTTGATTTTTTCCAATCTGATGGCCATTCTTGTGTTTTCCAAATTTGCTGGCATATGGCATGCATCACCTTGACAGCATCATCTTGCAAGATTTTAAACAGTTCAGCTGGGATACCGTCATCTCCTGCTGCCTTGTTATTAGCAATGCTTCTTAAGGCCCATTCAACCTCACTCTTCAGGATGTCTGGCTCTAACTCACTGACCACACCGTCAAAGCTACCTCCAATATTATTATCCTTCCTATACAGATCTTCCGTATATTCTTGCCACCTTTTCTTGATCTCTTCTGCTTCTGTTAGGTCCTTACCATCTTTGTTTTTGATCATACCCATTTTTGCCTGGAATTTACCTCCGATGTTTCTAATTTTCTGGAAGAGGTCTCTTGTCCTTCCTATTCTATTGTCTTCTTCCACTTCCGCACATTGCTTGTTTAAAAATAATTCCTTATCTCTTCTGGCTAACCTCTGGAATTTTGCATTGAATTGGGCATATCTCCCCCTATCACTGTTGCCTTTTGCTTTCCTTCTTTCTTGGGCTACTTCCAGTGTTTCAGCAGACAGCCATCTTGCCTTCTTGGTTTTCTTTTTCTTTGGGACGTTTTTTGTTGCCGCCTCCTGAACAATGTTGCGAACTTCTGTCCATAGTTCTTCTGGGACCCTATCTACTAAATCTAGTCCCTTAAATCTATTCTTCACCTCCACTGCATATTCCTTAGGAATATTAGTGAGCTCATATCTAACTGATCTGTGGGTCTTCCCTATTCTCTTTAGTCTGATTCTAAATTTTGCAATAAGAAGTTCGTGATCTGAACTACAGTCAGCTCCAGGTCTTGTTTTTACCGACTGTATAGATGTCCGCCACCTTTGGCTGCAAAGGATGTAGTCAATCTGATTTCGGTGTCGACCATCTGGTGAAGTCCATGTATAAAGTCGTCTTTTAGGTTGTTGGAAGAGAGTGTTTGTTATGCACAGTGAGTTGTCTTGGCAAAATTCTATCAGCCTATGTCCTGCTTCATTTTGTTCTCCCAGACCATGCTTGCCTGTAATTCCAGGTGTCGTCTGACTACCCACCTTAGCATTCCAGTCTCCTGTAATGAAAATAACATCTCTTTTTGGTGTATTATCTAGTAGGTGCTGCAGATCCTCATAGAACTGATCTACTTCTGCTTCTTCAGCATCTGTGGTTGGGGCGTATATTTGGATCACTGTGATGTTAAATGGCTTACCCTGAATTCGAATTGAGATCATTCTATCGTTTTTTGGATTGTATCCAAGCACTGCTTTAGCCACTTTATTATTAATTATGAAGGCTACTCCATTTCTTCTGTGGTCCTCTTGTCCACAGTAGTAGATCTGGTGGTCATCTGATGTGAAGTGGCCCATCCCAGTCCATTTCAGTTCACTGACACCTAAAATGTCTATATTTAATCTTGACATCTCACCAATAACCACATCCAATTTGCCCTGGCTCATAGATCTTACATTCCAGGTTCCTATGGTGTGTTGATCTTTAGAACATCGGATTCGTCGTTCACCACCAGCACCGTCGGCCGCTAGCCGTCCTTTCGGCTTTGAGCTAGCTGCGTCATCACATCTGGGGCTAGTTGAATGTATCCTCTGTTCCTCCCCAGTAGCATTTTGACCATCTTCCGACCTGGGAGTCCCATCTTCCGATGGTATACCGACATATCTTTGGTTGTACTGATCCATTTAGTTTTCATGGCAAGAATACTGGGGTGGGTTGCCATTACCTTCCCCAGGGATCGTATTTAGTCTGACCTCTCTGCCACGACCTTCCCGTCTTGGGTGTCCCTTCACGGTTTAGCTCATGGTTTCATTGAGGTGCTCAAGCTCCAGCACCACGACAAGGTAACGATCTCCTTTGCTGGAGCACCATCTGAGTATGTATCTGCTATTACAAAACCTATTGTGAACAGTCTATCAGGACAGTCTACTTAGGGAGAAGAAAAAACAATGAGCAAAGGTAGTCCAGTAAGTGGAGGAGTGCATAAGTGAATAATTAATAAGGAATGACTATTAAGTATGCATGCTAAGTAATTAGTAATTAATTATTCCTTGCTCCTACATCGAATATGACCTGGACAGATCCCATTAATTATATTGTTTTATATCTTGGCTTTTAACAAAAAAAAAAGGAAAGGCACTTTTTAGGCAATCACATGATCAATAAACAAGGTTGCATCCTTTTATCCTTGTTCTCCAGCCAAGATAAATCTGGCTGAATTTTCTAAGAACCTGGGCTATTTTTGCCTTTCCCAGCCTCACCTTTTCTGCTTTTTATTTTTTTGCCTTTCCCTTGAGTTCTACCCAAACTTGGAAGCTTTTGTTTTGGAATTCCAAGGCTATTGGCCAATAAGTATATTATGCGCAAAAATCAACCAAGCCACTAAACCATGGGGAGAGCTTTTATCTCAGTGGTATACTGAACATGCCTGGCATGCAAAAGTCTCAAGCATCTCTATGGCAGGGCTGGGAAAAAATTCCAGCATAAATCCCTGGGTCACTTCCAGGTAGGGCTGACAATATAGAAGCTTGCTCAGTGTTGACTAGTGATCAAATGGGCCTAGTTATTTTAAGGCAGCTATTTCTGTTTCTAACCATACACATTGTTGGATTTTATTTTATTCTTTCAATAATATTATAACATGCAGAAAACTAAAAACATAGATTAGGCTGCCCCTAAATTGTAGGCTTATTGTCCCCATTGTTTTCCTGAGCCATTGAAGTGTGATATGAACCTGGTTTTAAGTCATTACCTAGATGTACAATTTCCAAAATGCACAATTTCTTTGCTGGGCTTTCCAGATCTGTGCTGCAAAAATTCAGAAAACCATCGGAGAGGCAGGAAACTATTTGCTGTCATCTAGTGGTCATCTGGATTTTTCCATCACAGGTCTAGTAATTCTGCTTTGAAGCAGATTTGACAGGCCTAAAGTCATCCTTACAGGTGCTGTGAATCCAAAATTCAGCGTGGGACATCAGTGTCTCTCATGTGGGTTGATTTCTGTATCTTCCTCACTCCATTAGTATGCTACAAACAATTGTTGCCAGTCATGGATCCTCAGCACAGGATCTAGTGGATCCTGCACTGAGTCAAGGGTTGGATTAGATTACTTCTAGGGTCCTTTCCAACTCTATGATTTCATGCCATGTGAAACTTCTCTTTTAGTTTATGCATATCCATTGTGCTGCCTTACTTTGAGAACTGGCATAGTAAAATACGAAGCATGTGAAATTTTAATCAGAAAAGCTCCAGTTAAATTCTCTCAGCTACAGATTCACCAAACACAGGTCAACTAAGGCTACAGCCACATTGTGCTTTAACCCCATATACTGTATTGAGGCAGTTTTTGCTTTTATCAGTCAGCCCTACCATTAAGTAGCATGAGGGTGCTGCCTAAGGGAGTTGTTAGATAGCATGTAAGAGCAGTGAATTGTTAGTTATTTAATGTATTATTATTATATTTGTAGTCATGGGGAGGGATGAAGAAGATGCTTAGGGCATTTTCTGCTTCAGTTGCCAGAATTATTTCACTTAGGAGAAGGTAAAATTTGCTGCTCTATCTCATACAGCAAATTGGCTTGACACAAGGGCTTCAGTCAGTGACAGGATTGTGTTGTGTGGTTCACAGATATATGGGGCTAGAAGTTTCCTTTTTTTGAAAGTGCACTTGGGCATTTTATCTTTGGTTTGTGTGTGTGTATGTGTGTGTGCGTGTGTGTGTGCGCGCGCACAGCCTGAAGGCTGAAACAGCTTATTAAATTGTTTTACAAACCTCAAGACCGATTTTTAGTAATCATACCGTCAGAATTTGTCAGATGAGTACCAACAGAATACCAACAACCACAAAGAAAATATTGAAGGCTACTGTATGTCTGGCTCTGGACTATCTGTTGCCCACCCTTGCTTAGCATAGTTCCCCCTAGCATGGCACCAAGCAGACCATACTGGTTGGGAGCTTCAGTCCAATACAGCTCAAGGCCATCAACTTGGAGAAATTCTCTACCATAACTATCAGGTTCTGGGATGGGACTGTACAGGATGGTCTCCCTGTTCACACTCTCCCCAACTAAGCTCTGTAAGAGAAAATAAATGGGCTGTAGTCTGAAGCGTAGTCAAGGGATGGCCAGTTCTGCCTCTTCCTCACAGATGCTGAATTTTCAAAGGGAAAAACTTTCTTGACTTATATTGTAAAGGAAGGGCAAATTCCGTGTAACTTTCTCTGAAGTTATTACTGCCTTTCATTCTTAAGGAGTTCATTAAATCTTTCTATTGTGGGCTGCTGTTGGTGAGAAGGTGAGCAGCAGGTGTCCTTTGTCCATATCAGTACAGGACATGGTCACAGCTCCTTTGAGGGAGTACCTACACCCGCGGATATATCATGCACTTTTTTGTGAGATGGGCGGCCATACCAATCCGATAAATAAATGAATGAATGAATGAATGAATGAATGATGCAATATGTAGGCAAAGCTTAGTGCCAGCGTTCAAGTTATGCACAGAAGAAATGCACTCTATTCCACAGGGACTTTCCCTGCCTCTCCTACTGTACATACTAGTGGTGAAGGACTGCAGATTCCTACAAACTCTAGTTCCTCACAACTCAGGGTGGGGGTAACACCTTCAGTAGTGAAAGAAACTCCGTTTCCAGTTTGTGCGTGTTGGTTTTCTCATTAGAGAGGCTGAGTGCCCCAACTCCCAGTTCACATTTTTCTTCCCACTCACCGAAGTCTTTCCCAGAGAAATTTATTTTTTCTTTGCCATTTTGCCCCCAGATAGAATTTGGAACTTGGAGCACGTTCTTGTAGGAAAGATAACATACAAACTGATTGTTAGTTGACTTCTCTTTACAAAGGAAAGGTAGATCTCATGTATCATATGGATCTTATGGATCTCATAGAACAGGCGTGTCCAACCTGCGGCCCACAGGCCGCATGAGGCCCTGAACAGCTAGTAATACGGCCCCCCAAAATTGTAAACTTTTAATGTTATTTTGAATTTTTTTTCGTGACTCGATCGCGTGGTGCTCAAGCGTGGACTGCGTAGGTAGAAACAATGGAACGCTGTGTAGGGGAGGGGGCAGTGCAGTGCTAACGCCGCCGCCCACTACACACGTCAGCTTGTGGCGACTTGGCGTTATATATAATATTTCAACCGACCTACACGTGTTCTGTGATGACAGTCATTTATTGTTGTTATTATTATTAAGTAGACATGTAAGTTTTCTTAATTTGATTATTAAACTTTGCTTTGTTTATTTGCCTACCTAACAATTTACGATGGGCTTGTTGTGTTATTTCTTAAAATAATATTTATTCCTAAATAAATTTATTCCAGCATGGCTTCAACGTCATTTCAACAGAAAACAGAACCCAAAAAAGAAAAGAAAAATCGCGGATGAAGGAAAAGTATTCAACGAAAAATGGACAGATGAGTACTTTTTGTCGAGACAAATACTAAGGCACTATGCTTAATTTGTAGGGAAAATGTGTCATTTTTCAAAAACTACAATTTGAAAAGGCATTATATGGAAAAACATGCTGCCAAATTCAAAGCGTATCAAGGAATTTGTTGTAAAGACAAATTAGCGGAACTGAAAAGAAGTCTGTCGTCTCAACATTTTTTTTAAAAAAAAGTCACAACTCAAAAGGACTCTATTATAAAAGCTAGTTATTTGGTAGCAAATCTGATTGCAAAAAAATCAAAACCATTTACCGATGGTGAGTTTATTAAGCAATGTATGGAAAGCGTGGCAGATATAATTTGTCCTGATAAAAAAAGTGATTTTTCTAAAATCAGTTTGTCTCACCAGACTATAGCCAGGCAAATTGAAGAAATGGGAAAATCTATCGAAAGAGGTTTGAAGAGTAAAGCTGCTAATTTCAAATTTTATGCTTTGGCGATGGATGAAAGTACTGATGCTACAGATACGGCTCAACTTGCCATTTTTATTAGAGGTATTGATAACGAATATAATGTCATTGAAGAAATGGCTTATTTGGTGCCATTAAAAGACAAAACTAAATCTCATGATTTGTAGGAAGCAGTAAAAATGACATTAAAGCAATTTCCTTTAACCATTGTCAACACATCTGGTATATCTACTGATGGCGCCCCGGCGATGGTTGGTAAAAGTGAATGACTTACAAAATTGATAGAAGATGATGCAAGTGCTGCCGGCAACTCACGTTTGATGAAGTATCGCTACATTCTACATCAAGAAAATTTATGCGCGAAAGCTTTAATAATGGATAATGTCATGCAAATTGTCATCAAAGCAGTGAATTTCATAAGGGCCAAGGGATTGAATCATCGCCAATTCCAGGAGTTCCTTAAAAGTATGGATGCTGATTATGGGGACATCATTTACTTTTCTGAAGTAAAGTGGCTAAGTTGGGGTAAAATGCTGAAAAGATTTTATGATTTGCGAAATGAAATCAAGTCGTTTATGGAATCAAAAAGAAAATTTGTGCCAGAACTTGAAGATGAAAAATGGCTCACAGATTTAGCATTTTTGGTGGATTTGACCACTCATTTAAATGAGTTAAAT
Source organism: Charina bottae (assembly GCA_023362775.1). NCBI lineage: Eukaryota > Metazoa > Chordata > Lepidosauria > Squamata > Charinaidae > Charina > Charina bottae. Next base: position 74,537,441 of record JALMGJ010000001.1, on the reverse strand, counting down.
ACGCGTCTTCAAGGTGAAAACCAACTTATCACTGCAATGTTTCAAACCATAACAGCGTTTGAAATGAAACTTAAAGTATGGCAAGCTCAAGTTATGGAAAATAATTTTATACATTTTAATACGTTGGCTAAACACAGTTCTGTGAACAGCGAGAAATATGCAGCCTTGCTTTTCGATTTGATACAGGAATTTGAGAACAGGTTTCAAGATTTCCTGAAAAATCATCAATATTTTGGTATATTTTCAACTCCATTTTCAGTCGACATAACTACATTACCTCTGAATTTTCAAGTGGAATGCATAGAGTTGCAATCAGACATTCAACTCAAAGAAAAATTTGATCATGTCTCTCTACTGGACTTTTATAAGACCTATCTTCCCAGAGAAAAATATCCCTCACTTCACAATCACGCCTTATTCGTGACATCGCTTTTTGGCAGCACGTACATCTGTGAGCAACTATTTTCAGGGATGAAGCCCACGAACAGTAAAATTAGAATTAAAATTTCTGACGAGCCCCTTGAGAACCCACTGAGAATTGCAACCACTTTCATCGAACCAGACATTGATGCATTAGTTTCACAAAAACAAGGTCAAATATCCCACTAGTTTTATGTTGCCCTCTTGTTTTAAATTTTATAATAAAAAATATAAAAAAAACAAATGAAGTTTTATTACTTATATACATTAACTATATTATATATTTTATGTGTGGCCCAGGACAATTCCTCTTCACTCAATGTGGCCCAGGGAAGCCAAAAGGTCGGACACCCCTGTCACAGAGGCCCATCAGTAGAAGAGGCTAGCCTCCCGTGCTAGCTGCATCTATCCCTTGAGAGACCGGGGGAGGGAGGAGCTTTGTATTTTGCTACAAGGTGAGATCCTTCTCTTTTTCAGGTAAAAGAATTTTTACTGTAAATGCTGGGGGGATATGTAGGTGTTACAGGGAGCAGAAAGGTTAACTCCCATCTCAGGTTGAGACAATGAGTTTGTTTCTCCCTACTGAGAACCATCACACAGGTGGGTGGTCCCACTGAAGGCAGCATCAGGCCGGCTTGTGGGAGGGATTGCTCTCCATTGTCCAGGAGGAATCAGATGCTAGCAGGCAGCAGGTGGCTTCTTTCATTACCGAAGGAGTTTTTCTATCCCGCTCCCCCCCCCCCCCGCCCCGCAAGCTTCTACAAGGTCAGCATTTCAGACCGGTAAAAAGGTACTTGTCTCTGCTTTCATCTGGCTTCCCAGGGAGCTCTCTTTAAGCAAAGTCTTCCAGAGGCAAATAGAACAAGCAGATATTGATTTCCCAAATATAAGAATTGAAAAGGAAGGGAGGGTTTGAGATGGCGCAGCATCTCAAACAGGGATATTTGCCAGAACAAGAGCCCTTCTCTGAATGTCTATATCCCAGTCCTGCAAACTGTGTCCCCATCTCCCAACTCCCAGGTCAGTAATGTAATGTGATGTCAGTAATCTTGGGATAAGGCAGAGTATCATGCTCAAAAGGGCAGACTCCCCAGACTTGTCAGGATTACAGCTACAACTCCTAGAACCTTCAGCAGAAAACTAACCCATTCTCATCCTCAGTGCCTCAGTGTGGGGGCTGCCTGGTGCCTCCATCTTGTTCCCATGCTCTTTCCCAAAGTAATTCAGTTCCTGGACATGACTGGAGTGTTTGTTTGTAGGTGACAATGGGATGGTCTGTCACAGGTTGTAGGAGCAACCAACAAGCATCTTGGACAGCAAGAGGGTACCAGCTGAGTACCCAAGGCTGAATGCCGTCCATGAAAGCCTTAGATGTACAGTAGCTATCCAAACTGTATTTTTTAATGTGACAGAAGAAAATATTAAACATATTTAATACATTTAACCGAATGCTGATGAAGTGTAAACCTAATTAAACCAAATGCAGTTTTTGTCTTGGAGTTTAACCCCAGCAGGCTACTCAAAAGCCATGTGGCATCCTTGGCATGAAAATCATTGTGAATGCCTGTTATATAACTTAATTTTCCAATTAAGTTTCCAGAAGGTACATATTCTTGATGTATGCGGCTGCTCATAATAATTAATAATACTATGCTGAAAGCTGCCTTGCAATTTCTCAAAAGTTTTATTCCCTTGGGGAAAAGGTTTGTGTAGTCTGTGGGTGCTAGAGCATTTCTTTCTTGGTCCTCTTTATTTTTTTTTTTAGCTTGCTTTATTATTGGAGCTCACTCGCTGGATCGTCACCTTGTTGTGGTGAGTGGGCTTGTGTGTTCCCAATGAACCCTGTGAGCGAAGCCGTCGGGAGTCATGTACTCCTGGCAGGGTCACCCATGGCGGTAAGGTCCAGGGGGAGGAACCAGACAAAGAACGATCCAAGAAAGTCCTCAACGGCAGAACAGGCGGAAGATAACAAGGTGTATTGTTACAACGGCTGCGAAGGCGGATGAAGGCTGCAGCAGACAAAAGGTCACCAATCGTCATGGTATTCATGCCATTGGATTAGAGCCTTTTTCTGTGAAGGTTGTGTGCTGATCGTTGTGCACCGATCTCCACACATAAAACAAATTCACGCACAGGCGTCTTCCAACCACACCAAACCCAAAACAACCAAAAGTCCCATGGCGATTGACGAATGGCAACGGGGGCAGGACTGTGTAATCCGGAAGCTCCTAGTCATGGATCAGCACATGGGCGGTGGATACGGATTCAGTCGCCCTGACTCAAGGATCGAGGCAGTTGAGTAGTTCGGCAGCTGTATCCACGACTGAGCAGCCCTATTTAGGATCCACTCTGCTCACCCCATATGGGGAGGGGGCTAGAAAAGGTGCCCTAAACATAGTCTGCCTCATTTTCTCCCTGACTGGATTACCGCGACCAGTGGGGTCACCATCTAGCGGTCGTAAAAAACACATGAATTTTGGAACATGGAATATACGGACACTGCAAGACAATATGGATAGTGAACGACCTGAACGTAGGACTGCCATTATTGCAAGGGAGCTGAGACGTTTTAATATCGATATAGCAGCACTCCAAGAAACTCGAAGAGCAGGAGAAGGACAGTTGAAGGAAGAAAAAGGAGGTTATACCTTCTTTTGGAAAGGACTGCCTGAACAAGAACGACGAATACATGGGGTAGGCTTTGCTATCAAAAACGACATTGTGAAGCTCTTGTCAGAAGTTCCCACTGGGATTAACGAACGACTCTCAACTCTGCGAATAAAACTCGCCAAAAACCAACAGGCAACTATCCTAAGTGCTTATGCACCAACACTAGATGCAGATGAGGATATCAAGGAAAAATTTTATACCCAGCTGGACACCATCTTATCAGAGATACCAAAGGAGGATAAAATTATCCTCCTGGGCGATTTCAATGCAAGAGTTGGGCGTGATTTTGATTTGTGGCCAGGGATCATTGGGAAAGAAGGAGTTGACAACAGCAACACGAATGGAATCTTACTTCTGACTAAATGTGCAGAGCATAACCTTGTCATTACTAACACACTCTTTCGCCAGAAAAATAAATTTAAAACATCATGGAAGCACCCACGGTCGAAGCACTGGCATCTTTTAGATTATGTAATTGTCCGTGCTAGAGATCGCCGTGATGTACTTCTCACCAGAGCCATGACGAGCGCCGATGACTGCTGGACAGACCATCGATTAATTCGATCCACGATGGCCATAAAGATTGTCCCTCATCGTAGGCTCCAAGGAAGAAAACCAAGGCGTAAAATGAATACACTGGCCCTTCAAGATCCTATTAAACGAGCTTGCTTTCAATCAACTCTCAAGGAACATCTGCCTATGGAACTTCCTGAAAATGTTGAGGAACACTGGATTAAATTGAAGACTTCTATCATTTCAGCCTGTGAACAAACTATCGGATACCAGACTAAGAGACATCAGGACTGGTTTGATGAGAACGATAGTGAGATTGAACATATTATTGACAAGAAAAGGAAAGCCTTCCAGATATGGCAAAAAGATATTAACTGTGCCGTTAAGAAAAAAATCTACGCCAGTGCAAAGGCAGAAGTCCAAAGACGAACTAGAGAACTTAAGAACATATGGTGGATAAAAAAAGCCCAAGAAACCCAACATTTTGCAGATGCTCACGATGCACGGGGCTTTTTTAATGCCATAAAGGCCATCTATGGACCAACAAACCATGGTACAAATCCCTTACGCTCAGTAGATGGTGCTAAACTTCTAAAGGACAAAGAGTCTATTGCACTGCGCTGGAAAGAGCATTACTACAATCTCCTTAATCGTCACTCTACTGTGGCTGACGAAGTCTTCTTGCAAATCCCACAAAAACAAATAAGAAATGAGCTTGCAGTACCCCCTAGTTTGGAGGAAGTCAGTAAAGCCACTAAACAAATGAAAAATAACAAAGCTAGTGGACCTGATGGGATTCCTGCTGAAGTCTTTAAAGAAGGCGGGCCTGAACTTACACAACAACTTCATAAGCTCATCGAAAAAATCTGGATGAGGGAGGAGATTCCAGCAGACTTTAGGGATGCCATAATTATCACTCTCTTTAAAAAGGGTGATAGAACAGACTGTGGAAACTACCGAGGCATCTCCCTTCTAGCCACAGCAGGCAAAATCCTGGCAAAGATCATTGCAAACCGTCTCCTATCTGTATCAGAAGACATCCTCCCTGAAACGCAAAATGGCTTCCGCCCTTCCAGGGGAACAGTGGATATGATCTTCACTACACGACAGCTTCAAGAAAAATGCAAGGAGCAAAACCGCCCTCTGTACATGGCGTTTATTGATCTGACTAAAGCTTTTGATACTGTAAATCGTACTGCTCTCTGGACCATCCTTCTGAAAATCGGATGCCCTGATAAATTTGTGAACATCTTGCGGTTACTCCATGACGACATGATGGCAACAATCCTGAATAACAATGGCTCTCAAAGCGATCCATTTAAAGTGGAATCCGGCGTTAAACAGGGATGTGTTATTGCTCCAACCTTATTCGCTATCTTCATCGCTATGATTATGCACCTTGTTGAAGAGAAACTTCCTACTGGTGTAGAAATTATATATCGAACAGATGGAAAGCTTTTTAATCTTAGTAGGCTGAAAGCAAAAAATAAGGTAATTGCAACTTCTGTTATAGAACTTCAATATGCTGATGATAACGTAGTCTGTGCACACTCCAAGGAAGATCTTCAAACTATCCTAAACATCTTTGCAGAAGCATATGAAAAGCTCGGCCTCTCGATTAACATTAAAAAAACCAAAGTGCTTTACCAGCAAGTTCGAACCAATCCCTCTGCAGCGCCATCAATCCAGCTTAAAGGTGTGTCACTAGAAAATGTCGACCACTTTTTTTATCTCGGCAGCCATCTATCAACAAAAGCCGACATCGACGCTGAAATTCAGCATCGCCTGAGCTCTGCGAGTGTAGCTTTCTCCCGAATGAAGCGTAGAGTGTTTGAGGATCGGGACATTCGCAGGGAGACCAAAATGCTTGTTTACAAAGCCATTGTACTACCAACCCTTCTGTACGCCTGTGAAACATGGACCCTCTACAAACGCCACCTCCAACTTCTTGAAAGATTCCATCAACGCTACCTCCGAAAAATTCTGCAAATTACTTGGGAAGATAGGCGGACTAATGTTAGCGTATTAGAAGAAGCGAAAACCACCAGCATTGAAACAATGATCATCCAACATCAACTTCGCTGGACCGGTCATGTTGTTCGAATGCCTGACCATCGTCTTCCAAAGCAGCTACTTTACTCCCAACTTAAGAATGGAAAACGGAATATTGGTGGACAGCAAAAGAGATTCAAAGATACTCTCAAAGCTAATTTAAAAAAATGTAATATCAGCATTGAGAACTGGGAAGCCCTAACTCATGAGCGTTTCAATTGGAGGTCAGCCTTTATTAATGGTGCTATGGACTTTGAAGAAGCACGAGTACAGGGCGAAAAGGAGAAAAGAGCTAAAAGGAAGGCACGTCAGGCAAACCCTCATCATGACCGTCTCCCACCCGGAAACCTATGCCCTCATTGTGGGAGGTTGTGCGGATCCAGAATTGGCCTTTATAGCCACTTACGGATTCACCGTTAAAATTTTACCTTTGGAAGACAATCTTACTCGGATACGAGTGATCGCCAATGATTATTGGAGATAGTAGAAATTGCTATTGCTGTTGTAACTGTTTGCTGTTGCCCATATTACTCTGAAGACCTTTGGTTAGTCAGAACTCCCAGTCTGAAAAGTCCCAGTGGAAAGAATTCCTATACAGTGTCTTCCCATGGGGGACCTAGAAGCAAAGGAAGCCAGGAAGCATAGGAAGTTTCTAGAGCGATTATGTAACTGAGGACAGGACATTCACACACAGCCATTGGTCACTCATAGAGAAATGTCAGAGAATGCTCCTTCCTACTCAGGAGAATTTATCCAAACTTCTGATCTCCTTTGAGAAAAGAAGAAAATAAGCTCTAGTTTACCAGATTCAATGAAAACTGGTTAACAAGAATGCAAAAGAATGTTTGGGGGCCTCAGTGACAATAAATACATATTAATTTCAGTACTGAAATTTCTAATGGAGAAAAATTTGCCTGGGTCACTGAAGGAATTTGATATTTGATCTCTCCCTCCAAGACAAAGCTTTACAAAAAGATGCCAACAGCTACCTGATTATGCAACTATATACTTAATTGGGCTTGTCTTCCTGTGGACAATAAACCTCTAACTTAAGAAAATTAAATGCTGCAGAAACAAATAAGAGAACATTGATGACGCCACTTCTCCAAGGTTTTTGTTTGTCAAAAAGGTATTGGAAAAAAAATCAGTTTGTTATGATCAGCCCTAAAGTTGATGTTTCCATAGTACTTTCCACTAGTACACTAGTTGAGTACTTTCCACTTTCTGGTACTTATGACAAATGGAAACACCGAAAAAAATGCCATTCCATAACTTCCAAGGTCATGTTACTTCCCCAAGAAAAATTTGTAATTAACACAGTTATCTGAAACATAGATCTTTCATTCCATGACATTAGTTCTATTTCTATCCCTCTTGTCCATTTCCCAAATGACTTTGAGGTCACAGAACCTATCTAGAACTCAGTGGCTCCATCTGTAATGGATTATTCTTGGCTTGCTGGGGACATGCTGGTAGACTGAATAAGATAATGACTGTACAGTGTACCCCATTGTTTTGAACCCCCAGGGAAGAATGTGGGAAATACAGGCTTCCTAACCAGATGGCTGAGGAGCATAACTCTTCTTAGCAGGCTCCTACTGTATATGCTGGATATTGCCCTGGATTTGGACCAGCTCAGATGAACATAAGCTGATATTTTTATAATGGATAGAGATCTGTTATAGCAATGGGCAATTCTGTCAACTTTATTTTTGCAAGTCTTTTTTTTTATAATATTGCTGACTGGAAGTTCTCATCAGCACCACTCTTTATAAATTCAGCAAAAAAAGGTCACACAAATACTTTTACACATTTTCTGATCTACTTATTTTTATATGGAGTATTCCTGTGGAGTCCTTGGTGCTCTCTGAGCCTTGTTTTCTTGCAGACGTTTCATTGCCAGACTAGGCAACATCTTCAGTGTGAAAAGGGAGTTGGACTTGCTCTCTGTTTATATACCATGGCTTGTCCTGCTTGTGTTGGTGGAGGTGTTGTTCTCTCCTTGGGCGTTCCTTGATTGGGCTGTTGTTTGCTGCTTGGTTGATTGACTGAGTAAATAGTTCCTAGATTAGGGTTTATTGTGCTGTTTGCTTGTTCCTCTCGTGCTAATCCTGGTGTTAATCTTTGCATATCTGGGTGATGATTGCTGGCCAGGAGGTGTTCTGGTCTTCTGGCTTTTCTATTGTCTCTTATGAATGGTATGTAAATATTATTTACCTCTATATGTCTGTTGATGGCTGCTTTGTCTGATTGCCAAGCTTCCAGGAATTCTCTAGCATTTTTGGATTTGGCTTGGTTTAAGATGCTCACAGTTTCCCAGTTGAAAGTATGGTTGAGTCTGTCCATGTGTTGTGAGATTAAGGACTTTTCATCATGTCTTCACACATAGAGGTAAACGCCGTTTACATACCATTCATAAGAGACAATAGAAAAGCCAGAAGACCAGAACACCTCCTGGCCAGCAATCATCACCCAGATATGCAAAGATTAACACCAGGATTTGATTGGAGCATTCCTGTATTTTTTTAATGTAATTTTTCCATGGGAAAATTGTTTTTTTCTGTATAATTTTCTCTAAAATATATATTTTTGTGCTTATGCTTGCCTAGGGGACACACTGTTGAGCGTACTTCTTGAATGGTGACCCGAACTGCACAATTATGAAAACTGCAAATTTCAGCATGTATCTGTGTTTTTGGTTCTCCTGCATATTTTTGTGACTGAAATTGGTTTTTTTTCCTCTTAAAATCTATATTTATTCATATTTTTTCTGAAAACCAGTAGGATCCTTGGCTATCATCTTCATGCGTTCCAAGATGTTTCTAAGACTCAAGGGTTCTAGGCAAGGGGACATCTGGGGCATATTCCCTTCATTAGATGGCTGCCTCCTCTTGAAAAAAAGAATTGATCACCGTGTCCCTCTTAACATGAGGATTTAACATATTAGCTTCGACTTGATTCATGAAATAAGGATAGAATTTTTAGATTTGGAAAAACTTTTGTTAACAGTTCATTCTGAACTTATGATTCATATTAGTTAATAATTGAATATTGACTGGATTTTAATCATTGTTCTGAAATTTCAAATTAACACAAGAAACTTTAATGTGCAGCACTGATCTAATGTTACCTTGAAAATTCAGTTTAATTTTATACAGCTTGTAAATCTCTTTTCTATGTTCTTTTTGTTTTTCTATTTTTTTCCAGCATTTCCTCTTGGGAGTATCATTAAAGATCAAGTCAAACAAACAAACAAATTTAAAAATAATCATCCATATGCAGCAAGCGGCGGCTCCTTCTCTCCTGGCTGTGTACTTGGCAGCCTGCCATGCCACCATTACACTGCTTTCCTCCTCTTCTGTCTTCCTCCTCACTTCCTACCCACTTCATGTCATCTCTTGCCTTCCCTCTTCCTCTTCTTTGTCACCTGCCTGTTTTATCAACCAGCACGCAGAATGCATGATGCTGGACAGCTGGTGGAAACCAGATTCATATACAGTCCATGCTATTTTAAACTACTAGACCAGAGCTTTCCAAACAGTGTGTCGTGACACAAAAGTGTGTTGCCACACACAGTCTGGTGTGTCGCCACACAACCCGGAAGCGCTGATCATCATCAGCGCTTCTGGGTTTTCCCGCGGCGACACACCAATGGCGGTGTGCAAAAACCCGAAAGCGGCAGCAGCGCTTCCGGGTTTTTGCGTGCTGCCGCAAGGACGGCACTTCTGGGTTTTCCCGCAGTGACACACCAACGCCGGTTGGTGTGTCGCCGCGGGAAAAACTTTGGAAAGCCCTGGTCTACACACTCAACAGAGTTTCTCTTACTAGACAATATTTCTCAAGCATCGCAATTAACTGAACCAATCAGGTGATACTCTGAAGGTGCTTAGCCAATGAGAGCACTGGTCTAATAAGCAGCCTGCCTCCTCATTGCTCCCATGCTGTCGTTGGATATACATGTCCAAAGCAGTGCTTGTTTGATTCAGGCTTCTGCAAAGCTACTGAAATGTATATACTTCACAATGAACATGGAATGTGTATGTATCTATAGGTTCAACTAACTGGGCAGCAAAACGCTTTCTTTTTATCTGGCCTGTCGGGGCAGTCAGATCCTTCCAGTACCTAGTGGATTAGTCCTAGTGGAGCAATAAAGACCAAAGCAAAATTTTAAGCAAAATCAAAAAAGATTTTCAAGGATTTAGCTTACAGCTTTTGTTAAGAATGCTGTATTAGGTGAAATTTAGTCTAATTGAATACAAATATTCCTTTATTCACAATAGTGTATTGGAACAACAAAATTCAGGACTGTATATTGCCTGAGGGCTAAGAACTGACAACCCTATCAATACTAGGACAATCTGATATCTTATTTTTTCTGACCATAAGTTTGCTTTGGAGCACTCATCAGTTTTGATACTTGTTTTGTGAGCAATGTTTTGTAATGTAATGTAACATAACACAATGCAACATAAGACATAACATAACAGAATAAGACATGACATGACATGACATAACAACATAACACAACATGAATATATTATATGCATTTTGAGCTGTTTTATTTAGTTGCTAACCACATGGTAAAATCTCCAAAAGTTTAGTTTGGCTTTTGATGTATGAGCATGTTCTAGATTGTGTTCATTGGGATGAATATGTTTCTCCTCCATCCCACAGTCCAAAATTTTCAAGGCTGTTGGGGAATCCACTCTCAGAGGATTCTCTGTAATGGACAATGGAAAGACCAAGATTGTTAAGTGTTTCAACAGCAAACAATGAAGTATTCAAAAGAAAGGGACATTATACACTGCTCAAAATAATAAAGGGAACACTGAAACAACACAATGTAAGTCCAAGTCAATCACACTTCTGTGAAATCAAACTGTCCACTTAGGTAGCAACACTGATTGACAATCAATTTCACATGCTGTTGTGCACATGGAATAGACAACAGGCGGAAATCATAGGCAGTTAGCAAGACATCCCCAATAAAGGAGTGGATCTGCAGGTGGTGACCACAGACCACTTCTCAGTTCCTATGCTTTCTGGCTGATGGTTTGGTCACTTTTGAATGCTGGCGGTGCTTCCACTCTAGTGGTAGCATGAGACGGAGTCTACAACCCACACAAGTGGCTCAGGTAGTGCAGCTCATCCAGGATGGCACATCAATGCGAGCTGTGGCAAGAAGGTTTGCTGTGTCTGTCAGCGTAGTGTCCAGAGCATGGAGGCGCTACCAGGAGACAGGTCAGTACATCAGGAGACGTGGAGGAGGCCGTAGGAGGGCAACAACCCAGCAGCAGGACCGCTACCTCCGCCTTTGTGCAAGGAGGGACAGGAGGAGCACTGCCAGAGCCCTGCAAAATGACCTCCAGTGGGCCACAAATGTGTGTGTGGCTGCTCAAACGGTCAGAAACAGACTCCATGAGGGGGGTATGAGGGCCCGACGTCCACAGGTGGGGGTTGTGCTTACAGCCCAACACCGTGCAGGATGTTTGGCATTTGCCAGAGAACACAAGATTGGCAACTTCGCCACTGGCGCCCTGTGCTCTTCACAGATGAAAGCAGGTTCCCACTGAGCACATGTGACAGACGTGACAGGGTCTGGAGACGCCATGGAGAATGTTCTGCTGCCTGCAACATCCTCCAGCATGACCGGTTTGGCAGTGGGTCAGTAATGGTGTGGGGTGGCATTTCTTTAGGGGGCCGCACAGCCCTCCATGTGCTCGCCAGAGGTAGCCTGACTGCCATTAGGTACCGAGATGAGATCCTCAGACCCCTTGTGAGACCATATGCTGGTGCGGTTGGCCCTGGGTTCCTCCTAATGCAAGACAATGCTAGACCTCATGTGGCTGGAGTGTGCCAGCAGTTCCTGCAAGACGAAGGCATTGATGCTATGGACTGGCCCACCCGTTCCCCAGACCTGAATCCAATTGAGCACATCTGGGACATCATGTCTCGCTTCATCCACCAACGCCACGTTGCACCACAGACTGTCCAGGAGTTGGGGGATGCTTTAGTCCAGGTGTGGGAGGAGATCCCTCAGGAGACCATCCGCCACCTCATCAGGAGCATGCCCAGGCGTTGTAGGGAGGTCATATACTGTAGGCACGTGGAGGCCACACACACTACTAAGCCTCATTTTGACTTGTTTTAAGGACATTACATCAACGTTGGATCAGCCTGTAGTGTTCTTTTCCACTTTAATTTTTGAGTGTAACTCCACATCCAGACCTCCAGGGGTTGCTTACATTTGATTTCCATTGCTTTTTGTGTGATTTTGTTGTCAGTACATTCAACTATGTAATGAACAAAGTAATTAATACGAATATTTCATTCATTCAGATCTAGGATGTCTTATTTCAGTGTTCCCTTTATTTTTTTGAGCAGCTTATTTAAGTATGTTAATTTAAAATCTATCTTAGGTTGATTGCGGTGATCACCTTAAAACTCAGTGATACTTTGTAATATGCAAGCATTTTATATTTTCACCCAACAGTTGTAAATTACCAGTATCAGTAAGTCAATTAACCACCCAGAGTCCCCTCTGGAAATGGGGGGAGATGGGCGGTGATATAAATTAGAAATATAAATAAATAAATTATCATTTACTTTTTGCAATTCATTTCCTTAGAACTTCATTGATTAAAAACTCATTCAGGAAGAGATGTATACAAGGGCATATAACTCAGGATATCATTGGCGATCACTCGTAGCCCAGTAAGATTGTCTTCCAAGGGTAAAATTTTAACAGTGGATCCGTAAGTGGCTGTAAAGGCCAATTCTGGATCCGCACAACCTCCCACAATGAGGGCATAGGTTTCCAGGTGGGAGACGGTCATGATGAGGGTTTGCTTGACGTGCCTTCCTTTTAGCTCTTTTCTCCCTTTCGCCCTGTACTTGTGCTTCTTCAAAGTCCATAGCGCCTTTAATAAAGGCTGACCTCCAATTGAAACGGTCATGAGTTAGGGCTTCCCACTTCTCAATGCTGATATTACATTTTTTAAAATTAGCTTTGACAGTATCTTTGAATCTCTTTTGCTATCCACCAATATTCCGTTTTCCATTCTTAAGTTGGGAGTAAAGTAGCTACTTTGGAAGACGATGGTCAGGCATTCGAACAACATGGCCGGTCCAGCGAAGTTGATGTTGGATGATCATTGTTTCAACGCTGGTGGTTTTCGCTTCTTCTAATACGCTAACATTAGTCCGCCTATCTTCCCAAGTAATTTGCAGAATTTTTCGGAGGCAGCGTTGATGGAATCTTTCAAGAAGTTGGAGGTGGCGTTTGTAGAGGGTCCATGTTTCACAGGCGTACAGAAGGGTTGGTAGTACAATGGCTTTGTAAACAAGCATTTTGGTCTCCCTGCGAATGTCCCGATCCTCAAACACTCTACGCTTCATTCGGGAGAAAGCTACACTCGCAGAGCTCAGGCGATGCTGAATTTCAGTGTCGATGTCGGCTTTTGTAGATAGGTGGCTGCCGAGATAAGAAAAGTGGTCGACATTTTCTAGTGACACACCTTTAAGCTGGATTGATGGCGCTGCGGAGGGATTGGTTCGAACTTGCTGGTAAAGCACTTTGGTTTTTTTAATGTTAATCGAGAGGCCGAGCTTTTCATATGCTTCTGCAAAGATGTTTAGGATAGTTTGAAGATCTTCCTCGGAGTGTGCACAGACTACATTATCATCAGCATATTGAAGTTCTATAACAGAAGTTGTAATTACCTTATTTTTTGCTTTCAGCCTACTAAGATTAAAAAGCTTTCCATCTGTTCGATATATAATTTCTACACCAGTAGGAAGTTTCTCTTCAACAAGGTGTATAATCATAGCGATGAAGATAGCGAATAAGGTTGGAGCAATAACACATCCCTGTTTAACGCCGGATTCCACTTTAAATGGATCGCTTTGTTATTCAGGATTGTTGCCATCATGTCGTCATGGAGTAGCCGCAAGATGTTTACAAATTTATCAGGGCATCCGATTTTCAGAAGGATGGTCCAGAGAGCTGTACGATTTACAGTATCAAAAGCTTTAGTCAGATCAATAAACGCCATGTACAGAGGGCGGTTTTGCTCCTTGCATTTTTCTTGAAGCTGTCGTGCAGTGAAGATCATATCTACTGTTCCCCTGGAAGGGCGGAAGCCATTTTGCGTTTCAGGGAGGATGTCTTCTGATATAGATAGGAGACGGTTTGCGAGGATCTTTGCGAGGATTTTGCCTGCCGTAGCTAGAAGGGAGATACCTCGATAGTTTCCACAGTCTGTTCTATCACCCTTTTGAAAGAGAGTGATAATTATGGCATCCCTAAAGTCTGCTGGAATCTCCTCCCTCATCCAGATTTTTTCAATGAGCTTATGAAGTTGTTGTGTAAGTTCAGGCCTGCCTTCTTTAAAGACTTCAGCATGAATCCCATCAGGTCCACTAATAATACTTCCTGCAGCTGATGATATGGATACTAGTCCATGAAAGATGTCTTAAAGCAGGGGTAGGGAACCTTTTTTCTGCCAAGGGCCATTTGGATATTTATAACATCATTTGCGGACCGGGGGGCAGGGTTTGCGGGCAGGAGCCAATCGTGTGCACTGGGTGGTGGGGTTTGCGGACAGGAGCCAATTGTGCGGAAGGGTCAGGGTTTGCAGGCAGGAGCCAATCACAAGCACCAGGGGCGGGGTTTGCGGGCGGGAGCCAATCGCGCAGAATGGGGCGGGGTTTGCGGGCGGGAGCTTCTAGATTTATTGAATTTCTAGTCCCGCCTGTGGTTGCCTTGGCAGGGCCAGACCAAATGATTTTGCGGGCCTTATATGGTGGACGTTCCCCACCCCTGTCTTAAAGGTATCACAAGGATTTTTGTTATTCTTTATTGCATGGCTACTCTTCTGGAAATCATAATATTTGCATTTGTCATCTCTGTATGGCAGTGGTTTAAAGTTGTTTTTCTACATAAGGGCTGAAATTCCTGCTTCAATTTGGCTTGGAATGCAAATATTTATTTATTTATTGATATAATTTTTATCCCACCTTTATTATTTTTATAAATAACTCAAGGCAGCGAACATACCTAATACGCCTTCCTCCTCCTATTTTCCCCACAACAGCAACCCTGTGAGGTGAGTTGGGCTGAGAGAGAGGGACTGGCCCAAGGTCACCCATCCGGCTTTCATGCCTAAGGTGGGACTAGAACTCTCAGTCTCCTGGTTTCTAGCCCGTTGCCTTAACCACTAGACCCTGTATCACACAGAATGTTCACCTGCATTAGAAATGGCTCTACATCTTTCCCCTGCCATGTGAATGAGTCCATGTAGACTGCAATTAATGGTTATTCCATGAAAAGGCTGTAGTGGATCACTTCATCAGTTTGGAAGACTCTGCCAAGAATCTGCCAAAGGAAATTGTTTCTACAAGGTCTGTCCCATAACCCTCAATTCTGTTCGCTGAGCTTGCTCTGATTGCATGTATGTTTTTGTATGTGGGTATCAAAAGCAAAATGCCTCAGATATAAGATATATGTGTATCTGAGCCTCTTTTTTTGTATACCCTGAGGGGTTTTGCAGTGCAAATGTGGACCACTAGATGTCTCTGGGTTCTGCAAAGGGAAGGAAGCAGAGTGTGATCCGGGGCCAACAAAAGGGGAGACCAAGCTGGAATCCAGCTATGGAACAGGTCCTTATCCTTACAATGGATTACAATTTTACTCAATAACTATTTTGTGGTTACACTAAGTTATTTGGTATATTGACAGGCAATGATTCTCATGTCATTGTATGCACAAGGCCAGTTCATAATCTCCAATGGAAAATACAGTTTTAGAACAAGGGTTTGTTTTCATTCCGTTTTTCTGCCCAGGTTTGGATTCCTTATTCACGGGTGTTTTTTTGTTTTGTTTTGTGTTTAAAAATGTTAACAAATCCCCTCCAATTTACTGCAGCTGTATGTACATTTTAATCTGTTTGGGATCTTGTTTGTTTGTTTTTGTAGTTATCTGTTTCAAATACTTCTGTTCTGCCCTTCTATCATTTTTTTTTGGATTTGGCCTACCTATTTTCTGTTAGCAACAGAACATGAAGGCCAGAAAAGGAAAGAAAAATGCCGCTCACAGCTTTTATTCTGCTGAATGAGACAAGGTCCCCTTTGTGCCTTATGATCAATTATAAACAGGAAGATTTTAAGATGGGGCAAATGCTAAAGGGTCAAACTGGACATTTCATGGCACAATTGCAGGGGTCATCTATGAGTATGTTACTGTTTTCCTTGTTCAGTATTTGAACTGGTTTACGATGCACCCACTGGCTTGTTTTGGGTTCACTGTCTATGTGTGCATTATGTGCTTACCCACAGGCAACTGAACCATGTTTTAGTAAATTAATCCAGGATGCTTAATTAGCATGACACAATGAGCCACCAATTAACCACATAGTCTGGGTTTATGTAACACTCCATGGATAGTTTGGAGTCTCTTTCCCCATATTACCCTACAAGGCCTGAGCCACTAATTCTAGCCCCATTCTTTGGGACTTATTTATTTATTTATTATTTAAATTTACAGTATATCACTGCCCATCTCCCCCAACTGGGGGACTCTGGGCGGTTCACAATAAAAGCAAAGTTAAAAATAGAAATATAAAATTACAATATCAATAAAATAAATATAAAATCCAAGTGCAATAGATGTTAATAATAGGAGGGGCTTCATCGCACCAGCCACCCCCAGGAGGGACTGTTGGCATTCCCATCCCAAGCAAGGCGGCAGAACCAGGTCTTCAAGTTGGCTGAAACCAGCTGACTTGGCTGAAACCCCAGCTGTCCTCTGGGTTTAGGATCTGAAATGTGTAATGGGTTGAAGATATTTATGGGGGAGAATTAGGTAAAAGCAGTGTGGGCAGTTATGGGTGCACCTTGGTATGCCCATGCCTCATCTCGGCTATGTGAGCTGCATTGGCTACCAGTAAGCTTCTAGGTGCAATTCAAGATGCACCCTTCATGGCATAGGGCCAGGCTATCTGAGGGACTACCTCCATCCCACTGTTTCTGCCTGTCTGGTGTCTGCTCTCTTGCGACGCTGGCCCTCTGCAACAGTATTCCCCATGAGGCTCAAGCTGCCTTGTCCCTGTCATCCTTCAAATGGAGCTTAAAGGCCTGACTGTTTCTCCAGGTGCTTGGTGAGGAGTATGCACCTCCATGGGAGTTTTATGTGGTATGGGTTATTTTAGTCCCTGGCTATTGCCTTCTTTTTGTTTTTCTATTGTGCTGGATTTGTTTTTAATTGTTTGCCAACCAGAGTTGTTCTGAGTTGGGTGGTCTATCAATGTGATTTATAAATAAATAAAAATAAATAAATAGTGGGTTCTTGCTGTATTCAATAAAGAATTTTATCTAGATATTCTAGTTTCATGTGTCCGAGAGTCTTAGGTGTGAACTTCTTAAGCCCCTACCCAGTTGAAATTCTCCTGGGATCTTGCCATGAGCTCGCCATGGCTGGTTCAGGATCTCTAAGAGGTAGTTCACAATTAAAGATCATCGATTTTGTCTTCTGTAATGGTATCCTCCATTGGCTTCTGTGGTCACTGTGGCCACCAAGATCATGATATAAGCTCCCCTTTCTCATCTTTGCTCTTGTTAGAATTGTGATTCCTCTACCCTCCAGGAAATTTAATCATTTGCTTGACATTTCTGAGATTGATGTCAGCAGTATTTCACTTGTTTAGTGTTAGCAGAAGGGTACCATTGTAGGGAAGTGGAATCCTATTGATCATATTAAATCTTTCCTCCAAAAATGGGCACCATCCTGCACCATGTACAGAATGAAGAAAGAATATTCATTGAATGTAGGCAGTGGCCTTGAAGATTGAGAATTTTTTGTACTCCACAGCAGGAGAGTGGAAAAATCCATTCTCAGTATCTAATTATAAACTGAGCATAGAGCAATTAAAAATCAGTAAGTGTTGGATGCAGAGGGACCCTGCAAATTGGCTATCCCACTTTTTTTCAATGCTTTCATCCCATGGCTTTCAAACATGGCTAATATGTTGCATATATTTTTATGTCTTAAAGAAATATGGAAGGCTAGTTTAAAAAGCCAAGCCTTGAAGTTTCTTTCTGGGCTCTGAGAGCACATGTTGGCTACCCCCCTCAGGAATTTTAATTTACTTTGGAGCCAGCTAGTCTGATAGTTCTGACCAATCAGAATTACCTGTTTAAGCTTTGCCCATATTGGGAATCTGTTGCCTAGGTGTTTGGTGAGATTAATCTTCCTTGTTTGGGGGAAACTGTTCAAAATGTTTTGTTTGTGCCTAATTTTCAAAGTAATCTCTTGTCTGTGGGACAGATAGTTGCATCAGGTTACGTTGTAACTTTTAAGAAAGAGGGCTGTGAGATTAGGAAGGATGGTAAAGTAATTGCAAAATGTTTGCAGAAAGATTCTCTTTACATTGTACAGAAAGCTGAAAAGCAAATAGCAAAAGCTGTGTTTGAGAATAAGCCCATACATGATCAATGCATCCATTTATTACATAGGAGGTTTGCTCATGCTAATTTTAAGTACATATCTCAAATGCCTAGTTATTCTGCTGATTTAAAATTGAAACCTTGTGATAAGTATCTGGATTGTGCAGTTTGCAAGGAGAATAAAACCACAAGGGCTCCTGTGAAGAGGTTTTCTGATAGGTCCACCTCTAGGCCTCTAAAGATTATTCATTCTGATGTAATAGGCCCCTTTTCTCCTAGTCTTGGGGGAGCAAGGTACATTTTGACCTTTATAGATGATTTTTCTAGGTACACATTCATTTATTTGTTGAAACACAAAGATGAGGTCTTTGATAAATTTAAGGGTTTTGTAACTTGGGCAAATGGAAAATTCCCAAGGCCAGTGTCAGACAGAGGTGGAGAGTATCTATCCTCAAAGTTTAAAAGCTTTTTGTTAGAAAAAGGGATAGAACACATTTTAGCTAACCCTTACACTCCAGAACAGAATTCTGTTGCAGAGTGAAAAGGAAGAACACTGCAGGAAGCAATGATGTGTTTGCTGAAGGATGCCAGTTTACCTTTTAGGTTTTGGGGAGAAGCTGTTTCTACAGTGTGTTATGTTCAGAACAGGCTGTTTAGCAGTGCAATTCAGGATGTGCCATTTCATTTGTTCTATGATGTGAAGCCTAAAGTAAACCATCTCAGAGTTTTTGGGAGCACAGCTTGGGTGCACATTCCAAAACAGCTGAGGCGCAAGGGGGCTTCCAGAACAAAGAAAGCAATCTTTGTAGGGTATGAACAAAGTCAGAGGAGCTACAGGTTCATACTGGATAATCAATTGATAATTAGTAAAAGTGCTTCTTTTGCTGAGCAGAATTGGGATAAAATAAACTCTAGTTCTTCAGTTGGTTTATCCATGAGGGAGCAGCAAAGTTTTGCTGATGGTGATTTGCAGGAATCACCTAGTGAAGGCAATGAGCAGGAAGTTGAATTGTCTGGAAAGTCAGAGGTTTCTGAGGACAATGGTGGAATTCAGAGTGTAAGTCCTGTCCTACCTCGCAAGTCTGAAAGGATTAATAAGGGGGTTCCACCTGATTGTTATCAAGTAGATGTTGTAAAGGCTTTTCACATTCACACACAGCCTGAGTCTTTAGAGGAAATTAATGAGATGCCATCTGAAATAGCTAAGTGCTGGCATGAAGCTATGCAGCAGGAGTTGGATTCTTTAAAGGAAAATAAAACTTGGGAATTGGTGAGTTTGCCTCCCAATCAGAAGGTTTTAGGCTGTAGGTGGGTGTTTAAACTGAAAAAAGATTCTGATGGTAAAATTCAGAAGTACAAAGCAAGGTTGGTAGCAAAAGGTTTTGCTCAAAGGAAAAATGTGGATTATGACGAAACTTTTGCTCCAGTGACAAAAGCTGAATCTATCAGGTTGCTTTTAAAGGTTGCTGCCATGAAGAAATTGTCTGTCTATCACTATGATATTCAAACTGCTTTTCTGTATGGTGATTTGGAGGAAAAATTGTTTATGCAACAACCTCCTGGTTATGAAAAAGAAAAACATATTGTGTGTGAATTGCAGAAATCCATCTATGGATTGAAACAGGCCGCGCATTGTTGGAATATTAAATTAGATAATATTTTGCAAAAATTGGGTTTCAGAAGGGAATTGCTGATCCATGTGTGTATGTAAAAATGATAAGCAAGGTGTAATGTACTTGTGCTTGTATGTTGATGATTTGTTGCTGCTCACTTCATCTGATGAACAAAAGCATGCTTTTGAGGTTTGTATGAAAAACAATTTCACATTGAAATGTCTTGGAGCAGTTAACAATTACTTAGGTTTAGAAATTCAGAGGGAAAAAGATGGCAGTTTTCTCATAAGTCAGAGTAGTAAAATTAAGAAACTGCTGGAGGATTTAAAAATGCAAGACTGTAAGTCTGTCTCCTCCCCCATGCTTCCCGAGTTTCTAAAAGAGGAGGGGGAGAAGGGGGGTGGTGAGTTATCTGAAGGCGATAGTTTCAGATCAGCCATTGGTAGTCTTCTTTACATTGCAAACAATAGCCGACTGGACATTTCTAACAGTGTGTCCATTTTGAGCAGGTTTGTGGAAAATCCCACATCTGCTGCAAAGTCTGGATTAAAAAGGCTTTTTCGTTATTTACAAGGCACCAAAGATTTTTGATTAAGATTGTCTGCTACAGACACAGAGGAAAAGTTAGAATGCTGGTGTGATTCAGATTGGGCTGGAGATCTCAGTGATAGAAAGTCTACTTCTGGAAGTGTAATTCAATTTGCAAAGTCCACTATTGCATGGTTCTCCAGAAAACAAACAGTAGTAGCCATCAGCACAGCTGAAGCCGAATTTTATGCTTTAGCACAACTGTGCAATGAGGTAAACTGGTTTACACAATTATTGCAAGACATTGGAGTCATTTTAAGCCAGCCTGTAACAATTCATGAAGACAACCAAGCCTGTCTTCATTTGGCTTTATCTGAAGGAACCAGAAACCGCACAAAGCACATTGATGCGCGTTTTCATCTTGTTAAAGATTTTCTAGCCAAGAAAAAGGTTATTTTGAAATACTCTGATACTAAATTAATGTTGGCTGATATTTTCACCAAGCCTCTAGTTGCCAGTAGGCACAATGAGTTAATTACCAAGCTGGGTTTGCTTCCATATTCTTTCTAGTCATAAAAAGGGGGAGTGTTGCATATATTTTTTATGTCTTAAAGAAATATGGAAGGCTAGTTTAAAAAGCCAAGCCTTGAAGTTTCTTTCTGGGCTCTGAGAGCACGTGTTGGCTACCCCCTCAGGAATGTTAATTTACTTTGGAGCCAGCTAGTCTGATAGTTCTGACCAATCAGAATTACCTGTTTAAGCTTTGCCCATATTGGGAATCTGTTGCCTAGGTGTTTGGTCACATGCCAGATCCTGTCCACTCAGGTATGGCCAAGTTGCAATTGTAAAAAGCTTTAAAAGTGTTATCTCTGCTTTTGTTCCCTCTCTGCTCTGCTATCTCAATGTAAATAACTTATGTTAATCAGCCATGTGCTTCTCTTCGGCTGAAGAAGTTGCAAGGCTCATCTTGTTCTTTTGTTTTAAATAAAGCAACGTTTTACTGCAAGCTTTCAGTTTGCTTGTCTCTCAATATTTTCCATAACTCTGATCACAAATTTTATAAAATAACAAAATAATATCCCTCTTCTTCATTCAGGATACACAGCAATGTGCAGCTGTATGAGGCTCATAAAAATCTACCTTACTCCAGGCTGTAGTGTAAAATATTGCCTGCCCTGACTGACAGTGACTCTCCAAGATCTCAGAGATGATGTTTTTCTAAATTTAGTCACCTTCATCCTTTGAAACTGGAGGGGGTGGGGACCAAACCTGAGGTCTTCTGTATGCAACACAAGAGTTTTATCTATGCACCATCCTACACTGGATGATTGCATTGTGGGGGAGATAATCCTAGTTTGTACCAGGCCTGAAGATGACATGAAAGTGGTAGATAGTACTGCACAAATTATAACACAGGAAAAGTATGCTTAACCTTGGAAAATGCCCATCACCTGAGAATGCCTCCCTCCACGTTGCCTAAGGTTTAATTCAAAACATGATATTTACAAGTGGGAGAATAATGACTTCCCTGCCATGTACCTCTTGAAGGAACTCATAAAAGTCAAATTTAAAATGGACAACTGCCTGGTCCCCTTCATCTCCTAGGCTTGTGCCGAGCCCAGTAAAACATGGTGTGGCATCTGAAGAAGAAGATCTCATTACATTTCATTCATTCTTTTGGCATGGTCTTGTTCCTGTCAGAGTTCCCGAAAATCCATTTTCCTTTTCATTTTGCTGCTTTGTTCAACCGCTTACGTTTATTTACAGCAAAAATCAATCTCTGCATTGCTGATCATTCATTTTGGCTCCTTTCACTTTATTGAACAATAAATGGCTTGGAAAAGTCATGCTGTTGTATATTCAAAGGTCATTTGATAATAACAAAACCTAATCAAATCTGGCGTTGTATTTGCAACATGAGGGGATTATTTTTAAAAAATATATATAGTTTTGTTTGTTCTTTTGATGGATACCCAGTAATTGCTTATTTGCCTTTATATTTTCTCCCTGGATCCCGTAAGGTCATATGTATTGTTGCAAAGGTTCAAAGGTCACTTGACCTGAGGGTAAACAGTGAAGATCAGTTCATTCTCTCTCTTTCACATTAACAATAATGGCATAGGTATTATGACAGCTTTATTTTAAATCAAAATAATCTGTCTAATTTTGCCTGTCATTTTAATTGATATCTTAGCCTCTTTTTTATTTTGGTTGGGTTGTTGCTGGCAGCTGTTTCTCTTCTTTTGGAAGCAATCTGTATAGTTCCCTCTTATTAAATTATCAGTGTGGCTCTTACACATTTCTGTAAAGCAAATATTCCCAAACTGTGGTTCTAAAGCTCCATTCAGATGGTTTGTAGAAAGGTTGGTGAGCATTCAAGAATAAATATATAGAAATATATAGTTGGAGATATATGTATATGTATATGTATATGTATATGTATATGTACTGTATATGTATATGTATATGTATATGTATATGTATATGTATATGTATATGTATATGTATATGTATATGTATATGTATATGTATATGTATATACTGTGTGTGTATGTGTATAATCTCATAGGCAATTTGACAAAGGCTGTATTAATGTACTTTTACATATGAATGTACATAAAGCTGAAAAATATTACACTCAGCTTTAGCAAACCTGATTGATAAAAACAGGCAGATCCATCATTTTAGAAAGGCAAGATAATGAATGTTAAATATGAGTTCTTTATCGGCTTTAAAATAGAAAACAAACCAAGATGTCCTGGCAACAGTGGCTCACATCCTGCTGGACTACTACAAAGTGTTCTCACGGGGCTGCCTTTAAAGATGACCCAAAAGAGCACAAAAGAGGATGGCCTCAATGCTACTGTGGGAGAACACCAATGGCAGTTGCTATGGTGGTTGCCATGGGACCAACGGGACCAATTGAAAGGGCTGGTTATCACCTATAAAGTCCTATAAGGTGTGGCATCTGGATACGTTAGGCAATGGCTTGTCACACATGATTCTGCCTCCCTGGTTCAAGCAATGAAGGAGAACCTACTCCAGATTCCTCTCCCACAGGAAGTTAAGGGGGCTTGGACCAAGAGGCTAGTCCTTGTGGTGGCGGCCTCTGCTTTACAGAGTACTCTCCCCCTTGGTTGCTTCCTTCCTTCTGTTCACAAAGACCCTCAAATGATTTTATTTCAGGGATCCTTTGGGTGTGGAGAGTTACTGGTGCCCATTTATTTTGGCTTTTGTTTTTCTATATTTCTATATTTTCCTTTCTTTAGTTATAATTTTGACTGCTTTTAAGGGAAGGAGGGATTCATTTTATACTGGTTTGCTCAAGTATACTGCCCAGAACCATATAGATTGGGGTGGTTTATTTAATGACACTTAAACAAACAAACACATTTAGTTAATCTGCCAAGATTATTAAATATTTTTCTGTCATCCTTGAAAAACAAGTTCGAGAATTGCTGGAATAAAAGTGTGTGTGTGTGTGTGTGTGTGTGTGTGTGTGTGTGTGTGTGTCTGTCTATCTATCTATCTATCTATCTATCTATCTATCTATCTATCTATCTATCTAAAGGCGTCAGGCTAGAAATCAGGAGACCGTGAGAAACCGGGAGATCGTGAGTTCTAATCCCACCTTACTCACAAAGCCAGGTGGGTGACCTTGGGCCAGTCACTCTCTCAGCCCTAGGAAGAAGGCAATGGCAAACCACTTCTGAAAAACCTGCCATGAAAACTGCAGGGACTTGTCCAGGCAGTCTCCAAGAATCGGACATGATTGAATAGTATATATAAACTACCCTTAAATGAGATTGATCTAGCCCACTATTCTAATCAAATGAGTGAATATATACAAGTTTGCAATATAAGTCTGTAACAGTGATAAGATTATTTTATACATACCTATTCTGTTGAATACAATATGGATGGATGCTATCCATTAGTGTATTAAAATGGTGAATCAATGAACTGCACCCACATGGTACCCATGGGTATCAATATCAGATTCCTTGTCCTACCTAAGCAAAGCAGATTCCAGTATTTTTATCAATAAATAATGGTTGACTGTAGTTCATTGTTCCAAAACATTTCCATCTGCCTTTCCAAAAAACAATGGTAAGCTAAGATGGCAGGAAGAGGGTGTCTCAGCAAGAATGGTGGGAGTAATCCTATAAGCTTACCATTTGGTTATTGAGTGACGTAATTGGCCACTCCTATCGTGGCAGCCATTTATCACTGTGCAACCTCCAACACCCCATGGCAACCTTTTAGAGATGTCTTCAACATTTCAAAAATGCCCGTGCATGCTAACAAGATGTTTGGGTGCTTGCCAAAATTTGCCAATTTATGTTTGTCTGGCTACAGAAAAAAACAAATTAATTAAAAAATGTATTTTCACTTTTTTTATAGCTCTTTTTCGCTCAGGGTTGCACTTTGGATGCTGTGTTAGAGTTGAACTCTCAAAATTAGTTGGGAGTAGGACAACTTAAAGAATAGGGCCTGGGTGAAAAAGAAATGTGATTTAAATTAAATACCGGTGATCACTCCATAGGCATATAATAATTTAATAATAATAAACAAACATCTAATCAACCTAGATTTTTGACTCATCTCAAAAAAGGTAAGGGGTTGGATCTGGTTAGTATCACCAGAAGCTGAGTTTGACCCAAAGGAGATATTACCATTACCTTATTTCAGAGCTTTCCAAACTGTGTGTCGCGACACAAAAGTGTGGCGCCACACACAGTCTGGTGTGTCGCCACACAACCCGGAAGCGCTGATCATCATCAGCGCTTCCGGGTTTTCCCGCGGCGACACACCAACGGCGGCGCGCAAAAACTTGAAAGCGGCAGCAGCACTTCCGGGTTTTTGCGCGCTGCCGCAATGGCGGCACTTCCGGGTTTTCCCGCGGCAACACACCAACAGCGGCGCGCAAAAACTCGAAAGCGGCAGCAGCACTTCTGGGTTTTTGCGCGCTGCCGCAACGGCGGCACTTCTGGGTTTTCCCGCGGCGACACACCAACGGCGGCGTGCAAAAACTCGAAAGCGGCAGCAGCACTTCCGGGTTTTTGCGCGCTGCCGCAATGGCGGCACTTCCGGGTTTTCCTGTGGCGACACACCAACGGCGGTTGGTGTGTCGCTGCGGGAAAACTTTGGAAAGCCCTGCCTTATTTAGTCTCCAAGTATTTCATTTCCCCAAATATTAAACATTAAAATTTGGCAGCAACATTTGGAAAAGCTCAGAGGATCATTCCAGCATTTTCTGGGCCTTGGGTTCTGCAGTTTTGTTTACACTCTCACGGGGGTGCAAATGAACAAGAAGCAACAATGATTGGCAATTCCCACCACCCCCATGCACCCCCACTGCAGGATTGCCTCTGCAGGGTCCAACTACATCAACCTCTACTGTCAAACATGACAAATGCAAATTCAGCTTACAAATGGCCTTTTGCTGGGTAGCCATTTGTAAGCTGAATTTGCATTTAGCCAAAGGCCTACTCTTGAATAATTACATGCATTTATTTATTTGATTGATATCCCACCCTTTTTTTTTTGTACAACTCCAGATGGCATAGCTAGTGCTTCCTCATCATATTTTCCCCCACCAACAGCCCTATGAGATGGGTTGGGCTGAGAAAGAGTGATAGGTCCAAAGTCATCCAGCCAGCTTCTGTGCCTAAGAGAGAATAGAACTCAAAGTCTCCCAATTTAATTACTATAGCAAACTGACACTGAGTTGACAGGTAGACCACTGTGTGAGCCAGGCCTATGTGGAATAGAGATTTAATGTAGCTCCATCTCTTTCCAGGAAACATCACCTTTTCTTGCAGGGGATGTTCTGACTGAACTTATTCAACCACTTCACTGTAAATATTAACCAGTGTAGTGACTTGTGGAGAAATTGATCAGGATAACTCACTCACTCAGTTCCTCTTTGAGACAGGGGGCGGTCCTGCCATCTCTTAAGGAGGTGGTGGTTCACCCCTTTCTGAAGAGGCCATCACTAGACCCCACCATCCTGGACAATTTCCATCCAGTTTCCAGCCTTCCCTTTTTAGGGAAGGTTGTAGAGAAGGTGGTCGCACTGAAGCTTCAGAGGGCCCTGGAAGAGGTGGATTATAATAGCAAAGCGGGTCTATAGCTGGAAAGTTCAGGATTTTTTTCATGATTCCACAAATACCAGGCACATGTGGCAGGGTATTCAAACTATTACAGATTATAAGGCTACTCCGACATCATGTGAGGAGAATATAGATTTTCTGAATGAACTCAATAGGTTTTTTGGTAGGTTTGAAGCATCTAATAATACTCCTGTGAGGAAGGTTGAATCCCACCCCGACGAGCAGGCACCTACCCTTGATATAATTGATGTCAGGAGGACCCTGAGGAAAATTAATATTCGGAAAGCAGCGGGCCCAGATAATATCCCAGGGCGGGTACTGAGGGACTGTTCTGAACAGCTGGCCAGTGTTTTTACAGACATATTTAATATCTCCTTGCACCAGACTGTAGTCCCGGTGAGCTTTAAGACTGCGACTATTATACCTGTGCCTAAAAATCTACGATCACGTGTCTCAATGACTATCGCCCGATAGCTCTCACTCCCATTGTGATGAAATGTTTTGAGAGACTGATGAAAGATTATATTGTTTCCAGACTCCCCCCTTCGTTTGATCCACTTCAGTTTGCTTATCGGCGGAATCGCTCCGTAGAGGATGCTATCTCTTCTGTTCTTCATTCGAGTCTGGTACATCTTGAGGAGAAGAACAGTTATGTGCGATTGCTGTTTATAGATTTCAGCTCAGCGTTCAATACGATTGTTCCTCAGCATTTGGTGGACAAAATGGGTTCTCTAGGTTTTAGTACTCCCTTGTGTAATTGGCTACTTGACTTCCTTACTGAGAGGTCTCAGTCGGTGCGAGTTGGATATAATACTTCTAGCTCTATCTCCTTAAGCATTGGCTCCCCACAGGGCTGTGTCTTGAGCCCATTGTTGTTCACCCTGATGACACATGACTGTTGCGCCAAGTATACCACCAATTCCATTGTGAAATATGCGGACGATACAACTGTAGTGGGTCTTATCAGGGGTGAGGATGAGTGGGCTTATAGGGAGGAGGTAAAGGGTTTGGTGGAATGGTGCAATAAAAACAGCTTGGTTTTAAATGTGGAAAAAACTAAGGAGATTATTATAGACTTCAGGAAGAACCGGTGCAGTCACACTCCACTTTTTATCAATAACATAGCTGTGGAGTCAGTCAGTAGCATTAGATTCCTGGTGGTGCAGTTAACAAATAGTCTGTCCTGGTCCCTTAATACCACATTTTTGGTAAAGCGAGCACAGCAACGTTTGCACTTTTTGCGTCGGATGAAGAAAGTACATCTCCCATCTTCCATTCTCCTTACTTTCTTTGTTGTTGTTGTTGTTCAGTCGTTTAGCCGTGTCCGACTCTTCGTGACGTGTACTTGCAAGCTGTATTTCCATCTTGTTTGGAGGCTGTAGGGCCTCAGATAGAAAGTCTGTGCAGAGAGTGGTAAGGGCAGCAGAAAAGATAATTGGGATATCTCTGCCCCTCATCCAAGATTTAGCACATGCACGCTGTTTGTCCAAAGCTCGAAAGATCATCAGTGATGCCTCCCATCCTCATTATGGTTTGTTTTCTTCGTTACCCTCTGGGAAGAGGTTCCGCTGTATCTGATGTAGAACAGCCAGATTGGGAAACAGCTTTGTCCCCCAGGCTATTGGATTCTTGAATGCCAAATAGGTTCTTTTAGGTGAAATATGTTGGATATGTAAAGAATGTATATTTTATAGTAATTATGGATTTTTATTAGTATTTTAATGTTTGACTGAAATTGTGAGTTAAAGAATGTATATTTTATAAGAATGTATATTTTATAAGAATGGGTATTTTATAGTAATTATGGTTTTTTTATTATTATCATTAGTATTTTATTTCTTGAGTGAAATTGAGAGACAACTGCAACGAAATTTCGTTCTATTGTGCACTTGTATAGTGTATAGTGGGATGACAATAAAGTTATTATTCTATTCTATTCTATTCTATTCTATTCTATTCTATTCTATTCTATTCTATTCTATTCTATTCTTATCTGAATTCCTTCCAGTTAGGGCTCAGGCCTGGGTATGGGACTGAGGAGACATTGACCTCTGGCGGGAGTGAGTTGTGGGTGGTGCATCCATTCTTGCTCTTCTTGACCTCTCAACAGCTTTTGATACCATCAATCATGGTATCCTTCTGGACTGGCTCCAGGAGTTGGGCAGCACAGTGTTGTGCTGGTTCTTTTCCTTCCTCTGGGGTTGGTTCCTGTCAGTGCTGATAGGGGGTAAGAGTTCCAGCCCATGCTCCCTCCTTTGTGGGGTGCCACAGGGCATGGTACTTTCTCCCCTCTTGTTTAACATCTACATGAAGCCGCTGGGTGAGGTGACATAACATCAGTATGCTGATGATACTCAGCTTTACATCTCTACCCCAGTGATGCCATGGAGGATCTGTCTCAGTGCCTGGAGGCTGTGCAGGCCTGGATGGGGTGCAACAGGCTTCAGCAAAACTCAAGCAAGACTGAGCGACTCTGGGTTTTTGGATCTCCTGGTTCCGGGGACCTTCCATCTTTCATTCTGAATGGGATGGCACTGCTCCAGATAGACCCAGTGCAAAATCTGGGGGTCCTCCTGAACTTGTGGTTCCTGCTTGAGGAGGACCTTTTCACAGCTTTGGGTTATACATCAGTTGTGCCCATTCCTGGACTGGGGAGTCCTGCTCCGGTCAGTCATGCACTCATGACCTCCAGATTGGATTATTACAATGTACTTCACATGAGGATGCCCTTAAAGAGCACTCAGAAGCTTCAGCTGGTGCATGAGCTGCATTGGCTTCCAGTGTGCTTCCGGGTGCAATTCAAGGTGCTGGTAGTTACCTTTAAAGCCTCATGGCTTGGGACCAGGCTATTTACGGGACCGTCTCAATTATTTCTACCCGTTCCACCTGGACCAGCAGGAGGGGCATGTAAATTAAGAGAGAACGGAAGGAAAACAGGAAAAATAACTATTGGACATACATCTCTGCATTTTAATAGCACACAGTGAGGGTTTGGCTTTGGGCATCACAGCTGATCATTGTTGGTATGACACTAGGTCACACTGTAAACATGTGTATTAGCCTATACAATGCTGCCAATTGCTTCAAAGTAGGAGAATATGAGGCTGACTAAATCAACAGGAATATCTATAAATACAATGTGCTCTACATGGGGCTATCCTTGAAGTGTATCCAGAAGCTACAGCTGGCTCAGAATGCAGTCACGGGAGCAGTCTTGGGTGCCCCAAGGATGGCACATGTAACACCTTTGCCGCGGGAACTGCATTGGGTGCCAGTTTGCTTCCGGGTCCAATTCAAGGTGTTGGTCATCACCTTTAAAGCCCTACATGGCATGGGTCCAGGTTACCTGAGGGACCGTCTCACCCCCATTACATCGACCCATCCCATCTGGTGAGGCAGAGAGGGCATGTTACAGACCCCATCCATGAGAGACTGTTGATTGGCGGGGTCCAGGAAAAGGGCCTTCTCTGCCGTGGCCCCCACCCTGTGGAAAATGCTTCCCCCAGAGGTGAGGCAGGCCCCCACTCTCCAAGCCTTCCGGAAAGAGGTGAAGACCTGGCTCTGACATCTCGCTTGGGGCATGAGGAGGGGTAATCAATCCTGGGGGTGGTTAGCACCCTAGAGAGGCCCCCGTGAATTGCATGAATTTAAATTAAGAACTTTTAATATCTCCATCTTGGATTTTATATTTCACATTTATATTTATATTTAAGAAATACTGTTTTTATTGTATTTTAATCTGTATTTATTTTTAGTTTTATTGTAAACCGCCCAGAATCGTTCTTTGAGTGAGATGGGGGGTGACGAAATTCGAAATATAAATAAATAAAAATAAATAAATCTATTTGTATAATGTATTAGTTGTACAATCCAAATAAGGAGAAAAATGGGAAGGGATAGCAAAGAATAGAATTCTCTTCATTATTCTGTTATCTAATTCAGTGGGTGGGAAGATAGGTTGGCAGTGGATCCTCTTGATACACTTTCAGATAAAATCTTCAGCAGTCTTCTCATTTGAAATGTATGCATCTGAGCAAAGAGTCCCCAGACAGAATCAAGGTTCTATTGAATTATTACTCAAGTTGCCTAACTAACTGCCTTGGAGCTGATGCTAATAATTACTGGGAGAGTTTAACATTCAAGCTGCATCTTTTTGCGGATGGATTTCAGGACCTTTGTTCTAAAACACAGTCTTCTCTATTTTGGTTTATTTAAATTGGGTTTTAATATTTTGTATTGGGGAGGTACAGTATAATCTAATGCCTTTTGTTATGGATAAATCTTTGCTTTGTTGGAGTTAGGCAACAGATTCTTGACAGCTCTGGAGAGTTCCAGTTACAATCACTGTCAGATCTTTTGACAACTTATTTGAATTCTAGAATATGAAAATGGTGAAACTGTTGTCATCTCTGTGCATTTCTGAGGTGATGGCCATTCCCCCCATGACCTCAAAGTCAATTCAATATCTAAACCTTTAGGTTTAATAAACTATTGAAGAGACAACAACTGGTGAATAAAATATTCCAGGAATGGAAAACCTGCGGCCTTCCAGATATTGCTGGACTATAACTTCAACTTCCCTTGGTCCCAATTGGCAAGGCCAATGGTAAGGGATAAAAGCACTTAGTCTTATCAGTATCAATAGTAATATCAAAACCAGGCTGAAGAACCACAGCCCTTTCCCCTCTTCAGGTATGTATGCAATTTCTCTGATTCAGCAATAGGTAAAAATGTCATGAGTATTGTTAATTGTTTAGAACTTGTGGTTTGTTTCTTTTTCTCCCTCTTATCCAAATAACTTTTTCTATGATTCCCCCCCCCCCAGTTTTATTGAAGGTCCATAAAACTGATTTTTCAGTTCAGTAACTCTATGTCTAGATCAGTATTTCATTAGGAAACACATAGCGTGCTGCCTTTACTCTGGAGGCATCTCTATCAACAAATATAGTTCTAGAGTTACATTTTCCTAGAACAAAAATCCTAGACATACAAGACTAAAGAGATGCAGTTTTGTCCTTGAGGATGTGATTGTATAAATGGAAGAATCTGTATTTGTAATATAAATCACTGTATAATTAAGCTGCTATAGGCTATATTCAGCAAACAGGAACCTAAAGTTTGGGGCAGGGTTCTGAGGAGGACTATACACGATCATTTAAGTAGAAGAGAAGGAAAAATTAATATTTGGGCTTATGGGTTGCCCCATAACCATTGGAAATCAAGACAAGTCACTCTCAGAGATGCTATCTTCATTACCTTTTCTCTACTCCCTTTGTAGGTGGTGGGAATGGGGGAGGATAGATGATAAAGTCTCTAGTAGGCTGCAGACAATGGAACAAATGTGCAAATGAAGTTCTCTTAGTTTCCAGACATCCCAGATCAGGGGTAAACAATTTGTGACTATATAATAATGCCCCTCCTCTTGCCCCAAAGCCTTTCTTTGTAAATTTTAATGAAATTTACATGGATAGAAGAGGAACCATCATTATACACACAAGAACTAATCTTATCAACTCTATTTAATGAAATAATGTATAAATGAATTTTTTATAGTTGCAATTGTTTTTAAATTATTTATTTATACGCCCATCCCCCTCAAAGAGCAACTCTGGGCGGTTAAATATAATTAAATATAAATTAAATATAACATTGTTTTTCCTCTAGGCCTCATCTGCTTCCTTGTCCTGGCTCTGTTTGCTATTTAGAGTATGCTGTTTGCCTGTCAGCCACAGCTGAAATATAGCCTTCTGCTGAATAAGTTTGTACAAATCGAAGAGAAGTTTGTACAGTTTGGCCCTGTATTGCCAGGAACATGCACAGTAGTGCCTACAAACTGCAAGGTAAGGACAGATGCAATGGGATGCTTGCTGCAATCTCTTTCTGCAATCTTTGTGTTCAGAAAAGTTTGAAAAGGTCAGGAATAGGCAGGGAGAGCAGTATATTGATCCGTGCTAGGCTCAATTTCAGATATGTCAAACATCTGGAAAGGTGCATATATGTATCTATCTATCAATACTTGAGTCTGAGACTTTCTTTAAGTACTGTAAAAACTTTCTGGTATTGTTGAGCTATGGCTGAAGATCACTGTTCCTTAGTGGTCATATTCTGGTGAGGTATTTAACTTGACTATGGAGTCTAGAGATAGTCTCTTTATAATAGATGAAAGAATAAATCAAACCCATGAATCTATGAGAAGGCAATAACTGTGCTTTGACAGGCACAGAAAAACATAAAGCCTAGGGACTTCTTCCCACACGCTGACGAATATGGCTATTTTTCATTGGTAGTGGAAGAGTATTTTTCTGAATGTACTCTCTTTCATCTATAGAAATGATAGCTGGTCTTTCATTTCTTCTCCTAGTGGGAGTCAAATGACAAATGGAACTTCGTCTGACAAATCTATTTCAGTTGTCAAACCAGAGCTTGTCTCTTTCTCTCTCCTTTCTTTCTTTCTCTCTCTCATTGGCAGAACAATTTAAAGGGATGGTTACTGATTTTTCAAGTGGGATTCATTGATTTCTGGAGAACAGATCTGTATATAATTGAACAGAAGCTCAACCATCCATAACCATCCATAACTTGTCAAGATCAGGGATAGCAAGGAGGTTGCAAATTTGTAAAGGTTTGCTTAACTGAATCAAGGTTAGTATGTAATTTTTAGAAAAAGAGATATCAAAGGTCACATGTGTCTATAAATACTGTTCAATGATTTCAAAACCTCTCTCACCTTTCCATAGTATTCATCTGATTGATGCAGTGAGATAAAGATTATCAGGATCAGTACAATTAAGCTTATGTTAATGAAAAATTCCATGAAGATGAGTCAAGAAAGAAACCCCTTAAATTTTATTCATTTGGTAGTTTGGGTCACATCCTGGGAACATCCTGGCAGATGCCATCCTGTGGAACCAGCAGCTGCCATCTTAATTTTCACACCGTGCCTATCAGTCCTGTGAAAGAGCATGGAAATATTCTGGGAAAGTTAAGGTAGGGGCGCTTCTCTCCAGAGTAATGACTACAAAGAAGGCACCAAATAAAACTTACATCAGTAACAATGGTCTCTAGAATCTGTCTCATGTGCCTGATGCTAAGGCAAGGCTGCATAATAAAGGAATTCTTTATTTTTGGTCATAAACTAGCATAACATAGCAAGGCCTGCCTAGGAGACTTACAATTAGGTCTTGATGGCTATATTTATCTCAAGAGAACAACAGCAACAACAACGATAACAATTGCTTTAAGTTCAGAGATCATTTTGCCTAAAATACACTTCATATAACAAGCTGATCAAACTATGCAGTTCGCTATAAGGACCCATTGCCAAGTATATCTTCCAAATTAGCAGATCAGAGCTAAACTGCAATAGCAATTGTGGTTTAGCTCTGATCTGCTGAAACACAATAGCAATTGAACAGACTGTCTCTGGACAAATCTACTAATAGAAAGGTAATATTCTCCTTATCTGACCTGACATTGGTTGGCTGGCAAGAGCATAATTCAACCAAGGCACCATGCTTGATAAAATGGGCACCACAGCTGACTCAGTCCTCCTCTCCATATAGGGGCAAAGAAGCATTATTAAATAATACATAAATGGCACTTCCCCTTGCTTAAGCCTCACAGTGACAAACCAGTGTGGTATACTGATCGTTGATCTAGGACCAAGGAGACCCGAACTTGTACTTCAGCCATGGCAGCTTTGTGGGTGACTTCCTGCAGCAAAACCTTCCTCACAGGGCTGTTGGAAAAAATTGGAGGACCGAGTGCTATATACACCAACTTGAGCTCCTGAAGAAAGGTAAAGTATCAATTTAATAAATAAATGCTCTACCTTGTGGGGTAGCTTGGGCTGAGATAAAGCGACTGGCTCAGATTCACCCAGCAGGAAGTTGAACCTGAATCTCTCTCGTCCCAGTCCAACCCTCTAATCATTACTCTATATCCCATTATAAAGATTGTGTTAATCTTTACGGCATGACGGCACAGAGTCTACCATGGTAGAGATGGGCGGGGATAAATTCAAATAATAAAAATAATAAATAAATGACAAGACTGCTGTTTTTCCTGAATTTGTACACCTGTTTTTAAACATTTGGACTGCACAAGAGAGCAAAAGAGAAATATTTTAGAAACACAAGTCCCATAATTAGTTTTGAAGAATGCTGCAACAGGGCATATAAGATTAGATGCAGGCAAGGAAGCATTTTTTCATAGGACCAAAATCCAGCCAGTCCTCTTGCTTTGGTACTTGCAAGCCATTCTGTGTGATGAGATGGAAGAGTCCTTATGATGATAAAATCCAGAAAGCAGAAAATTACTAGCCAGTGTGGAGCCAAGCATACATTATTATCTGCATCATAACAAAGCAGTTTTTCCCCAGCCCCCCAAAGGTGCAGATTTTACTTCCCATAATAGGTTGTCACAATTCAGTATGGAAGTCAAATCATAATGAAAGTCTTTATAAATGCTGATGGGGACAGTAAATTTTAGCTGGTATAGTTTTCTGCCAACTTTAGGAGGGGTGTATGGCACTTCAACTCAGCAATGGGGAACATTCCATAAACACAGCCTTGCAGGGCAGCTGACTGGAAGTTTTCAGCAGTTTTATAATTGGAAAAAAAGGCAAACTTTTGAAAACCCAGAATAGAATGAATTTGCCCTGAAATGAAAACAACAAAGGCTGTTGTTGCACTTGTTATTGATAAGCTTCCATAATGTAGGACTTCCGGTGGGGACATGGCAGACTGAACAGCTGTGCTCGCGGGCTCCGTGGGCAAAACTGACAACGTGGCAGTTTTTGGGCTCAGGCAGGTTTTTCCTGATGCCCTGGAGTGTCTTTCTCTACCTGCGGGGCCATTGTAAAGAATATTTTAGACATCTTCCAGATAAGTTGCTTGGATTCATTCAAAGTTGGACTCTGACTGGGCAAGTCCTGTTGAAGTGCCAGAAGCAAGGTCTTTTGTGGTTAGCTGGGACAGGTTTGAGCCTGTAACTCTGGAGAAGGGGAACAGAATCTTTCTGGACAAAGAAAATACTCGGAATCATCCCATCTGTCCTCCAGAATGGCATCTTGCAGCCAGAGGATCGTAAACAGAGTTTGCGCTAATCTGGTAAGAGACGCAGGGAGGCTGGGACATCACCATTTCCAAGCCGCACTGTAGCCTTTAAGGGACATTAAGACCGGCCACCCCATTTCTAAATCACCCAATTTATATATTTTAAATTTATGTACCCCAAGAGAGGCTTTCTACAGCAAGGAGAAGCAATCTCTCTTGGTGCTTATCATTATTTTTGGGATTAATTTTTGAAAATCTTTTAAAGTTTTGGCTTTTTTCCCATCCAAATACTAAGGAGGATTGAGACTAAATAATCATCACCCTGTTGTTATTTCTGCACTGAATTTGAAGATTTTAATGCTTTCCTACACGTTGAATCTGCTGTTTTGAATCTCCAGCTTTCTGTTGTTACTTTCCCTGGGGAGCTGGTTGTTATCATACTTTCACTTGTGTAAAGGGGTACACAGAAGGAGCCTCCCCGAAGATTGTCGAACAATTGGGCATACCCTAGAAACGGTGAATTGCACCGGCTAATCCTTCTAACACCAGACCAAACCACAGCTAACCGGACTGGACACGATAAGACTTGTGTAAACACGCCTTGGAAACTTTCCATTACCTTCTACTTTTGCCGGTTAAGTACCTAGGGGGCACCATAATCTACTGTGTGAGACATGGAAGATTTCAAGCAGATTTTCCATCAAGACCTTAAACAGATTCTTTTTTTATTTTTGTCAAGTCATTATGCAAGATATTCAGGATATTGTAGAAAATATCAGCTCTAAAATATGTCATCTGGCTGGGGATGTTGTGGAAGAACTTGAAGAGCTTGACATCGATAGAAATACTTTTACCAACAGCGAGATTGAAGCTTCTGTTGAAATGCCAGACGACGATGACTGGACTGTCGAGTTGAAGAAATTAAAGGGACAGACCAAATTACAAATCTTAAGTGAAATTGTCTTTCTGATGGAATGTTATGGGAAGTAAGGGGTCGTTATCTATGGGAGGTTTTTTGCTGAGAAGTCGGAGTCTTTAAGGGGGGCAGTTGGGCTGTCTGATTTCTTTATGAAAAATGCTTTGTGTGTATTGTGGAGATATGTAAATGCTTCGGTTTGAAGTGGGGTAAGGGTTTAAGAAGGTTCATCTGGATTGCTTTCAGGACTTGTTTGACTTAATTTTCTTCTAATGATTTGGATTAAGATTAATAAGGTATAACAATAAAAGCTTGGTTTTAGGTTTAATATGATTAAGATTGTTATAATTGTAGTATTATTGTAGTATTATTAATTATACTGGAAGAGCAGACAATTTATATGCTTTTTAGTTTGATCTTTATTATAACGGACAGAAATGTATAGAAGAGTGGTAGGAAGGAAATAATTAAATAAATGTTGTCTTTGAAGTTGATTAGGAGATTTATATATTTCCTTTTCTTTTAATATAAGGGGAGGGAGCAACTGTATTTAGTGATTTTTATAATGTGCTAATGGAATGATTTATAGAAATGTGATTTTGGTTCGATATAGAGTAAGGGATTGATTATGGAAACTGCTGTATATTCTTGTTGTTAAAAGTCGGAAGTCACCTCTTTATGTAATCTTTAAAAAAAATTCTTCTTCTGTTTTCACATCTTTTTAGTTTCTTTTTCTTTTTGTAGTTTTTTGCTCTTTTGTAGTTTTTACTCTTGCTTTAAACCTAATAAAATTCTGATAAGCTTCCATAATGTCTCTAAATTCCATAATGTCTCTAAATGTCTCATAAATTCTCTAACCATTTTTAAAGGACAGGACACTTCCTCAAACATGAGAGTAGAAGTACTACTGAAAAAGCCCAGTGGGAGGACTTCCCTCATAGCATCTTCCCTTGAGATTGAGTTGATGTTTGGGAAGTCAGGGAGACCTCAGGACACTGGGGAGATGATTTTACAATGGAAGACTGAGCATTCACATAGATCTCCTGGCTACCAAAGAACTGAATTAATGCAAGAATACCATACTCCATCTTTTTCTTGGAAGGAATTTCTAAAGCAAATTCTCTTTCATCCAATTAAATGAGAATTGGTAGGAAAAAATTCAAGAAAATGTTTCTACCCAGTACCACTGCTAGCAATGCTGTTCTTTTTCCTTCCCTTAATGTAATGCACAATACTGGCAGGGCTCAGTGTGTGAATATTCACAGCTCAAGCCTATCACTATACAATGAACTGAAATCCCAAGAAATTGTGATTTATGGACCCTGTTCTACAAAAACATCAGTATGTCTCCTTTTTTTTAATCATTATATATAAAAGAAACACTTGTTACAATTCCTGAATGCCATTCCAGTAGTCATAGTAACAAAATTAAATTGTAAGGCTTTATGACATTCAACAAAGATTGTGAAATCTGTGCATGTGTGCGTGTCCATTCAGAAAGTGGCTTCAGGCAACTGTGCACTGCTTGATTAGTTATTTAAAGAACAGTTTTTCATATATTAACAAGAACATTTATTGCAGAGTCACTATTAATAATGTTGAGAGCCAGTTTGGCATAGTGCTTAAGGCACTGGGGTATAAACCAGGAGACCGTGAGTTCTAGTCCCACATTAGGCATGAAGCCAGCTGGGTGACCTTGGCCCAGTCCCTCTCTCTCAACCCTAGGAAGCAGGCAATGGCAAATCACTTCCGAAAAACCTGGCCAAGAAAACTACAGGGACTCATCCAGGCAGTCACCAGGAGTCAAGACTGACTTGAAGGCAATAATAATATTAATATAATAATATGGTCATAGGCCAGGAACAGTGCAGCAGCAGCAGCTAAAGCTCCTTCTGCTGCCAGAAGTGGGGACCTTTTCAAACATTGTAATGGTGCCTGCATATAGGGAGGCAGAATGCATCACACTGATTTGTCTGTGAAGAATGGGTCTGTTCCTTGGAAAAAGAAGGAAAAACAGCTTCTCTGCTATGGGATAGGAGGGGGAAGAGAAGGGTGAAGATTTGGATGGAGATAAGCAAAACAAACCTGATAAAATTTCTTTCTCCTTTGTCATCACCTTCAGGATATCTTCCATAATATTAAAACAAAATACAACCTCCCCCCCAAATGGACAGTGAAACAAAAATAACAGAAACCCCAGTAGGGTAGCCATATGTCCTACTTTACAAAGGATAGTTCTCCACTGGAGAAGCTGCCTGGATCAAGGTCAGTTTAAACATAAAAAATTCTACAAAGGGAAATCAGTAGTTCTGAGCTACCAATTAAGAACTAGAATTTGTACAGCAGACCAAGCAGGCACATAGATATCCCGGGACACAACCTTCTCAGCAGTGGAGAGATTTATTGTGTTTCTAGTTGACATTGCTCTGAAATTTGCATCTAACTCGATACTATTATTTGTCAATGTTTCCCTTCTTTCATCCTCTTTCATTAGAGCAGCTGCCCTACAAGGAAAAACCATAACATTCTGGGATTTTTAGCTTACAGCTAAGAGAGAGGAAGGAAAGCATGACAGAGAATATTAAAAGCATAAACAGCATGCAAACTGTATGAAACAGCTTTTCTTCCTCTCTTGTAATGTAAGTATTGAGGATTGTTTACTGAAACTAAACAGTGGGAGATTCAGCACAGATATAGGAGTTCTGTGCTGCAAAAATCCAAATGACCACTAGATAGCAGCAAAGACATATCCAAACTCTAGTCCTTTCTGTTATCTAGTGATTGTCCAGACTGTTGGATGTTTGTTGTTGTTTATTCGTTCAGCCGCTTCCGACTCTTTGTGACTTCATGGACCAGCCCACGCCAGAGCTTCCTGTCGGCCGTCACCATCCCCAGCTCCCCCATGGTTGAGTCCGTCACCTCCAGAATATCATCCATCCATCTTACCCTTGGTCAGCCCCTCTTCCTTTTGCCTTCCACTTTCCCTAGCATCAGCATCTTCTCCAGGGTATCCTGTCTTCTGATTATGTGGCCAAAGTACTTCAGTTTTGCTTTTAATATCATTCTCTCAAGTGAGCAGTCTGGCTTTATTTCCTGGAGTACGGACTGGTTTGATCTTCTTGCAGTCCAAGGCACTCTCAGAATTTTCCTCCAACACCACAGTTCAAAAGCATCTCTCTTCCTTCGCTCAGCCTTCCTTATGGTCCAGCTCTCACAGCCAAAGGTTATTACGGGGAATACCATTGCTTTAACTATGCAGACCTTTGTTGTCAGTGTGATGTCTCTGCTCTTAACGATTTTATCAAGATTTGTCATTGCTCTCCTCCTTTGCAGTGGTATCATCTGCATATCTGAGATTGTTAATGTTTCTTCCAGCGATTTTAACTCCAGCCTTGGATTCATCAAGTCCAGCATGTCACATGATGTGTTCTGCATACAGGTTGAATAGGTAGGGTGAGAGTATACAACCCTGCCGTACTCCGTTCCCAATCTTAAACCAGTCCGTTGTTCTGTGGGTCTGTTCTTACCATTGCTACTTGGTTGTTATACAGATTCCTCAGGAGGCAGACAAGATGACTTGGTATCCCCATACCACCAAGAACTTGCCACAGTTTGTTATGATCCAGGCTTTAGAATAGTCTGTTATGATCCAGGCTTTAGAATAGTCAATAAAAGCGAAATAGGTGTTTTTCTGAAAGTCCCTGGCTTTCTCCATTATCCAGCAGATATTGGCAATTTGGTCTCCAGTTCCTCTGCCTTTTCTAAACCCAGCTTGTACATCTGGCAGTTCCCGCTCCATGAATTGCTGGAGTCTACCTTGCAAGATCTTGAGCATTACCTTACTGGCATGTGAAATAAGTGCTACTGTTTGATAGTTTGAACATTCTTTAGTGTTTTCCTTTTTTGGTATGGGGATATAAGTTGATTTTTTCCAATCTGATGGCCATTCTTGTGTTTTCCAAATTGGCTGGCATATGGCATGCATCACCTTGGCAGCATCATCTTGCAAGATTTTAAACAGTTCAGCTGGGATACCGACGTCTCCTGCTGCCTTGTTATTAGCAATGCTTCTTAAGGCCCATTCAACCTCACTCTTCAGGATGTCTGGCTCTAACTCACTGACCACACCGTCAAAGCTATCCCCAATATTATTATCCTTCCTATACAGATCTTCCGTATATTCTTGCCACCTTTTCTTGATCTCTTCTGCTTCTGTTAGGTCCTTGCCATCTTTGTTTTTGATCATACCCATTTTTTGCCTGGAATTTACCTCCGATGTTTCTAATTTTCTGGAAGAGGTCTTTTGTCCTTCCTATTCTATTGTCTTCCTCTACTTCCTTGCATTGCTTGTTTTAAAATAATTCCTTATATCTTCTGGCTAACCTCTGGTTTAATTGGGCATATCTCCCCCTATCACTGTTGCCTTTTGCTTTCCTTCTTCCTTGGGCTACTTCCAGTGTCTCAGCAGACAGACATCTTGCCTTCTTGGTTTTCTTCTTTTTGGGGGATGTTTTTTGTTGCCGCCTCCTGAACAATGTTGCGAACTTCTGTCCATAGTTCTTCTGGGACCTTATCTACTAAATCTAGTCCCTTAAATCTATTCTTCACCTCCACTGCATATTCATTAGAAATATTAGTGAGCTCATATCTAACTGATCTGTGGGTCTTCCCTGTTCTCTTTAGTCTGATTCTAAATTGTGCAATAAGAAGTTTGTGATCTGAACTACAGTCAGCTCCAGGTCTTGTTTTTACCAACTGTATAGATGTCCGCCACCTTTGGCTGCAAAGGATGTAGTCAATCTGATTTCGATTTCGACCATCTGGCGAAGTCCATGTATAAAGTCGTCTTTTAGGTTGCTGGAAGAGAGTGTTTGTTATGCACAGTGAATTGTCTTGGCAAAATTCTATCGGCCTATGTCCTGCTTCATTTTGTTCTCCCAGACCATGCTTGCCTGTAATTCCAGGTGTCATTTGACTACCCACCTTAGCATTCCAGTCTCCTGTAATGAAAATAACATCTCTTTTTGGCGTATTATCCAGTAGGTGCTGCAGATCCTCATAGAACTGATCTACTTCTGCTTCTTCAGCATCTGTGGTTGGGGCGTATATTTGGATCACTGTGATGTTAAATGGCTTACCCTGAATTCGAATTGAGATCATTCTATCAGTTTTTGGATTGTATCCAAGTACTGCTTTAGCCACTTTATTATTAATTATGAAGGGTACACTATTTCTTTTGTGGTCCTCTTGTCCACAGTAGTAGATCTGGTGGTCATCTGATGTGAAGTGGCCCATTCCAGTCCATTTCAGTTCACTGACACCCAAAATGTCTATATTTAATCTTGCCATCTCACCAATAACCACATCCAATTTGCCCTGGCTCATAGATCTTACATTCTAGGTTCCTATGGTGTTTTGATCTTTAGAACATTGGATTCGTCGTTCACCACCAGCACCGTTGGCTGCTAGCCATCCTTTCGGCTTTGAGCTAGCTGCGTCATCACTTCTGGGGCTAGTTGAACTTATCCTCTGTTCCTCCCCAGTAGCATTTTGACCATCTTCCGACCTGGGAGTCCCATTTTCCAATGTTATACTGACATATCTCTGGTTGTACTGATCCATTTAGTTTTCACGGCAAGAATACTGGGGTGGGTTGCTGTTACCTTCCCCAGGGATCATATTTAGTCTGACCTGTCTCCCATGACCTTCCCGTTTTGGGTGTCTCTTCACGGTTTAGCTCATGGCGTCATTGAGGTGCTCAAGCTCCATCACCACGACAAGGTAACGATCTTCTTTGCTGGAGAATAATAGATAAAATATCTATCCTAGATAAATTTATTTATTTATTTATTTATTTATTTATTTATTTATTTATTTATTTATTATTTGGATTTATGCCCGCCCATCTCTACCATGGCAGACTCTGGGCGGAGTCTGTATAAATATCCTAGATAAAATAACATATTTTTAATATTGTCACATACTTTAATTATGGAATATGCTGACATCAGATATGGTGATCGCCAGCAATTTCGATGAACTTAAAAAGGGGACTATATTTATAGAAGAAATAACTATCAATGATTTTTAGGCTCAATATCTACATATGACATTCTGAATCATAAGTAACTTGCCTTAAGCACCAGTAACTAGGGAGCAGCAGCAGGAGAAAGCATCCATGCTCATGTCCCACTTTATGTTTCTTGGCTACATCCAGCTGGCTACTGACTGATCTGAATGCTGGGCTAGATCATCTTTTCTTATGATCTTATCAGACCCAAAATCTTACTTAGGCTACCACTCTGTTCCCATAGTGGCCAAGGAGGTGTCTATGGGAAGTTCAGAGGTAGGACATGAAGGCAGCAGTTTCCTCCTATTCATGTTCCTCAAAAGCTGGCACTAAATAATTATGATATAAAATACAAGAGACATCAGGACTTTTAGGCTGTCATGGATAGCACTATCTTTGCTTCCTAGGGCTGAGAGAGAGGGACTGGCCCAAGGTCAGCCAGGTGGCTTCATGCCTAAGGTGGGACTAGAACTCACTGTCTCCTGGTTTCTACCCCAGTGCCTTAACCAGAATGTCAAGCTGGCTCTCAACATTATTAATCCTTTTAGAGGCATTCAGATTGGTTGTCCCCCATCATATAGTTACACTGGATGACCTCTGTAAAACAGAGAAGGAAAAAAGAGGGTTTAAAATGCATAATGTGTAATGGTATACAATTCAAAGAGGCACTGCTTTTACATGTTGAATCGTAACTGTAACCGTAATCAACAGACTGAATGCATCTTCCTCCCACTGATGCTAAAGAGAACATTTTGATAATCAGTGATCAAGGACTTTTTCTAGAGAAAGATGCAGAAATGACAGGAGCTTCAAAGAATATTAAATGGGTTCTTAATAGACACGTTTGAACAGTACGTCAGTAAATTTTGTTTTCCTAAGACCATACATGTCTCTCCTCTTTGTATCACTGCTGGAACGGGTAGCAAATCTCTCTTTCAAATGATGTTACAGTTATGAAACACTCACCTGAAAAAGACAATTTCCTTTCTCCCCCTTCCTTATTCAAAATATATCATGTCAGACTCTAATGTCCTGGGAAGATGATTTAAATTAGGATTAAATTCAACAACATAAAATATCTTGAGTGGGGGTTATACTGAAAGCTAACATTTCCCAAAGAAGGAATGTGGATTATGTCAACAATCCACTTGCACCAAGCATCACATCAGAGAAGCACAAAGCCAGATATCCATTAAGCCATGGGAAAAGTGGAAAAAAGCAGTCTCAGATTTAAACAGTGATCAGTACAAGAGGGGATTGTGCTGTCTCGTTGACAGAGGCAGTTGACAGAGGCATCCAATTATTTAAGGTAGCTTCTTTCAAGTATTCATGTTGATGACACTGAATAAAATAGACTTGTAGCCTGCATCATCTACAAATGATCCCTATAAAGCAGCTCTCTCTCTCTCTCTCTCTCTCTCTCTCTCTCTCTCTCTATATATATATATATATATATATATATATATATATATACACACACACACACACACACACACACACAGAGTATGTGTGTGTATGTATATATATATACATACACACACACACATACATACATACTGTGTATGTGTATGTATGTATGTATGTATGTATGTGTATATATATATATATATATATATATATATATATAAACATACATACACACACACACACTATATATATATATGTGTGTGTGTGTGTGTGTGTGTGTGATTTTTAAAAGAATATAAAAACTAACAGAAACCAATATGAAGTAAGAAAAAGAAAAGAAAGAAAAAGAAATCAAAGAGAAGTGCAAGAAAGGGAAAAGTAAAGAAAAAAATAGAAAAGAAAGAAAAAAGATATAAAGAAGTAGCTTCCAATTTTCTTTAGAGCAGTTATAAGTACAATTATAAGTTTACCTCTTACTCTATGGTTACAACATACCTCTCTTCTTTCTATAACCTATTCTGTTAAATCATCAAGACCATACATCATAAGTTCATTTTTTCTGTTTCATGCAAAAAGTCTCTAAGGGGTTTCCAGTCAGCAATAAATGTAGTTATTGTCTTTTCTCTCATCAAAGAAGTCAATTTAGCCATCTCAGCAAGTTCCATCATTTTCACCAACCATTCCTCCATTGTTGGTAATGCCGAATCTTTCCATCTTTGTGCATACAATAATCTTGCTGCAGTTATCAAGTACACAAACAAAGTTCCATTACTTTTTTCCAACTGTTTTTCCACCAATCTCA
Source organism: Charina bottae (assembly GCA_023362775.1). Classification (NCBI taxonomy): domain Eukaryota; kingdom Metazoa; phylum Chordata; class Lepidosauria; order Squamata; family Charinaidae; genus Charina; species Charina bottae. The sequence continues at coordinate 74,492,837 of JALMGJ010000001.1, read as the reverse complement.
AAAGAAAAACCTCTAGTTTCAATTGTATATTAATCTTTAAGATCCTCTGATTCAGTGTATGTATTTGAATCCAGAATTTTCTGAATTTTTTACATGTCCACCAAACATGATAAAATGTCCCTTCTTGTTGTTCACATTTCCAGCATAAATTTGAAGTACCCCTATAAAGCAGCTTCTTATATCTCTGTCAAACCTGATATTCCTGTGGAAGACAGATAGTGATACACCAATGGTGGTGAATTTGAGTTCCTAAACAGTTAGGCTACCAGGTCTGGGCTGTGAAACTCTGGATAGCCAGTAGACGACAACAGTGAGTTAGTGATGTCTCTGTCTCTTTGCTGCCATCCAATGGCCAGATTTTTGCAGCCTAAAGATGATAGCACTATAAAAAGGATCACAAGCCCTGCTCAAGTTCCAAACTTCACTTCCTAGTTGGAAGTAGATTAAGTCTGACACATCTGGAGCTGGAAGTCATGATAGTGGGGAACGCTGATCACTGAGTAACCTCTAACTATACTTTATAGCTGGAATTTAACTGGGGCAGAGTTTGAAGTAAGCTTTCACCCTCTTGATGACAGCCAAACACTACATGCTCTTTCCTCATTGTCCTGTATGAAGTTTCATTCAGACAATTGATTCTCACACTAGCTTAGAGATAGATGTTTCCTTTTGGATACTCTTCCTCAAACGTGGTCTCATATAGCTTCAGTGAGAACCTTGAAGCATACCCATACCTGACTTGAAATCTCTGGCTTAAAGGCACTATGTCACAAATAGAAAGCCTCCCACCAAAGGAACATCTGGCTCAGGAATGGGCACGTGCACCCCTCCGTCACAAAGAAATTCTGTTTGGTTTGTATGTTAGGTGCTAATATAAGAAATAAGTGCTGACATGTTTGTACTCTTTAATATCTTCCCCCAAACTTACATTTGGCAAAAGAGGGAAAATGTCTGCCAAACGAAAAGTATATTATGCACACTTTAACTAATATTTATATTAGTACCATTAAGAGGGCAACAGCATCTTTTAGCTAGGTAGTATGAAATGTAGATGAAAAAGAATGGTGACGTGAGACACGTGACTAAATGCGTCTTATCTCTTCTGCTGTTATAAATAACACTAAAGCTTGTGGTGAATGGGGGAATCTGGGGGAGGAAAAGCTGTGGGCGAGATTCTCTATGAGAGTAAGGCATTTGTTCCATTTTCATTCGTGAAATGTTGGCCTTTTCTCTTTCACTCTTTCTCAGCAGCCATCTTTGCCTTTAATCTACAAAGACGTCACTTAGTGATTGTAGAGGGGCAAAATAATGACAGAATTAACACATAGTTGTCCTTCTTTTTTTAATAGCAGGTGGGCACTGTCCATCACCTAAAATCCAGTAGTATTTTATCCCCTAAAATGCAATCAGCCAGTCCATAGTTATACACAAAGGTTTATTTTTTTTTAATACAAATGTAGGCAGTGTTTTTGAACATGAATTTGAGTAAACTCCGGGAGACAGTGGAGGACAGGAAGGCCTGGCGTGCTATGGTCCATGGGGTCACGAAGAGTCGGACACGACTTAACGACTGAACAACAACAACAACAGGCAGTGTTTTTAGTGGTGCGCAAGGAACTGCGGGGGTGAATTTGCAAACATTTTTTTCTTCCCTACTCCAGAACAACTTAAGAACTGTCTCTGTAGGAGCAATTGCTCTTACAAGACAAAAACAAGACAGAAGTTCATCTTTCTCCCATCAGAACTGTTTTGAGTTTCCCCCAAAAGGTATAGAAAAAGGGAACTTCTGCAGCGTGACCCTAAGGGCGCTACCACAGAAGAACCCTGCACCACTTCAACAGCAGCTCCAGGGCTCTGGGATCCCACCACGTCAGCTGAGGTTGGCAGCAGATCCATTATTTCTGACTCAGCTGTGCTATCATCCAAATTTCAAAAGAAGCAAACATTTTTAATGCAGTGGGAAATCTCCGCAGAGCTCCTGACCCATTTGCATCCCCATTGCCTTCCAGTGCCTGCACTACAGCAGCCTTAGCAGATTGCTTAAGGCAGGGGTCCCCAACCTGTGGGCCATGGCCTGTTAGGAACTGGGCCTCGGGGCTCCCGCCCGCAAACCCTGCCCCCTTCAGTGTGATTGGCTCCCGCCCACAAACCCCGCCCCTGGTGCTTGTGATTGGCTCCCACCCGCAAACCCTGCCCCCGGTGCACGCGATTGGCTCCCACCCGCAAACCCCGCCCCCGGTCCGCGGAAATCCCAGAAACCCCACCCCCCGGTCCATGGAAAAATCGTCTTTTGAAACCGGTCCCTGGTACCTAAAAGGTTGGGAACCCCTGGTTTAAGGGAAATGCTGGCTTGACTCAGCAGGGATTAAATTGGCAAGTGTTCTATCAGCTTTCCCCTTTTCCCTCACTGGGGACCAACAGACATGCAAAACTAGACTGATTGGGTTGTCTGGGCTGTAAAAATCCAGGCAACCACAAGATGACAGCAAAGAGATATTAAAAACACTCATATTTTTCTTTTCCTTTTTTTCCTTTTTTATAAATGGCTAAACGGTCACGAAGAGTCGGACACAACTAAATGATTGAACAACAACAACAAAAAGATATCAGCAATTTATTTCCTTCTCCTTTTGCATAAAGAGGAGGTGAGGACACCTTTTAGCTTTGGTTGAGAGTCAAAGGGATGATTAATTTGTTTGGTTTTGGAAGGCTCCTATTTGTCATCTGGAGTGAGTACACTGATTGGCTCATAGTGTTCTCAGCACGTTGTCACCGTTTCAAGGTTAGCAGGTAGGGAGATGATTGTCAGATCCATTTCAAGCTGCTTTGGAGGGTTAGAGAATGAAAATGATGCTGTGTGGAAAAGCATTCAGTTTATTTAAATGGAGCTAGGGCCCCTTGCTTCCAGTAGATTTAGAAAGTAGCAGTGAGATTTGGTGATAAGCTATTGTTGGGCGCTCTGGAAAGAGCAATTTAATAATTTAGCTTGATTCACTTAATTACATAGACCTAATTTGATCCCATATATGTGCCACAATTGCAACTGTGCTTTGATATTGTCAGTAGAATGGATCAGCAAATCTAGCTAAAACATGTCGAGCCCCTCTGCTATTCGTGACTTTCTGACTTGTCCTCTGTGCATGTAGGATTGTCAGCCAACAGGCTGAGTAAGATAATATAATGACACTATCTGCTTTGGCTACATGATGATGTTACTTAGCATAAAGAAGGCATTTGAGAATGAGGGGAATGTCCCTTGGAGGTGGCCAGTTGAACCCATCAACTGTCCTTGGTCCAAAGCTGGATAAGCAATTTAGTTCCTCCATGTGTTTTGGACTTCAGTTCGCTTTAGCTGCAGCTAGCCATGGATTGCAAAAATGGTAGGCAAAACATCTGGAGATCATCAGATTTCTGCTGCAAGATACCTAGGGATGATCCAGGGGCTGTGGGGTGGTGGATGGGGATTGGAGTGTGTGGGGTTGATCCTCTCCTCTTCGCGAGAGTGGTTGGTGGAGTGGCTCCCTGCTGGGTGGGTGAGAGCAACCAGGCAGTGGGGTACTTGTGTTTGTTGGGGATATGAGTGAGGGTGGGTGATGACCTACAGGTGCTGAGAGCCAGTGCTATAGCACCTGTTGGGTTTTTACTTTGCCCCTTGGTTATATGTATGTTGAATGTATGCTGTTTGGAGGGGGGTTATCAGGTCAGGTCATACCTACGAAACAAATGTCTATCACATTTGATAAATATTCCGTGCATGCTAAGAAAATAATACTGAGCAAGAATAATGCTACAATTGCATGGTGGTAGAGGAAAATGGACAGAATTAATTGCAAGAAATCCTGTTAAAGCCATTAAAACATCCTGAGATTATCGGTTTTTGTGTTAATTTCCATGGGATAGACTTGATCATCTATAATACTGAGCAAAAACAAAATTGGAAAAACAATTTCTATTTCATATGTGGTTGTTCGAGAAATTGCCTTCAGTTGTAATATATTCATTTACCATGAATTTGGCTGGAAGAATAATGCTCTTTTGCCACCAAAAAAGTTCCCTTTCTGATAAATAGTTCCTGTGGTGAACTTGTCTCTTAAAATATAAAGAAATCTCTATCAACAAAGCAGTGAATGTATGAGATTATATCCATAGCCAAGTATTTAAGATTTCCTTATTGGCTGAATTATTATCTTCTAAATCTACTTTGTCTTTTCTACTTGTATAATTTTCCCTGCTCAAATTCTTTTTTTTTTAACAATAATTTTATTAAACATTACAATTAAAAGATAAAAGCTAATACAAACTAAAAAATAAGAGTAAAAAGAAAAATTAGAAAGTGCAGAAAAGAAAGAATAGAAAGAAAAATAGAAAAGAAAGAAAAAATGAGAATATAATAAAAAATGAATATATATAAACACACACACACACACTTCCCCCTTTGTCATAACAAGTATAAACAATTTTAGTAACTTATCACCTTCTCCTAAAATATAACAAATGATCTCTTCTTCCCGTATCTCATCTCTTATCTATAAACAAAACTTCAATACCTTGTCGTTCAGTCCTGGTCAGCAAAAGTCCATTAAGGGTTTCCAGAGATAGCATCATATCTATTTTAACCTTGATCAAATAAACCAACTTTATATTCCTTCCCTTTACCTTTAACCATCTTAGTCTTTAATCCTATCAAATAATGTCCTAGAGCTTGATTTCTTTTCCTTTTTTCTTTGTCCTTTCTCAGAAAATCCTTCAAAACTTTTGTTTTGAAAGTCTCTTTTGTAAATCCAATATAGGAAAGTTATCCAAGTCACTCTTCTGATTTGTTATTTGTATGTCCCTTTTAATTATTAAGCCAGTTTCATTTGTATATCCAGTATATCATCTTTTTCCAGATCATTCTTGTAGCCTGTCATTTTAAAACCTATGTTTAAAACAATTTCAGTGTTGTCTGGTAGAACTTGTTCCTCCTCCATAACATCATTTCCACACAGTCTATCTATACTGGCAGACATTCTTAAAATTAACTTCTGGGTCCATTGTTCACAAATTTCCTTCAATATGTCCAATGTTAAAGTATTTTGCTCCATTCTGTGTTAGCAAATCCAATTTAAGTGTACTTCTCCTTTAATTGTAGTCTTTAGTTCCTTCTGGTTCCCTCTAGTGTCCAACTTTCAAAGTCCCATCCTATCATATTTTTCCCCACAATTCAAAACAACAGCGTTTCCCACAGGAAGGAATCTTATAATTATTTTCAAAACCTTATTTCAAATCCATCTGGACCTCAGTCCGTTTATAACTTTCTAAAAAGAACACTCTAATCACCCTTTTGCCATTTATTCCCAGAAAAATTTTTTTTTCTAAGTCCTTAAACTCATACTTAAAACTTCTTTTGCTAAGGATTGAAGGAAACTCATCCAGTGAATGCCATAAAACTTGCCATTCTGAAGGTTCTTAATATTTGAAAAGCAGTTAAAAAAATTAAATTCCAAAAGTGATTAAGAAATGAGGCGTGCCCGAGCTTTTTGTCCATAAAGGCTACGTTATGACTGTGAGCTTGGTTGGAATGCCTCGACTTCCAGCCACTCGCTCCCCAGTCTACTCGCAAGGAGCAGCTGTCTGGAGTACATGTGAGCGGTCTCACTATCTCTCCTTTCTCCGGAGAGATTTTGCTGGTCCGGATCCACCTTCTGGCCGCTGACCTCCACCATAATGTCATCCCAGCTCTTTCAGGGATGTTTAGTTCACCATGCCCTCACTGGAAGTCCTCTCCCTGCTCAAATTCTGACAGTTACAACATGGTCCTTCTTTGATATATGAGGCTGCTATTGCCACTGAGGTCAATTTAGCTTGAATCAAAGATTATGTGGGGCTTTTTGAATTGAATTAGGGAGGGGATAGGCGGGGTATAAATACAATGAAATTAAAAAAAATTAAATCAATGAACTATCATCAACCCTAGAAGCTCATGCTCCATTTAACCATTACATCTCCCAGTGGGCACCCTTTCAGTTTCTATCCAGGCTGGGTGAACCTTGCTCCCTTTGCTTTCCCATCCTCTGCCCAAAATATTCTGCAAAGCTTCCTTTTATTTTATTTTTTAAAAACATCTTTAAGTTGCAATGAAAAAGCATTTCTACTTTGTTTCTGTGAAGCTGAACAATCAGTTCTTGTGGGGTAGACTTTCACAGCTGGTATCTGTTGGGTAACATCGGGCTTCAGGGTTTAGTGACCATGATCAGTGGATCTGTAGCTTGAATCATGTCAACTGGATTTCTATTTTCTTAGTGGAAACGTTTCGCTCCTTATCCAAGGAGCTTCTTCAGTCTGAGCAAAGTTGGTAAGGGAATCCTAAATATGTTCCTAGGTAGCTGTGTGACCTTACACCTGGGGCTAGGTCATGGTTATATTGAGATGTAATTTTTAAGTCCTTTTATTATCTAATGGAGGGTCGTTAAAATCACCATGCTGCTGTTGAGCTTCTGAAATGGTCTTAATCTTCCTAGGCACAGAAGACAACACGGGGAGGAAGATGGGGGAGAGTTTGTGCCTGAGGCCCCCACCTCTATTCAAGGAAGGATTTTCCAAGTTGGCATAAATGGATTCCTTGACTCCTCTCTCAAACCACCTATCTTCTCTGTCTAAAATGTGAACATTAATGTCCTCAAATGAGTGTCCTTTTTCTTTTAGGTGAAGATAAACTGCTGACTCTGGTCCTGTGGTGTTACTTCTCCTGTGCTGGGCCATCCTCCTGTACATAGGTTGTTTGGTTTCTCCAATGTAGAGTTCAGAGCACTCCTCACTGCACTGGATTGCATAAACTACATTGCTTTTCTTATGTTTTGGAGTTTGATCTTTGGGGTGTACAAGCCTCTGTCTCAGTGTGTTGGTGGGTTTGAAATATACAGGTATGTGGTGTTTGCCAAATATCCGTTTTATCTTTTCAGACACGCCAGCCATGTAGGGAATGACCAGGTTCTTTCGTTTACTCTGAGTCTCAGCCCTATCTGTCGCTGTTTTAGGTCTGGTAGATTTAGATTTGGTGAAGGCCCAATTTGGATATCCACAGGCCTTCAGGGCTGTTCTCAGGTGCTGATTTTCATTCTTTTTGGAATCCATGGAGGTGGGGATGGTTTCTGCTCTGTGTGACAATGTCCTGATGACTCCTAGTTTGTGCTGCAGTGGATGGTGGGAGTCAAACATCAGATATTGATCTGTGTGTGTGGGTTTCCTGTAGATCCCTATTTCTAGCTTGCCACCGGTCCCAATGAGGACTTCACAGTCTAGGAATGCCAGTCTGTTGTCCTTGGTGTCTTCTCTGGTGAAGCTAATGTTGGCATCTATAGTGTTTATATGGTCCGTGAAGGCCTGTACTTCCTGGGCCTTGATTTTGACCCAGGTGTCATCCACATACCTAAACCAGTGGGTGGGCACCGTTCCCTGGAATGTGTTGAGTGCTTTCTTCTCCACTTCTTCCATGTATAAATTGGCCACAATGGGTGACACAGGAGAACCCATGGCACAGCCATGTTTTTGTCTGTAAAAGTCACCTCTGTATGTGAAATAAGTGGTGTTAAGACACAGGTCCAGAAGATGGCAGATCTGGTTTGGGTTGAGATGGCTTCTCCTTTCCAGGGTGCTGTCCTCTTCTAATCTCTTCCTGACAGCGGATAGAGCATGAGTGGTGGGGATGCTGGTGAAAAGGGAGGACACATCAAAGGAGACCATAGTTTCATCTGTATCCAGTTTCAGGATCTTTGCTTTGGAAACAAATTCTTCCGAATTATGGATGTGGTGTTCAGAGTGTCCAACTAGAGGTGCTAGTATGGTAGAGAGGTGTTTGGCAATGTTGTATGTTACCGAATTGATGCTGCTGACTATGGGTCGGAGGGGTGTTCCTTCCTTGTGGATCTTAGGAAGTCCGTAGATGCAGGGGATGGCTTCTCCAGGATACAGACGGTGGTAGGTAATCCTATCGATGGAGCCATCATGTTCCAATTGTTTCAAACTGTCTATTGCCTTTTTCTTGTAATTGTTGGTGGGGTCTCTTTTCAGTTTTTCATATGTATGGTGATCCTCCAAAAGTGAGGTAATTTTATTGTGGTAGTCTGCAGTGTTTAGAACCACTGTACATCTTCCTTTGTCAGCAGGTAAAATGGTGATGGTTTCATCTTTGCTGAGGGCTGTCAGGGCTCTCCTCTCTTGGACGGTAAGGTTGGGGGGAGGAGGTTGAGCACTGGACAGAGCTGCAGATATTTTAAGCCGGAGTTGTTCTGCTTCTTCAAAAGGTAGGTGGTTGTTGTGGATGGCAGATTCTGTGGCTGTAATGAGCTCCACAACCGGAACTTGCTTGGGAGTGATGGCAAAATTAAGACCTTTGGCTAGGACATCTCTCTCTGGTTGGGTAAGTTCTCTGTCTGAGAGATTTTTCACCCACATGTTCTTTTTGTCCTCTGTGGTCCTGTTGTTGTTGTTCCTCCCAGTGGTTTCTCCAGTTCCTTGTTTCTGCTTGCTGCGAGAAAGAAGAATGTCAAATTTCTTAGTTTGCCTCTCCTTTGTCTTGTGATGCTGGGCCAGCTGTACTTTATTGCCAAGCTGAATAACTCTATCCAGGATTGGGTCAGGAAGTCTGGCTGTGAGTTCCTGGTGAAGGTTTTCAAAATTGTATTGCAGGGCATCAATGGTGAAGTGGACTTGCCTTATTCTTTCATTTAGAAGATGTCTTTGTGCCTGCTGCAGGATCTGATCTGCTCTGTGACCCTTAACTGTAGATTGCAGGCGTAGGCTTGTCGGGATGAGTCTCTGTTGTCTGCATCTGAGGTTAAAACGTAGGTGGTTTCTATAGTCTGCCACCTTTCTTGCTGTCTTCTCGAATTTCCTTACCAACTTCAGGGTTTCATCCCCAAAATGTATGGCAATATGTCTATGAAGGTTCTCAGTCATCCAGGTGGAATTGTCTGTAGCTTGAATCATGTCAACTGGATTTCTATTTTCTTAGTGGAAACGTTTCGCTCCTTATCCAAGGAGCTTCTTCAGTCTGAGCAAAGTTGGTAAGGGAATCCTAAATATGTTCCTAGGTAGCTGTGTGACCTTACACCTGGGGCTAGGTCATGGTTATATTGAGATGTAATTTTTAAGTCCTTTTATTATCTAATGGAGGGTCGTTAAAATCACCATGCTGCTGTTGAGCTTCTGAAATGGTCTTAATCTTCCTAGGCACAGAAGACAACACGGGGAGGAAGATGGGGGAGAGTTTGTGCCTGAGGCCCCCACCTCTATTCAAGGAAGGATTTTCCAAGTTGGCATAAATGGATTCCTTGACTCCTCTCTCAAACCACCTATCTTCTCTGTCTAAAATGTGAACATTAATGTCCTCAAATGAGTGTCCTTTTTCTTTTAGGTGAAGATAAACTGCTGACTCTGGTCCTGTGGTGTTACTTCTCCTGTGCTGGGCCATCCTCCTGTACATAGGTTGTTTGGTTTCTCCAATGTAGAGTTCAGAGCACTCCTCACTGCACTGGATTGCATAAACTACATTGCTTTTCTTATGTTTTGGAGTTTGATCTTTGGGGTGTACAAGCCTCTGTCTCAGTGTGTTGGTGGGTTTGAAATATACAGGTATGTGGTAATAAGGAAATTCGAGAAGACAGCAAGAAAGGTGGCAGACTATAGAAACCACCTACGTTTTAACCTCAGATGCAGACAAACGAGACTCATCCCGACAAGCCTACGCCTGCAATCTACAGTTAAGGGTCACAGAGCAGATCAGATCCTGCAGCAGGCACAAAGACATCTTCTAAATGAAAGAATAAGGCAAGTCCACTTCACCATTGATGCCCTGCAATACAATTTTGAAAACCTTCACCAGGAACTCACAGCCAGACTTCCTGACCCAATCCTGGATAGAGTTATTCAGCTTGGCAATAAAGTACAGCTGGCCCAGCATCACAAGACAAAGGAGAGGCAAACTAAGAAATTTGACATTCTTCTTTCTCGCAGCAAGCAGAAACAAGGAACTGGAGAAACCACTGGGAGGAACAACAACAACAGGACCACAGAGGACAAAAAGAACATGTGGGTGAAAAATCTCTCAGACAGAGAACTTACCCAACCAGAGAGAGATTTCCTAGCCAAAGGTCTTAATTTTGCCATCACTCCCAAGCAAGTTCCGGTTGTGGAGCTCATTACAGCCACAGAATCTGCCATCCACAACAACCACCTACCTTTTGAAGAAGCAGAACAACTCCGGCTTAAAATATCTGCAGCTCTGTCCAGTGCTCAACCTCCTCCCCCCAACCTTACCGTCCAAGAGAGGAGAGCCCTGACAGCCCTCAGCAAAGATGAAACCATCACCATTTTACCTGCTGACAAAGGAAGATGTACAGTGGTTCTAAACACTGCAGACTACCACAATAAAATTACCTCACTTTTGGAGGATCACCATACATATGAAAAACTGAAAAGAGACCCCACCAACAATTACAAGAAAAAGGCAATAGACAGTTTGAAACAATTGGAACATGATGGCTCCATCGATAGGATTACCTACCACCGTCTGTATCCTGGAGAAGCCATCCCCTGCATCTACGGACTTCCTAAGATCCACAAGGAAGGAACACCCCTCCGACCCATAGTCAGCAGCATCAATTCGGTAACATACAACATTGCCAAACACCTCTCTACCATACTAGCACCTCTAGTTGGACACTCTGAACACCACATCCATAATTCGGAAGAATTTGTTTCCAAAGCAAAGATCCTGAAACTGGATACAGATGAAACTATGGTCTCCTTTGATGTGTCCTCCCTTTTCACCAGCATCCCCACCACTCATGCTCTATCCGCTGTCAGGAAGAGATTAGAAGAGGACAGCACCCTGGAAAGGAGAAGCCATCTCAACCCAAACCAGATCTGCCATCTTCTGGACCTGTGTCTTAACACCACTTATTTCACATACAGAGGTGACTTTTACAGACAAAAACACGGCTGTGCCATGGGTTCTCCTGTGTCACCCATTGTGGCCAATTTATACATGGAAGAAGTGGAGAAGAAAGCACTCAACACATTCCAGGGAACGGTGCCCACCCACTGGTTTAGGTATGTGGATGACACCTGGGTCAAAATCAAGGCCCAGGAAGTACAGGCCTTCACGGACCATATAAACACTATAGATGCCAACATTAGCTTCACCAGAGAAGACACCAAGGACAACAGACTGGCATTCCTAGACTGTGAAGTCCTCATTGGGACCGGTGGCAAGCTAGAAATAGGGATCTACAGGAAACCCACACACACAGATCAATATCTGATGTTTGACTCCCACCATCCACTGCAGCACAAACTAGGAGTCATCAGGACATTGTCACACAGAGCAGAAACCATCCCCACCTCCATGGATTCCAAAAAGAATGAAAATCAGCACCTGAGAACAGCCCTGAAGGCCTGTGGATATCCAAATTGGGCCTTCACCAAATCTAAATCTACCAGACCTAAAACAGCGACAGATAGGGCTGAGACTCAGAGTAAACGAAAGAACCTGGTCATTCCCTACATGGCTGGCGTGTCTGAAAAGATAAAACGGATATTTGGCAAACACCACATACCTGTATATTTCAAACCCACCAACACACTGAGACAGAGGCTTGTACACCCCAAAGATCAAACTCCAAAACATAAGAAAAGCAATGTAGTTTATGCAATCCAGTGCAGTGAGGAGTGCTCTGAACTCTACATTGGAGAAACCAAACAACCTATGTACAGGAGGATGGCCCAGCACAGGAGAAGTAACACCACAGGACCAGAGTCAGCAGTTTATCTTCACCTAAAAGAAAAAGGACACTCATTTGAGGACATTAATGTTCACATTTTAGACAGAGAAGATAGGTGGTTTGAGAGAGGAGTCAAGGAATCCATTTATGCCAACTTGGAAAATCCTTCCTTGAATAGAGGTGGGGGCCTCAGGCACAAACTCTCCCCCATCTTCCTCCCCGTGTTGTCTTCTGTGCCTAGGAAGATTAAGACCATTTCAGAAGCTCAACAGCAGCATGGTGATTTTAACGACCCTCCATTAGATAATAAAAGGACTTAAAAATTACATCTCAATATAACCATGACCTAGCCCCAGGTGTAAGGTCACACAGCTACCTAGGAACATATTTAGGATTCCCTTACCAACTTTGCTCAGACTGAAGAAGCTCCTTGGATAAGGAGCGAAACGTTTCCACTAAGAAAATAGAAATCCAGTTGACATGATTCAAGCTACAGACAATTCCACCTGGATGACTGAGAACCTTCATAGACATATTGCCATACATTTTGGGGATGAAACCCTGAAGTTGGTAAGGAAATTCGAGAAGACAGCAAGAAAGGTGGCAGACTATAGAAACCACCTACGTTTTAACCTCAGATGCAGACAACAGAGACTCATCCCGACAAGCCTACGCCTGCAATCTACAGTTAAGGGTCACAGAGCAGATCAGATCCTGCAGCAGGCACAAAGACATCTTCTAAATGAAAGAATAAGGCAAGTCCACTTCACCATTGATGCCCTGCAATACAATTTTGAAAACCTTCACCAGGAACTCACAGCCAGACTTCCTGACCCAATCCTGGATAGAGTTATTCAGCTTGGCAATAAAGTACAGCTGGCCCAGCATCACAAGACAAAGGAGAGGCAAACTAAGAAATTTGACATTCTTCTTTCTCGCAGCAAGCAGAAACAAGGAACTGGAGAAACCACTGGGAGGAACAACAACAACAGGACCACAGAGGACAAAAAGAACATGTGGGTGAAAAATCTCTCAGACAGAGAACTTACCCAACCAGAGAGAGATGTCCTAGCCAAAGGTCTTAATTTTGCCATCACTCCCAAGCAAGTTCCGGTTGTGGAGCTCATTACAGCCACAGAATCTGCCATCCACAACAACCACCTACCTTTTGAAGAAGCAGAACAACTCCGGCTTAAAATATCTGCAGCTCTGTCCAGTGCTCAACCTCCTCCCCCCAACCTTACCGTCCAAGAGAGGAGAGCCCTGACAGCCCTCAGCAAAGATGAAACCATCACCATTTTACCTGCTGACAAAGGAAGATGTACAGTGGTTCTAAACACTGCAGACTACCACAATAAAATTACCTCACTTTTGGAGGATCACCATACATATGAAAAACTGAAAAGAGACCCCACCAACAATTACAAGAAAAAGGCAATAGACAGTTTGAAACAATTGGAACATGATGGCTCCATCGATAGGATTACCTACCACCGTCTGTATCCTGGAGAAGCCATCCCCTGCATCTACGGACTTCCTAAGATCCACAAGGAAGGAACACCCCTCCGACCCATAGTCAGCAGCATCAATTCGGTAACATACAACATTGCCAAACACCTCTCTACCATACTAGCACCTCTAGTTGGACACTCTGAACACCACATCCATAATTCGGAAGAATTTGTTTCCAAAGCAAAGATCCTGAAACTGGATACAGATGAAACTATGGTCTCCTTTGATGTGTCCTCCCTTTTCACCAGCATCCCCACCACTCATGCTCTATCCACTGTCAGGAAGAGATTAGAAGAGGACAGCACCCTGGAAAGGAGAAGCCATCTCAACCCAAACCAGATCTGCCATCTTCTGGACCTGTGTCTTAACACCACTTATTTCACATACAGAGGTGACTTTTACAGACAAAAACACGGCTGTGCCATGGGTTCTCCTGTGTCACCCATTGTGGCCAATTTATACATGGAAGAAGTGGAGAAGAAAGCACTCAACACATTCCAGGGAACGGTGCCCACCCACTGGTTTAGGTATGTGGATGACACCTGGGTCAAAATCAAGGCCCAGGAAGTACAGGCCTTCACGGACCATATAAACACTATAGATGCCAACATTAGCTTCACCAGAGAAGACACCAAGGACAACAGACTGGCATTCCTAGACTGTGAAGTCCTCATTGGGACCGGTGGCAAGCTAGAAATAGGGATCTACAGGAAACCCACACACACAGATCAATATCTGATGTTTGACTCCCACCATCCACTGCAGCACAAACTAGGAGTCATCAGGACATTGTCACACAGAGCAGAAACCATCCCCACCTCCATGGATTCCAAAAAGAATGAAAATCAGCACCTGAGAACAGCCCTGAAGGCCTGTGGATATCCAAATTGGGCCTTCACCAAATCTAAATCTACCAGACCTAAAACAGCGACAGATAGGGCTGAGACTCAGAGTAAACGAAAGAACCTGGTCATTCCCTACATGGCTGGCGTGTCTGAAAAGATAAAACGGATATTTGGCAAACACCACATACCTGTATATTTCAAACCCACCAACACACTGAGACAGAGGCTTGTACACCCCAAAGATCAAACTCCAAAACATAAGAAAAGCAATGTAGTTTATGCAATCCAGTGCAGTGAGGAGTGCTCTGAACTCTACATTGGAGAAACCAAACAACCTATGTACAGGAGGATGGCCCAGCACAGGAGAAGTAACACCACAGGACCAGAGTCAGCAGTTTATCTTCACCTAAAAGAAAAAGGACACTCATTTGAGGACATTAATGTTCACATTTTAGACAGAGAAGATAGGTGGTTTGAGAGAGGAGTCAAGGAATCCATTTATGCCAACTTGGAAAATCCTTCCTTGAATAGAGGTGGGGGCCTCAGGCACAAACTCTCCCCCATCTTCCTCCCCGTGTTGTCTTCTGTGCCTAGGAAGATTAAGACCATTTCAGAAGCTCAACAGCAGCATGGTGATTTTAACGACCCTCCATTAGATAATAAAAGGACTTAAAAATTACATCTCAATATAACCATGACCTAGCCCCAGGTGTAAGGTCACACAGCTACCTAGGAACATATTTAGGATTCCCTTACCAACTTTGCTCAGACTGAAGAAGCTCCTTGGATAAGGAGCGAAACGTTTCCACTAAGAAAATAGAAATCCAGTTGACATGATTCAAGCTACAGACAATTCCACCTGGATGACTGAGAACCTTCATAGACATATGATCAGTGGATTTTCTGACATTTCACCAGCAACTGTGGCTGACACCTTCAGAGGCAAAGTGGTCTGCTACACAGACCACAGGCAACTGACTGGGCTCCTGTCTTTATAGCCAAGTGTCCTGACTTCTGATTAGTCTTTAGCGGAGTGTGAGAAGACAAGGAGGCAAAGAAAAGAGAGAAACCCTGGCTCAGCATTACAAAGAGGTTTAAATTTACTAGGTGAACAGCCTCTCTCAAGCAGCAGCTAATCTTCAGGCTTATTTTCAAAAGCATCTGCCCTTTGCAGCAATGTCTGCAGGCACATGCATTGGGAACCAGATAATTAGAAAGGGTCATTAGACCATCAAATCCAACTCCCTGCTCCAGGCAGTAATCCAAAGTAAGGCAGTCTTTCTAACAGATGATTGTCTAGCCTGTGCTTGAATATATCCAATGAAAAGGGCCAGCCCCACATCTCTGGGTCACGGGGTCTACTGCCAAACTCCTCTTCTTTTAGGCAATTTTTCTGACATTGAAAATCTCCCTTCCTGCAACTTAAGACAATTATTCCATGTCCTCTTCATGCTATTATTTTGTTTCCAATAGCTTTATCTATCAATGAATAGATAGCTATTATCTATCAATAGCTATCTATTAGCTATCCAATAGCTTTATCTATCAATGAATAGATCACCCTGTTCCACTGTGATTCACCAATAATTATTAGGCTGCTTATGGAGGTCTGTTTTTAAATAGGCACTACTTTATAACCTATTGTTCAAAATTTCCATTTTAAAGGAGAGGGGGAGAGGGGGAGAATTAACATCTTACAACTGATATAATGGCTCACAGCTGAGCCCTGCTCAGCCAAGAATCCATTTGATAGCCTTAGGCGAGCTGCCATCCTTCCTTTGGCATTTCCTCTTCCATCTGAAATATTATTTCTTCATTTTTAAAATGTACATGCTAATCACTCCTGGATAATCATTTAGCATGAGACAGTCCTCAGAACAAGTGACTTTAAGGGGGTAAATAGTATTTTATCAGATACTGTCAACCCAAGAGGCTTTGCAGGTTAACGACAATATTTTGAACTGAAACCCTTAACAAATTGGAATCTTCTCCTTCTCCTTCTCCTCCTCTTCCCCCATCTTCTTCCCCTCACAATTTTTTAAATTTCATTTTGAGTGCTCTGAGCATACTAACAGTGCCATCCAATTCCCACCTACCCAGAAGTATGTCCTACAATTGAGCATAGGAAAATAGGATAAAAATATTATTTAGTATTTATTATTATTTATTTATTTTCTATCCCACCTTTTTATTATTTTTTATAAATAACTCAAGGCGGCGAACATACCAAATACTCCTTCCTCCTCCTATTTTCCCCACAACAGCAGCCCTGTGAGGTGAGTTGGGCTGAGAGAGAGTGACTGGCCCAAGGTCACCCAGCCGGCTTTCATGCCTAAGGCGGGACTAGAACTCTCAGTCTCCTGGTTTGCTATTGGCTCTTTCCTAGGGCTGAGAGACAGGGACTGGCCCAAGGTCACCCAGCCGGCTTTCATGCCTCAGGCAGACCTGACTAGAACTCTCAGTCTCCTTGGTTTGCCATTGGCTCCTTCCTAGGCCTGAGAGAGAGTGATTGGCCCAAGGTCACCCAGCCGGCTTTCATGCCTAAGGTGGGACTAGAACTCTCAGTCTCCTGGTTTCTAGCCCATTGCCTTAACCACTAGACCAAACTGGCTCATAAAAATATGCATAGGATTATAAGCTAGCAGTGACATCTTCTGCATTATCTATACGGTATAACACCCCATTGAATTCGAGAGACTTAATGGGACATAACTGCTTGGAAATGTATCTATATTCATAGGAAGATTCTCACATATAAAGTCTGTATTAATACTAAAAATCCCTTACCTGTAAAATTTTGTGGACATATTTTTAGCCTATATAAAAGTAAGTTTATATAGGCTGGGAGAGAGAGAAAGAGAATGAATTCTGGTGATTTTGGGGAATGGGATTCATTTTTAGAGCTATTTTCCCAGAATGCCCTTGAATGATCCTATATTATGATGCATCATGGCTCTAAGAAGAAACTGGTGCCCCCTGAAGTACTGGAGAAGTATTGCTTTATTTGTTTGTTTTACAATATGCTACCAAGCTCTTACAACTCCAGGCAGTTTACACTAATAAGATTAAAAACACAGAAATCAATCACATCCAAAGTTCAACAATAAATATAATAACAGAGGCATGACAACTCATCTATGGTAAGTCAGGAAAAACCATAAAACTCATCCATAAACATCTGCTTACCTAATATGGTCTTTGCTGCCTTGTGAAATATCACCATGGAGGCAGGGGGTTCTAAAGCACATGGGACACTATGGAGACAGACTGTCTTCGGACCCACATTCCCCTGATCTGAGACTCTTTCCTCCGTACATGACTGCATGGGTCCAAGCAGATTCTACTTGGAGGAGGTATCTGCAACTGCTGTAATAGATAATGTATTATGAATTCTGTTTTATTGATACTTTCAGCTGGTTTGTTTTTATGTTTTCATTATAACTGTGCATGTTATAAGAAGAAAAGTGGCTTTACCCTTGTCCTGATCATCTCTGCCAAATATCCTCCCAAACTCATCCCAGCCCTCAGTTCTGTTTTCTAACCAGTTCTTCAGCAAGGAAGAAACTGAGACACTTTGCATGAATTGGAGGCAACAACTGGGATGGGGAAGCTCTTCTGCCTTCTTAAATTCAACCATTTTAAAGAATTTAAATAAGCAGGAGCTTATTTTCACCTTTCAGATCTGTTACTTACCAAAGTAAACACCAGACATATCTTCTCTCAATATGTAGTGTGCATCGTGCCTCTTCCCCCACTCCCCTTTGATAGTTTTGGTATATTTCATGTTTAATTTAACCCAATTGAGCTCTGGATTTCCTTTGAGAATAGTGCACATACTGTAGAAGAGAATTTTTATGCATTTACCATAGGCAGTCCAGATGCCTCTTCTCTGCAGATCTGCCACTTTTCATCAGCCCAGAAAGAGAAGACAATAGAAGTTGCTCGTCTCCAAACTGTTCTGTTAAAGAATTGATTCACGTCACAATAATGTTACTAATTTGTTTGCTGTCTTCTTGCAGTCCTCAATCAGACAGAACTCCTTTCAGTTCAGTTCAACTTGAGTGAGGTTGTACACATAACAAACTGCAGCCCTATGAATCTCATTTCAGCTGCAGTCCTACGCACTTTCCCCAAAGAAAGCCCGCTGAACCCAGCAGGCCTTCCTTCTGAGAAAACTGGAATAAGGTTGCAACAGTGATCATGCAATCACTATTTGTTTTATTAACACAAAATTATATCCTGTTTTCCAACCAAAGAAAACTCTAGAAGCTGCTGATGAACAAAAAAACAAATGAGAAGGAAGGGAAAAAAGTCAATAATGCAATTATTAAAATAATTAACACAATAGACCCTAATCAAGGAACTATTAACTCAGTCAATCAACCAAGCAGCAAACAACAACCCAATCAAGGTACTACCAAGGAGAGTACAACACTCCCACCAACACAGGCAGGACAAGCCAGGGTATATAAACAGAGAGCAAGTTCCACTCCCTTTTCGCACTGAAGATGTTGCCTAGCCTGGCAATGCAACGTATGCAAGAAAACAACAAGGCTCAGAGAGCACCAAGGACTCCACAATTATTAAAATAATTGCCCCAAATAACCTGTAACTAAAAACAGCATTTAAGAAAACTAGGGGACATCAAAGACAGAGCTAAAGACAAATAAACAGCAACAAAACTACAGATAAAAGATGATGTAACCTCTTGAGTTAGGAATTCTGTCTTCAGAGGTGACTCATGTGGAGCCACTAGCTATGCTTCCAAAGGCCTACACAAGAGGAGTTTTGTCTTTTGAATGGGTGCAGCCATACAGCTTTCCCTTGGCAGTAAAAGGAAAAAGGCCTGTGCATATTCACAATGGAATCCATGATCTCTCTCTACTGGTAGATCTCTGGGTGGATCCTTTCAACAAGGATCAAAAAAAGGAACAAAGATTTCTGACGCTCAATTATTTAATAAAAGCAGCAACAAAGATGGATAAGCTATCCAAGAATGATTTGTTTTTCCTTTTTGGTGGATGGATATACGCTCCATTCAAAACATTTCAGGCTAAGCACTCTCTACCTCTTGTGTACAATTTTGGCATTGCAGTGTACAAAGAAGGGAGCTACTTAGTGTGTGTGACATTCAGGCATAACTACTTATCATGGCCTAATATTATTTTCTTTTATATGCCTTTAAAAATAGTTGAATGGGATATAATATACTTTACAAAGTAGTCCCCAGAAACTTAAAGTTTGCTCAGTGCTGCTGTAGACTGTGAGGTGTTCATATAAAGCTTTGGAGGAATCTGTTTGAAACCATGTGGGTCACTGGGAAACTACAGAAGGCAGATCTGAATGTAGAATAATAGAGCTAGAAATATAATAAAACATTTATCTCTATGTCTGTCTGTCTGTCTATCATCTGTCTGTCTGTCTGTCTGTCTGTCTGTCTGTCTGTCTGTCTGTCTGTCTGTCTATCTATCTATCTATCTATCTATCTATCTATCTATCTATCTATCTATCTATCTATCATCTAATATTGCACAGGGACACATTTGTCCTCTCTTGCAAAGACCCAGTTGTTGTTGATCAGTCGTTTAGTCGTGTCCGACTCTTCGTGACCTCATGGACCATAGCACGCCAGGCCTTCCTGTCCTCCACTGCCTCCCGGAGTTTACTCAAATTCATGTTCATTACATCGGTGATGCTATCTAACCATCTCATCCTCTACCGTCCCCTTCTCCTTTTGCCTTCAGTCTTTCCCAGCATCAGGGTCTTTTCCAGTGAGTCCTCTCTTCGCATTAGGTGGCCAAAGTATTTGAGCTTCAGCTTCAGCATCTGTCCTTCCAATGAGCAGTCAGGGTTGATTTCCTTTAGGATTGACTGGTTTGACCTCCTTGCAGTCCAAGGGACTCTCAAGAGTCTTCTCCAGCACCACATTTCGAAAGCATCAATTCTTCGGCGCTCAGCCTTCCTTATGGTCCAACTCTCACAGCCATACATTGCTACTGGAAAAACCATAGCTTTAACTATACGGACCTTTGTCGGCAAGGTGATGTCTCTGCTTTTTAATATGCTGTCTAGGTTTGCCATAGCTTTCCTCCCAAGGAGCAAGCGTCTTTTAATTTCATGGCTGCAGTCACCGTCTGCGGTGATCTCGGAGCACAAGAAAATAAAATCTGTCACTGCTTCCATTTCTTCCCCTTCTATTTGCCAGGAAGTGATGGGACCAGATGCCATGATCTGGGTTTTTTTTAATGTTGAGTTTCAAGCCAGCTTTTGCACTCTCCTCTTTCACCCTCATCAAGAGGCTCTTTAGTTCCTCTTCACTTTCTGCCATTAGGGTGGTATCATCTGCATATCTGAGGTTGTTGATATTTCTCCCGGCAATCTTAACTCCAGCTTGTGATTCATCCAGCCCGGCATTTCTCATGATGTACTCTGCATATAAGTTAAATAAGCAGGGTGATAATATACAGCCTTGTCGTACTCCTTTCCCAATTTTGAACCAGTCAGTTGTTCCATGTCCGGTTCTAACTGTTGCTTCTTGACCCGCATACAGGTTTCTCAGGAGACAGGTAAGGTGGTCTGGTACTCCCATCTCTTTAAGAATTTGCCACAGTTTGTTGTGATCCACACAATCAAAGGCTTTAGCGTAGTCAATGAAGCAGAAGTAGATGTTTTTCTGGAACTCTCTTGCTTTTTCCATGATCCAGCAAATGTTGGCAATCTGATCTCTAGTTCCTCTGCCTCTTCGAAACCCAGCTTGCACTTCTGGTAGTTCTCGGTTCACATACTGCTGAAGCCTAGCTTGTAGGATTTTGAGCATAACCTTGCTAGCATGTGAAATGAGGGCAATTGTACGGTAGTTTGAACATTCTTTGGCATTGCCTTTCTTTGGAATTGGAACGTAAACTGACCTTTTCCAATCCTGTGACCACTGTTGAGTTTTCCAAATTTGTTGGCATATTGAGTGCAGCACTTTAACAGAATCATCTTTTAGGATTTTAAATAGCTCAGCTGGGATACTGTCTTCTCCGCTAGCTTTGTTGTTAGTAATGCTTCCTAAGGCCCACTTGACTTCACTCTCTAGGATGTCCGGCTCAAGGTCAGTGACCACACCATCGTATTTATCAGGGATATTAAGATATTTTTTGTATAGTTCTTCTGTGTATTCTTGCCACCTCTTCTTAATCTCTTCTGCTTCTGTTAGGTCCCTGCCTTTTTTGTCCTTTATCATGCCCATCTTTGCACAAAACGTTCCCTTGAGATCTCCGATTTTCTTGAAGAGATCTCTAGTCTTCCCCATTCTATTGTTTTCCTCGATTTCTTTGCATTGTTCATTTAAGAAGGCCTTCTTATCTCTCCTTGCTATTCTCTGGAATTCTGCATTCAGTTGTTTATATCTTTCCCTTTCTCCCTTGCCTTTTGCTTCCCTTCTTTCCTCAGCTATTTGTAAAGCCTCATCAGTCAGCCACTTTGCTTTCTTGCATTTCTCTTTCTTTGGGATGGTTTTAGTTGCTGCCTCCTGTACAATGTTACGAACCTCCATCCATAGTTCTTCAGGCACTCTGTCTACCAGATCTAATCCTTTAAATCTATTCCTCACCTCCACTGTATATTCATAAGGGATATGATTTAGGTCATACCTGATTGATATAGTGGTTTTCTCTACGTTCTTCAATTTAAGCCTAAATTTTGCGATAAGAAGCTCATGATCTGAGCCACAGTCAGCTCCAGGTCTTGTTTTTGCTGATTGTATAGAGCTTCTCCATCTTTGGCTGCAAAGTATATAATCAATCTGATTTCGGTATTGACCATCTGGCGATGTCCATGTGTAGAGTCGTCTCTTGTGTTGTTGGAAAAGAGTGTTTGCTATGACCAGCGTGTTCTCTTGACAAAACTCTATTAGCCTTTGCCCTGCTTCATTTTGTACTCCGAGGCCGAACTTGCCTGTTATTCCGGTTATTTTTTGACTTCCTACTTTAGCATTCCAGTCCCCTATGATGAAAAGGACATCTTTTTTTGGTGTTAGTTCTAGAAGGTGTTGTAGGTCTTCATAGAACCGGTCAACTTCAGCTTCTTCGGCATCAGTGGTTGGGGCATAGACTTGGATCACTGTGATGTTGAATGGTTTGCCTTGGATTCGAACTGAAAGCATTCTGTCGTTTTTGAGGTTGTACCCCAGTACTGCCTTTCCCACTCTTTTATTGACTATGAGAGCTACTCCATTTCTTCTAAGGGATTCTTGCCCACAGTAGTATATATAATGGTCTCCTGAATTAAATTTGCCCATTCCTGTCCATTTTAGTTCGCTGATTCCCAAGATGTCGATGTTCAATCTTGTCATCTCGTGTTTGACCACATCCAGCTTACCTTGATTCATAGATCTTACATTCCAGGTTCCTATGCAATATTGTTCTTTACAGCATCGGACTTTCCTTCCACTTCCAGACACATCCACAGCTGAGCGTCCTTTCGGCTTTGGCCCAGCCGCTTCACTCTTTCTGGAGCTACTCGGAATTGCCCTCCGCTCTTCCCCAGTAGCATTTTGGACACCTTCCGACCTGAGGGGCTCATCTTCCGGCGTCATATCTTTTAGCCTTTTGATACTGTCCATGGGTTTTCTTGGCAAGGATACTGGAGTGGTTTGCCATTCCCTCCTCCAGTTTTGGACCACATTTTGTCAGAACTCTCCGTCATGACCTGTTCTTCTTGACCTGACTTCATTGAGTTACGCAAGCCCCTTCGCCACGACAAGGCAGTGATCCATGAAGGGGAAAGACCCAGTAGGATTACTTAATTGAATGTGCTGTACGTAAGCCTGCAATTAGAAGATAATATTGTATGATTATAATGGAGTAACTTTTAAGTTGTGAGAAAGTTAACTGGGAGAAGCATTATTTTCTATGGCATGCATATACATTGCTCTTGTTTCACTCACTGTTGGTGAAGCAGCATTTTGGATGCATTATCCATCCACATGGCAAAAGTGAGATACGAGACCATGCCACTAGTACAAACTGCATGTTTCTCATGCCCATATCTATCCTATAGTTCATACAAACCCTATATTGTACTGGGTTATTGTTATTACTGATTGATTAAGCATGTCTGTGATCTAGTAATGGATTACCTCGGCCTTCCTATGTATGCTGAAATTCTTCCAGATACATGTGAGTTAGTTTTGGAAGTTT
This sequence comes from Charina bottae, assembly GCA_023362775.1. Classification (NCBI taxonomy): domain Eukaryota; kingdom Metazoa; phylum Chordata; class Lepidosauria; order Squamata; family Charinaidae; genus Charina; species Charina bottae. Next base: position 74,469,533 of record JALMGJ010000001.1, on the reverse strand, counting down.
CAGCAAATCCAGCAGATCATTTAAAAAACAAAACAAAAAACACATCTGAAACCTTGCTATCTCTTCAGAATGGAAGAAAGGGCAGGGAAAAAAGAGCAATCAGCAAAACAACAGAGGAAGAATGACACTGAATTGGTTACAGTTAGTAAAGAGAAAGGGAAAAAGGGCACGGTAGGATGGCTCACATTATTGGGAAGATGAATGTGTTTGATAATGCCATGGGCATTATATACAGAGACTTGGAACAATTTTTGAGGCAAATGAACAAACAAACAAAATCTTTATTATGGTCAAAGACCAGCATAAAAGGCAAATGAGATGGTTTCAGGAAAAAAGGAATCTTTTTACCTTGTGTTGGGATGGGGTGGGGGAAGCGTACAGCTTATTGAAAAGTTTATCTGCCCCACCAAAAACCATCACAATTCATTCTTGCAGCACTAGTAAAAACAATGCAGGAACATTTAGTGCCAAAACCCAAGATCGATTTCAGGTTTCATAAGCCCAAAACCAAAACAGGGAGAGTCCACAGCAGTACACAGAGCTGACCTTAAAAAGCTGTCTGAACACTGCAAATTTGGTGAAGGAAACGATGCATTGAAAGATTGTCTGCTTTGTGGAATTCTGAAAAAGGCATTAAAGAAAGACCCATAATAAAGGCAGATTTAACATTTACAAGAGCATTTGAAATGGCTATCTCCATGGAAACTGCTGCTAGAGATGTTAGAGAGCTGCAATCATGAGAAAAAGCCAGGGCTGCAACTAGGGGGGGGCAAGTGGGGCATGTGCCCCGGGCGCTGCGCTGGGGGGGCACCAAAAGTCCTTCATGTTAGGCCTGCGGTGCGAATCAGGACTTAATCTCACGCTTGCGCAGGTTCCTTGTGGGTGGAGCCCACGACTCAAGCAGGCAGGAACGGCTTTTGTGCGCCTGGCTCTTCCGACAAACTAGCGCTCACCAGAACGGGAGGGCGGGGGCTCGCTCGCTCTTCTCTCTCACACGCTTGGGAAAATGTTATGCAGGTTTGTACACACGCCGTAGTGCGAGTAGGGGGGCGTGGCGGGACTTCTCATTTTGGGGGGGCGCAGATTCCATGGGGGGGCGTGGAATCCATGTTTGCCCCAGGTGACAAAGACCCTAGTTGTGGGCCTGGAAAAAGCAAATGTGAATAAGCTTGCAAGAGCAGAGGGTCCCAGGTCAAAATGAATTGTACTACTGCTGTGGCAGAAGTTCACATACACCAAGGCAATGCGGATTTAAAGGAGAGACCTGCTGAAAATGCAATAAAGTGGGACCTATTCAGACTGGCAATCAGGGAAAAGTAAATTATGTGCTAAAGGTAAACACCCAAGCCGTTACTTAAATCAAATGATAAACGTCATAGATGAAGAATTTGATAGAAACAGGGAAAGCTAGCCTGTTTATAGATAGATAATCCATTTCTATGGCATAAAAAGTGGGATGAGACCAGCAATATGGCTCACACCAGAAGTGAATGGCAAACCCTTATCAATGCAATGGGATGCTGGTTCTGCTGTATTATTTATATCACAGCATGAATTTGAGCATGAATGTTCAGATATGCTAATGTTTATGGAGTTTTATCAGTCCTGTAATAAACTTACACTTGACAGTGGTTGTATTAGGTAGGTAATGAGAGCCACCATACCCATAAAGCTGAGAGCTGGAGTGTTGGAGAAGCTACATGGTGGACTCTTGGAGTAGTAAAAATGAAGGCACTAGCCTGTAGTTTTCTCTGGTGGCCAGAATTAGACCAAAAAAATTGAACAGCTTTTAATGAATTGTTTAGGTTGCCAACATATCCAAAAGATGGCAAAAACAGTACTACTTCACCCATGGGAATGATCTGCCTTGCCATAGCAAATAATTCATACAGACTTAGTAGGAACATTTATGAGCACAATTTTGTTTAGTTGTGGTGGATGCATGCTGAAAATGGCAGGGGTGTTTCCAATGGCTTCAACAACAGCCACTTATACCCAAAAAGTATTGTGAGAATTCTTGGCAAGGACAGGTATTCCAGAACAATTATTGAGTAATAATGGACCACAATTTGTAGCTGAACAGATTCAGCTGAAAAAGAATGGAATCAGACATATACCAGTGCCATATCACCCAGCTACAAATGGTTTGGCTGACAGAATTTGTTCCAAGTTTCAATAATGCTTTGTGGGCCATGTCTGGAGAAAACATCCTACTGAACAAAAAGCTGGCAATTTTTAAATTTGCAAATGTTTTACATGCAGTGCACAGAACAATTCAAATGCCAGCAATATTGTTGTTAGGTTCACATTCAGTCTAATTTGAGAAGAGGCATTCAGGACAAACAGGTGAAACAAGTTGAGCAATCTTCTCATGCTGAAACAGAACACTATACAGGAGGAACTATATAGGAGAATGTACGTGGACAATGGGAACTTGACCTCTTTATTATACTGTACACTTTGTTCCTGATATCATTTGGAGACAACACATTGACCAACTGAAGAGCACAAAGGTACAGAAAGAAGAAATTGTGCCTGATGTAGTTGAAGATTCACGTGCAATTCCCGAGTTACCCCCAATAACACCTACCACAAAGTAGATACAAAAACAGTACTTGCTCTTCAATTGCCAGAAGTCACAAACAGTCTGAGAAATAGATTATCTCTCTGTTCGTAGAGACAGATTATATTTGCATATGGAAGTCACCATACTGCCTAGATTTATAAATATAATAGGGTCTGTATCTTGGCAGGGAGGGAGTTTAGTATACTGGGTTATTGTTGTTATTGTTTAAAGCAGGGCTTTCCAAACTGTGTGTTGTGACACAGTACTGTGTCGCCTGGGGGCCCCAAGTGTGTCATGTGACAACCTGGAAGCGCTGATGGTGCGCCGCTGCCATGTGCGGCAGCGCGCGCAGCAGTGGGCCATCAGCGCTTCCGGGTTCCAGGACGCCACCGCTGCCACCACAGCACACAAAAACCTGAAATTTATTTATTTATTTATTTTATTAAATTTATATTACCGCCCATCTCCCCCAACAGGAGCACCGCCGCTGGCGCTTCTGGGGTTTTGCACGCCGCAACGGCGGTGGCACTTCCAGGTTTTTGCGCACTGACCGTTGGTGTGTTGCCAACGGCAAAAGTTTGGAAAGCCCTGGTTTAAAGCGTGCTCTATTACTTATTATCTTGGCTTATATCTGCTGTAATTCTTGCAGACTCACTGGAGTTAGTTCTTCTGGATGTTTCAGTAAAGCAAGCAGCAGAAAAACAACTCTTTTTTATAAATTTATGGAAAGTTTTAAAAAGGTAGATAGATAAAAACTAATACAAATGAATATAAAGAAGGAAGAAAAAAAGAAAAAGAGAGAAATCAAAGAGAAAGCTAAAGATGCAAGAAAGGATAAAAGTAAAAGAAAAATAGAAAAGAAAGAAAAAAGATACAAAGAGGCTTCCTTCTTCTTTACATCAGTTATAAGTATAATTATGTCAGAACCCTGGCATGCCCCCAGGGTCCCGCCATTCCCCGAACGCACCCAGCATCACAAAGGGATAAAGAAATTGACAAACAAAAGACTCAGGGCGCGGACGGAAGGATAACCACCAACCACGCCTCCCAGATGAAGGGCGATAAAGAACTCCAGGACATTGACCCAACTCTGACACGAAGTGGACCGAAGGGAAGTCTTCAGCAGGGAGGGGGTGGGCACTCTGGCGGGAGGGTTTAAAAAGCCAAGCCGGGAGTCCGGGAACCATCCGTGCCTTTTCGCTTGCTTACTCATGTACAGCAATAAACCGTTCGCTCACCAATATCTGAGCTGAAGTCTTTATTTGGGAGAAACGTTTGCGATCGCCTGAGAAGCAGCTTACATAAAGGCACGGATCAGTACCAGCCAATTTTCCTGGGAGAGAACCTGAAAGCCTTCGGGAAGCTCCACGGTTGAGATCGGCTCTCACCTACAACCGGAAGATGACCCAGCGGAGATTGTCCGGCGACGACGAAGCTGACAGCAGCCGGGAAGCCCCAGCAGAGACCGGCGCTCACTCGCAGCTTGCAGTGGCCGAAATTCTTCAGCAGCGGGGCAAAAGCAGCCAGGAAGCCCCATCGGGGACCGAGGCTCGCCAGCAGCCCGCGGTAGCAGAGAACCTTCGGCGGTGGAGCGACAGCGGCAGGGAAGCACCGACAGAGACCGGCGCTAACCAGCAGCTTGCGGCGGCGGAGAGCTTTCAGCCGGGCAGCCCCAGTGGAGACCGGCACCCACTTGCAGCTCGTGGCGGCAGCAATTCTTCGGGGTGACGCGAAAGTAGCTGGGAAGCTCCAGCGGAGACCGGCGCTCGCCAGCAACCCACGGCAGCAGAGAACCTTCGGCGGCAGAGTGGCAGCAACCCAGAAGTCCAAGCAGAGACCGGCGCGCCCCAGCAGCTCGCGGCGGCAGAGAGCCTTTGGCGGCGGAGCGGCAGTAAACGGGATGCAAAATCGGAGACCAGCGCGCACCAGCAGCTTGCAGAAGTGGAGAGCCTTTGGCGACGGAGCGACAGAGGCATGGAGCAGGGCGGACTGCTGCATAGTGACGACAAAGCGGCCACGCTCCAGGCAAACACGGCAGAAACAGCAGCAATGCCAGGACCGGGAGAACAACGAGAAATCGCCGGACGGGAGAAGCAGAGGAAAGGCAAGGAGGAGGAGATAACCAAACCCCCTTGCACCCCCACCCTGCGTGCAAACCACCCAAAGGCAGAGTGGTCAATCAGGGTGGGCAGAGGCATGGCCCCAGCCCAAGGGAAGCAACCAGCGAAATCACGAATCTCTCAATCACAGAGAATCGTGGCGCTGGGGGAAAGAGCTGCCAGAATGGAAATGGGACTAGAAGGCATGGATGCCAAACTGACGGCAATCCAAGCTGCCTTAGAGAACTTGTTGAGAAGTCCCCAGCGCCAAGAAAGAGACCAAAGCATGCTGTATGAATACAGCCAACCCACGGAAGCATATGACTCAGAAAGCGCCAGAGAAAGCGAGGAAGAGGAGGAGGATTACAGGGAGGAAAGGGACGAGCCGGTAGCACAGCCAAGCTACGTGAGTAACCCCACTCCCTATCAAATGCACAAACCCCCCATCATGACAAAACTTAAAACTAAATTTGATGGGGACCCTGAAAAATTAGCATGCTTCCTGAACCACGTGAGAGGGTTCATGGAAGAATCAGAAAGACTGTTTCTAAACGAAGAAGCCAAGGTCCGGTACGTGTCGAATTTTTTGATCGGGGAAGCAGCAAAATGGCTAGCGGTACTGCACGATACCGGGGCGAAGGAACTACACAACTTTAGTTGGTTTATGAGAGCCCTGCGTAAAAGATTCGAAGACACCCTGTCCAGGATGTCAGCAAAAGCAGAAATACAAAGGCTGAGGCAGGGACACCGCACAGTGGCAGAATACGCCCTAGAGTTCAAAAAGTTGGTCAGCCGCCTCCTGAATTGGCCTGAATCATTCAAGGTCGAGTACTTCCAAATGGGACTGAGACCAGAACTACTAGACATGGCGGCAGGGAGAGGGGACCCAGAGACACTTGACGAGTGGGTCCAACTGGCAGGAAAGGTAGAGAGTACAAAAATGCGCATACGATCCTACCGGCAACTCCAATACCCAGGAAGACCAACACAGACCAGCCAATATCACCACAGAAAAGAACACGACAGAAAACCATGGGTGGAAGAAAAAGAACAGCGGGCCAGAAACAACTTATACTTTAAGTGTGGGAGAGAGGACCATAGAATCAGCGAATGCACCCAACCACCGGAAAAGAACAGACCCAGAGAGAAGTTACGCAAAGCCCCCCCTACAAACAATCAACAGCAAAGGCAGCGACGGAGCGGCGGAGGTACGCAGAACCAGAGTTGACAACAGATGACTCCACGGATGAGGAATTCATGCCGGCGGGAAACGGCAATGGCCTGCCCTAAAGTACACCGTGGGACAGGCCTTCAGCAAGGGGCGCAGTGATACAATGACAACCGAAGACTGCCCCACGATGCAGGTCAAGGTAAAACTGGAAACCTTGGACGGGGGGGAGCAGGTTGTTGGGGCAGCAATGCTGGACTCGGGGTGCACCAGATGCTTGATGCACCCATCAATAGCTATGGACATGGGGCTAAAACTGTTCAAATTGAGATCGCCCATCACATTCTGCCAATTAGATGGGACAGAAATGAAAGGGGGGCTGGTGGGGCACTTCACGGAAGCGGTGAAGATGTCAATTGGCACACACATGGAAGTCTTATGGTTCATAGTGGCCCCCATCTCCACGCAACCCATCATTCTAGGACTTAAGTGGCTGGGGGAAAGAAACCCCCAAATTGATTGGGTATCAGGGGAGATAGAGTTCATAGATGGGAAGTACGGCAATGAAATAAAGGGCACAGCAGGAAAAGGGACGGAACCAGGGGCGGCAGGAACTGTGAGGGGGGAGGAATCACGGGAAGGAACAAAGACATCATTCTCAAAAAATTACATACCTGTCAGAGATGTATTCAATGAGCAGGAGTGCGACCAGCTACCGCCCCACAGGAAAATGGACTGCGACATTGAGCTGATCCCTGGGGCCACATTCCCCAAGCCAAAGATGTATGCCATGACTCAACGGGAACTCCAAGAGCTGCGGAAAATTATAGATAAAAATTTAGCACAGGGTTTTATCGAACCAGCGAAACCCCCCCCCCTGGCGGCCCCCGTACTATTTCGCAAGAAAAAGGATGGCTCACTTCGGCTATGCATGGACTACAGGGGGTTGAATGCCATCTCAGTCACGAACCAATACCCCCTAACCCTACTGAAGGACATGCTAGCACAGCTGGCCAAAGGGAAAATCTTTACTAAATTGGATCTAAGGGAAGCATATTACAGGGTCCGAATACGGGAGGGGGATGAATGGAAGACCACATTCAACTGCCCGCTCGGCTTGTTTCAATACAGAGTCCTCCCTTTCGAGATTGCAGGGGGACCAGGAATCTTTATGAAATTAATAAACGAAGTCTTATACGAGTTTTTGTACCGGGGAGTCATTGTCTACCTAGACGACATACTAATTTTCTCAGAAGACATGGCAGAACACATACAGCTAGTGAAAGCAGTCCTCAAGAAACTACTGGAAGTGAAACTATATGTCAAACTAGACAAATGCGAATTCCACCAAGAGAAACTGGACTTCCTAGGGTTCAGGATCTCGAACAAAGGCATCGAAATGGACCCCGCCAAGGTACAAGCAGTAGTGGGGTGGGAACCCCCACGAACCAGACGCCAACTACAGGCGTTCATAGGGTTTGCCGATTTCTATAGAGACTTTATAAAAAAATTTGCACAAATAGCACTGCCATTAATGGACTTGTTGAAAACAAAAACAAACGGCAGCAGGAAACAAACGAAACCACCATGCTCCAAGATAAAGTGGACCCCGGAGTGCCAGGAAGCCTTTGAGAAACTCCAAGGGCTATTCACAGCAGAACCTATACTGAAGCACCCCGAAGTAGATAAACCATTTATCATCCACACGGACGTGTCAAATAACGCAGTGGGATCGATATTACTGCAGGCAGACGAGAACGACAAACTAAGACCCTGTGCATACATATCAAAGAAATTCACGGACACGGAGAAACGCTGGCATGTATGGGAAAAAGAAGCGTTCGCCGTCCGTCATGCCCTGGCAATGTGGAGGCACCTGCTGGAAGGGGCGTCGGTCCCGTTCGAGGTATGGACGGACCATAAGAACTTGGAAGCGCTGAAATCGCCCAGAAGACTGAACCCAAAACAACTCCGATGGGCTGAATTTTTTAGCCGCTTTAACTTCACCCTAAAGTACTTCCCGGGGGGGGGGGGGGAAGAACTACCTGGCAGATGCACTGTCACGGCTGCCACAACATGATGGGAAAGCAGAGAAATAACGGAAACCCTATTCCCCAACAAAACCACAGACACACCTGACGACCAAGAACTGCAAAATAAACAGGAAGGAAACATGGCGGTGGCACAGGAGCAGAAAAAGGGGACCGGGACACAGAACCCACTAGAAAAGGATATACAGGCAGCAACAACAGACGACACATGGTGGGGGGAAAACAAAGAATTACTACAAGAACACGATGGGGGATGGTGGAACAACGACAAACTGTACGTACCTGCCAGCATGCGGAAGCACGTACTTGAGAAAAACCATGACCATAAAGCGGCAGGGCACTTTATTTTTTATATTTATAGTGCTATTTATACCCCGCCTATCCCCTCCCTAGTGGAGTACTCTAGGCCAAGGGTCAGAAATGGCGGCTCTTGAGCCAGGTCTGGCTCTTTGGCCCCTCGGCTCTGGCTCTCTCTCTCTGTCTGCTGCCCGACATCCGGAAAGCCGGTCTCCGGAAGCAGCGCGAACCCTGGGGAAGAAACAGAGACGCTGATTGGTGGAGGCTCAGAAGGAAGGACGCCTCCACCAATCAGCGCGCGCCAAAGGGGAGCAGAGAGGCGGGCTGAACAAGGCGAAGCCCGATTGGCCCTGCTTCCCAGAGGCGCAAAAAAAAGACCGGCGCGGGGCCTCGCTCAGCTGCGCTGGGCTGTGAAGCTGGACGAGCCACCGGACCTGGAGCGCTTCTGCGCGCAGCTGAGCGAGGCCCCGCGCCGGTCTTTTTGGAGCGCTTCCGCGCGCAGCTGAGCGCTGGGCTGTGGAAATGCGCTCCAAAAAGACCAGCGCGGGGCCTTGCTCAGCTGCGTGCGGAAGCGCTCCAAAAAGACCGGCGCGGGGCCTCACTCAGCTGCGCGCGGAAGCGCTCCAAAAAGACCAGCACGGGGCCTCGCTCAGCTGCGCGCGGAAGCGCTCCAAAAAGACCGGCGCGGGGCCTCGCTCAGCTGTGCGTGGAAGCGCTCCAAAAAGACCGGCGCGGGGCCTCGCTCAGCTGCGCGCGGAAGCGCTCCAGGTCCGGCGGCTCGTCCAGCTTCACAGCCCAGCGCCAGCGCACCCGGACCGGCTCAGAGATGCACGCCGCCAGCAGCGCCTTCACCTTGGCCAGCCTGCGCGCCTTGGAGAGCTGGGGTGCAGCGGGACGGGAGTGTCGCCGGCAGCCCGCGAGGACCGGCCATGGAAGGTGAGCGAGGGCCGGGGCGGCCGGCCAAGCCCAGCGCAGCCCTGTATCTTACCCATCCACGCGATTGGCTCCCGCCCGCAAACCCCGCCCCCTTCCACACGATTGGCCCCCGCCTGCAAACCCCGCCCCCTTCCATGCGATTGGCCCCCGCCCGCAAACCCCGCCCCCTGGCTCCAGAGCATTTCAAAATGTGCACGAGCATGTCAAAATGGCTCCCGGCATAAAAAGTTTGCCGACCCCTGCTCTAGGCGGCTTACAATCATATATATACAATTCAATTATACATCAATTCCAAATATATACAATTCACCGCTCGTGAAGGGAGAGGGGTAAGGGAACTGACTCTATTAGGCTCTGGACTACAATTCCCAGGATGCCTTGAGCCGGCTGCTGACGTCCTGTAGCTGTCACATCCGGGTCCGTCGTCACCACCGCTGTTTGATCTTCCTCCGATCCTTTGATCCTCTCCTCTCCGGTGGAGCTGACTTCCCGACAGGACGCCAGCAATTTAGCCCACTTAAAGGTGGTACCCATTTATCTACTTGCAAGGCTTTCAAACTGCTGGGTTGACAGGAGCTAGGACTTAAGGACGAGAGCTCACCTCATCCCGCGGGGTTTGAACTGATCGGCAGCCTACAGCTGTTTAACCAGCTGAGCCACCGTGTCCCTTTTACACTGCGTCCCACGAAGGCGCAAGTTCTGGTGGCCCACGTTGCACAGGGACGTAAAGGACTACATAAAAACCTGTCCAGTGTGCGAAAAATTTACCTTTTTCTCTAAAGTTACAACACAACTCTCTTCTTTCTATAGTCTATCCTGTCTAATCGTCAAAACCATACATCATAAGTTCATTTCTTTCTCTTTTATGCAAAAAGTCCATAAGGGATTTCCAGTCAGCAATAAACATAGATATTGTCTTTTCTCTGACCAAAGAAGTCAATTTAGCCATCACAGCAAGTTCCATCATCTTCATCAAGCATTCATCCATTGTAGGTATTGCCGAATCTTTCCATCTGTGTGCATACAATAATCTCGCTGCAGTTATCATATACAAAAACAAAGCTCCATGACTTTTTTTCCAACTGTTTGTCCATCAATCCCAAAAGAGAGACCTCTGGTTTCAATTGTATATTAATCTTTAAAATCCTCTGAATCAGTGTATGTATTTGAATCTAAAATTTTCTAGCTGTTTTACACATCCACCAAGCATGATAAAATGTCCCTTCTTGTTGTTCACATTTCCAAGATAAATTTGAAGTGCCTTTATACATTCTAGAGAATTTCTCTGATGACATATACCAACGGTACATCATTTTATAAAAATTCTCTTTAAAATTAAGTGTAAATTTAGTGTAAATTTCAATCCTTTCAACCATATATTTTCCCATTGTTCCATCAGTATATTCTAACCATATTTTAACCCACTTTATCATACATTCTTTCATTTGTTCTTTTTCTGTTTCAAATTCCAATCAAAGTTTATATATTTTAGTAATTACAAGTTCATCATTTGTACACAATTCTATTTCAAACTCAGTCTTACAATGTTCAAAACCATAAACTCTTTTATCTACTTTAAATCTTTCTAATGAGGGAATGATATTAAAGGCAAAACTGAAGTACTTTGGCCACATAATGAGAAGACAGGATACCCTGGAGAAGAAGCTGATGCTAGGGAAAGTGGAAGGCAAAAGGAAGAGGGGCCGACCAAGGGCAAGATGGATGGATGGTATTCTGGAGGTGACGGACTCAACCATTGGGGAGCTGGGGATGGTGACGGCCGACAGAAAGCTCTGGCATGGACTGGTCCATGAAGTCACGAAGAGTCGGAAACGACTGAACGAATAAACAACAAAAAAATATTTCTAATAACTGTAAATAAGAAAACCATTGGCAACTATATCCCTCTACCACCAGTTCTTCTCTTGATTTTATTTTGTATTCACCTTGACAAAATTCTAGTATCTCACGATGTTAGCCATTTGTGTTTGCCTGTTATTTCTTGCCTATAAAATGCTTCTTGTGCTGAGAGCCACAAAGGTTTCAGGCACAACCTGGGTTTGTATCTATTCTATATTCTCAATATAACACGTCTAATGTAATGATTTTTAAATTTACATTAACCTTGACTTTATCGTACCACAGATGCCCATGCCACCCAAATCTCAGGTCATGTCCTTCTAACTCAAAAAGTCTTCTATTTCTCAACAGTACCCACTCTTTCATCCAAACCAAACAGCAAACTGCAAAATACAATTTCAAATCAGGTAATCCCAACCCTCCTCTTTCCTTTGTATTCTGTAACACCTAATATTTAACTTGTGGTTTTTTCTCTGCCACACAAATTTAGATATATCCTTTTGCCACTGTTTAAATGGTGGATCAGTTGTCAAAACAGGTATTGTCTGAAACAAAAACATCATTTTAAGAAAGACATTCATTTTTATCACAGAAATTCTCCCCAGCAATGACAAATTGTAGTTTCTCCCATCCTAACATGTCTTTTTTAAACTTCCTTCCATGTCTTAACATAGCTATTTTGAAATAACATACAATTCATATATGTCATAGTGATAGCCAGATATTTTACTTTCTTCTCAATCTTAAAACCTGTTTTATTCATCAATTCTGCTTGATCTTCTATTTTCATGTTTTTGTTAACAACTTCATCTTCTGTTTGTTGATCTTAAAACCTGCTAATGCACCAAATTCTTTTAGTTTTCCCATTAATGTTTCAATTTCCTTTAAAGGATCTTCCAAAACCAACACCAAGTCATCTGCAAAAGCCCTTAACTTATAAGTTTCTTTTTAAATCTTTACTCCCACAATCCTCTCATCTTGTCTTATATCTCTATTAAGTATTTCAAGAACCAAAATAAGCAAGAGAAGAGACAGTGGGCATCCCTGTCTTGTTCCTTTTTGTATCTCACAAGGCTTTGTTAGATCTCCATTAACAATTATTTGAGCTTTCTGTGAAGTATAAATCGATCTCTCCAGAATTTCCACTTTATCATTAATTGTTTTACATCTCCAGACACTTGTTTTTCAGAGCTTTCCATCTTCTTAACTTCTTCTTTCATCTCCTCTGTCATATTTACCAGTCTTTCATCCATTCTTTTTTCAAAATCTGTCCATTTAGTATCCAGTGATTTAGTCAATTTAGTATCAAATGATTCAGCTAACTTATTGCCCAATTCCTCAAACATTTTCTGAAGTAAATCTGGTGTAATTCCTCTCTCTGTGGGTTGCTCTAGTGATCTTCTCCTCTCCTCTGCTGTTTTTGCTGCTTTTCTGGTGGTTGCCATTGTAATATTTAATCCAAAACTGAAACTGTCTCAATTGCAAGGGAAATAGAAAAAGGCAAGTGTTCCCCTTTTCCCCCCTTAGTTTGTCGTCCTGTGCCCTTAATACTTTCATCTCAAGTGGCACTCCATAATTACAGTCAGCATCACAGTCTGGCTCATATTACCTTTAAGTTTTGTTTTCTAAAATCCACCAAATGTCTGCACTCTTTACTAGTAAACAAAAAACATTCCCACGAAGTTCCAGTTCATTTCTCTATTTTAATTCCAATTTATTCAAAAGCACTTTCAGCAAAAAACAATATTTCAAAATAACTTTCCCCTTTATCCATTTTAAACTTCTTATATCCACTCCTTGTTGAGCTTTTTGCCAAAAGTTTTTAAATCTTTGAAACCTTTTTTTCCTTTTTAATCCAGAAAGAATGTTGACTCCCCAAGTGGAATTCTCTTATCCTGCCACTCAGAAAATTTCTCTTTAGCTGTAAATTAATTACATCCGAAAGGGTTTAAGAAAGTGCGGCTTGTGCAAACCTTGTATCCATATAAGCGGCATTACGGCTGTGAGCTTGATTGAAATCCCTCTACTCCCAGACGCTCAACTCGTATGTTGACTGCAAAAACTCAGTTCCTGCAGTCTCCTTAGGAGGAGCAGCTGTCCGGAGTGCAAGTAGGCAATCTCACGATCTCTCCTTTATCCAGAAAGACTGCACAGGCCAGAATTCATCATCTGGCCACCAATCTCTGCCATAATGCCATCCCCACTCCTTCAGGGACATCTAGTCCGCCATAGATCCTCACCTAGAAGCCAGAAAAACATACTCCTGATTCTAGTGTCTTTTGTTTGATCAGTAGAAAAGCTTAGTACAAGAAGTTCATTCTCTGGTGCTTTTGGATTCCTCTCTCTCTCCTATATGACCCATCCCTGGGTGCCCACAAGGGGCAAAGGGGGGCAAGTAACAAAACATGCATTACAACATTGTGACACAAGCACCATCTCTTACGTATTTGTGAGAAGCATCACCATACAACTACAAAGGGGCAATGCTTGTGTTGTGGTATCACAACACATTTCATCATTTTAGCATTATCATGGCTAGCTGTGGACACCTATAGATGCATCTTGATTACCCCATCAAGGTTCTCCAGCATCTATTACTTTAAAGTGTGGGATTCTGAGTATGCAACACTGTTGTCTTTTGCCCCTCAAAGAATTGCACCCTTTCTTTCTTTCTTTCTTTCTTTCTTTCTTTCTTTCTTTCTTTCTTTCTTTCTTTCTTTCTTTTTCTGTTTTACTCATGGAAATTTCCTTAGATAAACTAACTACCATAGTTTTGTGGAATTATTTTTCTCCTATAAAAGGGAGGTGTCATCTGATCCTTTGCAGGAGTGGGGAAATTGTGTGGATTTTCAGAATTGGGGTGGCTTTTCCTTAAACAATGTCTGATGCCCCCTCCCTCCCACCCGTAATAACATTAATGGTCCTGTTGTCAGGTCTTGAAACAATATTCCTGGCTCATACTGCAATAATTGGCATTTCCAACCCGTATCCATTTCTCTCCCAATTTCTGTTGTTTCTCTTGTGGCTATTCCTAGACTGTATGCTTTACATAGTATACTCTGCAGAGTGCCATGCATATGGATATGAAGAGGAAGAGGTGCTGGTGCTGGCAGTGGTATGGTCCAATGTGTATATACCCCCATTATCTAATAGGGAAGGTAGGTAATGTTTTCATCCCAAGGCCTCGTTCCTCCCATGTATAATTCTGAGCACCCTTGAGAGCAATCACTCAGGGTTAACAATAGTGTTCTAAAACTGAGTCAAATGGTCTATTTATTAAGAGCACACTCATGGGTTGAACTTGCTTTTAGTTGCAGTACTTTGCAGCCATTTGAGATAGATTGGGCCATTAGTTTTAACTGCCTAGGCTGATTGTGTGAGGTTTCATGCTAGCAAATCAGTATGTGGGAGATGATACGATGTTTCCTGCTTGCCTCAGTGTGATAATGCAATGCCCAGCATTACAGTGACAAAGCAGGACTCATTCAAAATATTTTGCTGCCTGGAGGAAGAGACAAAGAGGGGCCCCATTCCATTCCCTAAAGTTGACTGGATCAGCAGTCAGATCTCGTGATGGGAGACCATTCTCCATGTTGCACCAATCTGTCGACCACCACCTTGCTGATACCCACCTCACTCTGTCTAATGGTAGGGCCAACTCAGTAGTGCAGCAGCATGGACTGGCAGCAATGCTATGTGGCTGATTTGGCCATCATCTTTAGGAATGGCAATATGGTAGTCATGATGCTTTGCCATGCTCAGGAATTCTCCCACGTCCTGAGTGATTCATTATTTCAAAGCCAAAACTACATCAAACATAAAATACTGTATGTGTGTTCTTTGTTTGTATTCTTTAAAAACTGAGCAGCTGGAGGGTGAGGGGCAGAAGATTGAAACATAAGACTGAAAAGAGAGAAATTGCCATAAGCACAAATGCAATTTGTTCGTGGTCATCCATTATCCTGAATTAGGGGTAAGCAGGGAGTTGGCTAAGTTTTTTGATGGTACCACATTATTCAGTGGGCTAAAACCAGAAAAAAAATAGAAAGCGGCTCCCAAAAGATCCCTCCATAAGCAAGTGAACGGCCATGAAAATTCAAATGCGGTTCAGTAACAGTAAGCCTAAAATGATGTACCGCAGGTAAAAAATCCTTCCTAACTTCATATACATGCTAAGACAACCTGAGTTAGCGATAAGAGATCAGGAAATATGAGCTGGGGTCATGCTGGATTGCTCACTGAAAATCTTGAGCCAGAGTACAAGAGTAAGAAAAAGGCATATCCTGTGTTACAGTCATTAGGAACAGAATGAAAGCTCAAACTGCCAATACTGTAGGGTCTTTTTTTTTTTTACAAAGTCATAGAATAATTGCACTTGGAATACTAAATGAAGTAGGATGCTTTGGTAGAGTGGCCTTCAGTCTGATCTTCTCTTCTGTTCTCCCCACTTCCACACACCCTCAACAAATGCAATTCTGGATAGGGCAGTGGAAAAGTATTGGTACAGGAAAAGGGGTAATAAATGTTGAATTGCAAATAATTTACCTCTGGTATGACTTTTCCAAAGCACAATCATTCAGTCTCAAACTTATGAGCTATCCTAAATTCAGAGTCATTGCCATGAATTAAAATGGTAGACAATCCAGTTATTTGGAAACAAAATAAGTAATGGAAGCTCATTAATGGAAGAACAGAGAGCTGAGTAAGCTGGGGGTGTTGATAAAATGGTTGAGGAAGAAACTAATTTGGAAACCACTAGACAGACTTCCACCGCTGTTGTGATTATGGCCTAAGCTGGCAAAATCGCAAGGTCGTAGGAAATTCAGAATCACTGAAACTAAGGAAGCAATATAGTCCAATTTGCCAAGCCAAAAAGTAATGAAGCAAGGAGTATCAGAAGACGGTCTGGAGAATCAAGGGCTAGGAAGGTCTAAGAGCACAGGTTTCTGAGTCATGATACAGCAGGAGCTGGGCAATGGGGATGTAGATACCAGTTGTTTGCAGTGCTGTAGCATTCAAAATAAATAAATAAATAAATAAACAAATAAATAAACAAATAAGCAAACAAATAAATATTCATTCATTCTTGAGGCATGCTGCCAGGCAGAAACAACCAATTGTAAATTACAAGGCTGCAGGAGAACCTCTAGTTCTTCAGAATCTCTGCTGAAGCTGCATTATGCTTCATAGTTGGCACTTTTAAATACTTAGTCCCCTCATGATCGGGGGAGGCTCTTCAAGTTCACATTCAGATGCTGCATTTTCCACTCCACTGTTTGGTTCATCTTCCTGAAATTTGCAAGCCTGCCCATGCTTTCTGGATTTGATCCTGCAATTCTTCCTGTTCTTCAGATGAGGAATTCAAGGAGGTATAATAACAGAGAGGAAGAGAAGGAGTAGGGGAGAAGAGAGAGAAAGAGAAGGGATGGAAGCTGGATTATCTTTCAAGAGACAGTCTAAATGCAGTTAATATGAACATGCCCATTCCTAACCAGATGCTAAAATGCATGTTATGATATCATGAGACTCTGCTCTTTTGTATTTGTCTTGCACATTGTCCACAAGTACATATGGGGTCTACCCCATGTTGCATGTTGTACCCCATGCCTTTTACAGACACATATGAACGTATATCTACATTGACATAATCTTAGAGCAAATTTCACTTCTACTGAAATTCTACAAGTCTGGTAGGACTTCTATCAGCCTGCATATATGAGGCCCTTGGTAATAACAGCTAGAGGTGGGCTTTAAAATGTACTTAGTTGGCATTTGAAAGTGAATTTATCTAGCTTCACTTTTCAAACTGATTTAGTCACCAAAACTTAATTAAATAAATTAAAAGATAAAAATCCTTCAATTTTTGCAATGCAATTTGTTATTAAATTAAGGGTCCAACAGATGATGCCTAAGGGAATCATATGTGTCATGGTTATTGCCTACCTTGTTGCCACTGCAACAGAAAGAAGGAATTTTGAGTGTGATCTGAAGAAGAGTGGACAAAGCAACCTTTTGATGGCCTGGAACTGCACTTAATATTGTTGAGGGTATTGAAGGATATAGTGGGTAGGTTGTGGTGCCTAGTGGATGTGGCTACATTCTGGATCTAGTTGTGTTTCCTTCTTGACCTCTGGAATTCATCAAAATAATCAAAGAGAGCTTCAGGTGTTCTGGAATTGGTGACTGAGGGGAGAGAAAAACATGGAGTACCAATTGAAGAAGCAGGGGATTCACTTTCAGAGACTAAACTGGTCAAATTTGGGCTTGCCTCTCTGATTCGCGCCACCCCCCCCATCTCTTTCTAATTTTTGTTCCTAATAAGCAAAATCCATGCCCTCTCCCTCCCCCGCAGCAGTGGTGATGCTAGTGATATGCCGTGGGTGAGGATATCCATGTTCAAACCGAGCTGCCTGAGATCAACTTTTTCACGCCCTTTTCCCTGCATCAACTATGTTTTGAAATTTCAAGCAGTCTCTACAGCAGGGATAGGTATCCTGCTGCCAGTGGATACTAATATGCCCTTGTTGCCAATTAGGCTCCCTGCCTTACTGTTATTTAATTTTTGGATTCCTTCAATTCTGTAAAAAGCAGATACATGGGAAGCTGGCATGCTGCAAAGCAAAGCACCAGGCTCTAGCATTATCTTTATTTCCCTGAACGCCTTTGGTAATTCTGGGCCTCATAGGCAGTTTTAGAAAATAAAAATAATTTGTGGTAGGAGACGAGGGCTTTCTTTGGAAATGTGCCCACTTGTTCATAAAAACAAAACCAAAGGTAAGCTGTGGTAGTACTGTATAGAGCAGTGTTTCTTCAACTCCCAGAATTCCCCAGCCAGCAAAGCTGAAGTTGAAGTCCACACTTCTTAAAGTTGCCGAGGTTGAGAAACACTGGTATAGAGGCAGCTTTGAGGGGGTGGAGAGGGGGGCTTGCAATCTCACTTCTTTGCCTTCTGGCAAATTGGTTTTTTGTGACACAATGGTTGGCATAATAGTGCTGTTTGAAATTACTCTTATGCCTGTATGATACTGTTTAACCATGTATCACGTGATTACTGTGACAACGGGTGCACTGTTGGACGACCTGAAGGACCAGGTTGTGGACAGTACCTTAAAAGCAGCTGTCCTCTGGACCACTCCAAACTCTTGGCATCTCTCCACACCCTCTCCAGTCACTGACCACATGCCTTGCCCTAACCGTGACTCCCTCTCTCCAGCCCCAATGGACTGGACCCTTTTCCTCCGCCAGCTGCTTCGAATTCAGATGCCCTGCTTGTCACCAACCAAATCTTTTGTTTCTCTGCACATCCAGTTTCCTCTCCTTCCTCTTCACTGCAGAAAGGGAAGTCTTTGCTCAACTAGGGTTACCAGATGACTGGCGAAACGAGGACATGTCCTTCTTTTTGTCCTCATGTCGTCTGTCCAGCGGGCATAGCCTTAAAATCAAACATCGTCCAGCTTTTTGAGTATCTCTTCTGAGCAGCTTCTCTCCCTGGTGCAGCGCTTCATTAATAAGTGCTAAGGGCAAGTTAACAAGCTCCCTCCTGACCTTAATTAGTTGATTAGTACTCTCCAGCCAGTTGCTGCCTGAAATTGACAAGACCTTAATCAGTTACATGCTGAAGGCTTTTGCCTCCCAACCCTGCTCTAGCACATTCCTGAGATTGAAAAACCAGTCTTTCTGATGCTGGAAAAAGTAATTTCATATACATGTAGGCCTAAGCACATTTTGTTTGCAGTTTTTCACAGTAATTTTTGTTGCAGATGCCAAGAAAGTTAAACAGTTAATCTGTAGCTTGAATCATGTCAACTGGATTTCTATTTTCTCAGTGGAAACTGTTTCACTCCTTATCCAAGAATCTTCCTAGGCACAGATTAAGTCCATTTCGCAATCTTAACGATCCTCCTTTGGATGATAAAGGGACTTAGAAATAAACATCTCAAATAACCATGACCTAGCCCCAGGTGCAAGGTCACACTGCCACCCTAGAAACATATTTAAGGATTCCCTTACAAACTTTGCTCAGACTGAAGAAGCTTCTTGGATAAGGAGCGAAACGTTTCCACTGAGAAAATAGAAATCCAGTTGACATGATTCAAGCTACAGACAATTCCACCTGGATGACTGAGAACCTTCATCGACTTAAACAGTTAATGCATCCTCCTTTTGTCCCATTTGTCCTCCTTTCCAATTATCTGTGTTCTCCTTTGCCTGTCCAGATATTTGATAACTCTATGCTAAACAGAATGCTGCAGGGAGAAAAACTTTCCACCTTCTCCCTCCTATCTCTTTGCTTACTCTGAAGTAATTTTCCTTCCATCCTCTTGTTCTCTTCAGCCTGCTTCTTAAGCTACCTTCCTTCCTTTTTTCATCTTGCCATAGTACTTAAGGTGATTAGACGACTGCCCCACACTTTTCTTCCCACCCCAGGCCTCTTTTCTGCCCACAGGACTCCTTCCATTTGCATTCCCCTGGCTCCTGAGCTTTGCTTCGGCTGCTGCGGCTTCCCTCCTTGGAGTTTTGGCTCTGGTCTTCCCTGACTCCAGCTTGTCTAAGATGGCAGCTTATCTCTTCCCTCAATCTCCATACAACAGCAAACTTCTAACTCCTTGGTACAGATGCAGACCCTTTGCAATCAGATTTCAACCTCATTAATTGCTCTCTAACTCTATCCCAACCATCGGGTTGCATTGCAGAATTTATACTCTGCCAGTTTGCTGCTAAGTAGGCCCAAGGTCTGACAAGTGGTGCCAAACAGCTAAGAATGGCTGGTAAAAAGCATCAGGAGCCAGCCTCCCAACTACTCCCAGCAACTCGGCTGTGTCATTAAGTGCAGAGATTTTTATAATGGACCCAAAGCAAACAAAGCATTCTTTCTGGGGCTCATTCCATTTGCAAAAGCACTTTGCATACTTGAAGGCCATTTTCTGTAGCTCTCACCAGCCTTGCCTTTTTCTTCTTGACACAAACGGCTGCATGCACTGGATTTCCACTGAGCTCGTAATGCTATGTTTTGTCGCCTCCAGCCATTATTGTGGGCTATTGGAAGTTTGGGTACAAAAACTGCCTTTGCAAACACTGCAATCAGCTTCCAGTTTCTAGACACCAATTGAGTGTTCCTTTCACTTGCTTTTCCTCTCAGTTTGTTTGTTCAAAATTTTGTATTAATGAGATGCCTCAAACAGTCTTTATCAAATCCAGTCTGCTGCCGCCACCATATGGCACCTATTTACCTGCTGACAACATGATTAGCCATCCACCTCCTGTAACATTTTCAATACTGACTTCTGAAAACACACCAAACAACAGCTCCCACCATTACTCTCATACTATTCAAGAGGTGACAGAATAAAGCTATGCAAAGAAGCAAATTAATTGTGACAAATCGTTGGCAAAAATAAAGGTGACACCTACCTTATTCCAGCATATTCATTCCATGTTTGCTTCATCAGTTATGGCAATTTCTGTATAAATGTAACTCTAATTTATAACATCTTGCAAGAGGAGGAGAACCAGATGGGTCAAGAAGGTGACTAATGTCTTGTCACCAGAGAATTGGTCCCTGCTCTTTTGGAAGGAGACAGGAAGGATAACATCGGAAAGAAAATCTCTTGATGCTTTGGAGACCTTTTCAATGTTATATAATTTACTTAAAAGATAAACAGATAACACAAATCGTTACCATGCATCTTGAGATATTGGTGGCACCAATTATTAGTATTAGTATTAGTATTAGTATTAGTATTAGTATTAGTATTAGTATTAGTATTAGTATTAGTATTAGTATTAGTATTAGTATTAGTATTAGTATTAGTATTAGTATTTTTTCAAACTGAATTTTAGCTTTCATTTAGTATTGAAGCAATCTTGACTATATTGCTGGATGATCTGGGTTGCGATAAGGATGGAATATTTATTTATTTATTTATTAAATTTCTATGACCGCTCATCTCCCCCTCAAGGAGGGACTCTGGGCGGTTCACAGCCACAACAATATCACTAAAATACAATAAAAACACAATAAAATACAAATACAATAAATTTAAATTTAAATTAAAACCAAATGGCAGGTGGTCCGTACAGTGACGCTGAACATATTTAAAATATTTGGGGCAGCTCTAAGAAATCAGCCATCCCCAAGCTTGACCACTTTCCCTCTTGCCCCAGGCGAGATCACAGAGCCAAGTTTTCAATTTTTTTCTGAAGTCCAGGAGTGAAGGGGTCTGTCTTATGTCTGGGGGAAGGATGTTCCATAGGGCAGGTGCCGCTGCAGAGAAGGCTTGCCTCCGAGACCCCACTAGATGGAACTCTTTCATAGAGGGGGTCTGCAGCATGCCCTTTCTGCAAGATCAGGTAGGACGGGACGATGTAATGGGGATGAGGCGGTCCCTTAGATAACCTGAGCCCATGTCATGTAGGGCTTTAAAGGTAATGACCAACACCTTGAATTGGACCCAGAAGCAAACTGGCACCCAATGCAGCTCACGGAGCAGAGGTGTTATATGTGTCGATCTTGGTACACTTAAAACTGCCCGCGCAGCCGCATTCTGTACCAGCTGTAGCTTCTGGATATTCTTCAAGGGTAGCCCCATGTAGAGTGCATTGCAGTAATCTATATGGGAGACAACTAGGGCATGCGTGACCGTTCAAAGGGCCTCTCGGTCCAGGAAAGGGCATAACTGGTGCACAACATGAAGTTGAGCAAAGGCCCTCCTGGCCACGACTGCCACCTGCTCTTCGAGCAGGAGTCGTGAGTCCAGGAGGACCCCCAAGTTACGCACCGGGTCTGTCTGGGGTAGTGCAACCCAATCCAGAACTAAAGATGACAAATTCCCAGAAACTGAGGGGCCATTAATCCACAGCCACTCCGTCTTACCAGGGTTCAGCTGAAGCCTGTTTTTCCCCATCCAGACCCCTACAGCCCCCAGGAACTTGGACAGGGTGGTCACTGCATCACTTACTTCACCCGGGATGGAGATGTATAACTGGGTATCATCTGCATATTGATGATACTTCAGCCCATGGTGACGGATGATCTCGCCCAGCGGTTTCATGTAGATGTTAAAAAGGAGCAGCGAGAGTACCGAGCCCTGTGGGACCCCACAAAGAAGGGCGCGTGGGTTGGATCTCTCACTCCTTATTAACACCGACTGGGATCGGCCCTGGAGGAAGGAGGTGAACCAGCGCAAAACCACGCCGCCCACCCCCAACTCCCTGAGCCGTCCGAGAAGGATACCGTGGTTGACGGTATCGAACGCCGCTGAGAGGTCAAGAAGAGCGAGAATGGATGCACTGCCTCCAGCTCACTCCTGCCAAAGATCATCTATAAGCGCGACCAATGCATTTTCTGTCCCATGACCCGCCCTGAAACCTGACTAAAAGGGGTCCAGATAATCCATTTCATCCAGAATCCTCTGGAGCTGCAACGCCACCTTCTCAACCACCTTCCCCAAAAAGGGGAGGTGGGAGACTGATGAAAATTATCCAGTATGGTGGGGTCCAGCGATGGCTTCTTGAGGAGGGGGTGCACCAGCACTTCTTTAAAAGCTGCCGGAAACACCCCCTCTCTCAAGGATGTATTTACCATCGCTTGGACCCAACCACAAGTCACCTCCCGGGCTGCTTTCACCAGCCAGGAGGGACAAGGATCTAATTGGCAGGTGGTGGCATTCACAGTCCGGAGGACTCTGTCCACTTCCTCAGGACCAACAGGGTCAAACTGCTCCCAGATAACAAGGTGAGTACATTCCCTGGGTGTCTCCCCAGACTCTGCCTCACGCTGAGAGTCCAACTTGGAGCAGATCCGAGCAATTTTATTCTGGAGATGCCTAGAAAATTCCTCGGCTCGACCCTGTAGATGAACTTCTGACTCCCCTCTCCGCGGATGCAATAAGAGCGGAGAAATGTTGACGTTTCGCCACTCTTACGCCACAAGGTAGGCCTTAACAGCGGCTCTAGCCTGTGTTCGGTTGGATTCGGTCTTTGTCTTCCTCCAGCAAATAATTTCTTTATTTCTTTAATGAATTTATGTAGCCACCCATCTCAGTCCATGACTCTGAGCAGCTCACAACATTAAAACAAACAAACAAACAAAAATACATACAGATATAAAAATAAAACAAATAAACATGCAGCAGCTGGAGAATCATAAAAAGCCCTCAGCATAACCAGGAAATAGGCTCCATTACACACCCGGGGCCCCAGGCTCAGGCACAGAACCAGGTCTTCAAGGCCCTGTGGAAGGCCAGCAGGGTTGGGACCCACCTAATCTCTGGAGGGATGATGCATGGCAGTGGTTTCACATGTACCATATAACTGGCACCTTTAACTGCCCGCACTACTGCATTTTGCAGCATCTCTGAATGCTCTTCAACCGTATGTAGTGTGTTGCAGTAGTCAAACTGGGAGGTCACAAGGGCATGAGTGATTGTGAGCGGGACTCCTGCTCCAGGAACGGGCGCAACTGACACACAGCATGAAGTTGTGCAAAAGCTGTCCTAGCCACAGCTGCCTCTGCTCTTTGAGCAGGAGCCATGAGTCCCAGATTGCACACCAGTGTCTGAGGCAGTGCTATCCTATCCAGAACCAAAAATGGAAAGTTCCCGGAGCCAGGAGGTACAAAACCCCAAAGACACTCAGTTTTGCTTGGGTTGAGCTGAAGCCTGTTGTGCCCCATCCAGCCCCCCACAGCCTCTGGGCACTGGGGCAGACCTTCCATGGCATCACTCAGATGTCCTGGGGTGGAGATATAAAGCCGAGTATCATCAGCATGTTGATGATACTTCACCCCAAACCGCTGGATTACCTCACCCAGTGGCTTCATTTAGATGTTAAATGTGATTCTGCTAATTCTCTTGGATCGCTGCAACTTTTCATGTTTTGATCCATGATACTTTATGTGACTGTTACCTAGGAGGGGACCTGATGGCATTGTGTGTACAGCCAGGACAACTCATTGTATTATCTCTTTTTATGAACATGATCTCTCTCCCAAAAACATTTTTTTACTGGATGCATATTTGTTGAAGTACTTAAAAATTCTGAAACCATATATCTTCAAAATGAACCATCTGCAACACCCTTAACTCCTAGATTAAGTGCATTATTAGTAGGGTTGGGCCAAATGATCCCTTTCCTATTCATCATCTTGTTCCAGAACCTTTTGAAATTGTCACCTGAGATTATAAAAATGCAATGCTCCATGGACAGGGATGGTTGCATCATACCTGATTATTTCAGAAAAAACAACAACAATAGAAGATGGAACAGAGGCTTTGGTGCATAGTTGCAATGCGAATCAGATCTTTTTTTCTCTTTTTTTTTAAAGGAAGATTACTAAAAAGTGTTAGAGATTGGGTTTCAACCAAGCACATCTCACATACAGGCTTGAAGGAGGAGACAGCCTTTGCTGTAACCTGATCTTACTTGCTGTGTGTGGGAGGGGCTGAATCCCGGTTTCCTGTTTCCTGTTCCCTTCTCTTCCTTCTCCCTGCTTGAATCTCCGACCAAGGAGGGTGGCAGCCATGGCTGCTGCCACATGTTTCTCATACTTCCAAACAGCAGGCCCACATTAGAAGCATGTGGGTTTGGTCAGAACCACTTGCTTGCACGCATGGACCGTTTCTACTAAGGAACTGTGAGTTACAGTAAAAATTGTAAACTCTTTTTATGTAACTTTACATTTAACGTGTGAAGTGTGTTTATTTGGTGTTTTTTGAACTGATTAAGCCTTGTGCAAGTTTATGGGAACGCTTCTACTCTGCTATATACTAATAAGAAGCTGCGTGGAGTTCTGATACTACCATATCAGAATTCCTACAAAAAGCACATGAAACAACCTTCCTTTCCCTTCCCTTCCCCATAGTAAATTGTAACTTGGGCAGCCATTTTTGTAAAGGGCGGCATCCCATTCAGGTTTTCCTGACAGCCATTCAGAGCCAGCATTCACTGTTACTGTATTTAGGCTATTCCCATCAAGAGGTCTGCTCACTGAAGTACTGACCCTAGGACAACAAATCACAGCATCTAAAAAACAGGACTGCACTGGAGTTATTTCACTGGCAATTTCTGGTCATCTCATCTGCTTGCTGTAATCCAGTGTTTTAGTAGAAACTTATAGGACACTTTCTCTGAAGCATTTTTGCTGCCCAATAACGAACACAATGGCTAGTATTGGACATATTCCAGAATCTTCTGACATAGCTGAGGAATCTGATTCTTATTTTGAAAGGTTTGAGAATGGGCTTGCTGAAAATGCCATGCCTCTGGAAAAGAGGGGAGACATATTTGTAGTGACTTTACTTGTAGATTCATATAGTCTCCTGAAAACTCATTGCCCCTGTGAAGCCCACAGATCTCACATATCATAGACTTACAGTAGGCCTGTGATAACACTACAAACCCCAGCCTATCACTATTGCTTAATGCATTAGATTTTGTGGCAGAAATCACAAAGTAGGAAAAACTTGCAAACTCTTTTACTGGTTTTAAAAGGTTATCTGTCTTTTGTGCACTTGGACATTTCTCAGATCATGTTTTGCAAAATAAATTTGTTTGTGGCCTTCATAGGGAGTATTATCTGCATAAGTTATTGAATTTTTTTTAAATCCAACTCTTCAGCCTGCCTGTCACATTGCTTTAGCTATGGAGCTGACCAGACAGGATTCTCAGCAATTAAAGGAACATAAAAATAACACACAGGCAGATGCGCATAAAGTAACAGAGTCTTCCCAGAATAGCAACATTAGAGCCAGGTTATGTAGGATGACAAGTCCACCCTTTTAGGAAGAAATTGGATTTGTTGGAGCAAATTAAAAAGGCTTAAGATATTTACAGTCAAGCAAGCCACTACCATTTTTTTCTCAAACATTGGGACATATTCTTGCTAAACGTTGGGTTCTTTTTAAACAATGTTATGGCACCATAAAAGGACTCAAATCTATTGTTAAAGTATATCTTGATGCCAGGGCCAATTTTCACAAACTGCCCCATTTGCCTTTCTCCCTCAGGGAATCTATAGAAAAGGAACTGAAAGACCAGCATGGCAATAACGTCATGTGTCAAGCAGAGCAACTGAGCAGTTTTGATTGTAGTTGCTCCAAAAAAAGATCTACCGCCCTGGAGATTATAAATGACCATGAATCATTGTGTGGAATCAAAATCATACCCATTACCAGATACAGAGGATCTGTTTGCTACACTGATTCAAGAAAACTACTTAATTGACTTATCATGTGCCTCTTAACACTTGGAGTTAGACTCAGTCTCAGAGCATCACCTAACTATCAAGTCTCAGAAAGGTCTGTATCAATACCGAAGACTTCCTTTGGGGGGAGTTCAACAGGTTCTGCAATTTTTCAACATGCAATGGATCAAATATTGCAAGGCTTAGATTGTGTTGTTTGCTTCCTGAATGATATTTTGATTTCTGCTTCCTTTACTGAAGAACATTTAGCACTGCTAGACATTATGCTAACTAGAAATTGGCTTTGCTGGTCTCTGGGGACCATTGGTTGCAAAAGAGATTCTTATGATATAAACATTCATGATCATCTCATCCACATTCAGGTAAAAGTAAACAAACTTCATCTTCTCACTATTTCCAGGTAGATCTAGAATGACATTTTCACCAGAGAAACCTAATAAAGGGTCAGCTATTGTGTATACTTTATTGGAAGATGCTTCACTAGCTTTTGAGTATGAATGTAGCTACCTGCTGCAAATACACAGGCCTCCAGAAACACTGGACTTAGAGTTGTTGAGGGTTGTTGTTTTTTTTTTTAAGATTTTTCTATTGTTTTATTCATAACAATTCGATAAAAAAGGAGGAAATTAGTAAATTGTGGCTTGGGTGGCTCTTTTTCAAAGGGCAGCACTCAATTCAGAGTTATGGATCCTGTGATATCCTAACAGCCATGTCAGATCCAGCAATGGGGTTACCTGTAAATATATTTACCAGCAGAGTTCACTGTTACTTAGGCTATGTTGCTGATTCTGAAGCACCACACAGAGTGACATTCAACAGGGTGCTAAAAACAGGAATGCACATAACTTATTGTAATCCTACCCCACTTTTTCTTTTTTGTCCTACTTTTTATTCATGTGAAATAAAAAAAAGACACTGCATAATTGGGCCTTGTTGATATAATCAATACTGGGAATTTTTCTTTGCCATATAATTTTAATTCATTTTTTCAAATTGCGATGAGTTTTTTTTTAATATATTCTACCTCTATAACTACAGTTCAGGACAACAACCTACCCAACCAAGAAGCAAGCAACTGGTCGTAGATACTTGTGCACAGATTCTTACCTAAGGCAACAATATATTCTCATGTTGTCCTGCATTCAGGATTGCTGCTGAATGTCTAGAATTTTGAATAGATCTGTGTCCTGTACATTTCCACTTGAAAGTCTATTTTTAATATGATAATTACAAAGATAACAAATGATTTCTTGAATGGACAATTTGTGTATTTGTGGAGCCATTTCTTTTCCTTTTCTTATCTGATCAACACATGGTAGTTCTATTTTAAGCATAGCATTAGCTCATCCTATGGAAAATGAACAAAATTAGTCCTGGCTGGGGGACTGGTTGAAAAAGCGTCTTAATGGGATATTTCATACTGCAATGCAGTTAATTACCAGAAGATTTTAAAAAGCTCATCCACAGTCCACTGGCAACAGTGACTGGCTGTTATGAGAGCTGAAGGGAAAGATTAGGAGAACAAAGATGGATGAAAAAAAGCAGTAATTTGATTTGAGAGGAAAATATAATAATGTATTTGTGGGCACCTGCTTTCTTCTTGTACACCCTGTCTCATACTGTCTGCACCCTGTAGTGATTCTTCATTCTATCAAAATAGCAACTAATATTACTTATAATATAGTAATTTCAGATGACATAAAGAGTTTCTATGACAGCAGTGCATAGAAGCTTACTTATTTAACAGTACAGCTACAAATGGAGTAGAATTAGGACAAGTACAAGAATTCAACTACCTCAGCTCCTTAATACAGGAAAAGGTTGCCTCAACTGCTGAGGTGAAAAAACAAATTGGTGCTGCCACTGCAGTTTTTAGTTCAATCATCTGGTGCTTACTGTGAAAGACCATAATTAAGGAGATGGTGATTTGCTGTCTCCTCAAGAAGCCATCACTGGACCCAACCATGGTGGACAATTTTTGTCCTGTTTCCAATCTTTCCTTTTTAGGGAAGGTTGTTGAAAAGTTGGTTACACTACAGCATCAGAAAACTCTGCAGGAAATGGATTATCTGCACCTCTTTCAGTCTGGTTTCAGGCCTGAGTACAGGCCTGAAACAGCGTTGAACACATTTGTGGATGATCTCTGGTGGGAGCATGATCAAGCTCTCCTTGATCTCTCAGCGGCTTTTGATACCATCAATCACATTATCTTTCTGGACTTAATTCGGGGATTGGGAGTGAGGGGTACAATGTTACACTTGTTCTCTTCCTTCTTCTGTAGTCAATTCCAGTTGGTATTGATGGCAGGGTGAGATCCAGCCCATGACCTCTGCTTTATGGGGTCCCTCAGTGCTCGATGCTTTCCCCACTTGTATTTAAAATCTACTTGAAGCCACTGGCCCTGGGTGAGATCATTGACAGCATAGGGTGAGGTATCCTCAGTATGTGGATGATACCCAGTTTTTCATCTCTGCCCCAGCTGACCAAGTGATGATGTGGAGGCTCTGTTCCAATGGGGAAGAACAGGCTTCAGCTCAACCCTAGCAAGATTGAGTGGTCTGGGGTTTTAGGCCCTCCCAGTTCTGGTGATTTTCCATCTCTAGTTCTGGATGGGGGTCCTCCTGGACTTGTGGCTCCTGTTCAAGGAGTAAGTAATAGCCATGGCCAGGAAGGCTTTTGCACACTTGTGTTTTATGCCAATTGCACCCTTTCCTAAACTAGGATGCACTGCTCATAGTGATTCATGCCTTGGTCACCTCCCCAGTAGATTACCACAATGTGCTATACATGAGGCTGCCCTTGAAGAACACCCAGGAGCTGCAACTGGTCCAGAATGGCCAGCACAGCCAATTAGAAGCAGACCTTGGTGTGCCCATATTGTACCTTCTCTTTGTGAGCTACACTGGCTCTGGATGCAATTCAAGGTGCTCATTGTCACCTATAAAGCTTTCATGGCATGGGACCAGTTTACTTGGAGGACTACCTCTTCCCAGTTGTTTCTACCCATCCAAGTAGGTCTGGCAGGAGAGGCATGCTGCAGGTCCTATTGATTAAAGAATGTCATGCAGAATCCAGAAAGTGAGTCTTTTCTGAGCAGAGCCTGTCCTTTAGAACCATACCTCCACATCCCAAGATTCATTTGGCCCTCACCCTGAAGTGTAGAAGACATGGTTATGTTCTCATAGAATACATGGCTTGGGGATCAGATAGTTAGTTGGAGTCCATGTGGCTGTAGCTCTGAGTTTATTGTAGATTGGGTTTTACCTCAGCTGGTGAGATGGGTTGCCATACAAATTAATTAATTAATTAATTAACCAAAATGCACTAAATTGCCAATGTTTTGCTCACTGATACTGCCAGTCTTACTATATGAGGCCAAATTATAGACACTTCTATAGCCAGAGATCACAAAACTGGAAAACTTCCAACTACACTGTCTCTGTAAGATCTTTGGCATCACATTGATGGACTGCTTAAGAAGTGAAACCATCCATCAGTAATATTGCAACTAACCAACAATAGCTGATGAAATCCAAAAATGGCGACTGAGATGGTTTGGCCACATTTGCAGAATAGATCCAGTTCATTATCCGAACAAACTATGTGGGAGAACACCTCCTACCCCCACCAGATGGAAAGTTCAGTGGTTTTTTTTGCACCCAGTGGATTCATGGGGGAGAGAAGGAACATTGGGATGCCTGTTTATATGGCGCTGCCAATACAGTGATCCCTCCCCAATCAATTGATTTGCTTTTTGTCTGCTTCTAGCATATGATTCAGGATGCTTGGCCAGTTGGCTGGCAACCATACTTTTAATTCTCCCATCTGCTACAAAGGACACTAGGAAGCATCCCTCTCGAAGGAAAAAAAACCAAAACAATTCCATGGAGGTACAACTGTAATTGGTGCCACAGTAGATGGAAGTTGGGGATATCTCTACATTCACCTTAACAGCAGTCATCAGAGGGGTTAGTTGACACATGAATACTGTAAATTGTTTCTACAAGATGGAGTGGGTTACTTGACCTGAAAGAGTTAAACCTAATCCTCTCTGGGTTAACTAGCTAGGATAATTAGCTTTTTTCCATTTCATTTATTAATTTATTTTTATTTAAAATGTTGTTTATTCGTTCAGTCACTTCCGACTCTTCGTGACTTCCTGGACCAGCCCACGCCAGAGCTTCCTGTCGGCCATCGCCATCCCCAGCTCCCCCACGGACAAGTCTGTCACCTCCAGAAATATAAAATAAAATAAGTCCTATAGAAAATAA
The DNA here is from genome assembly GCA_023362775.1 of Charina bottae. NCBI lineage: Eukaryota > Metazoa > Chordata > Lepidosauria > Squamata > Charinaidae > Charina > Charina bottae. Next base: position 74,439,083 of record JALMGJ010000001.1, on the reverse strand, counting down.
AAACAAAATAACACTTCAAGAATTCAAAGAAAATAAAAAGAAATCAGATCAGGGGAAGGCTTTCCAGAATAGCTCAGTCTTTAAGAGTTTTTGATAGACCAGCAAATTCACATAACACACTTTACCATACATGGCCATGTCATGGGTTGTGCAAATAGGGCTGAGATGTTCTGAGATGTGGCACTAAAAGGACATTTGACATATTCTTGTACTTACTATGAATGTCGGAAATTATTCACACTGACATAGATTTTACATCTCAGTACAAGTCATTAAGAAGTCTGGTGTATAAAAAATTCAGAGCGGAGTAAGAGGTAGTGTGGGTTTCTACTTCTCTGATTTGTTTCTTCTTTTTCCCCCTTGAAAGAACTGTCACTTTAGTTCTTATTTCAAGGTATTCTGAGCCTCATGGTGACCTTTGCTTTAACTTGCGGGCGTCATCTTGGTAGAACATCACCTTATCGCTCCCAGAGGAGAAACCCTAGACTCAGGACATATAAAAGAACATTTCTAGAAATGGTATCAGTCTCTTTAAGCTTTTGAGCCACAAATAAAAATCGGCCTAGACTAGGTTTACCAGATATGATAACTCCTAACAATGAACAAATGAGCCAGTTTGGTGTAGTGGTTAAGGCACCAGGCCACAAACCAGGAGACCATGAGATCTAGTCCCACCTTAGGCATGAACCTTAGGCAGGTGACTGGATCACCTTGAGCCAGTCACTCTCTCAGCCCTAGGAAGAATACAATGGCAAGCCACTTCCAAAAATGTTGCCAAGAAAACTCTAGGACTAGTCCAGGCAGTTGCCAGGAGTCAAGACTGACTTGAAGGCACCAAAACAAACAAATAAATAAACAAGAATTTAAATATTGACTTAAACAAAAAGTATATTTCTCAGTGGCAATGGTAATTTGAATTTATTTCTCTATTTAGTTGTTTATTAGATGTATATCTAATATTCATTCAGGAGCTATCAAGGCTGTCTATATAGCGCTCCCTTTTCCCATTTTATCCCCACAGATCACTTGCTACGTGCTGCAGCCTAGTGTTTAAAAGGCTCATATGCTGGTTCATACATGTTTAGCATCCTGTGTTGCTATGCAAATGCTTTATACTTGGAACTGCACTGATAAGTAGGCAGAACTTTAAAATGTGCTATCTATTGTATCAGCAGGCTCCACAACCCATGTCCTACAAAAAACCATTACTGAGAAAATGACTATAGGCTGTATTCAGCTCTTAAGCTCTAATTTTGGAGTCCTCAGGGATCTAAAACTTTTTTTTAAAAAAAGATGGGTAGTTTTATTTTTTTTAGGTTTTCATATATTTCTTTTCCTTTTTATATATATATCCTGCATTTTCCCTCTCTTTCTATAAATCTTGTTAAGATAAATAAAGGACAAAAACTAAAAAAAAAGGTTGCCCACCCATTTATTAATTATATGTGTGTGATATTAATATATCTACATGAAACCGCTGGGTGAGATCACGGGATGAGGTATCATCAATATGCTGATGATACTCAATTATATATCTCCATCCCGGGTGAGTTAAGTGATGAAGTGGCTGCCCTTTCTCAGTGTCTGAAGGCTGTGGGGGCCTGGATGGGGAACAACAGGCTTCAGCTGAACCCTGGTAAGACGGAGTGGCTGTGGATTGATGGTGCCTCGAGATCCAGGGAGTTGTCATCTTTAGATCTGGACGGGGTGGCACTACCCCGTTCAGACAAAGTGCGGAACCTGGGTGTCCTTCTGGACTCACGACTCCTGCTTGAAGAGCAGGTGGCAGCCGTGGCCAGAAGGGCATTTGTACAACTTCGAGTTGTGCGCCAGCTACGCCCTTTCCTGGACCGAGACGCCCTCCGTACAGTCACTCATGCCCTGGTCATCTCCCACATAGACTATTGCAATGTGCTCTACATGGGGCTACCCTTGAAGAGTATCCGGAAGCTTCAACTGGTCCAGAATGCGGCTGCGCGCGCAGTTATGGGTGCCCCAAGGTCGGCACATGTGACACCTCTGCTGCACGAGCTGCATTGGTTACCGGTTTGCTTCCAGGTCCAATTCAAGGTGTCGGTTGTCACCTTTAAAGCCCTACATGGCATGGGACCAGGTTACCTAAAGGACCGCCTCATCCCCACAGCATCGACCCGCTCCACCCGGCTATGCAGAGAGGGCTTGCTTCGGACCCCGTCTATAAGAGAATTCCACCTGACGGGGTCCAGGAGGCGGGCTTTCTCGGCAGTGGCACCCGCCCTCTGGAATATTCTGCCCCTGGAGGTGAGGCTAGCCCCCACACTTATGACCTTCTGGAAATAACTGAAGACCTGGCTCTGCCACCTCGCTTGGGATGGGGGGAGTAATAGCTTCTCTTGGGGTTGGCTTGCTCCATAGGGTTCTTTAAAGCCTAACATCAGAGCCTCTTGGATCTTATATATTTAATTAAATTATGTATTCTATTTTATAAATTTTTATATGTTGTAATTACTGGCTTGGTGTAAACCGCCCAGAGTCCCCTCCGGAATGGGGGGAGATGGGCGGTGATATAAGTTGGAAATATAAATAAATAAATAAGAAACTGCCAGTTGTAGAGAACTTCAATCACTTTAATCCTTTCTTTTTTTCTTCAGCCTACCCTTCCATCTAGCTTTTTGGGAAAGCTAAAAAAGAGAAAGAAGATGGATGCTTTTTAACTTACTCCTTTCTCCCTATCCTGTATTGTCATCTCTCTGTCTATGAAGGAAAAGGAGTGCTTCTGACTGGCACCTAATCCTACTGCTTTGCTGAGGGGCTCTTCGCACATCTGAAGTATTTTACTTCCACCCATAAAACCAAGCATTTTTCATTTATCTCATACTTGGAAGCAGGCAGTCATGCATAATAACTATGTGTGCTCCTGCCAGCAGAGCAAATGTATGTGTGTGGGGAAGCCTGCCAGCCTAGAGCACCATAAAAAATATTTAGAGTTCTACAACATTTGGCCTTGTTTCTGCAGAAGGAACTTGTCTTGCTGCCTGGACTCATATTAGAATAATGGCAACACAGAGGAGGCCTGACACTCATCTAGGAAGCAATAAAGTGCCCAACCTGCGTTCACCCAAGATATGATCTCCTTCAAATGAGAGTAGCAATGCCAAATGTTTTTCCTCCATCTACAGAGCTCTGAGTCCATTTCAGCAGGAGGAAAATGCCATTTTAACATCATGTATCCCTAAATATTTTTCAGAACTAAACATGCATTAGGAAGAAAAGTCAGTACATGTAATACACAAGGAAGAAAGCTAGTATTCTATCAACCAGATACTCTTCTCCATGACATGTCTCAGTACAGGAGGCTATCCATGACATTTCATAGATATTTGGGGAAGCCATTGCTTGCTGGGGATCCAAGACCCAATTAGTGGCTTATGCAAAATAAAATAATTTAATTAGACTTAGCACTGGAATTTACAAACACACAAAAAAGCAACACTCTGAATTTTGCCTCATTCAAGCCTCAGACCAGTAATTCAAGTGGCCTGCCAAACTCCACTGTGCTAAATAAAACTGTTTATGAGTCACATTTCAGTACTATAGGTAATTCACTTATTTGGGGCTCCTTAATAACAAATATGAGAATATATATCGTGCAAAACCTATATGCAGGACAGGAAGCCATGGTCCAGATGGTGCATAGTGAAACAGACCGCCTCCAGGTTGGCAAACTAGTCAGACACAGCTGTATACTGTCTCCTTATTTATTCAATCTATATGCTGAGTAGAGTACATATTGAGGGAAACTGGATTGAACTTGTTTAAAACTGGAGGAAGAAACGTCAATAACCTGTGCTATTCTGATCACACTATCATGATAGCTGAACATGTAAATAATGTGAAAAAAATGGGACTAAGATTAAATGTAAAGAAAACCAAACTAATGACAAGAGGTTACAGCAACCAGTCTTAGAGTTGACAATGACAATGACTTCATTGAAGTGGTGGATAGTTTTTGCCTTATGCGATTGACTATCAAAAGTGAAGAAACTAGCAGTCAAGAAATATGCCTAGCGTTTGGTAGGGTAGCAATGAAGGCTTTGGAAAAGGTGTTCAGATGCCAGATGTGTCCGTACTTACAAAGATCATAATTGTGCAGGCAATGGTTTTCCTTGTGACACTCTATGGAAGCAAAAGTTGGATTTTGAAGAACCAGGATAAAAGTATTGGCTCTCTGAACTTTAGTCAGAGAAGACTCTAGAGAATACTATGGATATCCAAGAAAACAAAGAAATGGATCATAGAGCAAATCTATTGCACAAATAACCAGGTTCAAATTATCATATTTTGAATACATTATGCAAAGACCCAGCTCCCTTAAGAAGTTCATAATGCTGGGAAAGTAGAAGGAAAAAGGAGAAGAGGATAACCAATAACAAGGGGACAGACGTGATTACAGCTGTGATAGGTGTAATCAAGCCTCCTTATCCTTATCCCAGGTGGTTTCTTAACTATGCGTGGCAGCTCCTTTATGGCAGCAGAGCCTGTGGGAATGATGGGCAGCCACCATTTCCAGTTTGTCCTATTAAACTAATTAGTACTACTGTCTAAGAGACCATTTGAAGATGAAAGACAATCCTTGGGGCTGATTTTAACCTTTATTTTAGTTCTACTATTTTTATCTTCTTCTTCTTATAATTCCATTAATGTTATTGTTGCTGTTACATTTTTAATATCTGAATGTTACTTACTTGGAATTTCTGGCACAGGGTAGAACACAAGTGACAGAGAACAAAGAAAGAGAGAAAGAAAGAGAGAGAGAGAGAAAGAGAGAAATGATTCAATATTCATACGATTGCCCCAGAATCATTTTAGCAGTTAGGCTGGAGTGATTTATAAGAAAACCATAGAAACAGTTACACCCGATCCATGAAGCAGGGGTCTACCTCACTAGACAGGACTCAGGGTGCAGACTGTGCAGAGAGGCCTCAGAGACAGTCCAACACATAGTGGCAGGGTTTAAGATGCAGGCAGGAACAGCATACACTGAACGGCACAACCAAGTAGCTGGCATTGTGTACAGGAACATTTGCCCCAGAATCATTTTAGCAGTTAGGCTGGAGTAATTTATAAGAAAACCATAGAAACAGTTACTTTCTTTGATTGATTAAGCACCATCAAGTCAGTGTTGACTCTTAGCAACCACATAGATTTTCTCCAGATATAATGACATACATTACTGAAAATAAAACTAAAGCTCTAAAAAATAGGGGAGCCGTCTAAAAGCAAAGTGGTATTACCCATGAAAGTGTGTGGGTGTGTGTATCATCTGTCTAAAAGTCAGTCATAAAAAAGCCAGCCTTCATAAGAGGAACAAACAGTTTCCCTTCCTGGAGTTCACCATGTCTGTTGTTGCAATCCACAATGTGGATTGCCATGAGAACTGACTATGAACTAGGGGCGACATCAGAAAGTTATGAAAAAAGAAGGTTTTCCTTTCTTCCATGTTTCCTTTTTTGTTATGGTGAGTGAAGGATCCTGCCATCTAGGAAAAATGCAGGAGAGTAAAAAGAAAAAGAAAAATGCAGTAGCCTTGCATTTGTGACAAATGTTTTTAATTTCATGATGAACAGAGTTCCTGGACCTGCCAGTGTAAAAAGAATTGTTGTACAAGCTCAAGGTGAACAGAACTACACACTGCAGCCCATCAATGTGTGACTAAATTGGGACATGACAGAAAAGTAAATTGGTGTGTTCCAGGGAATGAAGATTTCTCCTCAAACAACACGGATGAAAGTTAGCTATAAATAGGAATACTTCACTTGTAACAAGGGCTCTGAAGGTGCTGGGATAGGCTGACCATATGTCCCGTTGTGAACAGGACAGTCCCGTTTTTCCCCCTTTTCTCAACCAGTGCGCAGCAAAGGAGGTGGGAGAGGCGGGCCCAGCACCGCGACAGGCAGAGGTGATTCCCCTTCTGGGTTCCCTCCAATCAGATGCTCTGCCCCCGCCCATCGCACTGCCCAGACTGCCCCTCCCACATGCTGATAGGCGGAGGCGAACCCCCCACCAGCAGCTCTGCCCCCTCCCACTGCGCCACCCGTCCCACCTCCCCGTGTGCCAACAGGTGGAGGGGATTCCCCTTTCGGGTTCCCTTCAATCAGCTGCTCTACCCCACCCCTCGTGCTGCCCAGCCCACCCCTCCCGCATGCTGATAGGTGGAGATGAACCCCCCCAGCCCCCCCCAGCCAGCTGCTCCACCCCACCCACCATGTCGCCCGGCCCACCCACCCCATGCGCCTACAGGAAGAGGCAACCCCCCCGCCCCCCAACCAGCTGCTCCACCCCCACCCATTCCTCTTGTCCCATTTTTGTGTCAAGGAAATATGGTCAGTCTAGGCTGGGGAGATTTCAGCCAGGTTTAAAGGTTTGGTTTTGAGTATATTCAAAATCCATAAGGGCAGAAAGTAAAACAAGTTATTTTGTTTAATGTGTATATTTTTAAACTTAACTGGTGCCCAAGGCCCTCCCATTCTTTATTTCCAATTTGCCCCCTGAGGTCCTGGAAGGATCCTTGGAATGATACCAATGATAGTTTCCTTATTGAAGTGAGTAACTGTTTCAAAGGGATGGATTTTTATTAGGAACTCAGAATGGGAGAAGAAAGAAAGAAAAAGAAAGAAAGAAAGAAAGAAAGAAAGAAAGAAAGAAAGAAAGAAAGAAAGAAAGAAAGAAAGAAAGAAAGAAACCTATACCTATACCTATACCTATACCTATACCTATACCTATACCTATACCTATACCTATTCTACCCCATCAGTACCAGCAGGCCACATAGCAGACATACAGACCAGCTACAAGTACTTTGGTATCCCACAGTCACATGGGAAACATGATGAGGAGGCAAGGAAGACAGCAACATCCAAGTACCACCAAAGGATAAGACAGGTCCTGAAGAGCCAGCTCAATGGGAAGAACAAGATCCATGCCATTAACATGTATGCCCTGCCAGTCATCAGATACCCTGCAGGTATAGTGAGCTGGTCAAAGGAGGACATGGAAGCTGCTGATGTGAAGACCCGGAAGCTCCTCACAATGTACGGAGGCTTCTACCCCAAGTCCAACACCCAGGGACTGTACACCAGACGGAAAGAGGGCGGGTGGGGTCTGGTGAGTGTCAAAGCCACTGTCCTGGATGAGACCCAGAGTATCCAGGAGTACATCAGTAAGATGGCACCTAAAGATGAGCTGCTGAGAGAATGCCTGAAGCAGCAGAAGACATGGAAGGAAGATCAAGCAGAGGAAGTGCCATGGCAAGACAAGACCCCGCATGGGATGTACCATCGACAGATAGCTGAGGTGGCTGACATTGGGAAATCCTACCAGTGGCTGGAAAGGGATGGACTAAAAGACAGCACTGAGGCACTGATCATAGCAGCACAAGAACAGGCACTAAGCACCCGATCCATGAAGCAGGGGTCTACCTCACTAGACAGGACTCAGGGTGCAGACTGTGCAGAGAGGCCTCAGAGACAGTCCAACACATAGTGGCAGGGTTTAAGATGCAGGCAGGAACAGCATACACTGAACGGCACAACCAAGTAGCTGGCATTGTGTACAGGAACATTTGCACAGCGTATGGACTAGACCCTCCAAAGTCCAGATGGGAGATTCCACAGAAGGTCATGGAGAATGACAGGGCTAAGATCCTGTGGGACTTCCAGATCCAGACAGACAGGCAGGTATGGGCCAATCAACCAGACATTGTGGTAGTAGACAAGGACCACAAGACGGCGGTGGTGATAGATGTAGCGGTGCCAAGTGACAGCAACATCAGGAAAAAAAGAAGGGACTGCCCTCTATGTCATCTGAACATAATACCCCTCACCACCCAGCTAGCATTTTATCTACAGTCATATTTTCTAACAGAGCCATAAAGGTTTCATCACTTGGAATTTTTACTCTAATCCATTACTTTGTGTATCCTTGGACAAGTATAGGCCGTTTTACTTTCCAGCCATGCTTAGCTTCCAGCTAAGCTACGGATTTTTTTGGCTTTGACCACATGCAAAATTATAGAAAGGTTCATTTCTCATTAAAAGCTACATGTTCATTGTAGCTTAATGACTCGTCACACATTATATTTGAAGCACCAGATCATGTTTAACTGCCATCTATCTCTCCCTGTATATGCCATTTTAAACTCTCAGGAAAAAAGGCAAGACATACATGCAATAAATAAATATATTTACAAAGAAAGAAAGAAAACAGAGCAGAATGGTGGGGAAGATGGCAAGAGCATTGGTTTTATAATAGAAGGAAACTGTCCCCTGAAATCAGTGTTTTTGTGTCCGCTGGCTTGACTAAAGTATTAAGGTTGCACAAACATTGAGCCAAATTGGGGGTACAATTTAGAGTAGGGCAAAGCAAATCAACCACATAGCTGATTAAATTTGCAAAATTCAAAAAAAGATGATGAACAGAGATAGAAATAGATAAGATAAGAATAGATAGGATAAGAAAGAGGGAATCTGGGCATGTCTAGGGAAAAATCTTAGTTTAATTAAAATTATAGCAACATTAACAGACATCTGAAAATGAATAAGAAAGGTCAAGAAGCTGTAATTATCCATGAGTTTAAAAAAATATGTTGATAATGATTGACCTACTGGATTCTAGGAAAAGAAATTACTGTGCACCATTGTAGCCTCAAGGCTAAGACCAGTTATGAGAATTTACCTGGATCAGCCTTTCCTCTGCCCTCCAGATGTGCTGTATTATGTTTGAGAATGATGGGAATTGTAGTCCAACACATTTGGAGACTTTGCCGATGGGAAAGGCTGACCTAGATATTGTGAGGAAAGGGAGATATAATGCCATAGTAACCTTCAGTTCTCCATATACCATATGTGTGGTTGTACAGTATGTGCCATACAATTCTAGTAATGCTTTCTGCAATTTGAGCATTTCAGATTGCACCCTTAAGCTTCATCCCATTTGCTAAAAATCCCCATCCCCACAACAGCATCTGCAATTTGTCTGAGGCATAAATTGAAGCAAAAATGAAACAAAATGAATCAGAGAGTTTCCTTTCATTGACTCATTTTTCCTAAAGCTATCCTAATTAAAACAAAAGTGTGATAGTATGCATGATGCTTCATTTTGCAGAACTTTAAGGCTGAGCAGTATATTAAAGAGTTTATTACTCATTGCTGTCAACTGAATTTCCAATATGGGTATGTTCTGCATAGTTTGTTGGCAAAGGCACACAGGTTTGCGTGCCAAACTTTGCTCAGAGCCATCCAGCGACTGTTTAGTTATAATTTATAAGGCATGTGAAGGCTTCACCTAATCATTCAGGTCCTGGAAGTCTTTGCTCGCAAAGGAGCTGATCAGCATTCTTGCAAAGCGTTTAGCTTTGATCTAGCTAAGGGCTTCAGTGCCAACAGTGTTGCTTAGGAAATGTCAAAAGAAGCAAAACAGGCAAGAACAAAGCTGAGAGATCTTATTTCAAAATGGTAGACTGCATGGAATGAGCTTCACATGCTTCTGCACCTTGGTTTCCATGGAATTTGTTTTCCAGACTTATTCTTAGTAGACTCCTTTCAAGATGTTGAGATTCTCCAGTATTCTCTTGGTACTTAAAATATTCACCGAGTATTTAATTGGTTGCATTTAACATTCAGTGATTTTGGATTTCAGTATTTGGTTTCAGGTACAGTAGTTGATATCTGACTGATTTTACATGCTGTGGTATTTAGTCTTTGACAAACTTGATAGTTGATATGCAATGGAATATTTTTCAGTAGCCTGGCAAATTTCTTGCATCAGGAAACTCTTTATTGTCTTGTCTGTCCATCGCAATACTTTTTCTCATTGCATAGGACTCTGGAGCATATTTGGTTTGGGTGGTTTTCAATAGTACTGTTTATGAACTGAAGTTATGACCAAACATCCTATTAACATTAACAACATCTCCTGTGGCTGCATTGGCAGAGAAACCTCAGCAGTTAGACCAAATCGACTTTCATTGAGACTTGTCTCTTGTTTCTGACTTTGCTTCCAAAGCAGTCAGCATTTCCCAGAATTAGCTTTAAAACCACTGATATATTGTATTTAATAATTGCCATATAATTGCATTAAAAAATTGACAGGGTTTGTTAATTGACATGCAATGATAATTTTATCTCACAGCCTTTCAGAAATAATGTGCAATGGAAATTAGTTTTTGACTATTAGCAGTGCCTGAGATTTAATATTATCATCCTTCTTCATCCTGGATGGTCATTTAGGTAGGTCCTTAACTGCAACCCTGTGCCTGCCATTGTTATTTCTCTCAACACCGTCACCAGGCCAAGAAGACAAGAGGATCCTAGGACTGTGTCGGCCCTTCAACGTAGATCAGATTAGGAATCCAATGCCATGTAGGTCAGTACTACTTTTATTGTAAAGCTCTAGTAACAGAATCTTGCACATCTGAATGTGCTTCCTTCCCCCCTCCCTCCTTTTGTCTTTGTGAGAACTAGGAAGGGGCTCATCTGACACGTGTTACATTTCTGCCCTGGACTCAAGCCTCTTTTATCTGACTGTTGCCTTGGTAGCAGCTTTTCCTCCTGTCCCTCAACACCATTCCTCCTGCCCTTTACAGGCCAGCCCTAAATATGAAGAGCTGAGGGAGACTTTGTAGGAGGTATTTTGTCCCATTGCATACTTTTTTTTAAAAAAAATTCTATCCCGCCTTTATTATTTTTATAAACAACTCAAGGCGGTAAACATACCTAATACTCCTTCCTCCTCCTATTTTCCCCACAACAACAACCCTGTGGGGTGATGTATTGTCGAAGGCTTTCATCGGAACCACATCGGAACCACAAAACGAAGCATTCACACCAGGATAAAAGAACACGAAAGACACTGCAGACTACAGCAACCAGAAAAATCTTCAGTAGCTGAACATGCTCTCAAGCAAACGGGACACAAAATCCTATTTGAAAACACAGAAATACTGGACAACACCAAAAGCCACTACACCAGATTATACAGAGAAGCCATTGAAATTCACAAACACCAGCACAGTTACAATAAAAAAGAAGTTTAAAAATTAGCAAAACCTGGCTACCAGTCCTGAAAAACACAGCCTGCAAAAGGTCAACGAACTCAGTCCAACCACCAGGTCATGGGAATACTTCTCACAATGAACATGCTAATCATGCTCATCAGCCACTCGTTAACATTTCAACACAACAAAACCCTCCACCTAATCTCCTATAATTTAGCTCTATAAATAGAACATTGCCACTCTACCTGGGCACAGAGATTTTGCTTCTATCTGTGCTCCTGCCCTCTGAAGATGCTGGCCACAGATGCTGGCGAAACGTTAGGAACCACAACTTCCAGAACACGGCCACACAGCCCGGAAGACCCACAACAGCCTGTGGGGTGAGTTGGGCTGATGATGATATCAGAAATGCAAAAGAATTTGAATTAAACCAGTAATCAAACTTGCACTGTTGAAGGGAAACAGATTACTGTACTTTGCCAAACTGGGATTTGGTGAAAGTATATGGTGAATCATGGTTCCTTCACCTGAGAATTATATTTCAACTCATTATTGTGTGTGTGTATTTGGGCATGTGTAGGCAGTTTTACTTTCCAGCCGTGCTTTGCTAAGGTATGGATTTTTTTGGCTTTGACCATGTGCAAAATTGTAGAAAGGTATATTTCTTATCAAAAGCTCATCATACAATGATTCATCACACAATATGTAGATCATGTTTAACTGCCATCTCATCCAAAGCAGGAGCCCTGGGAATTGAAACCTAAGCACCTCCAAGGTATTACACTTTTCCCTTTTTCCCTGGACTTGCATCTTTTTTGGTCGCATATCATTATTATTATTATTTATTTATTTATTTAAATTTATATCACCGCCCATCTCCCCCAACGGGGGACTCTGGGCGGTTTACAATAAAACCAATAGTTAAAAACATATAAACAGAAAATTACAATCAGAATAAATAAGTATAAAATCCAAGGGATGATAACATCTCAAATAATAGGGAGGGCGCTATGGCGCCAACCACCCCCAGGAGGAACTGTTACTTTTCCCCTCCCAGGCAAGGCGGCAGAACCAGGTCTTCAAATTCTTCTTGAAGGCCGGGAGTGAGGAAGCCCGCCTCAGCTCCGGGGGCAAGATATTCCAAAGGGCGGGCGCCACTGCAGAGAAGGCTCACCTCCTGGACCCTGCTAGATGAAATTCCTTTGCCGATGGGGTCCGTAGCATGCCCTCTCTGCATGACCAGGTGGGGCAGGTCGATGTTATGGGGATGAGACGGTCCCTCAGGTAACCTGGTCCCATGCCATGTAGGGCTTTAAAGGTGATAACCAACACTTTGAATTGGACCTGGAAGCAAATTGGTACCCAATGCAGCTCGCGCAGCAGTGGTGTCACATGTGCCAATTTTACAGCACCAATAACTGTCCGTGCAGCCACATTCTGGACCAGCTGAAGCTTCCGGATACTCTTCAAGGGTAGCCCCATGTAGAGCGCATTGCAATAGTCTATATGGGAGATGACAAAGGCATGAGTGACTGTTCGGAGGGCCCCTCGATCCAGGAATGGGCGTAGCTGGCACACAACCCGAAGTTGCGTGAAGGCCCATCTGGCCATGACTGCCACCTGCTCTTCGAGCAGGAGTTGTGAGTCCAGGAGGACCCCCAGGTTCCGCACTGGCTCTGAATGGGGCAGTGCCACCCCATCCAGAACCAAAGATGACAACTTCCTGGGTGCAGAGGGGCCATCAATCCACAGCCACTCGGTCTTACCAGGGTTCAGTTGAAGCCTGTTCCCCATCCAGACCCCCACAGGCCCCAGGCACTGAGACGGGGCAGTGACCGCATCACTTACTTCACCAAGGATGGAGATATATAATTGAGCATTATCAGCATATTGATGATACCTCATCCCATCCCGAAGTTGCACGAAGGCCCTCCTGGCCATGACTGCCACCTGCTCTTTGAGCAGGAGTCGTGAGTCCAGGAGGACCCTCAGGCTCCGCACTGGTTCCAAATGGGGCAGTGCTACCTCATCCAGAACCAAATTTTAATTGATGAACTTGCAGAGTGGGAATTCCTAATTTTAAGGTTATACTGACCCAAAAGTTTTTAGATGCTGATAATAACAGCATTTATAGTTTAAATAGAAGAGACTTTATTTGGACTTTTTTAGTCAATCAGCATGGTTATTTGTCTGAATTCCCTTGTGTTTCTATCAGAACTCTTCCTACAGAAGAGCCCAAGATCATTGAAGGCATGAGCTGTAGTCATGAAAAAGGGGAGTGTGTATAACATATATACAGCCTTTTCCCACTTGCACTTATCTATGGCACAAACATGCTCTGAGAGCCATTCTCACTCTGTAGCCTTATGATAACCTTCAAGAATCAATTAAAGGGGAGAGTCGCTTAAGAAAATGTCCAGCAAATCACATATTCATAATATCTGAGTTATGCTGATCATTAACAATACCTCATTTTCCCCACCCCCTGCATCTAATGTTAGTTGCATTATTTTTAATGCATATTCAGATACATACACTCACAGCATACAAAGGAGCAATTCCAGGGAGAAGATTCCAATGCATATTTTGATTTTGCAGGAACAAAAATGGACTTTGGGATTCCTTGGTGCATGTGCACCAATGACCTTTCAGTCTTTCATAAGGATTAAAACACCTGAGACTCTACTGTACAAGAAGCTATTGTGTATGTAAAGGAATATCTTTCCTTCCAAGTATATTTCTGAAAGGATGAATCCCCAGTGGGTTATGTTGAATATCTTTTTCCAGTATAAAAAATAATTCACTTGTGCATTTGTTCTTTAAAACCTGGGATCTTGTACAATGTGTTAATGTTGTACCCCATGACCCTGATACCAGCAATTTTGCTGTGATCATTCATGTTCCATTATTTATCTCAGATGTGCCTGACAGGCTAACATTATAGCTGATATGAACATTTTCACATTACCTTGTCGCAGTTTCCAATTTCACCAGTTCGATTTGGTGTAGGACATTCCAAGTTCACAATGGATTTGAATTATGATTTAAAAGCACCACTATAATTCAAATGTTTTAGACTTGTTGGCTTCTCTGCAAAATGCCCCAATATTACAGGGGAGCATGTTTGGGCTAAACTTCAGGGGGGAAAAGGGGGGGGGCGGATCTCTCCTTCATTGGACAAAGGTAAGCAAAGGCTAACACAAAGTTTGCACTGATGATTCTATAATGAGCCGGGGGTTAAACTATATTATTTCTCAACTTTATATTTCTAAAATTGAATGAATGGGCAGTGCAGGAGATATTTTGAGAGCTCGAGTTTTGCAGGCAGGAATGCTGGTGTTGTCAACAGCCAGCTGCCACACCTAGCACCAGGCCTGAGCCAGCAACCCAAGACAAGGCATCTGTTAAGCCATGGGGGTCGGGGGGTAGGGGGAGAAGTGCCAGATTTGTACTGCAGAAGGTGAAAAAAAGGACTTCTCCTTCATGTCGATAGAGGACAATCAAGTGCTTTAAGTGGCTTCAATCTGCTGTCAAATAAAGTTTCTTATCTAACCGCAATGTTGAGGGCTTGGATAGCTTCTGCTGATTTCAAGCCAGGAAGCCTGATGGGCAACTACTGAGGACAACCTATAAGAGAAACAACAAGCAAGAAGTAAACAGTAGAAATTACTTATGATTAATCAAGTAAATGGAAGGAGACAGTAAATACATTTGCCTTAGTTGTATCTGTGCAAGAGGTTATAATCTTATTTCCTAATTGACTTGTGTTTGAGTTGTCTTCTCCAATGTATGTAAAAGATCAAATTTCTGGTGACTGCATGGATATGTCCATGGTTGTTTTTCCTCACAACAGAATGAAAGTATTTAAACCAATCTTAAACCAAGCCAAATCCAAAAATGCTAGAGAATTCATGGAAGCTTGGCACTCAGACAAAGCAGCCATCAACAGACACATAGAGGTAAATAACATTTACATACCATTCATAAGAGACAATAGAAAAGCCAGAAGACCAGAACACCTCTTTGCCAGCAATCAACAAGATATGCAAAGATTAACAGCAAGATTAGCAGTAGAGGAGCAATCAAACAACACAATAGACCCTAATCAAGGAACTATTAACTCAGTCAATCAACCAAGCAGCAAACAACAACCCAATCAAGGTACTACCAAGGAGAGTACAACACCCCCACCAACACAGGCAGGACAAGCCAGGTTATATAAACAGAGAGCAAGTTCCACTCCCTTTTCGCACTGAAGATGTTGCCTAGCCTGGCAGTGAAACGTCTGCAAGAAAACAACAAGGCTCAGAGAGCACCATGGACTCCACAGTTCAACCCTGAGCTACAAATATTTTCTTCGATTGAAAGTATTTAGCATAGCCATCTTCTGGAATGTTTTTTCAACTTCCAGGTCTCATCTACTGTCAGCTTGCAAGGTAGACCAGACAGGAAACATGGCCAGATGAGCTAATTCTACTTTATTGTAGGGTTACATTAATAGAATCATGCAAGTCTGAAAGTATATCCCTCCCCCCATCCCCTTTACAGCCCAAGAAACTAGGGAGGGTCTCTTCTGAGCCTCTTGCTAAGGTGCCTTTTATCTGACCATTCCCTTGGCCACGTCTCTTGCCCTGTCTCCCAAGGTCATTCCCACATACCATTACATCTACAGCCCTTGGATTTCGTGGTGATCTCCCATCCAAGAACTAATCAAGTCTAATCCTGTTTAGACTTGGAATCTGCGATCAGCCAAGTTCAGCTAGGTGCTGACACCTGCTGTTTTTCCCCCAACATAGTGGATTCCAGATGTGTTAAAAGAAGACTCCTGTCATTCCTAGACATCAAATAACTAAATATGTAACACTGATTACTGGAACAGGTTCAATTTATTTAGTAACACGTTCCATCAAAGGGGAATAACATTTAGTCTGATAAGTGAAATCTGCAAGAAAACTTTGCAGTGTGTGGAGTTGATATTCTAGGAAGTCATGCCCTTCTTCACCTACTGCAATTCCTTTGTCAGGGCGAGCGGATGGAGCGGCCTGCTTCTCTCCTAGGCACCAGCGACCCAAATACTATGCAGTAAATAGACTCCAAACAGAAGTTATATCAAATATCCTATTTACTTATATACATACGTATTTACAGATCACTTCCACAGGTAACAAATGATAAACCAACGATACAGCATACACGAGGTAAATTGAGAATAAATGAGAAATGAGAAGAACAAGATACAGAATCTCTCTGTTTATATATACAAACTGACCAATCACCTTATAGGTCACTCTCATTATCCACCACACCCAACTTAACTCTAAGCACCTGTTGTATGAGTCACACACTGACACATCATCCCTACAACAATGGCTGCTAATTGGGTGACTCTGCAGAATATTTCCCCTTTCACCTAAATATCAAGCCTCTCAATATAATTTATATCTAGCTGTAAATTCCTGGGTATATCAAACCCCAACATCCTTTCTACCCATTATTTTGCCCAAACCCCACACAGATAGACAGTTTTGAGTGGCGAGCATTGGACAATTTGAGAGGAGTGTCTCCTCTTAGTTTTTTCTTACTTATTCAAATCTTTCCCAGAGCATGCAGATATCCTTGTATTTCTGTTACCTTCTTTTGGCTATACATAGCTGTATGTATCATAATTGTTCTATGTTTGAGAAGTGCTGTCTGAATCCTGGCTCGCGCAAGCCAGTCCAGACTTGAACTGTGGAATTTTGACAAGGGTGGAGTTCCATAGGTGTGGAGAGGGTTGAAGAAGCAGCCAGAGAAAGCTTCTCAATTTGAACTTGGCATATAGATTAGTAATGAATGATACCTAGTAAAATATACTGCAAAGAGATGGACAGACTGTTCTGCTAGAAACTCTACTTTGGCTAAAGCTAGCTGGCAGCTGATAATTAGAACGAGTACATTAGCTTATAGCATACCCTTCCCCCCCATAATATATTTTCCCTTCAGTTTGGACTGACACCTTATACATCAAGTAGCATATCTGAATAATTGGAGGTTGCCTGTGACTATATCTTCCAACGCATTTTTGCGTATTCAAATATTTCAGGCCTAGCAAAGCAAAACAGAGGCTGCAAGTAAGTAAACACCTTAACAGACATTTTTCAAGACTGACATTTGGAATGACTGACACAGAGAGCAATGCATAATATTCTAATGAAAAGCTACTGTGCTTTGTAATAGAATGCAAATCAGTTGCAAATGCAAATTAATTGGTTGCTACCAAAAGGCCAAAGGATTAGAAGGAGCACGAAGCTGGTCCCAAACTCTTGTGGCTCCAATTGTAGGCTGCAAAAGTTGGGAAGCTTCTTTCAGGTGGATAAATTCTTTGAAATATCAGGCACCTGGAAGCTTTCTTGGAGAACAAGTGGCAAATGAGGTCCAGTGAGAGTCCCTGTGGGCTGCCATGTTCTCCCATAATGCACATACAATATTTGAATGATGCGGTGAGGTCAGACTATTCAAACAGAAGTATGCAGGGAGGGAGCAGAGAGGGCACCAAGTAGATGTTTAGCTTTGCTTGAAGTGGTAAAGCAAGGGGGGGTTAGAATTGGCAGACAAAAATGAATAAAAAACAGCTATCTACAGTATGTCCCAATAAATCCTTGCCCTGAAAAATATAAGCTGCTTTTTCCTCCTTGTCATTTGGGTTCATTGCCTCTGTTTCTTTTTCCAAGAGAAAACCAGGCAGAATGAAGGTATTGATAGATCTAGGTACAGGTGGTTCCAAGGGTTCTATCTGAGGACGCTTCATGTAAGCTAATTTTTGTGGGCCTCAGATTGCCTGCCATGTGCATATGAAATGTGTACATGTGCAAAACAGTGGCCACCATTCTTGTGCCCTTTTCCATAAAGTTGGACTTGTATAAATCTGGATTGCCTGTATAGTAGAGAAACCTCCCCCAGCTCGATGACCCCCAGATATATTAGAATTACAATGCACAGGATTCCATTAGTCACACAGCTGAGAAATCTGCAAGTTGCAGAAATGCATCAGGCTAGGGAAAGCTGGACTAGCGGTGATGTACAGCTCTGGTATCCAACGCCTATTCAGCCATTGTGCTCCTCTTTAGGGCTTGATTCCAAGTTGGCAATTTTTGTTGTTTTTGTTATTCCAAGATTCTGAGTCTTGGGGGGAAATCCCACAGCAGAATCATTTTCATTTCCATAGTAGATTCAAGAAAGTCCCTCACTTGCGTGCCCTAATTCTTCCAAGTTGAACTGTCAAAAGTGCTTTGCCTCACTTGCTTGGCCTATTTTTTTTTTCCAGACTAATTAGATTGTTGGGCAGGTAAGTACTGTCCTGCCTATAACTCTCTCCCCACATTTCACTCAAGAGGTTTACTTTTTTTAGAGATTGATTTATTTGATTATGTGCCATCATGTCATTGTTGACACAGTGACCACATAGATTTTCTCCATGATCTTAGAGATTAACCTTCAGAATTCAAGACCCCATGAACTTCACAGCAGTATGCACTAGCTTTTTTTCAAAAAATGACACAGAGAACTCCAGAACGTTCAACAAATATTCCAAGCTTCTTGCAATGGGATGTTTCTAAGAAGTCCAAAGGCATTGGACTCAGGGACAAGAGAATATCAGTTTGGGATGCATAAAAGCTCTTATCCTGTCTTGGCTTCTCAGGGGTATCTGGTTCACCACTTTGGGAGTAGATAGGCCTCTAGTCTGATTCATCATGGCTCTTATGTTCTTCTATCTATGGCAGAAAGCAATAGGAAGCCAACGTTCTTTTGTGGCCCTGCTAAATAAAGATTTGGTAGTAGGTCTAGCTCTTTTTATAAATCCCTTCTTTGTAAACTGCTAGGAGTCATTTTTTTAGTCTGGTGGTAAATACACAACCAACCAACCATAAATATCACCTGTGGCCTGGAACACTGGTTGGATCTAATCTGCTTCTATAGAAAGTTCAAGAGATGGAATCAAATAGTTGGATAATAATTTATTTATTTTATTTATTTATTTTTCAAATTTATTCCCCGCCCATCTCCCATGCAAGGGACTCTGGGCGGGATTACAATAAATAAAAAATTTAAAAACTATACAAAATATCTAAAAACACAAGCATAACATAATAAAATAAAATCCAAGATGGATTTGGACCCGCAGAATAGATTGTGGAGCTACGGGGCCAGCCAACCCCAGGAGGCACTACCACCTCCGTCGTCCCAGGCCAGGTGGCAGAGCCAGGTCTTAAGGGCCTTCCGAAAGGCCAGGAGGGAGGGGGCCAGTCTCACCTCCGGGGGCAGGATATTCCATAAGGCGGGTGCTATCGCAGAGAAGGCACGCCTCCTGGACCCCGCTAGATGGAATTCTCTTGTTGAGGGGGTCCGAAGCATGCCCTCTCTGCATGCACGGGTGGGGCGGGCCGACGTTATCGGGACAAGACGGTCCCTCAGGTACCCTGGTCCTATGCCATGTAGGGCTTTAAAGGTAATCACCAACACCTTGAATTGGACCCGGAAGCAAACTGGCACCCAATGCAGCTCGCGTAGCAGGGGTGTCACATGTGCTGATCTTCTGGCACTCATAACTGCTCGCGCCGCTGCATTCTGCACCAGCTGAAGCTTCCGGATACTCTTCAAGGGTAGCCCCATGTAGAGCGCATTACAATAGTCTATGCGGGAGATGACAAGGGCGTGAGTGACTGTTCGGAGGGCCTCCCGATCCAGGAAAGGGCGTAACTGGCGCACAACTCGCAGCTGTGCAAAGGCCCTCCTGGCCACGACTGCCACCTGCTCTTCGAGCAGGAGTCGCGAGTCCAGGAGGACCCCCAGATTCCGCACTGGATCCAAGTGGGGTAGTGCAACCCCCCCCCAGAACCAAAGATGACAACTTCCAGGATCCAGGGGGGCCGTCAATCCACAGCCACTCCGTCTTACCAGGGTTCAGTTGAAGCCTGTTGTTCCCCATCCAGACCCCCACAGCCTCCAGGCACTGAGATAAGGCATTGACCGCATCACTTACTTCACCCGGGACAGAGATGTATAACTGGGTATCATCAGCATATTGGTGATACCTCATCCCGTGGTGACGGATGATCTCGCCCAGTGGCTTCATGTAGATGTTGAATAGGAGAGGAGAGAGAACCGACCCCTGCGGCACCCCACAAGTCAGGGGTCGCGGGTCAGCTCTCTCCTCCCCATCAACACCAACTGGGAACGGCCCTGGAGAAAGGAGGCGAACCAGCGCAAAACCACGCCGCCCGCCCCCAACTCCTCGAGCCGCCCCAAAAGTATACCGTGGTCGACGGTATCGAAAGCCGCTGAGAGATCTAAGAGAGCAAGGATGGACGCATTCCCTCCATCCTGCTCTCGACAGAGATCATCCATAAGCACGACCAATGCGGTCTCTGTCCCATATCCCGGCCTGAAACCTGACTGGAAGGGGTCCAGATAATCCGTTTCCTCCAGAATCCTCTGGAGTTGCAACGCCACCACCTTCTCAACCACCTTTCCTAAAAAGGGAAGGTGGGAGACTGGGCGAAAATTGCCCAGGATTGTAGGGTCCAGGGAAGGTTTCTAATATCTATCTATCTATCTATCTATCTATCTATCTATCTATCTATCTATCTATCTATCTATTATAATATCTATCTCTCTATCTGATATCAGATTACTATGGACACATGTAGTCTTTCAGTGAAATTCTGGGTCATGGATGATTTATTACAGTGATGGCTCCAGATTATTTAGGGGGAAAGTTCATTAGGCAAGATGTCCTTTCCTAGTTTCTCCCTGAGTGGCCCTACTCCTTACCATTGTCACCATTGCCCTTTGGTTCAGACCACCAGTCTTGACTTCATTCAATTTCTATATCACATTACAGACCTTGGTGTAGCTTTCTTCAGGCACCATGAAAAGAATGAAGACTCTCTGTCCTACCTTTTCTTCCTCCCCCTCCCTTTTCTGTTGATGGGAAAAGCCTTTAATGAGGGATTAACTAAATCTGATCAAAAGATAGTTATATCTTCACTTTATATCCTTCTAGTCAAGATGGGAAACAGAAAATATCTATTCTTGTTCTAGCCCATCACTGATCCTTCTTACCTTGTTTTTCATTGTAATATAGTTATTATCATCAAATTCTCAATTTTCTTTTTTAAAAAAGCTTGACTTGCAGCTTCTGTTTTTTGTTGATTTTTCCTCTCAGATACCCAGTATGAGATTACTACTTATCTTTCATTTGTCATTCAGTGGGTGGGAACTATAAATAGCCCAGGCAAGAATGCTCCTGTTTTATATATGATTAGTGAATATCATGTTAAATTAAGTACAATAGGCTTAATTGAATTTTAACCATCTAAATGTTCTGAAATTGAAGAGAGAAAATTTAATTTAAAGAAAACACACACACAGCATTTATATAGAAGTTGGGCTGAGATGATGTTCCTGATGTATGTATATTTTCAAAAAGGGTGAGAGAGAATGACAGAGCTCTGCTTCTGAATTTTAGCCGCATCATTAATTACCAGAGTGAGGCTGCAAGCAAAATACAAACCTAAGGCTAAAAATGTAATAATATATAACAGCAAAATTTAAAATAAGAAAACAAAAATAAAGCAGCACTTTATAATATAAAATAGTCAACATAAAAATATCAAAATGAAACATTGATCAAAAAACAAACCAATAAAACCAATCAGTGTCTCTTGCAAGATTCTGTTATTATAACCAAACTCCATAAAAATAGTTTTAGCTTTGCTGTGGAGTTGATTTCTTGATCCGGTTTACTTAGTGGGGTAACATCTATCTTGCAAACCTGATTGTGTTCAAATTCCTCCCCCTTCTTATACTCTTGTGAATTAGGGAGGTGTCGGTGTGAGCCGCTCACAAATGCTATCTGACTGTTGTGGAGTTAAAATGTTTTCCCTGTCGTTGCTTTAGTAATGGAGCTTGCGGATCTCTGTTAAGGTAATTTTCCTTTCTCTCCACACTCTGCTCATGGTCAGTCATGCCTTAGTCAAGACTTCATGACCTAATCGGCCCCTTCAAACCTTATAAGTCTATATGGGGAGCAGCAGAACGAAGTGAACCCATTTCTCTGATGGCATTTTTGTTCCCCAAACTTGGCCCATGTTGCTGAATAAGCTTAGGCCAGCTGTTCTCTCTCTCAGGGTTGTCAGGATAAAAGAAGGGGGAAAGAAGATATATATATATATCTTGGAGTTCTTGGTGCTCTCTGAGCTTGGTTGTTTGCTTGCAGACGTTTCATTACCCAACTAGGTAACATCATCAGTGGATGGCAAGAACTCCAGAGTTCAACCCTGAGCTACAGATATTCTCTTCTATTGGAGATATACTCCTGCACAGATATAAAGGCAATAATATATTCAAGATAAGAGGATGCATTGTAAATAGTAGCCACCAGATGTCAAAGCTATAGAGCAAGTAGGTTCTAACTATTCATGCCCACAAATTAAACACAGTGTCTTATTGGCTAAAAAGAAGTTCGTCTAGCACATTAGCATTCTCATTATCTTAATTTCTTCCCCAATACAAATAGCATCCCCAAATTTCTTCCCAAATGCAAATAGCATTCTCCTTACCTTAATTTCTTCAGAAATGCGTACAGATTTTGCCACTGTCAGTCTAGGGATAACATTCCTTCCAATGCCATAAAGAGAATACCAGCCAATGGATTAATCTTGTGAAAAATCCAGCTCTGTATCACATAGTGCTTTGATAATAAGCTGGAAAGATTAAATGGAAGATCAAAACTCAGCCTTTAACTTTCACTGCAGCCTGATCCTACTTTTCAACAAACTTGTTAATTTCATCTTCTATGCGTTATGTGTCAAGATGGCCAGATGTGGGTAGAAACTGGCTTTAAAATTTCAGCATATCCAGAATATGACCTGTGAATTCCAAGATATAATGAGCCATGTGGAGATTCATTTAGCAAACATTTCCAGGGTAGTTAAGCACTTGTTAAATAAATCTTTGTTAGACTGCTCAAATTGCCTGTAGGCTTGCAAAGGATCCCACTGCTTTTGGTGGAAACATCTGTTTAGAAGCTGGGCTGCACTGACTCATGATGTGAGTGAACTCCTTTATAAGCACATTGATTCAAAATGCCTGAAGCTGTCCATGAACCACCAAAACAAAGGATTAGTTTCAGAGATCACATTCATGTGCACAGGAAGATCTTTAGCCAATGCAGCTCAAAGCAATTTAACTTAAAGGTAACTCTATAGGCACAAGGTGTTCACAGACTCAGTCCACTGGCCTCATCACCCACAACAGAGCTAGGCAGCTTTTTCAGGTCCCAAGATCAAATCTTATTAGATCTCTCAGGAGACTTTGGTATACTTGCATTTATCTTATGCAGTTTGAAGGTTCATGTGAAATTTTGGATGTTATTTAAAATTGCTTTAATATTAATTTAACTTTGAGGGCCATAGGTACCATTTTAGTGTGGTCATAGATTTCCTGGTCCCCACAAGCATTCTGTTGACAACCTGTGACCTATGAAAATTTGTATCAGGCAACAGGAAATAATTTGTATCAGGCAATAGGAAAGACCTCTGCCTGGAGAACTGCTGCCAAATCGAGTTGATGCTGCCAAATACAGTTGATGAGAGCCCTGGAGGAAGCAGCTAATCTAGGCCCATTTCAGTCAGTTTTCAGGCTGGGATTCAGTATAGAGAGAACCTTGGTTGCACTTATAGATGACCTGCAGCAGAGCTGTGATGGATGTGGTGCATCCATCCTTGTGCTTCTTGGTTAGATACACAGGATTCAAACCACACTACTAAGGGTTTAAGTTCTTAAAGTCTTCTTCCTTGATGCATAAATTTGTTGAGTTTTTCTCCGTTTTTTTAAATTTCAATTTTTCCATATTTTTAATAAAGAATTGTGTGAATTTTGATGTTGCTGTTATTAGCTGCCATCAGGTTGATGTCAACTCATGGCGACCCTGAAGTTAGTTGTCCTGAACTGTGTTCAGTCTTCATCCAGGTAGCTGATTGTTGGTAGAATGACATCCATGGATGTTCAGTCTATTGCATTACTGATTTTCCTCTTTTGAGTTTCCCTCAATCTTGCCAAGCATGATATCTTTCTCTAATGATATTTCTCTTTGCATGATGTGTCCAAAAGTCTTGTCTTGTCATTTGAACTTCTAAGGAATGCTTAGGCTTGATTTCTCCCAATATTGGTTGATTTATTTGTTAGGCAGCCCACAATACCCACAGAATCTTTTGCTAGCAGTATAATTCAAAAGCATCTCTTTTCCTCTTGCCTTGTTTCTTCACTATCCAACTTTCACATCCATAGGATGTTGTTGAAAATATTCTGGTCTGAACAAGTCCAATATCTTTGTACACAAGGAAACATCTCTGCACTTAAAGATCTTGTCTAAGTCCTTCATAGCCATTTTTCCAAGTGTGATGATGCATCATTTGATTTCATCTGGATCGAGATGCCCTCCAAACAGTCACTCATGCCCTTGTCATCTTCCATATAGACTACTGCAATGCGCTCTACATGGGGCTACCCTTGAAGAGTATCCGGAAGCTTCAGCTGGTCCAGAATGCGGCCGCGCGGACAATTATGGGTGCTGTAAGATCGGCCCATATAACACCTCTGCTGCGCGAGCTGCATTGGGTACCAGTTTGCTTCCGGGTCCAATTCAAGGTGTTGGTTATCACCTTTAAAGCCCTACATGGCATGGGACCAGGTTACCTGAGGGACCGTCTCATCCCCGGAACATCGACCTGCCCCACTCGGTCATGCAGAGAGGGCATGCTAAGGATCCCATCGGCAAAAGAATTCCATCTAGCGGGATCCAGGAGGCGTGCCTTCTCTGCAGTAGCACCCACCCTTTGGAATATCTTCCCCCTAGAACTGAGGCGAGTTTCTTCACTCCCGACCTTCCGGAAAGACCTGAAGACCTGGTTCTGCCACCTGGCTTGGGACAGGAATGCTAATAGTTCCTCTTGGGAGTGGCTGGTGCCATGAAACCTGCCTTATTATTAACATCTTTTTGTTTGGATTTTATGTGTAAATTATTGTTGCTGTAGTTTTATATTTTTATCTTATCTTATTATTATGAACCGCCCAGAGTCCCCAGGTGTGGAGGAGATGGGCGGTGATACAAATTGAATAAATAAATAAATAAATAAATAAATAAATAAATAAAATTTCTTGGTTCCTTGTAGTTTCATTATTGTTTATTGATCCAAGCAAGTTGAAGTCACCAACTATTTCTATTTCTTTTTGGTCAAAGATGAAGTGATTGATGTTATCAGTTGTTAGAATCTTTGTCTTCCTCATATTAAGGTGCAGGCCCATTTTGAGACTGTGTTCCTTGATCTTGATAATCAGAGATTATCTTCAGTTTCAGTCAGTAATATGGTATCTTCAGCACAGCAAAGTTTGTTCATGAATTCCCTCCAATTTTCACATCTCAGTTTTCTTCATATAGTCTTCCTTCTCTGATTACTTGTTCTGCATCTAAGTTGAATAGGTGCAGAGAAAATGTGCAGCCTTGTCATACCCATTACCAATTTTAAACCATTCTGTTTCTTCTTCTTTTGTTTAGACTGTTGCTTCTTGATGAACATAAAAATTGCACATGAAACCTATCAGGTATTCCAATATATTCATTCTTCTCAATGTGGCCATGCTTTATGCAATCCAAAGCCTTATTATAGTCAATGAAACATATGTAAATATCTTTTTGGTATTCTTTTTTTTTTCAAGGATCCATCTCACATCTGCAGTGATGTCTCTTGTACCTTGTCCTTTCCTGAATCCTGCTTGCACTTCAAGCAGCTCCAGGCATGGTTTTAGTCTCCACTGAATGATCTTTAGTAGAATCTTGCTTTCATCTGGGATCAGGGCAATTGTGCAGTAGTGTAGAAGAGTACGAAGCTGGTTTTGAAGAAAGTATTCAATAATTGTTATGTAAACACCAGCTTAATTCTGGAAGGGAGGAGGGACTAAGAAAGAAATTCAAGATTCCCCCGCCTTGATTCTCTTTGGTATAAGATGGGGGAGAAAGAATCTCTGTCAGGCTTTCAAGAGTCTGTTATTATACCCTGCAGCAATAGAGTTCCAGTGGTCTTTCTGGAGCCTGTTTCCTGACTTGGCCTACCTCAAAGGCTGACAAATAGTTTCCACAATCAATTCGATCACCTTTCTTCAGTATTGGTATGAATGCTGATCTTTTCCTGTCAGGTGGCTATGATGTTATCTTCCAAATCTCCCGGGAAAGCCTTTTAAGAATTTTAACAACTACATCTGATTGCTGTAGTATTTCAAAGGGAATGCTATCAATGCCAATTGCTTTGTTCTTTGATCAAACTTTCAATGCTCTTCAATCTCTTTTGTCATCACCAATGGTTCTTGATCATAAGGTACAGGTTGAAAGGGCTGTTGACCTACTTGATCTTTATGGTATAATGATTCGGTGTATTCCTTCCATCTTTTTTTGATCTTCTCAGCATCATTCAGCATGGATTCTTGAGCATGTTTTAGCATTTCAATTTGAGGCTGGAATTTTCTCGTTAACTCCCATACTTTTTTGAATGCTGGTCTTGTTCCTCTTTAATATTTTCTAATTTTACTTCCTCACATGCATTGTTGTGGTAGTTCTCTTTGCCTTGTCTCTTTGTCTTGTCTTGGAAATTTTGGCACAGAGGAGCCTCTTTTGCCCCTCTCGTTTTTGTATGTTTCTGAGCAATTTTTAGTTTCTTCTGTTATCCATTTTGGCTGTTTTCGCTTTTTCACATTTTGTAAGGACGTTTTATTTTCTCTTAGCACAATTTGATGTCTTCCCATAACTCTTCTGGTATCCTGTTATTAGTATCCAATGCAGTGAACTGATTTTGCAGGTGGCCTTTAAATTCTGCTGGTATAGGTAAGGTCATACTTGCTACATTTATGACTGGCTTGCTCTTTGTTCAGCTTTAGCTTGGTTTTGCATATTAGTAGTTGGGGATTTCTACCATAGTCTGCTCCAGGTTTTGCCTTTGTTGATGTTATTGAGCTTTTCCATTGACTACCACAGATGTATTTTTTAAATTTTTATACAATTTAATTTTTGTATAGCTCATTGGGCAAAGTCCATGTATTAGGGTGTGGTGTCTCAGCGGGTAAGACACCAGGCTTGTCAATCGGAAGATCGCAAGTTTGGAGGTTCGAATCCCTAGCCCCGCGTGACAGAGTGATCTCCCACCCTAGCCCCAGCTCTTGCCAACCTAGCAATTTGAAAGCATGAAAATGCAAGTAGACTTCGGTGGGATGGTAACAGCATTCCGCGTGCGTCATGCCGGCCACATGACCATGGAAGCATCTTCGGACAACGCTGGCTCTTCAGCTAAGAAACGGAGATGAGCACCAGCCCCTAGAGTTGGACACAACGGCACAATTGTGCAGGGGGAACCTTTACCTTTACCATGTATAGAAGTCCATGACTTCTGTTGCTGGAAGAAGGTGCTTGAAATGAACAGATTGTTGGTTTTGCAGAATTCAATCAAACGTTTTCCAGCTTCATTCCTATTGCCAAGCCTTATTTTCCTACCACATGGCTTTCTTCTTTTTTGATAAGGTAAAGGTAAAGGTACCCCCCGCACATTTGTGCTGTCGTGTCCGACTCTAGGGGCCGGTGCTCATCTCCGTTTGTTAGCCAAAGAGCCAGCGTTGTCCAGAGACACTTCCACTGTCATGTGGCCGCATGACACACGCGGAACGCTGTTACCTACCCACCAAAGTGGTACCTATTAATCTACTTGCATTTGCATGCTTTCGAATTGCTAGGTTGGCAAGAGCTGGAGCTAGTGCGGGAGCTCACTCCACACACAGGGCTAGGGATTCGAACCTCTGAACTTGCAATCTTCCAATCAACAAGCCTGGTGTCTTACCCACTGAGCCACCACGCCCCTGTATCTTTTTTGATACATTTTTAAAAAATGAATGGAAGATCTTCCTCCATCTCTATCAACGAAATGTGTACACACAGAACTACATCCTTTTCCCCGTCACTGATTTTTTTTTTGCCGCAGCCTGATGCCTGGGTAGCTGAAAGAGAGCCTCTCAATCAAATCATATGGTCAGTGCCTTCTCAAGTGGGCATTTCCCTGTGGTTTTTGGATGATCATCTATCAGGGATTCTGGCATTTGCATTAGGGATCAAGGCAGAAGGTTGGAGCTTAGTAAGCTATCCGGCATTGTTGTCTTTGTTGTTAATATTATTAATATTATCCTCTTAATCCGCAAAATCTGTCTCTTGGTATAATGACACTTTCTAAATATTGATATTTTGCTGGCTTGAGAACATTCCTGAACAGATGTGCTTCATCTTAAAATAACTTGCCCAGAACATCAGCTGCTGTTGGTGATGTCAAACAAACTCCGGCTGATGCTCAGCTCCTGGCAATACTCCTGGAAGTGGCTGCAAAGGGAGCAGGGTCAGCCGAGTCCTGAGTAAGGCGGCTGCCATAAGTGACAGCTGCTGGAGGGGTGGTGACAGTAGCAGCCCTTCCTGATGATTCTCATGAACCCTATAGTTGACCTTCTGTTGGAAAACAGAACTACATGTACCAAGCAATGCCACGTATACCTCAAGCTAACTTGTTTCCCTCAAGTATGATCAAATATTTTGTGTTGATGAAGGATTCAGCTGCCAGCCACATCTTTGCCTCAGGAAGACAACCGTC
Organism: Charina bottae; assembly: GCA_023362775.1. Lineage (NCBI taxonomy): Eukaryota > Metazoa > Chordata > Lepidosauria > Squamata > Charinaidae > Charina > Charina bottae. The sequence continues at coordinate 74,410,337 of JALMGJ010000001.1, read as the reverse complement.
TTAGGCCAGCCCTGAAAGGGAGTTTCTGGGAGAGGAATATGTGTGTTGAGTCCTCCCCTCTTTCCACCAGCATTTCTGTCACCATTCCTGGTCTCTCTGCTGCTCTGCCCAGATGGTCTCAATCTCTCCATTGTAGTGGGAAGTTGTAGATGAAGCTCATAAATATTGATGAGCAACTCTGAATTTGTTTTCTCTGCATTTCTTAGTTTTGCAATTTTCAGTTTCTTTTTCTTTTCTGTTTTTAAGTTAGGGTTGTCCAATCCCTATACACATTGACAATTTCTTACATATTCTGTGCATATTTCTCCAGCCATAGGCATGTTTCAGATATTTATTTTATGTGTGCTCTGCAGTTTTATAGCGCATTGTTTTAAGTATGCATGGTTGTTGTGTTTGATTTGTTCTGGTTTTGATATTCACCTGAGCTGATACTAAGTTGCAAATTTTGTAACAATTGTGCTTTTGGTTGTTGTTGTTCAGTCGTTTAGTCGTGTCCGACTCTTCGTGACCTCATGGACCATAGCACGCCAGGCCTTCCTGTCCTCCACTGTCTCTCGGAGTTTACTCAAATTTATGTTCATTACATCGGTGATGCTATCTAACCATCTCATCCTCTGCCGTCCCCTTCTCCTTTTGCCTTCAGTCTTTCCCAGCATCAGGGTCTTTTCCAGTGAGTCCTCTCTTCGCATTAGGTGGCCAAAGTATTTGAGCTTCAGCTTCAGCATCTGTCCTTCCAGTGAGCAGTCAGGGTTGATTTCCTTTAGGATTGACTGGTTTGACCTCCTTGCAGTCCAAGGGACTCTCAAGAGTCTTCTCCAGCACCACAGTTCGAAAAGGTATGTAAATAATAAAAATAATAATACTGAAGGAGTTCTGATTATGTATAGGTTGAAAATGAGCAACTAAATAAGTTCTATTTCAAGTATCGACTAAACACATTTCTTCACTATTTTTACTTTTCTGTATCTGTATACATATAATTACTGAACATCCACTATCAAGTGTTATTCTCTCTGTCCCTCAATGAATTTAAAAGGGAAGAGTAGAAAATGGCCTGAGTCAATGGGGGCTGCTTTAAAAGACATGGAACGTTTTCACTCCTGGTCTGTGTGTGAATCGTGGAGTCTGAATGCACAAGAAAGCAGTTTCAAAGATGAAAAGCTCCAGGAACATGAACACGAAGGAAGAGTATAAAGAGATGTTATGCATGCAGAGAAAGAATCCAAAGTCTCATTTTGGGGTATTTTTGCCCACCTCTGGAAGCACTAGGGAACCTCACAATCCATTTAACAAACTACTTGGGGAACCCAGAGCAAAGATGTACAACTGAGCAGGGGAGGGGATCTTGACTGATTACAAATAATAAAAACATCTGTAGGTTGTGTTGAGGGTGAGCATCCATGTTAGGTCTCCTATATAATCCATTGTTAAGTATTTGTTTCTTTCAAATGAGTACAGCCACAATCATGGATTGACCTGATCACGGTCCAGGAACAAGTCCATTAACAGCATGAAGCAAGCTTTTCTTTTTCCTGAACCAATTCATCATGAAAATGGAAATGTAGCCACTACAAAAAAACAACCAAGGGCTGACTTTTGGGGAATGAATGGCCTATTTGAACCCTGCCCCTGCAGACTAAAGATGGCATCTAGCTTGATTGGATGCTTCTTACATAGAAAGGGGGAATTGGAGAGAGAAGCATCACAACAGTAGCCCCAATTTCAGCCCTTCTTCACCTCTGCTCTAGGCTTCCTGGATCTGCTCAAAAAGAGCTCTTATGCCCCCCCCCCCATTTCCCTGGACTACTAGTATGCCCATTACTTGATAATCTAGTTTCCAAGGTCTTGTAGGAGTATAATTATCTTGCCCAATATGTATACGGGTTGCCTACTGTCCTTTTCAATTTCAAAATGAGTCAGTGCTATTCACAGGAGAATTATAGAGCTCTGAAAAATTTCTATGCACCAGTTCTTCAGAAATTTCTCAGCTTGTTTTTGAGGAAGGATTATTATGTATCTTTTCTTTTCTGTTGGGAATTGATTGATTTAAGAATAGTTAATAATAGTTAAAAACCCCTTGAGGGGGTTTTATAGCTTTCATTTCCAACTGCTAAAATGCTTTCAAAAACTGAAGTCTAGAGAAAGGAAATCCATGGTGTATCACAGACCTTTTTTTCAGAATAAAAGAGGTAGTTTTTTGTCTTTTCTCTTAAAACTATAGCTTCAAGACAAACTCTTTGTTCATACTAACTATGGATAACTCCAAAATAAATGTCTTCTTCCTCTGGGAAAAACATGTTCCAGATGTTGCCCCGTGTTTGTATTCAGTAAGAGGGCCTGTTAATGTTCTAGTACAGATAGTGGCATCCTGATGTTGCAAAGGAACCCTCACCCCCATCTGCTTAAATAAACTTTCATTGTTAGCTTTGAGGAAGATATTTGTTGTATGCAGTGAGCTAACTATTACTGGCTTTTCATAATTGTGCTCTGTTGAATATCCAACATCCCTGATTGCAAACATGATTTATGAATTAGTCATAAATCATACTTTAAAATAAAACTTGGCATGCTTAATTCATCATTTGGCAATGTTCTTGAAAAAGAGATCCTGGCTTATTCCTGGTTAGTTCCAGGATTAAATTGCTCATCATTGAAACAAAATGGCCAGAAAATAGAACTGCTGTTCTATTTTGGTTTCTATCTCCATAGGAGACTAGCAGTAGACCAGCCTGGGAAGTGAATAAACATTCTGGAAGAAGACCATGGGAACAATTTCCATATTGTTGCCTGTTAGGTTGACCAGGGAGAAATTGTTCTTAGTTCCCCAATTCTGGAAATGAAGGGAACTGAAGTTGGGAGGTACTGCTTTTCAGTGGCAGCTAGTCCTCTGGATCAGTCCCCCAGAAGAGATCAGACTGGCCCCCTCCTTGATGGCATTATTTACTTTTACTTTACCTTTATTTCTTACTGTTATTTTATCTTGATTTATTCGGACTTTATGGTTTATATTATTATGTTTGCTTATTGTACTGTAAGTCTTAATACTGATGTTTTAGTATTTCTATATCATGTATTGTAAGCTGCCAAGAGTCACTTGCATTACATTGGGATTGAAATGGTATAAATAAACAAATAAGCAAACAACAAAGTACATAGATATGAACATGTAGTCATCAGGAACTGAGCATGACTCAACTCTCTTGACTCTTTTTAATATTGAAAACACTTAGCAGGTTAGCTTGACTGTTACACTTGTGGAAAGTAAAATAATTTCTTAAAGAAAATGCTATTGACCTTTCTTATCAGGTTGCTCCCCCTTTCAGTATTGTTACTAGAAAAATCCCAACGTGTAATGAATAACTAATTGATATATTTTTAAGTCTCACCACTTACTAGGGCTATACTATATTCATTGTACTAGATATACTGAATGACAAGAGAAAAGTGGTGGGTATTAACTATTTCTTGCAATAGAGTTCATATATATACTATAGCTCTGGCCGAGGTCCCATTTTTCCTGAAGGTCCACTGATGCAGTTTCAGGTTTCTCCCAAATTCAGAGCTCATCAACACAGTCACCATGTCCTGGCTTTGAGACAGCCCACTTACTGTTTGCTGAGGGTGTGTCATTACAACAGAGTCTCTGCCTTAGTGCCAGCCTGCTGCTAAGGCAAGCTGATGCTGGATCAAGATGATTTGGCAGGAAAGTGGGTTTCCATCAGAAGATGGAAGATGCTGTCATCTGCAAACATTCCATGTTGCATAAAAGAGGGATCAAAAAGCTGCTGGGCTCTAAATGGCCACTGTAGAACTACCCCATCCCATCAGGCTGTGGGGCTCCCTGCCTCCATAGCTCTTTCTGCTTTGACTGCTAGAAGAAACAGCTCCTCACCCAGCAATTGTTTTCTTTTTAATTTGTTTTAATCAGGGGAATATTGACATCACAGAAGGCCTTTCACAAGGTCATTATTCCCTTTGGTAAGCTCCTCATCAAGTCAGCTAGGGGAAGAAATGAGCACAGGCGAGAACTAACTCCAGTGGCAGACCTGTCTCCACCACTGAGGGAGCCCCTTCCTGAGCAGCAACCATGTAGGAGCCAGCCTTGCTAGAGCTGTGGGTTGAAAGGGCAGTGGGTGCTTCATCAGCCAGAGGTGCCTGGGGGAAAAGAGGAGGGCCTAGGTTGAGATGGCCAGGGCACCAGGTGGCACACCATAGAGATGAGCAGAGAGTAGGTGATGGCTGCAGCCAGTGCAGTCCAGGAAGTGAAGGACACACAGACAATCTGCCATCAAGGAAGGTTGCCATTGTCCATTCCTGGGCAGTCCTTAGCCAATCGCTAAGAGAAACCTGAACCCCTTGGAAATGGGGCCAATTGTGAGGGCAACAATATTACTAGCCTTGTTGCGGAGGCATAGTAAAAAGGAGGCTGTGGGAGCCGCAGTTTGGGGTCCATCATACTTTCCTCCCATATTAAGATTGGGGGCAAGTAGATTGGCAAGGCTGTGAGAATGAGCCCTCAGGGTACTCCCCATGCCCTTGATATTGCCCTCTTTTGTCACATTACTTATAATAATTTGGTAGCGATTTTTTAAAGAACTCTGGAGAAACACCCAAGTGTTTTGGATCTTCGTGTGACTCTGAGGGCCTCAGGCTTAACACATCTCCACTCTCTACATGTTAAAGACAGAGATGTTTCTACCTCGAGTAGACCGTCTTTTGGTGGGGGGGCAGAGCAATGGCATAAACCTGAAAAACAAGCAAACAGCTTTATGGCTACAAAGGCATTGTAACACCAAAGCAGACCGATGTTTCTCATACTTATTGTAAGCATCTTTAAGAGTTCACATTTTTTGGGTTAATAAGACACTAATTATAATTGCATTTGTGTATGCCATCCCATTGCCTCTATTTTTAGAGGCCTTTTTAAACTAAATTTTGGACCAAAAAATTAATACAACATTATATATGTATTTACCATTTGAATTATTTCATATATACCATACCATATAATAACTGAAGATCATTCAGTGGCCTGTTAGAACCAGTGAATGGAGCAGAGCTTAACGTTGTGTAAACTCGTGCATAGAAAAAGGAATATTGTTTAAAAACACAGTCTGTGAGCACGTTAGAGAGATTCAGGTTCTTATTCTTACATTTTTAGCCCACCCAAACATAAAGAAACACACGCTTAGACATTGCAGGTACTGTACAGAGTAGAGTAGAGTCTACCGTGGTAGAGATGGGTGGTGATAAATTTGATTAATAAATAATAAATAAATAAAAAAGTAAGTACAAAAGAGTTCTTACATTTATTTGGTCCAGGTACAACCATTTCAGTAGAAAATTGGTTTCAGTTCTTCTTTCTGTTTCCTAAACTGAATACCTCTGGCCCTGTTTGCTGCCAAGGCTGCGTGGAGAAAGGGGGAAAAGCCTCTGGAGTTGAGGCCTAGCACGTGGCCTCTCCATGGAAGGAAGGAGCTAAGGCATGTGCGTCCTACCCCATTGGTGAAAGAATCAGAGAGAGAGAGAAGAGGAAGTGGGAGGGGCAACAAGCAGCTTCCTCTAGAAGCACAGAGTTTGCCTCCTAGAGCAATCACCCATGTGCTAATGAGGCATGCTTGATTTGCTGGATTCCAACAATAACAACAACTTTTAGCATAAATTTGCTGGTCACAGGAGATCCCAGTTCCATTTATCACATATGAATGCATCATCAGTAACTGCACTCAAATCTTACTTACTATTGTCAGTTTTCTGAATTTAAAAGCTCATGTTGCTACTTGCATTACTGCTTGCAGGCTTTAATGAATGCGTTTTAGCTACTGATCCATTCTGGGCCACTAGTAAGGACAGTCCTTGGCTCTTGTCTGGTCAGCGGACTGGCAGTGAATATGGGAAGTTGGGACAGGCAGGTGGGGGAGGGGCAAAGGGCTAAAGGGAACTGGTGAACAGATTCTGCCTGATGAATTTAAAGAAGCTGCAGAAAACTACCCCTAGGCCTCCATGGACTACTGATGTACCAAGTTTAAAATCAGAACATGTATGGAGAACATCTTGGTGATCACTCGTAGCCGAGTAAGATTGTCTTCCAAGGGTAAAATCTTAACAGTGGATCCGTAAGTGGCTGTAAAGGCCAATTCTGAATCCGCACAACCTCCCACAATGAGGGCATAGGTTTCCGGGTGGAAGACAGTCATGATGAGGGTTTGCTTGACGTGCCTTCCTTTTAGCTCGTTTCTCCCTTTCGCCCTGTACTCGTGCTTCTTCAAAGTCCATAGCGCCTTTAATAAAGGCTGACCTCCAATTGAAACGCTCATGAGTTAGGGCTTCCCAGTTCTCAATGCTGATATTACATTTTTTAAAATTAGCTTTGAGAGTATCTTTGAATCTCTTTTGCTGTCCACCAATATTCCATTTTCCATTCTTAAGTTGGGAGTAAAGTAGCTGCTTTGGAAGACGATGGTCAGGCATTCGAACAACATGGCTGGTCCAGCGAAGTTGATGTTGGATGACCATTGTTTCAATGCTGGTGGTTTTCACTTCTTCTAATACGCTAACATTAGTCCGCCTATCTTCCCAAGTAATTTGCAGAATTTTTCGGAGGCAGCGTTGATGGAATCTTTCAAGAAGTTGGAGGTGGCGTTCGTAGAGGGTCCATGTTTCATAGACGTACAAAAGGGTTGGTAGTACAATGGCTTTATAAACAAGCATTTTGGTCTCCCTGCGAATGTCCCGATCCTCAAACACTCTACGCTTCATTCAGGAGAAAGCTACACTCGCAGAGCTCAGGCAATGCTGAATTTCAGCGTCGATGTTGGCTTTTGTAGATAGATGGCTGCCAAGATAAGAAAAGTGGTTGACATTTTCTAGTAACACACCTTTAAGCTGGATTGATGGCGCTGCAGAGGGATTGGTTCGAACTTGCTGGTAAAGCACTTTGGTTTTTTTAATGTTAATCGAGAGGCCAAGCTTTTCATATGCTTCTGCAAAGATGTTTAGGATAGTTTGAAGATCTTCCTCGGAGTGTGCACAGACTACGTTATCATAAGCATATTGAAGTTCTATAACAGAAGTTGTAATTACCTTATTTTTTGCTTTCAGCCTACTAAGATTAAAAAGCTTTCCATCTGTTCGATATATAATTTCTACACCAGTAGGAAGTTTCTCTTCAACAAGGTGTATAATCATAGTGATGAAGATAGCGAATAAGGTTGGAGCAATAACACATCCCTGTTTAACGCCGGATTCCACTTTAAAGGGGTCGCTTTGAGAGCCATTGTTATTCAGGATTGTTGCCATCATGTCGTCATGGAGTAGCCGCAAGATGTTCACAAATTTATCAGGGCATCCGATTTTCAGAAGGATGGTCCAGAGAGCAGTACGATTTACAGTATCAAAAGCTTTAGTCAGATCAATAAACAGAGGGCGGTTTTGCTCCTTGCATTTTTCTTGAAGCTGTTGTGCAGTGAAGATCATATCCACTGTTCCCCTGGAAGGGCAGAAGCCATTTTGCGTTTCAGGGAGGATGTCTTCTGATATAGGTAGGAGATGGTTTGCGATGATCTTTGCCAGGATTTTGCCTGCTGTAGCTAGAAGGGAGATGCCTCGATAGTTTCCACAGTCTATTCTATCACCCTTTTTAAAGAGAGTGATAATTATGGCATCCCTAAAGTCTGCTGGAATCTCCTCCCTCATCCAGATTTTTTCAATGAGCTTATGAAGTTGTTGTGTAAGTTCAGGCCTGCCTTCTTTAAAGACTTCAGCAGGAATCCCATCAGGTCCACTAGCTTTGTTATTTTTCATTTGATTAGTGGCTTTACTGACTTCCTCCAAACTAGGGGGTACTGCAAGCTCATCTCTTATTTGTTTTTGCGGGATTTGCAAGAAGACTTCATCAGCCACAGTAGAGTGACGATTAAGAAGATTGTAGTAATGCTCTTTCCAGCGCAGTGCAATAGACTCTTTGTATGGAGAACACATACATGTAAGCAAACACACACAACAAATCTACCAGCGCATCTTTTTCCAGCATGCAAATTAGTTTCAATTCACTGAGTTTAGATTTCAGCCAGGTGGCTGTAGATTCCTTTCAGAATGAATTACCAGGGCCAGCACATACGTTCTCTGTCTCTCCAACATCTATAAATCCATGGTGTTTCTGTGTCAGAGATGCATCTCACAGCTCTTGATTGATATGTCAGACTATCACCTCTGACTGGCAGCTGCTCTCTGCAAAGGTAAAAAGGTTGTCCTTGCCACTTGATGCCCAATTCTTTCCTGCTGGTGAAAGAGAGATCCCCAAATCTCACAGGAAATTAACTTTCTTTCCTTTCTTTCCTTCCTTTCCCTACCAGCCAGAGGATATAAATCCAATTCTACTACTGTATATACAGTATAAGGTGATACAGGCTCTTTGTTATTTTTTCTGCAACTGACAAATGTACCTATTATCCTGGCAACAGATCAAACATGCTTTTTGAAAGAAAGGGATTTGTGCTATTGGCATGCTCCTGTGAGCCCGTGTCATTGTTTACAGTAGTCAGTGTGCAGAACTAGTGATTTGGCAAATACAACAAGCATATTGAAGAATAATCGCATCCTGAATCCTGGGGATTGTCAGTGTGCCTCTTCCTTTAGAGAAGTATTCCATAAATAGACTGCAGGCATCTTATCTATCAGAAGCCCATGTTTACTCTAGCACGTGACCGACGTCTGCATCCACATGAAGAGATGCGTTTCCCTTTGTGGCAAGTATGAAGAGGAAAGCCTACGGCATTGACTGAGAGATACAGGAAGAACAAATGGCGAAACAATAGAATAATGGCCTTAAGTTACAGATGAACAAATCCTAGATGAATCTTAGGAAAAGCTACCTAACCGTAAGAACAGTTTGATGGGGTGTGGAAGAAAGGACAAGGCAGGAGGATAAGTTTGGGGCAAGGGTGGCAAAGGGAGGATGCAAACAACAGCAGAGGTGGTATCATGGGCTTAAGGGGCAGCTCAAGCCATTGCCTTTGGGATGGAGGGTAGATTTTGAGCTTAGGGTTGAAGGACAGGAGTCAAATGGCATCGAGGAATTTCACTGCACAATAAACGGTGCTCCATGCAAATAGCCTATTAGTTGTTCTTTCCCCTGGCTTGTTATACACTAAGTCTGCAACTATAGATAACTAACTAAATGTGGAACATTTTAAGGTAATTCATCCTTGTCCAGTGACCTCAGAGGGTGGCATGCGAGCTTTCAAACAAGATTGGACAAGCTGATTTCCACTGCAATGAGAGACAAGGGCAGCCTTCTAAGGAAATTTGTTTGAAAAGAAAGGTTCGGGAAAGGAGAAGGTAAGAGGCCAAGTGTTTGCCCCTTGGTAGTTTGTTGCACAAGAGGCTGGTGCTCTTCCAGGGCATAATTGCTGAGCAAGTGCTGGTGGTTGTTACTTTCAACAATGCATCTACAATAACTTATTAGGGAGATTTGACAATATCCTCAGATTTCACTACTAGTAATACCTCCGAGTGAATCTCTTAGAGTAAATCAACTGGCCTGAAAATTGCTAGCCTCATTTATATTAATACACGTGGACCTGTATGAAATTTATCCTAATAGGAATGTCTATATAGAAGACATGAGCCAGCTAGGCCCTCATCTGGCAGGCCTTCTCCCCTTTTCTGTACAGTATTTTTTGCTTCTTCCATTCCATTCATGTTTACTGAGCAGTTCTCAGTGAAGCTTTTATTTTCTTCCCCTTGTTAGTTTTTCAATATGTACTACACATGTGCATGTATTGTGTTTTATTGCACTGTTTTTCTCTGTATTATGTTTCGGAGTGATCCTGTTTTCTATAGAATCCTGTTGGCACATACAACCTGATATCTCTAAAAGGAATTAAATTGTCTTCATCAGTGGAACAAAAGTTTTACTGATTTTCTTACTGATTATGGCATGCACAAGGCATGAGAATCATGTGGCTGCCATTAACCCAGATCTGTTTCTCACAGCTCCTTGATGCAGGGCCGCAACTGGGGGGGGGGGGGGCAAGTGGGGCATGTGCCCCGGGCGCCACGCTGGGGGGGGGGGGGCAAAATGACAAAATAACCCATGGGGTGGTGCGGAATCCATGTTTGCCCCGGGTGACACAGACCCTAGTTCCATCCCTGCCTTGATGATTCTAAAGAAGATGCAGGGCCCACAACATCACTGCAACTCCAAGGTGTCTGCATCTGTAAGCAATACTAAATACAAACAGGAGATTACAGATGAAATAGAACATGTAGCTCAGACATAAGGTATCTAGGGCAATATCCTGTCTATACTACATTTTACATTTAAGTCATAGTACGGGGTTTGACGTTAGATAAGCCAGCGGAAATCAAACTGAGACATCATGACCTGGAGCTTGCAATTGTGAGACATCATGTTTTATTCCCCATCGTTTCACAAAGAGAGGGTTTCCAGTTTGAAGAAGCAACTGCAGATTCAGAGAGTATGAGTCACCTTTTTCTTGCATTTGAATATGCATTTTGGACTCCCATCAAAGGCTCATAATACTTCCCAGCTTCTGGAATCCCACTATAATGGCAGGTTAATATGACTGGCTAAAGGAGTTACATACTAGACTATTGGCATGCCACCATTAGAGTGTAATACTAGACATAGACTTCCTTCTGTTTTTGTGAGAGTTCTCTGGCAGGGGGCAGGATGAGGCACTATCTGGCTAGCAACTGAGCACTGATTATTTGGCAGATCTTTTATGCTCAGCTTTCAAGCAAAAGGGGCAGGTTTTTACTATCACTGAGTGCTGAGTTTCTACAAACTCACAAACATGCAAACATTCCTGATGATAATAATATCCTGATGTTGGGGGTGGTACATTTTAAACTGGAAACAGAAGATTTTGGAAGCAGTAAGACTGAGTACTGGAAGTGCCCAATGCTATGTAGATAGGACATCTTCTAAGTCTGCACTTGATGGAGGCAAAGTTCAAGGAAATCTCCCGATTTTCTTGTTTTCAACATGAATTTCAGATAACTGTTTTATGTATCATTTAAAAAGGAAATATTAGAAAGTATTACTCTATTATCCCAATATTTCCTGGGGGAAAAATTCACCCTTTAGTCCCTCCCATCTGACCTACTTCCTCCTTCTAAATCTAAAAAAAATTCTATTTCCATTTCTATCACTTGTAGCTTTGAAAGCTAAACATGTGGCTCCATTACCAATAGATCATTTTGTTTTTAATTTTAATGTAATCTCACATTATGTGTATGTATTGTAAATGTTCTATAATACACACACATGCATATACACCCAGACCCAAACACACATCTTAAAATAAATATTGCTAAATATTCTGCCAATTAGGTGGTCACTGACCTTGAGCCGGACATCCTAGAGAGTGAAGTCAAGTGGGCCTTAGGAAGCATTACTAACAACAAAGCTAGCGGAGAAGACAGTATCCCAGCTGAGCTATTTAAAATCCTAAAAGATGATGCTGTTAAAGTGCTGCACTCAATATGCCAACAAATTTGGAAAACTCAACAGTGGCCACAGGATTGGAAAAGGTCAGTTTACGTTCCAATTCCAAAGAAAGGCAATGCCAAAGAATGTTCAAACTACCGTACAATTGCGCTCATTTCACATGCTAGCAAGGTTATGCTCAAAATTCTACAAGCTAGGCTTCAGCAGTATGTGAACTACCAGAGTGCAAGCTGGGTTTCGAAGAGGCAGAGGAACTAGAGATCAGATTGCCAACATTCGCTGGATCATGGAAAAAGCAAGAGAGTTCCAGAAAAACATCTACTTCTGCTTCATTGACTACGCTAAAGCCTTTGATTGTGTGGATCACAACAAACTGTGGCAAATTCTTAAAGAGATGGGAGTACCAGACCACCTTACCTGTCTCCTGAGAAACCTGTATGCGGGTCAAGAAGCAACAGTTAGAACCGGACATGGAACAACCAACTGGTTCAAAATTGGGAAAGGAGTACGACAAGGCTGTATATTATCACCCTGCTTATTTAACTTATACGCAGAGTACATCATGAGAAATGCCGGGCTGGATGAATCACAAGCCAGAGTTAAGATTGCCGGGAGAAATATCAACAACCTCAGATATGCAGACGATACCACCCTAATGGCAGAAAGTGAAGAGGAACTAAAGAGCCTCTTGATGAGGGTGAAAGAGGAGAGTGCAAAAGCTGGCTTGAAACTCAACATTAAAAAAAACCCAGATCATGGCATCTGGTCCCATCACTTCCTGGCAAATAGAAGGGGAAGAAATGGAAGCAGTGACAGATTTTATTTTCTTGGGCTCCAAGATCACCGCAGATGGTGACTGCAGCCATGAAATTAAAAGACGCTTGCTCCTTGGGAGGAAAGCTATGGCAAACCTAGACTGCATATTAAAAAGCAGAGACATCACCTTGCCGGCAAAAGTCCGTATAGTTAAAGCTATGGTTTTCCCAGTAGTAATGTATGGCTGTGAGAGTTGGACCATAAGGAAGGCTGAGCACCAAAGAATTGATGCTTTTGAAATGTGGTGCTGGAGAAGACTCTTGAGAGTCCCTTGGACTGCAAGGAGGTCAAATCAGTCAATCCTAAAGGAAATCAACCCTGACTGCTCATTGGAAAGACAGATACTGAAGCTGAAGCTCAAATACTTTGGCCACCTAATGCGAAGAGAGGACTCACTGGAAAAGACCCTGATGCTGGGAAGACTGAAGGCAAAAGGAGAAGGGGACGGCAGAGGATGAGATGGTTAGATAGCATCACCGATGTAATGAACATGAATTTGAGTAAACTCCGGGTGACAGTGGAGGACAGGAAGGCCTGGCGTGCTATGGTCCATGAGGTCACGAAGAGTCGGACACGACTAAACGACTGAACAACAACAACAAATTGTAAATGTTCTATAACACACACACATGCATATACACCCAGACACAAACACACATCTTAAAATAAATATTGCTAAATATTCTGCCAAATAGAGTAAGAACTTAAAACCAAGAACTGGAAGGAAATACAATGAAGTCATTATTTATAGTAGCTACATTTAAACAATATATTGCTGGTGCATTGTATTAATGAATTTTATTCTTACAAGCCTTTTCTAGATTGACTCTACAACTAAAAAGAAAAAATAATGTTTACAAACTGTACTTTATCAGTCTAATTTGTCCCTTTCCATACTCACACCCACATGAGCAAAAACTTTCATATTAGGGTATTTTTGCCTCCTAGAATTGCTAAAGGAAATATATTAATGTATGGAAGTGTAAAATTTCTGCAATACTTCCCTATGAAGATACATTTCAGGTATCTTGTCCCCTGAGGTTCACTTTTATATTGTTATCTCATAGCTGGGTCTTTGGTCCAGTTTCTCATCAGTTTATTCTTATTCTTCCTTGTGATGGGCATAACTGATATCTTTAAGCCCTAAAGTACCATTTAAAAATCTCAGAATGACAATCCAATATACCACCAATTTCAGCTTCACTCTGTTTTTGCTGTGTTGTTGTTATTTCTAATGGAAAAATCTAGAAAGTTCGCTAATGAACTGTTACATTTATTTGGAATGATTTACTAAAACTTCTCTCTAAAAAGATAATACATGACTATTCAAATTTCAACACATGGCAGTTTCAACATTCAGATGGATGCATCTGAAAAATTCAATACTGTAAATCACAATGAAATATAGGAATGACAAGCCACTTTATGGGACTTGATCAAGATTGGTTGCAATATCTAAACTGTAGTGCACTACTAAAGTGCTGGAGTTAAACTAGTTACTGCAGTGATTGGCTGACCTTGTCCTCTCCAGCAAAGGAGATTGTTACCTTGTCATGGTGGTGGAGCTTCAGCACCTCAATGACACCATGAGCTAAACCGTGAAGGGACACCCAAGACGGGAAGGTCATAGCAGAGAGGTCAAACTAAATACGATCCCTGGGGAAGGTAATGGCAACCCACCCCAGTATTCTTGCCATGAAAACTATATGGATCAGTACAACCAGAGATATGTCGGTATGCCATCAGAAGATGGGACTCCCAGGTCGGAAGATGGTCAAAACGCTACTGGGGAGGAACAGAGGATGAGTTCAACTAGCCCCAGATGTGATGACGCAGTTAGCTCAAAGCCGAAAGGACAGCTAGCAGCTGACGGTGCTGGTGGTGAACAACGAATCCAATGTTCTAAAGATCAACACACCATAGGAACCTGGAATGTAAGATCTATGAGCCAGGGCAAATTGGATGTGGTTATTGGTGAGATGACAAGATTAAATATAGACATTTTAGGTGTCAGTGAACTGAAATGGACTGGAATGGGCCACTTCACATCAGATGACCACCAGATCTACTACTGTGGACAAGAGGACCACAGAAGAAATGGAGTAGCCTTCATAATTAATAATAAAGTGGCTAAAGCAGTGCTTGGATACAATCCAAAAAACAATAGAATGATCTCAATTCGAATTCAGGGTAAGCCGTTTAACATCAGAGTGATCCAAATATATGCCCCAACCACAGATGCTGAACAAGCAGAAGTAGATCAGTTCTATGAGGATCTGCAGCACCTACTGGATAATACGCCAAAAAGAGATGTTATTTTCATTACAGGAGACTGGAATGCTAAGGTGGGTAGTCAAATGACACCTGGAATTACAGGCAAGCATGGTCTGGGAGAACAAAATGAAGCAGGACATAGGCTGATAGAATTTTGCCAAGACAACTCACTGTGCATAACAAACACTCTCTTCCAACAACCTAAAAGACGACTTTATACATGGACTTCACCAGATAGTCGACACCGAAATCAGATTGACTACATCCTTTGCAGCCAAAGGTGGTGGACATCTATACAGTCACTAAAAACAAGACCTGGAGCTAACTGCAGTTCAGATCACGAACTTCTTATTGCACAATTTAGAATCAGACTAAAGAGAATACGGAAGACCCACAGATCAGTTAGATATGAGCTCACTAATATTCCTAATGAATATGCAGTGGAGGTGAAGAATAGATTTAAGGGACTAGATTTAGTAGATAGGGTCCCGGAAGAACTATGGACAGAAGTTTGCAACATTGTTCAGGAGGCAGCAACAAAAAATGTCCCAAAGAAAAAGAAAACCAAGAAGGCAAGATGGCTGTCTGCTGAGACATTGGAAGTAGCCCAAGAAAGAAGGAAAGCAAAAGGCAACACTGGTAGGGGGAGATATGCCCAATTAAATGCAAAATTCCAGAGGTTAGACAGAAGAGAAAAGGAATTATTTTTAAACAAGCAATGCACAGAAGTGGAAGAAGATAATAGAATAGGAAGGACAAGAGACCTCTTCCAGAAAATTAGAAACATCGGAGGTAAATTCCAGGCAAAAATGGGTATGATCAAAAACGAAGATGGGAAGGACCTAACAGAAGCAGAAGAGATCAAGAAAAGGTGGCAAGAATATACGGAAGATCTGTATAGGAAGGATAATAATATTGGGGATAGCTTTGACGTGAAGAGTGAGGTTGAATGGACCTTAAGAAGCATTGCTAATAACAAGGCAGCAGGAGATGACGGTATCCCAGCTGAACTGTTTAAAATCTTGCAAGATGATGCTGTCAAGGTGATGCATGCCATATGCCAGAAAATTTGGAAAACACAAGAATGGCCATCAGATTGGCAAAAATCAACTTATATCCCTATACCAAAAAAGGGAAACACTAAAGAATGTTCCAACTATCGAACAGTGGCACTTATTTCACATGCCAGTAAGGTAATGCTCAAGATCCTGCAAGGTAGACTCCACCAATTCATGGAGCGAGAATTGCCAGATGTACAAGCTGGGTTTAGAAAAGGCAGAGGAACTAGAGACTAAATTGCCAATATCCGCTGGATAATGGAGAAAGCCAGGGAGTTTCAGAAAAACATCTATTTTTGTTTTATTGACTATTCTAAAACCTTTGACTGTGTGGATCATAACAAATTGTGGCAAGTTCTTGGTGGTATGGGGATACCAAGTCATCTTGTCTGCCTCCTGAGGAATCTGTATAACGACCAAGTAGCAACGGTAAGAACAGAGCACGGAACAACAGACTGGTTTAAGATTGGGAAAGGAGTACGGCAGGGTTGTATACTCTCACCCTACCTATTCAACTTGTACACAGAACACATCATGCAACGTGCTGGGCTTGATGAATCCAAGGCTGGAGTTAAAATTGTTGAAAGAAACATTAACAATCTCAGATATGCAGATGATACCACTTTGATTGCTGAAAGCGAGGAGGAGCTTGAGGAGCAAATTATGACAACCAGATTGATTAATAAGTGGCAAATAGAGGAAGAAAACGTGGAGGCAGTGACAGACTTTGTATTTCTAGGCACAAAGATTACTGCAGATGCTGACTGCAGCCAGGAAATCAGAAGACGTTTACTTCTTGGGAGGAGAGCAACGACAAATCTCAATAAAATAGTTAAGAGCAGAGACATCACACTGACAACAAAGGTCCGCATAATTAAAGCAATGGTATTCCCCATAGTAACCTATGGCTGCGAGAGCTGGACCATAAGGAAGGCTGAGCAAAGGAAGATAGATGCTTTTGAACTGTGGTGTTGGAGGAAAATTCTGAGAGTGCCTTGGACTGCAAGAAGATCAAACCAGTCCATACTCCAGGAAATAAAGCCAGACTGCTCACTTGAGGGAATGATATTAAAGGCAAAACAGAAGTACTTTGGCCACATAATGAGAAGACAGGATACCCTGGAGAAGATGCTGATGCTGGGGAAAGTGGAAGGCAAAAGGAAGAGGGGCCGACCAAGGGCAAGATGGATGGATGATATTCTGGAGGTGACGGACTCGACCTTGGGGGAGCTGGGGATGGCAATGGCTGAGAGGAAGCTCTGGCGTGGGCTGGTCCATGAAGTCACAAAGAGTCAGAAGCGACTGAATGAATAAACAACAACAAATATTATATTATAAAGTGCTGCTTTATTTTTTTCTTGTTTTAAATTTTGCTGTTATATATTATTACATTTTTAGCCTTAGGTTTGTATTTTGCTTGCAGCCTCACTCTGGTAATTAATGATGTGGCTAAAATTCAGAAGCAGAGCATGGGCTGGTCCATGAAGTCACGAAGAGTTGGAAGCGACTGAAGGAATAAACAACAACTGTTTGTCCTACAAGGACAGGACCTGCAAAAACATATTTTGCTACTATTGGCTCTTCAGATCCTAGAACAAGGCATTCATAATGGCTGAGAAAATAGATCCTGGCACTATAGAATTCCCTTACAATGAAGTGTTACTTAGCTTCTTCCGTGCAGGAATTTAAGCAAACAGTAGACCTTTCTGTTTACAACTGCCTTCCAGTGAATTTGTAATTGGGTTGTGTGCAATGAGAAGTAATCTGAATGTTTCCTATTATAGCTATGGCCTGTTTATCTGATCATCTTTTGTCTGTATTGTATAGCATTGTGAGGACATAACCATAAAAAGCCACTTTAAAAATACTAATACAATTAAAAAAAACAAGGACTACAGAAAAAAGCAGAAAAGAGCTCATAAAAGTAGTAGGTGAAAGGGAGCACAATTCTTAAGCAAATGGCCTTGTGCCAATTAAATTGGGTGTTTGGCAGGTAGTCACCAAGGACAAATCCCCTAAACGTCAACCATTCCATTTATATTTTTATTCTCCTAATTAATTATTCTCCTAAGCAGCGAGCACAAACCACTTTGTTTTTTCCTCTCTCATAAAATAAAGGAACTAATTTGCTTCTGCTCAATGTGGCTGTGTAGGACATTTTGATGAGATTTTACCCTATTGTTCAAAATATCATCTGTTGAGACAGCAGGTCTTATATTGTTTTGTTTTCTTCTGTGCAAAATCTAGTAGTAAAAATGGTTTGGAAAATTGTTGCAGGGGAGTCTGCAAATTTTCTCTCTAAAGCTTATTTGTAGGCACAGTAAGTTCTGGTGCCAGCTGACAAAAGTTTTCCATTTGCCAGAAAAGTAAAATTTCCCTGTCCCTCCTTTCTTTTCCAATGGGACATTACATGGTTGTACAGCTGCTGAGGGCAACGTAACATTACAAAAGTATATTACAGTACATTTAAACCTGTTCCTATTGTTCTGGTGAGTGGTTTCATGCTAATAATGGAAAAGGTGACAATGCGACGCAGTAATGGCCACTTTCCCATTGTTTGGTAAAACCTGTATGTCATTAAATTGTGGGGTTTGTATAAGGCCTAAATAATAAACTCTACTTGGTGGCAATAGAAAAGGCACTTTCGATATTTTATAGCAGCTCAGACTGCCTGCTATCTATAATTACAGTCAATATTTCGACTGGAGGGAAATGCCTTAATTTGCCTAATGTTTCATGTGTGGAAAAACAATCAAGCTTTTCCTTTATTTGTAATTACATTACTGGCTCTAGGTGCACTTTTCCATATTATAACCAAGCCTGCCCAACGTAAGCACTCAGCTTAAAACCTTTTCACATTTAGCTGCCTTGCCACTGCCTAATTCCACCAAGATAAGCCTCTTTCCTTGACTACAGACCCCTTCAAAATCCTAATTCTATATTCAGGGACCTGAAATTTTTATTAAGATGCTCCCTGTTTTTGGCTAGGTTACCTGGAAAACAATAAGGCTTGGGCACAGGTCCTAGTTGTGTTAATCCACTTGCTGTCATTCTTTTACAGATGCTGGCCAGATCATGCTTATTGGCTGCTGAAGCCTGAGGCTGGCCTGTTCACTGTGCAGTGAGATTTTGCACTGAGTGCAGAGAACACCATGTGTTTAGCTACAAGTATGATGCCATTGGCAGCTGTTCTATTATTGCCCATTTCTGAAGAGGCTTGGTGAGGAATCAGAACATGCATCATGCCACAGTTACCCCCCTACGGGAGTAGTTGTGCTAACAATTTAGAGGGGAAAAGAAAAGAACAGCCCACATACAGGCTATTCAATTTCAGTATGCTCTGGAATATGTAGCCAAGCTTCTTCCACACACAGCAAAATGCATTCTCCCATGGCTGCCAATATTGCCCCCAAACAGGCAACTCTCCCCCTTCCTCTCCACACAGTTGTAGCTCTTATGCTGAGAACCCTCCTCCTCACCTCCTAGTTCCTTGGAATTTGATAGGATTCTTTTTTCTCATATGGTCATGCTAGTTTACTCTTACTCCTAATTTGCCCACATTTCCACAGGGTGAATTGGCACTTTGCACAACTGCACTTTCTCTGCAACAAAGGACGTTAAATAACTGCAATATGGCAACAGAATACTTGAAATGCTATAGATCATTATATGGACCAAATGCTGAGTTCTCTACTGACACACCTTGATAGCTAAGTTGGTCGACTGATCAGAGAAATGAAAAAAGAGGTCTCATTGTTATGGCATTCACTCTAGAAAAAAGGGATAAAAGAGGTGGGAAAGGAATATAGGGAGCTGCTTGTAATTAATTTTACATTGTACTTTCTCTGTCTTGTCAGACAAAATTTGCTCCACATCTGTCATTCCCTCATTGACAACTTTTGGACATAATCTATCCGCAGAATCAGACATTATTACTGACACTGTTGATATTGTAGCTACTAATTTCTGGCTCCATTTTTCAAAGATCTCCTTTCATATTTTCAGTGTTATAATGTTTTATGTCATTTTGTAAGTCCCAGTGAACCGACACCGAAAGCTGGCTTGTATTTTTACCCCTTCTACTTAGAATCTTTAGTCCCCTCTAGTGTCCAGTTTCTAAAATCATAAAGTTGCTTATCTTTGTTATGAACCAAAATAGCCAAAATAACTCTGGTTCCCATGAGAAGATATTTATTTTTTATAGTTAATTCCAAAATCTCATAGTAAAAGTCAATATTCCAAATTTAACTGAACCCTTAATCTGTTTGTAACATTCTTAGATCAAAATCTTATTTAGCTTTTTGCTGTTTATTTAAAATTCTTTAAATTCTTAAGCTTGTAATTCATTTTTCATTTGTTCAGAGTTGAGTTAAACTCACCCAATGAAGACTTTTCAGGCCAATTGTTCCGAAGGTCTCTAATAGCTTTAAGATGGTTAATAGGCAATTTCTGAAACTGATTAGAAAGTGAGGCTTGCGAACGTAGTGCCTCTTAAAAGGGCCCACCGTGCTTGCAAGCAAGATGGTTAATCCCTTTGTCTTCCAGCAGTCAAACCTGCGGAAGACCGCTGTCCTGTGGTTTCCTCGTGAGGAGGAGCAGCTATCTGGAGCACATGTGGGTGATCTCCCATCCTCTCCTTATCCAGAGAGGTTCTGAGGAACCGGTCTATTCACCAAGGTACTCAGCATTTTTCCAAGGTCTCAGCCTGAGACCTTTTTCCTCTTTTTGGTCTGAGATTCTTTACCTATAAATGTCAACCATATGCCTTATGGGTCTTTCCTGCCAGAAACTTTAGAGAGTTGCTACCTTTTGAGGCAAGGTGAGTTGCGCTGATGGACATGGGATGATTTAATGGTCTCAAAATTTATTTTTTTCCTGTGTGCCAAAACCAGGCTCAGTATCATGTAGACACCAAGGATGGGGATGTTAGCAAGGATAGCCTGAGAAATGTCAGGGTATACCCAGACATTGTGTTAAGAATTTTACTGCAGTGAAGGCAGCACAGCTGAGAGCACTGAACAATTAGCTGTGAGGAAACTGAAGAGCTACAGTAATTGCATACACCTGAACCAATCACCACTGAATGACTTAGCAAAGTGACATGGATATAAGGCAGTTGGGAGGAATCCATATTGCTGGGTGTTGTAGGAGTTGCTGGATTGTGTATTGGTGTGTATAGTTGGTTAAAAGGTATTTTGCCTGTGTATATATATTTTGTATTTAGTAAAGTCTGTGTATATTGGAAGTCACAGACTCGAAGCAAATTTCTTCTGGACCACTCTTGGGTTGCACCAACCACGCTACTCTGACAAGAAAGATGCCAGAATCCAAGAAATCCAGGAAATAATTATTTTCCCTTTTCCCAACCCATCCACCCAGCAACCCAAAAGTGAAAATACTGAGAGATTCTGCATGAGTCAGGGACAGAGGGAATGAAATAGGTAAGAGACTTCAAAAAGCTGTAGACAGACAGATAATTTGTTAAGCCAAGGCTACTTTATCTATTGAAAATATTCACAACAATAAACTCTGTAATTTGGAGAAGAACAATGTGTGTATGAATGGAAAGTTCCTGTCCCTTTTCCTACCCTTTTATCAATAACTAGGCTGAGGTCTAGTTCTGTATGAAAAGCATCATACTTTCAATCAAGATCAAACCAATGTATATATTGGTTTGAGTCTACCATGGTAGAGATGGGCGGGGATAAATTCAAATAATAAATATATAATTTCATTTATTTACATTTACATTGTTTACATTTATTCTTTCTTACTTGCCTCTCCCATTACTCCCTCCTCTGTTCGTTTCAAATATTGTCTGCCATGTATCCTACCTTTCAAGAGAAAGCCCTCTGTTTGAAAGGCTATTCAGTCTAAGACCGGTTTAAATACAGTATATTGAGCCATCAGAAGGAAAGGAAGCACTGGAGCAACCGCTCACTTCCCTATGCTAGTCAATTATTTCCAGGTTTGCAGCTATGGTTATAAATTACCATATGTAAATAATATGCAACTTTGGGGGGGGGTACATAACTAGCTACTTTATTACTTCTACCGTTCTTGTCTTTTCCTTCGTAAAAATACAGATTGTAATCTCCTTCATTAAAAGATATGTCTTTTTTGGCTAGCATGTAAACTTGTGGTACTGCTTAATTCAATTTATAATAGCCCTTCAGTTCATTAAGCAGTGCCTTTAAGCACAATCTTGGTCCAGTGAAAGCCATCTGTGTAGCACAGAGAAATAAAATTAAGAAAGGAAAATCTGAGATAATGCTGTGAACTTTTCAATTAACTACTTCATTATGTTGACTGGAGTGTTTCCTATAAATTCTATAAAATATGGCAGGAAAAAAAAGATGTTGCCAGATTATTTTGTTAGTTGCAAATGGGGAAAGGCCCTAAGTCACAGAGAGCCATTCATCCTAGAATAAATCCAGCTGACATATTCCCAAAAAGATACAAACTTTTCCTCCAAAATTACTTGAAATAGAATATTAACAGATAAGCTGGTATTTTATTATTCTATGCCCTATAGATGTTTTTTACCTAGGACATTCAGCCAACATATCTGAGTTCCTTATGACCCATATAAAAAGGTAAAGGTACCCCCTGCACATTTGTGCAGTCGTGTCCGACTCTAGGGGCCGGTGCTCATCTCCGTTTGTTAGCCGAAGAGCCAGCGTTGTCCGAAGATGCTTCCACGGTCATGTGGCCGGCATGACGCGCACGGAAAGCTGTTAACTTCCCACCGAAGTGGTACCAATTAATCTACTTGCATTTGCATGCTTTCGAATTGCTAGGTTGGCAAGAGCTGGAGCTAGTGCGGGAGCTCACTCCACATGCAGGGCTAGGGATTCGAACCTCCGAACTTGCGATCTTCCGATCAACAAGCCTGGCGTCTTACCCGCTGAGCCACCACGCCCCATATGACCCATATACAAGTTATATATTTGCAACAGTGATGGTGTGATTACATATCTCTACAGTAAGACTCCCTTTCAAGTCCTGCTATGCTACCTCTTCATGGTGATGTTGGGGGAAGGTGTTCCTAGAAGGGATGATTGATGAATGTCAGAAGTGTACACAAGGGGAAATACTTTCTACAGGATCAACCAAAGTGTGAAGGTCATCTCAGCTGCCCAGAAGCTGAGAAAAGAAATTATGTTCAAGAAGAACATCAGGAATTGCCTTGAAGTCCTGAACTTCACTGATAGGGAACCAGAAGAATTGTGGAATGAAATCAGATGTTCTTAAGGATTAGTGTGAAAAGACACTCCTAAATACCAAAAAAATAAAAAATAAAAATAGAGAAGAAAGCAAACTGGATGTCAAAACAAATGGTGGAAATTGAGAAGCAGAGAAGAGAAACTGAGAAAGACAAAGAACTCAGGAAGGAACTTAACAAAGCATTTCATACAGCCGTTAGAAAAGAGAAGAAGCAGTATTACAATAGCATCTGTAAAAACATCAAAGATGGAAATAGACATGGAAAAAATAAAGTCTCCCAAAAGATCTCCAAGTTCAGGATGTTCCAAGCTCAAATTTGTGTGCTAAATGAATAGATAGTAACTGATTCCAAAAAGATCAAACAAAGTTGGAAAGAATATACTGAAATTCTGTATAGTAGAGATGTCAACATCCAAGATACTTTATTTATTTTTATTTATTTATTTGTTCAATTTATCCCCCGCCCATCTCCCATACAAGGGATTCTGGGCGGGTTACAACAAGTATACAACAACAACTTTACAAGATATTCCCTACTTACAATAACCTCTTAACAGCACTCCAATGATTATCAAGTCAGTAGGCTACAGGAAATGATGGAGTATCTACAGAAATATGGTAAGCAACAAAAGAATCAGAAAATGTTCAAACCAAACTGTGGCAGCAAATCCAAAGAATGACACAGTGGTCAAAAGATTGGAAGAGGTCAGTCTACCAATACCAAAGAAAGCAGACTTAACAAAGTGTGCAAACTAATGTACAATATTGTTAATTTCATACGCTAGCAAAATAGTGCAGGCTAGAACCCTACATGGGAAGGGAGACATACCATCAAGCTGGTTTTAGAAAAGGCTGAGGAACTTGAGACATTAGTGCTAATGCACCCTGGATAATTGAGAAAGCCAAAGAATACCAGAAAGAAGTAATTGATTATAGAAAGGCTTGTAGTCAAGCTGCAGAATGTGCTTAGGAAAATGGAAATCCTAAAACATCTTCTGGTCCTCGTGCAAAGTCTATACACAGGCCAGAAAGCCACATGGATTTTCTGAATGGTGAAACAGACTGGCTTCAGGTTGGCAAAGTAGTAAGACAAGGCTCTATACTCTCTCCTTGTTTGTTTATTCAACCTATATGCTAGAGCAGAGCTTTCCAAACTCTGTGTTGGGACACGTTAGTGTGTCAGTTGCAGTGTCTGGGTGTGTCGCAGCTGCTACTGTCTCCGAGCCCTGCCAGGATTCCGCGCAGGTCCTAGTGCCTGCCTTGTGCCCTGCTGTAAGAGTGTGTTGAGAAATGATGCATGTCTAAAAAGTGTGTCACCAACATGAAAAGTTTGGAAAACTCTGTGCTAGAGAGAGAGAGCATGGCTTAAAAATAAACATCAATAACCTGTTCTTGGCTGATGACACTACCCATAGCTGAAAATGCAAATGATCTGGAAACTGGAATGAAAGTCAAGGTGCACAGTGAAAAATGGGACTAACAATAAATATAAAAAAGACCAAACTAATAACAAGTACACCAACCAGCCCTAGAATTAAAAGCAAAGATATTGAAATGGTGATAGCTTCTTCCTTTGAGGGCTAATTATCAACAATAAAGGAACCAGCAGTCAAGAAATATGCACAGACTAGGACTTGGTAGTATATCAGTGAAGGACTTGGAAAAGACATTCAGATGCCGTGACGTGTTTATGCCTACAAGGATCAGAATATGCAGGCAATATTTTTTCCTGTAGCAATCTGTGTAAGCAAAAGTTGAAATTTGAAGAAATAAAAATGAATCTTGAGGCTTTTGAACTTAGGTATTGGAGAAGACTGAGAATACAATAGATATCATACATATCCATTCTATGGATCATTGAACAAACATCCCCAGAGTTCTCACTTAGGTTACAAATGACCAGGCTCAAATTATCATATTTTGGATACAATATGTGAAGACCCAGCTGTTTGACAAGTCTACAATTCAGGAAAAGGTGGCACGAAGAGGGCAACCAGTAGTAAGGTGGGTGGATTGATTACAGTGATGGTGGGTGCACCATTGGAAAACTTGAAGGGTCAAGTTGGAGATAGTTCCTCCTGGAGAAGATCTATTTATATGGTTGCTAGGAGATGACACTTGGTAGTAAAACTCACAGTATCCACATCGGAGTACAGGGACCTATTGTTCAGATGAACTCAAACACACTGTTAGTTATAATTCCCCACTCCAAGTCCTAAGTGGGCAAACCACATGCTGATTCTTTGGAACAAAGAATGGATGAGGAGGAATTGTCTCTGATTCAATCCTACCAAGACCAATTGGCTGTGGATATTAGGGCCACCTAGATCTGGTTCTAGATATTCTGTCTTTAACCTTGGATGGGGTGGTACTTCCCCTTTTGAAAGTTGTGTGCAATCTGGGGGTCTTCCTGGATTTGTAGTGCCTCAGTAAACAGAGGGCATCTGAGGCTAGGAAGGCCTTTGCACAGCCTCATCTGGTGCACCAGTTGCACTCTTTCCTAGATCAGGAGGCCCTTCAGATGCTCTAGTCACCTCACGTCTCTATTACTGCAAGGCATTCTGTTGATGGCATTCAGGAAAGCCTTAAAGATCTGGCTGTTCTCCCAGCCCTTGGATTAGGGTAGTTGGTGCCCCTGTCAGATTTGTTTGAGGGTGTCAATGTTTTTAGCTGGACTCACCATTGGTTCTTATTCGTTATTTCTTTCTTATTCCTTGTTGATAATTATTATATTCTATTTTCTATTCTGTTTGGTGTTCTTGCACACTGCCCAGAGTCAGTTTGGAGCTGGGCAGTGCCTAAATTGAAAATTAGATTAGATTAGATTAGATTAGATTAGATTAAATTAAATTAAATTAAATTAAATTAAATTAAATTAAATTAAATTAAATTAAATTAAATTAAATTAAATTAAATTAAATTAAATTAAATTAAATTAAATTAAATTAAATTAAATTAAATTGTAATATTGGAGAGAAGACAAGTTCAAACAATCAGTTGGTAGGACAATGTACTGTATGTAGAGAAAAAGGCAGGCAAAGAATGAGCAATTGAGAAAAGGAGGTAAATGGATAAGACGGGAAATAATTTTGAGAGGAAAAGAAGGGTAATATCTGAAGAGAGGTAAATCATCACGTCATCTAAATTCAAGCAAAATGTGCCTTCGTTTTCTCCTTTGGTGCCCATCATGTTCCTATCCCACTAACGATTATTTTAAATAACCTACATGGCATGGGGCCAGGATACCTGAGGGACTGTCTTATCCCCATATCATCGACCCGCCCCACCTGATCATTCAGAGAGGGCTTGCTACAGATCCCATCAATAAGGGAATTTCATCTAGTGGGGTCGAGGCGGGCCTTCTCTGTAGTGGCGCCCGCCCTTTGGAATATCTTGCCCCCAAAGCTGAGGCAGGTTTCCTCCCTCCCGGCCTTCCGGAAAGATCTGAAAACCTGGTTCTGCCGCCTAGCGTGGGAGGGGAAATGTAATAGCTCCTCCTGGGGGGTGGTTAGTACCATAATGCCCTCCCTATTGTTCAAGATCAATTCGCCAGATTGGATTTTATATTTATTTATATCATGTTAATAATCTGTAATTTTATACTTGTATTTTAACCTTAATTTTTATTGTAAGCCGCCCAGAGTCCCCCGTTGGGGGAGATGGGCGTTCATATAAATTTAAATAATAAAAAAATAAAAAAATAAAAAAATCATGGACATACAGTAAATCAAAGCACCAGGTTTTCACACCATTTTATTTCCAAGGATATCTCTGGCCCCCACATGAGCCTCATAGCCAATTGTAGACAATAAAAAGGAGAGTGTTGCAGCCCAGGATTTGATTTGCCCAGAAAAAAAAAGGCCATCATAAACAGAAGATTAGTACTATCTTAGGAGGGGACTAAAGTAAATAATGTGGTGCATCTTTACCAGTTTGCTTTCTAATAAATTGTTCATTCATGAACAATGGACAAGCCTCTCCAAAGCAGCTATTAAGCAACCATAATGTCCTAGCAACATTCCAAATGTGGTCCTTTAACCTGTGAGGTTATGGAAAACATTAGGTTCTCTTATGCCTTTAATTTCTTTTGCTTGCTAATTCTTACTCCTGTTCTACGCTGTGCAAAACATTGCTTGCCCTGAAAGGGAATGACATGATGGATGTGTAGATTCAGTAGTGCTTAAAAGTTTGTGAACACTTTTGAATTTTCAGTATCTCTGCATAAATATGACCTAAAATGTGATCTGTACTCCACAAAAGTCCCAAAACTAGATGAAGAAAACCCAATTAAGCAAATGAGTCAAAAACATTATACTTGTTCATTTATTCCTTGAAGAACTTTTAAGCACCACTGTAAATATGTGGGAATGAGAGTAGCTGAAGCATTTTGCATATGTATAGCATATTCAAACCCCTAAAATTAATCTATTAAATATGCACTACCACAGGACTGGAGGCGTGGTGGCACAGTGGGTAAGACACCAGGCTTGTTGATCGGAAGATCGCAAGTTCAGAGGTTCAAATCCCTAGCCCCGCGTGACGGAGTGAGCTCCCGCACTCACCCCAGCTCTTGCCAACCTAGCAGTTCGAAAGCATGCAAATGGAAGTAGATGAATAGGTACCACTTCGGTGGGAAGGTAACAGCGTTCTGTGCACGTCATGCCAGCCACATGACCGTGGAAGCGTCTTCGGACAACGCTGGCTCTTCAGCTAACAAACGGAGATGAGCACCAGCCCCTAGAGTCAGACACAACTGCACAAATGTGCGGGGGGAACCTTTACCTTTACCACAGGACTTTTCAAAAGGGATACTAATGCCAATCTTCTCTTTTTTTTTTTTTTTTTTTGGTGTAAACTATTACTTTTTTTTTAATAATTTTATTTTATTATGCATTTATATATGTATACATTTAATAATCATAATTATGACAAAAAACAAAAAACCTTACAACGTGCACCCCACCCCCAGGACCACTATTTTCTTAATCATTCCTCTTTCCAAAAAAATAATAATTCTTTCGAAGGTGTACATCCTTTCCCTTTTAATAATACATATTCTACAAATATATTCCAAATTTCTACAAAATTATTTCAAATCTGTAATCCCCTTCTAACTCTAATATCAGATGTTAATTTATCATTGATTGCCATATCCGATACTTCTTTGTACCATTCCTCAATTTGATATTCCCCTTGTACTTTCCATTTCCTTGCTATTATTAATCTTGCTGCTGTCATTAAGTTTGTAATTAAATTTTTAGTGTCTTGAGTACATGTGACCTTATTATAAATTGATAACAGTGTTATTTCCGGACATGCTTCCATATTCATTCCAATTATCTCGTTTATCTCTTTAAATATTTTCTGCCAAAATGTCTGTATCTGTTTGCAACCCCACCACATATGGAGATAAGTACCCAACTACTGATACCCCCTCCAACATAATACTGAATATTTCTTATTTATTTGATTTAATCTTACAGGAGTCAGGTACCATCTCCATACCAATTTAAAATAATTTTCTTTTATCCTTATGGACATAGTTTTTAAAATACGCATGTCCCAAATTTTTCCCCAACTCTGATTACTTATTTGTTTTACTAAATCATGATCCCATACTGATTTAAGATAATCTTGTTGATCTTCTGTTTCTAATAATATCTTATAAATTTCACTTGTTTCTCCTTTTATAACAAAATTTTCTTCTTTATCTTCTCTTTCTATAATCATTTTCTCAAATCTTGTATAACCTCTACATTCTTTATTTTCCTTTATCCATTTCCGAATCCATTTCTCTAATTGTGTATAGTTAAACCAAGATAACTTTCTTTCCCTTAATACCTCTCTTATTCTATCTTTACTATTCATTTCTTTCACCCAATCCTTTATTTGAAATATTTTCTTCTTCCTCAATTCCTTTTCCAATTCCTTCTTTAAATTTATAGGGAATTTTTCCATCATCACCACTGGAGTCGAAGGGGAGACCACTGGCATTAATTTTTCCTTATATTTTACCCAAATCCTTAAAATAGTTTTTAAAAAGGGGTTCTCAACTCCTTCCAACCATTTCTTACTAGGTTTATTAAAAAATACATTTTCCAATTTCCATTCCAGTACTTGAGTCTCCATCTCCAACCAATTCAACCTTGTCCTACTAGCCAATCTTCTCTTTGGCAGTTTCTGATAGATAGGAATGTTCTGTAGTCTACAACGGTCTTCTTGATATATAAAATCTAAAAATAAAAACAGAACTATATATGACAAATCTCCCAAAGTAATATAGATATTTAAGAAAAAAGCTTTTAAATGAAGGGTTGTATTATTCTTCCTTAGTTTCACTAAATTTTGCTGTCATTTCATAAACCTTAATTCTATCACAGTTACTTACTGAAAAAAAGGAAGACATCATTGCAACTGAAACATGCAATTTTTTAAACACCCACACAAATCCTCAAAGTCATGCCTATCTGGACTACATTTCAGAGTGGCCCAGCTAAATAACAGATGGTGTGTTTGAAAAAGCTTACAAGCAAAGCAAAGCAAATGTCAGCAACTGAAGATCATAAAATTATTTAACATTTTGTTAATGGAAGCTTTTGTTTTTGGTTTATAGATCTATATCTTCCTTAATACCTGATTTTGCAAAACAGATAAAAATCACAATAATGTAAGCACATTCATATAAAAAAGCAGTGTTCATTTTGAAGGAAACCTACATGGGATTCTCTATTGTTAGAAACTCAGAAAGCTTTTATTTAATGCAAAAATTACTGAAATTCAGGAATCAAATTTTCTTAATAAACATCTTCTCCACATGAGATATCCATGTATAATAAACAGTGTGCAGCCTTCCAGATATTGTTGACTCTATAATATTTCACAATAGGCCATACTAATAGGGCTGATAGGAGTTGGATTTCAGTAACAGCTGGAGAACAGCTGTGTGTTTCCCATCTTTGTGGGCACCAGGTTTCAGGCTTTGCGGGAGAGCACAACTACAGTTCAGTCCAGCCACTGAATTATGAAGTCAGCAAAGATTTTTTACAGCAATGCTTGTCTGTACATATATGTGTGTACATCTTTGGATTATTATTATTGTAGTTAATATGGGATGGGAAGGGTAACAGCAGCCCCTGGGGATGGCTGGTCCCATAGAGCCCTTTTAAGAACAATTTTATTCCCTTCTTGGATTTAATTTTTAATTTATTTGTATTTATATGTATTGTATTATATTTTTACTGATTTTAATTATTGACTGTAAACCTCCCAGAGTCCCCTTCGGGGGAGATGGGGTGGTTATATAAATGGAATTATAAATAAATAAATAAATAAATTACATACATACTTATTATTTATCATTTCTATTATTATCCAACTTGATAATTGGCTCATAGACAGGATATGATAGCTAGCTGAGTAATTTTACAATAGGGAAGTTTGTTAAAGTGAAACTTGAACTTAGCAGACACAACTAAGTGAATTCTGGACTCCTTTGCATTTGTTGAAGAGAGAAAATACTGTCTGCTATAGCCTTTTATGCCAAGCTATTGCAATGAGGAAAACAGCTTTTTTCTCCTGAAATGCCCTGTAGTTACTTTCAACTGGCTAGATAAACTAGACTAGCCTTTCTCAATCATAGCTCCTCCAGAGGTTTTACACTACAATTCTCGTAATCCCTCATTTATGGCCATATTAGCCCATTCCAAAACCTCTGGAAGGATCTAGGTTGGAAAAATAGTTCTTTATATTTCTAAATTAATGCAAGTAATTTCTGCCAAGAAGAAATGTGCAGAATTCCTCTGTAATAATCAATGCTTTCAGGTACACAAACATGCTGTCAGGTCTCTGGCAGGCACACAGAGCCCTGCCATTAAGAGGCCATTGGCTTAATCAAAGACCACAGAAAGAACAATCAAATCACACCTCCCAGAGGGTACTCCAGGTCACCAGCAGCGGACCAGAGGGAAGCCTTCAGCAGGGAGGGGGCGGGCGCTCTGACAGGAGGGGGCGGGCGCTCTGGCAGGAGGATATATAAAGCCGAG
This sequence comes from Charina bottae, assembly GCA_023362775.1. Lineage (NCBI taxonomy): Eukaryota > Metazoa > Chordata > Lepidosauria > Squamata > Charinaidae > Charina > Charina bottae. The sequence goes on along the minus strand of JALMGJ010000001.1, from coordinate 74,379,444 downwards.
ACAACACCTCAAGAACCATCCGTGCCTTTAACGAAGTCACCCATGTAAACCAATAAACCGTTTACTTATCCATGTTAAGAGCTGAAGTCATTCTTGGGAAGAAACGCGTGCGGCTTGCATGAGCGGACCCTTACACATGCATCCTTCTGTAGAGGGCAGAGGGAATGGCCTTGAAGGACAAGAGGAAGAGCTGTTACCAAGGCAACAGCCAGATAAAAGAGGCCTGAACCCAGGCCAAAAAAGTAACGTGAGTAATTGTCTCAGACAAGCCCCTCCCTAGTTCACACAAAGATAAAGGGAAGGAGGGGGGAAGCGCATTCAGACTTGCAAAATTCTGTTACTATAGTTTTGCAATAATAGTAAAGCCAATCCTCATTTAGTGACTACCTCAGTTAGCGACAATTCGCAAATATGATGGTAATAAGCAGTAGTAAATGGTTAGTAAAAAAAAAATTTTTTTCCAAACAATGTGTGGGCTTACGACCAAAATTCTGCACCTGACAACAATACACACCAGAGTGAGAGTAACGCTGGCGTTGCTGCATGAGAGAACTTTACCTAAATGAGATGGCAGTTGTGAGACTAGGCTGAAGCTGCCATAACTAAAGATGAAGCAGGCACTTAAGCAGAGAGGACAAAAAGCCAGGAACCTTTTCTAAAAGATTCCTTGGGAAGGTAGATAAAAAGGAAACACATCATTAAGGAAACAGAGGGGGAAATGTCACCTGAACCAGACAAAGCAAGCTGGGCCTGAGCACATGGTAAAAAACCCAATCCCAGCTAATCAACAAAGCAAGAACTTTTAAAGATAAAAAGGGGTCCTGGGGCTCACCCACTCCTTCAGTCTCTCTAGCTAGTGCCTGGCAGCCTAGTTGAGAAGGATGTGGGTAAGTGTGGATGAGTGTGTGTGCGTGTGAGAAAGAGCAAATGTACATTGTAACTAGTAAAGTTTTGCTGTTACTTTAAATTCATTGAGTCTCGTGTATTCCAAAGAATCTGATGTGCCTCAGTGTTTGATTATAAGTGATTTGTGTGTGTCCCTAATTATTTTCCAGCTATTGACCAGGGCTGTGTGTCTGTCTGCTCCAGCCACACATATCTGGAAAACCAGGTAGAAACCAAGGTGGGTTTGCAAGATCTGCATGCCTCAACAGGCTGTGAGTGTGCGAGTGAGTGACCATAAGCTGAACCTGGGAGCTCGTGTAACACAACAACCAGTGATCTTCACAGTCTCTCTCTCTCTCTCTCTCTCCTAGTCACATGATTCACTTAGCGACCATTTCGCTGGAACGAGTTGGGGTTGCTAAATGAGGAGAGGCTGTAGTACTGAACAACATGGCCTGGGTTTCCTAGTCTGGTCTTCCTTGAAGGACTGACACCTTCTGATTGAGTCCTATGTTTTTAACAGCTGGTTCTTATATGCATCTATCATCATCATCATCATCATCATCATCATCATCATCATCATCATCTTATTCATTCATTCATTCATTCATTCATTCATTCATTCATTCATTCCTAAATGTGTGAAAGACTCTTACAAATTAAAGCCCAGATATTTTTTTTAAAGTTCTATCATTTGTATTTTAATTTGTTAGTCAACCTGCATTCTATGGGCTGTATGTGCCCCCTCCAGTCCAATTTGTTGCACCAAAGCTCACAGTGCTAAAATTGAGTGACAAAATGCAAATTTTGGTGTCCCAGAGTCCCCTCCCCTTTTTGTTCAAGTAAAGAACAAAAGATAAGTTAAAAGCTCTGGTAGGCAAAATATTAAAGAATCAGATACAAGTTTGGTTTAGCGAAGTCGTGATATCACCATGTCACCAGCCACACCATCTGTGACCCTTGAAGGCCAATTTTTTTCATGAAAGTAATAGTGTGGCTCCTTCCTAGCTGTAAAACGTTTCACTGCCCTTGCAGTGCCAATGACTTGCAATTAAGAATAATTTTGGAAGGGTAGTGTATATGTTTTAAATAAATGGAATATGTCTACTGCAAAACCACTGCTGCTTGTTTTATTTTTTAATATTTTTGTAGTGGCACAAATTATTTGTTTATTTACCTGCTGCCTTTTTGTCCAAACTGAACATCTTAGTCATGTTCAATTTGTACTTTTTAAATCTATACAGAGATGGGTGTCCGCAGGGAGGGTTACAAAAGTCAGGATGTATTTATTTTCTTATTTATTATTAATAAATCATATTTATGAGGCTGCCCAACTCCAGACAACTCTGGGCACCTACAAGAAGCAATTAGTACTTGCATGGGAGACTCACAAGGAATTCTATAGGATAGATTGGGAATTTTTAAAAAACCAACAACTTGGAAGATAGCAATGACAGCATTGGCGCTAGGAATGCAAGATGGATGTGCCTGTGAAGTCACCGGGACTCAAGGTAGACTGAGGAAGACATTCCATTTACCTTTTAGTAGAGAGTTGCCTTGGTTACTGTTGCTATGCAAAGGAGACTTCATGCCAACACTTTAAAAATGCCTAGGATATACTGCAAAGTTGGAATGGTGAGTAAAGCACACACAGACCTCTCCCCCAAAATACATATTTGTTTCTCCTTTAAATGCATATGAAGGTCAGCTTAAAAGCTAGGGCATGACTATGAAAAAATAGACTGTTACATGTATATCACACTTTTCATCCAAGAGCTTAAGGCACTGGACATACTGTACCTGACACCCTGCCAGGTCGGTTAGGCTGAAGGATAGTGATTGATCCACAGATACCAGTGAATTTCTTGGTTAGGCAAATCTCCCTGCTTTTAGTCCAATATTCTAATCAATACACATTTGGCTTTATAGATGAAGGGAGCAGAGCTCTGAAAGGAGCCAATCTTCTGGTGGAATCCTGCCAGAAAAGATCTAGCGGCCAGAGACTGAGGCTTCAGTGAGTGGCAGTGAAGCCTCCAGCAAGCAATTGACCCAGGACTAGCCTGTTCCAAGAAAGGTCTGACCAGAGGGAGATTCAGCAAGATTTGAAAAATTGATTTATTGTGAAGGCCAGAGGAAACAGAAAGAACAGAAAGCAGAGGACATCTGCTCTGACTGTGTGGGATTTAGCTGGGATAGAGTTTAAGAAAAAGCTGGTTGGAAAGAAGAGCAATTGAAAGCTTATTTGATGGGAAGGCTCCTAAGTAACAGACCATATTATTTCGGCATATTAAGTACAGTTCCCTTATTTCAACTGTCTGGAAAGTAATGCTTTATTTCTTTTTGTACCTCTCTCTTAATCAAGATCCTATTTCTGTTAATCTAGAAAAGTTGTCTCATAGGCAGGTTACTGGATTCATAAGGCTCAGGGGTTTATTTTAACAGCAACATTTTAAAAAATAGTTAAGATCTACAAATGGTAGAAAGGTTTGCAGAGCCATATCTGCAGAGTCCCCTTTGGGGGAGTTGGCGCGGTGATAAAAAATAATAAATAAATAAATAAATAAATAAATAAATAAATAAATAAATCTCCACATTTGAGCAAAGTAGAATAACCAACATAAAGGACTCTCAGGTTCTAGGCCAGCCCCATCCCACCTAGGGTGAATATTCTTGGGTAGGAAAGGATCCTTAAAATTAATCCTTTGCCAGGGTAGTAATGGTTTCCTTGCTCTGATGTGCCTTTGCCACCACTTTCCTATCTCCAGAGCAAGGGAGGGCTATAGATAATAACATTGTTGATGCCTTTGCTTTTTCTTGAAATGGTGTCCAAAGGCTTACTCAACTGCCCAGCTGACCCATTGCCAAAACAGGCAACTGTTTCTGGAGCAGCCTTTCTCAACTTTTTGACTCTGGAGGAACCCTTGAAATATTTTTCAGGCTTCAGGGAACCCCTGCACATTCAGGCTCAAATGTAGGCCAGAAGTTACAAAATTATTATATTCATTTCGTGTGTGTGTGTGTGTGTGTGTGTGTGTGTGTATGTGTGTGTGTGTGTGTGTGTGTGTGTGTGTGTGTGTGTGTATATATATATATATATATATATATATATATATATATTTTTAAATAAATCATGATCTCCCAGGGAACCCCTAGTGACCTCTCGTGGAATTCTAGGGTTCCATGGAACCCTAGTTGAGAAACCCTGTTCTGGAGGATAGAAACAGATGACATTGTCCTCTATTAATAGTCAAAGTGACATCAGAGTACATGTTTCTACTGTGCTTCCAAAGTATACTTTTCCTGGCATGTCCCCTCAAATGCTCTTGCCCATTTGGGATAGAGTGCTTCAGTCTGTTGTAGGCTATCCCCAGCAGTTCATTGGCTACTTTGCAGAGGAAGAACCACCCTTCAACTAATCCAATGTTACTATGCATTCCAGTAAATGGAGACATAGACCTATTAGAAAGCATTGGTAAGCATTGAAGGGATGATCCTTGTATTGCTGAAACAGCATAGTGATTATGATTCTTGCTTAGCATAAAGAAAGTTGCCAGTATGAAACCCAAGGGAAACTTACAAAAATATATTTTTTGTTTTCCTCAGTAGATAGTTTCCCCTTGGGCTTTATATTTTAAATAAATCCAGGGGAGCACCATTTTTCCAATCATCTGAGGTTCTACTTCTTCTTTTTTTAAGTGTGTGTACATGCCCATGTGTGTAAAAATATATATGTCCAGGAAGTCCCACCCACACTAAGGAACACATTTGGCAATCAATTTCCTGGAAGAGAATGGTGGGAGGGCAAAGCCTCAGGAGAATTGTCCAATGGGGGCAGTGGTAGCCAGCTGTCCATACTGAACATTTGGCCACCAAAGCATCCCAATCCAGACAGAATTTTCTTAAGGTGTTTTAGAATCAAGCAGGCATAAGCACAGGACAGGAGCAGCTTAAATGCTAAGTGTGGACATGTCCTTAAAAGATCATATCTAGCAACCCAGGTAGAGCTCTAGAACAGAGCTTTCCAAACTGTGTGTCGCAACACAAAAGTGTGTCGTCACACACAGTCTGGTGTGTCGTCACACAACCCGGAAGCGCTGATCAACATCAGCGCTTCCGGGTTTTCCCGCGGCGACACACCAACCGCAACGCGCAAAAACCTGAAAGTGGCAGCAGCGCTTCCGGGGTTTTGCACGCTGCCGCAACGGCGGCACTTCCGGGTTTTCCCATGGCGACACACCAACGGCGGTTGGTGTGTCGCTGTGGGAAAACTTTGGAAAGCCCTGCTCTAGAAGCTTTTGTTGCTAAAATACAGAAATGGAAAGGTACTGTTGCCCTTGGGAGATTCCCAGAGACACCTGATTGGTTAAAATGGGAATTGAGTGCTGGACTTGACTGCTTTCACCCAGCAGGGCAATTTTGTTGACAGTCTCTCCTATATAGAATTGTTCTTAAAATTACAAGAGCAGGCCCAGAAGGAAAAGGAAAAGATGGCAACGTACAGCAAAGTATTATATCTTTACAATTAACTAATTTTATAGAGCAGGGCTTTCCAAAGTGCCGCCGCTGGCGACACACGCGGCGGCGGCGGCGACACACGCGCACCCGGCGGCGGCGCGGGGGGGCATGCGGCGGCGCGCGCGCATGGTGGTGGCGCAGGGGGGCGTGCGGTGGCGCGAGCGCACGGCGGCGTAGGGGGGCGTGCGGCGGCGCGGGGGGCGTGCGGGAGGGGCGTGCGGCGGCGCAGGGGGCGTGCGGCGGCACGCGCGTGCATGGCGGCCGCCGTGCACACGTGCGCCGCCGCTTCCAGGTGGTGTGGCGACACACCACGCTGTGTGTGGCGACACACTTTTGTGTCGCGACACACAGTTTGGAAAGCTCTGTTATAGAGAAATCAAGAAAAGCATCCTCACAGAATAGAAACACAGGAAATACCTTTGCTTTCAGAGAATTATAGAATGTTCATAGGGTTGGAAGTTGTTTGGAGCATTTAAAGAAATAACTGGCAATATTTATGCCAAATTAGATAATCAAGCATGGAGATTAATTAAAATCTAGCATACCAGACTTAATTTACATAAACATTTTGATGGAAAATGATTACAAGGTTCAAAAGTTGTGGCGACTAAAACAGGCTTGTATTTTAAATACTTTGTATGCCACTTGTCTCAGTCTAGTAACTCTGCTTTAATGACAGGGTTGTTGTTGTTGTTATGTATGAACAGGTTGAGGAATGGACATAATGACTATAAAACCTTTGGCTCATTCTGTTCTAGGTCATGAGAAATCCTTGAAATAGATAGGACAGTTGACTTTTTTAAAGCTCTGTATGCATGCATTTTAATCAAGATTCTATATAAAAGAATCAGCAACTGACATGCTTGTTTAAAAGCAGGCTAACATAAGGACAGATAATTAATAAAGCAATGAATTCTGTTTCATTTTTTCTGTTTCATTTCTAAAGTGCAGTCCACCATTTTCCATTAAACGGTATCCAATAGTTTCATCTATTTTTCCTTGTATTGATTTCTTTGTAGATTTTTAAACCAGCAGTTTAGTTTTATGAGACCAATACTTTAAAAGAATAATGTTATATCTGTTCAACCAATTGTGCCATAATCTTCGGAATAAAACAATACTATTAGCTAATGTAGACTGCAAAATCAAGACTCTGTAATTTTCAAGAGACTTAAATATGGAATGACAGAATGTGATGTGGGAGTGTGGATATCTTAATCTGTATTTAGTCACCTGCTTCTATTGTTATTGCCCATCATACAGGTTTTATGGATTTTGAGACCATGTGAACCCTGCAAACAAAGATGATACTTGTCAGGGTCAGACCAAGAACCATGCTGAGTCGATGTTTTCCAACTCTAGTTCTTTATTGTTCACACCTTATAGACAGAATCTTGCCAGACTAAAGCTACCTAACTAACCTATGGGTAAATAGCCTAGTAGAGGCCCTAGGGCGGAGCTACCTTGAACCTCTTAACTTTCCCAGCAACATAGTCTGGGCTGCGAAGGCGCTTATCTGCCTGGAATGCGTTCCCTCCCTGGGAACCAGCGGCAGAGCTGGAATCCACCACATCACCCCCTCCTTCAGGAACACATTCCATCACAATACTGGGCCCTACCTACAAATCTATCCCCAAATAAATACCATTCATTATACAATATTTCACTTTTTTTCCAGTGCAATTGGAGACCATTTTTCATTCTCTCTCTTTGACCATTTTATATCCAATTTATTGCCAGTTTATGTGCAGTGTTTTCTAGGGCTACCAGGTCAGGGCTGCAAATATTTGGAAGACCACTAGATGGTAGAAAACAGCTAGATTGGCCTGACCCTCTTTTCTGCCACTTAGTGGTCATCTGGATTTCAACATCCTACATCTGGTAACCCTAGTGTAGCCACAAAATTTACCACTGTTTTGTAATCAATTGCAGGCTGCAAAACAGAAGTTCATTGTTTCTGTGGTTTATGTGTGTTAATCTGATCTCATCACAACTGAGATCAGATTAAACATGGAACTCTAATATAAAATTAATTTTTATTTCTGGTTTCTGCCAAACAACTTTAACTTGAATAAGCTCTCTTGTTTTGGTACATTTAAGTTTTGACTTCCCCTATTTAGCACTGAACCTTTTATTTTTGGTTTTAGATTGATGCTGGTTTGACTTTATTTTTTTTTATGAAACAGTATTTTATTATAATATATGAATTATCATCAGTCATGGGAGTTCACAGATAAGAATAATGGATTTTAATGGTTAATATCATCACTTGAGATTAAGCTCCCAAACCATTAGGCAGCCAAAACAATTGGGATAAATATAACTCGATCCAGATTCTTAGCTCCTGTAAGTCTTCTAGCTGCCTCACCTGATTTTTGTAAGATCTCCTTCCTGCATATACTGTAGAATACATGAAAGTAATCTAGCCTGGATGCAATGACACGTGCACATCCAGACTTATGATTAAGCGGATGTGCATAGAATGGTTCTGCCTTTTCTTATAAGTCATATTTTCCCAAAGAATTGTTTTCACTCAAATTATTCCATCAAGCTACAAGGAAAAATACCTTCTTTAAGAAGTATTTTTCTTGAAAAACCAGCATATTCCAAATAAGTAATAAAACTGACTCATTGCCATTATTTAATCTGACCCAAGGGAAAATCCACCCCAATTTCCTTTATGATTAGGTCCTCCTTCTTGATACTTTTCACCCAATACTTTTAGGAGCAATGGTATCATGTCTCTACTGCAGAAGACCAAAGATTCTGGGTGGAAAATGTTTTGAGCTTAAAACAATACCTATATTGTGAAAATGTATCCTAGCCTTAGTTATTGTTCCAAAATAAAATAGGGCTGTTTTGAGCAGTATGGTTTTAAATGTTCTAAGCGTCTTAAATCTTGTGGCTTAAAAAAAAATCCACCATATCCAGTAGTGCTGCTTTGGCTGAGACCAGGTGAGAGGAAAAGGGACTGGGGACATCAGGAAGAAACGGCAACTGTTTAGCAAATGCTGACGTTGCTGATCAATGATTCACATAAGCAGGCCATTTCTACCCTAGTGATTTATAACATCTTATAGCATCATGCAGTCATATAACAATAATGAAGACAAGCTTTATTTTTACACGAGGATGGCCTGGTGATGCTAGAAAATGCTACTGTATATATTACATGTGTGGAAGTGATCTAGGAGAAAGTGCTGTATTAGGATTTAAAACAGGCAGGGGTGTCCATATGGTATGGTCCAAAAAGTCAAGACAACTGCCACAGTGATGCAATCGAAGCTCTGACTCTTTTTCATTTGCATTGCATCTGTGACACACATAAAGAACAGGCAGAGCTTCAATCACACCATCTCTGCCACTATCTTGACTTTTTGGACCATACCCTGTGGACCCCCCTGAGAATGGCTAAAGAGCACTCTTAGTCGTTGTTTGCCTGGTAGACAAGATTGCGGCATTTAAAAAAATTATTTGATATGGGAAGTTAATGTTCATGGCTTGCCTTGTGTATATATTGTTGTGGTTTTTTTGCTTTTCCTTTTGCAGGCCACTGACTATTAGGCAAATGCAGAACTGTGAGATGTGTACATTCCACAAGCGTTGCTAATAATGCTGATGAGTTAATCGCTAAAATGCAGAGACAATGCTGGTCTAGTTCATTTATTTAGCTTTGGCTTATGTATGTTCTTATTGATGTGCAAAGGCCATGTTGCTTTAGTTTGCTCGTTGAGCTGTGCTGAAATGTTGCCAAATGCAGAAACATGCACTGTGCTTATGTATGTAGAAAACAAGGCGCTTCAAGCCCATGGCCATGGGAGTATTGTTACTGTTTGTCGGCTGTCTTGATGAATAATGCTATGCATAGCTTTCTGCTGGGCTTCTGTGGCCGTAAGCAGGCTCTAAAACCAAGCATGCTGATATTACTGCTTTTATTATGTGCTTAGCAGAGCTGAGGCAAACATAATTGGGGGGACTAAAATGTCCTCCAAGGCAATCAGCATGTGACCAGCGGATTGAGCAGAAAACAGCCTAGATAATCAGAATCTCAGTCAGGTAGGCACAAGATCAAAGTACAAACTGGGTCAGAATCCAGAGTAGGATTCAAGTCAGTTGGTCACAACAGCCACTAGTAAGGTTATAAACATTTTCAGAATTGGGTTACTCCCAAAAGGAAAGCTTTATATATATTAAAAATGTCAAGTCTTCATTCCCAGCATAATTTGCTGAGAAAGTGACTCCCAAATAGATCACTAACCCAGGGAGCTTCAGCTTCTGTGCCTCTCAGTCCTTTGTCTGCCTGCAAGGTAATTCTATTGTTCCCATGGACTTGACACTTATTTCAAGGTATCTAAGACAGACTCTGGGACCACAACTCCCATGTTCTGAGAGGCCAACTTTTCTTTGCTTGCTGTGCCAGGCTCCTCCATTGGCTTTCAAGGCGTTCCCTGGCTCCTGCTCCTTTTCTAAAGATGAATCATCCACGAAAGATAGATGAGATAGCTGGAAGACTCACTGTAGCACTGGAAAAATTAAGACAATATTATACCATTAATCATCTGAGGCCTAATCTAAGTAAGACTCAAGTGTGCGCTTTCCATCTTCGAGATCGAGACGCCGGGGCTAAACTGAATGTTATATGGCAAGGGAACCAACTACAGAATTGCCCTACACCGAAGTATCTTGGTGTGACACTTGATCGAACGCTTTCCTTTAAAAAAACACTGCCTGAATATTAAGGCTAAGGTTAGTGCGAGGAATAATATTATTAGAAAACTGAAAAATTATACATGGGGAGCCCGGCCATCCGCATTACAAACATCAGTTTTGGTCTTGAGTATTGCTGCAGCAGAGTATGCCGCTCCAGTATGGAACGTGTCTGCACATGCGAAACAAGTTGATATCGCCGTAAATGAAGCAGTACGAATAGTGACCAGATGTCTTAAACCTACACCAATTGAAAAAATGTACCCGCTTGTCGGTATTGCACCACCTAAGATCAGGAGAGAAGTAGCAGCAGATGTTGAGAGAACAAAACAAGAGAATGATCCCCGGCACCCTCTGTATGGGTATGAGCCTCAAACCCGTCGATTAAAATCTAGGAAGAGTTTTATGGTAAGAACCTTGAGGGTACGCAAGAACAAAACCCAGTTGGCAGATGGAGGAGAGAAATCATTGACCAAGGAATAGTTCCAGAGGAGAATATGGCTGAGGGATCTGATCTCCCTTATGTCATTTGGAGGACTTTGAATAGGTTGAGGGTTGGAGTGCCTAAGTGCAGAACTAATATGCTCAAATGGGGATTGTTGACGGATAATAATACGCAGTGTGAGTGTGGAGAGATACAGAATTCGGCCCACCTGCCGATTGTTACCAATAGCATGCACTGAAAATGATTTGTTTCTGGCCAATGATAAAGCTAAGAAGGTGGCGTCATATTGGCAGCTTAAGGTTTGATCTGGATACGAAAGAAGAAGAAATCCATGAAAGCTTTGGCACATGGGAGTTTTAAAAAAAGTTTTCAGGTTTTCTGTAGGTGGGATGAAAGATAGCACTCAGTACTACGACTCTACAAATCTTTTGAAAGAGATGCTTCAGAACATGCTGGAACATATACAAAGTGTCTCTTTTCAAATGCTTAAAGCACATTTATGTGGCTGCTTTGAAAGCTGCTCCCAGCGGTTTCTGCATGCCTGTACATAAAGCAAAGTGGCTTCTAAAACAGCCAAGGAAGGCTAGAAAAAGATTTTTGTTGTTTATTCGTTCAGTCGCTTCCGACTCTTCGTGACTTCATGGACCAGCCCATGCCAGAGCTTCCTGTCGGCCGTCACCATCCCCAGCTCCCCCATGGTTGAGTCTGTCACCTCCAGAATATCATCCATCCATCTTGCCCTTGGTCGGCCCCTCTTCCTTTTGCCTTCCACTTTCCCTAGCATCAGCTTCTTCTCCAGGGTATCCTGTCTTCTCATTATGTGGCCAAAGTACTTCAGTTTTGCCTTTAATATCATTCCCTCAAGTGAGCAGTCTGGCTTTATTTCCTGGAGTATGGACTGGTTTGATCTTCTTGCAGTCCAAGGCACTCTCAGAATATTCCTCCAACACCACACTTCAAAAGCATCTCTCTTCCTTCGCTCAGCCTTCCTTATGGTCCAGCTCTCACAGCCATAGGTTACTACAGGGAATACCATTGCTTTAACTATGCGGACCTTTGTTGTCAGTGTGATGTCTCTGCTCTTAACTATTTTATCAAGATTTGCCATTGCTCTCCTCCCAAGAAGAAGACGTCTTCTGATTTCCTGGCTGCAGTCAGCATCTGCAGTAATCTTTGTGCCTTGAAATACAAAGTCTGTCACTGCCTCCACTTTTTCTCCCTCTATTTGCCAGTTATCAATCAAGCTGGTTGCCATAATCTTGGTTTTTTTGAGGTTTAACTGCAACCCAGCTTTTGCACTTTCTTCTTTCACCTTCGTCATAAGGCTCCTCAACTCCTCCTCGCTTTCAGCCATCAAAGTGGTATCATCTGCATATCTAAGATTGTTAATGTTTCTTCCAGCGATTTTAACTCCAGCCTTGGATTCCTCAAGCCCAGCACATCGCATGATGTGTTCTGCGTACAGGTTGAATAGGTAGGGTGAGAGTATACAGCCCTGCCGTACTCCTTTCCCAATCTTAAACCAGTCTGTTGTTCCGTGCTCTGTTCTTACCGTTGCTACTTGGTCGTTATACAGATTCCTCAGGAGGCAGACAAGATGACTTGGTATCCCCATACCACCAAGAACTTGCCACAATTTGTTATGATCCACACAGTCAAAGGCTTTAGAATAGTCAATAAAACAAAAATAGATGTTTTTCTGAAATTCCCTGGCTTTCTCCATTATCCAGCGGATATTGGGAATTTGGTCTCTAGTTCCTCTGCCTTTTCTAAACCCAGCTTGTACATCTGGCAATTCTCGCTCCATGAATTGCTGGAGTCTACCTTGCAAGATCTTGAGCATTACCTTACTGGCATGTGAAATAAGTGCCCCTGTTCGATAGTTTGAACATTCTTTAGTGCTTCCCTTTTTTGGTATGGGGATATAAGTTGATTTTTTCCAATCTGATGGCCATTCTTGTGTTTTCCAAATTTTCTGGCATATGGCATGCATCACCTTGACAGCATCATCTTGCAAGATTTTAAACAGTTCAGCTGGGATACCGTCATCTCCTGCTGCCTTGTTATTAGCAATGCTTCTTAAGGCCCATACAACCTCACTCTTCAGGATGTCTGGCTCTAACTGACTGACCACACCATCAAAGCTATCTCCAATATTATTATCCTTCCTATACAGATCTTCCGTATATTCTTGCCACCTTTTCTTGATCTCTTCTGCTTCTGTTAGGTCCTTGCCATCTTTGTTTTTGATCATACCCATTTTTTGCCTGGAATTTACCTCCGATGTTTCTAATTTTCTGGAAGAGGTCTCTTGTCCTTCCTATTCTCTTGTCTTCTTCCACTTCCGCACATTGCTTGTTTAAAAATAATTCCTTTTCTCTTCTGTCTAACCTCTGGAATTTTGCATTTAATTGGGCATATCTCCCCCTATCACTGTTGCCTTTTGCTTTCCTTCTTTCTTGGGCTACTTCCAGTGTCTCAGCAGACAGCCATCTTGCCTTCTTGGTTTTCTTTTTCTTTGGGAAGTTTTTTGTTGCCGCCTCCTGAACAATGTTGGGAACTTCTGTCCATAGTTCTTCCGGGACCCTATCTACTAAATCTAGTCCCTTAAATCTATTCTTCACCTCCACTGCATATACCTTAGGAATATTAGTGAGCTCATATCTAACTGATCTGTGGGTCTTCCCTATTCTCTTTAGTCTGATTCTAAATTTTGCAATAAGAAGTTCGTGATCTGAACTACAGTCAGCTCCAGGTCTTGTTTTTACCGACTGTATAGAGGTCCGCCACCTTTGGCTGCAAAGGATGTAGTCAATCTGATTTCGGTGTCGACCATCTGGTGAAGTCCATGTATAAAGTCATCTTTTAGGTTGTTGGAAGAGAGTGTTTGTTATACACAGTGAGTTGTCTTGACAAAATTCTATCAGCCTATGTCGTGCTTCATTTTGTTCTCCCAGACCATGCTTGCCTGTAATTCCAGGTGTCGTCTGACTACCCACCTTAGCATTCCAGTCTCCTGTAATGAAAATAACATCTCTTTTTGGTGTATTATCCAATAGGTGCTGCAGATCCTCATAGAACTGATCTACTTCTGCTTCTTCAGCATCTGTGGTTGGGGCGTATATTTGGATCACTGTGATGTTAAATGGCTTACCCTGAATTCGAATTGAGATCATTCTATCATTTTTTGGATTGTATCCAAGCACTGCTTTAGCCACTTTATTATTAATTATGAAGGCTACTCCATTTCTTCTGTGGTCCTCTTGTCCACAGTAGTAGATCTGGTGGTCATCTGATGTGAAGTGGCCCATTCCAGTCCATTTCAGTTCACTGACACCTAAAATGTCTATATTTAATCTTGACATCTCACCAATAACCACATCCAATTTGCCCTGGCTCATAGATCTTACATTCCAGGTTCCTATGGTGTGTTGATCTTTAGAACATCGGATTCGTCGTTCACCACCAGCACCGTCGGCCGCTAGCTGTCCTTTCGGCTTTGAGATAACTGCGTCATCACATCTGGGGCTAGTTGAACGTATCCTCTGTTCCTCCCCAGTAGTATTTTGACCATCTTCCGACCTGGGAGTCCCATCTTCCGACGGTATACCAACATATCTCTGGTTGTACTGATCCATTTAGTTTTCACAGCAAGAATACTGGGGTGGGTTGCCATTACCTTCCCCAGGGATTGTATTTAGTTTGACCTCTCTGCCACGACCTTCCCGTCTTGGGTGTCCCTTCACGGTTTAGCTCATGGTTTCATTGAGGTGCTCAAGCTCCAGCACCACGACAAGGTAACGATCTCCTTTGCTGGAGTAGAAAAAGATGCAGCTGCTTTAATAATTTGAAAAGAAGTGTATTATGTACTGTCCTGCACTGGCATCTGCAGGGAGTCAAAACAACCAAGATGGATGACTTGGCATTGTGATGTGATGTCACATCTGCCATCTTTACCTTTTTGACACATACATACACACTTCCAGAGACACTAATGTTCTGCTGCATATTTCAAATCACCTCTTCAGAAAGATTTGCACCATCCTAGTTATCACTGACTACCTACCTTACCTACTTTTGTGGTCATATGTAAAAAATGGGGGTCAAAGTACACAAGAATACAAAAGTTCCCCACCTATATGGAGAGATACTCTGCTTAATTCTGTGTAAGATAAGGCAGGGGTCCCCAACCTGTGGGCCATGGCCCACTAGTGGGCCGTGGCCTGTTAGGAAGTGAGCCGCGGGGCTCCCTCCTGCAAACCCCGCCCCCCAGTGTGTGCGATTATCCCGCCCCCAGTGTGCACGATTGGCTCCCGCCTGCAAACCCTGCCCCTGGTGCGTGTGATTGGCTCCCGCCTGCAAACCCCGCCCCCCCGGTCCATGGGAAAATTTTCATCCATGACCGGTCCCTGGTGCCAGAAAGGTTGGGGACCGCTGAGATAAGGGACCTGAAAATGTCTTCAACCATTAAACTTTGGAATTAGCAAATTATATTGAAATAGTTTGAAAAGCCTTTCTCTAAGTTTCAACCATTTCTGACCATGAGTTTTGTGGGGGTCATGGACTTGGTTTGAATTCTCATAGTTTCAAATAATGGAACACTCAAAGCCTTGCTCATTTTGTTCTGTGTGGAACATAGAAACTCAAGGCATTTTGAGTTTTGCTCCATCAAATACAGCCAAATCTGAATGTTCTGACATTCTGAGTTCAGTCATTTGTCCCAAACTCAAAACAAAACGCTCTTCTACTCTCCGCCACCTCCCTAGTGGAGATGAAAGATTTGTTTTTAATGAGAGGCCATAGTCAAATGTTTTACATTAAATAGATAGCATGCAAATTGTTAAACTACTTTTGGCAAACGAGGCAGAAAATCATATAAATATCTCTTCTCTCTCCAGATAGTGAACTTAGAACAACAATGATGACAAAGAATTTGCTGCTTTCTTGATACCCCAAATCAGCTGCTGAGGGTAGCCACTTCACGATGTTGAACACTACAGCCAGTCCTGCCATGATGCCTTTATATGGCTGTTCTTGGAAACACAAATACCAACAACAGGTATTCATATCCCTCCCATTACAAACAAAGTGATTGATTACTAGTTTGATGGAATCTTTTAGATTCTTCACTGAAAAATGGTTCTACCGGTTTAAAGATTAATCCTCTCTATTGCATTGATTGTATCTTTCTTTCTCATTTTTTCAAGCTGCTTCCCCTTTGTTATAATTCATTTTTAGACCATAAGATGGATGCTTTGTCAGCAACTGCAAAACACAGGTGTGAATTTATTCAAGCATGGTTCAAAAGCTCATCAGGACTATTAGTGGCATCTATGGTAAAACAGGAATAAGAAATATGTTATTTCACTCTATTATAACACTTGGGAGTGGCTTCAAGAGCTCTGGCTTCATTAAACTGCTGACCTTACTCCATTCCACTTTTTTTGACTCACATGACTGGACCTCTTTATTGTGATCCCCAACCAGTTTCTGGTACTTGTGCTGTATCCTGGTGGCCCTTGGCTTCCCTCCTATCTTTTGGAACCATTCTCTGACCTCCAACCTCACATATGACGATCATAACCTCCTGATATACCTCAATGCCATTCGAGGGTCCACTGCTTTGCAGCTTGCACACTTCTGAAATAACGTATTACACCACAGCTTTCCAAACTGTGTGTCGCGACACAAAAGTGTGTCACCTGCGGGGCCCGGGTGTGTTGTGTCAAAACCCGGAAGCGCTGATGGTGCGCCGCGTGCGCATGGCGGTGGCGGTCCATCAGCGCTTCCGGGTTTTCACACGGCACACAAGGACACCACCACTGCTGCGGCGCATGAAAATCCGAAAGCGCCACAGCGGCAGTAGCACACAAAAAGCGAAAGCGGCAGCGGTGCTTCCGGGTTTTTGCACGCCGCCACAGTGGCGGTGCTTCCGGGTTTTCTCTCGCGCTGCCGTTGGTGTGTCGGTGCGGGAAAACTTTGGAAAGCTCTCTATTGCACAATACCTCCATCATGTCAAGGTGTGATACAATCCACATGTACATGATTGACAAGAGTTTGACTTTTTAGAACAAAAGGAGTACCAATTGGAAGAGTTCTTGGAGATGTTTTTTATTAGTACTTAGAGTGTTTACATTAGAATAATATTTTAACACAAAGAGAACTAAGCTTCATCAAACAAGCAAATCAAAAAGGAAAGGAAAAAGATAATTGTTCATATTAACTTCTCTATTCTAACTCCATAATGAGAGTATTGTTCTAAGATGGTCCTATTCTTTCTTTCTTTTTATTATAAAAAATTAAGGTGATTTAATCTACTATTAAATAACACTGAGGAAGCGTCTTCGGACAACGCTGGCTCTTCGGCTAAAACAAACGGAGATGAGCACCAGCCCCTAGAGTCGGACACGACAGTGCATGGGAAACCTTTACCTTTACCTAATCTACTATTAGCCCATAAAGGATCAAATGCCAGAAAATAGCACTTCTTCTCTGTTGATGATGCTTCTTCCCAGGGGTAAGACTGAAGAATGCATAAATACATTGCATAAACAATTCAGAAATATAACCCGGTACTGATTAAATTCTGGCAAACAATTTTTCAGCTCCTGTTGTGTAAAGGAAATAGTAGTATTGATCTCCCAGATTTGTTGTGAGGATAAATTATATGGCTGTCAGTCACATTGCAGATTAAAAAGAATTATGTATATAATCAGATAATAAACACTGCCAACTGCTTTTTTTCATTCCTCTTATTTTAGTGCTGGACATATAAAAATATCACCAAATACCCCCAGTCCACGCGATTGGCTCCCGCCTGCAAACCCCGCCCCCTGGTCCATGCTCCGGTTCAGATCTTCCTTCCGCACCATTCCTGCCGGGTTTGAAAAATGGGACAAAATTGAGATTTTTATGAAAATGACGGGACTGTTGAAAAATGCTTAAAAGACGGGACTGTCCCATTCAAAACGGGGTGTATGGTCAGCCTATGTTAAGACATCAGGCTAGAAACCATGAGACCATGAGTTCTAGTCCTGCCTTAGGAAAGAAGCCAGCTGGGTGACTTTGGGCTAGTCACACTCTCTCAGTCCTAGGAAGGAGGCAATGGCAAGCCACTTCTGAAATCTTGCCAAGAAAATTGCAGTGACTTGTCCAGGCAGTCACCAGGAGTCAACACTGGAGATGGGGCGGTAATATAAATCAAATTATAAATAAATTATAAATAAATAAACACTGACTCAAAGGAACACCCACGCACACACTATCCTAAGTATGGTCACCAAGGAGAAGGCCCCATTTTCTTTTTGAATTTTATACAGGGCAAATTCCATGAATCTATTGCGGGCAGACTTCTAAGTCATCAAGTCAACATGCATACACTTGCCCTTCACCTCTTCTCAAAGGATGTATTATGCTTAAGGGGTTGTTAGAATAGCCTGACCACATTTCCTTGAGACAAAAACAGGACAGTGGGATGGCAAAACGGGACGGGGTCTTATGCCGCCATGCCGGTCTCCGAACCCCGCCCCCGGTCTGCATGATTGGCTCCCACCTGCAAACCCTGCCCCTGGTCCGCGCAATTGGCTCCCACCTGCAAACCCTGCCCCCCCCCCCAGTCTGTGCAATTGGCTCCCGCCTGCAAACCTCACCCCCCCCCATCCGTGGAAAAATTGTCTTCCACAAAACTGGTCCCTCGTGCCAAAAAGGTTGGGTACCCCTGCTTAAACAGGTAAAAAAGGTAAAGGTTCCCCCCACACATTTGTGCAGTCGTGTCTGACTCTAGGGGCCGGTGCTCATCTCCGTTTGTTAGCCGAAGAGCCAGCGTTGTCCGAAGATGCTTCCACGGTCATGTGGCCGCATGACGCGCGTGGAACGCTGTTACCTACCCACCAAAGTGGTATCTATTAATCTACTTGCATTTGCATGCTTTCGAATTGCTAGGTTGGCAAGAGCTGGAGCTAGTGCGGGAGCTCACTCCGCACGCAGGGCTAGGGATTTGAACCTCCGAACTTGCGATCTTCCGATCGACAAGCCTGGCGCCTTACCTGCTGAGCCACCACGCCCCATCAAATGCCCATTAAACAGATTACTGTTTATATAAAAAGATTTTTGTTTTCATTAAAATGAAAAACTTTTATTACATTAACATATTGAGCTAACAATTATTCTTCAGTGACAGAACTCATACAAAAATTTAGGTACACATAGAGGGGGACTGTATTTCACCACAATCGTACCATGAATATTTCTCCGATGAAGTAATCCTATGCAGCAAATTTTGGTCTTTCAATACCTTATCATAAAACTTCTCACACTCCATGATACCTGTGTTGTGGACACAAACTCCACCCCTCATATACATGTGTGCAACATTACAATACAACTACAAAATAGTGTAGCTTGCACTGTGACATCATGACTTACATTTTATTACTTTGGCATCTTTGTGATAAGAAACACACATCTAGGATGACAGGTGCTACATGAGCATTCCTGCTCACCTGGAAGCACTTTTTTGTGCTTAAATCCAAAGAGCTGTACAGCTCTCCTAGTCTGTTCTTGGATGAGGGTATCCCAGGGCTGCAGGTTAGATTGGGTAGATCAAAAATGCATCCTAATGTTTCAGCCAGGAATATAACCCTGAAAAAATGTTTCAGCCACGAATATAACCCTGACTTCTCAAGTCTGTGCCAATGTACTTCATATTTTGGCTTCCCCACAACACGGATAGATTAGACAACAGTTTGTCAAATGGAAGAAAATGGAGTGTTCCAATTTCAAGGTGAAACAAACACTGGGCTGAAGCTGCAGCCCTGGTCTCAGTGGAGTGGCAGCTATTAACTGTAACAGCTCAAACAAGGGTTTCCCTTTTCCCTTGTGAAAAACGAATCCTGTATTTTTCTTGCCACAAGTAGCTCGCTCTCTCGCTTTCCCTCCCTCCCTCCCAGGGCAGTCTGTCCTGTGAGTGTGTGACTGTGTGTGTGTGCATCTGATCGGGCTTGGCCGAGGGAGGAGAGTTGTTGGGCCGCCGAGCAGGAGAAGCAGGAGCTGGCTGCACTGGGGGTCTTCAGCGGGCAGCAAGGGGCGTAGTGGTGCGGCTGAAGCCCCCCAGCATGGCCGGCTCCTGCTTCTCCTGCTCGGTGGCCTGACAACTCTCCTCCCTCGGCCAAGCCCGATCAGATGCACACACACACACTCACAGGACAGACTGCCCTCGGCAGGAGCCGGCCATGCTGGGAGGCTTCAGCGGGTGGCGAGGGGTGGAGTGGTGTGGCTGAAGCCCCCCAGCGCGGCCGGCTCTTGTCAAGGATGGTGGCCCACCACCGCCCCAGCCCCCTCGGGCTTGGCTGAGGGAGGGAGGAGAGTTGCTGCTGCCGCCGCCGCCGCCACCGCAGCCACAGCCGCACAGGAGAAGCAGGAGCCAGCCGCGCTGGGGGGCTTCAGCTGCACCACTCCACCCCTTGCCACCCGCCGGGCTGTGGGAGCTCCTGCAGCCTGGCAGGTGGCAAGGGGCGGCGTGGTGCGGCTGAAGCCCCCCCCAGCGCGGCCAGCTCCTGCCGAGGATGGAGGCCCACCGCCACCCCGGCCCCCTCGGGCTTGGCTGAGGGAGGAGAGTCAGTGCCGCTGCCACCACCACCACCGTGCAGGAGAAGCAGGAGCCAGCTGCGCTGGAGGGCTTCAGCTGTACCACGCTGCCCCTTGCCGCCCACCGGGCAGTGTTTGTGCATCTCGGCCTGCCTCTCCGCGCCCTTGTTTGCCATGCACTGATAGGCAGGAGGGCTTCCTTTTCCGGGCTGCCTCCGAAAATGGGACAAAACCGAGATTTTTTTCAAAAAGACGGTACAGTTCAAAAATGTTAAAATAACGGGACTGTCCCGTTCAAAACGGGACGTATGGTCAGCCTATGTTAGAACTGCTAAAATAAAGATACAGCCTTCAATTCCACTGTAGCATATTTGGAAAGGACCTCAACAGTAATCTTGTCTAATCTCCTACCAATGTGAAAAATCTACTGCTGCAGCATCTCTAATAAGTTCCAATCTAGCCTCTAGGGAGAGTTCAACATCTAGAAAATAAGAATAGTTATAATCTACTCCCATTTTAGACATACAGCATGTCTTTATTATGTTTATTTTTTTACATAAAGTGTATTCAATTTTCATTGCTCAGTAGTGCTAATATAAACACATTTTCATTTCAGTTTTAATGAGTTTGGTTTTGTGCTTAATTTCTGAGATTCAGTTCATTATTTATCAATTGCAGAGTTGTTTCATGTGGCTTTAGAGGCCAGCTAAAGCCTGTATTGATGAGTCTGCTGAACGTTTGGATCACTGCAGAATGGGCCATGGAAATGGCTGTGCCCTTCATATATTTGCTATTTATAGCCACTTTGAAAGGTTGTGCACATTTTTTTTTTAATTTTCTATCCCGCCTTTATTATTTTTATAAATAACTCAAGGCAGGGAACATCCCTAATACTCCTTCCTCCTCCTATTTTCCCCACAACAACCACCCTGTGAGGTGAGTTGGGCTGAGAGAGAGAGACTGGCCCAAGGTCACCCAGCCGGCTTTCATGCCTGAGACGGGACTAGAACTCTCAGTCTCCTGGTTTCTGAAAGCATGGCCAAAAAGTGAAAGACACCAGTAACACCTTGGTACTATATAATGGCACATGGTAGTATATAATGTCACCTTGGCAGTACATAATGAACGGTGTCCTGCTTTTAAAAATATACTCTGCACAATATTTAGATTATATTTAGATTAAGCTGACCAGTTTCTTGGATGGCTTCATTTATAATCAGGATCAAAATTTCCCTACCCCAATTAATTAATTAATTAATTAATCAATCAATCAATCAATCCTAGTTAGTTCTGAACTTTGATCAACGTGTATCATTTTTCTGTGTTTAAGAAGAATAATCTTAGTTATTTGAGTATGAGTGACTATAAATTGTACAGAAGCAGATTTCTGCTAAAGACTGTGAGAAACTTCCCAATGTAAGTAGCTTTTACACTAGTCATTCCATTGTGAAACAAAAATTGGATTATGATCTATCACAGATGCTGTAATTGCAATCTGAACTGTATATCATATATTGAATAAGAAGTTGGACTCATTGTAGTTTTCCATGACAATATTTCCCAAATTTGACAACCTTCAATGTATAGACTTCAGCTTCCACAATTCCTCAGCCAGAACGGCCATTGTTCTTGAGCATATTTCTGGCTGAGTTCATTTTTTTCTAACAGGAAAAAGGTTGATCAAGAACAGCTTATAAAATCATTTTGAAACCCCCTTGAGAAGTTCATAATGCTGAGAAAGGTGAAAGGAAAGAAAAGAAGAAGACCACCAGCAAGGTTGATGGACTTGATTATAGTGACCATGGATGCCCTATTGCGAGACACGAAGGGCCAGTTTGGAACAGATCATCCCAGAGTGATTGTATCTGTGTGGCCTCTAAGAGCCAACACCAACTTGACGCCCATAGTCAATCAATTTAATTAAAGTAAGCTGTGACTGCTGCATGAAAGACTAGCTCTCTCTGTTTTTTGGTACATAGAAGGAGATAGTTCACATGTAGAAGCTTCAAAAAATTTACACATACCACTTTCTCCCCAAACTATGAGCTTCCAAATAACCTTCTTTCCATAGTGGAACTGATGTTTTAAAACAGTATTTTCTAACATGATGCCATCAAGATGTGTTGGATTACAATTCCCAGCATTCATGAAGACTGGCAGAGTCTGTAGATTGCCTCTTTGATGTGAATACAGAACTAGTTTTGGCAATTTCCACATTGGCTGATTGAATTCCAAGGTCAGACCTCTCCCTTTAAGAGCATGCTACTCTCTTTATGTACGTTTCCGGTGATCATAGATTTATTATGTTAATTCTGTTCTTTTTAATACCATGCCTATTTTATTGTCTTTCAAATTAAAGCTTTACCTGACATAAAGGAATTGTAAAATATAAACCATGGCCATGTCCTCACTTGCATCTAAACATGGTTCAAATATGGCCTGACAACCTATTTTTTCTATCATATCCCCATGATACTGCCTTCATCTTTCTTCAGCACGTGTGAATTAGCCTGAAAATGCTTGTAGCTGATTTGGTGTTAAAGTAGTACTTTTTCTCCTTTAGCTGTCAGCAGCCTGTAGACTTTCAAAGTGGGTAAAATCTTCTGACCATTCTGTCAGTGATATGTTCTGGTAACCTGTAGGGATGAGAACAGCCTGCCATCTATTGGCCATTTCAGGTTCTTGCAGGCACACCAGGGACATTCTCTGCTGCCACCATCCTTTTGGTGGTGGTGTCCCTTCCTAGCAGAAAGTCTTGGGCACAGCAGCTATGCTCAAACCTGGCAATAACCTCAGCAGGAGGAGGTGCCTCCTAAAGTGTGAGAGTCCAGCTTGGTTAAATCTCAAAAGCAGCAGCTAAAGCCCATCAAATGACAATTTAGCAGGCTAGGTGAGCTGCTGGGTAAAGTAGGAAAGCTGGAACATGAGTCTGGGTTTTGAAAGAACCATGTTCTTCCATTTTACCCAGTAACCACCACCCCCTCAAGCAGAAACAGGAACTATTGATGGACAACATCTGGGCTATTTCTTTCCTTTTTGGTGGCTCTGTATCTTTAAACCAGACTTGAACTATAGCTTTCATAATAGAGAATGTTTTCCAACAAAGGATTGTCTTCTCAAAAGCAGGGCATATGAGCTGAGTATACCTGATTGAAGATGTTCTTTTACAATGAGCCTCTGGAGACAAGCGAGTAGAATGAAGAAGCTGGTGACAAAATGAAGAATGAAGAAGCTTTGACAAAACCACCATGAGTTAAGCTCATCTGAAAGGAGATTTTATTACGTCCACACGCTGGCTCTTCGGCTAACAAACGGAGATGAGCAACGACCCCTAGAGTCGGACACGACATGACTGCACAAATGTGCGGGGGGAACCTTTACCTTTTTATAACGATTCTGTTCTTTCCTTTTTCTCATGCATCTCACAATCCCTTCTTCCCTTTCTTTCAGCAATTCCACATCCAAACGTAACATCCACACAGCCTCAAGCCATTAATAAGAAGTAGAGGTCAAGGGGGCTTGAACCTCCCCAGCACTCAGCCTCAAGTCCTTCTATCCCCACCTCTTATCAATAGGTCATAAAAACTTGATATGACAGGGAATGATGCCCCCCCTCCCTGGGAGTTTCTTTTCTCAATTTTCTACTGCCTTTCTTCCCCACTTTCCTCTGCCACTGTTGTCTTTTGTTACATGTGTTCTCTCTGGATTTCAGGCCCTTCCTATTGGTCTCCTGGAAAAACTGAGCCAGTCAGTATTTGAGGGGGAACAAATATTGCCTCATCCAATTTGTCATCAGAATTGTATTTATTTCCCAGAGTAGTAGGTTAGGTTTCGTTTCCTTTAGATAAAAGCACAGTGGAGATCAACCAGTTGATCATTCAAAGACAAGCATGCAAAATAAAGTAGGATTTTTCCATATCAAACAAATGCCAACATGGTTTTATGGGTTTTTTTATAGTTCTGGGTTTTATTGTTGTTGTGAGCCACCCAGAGTTGTGTTTTAAGATGGGCGGCTATACAAATCTTTTAAATAAATAAACAAACATCAGACAACTCACAGCTACCTAAAATGCAAGTTATTTCTCTCTGTATATCTCTGATAATGTCTACCCCTGAGTACATGGGATTAATATTAACCATTAGCCATAACAAGAATGCACTTTTAGTGCTTTGTTTTAAATAATATAGCCATCCAAATCAAGTTCTCTTGCTCACTTTGGCAGCAGATATACTAAAATTGGAATGATATACAGAGAGAGGAGTCAGATGAACCTGGAAATTAAAACTAAAACTTCACTTTTAGCAAGGATTTTTTTTTCCTTTTTTGGCAATAGACAAGCCTAGTAAAAGCCAAAGTCATATGCTGCTTTTCTATTATCCTTGTTGAAGCTGCCGTTAATTTTGAACATTTCAATATGCAGCTTTCTTGCTACTGAAATGAATATATATCAGGAAGAAAAGTACGTAGCTGGCAAAGCCCTGGAGCCTAATCAAGACCATGGCTGACTTTTTCAGGAGCTTGATTAACACTAGCAGATGCTTTGTGTCATAATTTGTTATGAGTTGCTCAGTTTTCTTGCAGTTAGACAAGGCAAAGCCACAGTGACTGTGCCAGGATGATAGCACTAATAGATGTGTTTGTTGTTGGGAGTTTCTGCTAACACACTGAGCAAAACAAAGCCAATGAACCCACCCACCCCTGGCACTTTGCACATTTCAAAATCATCCTGGAAGGCTTTGTTGGAGCACAGACAGCGTCAGCATTTTAATGTGCGGAAAGTGGTTGGAAGCACACATGCTCTGACTTATGGAAGCATTTGCTTTCAGGACAACAAATACAGATTGCTGCCCCTTCCATGATATTCCTCTTCATCCTGTTTTGATTATTTTGTATGAGTGTCTTCCTTTGCTGTTAAACTTTCTCCAGAGCAAGCAAATATATATATATATATATATATATATATATATATATATATATATATATATATAGAGAGAGAGAGAGAGAGAGAGAGAGAGAGAGAGAGAGAGAGATGATATGAAAATGAAAAAGGACATCAAAAGCATTGACTCTTGCTTTGCTTTGACCTCACTTTGCAAAAAAGTGTATAGAGCCTCTGATCTATTTATTTGTTCTCTGTCTCCCATATCTTCTTTAGATTTGATAGAAAAGCTGACCCCAGAGGTTGAGAGGTCAGAAGAAGCAAGAAAGAGGAAGTTGGTAGTTAACCAAAAGCAGACATATGCTTGTGAAGTTGGAAGAGTTGAAAAGGAGGACAAGTAAGCATTTCATATGTAGAGAAGTGTGGTGAAATACTGGGGGGCAGGGAGGGGGAGATCATGGCATTGTGACCCTCAAAAGAAATGGGTGACACAGCTTAACACCTGTTCTCATCTTGAAGCTGCCCTTGGATGAGGTCACAAAAAGGGGGGAAATACTCCTTTAGCACCAATACAGCTAAAGACCACTGAGGACTGTCTCATTTATGAGCTGGTGACAAGAGGAAAGTAAAATTGTGGGTATGTGGCAAAAAAAGAAGAGGTTACAAGGGCATGCTTGCATCATGGTTGGGTGTAAGTGGGCGCAAGCAGTGTAATTCATTCATTATGCTGAAAGATTTATCTTCTAAGTCAAGACAAGAGAAGATATTCATAGCAGGCACCCGAGAACTCCTCTGGGAACTTGACTGTGAACTTTTAAATCTTAAGTTTTTACTGTTACCAGTGAGACAAAAGGAGTTTTAAAAAAAAAAAAAAAAAAAAGCCAAAGATGTATGGCCTGCAAGAACTAGAATTAGGGGAGAAATTTCTTTGGTACACATTTTAATAGGTAGAAACCTAACCCACAATTACTAAAATAAAATGTGAACAGGAACACACATATTCTTTTAGTTTTTGCATGTCTCCAAATTTTATGACAGATTTTTTTAAAACTAAACAAAAATAGCAAGGTATATTTGAGGGGGCATGACATATTACTAAAATGTGTGCATTAGAGAAAATTAACAAAATTGAATTTTTAGGGGAACATCTTTGCCAAGAATGTGTGTATTACAGAAAATTATATGTGTCTATGCTGTAACAAAAGCAAAGGTAAGTGTAAAGTGTTTTCAAGTTTCACACAGACTTGAAACAAATCCTTCACAAACTGATGTATACAGTATATGAGAAGAAAATTAGTTCTGAAAAGATCAAGGTTCCAAATTAAAAAACATACAGCATACCCATTGGTAGCTTTACAAAGATGTTACCCTGTGTGCTTCCATCTCTGGCATTGAAAAAAACCTGCTTCAGAAAACAATAAAAACTAAAACAATATTTGCTGCTACTTTCTGAAATGCAGTTATCATTTATCAAATATTAGGTAATTTTGAAGAGAATCCCCCCAAACAATGCAGGAAACAACTGGGTGTTTCCTCAAAGGAGCAGGTGATGCAGCTATTTTTATAAATGACAAACCATTATATGTCTAGCTGCAGCTGGCAAATATAAAATAAAATAAAATATGAAACTCAAACTTGTGAGAACGTAGGGTTCCACAAGTGGTCACTAGGGTTTCCCTGGGAGATCATGATTTATTTAAAAAATTATTTGAAATTCAGGCAACTTCACATTAAAGAGGTAAGTTTCATTCTTTATTTTTAGTTTAAGAACACTGTTAATGCATATATACTGGCCTACACATGAAGCAAATATAGTAATTGTGTAACTTCTGGTCTATATTTGAGCCTGAATGTGCAGGGGTTCCCCGAAGCCTGAAAAATATTTCAAGGGTTCCTCCAGGGTCAAAAAGTTGAGAAAG
Source organism: Charina bottae (assembly GCA_023362775.1). Classification (NCBI taxonomy): domain Eukaryota; kingdom Metazoa; phylum Chordata; class Lepidosauria; order Squamata; family Charinaidae; genus Charina; species Charina bottae. The sequence goes on along the minus strand of JALMGJ010000001.1, from coordinate 74,352,508 downwards.
GCTGTTCTAGTGAGTATGTGAATAATTTTGGTTTTGTTGGATTGTTTCAGGAATGAAACCAGAATGAAAACATGCCTTGAAATGCCAGAGTTGTGGCATAAAACATGTTCCATAAATGGGTTGCAGAGGCCTTAGAAAATTGTGTGTGGAAACCACATGAATTTGGTGACATACAAAGCTGGTTGAAAGTCTATGGGAGGAGATGGGGGAAGGCTATTCTGACTTTCTGTTTTATATATATATATAAAACAATATATATATATAAAACAATATATATATATATATATATATATATATATATATATAATGAGCGACATAATATCTAGCTCATTTCTAAAATCTGTGGCTTCAAAATAATACAAAACACAAGCCAATACAATATTCAACAAAATGATTTTCACTTAATAATATAGCATCCCATAGGCTTACACATCATGGCTCAGTTAAATTGGCATTTCATGTTTGATTATTATGAAGTCATTCTCCAGAAATGCAGAAATCCTCTTCCTCCAAGAGGTGTCGTGATAACTGGAGCTGGAACTATGTGGCTTATTATGAATTCCAGACTACATCACCCCTGCCTTTTAAAAAATCTGAAGAAAACATTCACATTTGCTAGAGCAATGCGGATGCAAGTCATTCTTTTAATGTTCCTTTGATATTTATTCCAGTTCCAGTAAAATAACCATAGGGCTTAATAGAAACTGTTCTGATCTTTGTACGTATCTAAAGATGTGCTGAAGGAAGCAGGTGAAAAGAGCACACTGTATTTGCACAACAGTTTCTGAAAAGGTTCAGTATACCGTTTGCAGTCTGCACTTTCCTGAGCAAAAAAATATATATTTTTGTCTTTCAGGAGTAAATATTACTTTTTAAATTCTTTGTTCATATTAAGACAGAGCTTTCCAAACTGTGTGTCGGGACACGTTAGTGTGTCAGCTGCAGTGTCTGGGTGTGTTGGGGCTGCAGCTGCCTCCAAGCCCTGCCAGGATTCCGTGCAAGTCCTAGTGCCTGCCTTCTGCCTCCAAACCTGCTGTGATTCCACGCAGGTCCTAGTGCCTGCCTTGTGCCCTGCTGTAAGAGTGTGTTATGAAATGATGCATGTCTAAAAAGTGTGTCACCAACATGAAATGTTTGGAAAGCTCTGTATTAAGAAGTTAGCATGAAATTTCAGTAGCACCTTCCTTGCTTTTTTCTTTTCCCCCATTCCTTTTTACATAAATTCATCAGGTTTCATTTGACAGATCAGCTCAAAAATCTCCATGAATATGTTTGTGCATTTGTCTGGGTTTATATATTTTCATTATGTGCATTATATAAATATTGAGGAGAGAAAAGCATGAGTTTCTTCTTCAGTTGGAGATACATTATTCCAGTACCTGTATGAACTTGCCCTAATATTATGATCAGCAAGACAGGCAGAACTTCCTTAGTTCAAACTTTTCGTAGAACTTTCTCTCCCAGAGAAGCTCAATTATATTCCTGTCTGCATGTGATTAAACTCTGTTGTGCCAGGGTGGAAAAAAAAACTTAGACACTGCTGGATTTTGTTTTGAAATTGTAATTGTGTTTTCATTGGTTAGATGATGCACCAGTGGAAAACAAAAATAGACAATATAATGTTTTTTATAATCTCTGTCTATCTGTTCAGTCGTGTCCGACTCTTGGTCACTTTGTGGATCGATGCTTTCCATGCCTTTCTATCTCTTACAGCTTCCTTTAGTTCCATCAAAGTCATTCCGGTGTCCCTTCTGATGGTGTCAAGCCAGTGAATCCTAGGGCGGCCCCTTCTTCTTTTACCACTGATCAGTCCCAGCATAATTGTCTTTTCGAGTGAGTCGGCTCGCATAACATGACCGAAGTATGACATGTTTTTGTTTGGTGATCTTGGCTTCCAGGGATATTTTTGGTTTGACTCTGTCTAGGACTTCCTTGTTGGTAATCTTTGCTGTCCATGAGATGCATAGTAGTCGTCTCCAGCACAATTCGAATGCATCTATCTTTCTCCTATCTGCCTTCCTCAAAGTCCAAGTTTCACAACCATATACTTTTTATAATGGCAAAGCCAAATACAATTTAAGGTGATGTACAAGATTTGAAGTGTTAACTGAATCTCCAGATGTGGAACAAATTACTTAAGGAAATGATGAACCACCTTTGCTGGGAGGAAACTGGATAAATGCGTCTCAGAAGGCGCATTTGGATTCCTGAACTGAGCAGGGGGTTGGACTCAATGCTCCAAAATGCCCCATCCAACCTACAGTATAATTTTATTACTTATTAGCATAACCCAAAGTCCCGGAGGCCTTCTGGGAAACTGCTGATGGTGGGCAACTGAAGCTGTCAGAGTGCGCACCGTGGGGCGGCCTGCTCCTTTTTCCAAGACACCAGTGATCCACGTTCTATGCCGTAAATAGACAATCAGAGATATTGCGGGTTTGGTTCCAGACCACTGCAATAAAGCAAATATCACAGTAAAGCAAAGCAAGTCACACAAACTTGTTGGTTTCCCAGTGCATATAAAAGTTATGTTTACACTATACTGTAGTCTATTAAGTGTGCAATAGCATTATGTCTAAAAAACCCAATGTACATACCTTAATTTAAAAATACTGTATTGCTAAAAAATGCTAATCTGTTGGGGAAATGGCACCGATAGACTTGCTCGATGCAGGGTTGCCACAAACCTTCAATTTGTAAAAAAAACCCGCAATATCTGTGAAGCGCAATAAAGCGAAGCGCAATAAAATGAGGTATGCCTGTAAACCCAGCTGTTTTATACAATACCTGGATGCAGTTTGAGGGGTTTTTTGCTTCCAGATTTGTTGGGGTTTGTATATACCCAGGAATTTACAGATAGATAAATTATACTGGAGAGGCTTGATATCTAGGTGAGAGGGGAATTATTCTGCAAGTCACCCAATTAGCAGCCATTGTTGTAGGGATGATGTGGCAGCTATGACTCATACTACAGGTGCTAATAGTTTAGTTGGGTGTGGCAGATGATGAGAGTGACCTATAATGTGATTGGTCAGTTTATGTATATAAGCAGAGGAGTCTGGTGTTCTTTCTTCTCGTTGCTGTTGAAACTTCTCATCGCTGTATTGCTGTGTCATTTGTTACTGCTATTGGATGTATTTGGACTGCGTATGTATATAAAGTAAATAGGCTATTTTATCTAATCTCTGCTTGATTGTCTATTTACTGCATAGAACGTGGACCACTGGTGTCTTGGAAAAAGGAGCAGGCCGCCCCACGGTGCGCGCTCTGACAAGATTTCATGAGCAAGACAATGTTCAGAACCACCTCAGGTCAACCTGCAATTGTAGCACAGGATCAATTCCACAAGGCTTGCACTTCCAAAAAGTTCTTTGTTCACAGTCAGCAAATGGGTGGAAAGTGGGGATCATTCAGAGCTAGTCTGGAAGGAGAGGGGCAAGCCTCCTCATATCACAGAATCATCCGCCCATAGGGGTCCCCCCATTCCTTCCCAATATGCCTCTACGCATATACCGGATGGTTACATAACTCGGTGTTGCCTTGGGTGGTCTATTATGTCTTTTGTCCTTTCTTCATGAGCTAAGATTTCTCTCCATGTAGAGGGTCACATAGGCTGTATCCTGCCTTGAGATTTGACTGCTGTAGCCATTAATGATGGGCGTCTCAGTGTGTGTTACACTGCAGCGAATAGCACAAATAATTCCAAACAAAACAAAGAAGGGAAATAATTACTTCGTAAGCAAAGGGATTAATTTCTTCATGACTTGAATAATAGTTTATGTTGCTGGCAAGACACAAACTTTAATAAATCACAGCAATTAGTGTCGCCTGGGAGGTTGGAGTTTGTTTTTGCCTTCCAGAGGCCTTATGATTATCTTATATTTCTTCACCATTTGACTCCAGGATATGAAAATGCAGTGTTCTTTTGTTTTTATTCCTTTTCTACTGATTGATTGTATTAATTCTTTATGGCATATATATGAGAGAAAGAGAGAGACAGAATGAAGCTCATCTGGAAGCCTTATTTGCATTTCTGATGTGTCCCCTGCTGGAGTGAAATAGCTGCATTTCTTGTGCTTCTCACCTGAATCCTCAGCAGCAGCTAGCAAGGAATTTGGAGGAGCCACCTGCAATGGCATTCCACCTTGCTGGGGTGGGTAGGGGGAGCTGGCTACTGCTCAAGACAATTTCTGACCAAACGCTTTGAAGTTAAACTTCTCATTAATTAGGCTATTATAGAAGCAGAGAATATTGGAATGGGAAGACCAAAAGGAACTTGGAGCTTTGGAAAATTTCAAGCAGCGATGGTGAAGAAGAAAGAAAAAAGGAAGGGAGGCTTCCATTTTGCTCATGTAACAGAGGCAAAGCAGTCCAGCTGATCTCAAACAAAGTCTGAAGGCATCATTTGAATGGGTTGCTTCTTGGATAGCCATATAAGAGATGGTTGACGGCATAAATCCCACAGTTTTGTCCTGGGTACTGCCCAGTATGATCAGGTCATAGCATTTTAAGGTTAATGGGATTGTGGAAGATACAAGTCTAATCAGCTCACGGCACTTATTTGCAGTTTCAGCATGCCAAGCAAATGGGCCATGTAAATATCTCCAGCAGTTATTGGAACCTGCTCAGTCATTCTGCAATATTGTCTAACAGTTCTTCCCAGGAGAAAGCTCCCCCTAATATTTCACTGAAATTATCTTTCTTGCCGTTTTCATCCATTAGTTTCATGCTTGTGCATTGTCTGCCAGTCCATCAATTATTTATTTATTTATTTATACATCAAATTTCTATCACTGCCCATCTCACCCCCAAGGAGGGACCCTGGGCAGTTCACAGTAAAAATAAATTTTAAAATTTAGTAATACCAATAATAATACATATAAAGCTAAAATATAATACAATAAAATCCAGATGGTAATGAGTTCTCTTCCGGTCCATGAGTGTGTAAAAAGCCGGTTTAGGGCACCAGCCGTCCCCAAGAGTGGGGGGACGATTTCCCTCCCTGCCCTAGGCACTATGGCAAAACCAGGTCTTCAGTTTTTTACGGAAGTCCAGGAGAGAGGGGACTTGCCTCAACTCCGGGGGAAGAAAGTTCCAGAGGGCGGGAGCCACTGCAGAGAAGGCCCACTTCCTGGACCCCGCTAGATGGAATTCTCTTATAGACAGAGTCCGTAGTATGCCCTCTCTGCATGACCGGGTGAGGCGGGTCGATGTGATGGGGATGAGATGGTACTTTAGGTAACCTGGACCCATGCCATGTAGGGCTTTAAAGGTGATAACCAACACCTTGAATTGGACCCGGAAGCAGACTGGAACCCAGTGCAGCTCGCATAGTAGAGGTGTTATGTGTGCAGATCTTGGGGCACCTAGAATCATCCGTGCGGCCACATTCTGGATCAGTTGTAGCTTCCAGATACTCTTCAGGGGTATCCCCATGTAGAGCACATTACAGTAGTCTATATGGGAGATGACCAGGGCATGAGTAACCGTTCGAAGGGCCCCTCGATCCAGGAATATCCATATTCATACCCAGTCTTCTCTTCTTCAGAGCAGCATATTCTGTTTAGAAACAAGTCAGTCCCTCTTGGATTTGTTCAGTTTTCCGGCCAGAAGGTTCTTTTTGGCCTATTCCACCATCAGTTTGTTAATCTGGCAAAATAAACAAGGCAGCAGAAGAATTCTAACATTTTGCGCTTCTCCAAATTGATACATTTTAATGTGTTTTTCCAAATTTGTGACTTTTTGCAGAAGATAGCATTTTTACATGTTCTGTGCATTTTTATGTATACTGCCCTGCGCACTCCTTGCCCCGTTCACCTGGTGGAGTGCAATCCTCCCCCATCCATTCAGAGGCCAAGCATAACCCTATAAGACAGGCCCCCTCGCTCCTGGATTTCAGAAAAAAAATTAAAAACCTGGCTCTCTGATCTCGCCTGGGGCAAAAAGGAAAGCAATCAAGCTTGGGGATGGCTGATCCCCTAGTACCACCTTAAATATCTAAAATATTTTAAATATATTCAACGTCACTTTAGAAGCACCTGCCTCTTGGATTTTATTGTATTTTTATTGTAATTTTATTGTATTGTATTTTTATTACTGTTTTTATTGTATTTTGTTGATATTGTGTTGTGAACCGCCCAGAGTCCCTCCTTGAGGGGGAGATGGGCGGTTATAGAAATTCAACAAATAAATAAACAAACAAACAAACAAACAAACAAACAACCCTCGCTATGGAGAAGTCTTTTTTTTTTTTAATCTTCAAGTCAGTTTTTGACTCCTGGCAACTGCTTGGACTAGTCCCTGCAGTTTTCTTGGCAAGGTTTTTCAGAAGTAGCTTGCCATGGCCCTCTTCTTCCTAGGACTAAGAGAGAGTGACTGGCCCAAGGTCACTCAGCTGGACTTGTGCCTAAGGTGGGACTAGAACTCATGGTCTCCCGGTTTCTAACTTGGTGCCTTAACCACTAAACCAAACTGGCTCTCATAATGTATGCAACTATACATGCACTTTTCCTCAAAATAGACAAAATTTAGTGTGTGTGTGTGTGTATATACATACATATATGTTGTCCAGTGCAGTATGTATGTATATGTGTGTGTGTGTGTGTATGTGTGTGTATATATATATTTAAATATATAATTTATATATAGTTTGTTTATATATATATATACATATATATATATATATATATATATACACATACATACATACACACACACACACACACACACACACATACGTACACTGTGTGTGTGTATATATACACACACACACATGCTTCAAGCACTGATGCAGAAGAAAAGGAGGTTGATGGCTTCTATGATCAAGTTCAATTCGAAACTGACAAAACATGCAAGCAAGATGTGTTGCTTGTGTTTGATGACTGGAATGCCAAAGTTGGAAACACGAAAGAGGAAAATGTAGTTGGATTGTATGGCTTAGGAAACGAAAATGAAGCAGGAGACTGATTTATCAATTTCTACCACTCCAATGATTTCTTTATATCTAACACTATCTTCAAACAACCAAAACAATACCTTTATACATGGACATCACCAGATGGAGTATATAGAAATCAAATTGACTATTTTATTGCTGAAAGGAGTTGGAAGAGCTCGATTATAGCATCAAAGACATTGCCAGATGCTCACTGTGGAACAGATCATGAATTGCTCATGTGCAAGCTCCAAGTTAAGCTAAGGAAGAAGAATGCCAGTCAGTTTCCATATGATCTTGAACATATATCCACCATTTTCAAGGAGGACATCAGGAATCGAAGTCCTGAACCTCATTGATAGAGAACCAGAGGAATTATAGAATGAACTTTAAAAAGTTCTTAAGGATGAATGTGAATAGAGACTGCCAAAAATGAAGAAAGAGAAGAAAGCAAACTGGATGTCAGAACAAACCATGGAAATTGCCAAGAACAGAAGAGAAGCCAAAGCCAAGAAAGACAAAAATCTCAGAAAGGAACTTAACAGAGTTTCAGAGAGCTATTAAAAGAGACAAGAAGCAGTATTACAATAACATATGTAAAGACACTGAAGATGGAAACAAACATGGAAAAACAAGGAAAATCTTTCAAAAAATCTCTGAACTCAGAAGGAGGTTCCAACCTCAAATTGATATGCTAAAGGACACCAAAGGAAAAAAAGTAACCGATTGAAAGGAGATCAAAGGAAGATGGAAGGAGTATACTGAAACACTATACAGCAGAGATGTCAACATCCAAGACACCTTAGAAGATATTCCTTACTTACAAGAACCTCTAGTACTAGAAAATGAAATTAGATCAGCACTCCAGTCATTACCAAATGTGAAAGCTACAGGAACTGATGGAATACCCACTGCAATATGGCAAGCAACAGAAGAAAAATCAGTCAACGTTCTAACCAAGCTATGCCAGCAAATCTGGAAAACGACACAGTGGCCAACCAATTGGGAGAGGTCAATTGACATTCCAATACCAAAAAAAAGGAGACTTAAAAAATGTGCAAACTATCTTACAATATCCTTAATTTCACATGCTAGCAAAATAATGCTTAGGATCATCCAATGCAGATTAGAGCCCTACATGGAAAAAGAGATGCCAGATGTTCAAGCTGGCTTTAGAACAGGCTGAGGAACATGAGACATTATTGCTGATGCATGCTGGATAATTGAGAAAGACAAAGAATACCAAAAAGAAGTCAGTATGTGCTTCATCAATTATAGAAAAGTCTTTGATTGTGTCGATCACATCAAGCTGTGGAATGCGCTCAGGAAAATGGGAATCCCAGAACATCTCATTGTCCTCCTGAGAAACTTATATACAGGTCAGGAAGCCACAGTACGGACAGAATATTTATTTATTTATTTTATTCAATTTATATGACCGCCCATCTCCCCCAACGGGGAACTCTGGGCGGTTTACAATAAAATCGCATTTAAAACAAGATATAAAATATAAAATTTAAAATTACAGTTTGATTAATACAATTAAATAATTATAAAATCCAATTTGGCAAATTAACTTAACACAAAGGAAGGACATTATGAAATTAACCACCGCCATGAGGAACTATTACTTCCCCCTTCCCATGCTAGGCGGCAGAACCAGGTTTTCAGTTCTTTCCTAAAGGTCGGGAGGGAGGGGATCTGCCTCAACTCTGGGGGCAAGATGTTCCAAAGGGCGGGTGCCACCACAGAGAAGGCCTGCCTCCTGGACCCCACCAGATGACATTCCCTTATTGAAGGGGTTCGTAGCAGGCCCTCTCTGACTGATCTGGTGGGGTGGGTCAATAATATGGGGATAAGACGGTCCCTCAGGTATCCTGGTCCCATGCCATGTAGGGCTTTAAAGGTGATAACCAACACCTTGAATTGGACCCGGAAGCAAACCGGCACCCAATGCAGCTCGCGGAGCAAAGGTGTTATATGTGCTGATCTTGGTGCACCCAAAATTGCTCGCGCGGCTGCATTCTGCACAAGCTGTAGCTTCCGGATAGTCTTCAAGGGTAGCCCCATGTAGAGCACATTGCAATAGTCTATGTGGGAGATGATGAGAGCATGAGTGACCATTTGGGGGGCATCGTGATCCAGGAATGGGCATAACTGGTGCACAAGCCAAAGCTGTGCAAAGGCCCTCCTAGCCACGACTGCCACCTGCTCTTTGAGCAGGAGTCGTGAGTCTAGAAGGACCCCCAAGTTCCGCACCGGTTCTGAATGGGGCAGTGCTACCCCATCGAGAACCAAAGATGACAACTTCCCGGATACAGGGGGGCCATCAATCCACAGCCACTCCGTCTTAGGAGGGTTCAGCTGAAGCCTGTTGTTCCCCATCCAGGCCCCCACAGCCTCCAGGCACTGAGACAGGGTGGCTACTGCATCACTTACTTCACCAGGGATGGAGATATACAATTGAGTATCATCCGCATACTGATGATACCTCATCCCATGGTGTCGGATGACCTCACCCAGCAGTTTCATGTAGATGTTGAATAGGAGAGGAGAGAGAACCGAACCCTGCGGCACCCCACATACGAGAGGCCGCGGGCCGGATCTCTCCTCCCCTATCACCACCGACTGGGAACGGTCCTGGAGGAAGGAGGCGAACCAGCGTAAAACTACGCCACCCACCCCCAACTCCCTAAGCCGACCCAAAAGGATACCATGGTCGATGGTATCGAAAGCCGCTGAGAGGTCCAAGAGAGCCAGGATGGATGCACTGCCTCCATCCCGCTCCCGCCAGAGATCATCCATAAGTGCGACCAATGCAGTCTCCAAGAATATGGTGAAACAGACTGGCTCTAGGTTGACAAAGAGTATCACAAAGCTGCATACTCTCCCCTGTTGTATTCAACCTATATGCGGAATATATATTAAGGAAACCTGGATTAGAAGAAGATGAACGTGGTTTTAAAATTGGAGGAAGAAACATCAATAACTTGCACTATGCTGATGACATTACCCTGATAGCTGAAAATGCAAAGCATCTGTAAGCCCTAATACTAAAAGTCAAAGAGCACAGTAAAAAAGTGGACTAAAATTAAATATAAAGAAGACCAAATTAATGACAACAAGTAGAACAACCAACCTTAGAATTGACAATGAAGATATTGAAGTGGTGGATAGCTTCTGCTTTTTAGGATCAACCATCAACAGTAAAAGAACAAGCAGTCAAGAAATACACCACAGACTAGCACTCAGCAGAACAGCCATGAAGGCCTTGGAGAAGATATTCAAATGCCACGATGTGTCTATACCCACAAATATCAGAATCATGCAAGCCATGGTATTCCCTGTGACACTCTATGGAAGCAAAAGTTGGACTTTAAAGAAGCAGGTTAAGAATTGTATTGATGCTTTTGAACTTTGGTGTTGGAGAAGACTCCTGAGAATATATATTTATTTATTTATTTATTTATTTATTTATTTATTTATTTATTTAATTTTTATCCCGCCTTTATTATTTTTATAAATAACTCAAGGCAGCGAACATACCTAATACTCCTTCCTCCTCCTATTTTCCCCACAACAACAACCCTGTGAGGTGAGTTGGGCTGAGAGAGAGTGACTGGCCCAAGGTCACCCAGCCGGCTTTCATGCCTTAGGCGGGACTAGAACTCACAGACTCCTGGTTTCTAGCCCAGCACCTTAACCACTAGACCAAACTAACCAAGAAAACAAACCGATGGATCATTAAATAAATCACCCCAGAGTTCTCACTCGAGGCACAAATGACCAGGCTCAAATTATCCTACTTTGGACACATTATGTGAAGACCCAGCTCTCTGGAAAAGGCTCTGATGCTGGGAAATGTAGAAGGAAAGCGAAGAAGAGGACGACCAGCAGCAAGGTGGATGGACTCAGTTACAGAGGTGATGAGTGCACCGTTGGGAGACATGAAATAACAGGTTAGGGACAGATCGTCTTGGAGAAAATCTATGTGGTCGCTAGGAGTCAAAAATGACTTGATGGCACATAATCAATAAAAATAAATCAATTTTAGTACTGTACACACAAGTCACTCTATCCCACCATTTGATACATTGTACTCTAAACAGTTCTCAAGTGAAAAATTTAGAACAATATTATATATATGATAAAATGAATATTAAATGTGTTAACCTTTAAAGTACCATGAGTTGCTCTGTTTTGCTACAGAGTAGTTCAACTCTCTCTCAGGTGCTGTGAGTTCTTGAGAATGTTATGTAAAATGATTTACTTAAAACGTTTAAACATAAGGACTAGAAGTTTGAAATAAGAGAGAGAGGAGTATGTGCAGATCATTAAGATATGGGAAACACAGTTAATCTCTGTTTCAGTGAAGACAAAATGAACTGGCGTTAGGTAGTATTTTGTTTTCCTTTTCTTCAGCCCTTAAGCAATCTGCTGTTTACATTATTGGAGCAGTTATATTATTTCTGATAATGCTTATGAAGTCTCTTAGCTGTTTTGGGAGACTACAGATACCTTATGATAAGAATCATTTGTTTGTTTGTTTGTTTAAATTTATTGGCCACCCAACTCCAGTGAACTCTGGGTGGCATACAAAACTAGGTAAAACATAAAAACAGCTAAAAACATTGAATCACCCAGACAGCCCGGGCCAAAATAATCTAATAGACAGCATAAACAACAAAATAAAACGGGGGCCATTGAACAAATCCTAAACATCAACCCCAGGCCTGGGACCAACGCCAGGTTTTCAAAGCTTTCCGGAACCCAGGAGAGAAGGCGCCATCCTTATCTCTGGGGGGGGGGGAGGATGCAGGGGGGGGACTGCAACAGAGAAGGCATACTTCTGAGGTCCCACAAGATGGCGATGTTGATGGAGGGGACCTGGAGCGCATCCACTCTGCTAGATCATACTGGGTGAGCAGAAACAGTTGGAGATAAGTGGTTTCTCAGATATCCAGGCCCTATGCCATACATCATAAATCCTCAATCTTCATTCAAATACAAATACATCCTCAATCTTCTATTTCCCAACTTAGTGTCCTCCAGATGACTTGGAACAACCACTCCCTAGGTTCCTGGCTAGTGGGACTTTGGGAGTTTTATTCATAAAATATCTGCAAAATAAAGATAAAGCAAGCACCATAAGGTGGGTCAATGGTCCAATCTGGCCTAACTATCTTCCTATAATATTAGAACAAAAGATCAAAAAAGGCAATGAAAAGCTGGGCCTCTTTCAACCCACTTAATTCTTTTAAAAACATCTACCTGCTTCAGCCTATGTTGTCTGAGTCTAGGCCAGTGTTTCTCAACTTTAGCAACTTTAAGATATGTGGACTCCAATTCCCAGCTGGCTGGGAAATTCTGAGAGTTGAAGTCCACATATCTTAAAGTTGCCAAGGTTGAGAAACACTGGTTTAGGCCTTCAAAATACTCAAGGTTTTACTTTGCATGTAAGTGAGAAGAAAATATACATTTTTGACAGGTGCCAAGAGCTATTTTTTTGTGGGGTCCTAGACCCGGAAATGAAAGCCATTGTGACTTTTCATAATTGGTTTGTTTTTCAAGCTAATGTCATACAAGGAAATATATAATCCTCCTCTTTTCCTCCCCCACCAAAAACGATAAGGCAATGAAAATGACATTATCATAGGCTATTACTCCTGCTTCCTGTTAGAGTCCTTGAAGCAGTCCTTTTGTGCAATTAGCCAGCCCAAAACTACATTGGGCAAGACAACCCCCCCAGGTATGATTTGGCAAGCTATAAGCCTGACATGTCCACTCACAAATAAAAATGTTCAACCCTTCCTTTAAATGTGCTCTTTTTTTCTTTTTCTTTTTCTTTTTCTTTTTCTTTTGAAAGCCGCAGAGATTGGCAGAACGTGTAGAGGAGGAAAGCATATCTATCATTTGACTCTTCTGCAGCTGGCAAGGCTAAGGGTACAGCTTTCAAACAGCATGAAGGGAGGTTTAAATTTGATGGTATGGGAAGCCATCCAGAACTGTGGTGGATTTTTTAACAGCCCTAGCAGGTGGGGTGGGCATTTGCAAGATTAAATGCTCACTTTTCGTTTTAACTCCAGGCAGTGACAAACCACTTCAGTATTGTCGCCAAGAAAGCTTAATGGACATGTTTGAGACGTCATCAGGAGCTGAGCTTGACTTTAACTATATTTTTCCTTTTTATACAGAAAATTATGGATGCCTGTAGGGGAGGTCAATAAAACCAAGATGATGGGCATGACTGACAATTGAAACTCCACCCTGTTTTACATCTGTGTGATGCACTTTGAAAGGGGCAGGGAGTGGACTTATTTGCTATTGCCCAGAGGGTATGATCAGAACCAGTAGATTAAAATCGAAAGCGGGGATGGCCTCTACGATCCCTTCTAACGCTATGATTCTGTGGTTGATGGCTGCTTTTCTGCTGGCAGGTGGTGCTCAGTAAGAGGAGAAACAGCACTGAAGACTCCACCAATCATTTCCCTTAACTTCTCTTGCATCAAAAATGTAAGGAAATCATCACTTGCAGACCTCATTACTGAGGCAGATTAGAGCTCAGTCATTGGGGCAGCACAATTCATGATGACTCAAGGATTGGAATAATGCTTTTCTATTGTAACATCATGTTTAGACATGATGAAATGCTGGTTTTGTCCGTTAAGGTCTTTTAGAGGGAAAAAGGCAAGTCCTTATGAGAGAAGCCAACAGCAGCTGTGAGAGATATTTTTCTACTCACACTACTGAGCAGAGATTTAGTTGGGTGGCTGTTCCACAGCAAAGACCTGAGATGACCTCTTGATGTCTTCCAGGATTCCAGTTCTGTCCTTGGGGCCCCATCTGTGCTCTGGTTCTGCTCATCCAACAGTTTTCCCATTGATTCAGTGACTTGGGCAGAGTCTGTTGCAGCCTTCCCAAGCATTTACTCTTTGTCATGCGCTATAAAAGGGAAAGCTTTGCTTGCCAGCAAGTTGATCAAATATTGAGAAGTGCCATTAAGGCATATTAAGAACAAGTTCTGCCCTCCCTCCCAACTGCCCATCATAGTTTGGCTACAAAGAGTTGAGCATCAGGAACATGGCCCTGAGCAGCTACTGTAGCAGCAAGAGGCTATTCAAGTGCTGTAAGGATGACAAGGAAATTAATCTAATCCTGGGCTCAGCTGGTGCTTAATTGGCATAATGACACAGTCCCACTTTGGCTCCTTAAAAAGACCTACGCTGCCATTCTGATTTGGGGAGAATTGTGATGGAACAGTCGTGAAGGAATTATGAAATACCTGAGGAAAACAAACCTGAAATTAGAATCACATGATAAGGAATTAATTATTTGCAGGGGAGGCAAAGCTGTTTAGTTGCAGGGGAGTATTAGATACAGTGTTAGTTGTAGAGGGGATATCAGATGCACTGTTTAAATATATTAAATATATTACACAAACAAATATGGAATGTTTTTGCCACTCCAAAGCCATGTCTTAGGCATCATCAAAGGCCTGAGACACTCATGAAAAGATGTTTGAAAGAGGTGAAGAAGGGTTTGTTTTAATGTTACTTTTTTAAGGTTCTAGACCAGAAGGCTCAAGTGTGGCCCCACAGAAGTGTCAAGAGCTGGCTGGGGAATCCTGGGAGTTGAAGTCCACACAGCTTAAAGTTGCTGTGGTTGAGAAACGCTGGTCTAAAGGGAAGGAAAAGGGGGGTGGGTTCATATTACAATGCAGGCTAAATGGATTTCTCCCATATGTCTATTGATAGTAGGTTAAACAGAAGAAAGAAAGCAACATGAACACTGGGGGTGGAAGGTTGCCAATATAACGTAGCAAGCCATGTTAATTCCCTTTTTACTAGAGCCCTAAGCAAACATTTAGCCTATAGGAGATGGATGTGCATGCAAGTCCTATCCAGGCTTTAACATTCCTTTTTTTAAAACTTGTACATTTTATTTATTTTTTACATTTTATTCCATTTTTTTCTTCAATCCCCCACAACAGTAACTCAGTGAGGTGAGTTGGGCTAAGAGAGAATGTTTGGACATCCAGTAAATTTCCAGGGTGGCAGGTGGACTTGAACCTGGGTCTTCCAAGTTCTAAACCACCAGCTTAACTAATATACCAGATTGAGACTGCTTAGCAATAGGAGGTGGAGAACTGATGCCAGGCTGGGGCTTTTCTTTGCAACCATGACTCCTCCCTGTTGGTTGCTTCATGGAAGCAGACTGAAATCCTGCTTAGAGCTTCTTTCTCCATCCCACTGCACTGGTTGCCTTCCATAGGAGGTAATGGAATTTTCATATGGAAACGATTGGTAGCTTGCACACTGTATCTATGCAGAATGCTTCAGTAGCATTCTTCAAATTCATATTTCCTAAAACCTCAGAATGTTTTAGACTGCAGTTCCAGTGGGAATGGCCAAATACCCAATGGGCTACTATATAGAAGAAGACAAAGACTTTCCCCTTATAGCTTAAGGCAGCAACGGATAAGACTTAATTGAACCCAAGGATAAACTCTTTGCTAGAAAGAATTATTCAGGGATGGAACCCTGTTATCTAACAAAGCTGGGCTTTCCTTGTTGGAAGTCTTCAAAAGAGATTTAACAGCTCTCATCTGTCAGGTTCACAGGAACGATGAAACTTTCTTTTCTCCCCATTTGAATGTTTATCATCTCAAGTTTATTGAGGTTTAAGGAGAAATGTAAAAGTTTTACTGTTCCTATATGTGTGTCTATATGTTCTCTCCCCCACCCTGCGTCTAAATTGTCCCCCATCTGGACTGGCCAAATTCTGCACTTGCTGCATTGTTCTCAGCACTGAGAGCTGTGTTGGTTGTGCCTACCACATCATTCTGACAGATGAAGAATTCCTCAAAAGAAAAGGATGACAGCCCTGTTCCAATAATCATGCTGATTCACACCCAAAGCCTTTGAAGTGTCTTGCTTGGATGGATGAACCTCTCTGTTTTGCTTCCTTTCACATTCATTAAAAAAAAAAAACTCAAGTTCTTACCAAAACATAAACAAAACAGAATTCTTATTTCATTCCCAGTTAATGAAGGTGTAGTCTGGAGAAGGGCATAATTTTTTCAGGTGCAAAATTCTACCCCACCCCCAAAGCTGTGTATTGACATATCATCTTAAGAAAGAGCCAGAGTTCCCCAGTGTGTTGTGACACACACACACACACGCACATACACAAACCCCACTGCGCAGAGATAATTGTATCACACATGCTGCAAATGACTGCTCTTCTAAAGCTCTTTGATGCTAAAGTGGTGATGCTTCATAATTGAGCACAAATTAGGAGTCTGGTCTTTTGGATGTGTTATTTGGGAGTAATTTTACAGCTCCCAGATAGAAGCTAACAAGAAGGCAATGTGCTAAACTCATTGCTCCTTTAGATGGCAAGTTAATGCCTCTGACAGCCAAATGATCAGAAGTCTCCTAAGTTAATGGAGATCTTCACTTATTAAGGATCTATACAGTAGGTCCTATGTGGAACAGTAGCAATTTAGTCTTTGGGGAGACTCATTCTTTTGAATGGAGTAGTAAGAGTAGTAGGAATAGTGTTGGTGCTACAGTAGTAGTGCTTGCACCAGCAGCAGCAGCACTCTTGAGTCTCTGTATTCCAAACTATCTTCACTGAGCTTCAATAGAGAATGAGGGAGACAGGCTTATCTTGCCATTAGCTATACCAGTGTTAAAGTAGTATCCCTCCTCTCACCAGAAACACATTAATATTGTCCAAGGTCAGCCTCAATATATGTGAAATCTGTTAGGCTTTGTCACCATTACTCGGAGGGAAGTTAGGTGAATTTTGCAAGGTTCAACAGAAATGTTTTAGAAGACTAAATGGTTCAGGCAGTGATTCAGGCAAGGGGATGGGTGCATCCTTTTTTCCTAGATGATTGTGTAACTGCAAGACAAATGGCAACAACCCTCATATTTTTTTTTCTTGTAAGTCACTTTTTGTGGCTGAAAAATTACATTAAATAGTTTCAAATAAATCAATTTTCAAATATAGTGTCCAATTGTAGTCCATCTTGATTCACTGATGCCTAAAATGTCAATGTGTAGTCCTCTCATTTCATCTTTCACTGTGTTGAGCTTTCCCATGTTCATGCTTATTATGTTCCATGTTCCCACCATAATTCTATCTTTGCAGCTTTGGACTTTCACTTCCTGCATGACAACTAGACATCCTGCAGGCTTTAATTTAGCCATGTCATAAACAACATTAGTATCTTAAAACAGGGGTCCCCAACCTGTGGGCCACGGCCCACTAGTGGGCCGCAGCCTGTTAGGAAGTGGGCCGCGCAGCAGGTGAGCGGTGGTGGTCCGCGCGATTGGCTCCCACCTGCAAACCCCCCCCCAGTCCGTGCGATTGGCTCCTGCCTGCAAACCCCGCCCCCCGGTCCGTGGAAAAATTGTCTTCCATGACCGGTCCCTGGTGCCAAAAAGGTTGGGGACCCCTCTCCTAAAAGATCCTCAGGTCTTCCTCAGTAGCATATTGAGTGCCATCCAGCCTGAGAGGCCTATCATCTGGCACTATATTCTTAACCATTTTATACTTTCTATCCATGTGGTTTTGTTGATAGAATACAGAAGTGGTTGACCATTGCTTTATCCCACACAATATGAAATGATACCTGTGCAATTGTCCTTAAAGGGATCTTCCTCCTCATACTGCCGCCCAATATAGGTGCCTGCTTGCTTTAGTTAGGCAGCTGCAATGTCCTTCACACCTTGGGTATCTGCTGGGTGTATATTATCTTGGCATACACTCCCAGTGTTCTTTGCTCATCCCTCCCAGGAACACCCCCTGCCACGATGAGGCAGCAGAGCAAGACTTGTGAGTAGAGGGAGTGGCATAGAGATTCTCCTTTTTATTTTGCTGCATATCATCATTGGCGATCACTCATAGCCGAGTAAGATTGTCTTCCAAAGGTAAAATTTTAACAGTGGATCCGTAAGTGGCTATAAAGGCCAATTCTGGATCCGCACAACCTCCCACAATGAGGGCATAGGTTTCCGGGTGGGAGACGGTCATGATGAGGGTTTGCCTGACGTGCCTTCCTTTTAGCTCTTTTCTCCCTTTCGCCCTGTACTCGTGCTTCTTCAAAGTCCATAGCCCCTTTAATAAAGGCTGACCTCCAATTGAAACGCTCATGAGTTAGGGCTTCCCAGTTCTCAATGCTGATATTACATTTTTTTAAATTAGCTTTGAGAGTATCTTTGAATCTCTTTTGCTGTCCACCAATATTCCGTTTTCCATTCTTAAGTTGGGAGTAAAGTAGCTGCTTTGGAAGACGATGGTCAGGCATTCGAACAACATGACCGGTCCAGCGAAGTTGATGTTGGATGATCATTGTTTCAATGCTGGTGGTTTTCGCTTCTTCTAATACGCTAACATCAGTCCGCCTATCTTCCCAAGTAATTTGCAGAATTTTTCGGAGGCAGCGTTGATGGAATCTTTCAAGAAGTTGGAGGTGGCGTTTGTAGAGGGTCTTTGCTGCATATATGGACTTGCTATTAATGGTGTACTGAAGTATTTTTTATTTATTTATTTATTTATTTATTTATTTATTTATTTTTTGGATTTATCCCCGCCCATCTCTACTGTGGCAGACTCTGGGCGGTTAACTCCAACCTAAGCCCAAACATAAACCAGCAAATTTGAGGATTGTGTGAACTGGCTGCAAACACTAATACTGCGTACAAGCAGATGAAAGATAGTAACAGAGATGGCAAATAGCTCTTAATAGCTACCTTATTTGGGGGATGCAATTCTAGTGCAGTAAAGGACAGCAGTGTTGGACAGCAGGCTTATCCTCATATCCTGCTTAATGACACATGAAGATGCCTTATCAACTGCTTTTGAGGGACGTGTCCTCAAGACATCACCTCTGTATCATCCCCAGTCTGCTGCTGTGGCAGCCTAGAGCCATTCTTAGTTGGTCCACTCCTTCTCCCACAAGATGCTTACCATCTGGACAATCTCGGGTGCTTGTCAAATCTGAAGGGATGGGCAGAAACCCTTGGAGACAGTAAGTCCCTCAAGTAAGCTGGCCCTGTGCCATGCAAGTCTTTAAAGGTGATCATCAGCACCTTGAATTGTACCTGGTTTGAATTTATCTAGGATTTTCTGATTTTTTAAAAATACGTTTGGAGCTTGAAAGAAGGAGATGACAGTTCCTGCACTATTTTTCCCCCTCCTTCTCAAAATTAGTATCTAAAGTGTAAACATTTTGGCTCATTAAGTGGGGGTGACATTATAATGAACTAGGTCATTTTAACTGATGCTTACCATGCTGCATTAATTACCTTCAGATATACCAGTGCTACTTCAATTTCACAGCCCCGGTTTGTATCATGTTTATTTAAATGCTGCCATTCTAGGCTTGTTCCTGGTAATTTATTTATTTATTTATTTTCCCAATTTCTATCACTGCCCATCTCCCCCAAGAGGGGGACTCTGGGCGGTTTACAATGAAATCAGCAATTAAAATACATAAAATGCAATACAAAACAAAACAAACACTCTGCAAATAGAAATAAGTTAAATATAAAATCCAAGGGGTGGTAAAATCATGTTTAAAAGTGGACTCTATGGCGCCAGCCATCCCCAGGTGGGACTATTACCCTTCCCATCTCCGGCGAGGCGGCAGAACCAGGTCTTCAAGTTCTTCCAGAAGGCCGGGAGGGAGGGGGCCTGCCTCACCTCTGGGGGTAGAAAGTTCCAGAGGGCGGGCACCACTGCAGAGAAGGCCCGCCTCCTGGACCCTGCCAAATGAAATTCCCTAACCAACGGGGTCCGCAGCATGCCCTCTCTGCATGACCTAGTGGGACGGTTCGATGTTATGGGGATGAGACGGTCCCTTAGGTAACCTGGTCCCATGCCATGTAGGACTTTAAAGGTGATAACCAACACCTTGAATTGGACCTGGAAGCATACTGGCACCCAGTGCAGCTGGCACAGCAGAGGTATCACATGTGCCAATCTTGGGGCACTTATAACTGCGCGTGCAGCCGCATTCTGGACCAGCTGAAGCTTCCAGATACTCTTCAAGGGTAGCCCCATGTAGAGCGCATTGCAATAGTGTATATGGACGATGACCAGGGCATGAGTGACTGTATGTAGGGCATCCTGACCCAGGAAAGGGCATAACTGGTGCACAACACGAAGTTGCGCAGAGGCCCTTCTAGCCACGGCTGCCACCTGCTCTTTAAGCAGGAGCCATGAGTCCAGAAGAAACCCCAGATTCCGCACTGAGTCTGAATGGGGTAGTGCAACCCCATCCAGAACTAGAGATGATAACTTCCCGGATCCAGAGGAGCCATCAATCCACAGCCACTCCGTCTTACCAGCGTTCAGCCGAAGTCTGTTGTTCCCCATCCAGACCCCCACAGCCCCCAGGCACTGAGAAACGGCAGCCACTGCATCACTTACCTCACTGGGATGGAGATATATAATTGAGTATCATCGGCATATTGATGATACCTCATCCCGTGGTGATGGATGATCTTACCCAGTGGTTTCATGTAGATATTAAACAGGAGAGGGAAGAGAACGGAACCCTGCGGCACCCCACAGAAGAGGGGTTGAGGGTCGGATCTCTAATCTCCTATTACCACCGATTGGGACCGGCCCTGGAGGAAGGAGGTGAACCAGCGCAAAACTACGCTGCCCACCCCCAACTCCCTGAGCCATCCCAAAAGGATACCATGGTCGATGGTATCAAAAGCCACTGAGAGGTCAAGGAGAGCCAGGATAGATGCACTCCCTCCATCCCACTCCCACCAGAGATCATCCATAAGTGCAACCAATGCAGTCTCCACCCCATATCCCAGCCTGAAACCTGACTGGAAGGGGTCTAGATAATCCGTGTCATCCAGGATCCTCTGGAGTTGCAATGCCACCACTTTCTCAACCACCTTCCCCAAAAAGAGAAGGTGGAAGTCAGGACAAAAATTGTCCAACACAGTAGGGTCCAGTGATGCTTTCTTGAGGAGGGGGTGCACCAGCGCCTCCTTGAAAGCAGCCGGGAACACCCCCTCTCCCAAGGATGTATTAACCATCACCTGGACCCAACCACATGTCACCTCCCGGGCTGCCTTCACCACCCAGGAAGGATCTAATTGTTCCCATATAACAGGGTAAGAATGTTCCCTTGGCATCTCCCCAGACTGTGCTTCACGCTTAGAGTCCAACTTGGAATGAATCTGAGCGATTTTATCCTGCAGATGCTCAGAAAACTCCTCCGCACGGCCATGTAGGTGGGTCACTGACTCCACCTTACCTAAGAGAGATCGAGTAACCTTAAACAGGGCCGTTGAGCGGCATTCTGCAGACGCAATAAGAGCAGAGAAATATTGACGTTTCGCCACTCTTACCACCACAAGGTAGGCCTTAACAGTGGCTCTAGCTTGTGTTCGGTCGGATTCGGTCTTTGTCTTTCTCCAGCGATGCTCTAGACGTCTCTTATCCCTCTTTAAAACCCTTAATCCCTCCGTGAACCATGGGGAGTGTCGGGTCGAATGGGGCAAGAGAGGCCGCACAGGCACGGTCCTGTCCAAGGCCCTGGCCACCTCCCTATTCCAGGCTGCAGCCAGGACCTCCACTGGACCATGTAGTAGATCCTCAGGTATAACCCCCAGCTCCTTCTGAAACCCTATCGGGTCCATTAGTGGCCGGGGGCGGACCAATTGAATGGTCCTGCCTCCCTGCAGAGTGGGGCAGCATAGGAGAATCTCAGGGCCACCAGGGCGTGATCTGACCATGACAATGGGGATAGATCTAACTCTCCCCTCAGATCACATTGCCATTGCTCCGACAAGAAAACCAAGTCTGGGGTGAGGCCACTGTCTCAAGTTGGGTCCCGAATAATCTGGAACAGGCCCATGGCTGCCATGGTAGCCATGAACTCCCGAGCCACCTCTGAGGCATGTCCCAGGGACGGCAAGTTGAAGTCCCCCAGAACCATAAGCCTGGGGAACTCCACCGCCAGCCCCGAGATGGCCTCCAGCAGCTCAGATAAATGATAATCATTCATTTATCACAACCCTATACTTCTGAGCTAGAATCATGGACCAGATAGTTTGTAACACACTGCCACAATCACTGTCTCACTCTTTCTAATTTATAGATGCTGGCTTCATTCATGAATGGCTTGGAATTATTTGAGTTAATTGCTTGCATATATTAGTCAGATTGCATAAATTCTGAGCCAATTGCATCACTTTGGAGAGATCCAAGGCTATTCCAAGGAGAAATGGACTTTCATGACATCCCGGAAAGGGCGCCCCAGAGGTCTCAGTGGGACTCTTTCTTTAAAATCATTACATTTTCCCCAAATCACCATATAACGGGTGCCCACAACTTTCATTGGCCTAAATAAATGTTCGCCTTTGAGTGGCCTATTTAAATCCACTCTGCAAAAGAGTCCGGCCAAATAGAACTATTTTTTTTAATGGATGAGAGATGAAAATCCATTAAATTGATTGTTTTAATTAAATAATTAGTTTAACTGTTAAGTTTTGACATGCATATGCGATCCGCTGAGACCCTTGGGTAAGTTCTGGGGGCTGAGGTGTCAAGAAATACAACAAGAAGGGATGGTGTCTGACTGGCCTTTGGGAGTTGCTGTGATGGAATGTGTCTCTGAAGGGGGAGGTGATGTGATGGGCTACAGTAACGCAGCTGGTTCTCAGGAAGGAGGGAGCATATTCCAAGGAGGGGGGCAGGACAAGAGACAGCACAGCCTGGAGCTGGACCGTGGGAAGACAAAGAGATTCAGAGTAGCCCCGCCCTAGGGCCTCCCAGGTTATTTCCCTTAGGTTAGGTAGAGTAGCTTGAGTCTGGCAAGATTAATGTCAGGCCTAGCTCAAGTACGACGAGGAATCAGTCCAGCCAAACTTCAGTTATTTGGTCACACCGTATAGACAGAATCTTGCCAGACTCAAGCTGTGCTTTTCTACTTTATTTTAGCATTACGTAAATGGCCACCCTCATTTCCAGTTCCATGCTATGTAAACACTCTATTACATTAGCTAGCAATGGCTGCGTGTTTATGAGTGTATGGATCATAATCTTCAATTTTTAAGATACTTCGTAACTCATATCTTTATACCAAATAACCTGTTCCAGCTATCTAACAAACACTCCCTTTGACCAAAATCTCTCCTTGAGAGGCAGGGTTTGACATCTCAGAGACACATTCATCTTCAGGGGGAATGTACATACTCAGCTAATTTTCAGAGTTCCTTTAAGCTGAGTTGACCCTGTTTTCTTGAATGGCTCTGGCAACAAGCTCTATTAGTGAACTGAGAAGCGAATCATTCACACATTGCCTTATTTTGAATCCTCATTGTAATCTTTTCACTTGGACCACTTTTCCATGTTGAAAACCACATAAATATATGATTGGTATACACACAGTACATGCCTAAGAATGGAAAAATCATTCTGGTTATCAGAACTTGTCACTTGTTTGCTGTTCCTAAATAGTAAGGTAAAGGTAAAGGTTCCCCCCGTACATTTGTGCAGTTGTGTCCGACTCTAGGGGCCGGTGCTCATCTCCGTTTGTTAGCCGAAGAGCCAGCGTTGTCTGGAGACGCTTCCACGGTCATGTGGCTGCATGACACGCGCGGACGCTGTTACCTACCCACCGAAGTGGTACCTATTCATCTACTTGCATTTGCATGCTTTTGAATTGCTAGGTTGGCAAGAGCTGGAGCTAGTGCGGGAGCTCACTCCGCACGCAGGGCTAGGGATTTGAACCTCCGAACTTGCGATCTTCCGATCGACAAGCCTGGCGTCTTACCCACTGAGCCACCACGCCCCTTTCCTAAATAGTAGGTCAAGTAAATGCAGATTTTTTTTAAATGCACAGAAGAGTGAATGAAGTGGTTACATGGGGGGGGGGCAGTGAGGAGTCAAAAGTGTTTAAAACAGATATTAGATCATACAGGGAGACTAGGTTTGGAAATGCATTTACTGCAGTTAAAGCCTATTCATTTGCATGTAATTATGTGCTAAGCTAAGCAATTAGCTTCATCCCTAAACTAAGGTTAGTAAGACAAATATGGGTTTAGTTTCATTTGGATAAGAGAGGTGTCTCTCTCTCTCTCTCTCTCTCTCTCTCTCTCTCTCTCTCTCTCTTCTCTTTCTCTTTCTCTTTCTCTTTCTCTTTCTCTTTCTCTTTCTCTTTCTCTTTCTCTTTCTCTTTCTCTTTCTCTCTTTCTCAGAGAAGAAATATGTGTTTTGGCATGATATCAGAGACGGGGACCAGGCATGCACTTCTGGCTGATAGTTCCCTGTGTGGAAGTGTGACTCCAGTGGCACTGACTCTTTCAGCACCTCATGATCTCAAGGGGCAGTGTAGATAGACAATTTGGGATTTACTGTTTCCTCTCTTTCTTTTCCTCTGCTTCCTCTTTATCTATGAGGCTCCTAATCTCAGGATCTTCTTTCTGCCTCTGTTCCTAGGATATGCAGGCATGGTGCCTTCTGCTCAGTGACTCTCCTCCTGGTAGGAGAAGCTAGGCTTTGTCTGGCTGCTCCGTGTATTTCCTTAAATAAATCTTCTTTGTGTTAACGGATTAAACTTGCTTTATTATCCCTCGCTCAGACTAGATTCTTGCTCTCAGAAATGCTCACTCATACACATTTCCCTTCTCCAACACTTTGTGCCCAACTGTTGACCAGGAAGCACAAATGCTGATTAGCTACTGTTTCTCTGCAAGCTCTAGACTTACAACTATGTAAATGTTCCTGGGCTCACAGTATCAGAAGGCCTGCAAACAGTCAAAACAGTCCTAATTAATCCTGTCTGTGTTTTAAAGAATTAGAAGAGTTGGGAGACAGAAAGCTAGGGCTAGATCTGTACTTTCTGCTTGCCACCCACCGTTTCTTGGTGAAGCAAAGGTCAAAATCATCCTTCACTCACACCCAGCCCATTGCAAATGCATTCCCTGCCTATGTTTTGAAACTTCATTTCAAAAGTGCTGCTTTCCATTCTCAACAGCCTTAAGGCCTTTTGAGTTGCTGGTCCATCAGACTTCATTCCAATCTAGAATATAATAGAATAATAGAATAATAACTTTATTGTCATCCCACTATACACTATACAAGTGCACAATAGAATGAAATTTCGTTGCAGTTGGCTAACAATTTCACTCAAGCAATAAAATACTAATGATAATAATAAAAAACCATAATTACTATAAAATACCCATTCTTATAAAATATACATTCATCATCCCCAACTGCAATTGGCTACAGCCCTGGGCACACTCCCTCTCCTGTGGCTGGTGGCTGGTGACTGCCTATATAGCCATTCATTTGAGCTGCTGAATCACAGATTCAGATTCATAAAAGCAAAAAAAGCTGCTGAGTGAACTCAGACATATATTTTTTTTTAGATTTACATCCTGCCACACAGCCCCAAGGCATCTTATACAACATATTCAACATAGTCAATAGTCAATAAACAATGCATTTTTAATTTTTTAAAAGAAGTATAAAATCTACTGTAATAAAGATCTTGCCAATTCACAGTGGCACCTAAGCCATTCCCATAAAATTTAAGTGCAGCCTAACAAAATGCAATCCATAGCTTCTCCCCGCTGATCCTGGGACTTGTGCATGTTCCCCTTGCACTTACCCACTGCAGAACCATGCACTGGTAACACTTATTCCCACCCTTCTCCCCATGATGTTGCCTTCATCTCATTCTCCACCTGTGAGTGAGACCATCTAAATAATTGTTAGCTATACTGGAATTTATATTATAATATACTGGAATATACTGGAATGAAAAGGGGCGTGGTGGCTCAGCGGGTAAGACGCCAGGCTTGTCGATCGGAAGATCGCAAGTTCGGAGGTTCGAATCCCTAGCCCTGCGTGCGGAGTGAGCTCCCGCACTAGCTCCAGCTCTTGCCAACCTAGCAATTCGAAAGCATGCAAATGCAAGTAGATGAATAGGTACCACTTCGGTGGGCAGGTAACAGCGTTCCACATGCGTCATGCCAGCCACATGACCGTGGAAGCGTCTTCGGACAACGCTGGCTCTTCGGCTAACAAACGGAGATGAGCACCGGCCCCTAGAGTCGGACACGACTGCACAAATGTGCGGGGGGAACCTTTACCTTTACTATACTGGAATTAAAAGTTGCATTTCTGCCCCACCTCCTGTACTTTGGAGAGAAATCAGGTGACTGTCAGTGACTGAATTTGTTGTCTCCATTGCGTCTGTTTCCAATGTCTATGTAGATTTTTGCCGTGCAAGAAGGGGGAGAAAACATTTTAACTCAGTAGTTGGGGGAAAAAATCAGATGCTCAGAACCAAAAGAAGATGGGCCTTGTCCTGTAAGCTGCACCTGCTAAAATTCCCTCTACAGCTCAGTGGTTAAAGGTATTGGGAACCCAATCCTCTTTTATAACTTATCATCCTACCTAGCACAAAGGAGAGGTAGGAAACAGATACAATAAAAAAATTAAGGAGTCTTATATTCAGATAAAAGAGTCAGTGGGTACAGCAAAGAATAAATGGGTATTGGACTATTGACTATCTTTTCAGTGAAAGAATTATGCATGTACTTCAGCCATTCCATGGGATTTCGTGTGCTTAATTTGGGTTGCATCTTGTCTCTGTTTAGCCATGAAAATCATGTCATGGATTAATATGTTCATGCTGACAAACTGGTTAACCAGCAGCAAAGGTGATCCAAGGCTCACTTCTTTCTGGAATAGTTTGAATGAACTACACAGAACAGATGGGGTGCTATTAAACAACATAAACCTTTACCCTAGAACCAATTAAAGTTGCTAAATGACTCTGGTGTATTTACTCATCACATTCTGCACAACCACCAGCATTTGTAATGAAAGCAAAGAAATTAATAGCCAAAGGCATCGTCTTCACCATCCAGAGAATGAGTGCTAAGACACAAAGACACAAAGAAAGAATCACATAAACTAATCCAACCCTCAATTCATTTTATGTGCTAAGTCTGCAGTCTTATACTCAGGGAGCTAAACTCACAGCACAGCCATACAGCTGTGTTATTGTATGTCCCTCAAGTCCTCTAGTCAACAGAAAAATATGTTGACCACTCTATGGCCCTGATATCTGAGCTCTAGTCTGCCTCAGTTATGAAGCCAACAAGGGTTGTCAGTTCAAATCTTTCCTCCTTCTATAGACCTGGAAACCAAAGGTGGTATTATTGGAAGAACACCTAGGGAATCTAGGCTGATGGGCTTACACGTTGCACTTAGACAGAATATGGGTTATATCATAGCTTTCCAAACTGTGTGTCGTGACACTTTAGTGTGTCACGACAAAACCCAGAAGTGCTGATGGCGAGTCACCACTGCCCCCGCGCACGCCCCCGTGCCACTGCCGTGCATGATGCCACCCCCGCGCATGCCCCCGTGTCACCGCCACCGCCGCCGTTGGTGTGTCGCCAACGGCGGGACTTTGGAAAGCACTGGGTTATATACTGTATTGTCTAACTCCAACCTTTTTGTCCTTAAAATATCCCAAGAAGAGACTTTTTAAAAAGTCAGTTCTATGCTAGGGAATCACTTCATGGAACTACTGTATTTAAGTGCCTTTCTCACAAGAATGTCAATCACTCCCATTTACCAGATAAGCCAGTGCTACTCTAAACAATCTTGCGGTCTTCCCACAACTATGTGAAGATTCCTCCCCCCTTTTTAAGCAAGAGTGAAAAACAAGCAGGTTAAGCATAGCTCAGAATGAACTCTAAACTTCCATAATTTTCTTAATATGAAGGAGAAATAAAAAAATGTCACTTAACTCCTCGAAATACAATGGTCTTCCGCATTGCCACTACAGCTGCCATCTTGACTTTTTTACCCCGTCCATGCAGACCCCCCTATCCATTTGATTGATGGAGCCAAGCAAATGACTGCGCACTTTTGTGAGCAGCATGAACAACTCTGCACTGTGAAGAATGCAGTTTGCTTTTTCATTTACTGAGCTGTTTGCAAGATTGATGAGTTCAGTTACCCCCAATCCAGTCAATCCATCAAATCTGTATAAAGGGTGTGAGATGAAGCAGACGATTCCGTATCAGAACTTTGTGAAGCGTATATCTAAAGCAGCCTTCCAATCTTGGAAACCTCCAGATGCTTTTGGCTTCAACTCCCATAATCCTCAACCAGGCGTTGCTTGACTGGGGTTTGTGGATGTTGAAGTCCAAGACATCTGGAGAACATCAAACTGGGGGGAGGCTGCTTTGAAGTTGTGCAGGATTATGAAATGGGTTCTCTTTTCTCCTTATTTCCTCTATGCTGCGGCTGCGGCTGCATATTTTAAAATTGTATTGCATAATCCTTATTTCCTCTGTTGTGGAGAGTGATTGAAAGTTTAATCCACCCTGGCTGCATTCACATGTAATAGTATGGCGCTGGCTTGTTGAACAAGTCATAAATCCTGCTAAACCTTAATAAGTATGTTTACACATCATACTAAGCCAAAAACCTGTAAATCAAACAATAGGTTAACCCAGTGTTTGAGTCTACCCTCTTAATGATTCAAAGTTAGGGCTTTTCACAAGTTTCCCTCCCTCCACTCCATTCTCCCAGGCCACCTACTCTCCCCCTCTGACCGGCCCCCTCAGTGCTGCTTGGCATGCTAATGGGGCCTCCCTCGCAGTGTTGATCCTAGCAAGGTGGCAGATAGCTTGGCATAAAGATGCCATGACAGAGAACAACCGTGGGTCTTTCCTTTAGGCAAAGCAAACGTCGCGTATGTTTACTTTCTCTATTGGGCTACTGTAAGGGCTGAACCCCAATCTTTCCTACCAGCAATATTTCTTTATTGTTTCTGTTGCCATCGGAACCATCGAGAAAAAAACATTGTCCTGCATTCACTATCATCCTGAAAATAAATACTTCATATGCCATTGTAACAAGTTACGACTTTAGAACTTGAAGAAATCTTGGGGATCATCTTCTCCAGTCCCCAGATGCCCGGGTGAAAAAGAGGGATACCACCACTAAAAGATGGATGAAAAATATGGATTTTAGCAGGATATTTTTTTTTAAGTACAAGTTTCACTTGCTGAAGCCTTCCCTCCCACATAGCTACATAAGGATGCTGGGTCCCTAACCATGTTTTTGCTGGCCACCCTTGCAAGCTGTGATGGCAGGCCCTCTAACTGAGGGCTCTCCAGCTTCTGGTACAATTTCTCCAGAGAACAGAAGTCTATCCTTCTATTTCAACCTCAGTCATCTGTTCTACCCTCCAACTCTTTTCACCTTTGAGACATTTTTCTTGTGCGCAGATGCCATTTCTGCTCATGAGTTGCAGCCCTGCTTTCCAAGGTAATCAAGTGGCTCGAGGAGAGTCAACAAGCAGGGGGGAAATCCAAATTCAAATTCCCACTCTGTCCGGAAACTCTATGGCTGTGTTTGGGCAACACAGAGAATCGCAAGAAAAAAAACCCTCTGATGAGCCAATCACAGTTTAGCCTACATGGTGCAAATCCTCCCTTGTGGTTAACTCTTCAGTGTTAAATAGTGGCCATCTGGATTTTGGCAGCAAAAACTCGGAAGCCCTGCTATGTGTAAGAGTATCATATGAACAGAATCATAGGCATGGGTGTTATATGAGCACAACCACTTAGTAAGTTCAGTCTTCAACCTATCCTAACCCATTGCTTTGTTATAAGATAACTTTGGGACTAGGAACTTTGTAAGTGCACAGGGGTGTCCGCAGGGGGAGTTCAAAAAGTCATGATGGTGACCAGAACTGCATGATCAAAGCTCCACCCCCCTTTTTATATGTGATGCATGTAAAAGGGGGTGGGGCTTTAATAAAGCAGTTGCAGCTGCCATTTTGACTTGTTTTGACTTCCTGATGCAGACACACCTGTAAGTGCATCTGTTAATGATAAGGGAATGGTCCCTTTAAGCAATTCAGACAATGATAAATGTTATGCTTTCCGTTTTGATTGGCTGCAGAAACCTTATCAAGAGAAATGCCATTGTAGTCCCCTGCAGTACATGAAAAATGGCTACTCATCTATGTTATGCATATGTCATATAGGCACTTTGTTATAATTAATTTTAAATCACTGACTATAGTAACACATAATCTGCCAATTTCATATTCTTAGTACTTTGAGATATAGGATTACGTAGGAGGTGCAATGTTTTGGGAGTCACTTGGACTTTCTGTGGCCACACTGCAAAAAGATAGGAGCTCCAGGACAAGAACTAAAATTGATTTAAATCAATTTAATTTTATTTTAAAAATTTTAATCATGGAATTGAAAGGTACCTTAGAACTCATCTAGTCCAACCCGCTGCTAGATGTAGGGTCCACTAGAGCAGAGTTTAGCAAACGGGGGTTCCACAAGAACGTGGTGGGATTCCATAAGAAACTAAGGGCAAAAAAAAAGTTTACTTGAGTTGCAACCAATTTTCTATTATTATAAGCTTTGATCAGGGATGCAGGGATTCTTTTTTTTAATGAAGAGTTTCCATGGCCTGAAAAAGTTTGAAAATCCCTACACGAGAGCATCTCTGACAGATGGCCACCTGGACTCTATTTTAAGAACTTTAGTGAAAGAGAATCTTACCACTTCGTGTGGGGGCCTGTTCCCCTGGCTGACAGCAGGTACTGTCAGGAAGTTCCTCCTGATGTCTAGACTGAACCTCTTTCCTTGTGATCTTAACCCATTGGTTCTAGTCCTGCCCTCTGGGGCAATAGGTTTACCCCTTTTTCGTGTGACAGCCCTTCAGATATTTAACTAAATACATTTCATACAATTATTCCTAATGTATTTCATAATTTCCACACTTTAAATGTCATTAAAAAGGACAGTTTGCTGGTAACTTTTGCATGGCCTGTGAGGGCTGCATCAAAAGCTTTGTGGGGTGGCACGTTGTCCACCCCTGAGGTATTACAGGAAGGCACACTGGGTACTCATGCCTCACCCTTTGTCTGCTGGGAATGTCACTCGACAATTTGCTTGGCCACACTTACAGTCCATAGCGCGCACACACATTCTGAAGCATGCCTTCACTTCCATGAGGACTAGAATTTATTTACTTATTCTTCTAAACAAAATTTTAAACCATTGTGCTTCTGCAACTAGAAGCAACTAGGAAAGTTTTTTTTAAAAAAAAAATAGTACTGTAAACCTTAATCTGAAGCATTTGGGATTCTTGAGATTGGTCATCACAAATAGCATTTGAAGGACAGGCTTTATTTCTTGTTGCTTTTGCAACATCTTCCACTTTTTCAGCAAATAGCCATAGTTTTCCCTATTAAAAAAGACCAGTATATCAGAGGCCAACTTCTTCCTCTGCTGCCAAGGGAGACCAGACAAATAGGATCTGTCATCGTCAACCAGGCAGGTCCATCCCCATCCATCTAAAAATACGAAGTCCTTCATTCCTAAATAGCAACAATATTTCTTTATTTTTTCTATTTTATAAAGTATATAGGCATATTTTCTCTCCTTTACTGTGCTGCTTCCAAAACGTGGACCCTGCAGAAAGAAATCCCTTCTGCAAATCTGCTTGTTTATCTCTCCAATTCTTTAAATATAGGCACCGGCTCTTCAACCTCAGATCAAAACTCAGCCAAACTATCATTACTCTTCTTTAATGATTTGTCTCTCTCCGTAGTAAGGATGAAACCCAAGATCTGTTAAGCTCAGGATTCTGCCTTTCAGACATTCTGGCACCCACCATCACCATTCACAACCAGTCATACTATGCGTGACAGATTTCCCTGGCTGCTTGGGATGCATCGAGAGAGGGGCTGGCCATTTATCTTTCAATGCTTTACCAGGCTGTGGCCCAGGGGTCCAGTTTTGGCTAGACCTTGGACCCTATTTAAGGGTTCCACAGCCTAGGATGATTCCAGATTATCAGCCAGAGAGCAGCAGGTACCACAGATAGTAGTGGTAGTAGTGGTAGTAGTGTAGTAGTGTAATAGTGTAATAGGTAATAGTGTAGGTACCTGAGGTAGTATAGCTATAGGCACAGCAAGGCTGAAATGCTTTATGCAGTTCCTTTATGCTTCCTTAAATTAGGAAGCAGCCATTTGGTGCAGCCATGGTTGGTTCAATCTGTAGAATGACCAATTCTATAGTCAGACTTAGCACACTAAGACATCCTGTGCCACATTTGGTTTTAATGTGGTGTGTGTTCTATACCTCTAGCTACTGTGGTTTTTAAACCACTTCCTATGGTTTAGCTGGCTATGCAATTTGTTAAACAAAACATGGCTTGTGAGATGCATGAACCAAATTATTATTTTTGGGTCAATAAGGTCATGCTGCTTCCTAGCAGTCAATGTTGCAGATAGGTAACCTGAGACATTGGACTAAATGGCCTTATGGAGACCCCACACTCACTTTGGACAATCGAGTACAAAATGCACCCTATTTCTTGTTAATATAAATGTGGGTTTGTTTAAAAAAAAGATGCTACAGCAAGCAATGTTAGTCAAGTGGGGCCTTGGCGGTCCCTGCCAGGTCAAGAATCAGACATGGGACCTGCGCTGATCATCTGTCATTCTCTCCGTGAACAAGCAGCTCCTTGGCACTGGATATCTCCCTCAAGGTCCAGACCTACAGTAGATGCACTCCCTAGTTTAGTTTCATACTCTATACAGTAGAACAGGAGAGCCATGAATATGAATATATGATTTGCCTCCCTTACTCACTGTTGTTTACTCAGACTAGTAGGGGCTCCCCAAGATCTCAGGCAGGTGATTTTTCCTGTCAAGTGCTATCTTGTCCCTTTTTAAAATCAGAGATGCTAAGAATTGGATCTGTATTCCAAGCTCATGATCTGCATCCTGCTCCTTGAAGTAGTGGGAATGCTCAGAATTCATGCTTTTTTGGCACTAAAGAACACAAAAAGAAGAATGCTGGGAGTGGCTTTGAACACACATGATCTGATGCTCTTTCATGCCCTTGAAAGAAAGAACTGCATCAGCCCTAGGGATAGAGAGACTGGAAAAAATAGCTGGAAGCAGTCAAGTAAAAAAGGAAGAAGGCTGCTTTATACAAACTATTATGCACATTAATATTTCAAAAGGCCAAAATGTCTAACAGACTGCAAGTGAATACTTTGCCCAACAAACTCGTGGAATGATAGCCCTAGTCTATCTATTTTCTGAGAATATTGGTAAAACATTTTGGTATCTTTTATTTTTACATTGATGATTTATTCAGTACACTTTAGAGGGAATTCCGTACATGGATCAATGCCTTTACCTTGAAATGTTTTGTTTCTGGTTTTGGTAATACAGATATTACAACATCAATACCACAGCACTGGATGCATTAGACTTATGTACAGAGTGCCATTCTGCGCAATGACATTTTTCAGTTTATTCCTGTATCTTTTCCATGCTCCAGCAAACTGTGTACCATTGGCGTGCAATAGAAGCTATGTTGGTCATGAGAAAAAATCCAAATTCATACATTTAATTTTTCAGTGGGGGAAGCAATCTTATCTTTCCCCATTTTCTCCTTATATGTGGATTTGCTGATGCTTTTGCATCAGCTAGGTCATGAGCATATAGTAAAGCTACCTCATTTATAGTTAGAAGCACATGCCTTGCAAGTCCTTTATTAGACTAGGCAGTTGTTTTGCCCTTTGAAGATCTGTGTATACAGTGAAATCTCTATACTGGAACAGGAAGCACCGTACTGTGAGCTGCCAACAACAATTCCAGAGTGTGGAAAGAAATGTGTAAAACATCCCTTATCTTAGCTTCTCCAAGAAAGGCCATGCCATTACTTCATGCACTCCGTGGAGACAGGAGAAGCTAAATTAATTGAACAAATGATCCCTAACAAATTATTTGCAGGACTCTGATCAACAGTCTGATGGAAGAAGAAAAAAGCCAAGATGTAACATGCAATTAACTTTATCACATTTAATTAAGATAACTACTTCTACAGCTCAGCGCTATTTCCAATCCACTGGAATCAGGCATTCATTTCAGAAGGCATTTCACGTAAAACCTAAGATGTTCCCTGGAATTAAACTGAATTCCGTTTTGTGTTTCGTGATAGGTTCTGAAAAAAGTCCTTTGATCTTTCATGCCTCCACATCCCAGCAAAGTAAGATGAAGCAAAAGGGTATTAATGCATTTTAGAATTTGTAGACAGATAATCCATACATCTATACATCTATTTATCTCATTTCCTAGAAATTTGCAACCTGTATTTTATTGCTTCAGTAAGTTCACACATCATGCTAAGCGACAATCACTTTAAACATAGTTCACTAAAACAGTCACAATTGATTCAGTTAGCACATAACACTAAACTCTAAATCAGCACTTTAACCATAATAGCTGGGTTTGCATGATACATTGTACCATTATATATATATAATACCATACGATACCATTATAGCGTAGCATAATGTGAATTAAACCTTATTCTATCAGTCAGCTACTATTTCAGTCTGAAATCCTGGGAAATTTCTGCTGGTCTTTGTCCATAATCCAGCTGTTTTGCTAGGCTACAGCTTGTCCCAGTCTTGCTTTGCTGTAACATCCAGATTGCATCCAGTTTCCCTCTCCAGGCCTGACTTAACAAGAGGCTAATATTGTGGAGTCAAACTTTAGCACAGCCCTACAATGCTAAGTGCCATCCTGGTGAACGTCTGGGTTGCCATTATGGCCCAGGGTAGTTTCTCTAGCTTGGCAGCTTTCAGATTTGCTAACTTCAGCTCCCAGAATCCACAGCAATGCCCACACAGGCTGGAGAATTCTGGGAGTTGAAGTCCACATACCAGGAGGCCAACCAGACTGAAAAACATCAGCCTAGATGATTTACTGGATGGCTTTACAACCTGGATGCCAGTTATTTGAGATTAATGGAAGTCTGTGAATAAAAAGATTTTAGTTGTATTTTTGGATACTGAAAGTCTTTTGGAGTAGGTGGCCATAACAAATTTAATTAATTGGTTAATTAATTAATAATTACCTGCTTAGATTTGTGGCATAAAAAGCACTTGTAAATAAATAAATAAGCTATCACCAACCCTGATGGGTGCTAGTATGCCTATCTTATAGTAGATGCTGATGATGCTGATGCTGATGCTGAGCTGAGTGCCCCATCAGCTGCCATTCTCTAGATGGCCATTTGGAGATCCCCAGGGCTGGAGGCCTAGACCTCAGCCTCAAGTTCTTATTTGCACCACTGATTGTGTTAGAAGCAAGTCCAACCCCAGGAGTGATGCGTGGAAGACTCCCCTATTGAAAGAAAGAAAGAAAGAAAGAAAGAAAGAAAGAAAGAAAGAAAGAAAGAAAGAAAGAAAGAAAGAAAGAAAGAAAGAAAGAAAGAAAGAAAGAAAGAAATACGCCAGGGTCCCTTGCTAATCATCTTTTATCTTTAGAGACAATCACAGTATTAATATGACAGTCTGTGGCTTGAATCATGTCAACTGGATTTCTATGTTCTCAGTAGAAACGTTTCACTCCTTATCCAAGGAGCTTCTTCAGTCTGAAGAAGCTCCTTGGATGACACTCCAAGCCTGGCTGGCAGCTCGACAAGTCAGAGTTTCTCAGAGCTCTGAGCTCTGAGACCTGGCTAACTTTCTATCTTGTTTGCAGGGGTCTACAGACCACTGAAGTTTCCCCCTGGAGAAGGGGGAACCAGAAGATTGCTCACAGAGCCATTGTAATTGCCCACTCCTGTTTTTCTTTGTTGTTTCCACCGCGGAGAAGAACGGGGGTGAATGCAGTGAAATGGCCGAAAGAGGATCCTAGCTCTGCAGAGAACGTAAGTCTCTTGGGAGACACAAGAGTGACAGCCAGCTTTTAGACCACTTTATATTAGTTTTCTTTTTTAGATTAGTACATTTTTATTATCTAAAATTTATCTTTGGACTTCGTTCAAAATGTTGGCTAATTTTGTGTTTTCTTTGCTATAATTAATTTTGGTGGAAGTTTGATAGATTTTATTTTGGCAACATAGTGAACAAGTTTGTATTTTTCTGCCTTTCTTTTGTATCAGAGAAATTGGGACTTAAGAGACTTTGTTGGTATTTCTCACTCGACAAACTAACTGACTTTTGAGAAATTGTTTGTTTGGGTTAAGCAGCTTGCAGCCTGAAGAATAAAGAAGAATAAAGAATAAAGTATAGAGAATGTGTGCCTCTTTACCTTTTTTTTTTTCTTTTTCTACTTTTTTTTAGAAAGGACTATCTTTCATTTGGAATATATTTTCATCTTTCCTTTTACAAACTGTTTGAAATACTGCTCTGTGGATTTTTTTCATCTTTTACTTTAAAAGCTTTTCTCACTTAAAGAAATAGACATTATTGATAAATAATAGAACAGCTGTTCCCTGCTCCCTGAGAAAATTCTTTGTTTTGGCTACGGCAGCTGATTACGGTTTGAACAACAAATAATGGCATTTCTCACAGCACTTCAGGATTTTAAGGAAGAAACCAGCAAAAATTTTTTGCAAATTAAGAAATCCATAGAACGTATATTAATAGTTTTGGTGGCTCAGGAACAGAAGATACAAGGGACAGATTTAGAAACAGAGGAAAGACCTTTCGAACCAGTAGAGAAACAGGGAAAGAGGACTTTGAATGTATTGGTACAGAAGAAGATTATGATATTTTACAGGAAGTGGTTTATTAAATGTTTGGGCATAAATACATTGTGGCAGCTGAGACAGGAAGATTTTAATATGCAAATTGATAGATATGGCAAAATAAACATTTTGACATCCCGCATGAGTTACAGAAATAAACAAGTTGCATATTGTGATATTGGCATAACCTAAACAGGAGATTTATTGATATTGATTTGGAATGCAAGGTTAATGAAAATGCGGATTTGGTATTGTACACAGAGTAAGCACAGATATGAGAAACTGTACAGATGCATAAAAACATGATATTTTAAGTGTAAGATACAAGATTATAAATAAATATGTTGATATTATATATTACTCTTTCTGGAGACACATTTATGAGAAGACAATGAGATGATGAGATGGAATTAGAATGTAGGTTATTACAAGAATATGTTGTATGTATTAGGTTATATGTTATGTTAGGTTTTGTATTTTTGCTATATTATGTATTATGTTATGTAAT
Organism: Charina bottae; assembly: GCA_023362775.1. Classification (NCBI taxonomy): domain Eukaryota; kingdom Metazoa; phylum Chordata; class Lepidosauria; order Squamata; family Charinaidae; genus Charina; species Charina bottae. The sequence continues at coordinate 74,315,457 of JALMGJ010000001.1, read as the reverse complement.
ATGTTAGATTATGTATTAATGGAATATATAGTCATAACATGAACAGAATATACTGTATTTTATTAGACGTAGATAAGGCCTTTATTTGTTATACTAATTGGACTTTATTGAAGATATAAATATAGATGTAAAAATGGAAAGAGTAAATGGAAAACATTTAATTGATGCAACAATGAACATTTGATTACTATTCTAAGGAGTAGAAACCAGAGATGGATTGTTGGAAGATATCAAGAAAGGCGAAACCTATATGAAGAACAGAAGATTGGATTATAGAAATCATAGGGTATATGACAAAGAAAAGTTTCTGTGTATTGTATGAAGGACTAACATTTAAAGTTAATTGTTGTACTTAAAGTTCAAGGATAAATTGGAGGACATCTATTTTCTATATTTTCTTTGTTATTTTTTGACTTCACTTTTTCTTTTCCTTTTTCTTACTTTGTATTTCTATTTCTTTTCTTTTGTATTAGCTCTTAATATGTATTTTAAAATTTAATAAAACTTATGGAAAAAAAAAAAAGAAGCTCCTTGGATAAGGAGTGAAACATTTCTACTGAGAACATAGAAATCCAGTTGACATGATTCAAGCCACAGACTGTTCCACCTGGATGACTGAGAACCTTCATCGACATAATATGACAGCAGTTTTCTTTCATGTCTTCCCGATGACCTATTGATTTTTCCCCTTTAAGAATTAAAATAAAATAAATATGGACTATATAGATGAGGCCTGCTTGTTATTATAGCAATGAGTAATGGATTGAAGTTGGTGGCAGAGAGAGAATGTCTTAAAGTTAAAATAGAATCCAACACACTGCATGCTTGAGATATGATTTAAAAAAAACTTGGGTCATTCTTCAAAGGAAATTTCTATCTCACTATCTCCATAAATTCTTTGACCAGGTGCTAAAGGAATAAAATACAAGTACTGTAGCAGTCAGAAGTGATCCAAATGACTTTGATAAACACATTTGAAACAGATTCCTAAGTCAGGCAGGTGGTTCAGACTCATTGAATCGAAGACCCTCTTCTGAATGTCACTGTTTTCCCAACTGGGACTACAAAACAGGAGAACAAGATGCTCACTTTCAACATGAGAAAGAAAATCATAGTTATATCCTAGAGTTCTTTTCCTTTGTGGAGGCTGGCTTTGCACATTCTGCTAAATTGTGGTGTGATTGGTTAGTGGCTCAATGTGTAGTGTGAAGCCAGCCATTGTGGTCTGTAAACCATGCTTGGCACACAGTTGCCCAATCTTTAGTGGGCAGGAATTACACATAATTTTAAGGGCCACTTTGGGTAGATTGATGATGCAAAGTAAGTAATGTGGCAGATTCCATTTATTTAAGAATGCTAATATATCCCCCAATATTCAGGGCTCCCAAGAGCCTTTTCCTAAAAACAACTTATCAATGCTGCAATATTTAAAGATGAAGAGGTGAAGCTTTTTTTGATACCCTGAACTTAGTCCAAACACTCTCTAAAGTTAGGCAGGCACATGGAAGGGGGTTATAGGTATCTATAGCACATGGAAGATAGGCAAAGGTATCTATCTTCTCTCATGGCTAGAAGCAACACTCAAGAAAGGGCGGTTATGTCTTTCTCCACATACAGCAGTCCCAGTCCAAAGTGGGAGTCCTGCAGGTACTTGGAGTCCAAAGCACTGAGAGATTCTTTCAGGGCTTGGGAAATATGATCCTAGGGATGCCATGTGATATGGAAAACAGGAATGTATGAGAGTGCAGCTCCAGGACTCTTCAGGATCATCATAGCATGTAGCACCTGAGGAATGAAAATGATATTGGACTAAAAAAGCATAGACCAAGGGCATATCTGCGCTTATGCTTAAGCTTTCCCTGTCCTGTGGTCATACCAGCTTAAGTTTAAACCTTCTTAAGAAAAACAGAGATACTTTCACAACAGCTGGCAAGGGATTCAGTCCAAATTTTCTGTTCTAGGAAAGTGTCAACCCCACTAGGTAGATCAGACCAAGAAATCAACTCCATAGGTAGGCTAAAACTACTTTTATCAAGATTGGTTTAATTACAGAATCATGCAAGTCTGATTGTGCTGTTCCTCCTCCTCCTCCTTAAACTCCAGCGAGTTAGAGAGGTTTCTGCCTGAGAAGCTTCCAAATGTTATCTCATTGTTCTGGACTTAAACAAAAAAAATGTTTCAGTCCCTTTTGCCTAGGTAATGGCTCCTGCATATTTCCATCACCTTCCTTACTCTCTACAGCAGGGCTTTCCAAAGTGCCGCCGCTGGCGACATACAAGTGGTGGCGGCGGCAGTGCGCACGGCAGCGGCACGGGGAGGCGTGCGGGGAGGCGTGCGGCGGCGCGGGGGGGTGCGGCGGCGCGCGCACGCACGGCGGCAGCCTCCGCTAAAACGCGGAAGTACTGATCCCGCGCCGCTACCGCCGCCGCCACCACCATGCATGCGCACGCCGCCGCTTCCGGGTGGTGTGGCGACACACCACGCTGTGTGTGGCGACACACTTTTGTGTAGCGACACACAGTTTGGAAAGCTCTGCTCTACAGAAAGGCATTACCAATCATTTTACTTCCTGGGGGTGGGTCTTCCAAAATATGTGTAAGATAGATAGATAGATAGACAGACAGACAGACAGACAGACAGACAGACAGACATATACAAAGTAAATATTTATGCAAAGTTAAAACATTAAAATGCATATATATCCAGGCATACACAACCACCACCTTTAAAATAAAACTTGTTTTCTTGCTAGCCATTTTGCACCCTAAAAGGTCCTAGACCTCCCTTTTCTTTTTTCAGTGCTAAAGTAGTATATTAGATAAGAGCTTTGTCTATGTGTAATGATACGAGAGAAAGACCTTGAGAAATGGGGTAAAGAGATGCTGCCTAGGGAACGGTCAGATAAGAGAGGGCCCAGCCCATATCTGCATAATGGGTAGAGAAAGAGGCTCAGAAGGGACCCTCGCTAACTTCTCAGGCTGTAAAAGAGACAGTGGGAGATTTGTACTTTCAGATTTGCAAGATTGATGTCAGCCTTCCCAGGTAGACTAGACAGGAAACACGACCAGATGAACTAATTCTACTTTTTTCTAAGGCTATATTAACAGAATCTTGCAAGTCTGATAGTACAAATCTCCCACCGTGCTGCAGTGGAAAATGCATGCCTCCTGGGTCATGGAATGACCTTCCTTCCATCAGATGGAATTGTTTCAGGAAAGGGAGCTGAAGTGTGCCCACCCTATTGGAGTATGTGGCTTCAGCAGATATCATTGGGGAGAAGCGGTCCCACAGGTAACCTGGTCCTGTGCCTGAAGGGCTTTATAGATAATAACCAGGAACTTGAATTGCATCCATAAGCAAACTAATGCAGCTCACAGAGTAATGATTTTACTGTAAGTGAGATGGGCAGCTATGATAAATAAATAAATACATAAATAAATACATGGTGTACTGAGGTATGCCCATAACTACCCACACCACTGCATTCTGAACCAATTGTAGCTTCCATATGGCCTTCAAGGGCAGCCCCATGTAAAGCACATTGCAGTAGTCTATGTGGGAAGTGACATGACTGAAGCAAGTATTTCCCAACCTTGGCAATTTCTAGGTGTATGGACTTCAAATCCCAGGATTCCACAGCCAGTATGGCCAATGATAAGAATTCTGGGTGTTGAAGTCCACACACCTGGAAGTTACCAAGGTTGAAGAACACTGATCTATAAAGTACTCTGATTTCATTCAAGATATTGAGAAAGTAATCACAACAATGTTCTCAAAATGTGGCAATCAGAACCTTCTGCACTGCTCAACATGGCACCAGCCCTTTGAGCAATCCAAAAGTCTAAACTTCCCCCCAAACAACCAAAATGTGTAGAGAAGTACAGATCTTTTTTAGAGTAAACAGATTAATGTGAAATTGGGACAAAAATGAAATATGAATAAGCATGTGGAAAAACTTATGCAACTGAGGTCCATTGTTATTTTAAAAACTATGCATTTGACGTAAGCAGGTGCAAGCGTTAGCCTTTCACACCTATTCTGTGAAATAACATCACTTTTCCTAATACTGAGTGGGTGTTTGCAAAGTCACTTTTAAATACCTGCATGTCAAGCTGATGTTAAGATACAGGAACAGGACTAAGTGGCAAAGCTATAGAGAAACCTCTTCTTATGCTCTGAATATGAATTAATTTTGTGTCACCATTCCCAGGGAAGAAAGACACTTGGGTCATCAGTACTGAACTCATGGCTCAGGGTCCATCAGGCTAAAAGATAATGGAGAAGAATTTTTCTTGAGCCAGGATTGGCTTATCAAGTTTATCATTAGCTTCAGTCCACAGAATTATTTCTGGAAATCCTGGTATTAGCCATATCTAAGACAATGATGAAGTTTCTGGCTGGCTGAAACAAAACAAGCCATCCCTTCACAGAAAACAGGCATTTCCTGATAACAGAAAAAGTTTCCATCAAAATCTTCTCTGCTGTGATTTCCAAAGTTCATACATCACCCACCCACCTCAGTGATCTCCAGGGAGAACGTTATTAAGTCAAAAACACTGTTTAAGAAAAATAGCTATAAATCTGAGAATGTAGAAAATAGTACAGATCAAAATGGAATTGGCTAAAATGGCAATTTTATAAATAATGTTGTAAGGAGAAAACTATTGTAGTGGGAGGTGTGAGAAATAACAAACAACCAGGTTTTAGAAAAGAAGCTTTTGCAATAATGTTTTTATGTTAGTCCTTCCTCAACAATACCCATTTAGCAACAAAAGACAGCCAATCTGCAAGGCATCAAAAGCAACAAAATTAATATTCCACTTAGGGCAAGGAAGGATAATGCAAAATGCAACTACCTTTTGACCTTCCCAAGAATTCATGATGCAATTTTCATTCCAGGCAGTACATTTTTTACTGAAAGAACAGTGTGGAATACCTGATTCTAAATTCAATCAATCAACAAATTTAATATCTTAGACAGAACAACATGTAACCCTCTCAAGAGTCTATATTAGAATACAGTTTTTGCAGAATCCTAACTGGATTACTCACCTCACTATATGATGTGTGCTGACTTGATAGATAAGAGGGTCTATTTCAGTGTTTCTCAAACTTGGCAACTTTAAGATGTGTGGATTTCAACTCCCATAATTCCCTAGCCAGCATGGGAGGCTGGGGAATTCTGGGAGTTGAAGTCCACACATCTTAAAGTTGCCAAGTTTGAGACACGCTGGTCTATTTGCTTGTGAGATCCCATTTCCTGTCCTTCCTTGGTCACATTTTCTTTTTAACACCATTGTTCTTTTTCAAAGATTTTGATGCTTCTGCCATGGTTTCTTTGGAGGGGTGTGTGTGTGCATGTGGGTCTGTATTTACACATACATATGTGTACATATGTGTATGCATGTGGTAAAATTAGTCATTTAAATACTTTTGTAAATACATTACATTTTTTTTAAAAAAAAAAATGGAGATCTCCAGTGGATGGGTGGAAACTGTCAGGGTTTTCCTGTGAATTGCAAATTGTTTTCTTTACTTTCTGTTTCCCAAAACAACTTCACTGATAAGATGCAGGTGGTTGCCACCATGTGATGTTATGTCTCAGTCTAAAAAACTATCCCATGGGAACTCCCGGGGGAAGACAGTATGCTTGGTTAGGTGCGACACCACCACCTCATGGCGGTTTATACTATGTGCAATCCTGAACGCTTTAGGCTTTGTAAATCTGAAAAAGCTTTGTGACCCTCTGATCCTAAGGTTCCACCAATCAGAAAGCTGAAACAAGTGTATATCTCAGCTGTGAACTATGGGTCTATGCTTCTTGACTTCTGTCCGGTCTTTTAGCCATGTTCGTGTGTGTGTTCTACTTCTGAAGACTGGGAAGTGCGTAGCTATGCGTGGCTGTGTGTGTAGGCCATGGCATGAGCCCCTTCATGTCTGTCAATGGAAACAATACACGAAACTCTGCTTGTAAGTTTGTTTTTCCTTTTTGCGATAATGTAACTGTATATACATTTATTGCCTTTATTACAAGTAAACATTTTAGCCATAAAAGCTGCACTCTGTCTGTTTACTCTGCGCCTTAACCCTATAAGCCAGCATTATCCCACAGAAACACCCACCTAGCCTTCTTTGGGCATCAGTGCTTTCTGGTGTCACAACACTGTTAGAGATATCGGGTTTCAACCAAGCACGTCTCACACAAGCTTGAAGGAGGAGGCAGCCTCTGCTGTAACCTAATCTTACTTGCTTCGTGTGGGAGGGGTTGAATCCTGATTCCTGTTCTTCTCTTCGCATCTCCTACCAAGGAGGATGGCTGCCCACGTTGTTCATACTTCCATTCAGGTGGGCCACATTAAAGAAGCATGTGGGTCATGTCAGAACCTAAGAGACTGTGAGTTACAATAAAATTGTAAGCTTTTTTTATGTTTTACAACCCGGAAAACCCACAACAACCATCTTTTTATGTTACTTTACATTAATGTGTGAAGTGTGTTTATTTTGTGTTTTGAACTGATTAAGCCTTGTGCAAGTTTATGGGAACGCTTCTACTCTGCTACATACTAATAAGAAGCTGCATGGAGTTCTGGTATTACCATCCCAGAATTCCTACAAACACTAACCCTTACTATGGCCCAACCTGGCATTACAGATACAGCGTGAGGCTTGTGTCCTCTTGTGGGACTGCATTTAGTTTTTAGAGAGAGGAGCTTTGTGAGATGCACCCTTGGTGAAATTGATGAAAAAGACAATTACAACAATAAAGCTTGGCTGTTTTCATAGCAGTTGCTTGGCATGTAAAACTGTTCCGCTGCCATCTTTATACTTCATTCCTGAGCTTCAAAAAACTCCTGATTTCTTCTTGTAAGTTACCTGTCCACAAATAATAAAAGAATTTCAAATAGTTGCAATGATTCCTTTAATTATAATTGGATAATCCCACCCACCTACACCATTTCAATAGGTGTTATCTCTCCACATCTTAGTGGCATTCTGAAGAACCCTTGCACAAGAAACAGCTTTTGTATTCCCACCTCCTGCTTTTTCTGACGCAGGTGTTGAGAAGGTTGAAAGCAGTTTTGGAGCAAAACTGCCAACAACAACAAAAAGATTCTGTTCATGTAAGCCATTTCCTTCCCATTGTGGGCTGCATTGCAGGTCATAAATAGATTTACTCTTAATATGGTCTCTAATTTCTCCCATAATTAGCCAATAAATAATCATGCTAATGAGTAGTTTAATTGAAAAAGCTAATGCAATTGATTCTAATTCTGTAAGCAGTATATCATTTAGAGTGGGAGCAGAAATGAACTGCCAGTGTTTCCTGTGGCTGTTTTACAGTCCTCTGATCTTGCTTTTTTATTTTCTTTTGTTATTTCTTTTATTTTTAGAAACCCAATTTTACTAAAGCAAAGAAAGCGATTATCAGCCAAACAAAACCAGGGGGCCATCTAGGACAAAATATCCTGTACCAAATAACTTCAGGGTTCCTGTGTCCAAAGAAAAGCTAAGATCCTTTAAAAATAAAGATTCCCTTGAGTCAAGCTCAACTCCTAGGAACTGCATGAGCTCATTCACACTTGGCCAGCTTTGGTGAATTCTGAAAAAATTACACAAGGCCAGACCTGGTTAGTACTTGGATGAGATCACCAAGAAATCCCAGGATGACAGGCAAGGCTGGGAAGTAAAAAAATAAATAAATCCCTGGAAGAAAAGTATGACAAAGCACTTCTGTACTTTTGCCATGGTAACTGCTTTGATATGCCCATGTAGTCACAAAAACTCAAGCTAAATTCAAGGAAGTCTTTATTATTTTAAGGATCTCTCATATGATGACTCTGCAGATGACTGGGGCAACATTGCTGAAAATATTCATGGAGAAGAGTTTCCTTTTAATGGGATTTAGCTGAAGTGTGGGAAGCCAGGGAAGCTGCAGGCAATTAAGCTTCCCAGGAAGGGCATGAATTTGGCTGAAGTTCCCCAAAGACTTGAACAACAAAGCTAGTAATGTCATCTTTAACTCAAGAATAGTGGCCATTACAAACAGCTGACTGTTAATGACTGTGTGAAGCCGATAGAAGGTATGTCTCCTCTTAATTCAAATCCAGTGCTCTCTTTTCCCATGGCTCCCCTTGTGTAATGGTCTTCCTGTCTTCTGCTTCTCACACTTGGTCGTACTGGCAGTTGCTTGTTTACAATCTCCATATTCCTACTCTGAGAACCTCTTGCCACTAATAGAATCCTCACCGGACTGCTGGAGAGAGGATTGTGCTATGAAGGACAGGACACTTGTGCCCACCTGTTGGGCATCTGACATTTAAATAAGTGCAATAATCCCACACGTCAGCAACAAGAATTTCATCAAATTTCTGTTGCCCTTTGAAAGGGTTTCTAAAACTTCTCTTTCATCAAAATGAATGAGAAGTGGTAGGAAAAAATGCAGAACCTTTTTGCCAGATACTTGCCTATAGCTGAAAGACAAGTCCCAAATCCATTTTCTATGATGAGCCACCAATTGCAGGGCAAGTTACAGTGCTCAGGAGCTGTCTGACATGCAGACATTTCAAGCCAGGGTAAAAAATAAAAAATGAAGCTCCCACTATCCCAAAGCATAGAGGGTAGTTGAAATTAATGGTTTTTTGCACTTACTGATGCTGTCAGGTAAACACTAATGAACTGATGTAAGAAGCTCATTGGAAAAAGTTTTTCTTGAGGCCTCCTAAACCCAAAGCTAGTCCAGGTTGCAAAATGTGGGAGTGAGAACAGAGCTACGTTCACGTGTTCAGGATAAAAATTTCTCTGAACAAATCCAGTTACATGGACTCTTTGGGGCATAGCTTTCCAAATTGTGTGTTGGGACACGTTAGTGTGTCGGCTGCAGTGTCTGGGTGTGTTGCCGCTCTGAGCCCTGCCAGGATTCCACGCAGGTCCCAGTGCCTGCTTTGTTTCTTGCTGCCTCCAAACCTGCTGTGATTATGCGCAGGTCCTAGTGCCTGCCTTGTGCCCTGCTGCCTCCAAACCTGCTGTGATTCCACACAGGTCCTAGTGCCTGCTTTGTGTCCTGCTGTAAGAGTGTGTCGTGAAATGTTGCCCTGCTGTAAGAGTGTGTCGCAAAATGATGCATGTCTAAAAGGTGTGTCACCAACAGGAAAAGTTTGGAAAGCTCTGCTTTAGGAGTTCAAAAATAAATTCAGAAAAGGAGCTTCACAGTGTGCAGGGATGCAAACGTATCACCTCTCTGCAACTCTTTAAAGCAGCTGTGTCTTTCCCTAGGATTGCCCAGTTGCCCTCTGCCATTCTCATCTAGGGATCTTCTCCCACTCTGGCTAACCAGATGTCCTTCAGTGGAGCACATGACAAGAGCTCCCTTCTTCTCTTGTTTCCCAGCAATTGGTATTGAGATATGTTGAGATATCTCCAGTGCTGGAAATCCCAGGTAGCTTTAATGACTGGCTAGCTTTCGTGGATTGTCTAATCCCCATTCGGAGATACCCAAGTTGGTGACTGTCACCACAGGTTTTGCTTGTTTGCTTTTTTTTTTTTTTTTTTTGTCTTTGACTCAGATTTTACTCATGGCGAGTGCCTGAACTAGTCCCTGTGGTTTTCTTGGGAAGATTTTCAGAAGTGGCCTGCCATTGCCTGCTTCCTAGGCTAAGAGAGTGTGACTGGCCCAAGGTCCCCCACTCTGGCTTTCAGGCATAAGGCAGGACTAGAATTCAGGTTTCCCACTCCTATTCCAGTGCTTTAAAGCAAGCGGGTTCTCATCACTATAGCAGTGGTGGTGAAATCCATATTTCAGCCTTTTGCTATATAAAGAAATCTTCCTTTAAGTCTGTCCTGAATCTCCCATCACTCAGCTTCACAAATGGCCCTGAATCATATCCACCTTATCATGCACTTTGCCTTACATTTTCCTTAGCTAAAAAGCTCCAAATATTAGTTTTCTTCAAAGGAAAGTTGTTCTGACTTCTTTATCATTTTGTTTGCCATTTTCCTCACTTTCTCTAGCTGAATAAAATCATTTTTTGAGAATGGTTCAAAGCATTGCAACTGTAGTTACATTGTGCATTTATTACAATGCATTCTATCCTTTTCCTAACTATATAATTATGGCTATCTGCCACATACCAATTCAGGCCATTGGTCTGCCTAGCTCAGAATTGTCTACAGGTAGTCCTCGCTTACCAACTGCCTTGTCGAAGTTACAATGGTTGAAAAAAATCAGCTTTGGGACCAATCTTCGCATTTACAACACTCGCAGCATCTCACAGTCACATGATCACCATTTAATTAATGGAGAACACGGAAGTGAAATTACAAGTTGCGGTCACGTTATGTCTCACTTAACAACTGCAGTGATTCACTTAATGACGGAAGCAGAAGTAACATAAGTCTGGCATGGTCATGTGATTTTTCACCTAGCGACTGCAGCACTTAGCAATGGAGTTGCCAGTCCCAACTGTGGTCAGTAAGGGAGGACTACCTGTATTTGGACTGTTGGCATCTCTGCTGTGTTTCATGTAGAAGATATCCTCAATCTGGAATTGAACCCGGGACCTTTTGTATGTTTGTAAAACATGCGTTCTACCATTGAGCTACATAATTTACCTTTTTTTCATAGTGGCCATCCACTCAGTTTATATTTCCATCAAGCTATTCTTCAGCACTCCATGAACTAGCTAGAGATGATGCATTTTTCATCTTTTAAAGCCAGCAATCTTTCTAGGGCCATGTAGAGAACTACAGAGATGGCCTTGGACAAGGAATGTGGCAGTTAGCAAAACATGATTTAAGTCTGGGAGAAGAACTTTAGAAAGAAACTTAAGCCGATTCTGTCTTTGGTATAAGAGGGAAGGAAGTGGGGAGGGAATATTGTCAGGCTTTCAAGATTCAGTTACAATAGCCTATAACAATCAAGTAAAGTTCAAGCATTTCTTGTGGAGTCGGTACCCTGATCTGTCCCACCTTGAAGAGTTGACATGCCAGGAACTTATCTGGAATTTGGGAAATGTGTGGTGGGCACACTTACTAAATAGCTGAGCTCAGAGGCTTTCCTATTCACAAAATAAATGCACATGGACAATCACAAAACCACCCTTCACCAGAAGCAAACTAGTTCCTGTGGGACTTTAAGGGGCAATTTGCTAAATATGTTAAATATGCAAACAAATACAGTGTTAGAGGCTGAAACTTCGCTTTGCAGCATGCCTGCTTCCTATTTATTTATTTATTTATTTATTTTTAAATCAAAGGAATATTTTTTTTAAAAAATGAGATATGACAGGAGTCTGATCGGCATCAACTGAAGTGTCTAGGGCATATTAGATTAAGGACTGCAGATACCCTACTGCCAGACTGGGTTCACACATCTCATTCAGCCCTGATGTAGTTTCACAGATCCCTAAAGGGAACCTGGAACTGGTGAGGTTATCAGGCAAAGGTAATTGCCTTTCCTTCTTTTGCTTAATATTGGGGAGCTGCTTCAGGGCGACATCAGAACAGCAAGTGTTGTGGGGACAGCAGAAGTGAGGGGGTGAATTCACCTGCTTCAGAAGCAAGGTGGGTAGAGGTGAAGCAGGGAGGACTTTGTGGTGGGCCTATTTTTCAAATGTTCCCATCAGAGGGGCTGGCTTCACAGACATCCTGATGGCTCTTCAGCACCAAGCAAATATTTATTTCTCTTATTCGTCTTGGCAGTTGGTACGGATGATACGGCTCCATTGCTCATGGCCATTGTTTTGTATGTTTTCATATGTTTTGATTTACATAATATAAAAGAGTATTTTGATGTCATACTTTCTAAGAGAAACATGGGATTAAAAGTTATTAAAAATAGAATAAAAGTTCAGTTGCAGAGGAGCCAGAGAGCTTGGATGAGTCCTGTTTGTTTTGCTGGAGCATCCTGATGCTTCTTGTCAGTTTATCTTTATGTTAATTAGCAGAGAAGAACTGGGATCCTTTGATGTTCTCCCTCAGGCACCAAAATGTCTTCAACCAGCCCTGCCAAGCCGCATAAACATCTCACTTAAAATAGTTGTACAATCATGTCCTCAGCTTTCTTTGACGTTTGGCTCCATGACTTGCTGCATAAATCTTAAGGGCAAATGGTGGTAGGAAGTACTGAAACAAAATCTTCCATGTAGTGAGTAGCTTCCAGCTGGAGGCATTTTTAACTCTTATCTAAGGATGTGATCTTTGTCCAATTAATCGTGTTCTAATTTGGGTTGCTAAGCTGCCAATCTCTTCATCATGAACTTTTTCCATGATTTTTCTAGCAGTTGATGGATACAGTAACTACAGGATCTTATCTGTGTTGTGTGAGAGAGTGTGTAACAGTGTATTCTCCTATCTGTGATTCACAATGGCATACAGTATGTTCAGATAAACAAAAATTAAAACCAAACTGAAGTTGCTGTGGATTGATGGCTCTTCTTATCTCAGCACCCACTGCCTCTGAGATGTATCCATACATGCAGTCAAATCCAAATTTATGACCAAAAAAAAAAGGCTATTTGTTTGTCCTGTACTTTGCTTGTGGGAAGATAACTGAGTCCAGGATCTGCTAACTTCACTTCTTGGCCGAGGCTGGTGCTTCATTACTTTTGATGCAGAAGGCAGTCAATAGATAAAGCTATAGAAAAGGAACTGAAAAGAGGCAAAAATTCATTTCTCTCTTCTACCTGCTGCATCCAGCCTGCCAAGAGTGATAGGCACCGAGTTGTCCTATTCTCCAATTCTGTTTTCCTGGCAGAACTGAGTATATTCAAAGTGTGATTACTATTTCAACAATAAATGGTGTTTCATTTTTCAAAAGAGTTCTTAGGCAATCCAAGGAGTTTTGTTCTGTGGGAGACTGTCTTCTCGGGCCTTTATTGAGCTGTGAGAAGCTCTGAAGTTCTACAGTGGCTTGGTTCTTCCAGATGAATGGGTATGGGAGATGGTTTTGTTACCTTTGCGTTTTTTAAAAGCAGATAGGCAGTACATGGGGAGGGCAAATAGCAGGTATATCAGATAATACAATTATATGTCAGATTCTTAGAGAAAATCCTCCCGCCTACAATACCTTCAGTCATTTTATAGCTTTTCCTCATCCTAACAGTACCAATTTATATGACCCCACTCCCTTGCATCTCCACCAAGACCTGTCTGTCTCCTCAACTAGCAGAGAAGTAGAGAGTTGTTTTTTCCAAACACCATTGGCAGCCCTGTTTGGACACAAAAAGTAATTTCCCATCTATCTGGAAACATTTTCTGACTATTTGGTCCCATCATGATCTTGACAGGTTCAAAAGGGTTATTATCCAGCAGTCACAACAGGTGAAAATCTATAGCCCAGAGCTTTCCAAACTGTGTGTCAGGACATGTTAGTGTGTCGGCTGCAGTGTCTAGGTGTGTCGCGGCTGCTGCTGCCTCCGAGCCCTGCCAGGATTCCATGCATGTCCTAGTGCCTGCCTTGTGCCCTGCTGTAAGAGTGTGTCGCAAAATGATGCATGTCTAAAAAGTGTGTCACCAACATGAAAAGTTTGGAAAGCTCTGCTCTAGCCAATACAGAGTTTGCTTGCCTGGACAGAGATAAGGCAGAAGCACTGCAAGGCCAGTTCCAAGACCTTTTAAGGAGCTCTGTTCTGCATAGGCTCTCCCTTTTCTGTGAACTGTCCAGAGTTCTGAAGAACATATCTCTAATCATTCTTGAGCTTCTGAGTTGTTTCCTAACTTGACACAGTCACACACCACTACTGGGCCTCTTTTCTCCCCATGTCAGTGTGGGATTCTATATTCTTGGATGTTGCACAAGTCATTAGAACAAGAGTGGTCAACTGCATACATACATCCTGCAGCCCCCAGCTGAGGAACAGAGACAAAAATATTTATCCCCTCTGCACTAGGAGACACAATGGAGTCAGGATTTTGCAAAATGTCCTCTTTCAATTAAAAAAAATGAGTAGAAGGACAAAATTGAACAAGCAACTAACAACTGAGCTTGCTCAACATAATAAATCAAAATTTACAGCATTTTTGGCCCAAAACAAACAACAAATCTAAAGAGGACAAATTACCAAAGTCCCATCAAACAAGTTCACAGCAAGGACAAGATCTGAACTTCTGATGCTTTGTTCAATAATCAGTTCATTGTATTCAACAGTTTCTATGTAGATTTTAAAGATGATTAGTACTCAGACTTGAAAGTGCTCAACTTCGTGTTGTGCGCCAGTTACGCCCTTTCCTGGACCGAGAGGCCCTTTGAACGGTCACTCATGCCCTGGTTATCTCCCATATAGACTACTGCAATGCGCTGTACATGGGGCTACCCTTGAAGAATATCCGGAAGCTACAGCTGGTCCAGAATGCAGCCGCACAGGCAATCTTAGGTGCCCCAAGGATGGCACTTATAAAACCTTTGCTATGTGAGCTGCACTGGGTCCCAGTCTGCTTCCAGGTCCAATTCAAGGTGTTGGTTATCACCTTTAAAGCCCTACATGGCTTGGGACCAGGTTACCTGAGGGACCATCTCATCCCCATTACATCGACCCGTCCCACCCAGTCATGAGCAGAGGGCATGTTACAGACCCCATCTGTAAAAGAATTCCATCTGGCGGGGTCTCAGAAGTGGGCCTTTTCTTCAGTAGTTCCTGCCCTCTGGAACATTCTTCCCCCGGAGGTAAGACAGGCCCCCTCGCTCCTGGACTTCCGCAAAAAACTAAAAACCTGGTTTTGCCAACATGCCTGGAGAGGGAAGGAAAATAGTAATTCCTGGGGATGGCTAGCCCCCTAGAATGGCCCTAAAATAGCCCTTTATACTCAAGAACTGATAGAGAACCTTCAGCCATCTGGATTTTCTGGGTGTGTCGCGGCTGCTGCTGCCTCCGAGCCCTGCCACAATTCCATGCAGCCAAAGCATGAGTTAACAGCCAAAAGATGAGAAAAGAGACACTTTTTATATTTTTATTGTTTATTTATATTCATATTTATTGTACTTATTTTATTTGTTTATTTATTTATTTATTTATTTATTTATTTATTTATTTATTTATTATTCGATTTATATCACCACTCCATCTCCCCCTAGGGGGACTCTGGGTGGTACTTATAATTGTATTACATTTTAACTGTGTTTTTTGTTCTAAACCGCCCAGAGTCCCTCCTCGGGGGGAGATGGGCGGTGATAAAATTTGATAAATAAATAGTGGAAACATTATGACATTTTCTGTAAAATTTTGCAGTGGGGTCAGGTATATTTCTAAATTAGTTAATTTAGCAAAGACCTACCTGAAAACATTAAGAAATACTACAATTTGCATTATATGAAGTTGTATCCAATTTCCCTGCTGTCAAGGACTGGTTAATAATTCTGATGTGTGTCAATGCTTCAGAAGACTTGATGGTGAAACCTATGGTTTCATTTCAAGCTCTTAAGCTGCATGCTTTCAAGGACAACACATACTTTTTATTGCTCTCAATAAAAAAAATAAAACTGGTTAAATACTATTGTTTCCTTATTTTGGGGTCATTGCCTTATTTTATTGTAGGTTTTTAAAATATTGAGGGATTTTAATAGGTTGAATGATGCCTTTCTTTGTGACTTACTTCCCCTAATCCTGTTGTTTCCATATGGCCTTAAATTTACCCACTGTGATTTCTCCAAACATGAGGGTTTCAAGGAATCCTTATGGGTAGGGTATGGTTACTACATACCAGATAAGTCCTAAAGTGGAAACCTTTCACATTATTGTCCCATATGAATACAAAGATGCTGTGATTTCCAAAGACAGACTACAGGTTTTGAAATGAAAAAATTCCACAGTGCACTGGGACTGACTGCTAACCAAAGCTTCTCTGAGCAGTTGTTATGTATCTTGGTTTATGTTATTTTTAGGATGTGAAGGTGCTAGCATAACCAACCACTGATGCAGGACTATTGAGTAGGAGAAGGTCAAAATGGCCTTACTAGCAATCCTTAGGAGGTATCAATAGAGGCAAGGTCTTCCTCTTGATTGCTGCCAATATGAAGGGGCCCCATCACTCTTTCTTGGGAGAAAAATCAGACTCTGTGTTAATGTATCAGCTTTTTAAATGCAGTTTCTGTGTACAATTTAGTGCAGACTCTTCTGTCTTTTTATACAGATAAATTATTGTAAAATTGTTATACCAATAGAGTGAACAGGCTGAGGGCTGAAGTAGGAAAATAACAAATTCCAGAAACGGAACAAATGAGAGCAAAAATAGATCTTTCTGGCCATTACCTTGTCTAATACAAATCAATCTGCAATGAACTGATCTTTTCATTTATTTCCATAGTTCTGCCTATCTGTAAGAGCAAGTTTTCTGTCATGATGATCAGTTGTGTTCTCTTCTGCCAGAGCAGTCAACAAGATCCATGCACTTTCCTTCCAGTTTAAACAAAAAAGCAAATGTGAGTGTGATAGCATTTCTACCAAGTATTTAATCTGAGGCATTTGTGATTTTATTGTACTTATCATCATATCTGTAGCTATGGTTGTATAGCCTGTGTAAATGGCTGGGCTTGTTGCCACCATTGAGTTAACAGCCAAAAGATGAGAAAAGAGACACTTTGCCTATGAGTAGCTGCCCTGGAGAATTGGAGGAAGACAGTCCAGGACTTGGAGATATGCAAAACGGAACATTCCAGCAACATTCCGTCTGTTCTCCAGATCACTCAAATCTCATTGTTCGCTGGATTTGTGGTGTTTTCTAGAAGTTAAATCTTCTGGACAAGAAGTGGTTCATAGTGTTCTGGTGAGACGAGCCTATCTGGGAACAATGCTAAGCATTCTCAAGGATCCTAGAACAAGATGACAAGAACATCATTTTCATAAGTATGACACTCAGTACTCTAAGGCCTTCTGCCACCTCAAAAGTGCTGGGTTTTGTGTGTTTCTTTTTCCCACAAAAAATCTGCAGAGAGGTTGACTTTGCATATTAATAAATATATCCCTCTGTAGCAGGGGTGCAGAAATGTTTTTGGACCAAAGATCACATCTGAACTTTGAGTGTTATGCTGGAGGTATACATTCAAAAGTTGATTGGGCTATGACTATGTGAAAAAAGTAAAATAGATTTCATTTAATTTAGATTAAATTTGTTGTTTATTCATTCAGTCGCTTCCGACTCTTCGTGACCATGGACCAGCCCACGCCAGAGCTTCCTGTTAGCCGTCGCCATCCCCAGCTCCCCCACGGTTGAGTCCATCACCTCCAGAATATCATCCATCCATCTTGCCCTTGGTCGGCCCCTCTTCCTTTTGCCTTCCACTTTCCCTAGCATCAGCATCTTCTCCAGGGTATCCTGTCTTCTCATTATGTGGCCAAAGTACTTCAGTTAGATTAAATTACTTAAATACAATCAATCTTATTTTCCCCAAATAATTAATGATTTCTCATTTTTGTCACATTACATACTACAGTTTGGCTCTGGGGTAAAAAAGGATGGGGGCACTTGCAGCACTAGAGATACAAACTGGACAGCCCGAATTATAGCCATAAATTTCTTCTAGCAGGCAGAAGAAAGAAACAGAAATCAAAAATGACAAGTAAAACCTTTCCAAAATGATTAGCGTGGCCTGCCATCACAGAAGGAAAAAAAACACAGGGCATCTGAATCAGTTCGTGCCTGGCAAGGAGAAAAGGAAAACGGGAAAGAGTGATCTATCTCATCATTTGCCCCAGTTCTTTCCGGCCTGCTGGCTGCTGACATAGAATTAGAAGATAACAGAGGCTGTAGTGTTGGGGTCATTGCTATTTTGCTCAGAGATGCAGGATTTTATATGCAAAATCAGTATGCTTGAAATCTATGGATAGCATCACTGTGACTTGGAAGAAAAAGGCTGAACAGTATAACAACAATGTTCTAATATAAATCTAAAAGATATAAACCATCTTTATGTTTGCACTTAATTATGATTGCCTGATCATGGTTTATTGAATAAGCCACAGTTGGCTAGGTTTGCATAGCCCCCTAAACCATGAGACTACTCAGCTTGCCAAATCTCAGTTTAAAAGCAATCTGAAATAATGGTGTCTTTCATCTCCCCAAAACCACAAAACACAATCTCGAACTGTCCGCTGTGATAGATGGCCCAGCTCCTGATTTTGACAGGTAGTTTTACAATATACTTTACCATACCAGCATAAAGGAAAAAATAATTTTAAACAATGAGAAAGTATAAGGCAGATGGGAGTCTGCCGCTTTCTCATACACACATGTGCATTCATTTGTCCACATTTACGTCGTCCTTTTATTTCAGCCTGAAAGGTGAGATTTATTTAACTGCAGGTGCAGCAAAAAAGGTATATTCTGCAGAACAATGAAGGGTTGATTTAAAGATTTCCTTTCACAAGCAATCCATCCTGCTGCACATGGTACACTAGAGGAATTAGACAGATTGTGAAAATGAGAAGATGAGCCATTTAGATGAGCCATTTAGCAGAAGGAGAGTTGGAAGGAACAGATTGTTATTGGTAAATGTCAATTCACTACACACACATCCACTGATTCTTATTTCTTTAATGAATTCTAGGAACACTTTCTTAAGTTGACAAAGATTACAAAGAAAGAAAATAGCATATGGATTCAAGCAGGGTATAATATTAACACACATTAGGTTTATCATCATCATAAATAACAAGCTGGGAAGGAGAAAACCTCTTCAATAGCTGTTGTCCATTGAGAGAAGCTATTAGGAAAAACCAGCCAAATAACTTAGCTCCCTGGGCAATACATACTGTACCTTCTATTTAAGTGAAGAGGAGATACTACCTTAGAATGAAGAGTAAATGCAGGGCCGCATATAAAATACAAAACAAGAACTGAAATGTTTCCAATCTATACCACAAGTGGAGGATCTATAGCCCAGGCCCATATGGTCTACCAAATCCCCTTTCTGTGGCCCTTGCAGCCTCCCTCTGACCATGATTCATGATAGTATGGGGTCCTGCCATTTTGAGTTTGGAAACAGATGCTTACATACCAACTGTAATATAAGCTCTACAGTAGGTATGCCACTATTAAAAAACAAACTCCCAAAACTCTCCTGCAAACATGGCCCCATTATGTATGATGTGGCCTTACACCCCCCCCCCAAAAAAAAAAACATTAAGTGCAATCCTTGGTCCCTAAAGCTTGTCCCCTCTGATCTCTGCAAATAGAGGAGAGAAGATGGAAAGAAGAGGAGAAATTGGATAAATTAGTGGAGACTATGTAAGGTAGGGTTTGAGTAAAGCTTCATCAGCTTTCTTTGCTAGATTTCTGGAATTTCGAATCAGACCCTATGTAATTTTATTTATCTCGATTTCAGAAAAGTAAGAGATGTAGTAAAAATCCCATCTAATTGCCATTAGAGTCACTTAGTACTTTAAAAAGCAATGGGAAGGTGAACTTGATAAATCAGAACAGATGCAATCTCTTGCATCAGTCAATTGCCTTTGCAATTAACACAAACAGAAAGAAAAGAAAAATGGAATGTTCTCAGATATATTGAAGTGTTTCTCATTCGAAATCATTTATTTTTAAGATACTGAAATTATGATCCTTGTGGTAAGAGCCATATGATAAATAAAAGTAAAATCTCCTTCAAATCAGGAGTGATTCCTAGTGACTTCATAGATATATCCATATAGGGTTTTTTGGAAACAATATGAACAATAGAACTGGCTGGAGAGCCAGTTTGGTGTACTGATTGAGGCATCAGGCTAGAAACCGGGAGACCGTGAGTTCTAGTCCCGCCTTAGGCACAAAACCAGCTGGGTGACCTTGGGCCAGCCACTTTCTCTCAGCCCTAGGAAGTAGGCAAGGGCAAACCACTTCTGAAAACTTGCCAAGAAAACTACAGGGACTTGTCCAAGTAGTCACCAGGAGTCAAAACTGACTTGAAGGCACCAAAAAAAAACAAACCCACCTGGCTGAGCTCATAGGGTGCTGGGCTAGAAACCAGGAGTCTGTGAGTTCTAGTCCCGCCTTAGGCATGAAAGCCGGCTGGGTGACCTTGGGCCAGTCCCTCTCTCTCAGCCCAACTCACCTCACAGGGTTGTTGTTGTGGGGAAAATAGGAGGAGGAAGGAGTATTAGGTATGTTCGTCACCTTGTTATTTATTAAAAAAATAATAATAAAGGCAGGATAGAAAATAAATAAATAAATAAAACAATTTTAAAAGGAAGCAATTGGTATAGTGTAATGGAACCTCCTGGCGTTGTAGCTTAGAGATCTTTGGGTAGAGGATTCCTTCCCTCACTGAGGGAGATAAACCAATCTTACAGGAGATAGAAAAATCAAACTTTTTAAGAAAAACTGAAAGTTTAAAAGGTTGTTTTGTTTTTTACAAAATAAAAACATTCTTTCTTTCTTTTTTGAGGAAATAAGTACTATCTGAGCCTGTCAGGGAGATAACTGGCGGAGAAGGAGGGGGCTCCCTCCAGGGGGAGAAACGCATACGTAGTACTGAATCACTTTGCTTTCCTCCCAAGAGGCTAAGGAAGGCCCCGCCCTGATTTCTTGGACCTTTTCTCTGAGTATTACCAGTTCATTTTAGTTTAGCTGGATTCTGTCTAGCAGAGTAGGACAATAAACATTAGAGCTTCAACTTCAAGTCTCAGCGTGTTTTCCTTCACTCGAAGTCAGGACAGAGCCTGTCTCATATGCAAGGATGCTACATTCACAACAATAATTATTTACCAAATTAAAAATAGAAGGAAAATAAGATCATGGGAGAAAAGAGATTACACTTTGCCACACAGCTATGTAATGGTAGATCTACACATATCCCAATAAATAGATATGCTCATATAATTTATTTCTCCTTTTCTGTTTTTCTCTGATTTTTTTACTAAGTCCCCAGAACTTGGGACTTAGTTTCCACAGTCTGATCTTGCCTTTGTCCTTTTAATGCCTCTTTCTCGGTGATATGATAATTATTTTATGTTTAAAATCAATATTTAACTTGGTTTTATTGTTTTATCATGGTTTTAAAGGATGTATTCCATCCCAAGATGTGGGCAGTGGGAGGGGAGGAGAGGAGAGGAGTCTGTAATCTATTACCAGTGATGGCACTGATGCGATCTAATAGGCATCAACATCTGCAGCAATCATACACACATCCAACACAAGGGCAAGACTGGGCCTTAGCTCGGACGTGGCTGAAATGCTGCAAAAACTAGTAGGAAACAACAGGATTTTAAATGCTTAATCTTATACACATCCTTAGATTGCACTCATTCTTCTACAGCAGTGCTTTCCAAACTGCCACCGTTGGCGACACACCAACAGCGGCGGCGGCGTGCACGGCGGCGGCCTCGTGTTTTCCGCTAAAACGCGGAAGCGCTGATGGCGCGCCGCTGCCATCGTCGCTGCCGCCGCTGCTGCCACCACCACTGTACACACCGCCACTGCCGCACACGCCCCTGCGCCGCCACCGTGCACGCCCCCGCCGCTGCTTCCGGGTTGTGTCACAACACACTAAACTGTGTGTTGCGACACACTAAAGTGTCGCGACACACAGTTTGGAAAGCTATGTTCTACAGTTGCGTACCAACCTGCTTTTTGTATTTCAGAGGACAGTAATAATCACAGTATCTGGTTGTGAACTAATATTTTTACAGATCTTAATTATATTTTCCTCCTGCAATGGAGTACATGTGCCAGTTAAAACTATTTGTGCAAAAAAAGTGGGTGGGGGGGAAGACATCAGCAAACAAACAGGACAGAGGCATAAAAGCTCTCTGGCACAAATGGATTAGGAACATCAAATTTCCATTGCTTTCTTACTCATTGCTCAATTCATTTCCAGTTTTGGTTCACTGGCAATAAATTCCAGTATAAGTAAGAGAGTTTACAGGTATTAAAAAGAAAATTTCCATTGATCTTTTTCTTTTCTTTCCAACAGAGGTCTTCCCTTTCAGACAGTCACATTAGCTGTAAATGGAGGTGCATCTTTGCCATTTGAACCCCCAGATGTCCAATTCAAAGAACTGGTAGAAATCCTTTTACATTTTTTTCCTCTCTTGCACTTTTAGCTTTCTCTTCGATTTATTTCTATTTCTTTTTCTTTTCTTTTTCTTACTTTATATAAGTTTGTATTAATTTTTATCTTCCTTTTTAAAAGCTCTTTAATAAAAATTATATATATATATATATATATATATATATATATATATATATATATTATAAAAATATAATTTAATAAAAATTATCTATATACCCTCTCTCTCTATATATATATAAACCCTGAATGGTACTATTCTATTGGCAAGTACTAGATACCTGTGCAATAGCTGAAGTTTGCTCAGTAGAATTCAAAATTACTTCAAAAATAACAATCAGGATAATAATATACGTATTAATAAGTAGCACAGGGAAAGTTAAAAACGAACTAACTTAATGTAATCAAAATTTTAATTATTTATTTATCATATGGCATATTCACATCACAATTCAATAGAATAAAAAACACAGGAGATAAAATACAAGATATAAAGTATAAAGTATAAAATTATAGGCATATGTCCAATTTACAAATATAATTTTTTGCTTCATTTGTCACAGTCAGGAAATCAGCGAAATCTCCATTATAGGCTCTGTTTTGGCACTCTGTCACTATATGCTGGATAGTTTGTTTTTCAGCCCCACAGTCACAATTCAGTGATGTTATTTTGCCCCACTTATAAAGGGCATCTGCACATCTACCATGGCCCGTGCGGATTCTGTTCAATACTGTCCATATCGCACGGGGCTGGTCAAATCCAGATGGTTTCTCTAAGATGCAGGGTAAATTTCTGCATTGTGGAGGGCAATTTTCTAGCCAGTACCGTTTCCACATATTGTGGATGTTAAAGTCATCTTCTACAAGTGATTTAGCAGTTGAGATGGCTGGGTGTCTAGATCTCAGCCTATTTTGTTCCAGGTAGGTCACGTCACACAATATTGGCAGCTGGGGTTATCAATAATCTTCCAGTATTCTTGAAGGAGGGCATTTTTCCATCTTACATCCGGGGGTGATATATGACTCAGAACACTCAGAATTTCTCCGCTCTTATTGCATCCGCAGAATGCCGTCCGACGGCCCTGTTTAAGATTACTCAATCTCTCTTAGGTAGGGTGGAGTTGACCACCCACCTACAGGGCCGTGCGGAAGAATTTTCTGAGCATCTGCAGGATAAAATCGCTCGGATTCGGTCTAAGTTGGACTCCATGCATGAAATGCAGTCTGGGGAGATGCCGGGAGAGTGGTCTTGCCCTATTATCTGGGAACAATTTGATCCTGTTGGACCTAAGGAAGTGGACAAGATCCTCCGAACTGTTAATTCCACCACATGTCAGTTAGATCCCTGTCCTTCCTGGCTAGTAAAATCAGCCAGGGAGGTGACATGTGGATGGGTCCAGGCAATGATTAATACATCCTTGTTGGAGGGGGTGTTTCCAGCAGCCTTCAAGGAGACGTTGGTGCACCCCCTCCTCAAGAAGCCATCCCTGGACCCTACCATTCTGGACAATTTTCATCCAGTCTCCCACCTTCCCTTTTTGGGAAAGGTGGTTGAGAAGATGGTGGCGTTGCAGCTTCAGAGGTCCCTGGATGAAGTGGATTATCTAGACCCTTTCCAGTCAGGTTTCAGGCCGGGATTTGGGACGGAGACTGCATTGGTCGCGCTTATGGATGATCTCTGGCGGGAGCGGGATGGAGGTAGTGCATCCATCCTGGCTCTCTTAGATCTCTCAGCGGCGTTCGATACCATCGACCATGGTATCCTTTTGGGACGGCTTAGGGAGTTGGGGGTGGGTGGCGTAGTTTTGCGCTGGTTCACCTCCTTCCTCCAGGGCCGTTCCCAGTCGGTGGTGGTAGGGGAGGAGAGATCCAGCCCGCGACCACTCCTGTGTGGGGTGCCGCAGGGTTCGGTTCTCTCTCCTCTCCTATTCAACATCTACATGAAACTGCTGGGCGAGGTCATCCGACACCATGGGATGAGGTATCATCAGTATGCAGATGATACTCAACTGTATATCTCCATCCCAGGTGAAGAAAGTGATGCAGTGACCACCCTGTCCCAGTGCCTGGGGGCTGTGAGGGCCTGGATGGGGAACAACAGGCTTCAGTTGAACCCTGGCAAGACCGAGTGGCTGTGGATTGATGGCTTAGCGTCTTCTAGGAAATTATCATCTTTGGTTCTCGATGGGGTAGCACTGCCCCATTCGGAACCGGTGCGCAACTTGGGGGTCCTTCTAGACTCACGACTCCTGCTCGAAGAGCAGGTGGCAGTCGTGGCTAGAAGGGCTTTTGCACAGCTTCGGCTTGTGCGCCAGTTGCGCCCATTCCTGGATCGCGATGCCCTCCGAACAGTCACTCACGCTCTTGTCATCTCCCATGTAGTTTATTGCAATGCGCTCTACATGGGGCTACCCTTGAAGATTATCCGGAAGCTACAGCTGGTGCAGAATGCAGCCCGCACAGGTGATTTTATTTATTTATTTATTTATTTATTATTTATTTATTATTTCTAACTTATATCACCGCCCATCTCCCCCCACAAGGGGACTCTGGGCGGTTTACAACCAAGTCAGCAATTAAAACATATAAAATACTTTATACAATCATTAAAAATATAATATATATATATATATATATATATATAAAAATATATAAAAATATAAAATCCAAGAGGCTGTAAGTGATGTTTACGAACCAAACTATTTACGGTGCGAGCCATCCCCAGGAAGAACTATTACTCATCCCGTCCCAAGCGAGGTGGCAGAGATGAGGTGGCACCCATTTTAGGTGCGCCGAGATCTGCACATATAACACCTTTGCTCCGCGATCTGCATTGGGTGCCGGTTTGCTTCCGGGTACAATTCAAGGTGTTGGTTATCACCTTTAAAGCCCTACATGGAATGGGACCAGAATACCTGAGGGACCGTCTTATCCCCATATTATCGACCCGCCCCACCCGATCGTTCAGAGAGGGCCTGCTATGAGCCCCATCAATTAAAGAATGTCATCTGATGGGGGCTAGGAGGCGGGCCTTCTCTGTAGCAGCACCCACACTATGGAACATCTTGCCCCCAGAGTTGAGACAGATCCCCTCCCTCCCGACCTTTAGAAAAGAACTGAAGACCTGGTTCTGCCGCCTGGCATGGGAGGGAGGAAACGATAGTTCCTCATGGGGGTGGTTAATCCCGTAATTTTATAATGCCCTTCTTTTATTAATACTATCTCCCACTTGGATTTTTATACTTATTTATTATATTAATTGTATAAATTGTTGGTTTATGTATTTTATATTTCATGTTTTATCTAATTTTATTTTGTTGTAAACCGCCCAGAGTTCCCCGTCGGGGGAGATGGGCGGTTATATAAATTAATTAAATAAAATAAATAAATAAACACGTAGCCAGTATGTGGGAGTAGATTGTATTGTCCCACTGACGATGCGCATTGACTCATGCAGTTGTGCATCAATCCTGCTTGTGTGCGGACTATTAAGCCACACTGGGGCACAATACTCTGCTGCTGAGTACACCAAACTGAGTGCAGATACTCGTATCCGTTGCCAAACCCCAACTAGTGCCACATACGTTGTGTAAGATGTTATTTCTACTTCTCAGTTTGGTGGCAGTCTTCATCAGATGTTCTTTATAAGACAGCGTCCTGTCTAAAGTAACCCCGGGGTACTTGGGATGCATGTTGTGATTAAGTGGATTTCCCTATTTTATTTATTTATATATTTATTTATTTATTTATTATTTATATTTTAAATATATAATGCCTGTTTTAGCTGGCTGAGCTCCCCTTCCTTGTAGCCACTCACCAAAATTCACTTAGCAGTAGGCCCCTGACTGTTGGTTTTGTCCTACTTCCTAACTACTATTTCTTTTCTGTCCAGAGGTAGCTCAAGTCACATCACATTAGTAAATGTACTGCAAAGACTGCATTGCTTGCATTTCATTGCTGCTTGGCCCCATTCTTTCTCACCAACCCATACCTAAATATACAGACTATTTTTTATGTACAGTGTCCTACATTTCAGCAAAGCTTCCATAAATATGTTTGAAAAAGGATACTGTATATTATATACATTATATAACCTCATTGTAAAAATGCAGAAATTTCTACTGTCGTTGTTGTTCCACAACAAATGCTGTCATGGTAATAACTTCAAAAAGAAAACATTCCAGGAGTGTATTGGAGGCAGAATATAGGGGAGATCCATAGCACATCCTTGATATGCTCCACAGATTGAGCATATTTATTTTTCCCCACTGAAGGAAAAAATTTTCTTACTGAGGGACTGGAAATCAAAAACACACCAAAAACCTTCTGTCCTGCTTGATTTGGAGGCAGTTACATAGGAGGAGGAGGGGAAAAAACCCTAGGTCTTTATGGGGAGGAAATTCCATGTAACACCTGCCACTGTTGCCCCACTGTTTCAAAGGCTCTCTCTTCCTCTCACTCTCTCACTTTCTCTCTCTCTTCTTGATATCTATTTTATTTCATTTTTTTCCAGATGGTGGTGGCACTTGGAGGAGAGATTCCAAAGATGACCTCAAATGAAAATGAAACCATGGGTTAATACTTTAGAAAAGAAAATCACAGTTCACACAGAAAATTACCTTGAACATTGGAGCCAAATTCAAGAGGGTGATATTAAACTGTGACAAATGTTAGTCACTGCATCTGGGTAGGAAAAGTCAGATCCACAGACACAGAATTGAGGCCACTGCCTTGACTTGGTAACAGTGCATGTGAGAAGGATTTAGGAGTATTAGTCAACATAAGCAGTGTAGTGCAGCAGCTAAGAAGCATTGTATCGAGGTCACAGGAGAGAATAGTTCCATTGTATTCTGCTTGGTTAGATCACACTGAAATATACTGCCCAGTTGTGGTCACCACACTTGAAAAGGGACATGGAGAAGCTGAAGTAAGTTTAGAGAGAGCACCAAGATGATAAGGACTCTGGAAGCCAAGCCTTATAAGAAATGGTAAGGAGTCATATATGTTTTGCTAGTAAAAGGGAAGAATAACGTAAGTTATGCTAGCAGTCCACAGATATCTAAAAAGTTGTCACATGTGAGCAGATCTGTTCTATGTTGAAACTGAGAGCAGGACAAGGACTGATGGCTGAAATTAAAAGAAAGGAGATTCAGGCTAACAATTAGGATGAATCACCTGAAGAAATTCGAGCAGTGGAACAATCTGTTTAAAACAATGAGCAGACACACACACACCCAAGAGGTTTTCAAATGGGGGTTAGATGGTTACCTGTCTGGGATGGTTTAATGGACTCATTCATTGAGCAGGACTTGAACTAGACGACATGTAATGTCCTTTCTAACACATACATTTTATGTTTGTATGATATGGGCATACTGGTATGGGGTACAGGTATTTCTTCAGATATTTGAAACTTCAGTTGCAAAGCATCAAAGGAGAAAGTCTGATGTTTGACTCCCACCATCCACTGCAGCACAAACTAGGAGTCATCAGGACATTGTCACACAGAGCAGAAACCATCCCCACCTCCATGGATTCCAAAAAGAATGAAAATCAGCACCTGAGAACAGCTCTGAAGGCCTGTGGATATCCAAATTGGGCCTTCACCAAATCTAAATCTACCAGACCTAAAACAGTGACAGATAGGGCTGAGACTCAGAGTAAACGGAAGAACCTGGTCATTCCTTACATGGCTGGCATGTCTGAAAAGATAAAAAGGATATTTGGCAAACACCACATACCTGTATATTTCAAACCCACCAACACACTGAGACAGAGGCTTGTACACCCCAAAGATCAAACTCCAAAACACAAGAAAAGCAATGTAGTTTATGCAATCCAGTGCAGTGAGGAGTGCTCTGAACTCTACATTGGAGAAACCAAACAACCTTTGTACAGGAGGATGGCCCAACACAGGAGAAGTAACACCACAGGACCAGAGTCAGCAGTTTATCTTCATCTAAAGGAAAAAGGACACTCATTTGAGGACATAAATGTTCACATTTTAGACAGAGAAGATAGGTGGTTTGAGAGAGGGGTCAAGGAATCCATTTATGCCAACTTGGAAAATCCTTCCTTGAATAGAGGTGGGGGCCTCAGGCACAATCTTTCCCCTATTTTCCTTCCTGCTTTGTCTTCTGTGCCTAGGAAGATTAAGACCATTTCGCAAGCTCAACAGCAGCATGGTAATCTTAACGATCCTCCTTTAGATGATAAAGGGACTTAGAAATAACATCTCAAAATAACCATGACCTAGCCCCAGGTGCAAGGTCACACAGCCACCTAGAAACATATTTAAGGATTCCCTTACTAACTTTGCTCAGACTGAAGAAGCTCCTTGGATAAGGAGCGAAACGTTTCCACTGAGAAAATAGAAATCCAGTTGACATGATTCAAGCTACAGACAATGCACCTTGGCATTGTGCGCAAGTTTACTTTTACTGCAATCTTTATTTGGGGAAGGGCTGATAAATACCAGCAGAAGAAAAGGTTTAATTGACTCCCCAGACCTGCTCTGATCCCATTAACCAGATGTGTTCTTGCAGGTGATGTGTTTTGCATTTAAAACAATCTCCATGGTTGAATGCCTGCAGAGTTCCAGTCTTTTGGAATTTATCACAGTAGCAATCGAATAAGCAAGGCCCCAGAATCTTAATAATCAGACATTTTGCATAGCTCTGTTTTGATTAATATTCAAGATTTTGTCAAAAATAGCATGGAATATTTCAACACTAGAACCCTCACAGTTCATATATGCAATATTTCTAATGAGTTTCAAACCATAGGAAAGTATCTTCTGAGAATGATGTTCGGTTGATCAAATATAAATTGGTCCAATGTTTTATTCTGAAGTAGATAATTATCTCTGGTAATACCATTGTGTATGATTCCTGCAACTTCAGGAACAAAGTGCATTATTGTACGTTGCCCAGAGTCACTTCCAGAGAGATGGGCAGCTATATAAATTTTGACAAATAAATAAATAAATAAATGTGCATGCTAATCCTTGTTGTCCTGAGGGCCCTTTGGATAGAAATGCAGAATATACATTGAAATAATAATATATAAAGATTGAGGTCAAATTAAGCTCTTTATGGCTACAGAGCCAAAATAGCATGGAATATTTCAACACTAGAACCCTCACAGTTCATATACGCAATATTTCTAATGAGTTTCAAACCATAGGAAAGTATCTTCTGAGAATGATGTTCGGTTGATCAAATATAAATTGGTCCAATGTTTTATTCTGAAGTAGATAATTATCTCTGGTAATACCATTGTGTATGATTCCTGCAACTTCAGGAACAAAGTGCATTATTGTACGCTGCCCAGAGTCACTTCCAGAGAGATGGGCAGCTATATAAATTTTGACAAATAAATAAATAAATAAATAAATAAATGTGCATGCTAATCCTTGTTGTCCTGAGGGCCCTTTGGATAGAAATGCAGAATATACATTGAAATAATAATATATAAAAATTGAGGTCAAATTAAGCTCTTTATGGCTACAGAGCCAAAATTGAATCTGTTCCTCCCCATCCAGACACCACACAGCCTCCAAGGCACAGAAAGAAGACTCTGACAGCATTATCTGGTTGGCCCAGGGTCAAGATATATAGCTACAGTAGGTACCATAAGTATACTGATCATACTGATCCCAAACCAAAAGATGACCTCACCCAGTGGCCTCATGTAGATGTTAAACAGGAGGGGGGGGCAAGAGCATTGAGCTCTCAGGTACCCTACAGCAGGATCACTGGCTCAGTCTCTTCTCTCCTCTCCCCTGCCCCCCCCCCCATTGACTGGACCTGACACAGATAAAGGAGAAGAATCATTGCAACACTCTGTCACCCACTCCTAATTTCTATAGGCAGTCCAGAAGGATACCATGATCAATAGTATCATAAACCGCTGAGAAATCAAGAGAAAACGTATCTTCCACATATCCTCAATGCACAACCAATACTGCCTCAGTACTATGCCCCAGTATGAAACCTGACTGGAAGAGATCTAGATAATCCGTTTTCTCCAGAGTCCTCTAAAACTGCACCCAGCCACCTTCTCAACAACCTTCCCCAAGAAAGGGGGGTTGGAGACTAGATAAAAATTGTCCAGAACCATTGGGTCCAGCTATGATGATGATATATTTGGTTTGCTAGCCATCCCAAACACACCTTAAATCCAATGTAGGACTTCTCCCCTTCCCATTGATTGTATTATGTACAGCTGTGCTCCATGTTTCTCCATTCTGAAAATTCAAGAAGGGAAGCTGAAAGTATGGCAGAGCACTTTTCCAATAGCAAAGGACTAGAGACATGTGCTTTCCAAGACTTTCCTTCTCTTGTCCAGATATTGCCTATTTGTAAGACTTGACTTCAGCAAGGGGTTGACATTCTGATCCATCTACCCACTGTATATGATCCCTCTGGAATTCTGAAAACCACCAACCGATGTGTCATCTTATGCTTTAAAATGTCCTTAGTTTCCATGGATTTGAAGTTGTGCAGGATTTCTGAGTTACATATCTTGGGTTGGGGGCAGAAAAGGATTTAGGGGGGAAAAGGTGGTCAAAATAAAACTCATTCAGTTCTGCCTACACTTACAGGTTTTATTTAGATAAGTGTTTAGTTACAGATCTGAAAAATATTATTCAGATTATTTTACAGACTTAAAAACAAAACAGAATGATAAGCACCTCTGTGCAAGGCAAAATGAGGTGTTGGCTGATATGAAATATGTTGACATTAAACAGTCCTGCAACATAATAGAGAGAAAAAATGTCTACCAAATGAAAATTCAGACAATTGCTTATTCGTTTTGAGGATAGATGCTAAAGGCATTTACTGTAACATTTCCAATTTAGTTTCAAGGTTTAACAGACAGCAGCATAATAAGCTCTTAGGAGAAAGACAGATCATTTGACCAAATGTTATCAATTTCCAACAGAATCAACTGTGCAAGCCGATTAAATGAGTTCTATGAAAAAAATTAAGTGCTAAAACTGAAAATCTGCCACTTCATCATTGTCAATGAACACATTCTCGAAGGATCAGTGCAATCATAATCAAAATGTATTTGATTTTCTACACTGATAGGGTAGATATATTATTTACCTTTTTTATGCAGATTATAGCTCTTGTAAATGTAAAAGTCTATGTCCCCAAGGCCAGGAGGAAGATAACTCTGTCTTCTGGGTTCATATATCAGTGCCTGCCAATAATAATTACCCTACATATTAAAGGTTTATTTGGGAAATAATTTGGAAATTAACTAATCTCTAGGTTCATGTAGGTTCAAGACGCCAGGCTTGTCGATCAGAAGATCGCAAGTTCGGAGGTTCGAATACCTAGCCCTGTGTGCAGAGTGAGCTCCCGCACTAGCTCCAGCTCTTGCCAACCTAGCAATTCAAAAGCATGCAAATGCAAGTAGATTAATAGGTACCACTTTGGTGGGTAGGTAACAGCGTTCTGCGTCATGCCAGCCACATGACCGTGGAAGCGTCTTCGGACAACGCTGGCTCTTCAGCTAACAAACGGAGATGAGCACCGGCCCCTAGAGTCGGACACAACTGGACAAATGTGCGGGGGGAACCTTTACCTTTACCTAAATGAAATTATAAACTGAACAGGACAACCTGCAGTTAGCCCTCAATCCTGCTCCAGGGGCCTTCAAGAGAATCCTGGAGGGACTTCATAGTAATGGAGAACTCAGAGCCCTTTGCCATATCTCAGTGGCTCTTGTGAAGGTGGATGGAGGGATGAAAAACCACTGACCTCTTTAGTGCAAGATATGTTCACTGTTTTAAAATAATGCTCCCACGGCCCCACTCCCCACAAAATTACACTACCAAAATTCAGAGGCAAAATAATCATTTTTTAATAATATGGGGGTGGGGAGAAAATTAAGCCTTAAATATGTACAGAAAGCCTTTGGCAAAAAGAAAAAAGTTAATTTTATTTATTTAATTAATTAATTAATTAATTAATTTGTTTAATTTATCCCCCGCCCATCTCCCATACAAGGGACTCTGGGCGGGTTACAGCAAGATAATTTATTTAGATAATTAATAATTTCAAACCCTTTTCTTGGGGTGACACAGCATATTGCTACAGCCTCCTGACTCTGGGAGGACAGGAAAAAAAATATGCATTTCCTGATTGGAGAAAAGTACCCTGCCTCTGCTTTAGACTGCCAAATATAGGTTGTGAAATATAACTGGCTAATACTTGTGTGAATTGGGCCATCTATTAAGCCATAATATGATTTATTGCTTGGGTATATAATAATATATGAAGGAAGAAATGGTATTCCATTAATCTGGATTTAGGATTATATATATATTATATCACCACACAGTCAGGGTTTCTCAGCCTAATCTGCCTCACAAATTTATTGCTAAAGATCATATGGAATAACTGATGTGATCTGAATTCTGAGGAAGACTAGAAGGATGTGATAAATTAATCAGATGTGATAAATTCTGGAATTTAAAACATGAATATGCTAGTGAGGTAGGCTGACCATAACAATTCCCGGCCGCCCCATCATTTTAAGAAAAATATCCATTTTGTCCTGTTTTTGAAAGTTCCTGCGGCGAAGCGCGCCTGCACGTGCCCACGCACACCCACTTGGTCTGGCGAGCCATGGGTAGGTTAGGGTCCCGTTTTCCTCTCAAGGAAATATGGTCAGCCTATAGTGAGGTCATAAATAGATATCTAATATCTCTGCGTTTTCATTGGTTTAACCTTTCATTGGTTTCATTGAGTTACATTTGCAACCACTACAACCTGCTTATTTTAACAACTGTTCCAAAGATCAGAGAGTATGCATGTTGATGATACCAAGATCAATAAGCACTCACTACAAATGGTTTTTATTGGTTCAACTTTAACCACATATACCCACAGCCAGATTTTTCAGAGCTCATCCCAAGGAGGAGGATGTATTTCGACAGCACTGGTGATATCATCAAATCATCTTTGCCCTCTGAAAGTTCTCTTAAGGTCTCTCAGACAGGCTACAAGGACGAGGAATGACATTCTACTGCCATCCCTTTAGCCCAAAAGCAATCAGAAACAGGAACTCTATTCTGTCCATCTTCAGTGATTCTGACATAAGAAAAGTCAGTTAAGGCCAAAACCAACCTCTGAGTAATTAGCTGTGTCTTCAGGATGAATTTTCATTGATCTCGGTGTTCTCTCTCCCCCACCCCACCCCTTTCTCTGCTGCCCCAAAGGGATTCGTGATCAACCATCCCAAATAATAAGGGTGAAGACTGTTCTTGGAAATAATGTTCTACTCCACAGGCAGATTTTGGATCATTCTTCTGCCAAAATCACATTCTTACTGTATGCTATTTAAGTTTCTCTTGTTTGCAATAATATTACTTGTAATATTTCAGGTTGCTGGAGCTGGGTGAGGA
Source organism: Charina bottae (assembly GCA_023362775.1). NCBI lineage: Eukaryota > Metazoa > Chordata > Lepidosauria > Squamata > Charinaidae > Charina > Charina bottae. Next base: position 74,282,047 of record JALMGJ010000001.1, on the reverse strand, counting down.
TCAACAGTCTGTCACATTCCATCAATTTGACCAAAACACTGTAAAAACGAAATGCATTATTTCAACAAACAAAACAATGACAATTCACAGATTAAAGGCCTGGCAAGCGCATATCGTGCTCCTTGGTTTTTTAAAAAATGACCAGCTGCTAGCAAGCAGAATGCAATTTAGAAATTTCTTTATAAAAATATGCCCAGCTTGAAACAAATTTTAAATACACTGAGGAGCAAACTCTATGAAAGCTGCACCATAGTTCTTGCCGATATAAGAAAGAAAACAACCTAATTATATACATTGGATAAAACACAGATATTCAACTTCAACTTCTTTCTTACTGTATACCAGAAATACTTTTTAAAAATCCTAGCTCTTTCATTTTTTAAATTATTATTATTATTATTATTATTATTACATTTATTTATCAACTTAAGAATGGAAAACGGAATATTGGTGGACAGCAAAAGAGATTCAAAGATACTCTCAAAGCTAATTTTAAAAAATGTAATATCAGCATTGAGAACTGGGAAGCCCTAACTCATGAGCATTCCAATTGGAGGTCAGCCTTTATTAAGGGCGCTATGGACTTTGAAGAAGCACGAGTACAGGGCGAAAGGGAGAAAAGAGCTAAAAGGAAGGCACGTCAGGCAAACCCTCATCATGACCGTCTCCCACCCGGAAACCTATGCCCTCATTGTGGGAGGTTGTGCGGATCCAGAATTGGCCTCTATAGCCACTTACAGATCCACCGTTAAAATTTTACCTTTGGAAGACAATCTTACTCGGCTACGAGTGATCGCCAATGATGACATTTATATCCCGCCCATCTCCCCCACAAGGAGGGACACTGGGCGGTTATCCCTGTAGGGATCCCAAAAGGCACTGCAGCAGAGGCAGCTTTCATCATCAAAGTGCTCTGTGCTGCTGGAAGCATGCAAAATAGTCTTAATAACTAAAAAAAAAAGGCAATTCACATCTTCCCTCAACCATCTTGCAAGAATGGTAGTCTTTCCTTTTCAAGGGGAAAGGTTACTCAAAAGCAGATTGTAAAACAGAATGCATTTTAATGGATCCTCAGATCCTTACTTTGCACAGGGTTAAGGAGGAACAGCTGGTTTCCAAAAGCTGATAACTACAACTCCCAGCACCTCCAACTTTCATGAGCAATTGTGAAAGGATACTGACAGTTGCAATTCAGCAATATCTGGAAGTCCTTAAACAATATAAACTTGTCCCTCCTAGAAGAAGGTCACTCTAGCCATGTTGATAGCTGTCTTGTTATTATATTTCACAGCCATCATTGTGGTATTGCCTAAAGAAAGCTTAAGTAGGCAAACACTTTCTATCTGTAGGATGTGACCCTAAACAAATGTAGGTCTTGTTCATATCTCAGAAATCATAAAGGAACAAGTTCTGACTTTATAAACACCAAGATAAACACCATCTGTTATATTCCTGTTACACTTTTCTACCAGAAGATCTTTATTTCCTCCCAAGAAAATGAAATTATACGTATTTTCCTGATGGTGTAGTATCTTAGATTTGGGGGTGTCATTATATTTATTCTGAAATCTGTACCTCAGTCACCATATGTAGTGAAACAAGTTCATTTGCCAGAAGAATTTATAATTCCATGTCATTTTATTGACTTTTTTTACCAGGCAGTGCAATATGTCAGATATGGGGGTGGGAAATTTATTACATTATGTCCCCCATTTACTCAGAGGATTTGATCCTAAATTAAATTTTATTTAACAGTGAGATTGCATGAACAGATACTGTAGGATATGTGTTAAGTTGCTTCTCTTTAAACTGGTACAGCAACAAAATTCCTCCTCTGTGCTTAATTATAAAATGACTATGTGGCTTGCCATAAGGATTTACTAGAGTTTCTTTTCTCCCCTTTTCTTTAAAATATACTGGTTAGGATATACAGTGCTCTCTCCATTTCTTTTCCTCCTTTTTTACCCTAATAGTCTACTGCCTCTTCACATTCTTATTGCTTAAATTTTATGGCACAAAGAAACTGGCCAGTTTCTCTGTATCCCCCCATTCTCCTCCAAGTGTAACACTTCTGTCCTTCTAGAATACAATGTGTAAGGAGAAGAGTTTTTTTTCTTTATTATTTGTATATTCCCTGCCTCTATAAGGCGTCCACAATCACATCTTTCTTTCCAGGTATATTGCCCTGTACAGGCACAGGTGCTTCTTTTGCTTTTGTCAGTGTTACTTCTTTCCCTTTCTTTGCAACCTCATTTCTGATCAGGACAGCATCATCACCACCGCCAGTTCTGGCTTAGATTTCCTAGATTCATTTTCTCCCTGCTGAATCTCTTCCTCTCGTTTTCTTTTCTTGTCTCTTTTGGTCTAACAAGATGGGTGATTTCTGTGATTCCATCAGCTGCTTACTCAACTGAGATTGAAGTTATACTCTTTTGTTACCTCATGAAAAGCTCAAAGATGACGGATCTTCCAGGGATGCTTTTAGAGCTAGTTCACCCTCACATTTTTGAAATTTTATTGAGTCCTCCATCTTTACTGTAATTTCAGGAAGCAGTGTCTTGAGTTCCTCCATTTCTATCTCATCACAGCTTGTCACTCTCTTAGGCTTTTGTAACTCAGTCACCATAGCTATTCTTTATCAAGGACTTCCATTCATTCACTAAACTGCAGCTGTGTTTCATCACACTGATGATTCCAGTGCTGAGGCAACCAGAGATGGTAGTAAGCCTTGCCAAACAAGTTGTTACGGGCATCTAAATAATTCTGCTGAAGAGTCAGACAGGATTAGAACTCTTCTATAAGCTTTGATGTAGTTTTTAGATTTGATGCCATTACTCCTTCTAATTTCACATTGATCTGAGCAGCAGGGGATCTGAGCTTCTTTAACAACCTGCCTTTGATATATTACTTTTTCCAATTCCAGTACAACCAAGATTGCTTCTGAATTTGCAATTTCATCTCCTTTATTTTTTTCTTCAGCTGTAGAAACATTTTCTTCATTCTCTTCAGCATTGGCATTCCCTTCTGATCTTTCTGTCTGTTCATCGTCTCCCAATCCTTTCTCAGTTTTATCAGCATTTTTCCCCATTTCCATTTCATGTGATTGCTTGGCATGCCCTGAAGAGTTAATCTTATCTGAAGTTGAACCTTCTCTTGAAGTCAGGAATTCTTAAATTCTTCCTTCTCTTTCAGATCAACCACCTGTTCTTCTGTAAGTCTCCATTTTCTCAGTCACAGCGCTGGCTGCCTGATCCACCTTCTGTGCCTGTCAGCCCCACTAGGTAGACCACGCTAGGAAATCAACTCCACAGGAAGGCTAAAACCACTTATATTGACATTGGCAATAACAGAATCTTGCAAGTCTGATTGTGCTGTACCTCCTCCTCCCTCTTACACCTCAGTGAATCAGGGAGGTGGCTGCCTGAGCCACTTCCAAATGCTATCTTGCCATGGACTTCAAAAATGCGTCGGCCCCTTTTGCCTAGTAACAGTTCCTGCGTATTTCCATCAAGGTCACCTTCTTTATCTCTACATTGCCTAGGATTCTACTTCCTCAGCAGCGGACATCAATTATTTTTCCTCTACAGATGAAGCTTTTACTCATATCTCTATTACTGAATGTTCTACTGATGTGTTTGCATGCTTTTCAGCAGTCCAAATTACATGCTTTCATGTCTCCAGTTCCATTTTCTCCAGATTTGTCATCTTTTCTCCTGTGGCTTCTTTGCTAGCCACTTGTTTTTCTACAGTATCTTCCCGAATTGCTTCTGCAGACTCTTCTGTTATTAGATCTACTTCCCCAGCTGTCCTATCCACAATCGGTGCTTTCTTAATCACGCTTTTATCCTCAGCTGCTTCTATGATTATTGGCCTTTCTTCTCCAGCTGCCTCTTCCCTATAATACACTTTTTCTCCAGCTATAACTGTTATTTCTGAGTGAGCATCAGGAATACAATGACTAATAGTACAGTTTCCCAAAATGATTTGTTGTTGTCTTTGTCTCCGGATAAGGAGGGAATCATGACCTGTGATGTCCCTTCCTCCAATAAAGAGTATGTGTTGATATTCCAACCTTCTCTCTTCTCTCCACTCAGGGTCGCAACTAGGGGGGGCAAGCGGGGCATGTGCCCCGGGTGCCGCGCTGGGGGGTGCACCAAAATGATGCCCGGGGGTGCCAAAATGACAAAATAACCAGGGGGGCGTGGAATCCATGTTTGCCCCAGGTGACACAGACCCTAATTCCATCCCTGCCTCCACTCCAAAGACAGTCTTGCCACTGGTAATTTAAAAGGGTCTTTCCTCCCTAACCTTTCTACCATGGTTACTCAGTTAACCAGTTCTGAAATTACAACAGACAATAATGCATCTCTGTCTGCCATTTCCAAAACAATTCTGGATATCACCAATCACCTATTCTCTTCACTTGTTATTTACCTAATCACAATTAGCAATAAGAAATCCAAATTAGTACCCTTAAGTTTTAAATTGGGAAGGGTTGCCTCTTTTTGTGGTTCTGATTTTCTATCCACTTCTGTTCTCTGAAATAACTACCAGCCTTTACGTGTTTGTTTTGCCAGATTTATAACATTCTTTCCTCCATATCCCTTTCTTCCAAAAGATCTGCAGATTTACCAGCGTTTCAAAGCAAAACATTTCCATCTTTGTGCATAAGTCTGTCACTGGAGTTGTTATTTTCCTCAGATCTGCCTAATCTGAAAGATGGCTCATCTCTATTCATTTCCAATTCATTCACTACCTGAGCTGCTTTCATTACTTTATTTGATCCCTATCTTTTATTTTTATCTTTGAATCCTGCCATTAATCGTGGTAGTGTTAGTGTTAGCTTGTGGAATGTGAGGAGGGGGCGAGCTGTGTCAAGCACCAGGCTGTGGTTACCATCAGAGACTGTGGGATGCGGCGCCAAGGTCGGCCACCTGCAGGAGTCGGAGAGAGGCCTGGGAATGGAGAGTGAAAGCAATGGACACTGACATCATAGGTGCAAAGAAATTGGCACACAAGGGGGAGAGTTAAGTTAGGCTGTTTGGCGTGAATCCGGCATTCGGATCTTTGGGAGTGCTTTGATTTACATGTATCCTTAATAAAGCTTATTCTGCATTTCAATGAAGTGCATTGAGAAGTATTTATTGGGGCATTGAAGTTGGAGTCATTACACTCATACATAATTGATCTGAACATATTTACTATCTTCTCTAGGATATCCATCTTAGTGTCATCTAATCATTTATTTAATAATTGTCCTGACTATGTACAATTCTACATAATATGTTCCTGTTCCAGAATGCAAAGAGCTATGCTTTTTCCTGAAAAAAATCAGATCCCATTTTAAACTCTTTGTATGCACTTTGTTTAACAGCAGTACAGGAAGCAGCTTATTCTTCAGAAATATCATTCCAAATCTCTGCCACATCTCATATAATCAAATTTTGAATGAATTCCTCTTCTGTTAGATTCCATCTTCTTCCAGCTCTTTCAAAAATTGATAGAAAGATATAGAGAACATTCCCAGGCATATATGAGGAAAAGTCATTAAAGAGTAAACATTTTTCAGTTGAATCTTAAACTGGATCACTTCCTCTTCATGATGAACCTCTTGCCTTTTCAGCTCCATCTAGATATTCTCAGTATCTGTTTGCTTTTCTTTCATCTCCAGTTCCCTCAGACTCCCCTAAAATCTCTGACAAATCAGCAGTTGGCTGATTGAGAATTTCTTATTTGTTGCAGTTTGTTTTTTTAAAAATTTGCTTTTAATATTCTTTGTTATCGGCATACCACACTTCTATAATAACCTGGCTTATCTCAGTGAAACCACAACAGATATTGGTGCTGTATACTTCAGTTAAGCTCCTACCTATTGTTTAAATTTTAAATTTATCTGGTGGTGCTCACATTCATGCAGGCTTCTGCGTCGCCATCTCACCAGAAGTCCTCCTGCTTTTAATAAGTAACAGTCTCACATCTTCCATGCCAGTTCCCTTATACTACCGAGTCTGTTCCTCATGTTTATCAAGAGAGTTTCACTCACTTAACAGAACAGCCATTTCTTATTGATGTTGATAGTTCCTCCTCCTCCTCCTTCTCCCAGACTTTCTTGGTTCCTTCATCTTTCTAGTTAGGTAACTCTTTTGTCTGAAATTTGTATTTCATTGCTATGTAGCAAAGTTCTGGTTTATTTGTACAAAAGTGATACTTATTCCAAGTTTGTTTTGGGGTCAAAAACTATATCTTAAACTGCCACTTCCAACATCCCATAACTGATTAATTTAAAGGTCATATATTGAGGTTTGACCTTATGATTGATGTCACCTCTCTTCAACAACAACAAAAAAACCTTCCCTCACAAGTGCCTTGCTACTATTTTTTCACAATCTTCACTGTGAGATTGTTTAAAGAAAAATCAAGTGGGTCATGCTTTACATTGCACAAATATGGATCTGTTCACATCTCAGGAACCACCAAGTGAGCTCGGAGTAACAAGTTCTGGCTTTATTAGCATCAGGATGCTCCATCTGTTATAGTCCTGATTCATTTAATACCAGAAGCAGAAAGAAAAATTACACATATATCACTGCATCATTGGAGCAGAAATGATGTCAGTAACAGCAGGGAGGGAAGGAGCAGAAAGTTTAATATTTTCTTTGCTGAAGAACAAAAAATGGTCTTTCTTCAGCTGAAAATTCTTTGATGGCATATAGAAAATACTGAAGAATATTCTGTTTAGAAAACTATTTGCTCATTTGATGTATTGAATGAATTTGCTGATCCCAGCTTCTGTCATCAAGGCTCTTTTGCATAAACGCAGTTTCTTTAATTATATTTTTTAAAGAGGGCATTTCCTTTCATTCCTCTGACTTTATGTCTCTACCATCATGTTCATGATCCAGAATAACTAGAACAAAAAGCCTAAAACAGCAGATGCATTTCTAAATAGCAAAACCAGACTGGCTATTTCTGCTTGGGATAAATGTTGTCTGCTAGAATTGTATCATGAACATGTATGGTCCTTTTCACAGTACAAGAAAACAAGTTTCTGATGCAAATAAGTCCCAATCAGTTTGGTACAAGGAACAACAAAGAAATCAGAAGGAAATGGAGACTAAATAGATATGAGAAGAATATTTTAGAATCATGAAATCACAGAATTGGGAAAAGTGTTTGGAGATCAATCTGTCATGCAGGACACTGCTACATTATTAACTACAGTTGACTATCTGACAAATGAGAAACCCACCCCTTTTCAAGGCAATCTGTTTTATTGCCAAATAGTTTTTTAAGAAATCAACTTATATCCCCATACCAAAAAAGGGAAACACTAAAGAATGTTCCAACTATCGAACAGTGGCACTTATTTCACATGCCAGTAAGGTAATGCTCAAGATCTTGCAAGGTAGACTCCAGCAATTCATGGAGCGAGAATTGCCAGATGTACAAGCTGAGTTTAGAAAAGGCAGAGGAACTAGAGACCAAATTGCCAATAACTGCTGGATAATGGAGAAAGCCAGGGAGTTTCAGAAAAACATCTATTTCTGTTTTATTGACTATTCTAAAGCCTTTGACTGTGTGTATCATAACAAATTGTGGCAAGTTCTTGGTGGTATGGGGATACCAAGTCATCTTGTCTGCCTCCTGAGGAATCTGTTTAAGACTGTTTAAGATTGGGAAAGGAGTACGGCAGGGTTGTGTACTCTCACCCTACCTATTCAGCTTGTATGCAGAACACATCATGCGACCGACGTGCTGGGCTTGATGAATCCAAGGCTGGAGTTAAAATTGCTGGAAGAAACATTAACAGACTCAGATATGCAGATGATACCACTTTGATGGCTGAAAGCGAGGAGGAGCTGAGGAGCCTTACTACGAAGGTGAAAGAAGGAAGTGCAAAAGCTGGGTTGCAGTTAAACCTCAAAAAAACCAAGATTATGGCAACCAGCTTGATTGATGACTGGCAAATAGAGGGAGAAAAAGTGGAGGCAGTGACAGACTTTGTATTTCTAGGCACAAAGATTACTGCAGATGGCTGACTGCAGCCAGGAAATCAGAAATCGTTTACTTCTTGGGAGGAGAGCAATGGCAAATCTTGATAAAATAGTTAAGAGCAGAGACATCACACTGACAACAAAGGTCCGCATAGTTAAAGCAATGGTATTCCCTGTAGTAACCTATGGCTGCGAGAGCTGGACCATAAGGAAGGCTGAGCGAAGGAAGAGAGATGCTTTTGAACTGTGGTGTTGGAGGAAAATTCTGAGAGTGCCTTGGACTGCAAGAAGATCAAACCAGTCCATACTCCAGGAAATAAAGCCAGACTGCTCACTTGAGGGAATGATATTAAAGGCAAAACTGAAGTACTTTGGCCACATAATGAGAAGACAGGATACCCTGGAGAAGAAGCTGATGCTAGGGAAAGTGGAAGGCAAAAGGAAGAGGGGCCAACCAAGGGCAAGATGGATGGATGATATTCTGGAGGTGACGGACTCGACCGTGGGGGAGCTGGGGATGGTGACGGCCGACAGGAAGTTCTGGCGTGGGCTTGTCAATGAAGTCACAAAGAGTCAGAAGCGACTGAACAAATAAACAACAAATAAGTTTTTTAAGAGGTTTTCACTAATATTTAGATGAAATCTGCTTGCCAGTAATTTCCAACAATTAGGTTCTAGTCTTACTTTCTAATACATCAAAAAGTTCTGTTCCATCTTGTGCCTGACTGCTTTTCATATATTTGAAGAAAGGTGTCACGCTTCCTTTGAATCTATTTTTCTCCATTCTAAATGTACCCAGCTGTTTCATCTGCTTATCAGACCACTTAGTTTCCAGTGCCCTCACAGCCTGGTTTCTCTAGGATGTGCTCCAATTTGTCAAAGTCCTTAAAATGTGATGGCTCAAATTCAATAGAGTACTCCAAATGTAGAGTAATGAGGATACAGGAGAACTATTACTTTCTGAACATAATATTTTTGTAATATGGCCTAAGTTTGTAATAGCTTTTCTAACTGCCACATTGCACTATTGGCTTTCTCTAGCAAGAAAATTAAATTCTTTTCAATGTTCTTTCCCCAAGCCAGTTCTCTTCCAACCTTTTTGCCTCTTTGATTTCTTGTGTGCAAATGCAAGATTTTTACATTTATCTTTCTTGAGTTTTATCTTGTTGATTTCAACCCATTTTTCCAGCGTATCATATTTTGATTCTATTTAACTAACAAGTCTTCTACATCTTCATCCAGGTCATTTATAAACATGTTGACAAGCACAGGACCTTCTACTAAGCCACTTGAGACCTTCATCCAATGAAATAGATCCATTAATAAGAATATATTAAGTATAGTTGTTTTAAATAGCAGATTGACTCAACTAATAATGTAACATCCAACCTACATGTCAACGTCTTATTAGTAATGATAGCTGCTTAAAATCTTTACTGAAATTGAGATTATTATTTTGATGGGACTATTATTCCCATGAACTACCAGTATTAAACAAGAAAGATCAATTGCTCTGGCATAACTTATTCTTGACAAATCCATAGCAGTCTCTTATAACCAATGAAATATTTATTATTATTATGGTCATATACTATGTGTTACTATGTTATGGAAGAGGAACAAGTTATACCGGACAAGACTGAGACTGATCTGAAAGTGGATTTAAAAATGACAGGCTACAAGAATGATATGGAAAAAGATGCTACACTGGACATACAAATGAAACTGGCTGATGTCTTAATAATTAAAAGGGATATAACAAACCAAAAGAGTGACCTGGATAACTTTCCTATATTGGATTTACAAAAGAGGCTTGTTAAAGCTTTGAAGAGTTGTGTGAGAAGGGACAAAGAAAACATGAAAAGAAATAAAGTTCTAGGATATTATTTGAAGGGACTAAAGATCAAGATTGTTAGAAGTAAAAGGAAGGAATATAAAGTTGCTTTATTTGATCAAGGTTAAAATAGATATGTTGTTATCTCTGGTAACCCTTAATGGACTTTTGCCGATCGGGACTGAACAACGAGGCTTTAAGGATTTGTTTACAGATGGGATATGAGAAGAAGAGATTATTTGTTGTATTTTAAGAGAAGGTGATAAATTACTAAAACTGTTATACTTGTTGTGATGAAGGGGGAAGTCATTTCTTTATATATTTCTTTTGTTCTTTTGTTCTTTTTCTTTCTTTTCTATTTTTTCTTTTCTGCACTTTCTATTTTTTCTTTTATTTTATTTTTAGTTTGTATTAGTTCTTATTTTTTTAATTGTCATGTGCAATAAAATTACTATAAAAAAAGATTATGGTCACAGATTGATAGTTTAACAGTCCGTTTTCAAAAAATTAGCCAGTGCAATAAAACCTCATTTAACAGACCAATTGGGTAGAAGGGGTATCTGTTAAATCCGAATTTACACTATTGACATAAAGTTTGCACTATTAGTGTCAACTTATGTCATTTGCATAATTCCACCATTATGCAAATGACACAAATTATATCAGTTGTCTGGACTGCTTCAGAAACAGCAAATTTCCTGCTAAGTTTGCTGGAAAAGGCACTAAGAGACGGGCGCCCTCTTGAAGGCCCGCTCCTGGCCCGCTCCTGGCCTTCAGGAAGTCTTTAAAGACCTGGTTCTGCCGCCTTGCCTGGAACGAAGAAACTAATAGTTCCTCCTGGGGGTGGTTAGCTTAGTAATATCCTCCTTTTAAGAACATACCATCTTTTGGATTTGGATTTTTTATTTTTATAGTAGTTTTTAAATGTATAGTCTTTTAACTTTTTATATATTGTGATTGTAAACCGCCCAGAGTCTACTATGGTAGAGATGGGCGGGGATAAATTCAAATAATAAATAAATAAATAAGATGCTCTTGTAGATCTGTGATCCAGTTAAGAGGTGTGGGAGTCCATGAGAGTCCTAGGTCTCGTCCTACCTGTGTCCTGCACATATTGGGCATGAAAGAGAGCCTCTGAAGCCTTTATGCATGTTGTGAACAGCATGTGCCATTTAAATATGAGTCTTTTCATGTTCAGGACACAATGAATTGTGCTCTACAGGATCTACTGGTCAATCACAATACCAAAGCAGGACAGAGATCTGGACCTGATGGGTGAAATGTGAATCGGAGCGTCTGTGAGCCAGGCAGAAACACCTTAAAGCAGCTGCATTTCTTCCCTGGGATTGCTCAGCCCTGTCCACATTGATGAAGTTAGACTGTCCTTGGTTGTATCACCTGAGGCCCACAGGCAGGGGAGGGGAGGGAAGGAGGCCCTCAGGCCAAACCAGGTTCTCCCCAGAACTGCCTCCCCCGGTCTTTTATAGATTAGGACACTTTGGCAGCTCAGTCCTGGCTTTCCTGCAGGGAATTAAGAAATGCACTGACTGCAGGGCTCAATAGCTCTTCTTCCCAGCTTTTTTTCTGACCCTGTCTAGCCTCTTCTGTTTCCCCCTGATTTTTGCTTTCCCAGAATCCCATCTTTTTCTACCTTGGTCTGCTCCTTCATTTGATTGCCAGCATTTGCTCTGGGGCTCACGACTAAATTCATTCTCACTCTCTGCAGCTCTTTCCTTTCTCTGCTGTCTTTTCCTCCTCTCCTCTCTCCTGCCCCTTTACTTCCATCTGCATTAGGCTACCAGACCCAGGCTGCGAAATCCTGACAGCCGCAAGATGGGAGCAAAGAGATACAGACAACTCTAATGCTAGAATTCTCACACTCTGCTGGTCATCTGGATTTTTGCAGCCCAGATCTCATAGCCCTAATCCCCATTCCCACGAGCTTCTTAAAGTGGAACAGGAACTTTAATAGGGAGTGTTGGTTTCAGTTGTTTCCAAATTCAGATGAACAACTACTAAAGCTGTGGTTTGGTTTACATGTCAGTTTGGCAGTACCTTGCAAACTACAATATATAAATTGGTGCAAAACCAAAGGCAACAAACCATCATCTGAGTGGATATGTCTGAACATAGCCTACGTATTCCTATTTGTCACGAAACGGTCAGAAGCACAGTTAAGAGAAGACACATAAATCCATGTGGGAAATATTACAGCAAAAAGCCTTATCATAACTTGGTTAATTGCAAAGTGAATTGCTTTAATATTGCACAAAGTATGCATGCAGCTGTGTTTAATGAGCTGATAAATTATTCTCTAGGCTATTCTGCCCCTCCTCTGGATGGAAAGCAACTTCTTGTGGGTTTCTCTCCTGAAATATTTTGAATGACAACTTGATGTCTCTTATCTTCAAGACCTAAAGTGCTTAGTTTCATTACTATGTAACGTTAACACCATTTATACTTATCAGCAGTTTGCAGCATCCCAGTGAAAATTTGTCAGCTGGCTACTGAGGAACTTACTCACTTCTCCTGTATGGAGAACAAAACATTACAGCTATCGTTTCCAGCCACAGGCTGTCCCTGACCTTTTGGTGACATGCTAGGGGCCAGATTCAAAAATAGGCCCAAGAGAAAAATGAAATTTGATTCCATTTTATTTACATTGTAATTGCAGTTAATACATTTCCCTTCATGTCACATTAAAAACTCTAATATTATAACAATGATGAGGTCTAGAGATCACACTCAAGGCCTTTAAGGGCTACGTGCAATTTTAATCTCCCCTTTGTTTCTTCTTATAACTGTTTCATTGCTTGTGAAAAAGGTATTGTGCAGAAAATTCCTAAAACAATGAATGTGAAATTGTTGATCTTCTACCATATCCTTATATGGTTTAATCAGGCAGTAGTAGGAGTGGGAAAAGAATGGAGAGGGAAATTAGTTTGGGGAATAAGCATGGGATTAGCCCAAAGGCAGATGCAAAGCCTGTTACAGTGGGCACATTTGCCAAGGGAGGGGTAAGAGTTGGATTCTTTAAATATGTACTGTATTTTTTAAACAAACTGTACCCTTAAGGAATCTGCTATAGATTACTATCTTGGAACAAGTCTCCCTGCAGGACATTCACCTCTTGAGATCAATAGCTTAGTATTGTTTAAAGTTACTGTGATATCCTCTCCATGTGTCTGTATGCTGGTTTCTAATGATATAAGGAAAAGCTGTGAAAAGCTCACAGTTAGAGGTGAGATTTTGGGGGGTATTGGACACTCCAGAAGAGAGGAGGATTGCCCCTTAGTGCCTCCTGCTGGTGGAAGGTTTTGCAGGAGGCTTATCTAAAATAAATTCCATCAATATCTGAAGGGGACCTGCTGGGAAATCCCATGGGGAGACAGCTCTTCAGATTCAGGACTAGTTTTTTTATATTGCTTCTGCAAAGCAATTGTCTCAACTAACTTTACAGGGTTTTTTTCACGTGGCAAGAAGAAAATGAATTGGGATTGCCCATTACAAAATGTGAGATTCCCTGAAGACTTTGTGTCAAGCCTCCTGACATTAAACAAGAAAGCTAGATTCTTACAAAGTCTCGTTAGTCAGATTTATTGCAAAGAAAAAGAGGTTAGGTTACATAATCTTGAAACTGGATATGTATGTATACTGCTCAAAAAAATAAAGGGAACACTGAAACAACACAATGTAAGTCCAAGTCAATCACACTTCTGTGAAATCAAACTGTCCACTTAGGTAGCAACACTGATTGACAATCAATTTCACATGCTGTTGTGCACATGGAATAGACAACAGGCGGAAAGCATAGGCAGTTAGCAAGACATCCCCAATAAAGGAGTGGATCTGCAGGTGGTGACCACAGACCACTTCTCAGTTCCTATGCTTTCTGGCTGATGGTTTGGTCACTTTTGAATGCTGGCGGTGCTTCCACTCTAGTGGTAGCATGAGACGGAGTCTACAACCCATACAAGTGGCTCAGGTAGTGCAGCTCATCCAGGATGGCACATCAATGCGAGCTGTGGCAAGAAGGTTTGCTGTGTCTGTCAGCGTAGTGTCCAGAGCATGGAGGCGCTACCAGGAGACAGGTCAGTACATCAGGAGACGTGGAGGAGGCCGTAGGAGGGCAACAACCCAGCAGCAGGACCGCTACCTCCGCCTTTGTGCAAGGAGGGACAGGAGGAGCACTGCCAGAGCCCTGCAAAATGACCTCCAGTGGGCCACAAATGTGCGTGTGGCTGCTCAAACGGTCAGAAACAGACTCCATGAGGGGGGTATGAGGGCCCGACGTCCACAGGTGGGGGTTGTGCTTACAGCCCAACACCGTGCAGGACGTTTGGCATTTGCCAGAGAACACCAAGATTGGCAACTTCGCCACTGGCGCCCTGTGCTCTTCACAGATGAAAGCAGGTTCCCACTGAGCCCATGTGACAGACGTGACAGGGTCTGGAGACGCCGTGGAGAACGTTCTGCTGCCTGCAACATCCTCCAGCATGACCGGTTTGGCAGTGGGTCAGTAATGGTGTGGGGTGGCATTTCTTTAGGGGGCCGCACAGCCCTCCATGTGCTCGCCAGAGGTAGCCTGACTGCCATTAGGTACCGAGATGAGATCCTCAGACCCCTTGTGAGACCATATGCTGGTGCGGTTGGCCCTGGGTTCCTCCTAATGCAAGACAATGCTAGACCTCATGTGGCTGGAGTGTGCCAGCAGTTCCTGCAAGACGAAGGCATTGATGCTATGGACTGGCCCGCCCGTTCCCCAGACCTGAATCCAATTGAGCACATCTGGGACATCATGTCTCGCTCCATCCACCAACGCCACGTTGCACCACAGACTGTCCAGGAGTTGGGGGATGCTTTAGTCCAGGTGTGGGAGGAGATCCCTCAGGAGACCATCCGCCACCTCATCAGGAGCATGCCCAGGCGTTGTAGGGAGGTCATATACTGTAGGCACGTGGAGGCCACACACACTACTAAGCCTCATTTTGACTTGTTTTAAGGACATTACATCAACGTTGGATCAGCCTGTAGTGTTCTTTTCCACTTTAATTTTTGAGTGTAACTCCACATCCAGACCTCCAGGGGTTGCTTACATTTGATTTCCATTGCTTTTTGTGTGATTTTGTTGTCAGCACATTCAACTATGTAATGAATAAAGTAATTAATACAAATATTTCATTCATTCAGATCTAGGATGTCTTATTTCAGTGTTCCCTTTATTTTTTTGAGCAGCTTATTTTAGCCTCCCTTTTAGCAGTAATATGTTTAGGCGGGTCCTCTGTGATGCCAATGATCCTCTTTATAACTCACTCGTAAGATAAGGGGAAACTGGCTACCTGTTTAAAGAGATACATACAACATATCCATCTGTTCTTGTGTTGCGATGTTTTACAAAAGTTCAGTCTCATTCCCAGGCTCAGAAAATCCCATTATAGTTTATTTTACTTGTCCATAAATGATCTGAAAGAGACAAGCCGTGAGGTAGCTAAGTTTGCTGGTGAGATCTAATGGAATTAGATTGGTTGAATAAAAAAGGACATTGAAAAATTCCAATCATATCTCTCCAGTATGAGTGAATGGACATTCGAACAATATATCCTGTTCAATATATACAATTGTAAAATGATAAATATGGAATAAAAACCCCTAATATATAAAAACAAGCCCCAAGCTGATGAAAGAGATAAGCAAAACTGTTAATTTCTGTTTTATTTATTTTTCCATTTCTTCAATATTGCTTTTATTTCAGACTATTCTTGCATGTTCACTATTTTAAAAAATGCATTAAAAATTTGTAGACATCGTTCCAATATATGTCAGATGATAACTGGAAGTGTGGTTTTGTCACTCTTTATACACACAGTTTCTCTGCCTACATGGAAAAAGATATTCCTAGCAAGATGAAGCTAAGAGTTCCTGTATTGTCCTTCTTCTGCATGGAGTAAATAGAAGTCTCTCTGTCTGAGACATCCTGCATGGAGGAAATATATATATTCCATACAAGATGAAGAGGGAGTCCTTGAAAAAGATTAAGAGCAGCCAAAGATGAGCGACACTTTCAGATATTCCAGCCAGAGGACCTGCAAGTGTGACATCTGGTGTTCATGATGGGAGAGAGGGAAGATCTGGGGGTGGGGGAGGGAAAGGCTTTTATGTGAGATCATGCCAGCTTCATGGACGGACTGGGTTAGCAGCCAGAGTTTCACTTGTGGCCTAGATGTTCCAGATCTCTGGCTTTCATCAACTTGCTCCAGCCTGGTGTTAGACTTCAATTGGCAGAACAGGACTGGAACCAGTTAGGCAAGTTCACAAGAATGCAAGAACTCCTGATAACTGATTTTTATTGTAGAAAAGTTATAAAGCCACAATGACAGAATTTCAGCAACTACAGTGTTTCAGGTGCAAGTTCTACATATAGATCCAACTTTAAACCCTTTTGCATGTCTATTTTTGTTCACTCTGTGTAAGGGACTTCTTGCCCCAGATGAGAAGGAGGCCCTGTCTCCATCTGTCCCTCATCTAGAAAATGGTCTGATTGGTAATCTTGTTGTCCTTCATTGATAGTGAAAGAATGTGATAACCCCCAGTGTCAGAATTCCCAACAAAGAAAACCTTCAGGCAGTTACTCTAAAGGATCCATTTATTCAGGATTAGTACACTTCAGGGCAGCAGAAGCCTCGAATAATGGTTTTCACCCCGAAAAGAGTCTTATCAAAGCAATGGCAAAGACACCCATAAAAGCCCAGCCATAACAAACCAATTCCCACTCCAAGAATCCCCCCTCCCTACGGAATGTCCCTCAGGGAGCAGGTGGTTATCAGTTCTCTCCAAGCAATGCAGAAGGCGAAGTCTCTGCAGCCGAGTAGAGCAGACCAGCAACCTACACGTGTATAAAAGGCAAAAGCATGGCAGGCGAATATGTGAGGCTGACAAAGAACTAACTTTCCCACCCAGTATTCTTCACATGTATTGAACTGCAACATCCCCCCCCCCCCAAGGTTGCTAACTGAGATGCTCAAAGTTCTAGTTTATAATATCTGAAGGACATCAAATTGGGGAAGGCTATCCTCTATTCTTTCAAGGTTGGGAGCCAACCCAGAACAGTATTGAAAGAACCAGTTTTAGTGTAACGAAAACAATAGAATGCTCAGATATCTTTAAAATATTTATTTCACTTGTCCATAAATTATCTGAAGGCATAATTTAATACCCACATTTACAGCTTCATTGGATACAAAGAAACTGCAACCTTGAGTATGCTGACCAATATCAGTAACTATTGTATTCTGCACTTGAATGTTGCCCTTGCCCATGAATGTTGGCAAGTGACCAGTGACGTTTAACATGAATAATTTTTCCTGAAGATATTGCTACAGTCACCATGGTAATGCATGAGCAAAACATTTCCTATTTATTTAAAGGGAAGAAAAGGCTATTCTTACATCTTCCTCAATTTATTACAGCAGCAAAGGACCGTTGATTCATTTATTTCATAGAATCATAGTTAGAAATTACCTTAGAGGTCATCTAGTCCAGGCGTCAATTTATTATTACTTCAACTTATATGCCACTCCATGAGGGTGGGATTTGTTACAAGGTTTATAGGGCAACTCCTTAATATATGATATTATTATATATAAGAATAAAGCAATATGGGACATATCTGAATGTTACAATAAGATGAGGAAGTATTTGTACCTTTCACTTCCTATTCTTCCAGACCGTTATGTGCACACACCCATGCACACAACACCAGTAGGATGCAGTCATGAGGAGAGACAGTGCCCTGTCTACTGATCTGGAACACAAACAGTCACAATAACTCACATACTATCAGTCCAAATCACTGAAACAGCCAATCTCATTCAACCAAAGGCACTTTTCCAATCATCCTATTTTTGTTGCCTCTGAGATACCAGCCAGCTTACCAATATAGTACAGAGGAAGGAGGTATCACCTTCCAAAGAACTACAACTCATAATGTAGCTAAATTATATCGACATGGGTATTTCCGTCCTTCTTTGTTTTCTTCTGTAATTTCAATTTTCAATTTTATTTATCATACTTTTTATATATTTTTACAAATACGCAGAAGATAAAAATATTCAAGGTGTATCCAACTTCAGCTAAATTAGAAATTGACATTTTGTAATTGTTTTATAGTTACTTTTTTACTTGTTTGGGTTAATATTTTGGATTTTGTTATCTTTATGCTACTCTATTGCTGTCAGTTGGAGTCAGGTGGCATCCACACTGAATAAATAAAAAAATAAAATTATAAGAACTCATTTTTTATATTCTTGTGACGGTTGTTTTAATCATGTACTATTTATTATTATTATTATTATTATTATTATTATTATTATTATTATTTTAGTATCTGTAAGCCCTCCTTGAGCCCATAAGAATTGAGGCAGTGGATAAATAGCATAAATAAACCAACACTTGTAGATTTGTACATGGCAAGAGGTCTTTCCATAATTTGAGCACCCATTTTCATCTAGCACACATTACAGAGAACACAGTGGTGTCATAGATAAATGGGAAAATGGGGTTCCTGTTCAGGACCAAAAATCTACAGTCTTTCTGACATAACGTGACATCCAAAGAGACAGGTTTCTAAACTTTCCAGAGATTGACTAATCTCTGATTCACGTTTTTCTGTATTATTCTAGCACTGAAATAATCTCAGAACTTTTCCAGCTGCTATGACTATCCACATACTAATAGTGTGTTTTGCAGTTTCAAAGAATCACAGCTTTCAATGATGTCATTGGTCAGGGATCACTGAATTTCCAGTATTGTTTTTCTAGAACATACTTGCTTTGTAGCAGTAGATTGCAATATGATCACAGAACAGTCATTCCAAATAGTTGAAGTCTTTACTGTGTACAGAAGTTTAACACTGTAATGGGCATGAATCTGTAAGACAGATGCGTCATTCTTCCTAGCTTCTTCCATATTGCCACTAAAATTTCATCTCCCCCCTACACTGCCTCCCAGAATCCAAATCAATGATCTAAGAAAGGAATTAGAATTGGTAGCTAAAGCTACCTAAACAGTCAATTATATTTCAATAGATTTGATTGCAAGTAGGCAGGTTTTATTGTATGAATATTAATAAACACCATTCATCTGAGTATTGAGATTTTTCTTTCTTCAATGTACTGTGTAACTATGGAAACGTGCAAACCATTTAGTTGAAATTATACAATGCACACATGCAGACCACACATCTCTAAACAGACAAATGGAAGAAATCATGTTTCTCAGCAAAGTTTTATAAACCTACAAAAGCAGTTTCTGTTGAATAAATATTTATGAATTAGGTGTCCTTTTCAAGTTACTATTTTAAAAAAGGGACCTATAACAAATTGTTATAATGTGATGTATTCTTGTTTAGAGTCCCCAGTTAGATCTTATGGGAGAAATTAGGATGCTTCTCCAAAAGATATCTACATATTATAATACAATGCAATAACCCCATATTATCTATTTTCCTTTTTACATTATGTATAATATTGCCAATCATATTATAGTTATGCCATAATGGCTTGCTAAGACATAATGTGGTTTTGTTTGCTTTTGATTTAGCAGACTGGGCAAACCCAGTCATCTGTGGTCTATTCAATAAGCTATGGTTAAATGCAGTGTACAAACCTAGTTTCAGTACATTTCCTATCAAAGGCTACCATTATCAGGGAAATGTGCAATGTGATTACATCTAGACATAACATAAGTGTTTCTGCATGTTACACTGGAGGAAAATTTGGCATGTCAGTATCATTTATAGAGGTAGCCTTGTGCGATTTACATATAATATAACATATAATACATCCTCAGCTCAACTGGGTAAAAGGAAATGTTTGTTAGCATCCATCAATTGGTGTTCTAATTTGATCAATTAGGACTGGGATACCTCTATTTCTTAGTGTTGCCACAGTCTTAATTTCCATGGAAACAGCCTAACTAGTGTGCTTCCTTCCATAAAGACACTGCCTACGCTGCATCAACATAGGAAGGAGCAGCCAATAACCTTGACTTTCATTTTTCTTATTACAATGAATGTAAATAAAAGCAGGCCAGCTGCTGTATAGATAGAACAGGCCTCAAAGGATAGAACTATGAAGAATAATAAGTTGAATGCGTGCATTAGGTCTTCTTTCTTATAAAAGTGCACACTAATGAATTAGATTAAAGGACATAGCAGACTGAGTGCTCCGAAAAATATCTAGGATTACTCCCACATACCAACCTGATATTTCATTTAAAATGATATAATTTGATACTGATTGAAAAGTAATAAATAGAAGTGTAATTCAGGTGCACTTTAGTGGTACTTTCTGCTGAATAAATAAGCAGAGGATTCCACTTTTAAATTATAAATCCTTTAGACAAATAGCCTTTAGTGAGGCAACTTCTTTTTCTGACCTAGCATGATTGCATTTTTCTTCAAGTAAAACAGTCATTGTTACAACTCCTGGACTATTTCCCCACTAGTAAATTATCATTGTGTTCAGCATCATGCACACAATGCACATAAAGGGGCTAGACTGAGGTCACACAATCACAACTTGACTTTTTTGACTTCCCCCCAACAGCCCTGCTCATATACAGTAACAGTAATGAAGATAGGGTTTATATCACTCCAGCAATGGCTGAGTGGTACTAAAAAAAGGTAAAGGTTCCCCCCGCACATTTGTGCAGTCGTGTCCGACTCTAGGGGCCGGTGCTCATCTCTGTTTGTTAGCCGAAGAGCCAGTGTTGTCCGAAGACGCTTCCACGGTCATGTGGCCGGCATGACGCACGTGGAACGCTGTTACCTACCCACCAAAGTGGTACCTATTCCTCTACTTGCATTTGCATGCTTTCGAATTGCTAGGTTGGCAAGAGCTGGGGCTAGTGCGGGAGCTCACTCTGTCACACGGGGCTAGGGATTCGAACCTCCGAACTTGCGATCTTCCGATCGACAAGCCTGGCGTCTTATGCGCTGAGCCACCACGCCCCTTTGAGTGGTACTAGAGAGTGCTATAAATGACTTATGGGACAATAACCTAGGTCAATATTTATTATTTATTTATTAAGCAAGTTTATACAGTTGCCCATCTCACCAAAAGTGACTCTGGGCAGCGTACAGCAATCAGATAAAACAATATAAAAACAACAGATAAAAATATAAAAACCACATTAATAAATATCATAAAACCAAAAATACAAACCATAGGCGAAGGGAGGATAAAAATGGTCCCCTCAACAATGGAGCCATATAAGCAAGTCTCTAGTTGCCTGGGCGCTCCAGGCCTGATCACATAACTAGGTCTTGAGGGCCTTTCTGAATATGAAAAGTGATGGCGCTAATCTACGGAAGGGCATTCAATAAGGCGGGCGCCATGGCAGAGAAGGCACGTTTCCTGGGACTCACCAAATGCAGGTCCCTGGCCAGTGGTACCCACAGCATGCCTTCTCTGCGAGATCTGATGGGGTGGGATGATGTAACTGGGGAGAGGTAGTCCCTCAATATTAGTACCAATTTACTGCATATTTTTAAAACGTGGCTTATATCACTGTTTTATGATTTCATGGCTGAGGGGAGATTTGACTTGAGGTAATCTAGCCTAGAGTGGACTCCTTCTCTGAAGAAGAGACAATCCTGGGAGATATCAAAATTGATAAGCAGCCAGAATGTAACAAGGAAGGTCAGTAAGCTAAGAAGCTTTTACAACAGCAAACATGGCAACCATATATTGGGCTCCATAGGTTATTCCAGCTGACATTCTATTAACAGGACCTCCTTGGGATTGATGTGAAATTTGGGTATCCTTCTCCATTTTCATATAGCCTTCCTCAGTTCCTTTAAAGAGATAATTGGCCAAATTAATGAAGTATGGAGCCATTGTTGTTCAGTCATTTAGTCGTGTCCGACTCTTCGTGACCTCATGGACCATAGCACGCCAGGCCTTCCTGTCCTCCACTGTCACCCGGAGTTCACTCAAATTCATGTTCATTACATCGGTGATGATATCTAACCATCTCATCCTCTGCCGTCCCCTTCTCCTTTTGCCTTCAGTCTTTCCCAGCATCAGGGTCTTTTCCAGTGAGTCCTCTCTTCGCATTAGGTGGCCAAAGTATTTGAGCTTCAGCTTCAGTATCTGTCCTTCCAATGAGCAGTCAGGGTTGATTTCCTTTAGGATTGACTGGTTTGACCTCCTTGCAGTCCAAGGGACTCTCAAGAGTCTTCTCCAGCACCACAGTTCAAAAGCATCAATTCTTCGGCGCTCAGCCTTCCTTATGGTCCAACTCTCACAGCCATACATTACTACTGGAAAAACCATAGCTTTAACTATACGGACCTTTGTTGGCAAGGTGATGTCTCTGCTTTTTAATATGCTGTCTAGGTTTGCCATAGCTTTCCTCCCAAGGAGCAAGCGTCTTTTAATTTCATGGCTGCAGTCACCGTCTGCGGTGATCTTGGAGCCCAAGAAAATAAAATCTGTCACTGCTTCTGTTTCTTCCCCTTCTGTTTGCCAGGAAGAGATGGGACCAGATGCCATGATCTGGGTTTTTTTAATGTTGAGTTTCAAGCCAGCTTTTGCACTCTCCTCTTTCACCCTCATCAAGAGGCTCTTTAGTTCCTCTTCACTTTCTGCCATTAGGGTGGTATCGTCTGCATATCTGAGGTTGTTGATATTTCTCCCGGCAATCTTAACTCCGGCTTGTGATTCATCCAGCCCGGCATTTCTCATGATGTATTCTGCATATAAGTTAAATAAGCACGGTGATAATATATAGCCTTGTCGTACTCCTTTCCCAATTTTGAACCAGTTGGTTGTTCCATGTCCGGTTCTAACTGTTGCTTCTTGACCCGCATACAGGTTTCTCAGGAGACAGGTAAGGTGGTCTGGTACTCCCATCTCTTTAAGAATTTGCCACAGTTTGTTGTGATCCACACAATCAAAGGCTTTAGCGTAGTCAATGAAGCAGAAGTAGATGTTTTTCTGGAACTCTCTTGCTTTTTCCATGATCCAGCGAATGTTGGCAATCTGATCTCTAGTTCCTCTGCCTCTTCGAAACCCAGCTTGCACTTCTGGTAGTTCTCGGTTCACATACTGCTGAAGCCTAGCTTGTAGGATTTTGAGCATAACCTTGCTAGCATGTGAAATGAGCGCAATTGTACGGTAGTTTGAACATTCTTTGGCATTGCCTTTCTTTGGAATTGGAACGTAAACTGACCTTTTCCAATCCTGTGGCCACTGTTGAGTTTTCCAAATTTGTTGGCATATTGAGTGCAGCACTTTAACAGAATCATCTTTTAGGATTTTAAATAGCTCAGCTGGCATACTGTCTTCTCCGCTAGCTTTGTTGTTAGTAATGCTTCCTAAGGCCCACTTGACTTCACTCTCTAGGATGTCCGGCTCAAGGTCAGTGACCACACCATCGTATTTATCAGGGATATTAAGATCTTTCTTGTATAGTTCTTCTGTGTATTCTTGCCACCTCTTCTTAATCTCTTCTGCTTCTGTTAGGTCCCTGCCTTTTTTGTCCTTTATCATGCCCATCTTTGCACAAAACGTTCCCTTGATATCTCCGATTTTCTTGAAGAGATCTCTAGTCTTCCCCATTCTATTGTTTTCCTCGATTTCTTTGCACTGTTCATTTAAGAAGGCCGCCTTATCTCTCCTTGCTATTCTCTGGAAATCTGCATTCAGTTGGTTATATCTTTCCCTTTCTCCCTTGCCTTTTGCTTCCCTTCTTTCCTTAGCTATTTGTAAAGCCTCATCAGTCAGCCACTTTGCTTTCTTGCATTTCTTTTTCTTTGGGATGGTTTTAGTTGCTGCCTCCTGTACAATGTTACGAACCTCCATCCATAGTTCTTCAGGCACTCTGTCTACCAGATCTAATCCTTTAAATCTATTCCTCACCTCCACTGTATATTCATAAGGGATATGATTTAGGTCATACCTGAGTGGTCTAGTGGTTTTCCCTACGTTCTTCAATTTAAGCCTAAATTTTGCGATAAGAAGCTCATGATCTGAGCCACAGTCAGCTCCAGGTCTTGTTTTTGCAGATTGTATAGAGCTTCTCCATCTTTGGCTGCAAAGTATATAATCAATCTGATTTCGGTATTGACCATCTGGTGATGTCCATGTGTAGAGTCGTCTCTTGTGTTGTTGGAAAAGAGTGTTTGCTATGACCAGCCTGTTCTCTTGACAAAACTCTATTAGCCTTTGCCCTGCTTCATTTTGTACTCCAAGGCCGAACTTGCCTGTTAGTCCGGTTATTTTTTGACTTCCTACTTTAGCATTCCAGTCCCCTATGATGAAAAGGACATCTTTTTTTGGTGTTAGTTCTAGAAGGTGTTGTAGGTCTTCATAGAACCGGTCAACTTCAGCTTCTTTGGCATCAGTGGTTGGGGCATAGACTTGGATCACTGTGATGTTGAATGGTTTGCCTTGGATTCGAACTGAAAGCATTCTGTCGTTTTTCAGGTTGTACCCCAGTACTGCCTTTCCCACTCTTTTACTGACTATGAGAGCTACTCCATTTCTTCTAAGGGATTCTTGCCCACAGTAGTATATATAATGGTCTCCTGAATTAAATTCGCCCATTCCTGTCCGTTTTAGTTCACTGATTCCCAAGATGTCGATGTTCAATCTTGTCATCTCATGTTTGACCACATCCAGCTTACCTTGATTCATAGATCTTACATTCCAGGTTCCTATGCAATATTGTTCTTTACAGCATCGGACTTTCCTTCCACTTCCAGACACATCCACAGCTGAGCGTCCTTTTGGCTTTGGCCCAGCCGCTTCACTCTTTCTGGAGCTACTCGGAATTGCCCTCCGCTCTTCCCCAGTAGCATTTTGGATACCTTCCGACCTGAGGGGCTCATCTTCCGGCGTCATATCTTTTAGCCTTTTGATACTGTCCATGGGTTTTCTTGGCAAGAATACTGGAGTGGTTTGCCATTCCCTCCTCCAGTGGACCACGTTTTGTCAGAACTCTCCATCATGACCTGTTCTTCTTGACCTGACTTCATTGAGTTACGCAAGCCCCTTCGCCACGACAAGGCAGTGATCCATGAAGGGGGTTTCTTTCTTTCTTTCTTTCTTTCTTTCTTTCTTTCTTTCTTTCTTTCTTTCTTTCTTTCTTTCTTTCTTTCTTGATTTTGAAGACAGTACATTCCCCTTGATATAAGTTTCAGCAAACTCTGAATTGGATGGCTCTGTATGGTACAGAGCCATCCAATTCAGAGTTTGCTGAAACTTATATCAAGGGGAATGTACTGTCTTCAAAATCAAGAAAGAAAGAAAGAAAGAAAGAAAGAAAGAAAGAAAGAAAGAAAGAAAGAAAGAAAGAAAGAAAGAAAGAAAGAAAGAAACTTTTTTTAACCTTAAATATTAAAATGCAGGCATTCAGTGTGAAAGATAATTATAGAGCTATCCAGATCACAGTAATACAGCAACTTGCAAATTAATTTAGAAAGTAAACTATAAAAGAAAATACAATATATTTGGACAAATCATAAGGTGGCTCTGGCCTGCATGACTGAGGAGATATAGATATACTGTGGATAACAAAGAGAGTTCAAAATATTGTACATCACAAGCAGATTCTTAAGGGGAAAAATGTCTTGATAAGCATAACCTGAGATATGGATGAAAGCTGAAATTAAATATTCAATTCCATAATTTATACAGAGTGAAAAAGAAAATGAGACTATGCACAACACAGAAAACAAAGATAAAAACCTAGAGCAAATTCCTGGCTATACTTATTTCCCTATTTCTACAGAAACAGATGATTTCCTGAAGCAAATGGTCCTCTGCTTCCATTTTCTGGCCTTCTCCAGAGTTTTGCTGATCCCCACATTAATCTGAAGCTGCTGGGAATGCTGGAAGTCCCATTCTTCACTCAGCCTCTCCCCACAGGTTTTACCCCATCCTTTGAAAAGACCAAGCCGTTTCTGTTTCCAGCAGAGGGAGGAGCTGGACTGATCTGACTCTGCGCAAGACATGGAGCATCTCTCACTCACAGTGATACAGAGAGAGATACAGAGGCTGAGTCTGTATGCACAACAGTGACTGAAGGTTCAGAAATTATTCTTCAGCCTAGTCAGGATAGGAACTGAACTATAAATTTAGGCTAGGGTGCCCAATATCAAGAGTAACACTCAACAATTATTGTCTTGATAAAGGAAAAACAGAACATATGCAACTTGACATTGAAGATAGAGTCAGGTTGGCCAATGCTTGACAATCCAGCAAATTTCTGCCTTTAGAAAAATCAGCAGGTAAATAAGCTAATAATAATAATAAGCTGGGGGCGTGGTGGCTCAGCGGGTAAGACGCCAGGCTTGTCCATCGGAAGATTGCAAGTTCGGAGGTTCGAATCCCTAGCCCTGCGTGCCGAGTGAGCTCCCACACTAGCTCCAGCTCTTGCCAACCTAGCAATTTGAAAGCATGCAAATGCAAGTAGATGAATAGGCACCACTTCGGTGGGTAGGTAACAGCGTTCCGCGCGTGTCATGCGGCCACATGACCGTGGAAGCGTCTTTGGACAACGCTGGCTCTTTGGCTAACAAACAGAGATGAGCACCGGCCCCTAGAGTCGGACACGACTGCACAAATGTGCGGGGGGAACCTTTACCTTTTTTTAAATAAGCTAAATAATACATATGAATCAGTACCAGCAGAGAAGCTGAATGAACAGGCTAATTTGTGCAAATATCTTCAAGCACAGCATTTTAAAAAAAAAGCAGCATAATTTTCAATTATTTACAAGAACTGAAGCAACTGGCTGTGGCATTATTAAAATGATTCCACAATGTTCCTAATTTAAATAATTCTATAATCCACAGAGGGACACCGAGGTAAATTTAGTTCAACTCACAGTGCATAGGAGACCATCAGGGTATTTGCTAAAGTGTTCTTTTCTGAAAGAGCACGGATTGAGCTTCAGACTTATTCTATGCTTTAAAAGGAAAAATAGGAAAGTATCTTTTTCTGCTTCTGGGAGGTGGAGAAGTAGGGAGATTCCTAAAGTTGCACTGTCCCCACTCAATAGGTCTGTTGCAGCTGCCACCACGATTAGTCCATCTACTGCTGCCATTTCTTGCCAAAGTTTTTTCTGTTCTTACCCACCCTGGCTGGCTTGCCAGTGGACCTTCCTGGCTGGGAAGTATGCATGGATATTCTGTAGCTTGAATCATGTCAACGGGATTTCTATTTTCTCAGTGGAAACGTTTCGCTCCTTATCCAAGAAGCTTCTTCAGTCTGAGTAAACGGAAGAACCTGGTCATTCCTTACATGGCTGGCGTGTCTGAAAAGATAAAACGGATATTTGGCAAACACCACATACCTGTATATTTCAAACCCACCAACACACTGAGACAGAGGCTTGTACACCCCAAAGATCAAACTCCAAAACACAAGGAAAGCAATGTAGTTTATGCAATCCAGTGCAGTGAGGAGTGCTCTGAACTCTACATTGGAGAAACCAAACAACCTTTGTACAGGAGGATGGCCCAACACAGGAGAAGTAACACCACAGGACCAGAGTCAGCAGTTTATCTTCATTTAAAGGAAAAAGGACACTCATTTGAGGACATTAATGTTCACATTTTAGACAGAGAAGATAGGTGGTTTGAGAGAGGGGTCAAGGAGTCCATTTATGCCAACTTGGAAAATCCTTCCTTGAATAGAGGTGGGGGCCTCAGGCACAATCTTTCCCCTATTTTCCTTCCTGCTTTGTCTTCTGTGCCTAGGAAGATTAAGACCATTTCACAAGCTCAACAGCAGCATGGTAATCTTAACGATCCTCCTTTAGATGATAAAGGGACTTAGAAATAAACATCTCAAATAACCATGACCTAGCCCCAGGTGCAAGGTCACACAGCCACCCTAGAAACATATTTAAGGATTCCCTTACTAACCTTGCTCAGACTGAAGAAGCTTCTTGGATAAGGAGCGAAACGTTTCCACTGAGAAAATAGAAATCCAGTTGACATGATTCAAGCTACAGACTGTTCCACCTGGATGACTGAGAACCTTCATCGACATATGCATGGATATATTTATTTATTTATTTATTTATTTATTTATTTCCATTTATATGGCCACCCTCTCACTGTAATGACTCTGGGTGGCTAGCAAGAAGTCAAAACCCAACATAATATAAATCACAGCAATGAATAAATAATCAGCAGCCAAGACAAAACCACGAACATCCATTAATATAACCATCTCATGGGTTCTGCCAAACATTCTGTTCCCCATACCTGGTGACACAGCCACATCTTCAAGACCTTATGAAAAACCAAGAAGGTCAGAGCCAGCCTAATCTCCAGGGGGATGATGTTCTTAAGAGCAGGCAGTGCTACAGAAAGTCTCTCTTCCTGGGTCCTGCCAGATGGCATTCTTTAATAGACGGAATCCTCTTTAATGCCTCTCCTGCTGGATCTGACGGCACCAGCAGATACAACTGGGGCAGGCCCACAACTAGGGTCTGTGTCACCCGGGGCAAACATGGATTCCGCACCCCTCCGCAGGGTTGAGTCCCTTGTCCCCGCGGGAAACAGCAGCACGGTGGGATGTGGGGGAGGAAGGGGACCCTCCCCATCCCTGGGGGCGCCGGGGCTCCCACTGGCCAGCATGGATGGGGCAGGGGAGGGTGCCAGGGGCAGCCCTGGCATGGCCGAGAAACGCCACCTTTCCCCCGGGAGTGCCCCCGCTGGCCCACTGCGCAGCCCAGCAGCTCGGGGGCTTCCACGGGCAATGGCAGCGGCCCCCCTGGAGCATCGGAGCGGTGGGACCACCCTGCGCCTCCTTCCCTCCGTGGCGAGCGCCAGTGAATCAAGCACGGTGGGAAGAGGCGCCTCTGCAGGAGCGCTCAGCTCGGCTGCCGGGGCATGCCTGCACAGAGGCAGGATGGGATTGAGGGTGGTGCTCAGTGGACCCAGATTGGCTGCGGCCTCGGCCAATGGCAAGCACACGTGAGAGCCGCTCGGCCTCCTCAGGGCAGGGGATGGGCCGTCCGGCCTGTCTCCATGCTGCCCTGCAGCCAATCACCGCCGGCAGGGGCGGTCCCCCGCCGTAGCATGCTGTGCCCTATTGGCGATCGTGCCAGGAAATAGTCAGTATACAAATACTATTTTGTCATTTTGGCACCCCCCCAGCGCGGTTCCCGGGGCACATGCCCCACTTGCCCCCCCCCCCCAGTTGCGGCCCTGAACTGTGGAGACACAATCCCTCAAATAAGTAGTTTAAGTTTGAGCAACAAGAGCTTTAAAACAGGTTTTGTGCTTTTTTTTTTTTTTAAACGGATGCTGTTCTAACAAGAAGACAGCCCTGGGCTAAGATTCATCATCCAGATTCAATCCTGGTTTTAAAGAAACTCTTTCAGCTTGGTTGGCCCATGAATTTTGTATCTCTTTCAGTATAGTGTGTAATGGAGTTAATGACTTCTTAATAACTGAAACTCAAGTGATTTCTTTTCATTAGCAACCAAGCAGCGGTGGCCTCCATTATTGCTTCTACTGTGAGTCTCTCAAGTGAGTCTCTATTTGCACCATAAACTTCCTGAAGCAGACGCAGTGCACTGGGAAGGCAAAAAGAAATAGAGGTTTGAATACCTTGGCCACCATCTTTGAATTACATACAGTATATTAAGTAATAACTCTGAGGACAAACAAACAAATGCCAGCTTTCAAGTACAGAAAAAACAGTGACTTTGGCCAGAAAGAAGAAAATTAAGTTTTTAGAACAGCAGCCAAAGAAGCACTTCTATTTATGAATTCAGGGTATATATAATATTATTAAAATATGTTACTTAGCATTAGATTAACTCCACACTTCATTGTTTTGCTTGTGATCTATTTAATTAACTAAAGAGGTATACAATATGCAAATAGATTCTTCTTGCCGAAACAGGAAATTACACAATTTTTAAATTGCCAATATGCCCCAAACTTTTGAAATTTATAGTGGGCCTGGTGATGAAAAAGTTTTGTTAAACAGTTTGGGTTGTCTCTGGCAGAAGAACAAATCTCAAGGTTCCCTAGAAAGGAGGAAAGATCTTTCGAACCAGTTTGGCTGATTATACCCCCAAATGCAAAGGCTTGTCAAGCCATGTTGAAGAAATGCCCCTTGGCTCATCAATCTTGTTACAAGAAAAGGAAATTTATAGATGTTTTCCACCCCTCTCTCCCCCCCACCCTCCCCCCCACCCAACTGTGGATTGATTCACAGTGATTTTGGCTAAGGAGGCAAATATTCTGCACACTAACCATCACTGTGCTATTGTATAAAGAGATGAAACAAATATAACCCACCAGAAAAGGGGAGAAATTGAAGTACAAATGCTGTCTTTACATTACATCAGGGGTCCCCAACCTGTGGGCTGTGGCCTGTTAGAAACTGGGCCATGGGGCTCCCGCCCGCAAACCCCGTCCCCTTCCGTGCAATTGGCTCCCGACCGCAAACCCCGCCCCCGGTCCGCAGAAATCCCGGAAACCCCGCCCCCCCGGTACGTGGAAATCCCGGAAACCCCCTGGTCTGCGGAAAAATCGTCTTTTGAAACCGGTCCTTGGCGCCAAAAAGGTTGGGGACCCCTGCATTACATAACTCAGACTGCAGTTCTCCAGGAGGAATTTCTATAGCAGCCACTTTTCAGCAAGGCACATTAGTGACAGTAGCTATCAACTTCTCCTCCAGCATCTTATTTTGTGCAATTTCTCAAAGCTTTCAAGAACTGAGGAGTTTTGCTGATAGTCGTGTAGAGCCTCTTTACTGAAAAGAGGCTATACTCAGATGCTTTCACTGTTGTTCTACACAATTGGCCTGTTGCTTTGTTTTTAATAACGAAGAATAACACAACGTTTCAGTATCATACAAGCGTTTAAAGAAGCAAGACAATTTTGCGGCATTTGGTGAACTGTCACAATAGGCCGATGCTAAAGCTGACCGTCATTTCTTCTTGACAGCGTTGCACTGAAAGCATGTGTGAACCTCTGAGAGGCTAGGCCTGTGATACATTTGGAACTATTTATTTGCTCTGAAACATGCTTTCAACAAAACTGATCTTAGACTCAGAGCTGATTAGGAGTCCTCTAGTGTATGACTCAGAGCAAAATACTGTAAAAGGCACTGAAGATGTTTCCTAGCCTGGCAATGAAACGTCTGCAAGAAAACAACAAGGCTCAGAGAGCACCATGGACTTCACAGTTCAACCCTGAGCTACAAATATTATCTTCGATTGATACTGTAAAAGGGGTCCAAATGTGGTGAAATGACAGCATAATTGCTTGAGTTCAGGACCAAGCCGTATATCCGAGACGTGGAACCCATGGCCTCCAGATATTGCTCTCTTAAACTGCCCAGAAGTTTCAGCCAACAGGTCTGCTGGGAGCCATATTTCAACAACATCTGGAGGATTATGGGCTCCTCTACTCTGCATTATATTATAAAGACCCTTAGTCGTTTACATAGAGGAGAAAAGACCACAGAGGCAAAACTTTAGCTTACAACGTTTATTTGATCAAAGAAAGGTCGGGTGGACTTCTCACACACACCGTGTCAGTGAGTGTGCTGGGAAGAAGCCACACCAAAAAGCAGGTTACATACTTATTTATACAGGTTTTAACAGTCACTTAACACTTATCCCCCTTTTGTCCATTGGCTGGACTCGAGGGCTCTTGACCTATCAGAAGCATCTATTCAGCATATAATTAAGCACGCCTCTGTGCACGTATCCCCGTGTATCTGTCAGGGTTTTCCTGTGAATTGCAAATTGTTTACTTTACTTTCTTTACTTTCTGTAGCGTCTTTACAGTTTACTTTCTGTTTCCCAAAACAACTTCACTGATAAGGTGCAGGTGGTTGCCACCACGTGATGTTATGTCTCAGTCTAAAAACTATCCCATGGGAACAAGCGTCCTAGTAAGGGGGAGACAGTATGCTTGATTAGATGCAACACCGCCACCTCATGGCAGTTTATACTATGTGCAATCCTGAACGCTTTAGGCTTCGTAAATCTGAAAAAGCTTTCTGACCCTCTGATCCTAAGGTTCCACCAATCAGAAAGCTGAAACAAGTGTATATCTCAGCTGTGAACTATGGGTCTATGCTTCTTGACTTCTGTCCGGTCTTTTAGCCATGTTCATGTGTGTGTTCTACTTCTGAAGACTGGGAAGTGCGTAGCTATGCGTGGCTGTGTGTGTAGGCCATGGCATGAGCCCCTTCATGTCTGTCAATGGAAACAATACACGAAACTCTGCTTGTAAGTTTGTTTTTCCTTTTTGCAATAATGTAACTGTATATACATTTATTGCCTTTATTACAAGTAAACATTTTAGCCATAAAAGCTGCGCTCTGTCTGTTTACTCTGCGCCTTAACCCTATAAGCCAGCATTGTCCCACAGTATCCCCTTTATCTTTCCTGGAAAGGAAGGTTTTCTACCTTAAGCATTGCCCTTTAATTTCATTTCTAACCGCAAACAGCCTCTTTGGCATATAGGTTTCATTTGGCTTGCTAAAACTATTCTCATTTCCTGTAAGTGGTGTCTGGTAGAAGAGTATTGGAAAGTCCCACTTATGTTTTATGAGTAGTATGGTTTGACCCAGTTAGCAGACCTGACAGCTAGCACGTAGAGCAAGTGGGTTACAGAAGCAAAATGGCATTAGTTAGGTTCCCTTCAATATGATTGCAGCATATGTTTCTATAATGAATGCTGTGGTCTATACTTCAATGTTCAAGTTATTTACATTTTGGGAGGGGGGAAGTAAGTTCTTGCTGCCATTTCACTGCTTAAAAGTTGCAGACAAGGCTCCATGGGAGAGTCAGAAAGGATGTAGGGTTTCAATTGTACGAGTGTGGCCACCATCTTGACCTTTTTGACTCCCCTGCATACGTCCCTGTTAGCAGAGATGGTAACTGCTTATTTTGTCTCTCTGAGATCTGGTATCTAATTATATGCTACCTCTGAAAATGGAAAATCAGTTCTTAACCATTATTGGTAATAGTCACCATGATCATAAATGAATGAACAAAGAGTAGATAGTGGAATTATGCCTAAATTAGAGCCGGTTGGGAAAGTCAGTCCATTAGAACAAGGGTTCTCCAGCTTTGCAATAAGATGACCCCCTAGAACAGCAGTTCTCAAAGTGTAGTCTGGGGACCCCAAGACTCTTTCAGGAGGTCTGTGAAGTCAAGCAAATATTTTAACATTTCCCAGTTTTATTTTCTAATGCAATACATATTGATAGATATAAGTGACATAAACCAAAGCTCTTTGGGGTCCTCAATCATATTTAAGAATGTAAAGGGGTCCTGAGATCAAAGTTTTGAGAACCACTGCTCTAGAATGATGAAATAAATGTGTGTAATCCCCATGAAGAAAATTAAAGATTTCATCAGGGTCGGGACTGGGCAAGACATTTCTTGAGGACATGTCCTCCCAACATTACCTCTGTCTCATCGCTAGCCCATGGCCGAGGCAGCCTGAAGTCAGCTTGCGGTGTTCTAGCTTGGCAGGGTAGTGATTGCTGGGGGGTCGGCCTTCTCACCATCGTAGGCTCACAGTGTATAATAGCTAGTAAGGCATGATAAATAAATAGTAAAAATCATGGCTTGCTCAGCCTTGCCCCAGCCTGGTTGGGCTTGTGCCAGTAGACGATGCTAGGTGGGAATCCACCAATGGCTGTCCTGAAACTAGTCTGCATTGCATTCCATGAGGGCAGCAGCAACTCTGACCCGCCTTGTTGCAGAGGGACGGAAAAAATAGGCAGTGCTTTCTGTATTGACAATATCCTCCCAAGGTGAATTCCGCTGTGAAGAAGGGCCCTTAAAATGTTCCAACTGGCAAAACGCTGGCAGACTGTGAGTTGCTTTTGGCACTCTTTTTCCCAGTGTAATAACAGTCACAGCCTATTTTCTTTCCCTTCTAACCTCAGGCTTTGTATATTCCTCCCTCTACTCTTGCAATTGCATCTCTCTTCCCTTCCCTTCCCTTCCCTTCCCTTCCCTTCCCTCCCTTTCCCTTCCAATTTCAGAATGAATCTCCGGTCAGGGGGTCAGAACTTTGCACAGAAACTTCATGCTTGATTGCTCCCCCGTCAAAGGCAAAGAGGGTGTGTTAAACCAACAAAAACCCCACTCAGGCTTCATACACCCCCCTGGGGCCTTTGTATTCAGCATCCTTGGGCATCAAACTGGTAAACATGCTTGGAAAGAGTTTGCAAGGAAGGCACTCTCTGGTTACCCTCCATCCATTGTGTAACTCACACTTTGGGAAATGCTGAGGAAGGAATAGGAAAAGTCAGAGGTGGCTCAGGATGGAAAAAGAGAGGGAGAGAAATCTGAAAACCAAAGTTAGCATTAGTGAAGTTATTAAATAGAAACCGTTCTCTTGTTGATCATTAATCAGATCATACCAAGTTTTAAATGATCTGTTTTCTGAACAAATACCTTATTCTTTGCCAGAAGTATTGACCTCCCTTGTTATTTATTATCATTTATATACCAGCAATTCACAAAAGAAAGAAAAATGATATATAGAAGCTAAAATCATAAAACAGAAATAAACTAGGAAAGCAACAATAGGGGATAAAGCTAGAATCATAAAACTCACAGCAGCAGGAACATTTTAACCTGCCACTTAAATTCGAGGTACTTCTACTAAAAAGCCACCTCCTTAGAAGCCCCCCCCCAAATTCATCTACCCCCAAACCCTATATGTTGCTATGCCAAAGATAGGCAAGGGGCCACAGACCCCTCTGCTACCATCTGCCAGGCTTCCTGTCCCATGTAACTTTATTTGCAAATATTTTTCCATTTAAAAAAAGTAAATGGGAAACACACATAGTACAAAGCAAATCCCCAATCTCTAGGGTTATCTTGATTTTCCAAAATGCCCCACAAGAAGTCATCAGAAAATTCAGAAAATTAAAACAGCCTAGTATTTTATTTAAAATGTGTCCACTCCCCCCCCCCCGCCTTCCCAAAAAAAACATGCTAAACATAGGTAGCAGCAAGGATCTGGATAGACAAGACAGGATGCAAGCAACAGTTCGCCATCTGGTGATTGATTTTCAGCTATTTTGTGTTCACCAGTGCATCTTTCTCTAGGGAAGGAGCTCACTAACACTGGAGTTCTCTATGGTCGTTTAAACAAAATAGATGGGAAACACTGAGCCACCATTTATACTCTCTTGCCTTGCTGTTCCATAATAGGATAGATTGGTCTGAGAATTCTCATCAACTTGGATAATAAATCTTGGGATTCCAAAAAGGTACTCCATCCTTAGCTAACATGAATTTTCTAGCTTGCAAAAATCACAGCCATCACATTCTGCATTCAGGGTCTCCTCGTCTTTAATCTGTGTGCAATTTACATAACACACAAATCTGGGAAATTATTACTTCTGTTGTAGCCTTATTACTGCTGCTTGATTCTCTAACTGCTTAAAGCATTATGTAAAATACCACGAGCAAGCCAAGACTGATTTCTTTCATCTTCTTCAGGGAGAGTCTCTCAAATGTACATTAACTTGAAATGGGTTCCACAGAAGCAAACACAAGAGACAGATAAATGCCTTCTTTGTCATTTGGAGGAGAAAGTAAGGATTATGTTTCTTGCTTTTTTTTTTAGCCTTTCCTTCTTTGTAAAAAAAAATAGAGGGGGAAAAACAAAGTGATTTACATGGGACCTTCCAAAGGGTGATTATATTAACATTTGCTTTCCATATTGGTTGCTGTCCAACAAGCTAAGAAACTTACCTCACCAGGATGTAGTGGGCAACTACAACTCCCAAATTTGGTAATGCTGGCAGGTAATTGATGGGAGTTGAAGTCCAAACATATGAAGGGAAAGTTGCTGACCCCTTAATTATACCAATCAGGTGTTACCATTGCTGGAGCTAGGGAGAATTTTGCTTTGTGCAGAACTCCCACATTATGGTAAGTCATCAGTGCTATAGCTTGGAGCAATTCAATGCAGCATGACCAGATCATGGAATGGCTCCTCCCATGTAGACCATTTTTGCCCTAAGGGCTATAAAAGCTTCCAGTTTTATGATGGCAATTCTTTTGCAAATTATATGGCTTTCCTAGGTTGACGAGAATATATACATACAAAGCAGGATGTTTATGTTACAGAGGAAAATTATGTACAACTGTTAAAGATACAGAATTAACCTCTGATTTTGTACCTATTCATCCTATCCACTTTAATGGAGTTGTTTACAGCAGGGGTCCCCGACCTGTGGGCCGCTGCCCACTAGTGGGCCATGGCCTGTTAGGAAGTGGACCGCGGGGCTCCCGCCTGCAAACCCCGCCCCCCGGTGCGTGCGATTACCCCACCTCTGGTGTGCGCGATTGGCTCCTACCTGCAAACCCCGCCCCCGGTGCACGCGATTGGCTCCCCCCTGCAAACCCCACCCCCCAGTACAAGCGATTGGCTCCCGCCTGCAAACCCTGCCCCCCAGTCCGTGGAAAAATTTTCTTCCACGACTGGTCCCTGGTGCCAAAAAGGTTGGGGACCACTGGTTTATAGGATATACATGTCCACATAGCTTTCTTGGGAAATGGCTTTCTTGGAAGTGGTTTGCAATTGTATTCTTCCTTGATATATTTTTTTTCAATTTCCCCATCTAGCCTACAGCCCTAGGATTTCCTGGTCTCCCTTCTGAGCAGTTTGACTTGGTTTGCTTTTTCAGTACTGTGGAACCAAACTGTAATTGGACAGATATATATATATATATATATATATATATATATATATATATATATGTGTGTGTGTGTGTGTGTGTGTGTGTGTGTGTGTACACACACACACACACACACACACACACATACTGTATATATATATAATCTAAGATTCCTTATCAAAATTAAATAGTGTGGAAAAAAGTTCTCATGAGTGTGTGTCAATACATTTTAGTATACTTCACAGAGTTTTCCTCTACTTCAGTTAATAGATATTACCAACATTCACACATTAGGCTATTTGACCATATATCTGCAAGCACTGAGAAATACATTTGTCAATGAGCAAATCTGATATTGCCCCAGCTGTGACCCAAGTGTATGTCAGTACACTACGTGTGCCTCTTACTTGGTGGGATGATGGCACAGTATGTTGGCTTGCAATATAGATTCTTGATTAGATAACCTACCTTGCTTAGATTAGAGAGAGCATGCTTGAAATAAAACTTGGCTTTAGTTGTGCTTGTGGCATACTAGCCAAAATATACCCAAACTGCCCATTACAATCCTTATGTTAGCAGATAATGCTACCTGTGGCATAGATATGACTAAGGCTAGTAACCTATTCTACATCTTTGATATCTTACTACAAATGTTATGTGAAAGCTCAATGTACCAAAGCCATAATAAGCATCTAAAGTGGCCAAAGCCATATATGAGCCCAACTGGTAATAATCATGGTATATGGAGTATAAAAGGAATACATGGTTACAAACAAAAGAATCAATGAAATGAAATGAAATGAAATGAAATGAAATGAAATGAAATGAAATGAAATGCTGAGTGCATAAGAACCTACAGGTTGGTGATAGTTGCACTTTATACTTTAGGGCAGAGCTTTCCAAACTTTTCAGGTTGGCGACCTGCGGTGTCCTGGTGTGTTGCGCCACTGATTGGCGGGGGTGCCGCTTCTTCTGTTCCCCCCATCAGCGCTTCCGGGTTTTCGCGCAACACACCAGGACACCGCAGGCGACACAGTAGTGTGTCGCGACACACACTTTGGAAAGCTATGCTTTAGGGAATGGCAAGTATGGAGAACCAGAGATAAGTTGTTGTCTGCCCTATAAGATAGATCAGACTAAGAAACCAACGCCATACTGTATATACCTGGACTACTTTTATTGTAACAGCTGTAGTAACAGAATCTTGCAGGTCTGAGTATACTTCCTCCCCTCTCCCCCCCCCCCCCCCATTTATTTTATTGTAAACTAGGGAGAGGCCTGAGACATTTATTCAAACTAGTTTTTTGGAATGGGCTCAAGTCCCGCTTGTCTGATCATTGCTTTGCCAGGGGCTCTTCAAGGCCATTCCCTATGCCCTCTACAGTTATACAATACTGTATTCTGCATGAATAACATGCAGGAGAAAAAATATTCTGCAAGGCGACATGAGCAGATGGGAGGGAGCAAGATATCCCACTACAGAAAAAGTGTTTGGCCCATTCTTAGATCCAAGAATGAATGAGAATGGTGACTTAGCGATGGCAATCCTGGCAGTTCCAGAGATCAGTGAGGTCATGTGATGTTGCGCTTTACGACCACAGCATTTAGCGACTGATATTCCAGTCCCAATTGCCATCGTAACCCAAGGATTACCTATAAATAATTTCAAAGGGCCAGGAAAGGATGACAGTATATTGTGATCGAAGTGTATGGAAAGTGTAGCAGAGATAGGAACATTGGAAGGTAACAAAAAGCAGGATTTGGGGAGCACCACACAAATTGGAAGATCCACATTCTTACGTTAGCTCCAATATCCACAAATGGCAGATCACTCTAAGGTACTGTACAGACTGTCTACTTTTGTACAGATATGGACAGACTTCAGGTTTGTGCAACTCACTTGGAATTTTATTTTCCTAGGGCCCAGAGTTTCACTAACTGGAAATAGGAAAGTTGCAGTTGGATACACCACTAAACAACCTCCATATACCAACATCAAATCTGCATCCAGTGACTACAGATCACGGATTTTAACATCTTAATTTAAGGTCACAAGAGCCAGTTTGGTGTAGTGGTTAAGACACCAAGCTAGAAACCGGGAGACCATGAGTTCTAGTCCTGCCTTAGGCACAAATTAAAGTCAGCGCCAGGCATCTGTTTCTCCTCGCGTTGTTCTAGTTTCTGATTGTCGATGTATCCATTGCATTGCATAACTTGTGAGCCCCTTTGGAAGAGTCCCGTCGAAAAGCAGGGTGGGAGTATATTAACCAGGCTCGCTGACAGAGGAACGAGATGCCAATTCCCGGTTTGATAAAGGCAACCGTGACGCTGACCAACAGCATAATACAAATAGTCATCGATTTATTGTTTAATGAGCCCTTCATTTTGGAGGCTTCAGTTATCTCCCAGAGCCCCGCACATGGAAGGTGGTGGTGGTGGTTTCTCGTCACTTCCAAAAGAAATCAGGAAGTGACGACAAAATCGTCTGGGACTAGAACTCTTGAATCTGCAAGTTTATGCAGCGTTTCTCATGGCTGGCTGGGGAATTCTGGGAGTTGAAGTCCACACATCTTAAAGTCGCTGAGGCTGAGAAACGCTAGTTTATATGACCCGAAGGCTGGGTCCTAACGATAAGCCCTCCGAAAGATGAAGCTGTCTTCAACAGTGCCTGTCATTCTGATTAACTTCATCTGATTTGCTGCGCTGGAAAACCGAACTCAGACTTTTACGCGCTCGAATTTTGGATCCGGAAGAAGGTGTCTGTCCGCACGAACCACGGGAGCTGCCCGGGATCTTTGCAAACATGGCGGCCGCCGTAGTTGTCGCGGCCCAGAGAGTCTGCAATGCCGGCATCCTCAGGACCGCGTGCAAAGGTGAACCGTTTTCTTCGACTGGGCTGAGAAGATTTCCATGCACAGACTGGATGGGGGGGGGGGGGGGGGTTCCTCACGTTAGCCTTGCCTCTCCTCGTGCTATTCTAGTCTCTGCTCTTGTGAACGATCATTTGTATCTGATTGCAGCCAGTACAGCCGCTGACGCTTTGGTTGCATTTTTAAGGGTAGCAAATCTGCTAATGAAAAACGAGAAGGCAGGTTCAGAATTTAGCGTTTCCCTGCAGGAAAGCTTAACTACGGTTGGAGTCAATGCATGCTTACTTAGCTGGGGATAAATCCCACTATATATAGGGGAGTCAGATTCTGCATAAATATACATAGACTGTTCACACGTAACACCCGTGACTAACTTAACCAATTCTAAGCCTTTGCATGGCACACTAAACCATAAAATAGCCACATAAGTTGGTTTGCATAACCCGTTTGGCAAACGTGATTGGCTAATTTCGTTTCGATCTATCATGAAAAGACAACCACAGGATTGCATTGTAAAGTTGCAGATTTACATATTAGGAATAAAATAAAATCACTTTAGAATTGTTGCTGAGTAAATTGTGCATAGGTTTGTATTTTACTGTGCAATCCTTTGCCTGCATTTGCAGGACATGCTAAATTAGAATATCAGACATAGCCACTGGTTAAGATGGATTGCTTTCAAGGAGTTTATTGTAGACATAGTTTAACTCATGGTGCTTAGGTTAATCTCTATTTGAAACACAGAGTTTAGCCCTTTCTTGTCTCTCTATTTTTTTCTGAAATTGTGAGTCCACTTCAGTTAGTACCAACATTCACTGGTTAGGCCATTCCCATCTCATACCTCCCAGTAAGCAGTGCACATTAATTTGTCTCACAGTCGTTGCTTTCCATGACATTCCCCTATTTTAAAGCAAGGGCAGTTTGAGTGGTAAATGGGATAAAGCACAAAAATGATAACCTGTAGTAGAATTTTGTTTTGCTTTGTATGAATTATACCCATTTCTGAACCTCCCAACTTTGAAGGGCAAGAGGTGATACAGAGAATGGGCTTCAGCTATTATTGGTAGGTAGGAAACTTTTATGTCTACAGCAATTCTGGGAGTTGAAGTCCACCCATCTTAAACTTGCCAAGGTTGAGAAACACTGGTCTAGAGAACTATCTAGAGAACTGGGGGTACACTACTAAGCAATCAGTTATTCTGAAACCTGCTAGAGCAGAGCTTTCCAAACTGTGTGTTGTGCCGGCTGCAGTGTCTGGGTGTGTCGCGGCTGCTGCCGCCTCCGAGCCCTGCCAGGATTCTGCGCAGGTCCTAGTGCCTGCCTTGTGCCCTGCTGTAAGAGTGTGTCACGAAATGATGCATGTCTAAAAAGTGTGTCACCAACATGAAAAGTTTGGAAAGCTCTGTGCTAGAGGGATGTAGATTCTGTGTTGCTTGTCTGTGTTAATGCTATTAAATGGGGACAATTTGTTTTAGGATTGGAATATTAATGAATGAATTGATTAAGTTAATACATTTAAAATATTTTAATAGATAAGAAGATGTGCTTTATCGATTGGTCAACAAAGGTCTAAAATTGTTATTTTTAATACAAGAATCTACAAAAAATTATCGGTGACTGGATAGTCTTAAGAACGGCATCTCTCTTTCTCTTACACAGTATATGCATATATCCAAGAAATGTATCCAAATGTACTGATGTTTCTACAGAAGTACTGTCTTATTCGTAAGTTAATAAATTATTCAACATTTCAGTAATTTCAGATATTAACATATGATTTTTTTCCACAGGTTATGCTTTGATTCCAAGGCATGGAATCAGTTGCCAGTATGCTGCCTTGGCATGGACTTTACAGACACATTGCAACATTTCTGCATCATATAATGTGACAGTGCAACAGAGAAGGCAGAGAAGCTTTTTCAACAAATGTAGGTATTTGGAAGCTACTAATCAACCCTGCAGCTTATAATTTTACTTTTATGTTAATTAGATTTACACCCAAACTTTCTATTTTTATAAACACTCAAGGCAGCTTACAACATTTAAAACCAAACTATAAAGTGAAATTAAAATCTGTTAACGGTGAGAATCTTGGTAAAAGCTTTTGATTCCATGACCTGGGAGCTACACAGGAGAAGGCCTTTCCCCACGTGTCAGATAAACAAGCTTCTGGTAGCGGAAGCACCTCCTGCTAATCTAAGTTATCAGGTTCATAGCAGAAGAGGCAGTTAGTTGCTCAGGCAGGCAGCCCATAAATTGTTTTAAGGCTATAAAGTCAGCACTGTTACCTTAAATTGTACTTGATAGGCAGTTGGGCAATTAGTACAGAGCTTTTAGTGCAGTCTTTACTAATCTAGCTGCGGCACTTTGCACCAGTTACATTTTTGGACACTTTTCAAGAGTACATCAAGACAGCACTTCACTAAAGTGTGAATAATAACCTCCAGTAAAGCTGACTGGCTCAGGAAGGCTTATAGCTGGCACACTAGCCATACTTGTGCAAATGTGCCCCTCACCATACCACCTGTAAAGTTAGTGACAACTGAGGATCAAGCAGCACGCTCAGACTGGAACCCTGCTTGTTCAAGGGGAGTGCAGCTGGCTGACAATCTGCAGACACTTTAAGGATAGAAAAGTGGGCCTGCTTCACCATCCTTATTGCCACAGTGTAGGCTCAAATTCTCTCCTAGAAAATTACACTGCTCAAGAATATACATGATTCCTCAGTTGGCTAAGGAGTTAAAATAGTCCGGTGGATCCCTAAAGTTCTCAGAATCAGAGCTAATCAGTGTTGATTAGTCAAATCTTACTAGGGCAGAGATGGACATTGAGGTCCTCCAGATCATTACTGAACTTCAGCCGTCAGCAGCCCCAGTTAGAATGGCAAATGGTGATGGATCTGGAAGCTGTAGTTCAGTGGCATCTGGAGAATCAAAGGCTACCCACCCTTGTCTTAGGGTATTAGGGATTTTTTTCCCCTTAAGCTGTCATTG
Source organism: Charina bottae (assembly GCA_023362775.1). Classification (NCBI taxonomy): domain Eukaryota; kingdom Metazoa; phylum Chordata; class Lepidosauria; order Squamata; family Charinaidae; genus Charina; species Charina bottae. Next base: position 74,239,651 of record JALMGJ010000001.1, on the reverse strand, counting down.
GACCATGCTGCATGATGCTTAGCCGCTGCATAATGTGAAGCCTCTTGCACCAAAAGATCCATTGATTTCTTTCTTAGCATATGGCCTACTCATATTTCAGATAATGACTGGGGCACATAGCAGGACATCTGATTGAGGGGTGGGTGTTGGAGGACCCAATAATCTTGAGATGTATGTATGTATGCATGCATAGCTGCCAATCTCACATAAGTGACTCTGGGCCGCTTACAAGTATTAAAAACAGAAAAACCCACAATATATAACCCCAGGTGTCCAAGGATAAACAATAACTCCACTCACCAGGAAAAAAAGCACATTGACAATAGCAGAGCCATCTAACCACCTGTCCCAAATGCCTGAGAAAATAGCCAGGATTTCAATTCAGGGTTGGGGCCATCCAAATCTCAGGGATGCTATTCCATAGGGCAGGCACTGCCGCTGAGAAGGCATGACTCGGGGGTCCAACAAGATGGCATTGTTTGATAGAAAGGACCTGGACCTCTCTACTAGATCTGGTGGGATGAGAAGAAACAATGGGAGAAAGGTGGTCCCACAATTAGCCTAGGCCTACGCCATGTAGGACTTTGTAGGTGATAACCAGCACCTTGAATCACACCCAAAAGCTTACTGGGACCCAGTGCAGCTTGCAGAGCAGCAGTGTTATATAGCCGTAAGAAGAAATGCCAAACTGCCTGCACTGATGCATTCTGGACCAGCTGCAGCTTCCGAGTGCTCTTCAAGGGCAGCCCCACGTAGAACACATTGCAGTAATCCAAACGGGAGGTGACTGAAGCACGAGTCCCTGTGTGCAAAGCCTCCTGTTCCATGAATGGGAACAATTGATACATAAGAGAAAGAAATCTGCAAAAACCCCTTCAAGCAGGAGCCAAGAATCCAGTAGGACCCCCAAATTGTGCACCAACTGTGACTGGGGAAGTGCACCTCCATGAAGAATTAAAGATGTAAGATCCCCAGAGCTAGACAGCCTTAAAGCCCACGGCCACTCAGTCTTGCCAGGGTTGAGCCGAAGTCTATTCTCCCCTGTCCAGACCCTCACAGCCTCCAGGCACTGGGAAAGGACCTTGACAGCATTGCCTGCTCAGCCCAGGGATGGAGATGTACCACTGAGTAGCATCAGCATACTGATGATATCACACCCCATGCCGACAGATGACCTCGCCCAGTGGCTTCATGTAGATGTTAAATAAGAACAGGGAAAGGGTAAAGCTCTGAGGCACCCCACAAAGCAGGGGGTCATGAGCTAGACCTCTCCCCCATCAACACCGATTGGAACCAGCCCTGGAGGAAAGAGGAGAATTTAGATTAGATCAGGCCCTCCATGTAACATCAGTACCGCATGAATCAAAATATTAACACGCAAGAAGCTGATGGAGATGAACTCTCTTTCATCTTCCTCTAAAGCAAAGAAATGATTTTTTGGAGTTTGTATCCAAGTAAGCTTGATTAGGATTAAGCCAGTCCATTTTCCATAAAATATTGTGAATCTCTACTTGCTATATTAACTGAAGGGAGTAAAAAATGAATGTATTAGTTTCTTGATGAACACTTGACGGTCTTTGTTGTGCTTATGGCTAGTTAAGTGCTATAAGTTTCCATTTTAAAAAAATATTTGAAATATTTTTTTTACATTGGCAATGCACTGTCACCTCATGAGAGGCTGCAGAAAATTTGAAGTAGCACTTAGCAGTATTGTCACCACCAGCTGTGAATTGATTCCTTGTGTTCCTTCTTGACCGTGGAAGAAGAGCAGGGAATTGATTTTTTTAGAAGTAATGATTCATGTGGTTGATGGGAATAAAAGAGGCAGGAACCAAATACGGAATACAGAATGCCAGGGGAGAAGACAATAAAACCAGAACATTTGGGTAGATTGGGGATCAAAATGGAAACAAGATCTCCACAGTGGCTGAAAAAATCTGAAATTATTCAAACAATTCATAACTCCCTTTTGCTGTAGACTAATCTCAGTGTGCTCATTCTCATGCCACACGTATGTCCACAGTTAAACAATTTCTGCTGTAGTCACCATCTGTAATGTATTCTTTGTGGCACTGTACAAGAAAACAAATCAAAATGGGTTCTAACATGAACTTGATTGGATTTTATTAACTTGGCCTTTTATCAGCTATAATCTTGCTTAATCTGCTTTCAGGTTAAAGATCAGCATCTCCTTTCCAATTTACAAGTCCCACTGAAAATATCACTTCATTCTGAAGCCCAGTTGCAATCCCACTGGCCCATCCATGCCTGCCATTAGAAATTTAGGCTGCAGATAGCCAAGGGAATACCTTTCTGGTTATGGAAACCATGAGATGTCTACCCATTTGCCTTTTATATACTGCTTTTCTTAATATGAAGAAATGCTGCTTTTTAAAAAATAGATATTTTTAAAATCTGTTTTAACTTGTGCATTATAACTGTTGCTATGGGATTTATTTGTTTGATTATTTGAGTGATTTTATATGCCTGAAAGGTGGAATAAAAATGTTGGTAATAAATCATATAAATAATTATTTTTATATGATAAAGATCATACAAATTCAAATCATTAAATAAATGCAGGAGTTACTTGGGAGTGGTGGCGTAGATAACCTTGAAGAAGGAATGGAGGGTGGTTATGTAAATACCAGCTCATCCCTGAGAAACAGGAGAGGGAAAGAAAGAAGCTAAGGACTATCCCACCTTGATTCTCTTTGTTGTAAGAAGGGACGGAGGGAAACTAACTGGGTTTCAAGATTTTATTATTATACCCTAGTAAAGTAAAGGTAAAGGTTCCCTATGGTTATCCTATGAATTTGGTGTTAATTCCAGTAAACACTTTACAGTGCTGCAAAACAAATGGAAGTGCAAGCCCATCTCAGCAGTAGTTTGATAGCTGGCTTAAACACGAGAGTAAATGGCATGCACGTTTTTTTTTTCATTTGAACTGCTGTTAAAATGCATTATGATTTGGACAACTTATACACAACATCTGTTTCATAACAGTGACAGCCAGCCAACTCTGGAAAGGAGTTGCAGCAGAGAATACTGCTGGTGGAAGGAAAGGAAGAGGCAAGCGAGGCAAGCGGAAAAAAACGAGGGATCTCAATAGAGGCCAGGTCCTTGGCGAAGGTAAATTCATGAAATAAGCAAGAGTCCAGAAAGAATTGGTTATTCAAATCAGTCCAACTAATACTGCACCCAGATGCTGATAGGATATGAGCCAATTTGGGGCCATTGAGAAGTGAGAAGGAGCACATATACATCCTCTAGAGCAGTGTTTCTCAACCTTGACAACTTTAAGATGGGTGGACTTCAACTCCCAGAATTCTGGGAATTGAAGTCCACCTATCTTAAACTTGCCAAGGTTGAGAAACACTACTCTAGAGCAGGGGCTCCTAAACGTTTTGCCATCACACCTCCCTTTAACATAATCTTAATGTACACACCTCCCCTAAAAATCCAGCACCAAAGTGAACACAAATGAACAATGAAAACAATACAATGAAACTTTGGGAAGGGTGGATTTATTGTAACAATGTAAGGGAGGTACACCTCACAGTTTGGGAAACCCTGCTCTAGAGAATCCTGTCGTTGTTTATTCATTCAGTCGCTTCCGACTCTTCATGACTTCATGGACCAGCCCATGCCAGAGCTTCCTGTCAGCTGTCACCATCCCCAGCTCCCCCACGGTCGAGTCCGTCACCTCCAGAATATCATCCATCCATCTTGCCCTTGGTCGGCCCCTCTTCCTTTTGCCTTCCACTTTCCCGAGCATCAGCATCTTCTCCAGGGTATCCTGTCTTCTCATTATGTGGCCAAAGTACTTCAGTTTTGCCTTTAATATCATTCTCCCAAGTGAGCAGTCTGGCTTTATTTCCTGGAGTATGGACTGGTTTGATCTTCTTGCAGTCCAAGGCACTCTCAGGATTTTCCTCCAACACCACAGTTCAGAAGCATCCTGTCATTACAAAAGTACAAAGGCCCAGAGCAGATTGATCAAGTACAAACCATCTTAATGGCCAAATGTTGATTAATTGGAAAAAAAAATCCCCCAAACAGTAAGATGGTAGTTTAGGAGGTGCAAGATAGCTTACATAGGGGAGATAGCTGTCGCTTTGGAGTGGGAAGGTCCTGGGTGTGTCTGGGAAGCAACAACTGCTGTCCTCTCCAGACTCCCTTGCATCTGCTACCTGAGATCAGTTGTGGCCCCACTCTGCCTAATAGTAGGGTCAACCATGTGTGGAGAGAATTGCTGCCTGAACTAATGTTCTTAGTAGGTGAGGATATACTGCAATTTCTTATTGCAGAATCTACATAATTAATAATAGAGTGTATATATAAGGATTTCCTTGGGGTGCTGAAAATAGCCAAAGGGAGCGGTAGTCAGAATTTATTTCAGGAAATTTGTTTTCTAGTTGAATAGAATTGATTCCAGATTGGAAGAAAGGGAGATATGGAAAAACATTGACTCACTTTCAGTCATAAATTCAGTCATAAGTTCTAGACAGTTGGATTCTCTCCCTTATCGATCTTATTAAAAACAGTTGAACTTTTGGAAGTTCTGGTTAGCCAGAATTGTCTTACACTTTTTACAGTTTTAATCTTTCTCCACTGAATAAGATCCCATGATAAGCTGTACATATAAAATGAATGAGCCATTTCTCCCATGGACATGAGCATTTGTTTTTATTTTGCTGGAAAGGTGATGAATTTTAATATAAAAATATTCATTTTATGGCTTCCGATATTTTGCTCTGGGAAATGTAGGTTGGAAGTATGCTTAATAATCCCCATGATGGGGATGCTTCTCTAAGTTACACTTATTTTTGTGTTGATGTGTTCAGGATCTTTAGGTTTCCTTTGGCCTGGCCTCAATGCTCCATTGTTGGTATCTGGAAAAGTTCAAGCCATTACTAAGCGAGATGAAGAAGAGCAGAAGACACTGCAGTTAGCAAAAGCCGAGGAACTACAAAAACTGGACAAGCGAAGGAGAACGAGGATTAAGAAGGAGAGAGGTTGGACTGGACGGTCCTGGGGAGGTGTCAGTTTAGGATCTCCTGATCCTGGCCCCAATGGAGGTGAGATAATTAAGGGAAAATGAAAAGTTTGTTCTCTAGAAACAAGGTTTCTTTGGTGGTTTCATATTCTGTTGTATTGTATACTGCTAACACCATGTTATCTATATAAATGGAAGGCCACCTAGGAGGATATCACAAAAGAAACTAGTTTTGGGGGGAAATTGTTTCCTTGCTAATATTATTATAAGAGGAAAGGATGGGAAGATACTTGAAATACTCCACACTATTATTTCAGGCTACATATTTGCTACATGGATTTTGATCATATCCAATAACTGCAAACATTTATTAAAATACATTGGAAAAGATTCAGAATATAGCTCAGTTGCCATGTTCTACCAAGTTGTTATGGGAATTTGAAGTTGTATACTGTCCAAAAATTCAAACTAGTGTCCTGTAATCTCAGTGAATTCTGACTGCAAATTCCCCACTTCCCCAGTGACTATGGGAAGAATTGAACACCCAAAGCAGAGAGAATTCCAAAGAAATGGGCTCAATATAATTTGCCTTTGGCTCCCTTTGAAAACAGTTTTACTGAAGAAACCAGAGTACAGTTAGAAATATTAATTGTCTTACTCATTTCTAAACAAATATCCTATTGCAGTGTTGGCACAGTAAAAGTAAGCATTTTTAGCCTGGCTGTTTGTGTTGAGCTTAAATACCGTCTGATCTATGCATTTCTCCATACTTTCACAAATGGCCTGCCTTTTTTTTATTCTTCTGTTCTTCCTGAGGCACTTTCACCCCTTACTGAATAGATGTTCCAGTTCATTAGTATCCTATTTATTGCTGCCTGAGCTGGCTCATATTTGTCCTATGTTAGAGGATCAGCAGCATTCACCTGGAACACAGGCCACTGATGTACCGCTATGGGCAGGTATTCCAAGACAAATTATTGTTTGAAGGCCAGTTCCAACATCTGTGTAATTAAGTGCACTTCACATAACTTGATCCCACATAGGTCTAAATGAGATGAGGTACAGCTTAATTGCTTCTGGAAAATAATATGGATATTGTATGTGCTGTATATTACTGATACATGTCTCCTTAACTGACAGAAACGTATGAAGATTTTGATAGCAGAGTAATTGAGGTAAGTGTTTTTTATTAAAAATGCAAACTTACATGTCTTTAAATATAAAAAGCAATGTTCAACATCCAGTCTTAATTTTATTCCTTTCATAGTAGCTCTGTAGCAGGCCCGTGCAACTTGTAGAGGAGAAAGAGCCCCATTGATAAATTAAAAATCGTTGTGGGCCACAAAGGAACGCCTGGTGCGCCAATCAGTTCTTTCAGAGGCAGTGAAGCCTGGAGACATTGGAGGCGCTTGGCTGTGTGTCTTTTGGGGCAGAGGCAGCAAACTGCCCAGAGTCTCCCGTTGGGGGAGTTGGGCGGTCATATAAATTTAAATAATAAATAAATAAAATGTATTGGCTTTTTAAAAACCGCCGGTGGGCTGCACAAGGCTCCTTGGCGGGCTGCACGTTATGTGGGCCTGGTCTGTAGCAATAGAAATTTGGCAGACCAATGGATTCTGAAATAATGCATTACAGCTGCAAAGTAAAATGTGCTGTTGTTTTTTTGTATTGTCTTGTGCGCCACAGCATCATGGTCGACAAAAACTAAGATTGATGTTGAAAAGCAAAATTCTTCAATATCATTTGAAGAGAGCATTTTTTTAAAATCGGGGATATTTCTGATCTATTATGAAAAACGAATAAAGTTAACTATTAGATTAACTGCACAGAAGTGAAAGAGACATAGAAACAGACTCCTCATTCTATCCAAACCAAAATAATGCTGGAACAAAATTGTGTAGAAGGAGGTCAGGACCACTTTTTGTCTTTCTACTTTTTAAAAACATCAATAAGCACGTTGCTTTTTTTCTTTAATATCAAATATGATATACTGGGCGGATTTGGCTTTGGGATTATGTTCTTGCATTTCTGATTTCTTGTTCTTTTCTCTTCCCAACTTTGTTCCATAGTTACTCTTCTCCAGTGCCTGTAACTCATGCTCCCTTTGTAACATTCTCTCTCATCCTTCTCATAATTCACTCATCTACTGAACAGGAGGCAGATGTCCAACAAGGTTGCCTTCTGAATTCCTCATACATCCCAGCCTTAAAACAATCAAGAGTTTTAGAAATGACCATATCTTTCCTTCCTGTCCAACAGTCCCATTATTTTGTCTGATGTCAGAGTCTTGACTGTTTATAAGCTTATTATAAATCATTCATGGATTATTGTTTACATACCCTTTGCTGATATTTTATATATTCCTCAGGACAGGCAAATATACCTGTTTGGGCTTCCACAACTTTTGTCCTCTCCTGGTTTTGCATCATTTCACTGTTTTTTAAATTAAAAGTCAGCATAAAAATTTGTGTACTGCTTTGTGTACATTTCCCTCTCCATCTACATTTTTATTAGAGAACTGCACTACAAAATTCAGAGAATTGTAAAGACTGAAGGAGAATTGCATTCTAGTTCATAAGTTATTCTTAGAAGTACAAATTAGGCTGGCTCATACTCAAATGTAAATTTATCAAATTTCTCTTTCATCCCTACCCATCCATTTTGGATACTTTCGGCACTTAAAATTACAGTAGTCTAAATTATTTTTAGAATTTTTAGGCATTAAACATTTCAGTGAGTACTTACTTATCTCTGTCTGCCCATCTATTTAAGTTACTAAAATAGAATTTTATGGGCCATTTCATATATTTATGTTGAGGCCAACCCAGGATCATTTTTAATAGGGATATGCAGTCAGACATACCTCCTGTCTGATGTACATACAGTATTTACAAACTTCCGCATGCCTATAAAAGCTAAGTACTCCTGCTACTAGTAGCTCTTTTTTTAATTAGGAAAGACAGTGAGGCTTATGCTTCAGAATTTATAAAACACCTTGCAACTTTTCTAAACCTTTTTAGTAGGAATATTTGCTAGGATTTTTCCTCCTCCACCTAGACCCAATTTTAATTGTACATATGCAATTAACCATGTATGGTAGTTAGCAAACAGCTGGATCCAGTGTTAAAACTTTTCCACTAGCATATCAATTATGATTACTTGTTACTTGGTAGAGATGTTCCTACTAGTAAATTTAATTATAAATCTATGTGCTAAAGTCTGAATTTTAAAACAGTGCTGGGATTTTCCACCAGCATTATAAATATACTTGATATTCAAGAGGATTTAACATTTTAATTTAGATCCCACATCCTGCAGAAACATAATTATTAGGGCTAGTAATACTCAAGATTCAGTCTCCAAGAAGTGTGCTGGAGCATGTGGGAGCATAAATATATCACCTGTCTGCAACTCCTTAAAGCAGCCATATATTTTCCTAGGATCACACAGCTTCAGTCTTGATCATGTTGAGGCTAGCAGTTAATGGGATGAATCTGATTTCTCTGCAATTGACAACCTTTTCCCTTCTTGACCATTTATCTTATGGTCAGGTATTAAGTAGATAAAATAAAATTAATAAAATACCAAAATGCTGTCTTGGGGCAATGAGAGCAGAAAAGGTCAACATGCATGGGTCACAGAGGATGGAAGAAATTCATACCTCATTTTTTATTTTCCCCCTCCTACACCACAAAGGAAATAAAAGCATGAGCTTTCAATTATTATTTTGAAAGAGAAAGTAGACTAGATTAAGAGTGTCATAAAAAGGTAAGATTAGCCTTGTTGGATCAGGCCAAAGCCCATATTAGACCATTGTTTTGCTTCTTACAATAGTCAACAAGAAGGTGGGGTGAGTAGGTAGGGTAGGCTTAGAAGCAGGAGCTGGGGACAACTGTCTCCTGACACTGTTTCCCACAGTTGGCTTCTAGTTCCACGCTGAAGCAGCTTTGAGTCTTAAAGGACTAATAGCCCTTGATAGATCTCTCCTCTCGGAATGGATCCAATCCCCTTCCAAACCCATCCAAATCAATGGCCATCACCACATTTTGTGGTAATGAATTCTACAGTTTAAATATGTGGTATTGAAGGAATATTTTTTTCTCTGTTCCAAATCTCCTTCCAGTTAGCTTTATCGGAGAACCCCTGGTCTATTGAGAAGGGAGAAAAATAATTCCTCTGCCCACTTTTTCCGTTGTCTGCATGATTTTATACACTGTGATCATGGCCCCAACATTTGCCTTTTTTCTAAGCTAAAGAGTCCCAAATAGAACTTTTTCCTTCATAATTAAGATATTCAAGCCCTCTGATCCTTTCCCCAAGTTTACATATTCCACTAAGGCAGGATCAAGCAAATTAGGGAGGGTTTGTGGTCAGCTTTGCTTTCTTCCACTGGGAGTAAGCAAGTTTGGCAGGAAACAAAGATCAAACACATAAACTTTATTTTAAGTATGCTTTGAAAAAATTATCACCATGCCTATGCAGGTGCGGTTTTTCTTTAAAAAAACATCCATTGGTACCAATGGGGATTTTTAAATTACATATCTGACTTGATAATCCTCAGAGGAAAAAAATGCTCTCACAAGTCTTTTTAAAATTATTTTCACTCTCCCTTGTTCAATCTTAGCTCATAGTTAACAGAAGAAGACCCCAGGTTTAGGTGCTATGATAAATTATTCCTTTCTTGTCTGTTTTAATCACACATGTAAAGGGTTGAAGAGGCTGAATATTTATTTGTAGTTATCTGGAAGCTGTTTATTTCAAGTAAGCTACATGGCAAATAGGAATGCCACAGACCCAGATGCAATTGAAGGCTCTCCCCGTTCATACAGTTGCTGGCTTCCTCTAATGCACCCTCCAAGTAATGTATGATGACAGGCTGTGAAGAACCTATGTGTGGTATTTAGCCTTATGAGTGATGGGAGCATGGAGAGAAAAGATATTAGTGTTAAATTGTTCTATGTATGAACTCTGTACATCGCTTATCTTCTCTCATGCAGTGTGTTTCCTTTGATATCAAGTAGTTTTAACCATAGGACTGTACTGTTAAAACAATTATGTAGAAAACTTTGCATGCCTCAGCTCTAAGTCAAATATTGAAAGTGCCTTTGGTTTGAACATGAGTGCTATAGAAAACCTTTTGTTGTGTTAGCAAAGTACGTCTCTGAATCTGCTACTCGAAAAGAAAAAAGAGAAGAAAAGAAATCCACCAAGGCATAGGGGAGCTGCTTTGAGGGCCTCCCCACGTCATCTGGCTGTGTACAAGTAAGACCATAAGCAGTGCCCTGCTGGGTCAGAGCCCAGGCCCATCTCGTCCAGCAGTCTGTTCTCACAGTGGCCAGCCAACTGCACAAGGAAGCCCACTAGTCTCCCAGCAGGTGGCCTTCAGGGGCAGTCACACTGCCCTCCAGGCTCATGGCCATTGATCCCCATGACTTCCATGAATTGGTCCAACCCTTTTTTGAAGCCAGCCCAGCTGGTAGCCAGCGCCGTATCTCGTGGTAGTGAATTCCAAAATTTAATTACGCATTGTATAAAAAAAATTCCTTTTGTCTGTCCTGATTCTTCCGGGATTCAATTTCATTGGGTGACCTCTGGTTCTAGCAGCTTCTCCTTCTCCACTTTATCCACACCATGCATAATTTTGTACACCTCAGTCATGTCCTGATTCCCTTCCTGGGAACAGGTGCTCAGGCTCAGGGATCTCCCCAATTTTTTCTCCTTTGAAGACAGAAATAAAGAATTCATTCAGCTTCTCTACATTTTTTTTTCCTGTTGGGATTGCCACCAAAACAAAAGTGCTTCTCCTTTTCCACAGCCCTGCGGAGCATGAAAGAACAAAGGACCCCTCTTACACTGCAGCAGAACTTTGGTCTATTGTGTCTAGAAATGTGATTAGTAGTAGTAGTGGGACCTTTTTTTTTTTAGCTCTGCTTCTTTTTAAGAGAAAAAGCCAAGGATTAAACTTGGTATATCTGAATGCAAAGCTTGTGCTCTGTCGTTGAGATTTTTGAGCATATGTTCAAGTGGTGGCAGACACATGCTATATACAGCTTGAGGCAACTTGCTATTTCAAAAGTAGATAGAACCCAGGCACAGGTCATAGCAAAGCGTCTGTCAGATTTTCAAGACTATCTCCATGGTCACAAGGCCTAGAAAATGTTAAGAGAGAAAAATTAGGATTCTTAGGAGAGAGACTAGAAAGCTGATCCCTTTTTTTGATGCCACTCATAATTTGAATGAATATGTTCCTACTAGCCAGATTCTGAAAGCAGGGCTTGGGAAGGTCTCAGCAAAAAGATTAGATAAAATTAGGGCAAAGAATTTCATGTTAAGCCCGTAATGCCACTGGCAACTCAGCACCTGCTTCATTTCCATCCAAAGATTTTAGGGTGCCAAAAAGTTCACAGCAAAATAGTGCTGTGCAGACCAGGCCACTAAGACAAATAGCTGAACGTGCATCACAAATGCATTTTAACAAACTCTTTGAGGTGCTGTGGGACCTTATTAATTGTTTTTATAGTAATTTTATTAAACATTACAATTAAAAAGATAAAAACTAATACAAACTAAAATAAAAGAAGAAAAAGAAAAAATAGGAAGTGCAAGAAGAAGAAAAAATTGAAAGAAAAAATAAGAATATAGTAAAGAAAAAGAAAAATAAAGAAATGACTTCCCCCTTCATCACAAGTATAAACAATTTTAGTAACTCATCACCTTCTCTTAAAATACAACGAATTATCTCTTCTTCCCATATCTCATCTCTTATCTCTAAACAAATCCTTATCTATAAGAATTTTATTAAGTTTCAGACAAAGATAAAAGCTACAGAAAAACAAAACTACAAAGAAAAAGAAAAAACTAAAAAAGTGTGAAAACAGAAAAAAAAATTAAGAGTTACGAAAAGGTGACTTCTGACTTTTAACAGCAAGGATATACAACATAAACAAATCCTTATCAAGTCTCTCTGGTTCTTCAGTTCGCCATTTCTTCCCCAGAAGTCGGACTTAATTAATTGTGATGGACTGAAACTTAATTTTTATTTTAATATCCTTAAGGGAAGAGCATCACATTTTTGTTTCAATTTTAAAATTGTATCTTGATTTCTCTCCCAAGAGACTCTACTTCAGTTTTTAAATGAATGTGTTACTCATTCCAAGAAATAAAGAGGAGTTAGTAATAGAAGGTGATTGATTCCCAAATATAATAGAAGCAAGCAGCTACTTACAACAATGTAAAGGATCAAGACGAAGATGTTTGATACTGCTTTAACTGCCCTGGCATTGCCAAAAAAAAATCAAGCAGAATACATTGGGAGAAAGAGTCTGAAAACATTGGACTAGAAAACATGTCCAGCCTTATGGTTGATTGATTCAGAGTCACACAGGTTTAAATTTATTAGTGTAGTCAGAAAACACTTGAAGAATAAGAATTTAGAAAACTACTTCTGAGCTTCTGTCAATTAAGATGAATGTATTTTGTCACAAAAATCTTGTGACTAATTATATAAGTAAGTACTGTATCACTCTTACACGGTTGTGAAGGGCCAGCAGACTGTTCAAAATGCAACTGTTAAGCTGATGTTTTTCACTGAAGAGGAAGTTTTAAATCATAAGCACTATAAAAATAATTGTAATTGTGTATCCTCCCCTTCCCACTTTCATAGTGTTCTGCAGTCATTTCTTTAGATGCAAATGTGTACCACATATGGGCGTCAAATGGTCCAGATAGCACGCAAATGGGAGAAATTTGCAGGTAGGCAAACTTCCACCAAAAAACAGCTGTTTTTTTCTGCATGAATGCCTACGACAGCATACCCTGCCCGCCAGTGTCAGATACAAACCTCCAATCAACTGCACAGCTGGATGGAAGATTGCGCAACAAAGTGGGCAAAAAATGATACGGCTAATGATCATGGACGCCCACCTCAGATTAAACAAATATCAACACACAATAGACAGCCTCAATGAACAACTAGAACAGACTATGACTCCTGAACATATCAACATGCTGACTACTACAATCAAGACCACATCACTGAGACAAGCAGGGAAAAAAAAGGAAAGCTAAACTTCAAACTAAACTACTTAAATTAAACCCCAGAAACAAAGAAGTACAGGAACAGGAATGGGTGGTCAACATGTCCAGCCGCCCATTATCCACTATAGAACACAGTATCTTGCAGAGAGGCCTCAATTATAACACAGAGGATGCAAATAAATTAGAATTCTTTACAGCTTTCGAAGCAGCATTGAAAACTACAGGACTTACTACAGAAACCCAAGAGAATGTAAGACAGATAATCATACCACAAACCAGAAGGACATGGAAACAGAACCAACTGAAAGCAGAAGACAGAGCAGCCCTCAAAAACCTAAAGATGGACCAAAATATCATCATCTTCCCAGCAGACAAAGGCCGCACCACCGTCATTATGGACAGATCACAATATATACAAAAAGCCAAAGATTTACTTGAGGACAAAGAAACCTACACCCCAGTAAACACCAATCCGATACAGAAACTGGACAACCAGGTCAAAAGAATCCTCAACGACCTAACCAAGAAAGGTCAAATCACTAAAGAAGAACAGAGGCGGATGAAAAGTAGTGGACCCATCATCCCACGCTTCTACGGATGCCCCAAAATACACAAGCCCGACATACCACTCCGTCCAATTGTATCATTACCAGGGACCCCCCACATACAACATAGCTAAAGAACTTACAAGAAAACTTGGGCATCTCACAGAGGAGAGTGAATACTCTATCAACTCCCCACTACAGTGCCTCCAGAAAATCAAAGACCTAAAAATAGATGAAGATGAAATTATGGTGTCATTTGATGTCACTGTACTCTTTACATCCATAGACCAAGCACTAGCGATTGAATCCATGGCAGCAGCTCTACGTAACACACCTGACCTAACTAGATACACCAAGATCAAAATACCCAGAATCATGGACCTCATCAACCTCCGCCTCACCACCTACTTTCAGTTTGATGAACAAATATACCAACAAATCAAAGAAACACCTATGGGATCACCACTCTCAGGACTCATAGCAGAGATAGTAATGCAACGTCTAGAAAGGATAGCACTCCCACACATACAACCCAAAGTATGGATCCGGTATGTAGATGACACCTTCGTCATAATAAAAAAGGATCAACTGGAGGAAACACAGGAAGCCATCAACAACATCTTCAAAGGAATAAAATTCACAAGGGAAGAAGAAAACAACAACACACTACCCTTCTTGGACATCCTCATCAGTAGAGGAAATGATGGCATTCTAGAAACACAAGTCTACCGGAAATCTACCCACACTAACCAAGTGCTCCACTACCAAAGCAATAACCCTACCTCACACAAGAAGAGCTGTGTAAGAACACTATTCAGACGAGCACAAACACACTGCAGCAACCCAGAACACCAGAAAAAGGAAACAGACCACTTATATAGCATCTTCCAGCAAAATGGATATCCACACAACTTTATCAAAAAGTGCCTGACCACTCAACCCAACACAGCAAAACCAACAGAAGCTATGAAAAGGATTACACTGCCATACATCAGAAACATCTCAGAAACTACTAATAGACTGTTACAACCACACGGCATCACTGTAGCACACAAACCAACCAAAACCCTTCAGAACATTGTAAGTAAACCAAAAGACCCAGTAGCCCAAGAAGAAAAAACAGGAGTTATCTACAACATACAGTGTAAGGACTGTAACAGCCACTATGTAGGACAGACTGGCAGAAGACTAGCAGAACGCATCCACGAACACCAACTAACAGTCAGAAGACATGATGAAAACTGTATTGTCGAAGGCTTTCACGGCCGGAGTTCGATGGCTGTTGTGGGTCTTCCGGGCTGTGTGGCCGTGTTCTGGAAGTTGTGGTTCCTAACACTGCAGACTACAGCAACCGGAAAAATCTTCAGTAGCTGAACATGCTCTCAAGCAAACAGGACACAAAATCCTATTTGAAAACACAGAAATACTGGACAACACCAAAAGCCACTACACCAGATTATACAGAGAAGCCATTGAAATTCACAAACACCAGCACAGTTACAATAAAAAAGAAGAAAGTTTAAAAATTAGCAAAACCTGGCTACCAGTCCTGAAAAACACAGCCTGCAAAAGGTCAACGAACTCAGTCCAACCACCAGTTCATGGGAATACTTCTCACAATGAACATGCTAATCACGCTCATCAGCCACTCGTTAACATTTCAACACAACAAAAAACCCCACCTAATCTCCTATAATTTAGCTCTATAAATAGAACATTGCCACTCTACCTGGGCACAGAGATTTTGCTTCTATCTGTGCTCCTGCCCTCTGAAGATGCTGGCCACAGATGCTGGCGAAACGTTAGGAACCACAACTTCCAGAACACGGCCACACAGCCCGGAAGACCCACAACAGCCATGATGAAAACTCCTTAATCTCACAACACATGGACAGACTTAACCATAGTTTCAACTGGGAAACTGTGAGCATATTAAACCAAGCCAAATCCAAAAATGCTAGAGAATTCCTGGAAGCTTGGCACTCAGACAAAGCAGCCATCAACTGACACATAGAGGTAAACAACATTTACATACCATTCATAAGAGACAATAGAAAAGCCAGAAGACCAGAACACCTCTTTGCCAGCAATCAACAACAAGATATGCAAAGATTAACAGCAAGATTAGCAGCAGAGGAGCAATCAAACAACACAATATACCCTAATCAAGAAAGTATTAACTCAGTCAATCAACCAAGCAGCACACAACAACCCAATCAAGGTACTACCAAGGAGAGTACAACACCCCCACCAACACAGGCAGGACAAGCCAGGGAATATAAACAGAGAGCAAGTCCCACTCCCTTTTCGCACTGAAGATGTTGCCTAGTCTGGCAATGAAACGTCTGCAAGAAAACAACAAGGCTTAGAGAGCACCAAGGACTCCACATGCAAATGTGTGTTCACTTTTGAGAGCAGCAGTATTAAAGCAGAAAATTAACAAGAAGTTAGCACTATAGCAAGTGATTAGGAATCCAGACCGTTTCATAGGATACCAAGGGACCCTACAGTATTGCAATAGATACATACATACATACATACATACTTACATACATATTTATTTATTATTCAAATTTATCACCACCCATCTCCCCCAACAGGGGACTCTGAGCGGTTCACAATATCAATAATCAATAATCAACTGTTAAAAACCTATAACCATAAAATTGCAATACAACCAGTATAATAAAAAGATAAAAATCCAAGGGATGGTAAATCTGATATTTATTATTTTATTTATTTATTATTTCAATTTATTCCCCGCCCATCTCCCTTGCAAGGGACTCTTGCAATATATAAAGGGAGACACTATGGAGCCAGCCACCCCCAGGAGGAACTATTACCTCCCTTGTCCCAGGCAAAGTGGCAGAACCAGGTCTTTAGAATCTTCTGGAAGGCCAGGAGCGAGGGAGCCAGCCTCACCTCCAGGGGCAAGATATTCCACAAGGCGGGCGCTATCGCAAAGAAGGCTTGCCTCCTGGACCCCGCTAGATGAAATTCTCTTGTTGATGGGATCCGTAGCATGCCCTCTGCTGACCGAGTGGGGCGGGTCGATGTTATCGGGATAAGACAGTACCTCAGGTAACCTGGCCCCATGCCATGTAGGGCTTTAAAGGTGATAACCAACACCTTGAATTGGACCCGGAAGCAAACTGGTACCCAATGCAGCTCGCGCAGCAGTGGTGTCACATGTGCTGATCTTATAGCACCCATAACTGCCCACGCTGCCGCATTCTGGACCAGCTGAAGCTTCCAGATACTCTTCAAGGGTAGCCCCATGTAGAGCGCATTACAATAGTCTATACGGGAGATGACAAGGGCGTGAGTGACTGTTCGGAGGGCCTCCCGATCCAGGAAAGGGCATAACTGGCGCAAACCCTAAGCTGTGCAAAGGCCTCCTGGCCACGATTGCCACCTGCTCTTCGAGCAGGAGTCGTGAGTCCAGGAGGACCCCCAGGTTCCGCACTGGATCCGAATGGGGCAGTGCTACCCCATCCAGAACCAAAGATGACAACTCCCTGGATACAGGGGAGCCATCAATCCACAGCCACTCCGTCTTACCAGGGTTCAGTTGAAGCCTGTTGTTCCCCATCCAGACCCCCACAACCCCCAGGCACTGAGACAGGGCAGCGACTGCATCACTTACTTCATTCGGGATGGAGATATATAGTTGAGTATCATCAGCATACTGATGATACCTCATCCCGTGCTGACGGATGATCTCACCCAGTGGTTTCATGTAGATGTTAAATAGGAGAGGAGAGAGAACCGAACCCTGCGGCACCCCACAAAGGAGGGGATGCAGGTCGGATCTCTCCTCCCCTATCACCACCGATTAGGAACGGCCCCGGAGGAAGGAGGTGAACCAGCGTAAAACTACGCCGCCCACCCCCAACTCCCTGAGCCATCCCAGAAGGATACCGTGGTATCGAAAGCCGCTGAGAGGTCCAAGAGAGCCAGGATGGATGCACTCCCTCCATCCCACTCCTGCCAGAGATCATCCATATGTGCGATCAATACAGTCTCAATATTCTCATTAATATTTAAGATCCATTTATTTATTTAAAACATTTGTTTGGCCACCCAAATTAACCAAAGACATTCTGGGCAACTTACAGAAAATTCAACAGAACCTAACACAATACAACACACACACACACACACACACATATCAAGATGCAATGATATAATAATAGAATAGTAATTCAAACAGAAATGGCACCATGGTGTAATTAATGATGGGGGGCTTGCATATGATTATATAGTTCCGTCTGTTAGATTTGTTTCCATTTCTGTTAACAAGGGGAATGGTTCTATAAGAGTGCTTGACTGTTGGCCTACGCTAATCAGCATTTTCCTGAAAATTAATTATATTGTAGAAGAAACTGCTTTTTGAACAAAGATGCCAAAGCAGCATTACTAGTATTTTATGAACAATGAATCCTAATGGTACCCTTCTGTAAACACTGATTAATCTGTCTTGCTGATGCAACAAGATAGTAAATATCTGCATATTGGATGTTGCATTTGTTAATAGCTGTTCTAGCTTTTGTTTAACCTACACCATCAGACTTTTCTTTGCATGCAGGTAATTAATGGTGAAGAGTATTTGGCCTGCCCTTAAGTCCTTCAATTATGTCTCTCTGAGAAATGTTGTTTTGACCTTAAGCTTGTGCCATAAAAGCAATGCCTAATGCTCCTCCTTTCAGAGCTGCACAGAAACAGCTGACAAGGGTAATTTTTTAAGACAGTCACTTCTTGGCTGGCTTGTTTCTGTGCGCTGCTCTTGCCATCTGCTGGGAAAGGAAGAAAGGAGCCTCGCTCTCCTGCATTCCCATTCCCCTTGGCACTAGTTTATCTGCAGTCTAATACAAATGCAACATTTCACACATTTTAAAGAAATACCGAGCAGTGCATGGAATTGTGTTCCCCCAGTCCCCAGCAGCCAGATCTCCTTTTAGTTAGAATGTACTAATCTTCCAATCCTGATTTAATGAGAAGTCTTGGTTAGCATTATTCACGGTCAGCATTGTTTCCAGTATAACCGGACTTGTTTAGGGAACATGTGGTGCTCTGGCGATTAATCCGGAATTGGGAAGTTTGAGCCATTCTCCAGTTGTACAAGACTCAGTGCAGAACTTAGAGCAGTGGTTCTTAAACGGGGGGGTAATTACCCCCAAGGCATATCCTGGGGGTAACGGAGCAATTTGTTATTACTTGTTTGTGAGTCAAGGATCCAGTTTGGGACTGCCACTGCTGAGACACAGGGGTAAAACAAAGAGTCTGTTTGTGTGGGGTTAACTGCCTTAGTAAGAGCTGATTCTAAGCAGCTCATAGGTATTTTGACATCAGCCCTTTCTTTTCACAGACAGGTGTGGCAAAAAGCATATAAAATATACAAAAATAGGGGAAGACGGAAGACAAAATAATGGTATTTTGTGTCATTATCTTGCTGGCAACAAACTTAAGGAGGTCTGGGTTATAGCAGAGGAGATAAATAAGTTACCCCACTTCTTGTGGAGTAAAAGGTTCATTTGTTAATAGCAATACTTAATATAAATGCACACAGGTAACATGAGCAGTTGCAAAGCTCTTAATACAACTAAACAGCGGTGTGCTAATAAATGTATAAACCACCGGCTTTGTCGGCTCCATTGCTGCTACCATGCCGCGAGCTGCCAAACAGCTGATTGTCAAGCTAGGCGTCGTGGTTCGGCTCTGCTCTCAACCAGCTCACAAAATTCCTGAAAATTTAACAGTCGGCTCTCACAAGCCAGCTCAGATACACCACTGCAACTAAAGCACTCATATAAAACTATACAAATAAATTAAATTTCAACCAAACCAAAACCAGTTCAAATGAACATAAACCAAACCAGAGGAAAGAATAAAACCTAAGTATAAACTATAATATACTCAAGACCAGAAAGATCTCATTTCTACTTCAAGAAAGCAGTATAAGAGTCTTGGTATTTGCTCTAATCATTGGGGGGGGGGACACTCACAAAAGCTTAAATTACTATAATGAAATGGCCATCTTTTTCTCACTTTTTAAAAATAAGTATATACCTTATTAAGTCGGTCTAACTGAATTCAATAAATTCATTTCATTGCTATATTTTCCTACAGCTAAAACCTGTATTTAACATGACCGGAAATGAAGGCCGAAAAAGATCTATGAGTGCCCTTGTGGTTGTTGGAAATGGAAGAGGATCCGCTGGTAAGTAATTGTCCTCCAATAAGTGACTCAGAGTGGAAGCTATAGATGATCCCTTCCATAGAGAGGTACAAGTCTCCTTTTGCTGAATGTATTAAGGTTTGGGAGACGTTGCTGCAGGCGAGCATCTTTAGAGTTAGGTAAAGGTAAAGGTTCCCCACACACAGTTGTGCAGTCGTGTCCGACTCTAGGGGGCGGTGCTCATCTCTGTTTGTTAACTGAAGAGCCAGTGTTGTCCGAAGACGCTTCCGTGGTCATGTGGCTGGCATGAGGCGTGCGGAACGCTGTTACCTTCCCACCGAAGTGGTACCTATTAATCTACTTGCATTTCCATGCTTTCAAATTGCTAGGTTGGCAAGAGCTGGGGCAAATGCGGGAACTCACTCTGACACGCGGGGCTAGGGATTCGAACCTCCGAACTTGCGATCTTCCGATCGACAAGCCTGGCGTCTTACCCGCTTGAGCCACTAACTTCCCAGACCCTAGGCTGAGATCCAAAGGATCTCAGTAAATGTAAGAGTTGCAAAATGATAGCATTGGGTGTGGTTGAATTGGCCTGAACCTTGAATGTATGATGCATTCTTCCCTGAATATTATTCTGGAAGAAGATGGAGAATCACACAAAGCCTGTGCTGATGCTGTTTCCCTGTATGTTATGAGGTGGTCATTGTTCCTATTAAACAAGCTTGGTTGAAAACTGATGTTATTCACAAAAGTAGGGAAGACTGCTCTCTATTAAAATCTGCCCTTCAGATATAAGCGTGTACTGAAAAGGGTAGACAAATAATGAGCTTTTGACTATCTTCACTCTGTGGCCAGCAGCAGGCTCTGCAGATTTTTTTCCTCCTTTTTTTTTTTTTTTTTTTTTTGATGATTTCTTCAGCTTTCATCTCACCTATGATGCTGTTTTCATTATTTCTTACCATTTGGCTTAATATAGCCCCATTATTTGCTTTTGCCCAATTTATTTCTCCTTGTAGAGTTTAAATGTGTGCGATATACAGTATGTCATATATGAGTTCATCACCCAAGGAATAAAAGAGAGAGGTTCTCTGCTAGGATAGAAATGTAGAAACAACACAATATTGCCTAAATCTGGCAAAGGCTGAGGAAACAGGGAAAGAAGCTTTTCTAAATCTGTCAGCAGTCTTCTTGGCAATAATCTGTCTTGGAGCAGCAGCGCAACCCAGATTGTAAAGCTCAGCATCAGGGGCCTATTTATGTTCAGAATAAAAATATAGTACAGCCCAGCAACAAAGCCAATATAATTAGCCATATTCTTCTGTTAGATTCTGTTACCTTTCATAATTCTTTACATGCTGACAATTCTTATTTATAATAAAAAGTTTATATATATATATATATATATATATATATATATATATACACACACACACACACACACACACACACACACATACATACACACACACATACACACATACACACACACACACACATATGTGTGTGTGTGTGTATGTATGTATGTATGTATGTATGTGTGTGTGTATGTGTATATATATATATATATATATATATATATATATATATATATATATAAATAAATAAATAAATATAAGCAAGCCTTATGACATTCAGGCTTTTTCTGAACAAAAAGTGGACCTTAGATTAATCAAGGAGCCAAGGGCATATTTATTGGGGGAGGTAGAAGGGGGCAGGTCCTTTCTTTTGTGGAAATTCAGTAAGGCTTTTCACTGAGATAGAAAGAATTCCACCTGCACCTTCTAGTTACTTGGATATATTTGCAGCTCTTAAAAGTTCTGGGTCCACTGGGGGAAACTGTGGAAGAGAATCTTAGTATTACATCGATATGGGAAAAACCTTGGTGCTGTATAAAGAACGCTGGTGCTATAAATAGGAGTTTCCACATTTTTTGCAAGTTTCCCTTTGTGGTGTTTGTTTCCTAACAGTCCATTTGTATCTATCAGGTTTTGCTCTGGGAAAAGCATCCCACATGAGGAATGCATTAAGAAAAGTAGGTAATGCAAAAGCTGAACACCATCCATTGTTATTAAAGTCCGTCTTTACTTCCATGATTTTGGTATATAAAATTACAATTTTGTGATTCTAGGCTTCTGTGAATACATTTGTCAAATATTAAAAAAATATCTCAGATCAGGGTTTCTGATAAGCAGCCTTTCCCATCACTTGCTATTTGTTGCTTTTATCTGCACTTGGCAGACACTGAACTTGTGTGCAAAATACATGCTCTGGCATTAAGCTGGGTATCTTGTCCCTCCCACCACAAATGCCATAGACATCATTCATGGAGTAATAAGGACCATGAGTTGACTATGAAAATGTGCAAGAGAGATACAGTGGTGTGGATAGGAGCCCCAGTTACTCCAGAAAGTATTCTTGAATCTCTCCCTTATTCGCTGCTGCCACTTGCTTGCAAAGACTCAATTAATTCCCACTGCTGCACATGGGCCGGTACTCAAAAGATAAATAGGCTCTTCTGCAGAGCGTACCGCTTTTTTTTCCCCTCGCCTTTTTGAACAAACTACAGTGATTTCAAATGACAGATTTGGAGGATTTCAGAATTTTAAAAAGCAGGGAAGGGCTTCCATTTGGAAGATGATGTCATTTGTCTTGTGCTCAGTATCTGTGACTTTGAATTCACAGTGAAGTGCAGTGGCTCATAGATATTTTGTGCTTCCCTTGGTTCTAAATAAAGTCCCTACCACTCTTAGCTCTCTTGGACCAAGTCTGCCAAAAATCCCCAGGAAGGAAGGAAGGGGGGGAGGGGGAAAACACGAACTGGAGCCAGGCCCCTCTTGTCATTCATAAGAGAACTGATTTATTTATATTTTGATGAAAATCATGGGCTATCAAAGGCTTAGCAAAGGACCAGATGAGGCTTCTCAGTTGAAGGCAATTTGTAATTCAAAACTTAGTCATACTCAGAAGTGACTAATTAAAACCAACACATGCAAACTTTTAGATTTTAAATATTATATACAACTATTCTCTAACTTTCTGCGTGTAACTTAGCTTCACTAAGACATTGGAAGGAATATACAGTAACTTCTTTTTTACTCTCCACAGGCCATTTTAATTTCCCTTTTCTTGGAAAAAAAAGTGTTGCAAGTCAGTTTTTCCAGATGAATTAATTAAACATCTCTTTTCTTCGTTTTTCAGTATCATAATTATTTTTCACAACCTCCTGTTGAGCTCTAGGCCAAGAACACTAAGGTTTCCTTCAGACTTGACATTTTAAGACTGGCATTTCTCTTGAATATCAATCTGTCTTTGCTAGATTAAACCAGACTTTGTGAATTAGCCCCTCAGTTGGTCATCTGTGTTGAGGAAGGTAGTGCCTTCAGGTGACTTAAGGAAGGCTAACAAAAATTAATATTTTTATGACCCAAATTATTAAAAGGCCATCCCTTGTTAAATAAGCTGGAAGTATTTGTTAAGCATAGTAAATGGTACTTCCAGCTTTCATTTTGATCCCTTTTAATTGATTTAAGTACTAGATTGTAGTTTATAATTTGCAAAGAATTAAGTTTAATGTTTTCTCCCTTTATCATTCCTGTGACTTAGCTTTAAAATTGAGTTAGTACATTTTCTTAATCATTTATAATGTTTAAAAAATGTTCCTTTCCCCAGGCAAAAAATAAAGCTGTTCGCCATTTACAGTATGTTGAAAGATATCAAGATCATACAAGTAAGTGTTAGAATTACATTTTAGTTGAAATTTTAAAAGTGAGCTAGTTACAGTATTTTTCCCCAGATATTACAAAGCTGTTTATTTCTTCTGCCTCTTTCTCTCAAAATCCAAGGTTCAAGAGTTTGCAAAACTAGACTGCTTAATATGCATTATCTGAAACTTTTTTTTTGCCACATGAATGAACAACTGTTTTACTCAGCCTCCTACCTAAATAGGACCTCTTGCATGAATTTATCCAAGGACCATTAGGAAATGGTGTGCGGCTCAGAGGGATGTCTGCAGAGTTCCCTAGGCACCCTCCTCTCCCATCCCTGAGTATACAGTACCACCATCTGATTAGCTTTAGCATGATTATTCTGCCCTTTGTTTCAGATAATTATGCCATGAATTTTTGATGCTTGGTAACTAGTTGCAACTTGCTTGAATTAGCCACCTCAGATAAAACACACAAACATAAATTGATTGCACCAATTTGTAGATTGCCCCAAGCTGCAGCCTTGGTTATGTTACCCCAGTAATAGAAAAGTAAACTCTTCCTATTTTCTTAAGACTCAGAACCAGAAATTCAATACTTTAGCTTTTTATTTTGCTGCCATATTTTTTAAAATGTAATTACTGTACAAATTGCTTTTCAGACAAGTTTCTAAGCGGTGTACACTTAACAAATGAAAATGTTTCTACTTCCTGTGCTGGACTGCTTTCTGTGTAAGAAGTAGATTGTGAACAAGCAGTAAACATGCTTAAGTTGTACAGGTAGTCCTCGCTTAACCACCACAATTGAGACCAGAATGTTGGTTGCTAAGCAAAGTAGTCATTAAGCGAATCTGATCCGATTTTACGACCTTTTGTGGCAGTCATTCAGCGAATCATTGTGGCCGTTAAGCGAACCACATGGTTGTTAAGCGAATCATGCAGTTCCCCATTGATTTTGCTTGCCAGAAGCCAGCCAGGAAGATCAAAAATAGCGATCATGTGACCATGGGATGTTGCAATGGTCATAAATGCAAACAGGTTGCCAAGCGCCCAAATTGTGATCACGTGACCATGGGGACACTGCAACGGTCATGTGAGTGCCGGTTGTAAGTCGGTTTTTAGCACTGTCGTAAGTCTGAACCTTCACTAAACAAATGGTTATTAAGTGAGGACTTCCTGTATTGGAATCAATGGGAATTCAAAATACATATTTAGCTTTTTTTTTTTTTTTAGTTTTCCATGATATTGCAGCGACTTTTAAGAAAACGACAATTCGGATGAAGAAGCAAAACAAAGGTGAGTAAAAAAGAAATTGGCATAGAAATTGGGAATATCTATGTGGGGAATATTCATAGTATTATCTCCATCAGAGTCAGCTAATACTTAGATTCATTCAGTTTGGATTGCAGACTGACCTACTCAATTGAGCGGCTTTCATTTCCCATTAAACTCTGCGAGTAGAAGCTTGGATTAAGTCTGCTATAGTTACAAAATAAGATACGGCATAATACTTATTTGAGGAAGAGTGAATGATAAAAGTGTTGTCCTGCTATGATATAGTTATGTTATTGGAGTGTTCTCATTAAATAAATTGCACATCTACTATTGACATGATAAATGGATAATTGCTCTCCAGTTGCTGAGAGACAAGCTTGCCCTGCAATTGGAATAATTTCAAAGAGCTGCATTCATAGCCTTTTAATAAATACATTTGATCACACTTGGATTTTAAAAAGATGTATAAGCCTAATCACATGAAGGAAGTTTCTGTTGGAAAATATAAGAGGACTGTATCATTCTAAATGAAAGTGACAGTAGAATATCTGTATCAAAAATAAGTATAATATTCTATGAAGAAAAGTATTCTGCATTCCATTTTAAAGCCAACTTGTCCAGCCATAGCATAGTTTAGCTAGTTCCTTTGTCCTTAACCTCCTTTGAAGGACTGCAAAGCTAGGTCTCCTCTGTTCAACAACTGAAAATTTTGCTTAATTAATTCAGTTGTGTCAAAAAATCCTGATTTCTGCAAACTGTATCTATTGTGCAAATTAAGTAATGAGCACAATGCATTCTTCTTTTGCTTCTCATGGGCAAAAACATGAGCACTAGAATCCCAGCCCTCCCAAACACTGAACATTTGATTCACCACTCTCCATCCTTCTGAAGTTTCAGCAGATACTGCTCATGCTCTCAAATGTGTCTTCTAGTCGCAGCAGGGCTTTCCAAACTTTACCCATGGCGACACACCAACAGCGGTGCACGAGGAAACCCGGAAGCGCCGCCGCTGTGGTGGCAGCGGTGTCCTGGTATGCCGTGCAAAAACCCGGAAGTGCTGATGGCCTGCTGCCGCCGTGCGCACGGCCACCATCAGCACTTCCGGGTTTTGACGCAACACACCTGGGCCCCACAGGCAACACAGTATTGTGTCACGACACACAGTTTGGAAAGCTATGAGTCACAGGGATCAACATCCTTCGATTTCATGATCTGAGAAAGAATCAGGTTGCTGGCATAATTACATCTGAGTGATCTCTTGAGAAACTATCAAGAGTTAAATTCAGTGCCATAAATAACATATATATTAGACCTATTGGCAGCACCATTTTTTCGGTCTCAACTCAAAACTGAATTTCTAACAAATCCAAATTGCTCAGTTTGCGTGAGACATAATAAATGCACTCCCAGATTCCTTTGGTGCATGAATTAAGTTGAAACTATATATAGCCATGGTGACTCCAGCAGTTTGTGTAAATAGTTTCAGGAAATGCAGAACATCCTGGGTGTGCCACTGGATATTTATATCCAGTATTTATATTTATATTAAGAATATTCCCTTGATCACATTTAAGCAGCCTTCTCATGTAGACATTTTTAAGATAAATAAGTATACTGAACAAATATACCCATTCTTACCTCTTTTGTTTGATCTTCTAATAATACAATTGCAATAATATCAAACAAAATATTAGGAAGAATAGGAATATTCAAGATCTTAAAATAAAAATAACATTTAATTTTTTGCAGATTATATGCTCGTTTTTCTTAAAAATGCAAGTAATACGTCTCAGTCAAAAATTGAATTAAATAAATTTAATGAAGTAGCAAATTTAACTTAGGTAAATCTTCTGCTAATTAATGTTGATAAATAAACACAGAAGTGTTTGTTTAGAGGACTGCACCATTCTAAATGAAAGTGATAGTAGAATATTTAAGAACTTACTGTGCTTCATATTAGACCAGGTGATTTAGATCTTTAAAGTAAACATTACAAAGGAGTATTATCAGTTTAATTATGACCCCCTCCTGCAAGAATGGAAATGGAACTTAAGTCATGACCATTTTTATTATAATTGTTTGATAGAACAATTCCAGTTAAATACTTGAAACATTATTTTTATTTTATTATTCCCAATTCAATTGCTTAACTCTTTGGTTTCATATACAGCAGGGGTGGGCAACGTCTGGCCCACGGGCCATATAAGGCCCGCGAAACAAGTAGTCCGGCCCACGGCAGCGGGCGCACCAGGGGTGTGGCGGCAGCGGGCGAGGCAGTGGGCGTGGCGGCGGGGGCAGGCGGGCGTGGTGGCGGGTGCTGCAGCGGGCGTGACAAGCATGGCGCCGGGCATGGCAGCCCCCCAGTGCGTGCGATTGGCTCCCACCCACAAACCCCGCCCCCTTCCCCGCAATTGGCTCCCGCCCGCAAACCCCGCCCCCAGCCCTCAAGTGATGTTATAAATGTCAAAATGGCTCTTGGCATAAAAAAGGTTCCCCACCCCTGATATACAGTATGGCAATCATACATAAATCTTCATTTGTATGCAATTATAGTGAATGTAGGAATGGGCAAACTATACTAGTATAAAGAAAAATGTGAATGTACCAAATTTGAGTCATCTTGATACCCTTCAACTAAGACAATTAATCCATATCAGAGGAAGTCATACTATCTTTAGTGGGCACAAACTGAGTTAGTAGTACCCTAAAAGGAATCATGTGCTATTTTTTCTTCTGGGTAATAAATTAATATCTAGTATTTCAAAATCATATTTATAATTTTAGAAGTACCAAAAATGTGGAGACAGTGGTGTGTGTGTGTGTGTGTGTCATTATAGGGAATGGGAAGATAGAGGATTTTATAGAATTACAGATTTAATTTTGGAGCCCTTAGCAAACCTGCTTCCAAAAATACACTGTTGTAGAGAGCCCAAATAATACAGTATATTCCTCTGATAAGTTGTAAAATTTGACCTAATAGCAGCTGCTTATAATATTGCAATTTTTATTTGAATCTTACTAAATTATTTTTCACAGGGTATGGTCTTCACTGTCACCGTGCTATCATCACAATCTGCAAACTGATTGGAATTAAAGACATGTATGCCAGGATTTATGGATCCAATAATTTACTGAATCTCACTACATGTCTCTTTAAGGGATTAGCTAATCAGGTAAAAATTACAGTGGGTGACTAAAACACGCTGATCAGTGTGTTAAAAATATTAGCTTTGGCCTATATTTTAATGATATTTTATGAATTGTTCTTTGCCATAGTTCAGTGGGAAGGTACAGGGAGGGAATGTTCAAATAAATTTAAAGTGAATACCAGAAAATATCTTCTCGATCTCCTAACTGTGGTTAGTGGAGTATGATCATTTTCTCCAAGGAAATCTTGATTAAAAATCTGTTTTTTACAATCCAGACACGGATTGTATTTGTTTTTAAAAATATCGCCATGGCTGAGACTTGAGGCAGGCACAGAACAAGAACAACACCAATGTTGATGCAATGTAAAGGTGAATGAAATCAGAGGCCTAATAAAAAAGTTACGTTCCTCATTGTAGCCCAGTGTTAACAGCTTGAGTGACAGTCTCTCTTGGGCAAGTAGAGGTTTTTCTATTATTGAAATATGCCATGGATTAAACTTGAGGCCTTCTGATACATCTGCTTTTACCATTCATCTATGATTTCTATGTTTTGTTTTGTTGGGGGAGTGCTTTCATTTCCTTTATAATCCAAGGATCTTCAAGCAAACAGTTTTCAGCTTTATAATTTTGCTGCATTTTCTTCAGCCTCGTGTGTGCTTTGTACCACTCGCATTCTGAATGGTTTGCTTGCTTTCGTTATTATTTATCACATGCCTGAGAAATCATCTAAGGTTCATCTGATCTCCTAGCTAATGTTTATCCCAAGAAAATCTGTAATGGTGGAAATCAATCTGGGGATCTCATTTGTTAGTTAGAATGCCAGTAGATTACTATGGGAAATAGGCAAAACAGTTTTGAAGAACTAGGAAGTGTCGTCAGTTCAGAAGCTGATGTGACAGACAGTGGTAGATTAAATGTCCTTTGGCCTGATGCAACAAGCTGTTTATATGTAAAAGCAGAATGCATATTGTTCTTTCCATTTCTTGACTTTTCAAATCTTGAGCTTCCACTTTCTTGCCTTTCTTTTAACTTTGATATCTCTTGTGTTTTGGCTTGAACGCTCTTTGCCATATTCATAATTTCAGTTTTTAGTTCCTCCTGTGACAATCCACTCCTTTGATATTAATTTAGAAACTCTCAGCACAAGCCATGGTAGGATATGAAAAAGTTCTTTAATTAATACAAGTGAATAGAATCGATGCAAAGAGCAGATTGAGCAAAAGCGCGGGCAGTCACATATTTAAACATGCCAGTTTCCACGTACTCCTACCAACCCCTCCCTTATCGCCTCAGTTCCCATAACTCTAAACTGCCAGCCTTTTGATGATCCCAGCTGAACGACCCTCCTTCCACATTCCAAAGCCTTGTGTACCATGCCTATCTCTAACAGCTCTTCTACTGTCTTGCAAGCATGCTAACTAATTACTACAAGCCCCATGTACCTAACAACTACAACCCCATCTGTCTCTGGCATTACTACAAGCCCCATGTACCTAATAACTACAAACCCCATCTATCTCTGACAGGATGGCATCCTGACACCTCCTTTGTTTCCTCCATTTTATAAAGTACTCTCATGTGATTGCTGGAAGTTTTCATTTAACACCACCATTTGTGTTAATTTCTTGAACAATTGGTTAATCATGGCTGAGTCTGATTCTTCTTCCCCTCTCTCCTTTTTCTCTCTTGACACGATTCTTTTTTCCCCTCTTTTCTTTATAAGCTGTGCAAAACTTTTCCATTTGCTCTTCTCTCCCTTTCTTCCCTTCAGCCACCCCCTCAGATTCTACCAAATTATATAAATTGAGTTCACTGTTAGATTATGTCCTAAGCAGGGTGGTGAGGGGGGAAGTAAAACAGATGAGATCCATTTCTGGCAGTTGGCTTTTAAAACCGCTTCTGTGTGAGTGCTGGATATTTCAAACAACAGTGCAGCTGAAGGGGGTGCAAAGTTCCCCAGCCATACTTTCTTAATTCCTGATGAAAGTGCTAGGAATTAATAAAAAATACCCCAAACCACAGAGCAGGACAGAAAAAGTCTGTTGGCAAACCATCATAAGTCCATCTCCTAAAAATACCAGATTTAAAGCAGTTTGCTGCCTAAAGCTCTGCACATGTCCTGTAATTTATCAGGTTTCTTGCCAAATGGCACCTCTAAAATAGCTGTCATTTTCATAGGGATTGCCAAGCAAACAGGAAGAAGTAGAATTCTTTATCTCAAATGTTTAAAGACTGCCCGAAACATAAGCAAATAGAAGGGGCAGCCATATTTGCAAATGTCATCTAATTCTGTCTAAGACCAGAATTAGTTCTGAGGCAGGGGGAATGGAATTTAAAGGAGACTAGTTCCCAAACCTGTGTCTCTGAAATTGGACAGGCGTTTTTCTTCAGAAGGGACCTGGCATCTACAAATTGCATCCTATTCTGAAAAAAGTAATATAAAAAAGACTGCTTCGGGCTGAGGCCCAACTGAAATTGGATGCACTCTTATTTGATACAGATCGCAGGATAGAATCAATCTTTAGCACTGTGCAACTAGTTTTTATTAGCATAGAAAGTCTCATAATATTTTAAACTTGAGATCATCTGCATCCTAGCAAGTGCTTGCTTCATACATAATTCTTACTGGTTTATAAAGGGTCACTTCATTTCCTTACAAAAAACTGTCATGTCTGAATTGCCTGTTATACTAAAATCTTGGGGTTAAGGCTAAGAGATACTGCTTCTGATACTAAAAATAGTAAAGAGCAGTTAGAACTAGCAGCTAACGATGACCTTTAGCTTCCATGAAACCACTGGTTTACTAAAGTTTGAAATTTGGTGAATTGGTGTCCCTGTGGATTAGTATCCTCTCTTTGTATTGTCCCAACAGGAAACTCATCAAAGCCTAGCAAACAAGAAGAGACTCTATGTGGTAGAATTCCGTGAAGAATGTGGCCCATTGCCCATTGTTGTTGCAAAGCCTAGTGGAATGGTCAGAGAAGATCCTGAACCAGAGGAAGTGGCTCTTGATGTCAAACTGGAATGGAAAGAAGTGAAGGCAGCACAAGGAATAAAGAGCAAATGGGCTGATGTCAAAAGACCAGCTTGCTAGATTTTGGCAGTATTTAGATATACAAAACTAAGGAAGATCCAGCATAATCACATAATAAGGCAATATTTATTGTTTCCACATGAAGGGAAAATTCTTACTGCTTGCCTTGAAGGGAAAATTCTTACTGCTTGCCTTGATTATTGCAATCATTGTAATTTAGTCATTCAAAACAACTTAGCCAACTTTCTTCAGCTGACATCTCTGTTTAGAATGCAATCATTTTGTGGCATGCAGGCTGTAAAGGAAAAGGGGAATTTACAAAATTTCTTGACAGGAAAATGAGTCTTCACAAATAGCTGAAGAAGCTAACAACAGTACAGAAAAATAAAGTTGTAATTGAATTCCATTTCGCCTCACTTATCTCTATATGTTCAAGTAGGAAATTGCTACTTAGGCTTTTAATGAAAGAGGTAACTTGATGCATTGGCTTTTAATACCACTTGGACAATATTGAACCAAAAGGAACAGTTGGGAGGGATCCCAGTAAGATTACAGAGTTTTGGGTGACTCCTCCTTGCCACATACAGCATAATGTCAGAGGGTGCCTATTGGATGCAGAAAGCTCCAGGTCCAATTTCAGGGCTGAGAAAAAATATAATTGAAACCCTGAAGAGTTGTTCTGAACGACATAGGCAGTTCTGAGATAATAGAAGAAATAATCTGTCACAGTATAAGACTTTAGCAATATCAGCATGCAATCTTGAGACTTGCATCCACCACTCCAAAGGAATGTAAAAGCACTGCATCCTTTTGGTGATGGACCAAAAGGTTTTCCATCACTAAAACTTGTAAGATTGTAGGGCTAAGTACCATCATGTAATTCTGGATAACTGTTTTTCATATGTTGAGTCCACAAGAGTGATTTGGTAATTACAGTGTTTCTTTTATATCTGTTGATTGCTTGGTGAGATGAGTTGCTCCTGATCTATCTGTGAACATGTCTTCAAAATCTTCAAAGAACTTTTTCACATTCACTTTCTGTTTCGTAGTTAACTCAGAGTTAATCTGGATTTTCTCTGATTTTGTTAAGTGGTTATTGTGTTGGCTCAATACCACTACGACTGGGTTTAATTCCCATCTACTCAGCGGGTAAGACGCCAGGCTTGTCGATCGGAAGATCGCAAGTTCGGAGGTTCGAATCCCTAGCCCTGCGTGACGGAGTGAGCTCCCGCACTCGCCCCAGCTCCTGCCAACCTAGCAATTCGAAAGCATGCAAATGCAAGTAGATGAATAGGTACCACTTTGGTGGGTAGGTAACAGCGTTCCACGCGCGTCATGTGGCCACATGACCGTGGAAGTGTCTTCGGACAGCGCTGGCTCTTCGGCTAACAAACGGAGATGAGCACCGGCCCCTAGAGTCGGACATGACTGCACAAATGTGCGGGGAGAACCTTTACCTTATACTTACATGATTGATGTTAATTTTACTTGGACTTGGTATCTTTGACAATCTACTGGTTCAGTTATCGCTGATAAATACCTGCCATTTGCTTGGAGTTTGCATGCTAAACCAAGTAGAAGGACTTGGTGTCTTTCTTTTTCTCTCCCTATTGTACCACTTTCTCTCCTTTTTCTGGGTTTCTTGGGCGTAACTGAAGCATTCCTGATATAATTGTGTTAGATCTTTTTAATTTCTTTCTTTGTTCCAAAATATATTTGATTATATTCTTGGGAGTTTGCTAACCTATGTCTCCATTCTTCTTTTACAATATCCAGAGTACTTCAGGGCAATCTACCTTAAAGGCGTTCAAATGAACTAAAGCCCCTAGATGTTTGTGGTACCTCTCGATAAGCAAATAGATAAAGTAAATAGGTATTCCAATGCTTTGAGTCTCCATCAGCATATTTCTTTAAGGTTTAAGACATATGCTCCATCAAGCCTTCAGTTTAGCCTGATTCTGAACTTCCAGATCAGCATAAAGATGAGGGCTGATTGGAAATTTGTCCCTTGATGTGTAAGGACTTCTTGAGAGATCCCCTGCTAAAGACTTTGTAAATTTTTCATCAATTTTCCTTGCTGTTGCCTGTCCTAAGTGCTTTGGACTGTCATTATGGGTGGCATAGTTACATATTACCAGTATGTATTAATGTCCCTAGCTAGTTTTAGGGAACAGGCCTACTGCATATAATGTGATCCTTTGAAATAGTTATAGGGATCAGAAAAACCCTGATCATGGGTGCTTTATATTGGAGTCCCTTTCTTTTAACCAGGTTTTTTTTTAAGATTTTTTATCCCACATTTATTATACCACTGGCCAATAAAATGGTTTAGGGCTTGATATAATCCCTTCCCAAATGCCCTGCCAATAAGACTCTCATTAACCAGGAGAATGAGCTGTTTATACATTTAAGGAATTCGCTATTTGCTCCAGACATTCTCTAGTAAAGGTGTGAGCCTTTACCCTATATAAGAGTTTATCAATTATTTCAAAGCAGGATCACTCTAGTCCAGGGCTTTCCAAAGTTGTCCCGCGGCGACACACCAACGGCCGTTGGTGTGTCGCCATGGGAAAACCCGGAAGTGCCGCCATTGCGGCAGCGCGCAAAAACCCGGAAGCGCTGCTGCCGCTTTCAGCTTTTTGCATGCCGCCGTTGGTGTGTCGCCGCGGGAAAACACGGAAGTGCTGATCATCAGTGCTTCCGGGTTGTGTGGCGACACACCAGACTGTGTGTGGCGACACACTTTTGTGTCATGACACACAGTTTGGAAAGCTCTGCTCTAGTCTCTACTTCAGGGCTTTCCAAAGTTTTTCCCGCGGCGACACACCAACCGCCGTTGGTGTGTCGCCATGGGAAAACCCGGAAGTGCCGTCCTTGCGGCAGCGCGCAAAAACCCGGAAGCGCTGCTGCCGCTTTCGGGTTTTGCACGCTGCAGTTGGTGTGTCGCCGCGGGAAAACCCGGAAGCACTGATGATCAGCGCTTCCGGGTTGTGTGGCGACACACCAGACTGTGTGGCGACACACTTTTGTGTCGCAACACACAGTTTGGAAAGCTCTGCTCTACTTCTTCACTAGCTATTTACCAGTGCTCTCTTAATTAAAAGTCTGATAGATGTCCTAAAGTTAAATCAATTTCCCATAAGAGAAACGGATTATAGATTGCTGTCTATCCTGAGCTGCTTTATTACAACTTTTATTTTGGGGAGATGCCCATGGTTCCGTTTTCTCCTTTTTTGCCTAAGCCTTTTATTTATATACACCACCGCATCTCACAACTCTCAGTAGTTAAACCCTTTTAATAACTCCTGCCAGATTTAAGGCTCCTTCTTTGTTTGAGTCTTTAATTAACTTGCAGTAGGAAAGAAGAACAGGTCCTGTAGGAGATCAATGGGAAGTGCTTATACTTTTCCAATCAGGAGATTCCTTGTATCCAGATCTGAGCCTTCACCAGTGACACTTTATGTGTTTATCATACTCATTGGAAAGACTGTCTTCTTCCTTCTCAGGAGCTTTTGAAACTAAATAAACTTGGGGGGAGCGGGGTTCCCCATATTGTCTTTTTAAATTGTTTTTGGATGTTTTGGTTTGGTGTGCTTTATGTTTGGCACTATTGGATGTAGATGTCTTTAACATTTGTATTCTTGGGAAACTGCCAAGAGATTGTGGGAAGGGGGGTATAAATGCATAAATGCAAATAAATAGTACTGACTAAGCCAACCGCCTACTTCCATTGACTTCTGCTGAGATGGTCATCCCCTTTCCTAATGATACTTTAAAGCAGAGCTTTCCAAACTGTGTCGCCACACACAGCGTGGTGTGTCGCCACACCACCCGGAAGCGGCGGCGCGCGCGTGCACGGCAGCTGCCATGCACGCGCCGCCGCACGCCCCCCACGCCGCCACCGTGCGCACGCGCCGCCGCTGCCACTGGTGTGTCGCCAGCGGCAGCACTTTGGAAAGCCCTGCTTTAAAGGCTGCTGTACGTGGGATTTTAGGGAGCTTGTTCTTACAACCTGTTGCTCCACCTCTGCCTCTGCCAGTTCCTCCTCTTTATCCATTTCTAACTTGATGTAAACTCTGGTTTGTGGGTAAGGATCAGAGGAGAAAATCTGAGCTATTTCTTGTAGACTCCTTGCCCTTCAGGGCCCAGACTCCCTTTTTCTGAGTGTGAGTTCAGTTTTCACAGTTCCCAGCAAAGGCCATGGGTTCATCTGAGAGATGACACAGACCACAAACAAGAGGGGAAATTTCTTACAGTACTCTTTAATTCATGGGAAGATTTATTATATCAACATAAATGTTTATTTTACTAATGCAGTTGTGGTGTTTGTGGTTATTACTGTTGCTGTACTCTAGGTCTATTTTTATTTTATTTCCTGTTCTGATATTTAAGCATTATTTCTATCTTAATCTCCTATATTTATTTCTGGATTTGAGGGAATGACATTAAAGGCAAAACTGAAGTACTTTGGCCACATAATGAGAAGACAGGATACCCTGGAGAAGATGCTGATGCTGGGGAAAGTGGAAGGCAAAAGGAAGAGGGGCCGACCAAGGGCAAGATGGATGGATGATATTCTGGAGGTGACGGACTCGACCTTGGGGGAGCTGGGGATGGTGACGGCCGACAGGAAGCTCTGGCGTGGGCTGGTCCATGAAATCACGAAGAGTCGGAAGCGACTGAATGAATAAACAACAAATCTCTATCCTTAATTTGATTTATTATCCTTACTTATATTCAAATAATTATCTCTGTGTATTGACTATATTTCTTATATCGGAAGAAATCTGAAAAGCAATGGCTTCTTCAATGACTAAGTAGATTGCTGTGGGGCTCACACTTGCAAAGGTTCTAAAGTGCATAAATGTGACTGAAGTATTTAATAGGTTAATGTTGTATCCTGAATGAATGTCAAACATTTAGTTAGCTTTTTAGTACAACTAAGTTAGATCCCATTGCATAGCCACCTGAGTGATGATGCATTTTTTAAAACTGCAATGAAAAGGCATTTTCTGGCTAAGGAAAAAATATTGATGTACCGAGCAGATAAATGAGTAATAATTTACTATTAGCTAACATTACAAAACTCATTTGCATAATCTAATTATATATTTCAAAGGAAATTCTAAACATTTGCTATACGCTAGAGGAGCAAGCTGGTGCATACTTCCACTTTTAATAACAGCAACTTGTTTGAGAATTCTCTTCCTTTAGCCCAATAAAAAGTCAAGTTTTCTTTCCTAGAGGATGCAGTGTTTATGCTTGTACGGGTTTATCTGGCTTTAGGGGCTAGAATCAACCCTTCCCCCCCACCCCTACTTATTTCAGCTGAAACAAGGCTGTCTTAAATATCTCACTAAAACAGTAAATGCTTTAGTATGTCACTTGGAAAATGCAGAGCTTTATACAGCCTTGTTCTTTTCATAAAAGTTATTCATCAAATTTACCAGCCTGCCCGAATTCATTAGACTTCTGAAAACAAGCAGAGACAAACTCCATTTGTCCCACTACATCAGGGGTGGGGAACGTCCGGCCCGTGGGCCGTATAAGGCCCACGAAATCATTTGGTCTGGCCCTCTAGGAGCTCCCGCCCGCAACCCCCCCTTCCATGTGATTGGCTCCCGCCCGCAAACCCCACCCCTTCTGTGTGATTGGCTCCCACTTGCAAACCCCGCCCCCTTCTGTGTGATTGGCTCCTGCCCGCAAACCCCGCCCCCCGGTCTGCAAATGACATAATAAATATCCAAACGGCCCTTGGCAGAAAAAAGGTTCCCCACCCCTGCGCTACATTCTGTGATATTTCTTTGCTAGACTCGGGAGAGATGAGTTCTCTCTCATCCCCAGCCTGCTGGGCGCAGAAGAGAAACAGAGAATTTCATCAGCATTCATGCAGTAGCTTCTAGCTTATGGCTAGTATTTATCCCAACATTTTGGCCCTCTTCTCTCTCTGGAGATCTGGGAGGTACAATGGGGATGCTGGTGGACCACACACACACACACGGCCTTGGTTCTTCCTACCTTGTTTTTGAGGAGGAGGATGCCTGTTATGAACCAGTGCTTCCCCTAGTATCATCAGACGTGCGTATCCTGAGCTGTCATCTCATGCACTCCTTGGAAGCCTTGAGTGCAACCCAAGAAGTTCCCCCAAATTGCCCCTTTTAATATGACATGAGGAAATTGTTCATTCATGAATGGACAGTAATCATATTTAATTAAAATTCGACATAGTTAATATACTGTATGTAAATAAAATTTAGTTCTGGCCCTTACTGCAACCCAGCCACATTTTTCTTACATGAGAGAACGTCCAGACATAGCATTTCTCCACCTGTCATCTAACCCAGTACAGTCCATTTTAGCAATCCATTTCTTTCTCATTCTGCTGCAGGGTGAAGTCACCCCAAATCCTTGAGTGAAAGTAAGTGTGGCTGTGCTAACTGTATTTCAAATTCATGTGCCTGGCATTTTTGGCTGCAGAAGACATTTACATTTAAATATTCAGTTTAAGAAGGGGCGTG
This sequence comes from Charina bottae, assembly GCA_023362775.1. Taxonomy (NCBI): domain Eukaryota; kingdom Metazoa; phylum Chordata; class Lepidosauria; order Squamata; family Charinaidae; genus Charina; species Charina bottae. The sequence continues at coordinate 74,202,210 of JALMGJ010000001.1, read as the reverse complement.
GTGGCTCAGTGGGTAAGACGCCAGGCTTGTCAATCGGAAGATCGCAAGTTTGGAGGCTCGAATCCCTAGCCCTGCATGCGGAGTGAGCTCCCGCACTAGCTCCAGCTCTTGCCAACCTAGCAATTCGAAAGCATGCAAATGCAAGTAGATTAATAGGTACCGCTTTGGTGGGTAGGTAACAGCGTTCCGCACGTGTCATGCAGCCACATGACCGTGGAAGCGTCTTCGGACAACGCTGGCTCTTTGGCTAACAAACGGAGATGAGCACCGGCCCCTAGAGTCAGACACGACTGCACAAATGTGCGGGGGGAACCTTTACCTTACCTATTCAGTTTAAGCTCTTTTACTGTAAGCTGCCAAGAGGACTTTGATTATAAGTTGCCATATAAACATAATAAAATATGTAAACTTTTTAAAGTGCAACTGATACACTTTTCAGATTACCATAATTGCTTTTGTTGCCTAATTTATTGCCAACACTTTTGTTCTATTTTAGTGGTAGGGAAGGGAAATTCCCATTGTGTTCACAACACACAGGGAGGAGAATTTTAACTCTTTCTTCCTGGGAGATCCTGGGGAAAAAATGCCTCCCTCCATGAGCTGCTGTGAATTACAATGATAGGGCCACACCAAATTTCGATGACACGAGACACCTAATTTGGAGATTATGAAAGAGCAGGAAATAGTATTTTAAAGTGAAAGAAAAAGAGAGACACGACTTTCTTTCTCAATTACCAAACAATTTGGTTAACCTTGACTATATTATGCACCTTAACTGCATTAAAATGCTTACTTCTTTATGGATGCATGACCTACCCAAGCCCCAGACTAGAAATTCTGTAAAAGCACATATTATTACAAATCTAGAAAACCAAAGTCACCAATAAATCTAAGAGGACATCTAGTCACACCTTCCCTTTAATTTATATCAGTGGCCATCTGGATATCCTTAGAACGCAGCTCCCATCAGCTCCAGCCAGCATGGGTCAAGATCTCTAATCCAAACTGTAATCCAACAGACTCTGGAGATCTACAAGTCTCACCCAACCCTGCTATAGCCCAAATATGTCCAGAAGGTGTCAGCCCAACCTTTCTCAAAATTGTGGGCAAGAAAGTGAAGCACACAGAAGCTTTCTCTATCCTTTCTTTCCCAAGCTCTGAAATGTTAGAATTGGTTATCCTTAAGTTATGTTCATAAATGCTACTTTTGTAAGTACAGTCACAGGTTAATGGGAATATGTGTGCACTTACAACATTCAATTGGTTTAAGTATTCTTTTTCCAGGGAAATCTGGAGAGGACCTGTGGCTTGAATCATGTCAACTGGATTTCTATTTTCTCAGTAGAAACGTTTCACTCCTTATCCAAGGAGCTTCTTCAGACTGAAGAAGCTCCTTGGATAAGGAGTGAAACGTTTCTACTGAGAAAATAGAAATCCAGTTGACATTCAAGCCACAGACTGTTCCACCTGGATGACTGAGAACCTTCATCGACATACTGGAGAGGACCTGCTTTTCTTAGAAGGATAGATATAGGTGAGTTGTCCTCTATCAGAAATTCCATTGCAATCTCACCAAACTGTAAGTCTTAAATTCTTTGATCAAAAACCTTTTAATTTGAAAAATAGATTGCCAAGTAGAGATCCCACCTCCAAACTTTGGGTTACTCAGAAACTCCTCCTCAGGCTAGATGTTCAAAGAGAGCAAAACAATGCTTCATAATGAGATCAAGGTATTAGCCCAAATGCATTTCCCAGCTTGCAGGTATAACATTTTCCCTAAAATGTTGCATTTTGCCTGCATGCATAACATTTTTTCCCAAAGTTGCAAACCTGCTATTCTAATGGTGGTGGTTCCTCAGCAAATAATTTCTCCATCTGCTATTTGATTTTGATGGTAGTTGATTTGGATTGCCAAGAGGATTATTATAGTGTAGTGCTATCCTAGCTGGATCTGTTTTCTGATAGCTTTCTTCATAGCAAAAGTTTGACTGTTCCCAATGCCTAACCCCTTGATGGTTTCAACGCAGGGGAATGTATGTTGCAACATACATTAGTGCTTATGCTCAAGGAATGCCAAACCCATAATGCAAAATATGTGAACTAGCCTTATGACAGTTGCCCCAGTTTTGACTTCTCTGCCTGAGGAGCAGCATTCCTTTGTTATTGTCATCAAACTCTTGCCACACCAGGAAGATGGCGGCTGACTCAATCAAAATCTGTTGACATAGTGACAAAGAAAGGTGAGGCAGCTAGAAAGCTAGTCATGGAAGGCCTGGTCCCCATGTACCTTCCTATCATTGTACATCTTAAGACACATCCTAGGAAATCATGCTCTATTTAGAATGCCAGAGGTTTATATCTTCTTTCAGAAGACACCTAAAAGTAAAAATAAAAACAGTTTCCCAAGATTACAGTGATTATAAAGCTACATTATGATATTGCACTAAGTCTGCTTGTCTTTGTTGTTCAAACTCAGCCAATATGGCTTGTAAACCATGCATTATGGCTATACATGATGTGAGGACCCAGCCAATTGTGATTTTTGTCAAAAAGCTTCTCAAATAACCACCCAGAATTTCTGGGAGTTGGGTGTAATTAAATTAAATTAAATATTAAATCATGGCTTTGTGCAGTGGGTAAATCCAGCAACAAGAGGGATACTGACTCTAACTGCCCCTGAAGTAAGATAATGTATTTCTGAAAAAGTCAGGTACTTTTGAAGATTCATTTTACTTTTGATGCTTCATCCTCTCTCAGGACAAGACTGTTATATCAGCACAAGGTTGCTGCCAACTACTTAGGCAACTGGCAACCAGAAAATGACACCGCTACAGTAGTGAAAGAGTCAATACCTCACAGAAATGTTCTTCCTCCTCCAGTCTATTTGCTTTCCTGTACAGAATGCGTGGTGGCTCAGCGGGTAAGACGCCAGGCTTGTCGATCGGAAGATTGCAAGTTTGGAGGTTCGAATCCCTAGCCCTGCGTGCGGAGTGAGCTCCTGCACTAGCTCCAGCTCTTGCCAACCTAGCAATTCGAAAGCATGCAAATGCAAGTAGATGAATAGGTACCACTTCGGTGGGTAGGTAACAGCGTTCCACGCACGTCATGCGGCCACATGACCGTGGAAGCGTCTTCGGACAACGCTGGCTCTTCGGCTAACAAACGGAGATGAGCACCGGCCCCTAGAGTCGGACACGACTGCACAAATGTGCGGGGGGAACCTTTACCTTTTTACAGAATTTACATTATAATATAGGAAACAACTGCATGGACCTTCTAACTGGGAGGAAGCAGGTAACACTGTAGTGATTTGCCAGGTAAGAAACTGTCACTCTGAGATAAAACAAAGAAAAAAATGCTTAAAACAGAAAGCCAAAACAAGCAGAGAAAGAGAAAATAGCCCGGAAGACCCACAACAGCCAAAGAGAAAATACTTTTTAATAAAATGTAAGGCAGCTACTTCAAACACAGCTGACAGTCTAGCAACCTTCCAGCTTGCCTACTCTCGCCTCTTTGTCCCTTCCACCAATGAATGATTGCCATATATCGTGCTAAGCTCCCACGGTTCATATTTACCCATTTTCAAAGCTGTATTTTGAATTGTAAGAAGGAAAAAAAAACAGGCACATGCTTAATTAGTATACAAAAAGCAACATGCCCTGCCAAGATATTCCAGGGTGGTTTCCAATCAACACAGGTGTAATAGTCTAAATGTGATTTTGGCCATGGCACAACTGCTCTTGAAAAAGATGTAATGGAAAAGAGGTAGATTGTGACCCCATAAGCTCCCTATAGGCCCCAGTCTGTTTTTTTGCAGCTTCCCAAATCATGCCATTCAAATTCATCTGCAAATCATGTATTTTCAACTAAGAGATTTTGGGGAACATTAAATGGAATAAAATTATTGTTAATTTATCCAAAGCTTAATATGCCTATTATCCACAAGGTAAAGGTAAAGGTTCCTCCCGCACATTTGTGCAGTCGTGTCCGACTCTAGGGGCCGGTGCTCATCTCCGTTTGTTAGCCGAAGAGCCAGCGTTGCCCGAAGACGCTTCCATGGTCATGTGGCCGCATGACGCACGCGGAACACTGTTATCCACAACCCCTCTCCCAAAGCTGAACTTTGGTTTTGCACCGCCTCCATCCAAATAGAAAGTGAGTGGGCCTGCATTTAATCTACTCTAAATTGTCCAAAGCATCAATCATGAGCCTTACGGGCTGTTCTGATGCTTATTAATTGCACACATCATTTGAAAATTCCTTTGGCTTAGTGGAGGAACACAGACTATTTATGCATAGGATTGCTTTCCTATTTGGGGAATAGGGACACTACTTCCTTGAAGAACTGCCTTTAGCACCTGAATATGTCTATGAAGGTTCTCAGTCATCCAGGTGGAATTGTCTGTAGCTTGAATCATGTCAACTGGATTTCTATTTTCTCAGTGGAAACGTTTTGCTCCTTATCCAAGGAGCTTCTTCAGTCTGAGCAAAGTTGGTAAGGGAATCCTAAATATGTTTCTAGGTAGCTGTGTGACCTTACACCTGGGGCTAGGTCATGGTTATATTGAGATGTTATTTTAAGTCCTTTTATCATCTAAAGGAGGATCGTTAAGATCACCATGCTGCTGTTGAGCTTGTGAAATGGTCTTAATCTTCCTAGGCACAGAAAACAAAGCAGGGAGGAAGATGGGGAAAAGATTATGCCTGAGGCCCCCACCTCTATTCAAGGAAGGATTTTCCAAGTTGGCATAAATGGTCAAGTTGGCATAAATGGTCAAGGGTCAAGGAATCCATTTATGCCAACTTGGAAAATCCTTCCTTGAATAGAGGTGGGGGCCTCAGGCACAATCTTTCCCCCATCTTCCTCCCTGCTTTGTCTTCTGTGCCTAGGAAGATTAAGACCATTTCACAAGCTCAACAGCAGCATGGTGATCTTAACAATCCTCCTTTAGATGATAAAAGGACTTAAAATAACATCTCAATATAACCATGACCTAGCCCCAGGTGTAAGGTCACACAGCTACCTAGAAACATATTTAGGATTCCCTTTGGCTTTGACCATCTTTATCAATATACTAATGTTAGCTTTCTCATCTGGGTACACTTTGCTCTCAAACAGAGTTGAAAGATGACCTAGTCCAAGGGTCGGAAATGGCGGCTCGCGAGCCACATGCGGCTCTTTGGCCCCTTGAGTGTGGCTCTTCCGCAGCTGAACTCACCCCCGCCCCTTCCACGTGATTGGATCCCGCCCCCAAACTCTTACGCTCTTACGCGCTCTCGCTCTCCAAGGCCGGGGACACCCGCAGCCGCCCACACCTCGCGCACAGCCCGCGGGGCTCTCTGCCGCTCCCTTCGACGGAGGAGGGACCGGCGTGCCTTGGGAGCTGCTGCTGGCGGCATGTCTGGGCGAGGCGCACGGGCGGAGCTGCCCGTCTGGCACTTGGGCGCTCCCGAGCCTCTTCCCTTCTCCCTCGCCACGTTCGGGCGTTGAGGCCAGGCAAAGCCGGGCGGTTGCGCAGGGGTGAGGCGAGGAGTCCCGCTCCTGCGCCTACCGCCACATCCGTCCGTTCCCGGCCTCTCTCCCCATATCCGGCGGGTGCCCATGCCAGAATCCCCGCGACCTGGAGGCAGCGACTGCTCGGAGGGCCCCAGCGAGAAGAGGCGCGTGATCCCCGGTGGATCCCTTCGAGGGGCCGCGGGGCTTCCCCGCTTTCCTCCCAAGGAGGCCTCGACGGCGCACCCTCCCGCCCCATCAATCCCCCCACCCCGCCGTTGGGCGTCAGAGGCTGAAAGGATGTGGCAGGAACGGCCCTGGAAAGCGGGGCCTGCGGAGCGCCACCTTTGGGGAGGAGGGTCCAGCCGGCGAGCAATGGCGGCACCGGAGTTTTCGCCGGAGCGCTGTCTGTCGGGAGAGAAAAGCAGCCACCGCACAGGCCCGCTTAAAAAACCACCACCCCGAAACTGCTTTCGAGCCGCCTCTCCGGAGGGTCCCTGCGGTCCCGCCGGGTGCACCCCCCCACCCCGCCGTTCGGCGTCCTCTCCCCCTGCTAACCCGAGCCCGGCGGCGGCCAGGGGAAGCCGAGCCAGGCGGGGGTGCAGCGGGCCCAGCGGCGCGCTGAGAGCGAAGAGCAGCCTGCTCTCCCCTTGGCCGCCTCTAGTCGCTACAGTCACCCCGCCGGAACGGAGCCTGGCTTGGCTCCCCCGGCCACCGCAGGGCTCGGGTTAGCGGGGGGAGAGGACACCGAACGGCGGGGTGGGGGGGTGCACCCGGCGGGACCGCAGGGACCCTCCGGAGAGGCGGCTCGAAAGCGGTTTCGGGATGGTTGTTTTTTAAGTGGGCCTGTGCGGTGGCTGCTTTTCTCTCCCCACAGACAGCGCGGGCGGGCGGGTCCTCTGGAAGGAGGCCGGCCGGAGTTCTGCTTGCAGCGGACGAGTTGCTGCTGGGCCGAGCAGATGCTTTTGAGACCTAACGGCGGGGTTACATCGGGACCGAGTCCGGCCTATCCCCGGTCTGTGTCGCGTTAATGCCGCCCCCTTTCCCACCTGGGAGGCCAGCTTGCAGCGCAAACGGCAGTCGCTTACTGAGCGAGTGCATTTTAAAATCTGCTTAACCACACCCCCCCCGCACTTCTCCCTCTTTGAAAAAGGAAGGTCGGAAAAGCGCAGTTTCAGTCTTGCGTTAAAGGGAGAAGCTGCCCTTTTTTTTTTTTTCATAAGTTTTATTAATTTTAAAATACACATTAAAAGCTAATACAAAAGAAAAGAAATAGAAATACAAAGTAAGAAAAGGGAAAAGAAAAAGTGAAGTCAAAAAATAACAAACAAGAAAAAATATAGAAAATAGATGTCCTCCAATTTATCCTTGAACTTTAAGTACAACAATTAACTTTAAATGTTAGTCCTTAATACAATACACAGAAACTTTTCTTTGTCATATACCCTTTGATTTCTATAATCCAATCTTCTGTTCTTCATATAGGTTTCACCTTTCTTGATATCTTCCAACAATCCATCTCTGGTTTCTACTCCTTAGAATAGTAATCAAATGTTCGTTGTTGCATCAATTAAATGTTTTCCATTTGCTCTTTCCATTTTTACATCTATATTTATATCTTCAATAAAGTCCAATTAGTAAAACAAATAAAGGCCTTATCTACGTCTAATAAAATACAGTATATTCTGTTCATGTTATGACTATATATTCCATTAATACATAATCTAACATATTACATAACATAATACATAATATAGCAAAAATACAAAACCTAACATAACATATAACCTAATACATACAACATATTCTTGTAATAACCTACATTCTAATTCCATCTCATCATCTCATTGTCTTCTCATAAATGTGTCTCCAGAAAGAGTAATATATAATATCAACCTATTTATTTATAATCTTGTATCTTACACTTAAAATATCATGTTTTTATGCATCTGTAAATTTCTCATATCTGTGCTTACTCTGTGTACAATACCAAATCCGCATTTTCATTCACCTTGCATTCCAAATCAATATCAATAAATCTCCTGTTTAGGTTATGCCAATATCACAATATGCAACTTGTTTATTTCTGTAACTCATATGGGATATCAAAATGTTTATTTTGCCATATCTATCAATTTGCATATTAAAATCTTCCTGTCTCAGCTGCCACAATGTATTTATGCCCAAACATTTAATAGACCACTTCCTGTAAGATATCATAATCTTCTTCTGTACCAATACATTCAAAGTCCTCTTTCCCTGTTTCTCTACTGGTTCGAAAAATCTTTCCTCTGTTTCTAAATCTGTCCCTTGTACCTTCTTTTCCTGAGCCACCAAAACTATTAATATACGTTCTATGGATTTCTTAATTTGCAAAAAAATTTTGCTGGTTTCTTCCTTAAAATCCTGAAGTACTGTGAGAAAGGCCATTATTTATTGTTCAAAGCGTAATCAACTGCCGTAGTCAAAACAAAAAAAATTCTCAGGGAGCAAGGAACAGCTGTTCTATTATTTATCAATAATGTCTATTTCTTTAAATGAGAAAAGCTTTTAAAGTAAGAGATGAAAAAATTCCACAGAGCAGTATTTCAAACAGTTTGTAAAGGGAGAGATGAAAATATATTCCAAATGAAAAATAGTCCTTTCTAAAAAAAAATAGAAAAAGAAAAAAAAAAAGGCAGAGAGGCACACATTCTCTATACTTTATTCTTTATTCTTCTTTATTCTTCAGGCTGCAAGCTGCTTAACCCAAACAAACAATTTCTCAAAAGTCAGTTAGTTTGTGAGTGAGAAATACCAACAAAGTCTCTTAAGTCCCAATTTCTCTGATACAAAAGAAAGGCAGAAAAATACAAAACTTGTTCACTATGTTGCCAAAATAAAATCTATCAAACTTCCACCAAAATTAATTATAGCAAAGAAAACACAAAATTAGCCAACATTTTGAACGAAGTCCAAAGATAAATTTTAGAATAATAAAAATGTACTAATCTGAAAAAGAAAACTAATATAAGGTGATCTAAAAGCTGGCTGTCACTCTTGTGTCTCCCAAGAGACTTACTGTTCTCTGCAGAGCTAGAATCCTCTTTCGGCCATTTCATTGCATTCACTCCCCGTTCTTCTCCGCGGTGGAAACAACAAAGAAAAACAGGAGTGTGCAATTACAATGGCTCTGTGAGCAATCTTCTGGTTCCCCCTTCTCCAGGGGGAAACTTCAGTGGTCCGTAGACCCCTGCAAACAGGATAGAAAGTTAGCCAGGTCTCAGAGCTCAGAGCTCTGAGAAACTCTGACTTGTCGAGCTGCCAGCCAGGCTTGGAGTGACCGAGAAGCTGCCCTTAATGACAAGGCCATTCAAGTTGGAGAAACCTCGCGGGATGGGCGGAATCGCTACACAAGCCACACGCCCCATTTCGTTCCTCCTTCCCTATCGCTTAATTGCCAGGCGCTCCTCCCCTGGAAACCCCGCGCTGTCTGTCGGTAGAGAAAAGCAGCCACCGCACAGGGGGGGGGGGTTAAGCAGATTTTAAAATGCACTCGCTCAGTAAGCGACTGCCGTTTGCACTGCAAGCTGGCCTCCCAGGTGGGAAAGGGGGCGGCATTAACGCGACACAGACCGGGGATAGGCCGGACTCGGTCCCGATGTAACCCCGCCGTTAGGTCTCAAAAGCATCTGCTCGGCCCAGCAGCAACTCGTCCGCTGCAAGCAGAACTCCGGCCGGCCTCCTTCCAGAGGACCCGCCCGCCCGCGCTGTCTGTGGGGAGAGAAAAGCAGCCACCGCACAGGCCCGCTTAAAAAACAACCACCCCGAAACCGCTTTCGAGCCGCCTCTCCGGAGGGTCCCTGCGGTCCCGCCGGGTGCACCCCCCCACCCCGCCGTTCGGTGTCCTCTCCCCCCGCTAACCCGAGCCCTGCGGTGGCCGGGGGAGCCAAGCCAGGCTCCGTTCCGGCGGGGTGACTGTAGCGACCGGAGGCGGCCAAGGGGAGAGCAGGCTGCTCTTCGCTCTCAGCGCGCCGCTGGGCCCGCTGCACCCCCGCCTGGCTCGGCTTCCCCTGGCCGCCGCCGGGCTCGGGTTAGCAGGGGGAGAGGACGCCGAACGGCGGGGTGGGGGGGTGCACCCGGCGGGACCGCAGGGACCCTCCGGAGAGGCGGCTCGAAAGCAGTTTCGGGGTGGTGGTTTTTTAAGCGGGCCTGTGCGGTGGCTGCTTTTCTCTCCCGACAGACAGCGCTCCGGCGAAAACTCCGGTGCCGCCATTGCTCGCCGGCTGGACCCTCCTCCCCAAAGGTGGCGCTCCGCAGGCCCCGCTTTCCAGGGCCGTTCCTGCCACATCCTTTCAGCCTCTGACGCCCAACGGCGGGGTGGGGGGATTGATGGGGCGGGAGGGTGCGCCGTCGAGGCCTCCTTGGGAGGAAAGCGGGGAAGCCCCGCGGCCCCTCGAAGGGATCCACCGGGGATCACGCGCCTCTTCTCGCTGGGGCCCTCCGAGCAGTCGCTGCCTCCAGGTCGCGGGGATTCTGGCATGGGCACCCGCCGGATATGGGGAGAGAGGCCGGGAACGGACGGATGTGGCGGTAGGCGCAGGAGCGGGACTCCTCGCCTCGCCCCTGCGCAACCGCCCGGCTTTGCCTGGCCTCAACGCCCAAATGTGGCGAGGGAGAAGGGAAGAGGCTCGGGAGCGCCCAAGTGCCAGACGGGCAGCTTCGCCCGCGCGCCTCGCCCAGACATGCCGCCAGCAGCAGCTCCCAAGGCACGCCGGTCCCTCCTCCGTCGAAGGGAGCGGCAGAGAGGGTGGCCCCGGCCTTGGAGAGCTGGGGTGCAGGGGGACGGGAGCGTCGCCGGCAGCCCGCGAGGACCGGCCATGGAAGGTGAGCGAGGACCGGGGTGGCCGGCCAAGCGCAGCGCAGCCCTTCCACGCGATTGGATCCCGCCCCCAAACCCCACCCCTTCCACGCGATTGGATCCCGCCCCCAAACCCCACCCCCTTCCACGCGATTGGCTCCTGCCCGCAAACCTCGCCCCCTTCCACACGATTGGCCCCCGCCCGCAAACCCCGCCCCCTGGCTCTCGAGCACTTAAAAATGTGCACGAGCATACCAAAATGGCTCTCGGCTCAAAAAGTTTGCCGACCCTTGACCTAGTCCAACCACTTAATAATACAAAAGTTATGTTGCTACAGTATCCACAATAGGAAGCCGTCCAGAAAACTGTTCTTAAAAACAATGCTCCTAATCATAGAGAACCTGCCACTTCAAAGAACTTATATTACTAGGAAATTCATGCTATATATGCTCTAGTTCCTGCTTCCTGAATCTGTTGGTTTAGGCCCTATCTCCCAGAGCAACAGAGAACAAATTTGCTTCATCATCTACATATCAGCCATTCAATCATCACAATAAAAACAATCAAACCATGACAGAAAAAAGCTTGAATAAAACCAAATTCTATATTGGTTCGTCATTAAACTGCAACTGCATTCAAGGCATTTCCTTGATCGTCTTCTGCATTAACTCTATTCTCTTTTCTGCCTTTCCCATGTTTTATAGCAAATGCTGGCTTCATACTTACTAAAACAGAATGTCCAAGGAACTGCATGTTACTGGTACAAACTAGTTCTTAAAAAAACTCGCCAGCCCCAGGCACACCTTGCCAGGGAACCCTCCTTCATTATTTCATCACTGGCCTCTGCCCCTTTGCCTCTGAGCAGGCGTTTGTGCAGAGCAGGTTCCGAGGCCCTGGGCCTGATGAGGTATTTTCTCCCACCAACAGTTATGCCACTTTGTTTCTCCCTGTTTATAAGAAGAGCTAAAAAGTATAGCGAATGTATTATGCATTTGTATTTAACAGTTTAGGACAGTGTTTCTCAACCTTGGGAACTTGAAGTTGAATTGTCCAGTCAGCTTGCTGGAGAATTTTTGGAGTTGAAGTCCACACATCTCCAAGTTCCCAAGGTTGAGAAACACTGGTTTAGGAAATAAGTAATATATGCTGGGATATGCCCTTATCTCAACTCTAGATGCTGCAATATCCTTTGTTCTACCAATTTCTCAACAATATCTTGTGCAAAGGTGTACCTATATATTGTCATTTCCTAACAAAGAGGCTATCACATAAACGGCCCCCTTTTCCAGAATCATTAAAAGTTCAGTAATATTCCTGATAGGGAAAATATACCACTCAGCCAATCAGTTTCACATAGGAGTCTTTTTTTACATCAGGACCAATGTGACAAACTATGGTCTACCAAACATCATGTTCAAAATGTAAAATCATAGAATCTTGGAGTCTGAAGTGGCCGCTGAATCCAACCTCTCTTGCTCAGGGCAAGAATCCAGATTAAAGTGTGGAGTCCATGGTGCAGATTGAAGTGTTCTGGCTGTCCAGACTTCACATTAATGCATCCATTGTAGCAGAGCCCATCCTTTTCCCGATAATTGGTTCCATGGTAAAATTACTCTTACTGTTTTTCCTAATATTCAAACAGAATCTGCCTTCCTGTAAGTTAAACTGATCATTCCATGTCCTGAGTTGCTAGAGAACCAGTCTTGGCCTTCTTCAGCGTGGTTCTTCTTCAGATACTTGAAGAGTCATATGCCTTCCGTTTTCTCTTCTAAGAATAAATAGGTCCTTCAGCCTCTCATCATAGGGCTTAGTTTCTAGTCCCCGATCACTCTGCTTGCCCTTTTCTGAATGTGTCCCAGTGTCTCTGAATTAAAGTGTGATGCCTAAACTTGGACAGCATAATCATGGTGGGGTGTGAGCAACAGAGCAAAGCAGGTAATCAACCACACAGGTTTCTAAAGGAAATAGCTATTTGAGTCCCGTTCGTTCAGAATTCAAGCCCCAATATATGATGGAAACAATACTGATCCCTCTGGTGGATATTCTCAGTTAGCATCTTTCCTTCTGGTCTTATTGAACCTGTCATTGGCATTCAATACCATTGGCTTGGGAGAGATTGCTGTTTGAAAGTGTCTGTTCACTGCCCTGAATCATTTGATTGATTTGTTGTAAATAAATAAATAAATAAACAAACAAACTAAAACTATAAGCTATTTCCGCCCATGACTTAGAAACTCCATGCAGCCTAAAATTGCATTAGGCTTTGTTGTGGCCATATCACACTGATAATTGATAATCAATTACCATTTCAATATCTTTTTCACAAGTACCATTGCCAAACATTTGATTTCTGCTTCCTAAATGAAAAGTTTTGCATTTCTCTTTGTCATTTTGAGTTTTCTAGCAAATTAGATATCCCATCCAATGTTATGTCATTTGCTCATCCAAGTCATTAATAAAAATCTATTAATGTTGAATAGAGAGCTTGACACATATGAAGGAGGTACCTCCTTCAAGTATGTTGGGGAACTTTTAATGATTGAGCCAAATATGTATTTATTTAACCGTTACACCATCTAGGCCTGACTCAAATAGAGTAGTAACCAGAATGTCATGGAGTACTTGTCAAATTCTTTGATATATTTATATTTACAAATGAAGTTACCCAATTGAAAATGATATAAAGTTAGTCTGATAAGACATTCTTGATTAATCCATGCTGATTTCTAATCATCATGGCTTTGTTTTCAGAACAACTGCTTTATGAATTTCTCTAGAATCCCAGGTACCAATGTCAGACTGACTGGCTTAACATTCTCAGTTTGTTTCCTCCTTGTTGAAGATAGGGACATTTGTGTCCCTGCAGTCACTGGGCAGTTTACCCACCCTCCAGGATTTCTCAAAGATAATGCTGATGTTTAGTCAAAACATCAGCAAATTCTTCCGATACCCTATGCTGCAATTCATCTGGTTTTGGAAATTTCAACTCAAAATAAAGAAGCATTCCCTATGTGTCACGCTCCTCTTCTGACCCTTTACAATTGTGTGATGGAATGTATGTTCTGTGGCTGGTGAAGACTTTTTCTACATTTTCACTGAACAACTGGTTCACTGATTTCTTTCATTTTGTTCTTAGCAACCTTCACTAAACACTAAGGCAGGTCATAATCAGGAATTTAAAAAGAAGAATTGTTTTGTGATGTTCTTTAGAAAAGAACAATTTCTAGGATTTTCCCGAGAAAGTCATTGCTAGTAATTGCCCTGTGGGAGGAAAGGAAAAGAAACCATCTGGCTGAATAGGCTCCAGGGTTGTCCTCACCTGTCTGACTTCCTCTCTCCCTCCCTGTTTTGTGCTGTTGTACCTCTTTTTGTCTGCCCTAAATCTCCATGTGTTCAGCCTAACCTGGAATATTTCATCCTAAACTCTAATGATAAAGAGAGAAAAATCTTCCTGTATTTTCTATTTCCCATATGTAATTTTATAAAGCCATAATGTCCATTTTTACCATTCCTCACAAAGATGTGGCTTAAGATCTCTGATCATTTTAGTTACTTCTCTTAACTTCTTTTCAAGCTCTACCCTATATTTTCAGTTCAATAATCAGAACTGCACACAGTGCATCAAGCATGGTTGCACTCGAAAATTGTGGAAGGTGTTACAACATTGGCAGCTTTATTTTTCTTTTTTTATATATAACAATCCCTAACATAGGATTAGTTGGTGTATATCAGGTCATTTCCATCAAGTAATCCACCACAACTGTTACATCCTTTTTTAGACCACTATCAGTTCAGACCACCAAGTGATGTTACAATTTTAAAAACAGGATATTTACTACTTAATTTATGCTTTGCTTATAATAAATGAATTTTCCTCACACAGACACACATCACTACCTTTCCCTATCCAGAGAGATCCTTTTTGAAGTCCTTGCAATCATTTTAATCACCCAAAGTAATGTAGTGTTTCAATAGAAGAGAAGAACTGTAGCTCAGGGTTGAACTGTGGAGTTCTTGGAGCTCTCTGAGATTGGTGGTTTGCTTGCAAATGTTTCCTTACCCAACTAGGTAACATCATCAGTGTAATTTAGTGTTGTCTGCAAACTTAGCTTCATAATTGTTCATGTTGGTGGATTACTCCAGTGAAGAAAATGTAAAAAAAAATCAATCTAAAGGTTGAACTTGAAGCTTTTTATTGTACAATTTACATAATTGTAAAGTACAATTTATTGTCCATTTACATAAAAGGCGTTTTAATACAAATATATTTTAAGGCAGATACTCAGTTTCCTCCACTCTATTCTAACAAAGACCTGGGATATAGGGTCAGAAATTAAGGATAAATATTGATAAGGAAATTTACTGTTAACATATAATAAAGTACATTATTGTTTATATAAGATCTCTAAAGAAAGTTCTTTAGACAAAAACAAATATGTCTGTACAATCCATAGAACATTGAGTTTAAGAAGATTTCCATCTCAGGAGTGAGAACACCATATGGATTACATACGTCAATGTAACTGCAAATGCAAAAACCTAGAAGAGAAGAGAAGAGGATTTAGCATGGGAGTTTGGCCAGTCAAGTTCATGTGCTCGTGCAGTAATTTTCCAATTTTCTCCTGGCTTTTCCTAACATCTGACCTTTTCCTAGAGCAGCAGCCTTGCAGTGCATCGTTTTGCTTTCCTTTGCTATTATTTTAATCTTCTGTCCCAGCAGAGAAACATTTTTTGTTGTTTAGCCCCTTCTCTCTTTTTACTGTAGTACAATCAGTTTTTGGGATCACAGGCACATAGGCTTTATGCAGATTTTTATATAAAATTATATATATACCATTGGTGCAATATAAGTAACTTTAGAGCAGAACTTTCCAAACTGTGTGTCGTGACACAAAAGTGTGTCGCCACACACAGTCTGGTGCGTCGCCACACAACCCGGAAGCGCTGATCATCATCAGCACTTCCGGGTTTTCCCGCGGCGACACACCAACGGCGGCGCACAAAAACCGAAAGCGGCAGCAGTGCTTCCGGGTTTTTGCGCGCTGCCGCAATGGCACTTCCGGGTTTTCCTGCGGCGACACACCAACCGCGGTTGGTGTGTCACCGCGGGAAAGGCTTGGAAAGCCCTGCTTTAGAGGATAACTATCAGCAGATCCACTACACCTGATGGCATTACTATAGTACTGCAAAGTATCAACAAGCGCTGTAGCTATTAGGACTTGCTCTTCTAGTGTCCATGTAGGTTGTACATATACCCACTGTAGCCATTTTGCTTTGCAGATGTACTTTAATATTGCAACATTAAATATTATTAACATTTAAAGATTAAGGGCACTTCTACACCACCAGCCCCTCCATCTCCCAATACTTCTGATTGCAGGTTAAAATGTCCCCCAAATTTATCCAGACTATTTTAACCGTTTCCAGGTCCAGGATGCTATGATCATGGGCACATTTGTGAGCCTAGAAGGTTCACAGAGGATCAATAGCTAAACAGTGCTCGCCCTTTCCGGCTGATAGCTGAGCACAGAGAACCACCAATAACTTAGTGCCCAGTCCGGCCCCCTTCAGGTCTGTATCAAGCACAAAAGACTTCTCCTTTCCAAAGTGAAAGAAAATAAATTTCTAGCATCCTTCCAAGTTTCTGTGCTTGTCATGGGAGGCATGTCAACAGTTTGGGACTTTTTACTCAATTTTGCCAGCAAGCTGGATTCCAGGAGCTGGGAAGCTTGGCAAAGCTATATCTTCCAATAGAGTCTAGACTGTACACTAAAATGCAAATCAGTGATGGCTTGCCACTTCTCAAGTGACAACTGCTGGTCCGAAGCATGCCCTCCGTGCATGACCGGGTGGGGCGGGTAGATGTGGTCGGGATGAGACGGTCCCTCAGGTACTCTGGCCCCATGCCATGTATGGCTTTAAAGGTGATAACCAACACCTTGAATTGGACCTGGAAGCAAACTGGTACCCAATGCAACCCACGGAGCAGCGGTGTTACATGTGCTGATCTTATAGCACCCGTGACTACCCATGCAGCCGCATTCTGGACCAGCTGAAGCTTCCGGATACTCTTCAAGGGTTATGTCCAGCACTATGCATTCCTCTATATAACATTCTGTCCTAAGATTTATACACTGCAACCCTCAATTATTTGTTTTCCCCAGTGACTTGTACTTTATATAATACTTGTACTTTATACAACAATCTATTTATATTCTTGTGGTCGACAAATTCACCCACCACACATCTTAAAAGTACCTGGTTGAGTTCATACTCTGTTTGAGCCATTTTAGTTAAAGGCATTTTCCATCTACTGTATGTTGTCTTGCTCTCTATAGACCCACCCAGGGATAAGGATAAACTCAATACAGGATATACATAGAAACCTCTTCTTTTGTTTGGGATCTCGAATCAAGCCCCAGTTACTTACTTACAAACCATGCCAGAGGGTTGTATGTTTGCAGCAGACTTCAAGTCACAGCCAAAGAATGAGCAGTTCTTAAATCTGCAATGTCCATAATGTCATTTAGCCAATTTCTTTTACAACTATATGTGCCAGTCATTTGAGGAGGACCATAGTTCAGAGGCACAGCACATTCTGGTTTCAGACAGTTCCAGATTCAACCCTGAGAACTAATTATCCATTAAAAGAACTATTATCTTTATAATAATAATAATAATAATAATAATAATAATAATAATATATTATTATTATTATTATTATTATTATTATTATTATCATCTATTAGTAGGTAGCAAAGGGCAGGCAGTGCTGGGTTAAACGCACAAATAACTTGACAGAACAGCTTTTTAACAACATACTTCAGTGTAAGCAGAGCTGTCATCCAATCAGAGATATATCAGTCATATATCTGTTACTCCATTCGCTGAATTTGCATATAGAGGTAAAAATAGTTCTGAAGCAGCACACAAACATATGGGAAACTTCAAGGAGACCTTCCCTCCTACGCAAAGAAAACTGGCAAGATGTTTCTTTAAGACAGCAGTTGCCTCTGCCGTTTTTATATTTTAATAATAGAATTTGCTGCCTAATTAATCAAAATCTTCTTGTACCCTAAAGTTTTCTGTAAAAGAATATCCAGTTCTCCTTAATTTGTAAATTTAACCCAGTTCTCTTTCAGTCGCCCGGTGCATCTGGAAAGCAGCAGATTGAAGAAGACTTACCTAATTAGTGAATCATTTCAATGCTAGTTGAAAGACATATACTCACCACAGCTGCTATATCTATTTGGTAATTCTTGAACAGCTCCTTATGTGTTAATGTAGTATAGGCTTGCAAAACTGCTGCACTCAAGTAGAAAAGTGATGCAATTACCTGGTAGAAAGCATCCTGGAAGAAAAGGCCATCACAAAAAATGTCTTAAGAATCCTGCAAACTCTGCTATTTATAGGACAGCCAGCAACATTCTCATCCCATCCTTGTGCCCCTATAAGCATCTAATATGAGCAGATCGTTCAGTTTGCATTCATTTTCAACAATGACCATTTATAAAATGCCATTAACATCAGTAAGGATTATGGCCTTTCCCTACTTGCACCCAAGCATGGCACAAAGATGCCCCAGCAGCATCCTCTTGTTTAGGAAGGGTTCTCCTGTTGCTGCCTTCTTCTCATCCATAAGCCATACCTGAAGCAGCTTGAACTCAACTTAGAAAAATGCTAAATCCTTTTGGTTTTGGACATTGTAAGACTGAATTTGAAATAGAACTGTGTACAAATGATGAACATATTATTGCTAAAATGTATAAACTTTTATTGAAATTTGAAACAGAAGAACAAGTGAAAGAATCTATGATAAAATGGGCCAAAAAAATTGGTTACAATATACAAATGGAACAGTGGGAGAATATGTGGCTGAACGGACTGAAATTTACGTTAACGTTATAATCTTAAAGAGAATTTTTATAAAACCATGTGTTGTTGGTGTACGTCACCAGAAAAATTGTCTAGAATGTATAAAGGTACTTCAAATTTATGTTGGAAATGTAAACAAGAGGGGACATTTTACCATACTTGGTGGCTGTGTAAAAAAGCCAGAATATTTTGGACTCAAATATATATATATACTAATTCAGAAGATTTTAAAGATTAATATACAATGGAAACCAGAAGTATTTCTTTTGGGACTGATAGACAAACAGTTGGAAAAAATAATTGAACTTTGTTTTTATATATGGTAACTGCAGCGAGATTATTATATGCACAAAGGTGGAAAGATTTGATACTACCCACAATGGAGGAATGGATGGTGAAGATGATGGAACTTGCTGAGATGGCCATATTGATGGCTTTGATTAGAGAAAAGACTTTGTCTAAGTTTAATGTTGACTGGAAGCCCCTTATTGACTTTTTGCGAGAAACACAAAAGAATGAAATTATGGTACTGTATATGGTTTTGATGATTAGTTAAAAATAGATTATAGAAAAAATGTAAGTCATGTTGTAACCATAGAGTAAGAAGTTAATGTACATGTATACTTATAACTGCTGTAAAAGAAATTCAGAATTCGTTTCTTTATACTTCTTTTTCTTTTCCTTTTCCAGCACGTTTGGCTTTGTCTTCTCCTATCTCTTTTTTCTTTTTCTTTCTTTATTCTAAATATTAGTTCTTGTTAGATTTTATTTCTGTTCCTTAAATTTCAAAAAAGCTATTTGAAAAAAAAGAAAAAAACACTAAACCCCTGTTCAAAGGGAGTCCAACTATCCGTTGATCATCAGTTTACTGCCTGCCAGAAGAAATCGTGAGGGTTGTGACAGAACCATTTCAAGGACTTATTACCTCCATTGACAAAGATCTTGTCCTGATAATAAATAGGGGGATGAATGTTATGGCAAAGAACGGCTAAATCTAAAATCTGAGAACAGATTTTAATGGTCGAGAAAGCAATCTCAGGACTGGAAATGAGGTGGTATCCTCATTCAGCCTTCCAGACCGTGGAAGAGGCCAGGAAAGGGAAATAAGCATGCTGTGGGTGAATGACTGACTATGCAAATGGTGACAATAGGAGAGATTTGTTTTCTGAGACCCTGTCTGAATTATTTCATTGATGGGCTGCTGACATACGGTTGGTTGCACCTTATGAGTATTAAAATGTTTTTGGCCAAAGTATGGTGAGCTTGATTATGAGGACCAACGGTTAAATTCTGTGAAAAACCTAAATAACCTCAAATAAATACTTGTACATTGTAGTAATGGAACCTATTAAACCACTCAATTGTTTAATTTTTTTAAATTTAATTCTTGAGTTTTGTTGCCTGTATATTCAGAATGTGGGAAATAAACAAGATGAGCTTGAACTCTTAATATAAAAAACTAAATATGATTTAATAGGTATTACTTAGACCTAGTAGGCTTAGTCCTGTGATTGAATACTATAGTTGAAGGATACAATTTGTTCAAAATGAACAGGAGCAATAGAAAGGGAAGAGGAGTTTCACTATATGTTACAAGTATGGGCATCACTCAGAGATCCAAGTGAATTAATTTCTCAGTACAGCCCAGAGCATCCATGAGAAAAGAAGCAGAGAAACAAATGAATACGGTTGTTAGTGTCTCGTACAGCGAGGAGAGGATATGGATGATGCCCTTGAAAAACAAATTGCACATTATTCAAAGAGGCATGAATAGTAGAGATCTAGAACTTTAATTACATTAATAGCTCTGCCAAGCACAGGCCTTCCAGGAAATTCATGACTTCTCTTGCTGTTATTGTATCTTTCAAAAGAGAATCAGTTATCCTTCACTTAATACTAATTAACAGGGAAGATTTGCTTGAGGAAATGGAAGTAGCAGAAAGAATAGGGGAAGTGCCCGTCTGATGGTGGAATTCTTGATTTAACAGAAATCAAATGTGTATCTTGGACTTTAGAAAAAGAAACCCAGAGCAACAATGAGTAGGATTTCATGGCAGGAAAAACTAACGGGAAAAGGAGTTCAAGATGGGAGGGAGTTCCTAAAAAGGAAATACTAAAAGCATAATAGCAAATAAGCAATTCCACTGGGAGAGGGGGAAAATAGAGGACAATAAATGAAGCAAATGTGGCTACATAAAAAATGTAGTGAAGATCTGAAAATAAAACAAAACAAAAAATACGTAGAGGAGTTGCAAAAAGGACCAGGTTACCAAGGAAGAGTACAGGTTGGTAGCCTGGAATAGTACGAATGACCTCAGGGAAGCTAAAATTCAGAATGAACTAAAGTTAATAAAGATGTCAAAATAACAAAAAAAGGGTTAGGGTTAAAATACAAAAGGGAAAATACTGTATGTATTTCACCAGGAAATTGTGCAGAGCAAGACAAAGTTGCAGAATTGAATAATGAGATGAAAGAAATAGCCATGGGAATATCCTTGAGGTGGTTGAATTGCATCCTAGCATACTAAAGAAATTATGTGATGATCTGGTCAATGCTTTATTTATTGGTTTTGAGAAATCCTGGAGAACTTGTGAAATGCCATATGCCTAAAGAAAGAAAATATTGTCCCTATATTTAAAATTAGGGAAAAGGAGGATCCTTTGACTACTATAATTCTAATACTGATGCCTGGGAAGATTCTAGGGAAAGGCATAAAGTAATTGATCTGTAATAGAACTTAGCATAGATCTGACAAAAACAAGTCTTGGTACACTAACATTATCTCATTTAATCAGGTAACTTCCTAGGGCTGAGAGAGAGTGACTGGCCCAAGGTCACCCAGCCGGCTCTCATGCCTAAGGCGGGACTAGAACTCTCAGTCTCCTGGTTTGCCATTGGCTCCTTCCTAGGCCTGAGAGAGAGTGACTGGCCCAAGGTCACCCAGCTTTATGCCTAAGGTGGGACTAGAACTCACAGTCTCCTGGTTTCTAGCCTGGTGCCTTAACCACTACACCAAACTGGCTCTCGCTGTAAATATTATATACCTTGATTTCAATTGCATGACATTCTGATTAAGGGCATAATAATGGCAACATGGCCTAACAATTAAGTGAATACATAGATGGCTCAAAATTTTTATTTAAAAGGTGTCCATCAATGGTTCCAAATCAAATTGCAAAGAGGTATCAAGTGCAGTGCCATAAGGTTCATTCTTCAGTATTTGTTAGATAGTATGTTTATCAATTTTTCAAATAACACTGAATTTTTTGGGACCACAAATACAACAAAAATCAAAATAACTTGATAAATTACAGAAATAGGCTGAAAGAAACAGTTAACTAAGACAAATGTAAAGTCATGCAATTAGATAGCAATTGCTTTACAATGATACAGTATTTGTGAAAAATATATTGAAATAGTAAAAAGGTAAAGGTTCCCCCCGCACAGTTGTGCAGTCGTGTCTGACTCTAGGGGCCGGTGCTCATCTCCGTTTGTTAGCCAAAGAGCCAGCGTTGTCCGAAGACGCTTCCATGGTCATGTGGCCGCATGACACGCGCGGAACGCTGTTACCTAACCACCGAAGTGGTACCTATTAATCTACTTGCATTTGCATGCTTTCGAATTGCTAGGTTGGCAAGAGCTGGAGCTAGTGTGGGTGCTCACGCAGGGCTAGGGATTCGAACCTCCGAACTTGCGATCTTCCGATCGACAAGCCTGGTGTCTTACCCGCTGAGCCACCACGCCCCTTAGATTGAAATAGTAGTTGATTACAAATTAAATGTGAATCAGTAGTATGATGTGGCTGCAAACAAGTGCAAATCTGGTCTGCATCAATAGAAATACAGTTTCCAAATCACAAACAGTAGAATCTGCACTGATTAGACCCCATCCTGAGTATTGTTCTGGACACAAAAAAATTATGAAGGATTCAGAAAAACTGCAACAGGTTCAGAAAAGGACAAGAATAAAAGGATCATGACTAATGATCAACTTAATCAAAAAGTCATTCTAGAACAATTATTCCATTTGCAGATATGACTAATGAAAGAAGTCATTCCAGAATGAACAGGAAGACCTTCCATTTCTGTCCCATATTATTGGATCAAATGTGGGCATAGAATGGCTAGGAGGACATAAGAGTCCAGTGATCAGTAGCTGAACCATTCATTCTGAGGTATGGAGGTATTGTAGAAGACTAGAATCTGAAGATAACATTCCAGAGATCAGATGAAAACAGTTTGTCCCAACGTCTCCCTTCCAAACAGGGAATAAAATTGTAATGATGTCCAGATACGGACTTATTAAAAAAAATGCTGTTCAGAGATCATCATATTGTTCTGTAAGTAGTGTAAGAAGAGAAAAGAAAAAGGGCTAGTTGATTCAATTCAGCTCCTGACTCAATCAGTCCTGACTGATAGGACTGGCTATCAGTTCTTCTTAGATAAATTACTTTATAACCTCTGTTATTTTAATCATTCTTAACTAGGAACAATTAGGAAAGAAGTTCAGAATTATAAGTCTAATTTTCCCTTAAGTGTATAACTTAGGGCTGAACAATTGCTAAATAAATGAAAGTAAGTATTATAATTTGTCACTTGCTTGTATGAATGTTGCATATGATACATGAATGAGAGCTGGAGAAGGGGGTGGAACTTACGAGCTAGATACATCCATGACCTCCAATGTTAGGATTTCCAGCACTTACTGATCATAATAAGCTGTGCTGAGGGGATAAAGACACACTTCATGCCAAGGGTCTATGCAGTTCTGCTCTAATATCAGTGGTGGCTTGCCTGCCATGGCTCTGCAAGAGCAGGAGTGGTCCATTCCCTCAATGGCAAATTACATCAAAATTATGAAAAGGAAAATTTTCCAAGGAAGACATGAATATTCTTACATATTAAGTTCAAGGTTAGTTGAACTACAGTAGTTAGAATTTCAGGTTACTCTGTTGAGAAAAAAGCTTAAATACAAAAGTAGGAGAATTAAACTAGGATCAGTTCTGGCTGTACATTTTGCAGTCAAGAGTCCAGCTTACTTCACTGCGGCCACATGACCGTGGAAGCGTCTTCGGACAATGCTGGCTCTTCGGCTAACAAATGGAGATGAGCACCGGCCCCTAGAGTTGGACACGACTGCACAAATATGCAGGGGGAACCTTTACCTTTAAAAGGCACAGAGCAGCCTCTTGCAGATAGAATCCATCTAACTTTGTGTTAACTGAATTTCCAGCTGTCTCAGCATTACAGATGGATTGTCATAGCTGTATCTCCGTTCCCCATATCATCAAATGGCTAGACTGACATCATCTGGAGCCATTTGCTTCAATACTTTGAGGATGCATCTTTCTTTTGCTTAGCTCACCAGTTTATCTGTATCATGTGAGTTAAACTCAGGAGAGAGGAGGCATATGGTGCATTGTTGTAAGATCTGATATTTTAGAAAGAGGTGACATTTAACATACACAGTATTAGTCTCTCTGAAATGACTTACCAAAGCAACCCAAGCACTTTTTCCACCGTGAGCTCCACACAAATATAAGAGGAAAAGCAGTGTAGAAATTACAAAGCAAAACACTGAGACAAACATCACCCAGCCTTGACTCATGGGTACAAAAACTTTGGTAGAAGCCACAAGGATCCAGACCAGGCCACCAAAGACCTACAAGAAAGTATAAAAATAGTTTGTCACTAAAAATTAACATATTGGCTAGATTTTCACAGTGTGCTAGACCAGTGTTTTTCAACCTTGGCAACTTTAATATGTGTGGACTTCAACTCCCAAACTTCCCCAGTCAGCATTGCCAAGGTTGAAAAACACTGGTCTAGTTTATGCTAAAATAGACTGGGTAGCTTGTGGTTAAGCATGTTATAGAAAGCCAGCCATGGTGCCTTTACAAGACTTAAACAGATTTAGAAGAACACAGTTCATTGTATAAAAATTCACCTATATCCATTTTTCCTCCAAGAGTAGTGCACAAGATTTCCATCACCCTGTTTTATCCTTATAATCAAACTGTGACACTGAGAGTGACTGACCCAATGTCACTCTGTTAAATTCATAATGGAGTGAAGACTTTGTCTTTCTGGTCCTGGCTTATATGAACCCCAATGCCATAGAATGCCATACAACTACAGAAGTTACATAGTTAATTGCAATGGCCACCCATCTCTTCCTGAGCTACTTTTCTCTGCAGCTCAGCGCTTCCCTAAAAAGTGCTAACCTCAGGTTAACAAACTCTGCTCTGTGACCTTAATTAGTTGATTAGAACCCTCCAAGGGGCTTGTGCTGCTATCTGAAACTGACAAGAACCTCACAGCCAGAGCGTGCTAGGCAAACAACCAGCGCCAGCGCATTCCTTTCAATGTGTATTCCCCATTGTGGGCCTGCTTACTCTCTTGTAATCCCTTCCTCATCCATGAATGTAAATACAAACATTAATTACCTTCTTGCTAATTATCGCAACGCCTGGGTGAGCATTCCAAAGGGCAGGGGAGTAGGAGAAAAGGGCTATAAGATTTGCCCTTTTACCCGGCTTCCTCATGAGTCGAGTTCTGGAAACCTTCCCTGCCATTTGGGCTTACCCGGCCGTTTGGGGTTGTATCCTTCTGATGCTGTAAAGCAAAGGAAACGTGATTTTTACTTAGCAACTGCTTCATTTAAGGACCGAGTTGCTGGTCCCAATTGCAGTCGCTAAACAAGGACTACCTGTATCTGTTCTGTTCTATATCTTTCCCATTCCCACCCACCCCCCTTACATTAACTTAGATACTTAAAGAATTTCTAAACCCGAAAAGGGTTTTAGTGGTGATAACAGAACAAAAAGATAATAAAGTGAAAGACCCTTACAACAAGGAAGGCACATGACAGGAAGAACTATAGCTTGATGGCATATTTCCCCTGATCATGAATGATGGATAAGACCTCTGTCTGAAATCCCATCAAGGCAAGCTAAGTACTGGGAGATGTCACTTACCACCAAAGGAACAGCATGATGGATATACTGTATATGTATTTACAGTATGTATGTATGTAAATACTAGTTCATTGATATATCAGTTTCCTTCAGGGAACTTGGAGCAGCTTACTAATGAGTTACCAGTACGATACAGTGTTTACCATCTTCTGCAAGGAACAGCTATATTACTCTTGGGGGAATTCAGATACTAGATGACGTTGAACCATTTGCTCAGTTGGCACAAACTCATTCTCTGTTATATACTGTAGTTATATTAAAATATTTGCCATCCAGCACTTTGCTCACAGTTCCATTCCTTTGAAGCTTGGGTTTGCTCCAGCATTTGTTTCCCAGCTCTGAGAATGTGCAAATTTATTTTATTTATTTTTCAATTTCTATTACTGCACCATCTCCCCCGAAGGGGACTCTGGGCAGTTTACAAAATATAACAGTTAAAATAAATATAATTTATAAATATAAATAAATCTAAAACCGTACAAATCTACAATCATCAAAATTACTAATAAATTAAATATAAAATCCAAGAGGCGATAAGATGGTATTTTAAAAGGGCTCTATGGCACCACAAGTGAAACTCCCTTAACGACGGGGTCCGCAGCATGCCCTCTCTGCATAATCGAGTGGGACAGTTTGAAGTTATGGGGATGAGACGGTCCCTCAGGTAACCTGGTCCCATGCCATGTAGGGCTTTAAAGGTCATAACCAACACCTTGAATTGGACCCGGAAGCATACTGGCACCCAGTGCAGCTGGCGCAGCAGAGGTGTCACATGTGCCGATCTAGGGGCACCAATAACTGCGCGCGCAGCTGCATTCTAGACCAGTTGAAGCTTCTGGATACTCTTCAAGGGTAGCCCCATGTAGAGCACATTGCAGTAGTCTATATGGGAGATGACCAGGGCATGAGTGACTGTACGGAGGGACTCCCGATCCAGGAAAGGGCGTAACTGGCGCACAACACGAAGTTATGCAAAGGTCCTTCTGGCCACGACTGCCACCTGCTCTTCGAGCAGGAGTCGTGAGTCCATAAGGACCCCCAGGTTCCGCACTGAGTCTGAATGGGGTAGTGCAATCCCATTCAGAACCAAAGATGATAACTTCCCGGATCCGGAAGAGCCATCGATCCACAGCCACTCCGTCTTACCAGCGTTCAGCCGAAGCCTGTTGTTCCCCATCCAGACCCCCACAGCCTCCAGGCACTGAGAAAGGGCGGCCACCGCATCACTCATTACAAAATACTTTTGTAACCCTACTACTGATACTTGCTTTATTGCTTTTTTTTTATGTTGCCATCTAGCATTTTGCTTACAGATTTAGGGTTTCAGAAGCTACAAAGCCACTGTCCTCTTCCAGTGAGAGATTGGGGGGATAGATTTATTTTTCCCCAGTCTGAGGGGACTTCAGGTCATGAGAGCAGCGAGGACTATAGGAGCAGGTTTCCTGGCTGGATTTAGGGCTCAGACTCTGCCCAAAAGCAATGGGAGAACTGGAACCAGTCAGATCAAGTTGGCAGAGAAAGTATAGACAGAAATATCAGGGATATTTTATTTCTTTTCAGTGCTGCTATACTCACCATTTCTGTCCCTCTATCTCTTTGCCTATTTGCCTGCAGCAGATTGATGATTGCCAGCTTTTGTAGGGTGATCTAGGCCTCCTATGACTTGGTGTAACTATCTCATTCCACAAGAGGAAGGGCTTTGGTTTCAAGGGTGCTCAAAAACGCCTTGCATTTTTCTCCTCATATGCAGATACACAATATTGCATAGTTTATCAATATTCCCTATCAAGTAGCTACGTTGCCACTACACCAACCTTCCCTTACCCAACTAAGTGGCTGTGTTTATTGCCTACAAGTTCTTCTACTTTGCACCAGTGTTTGTCAGGTAGCAAACAACAGAGAAGCAGCCAATTATGTACTTTTCTTAATTACCCTGATATTGTCCATTTAGTCTTGGATATTTTGGATATTTGAATGCTAATTTCCTTGTGCTGGTTAATGACCACAGTAAAGACTACTACTAATTGGAACCCAAACCATGGCTTAGTATGATGTGTCAATCAGTCAATACCTGATCAGCTCCCCATATGGGACAGCTTCCTTGTTCCTTGGTTTCCCAACCTTGAGAACATTTGCATTTGCCCTTCTCAGCTAGTTTTGGTTGCTAGGCTAGTAGTATGGGTTCTTTCCAATTTTCTTGCTTGCATAAATTGATAGAAACTCCTCTTAAAGCACAAACACTTGGCTGAAACTCTTCCTTCTAGGGGCAACCGTGACAGACAGCATTGCTGAATTCAACAAGGACCCTTGTTCATACCAGTTAGAAGCAAAACTCTAACTTTATGGTTAGAACCAGAACCCAGCAGCCTAATTAGATGCTATATCCTCTTCCACCTCCCCCAGGTTTATATCCTAATAATTTACTTTGCAATTACTTGCTAAATTGCTCTGCTGGGCTGACTAAAATTTGAGTTTGGGAGGAATTCTATTGGAGTGCAGGAAGTTACCACCCAAGGTTTTTGTGAAGACAAAATAGGGAGAGAAAAACATACCTCATCTTGAATTACTCAGAGTAAGGGCCAGAAATATTACTTTTTTCCTGACTCTAGTTTCTATCCTGCTTCAATTGGACCAAATCTAAGCAGCTTAAAAAGTCAGGCAAAACAAAAAACAGCATAATACTAGAAACCATCATCATCATACACAAATTCTCCCTAAACAATGTACCTCTTACTCTGGAGACAAACACTCCAACATCCCCAAAATAATCATTTTCTATACTATATAATAAGCAAGAATGGTACATAGGAAGTCTGAGAACACTGCTCTCGAGGTAAAAGGTAATGTTGCTCCTGGCATCTCTCTTGGCTGATGGGGAAAGTAATTCCTTCCAATTCTAATGTAAATACTCCCTGTAGAAATTTACCCATAATCTGGATGTTCCTGGACAGCACACATGGGAAGAGGAAGCTGTGACTGAAGACATAGACTTTGTCTGTAGTCTGTCATGGCTCCCTTCAGTTGCGCCATCACAAGCAGATTAATTTGTGTGGGGAGCTATAGATGACCCAGGACAACGCATGGATGACTTACCATGGCTTCTTGGAGGAAACCAATAAGAATAGGCAATAGGTCAGCAATTTTGCGCTAGGTGAGGAATTTGGATCACTGTAGTCCCAACACATCAAGAGGGCAACAGCTTGGGAAAAGGCTGCACTGTATGCCTCCATCCCAGACCCCACCCCTCTCCTAGAAAGAGATCTTTCTATTTCAGGAGCTGACAGCCCACTTGTTTGTGGAGAAACAGAAATGAGTGAGGCCCAAGTGAGGCCAGGCAGAGTAGCCCCAGGTAATACAGGCTTTAAGTTTTCTTCCAGGTGGAAGTATTTGTTTTAAAGCAACACAAAAACAATACATTATTAGCACTGCTAACATGTAGTGTTTAGTTCCTTGTACTAAACTATAATCACCAGGTCTCAAGGTTCCTGATCCACTCTTTGGCGGACATCTGTATGGGCTTTCTGTTGCTTCAGAAGCAACTCTGGACCTGCATGCTCTCATGATATTGGCTGGCTTTGGAAGCCAGATCATTTTTGGTCTGGCTCCACTGTAATTCATCTGCAAGCAAAGGTGTTTCCTTCTTCACAATATAGTGGAACTGCTGAGTGGTCTGTTTTCCCAGTGGTGCGTGGGGGGGGGCTCTTGCCTCACCCCACCTCCCAAATTCAAGGCAGCCACGATTCTCCCCACCTGCTTCCCCACAAGCCTGTCTGTATGGTCTGTAAAGAATGTTTCATCCCCCTCCCAGCAGTGGAAAAACATGTTACAGCTATTGAGAGAAAGCCAACATATTACCTTCACCAATTCAGTTGCTGAATACAGCAAGGGAAACGGGGCTTGACAGCTATGCAGCTGTTCCTTTTACTAACTGGTGGGACTTTCTGGTGAACAGACAAGTGTATGCATGTGCTGAAAGCAAGGGTGGCACACCGTTATTTATTTATTTTATTTCATTTAAAGGTGGTGGGGTGAGGAGATTTATTTTGTAAGTCCAAGAGCTGCAGCAGCTCAGGGGCCAGGCTTTGATTATACTGTATACTGATATCTGTACTCCCCTAGCGGGCTGCTGGAGGGAGTACTAAATTGGCTTAAAAGGGATCTCTGCGTGTTCTCACCAATTAGAGGTCAGTGGAAGTGAAGATTATTGTTCTGAATTGTTAGAGAAGGAATGGGAGGGGAAAATGATTGACAGTGCCCTATAGCTGTGGGTACAAAGTTTTGCAGAAGTGCAGCAAACATAGGCTGACCATATTTCAGGATGGCAAAATGGGACGGGGTCTTATGTAATATTCCGTATTCATGAAAAAGACAGGGGTCACTGCCCCCTGGTCCACGCGATTGGCTCCCGCCTGCAAGCCCCGCCCCCGGTCTGCGCGATTGGCTCCCGCCTGCAAACCCCACCCCCTGGTCCATGCGATTGGCTCCCGCCTGCAAACCCCACCCCCCAGTCCACGCTCCGGCTCGGATCCTCCTTCCGCGCCATTCCCGCCGAGTTTGAAAAACAGGACAAAACTGAGATTTTTATGAAAACGACGGGACGGTTGAAAAATGCTAAAAAAACAGGACTGTCCCATTCAAAACGGGACGTATAATCAGCCTAAGCAAACATTTCCATTGTCCATGTTCTCATCATTATTTCACTCATTCCACTTCTCCAAGTGGCAAGAAGTCCTAGGAGCAAAGATTCACTGGATGGTGAAAGATTTATTTATGTATTTATTTTTATTTTTCAATTTCTATCACCGCACCATCTCCCCCAAAGGGGACTCTGGGCGGTTCCCAGAGGCTTACTGGTGTTTTGTAATATTTGCATCTATTTGCAAATATACAGGTTGAGCATTGATAGATGAGCAACTTAAATATTTCAACAGGCAGGGGCACCAGAAGTTTTCAGAAATTTCAGATCTCCAACATTAAGATGTCTAAGAGTCCAAACTTGTCTTTTCTGTCATTCTCTGCTTATACTCAAGCTTTTTGTCATGCAATTGCCTTGCTTGGTTTGCAGAAAACAATGTCTTCTTGTTTGTAAACTTCTCTTGCTTCCCATGCCTGATGCACATATAAAAGAGGCAGTGCTTCAATTCTACACTTGCAGCCACCATCTTGACTTCCCCTGCCGTGCAGATACTTCTGGTGAAGGGGCAGTTCTAGGAGTACAAATTAGGACAAGGAAAGTCCAAACACGTAGGACCAGCTTGACATTGTTTTGCTTCTGGTCAATGAAGCCAAGCCATTCTTCTTCCACTGATCATAGCATTATAGCGAATAGATGTTGTTGAAAATGCATAAACTGCATGTAATATCCAAAGCTGTAGCTTTATTGTGAAAGAAAATGCCATAGTCAGTGAGCACCTCAATGGAGTCAGTAGCTGTGTTTGCAGGACATACTTATTCATACATGACTGAACTCAAGCCAATTGTCTTATGTCTACACATCAGGATGACCCATCAGCACACCCCGGGGCTGAATTTCCACAACACACCAGGCTAAAATCACTGGTTTGTAGTTCAGTATACCATGCAAACACAACCAGCATAATGGAGGTTCTAGCACTACAGTATATATCCATATTTCAGAAGGTAACCTTTAAGTAGGATACAATGCTGAGCACTAGAGTGTTTGGGGAGTGAGGAGAGACACTCAGCAGGTCCTAGGTGTCAAAATTGGGGTATTAACAGAATGACAGGAATGTTTCAAAAAGGGCTCTCCCTTTATCTGAACGATGTGGCACGGCTACTGTGCTTGCAGGACAGGCTAAAGGTATTTTCTCCCCCATCTCAGACCTCAAATGGCATCTACAGCCCTCCTCATTTTTTTTTACAGATGACCCCCATTATGGCTTGGACTTGGAACCCATCCCAGGACTTACCTGCAACCAAACTCTATTCTTAGGCAAGAAGTAGTTCTGACTTCATGCACAAACTGAATTCCCCTGCCACATCCTGCAATTTGCAATGTGGTGGGACAAGAATAACTGCTGCTGAATACAAGATTGGCTTTCTGAGATACAGGAAAAGAGGCTGTTTTAAAATATTTGCTGCAGGGTGTGTCACCAGACTGTGTGCAATTCCTTTTGACCAGCTCCTGCTCAGTGCTCAAAAGCAGCTCACCAGCTTACCTTAGAAAGAGCTACAAGCTGCTAGACATACAGTCTTCCCCAGCTTACATCAGTTAATTCACTGAATTATTACCCCACTACCTACTGGACATTTGGGGAGGGGAGATTCAGGGCAGAATTATACAGCTTAAGACAAATAGAGATTTCCAGATTTCCCAAACCTGGCTTGAAATACTAAAATGCAGGAGGGAGATTTGCAGGAACGGAAACTGAATGGGAGGTGACATTTAAACATTTCCTACCACCACTCTTCTCCAAGTCACTTTGTTGCCCACTTTTCTTCCAGCTAAATTCCAAAATCAGGGGAAATGCTTCCTAGAACCCCTTCTTCCTCCAACATCTCATCCCATGTCCCATATCTTTGTCCACTGCCAAGCTGAAGTGCTACCCATCCATCCTTGAGTGAGCAGAAAATGACATGTGCTGTCCTCACTGCTGATCCCTACCCTACTTCAAGCCACTGCAGTCACCTGATTTCCCTAACACAGGGGTCCCCAACCCCCGGGCCGCGGACCGGTACCGGTCCGAGGCCTGTTAGGAACCGGGCCGCACACTTCCATCCGCGCCATCCCGAAACCATCCCCCCCGGGCCGCGTGGGCCGTGGCCTGTTAGGAACCGGGCCGCACACTTCTGTCTGCGCCATCCCGTCCACTTACCACTTCCGTCCGCGCCATCCCAAAACCATCCCCCCCGGTCCATGCAGTCCATGGCCTGTTAGGAACTGGGCCACACACTTCCATCCACGCCATCCCGAAACCATCCCCCCCGGTCCGTGGAAAAATTGTCTTCCACAAAACCAGTCCCTGGTGCCAAAAAGGTTGGGGACCACTGCTTAACAGATTTGTATAACTCTTGAGGCTGTCTTTTCTGCCAGGATAATCTGATCTAATAACAACGTAGCTGAGGACAATGTTACAGCTGTTTCATTGACATGAACTGGGGATGAATTGAAGGCAAGACTGTGGGGACAAGCAGAAAAAAATATGTTAATGGGGCATGTTTATGCTTAGATATAAGTGGGGAAAGGCCACTTACGAAGTCTTAAGAAGCCCAGCTGGTCCATCGAATCCAATATCCTGTTTCTTACTATGGTTAACCAGACACCACTGGGATATCTGTAGGCTGGGAACTAGTATGCAAAAGTTGAGCAACACTATCACACCTTGCAGCAGCAAATTCTATTGTTCAACTATTCATTTGCTAAAAGTTGAGGGGCACGATTTGGAGATCACGGACTATACTTGCCTGTGGTTTACAAGCCAAATGCTGCATTCCAAAAAGTTGGTATGAACAGGATAAAGAAGTTAATGAGACGTGGACAAAACCTAACTTTGATCTGATGCGGAGATAAATAAGATTACTTAACATTACTTAAATACAGTCAGATTATCACATACTTAATAACTTGCTCCTATTTCACATTAAAAATTACAATTTGGACATAATTTTGGAGGGCATTTGAGACCACACCCAAACTCTTTGTTGCCTTGGCACCTCAGATGCACATAAATACCCTGCTATATGCTGTTTTGTAAATCCTTGACTTCCTTGAGCTATCCACCATTAGCTCAAGGTCCATCCTAGCCAGTCATCTCAGCTCAGAAGCCTTTCATATGTTTATAAAATTTCATTTTTTGCCCCAATGTGCTACACTTCCTTATACTGAACTATATTTGCCATCTAAATGCCATCTTCCCATTCTGGAGAGATCCTTTTGGAACCTATCACTGTCCCCTTTTAACATTTTTTTTAACAATAATTTTATTAAAAAATACAATTAAAAAGATAAAAACTAATACAAACTAAAGAAAATTAAAGAAAAAGAAAAAATAGAAAGTGCAGAAAAGAAAAAGAAATAGAAAGAAAAATAGAAAAGAAAGAAAAAATAATATAGTAAAGAAAAAGAAAAGTAATATATAAAGAAATGACTTCCCCCTTCATCACAAGTATAAACAATTTTAGTAACTTATCACCTTTTCTTAAAATTCAACAAATGATCTCTTCCTCCCATATCCCATCTCTTATGTATAAACAAACCCTTAAAGCCTCGTTGTTCAGTCCTGATCAGCAAAAGTCCATTAAGGGTTACCAGAGATAACAACATATCTATTTTAACCTTGACCAAACAAACCAACTTTATATTCCTTCCTTTTACTTTTAACAATCTTGATCTTTAGTCCCTTCAAATAATGTCCTAGAACTTGATTTCTTTTCATATTTTCTTTGTCCTTTCTCACAAAATTCTTCAGAGATTTAACATGTCTCTTTTGTAAATCCAATATAGGAAAATTATCTAGGTCACTCTCTTGGTTTGTTATTTGTATATCCCTTTTAATTATTAAGACATCAGCCAGTTTCATTTGTATGTCCAGTGTAGCATCTTTTTCCATATCATTCTTGTAGCCTGTCATTTTAAAATCCACTTTCAGATCAGTTTTGTCTTGTCTGGTAAAACCTGTTCCTCTTCCATAACATCTTTTAAACACAGTCTATCTATAGAGGCAGACACTCTTAAAATTAACATCTGGGTCCATTGTTCAAAAATATCCTTCAATATGTCCAAAGTTAAAATATTTTGCTCCATTCTGTATTAGTAAGTCAAATTTAAGTGTTCTTCTCCTTTAATGTAATCTTTAGTTCCTTCTGGTCCCCTCTAGTGTCCAACCTTCAAAGTCCCATCCTATCTTGGTGTTTTTTTTAAGAATTCAAAACAACAGCATTTTCCCACAAGAAGGATTCTTATAATTAATTCCAAAATCGTATTTCTAATCCATCTGGACCCTTAGTCCATTTGTAACTTTCCAAAATCAAAGTTCCAATCACCCTTTTGCAGATTATTCCAAAAGAAAAAAAATAAAGTCCTTAAACTTGTATTTAAAACTTCTTTTGCTAAAGATTGAAGGAAACTCACCCGGTGCTGTAAAACCTGTTGATCCAAAGGTTCCTAATAGCTGAAAATCAGTTAACAATTTCCAGAAGTGATTAGAAAAGGAAGTATGTGAACCCAGTGTCCTTAAAGGCGCTGACCGTGGTTTGAGCAAAAAGATGGCATTCCCTCATCTCCCAGAACTCTAATCCCGCTGGAGACTGCTGTCTTGCAGTCTCCTCGCAAGGAGCAACTGATGGAGCACTTGTGGGCCATCTCAAGTCCTCTCCTTGTCTGGAGAAGAATTATCAAAGAGACGGTCTACTCGTCAGCTCTTTATTCTGCCACGGTCATTGGCTCCACTTTTAGCAGAGCTGTCTTCAGTTTGCCATGTCTTCTCCAGAAGTCTCCCCGTTTAACCTTCTAGAAAATTTGTTAGCATCAACAAACATAGCTACTTCAGCTATCACTTTTAGTTTATAGTATAAAACAGCATAAAACAGCACCAAATCTACCCACACAGACTTTCTTGCATGACCAAACTTCATATCAATCTACATCATGGACAGGCAGAACCATGAAATGGTGTAGTGGTGGTGAGTATAGAAAAATAGTGAGATGATTTAGACCACCCCCAACCTTTGTATCTTTGCCCATATAGTTGTAAGAATACAGGGCTTCTCTGGATGATCAAGCCTTCTGGAAAACAAGGATCTCTTCTAGAACAGGTTTTCTGAAGAAGAGGAGCTTCAGATCATGCATACAGTATCCTTCATACCTACAGTGGTCTCTTCAGGGTATATTATATTGCAACCCATTCTTCCTTTACCGGGTAGATAACTCTACAGTTCCCAACCAGTGTGAGTCATTGGACATTCTGGATGGGAATTCAGGGAGCTATTGTCCCAACACATCCAGAGGACAGCAAGTCTGGAAAGGCTATACTAATCAGATGCATAAAGTGAAGAGACAAGACTTGCTTTATCCTAATGTCATATTCCACCCTATGAATATTATGAAGGATATTGAATGTCCCAAATTCAAAGATGGTGGTAGCCACTCAGGTGGCAATGTCGATTTTAAAAGAAAAGGCAGAGAGGAGGAGGAGGAGGAGGAGGAGGAGGAGGAGGAGGAGGAGGAGGAGGAGGAGGAGGAGGAGGAGGAGGAGGAGAGGGCTTTGCAGATAAGTAGACTGGGCTTTGCAGATGCACAGCTTAGGAGCATACCTCTAAATCCTTGATAGCTGTTCTACAAATGCTCCCAATAAAGTTTAAAGTCTTTTTTTTTAAGACAGCATGCACCAGTCCATAGCAGACTACCTGGTTTAACAGGTTTCTGGCAGCTGCTCCACACAAAAATGAAATGGGCCATTAATCCTTCTTCCCCTTCCCTTCCTCCCAGGATTGGAGCCATAGGTCTGCCCCCCCACTGGTCTTGCATCACCCTCTGCTTTATCTTTGCTCACTATCAGGTTCTCTGCTATTGTATCAGGTGGGTGGGAAGCTGATTCTAAGCAACCGAACTATGTACCCATTCTCTAATCTTTCACTGAGTGGGCACCACCTATATAAGCTTTAGTATTTGCTGTTTCCTCAAGTCTGCAGTATATTATCAGTTTGTTTAATGATGAAAATAAAGCTAGGTGTGCTGGAATCTTAGGCTTTAGCAACAGGTACACACTCTGGCCACCTCTTTGCTGCTACCCTTAAGCTTTTGGGATAGGTATATTTGCCCAACCACATCAGCACTGGGGGAAAGTAATGTCAAATGTCCATTGATTTTATGCACAGCAGCCTCTAAACTATACTCAGGCAACATACTCTATTGCAATACAGATACACTACTATAGATTTCTGGTCAGTTCATGCTGTATGTGACTATTTTTAATGCCAACCACTGATCCAGAATCCCAGACCTAAGATGAACCACTGCTTAAGTTGGAGGACAATCTGCCTCTCCCCATTCCTTATAGCAACACTGCCACCAGCTGCCAACCAACCATCTAGTTAGGCACCAGCAGGTTCTCCACAAATGATTTATAACATTTTTAGAGTCATCCAAACATTGTTGGAGCCAGTAATGAAGACTGGCTTTATATTGCCTCAAAGAGGCTGGATGATGTTACTTGTAGGGAAATGCCCAAAATGTACTACTCCAGTGGAAAGCAAATAGAGAGCATCACACTGTAGGTGCAAAGAAGAAGTTGCTCGGCATGGCCGGATGGAAGGCAGCAGGTGGCCCTTGACCCAATTCACCACTTGAAACTACAACTTGATTTCACTTAATAATAGAGTGAAATGATATACAGAAATAGAAACAGAAACTTATTCCTTCTATTTCCCCCAAACCCTTTGGCTATATCCACTGTCTTGGTTAGTAGCATGGGAACAAGTAAGTCTGTCTGGTCCCTCGGTTCTTGCTCATTTCAAAGTGATAGCACTCCCATTAAGAAAGTAGCCCATAATGATTCCCACTAGGAGTAATAAGCTATAAGGAGTCCAGTAAATGTCTTCATGGTGGCCAACCATGGAAGCCTCCAAGTATGAAATGAAGGCAAGAGCGCCGTCCTACTATTGTCCCCCAGTACCTGATATTGAGAGATATGGTACTTCTCATCCTGGAGGCAGTATGTCTCATCATCACTAGCAGAGAAAGAATACTTCTATTTTGTAATCCCCATTTAAGTCCTGCTACACTGCATCTTGTTCCATCTTTTAACTATACCCACCCTTCCTTCCTCCCTCCCTCGCTTCCCCAAATACTTATCTACTGCTGCAAATACAGAAGCTCCAATGGAATAAATTTCTGCAACCCAATGCTTATACTCTATTATCTTTTCTGTTGTTTGACCTTAAGGACTCACTTAGACTTAAAGAAAAAGATGCTTGTTGTGCCCAAGAGAGAGAGAGATGCACAAAAGTTGGATACTTCTGATAAAACTGGTTAAAGTTGGCCTGTAAAAACCTGTGTCATAATCAGATAGGATTTAAAGTCCCACATAAATTTGTTTCCAAGAAAGGTAAAAGGTTCATCCACACATTCTGCTTGCCTTAGCCTAAAGACACGACTACAGTAACCTCCTGTTGAGGACATGCATGATATTCCCCTCCCAGGTGGCCCACCATCCATAATTTCTTGCTCTGCTGCAAAAACAGTGGTTTTCAACTTCTGCCAGCACTAGCCATTCCAAATGGTCGAACTTCAATGAACTGTTCCAAGATGAACTGCAGGGGGGAGGGGGCTGTTGCCCTCTCTTACTGGCCACCTGAAGCTACTGCGGGCACATCCCCTGCTCTTGTCCCTGGCCATTCGTTTTCAGGGCTGCTCTTCTGTTGGCAGTGGGAGAGTCAGGGCTCTCCCACTGTACCAAAGATCTCTCTTACCACTCTTGCCAATCCAGGCAAGGCAGGAAATATGGGGAGAGAAGAAGGGGAAGTGGGTATTTTGGTTGCCCGTTCTCCCAGCACCACAAAGACTCTCCTCCCCCTACAGAGTGGGGAAGGGGGATGCAGTCTTCTGCTGTCAGTTCTTTGATCTCTGTGGAATTGGAGAACTGGCACCAAAGGAGGCATTTCCCACTCTGACTCTCCCCCTCAACACACACACTTCTGGTGCAGACAGGATCTCTGCCCAGGCAGAGCAGAGGTTGGAAGTGCAGCTAACGCTTCTTCAAGGCAGCATCGTTTTCTGCCTTGTCTCCTGTCTCCTTCACTTCAGAGGAGACTTTTATGCTGTCATGTGGAAGAGCCCTTAGTTGGCATTATCAGGCTCAGAAACTTAACTACAAATCAGGAAATTCCTGATTCAGATATCAACCTCTGCCAAATAGTCACAAGATAGAGCTAAGAAAGCCACTATCACTCAGCTCCTTGGAATATGGAGAATAATTCCCATTTAGGGTAAGATAACGAAGTCACTAGGGGTTTCACAAGAGGTCATGATTAAAAAAAATAAACATAATTTTTTGAACTTTGCGCACCATACTAGTGCTCATAGAAATGGGAATTTTTACACACTGCAACTTACTTACTCCTACTTAGCCACATTGCTATGTTGTAAATGTTGGGAAATGAGGATTGTGTAGGTTAGAAGTAAATTGTACTGTGAAGTTTTTGTATTTTTTGCTATTTTTGTGGAAGGGGTTCCCTGAGACCTGAAAATTATTGCAAGGGATCCTCCAGGGTAAAAAGGTTCAGAAAGGCTGCCTTAGAGTGACAAGGGAGATACAGACAGGTCAAGAGCATTATGGGAAAATAAAATAGCAGATAGTGCATCATCACCCATCTTAGTCTGCTGTCTTATCCAAAGGGCATTTTGTTGGGAGAAGGACTTAAATCTGGATTCAATTTGGAGAAATAGTTTGTCAAAACCTTCTGAGGTTGGAAAGGGGAGTGATCTTGCTGCGTTCATCAGGTGTGATTCAAAATATTTTATTTTATTTTATTTATTTAATTTATATAACCGCCCATCTCCCCCAACGGGGAACTCTCATCAACTCCATCTTATAGATCAGCCTTCCCCATCCTAGGATCTTCCACATGTGTTGGGACCACAGATACAAGAACGTCTAACCCCCATACTTAATAAAATGCTGTTAATTCTAATCTCAACATATCTGGAAGGAACCAGCTTGGGAAATGGTAGTATGGAGCTGTAGTTGATCTGGTCTAGATACACAGAGACATCTATATCTCAATCTTTCAGTAGGACCTATTATGTGGAAATGCATATATCTTTGCTGCTTCAGTATTCACAGTGTCAGTCACTCTATTCATAAGTCTCTTGCTTGCTTACACATCCACAATACTCTGTAAGACAACCCCAAGTCTTCTATTTGCTTTTTTTCCCCTCTGTGTACAGTAAAATCTTTTAAAAGCTATTAAAACAGATTTACAGGATGCCCAGATGGTTGTTGGTTTGTTTTTCCCTCTAGAAACGTGCCATGAACTTTACATTCCTTTCTGGGTATCTTACACGTAACAGTAATTTTTTTAAAAAAATGCAATCATGTCTGTTGCATGGAATGTGCAATCTGCTCCTTCCAATCCAGAGTCATCTCAAGGTGTTAGCAAAGGATAACAGATGCTTCCTAAACATATTTCCTTCTCCCCAAACTAGCTGACTAGAAGTATGTCGATGAAGGTTCTCAGTCATCCAGGTGGAACAGTCTGTGGCTTGAATCATGTCAACTGGATTTCTATTTTCTCAGTGGAAACGTTTCGCTCCTTATCCAAGGAAGAAGACTGAAGAAGCTCCTTGGATAAGGAGTGAAACGTTTCTACTGAGAAAATAGAAATCCAGTTGACATGATTCAAGCCACATAGCTGACTAGAACTTTCCAGCACAAGTACAAGACATGTTGTGACCTTAAACAGCTTGAATTCTTCCCCCCACCCCCAGGCATGCAGCAGAAGCTATATGAGACCGCTCCAGCCTCCCTGGAGCCAACCAACCCCTTAGTGTTCTTCTTGGCCAGGAACTGGATTTGGTGTAGGCATGTTCGCAAGTTGCTAGATTTCAGGCTCCCAACTAGGACTTAATAGTCCATCAGAACCTTTTGATTTACAGGGCTTAACTTGGCTTCTAGGCTAGGACTTGGTAGAAGTCTTATAGGCATGGCTCAGCTAGATTATTCATTTATTTATTGGATTTATAGGGCCATTCAGCTCAAACAGTGTGACTCTGTGCAGTGTACAACAGAAAAACAAACAATAAACCTAAAGAACCACATAACATTCAAACCACATAACATTAAAATAATCATTGTTTTAATAACATCAAGAATAACATCCAATGAAACTTTTGATTGTGCGCTGTCAGTGTGAATGTACAAGTGCCTCTTTATACCACTGGTAGTTCAAACCCTTAGCTTTTTATTCTCACCCTTCTCATGAATGAATGGACTTCATGTGGCACTGGATAACCTTGAGGCTGAGCAGTGTTGAGGGTTCACCTAACTGCCAAATCTAGCCTGAGAACCACTGGTTCTTAGCTTCTCACATGCAGCCATCCCCCCTCCAGTTTTCAGTGGAGTATAATATACCGAATACGGATACTGACCATTTTCCCCACCCTAATCTTTCTATCCACATAGCCTTCAAATAACAAGAGAAAGCTAACTGGAAAGTTTGATCTAAACCAAAAAGGCCATATTTTCTAAGAGGAATCTAATTCTCTCAGTGTTTGAAAATGCCAACCTAGTGATTATTGACCATTACAGAACTCTTTATGAACTAAAATATCTGAAAGGAAGTATTCCATGTTTCAACTCGACTTACTCTCCACAGAAAAAGGTTACATGTCATCCTGTTTCTCCTCAACTGTTACCTAATCTACCTCATGATAAAACACAAAGGGGCTTCCAGTGTGAGTCATGGCTGACTGAAGACGTCTCCGCAAATGAGCGGAGATGACGACTGCTGTGAAGAACGAAAGACCGGCGAGTAGACCAGTCCTTCAAATCTCTCTGAAGGAGGAGAGATCAGGAGATCACTCACAAGTGTTCTGAATGGCAGCTCCTTGTGAGGAGACCATAAAACAGTGGTCTCCCGCGGCTTTGAGCGCCAGGAGCTGAGGGAGGCAACATCTTTGCTTTCAGCAGCGGCAGAGCCTTTAATAAGGACCCTAAGCCAGCCAAACTCACTTTCTAATCACATTCGTAAATGTTCAATTTAACCACTATGGATATTAGAGACCTTCAAAATGGTGAGCTTAATTTGACACCTGGTGAGTTTTACTTTTTTCAGAAAAGTATCTGGACATGGAACAGCTGCGACAAGAAATCCTGGACAATGCCTCTTTATGGGATTTACAAAGTAGGCTGGTGAAAGCTTTGAAGACTCTTTTTAAATGCCATAGGAATGATTTAAAGGTCAAGATTGTGCAGAACAAAAAGAAGGAATATAAAGTTGGACTATTTGACCAGGGATAAACTATTTCTTTGATATTTCTGGTAACTCCTAATTAGGCTGACCATATTTCCTTCAGATGAAAACGGGACTTTGGGGATGGCAAAACGGGACAGGGTCTTATGCCACCATGCTGGCCTCCAAACCCCGCCCCCCAGTCCACGCAATTGGCTCCCGCCTGCAAACCCCGTCCCCGCCCCACACGATTGGCTCCCGCCTGCAAACCCCGCCTTCGAAAGGGCAGGCTCCGGGGACCCCGAAAATGCCCTCAGTCTAGGCAGGGAGGCTGCGCGCACGCGCATGTTGCCAAAGGGCGCTCAGCTGTTCTGTGGGGAGAATTTCCACCCCGGCTCCAGGGCAGCGTGTGCGTGCGGGGAGGAGGCTTTTGCCTCCCTGCCAGAACCGAGGGCATTTTCGGGGTCCCCGGAGCCTGCCCTTTTGAAGGGGCAGTGGCAGCAGCGGCAACCCGGAAGCACCGCCACCGGCACTTCCGTGTTTTTGTTTGGAAAGCCGTGGCCTAGTGTGTGTGTGTGTGTGTGCGTGCGTGTGCACGATTACGCTGAGCAAGTAATCTGCACGCATGCACACACACACACACACACACACACACCCTCTTCCCACAACCTTCCCGTGCCTGCTTTCCCTGGCCTCACCACTGCTGGGCAGACAATCTCAGGATCAGGTAAGGAGGCAGGAACCTGGACTGTGGTGCTGTGTCTGCTGCTGGGATCGCACGTGGCAACTGGGCTTCCAGTTGCCGCGCTGATAGGGCCTCTTCCGGGCTGCCTCCAATGGCAAGTCCAGCTCCAGTCCTCCTTCCTGTCTTCCTGTCCTCCTTCCCACCGGGTTTAAAAAAGGGACAAAATTGAGATTTTTATCAAAACGACGGGACGGTTGAAAAATGCTAAAATAACGGGACTGTCCCGTTCAAAACGGGACGTATGGTCACCCTACTCCTAATGGACTTTTTGCTGAACTAGGATTGAAAAGATGATGATTTCTGTATTGCGTATAGATAAAAGTTAGGCTATGGGGAGAAGAGTTTTTTTATTTGTAACTTTAAAAGAGGGTGAAAAGTTAGTATATTAGCTTATGCTCGGTGTGATGAAGGTTGGAAGCCACTTCTTTATTATTGTCTTTGTTTTCTTTTTCTTTTCTTTTTCTTTTTTCTGTACCTTCTGAACTTTTATTTTATTTTATTTTATTTTTTTCTTCTAGTTGTGCACTAGCTCTGACTGGGGAAGTGCACCTCCATGCAGAATTAAAGATGAAAGATCCCCAAAGCTAGACAGCCTTAAAGCCCATGGCCATTCAGTCTTTCCCAGGTTGAGCCGAAACCTGTTCTCCCCCATCCAGACGTTCATAGCCTCCAGGCACTGGGAAAGGACCTCAACAGCATTGCCTGGCTGGCCCAGAGTAGAGAACTACAACTGGATATCATCACCATACTGATGATAGTGCACCCCTTGCTGCTCATTACCCGCCCAGTGGCTTCATGTAGATGTTAAATAGGATGAGGGAAAGAGTAGAGACCATAGGCTCAACTTGTTCCTCCCACCCCACAACACTGACTGGAAGAGTCCCCTTGGGGGAGATGGTGCGGTGATAAAAGTCGAAATACAAATAAATAAATAAATAAACCAGCTCTGGAGAAAGGAGGAGAACCACTGTAACACAGTGTCTCTCATGCCAACTCGCTGAACTGGTTCAGAAGGATACCACGATCATGATGGAGTCTTGAAGGTTAATAAAAGAACTCCAAGCAGCTAACAACAATCTTGCAGAGTAGAAGCATGAACCAGCAGGGAACTTGCACTTTAAGCTTAATTACATTCAGAAATAAATTCAGTCTTCACACATTAGTTAGATGAAGAAAAATAGAGATAGCTTACATTTATTCAGTAGATCTGGATACAAGTAGATTCATGGTAGATCTGCATGCAAGCGAGATGTAATGGATGAGAGCTGCATCTTGCAGCCCTCCTGCTTGCAGGTGTGCCCAAAGAGTAATGGAGAATGAGAATCCACAAACCAAGAAGAAGAGGAAATCAGATGACCCAGGTGACTGGCACAAGCACAATAGAGATGCATTTACTAGAAAAGACCCCCCCTTATGCTTATGAGACAATGCTGAGTTGATTCCTGATAATCCCAATAGATCAATGGTATCAAAAGCTGCTTGAGAGATCAAGAAGGGCCAGGATGGATACACTATGGATCCCAAGCCCATTAGAGGTCATTGACAAGCACAGTCAATGTTGTTTCAGTACAATAACCAACCCTGAATCCTGACTGAAAAGGTTCCAGATAATATGCTTCTTTCAGTGCCCACTGGAGCTATAAACCAACCACCTTCTCTAAAAAGGGAAGGTTGGAGACTGGATGAAAATTGTCCAGATGTGTTGGGTCCAGTGTAGGTCTTTTAAGGAGGGGGCAGATGGAATCACCACTCCCACAGATCAGCATTCACCACTGCACAAGCCCAACCACTCCCAGCTCCCAGGAGACCTTCATCAACCAGGAAGGACAGGGATCTAAAATACAGGTGGCTGAGCTCACAGCTCCGAGGACCCTGTCCAGTTCATTGGGGCCAACAGGTTGGAACTCAGATAACCAGGC
This sequence comes from Charina bottae, assembly GCA_023362775.1. NCBI lineage: Eukaryota > Metazoa > Chordata > Lepidosauria > Squamata > Charinaidae > Charina > Charina bottae. The sequence goes on along the minus strand of JALMGJ010000001.1, from coordinate 74,158,451 downwards.
TAGACCATGCCTCAGGCAACTCCACAGGACCTGTACAACTGGATTCCAACTCTGAGTAACTTTATCTGACAGTTGTCTAGAATAATCTTCACAGTGGCCCTACAAGAGTTCCTGTGGCTCCTCCTTGCCCAGGAGGGACTGGGTCACTCTAAATAGGGCCACTGGCCAGCTCTCTGTGGACACAATAAGGGCAGAGAAATAACTATGCTTCACCAGACGTATCGCCACAAAGTAGTCCTTAAGGAAGGCTTGTACCCATGTCAGTCAAGTTCACTTTATTCCGTATACTGTCATCTGGGCCAAAAGAGAACATGTCTTGGACATCATCTGTGTGCCAGCTCTTCATATACTAGTAATGTGTTGCCATTTTCCCCATCAGTCTTTTCTTCTTAAGGCTGGGGAAAGCAGTTCCCAGGTTTTTCCTTAGAGGAATTTGTTTCTAATCCCCTTGGCCTTCCAGTTTGGCCTAGAATCACCATTTTCACAACTGAGGAACATTGGGTTTGGTTCAGTGGTTGCTGTAGCTTTAGGGGAAAGGACTACTGCTTATACAAATTGGGACAACTAATTCCTGCTTTCTGCTTCTTTCAACACAACATTCTCTTCTGCTCCTAAGAAACCTGCGAACTTTCATGATCAACTTCTTGGAGATCAGAAAGGATTTCAGTGGATAATAAGGTATCAGTAACATTCAGATGCATTAACACAAACGTTTGGGACAGAAATCCAGGACCTCATTCAGCAGAGTAAGCAGGAAGGCAGCTGTGTTGGTTTATCCCACTTTGAAGGATGTGAAGCAATTCAAATTATATTTTTTAAAAACTCATTAGATTTAGAATCTAAAAGAACATCACTGCAGTATTAATCAGATAACCCAACCAGTGGGAGGCTGAAGTGGTAACCATTAAAGCAAAGTCACCATTATTCAGCATATAAACCTTTAGATTTAACTGCAAGATTGCAACATAATGGTTTTCCTAGGCTGTGTATGATTCTTGCACTCTAACCTTACAATATAGCTGGGGATGATAGTTGTTGCTTTAAAAAATTTTTTAATTTTTATAAATACGTAATGCAGGTGGAATTTACCATATGACATAGTCCAATCAGAAAAGATGTCACCCAGTTTCCATATATGATTCAATTGTTAAAGGTATGGTTCTGCCCAGATATTAGACCAAATTGACTAATGTAGCAGCCTACCACAACCCCTAGAAACACCAGTACTAATCGAGCAAAGGTTTTGGAATTTCCTCATAGTTTATCCTGTTCAGAAGTAGCTAAGCAGGTCTAGGTCAACTGCTGGGGACCCCCAAAATGGAAGAAACAGGTAAAAACAGCTGGCTTGATGGGGCTTGCATGTGAAAGCCTGAGACATCATCATCAATCTTTATTTCGGTCATAGACCAGCATAGAACTAATAACATAACAGTTATGCTAAAATAGAAATAGAAATAAAAAACATATTGATAGAATAAAATAACAACATGACATGACATGACAAAACAATTCCATGATTGGAACAGGAGATTCTTCTCAAAATACTTTTTACTCAGTAGATGACAGCTAAGGAAAAACTCTTTCAGTTAGGACATATTTTTGGTTGAACACCCTGGAAAAATATTATTGGCTATCATTTTGTTAAGAGGTCAAAACTTTCTGTGCACGTAGGCATTTTAAGGTATTTAGTTTCCCTTATTGTATTTGTAATGCTGTTTTTATTTTGATTACTAAAATAATTATACCTTGTAGTTAATACATACCTTCTGAGGAAGAAAAGAAGGTTTGGGTACTTCCGTTATGAATGGGAAGTTTAGAAAAAGATGGTTTTAAGGCCAAGTTGTACATGAGAATAATCACGCCACTGGCAGTTTTTAATTATTGGATAAGCAAGTCCACGGAATGATGGGTCTTTTTGTTCCCCTCTCCCTGTACCTCCTGGTCCCCTCCAGAAATCAGCAACTAACGGCCCCTCCAAATGTGCAGAGCGGATTGTGAGGGTCTATTGGGGGGACTGTAGGACTGAAGGGAAAGTTGCCTCCCACCCATTGTTTCCTGCAACATTATTTTTATCAGTTGTGATAGTGAGCTGCAACTTAGTCTCCCTGCATGTAATAGCCATACTGACAATCCCATTGTTCTGCATTTGGCTACAGTTGAAGTTTTAGATACAGCGGTCCCCAACCTTTTTGGCACCAGGGACCGGTTTCGTGGAAGACAATTTTTCCACAGACTGGGGGGGGGGGGGGATGGTTTCAGGATGGCGCAGACGGAAGTGGTAAGCGGATGGGATGGTGCGGACGAAAGTGTGCGGCCCGGTTCCTAACAACCTTTTTGGCACCAGGGACCAGTTTCGTGGAAGACAATTTTTCCACGGACCGGGGGGGGGATGGTTTCAGGATGGCGCAGACAGAAGTGGTAAGTGGATGGGATGGTGCGGACGAAAGTGTGCGGCCCGGTTCCTAACAACCTTTTTGGCACCAGGGACCAGTTTCGTGGAAGACAATTTTTTCACGGACCGGGGGGGGGGGGATGGTTTTGGGATGGCGCAGACGGAAGTGGTAAGCGGACGGGATGGCGCAGATGGAAGTCTGCGGCCTGGTTCCTAACAGGCCACGGACCGGGACCAGTCTGTGGCCCGGTGGTTGGGGACCCCAGTTTTAGAAGACAAAAGCTGAGTTCATTCAACGCCCAAGATTAGGCTCGAATGGGGTTGGGTAGTTTGCCATTCAGTGTGTTGTGGGAAGCCCAGTCTTTGTCTTAGGCTGTGTAAACTAGGCCATCACATTAACCAATAACATGGCTTCTCAGTTTGGGCAGAACATGTTAGGAGAGTACAGCAATTGTGTTTGTTAACCTGGAATTGGGGTATTGTATGAATCCAGCCACAGAGGCCCAACCTGTATCAATAGGTAAATGACCCTGATCTTTTAAAATAATTGCTAGGACAATGTGTTCCATGTGTAGAGATTAACGCTGTGCAAAGCATTCAATGCAGCACACACACACTAATAAACATTTAAATCTCTTTAACTGAAATAGCATATCCACAACTGAACCCCACCCTGCTAAGTCACTAGACTTGATTAATCTCCACAATCTTGAAGTTAATATGAGTACTTTAACATTTAGAGAGGATATCATGTCTCCAGGTCTTTTCCAGTTGAAGAAAGAAATACTATCTTTCTGGGTAGCTCTTTAATAACCCCGCTTCTTAAGTCTTAAAAAAATTATAAGTAGAGCTGCAGTATAATAGCAGACATAGGCATTTATAGGGAAGAGTATTTACAGGCTCGTTTAGCATGCAGATCTAAAAGGTATCCCAAGGCTGACACTGTCAATTAGCAGGGTTCCTATAGAGGTGGAAATCCACTAAGATACTATCTTTTCAGGTATAAGTATTTTCCTGGGAAACCACCTGTTGAATGCCTGCCTGCAATACAGCTCCTTAAGGACCGATATGTCCCTCTGTTTCACTATAAAGACACAGAACGTTGGAAACTCAGGCTCAAAACCTCACTCATTCTTGAAGCTCAGGGACTGACCTTGGACCCACCAGACTCCCTCTGCCTTCACAGAGTTGTTCTGGGGGAACAGAAAATAAGCTATGTGGGCATACCCCTCCAAGCTCCCTGAACGAATAAAAGAGATTGTTTCCCAGGATGGACATAGTGAGCTAAGGGGAGAGAATTCTCTGCTAAATTTGATCGACTCAAAAACCTGGGAGCTGCATTGGACACAGGACTGTCAACCTCTCTTAGCCTTTACAATCACTACAACTGTAGCCATTCTTCTAGTCATTCACATTCCAAGCACATGTTCTACATATTTTAATATCTATTGAAGGACCCAAGCACCTTCACAGAAGAGAGTGGTCTGCCTTGTTTCTCCAGCAAATAGTGAACTCAATAGACCTTGAAGACTGGTTTTCAGTACACAGGCCACCAGTTCAGCCAAGTAATTAGCTACTTGAATGCTACACACCTGTACAACGTGCACCTGCTATCTGCATGAATTAGCAGAGTATAACCTTGAAGGTCAACTAAACATGCTTTTGGAATTTAAAAAAGGATTTAAAAATAGAAAGTTTAACTCTGGAGCCTGTCAACACAGGGTGGGGGAGTGGGGGCCACGTTACCTCCTTGGCTAGTCTAGTTCTAAAAAAAACTTGCTACCCAGCCTCGCACTGTTGTTTCCAGAAAAGTATTCACTCTAGGAAACGATCATTTATTCCACTAAAAATGTCTTTGGGGTTGGGGGAAAGGTATAGCAAAATTGGAATGTCTAGAAACTTTGCTTTCAAAATCACTAAGAAACAAATCTGAAGGCAACTAACCAGGGACTTTTTAGGTACAGCTGGACCTTCAGAATAAAGGTAGACAGTCTCTATTGTGTTCCCCAGCAACTAAGCTAGATTTTTAAAAGAAGAAAAAGCTATACTCACAAACTCAGGAACAACAAGAATGTCAGGAAATGAAGCCAGGACTGTGACGCCACTGGGTAAAGCAGCAGTGATGGTCGCTGAAGACATTGTGCTATTTCCTTTCCAAAATCACACGCACAAGCCCTCACCCTACACAGCCAGATTCTAGTTTCCTTTCCTCCTCTTGGGTCGGTAAGATCTTAACTGTTCAGCTACCTTTGAGTTGCCTGCCCTCCAGGGATGGAGCTCAGCATGGGTGTGGCTAACCACCCAGAGGTACCTGCCCATACTCTTTATGTGACCTCAGGAAAGTGAAGGAACTGCTCCAAAGGATAACAGTCTCTTTTCTCTGTCTCATAATTCTGCAAGCACTTTTTATGATCATACGTAGAGGGCAAATGTAACAAGGATAATAGGCACCTAGCTCTGAACTTAAGCTGATCAATCCTTAGATAGCATCACTGGAACCTCACTGCCTAATTACTATGGTTAATGCTGGTATGGATTTTAATGTAATATGTTTAAGTAATCTTATTGTGCTAGGATACAGAGCTAAATAACAGAAGCCAAATTAACCAATGGCTTTATGGAAACAGCAGAAATCATGTGTCTGGCTCATTATTGAGAGATGATGGCTTAGTCAGAAAAGGTGGTGCAACACAGAATGCCCAGTTAGCAGTCTGGGAATCAGGATTCAAATCTTCATCCTACAAAGAAGTTAGGGGTGGTGAAGAAATTAAGTTTTAGGTGCACCAAGAACGACACACATAACACCTCTGCTCCGTGAGCTGCATTGGGTGCCAGTTTGCTTCCGGGTCCAATTCAAGGTGTTGGTTATTACCTTTAAGGCCCTACATGGCACAGGCCCAGGTTATCTGAGGGACCGCCTCATCCCCATTACATCGTCCCATCCCACCCAATCTTGCAGGGAGGGCATGCTGTGGACCCCCTCTATGAAAGAATTCCATCTAGCGGGGTCTCGGAGGCGAGCCTTCTCTGCAGCAGCACCTGCCCTATGGAACATCCTCCCCCCAGGGATAAGACAGGCCCCTTCACTCCTGGACTTCAGGAAAAAATTAAAAACTTGGCTCTGTGATCTCGCCTGGGCCAAGAAGGAAAGTGGTCACGCTTGGGGATGGCTGATTTCTTAGAGCCGCCTTAAATATTTTAAATATTTTTAGCGTCACTGTAAGAACCATTTGCCACTTGGATTTTATTGTATTTATATTGTATTTATATTTTATTGTTATATTTCTTGTATTTTAATGATGTTGTTTGGTTGTAAACCTCCCAGAGTCCCTCCTTGAGGGGGAGATGGGCGGTCATAGAAATTTAATAAATAAATAAATGTGATTTGCTTGTTTTATACAAACTTAGCTTACTCCTGCTTAGCTAGGCATGGACAAGCAGTCTGAGAATTCAGGCCAATGTGATTATACATGGTTATTGTTTTATTTGCATTACCATCAATGTACAAAGACTTTACCAAATACCAGACTTTTGTCTCAAGGAACTCCCAACCTATAATTTAATGCAAGAGCTCAACAGAGAGAAGGAAGAAGGAAAGGCAAACTAGGATGCAATAAGCAGCTATTTTACACTACACGCTCAATTACAAGAAGGCATGAAAATGCTTCCCAAAAATGTGGGCTTTAAAGAGTGATTTGAAGGAAGAGAATTGAAATCAGTCAGATTTTGCAGAGAGGCAGTTTTCAGGTATATAGAACAGGAATGGAGAAAGAAGCAAGAAACTGTCATCGAACTGGAATAATAAAATTGTTAGTAGGGATCTATTGGGATATAAGAGCAGAGTGGTAAGAGGAGGTAATGTTATTGATGACTTTAACAGGAAAGATAAGAAATTTATGCTAGAACCTGAATTAGGCAGGAATCCAGTGCCAGATTTAAGGGAAGAACACTGGTGATCCAATTGAAGAGCAAGATGGATTATGTTGTAATACAAACTGCCCGCCTCTGTAATGTAGGAATTCTGGGATGCAAATACCAGAACTCCACACAGCTTCTAATTAGTTTTTGTTTAGCAGAGCAGAAGCATCCCAATTAACTTGCACAAGGCTTAATCAGTTCAAAACACAAAATGAACACACTTCACACGTTAATGTAAAGTTACAGAAAAATAGCTTACAGTTTTATTGTAGATCAGATTCATGGTAGCAGAGGATGGTTCATGTGTGCGAGCGATAGGTTCTGACCAAACCCACAGTCTTCTTAATGTGGCCTTGCTGAATGGATGTATGAGCAACGTGGACAGCCATAGCTGACCATCCTCCTTGGTAGGAGATTCAAACAGGGAAGAGGAGAAGAGAAGGGAACAGGAACAGGAAATTGGGATTCAGCCCCTCCCACACAAAGCAGGTAAGATTAGGTTACAGCAGAGGCTGCCTCCTCCTTCAAGCTTGTGTGAGACGTGCTTGGTTGAAACCCGATATCTCTAACATGTAAGGGGGCCAAGATGAGACAAACAGAAGACTGGTGAGTATAGGATAATTTGGCCATGCTTTACAGAGCAATCCTTTATTTAAAACAGCAAAGTCTTGCGGAAGCAACCTTTATTTGTCAGGCTGATTGTCCAATCCAAGTCCAATCTGAAAGACAATAAATCTTAAGAAGGGAAAGTGGAGGCTTTGAAATTATTCATCAACATTTAGCATACAAGCAATGGCCATATTAGGCATCTAGCCACAGTCTAGTATTCTGTTTTGCCTAAATCGTACATATACTAATTTATACAGAGAGATAAAACATTACAAATGATTATAATTTAAATAGAATTCATCAGACAGGGAAAGACTGTGGCTAGATGCCTAATATCACCATTGTTTTGAACAAATAAACAACAAAACTTAAAGGCAAGTATAGGCATTTTTGACGTCATACATGATGTCAGGAGGATAAATATGGGCAGCTCTCAAGATTTGGTTCTTTGTGACATAAGATGAGTTGGAGAAGGCATTAACTTTTATCATATACAAGAGTTTGGCAAGTAGGTCTCTTACTCTCTTCCTCCACTAATAAATAAAAAGGAAGGTTAAAAAAACATGAAAACATTCAGTAAATACTGAATATAGTTAAGTGATTTTAGAATTCTAAATTTTATAATTCCATAAAAAGTTGGGAATGGAAGTGAATTCACCCACAGTGGAGGTTATTGCGTAATAAATTATATTATGAGGGTTCATTTATAAGAGTAACTGGATATAGTTTTTAAAATAGTGGAAACAGATATTTAGGTCACATACAACCCACCATGAGTAGGTTGTGAGAATGTAGGGGAGTCTACAAGAAGGGTCAAAGAGTCAAGATGGCAGCTGCTCAATCAAAGCCCTGCCTCTTTTGTAAACTTGTTTCATAATAAACCTGATGGTTAGCTAGTTCTAGAGCTTTACTGACTAGTGCTGTTGTCATGGAGACAACCTAAGGTTGAATGCAAAGACAACATTCCAATATCTTGCCTAATACCACAAACAGGATAATCTCATAAGTCAGAGAGACATTTAGCAGTTGGAGCCTGAATTCTGGCAAAACAGATACCTGTGACAGATGATTCATTCAATGCAATTTTCTTCCATGTAGAAAGAACTTGAGAACCTTTCTAAACTAGGATTCAACCAACCAAATTAAGCCAAGCAATAACCATCCTTAAAACAAGGCATGTCAAATAGTCAGCTTTGCATGACATAACTCTTGGATTGGATTCACATTGGAAGTGTAAACCCACTACAGTGGGACTTTTTGAAAAAGGATTTGAAGGAGTCACTTGAAATACTTGTTTGGGTCATTTTTGTAGGTCTCAAATAAAAGGGAAGTTTATGTACAAATCTTTAAAAATGGGTTGATTTATAGTAGGTATCCCAATTGCTATTGCTTCTGTTTTCATTTGAGACCTTGATGCCTTCGGTGGGCTGTTTTGGTTTTTCAAGAATTTGATTTGGAAATGGAAGAATTCTGCACCGGACTTAGAGAGTCAGTGTTTTGATTAAATGGCTGTCACATGAATCACAAAAACCAACTTATCAGAAAGCAGATGGTAGGGTTGCTCACCTTTGTTGAATGATAGTGGAAGCTGGTTCTGCAATTAGTCTGATTCCCATTCATTATTTTAAATATATATATGCAATTTTTTTAAAAAATTAAAGTCAAATATGACCAGGAAAGAATGCAAAATACACAGTCCAGTACAGCACTAAAATAGCCTCGATTGCTCTCCTTTCTTAGTTAAGAGATGAAGGAGTGCGACTTTTAAAATTCTTCTTGATCTTCCTATAGCATTTAGCACCATTGGCCATTGTGTCATGCTAGATCAACTGTGTGGGTTAGATACTGGAGACACTGTGATGAAGTAATTTCCTTTCTGCACAAAATGTTGTAACTGCAGAATAATATTGGGGGATTTCTGATCATCCCGTGGCAATTGGATTGTATTCTTTTCCTTCTGTTGTTCAACATACATATAAAACAATTGGGAATTGTCATCCTGGAAATTTAGATTATAGTTTCAACAGTATATTGATAACACATAATTCTATCATTATATTCTTCCTGAATCAGAGGAACTATGCAAGTGCTGGGAAGCTAATTCAAATCATTGGTGGTTAAATGGCAGCCTACGTTGATTGATTATGTGCCATCATGTGTCGACTCTTAGCAGCAACACAGATAGATTTTCTCCTTGATGATCTGTCCCTAACCTGGTCTTTCATGTCTTCTAATGGTGTACCCTCGCCACTGTAACTAAGTGCACCTTGCTGCTGACTGTCCTCTTCTTCTCTTTCTTTCCACTTTTCCCAGCATTAGAGCCTTCTTCAGAGGGCTACGTGTTCGCATAATGTGTCTGAAGCAGGATAATTTGAGCCTGGTCATTTGTGATTTGAGTGAGAATCCTGGGTTGATTTGTTCAATGATCCATTTGTTTGTTTTCTTAACTGTCCATAGTGTTCAGCAGCCTATATACTAAAGCTCAAGCTTAACAAAGTGGAGATGGATGGGTAAATGTCTCTCAGGTGTTCTGGTCAGGTTGCATCCCCTGAAGGAACATATATGGAATTTCAGGTTCTTCCTTGATTCAAAGCAGAGGCTCAGGAGGTATCAGTAGCAAGGATTGTTTCTGCCCAGTTCATTTGCCAGTTATAATTCTTCCTAGACCAGGGTTTTAATTATCCATGGCTTTAATTATCTTTAATGATTCATGGGCTATTTACCTCACAGAGTTAGATTGCTACAAGCCACAGCTGGTACAGAATACAATTATCAGGTGTATCATGGTGGGACAACTAAAATCATGAGACAGACTTGCCTCTCTGTTTGTGAGCTACAGCCAAATTCAAGATGTTGATATTTCCATATAAAGACATACACCAGGAGTGGGAAATGCAACACTGTACTTTGAGATTTGTTCAGGCTGCCAGAAGACCCTTCTTAATTTGCAGTTGAACATTGGCAGTGATTTGGTTTCCTGCTGGATTTCAGCAACAAACCACTTGGAAATAATTTCTATAATGTTTAGAATGGGTGTGTTACTTATCTAAAAGACTGAATGGTAGTACAGGGAAACAACGTTAATGCAGGAAAACTATCAGATATTCCACATGATGGCAAAGTGGGTTGGTGTTTGTTTTCTTTATTTTATACACACATACACACACATGCATATCTTTGATTTGATTTGAAATATTTATTTTTAATTTTAAAAAAAGGTGAGCTATGCAGGGGCCATTTTACATTAAAATAAGTTATCTTGTCTTCCAATGATTTCATGCCTTTCTTCTACATCCTAAAAAGCATCTGGCTGGCCATTTTGAAAAGCAGAATATGTATTTCAATTATTCATGTACTTAATGTATTATCCATTGCTAATTTAATTAATTATAATATAGTAATAATGTAGGTTCTGCCTTATTTTGGTTTCATACCACCCACTTTCCCTTTTTATTGTTTTAAAGAATTTTATTAAGTTTCAAGACAAAGATAAAAGCTACGAAAAAACAAAAAACTACAAAAAAAGAAAAAAGAACTAAAAAGATGTTAAAACACAAGATAAAATTTTTTTCAACATTACAGAAAGGTGTGACTTCCGACTTTTTAAAGCAAGGATATACAAAAAATTCCCATAATCAATCTCTTTCTCTATATTAAACCAAAACCACATTATTTCTATAAATCATTCCACTTTAGCACATTATAAAAATCACTAAGTACAGTTACTCCGTCCCCTTATATTAAAATAAAGGGAAAAAATCATATAAACCTCCTAAGCAACTTTCCCCCACCCCAAAAGGTAACACTTATTTAATTATTCCCTTCCTACTACTATTCTATACATTTCTGTCTACTATAATAAAAAACAAACTAAAAAGCACATAAATTGCTGCCATTATACTTAATAATACAACAGTTTTAATAGTCTTAATCTTAGTAAACCCAAAAAAGAAACAGTAACCTTAAATCAAATCCTTAAAACCATCCAAATAAACATTTTTTAACCCTAATGATCTTAATCCAAATCCTTAAAAACAAATAACATCAGTCAAACCCTAAAAGGTGGCAGTGCCTCCTGGGGTTGGCTGGCCCCGTAGCACCATGATCTATTTTGCGGTTCTAACCCATCTTGGACTTTATTTATTTTGCTTGATATGTTTTTTAGAAATTTTGTATAGTTTTTAAATTTTTACTTGCTGTAACCCACCCAGAGTCCCTTGTATGGGAGATGGGTGGGGGATAAATTAAACAAATAAATAAATTAAATAAATAAATAAATAAAATAAAAAGCAATCCAGGTAAACATTATTTAACCCTTATCCCACTTCAAAATAAACCAAAGCATTTACATATCCCCACAATGTGCATAGAGCTTTTCTCTTGAAAAAATCAAACAGCCCAACTGCCCCCCTCAAAAATTCCAACTTCTCTTCAGAAAACCTCCCATGCATAATGACCCCTTCTTTTTCATGGTATTTCACCAGAAAGTCAATTTCTCTTATTGCTTGCAGATCCCTCTCTCCCTTAAATTTCTCCAACTCCACTATCCAATCTTCATCCAGCATCTCAACAGAAATCCCAATCTCATTCTTAGAAGAAACATTTCTATCACTGTTGAATTCCTCAATTTCATCCACTACATCCCCCACCAGATTACACATTTTAGACCTCATATTTTCCACGATGTCCTGCATGTCTTGTATAAAAGCTTGATAGGAGTCAGAAAAGATCTGTTTAAAATCTTGGTGGAAGTCAGAAAAAATCTGTTTAAAATCTTCCATGTCTCAGGCAGTAGATTATGGCACCCCCTAGGAGCTTAACCAGTGAACGTCAAAGATATGGAAAAGTTCTGGAGTGTGTTTACACAAAGTGAAAGTGAGATAAGCAGACAGTTCCCAAGGGAAAGAAGAAACAGAAAGCTGAAGGTTTAAATCAGCCAGTTCAATGTGTAGAAAAATGCTAATATCTTCAAATTTAATACCAAAATAATAACAGGAAGACAATTGTTTACTCTCAGTCCTCCTTTATGTTTGGAAGGAAAACGAATTCCAAAACTTAAAAAAGAATTTTTTAAAAAAGTAATCCCAAAAATAACGATAAGCACCAAGAGAGCAAGCTTCTCCTCATTGTAGAAACCCTCTATTAGGGTACACATACTTTTTAAAAATATATAAATTTGGTGATTTAGAAATGGGGTGGCCGGTGTTAATGTCCCTTTAAGGCTACAGCGTGGCTTGGAAAATGATGATGTCCCCGCCTCCCAGCTAGCTCTTACCAGTTGAACAGAAAACGCTGCTTGCGATCTTCTGGCTACAAGCAGCCATCCAGGGGGCAGATGGGGTGATTCCAGGTGTTTTCCTTTATCCGGAGAACACTCTTGATCTTCAGGAAAACCTGCTTGAGCCCAAAAAAAATTGCCGCGTTGTCAGTTCCGCCCGCTAAGCCCACAGGCACAGCTGCTCAGTCCGCCATGTCCCCACCGGAAGCCCCACTTTCCCTTTTGACCTTCCCAATTCCTCCTGGCTATATACATGTTAGGCATAGCTCTTGAGATGCAATAGAAGGTTGGCAATCTTATTTGAGTTGCATTTATCTTATATACTGTAGATGAATGGAAATATAAGTAGGAAGCAACTGCAGAGATTTAGGATTGCAGCTACCAAGGGAACCTGAGAGAAGACAGGAATAATGGCATCCAGGAGAGGTATCCACCGGGGGACTCTGGGCAGTTTTGTACTGGCATGCAATATCACAACACAAGTACACCCATGACATGAATAACGTAGGTATTTTCCGGGGGAAGGCTGTATAGCATCCAGTCACAAGTGCACCTCTAGGCAACTCCCTTGATGCTCACTAGGCCCTCTACCCCACTTGACTTTTTAAAAAATATTTAATAAAATAAAAACAAAGAGGAAGCTTCATGCTGCAAAACAAAGTACCAGCCTCTAGCATTGTGTTTATTTGCAGCTGTGTCTTGGTAATGGCTCAGCGGTTAAGAAGCAAGGCTTGTCGATCGGAAGGTCAGTGGTTCAAGACCCAAGCGCCGCATGACAGGGTGAGCTCCCGCACTCGCCCCAGCTCTTGCCAACCTAGCAATTCGAAAGCATGCAAATGCAAGTAGATAAATAGGTACCACTTCGGTGGGTAGGTAACAGCGTTCCGCACGCGTCATGCCGGCCCCATGACCACGGAAGCATCTTCAGACAACACTGGCTCTTCGGCTAAGAAACGGAGATGAGCACCACCCCCTAGAGTCGGACACGACTGCACAAATATACAGGGGAACCTTTACCTTTACCTTACTTACCTAAAACAACTGTCCTTTCTGATGTCTGTGATCAAGATTAAGTCCTAGAGAAGTGCCATAAAAATAAGACTAGTCTAGGGATCTATTTCACTTTTTACCCCTATAGCCACAAGGTATGTGTTCGTAAATCTGTGAGAAATGGACAGAAATATGGATGTTGGTTAGATGGGGGGGTGTCTAACTCTATCCACTGTGCCACTGACCCCAATCATGCTATTCTAGATTTTAATTTTTGTTGTTTTGTTGGGGGACAGTTTAAGAAAAGGAGGAAGAGCCTCCCAGACTCTACTGTACACTTGGAGACCTAGACAATAGTCACTGCAAAAGTACCAAGACATCCTGCTTGATATGCTGCTGATCCAGGGAGCTGAGTAGAGATTGGGAATATCTCTCTTTGAAACATAGTTTATTGCATCTGTAAAGGAGCAATGGCTTATTGAGCATGAAATGGCTGTGCAGTTTAACAGAGGAAGGTGGGGCTTGAATCTCCTTGAAGATTATAGCAACCAGCTTAAAAAACTAAAATTTCAGCCTGGAGTAAGGAAACCTGGTGTAAGGGTATGGTTAGTCACCAAAGGACCATTTACCAGAAGGGTAAACAGTACCCCAGAAATCACTCCCTACCATCTTACCATTGTGGGAGCCAAGGTAAAGGTAAAGGTTCCCTCCGCACATTTGTGCAGTCGTGTCCGACTCTAGGGGCCGGTGCTCATCTCCGTTTGTTAGCCGAAGAGCCAGCGTTGTCTGAAGACGCTTCCGTGGTCATGGGGCCGGCATGACGCACGTGGAATGCTGTTACCTACCCACCAAAGTGGTACCTTTGAAAGAGCTGGGGCTAGTGCGGGAGCTCACTCCGTCACGCGGGGCTAGAGATTCGAACCTCTGAACTTGCGATCTTCCAATCGACAAGCCTGGCGTCTTACTCGCTGAGCCACCACGCCCTACTTACTACGCTACTTACTTAGGTAAGTAGTTCAGATGAAAATAGGGGAGTTAGTTTTAGGTTAACCCCGTAGAAATCTGTGTCCATCTGTATGACATGACAACCCCACCCTCTACCCCCATTGCTCAGTTAAATATGTGTTGCTGCAGGATCAAGAAAGACATATACACTGTATACATTGAAAGCCAATGTGGTATAGCAGTTAACCAGGAAGACAGAGGTTCAAGTCTATCCTTAACCACAGACAGACATGGGGTGATTCTGGGCCAGTTACTGGACTGGTCTCAAAGCACACTTAACTGGGCCAGTGATGGAGGTATGTTGTTCTAGGCAATTAATTTAGCTCAAAACAGACCTAGGATAGGGTAACACTAAATTCCACCTAATCTGGCTTTTGCTACCTAGTCCTCCAAGAAAAAGAGCTGGTGTGATGTCCCTGATCAGTTGACTATTAAATCAGAGTTCCTGACACAAGCCACTTAGGGATATCTTACTGCAAAGCAGCTCCCAACCAACCCTGTGAGTTTTAACAGACTGGCAGGATGCTTCCTGGCGCCATGGCGGGATGGCATGGATAACATCCTGACAGCTGGAAAGAAAGAACAGCTGAGAAAGCAAAATTCTTTGTTACCCATTGCCAAGGCCTGGTAGCACAGAACAGCACCCAAGCCACTGCCTACCCGGCCAGTGGGGAAGAGGCTAGTGATATAATGAACTTTGCTAATAGTTTCCTGGCACAACTGCTTATGGCATGCCAGGAGGTACCCGAAGAAGTGAGTGGGGAGTTTGTATTCCTCAAATGGTGACTTTTGACCCAGTTAGTGTGATTGCAGACTACCAGAACTCTTCTCTTCGATTGGTACTGCCAGAACTACTGGTAAGAAGATTCGACTAGGTTAAACATGTGGTTAGAACAGGGCCACCAGCTTTCAGTCCAGCTTAAACCAAACAGCAGCTCATGGGGCTGTTCTTGTGGGGGAAAAGTGAAGGAGGGAGTGCTATGAATGGCACCTTGGGCTTCTGTAAGAAAGGCAACATAGAAATCTGATGTGTATACTTAAAAGAATAGATCATCATGGGAATAATAAAAGACTGCCAGAGGGATTCAGATGGGAGGAACCATAAAAGGGAAGAGTTTTAAAACCATAGTCTTGATCCACTGGCCCAAATTTACAATTTCCCATATATTTAGAAACTGTTCTAAAGCAAAAACCAAGATTAGATTCAGATTTGTTTGAAGAAGGGACTCTCACTCTTTCTTACATTTGTCAAGCAAACACTGAAACACATTTTCTACATCTGATGAAATAACTTTCATGCAGTCTTCCCTGAAACAGTGAGAAAACAGTCGCTTGTGACCAAGAAACCAAAGGTCATATTTAGATGTTGCAACTCTGTAATTTCTTTTCTAGTTTACATGACACATTACTTTTCAAAATTCTGTAAGATAAATGGAACAGCCAGCATGGCATAGTGGAAAGAGTATTGCCCTTAGGTTGGAGAAACCTGGAATAATTCCAGCAAGTAATTTATTACTCAGTCACCTTTCCTTGCACATGGAATTTTGTACAGAGCCTAGACAACTTTCTCTTATGTTTGTAACACTCCACATTTTTTTTCATCAAGATATTGGTCTTTTCTTTTACCAGAAAAATAGCATAATGAAGGAAACAGTTGGCAGTGCTGGGATCCTTCTGCTTGGAAGCAGCACCCAACTTCAATTCTCTGTCCTATTCCTTTCAGGTCCTTTATTATATATGAACGGTACCCCAAAACATGGAAGTTGCTGTGTTGATGAAGGCAACAAGTTTCTCTGTCAAAAAGCTCATCTCTCTCAAGTAGTAGCCAACAGAGACTTCTCAGGAGCTGCTTTGAGGCTTCCATGGTCAAAGGCCTAATGGGAAGGACACAAAGGCATGCTATGAAAAGCATATGGATCAAGTGGCCCAGGTGCATCCATGGCTACCAGATAACAATCTCAGGCCTGGAGGTAATCTAAAGGTTTCACCAGAAAGTTTTCCAGGAACCTTCAGCAAGAAGAAAGCAAAGGAAAAATATGCAGCTATATCCAATAGTGACGTTCACTGGACAGAAAGTGCATCCAGTTCTGTAGGCTGGGATACTTGATCACTAGTGATCTACTGCAATCATCCACACCATATCCCCAAACTCTCCCAGAAGATCCATCAATTCTCAAAAGCAGCTTTATAAGAGGGATGGAGGCTGAAGGAGATTAGGTGCCTCATCCCGCCTTTTGCAATTGAAGTTGGGACGAGATACTTCAGATGAAGTTGAACTACAAATCCCATCATCCCCAACTACAGGCCATAGATATTGTGGCTGCTGGAAAATGATAGAATCCAGCAATATCTGGAGTAATAGAGTTCCTCATCCCTCTGCTAAATTACAGACATCACTGGATACAAGCCAAGAACATTTTCAATGGCAGGAGAAATTTGAGCTTTCTTTGCAGGCAAGGGGCATTCAGGGCCGCAACTAGGGGGGGGCATGGCAAGAGGGGCATGTGCTCCGGGTGCCACACTGGAGGGGCACCAAAATGATGCCCAGGGGCGCCAAAATGACAAAATAACCCATGGTGGGGCGCGGAATCCATGTTTGCCCCGGGTAACACAGACCCTAGTTCCGTCCCTGGGGGCAGTGGCCACTTTCTTTTTTTCCACTGAAAAGTTTTCCACCTTTTTCAAGCATGGTCCAGCTGAAGTCAGCAACAATTGAGCTAGAATGGCAGATCGACAATACTTAAGGACAGGGCATTTGTAAATGAAAAGGGAAACAGCTGCAACAGCTTTTTTGGTAAGGCAGTCCTTTCCCTCAAATGTTCACTATTCTCCTGTCCTAAAAACCTGCCAAAATGCTCTATCCAGCCTTTGCTTAAATCCTTCTAGCAAAGAGAACCCTCCCTATCAAAGAACAAGTTCTCATTTAGAAGTTTCCCATCCTGTTTAGGTAAACTCTGCTTTTTACCATTTCATTAATTTGCCCCAGTAGATGGCAGACCTAGCTAATCTTAATCTAGAAAATAAATGAATAAAATAACCAGGATCAGACTTTAGTTAGAACTTGGATGGGAAACCTTCAAGAAATCTCTAGGCTAGACTTTGTTGTTTATTCATTCAGTCGCTTCCGACTCTTCGTGACTTCATGGACCAGTCCACGCCAGAGCTTCCTGTCGGCCGTCACCATCCCCAGCTCCCCCACAGTCGAGTCCGTCACCTCCAGAATATCATCCATCCATCTTGCCCTTGGTCGGCCCCTCTTCCTTTTGCCTTCCACTTTCCCTAGCATCAGCTTCTTCTCCAGGGTATCCTGTCTTCTCATTATGTGGCCAAAGTACTTCAGTTTTGCCTTTAATATCATTCCCTGAAGTGAGCAGTCTGGCTTGATTTCCTGGAGTATGGACTGGTTTGATCTTCTTGCAGTCCAAGTCACTCTCAGAATTTTCCTCCAACACCACAGTTCAAAAGCATCTCTCTTCCTTCGCTCAGCCTTCCTTATGGTCCAGCTCTCACAGCCATAGGTTACTACAGGGAATACCATTGCTTTAACCTTTGTTGTCAGTGTGATGTCTCTGCTCTTAACTATTTTATCAAGATTTGCCATTGCTCTCCTCCCAAGAAGTAAACGTCTTCTGATTTCCTGGCTGCAGTCAGCATCTGCAGTAATCTTTGCGCCTAGAAATACAGTCTGTCACTGCCTCCACGTTTTCTCCCTCTGTTTCTCAGTTATCAATCAAGCTGGTTGCCATAATCTTGTTTTTTTTTTGAGGTCTAACTGCAACCCAGCTTTTGCACTTTCTTCTTTCACCTTCGTCATAAGGCTCCTCAGCTCCACCTCGCTGTCAGCCATCAAAGTGGTATCGTCTGCATATATGAGATTGTTAATGTTTCTTCCAGCAATTTTAACTCCAGCCTTGGATTCATCAAGCCCAGCACGTCGCATGATGTGTTCTGCATACAGGTTGAATAGGTAGCGTGAGAGTATACAACCCTGCCGTACTCCTTTCCCAATCTTAAATGAGTCCGTTGTTCCGTGCTCTGTTCTTACCGTTGCTACTTGGTCGTTATACAGATTCCTCAGGAAGCAGACAAGATGATTTGGTATCCCCATACCACCAAGAACTTGCCACAGTTTGTTATGATCCACACAGTCAAAGGCTTTAGAATAGTCAATAAAACAGAAATAGATGTTTTTCTGAAACTCCCTGGCTTTCTCCATTATCCAGCGGATATTGGGAATTTGGTCTCTAGTTCCTCTGCCTTTTCTAAACCCAGCTTGTACATCTGGCAATTCTCGCTCCATGAATTGCTGGAGTCTACCTTGTAAGATCTTGGCTAGACTAGGTGGTTTTAAAAAATCCCCCCCCCCAAAAAAAAAAGGCAATGGGAAATCACTTCCATATCTTGCCTGGAAGGTTTCCAAACTTGAGTCAAAGGAGTCTTTAATTTATACTCATTAATTCCAATCCTGCCCTCTGAAACAGTAAATGTAATAAATCAGGGGTCCCCAACCTGTGGGCCGCGGCCCACTAGTGGGCTGCACAGCAGGTGAGCAGTGGTGGGCCGCGCGATTGGCTTCCACCTGCAAGCCCCCCCCCCCCCCGTCCACACGATTGGCTCCTGCCTGAAAACCCCGCCCCTGGTACGCACGATTGGCTCCTGCCTGAAAACCCTGCCCCCCCCTGTCCACACAATTGGCTCCCACCTGCAAACACCGCCCCCCCAGGTCCATGGGAAAATTATCTTCCACGACCGGTCCCTGGTGCCAAAAAGGTTTGGTACCCCTGTAGTAGATCATCCATCAGGAGTATTCCAATCTTTTCCATACATATTTTCATTAGAAAGTGTCTTGCTCTTTTATTTCTGGAGATGTAAGTGAAAGAGTATGTGAAGGAGCTTCTATCAGCTGCTCAAGAAGCAGTATAGTTAATCTGAAACATATCTGTAAATACATGAGGTTGCTTTTCTGCAAATACTACTTACTCCTTTAAACCCCCTTATTTCTAAAGATGTTCCTGCTAGATATCCAGGAACAGCCCCAAATTGGAGTGGGGTGGAGGGAGAGGTTTGACTTTTTCAGAACTGCTCAAGATGGAGTTACAGCTGAGCGGAGAAGGAAGAGTATGCATTTTGTAGCCTTCAAGCAGAGCATTGCAGACCCCTGGTGGCTACTCAGACAATTACATGGTGGCAGAATAAAACTGTTTAATGTTCATCTATACCTTGAATTAATAGCTATATTAAAACAGGTAGGTTAGGTTTCTTAAAAATAGGATGGTTGCCAACTAGCTAGACAAAACGTGTCCAAGCTGATTTCCATTTCTGGACCAGAATGTAGATATAAAGAAATCAACAAAGATAATATTCTTTATGGCTGGGGCTAAGCATGGGCAATTGTTGAAGTGCCAACTCTTACTACAAGGGCAAAGAGCTACCAGGGCCCCTTCTCTAACATTAGGCTTCCTTTTCTTTAAGAGTTCTCTGGTCTTTTTTGCAAAGATACATAAAGAAATATGCAGTTTATGCTCTATTAAAATGCTCAGTAAGGAACTATTTTCTGCCAAATTTTAAGGGTTTTGAGGTCATGAAGAGTCGGACATGACTAAACGACTGAACAACAACAACAATTTTTCAAAAATTTTACCAATTCTTCTTTGATTAACTTGATAATGCCTGAACAAGATTATATGGCCTGAATTGAGCTTTGCGCCCTTTTGCTTCGAAGGGTAATAACCCTTACCTCCCATGTTACCTTCAAGTCCCAATTCTACAGGATTTAAGCTACGGAAATTGTGAAAACAGGAGTACTCCCAAATAATGGGGGGGGGGGGCAGTCATTTTGCATCTGCCAAGAAAAATAGAAGCACTATTGAAAACAAGCAAATGAGCAGCAGAGATAAAAATGGCTGAAGAGGTCTCTGTGGAAAAGCATGTGTTCTAAAAAATATATAATCTAAAGCAGTGTTTCTCAACCTTGGCAACTTTAGGTTGTATGGACTTCAACTCCCAGAATTCCCCAGCCAGCATGCTATTTGGGGAATTCTGGGAGTTGAAGTCCACACAGCTTAAAGTTGCCAAGGTTGAGAAACACTGGTCTAAAGATTATCCATTTCCTAGGGAGGGGCTATTTTGTGAATTTTAATCTTTTTTTAATAGCTAAGTACACAAGGTTTTTCACTCTTTTCTTTGTTTTCTGCCCAGTTATCTCTTTCCCTCCAGTCATCTCCATCCACTGTTGTTTCCCCATTTTTCTTTCACTCCCTTCCCAGGGCAGCCGCCCCTCCCCTTTAACCCTGGTTTTCTTCTTTTTTCTTTTTTGCTGTTTCTGCTGGGAAAGGAAGGTGTATGTGGGTGCACGTGTGTGTGTGTGTGTGTTTGTGTTTGTGAGAATGACTGTGTGCACTGAAAGAGAGAGAATGGCTGGTATATACAGGTGGGATTTATTATTACCGGCTTCAGATCTTGCCGTGTTAAATGTATGGTACATATAGCATGGCACACTTTGATATACTACAGTATAGCAGAACCTGTGAACCAAGAACCCGTGTCGTTTGTGGAGACAAACCTGAAGATATAACCATAACCAATTAAAATGGTGCAAGTATTCATAAATGTACTGTATGTTCTTCATCAGAATTACATGTGGATAAAATAAAAACAAAATGAACTTTGCTTATATTCAGCCTGGCAGTTACATGCTGCCTACTTAACGCATAATGGAAGCTGCTACCAAACCAGTTTAATTAAATGGATTACTGATAGGTCATAGGTCATTTGGATCTTGACCAAATGAACACTGGTTTTTTGACTCTTTGAAATCTTTTTAAGAAAATCCAATAGAAATATAAACAGTAAAACTTGCTGTCCAATTGAGAGTTTTACAGAAATATTTTGGAGCAGTGAATGATTTCTGACCCTTTGTAATCCATATCTATCTGCTCAGAAAATAAAGCATACCCAAAGAGATATATCCAGTCCTTCTAACGTGTACAGATCACTCAAATGGGCTGTGTGTGTGGTATGAGCCAATCTAATTGCGATTTAGTTAATAAAACATGATTAAAACAAAGCATGGCCTAGCATAGTGTATAAGAACTTGGTACTAACTGATTGTGCATGTTCTACAAATTATACTCAAACCCCTGTGCTTGACATCCCTTTGGACAATAGCGTGGACTGAGCCTAGAGGAAGGGCATAAGGACAGGGGTGTCAATGGTAAGGAGGTGGGCTCCCCTAGGATCTTTATCCAAAGATTCCCCCAAATCTAGATGCAACAGTAAGCCACAAGGCCCTTCTATAGCAGGGGTACCCAACCTTTTTGGCACCAGGGACCAGTCGTGGAAGACAATTTTTCCACGGACCAGGAGGGGTGAGGTTTGCAGGCAGGAGCCAATCGCGCGGACCAGGGGGGAGGGGTTTGCAGGCAGGAGCCAATCGCGCGGACCAGGGGGGCGAGGTTTGCAGGCGGGAGCCAATCGTGTGGACTGGGGTGCAGGGTTTGCAGGCAGGAGCCAATCGTGCGGACTGGGGTGCAGGGTTTGCAGGCAGGAGCCAATCGTGCGGACTGGGGTGCAGGGTTTGCAGGCAGGAGCCAATCATGCGGGGGTTTGCAGGCGGGAGCCAATCATGCAGACCGGGGGGGGGGGTTTCAGAGACCGGCGTCGCAGCCCGGTTCCTAACAGGCCACCGTGGCCCGGGGGTTGGGGACCCCTGTTCTATAATGTAGCATTCCTTAAGGCACTGGTCTTTTGCAAGTTGATTTATCACTCTACTTCAGAAATCAGCAAACCACTGAGAAGAAAGTTGCCTGAAATCTCATCTCAAGAATACGTTAAATTGCATGTGTTAATGCTAACATTTCATGGAAGATTTTGATGTAGTGCATGAAATATTATAATATGTTGATTTTGTAAAATTTCAGCCACTTAAAAATGTATGTTTGAATCTGGGGAGGGGGGGAGCCTTTTCCACATCTGAACACATTTTATTTTATTTTATTTTATCCCTTTATTATTTTTACAAATAACTCAAGGTGGGGAACATACCTAATACTCCTTCCTCCTCCTATTTTCCCTACAACAACCCTGTGAGGTGAGTTGGGCTGAGAGAGAGTGACTGGCCCAAAGTCACCCAACCGATTTTCATGCCTCAGGCGGGACTAGAACTCACGGTATCCTGGTTTCTAGCCTGGAGCCTTAACCACTAGACCATTAACATTTTATCATAATGAGAGACTTAGGCAGTTGGTGGTACCGTACAGCAAAATAAATAAATAATGTGACAGCACTTAAAAGCTGAAGGCACAAATTAACTCTTAATTGCCTTAAAAAAAACCTATAAAAGCAAATTCAGTCCCTGCATTTCTCCATTTGCAGATATAGAAGGAATCCTCGGTATTCCTTGTGGGCTTAAGGATAAGCTAGGCATAAATGTTTCATCTCATAAATCTTGGTGTGCTTGATAAACAGATCCCATGAAAAGAGGAAACCTGAACTGGAATGAAGACTTTGACCTCACTCTCAAACCAAACAAAGAGGCCACGTACTACCTCTCTAGATTGGTGTCAGCATTACTTGTCAGGGAGTAGCAAGGTCTTTGAAGCAGTGGCATCTGCACGTGGGTCCAAGAGGGCTCAGGCCGAAGTCAGCGTCAACTTGACATTGCAACACAAGCCCCATCCCCAACATTCACCACATACCCCAAAGGAGCAGAGCTTGTGGCACAATGCTGTTCTTATCCTTCTGACAAAAACTGGAAGCACCTATGGACACTGCTACCTTGAGTCCAGAGAATGATGGCTGAAGTTAAAAAAAAAAAGATCTATGTATGCTGTAATGCCGAACAGTCACACACATTTACAAATGTACAACTCCTGTAAAAAAAGGTAAAGGTTCCCCCCGCACATTTGTGCAGTCGTGTCCGACTCTAGGGGCCGGTGCTCATCTCCATTTGTTAGCCGAAGAGCCAGCATTGTCCGAAGACGCTTCCACGGTCATGTGGCTGCATGACGCGCGTGGAACGCTGTTACCTACCCACCGAAGTGGTACCTATTCATCTACTTGCATTTGCATGCTTTCAAATTGCTAGGTTGGCAAGAGCTGGAGCTAGTGCAGGAGCTCACTCCGCACGCAGGGCTAGGGATTCGAACCTCCGAACTTGTGATTGACAAGCCTGGCGTCTTACCCGCTGAGCCACCACGCCCCTTACAACTCCTGTAGTTCCTCTATAATAGTTTAAAGGTGCCTAAAATTGATGATAAAGTTATGTGCCCAATTAATACATTTTTTGCATCTGCAATGGCGCATCCCTCATTCATAAAGCAGCAGTGAAAACATTCATATGGACCAGGCAAAGAAGGAGGAAAGTCAGTTATGTTCATTGTCTAGGCAAAAGATAGTTAACTGAAACAGCAG
Organism: Charina bottae; assembly: GCA_023362775.1. Classification (NCBI taxonomy): domain Eukaryota; kingdom Metazoa; phylum Chordata; class Lepidosauria; order Squamata; family Charinaidae; genus Charina; species Charina bottae. The sequence continues at coordinate 74,134,848 of JALMGJ010000001.1, read as the reverse complement.
TATAAAACAGAACTAAAAAACACATACAGGTTTACCAATAAGTTACTTCAAGTTTCTACATCAATACAAACATTCTATATACCGTAATAACAAAGAGTGGAACACCTTTACATATATCAACATTACTGAAAGGGGTAAAATTTGCACAGCATTTTTTAATTTGGTTAACATCAGGACAGAAGGAGTCTTCTTCAGTTCTGCAGGAGCAATCTTGCTTTTTTGGTGCAGAGGTAAACAGATGGTATTCATCAGCTGCTGCCACTTTAGGTTCATGCATACTTAAGATAGAAATCACACATAAAGTTAATGAGATAAAAATCATTTATGTCACAGCTACCGTAATGTGTGTGAATTTTTCTTCCCAGACATCTTGATCATTATTCCCCAGGCCATTTGGAGGCAACAGCTTATTTTCTGTAGCCGAAAGGAATAATTTGTTGCATCTGAATGGGGAAGTTTTCAAGCAGTGTTGTAGAGGAACCTGAAATTCTCTGGAAGCGTCATCGATTAGAAAACAGACATACTTTCCTGGGTTGCCAACCACTACACAACCTTTCCTGTGACTCACAACTGCAAGAGATTGGATGATGGATTTTAAGGGACACCCTGAGTCATGTAGTATTACAGTATCTCACTTATGGTTCATGTCAACCAGGAATTGGCCACCTCAGAATATGACCCAGAATCTTCTGCCACATGCAGGATTCCATAGCAAACCAACAGGAATTCCTCCACAGAAAAGGTGATGTGGAAATAGTTCACTGAAGACAAGAGGCTTTACAGGACAAAACCTGAGGGGAAAATGAAGATTTGGGATAATTGCAGGCATGAGAAATCAAGGATCAGATTATAGTAGTTTGAGTAGATTTTCATACAGAACTCAGTAGTGTGGTGAAAATAAGCAAAATACAGGTTTTAACAATGAGTATCTCTTTCACTTAAAATGAGATGGTGCCAGCTGATGGGTGAATTCAGTTGCAACTAAATTATCTTCTTAAATGTTAGCTGTTTGTTCTGGAATACAAACTCTGGCTCATGTCGTTTCAATGGTAGTAGTTGCTGAAGGCATGCAAAATATACAGCAGTGTAGTGATGAAGGCAAAGAACTGAAAAACGGGAAAAAATGACATAATTATTATCTATGGTTTCAAACTCTCAGCTTCCCAGAGTAGATTAGCATATGAGACTAGGACTAGTTCTAAATTCAGTTTCAAATCCAGTTTCAAACTGAGCCAAGAAGGTAACCTTGGGCCAGTTTTTCTTTCAGCTACCCAGCTTGCTGGGTTGTGAGGATAAAATGAAGGTGAAGAAAACCAGCTTGAGTTGCTTGTTAGAAAAGAAGACTATCAATGCAGTCAATTAATTGGGGCTGTGTAACACTATTGCTTCAGAGTGTGTTGTGTGCAAAGGGAGCACCCGGCTACAACTCCTTATGCCGAAAGGCATGGCCGCTTTAAGGAATTGCAGACAGGTGATGTGTTTGCACCACCACCACCACCACCACCCTGTGCCCCAAAGCACCTTTTTCCCTTTGAATCCAAAATGCTTCATAGCCCTTCAATTAATACACTTTCTGAGAGAACACAGTAGAAACCAGTTTTGTCACGTAGCAGTTTAGAAAGTAACTAAACTGTAAAAGAGCAGGGCTTCCTAATACACCATCCGTTTCTTTGTATGCCTGGTTTGGCCTGGGAAGCAGATTGGATTCACCATTAACCCAGAGGAACACGTGGGCTGAACAACCATGTTACGCTGGCAACGCTTCCACGGTGCTCAGGGCTCTGTCTTCCCCGGCCCTCAGGCTCCTAGTTCTCCTGCTGGGTTAAACTCCTGCAATCTGTCAGAGCTCACAGATCCCTTTCATTGCTTACACTCAAAACTGCCTTATCCCTGCCCTGAATTAATCACTTTGCTTATTAATTGGAGAGGTTATAGAGCAATTGACAATTCTGCATATTTTATCAACTCTAGCTATTATTTTCATGTCTTTTTTAACCTACAGCTGTATGCAGAAAGAAAGGGACGGCTTCTTCCACCACAGTGCTCTTCATCATAAATCCAATGGGAATAGCTAAATAGGTAGGGTTAGACATGCTTGACCCAAAAAGCAGCCCATGTGCTATGTGAAAGTTAATATTGCTTTACAACAGGCCTTTGTGCAGACTTGAGTCATAAGACTCATGATTGGCCTTTGATTTGCTGGGGCTGTATTCCAAAAGGTAACAGCTGGGGCCAAACAAAAGTAAATTTTGTTACAAAAATGTAATGTAATGTAATGTAATGTAATGTAATGTAATGTAATGTACTCAATTATCCCTAGTAACCTCTCAGGGGTACACAGAAGGAGATTGTCGAACAATCGGGCGTACCCTGGAAACGGTGAATTGCACCGGCTAATCCTTCTAACACCAGACCAAACCACAGCTAACCGGACTGGACATGATAGATAAGTAAGTAAGTAAGTAAGTAAGTAAGTAAGCAACCTCTCACAGAACCCTAGGGTTTCACAGAACCCCAGTTGAGAAAGGCTGGTCTAAATGATAAAACTAGGGTCATGTTGCCATGCCACAAAGTGCTTGCGTCATCATGGGGCTTCTATTGTCAGATGCCCCCCTCTTGATGCCTCTGCAGCTAGAAGAAAACAAATATGGAACTATGAGCACTAGAAAACAAATGATATGCCTTTTGAATCTTGTATTGTATGAACGTTTCACTGGATTTCTAGTAAATCAGGATGCTTTTTTCATTTTATCAGTTTACGCCCAATGGAAACAATCCTAGGTGAGATACCAAACCATAATAGGAAGGTTAAAATTGGCTGTTTCTATGAATAATCAAAACTTAACCAAATCAGAAGTTAACCAATCATCGACATACTTAACCAAGAGTAAGCATTTAATGCAAACAACCATTCAGAGCAAAGAATATCCAGCTTGTGACCTATGAGTTGTGTCCATTAGGGGCTTCCTTGGAGTGGCTGGACATAAGACTTGGCACCTTCTTCATAAAGAACAGTGAAACATGCATTCAGCTGAAACAGCATTATGAGGGGAGACAGATGAAGCATCTCAGGGATACAGGAAGACTTTTTGAAATGTTGGGCCTAGCAGGGGCTGCCCTGCCATTTTCGCTCTGGTTCCAGCAATAAAATGTCACGAGCAAGCACTGAAATGGGAGGTCACATCAGGTGATGTGAGGATCTTACCGTGGCTGCAACGTTGAGCTGATAATAGTGAGGGTTGTAGTCTGATGGCACTTCTGTCTCTGAACGGATTGTTGCATTTGCCTGCAACACAGCAGCACTCAGGTAGAAAATGCCAGTGGCTCCATGGTAAAGGCTATCCTAAAAGAGGAGAGAAGTATATATGGGGCAGTGTTAAAAAACAGGAAAGACATGTGGAATTCTTCAACCTGTGTACATTATTATGCACAGTTGCACATGAAGTAAAGACCAAAGCCATCCTGGTAAGGGGCCCATGCATGATCTGGAAGTTTTGCCCACCTCAAAACTCTTTAAGCTGTAGGAGTTGTTCCCACCTTACCAGAATTCTCCAGGATTCAAAGTTTTTGTGGAAGCCAAACAGGTAGCTCAGGAGGAGCAGGAATGAGATGACAAAGGAGCTGACCGAGACATACATAACCCATCCTTGCAGCAAAGGGAAATACACCGTGGTAGCTGCTACAAGGATCCAAACCCAGCAGCCAAAGATCTGTAAGGGTGAAAAATGTTGACATACAAATAATTATCACTAAACTTTTTTTCCCATCACAGATTGGTTTGGTCTCCGAGTTATGTCTGCTATTTATTTATTTGGTTGGTTGGTTATTTGGTTGGTTGGCTTATACATTTCATTAAAAGTACTGTAACTCCAGAGCAGAAGGCAACAGTACAAATAACAACACCATATAAAATGATCTTAAAACAGTGTGGTAAGAACACTGACAGCAATGCACCAATGCACAATATGTCCAACAGAAGCTTAGATGGACAAGTAGTGTTTCATATGTAATGTTAGATGCTAGCAGGACATTGCACCAATCATTGTTGAACAATTACAGTTCATCTCAGGCTGCAAATACTGAATGCATATGAAACAAGTTCTAGCCGGCTTTCTGAAAATAGTGCACCTTTCCATACCCTCCTTCTTGTCCAGTATTATATTGGCTACATAAGGAATGACCCTCAGAAAGAATAAGTATAGGTATTATTTAAATAATAAATTGTAAACATGTAATATGCATAATCAGCAGGGTGTTTGTTTGTTTTTTGCTGAAGAAACTTCTAGTCCAAATTAAAAATAATTCCCTTGGATGAATAATATATGCATATATTGTGGTTAATATGAAGTGGACAAAGTGCAAAACCACCAATAATTTTCAGAAGATTGCACAGAAGAGAACCAGTCCTGGTCTGCTTCTTTCTTTTTTTTTTTTTTTTGAACAAGCAAAACAGCAAGGCAAAAACTTTTTTAAAAGCCAAATCAAGGACAAAATAAAAACAAATGCAAGAGAAAGAGAAAAAATTAAAACGGGGGAATGCCCACAGTATATTTATATTATATGAATGCACATTGAATCCTAAGGAGAAATACCAACATTTTAAACAGTTGTATTCAATATTTCCACCCTGAACAACATATGGTACAACTAAGGTAATCTATTAAGAAAAACGTTGTTAACAAAGTAAAACCTCAAGAGACCATTTGGGGAAAGGGATGTCAGTTAAATCCAAATATCTTGTTAAATCCAAGTTTAAGTAAATGAAGTAATTTGCGTCATTGCATCATTGATCATTTGTATCAATCTACATCATTTGCACAAATGACATACTGTAAATGGATGCAAACTACATAAAAACATCAATGATGCAACGGTACTGCATGTCAATTGTCCGGTCTGCTTTGGAAACCGAAGTGTGAAATCAATCTGAAGTCTGAAGAGAAATCCAAAGTAAAATTTTGTCTATTGCATCCAAAGCCCTCTAAATAGAAGAATTAATAAAATATTTACTTAATTAAATAGACAAATTGAGGTTTTCGCCCTCTAGCCAATACTTGGTGACCAAACTGGACTACGTTTATTCTTCATTACAAGGTTTTTCAAAGCTCTGTGCTGTGCTACATTATCCGCCAAAGCGATTTCCGAAGAGGGACAGTCTTATTATTAGGTAGAATGAAAGGCCTTTCTCAGGAAGATGATTATGAGTTATCATGAAAAATCAGTAAATGGCAAGCTACCTATTTTAGTATTGTTTTTGCTGCTGCTGCTGCTGCTGCCATCAGAGCATTTTTTAATGCTATTTTTAAATAAATAGCAAGTGGGGAATTGGGTTGTTTTTTGATAGCTTGACCTTTTTTGTCTATTACGCAGTAAAGAGAGAGCTATTTGCTGTTCTACTTGAGGCAGTAAAATGTTTTGGGGCCAGCCAAATATCTATACAAATTGACATGGAATGCTATTTTGTAGTTGGGAAAAATGGATCTTTTTTTCCCATAGGTTTACAGGTTTATGTTAAAGCTACAGTATGTACCAGGGCAGGTTGTAATCAATTAATGTTGATACAGTTACTCATCCAAGGTCAGCCACTCCCTTTCACATTCAGGTTCAGGAATTCAAACTAACCATCTGATCACTTCTTAGTATTATTCATCTTTATCTTGACACTGGAATGTGGAAACCAGAACTTGCAAGGCTCTACACTAATTTAACAGGAAAGGTGTGTACTGGCAGAGTACAGAAAATATGACTGGAACATGAAACTAGCAGTTACGAACTCCAATCTCATTTGTTCTTTGTGAATTCAATAGAAGATTAGCTTTATTGCTAATAAAAATGCCAGTGTTTTTTTCAAAAAATTGTTTTTCCAAATGTTTGATTTGATCTATCCCCTTGACTATGAACAGCAAGCCAAATTATGAAAAAAAGATGTATATAAAATTATTTAAAATTGTAATATGCTTTAGTCCTTTTTTTTAAAAAAAATAAGGGATTACAAATCTTTTATAAACAAACAATGTGGACAATTATAAATATTTAAAACCACTTATTCCATACAAGGCGAAGCAGCTTTGCAAGTACATAAATAATCGTGTTAAACAAAGGGTGGTACCAAATCCTTAGTGCCTTAAACAATGATCTTAGACAGACAATCTCTCATCATCACCACCATCTGTCATCATATTCTGAGCAGCAGGACAATAGTACATCTATAGTTCAGTTCTGTGCATGTTTATTGTATTCAGTGAGGTTTTCTCCCTCCTTTTAGAATTGCAATCTAAATAATCAACATATTTTTAAAAAAATAATCTTATTTTCAATTATATTATTCCATGTCACAGTTAACTTAGGTTGTATTCCAGATTCTTGATATTAGGACCAACATAAGTTTGAATTCCAATTTCATGGAACAGCATGCTTTATTTTTGTCCATTTCTCACCCATCTTGTGATTTTGGTTGTCTTCAGCAGGAAGGGTAGGCAAATGACATCATATGCATCATTATGTCTAGTGCAAAGGATGCCATGACATCATTGTGGCTTGTACTAGACACCTATGATTGAAACTGAAATCTGCTGTCTGCAGGTCGTTGGGATAGCAGCATAAAAACAGACAACTTTGCTTAAATGCAAAATGCAAGCTGCATTGGTTGCCAGTTTGCTTCCGGGTCCAATTCAAGATGTTGGTGATTACCTTTAAAGCCCTATATGGCATAGGACCAGGGTACCTGAGGGACCGTCTCGTCCCGATAACGTCAGCCCGCCCCACCCGTGCGTGCAGAGAAGGCATGCTTCGGACCCCCTCAACAAGAGAATTCCATCTAGCGGGGTCCAGGAGGCGTGCTTTCTCTGCGACAGCCCCCGCCTTATGGAACATCTTGCCCCCGGAGGTGAGACTGGCCCCTTCACTCCTGGCCTTTCGGAAGGCCCTTAAGACCTGGCTCTGCCGCCTGGCCTGGGACAACGGAGGTGGTAGTGCCTCCTGGGGTTGGCTGGCCCCGTAGCAATAAGACCTATGCTACGGTCTCCAATCCATCTTGGATTCTATTTTATTTTATTTTATATTTGGATTTATTTTTATACATTTTCTACTTTATATGGTTTTAAATATTTTAAATTTTTAAGTCTTAATTATTGTAACCCGCCCAGAGTCCCTTGTATGGGAGATGGGCGGGGAATAAATTAAATAAATAAATAAATAAATAAATAAAGGGATAAGATGTGAACATACTGAGCATTTCCATAGCTGGCTGGGGAATTCTGGGAGTTGAAGTCCACACATCTTAAAGTTGACAAGGTTGAGAAACACTGCTCTAGAAGGTCCAAACACTCTCTTTTGGATGGGAGTGAAAAAGCAGAAAGCCTTTTTGTTTTTTGCGTCACTGAATGACAGGTTGGTAGTCCTGGCTTCTTCCACACACTGCTTCTCATTTCTGTAGCAGCCTCTCCTTTCCAGTCTCCTCCCTAAAATTCCTTTAGCAAAGGGCCGGGTGGTATATATTCTTCTAATTAGGCCTCGGTCATCATCATTTTTCTTCACCCTCCTGTGTTGCTTTCTTGGCAAAATCATAAACCAGACCTTCAGATGATTTATAAAGGATAAAGCTTCCCCTCCCATCCAAGGAGCCACCAAACCCCCATATTGGTGCAAAACGAACACCTTTCTGCTCAGTCTTTCAAAATTCCTAGAGGCCTTGGAGGCAAAATGTTTGTTGGGTTCTCCTTTCACTTTGGCCTTGTTGCATTTTCTGTCGAGGTATCTTTTCTTCCTTGATTTTATCTATAGAAATCAGTGATCCAGTAAATGGAATCATGAGGAGTGGAGCAAAGTCAAAATGTTGAATAACTTGCGTGATTAAATTAAAACTAAATTTTAAAAAATGATTATTCTTTTGACCTCCATACGCATGCTGTCTCATTTTGTGTCTCTCTCTCCCTTTGCTCATAAGGGGCGTGGTGGCTCAGCGGGTAAGACGCCAGGCTTGTCGATCGGAAGATCGCAAGTTCAGAGGTTCGAATCCCTAGCCCTGCGTGCAGAGTGAGCTCCCGCACTAGCTCCAGCTCTTGCCAACCTAGCAATTCGAAAGCATGCAAATGCAAGTAGAAGAATAGGTACCACTTCAGTGGGTAGGTAACAGCGTTCCGTGCGTGTCATGCGGCCACGTGACCGTGGAAGTGTCTTCGGACAACGCTGGCTCTTCGGCTAACAAACGGAGATGAGCACCGGCCCCTAGAGTCGGACACGACTGCACAACTGTGCGGGGGGAACCTTTACTTTTTACTCCCTTTGCTCAGTGGTTTCTTCTCACAGAAGTTACTGAACTGAGAAGAGCAAGTTCAAATTCTTCTACTATTTGATAACAGAAGCTTGTAAATCTCTTGTTAAAAAAAAAAAAGAACCACCAATCAAATATTTATTCTATTTACCAAATGCCCAGCAGTAGTCTTTAAAAGAAGAAATGGCAAATGGAAAGACTTTTTTTCACTGATTCACTCAAGCACCAGTTGTGGATTATAGTTATATATATTAGAGGTTTTCTTGAGTAATGATATAATTAATTTTCTTTGGAAAGGGCCTCTTCTCAACTGGTTTAAGATTGCAATCCTGGCTTTCTAGACAACAGTTGCCTGCACACTTGCCTTTGGCTGAACGCTATGAAGCTCTGTATAAACATGCATAAGACTATGCTGCAGATACACCTACCTAAAGCACCCTACTAAGGACACACGTTTCTGAGTCATCATGCATAGGATTATGTTACAGAGGCACCTATTCTACTCCAAGGCTAACCAGGTTCAGATAGCTGTTTTCAGCTATGAGTGACATTGACTGCCTCTTTTCTCACAGTGTCATCAGTAAGCCCCCTGACTTCCAATTAGTTTGCATTTCAACAAGTTCACATTATAATTACAGCCAATAGCAGTCGTGATCAATCAGACCAGAAGCCCGCCTAGTCCAACATTCTCTTCCTAGTCCAACATTCCCATGGGAAATAGGACATATAAACGTCTTCCTTGCGATTCCCAGCAATTTGGTATTAAGAAACATGTTGCTATTCATGTGCGAGAGGGAAGGGGGGGGGGAGAGAGAGAGAGAGAACAAGTGTAGCATAAATTTTAAGCATCAGAAGACTTCTCCAGGAGTTCTGTTGAATATGTGGCAATCTAAAATGATTGTAGAATGGGGCATAAATAGATGTGGCCACTGCTTTATCCAAACTTCCCCAATTCCAATGAGAGATCTGAAGAGAAGCTATATTTATAATGGCTTGAATGCAAATGGAGTTGTCTCTCTAATCCTAGACCCTAATAAAGCAGATTCTCTGCGTGGACGATGTCCCAAGTTCTGTTACTGGCATCTCTAGGTATAGTAAGACGACAAAAAAAAAATCTTGCTCAAAACCTTGAAGAAGTCAATGTCAATAACACTCTGTGCTGAATTGGAGCAGTGATCTGCTATGGTCACTTCCTGAATTCTGATCTGGTTTGCATAAAGTGTCAACTTAGAATCAAACAGAGATCCTTAAATATGACTTCCTGAAAAATTGTATATATAAAACTAGTCATTATTCAGGGAAGAGACTATGGCCCAGAAAAGGAAAACACATCTGTGATTATATTTAGAGGATATAGCATTTGTGAAAACATTTCATTATGAACAGATTGTGAATTTTAAAGATCATTAATTCCAAAGAACATGATGGTCCTGCAATTCTCTTTGGCTGTCAGGTTCTTGCATACCTATTTTGGCATACTTTGTAAAGGTGTTCCCAGAAATACCCAGCACTCCCACTTCATTTTCAAGAAGGAAACAAAAAAAAAAACACCCTTCATCTGAAGATGTTGAATTCCTTTCATTACCCACCAACAGGCACACCCCCACGGAATGCCAGTGAGCAAGGGTCACTGTAAAGAAAGGCAACGTTCCCCCTTGCTGAGAAGTTATCAGACAGGTTCTTCAAGGTGGAGAGAGCAGGAATATGCATTGAAAAATAAAAACAATCAAAATGAAGTTTCCACATTGGTAGAACAGTGTATTATTTCAAAAGCCGTAGTGTTATCTGTTTGTGTTGCTTTGTTTTGTTTGTAAACTGCAGGTTCTTTGCATGGGAAATACAGCTACAATTATAGTATAGTTGTAGTTTCTATAAAATACTCAAAAAATAATAGGTTTGTGGAAAATTCACATACACAAACTCCTTACTGTACAAGACTACACTCCAAACCGAACCAGCCAGGTGCAGGTTCAAGTCTATGCTTAGCCACGGAATTACACTTTGTACCAGTTGTTTTTCTAAACCCAATTTTACTTTCTGGAGTTGTTATAATAAATCAATGTATGTAGCCTTGAGCTCCTAGAAGGTAGGATAAAAATGCAATTAAGAAAAAAAAGCTGTCCTCGCTGAGCTGCAGCTAGTTCTGAGTGCAGAGTATTGCTGCTCTAGTGACATTACAGTATCTAAGTTGCTTCTGGCCACAAAAAATGAAAGAAAGACCTGGGATGAGATGTGGTTGAATATTTTAAGGGACAGCAAGACATAAAGCAGATTTTGGGGAAAGAGAATCAAAAGGCATGCTCCTGTCAGTCTTCCTAACTTTGATTCCCACATAAGCATATGTTCCCACATATTTAATTTATTAGTATTGTAACGGTTAGAATTGTATTTTATATTGTAGTTATATTTATAAATTTTAATTGTTGTATTGTAAACCGCCCAGAGTCCCCTTGGGGGAGATGGTGCAGTGATAAAAGTTGACGGACGGACGGATAAATAAATAAATAAATAAGCAGCCATAGTCCATTTTTTGTCCTGATGTCCTTCATGAACTGCCTTCCTTGCCCTTCAATACTTGAACAACTAAATACAGTATTTTAAAATATATGTATCACACAGTCAGAATTATGCAATTTAAATCCATCTCCTCCCATAAATTGGACATTTTTAGCAGTTCACCAGACTTTCATGTTGCTTTCCCATGTGAAAACTGTCTATTATTATGTCACTTGTGAAAATGATCATGGAAAACAGAAACCCTCTTCCACTGAGTAGCTCATTTTTTATGCCTGAGTGTAGCCATAGTCAGTAGGTTCCTCTGTGCCACCATGGACTTGAAGATGCATTGCTCACATTCAGTAATGGTTTCTGGAATAATATTGTAAAGAAGGCATTATCTAACAGGCTTTCCATTCTCTTGCTTGCTTCATTTTCATTATAAGCTGTCAGCCCCACTAGGTAGATCAGACCAAGAAATCAACTCCACAAGAAGGCTAAAACTGCTTTTATTGAGACTGGCTATGATAACAGAATCTTGCAAGTTTGGTTTTGCTGCACCCCCTCCCCCTTTTCATACTTCAGTGAATTAGGGAGGCATCTGTCTGAGCTGCTTCCGAATGGTATCTGGATGTTCCAGACTTAAAACATATTTTACCACTTGTTGCCTTGGCAACAGAGATTGCATATCTACATATATATATCCTATCCTTGTTAAAGGCAAAGTCCAATTGAGTTAAAGTCCATGCCTCATACAATTAATTGAGAATACAATTAACATAAGGAACATAGTCGTTGTGCTATGTTTTACAAATCTTGAATTATAACTTCCTGAAAGTTCTCAAAGTGAAGCAAAGTACAAAATGCAACGCCACCACTTCCCAGGGAATTTCATTATCATACTATGTAATGATGACCAGTTACTTTGATTTTATATTTATAAAATAGGACAAATTCCTGAAAGCCAAGTTCTGCAGATGAATGTAACCATAGGGAATCTCCAAGAGTGTCAATACTCAGCACCTAACAATCAGAGTTATGCTGCCTGTAAACAAGGATATTCTATTAGGGTTTTCCCCCCACTGGATATATGAAGTCCAAGACACCAGCTGAGTCCTCAAGAGATAACAGAAGGTCTGCATCTTTACTTACCCAAACCTTGAAGAGACATGCATACATACATACATACATACATACATACATGCGTTTGTTTGTTTGTTTGTTTGTTTGTTTGTTTATGGCTCAAATCTAGAGACTTGCTAGGAATGGGTGAAAGGGCACAAGGTCCTATTCCTCTCTCTTCCCCTCTTTCCTTCTCCCCTACAAACAGCCCAGTACAAAGTCTGGAGGATCCTGTTTAATGAACTGGGCTGTTTGAGAGTGGCAGTACTTCAGTCCCTCTTCTTTAGATAGGCTGGTTTTGGTGGGGTTTTTTTTAATGAACTCTACCTTCTATGCTGCTATATGGACCTTCCTGCTCTTGTCCCTGAATTAATCAGCTCGGCTCTTTCTCCCTTGTGAAGCACTCTTAGTTGAGTCAATCTTTATCCAAGGAATCACATGCCTAACTACAACTAGCCAAGAAGTCAATCCCTTTTTGGATTATTGTCTCCAGAATTCATTGTTTAAAATATTTTGGCCCATTTCTTCAAAGAGCAAGTCCTGTATGAGCACAGCATCTTATCAATTTCACAGCAGCCAAACTGAATAATCTGAGAATAATTAGGGGGGGGTGGAGGAGAGATTCCCCAAGCCTTGTAAGCCAGACTGACTGAGTGCTGTAATGCAATATTAATATCTCCTAGCTAACCATTCCTTTGCTAAAAGAGTTTCTAGCTGTCGTTTCCTGAAAATTAGGAACTAAGAGTGACATCCTTATACAGTACACACCCAAACTGCTGTCAGATGATCAGCTTCATAGTTAGGGTAATATTAATATATATACGCGTATATATACACGTAAGAGAGAGAGAGAGATTTTATGAAGATTCTGTAAGATACTCTGGGAGTTTCTACAAAACAGCAAAATAGAGATAAACAAAGCAAATATTATAGTGGCACCTTAAGAGTCCATACATTAAATGGTCAAGCACATATCCTTTCACATGCAAAATGGCCCCACTTTCTCCAGTTAAAAAACCCCAAATAGCAGGAGATGAGAAGACCCTTTCCCAAAACCCTGGAGAAAAGCAGCAAGTCAGAAAAAAAGGATAAGCAGCCGATAGGATGGAGTGAGTATAAGTTTATTTTGCAAAGAACATAAAACATGTTCAAGCTTCTATTCTGATATGCCCAAAGGTGAAGCAAGTTATTACTTGATCCACTGGAATTGCAGCTACTACATAAAGTGGAAGGCATGTAGCAATACAGAAGCAAACTAGTGTTGAAGTTTGTGCTTTTGTATAGCTTCCAACTGAAGAGGAAGAGTAATAGGTACCAGGTTCTGGAAATTTTATAGCCACTGACCTAGAATGATACTCAGTGTCCACCTTCTCTTATCAATGGATCAAGGTTTCCTGTCGTATTTGTGTAATTTCAAAAATGTGGTTTCTTGAAATTACCCCAATTTTATCATCTTTGCCATCCCAGATTTAATGTACAAGCCACATCAGTCAAGCAACACGTTCTGTTTATCTGATGAAGTGATCTGCAGCTCACAAAATCTTATGCCTTAAAATAAAAATTGGTTAGTCTTAAAAGGTGCTATTGGATTCTTTCTGGTTTTCAGCTACTTTAGACTAACACAGCTCTCTTCCTACAGAACCACAACTTTGTGCTGTACGTTAAATGTGGATAGATGCTTCAGATCCTTACGAGAATTCAAGTGCACATCCCAGAGAGCAATGGGAAGCAGATATATGGCATCTGCTTTGATGCATATGAGCAACATATGCAATTCTTGATCTACAAAATGAAACATGGAAAGCTTACCAATCTTCAAACAAACCTTTCATTAACTCTGAGCACAATTAGCATAAAAATGTGTGTGCACAAATCTGCATATATCATGCAAGTAGCTGGTACCAGGACTAATCACTATGTCTTTGTACACTCTGTGAGTACCTACAGTTACACTGCATAATGTACAAAGCTGCCCCACGTTAAACTGAGTATAGGGTTTTTTTAAAAAATACAACAAAGTAAAGTTAGTTGACTTACCAGCTCTGGCAAGATTAAGGCATATGGTATTGTTCTAAAAACAGCCAGTCCCGAAGGAATATTTTCAAGTGCTGGGCAGCCAGGTGCTGGTCCTGAAGATTTGGGATCCATTTCTATTGTCTCTATGTAGCTGTCGTTACAGCCTGCTATACCCAATTATCTCTGCAGCAGAACTGTTGGCATGTGAAGCTTAAAATAGTATCCAGTGGCACACCCATGTGGACGTCAAAGGTGAAATCAGTTCCAGCTCGGCAGGTAGCTGTAGTCATCATGGAAGAATTTCATACTACACCAAGATTAAGGCAGCCCATCCATAAGAGTTCAGAGGTCAAGCACCCTGGTGGATGTATTTGTGTGTGATCAAATATCCTTTCGTATCGGAATGAAATGAACCTACAAACTGTAACTCTTTCTAAAAGGGTTCTTTCTGAGGCTCAAATTCGCCATTCAGTTCCATTCCTATGCATTGCAGCTGCAAAGTTTGTTGCTGTCTATTTGTACTCCTGAAGCAACAAATCCACCTCAAAGAATGACAATGCAAGAAATCTTACATATCCTCTAGTCCAGTGCCTCTCAATCTTGACCACTTTAAGATGTGTGGACTTCAACTCCCAGAATTCCCCAGCCAGCAATTGCCAAGGTTGAGAAACACTGCTCTAGTCCAACCTCAATGGAGGAATTTGGTAACTCATCCCCAACAGATGGCTATCCAGCGAGTCTCTGTTTTAAAACTTCCAATAAAGGCAAGTTCCATTTTTACTTTTAGGAAATTACTCCTAATACTGAATGCAATTCTTCTTTAATTTCTCCCCATTGGTAACTGTCCTGCCGTTTCAAAAGAGAACAATCTCTTATGACAGCTTTTTTGCCTCCCCTTAGACTTACATTTTGCACCCTAAATATGCCCAGCTCACGGAACATGATTGCGAGACCTCTTATCATCCCAATAGTTCTCTTCTTTGACTCCCTCCAACTTCTCCACATCCCTTTTGAAGTGCAGTACTCAGAACTGGACACGGCATACAAGGGCAATCCAGCTTGTGCTGAATAAAATTGAACTATTGCCTTCTTAGCTTAGTTCTTACCTTACAATCTTAAACTTCTGAACTAGTCAGAATTAAGCTACTTGACCACCCCTAACAGCAGAAAGGATTAAGCAATGGGGGGAAAAAACCCCTGATTTTTAATTCTTATTTGGGAAGGTTCTACTGCATAAGACAGGGTTTCTCAACCAGGGTTCTGTGGAACCCCAGGGTTCCGTGAGAGGTCACTAGGGGTTCCCTTGGAGATCACGGTTTATTTAAAAAATTATTGCAAATTCGGGCAACTTCACATTGAAGAGGTAAGTTTCATTCTTTATTTTCAGTTTAAGAACACTGTTAATGCATATATATAGGCCTACGCATGAAACGAATATAATAATTTTGTAACTTCTGGCCTATATTTGAGCCTGCATGCGCAGGGGTTCCCCAAAGCCTGAAAAATATTTCAAGGGTTCCTCCAGGGTCAAAAGGTTGGGAAAGGCCGGCATAAGAGCTACTTTACAAGTGAGAATACCGCTGGTAGAAGCCAACAGGGAGGGTTGGCAACAGTTTAACAGAACAAGAGGCAAAGAGAGGAAGAACAAAAGAACTGCAATGGAATTAAGCCTGATTTGTTTTGTTCTGAAATCAATGCAAGGAGTTTGTTTTTTAGCAACAATCATGTGGCTTCAGGAGCTGATTGTCTATGCTAGCCTTGGACCCATTCATTCCCCGTTCTAAATAATGTGACCGGTCTTTGGCTCTTGCATGACCCTTCCTTTTAATGGGGAACAGGTGGTAACAGGGGAACTAATTTGTACTGCATTTGAGCATCTTTCGCCAATCCTTCAACTAATGCAAAGTAAGAAGATGCCACCAAGTGGGCACAAGAATGCATCGTTTAAGAACCATGAAACATACCATTTCACTTGTGCGATCTTTCCCAAAGGATGGGGTAAATAATCACTGAACTGGTTACTGAACAAGACCATGATAGTCAGAGCATACTTTGGAAATAGGTACTTGATTATTTTCCCCCCTCGGCACTCTCCCCACAATGTTGATCAAAAGCTTCAGTTTTTAACTCCAATGCAATGGAAATTGAACCCCAGGCCAAGAAGTTAAAACACAAGAGTTTATGTGACTTTGTTTCAGCACATTCTTTCATTTTCTGAGCGTCTTCTCCTTGGGTAGCTCATAGTGAAAGCCTAGTAACTACATACTATTCCCAGTATTTTAACTGTGACTGTTTGTGTTCTTTAAACAAGGATTGCTATGAGGTGTTATTTATTGGCTGGGGCATATTACTTCAGGTACCATTCTTCTATGTTTTTGAGAATAGTAAACATTTGAAATACAATGGGCAGATGTTCTTCATTTATACTCATCAGATGTAAACATTGCATAAGTCTACTTCGCTGTAACTATTTTGCAAGCCACTGTAGATCTATACAAAGATATACCCAAAATAGATGTTTTGTGTTAATGCATTAGAAGCTATGTTTCCCTGCAACAAACACATATAGACACACCTATGTAGGGGGAAAAACATGCACCTCCAAGAAATACTGTAGCCTTGAGGACTGTAAACCTACCTGCTCAATTTCTACACCTTGCTGGACTGAGAGGAAGACAAATTCACAGCAAGGTGCTTAGCCTAAAGAATGTTTAATTATATACATGCATATTTTAACTTTTGAGGTTGAGGCAGGGAATCTTTTTATTAACTTAACAGCAACCTGTTTTCAAACCATTTTAAGGACAGCACTGACATGTTTTGCTGAACGGACTCCATTGTCTTGCTGTTAATTGATTGGGAACACATCCAAAAACATGACTACCTCTAGCTAGCCTTGTTGAACCAGTTTCTTCTCAACAGCTACATTTCTGATTTGGTATCATTATGCAAATTAAGTAATTCAACTGTCATTTATTTCAGTGAGATTTGTGCCTGGAGATCAGGGCAGAATTCAATGGTGAGTTTCTGAGGGAAGTAGTTTCTAGGCAGATAATAAAAAGGAAGCCGTTTCCCCCTCTCCCCTGCAAACCTTTCAACCAGCATGTGCTTCAAGATGTACTCCACAGGGTCTTCCAAATTCTGTGACACATATTTCAAGACTGCTCTTAAGTCTGCCGGCAAGAAAACAAGAAGAAAGCCCTATGCGCAGCGGAATTCTATTTGTGTAATTCCACACCACGTGGGAGACTTTCTGAGGTGGCCCACATTGCAAGCCAGTCTCATTCCATTCTCAAAAGGCTACATCAATATCTCTGCTGATCATGCTGGAGTGATAAAATGCCTGGCAACACTGAAAAGGCAAAAGATGTTGATAAGCCTCATTGAAGTACGAACACATAGCAACATAGATCTCAGCCAAGTCTACTCCCTACCAAGCAAAAGGCAATGGGAATACAGGTAATTCTCATTTAGCAATCACAATTGGGACTGGCAACTCGGTTGTTAAACAAAGCGGTGGCTAAGTGAAACTGCAACTGTGTGTAATGGTTGCAGAACCTAAGTTGCAATTAAATTCAATTCACAAGCTTTTACTTGGAAAATCTATTTAATGCTAGGTTACTACAGTACAGAGAAAGTGGCGAATGAAAAAGCCTGCCGTTTTCTCCCAGGTTATACGTTTGAACAGTTTAAAATTCCCTCCCTCTCAAAGTTCTGAAATCCCCCCTGGAAAGCATGCAACCCCCCTTCTTGTGCCAGGCAGTTCTTTCTCAGCCTTCCACAGCATAGCAGATGTTTCTAGCCGCTCCAGTGTCCTTGGCTACTGATAACCCAAACAAGGTGGTTTCACAGCTCTGGAATGCAACTTGCATCTCTCAACCCAGGTTAATACATTCATGCATGCGAGTTGATCTGATGCTTTGAAAACATTGGATCAAAGGAGCATGACACTGTGCTTATGATCTTACTTCAGCTTTCCTTTGCTTTACAGACCTGTGAAGGTCATAAATGCAAGAATTGGTCACAAAGTTACTTTTTCATTACCGTTGTAACTGCGAATGGTCGCTGTACGAGGCAGCCGCTAAATTAGGACTACCTGTACCAATTATGGAACCATACATCTTTTGCCCAAAATCCCAAGAGCGCTTTCAGTCACTCCCTGGTAACAGTGGCAACAAATTATCTTTGGCCCATTATTCAGAACCTCAGCACAATATGGATGTGACAAAGCTTTGTATCTGGTGTGCATACCTAAATAATTCAAACTTTGGGATAAACTGAAATTTCTTCTGCAATAAAGACATTCATACCAATTCTTAACATTTCACAAGGGCAGTACAAATATACTGCACTCTCACATTCATCAGCTTTTGCCAGTGATCAAACATCACCTTCAATTAAATCCATTTACTAATAAACACCAGCATTTATCAAGGCATGTTCATATATGTTTAGAGCAACTTCTGTAACCGATTCAATTCTGATATTTACTTAAGGTGATTCTTAAGATTTACTAAAAGTTTCTGACATTACTCATTTGCCTCTCACTCAGGATTAGCAGTAGATATCAACATTCATCAAAATAAATTTGCTTAATGTAAAGAAATATAAAGGAAACAGGAGAATAACTCCATGAAGAAAGACACTTAAAACATGATAGAGTATCTTTAATATGCTTTTAATTCCTTGATAAATATACAAAACAATAACCAACACGGTAGCTAAATTTTTAAAAAGTTTACCAATACACTGTATTTATAAATTTGGTGTAAAAGTTTTAGTCAAGTGATAAAAATACAACTTTTTGGAACACATTATCAATGCTATTTAATTGATTCATGTCGGCTTGGCAATTGGCAGAGGTGCACAGGCACAAACTTCCTTCAGATTAGAGGGCTAATTTTCCGAGCCTCTCCTAAAAAGTCATACGCAATTTCCATGACATCAAAAGCTTTGTGAGGGGTTTCCAATGACAACAGAGAAGATAAACCCCCTCTTTCTCTATTTTTCTTCAGGAATTCAGCAATTATTCGCCAGCGAGTCCCTTCAGATTCTTCTTCTGCCCACTTGTACTCTGGGAGGAACACAGACTGAAGAAGCGGATAGACAGTGTCATGGTACACCAGGACAAACACCGATTTCAGAAATTCCCGGTCTCTCTAATTAAGAGGAAGAGGAAGCAGAATACTTAAAATGTACTATTCTCTGATGACATCCTAAAACTTTATCTTTTTGCATAAAAATCACCACTCTACCTGATGATGCTGCATTAGAAATTACCCATTTTTATATTATATATTACAAAAACATTTGCAAATCAATGGGAAACAGGTTTTGTGCTTTCTCAAGTTTATAATGTGTAAATATCTATAAAAAACTGGCTAGTTCTGAACAAATGACAAAGGAAAGATAAATTATCCTTAATTATCCAGTTTCTGAAATTTGAATGGTAAAGAAGCTGAGCCTCAAAGAACTAAAAGCCAAAGATGTAGTATTAGATTAGATTGTACTGAAGGGGACAAGACAAGAGTATCCCCTTTCTCCTCCTTCATTTTTACTGGCACTAGAACCACTGGCAATTCAACTACACCAGGATAACAGAATTTTGGGAATTAAAGTAATTACACAAGAAGACAAATTTAAATCATTTGATGTTGATATTGTTCTTACAATTGTTCAGCATAGAGACACTTTAACATTGCTGATGGAACATATAAACAATATGTTTTGGTGTCAGGTTACTGGATCAATAAAGAGAAAACTCAGTTGCTGATATGGAATTTGACAAAGAAAAACAACGTGCGTGTCAAACAACCGGGTTTAACACTGATGATAAGAAGGTAAAACATTAAGGAATTTTCTTGACAAGAAACAATAAAGATTTATTCAAGGATAATTATTTGCCAACTTGGAAAAATATAACAACAGATATTCTCAGATGGAAAAACTAAAATTATCCTTGTTAGGAAGAACTGCAGCCATTAAAATGAATATTCTGTCAAGAGTTAACTTCCTTTTTCAAATGATTCCAGTCCCCTTTTGAGAATAAGGTACTAAATAACTGGCATAGACATGAATTATATATGGCCTAACAAAAGGCAAAGAACCTTCAGGACCTAGGAGAACAAGGTGGCCTAGTAAACGCAAATTTCAGACTAAATTATCATGCCAGCTGTTTAATGTGGATTTCAGAATAGATCATATCTCATATGGTTCTATAATCCCTATAGAAGGGGCAGGTCTTCCAGAGGGGCTACATAAATATGTTTGAACCAATACCAACAGAAATAAAAAATGTATAATATTAAGTAATCTACTGAACATTTCATTCATTCATTCATTGGCGATCACTCGTAGCCGAGTAAGGTTGTCTTCCAAGGGTAAAATTTTAACAGTGGATCCGTAAGTGGCTGTAAAGGCCAATTCTGGATCCGCACAACCTCCCACAATGAGGGCATAGGTTTCCGGGTGGGAGACGGTCATGATGAGGGTTTGCCTGACGTGCCTTCCTTTTAGCTCTTTTTTCCCTTTCGCCCTGTACTCGTGCTTCTTCAAAGTCCATAGCGCCTTTAATAAAGGCTGACCTCCAATTGAAACGCTCTTATGATAAATACAGCAAAAGAGTAAGCCCAGGCTTTCCTCCCTTGCTTCATTATTAAATGTTTACTTTCATGAAGATGAATATACTAAGGAATTTGCTCAGTGGAAAGACAATAACCTGTTTAGACTGAAAGTTCTTATTGTTAATGGGACAAAGATAAAAACCTTTGAATTATTCCACAATACTCTACTACATTCTACTGGTTTCAGTATCCCCAAATAAGCAGTGCTGCAGAAAAAGAAATACAGAAGCAAGGGAGAATATTGAGATATCTGACTGAATCTTGTAACATGCAATTCTGAACATCTGTTAGGTATACGGGGCCTTCTCTGCAGTAGCCCCGCCCGCTGGAACACTCTGCCCCCAGAGGTGAGACAGGCCCCATCGCTCCTGGCCTTCCGTAAGAACCGGAAGACTTGGCTCTGCCGTCTCGCTTGGGGCAGGAAGGGGAGTAATTATTCCTGGGGGTGGCTGGCGCCTTAGAGCTCTCCTCACTGATTTAGATCTCTTTTAGCCACTTGGATTTTATATTTATATTTTATATTTGGAAATAGTGTACTTATATTTTAGATGTTTTTATATCTATTGTTTTAAAGTGTTTGCTATTGTAAACCGCCCAGAGTCCCCCTTTTCTGGGGGAGATGGGCGGTGGCAAAATTTGAAATATAAATAAATAAATACTTTCTTATTTATGTATTTAAAAGAACTGTATGGCCGCCCATCTTAGAACACAGTTCTGGCAGCTCACAACAATAAAACCAAAAAACATGATTCAGAATCTGAACAAGTTAAAGGCAGTATGATAAATGGATGCTTGAACACAGTTATAGAGATGCAACAGTGGGAAGTTCAGTGGAAGGAGAATATTAAATTTACTTGGAATATAATACTTAGAATTGGTACAAGACATTCTACTGTTGGTATATTACTCCAGCCTTGATTGCTAAAATGAATAATTCTTTTTTTTTAGAAAATGCTGGAAATGTAACCAAGTCTGGATCCATTTTATTTTATTATTTTATTTTATTTTTATCCCGCCTTTATTATTTTTATAAATAACTCAAGGTGGCGAATATACCCAATACTCCTTCCTCCTCCTATTTTCCCCACAACAGCAACCCTGTGAGGTGAATTGGGCTGAGAGAGGGGGACTGGCCCAAGGTCACCCAGCCGGCTTTCATGCCTAAGGCGGGACTAGAACTCACAGACTCCTGGTTTCTAGCCCAGCACCTTAACCACTAGACCAAACTGGCTCTCTCTCTTTTTATATGTTATGGCAATGTTGTAAAGCTCAACAATACTGGAAAATGATTCACAACCGTATGGAACAGATTAAGAGACAAAGTTGTAATTCCATTATAACCTGAGATATTCTTATTATATTTCACTAAACCATATGTCCCTTCAAATTACACTGAATTAGCATTGTATATGCTAATGGATGAAGTAATTTTATGTGCTTTTTACTGCAAAAGACATTTGACTCCCTCTTTGGAAGGAGGGAGCAGCAGCAACAGCTGAGCCTTACCTAAAAATGGACACACATTAAGGATCCCTTATCTTTATTTTTAATGCTTCTTATCACAACAGACTAATGTTCTGCCCTACATTTAATTAAAGTAAAACTATAGCAGTAGATACCCTTATAAATTGGCTGAGGTTCTTCTTATTCATATACTTAATTACAGTAAACCAAGCCATCTATTTAACACTTCTATCACTTCCGCTTTGTACTGGCTTGGCTTGCCCTACTATTACAAGTGTATCCGGAAAAAAGAAAGGCGTAACTTGAGCTTCAACTTGTGAGTCAGGTCCCACAAGTGGACTATGTTCCTCTCTATGGTAGCCAACTATTTTTTTTCATTCCTTGTATTTAACCTTAAAAGAAAAAGAGAGGGAGAGGAAGGGAGAGAGAGAGAGAAGGCAAAAAGGTAGAGAAGGAAAGAAGGAAGGAAAGAAAAGAGAGAGAAAGAAACAGAAATTTAAAAATGCAGTTTAAAAATTAACAGTAGCTCCATCATCACAGGTTGGGGTTTTAGAATAGATTCTACTCTTAAAAGTTTACAATAAAAACATTTGAATGAGATGGCCAAACTGACTTTCTGGCTACTGTGATCATTGATAACAATTCAGACATGTGCTGCATTATTCTGTGGAAAGAGATCCTTTGCATGCAACTAAAGTCAAAGCTACTTAGAGATGAAGATTTGCTGGACCAGCATGGACAAGGCACCAGGGATTGTGAAGACCCCTGTGCACCTAATGCACAATTTCTGCAGTACTCCTATCAGAGAAGCTGCGTTTTGGGGGGGGGGGGAGGGAAGAAGGATGGGTTCTCTGGATTAGCACAAGGCAGGAGTGAAGCTGCAGTCTTCTTCAGCTGGGAGTTTTCTACACAATGAGACATAGGATCACAATTTCACTATAATTCTGTTTAAAGTATTATCCTGATATTGAAAAAGCTGCCTCACTTTCTTACCTTTTCTGATCTCTTCAGTGTACTTTCTTTCTCTGCCCAGCAACTCTAAAAATAATAAATTTCAAAACTTTACAGAATAAGTAAAGTTAAGTTTCGTTTGTTAAGTTTTCAAAGTTTTTGTACATAGTTACCGAGGGATTAAAAGGACTGTGGAGATATAATTCTTCATGTTCTGTTTGTTTTTTGCATTACACCAACAGAAAGTTGGGGATTATTACAGGATTTTCAAATCTAGACCTGAAAGAGAGATGCTATTCCAAATCCTCTCTGAAAAGCTCAAAGAAAGAGAATGCACAATCTAGTTTCTGCTCTATTGCAGAATATATAGTGAGTATAGTTGTTCAAAATATAATCCAAAACTATATTTTGAGTCCTAAATCCACTGATATTTCCCGTTTCAAAAAAAAGGAGTTAGATCTATAGTTCTCATCAGTAAATTTTCCAGGTTTTTCTCACTGGATTCAATATATATATATGTCTGTCTGTCTGTCTGTCTGTCTGTCTGTCTGTCACTGGAGAAGTTACCAGAAATCATTCCTGCTACAATGAACTACTAGAAATTTAAAAGTTTCAGAGCTTTCATTTGAACAAGCCACACCCTGTCATTAAATTCCAACCCCTCCTAACCCAACTTTTTCTAAATACTTGGGGCACTTTGCTTCAACTTCTATTTACTTTACTTCCATAATATTTCTCGAAAATTAACATCATAGGAGTAGCTTCTTAGAACAATTGTTGATAGAAATATGTAAGGGAACTGAAACCTGTCATTTTGAATGATACGTTTTAATCTGAACCCTACTTTCATATTAGCAATGCAATACATTTTACCCACCCTGAGTGCATCCATAATATCAGGCTGTTCCATGAGTTTAGGAAAAGTTGCCAGAATTGGATTGCTGATCAAGTCTGCAAGGGGAACCAAAAAATGTAGCACATACATATGGCTGATTTAGTGACATTTTATGTATGACAGAAGCAATTAAAGAAAAATGTAAGCATTTCCCTTACATTTTAAAAGTGTTGACTTCCATTTCTTGGAATATATATGTAAACATCCACAAATGTATATAATAAAATAGTACAGGTAGTCCTCGGGTTACAATGGCAATTGGGACCGGGGATTGCCGTTACTAAGTGATGCGGTTGTAAAGCACGATGTCATGTGACTGCATTGCTTAGCGACGACAATCCTGGCAATCCCCGTTGCCATCATAACCCTAAGACACATGGGTTGTTAAGCAGGAAGCGGCAGAAGTCCCAAGTAAGGAGCGCGGGGTTGCCGCAGGGGGGTGGAGGAGGCCGAGGAGGGCTTGGGAGGCCCAGCACAGGTCGCATGCGAGTTAAGAGGCCAGGGAGGTTCTGGGAGAATCAGTGGAGGCTGCACACGGCCAGGGTATGTGTGCTGCAGGCAGGAGTGATTTACCAGAGTGGCTTCCGACCTTCCCTGCTGGCTTGCCCATTGACTTTGCTTGTGGGAAGCTGGCAGGGAAGGTCACAAATGGCGATCATGTGACCGCAGCTCCCCGCAATGTCGTAACTGAAAAATGGGCACCTGAGCGCCCAGATCGCAATCACGTGACCATGGGGTGCTGTGATGGCCGGAACTTTGGGGACCAGTCATACGTCCATTTTTTCAGCACTGCCATAACTTTGAACAGTCGCTGAATGAATGGATGTAAGCTGAGGACTACCTGTATGTTACAAAATGGGGCGCATAGCTCTCTATTGTTCTACAACAATGAACGAATTTCATTTGAATAATCTTTCTTGTACTTTCTTGACTAATGGGAAAACCATTATCCTTTAGCTTGTGCACTTCTTCAAATAATTCTTAATTAAAAATTCTATCCAAGCATCTATTAGTATTTAATAACTACAGATAGTTACTTATAACATTATTCATATTAAGAAAAGCTGCATAAAAATGAGTATCTTGGGAAATATTATCTACAAAATTTAAAAACAGATGGACTGAAATTAATAGGATCGACCTATGACTGAAAACATACTATATATGAAAAACATATGAACAGAAAGTCACTCATTCCTAATATAAAATAGGAACGAGGGCAAATATTGACAAATCTTTTACCAAGCTAAACAGGCAAATTGAGTGACTAATTTCTACACATAAGCTTCAGCTGCAGGATATTATTTATGTATTTAACTTTATTTGTGGAAACATCTAATCGCTATGTAACTTTAGGTGGCATATAGAAAAAAAGTGCATTTTGGAGCTACAATCAGAAATTTTACACTAAGCAAAAACAAAGGGCAATAAAACATAGGATTAAATATCTACTTATTCATGGATTTAATTAATTTTCCAGAATTAGCTGTAAGATGCAGTATTTGTCACAGCTTTTCTTCCTTGCCAGATATTAGTCCATCCCATCCTCTCACTAAGCAAAAGAGCCCATTGTCCAAATACTGACCCTATGTAATGAATTTGTGGTACATTATAGTTGCTTTATTGCAATATAACCCCAGATCATTCACCAACATAATAGTAATCTACTGGTAAAATATAAACAATACTGACATTTGCATAGTTCATACAATACTGTAGTTCTGTCAAAAGAAAAGATGATGAAAGAAATGAGTTGCTATGGAATCATAAGAACCTTTCAACCTGCAAAAACAAATCCCTCCCCCGCAAGAAATGGCACACTGCATAACAAATGCTAAATCCATGAGCAAGAAAGACAAACCATGAGGTTTAGAAGAAGGGCAGGTAATTTTTTGTTTCAACATTTCTAGCTGCACTTACCTTAGTGGAGCCATATTAAAAAAAAAACAAGAAAAATAAATTCATTTCATTTTACATTATCACTGTTACCAATAGCGGATTTGACGCAGAGAAAAAGAAGAGAAAGGGAAATTTCCAGACATAGACCATCCCATGCATGGAAATGGAAGTACTAGGTGGCCTATATCCAGACTAAAAGATGTATATTTGGTCCAGGCATGGACTTGGAATACATATTTGGTTTTGGCACAGACTCAAAACATTCGTGTTCCAGAAAAAAATGTGTTCTGGGGTGGGAGACAGTGGGGATGCCACTGGTAGCAGCTACAGGGACAAAAGATGCTGAGAAGCCTGAGATGGGATGGACGGGCCAGTCAGGTATGTTGTGCTTGAATTCAAGCAGAGTGGCGAGGCACTGGGCAGATCAGCAGGCGAGCTGCTGCGCAGGTCATGCAGAGGAAAAAGCAGAAAGCGAAATGAGGCACAACCCTCGCCCATAAGACTCCTCCAGATATTTCTCAAAGGAATCCCAGAACCACCTAAAAGTTCTGGGTTTCGGTTCAGCCAAGCCAAGACCCACCTGAAGCAATCCAGCCGAAGCTCCAAGCCACAATCTGTATTGTGCATAAAACCAAACACATTTTCCTGACTCCAAACTCCAAGTCACAATATATTTTGTAAATACCTAGCTGAAGAATGCTGTTACAGTCACATCTTTATGTTACAACATTAAAATAAATTAATTGTCAGAGGACCCTAACCAACTGAAAGCAAAAGAAACCTGTTTTATGAGACTGCATGAAGTATTACTGGGACAGCAACTCTTTAATTTGGAAGCATCTCCAATCCAAGCCCAAGTATTGAAAATATTTGCTGTATTTTCTATTCTTCAAAGCTGCAATTCTTACCTGCATGTTGCATATTTGGTCTGTCTTTGAGGAGGACATCACCAAGGATCTGACGATAAAACAGGATGAGATGCATACAGCACATGCTGCCAATTAATACTTCTGGTAGTAGGCTGGTTAAAAGATGTAAAGAAAATATGTCATTTCAGGAGTAAACTCAAGTGACATTCTAGCACATCTTAATATAAACTTTTTTTCTGACCAGTTCTGAATTATTGCTTTGGCAGTCATTTAGCAATTTTGGCATTAAATATAGAAACAACAAAGACAACTTTAAAAAAAACCCTTTTAATTCAGACAATTCCAAAGGAGTTCTATTAATCAAGATTTAACTATAATAAGAATGTTCTGTTTTTCTAGATTATATTTTGAGAGATATAAGCACTCTGCTCCCAATAGGATAGGTAACATTAACTTTTCCTTCCAGATGTTTATTTTCTTGTGCATGAGCAAAACTAAATGCCATCAAACCTCACACTCATAAGGCAAGTATTGTTTATTAAAAGGAATTAGATTTCCATATCACATAATCTAAGAAGGGCATTTGTTCTTGTGCATGTTTGCTTAAAATGTTTAAAATATGCAAACCTATTCACTAAAGACACTTTTTTGATTAAAATGTTTTTAATTGTTAAATTAAACTGATTAATTAAACATTGCTACCTTTTCTGCATTATATTAATTTGGCCTAAATTTATCGTGGAAGCTTCCTCTATTTTTAGAGGAATTTCTATTTTACTTGCTGTAACCCACCCAGAGTCCCTTGTATGGGAGATGGGTGGGGGATAAATTAAACAAATAAAATAAATAAATAAAATATTTTAGTGAAGAGGAGAGAGGTACTGCACTAAAGAGGTCTGGATCACTTCTGAATACTTTTTAAAATTGTTTTTGTACAGCCCTCCCATTTAGTAACACTGAGAGAGTTGACATTTGATAACAGAAAGCATTTAGTACATTATATGTAATAACAAAGCTCATCACATTCATTACAGAGCTTTATTTCAAGTTTGGACTTATGAGACTCTCAACATGATCTGGAAAAATCTCAAAACTGATTTTGAAAGTGTGATGTTACAGGCATAACATCGATATCTATCTCCACAAGAAAAGGTAAGCCACAATACAGCTAGTGCTCACTTACTTCAATATGCCTTTTGATTGTGTGCTTACAGACCTCAGTTTCACTAGCAGTTGTGGCTGCTTCCTCAGTGTTATCATATGATGAAAAACATTGCTGCTGGCTTTAGTAAAATAAATAGTACATACAATCAAACATATTAATAGCAGAATCATCAATAAAGCACTTTAAAATACTGTATGTCCAATTAAATTGTTCTTTCTATTTTCAACAGTTTCTCAACCTAGTAATATATTTTATTCTCATTTCCATTATCCTCAGGCTTGTTTTATTTCTAATTATTCTATTCATGTGTTTCAGCCTCTTTTATCTCTACAGATAGAATACTTTATCCTTACAAACACATCATACTGCTCTACTCTTCTTTTAAGAAATAACTTTAAATCACTCTTTTCATGATGGTTTTCACTGCTTGACAGCAATTCAGCAATAACTCTGTATTTTCATCTACTCTTTACAAATGGTTTCATTTATTTTAATAATACTTTTCTTTTGCTATTACAAATGTTTCTTATTGTTAAGCTATATACAACTGGCAGAGAACTGAGGATTTTGCTTCAAATTCACACTTATTCCGTGCTTTTGTTATTGTTGTTGTTGTACATTAAATGTTTCCAAAGCTAATAATACAACACAATAGGATTTCTGACAATGTGTAAATTGAGGCCTTTCATTTGTTTTTTTTATTTTGATACAAAATAAATTATACCTCTCCTTGAAATTGATGGGTCTACTTCTACCCTTTTTTCATATGGAGTCCCACCATTCAAAAGCAGCTCATATGTTCTGCAAAACATATACAGAAGGATACATAATGTGGGGAAATATTAAGTAATTCTTCTGTAATTTATACTTCTTTTGAATTAGCACAGGATTGAAATTGGGGGGGAAATGCTATTTTTTTCTTGCACTATACACACTTAATGGATAATGTTGGCAATTATTTGAAGATTCCATAAAACATAATTTCCCTAACCATGTCAACGATTTATTTTGTTAAATCTCATTTATGTATTCATATAATGTTTTTCTCTTGATACGCTGCATTCAACACTGAACTAAACAATATCCTCGTCGCCTCCTTCACCTGGCAACCCAGAGCTTCCTTGGGGCTATGAGAGAAAAAGGAGATTCCTAAAAACTGGTTAGTGCTCTCACTCACAAAAGCTACCTAAACCTGATTTTCAGGGATCTCCCATGCCTCTATATCCCATAGTCTTCCCTGTTTAGGAAAGGCTATACCCCAGTGGAATATTTTATTTTTAAAGACTATCCTCTGTCACATTCACACTGAGCTCAAAAAGGTGGATTTAAGACACTTTTATTTTATTTATTTATTTATTAAATTTCTATGACCGCCCATCTCCCCCTCAAGGAGGGACTCTTTTGCATTTCAAAAGTAATTTTTACACTGAAATTCCTATTTGACATGCAACGACCTGCATAGTTCTCTAGTTCATGCCCTGAATCACCAGGTGAATCTTGAAAGACATCTCTGACGTCATATACACACCCTAGGTGCACTTATGAGTGACACAGGGCAAAGTTCTCTGGTGCTAAATTTACTCCTGTTTTTAGTGGAGGATAGGAAGGCCTGGCATGCTATGGTCCATGAGGTCACGAAGAGTCGGACACGACTAAACGACTGAACAACAAAAAACCCCATTTACTTGTGTGCTATTTGCACAATAGAATTCTATCCAGAAATAACTAATCCCATCATCCTCTTCTTACAGAGCGTCTACAAGGAATCCCTGGATTACAAAAACTAGGGATAAAAAGATCAGACTGGTTGTGACAAAGGAATGCTGTAACTTTGAATTTATAAAAAGGGATAAAAGAAGAAAGCTCTTCTTCTGTTAGCTTCCTAATTCAGGAAAATCTGCTCTAGGTAGTCAATTTACCTCAATAGTGAATTAATCTATTTTTATCCTATTTCATCCCATTTTTTCATAAATATTGTAAATTGTTTTTTAAGTTTAAACGGTTTAAAAAATAACTATTTAAAAAAATAATTTCATTTTAATAATTATTAGTTATTAAAATTATTAATAATTTTAAAATAATAAAATTATTATTAATAATTTTAATAATTATAAAATAATCATCACCCAGATATGCAAAGATTAACACCAGGATTAGCACCAGAGGAAAAATCAAAGAGCAAGGAACTATTAACTCAGTCAATCAACCAAGCAGCAAACAACAGCCCAATCAAGGAACACCTAAGGGGAGAACACCACCCCCACCAACACAAGCAGGACAAGCCGTGGTATATAAACAGAGAGCAAGTCCCACTCCCTTTTCGCACTGAAGATGTTGCCTAGCCTGGCAATGAAACGTCTGCAAGAAAACAACAAGGCTCAGAGAGCACCAAGGACTCCACAAAAATAATTATTTAAAATAAATTAAATATGAATGCATTTAATAAATAAATGCCAATCTAATAATGATGACCGTGAATTACATCAGCTATAAAAATCCCCGTTATATTACATTAGTGCTCTACACTTGGTGTTTTCCAGTACTCTCCATGCCTGTTTCTGGATTTAAGGGAAGCCACAACCTGAAATTTGTGTTGTTCACCTCACCATGTACTAGTCACTTTGTGTCATGCAGTAGTTACAACTTGATGTTTAAGTTGAGAGCAGGCAGAAAATAAAAATGTTGGTCACTTTTATTGCACACACACAAAAGGTGTCAGTGGAAATAGCATTAAGATAAGTCAGAGAAGGAAGTTTCCTCCCCACAAAAAAGATCTTTATTTTTAATGCCATAAAGGCCATCTATGGACCAACAAACCATGGTACAAATCCCTTACGCTCAGTAGATGGTGCTAAACTTCTAAAGGACAAAGAGTCTATTGCACTGCGCTGGAAAGAGCATTACTACAATCTCCTTAATCGTCACTCCACTGTGGCTGATGAAGTCTTCTTGCAAATCCCACAAAAACAAATAAGAAATGAGCTTGCAGTACCCCCTAGTTTGGAGGAAGTCAGCAAAGCCACTAAACAAATGAAAAATAACAAAGCTAGTGGACCTGATGGGATTCCTGCTGAAGTCTTTAAAGAAGGCGGGCCTGAACTTACACAACAACTTCATAAGCTCATCGAAAAAATCTGGATGAGGGAGGAGATTCCAGCAGACTTTAGGGATGCCATAATTATCACTCTCTTTAAAAAGGGTGATAGAACAGACTGTGGAAACTATCGAGGCATCTCCCTTCTAGCCACAGCAGGCAAAATCCTGGCAAAGATCATCGCAAACCGTCTCCTATCTGTATCAGAAGACATCCTCCCTGAAACGCAAAATGGCTTCCGCCCTTCCAGGGGAACAGTGGATATGATCTTCACTGCACGACAGCTTCAAGAAAAATGCAAGGAGCAAAACCGCCCTCTGTACATGGCGTTTATTGATCTGACTAAAGCTTTTGATACTGTAAATCGTACTGCTCTCTGGACCATCCTTCTGAAAATCGGATGCCCCGATAAATTTGTGAACATCTTGCGGTTACTCCATGAAGACATGATGGCAACAATCCTGAATAACAATGGCTCTCAAAGCGATCCATTTAAAGTGGAATCCGGCGTTAAACAGGGATGTGTTATTGCTCCAACCTTATTCGCTATCTTCATCGCTATGATTATACACCTTGTTGAAGAGAAACTTCCTACTGGTGTAGAAATTATATATCGAACAGATGGAAAGCTTTTTAATCTTAGTAGGCTGAAAGCAAAAAATAAGGTAATTGCAACTTCTGTTATAGAACTTCAATATGCTGATGATAACGTAGTCTGTGCACACTCCGAGGAAGATCTTCAAACTATCCTAAACATCTTTGCAGAAGCATATGAAAAACTCGGCCTCTCGATTAACATTAAAAAAACCAAAGTGCTTTACCAGCAAGTTCGAACCAATCCCTCCGCAGCGCCATCAATCCAGCTTAAAGGTGTGTCACTAGAAAATGTCGATCACTTTTCTTATCTCGGCAGCCATCTATCTACAAAAGCCGACATCGACGCTGAAATTCAGCATCGCCTGAGCTCTGCGAGTGTAGCTTTCTCCCGAATGAAGCGTAGAGTGTTTGAGGATCGGGACATTCGCAGGGAGACCAAAATGCTTGTTTACAAAGCCATTGTACTACCAACCCTTCTGTACGCCTGTGAAACATGGACCCTCTACAAACGCCACCTCCAACTTCTTGAAAGATTCCATCAACGCTGCCTCCGAAAAATTCTGCAAATTACTTGGGAAGATAGGCGGACTAATGTTAGCGTATTAGAAGAAGCGAAAACCACCAGCATTGAAACAATGATCATCCAACATCAACTTCGCTGGACCGGTCATGTTGTTCGAATGCCTGACCATCGTCTTCCAAAGCAGCTACTTTACTCCCAACTTAAGAATGGAAAACGGAATATTGGTGGACAGCAAAAGAGATTCAAAGATACTCTCAAAGCTAATTTAAAAAAATGTAATATCAGCATTGAGAACTGGGAAGCCCTAACTCATGAGCGTTTCAATTGGAGGTCAGCCTTTATTAATGGTGCTATGGACTTTGAAGAAGCACGAGTACAGGGTGAAAGGGAGAAAAGAGCTAAAAGGAAGGCACGTCAGGCAAACCCTCATCATGACCGTCTCCCACCCGGAAACCTATGCCCCCACTGTGGGAGGTTGTGCAGATCCAGAATTGGCCTTTACAGCCACTTACGGATCCACCGTTAAAATTTTACCTTTGGAAGACAATCTTACTCGGCTACGAGTGATCGCCAATGAATAATTATTCTGGTTTTAGGTTTATTTTTAATATAATGACACCTTACCCATAAGCATAAGAAAAATGAAATTATTAAAACTGATGGATAAAAAAGAGAGAGAGAGAAAGAGAGAAAAAATATTTCCATATTATAGAAAATCTGTACAGGAAGGAAAAACTGCATCAATTATAAAACTATACACACACACTTATACAGCAGTGCTGTTGAGTATAAGGGAAGCACATAATTTGCAGCATGGAAAATTCACTATGTGCCTGCTTCTCAAAAAGCTGCCAGTATTGCAAGTCAAGTATTTTATAGGCAATATACTTGTTTTCTTTCTACTGAGCCGTTGGAATCTTTCCCTGTTTGGTATTTTTTTTTCAATATAGCCCTTCTTTCGTAGGCAAGATGGCTTCCTGATTAAGGATTCTAACTAATGGTATCTGCTGGAGGAACAGAATTTCCTCCAGCTACCCAATTCAAATTTGTTGGGGGGAATTGGAAATCCTCTGGAGTAGACTTGGGATACATCTGCAAAATAAAATGGTGAGGAAAGTAAAGTCCCATCATAGGAGTAGACTTCTGCTCATTTAACACTAAGTATAGCTTTAACCATTATCAAGAGACTAGGAAGTTCAGGAGTGTTTTTTTAATTGTAATGTTCCAAAATTTTAAAAATTAAAATGCATTCCTCCAAATGAAGAATGATGTCATGAGTATTGGGCATGCAGAATCAGCAGGCAGAATTCTGGACTTATATTGGGCCAGGACTTCAGTTCTCTGCCAAAGGACCACATGGACAAACATTATTTTCAGACTCTAAATGAAAATAACCATCTCATTTTCTTAGAAACCATCAAGATTGCATACAATTAATATTATTATATTTATCTGTATACTGTTCTTCCCCCAGAGAAGCCCAGAACAGCATACTAACTAAAAACGTAGAACAATAAAATAATCTAAAATGTTAGATTGTAATGTAGGCTTTTTCACACCATGCACCATAATCAAAATATGTAACTTCTATTGCGTACTACCTGGAAGCAGGATCACATTATCCTTTCCCAGCAATGGGAAAATGCCCTATGCCACAGGAATGTAACTTACAGAGATGTCTAAACTGAAGAACATTATAAAAAATAACTAACCATGTTCACAGACTTTAAGACAGACCTTCCTTATTAGAACAATTGATAACACAGACTGTTCCTGTATATTATTTTAACCCCTTGTCTAAGACAAAGGAAACTTTTATTCAAGACTTGAGGAAATAATAATACAAATTAGGGATAAAACAATAATACAGGAAATTCTCATTCAAAACTTTTTTTACAAAAAGGAAATCACTGTCTACTTCAATCTGGCATATTCTCAAACCATATTATTTTAACATCTTTCAAGCAGTAAGACTTGATTAACAAGATTAACACCCTAGGCATGGGCTTGCAACCCAAGGGCTGCATGCCTATCATATGACATTATTAAAACCAGACCATGCAACACATGTTTAGCACAAGCCTTAGAAAGAATGTCTTTTGCTGCAATAGCCAAGCCTAGCTCAGAGATCTGTGGTATGGCAATGTCCTTGGACTGAGTTCATGGAATGCAGAAACCATCATCATATTTGGGTGGGAAAAGGAAATAATGAAGGAGCACGAATTAGTCAGTTTTGGTGTGTGTGTGCTTTAATTATACTGGATGTATAATAATACTAGATCAGTTTGAGTGAAGCTGGTTTAATGAAGTTTGTCAGAAGGAAAGATAGGAATGCATACTAATATAGCAGTCATCTTCATATCTCTTGGCAGAAGAAAATTGTATGTATATACAAAACATCACTGAGTGACTAGGGAGAGGAAAAAGAACTGGTAAGAGTTAAGTGGAGGAGGTCAAAGAGAGGCCCCTTTATTTCCTTCGACCTGAGGAACAGGGAGATGGAGGGAACTGGTCTCAAACTGCAGGGGACGTGTCATATTTGTTGTCCTCCCTGAAGATGACAAAAGCTACATAGGCTGAATGTCCTCCTGGAAGAGAGATGAAGGGGCTAGAGGCGAATATGTCCATTCTCCATCTTATCAGGGAAGGGAAGGAATTCCTGGATTGGGCACAGAAAGTACCTGAACAGGGACAACATTACCAAGAAACTACACAGGAGACAGAAAAAAGTAAGGTGGAGGGGATGGAGGAACATGACACAAAGCACAAAGCCTGCCAAGAAGAACTTTTCTGTGGAGCTTCAGAACAGAATCCAGAGACTCCCCACTGATGATGATTCTAGACCTCTGGATGAAAAGCAGCTGCTATAAGCAGCAGTGTCTGAAGAAAATTACTGACTAGGCTCTGCCAAGAAAGGATTCCTGTTCTGCACTGAACAAGAGGAAGTGACAGATGGCAGTGAGATGGATTAAATCAACGATCTGTTGGCCTGGTTTCCTGTCAAGAGAGAGTGTACTAGTTTCATGCCAGACAAAAAACCTGGATGATGCTCTCCTGGACTAGATTACTGAAGTTTCAAGCAGGAGACACACAATAATAATGGGAGACTTCAACAATCTAGTGTAGAGAAGTATGGAGATGGCCTTGAAGAATATAAGCAGCAACTATAAGGAAAACATGGACTTAGACCAGGAAAACAGGAAGAAACTCAAGATTACCCCACCTTACCTCTCTTTGGTATAAGAGAGAGACAAGGAAAAATGCTGTCAGGTTTGAAGATTCTTTTATTATAGCCCATATCAATAGAGTTCTAGTATTTCTTGTGGTGTCTGTTTCCTGACCTGGTCTACCATAAAAGGCTGATACCTACACATCTGCTGGAAAATCAACTCAGCCAATGCTGCAAGGTCCCAAAATTCCTCTGCGATCTTGCTCATCCAATAACAAACAGGGAAGAGCTGGCTAAGAGATAAAAGAACTGGGAACCATGACAGGAAGTGACCATGCATCTTGGGTTGAACTCAGCTAGAATACTATTACATGGATAAAAAGCTGCCTGAAACAATTGAATCTAACAAGCATATATCCATGCCCTGTGTGAAGGTGGAAGAAAAGTGATCAATAGCATACAGCACAACTCCATCTCACACTCTATACCAGTGTTTCTCAACCTTGTCAACTTTAAGATGTGTGGAGTTCAGCTCCCAGAATTCCCCAGCCAGCACGCGTTGAGAAACACTGCTCTATACAGTTCAACCTATTATAAATGATTTGGATGAAGAGTTAGATAATATTATTATATTTGCAAATAACAGAAAGATAGAAGGGATAGCAAATTTCTTAGAAGACCCTATCAAGATTCAGGAGGATTTTGACACACTGAAACAATGGGCAGAGGATGCAGGGGATCATACTGGGCACTAAAAGGTAAAGGTTCCCCCAAACAGTCGTGTCCGACTCTAGGGGCCGGTGCTCATCTCCGTTTGTTAGCCGAAGAGCCAGCGTTGTCCGAAGACGCTTCCGCGGTCATGTGGCCGGCATGAGGCGCGCGGAATGCTGTTACCTTCCCACCGAAGTGGTACCTATTAATCTACTTGCATTTGCATGCTTTCGAATTGCTAGGTTGGCAAGAGCTGGGGCGAGTACAGGAGCTCACTCCGTCACGCAGGGCTAGGGTCTCGAACCGCCGAACTTGCGACCTTCCAGTCGACAAGCCTGGCGTCTTAACCGCTGAGCCACCACGCCCCCTACTGGGCAGTAGTATGTGTGAAGAAGATCTGGGGGTCTTGGTGGATCACAAATTGAACATAAGCTGATGCAACTGCAAAAAAAAAAAAAAAAAAAAGCAAATCCAGTCCTAGGCTGCATCAACGGAAATAATGTGTCAAGATCAAGAGAAGTCATTATTCCTCTCCACTGTACATTGATCAGAATACTGCATCTAGTTCCGAGTGCCATATTTTAAGAAAAACTGGAGCGTGTCCAAAAGACAGTGACCAAACTGAAAAGAGGTGTGAAAAGAAAAACATATGAGGAATAGACAGAAGCGCTGGGTATGTTTAGCCTGGAGAACACTGTGGGGAGGCATGACAGCTCTTTCCAAATGCCTGAAGGGCTGTTGCAACCTAGAATATAGGGCAGACTTAAAGGGATGCAAATATTGGTTGAACATCAGGAAAAAATTCCTAACAATAAGAGCTCTTGAACAGTGAATCAGACTGCCTTGGGAGGTGGTGGACTTTTCCTTGCTGGAGGTGTTTAAATTGCATTGCCAACTTTTAGTGGTGTGATCTGGGAACATTTTAAGGGTTGCAAAATGGGGTTGGAGGTTGCAGACATCACCTGATGTAGGCAGTCAGATTTTCAGATCTGAAACTGAATGGCCTGGATGGCCATCTGTCAGAAATGCCACAGTAGTGGATTCCCATACTGGGCAAGGATTGGACTAGATGATCTCCAAGGACCTTTCCATTCCTTGTTTTCTATTACTGTAATGATGAAAAAATTATGGGAATAAAAACTTGTAATCTATTTGCTTCTGTAGATTAGTTAATTATTTTATATTTCAAGTTGCATAATTACTTAGCAGTAAGATCCGCTGAACCCAATGGGGCATTCATATAAACACACTTGAATAAAGTTTAATTCTAAATATTCAGCTGAAATAGGTAAAAAATAGATAAAAACAGCTCACTGATATTTTGATTTTGAACTACAATTAAGCTGTTAGATTCAATTTAAAATATTGGATTTTTTTCTATTTAAAGGTAAAAGATTCTTTTAGAAAAAGCTATCAAGCCGAGGCAGCTGCTGGCCCTTCACAACATCTCCGCAAGGCCTTGCATAAAGCACCTAAATAAAGCACAAGTTACTTCCTCCAACCTATGAGCAATAAACATGTGACTTATATTTGATAAATTTGCAGTTCTGATTTCTGGGTTAACTGATGCAATACGTTTTCACATCTGGCACAGGACAACAAAAATAAAATCCAACATGTACCAATTGAATTGTCTTCTTATTATGGCTCCACCTTTTTCCCCTCTTCCCAAAGAAAACTTACTTGAAAGAAATTGGAAGTCCACTGGAGTCAAAAAGTTTTAGAAATGCCCAGCCACAGCTTAATTCTCCTCTCTCACCTGTTGACTAGAAAAGAAGGTGAATTAAATTAGGAGGTATCTTGATTGGGCACAATTCAGTTTCAGATCTGAAAATCTCATCGCCTACATCAGGTGATGGCTGCAACCCCCAACCCCAATTTGCAACCCTTAAAATGTTCCCAGATCACACCACTAAAAGTTGGCAATGCAATTTCCTGATCTTTTTGCCTCCAAAAGGTGTAAAATATCTCCACCTTGTAGTATTAGATTCCCAATATCCCCAAATAGAAAGTATCCCTTTAAAAAAGCTTCTGTTTTCAGTCTCACCCACACATATTTACTGTGTCTTTTTCATTTGTCATTCTACTATATTTCTGAACATGTTCTCTATGGCCTTAGAAGATAAGAGGTTTTTTTAAAAAAAGTAAGTGTAGCCCCAGCTGGAAAAAGTTGTTGACCCCTGTCTTACAGCCACACTGTGTGTAGTTACAGCAGCAATGACAAAGTTTATAGAGATTAATGTTGACTTTGCTTCCTCCTCCTCTACATACCAGCGTCAGCTTGTTATTCAGTAGTGTTAACCATGCAAATAGATCATGGCTAAAGGGAAAAACTACTCAGGAGACTCTACTGGCTCTACTATTATGAAGGTAGTCAAGCCTACACATTCAGAGAGACTATTCCAGTGGTTTCCAAAGTGCCGCCGTTGGCGACACACCAACGGCGGCAGCGGTGGCAGTGCAGGGGCACGCGGCAGCGGTGTGCACGGCGGCAGCGGCCTCCACTAAAACGCGGAAGCGCTGATGGCACGCCACACCCGCCACACCTGCCCCCACCGTGCACGCCCCCACCGCCACTTCTGGGTTGTGTTGCGACACACCAAACTGTGTGTTGCGACACACTTTTGTGTCGCGACACACAGTTTGGAAAGCTATGGACTATTCATTCATTACACTATGTCACAATGTGGTTTGTTTGGTTTTAGCGTAGTGAGTTTTGCAAACCAAATCAGTACGGATTGTAAATCATTGCTGATGCTTAACATTAACCTATTTGTAATCTCACCCCAATCCTTATTGACTTGTCCAAAGCTTTCCAAACTGTGTGTCACAACACAAAAGTGTGTCGCCTGCAGGGCCCAGGTGTGTCGCGTCAAAACCCGGAAGCGCTGATGGCGCGCCGCCGCCGCACGCACAGCGGTGGCGGGCCATTAGCGCTTCCGGGTTTTCGCACGGCACACAAGGACACCGCTGCCGCCACCGCTGCGGCGCACGGAAATCCGAAAGCACCGCAGCAGCAGCGGCGCGCAAAAACCGAAAGCGACGGCGGCGCTTCCGGGTTTCTGCACACCGCTGCAGCAGTGGCGCTTCCGGGTTTTCTCGCGTGCCGCCATTGGTGTGTCGCCGCGGGAAAACTTTGGAAAGCCCTGGACTAGTCATTCTAGAAATAACAAAGCATCAGGTACAGAGACTTATCATAAGAGACTATAAACAGTATTTGATATTTCATGACCAACAAGAAAAAAGAAGGTAATAAGGGTATCTTGATGGTCTTTATCATTATCATCACTTAATTTTTGTTTACATAACTAGGTCTTTTTTACTCTTATTTGTATAATTCTTAACTATACTGTTTAAAAGCACTAATGGCTAAGATGCTTAATCTCAAGAAGCTGCACCTAACAACCAAGCTGCCTGACCATTCCATCAGAAAATGACAAAGAAATATATTAAAATGTGCCAGCTCCAAAGGAAGTGGGTTTTTTTTAAAAAAATACTGAAATCTACTTATGTTTCATTCCTATGGATTACCATGCCAAGCACTTTGCACAGAAAGTATCAGCACAGTCTGCTAATACAGTTTCATACACTGAATCATCTCTATGGACTTACATTGTGATTATAAGTGATTCCAAGTTCAAATAATAGTCCAATATCTGGAGACGGATTATTAGATCTAATAAAACAATCACCATCAAGAATACATGGTAAGATGCCAGTGACCTACAAACAAAAACAAACTGATCTAATTATTTGATCTTAAATATTTTAAAAATATAAATCTATCTTGTAAACATTTGAAGAAGCTAACGGTCAAATTAAACTCTGGCCATACTCATCTTTTGATATATTGTAATTGTAGGTAATAGTGCTAATTGCCCAATTCAGGGATGGGCTTTCTGCAGCCAGTCCTCAAGTCTCTGTTTTGTAGCTCCTCTGAACCCTTCAGAATGGCACTGCCAACATTCAAGGGTAAACTACTAATTTCGGGGAGGACTGCTTGTTTAAACAAAATAAGGTTTAAAATACACAAGATATTTAATATACTTGAGTAAAAAAAAACATGCAGCCACACCCCAAGAAACTGTAACAGCTAGCCTGAAAATATTTGACCCACCCCTTGCAAGGATATCACCATTACACTCCCTGCAACTTTTTTGAAGGAACACCCAACAGATGTCCCTTCAAAAACAGAACAGATTTTTAGAGGGTACAAAGAGTAACAAAAGGGGGAGTAATAACTCAAAACCAGCTCCTCCCGTCCTCTGTCAGAAGCATCCCCTTACAAGAATTCTGGATCCAATCCCTCAGAAAAGATGGCATAGCTTATGGGACATGTATTGGCTTCGTGAAAACTGAAATATAATGGCAATACAAGGGAAAATTTCTATCTGAACTATCTGCTTGCAGATTACTCATCATAAAGGTTTTTTCTTCTCTTTTTTCATGTAGCTCTCATATACTTCAAATTTAATACTGATTCAGAGATGGTATTGCAATCTGCTGAAGAATCCCTGAAATTCTGTTAGTTTAAATACAGTTCACTAATTATGTCCCAGTCGCAATAAAAATATTTAGAGCTACAGTCATCACAATTCAGCGTAACCTAAGTATAACCCATCAGGTTCAGGGCAGGTGGGCTCTTTTTGTTCGTTTGTTTTGTTTTGCTCTTAGTCTCTCATAGAGACAGCCAGTTTGGGGTAGTGGTTTAAGGTATCAGGCTAGAAACCAGGATACTGTGAGTTCTAGTCCCGCCTTAGGTAAGAAAATTTGGGCCAGTCACCCTCTCTCAGCCCTAGGAAGAAGGCAGTGGCAAACCACTTCCAAAAACTGAAGACGCACAAAAAAAAGTATCCCAAAGAACCCCCATCAAGCTGTCACAGAATCCTAGGGTTCCATGTAACACAGTTTGAACAACCCTGTTTTAGTATATAATATTTGGTTAAACATAACATTGCTTTAAAAAAAATCTGACTAAAAATCAATAAAATAAATGTTTAATGAACTGTACTACTGATGGCTGAAAGCGAGGAGGAGTTGAGGAGCCTTATGACGAAGGTGAAAGAAGAAAGTGCAAAAGCTGGGTTGCAGTTAAACCTCAAAAAAACCAAGATTATGGCAACCAGCTTGATTGATAACTGGCAAATAGAGGGAGAAAAAGTGGAGGCAGTGACAGACTTTGTATTTCTAGGAGCAAAGATTACTGCAGATGCTGACTGCAGCCAGGAAATCAGAAGACGTCTACTTCTTGGGAGGAGAGCAATGGCAAATCTTGATAAAATAGTTAAGAGCAGAGACATCACACTGACAACAAAGGTCCGCATAGTTAAAGCAATGGTATTCCCTGTAGTAACCTATGGCTGTGAGAGCTGGACCATAAGGAAGGCTGAGCGAAGGAAGATAGATGCTTTTGAACTGTGGTGTTGGAGGAAAATTCTGAGAGTGCCTTGGACTGCAAGAAGATCAAACCAGTCCATACTCCAGGAAATCAAGCCAGACTGCTCACTTCAGGGAATGATATTAAAGGCAAAACTGAAGTACTTTGGCCACATAATGAGAAGACAGGATACCCTGGAGAACCAGCTGATGCTAGGGAAAGTGGAAGGCAAAAGGAAGAGGGGCCGACCAAGGGCAAGATAGATGGATGATATTCTGGAGGTGACAGACTCAACCGTGGGGGAGCTGGGGATGGTGACGGCCGACAGGAAGCTCTGGCGTGGGCTGGTCCATGAAGTCACGAAGAGTCGGAAGCGACTGAACGAATAAACAACAAACTACTGAGGGCTGTATTAGGAGAACCACATTTCCTAAAAAAAAATAAAGTGTTCAGTTGAGACTATGAGAGAAGGGAGGAACTCCCTGAGCAGTTTTCCTTAACCAACCCCCCCCCTTTGAGATTGTGTGTGCCCCTGCTTTTCCAGTGGTCAATAAGGGGTGGGAGGGTATTTAATCAAGAAAACTGTTCAAAGGAACTCCCTTCCACTTTCCAGTACTCTGAACTCTGACCAAGGCTGTTTATTTTTCAAGAATGAAATATTAGAAAAACCAATCATTGCTATTCCAAGTCTTGTTTAATTAGCTCTCAGATAGTAAGGTTTGGGTAATATAGACTATGATATAATTAAATGCCATACATTATACTACATTATAACATATATATAACATTGTGATTTTTTTACGATTTAGTTTTCTATCTTCTGAATCAGAAATAAAACCTAATGGATATTTTGATAAAGATTGGGGGAGATTATCATCAGACAATAATATATATATATATATATATATATATATATATATATATATATATATATTATCGCCTTTATTATTTTTATAAATAACTCAAGGCGGCGAACATACCTAATACTCCTTCCTCCTATTTTCCCCACAGCAACAACCCTGTGAGGTGAGATGGGCTGAGAGAGAGGGGCTGGCCCAAGGTCACCCAGCCGGCTTTCATGCCTAAGGCGGGACTAGAACTCACAGACTCCTGGTTTCTAGCCCAGGACCTTAACCACTAGACCAAACTGGCTCTCTATATTTATAAAATACAGACTACAATACTGCTATACTTGCCTAGTCCTCTGGGCAGGCAAAATACACATATCAAATCTATCTATAGTAGACTGTATACTTACCCTTGGAGAAAAGGTCCATGTTTTGGGGTTTTTTGGTTGCCATGTAGCTCTCACAGTATGAATGTTGCTCAGAATCTAAAATAAGATAAAGCATAGGGAAGACCCACTCAATTAATTAGTGTATCTAAAAATAATGAAGTGATAATAAAGAAGACACTCTAATTATTTTCTCACAAGATCAGTATTGGTTTGGAAGATCAGCTTTCTCCTTCAGTTCAAATGAATTAGACCTATGGAACCCATTTAACATAAAATGCTGAAAGATCCTTTCTACAACTTTTGTAGTCATGTGAATCACTTGATAGATATTTAACTACGTAAAGAGTGTCAAATCAGTCACTCAAAACTCTGACAGAAGGAAAGATATAAATCTACTCAGTGTGACATTCTAACAGCAGCATGTACAGAAAAAAAGGAAAACATGTTGCAACTTACTCGTTTGCCATCAAAAAGGCAGAGTCGGATATGTCTGCTGAGGACCTGTATACTAATGCCAGGAAAAGGAATTTCTTTACAGTTCCATAAAGTCATAACTAGTGATATCCGAGTTGGCCTTGGCTGAATCTGAAACAGATAAAACAACAAAGCCAACCATTAAAATACAATGTAATTGGAAAAATAGTAATGTCTAGTAACCATATTATTGTGTTTAAAAGATGTACATATCATGGTTAGAGGATATTCCTATACAGCCACTCCTTGTTTTGCAACTACCTCAGACAGCGACAATTTGTAAATACAACAGTAATAAACGGTAATAAAAAATTCATTTTCTGACCAATGCATGCATTTATGACCAAATTTCGTGCGCCTGACAACAAAAACCTTCAGCATGAAACTGATTAAGGTCTGATCAGTTTCAGGCAGCAGCGTCAGCCAGCTGGAGGGTTCTAATCAACTAATTAAGGTCACAGAGCTGAGCTTGTTAACTTGCAGTTAGCACTTAGGGAAGTGCAGCTCAGGAAGAGATAGCTTGTTTAAACTATCTCTTCACCCTGAGAGGGGAAAAAAAAGTGGGGGGGGAAGCAGGTCAGGCATAGGACATTGTACAAGAGAACTTTATCTGAATAAGACAGCAGCAACCAGTGATCTTCGCACTGGTCTCTATCACATGTTCACTTAATGACCATTTCGCTTAACGACAAAGTCACTGGACCAGATTGTGGTCACTAAACGAGGAGATTGTGGTCGCTAAACTAAGAGCTACATAGCAGTATTTCCAGGCTGCCAAGAATTCTAAGGCACCAGTCACCAATTCTGAATATTCTCAATCTGGATCCCAACTTGGTCCTTCTCTGAAGTCATTCCAGCTTTT
Organism: Charina bottae; assembly: GCA_023362775.1. NCBI lineage: Eukaryota > Metazoa > Chordata > Lepidosauria > Squamata > Charinaidae > Charina > Charina bottae. Next base: position 74,091,032 of record JALMGJ010000001.1, on the reverse strand, counting down.
CCCTCTGCTTACCTGCTTCTTGATAAGTTTCCCTGTTGCCTGGAAACATAACTTAAATGCTCTATTTTATTCATATGGATTATACATAAAGAGCAACACATGTTCTTGCTATGGCAGACACAGTCTTAATAGATTTGTGCATTTACAGAATAGATGGATGGTGGATTAAACTACCTGCAATTTTAATGTAAAGCAAGATACTCTATGTCTGAAGCAGATTTCCTTCATCTGGTGCCCTTCAGATGTGTGGCTTTCAATTTTTATAAGACAGTATGGCCACAGGGAGAAGTGCAAAGATTCAAGACAAAGTCACATGTGTCTATGAATTATTTTATTTTATTTTATTTTATTATTTTATTATTTTATTATTTTATTATTTTATTTTATTTTATTTTATTTTATTTTATTATTTTATTATTTTATTTATTTTATTATTTGGATTTATCCCCGCCCATCTCTACCGTGGTAGACTCTGGGCGGTTTACAACCACAATATAAAAGATAAAACCTATATATTTAAAACTACTATAAAAATAAAAAAATAAAAATCCAAAAGATGGTCTGTTCTTAAAAGGAGGAAACCACTAAGCCAACCACCCCCAGGAGGAACTATCATTTCCTTCACTCCAGGCACAGCGGCAGAGCCAGGTCTTCAAGGACTTCCTAAAGGCCAGGAGCGAGGGTGCCAGTCTCACCTCAGGTTTTTCCTTTCATTTTATAACCAAATTCTACAAAATAAATACACAAAAATAGAAAAAACAAAATGCAAAAAAATCTAATAAACAATAACAAGCTACAAATCATTCCAGTTATATCAAGAAGACAACTATGGTTAACTTCTTCAAATGCCTTACTGAAACTGAGGTACACTATATCCACAGCATTCCCTTGGTCTAGTCACTTTGTCCAAAAACAAAAAAGGGAGTAAGATTTGTCTGGCAGGACCTATTTTTTTACAAACCCACGCTGGCTTCTACTAATCACCTTGTTCCTTTCTAAGTGCATGCAAACCCACTACTTGATTATATTTTGTAGGATTTTTCTAGGTACTGATGTCAAGCTGATTGGTCTATAGTTTCTTGGAATAATTTTTTCCCTTTTTTAAAGACTAGAACGTTAGCTCTTCTCTAATCTTCTGGCACTTCCCCTGTACTCCAATTCTCAAAGGCTGCAGTCAGTGGCTCTGAGAACCCAATCTGAAGCTTTACCACCCTGGGAAATATTTCATCTGACCCTGACAACCTTAATTTATTCAAAGCAGCTAGATGTTCTCTCACTACTTTCTTGCTTATTTTGACCTGCATTTCTCTTCTAGCCCACATGGTGCAACTTCTGGATGCAACTTCTGAGAGACTGGACCACTTTTTCCTTTTGAAAAAAGACAGATGCAAAATTGGAATTAAGCAGTTCAGCCTTCTCTATCATCATCTTGTCATCTTCTCCAACCAGCAGATTGAGCATTTCCTTTACTTTCTTCTTGTTCTGCACATACCCAAAGAATCCGTTATTTTTTGCATTCAGCTTACCTCATTCTGAGCCTCAGCCTTCCTGACCCCATCCTTACAGATTCAGATTATTTCTTGATACTCTGCTTTTCTTATATGCCCTTTTCTACTTTTTAAACTTGTTCTCTTTATCAGAGAGCAATTTATGCAACCACACTGGTTCATCAGCTGTCTCCCATTTTTCTTTCTCTCTGGTATTGTTTGTGTTTGGGCCTTAATTATCTCATTTTTCAGTCTCCCAACCTTCCTGAACTGTTTTTCCCTTCAGGAATTGCATGCATGGAATCCTTCCTACCTATTCCCGTACTAGAAATTAGCTCTCTTGAAATCTAGAATGCTAATCTGCCTGCCTTCTCCCTGTCTGGAATATGATGAATTGTAGGATCACATGGTACTCTCTCCCAAGGTTCCTACACCTCCCACTTCCTCAACCATTTCATTCCCGCTAATAAGTATTAAATCCGGTATAGCTGATCCCTTAGTTCCTTTCTCCACCCTTTGGAAGATAAAGTTGTCTGAAAGAACCTGTTGGATCTCCCATTTGCCACAGAGTTTGATTCCCAGTTGATGTTGGAGTAGTTGAAATCCCCCATTACCACAGTTGCATGTTTCATAGACATACCATGGCCACCTGTGAAGATTTCATCTATATCTTTGGCTTGATTGGGCGATCTGTAGTACACACCCACAACAGTGTCATTGTTTCTTTTTCCTTAATATTTACCCAGACATTTTCAGCAGGGTTTTCATCCTTGATGTCATAAATTTCCATACAGATATAGTCATTTTTATGTACCACACTCCCCTTTTCTTGGGTCTGGTTTTTTGAAAAAAAAAAGTCCTTCCAGGACTACATTCCAATCATGAGTTCCATCCCACCAGGTTTCGGTAATATCAACAATGTCATATTTGCCTGCCTGTACTAGGACTCCCTATTTGTTCTCACACCCTGTACATTTATGTATAGGCATCTGAGCCCTTTAGTACTGCCCTTATAATTTCATTATATACTTCATATATTCTTCCCAGACATTTGCTCCATTACACCCAACAATTTCTTCATCTTCTGTTGCCCTGAATACACTAGCCTTTAGATGGCTTTCTTAAGAACAAATACTTACACTGCCTTTTTCAGGGCTCCATACTAGATCTTGGAAAGAAAGATTGGAAGGTGTAAGCACTGGTTGCAGGAAGGAAGATGCCCGAAACTGAATTCCTAGAAAAACAATATATACATAACTTCATCCTTTATGCTTCCTGGGTGCATAGTCTTTGATAGGGTTTAATAGTTAGAACTTCCAAATCTGAAGCTATGTTTTGTTAATTTCTGAACTATATAAACATGTCTTGAATCACAGATAATCGCTTGTTTATCAATGTAGCTGAAGTCTGGCACCAAGAGGGAACTGACTATCTCAATTACCTGACAAGCTAAGCTAAATGACATATATTTTCAAAGATGTTTTTATTTCATTTATACTTTATACTTTATTTTAATAGGAAGGAGGCATTTAAAATTCTGTTCAATAGTTTCTATCTCTATGGCTGTCCAAAATCTAAAAGGGAGTAAGTGTTACAATTCAAATAGCATTAAAACCAAACAAGGTATGATGATGTTCTGAAATTAGAGTTCAGTGTTGTCCTATCAAGCTTCGGGTCTCCTTAGAGGCATCACACTTGATTTAGATTTAGTGGAATAATTTTGTAGAAGTCCTACCTTCATCCAAGAGCTGCGCAAGTGTTGAAGGTCGGAATCCAGCAGGCACCGCTCCCATGGTTGTCAGTGCATCTAAGGTATTATTCTGTGCATTTAGAACAGAGATATTTTATTGATTAAGAAAAGCCCTGTCTAAGCCATTAGAGTGGGAAAGACAGCAAAAAGTGTAGTTTGAGCTTGGTGAACAAACTGCAGTGGCTTGTGGGAATGTGGAGAAGGCAACACACCTTATATTGTGCCACTAATTACAGTACATCTATGTCGTGACCGATTCACTCCACTCTGCTGCAGTGCCAGGGAGGATGCCAAGACCTAACCATGATTTGCTGATTTGCAATTTACTTCTCTTCCCAGCAGTGGATATGCTAGGCAAGAGACACTCAGTAAGACGCCTTCCAGGGAGAGATTGCCTTCCACTCTGCCTGGCTGTTCCCCAGCTGCTGCCCCATTTTCTTTCTCTTAGTGCTACCCTCCTTACGCTGCTACTGGCCTCCACCACCTTATTTCTCTTGCTCAGCATCCTGACTGCTCTGCTATCCTCCTTTCGTTCACTTCCCCAGGCAATTATGGCAATTATGGAAGTTGTCCCAGTTTATAGTCTGTAGCTTGAATCATGTCAACTGGATTTCTATTTTCTCAGTGGAAACGTTTCGCAAGGAGCGAAACGTTTCCACTGAGAAAATAGAAATCCAGTTGACATGATTCAAGCTACAGACTGTTCCACCTGGATGACTGAGAACCTTCATCGACATATTGTCCCAGTTTAGTTTTTTTTAACATTTAACAGAATGCCTGCTGCTGAAAGCGTCAGCAATACTGTTCCAAAGTCATGCTAGAAATTAAGATGGCAATTGGTTCTGAGTAAATATGGAAATGATTGCGATGTGAATATTTATTCCAGTATAAATATTTCCAGCTTGCTCATTGTGCATTCCACAATAGGAATAAAGTCAGATGTTGGATCTTCAATCAAAATCTTTTGACAAAACAAGGGTGATGATTCAAATCATTACCGACATATAAACATAACTCTGCAAAATGCAGACTTACCTCTTTGAGGGCCTTTTTGACAGCACTCCAGTGAGAGTCTGTTCTGCAGACAGCACAAACATAAGGGAAAAAAACTACAATCACATACTTATGGGAAATATACAGACAAGCAAATTGGCATTCAAAACAGATTGCTTTCTGGGCCCAATTCAAAGTGCTTAATAAGGTGTTAAAGCCTTAAACAGCTTGGACCCAGAGCTGCAGGATGACCTACTCCTGTACAGGTTCATTGCACACACTTAGATCTTCAATAAGACTCTTTTTGTAAGTCCCACCATTTAAAACCAAGCGCTAATTCTTTTTTATGGTAGGTCCCATATTATAGATAACTTTAGGAATAGGATTGAAGCTATGATTCTGGATGTAGGGGTTTTTTTTAGTTTCTTACACATCACATATAAAATTGCTTACAAATTGAGTAAGTTCTCATAATAATATGCCAGTTGATTATGTATTTCTGCATTAAAGCCTATGGTCTACCTTTTCAGAATATTGACTCCACCTGCTGTTTCATCTGCCACCTCAATGTCATCCTCTGTTTCCTCTTCACTTGGCTCTTCTACTTTCCTGTCTTTTGCCTGCCACAGGAACACAGTACACTGATCAGCCAAACTGCATCCTTATTTTTGTAATGGGAAGAGATATCCTGACAACATGATGCGGACTAATAGCCTATCATGAACCTGATGTTTTTATTGGAAATAATATTCCAATTCCCCACGTCCCTGAAGCCCATCACATTACTTTTCAAACTGTTCTAGAGAGTCCCACTGATAAATCTGGAATAGGGTTACTGGTTGCTGCCTGACAATCTAACAAAAGAAGAAGTCTTTCACCTTCACCATCACTATTCCTTTTGCATCTGAAGGAGCAGGTTCATTCATTCAAGACTTAACAACCAGACTGGCAGTGCCCTATTGTAAAAAATCTGCATCTCTCTATTACTGCATTGTGGTGATTGCTGATTTTGAATTGTTAAGATAACGTTTATTTATTTAACCCAGAAAAGATCCCAGGATATAAATATTTGTATAAATAAACACAATAGGTGAACAATCCACACAATTTTCAGCAATTTTTTGCAAATGGACTGGTTCCAGAGATATTGGCACTGTCTTTCATGGCATGTAAGATCAACAGTAAGAACTCAAATATGGGCAAGTTTTATTTCTATCAGAAAATCTAGGGTTTACAGCAGGCTATGGAAAATATTTCAATTTTGCTTTTATATAGAACAATGCTACCAGTACGCCAGCTTACAAAAAAGCACAGATACCAACAATAATTAAAACAGTTAAAACTGAGTAGAAAGGGAAGAAGCATACCAACCATAAGATAGGTTTTAGGCACAAGGCCTTTCTCCCCTTTGAAATTTTTAGCCAACCACCAACCATCAGGCTTTTTCTCAATGATAAGAAGAACTTCTTCTTTCTTCAATATTGAAAACAGAGAAAGTAAAAGAAGGAAAGTATATTAATATTGAAAGTGTTTGAATAATCTGATACAATGCACTGAATATATGGTTAATGTTTTAATTTTTGCTTAGCATCAAAAAGTGACCACTAGTCTTATTTTATCAAGTGATGCAAAATGTTACTAAAGATGCTAGAGACATATAAAAAGAAAGCCATATAGTTTTGTAGATATTCTAAACAAAAGAATATTAAAATGTTAATTTGAAGACTAAAAAACACTACATGATAATTACGTTCCATTCAGCTTGATAAAAATTATTTCCTTTAACATTAAAAACTTCAATCAAATGAACACTGATAGATTTACAACACTGCACCTATACAAGCGTGTTGTTGCATTTGGCCCCTTTGCTACAATCTAAAACATATTCTAGACAATGCATTCAACCCTGGTCAAAATTATGTAGGTAATGATGGGTTGGTCATGATTCTCCATGCTACATTAAATGGTATGGGGCACAGATCACAACAAACACGATAGGGAGTAGAGACAAAAATAAGTGGAATTAGTGGAATCAAGAAATGCTAGATTTTACTTGCTTTAAATGTCAAATCCCCTTCTTGCTGTGCAGCAAAATCACCAAGAGCAATAAACTCTGTATTAAGTGAAGCGTCTAGTTTATTTTCATCATCATCATCTTCCTCCTCATCGCTATCTTGCTCCTCTTCCTCTTCCTCCTCTTCATCATCATCTTGTGTACTTTCTCCTTCTTCCTCATTTTCTGTCTCTTCGTTTTCCTGCTGTTCCTTTGGGCTGCCTTTCATTTTCAAATTCCTAACAACAATGAAATAAAAACAGGACTAACTGATCTTCTGAAAAACACTTATTTTAATCAGTCCTTGATTTAACTAATATGTAATTTGAATTGACAGTACACAAATACTGGAAATAAATAAATAATAAAGTTTCTGGATTTTTAGGAAAAAACAGGTAATACTTTGATTGCCCGATTGCCCATTTTATTTATTGAAAATATTTTTATCATACTTTTCTGCTTAAAAACACTGAACGCACTATCAATGCATTAAAAGTAGAATTTAAAAATATAACCAACATTTAAAACCACAATTAAAAATGTAATATATATTTTAAAAATGTATGAATCAAAAATAATAGAACCATTAGAAAATAAATTAAATGAAGCCAGCAATCCCAAAGAAGACATTCCTGAAAACATAACATCAGGCACTAAATGAGCTTTAGGCAGCTTCCACAAAATGCCAGTAGATATCAAAAAGGTGTGAAAATGCATGTTGAATGCATTTAAATTTCTATACTGTCATAAATCTTAATTTTATGTTATAGGAAACAAGATATCCGTGCCGTATTTGCTTGCAATCTTTGTAAGAAACATTTATACTGGTTCTGAAGCATACCCATGCTTAAATTTAAGCAGATCTATGATAGTTGGTTGTGAGAGCCAGTTTGGCTAGAAACCGGGAGACCATGAGTTCTAGTCCCCTCTTAGGCACAAAGCCAGCTGGGTGACCTTGGGCCAGTCACTCTCTCTCAGCCCTAGGAAGGAGGCAATGGCAAACCACTTCTGAAAAACCTTGCCAAGAAAACTGCAGGGACTTGTCCAGGCAGACTCTGAGAATCGGATATGAATGAATGGATTAAAAAAAGAGATAGTTTAAAAAAAAAGAGAATGAGTTGGCAATAACAAGAAAATTAAATCTCTTTTTTAATCTACCTACGTGCTGGAGTCTTTGATTACATTTTCCCGGTTAAGGATTGCAGCAAGTTTTTCCAGTTGCTGAGAAAGTTTTAACAACTGTTTTTCTTCTTCTTCTTTTCTCTCATTATAATTTCCTACTGGTGCAGGCTCATCTGACTGTGAGATAGAAACACACCCGAATTTTGAGAAAATCCACATGTATATTAAGATTTGCCATTTATTACATTTACCTTAGTTTATATTTATATCTTGTCAAGGTGATGTACATGAAGGTTTCCCTTCATTTTAGTCTCACAACACCAATCCAGTGAGACAGAAGGACCAAAGTCACCCATGTGAGAGCCATGGTCAAGTGGGTACTCAAACTTGAATCTTCCCAACTTTAACCACTACATTATATGGGCTTCCAAATCACATTTAAGGAAGATATGCTAATTACAGTACATGTATACATTCACATGGTTGTTTATGCTGAAAAAGAACACACTTGTTCTTGTGCAGACTTAGTATTGTTTATAATTAAAGCATGAATTTAATTTAGAATGACAGAAACTCAGAAAGCTATATACTAGAACCTGGAAAAAAATAGCTTGTAATTTCAATACCACTTTAACAAACAATATCTCTAAATCTTCCCTCTCTTATTTTTGGTTAAGCATTGTGCCCCTAATTGGAAAAGATATTCAAATGCCATGATGTCTACAAAGATTAGAATTGTGCAACCCATGGTATTCCCTGTGACACTCTATGGAAGCAAAAATTGGACTTTGAAGAAGCAGGGTAGGAAGAGTATTGATGCTTTTGAACGTTGGTGTTGGAGAAAACTCCTGAGAATACCGTGGACAGCCAAGAAAACAAACCAATGGATCATTGAACAAATCAACCCAGAGTTCTCACTTGAGGCACAAATGACCAGGCTCAAATTATCTTACTTCAGACACATTATGCGAAGACCTAGTTCACTGGAAAAGGCTTTAATTCTGGGAAAGGTGGAAGGAAAAAGAAGAAGAAGACCAGCAGCAAAGTGGATGGATTCAGTTACAGTGGCGATGAGTGTACCATTGGGAGACTAGAAAGAACAGGTTAGGGATAGATCATCATGGAGAATATGAATATATACTGTATATACACACATACACACAGTATATATAGTTGCTAGGAGTTGAAAAAGACTTGATGGCACATAATCAATCAATCAATCAATCAATCAATCAACTGTGCCTGTAAATATTTACTTTCTTTAAGTTCTGAAGAGCAAAGGCATTTTCATCCACAGACTTCTTCAGCTCCAAACATCTATAACAGAAAGAAAGACTGCATTTTATATGCTGTCTACCCAACCATCAGATATGCTGATCTCAAAATATTACAAATAATACTGTGCTTAAATTTAATAAACAAGTCACTGATGAGGTGAGCAGGTATATTAATAACATACTGCCATGGTTATTGCCATCAGGAAAAATATGAAGCAATCTGTCTTTTTTTTGTCTGGCACATGCCCAATGAATAGAGAGAAGGAACACATATTGATGCTGAAAGCTATTAAAACCTGTTACATTTGCCTGGTTGAAGAAAAATTGCACAATGCCTCAGTTGCTCATTCTCCTGCAGGATCTCCAAAACAAAAATCTATTGGGTGACAGAGGGTGAAACAAAGTCCACCAGGTGCATCCTGGCTGCTGTCATTTTTGCAAAGAATACTATAGTTCTTTGGCTTTGATCTGATCTAGAAAGAGATCCATCCTTAAATAAAAATATACAGTTGGAAACGTGTACTGTAGATAAATACTAACAGGTTTGTATGGGGGGGTAGTTGTTTTTATGGTTTTTATCATTCTGAAATATAAGCCACCTGAAATATTTGGAGTAACTGGCATACAAATTAATAAACAAACAATCCTGAATACTTTGTAAATCGGCCTTGAATCTACTTTCATAGTGAAAGCAATATAAAATATTTTAAAAATTAATGATAAAATGGGGCATATCAACATAGCAGTTAAAATGAACCAACTCACCTCAAAAGTAATGTATATACTGAATGCTGACATTCAAATATAATGCCTATGAATGTGAAAAATCATGAGATTGAAATCTGTACATTTCTAGATAGTCCACTGAAGAGCAGTCCCAAATATTTACATTCATGGACACTCTTCTACAAATATGATTTCATCACATTTCATATATATCTTTGAAGTAAAATACACATGTAGAAATGAGCCTCGTTATTTCTGATGAATTTTCTTCCAAGTAAATTTATTCAGGATTTTAGTCTAAACTATTTTTAAATCACCTGCTTAATTTGTTTACATTTGAAGTGCCATATAGAATGTTACATTTGTTCCTATCAAAGGAATGCTGTAGTTAAAATGTACATTACCTCTCACTAAGGCTTTTCTTTTTTTCAGAATCCAGAGCCTTCACTGCCTTGCTTTCTTGAAGCAAAGTTCCCACCTGAAATATTTTATAATTAAGATATAATTTGTTGAATGAAAGCAGTTGCACAGCCTCATATATTTAAAACTTAAATATGAACCTCAGAAGTTAATAGTCTTCTGTTGTATCTATGTTGTATTTATGATAAAAATCAGCACTCCAAAGCAACTTTCCCATACTCTCTAATATTCACACATGTACACACATCAGCTGCCCAATTTTAATAATATTCACCGGACCATTACGCTCTTAACTTCCCCTTTATTACAAATAAGTAACTTCAGGGTGGGGAAATTCACCAAGGCTACAAACCTATAAACAGTTATCTGTCCCATTAAGTTCTAGGTACTATAAATTTTCACTGCAGTGCCCTCTGCAGGATCTTGCTGCTTTAATCAGACTGATCCACTTGTTCCATTTTAAGTGACAGTTTTAACTCCTGCATTAATTCAACTAGGACATCTAGAAATATGCTACACGGAAATGCTTATTCTTATATAATACATAATACATACTATATATCTATCACGCCGTTTCCTCTCAGTATAAAATAATAAGCAAAAGAAATAAAATGCTAAATCTAATGTCCACCAGCCATACCTTTCTATCCTTGCAAACCATCAAGCTTACTTTGCTAAACCATCAGATTTTATTGTCCTAATTGTTTCAGAATATTAGACCCTTTATTTGCTGTATTCATTTTGTTATTTTGTAAATAAAACCAAAGTATACTTTTAAAATAAAAAATAAACAGTCCTATTAGCTTCTTTTTACAAACATCCATTCCTTGCAACAGACTACCAGCTACCTTTCTGTCAGCATTTGCACATCTTAACATTTCTCCATTCTTATATACAGTATTTAGTAAACATTCTACTGTACTAAGGCTTACAGATTAATCTACTTGCTCTAGTTTTCTGACATTTATAGATAAATTGTAATCATTTACTCCATTTTCCCTGTTGAACTTAAGTTTATTCTGTTACAACTGGAAAACTGCTTTAACCTATTAGTTTATTTTACTGTCATAGATGCTTTTTCACTGTTACTGACAGTTATGTTGAGAATCTCATTAGGAGGGTTGCTTGTCTCCAACAACATTATTTTACAAAATAACTCCCACTAAAATCATGTGCTTATTTTAAGATTAGGATTACAATCTAATGGTTTAAAAGACTATAAAATTATGGATTTTGACTTGGTCAGGGCCTGCATATATGTCTCCCCCCCGTTTAAATCTGCACGTGCATCTTCTGAACACTTTCTAAAGAAAATGCGTATTAAACAGTAAATTTCAGATTAGTTGTCTAGGGATTCACATATTAAACAGCTGAAAACGGAGGGATCCCATTTGGGTAGCCATGTCAGGTTTGCACTGAAACAAACCCATACACATGAGTTCCACAAAATTAGTTTTTTCCATCAACCGTCTTCCTCCAGAGGGCCACAACCGTTGCGACGCATCGGAAATCTGTCTCCTGCAATCTCAGCTTCCTCTCTTTCTCTCCCATCAATCCATCTGCTCTCTCCGAGGAAGGTGACGCCAAAAGATACCTGTTCCCGCAGCTCTCGGCCCCGACGCAACGCGCTCTGCAGTGGGCCTCTTCGGCTCGGACGGCTGGTCATTTCTAGAGTCACTGCCGGGGTTGTCTTGCGCAGAGAGAGCGGCCACCGTGGTCGCTAAGGAGACCAACACTGCGGCGCTTAACTAATGGCGTCATCAACCGGCGTTCCGAAGATCCAAAGCGCGATCGGTTCGATGCTGGGAGAGAATGGAGCTACGCGTCCCAGCATGTAGCAAAGCCGAGGTAGCGGGATGTTCCCGCGTAAAGGGAAGAGCTGAGGGAACTACCAATTTTTATCTGCTCTACAGTAGTAAGAAAGGGAATAGGCGATAAAATACCGTTGTTGTTTCTCGTAATTCGATGGTTTTAAGAATTCTTACAGCCCCACCCAATTAGGCCCCAAGAATACGGGAAATTATGTAGGCAACCTATATAATCCTCCCTTCTCCACAATTTTATTCCCCAAACCTCCTTGTGAGGTAGAGTGGGCTTAAGCTTCGATGCATGAAGGTGAACTTGAACCTGATTCTCTGGAATTCTACCCCAGTACGGTGGCTCAGCGGGTGAGACGCCAGGCTTGTCGATCTTAGTTCGGAGGTTCGAATCCCTAGCCCTGCGTGCGGAGTGAGCTCCCGCACTAGCTCCAGCTCTTGCCAACCTAGCAATTCGAAAGCATGCAAATGCAAGTAGATGAATAGGTACCACTTCGGTGGGTAGGTAACAATGTTCCGCGGCCACATGACGTGGAAGCCTCTTCGGACAACACTGGCTCTTTGGCTAACAAACGGAGATGAGCACCAGCCCCTAGAGTCGGGCACAAATGTGCGGGGGGGGGGGGGGGGGAGAACCTTTACCTTTTTTACTTAATTGAAACCCCATGTCTTACACTCTGCAAGAGAATCACTTGGGCAGGACAAAAAGCAGGCAGTTACATATCCAATAAATAAATGTATATCTCAGCTTTCTATTTGAATGGTCAAGGTGCCTAACATTAAGCAGAAATTAAAATGAATGTTTTGATGGCTGAAAGCGAGGTGGAGTTGAGGAGCCTTATGACGAAGGTGAAAAAAGAAAGTGCAAAAGCTGGGTTGCAGTTAAACCTCAAAAAAACCAAGATTATGGCAACCAGCTTGATTGATAACTAGCAAATAGAGGGAGAAAAAGTGGAGGCAGTGACAGACTTTGTATTTCTAGGAGCAAAGATTACTGCAGATGCTGACTGCAGCCAGGAAATCAGAAGACGTCTACGTCTTGGGAGGAGAGCAATGGCAAATCTTGATAAAATAGTTAAGAGCAGAGACATCACACTGACAACAAAGGGCCACATAGTTAAAGCAATGGTATTCCCCGTAGTAACCTATGGCTGCGAGAGCTGGGCCATAAGGCTGAGCGAAGGAAGATAGATGCTTTTGAACTGTGGTGTTGGAGGAAAATTCTGAGAGTGCCTTGGACTGCAAGAAGATCAAACCAGTCCATACTCCAGGAAATAAAGCCAGACTGCTCACTTGAGGGAATGATATTAAAGGCAAAACTGAAGTACTTTGGCCACATAATGAGAAGACAGGATACCCTGGAGAAGATGCTGATGCTAGGGAAAGTGGAAGGCAAAAGGAAGAGGGGCCGACCAAGGACAAGATGGATGGATGATATTCTGGAGGTGACGGACTCGACCATGGGGGAGCTGGTGGTGGCGACGGCCGACAGGAAGCTCTGGCGTGGGCTGGTCCATGAAGTCACGAAGAGTCGGAAGCGACTGAACGAATAAACAACAACAAAAATGAATGTTTAACTATTACAAATTTGGCAAAATAAACAATTACTTTGTCATTATTTCAACCTGGACACAAACATCCCAGAATGAAGTGCTCACCACAGAATACAGACCTTTGAACTGAATATATGAGCAGTTAGATTATCTTTTTGCCACCAGATAGAGGCCTACTCATTCAGTGCGGTTGGATTTTACCTTTTTGTTTATTCGTTCAGTCGAATAAACCCAAAATGTCTATATTTAACTTTGACATCTCACCAATAACCACATCCAATTTGCCCTGGCTCATAGATCTTACATTCTTACATCTTACATTCCAGGTTCCTATGGTGTGTTGATCTTTAGAACATTGGATTCATCGTTCACCACCAGCACCATCGGCCGCTAGCCATCCTTTCGGCTTTGAGCTAGCTGCGTCATCACATCTGAGGCTAGTTGAACTTATCCTCTGTTCCTCCCTAGTAGCATTTTGACCATCTTCTGACCTGGGAGTCCCATCTTCCAATGGTATATCGACATATCTCTGGTTGTACTGATCCATTTAGTTTTCACGGCAAGAATACTGGGGTGGGTTGCCGTTACCTTCCCCAGGGATCGTATTTAGTCTGACCTCTCTGCCACGACCTTCCCGTCTTGGGTGTCCCTTCACGGTTTAGCTCATGGCATCATTGAGGTGCTCAAGCTCCAGCACCACGACAAGGTAACAATCTCCTTTGCTGGAGGGATTTTACCTTAGGTAAAGGTAAAGGTACCCCCCGCACATTTGTGCAGTCGTGTCCGACTCTAGGGGCCGGTGCTCATCTCCGTTTGTTAGCCGAAGAGCCAGCGTTGTCCGAAGACGCTTCCACGGTCATGTGGCCGCATGACATGCGCGGAACGCTGTTACCTACCCACCGAAGTGGTACCTATTCATCTACTTGCATTTGCATGCTTTCGAATTGCTAGGTTGGCAAGAGCTGGAGCTAGTGCGGGAGCTCACTCCGCATGCAGGGCTAGGGATTCGAACCTCCGAACTTGCAATCTTCCGATCAACAAGCCTGGCGTCTTACTTACTTTTATTGAAATTCTCCTTGATTTTTCTTGTATGGTTTTTAATTGATATTGACTGTTATGGCTGCACTAGAAAAGCTGTGTATAAGAATCTGTAGTAAGCTAAGGATTCATTATGTACTGCATGAGAGCCAGTTTGGTGTAGTGGTTAAGGCATCAAGGCTAGAAACCAGGAGACCATGAGTTCTAGTCCCACCTTGGGCACGAAGCCAGCTGGGTGACCTTGGGCCAGTCACTTTCTCTCAGCCCTAGGAAGAATGCAATGGCAAACCACTTCTGAAAAACCTTGCCAAGAAAACGGCAAGGACTTGTCCAGGTAGTCTCTGAGAATCGGACACGACTGAACAGATAAAAAAATATATACTGCATCTCAGCCTCCATACATAAATACCATTTCCAGTCCCTTGTTCCTTTCTACAATTGATCACGCAGACTGTTTCTTATAAAAGATCACACCAAAGTAAATAGTTCAGCTTTACAGGCACATTCAATATAAGGTTTAGTTTACACATTGCTCTTTATTGAATAAGCCACATTTGGCTGACTTCACATAATAGGGTAAGCTTAAGCAAACAAGCCACATTATGGTTTAGCATGTTGTGTGAACCAGGCCAATAAATTTAGGACCCAACTTAACACTAATGTTTATAAGTTGGTAAAGCATTTGCATATTACATATACCAGTTTGCTTCCGGGTCCAATTCAAGGTGTTGGTTATCACCTTTAAAGCCCTGCATGGCATGGGACCAGGGTATCTGAGGGATCGTCTTATCCCAATTACATCTACCCGCCCCACCTGGTCATGCAGGGAGGGCATGCTTCAGACCCCATCAATAAAAGAATTCCATCTAGCGGGGTCCAGGAGGCGTGCCTTCTCTGCGATAGCACCCGCCCTGTGGAATATCTTGCCCCCAGAGGTGAGACGGGCGCCCTCGCTCCTGGCCTTCAGGAAGTCTTTAAAGACCTGGTTCTGCCGCCCTGCTTGGAACAAAGGAAATAATAGTTCCTCCTGGGGGTGGTTGGCTTAGTAATAACCTCCTTTTAAGAACTTACCATCTTTGGATTTTTCTATTTATTATTTTAGTGGATTTTAGCTGTATAAGTTTTAATTGTTTTTATGATATTGTTGTAAACCGCCCAGAGTCTACTGTTGTAGAGATGGGCGGTGATAAATTTGAATAATAAATAAAATAAATAAATATTAAAATATAAAATAACTATGCTTGTCTTCATTCTCACAGCCAAAGTCAAGAACTTTAAAAAATCTTAGCTAGAATGTACTGTATTACATTTGGTGTTTATTTTGTTATATTTAAACTTTGTTAGGAAGATCCAGTCACCAAATATCCTTAAGTATCGGTCTTCCAAGTAGAGAATGGTAAGCTGTCCATACACACACGTTTGAACAGATATATTCCTTCTGCAGATACTGAACATTTTCATAATTATCAGTCCTACAGAATGAGATAACGGTAATTCCATTGACATCTCCGAAACAAGTTTATGCATGAGAATATTTTTAAGAAGTCCATTAATATACATCAAAATATGGAAACTTTTGATTCAAGTTCTTTTTGAGGGTTCTCTTTGTATTCAGCTGTTGACAGGATGAAAAAAAAAAAGAAAAGGAGAATTAGTTCCATATACCTTTTAAAGTTTTCTCAAAATTTAAAATATAAAACAACAGAAAAAGAATACATGTTAAAATAAAATATATAGCAAAGGATGTAATTCTAGCATTTAAGTGAAAACAGCATTAAGGAAATCAGCAGAGTTCCAACTACTGAGAAGTTTGTTGACTTTGGTACAACAGTCAACTGAAATGTTGCAGGAACCCTGACAACAATATGTCTATATAATGTATTTAAACTGGGTAACAAGTCCTTGAATTTAGAAATTAGCATACTTTTAATATACAAACTAACAATACATTCCTACAGTGGGGCAAAAAGGTATTTAGTCAGCCACCAATTGTGCAAGTTCTCCCACTTAAAAAGATGAGAGAGGCCTGTCTGATTCGGAAAGAATTTATTTGCAAATTATGGTGGAAAATAAGTATTTGGTCACCTACAAACAAGCAAGATTTCTGGCTCTCACAGACCTGTAACTTCTTCTTTAAGAGGCTCCTCTGTCCTCCACTCATTACCTGTAGTAATGGCACCTGTTTGAACTTGTTATCAGTATAAAAGACACCTGTCCACAACCTCAAACAGTCACACTCCAAACTCCACTATGGTGAAGACCAAAGAGCTGTCAAAGGACACCAGAAACAAAATTGTAGACCTGCACCAGGCTGGGAAGACTGAATCTGCAATAGGCAAGCAGCTTGGTGTGAAGAAATCAACTGCGGGAGCAATAATTAGAAAATGGAAGACATACAAGACCACTGATAATCTCCCTCGATCTGGGGCTCCACGCAAGATCTCACCCCGTGGGGTCAAAATGATCACAAGAACGGTGAGCAAAAATCCCAGAACCACACGGGGGGACCTAGTGAATGACCTGCAGAGAGCTGGGACCAACGTAACAAAGGCTACCATCAGTAACACACTACGCCGCCAGGGACTCAGATCCTGCAGTGCCAGACGTGTCCCCCTGCTTAAGCCAGTACATGTCCGGGCCCGTCTGAAGTTTGCTAGAGAGCATTTGGATGATCCAGAAGAGGATTGGGAGAATGTCATATGGTCAGATGAAACCAAAGTAGAACTGTTTGGTAGAAACACAACTTGTGTTTGGAGGAGAGAGAATGCTGAGTTGCATCCAAAGAACACCATACCTACTGTGAAGCATGGGGGTGGCAACATCATGCTTTGGGGCTGTTTCTCTGTAAAGGGACCAGGACGACTGTTCCGTGTACAGGAAAGAATGAATGGGGCCATGTATCGTGAGATTTTGAGTGCAAACCTCCTTCCATCAGCAAGGGCATTGAAGATGAAACGTGGCTGGGTCTTTCAGCATGACAATGATCCCAAACACACCGCCCAGGCAACGAAGGAGTGGCTTCGTAAGAAGCATTTCAAGGTCCTGGAGTGGCCTAGCCAGTCTCCAGATCTCAACCCCATAGAAAACCTTTGGAGGGAGTTGAAAGTCCGTGTTGCCCAGCGACAGCCCCAAAACATCACTGCTCTAGAGGAGATCTGAAGACTTACAGAAAACGTTTGACCTCTGTCATTGCCAACAAAGGATATATAACAAAGTATTGAGATGAACTTTTGATATTGACCAAATACTTATTTTCCACCATAATTTGCAAATAAATTCTTTCCGAATCAGACAATGTGATTGTCTGGATTTGTTTTCTCATTTTGTCTCTCATAGTTGAGGTCTACCTATGATGTCAATTACAGGCCTCTCTCATCTTTTTAAGTGGGAGAACTTGTACAATTGGTGGCTGACTAAATACTTTTTTGCCCCACTGTATATAGGTTTTAATTAGAAGTAGGCCTGCGATGTGTTCAACTTCAGTTGCTTTCAAGAAACTGTACGAAATTGTAACCCGCTAAACAAGGTTCAAAGTTGTAATGCCAAAGTAATTCCATCACTTTTGAAAATAGTGTGAGTTATCAAGCTATTGTTAAATTATTGCAAGATGAGCAGCTTTGGGTAACTATCTTTCCCCCTTCCCAAAGGTCTCTCAGACAGTAGCATACAAGTAGGCAAAAATTATACAGAAAAGGGTCTTCTTCTTCTTCTTTGCATAAAATTATAACGGGCAAGGTATGCTTGAATTCCTCAGGACCTATCACTAGTATTAAAGTACAAAAACCCTCCAAGGAAAAAAGTACAAATTGTAACATATAGCATTTATGCCTGAACTTTGATGCAAAGAGCTACTTGGTTACTTGGTTAATTAAAAAAAAGGCAAAGTAAAACCAGAGCCAAAATTAAGCGTGATAACTATTTGAGCAACTGGGAGCCACTACCTGGCCCACTTCTCTTTATACCAGGTTTGAAACGCAAAAATCACCGCGTGAAGCTTTTCACTACCCCAGCCTAGGGTTAAAGGGCAGAGGCAAACGATCGTTCCGGAATAAAAGAGCGCAGCCACTAAGCATAACCCTTCTCGGCCACCATTTTCGTGCCGCTGCGGCTGCTGCCCTCACCACTTCAGGAGAGGTCCAACTTCTTCTGAGTTGTCGCCAGCTGGTCCTGCAGCCTTTGCTTCCGCCAGTTGAGGTAACACCTCCGCGCTCTGTTCGCCTGCCATCCCACCAGCACTCCCGAAGCGAAGGCTAGCAACACCGCTAGCTTTACAGAGCGATCCGACAAGGGCTCCGAGCTCAGCACCATTGCCACTCGCCTTCAATCTTGTATGGTGCCCGCCAGGGGCCAAGCTACTTTTGTCTCGCGCTCGCGCCGACCGAGAAAGAAGCGAGGAATGTTCTTTGCGCAGCTCCTTCTAGCGGCTGTTAGGCTGCAATTATCCTTGACGCGGACAACTCTATCGAAATCTGTGAGGTTTCCCTTTGAGTAAACAAAATTGCGCCTACATACATTGCTTTAATTCAGTGTTTTCAAGCTTGGCAACTTTAAGATGTGTGGGCTTCAACTCCCAGAATTCCCCAGCCAGTATTTGCCAAGTTGCCAAGCTTGAAAAACACTGATTTAAATTATAACATGATTGCTTCAGCTTAGCTTGAAATGTGAATCCAAACAGTGATTTTTGTTGTTGTTTATTTGTTCAGTCGCTTCCGACTCTTCGTGACTTCATGAACCAGCCCACGCCAGAGCTTCCTGTCGCGTCGCCATCCCCAGCTCCCCCATGGTCGAGTCCGTCACCTCCAGAATATCATCCATCCATCTTGCCCTTGGTCGGCCCCTCTTCCTTTTGCCTTCCACTTTCCCTAGAATCAGCATCTTCTCCAGGGTATCCTGTCTTCTCATTATGTGGCCAAAGTACTTCAGTTTTGCCTTTAATATCATTCCCTCAAATGAGCAGTCTGGCTTTATTTCCTGGAGTATGGACTGGTTTGATCTTCTTGCAGTCCAAGGCACTCTCAGAATTTTCCTCCAACACCAAAACAGTGATTTATAAACCACAATTTATGATAAAGGGTACGCATTGTGACATTGGCCACCAATGCGTGTGCTGATGTCACATTTGGTGCCCACCAAGTTCTCTGTCCTATTCCTACTTTTAAAAAAAAATTAAAACATTATATTAGAAGCTGGCAGGCTGAAGAGCAAAGTACCAGCCTATAGCCTAAAAAGGTAAAGGTTCCCCCCGCACATTTGTGCAGTCGTGTCAGACTCTAGGGGCCGGTGCTCATCTCCGTTTGTTAGCCAAAGAGCCAGCGTTGTCCGAAGACGCTTCCACGGTCATGTGGCCGCATGACCCGTGTAGAACGCTGTTACCTACCCACCGAAGTGGTACCTATTCATCTACTTGCATTTGCATGCTTTCGAATTGCTAGGTTGGCAAGAGCTGGAGCTAGTGCGGGAGCTCACTCCGCACGCAGGGCTAGGGATTCGAACCTCCGAACTTGCGATCTTCCGATCGACAAGCCTGGTGTCTTACCCGCTGATAGCCTACTTATTTATAAAAATACTTCCAAACCTACAAAGATTCCTCTGTGATGATAGAGAAGAGGCTGGAGGCTATCAAGGGGCATTTGGGACTGACTGTGGCAGCCATCTTGCGAATAATCAAGTCTCCAATGGAAGACTTGTGAATATGCCCCCCATGTGCTTTCAAAACTCCAAATGTATCCGTGGCTCAAGAAGGTTGCTGCCTGGCTCATCATATTATGCGAAACCAACCATTTGGGACTTGTTGACAAACCAGAGTTTGCAAACCATGGCTTAGCACAATGTGCGAAAGAAGAGGAACGTGGAGATTGATTGATTGAATGGGTCCATTAGGTTTGGTGGAATTTACATCTGAGAAAATATGTTCAAGTTGCATTACTTCCTAGCAAGAATGTATTGGTGTAAAAGTTGAGGTCAACTTTTGTCAATTTCATGGACACATCTGTGCAATTTATTTGCAGCAGTACAGAAGTGGTCTGCCTTTGCTTTCTTCCAGAATATCTTTTAGACTTCCCAGTGTAACCTACGGCCCTGTTTTTGTCTGATAGCTCTCACCCAAATATTAACCTGAGCCAACCCTGCTTCGCTTCTAACAAGGTCAGCCCGGTGCTGCCATCTCCTGAACTATGAACCTGATAAAACCCTGTTTAAGTATGTTTAAGATACCAGCAGTGAATGTGAACAATCAAAAGATTTATGAAAATATTTTCTAAAGCAGATCTGAAGAGTTTTGAAACTATGTTTCAAGCCAATTCCAACTTACTTCCAGTGAAATACTCTCCCAAAGCATCAGACTTCACTTAAAACCTTTTCATATACTTGCAATCTTCTAGAAGAGGCAGTTACTGATTCTGCAGTAAGAGCTTTTTCATGGTGCTGATGTGTGCACCCTTCTCCTACAAATGATCATGGCCACCAACTTTCCTCAAACTAACGCCAGGCAGATGTTTTGGGTTAATCCAACATTCCTAAATAGCCCCAAGTTGGATAAGACTGGTATACCATTCAAATTGGCCATGCTCACTGTGACCAGATTTTGCCCTAAATCTTATTTGCAATATTATAGGTACATCTAATCCTATGCAGATTTACCTTAATTGGATGAGACTTGATAGGAATCCTGAATACACAAATAGGCTGTGTTCAGATTGTGGGCCTGCACTGAGCTAGAGACTAGCCAACCATATTTTGCCTCATGTGTTGTGCAAACCCCACCCATATGGTTAGTTCAATGTGACATGCAAACCCAGAAAATTAGATTGTAATTTCTAATTATGTGAGCAGTGCGTAAATGGGTCCTGTAACCACAGCTGTTCAATTTTTCTGAAAGTTTTGCTGGGATACTTGGCCTCACCTTACAATAAAGTTTTCTTTCTCCCTACCACAGCAGATAACTTAGCTAAATGCATTATAAGAATATTTACTATTAACGTTTAGCCTTCAAGGTGCCCTATAACTCTTAGATCAGTTGAATAAGATCAGGAATAGTCTATAGTAATCCACTGCTGGCGGGGGTGGGGGTCTACCCTCTTTAAATACAACTGAATTAACATTTTGGTGCTGTTCCTATGTAAACCCCTCCTGTGTTCTGGCCTCATGTGGATAAAATGCTTCCTCAGTGTTCCCAAAGTACTGCACGGAGAATTAACATTATACTCACTGAAATGCCAAACTTCCTTTTTGAGAAAGCCAAGTCCCACCAATGGCAAAGGAATAAAACAAAACAGGGAACTGCAGCCAAACACTAACCACAGCCTACAAAAACTGCCAACTATGTAACTATCTTCTATAGCTATGTCTTTGAGAGCAGCCAACTACTTATGCATACAACCAATGTATTAGGAAGCTATAAACGTTTGTTGGTTGGTTGGTTGGTTGATTTATTTTTCAAATTTTGCCACCGCCCATCTCCCTCCCAGATATGGGTCTGATTAAAAAAATAAGACAAAAATTGCTGTTCTAAAATAATTTCCTGGGGGTACACCCCACTGTGGGCCTCACATTTGAGAAACTACATATGTGAGGTTGGCAAAAGCAATTTCTTTGCTCATATTTCTACCATTGTATACAATTTTGCTCACTTGCTGTTAGAGAATTTAAAGATGGCGTCAGCTGGGCTAACTCTAAATAGAATATTAAATACGTTCTGGAAAATATAAAGGTTCTGTAAATTCATGGCAGTTAGGGGGAGCCCTGAAACCTAAAGGTCAATGGTGAAAACGGTTACTTCTTGTAATGATGGAATTGTACAATATTTGCTTATTCTTTGGCATAAGAGTTTAGGTTCCTTTGCATTAGGGGTCCTTCACTCAGCCTGTTTGCTGGTGAGGCACCACATTTGATCAAATGTTTATGGTTTGTAATTGCAAAATAAATACTGCTTGTTTTCCTACTTGTGTCTGGTTAATTGGAGCAGCTGTGGGACAACAAACAAATATTTGGAAATTGTTATTTCTGTGACACTGTGCATTAAAATACAGCTTAGTTTCTTAGCTTAAGAAAGTTGCATTTGAAGAGAAGACTGCATCTCCTACCCTGCTCTTCCCCCAACCCCTGAGCTGGCTCTCTAATGACTTATCTGTGTGTTCAGTGCAACATCTGAAACACGTTAGCCATATTAATGTAGCATGCATGGATCTGAGTGTAGTTGGGAACTGCATATAATCTAAGTACCAGAATGCATGGGGAATTGAGAGGCTGAGAGAGGACAAGGTGGCTAGATAGTATTACTAATAGCACAAGCATGAGCTTACAAAAATTCAGAGGAGGAGTTAGTGTCAGATATTCCTGGCAAAATGATGTCCTTCAGGTAACAAAGAATTGGAAGTAGCTGAACCACAAAAAGACTGTCTGTAGCAGGGCCGTCCATGGGGAGGGGGTCGAAAAAGTCAAGATGGAAGCCTCACCCCCATGATCAAAGTCCCACTCCTTTTAACTTTCACATGTAAAATAGGGGCAGGGGTTCAATCGAGTTATTGCAATTGCCCTCTTGACTTTTTTGACCCCCTGCTAGATGTCCCTGCCTTACTGTCTTTGCTTTTCTGCTTGTGCATAGACATGTATGATAGAGTATGTCACAATTATCTCTCCACATATGCAACTTAGTACATGTTCAGGCCATTTGTTCTGGTGCTGTTGGTGCTTTTCACAGTATTGGATGCTGCTTTCATTCTTGCGGGCAGATAAAAAGATGTACCTTTTTTAACATGGTGTTTTTCATCTCTACTTTTTATGTCTCTGCCTATCACATCTTCAAAGAGAATATATTGCTAAATTGCTCTAAGTCTTTGTTGCAGTACCGGAAAGAGAAAGCAGGGTCGCTCCATCCGCTCTGCTGAGAAGGCAGCTCTTTTACCAGAGGGATAGACTGAAGTAGAAACAGCAGCAAAGGGTTCAGCAACTTTTGGCTTCTCTCCTTCTTTAAAGTATTCCCATCTGATTATTACAAGGAATTTGTAATTACAAGGAATTTGTACAAAGACCTAGTTACTGAGTTTGTTTTATCTCTTCTTGTTCCCAGTCCCTTTTCTGACACATCATTTAGATTAATTATATGAAATGACATAAAAGAGAGTCTTATTATAGGATTTTGTAAGCCTTTTTATCCGAAGAGTGAGTTAAAGATAGTCTAATAAAATAAGTCTAACAACATAATATGCTCCGTGATTGCTAGTTTCTGGTTGATCACATTCCTTCTTAATTTTCTTCGTTTTATTGTTTCTGTTGTCTGACTATTGGTTTTCAGTGCATTTTATTTGTAAGTTGATGCAGGAACCCTTCCTTTAAGTGGTAGGATGCTCAAAATAGGAAATAAATTATTCATACTTGAATAATTAGCATTCCTTTTTAGAAGACCTCATACTGAGTGCTATGGGGAATGATAGGATCAGGTGCAATTATGTATTGCAGGACACACAAACTGAGAATCTTGATATAATACAGCATCTAGTTTGTGGTTAAAACAAATACATGCATACATTTCCATTAGCTAGCAGTCATCCCTTTATCCTGCAACCAACTACTGCAGTTGCTTTCAGGTAATCTTTTATGCCTTTAATGCAGTGTTTCTCAACCTTGGCAACTTTAAGATGTGAGGAGTTCAACTCCAAGAATTCCCCAGCCAGCTTTCACATCTTTGGAAAGAGAACCTGCAAAAGCTGGATTTCGATCATGCAGTAGTTCTTAGATACAAAGGGAATGTAGTAATTTGGGAAGAAATACAGAAAGCTGCCTTTATCAATTTGTATAATTCATGCTAGATATTGGAAGTCCTCTTTGCTGTCCTTTGGCCTTTGAGCTTTTAAAATAGGAGACATCAGAGATTTAATGTGTGGCCTTCTGCCAAGTAGGCCTGTGCAGTATACCCATCATTTTAAATCAGAATATAACTTACTTGTTCATGGCTTAACCCTAATGTGAACTCATTATGGTTTGTAAACTATTTATGGCTGCTTACTACCATGTGAACATAGATTACATTGGTTTATTCAATCAACTCTGTTAAATCATGGCTTAATGCAATATGTGAAACAAACTGAGGCTAAATGGCCAAAGCGGGGGGAAAGTGTTGCCCATCCATTGCTTTGCCAGAAGTGCATTGGCTACACAGACCACTAACCATCCGGCAGAAGCCACAATGATACCATGCATGTAATAACATTGTCACACAAATGATACAAATTTGTGTGATCACATAACAAGAAGTCACTAGCTCTTCTGAGGACACTTATGCTGACACTGTTGGGATCAGGATGCTGGATGAATGGATCTCTTGAGCTGATCCAGCAGAGCTCTCCTGTGAAGTAGTATTAGTGCCATGTAATTAAAAAGCAAGAGGTGATGCTTGAGATTTTTTTTTTCATTTGGATGAAGGAGTTCACCCTTTGATATTCCAGGAAGGAATGAAAGGCACGTATCTTCTGGTCACCCATCAACCACCTACAATCCCTCCTAATGAGTTGAGTCTAATCTCTGAGACACTGTGACTGGGAATTAGGAGAATTGAAGTCCACATATCTGAAAGGCTCCAGCTTAAGGAAAGCTGCCATCTGTTCTTACACATGCAGGAACATACAACCACATTTTTTTTAAAATGCACATAAAAACCTGTTTAATTGCCCACTGAGATTTGACACTTCTCTTTTTCACTTCCTTTTCTCAAATTCACTTGAAGTCCAGTCCCGAGAAGCCGCTGTGTGTGTGATCAGTTTTACTATTATCTCAACCTCATGAAACAACTCTTGGGCCTTTATTTTGGTGAAAGGTACATTGGCTCAGGAGGAGGGGCCTCCAATATGGTTTATAGACGTGAACTTGGAATCAGTGGTCCCCACTGACGTCGATGATACTTTTTTCAGAGTAAACGTGGCTGCCCGCCAGCTTCCCTTCTGAAGAAAAGAAAATTAATCCATTATCAATGTTGGCTATACGTTGAAAAATAATCCTCATCCGCGCGCCAGGGCAATCCCTTGGAGATCAAGATGATAAGGAATTTAGTACCCTAATATAAAGGGTATCTGATTTGGAATAGAATAGAAATTTTGCCCTGGGGAACTTTACACGGGCATAACCGCCCATTCACAAGTTGCACGGAGCGCGAGTTCCAGGCGGCCCCTCTCTCCTTTCCCCCCATCCCGCTCCCCATCGCCAAGTTGTGAGCTGTTTCCGCCGTCCCGGGTCACGTGCGCCCGGGGATTAAAGCTCCAGGCGAGGCTACTCCGCGATGAAGCTTTTCGGTCGAAGTCAGTCGCGGATCCCTCCAACGCAGGCAACGCCGCCGCTGCCGCCTGCTGCGCTACCGTCGGGGAGGCCGGCCGTGGCCGCGCCTAAAGTAGCCATGGGCGACTCGGTGCAGGAGGAGGTAGCCCCCGTCAGACTGGCTGTTATGGGGTGGTCGCGCGGGGGGAGCATCTTCGAGGGGCTGCAGCTTCCGCGTTGCTCGGGTGTCCGGGTCTAGGCCGAAGGGTCTTGTCAGCCCTTCCTCCCCACCCCACGGCTGTGCTGTTTCTCGTGGTCGCGCTCCCCCTGCTCTGCCTCTAAACGAGCTCCTGCCTTGCGAAATAGTTTCCTCTACTGTGGAGCGTCCTTCTTGCACGGAGCCCCGGGCGGAAGGCTGTACAGTTATTCTGGCATCCCCAGGCGCCCTTGAAGAGGATTCGCACCCTGTGCCTTTACTTGGGACGGAGTTGTCGGTTGCCGACCGTCCTCCGCTTCAGTGGTCAGGCGAGCCAAAGTTGCTTTTGCTCGTCGGTGGTGCCGCCAAAAGTTTGTCCCTACGAATGAATAAACCGGGTGGGGGTGAAGGGGAGACCGCGTCTGTGTTGAAGTGGGGGGCTCCATTGTTGCTCTGTATTTCTGTACTACTTTACTAGAGTTCAACAAGCTGAACGAGACCCTTTCGACGCATTCCTTGGCCCGGGTTGGTTCCAGTAGAGACGCTGCCGGAGCCCTTGGTTGGGTGGGGCGACTCCTGTAAAAGGAGCGCTGAAAACAAGGGTGCTTGCCAAGCAGCCTTCTCTTATTTTGCCCCACCCGGATTGTCCGGCTATGAGCCTCATCTTCCCCAGCCAGTTTGGGGATGATGGGAGTTGTAGTTTGACATAGGTAGAGGAAGCCAGGAGTAGGCTAACGGCCCTGGCTTTTGTGCCTCTTCTGACAGTTGCCTCTTCTAATGCATTGTAGTAGACCCTGCCCCATTGTAGGCTTCCAGGGGTGTGTACTGCATGCAGTGTAAGGGAGGCCTTTGTCCCCTTCTTTGCCATCTTAAGTAAAATGGGATTGGGTTGTCTTCTCTGATGGATTCAAAAGCACCCACAGTCTTTTATGTATTTTGGCTGGTTGGAATGAGATGCTGGCTTTTTCCTCCCTTATAAGCCAACATATGCCAACCTAGCAATTCGAAAGCATGCAAATGCAAGTAGATGAATAGGTACCACTTCGGTGGGAAGGTAACAGCGTTCCGCACGCGTCATGCCGGCCACGTGACCGTGGAAGCGTCTTCGGACAACGCTGGCTCTTCGGCTAACAAACGGAGATGAGCACCAGCCCCTAGAGTCGGACACGACTGCACAAATGTGCGGGGGGAACCTTTACCTTTTAAGCCAACATAACTACTATTGGTTTTACTTTTTTAGTTAAAAATATTTTAAGTAAGTCTCTTTCTTGGTAGCCATGAAACACAGCTGGTGTTTTGCCATTAGATCTTGGCTGCTGTTCTATGAAACTTCCATAATTTCTAACAACTATCTGTACTAGTTGAGAGTGTTGGCAGTTTGGAGGGCCCTAGATGGGAAGAGGCTGGTTGTTGCAAATGTCCTGATTGAAAGAGGAAGCTGCCCCAAAGGCCAAGAATGCTTTCTCCATCATAGGAATGCTGCCTTCTTGTAATAAACGGGATTTTGTCAAAAGTTTCTTTGGCAGTTTGATTTGTTCACATCACAGAAAAAAATACATTTTTCAAGACTGTTTAACCAGTTGTAACTAGTTGGGTATAACTTATGATTTTTATTGTTGTTGTTCAGTCATTTAGTCGTGTCCGACTCTTCGTGACTTCATGGACCATAGCACGCCAGGCCTTCCTGTCCTCCACTGTCTCCCGGAGTTTACTCAAATTCATGTTCATTACATTCATCGGTGATGCTATCTAACCATCTCATCCTCTGCCGTCCCCTTCTCCTTTTGCCTTCAGTCTTTCCCAGCATCAGGGTCTTTTCCAGTGAGTCCTCTCTTCGCATTAGGTGGCCAAAGTATTTGAGCTTCAGCTTCAGCATCTGTCCTTCCAATGAGCAGTCAGGGTTGATTTCCTTTAGGATGGACTGGTTTGACCTCCTTGCAGTCCAAGGGACTCTCAAGAGTCTTCTCCAGCACCACAGCTTGAAAGCATCAATTCTTTGGCGCTCAGCCTTCCTTATGGTCCAACTCTCACAGCCATACATTACTACTGGGAAAACCATAGCTTTAATTATACGGACCTTTGTCGGCAAGGTGATGTCTCAGCTTTTTAATATGCTGTCTAGGTTTGCCATAGCTTTCCTCCCAAGGAGCAAGCGTCTTTTAATTTCATGGCTGCAGTCCGCTGTCTTAACTTATATAATAGGAACGGGGGGGGGGGACGTGGTGGCGGCCTTGTGTTTTCTGCAAAAACGCGGAAGCGCTGATGGCGCACCACTGCCATCGCTGCCACTGCGCACCCCTGCCGCCACTTCCAGGTTGTGTTGCGACACACTAAACTCTGTGTTGCGACACATTAAAGTGTCGCGACACAGTTTGGAAAGCTATGCTGTAGCGGTTCCACAGGAACCGCTGAAATGGATTATATTCTGGGATAATAAATGGATTATTTTTTAAAAATAACTGAAAAGATAACATGTATGGTATACTATGGTACAATGTGAGCAGCAAAACTAAGTTTCCACAATAAAGTCTGAAATCTGATCAGGGCATAAAGATACATGATGCAACCATTTCACAGAAGCTAAATGAATCTTAATCTGATCAAGAAATGAATAGAAGACATCTTATTAGCCCATTTATACTTTCTGAGTTCCATCACCGAAGCAAGATGACCTCTAAATGTAATTTGTTCTTGACAGTGAGGCTCTAAATGAAAAGAGACGAATAAGGCAGAAGTATGAGCAGATATTTCACTCCATCTTGCCTAGGGATGGTGGAAGTTGTAGCCCAACATCTCTGAGGAGATCTAATTAGAAAAGCCTGGATTAAACCATTAAAATGATTCCCTCAACTCAGGCTCCATTCCTAGCGAGTATGGGGGCATGTCCATGTAGTTTTTGTGGCAGTAATACAGAATGGCTTGCTATATCACTCCATTAATGGTAAATGTTGAGTTTAAGAAGGATCTTAGAAATAAGGAGAGATTATCTTTACCAAACAAAAATATGATATGTTGGATTTGAAAAGAGGCTATATCTACACCGAAGACAATGTGTTGTACAATTTGGGGCAAATATTGGAAGCCACCCCCCAAATAGTCAACCAGAACTTTGCTCTTCCCTTCTTCAGGGGAATGAGATCCTGCGGCTAGCTCTCAGAATTAGGCCCTGTATAGCGACGCTGGCATCAACCGCGTTAGATGCTCTGAGACCCATCGCTTGCCCTGCTGTGCGCATCTTTGAGAAGGAGATACTTACCAGAGTTTCTGGGAATATAGGATATGTTGGATTCCTTAACCATTTGGGGGGCCAATTCTGTTTTTCAGTCTATTTTCTCCAAGTCTAATAAATTAGTGTAACAACAACCCAAAACATGGATTAATTTCTTCTAATTGATGGATTTACTAAGCAAAATATTGGAAAATGAAAATATATTTTTCTTTGAAAACAACAGCAGAGGTTGAAAAAAAATGCTATATTTAAGGTCTGTTTTACTCAAATTTGGTTTCCATTTGTTTAACTGTGTTAACAAAGTAATTACTTCCATCTGTAGAAATGTCTTTTTGGATAGAAATATTGAATATTAATGTTTAAAACGTTTCAAATATCAAGTACTTATGCATTCACCCAAATTGTTTTTCCTTTTCTCTCAAAGATTTGCTGTTGTATGCTTTTGTTCCTTATTTTCAAAGTTTTGTTGGTTTAGTAGTGTTTAAATCAGACATACAATTAGAGATTGCTTTGGAGATTAAGATATGGGTTATTTATTTATTTAATTAATTTTTATCCTGACTTTATTATTATTATTTTTATAAATAACTCAAGGCAGCAAACATACCTAATACTCCTTCCTCCTCCTATTTTCCCCACAACAACCTTGTAAGGTGAGTTGGGCTGAGAGTGAGTGACTGGCCCAAGGTCACCCAGCCAGCTTTCATGCCTAAGGCGGGACTAGAACTCTGTCTCCTGGTTTCTAGCCCAGCACCTTAACCACTAGACCAAACTGTTAATTTATCTTATGTCAGTAGTTCTGAATTTCAGAGGTATTCCAGGCCCTTCGCCCCTGGTGAAACAGACCTTACATAGGCACGCACACACACACTATTCCTTGTCACCAAGCCTGAGATACAACACAGATTTGTGCTTGACTTAAAGTAGCCCTTAGGTGCTTGGGTAGCTTCAGGTGCACATCCAAATGTGGGAATGATGCCTGAGCTGAAGGTCAGGACAAAAGTTGGAGAGCTCACTCTGATGAGTTGAACTGTAGGCCTTTCTCATTTTACATGAGAACAAAAATGGAGTAGAAAGAGCGGGTGGGAGTTTCACAGCTCAGCTCTAAAGGAAGTCATTTCTGCAATAATGGATATCTTTGTAATCTAAATAAGCCTAAGGTGGGACTCATTTGAATTCTTCTTCCTAGTTCTTGAGTTACTTCTGGACATCTGAAATGGTGCTCCGTTGCAATAGCATTGGAGTCTTTTTCAGAGGCTGTAGCTATAGCAGAACTGGGGGTTGACCTCTACATTACTGCATGCTCATAGAAAGAGGCTGCATCATTCTGCAGCACGGAATCCACATGCTTCCATTAAGGGTGGCAAGTAGCTAATGAACATGATTAGTTAATGAACAAGGTACCTTTTTTTCTCTAAGGTGTGCATGGCTTTGGTGAAAAGAATTAGGGTTTTTACACCAACAGTAGGTGAGAACATTATCTGGGTCTCTACTTTCATACCCCTTCACTGCATTCAAGAGAGAGCTCTTTCTTCAGAAACTAGTAAGTGAACCTGGAATGAGCTGGATGTTGCTGAATTCTAATTCCCAGCATTCTTCCCATTGGATCATGCTGGGTGAAGCAGCAAAGAGTTAAAGTTCAGCCAAATTTGTAGGGTCACAGATTCTCTACTCTTTTCTGGGAGCTGCTGCTTCAAGGAGTTCCTGAGGTTGAGTTGAGGCAGCAGCTGGACCAACCCCAAATTTCTGGTTTAAGGTCCCCCAGGTTGCTGTGTTAAACTAAAATCAGGAATGGCTGCATTGTCCAATATATTTAAAATGTCTATATATTGCATGGATAAAAGTTAAGTATAAAACAGAATTATACTTAGCTCCGTCCCCTACTTTATACTCTCATTCTAAATAGGATGACCTCTCTGAACATTCAGAACTTTTGTGCCAGGAACAGACTTTTTTTCCCCAAGACCACTACTTAAGTAATAAAAAAAGTTAACCATTACATTTTAATAACTAACCATTCAGTTAAAGTAGTCCCTATCACTGTTGCCTTGCATAGTGCTTGCTGATATATGGGCCTGTAAAACATCGATCACTAAATGTTTTACTGCAAGCCCTCTGGACTAGGACAGCATGTCATTCTTAAATCTTCAGACTGATTTCCAAGGGACATCACGAGGAGCTCTAAACCCTGTGTATGTTTGTGCTGTAAACTTCAGAAGGGATGGCTAAAACTAGCCTATCATGCAGTCAGTCCTGTGAATGTTGATTTACAAGTCTGTTCTGTTGAATTTAATGAAGTTGACTACTCATGATGTGGGCAGAGGACTAATGTCACATATTCGGCAACAGATTTTTATAGAGAATAAACTCTGCCATCACTCGTACATAACCACCACATTTATGTTATGAATAAATGCTGTCATCACTGACCGACATCAATAGCTACAGCAAGGCTGGGGCTGTATGATACTATGCTGTAATCTTATTGCCTTATAGTAATAAAAGAATGAAATGCTACTATAGGGCAGATGTGGGGAACCTATAGCTTTCCAGACATTGCTGAACAACTTCTATTCTGTAGAGTGGCCAATGATGAGCAATGCTGGGAGCTGTAGTTTAGCAAGATCTAGAGGAGAAAAAATGAATAGAAGATTGTGAAGAAACTAATATACCTACTGAGTGCATCAGTAAAAATTCAGTACTGAATATACCTTATTTTTTCATTTTATCAATAGGGCCTTCTCTTGGCAGCAGCATATGTCTATGATGCCCAATACAATAGGAACATCCCATTTGAGACTTCACCAAAGGCGATCAGGTAAAGCCAGGGTTATAATAATTCTAAAGTGTAGTGTAAAGAGATGTGTTCTTAAGCATAAGCATTCCAGGACCTCATTCAGTCGTCATGCAAGGATTTTTTTTTCCAAGTTATGTGGCCAAAGGTTTGGCTCTCCAATAAACTGAATAAGCATAAGTCATATTGAATGAAATTAACTTTGTGGTGCTTTAATTGTCTCAAACCAGTGTCCCTTCACATTTTGCCCAAAATGTAGCTAAAAGTAGTTGATACTCTTTTAAAACAAAGTTGAAAGAACTAATAATTATTGTTTTGAAATTAATTGTTGGCTTTTTTCTGAGTCTCTCTGTGTGTTTATATATAGTTTGATTAGATGAATGAGCTGATATTGGCCCAACAGAGTCTATCTGCATACTTGATATAGGGATGCTGATATAGGGAAAGCATTGTTCCCCAGTGAGCAACTTGGCCTAATAAAAGAAATTCAGTATTGTACTTTCCATTATGGAATAGTAATGTGAAGATCTAAGACTCTGAGAAGAGGAACTAAAGAGCCTCTTGATGAGGGTGAAAGAGGAGAGTGCAAAAGCTGGCTTGAAACTCAACATTAAAAAAACCCAGATCATGGCATCTGGTCCCATCACTTCCTGGCAAATAGAAGGGGAAGAAATGGAAGCAGTGACAGATTTTATTTTCTTGGGCTCCAAGATCACCGCAGACGATGACTGCAGCCATGAAATTAAAAGACGCTTGCTCCTTGGGAGGAAAGCTATGGCAAACCTAGACAGCATATTAAAAAGCAGAGACATCACCTTGCCGACAAAGATCCATATAGTTAAAGCTATGGTTTTTCCAGTATGGCTGTGAGAGTTGGACCATAAGGAAGGCTGACGCCGAAGAATTGATGCTTTCGAACTGTGGTGCTGGAGAAGACTCTTGAGTCTTCTTGAGACTCTTGACTCTTGGACTGCAAGGAGGTCAAACCAGTCAATCCTAAAGGAAATCAACCCTGACTGCTCATTGGAAGGACAGATGCTGAAGCTGAAGCTCAAATACTTTGGCCACCTAATGCGAAGAGAGGACTCACTGGAAAAGACCCTGATGCTGGGAAAGACTGAAGGCAAAAGGAGAAGGGGACGGCAGAGGATGAGATGGTTAGATAGCATCACCGATGTAACGAACATGAATTTGAGTAAACTCCGGGAGACAGTGGAGGACAGGAAGGCCTGACGTGCTATGGTCCATGAGGTCACGAAGAGTCGGACACGACTAAACGACTGAACAACAACAACAAAAGACTCTGAGATGTTTAAGTCTTTGAGATATGTCCAGAAGTTAAATATGACCCATGTACTTGCTAGCATAGTTGGGTCACTGTTGAAGGCTTAGATGCGTCCCTTTTTGTGAGTCTACAGCAGTTTTTTTCAACCTCTGCAACTTGAAGATGTGTGGACTTCAACTCCAGAATTCCCCAGCCAGCTGGGAGTTGAAGTCCACACATCTTCAAGTTGCAAAGGTTGAGAATCACTGGTCTAGAGCAGGGCTTTCCAAAGTTTTTCCCGCAGTGACACACCAACCGGCGTTGGTGTGTCGCTGCGGGAAAACCCGGAAGTGCGGCAGTGCGCAAAAACCCAGAAGCACTGCTTCTGCTTTCGGGTTTTGCGCGCTGCAGTTGGTGTGTCGCCGCGGGAAAACCCGAAAGCGCTGATGATGATCAGCGCTTCAGGGTTGTGTGGCGACACACCAGACTGTGTGTGGTGACACACTTTTGTGTCGCCACACACAGTTTGGAAAGCTCTGGTCTAGAGGGATGGATAGCACTGTGGGCTGCCACAGCTTTAGAATGTTCTCCCCAGGGAGACTTGCTTAGTGCCTATTTTATTGCATGTTGCCAGATCAAGTTCTCAATAACTTGTTCCCTGTTTTAATGGAAGATTAGATCTGGTCGGTTTAAGCTACAGTAGGGAAGATAATAGTTGATAATTGGTTCTATTACCTTTAATTATCCACAGAGGGTTTGTGGGGGTCTTCAAGCTAAGGCTGGTGCCATACTTTTCTGAAGATTTGCTGCAGTGCACAGGGTCAGATAAGACCTCCTCCATCTATACCTTTCCAGACCTTTAAATGTACCATTTGATTCTGTTTTATCATGCTTTTTGGTGTTATTGTATTCCTTTGCTTTCTGAGTATTGTAATAGTAAATAATAAGATTGGGGCCTTTTATTTTACTTGAGAACTAACGTTATGAAATCTGGGACAGAAATTACATAATATTTCTTAAAGGTATCTGATATGCTATCTTGGCTTCCCTGGTAGTTTTTCTCCCGAATTTGGAAAGGACATATATATATATATGTTGTTTTTATTGGCCTGGAAATTACTTCATAGTAATATCAAGGACCTGCTTTTATGTCATGTTGAGAGCAATATCTCATATTTTGTTGAAGAATAAGTTCATAGTCTTTGCAACATCTACAATTATAGAATAGTTTCTAATTGTTAAGAACAGGCTAAGGATTCTTGTTTGAACCCACTTGCCTTTTTTACCAATGTTCCAATCACTTCCACAAGTTTTCTTTACTCAGGCTTTATTATCTCTATAACCACTGGACCATGCAAGCAGGTACCTACTTCTTCATTTTTGTAGACCTGGCACTTGCACTATTTGAAGAGCCAGCTGTGTACCCACTTCCTTTCTTGGTAAGTATGTGACAAAATATAACATGCAACACTTGGAAGTTAGAAGCTGTAAAAGTGTGTGTAGAGATAGAGATAAACCACATTTACACACCATTCAAAAGAGACAATAAAAATTTAGGAAGGAAACAAAAGGACTAGAACACCTCTCCTCCAGCAGCCAACATTCAGATTATCAGGGATCAACACTAGACAAACAATCAGGCAGAAAACAATACCCTAATCAAGGAACCACCAAGGAAGAAACCACGCCCCCACCAAAACTGGCAGGGCAAGCTACCGTATATAAACAGGGAGCAAGCCCCACACTCACTCGCACTGATGATGTTACCTAGTTGGGTAATGAAACGTCTGCAAGCAAACAACCAAGCTCAGAGAGCACCAAGGACTCCACAGAAGTGTGTGTGCTAAAGCAATCTTAAGCAAGACGATAAACACTTTTTCCCCTTTGACTTGGATTTAGAAGATCTTTGAGGGCCCTGATGTCCGGCTGCTGCTCCTTAATGCCAGGTCTGTGAACAATAAGGCTCCCCTCATCTGCAATTTACTCACGGAGGAGGGGGCAGACCTGGCATGTATAACACAGACCTGGCTGGGCCCAGAAGGAGGGGTTGCCCTTTCGGAAATGTGTCCAGCTGGGTTTCGAGTGTGGCATCGGCCGAGACAACAGGGCAGGGGAGGAGGGGTGGCAGTTGTCATCCGAGAGTCTCTTGTGGCCTCCAGGGGCGCTGCTCCACAAGTGACCGGTTGTGAGACCCTGTTTTTCAGGTTGGGTTCCCAAGCACAGTTGGGAGTGTTGCTACTGTACCAGCCTCCCTGCTGCGTAGCAACCTCTCTGTCCGAGCTGCTAGAGGCCATCTCGGGGTTGGCAGTGGAGTTCCCCAGACTCATGGTTTTGGGGGATTTCAATCTGCCGTCCGTGGGACGGGCCTCGGAGGTGGCTCAGGAGTTCATGACTACCATGGCAGCCATGGGCCTGTCTCAGATTATTCAGGACCCGACTTGGGACAGTGGTCTCACACCGGACTTAGTTTTCTTGTCAGAGCAGTGGCAATGAGATCTGAGGGGAGAGTTAGATCTGTCCCCATTGTCATGGTCAGACCACGCCCTGGTGACCCTGAGGCTCTCGTGTGCTGCCCCACTCCGCAGGGAGGCTGGACCTATTAGATTGGTCTGCCCCCGGCAACTTATGGACCCAATGAGGTTTCAGAGGGAGCTGGGGGTTATACCTGAAGATCTGCGGCACAGTCCAGCGGACGTCTTGGCCGCATCCTGGAATAAAGAGGTGGCCGGGGCCTTGGACAGGATCGCGCCTATGCGACCTCTCTTGCCTCGTTCGACCTATCACTCCCCGTAGTTCACAGAGGAGTTGAGGGTTTTGAAGAGGCTTAAGAGACGTCTGGAGCGCCGCTGGAGGAAGACGAAGACTGAATCTGACCGGACACAATCTAGAGCCGCTATTAGGGCCTACCTTGTGGCAGTAAGAGCGGCGAAATGTGATTATTTCTCCGCTCTTATTGCGTCCGCAGAATGCCACCCGACGGCCCTGTTTAAGATTACTAGATCCCTTTTGGGTCGGATGGACTTGGTGACCCATTTACAGGGCTGGTCGGAAGAGTTTGCTGAGCATCTGCAGGACAAAATCGCTCAGATTCATTCCAAGTAAAACTCTAAGCGTGAGGCACAATCTGGGGAGATGCCAGAGGTACGTACTTACCCTGTTATCTGGGAACAGTTTGATCCTGTTGGGCCTGATGAAGTAGACAGGATCCTCCAGATTGTAAACGCCACCACTTGTCATCTAGACCTGTGTCCCTCCTGACTGGTAAAGTCAGCCCAGGAGGTCACATGTGGTTGGGTCCAGGCAATGATTAATACACCTTTGGGGGAGGGGGTGTTTCCGGCGGTCTTTAAGAAGGCGCTGGTGCACCCTCTCCTCAAGAAGCCTTCCCTGGACCCCACTGTTTTAAACAACTTTCGTCCTGTCTCCCACCTTCCCTTTTTGGGAAAGGTGGTTGAGAAGGTGGTGGCGCTACAACTCCAGAGGATTCTGGATGAAACAGATTATCTAGACCCCTTTCAGTCAGGTTTCAGGCCGGGATATGGGACAGAGACTGCATTGGTCGCACTTATGGATGATGTCTGGTGGGAGCGAGATGGAGGGAGTGCATCCATTCTCGCTCTCTTGGATCTCTCAGCGGCTTTCGATACCGTCGACCATGGTATCCTTTTGGGACGGCTCAGGGAGTTGGGGGTGGGCGGCGTTATTTTACGTTGGTTCGCCTTCCTCTGGGACCGTTCCCAATTGGAGAGGAGAGATCTGACCCTCAACCCCTCTTGTGTGGGGTGCCGCAGGGTTCGGTTCTCTCTCCTCTCCTATTTAACATCTACATGCAGCCACTGGGCAAGATCATCCATCACCACGGGATGAGGTATCACCAGTATGCTGATGATACCCAGTTGTACATCTCCGTCCCGGGTGAAGTAAGTGTTGCAGTTGACACCCTTTCTCAGTGTCTGGAGGCTGTAGGGGCCTGGATGGGGAACAACAGGCTTCAGCTGAACCCTGGTAAGACGGAGTGGCTGTGGATTGATGGCCTCTCGATTTCCAGGAAGTTGTCATCTTTAACTCTGGATGGGGTGGCACTGCCCCGTTCAGATTCAGTGCGAAACTTGGGGGTCCTCCTGGACTCACGACTCCTGCTCGAGGAGCAGGTGGTAGTCGTGGCCAGGAGGGCCTTTGCACAGCTTCGGGTTGTGCGCCACTTGCGCCCCTTCCTGGATCAGGAGGCCTTCTGAACAGTCACTCATGCCCTTGTCAACTCCCATATAGATTACTGCAACGCGCTCTACATGGGGCTACCCTTGAAGAGTATCCGGAAGCTTCAGCTGGTCCAGAATGTGGCTGCACGGGTAGTTCTGGGTGCTATAAGATCAGCACATGTAACACCGCTACTCTGTGAGCTGCATTGGGTACCAGTTTGCTTCTGGGTCCAATTCAAGGTGTTGGTTATCACCTTTAAAGCCCTACATGGCATGGGACCAGGTTACCTGAGGGACCGTCTTATCCCAATCACATCCACCCACCCCACCCGATCATGCAGGGAGGGCATGCTTCGGATCCCCTCACTAAAAGAATTCCATCTAGTGGGGTCCAGGAGGCGTGCCTTCTCTGCGATAGCACCCGCCCTGTGGAATATCTTGCCCCCAGAGGTGAGGCGGGCACCCTCGCTCCTGGCCTTCAGGAAGTCTTTAAAGACCTGGTTCTGCTGCCTTGCCTGGAACGAAGGAAATAATGGTTCCTCCTGGGGGTGGTTAGTTTAGTAATATCCTCCTTTTAAGAACACACCATCTCTTGGATTTTTTTATTTTTTTTTATAGTAGATTTTAGATGTATAGGTTTTTAATTTTTTATAATGTGATTGTAAACCGCCCAGAGTCTACCATGGTGGACATGGGCGGTGATAAATCCAAATAATAAAATAAATAAATTTAGCATTTGTTCATTTCTGAAATTACCTATTCTTCTTTTCAATAGATTACATCACTGATTGAAGTCTTATGCCTTTTTGTCTTCTTTGGAAGACTCATCCATTTTGCACACGTTACACCTCGTGATACATTCTGGAAAGATACAAAGAACATCTGCATCATGACAACAGTCTTGGTGGGTTATAGCTTATACTTCCTTTCTACAAATAGTGGATTGCCTTAGTTATAGCTAAAAACATTACTTGAAATCAATCGAAACTAAGGTACGTTGGGATTTGGTAGCCCAGAAATGCTATCAAACGAACAAATAATATGTTATTGACTTAAACTTGTCTGTTCCAAGGATACCTTAAGTCTGGATCCAGTACAACTCAGGTGTCATTGAAAGATCTGTAGTATGTATGTATGTATGTATGTATGTATGTATGTATTTATTTATTTATTTATTTATTTATTTATTGTGGTATTTATACCCCGCCTATCCCCTCCCTAACGGAGGACTCTAGGCGGCTTACATACATATCTATATACATTTTATCATTATACAATATCACCAAGTGTAATTAACCCATGCACCAGGAGAGGGGGTAAGGGAACTGGCTCTTCTAAGGCTCTGGACTACAATTCCCAGGATGCCTTGAGCTGGCTGCTGACGTCCCGTTGATGTCACTTCCGGGTCTGTCTGTCCTCACCGGCAGCATTCAGTCTTCCTCCAATCTTTTCTCTGGTGGAACCGGCTCCCCGACAGGACGCCAGCACATTCTCCCACGTAAGGTGGTACCCATTTATCTACTTGCATATGCTTTCAAACTGTTGGGTTTACAGGAGCTGGGGCAAGTGACAAGAGCTCACGTCGCCATGCGGAGATTCGAACTGCCGACCTACTGATTGGCAGTCCTACAGCATCAGCAGTTTAACCCGCTGAGCTACCGCGCCCCTATAGTATAGTATAGTGCAGGGATCGGAAAACTTTTTATGCCAGGAGCCATTTTGACATGCTCGTGCACATTTTGAAATGCTCGAGAGCCAGGGGGCGGGGTTTGCGGGCGGGGACCAATCGCGTGGAAGGGGGCAGGGTTTGCGGGCGGGAGCCAATCGCGTGGAAGGGGCGGGGTTTGCGGGCGGGAGCCAATCACGTGGCTTATTGGGGCGGGTGGGAGGGCGTAGGCGAGCCGCACAGGCGCTGAGGGGGGCGGGCCCGGTGGCGGAGGCGGAGGCCCGGGCCGCCCGCCCGCCCGCCCGCCCGCCCTGCCTGCCTGCCTTCCTGCTTGCCTCCCTCTGCGTGGCCCCCTGCTGCCTTCCCGGGATCCGAGCCTGCCGCTCCGCCGCTCCCGCACCGGTCCGAACGCTGCGGGCACGAAGAACAAAGTTTGGAGTCGGGGCAGCAGCGGCAGAGCAGCGAGCGCCTGCCCGCTCGCTGGCCCACCCGGGTGTTTTCCTCTCTCCCGCACGAGGATGGGGAGGAAAAGCCGAGCCGGTCCTCAGCCGCTTCCACTTCGCCTGGCCTCGGTTTTCCTTTCGCCGCCTGCGGGAAGCGACTCCTAGTTAAAGCCTGGCGACACAGATTGGCAGGTCCTTCCGCCACTGGAAAGCAGGGAGGGTGCTCGCCGCAGCAGCCCGGGCTCAGTTCGGCCTCTTGCGAAGCCCAGCTAATCCCACCCCGGGACCGTAGTCGCCCAGCAGCTGCGCCGTCTCCTCTCGCAGCGCGCCCGGCATGGCGACGCTCTCCTGCCTGCCTGGCGAGCGCTTTGGGGGGGCGGCGGCGGCGGCCATTGCAACGCGGGTGGAGGAAGAGGCGCTTGCGGCCCGACTCGGGCGAAAGTTGGAAGGCTCCCGAGGGCGGAGGAAGAATCCATCGCCCTCCTCCAGCGCCGGCCATCAGAGTTTGGGGGCGGGATCCAATCGCGTGGAAGGGGCGGGGGTGAGTTCAGCTGCGGAAGAGCCACACTCAAGGGGCCAAAGAGCCGCATCTGGCTCGAGAGCCGCCATTTCCAACCCTTGGTATAGTGGGACTGTGCTTGAATACTGATAGTGCTGCTCTCAGTCTTGCATGGGTTAAGTCCCCTCTTAACCCATAGTTGTATTTGCTGTGAGAATCAGAGACGAACGTCTCTCCCAGGTGTGCTGTTTTTTGCTCCTTGAAGAAAAATGGGGAATACATGTAATTATAAATACAGTAATGAGGAATGTGTGAAGATTCATGCTCTTCTACAGTATTTTGCATTCCTCCTGAGAAATGGTGGGCAGCCCATTTTGGTTTGAGATTTTGGAAAGTTAAAATAGGTGAGCGTATCATCCTTATTTGTACAATAACACATTGTACAAATGTGTACAACACATTGTACAACACATTCATGCTATTGAATTCTGATTGCACAATC
Source organism: Charina bottae (assembly GCA_023362775.1). Lineage (NCBI taxonomy): Eukaryota > Metazoa > Chordata > Lepidosauria > Squamata > Charinaidae > Charina > Charina bottae. The sequence continues at coordinate 74,050,760 of JALMGJ010000001.1, read as the reverse complement.
ATAGCAGCGGGTCTGTTGTGAGCCACCTAGAATTTGGTTTTAAGGTGGGTGGCCATATAAATGTTTTAAATAAAGAAATAAAAATGGATCTAGGGCCTGCCTGTAAGAGCAGTTGGGTTGTCCACCACATCTCTTGATTATACAGTTGGCAGGTTGCTTATACTAAAGGCATGCTGGAGTATGAACATCTAGTATCATTTATTCATATATTTGTGAATTGATCCATATCAGTTCCAGGCATTGCCTGTGGAGGCTCACTGATGAATACTAACTAGCTCTTGACATCACAAACTATGCAACTGATATTTAAGATTGTTGGACAGCAGCCATAAAAGAGCTCTTTTATTTATTTGTATTTTTCCAACTTATATCACTGCCCATCTCCCCCCACAAAGGGGACTCTGGGCGGTTTTTGCTATAGTTTTGCTATAGTTTTTGATGCCAGGATTGTACACCAGTTTTTGTTTGCTCAAGTAGTCATGATTAGGCACATCAAAGGCATGTATAACTACGTGCTTTGGGGTAAGAAAGAATTGCAATAGTCTGACAAACATTGTACCTGCAAATGCTGCATTTCAAAAGAAGTTTCTGCTAATGGCAATGAAACCAACAAGGATAATTTCAGTGTTGGACAGAAGCTGGATCGGCCCCGGTTGCATAATCTTAATTCAAAAGCGCTTATCACTTTTCATTATCTGGAATTCAAATTTCTTTAAAACATCTAGGCTGGATTCTTGCATGTGCAAAAAGGCTGCTTTATAAGGCCTCAAGTGAACCTCTTGTGCCTTTTGTTGTACTGTCCTCTGTATACCAGGGCCCGGCTATAAACTAAACAGCCTGTTGCCCTGGTACAACAACGGTGAAAGGTTTTAAATAGAGAATCATTGGTGCACCCTGCTCATTCTGGATTCCAGGTTCTGTATATAAGCTAATTTACAGTCCTTAAGGTAAAGGTAAAGGTTCCCCCCGCACATTTGTGCAGTCGTGTCCGACTCTAGGGGCCGGTGCTCATCTCCGTTTGTTAGCCGAAGAGCCAGCGTTGTCCGAAGACGCTTCCACGGTCATGTGGCCGCATGACACGCGTGGAACGCTGTTACCTACCCACCGAAGTGGTACCTATTCATCTACTTGCATTTGCATGCTTTCGAATTGCTAGGTTGGCAAGAGCTGGGGCTAGTGCGGGAGCTCACTCCGTCACGCGGGGCTAGGGATTCGAACCTGCGATCTTCCGATCGACAAGCCTGGCGTCTTACCTGCTGAGCCACCACGCCCCCTTACAGTCCTTACCTCACTCTATTTCCCCACATTTCTGAATCGGAGGACTTAAAGAGTGACAATCCAACTTTGAGTCTGGATACTCACCCACTGAACACTGACTCTCTTGTCCTACACTGTGCTCTCTTTGTGGATGCCAGTACACATCTCTGGTGTATAAGATCCAGATTTATAATGTTATGAAGTCAAATTCTTGACTCTGGCATGCTGATATCTTGTGTGTGAAATCTAAACGCACAAGCAAAATTTTATCTTCAGCTTATTGGAAAAAGACCCCTACCTGTCACTAAGGGTTTGTTTAAACATGATTGCTTAAATGTAAGTGGCTTTTTCCTCTTCCTTCCGAATCCTAGGTGGCATTGATTGACCTAATTATCTATGGCACCCTTAGAGCCTTGAACATTCATGGTGTTCGGTGGTCCAGGCCAATGAGACCCATCTTCTTAATAAACTTTGCAGAGAGTCGTCAGGTAAGAAACTAGGGTGGGTATTTCCGTGTCTGGCAGTCTTAAATACCATTAGGAGACAGATAACGTTGCTGTCGTTGGAGTTATGTGTATGCGCTTTAGAGGATACTTTCATCTCTCTTTTTGAAATTGTTTTTCTTCCTCTCTCTCTCTCTCTCTCCTGGCCTAACCTGGCCTAACTTTGGGAAAGCTGAAGCATGAAGTAAGGTATTGTTGAGCCCCTGAAAGCCAGGGAACGTGCTGGCCTGGCCTGTGAGGGTCTTGGGGATTCTGCGTGTGGTGGTGGTAGCGGCTGATTTGAAGAGGTCTAGGGCAGTATTGAGGCGGAAGCTACAGAAAGTGCAGGCCCTGTTCCCCTATGCATCATTCTTGTGTTTCTCTTACTTAAAACGTAGATTGAAAAATTGTACTTTCCCCAGGAAGGACAAATGGGGAAAAATTGCACGTCAGCTGTACTTGACATATAATGGAACAGGAAGTATGACTTCTCTATGCTGTTTGTTCCTTCTGTATCTGAAGCTGCTCTGAGCATGAAGCTTACTTGTGAAGTACCTGAAACGTGATGCCCAAAATGCCCATCTCCATGGCAACATCCTCCTCTCTGGTTTAATGCAAAACTGAAGTCTTCCTTAAAAAGCTGCATCCATATTTTCAGCTGACATATGAGCAAGCTAGATTTCACCAACTAATCCTGCCTCCTGGTATCTGTGCAAATGCCTATAGCAGAGAGGTCTGTGTGCTTATAACTGCTGAATGCATGAAGGCTCTCCTCTACAGACAGAATAATGGTCAGAGTGCAATTTTTGTAGAGAATTTGGGAACTGAAGAAGCTTAATTGTTAGCTGTTCCAGAACACTGAAATGGGTTCAAGGCTGGTTGTTGCTACTTTCAAAAAAGTTCTACTTATGTTTGTATGTGAGAACCAAATTAAGCAAGCTGCTGGGTAATAACCATTACAGCTGCTTTGATTTCAAGAGTATAGACAAGACATGGATCCAGAACTTGCTGTGTCCTCAGCCAGTAGGTATGGTGGAGATTTGACTTGTCCTGAAGAGACTTCTGTTTGTATGGATGGGAGATTCCTTTGCATGGCATGCCATAGAGTGATTGTGACCCACTAAACTAGTCTTGAAGGTTGATTGATTTTTGTGATATGGCTCTAGTGATCCCTTAGAAAAACATTTATATTATATTCCATTTCCTGGAATATAAAACCTCTCAATTGTCTGAAAAATCTCAATTTTGGAGATAAGGACTAGTTCCCAGATCATTTCCCCAGATTAAAATAGAGATATCTTGCAGCTGGATCTAACTCTATAGGCAAAGGTTATCCACAAGTAATAGTAGAACACGGATGCTCTTTTTGGCAGATCCGGCGAGCATTTCGAAGCATCCGGAACACTCTGCCTGAGATCACCTATGTCTTTCTTCTGTTCATGTTCAGTGTTCTGATGTTTTCTCTCATGGCTCTGAAGCTGTTTGGAGACAGGTACGGGTGCTCAGGTTAGCATCACTGCAATTGCTTTGGGGCAGGGGTGGGTGGGAGGTATTCTCTTATGCTAAATAATAGCTCAAGCAGCTTGCCTTAATGTCTCCTGTGTGTTTGTGATCCCTCATTTTTTAAATGCATGATTGTTTTTGTTTGAAGGAATTTGAAGACCCTGGAAGGCTTGCCATATTTTACAAATTATCTTGAAGTTGTATTTGATATGTACGTGCTGGTGACCACAGCAAATAGCCCAGACATCATGTAGGTAATTCTCTTCTCTTCAGACCTGAAATGGTTGTTAAGTTGTGGTGATGTGCAGGAATTCATTGCCCTTCCCCTGCCATTTTCACAGTGAAACAGTCTAAGATAACCAGCCTTAATCTGAATCCTCAGCTCATATTGGAGGATGGGGAGATGAGATAAACATGTAAGGAATGTGAGGATTATACAGGGCTAAATTGCTTCTTCCAGGCTTCCTGCATTTCATTTGGAAATTAGGTAGAGGAAATATTTTGGCTTGGAAGGCGTGGTCACTGAGAGGAAGAAGTAGTTACCTAGGCAACTTTTGGAACTGTATTGTAGATACATGAAACTGTTGGCCACAGACAACAATTTCTCAGCTATATTTATCAACTACAGATACGCAAAACCATGGATAATGATACTGTGGAAAAAGACATCCACCTGTATAGTACTATGCAAATGGTTGGGTTCAAATCATGGTTTAACTCTAGCTTAAATCAGCCACAATTGTCTGGGTTCATTTATCCCACTAAGCAATGAACCAGAATAAGTAGCTAGATTTACATGTCATGCTATGAAACTAAATAAATCCCATTAAAAAGCCTGAGAGGAGGAGTTTCTGTGATCTCATTCAAGTTATGGGAAAATGCCTTCAACATTCCCATCCATTACCAACCATCCACTTGCCTCTCTGGAAATCACTAGACTAGGACCTTCTCCTTAGTATATTTAATACTAATTTTCTTTCTTCCTTATAGGATGCCGGCTTATGACTTCAGCTGGTGGTACAGTTTATTTTTCATAATCTATGTTATAGTCAACACCTACATTTTCATGTCAGTCTTTTTAGCAGTTGTGTACAACAACTACAGGAAACACTTAAAGGTAAACTCTGCATGGGGGTCGCCCCTGCCCTTAAGCCTGTTTGCTGAGCTCACACCCAGAACCTCCCCAGTTTATACCACTGAAATGTGGCATGAAAACAGCAATATCTGGCAATGTGACTTGGGGAGTGGGGCAGGGAAATAAGCCACAAAATAGGTGCATTAAGCCTGTGATAGATTTAATGCCCCTAATTTTTAGCCTCTCAAAATTCCACAAAGAGCTGAACATTTCACCCTTGTCCCCTCGAGTGCAATTGCTGTATCACAACTATGGGGCCTTGAAAGCCATTTTTGAAAGCGTTATCGCAGCCACAAAAATGTTGTCCACCCACCTTAGCTGTGGACTGTTTGGAGTGTTGGTCTGTTTCAGAGTTTTCTCTAATTTGGAAAAAAAAATGGTACTTTTGCAAATCTTTGGTGTTCCAAGTCTGCTGATTCTTCCCTCTTATGTGTGGGTGATGTTGTTTAGCAACTGGAGTCAACACTTGCAGACACACAACTTGCATGTCTGAAATAGAGGTAATTAGTTGCCTTCCATTTGGGACAGAAAGAAAACTGTCTTTGTCACAGAGACTTTGGTAGAAGTGGGCATAGTGGATTCCCTATAGGATATTGTCCCTGAGTTTCAAGGCTGACTGCTGAGCTTCCCTATAAGCTTGTGTTTCAACTTTTCTTCCGTAACAGTTATTCATGTTTTCCAGAACGAGATCCGCAAGCTTGTTTACATGAAACGACACAAAATGATAGAAGCCTTCAACCTCCTGAAGGTCAAAGAAAGAGATGAATTTGTTGTCCGAGAAGATCAGTGGAAGAGTCTGGTAAAAATGGTGGCACCTCATATCAGTGCATCCCATCGAGAACTCCTTTTAAGTATATCTGATGAAGAACAGAAGGGCTATGTGGGTGAGTATCAGCTGAAGATGCTTTGAAGACATTAGTTGCCTCAAATTCTGGTGCAAGCTGATCAGATCTGCGCGTTGAGTCCATGTGCCTCTGAATGTTATGGAGCAGGCAAAAGGGATATTAGCATTATTGTGCATACAGTACTTACCCCAAGATATGCTGTGTCTTTGGTCTTCAGGAGCAAACCCTACCTCGGTGAAATAAAAAAAGAAAGGAAGATCCAGTTGTAGACTGCTTTTAATATAAGTCTTTGATTATATTTAAACAAAGCCCTATTTATTCCAGATACTTAAGGGAAAAAAATTACCCTTATTTAGACTCAACCTTAATTATTATGTGTTTATGATTTGATGGGAATAAATGAAGACAAGATGTGATCAAGTTGTACCCTGAATTCTCTTTTGCACACTTGTGTCAGAAAGTGATTGAACGTATACGTTAAATCTGATCTACCTATCCTGAGATCATCTTTCCCCTTTGAGTTGTTTCCCACAAAAGAAAAATGGATGATGAGTAGAGAATATGTTACACAGTAGACCAGTGAAAAGTTTATCTTCCACTTGTAATACTTTCTGGCACTATGTTCTGGTTTAAAAAGTTAAAAGTAGAAATGGTCTGATACACATTTTTTAATGGAGCTCAGGATTAACTTCATCGAATCTGGGTGATTCATTCCATGCACATTCTGCAAAACACATAGTTGAGCTATTGCAAATTATCATTGTCTCTCGTGCACACAGTATGCATGCTCATCAGTGTCTGTGCCAAAGTATGATGATGTCAAACTGATGACATCATGGCACAAATACTGCAATGGTGTACTGGTTCTGTGACGTGTGATGCAAATGTGTAAGTTGTGGGATTTGCATGATGATGTCATCATACATCTGTTGTCTTTTTTCCCTTGCTCTACCTGTGGATGCACATCCTACTGCAGGGCTTTCCAAAGTTTTCCCGCGGTGACACACCAACCACTGTTGGTGTGTCGCCGCGGGAAAACCCAGAAGTGCCGCCGTTGCGGCAGTGCGCAAAAACCCGGAAGCGCTGCTGCCGCTTTTGGCTTTTGCGCACCGCCGTTGGTGTGTCGCCACGGGAAAACCCGGAAGCGCTGATGATGATCAGCGCTTCCGGGTTGTGTGGCGACACACCAGACTCTGTGTGGCGACACACTTTTGTGTCGCGACACAGAGTTTGGAAAGCTCTGTCCTACTGTATATGAGCAAATGCAGATTGTTGCTATTCTTGGTCTCACACTGTGATAATTTTAATAGAAAGTTTTGATTAGGGCTGCTTCTAAATTAGATTCTTTCACTGTTTTGTGTATGACAGATAAAAAATCCTTTGTACGTCTGGCTGATCTTTTGAATATAGAGGTGATCACATTGAAGGCCCACATCCACCCCTTAGACATCTGGTTTCCCCAGGTGTATAACTCTGCTCCCAGCCTGTTTTTACGCAGTATGATCCAGCACAGGTATGTCTATATGACTTGCCTTAGTCAGGAAATGACTTGTAATGGTCTCAGTATAATATTTCTACTTGTCCATATGGCTCTTCTTCTTGAAAGATTCCATCAACGCTGCCTCCGAAAAATTCTGCAAATTACTTGGGAAGATAGGCGGACTAATGTTAGCATATTAGAAGAAGCGAAAACCACCAGCATTGAAACAATGATCATCCAACATCAACTTCGCTGGACCGGCCATGTTGTTCGAATGCCTGACCATCGTCTTCCAAAGCAGCTACTTTACTCCCAACTTAAGAATGGAAAACAGAATATTGGTGGACAGCAAAAGAGATTCAAAGATACTCTCAAAGCTAATTTTAAAAAATGTAATATCAACATTGAGAACTGGGAAGCCCTAACTCATGAGCGTTTCAATTGGAGGTCAGCCTTTATTAAAGGCGCTATGGACTTTGAAGAAGCACGAGTACAGGGCGAAAGGGAGAAAAGAGCTAAAAGGAAGGCACGTCAGGCAAACCCTCATCATGACCGTCTCCCACCCGGAAACCTATGCCCTCATTGTGGGAGGTTGTGCGGATCCAGAATTGGCCTTTACAGCCACTTACGGATCCACTGTTAAAATTTTACCTTTGGAAGACAATCTTACTCGGCTACGAGTGATCGCCGATGATGATGATGATGATGATGATCTGGGTGGCACATAATCTAGCAGCTGCTTTAAGATTTAAAATGTATTTTATGAAATATAATCTCTTGGTAGGCAGTATACAGTACCAAGTCAATCTCTGTTTCATTTTCCTGCAGAGCATTTGTTTGGATGTATGATATTATCATACTAATTAATGCAGTCTTCATTGCACTGGATGAGAAGAATCCATATATTTCCTATGCAGAGTGGGTGTTCCTGTGTTTGTATATAATTGAAATACTTCTGAAATTGTATGTCTTTGAACCCAGGACTTTTTTTGCAAGAAACCAATTCTGGAACTGGTAAGTAATCCTTAATCATGGTCTTTTTATGAATCCTCCGCCTTCTTTACATCCCTTCACTGGAGAACATTTCACATGAAACCTCACTCATTAGAGTGAATTGTTTTGTTGATGTTATTCTGAGATGTGTTGACTTTATAAGAATTTTCTTGGACATTTGTTATATTGGTCAGAGTCAATTTTGATGCCCATAAAGATTCATCCTTCAGAAGCTTTTTATTTAGCATGACAATTGAAATGATGTTCAGGAGTAATGTTACAACTAAGATATATCTATCTGGAAACATTTAGATAATATTAAATTCTTCTTTGGGAGGGAAAATAAATATCATTAAATTAAAAAAACTGGTGCTAAATGTGGGTCATGGGAAAAAAACATAAATTCCATATTGAGGCCATCTGAACATCTTATAAAACAGTTGCAAGCTTTCGAGTTTCCAAGAATTCTTTCCTAATGAAAAATTTAAAATATAAAATTTATCCAAACAGCATAAACATTTATCTAAACCAGAGCTTTCCAAACTGTGTTGCGACACAAAAGTGTGTCGCCACACACAGCGTGGTTTGTCGCCACACCACCCGGAAGCGGCGGCGCGCGCGCGTGCACGGTGGCCGCCATGCACGCGTGCGCCGCTGCACGCCCCCCGCGCCGCCGCGCACACACCCGCGCCGCCACACACACACCCGCGCCGCCACCGTGCATGCGCGCTGCCGCACGCCCCCCCGTGCCGTCGCCATGCGCACACGCGCTGCCGCTGGTGTGTCGCCAGCGGCAGCACTTTGGAAAGCCCTGATCTAAACCCTTCAAAAACCATCCTGATAACCACATTTAAACAATAACCTAGGCATTTATTTACCAAAAATGTAAGAATTTTCAAAACAGCATAACCATTTATCCAAGCCTTTAAGAAACCATCCTGATAAACACATTCAGACAATTATCCCACTTCAAAGTAAACCAAGGCATTTATGTCTCAGTATTATGTACAGAGCTTTCTTGTTGTCAATTTCAAATTCTACAACCTGCTTTAAAAAGCCCAAATATTTGTCCAAAATCAAAATCTTCCAGCTTCTAGAGATCTCTTTCTTGATCATGGTGTGGTGGTAACGCTGTCTTCTTATCTCCAACTTTCGACAACTCAATTTTCCTTTGACTATTTAAACGTAAGTCACCAATTCTCATACTTTTCTTTGGAGAAACCACTTTACTCTTAAGGTAGTTTTCAGCCTTATCAGTTTCTCTCGATTCTTGTGACAATTTGGACTCCGCAAATTCTGAGAAATGCTCCAAGACTTGAATAACAGCATTGTAGAGATCTTTAAATATCAAATTAATTTCCTCCATATTTCTTAACAGTAAGATAGATTATGGCACCCTCTAGTGCCTCGGGAAGGTAAAGTCATTAATGCTGTAACTGAACACTCTCTCCAGCCTTCGGTGTGGCCAATCAGGAAAATAAAAAATAATAATAAACAGCATTCCCATGGGAAAGTGAAAGTAAATAGATCAGAACTCCAATCCGTAGATTCAGCGAAGAGAAAGTTTTATATTCCTCAAAAATCACTTTAATAAAAAAGCAAAAAAACAAAATTCTTTAAATCTCAATTTAACAAATTATATATAAAAAGCCAAATTGCCAAGTTAATAATTTTCAAAAATAATGAGTGTCACCAAGAGATTCCACATTTCTTTGTTGTAGAAAGCCTCTCTTTGGTAAAAGTCAAACAAAAAAAACCCTTAGTGCTGTAGAAATGGGGTGGGCAGCTTTAAGGTCCGTTTTGGCTTCAGAGCGGCTTGGGAAGAAAATGACAGCCTCACCTCCCAGCTGATCGCTTACCAGTCAATTGCAAAACGCCGTTTTGCGGTCTTCTGGCTGTGACCAGCAGTCTGGAGAACACATGGGGTGATTCCTGGGGTTCTCCTTAATTCGGAGAACGCTTCTGGGCTCCAAGGAAGCCTGCCTGAGCCCAAGAAAAAAAGCCACTCTGACAGGTCAGTCCGCAGACAGCGGAAAAAACCAGCTCAATCTGCCATTGTCCCCACCGGAAGTCAACTGTTCAGGAATTTCCTGTGCAACACTATTCCTCCCCATCTTCATTTCAAGGAAACTACTGTAAAGCAGTGCTTGAGAGCCAGTTTGGTGTAATGGTTAAAGGTACCAGGCTAGAAACAAGGAGATCATGAGTTCCTGTCATGCCTTAGGCACAAAGCCAGCTGGGTGACCTTGGATCAGTCACTCTCAGCCCTAGGAAGGAGGCAATGGCAAACCACTTCCGAAAAACCTTGCCAAGAAAACTGCAGGGACTAGTCCAGGCAGTCAAGAATCAACACTGAGTCTCCTTGTTTCTAATTGTGGGCCAGTCATTCTTTCTCAGCCCTAGGAAGAAGGCGGCAATGGCAAATCATTTCTGAAAATATTGCTAAGAAAACCTGAAGTCAAGACTGATTTGAAGACACCAAAAAAAAGTGCAATGTTTAAATGGAGGACTTAATACTGACAGCATGCTACTTATTACCCAAACTCGATTTTGGCAAAATTATGCCCCTTCCGTTTCATTTTAGAATCTATTTCTTTAAGTGACTGTATTGTCATTTAGGTTTAATACATACAGTATAAGGCAACCAGGGAACTCCTCTTCTCCATTCCTAACATCTAGAGCAGAGCTTTCCAAACTGTGTGTCGCGACACAAAAGTGTGTCACCACACACAGCGTGGTGTGTCACCACACCACCCAGAAGCGGCGGCGCGCGCGTGTACGGCGGCAGCGGCAGCGGCGCGGGATCAGTGGTTCCGCGTTTTAGCGGAGGCTGCCGCTGCCGCCGTGCACGTGCGCGCCGCCGCACGCCCCCCACGCCGCCGCACACACCCCCGCGCCGCCGCCAGTGTGTCGCCAGCGGCGGCACTTTGGAAAGCCCTGATCTAGAGAAAAAACTGCACTCCCTATGAGGTTTAAATATATTATTTAGTACAAGTAATAATTTTGTTGTTGTTGTTCAGTCGTTTAGTCGTGTCCGACTCTTCGTGACCTCATGGACCATAGCACGCCAGGCCTTCCTGTCCTCCACTGTCTCCCGGAGTTTACTCAAATTCATGTTCATTACATTGGTGATGCTATCTAACCATCTCATCCTCTGCCGTCCCCTTCTCCTTTTGCCTTCAGTCTTTCCCAGCATCAGGGTCTTTTCCAGTGAGTCCTCTCTTCACATTAGGTGGCCAAAGTACAGTATTTGAGCTTGATCTTCAGTATCTGTCCTTCCAATGAGCAGTCAGGTCAGAGTTGAACAAGTAATAATATTAATAACAATAAAATCCATCCTTTTCTGGGCTGCAGAATTCAAGATGACGATGAGATTAGACAACAGACACTGAAAAGTCTCTTTCCTGCCATCTAGTGATTGTCTGGATTGTTGGAGTCCAGATCTGGCGATGCCTCCAGATCAGAACTTCCAAAATTCCCCACTAGTATGAGATCTACAGTTCATTTCCAGTCTATTACCTTAATTATGTTTTGACTTTATCTACAATTCTAATACTTGTACACTAACATGACTGGCAGGTTCAAATTGGTTGAGCCTGGATTTAGGTAACATATTTCTGTCTCTTCTTTTTTATATATATATAATTTACAAACTAATTTCAGTTCTCCAAAATCAGCCAAATGGCAATGTGTAGTAAACACACATTTGTGCATCCAAGCTACCATTATAGAAGTATCAACGTTCTACAAGTAACCATTTTTAAAAATATATTTAGTTACCTAAATAGTAGGCTGGGATGTTGTCCAGGCCAGAATTACAGGTGGAACAAGGAGCCCAAATGTTTAATGAAGACACATCATTAGAACTGTTTTGAAGGATAATGATTTAGCTGCTTTACACTCAAGGTTTGGATTGTTCTAATAGAAATTGACATTTAAGAAATATTGGACATTTTGGTGTAACAGTAGAAAAACATTGAAGAGCCAGAATGAACTTTCTACAAGAAAGAGGGAAGCTCTCCAATTCATACATTCTTACCCTTACATTGGATTCTTTTGGTGTAACACAGTCTTTGTCTTATTTTAGAAATGGTACTTAGGTTTAATAATATAGATGTAGGTTTCAGATATGCTTCAGAAATGTCTTCTTTAGGCTCTCCTAGGAAACGTATGTTAAAAAGTCTATTAAAAATCAACTCCTGCTTTCTGCTTACTGATTAATAGAAGATCTGACTGGGCAGTTAATGCTTGTCTCATACAAAAAACTTCAAAATATGGACACATTTTTTAAAAAATGGATCAGTACTTGGGAAGAGAAAGAGGAAGAACAGACTGTTTTGATAGGCCACCTTTCCATCTTACCTAGGTTTGATACTTCTATCATTATTGCTGCCTTGATTGCAACAGTATTGAACACTGCACTTAAATCAGGTATTGTACATATATATGACTTTTTATCTCTTGTATGAAAAATGAGAGTAATGCATTTTCCCCATTTTTAGTAGAGTTCTGTTGAGATTTTTAGTCAAGTAAGAGAGAGATAAGAAAAACAGTGCAACTCCAGAACCGCAGATTTTGGGGGAAGCTCACATGAGTTACATTCAGTCACAATACTGAACCAGGTTCTAGTATTACAGGAACAAGTGTAGTTTCCACTGTCCGTACTTTAAATGCTGTTCTCTTTCTTTCTGTTCAGGCCAGGAGGAGTTTGGAAACTCCATGTTTTGTTGCAAATTCCTCCTCATGTCTGCTCTAGTTTCATGTTTTGTCTGACCTTTAGTCTTAACTACCATTAACTTGTTTCACTAAATTAAGCTTGAGATTAATCACAGGCGATTGATTTCAGACAACACTGAAGCCGTAGTTAAAAAACATTAGTTCAGGCTGCTCACAGCTGAAGAGCAAGGGTAGGGACATGCTGTGTCTCATTCTTGTGACATTGAACTATGATATAACTGTTGCATCTAAACTGAGTTGAATCCAAGTGCCCAGCTCTATAAACTAGTTTAACAGGGTTAGATAGTTTAACTTCCTAGGATGTTTTTCTACCAGTCAATTTAAGCAGAGTATCCAGAAATGAACTGCACTGACATTTAACTATGGCCTCAAGTTCAGGCATAGAAATACAAGTAACATGTCAAAATTAGTGGTTCATTCAGGAAAATACGTAAATTTTAATGGAAGATGAACTGCTGCTGTTCTGTGTGAAGTAGATGGCTACAGCTAATGATGAGGGTAAGGGCACAGGTTTTTTATTTCTGTTTAAACTACTTGGCACATTTCTTTTTTCCTTAGTGACTGCATACAATAGCCAACAAATACTGGACATTGTGTTTATCCTGCGAGTTCTTAGGCTCATAAGAATTATCGACAGCATCCAAAGGTAAAATGCTTTTTAGAAGAACACAATACTGTATATTTGCAGATTGGAACAGGTAGGGTGCAGTTGAGTCTGAATAATCTGATGCAACCTTCTCCATCCTGATAATTTACAGATGTGTTGGACTGTGACTCCTAGCCAAAAGGCATCATGGCTGGGGATAAGGGATTTGCAGTCCAATACAGCTCTATAATATGAGGTTGGAGAAGGATGATTTAGAAAGAGAGCCAGTTTGGTCTAGTGGTTAAGGCCTCAGGCTAGAAACCAGGAGACTGTGAGTTCTAGTCCTGCTTTAGGCATGAAAGCTGTCTGGGTGACCTTGGGCCAGTCACTCTCTCTCAGCCCAACTCACCTCACAGGGTTGTTGTTGTGGGGAAAATAGGAGGAGGAAGGAGTAATAGGTATGTCCCCTGCCTTGAGTTATTTATAAAAATAATAAAGGTGGGATGAAAAAAATCTTAAAAAATGACTCGTTGATAGAACACAGTTGAATGACGAAGGGCAGCAGATGGCAGAACCTGTAGTAAAGGAATGAAAGCAACTATGTGGATAAAGTGATTGAAAAACTGATGCTCTCTACTGAGTGAAAGTTCCTCCTTTTTCACTGAATTGGTTAATAGTGGCTAAAAAAAAATCTTACCACTTCTTCCATGGTGTTTTTATGCAGTGTTTCCTTCCAGGTTCCGTGTCATTATAAATACACTAATAAACATTGTACCTACGATGCTAACCTTTGGAGCATTAGTTCTGGTAAGCAGCACATAATTTTGTCTTTTACCTTGCTTCTTCCATATAAATAAAGGCATTGTGAATTGAGAAGGAGCCTTAGTTTAATGGCAGAGTTCATGCAATCCATGCAGAAGGTCCTAGATTCAATCCCCAACATTTCCCATTTAGAGAAGGATCTGCAGCAAATGATGGGGAAAGATCTTTTTCTTCCTGTGTAGCACTCGCCAGTCAAAGTACTTGATTAGACAAGGAAATATGCTCAATAATAGGCAACTTCTGTGTATCTTTGTTGCTTGCTTGATTATATCAGATGTTATATGAAGAACTGTGACAAGTGTTGGTTTATATCTGCTTGAGTCAACCATAGCTCCATCTGCAGTATGACTCATTTTTAATAATACTGGCTTATGGCCTGTAAACTAAAGGTCAAGTTTTTAAAATTAAAATTAATTTAATTTAAATTAGATTAGATTAAACCTAATGTCTCCTGCATGCCAGTAGTGTACTCTGCCATGGAGCCATGACTCCTTTTGAGTATCCTCATTATTGTGTTTGCTTTACAGGAAATGGAGCTGAACAACATTCTTTTTAGTGGTAGAAATGGGGAGATGGGGGAAGAAAAGATGTTCCACTTTTGAGCTAAAGTTGAAATAGTATTTATACTTACCTAGGAGTGCTTGATCATGGAGAGACTGATTGCTGAGTAGATATGCATAGGATAATGCTGGAAGACTAGTTCCCTTTTTAAAGTACAGTCAATTATTTTAATTCCATTTTAACATGCCAGAAGAAAATGGTAGAGATTGTGAAGGCTCTTGTACTAAACTTGGGAGTAACTTCATAATTATGGCTGAAAAGTATACTTTGTTTACCATTTATGTAAAAACTTCATCTTAAAAAAAAAACTTCTGAGACGTATTGGTGAAATGGAAGAAGAGCTATATTAAACTGAGTTCACAGTCATAACCATGGTTTGTTTTACAGTAGCTTGCTGAATAAAAACAATTGGTTGGGTTCATAAAGCATACTAAGCCATAATTTAAGCCATGATTGACAAACCTTAATGACCAGGTCACACAACATGCTAAGCGAAATCCAAACTCACTAAATTGTATTGAACAGTGTTGTGTGAAACCAGACTTAGTTTAATCCCCACGTTAAGTGACATCCTTATGTCCCACCAAAACCTTCTCTGAAGGATTCTTAGATCTAGATACTTCTAGAACAGTGGAAGTACTGGTGCTAGAATCGGAGAGGGTGCACTCAGCATAAGATCACAGCCTTAACACACACACACACACACACACACACACCCCACACACACACACACACACACCACACACACACACCACACACACACACACACACACACACACCACACACACACACACACACTGAAGTTCCTGCAAGGAAATAAGAGAGAGGATCCAACCATGCATATTCTAACAAATCACTTTACATTTTTTGAAGAAACCTATCCATAGTAAGTGAAGTGAATGACATCTTCATGAGAAAACTAAATGTGGTTTCAGGCTGTTTTGTTTGGAAGTCTGCCCACTTCTCCAAGGAAAAGACAAAGGCAAGCAGAAATGCAGGAAGCATTCTGATGGGGAGGTTAGAAGGGGTGATTGGGGACCTTCTAAGATACTGGTCTCTGTGACTATTTATAACCAAGCTTGTTTTGCGAGAGTGCCCATGACCTGCGCTCTCAAAATTCCAGATGTATCCCCACCCGAAAAATGTTAGTGACAATGATAAAGAGCAATGATGAAATACCTTTCCTGCTCAGTACATTCTGCCTTTAATATCAACTTATAACTTGTATAAAATAAAAATAAAAAAATAAAAACTTGTATAAAAGTAGGTATCCTCTTTTCCATTAGGTGGTATATTACATATTTTCCATAATTGGGATGGAAATCTTCCATGGGAAAGTCCAGTTCTTTGCCGGGAACACCACCTTGCCACAAGCCATGTACTGTGGAAATCCTGCTTTGAATGGAACTACATTTGCACGAGCCAAATATTGCAGGAATAACTTCAATGACATTGTGTCTTCTTTTGTTGTCCTTATGGAATTAACTATTGTCAACCAGTGGCATGATATCCTTTATAGGCAGTCGTTGCAAAATACAGTGATAAAGATTCAGCTTTGAGAAGAAGCAACATTATCCTCAAGGCTTGAATTACCAAGCATAGTAGGTACAGCTGTGAAAGATGCTTCTAAAAGAAATACTTTGATGATTTCAACAAATCAGTTTATACAGTCTTTACTCTCTGAGCTAGAATGTTTGGCAAAATGATATATCTGTATATGGAGGGGGGGTGTCTTTTCTTTTGAGCATTTGCTGGTATTCTCAGCTTTTTATTATAAAGGCAGCTTTGAAGATAGCGGGCTCCAGCAAAAGCTTGTGATAAAGCTCAGAGGGCTGCTTTCACAGAAGGAGTTTGAAAGTTGTTGTTAGAGAACAAGATAATGAAAGGCATTCAGAATCATTGTTTGATCATCCATTGTCCTGTGAGAATGTGGTTTCTCTAGAATCAGGCTTTTGATCAAAAGAAACCTTGATAGGTTTATATAACTATGAAATGTACGTAGTAGCTACTTCCCTTGTTGTCCTTAATATTATACTCCTTGCCAATGGATTTGCTCTTGTGACTCATGAGATCGCGAAGCTGTTTTTCATCATCTTTCACATTGTTGTGGTTATTATGATTATTAAGTAAGTCTACCTCTTTCTTCATAGTCATAACATTGGAAAGCTTGATCTTTGCATGTATATTTTTCAGAAATTTGAAATTGTATTTGTTTATGGAATTTATAGACCACCCAAATTTGTTACAACTATATGTTATTCACAGGGAGGCCACCTGCATTCTTCTAAAAACAGGCTATTTCCCTGGGGAGATTTTTGCCCATTTTCACAGTGTACCTTCAAGTATTGAAGCTCTGGGCCTATGTTTATAGCTACTTAGAAGTAAATATGTTGTCTGGTTTACTAGCAAGCAGAGGTAGGGAGTGTGGTCATGAGAACATTAGTTAGTAAAATATTTGGAGAAAAGAAGTCAATGTGTTTGGGAGGTCACAGAATCTTGATCTGGGTTTCTGCCTCCCAAATTCGAATATAACCATAAGTAAATGTTGCATTGTTGTTATAGCCATCAATATATTTCCTTCCATATTAGGTCATGTACCTTTGATACAAAAAAATTCTTCTAAAACGCTGTTTGATTAGAGCAGTGTTTCTCAACCTTGACAACTTTAAGATATGTGGACTTCAACTCCCAGAATTCCCCAGCCAGCTGGCTAGGGAATTCTGGGAGTTGAAATCCACACATCTTAAAGTTGCCAAGGTTGAGAAACACTGGATTAGAGGAATGGAGGAAACAATATCCTTTTTATGATGCACCATTATGTTAGTATTCAGAAGAGTTATTCCTATCCATGTATTATTTGCCAGTTTTGTTGTTTGCCAAAAAAGGATAAATCTGTATGTAAATTTTACATTTTGACCCACTCACATAATTTTTTATTTTCCATATTTTGACTCTACATTCTTGTAAAGAATTTAGGAGTTATATGAAGTATAGAGGTTGTAATACAGTGATTAACTCTATAAAAGGAAACCTGACTAAATGTAGTGAAACTTGCTTCTGAGTAGGTACAGATAAGGCTTTGCAACCCTGTTCTCCCATTCTCATCCACTTTGAGGGCTGCTCAGATTTCAGCAGGCCATGCTACTAGCAGATTATAGGAAGCTACTTTTTATCTGTCAGTATTTTTGCTCATCTAGTACTATATTATTATTATTATTATTATTATTATTATTATTATTTATTAAACTTGTATGCCACCCATCTCTCAATGACTCTGGGCATCTCAACAACTTTGACAGGCAATGCCTTTCAAGATCTCTGATAGAAAAGAACCGTCACTTGTGCCTGCTCCTTTTGAGTAAGGATGCTGGAGATTAAATCTGGCATTATTTTTATGCAAAATGTATGCTTTCCTATTGAGGAATGATTCCTCATTTGCAAAAAAATAATCCCTGGAAAGTGTAATTACATGATGGCACAAACAATAATACCAATCAGACAATGCTGTCTTAGATAGGAACTGTTTTATACCATTAGTCTATGTATCTAATTCAGAGCTTTCCAAACTTTTCATGTTGGTGACACACTTTTTAGACATGCATCATTTCGCGACACACTCTTACAGCAGGGCACAAGGCAGGCACTAGGACCTGCGTGGAATCACAGCAGGTTTGGAGGCAGCCAGGCACAAGGCAGGCACTAGGACCTGCGCAGGATCCTGGCAGGGCTCGGTGGCAGCAGCAGCCTACACACCCAGACACTGCAGCTGACACACTCACGTGTCCTGACACACAGTTTGGAAAGCTCTGATCTAATTGTTAACATTGTTTTTATTTAAGCTGAAAATTTAGCTCTGTTATTCAGAGAAAGCACCATCATTTTCTGTTCAATTAATCTGCTTGTGAAGTAGTGCAGACATGTGGCCTGTTCTAGATAAAGGAGCTAGATATGGGCTTGTAATACTAATGGATTAAGATGAATAAGGGTGGGCTTGGATATCAAGAAATCTCTGTGGCAGCCTTCCTCAACCTAGTTCCTCCATATGTTCTGGAGCCTGTGGCCATGTAAGCCGGAAATTCTGGAGACTGAAGTCCTCACGTACCTGAAAACAGTAGGTTGGAGAATCCTGTCTTTTTGACCAATGATCATTCATTTCCATGCTAATTGCCTCATAAAGAAATTAAAACGGAGATATTGACTTATGACATCTGAAATGCAGTGTGCCACGTGACATGTTTGATTTCCAGCATCTTTGTAGCATTCATTTTGGAAGCTTTCTTTGTGGAGTATTCTCTTGAGAAGAGTGAAGTTGAAACTGCCATTGAGAAGAAGATCCAAGAACTTGGTATAGGGGTACAAGAGTAAGTAAATCAAAAATACTTTTCCCCCCATCATAGGTAGGTAGGTAGATATATTGCCCAAAGCAGATGATTTATGAAGTAGCCTTGGTAGAATTTTTGCAATCTGTAAATGTTTACTGTGGGCCCAGCCACTTCTCCCATCTCATTATCTAAAATGTTATGTTACGATTTATAGTACTTAAAACAGTATTGTTTTTTTATTGCTATGGTTGCTGTTTCATAAGAGGAGCTTGTTAGTTCGAACTAAGACTTACCTAATCTAGCATTCTATTCCCACAATGGACAACTAGATTCCTAAGAGATGTTCACTAGCTAGACATCAGTACAATAACAATAATATTACCCCGCACTAATATTACAAGACCAAGCATGCTGCAAAATATAGGGCTACCAGATCTTGGCTGCAAAAATTACAAATGGCCACTAGATGGCAACAGAAGACACAACAATCCTTGCTGTTTTCTGCCACTTAATGGTTTCTTTGAATTTTAGCAGCGGATCTGATACCCTCAGCAAAATGGCTGGTGGAGGCCATGGAGGCTAAATCATGTTAGGGAAGTCTTTGGGTTTGGGAAATCTCCTATCTGCATGTGGCATGGAACTGGCTTTGGGCAGAGTAGCAGGGCCATGTATGCTGCTTGAGTACTCCCGGATATGGTGCTTTCTGTGAAAATACAGATGTCAGTAGATAGTCATAAGCCGCCTTTTTTAAAAACCAGCTTCAGGTAGTTTACAGCTAAGGCCTTACCTAGAAAAAGCAGTCCTCCAACAAATAAAACACCTTGCTCTGGATTATTCTAGACTTGTCAGTATTATCAGCTCTACCTGGTGGCTTTTTTAGACTATCTGGGAACCTAAATTGGTACAGAATTAAGGCAGCAAAATTCTTTGTAAGGTCTGTGTTCACTTCTTGTTAAATAGACCTTGGTTCATATGTCATACTAAAAGCATGGTTTGTTTGGCAACTCTTTTATGGAATAAACCTCAACTGGTTGCATTCATGACATGCTTGTAGCCATAAACTATGGTTTATTTTTTAAAAAACAGCTGGGTTTATGTAATGTACTTAAGCAAACCCAAACAATATTATGGTTTAGCGCATTTTGTGAGCACAGCTTTATTTTATGCTATCTGTGTTAGCTGCTGAATACTTTAAATGGCCCTTGGCATAAGACTTCAGTAGAAGTCATGATGATGTCACAGGCATGACATAATCACACAAATTACATCATTTGTGATATGTCAGCATGACATATATAATATTCTCCCTCCCCCACTTGTTTCTCCTCTGTGTAGACACCCATGATCCATGGGTAGAGAGAACTTGGAAACAAAGAGACGCTGTTGAAAAGGTTGTTGTGTATTTGTATATGTGTGTTAAATAGATGGGTTTTGTTTTTAGAGATGACCTTTTTGACGGTAGATTGATAGACAACCTTGAAACCAGTGAAAATGACCTTGGAGGTGAAGAGGGAATGGCAGTGAAGAAGAAACCTAAAGGATTGATGTTTAAAATTGCCTCCAGAAGTGAGTGCACTGTCAGGAAACTTCTGTTTATTGTAGCATTGGTGGGCATGGAGAAATAACTATTGTTAGGAGTAAATCATTGTGCTGTGAATAGTGTAATATGTTATGGACCTAAGGGGAAAAAACGTAAATCTATTCCCCTAGCTTGTCCTCCAGACATGTTGGAAAATGCCCATAATTATTAGTTCATCCAAGAGCCTTGATTGTTGAGAATTTGGGGAATTTCTAGAGGAGTCTCAGCTGGAAAAAAGCTTATGTAAGTGATGTCAAATTTTCTCTGTATAGCTTCCCTATTTGCTTCTTTTTAAAATACGGGACAAGATAATATTTTTGTTATGTTGTCCTGCAACTTTCCCCCCCACCGCCCCTTGCTTTATGGTAAAGAGACTTGAATAGTAAATTTTAATACAGCCGTGAACAACTTTGATTCTACCCATACTATCTCCAAAAGAGCAATTTATATGGATGCATTTTTTGTTGCTATGGCCTTTTAATACTTTCTGCGCTCTTGCACTTCCTTTTTTTTACCCCATGCCCCTTCCCCATATTTGATGTACTTCATTAATACTAAGTATACAAACTTTAAAACTTACAGTATGTCAGGGCGAGCGGATGGAGCGGCCTGATCCTTCCCTTAGACACCAGTGATCCTTAGTCTGTATAGTAAATAGACACTCACACAGAGATTATATAAAATAGCCTATTTATTTTATATACATACTTATTTACAGATCACTTCCACACGGGTAACAAATGATACACCAACGATACAGCATATGAGAGGTAGAATGAGAATAAAGAATTACAGGATTTCTCTGTATATATACATAAACTGACCAATCACAGTATAGGTCATTCTCATTATCCACCACACCCAACTTAACTCTTATCACCTGTTGTATGAGTCACACAGACACATCATCACTACAACAATGGCTGCTAATTGGATGACTTGCAGAATATTTCCCCTCTCACCTAGATATCAAGCCTCTCTGGTATAATTTATATCTAACTGTAAATTCCTGGGTATATCAAAACCCAACACAGTAGGTTTAGCGTGAGTGGAAATATACGGTAGGTTGCAATGTCTACCCTCTTCCCAAAAGAAAGAGAACAGAAAGTCTGATCCAGCCAAAGGAAAACTAGATATCCCTGATCCTCTCCAAAACTGTATGGTTATATCCAAGGCTTTCAGAGTTGGGTACAAAGAGCAATCACAGGCTGTTCTAGTCCACAACTTAGGTATTTGTAACATATACTCTTTGGACAGTCAACAAAACAAAAATGTACTTCCCACTCATCTTCTGATGCTTAAATCTGTGTGTTATGTTAAGAGGGAATCGGTAGCTTTAAGTTTTGATGTGCATCTATACCTGGAGAGGTTCAACTGATTGATTCGTTTTTGGCCCCAGGATACAGGACTGTGGATGCCTTACTTCAACGCATGTTTGAGGCAGAGATAGCTCCAGAAGAAGAAGGTCCTTCACTTGATGAGATCTTAAATCTTTCCCCAGATGAGACCTACCCAGGGAACCCTGCTTTTGACCGTACTGCATAACATGGAGAATGAGTGGAAATAACTGGAATCTTTTTGAAGCAAGTCTCCTTTTCTAATCATTCTCTAGTTCACTAGGCACCAACTTCTGTTACTTGAAATTAAAAGATTATTGGTGCTCTATTCAAGTTCTTCTCTCCAGTGAATCAAGCATTCCAAGCTTTAATATGTACAGTATAAAAGATGAAATGCAGTATTTTTATAAATGGAAAGCACGTTGGATATGAGTAAGGGATCAGATGCTATTTACTACTATTCTTCATCCACCTCCCCACAAAAGAACTTAAGTTGTGGTGGGCCAACCATCTGTCTTTTGGCTTTGCTTATAGATGCTGTCTCTTCTCTGAGACTTGACTGATAAAAGCACATCCATGTCTGAATTATTTTACCACAGTCAATTTAAATATAGTATCTGAGTCCAAAATATCAAGCACTCATTCCCATAGTTAATGGGCTGACCCTGCCCCACCTGTCCTGCTCCTCCCATTGACATAAAGTGTTGTTTCCTATGTTCCATCCATCCAGATATGGACATTAAGAATAGGGAAGACACTTGATCTGATTTTTTTTCAAACAGATCAGTCTTGAATTTTCCACAATATTCTGAATGTTACGGTGTAATTCCTGACTCAAATAGTGTACAGTGTCAAAATTCAAATATATTAAAGCATAATTGTGAGGGTACATTACAAAAGAAAAGAAATATGTATTTCTGTGTTTGACTTTAAAAGAATCAGATTGAGGCAGAAATTAAATGGAAAAGCTTGACTTAATACATGCATGCTCAACTGAACCAGAAATGAGTCATTGATTTTTTGCAGACGTACAGTTGTATTGTAAGCCACCTTGAGGATGATTCAATTGAAAGCCAGGATATAGTAAAATCTATCATCAGCAGGAACGGTTTTGAGCACCTTTACTTAAGTTTCTGGGTGTAATACTCACTAGAGGTAGTTCAACACATTATGTGCCAGAAGAGGGGTAAGTAGCCATTTAATAGCTGGGGGATGCATTTCCAATCTAATATTATTTTGGAAAGAAATTATGTAAAGAATCTCAGGGCTCTGTCTGTGGGTGACTCTGAAAGCAGATCAGAATGGGACCAAATTTAGTGTGCAGGAGAAGCAACAAAAAATGGCTTCAAAGAAAAAGAATCTGCCAGTGCATCCGTAGGGGATAGGCAGTGGGGGTTGTAGTCTTAAGACCACTTCCCTCATTTAACCTAGGTGGAACAGCTATTAAGAGGTTGGAAAGAATTCTGGAAGCCATGCTCTGCATGCGTTCCCTAATGTGTTTTAAATCTAACAGGCTTATTTGCATCTCTTTTTGCTTTTTGTGCACACCCCCACTCCAAAAATCATGCTATCATATGGCAGGGTTCCTCCCCCCCCCGCCCCGCCAATATTGGCAGTACAATTCAAGGTTGCCAGGGTGGGAGCCTGCAGAAAGGAAAAATGCTTTTGGTAGGGATCACTAATTCATAAGATACAGATGAAGTCTATTCTCTTCCATTTCCCTATTAAAGTACTGTATGAATCAGAGTATTGCATTTAAGTAGGTGTTTCTGAATTTTCTCAAACTGCAGGATTTTAAAATGTTACTGTATTGTAACATTTAGGGAATACAAATACTAGTATGCAGCTTACTCTTTGATCAGAATGCTAGCCTGAGAGGTAATTGTATCAGTTTTATCAGAATGTGGGACAAATTGTTCTCTGATAGTTAACTCAAAACATAATTTGGTACCAATAAATGCAAGCAGTGAGTTTATCCAATGCATTATTCAAATATATACTGCATAATGATGGGAATGCTTACTATAGATGTGTTTCTCAGTTCTAAGACCCCAAATTAGCCTTGAACAAAGATATTCTGAGTAACTCCTAGTAACAATGCAAGATAAGGAAGGAACATTTCACTTCTGCTCAAGTCAGGTTCCACTCCCTAACTTCATCCTATGTGTGTTTTACTTGACAATAGGTCCTATGTTCATTTAGTGCAGTTTACTATTAGAACATAGGGATGCACATTCTTTTTGCTGAAGAGTAGAAAGAAAGCTCATTTCCATTCTTGAAAATCCCTACTTGCATTTCAATCTAAATTGTTACTGGTTTGAGCAAATCAGGTCCTTCTTCCCCATCACTAGTTTTGGGGGTTGCCCTCAACTGACAGAATTCTGTACCCTTCCAAAAGGATGTAGCAATGCAATATATTCCAGATGTTTCAGATGAACTTCCTTCACCTGTAGCCATTGCTTGTGGTTGCTGATGGAAGCTTTTTTTCCAAAGTATGCAGTGGATAGACTTCCGGTGGGGACATGGCAGACTGAACAGTTTTTTTGGGCTCAGGCAGGTTTTTCCTGAAGCCAAGGAGTGTTTTTCTGGAAAAAGGAAAACACCTGGAATCACCCCATCTGTCCTCCGGACGGCTGCTTGCAGCCAGAAGATCGCAAACAGCGTTCGTGCTCGACTGGTAAGAGCAGCCGGGAGGCTGGGACATCACCATTTTCCAAGCCGCGTTGTAGCCTTAAAGCATAGCTTTCCAAAGTGTGTGTTGCGACACACTACTGTGTCGCCTGCGGTGTCTTGGTGTATCGCGCGCAAACCTGGAAGCGCTGATGGGGGGAACCGGAAGGAGCGGCACCCCCACCAATCAGCGCTGCTGCCACGGCGATGGCGGCGCTGATTGGCGAGGGTGCCCCTCCTTCCGGTTCTCCCCATCAGCACTTCCGGGTTTGCGTGCAACACACCAGGACACTGCAGGCTGCGCTGCTGCCGCCGCCGGTATCTGTCACCAACATGAAAAGTTTGGAAAGCTCTGCCTTAAAGGGACACTAAGACCGGCCACCCCATTTCTAAATCACCCAATTTATATATTTTTTAAGTATGCATACCCTAAGAGAGGCTTTCTACAGCAAGGAAAAGCCGGTTCTCTTGGTGCTTATAGTTATTTTGGGGATTAATTTTTTAGAAAAAAAATATTTTTAAGTTTTGGACTTTGTTTTTCATCCAAATATTAAAGAGGATTGAGAGTAAATAATTGTCACCCTGTTATTTTTGTACTAAATTTGAAGATATTAGCATTTTCCTACACGTTGAATCGGCTGTTTTGAACTTTCAGTTTTCTGCTTTTACTTTCCCTGGGGAACTGTCTGTATATCTCACTTTCGCTTGTGTAAACACATTCCGCAATTCTTTCATATCTTCGACTTTCGCTGGTTAAGCTCCTAGGGGGCGCCATAATCTACTGCGTGAGACATGGAGGATTTTAAACAGACTTTCTCTGACTTCCACCGAGATTTTAAACATTCTTTCTGATTCCTACCAAGTTTTTATGCAAGGCATTCAGGATATTGTGGAAAATATGAGATCTAAAATGTGTCATCTGGTTGGGGATGTCATGGATGAAATTGAGGAACTTAACAGCGACAGAAATGTCTCTTCGACTTCTGTTGAAATGCTGGATGAAGATTGAATAGTCAAGTTGAAGAAATTAAAGGGAGAGATCGAGTTGCAAGCCATAAATGAAATTGATCTTCTGATGGAATGCCATGGAAAAGAAGGGGTTATTATGTATGGGAGGTCTTCTGAAGAGAAGTTGGAGGGGGCCAGTTGGGCTGTTCGATTTTTTTAAGAAAAAAGCTCTCTGCATTGGGATATGTAAATGCTCTGGTTTATTTTGAAGTGGGATAAGGGTTTAAGAATCTTTATCTGGATTGCTTTTAGGGTTTGGCTGACTTCATTTATCTTTAATGATTTGGATTAAGATTATTAAGGTATAATAAAAAATAAATGGTTTTGGGTTTAATATGATCAATATTATTAAAATTGTATTAAGTATTATGGCAGACAATTTATGTTTTTTAGTTTGATCTTTATTATAGTAGACAGGAATGTATAGAATAGTAGTAGGAAGGAAATAATTAAATGTAATGTTTGGGGGGGAAGTTGATAAGGAGGTTTATATACATATATTTTCTTTTAATATAAGGGGAGGGAGCAATTGTATTTAGTGATTTTTATAATGTGCCAATGGAATGATTTATAGAAATAATGTGATTTTGGTTTAATAGAGAGTAAGGGATTGATTATGGAAAATTGTTGTATATCCTTGCTGTTAAAAGTCGGAAGTCACCTCTTTTTGTAATTTAAAAAAAAAATTCTTGTGTGTTTCCACAGTTTTTTCTTTTTTTTTTCTTTGTAGTTTTTTGTTTTTCTGTAGCTTTTCTTTGTTTGAACCTTGGTAAAATCCTTATAAAAAAAAGTATGCAGTGGATGGTAGTTTGTTCCCCTGCTATACTTGCTCTCAAACTGATTTTTCTCCTTTAGCTTATAGACCTATATACAGGTAGTTCTCACTTACCAACTGCAATTGGGACCAGCAACTATCACTAAGCGACGCAGTTGTTAAGTGAAACATCATATGACTGTGCCCAACTTACATCAGTTCCAGCTGTGGTTGTCCAGTTGTTAAGTGTGATGTCACGTGACCATGACTTGCTGCCGGCTTCATTGACTTTGCTTGTCAGAAGCCGGCTGTGAAGGTTGCAAGTGGCGATCATGTGACCATGGGGACACTGCAACAGCAGCAAGTTCGAGGACCAGTTGCAAATCTCTTTTCAGCACCATTTTAATTTTGAACGGTCGCTGAATGAGCAGTCAGTAAGTGAGGGCTACCTGTATATCAGTGGATCTCTGGAGTTAAAGATAAAAACTATCCTTGTTTTTGGGCTGGGCTGATTTTGCTATCGGAGAGAGCATTGTCAACAGACCCAGCAGTAATGTTTCCGCTCTTGGGAAAAAGGAATTATTCAAATTCAAATTTATCCCCGCCCATCTCCCAATTAAGGGACTCAATTATGATAAAGGGCGTGTTGTAACTAGACAATTTGGTTTCTGCTTTTATAGATTTATGCAAGAAACTTACTGTTAGTCTAAGAGAGTACAACTCCCATCATACTCAAGCTGGAAAGCCTATCAGTTGGAGAGCTTCAGATATAGGAAAGCTGGTCCATGGTCAGTACTTAATGGCTAAGTAACAGCTTTAATATAGTGTAGTTATACTACTTTAACTCAAGATGTGGTATCACTATTGTTATGCTATTACATTTATCTATTACACTTTGATGCCTTCTGTTATTTGCTATTATTCTGCTGTTTTACCTGAAAATTAAAATGAATGGACTGGACAGTTTTCCTTTGAAAGCACATTTTATTGTTTACAAACTACCCATAGGAAAAAAAAATACTGGAGTATCTAGATATTTAGATATGAGTTCCACAAATGCCGACTTCTTTACCCATCTCGATTTTCATTCTCAAGCTTTGGATCTCTCTCCATGTTGAATAAATTTCTTCTCATCACTCCACTCCCTCTTCCCTATTTTTCTGCTGCTCCGTTTCAGAAAGTGTTCATCTCCAACATTAATATTTTGTGAGAGGTGTTAGCAAATCAAACCATTAACAGTGCACTATTTAAGCAGCAGCAGTGCAGCTCCAACCTTCACAAGCCATCGAACCAAAATTAAACTGCCGCTTGATGAAACAATTATATCTCAGAACTTTTTCACGATTTCACAAAAGTCCAGCATTTACTTTCGTGATCGTTTGTTTTCAACAAGCAACACTGCAAGCCTGTTACGGAGAACTATTATTTTATTCGAGTAAGTTCTTAAAAATAAGTCTCTCAACGTTGCCCGTAAAGCTCCCAAAGAAGGCAAGTGGTTGCAGTCTTGTATGTTCAGCAAAGTAAAGAAGAAATCAGTCCAGACTTCTCCGTTGGGAATCCTAAGGAATAAGGAAAAAAGTAAAAACTAAAGCAACCTTCCCCAGATACGTGTCCTAGGACCAGCCTCACAAGTGGCTTGGAAAGCTGTGCCAACCATTTCAGCAGAGGAAGTGTAGCTCTATCCAAAACAGTCTGTACAATGAATCCCAAATCAGATTTCCTACTGGCCAATACCAGCTCTGGGCTGTTGGATCAACAATAAAACATTTCAGTGTATCCTCAGGTTTCTTTTGGGTTTCAGAAACAGAGACATACTGTTCTCTCACACTCTCCATCCCATTACCTATATTTCTCTCTTCAATGACACTCCGCATTGAATGGCTACTGAATATGGTGAAAAGTTAACAGATTCACTGTACTTCTTCTAACCTTGGGGGCCCTTTATATGAAAAATAAATGTGCTGGACTAATCACCTTTTTTGCATTTATTCTATTGGCTGTCATAACTTGAGCTATTGGAGGGAATTACTAAAAATCCTAATGTTACTTTCTTTAAAGTATCTCTATTAGCATAATCAGGTTTTATTAAAAGTAACTGCTCTCACTCTGTAGAGCAGTTTTTAATGTAGCACAGAAATAATTATATATCTGGGGAATATAATATTAGTGGCATTTAAGGGGCTTTTTTATGTTTTGCTCTGGCTCTCTCCATTTATTGGAGTGTACCCTTAAAGCAAATGTAATTCTTCATTTCAAAAGGAAAAAAAAGTTGCATTCTCTTGCAGAGGATTTGAAGAGTACAAATAGAAATTGTCCAAGAACCCTGTGTTTCCCAAGTGTGATTATGGGAAAGGTTCACAGCACCTTCTGTAACATGCAAGGAATGATTCTACAGTAGAGACAATATATGGATCTGGATAGTTATTACTGAAATAAAGTAATTATAGACCAACCTCCTAAAGACACCGTCAGGTTTCCAGATCCCTTGCTCATTTTTTACTTTCATATATGTGCCAAATAACATGCAGTACACTGTTGCAGCAATTCCAAAATAATCAGTCTAAGGAATAAAAACATTATAAAAACATTTATTTGTATTTAGCTTCAGTTGATTCAAAACATCTACCGTATTTTCCGGCGTATAAGACGACTTTTTAACCCAGGAAAATCTCAAAAGTCGGGGGTCGTCTTATACGCCGGGTGTCGTCTTATACGCCGGAAAATACGGGTACTCGCCGTATAAGACCTCTCCTGGCCAAGTGCAGCCGCTCGCCGGAACGCAGCCCCCAGGGAAGAGCAGGAGGACGAGCGCGGGGCGGCATACTGCATTGGGTCCCGTCGCTCCACGGAGAAACGTGGGGAGGGGGGAGCGAGCTCCGTTCCCTCGGAGCAGCCTTGGGAAGGGAGGGGGCAAAACGCAGTGGCTCCAAGACGGGCTCCAAAGTCGCCCACGTGGAGCCACTGCGTTTTGCCCCCTCCCTTCCCAAGGCTGCTCCGAGGGAACGGAGCTCGCTCCCCCCTCCCCGCGTTTCTCCCACGCTCGTCCTCCTGCTCTTCCCTGGGGGCTGCGTTCCGGCGAGCGGCTGCACTTGGCCAGGAGAGGTCTTAAACGGCAAGTGCCGTATTTTCCGGCGTATATCCCAAACTCTATATTTTAAATGGAAAAGTTGGGGGTCGTCTTATACACCCAGTCTTATACGCCGGAAAATACGGTACTTTTAATCCCATCCTCCCATGAGTATGATCCAATTGCAAACAATCCCTTTTCCCTGGTTTGTTCTTGATACTCCTCTGAAGTGGATTAGATTGAACAGTGTTTCTGGGTCAAAGCAAGCAGGGAACTTCAAGGCTGAACAGGATCTGAATTCAGAATCTTAGGCACATTGATAATTATATTTAGTATTACTGTGTCATTGGCGATCACTCGTAGCCGAGTAAGATTGTCTTCCAAAGGTAAAATTTTAATGGTGGATCCGTAAGTGGCTATAAAGGCCAATTCTGGATCTGCACAACCTCCCACAATGAGGGCATAGGTTTCCAGGTGGGAGATGGTCATGATGAGGGTTTGCTTGACGTGCCTTCCTTTTAGCTCTTTTTTCCTTTTCGCCCTGTACTCGTGCTTCTTCAAAGTCCATAGCGCCATTAATAAAGGCTGACCTCCAATTGAAACGCTCATGAGTTAGGGCTTCCCAGTTCTCAATGCTGATACTACATTTTTTTAAATTAGCTTTGAGAGTATCTTTGAATCTCTTTTGCTGTCCACCAATATTCCGTTTTCCATTCTTAAGTTGGGAGTAAAGTAGCTGCTTTGGTAGTAGGTGTACTAAAGAAAAATTAATAATATCTGAATCAAAAATTACATCTCTGAATTAAAAGTAATTTTTTTCACCATGATCAGCAAAGTCTGTAGTTACTAGTGACATAGGCTACATAGCATAGTATGAAGACCATGCATAAAAGTCCATACCTGGTAATTCCATGGTTTGCCTGTCATCATTTCAATACACTGAAATCCAGATGTTTCACACTTTCCTGTGAAAGTAGTTCCTTCAGGAAACAGGTCCATGTCTATGCTTTGGCCAAAATCAATTATTGTCAGGCCATGAGACGTACCATCAATATCACACGTGTCATTGTCCAAAAACCTTGTTTCAAAGCAATTAACAATGATTACCATTAAGCAATGCAATGCAACAAGTCAGATTAACAAGAAATGCTCTAAACAAATTCACAAGTGAGATACTTGCCTTTCACCAAATATAAAGTTGTCAGGTTTAATGTCACCATGAATTATCCCACACTTGTGAAGCTCTTCTACCATGTGTAGGATTTTTATGGTGAAGTAGATAACCAGAGCATGGGGCATCACCTTCTCTGTTAGTTTTTTGTATATATTTATGGTGTTCTACAGAGAGAGATGAGAAGATGATTAAACATCATGTGGACAAACAAATATGCCTGAAATCCTATGTATGCTTATCAGCTAGCAAATTCCACTGAGACCAGGAAAAAAGTGTACCCAACTGGTTTACAAGAATATACCCAGCTAGAAAAATTTCATACATAAGTTCTACTAACAATGCTTTCTAAAAAGCTAAACTACTTTAATTTGGCCAAATAATATTTTCTGTTAAGGAACAACTTATTCTACTTGCAAGTCATAACACATGCATTCATCTGCTGGGGGGATCCAAAAGGTCAACATGGTTGTAATGCATGTAAAAAAGGGGTGGGACTTCAATTGTACAGTCACAGCTGCCTTCTTGATTATTTTTACCCCTCCCCCAAAAAAGGTGTCCAGGACCGCAACCCCGGCTCTCTCTCTGGTCTTTAAGACTCTGACCATGTTTGTGCATGAATATATAGAGACACCAAGGCCATACTTACCAGTAAAGTTCCATAACTGTAAAGCTTCCCAATTAGAATACTTCCGTTTTGAAAGAAGTGAGCACAATAGAATTGGATGCAAAGGTGTCGCATACTTGGCTTCAGCCTTTCAGTCAGCTGAGCTGCTATGTAGAATTCCCAGGGGCTTGCAGGCTTCTGTACCTATAAAAGCAATAAACAGTCCTGCTTCGCTTAAACGCACAGGAGCCAGTAACCACATAGGAAAATTATTTATGCTATTAGTTTAAACCAAAATTTGACATTTTCTAATGTTTCAAACAACAATGGCCATAACACTAGCTGGAGTTTGAGGGGCTCCAAAACATAACAGGATACACTGACCATCTCTCCCAAACCATGTGTTTAGAACATTTTTCTAATATAATTAATTGTTGACCCTGGCCAGAAAAACACCAACCTCCTGACTACAAAATACAGAGTATGTCCTATGCTATAGCCTATGTTTCTAAGGTAGATACGGAACATCCCTGACTCTACAGACTGGATACAGCCTGCATTGTCTTACTTATCCAGCTTGCCCAGGCACCCGTTTCTCCACTGCTAAATTCTAGTCTCACATCAACTAAGCAATTCACAGGAGAGAGTATGGGGATCAGAGATTCAAGAAACATGGTTTTTACTGGTAAGGCAAGTGGATTAATGAATTTTTAAAGAAGATTCTGGAAGCTAGAGTCAAATATACCTTCAGTATTACTTTCTGGTTATTCTTAGAGTTGTCCATATCAAGGACGGAAGCTTGATACACGTGTGCGAAAGCTCCTTCTCCAACTAAGCAATCAATGTGGAAGGATGATGATGCTGAATCAGTACAAGGAAGAGAGAAGCATGTAGAACAGGTCTTGGAATATAGCCAAAATTAACCATTACCAAATAAATATGGCTCCTCTCAAATCCATCTGCGATAGCCTCTCTAAAATTTCAGTGAAAAACAGGTGCCAAGGCACATCGGATCAGACCCTTACCATCCAAAATTCTGTCCCTACAATGGCCAAACAGAAGCACAGGAAGTGCAGAAGCAAGATACATGTGCTGGAGAAGGATGGCCCTTCTTTTTCAAGATCTCCAGCAACCAGTGTTGACAAGTATATTGCCTCAAATGCACATAGAGTTTATACTATGAGAACAGAATGAATATCAATATTAATTTGATATTAACACTTCCCACAAATCAGAACAGTAGAATTTGATTTCCATTATTTCTTTAAGCATGTCATTTGCCCTACGAACATCTGCACACGCTGAGCTTGCATATGATGGGAAACCATAGCAGGTCATGCAATAAAGTTAGGCCCCTTCTTGCCCCACTTCTCCTCCCTCAAGTGGGAAAATGAATTGGAACTTAGTTCCCTTTTAGCAGATTCTTGCCTTGGAATGATAGTTTTAAGTACCGTATTTTCCGGCGTATAAGACGACTGGGCGTATAAGACGACCCCCAACTTTTCCATTTAAAATATAGAGTTTGGGATATACGCCGGAAAATACGGTACTCGCTGTTTGGCTCCACGACGGGCTCCAAAGTCGCCCACAACGCGTTTCCTACCAGGCTTCCTGAAACGCGGCCAATTCTGGGCCCCCGCTCCATTTAAAGCGTGGCTGGGAGGGGAAGGGAAGGCGAGGCGAAGCGAGGCGCCCGTTGAGCGTTGTGGGCGACTTTGGAGCCCGTCGTGGAGCCACTGCGTTTTGCCCCCTCCCTTCCCAAGGCTGCTCCGAGGGAACGGAGCTCGCTCCCCCCTCCCCGCGTTTCTCCCGCGCTCGTCCTCCTGCTCTTCCCTGGGGGCTGCGTTCCGGCGAGCGGCTGCACTTGGCCAGGAGAGGTCTTAAACGGCGAGTACCGTATTTTCCGGCGTATAAGACGACACCCGGCGTATAAGACGACCCCCGACTTTTGAGAAGATTTTCCTGGGTTAAAAAGTCGTCTTATACGCCGGAAAATACGGTAATTTCTAGTCAATTTTTAAAGGAGTCAACTGAAACTCTGGACTACTTTTGTAGTTTGATTATCAACTCGCTAGAGTAACCTGCTGTCTTTCACCTCCTGTAATTCCAAGCCACTACAGCCAATGTAGTATGCTCCATTAAAAAAAAAAGAAAAAGTATCACTTTCAATTACATAATTTCCTTTCTTTATATTCTGCGATTTTAGTTCTTGTATTTTGGCAAGGATTTTTACCATTATTAAAACAAATCTTGCCTTAGGGCAACCATAGGGCAACTGTAGGGAAACACAACCAAAACAATTGACATGTTAGCTTCATGGCAATAAAATCTTCTACAAAACTTTACTGCTTTAATTTAATACAATGCAGAGTCCCAATTTATAATTTTATACTGAAACATGCCCAATAAAACCATAAGAACCACCATTTTTTAAAATCTCATAGTTCTGAAAAGAATAATACTAAACATGTAATGGGACTTACCTAATTTGAGAACAGTTTTTGGTTTGACAACTGGAAGATTCGGTGCCCACTGGAAAGTATTGGGATAAGCACTTATTGGTTTGGGCAGCCTGGACAGAAGCTGGAAGATTAAACTCTCATCCCAAGGGTTCTCAATGACTTTGTAACAGAATGACAAATAGTCAACTTAATGACAAAAATCAGGAAAGTACAAGAAACCTTTAATGACAGGCATTATTAAAATCTGGAAAACTAAACCAAAACAAGAGAATAACACCCTTCAGATGTCTGGGCTTCAATTCCCAAAAATTTCAGCAATGGCCATGCTGATTGGGGAATTCTTTGGAGTCGTCCACACATCTGGAGGATGACTAGATTTGAGAAGACTAGCATAAAGATCCAGAGCCAAAGAAATCCACATTCCTAGCTGCTGGGATGAAAGAAGCATCTGGACACATACCAAGGCTCCCTGCTAAGATACAAGAAATAATGATCTATTTAAGTATTTTCCATCTCCATCTTTCCTCTCTAAAATATTTGAGATGGCTTGCAAATGCAATACAGGTAGTCCTCGGTTAACAACTACTCGTTCAGCAACTGATGGAAGTTACGACAGCGCTGAACGAGTGGTATTTATGACCGGTCCTCAAAGTTCCAGCTGTCCCAGCACCCCCATGGTCACATGATCACGATCCAGGCACTTGGCAACCAGCTCGCACTTATGATGGTTGCAGCGTCCCACAGTCACGTGATTGCCCTTTGCAACCTTCCCTGCTGGCTTCCCACAAGCAAAGTCAATGGGCAAGCCAGCAGGGAAGGTCGCAAGTCACTCCTGTAAGTCACTCCCACTCCCGGCGCTTTTTCTCCTGAGGGGCCTGATTATGGAGTAGGAGATCCTGGGGAGTCACTTGTTTGTGAGATGGGAGGCTACATAAATCTGAAAAATAAATAAATCTTGTACTCTGTAGCGTGTGCCTGCCCGACCACACTTGTGTGGCGTCACGGCAGCCACCTGCGCGCCCTCCCACATCCAGCAGCAGCCACCCCCCACCCGGCCGCACTCACGCCACACTGCAGCAGCCACTTACCTGCCCACCGGCCTGCTTGCAAGCCGCTCCAGACTCGCAACTTCCTGCCAGCTTCCCCATTGACTTTCCTTGTTGGAAGCTGTCAGGAAGTCATGAGAAGGTCCTCACTTAATGACCCAGTCACACGACATCATGCTTTATGTCTGTATCACTTAGCAACGGAAATTCCAGTCCCAATTACCATTGTTAACTGAATACTACCTGTACAATATAATCATCTAACAATTAAAAAACAAAACCTGGCTATAGACAAATTTAAAAACCAAGCCAAACGATACTATAAATACTAGTAGAGATAAAGCAGTTCTTCTGTATATCTAGAGGTGGAGTTTTCTGTGCCCTTCATTGTCCTGGGATCTTAAATGTGCCAGTCTATACAATATGCTATTCTCTGACACTATGAGGATTACCTCTTCATCCATTTTAGTGTAAGTAAAGCATTACAATTATTTATTGTCCCACATTGTGGCAAATGTACTTCCTGATGCAACATTTTACCTTTAGCTTGCATCTCTTGGACTGCAGGCACTGAAATGGTATTGAATGGTGTAGAGGAGGCAAGGTGAGCAGCTTGAACAAAGTCTTCTGGGCTTTTCAGACATGGAGCAAAAGTTTGGTTGCATGGGTTAGCCCATACAGTAGAGTCACTTGTCAGGCTCTCAGCTGGCTGGCTTTCATCCTAAAGGGAAAAACCAAAACCTTCATCACCATCATCATCATCATCATCACCACCACCACCACCACCACCACCATTTATTTTTCCCTTCACTCTAAACACTCAAGATGGCTTATACTGGAGTCTCCTCTAATTTTATCCCCACAATAACTCCAGGAGGTGGATTGGGCTAAGAGTATTTGGCTCCCAATCCTCCAGTGAGCTCCATAGTCAAATGGAGGTGTGAATCTGAGTCTCCCTGATCAAATTCAACACTGTGCTACACTAGCTCTAATCTTAATTATTCCATAAACTGCATCAGCCTTCTCTTTTTTTCTACATAAAAAGGGAAATGTGAGTTTTCTAGAATTCCATTTTATTCAATGACAGAAGGGTAGTGCTACAGAAGGTACTTTTTTCTGATGAAACCCAGCCCTGCTTCTTCTGGCTATCCCACCCAGGGACACCATTGGAGCAGTCAGAGGCAAAGGGTTTCTTAACAAACAGCAACTCCATCTTACTGGGATTCAACTTCAGCTTGGCCCAGGGTGCGGATGTATATCTGGATATCATCAGCATATTCATGCTATCTTATTCCAAACCAACAAATGATCTTTTCCAGCAGCCTTATGTAATTTAAATAAGTTAAATAAGTGCTTAAATAAGTTCTTTTAGGTGAAATGTTGGATGTGTAAAGAATGTATATTTTATTGTAACTATGGATTTTTTAAATTAGTATTTTAGTGTTTGACTGAAATTGTGAGCTAAAGAATGTATAAAATATACATTTAGTATAGTATATAGTATAACTATGGATATTTTTTTTATTAGTAGTAGTTGCATGTTTGATTGAAATTGTGAGCCAACTGCAATGAAATTTCATTCTATTGTGCACTTGGTGTATAGTGGGATGACAATAAAGTTGTTGTTGTTGTTGTTGTTGTTGTTGTTATTATTATTATTATTTATAATTGTTTGAAAGCAGAGAGAGAAGAGCCATGTGGCATCCCACAGCCACTGCTCTGACCTTTCCTTCTACACCATCAACCCTCTACTAAGGAAGAAGCAGAACCACTGAAGAAGAGTGTGCCAACTCCTAACTCTCATAGACTGTCCAGAAGAATATCACAGCTGGTGATATTGAAAGCTACTGAGAGATCTAAAATTACCAGAAGGGAAACACTTCCCATATCAAGGTCCCAATGTACGTCATCTACCAGGACGACCAATGTTGTCTCTATCCTATGCCCTGGTCTATGTAGTGTATATGTAGTGAATTTATCAATTACACAGGTATTCTTATCAGTACACTATTTCTCAAATAATTACACTGAATAATTACACTGAATTTGAGTAAGATATATAAAGTAATACTCACTCACTCACTCACTCATTCATTCATTCATTCTTGTCTCGTCCATGTGAGACAAGAACAAGTATAGTAAGTACAGATATAGTGAGCTGGCCAAAGGAGGACAAGGAGGCTACTGATGTGAAGACCCAGAAGCTCCTCACAATGTACAGAGGCTTTCACCCCAAGTCCAACACCCAGAGACTGTACACCAGCTGGAAAGAGGGTGGGTGGGGTCTGGTGAGTGTCAAAGCCACTGTCCTGGATGAGACCCAGAGCATCCAGGAGTACATCAGTAAGATGGCACCTAAAGATGAGCTGCTGAGAGAATGCCCGAAGCAACAGCAGACATGGAAGAAAGATCAAGCAGAGGAAGTGCCATGGCAAAACAAGACCCTGCATGGGATGTACCATCGACAGATAGCTGAGGTGGCTGACCTTGGGAAATGCTCGAGGACATTTTGAAATGCTCGAGAGCCAGGGGGCGGGGTTTGCGGGCGGGGGCCAATCGCGTGGAAGGGGGCGGGGTTTGGGGGCGGGAGCCAATCACGCGGAAGGGGGCGGGGTTTGGGCTGAGAAGCTGGACGAGCCGCCGGACCTGGAGCGCTTCCGCGCGCAGCTGAGCGAGGCCCGGCGCGGCAGGGAGGTGGCCGCAGGGCTCGGGTTAGCAGGGGGAGAGGACGCCGAACGGCGGGGTGGGGGGATTGATGGGGCGGGAGGGTGCACCCGGAGGGCCTCCCGCGGCCGCTTCTCCACCTCGCTCCCGCAGCCCCTGCCGGCCTTTCCGAAGCGTCGCCCCGCCTCCTCCCCCGGGGTCCGAGTAAGCCGCAACAGGCGGGCGGCAAGCGAAGCGTCACCCCGCCTCCTCCCCCGGGGTCCTTCATGAAGATCTTCTCCATCCTCGCTGCTCCCGCCGCCGCTCCTTACTGCCTTCCTTCTTCTCTCCCTCGCCGGCACCCACCACCCCTGCCCCACCTCCGCCCACCCTTCTCCTCCCTCCCCCTCACAGAGATTTCGTCTGTCTCCTCCTGTCTCCTTCGAAGCCGGAATCACCACCAGCCGCCCAAGGGTACCCCGGACCCAGGTCCCGCCAAGATGCGGCTGCCCCCGAAGGGGCGCAGGGATGGTGCGCCTCCCGAGCAGAGCGGGAGAACCTGCAGCGATGGGACGCCGCAGCCCTCGCCTGCTCCGGCCGCGGAAGCGGTAGCCCCACCTCACTCCTGCAGCCCCTGCCGGCCTTTCCGCTTCCCATCTCCGGTAAGGCCGCCGCGCTGCAGGCGTTGCGGAAGAAGAGGCGCTTGCGGCTCTCCAGCTTGTCGGCCACCCGCCGCAGCATCTCGGCCGTGCGGCGGGGGGGCAGCACCGCATCCCCCAGCCGGTGCTACAGGTAGTTGCCCAGCAGCTGCGCCGTCTCCTCTCGCAGCGCATCCGGCATGGCGATGCTCTCCTGCCTGCCTGGCGAGCGCTTCGGGGGGCGGCGGCGGCCGTTGCAACGCGGGCGGAGGAAGAGGCGCTTGCGGCGGCGGCGACCAACCAACTTCCCCACCCGCCGACCTTGAAGAAGCGCTGCCCGACTCGGGCGAAAGTTGGAAGGCTCCCGAGGGCGGAGGAAGAATCAATCGCCCTCCTCCAGCGCCGGCCATCAGAGTTTGGGGGCGGGATCCAATCGCGTGGAAGGGGCGGGGGTGAGTTCAGCTGCGGAAGAGCCACACTCAAGGGGCCAAAGAGCCGCATCTGGCTCGAGAGCCGCCATTTCCGACCCTTGGGCTAGACCCTCCAACGTCCAGATGGGAGATTCCACAGAAGGTCATGGAGAGTGACAGGGCTAAGATCCTGTGGGACTTCCAGATCCAGACAGACAGGCAGGTACTGGCCAATCAACCAGACATTGTGGTAATAGACAAGGACCAGAAGACGGTGGTGGTGATAGATGTAGCGGTGCCAAGTGACAGCAACATCAGGAAGAAGGAGTATGAGAAACTTGAGAAGTACCAGCACATGAAGGAGGAACTAGAGAGGATGTGGAAAGTGAAGGCCAAAGTGGTCCCAGTGGTGGTAGGAGCACTCGGGGCTGTGACTCCTAAGCTGGGAGAGTGGCTCCAACAGATCCCAGGAGCAACATCAGAGCTCTCTGTCCAGAAGAGTGCAGTGCTAGGAACAGCTAAGATACTGCGCAGAACCCTCAAACTCGCAGGCCTCTGGTAGAGGACCCAAGGTTGAGGAAGACACACAGGGGTGAGAAGGGAACTTTTTATTCTCTGGACATTGATACATAGGAATCATTAAACCTTACCCTTTGGGGTAGGATAAGCACTCTTCATCTGAATGTAATTCCCATAATAATTTGTATTTTGTGTGGAATTCCTAAACTCACGTTTAAAAATATTTTCAAAAACTCAATACAGTGTTTTGTAAATTTTTATTGGGTTCTTAAATTCCAAAGTTCTCTCTAAAAAAGATGCAATTGTCAGTTAAAAGGGGAGATTTGGATTTTCTGAATCTTGAATTATAGCGTGATCATACCTTTTGATCTGGATGTCTTCACTTAGTGCAAATTCTCCTTCCTGGGCCCTTTTGGAGTATTTAAATATAAACCCCTTAGTTAATTAGATAGTTTTGGGTTCAAAATGTTACAGATTTGCTATATCTTCTGTTATTCTTTATGTTGATTTAAAAACTGTGGCATATTATTTTTGGAAAAATGTGTTTTGATCCTTTTTCTCATGCTAAATTGATGCTGTGGGATGACCTAGTCCTCAAATTTGATTAAAAAAAACCATTTTATGAAAGATCTGGATGGATGCTGGGATGTCAACTAGTAGATAATAATGAGTTTTTATTATTTTCTGTTAAATAACGTTTGTCAGTTGCCACTTGCAATATTTATTGGTACCTCAGTTGGATCAGCAACATTTTCAGCCTCAGAGAACCCAAGTTATTAGAAGGAATCACTAAACCAGGGCTTTCCAAAGTGCCGCCACTGGCGACACACCAGCGGCGGCGGCGCGGGGGGGCGCGCGCACGGCGGCGGCGCACAGCGGCGTGCGTGTACGGCGGCAGCGGCAGCAGCCTCCGCTAAAACGTGGAAACACTGATACCGCACCACCGCCGCGCACACACACGCCGCCACTTCCGGGTGGTGTGGCGACACACCACGCTGTGTGTGGCAACACACTTTTGTGTCGCGACACAGTTTGGAAAGCTCTGCACTAAACCTTATGAGACCAAAAAGCTCACAACATTTATTTTTATTTATTTATTATTAATCATATTTATACCCCGCCTATCCCCTCCCTATCGGAGGACTCTAGGCGGCTTACAACATTGCAAATTCATATATATTATACATCCATTCATATATATCATTACCGCGCGCTAAGGGAGAGGGGTAAGGGAACCGACTCTTCTTCCGTAGGTATTGGACTACATGTCCCAGAATACCTCGCTTTTCCTAGTCGGCTACTGACGTCCTGGATGTTGCCGATCGGGTTCCGCCGTCCTCTGCCGCCATTCACGGGATTCCCGGGATCTTCTGTCGCTCCGAGGGCGACCCCCGACAGGACGCCGGCAAATTCTCCCACTTTAAAGTGGTACCCATTTATCTACTTGCATTTAGCTTTCGAACTGCTGGGTTGACAGGAGCTGGGACAAGTGACAAGAGCTCACTTCGCCACGCGGGGATTTGAACTGCCGACCATCAGACCGGCAGTCTTACAGCGGTTAAACCGCTGAGCTACCGCACCCCAATCATTTATTTCAATTTATGAATATCTGTTATCAATAAGTCAAACTGATATGTAAATTTTAAACACAGAATGGAATAAGAAATTGGAGACCTCAATTCTGTATGAACAATGGAGTAATGTTGTAACCTTAATACCAAAAATCTTGCTAAATCTCAGATTATGGTTTATACGATATAATATTTTGGACTTATTGGACTCCATTGTTTGTACAGAAAAGGAATGAGATGCAACCAGAATAATGCTTCATTAAAACATATTTTTGCAATATCCTAAAATTATTATGTCCTAGAAAGAAGTATTAAGACAAAGTTTAATATTTTCTAATGCACAAATTCTTTTGAACTATATACTTACTACATGGCAATTGACAGCTGGACACAGAAATGGATTCTCCGTGCCTTTGTTACTGCCACAAGATTAGTTATTCAAATTGGAAAGGCAAATTTATGACCCCAATTATCTAGTGCAGTGCTTTCCAAAGTCCCGCCGTTGGCGACACACCAACGGCGGCGGCGCAGGGTCATGCACGGCAGCGGCAACAGCCTCATGTTTCGCGCTAAAACCTGGAAGCGCTGATGGAGCGCCGCTGCTGTCACCGCGCACCGCCGCAGAGGCGGCGACGACACGCCATCAGCACTTCCAGGTTTTGTTGCAACACACTAAAGTGTCGTGACACAGAGTTTGGAAAGCTATGATCTAGTGGATTGAAGACCTGATGTTACCTGCAACTTATAGAGTTAGATTACAATTACAATTACAATGAAATGTGGTCATCTCCTAATGAGAGGGGATATATGAAACATATGAGGGAACTATGGATGGACAGAAGACCTACATGAACACTAACTGAGAAACAGCTAGTTACCCAATGCCTCAACATAGTGAAGAGGAAGCTGCTCTCACAACTTGAGAGAGACCAACTACACGTTACATCCCGGACTCAAGAAGACCCGGAAGAACTGGATGTGCAGCCAACACTTGAAGCTGAAACTTCACTGTCACCCACTCCATTACAGAGCATAGCAGTTGATATGAGGCATAAGATGAACTATGCATAACATAAACTAGCTACAGTCAACCCCCAAGACTGATTACCAAGGGTTAGTGGAAAAGTACCATCAGATATTATGCTAGAAGATGCCAATAGAGCCCTCACAACAATTCCTACTACCACCATAACTCAAACCAATGAACTGGTATACGCTACAGCCGCTGTAATCTTGGGGATTCTTGGCTACACGATCTAGAAGAACAGCAGTACATACCCCACCCCCTGGAAAATGAGGTAGGAGGCTAAGATCAAGGTAACTCAGAGAGAACTGGTGGAGCTACAGAAGGGTTTGGAGATTAAGGATAAGACTTGGCTACTGAAAAAATACAAGGGCCTGACTCCATCTGAAGCCCTAAAGACCGCTAAACAAAGGCTCACAGCACTGGCTACCAGGCTAAGGAGATACTCTAGAGAAGCAGAGGCCAGGAAGAATAATGCCCCTTTCGCCAAAGAACCATCCAAGGTGTACTCCCAACTGCAGTGCAACAACAGAGCCACCAACAGCAGAAACTGAACAGTACTGGAAGAACATATGGGAGAAAGAGAAGACACATACAGTAACATCAGTGCAAAGTGGCTGCAGGACCTGAGAACAGACCGCAGCTATCTCCCAGAACAGGAACCAGTCACCATTGCAGTAGTAGACATCCAACAGTGGGTCAAGAACATAAAGAGCTGGACAGCACCTGGGCTGGACATGATCCACACCTACTGGCTAAAGAAACTAAAGCAGTGATGAATGCCTAGCAGCACAGAAGCACTAGCTGCTAACAGCAGGCTCCCACCCAGACTGGCTAACACAAGGAAGGACAGTGCTGATCATGAAAGACCCCCACAAGGGAACAGCACCATCCAACTACCAGCCAATAATCTGCCTCCCCACAAGCTGGAAAGATCTATCAGGCATCATAGCCACCAAGCTACAGGACCATATGGATCAGTACATGAGCACAGTTCAGAAGGGCATTGGGAACAACACCAGAGGCTCAAAACACCAGTTGCTCATAGATAGAGCAGTTGCCCAAGACTCAGAGTCAGTCTCTCTCTCTCTCTCTCTCTCTCTCTCTCTCTCTCTCTCTCTCTCACACTCACACTCACACACACACACACACTTATATACATTAGAAGCCCCTCCTCTCTATATATACATACATACATACAAACACACACACACAATTTATGTTGTTGCATTTTTCTTTTTGTTATTCTTTTTGATATTTTATTTTTTCTCTTTCTGATTTGTTTTATTAAATATATAAAGCAAAAGAAATTAAAAATTAAAAGGCAATTTGCTTACTCTTGGTTTAGCAAGAGTCAGAGTGCCTGTGGGACGTTCACCAAATACTTTGATAGATGTTGACTTTGGGACTGGCTGCGGAAATCTAAAAAATGAAAGGAAAACCATTCAGAGTCATTCTTCAAATGAAACATTTTGCATACATTAAATTTAACTGTCCATGAAAACAGTTATTTTCACAAAATCAGATCTGCTATAATAACAGAATCTAATAGATCAAGAGTAGGTAATCTGCAGGTCCTCCAGATGTTTTGGACTCCCAATTCCCAAT
The DNA here is from genome assembly GCA_023362775.1 of Charina bottae. Classification (NCBI taxonomy): domain Eukaryota; kingdom Metazoa; phylum Chordata; class Lepidosauria; order Squamata; family Charinaidae; genus Charina; species Charina bottae. Next base: position 74,007,923 of record JALMGJ010000001.1, on the reverse strand, counting down.
ACAGCCAATGATAAGAGCTTACAAGAGCTGTCCAAAACATTTGGAGGGCTCCCAGGTTGTCTGAAACTGACTACAGCCCAGTGCAGATAACTGGTGATTACATGGAAACATCCATGTTGTTTTCTTGATAATATCATGGTGGTTCGCCATTGCCTTCTTTCAAGTTTTTCCCCCCAACTTCTCAATCTACTCTACAGTCTTGCAGTTTCCTGGTAATTAGGTGGGATTTCCCATCCAAGCACTATGTTTGTTCTTGCATAGGTTTTTCAAGATCAGCCAAAGTCAGCTAGCTACTGCCAGTTGCTGTAACAATATATAGTATAGGAGAAATAAACATTAGTTCTTTCAAGAAGCAAAGGGTGACTTTTTCTGTAGTTGGTGATGCAAGAAAGCAAAGAAAAAGGGACTGATAAAGATAGCTAATAAGAAATTGAAATCTTCATTCAACATAGATACTAGATATACTAGTAACAGTTTTCATTGCAGAATTTACAAATAAAGAGGCTCACAGTGCAATCTAATACAAACTAATGCTCAATGATAATGAACATTCTTTGTGATAATGGCACACTGATTTCTACAAGCCTATCTTACAAATTTCAACTTACTTTGTATTCTCATCCTCAAAAATTGTAAAAGCCGGTAATGCAGCAGGAGCACCAGGCTCAATGCTCACAGCCTCACCCGGATCTAAAAAGGAGAACAGAAAAGGAAAGAGATGATAGGTTTATATTTTCCCTGCATCTGGCTGAAGTGTCACAGGCAGAATGTATATATCCTGTAACTGCTTGACCTATTGCCCCCTGGACCAGCTTTAGCTTCCAAGTGGTCTTCAAGCTGTAAACCAAGCTGCAGTTTTCCAGTCTTGAGGTCACTAAGGCATAGGGGATTGTGAGAACCTCCTGATCCAAGAACTATCACAATTGGTACACAAGTTATAATTGTGCAAAAGCCTCCCTGACCACAGCTGCTCCCTGCTATTCAAACAGCGGCGGATCCAAGAGGATGGCGAAACTTAATTTTTCATTGCTTTTAATTTTGGTAGTACATGAAGGAATATAAATTAATCCATTGCATATGATTGGAGTGGCATATAAGCCCAAGAAGTAAGCAAGTAAATAATTATCCTTCACTTCAAAATACAAACCTAACCAGATAATTCCGATTAAGTTTAGATATATAATTCTCTCATCATAGGCAAATAATTTTTTTCTTTCTCTCTAAAAGCCAGCATTAGGCATGTGTATATCCCAAAGGTTTGTCACTACAAGAAAGTAAACAGACAAAAACATACCCTTGAACTAGTAGGTAATAATATGGAATCTGGCTGCTACTTACTGTAACTTATTAAAAATCTACAGCAATATCTAAAATTAATCCTCACTTTGTGGAGTCCTTGGTGCTCTCTGAGCCTTGTTGTTCTCTTGCAGATGTTTCATTGCCAGGCTAGGCAACATCTTCAGTGCGAAAAGGGAGTGGGACTTGCTCTCTGTTTATGTACCATGGCTTGTCCTGCTTGTGTTGGTGGGGGTGTTGTTCTCCTCTTAGGAGTTCCTTGCTTGGGCTGTTGTTTGCTGCTTGGTTGATTGACTGAGTTAATAGTTCCTTGATTAGGGTATATTGTGCTGTTTGATTGTTCCTCTGGTGCTAATCCTGGTGTTAATCTTTGCATATCTGGGTATTGATTGCCGGCAAGGAGGAGTTCTGGTCTTCTGGCTTTTCTATTGTCTCTTATGAATGGTATGTAAATGTTGTTTACCTCTATGTGTCTGTTGATGGCTGCTTTGTCTGAGTGCCAAGCTTCCAGGAATTCTCTAGCGTTTTTGGATTTGGCTTGGTCTAGTATGCTCACAGTTTCCCAGTTGAAAGTTGAGTCTGTCCATGTGTTGTGAGATTAAGGAGTTTTCATTGTGTCTTCTGACTGCTAGTTGGTGTTCATGGATGTGCTCTGCTAGTCTTCTGCCCATCTGTCCTACATAGTGGCTGCTAGTCCTTACACTGTATGTTGTAGATAACTCCAGTTTTTTCTTCTTGGGCTACAGGGTCTTTTGGGTTACTTAAGATGTTCTGAAGGGGTTTGGTTGGTGCGTTAGTGCTCGTCTGAATAATGTTATTACACAGCTTCTCTTGTGGGAGGTTGGGTTGTTGGGTAATGGAGCACTTTGTTAGTGTGGGTAGATTTCCGGTAGACTTGTGTTTCTAGAATGCCCTCATTTCCTCTACTGATGAGGATGTCCAAGAAGGGTAGTGTGTTGTTGTTTTCTTCTTCCCTTATGAATTTTATTCCATTGAAGATGTTGTTGATGGTTTCATGTGTTTCCTCCAGTTGTTCCTTTTTTATTATGACAAAGGTGCCATCTACATACCGGATCCATACTTTGGGTTGTATACGTGGAAGTGCTATCATTTCTAGACGCTGCATTACGATCTCTGCTATGAGTCCTGAAAGTGGTGATCCCATGGGTGTTCCTTTGATCACCACTTTCAGGATTCGTAGCAGAGATCGTAATGCAGTGTCTAGAAATGATAGTCTACCGAAAATCTACCCACACTAACCAAGTGCTCCATTACCAAAGCAACAACCCAACCTCCCACAAGAGAAGCTGTGTAAGAACGTTGTGCAGACGAGGACTAACTCACTGCAGCAACCCAGAACACCAGAAAAAGGAAACAGATAATCTATACAGCATCTTCCAGCAAAATTGATACCCACGCAACTTTATCAAAAAGTGCCTGACCACCCAACCCACTACAACACAACCAACAGAAGCTATGAAAAAGATAACACTGCCATACATCAGAAACATCTCAGAAATGACCAATAGACTGTTACAACTACATGGCATCACCATAGCACATAAACCAACCAAAACCCTTCAGAACATCTTAAGTAACCCAAAAGACCCAGTAGCCCAAGAAGAAAAAACTGGAGTTATCTACAACATACAGTGTAAGGACTGTAGCAGTCACTATGTAGGACAGACGGGCAGAAGACTAGCAGAGCACATCCACGAACACCAACTAGCAGTCAGAAGACACAATGAAAACTCCTTAATCTCACAACACATGGTCAGACTCAACCATACTTTCAACTGGGAAACTGAGCATCCTAGACAAAGACAAATCCAAAAACACTAGAGAATTCCTGGAAGCTTGGCACTCAGACAAAGCAGCCATCAACAGACACATAGAGGTAAACAACATTTACATACCATTCATAAGAGACAATAGAAAAGCCAGAAGACCAGAACGCCTCCTTGCCAGCAATCAATACCCAGATATGCAAAGATTAACACCAGGATTAGCACCAGAGGAACAATCAAACAACACAATATACCCTAATCAAGGAACTATTAACTCAGTCAATCAACCAAGCAGCAGACAACAGCCCAATCAAGGAACTCCTCAGGGGAGAACAACACCCCCACCAACACAAGCAGGACAAGCCAGGGTATATAAACAGAGAGCAAGTCCCACTCCCTTTTTGCACTGAAGATGTTGCCTAGTCTGGCAATGAAACATCTGCAAGAGAATATGTCGATGAAGGTTCTCAGTCATCCAGGTGGAACAGTCTGTAGCTTGAATCATGTCAACTGGATTTCTATTTTCTCAGTGGAAATGTTTCGCTCCTTATCCAAGGAGCTTCTTCAGTCTGAAGCTCCTTGGATAAGGAGCGAAACGTTTCCACTGAGAAAATAGAAATCCAGTTGACATGATTCAAGCTACAATCTGCAAGAGAACAACAAGGCTCAGAGAGCACCAAGGACTCCACAGTTCAACCCTGAGCTACAAATATTCTCTTTGATAATCCTCACTTTTGCTAATATAAAGAATATGAGATACAACTTTATTGGATCTGTTCTCTGGTTCACAAGGGATGAATACACACTGCTCAGAATAAATTTATACTTTAAAAATAATGAGGGAGGGGGAAAAAAACTCCCATCCATTGTTTTTAGGTCCTTCAGCTTTAGCATCCTGAAATCACTTTGGCAGAGATTAGTCCAATTAAGACTGCCTAACAACTCCTACAATCCAACACAAAATTCTTGAGAATTTGCAGAACTTGAGGCTCCAACTTTATGTTGAGGTCTCTCTCTCCTGTTTCACGACATCCATCAATAGTAGCCATGCTGGCTTGGATGATGGAAGCTGTAGTCCCAATCCATCTGGACATCCCCAAACTGAGGAAGACCAGTGAGAAGATATACCTATTTATCATTTGTAGATAATGATACTGTATTTACCTTTGTTTCTGAAGAAGGCCTCGGCATCTTCTTCTTCCTCATCTTCTGAAAGTATAGTGGTATCTTTTAGAGAAGACACTTGAAACATATCCATGATGAAACCTTGGCAAGTCAGGGAAAAATTCAAATTAAAGGACAGGTAAAGTAAAAAGCCCAAGCACACTTCAAGGCAAAACCATTGGTAACCATGGAGGTATTTAGACCTTTTGCTTTGAATTCATGAAGACCCAAGTTTTAGCTTGCTTTTTAATCCTAATAGGAGTTCCCAGTAGGTTTATATACAGGCTGGGCTCACATGTTGCCCTAAGCATAATGAGATTTTTTTAAAAAAAATTGTTTAGTGTATTATGTGCACCCACCTACTGGGGTTTGCAACTCCTGGTTTGAGTCTTACCACAGTATGGTTATGAAAATTGTGGCTTAGAGCGGTATATGAATCTGCTGCCAATAAAGCATCTATAAATCCTACCAAATTCTGACTTCTTTTCTTATCTTAGAAGAAATGGAGAACTATGTATTCTAAATCAAATTTTAAAGTTTCTATTAATCTGACTGAGAATCCTGTCATTATTCTGTATAAGTAGCATTTTAGATCACAAATATAAGGGAAATATGATAGGATTTCACCTAATGACCATTGAGAATGTCAATTTCTATGAGCATACATAATGGAAATAAAATAAAATACTAAAATAAAATGCAGTCAGAGATAGGAGAAATGAAGAGACAAATAACTACATATCATTTAACTCCAGATTTTCCTGCATAATATAAATTATTATTGTGATCCAAGAAGTTAACATAAAATTGTAATTAATTGCTTCTACATGATGGAATGTATTCTTGTCAGCCCCACTCTTGTCACTTTCAGGAAACAGTCAAGGCCTTCCTCTTCAGCCTCACCATTTCAGCTTAAGTTACTTTATAGTGATATTTGCTGTTTTTAGGAGATATTGTTTGTTTTAATTGCAAACCAAATAGAAGTGTGTGAGTTAGGTTACCAGCTGAAAAATATTGACCATGTCTTTCTTGTGGTAAAACACATTTGAAAAACTGTTTCTGTAAATACATGTTTTTTAAAAACTGGATAATTAACTCACATTTTAATCAAGTTTTATCATGGTAATTTAAATGTACTTATGGATTATTGATGTATACTATTTTTCTTATCACTTATTGGTTTGGATAATCAGTTTCATCAGTTGGTTCAATCAAGATACTTTTTGAAACTGTATGTACACACACACAGAGAGAGAGAGAGACGTTGGCATCTTTAGTAAATTTGCTTAGTATGTTAACTATGGAACACTAACAAGTGCACACAAAATTGTCATCTCCAATCCACCCTTTCTTTTGCAACTCAATGCTGGCTAACAGATGGAAGCAAATGTGGAGAAGGAGAACAAAATCCTTAGCTACATTTTCTGGTAAGAACCAGAGAAATAAAGGAGGAAAACAACTTTACAGCTTTTTTGGTAAAGAAGTCTGCATGTTCTAATTATTTTTAATGTTTTGCTTTTAATTAAACAGAAAAAAAGAAAAAAAGTAAAACAAACTTACTGTATATATCAGAGCTTCTTACACATGTATATGCATGTATAAAACAAATGTTTTTGCTATGTCTAACATTGTTATATTCTGGGAAAAATTACATACATTAGACTTTGAGACAGGGTTTCATATTTTTCAACGTCACATTTTCTTTTGAGATATGTACCTGGTACATGGAAACTGACTGCTGGACAACGGAAATGGATTCTCCGTGTCCTTTTATTACTATGAGACTAGTCCTTCAACATCGGAAAGATAAATTTATGGCCCAATTATTCTGTGAATTGAAGACCTGATATTACTTGTGAATTATGAATAAGTTGTGTACAGGTAGAAATTATATTTATGGATGATTACAAAGATTTATTTATTTATTTATTTATTTATTTTCTATCCCGCCTTTAATTTTATAAATAACTCAAGGCGGTGAACATATCTAATACTCCTTCCTCCTCCTATTTTCCCCACAACAACAACACTGTGAGGTGAGTTGGGCTGAGAGAGAGGGACTGGCCCAAGGTCACCCAGCTGGCTTTCATGCCTAAGGCGGGACTAGAACTCTCAGTCTCCTGGTTTCTAGCCCGTTGCCTTAACCACTAGACCAAACTGGCGCGCGCACGCGCCATCTCTATATATATATATATGGCCATCTTTTACTGAAACTGTTGCATAAAACTTTATAAACATATATGCCCTTTCTATTCTACCCAATCACCACTTCCAGAATTCTTTCCCTGCATATCCCGTTGTATGCATTGTAAGGCAGCTACTCACTCACCTGAATGGGCTTCTTCCTGCATGCTTACCAATCTTAAGAGTCTATAAAATAAGATTAAACAGCCCAATAAATGTCCCACAGTCTTTTTTAAACAGGCTTTATACTTACCCAAGGCTTCCTTTGTGTGAACAGTAGGAGAAGGTTGTACTTTAGATGGGGTTGCTTGCATTATGCTTGATGTATTTGGAGTGGCATGGCGGTGATTAAAAAAAACTGAAGTATTCCTGTTATCTGGTACTAAAAAAGCAATATAAGAATTTGACAGAGGCACACAGAGGTTTAAGATTCATTCTTACTCCTGCTGCAGATATGATACAGTAACAATGGAAGAGTAAAAAAAAAGAAATTTCTTTGATTTTTGGATTGATATGCCTCCCCCCCTTTTTTTAAAAAAGATAGCTCCTAATACTGATAGATGAGACATTTAAGCTGTAACTTCCCATACATTCAGAACAGTAGCAAAAATCTCACTGAAGAATAAAATAATTTAATATTAACTAAAGAGTAAAAAGATTACATTAGCCAAGTTTTATTTAGATTCCCAAAAGCCCATTGCAGCTTCTGAAGCATTTGTCTGGCCTCTCTAGTACAACTAGAATTCAAGAAGTAGGAATTAGGGGGTGAAATTCAAGTGTGTAGAGCTGGTACAATTGGTGATTCCCTGTACTTGATCTAAAGAATTGGAGGGAGAGGAATGGGACATCCCTTTGTATAGGCAGTAGCCCTCATGCAAGATACACGTCACTATCAACAATATTTTAATAATCTTATTCTTTTAATAGTTTGGAGTTATAGTTGTATCCTACCAACTGTATCTCTCCAAATCTCTCATGGCAACATAGACATTTAACTCCCCGCATATTTTATCTTTAGCCTCATGACAAAAGTTAGGCTGAAATCTAAGACCTCTCATCTATAGGGATTGAATCTGGTCCTTCCAGTTATGAGCATTCCCCCATCATAGGCCTTGTCCCCCTAACCAGAGTCTGTGTATTGAACAAGGCATGTGAAAAGTAGTACCTGAACAAGTACACATTTGGATTCCCTACACAACTGGGGGAGTATACACAACAGAGTTCTTTCCACTCAACACACAGACCTTGAAAGTGCATAATTGCATCATGTTGCCAGGAGATTATATTTGAAAATGGTGGCATTGGGATTTGAACATGGATCTCTGCATCTCCTGTGGGGGAGATGGCGCGGTGATAAAAGTCTAATAAATAAATAAATAAATTTCTAATCCAACATGTTAACCATTACATCACAGTGGCTCTCACAATTGGGCAGGACTACATATGAAAAGAGTTGCTCATAACTATGAAGCCCTTTCAATCAATTGTATCAACATTATTGATACTTGATGAATTCAAGCCTCCAGGGTCAGATGGATTACATCCCAGGGTGATCTGACTATAATCTTGGAGCACTCCTGTAATACACAGGAAGTGCCAGAAGATTGAAGAAGAGCCAATGTTGTTCCAATCAAAAAAAGGGGGAAAAGTTGACTCAGGAAACTACCAACCAATCAGCTTGACATCAATACCTGGGAAAATCCTACAAAAGATCATCAGAAGATCATCAAACAGTAGGCTTCCAAGCACTTAGACAGGAACAAGATGATTACTAGAGACCAAGATGGATTTGTTAAAAATAGGTTGGGCCAGACTAATCTTACTGTTTTTTAAAGAATGTGGCTAGATTAGTAGAGCAAGGAAATGCTGTGGATGTAGTGTAACAAACTTCAGTAAGGCGTTTGATAAAATTGGCCATAGTCTCCTTCTTGATAAAATGGAAACATGTGAGGTGGATGGTCTCACTACCAGATGGATTCACAGTTGGTTGAACATGTGGCCCTGTTTATATGAAGAGAAGTATTTAGTGGGCCACCTCAAGGTTCTGTCCTGGGCCTAGCACTCTTCGATTATTTTTTAGAAATAACTTTGACAAGGGGATAGAAAGAACACTGAGCAAATCTGAAGACAACACAAAGCTGGAAGGGATTCCTCAGAAGACAGGCTCGGGATTCAAAAAGATCTCGACAGATCTGAACACTGAGTCTTTTCCAACAAAATGCAGTTTAGTGGTGAGAAATCTAATGTCCTGCACATAAGTAGGAAAAATCAGATGTACAGATACAAGGTAAGTGATACCTGGCTCAGCAGTAGTACTTGTGAGAAGGATCTGAGTGTCCTGGTAGATCACAAATTAAGCATGAGCCAGTAGTACTGTATGCAACAGCTAAAAGAACCAATTCAATATTGGGCTGCATCAACAGAATATAATGTTGAGACTATGGAAGGTAGTTCTACTCTATACTGCATCAGTCAGACTGCATCTGGAATACTGTGTCCAGTTTTGGTCACCATAATACAAGGAGGATCCTGAAGAACTAGAAGAGTCCAGAGAAGAGCAACAAAGATGGTGAGAGGCCTGGAAAAATTGTTAAAAGAACTGGATATATTTAGTCTCAAGAAAAGAAGGCTAAGGGGAAAGATGATTAGCAGTCTTCCAATACTTGAACAGCTATCACAGGAAAGAGAGTAACCAACAAGTAGAAGCTTTAGGGAGAGAGATCCAAACTTGAAATAAGGAATAATTTCTTGACTATGAGAATGGAATGGGGAGAAACCGGCTGCAAATTAACCCTACCAAGACCGAGTGGTTGTGGGTCTTTAGCCCCCAGGTCACGCAAGTTGACATCTTTGACTCTGGATGGGATAACAGATTTGGTACAGAATTTGGGGTTCTCTTGGACTCACATCTCTTGCTCGTAAAGCAAGTGGTAGCTGTGGCCAGGTAGGCCTTTGTACAAATTAATCATATGCACCAAATGCATCTATTCCTGCTCTGGGGAGAGATTTGGATGAGAAGACCTCTAAGATCGCTGTTGTGGGTCTTCCGGGCTGTGTGGCCGTGTTCTGGAAGTTGTGGTTCCTAACGTTTCGCCAGCATCTGTGGCCAGCATCTTCAGAGGGCAGGAGCACAGACAGAAGCGAAATCTCTGTGCCCAGGTAGAGTGGGCTAGAGTGCCCACTCTAGCCAGAGTGGTACCTGGGCACAGAGATTTCGCTTCTGTCTGTGCTCCTGCCCTCTGAAGATGCTGGCCACAGATGCTGGCGAAACGTTAGGAACCACAACTTCCAGAACACGGCCACACAGCCCGGAAGACCCACAACAGCCATCGAACTCCGGCCGTGAAAGCCTTCGATAATACCTCTAAGATCCCTTATAACCCTATGATACTATGCTTCTAAGGATCTTGACCATCTTTGGGCCTCAGACTACAGGCTGCAAAAGAAAAAAGCACAGCAAAATGTATTGTTCAACCTCAAGTATGGATTCGTAACCCATTAGAGCACTCACAGAGTATTATGAAGACAGCAAGAGAATACATTATTACCGTCTCTCATTTCAATGGAATCCTGCTCTTTCCGATTTGAAGGATCTATGTGCCTGCACAGAAAAATCATCACATAAATTATCCCATATTAATCTGCTTCTAATTATTACAAGGACAAAAGTTGTACTGAAATGTGATCAATATAGAGCAGTGTTTCTCAACCTTGACAGCTTTAAGATGCGTGGACTTCAACTCCCAGAATTCCCCAGCCAGCATTTAAAGAAAGCGGCATGGTTGTCTGAAAATGGGATCCTATTATAAGTGCTGGGATGGTTTTACATTTCATAACATAATTGCATTTTATGAATTACAGTACATAAAATGAAATGGTATCCAATCCCACTTCAGAGACTGACTTTTATCAAGAATGCACCTTGGAATACAAGACCCTGTTAATCATCCACTGGCACTAAAAGAATCGTAGGCCTTGGGGACAGGGTGATCGTGGACCCTTTTTTGTTTTGCTTCTTTTGTTTTATTTTGACCTGATTTGTTTTGGGGTTTGTTTTGTTTTTTGGTATTTTGCTCTTCTGGTCAGCTGTTTTTCTTTTAATATGTTGGTTTTTTAGTTGCAAGCCACCCAGAATCGTTTAGGAGTCAGGTGGCCTATAAGTTAAACAAACAAACAAATGTCTAAATGCCAGCTGGGAAGTCAAATCTTAAACTTTTAAATTAAATTAAAATTTTAATATTTTAACAACGTGCTGAATATTGGATTTTAAATCTCATAATTATTCATAGAGTAAATCTTATTCGTACAAGTCTCCCAGCGCCTGTAGCGACATATGGAGGGGAATGGGTTCACATGCATCAGGCTGATTGCTGCTAATACTAATTCTGAGGAGTAAATATCATAGGAATACAAACTTCACAGATCAGCAGCCCAGGGCTTTCCAAACTGTGTGTCGCGACACAATACTGTGTCGCCTGGGGGCCCCAAGTGTGTCGCGTGACAACCCGGAAGCGCTGATGAAAATGCCCTCGGTTCCGGCAGGGAGGCGAAAATCGCGTGCACATGCTGCCGGCCGCCCGGGGTGGAAATTCTCCGCGCCAATCAGCTGTGCGCCGGGAAGCCCAGCAGCATGCGCACGCTCGCACGGCGAGGCTTTTCACCTCCCTGCCGGAACCAAGGGCATTTTCGGGGTCCCCGGAGCCTGCCCTTTCGAAGGGGCAGGCTCTGGGGACCCCGAAAATGCCCTCGGTTCTGGTAGGGAGGTGAAAATTGCGCACTGTCAGGCTTCCCGGCGCACAGCTGATCGGCGCAGAGAATTTCCACCCCACCCCCCGTGCCGATCAGCTGTGCGCCGGGAAGGCCAGCAGCACGCAATTTTCTCCTCCCTGCCAGAACCGAGGGCATTTTCGGGGTCCCCAGAGCCTGCCCTTTCGAAGGGGCAGCCGCTGCCACCACGGCGGCAACCCGGAAGCACCGCCGGCACTTCCGGGGTTTTGTACGCCGCACTGGCGACAGCGCTTCCGGGTTTTTGTGGGCCGGCTGTTGGTGTGTCGCCAACGGCAAAAGTTTGGAAAGCCCTGATCTAAACATCCTCAATAGCAGCACTGTACGTATTAAATTGTGGTTTTTTTAACCATGGTTTGTTGAACATGTTATGGGGGTCTGGCTCACCCGTAACCTAAGTTATAAACTACAAATACCAATAGCTAGATTTGTGTTTGGCAAAAATTAATCAAACCATATGATATCTTTATACGATATATGAATCCAGGCAATACATCATACACAAGATGTAACAATGGATCTAGTTCCCATCTGTCCGCAGAATGTTCATTCTTGGATAAAAAACAAGAGAAGAAATCTGACTTTTACTTACATCTCTCCATCGTGGCAATTATGGGTGATGGTAGCATGTTCCTGAGGTGGCTGGACAGAATCGTTACTGCTGAATTGAAGTCTACACAGGCTACTTGCACATTCCTCAAGATCAGGATGAGTTTCAAATGCAGCTTTTTCACTTACAGCAGTCAACAGAGAATCAAATACTGACTGTTGCCCAAGAATTTCATCAGTATTGCTCACATTGCTCATCATTGCCAAGGAAGCTGAAGGCACTCCAACCGAAATCTCCTTGAAAGCGGATCTTTGTGGGTGATTTCCAATACGCTGGGAAGCTAAAGCACCTCCTGATAAACTTTGATGTTCTGTCCCCAAATAAAGAGTATTCTGAGTTGCAGAAGAAGCTGTCCATTCTGGCCAACACTGTGCTGCTCTGACTTGTACACATCGATCATCCTTATTAAATTAAGAGCAAAATACAAACTTGTATGGTTGTATTTTTAAGTGACTTCTTGCCATCTGTCTACAGTACTTCATATTTTACTGATTTCCATGCCCTAGTGTACTCATAGAGCAGTTTTGGTATCCCCTCTGCAAGACTTTATTTTTTAGAAACACTAACTATACTTACATGCATATCATTCTTTATCAATATTTTACAACTTCCTTGCCGTGTTGGACTATAACTCCCAGAAACCCCAGCCAATTCCAGGGTTTAGATTGGAAAAGTGTTTCACTACATTATAAAAATAAGAATTTTAAAGTTACACTAGAATGACCCATTTAAAGGCCTTGTTTTTGTTTTGGCGCACATTATAATATAATATAATATAATATAATATAATATAATATAATATAATATAATATAATATAATATAACCGCCCAGAGTCCCCTTGTGGGGGGAGATGGGCGGTGATATAAATCAAACAATAAATAAATAAATAAATAAATAAATAAATAAATAAATAATCAATCAATCAATCAAGATGAAATCTATTCAAATAGTAATCCCTACTGATTTTAATTGGACTAAAGGAAGACCCATGTTTCACTCATAAAAAGAACTACTTGATAGAGAAGATCCAAGTTTCTAACCCAGCTTCTCTAGTTAAAAAGCTAGGAATATCTTGGGAAGCTATTACCATTCAAAACAAGAGAATCTTACCTAAAGTTCTAATGAACTAGTTGCATATGTTCATTAAATAGCAGGAAAATTACCTTGTACAAATAAAGAACATATATAGATTTGAAGTTAGATAGTTCTGGAAGAGCTCTTGAAAATGTCTATAGGTCCCTTACAATTAAAATTCTGCTTCTGAATAGACACTATGAAGTAGACATTCTTGATCATTCTTCATAGAGGGAAATAAGTAGACACTAGAGCAGGGTTTCTCAGCCAGGGTTCCATGAGAGGTCACTAGGGGTTCCCTGGGAGATCACGGTTTATTTTAAAAATTATTTCAAATTCAGGCAACTTCACATTAAAGAAGTTAGTTTCATTCTTTATTTTCAGTTTAAGAACACTGTTAATGCATATTGTATATACAGGGCTACACGTGAAACGAATATAATAATTTTGTAACTTCTGGCGTATATTTGAGCCTGAACGTGCAGGGGTGAAAAATATTTCAAGGGTTCCTCCAGGGTCAAAAGGCTGAGAAAGGCTGCACTAGAGCAAGGCCTTTCTTCAATCACATTTTTCCAGGAGTGATACTGTATGTCCAGATGTTGCTGGACTGCAGCTCCTAGCAGCCCTAGCCAGCACAGCCAGTGGTGAGAAGTGCTGGGAGCTCTAGTTCATCCAAGACAGCTATGGATGATGAGAACAGTGGTTCCAAACACTGGGAAGTACTAGCTGCAGAAGACTGATTTATAAGAGTAATACCCCCCACACACACAGAGATACAAATAAATCACATTGCAAATATACCCCTGTAGAGCTTAGCAGGGACTGGGGAGCAACTGGCTGCAATACATCTTTCTGGCATGAAGATGATGTTTGGGAGAGCTGGTCCAGTTTCTGCTGCAGTTCCTGTAGTTCCAGGAGGTCACTTTCTTTCTTTTTCATAAACTCTTTGTCTTCATTCTCTGAAAACATCAAAACCCATACATGAGCAATATTTTTAAATAGTTATTTCCATCCCCTTGAATGTTAAAAGCTTGTATATTTTTAGTAACTCTGACCCTCACCACCCCAACGAGGCAGGAAAATAAGACAGAATGTCAAATAACACTTGTTATCAATGCCCAGCAGTCAGTCAGTCATCTCTTTCTGGTGCAGACTGGCATATGATTTTGCATTTGTGCTGCCTTTCACAGGCCAGAATGGCATCTCGTGTGTGGTATGAGACCTTAGCCTGTCACTGTGAAGAGTCCGAATGCATGTAGGATAGATCCAGGTTAATTTATTTGCATTTACACCCCACTGAAATCAATGGGCAGTTACTGATGACTTTAATCTCACTGGAATCAGTAAGACTTCACTGCTGGTAACTTAAGCCATAATGTTATTTATGAGTGTCTGAATATGCATGATGTATGAACAAGATCTAGGAAAATACCATGGTTTGTTTTTAGGGAACAAAGCATTTAAAGCTATGATGTGTTAGCCTACTGATTTCATCTCTTGTTTACCAATGTATCGTCACTTACTCCTGGTTTATATTTGTGCCTAAGTTACTAATCAGTCCAGAGATAGAAGACAAAAGCAGTGAAAAAGGAAACCAAACCAGGAAATGCTTTGCTCATCTACAGCACTGACTGGAAGCTTGTTTCGACAAAACTCATTTAAATCTGATTTTGGCTTAGCATATGTGGAAAGTATTATGTTCCATCTTCAACCCATGAAACTGAGCTAACTGAGCAAAACTGTAGAATTACCCCATTCCTTGTGCCTTTTCAAGCGTTCTGCCTTCTTCAAATATGCTTTGGCTCTCACTTCTTCAAAGCACAGTTCAGAACCTTCACAGTAGAGAAGAGCCTTGACATACATTGCCTTCTGCTCAAGGGCAGCATGACTTGATGGCATTGGTACAACCTCTGACTTGGAAATGGTGGTAATGTACTTGGGTTTTTCTCTGGGGCGAAAAATGAATTTACGGTACTTTACAGCAGCACCAGAAACAACACAGAAGTAAGAAGTGATGATTAAGCACAAGCAACATTCTATCCAATCAATAAAGGTAGATGAATCCTTTGAGAAATGTTATTTGCTACTGACAGATGATGCAGTGGCTAGATCACAGGACATAAGCTATGGGAAATCAAGGCCCAAAGCTTCATTCACATACTAAATTTATTGATTTGGGCCAGTACTTTTCTCATGATTAAAAAGGGGACAGGCAATACTCTGAGTATGCTTATTCTTAGGCAAATTTAAGAACTTGAGCAGGTATGAGATAAATCTCTTTGGGGCTATATTCCAAAATGGGTGCACCTACGAAAAAACAACTATTTTACTCAGAGGTGTCCACAGGAGGGGTTAGGGTTAAAAAAGAAGTGGAGCCTCAATCACATGATTATGGCCACAATCTTGACTTCTTTGGACACCCCCCCCCGACACCCACGTTTTTTTTGTTTTTGTCAGCTAAAATTCAGTGCAGATATTGGGACTGCTCCCCCAGATTCAAAGAACAAATAAGTATATATGGGCAAAATGTTCCCTCACACATACCAGATCTCGGCATATATAAATGAACTAATGGTGAAATTATGAATTTACCTAATTGAACACTGTGTTCCTAAAACATCAATTACTTACATATTCTCCGGTCCCCTGCAAGTGATGGGATATGATTCAGAACTGTTTGGACTCTAGAAAATAAGTTAAAAGTTCAAACTGAGGATTTGTCTAGCAAGGACTTCAATGTTTTTTTGCAAATTGGAGGGAGAGAAAATGGAAGACAAACACTGAAGACTATTTCCAAATCTAACCGAACGAAGCATCTACTGTGGTCTTGTAGAAAGCTATACTTGCATATCATCTCTATGAGGCAACTGATGCATTGGGTTTTTTTGTTTGTTTGTTATATGGGTGCTCATTTAAAGGAGGGTTGGGGAGGTATAAAAAAGTAAAGGTAAAGGTTCCCCCCACACATTTGTGCAGTCGTGTCCGACTCTAGGGGCTGGTGCTCATCTCCATTTGTTAGCCGAAGAGCCAGCGTTGTCCGAAGACACTTCCATGGTCATGTGGCCGCATGACGCACGCGGAACGCTGTTACCTACCCACCGAAGTGGTACCTATTAATCTACTTGCATTTGCATGCTTTCGAATTGCTAGGTTGGCAAGAGCTAGAGCTGGAGCTAGTGCGGGAGCTCACTCTGTCACGCGGGGCTAGGGATTCGAACCTCCGAACTTGCGATCTTCTGATCGACAAGCCTGGCATCTTACCCGCTGAGCCACCACGCCCCTTTTGGGGAGGTATAGAGGTTTCTAAAAAATCAAGAAGGGAAGTGCTGCCAAAGAGTTTGGGAACCCCTGCTCTAAATGGTAGGAAAAGGTGAGGAGCAGGTGGAACTTCCCATTTCCTGAAAGAAGGTGCCAGCATGCTGAAATGGCAATGTGTTGGCAAGGGGTTCATCACAGAAAACATATTGGTCACATTCAGGCATAACACAGGGAGTGGGAGTCCCTGTGGCCCTCCATGGTACTGAACTTTAAGCCCCAGCATTCTTTAGCTTTGGTCCTACTGTCTGACTGGGGTACCTGGGATTTGTAGCTCAGAAAAGGATTTCCATCTGTGTTAAAATGAAGTCTAGAGGAATCTGGCTGAAGTCTTTCGACTTGCAATCTCTTCTCCCTTCCTTTTAAATGGCTGCAGCTTCTATTTTGAAGAACCACAGTTTTTCAGGATGTTCAAACTTAGAAAAACATTATTAATCTTAATTATGGTTTAGGCCAAGGGTGGGGCCAAAAACTAGCATCCCAACCTGCCTGCAGGCTTCAAGAAGCTATCTGGTGATGTGGTGAAGACACTGGAAAGGGCAGAGCTAAAAATGTTCATCTATTTTTTTCTTGATTGGAATTTTTTAAGCGTGGAAATGGGAATAGTTATATTTGGTAATGCTTTGGGCAATCTGGGTCTTAACAGATGCCGGTAGAAGCATATAAGAATTCCAAACAGTAGTTATTTAAATAATAGCATATTTTAATGCCATTAAAATGTAAAAGCAAAACATCACAATCATAACAGCATAAACAGAAAACTTATCAAATCTTGATTTATAGCTGTACAATTAACAAAGAAAAATGCAGGTATAAATTGGATTATCCTACATATCATGGTATGTTTAATAATGGATACTATTTTTAGTTACCTGGCTCCGGTAGGGACAGGCCAAGTCATTTTTAGAAGCCAACTGATTGGACATCTGAGGATTACGTTGCTGCAAAACACCAACTACAGAAGAATATACTGTTAGACATGTAAAACTGGGCACCAATAATCAGAAGCAACGCTGGACCAAAACTCTGGTAATTTCTAAACCAGCTTTACCCTACGCAAGGCCTTTCAGATGTCCTGGACTACAATTCCTGCCATCTACAGCTGACATGCCTGCTTGCTATTTTGGCTGTTGATGTTGGCAGTTCTTATCCAATGCATTTGGAGAGCCAGGTTAGGGCCCACTCCCACAAGATGATTGCAGAGAACTAAACTAGATTTTAGAGAAGGGTCTATGTTTCTTTATGTTTGCATTTTCAGGCTAGACCAACTCAAAAGAAAAATACTGCAATCTCATTACACCCATATATTACATGCTGAAGGCAGAAAGCAGTCAAGAACAGACTAAAAATAGCTGTCTAGTGGACACAATACAACCCCTCTCTACAAGAGAATTGTAATAATGCCAGCATCGTGTTGATTTTTTTTAAAGAACACTAATATTCTAAGAGTGGAACTAACTCTTAATGATTTGCATCCTACACAAATAACTTAAGGAAGCTTATGCAAGAAAAATTCCCCAAGCTCTGACCCTTCCTGAACTCTGGAAGATCTGCGTGTTTCTGAACTGAGTGGAATGAAGCCAAAGGGGCACTGTCCCACATGCAAGTCCACCAGTCCAAAAAGACTGCCTAGCCCTCAAGCCTTTCTTGAATGCCATCTTGAATTGAATCCCAAACATCACAGGCCGTGGTGACTTTGCAGGCAATTTAGCCCATTTAGCTCAATGTACGAAATCCATAATAAACCATCTTGAAGTATTATCCGGCCTCTTCACTTGCAGATCTCAACAACAGGGCAAAATAAATAATTACCAAGGCCTTTTTGCTAACATTGAACTGAAATAACTTATTCTGTTAACTTCATGCTATTAGATCAAGTTTTGCCCTCTTGGGCACGGAAACAAATCTTGCTTTGTTCTCTGAGACAATCCTTCAGGTATCCGGCCAGTGCAATCCCACCACCACCACCACCACGCTAATCCCCAGTCTAATGCTCATCAATTCCTTTCACCTCTTCTCTTGGCCCTTGTTTTCTATAATCTTTGTTGGGTTTCTCAGAACCTATCACCGATGCTGTGTGCAGCCCTACCTACCAGCAACCTCCCTTTGCCCATACACTTATACTGGCTGGATTCAACCAACATGCGAACACCTGGCTTAACGGTAATGTTCAGTTTTCAATTAAAAAGCTAATGAATTACTGTGGTTTCGGAGCACACACACAATCCATATGAAAGCAGATGCACTTGATATTATTTTTCAGATGCTTTTGCTATGCGATGGAAAACAGAGTTGAACTGTTGGAGAGAGGAGCAGCCCTATGCTGCAGTAGTACTTGTAAGTATCAATTTTTTGATATTATTATACAAACATGTTCTTCCCCAACAAGAGATCATCCAAGTCCCCTAAATCTAATACTCCACTTTGACAAATCTCAAAGTCCAAGGAAGGCTGAACCACCACCACCACCCGTTTTTAAAATAACTCAAATTGGGACGTCTCTTGAGGGAAGTATAGTTTCCTTAATGTTGGAGAAATACCAAGATTTTTTTTAAAAATCAACCTATTACATGGCAATACATTAATGGAATCAGACCCACCTTGAGTTGAAATTTGATTCTGGGGCAAGCTATTCTGTAACAACCTAGGATTAAAGTGGAAAGGGATTAACCAAGGCTGGAAATCAAAGACAAGAAATGCAAATTCTTCTCTATTTAATTTAAGAACTGGAAGAAAAATAAAAACCTTATTTCAGTAGTGTTAAAAGGCAGCTTACAAGTATACAGTATCACCTACATAAAGAAACACATGAGAGTTTCCAAAAGCTTGTCACACTGAAATTGCTGGCTAGTCCAGATATGCTGGCTAGATATGTTTTCCAATTAAGGTAATCAGCATAACAAACAGAAGACTACTCAATACATCAATCTCTCTGAGATTTGTTAAATTCTCATTTTAAGCCTTGCCATCGCAAGATGAACAGTGAAGGAGCAGTACATAAGTCCCTTGTATTTGTAATTCTGTTTTCTAGCACCAGATAACACATTGGTCTGAAGTCTCAGTACATACCTGTTTTCCCTGCCCCCGTGACAAAGATAGTTATTTACATAGACTGACATCAGCAGGACAATCTTTTTCTCCGCTTTCTAGTTTAAATTTCTATTTAACTTCCCAACTAGAATGTTTCTCTTAGTACTTTTAAAGGAGTAAGCAATAGTAGCACAGTGGAACTTACTTTCCAGTAAAAAGAACTGCACCATTAGACTGCATATGCACAAAATGTGATTTAGTTTTGCTTATCTATTATACAAGCACTTGCTTATAGTAGCACCACCACTACTACCCTTTATTAGGTTAATATTTTCCTAGCCTGTCTGCAGTCACAGCTACTTGGTCAGTCCACCAATCCATGTGATGGTTTAGAGCAGTGTTTCTCAACCTTGGTGGCTTTAAGATGTGTGGACTTCAACTTCAAGTTGAAGTTCACACATCTTAAAGCCACCAAGGTTGAGAAACACTGGTTTAGAGAGATCTGATCAGGGTATAGTAAAAGCCTTCATATGTTTTCACGCTCACTGATTCATTCCCCCCCCCCCTTTATACACAAAACTGAAAGTTTCCACTGTTCAGTAAATCCTAGTTCCCCAGTTATGGAAATATCTACAAATTCTTGGACTTTGCAGTCTAATTATATATTAGAATCAAGTCCCACTAGCCATTACATACAGTAGTTTATATATTCCACAGAATTCTCAGTTTAAATAGATTATATCTAGGTACTTTTTCAAAGTACATAGTCTTAGATACATATATTTAAACACAAATCCTTGCCATTTTTACCAGCAAATTAACTGAGAAAAGGCACAAAACAAATGTATATAATAAAGTGATATAGATCAGAAATGGATTTTCATTCTCCTCCTCTAATATGACAAGAAAGAAGAGGATCATGCACAAAACAAACATTATTAGTTTTTACGCAGGGACCCAGTCAAGTAACAAGAAGGGAGATCACTGCCTTTAGGCACCAAAAGAAGGAAAGAAACCCAGCACTGAGATACTCAATTCCACAGAGTTAGGCTTTATTTTAGCAGACGCCAGTACTAATCTGAAGATACAAAGTAATGATCAGCTATTGATGAACTATTAAATTAGATCTAAATGCATGTTACTGTGCTGGATTGCAATCAACAAGAAATACTACAGAGGAGCAAGCAGATCTTATCTACCTCTGCAAACCTGCTTTAACAAAATGAAGAAGGGAAATATCAAACACAGGAATCAAAGATCACTCTAATTACAGGTAGACCTCAGGTTAGGACGGCAATTGGGACCGGGATTGCCATAGCTAAGCGATGCAGTCATAAAGCATGACGTCACACGACTGCATTGCTTAGCGACAGTCCCACAAGCCCCAGCAGTTCTGGTTGCTGTCGTAACCCCAGGACACGTGGGTCGTTAAGCAGGAAGCGGCGGGGGGGGGGGGAGGCCAGGGGAAACCTTGGGAGGGCTAGTGCAGGCCACGCATGAGTTGGGGGAAGCCAGGGGAGGGCTTGGGAGGCCTGGCGCAGGCCGCAAGCGCAGGAAAGCCAGAGGGTGGACAACATGGTGGGTGCGAGTGCAGGAAGGCCAGGAGGTGGATAGCACAGCGGGGTGCGAGCACAGAAAGACCTGGGGGACTTCTCAGAGAGACTTGCAACCTTCCCTGCAGGCTTCCCCATTGACTTTGCTTGTGGAAAGCTGGCAGAGGAGGTCACAAATGGCAATCACATGACCGCAGGACACTGCAACCGTGTTAAGTGCAAGCTGGTTGCCAAGCACCTGAATCGCAATCAGATGACGAGGGCGCTGCAACAGCCGGAAGTTCGAGGACTGGTTGTAAGTACCACTTGTTCACTGCCGTTGCAACTTTGAACGGTCGCTGAATGAGTGGTCGTTAACTGAGGACTACCAGTAGTCCTCACTTAATGACCCTAATTGGGACTGGCAACTCCGCCACTAAGCGAAGTGGTCGCAAAGAGGGAAATCATGTGACCGCAACCGTGCTTTTCGGCTGGAAAGAAACAATACTAGTCAGTTTCACACCTTCAGCTTTGGTTTGCCTCCTAACCACTCCCCCGCCCTTTGGAATGCTCGAGTGCCTGCTTACTGTCTTGTACACATCGCAAGCAATGTGATCATGCTGCAGCCCAGGGTTGCGAGCTGCAGGCACACTACACAAACAGTTTACAGTACTCTCTTGAAATCAGGGGGGGGGGGGGAGAGAAAAAGCAAGAGATTTCTGTAATTGCATTGCTCTTGATGTATAGAAGAGCAAACGACTTACTCTCTTGAAATATCTTTCTCTCCAATTTCTCCACTCTGTGAGGCGTGGGGGGAAGAGTCAGGCACAGGGGAGATTGCCTACAGAAATCACATGCTTTTTTTCTCCCCACCCCCTTGCAGAGCAGAAATTGGAGAAAAAGAGATTTCAAGAGAGAACTGTAAGCTGTTTGTGTAGCGTGCCTGTGGCTCCCAGCCCCAGGCTGCAGTGTGATCACATTGCTTTCAATGTGTAGAAGAGCAAACAGCTTACTTTCTTGCAATCTCTCTCTCCAATCTCTCTGCTCTGCAACGGGGGGGGGGGGGGGGGGGGGAGATGCAGGTCAGGTATAGCCTTACTGCAGGTCAGTAAGTGAGGACTACCTATACCCGTAACCTCCTATATGCCCATGCCTTCTATTTTATCTAAGACAGTGTTGCCCAATTTGGAGTCCTCCAAACATATTGGATAAGAACTTTGATTAGCTATAGCCAACTGCAATTACATGACAATAATGTCCACTAAGGCAGAGTTTTCCAAACTGTGTGTCGCCACGCACAGCGTGGTGTGTTGCCACACCACCCGGAAGCGGCGGCGCACGGATGCACGGCGGCAGCAGCAGCGGCGCGGGATCAGTGCTTCCGCGTTTTAGCGGAGGCTGCTGCCGCCGCGCATGCCGCTGCACACCCCCTGCGCCACCGCCGTGCGCGCACAGCCGCACGCCCCCCCGCACCGCCGCCGTGCGCCACCGCACATACCCCCGCGCCCGCCGCTGCTGGTGTGTTGCCAGCGGCGGCACTTTGGAAAGCCCTGCACTAAGGTGTGCTTCTAAATAGATTTAGCAAAGACTGCGTTGTTTGCTAGCTACAACATGCTTATTTCCTCACTGGACCACCTACATTTTGCCTTCAATTTTATGGAGCAAAAAATCATTAGCTCAGGAGGAAATTAAAGCAAGTAACAGCAACTTAGTTTTTTTTTTAAAACAGAGAATATCCTTTGATTAGTTCCTGTACATAAAACAGTCATTCGCCGCCTTGAGTTATTTATAAAAATAATAAAGGTGGGATAGTAAATAAATAAATAAATAATGCTCAACTTGCTTAATAGACATCAGCTGTCAGCACAGGCCATTCAACATAAACATACCGGTACTGCTGATGTAATTTCTCAATTGGCTGGGCTTCATTTTGGATACCTCTCTGAATAACAACACATGCCTGAGGCACATTTCCTTGTCCACCAAGTTGTTGAGCCCAAGAAATATACAGAATGGATGATTTGTTACCAACTCCTTGGCTGTGTATGTAATCAAAAAACTGACTCGGGTTATCAATGAAGTCAGCCTAGGAAAAAAACAAGGACAAGCTCATTAGCATACTATCTTTTTAAGACAGTTAACTATGATAAAATCCCTTTATAAAATCCCATTAACAAATAGAAGAAAGAATCAGTCATACTTACCAATTTGCAAAATACCATTCCATGAATGTCACAAAGTAAATTTTTAAAACTGGAGATTGGAGCCAGAATTAGTTATTTCCACAAAAAGCAATAGAATTTAACTTAGTCATGAGTAAGTAAAGTAAAGTCCTATGGATTTCAATCCATTTACTCCAAATAGAATAGTCTGAAAGGTCAGTAATGTTGATTATGTTTAGCTATCACATTAAATCAGAATTTCCTGAAATCTTCCTAATGAGAAAGAAGCATGTTACTATGCCACTCTGATTAATCTTGCCTAGCTTCTATTGCCAACTGGGGTAGCTAAACAAACAATTTTTCATAGGATGGGACTTGACCCCAACCTAACAGACTAGAGTTGGAAAATATCTTCATAAATGGTCAAATAAATATTCTCTTGTATCTCAATTCACACAAGAGAAGGCAGCAGAGATACATAAAGGGAATGGATGAGCTTGAGAAGATAAGGTAGAAGGCCGTAGAGGTTAACAGTAGACAGTTCCATATGAAATTCCATTTTGATCTGATTTAAATATGAAATACTTGCACTGGATTAACTATTAACATCAACACGAGTAAAGGAATTTTGCAAGATCAAAATCAACATGATCAAAATGAAAACTGGGTAAAGTTCCTTAATTAAGAACATTAATCCCAGAATTGTAAACATCTACTCCTAACATCAACAATATCACCGCTTATTGCTCACCCTATGGTAAAGTTTTAAAAACACTGTTTATATCCTATATACGTACAAATTTGACGCAGCAGTTGATGAATCTCATGTCGTGATGATATCTCTTATCACTTAAAAACGTTTTCACAATCCTCTCCAGTAAATGTGACAGGCAATTTGGCTTTCCTTCTGCTTCTGACATTCCTTCTATCCACTGAAAATATCTAAAACCAACACAAATTAATTAGCTATCTTATAGTAATTTAAGGATCTGTATTAAAGAGTAAAGACAAAGACCAACCTATACCAGGGATCAAGTGGATCGTTGCCACTGTAGTTCTGTATATGAGCTTCAAACATTCTGTGAAGAAAACAAAGTCATATCAGCTTTTGCAGTAAATACAGTATAGTAGTTTAAAAATATTAGAAAAAACAATTTTCCCTCAAATCAGTAAGATGTGATTCCTGATGTGTTGAACTACAGCTCCCATAATATGTATTCATTCTGTCAATAAGAGAACCCAGCTAACTGGGGACTCTAACTCACATATGTTTTTTTTTTTTTTTAAGATGACATTGTTATAATATTCATAGAGCTGTAAACATTTTATTTATTTCTCTCATTTATATACCACCAGAATCCAAAGATTCCTGGTGGTTTACTATCATAAAAATACAGAATATTGACAAGCGCAAGATAAAAAATAATAAAAATCACACTCAGAAAAGAAATGCCGTAAAACTGATGCTGAATTATGTCCTGAAAATATGGAATCTGTTGAAGCATGAATGATTATGTGCCATCACATTGGTGTCATTTCTTAGCAACTACCTAGATAGATTTTCTCCATGAGAATCTGTCCCTAACATGGTCCTTCAGGTCTTCCAACAGTGCACCCATCACCACTGTAACTGCGTTCATCCACCTTGCTGTTGGTCATCTTCTCTTTCCTTCCACCTTTTGCAGTATTATAAACATCTCCAGAGAGGTAGGTCTTCACATAATGTGTCCAAAATATGATAATTTGAGCCTGATCATTTGTTACTTGAGTGAGAACTCTGGATTGATTTGTTCTGTGATTTATTTTTTGTTTTTGTTTTCTTGGCTAGCCATGTTGTCTTCTCCAACACAAACATTCAAAAGTGTCAATACTTTCTATCCTGCTTCTTCAAAGTCCAACTTTTGCTTCCATAGACTGTCACAGGAAAAATTACTGTGTGATCTGATCTTTTTAGACACATCACAGCATCTGAATATCTTTTCCAAGGCCTTCATTGCTATTTTACCAAGTGCTATCTGCGGTATACAGATGCAGCCAAAAGTATTGGCACCCCTCCACTTTTTCCTAAGGAATCCCAATTTGATGTGAAATAAGTTGAAACAGACACAAGTAAATGGCATCCACCATTCTTTATCATGTAGTCCATAGAGCAGACACTTTGCTTTTGATGTATGACTTTATTTTCATGTAAATAATAAAACAAATAAAAGTAGCATGGACATAATTATTGGTACCCCTAAATGAATATTTTGTACACCATTTTGAGGCAACTATTGCAATCAAGAGCTTTCTGTAGCTCTGAATAAGAATTCTACACTTCTCAGCTAGCAATTTGTCCCACTCTTCTTGAGCAAACTGCTCTAGATATCTTGGGTTTGATGGTTTCCTTCTCCCAACAGTTTCAGCTCTTTCCATACAAGTTCCATCGGATTCAGATCAAGACTCATAGCAGGCCACTTCAGAACAGTACAATGTTGGCTTTTCAACCATTCTTGGGTTCCCTTAAATGTTTTGGGTCATCATTGTGCCGGAGGGCCTATGATCTGCAACCGAGACAGAGCCTTCTAGCACTGGGCATTACGTTTTGCTCCATAATGCCTTGATAATCTTCTGATTTCATTGTGCCCTGTACAGATTCAAGGCACCCACTGCTGGAGGCAGCAAAGCAACCCCATAACGCAGAGCTTTCCAAACTGTGTATGGCGACACAAAAGTGTGTCGCCTGCGGGGCCCAGATGTGTCGCGTCAAAACCCAGAAGCACTGATGGCGCGCCATCAGCGCTTCTGGGTTTTCCCACAGCGACACACCAACGGCGGTGCGCAAAAATCCGAAAGCGCTGCAGCCACGGCGGCGTGCAAAAATCTGAAAGCGGCAGCAGCGCTTCCGGGTTTTTGCACGCTGCTACAACGGCGGCGCTTCCGGGTTTTCCCGCGGTGACACACGGGACCTCCTGTCCGTTGCCATTCTTTAGCATACCAATTTGAGGTTGGAACCTCCTTCAGAATTCAGAGATCTTTTGGAAGGCTTTTCTTGTTTTTCCACGTCTGTTTTAATCTTTGATGTCTTTTCAGATGCTGATGCAATACTGCTTCTTGTGTCCTCTAACAGCTCTTTAAATTCTTTGTGAAATTCCTTTCTGAGATCTTTGTCTTTATCCGCTTTGGCTTCTCTTCTCTTCTTGGCAATTTCCACCATTTGTTCTGACATCCAGTTTGCTTTCTTCTGTTTTTTTTCAGTCTTTGGCAGACTCTTACCACATTCATCCTTAACAACTTCTTTAAGTTCAGTCCACACTTCCTCTGGTGACCTATCAATGAGGCTGAGGACTTTAAAGCAATTCCTGATGTTCTCCTTGAAAATGGGTGTATATTTTATCTTTACCTTCTTCTTCTTTTTTTTATTATTGTAATTTCTTTGATGGCTGTGAGCCTCCCAGAGCTGTTGAGAGTCAGGCAGCATACAAGTTTAATATATTATTATGGTTGATTGCACAGTCAGCCAGATGTTTAGACTGGATTTGGCATTTTTGTCCATCTATCGAGTCCTTCCCAAGGGCCTGGGATAGGCAGATGTTGTTTAATAATATTAAAGGATCATCGCAGGATATAAGCTGTTCCAAGTAAAGCTGCCTTTTGCAATTGACTGATGGTGATTTTGTCTATGCTGATGGTTTTCAAGTAGTACTCCAGATGTTTTGGAATTGCACCCAAGGCGCCTATTGCTATTGATACTATCTTTGCTGTCTTTTGTCACAGTCATTCTACTTCTATTATTATTCTCAGTACCATACATTGGAAACTGGTTGGCTTTTTCTGCTTTAGGTTGACTTGAAACTTGCATGTTAGCGGTTTGTGATCTGTTTCATAGTCAGCCCCCCCCCCCCCCGTTAACTCTCCCCCTGGCCACAACTTTGCTGTTATAACTGAGCTGTTGTACCTCCCTGTAGAATCGTATCCAAGTACTTTCTTTGCTATATCCTTTCTGACTATAAAAACATCACAGTTCCTTGTTTTTCATGTCCTGAATGCTAAACAGTATGATATTCTAACTCAGAGCTTTCCAAACTGTGTGTCGGCTGCAGTGTCTGGGTGTGTTGCTGCGGCTGCTGCTGCTGCCTCCGAGCCCTGCCAGGATTCCACGCAGGTCCTAGTGCCTGCCTTGTGCCTGGCTGCCTCCAAACCTGCCCTGCCAGGATTCCGTACAGGTCCTAGTGCCTGCCTTGTGCCCTGCTGTAAGTGTGTGTTGTGAAATGATGCATGTCTAAAAAGTGTGCCATCAACATGAAAAGTTTGGAAAGCTCTGTTGTAACTGAAAGTCCATTTCAGTTCACTGATGCCTAAGATGTCAATGTGTAGTTGATTCATTTCATCTTTCACTGTGTTGAGTTTTCCCACATTTGTGCTTCTTACATTCCATTTCCCCACTGTAATTGTCTTTGCAGCTTCAATTTTCTTTTCCTACATGGCAACATCAGCAACTAGACTCCCAAAAGGCTTTCATCTAGCTGCATCATAAACACCATTAGTATTCCAGAAGATCCTCAGTTCTTCAGTAACATGTCAAGTGCGATCCAACTTAGGGGCCCATCGTCCAGCATTATATCATCAATCACTTTATCTTGTCTATATGGTTTTCTTGGTAAAATGTAAGAGTGGTTTATCACTCTTCCATGCAGTATGAAGTGACACCTTTGCCCTTGCCACCAAAATGATCACCCACTTCTAGCATCTCCCCATGTCCCTGTTGCCCGATATATGTCCCTACTTCCTTTAGCTAGGCAGCTGGAATGACCTTCACACCTTGGGTGACCCTGCTGGGATTATATGCTCCTGACAGACACTCCGGACATCCTTCACTCATCCCTCCCAAAAACAACTCTGCACTAAATGAAACCTTTATGGATGTGGTCCACAACCAGTATACAGACAAAAAATAAGACTAAATTAAAACTGCAATAGAGCAAGACCAATGCAGAGTACACTAGAAGCATAAGCACTAACAATGTAAAACTATACAAAACAGAAAAGTACAAAACAGCTAAAAGCAGCTTAAAAACAACTAAGAACCTAAAAACCTGAGCAATAAAATAACTAAAATTGGCCCGAAATCTAGGGAAGTGGGTAACTAATAAACACTAAGAGCTATCTAATTTGAAAATGGGCACCAGGATTTGAGGGAGTTAAATCTCTGTACCAGTGTATATTTTCTTATATGTACAGTATTAACTTTCTTTATGTTTGTGTGCCCTTTTCTTTATGCTTTAGTTATTCCTATTTTATCTTTTTTGTGTATTTTTACTGATGATTGTACCTGCTTACCGTTTTCCTTTTTTCTCTTGTTATGGATTAAAAAGTAATAAAATACATTTAAAAGCCCTGCTGACTGATAGGAAAGACATGTTTTAGGATGAAAGGCTGCACATCTGAAAATGTAGGTAAGGTCTCGGTAAAGCACTTTTTAACATCTTCTCTACCCCACTGGTTTCGTAAGATTCACTTCAATTTAAGTATACTTAAGGTTGTCTTCATCACCAAATCTTTTCACAGAGTAATTAAACCTAATTATTTTTATCCTTCTAAAAAACAGAGGAAACTGAAGTGGTAGTAAGCTAATCTGCAGTGAGTGGCTCTTCTAAAACAAATCTCCTGTAGAGTGGGGGGGCTGCATGCATTATCAGGGCCAGTTTCAGTACCTAGGAGCCCAGGTACAAAAGTTTTTCTATATACTGTATGCTGCACAGTGCTCTTTGACTTGAGGCTCAGATAAGATTGCATCCCCTTAAATTTGTTTTTGACCGTAATTGTTGTATTGAAGAAAACCTGCTTGTCAGGCTGTTAAATGTATAAGAGCAAAAGCCAGTAAAAGAAAAGG
Source organism: Charina bottae (assembly GCA_023362775.1). NCBI lineage: Eukaryota > Metazoa > Chordata > Lepidosauria > Squamata > Charinaidae > Charina > Charina bottae. Next base: position 73,979,111 of record JALMGJ010000001.1, on the reverse strand, counting down.
CACCACCACCACCATCTATATAAATAACAGACTCCCCAAATGTTGACTTCCTGAAAAGTTTTTGGCTACAAAACAGAACACTTCCTTTGAAAGTAATGAAGACCAAAGCAAGAGAACCTTAAATAAGGGAGTAGAAAAATAAGAGAAGCAGGTCAACATGGACCAACTTCCACTCATGGAATCTATTTCCACACCTGAGTGCTCCCACATAGACTCAAATGGCAACTATACAGCATAGCCAAGATTGTGAAATTACATATATTATTATTCCTTATGACACCTTATGGCTCAGTAGGACAACAATAACCTATAATGTTAACATGCAAACAATTATTATATGCTATAATGTTCTGGATGTATATGCATGTATATAGCAGTAAAAGAAACTACAGATAACAATAAGAAAAAAGAATAACCAGCTAAAGCCCAGGTAAACAAAACCCAAACCATTACTGACTTCCATTTTTTTTCTAAAACAAAGTAACTCCAGCTATCTGACAACTAAGAGCAAGGGCAAAGCATTACTATCTCCAGGGATGACCACAACTTTGGTACTACTGCTAAAAAAAGTGTGGTCCTGAAGGTCTCAAGTACAACCCATACTTCAAACACCAGAGGAAATCAGAGTATGGGCCTGAAATAGAGCTTAAGGAACAGGCATTAAATAAAATAATGAAAACAGGCCTGACATCAGGATGGAGAAGCTTGGGACATCTACTAGCTGCAGAGAACCCAAAGAAAGAGACCACTGCTATACCACCACCTCAAACTTATAACCAGTATAATGGATTTTAGCTGGCCTTGAGCCACAATCTCAAGTTCTCACAATACCCTGGAGAAGTTCTTTCAAAGCCTTCCAATGTTCTCTCCAGTGTGTAGGAATTCTAACTGTTAGACCAGAGCTTTCCAAACTTTTCATGTTGGTGACACTTTTTAGATATGCATCATTTCGCGACACACTCTTACAGCAGGGCACAAGGCAGGCACTAGGACCTGCGTGGAATCCTGGCAGGGCTCGGAGGCATCAGCAGCCGACACAGTTTGGAAAGCCCTGCACTAACATGTCGGACACAGTTTGGAAAGCTCTGTGTTAGACTCTGGTATAGCAGCTGAAAATTAGGGAGGTTGCAGCCACAGCATTTCTGGAGGAAATCATGCTGTTTGATGCTGTCTTGCGGCATAATCCTATGAGTTGTTACTCAGAAGTAAGTCCCACTCTATGTTTAGCTGGGGGTAACAGCGTTCAGGATTGCTGTCCCAAGCACTGCTCATTTTACAGAAACAAAACAAGAACAGAGGTTTATACATTATTTATATATAGATGCATATATAGCCTGAAATTGCTGTATCCACCCGCTGGAGCTAATTTCGTGCTCCAGTACTCCCTTTCACTTGCACGCTGCATGTAACGACTGCGCGTATGAACTTGCAGAGAGCAGTTTCCATGAAAAAATAACTCCCTCGCCGCCATCACAGTTATAACCCGCCTCTTGAGCCTGCTTAAGCTGCTAGGGCGGCAAAAAGTTGCTAGCCTGGTTGGACGTCGCAGGAATATGAAAACTGAGTACGGAAAAGATCCATTCCGCCAAAAATCCGTAGGAGGCGAGGTCGCTTCGCCCTTCCAGTTACTCACTGTGCGCGAGCAGAGAGGTCCATGGTAGCCTCCGAACAGTCCATCGTAACTGGCAAGAAGCACAGGGGAAAATTCAAATCGTCCCGCGCAGTCGCACAGACGTTCTAGTCTTATCACGATTGGCTGATGTCCCAGGAAGGACAACCAATCAGGAGGACGGCTTGATCCTTTAGTTTATTGAAAGCTTCAAGTACCTCCATAGAGAGAAGGAAAAAGGTTGGCGCAGCGTTCGATTTTCACTTCCAGTTGTAATCTGAACACCGCCATGTGCGTGGCAAGAAAGCAATAGGGAGTATCCTCCGTCTCTCTAGCGCCCAGCCCCATACTGTTTTCTGGCTTTGGCTCGCCCGCTCAACTGAGAGCCGGAAATATAACTAATGTTTAATTGAATTCTTACGAAATATAGAATGAAGTTATTAAAAAAGGAGCTTTCCACCCTGGAATCAATGTTTATATTGCATCCGTACGCAAGTTTCTATAGATGTAAGATTCATTTTGTTAAGGCTTGCAACTTTTGCTTTTTCCAGTTCTTCCACTAGTTCCTATGTGAATATCTGAGTATACCTACACGTGTGTATTTGCACGTGTGTATATTGTATAAACATTCCTTGCTCTGATCTCTTTCGGTAGAAAGTCATCGTCCTTGTCATTACTATTTTGCACGGGATATTTCTTCGTTGTTAAGGTCCTCTGATGATATTTTTTTTACTACATGTGTTGTTTCATTGTTACTAACCATTCTTTTCTGAAATAAATTTGAATTTTAAACTATTCCAGAAGAGGGTTGTTGTTGTTTTTGTTAGTTGCCGTCGAGTCGTTTACCACTCATGGCAACCCTATGTATAATAGAACGAAATGCTAAACGGTCTTGCGCCCAATTGCCTGACTGTTCCAATGTTTGCATTCATTGTTGCGGTAATTGTATCAATCCATTGCATTGAAGGTTTCATTGTTACTAACCATTCTTTTCTGAAATAAATTTGAATTTTAAACTATTCCAGAAGAGGGTAGCAAATGGTAAATTTTTTAAAAAATGTATACAACATGCCATGCCTGTTTCTTAACAAATTTAGAAAGCTTCACCCTCTGGGTGAATTAGCCTGTTTAAAATTAGAAATAGTTCTTCCATTAGCATCAGAAAGTCAGTTAATCCTTTGCAGTAAATATAAGGCGTTTGGAGGTATTTTGCAATGCAATTCTACACAGGTCCAAATTAAGCCCATTTATTTCAAAGGAAGTTACTCCCAGGTAAGTGTTTATTATTATTTATTTGTGCACACAGTTGTGTGGGAAAGAGGGATTACAAAAAGGCAATATAAAAATAACAAGAAATAAGTTTTATAGGGTTGTAGGCTTAAGACTAACACAGAGCTTTCCAAACTGTGTGTTGCGACACAAAAGTGTGTCGCCACACACACTCTGGTGTGTCGCCACACAACCCGGAAGCGCTGATCATCATCAGCACTTCCGGGTTTTCCTGCGGCGACACACCAACGGCGGCGGGCAAAAACCCGAAAGCGGCAGCAGCGCTTCCGGGTTTCTGCGTGCTGCTGCAACGGTGGCACTTCCGGGTTTTCCCGCAGCGACACACCAACGGCGGTTGGTGTGTCGCCGCGGGAAAACTTTGGAAAGCCCTGGACTAGCACATTCATTACTGCAGAATGACATCCATCAAAAGATACAGTATACAGCTTGTATTCCAATGCTTTACCTCAAACGAAGTCTCACTCAGTTTAGTGAGTTTACTGTCAAGAAAAGACTATAGGATGTAGCCTCACATTCTTTAGTCAGCTATACCTATACAGGTAGTCCTCATTTAGCAACCACAATTGGGACCACAGCAATGTGGTCATTAAGTGAAGCAGATAGCATCTTCCAGCAAAATGGATACCCACACAACTTTATCAAAAAGTGCCTGACCACTCAACCCACCACAGCAAAACCAACAGAAGCTATGAAAAGGATTACACTGCCATACATCAGAAACATCTCAGAAACTACTAATAGACTGTTACAACCACACGGCATCACCGTAGCACACAAACCAACCAAAACCCTTCAGAACATCGTAAGTAACCCAAAAGACCCAGTAGCCCAAGAAGAAAAAACAGGAGTTATCTACAACATACAGCGTAAGGACTGTAACAGCCACTATGTAGGACAGACTGGCAGAAGACTAGCAGAACGCATCCACGAACACCAACTAGCAGTCAGAAGACATGATGAAAACTCCTTAATCTCACAACACATGGACAGACTGAACCATACTTTCAACTGGGAAACTGTGAGCATATTAGACCAGGCCAAATCCAAAAATGCTAGAGAATTCCTGGAAGCTTGGCACTCAGACAAAGCAGCCATCAACTGACACATAGAGGTAAACAACATTTACATACCATTCATAAGAGACAATAGAAAAGCCAGAAGACCAGAACACCTCTTTGCCAGCAATCAACACCCAGATATGCAAAGATTAACACCAGGATTAGCACCAGAGGAGCAATCAAACAGCACAATATACCCTAATCAAGGAACTATTAACTCAGTCAATCAACCAAGCAGCAAACAACAGCCCAATCAAGGAACTACCAAGGAGAGAACAACACCCCCACCAACACAAGCAGGACAAGCCATGGTACATAAACAGAGAGCAAGTCCCACTCCCTTTTCGCACTGAAGATGTTGCCTAGCCTGGCAATGAAACATCTGCAAGAAAACAACAAGGCTCAGAGAGCACCAAGGACTCCACAGTCACTGTTTCATTTAGTGACTGCTTCAGTTAATGACCACTTTGCTGTGGTCCCAATTGTGGTTGCTAAATAAGGACTACCTGTATAGGTATAGCTGACTAAAGAATGTGAGGCTACATCCTATAGTCCTTTCTTGACAGTAAACTCACTAAACTTTCCCACTCTTGGATTGGGAAACAGTGACTATGCTTATGATCTTACTTCAGCTTTCCTTTGCTTTACAGACCTGCGAAGGTCGTAAACGCAAGGACTGGCCGTAAAGTTACTTTTTCATCACCACTGTAACTGCAAATGGTTGCTAAACGAGGCAGTCACTAAATGAGGACTACCTGTAATAGCAATTTGGGGGGGGTGCCTTTGAGACAGTGTTGACTCCTGGCAACTGCCTTGCAGTTTTGGCAAGATTTCAGAGGTGAGTTGCCACTGCCTTCTTCCTAGGGCTGAGAGAGAATGACTGGCCCAAGGTCACCCAACTGGCTTCATGCCTAAGGTGGGACTAGAACTCACAGTCCCTCAGTTTCTAGTCTGGTGCCTTAACCACTACACCAAACTGGCTCTCATAATAGCAACCGGTTGTTATTAAGGATGCAGTACTGTAATCTGGGGCAGGGGGCGGCATCCCAAAGTCCACACATATTTTTAGGTCTCCTTGAGGGAAAAATCCACCCTCTGCTAAAAAAAGCCCAGAGTCCTAAGGCTGCAGAGACACAAGCAACTGGAAGCTTCTCTAATGCCAGAATTCAGTGGAATAAAGCAGACCAAAAAGGCAGTCTGGAAGCATTCCATGGATGTGCTGAGAGAGGTTATGGATCTACAGATCTGCTCTGTCCAAAACCATTATTGGAACAGGGGGGGATGGTGCCAGTTCTGAATCTGGCATAGGTTTTTTTTCCCCTTCTCATCAGAATCAATGAGAAGAAGGGGTAAAATAAAGGAAAGATAAATGTCTAATAAGAGCAGGAGGGGAACCATATGTCCTGACTTTCTCCTTTCTCCTGGTCCCTCCCTCACTTTGCCTCTTCTGTGTCTTCAGTATAGTTTGAATTCTCTTTTTTTCATTAAGATGTCATAGAGCATATTTGTCTGTAGTTCAAAAAACTGTAAAGCACTTAGAAGGCTACCTGTTGGTAGATTTCAATAAATATTACTATGTTTTATCTAAAGTATTTTTTATATTGAAGTAGCATTTTTTTAATGAAGCCATGTGATTTATAGAAGCTGCTAAGTGCCTTTGGTGCTTTTCTCTACATTATCTGACCAATTAATCTCAGTTAGTCTTTAATGCAGTCAGGTGTGTATGGTTGTAGCCTAGGCTTCTGTTTTATATAAATGTTTTTTTCAGATTTAATAAGAAACATCTGGGTGCCAAGTGGGCCATGCCAAGATTGACAGTAAATCTGATTGGCTACAGCAGTGCTTTCCAAAGTCCTGCCGTTGGCAACACACCAGCGGCGGCAGTGGCCTCGTGTGGTGTGCTAAAACCCAGAAGCGCTGATGGTGCACCGCCGCCGTGCGCTCTGCCAGGGCAGCGGTGACGCGCCATCAGCATTTCCGGGTTTTGTCACGACACACTAATGTGTCGCGACACACAGTTTGGAAAGCTCTGGGCTACAGGATATCTTCCTGGTAGCTGGCAAAAATGCATTATATTCTTTTTGCATGCATTATTCTCAGCTTCATCTGACCAAGTCCATAGCAAGCATGTGTCAATTCCCATATCATAAAATGTGCTGTATCATGAGCTTCGTTTGGCTTTGGCCTAGGGAGATATATGAATAATGGGTATATGTTGCAGCTACCTACATATAAGGAATATAAATATAAGGAAAAACTTCCTGATAGTAAAATCTGTAGAACAGTGGAGCAGTCTACCTCTGGTTTTTAAGAAGAGGCTACACAACCACCTCTCAAGGATGGTTTAATTGGTTTTCCTGCACATTCCTGCACACGGTTCCTTCCATGATTCTGTAAGTTTAGCCATTGTGGTTAGTAAATCATGGTTTATATCTTAATGTACGTATGTGTGAAATTGTCATTTATTCAATAAACTGTGGTTAGGTAAACCAGTGGTCAGCCCAATGTGTGAACCGTGTCATTCTCTTTGGTCATACTCTACCTGGCTGAGGAGGAACCATATTTATCAAACTGAGCTCTTTGGAGAAAATCTGGGCTAAAACAGAGCAAGCCAAAATTATTAACAACAAACTAGGCTGACCATATTTCCTTCAGACAAAAACGGGACTTTTGGGATGGCAAAACGGGACAGGGTCTTATGCCACCATGCCAGCCTCCAAACCCCGCCCCCCAGTCCACGCAATTGGCTCCCACCTGCAAACCCCACCCCCGCCCCACATGATTGGCTCCCGCCTGCAAACCCCGCCCCCATCAGCATGATTGGCTCGGATTTTAATTTTTTTTCCCGATTTTTAAAGGTTTTTTTTTTCTTCTAGCAGTAAATGGTGCGGCAGAGCTGGTGTGTTTGGGGGAGGCCAGAGTACACACACTGTGCACACAGCACCGTCATCGCCCGGGGAACAAGGGGCAGGGATGGAGGGGATGGAGGCCCACCACTGCCCCATCCCCCTCGGGCTTGGCCGAGGGAGGGAGGTGAGTCGCTGCTGCTGCCACCGCTGCAGAGCAGGAGAAGCAGGAGGAGCCGGCTGCGCTCGGCTGCTTCAGCCACACTACACCACTCCACCCCTTGCTGCCCGCTGAAGCTCCCCAGGGTGGCCGGCTCCTGCTTCTCCTGCTCGGCAGCCTGACAACTCTCCTCCCTTGGCCAAGCCCGATCAGATGCACACACACACACACACACCCCACACCCTCTTTCTCCAGCCTCCCTGCAACAGGTGTGGGTGCATTTGGTCATGGGGAGGCTGGAGAAAGAGGGTGTGGGGTGCGTGTGTGTGCGCGCGATTACTCTGAGCAAGTAATCTGCGTGCGCGCATGCGCGCGCACACACACACACACACACACACACACACACACACACACCCTCTTTCCACAACCTTCCCGTGCCTGCTTTCCCTGGCCTCACCACTGCTGAGCAGACAATCTCAGGATCAGGTAAGGAGGCAGGAACCTGGACTGTGGTGCTGTGTCTGCTGCTGGGCTCGCACGTGGCAACTGGGCTTCCAGTTGCCGCGCTGATAGGGCCTCTTCCGGGCTGCCTCCAATGGCAAGTCCGGCTCCAGTCCTCCTTCCTGTCTTCCTGTCCTCCTTCCCGCCGGGTTTTAAAAAAGGTACAAAATTGAGATTTTGATCAAAACGACGGGACGGTTGAAAAATGCTAAAATAACGGGACTGTCCCGTTCAAAACGGGACGTATGGTCACCCTACAACAAACCCATTGTTATGAATTGATCCCTATATAACCAAAATAGCACCACAGATTACAAGGGTAATTATCAGCAAATGTGGAAGATCTCCAGTGTTTACAAACATGAGAAGTTCAAAGGAAGGCTTCCCTGAAAACAGCTGGATGTGGCCTGTTGCAAGGGGAATGAAATGGAGTATGCTGAGAAAGGGCATGGCTGGCAGGTTCTCCTCTTGAACGTAAGCAAGTCTAAGATGATGCAGGAGCCTGCCTGGGAACAGTATGAGAGCTAGTAAGAGTGGGGGGGTCTCAGCTTAATCAATAAATTCCTGGTGGCTGCAGCTCTTTGTCTGGGAGTGATCATGCAGAAAAGCTCTCACATAAAGGGTAGATGCTTTATGACTTACATTTTCCTGTGTGAACATTCATTGTAGTGCAGGAAAAGACATGCGATATATGAATGGTGGCCCAAGTGTATTTTTCACCACAGGCACACACATCAGGCACACCAAAACAGCTGCTAGCTGGGAAGAGACCCTAAAAATATGGCTTTGTTATTTCCCACAGGGCTTTGAGCTAGTCTGACCTGATCAAGTTGTAAACAAGCCCAAACCTTTGACAAAGTGTCCAGAGTACTTCAGATACACTTTTTAAAAACACAGCAGTAACAGCTGGTGAATGATGCACAGACTAGTCGCTGACTAGAGTAAAAGTTCTGTTTGGTCTTAAGATTCCCTGCACTGGAATTATGAATTGGTCAGCTGGATCAGCTTTGGCTAAGCAACTTTCAGTTTGAGAGTTGGGAAGAGCGAGGCAATCCTTTCCTTTTTCCATAGAAACAAGGGTCTTTCGGTGAAACAGCCTTAAGCAGCTCTCCCTGTTGAATTTCCATTCCCTTCTTTTGTTTGAAAGATGATGAGCTGTTATCTTCATGACAGAAGGCATCCCCAGAACTGCCCTTTAGAGACTCATTTCAGAACTTCCACCCACACAGCAAAGAAAGATTTCCTAGAGTGTAGGTGGTATCTTTCTCTCACAAGTTTCCAAATCATCTCTCTCTCTCCCTCCCTCCCTCCCTCTCCCCCTCCCTCCCTCCCTCCCCCTCCCCCCCATCTCTCCCCCTCCCTCCCTCCCCCCTCCTTCTCTCACAAATATACACCACTGCTCTTGTATCTTGTATCAGTGTTTCTCAACCTCAGCAACTCTGGGACTTCTGGGAGGTGAAGTCCACACATCTTAAACTTGCTGAGGTTGAGAAACACTGATGTATCCTACTGAATATATGTTTCAGTATATTAAATTTCAAACCAGGTCTCACCCTCAGTCCTTGGTCAAACCAGTTCAGTGCCCTCTAAATGCATTAGACTATAAGTTTCATCATCTTCTGACAGGGTGGAAAAGGCAGGTACAAGCTATTTGGTCTCCTCATCAGACGAGATGGGATTTCAAAAAGTAAGTGGGTATGGTGGAATTGTAAACCTAAATAGTCAGTAGTCAGACCATGTATTATTAAATAAGTGTAATTTAAAATAAGCACCTTTGAATGGGGTAGATCTCTAGCACAGTTGAAAGAAAATATTAAATAAAAAGCCTCAGCCAAATTCAGAGCTTAAAAAATGAAATATTGTAGATTTGCATGTCATTCATTATCCTTACAAGGAAGAATACACCAAGTAATTTTGGCATGTATTATTATAAATTGATCAGGTCATGATATGTTGTCCAATGCTATACAAAAAGCTTTTATAAAGTATCATCTTTTATTTTGTTGATTCTGTTTTCTCTTATTCCAATGCATACAATTCTGTTTTAATAAAATTAACTGGCTTATTTTTCAATTCCTGTAAATTCATTGGATAAAACGCTGGAAGCATTTCCAAGAATTAGAAGTCTTTTAAACCAAGGGATTACATGGATTGAATATTTGTTTTTGATTTCAAGAATATGTCCCTTTTGATCAGGCTAGAACTTGGTGCAAATAAGCTGGAGCAGTTGGTAAAAAGGTAAAACTTCCTTTCAGTTGAACTCAATTCCTGTGACTCCACAGAAATATCCATGTAGCTTTCTTCTTAACAATATGGAAGTGATTTGCCAAAGCTGCCTTCTGAGATGTCTTTTTCACTTGTTAATCTAGCCTCGTCTAGCCCTAGAAATTCTTGGTGGTCTGTCACAAAGATGCAACCAAAAACATAACTCTTGCTTAGCTGTGGGTTTTTGGTTTAGATCAGCTATGGTCAACCAGATGCTGCCACCTTGCTGAGCAAGAGGCAAAGTCACATTCCTAATTTGAAAGGTTAATGCAGAACAGGAAAATACAACAAATTAAGAGTATAACCCAATGGAAAGTATATGGAAGCGAAAGTTGGACTTTAAAGAAGCAGGATAGGAAGAGTATTGACACTTTTGAAATTTGGTGTTGGAGAAGACTCCTGAGAATATCGTGGACAACCAAGAAAACAAACCGATGGATCATTGAACAAGTCAACCCAGAGTTCTCACTCAAGGCAGAAATGACCAGGCTCAAATTATCCTACTTTGGGCACATTATGTGAAGACCCAGCTCTCTGGAAAAGGCTCTGATGCTGGGAAAGGTAGAAGTAAAGAGAAAAAGAGGATGACCAGCAGCAAGGTGGATGGACTCAGTTACAGTGGCGATGAGTGCACCGTTGGGAGACTTAAAAGAACAGGTTAGGGGTAGACAATCTTGGAGAAAATCTATCTACGTGGTTGCTAGGTGTCAAAAATGACTTGATAGCACATAATCAATTAGATCAATGGTTACTTGAGAGAACATAATTTTATTTGCTGGATAAAACAATTGCTGACTATCCATCCGCCCTAGAATTTTATTTATTTATTTATTAATCACACACACACACACACACACACACACACATATATATATATACGCGCCCATCTCTAAAAGGGCTTTTATTAATATATTGCTCTTGGTGAGCTTTAATAGTTCTATTTGATATAATGAAGTGAAGTTTGCGCAGCCCACTAGTAGTAACTGGAAATGCAGTACAGTACTCCCTTGTACACTTATAGCCCCCAAAGATTATACCACTCAGTCCCCTTCAGTCAAAGTGCCAGTCTCACCTACACATTCCTTCGTTCAGCATCACTGAAGCATTTAGGCAAACCTTCATGAACGGGGGAACTTGAGGTACACCAAGGATTCCTAATCCAAAAATATTTCTTCCGGTTGTCTTCAATATTCAATTGCACTGGTTTGCACTATAATTGCCAGTTTCTAGTTGTCATATACTCCTTTGCACAGAAATGCAAAAATGTTGTTTAAAAAAATGTTTAAAATTCAATATCGTATATTCCAATTCACTAAAGGACAGCGTTCAGTTTTTTTCAATAAAAGAGGTGTCATTTCATTTCCAATCTCAGGAAAGAATCATTCCACTATATAGGGGTGTTCATTAGACCATGCCTCAAGTATTGTGCCTAGTTTGGGCACCCCCTTTAAGAAAGGTTCAGAAGAATGGAACCTTTGATTCCGAGGATGATCAGGGGACCGGAACCCTGGTCCTATGAAGAGAGATTGGAGGAGCTGGGCGTGTTCGCTTTGAGAAAAGGGAATGGAGGACATGATAGGACATTTCAAACATCTGGTCCCATAGAAGAAAGCCAAGACCTGTTTTTGATAGCTTCAGAGTGCAAGCCATGGATTAATGGGCTTCATTTACAAGAAGGCAGGTTCCAGTTTAATATCGGGGAAATTTCCTAACATTAAGAGCCAGTTACCGAAAAAAGTGATGGGCTCCTCTTTATGGGATGTGGCCAAGTGAGTCCAAACAGACATCTCCCAGGGATGCTTTAATTTGGGTTCCTATGCTGAGCAGGGATTTGACTCAGTGGCCTATTGACCCCTTCCAGCTCTGTGGTTCTATGATGTGACTCTGAAATTTTAAATGATCAAAAAAATACAAACAGCCGTAACATCAAAACCAAAAGCCCTGAGTAAAGAAAAACGTCCTTTGCTCAGAGCTGAAAGGTCATGAAATTCAGCAGCAGGTGAGCTTCCTTGGAAGAGCAGCCAGCAGAGAGAGCACTGCAATCAATAAGGCCTTTTCTCCGGTCAGCAGCCAACAGATCTCTGATGGCAGCCTTAGCAGGATCACCAATAAAACGTACTTTGTAGTATTTACTCATAGCCCACTTTTGAATCAAATGATTGAAGTTACTCAAAATAACTTAAAAGCTTGCAGATTGGAAGAAAACACACACACACACACACACACACACAGAGAGAGAGAGAGAGAGAGAGAGAGAGAGAGAGAGAGAGAGAGAGAGACACTCCACCAGTCTTTAATCCTCTGGCTGTCAGATGATCCAGAATGTGCTTTCTTTAATTCTCTAGTCCCAGAGATAGTGGTAGTTAAGTATTCTTTCTAACAGCAATGAAGAGAGGCAAGTGCCCTGCAAATGCCTCTTCTCTGTCCAATATATGAGGCCAGGTTGGTCTTCCTCTTCTCATTATGTTCTTCCTGGCAAAAAAGGCAGTTTCTTGGAGGCCCTTCATCTCAGGTCCTTAGCAAAGGCCAGCATGTGCCTCCCTTCACCTCTACAGCCCAAGGGTGGTGATGATCTCAGCACTTCTTGTGGTGCAAACAATCTTTTAGGACTGAGGTTCAAATTATGGGTCATTGTAATCCTTTTTTGATCCATCTGTGGAGTTCCCATGGGACTCTGCAGCCATGAAAGATTGTTAAGTGAGCATGGAAATGTGCAAAAGCAAACTTCCAAGGGCCCATAGACTAAAATCTGAAATGTTAGAGGGGTAAAAAAAGTCTAAGCCCTTTCTAATTGATAAATTTTTCTTCCTAACTGTAATGGAACTTCATATTTCTTTCTTTTTATTATTAAACAATCAGACCTTCCAGTGATGAAAACTGCAGGCAGCGTGCCAATCTGCCTTACAATAACACAGCAGTAGCCTGTATGAAATCATTTTTCTATACTGATAACGCATTGTCAATTCACCCAGCGGTAGCATTAAATTATTGCAGACATAAACGCTCACAGACAGAAGCATGAAACAATCATGCAAATGAACTCAGCCAGCTAGAGAATCAAAGCGACAGGAAAAACCCATCCACCCACTCCATGCACACCAGCCGTCCTTCCTCCAAACACTGTATTTGCAGTGCCAAAAGGTCCCCTCACTGGAAACAGTGGTTGTCTTAATTATGATGGATGGGCTAACTCCTAGACTGAAAGTGTCAAAGCAATCCTATCTTTGCAGCAACATCCAGAGAGTGCGTTTTCAAGGAACTGGAAGTGGTAAGGGAGCAATCTATCTTTATAATATATACATTTTTTGTTTCCTGTGCAGTTCCTGGTGGGACAAATTTTGCAATCTCCTAGCACCATTTACGCTGTATCGTAGAAAAGCCACAGTAACCCCACCCCTACCCCCAAATACAACCAATGTGATTTATTGAGAAGCCTACCCTCCTGGATATTCCTAACCCATCACTGTCCATAATGATTGGAGCCGCAGAGAACTCTAGTTCAACAGCATCTGGCAGACTTAACGTTCTGCTTTCCGGGGTTTCAGAGGGGAGATCTAATAACATACCCTTTCAAGGACATCCTTGACCTTATCCAGAGAAGAAGACTGAGTCACTCTGTTTCAGCGCAATGCCTACTTTATCAATCTTGTATCCTGAATTAATAAATCCTCTGCTAGTTAACTGTCTGGGCAGATCAGGTGAGAAGGCATCCTTTCCGTTCGTGGATCGGTCAACGGGAATCTCCAAAAGGGTTGCCACATTTTGCTCAATTGCTATTGCTGCAAGGGGGCTAGCAGTTTAGCTCCAATTTCTTAACAAGTTATTCATAGCCTACCACATTGTTGGATGAATCCTTTTTGATATTACTTTTACTTTTTATCTTGAACGAATTGTACCTTGTACAATTGGTCTCTGATCATAAAAATAGCTTCTGGAGAACCACCAATTCCCCACTTGTGACTAGAGGTCAGTGCCAGGGAGGAACGTGCTTCTTCCATTATTCCTGCTTTTAGAATGTTTCTTTTCCAAGCTGTTTTAGACTGCTTTTCAATATCTAAAAGGAGGCGCTGCCCTTTTTGCCTCGCTTCAGGGCTCTGAGAAGTCACGCTGGCTGGGGAGTTCTGGGAGCTGTAGTCCCTGCCTGTCTAAAAAAAAGTAAAGGTTTTCCCCCACACAGTCGTGTCCGACTCTAGAGGCCGGTGCTCATCTCTGTTTGTTAGCCGAAGAGCCAGCGTTGTCCAAAGACGCTTCCACGGTCATGTGGCCGGCATGATGCACGCGGAACGCTGTTACCATCCCACCGAAGTGGTACCTATTCATCTACTTGCATTTGCATGCTTTCAAATTGCTAGGTTGGCAAGAGCTGGGGCGAGTGCGGGAGCTCACTCCATCACACGGCGCTGGGGTCTCGATCCGCCGATCAGACTGATCGACAAGCCTGGTGTCTTAACCACTGAGCCATCGCGCCCCTCTGCCTATCTACAGGGTGCTAAATAAAGGAAGGCTGCTGTAAAATCACCTCTATGAAATTCTTCCTTTGTCCTTTTTTCTTCCATACAGAGTAAGGCTACTTCTGAGACAATCAGCCCCCTCCCTGCTGTACAATTGTAAAGCTGCTAATGCTATGCTGTAGCTAGTGCAATGAAGAGGAAGTCACTCCCAAAGTTCACAGAAATCATACTTGGCACTGCGCGGAGTACTTCTACAGCATTACAGTCTTACACACCAAGTCTCAACCCAGTGTTTCTCAATCTTGCTCAACCTACAACCTACCCATGCTGGCTAGGGAATTCTGGGAGTTGAAGTCCACCCATCTTAAACTTGCCAAGGTTGAGAAACACTGTCTCAACTCAAAGAGGTCCTTAGTTTACCTTCCCCTTAGTTCCTTCAGTTTGAATTTGATGGATTAGGTGCCATCAAGTCGTCATCAATTCTTAGTGACCTCATTGATAGATTTTCTCCATGAAGAGTCCCCTTGTGGGGGGAGATGGGCGGTGATATAAATTGAACAATAAATAAATAAAAAGTTCCTTCAGTGTGGGATAGTAATTCATTAGGCATGATCTGAGGGAAACCAATCAATCCATCAATCCATCAATTTCCCCCTTTTGTTTCTCCAACTCTCTCTCATCACTTATTTTTATTTTATTGTTGAAACAGAATTTGAATTAAATTGCATTAAATACAAACAAGTTCAGATGTGACTGATTTTGTTGACATCCATTCAGGTTCACGGGGGCTTATAAAAAAATGGCAACCAAAATGCCCATGGTACAACATAGTAATATAAAGCAATAAAACCACTACAGTAGAAAATATAAAACAATACGATATTCACAGTGAACAACCAAACAGTAAAACATCCATGTCTTGAAACTGAAGCTCAAAACAGGTTTTGCTGCCAGCCAGCCCTAAAACAATTGTCAGGGTGCCACTAACTTTGGAACATCTGCAAACTTCCATCATATAGTATATGGCTAGACAAGTATTGCATTTTTATGCTGTATTATTATTTATTTATTTGTCATATTTATATCCCGCCCATCTCCCCCACAAGGATTATACCAACTATAATATATTATATATATATATATATATATATATATATATATATATATATAATATATATATTATATATATATATATAATTATAACTATAATTATAATTATACCAACTATAACATTTCTGTAAGTGATACCATACACAATAAACTGTTCATTTTCCTAGGAGATCTTTTTAAAAAAATCTGTTTTAACTGAGATCCAAATAAAAAATGTTATATTGGTTTTTTTTAAGGATTCATCCCTTGGGGAAGGTGGTAACTGAAATCCTGTGAGATAGTGCTTAAAGCGTTGGACTAGAATCCTTAAGACCTAGGTTGAAGTTCACCTTCAGCCATAGAAGCTCACTGGGTGACTTTGGGTAAGCAATTCTTACTCAGTTCAAGCTACAGAGTTGTTATCTAGGCCAGGGTTTCTCAACCTCAGGAACTTTAAAAGGTGTGGACCAACTCCCAGAATTCCCCAGCCAGTGCTGGCCAGGGAATTCTGGGAGTTGAAGTCCACACATCTTAAAGTCCCTGAGGTTGAGAAACACTGAGCTAGGCTATTTGGTCAGGTTCATGGGAACCAGTTACTCAGTTTTTTCTAAGTTACATCTCATCCATTGTCATCTTGCCCTAAATTGAATAAATCATACCATTTTTACAATTGTGGTAAACCTTACAGGTGAAGGCTGGTGAGTAGATGCTGATGGCCCTGTGAGAAAGTGCTGGTGAGCAGCCTGGCAGAAAGGTCAGTGGCAGCAGCATGAAGATCCTAGGAAAATAGGGTGGTACATCCAAATTGGGTAGCACCCCTGCCAAGGTACCCCACAAGGATGCCGTTGTAGGAAAACATTAGATGAGACGGTGATCTGTAAACTACATGGAGCTCCTGGGGGAAAAGTGAGATGTAAGTCCAACAAATAAATAAACAAACAAACAAATAAGAAAGAATGAGGACGTCTGTATTTGCTATCAAAGAAGTTATTTCCTCCTATTGTCATTTGTAGGTGTGGGGGAGGGGCAGTGCTGATCAGGAACATAGCAAAGGTAATGGATTAAATCTATAATCCCACTCTGAGTCAAAAAATCCAATTTAAAACCTCAATCCCACAAGTCATATAGGGCAAACCAAATGACTAACACCACATCAAGCTTCACTTGATATGTTTTGAAAGCAATGCAGGTGTTGCTGTGTTTTTAAAACGTTTGCTTTTTAAAAGGATGGCATTTCTCACCTACTGCTTCTTCTAGTGCTGCTGCAGGGTTTTAAAGGTCAAACAGCACAAACAGGATCAGGCTAGGCTTGCCTTTGGCACATGTGGCTTAAACTGATTCCTATCTGCAGAGATAAGCTTGAGAGAACTTTGGGTGATAGCACCATCGGTTGGAGAAGGAGAAGCCGCTTTCTTTTCTGCCTCTCGCTATAGCTCAGAATGAAATCTCTGTAGAAAAGTTCTCAAGGCTGACTTCTCACTCTATTCTAAGAGTCTTTGACAGCTGAGCATTTGTGTCCAGTTATGGCAGTTGAGAAACTAACTATCCCTACAATTTAAAAGCCTGGCGTTACACTCAGGTGAAAAAGTCCTGTTCTGTGAAAGATAGCATCTCACACGAAGAGCTCAAACCCAGGGCGGGAAAGTCCAATCAAGGGGAAAAGCCCAACAGATTCTGTGGTTTCAAAAGATGTAGAGATACTTTAGCAGTTGTTCCAGAATGCCTGCTGCTGTATATGACTTAAGCAATTAAAATCCTCCTAGTTTATGCCTTCAGCAAATGAGATGGCAAAACTCTTCCTCGCCTGTTCCTCTTTGGCGTGCAATTTAATTTTTAATTTTAATTTTTTTTTTCTTCAGCCCAGCAGACTGCCTGGGAGGGATAGGAATTCATGGCCAATATATTTCTAGGATGTCAGGCTGAGGAAAGATAGGCTTTCCTCCTCTCCCTGCTCCACCACTCTCTCTCTCTCTCTCTCCCTCTCTCTCTCTCTCTCTCTCTCTCTCTCTCTCTCTCTCTCTCACACACACACACACACACACACCTCTTTCACACATAGTCATCTTAATGTCACTTTTTTCTGCTTAGCCTTCTCTTTGTAGCTCAGGAATGTGCCAAATTTGAGGGGACCACTAGCCTTTGTATAGCACAGGGGTGGGCAATGTCAGGCCTGCGGGCCGTATAAGGCCCGCGGGGCTCCCACCTAAGGCCTGCGGGGCTCCCGCCTGCAAACCCCGCCCCTTCCATGCGATTGGCTCCCGCCCACAAACCCCCCCCCCCAGTGCTTGTGATTGGCTCCCGCCCGCAAACTCCAGTCCCCAGTCTGCGGAAATCCCAGAAACCCCGCCCCCCACCCCCCCGGTCCCCAGTTATAAATATCCAAATGGCCCTTGGCAGAAAAAAGGTTCCCTACCCCTGGTATAGCACATCAGAGGACACCCTCCAAAAGGAAGCAGGATACAGAAAAATATTGAAAGGTGGGAGGAGATAAAATGAAATAGACTTAATGATTACTGTTATTGTTTAAATTGATTTAATTTTACTGTTAGCACTCGCTTACATGGATTCTATCCCCAGACATTTCAACTGATCTTCAATTTAAATAGAGAGTACAGAAAAAAAGTATTGTGCCTTTTGGAAACCCAAGATGAATAAGAATGGAGGATGTCCAATGACTATTTAGAAAAAGGTCTGTTTCAAATATGTGGTTTCGGTAGAAGTCTGTTCTTATCTACCCATGGCAAAGGGGTGACTGTACATCTGAAAGCATGATTGCCTTGATTATTTATGATGAAAGTTGAGACAATTAGTGAAGGATACAAGAGTAATGAGAGATCCTGGATGTGGAAAAGAAATTTTGGCAGGGTAAAAATTTGGATACTGGGGAAAAAATTGTCATGGGAGAAAAACAAAGCAATTTAAGAAACAACAGTGAAAGCAGAACAATTGCAAGAGAAAGTACAAGCCCTGTATATGAAAAAGTATTATCAGCTAGATGAATTTCCCAAGATAATGAATGGAAAATGAAAGTAAGAAAGGAAAAGAAGCTACTTGGAACAGAGTGAAAAGAATTATGTTACAGAGTGCTCCAGTAGAATGTAGAGTTATAGTAGTGGAAACTATGAAAAAGGATGCTTGATGGAATGATGAAGTGAAAGAAGCTATGGATGAGGAAAATATCATATAAGAGAATGATTGCTATATAAAATACAAAAAAAATAGAGCAAGTAGCTTGATTTGATAAAATGTCTACTACAGATGGAAAGATGGATGGAGTAATTTTAAGATTTGCAAATGCTTTTAGAAATGTAGTAGGTAGTATGTGGTCTGTTTTAAGGAATGAATTTAAATGAATTTAAAAAAGGCTGCTGATGCAAATGTACACTTTGTTATATGGAAGTAACAGGTAGGATTTCAGGAGAAACAAAAAAAAGTTAAATGCAGTGGGAATGGGCTACTTTAAAAGTTTGGGAGGTAAAACAAGAAGAGGCTCTAAATATGGGTTGAATACAAAAGTAAGTGACCCTTATGAAGGAAACAGCTGAGGTAGCTTAGACAACAAAGAGAATAAATAGCAAATTACAAAATAAATATATAAAAGGAAACCTGAATGGGCCAAGAGGACTGAAAAAGTTGTGGCTGGATGGAGTTGATGGGATCCTTCAAAAGAGCGATGTGAAAAGTTTTAAGAACATGAAGTAATAAACGGCCAGAATGGAAGCTAGAATGGTTGAAAAAGTTGGAAAGGTCTGGAGGGAGTAAGTGGCAGGACGATACAGAAAGAGGCAAGCATGTGAGAGGTTGTTGCTGACAAATAAAACACAATGAGGGGAGATATGGGCGCCCCATGCTGTAATGGCATTTTTTTTTTGTCAAAGATCGGTAATGAGAGAAAATTGGTCTATGTACAGCCACTAGTGCAGTCCAGTAAATAACTCACAAAGTAACAATTAGCTGTTGTCATCAGCCCAGGAAGAATGGGAGAGGAGGGCAGGACTCCACACACCTAAACTGTGAATGGATACAGTAGTAAGCACTATCTAACCCAGCCTTTCTCAACCTTTTGACCCTGGAGGAACCCTTGAAATATTTTTCAGGCCTCCGGGAACCCCTGCACATTCAGGCTCAAATATAGGACAGAAGTTACAAAATTATTATATTCGTTTCATGTGTAGGCCTGTATATATATGCATTAACAGTGTTCTTAAACGAAAAATAAAGAATGAAACTTATCTCTTTAATGTGAAGTTGCCCGAATTTGAAATAATTTTTTAATTAATTGTGATCTCCCAGGGAACCCCTAGTGACCTCTCACGGAACCCTGGGGTTCCACGGAACCCTGGTTGAGAAACCCTGGTTGAGAAACCCTGGAATCTAACCTAATTTAATTTATATTTATATATTTTATGAAATTTATATTCGCATTTTTCCCTTCCAGGTAGCTGGATATTTCTTACAATTGTGGCTTCCTGAGCTGAACTGAGGTGCCCCCATTTAGACACTTTATCAGCCATTACAAATGCTTACTGAATAACCTTTTAAAAACTTCTGGAAGAGCCTCAGTGTTCCTGGGATGTAACTAAGAATCAAGACCATAATGGAAGCAGCATAGTGAACATAGTGTAAGTTCTTTGTGAAGAATTGAAGCTTGGATATCAATAATAAAAACAAACAGCAGAGTCAAAGAGTGAAAAGAAAAAAAAATCAAAAGCTGTTTCTATGCCAGTTGCCATGAAAGTAGTATTCTGCTATTTAATGAGCATGAATAACAGCTAGATAGGGACACGGTTTCTTCTTAGATCACTTTCCCTTCTAGTCATGATCACATGACATCCCCATGGCAACTATGGAGAAATATGGAAAGTAATATTAGGGAAAGCATTAAGTGTTAGTTTTTTTTAATGTTATGTGGCAGCTGAAGAAAGTAGAAATCACATGATCAACTTAATCCCTAAAGACTGATGACATTCTTCGAGAATTATTGCTTTTGATATTAAAAATAAAATAAAACCAAATCTTGGGACAGGCATGCAACAAGGTTTCAAAGGCAAATATTTTCATGACCAAGTGGAAAAATCATCTGGCAGACATTTTTTACACTTTGTAAGGTGACCATGGGTGCAGTACAAACCCTGCTTTTCCATTCACTTCAGGTATGCATGGAGTTTCACCAGCTTGCTGAAAATAGTGGAACAGCGTCAATCTCTGGATGACTGTCATGGGTCTATAGGGATGCAGTTAGGATTTCATGCCCTCTTTCTATCCCAAAGGAATAGTCCTTTTCCTCCAGCATCCTGGTTCTCGCCACAAGCTCTACGTGAGAGCCCTTCCCACTGTTGCTCTTCAGCAACTCACATTGTGGCCTATCTGAGATAGCCAGTTTGGTCTAGTGGTTAAGGCTCGGGGCTAGAAACCAGGAGTCTCTGAGTTCTAGTCCCACCTTAGGCATGAAAGCCGGCTGGGTGACCTTGGGCCAATCACTCTCTCTCAGGCCTAGGAAGGAGCCAATGGCAAACCAGAAGACTGAGAGTTCTAGTCCCGCCTTAGGCATGAGAGCCGGCTGGGTGACCTTGGGCCAGTCACTCTCTCTCAGCCCAACTCACCTCACAGGGTTGCTCTTGTGGGGAAAATAGGAGGAGGAAGGAGTATTGGGTATGTTCGCCACCTTGAGTTATTTATAAAAATAATAAAGGCGGGATAGAAAATAAATAAACAATAAATAATAAAATAAATCTGTACTTGAAGGTTGCATATACACAGCATGGCAATTAGTTGCGACAGATTGTATGGCATAATGAAAATTTCTGAGTTACGCTATTGTTAATGTTTAACAAACATTTATTTATGGATTATAAGGCTGTATGTTGGTGAATATGAAGAAAGGGTGGGAAACAAGAGATTACTGTACAAGGGTGGTCAGGCTAGCATAAAGCTGAACTGAAAAATGAAACCTGTTGATCATATCACCTCTTTGGAGTTTTATGGATAGCTTGTAATTCAGAGGCTATGACCAATTCAGAATAATAGAAGAAACATTTTTTCCTGTGTTTTCTCATAAGAAGGAAGTTCTTGTTCCTCAAGCAAGAAGCAAGCCAGTGCAGTTAGTTCATAGACACATCATCATCACCCTGCTGAATTCAGGATCCATAAAGCAGTTCAGTAATTATCCAGACTTCAATGTATATCTCCAAAGTGCTGTCTTCAAACTAGCTGTCTGGCCATTCAGTATGTCTTCTTTTCCTTAGTGAGAAGCAGGCAAATGTTCCCCATATTCCAAAAGGAAAATGAGAGGATCAATGCAACTTGTGTCTAGTCAGCGTGTTTGATAGTGATACTTGGAAAAGTTACAGAATAGATCATTAAAGTGTTCATTGGTGAGGTAGGCGTGAGTTTCTTACAAAAAAAAAATCATGCTAAACTAAACATACAGTATCTCTTTTCAAAATGAAGTTACAGGTAGTCCTCAAGTTACGACCATTCGTTCAGCGACCATTCGAAGTTATGGCGGCACTGAACGAATGGTATTTATGCCTGGTCCCTGAGGTCATGGCAGTTGCAGCACCCCCACAGTCATGTGATCAAAATTTGGAGGCTTGGCAGCCCGCCCGCACTTACGACCGCGGGGGCACTTCAACTCCCCCCACCCGCCTATCTCCCCCATCTCCCCCTATCTCCCTGCACTCCCCCCATGCTCCCTGCACTCTGCAGACCTTGCTGCCCTGCAGTCCGACGCCCCCAGCTGACCTTCGCTGTCTTCTTGCTCCCACTGCTGAGCAAGCATGCCTGGCCTGGTCCTTCGTGAGGCAGTTGCTAACCATGCAATGCCTTCTTCCTGAGGCCACATCCGGCGGTTTCTTTGCTGCTGGGCTGGGCTGGGGGTGGCTGGGGTTTCCTGGGGCGGCTGAGGCTGCACACCGCGCTGCTGGGCTGGGGCAGCTGCAGCTTTGCGCTGGGCTGCTGGGCTGGGCTGGGCTGGGGCAGCTGGGGCTTCGCACTACACTGCGACTCAGGGGCTTCTTGCAGTCCCAGAGCCACAGCGCACCAAGTAGCCCCTGAGCCACAGCGTGGCAAGCAGCCCTAGAGCCACACAGTTCTGGGGCTGCTTGCTGCCCCGCAAGGCAGGGTGCGGGGCAGCCAAAAGGGCAAAGATGAGGGGAATAGGCAGCTGGGGGGAATTGAAGGGGAGGCAGTCCCTTACCTTGGAAGAACCAAGAGGGACCAATCCGGGAATGGCTTGGATCGAAGTGGATCCTTGGCTAACAACTGATGGGATTCAGTTAACAATGGCAACAGGGAGTGCCAGGGTTGCCGTTGCTAAGAGATGTGGTCACGTTACATCATGCTTTACTTAGTGATGGAAATTCTGGTCCCAACTGCAGGTGTAATTGAGGACTACCTGTAATGACCCAGTACCTTATGGAAATTCTGTAGATATAGCATACTATATACTGATACCAGCAAAACTACCTGTTCCTGTTGGCAAGCTGATAAAGTCTGGATTGGATTATACTAGTTTTAAAAGGAATTGTTTGACCAATAGACAGGTAGTCCTAGGTTAATGACAGTAATTGGGACCGGGAACTCTGTCGCTAAGCAACGCGGTGTTAAGTGCGACATCACGTGACCATGCTGACTTACAGCGGCAGTTCTGGCAGTTCCAGTTGTGGTCTTTAAGCGAATCCCATGCAATCGTTAAGTGCGAAGTCATATGATCACCATTTGTGACCTCCTGCCAGCTTCCCTATTGACTTTGCTTGTTGGAAGCCGGTGGCGAAGGTTGCAAATGGCGATCATATGACCACAGGGCGCTGCGACCATCATAATTGTGAGCTGGTTACCAAGTGCCCGAATTGCAATTCACTCTCATAGCATGTTAAAACAAATTAAAAGAACACGCATAATAAAACAATAACCAAAAGCATGGGTGGGTAGTCTTGTTAAATTCAGCATCATCTTCCTTTTGGTTAAGTATGAAAGCAAATGCTTCTTAAGTGTAAATAGAAAGTGAGGGTGACCTCAGTCCAGATCAGAACTGTAGCAAGATGCAAAGTGTTAAAATGCACTTCTACTGGAGTCTTGAGCTGGATCAGGTCCACTCTACCTGCTGTTTATATTTAGGCTGGGTTTGTATGGCTGGGTTTACATGGTGTACTGTAACATTAACTAAACCACATAGGCTAGTTTGCAGAACACACTAGGATAAAGTGCAGCCTTAAAAAATTCATACTGGTTGCTTGCATAGCACCACGCTTACTTAGCCTTGAGTGCAACCATTCACTTTTGGAAGAAAATCAAAAGGTATTCAGGGGAATGCTTCTACATGGAAGCCAGACCTGCTCCCTCTCTAGGGAAACTTCACCTGTGCTTATGGTCCTCTCCTCCAATTGTCCTTTAAGGTTAGGAGAGCTGCCAAGGGCCAGGGAGGAGGGTGGAGGGTGAGGGTATAGCTACTAGGGCTGCTGGCACCAAGCCAGGGCCATGGGGGCTCTAGGAAAGCAGAAAAGTAGACTGACAACTGCCAGTGAAGTCATCAGCCCTCAATGATGTCATTGGTAGGACTCTATATCTGATGGGAAGGAAGGAAGGAAGGAAGGAAGGAAGGAAGGAAGGAAGGAAGGAAGGAAGGAAGGAAGGAAGGAAGAGGGGTGGAGAAAAGGAAGAGGGACTAGACTGACTAGTCTACTCTTGGCTCTAGCCCTTGAGCACTTTTTCTGCATTAACGTAGTGCATGACCTCCAAAAGAATGTGGCCCTTAGAAAAGTTTCACCCCACCCTTTCCAAACCAGAGAAATGGGAGTCCCATGGGAACCCTCCATGAAATAAGCTCCCTCTTTTTCCACCGCAAGTTGCCTATTGCTTTCCAGTGACATCTTCCAAGGATCTAGAACAGGGGTCCCCAACCTGTGGGCTGCGGCCTGTTAGGAAGTGGGTCACACAGCAGGAGGTGAGTGGTGGTGTCAGGAACGAGCCTGTCCCTGCCGCCATGAGCCTTGTAGCAGCATAATTGGACCCATAGGTTAAAAGACTGGAGGATTCAAAAGTCCTCATCCAAAGGTCCACTGGCTGTAACACTCTGGCCTCACCTCCTACTCTGGTGTAGCCATTCAGTAGTTACTGCTGCTACCACCTATTTTTCAAGAAGTGCCTCACTTGGCTTCCTCCCTCTAACCCAGTGTTTCTCAACCTTAGCAACTTTAAGCTGTGTGGACTTCAACTCCCAGAATTCCCCACTCAGCTTTGCATAAATAAAGCATGTAACAAATTGTTTCAGCCTCCACACTTTGGAAATCAATCCCACAAGAGATAAATAAAATCAAACTTTGTTTTTTAAAAAGTAGCTCAAAAGATATGGTACTGTATATGAAGTTCTATTTCTAAAAATACATGCAATGCTCTCAGCATTCCACAAGATGATGTTGGCCTGCTATAATTAGTGATGTTGGGCAAAATATGGCTTCCAAGTTATATATCAGTTCCCAATAAATTAATAAAAAGAAAAGTAAGTCTTGAACTCATTCTGAAATTACACAGAATACTATACTTCAGCAGAGAAATAAGACTAAGGATTCTAACACAGACAGACAAAAGAAACTAAGGCTCATTGCAATATCTAACTAGAATAGTTAACTATAGAGTTACCTGAATCCTGAAGCAAAGACTTCTGATTCTTTATTCCTGGACCTCACCCAGCTTTGTAAGGTAATTCCAACTATTTACTAGAACTCGGAGGAAATGGTACACTCCACTTGTTTTCCCAGCTCAGGCCCAGAAATGTCTAGCTTCGTGTCCCTAGAGTTCTGCCTTTGTCTTTTAAAGGAACAACCTTTTAACAGCCTGGAAGACCCACAACCACCAAAGGAACAACCCTTTTTCTCTGTCAAGGAGGGAAGGGGTTGAAGGAATCTCCTGAGCATAAGTGCTAACGCCCATTGCTGAGAAGATATGTATTCAAACTCAGACATTGCCTGGCATTTAGACAGGCAGGGAAACTGCAGTATTGTGAATGCTGGCTGGCTATTTACAATAGTTCTGTTCTATTATGGGATTCAAATGTTTCCTTGTTTAATATACTGAAAGTTTGCCTTAGGTTTCTA
Organism: Charina bottae; assembly: GCA_023362775.1. NCBI lineage: Eukaryota > Metazoa > Chordata > Lepidosauria > Squamata > Charinaidae > Charina > Charina bottae. The sequence continues at coordinate 73,953,748 of JALMGJ010000001.1, read as the reverse complement.
ACACTTTTTCCTCTTTCACTTTTTACTTGGAAAAGTGGCATACAGATAAAGTGACTATGATTGTGTTAAAGAATAATTTAACACAATCATAGTCACTTTATCTGTATGCCACTTTCCCAAGTATATTATGATATATCCTATGGCAAATAGAGGGAGAAAAAGTGGAGGCAGTGACAGACTTTGTATTTCTAGGCGCAAAGATTACTGCAGATGCTGACTGCAGCCAGGAAATCAGAAGACGTCTACTTCTTGGGAGGAGAGCAATGGCAAATCTTGATAAAATAGTTAAGAGCAGAGACATCACACTGACAACAAAGGTCCGCATAGTTAAAGCAATGGTATTCCCCATAGTAACCTATGGCTGCGAGAGCTGGACCATAAGGAAGGCTGAGCGAAGGAAGATAGATGCTTTTGAACTGTGGTGTTGGAGGAAAATTCTGAGAGTGCCTTGGACTGCAAGAAGATCAAACCAGTCCATACTCCAGGAAATAAAGCCAGACTGCTCACTTGAGGGAATGATATTAAAGGCAAAACTGAAGTACTTTGGCCACATAATGAGAAGACAGGATACCCTGGAGAAGAAGCTGATGCTAGGGAAAGTGGAAGGCAAAAGGAAGAGGGGCCGACCAAGGGCAAGATGGATGGATGGTATTCTGGAGGTGACGGACTCAACCATGGGGGAGCTGGGGATGGTGACGGCCGACAAGAAGCTCTGGCGTGGGCTGGTCCATGAGGTCACGAGGAGTCGGAGACGACTGAACGAATAAACAACAAAATGTATGGTTACTCAGAAATAAGACTTATCATATTCAATGGGCCAGAGTCTCCAGAAAGATGGTTTGCAATGGCAGTCTAAGAATGTATCTGAAGAAGCAGGTTTGGAGGTATATTGTTAATTATTAGTACTCTTAACTAAGTCCTTTGCTGACTTTGGTCTTTATAATAGAAAGAAGATGGCAGTAATCCTTTACCTGCTCTTGAACAATGGCATAGAAACATAAACACAGAAACATAAATTATGGTATATGAAAATAATTTCCAGACTTAGTCTGAGTTTGAAAAGACTGTTATCTTAATCAGATCAGTTGCTGGGCCTGTGACATCTTCTTTTATGAACAGAATCATAACATGCCTTAGACTGTCAACACTTCGCTTGTTAGAAGACAGAGAGTCTCTTGGAGGAATCTATAACTTCTAAAGTTTCATTTGACAAGATCATGTGGGCAAACCTTCGTCCAAAGGGAATGCTTCTAATTGGTCATTAGTCTCGGGCTTTGCTTTGAAATCTGTTCATATATGTCAAGGTATATCCATTTATAGCTCCACAGCAGATTCAATGACCAGCCTTGTGTCAGTTTCATCAGAGGGGATTTAGAAAAATACAACACAGAGTTCTTTGACACTGAATCTACAAGAACCCTGAAGAAAACAACTGTGGTTTAGTTCAATTCCCAGAGTGCCCAACTCATCCACTTTCTTCTCTGTAATTGACATGGTGACGCCTATAACCAACTTACCTGTGACACTTTATTTTCCCCTTCTCCAGAATATCTTGGAGGGTCATGCTAATGTGACAACTAGCCAGAAAAGAACTGATAAGGTGCCGTTGGAGAGCCACATGGTAATGGATGTTACATCTACCATCTCAGGTGATGACTGGATTTTTGTCTAGATGGATTTTAATAGGAAGCCGTACAACCTGTGGAAAAGTTTACTTGCGTAGAATGTTAAAACCCTAGTAAATTCATATTTAAAATTACTACTAATGCTTAGTATTGATCTAGAACAGGGGATGGGAGAGTTTATAGGTACAGGTGTCATTGTGTGATCTCACACAATAGGACTGGCAGTACTTCATAATTAAAATAAAATGGCCATAATCTCATCAAAACATAAAATCTCATGAGAATACAATAATCTCACCCATGAAATTTTACTATACTCATGAGAGCTCACATCACAATCTTGTAAGATTTTTGTCATTTAAAAAAAAACTATTTTGCTCTGAGGATCCACAAATGACACTTGATCTAGAACTTTATATCCATTTACTATAATAGTGCTTCTCAACCATTATTATTATTATTATTATTATTATTATTATTATTATTTTGGTAAGTCCTGCCAATCTATCAAAGATACTGACTCCCACCCAGATAGAAAGAAAAAGGCTGCTTTTCCATAAAGGACATTTATATATTTACATGCATCCTGTTACTATATTTATGGTAAGTTTTAAGTAAAATATATAATATACTGTATATAATATATAATATAATATAAAATATATAATACATAAAATGTACAGGAATACTGCTGCCAATCATTTTACTGCTATAATTGTAAAGTACAAAGATATGAACTAGTTTTATCACTACAAAAGATATGACAATAATAAAAACCTCACGTAAAACAACATCAACTCTCTCTGTACATGGAGTAATTGAATGCAATGAAAAGGGTTTTTGTCTCAGCCAACGGGGAAAAAATATCGATCCATCTCTCACCTATAACCACCCAAGCAGACATTGTACCCAATGGCCAGCAGCACTTCTATATAGGTACTTGCTGACCACTTCCAAGCTTTAAACTCTCTCTTGTGTTTGCCTTTATCCAATATGCACAAAAGGAGGTAGCATGGTTGAATCACCTTTCTCAGAAACTATAGTAGAGAAGCACCCCCCAATTTCTCTTTCCTGATACAGTTGGGCCACCCACCCAAACTGCCTTTGTGCACTGATCTGAAGACTAGCTGCTGTTCTCTTCTCTGCTCTCTTCTGTCTCTCTTTCCCATGTAGAGATGGGGGAAGATAAGCCACATCCCACCTAGGATTCTTCTCTGTACCAGCAGTACCACCTATACTACAAGTGGGGAAGCACTGCTCTGCAATATCTGAAGTTACTAGTAACTCAAACCACAGGACCGGCTAGCTGTTGTAGTAGCAGACAAAAGTCTTCTTTTCAGCTGTTAGCATTAGTCTTCCATCTTTTTCAATGGAATGTAGTTTTGAGATAGGTCCTCCTGTATCATAATCTATCATATCTTTCACTTACCTATTAGATGCCAATGGACAGTAGTAACCATTTCAAAGGAAATCAAATGAAGATGGAAGGCATATGCTGAAATTCTGTACAGTTCAGTAGAGATGTCAGCAACCAAGATACCTTAGAAGATACTCCCTATTTACAAGAACCTCTAGTACTAGAAGATGAAGTTAGATAAGCACTCATTACCAAGTCAGAAGCCTATAGGAACTGATGGAATACGCATAGAAATATAGCAATAGAAGAAGAATCAGTAAAGGTTCTAACCAAGCTATGCCAGCAAATCTGGAAAATGACCCAGTGACCAACCAATTGGAAGAGGTCAGTCTATATTCCAATGCCAAAAAAAGGAAACTTAACAAAGTGTGCAAACTATCTTACAATATCCTTAATGTGGAGTCCTTGGTGCTCTCTGAGCCTTGTTGTTTTCTTGCAGACGTTTCATTGCCAGCCTAGGCAACATCTTCAGTGCGAAAAGGGAGTGGAACTTGCTCTCTGTTTATATACCCTGGCTTGTCCTGCCTGTGTTGGTGGGGGGTGTTGTACTCTCCTTAGAAGTACCTTGATTGGGTTGTTGTGTGCTGCTTGGTTGATTGACTGAGTTAATAGTTCCTTGATTAGGGTCTATTGTGTTGTTTGATTGCTCCTCTGCTGCTAATCTTGATGTTAATCTTTGCATATCTTGTTGTTGACTGCTGGCCAAGAGGTGTTCTGGTCTTCTGGCTTTTCTATTGTCTCTCATGAATGCTATGTAAATGTTGTTTACCTCTATGTGTCTGTTGATGGCTGCTTTGTCTGAGTGCCAAGCTTCCAGGAATTCTCTATCAACTCCCCACTACAGTGCCTCCAGAAAATCAAAGACATAAAAATAGATGAAGATGAAATTATGGTGTCATTTGATGTCACTGCACTCTTTACATCCATAGACCAAGCACTAGCAATTGAATCCATGGCAGCAGCTCTACGTAACACAACTGACCTGACTAGATACACCAAGATCAAAATACCCAGAATCATGGACCTCATCAACCTCTGCCTCACCACCTACTTTCAGTTTGATGGACAAATATACCAACAAATCAAAGGAACACCTATGGGATCACCACTCTCAGGACTCATAGCAGAGATAGTAATGCAACATCTAGAAAGGATAGCACTCCCACACATACAACCCAAAGTATGGATCCGGTATGTAGATGACACCTTCGTCATAATAAAAAAAGGATCAACTGGAGGAAACACATGAAGCCATCTAACAACAAAGGCTGAGGAACACGAGGCATTATTGCTGATGCATGCTGGATAACTGAGAAAGCCAAAGAATACCAAAAAGAAGCTAGCATGTGCTTCATTGAATACAGAAATGCCTTCATTTGTATTGATCACATCAAGCTGTAGAATATGCTTAGAAAAATAGGAACCCTAGAACATCTCATTATCCTCATGAGAAACTTGTACACAGGTCAGGAAGCCACAGTACGGACAGAACATGGCGAAAAAGACTGGCTCCTGGTTGACAAAGGAGTGCGACAAGGCTGTATACTTTCTTGTTTGGGCTGTGAGAATAACCATGAGGAACAAGAAGAAGAGCCACAACCAAGACAATGATCAGATAAAAGAAATCTGAATTCAAAGCAAGAATGTAATTTGAGGAAGCATCTCAGACTTGACCCTCCCTAGCTCTCTTGAACATAAAGGCAGGAAGGGGAGAGGCACATTCAGATTTGCAAGATTCTGTTAATGTAACCTTATAATAAAAGTAGTATTAGCATTCATAATTTTGGTTTCCTGGTCTGCACTACCTAGGAGGGCTGACATCTCCCCTTATTTATTCAACCTATATGTTGAATATACTGTATATTAAGGGAAGCTGGATTGGAAGAAGAGGAGCATGGTTTGTCCAGCCTCCTCTTTAGAACCTTCAGAGATGGAGAATCCACCTCTGCGAATATTGTTGCATTATTGTAAAGAAAGTTTTCCTTATATTTAAATGAAATCTAAGTAGCTGTAAATTATACCCATTATCTCTGGTCCTAATTTCTATGTCAGTGGAAAATAGTTCCATCTTTTCTATGACATCTTGTTATGTACAGTACTTGAACACTGATATCATGACTTCCCTCAGTCTTCTTTTTCCCAAATTGAACATCCCAAGTTCCTTCAGCCTGTGCTCATAGGTCATGTCTCTGTATCATCTTTATCACTCTCCTCTGAACCTGTTCTAGCCTGTCAATAAATGTGGCACAGAATACACAGAACTGCATTTTTGGTCTCACCAGTGTAGAATAGAAGTGAATAAGGACTTCATGCGTCTTTGATACAGAAGTACATTAGCCCTTCTAGCAGCTCTCTCATACTGCTAGATTATGTCCAGCTTTTTCCCAGTCACCACCTACAAGTTCTTTTCCAATGTCATGCTTCCATGCAATGAATCCCGCATTTTATATCTCAGGCCTATATTTTTCCTCCCTAAATGTAATACTTTACATTTCTTCCTGTTGAAGGACATCTTGTTCCTCCCAGCCCTGTCTTCTAACCTGTCCAGATTAGATTGCAAAATTGTTTGGTCATCTGAGATGTTGGTAAGACCTCCCAATCTAGTGTCATCTACAAATTTGATAAGCAGCCCATCAATCCTGTTATTCAGCTCATTAATAAAACTGTTTCATAATACTGGCCCCATGACAGATTCCTATGGAACCCCATTGATTACTGCTTTCCAGTTTGATGTAGAGTAATTAGTACTTAGTCTCGGAGTGTGGTTAACCAGTTGGTTGTGAATCCAGTTTACTATAGCGTCATCCAAACCACATTTTAACAGCTTGTCAATGAGAATGGAGCCTTGTCAAAACCTTTGCCAGAGTTGAAATAGATTATATCTGTGGAGTCCTTGGTGCTCTCTGAGCCTTGTTGTTTTCTTGCAGACGTTTCATTGCCAGGTTAGGCAACATCTTCAGTGCGAAAAGGGAGTGGGACTTGCTCCCTGTTTATATACCCTGGCTTGTCCTGCCTGTGTTGGTGGGGGTGTTGTACTCTCCTTGGTAGTTCCTTGATTGGGTTGTTGTTTGCCGCTTGGTTGATTGACTTGGTTGAAATAGAGCTATGCTTGACTGAGTTAATAGTTCCTTGATTAGGGTCTATTGCTTTGTTTGATTGCTCCTCTGGTATATAGATTATATCAGCAGCACTCACCTTGTCCACTAAACTAATTATCTTGTCAAAGGAGGAGACAAAATTTGTTTCACATAACAAAGCCATGCTGATGCTTAGCATTCATGGTATTCAAGCAGCTTACAAATGTTCTCCTTTATTACCTGCTCTAACATCTTTCCAGGTATTGAAACCTATTGGCCAATCATTCCTGGGATCCTTTCCCCCCCCCCCCCTTAAAGAGTGGGGAAACACATTTGCTCTTCTCCAGGCCTCTGGCATTTCCTCAGTTCTCCAGGACTTCTGAAAGATAATTGACAGAAGTCCAAACAGTTCTTCAGGTCATTCCTTCAGTATTCTAGGATGTATTTCATCAGGGCCTGGGGACTTAAAGGATTCAAGTCAGTTAGAAGATCCTTTACTTCATTATTGACCTACAACATCCCTGTTACATTTGGTCCCAATCAGTTCTACTCAAATCACCATTTTCTTTGGGTGTAAAGACAAAGGCAAAATAGGAGTTGAGTTCTTCTGGTCTTCTGTGAGAGTAAGCAATGAGCCTATTGCCTTCTTTGTCTTGCTATTGACTTTTTTGGGGGGAAACTTCCCTGTTGGATTTTGCCTATTTTGCTAACCTTAACTCTTTTTCCTCCTTTGCCTTCCTCACCTCATTCCTATATTTCCAGTAACATCCTGCTTTAACCTTGGCTTCTTCTCGAGCTGTGACTTCAATCACACTGGCTCCTTTAAATGTCTCCTATTTTTCTTCCTCATTGGCATTGTTTGAAACTGCATTAGCTTTAGTTTCTTTTTCAAGTAGTCCCAGCTGGCTACACCACCTTTGCCTTTAAGATTTTACTCCTACTGTTATCTACCATACTATTTCTCTTAGTTTATTAAAATTGGCCTTTCTAAAATCCATAATGTGGATGTGACTGTTTTTTCAACCAAATTTTTGTTAAAATCAAGAACCCTTTCAAATGCACGAACACTTAACAATCCAAAATGTCCACCATTTTAATAACTTCAACCCTGCCCCCCCCCCCATTAGTAGGGAACAAATTGAAAGTAATACATCCTCAAATACTGACCTCAACTTTTTGGAAAAGGAAATGACCACCAAAAACTATGATCATGCAGGCATTCCAGTCCAAACACATATGTGGAGCATCCAGGTGGGGAAGGCTGATCTGACCTAATTAAGTTTGTTTAACACTCCTCCACAACTGTAACAACTGTAGACTGGGGATTTCCCACGGTGCCCAGGAATATCTTTTTCACTCCCCCACATTCTATTTGATGGTTTATTTAATACCCTGTTTGAAGGAGAGTTCCAAGATACTAAAATCTTGCTTGCTGATTTGCAGTAAGAAGAAAGTAGTATCTGTGGGCCCCTCCTTAGAAGTCCTTCTTACTCTATTTCAGTTACTGCCTACATACTATAAACGTCCAGGAAGTGAGCTTCTCTGACCACTTGGTGCCTTTGGACAGGAATGGGGAACTCCCACCGTTGCTGAACTACAGTATAATTCTTATCAGCTCAGCCAACAAGAACCCTGGGGGTCGCAGTTCAGTAACATATAGAAAGCCAGTTTCCCAATCAATATTGTATCCTACAGCTGAAATTAATATTAGAGCTTAATATTTTACTAAGGCTGTGCATGTTTCAAGAATTATTTAGAAGTGCTTTGGACCTTGCACAACCACACCTACTCTCCGCTATTCATTAAAGCAGACTGACTTTTTTCAGGCCTCCACGTGAGACTGTACGAAAGTTGTGGCTGCTTTAAGGAGTTGATTCATTAAAGCTAATGCAACTGTTACATGGGGACTAGGAAGCCTATGTGTCCAACTTGACAAAAGACAGCACTCTGTTTAAAAGGCTGTTTAGTCCACATCTGGTTTAAATATAAAGAATGATGGAAAGGGAAATCCTTGAAAGTTGTCCAACCATAATTCCACCTGCCCATCAGACTGAACAGACACATACTGTAGGTGTGCTCTACTGTCATTTCCATACAATCTTCCATCCGAATCTTCTCTTCTATGGTGAGATGGACTGTATTTCTACTTAAAGAGATGGGCATTTAAACATAAAAAATACATATTTTGTTGGCTGTTATACAAATTTGTTTTGAGGAGGTGTAAAGGGTTACCATCAAAGGAGTGAAGCAGAGAAAGAATGCATATTGTGGCAGAGAGACAAGCATTATTTTTTATATATCAAATCTCCTAAGACACTCTTAATCATTCAGCCGGAAATCCTCCAGGAACATTGTTTCAAGGTCCACCTTGTCATTAAACAAAAGCAATTGTTGCTGTTTTTTTGTCCTCATGTTGCTTAAAGTTTGGTTTCGGTCATGTGACTCTTGAGGTTCCATTTCAAAATAAACACCTGACTTCATATCTGACTTAGTTTCCAGCAGAGAAGCTTTGGAATGGATTTGTTCCAAGAGAATAGCTAACATGAATTACTATATAAGAGAATGTGATCAGAAAGTAGTGGTCTGACCCACTGAAAATATACTGCAGATGTGAGATGGTGATGACATCCACTTACTGTTTTTGAGCCTAAAATTACAGGAGAGAAAATCAGCATTCACCACAACCACCCAGCTCAACACCACAGCAGGTAAAAGGCCTGGTTCCCACTGACTGAGGTGGGAAGTGTGACTAGATGCATCACTTTAGGTTGTTTATGAAAGATATGATTGAGTAAAAAGGTAAAGGTAAAGGTTCCCCCTGCACATTTGTGCAGTCGTGTCCGACTCTAGGGGCCGGTGCTCATCTCCGTTTGTTAGCCGAAGAGTCAGCGTTGTCCGAAGATGCTTCCATGGTCATGTGGCCGCATGACGTGCGTGGAACGCTGTTACCTACCCACCGAAGTGGTACCTATTAATCTACTTGCATTTGCATGCTTTCGAATTGCTAGGTTGGCAAGAGCTGGAGCTAGTGCAGGAGCTCACTCCGCACGCAGGGCTAGGGATTCGAACCTCCGAACTTGCGATCTTCCGATCGACAAGCCTGGGGTCTTACCCACTGAGCCACTACGCCCCCATGATTGAGTACTTCATCAGAAAGAAAGACCCTTTTACACAACAAATCTAGATATCAGGGAGAGGTGGTCAAATCTAGTATTCACCTGGACATGCTAGTTTTCTATGTGCAGCTGGATAACCATTTGTGCATGGAGGATCCTAAAAGGCACTGGATGACCTCTAATAACCTATGAATTTTGAGCCATTTCCATCTTTTATGATATCTAAAATGTTAAGGTCTTGAGAGAGCCAAAGGAATCATAATGAAGATGAAACCAGAAAGAGATTTCTACATTCAAAGAAGTTCACCACAAAGCAATTTCCATTCTTCACTATGTCTATAAAAGCAGGGGGGGTATAAATGGCTGCAGTTCATTGTGTTTCACCCCCTTCCAACCTTTTTCACTAGGACCTGAGTTCAAATCTATGGGCCAGGTACGATCTCTCAGCCCAATTTATCAGAGGTGGGGAATTTTTATTTTTGAGTTTATTTTTTTGCAGGGGAATGGAGCATGCTGGCTGGGGAATTCTGGGAGTTCACACATCTTAAAGTTGCTGAGGTTGAAAAACACTGGTCTAATTAATAAAAATAAATCCCAGAATCCCCAGCCCTTTGCATTTATACCCTGTTCTTCCTACAAACAGCTCAAGGAAGTATACATGTTTCTAACCAATCCCCCACTCCCATCAGCATTCTATTTTCACCATAGGTCTGTGTAGTAGATTAGACAGAGTTAAGATAAAACTAACCAAACATGACTCCTGGTCACTACATAGAAGTGGTTTGTTATTGTTTTTTTTTTGTTTCTTGATTTCCCATTCTAGCTTATAGCTCTATGATGTTCTGGTGGTCTCCCATCCAAGCACAGAAATGAGGTCTTTACTGCTTAGCACAGCAGGGGGAAGCATCTGTGTGACCTTGGCTGATCTCAGAAAGGCTAAGTAGAGTCAGACCAAGTTAGTACTTGAATGAGAGAGCATCATGAAATCCCAGGGCTGTAGATTAGGCCAGAAAGTTGGAAAAACAGCCTGGATAGAGACAAAGGCAAAGCACTTCTATATTGTTGCCAAGAAAACTTGTCGCTAGTAGTCAACTTCAACTCAAAAGACCTTCTTATAGTCAAGGCCTTTTCTTCAATAGCATGCTCTTGCAGGAATATCCTTCCAGATATATGACCAATGTCGATAATATAATTCTTTTGGCGGCAAACTGTGATGCAGTTCCAATCGAAGAGAATATGTGATGCAGGTTGATATTGCTTCAGTCAAGAAAGCCAGTGTGGTGTAATGGTTAAGGCAGAGCTTTCCAAACTTTTCATGTTGGTGACACACTTTTTAGACATGCATCATTTCGCGACACACTCTTACAGCAGGGCACAAGGCAGGCACTAGGACCTGCACAGAATCACAGCAGGGTTTTGAGGCAGCAAGGCACAAGGCAGGCACTAGGACCTGCGCGGAATCCTGGCAGGGCAGGTTTGGAGGCAGCAAGGCACAAGGCAGGCACTAGGACCTGCGTGGAATCACAGCAGGTTTGGAGGCAGCCAGGCACAAGGCAGGCACTAGGACCTGCGTGGAATCCTGGCAGGGCTCGGAGGCAACAGCAGCCATGACACACCCAGACACTGCAGCCAACACACTAACGTGTCGCGACACACAGTTTGGAAAGCTCTGGGTTAAGGTGTTAGATGGGGAGGGAGGAGACCCAGATTCTAGTCCTCCTTAGGCACAGAAGCCAGTTGGGTGACCTTGGGCAGTTATGTCCTCAGCTCTAATCAGCATCAGGGTCCGCAACAAGCCAGAAGAAAAGCAAAAGCCCTTGTCACATCAGGCATTGATAAGCCTCACTGTAAAAACTAGGCAAGCACAGGGCAGAACAAGCAGAAAAACAACAGCCCCAGCATATTGCTTCAATGGTAGTTTAGTGTTTTATAATCATTTGCTATTTCTCAATTTGCAATATATGTGCACAGCTTTTCTGCAATCTTTGCTCGGTTTAGGTTTTGTCGCTTTTCCAGGGCTCTGGATTCATTGGATGAAGGGTGATTTAGAAACACAGCACATAAATAAATATTCCAGTATGCTAGCCATTATACTATGCTGGTTCTGTTGGAGTAAAATCCACCTTTGTTTCACCTCTTTGTCATACAGTCAGTAAAATATGTTTCTAAGCAACAGAAGATAAAACACAGAGACCTATAAACATCCACACTGCAAATGGTTGATTTCAACCCTCCTACATTTGAAAAACTATTTAAAATACCAATTGTATTTCCACTTTATTGTAAATAAAATTTATCTTTATTTCCATAAACTGTTATTCCCATTCTTTCATGGATAACACGGCATTATGTAAGCAGGTTTGGTAGCTTTTTCTCCTTTACCCTTGACAATATTGTTAAAATGCAAATGTTTAAATTTTAATTTAGAAGGGACACCCTGTTCACTGCTCACAAAACATTTACCCCATAACATTTTGGCTCACATGAGCCACCCACACAAAAACCAGAACAAGCTGGAAGGAAAAAATAACACTTTTGACTGTTATCTTATTTACTTTTATCCCCCGACCCCCCCCAAAAAGGAAGAATTTTTTTCTTTGCAATCTAGAATTGCCCCTATATGGGGAAGATATGGCAAGGATTTAAGGTGGTCTACGGGTTTAAGAAACCCAAGGAGGTGTTAATCTTTTTTCACCCTGCAAAAGGTGAAGTGGATTTGTGAATAGTCTGGGAGACTTCTGAAACTAAGGGGGAAAAGTGGGACCTGCAAGTTGCTGCGAGTGCCAGGAAAACCACCACCACCACCACCACCACAGGATATGAACATGTTTTAATGGTAACATTCAGTAAGTGATGAAAATACTCTAATTTTCAGCAGTGACTTTACTGGAGGGTCTCTAATTACACATAGAAAGCTGCCTTGCTGAATCTGACTATTGGTCCAGCTGAGTTCTCTTGTCTGCCTAGAATGACAACAATTCTCCTGGGTTTCAGACAGAGAATTTTTCCCCCCACTTAACCTGGAGATGGCATAGATTGAATCTGAGTTCTTTGGTTTGCAATGTTTTTCTCCATTATTGAGGGAAAGCTCCTCTTTGGTATGTCCATGGACTTACACATGGTAGAGAGCATATGGCCAACATTGCTAAAATATAATGATTTGCTCATATTTGACATTTTGTGGTTTGCAAGATGTACTGAGCCACAAACTGGCCAATCACATTTTAGCCTAATGTATTATGCAAATTGTGCAAAGACTCAGCTCTCTGGGAAAGGCTCTAATGCTGGGAAAAGTGGAAGGAAAGAGAAGAAGAGGATGATCAGCAGCAAGGTGGATGGACTTAGTTATAGTGGTGATGAGTACACCATTGGGAGACTTGAAAGAACAGGTTAGGGATAGATTGTCAAGGAGAAAATCTATCTATGTGGTCACTAGGAGTCGAAAACGACTTGATGGCACATAAACAATCATCAATCAATTATGCAAATTCATCCAGTTGGTTATTTATGGTTCCTTGTGTTGTATTATTCAATAATTGGATTTACTGAACTATGGTAAGTTAATCTTTCAAACACAATTTATATGAAATATTTTCCATTTTCCAATATTTAATTTTGTAAGATGCCCAGAGTCACTGTGTGTGAGTTGGGCAGCCATATAAATTAATTAATTAAATTAATAAATATTTAACAAAATTGAATTATGGTCAGCTAGTATACATGACCGCGGAAGCGTCTTCGGACAGCGCTGGCTCTTCGGCTAAGAAACAGAGATGAGCACCGCCCCCTAGAGTCGGACATGACTGTGCAGGGGAAAACCTTTACCTACTTTATCTTTACTAGTATAGCACCAGTAGACTGATTATCTAAGACAGAGCTTTCCAAACTTTTCATGTTGGTGACACACTTTTCAGACATGCATCATTTTGTGACACACTCTTACAGCAGGGCATCATTTTGCGACACACTCTTACAGCAGGGCACAAGGCAGGCACTAGGACCTGCGCAGAATCCCACCCCAGCAGGTTTGGAGGCAGCAAGGCACAAGGCAGGCATTAGGACCTACGCAGAATCCTGGCAGGGTTTGGAGGCGGCAGCAGCCGCAACACACCCAGACACTGCAGCCAACACACTAACGTGTAGCGAGACAGTTTGGAAAGCTCTGATCTAAGAGTATATGATCAACCAATTAATGACATCCCATCTGTAACTGAAAGTAAAATAATCCACAAAAGTATCTTTTCTAATACATCATCCCTTGAACTCATTATCAGCTTACCAGATATATTACTAGATATTGATAACTTATATTTGTTGCTTATTGACTAACATTGTCAGGCTTCACATAAGGACACAGCAGAAAAGCTCAGCTCTCCAGACACTTAATCTCTTATTCAGCAATTAGCTTACTTGGCAATTAGTCCTAAACATGATTTAGCTAAATTAGATTCTTTACGCTTACAAGAATTAAGCCATATATACACAGATGAGTTGCCCTTTGCAATGCAAAGAGGTCAAAGTCTCTATATATGTCTGTGCTCCTCCAGAGTTTAAACTTTAGGCTTTTCCTCCCACCTTCCAGAGTCAATGGATACTTTGGAGTCCACTTGTGGCCTTGGGTGGCATGTTGTATCTAAAGTTCCTCTCTAGCTTGCAAAAACACAACATGGAGCTTTTTCTACAAGTCTTCTGCCCAATACAGCTTGCAACATTTTGAGCACAAGCTACATTGGGTGGTCACAGTTGCTATATTCACCTCTAAAGAAATCAGTACTAAAGATAGGTAAAGGTAAAGGTTCCCCCCGCACATTTGTGCAGTCATGTCCGACCCTAGGGGCCGGTGCTCATCTCCGTTAGCCAAAGAGCCAGCATTGTCCGAAGACGCTTTCGCGGTCATGTGGCCGGCATGACGCGCGCGGAACGCTGTTACTTTCCCACCGAAGTGGTACCTATTTATCTACTTGCATTTGCATGCTTTCAAATTGTTAGGTTGGCAAGAGCTGGAGCTAGTGCGGGAGCTCACTCCGCACGCAGGGCTAGGGATTCGAACCTCCGAACTTGCGATCTTCCGATCAACAAGCCTGGCGTCTTACCCGCTGAGCCACCACGCCCCAAACTAAAGATAGCTGTTATCAATTAATTCTAGTTCCTCTTCAAGAAAGTTTGTTGTAAAATATTGCTGGAACCAGGCTGCTACACTCCTAAATGTTGGAAATAGAGACCCCCTTCCTAAGCTTTTAATCCAATTTTTGATAGGCAGATAGAAAGCCTACGGTAAATTGATAGTTACAGCACTCTGGAATGTGAGTCAAACCCACCTGCCACAGTGGAATTAAAACTTTGTTGCCTGATTTTCCACAACAAGGCTTCCCCAGATAGTACATCCATTACTGTTCTGTGGAATGTGGTTTGCATGAATGCCATAGGAACACATCGCATAGTGTATCTGTGACAGCATTAGTCATGAGAAACATGCACAAAACCAGACTGTGGTTGGGCCCCGATTTTGTTAGTTTGGGGAAAGGCTTTATGCAGCTTTTGGATCCTGATGGGAAATTGGAATTATATTTTGCAAACAAGCTTAGTGATGTTGCAAGCCCCTATTTTTCTGAACAACATCCCAGAGCAATAGGAAGCTGTCTTAATGTCAGACCACAAAGTCAGACAGCTGAGATAACCAAATGAGAAATATCCATAGCTGGGGTTATGTTTTGTTTCATCATGTTAGATACACATTTTTAAGGCCGCATATGCAAGTTCGTACTAAGTTCAAAGTAATATTTTGGAGTCTGATTATGAGATTTTTAAAAAGTCTCTGATCTTCCTAAGTAGAAAAATGAGACAGTTGTTTAATCAAACTTTCAAATGGCAAAACTGTGGAGCTGAAAAACAACATTAAAATTATTAGGAAGATGTTGCACTTAGGTCCTCTTGCAAACTTGGGCAGAGTAAGAGATGTTGCTGCAAAAAGGTTCAAAACAAGCAAAGAAAAGCAGGTGGCAAGCTGAAGTTAAAGACAGAATAAATTAACCTAATAGACTATTTTCTAGCCTCCCACACAACCAGAATTTTGTTCCTTTATTTGTTAGATATATATCCTGCCTTTCTTCCAAGGGCTCAAAGTGACATACACAGCAGTCCCTCCTCCAGTTTTTCCCTTGACTGGGGATGGAAGGGATACACTCTAAGACAGGGGTCCCCAACCTTTTTGGCGCCAGGGACCAGTTTCAAAAGACAATTTTTCCGCAGACCGGTGGGGGGGTTTTTTCCAGGATTTCCGCAGATCGGGGGGCAGGGTTTCCGGGCGGGAGCCAATTGCGCGCACCAGGGGGCGGGGTTTGCAGGCGGGAGCCAATCACAAGCACCGGGGGCAGGGTTTGCACGCGCGAGCCACGCAGCCCAGTTCCTACAGGTTGGGGACCCCTGCTCTAAGACATCTGGAATGCCCCATCTTGGGGAAGGTTACCATAAGAAGAACCTTGCTGAAGCAGGCAACAGTCCATCTGGTCTGCCATGAGGTTCAGCCTGATACTCCTGGAAAGTTGCCTGAATTCAGCAGTCCTCCCCTATTCTTTGCATCTTTCTCACCTCTAGCATTCCAATTACTTCCCATCATTTTTAGGCACATGCAGAATCCATCACTGATAGATAAGGAGCAGGGGAGGGGGAGCGGGGGGGGGGGGAGCAATTTCTGTACTGATTCAAAACATTTCACCAGGCTTAGACTTCTATTTGTAATTTTCCTTTGTTTTTCTTCTTGTCTTTCCAACGTTTTGCTTTCCATACAAATCCAGATCCAATCCAGAAAAAGGAAATAGCTGTAAAATGCCTTTGTTGGTGATAAAGGTAATCTATTTGGAAGCCCTTCTCTTCTGCCTTTCCCACATTTTTCACTACTTTTCAGAGCCATCTAAATGAGAGGGCTTCACTACAAATTGTGGCAGCAAATGGCACATTGTGTGAATGACATTTTTTCATCTGTTTTGAATTTTTAAAATTTTTTATCCCTTTATTATTTTTATAAATAACTCAAGGCAGCGAACATACCTAATACTCCTTCCTCCTCCTCTTTTCCCCACAACAACCCTGTGAGGTGAGTTGGCCTGAGAGAGAGTGATTGGCCCAAGGTCACCCAGCCGGCTTCCATGCCTAAGGCGGGACTAGAACTCTCAGTCTCCTGGTTTCCCATTGGCTCCTTCCTAGGCCTGAGAGAGAGAGATTGGCCCAAGGTCACCCAGCCGGCTTTCATGCCTCAGGCGGGACTAGAACTCACAGCCTCCTGGTTTCTAGCCCCTTGCCTTAACCACTAGACCAAACTGGCTCTCTATTTAATGCCCATTAGTTTAATTGGCCAATTGGAATTTGTCTTATGGAATAACTAGGTAATCTATTCACTTCCATTCTGGGTACTCCAGCCAATCCATGACTATAGCCTCAGTTCCTGTTTGGCTGATCTTTTTGGGATGATTGGAAGTATCAGACTTCCACCTCATTCACTCATTCACACTCATTCACTGTGATGCCTCTTGTTTCTGGCCCATGTGACTAGTTGTGGACTGTCAACTTGTCAGAAGTTAAGTACAATGAGCAATATTGTTATGGAACTTGGGCTGGATGATTTCCTGGAACCCTTCCCATCCTTATGATTCTGTTGATTTAAGACTGGGGTTTGGCTCAGAGAGAGTTAATGCTGGAGAGGATTTAATGAGTCTGGCAAGTATCTCCTTCTTATGGAAATTTTATGTTAATAGCCCACAATGTCTCTGAAATGGCCAGTTTTCTGGAAGGAGGAGAGACATTTGGAAGAAAGGGGTCTGCCTTTCCTGCCACCAATTGACCTTCCCCTTTGGCTTGTTAAAATGTCCTTAAGGATGGGGGGTATGTGAAAGGGCAGAGGAACTAGAGATCAGATTGCCAACATTCGCTGGATCATGGAAAAAGCAAGAGAGTTCCAGAAAAACATCTACTTCTGCTTCATTGACTACGCTAAAGCCTTTGATTGTGTGGATCACAACAAACTGTGGCAAAGTCTTAAAGAGATGGGAGTACCAGACCACCTTACCTGTCTCCTGAGAAACCTGTATGCGGGTCAAGAAGCAACAGTTAGAACCGGACATGGAACAACCGACTGGTTCAAAATTGGGAAAGGAGTACGACAAGGCTGTATATTATCACCCTGCTTATTTAACTTATATGCAGAGTACATCATGAGAAATGCCAGGCTGGATGAATCACAAGCCGGAGTTAAGATTGCTGGGGGAAATATCAACAACCTCAGATATGCAGACGATACCACCCTAATGGCAGAAAGTGAAGAGGAACTAAAGAGCCTCTTGATGAGGGTGAAAGAGGAGAGTGCAAAAGCTGGCTTGAAACTCAACATTAAAAAAACCCAGATCATGGCATCTGGTCCCATCACTTCCTGGCAAATAGAAGGGGAAGAAATGGAAGCAGTGACAGATTTTATTTTCTTGGGCTCCAAGATAACCGCAGATGGTGACTGCAGCCATGAAATTAAAAGACGCTTGCTCCTTGGGAGGAAAGCTATGGCAAACCTAGACAGCATATTAAAAAGCAGAGACATCACCTTGCCGACAAAGGTCCGTATAGTTAAAGCTATGGTTTTTCCAGTAGTAATGTATGGCTGTGAGAATTGGACCATAAGGAAGGCTGAACGCCGAAGAATTGATGCTTTCGAACTGTGGTGCTGGAGAAGACTCTTGAGAGTCCCTTGGACTGTAAGGAGGTCATACCAGTCAATCCTAAAGGAAATCAACCCTGACTGCTCATTGGAAGGACAGATGCTGAAGCTGAAGCTCAAATACTTTGGCCACCTAATGCGAAGAGAGGACTCACTGGAAAAGACCCTGATGCTGGGAAAGACTGAAGGCAAAAGGAGAAGGGGACGGCAGAGGATGAGATGGTTAGATAGCATCACCGATGTAATGAACATGAATTTGAGTAAACTCCGAGAGACAGTGGAGGACAGGAAGGCCTGGCATGCTATGGTCCATGAAGTCACGAAGAGTCGGACACGACTAAATGACTGAACAACAACAAATGTGAAAGGGAAAGGGAGGGAGGGAGGGAGTTAAAAGAAACCAGAGTTTGGGAAAAGGCAGACTGCAAATAAAGGGCTTGAGTTTGGGAAATATTTTAAGGTATTGGATGCCCTTTGAAATCTAGTTAGGTAACAGTGAATTTTGGATGCTCAGTGAGGTTTTAATGCTATGCTATACATTTAGCTTGAATATTTGTAAATAAAGTAAACATGAAATGCCAGTCAGCCTCTAGTGGGAAACCAATGTTGGGTAAGTGCTGCATCTTTGAAAGTGAGAGTTCATGTAACAGCTTTTGTTTTGCTATTTTTTTAAAAAAAAACCTCAACCTGGAGCCTTCTCCTTGCCCAGCTTCTCTCTCTGCCATGCACAGGCTTGCTCTGATGTCTATAGAAGTCCTAGGAAGCCACAGGCGACCCAGCCTTCTTGTTCTACCATTGGTCTGGCCTCTCTGATGTCATAAAAGCACACAGTCAAGAGTTAGAAGGATTTTGAAGGCCAAGGCCCATAGCAACAGATCTTAAATTAAATGCTACAGGAATAGTTGTCATGTGTTTTCAAACAAAACATTTGCCAGATCCGATGAGCAGCTGTAGATATTTCATTGGCCTGGCTACATAGACAAATACTTGCTATTTATATGATTGCACATATATTGGAGCTTACTGTTTTATTCTTTCTAGCTACTTCTCTTTCTCTGTTATCAAGAGAAAGAATATCACCTCTAAAAGGGCACACGCCTTATTAATGAAGGCATGTTACTTAAATGAAATTATTCTTCTGGGGCTGTAACATTTTTAATTGCTCTTGGGGAAAACCAGACTTGCAGCAAAAAAGCACATTTATCATTGCCGAATTCTTCCCTTCTAGAAGGATAAACTTGTCACTGGTGAGTAGGAGGGCTGCTGGTTAATTAGCACAACTACTGTCTCTCAGTTATGGGTATGACAGGAAAGTGGGTGTAAACACGTATGAACAGGGAATGCAGATAATTCTCAAGAGATCTCAGTGGGTTCTTTATTTAAATTTTTCTGACAGTAGCTTGATTACTGGGCAGTATTAATGCCCAGACAGATTTCCTGTCTCCCACTCTGGGCTGGTTCAAGACATGTTGTTGCTTAAGGTTAGGCTGACCATATTTCCTTCAGACAAAAACGGGACTTTTAGGATGGCAAAACGGGACAGGGTCTTATGCCACCATGCCGGCCTCCAAACCCTGCCCCCCAGTCCACACAATTGGCTCCCACCTGCAAACCCCTCCCCCGCCCCACACGATTGGCTCCCGCCTGCAAACCCCGCCCCCATCAGCGTGATTGGCTCGGATTTTAATTTTTTTTTTTCAATTTTTAAAGGTTTTTTTTTCTTCTAGCAGTAAATGGTGCGGCAGAGCTGGTGTGTTTGGGGGAGGCCGGAGTACACACACTGTGCACACAGCACCGTCATCGGCCGGGGAACAAGGGGTGGGGATGGAGGGGATGGAGGCCCACCACTGCCCCATCCCCCTCGGGCTTGGCCGAGGGAGGGAGGAGAGTCGCTGCTGCTGCCACCGCTGCAGAGCAGGAGAAGCAGGAGGAGCCGGCTGCGCTCGGCTGCTTCAGCCACACCACACCACTCCGCCCCTTGCTGCCCGCTGAAGCTCCCCAGGGTGGCTGGCTCCTGCTTCTCCTGCTCGGCGGCCCGACAACTCTCCTCCCTTGGCCAAGCCCGATCAGATGCACACACACACACACGCACCCCACACCCTCTTTCTCCAGCCTCCCTGCAACAGGTGCGGGTGCATTTGGTCATGGGGAGGCTGGAGAAAGAGGGTGTGGGGTGCGCATGTGTGTGTGTGCGCGCGATTACTCTGAGCAAGTAATCTGCGTGCGCGCGCGCACACACACACACACACACACACACACACACCCTCTTTCCACAACCTTCCCGTGCCTGCTTTCCCTGGCCTCACCACTGCTGGGCAGACAATCTCAGGATCAGGTAAGGAGGCAGGAACCTGGACTGTGGTGCTGTGTCTGCTGCTGGGCTTGCACGTGGCAACTGGGCTTCCAGTTGCCACGCTGATAGGGCCTCTTCCGGGCTGCCTCCAATGGCAAGTCTGGCTCCAGTCCTCCTTCCTGTCTTCCTGTCCTCCTTCCCGCCGGGTTTTAAAAAAGGTACAAAATTGAGATTTTGATCAAAACGACAGGACGGTTGAAAAATGCTAAAATAACGGGACTGTCCCGTTCAAAACGGGACGTATGGTCACCCTACTTAAGGTACAGCAGGCTAAACTCATCCACCCCTAAGTTAAATGTACAGTACTCAAGGCCTCTGGCTTCTGAAGCAGAAACTCCCAGAGAAATCTCTTGCTATCCCAGCAGTAAAAATGCAACAATATAAATTGTAGAACTAACACTTTGCAGCCCTTTCATGAAAGTCTAAATTTGCTGCCTGAAGTGAGTCCTTAGCCTACCTGCTTCCAGTGTGAAAGTACTGAAGGACAAACTACACCTACACCCAACCATATGTAATGTTGTTATCCAATACCTGCTGCTTCACTTCAAAGTATCCTGTTAGGTGGGGATGATGTGCAACAGAAAATCTGCCAAGGGCACAGTTGGGAGGAATTTTCAGAGAAATCAGCCAAGTGGAAGAGTAAAGGTAAGACACTACTGCAAGGCAGTCTCTCTCAATACAGAGTATTTTGCAGAACAGTAGTAGCTGCTGGCTAGCATTTGCATATAGCTTGAAGTCAATGACAATGAAGCCATGAAAATATAAGATTAGAGGATTAAGGGAAAAGTGAAACTAACAGGGTGTAGTATTTTCCTCTCCCATCATTTCTGCACTGCAATGTTTTTCCTTATGATGGCTTTTTTCTGAGTAGCTGTTACTGTTTAATTTAATTGTTCTAATTGAATATTGTTTTTAATCATTCTTCATTTCCTCACTTTGGGGCTCCTTGAAGAGGAGTATAAAAATAAAATAAATCCCAATAACAATGTTGCTGTTGTGTAAAAATTATTTCATACTGATTAAATATTTTATTATTTAAGAACAACAAAAAAGGCTTTAATTTAGCAATAGGCAACATTTTGATGGCTTAAAATCACATTTTTAAAAAGTTTATGGCCATATTTAGCAGGAAAGAGATATAAAGTGGACGGGATAATTTCACAAATGTGGAATAGGAACAGGATTTTCTGTGTTGTGTTTTTCCAGGACTGAGGAAGAAAATTGGATTTTCTTCACCAAACCCAATCCTCCAGATATATCACAACTCCAGTTCCAACATAACTGAAGAAAGTCCCATTACATCTTGTGATGGGAGGCAGATGTCAGTTTGGAGAAAGTTGTTTTGTTGGGGTAAAAAAAAGGTTGTCAGGGAATGTTTTCCGGCTCACACACAGGGCAGAGATGCTCCTCCAACTTGGTATCCGGATGCTATTACTCCCTCAATATACTTATACATTCTTATGACTTGTTCTTGATGGTAGTTTTGTGGGCAACTGAGGTTTGTGTATATCAGTTTATCCGTATTAACACTCTCCCTGGTGGAACCATTTTCAAAGCTAAAGAACCTGTTCTACAACATTTTTCCCATCTTCACCTTTGACTGGGGGTGGGTGAGGAGATCTGCAAGCAGGAAATTTATGATTGTCCTCAGTTGCCTTTCCATTGACCATGAAGGCAGCTTATCAGCCATATTTTTTAGGCCAGTTTTCAGTGTAGGTTGAACCAGCTGCACAACTATATATAATCACACAACCTTTTTTACTTTAAAATCTGTTATGTATAGCTCTGCAGTTGCAGATGCATTTATTGACTTAAAAAAAGATACCTGAAACAACTCACATGACTTCCCACTTCTCCCACAATTTCAGCTCTTGTGGCTTGCAGCATGTGCTCCTGCTATAAACACAGATAATAAAGCATATGTGACCTTTCAAACTGTACACATTGGCATATGATGCTTAATCATATTATAAATACAGTGAATACAGTGGTATATTAATGAATGTACCCATCAAATAACAATTCTGTGTGAAAAAAAGACTGACACAACAGGGCTAGAAAGCAAAGGGAGTTCCAGTTCTGATTCTATGCCAGGAATGACAAACATTCTTCCAGATGTTGCTAAACTACCAGACCAAGGAGCCTAGACTGCCTAGTCAATAATCAGAATTGTGGGAACTGCGGTGGAGCAATATCTGAAGGCCACAGATTCCTCTATCATTCTTGCACTAGACTTCTCAAGACTGAGAGCCAATAGGATATAGTGGCTAACATGCTGGATTATGAGCAGAGAGAGGCCCAGGTTCTTATCCACCCTTGGCCATGGAAGCTCACTGGATGACTTTGGGCCAGTCACTCTCTCTCAATCCAACCTATTTCACAGGGTTGTTGTGGGAAAAAATAGGAAGAGGGAGTGCTATGTATGCTACCCTGAGTGCTGAATAAAAATCAGGATATATAGATCAAATGAATGAATGAATGAATGAACAGGGAAGAAAGATTGGTGAACTGTCTCTCTTTCTACAGATTCCTTCTTTTGTCAATGGTGTTCAGTGCTATTCATTCTTAAAACAGCTGGGTGGTTGTCCAAGATCATACAAATCAACTTAATAGTTGACTGGAGATCTGAATCTAATTTTCTCCACTCAACAGTCGGGGAAAGATATGAAATAATGGCTTGTAAGGTAGAGGCTCTTAACCACTGAGTCTCATGTTTATAACTATCCAGTATAACCCTCGTATATAAATATTGCTGTTAATAAACATTTGGGAAACATCAGTCTTTAAGTTACTGCTAATCATTCTGGTTAAGTAGTTGGCTTTGATTATAAATATCCAGGTTTACTTGTTCATGGAACTCACTGGGTGACTTTGGACCACGCAGATTAATCTAGCTCACAGAACTCGTGTTGTGGGAATAAAATAAGGAGAGGCTTGTTGTGCCTTGTTCCCAGAGAAAAGGTAAAATATTAATGCAAATAAGTCAATCTATTATAGAACCCTATATATTTTCCATCTAATGCTGGAATTCAATTCTGTGGAATATATGCTTTATTATCCTCTTTTTTCCTCCAGAATACTTAACACATTGACAGTGCAAGTTAACAATAGTAGATGAAATGCTGACCACCAAAATTTAATTTTAGATCCAGCAATACTATGTATTGTTAACGTTGTTTGTTTAGGAAAAAGTCTATATATTTTTCTGATTATTTTTCCTTTTAATGTGGCACTTACATTTGACAATTTTGCAGAAATGTGAAATAAGTCATCACAGAGAAGAAAACCTATACAAAAGGTAGTGACACATGCTTTGCCTTAGAATAACATAATCAGATGTCTAAGGCTAATAATAACTTCTGCACAATAAAGTTTGAAGAGTTTCACATTACTCTATTATAATCTGTTCAAGAATCCTGTAAGGTTAGCAGTGTCATCCTTGTATCAAAAAAGGAGCGTAAGCCTGTGTGATAAAAAGGTTTCTCTAAATTCATCTAATAAATCTTAAATCAATAGTAAGATTGGAATTCATCATTGTTCCTCCCTGGCTAGAAACAATGGAATATAAAAAATGTTCATGGTTTTGGAGTTGACAGTTATTTCATTCCATTCTTCCATAAACAGTTTTATAGTCAAAACAACAGAGAGTCTTGCTGTGTTTTACAGACTAATACATTTATTATCATATAACTTTTCATGGACCACAGTCCTCTTCATCAAGTGCACAGTTTAGGAAAGGATGGACTGCCCTGAAACAGAAAAATGTTACATGTGACTATCGAGATCAAAGGTTTTTTTTCTCTTTGGTGGTCTGACTGTCAGGTGCACAGCTTAGGCATGTAAGTAGTTACAGAGAAAAGGGGGGAAAATAAACTCCCTAGAATCACCTGCAAGCTGGCACATAGCTTTCAAAAGAAATAAATATAAAAGAAGCCAGAGCAGGTAGACAGAAGGGGTTCTAGACTTGGCATAATATGCTGCTGGAATGAAAGGCAACCGGACAGGACATGAAGTCAAAGAGACAGCAGCTGAGAGAGCCAGGAACCAGATGATCCACAGCCAGGGAGAACACCAAGAAGTTGTCTGCAGCAACCGAAGACAGAGAAGAAAACCACAAAGGGCCTGCAGAAAGGAAAACACAACCCTGGACTGTAGACCGTGGCGGAACAGATGCCAGGTGGTTCAAGTGCTGGAGAACTGGGCAAGAAGGATTTCAGATGGGGTGAGATTAGTAAACTTTGATATAGTTGCAGACAGGCAGGCAGGAAAGGTTGCTTGCATTTCTAATCCTGTAGATAAGTATGTGTGAGAGGAGGGAAGAAATTAGCAACTAAATTCTTTATATTACAGGTAGTCCTCACTTACTGACCACAATTGGGACCAGCAACTCTATCACTAAGTGGTATGGTTGTTAAGCGAACCATCACATGACCATGCCGACTTATGACATCAGTTCCGGCCTGCAGTCATTAAGCAAATCACTGTGGGTTGTTAAGCACAATGTCATGTGACAGTGACTTATGAATTCCTGCTGGCTTCCCCATTGACTTTGCTTGTCAGAAGCTGGCTGTGAATGTTGCAAATGGCGATCACATGACCATGGGACACTGCAACTGTCTTAAATGTGCGCCAGTTGCCACGTGCCCAAATTCTGATCATGTGACTGCAGGGACACTGCAAAGGCCGCAACTTCAAGGACTGGTTGTAAGTCTCCTTTTTCAGCACTGTTGTACCTTCGAACAGTTGCTGAACAAGTGGTTGGCAAGCGAGGACTACCTGTATAAAGTAAAGGAGTTTGAATAATTTAATGAAAAATTCTGTTAGTATACGTACAATTAGATTTTGATAGTGTACATCAGAGCTTTCCAAACTTTTCATGTTGGTGACACACTTTTTAGACATGCATCATTTCGCGACACACTCTTACAGCAGGGCATCATTTTGCGACACACTCTTACATCAGGGCACAAGGCAGGCACTAGGACCTGCACGGAATTACAGCAGGTTTGGAGGCAGCAAGGCACAAGGCAGACACTAGGATCTGTGCAGAATCCTGTCAGGGCAGGTTTGGAGGCAGCAAGGCAGGCACTAGGACCTGAGCGGAATCCTGGCAGGGCTCGGAGGCAGCAGCAGCCGCGACACACCCAGACACTGCAGCTGACACACTAACGTGTCGCGACACACAGTTTGGAAAGCTCTGGTGTACATACTTACATATATGTTAGGTCACTATATACCCACACACAAACATAAACATCACTAGAATTGTTGTAAGTACACTTGCATTTAAGTCTTCACCTATTATTTATGTATTAGTTAAATAAGTGCCTTTCCTCCAGAGCTCAAGATGGTGCACAAATAGGATTTCCGTCCTTCCGTTTTCCCCACAACCCTGTGGAATAGGTTGTGGAGATAGTGACTGGCTTGAAGTCATCCAGTGAGCTTCTGTGGAGAGAAGGATTCAAACAAGGGTCTTCTTTGCTCTAAACCAACATACCAGCTGTATCAGCAATGTGTAATGTTTCTCAGCCTGGTGCCTGCCCTTTCGCTGTGCTACTTGCCTACCACAGATGGTGCGGCTGATTATATTCTGATGTCACTGGAGTGAATAGGGCCAATTTTTAGACTCTTTTTGTTGTTCTGTAGGGAGAAATAAGGAACAACATGGGTACCTAAATCCTCCACATTTTGCTTTTTAAACCTCCTCCCCAGCAAGTGGCTCAGTTTGGGGGGTCTGGTTTTTAAGGGATATTATGAATATTTGAAACCTCTTCAATATTTAAGGTACCCATTTCAAAGTAACAAACATTTTTAAAAATCAGCCCTGTGCATTGCAAATACACTTCATCAGAAGCTTCAGGAGTGAGCTCACTCCTGAACTATCTGATGAAGTGTACTGTGATCTATGAAAGTTTATGTACAAATATATTTGTTAGACTTTAAGCTCTTTACCATTTCAGCTGCAACAGACTGTTCTTGCCCATTATGCTAAGGCATGCTTTCTTTAACCATGTTTTGTTGAATAAATCACAAATTGCCTGATCCCACAATCTGCTAAATAATAAACCATGGTTTATAAACCACAGTGGCTGGATTTTCACAATGTGCTAACAAAAACTAAATAAAGCACATCATAGTTTATTGTGATGTAAGTTCCTATCCACAGGCAGCTACTACTTTTCTGGAAACTGTTGTAAAGGGTCAGAATTGAGAGGGGCAAGCATTTGGAGAGGGAACCAAAGGGAACAAACACTCTCACATTCCCAGTGATATCAGAGGTATGCTGGGAATTACAATCTGCCTTATAGTGAGTTCAAATTAAATTAATTTCCAAGTAGGGAAAACTGCTTGGTCCCCTGAGGACCCGTAAGAGCTCAAGTGTACTTGTGATGTGCTGTAAGGGATTTAGAGGAAAGTTTGTAACTTAGATCTGGATGGCCCCCACTCTGCTGTTGTTTAGAAGAGCCATGAACACCTGGCTCTTCACCCAGGCCTTCAGCAAGGGAGAGCGAGACCCCTTGCTTCATTGCACTTGCCATCTTTTATCTTTATCTTTATCTTTTATGTTTTATTGATTGTATTGTGATTTCTTTAATTGTTGTGAATCACCCATAGTCATTGAGAGTCAGGCAGCATATAAGTTTAAATAATAATAATAATAATAATAATAATAATAATAATAATAACAACAACAACAACAACAACAACGAGGAGGTCGTGCTTGGATCTGGTCAACATATAGCCAATGCTAACAAACAGGTAACTTAGAAAAAAAAGATTCTTCTGCAGGGCAAGGTCATGATATGATTCCTAGAACAAAGCCTTGTTTACTCTTATACCTTTATTTAAATTATGAGTCTCTTGATAATTAATTTGAAAAAGGTTTAGCACCATCTTAGCAACATTTCAAAATGCTTTGCAAGGCAGGACCTGGTTAGCACTTGGATAGGATAGGCCTCAGAAACCCTAGAACTGAAGCTGAAAAGAAATTCCCAAGAAGATGTCAATGAGAAACTATTTCTATACTAACGCCAAGGAAACTACATGTTTGTATCCCTGTACTCACTGGAGTCAAACTTTACTTTACACCGAGTCTTAAGGGCATACTAAACATGACACTTAACATGTTTAAGTATTAACCACAGATGTAACAATTGCATTGAAGGAGTATGTCGATGAAGGTTCTCAGTCATCCAGGTGGAATTGTCTGTAGCTTGAATCATGTCAACTGGATTTCTATTTTCTCAGTGGAAACGTTTCGCTCCTTATCCAAGGAGCTTCTTCAGTCTGAGCAAAGTTGGTAAGGGAATCCTAAATATGTTTCTAGGTAGCTGTGTGACCTTACACCTGGGGCTAGGTCATGGTTATATTGAGATGTTATTTTAAGTCCTTTTATCCTTTTATCCTCCTTTAGATGATAAAAGGACTTAAAATAACATCTCAATATAACCATGACCCCAGGTGTAAGGTCACACAGCTACCTAGAAACATATTTAGGATTCCCTTACCAACTTTGCTCAGACTGAAGAAGCTTCTTGGATAAGGAGTGAAACGTTTCCACTGAGAAAATAGAAATCCAGTTGACATGATTCAAGCTGCATTGAAGGAGGTTTTTTAAAATGCAAATAGCATCAGCAGCAAGAGGCCCCACACTGATAGAGCAGGCCTAGAAAGAGAACTGAACCCTTTCCTCCCCTGCTGTGCTCCTGAAAGGAGCAGTATTGGCCTTGGTAGGAAATCTCCCATTGGCACAAAAAGGTTAGATAGGCATGTCCTATCTAATAATAATAATATTATTATTATAATATATATATTATATATATTATAATATATAATATAATAATAGCTCATTGGAAGGACAGATGCTGAAGCTGAAGCTCAAATACTTTGGCCACCTAATGCGAAGAGAGGACTCACTGGAAAAGACCCTGATGCTGGGAAAGACTGAAGGCAAAAGGAGAAGGGGACGGCAGAGGATGAGATGGTTAGATAGCATCACCGATGTAATGAACATGAATTTGAGTAAACTCCGAGAGACAGTGGAGGACAGGAAGGCCTGGCGTGCTATGGTCCATGGGGTCACGAAGAGTCGGACACGACTAAATAACAACAACAAGGCATGTCCAGGAAAGGAATCTTCTCTGTGCCATGCACTGGGGAACTGTGAAGGCTTTGGTGCTTTGGCTTTGGCTGAGAACAAAGTGTGCTTCTGAATTATTAAAGCTAGCTGGGATAGGTGAGTCATCGTTTCATTTTTTGAAAGCCACCTACATCTGAAAATACCTCTGAGATGGAACCTGGGTCCAAAGGGAAAACGAAAACTTGGATTAATGAAGCTAATGTGCTCCAGATGGTCTCCCATACATAGGCAAAAACGCTAAGACAGCAAGTATCCCTTACCAGTTGCTTTTACTTCTGTTGGCAGTGGGCAGAGTTACATCCACAATCAAAGAGGAAGCAATTTCACATCACTATTGCTTGTGCCACGTTTGGCTTTCCTGATCGTGTTTTTTGGTTTTAATTGCTGAATTGAGCTAAATGACTGTTTCAGTATAAGACCCCCAGACTAAACACTATGTTAAAATGAAGCAGGTTTCTTGCCAAATGTTTGCATTGCCTTGCATCAAGTTAACTCTCCACCACTCCAGAAATAATTTTACCTGGCACTAATCAGATTTGCTAAGTGATTGAAGCAATAGTTCCTCCCTCAACACAGATCTAATTGGATTTTAAAGTTCCTGCAATGCAGAAAGTGTTGCATTGTTAAGCCAGGCCACTTTGTAAGGAAAAGAAAAAGTACAATAAAGATTTGAATTAAAAATATAAAAATGAACGTTAACATATTCCTCTGAATTATCTTGTTTGAGCTGAAACAAAGGTTTGTGCCAAGAGGATGAATTGTTTCTTTTCTGGATCATTATGTGTGTTGCACAGGACAAATTCTGGGTATTAGGATTGTTGTGGAGAACAAGAGGTGATGTTTTATGTGATTTCAGTGGCATACCTAGGGTTTTTTTCCCCTCTTATGTATAACCACTTTGGCAGGTGTGTGTGTTTGGGGGAGGGATTATGAATTTAGGACTATTTCCCTGCCCCCGAGGAAGATGACAGAAAAAAACCCCTCATCATCCATTATTATATTCTCAGTGAATCTACGACAAGCTTCCCAGTATAAAATTACTTGGAGAAAACATCCTCAATGTAACTAACAGTCCCAAGAAAGAAACTCTAGAACAGTGCTTTCCAAACTGCCGCCGTTGGCGATACACCAACGGCGGCAGCGGCGGCGGCACAGGAGCGCGCGCGGGGGCGGGGGCATGCACGGCAGCGGCTGCGGCCTCGTGTTTTCCGCTAAAACCCGGAACCGCTGATGGCGCGCCATTGCCGTCACCGCCGCCATGCACGTCCACTTCCAGGTTTTGTCGCGACACACAGTTTGGAAAGCTATGCTCTAGAATAACTCTGCTGTGATCCTGCTCCTGAATAGGCAATGATGACTTTACATTTAAAAAAAAGAGCTGGATATGTTAAAGGCAGTACTGTAATATATTTAACTTTGGGTTTAACTTCCATGCTAAGCCAGGCTTGTCTTAACAGTAGTTTGTTGAATAAGACCCACTGACAGGCTACACACATCACACTAAGACAGAGCTTTCCAAACTTTTCATGTTGGTGACACTCTTTTTAGACATGCATCATTTTGCGACATATTACAGCAGGGCATCATTTTGCGACACACTCTTACAGCAGGGCACAAGGCAGGTACTAGGACCTGCGTGGAATCCTGTCAGGGCAGGTTTGGAGGCAGCAGGGCACAAGGCAGGCACTAGGACCTGCGTGGAATCCTGTCAGGGCAGGTTTGGAGGCAGCAGGGCACAAGGCAGGCACTAGGACCTGCGTGGAATCCTGTCAGGGCAGGTTTGGAGGCAGCAGGGCACAAGGCAGGCACTAGGACCTGCGTGGAATCCTGGCAGGGCAGGTTTGGAGGCAGCAGGGCACAAGGCAGGCACTAGGACCTGCGCGGAACCCTGGCAGGGCTCGGAGGCAGCAGCAGCCGCGACACACCCAGACACTGCAGCCGACACAGTAATGCAGGGCTTTCCAAACTTTTCCCGTTGGTGACACACCAACGGCGGCGCGCAAAAACCCGGAAGTGCCACGGCGGCGGCAGCACACAAAACCCTGGAAGCGCTGTGGCAGCAGCACTTCCGGATTTTCGCGCATCGCCACCGCGGTGCTTTCGGGTTTTTGCGTGCCGCCGCTGCACTTTCAGGTTTTTGCGCACTGCAGCAGCGGTGGTAGTGGTGTCCTGGTGTGCCGCGCGAAAACCGGGAAGCACTGATGGCCCGCCGCCGCTGTGTGTGCTACTGTGCGCGGCGGCAGCGCACCATCAGCGCTTCCGGATTTCATGCAACACACCTGGGCCCCGCAGGCGACACAGTACTGTGTCGCGACATACAGTTTGGAAAGCTATGCACTAAGACATAAGCCATGCTTCACACACTGGATTATGCCACAAACTACCTGATGGCTTAGGGTCTATTTTGGCCTACAGTTTTCTTTTGAAAAAGAAATCTTAATCTAACTTTCTCAATTTTAAAAGAAAATAAACTTTGACATAATATTGGTCAGAATATAGTCACTGGGGGGGTGGATCTGTGGGGGATTTAAATAGCAAGATGGCAGACAGAGCATTGCGATATGAGCCCCACCCTTGTGAATATGCACTTTCAAAGATCACTGTGCCCTCTTGTTCATTTTGATACATATACCCCGACAACTTGCTCTCAAAATTACAAATTTTCACTGCTATCAGTGGGATCTAAGCTCTCTTAGTCACAGTTTCATAAACTTTGGGTGCTTTGGGAGTGATCTCTGCATCCTGAGTAGCAGATAACTGGTAGTGAATCATACATTTCTCTAGATTTGGCATGAAATGTTAGATTTAGACTTGCCAGCATTCATCCATATGACTTCATAACTTGAAGTGTAAGCTTTTGTTACCTATTTTATGTGGAACCACAACAGATCAACTGTGGTTCAGTCCCAAGAATATTACTCCAGTGCAATTTTGTTTCAACTTTCATATTCACACGAACTGCAATATCTAATTGTGTTTTGCATCCTGAATCAGCACTGCTTATTCTGTTTTTCACTTATGCAAACTTAAGTTTATACACTGTGAAGAATCTACTGGTTCCAGAGTTTACTCACAGCATGAGATATTAACCAAATACATAAATTGTTGGAGAACAGTGCCTGTTATAACTCATTTTCATTACTTTTTTTTCCGGTACAGCAAATTCAAGGCCTTGGAACTTGGAATTAACAGCTAATAAAACTTCATTTCAAAAGCCAAGCTAGGTGGTTAGGTATTATATGGCGCTACCTTGGGTTACACTGTTAACTTACCTAGCACTGATGTGGATCTATAATTTAGTTCTTTTTATTGGGCAGATGTTACCAATCCAGACCACTTTTTGGAAATAAAGCATTAACAAAAATGTTCAACATCTGTGTTTTTATAGGAATGTTTTATAGAGTCAGTGGTGGAGACCAAAAAAGGGACAATAAGTAATGACTTTCATCAAGTTTCATGTACCAGTCCACATTTGCACAGCAGTCCTGCAATGAAGTGTTGAGAAGCAGGCTGCTAGCCAGTGATACAAATTTTATGCTTCATGGTCATCTTGTTATGATTAGCTTTATCATCATAGCCATTTATTTGAATTTCAACAACAAAGGATAACAACTGTGTATCTGTGCAATCAGTTTATAACAAGAAAAATAGCTTGACTAATTAAAAATTCCGTAGTACTGTACTTGGTGAAACGAAGTTTGTGTCACTAACTAAAGTTTGGGTCTTATTATGGGTCCAACTATTAGTTTACATTTGCCCCAAAATAATATTTTCTATGTTCTGAGATAGCAAAGAAACTGATAGTAAACAGGTATCTTATAATTGTTCCTTACAGGTCACAAAGCATCTATTGTGTACTATTACCATCAATGCCTTTTTAATATTCTGAGAGGTCAGCTAGATCACATGCTCATTTGAGCCCACTTCAATGTTACCAGATCTGCGCTGCAAAAACCTGGATGACGACTAGATGGGAGCAAAGAGACACAAAACTCTTCTCACAGCAACTTTTAGCAGTGTAACTTTTTCCCCCAATTGCTTTTCTCTATTGAAATCAATAGCCTAGCAAATTAGGGGGAGGGGGAGGGGGGAGGGAGAACAGCCCTCTTAATCTTCCCAAATCACTAAAAATGCAGGTAGTCTATTCTCCATACTTTTTGCACTCTGTCCTAAATTATAGACATAAAATACTTTTCTGTAAATAAGACAGAAGTCAGTGCAGCTTATTTTTGCAAATAAATCCAGTCCCTTTCTTTAGTCTTATGTTAATCAGCTTCACTCCTATTGTTGCACTGCCAATGACAATGCTAATTGCTATCTGTAGGATCAGTCTCTAGAAGAAAAAAAAAGCTGACCGGTTTGTTTGCTAGAACACTGATGTTATCCCCAAGGGCCCCAAAATAAAGCTGCAAATGGAGCAGAGTTTGTGTCTTGATATTTGGGGCCCTGTAGTAATAAATGCCCAACTCTCTTGGGAGCAAAAAAGACAAAGCAGCATGCAGTATAGCTATTTGTGTGTGAATTTTCTCAGTGTACCTAGAATCCATTGCAGTCATGTGAGCTTTGTTCATTGGCCCTTTTCTCTTTTCAGTTGTCAATATTAGCACCAGAAGTGACTTTTGACTTCATGGGAACCAGGCAGGGAACTGGTGAGTCATTGCTCTTTTGAGCCATATAAGCACTCTCTCTCTCACACACAAAATGGATCTATAGGGCCTCATCCCAGCCAGATGCTGAACTTCTTACAGGGGAAGCTGACCATGCTTTATTCTCACAGATATCAACCAGCACTGGCCCTGGGCTTCAGAATTCAAGCCCCAAGAGACACATTCAATATACTGTATATTTTTTCTAAATCAGCAAAAATAAAATGCAGTAATTAAATTAATTCAATATAAGAAGATACAACTTATTCAAGTATTATTATTACAATATAGTATTAGGGCTGTACACAGCATTCAAAATAGGCGCTTTGGATTGCAACATGTGAGGACACAAAGAAAGCATGGGTTTTTTGCAAAACTCATACAGCTGCTTTGGCACTTCTTTCAGAGCTGAGAGCTACTTCTGAAGAATCCACGTAAACCTGGAAAAGGCAGAACTGCTTCTCATGCATTGCAAAGCACCTCCTTTGGATGTTTTGCCCAGCCCTAATTAATATTTTGTTAATAACATTGTTAGATTACCCCTATTCTAATTTCACTTCCACTGGATAGGAGGAAACAGTCCTGGAGTTTTAAACTTTATCTTTGCAGTCTTTGGTTTGCTTACAAAGAACAGTGCTGGACTTTTGGCTGAACTTTCTTCAGCAGCTTGGGGAAGTGAGAAAAATCCTCCTAAAAAAAAAGGGGGGGGGGGTTAGGGGCTAAGAGGGCGGTAGAATATTCTAACGTAAATGGTTGGTTGATATTCTGATTGATAAGCCAAAAAATGAAACAAAATTGCTCACCTAATTTAAGGCAGTGGTTTAGCTGTTTTAAATGAATGAATGAATGAATGAATGAATGAATGAATGCACAGTAGCTCTTCCAAAGTATTTCTAATATTTTCTCCACTTTTATGGAGAAAATTTATCATTTACAAAATTTATCATTTACAAATGATCACACAAAGGTGGCAGAAGATAATTCTACTCTCCCAACAAAAACAACAGCAACACATATTAGAACAGTGTTTTTCAAATTGGCAGCTTTAAGATGTATGGACTTCAACTCCCAGAATTCCCCAGTCAGCTGGATCTGCCTGATTGCATGACATTGGATTATTTAGAGAACTGAATCAGCTTTTTCTAACTTTGTGCTAGTTTGAAAATAGAGCAAAGCTGAGAAGTTCCTTGAGATTCAGTGACTGAAATGAGTTTGTTGGCAGTTTATGTTCTCGAAGGCAGGAACTCTTACCCCACCAGGCTTCCTTGCCTCAAGTAAACTGTTACTCTTACCTTCCATCAGCCCAATTGCAGAGGCTCAACAACCAGTTGATAGTGACAAAAGATTGGAAAGGGGTTCCCACCGGAATGTTCTTGTTTAGGCATTTATAGGTTTGAATTGTTCTCCACTCACACTCCCCTAGTATCTAGCTATGGATACTAGTCAGTCATTGTGTGCGGTAGAATCTACATAGAAGAAAGATGCAGACAAAACATTGGTCAAAATAACTTTTTTGTGCTGGCACTGATTTCTGCATTTCCATTTCTACCATAAGAATTACAGCCTTGTGGACAATTACTTCAGAGTAAGCCTCATTAAATACAGTGGGATTTACTTTTGAGGAAACATGCATATTATTGCAAGATACTTTGGAGAAAATAATAGGGTGAGATGCTTATTTTCTTTGGTTGGTGCTAAACTGTTAAAATGTTAATGTAGAATGGTAGGGTTCCTTAGAAAAGAGAATATAAGAGTGGCAATAGGAAGCTTAAAAGCAAGCAATCCCTCATATATTTCATTGTTAGCATTATTTTGCAAGGAACAAATGCTGACTAATAAGTTGTTGTAACTCCCAGTTGCTGAGTGTTTGGAGATTCCAGAGGAAGGCGGCTTGAAGGGGATTTCAGCTGTCTCATCATGTTCATTTCTTTCTAGGATTGAATCATTTGGGCGCAACAGAGTTTTTTGTTATTCTCTTTCATTCTCATTCCTGCAGTTCTGCAAATATATGCATGATTTATTCCCTAACCCCCCCCCCCCATCTTAATGATGTAAAATGAATACTGTAGGACCTACTCTTCAGTAAATATTGTTCAAGGTGAAAAATAATTCCATTATAAGGATAGTCTAAAAGTAAGAATTGGATTACATAACAGACCATTGTTGCAGTTAACTACTAAAATAATGAAGAAATCATTGAATCCGTGAAAAAGAAAACTTTTATGACTTTGAATGCCCTTGTAAGGAACCAGTTAAGCCCCAGAAGGCTAACTGCTCTCCCAAGAGATGCATGGCACCAATTAAGATTCTATCCCTATTCTGGAAAACAAATCTGAGTTCCCTTCTTTCAGCATAGGGCCAATTTATCAGATGCTTTACCATACCAAACTAGGGGTTTTCAAACTGAGCTACTGTACAGTACTCACCGCAACCTACTGGGGAATGAAAGAAAGAAACTGACCGATTTTACCTGTTACATTGCCTTTAAAGAACTTCCCAGGGCAACTGTGGACAAAAGTTCCTTCCAATGAGGAAATGGACTGCTCCCAAGATGTACTGAGCTTCACCATAGCAAAAAGAAAGATAATGTTTAACAAACTGAATTATACTACCATTAAGCTGGAAATAAATGGGTTCAGCTGACACTGAGCTGCTTGTGAACCTATAGAACCCCTGTTACTCTTCCTGATAAGGTAAAGGTAAAGGTTTTCCCCTGCACGGTCGTGTTCGACTCTAGGGGGAGGTGCTCATCTCCGCTTCTTAGCCAAAGACCCAGCGTTGTCCAAAGACACTTCCCGGAATGCTGTTACCATCCCACAGAAGTGGTACCTATTTATCTACTTGCATTTGCATGCTTTCGAATTGCTAGGTTGGCAAGAGCTGGGGCGAATGTGGGAGCTCACTCCGTCACAGGTCTCAAACTGCCGACCTTCCGATCGACAAGCCTGGCGTCTTAACCACTGAGCCATCGCACCCCCTACATTCTTGATTCTCTGAGTTATTTCCACCAACATTCAAGGCTAACACTATGCAACCTATCATCAAATCCACTGTTAGTTTCTCAACGTATGCATTCCTGGCAATGGGATGGAGATGGACAGTAGTGATTGCAGCCCTTTGCTCAGCATTTGGTACCTTGGAATCTCTATTTCTCAAAATGCCCAACAGCAATACCACTTCAGTAATGATCTGAGACGCTGCAAGACATTTAAATAGCAGTTCCAAGCTATTGGCATTTATTGGAACTCTAAGAAAGAGGCCCATTTAGTAAACCTTCCTGTAGCCCCAGCACCTGGCTAATAATACTAATGTTGCAAGCATTGATACAGTTGCTTGAATGTATTTATTTCAATTTAGATGGTTGCCCATCTTGCAATAGTGACTCCAGGCAACTAACACAGCTTAAAAGACTTCAAGTCCAAAAACAACATAAAAGGGAAAAATATAATAGAGAAATAAAATGGCAACTAAGGATAAAATCACTCAACAGTAACCTTAACACAACCTCACAGGCTTAACTAACCTCCTGACCCTCCCATGCCCAGGAATATGCCCAGGGCTTTAAGGCTTTCTAAAAGACCAATGGGGTTGGGACCAACCTGATCTCAGGTGGTATGGTATGGGCAAGCACTGCAACCAAAAAGGCCTGCTTCCTGAGTCTCACTACATTACAATCTCTAATTGATGGAATCTGGAGCATACCCATCCTGTTGGACCTTATGGGGTAAAAAGAAACAATCATAGTAGGTTGAGTAGGAGAGAAAAAGAATCAATAAAGATGCAGCCATGTGTTCAGAAGCTTCTAGTAAGCTTGAACCAGTATAAATTGATGGTATCAATTTATGCTTGAAGACCCCGAGTGCTGTTTTACAAAGGATAGTCATCAATTTGAATTTTTCCCCTATTTGAAAGAATGTCCAGTCCTAATTTAAAAATAAGGATGAGTGCAGGGATCAAAGTTGCACCTGGACAACAGGATAGAACAGTGCTTTCCAATCTGCCGCCATTGGCGACACACTAATGGCAGCAGTGGCGGCGGTGCGAGGGCGCGCGCAGGGGTGTGCATGGCGGCGGCGTGGGGGGGCACGTGGCGGTGGCGGCGTGCAGGGCAGCGGCCTCCGCTAAAACGTGGAAGCGCTGATGGCGCGCCGCTGCTGCCACCGTCATTCACACCCCCGCCACCACTTCCGGGTTGTGTGGCGACACACCAAACTGTGTGTTGCGACACACTAAAGTGTCGCGACACAGAGTTTGGAAAGCTGTGGGATAGAACATAGCTTTCCAAAGTGTGTGTCGTGACACACTACTGTGTCGCCTGCGGTGTCCTGGTGTGTCGTGCAAAAACCCAGAAGCACTGATGGGGGAACCGAAAGAAGCAGCACCCCCGCCATTCAGCACGGCGGCGGCGCTGATTGGTGGGGGTGCCGCTTCTTTCGGTTCCCCCCATCA
The DNA here is from genome assembly GCA_023362775.1 of Charina bottae. Taxonomy (NCBI): domain Eukaryota; kingdom Metazoa; phylum Chordata; class Lepidosauria; order Squamata; family Charinaidae; genus Charina; species Charina bottae. The sequence goes on along the minus strand of JALMGJ010000001.1, from coordinate 73,916,224 downwards.
GCGCTTCCAGGTTTTTTGCCCTGCAAAAAAAAAAAAAAAAAAACTTTTTTGCCCTGTTGGTGTGTGTCGCCGTGAAAAGTTTGGAAAGCTCTGGGATAGAATCACAGAGTTGGAAAGGACTTTAAAAACCATCCACTCCAACCTTCTTTTCCACATCTCTGTGACAACCATCCAACCTGTTTGAGTTCTCCAGCAAGAGAACTCACCATTCCATGTGGCAACCTGTTCCAGTGACGTTTCTCCTGACATCAAGCTTCAATCTACTTTCTTGTAATTTTATCCCAATGGTTCTGGTCCTGCCCTCAAAGGCAATAGACAATAAGCCCACTCCTACTTCTATGTTGCAACGTTTCAGATATTTGATGATTGCTTTCATATCTACCCTTAGTTGTCTCTTCTGTAGACTAAAAATATCCAGCTCCTTTAACCATTTTTCATAGGGCCTAGTTTCCAGACACCTCACTATTTTAGTAGTCCTTCACTGAACTTGCTCATATTTGTCACCATCCTTTTTTTAATTGTGGTGTCCAGAACTGAACTCCAAATTGGGCCTGACCTCCTCTCCAGAGCACAGTAGAGTTGATGCTCCTGTTGTTGTTGTTGTTGTTCAGTCGTTTAGTCGTGTCCGACTCTTCGTGACCTCATGGACCATAGCACGCCAGGCCTTCCTGTCCTCCACTGTCTCTCGGAGTTTACTCAAATTCATGTTCATTACATCGGTGATGCTATCTAACCATCTCATCCTCTGCCGTCCCCTTCTCCTTTTGCCTTCAGTCTTTCCCAGCATCAGGGTCTTTTCCAGGGAGTCCTCTCTTCGCATTAGGTGGCCAAAGTATTTGAGCTTCAGCTTCAGCATCTGTCCTTCCAATGAGAAGTCAGGGTTGATTTCCTTTAGGATTGACTGGTTTGACCTCCTTGCAGTCCAAGGGACTCTCAAGAGTCTTCTCCAGCACCACAGTTCGAAAGCATCAATTCTTCGGCGCTCAGCCTTCCTTATGGTCCAACTCTCACAGCCATACATTACTACTGGAAAAACCATAGCTTTAACTATACGGACCTTTGTCGGCAAGGTGATGTCTCTGCTTTTTAATATGCTGTCTAGGTTTGCCATAGCTTTCCTCCCAAGGAGCAAGCGTCTTTTAATTTCATGGCTGCAGTCACCGTCTGCGGTGATCTTGGAGCACAAGAAAATAAAATCTGTCACTGCTTCCATTTCTTCCCCTTCTATTTGCCAGGAAGTGATGGGACCAGATGCCATGATCTGGGTTTTTTTAATGTTGAGTTTCAAGCCAGCTTTTGCACTCTCCTCTTTCACCCTCATCAAGAGGCTCTTTAGTTCCTCTTCACTTTCTGCCATTAGGGTGGTATCGTCTGCATATCTGAGGTTGTTGATATTTCCCCCGGCAATCTTAACTCCGGCTTGTGATTCATCCAGCCTGGCATTTCTCATGATGTACTCTGCATATAAGTTAAATAAGCAGGGTGATAATATACAGCCTTGTCGTACTCCTTTCCCAATTTTGAACCAGTCGGTTGTTCCATGTTCGGTTCTAACTGTTGCTTCTTGACCCGCATACAGGTTTCTCAGGAGACAGGTAAGGTGGTCTGGTACTCCCATCTCTTTAAGACTTTGCCACAGTTTGTTGTGATCCACACAATCAAAGGCTTTAGCGTAGTCAATGAAGCAGAAGTAGATGTTTTTCTGGAACTCTCTTGCTTTTTCCATGATCCAGCGAATGTTGGCAATCTGATCTCTAGTTCCTCTGCCTCTTCGTAACCCAGCTTGCACTTCTGGTAGTTCTCGGTTCACATACTGCTGCTCCTGTTAATTCACCTCAATATAGCATTTGCCTTTTTAGCAGATTTTTCACACTGCTGGCTCATGTTAACTTATGGTTGAGGAGCATCAAATCCTTTTCACGTGTACTACAGCTAAGTCAGGCCTTTCTCATCCTATATTTGTGCCTTTCCTTTTTCCTACCCATATGCAGAACTTTACATTTGTCCCTGTTAAATTCCATCCCATTTGCTTCAGTTCACTACTGAAACCTGTTTATATATTTTTAATTTTCTCTCTCTCTTTTCTAAAGTATTAGCAACCCACCCAAGCTTTGTATCATCTGTAAGACTGATAAGTGTCCTTCAATTCCCTCATTCAAAACTTTAATAAAGATGTGGAACAGCATAGGCCCCAGATCAGAGCTCTGTGGCACTCCATTTGATACTCCCAAGCTGCAGTGGAGCCATTAATGAAACTGTTTGGGTGCAGTCACTCAGCCAACTGTGAGTCCCTCAATGCAGTATCATCTAGCCCAGATTTTATTAAGGAGACTATAAAGAGAGGCTCTGACAAAGGATTTGCCGAGGTCCAGGTACATTATATCTATGACATTCCCCTGATCTACTAGCTAGTAACTGTATCAAAGAAGAAGAAAAGGTTTGTCTCGCACAATTTATTTGTAACTAACTCAGCTGGCTCCTGCCCATCTAAGTGCTCACATGTAATGGTATGTGGGAATGACCTTGGGAGACAGGAGGAAGAGCCGCAGACTGGACAACTAGCAGGTAAAAGATATCTCAGCCCACAGAAGGAGAGGGGGTGTGGAAAGTGTTTCAGAAGGGACCCCCCTAGTTTTCTGGAGAGTAAAAGGAAAGGAGGGGAGAAATAGAAATACATTCTGTAATGTAACTTTACAATAAAGATAGAGTTAGTACTCGCAGTTGTGCTTCTTGCCTGGACTACCCCGAAGGGCTAACATCACAAAAATGCCCAGTATAGACATCTAGCTTGACAAACCATAAAGTTCCCAGGGTCCTCCTTCTCTCCCTTCTTGATGATGGGGACAGCATTTGTTCTCCTAGTATCCTGGCCAATCTTCTCCTGTATGGTGGGATGTAGCGTTTGTTGCTTATTCGTTCAGTTGCTTCCGACTCTTCGTGACTTCATGGACCAGTGTATTTTTGTTTAAATACAATTTGACCTCTTGACAAGAAGATGGAGAGAAGAACAAATAAAAGTATAATAGATTTCAGTTAGAAAAGGTGATCCGTGTGGAACAAGTCCAGAAGGGAGGAATTTATTTTAGATAGAAATAATAGAAATGCATTTAATTAGAAATGCCAGCGGTAGGAGCTGCCAGGATGGATTTTGAGAGAACTTTCTCTGACAAGACCTCATCATTAGGTAAGGAATGGGTAGAATCCTGTGTCCGGATGTTGTAGAATCTATCAGCTCCAGGCAGAATGACCAATAGAGATTTATAGTCTTCAATATCTGCAGGATCATAGATTTCCCCAAACTGAGAAAGATGGAGATGACCAGCTCAGGCACCCAATACTGAGACAAAGGAATGGTGATGAGATGCTGAAGGACTGCATGCATGAGGCCTATCCTACAATTTCTAAATTAGTAGCAGATACTATCACCAACATTAAGTAAAATTAAACTCTTGAGTATTCAGCTAGGCCTCATAGCACAATGTCCCGGGCCAACTCGGTACTAGAAGTTATATATATCAAATATGGACGAAAGCTTCTTGAAGCCAAACTTTTCATTCAGAATTATCACAATATGATGGTTGAGAATGTACACAAGAAAGCATATCTAAATGTTCCCTATTTAATAACAAATATGCAAACACCTCAATGCCTGTTGTCAATCAGTAGATAAGTGAAAAAAAGTTCTCCGTAACTTTGGGCACTTCCACATTATACCAGTTATACTTTCCCAATAACTCCAAACTGTTTTAAAGCCAGCTGTGCAATGTCTGGACTCCATCTGGCCTCAAAATGCAACAAATGTGCTCAGATTACCATGACAAATCAGCACTTCCCCCTAGCCAACCAGTTTTTTTTTTTGTGTGTGTGCCTTTGAGTCAGTGTTGACTCCTAGAGACTGCCTGGACAAGTCCCTGCAGTTTTCTTGGCAAGATTTTGGAAGTGGTTTTCCATTGACTGCTTCCTAGGGCTGAGAATGACTGGCCCAAGGTCGTCCAGTTGGCTTCATGCCTATGGCAGGACTAGAACTCACAGGCTCCTGGTTTCTAGTCTGGTGCCTTAACCACTACACCAAACTGGCTCTCAGCCAACTAGCAGGAGGATGCAAAATCTGTATAAAGGTGCTCAAAGAATCCCACCCTCTGAACACCCTCATACAGGTTCGGTTACTGTATAACAATTATCCCAATGCCCAAACTCTATAAAATGTTAGCACCCCAAACATCTTCAGAATAGGTTTACACTTGTGTGGCACGAAAGCTACCTGGGCAAATTGTTGATCCTTTAAAAAAAAACTCTCAGAATTATGCAAGTAAATGTCAGCCTTGCTTCCAAACTCTAGGATGCAAGACATTAGGCTTAAGGGATAGAAGCAGATCAGCATGTACTAAAGCCACCAAGCCACCAGCAATTTGCTGTGGAATCATGCTTCAAGATGTAGTGGGGAGAGGAGAGAAAATGCATCAAATTTGAATGTTCATTAACATGGTAGGCAAGTAGTGTACTTGCTCAGGATTGCTGTTCTCACAGCTTTTGCTTTGCCTCCCTTTGCCAACAATTTGGTCCTTCTACTATCTGCTCTTTTGTCACTTTTGTTCCCCCACCAATGTCTTTCCCTCTCTGGAGTATGGGTAGGCTCCAATGGAGGGTATTCATGGCTTTCTTGCTCCCAGAAGCTAAGGGGTTTGGTAAGGCAGAAGCTATGCCAATAGAAAACCAGATTGTTCTAACATTGGGAAAAAAAACTCCCAACTTTATTCCAGTTATTGTAAATTGTGAAGAGTGATAAAATAACTGTTGTTGTTGAAATATGCTAATATAATGTGAAGGAACAGATCCAGAGCAGAGCAAAGATATTGGGTCGCCTAGCCCCAGTCCCATTAAGATCTAGTGATCTGAAGTACACTTTCATATTTGCATTGAGTATTGAGAATTCTTTATTCCAAGCTAAATTCATCCAAATCTTTTAACATGGCTTCATAGAACTTGATTTCCAAACCTACATTTTGTCCTTCTCTGAAGTTACTGTTATAAAATATGACATTTGGAACTGGTGGCAGCCCTAGTAGCACATAATCGAGTTATATACAATTACTTTTTCTTATCTAGTTGCTAAGGGTGCTTCCAGACAAGGCTTCTGTTTTGCAATTACTCTGCTACATTCATAGAATTTTGCAGAGGAACCAGATGCCATTGACTTCTATTTGTAACCCTCCCTATATTATCTGATCACTTTTTTCATTTTTTTTCCTTAAAGAAAAATCCTTTGGGGGAGGTGGTGAAATAGCTCCAACAGCTCCAAATAGCTCCTAGTACTATTAAAGCAAAAGGTACTATAGGAGTTGTGTATATGGGATCATTGTAGACTTCTGTTAATGCAATCTGAAATATCCTTGCATTTTTAGCAGTCATTTCACATTGCTGGCTTTTTATCCTACATTTTCCTCTGATAAACAGATTTGGAAAGTTTCTGATTTACCTGACAAGCACACATAACCTATTTGATGACAGCAGAAGAACAGAAATACCTGTGCACACCAAACTACAAAACCAAACTTCCTTTAAAAATTGTACATATCTACACACAAATTCATTTTTAGCATTTTAGGTTTGTGCTCTTCAGTTTACCCAGATAACCCCTAGAACTCAAATTCACCACCTTAAAGAATTGGAGAAATAAGAGCATAGAAGAAGGACCCAAATGCAGGACCTACTAATACTTATTAGTTCACAGTTGTCATCCTGATGGCTTGCTAAAGAACGGCAAAAAAACAAGTCCTATATCCTGCTCGTGTGTTCCTGTGTCCACACGTGCGTTTTATAGGCCAGTCCTTCCGTTAGGGCATAGAAAGCACCACCTCAGGCAAGAGATTTTCTTGTCTCGACGTGGCAGCAAACTGCTAATTACTTAACTCGTCACATTTGCATTCTCCTGCGAAGGAAGGAGAGATTCCTCCCTCAGGTGAGAGGAGCACCTTGCCTGGGGTGCGCTGACTGCCGCGTCTTAGGCAGCGACAAGTCCTGAGCCGGACTTTGCGGTTCTCTAACCAAAGGCCCGACCATGCGAGGGAGAAACTCTGCGCCGTTTGAAAGAAGGGCTACTAGTTCTCACGAACAACCGGTGGGGACGAAGCCAGGGCGCCTCCGTGCAGCTTTCGTGCTAACATCTTCCGAAGCCGACAAACCCTTGTTATCACCGCCACAAACTCCGCTCAACCGCCCTCGCCGCTTCTCTCTACGGACGAGGCTGCTCCGCGCAAGCGATTGGCTACCGAAGCCGCGAGCCAGGCAGGCGGGCAAGCGGCGAGTCCGGACCGCGCCTTTTTTTTTTTTTTTCGCGCGCGCGCGGCGCGGGCTGGGAACAGAGCCAGGCAAGTACTGTAGTTGGGAGTCCCAACTTCGGAGCCAGGCTCTTTCCCCGTTCCCTCCCCAAGCAGGATTCACCCCGTTGGGATTGGAGGCGACCGGCATGGAGGTGGTCTCTCTCTCCCTCTCCCCGACTACTGAGGCTCGCGGTGGCGATCTCCCTGCTAAAGTACAGTGTTTGCCGTTCCAGCAGCAGGATCAACGCTGAGAGATGCTGGCAGTTGTCCTTTATCAGAATCTGGTGAAGACTGCCCATCTCTAATGGAGGAAGATAAACGAATTGGTAGGTCGACTGTTGGTAAAGGGAAGGGGGAAAAAAGGTGGAGACATTTACCTTCATTTGTTTCTTTAAACTTTAAAGGCATGTGTATTGTTCCTGTACTCCCTAAGATCTTCAAAGCAGTGCTGTAGAGGGGGGGGGGGAAATATAGTGGGATGGATAGAAAAGAAAAACCTTTCTTCAAAACTTTATATATATGTTTTTATGTGAGAAAGAGTTGTTTACCCCATCTTCTGCTTGTGTAAAAAGGTAAAGGTTCCCCCCTGTGCAGTCGTGTCCGACTCTAGGGGCCGGTGCTCATCTCCGTTTGTTAGCCGAAGCGCCAGCGTTGTCCGAAGACGCTTCCACGGTCATGTGGCCGCATGACACGCACGGAACGCTGTTACCTTCCCACCGAAGTGGTACCTATTTATCTACTTGCATTTGCATGCTTTCCAATTGCTAGGTTGGCAAGAGCTGGGGCGAGTGTGGGAGCTCACTCCGTCACGCAGTGCTAGGGATTTGAACCTCCAAACCTCCGAACTTGCAATCTTCCCATCGACAAGCCTGCGTCTTACCCACTGAGCCACCACTGCTTGTGTAGTGCTGTGGAAATGTTGGGGTAGAAAGGGGAAGCTTTCCACCCCAATTACATGAACATATAGTTTTATTGGCAACAATACAGAAATGATTTGCCATTGCCTTGTAGGATTTTCTTTTTTTAGTTCCTAGCCCAACCCACACCCCTGGTATTTCCTGATAGTCCCCCATCCAAACATTAACCAAGTTTGACCTTGCTTAACTTTTTTGACATGAACCAAGCAAGTTTGGCTGGGTGCTGCCACCTGCTGTGACACCAGATGTAATAATGGCCATTAATTTAAATTATTTTAAGAAGCGATTAAACAAATTCATGAAAGAGAATACCTGTATATTCCAATTGCTGGAAAGCAGTAGTTGAGGACTATCGCTGTCATGCCCTGTTTGTGAACCACCTCGATATATCTGGTTGACCCTGTGTGAGAGAGAATGCTGGAGTAGACTGTTTATCTGACACATCTTCCAAAGACCTTGTAGCAGTACAATCCCATGTAGAAGGATAGGCTGAGAAATATTTGAGGCCAACCCTCAAGTTTTATAGTTGAGTGGGGGGTTAACCTGAATTTCTTACATTCAGAAAAAGCACTACTGCATCACTCTCTCTGGGCTACCTATCGTGCAAAGCAACATAAGGGTTTAGTGCAGGGCTTTCCAAACTTTTCGGTTGGCGACACACCAACGGCGGCGCGCGAAAAACCAGAAGCGCCACGGCGGTGGGCGAAAACCCGGAAGCGCCGCCATGGTGGCGCTTTTGGGTTTTTGCGCGCCACCACAGCGGTGGCGCTTCCGGGTTTTCACCTGCCGCCACCGTGGCGCTTTCGGGTTTTAATGCACGGCATTAAATGTCCTAGTGTGCCGCACGAAGACCCGGAAGCGCTGATGGCCTGCTGCCACACAGCGGCAGTGGCGCCATCAGCACTTCCGGGTTTTTGCGTGGCACACTTGGGCCCCGCAGGCAACACAGTACTATGTCACGACACACAGTTTGGAAAGCTATGGTTTAGTGCAATGTGTGAACCCAGTCGACAGAACTCATTTTAATTGTGTTGAGGCAATGCATCTTTTGGTAAGATTGGCATGAGATTCTGTGTGAAAACAGAACATAAATTGTGGGATTCATGCTGGAGGAATTTGGTGGAATACTGTTGTAAAATGATGTTTGTACTCTTAGTTGTGGTGAGAATGAAATGCAAGACTGATGAAGAGGGTTTTTTTTATGTGGTAGGAGCAAAAGGGAGTTGGAAGAAGGAAGACGGCATGGCATGTCATGAGTTTGTAGGGAGCTTAAACTGGACAGGATGGGAGAAAAAAGGGACACTTTCTGAAGTATGGCTGAATCCGGACATTACAGTGTTAGCTGTAGAGCAATAAATATATACAGACACACACATACATACTGTATGGGTTTGTGTAATAGACTGTTCTAAAATGTGGTTAGCTAGCTTGTGGCTCAGTGGGCTGCATGAATTTAGCCAGAATGGCTACTTTGTTATTCACTGTTGTGCAAATCCAGACAATTGTGTTAGATCAGAAAACCACTGTTTAGTTAACTATATGTTAGCTTGTTATGTGAACCCAGCTACTGTGTAGGTCTGGTTAATATGCTAATTTCTGAGACCCTGTCTGCAGATATGAGATGGCTGTTGATGCTGGATGCTGGTGGATAATTCAATGCCTATGTGGCTCAGACAAGATTATTGTCATTTTACTTTTATAATTCATATAATTTCTGACCTACGTAATGTTAAAAATAATCTCAAAGCAGGGAATATTTAAAAAATAAAGGAAGTTAAAACATTTTAAAATGTAATTGCAACATTAAAATATTTATAAAACTCCACTTATATAGAACCTTAAAACAACTAATATAGCTCATGATAAGAAAATGGAACCAGGATTTGCTACTAGGAGAGCTGGATTTTTTCCCGTTTTGATGGATTGTTGTTTGCTGATCCATCATGGAGTGATGTAATCTTGGTAAGAATGTCACGTATTAAGATGAATTGAGCTGGGAAGGGTCAGAGAGTATGTTAGGGACAGAAAGAGAGCAGGAAAACTGACAAATGTGGCAGGGGAGGGGAAAGAATTGGATTGGGCCACTACCATTTCAATCTAGCTTGAAACTACCTCAGCTATTCATCTCTGCTGGTTAGAGGAAGGAGTGCGGCCTTATTGATCGTTGGATCTCAGTTATTTTTGATAATATTAACTGCAGTATCCTTTAGGAGTGACTCTGCTAAGTGGGAATTGATGGCACTGTAATAAAGTGATTACAGCCTTTTCTGTCAGACAGCTTCCAGAATAGTAGCAAAACAGTGTTGTTCAGCTTGTGGCATTTAAGCTACAGAGTGTTGCAGGGTTCTGTCTGGTGGGGAAGGTCATTCAAAGATTTAGGCCAGAATGCCATCAATATTCTGATGACCATCATTTCTGTCTTTACTTTCCCTCTGAATCAGGTAAGGCACAGCAGGGATCCGGAAACCATGTTGTGGTACTAATGATGAGACAAATAGTTCCCAGGCTCACAGGTGGGAACATAACCTGGTCTGGATGATCTGTACTGTCCCAAAAAGAGAAACAAGGAGCTGATTGCTGTCCAGTGGCCTTGTTTAGGGTGCCCTGGCCCCTGTTGGATAGGGAGGGCCCCTCAGAACATCTGTTGGGCTGCTGTGAGCGTCATTTAGGCTATAGCAGATAAAGTCAGATTCACTCCAACTCTGACTGGGCAGGCCAGGCCGAGGTGCATGGGGCATGGTCTGGGGATATGATCTGGGATGAGTTTGAGCCACTGACCCCTGAGGAAGTGGACAGGGTTCTCTATGCTGTCAGCATGGCCACCTGTTTACTGGATCCAGGCCCCTCCTGGGTCGTAAAGCTGGTCAGGGAGGTGACCCGCAATTTGGCCCATGCTGTGGTGTTGCCCTCTTTGATGGAGGGGGTGGTACCTCATGCCTTGAAAGAGGCAGTGGTATGCCCCCTCCCCAAGAGGTCATCCTTGGACCCAGTGGTTTCCAACAACTGTCGACCAATCTCCAACCTTCCCTTTGTGGGGAAGGTGGTTGAGAAAGTGGTTGGTCTGTAGCTGATGAGAACAGTGGAGGAAATGGATGATCTAAACCCATTTCAGTCGTGTTTCAGGCCAGGATTTATTACTGAGACAGCCTTGATTGCACTTGTTGATAACCTGTGGCAGAGATGGGATGGAGGTGGTACATCCATCGTTGTGCTCCTTGACCTCTCAGTGGCTTTCAATACCACTGACCACGGTATCCTTCTGAGCCAACTCTGTGGTTTGGGGATTGGTGACACTGTTTTATGGTGGCTCCCTTCCTTTCTCTGGAGCCAGTTCCAGCTGGTGTTGGGTTTGGGGATGAGATCACTCCCTAGGCCCCTTTTGTGTGGGGTGCCACAGGGTTCTACTCCCTCTTTCCCTTCCTTTTATATTAAAATGTTGGGTGAGGTCATCTACTGGTTTGGGGTTTGGAAGCATCAGTACACTGATGATACCCAACTATATCTTTCAACCCCCGACTGGCCGTTGAGGTTCTGTCCCAGTGCCTGTGCGGGTTTGGATGGGGAGGAACTGTCTCTGACTGAATCCTACTAAGACCGAGTGGCTGTGGGTGTTTAATCTGGGGTTAGTCCATTTCTGACCTTGGATAGGGTTGTACTTCCCCATTTGAGGGCAATGCACAATCTGACTCACAGCTCCTGCTCAATGAGTAGGTGGCAGTTGTGGCCAGGAAGGCCTTTGCACAACTTCATCTGGTGCACCAGTTGCACCGTTTCCTAGATCAGGGAGCCCTTCAGTCACTCATGCCCTGGTCACCTCATGGCTTGACTATTGCAATGCGCTCTGTATGGGGCTGCCCTTGAAGAACACTCAGAGGCTCCAACTGGTCCCAAATGCAGAGGTATGAGCAGTGATGGGCAAGCCTTGGTATGCCCATGTAACACCTCTGCTTTGTGAGCTGCACTGGTTGCCAGTTTGTTTCCAGGTGTGGCTCAAGGTGCTGGTCGTTACTTATAAAGCCCTACATGGCACAGGGCCTGGTTACTTGAGGGACCACCTGTCTCCCATAGTATCTGCCGGCCGTTTCGATCTTGTAGGGTTGGCATGCTTCAGTTTCCTTTGATTAAACAATATCATCTATCAGGACCCTGGAAGTGTGCCTTCTCTGTAGCAGTGCCTGCCCTCTGGAATGAGGTTTCCCCTGAGATCCAGATGGCCCCCACTCTGCTGTTGCTTAGAAGGGCAGTGAAGATCTGATTTTTCACCCAGGCCTTTGGCGAGGGAGAGTGGGATCCTTTGCTTCATTTCTGTCCAATCTGTCATTCTTGCTTTCTTTTATCTTTCCCCCCTTTTTAATTGGTTTTATTGTAATTTCCTTGTTTTGGTTGTTGTGAGCCACCCAGAGTCATTGGGAGTCAGGCAGCATACTGGTTTGATACATACATACATACATACATACATACATACATACATACATACATACATACATACACAGTCCAGCTTTGTTATTGGATACCTAGGGGATTTAGCTGGTGTGCTAGTTGCAGCATTTCCTAGTGATCCGTGTCTTAGAACATAGCTTTCCAAAGTGTGTGTCGCGACACACTACTGTGTCGCCTGCGGTGTCCTGGTGTGTCGTGCGAAAACCCGAAAGCGCTGATGGGGGGAACCGGAAGCAGCACTTTCAGTAATCAGCGGCGGCAGCGCTGATTGGCGGGGGTGCCGCTTCCTCCAGTTCCCCCCATCAGCGCTTCCGGGGTTTTGCGCAACACACCAAGACACCGCACATCGCCCCACCGCTGCCGTTGATGTGTGTCGCCAACATGAAAAGTTTGGAAAGCTCTTAGAAGTTTATTCTGAGATTATTATAATGCATTCTGGGATTGAAGATGGTTTGGGGGCTTTAACTAGGGCAGAATACCTGGTTATGGTTTGGCACTGCATGGTCAAAATCACATTCTCCGTGATCTGCACCTGATGCCTATTTGTTTTGGAATGGTACCTAAAGATACTGATGCTAATTTGTAATGCCTTAAGCCTCTTCAGACCTAGGTATTTGCTGGAAAGTTTTTCCTGATATAGGACAAAGGTCATGGTGCTGAGAAGTTTGGAAGGGATAAAGATTATGGCGCTGTGACTAGCTGATGCCAGGAGAATGATGCCAGGAGGATGCCAGGAGACCTACTTGGTGGTGGTGCCGCCATTGCTGCTGAACTTCTTCTCTGTTGAACTCCCCCTGCTTGGACCCTCAAGCATGACCTGTAGTTCAGTTTCACAGTCTGCACCTGATTATGCAGATTATTATATTTCTAGCCTTTGATGCCTTTGCTCCTGACCATTTTGCATTGTGCTTTTATTGTTATAAACTATTTTCCAATCTTTGGGTGTTAGTTATCTAAATACAAATCATGATCATCGGACGGAATGAATCATCCTGGGGTGTGAAGCTTCTAAGCCAAAGAGGAGGAGTCGTCTAGTGTTTTTCTGGTGAAGCTTATACTTGGGGGGGGGGAGTAGAAAATGTTGCGGGGTGCGGCTGCATCTCTGCTTTTGCATTTGCCGAAGCGAAACGTTTTTCTCTGCGGAAACGGGTCAGCCAGTTGCCAGACTCCCGGATTCTTCTTCGTTGTTGCTGGCACGATTTAAAAAGAGAACTAGAAGGGGGGCGTCCGTGGAGAACGCAAAGCAGAGCTTAGCGTGGTTGGTGCTAGTCAGCAGCCTCTCTCGATCACGACCGCGACGGCGGCTTCAGGAAGCTCCTGAGGACATAAGGAGGGAAGGAGCAGGGCGGGCCGCGGCGCGGCGCAGGGTTGTGGCAGGCCGCGCGTGTGTGTATGTGTGCCTCCACCCCCCCGCATATAAATGTAAACAGTGCCCTCGCGCTGTGGGCGGAGCTGGGCCGCCTCTAACGCGCCGGGATTGGCCTTGCTGCCTTATTTTTTATTGGCGACGGGGAGGGCTCTCTCTCCCCTTCGCCCGAAGAGGCAGTCTGAGCGCGAGGCTGCTGCTGTCGCTTTGCTGGCTGGCTGTTTTGTCCGCTCGGCCAGAGGCCAGCTCGCTCCGGAACGCGCGCGGAGCGTGTAGTTCCCAGCTGCCCTCGGTGCCCGGGAAAGGTCCGGATTGCCTCTGATGATTCAGAAGCCCTAACGCGTAAGTAGGGCCGGGAGAGGGGGGCGGGGGGCGGGATTGGGGGCCGGGGTATCTTGGTGTGCGCCCGTGTCTCCACCCCCTCTTCTAGTTATCCCCTCCCCCTTTGCGTGTCTCTTTCTGGCTCTGTTATTCTCCTGCCTTGCACTCGCGCTCCCTTTGTTGGGCTTTCGTTGGGAAGAGACCTGTCTTTCGCGGCCCCGACCGCAGCTCTCCCCCGGTGTCGTTCGGCAGCGAGGGAGGGGCTTTCCAGAGGCGAATGGAGTGACTTGGCCTTGTCATTGGATTTCTTTTCAAGTCCCGGCGCGGGGCTGTTTCCCCCTCCCTCGCCTCTGCCTGACTTCCCGCACCATCACCTTTTTTGTTCCCTGCTTGCGATGGTTTCCCCAACTTGGTGGTGGATGCTTGGCTTGCGTTGGCCCTTTCTTCAACCTGTGTGCGCCTAGTCCAGCCGCGGGACACGGGCGTTTGGACGAAAGTAAATAAAGGTGAGTTAGAGTGCGGTGGGTGGGTGGGAGGCTACTGTTTCTTCTTGCCTTGCGGCTGGAGTGACCTGTCGCGCTTCGTTTCTCGCTCACGCCTTTTTGCTCTTGATTTCGCCGCCCGCTCAACAGCATCTCCTTAAAAACGAGTGCGGTTTTTCGAAAGGTGCCGAAGTGAAGCGTTTTCCCCTGCGTGTAGTATAGAGAAGGATTTGGTCATGGCCGTAAAAGGATGAGGGGAGGTGGAGTGAACGGAGGAGCACTTTGCAGTGTACAAACTATTGTGACGCACTTTTACAACTGATTGCTCTTGCCAAACCTTCCAGACTTGCTGTGATCAGCATATTCGATAGAACAATGGAGCGAGAGCCTGGCCGACTTCCCCGTCCTGCATAATCACCCCATCGACTCCTCACTTAACATTTCAAAGCTGTATCTGATCCTCCTGTCTAGAACTTGGAGGGCCCGAGGGTGGGGATCCCGAGTTAAATGTTTCAACCCCCCCCCCTCCTTTTGAAAGGAAAACCAGTTGGTTCCTCTGCCCTTCCCTCTCAAAAGATCAGAACTGGAATATTGCTTAGCTGGCCCCCAGGTTTTGTCTTAGAAACTTTGTTGCTGTTTCTTTTTCAACAAGCATTTTTCACCTTGGATTGGATACAGCAAAACACCTTTACCAGTTACTGGGTTTTATTTTACTTAAAAGTTTGACACACAGGGAATTAGATTAATTAATTAATTAAGATTAATTAATGGCATGTAAAATGCCATGGGATTTGCATTGTCAATGTTCTGGTAGTGATTTCTATTTACTGCAAGTCATCACTGTTATCAAGTTTGAATGAACTTTATGTGTAATTTGAGATGTTTTTCTCTTTTTTTTCTCCTTATTTCTTCCAGGGCTGGGGGGAAAAGGAAGACCAAATGGCAAAACAGTCTTCTGATTTAAATTCTGAGTGTGATAGAGAAGGCGGACAATTGCAGCCTGCTGAAAGGCCAGCTCAGCCTCATCACCTTCGGCCTGGGGCCCCTACCTCCTTACAAACTGAGTACCAAGGTAATCATTTGGGTGAGCGGGACATTTCATCACCCAGTAGCCCTCAGGGACCACTGGCACCACCCTCCAGTCCCAGTCCATTTGCTACCAGATCCCCGTTGTTCATGTTTGTAAGAAGATCCCCACTGCTGTCCAGATCCTCCAGTGGGTATTTCTCTTTTGACATCGACAGGAGTCCTGCACCTATGAATTGTGACAAAGCTACACAGACTCCGAGCCCCCCCTGTCAAGCCATCAATCATTATCTAAGCGCAATGGGTAAGCAAGAGCATGGTAAGAGGCTTTTACACTCATATTCGGAATAGTCAACACCGCCTCCTCCCTTTGGAAGCCTGTGTTTGTGGTTTGGAACTGAAGTCTCAAGAAATCAAATTGTCTTGTGTAATACTAGAACTCCAGTTCAAGGGGAGCTGCAATGGTTAATAGGTTGGATTGCGGAGATCCAGGTTCAGATCCCCACCCAGCCTTCAAGCTCACTGGGTGATCTTGGTCTCATCATTACCTTTCAGCTTAAGCTTACTTTACAGGCATACAAATAGGGGAAATAAAAAAGAGAACACGGAGGTTTCTGAAGGAAAGGCAAGGTACAAATGTAATAAATAAATTCTAGGCAGCATTTGAAAATTTTGCAGCTAACCCTCTCATATGATGAATGGGGATAATAGTACCAACCAATTCATGGGGTTGTTTGTAAAGATCACTAGATAATATATGTGAAATGTTTCGGCTCTTCTACATAAATATGCAAACAAAATGAAAGTAGTAATAATGAAAATTAAAAAAAGATGTGTTTTCATAGCGACAACTTTTTGTAATACAGAAGAAACAGGCAGAAAGTCCAAATGAACCAGAAATTGCCTTATAGCTTGTTGAAAATAGAATCGTGCCCTTTTGTTTGGGTAGTGTTGTTAATGTTTGTGGCTGTTGGAAGAAGTAAGGCCTAAATTGCATTACTGCATGTAAACCTTGGTAGCGTGAGTTTTTGAAAATGATACATAGTAGGAGTAGAATGGAGGTGATGATCACGGATTGGGACCATGGTGCCCCAGGAGGTGACTTTAAATCTTTATTCCTTTATTACAAGTGAAGATCACAGTCTCAAGTGGTTATTAGCCCCAGGAGGGGAGTTTCCATTGATGCCAAAAAGCACTTCCACCTTGGGGCAGATAGCTTTGGGTGTCAGTGCTATTATCCAGAGTAGGCCGCCTGGGCCTGTTCGCTCCATTAGTGAAAACTAAAAGAGAAATGGTAAGCAATGTGTATAGTTTGGCCCTAAGATGAGGATTATAACCAAAATATCTAATGAGCTCCTTGGTCCTCTCTTTGCATCATTTGGGAGCACAGGAGGACGGTCTCTGAAATACAAAGTGCCTTATTTCCATGTGCAGAGATTTTGAATTCCACTCCGTTCCACTGAGTTTCCTCCATGCTAGTCCAATGGACTTGTTCTAGTTAAAATTGGGCTTTATTTGGTTTCTGAGTGAATAATTGGTTTTCAGAACAATTTTTGTATAGTTTGGGTAGAGGTGTGTGGAGTAGCCGAGTTCTAAAATTTGTTCTACGGCAGTAGTGTTTCTTTTTAATATGCAGTGATCAAGAGCTCTGTCTTTATTTTTTTCTATCTCCTGCAAAAAAAAAAAAGGGGGGGCTTCAGATAACTGTCTGGTCATTTCCCTACAATATAAGGTTCCTGAATATGATGCTGAACCAAATTGCTGCTTTAAGCTGCACCAAACTTTCCTCTCCTTTTTAAATAAATAAATTGGTTATATTTTTTCTAAAATGAAAATGTTTAAGTTTTTTGCTAAGTATCTTTAAGTCATGTAATAGCAGCCTCTCACAAGGTACACACACTCTTCTAGGAGAAAGTGCATATTTGTTATGATGGTTTATTTATTTATTTAATTTTTATCCCGCCTTTATTATTTTTATAAATAACTCAAGGCGGCACACATACCCAATACTCCTTTCTCCTATTTTCCCCACAACAACCACCCTGTGAGGTGAGTTGGGCTGAGAGAGAGGGACTGGCCCAAGGTCACCCAGCCGGCTTTCAAGCCTAAGGCATGAAACTTACAGGCTCCTGGTTTCTAGCCCAGCACCTTAACCACTAGACCAGAGCTTTCTAAACTGTGTGTCGCGACACAAAAGTGTGTCGCCCCACACAGCGTGGTGTGTCGTCACACCACCCGGAAGCCGCTGCCGCCGCCACCATGCACACACGCGCCGCCGCACGCCCCCCCGCCGCCACCGTGCACGCGCGCGCCGCCACACGCCCCCCCGCGCCGCCACCGTGCATGCAGGCACCGCCGCACGCCCCCCCCGCGCCGCCGCCGTGCGTGCACGTGCCACCGCCGCGCCACCGCCGCCGCTGGTGTGTCGCCAGCGGCGGCACTTTGGAAAGCCCTGCACTGGACCAAACTATATCCAGCCCAATGTTCTTTTAAGAAGAGGCCTTGTCTAATGAAAAATACAAGGCTAACACCGATTAGGAGTTTTGCAAATTGATTCAAGTATATCCTACTTGGTTCCTACTTGGGATATGTATGCATGAGGTGTTACAGTGTATCCTGCTCTCTGCACTTCAGCATGGCTGATTTCATGCTTTGAGTGCAATGTTTATATAGCACTAAACCAGGAGTAAGAGAAGCTTCATCACATAGACATGCACTTAAGCCGCTGTACTCCCAAGAGCATGTATCCTTTTTAAAGTGGTTTAGGCATCTTAGCGTTATATTGCAGGCGTTTACCTTCCAGTTTTTACCATGGAAACTGAAGGTACTTCCTGAAAATTCCACCAATCAGAATCTAGAGAGGAAAAAAATCCCTTGGTTCTTAAATAGACTCTTTGCTGTGATATTTAAAGTCTGTTAGGGCTTAATTTGCCTGGCATAACTGGAAAAATAGAGTACTGAATGCATCTCAGGAAATCTGTACAGCCTATTGATTAGGTGGTAGATGGTGATGATAATATATATCAAAACAAAAGACAATATGTAAACTGTTTGTAACATAAGTCATTTTTTGGATTGCAGATAAAATGTATGGGGAACAGTTGCTACCTTTAATGATAGAGGCTTTATAGCATTTTTAAAATACTGCTTTTTCTGGCGTGGAGATGCAGTAATGGGGGAAGTTGCACTTACTGAATGTCTGCCTACAACTGTTAAAACAGAGGAGCTTTGTTTGGGGAGGGACGGCAACACTAGTAAAGAATGAAGTTAACAAGTAGAAAAGGGGCATTACTGAGTATTTTCAGCAGCCTGCCTATGTTGAATGGGTTAGAGGCCAATGCTTCTACCAGAAATGATTCAACTCCTGTTTTATTTCATTTTTTGCCCTCTTCTAAGGAGTTGGGACTTTGTCCACTAATATGAAAGATAATAAGATGTCAAAACTGTTTAACAAGAAGAAAATTGAACATATCATCTTAAGTTCTGCTATTAAATGGAATTATATCAAAAAGTATTCATGTGGAAGATAGATTTATCAGACCTCCCAAGGAGAAAAATCCAATTTTAGAGTAGCTCTCAAAAATGCTATCTTATGTTCTTGTTGCTTAGATGATGTAGCTATTCTTCTGTTTTGCTCATGTACACAAAAGGATACCTATATGGAAGCTGGTCAGGAATTATTTTTCATTACCACAGAAACTAGGTCCAGAAATAATGGGTATAAGTTGTAGATACTGAACTTTTGTTTTAATATAAGGAAAAGCTTTCTGATGGTAAAATCTGTATAACTCTGGAATAGTCTACTTATGAAGTTGCGGGTTCCTCATCCCTGGATGAACCACTTCTCATGGATGCTTTAATTGGTTTTCCACCAAATTACAGCGGGTTGGGCTACACGATCCCTTTGAGCTCCACAGTTCTATGATTCTGCTGTACAGATGTGCTCAGATTCTGTTTAATGGTGATAATGAAAAATGATGTTATACATTTTACAGATGCTAGTGTTAAGTTCAATAGGATGTATGCTATGGACAGTGTACATAGAATCTGTAGATTAAGTTTATTTTCTGAGTTGAAGAGTTTGGCATTCTTGGTAAATTATGCTACTACTCTAGGACAGAACATAAACATAGTTTCAGAGAACTGTTAGGGAAATATGAGGACTTCTGTGATGTCACACCCACCTTCTGCAGATATTCTAGAAATAATATAGGAGAACAAAATTAGTGTTTGTTAAAGTTCAGCAGACCAGCAAATTGGTTTGCTATCAATATATGATTTATAGACTATCTAAGACCTAAATGGTATTTGCATATCATTTGTAGTCTGTGGATGGATCCTGGCAATCAACAATTATTTTTTAAATTGATGTTTTAGTTCTCAAAGTTTATTTAAAAATGAATATGGGGAAATGGTTTTTGAAAACATTATCTGAGGGGTAATTGCATCTTTTTATGAAGTTCAAAAGCAGGTTGTAGATAATTTCAAACTAAGGATTACTATAGTCTATAATACAGAGCAAGTACAACATAAAAACTTGCTGCAATTTGGAATTCCTAAGGATGAAACAAGCATGGCTGAGACATGCACACTCGCCATAGCCTAGTGATTTGTGAAAATTGTCAAGTCTTCCAGTTTGGTTTTCTAAAACCACAAAGAAGATAGCTTGGAAGTACAAAATGACAGATCTTTGCTTTTGCTCTTGTTCTAGCTTTTATATGATTACTTGGAGCCAGTTCTTAGGATTTCTTCTCTGCCTTTAAGTCTATAACTTGATTTTTTGTTGCTTTAATACTAAGGTTTTTGAAAGTTATCTGTGCTAGTTTTTTTGTAGCAAAATCCCCAAATGACTTGTGATACTTTAAACACTGTTTATTGTTTGGCACCTATGTATGACAGATCATGCAGAATGAACCATTTAGAATTAACTAGGCAAGTTAGGTACACATCTTCTTTCACTTAAGTAATGAATTTTAATCATGTTCATTTATGATGAGTGTAAGTAAAGCAAAGATTTTATGCTTATTGTATCTTTAAATTTCTGAATGTCATCTTTTTCTTGCAGCTTCAGGCAAAGTTTACATCTGAGTTTAAAATGGTGAAGGGGGGAGTTTTCTGCATTGTGCAGTTTATATAACCCTTTCTTCATATTTCAGGTAAAACTGATCTTATGTTTGAATTGTTTTAAATATAAACACATTGCTTTCCTATTTTCAGTAGGAAATAGTGTTTCAAAATCATGATACTATTTGAGATACATACATACATACTACGAGTTGATTGCATATTGAAAAGTCGTTTTAAATGATACAATTAAGAATAAGCACCGTAGATTTAAAAAAACTGCAGAGTTTTGCTGAAGGTGTAAATTAATTGAAACAAAAAAGGACTTTTTTCTTTTTTATATTTCTGCCTGGTTTGTTTGTTTTTTGAAATGATTGCAAGTTTTACAAGCTCACCAAACTGCTCAGAGTCCCTCCTTGTGGGGGAGATGGGTGGTGATAAATTTGATAAATAAATAAAATAAATAAAAAGAATGCCTACTTTCAACAGAAAGAGCAATCTTCAGGTATCTTCACATCAAGATGACATACTGTTTATGCCAAATTATACTAATATCCAACACTTCCTATGTGATGAAAAAGGAAGGGAAAAGATATCTTCTTGTTTTTTTTAAAAAAGCTGTGAGACGCACACTATTACATGTTCTTACTTTTGTAGATTGCCTAAATGATTTCTAGAGAGTACAGATTATATTCTCCAGAAAACTGGCACCTAACTTTTTTTATTATACCAGTGCCCTGATAGACACGAAAGATGTCGTTTTCTTTTATGTATGTATTTATTCCAGCATTCAGTTCTGTGAACACCCTTGATCAGTAGCAAAAGTATTGGCATACATTTCAGGTTAGTGAGAAATTACACCTAAATGGTTTTTGCATTATAGATAACCCTTATATGCTTTTCTTCTTGTATTTCTGCTTTTATAAAAAAAAATAACCTTTTCGCAGTTAGAAACAACTGCTTCTGGTTTGAATGGGTTATGGCTTGCATGAGGAAAGTTGTGGCAGGGTTTTCCTTTTTCTTTCCCGTGATGATGTTGCTACACTTCCTGAAATTCACTAGAGGTCCTTCTGACTCCAATCCAGCCAGTGTTGACAATTGGAAGCACAAATTTACTTGCCTTTGCGGGTAGCTAAATTACCTCTGTGCTAACTCTCAGTTTCTTGAATTGTCCTGTAGAGCAAAAAAAGGAGGAGAAAGTAGAAAAGAATAAGTGGGTAACTCATTTTGCCTGTTTATCTCAGCTGATCTAATATTAACCCATAGGCTTGCAAAGAAAAACAATACAATAGGATTTGTACTAGGATTTTCATCCTGTAAAGAAGGTGATGCTCCAGTTTCGCAAGTTTTTGGAATGATTGTTGTTGTGTATGAGTTAGATGCTTAATAATGACTTGAAAAATGAGATAAAATTTTGGAAATGAACAAAAATTAAAGTCATATCTAGCATTTGTGTTTGTCTTATAGAAATCTACCTGTAGTTATGGTTTGTACAATGTAATTTTCAAATTCAGTATCATAATTAGCCATTTGCTACACTGACAGTGTTACATAGTAAAATATTTTGAACATTCCAGCCTACATTCAAAATTCGCTTGAATGGATCTAAGAGTTTAATACTCCCAATGCTTTTATATGATTATTAATGTGAAATGAAGTGCATGTGACCATCCCTGTAATAAAAGAATCCTTATAAAGCAGAGCTTTCCAAAGTTTTCCCGCGGCGACACACCAACCGCCATTGGTGTGTCGCCGCGAGAAAACCTGGAAGTGCCGCCGTTGCGGCAGCGCACAAAAACCCGGAAGCACTGCTGCCGCTTTTGGGGTTTTGCGCGCCGCCGTTGGTGTGTCGCCGCGGGAAAACCCGGAAGCGCTGATGATGATCAACATTTCCGGGTTGTGTGGCGACACACCAGACTGTGTGTGGCGACACACTTTTGTGTCGAGACACAGTTTGGAAAGCTCTGCCTTATAAAGAACCAAAAGAACAATATTTGAAAAAAATAATATTTGGCTGGTTATAATTTTTAACCTCTTCGTGTTATCTTCATATTTGTAGTATAGAATTTGCTTCAAATAGTGCTGTAGAAGATGATGTTAAGTCCTACTGCTCTGATCAGAAATCATGAGCTTTTAGTTGTATTTCCTGGATTTTCAAGATATTGTTGAGTACATTTCCAGAATTAGATAGAGTAACATTTATGAAAAGGAGAAATGTAAGCAAAAAAAATCTTTTTTGTATTTTTTTTCAGAGCAGCTGAAGGTCAGGGCAAGCTGTTGTATGAGCATTTTGTTTTCTTAAAACATTGATACATTCATGATATTGTTCAACTTATTCATCTCTTGAAAACAGACCACTTTATGATAATGTATTGATGTATTCTAAGAATTTTATCTCTTAGTCCTATATGGTATAAAGGGCTTTCTAGTATAGTCGATCATATTGATACTATGCTTTTCATACTATGTTTGAAATGATGAGTCAAACATGTTTAAAAGAACATCTTTATATTTAGTTCTCTGTGTTTCTAAATCAGTCCACTGCATTTTTTGGCTCTTAGCAGTTGTGTGATTTAAACACTTTTTGGTTGAGTGAAACTATCTCTCAGTTTCCAGATAGGGACTTTAAACCAAAAATTGCACTGCAGTCATGGTAATGTAGAGTTGTTAGATTCTGCAAATATTACTGAATAATTACTGATTTTTTATGTCCCCTGCACTTTGATTTAAGTATATTTCTGAGATTAAACTGATGTAAATAACCTGTAAGTGTTGGTAAAAGCAAGTATGCAATTCATTCTAAAAGCATGAAGAGTTCAGCTGCATTTCTCAGATTACTATGGCATCAAGTTCCAGCAGCTGTTCAGTGTGTTGCCTCAAATTAATGTGACTGTTTGCCCATATGTGTATAGCAATGCAGTGTGCTAAGAATGTTGGAGGATTCCTGGCCTGTCTTCTCCAAGTTACCTGCATACCTGCGTCCATTGTCTTTTTTGTTATGTTCTTAATCTGATTGAGAATTACGTATTTGTATTATTTGTTATCTTGTAATTTGAGAGATTGGTTATAAAGGATAAAGTGTTGATTTTTTTTGGTAAGCTTAGCACTTTTTGTTGCACAAATAAGTTTTCTGAGCTTATATTGGTAGTGTCTGGTGTGCGTGGAACAGCTGTGCTTCTCTGCAGCAGCAGCAGCTTTGTTTTTTTGAGGAGGGGAGGAAACCAAACACTTCTTTTTTTAAAAAAGATCTCATATGCGGAATCCTCATTTCTTTTCCACTACAATAGTACCACTATATCGATGAAATCCTAAGATACTATCAAAATAAAATATAAATGTTCCCAAGTCTCCTAAATTGCTGTCATAGAGTATGTATGTTCCAATTGCGGCATGGCATTAATGTATTTTTTTTGTCATGACTGCAGTGTTTCACAGTGTATAAGTGAGATGATTATGTCCTGCCTTCTGCATTTCTCTTGTGTGAGATTAGAAGTATTTCAGAAGTATTTCAAGGACCATTTCTTGATCTTTCCAGGAAATTCCTCACTTGACTTACTGACAGCTTTCCCTTTTGGAGGAAAGAGGAAGGCACAGGTGTATCAGCTATCTTGACTTGATACAAATCAATAAAAAAGACATGTGAGAAGTGGAAGTGGCAAGAACTTTAGGAGAAAGTGGCTGTGTAATGCTGAAAGACTTGATTTTAAGGGAAACTAAAACAGAGCATACTTATATGTCTTGGGATTCAAAGGGTGGATTTTAGTAAACTCTAGACAATGATAACTAATATCCCATGACAGGAAAAGCCGTTGGGAAAATGGCTGTTCTTAACAAAATATTAAAAGCACAATCGCAAACAGTTACAGTGAGGAGGAAAAATGGAAGACAGAAAAATAAGCTAATATGATCTCACCAAAAGCTTTGTGAAGATTTGGGAACAAATAATGGCACATATAGGAAATGGAATGAGGGTCAGGTCACAAAGGAAGAGTACAGATGAGTAGCCCAGCATGCGGCGCAGAGGTAGAGGCGCATCAGGGAAGCAAAAACTCAGAATGAGTTAAGTTTAGTGAAGGATGCTAAGAATAACAAAAAGGGTTTCTTCAGATATGTTCAAACTAAAAAGAAAAGAAGCAGTATACCAGCTACTCAGTGAAGATGGTAAACAGATAGAAACTGAGTAGTCCTGCCTTTTCTTTGCTATCTCAGTTCAAGCTTTTCTAACAAAAAACCCCCCTATGTATTCCACTATGAATTGTAAAGGGCTAGTTGAAGGGGGAGAACTGAAGCTTGCACTGAATAAAAACATGGTGAATGATATCTTTTTACTTTGAATGAGGTTAAAGCTCAAAGACTAGATGAATTGAATTGGCTGATGGTCTGGCTGAACTCTTGCGAGTTTTAGAAACCTTGTAGTGATGATGTGTCAGGTGACTGGAGAACAGCAAATGTCCCTGTTTTCAAAAAGGGGGAAAAGATCCAGCAAACTACAGACAAGTTAGTCTGGCATTGACACCTGCGAAAATCTAGAGCAGATCATAAAGAAATAGACATATAGACAGCTTGAAAATATTGAGGATATTATCAGGTCAGTATGGATTTGTCAAGAACAAACTTGCCAGACTAATTTAATCTGAACTTTTGATTGAGTAACTTCCTTAATAAGTGTAAATGCTGCAGGCATAATATACCTTGACTTTAGGAAAGGGTTTGATGAAGTGTCCTATAACTTGCAAGCTAGTTAAGTGTAGGTTGTATGGTATAACAATGAAATGGATATATAACTGGCTGGAAAATTATACTTAATGCTCATAAATGGTTCTTCATCAAATTGGGGAGAGATGTTAAGTAGGGTACCCGAAGGATCAGTCCTGGGTTCTCAACTCTTCAGATATTTTCATAAATGATTTTGATGAAGAGGTGGATGGAATGCTTGTCAGATTTGTTGATAATGGAAAATTGGGTGGGATAGCTAATAGTCTAGAAGATAAAATAAAATTCAATCTATTTTTAAGAAACAGAATGAAATTTAGCAGAGACAAAGGCAAAGTTAGTCACTTAAGATTAAATATTCAGATGCACGAATATAGGATGGGAGATACCTGGCTTGGTATTAGTATTTGCAAAAAGATCTTGCAATAATAGTTGTTTGCAAAGTGACTAGAAGTCAGCAGTGTGTTGCAGTGCAATTTTAAGCTGCCAGTGGAAATAGCTGGAACTGGAAACTAAGTCCTATGGAGAGAGATTGAAGGAGCTAGGTATGTTTTGCCCTGAGAAAAGATGACTGAGCTGGATACCTTAAAGCAGGGGTCCCCAACCTGTGGGCCATGGCCCACTAGTGGGCTGCGGGCCTGTTAGGAAGTGGGCCGCACAGCAGGTGAGCGGTGGTGGTCCACGCGATTGGCTCCCGCCTGCAAACCCCGCCCCCGGTCTGCACAATTGGCTCCTGCCTGCAAATGTTTTTAATTCAAGATACTCTGCACAAAAGTGATTTAGAGATTGGCAGATCAGGGAGAGATTATTGCTAATGGAGAAGATAACCTAGAAATAACCCCTGTTAATTTTGCTTGGCAGAATGGTATGTTAGATGGATGTTTTCATATTTCCTGTGCAAAATCTATTAAAATTAACCAGAATTATACTAAAGCATTTATTACAGTGAAAATTTTTATGAGAGTTTGATTATCTCTGTTGGAGATGTAGACATATTTTAAGCTTTTTGATTTTGGTTATCTTGAGGACTAGCAAGAAGAATGTCAATTCAATTTATTTATTACAGTCATAGACCAGTACAAAGAAGAATGTCTTATATAATACAACAGAGATATAGTATGTAGTGCATGATGGACATGTTTACAGTAATGATTGCATTTTTTTCAATGAGGCAGTGTGACATCACATCCATTGTTTAAATATAGTATCAGCTGTTTGTATTTTGAATGGATATTAAGTATGAATTGAAAATGTATCTCTATTTTGCATAACTAAATGACTTGACACTCCTAATCTTTTTGATCTTGCAGTCCCACAGAAAGTCCTATATGAAAACCTCAGATTGATTTCATGGTTAACCACATGAAACATTTATATTAATTTCTTGACTTGCAGAAACTCTCATTTAGAATCAATTAAGGTTTTTTATACCTTTGTAGTCCCATAGGTCCCATTATATGTTTAT
Organism: Charina bottae; assembly: GCA_023362775.1. NCBI lineage: Eukaryota > Metazoa > Chordata > Lepidosauria > Squamata > Charinaidae > Charina > Charina bottae. The sequence continues at coordinate 73,890,110 of JALMGJ010000001.1, read as the reverse complement.
ATGATTTTGGTAGCTAGTTGAACAGTTCTGCTTTTGTCTGCTTATGTGAAACCAACATCTTGTCAAGTAATATACAAAGCTTAAGCAGGTGGCTCTCAATCTTTGTTCCTCAGGTCCTTGATATATTTTTGATTTCTGTGTAATATGCAGAAGCCTCACTTCATAATTGAGGAAAGAGTAAATGTTTGCCTTTTTTTTCTAATAATGAACTTCACTGATTAGTTTTTGCCCAAGTCTAATGAAGCAATATACATTGTTCTTACTCTTTAAAACTGCATAGTTTCCCAAAGAAACTATATTGATAGCTTCCAGTTGGTATGCACATGGTAAAACACTGTCTTGTGTGTATCTGCATACAGCAGATTCTATGTAGAGTACATACATTTTCTGTTGCAGAAACTACTTTTTAAGGAAATTTTTAAATTTAATTTTTAGGAAATTTGTTCTCTTTGAAGAGTCCCCTTTCCTACTGAAATTAAGTGCTATGTTATTAAGTGCAAAGTGATACTAATTCCTTGGTCTAATTAGTTTGATTTTGATTTCATCCAGAAACCTCTTGGCTGCTTATAAACAGATCATGGAATGACATTTTTGAAGCTATGCTTTATTTCTCAGACTGCTGAGGCACCTATTCCTATACACATTCCCACTGGCAGAAATAGTACTATTATTCTTGGCCAAGGTTGCTTTAAGATTTGATTCTGCTCTAATTTCTGCTTTGCCAATTTTCTGCCTCGGGCATCAAAATATTTTGGCTGGCAGTAGATGTCACGTACGTAACTTGAATACTACATTGGGTGTTGGAACTTGCTTGAGTGACATTTATAGTTTGGGATTTTCCTAGACATAGCTCTGTACTACCAGGGAATGTACCAGTGGATCTGATATATTTGGATTAGATTTGAGAGGAACTATTTTTATATGTTTTATTAACTCAAATGCAAGTTGAGAGACAGAAAACGCCAAATAGGATTGTTTTTAATGAAGTAGTCCTGTGATGGTTTCATTAAAAAGGCGGGGGGGGGGGATAAAGGGTATACTGAAATAAAACATGATTTAATGCTTTCTGCCCCACTTATACGTAATACATTGGCTAAGCATCATAATGGGAAGTATGAGTTTGTATATGTTGGTATATTTTGTCAATGTCTGGAGTGCTACTGTTTAAAGAAAATTTTTAAAATTCTGCATAACATTCAGCTTGTTTCAGTAATATGGGTTTGGTTATAATGCATGCTGAAACAAAAGCTATTAAGACCTTCAGTGCCCTTTCACCTAAGTGCCTATTCTCTGTGCACTTTCATTCAAGTCTTCTAGTGATTTTGTTTCAGTGTGATGTTTAAGAATGGATCAGCCAACATACCTTCATTCATAGATACGGTATTTGTTTGGCTAGTCCATAGCTTTCCAAACTCTGTGTTGCGACACTTTAGTGTGTCGCAACACACAGTTTAGTGTGTCGCAACACAACCCGGAAGCGGGGGAGGGGGCGTGCACGGCGGCAAGGGGGTGCACACCGCGGCAGCGACGACGGCAGCGACGCGCCATCAGCGCTTCCGCGTTTTAGTGGAAAACACAAGGCCGCTGCCGCCATTGGTGTGTCGCCAACGGGGGCAGGTTGAAAAGCACTGGGCTAGTCGGTGGCTAGTGCAACTGAATAGATTCAGAACTTGGAAAAGATTACAGAATATCCTGAAGTAGTTTAAGGAATACAGGTATTTCACAGGTGTCCTACAGGGAAGGCAGAGAGGATCAGACTCAGAAAAACAGCACTGTGGTATTGTGATGCAAGCCCCATCCCTTTCTACATATGTTGTGATCTTTCATGAATAGCCAAAAGGGGCAGAGCTTGCAGCACTGATGCTAGTTTTGTTATTAGCAGCCAAATCCTGCAGACACCGCGAAATGCTACTTTGTTTTGTCCTTTCCTTTCCTCCACTGTTGAAAATTTTGATTTACCATTCACCATTGATTTCTACAATGGTATGATTAGTATAGGACAGAGCTTTCCAAACTTTTCATGTTGGTGACACACATTTTAGACATGCATCATTTTGCGACACACTCTTACAGCAAGGCACAAAGCAGGCACTAGGACCTGTGTGGAATCACAGCAGGTTTGAAGGCACAAGGCAGGCACTAGGACCTGCGCGGGATCCTGGCAGGGCTGGGAGGCAGCAGCAGCCACAACACACCCAGACACTGCAGCCAACACACTAACATGTCCCAACACACAGTTTGGAAAGCTATGGTATAGGATAACCCGTGCAGGTGTGATGATCAAATTAGAGTGAAATAGCTTAATGTTAGGCAGGAAAAGATGGCATTGTTATATAATTGTGGAAAACTTATCCTCCAGTATACTATAGTAAGATGAATTCAGCTACTTATCCTTTAAAACGATTGAAAGATTAGGAATTGAGTCAACCAGTATTGCAAGAAGTCTGTTGAATGAATTTCAGCTTACTAAGCAAATCACTAAAATTGAGCCTGATACAAACTCTTATTTTGAAACGTGATGTAGTCTTTCTCCACTATAATGTGAAAACAATACATTTGTAGACCAATGAAATGTTAGTTTGGCTCTGAAATAAATTTTCCACCCAGTTTGGAGCCAGGCACATTTGCTTAACATTTTCACTGCTCTGCTAGTGATTGTTGTGAGACTGGGAATTATGTATATTCCCTTATGATCCTTTTAAAGATTTTAATGCCAGGTTTGTGGAATAATTTGTGTAAGACGGGCTGTTATACTTGTTTATATTCTCCATTCATTTTTGTTGGCGGAAGAAGTTAGACCAGCATCATAGAACTAAGAAGAGTTCAAAGGCATAAGTTTTCAAAGGCATGGGCATCTGAAGGATACAGGGAGCAAATGACATGATGTGTACATGCATCAGAGGTCATGATACAAATTACATTTTTGCATTTGCATTCTTAGCAGGATTACATTATGACACATGTATCATTTTGACATCACAGAGACTTGTTATGGACACTGCAGCTGTATGGTAATCTTATCAGCACTTCTACAGTGGTAAAACTGTGTTGGTCGACTTGTACGCCCATTGACCCATATGCTGGCAATTGCCAGGCAGTATTTTTCTTCCCCTTCATATCTAATGACAAACAGTTAGCTACCAAACAGTGTTTTTGTCCTAGGTAAGATACAGACGTTTTTGTACATAGTTGTAATGGCATGTGGGAATGACCTTGGGAGACGGGGGCCAGAGACGCTGCCTAGACAGCATAGTCTGCAGCTGCGTAGTGGCGGGGCAAGAGGCTCAGAAGAGACCTTCCCTAATTTCTTGGGGTGTAAGGGAGACAGGGGGAGAATTGTACTTCCAGACTTGCAAGATTCTGTTAGTGTAGCCTTACAATAAAGTAGAATTAACTCATCTGATTGTGTTTCCTGTCTGGTCCACCTGGTAAGGCTGACAATACTTCAAAAATGAACCAAGAGCTTGATGTGTGGAACATTCTCTATCAACGTAAATGATAAAGTCTTCTGATATGATAGAATTAAAAGTACGTACTTTCATTTGAAGATCCCCTTGTTGTTTCTTAGATGTCTGTGTAAGAACATATACACTTCTCAAAACAATTGTTTTTAATTTATTTGCCTCTTGTATATCATTGGCTATGTTCACATATGGTGTACATCATTGACTAGATTCATATATAATACCCATAAAGCATAGTTTACAGACAATAGTAGCTGGATTCCTATACAGGTAGTCCTCGTTTAGGGACTGCCTCGGACAACGACCATTTACAGTTACAAAGGTGATGAAAAAGTAACTCTGCAACCAATGCCTGCATTTACGACCTTTGCAGCATCTCTCTCTCAGTCACATGTTCACCATTACAGTCAGTTAGTATACATTGTCTTGTGCCTGACCCATTTTTTTCCTTTTCCCCCCCTTCGCAGAGCAGAGAGATTGCCTAAACAAGCTATCTCTTCCTGAGCTGCCTTTCTCCACAGTGCAGCAGGTCCCTAAAAAGTGCTAACCACAAGTTAACAAGCTCAGGTCTGTGACCTTAATTAGTTGATTAGAACCCTCAGGCCAGCTGGTGCTGCCACCTGACACTAACAAGACTCTAATCCAGAGCTTTCCAAACTGTGTGTCGCGACACAAAAGTGTGTCGCCACACACAGCGTGGTGTGTCGCCACACCACCCGGAAGCGGCGGCGCGTGCGTGCACGGCGGCAGCGGCGCGGGATCAGTGGTTCCGCGTTTTAGCGGAGGCTGCCGCCGTGCACGCGCGTGCCGCCGCACGCCCCCATGCCACCGCCGTGGGCACGCACGCCGCCGCTGGTGTGTCGCCAGCGGCGGCAGTTTGGAAAGCTCTGCTCTAATCAGTTTCACACTAAAGGCTTTTATTTGCCTCCTAAGTGGCTAGCGCATTACTTTCGATGTGTATTCCCCATTGTGGGCCTGCTTTCTCTCTTGTAATCCCTTCCTCTCCAATGAATGTAAATACAAACATTAATTTCCTTCTTGCTAATTGTCCCAGTGCCAGAGTAAGCATTCCAAAGGGCGGGGGAGTGGAAGAAAAGAGCTATAAGATTTGTCCTTTTACCTGGGTTCCTCATGAGTCAAGTTCTGGAAACCTTCCCCGCTATTTGAGCTCACCTGGGTTGTATCCTTCTGGCACTGCAAAGCAAAGGAAAGCTGAAGTAAAATCGTAAGCACAGTTGTGGTCATATGATTATCACTTAGTGACCACTTTGTTTAATGACTTTGTTGCTGGAACCAATTGCAGTTGCTAAAGAAGGACTACCTGTATTTTACTAAGCCAAAAACAAGGACCACAGTTAGTGTGATGTATGAACCTAGGCAGTGTTGAAATGCAGTTTTGAAATTATTTTATACATTTTTTATCCATTCATATTCTGCATTTTTCCAAGGAATTTGCAACTGCTATATTATTGGAGAAACAGAGGAAGGGGAGATACAGCAGAATATATGAGGAGGAATATGCAGTTATTTCGGTTATGCATCTTGGGCTTGGTTAGCAGCTAAGTTGTAATTGGGCATAGGAATCAGGGTATTGTGCCAAACACTTCATGGAAAATATGAGTTCTAATGAGGGATTTGTAAGGAACAAAACAAATCACATATATACGTATATAATTTTTGGTGGTTTGCTTCAGCATCTATTTGTGAACAAGTTACTTGAGTCTACATGCTTGAAATACATCTTTCCTTACACTCAACATTTCTTAAAGAGAAAAAGTAATAGTCTCAAGGGGCAATCCTTGAGACTACATTGCCCCCCTTTTTTTGTTTTGAATAAATGTATTCAGTGTATCTGTGAGTAGATAGAACAGTATGCTGCTTGAGCTGAAATATTGCTTGGCATCTTCTAAAGTAAATTTACTTGGGAGCAGAAAGCAGCATGCTCCTTGACCTTTGAAAAGAGTACATTTAAACATAGTTTAGAAGACAGCTGTAAAACAGGTTCCAAACATCTCATAGTTTGCTAATAATGTGAAACTGTAACAAATCCTAGCCGGTTTGCTTGCATCTTTGTGCAAGGAATGAAGTTTAGCACATACTAGTATTTTGGTTTATGTGATATGTGGCCCTTTAACAGCATCCCTACAATGTTGGGCTTGTATGTGAAACTGTTCTTCAGATTTTGCTTGGTTACAGAGCCTGGAGTAAATAATTCTCTAATGTTTAATCCAGAGATGATGTTAATATGTGCTGTTTGGAAATTATCAGAGAAATTACAGAATACTGTTTCACTGGTAGAAGGGCTACTGTTATTACTGACTGTCAAGGGAAGTGGGATATAGATCACCATGGCATCAGAATGTAGAGTTCCATGCTGTAGGCTCACCTTTTTGCTTTAAACATTGTTTTTGGGGAGATAATCCTCCATTAATTCTGTCCTCTTTTTACCTGTCTAATTGTAAGAGGTTTTTTGTGATTCTCTATGTAGTTCTATTTTACTGGTACTTTGGAGTTTGATTTCCCATGTAGCTGTCGGAGCAGTCTTGGATTGTTCGGGAAAGAGTTTGTTACTAGCTGAGTGGGAAGTATCTGAAAGCCCATAGTGGCCATGGATATAGCTTTGCTTTGCACAATCTACTACTACTATAGGCGAAAAATACAATTTAACACTGTAGATTCAGTTGATATAATGAGCAAAAGAATTCAGAGTTCGATGACACGGTAGCTTTAATATAAAATATAATCACAGATATCACTATGACGTCTTTAGTGCAAATTATTTTTCCCCTCTGTCTTTATTAAATTATTATTATTATCGTTTGAAGAGAAATAAGTAGTAAAATCCTTTGATGCATGAGCACTGTGGGGAATGGATGTGGAAAACCTTTTGGAAATGTAAAAAAAAAAAATTGTGTTGTTTTGATCCAGCTTCCAGATGGCAGTCACGGCCAATACCTGAGGATATGCAGCCAGAAATATGGATTGCACAGGAGTTACGGCGCATTGGAGATGAATTTAATGCTTCCTACTGTCCAAGAAGGGTAACTTTCAACATTTTTATTTTTTAAATTCTTTTGCTTATTTCAATGATGTAGCTCTGTCTACTTAAACAGAGGACAGGGGAAAGCAAATGTTATGTAAGTATTTCAGCCATTTTCTAAAATATCGGACTCTTACTCAACTATATCTGATTTCTAAAAAGCTGAAACCTATGACATATTTTTATATTGATAGCAAATTTCTTTATAGCATATTTCAGCCAGTTTGCTTCCGGGTCCAATTCAAGGTGTTGGTTATCACCTTTAAAGCCCTACATGGCATGGGTCCAGGTTACCTGAGGGACTGCATTTCCCCCAGAGGTGAGGCAGGCCCCCACTCTCCCGGCCTTCCGAAAGGGAGTTAAGACTTGGCTGTGCCACCTCGCTTGGGGTGGGAGGGGGGGATAGTCAATCATGGGGGTGGTTGGCACCTTGATGTGGCCCTGGGAAATTTTATTGAGGTGGTTGCTTCACCATCTTGGATTTTATATTTCATATTATTTTATATATTTATATTTATGTATATTTATATTTTTATAATGAATCTGTTTTAACGATATTTTAACCTTTTATTCTCTTAACTTGCTTGTAAATCACCCAGAGTCGTTTATCGAGATGGGCGGTGAAGAAGTGTGATAAATAAATAAATATTTACATTTCAAGGCACCCACAACAGTTTAAACAGTAGGCCTTTGCTCCAGACTTCTCTGCTACTAATTAAAGCAGCCATGTCCTTTTCAGGCTGCAATGGAGACCTGAAAAAACACTGCTTTAAGGAGCAAGCAAAAGGATCTGCTTTCAGGCTCACATGGATCCTGAAAAAGGATATGGCTGTTTTATGTAGGCCTGTATAAGGTTCTTTTGTCAATTACTACAGCAAAGATAGACAGAATATTCTCGCAATCTGTATCAGCTGATTGTAATTATACTGTGTGTTATATTAATGTCATATGCACATATGAACCAGTGGTACATATACAGGATATAACTTACTGAACTCTGAATTGGTTGAAATTTTTGCCAGTGTATACTGCACAATTGTTATATATTCCAGCCTACACAATTTATTTTAGAACCAGTATAAAGAACTACATTGTTGGTATTTAATTTCACTTCCCTCCTCCAGTACTCTTAACTTTGCATTTACTCAGCTGTTGTAAGAACTGCTTTTAATGCTAGGAGCATACCAAGGAGATTAGCTCAGCAATGGGAACTGACTTTTGTTTCTGCTGGGAATTGAGGGTTAAACCTAGTAGCATTGGATTTGGCAAGAGGTCATGTAGAATTCAGCCAGCTCAAGCTACTGGGCCAGGTGAGGTAAGAGAAAATTAGGGTTTAAAGTAGGGCTTTCCAAACTTTTCCCGCTGGCGACACACCAACGGCGGCGTGCTTCTGAGTTTTCGCGCACCGTGGCGTCCTGGTGTGTCGCGAGAAAACCTGGAAGTGCTGATGGTCTGTTGTGACACGCGGTGGCAGCGCGCCATCAGCGCTTCCGGGTTTTCTCGCGACACACCTGGGCCCTGTAGGTGACACAGTACTGTGTTGCGACACACAGTTTGGAAAGCTATGGTTTAGAGCCTAGGACCAAGCTTGGTTTCCTTAAACGGAACTTTGGGAACTGAGTAGCTATTACAATGTGGGGAAAATAGAAGCAAATTTAAAATAAGTGGTGGGTTTTTTAAGATCAGTGACATAACATCCTTTGGGTAATGAGATAGTGTTTTAGTTTTATCCCAGTTCTTGGATTTTTCAAATGTTACAAGGTACATCCTTTTTAAAAAGCACTGAAAACCTAATCTTATTTTGAAGCTGCTGCTGCTGCTGCTGCTGCTGCTGTTATTATTCCGTTCAATCGTGTCCAATTCTCTAAGACTGACTGGACAAGTCCCTGCAGTTTTCTTGGCAAGTTTTTTTCAGGAGTGGTTTGCCATTTGCAGAGGAGGATGTTGACCCTTTTCTTGGGCTGTTTTTTTTCAGGGTCCCCTAGATGTTTTTCTACTCATGAGGGAAAACCTGAGAATTTTTTCTCCTTTGCGTGGAAAAATAGCTAGAGAATCACCACTTCTCTATATCCATTGCAATGATCAAATTCACAGCTCTCCTTGGCAGCCTTTTCCTATCATTGGGTGCACATAGCTAATGGCCACTGATAGCCTTATTACCCATGAATGTTCCTAATTCCTGCTTTAAGCCATTGAAGTCAGTGGTTGTCATGTGTTGAAAGAGCAGACCCCACAGTGTAATTCTATTTTCTGTGATTTCTAATTCTATAATGTTTGGCAGTGGTCCCCAACCTTTTTGGCACCAGGGACCGGTCGTAGAAGAAAATTTTTCCACGGACCGGGGGCGGGGGCGGGGTTTGCAGGCGGGAGCCAATCTCGTGCACCGGGGGGTGGGGTTTGCAGGCGGGAGCCAATCATGTGCACCGGGGAGGGGTAATTGCACGCACCGGGGGGCGGGGTTTGCAGGCGGGAGCCCCGCGGCCCACTTCCTAACAGGCCGCAGCCCACTAGTGGGCCGCAGCCCACAGGTTGGGGACCCCTGATGTATGGGATACTTTGGTGTTCTTTGTAGGTCATTGTACCTATAGTGCAAGGGAGAAACAAGGGAAAGAAGCTTTCACATAAGTATTTATAAATTACATCCACCATCTGATGAATGAAATAAATTCCTATGAGAGAAACTTGAAAGTACATAAGGTAGGGATGTCTGTGAAGGTTCTCAGTCATCCAGGTGGAATTGTCTGTAGCTTGAATCATGTCAACTGGATTTCTATTTTCTCAGTGGAAACGTTTCGCTCCTTATCCAAGGAGCTTCTTCAGTCTGAGCAAAGTTAGTAAAGGAATCCTTAAATATGTTTCTAGGGTGGCTGTGTGACCTTGCACCTGGGGCTAGGTCATGGTTATTTTTCAGATGTTATTTCTAAGTCCCTTTATCATCTAAAGGAGGATCGTTAAGATTACCATGCTGCTGTTGAGCTAGGGGTAGTTTATGCAATCCAGTGCAGTGAGGAGTGCTCTGAACTCTACATTGGAGAAACCAAACAACCTTTGTACAGGAGGATGGCCCAACACAGGAGAAGTAACACCACAGGACCGGAGTCAGCAGTTTATCTTCATCTAAAGGAAAAAGGACACTCATTTGAGGACATTAATGTTCACATTTTAGACAGAGAAGATAGGTGGTTTGAGAGAGGGGTCAAGGAATCCATTTATGCCAACTTGGAAAATCCTTCCTTGAATAGAGGTGGGGGCCTCAGGCACAATCTTTCACCTATTTTCCTTCCTGCTTTGTCTTCTGTGCCTAGGAAGATTAAGACCATTTCGCAAGCTCAACAGCAGCATGGTAATCTTAACGATCCTCCTTTAGATGATAAAGGGACTTAGAAATAACATCTCAAAAATAACCATGACCTAGCCCCAGGTGCAAGGTCACACAGCCACCCTAGAAACATATTTAAGGATTCCTTTACTAACTTTGCTCAGACTGAAGAAGCTCCTTGGATAAGGAGCGAAACGTTTCCACTGAGAAAATAGAAATCCAGTTGACATGATTCAAGCTACAGATAAGGTTGGGATATGTGTGGAAACAGTGAGAATAGATAGGATTGTTCTGGCAGCTGAGAGACATAGATATACAATAGTTTAAATATGGACAATAAAAAATAGTGCTATGTGTCCTTGTTAGTCCCATGGAAAAAAAAGAATAGTGTGACCATGATACAATTAATGTTACCAGTAATTGTAACATGAGAAACACTGTAGATTCAGCAGTGTAAAGGCTATGTGTTTCTGTTTTAAGGGGACCAAAAACACACACTGGTTAGTCTTCTATAGGCTTGTGCAAGTGGCTGTGCTTAGTCTCACAGTCAGGAATAATTCACCTTACCTCACCAAGGCATCGCACCTTATCTCCAAGTTCTCTTGTGGTGCATACTGAACATGCCAGAGGAAACCTCAGAAGCAGTGTAAAATAAATGTGGCTCTGAAATACTTTTAAATAAAAATGGTAATATGTACTCTGAGATACAATATTCAGCTCAGAGTTTTGAAATTGCATGCACCCACTCCCTCTTTCTCTCTCTAAAATCCTGAACAGACAGTAGATGGAGACCAAGCGTGGGACATACTGTTTTCTTCCAGCAACTTCTGTTCACATGATGGTTGAGTTTTAGTAAGCTCCCACTGTATTTTTTAATGGGGAGGGAGTCGGGGCACCAAAGGATATTTGAAATGGAAGATGCTTTTGTGTTTTACTAGTTCTGTTGCAATACTCTAACAGCAGCCTTGTATTAAGAAATTAAGCACAAAATGCTTTTTCTGGCATGGAGATAATGATAGGAAAAGCTTGAGTTGCTAAACATCAGTAAGCCTGATTATTAAGGGGAGAAAAAAATGGCAATTCTGACTAGTAAAATGACGAATAAAAGTATGTTTGGCTTTCAGAAACAAAACAGAGATGGTGTCTTGACGATTGACTCATACATTGCATGTCATTGTAAGGCTCCTTGTTGGTTCTTGGTGCATTTGGTAAATGGAGTAGCTTCTTATGAACCATAATTCTGTGTAATTAAGGACATGTGGATAATTTGAATCATTTTAAGAGTAATGGGAATCAAATAATACATGATAGTTCAATGAATTGTGCTATCGTATAGGACATTTGCATTGTATGTGGCAAATTTGGATACCTCTGTGTTGTTTTTGGTCATACGTAAATAAATCCATTTTGGAGTTCAATATGTCCAATTTAGTATTGCCCAGTTACATATAGCAGTTGCAGTTTGATTCCTTCTGCTGAAATGGAAACAACTTTCAAAATATATAAAAGGTGGGATTTCTTTTCTTTTGTCTATGTAATATATGTGTGTCTTAAATGTACATATAAACTGTTAATTTCCCTGTATACTTTAAATGCCCTTTCCCTTTCTATGGCATCCATCCTATCCTCTTGTTTCCCTTGTTATGGTGTGTGTCTTTGGCCTTTAGCTCAGGCTGGCAGACCCAATGCCCTGACTTCGAAGTTCACATATTGTTACCACAAACTGATCTGTGATAGCAACTTTGACAGACTCCTCTTTTGTTTTCCTACAGTGTATTTGAAGCATTCATAGGTTGACTATTTAAAGTGAATGCATGGGAAGGGGGAAGGAGACATTGGCATAGGAAAGGTGGTGGCGGGCTTGTGGTGCTGAATCTTTGGCCCTGTCTGCTGCTCCTTGAGGGACAAGCGGCCAGAGGGTGGGAAGGAAGGAGGTATGAAGGGGTTAAGCTTCCCACTGCCGCTTTGAATGCCCATATTTGCATTGCTGGTTAAACTTGTACCAGTGGTGTACCAATTTTTTCCAGGCTGCTGTTTTCAGCCTAGGAAATATTTCCTCAATACTGTTTTGCTTCCCATTAGCTATTTGTTTTGGCTAAACTTCTTTGGCTGTTTAGTATGTTTTAAATTTAGCTCCTTCCGGTTTTTCACGCCTATATTTTGGACGATGTAGCTTTCTTGTTCAGCTGGCAAAGCATCACACACCTGATTTGTTATACACGAAAATAACGTGCAGAAGGGTGTTCTGTAACGAAATGTTATGATGAGTCATTTGGTTTATATATGAATTGGGTTTTAGACAGTTTTTAGTTTCCTCATTCATATCTGGAAACTTGAGTAGAATGTGCAGCTAAATGTTACAACTGATAACAATAGTAAATTCACAGGAGACTTCAGAAAGAGCAAGTGGCTGTCAAGGTCTGTTTTTGTTTCCTATGCACCTGCTTCCCTGGATTGAACTTGCAGATTGTTTTGATTTGGGTATTTCTTCATTCCACTGTTGTGCCAATGCAGGCACTTGCATTACATCACGCTTGTGGAAGTGACCAATGCACAGAAGTTAACCCTCAGAAACTGCTTAGTTGAGGAACTGATCTCCATGTGGAGTCTCCTAAGGCATCAATAATGTTCATGTTGTAGTGGTCTTGGCAAAAGCAGCACTGTTCTCAAGGCATACTACAGAATACAAGAAACGTATACTTTGCGTCGCTCAGTGTTCCCAAAATATAGTTGTACAGTATGTCAAACTTACATGACAGACAAGTGGTCCTAGGAGAGAGATTAGATTTCAACTGACACTGTTTCATTAGAATTTACACCTTGGTCTGTTGTGCAGTAGCCACATTTCCTTGTCCATCTTTCTTATTCTAGCTGCCTACTTCAGCTCAATTACATGTTTTGCCCCCTTTTTGCCACTTGCTTTTACTTCAGTTCAGCCCTTAATCCCGTCACTCTGTTATTTAAAGCAGTGTAAATATTTTAAAAGGTGTGGCTAGCTGAGGCCTTCTACTTAGTCTGGACCAGCATTTGAAGCACACCCCTAAGATGAATGGTCCTATGCATCTAAGTATTCAAACATCAAGATTTACTTGCTGTTTTGAATGAAATTGCCTTTAAGCTTAAAATAGCACCTGGGCCCTGGCCTCTGCTTTGCTGTGGGCCTCTGCTTTGCTGTGCTCACTTGAGGGAATGATATTAAAGGCAAAACTGAAGTACTTTGGCCACATAATGAGAAGACAGGATACCCTGGAGAAGAAGCTGATGCTAGGGAAAGTGGAAGGCAAAAGGAAGAGGGGCCGACCAAGGGCAAGATGGATGGATGATATTCTGGAGGTGACGGACTCGACCGTGGGGGAGCTGGGGATGGTGATGGCTGACAGGAAGCTCTGGCGTGGGCTGGTCCATGAAGTCACGAAGAGTTGGAAGCGACTGAACGAATAAACAACAAAAAGTCACATAACAAACATTTATGAAGGGTCACAACATCTACTGACATGCCTTTGTGCAGGGAAGAGGTTTGGGTGGATTTTTTAAACATTCTGAGTTCAGTCTCTCTTTAAAATTGAGCACTCTGTATTGTTGTAGTCTCTCTGACTTAATAAAGCAAATTAGCTGTGCCACTTTTTCTAGAGTTGATGGTCAATTACTTGTAACAGACAAGAGATAGTATCCTTTTATCACCAATCTTAAACTTTGGCTTCTAAGATAAATTTATCTGAGGCCAGTTCCCTAGTTGTTTTAAGGACTCCAAACAGCTTTGATTCTGTTATTTATATATCTAACTTCTCCCCCACATGTATTTCTTTTGTGGATATTTAGGGAAAACTTTACTATATTTAATATTTTTAGAATACAGGCTACGGACAAGCTAAGGTGGACAATTTTTTTCATTAAACTGAAAAAAGCTACTACATGCAAAACATACTCCTAGACCTGCTGAGCTTTAACAAGACTCTGGCTGAAGGAAAAAATAGAGTATAGATAATCAATCTCTTACATCGCAGTCATTTGACTTACTTTTATTTTGTAAGTAGCTACAATTTCCACTACAGAAATAGTGTCTTGGGATTTGTAGAAGAGAGAGCATACCTTTCTTTGTGCATTTAATTATGCATCCCATAGGCACACCCCAGAAATATCTCTCTTGTATCCTTCCCTCTCCTTTGAAAGGGTAGCAAGAGTGCCATTTTTCGTGGTTTCCCCATCTGCTTAACCATAATTAACAATGGGGAGAAACATAAACCCTGGAACCTATCCATTCTTTCTATTATGATTGATAATCCAGTTAAGTTTGTCTTGAAAGGCAGTACAGGAACTCCTTTAAACAACAACCCAAAACAGGCCTTTACAATTTTGAAAGTAAATTTGTGAAAAGCTAATTTTGGAACAATCTTGCACATCTAAGATAAAAAAATCACAAACTGTTGTTAGAATGCCCCTACAGGAATTGCAGGCATGAAAATTATTTCCTCATCTTGTTATGTAGAGATGGAAGGGAAGTGCCACAGCCTTGCCAGAATCCCATTATGTCAGGTGGATCAGGCAAGAGCTTCTCTGCTGCTGTCCTTGCTTGGTTTTTAGAAATGTCAGAAATGTTATATCTTTGCTTGGCTTGAAAACTGAAGGACGATGTAAACAGTTCAGATGTAGGTGAGCGGCACCATCTGGCTTTTTCCAGCTAAAGCAAAGGCAACTGCAGTGCTGCAAGACTCTGGCTGGGATAGGACAAAGAAATGACTATAGGCAGCAAGCCAATTCCTTTTAACCTTAATCTGAGTTAAGTGTAGTTATAATTATTTTCCACATATTTACTAAGTTCCCAGTTTTGTAGTAGCCTTTGGAGGAACTCTCAAATTATGCATCTCGGTTATAAAATAATTTATCTTCTTGCCAGACTCAAGATCTTTGAAACAGATTTATGACTGCATTTGACATAATAGGCTTTACTACACGAAAGCTTATACCACAATAAATCTGCTAGGTTAAGGTATCCCAAGATACTTCTTGTGCATATGTGCTATAGTTGGTCTTCTGAGACTTTTTGGTGTTTGTTTGATGCAAATGAATGAAAGCCTCTATTGCATGTGCTCATTGTATAGCTTTAATTACTTTGAAACAACCTTTTCTAAACAATGAGTTGAAAGACAAATAACTGATATGATTGTCCCTGGATTATCTTCCTTATTTCATCAAATGAGACTTGTGGAAGTTGAAGTCAGGCAGCACAGAAATGTGCCTGTCCTTCTTTGCCTTACATGGCTGCATCTTTCCTAATGTACTGCATGTATTTATACAAAAAAAAAAAAAGCAGTGAGTATTTATACAGGTGGAGTCACTTGAGAATAATTTGGAGGTTCACTAGTTCATTAGCTCTGGCACAGATTGCCAATAGTTTTATTTAGGTTCTTGGCATACATTACACCAAATCACTGGTTTCTCAGATAAATTATAGCTACCAGATTTCATCCTTTGGGAATCTCTGTAACATTTTCAAGAGTCAACAATTTAGACAATGACACGATTATGCTCCGAGAATACCATCCTGGTTTTGGCGTCTCCTGTTTTTCCCCCCCTTCTGTGTGCTCTACCAGATCTCATAAATTATATACCATTTGTTTCTGGTAACAAACCTCACATTAAGCAGCACAGAATAAGATTAAATATAGTGACAGTTGCTCCAAACATAGTGTTACAGTTACAATGCATTCACAAGACTTTCTTCTGCCTTTATTTCTAGCCAAATTATGGATTTACAGTCTGTCTTCACCTAGAAGGTAGAATGTCAAAAAATTTCCATGCATAGGGAAAATTAGGCTGTCTGTAGAAGCTTTTTTTTTCTTTGTTAAGAACTTGTCCCACGGGAATTTTAGAGCATGTTAGATGGGCCTGTATTCTGTATACATTAGTAGAGGGAAGCCATTTGAATGAATCCACTTTAGTGCAAGTGTGAAAGCATGACTGAGGCAGACAGCAAGGACATCAAGCAGTGTCAGAAAATGGATATAGGGAAAAAGAATTAGGTAGACATACAGAATTCTATGACTTAATCATTTTTTCCCAGGGTTTGTTGAATGTCCCCAAGTAATTTTGCATCACATTAATGAAACATACTCCATATGTACCTTAAATAAAAAGATAATGAAATACATGTCTCATGAAGGATGAGTTTAGGATTGAGATAAAATACTGTTTTTTACACTCCATCTTTTCTATAAGGCCAAAACCAAATATATTCAGTTTTGAATATGAGATATACATAATTTAGGTTAAGGATTAATAATATCTTCCAACACACACACTATGCCAGAGCTTTCCAAACTTTTCATGTTGGTGACACACTCTTACAACAGGGCATCATTTGGCGACACACTCTTACAGCAGGGCACAAGGCAGGCACTAGGACCTGTGCAGAATCAGACCAAGCTTGGAGGCAGCAAGGCACAAGGCAGGCACTAGGACCTGCGTGGAATCCTGGCAGGGCAGGCTTGGAGGCAGGCAGGCACTAGGACCTGTGCGGAATCACAGCAGGTTTGGAGGCAGCAAGGCACAAGGCAGGCACTAGGACCTGCGCGGAATCCTGGCAGGGCAGGTTTGGAGGCAGCAAGGCACAAGGCAGGCACTAGGACCTGCGTGGAATCCTGGCAGGGCAGGTTTGGAGGCAGGCAGGCACTAGGACCTGTGTGGAATCACAGCAGGTTTGGAGGCAGCAAGGCACAAGGCAGGCACTAGGACCTGCGCGGAATCCTGGCAGGGCTCGGAGGCAGCTGGGACACACCCAGACACTGCAGTGTGTCTCAACACACAGTTTGGAAAACTCTGCTCTATGCTATTAGCCATTTGGGAAGTTCTGTTTTTGCAGCACTTAACCCCTGAGCATTAGATGGGTTATTTATTTTTCTCATCTCATTAAGTGGAGATAGTAGAAAACGTCTGTCTTTGGTAGCCTACTTAAAGCAACTCATTCATAAATGGCAACTTTATTTGATTTGCAGCCAATGAACAACACATACCCTCCCTCTGTCTTATACCAGCTGAGTCAGGCTATTTGCCCATCCAGTCCCATTCAGACTTGCAGAGGCTCTAGAGCAGAGCTTTCCAAACTGTGTGTCGCGACACAAAAGTGTGTCGCCACACACAGTGTGGTGTGTCGCCACACCACCCGGAAGCGGCAGCGCGCGCGTGCACGGCGGCCGCCGTGCACGCCCCTCCTGCGCCGCCGCACGCCCCCCCGCGCCGCCGCCGTGCGCGCCACCGCACGCCCCCCCCGTGCCGCCGCCGCACGCGCGCGCCGCCGGGTGTGTCGCCAGCGGCGGCACTTTGGAAAGCCCTGCTCTAGAGGGATTTAGGCATAGTGTGACAATTGAACTTGGATCTTTCTACAAGCAACACCCTGCCATTGAGTTCTGGTCTCCTCTTTTGAAATGCAGTTCTGATCTACATAGATTTATACTGAGCCATGAGCTAGCAATTGTATGCTTGTATCCCTCCGTACAGTCACTCATGCCCTGGTCATCTCCCATATAGACTACTGCAATGCGCTCTACATGGGGCTACCCTTGAAGAGTATCCGGAAGCTCCAACTGGTCCAGAATGCGGCAGCGCGTGCAGTTATTGGTGCCCCTAGATCGGCCCATGTGACACCTCTGCTACGCCAGCTGCACTGGATACCAGTATGCTTCTGGGTGCAATTCAAGGTGTTGGTTTTGACCTTTAAAGCCCTACATGGCATGGGACCAGGATACCTGAGGGACCGCCTCATCCCCATAACTTCAAACCGTCCCACTCGATTATGTAGAGAGGGCATGCTTCGGACCCCGTCGGTAAGGGAGTTTCGGTTGACGGGGTCCAGAAGGCGTGCCTTCTCGGCAGTGGCACCTGCCCTTTGGAACATTCTGCCCCCGGAGGTGAGGCAGGCCCCATCACTCCTATCCTTCCGGAAGAATTTAAACACCTGGTTTTGACGCCTCGCGTGGGACGGGAATAGGAATAGCTCCTCATGGGTATGGTTGGTGTCTTAGAGCCCTTTTAAGATCATGTGGGTCCTAGGTTGGTTGAGATCGCCCGCTTGGATTTTCTATTTAATTTATAATAATAAATAATTATATATTGTATTGTATATTTTTAGTAGAATTTTAATTTGTATGTTTGTAAACCGCCCAGAGTCCCCTGTGGGGGAGATGGCGCGGTGATAAAAGTCTAATAAATAAAATTAATTAATTAATTAATTAATTAAAAAAAGAAAAGAGGAGTGCCTGTTAAGGAAAAGAGAATTTGAAGCAAGAGAGAGCATGTCTTCTTGTTTACATTATTTATTAAAAAACAAATGATAGAAGGTATTCATGAATTAATCAAGAGAAGGTAATTTTCATGCAAATACTTATTGACTTAGCAATCTCATTAAAGCTTGTCATCATACACACTTGTTCCTTTTCAGTCTGTGGCTTGAATCATGTCAACTGGATTTCTATTTTCTCAGTAGAAACGTTTCACTCCTTATCCAAGGAGCTTCTTCAGTCTGAGTAAAGTTAGTAAGGGAATCCTTAAATACGTTTCTAGGGTGGCTGTGTGACCTTGCACCTGGGGCTAGGTCATGGTTATTTTGAGATGTTTATTTCTAAGTCCCATTATCATCTAAAGGAGGATCATTAAGATTACCCTGCTGCTGTTGAGCTTGCGAAATGGTCTTAATCTTCCTAGGCACAGAAGACAAAGCAGGAAGGAAGATAGGGGAAAGGTTGTGCCTGGGGCCCCCACCTCTATTCAAGGAAGGATTTTCCAAGTTGGCATAAATGGATTCCTTGACCCCTCTCTCAAACCACCTATCTTCTCTGTCTAAAATGTGAACATTAATGTCCTCAAATGAGTGTCCTTTTTCCTTTAGATGAAGATAAACTGCTGACTCTGGTCCTGTGGTGTTACTTCTCCTGTGTTGGGCCATCCTCCTGTACAAAGGTTGTTTGGTTTCTCCAATGTAGAGTTCAGAGCACTCCTCACTGCACTGGATTGCATACACTACATTGCTTTCCTTGTGTTTTGGAGTTTGATCTTTGGGGTGTACAAGCCTCTGTCTCAGTGTGTTGGTGGGTTTGAAATATACAGGTATGTGGTGTTTGTCAAATATCCGTTTTATCTTTTCAGACACACCAGCCATGTAAGGAATGACCAGGTTCTTCCGTTTACTCTGAGTGTTTGTATTCTGTGCCTAGGAAGATTAAGACCATTTCGCAAGCTCAACAGCAGCAGAGTAATCTTAACGATCCTCCTTTAGATGATAATGGGACTTAGAAATAAACATCTCAAAATAACCATGACCTAGCCCCAGGTGCAAGGTCACACAGCCACCCTAGAAACGTATTTAAGGATTCCCTTACTAACTTTACTCAGACTGAAGAAGCTCCTTGGATAAGGAGTGAAACGTTTCTACTGAGAAAATAGAAATCCAGTTGACATGATTCAAGCCACAGACTGTTCCACCTGGATGACTGAGAACCTTCATCGACATATTGTTCCTTTTCAGATGTAAAGATGCAATTATAGGCCTTACGATTGCAATAGAAAAACCTCAAAAGCCAGTAAGAGATAACTGCTTTGTTAGAATCCCAGTTCTACCCACTTTTGTTGCACCTGGAACTGCCTTATTGGCCAGCTTAACACTTCTACCATTTGTGCTTTGCTAAAGCTACCCAAAGCACTTGATGTGTTACTACTGCAATTCCTCAGTTGGCCTATACATTTGGTAATCTTTACTGCCTCAGATGAAAGCTCCTTGTTTTAAAATAACCTCTTTCTTCTTCTTTCAGGGTTTATTGGATTACCAGGGAGTAAATCATCAGATCATAATTTTGCGCCTCTTGCATTACATCGTCCGCTTCATATGGAGAATGCAGTGACTAGTGCTTCAAGATGCCATGAAGATTGTTTACTTGGTTCTAGCAACAAAGCCCATGAACAATCTCTCTGGATGCAGCTAACCTTCCTGACTTTAAGGCTCATCCAGCAAATTAAAGGAGCAGGAGGACTCCATATTAGAGAATTAATAAATTGTGATGGATTTTTGGAAATGGATCATCATCTTTTTTAGAAGCAAGATTTCATGTGAGAGTAGAGCTGACATCATGTTGTTGTTGATGAAACTCTTTTTTTAAAAAAACTGTGCTATATAAAGCTTTCAAGAAAATAATTGAATCATGTTGTGTTCACATTAGGAAATGTGTAGGCTGCTCCTCTATCTTGCAACGGAATTGACTGAGCCAGCTACTTTTGTAAAGCTGCCTTAGTTTTTATATTAAAGACACATTGTACAGCTTTTTAAAAAACAAATCTTCCTAAGCAGTGAGAGGCCGGACTCTAGTATTAGGTCCTCCATTCATTCCAGATCACTTCCATGCAGAAGAGCTCATGATCACTAAATGAAGTTGGTGGAGACAAGATGGAAAGATTGGAATTGATACTTCTGGTTACTCCTCCCCAAATTTCTGCCATTGAAGTCAGCTGCCTTTGTGCGTCTACACACACAAGGAATTTACACACAATATGTACCCGTCTGCTGTGCAAGTACCAGATTGGATATTTCCTTGTGCAGAGCTTCTTGCAGCCCAGAGGAAGAAATCTTGAAGTTGCTTTGAAAATTGAAATTAAACTGTGAAAGTTTAAATGGTCCAAATAATAACACCAGGTTGCCTTTTATAATTTTCTTCCTATATTATTTGTATAGAACATGTATATTCTATAACATAAACTGATGTGGGGAGGGAGGGGGCAGTGTAGCAATACGTTTTTGCATGTGGGTCGCACCTGTTCCTGCACCTGTGCAATATTGCCCCAAGTTGTTATAACAGGGTCCTACTGCATGATTCCTGGCACTGTTTTGATCCTCATCGTGGTATTTTACTGTTGTTTAAATCCAGTTTGGGTGTCTTTATTTTTTTAACAAGCACTCTGGATTTAGTTATTGCTGCCTTTATTCTTAAAATAAATTATCAGGAGGGATGAGCTAATAACCATAATGTGGAATGTACAAGAACTACTGACTCAGTGCATGGGTTTGAGGTCAATTGCAGCACAGTGTTCAAATTGATTCAGTTGGTAAAAATTCCAAAAGAGAGATGGAAACATTTTTTTTTTCTTTTATAAGTTTTAACAGCAGAATTTGTGGACTCCCCACCCCACCCCAGTGCAGCCTCATATCTTCATATGAGAAAGTAGATGAGTGGCTGCATTTACCTACTATGTTTGTGAGGACTACTTGTAGTATGCTCAGAAAAAAGAAAAATCTTGAACCAAGGGTAACTGATTCCAAAAAGCTGAATTGTGCAACCTTAATAATGGAAATAAAGCAAATAGTGGTAAGGATAGTGATTCCCAAACTGTGGACTAAGGATCTGTCATATGCCATGGGAAAGACCAAAGTGTGTCTACAAAAAGAAACTGCCATAATTGATGTTACTTCATCCCCTTTCTGTGCCTATAGATGGAAACAAATATCCTTCTCAGGATAAGGGTTCTCTAGAGTTCCTGATTCAGGTTCTTTTACATTTACTAGGTACAGAAGACTCCACAAGCATAGGAAGCTGCCTCATTCTGAATCAGACTACTGGTCTGCTTAGGTTAGTGGTTGTTAGATAGGTCTTTGCCAGCCCATCTCAGAGATGTATAATGCCCAGATATATTTGCATGCAAAGTATATGCTGGACCATTTAATTATGACCATTCTGTCCCAAAGCCCTGATTAATATAGGAGAAGGCATGATGGCAGCAGGTCCAGTTCACTATGGCATTTTCTGTAGTTGCAAGGAACATAACCTGTTCATTATTTTAGGCACTGATTGGTAAATTAGTATGTTATGAACTGGACCTTTAGTAAAGACAAGAACGCACAGTGCCCCAGATAGCAACTCTAAAAACAATTTAGAAGGTGAGAAAGAACCTTGAGGCGCCTTATGGAAATCTCTAGCTTTCCTTTGCTTTTGGTGTTTACAGGATAAATGATCAAACACTTCCAGGTTTTTTTTTCGGGGGGTGCTTCCAAAATTATTAAAATTTTGCTTTAAAACAAAGAGCAAAAGCTCAGGATATTGACTTCATGAAATTAGTAAAAAAAAATGGCATGCACATAAGCTCTACCTTGAATGAAAATGAATCAAAATATAGTAAGTAAAATTCTAATGTAAGAATGGTGGCTAGCAGATGTGCATGTTGACTTGCTTTCAAAAAAGCTTTCAGTTCTGAGAAATCTTTTGCACCCTTCTTGATTTGTTAATTAAATATAAATTGTTTGACTCTTCAAATGTCATAGGTGATAGTAAAATGTAAAATAATAGGTGATACAGCTTGGGAAAATTCAAAACTGAAAGCAGCAGTGATTTAATAGAAATTAAGCAAGTAGTAAAGCTGTGCTGCACCACATTATGGTCAAGTAGTTCATACGTCATTTTTTATTTGGCCATGAGAGGCAACTGAAAGTGAGTATTTGCATAAAAGTTCCTGTTTATGTAGCTGCCCCTTATTCTCTTTACCCATGTAATTTTATCTGGTCCTTGATTAGCTATATATACTGGTGCAGACTATAAAGATGATTCCAAATACTGTGCCACTTCTGGTTTCACCAGCACCACCGAAAATGTGTAACTACCCTCAAAAGTTACAGACTTTGACTTCTCTTGAGGCCATCCAAAGTGCATTTGTAGAATCTAGACTCTCAAGGTTTCTCTGTATTATCAACAACACCTCTGTGATTTCTCTGTACTGTACCATAAATGTTCAACTCCTGTGCCTGCCCAGAATGTGTGGAATGTTGGCCCACCTAGTGGAGAATCTTCTGTCCCCTGTATCACTTCAACCTATTGTTTCAGAACTCCAGTGAATTAAAATACACACCAGGGTCTCCAACAAGTGAAATGCACATGCAGGTGCAAGTTGTCCACAGAACTACCTGACAGTGGTCACTAAGGACAGAAAAAACAAAGTGCTAACCATCTCTTGGAAATGGGGAAATTAAGAGTGTATTGGATTAAAGTTCCTTGCCCATCTCAGTAGGCAAATGACTTTCCAAACTGACAGGGTTGATTAGCTGGCGCTGTATGCATTACTCCTGGTTTTAAGAACAACCTCAACAACTACATGCCACCTTCTCTCGTCCATATTTTATAGGGCTGTGCAGCACTTCAGATTCAATTTCAAAAAATGCTTGAGAATGCACAGGGGAGAGGAACATGACCCTTGACTGCAACTCCTTAAAGCAGCTGTGCCCTGTATCATGTGACAGGTGTGTGGTTTCTTGGAGAAGATGCAGGTGCATTAAGGAGTGCCAAGGTGCATTCCCCTGTGCATTCTGTAGCACCTTATAGGAAGAAAGCCATGTTAGTCTATGGTAACAAAGAGTCAGGAGGGCTCTAGTAGAACCTTTTCTGACTCACAATTTAGCAAGAGACATAGGCGTCTGCAAGCTGCAGCTCACTTCTTCTGATGCATAGAGTGGCTAGATTGATACAGGATTTAAATTGGGGCAAGGTGGTGGGAAGGGGGGGGGGAAGACCGGCTGGTTATGCAGATGCAGCCCTATCGCACAGGTTACCTATGAATCTGGTGAAGTGAGCTGCAACTCTCAAAAGCTTATGACTTTTAATAAAATGTATTAGAAAAGGTGTTACCAGAGCCGCCCTGATTTTTTTTGAAGCACCTTTTGGAATTGTATCTGAAGCACTGCAGATGTCTACAGTTCCAGATACAGCAGGAGAGACACACCTGGAAGTCTGTTGCTTTACATGCTTCGCTCTTGCTAAATCAAGCATCACTTTGGTAGCTCTATAGGAGGGAGATTCCTTGTTTGATGATGTTGGTCAATAACTTCCTTAATTTGATTTGTTACCTTAATTTCAAATAGAAATGACAATGTTGTTAATAGGAATTTGATCTGTGTATTTGCATGTTGCCTGCAAAATCTGATCTATTGAAAGAGGAAAGGAAATGGGTTTAACAGCTAGCATTATGCTGCTCAGATTGATACTGTGCAAAATGCCAGAAATTCTTTCTGTTCCAACTACAGTGATGCCGATACACAGCATTAGACACAAACTCCTTGATGAAGAATTTGCCAGTAATCTTGTCTGTGTGTCATAGGATCCTGTATTTAAATTTGACAATACTTTAAATGGGAATAATTACCAGAAGTATCTTTCAGCGCAAACTGGCTTGTGTTGGTTGCCAACATGGACCCAGCATAATGTGCCTAGACTTCATCTTTCTTTATTCACCAAAGCATATTTTCTTTTTAAAATGAAACCTTTTGCTCGTGCTTCTGTACCTGGAGCACTCCAGTGTTAATGTAAAACCCTTCTGTAGACTTCATCCATGGTTCGGATCTTGGGAGTTCCATGCATGCACCTTATGTTGGAGGACTCCTCTCTTCTTTCCCTAGATTGGTGTAGATGCTGCTCCTTAGAATACCCTAATTTGAGGAGTGGCTTTTTCTTAGGGGCGGGTGTATGGAAATGAGCTGCTGTAGGAAGGGGGGCTTTGAAAAGTCCTGGTGCATGAGCAGCAGCATCTCTGCTGCCCTTTTGCATCCCTTGTCCCCCCCCCCCCCCCAATTTCTTAAAAGGCTTGGCTGGCCCAGTGCCTTGAGATGTGTACACATCCATATGTGTTAACTGATAGCATGGAAGCACAATGAGCTTGCTGCCATGGCTTAAGGCAAACTTATTATAAGCTTAATACATATTTTTAAAATTCTGTGAATTATAACGTAAACAGTAAATGACACGATATTGGCACTGTGTGGCCCAAACCCAAGCTTTCTTTTTTCCGCAGACATTTATCTTATCTATAGAGATACCTATATCTAAAAACTAAATCAAATAATGCCCATTGGGTTTTCCAGTTCACTGCAGGTTTTGTGCCTTGACAGCCCCACTGTGAACTTAGTAGACTTGTGGGTTTTTAAAATCTTGATGTAATTTAACATATATAACCTTTTTGTCTATTAGAGGATTTTAAAAAAATAAAATTTCCTTTTAAATAGTCCTGCCAAAACATTTTTATGAAGAATTTTCTTTGGTTGTGGAGAAACCAGATATAAATTTCCTCCCAGAGAATTACTAAGACTTTCAATGCTTTTATTTTCTTTCAATGATTGTAAATATTTGAGTATTTATTAGATTAGAGCAGTTCTTCTCATCTGAGCCAAATGTTACCTGTGTGCAATGTTTCCTCTTTTCTTACTATTTCACGTAAGATTTTTTTTTGTATAGCAGCAGAAATTTCTCTAAACTTCTTTTTGTAAAATTGAACTTGTTAAATACTGTAGGTTCCCCTTTTCTTTGTAATTAATGCACTCTACTGTTTCATAATGCTGTAACTTGTAGAAATGTTGTATATTTATTTTCTGCTTATTTAAGTTCTTGTAAAGTCTTTTTTTCTTTAAATTTTACTTAGCATATATGAAAATAGTGATTGATCAGTTTAGAGCACTGTCTACTAGTTTGAGATAGTTGCCGCTATTTTAGATGATATTAACCCCCCTATTTTCTCTCATTGCTCTTGCCTCCTCCTCTGCCTTGTTACAGGGTTCAAGCATGGCGTGCAAGCAGAGAATAGTGTCATTGTGTCATTAGGAAAGCCCCATACCCAAGGGCCACAAACAGCATCTCACTTGAAGTTTTGAAACATTTCTTCTACGTAACTTTTTTGTGGGGACTGATGGCGGCTTTCAAAGAAATTTTTACTAAAGCAACATGCAGTACTCTGAATTAGTCAGTCTTCAAAAATGATAGGATGTGACCTAAGAACTCGCATGGGCATCTTGTGTGTTCAGTCAGAATTCAGCTGGCCCCAGCAACCCACCACAAAAATCAACATCTGTAGAAAATTCATGAAATACCAGATAACCTTTTTGGTGCTTCCTGTTTCTTTCTTGAATTGTGCTAATATTAAGGGCTGTTAATACTGCATCCCTTGACCTCAGTTTATGTAGCACAGGATATGGCTGTTACCTCATGATCAAGAAGTACCTGCAATTTATTCAAGAACTACTAAATTTTGAGGGGATGAGTGAAATTTTGCACCCTGGTTTAAAGACCACTAGTTACTGTATGACAGACCTCGTTCATCGGGTACAAACATCAACGTAGCACTGATCTTGTACTGATTAATCACTAATTGGTTTCATAGAACCCAGCATATGTAGCATTTTTATTGCAGTTTCCCTGGCTTACTTGTGTTTTGCACTGATGAAAATTTGACAGGGTAATTGCCACTTTACTTGTGCAATACTGCTGTAAATAACTGCAGATCCTTTTTTTTTAAGATGCAATCCTTTATGTTCTTAATAATGGATTTTATATGAATAAAACTTTCAACTATTCATTGTGTACTTGTTTCTCATTTATTTATCAGCAATTTTCTCCACAGATTTGCTTATTTTTATAGTTGCACTTCATAAATCTGCATGCAGTTCGACTTATACATCTCGGCACTGTACTTGTCACGTAGTCCATGAGGCTGGAGGTAGCAGATACATTGCCTGCCTGCCTGCCTAAATAAAATCAGTAATACCATTTCTAAAATACATAGTGCCTAGCTACTGCTAGAGTAGAGTAGGCAGTGAAATGAACAGGGGAATTAAAACAATTATGTCTCTCAATCTGAGAAAAGGATATGATTTTTAAAACATGTAGGAAAAATTGAATTAATAATGCGAGGGTGTATTAGATTTGCTTTTTCTGTCAGATCTTTTTGAGGGGAGATTTTCTAAAATCCAAGAATGTCTTCCTTTTGGGCAAATACAGTAACAAGTTAGTACAAGTTAGTTAAGTAAGGATGGCTGCTATGGCAGACAGCATGTAGGCTTCCTGGAGGGAGATGGGCACTACATAGCCGGCTTTGGAAACCGAATAATCAACAAAGAAAACCATTTGGAAGATCAGCACAGCTGCTCCTAATATTTTTAATATGCCTCATGTGTTGACCTATTTGTTATTTTCTTCAGCGCCCTATTTATTACATCCTTAAACTCTGTTGCTAACCCAAAGTGTCGAGTCTGTTTAAATTTAGTAATTTGTTGCTGCCTCATCTTGTGGAATAGTCCTGGCCCTGAGGTAAGGATAGCCTTGTCCCTGCTGACATTTAAGAAGGAACTTGTAAGATTTTGCCATACTTTTGCCATACTTTTAGATCTTAATTTTTACAGTAATTTTGTTACTATATTTTACTGTCTGGGTTCATTAATTTTTATTTCTTCATTGTAGCTTTATGCTTTTAAACATTTTCATTGCTAATAAGCCATACAGAGTTGTCTAATTGGGGTGGCATTGAAATAGTGTAAAATGAATTTATTAAAAACATACAGGGAGGGTAAAAGTAATTTATGCAAACTTGTTAGCAGAAGATTCTGAGATGTGTCTTCTCTAAGTACTTACAGTTCAATTTAAAATGTTCCTAATGCAATTCTAAAAAGACTGTTCAACATTAAGTGATAAATAGTTAACATCCATAATAAAAAAAGTGAGTAAGCGTAAAGAGTGAGACCAGCAACTTGTAAAGAGGCCATTGATCTCAAACTAGTGACTCTTGCAGAGTAATGCAAATTACTCCATTTGGATTGCTTCCTGTACATTTTTCTCTGAAGAATTTTCAGGAGCGTTGTTGCTGTCGCAGGCACTCAAAATATTTCCTAGACCAAAGTAAAAAGCCACTATTTTTCACATGCTCATTGGTGAGCAAGCTCAAATTTTGAT
Source organism: Charina bottae (assembly GCA_023362775.1). Classification (NCBI taxonomy): domain Eukaryota; kingdom Metazoa; phylum Chordata; class Lepidosauria; order Squamata; family Charinaidae; genus Charina; species Charina bottae. Next base: position 73,862,555 of record JALMGJ010000001.1, on the reverse strand, counting down.
TCAGAAATGGGCCAGAGTGTATTAATTTATCACTTTCCCACCCTTATTGAATCGGTGGAATGTCAGCAACTAGTTCCTAATAGTCTTTTCCAGACTCTTAGGAAAAGAGGAGCTGGAAGAACCAATTGGAGTAAATTGTGAATGTCTAGCCAAAGATTTTATGGATAAAATATTTGCTCAGTTGGAAGCTGGATGGATAGAATCTATTGAGATGAGAAGAATCCTATCTTAATATGTTTTTTAGAGGTTTTCTAAGCCTGTGGATGTCAAGGAAATTATCAGAGTTCTCTGTGATGTTCCCTCTGCTTTTTGTGCATTGGATCTCTACCTGACCTAGCTGGTGAAAGTGACCAAGAAGGTTGTAGTCAATGCTTCTTTGTGGGAATCGTTCGAAAGAGCTGCTGATCTGCCTGCTCCTCAAGAAACCAGGACTGAATCCAGTGGAAATGAACAAGTGACCTATCTCCAACCTCCTCTTGTAGAAGGTTGGTGGGAAAGTGATCGTGCTACAGTTATAAGGGAGTTTTGGGAGACACAGATTATCTCGACCCTGGCAGTCTGGATTCACATTGTTAAGCCCTTAACTACAGAGCAAGGAAGCAAAATTCATGGTCTTTAATAAATTTTAATACCAAGAATTAGGAGTTAAGAGTATAGAATCTTGAGACTTTATAAGACTTGAGATAGGAATCCTCCAACCCACTTTTATTAGTGAGTTCATTAAGACAGGGTCTCTTTGAAGCTTTGGAATCTCCCAGAATTTATTATTTTTTTATTTATTTAATATTTATCCCGCCTTTATTATTTTTATAAATAACTCAAGGTGGCAAACATACCTAATACTCCTTCCTCCTCCTATTTTCCCCACAACAACCACCCTGTGAGGTGAGTTGGGCTGAGAGAGAGAGACTGGCCCAAGGTCACCCAGCCAGCTTTCATGGCTAAGGCGGGACTAGGTCCCTCAGTCTCCTGGTTTCCCATTGGCTCCTTCCTAGGGCTGAGAGATGGAGACTGGCCCAAGGTCACCCAGCCGGCTTTCATGCCCAAGGCGGGACTAGAACTCTCAGTCTCCTGGTTTCCCATTGGCTCCTTCCTAGGCCAGAGAGTGAGTGACTGGCCCAAGGTCACCCAGCCGGCTTTCATGCCTAAGGCGGGACTAGATCCCTCAGTCTCCTGGTTTCCCATTGGCTCCTTCCTAGGGCTGAGAGACAGGGACTGGCCCAAGGTCACCCAGCCAGCTTTCATGCCGAAGGCGGGACTAGAAGTCACAGACTTCTGGTTTCTAGCCCAGCACCTTAACCACTGTAATGGGATTTCCCATTTGCTGATTGATTGTGTTTAGAAATACCCCTACTTCTTTCTTGGCTTCAGTACAACCACTTATAAATGACCTCTGGTAGGACTTGGATTGAGGGAGGACAACCATCCTTGTCCTAGATCTTTGAGCTGCTTTTGATACATTTCACCACAGTATTCTGGACTGCCTGCAGGGATTGGGAGTTGGTGGCACTGTTTTATAGTGGTTCTGCTACAATCTAAGTGGACATAGGAAAAAGTCAGATCCTTAGATTCAGGTCCATTATGGGACGCCACAGGGTTTGGTCTTCTCCTTTGTCATATTTAAATCTGGTCCAAAATGCAGCAGCCTGCATGCTTACTGGCCAGTCCTGATATTTCCATATTATACCATTGTTGTAGGAGTAAGGTCAACACATGTATTGCTTAATCTGAATGACAAAGATTGAGCCAATGAGGCTCTGGATAACTATAGGATACTCTTATTAGAGTGACCATTCACATCATCTGTAAATCAACACTGGATACAAGCAAAGATGTTATCACTCCACCCTCCATGGAGGATGCTGGAGGAACATTGTGGGATATTCACATCCAAAGCCGCTTCTTAACCTGCAAACTGCTGCCCTAAAAAGTCTAGTTAATTCGCTCATTGCTTGAAGGCATGCGAAAGCTGTATGTGCTGCTGCTGAATTCCTAGATGTGGACACACTGATAAACAGTCTGCCTTTCCAAGCAGCTGCATTTTGATGGGGAAACGGAGAGTGATAGGGTTTCAATCAGCCTGTGCATGCTGTGCTGAATCAGCAGGCTGCCTGAGCTCTGGCAGTATGCCCTCATTGAAGAAGGGCCTCCATGGCTCCCTTGCCCCTTGTGCAACCTGCCAGGCAGCCCTGCTTCAGATCCCAAGGGCGAAAGCATGGCCAGGTGAAAGCATGGGCCTGGGACAAAATGGATATTTTAAGTCAAGAAGATACTTTATAATGATATAAAGTTACTTCAGCATGTCAGAAGGAAAAAATGGGCGGGTATTTCTCTATAGAATTCATAAGCCAGCCAGAAATGTGCTTGGTACAGAGCATGCGCTCTGGGTCTACTATCTAATTACAAGCAGATGGGGTGTGTTTGTACATGAGAGAGAGAGACTCTTACAGGTAATGCAATATGCAAATGTGGGACAATATCCCATTTGGCTGGAACAGTCATGGAAAAGATCTCCATTGGGTCAACATTTGACTTGAGGGTTCTACTTTTAAGACATTTCAAATTAACACAGCTCCTAGGCCCAAGGTCATCTCAGGGATCAGGGCTGGAGCCTCAGAGACCATTGATAGAAATTGGAGTTCCATGTTCTAGCACCCCAGTGACTGTGATGGAAAAGGAGGCAGTGTCTGATCTGGCCATGGAACTCATCTTCTCAATGACAACGCTAACAAGGCACCAAGAAGACTCTCTCCAATGGAATCTCCATCCTCCTATTATCTCTAGATGTTTGCATGATTTGCTTGAGGTTGTAGAGCACAGCTTTCCAAACTCTGTGTCACGACACAAAAGTGTGTCGCCTGTGGGGCCCAGGTGTGTCGCGTCAAAACCCGGAAGCGCTGATGGCGCGCTGCCGCCACGTGCATCCATGCTCACAGCGGTGGCGGCCCATCAGCGTTTCCGGGTTTTCGCATGGCACACAAGGACACCACTACCGCTACCACTGCGGCGCGTGAAAATCCGAAAGTGCCGCAGTGGTGGCGCGCAAAAACCGAACGCAGCGGCGGTGCTTCCGGGTTTTCTCGCACACCGCCGTTGGTGTGTCACCGCGGGAAAACTTTGGAAAGTCCTGTTGTAGAGGACCAGCCTCATGGAATATGCTACCATTCATGCTATGAACAGGGTCAGTCCAGACAGGCCATTAGGCCTGGCTGATTCAGATTAATCCACTGCTCCCCATAATCACCTGATCAGTTTTAGACATTGTCTAAATCAGAGCTTTCCAAACTGTGTGTCGGGACACGTTAGTGTGTCGGCTGCAGTGTCTGGGTGTGTCGCAGCTGCTGCCGCCTCCAAACCTGCCCTGCCAGGATTCCGTGCAGGTCCTAGTGCCTGCCTTCTGCCCTGCTGTAAGAGTGTGTCGCGAAATGATGCATGTCTAAAAAGTGTGTCACCAACATGAAAAGTTTGGAAAGCTCTGGTCTAAATGAACACATTTTTAATGATTAATTCTAAATTGGATACAAGAGGGGGAGCACGATCATTGCCAGTCTACCTTGTAAATTACATATCCCGGTTCAATTCTGTTGTATGCTTAGGCTTTTCACATAGTGAGAAGCAGACAGAAGGAATCATACTCAGAGTGGGTTAACTTAACTTTCCTTACTTAAAAAAGGGGGGAAATATGCAAAATCATCTTGGCATACTTGAATTTCAGAGGAAGGCTTGGTTATAGGCTGTGCTGTGCTTCATCTAAACTGCCATGGCTTCTTAAAAAGTATCATGTAATCATAAAACACTTCAGCTGAGGTGCAATGTAATATGGCAGCCCCTCCTGATGTAGGCCATATATACAGCCATCCATTCTTTGGACAGTTGTAATAACAGCATTTGTGTTCCATTAAGACCTGTCAAGAGTGATTTCATGACCCAGCACTGCTACAGTTAGCTACAACAATCGGAACAGCTGTGGCGCAGCGTGGAGATGCCTTTCCAAGCCCAGAGCAACTCATATCCCACAGGTGCTAAGGAAACAGCAGCAGTAACTGTTTATACAGTCCAGGAGCTCTCATTACACTTCAGATGCTATGGTACTAATAAATATACCTTCTCACTACTGTGGAGGCGAAAAACAATTTAAACCAGTGTTTCTCAAACTGAGACTTGCAGATCCTGTATCTGAGATAGCCAAAGGAGGGCCTGCTGACATGTACATGCCTCTAACTACAGATACCTACTATAGGACCAACTTAGGTGGACATCAGTCTACAACATTTAACAGAGCAGTTTTGGTTGTGAGTTCACATTTATGCATTATATTACCATCTGTCGATGAATTACCATCTGAACTTCAAAATATTCAAGAGTAATGGCTCTGGAGGCAGAGTGATTTTTAAAAAAGGCAAATATTAATTATTTCATGTTATGGGAGTTGACTGAAGCTGCTGTATTTGTTCTAGTGATGGAGAAATCTGTGGGTTCCACTATTAGAACTGCATTACCGACCTACAGTTGGAACCAGATTTAGTCATATTTAAAATAATTTAGGCCAAATTTAAGGCCTAATTCATTAAGACTTAGGTGCAAATTATTCATGCTTACCTTGGCCCAGTCATTTCCTTGGGTCTACATAAGTATGCTTAAATTTGCAACTAGAACAATGTTTTTAAAGTTTTAATTTCTTCCCCCACTGTTGTTTTCCATCACAATTCTTCTGGACTGAAAGGCAGATTATAATTTTCAAATAAATAAAATTAGAAATGTGAGTAGATAGAAATTGTGAAAACAGAACTGATCTCTTTTCAGCATCCACCCAAAACCTCAAAGTGTCCCTCTCCTGGAACTCTTGAGTGGAGACAGTGTTTAAGTTAGCTATATGGAATAATTATTGGCTACCACTGCATCACAGGAACAAGTGAGAGTTAAATGAAGCCACATGATTTCCAGGAAAGTGTTATGAGTTACAGGAACTTCTCACAAGCTCCTGGGCTGGGGTCCCTCATAGTGTTTGCTGTTGGTCAGCTAAAGTGCAGAGCCCAAGGGTCCACAGCAGCAACCTGAAAAGAGTACACACTCTCTCCAAGAGCTACCAAATGAAAATACTTTGGTGTGATGGAGAAGCAAAGGAAAATTTGTAGCACAGGAATTTCAGAACTGGCATGCTTTATTGGTGGAAACTGGAAAAGCTGACTTCCAAGTATGCCTTTCAAAAAAAGAGTAAATGTTTCCCCTGCACAGTCGTGTCCGACTCTTGGGGGTGGTGCTCATCTCCATTTGTTAGCCGAAGAGCCAGCGTTGTCCGAAGACGTTTCCACGGTCATGTGGCCGGCATGATGCGCGCGGAACGCTGTTACCTACCCACCGAAGTGGTACCTATTAATCTATTTGCATGCTTTCAAATTGCTAGGTTGGCAAGAGCTGGGGTGAGTGTGGGAGCTCACTCCGACACGTAGCACTCAGGTCTCGAACCGCCGACCTTCCGATCAACAAGCCTGGCATCTTAACCACTGAGCCATCGCGCCCCTCTTTCAAAGCCACTTCCAAATCCACTTTTATTCTCTTTCTCTCCTTCCCACTCCAGGGAAAGGGCTGATTTTCTTCCTATCACCACATTGGGTGGGAATTACATCTGCCAACTTCAGGGCTGGTACACACCCTCCCCCACCCCAACTCAGGGTTATGTCTGGGGAATCCCTTTCACTCCACCTAAGCTCCAGGGTCAGAGAGGCGAAGCTTGCAAGGGAGCTGGGAGGAGAACATACTGCTACAAACCTCCCTCCCTCTCTGCCTTTATAGAAAAAAAACGGATCTATCTTATCCTCACTGGGACGCCCAGAGAACATGGGTGTACAGCAGCCCTGAATTAACCATTAAGCAAAATAAGCATGCACTTAGGGCACCAAGGGAAGGGGGACACCACAAAGTTTTTTCCCCTAGCTATCATGCCCATAACTCTTTCACTGCCACAGTCAACGTTAGTCAATTTTGTAATTGTCCTTATCTGCTGTGTTTGACTTTAATCTGGCTTGTTAAAAAATGTTTTCTTTGGCATGGTGAGTGACTAAAGTTTAGAAGTTTGTTTTGGAAGTCTCATCAGATATCTCATTTGTTTCTGTCTCACGTTGTGAGAGTTTCGCTTCCGTTGAGGGGCACCATCCTTGGCCTGTGCTTAGGGCATCAGTTGGACTTTATCTGGCCCTGGCGCACAGCTCTGAATGCACCCTGCTCTACATGCCAGAAGAAGGGCAGAGGAAAGGAGAAAGAGCAGTCAGTGCTATAAAAGTCTGGTGGTATACGAATAGAAATAGAAATACAATCCCTCCCTCCCCTCTTAACTTTAACGGTGCTTCTCAACAAAGATGAAAATCTATCCTTAGGGTATGGCCAGGTATACCTAAAAAAGCAGCAGCTTTGGAACCACAGTTACTGTATGAGGCTGTTGTCCGAATGGGATAAATTCATGGAAAATTTGTCTTCTTAGTTGGAAGCAGAATCTGGCTAAGCTGGAGATTCATTGGTTGGTGGCTTATCATTCTCATTATACAGTATGCCTCATCACCTTCTCTGGAAAAGCTTTGCAATTTAAATGACTGAGTTCTAAACAAAACACTTTCTATGTTTTGAATCTGGGCTACTACAAGATTTTTTTATCAATCATGACATTGATTCAATTGACTACAATTGAATCAATCAATTCATCAATTGACTACAATTGTTTGCAGGCAAAAACAGTGTTTCTGAAACCATATTTTCTTTCTTCTTAGAAAGTACATGTATCTTAGCAACTGTTTTCTTGGAACAGCCATTCCGAGTGTGTGAGAAAAAGCTTCAGTTAAGATGCTGCTTGCACTCCATAGTTTTTATAAACATAGCAGAATATAATTATCTTTATTTATATCTGTTGTTTGATTAGGGTTCAAAGAAAAGGTTAAAAAATGAGAATACAGGTTTATATAGGTTTGTATATGTTGATCTATGAATAGAAACACAAATCTAAGAAACAATTAAAAAGGTAAAGGTTCCCCCCGGAACATTTGTGCAGTCGTGTCCGACTCTAGGGGCCGGTGCTCATCTCTGTTTGTTAGCCAAAGAGCCAGCGTTGTCCGAAGACGCTTCCACGGTCATGTGACTGCATGACGCGCGCGGAACGCTGTTACCTACCCACCGAAGTGGTACCTATTCATCTACTTGCATTTGCATGCTTTTGAATTGCTAGGTTGGCAAGAGCTGGGACGAGTGCGGGAGCTCACTCCGCACGCAGGGCTAGGAATTCGAACCTCCAAACTTGCGATCTTCCGATTGACAAGCCTGGCATCTTACCCACTGAGCCACCACGCCCCCAAGAAACAATTACTATACTTTAAATAAATATGCTAGAGACAGTTTGGTGTAGTGGTTAAGGCACCAAGCTAGAAACAGAGACGGCGATTCTAGTTCTGCCTGAGGTGCAAAGCCAGCTGGGTGACTTTGGGCCAGTCGCTCTCTTTCAGCCCTGATGATGTTACCTAGTTGGATAATGAAATGTCTGCAGGCAAACAACCAAGCTCAGAGAGTACCAAGGACTCCACATTCAATCCTGAGCTACATATATTGTCTTCTATTGAAAATTGCAGGGACTTGGCCAGGCAGTCGCCAGGAGTCAACACTGACACAAATGCACCAAAAAAAGAAATGCTACCCATTTGACTATAGTAAGGAACTGTATACTTGCTCAAACTTAGTCATTTGCTAATTGTTAATGGGCCACATAAAGGTTCCTGCTCACCTTTTCTTTTTTAAGTAGAACTTTAAGTAAGGGGCGTGGTGGCTCAGCGGGTAAGACGCCAGGCTTGTTGATCAGAAGATTGCAAGTTCGGAGGTTCGAATCCCTAGTCCCACGTGACGGAGTGAGCTCCCACACTAGCTCCAGCTCTTGCCAACCTAGCAATTCGAAAGCATGCAAATGCAAGTAGATTAATAGGTACCACTTTGGTGGGTAGGTAACAGCGTTCTGCGTCATGCCGGCCACATGACCGTGGAAGTGTCTTTGGACAACGCTGGCTCTTCGGCTAACAAACGGAGATGAGCACCGGCCCCTAGAATCGGACACGACTGCACAACTGTGCGGGGGGAACCTTTACCTTTTAAGGAACTGTATACTTGCTCAAACTTAGTCATTCGCTAATTGTTAATGGGCCACATAAAGGTTCCTGCTCACCTTTTCTTTTTTAAGTAGAACTTTAAGTGGATACCCCTTGGTGGATTATGCTCTAAAATTAGGATATTTGACCATGCTATGACTGATTAATTGGAACCTTTTTTGTAGCTGATTAAAAGTGTTAGGTAGAAAGTTCATACAAACAAATAATATACCTACTATTATGATGTTTGAGAAAGTAGGCCAGCATTGATAAATAGATCTCCTAAGGGTGAAATCCTTTATACATTTATCTGTAAGCTCCACTGATACTAATGAGACTTGCTTCAGAGTAAACACATATAACACTTCACTGTTAGGTTGTTCAAAAATAAAGGTTGAACTCAAGAACACACGTGGAACCCCGGGACACATGATGTCTCTAAGATCTCAAGATTACTTGGTGTAACTGTAACTGTAATTTTCAGCATATGGAACAGGCTTTCTCCAGTGAGAGTACAGTTGAGAGCCAGAGTTTCTCAGGGCAGAGATGTCAGTTATGTTAACAACCAATCATCACTCAACTTCAGAGAGGTGCCAGGCAAAAAATCAGTTAAACAATAGGAGAGATGAGAGAAAGAAACTGCAGGTAGCACCCAACTGTTTCATGGTTAATTCCTAGTATGCAATAAAGACCTTTACTTAGCTGTGTTGTGTAGAGTGTCTGGAAGCCTTAGGGCTAGAACCTAATCAAGCTGTGCCAAGTTCAGCATTCAAGAAATTCTGATGAGGTCTTGCTAGTGAGCCTGACTTCCCTGAAACCAGTTGCATAAGCAGCTGGATGAAAGGACAAGGTTTCATCTCCAAGGTAGCTACAAGGGGACTGTGTAAAAAAGAACAAACCTGCCTATTAAGAATGCAAGCTAGGTTAAATATAAGAGTTAATTCAAATGTTGATGTAAAAAAAATATCTTATTCAAAATTATTTGGTTATATCCCACAATATTGAACAGGCAACTACCAGATTTGAATATAGACTGTATAGACTGTTGAATATAGAGAGGATAGACTGTAAGCCTGTGGTTACATATTGTTCTGGAGGCACAATTGAGTCAGATGCATTCTGGGGTGGTTAATTGACTCATGTACAGTACCAGCAGCCCAAGGAAATGGATCACTGGGTCATCATAGAGTAGCCAGCTGCTGAAATCTCCCCGGACACTGCAAAGTGTAACTTGTAGTGTAGACACTGCAGCTGTAACTTGTTTGCCTTTTACTTTTCATTGAAACAACCTCTTCTGCCCCACCTGTGGTTACCTATCCCATCCTACCCCTTTTCCACCATTTGGCTACCAGATAAAATAAAAAAGGGTAGCTGTTTGGCTACTAAATAAAAAATAGACAGAGTGACTGGAAACATCTTTTTTTGTGGGTCATCTCTAGAGTTTAATCTCTGGTTTTGTGGTGCTAAACCCTCTGGGTTGGTTTCCAAGGTTTGGGTTATGGTGTTTGCATGACACCCCTTGATCAGTTAAGTGTCTTGTGCAAACAGGGCCTATATCTACTAGGAAATAAGCTGCCCAGAACTTAGTGGATCTTACAAACACGGGCAAAGAAGAAGTAGGCTTTCTTTTTCATTCTTCCATTTAAAAAAAAAAATCCAATGGAGAAGAGCATTTAAATTCAAAATAGATTGGGATATGATATTTTATATTAAATATATTTGATATGAATGTTTAAATCTCTTTTACATGATAGGTTCTTAGTTACTCCATTTATAGAGCTTCTTAGAGTTACATGTGGGTTGCATGCACATCAGTCACTTTCTTAGCACTCCTGAATTGCGCCACTGAATTATAATTATGTACTGGTGCTAGATTTTTTTATTTTTTTTAAAAAAATATATTTATTTATTTATTTATCAAATTTATTCACTGCCCATCTCATTCAGAGAGCAACTCTGGACAGTTTACATAAAATTGGAATAAAATATTAGTTAAAATACAATAAAACAATACAATAAAATACAATAAAATAAATAATTAAACTTCTGATTTTATTTTATTTTTAAAATCCCATCATACCCCGCATTTAAAAAGGAAAGAATTCTGGTTCTACCTCTGTGGGAACATCACTGCATGACCATACTTTCCTAACAGGTTATAACGAAAGAAATTGCTACTCTTATCCTAGATTAAATTACTTGCTCAAGCTACAGTAAGTGGCAGCATTTCACGGACCTTGGGTGAAGTTAAGCAAGGACAGTTCAGGTAAGTAACCGCCCAGAGTCCCCTCCGGAATGGGGGGAGATGGGCGGTGATATAAGTTAGAAATATAAATAAATAAATAAATAAATATAAATAAGTACTTGGATGGGAATCCACCAGAAAAGTCAAAATAACATCCTGGAGCAAGGCAATAGCAACCAGTTTCATATTGTTCCAAGAAAACGACAGAGATCACCTACCAGATGTTAAACGTGACTTGAAGAGGACTTTCTTAACCTTTTTGGGCTGAAGTATAGACTAATAACTGCTATATCATTTAACACATTTGTTATCCAAACACGGAATGTTCAAAATAATCCAGTTTACTGTCGTGGAATCCTTGATATAGAAGAATAACGGTCTAAGGACAATTAAGCAGAACACATGCCTTGTTTTTTCTTCTTGTTGTTGTGTTCTTCTTTTTATGCTAATCAGATGTATTTTTAAATACAAAGTATAGGTTCTATTTTGTTTTAACCTATGTTGTGAGGGACCACTGCCTTATAACAGATAAAGTACAGTTCATTGTGGCTTATGTGCAGCTGGAGAAAGTGGAGGTCGTAATGGAAATGGAGAGATACAACAGAAGCTTAGAAGTAGACCTTCTACAGAGTAAAAGCACGTTTTAGCACAGCGTGCCCAGCCCCAAACCCCTTTCCACCCAGAGAGGCCCCTGCAATGCCTCCCTCCCTCCCTCCCGCCTGAATGGGTCTGGCTGCGGGCAATCCCCAGCGAGGTCATTAGGGGAAGGGTGGCTTGCCCCTGCGTTTGTTCCTATTACAAGGCTACATTTAAACAAGAGAAAGAAAATTTCTTCTGGGTTTGTTAACAGTAGGAGCAACTCTTGAGTTCTACTTCTAAAACCCCGGAATTACTAATCTGTTTTCCTAAATTTACCATAAAGAGATACTACCAGTCCTCAGTATCCTCTTTCCTTAACACGAAAAAGCAAAGTTGTCTCCATAGTCAGCTACTTTTTATTTATTTTATATAATAATAAATTTATATGATAAAATATTATATATTTGTGGGTGTGCATTTTATACTGTTTGCCATTATTAGACATTTGAAGCAATTTACTACAAAACAATTAATATACAATATTACAACAAGAAGTTAAAAACAATATAAAAACAATGTATTTGTGTAAAAAGACCGGAGGATTTCATACTAATTCAATAAAACATCCTAAATAAGTTATTTTACACAACCAATATACACATCAATTCTGGATAATATGAACTTCACTGAAGTTTAAGCAGTGCTGAAAAAGCCAACCATCTATACCATAGAATCATGGTGGTACAAATTTACCCCATAAGTAATTCAGATATTAAAAGGTCACTGTGTTTTATGCAGTACTTTTGAATTGTCCACAAACATCATAGTGCTTCTCATGCCACTAGATAGCATCTATTGGACTCCGACATTAAAAAAAAACTCTCAAAATTTAAGTTACTTAAAAAAATAATTATTCTGCATCAGCCACAGCTTTTGGGCAGCCCTTTAAACAAATCTAAATGTGAGACTTCCAGTGTGTAGACAACTGTAGTGAGGCTACCCCTGTCTAGGAAAGGTGGTATATTGGGGCTGAATGTTCCGCCCAGAGTCTGCCACGGTAGAGATGGGCGGGGATAAATCCAAAAAATAAATAAATAAATAAATAAATAAATAAATATTACTTAGATATTTTTAATTAATTGATCCCTACTTTGGAAATTAACAAGCCTTATGCAGATTAAATTTTAAATAAATTCATAGCATTCTTGGAGCTCCCCGCATTGGACCCCAGCATTGACAACTGGAGGGGATACTATGAGCAGAATCTGTTTCCCTTCGCCCCTAGTAATAGTGTACTGGAGCATTTCTGTACGCTTTCGGAACATTTGCATACAACTATTAGGATGACAAAAGTGCTACTCAGATCTATTTGAATCACCATCTCCTGGCTTAACACCTTCAGGTTCCAGCCTGCCATGAGCAGCTCCATTCTTTCCTCCAAGAGGAGGAAAACTATTTTCTTCACCCCCATGTTTCATGTTTAATATGAGGTGAAGGCTTAAACTCTCCAGTTCATCCTTTGTCTAATAGTAAAAAATCAGTTCTTCAGTGCTAATTAGGGATCTCAATTCTGCTGTGCGGCAACTGGCTGCTATATTACAGTTCCCCAAAGGCAAGTCCAAGTTGAATTTAGAGTGGTTGAGCAGGAGGATCCAATATATGGTAGCCACCTGTCACAAAATAGAGGCAAATAATGGTTCTCAACTGCCAGAGAGGATGGGCAGAGGAATGTGGCTGGCACCAGTAGAAAGCAACCCAGTTCTTGGGTAGGACAGGAAATTATCAGTGCTTGGCTGTGTATAGTTATTTGAAACAGATGCATTAACAATTTTCATTTGAGAGGATAGTCATATTCCAAAAGAAAGAAAGAAAGTCTGGTAATATTTCTCACATGTACATAAAAGGACAAAATGTCCACAATTACTTCCAACTTGAATTAAGGAAAAAGGGATCTCTCTGCTTGAATCTTGAATAAGCATGTGTGACTCCACACTAAGGAAAAATGATATACTTTAGACTAAATGGAACATGAAATTTAATTAGGACTGTATTTCAACATCAGGTAATAAGATATTTCTGAGGCAACATTACATATTCTTCAACAAAAGCAAGTCTTCTCTCCCTCTTAGAATAACCAAAAATGATCATTGCTCAATAAAGGTTAACTCTACATCTTAGGGTATTGTCTAATTTACCTGCATATTTTATATAGAATGCTTTTATATATGTATGTATGTATTGCCAGAATCTGAAAGACTCCTGGTGGTTTACAACTTTAAAAACATACAAAAAGAATTCAAGCAAAAAGCACACATACAAAAAAAAAGAAAAAGAAAAGTTACAATAATTAAATAATTAATAGTACCACCCCACATGAGGTGACATCAACTTTCAAAAACCTTGTTGGAGGTGTTTTGACTACCTTCTGAAATGTTGTCCCCAATCTGACTTCTAGGGAAGGCTATTCCATACAAGGGAGGCCATCACCAAAAACACTGTCTCTCAGTCCCCACTGGGCTCATCCCACATGGACTGGATAGAGGTCACAGTCCCATCGAAGCTGAGCAGACTGGATGGGTCAGTTCTACCTGAAGAAGGCAGTCCCTCAGATACCAAGGGCGCAAGCTATTAAGAGCTTTAAAGATCAAAAACAACACTCTGAATGGTATCAAAACCATTTGGACAGCAAATAAAGCATCTGCAATAAGGGTGTTACAGGTTGTCCTCGCTTAATAACCATTTGTTTAGTGATGGTTTGGACTTAAAATGGTGCTGAAAAAAACAACTTATGACTGGTTCTCATACTTACAACTGTTGCAATGTCCCCACGGTCATGTGATCACAATTTGGGTGCTTGGCAATCAGTTCGCATTTATGACCATCACAGCGTCCCATGGTCATGTGATCACCATTTTTGACCTTCCCGGCCGGCTTCTGGCAAGCAAAATCAATGGGGAACCGTGTGATTCACTTAATAACCATGTGGTTCGCTTAACACCCATGATGATTTGCTTAAGAACCGCTGCAGAAAAGGTTGTAAAATCGGGTCAGATTTGCTTAATGACTGCTTCGCTTAGCAACTGAAATTCTGGTCCCAATTGTGGTCATTAAGTGAGGACTACCTGTACTCCTCTATAATGGCTTTCACCTGTCAGGTCACAGGCAGCCGCAAGTTGCATGAGTTATAGCTCCTGAGGAGCCTCAAAGGTAGCTCCATATAGAATGTACTGCAGTAGCCTATTTGGGGTGGTGGGGGTGGTGATAAGGACATGAGTTATAGAGGGAAAACGTCTGCAGGCATCATAGCAATATACTCCAATCCACACCATTTTTAAATTATTTGCTGCTGCTATGATATGCAACTTTCCTGATACGTTCAGTGCATATTAAGGCAAGGTGGCATGACAGCTAGCATTTTGAATTCAGACTGGGGAAACTAGGCCTAAATCTCCGCCGGGGCCAACTATACAATACATAAAATACGCATTGTGCCACTGCCCTTCTGGCTTTTGTTTCCCCCTTCTGTCCTACAAGTACACAATGGCCTGATCCAAATCAGGGCCACTTCAAAGGAACACATCCTCTTTCTCGCCAGCCCCTTTGTTTATAAACATTCCAGCAGCGCCCTGGCACAGGCCGGGACTTATAAAGAAAGCAAGAAAATCAACTTGTGCCAGGAGCAGTTTGGAAAAAGAGCTGAGCTCATGCAGGGGACAGTGGAAGTTTTATAAACAAAACTTGCTGGGCAAACGTGCAGAGCTCCTAATCTAGAAAGGTGTGCTTACACTAAAGCAGTGTTTCTCAACCCCTTGCTGGCTGGGGAATCCTGGGACTTGAAGTCCACACGTCTTAAAGTGGCTGAGGTTGAGAAACACGGCACTAGAGAAAATGAGAGCTGAAAGGGTAGCTGCATGACACACATTTTACATGTCGGGTAGTTTACCTGTACAATGTTCGCTGGGCTGACGGGCACTTTTCTCAGCCTAACCTACCTCGCAGGATTATTTTTACAACACATATGCTTCTTCCACTACCTTGGGGAAGAGCAAGGAACCATGACCAGAGAAGGGGGAAAAGAGGAAAAGCTGCATTCCCTTCCCCATGGCCCCTGCAATGCCTCCCACCCTCCCTCCCGCCTGAATGGGCCTGGCTGCAGGCAATCCCCAGCGCTTCATCAGGCGAGGTCATTAGGGGAAGGGTGGCTTGCCCCTGCGTTCGTTCCTATTACAAGGCTACATTTAAACAAACATTTATTCTGGGTTTATGGAGAGCAGCAAGAGTAACTTGGATGATGCTTTACATAAAAAACCCTGAAGTAATAAATTATTCCGCTGGAATAACAATTTGCAGGCCTGCCCTCTCCTCTCCTCTTATTGCAGCAAAGGCCTTTTCTGAGCATGTAAATTTAGATCAACTAGACCAGTGTTTTTCAACCTTAGCAACTTTAAGGTGTGTGGACTTCAACTCCCAGAATTCCCCAGAAGCTTTGCTGGCTGGGGAATTCTGGGAGTTGAAGTCCACACACCTTAAAGTTGCTAAGGTTGAGAAGCACTGAGCTAGACTGTGTGGTGCTTGGAGTGGGATATTCCATGTAATACTTGTGGTGTCCATGAGACTTCTCCCATTATTTCCAATCCAACGGAACACTGGGAAGAAATTGTTTAAAAGGGGGTGGGATGTCTATTCCTCCTTTTGTCTATCCATCAGCAGGATAACTCTCCAAAAACAGAATAGGATAAATTTGGTATGACAGGAAAAGCCAGCAAAAGAGAGTTTGGGTTTAAAAAACAGACTGGATCCAGCTTGGGGCTGTGGAGAAGAACACTCCAGGAAAAAAAATCTCCCCAGTATGTCATCCATTCCAAGTGCCCACCCCCTTTCCTGGTCAAGAGGCCCAGAGCGGAGCATACGCGGCCCACCCGGTGATTCTCAGTGCGGACATACCCACAAACACATACAGATGCAACACCAGAACAGAAACACGCACACCCATAAAGACAACTCAAATTAAAATAGAGATGCCTCCCGTGGCTATTTCTGGTAAAAGGGACTGGAAAGAATTCCAGAAGCCATGCTCTGCATTATTTTGGTGCTGGTGTTTTTTCAGGAGGCGCAGTGATGTTCTCTGCTGGAGCATCAGGGATAACTGGACTGTCTTGTGCTCCGTCGAATGAAATAACAAGACTTTGAAATTTTACTATTGTTTGTGATACAGTAGTACAACGCAGCCTTTCCCAACTGAATATTTTTTAGATGTGTTGGACTACAAGAGCCAGAATTCCAAGTTAGCCTGTGTAGGGTCCAGGAAATGCTGGCACAGAGTGAGTCAGAGAATGAGGAAAACAAAGAGACGCAGGGTAGCTATTTCCCCCCTCCTTTCACTCCAGCAGTTGAAATGGTAGTTGTGCAAGATTTTCTGCATTTATAATACAGGTGCTTCTTGCTTAACGACTACTCGTTCAGCGACCATTCGAACTTACAATGGTGCTGAACGAGTGGTACTTATGACCAGTCCTCAAAGTTCCAGCTGTTGCAGTGTCCCCACAGTCACATGATCATGATCCGGGTGCTTGGTGACCAACTCACAATTAAAACATTGCAGCATCCCACGGTCACATGACCAACATTTGTGACCTTTGCTGGCTTCCTACAAGCAAAGTCAATGGGGAAGCCGGCAGGAGGTTGCAAATCGCAACCACATGACATCCTCACTTAATGACCTGCGATGATTCACTTAATGATGGTAACTGGAAGTGCTGGAATTTCCGTCGCTACATGGTGTGGTCATGTAATGTCACGCTTTATGACCGTATCATTTAGCGACAGAAATTCTGGTCCCAATTGTCGTCGTTAAGTGAGGACTACCTGTAAAATTTAAAGGCTACGCTTCACCCAGCTGGTAAACTTTTGTAGAAGATCAAAGCAAATTGAATCTATGCATTAAAAGCACCACCACTGGCTCCAATGTACCTACATCCTGTAAACATAACCACAGTATGTGATCTCATTAATACTGTACTTTGTTGCAATGTTTTGGATATTTTTTGTTTTATAGCAGGTTTTTTTCTATGAAGGGTATGGTTCCTTTAAGTACCAATATGAGGAAAAGAGAACAGGTGTTCTCTTTTACAACCTGCTTCACAGTGAACTACTAACCCAGTCATAACTCCTTACTTTTCAAGCCGATAGCCTAACATCCTACTACAGTAACTGGGTCAAGGGCTACTTCCCTGCCCCCAGCAACACCTGGCAACCCATGAGCCCTTGCAGCAGCAGACTACTGAGAAGCCTTGAATGGCCCTTCCCATTAGCCAGCCAAGCAGCAGTAGGCATGGCAAGGCATGGCAAGGGCCTTTGGGAAGGGTATTGTGCATTGAACTCCCCTTGACAGTGAGTGGGATAATGGAGTCCCTGCGGTTTTCAATGCTTTCTATCTCCATCTCCTTCCTTTAGAGAACTGCCCAGGTGGGTCTTAGGATCATGTAACTCAACTGATGGAGAAAAGTAGTTTGCTCACAATTGCCTCAATGAAGTTGGGGATTAAAACTGCCCATCTTGCCCTGTATTGACATAATTAGGGAGTTCCCATTATATGCTGGAGCCTTAACTGGCCCTGCCAATTGTGTTGTATGGATCTGGCCTACGTGTCTATGTTTGCATGCATGCCTGTGAACGTAGCTATTTATTTTCCTTAGCGGCGGGAGTAGGTAGTTATGGTGAGATCCTACACCTCAATATTTACAATAACGTTATTGAGCCCAACCACTCATTAATCAGGTCGCCAGCATTTCTAGGCAGAAGACAGTCTACGGACCATATGTGCAGAACGTTTGGGGGTATTTTCTCATTAAAATACTGTCATGCAAAAACAAAAGAAAAGAAAACAACAAAAAACCCTTCTGTAAAAATGTCCTGTTGCTTTGCAAGTGTCTATGCCTGACCTCCTCCTCAACCACTTTGCTTTCCTGTGTGGGGAATAATGCGACCTTATTGCTGGGAATTAGAAGAACAGACTCTGTACTGGGAACTAGGAACTTTTCTTCTTGTATTGGGAGGAGGTCACAATTATCAATTCCTCTAGGAATAATGTGGGGAAACTGCAGGAGCTGGAGAGGGGGAAGTAATATTTTTGTGAAATCAACAGCCATTCCACCAATCCCTATTCACATTTCAGATCTATTTGCATGCAAGCCTTATACTCAGAGCGCAGGACTGCCAGACTTAACACGCCTGGATAGAAATGGTCAATAATGAGCCACATACTGGTAAGCCCCATTTTACACAGGAGCTCCATTCATTTGGTAGGCATTTCACTAGTAATATTGCTCATAATTTCTGCTTTAAACCCATCCATCCATCCATCCATCCATCCATCCGCTTTGTAAGAATGAGTTTCAAAAGTTAAAAACAAATATGCTTTTCCTTTTTAGCTGCACTGGAGAGATTAGTCAGCTAGCTCTAAACCTAGTTGCAAGTAAACAAAAAGAAGCAAAACAAGACAGTTTCATTTTTCACCTCAAAAACAAAGAAAACCACCCCCGTTTTCTACTCAGTAACTCCCAAGAGTGCTCCTATAAACAGCTGTGAGTTAAACAGCCATGAGTCTATGACCTCTGTCACATTTTTGTCTGCCCCATTGTGTCTACCTCTGAGTGCCTCAGACCCCATTGTGTTTGATTTCCCCCTCAATAGTTTCACTGGTTTCTGGAAAATCACTGGAGAAGAGTGAAAATAAATTAACAGGTAAAAATAGCTCCAAATCTAATATTTTTGTTTGAGACAGAGAAGAAACCCTTGCCATATTTAGATTGCCTTAAACATTTATCCAAATAAAAATGTGCATGATGCTCACACAATAGAAAATATAAATTAGAAGGTCTCTGATAGGAAGGCAGTCTCAATTTTTGTGCCAGCCTACTAATGATTTTTAAAAAGGCAATATAAGGCTTGCTCAGGTATTTGTGACTCTTCTTTTAAAAATTCAAGCACTGAATCAATATCCAAAGCAGCTGATATATGAAAAATCCTGACTTACACACAGCACAAACCATTTAGGAGTTTGAAGTGATTGATGTGTGCTATCCAAGAAATTCTTACAATACTGTAAGGCTTGGCAGCATTAACTTCCATAGAGGGGGCAGACCCTGAGAGAAAGGCTAATTAAGGGACTTAATGGACAAGACATCTCTGCATTCTTGCTTTACAATTTAGTAACTGCTACTGTATCAAATTATATGGCCCAGTCCTTGATTGGAAGATAGGATTTTGAACTGGAGCTATATGCCTCTTGATTATTTTTTTAAGTGCTGCATGCAAAAATTTAAGAAAGGTTCTTGCTCATACCCTGCCTTTGGCTCATTTTCTACATAACCCCTCAGAGTGAAACTTGAAAAGGTAGTAGAAACTATTTGTTTAAGCTAGGCCTGTCCTGATTACACATAAACTAGAGAAGGTTTTTAAATCAACAGAAAACTGGGTGAGCACTTTAAGCCTTCCTTTCACTGTTTAACTCTCCCCAATTTGTTCTTTGGGTGCTTTTCTCCTTAGTTAAGTTCCAATATCAGAGCAAGGCTAGGAGAAAAATGCAGGGGAAAAGACTTCAAGAAGGTCCTTCTCACTCTTGGAATTGGACCCGAGCAGACTGTGTGGGATCTTGGTCTCCTGTCCTTCAGCCTGTGCCACCTCTCCGGATTAGTCTGGGCACAAGATGGGATGGCTGGATAGGAATAACCATGACACCCTCAGAGGCTTGGAGGAAGAATGGGGGATAAACAAAAGTTGCATAAAAAGATGTTTAAAATCTCTGACATCTGCTTAACATTTGCCCATTCTTTTCAGAATAAGAACTTCCTGCAAAACCGGCCATTTTCAGTCTGATTAAAATACAAAACCGTATCCTTCTGATCCTTTCTTGATTACAGGCCCACTTAAACCTGTACTATGCAGGTTTTATTTTTATTCTGAAATCATACTATACTCATTATTCATTTAGAAATATAGCAAATAATTTCAATCAAACAGTAGTAAAGTACAAAGGCAAAAAATGCATTAATAGAAGGACTGATACCATGAGATGAGCAGTTTAGGAAAGAGAGATATTATTCCAGTCTGCTTTGTATGCTACAGTGAGCTCCTTAAGAAAAGGTGGGATAGAAATTTAACAAACAAATATCATTTTATATGGTAATTTTATGTTATTTTTTCAACTGTTTTCTTTTAAACCATTTTTTAATTTTAAACCAGTTTGTGAAGGATTACCCTAAAAAGTAGAAATCAGTAAAATAATAACATTTAGACTCTTCATGCTTAAAACGTGCTTACATGGCCCTTCTATTCTGGGGGGAGGTGTCACAGGTACCAGATTAGAACCCAGTTGTTGCTATTTCTCCCCAAAATAGAACGGACTATGTAATAGTTCATTGTTTATAGGGTGGGGGCAAACAACAAATAGGTGGTGATTTGATGGAAAACTTCTGTGGCATTTCCAGTCTGGATCTCTTGCTTGCGTTAGCACCCTTTTGAAAAATGTAAATCACATCACATATAGGGAGCACCAGAGGATAAAGATCTGAACTTTAGTAAGTCTTGAGGAACCACGTACCTACGGAAGGTATAGTTCTCCATGGTTGGGAAAACTAAGTAAGAAAACCTAAGATAACTTAGGTTTTCCTTCCTTCCTTCCTTCCTTCCTTCCTTCCTTCCTTCCTTCCTTCCTTCCTTCCTTCCTTCCTTCCTTCATCTATCTATCTATCTATCTATCTATCTATCTATCTATCTATCTATCATCTATCTATCTATTGGGTTTATATTACCGCCCATTTTCTCCACAAGGAGAACTCTTACTCAGCACTAGGGCCTTTGGCTGCTGAATTCTAGCAAGGTGATCAGGAATACAGACAAAGATAGAAAGAGAGGCGGTTCTATACTACGTACCAAAATGCCATTCTTCTAGGAAACTTAGGTTGCCTATGGCAGCTGGAGATTTCCATATATACAGTGGCGAGTTCATAAGCTCTTGGGTGAACTGTCCCTGCATTTGGCCCATAGATTTTGATATCTTTTCTTTCATCTGTTTGAAGAGCAAAGAACCAGCTCATGAAGTACGATTTCTGTGAAAGGTTAAGCTGCATGTACAGTATTTATTCCTACTTAACAGCACATGATACAGATGTAATGTTAAAATACGTCTTTCATTTACTGCAGGGGTGGGCAACGTCCAGCCCATGGGCCATATAAGGCCCGCGAAAGCAATTGGTCTGGCCCGCGGTGGGGGCATGGCGGGCATGGCGGCGGGCATGGTGGCAGCGGGCACAGCAGCGGGGGCACGGCGGTGGGCGCGGCAGCCACCCAGTGTGCGCAATGGCTCCCGCCTGCAAACCCCACTCCCTTCCGCGCGATTGGCTCCTGTCCGCAAACCCCGCCCCCGGCCCTCAAATGATGTTATAATGGCCCTTGGCAGAAAAAAGGTTCCCCACCCCTGATTTACTGTGATAGTGGAGTTGGTGCCAGTTCATATCAACTGAAATGTTCTGCAGAAATTTTATAGCAACTGCCACTGTTTGACTCTTGGGTCAAAATCTTCTTGTACCCCGTATTTCCCAAACTTATATAGTTTATACGTTTGAAAACTGTTGGTACAAGAAGATTCTGAAAGGTCTGAATTCTAGAGAAAATGCAGCAGACCCAAGGGAATGCTTAATGCTAAAATAATTAACACACAAAAGGGCAGAAAGCAGGGCAGGAAAGGAAACCAGTTCATCATTTTGATCTTTGCCTCTGTTTTTCTTATGCCTCTCACGCAAGTCATTTTTCTATTTCAGTCATTTATGTTCCTCATTTCCACCTTGGCAGGTTAAGCCTTGATTCTCCCTCTAGTATGCAGCAAGAAGAACTAGGCCAAGTGTTTTATGGCCAGATATAATTAATGGTAAGCACCAAAAAGACACAAAAGATTGGATCATTTTGAGTTCTGGTCTCTTACTACTCATGCCCTTTCTGCCTCCTCAGATCACAGATGGCAGCAGACAGCTGATAATACCCATTTATGATTTGGAACAATGTTCTGTTGAGATTTATAATATGAGTATTAAAATGTTATGGTGAAATTAAGTGGCTGTTGTAACTAGCAATTCAATTAAATGGAAGTACAGCTTAGATGGCATAATGAGGTGGCTGAAATGATCATAGATGATATAGCAGAGTAATTATTCCACATGACTAAAAAAGAACCATCTATATATTTCAGAATGCTTGCATGAGATGCACCCAGATTTTATCCTTAGAATAAAATAAACTCTGCATGATAACAGTTCTTGGAATCAGGTTTCAAATAAATTGGGACCATTTGGCACAAACTGGAGCAAAAGAGGAGAGCTGGAAGGAAGGGAAGATAATAGAGACTGGAAATATGTGGCTAAGGGGCTCAACAGGGGGAAAGGCATGCTTCACATGTTGCAAAGTTTATAGGGACAAAACAATTCTGCAAAGAACAGAGTGAAGGACCCTCTGCTTGAGTTATGATGGGCAGTGAAACACACATAAATAAAGACCATTTTCGGGCCAGGGCAAATGTTATTCAGTGGACCTGAGAAATAAGGAAACAGCCCCTCTCCCACCCAAGATTCATCAAAGGTAAAATAAAATACAGTATTAAAGAGAATATTTATTATGCACATAATTAACCCGATTCTACACAGAACAATGTCACACTTTTCCTTTTTTCTTCTTGTCCCCTGCGTACTTCCAGCTGTTCATCCAGCTCCTCTGCTCTTCTCCTGGACCATGCATATTGGATATTTGGGACTGATGGACTGGACCCTGGGAATGGTAGCATTTCTTTTTGGCCAACGCAACCTTGTACTGAAGCCAAAGAGCCTCTTCCACATTCTGCTGGTTGCATTGCAACAAGCTGTAAATAGGGATGAAGAGACATTTGTAGCAGCAGCTCTTCTTTTTCCATTAAAAAAAACCCCTCTTCCTTTCTCTTTTTGTGCAACAGAAAGGAATGTATCTAAGCCAACCCTTGAGATGAACTAAATAGTTTGGTAGCTGTTGTGGGTCTTCCGGGCTGTGTGGCCGTGTTCTGGAAGTTGTGGTTCCTAACGTTTCGCCAGCATCTGTGGCCAGCGTCTTCAGAGGGCAGGAGCACAGACAGAAGCGAAATCTCTGTGCCCAGGTAGAGTGGCAATGTTTTGTTTGTTTTCTATTTATAGAGCTAAGTTATAGGAGATTAGGTGGGGTTTTTTGTTGTGTTGAAATGTTAACGAGTGGCTGATGAGGAACCACAACTTCCAGAACACGGCCACACAGCCCAGAAGACCCACAACGGCCATCGAACTCCAGCCGTGAAAGCCTTCGACAATACATTAAATAGTTTGGGTTTGGAGACAGGAGGGAGGATTGGGAATGCAAATCCCCAGCACTTCTGGCCCTCCCTCCTACAAAGGCCCCAAATTTTCCAGCTTTAGAAAGCAAAATCAGGGGAGGCTGGAAGGAGAAACAAAAAATTCTATGGCCCTGATGGTGCCATTTTGTTGTTGTTGTTGTTCAGTCGTTTAGTCGTGTCCGACTCTTCATGACCTCATGGACCATAGCACGCCAGGCCTTCCTGTCCTCCACTGTCACCCGGAGTTTACTCAAATTCATGTTCATTACATCAGTGATGCTATCTAACCATCTCATCCTCTGCCGTCCCCTTCTCCTTTTGCCTTCAGTCTTTCCCAGCATCAGGGTCTTTTCCAGTGAGCCCTCTCTTCGCATTAGGTGGCCAAAGTATTTGAGCTTCAGCTTCAGCATCTGTCCTTCCAATGAGCAGTCAGGGTTGATTTCCTTTAGGATTGACTGGTTTGACCTCCTTGCAGTCCAAGGGACTCTCAAGAGTCTTCTCCAGCACCACAGTTCGAAAGCATCAATTCTTTGGCGCTCAGCCTTCCTTATGGTCCAACTCTCACAGCCATACATTACTACTCGGAAAACCATAGCTTTAACTATACGGACCTTTGTCAGCAAGGTGATGTCTCTGCTTTTTAATATGCTGTCTAGGTTTGCCATAGCTTTCCTCCCAAGGAGCAAGCATCTTTTAATTTCATGGCTGCAGTCACCGTCTGTGGTGATCTTGGAGGCCAAGAAAATAAAATCTGTCACTGCTTCCATTTCTTCCCCTTCTATTTGCCAGGAAGTGATGGGACCAGATGCCATGATCTGAGTTTTTTTAATGTTGAGTTTCAAGCCAGCTTTTGCACTCTCCTCTTTCACCCTCATCAAGAGGCTCTTTAGTTCCTCTTCACTTTCTGCCATTAGGGTGGTATCGTCTGCATATCTGAGGTTGTTGATATTTCTCCCGGCAATCTTAACTCCAGCTTGTGATTTATCCAACCCGGCATTTCTCATGATGTACTCTGCATATAAGTTAAATAAGCACGGTGATAATATACAGCCTTGTCGTACTCCTTTCCCAATTTTGAACCAATCGGTTGTTCCATGTCCGGTTCTAACTGTTGCTTCTTGACCCGCATACAGGTTTCTCAGGAGACAGGTAAGGTGGTCTGGTACTCCCATCTCTTTAAGAATTTGCCACAGTTTGTTGTGATCCACACAATCAAAGGCTTTAGCGTAGTCAATGAAGCAGAAGTAGATGTTTTTCTGGAACTCTCTTGCTTTTTCCATGATCCAGCGAATGTTGGCAATCTGATCTCTAGTTCCTCTGCCTCTTCGAAACCCAGCTTGCACTTCTGGTAGTTCTCGGTTCACATGCTGCTGAAGCCTAGCTTGTAGGATTTTGAGCATAACCTTGCTAGCATGTGAAATGAGCGCAATTGTACGGTAGTTTGAACATTCTTTGGCATTGCCCTTCTTTGGAATTGGAACGTAAACTGACCTTTTCCAATCCTGTGGCCACTGTTGAGTTTTCCAAATTTGTTGGCATATTGAGTGCAGCACTTTAACAGCATCATCTTTTAGGATTTTAAATAGCTCAGCTGGGATACTGTCTTCTCCACTAGCTTTGTTGTTAGTAATGCTTCCTAAGGCCCACTTGACTTCACTCTCTAGGATGTCCGGCTCAAGGTCAGTGACCACACCATCGCATTTATCAGGGATATTAAGATCTTTCTTGTATAGTTCTTCTGTGTATTCTTGCCACCTCTGGACCTAAATTGTCCATTATCTCACATATACTACAAATAGACATGTATTCATCATTGTCTTAAGTTGAATCCTGTAGACTGCAACCTTGTACATACCTCAGAATAAACCTCGTGAAGCTTAAAGGGACTTACTTCTAAACAGATACACATATATTAGCATCGTTAATTGGACAGTGCTATATAAATATCCCCTTCCCCCTTGAATTTATTTATTTATTTGAATTTATTTAACTGATGAATATTCCTAATAATGATAAACCCATAATCTAGTCCTATTTAGTGTCATCTATCTTATCAGTATTAGTCTGATTTTGAAATAGCTTTTTAAAAGAGTATTTTCTCTTAATTTCTTGCAAATTACTTTGTGAGGATTCTTTAGGAAAGACAGGATACAAATTTACTGAAGATTACAACAGATCAGCTACTTCTGTTCTGAGGAATTAGATAAAAGCCTGATGAAGCTAAAGGAGAGCTCTTTACATGTGAAACTGCAGGTACCTTCGCAGGAATGTATTTCTTTTGTCACAGGAATGTAGTATCTGAGTATTCCAACATGGTTAATTTTACAAAACATGGCCCTGCAGACCTCAAGTCATAAATACAGAGAAAGTTTGAGTCATAATTTTACTGCAGAGAGAGAGAGAGACAGGAAAAGAGAGAGAAGAGCTTGTTTCTCTTGTTTGTTTTCTTACAGATAAAAGGGCCTTTGAAGAGCCCAACTATACATGACTTGGAAAACCTGGGAGGAAGAAGGGTGAAACCAGGACTCTGTCATGGCACACAAAAGAGGAAGCTCTCTGGTAAAAGTGCCATGACATCAGCGTGAACACGCAACAGTATTGGCTCTTACAGAGTGCAACTGCTTAGGGTAGGGAACACATTTCTTTTGTCAAAGTTCATGGCCCTGCAGCTGCGGTGAAGCCAGTGTAGGAAAGCCCACCCCCCTTCTTCTTCTTTCTCTGGGCTACCAAAGGATCAAAAGAGGTCCCAACTAGCTGCTTGTGAAGACCTTCTGAAATTAGCCTGGCTACGTCCTGTGGCTCATGGTTGCCTACCTCTGCCTAAAGCCAAACAAATCAGATCTGGCTATCCTTTTTTTTTTCCTTAAAAGAAACGGCAAGGTCCCCAAATTAGATCTGTTCACCGCCATTTAGCTTCTTAGATGATTTAAATTCCCCCAACTGTTTGTCCTCTCCCTTATTCTCTTTGACTTCATTTAGTGTGTTAAGAGTTGCACACTATTTTTGCAATGGGGAAGAAGGAAGATAGGGCAATGATGCCTCCTACTTTGTTCCTTCCTCCTATTATTGCCTTATTTATTTAAAATATTCTGATTCTGTTTTTCAGAAAAAAATTTGTAAGTGAGCTAGGAATTAAGAATAATACATAACAAATCTATAAAGGCCACAGAAAAACCAGGGTCAAAAATAGAGACATAGGAATAAAATGAATCTTCCTGGGAGGTAAAAGTTATCTTCACACTGTGGTTAAAAGGCTAGAGAAATCAATATGAACTGAGGATCTCTGCAGGATTATCCCACAACTATGGTGCCACCACCCAAAAGATGCCATGTTCATTCCTATCTGCTTCACCTTTGAAGATACCTTTTGCAGTTTGTAAACCGCCCAGAGTCCCTCTCGGGGGAGATGGGCAGTGATCAGTCAGTCAGTCAGTCAGTCAGTCAGTCAGTCAGTCAGTCAGTCAATCAATCAGATAAATAAATAACAGTGCCTGCAGCAGGATCTTAGACATCAAATTCCCAGCTAATGGGGATTAAATTCTTGAGCCAGGCAGTTAGCACCACCTAGCAAGCATGACAGACCACTGAAAGGTTATGAAAACACACACTTACTTAATTTTAACATGTTTCATTTTATAGAAAAGCAGATAAGTAATTTACTCCCTCACAGTAAATATGAGAAGGAGGAGCAAGCAGAGAGGCAGTCTAGTCTGGCTTCTTCAGCACATAGGCAAAATACATGTAACCTCTACCACTTGCCTCTTTGCACTCACTACAAGGGCAGGATTATGCCCAATCTACTGAACATGGCTAAAGAAATAGTAATTCTAAGATGAAACTGCTTTTGCTGCTTCCCAGCTGCCTTCCTTTATCTTAGTAAGGTAAAGGTTCCCCCCGCACGTTTGTGCAGTCGTGTCCGACTCTAGGGGCCGGTGTTCATCTCCGTTTGTTAGCCAAAGAGCCAGCGTTGTCCGAAGACGCTTCCACGGTCATGTGGCCGGCATGACGCACGTGGAACGCCGTTACCTACCCACCGAAGTGGTACCTATTAATCTACTTGCATTTGCATGCTTTCGAATTGCTAGGTTGGCAAGAGCTGGGGCGAGTGCGGGAGCTCACTCCGCACACAGGGCTAGGGATTCGAACCTCCGAACTTGCGATCTTCCGATTGACAAGCCTAACGTCTTACCCGCTGAGCCACCACTCCCCTTATCCTTTATCTTAGCACCCACCAAAGGTGTTGAGCTGTGATTTCTATCATCCAGGACTGGCATGCCCAGTGTTGACTGGTGATGATGGGAGTGGCAAGCTCTAACCAGTTTGGGGAAAGCAGGGTTAGAAATACCACATTTGCCCATGTCAATTTGGGAGGAGGGGGGCAATTGTATGTACACCATGAACTCATCCCTACACAGCCAAAGAAGCAGAAATACCTGGAGTTATCCCAAGCATTAAATACACAGCAAATCATATTGTCACTCTTTCCCAATAACTCAGCATAGAATCCTCTTTTGGTCCAAAGCTAAAAAAGAGCAAGATATTAAAACAAAATAAGAAAAAAAAGTATCCTTTAAAAAAAACAACAAATAAATCATGAATTCCACATTAAAACCCCAGCAAATCAACATTGCCACTCGTCTTCAATAATTCAGCTGTTTTTCTCCCAGGAAACTCTTTTGGCCCAAAGCTAAAGAAACATGAGATTTTTTTTTTTTTTAAAAAAAACACTTTTATCGCAGACAATGTTTGGATAAAAATACCAGTGACTTCATCCTCCCCGACTACACACCCTTTTGATAAAGTGTTTGGAAGAGGTCAGGTCAGTCACCCTACT
Source organism: Charina bottae (assembly GCA_023362775.1). Classification (NCBI taxonomy): domain Eukaryota; kingdom Metazoa; phylum Chordata; class Lepidosauria; order Squamata; family Charinaidae; genus Charina; species Charina bottae. Next base: position 73,834,395 of record JALMGJ010000001.1, on the reverse strand, counting down.
GGTCTAGCCAGTTTGGTCTCTTTTAAGTACAGCTCCTATATAAATGCTGAAATGCTAAAATTCATGAATAGCCATCATTCAAGGGACGTGGATGTTCTCTCGGCAGTTCCCTTTCGTAGGCCTGCAGCATACTGTCTAGACAGGAGTCTGTCTCTGTTTACACACAGCACCTGTGTTTTCCAAAACAGCCCCCTCGCCTTCGGTCCCCCTCTGCCTGCCTGCAAAATGCTACCTTATCTCTCTGCGCCATCTTCCATGTGGTCTATAAAATAGAACTGAAGCCGGGATTAAGAGTTCCCTGCTGGACAGCCCCACAGTCAAAGTACAAGCCCCATTAACTTCAACGGAGCTTGAATTGGTGCAGGGGTTTGAGTCGCCTTTGTGTGCAAATTCGTCATGGGTGGACTGGCCATTAACTGGATGTAACTGGAACCCTCAGGGCTGCAATGGGTCCACCACCTGGTGCTATGACTTGACCAGAAAGTGCCCTCTGTTATCAGGGGGAGAATGTCACATCGGTCCTTATGATTGATTGGATTTCTTTGCAGGCACATAGTTAAAGTCAGAGGGCAAAAGAAAATCTGAAATGCATTATTTCAGACTCTTGGGAATAGAAGACAACGCACGATTTAAACACTCCATGTTATTTGTACAAGTGGGTGAAATTCCACAGGCTCATGAAAAGAGAACAAGAGGGGTTTATATCAGCTGCCGCAGGCAACGTCACTCCCCAAAGAAGGTTGCCCGGCATTGCTTTCAGCTGGGTTTTCAAGGCCATCTTAGACAGACAATAACCATTCTGAATATACTAACCCGTGGCAAAAAACTGCACATGATGCATGTTACGCACTATGGCAACATTTATATTTTTATTGCTGTTAATGCTTGATTAATAATTAAATCAAGTAAAAATCAATAATAGATACATCAAGACAACCAGCACATCAAAATGTAGTAAAATGTAATAAAAAACGGAGAATTCAAAATATTTAAGATCATAAGTATGTTCCAAATAAATAAATAATGAAAACTAGTCTAATGAGCAGCAAAATTGGTGTCAGATACTTCTTTTTGGGAAGGTATTCTGTAACTGGGATACCACTATGAGAAAGCCCTTTTCTTGCTCAGGTGGAGATAGTACTTGGAGAATATATTGTTCAGTTACTTTTGCACAAGACAGGTTGCTAAGAGAAGAAACACTCCTTCAAGTACTTAATCCCTACTCTTCATGGGGCTTTGACAATAAGCATCATTACATGAACTGGGCCTAGAAGCAAATAAGCAACAGCCTGTGAAGTTATTTTAAGACCAATCAGACATGACCCAGGCAAGTAGTGCTAATCAGAATTCTAGCCATTGCATTCAACACTATGTATAGTTTCCAACTGTTTTTAGAGGCAACTCTTTATAAAATGTATGGCAGTCATCCAGATGGGATGTTATTAGAGCATGGTTAACATCAATGGAATCTGGTGAAAGACACATCATGCCACAAAGTTCATCCAGGTTTCAAAAGAAAAGGCTCAAAAGAAAAGGCTCAACTCCATTCAAAATTGATTAAGTATCATCTTCCAGCACATGGGAATTAAGACTGTATCCAAGCACTTCTTCAGTCTCATTGTCTCCGATGACAAGGAAAAGTCAAGTTGGGTATCATCTACATACAGTATTGCTGTCCCTTCATATCAAGTCCCTAGGTGACCTCCTCCAGTAATTTCATATAGACATTAAATGTTTGTATAGCAAAAATACCAAGCTGTTAAACAAAACTTTTCCACCGCAACCTTCTTAAAACAACAGGGCAAGTAAGTACGGAATCACTCCAATACCATGCCACTAGAGCTGCTTTGGAAGGATGCTTGGTAGATTATATCAAATGCTAAGAGGTAAAAAAAAATCTTGCACTCTAATTGCACTCTTTCCATAAGATTTCTTACTGAAATACATTTGATTATCTCAGCTCACACAGTATTCTGGGTAGATTTATAAAGACTGCCTCAACTGCAGCATCCAGATCAGAGAAAATACCAACATTTTAAACCTTCAAATATATAGCAAATTTATTGTAGCAGGCTTCTAAGAGTTCTTGAATTTCTCCCATTGGGCCTAGCTGAAGGAATATCTATAGTAGTGTATCCATCTAGTTTTTAATAGAGACATGATTCTGATGTGGAAAACCCGCAGATGGGGAACAGTACTGTAAGGTTGACAATTCTTCCTCACATCAGTTTCCCATTTGAGATAACAGCATGGGCATTTGCTTTAGGTTAGAAAATAAAATGTGACCATATTGACATATGTGAGAACTATGTGATTAATTCCAGAATGTGAGTTTAAGAGATTACAAGTTTATTAATAAAATTTAGACAAGCTATTCTAAGTTTTGACTCAGCTGTCCATCAGCACTGTAAAATAAGTCTTCCCCGCTTTCCAGAGTTTAAGGAATCTTGAGATAAATACATATGACATGCAAATTTAATTTAACTGATTAGAATCTTGTTGTGGCTGATTTGGGAGGGTTGGGATTATTTGGTTTTAGAAACTGTTATTGCAATTTTGTTTTTGCTGAACATATACACAGAGAGAGCTTTTAAACTGTAATCTGTTTTGAACTTTTGAGATGGAAAAGTGGATATAATAGATAAATGAATGCATACAATATTCTTAAAACCACAGGGTTGGATGTAACTACAAAAATGCCCATCTGCAATGGGGTAGGCTAATCTACTTCCCAGTCTCCTAGAGATTAATTCAGTGGTCTTTTGATCATTGAAATGGGTTGCCATAAGCAACAGCACTACTTACTGATATATGGTGGAAAGTAAAACAGCCTTCCCAAAGGCATGTTTGGATTAAAGGTGGATTGGTTCAAAATCAGAAAAGTATAAAGATTATTCATGCAATACTACATATACCAAGAACTGCAGACAGGAACAGCAAAGAACAGCTGATGTACATCAGGCCAAGTAAATGAGTAAATTCAGATGTACATCTAATCAAAATAATTAGACAGCAAGTGAGGTGTTAGAGGAGAAATAATCCAGATTCCTATATTTACCATAGGAGAAATACTTCTACTTTTAAGTAAAAGTATTTATCCTATGGTAAATATAGGAATCTGGAGACATTAAACAGCCTAATGATGCCAGCTGTATATTCTTTCAAAATTAGGTTTTTATTGTATGGGCAAAAATATTGTATAGACAGAGTGCCTATTTGTGCAGGAATCCCTGTGGCTTCTTTTAAGCTTTTTATCATTTTCAAAATGGTAATACTCCTAGTCCTAAAAAAAAAGGATACCCTGGAGAAGATGCTGATGCTATGGAAAGTGGAAGGCAAAAGGAAGATCAAGGGCAAGATGGATGGATGATATTCTGGAGGTGACAGACTCGACCGTGGGGGAGCTGGGGATGGCGATGGCCGACAGGAAGCTCTGGCGTGGGCTGGTCCATGAAGTCACGAGGAGTCGGAGACGACTGAACGAATAAACAACAACAACAACAAAGTTCATAGCACTATCTAAAACAATGGCTTCAAGGATCCAAGCCACTTGCTTTCAACTAGTTGTTTATGTTACACCAGTGACAGCACAAATGTGTTGTTTGCTTGTTTGAAGGCAAAATGATGGAGAAAAGAAAAAGAAAATGGACTCCCTAGAACCCTCAAATCTTAGGGTTTTGTAGTTTGTTGCAGTTGTGAAGATTTGTACTATAGAAAGCTTTATTGTGCAACTACAATTCCCAGGGAGGCGTAAGGGAAGCAAATTGTTGTTGTGAGGCACCTGTATAACACCTCTATTTTGAGAGCTGCACTGGTTTCCAGTTGGCTTCCGCTGCAATTCAGATGATTGTCTCGTTTAAAGCATAGTTCAGGGCCTGCATATCAGCAGGACTGCCTTCTTCTGTAACATCTGCCTACCAGTAAGATCTAGTAGAGTGGGCTCTTTACATGTCCCCTTGATCAGAGATTTCTACCTAAAGGAGCCACAGAAATAAGTCTTTTCCATTGCTGCTCCTATCCTCTGGAACAGTATCTACCCAGACACTCAGATGCCCCCCTCCCTCCTGATCTTCAGGAAGTCTGTGAAGACTTGGCTGTCTCACCAAGGCTTGTGGGGAGGGCTTCTATGACTGTCCTTTGGAAGAATAATTACTTTTAATTGTGGTTTTGGAAAGTTTGACTCGTGGTATATAAATTTTGGTTTTATAATATATGACCTGAGTTTTAATTTTGATTATTATTATGTTTAACCCACATTATGGATTTGCCACTCAGAGTTAGTTGATGGGAGTGATCTATAAGCCCTGCAGAGAGAGAGAGAGATTTAAAACTGCAAACTGTTGTCCCAAGAATGAAGGGCATAAGGTTTGGAAATACTACATAGGTTGGGAGAAAGGTAATCCATTTTTTGTAGAAAAGCAGGATATAAATTAGTAATTTCATCATCATCAGATGACCACTTAATCATCATTTTTAAAAAGAGGACTACGGAGCAAACCTACATAAGGTCTGAATATGTTTATACCTAAAGATTGAAATATAGTCATGTGAAAAAGTAAGTCAGCCCATTGAAACGTTTGGCTTTTTCAACATATTTCAACATACAGATATTTGATCTTCATTTCAGCAATATTGATAAAGAGGTCATAATATAACAAATATCATGCACCATTTACATTTTGTAGTCCTTTGTATAATTTAAATAAACATAAATGCAAATTTCACATGTGGAAAAAATAAGTTGTTTGTTGTTCAGTCGTTTAGTCGTGTCCGACTCTTCGTGACCTCATGGACCATAGCATGCCAGCCCTTCCTGTCCTCCACTGCCTCCCGGAGTTTACTCAAATTCATGTTCATGACATCGGTGATGCTATCTAACCGTCTCATCCTCTGCCGTCCCCTTCTCCTTTTGCCTTCAGTCTTTCCCAGCATCAGGGTCTTTCCCAGTGAGTCCTCTCTTCGCATTAGGTGGCCAAAGTATTTGAGCTTCAGCTTCAGCATCTGTCCTTCCCATGAGCAGTCAGGGTTGATTTCCTTTAGGATTGACTGATTGGACCTCCTTGCAGTCCAACGTACAGTCCTACATTTATCACTAGAGAGCCAGTGTGGTGTAGTGGTTAAGGCATCAGGCTAGAAACTGGGAGACTGTGAGTTGTAGTCCTGCCTCAGGCACAAAGCCAGCTGGATGACCTTGGGCCAGTCACTTTCTCTCAGCCCTAGGAAGAAGGCAATGGCAAACTACTTCTGAAAAACCTGCCAAGAAAACTGCTTGTCCGGGCAGTCTCTGAGAATCAGACACGATTGAACGGAAAAAAAAACATTTATCGCTACCTCAAATACCTAAAATTAGGATCAGATGCACCAGATCAGGTGCAAATGATTAGAACATTGTTAGAGAGGATCTGGGAGGAACCTGTCTTATTGAAACCTCAGGCATTTAGTTTGATTTGCTCTTTGTTGTTGAAGTGTGTGGTATCACCATCCCTAGATCGAAAGAGCTCTCTGAGGCCTTCAGAAAGAAGGTTATAGACGCCTATGAGTCTGAGAAAAGATTTTAAAAGATTGCCAAACAATTGGACATCAATCATTCCACTGTCTGGAAGATCATCTACAAGTGGAGAAATTTTCAAACAACCACCAACTTGGCCAGGCCATCCCAGCAAGTTAAGCCCAAGAGCAGAACGCAAGATGCTGAAGGAAGTCTCTAAGAACCCCAGAATTTCATTGTGTCACCTACAGGTAGCTCTCACCACTATTGATGTCAAAGCGCATGAGTTAACCATTAGAAGGGCCAGGAGGAAACTCTGCTGTCCAGAAAGAACATCAGGGGAAGACTAAAGTTTGCTCTTGAACACCTAGGCAAAGACCAGGACTTCTGGAACAATGTGCTCTGGGCAAACGAGGCAAAGATAGAGTTATCTGGCCACAGTACCAGAAGACATGTCTGGCGAAAACCCAAGACAGCATTTCCCCAGGAGAATCTGATACCAACTGTAAAGCACGGTGGTGGAAATGTCATGGTTGATCTCAGAGACTGGTAGACAGTTATAAGAAATGCCTACTTGAGGTTGTTTCTGCCAAAGGGAACAATACCAGGTATTAGAGTCAAGGGTGTACTTACTTTTTCCACAGAAGGAAATGGCATATCTGTTACTTTTTTGTTGAATATATGATTGCAAAGACAATTTTTCACTTTTTTTGTTCAACTGCATCACGTTTATTTTTTATATACTGGTTGAATGAGGATAAAATATTGATATGTCCACATATGTTAAAAAAGAAAACTTTGGGCGGGGGGGCTCTTACTTTTTCACATGACTATATGGCTGAAATACTGTCATTTTTCCTGGCATTCTGACCCTGTGAGAGGCAATAGCCTCAAATTAGGGGGCTGATTTTTTGTGTGTTTTCTGAGGTAGACGGTTTCTTTCCCAGAAGTTACAGCATGTTCACGGTGAAGTATAAAATTACTTTCTGTTAGTTTCAGCATAGTACAAAATAGGGGGAAAATACTGTCAATAGTGCACACACAAAGAAGAACATAGCAACAGCACTGAGTGTTAAAATACTAGAGGATTCAATCAACAATTAACACTTTTTCTCAGAAAATAAATGAACACATGTAAGTTTTCATCACTTTGAGAAAGGAAGGAGGTTGCCCCTCATCGCAAAAAAGAAAAAGAAAATTAATTTCTAATAGAATTGCTCATAGCTGTTACTACTCCTGTTCACAGTAATGTAATGAGAGTTACATGCACTGTCAAGCTAAATCCCTTTGAGGGAGTGAATTGATTGCCAGCTGCTGACCTTTCATTCAGGATCAGAGGAGGGCCCAAATTTTGTAAAGGGAGGGGCAAATGCAGACTTGTAACATCAGTCTCGAGCACAGGATACCACAATCTCACTGCAGGCATACAGTTTTGTGAGAAATGGAGGAAAAGTTTCTGTTTGCATTTTCTACTTTTTGAAATTCTACCATGGCCCTCACTGGAGCTTTTCTGTTTTTACAATATCCCCAAGCTCTCTCCCCTTATTTATTTGTTTTTAAATTTAATCTCAATTTAACATCTGGTCCACTGTGTAATTTTTTGGTTACTGCAAATAGCTTATAAATGGAGCAGTTCAGTTTAAAGCTTTATTTTTTTTTTCACCTTTTCATTGCAAAATCATAAATTATTTCTCCCAAGTCTTTATCTTTTGAAACCATTAGACCAGAACAGACAATGCCCTGCCTGCTTTTTTTCATTAATTGCAAGAGATTCAGTTTGTGTGTGTGTGTGTGCGTGTATTTATACACACACATCTTCTTTTCCCCAGTTATTTATTTATTGCACCCATGGGGTATAACAATACATATTTATCGGTTATATGTCAATTATATAATAAAAGCGCAAAAATATGATTGATGGGCAAAAGGGAGTGAAGAAGATGTTGCTGAGCTGCTTCACAGGCAAAAGCTGCAAAATGCCAGAAAAACAGCTCTCTTCTGGGATTTCAGTAAAAATTCAATCTCATGGTGATCTGGCCAGTGTGCTTTTCTTTGAAGGAGAGGATCCAAGTATTTGGAGCAGGTGGCAGTGTAAATTAGGGCAGAGTCGCTGAGTATAGAGCAGTGTTTCTCAACCTTGGCAACTTGAAGAGGTGTGGACTTCAACTCCCAGAATTCCCCAGCCAGCAAACCTGGCTGGGGAATTCTGGGAGTTGAAGTCCACACCTCTTCAAGTTGCCAAGGTTGAGAAACATTGGTATAGAGGGATCTTCTTGTAGCTGCTCTCAGATACAGTAGAGGGCATTTGTTGCATCTGGAGTTTCCTTAAGGCTGATTGAAGAGAGGGGATAGTGATATATTTTAAATATGGCTCACATTCCACCCTGGTTTTTATTATTGCAGTAGAGGGCATTTGTTGCATCTGGAGTTTCCTTAAGGCTGATTGAAGAGAGGGGATAGTGATATATTTTAAATATGGCTCACATTCCACCCTGGTTTTTATTATTGCATACTAAGGGGCAACTTTGTTGTTTGCCATTGCACTTAGATCAATCTGTATGGAAATATCTGTTATCCTCTTCTTAAAGGACTGGAGAGCTATCAATTTGTTCTCATGAGCGAGAACATCTGGTGAGTATCCATGCATGGAGAGAAGTCCCTTCAGTGTTGTAACTAGTAAGGATGTTTCCTAGAGGTATGTTTCATTTTTTCAATCAGACAAAGTTTGGGTAGTTGGACGTCTGGAAAGGACTTGAGCTTTATTCAATATTTAAAAGCTCTAAGGGTAATCAATTTTGTGATAGGTTGAATGCCTGCCTCTGCTCGAAGAAAGGCTATGAAAGTGCCTTTTGGGACTGCCAAGATGGATTTTAAAAAATTGTTTTGAAATGATTGAAGATTAAATGCTGGAGAAATGCCCCATAGCTCTGCCCCATAAAGGAAAAAAGAGGCAAGCTTCATTTTAAGAAGATGAAGTGCTGGGGGAATTAAATGGCCATCAGCAGAGTATCACTATTTACAGTAAGTAGTACATTTAGTTGCTGAGATGTTTTATTTATTTTATTTTATTTATTTTATATCCCACCTTTAATAAATAACTGAAGGTGGTGAACATACCAAATCTTCTAGTTTATGCAAAAGATGTTTGGGGTATAGCTTAGCTGTGATGTCAATGAGGCCTAAAATTGGCTGGAGAATTTCACTCACCTCTCTTGAAAATCAGGATTACAATACTTAGGTTCCAGCCTTCTATGAAATGGCTAGGGAAATTTATATAATTAAACATCTTAACCAAAATAGGACTCCACCATTCTGGACTGTGTTTAAACAGATCACTAGGAAGGAAATCTTCACCAAGAGCTTTACTTGAGGGAAGGGACTCAACCAGTAAATTGAGATGTTTCCTTGTGACTGGGGGCCAGGGTTCAGCATTGTTGAACTAAAAGGTAGTATTAAAGTTCGTATATGGGTGCAAGGAGGCAAACAGGAAATGGAAATGTTGCTTCCATGCAGGTTTAGATACCTGGTGTCCAAGGCAAATTTATCTGCACATAGTTCTCTATTTACTAGCCTCCAGGTGAGTGTTATGGCAGAATCCAAGTTGAGCCACAGCTGTTCTAATACAATGATTTCTTCTTCTTTATTAAAAGTTATTTTGTCAGGTATGTATGTATGTATTTATTTAATTTCTATAGCTGCCCATCTCAACAAGTGACTCTGGGCGGCTTACAATCATAAAAACCATAAAGCAGTTAAAATAATTAAAAACAATTAAAAGTACAAAATAAATATATATGGTCGCCAAGTAAACAATGCATAGATGTTAACGTTTATTTATTTATTTAATTGCCAGCGCCAGATGGCAACAAGTCCTTATCTCTTTTGAAAAACTGGAGGATTAGTGTTCTTTATCTTATTCTGTTTTTGAAATTTAACCTGACATCTTGGTTACTTGATTTATATTTCTAACCACAAGCATTTATGGCAATTTAGTGTTTGTATGTTTGTACATTTAACATTTAATTTAGATTTTGAATCTGTAAATGACCAGCAGTTCCATCAACCTGCATGTGCACAAGGAACTCTGGGACTGGTTGTTCCTGAGAAAACCCATCACAGAGAAGGATGTTGTATTTTTCTGCCTCTCAAACAAGCCTTATAGCCAAAATAACTGTTCTTTCTTTCATAAAATAACACAGGGAAAAAATCTCTTTGGTGTTAAAAACAATTTTAAAAGATTATCATGATAACTATAGTTACAGAAGGAAGTATAAAAACTCCCTTCTCTGTCTGGGGAGATCTCTGTAAAATTTGGATTTCCCCAAGTGTAAATAAACACAAAAAATAGCATAGCCTCTCCCTGGCAGGAGTCAAACATACTAAACCCCAAACCTCAGTTAATAAAATAGAAATACAATTGCTGTTTTCACATAACGTGCTACATCCTAACAGGTAAACCATATTACAGCTTAATCCGATGGCCTGATTATACAAAACACTAAAATAATTGCTAAATTTCCACAACACATTGCAACTACCTAACTCCATTTTAGCCTAAATTAGTATGTTGCGTAAATTTGGTCTGCTTTCTAGGTTTTTGTTAAAGTTCACACTTCATTAAAAACATTGCTTATTCTCATCTAAACTTACTTAATATCACAAGACTGTTGTGAAGACTATGGTAGGTATTTGATGTACAAAGTTATTATAAGGGACACGGTGGCTCAGCAGGTTAAACCGCTGAGCTGTAGACTGCCGACCAGAAGGTCGGCAGTTCGAACCCCGCACAACGAAGTGAGCTCTCGTTGCTAGTCCCAGCTCCTGTCAACCCAACAGTTCGAAAGCTTTGCAAGTAGATAAATGGGTACCACCTTAAGTGGGAAAATTTGCTGGCGTCCTGTCGGGAGTTGGTTTCACTGGAGGAAAAAGATTGGAGGAAAGATTGAATGGCGGCGGTGACGACGGACCCGGAAGTAACATCTACAGGACATCAGCAGCCGGCTCAAGGCATCTTGGGATATGTAGTCCAGAGCCTTAGAAGAGTCGGTTCCCTCACCCCCTCCCCTTACGCGCGGGCACTGTATATGGTGAATTGTATAATGGAATTGGAAAATGTATATGTATGTAAGCCGCCTAGAGTCCTCCGTTAGGGAGGGGATAGGCGGGGTATAAACATCACAATAAATAAAACTAAAACTAAAAATTGGATCCACTCAGAATTGGACTCTGACTGGACAGGTCTTATGGAGTTGACTGAGGAGGGGTCTTGCTCTGTTATCTAGGAAGAATTTGAGCTTGTGTGTCTCAAGGATGTGGACCAGGTCCTCAGGCATGTGAGACCTAGATCCCTGTCTGTCTTGGTTGGTCAAAGCCTCCAAGGAGATGATCAGTAACTAGGTTCAAGCAGTGGTGGATTCATCTTGGAGTGAGAAGGTTGTTCCATCTGCCTTAAGATGTGTCCCCTCCTCAAGAAGTCATCACTGGACTCAGCAGTGTTGTCTCCAACTTCCCCTTTTTGAGGAAGGTGGTGAAAAAGGTGGTGGGTTACAGAGACAGCTTGAAAAACTGGCAATCATATATGAGCCTAGAGTCTTCAAACCAAATTTTGGGCCTGAGATGGTAGAGTAAGACGTGTCAGCTTGATAGATCTGTGTTACTGATTAATGCATTGCAGTCTATCACGCTATTGCATTGATTGCCTATGTAAGAATATCTTGTATTTATATACATTTCGATGTTCATAACATCAAATTTTTAATAAGAATAGTAAGCCAATCTTGTAAGGTAGACCAATAATATCATCTCCATTTGCAAAAGGAGATGAATCTGAAAGAGGAGTTGTTTAGGTACAGGTGAAGAGTGGACCAAACCTTGCCATATGTACACCTTGAGCTATTCTGCTGTACCACATATTTTCTGTAACTTAGCTTCTTAAAATACAGTGTTCAAATTACAAAGGGAGTGGGCCCTATCACTAGCCCCACCTATTGGAACATTCCTCTAAGGCTCCTGTTGTGAAAAGGGGGTGGTAATAGGGAAGGGGTGGGGATACCTGGGTTAAAAAGGATGGTGTCAAGAGTTCAGTTTGTGGATTCATTCAAGCTCTCTACCTTTCATTCCCCTCCAAATAAGCATTTATCACAACATGCCCTGACAGGCCACTCAAGGGCTCAACCACCCAGTGCTTCCTCCCAAGAACATGATGCTGCTATAAATGGGTGGGCACTTGAACTTGAAAGGCTTTTATTGGAATAGAGAGAAGAGTCTTGTTTATACCCTAAAAGAACTACTTCATCTCCAACCCCTTCCCCCATCCGATGAGAGACATCTCAGGCATCAGGCCTCTCATTTCCTGTTTCAGGATGAGCACAACACATCTGGTGAGTTTTTTCCTTCTGCCACAATGGTTTTGTCACAGAAGCTGTACTTTTGTTTACAGTAGAACACTTCCCCTCACAAGTGTGAATATTTATGAACATTGTGTAACATCAGAATCAATTAGCCAATGGCACCCAGATAGGCAACAGAGAACCGAGAACCAGAGTGCTGCTTCGTGGTTGGAGGGTTGGGCATGGAGACAGGAGAGCGGAGTCTGAACTTCCCCTAACTTTGCGTGACCATTACCATAGTCAATTATGCTCTTTCAGCATAAATCTACCTCACCGGGTGACAGATTATTGGGAAAATAAAACCAGGGACCAGCCTTCTAACGTTTACCGCTTCACTCCTATGGAAGGAAGAGTAGGAGATCAATGTGCAGTAGAAACTCATGAACTGACATTGTTGATAATATTTTAAATGGATGCTGAACAGCCCTTGGTTTTCTTTTTGTAGTTCTGCCATGGTTTTGATCTGTATCTCAAATATTTGAGATAAATTACATGTTAAAAATTAAACTGACATTTGTCCTGCCATATATAAACACCTACAGTTCAGTTATCGATCATGATAAGTTTAATGATATACTTACATTCCAATCATTTAGAAAGAAGAAATCTGGTGCCAAGGAACTAATAATGGGTGGGGGGAGCTAGTTATATCCTTTCAGAGTCAGAATATTATTGTTAGATTTTCATAGGAGGGCATTGATGGAGTCAGGAGTACTGCTGAAACTGCAAGTAATTTTCTTTTCTTAGGGAGGTTGGCTGATTGCTCTCAATAGCAGCTGTATGAATGGCTAGGAAATACTTGTAAGAAGGATTTTTCCAATTTTAGCTGTGAAAAGAAAGCTAGAATGCAGTTTGAGTCAAAGTGAAGAAAGGCAAGGAGTCATAGATAGTGGAGTGTTGAGTTGTTGTGGCTAATAATATTCTGAGTGTTGGCTACTTCTGTCAAGTGATGTGAGCCAAGTGTTTTCCAGGAACTAGGAGCCCCCAATTCTAGTCCCAACATGGCATGGAGTTCAGTGATTTGGGGCCACTCGTGATCTCTCTGCCTAACAGGCTATTGTGAGCATAAACTGAGAGAAGACCTGATGTGTGCATTCTTCAGCTCCTAGAAAAAAATGGGATGGAAATGGAATAATAAACTGTTTGTTGTAATATCCAAGCTGTATCTCCATCTATATTCAACATGTATCTATGTAAACATTGGTTTATTACAAAACCAATAAACCTTGAGTGAGTTCCTTTCAAAAGGATCCAAATCTGCATTATGGCTGGAACCTTGGAACTTCTCACTGCTTGGATAAGGGAGGTGAGCATAAGGTGACAGTAATTCATGCCCCCAACCATTCTAAAGGTGGATTACCCTTGAATGTGCTTTCTTTGGGGCTTCCTTTGAAGGTGACTCAGAAACTGCATTTGGTGCAGAATGCGGCACGCTGGCAGGCGAGAGCTGCTTCAGCCATGCAGCAGAGCTTTCCAAACTTTTCAAGTTGGTGACACACTTTTTAGACATGCATCCTTTCGCGACACACTCTTACAGCAGGGCATCATTTCGCGACACACTCTTACAGCAGGGCACAGGGCAGGCACTAGGACCTGCGCGGAATCACAGCAGGTTTGGAGGCAGCAAGGCACAAGGCAGGCACTAGGACCTGCGTGGAATCCTGGCAGGGCTCGGAGGCAGCAGCAGCCGCAACACGCCCAGACATTGCAGCTGACACACTAATGTGTCCCGACACACAGTTTGGAAAGCTCTGCATGTAGCAACAGTTTTCCAGACCCCGCAATAGGGTTCCAGCCACGTGCTCCTTTTATTTTTATTTTTTAATTTGATATATGTTAATATCTGAGTGTAGTACAAGACATTTTCCCCCTGTGAGGTAGGTTAGGTTGAGAGAGTGACTAACCCAAAGCCATTCAATGAGCTTCTGTGGCTGAAGGTTTCCCCACTCCAAGTCCAGCACCTTAACCATTACACCACTCTGGCACTCATATTTTAATCTCTACGGCCCTACATGTCTTGGCTCCTGGTTACCTTCAGGATAATCTCCATTGAACTGAATCTAACTGTTCTATCGTTCAACCCAGCAGGGGATGCTTCTGCCACTCAGAGAGGCGTGTGGGGTAAGAACCAGGAGACAGATCTTTGTGGCCACCCGGTCTCTATAGAACAGCCTGACCCCATCTTTTCATCCCAACTTTTGTATTTGTCAGGAGGGTAAAAGTCTGCCTTGTTTTGCCAAGTTTTGGGGATGGTCTACTTGTTTTTTCATTTGTAAAAAACCCTGGAATTATGATGGTTCATTTTGTATTATGGGGGTCTTTGAAAGTTGGGTTTTAATATCACCAGATGGAATGGTTCTATAGTTTCTCTGTTGATGGTTTTACTGAATGTTATGTTTGTAAATTACCTAGAGCTAGTCTGATCTTGGTGGCATATAAACACTGTAATAAATAAATACATAGCAAGTGACAGGTAGCCCTCGTTTAGCAATCACAATTGGGACTGGCAACTCGCTCGTTAAGCAAAGAGGTCACTAAGTGAAATCACGACTGTGCTTACAATCTTACTTCAGCTTTCCTTTGCTTTGCAGACCTGCGGAGGTAGTAAATGTGAGGACTGGTCACAAAGTTATTTTTTCATCACCATAACTGCAAATGGTCACTGTATGAAGCAGTTGCTAAATGAGGACTACCTGTATATTAATTAGGAGCTACTTCAAAAATTGGGAGTGTTACTCACACACATGGAAAACTGTTGTTGTTGATGTTTTAAATTGGGTTTAACAGAAATTAAAGAATATTTTTAAGTTGAAATCACTGACATTTATGATGTATGGCACAAAGAATTAGAATATCTGACAATGGAACATCAATAGATGCATGTTTTAAAGAACGTTAAATTGGTTTCATTTGATTTAAGACTGAAACTGATTAATCAAAAGATTCTATTTTGAATTTATTGACTCCCTAAAGCAGAGCTCTCCAAACTTTTCATGTTGGTGACACGCTTTTTAGACATGCATCATTTCGCAACACACTCTTACAGCAGGGCACAAGGCAGGCACTAGGACCTGCGCAGAATCACAGCAGGTTTGGAGGCAGCCAGGCACAAGGCAGGCACTAGGACCTGCACAGAATCACAGCAGGTTTGGAGGCAGCAAGGCACAAGGCAGGCACTAGGACCTGCGTGGAATCCTGGCAGAGATCGGAGGCAGCAGCAGCCGCAACACACCCAGACACTGCAGCCGACACACTAACATGTCGCGACACACAGTTTGGAAAGCTCTGCTCTAGGACAAGTTAAAGCAGAGATGTTCTCATTCTGCCTCCTGACTCGGGTTCATAGATCTCCAGCCGTTTATCCCCACTTCTACTTCACCTAGTCCACTCTCCTTCCTTCCCTTCCACTAATAGCTCTATGACAAGTAGCTGCAAAGCACCACATTTCCATTCCTCAGAACTGGGCTAAACGGGTGATCCCAGGCTGACCTGCAAATGTAGCAAGTACACCTTGCAGCTGGCTATTTAGCAAATGGAACTGTAGCAAATGCTCTGATGGCCAACAGTCAGGGTGGCCCAATGCCTGCTGAAGAACAGGCAACACTGACAAGAATGGCTGTTGGCTGGTTCAGCCCAGGTGAATGACACAGGCTACCGAGGGATGCTCATAATCTCTTGAGGCTGTTTACATAGGAGACTGGAAATTACCTAGGTGAAGGCATGCATTCAATCCAGCAGCTGTCATACCCTTGGTTGTAGTCTATAAACAACCCTGAGGGTTTTGCACTTGGCTTCCTCTGACGCAGCCTGAACTTACCTGTCTACATCCTCATGAGTCATGACTGGTTTTAGTATGTCCAGCTAACAGCTATGCTGAATAGCGCCCCAATAACTCAGAATCAGACAACCTCTCTGGTAGAGATTCATGGGGAACCCAGCCTTTTCAAGACAATGTCATTTGACTGCAGCCTTGTCTCCCTCCTACTGCTTTTTCGTCTAGCCTACTATAAGCTTATTGTGTCAGGCATCTATCAACGTTGCTTATGCAGTTCTGTAAGGTATACTAACACCTCCCTTGATGGGGGCATAAATGCATAAAGAGCAACTGAAAAGGCAACTAATTGCACTATTAATTCACACAGAGCAAAACTGCTCCTATTAGTTTAGTCAGGTGTAAAGTAATGAAAAGGCAGGCTGATCCACATTAAAACACTTCAGGCCTAATTGTTTTAGTTGCTTTCCACCATGTAAGAAGAAAAATTCCTTTTTGCTTTAAGGTTACATTCTTTCAAGCCATTCCAAAAAGTAAGACTGTATAAAAGGAAAAAGGAAAAGAAAGGGAATCATACAAGAAAACCAGGAGGGTGGCATTTGTTTTGTTCTTCTAATGTGATATCATCCCTCCCATTTGGTTGGAACATTCATATTACTTTTTTTCAACAGTTCCAATTCATTGCTCATCAAATGGGATTAGTATAGCATTCTGATCTTAGTTAGAGTTGCCTTTGAAATATAAAGCTTTTTTGTGTGTAGCTTATCCAAAGTCAGCACAATCAGTAATACATTTGATACATCCATGTGGAACATGATGTCTGGATGATCAACTCTAAAATGAAAGCTAAAATATAATTTCCTTCCTTTGGCAGCTATTGGACCAATTCAAGCTAAAACATACTGTAGATCCCATTCTTATTAAAATGTTCATGTTTGCTATTTGCTATCAATGCAACTTTAATTCAGAGTGGTAGAATAAACAGAATAATTTTGAGAAGATAATGGCTAAAAAGTAGTATTTTAAAATGTGTCCTGCTCTACAGATGGTACTAACTGTAGAAGATTTTCTGCAGAGATTAGTTGAAACTTTTAATTTTTTGATCCCCAAATAAATAATTGCATTATTCGGTACATCACTTTAAAAAAAAATATTTCCCTGGTAGCCTGGAAATCAGATGCACTTCAAAGACCACTGGTATTATGTAAGTAAAGGATGTTGAGTACCATCTTACAACTAGAGGCCAACTAACAGGTAATGATACTTCCTTTAAAAAAAATCCTAGCCATCCATACTTTGAATAAAAAGACAGTTCCATTTGGGTACATGCTCTGGCACAGTTCAGAATACAGAGCTTATCTTTTTTTGCCACACATCCCCCCAAACAAGACCTTCTGGGACAAAGTCTACACATGAAGAAATTAGCGCAAGCTCTTGATTTGGACGAAGTCAAGAGAAGTGGCCAAATTAGTCACACTTTTAAAAAAGCATAAGCCACATAAGCTACTTTACTATCTATACTGTACTCTCAAACAGGAACAGATGCAGATTTTTCTGCTATGGAGTAAGCCTGTTTTCTCCCCATCTTTCTTCCTGTTGTTGTTTATTCGTTCAGTCGCTTCCGACTCTTCGTGACTTCATGGACCAGCCCACGCCAGAGCTTCCTGTTAGCCGTCACCATCCCCAGCTCCCCCACGGTCGAGTCCGTCACCTCCAGAATATCATCCATCCATCTTGCCCTTGGTCGGCCCCTCTTCCTTTTGCCTTCCACTTTCCCTAGCATCAGCATCTTCTCCAGGGTATCCTGCCTTCTCATTATGTGGCCAAAGTACTTCAGTTTTGCATTTAATATCATTCCCTCAAGTGAGCAGTCTGGCTTTATTTCCTGGAGCAGGGCTTTCCAAAGTTTTTCCCGCGGTGACACAGCAACCGCCGTTGGTGTGTCGCCACGGGAAACCCCGGAAATGCCGTCCTTGCGGCAGCGCGCAAAAACCCGGAAGCGCTGCTGCCGCTTTGGTGTTTTGCGTGCTGCAGTTGGTGTGTCCCCGCGGGAAAACCCGGAAGCACTGATGATCAGCGCTTCCGGGTTGTGTGGCGACACACCAGACTGTGTGTGGCGACACACTTTTGTGTTGCGACGCACAGTTTGGAAAGCTCTGTCCTGGAGTATGGACTCGTTTGATCTTCTTGCAGTCCAAGGCACTCTCAGAATTTTCCTCCACCACAGTTCAAAACCATCTATCTTCCTTCGCTCAGCCTTCCTTATGGTCCAGCTCTCGCAGCCATAGGTTACTACGGGGAATACTATTGCTTTAACTATGCGGATCTTTGTTGTCAGTGTGATGTCTCTGCTCTTAACTATTTTATCGAGATTTGTCATTGCTCTCCTCCCAAGAAGTAAACGTCTTCTGATTTCCTGGCTGCAGTCAGCGTCTGCAGTAATCTTTGTGCCTAGAAATACAAAGTCTGTCACTGCCTCCATGTTTTCTCCCTCTATTTGCCAGTTATCAATCGAGCTGGTTGCCATAATCTTGGTTCTTTTGAGGTTTAACTGCAACCCAGCTTTTGCACTTTCTTCTTTCAACTTCATCATAAGGCTCCTCAGCTCCTCCTCGCTTTCAGCCATCAAAGTGGTATCATCTGCATATCTGAGATTGTTAATGTTTCTTCCAGCGATTTTAACTCCAGCCTTGGATTCATCAAGCCCAGCACGTCGCATGATGTGTTCTGCGTACAGGTTGAATAGGTAGGGTGAGAGTATACAGCCCTGCCGTACTCCTTTCCCAATCTTAAACCAGTCCGTTGTTCCGTGATTTGTTCTTACCGTTGCTACTTGGTCGTTATACAGATTCCTCAGGAGGCAGACAAGATGACTTGGTATCCCCATACCACCAAGAACTTGCCACAATTTGTTATGATCCACACAGTCAAAGGCTTTAGAATAGTCAATAAAACAGAAATAGATGGTTTTCTGAAACTCCATGGCTTTCTCCATTATCCAGTGGATATTGGCAGTTTTGTCTCTAGTTCCTCTGCCTTTTCTAAACCCAGCTTGTACATCTGGCAATTCTCGCTCCATGAATTGCTGGAGTCTACCTTGCAGGATCTTGAGCATTACCTTACTGGCATGTGAAATAAGTGCCACTGTTCAATAGTTTGAACATTCTTTAGTGTTTCCCTTTTTTGGTATGGGGATATAAGTTGATTTTTTCCAGTCTGATGGCCATTCTTGTGTTTTCCAAATTTGCTGGCATATGGCATGCATCACCTTGACAGCATCATCTTGCAAGATTTTAAACAGTTCAGCTGGGATACCATCGTCTCCTGCTGCCTTGTTATTAGCAATGCTTCTTAAGGCCCATTCAACCTCACTCTTCAGGATGTCTGGCTCTAACTCACTGACCACACCGTCAAAGCTATCTCCAATATTATTATCCTTCCTATACAGATCTTCCGTATATTCTTGCCACCTTTTCTTGATCTCTTCTGCTTCTGTTAGGTCCTTGCCATCTTTGTTTTTGATCATACCCATTTTTGCCTGGAATTTACCTCCGATGTTTCTAATTTTCTGGAAGAGGTCTCTTGTCCTTCCTATTCTATTGTCTTCTTCCACTTCCGCACATTGCTTGTTTAAAAATAATTCCTTATCTCTTCTGGCTAACCTCTGGAATTTTGCATTTAATTGGGCACATCTCCCCCTATCACTGTTGCCTTTTGCTTTCCTTCTTTCTTTCCTTCCTTTCTTTCTTTCTGTCTCAGCAGACAGCCATCTTGCCTTCTTGGTTTTCTTTTTCTTTGGGACGTTTTTTGTTGCCGCCTCCTGAACAATGTTGCGAACTTCTGTCTATAGTTCTTCCGGGACCCTATCTACTAAATCTAGTCCCTTAAATCTATTCTTCACCTCCACTGCATATTCATTAGGAGGTTAGTGAGCTCATATCTAACTGATCTGTGGGTCTTCCCTATTCTCTTTAGTTTGATTCTAAATTGTGCAATAAGAAGTTCGTGATCTGAACTACAGTCAGCTCCAGGTCTTGTTTTTACCGACTGTATAGATGTCCGCCACCTTTGGCTGCAAAGGATGTAGTCAATCTGATTTTGGTGTCGACCACCTGGTGAAATCCATGTATAAAGTCGTCTTTTAGGTTGCTGGAAGAGAGTGTTTGTTATGCACAGTGAGTTGTCTTGGCAAAATTCTATCAGCCTATGTCCCGCTTCATTTTGTTGTCCCAGACCATGCTTGCCTGTAATTCCAGGTGTCGTTTGACTACCCACCTTAGCATTCCAGTCTCCTGGAATGAAAATAACATCTCTTTTTGAAGTATTATCCAGTAGGTGCTGCAGATCCTCACAGAACTGATCTACTTCTGCTTCTTCAGCATCTGTGGTTGGGGTGTATATTTGGATCACTGTGATGTTAAATGGCTTACCCTGAATTCAAATTGAGATCATTCTATCGTTTTTTTGGATTGTATCCAAGCACTGCTTTAGCCACTTTATTATTAATTATGAAGGCTACTCCATTTCTTCTGTGGTCCTCTTGTCCACAGTAGTAGATCTGGTGGTCATCTGATGTGAAGTGGCCCATTCCAGTCCATTTCAGTTCACTGACACCCAAAATGTCTATATTTAATCTTGACATCTCACCAATAACCACATCCAATTTGCTCTGGCTCATAGATCTTACATTCCAGGTTCCTATGGTGTGTTGATCTTTAGAACATCGGATTCGTCATTCACCACCAGCACCGTCGGCCGCTAGCCGTCCTTTCAGCTTTGAGCTAGTTGCGTCATCACATCTGGGGCTAGTTGAACTTATCCTTTGTTCCTCCCCAGTAGCATTTTGACCATCTTCCAACCTGGGAGTCCCATCTTCCGATGGTATACCGATATATCTCTGGTTGTACTGATCCATTTAGTTTTCACGGCAAGAATACTGGGGTGGGTTGCCGTTACCTTCCCCAGGGATCGTATTTAGTCTGACCTCTCTTCCATGACCTTTCCGTCTTGCGTGTCCCTTCATGGTTTAGCTCATGACATCATTGAGGTGCTCCAGCTCCAGCACCACAACAAGGTAACTATCTCCTTTGCTGGAGAAATCCTTTGCTTCTCTTTCTGTAGTAACACATATAATCTCTAGATCCAAGACTGCCCCCCCCCCCATCTTGCAGGTAAGATTCCTATCTTGATTTTTATTTTACTTTTCTGTAATGTACATTTTTCTGCTTAAACATTTGTTCTGTTATGCCTACATGTGTGTGTGCATGTTTATGTATGCACAGACATACACAATATATCTAATTTATATACTTTGAAAAATATTTTAAAAATTAATCTGTGAGCATGGAAGGTATGAGACTGATAGAAGGACCAACCATTCAGGATATCTGTGCAAATCTGTTTTTGGTTGAAAACCAGATGAACAGGTTTTTCCCTAAGTACAATCTGGGAGAGAAGATGATATGTCTGATCAAAAAGCACTGAGTGTATACTTCCACAACAAGCTCACCACAAGAACTTACATGTGCCCTATCAGGTATCACTGAAAGTGTGCAGACTTGTTGAAATTTTGGAAGCCAAAATGGTTACGAGTGGGCCTCCCAAGTTGTCATGGGTGGGCATTCAAAGTGTCACACATCTCTTTGCCTTCCTCTTAACTAGGAAATGTAGAATTAATTATGTAGAACGAGCAAATATATATGCAGTTCCCTCAATGGGCATAATATACAAGTAGACTATAGACTCCTGCATTTCTTTGTATAGATTTTGGGATTTGGGGAAGTTAAGCTTTCTTCTTTAAGTTTGCTATATACAGACTTTTGGCCATCAGTGCTAATTTGGCTTATCAGAGGTCCAGAGAAATCCAGTTCAAAGCTATCAGTGCTTTGGCTTTTAGTTTGCAAAATCTAAGAAAATATGACTTCTCAGGTGTAGGTTAGCTTGTGAGAAGATAACTGGTTAGGAATCACTGCATCACAATCCTTACTCATAACCATCCTACTGAATCTTTGTTAAAATACTAAAAGTTGTTTTATATAGATTAATTTCAATTGCATTTTAGCTGTGGAGTTTTTCATTCACTCATTCTTTTTTTTTAAGTGCCCACTTTTTTCCAGCAAGTTCAAGAAAGTTAGAAATTAGACTCTAAAATAAAACAAATGGTTAAGATTTATTTGCCTTTCTATCCCTGCTTTCTCTTTTGTTCCTGTTCTAGCATACACACAGAATTGTGACTGCAAATATTTGTGTATGTGGGACGGTGGAGGGTGAGTAGATGATCACATTCTACACAGTCCCATAAAAACACATTCTTAACAAAAAGAATGAAGGAAAGAATCCTTCCCCCTATCATGGCTTTGTGGCTGGTCTTAAGTGTGCTTGTGAACATGCTGTGCTATAGAGCCAAACTGGATATTATCCAAATACCTTGATTCCCACAACTTGGGAAGGACAAAGAGAATATTTTGTCAGAGTTGGAAAGAGAGGTGATAAACTGCTCTGATGTATGACATTCACCCTTTAGACCAGTGTTTCTCAACCTTGGCAACTTTAAGATATGTGGACTTCAACTCCCAGAATTCCCCAGCCAGCATGGCTGACTGGGGAATTCTGGGAGTTGAAGTCCACATATTTTAAAGTTGCCAAGGTTGAGAAACACTGCTTTAGACTCTCCTCATGGATATTTCCTCAGTTCCATGGCTCAGATAATTTTAGTTTACAGAGATAGGGGCTTCTTTAGATGATCATGGATATCACTTGACTTCAAAAAGTGGTGTGCTTGATCTGCTGGGCCTGGAGGATTTCCTGCTTATTCCCCAAAGGAGGATCCTGGACATTTGCCACAAAGTCCTTTGCTTCCTCCTCCACAATTACCGCCACACCCGTGCTTCTAAGCTCACTTTCTGCAAAAAGAAAGTATGTTCAGAGGCACCCAGGGAAAAGACTGAATATCCTACCTAACACAGAGATTCTACTCTGCATGCATGCATGCAGTTAATTACTTCTAAGTGGCCCAATAATCATAGCTCTCTGGAGGATATTACTCAAAACAATAAAATGCAATTAATAAACAACACAGGAAAAGTACTTAAAATCAAACTGAATGCAAGGCTGCAAAAAATGCCTGGGAGAATCAGAATGTCCCAATCTGGTGCCAAAAGATATTAACCTGGGAAGAGCATTCCACAAGTGAGGCCTTAAAACTGGGAAAGTGTTCTCCCTGACAGCCACCCACTTCATTCAACCTGGGGAGGCCGGCAGTAGCAGGATTTCCAATATGAATGAAATACACAAGCAGATATATAAATGGCTCTCCAGATCTAGGATTAGCATGATAAAGAGAAAGTAAGATGGGAAAGTCTGTAGCTTGAATCATGTCAACTGGATTTCTATTTTCTTAATGGAAACGTTTCGCTCCTTATCCAAGGGGCTTCTTCAGTCTGAGCAAAGTTGGTAAGGGAATCCTAAATATGTTCCTAGGTAGCTGTGTGACCTTACACCTGGGGCTAGGTCATGGTTATATTGAGATGTAATTTTTAAGTCCTTTTATCATCTAATGGAGGGTCGTTAAAAACACCATGCTGCTGTTGAGCTTCTGAAATGGTCTTAATCTTCCTAGGCACAGAAGACAACACGGGGAGGAAGATGGGGGAGAGTTTGTGCCTGAGGCCCCCACCTCTATTCAAGGAAGGATTTTCCAAGTTGGCATAAATGGATTCCTACAACTTGGAAAATCCTTCCTTGAATAGAGGTGGGGGCCTCAGGCACAAACTCTCCCCCATCTTCCTCCCCGTGTTGTCTTCTGTGCCTAGGAAGATTAAGACCATTTCAGAAGCTCAACAGCAGCATGGTGTTTTTAACGACCCTCCATTAGATGATAAAAGGACTTAAAAATTACATCTCAATATAACCATGACCTAGCCCCAGGTGTAAGGTCACACAGCTACCTAGGAACATATTTAGGATTCCCTTACCAACTTTGCTCAGACTGAAGAAGCCCCTTGGATAAGGAGCGAAACGTTTCCATTAAGAAAATAGAAATCCAGTTGACATGATTCAAGCTACAGACAATTCCACCTGGATGACTGAGAACCTTCATAGACATAAGATGGGAAAGACGTTGTTTTTCCCCTTAAAATTTAATTTGCTGTTTGACTTCTCAGGCAACCCAAATTCTGCATATATTCCATGCCACAAATGTCATAAATGAACTAAGGCATACTTACGTGCCAATTATTACCAATAGCATGCACTGAAAATTATTTGTTTCTGGCCAATGATAAAGCTAAGAAGGTGGCGTCATATTGGCAGCTTAAGGCTTGATCTGGATACGAAAGAAGAAGGCATACTTACATGTATGAATGTGAAAAAAGGACTATATACAGAACCAGCACTTCTTAGTGCTGCCTAGTAGAACATTTTGCTTACTGACTACTAGTACTAAGCTTGCAGTGGCCAAAGGACAGCCTAAGAATCCCCTGTACTTCCTCAGCCTTCTCCTTTGTCTGATGACAAATACACTCTGGAAAAGCATTACATTAAATTTACAGCAAGGCAGGCCAAGAAGAACTTGAGGATCATTTAGTAAGATATCATGAGTAGAAACTAATTTGAAATTTATTAATAGCAAGAAACTCAAAAAAGGCTGAAAGACCATTTCATGAAAAAGGTATAAAAGAATGACAAAAAGTATGAAAGCAGAAACATTTTGGGTGGAAATAATGGAAGGATGGTAAAAGATGAAACTTCAGAACTGGCAACCTAACTAGCAATTGATTATCAAGGCAAATGGCATTAAGTTAAGAGTTTTGTTCTCTGTTCAAATACATTATTTTTTTGTAATTAGTACATGAGCATTTCAATCTTTTATTAATTGGATTATGCATGTAAAATAATGTTGCTCATAATGTATTTGATGATGTACTCAAAATTTGTTAGATTTATAGCCTACCCTTTTTCCAGCATACATAGCACTCCCTATCTATCCTTTACTAAATTATCAATGGCTAGATATATCTGCCTTACCAGGGCCTTGAAAGCTCTTAATACATCCTTTAAAAAGGAATCTAAGATGACTCCAGGAAATTAGAGACCTAACTCAGGTTATTTGGTGTAAACTATTACTAAACGTATGGATTATGTGAATACTATGGATAGAAACTATCCATAGACTAGAGATCTCTTCAAGAAAATCGGAGATATCAAGGGAACGTTTTGTGCAAAGATGGGCATGATAAAGGACAAAAAAGGCAGGGACCTAACAGAAGCAGAAGAGATTAAGAAGAGGTGGCAAGAATACACAGAAGAACTATACAAGAAAGATCTTAATATCCCTGATAAATGCGATGGTGTGGTCACTGACCTTGAGCCGGACATCCTAGAGAGTGAAGTCAAGTGGGCCTTAGGAAGCATTACTAACAACAAAGCTAGTGGAGAAGACAGTATCCCAGCTGAGCTATTTAAAATCCTAAAAGATGATGCTGTTAAAGTGCTGCACTCAATATGCCAACAAATTTGGAAAACTCAACAGTGGCCACAGGATTGGAAAAGGTCAGTTTATGTTCCAATTCCAAAGAAGGGCAATGCCAAAGAATGTTCAAACTACCGTACAATTGCGCTCATTTCACATGCTAGCAAGGTTATGCTCAAAATCCTACAAGCTAGGCTTCAGAAGCATGTGAACCGAGAACTACCAGAAGTGCAAGCTGGGTTTCGAAGAGGCAGAGGAACTAGAGATCAGATTGCCAACATTCGCTGGATCATGGAAAAAGCAAGAGAGTTCCAGAAAAACATCTACTTCTGCTTCATTGACTACGCTAAAGCCTTTGATTGTGTGGATCACAACAAACTGTGGCAAATTCTTAAAGAGATGGGAGTACCAGACCACCTTACCTGTCTCCTCAGAAACCTGTATGCGGGTCAAGAAGCAACAGTTAGAACCGGACATGGAACAACCGACTGGTTCAAAATTGGGAAAGGAGTACGACAAGGCTGTATATTATCACCCTACTTATTTAACTTATATGCAGAGTACATCATGAGAAATGCCGGGCTGGATGAATCACAAGCCGGAGTTAAGATTGCCGGGAGAAATATCAACAACCTCAGATATGCAGACAATACCACCCTAATGGCAGAAAGTGAAGAGGAACTAAAGAGCCTCTTGATGAGGGTGAAAGAGGAGAGTGCAAAAGCTGGCTTGAAACTCAACATTAAAAAAACCCAGATCATGGCATCTGGTCCCATCACTTCCTGGCAAATAGAAGGGGAAGAAATGGAAGCAGTGACAGATTTTATTTTCTTGGCCTCCAAGATCACCGCAGACGGTGACTGCAGCCATGAAATTAAAAGACGCTTGCTCCTTGGGAGGAAAGCTATGGCAAACCTAGACAGCATATTAAAAAGCAGAGACATCACCTTGCCGACGAAGGTCCATATAGTTAAAGCTATGGTTTTCCGAGTAGTAATGTATGGCTGTGAGAGTTGGACCATAAGGAAGGCTGAGCGCCGAAGAATTGGTGCTTTTGAACTGTGGTGCTGGAGAAGACTCTTGAGAGTCCCTTGGACTGCAAGGAGGTCAAATCAGTTAATCCTAAAGGAAATCAACCCTGACTGCTCATTGGAAGGACAGATACTGAAGCTGAAGCTCAAATACTTTGGCCACCTAATGCGAAGAGAGGACTCACTGGAAAAGACCCTGATGCTGGGAAAGACTGAAGGCAAAAGGAGAAGGGGACGGCAGAGGATGAGATGGTTAGATAGCATCACCGATGTAACGAACATGAATTTGAGTAAACTCCGGGAGACAGTGGAGGACAGGAAGGCCTGGCATGCTATGGTCCATGAGGTCACGAAGAGTTGGACACGACTAAACGACTGAACAACAACAATGGATAGAAACAAATAACTTTCATATGCTGTATAGAATTCTGAAACTGCAACATTTCAGACAAAACGTATGAATTGCAGCTTGAATTCATCTGTAGTTATTTTCAAAAGGGAAAAAGCCTTTTTCCTAAGTTACAGCCTTATTTGTATTACATTAAAAATGGAACTGGGAATATTATATGGATAGAGGAATAGACAATTTGCAGTCTGTAATAGGATAGACCCAGATATATTAATCCACACCAGAATATCTAGATCAGTGTTTTTCAACCTTGGCAACTTTAAGATGTGTGGACTTCAACTCCCAGAATTCCCCAGCTAGCAAGGCTGGTTGGGGAATTCTGGGAGTTGAAGTCCACACGTCTTAAAGTTGCCAAGGTTGAGAAATACTGATCTATATTAATGGAGGAATCAGCCTTGCTGAAAAATAAACACCATAGTTTCTGCAAACAGGAGTCTTCCTTCTCATCAATTTAGGATGCCACTGAAGGTGTCTGTAAACACACAGATGAGAAAAAAATCTAAAAAGCATCTTAATTGTCAGCTACTCATAAATATGAAATTGGTTCCTAATTTTATAATATCAGGGCCAAACAGAACATGGTGTTTGTTGTATAGTTTATCTTTGTATGAGTGAGTCCCTAACAAATAGTCCAAGGACAGAGAGCTAATTTGGGGAATGAGCACTGCCACCTCCAGCCTTCCAGCTAGAATCTGCAATGGGAGAACAGCTTTCATGAGCTCCGATGTGAACTTTCTTACCACCACCACCACCACCACCACCACCGTGAACTGCAAGCAGGGAGACATTCCCCACAGGAGCTTGCATCCAGCTCAAGGCCCCCGCCCAGCAGTTTGTGAAAGGAAAATTAATTATTCCAGGGTAGTTTGGCACTTACTGGAGAAACTGAAGGATGGATGCATGCTTGATATGAAAGGAATACAAGGACAATGCAAGCAATCGATTACTGAAGCTGAGGTTATGCATAGTAGATAAATAAAAGGGATAGCCTGAAATCATTTTCCCCGTCAGCCTTTTTGCCTACCCATATAGAATTTTTTTCTTTTTTAATTTGGTGGTGAAGAGCATGAAAACCTTGATTTCTAATTAGAAAATCCTCTTGGGCTGGTTTTGAATACTTCAGGCTAAGATTAATGTGGCACTAAAAGGCAGATAAAACTTTCATTCTACTGGTGTGCACATGAGAATGCTATCAGGCTCAGAGCAAAAAGATGAATTACTTTAAAATATTTCAAAATCTAACGTGTTCTCTAAGTGACATATTTTTTCCCATTCAAATTACAGTTTTAGAACTTTTGTAATACTTGTGCGACAATGACCTTATCCTGAAACCTAGTGGTTCAGATTGCAATCAACTATCCTTCAAGAATCCAGCCTTGTCTGCCTGCCTTGTGCCAAGTATTTATGCATGCTCTTTCTGAAGCCGAGCTAATTATCTTTCTGGATGGGCCTTATCTAATTCAGAGCTGATGTCATTATGAAAACAACCATTTAATAACTCCAGCCACATCAAGTAAACGAACAGCGGGAGGCTGCCACGGGTCCAGTCAGAGAGAGGAGGCGACCTGCTGCGCCGTCTGCTCTAATGAACGCAATTAGTCTGCGATGGCAGAGGGGGAACAGCCGGGGCTTCTGCTGGAGATAAAAAAAAAAATCAACCCACCCTGTTCCTGAAGACTATAATCTTGCGCAAAGATAGATAAACAAGCTGCTTAAGCAGCCCTATAAATCCACACAAGATTAGGTTCTGCACAGATGAGACTGCTCTCTTTCACCAGGGCCTTATTCTTTTTCTTAGTTGTAATTCAGTCCCTAAAGCATAGATCCTCCTAAGGTATGATATACTCAGGGCCAGTTTCCCTAGCCATCATTCAAGGAATGGACTGAGCAAATGGCTTGTTGCTTTATTCCGATTCTTTTCAGACAAAAGAATATTGCATGCTCCAATCTCTAATTTTTCACTTGGTGGACACTTTATTTTATATCTTTATATAAAGGTAAAGGTTCCCCTCGCACATTTGTGCAGTCGTGTCCGACTTTAGGGGCCGGTGCTCATCTCCGTTTGTTAGCCGAAGAGCCAGCGTTGTCTGAAGACGCTTCCGCGGTCATGTGGCCGGCATGACGCACGTGGAACGCTGTTACCTACCCACTGAAGTGGTACCTATTCATCTACTTGCATTTGCATGCTTTCGAATTGCTAGGTTGGCAAGAGCTGGGGCTAGTGCTGGGGCGTTCACTCCGTCACGCGGGACTAGGGATTCGAACCTCCGAACTTGCAATCTTCCGATCGACAAGCCTGGCGTCTTACCCGCTGAGCCACCACGGCCCTATATATCTTTATATACCACTGTTAAAAACTATTTCAACTTCAGGATTCAAATCAAAGTTCTATTATCAAAAAGGTTCCCAAGTGAAGAGTGGCAGGTAATGGAAGCACTTAGTTCTTTGAAGGTAGAATTAAAACTATTTATTTATTTATTTATTTATTTATTTATTTATTTATTATATATTAAACAGATTTATAAGGCCGCCCAACTCACACACGGTGACTCCGGGCGGCTTACATAATTAAAAACCATAAATACCCCCCCTTTCCAAGAAGAGAAGAGTTAATCCTTTCTGACTTAACAAATTAACTATTTTTTTCCAAGCACAGGATGGCCAGATCATTGTAGAGTCTGATTCACATGTTCACAGTTCCATAAAGAACTGCAAATACAGGCATGAACAAGGGGGAAAGTGACAGTGAAAATTAGCTTCATGTTTCTGTGATTCCTTAGAAGAGTTGATGCAAGCTGCATCTCATTGTTAGATGGTGACCACCTCTGGTTTTTCCTTTAGGCAACTCAGTTTTTTCTTTTTGTTTTTCTGAAAGTAAGAAATTAAATTTGCAATTATTTTTCTTTTTGTTTCTCCTTACCTAGGCAAGAGGTGCAAAGAACAGTCTCATACAGGCTTTCATTTCAAGAGCAAGCTGATGTATGTAGGATTACTACTGGTTTGTGTCCCAGCCTGGCATTTTAAGTGGCAAGCTACTGCAAAAATATGTAACCAATATACTTGCAGGAAAGCTCTCCAGCCTGCCACGCTTTATAGATGTTGATTGCAAACAGGAAAAAAAAAATCCTAGAATTTAGTGAGAAAAAGGGAAGAGAGAACCAGGGAGGGTCATGCAGGCATAGTATAGATATTTGTTCAGAAGCTAGGAAAGTCTTTAAGTATCAGCAGCAGATTTGGGAAAACAACAGTCAGCTTTCATTTGAAAGACAGCAGTTACTTAGTAAAGAAAGCTGCTCGTTTTATGGCTCTCTGTTACCAGCAGTGTTTTTTTCTCCCCTGATCTTGCTTCTCTAGGGAAAGTAACCTGGTAGAAGAAAATGAGCTACAAAACAAGCTTGAAAGAATGAAAAAAAATGCCATGCAACTTTCAAAAATAACACTTGCTGTTTTGAAAGCCCCGTGCAATTAATAAGCAAACAACAGCGGGAGCTGGAGCAATAGGCTCAGCCTCAGTACAAATCCTCAGATAGTTTTATAAAAACTATCTTATTATCTGAAATAAGACTCATCAATGGCAGGACCATGAAATTCACGACAGGGTGAAAGATAAGTTGGTTCCCAGAGGAGCTCATGGAAAGGCTTTAAAGTGAGGCAATTTGAATATAAAATCCAACAAAGCACACAGCCAGGCACACTGCTTTCTTGGAAGCCAAAAGCTCAGGCACTGATCTCCTTTGTTACGGAAAGCCCATCTTCCAATGCCAAGGCCACACCCTCCGCAGTCCCATAGATGTTGGCAGGACTACCCGCCCTGCTCCTTTGGATCTGGCCATCAGCAAAGGCAACATATGATTGGCAATGGTTTGTTTCGTGGATCAGCAGACTTAAGTCTTGCAGGATTTGCCTTGTTTTCTCTCACTAGGAGATCCACAAGCTGGAGCCTGTGAAAAATAGATTTTATTTCCTTATCCCCCACCATTCCCCCAGGTGACACATATGTTCTCCTCTGCTTCACTGTAGCCTCACGACTACCCAAAGGGTTAGGCTAGGCTAAAGAATAGGGACTGAACCAAAGTAATTCACTGAATTGTTTGGCTTTTTCAGGAGGTGAATCTAGGTTTTCCTGGTCCTTGTCCAACACTCCAACCACTTCAGTTGCTTCCAACTCTGTGACCCAATGGACAACTTTTCCCCAGGTTTCTCTGTTGATAACTGCTTCCTGGAGTTCTTCTAAGTTCATGCATGCTTGTGTCATCTGTGATGGGAGTTATCCACCTTCTCTTCTGTTGGTCAGTTTTCTGACTGCCTTCAGTTTTTTCCAAATATCAGGGCCTTCTCCAATAACTCTTAGCTTTGCATTACGTATTTAGCTTCATTATTGGTGCTTCTAGTGATCACTCTGGTTTTACTTCATCTAATGCTGAACAGAGTTCTCACTTGAGGGACAAATGACCAAGCTCAAATTATCATACTTCGGACACATTATACGAAGACCTAGCTTTCTGGAGAAGACTCTAATGCTGGGAAAGGTGGAAGGAAAGAGAGTAAGAGGATGACCAGCAGCAAGGTGGATGGACTCAGTTACAGTGGTGATATGTACACCATTGGAAAAACAGAAGGACCAGGTTAGGGAGATATCATTGTGGAGAATATCTATCTATATAATCAATTAAAAACAACCCAACTGAACAATTTATTCAATATCTAGTCAAAGGTATTCTCAACAAAATCCAGCACCACAATTCAAAGCATAAAATTTTATTCATTCAGACTTTCTGATGATCCAGCTTTCATAGCCATATATTACAACTGCAAAAATCATATATGTACCCGTATTGTGTCAATGTGATGTCTCTGTGCTTTAATATTTTGTCTCTGTGCTTTAATATTTTGTCTTGACTTGTTACAGTCTTTCTCCCAAGTAGCAAATGTCTCTTTATTTCATGACTACAATCCTCATTCCTGTGCATCTTTGAGCCTAGAAAGACAGTTTGTAATTCCCTTTTTTCTCTCTGTATAATTGCATTGGATTGGTACTGCCTGATATAATCTTAATTTTTAAAATATTGAAGTGTAGACTGGTTTTGCATTTCCCTTTTTCACTTTCAGCAAGAGATACCTTAAGTCTTCCTTGCTTGCAGTCATCAAAATGTAACACCAGTATATCCAAAGTTTTCTCCAAACAGTTTTGTTTTCTCCAAACAGTTTTAATTCTAATTTTTATTTCTTCTAGTCAAGTAATTCCACAATATATTCTGCATATAAGTTAAATAAATAAGGAGACGGTATACAACCTTGACACACTCCCAATGTTGAACCATCTAGTTGCTCCTTACTACATTAGTAATAAAGAAGGTTGACTCCAGGAATTTGATTATCAGAGCTGACTGGAGCTTGCAATCATGTCACATGCACAACACAAAAAAACCTATTCCCATTGCATTTCTTCCAAAGATTAGCTGCTAGATTTTGCTCACTACTGCCTAATTTTATAAAATTCAAGGGTTCCACTTCTACCCTGACTCTACATTCTTCTTAAACTCAACACTAGTTTGATGGAATAGAGGCCTATTCACACATGACTGGTTGCATTTGCTCCATCCTGACCTCAGTATGTTTGTAGCAAAATAGATATCAGAGCACAGCCTATTGTAATTAATCCAAAATACAATTCAATGTATTCTTTTTTTTTAATTTTTATTAGATTTTTAAGTATACAAAGCTAAAAGTTAAGAATGAAACGGAAGTAGAAATAGATCAATTCAATGTATTCCTATTCAGGCCCATACTTGTAGACTTTCCAAGGGACTGCCTGCTTCTCTATTGTGAGGAAAAGGTTGCTGTACTAGGTGGACCTTTGATGTAATTCATTAATGCTGTTCTCATGTTCTTAATATTAAAGTATGTTTAAAGAAACAGAAAAGACGAAATTGTGCTATATAGCATAGACTTTTTTTAGAATCCGGTCAGGCAGTCTGTCAGAAAGAAACTATTCTTAGGACCCCATCACTATAGCCATTTAATATTAGCATTCTTTCTTGCATAGAACTCTGTGGGGTTTCAAGCATCTTGAATTTTAAAGCTCTCAGATAAATAATCACAAATCCTTTAAATCCAGGATTAAATTTGCCTCTATCAGTCTGTAGCTTGAATCATGTCAACTGGATTTCTATTTTCTTAGTGGAAACGTTTCACTCCTTATCCAAGGAGCTTCTTCAGTCTGAGTAAAGTTAGTAAGGGAATCCTTAAATATGTTTCTAGGCTGGCTGTGTGACCTTGCACCTGGGGCTAGGTCATGGTTATTTTGAGATGTTTGTTTCTAAGTCCCTTTATCATCTAAAGGAGGATCGTTAAGATTACCCTGCTGCTGTTGAGCTTGTGAAATGGTCTTAATCTTCCTAGGCACAGAAGACAAAGCAGGAAGGAAGATAGGGGAAAGGTTATGCCTGAGGCCCCCACCTCTATTCAAGGAAGGATTTTCCAAGTTGGCATGAATGGATTCCTTGACCCCTCTCTCAAACCATATATACCTGTATATTTATATATACATATATATATACCTGTATATAATATACCTGTATATTTCAAACCCACCAACACACTGAGACAGAGGCTTGTACACCCCAAAGATCAAACTCCAAAACACAAGGAAAGCAATGTAGCGTATGCAATCCAGTGCAGTGAGGAGTGCTCTGAACTCTACATTGGAGAAACCAAACAACCTTTGTACAGGAGGATGGCCCAACACAGGAGAAGTAACACCACAGGACCAGAGTCAGCAGTTTATCTTCATCTAAAGGAAAAAGGACACTCATTTGAGGACATTAATGTTCACATTTTAGACAGAGAAGATAGGTGGTTTGAGAGAGGGGTCAAGGAATCCATTCATGCCAACTTGGAAAATCCTTCCTTGAATAGAGGTGGGGGCCTCAGGCATAACCTTTCCCCTATCTTCCTTCCTGCTTTGTCTTCTGTGCCTAGGAAGATTAAGACCATTTCACAAGCTCAACAGCAGCAGGGTAATCTTAACGATCCTCCTTTAGATGATAAAGGGACTTAGAAACAAACATCTCAAAATAACCATGACCTAGCCCCAGGTGCAAGGTCACACAGCCAGCCTAGAAACATATTTAAGGATTCCCTTACTAACTTTACTCAGACTGAAGAAGCTCCTTGGATAAGGAGTGAAACGTTTCCACTAAGAAAATAGAAATCCAGTTGACATGATTCAAGCTACAGACAATTCCACCTGGATGACTGAGAACCTTCATAGACATATTGCCTCTATCAGGAACCACATGTCCAACTGTATCTTTTATTGTGGTACACATTCCAAATTATACTGAGGGAATGCTTGAGATATGTATCAGACTTGCCTTAGACAAACTGTTCTGTAACTGCATCAATCCCATTATATTTGCATTAAGAATGGTCATTTCAGAGCTCTTCAAAGTATCTTTGTGAAAACATATTCAATTAATTACTAGCCATGCATGCAAAAGGTCCCTGTTCCAATCCCTGTATTCTCTAGGTATGGTTTGGAAACATCCCTGTCTGAGCTACTCCTGCCAATCAGTGTAAAAAGTATGAAACTAGATGGACTGACAGTTTGATACAAGGTAGTTTACTATGTTCCAAAGAAATTTCATTACTTCCTTTCTGTGCTTAGAAGGAATCCTTATCCTTAGCTGTGAATTTAGGATATGAATTCTCCAAGTACTGAGGATGCAGTTTAGGGGTGCAATAATTTTTAATAATGGAATTGAAAACCAAAAATAAAGTTTTTAGCAGACCAGTGAATATTCTTAGAATATACTCTTCTTTGAAGATAATGTTCCTTAAAGTATGTATCCTAAGTAAAGGTAAAGGTACCCCCCACACATTTGTGCAGTCATGTCCGACTCTAGGGGCCGGTGCTCATCTCCGTTTGTTAGCCAAAGAGCCAGCGTTGTCCAAAGACTCTTCCACGGTCATGTGGCCACATGACACGCGCGGAACGCTGTTACCTACCCACCGAAGTGGTACCTATTAATCTACTTGCATTTGCATGATTTCGAATTGCTAGGTTGGCAAGAGCTGGAGCTAGTGCGGGAGCTCACTCCGCACGCAGGGCTAGGGATTCGAACCTCCGAACTTGCAATCTTCCGATCGACAAGCCTGGCATCTTACCCACTGAGCCACCACGCCCCTGTATGTATCCTACCAACGTAAAATTAAATCAAGTAACAATTGTATTTCATAATTTCTCAGCTAACAGAAGGTAACTAAATAAAGAGCTTTTAAAGTGAAGACTGGAGCAGTTTTAGAAGAAAAAAAATGAGATTTTCCTGCTGGATACCAAGGATCCTCCCAGTCAAGAACAGAAAACTAGCTTGGAAAATAGCTGAAAAATTTGGCCTAGGCCAAAGGATAGGATATTCTAAGAGGAATCTGTTTCATTTTCTGAGTATATTTGAAAGCTGCAACAGTGAATAACTGACAATTACTGACAATCAGGATGCCCTCCGTACAGTCACTCATGCCCTGGTCATCTCCCATATAGACTATTGCAATGTGCTCTACATGGGGCTACCCTTGAGGAGTATCCGGAAGCTTCAACTGGTCCAGAATGTAGCTGCGTGCGCAGTTATTGGTGCCCCAAGATCGACACATGTGACACCTCTACTGCGCCGGCTGCACTGGGTACCAGTGTGCTTCTGAGTCCAATTCAAGGTGTTGGTTATCACCTTTAAAGCCCTACATGGCATGGAACCAGGCTACCTGAGGGACCGTCTCATCCCCATAACATTGAACCATCCCACTCAGTCATTCAGAGAGGGCATGCTGCGGACCCCGTCGGCAAGGGAATTTTACCTGGCGGGGTCTAGAAGGCGGGCCTTCTCTGTGGTGGTGCCTGCCCTTTGGAACATTCTACCCCTGGAAGTGAGGCAGGCCCCATCGCTCCTGGCCTTCAGGAAGAACTTAAAGACCTGGTTCTGCCGCCTTGCCTGGGAAGGGAGGGGTAATAGCTCCTCTTGGGGATGGCTAGTGCCATAGAGCCCTTTTAAACACAAGCTCATCGCCTCTTGGATTTTATATTTATTTTATATTTATTTTAATTACTTATATTTATATGTTATTTTAATTGTTTGTTTTTTGTAAACCGCCCAGAGTCCCCTTTGGGGGAGATGGGGCGGTGATACAAATCAAATTATAAATAAATAAAATAAATTACAGAATTTTTAATGAAACAGAATGCTTCAAAGAAAAGAAGATACAGTATATCAGCCTTCAATAAGACTTGATCCCCACAGTGGGATCAAAAAAGAATCAGTAGGAGGGCATCAAAAACGAATCAGTAGGAAAGGGCTCTGAGAGAATAAGTGACAACTTATTTTTCAAGAGTCTTGGCTATCAGGGATACTAAAAAAATGGAGTCAAAGTACCTTGAACTGAAGAAAGTTAGAGATATATTTGCTTCTTGGCCCACCAAAGTGATTTTCAGCTTATTTAATAACATAAATATACTAGTAACATTAATGTTCTTACCTCTAGAAAAAGTTAATGTACTGTATAGTAAAATCCCCCAGTGTTGTTATTCCCCCAACTGATTGTTCTCAAATTGTTGTTGAGATAAGCATGTCCTGAATTCTTGAGATATTCTTAGAAATAGAACAGAATGCTGATGTGTATGTATAAATATAAATTAATAAATGATTACCTGTCACTCTATCAGGGAAGATTATAGTAAGGAAGCTTTGGGTGCCTATTTAGTCTTCCTCTCCAAGAGTTAATTCTTGATGGGCAATTTGGAAATCCTTGTACTCCTTTCCTCTGATTATTTTTAATGGAAAATTAGCTTGGACAGTTTTTCAAATAGAAAGTGTCCATCATACTTGAAAAGGCTGAGCAGGCAATTATAAGAAGGGGCCATTACAGAGTGGCCAACCATCTACTCTGCGTGCAAAACCTGAGTAGTCTGGCATTTATAGGTTTAAAAAAAAGAAAGCTTGGGTAGCAGGACTGCTTAAGACATTGGAAAGTAGCAAACAGTTGGAATGGAGAAAACTTCACACTAAAGGGATTGTAGG
Organism: Charina bottae; assembly: GCA_023362775.1. NCBI lineage: Eukaryota > Metazoa > Chordata > Lepidosauria > Squamata > Charinaidae > Charina > Charina bottae. The sequence continues at coordinate 73,797,767 of JALMGJ010000001.1, read as the reverse complement.
TCTAATATCTAAAGCGTGTTATGTATGTAACAAAGTTTGTCCAGTCCAAGATCTGCAATGAATTTAGAAATCAAAATGAAAGTTGTTGAGTATGTTACTAACTAAGCTGTTCATAACCCTTCCCTTACACCTCTCTTTAAAAACTCCTTGTATTTGGAATATGGGGATATTTTTTTTCTTTTTTCTTTTGCTATTTCTTACACTGGGCTGTTACTCTCTTGTTGTTAAGAACTGACTCATGTTTGGTCTAGTGGTTAAGGCAACAGGCTAGAAACCAGGAAACTGAGAGTTCTAGTCCCGCCTTAGGCATGAAAGCCGGCTGGGTGACCTCGGGCCAATCACTCTCTCTCAGGCCTAGGAAGGAGCCAATGGCAAACCAGGAGACTGAGAGTTCTAGTCCCGCCTTAGGCATGAAAGCCGGCTGGGTGACCTTGGGCCAGTCTCTCTCTCTCAGCCCAACTCACCTCACAGGGTTGTTGTTGTGGGGAAAAGAGGAGGAGGAAGGAGTATTTGGTATGTTCACCGCCTTGAGTTATTTATAAAAAATAATAAAGGTGGGATAGAAAATAAATAAATAGAAATAAAAATAGCTTTCCTGCTCTGTTCAGTGCTTCTGTTCTATCACAGGTGTAAAGAATGTTTTCCGGTTCATATCAATTAAAACTTGGACTGCCCCATTCTACTCCTGGTAGATTTTCTGGACTGTTTTCAAGGGAAACTCTGCAGGAGGTACATTTCCATAGTCAAAATAATTTTAGTTGTGCCTGCAGCACAGAGCGGGATGAAGTGGAAGAGGAAAAATAATGCTAAGATTGGAAAACATTAAAATGGCATGGCATAGGGCAAAGATATTTGATCTCTAGGAAAAGGCACAGCAGGTGTGTTATATGAAGGTGGTTTTCACGAGAACAGAAATGGATTGTTCACCTTGCAACAAAAATAGATTGAGAGATTCTTTGAATAGTCTTTTACTTTCCACGAAACAAATAACTGATAAGTCTGATACAACTCTTTGGTTGTATGGGCCAAGGCTGCAATACAGGCCACGGTTAATCGTGTTTAAACCTTACTTGTTTCAAAGGGAATTAAACAAATAAAACTGCAGGCTTTAGCCCAGATTTTCAAATGCTTATTGCCTACAGCAAGGTCCAAACTTTTGAAAATATTTCAAACCACTTTTTTGGCACTCAGCTGAGTTACAGATTTTCAAATTTCATTCATTCATGACAGCTCCCAATTCAACTCTTTATGATAACACTTTCAATAAAAATTCTGCACCCAGCATTTTCCCCCCTTTGTTTTGACTGGCATAGTTGCATAAAATCAAAATAGAGTTAAATTTCACGGGATTCTCATTCAGAGAGGTTGGTAAATAACTATGGTTGCTAAACTAATATTTCAAGTACCATTTGAAGGGGTGACCCTCTCTCCTACTTTGCTACACACTCTACTGATCTTTGGTGCTACTAGATCGTGTTGATCGTCAACAGGGTCACTGGTTAAGCAATACTCCAAAGAAAAACTTTCAAGCCTACAGTGGCATCATTCATGCCATATGCTCAGGAAGACCAAAATCAATCCAAGAATTTCTTGCTCTGATTTCATCGGTACACTGCACAATGACTGCATCAAGGACAGCTGTCAAAGGTACAGGTGAACACTGGAGTTTAGGGAGAATAAGCAACTACACAATGTCTTTTAAGGCTATATTAGAGATATTGCTTTGAAATAAAGTTTATCATTATTTAGGGGAGAGTGATAGGTACATATACATGTGTGAAAGTAGTCGCTTCCCTTTCATCATGGGCAATTTAAGGGTAAACACTAACAGGCTTTGCCCAAGGAACTAATTAAATTCTGGATATAACTCTTCTGCTGCTATAGCTGTAGCAGAGATACATTTTTAATGTTCAGAGAATGAACACACCTATACACAAATTGTGAATAAGCTGCCATAGAGAAACAATCCTGTCTTGTGGACACAAGCCACTAGGATGCAACAGGCAAAGACCACAGCGCTGCATGCTATCCACTTTTGGAGAGTAATGCATACGTATCTCAACCCAAGGCCTCTCTTCTTCCAGTGGTCGTTGCCCCTCTGTTGAGATCTGGAAGTGAAGGTTCTGACCCAGGATCAGGTCTTCTCAGTCACTACCCTCTTTTTCTGAAAAAGTGTTCCCCCAATATCAGATTGGCCCCAACAATGTTAGCTTTTTGCAAAGCCATTAAAACCTGGCTGTTTCACAACTTCGGGCCTGAAAGACTCATTTGGGTCTCTCCTGATTTGGATGATGTTATGGTTGTTTGTCAGTGTGTGGAACATTAATTATATTGTTAATTTTATTACGTTGGTATGTTTATACTGTAATTTTTTAACTTCAATCTTTTTACTGTCGTAGGAAGTCTGTAAGCAGCTCAGAGTCAGGCATGACTGGAGCAGCATAGAAGTCTAGTAAAATAAATTAAAATAAATGATATCACACCTCCAGCTCCTAACATTTTAAAAGCCATTCTGGAAGTTCTCTGTATTTCAGGAATGGGTTCTTGAATGGCAAGAAGGCATGAATTTGGAATGTCCATTAACTTGGAGGCATCTTCAGGATGTTGGGGGTTCTCTGTTTTGCACTGCCATCAGGCCCATCAAATGCAATCCACCCTCATTCTGCACCTTTAAAGATGTCACTGGCACTCTATTTTAGGCAGGGCATCAGCCACAGGCTGTTTTTCTTAGAAAAAAGAAAAAGAAAGCTGCGGTATTTCATAAAAAGCTCAGCATTACAAAACTGGACATTTCCTCCTCCTATGTGCCAGCATGCAGCGTAACGGATATCTGTTGTGCTCCTGATTCCATGACTAAAGAAGGAGGCTTTTGCAGTTCTTCTATTGTATCAGCAGATAACATCATTATAAATGCTCCAACCCAAACCACCCTGCAGGAATTCTTTGATCAGCTACAAGAAGGTCAGCAATTTACTAATATACCCAGCTTGCCTCCAAACTTTCAGACATAATATTGGAAGGCTGTATTGTTACACAATGAAAGTACATTAATAGAAAGGGACTCCCCCCTACTCACAGGCTGCTACCCACTTCAAAAGCTTTCCATCAAATACTCCCCTCCCACCCAGGAAGAGACGGTTTCTTGTTCTGGATGCCTTTGATGTCACCGTGGGTTTGTTAGCCAGCAAATACAGTGTGGGTTTTGAATAAGCATTGCTCACAATTCCTCCCATCTCAAGCCACCAGGAAACTTGCCTAAAGTAGAGAGTTAGGACCTTGGCAGCAAAGTATCAAGCAGGAGCAAGGAATGAAATTGCGGGAAAGCAGCATCCTAACCCTTCTACACATAAGCTTTCCTCTGCAGGTCTTCACCCCTGCCATTTCTTCCCCCCACCGCTTGTCCTCCTGCAAGAATGGAGCCTGTTCACAAGACCCATAGGACATGAGAAGAATAAGATTGTGCCTGCTGGCCCTGCCCTTTCTGTCCACACATTCACTCCACATATTGAAGACGATCTAAAGGATTAATGGACAAGTCACCCCAAAAGGAACAGCTGCAGAGACTGGAGTTCTTTCTAATACCCTTTGAAATGCCTTTATCAAGGCAGTTTATAGGTAGACCTTGGATTTGCTACACAGCAACAGTGTTTGAAGCAGAATTTTACTAAGGAGCAATACTCTTGATAAAAATATTTTGAAATTAGTTGGGAACAATACGAATCTAAATAGCTGGTTTGTTATCAAGTAAATGTATTTTTACAGTTCTTTTAATGCCCCTTTGTTGTGATTTGCTAAATTAAACCCAAACTGCTATTCGTCAGTACAACAATATTTAATTCATTCAGCTTCTCTTTATCCAAAGCAAAAGGTCTGCAAAAGACAGGAAAAGTAACATTTCCTTCAAGTTGGGCATGAATCATGGTGACTTAATGGATCCATCCATGTAGTCTTCTTGGCAATAATATGGAAGTGGTCAATCACCTTGGTGATCCCACATCTTTAACCCAGCTTGATTTTTTGAGAACCACCATGCTTTGCCACCAGCCATAGGCAAAATGTTGGTGTATAAATCAAATAAATAACAACAACTTATAATCCTAAGAATTCGAGATATACAAAGTGTAGTCTATACCTATATGTATATGTATACATATATACATATATGTCTATATGTAGTCACAGAGATTTTGCTTCTATCTGTGCTCCTGCCCTCTGAAGATGCTGGCCACAGATGCTGGCGAAACGTTAGGAACCACAACTTCCAGAACACGGCCACACAGCCCGGAAGACCCACAACAGCCATTGAACTCCGGCCGTGAAAGCCTTCGACAATACGTAGTCTATACCACTTAGCTTTGGCCTTTCCCACTTGCTACTGGAAAGTATACAATTCTTTTTGTTTTAATTTAATTTAATCTGCATCTTAAAAAATATTGAAACCATGTGCTGCCCATAGGGACAGATCAGCTGTTTCAGGACAATTCAGCATATGTGATGCAGGATGCACCTGTAATATAGTAGCACTATTGTATAACTACTGCAGGAACAGAAGATGACAATCAGATAAAACTGTATGTTAAGTACCAGTACAGACATGGTGTGAGTAAAGAGGCTTTTGGCTCAGCCATCTGTATTCTACAACAACTGTCAGAGTGGTTCTTTTGTACCATTGACAACTTGTACAGCACAGCCCTTTCCTGATTTATGAGCAGGAACTGAGCAGGCTGAATTCTGGAAGTGTAAAAGGAGTTTGAATCCATCTCTGCAGGCACACACCCAGTGGAGAGTCATGCCAAGCATATCACAGCTGCATCTCCACATCTAGAGCAGGGTAGTTCTGGCTGCTGCTCACACATATACATACTCACGCATATATTCATGCATGTGTATCTGTGTAACATACATATGCAGGTGCTTACACATACATTGACAAAGTAATTACTCCCTGCTCTTCACTTAGCAGTTCATTACTCATTTAGTGGAAGAGCTTCCCAGCGTTGTGTTGCTGGAGTGTTGGGCAGTTACACTATGGCTTGCAGTGCCTGCCAAACTGTAGATCAACCAGAATTTTCTTGACAGTTCACGAAGAGTAATTCTTGTTTTCTGGAGCCACTACTCAGGTTTATATGTCTCCTTTTGGACCAAAATAAAGTAAATCTTGGCTGTCTGTAATTATACTTAACAGTTTGTTTTGTGTCAATAATGTAACTGTAGATCTCTCAAAATAAAAATTGTGGAGGGGCGTGTATTTTGCTTTTTAAGGTCTGAGACCCAGGGAATCAAGTAAACCCTTTGGTTATGCTAGTGAGTGTGAAGTTTGCTCCCTGTTTATAGGCATTTGTGCAGAAAGAATAGTTGTTCCTTGGTGGAGGTTTGCCTACCTGCAAATTTCTCCCATTTGCGTGCTTTCTGAAGCGTTTGATGCCCATATATGGTTCTAATAGAAGAGAATAATGGAACATCTGCAGTGAAACGTCTACAAGCAAACAACCAAGCTCGGAGAGGGCCAAGGACTCCACAGTTCAACCCTGAGCTACAGATATTCTCTTCTAATGGATGGATGGATGGATGGATGGATAAATGTACAATCTGTTATGCTTTACCACTCTTTCAATCAAAAGCAAAGTCAGGTGATTAATAGTGCGGGAGACAATTCTCACAAGGTCAGAAGCAAAACAACCGGAATAAAACAAGAGACAGGTGGAAACAGTCCTTTCCACCCAAAAGAAAGTGGCTTCAATCTCACTACACCACACAAGCAGAAAAAAGAAGCATGAGAATATAAATCTGGATTTCCCTATAAGTAAGCTTGCATTTGATTCAAAGCAGTCACTGGAATTCTCTCATAACACCTTTTTAGCCTTTCTACGATCAACATTATCAGAAATACTAGACTGAATGCTTGTGCCTGCTTTCAGTCTAACATTGTCACGAGAAGCTTGCTATGTTGCAAGTGGGTGAAGAAAGCGGCTTGTTGGATTTTTCAGGCTGATGCAGGCATGTTCCCTCCCTGCTGGACCTGATCATCCTCATCTGTCACCATTCTACTATTGCCCCCTGAAAGAGCCAAACATAGAAGCTTTGTGCCAGAATTTGCTCTGCTGGCAGTTCTTTGTTTTAACTCTATGAGCCTTGCCAGTTTAATGCAAGGCTGAAATAGCAAGACTAAATTGAGCCAGAAGAATCTGGTAGTTGGCCTCTGAAAGGAAAAGGGAGAGAAATTCTAAATAAAGTGCTACTTGTGATTGTTTCCCTTCATGACTCCATTAAAAAAAACATTATTCAACTTGGGTTACAACGGAATGGACTGTAGGAAGAGTGGCATGGGAAGGCACCTAGAGATGATGCAAGAATTCCTTCAGCCAGACCTGCCTGATTCCTGCTATAGCATTGTCACTGATGGATGTTATTCCTGGCAGCTGGTGAAATCAAGAAATGGGAGTCAGCAAAGCCAGAAGAATCAACTAATCGCTTTACTAATCTCACAGTGCAAATGCAAAATCAGGACGGCACCATTTGAAAGGGAATCAAAACAGATGCAATAGAGCCATGATAGAGGGCAGGAAATTTCACAGTGGTGTAATTTTCTGTTGACTCAAGGATGAGTGAATAATTCAGCAGTGGTGAAATATCTTTAGTAACAATCTAAATCCACAACTCAAAGGCATCTATTTTCTTTCTGCTGCTCTTTCTCAATGTTTAGTTTTTGCAGCTGTACATTAAAACTGAAAAACAAAACATTGCCTTAATTATTGTGTTCTTTGTTGTAGAAATATTATCCTCTATAAACTTGTCTAAATTTGTCATATTGCCTTTTTCTTAGGATTGATCTCCCCTTCACTTCTCCAATACATTGTCCATCTTTATTTATTCTTTGTCCCAAGAAGACAGAAAACTCTACCACCCTTACTTAATTGTTGGTTGTAAGTTTACTAAACACACTAAGTTAACATGTCCTTTATCTTCTTAATATTTAACATTAACCCCAACTTTTCATTTTCCATTTTTACTTTCATAATGAGCTCTTTTAAGTCTTCTTCACTTTCACCTAATGAAGTGACATCTTCATATCATTGTGTTTCGACCTCAGTTTTGACTCAGCTGTCATCTCTTCCAAGTCTGCCATTCTCTTACTTACTTACTTACTTACTTACTTACATGTTTTAAAGAACGGAATACAAAAATTACAAAATACTCCCCCAAGAAGAGGAAAGAAATACATGAAAAACTACAAAAACAAAACAAAGAACATAAAAAGGGGAAACTATTGATATATGTCACATGTTAATCAAACGTCAAACAGGTTTCTAAATCTATCTTAGGGGGGAAATAATAATAAATGTCTACCATTATAAAATATCATAAAATCTAAGCCACAGAAAAACATACTGTCTGCCATTCTCATAATATATTCGCTGTTCGAGAGAAACAGATAGGAGGACAATATGCATCTTTACCTGACTGCCTTCCCCATTCTGAGCTACTGTTTCTCCAAACTCAGTTCTTCCAGCAGCATTTGCTTGTTATAAAGTTTCCTCAGAATAATCAGAATAACTTTATATATATTCCACATTCTGCCATGATTTACACAATCAAAAGTCTTGCTGTAGACAATAAAGCAAAGGTAATCCTTTTATATTCTCTTGGCCTCTTCATTATCGATCCTATGTTTGCTATCTGATCTTGTCTGTGTTTTTTCTGAATATAGTAAAGGTAAAGGTTCCCCCCGCACATTTGTGCAGTCGTGTCCGACTCTAGGGGCCGGTGCTCATCTCTGTTTGTTAGCCGAAGAGCCAGCGTTGTCCGAAGACGCTTCCGCGGTCATGTGGCCGGCATGACGCACGCGGAACGCTGTTACCTACCCACCGAAGTGGTACCTATTCATCTACTTGCATTTGCATGCTTTCGAATTGCTAGGTTGGCAAGAGCTGGAGCTAGTGCAGGAGCTCACTCTGCACGCAGGGCTAGGGATTCGAACCTCCGAACTTGCAATCTTCCGATCAACAAGCCTGGCGTCTTACCCGCTGAGACACCACACCCCCTTTTTTCTGAAACCTGCCTGTTAATTCGGGGATTTTTCTCTCCATATATGGTTCTATTCTTCTTTCTAGGATTTAGAGTCCATTGGAGTGGGGCAGCTAATAAATTCAAATAAATAAATCTTAAGCAACACTGTGCTCATGTGAGGAATTAGTACAATGGTTCAATAATTTGCATCTTTCTTCTTTAGTATACAGATATATACACTGGCCTTTCTCAATCTCTATGCCATGCAGCTCCATATTTGCTGATGTAGAGCTGTTGGAACTAAAACTACCTCTTCTCCTATAGCTTTAAACAGTTCAGTAGGTATTTCATCTGGGTCTGATGCCTCTTGTACAGTATCTCACTTTCTAATGGAGTTGGTTCCTAAATGCATTTCTATACATGGGCGAGTATATATGTATCATGTACTATATGTATAAGGGACGTGGTGGCTCAGCGGGTAAGACGCCAGGCTTGTCGATCAGAAGGTCGCAAGTTCGGAGGTTCAAATCCCTAGCCCTGCGTGACGGAGTGAGCTCCCGCACTCGCCCCAGCTCTTGCCAACCTAGCAATTCAAAAGCATGCAAATGCAAGTAGATGAATAGGTACCACTTCGGTGGGTAGGTAACAGCGTTCCGCGTGCATCATGCCGGCCACATGACCGTGGAAGCGTCTTCGGACAACGCTGGCTCTTCGGCTAACAAACGGAGATGAGCACCGGCCCCTAGAGTCGGACACGACTGCACAAATGTGCGGGGGGAACCTTTACCTTTACAGCTTTTTGAGTTACCATAGACACACTAAGCCAACGGAAGGCAGCCTTTTTTGAGCCCCTTTGGAATTTTGAGAATTTTGCGTCATCCCGGCCACATAACGCTGGCTCTTCAGCTAACAAACAGAGATGAGCACCGGCCCCTAGAGTCGGACACGACTGCAGAAATGTGCAGGGGGAACCTTTACCTTTACTATATGTATATAAAAAGGTAAAGGTACCCCCCGCACATTTGTGCAGTCGTGTCCGACTCTAGGGGCCGGTGCTCATCTCTGTTTGTTAGCCAAAGAGCCAGCGTTGTCCGAAGATGCTTCCATGGTCATGTGGCCGGCATGACGCACGCGGAACGCTGTTACCTACCCACCGAAGTGGTACCTATTCATCTACTTGCATTTGCATGCTTTCGAATTGCTAGGTTGACAAGAGCTGGAGCTAGTGCGGGAGCTCACTCCACACGCAGGGCTAGGGATTTGAACCTCCGAACTCGCAGTCTTCCGATCGACAAGCCTGGCGTCTTACCCACTGAGCCACCACGCCCCTTATGTATGTATATATACATACATACATATACATACATATATTCCAGAATTATATTATGTATTCTGTTCCATACAAAGTATTTTCTCATTCCTTTTTTTCTGAAAACAAGCAATAGGATGTTTTTTTCTTATTGGGCTTTAGAGATGGCATTACATTAGCTCTCTTTTCACCAGTCTCCTGTAACATTGTGTTTTTCATAAGGAACCTGTCGTCATAGCTGCTCACTTTCCAGAACCAAAAATGCCTTGGTTCTAGAACCAAAAGTCAAAAAGTACCTTCTTGTACCTTTTGAAAGTGCTGTTTTGTTAATGAGCAATGTCATCCCACTTTGCTAGTTTCCTGGATAAACCCAGAGCTATGAATATCATGCCTGCATTGCAAGTTCCATTTAAGATAAGGACTAGTTCCCTTTCTTCAATCTGCAGGTTCCTCTTTGGCCATTTATGACAAATAATTTCCATTTTCAATCATTTTAGCTAGCTAAAAAATCAGTTAAATTATACAACAGATTAATTATAAGGAAAAACAACAGTTCTACAAAAATGTCTGTGTCCTTTGATTTTAGATAAAACACAATGGTATTACACCATTTTAAAGAGATCCCTCTTTTAAGTCAAGATGGACCATTTAAAGCTTTAATATGAATTTGTGTTAAAATATATAAAAAATATGAACATTTGTTTCTCTATTTTACATAATTTTAATCACAATATTTGCAAGCTGATTCATCTGATAAATTGACTAATATAGCAACTCTACACACAAACATACATGGAAGCAAGTCTGAAAGAAATGAGAAGGCCTAGCAGCTTTAGAATTGTATTGCAAGGTTGCACATTTTCTAGAAGTGGTCACAGAGCTACTATCTCTGACTTTAACAATACCTGAAGAATCAGATGTTACACAACAATGCTAATTTTTATTTTAATTGGAACTGTGTAATCTCTTGCTTTCCAACACTACTATTACAATTAGTACCGCTTTTGTCTTCAAAGCATAAGGTTCCTGCTCTGCAACAGAACAAATTCAAAGCAAAATAAATCAATAGAATTCCTAGCAAAAGTATATACCCAACCTTAACCAGCAGCTTTCTGCAGGCATTTATTAACTATATCTGGAGGCACTTCCATATGAAGACTCAGCTCTGCTCCGAGGGTGAACTGACTGTGACACCACCACAACCCCCATTTAGTTGGTGCCATCACTGTGCATGTGCAATCATATCAGTTCAGAGCATCCTTTCAACAGGCCGGGAATTCTCCTTGGCAAGCAAAAAACGCTGCAGCAGAAGCAGATGGTTTTGCTTTGATTTCAGTTGCTGGACAATAACTGAATTGGCTGAGCACTGATTGGCTTTGACATCTCTGCTGATCTATTGGTCAGAAGGAGTACATTCTGATTGGCTGTCAGCTCTCAGCAACTACGACACAGATTGTGCTAAATCTCAGATTGTTCGACCAGAGTTTACTTCATAAACCACACCTGGCTGTATGCACAATATGCTGAGCCATAAGCCATGGTTTGCAAATTACAGTGGCTGGGTTGTAGTTGAAACTATTTTCTGGTAACGCATGAAGCTAGTCTTAAAGTAGCAAAGTTACAATTTAGGCAATACTTCAAAAGAGAGGAACATTTATTTGAAAGACTCTAAGCTAAGACACCTACAACGTACTAGCTTTCCAAACGCAGACTAGTTTTGACTTGAGAAAATATTTACACTTGCTATCTCTCTTTGTTCCTGTACCCTACCTTCATATGCTTGTGGGAGCGTATTTGAAATTGACAGGAATGGACTGCACAGAATTTTGTATTTACTACAATGGTTCAGTATCCTGGCTCCTAAGTTGTTTCTTATTTGCATTGATAAAGATTAGTAAAACCAGCAGAACTGCCAAGGTTTTAAGGTCTAAAGTTGCAGAAGAGATTATCAGACAAGTCTCCCTAGAGAGAGCATTAGATGGCTCCAGTTTTTTTTTTTAAATCCCTATCCTTAGTTGCAAGTTGCAGGGGAGGATTCTTAAAAGTGCTCTGAGGACGTTCTTAACACTCATGCAGGTCAAGCTGAAGAAGGTGGACCTTCAGAAATGCAAAAACTAATCTATTTAGCATTTTAAAAGTGAGGAGAATGTATTTCTCTTAAAAATTAAAAGCAGAAAGAAAAGAGAGAGTTCATATAGTTCAGAACACATGTTTTCTGTGCAAAACTTTCTGAAGTTAGCCCCTGAGATCACTAAGCTGGGCTGGGAAAAAATCTCACGTCTCCAACCCTTGAGAGATAATGGCTGCATCCACAGAACACAGTTCACTGCATTACTGAATTAATCTATTTTAAGGATTTACACAATACACTGAATCATGAACTAACCTAACAGACTTGGTTCTCCCAACGTGCTAAGCCACAAAAAGCAAACCAGGAATAACACAATGAAGCTTAGCTTGTGCAGATGCATAATAGGTCTTTAACTGACCTGGTTTAGCATTTTGTGCAACCATCACCAATGTTTTATTGTGCTGGTTGAACCACTGGAATTAACACAGTATCAGGCAGCTTTGTAAGTTCCTACCTCTCAGACACCAACTCAGATGGAACTTTTTTTCCCTATTTTTTAAAATGTATTTTTGGGGTTGCTATATTTCACATTAAATCACTTTCAAGTTATATTTCTCCCTATGTAATTCTATCTCAACCAAATACAGCAGTTTGATACTTAGAGTGCAGTTGTTAAATAAAAGAATCCCTATTCTCCACTTCCATTCAGTTATTAATATTTTCAATTATTGTTGGATACAATAATTAATGAAATTTGTAAAATCTATTTAATATATTTCTATATATTAATAATTTCAATTATTAATGTATACAATGTATATTTGTATACAAATAATACAATTTGTGTAAGGTATACATATATATTAAACAAATACATTAAACAAATTTGAACCAGTATTTGTAAAGCCACAAGCCACTTTTTTTTTAAAAAAATATGGTATGCTAGTATATCAAAAAAAACAACTAACAACAACATCATAGTTTAAACACCTCAGGCTGAGGTTTTTCCTCTCTTAATTATTTTTCCCTCCCTTTTGTTCTTTGAATTTGAATGTTGCAGAAGCCCTTCACACTTCAAGATCTGAGAAAAGTGTAGGCTGAGTATGTGGTGAGGGAAAGGATGTTATCATAAAGGAGATCTGAGTGATTAATCTCTTTTTAGAATATGATCCTAGACTTCTGGTCTCACTATAACCTACAGCAGTGTTTCTCAACCTTAGCCACTTTAAGATGTGTGGACTTCAACTCCCAGAATTCTCCAGCCAGCAAGCTGGGAGTTGAAGTCCACACATCTTAAAGTGGCTAAGGTTGAGAAATAGTGACCTACAGACAAGAGCCACTTTATGGAACAGAGTTCTAGTTGAGGTGCAGAAATGCCCAAACTACAGGTACATGCCAAAACTTTGTTCCCCTTTCTAACATTCTTGACCAAGGATATGTTACATATACCTCTTGCATCAGGAGTGGGAAGAAGGTAACCTGGAAAACCTTGGTTGATCAGCCAGGGATTGTAAATTGTATCAGAATACTATGAACAAAATGAGTAAGCTAATGAGGTACAGAGAGAGCTAGGAGTAGATTTTTATATGAAAGTGTTATTTTTGGGACTCAGAGCAAATTTCTGGGCTTTTCACCTGGCTGTAGTTGACATATCTCAGGGAACTAATTAAAAACCAGCATAACAGAGCCAAACAAATCTGCAATCTGTTCACTCCTGTCATACACTACAGGGGCCTGTATTGGTTGCTGATAGTTCTACAGTGATGTTTTGGCTTCTGCCCCTGCTGAATTATGATCCTTTTCTTCTTTCCTTCTGGAAAGATTTAGGAAGGGCGCCTTTGTAAACAAAAACAAACAACAAAATAAAACACCCACCACTGATTGTGTGAATTGATAGAACAGTAGAAGTCAACACTTTCTACAGGTACATTTTTCAATGGGAAGGAATGAACTACACTGTGTTTTGAGGGAAACACACAATAATGACATCAATATATCAGCATTCAGGCACCTGCATATACTGGACTATAGTTAACATTGTTTTCAGCCACCTATTTACTAGATCCATGCCCCTCCTGGCTTTGAGGCGGCCACTTGGGAGGTGATGTGTGGTTAGATCCATACAGTGGGGTTATCCTCCTTGAGGGAGGGAGTGGTCCTGCTGGCCTTGAAGGAGGTGGTGGTGCATCATCCTTCCTCAGGAAGTCATTGTTCAACATTCCTGAACAATTTCCATCCAGTCTTCCTTTCAGGGAAGGTTGGTAAAAAGGTGGTTGGGCTGCAGCTCCAGAAGGCCTGGAGGAAACAGGTTATCTGGACCCTTTTTGGTCAGGTTTCAGACCAGGGCATAGTACATAGACAGCAATGACTGTGTTTGTGGATGACCTCTGGTGAAGCTGCCTTATTCCTATGATGTTGCTTTCAGCCCATTCTCAAACTGTGAGATAGGCTTGAGTCCTTAGCTGTATCAGTACTAATGTTTTTCTATTTATTCTGATAACATCCAAGGGCAGTCTCAAAGTATATAAAATCTGTTAAGCTTTGTTACTCATGACCTTGAAGAGAAGTCAGGTGACTGCAGTAACTGGGATCAGAAGCATTAGAGGCAGGATAGGAATTGGCAGTGGGGACTGTAAATTTCATGTCAAGAGAGTTTTCTGCCAATGCAAGAGGAGGAGGATAGCACTTCAACTCAACAGTGGCAAAAGGCACTATACTACTTCCCCCCTGCCCCCCTTATTTACAGGCCTTCTCTCTTATCAAAGCTGAAGCCTGCAGGGAAAGGAGAGATACCTCTTATCAGAGACTTTGGGACTCTAAAGTAGGCAAAAACATAAGCCACTGCTCTGGTTCCCCAATAGAAAGCTGGAGTTGTCACCTTCAGACTAAAAACCCTCATACTTTAGCCTGAATTCCAAGGGCAAAGGGCAATGGCCACATTGCCAAACAGAACCAATGGCTTTGAACATAGGCAACATACTTTTAATAATTGACAAGAAGCAGTATTGAAAGATAAACATAAGAAAATCTAATTCATCAATGTGCATAATTTTATTTTAAATAGGATACATTATAGTATATCTTAAAGAAAGGAGTAAACCAACAAAAAATGCAGCAGTTTTACCTTCCTCCAGTTCTAGCAACTGACCAAATGGGTGATATTCTAATTCAGGGGTGGGGAACCTTTTTTCTGCCAAGGGCCATTTGGATATTTATAACCGGGGACCGGGGGGTGGGGTTTCTGGGATTTCCGCGGACCGGGGGCCGGAGTTTGCGGGCGGGAGACAATCACAAGCACTGGGGGGTGGGGTTTGCGGGCGGGAGCCAATCGCGTGGAAGGGGCGGGGTTTGGAGGCGGGAGCCCCGCGGGCCTTATATGGCCCGCGGGCCTGACATTGCCCACCCCTGTTTTAATTGGACTAGAACATGGTATTTGATTTGACAAGTTTATGAGAAAAAAATAGAAGGAAATTTCATTACAGAGCTCCATCTCCTTGATGCCACCAGCATTCTACTATTCCACACTATTACTATTATCCACCTCTTAATACTTTTCAATAACTTTAAAAAAACAAGTAAGAAAAGAGTAATCTAGCTCCAAGATTACAGTATGCTAATGGGAACTAATCCATGCCAAGTGATCTTGACTATATCACCTAGATAATCCCTTCCCTGTTAACAAGAACTGTTGATTGAATGCTTAGATAACAATCTGTATAATCAGTTTTCTTTGAACATACAATATTCAAGACAAGAAAGGTCCATGAATGCTACACAACCTCCTATATCTTCCATACTGTTAAGCACAAGCATCTATCAGTTAGTGCCAACAGAAAAACACTCTAAAAAACAGAAAGCACTCTTCTATAGACTTGAGTCAGACTAAAAAAAAGTTGTCAACTGAATAATGAAGTGTAATTTTATAACTTTCCAAAATATGAATGTAGAGTTGAAGCAAAATCTCATGGTACCCACTATTCAAGGACATAGCCCAGATAATGTACTGTGTGACCTCATTCTATTATATTAGAACACAACTGAAATTGTACCATTAGTAATAGGATCAGCCATTTCCTTGGGAGCAATTAGACCCAGGTTCATTGCTGATTGACACACCATCTGGGTTTTTTGAATGAGGAAAAGCACCTCTGTTCTGTTCCCAACATTACTGCACTCATATGCATCTCTGCACACTTTATTATATTTTTAGACATAGGGAAGTACCTCTTTTGAAATATCATCTGTTCTCAAGCAGTGAAAAAAGCACTTGTTCTAGGTGAAAGCATATACTTTAGAGGCTGCATGATGCAAGAGAAGGAAATGGGTCTGTGTGTCATCTGGAAAACCTGGAAATAAAAAAAAAGAAAGGTTGTGACAAAAAATGCTTATAAACCCAAATGTCATTGATCTGTACCACTGTAATTTAGCAGAACAACCCACATTTTAAGAGTTTACTAACAGCCAGTTCACTTACTAAATACAACAACCTAACTGTGCAATCAAGTGTGCCTCTCAAGAACAAGCTGCACCATATCTGTTTTGCACAGGTACCTATACCACCAACTTTCCCCAGCCTGGTGCCCTCCACCGAAACTGGATTTCTACTCCTAGAATTCTCAGCCACTTTGCTGTGTGTTTGTGTGTGAGAGAAAGAGAGAAGAAAGAGTGTTCATGGGAGTAGGATTCACCTAAGAATTAATGAAGCTTATTTATATATACATAGAGAAGATAAGCCAAGCCTAGCAGCTAGCTAGGTAAATCCTATCAGGAGGACAGTAGCAAGCAAAAGGCTCCATGTGTATGCGCATGCATGGGTGCATCCCTCTCTAGGGAACAAAGGCAAGAAAAAAGACCCAGAGATAACCATCTCATAGACAAAGGGGAAGCATGGCAGAGAGAACACAGACTTAACGCTCTCTTTACATCCACTTCCCCAAGGAGTCAGCCCCACTGAAGTCACACTTGTAACATGAAATGCCCCCTCCCTCAAACTGCTATTGGCTGTAAGAATAGGAGAACAAGCCAGAATTGTTGCTCTAAGCCTTGACACATGGAGCATTCTTTGTAGAGAAAGAAGGGGTTTAAACTCTTTGTTTTGTTGGTTAGGTTTATAAACCATGTTATAGAGTTAACCCTAAGACAGTGCAAAATAAATAATTCCTTACTTTATCATGAAGAAAAAGGGTTAACAACATTGTATCTACATTGGCTAAGTTCATATACTGTGCTAAAATCTAACATGGTTTGTCTCTTTCAGCATAACACAGTATGATAATGTAGCCAATAAACAAACTTTGGCTTGGTTTTAATAGCAAGCCACAGTTTCAAATCATGGTTTGGTTTGCAATACTGAGTGCAAACTTGGCTAATTGTCATATAATTTCCTGTCTTATGGCTGGTTTCTGTGTCTCTCCTAATCCTTTAACCAATCTGCAAAGATGCAGGACAAGAATAGTTTTAAAAGGAAGGAAAACTACCCAGGAATTGACAAAACAAGGCATGACTCTGGCTTGTGCAATATAATTAAAACAAACTATAGTTAATCATGCTACTTGAAATAGGACCATTAAAGCCAAAAGACCAGAACACCTCCTTGCCAGCAATCAACACCCAGATATGCAAAGATTAACACCAGGATTAGTACCAGAGGAACAATCAAACAGCACAATATACCCTAATCAAGGAACTATTAACTCAGTCAATCAACCAAGCAGCAAACAACAACCCAATCAAGGAACTCCTAAGGCATAGCTTTCCAAACTGTATCGCGACACAATACTGTGTCGCCTGTGGGGCCCAGGTGTCTCGCGTCAAAACCCAGAAGCCCTGATGGTGTGCCGCCGCCGCATGGTCGTGCGCACGGCGGCAGGCCATCAGCACTTCCAGGTTTTTGCACGGCACACCAGGACACCGCTGCCGCCACCGCTGCGGCACGCAAAAACCTGGAAGCACTGCCGCAACCACCACGGCGCTTCTGGGTTTTCTCGCATGCCACCATTGGTGTGTTGCCACGGGAAAAGTTTGGAAAGCCCTGTCCTAAGGAGAGAACAACACCTCCACCAACACAAGCAGGACAAGCCATGGTATATAAACAGAGAACAAGTCCCACTTTTCGCACTGAAGATGTTGCCTAGTCTGGCAATGAAACATCTGCAAGAAAACAACAAGGCTCAGAGAGCACCAAGGACTCCACCATTTTTCTTTGTTGGATCTAATAGTTCTGCAGAGGGGTGCAGGTGGGGGGAGAAAAGGAGAACAATACTGCCTCAATAAAATGAACCGACTCTTCAAGCAGCAGATCTGATCAATGATCTCCTTTGCGTAACATCTCTTTTGGCCTTGAGTCCTGAGTTTGCAGCTTGAAAGAGGAAGGTGGAGAAAAGATCTCCCTTGAATTAGCCAATTTCTAGGTTTCTTTTATCCAGCACTCAAAGTTCTTAAAGGCCAATACCCAAGTATCATAAATCAAGCCAGCTTCAAAAACATTTAAGAATCGTTCTAATGATGAATGAAACTCTTTCCCTCCTTTCTTCTCCCCCACTCCTTCTCAGAACAGAAAGGAAAAGGGTTGGGATTGGATGGGGGAATGCTGCTAACGGAAAAATACTTTTTAGAGGCGGCCTTGCCAGGAAACCCTAGGCACATCTGCTCTTAACGGGTTTCAGCTGAAACTACTGAAAATATACATGGGGCTATTTATATGGAACAGCTTGTATACATGATAAGATTACAATTTGGAGGATAACAATGGGCTTAACTATGGAAAAAATAAGCCTGCTAAAACTTCTTTTCTACACATGGCTGTAACATTTTACCGCATATGTTGTTGAGGGGCACCAAAATTTGTTGAGAATTAGGAAAATCTCAGCATTTCCAGATTAGCATCAAACAAACTCAAGAAGTTTCAGCAACTTTCTGCCAGGACTTAACTCCTTAGTCTACAGAATTCCTAGTGAGTGACAACTTTGCTCAGTCAGAAGATCCTGAAGGATGTGGGCAAAACCAAACAATTTAACATTAAAAATCCCTGAATAAATCTCTCCATTATCTTGTTTTAGGGCCTGTAAATATCTTAGATATTCCATATGTGTTAGATGTTGATTGTATTGTATTAATCATACAAGAACGGAACTGCCATGGCAAAAAAATCTCTGTACACGGGAGAAAGCCCATAGAGTTAATATAACAGGCACTGTGTTGAGCAGCTGTCATGGTGCAGAGAGGAAAGAATGCCTGGGTGCCTGAAGCAGCTCTCTGCTTTCATCAAAATGTGAAAAGCAGCCCTGCGCTGTTGCCCCACAAGCTCCACCCCTCTGGGGCATGTGTGTGATATCCCAATGCACACAATGAGCAGGGTTGTGTCATGGCGGCATAACGCTGGTTTCATAATTCTGCCCCCCATTCCATCCCCCCTCTCTGAGATGCTGCTGGATAGAAGAGGCTGTTTGTAGAAACGTATTTATTATTTATTTATTTATTTATTATTATTTATTAACCAATCTCTTCGATTGGTATTTATTAATTACAATTATTTGTATGCTGCCTACCTGAACACCCCTGACTTGCAACAGTGCATTAAAAACCCATTAAATCCAAAATATTAAAAACTTTAATCTTAAAAAAAATGCTGCTCTCTTTCATCAAACTCAGGCAACTGAAGTAACATAAAAAGATAAATTTCACTCCTCCAAAAGCCTGTGCCAGAGGAAGGCCTTCACCTTTTTCCTAAAAGATAAAGGGATGGAAGCCAGCCTAACTTCAGAGGCTGAGTTGTTCCAGAGTGAGGGAGCTGCCAGTGACAATGCCATTTTCATGTTCAATTCCCTTAATTTCTCTTGGGGTGGGCATCTGCAGGTCATGTTGGGCAGATAGATTCTACTGGAGAAGACAGCCCTGAAGGTGGCATTCAGAAGTTCAGAATGAATAAAGTATCCTTCATTGTAAAGGCCGCTGGAATGACTGAAAAGCCAAGTGGGACACTTTAAAACAGGCAAAACACTAGTCCCTAAGCCCAGACGAAGGGTTTTAGGGCACCTAGTTGACCTTGGTTGATTAAAAAAAATAGAGTCAGACCTGATTATTACTTGAACTGAAAGACACCAGGAAATTCCAGGACAGCATGCTAGATTAGGAAACTGAAAAATATCCCATAAGAAGGCAATGGCAATTCACTTCTGAACTGTTGTCATGAAAATTACATGAGGTAATTTGGTTGTCTTGAAAGATCCTGGTTCTTGCTTCCAATTCTTTACAGCTTTACACTCTGTTTAAGTAGCTTATCAAATATGCTTAAGCAGTTTGCTTGGATTAATAACTTCTCTGGAACTGGTGCCCTTAAGGTATGTTGGATAACTCCCATAATCCCCATTGGCTATGTATGCTAAGAGTAAAAAGGGGTTTGTCACTCAACATGTCTGCAGGGCACCTTGTTGAGGAAAGGTAGCTTGAAATGTTCTTTGACAAAGAATTCTCTGCATCCTGTCCCCAAATGATGAACTTCATGGTTGTATAGTCAAAGCCCGGAAAACCCACAACAACCAACTTCATGGTTGTTTTTGAGGAAGTCCCCACAGTTACATTGGTTTAAGCTCCTGCTTCGCCTTTTACTGTCTTTGATCATCCTCTGCCAAAACTATGGGTTAATATAACGTTCTGTCATGAGATAGAGAACTTGGCACTGCAAAATACAAATGCGCCACATGAAGCAGAGGTATTAAAATTGTGCTATCAGAGACAATAAATTAAATTGCCATCCAACAAACCCTTTAAGGAGGTCTGACATAACCACAGCAGATTTTTCATTTCCCACTACACCCTGCTGTGGATCTTCACCTGTTTTATTAAATCATAAAGTCTCTTTTTAATAACTGACCCAGCAGAAAACAATAGTGAATGACAATTTTCATTAGATTTGGATTTTTTTTTCCAGTTGCAAGCAGAGAGTAGAAAGTGCATATTATTTACTTTCTTTGCAGAGTTAATTTTGGTATGTTTTTGCACTCAGTAAAATTGGTTTGATTGCAGTTCTATTTTGCTTTTAAAAGAAAAATTGCAGTTGAGTTCAAATAATTCCCAACAACATACAATTACAGGAGTAAGACCACTTTTGATTGGATACAAAACTAGTTTTTTTTCCAGGGGACTGGAAACTGGTTGGGAAATAAGCACAGGTTTTTTTAACTAATGTATCTCACTTTGCCTCTGGGTAAAGGAGGTTCTGTGAGTTTTTGTGTTCCTTCAAAAACCTGCCAAACCTGTTTAGTTGGATTTGATAGCAGGAGAGAAGAAGCCCCAGCTCTTGCCAACCTAGCAATTCGAAAGCATGCAAATGCAAGTAGATGAATAGGTACCACTTCAGTGGGTAGGTAACAGCATTCCACGCGCGTCATGCGGCCACATGACCGTGGAAGCGTCTACGGACAACGCTGGCTCTTCGGCTAACAAACGGAGATGAGCACCGGCCCCTAGAGTCGGACACGACTGCACAACTGTGCGGGGGGAACCTTTACCTTTTTATCTCACTTTGCCTCTGGGTAAAGGAGGTTCTGTGAGTTTTTGTGTTCCTTCAAAAACCTGCCAAACCTGTTTAGTTGGATTTGATAGCAGGAGAGAAGAAGCATGTGTTTATCACAGGAAGCACAGACTCTCTGAAACCACTTTCCTTATTCCTGAGAGCTACTCTCCGAATCCCCTTCATGGATCACTGCCTTGTCGTGGCGAAGGGGCTTGCGTAACTCAATGAAGTCAGGTCAAGACGGACAGGTCATGACGGAGAGTTCTGACATAACGTGGTCCACTGGAGGAGGGAATGGCAAACCACTCCAGTATCCTTGCCAAGAAAACCCCATGGACAGTATCAAAAGGCTAAAAGATATGACGCCGGAAGATGAGCCCCTCAGGACGGAAGGTGTCCAATATGCTACTGGGGAAGAGCGGAGGGCAATTCCGAGTAGCTCCAGAAAGAGTGAAGCGGCTGGGCCAAAGCCGAAAGGACGCTCAGTTGTGGATGTGTCTGGAAGTGGAAGGAAAGCCCGATGCTGTAAAGAACAATATTGCATAGGAACCTGGAATGTAAGATCTATGAATCAAGGTAAGATGGATGTGGTCAAACATGAGATGACAAGATTGAACATCGACACTTTGGCCACCTAATGCGAAGAGAGGACTCACTGGAAAAGACCCTGATGCTGGGAAAGACTGAAGGCAAAAGGAGAAGGGGACGGCAGAGGATGAGATGGTTAGATAGCATCACCGATGTAACGAACATGAACTTGAGTAAACTCCGGGAGGCAGTGGAGGACAGGAAGGCCTGGCGTGCTATGGTCCATGGGGTCACGAAGAGTCGGACACGACTAAACGACTGAACAACAAAAACTCTCCATTGTATATTAGCCATAGATATTTCTCCTAGATGTCTCTGCTGAGAATCATTTCAGAAAATATGTGGGGGAAGAGGAAAAACTGAAAGACACTTAAAAAACGTAAAAATTGGAAAAGTAGGTCAAAAAGGATTGATAGCAATCTTATTGTCTCAAGGCACTAAGTAACTGTGTACCCGTGAGAACGGTGCCCTCAGAACCGATGAACTGCAGCTCACCACATTTCTACCCGTCTGATAGACGGAGCTACTCTTTTCTGGTTGCAGAGTCGTTACTGCTGAAAGGAAGCAGCAGTAGGGTCATCTCGTCCATCTCATTGCATCAGGCTATGATTTATTTCATTATCCTTAAGCCTTCCCTGATAGATGATGCATGTCAAGTTGAGATGGTGATGTCATAACCTCCTCATGTTTCCTGTTCCATTCCACTAACCACTCTAATAACTATGGCAGCCTTTCTCCCCCACAAATCTCTGTGGAGCATCTGCTGTTGCTGCTTGCAGAATCCCAACGGCCATTCACTGTTGCGCTTTGTGCTGCCTTTGTTAGCAAGTAAATGCTTTCATTAGTGGCTGCTCATACTTTATTTGTAGAAGAGATCTCAATCTTGTTGTCTAGACTTAATGGGTGACTTAACTGGAGTTTTGCCATAGATTTCAGCAGAGGGAGGCTTTCTCCAAATATGGCTGCATAGTGTGCAAATAATGATTAGCAAGTGGCAAACTGGAGTCTCTAAGGTGGGGCATCCACTCCTTATTTTACAATTGCCATTCCAGACATGATGCCCATTGTTTCCTCAATAGTGACCAGATTCTGTATCTTTGGTTCTGCATTCACATTAATTGAATTCAATTTCCATTGTGCATATATGAGCATGTGTGTGTATATGACCAATTCTCAATAAAGTAGTGGCAATGCCATAAAATGTTTTGAATGATTAGTACACATAGAGTTCCTTGCAAGACATCAGTTATTTTTCACATTGGTCTGGGGCAGAATAAGAGGTTTGGAATTTATAATTTGAAAGAGAATTTTTATAAAATGATGTACCATTGGTATTTAACACCGGATAAGTTATTAAAAATGTTTAATGGGGTATCAAATGTTTGTTGGAAATGTTCTCATGGTGAAGGAACTTTTTACCATCTTTGGTGGACTTGTGAGAAGGCTAAGAAATTCTGGGACCAAATATGCCTTATGATTCAAATAATCCTTAAAGTGGGTATACAGTTGAAGCCATCTTGGTTTTTCTTGATGCTTCCGCCATCTTTTTTTCTTTCCCTTGAAAAGCAGATACCTCTACAGGTGTTCTGATTGGCAGCGCTAGGAAGCTGTCGAGAAGCACCCTGAGGCCTATGGATTACAACATTTCTGGGTAAGTGAGCTTTCTACTGACCCAAGTAGATTTTACAGGGAGAGAACAGTCAGAGTACTAGATTTTGCATGAACCTCTCCTTTACAATTTATTGCCTTGACTCTGAGTTTTACAGCATTATTGCCTTCAGTTTACAAGTTGAATATTTACACAAATGGATTTAGGTCAAGACGAAGGGCAGGTTTTAAATGTCCCATGACCACTGGCATTCTGAACACATTCTCATTTACAGCAGATTGCTGGTTTAACTCTGCAAATGCTGGTATTACCCATGTTGCCAGATGATAATTACAATGGCCCCTAATCTATAGTCATACCTTCCATCTATTCACATTGCATGTTGTTAGTCTGCCACAGCAAGCAAACAGCTTAACCAAAGTCATGGGAGGATATATATTTAGCACACAACAAGCAAAGGCAGCAAAATTAAAGAGCAATTGAAACAAAGAGAGAACTATGTATATAAAGCAAACAACTCTTAAACTCTACCAGGGTGTTCACAAATCTTAACCCTAACTGCCCCATTTTGAAATAATCAGATGTGTAAATATAAGATTTCCTTCCTCCCTTCCCCATGTGCACCTTCAACAGTTCTCTGCCACAGAAGGTGAAGCTTTTCCACTAGGATATGGAAAAATATGGATGGGGAAAGCTTAACCCATTTCTATTTTTACATGCCAGGCTCCTGTTAAAGGTCAAATCGGAGGAGGAGACAGCTAAATCTCCCTTCTCTCTCTCCACAGCTTCTACGATTGCGCTTCTTCAGTCACCTCAGAGACATTTCCCTCTCTCCCACCTCCCCAAGAGTCCTCTCCGTAATGGTGGCTGGAGTTGTTCGTGCTAAAACCACCCCCCAGCTGTTTCTGCCCATGTGGAACTCTTTAGGGATCAGTGTGAATGGCATTCCCATCAGGCCAGTTGGATCAATGACTTCACTGGCCCCCACTGGCCCCTGTGCTTGCTTCCCCTGCACACAGCAGACAGCATTTGTTCTTCAAAGCGCTGGTTCTCCACACGCTACATTCCGGCCTGGAGCCTCTGTCAGTACACAGCAACTCATTGAGATAACACGGAGGCCAGGATAGCACAGGCTGCTCCAGGCACAAGGCACTGCTAAGCTCCCCAAATGTTGTAAAACAGGTCAGATTAGGATAACGCAAACACACACCAATGATGTTAACCAGTCATTGCTTTGGCCACCTGCCAGGTGACACCTAGTTTATTTCTGCATTAAAAAGTGCTCTGCCAGTTTTGGAACTGGTTCTCTTTTGCAGTGATTGAAGTATTATAAAGCAACATTCTTCTTGTTGATACAGACGTGATCCGTATTGTTTTCAATATTTGAAACACATGGTTCATATCAAGAGTGTAGCCTGTGGTTGAGGAGGGTGGGGTGGGGGATGGTGAGGAAGAGATTGCAAAGTTTATTCAGCTTATACAGATCTTAGTATTCTCTTCAGAGTTCCAGCTTACAGAGCCTTAGCCGTTTTTTCTCACTCAGCAGAAAGTATCCATCCTGTGCCAAATGGGACAGTTTCACACTAAAGCATCCAAATGGGACACTCTTTAAAGTAACCAAACCCCAAAACTCTCAAGTCTTCCTGCATGAGCTTTAGGTTCCTCTGATAGATTTGCCATTTGAGGCTTAATTGTTCCTTGTTTGTGGGGAGAGTTAAGATCTCCAAATACTAATCCATGTAGAATGGAAATAAACATTTTTATTCCCCACCCCCACTCCATGTTGCCTTCCATGCATTGATTACTGAAGAACGAACATTTAAAATAGCAGTCACTATTTTTTTTGGAGCTGCATCCAAGGCCTTTATGACTCACAGGCAGCCTGACGCCTCAGCTTTTGCACCTCTGATCTAACATAAGGAGACTTGGAGGACATGTGCAATTAGTGATATTCAGATGTTGCAGATAAAGTCAGACACTCTTCTCTGAGTGCCAAAAGAGGCATAATAGAGGTGCTAGTATGCACAATCAGCTCACCTTCATCTCCAGTGCAGAGTTTGTGTGCATTTGTAATCTTTAAATAAATGAATAGCACAGTCTTCCCTGGACATGGTGGATCTTCAGATGCAGTTCAACACATCTGCAGGGCACCCGGTTGGGGAAAGCTGCAAGTGTATATGCATCCAGACCATGTACAATTAAAAGCAACCCACTAATAGCATAATGCATATTTAAGTATCCGAAGCAGAATATATAAATTCTTGTCCAGGGTAAATCATCTTACCATCATCACTATCCAGCTTTCTAATCCTGTAACATTTCTAATAATATGATCTGCGTAACATCCCTAGTAATAACTGAATAACATCAGTATACTCATAAAAGATGTAAGTGCCCTAACACCACCCAACTCTGTACTTTGATAATATTACCCTGATCGTGTATACAGCTCTAGCAACACGTCAAGTGATGTACAGAACATAAAAGTGGCATGGTTCCTAGCCAGAGGATCTCCCATTTATAATGCAGTTAATACCCAGCCTAGGTGACCAGGGGAGTCAGAATCTCCATGGGTCTATCTAATGCCTACTGAATGAACCAAAGAGTCAGGAAGGTCATCCCAGAACTGCAGGACAGTAATCAAAAATGCCTCATTATGCACTCTATGTCTGATATGCCATGCAATGACTTATCTAAAAGACTGTTCTCTGTATATCTGAATCGGATTTTCTATTTAAAGCATGTTGAACCAGGCTGGGTATAGATTTGTTGTTGTTGTTCAGTTGTTTAGTCGTGTCCGACTCTTCGTGACCTCATGGACCATAGCACGCCAGGCCTTCCTGTCCTCCACTGTCTCCCGGAGTTTGCTCAAATTCATGTTCATGACATCGGTGATGCTATCTAACCATCTCATCCTCTGCCGTCCCCTTCTCCTTTTGCCTTCAGTCTTTCCCAGCATCAGGGCAGCCTATTTATCAGGTCATAAATTTGGTCTCTCTCTGTGTCACACACACACACACGCACAATGGAGGGAGAGAGAGAGAGAATATGCTCACACCACATAGTGCTCTAGACTAGATCCAGTCCCATGGGTTATGGTAGAAAGGCATACCCATATTTATTGTGAAGCTGATTTCCTCTTTGGGGTACGAGCAGAAGAACAGTTTCTTATTCTGAATTCAAACTTTCTACTCCCTACTATTTAAAAGCATTGTTTGGTACAAGGTAGGGCAGCAGGATTAGTGAGCAGGGTGAAGATCAAGATTTGGTGTTTTTTAGAAACAGCAGTATAGCTGCCACCAAATTTATCAGGCGTAAGCAGTTTTTAAGCTGGTTTCCTTGGGGAGGAGGAGAATGTTTAAAAAGAGCCTTGTGGACCAGAACAAAAGCACAGCAGCCCCCCGTTTCTTCTGGAGCCACAGTCCCCTGCATTTGCAGAAGCCCTTAAGCAGGGACTGAAGGCGAGACCTCCAACATGGGTGTTCTCCAGTGACAGGTATTCAAAGCCCCATAGCCTCTGGAGCTGGAGGGAGACGAAGCCAAGAGCCAGCTTGGGTCTTCCTCTGGCCTTCAGCCACTCCAAGCCATGACCCCATCACCAAACGTTTTGTGGCTTAAAACTCAGCCTTCCTCCGGCATCTCTAGCAGCCTAAAAATACCTTTTACTTTTCACCACCTTTTGCCATAAAACACCTTTGCCATATTACAGGACGTTGGACTGCCTCAGGGACTAGGATATTGGGGAGGCAATGACAGCCTATTAGGAACAGTCTGTAGCTCAAAACCACAGGCAAACCAATCTATCAATAGAACAAATGAAATGTTAAATAAATAAAAGGAAATGCACTGTGCTCTCCCCCTCCAAACCCAAACCAGTCAACTGTAGCCACTGTGGACAATGTGGCAACAGCTTTCAGTCGCTGGCTCCACCTGGAACCTGAAATGTGGCAAAAGAACAGCGAACGCAAAGGAAATCTTACACACACAAACACACATGCATGCACACCCGCCAGCAGATTACAGCAAACTACACTCCTGCCTTTTAATGAGGGAGCGCACCTCAGATTGCTGAGGGCTAGCTGTTAGCCTGGCAGAGCACGACTCCTTAATGGCTAACAGAGGGGTTACAAGCTGTGCTGTGGTGGACTAGAGATGGCTCTGGAAGTTGCATGAACCATTCCCGTGGCTGACAGCTACACAAACACACCCATCCACCCATGCAGAGCGGTGGAGAGAAAGGTTTTTGCCAACAGTGTAATTAAAAGGACATAAGCTGCAAAAAGTACAGTTAAGGGCCAAGCATGAATGGAACCGATAGCCTTGGCTCTCGTGCAGCATGTGGTGGGGGTGGGAATCGGGGGAGATGGAAGAGGTAGAGTCTCAGTCTGTAATTCATAACTTTCCCTGCTTGGAACCTCTCTTCTCATAAATTAACTGGTTACGAATTTCACACAAGAGGCACAGATGTAAAGTTCCAAATTATCACCTGGAAATGTCGCTTGTGGGCTAGAAACCAGGAGTCTGTGAGTTTTAGTCCCGCCTCAGGCATGAAAGCCGGCTGGGTGACCTTGGGCCAGTCACTCCACTACAGAACACAGTATCTTGCAGAGAGACCTCAATTATAACACAGAGGATGCAAATAAATTAGAATTCTTTGCAGCTTTCGAAGCAGCATTGAAAACTACAGGACTTACTACAGAAACCCAAGAGAATGTAAGACAGATAATCATACCACAAAGCAGAAGGACATGGAAACAGAACCAACTGAAAGCAGAAGACAGAGCAGCCCTCAAAAACCTAAAGATGGACCAAAATATCATCATCCTCCCAGCAGACAAAGGTCGCACCACCGTCATTATGGACAGATCACAATATATACAAAAAGCCAAAGATTTACTTGAGGAAAAAGAAACCTACACCCCAGTAAACACCAATCCGATACAGAAACTGGACAACCAGGTCAAAAGAATCCTCAACGACCTAACCAAGAAAGGTCAAATCACTAAAGAAGAACAGAGACGGATGAAAAGCAGTGGACCCATCATCCCACGCTTCTACGGACGCCCCAAAATACACAAGCCTGACATACCACTCCATCCAATTGTATCATTACCAGGGACCCCCACATACAACATAGCTAAAGAACTTACAAGAAAACTTGGGCATCTCACAGAGGAGAGTGAATACTCTATCAACTCCCCACTACAGTGCCTCCAGAAAATCAAAGACCTAAAAATAGATGAAGATGAAATTATGGTGTCATTTGATGTCACTGCACTCTTTACGCCCATAGACCAAGCACTAGTGATTGAATCCATGGCAGCAGTTCTACGTAACACACCTGACCTAACTAGATACACTAAGATCAAAATACCCAGAATCATGGACCTCATCAACCTCTGCCTCACCACCTACTTTCAGTTTGATGGACAAATATACCAACAAATCAAAGGAACACCTATGGGATCACCACTCTCAGGACTCATAGCAGAGATAGTAATGCAACGTCTAGAAAGGATAGCACTCCCACACATACAACCCAAAGTATGGATCCGGTATGCAGATGACACCTTCGTCATAACAAAAAAGGATCAACTGGAGGAAACACATGAAGCCATCAACAACATCTTCAAAGGAATAAAATTCACAAGGGAAGAAGAAAACAACAACACACTACCCTTCTTGGACATCCTCATCAGTAGAGGAAATGATGGCATTCTAGAAACACAAGTCTACCGGAAATCTACCCACACTAACCAAGTGCTCCACTACCAAAGCAATAACCCTACCTCACACAAGAGGAGCTGTGTAGGAACACTATTCAGACGAGCACAAACGCACTGCAGCAACCCAGAGCACCAGAAAAAGGAAATAGACCACTTATATAGCATCTTCCAGCAAAATGGATACCCACGCAACTTTATCAAAAAGTGCCTGACCACTCAACCCACCACAGCAAAACCAACAGAAGCTATGAAAAGGCCAGCTTTTACAGCTGGCCCAGCATCACAAGACAAAAGAGAGGCAAACTAAGAAATTTGACATTCTTCTTTCTCACAGCAAGCAGAAACAAGGAACTGGAGAAACCGCTGGGAAAAACAACAACAACAGGACCACGGAGGACAAAAAGAACATGTGGGTGAAAAATCTCTCAGACAGAGAACTCACCCAACCAGAGAGAGATGTCCTAGCCAAAGGTCTTAATTTTGCCATCACTCCCAAGCAAGTTCCGGTTGTGGAGCTCATTACAGCCACAGAATCTGCCATCCACAACAACCACCTACCTTTTGAGGAAGCAGAACAACTCCGGCTTAAAATATCTGCAGCTCTGTCCAGTGCTCAACCTCCTCTCCCCAACCTTACCGTCCAAGAGAGGAGAGCCCTGACAGCCCTCAGCAAAGATGAAACCATCACCATTTTACCTGCTGACAAAGGAAGATGTACAGTGGTTCTAAACACTGCGGACTACCACAATAAAATTACCTCACTTTTGGAGGATCACCATACATATGAAAAACTGAAAAGAGACCCCACCAACAATTACAAGAAAAAGGTAATAGACAGTTTGAAACAATTGGAACATGATGGCTCCATCGATAGGATTACCTACCACCGTCTGTATCCTGGAGAAGCCATCCCCTGCATCTACGGACTTCCTAAGATCCACAAGGAAGGAACACCCCTCCGACCCATAGTCAGCAGCATTAATTCGGTAACATACAACATTGCCAAACACCTCTCTACCATACTAGCACCTCTAGCTGGACACTCTGAACACCACATCCATAATTCGGAAGAATTCGTTTCCAAAGCAAAGATCCTGAAACTGGATACAGATGAAACTATGGTCTCCTTCGATGTGTCCTCCCTTTTCACCAGCATCCCCACCACTCATGCTCTATCCGCTGTCAGGAAGAGACTAGAAGAGGACAGCACCCTTGAAAGGAGAAACCATCTCAACCCAAACCAGATCTGCCATCTTCTGGACCTGTGTCTTAACACCACTTATTTCTCATACAGAGGTAACTTTTACAGACAAAAACACGGCTGTGCCATGGGTTCTCCTGTGTCACCCATTGTGGCCAATTTATACATGGAAGAAGTGGAGAAGAAAGCACTCAACACATTCCAGGGAACGGTGCCCACCCACTGGTTTAGGTATGTGGATGACACCTGGGTCAAAATCAAGGCCCAGGAAGTACAGGCCTTCACGGACCATATAAACACTATAGATGCCAACATTAGGTTCACCAGAGAAGACACCAAAGACAACAGACTGGCATTCCTAGACTGTGAAGTCCTCATTGGGACCGGTGGCAAGCTAGAAATAGGGATCTACAGGAAACCCACACACACAGATCAATATCTGATGTTTGACTCCCACCATCCACTGCAGCACAAACTAGGAGTCATCAGGACATTGTCACACAGAGCAGAAACCATCCCCACCTCCATGGATTCCAAAAAGAATGAAAATCAGCACCTGAGAACAGCTCTGAAGGCCTGTGGATATCCAAATTGGGCCTTCACTAAATCTAAATCTACCAGACCTAAAACAGCGACAGATAGGGCTGAGACTCAGAGTAAACGGAAGAACCTGGTCATTCCTTACATGGCTGGTGTGTCTGAAAAGATAAAACGGGTATTTGGCAAACACCACATACCTGTATATTTCAAACCCACCAACACACTGAGACAGAGGCTTGTACACCCCAAAGATCAAACTCCAAAACACAAGAAAAGCAATGTAGTTTATGCAATCCAGTGCAGTGAGGAGTGCTCTGAACTCTACATTGGAGAAACCAAACAACCTTTATACAGGAGGATGGCCCAACACAGGAGAAGTAACACCACAGGACCAGAGTCAGCAGTTTATCTTCATCTAAAGGAAAAAGGACACTCATTTGAGGACATTAATGTTCACATTTTAGACAGAGAAGATAGGTGGTTTGAGAGAGGGGTCAAGGAATCCATTTATGCCAACTTGGAAAATCCTTCCTTGAATAGAGGTGGGGGCCTCAGGCACAATCTTTCCCCTATTTTCCTTCCTGCTTTGTCTTCTGTGCCTAGGAAGATTAAGACCATTTCGCAAGCTCAACAGCAGCAGGGTAATCTTAACGATCCTCCTTTAGATGATAAAGGGACTTAGAAATAACATCTCAAAATAACCATGACCTAGCCCCAGGTGCAAGGTCACACAGCCACCTAGAAACATATTTAAGGATTCCCTTACTAACTTTGCTCAGACTGAAGAAGCTCCTTGGATAAGGAGCGAAACGTTTCCACTGAGAAAATAGAAATCCAGTTGACATGATTCAAGCTACAGACAAGGCTCAGAGAGCACCATGGACTCCACAGTTCAACTCTGAGCTACAAATATTCTCTTCAATCAGTCACTCTCTCTCAGCCCAACTCACCTCACAGGGTAGTTGTTGTGGGGAGGAGGAAGGAAGGAGTATTAGGTATGTTCGCGGACTTGAGTTATTTGTAAAAATAATAAAGGCGGGATAAATAATAATAATAAGAAGAAGAACAACAATAATAGGATGCAGCTGCTGTGTCCCCTCATCCCACTGCTCCTTTCTCTCCTAACTGGTTTGGCTGTTCCCCTCCCTCTAATTTGTTTGTTTGCATTTTTGAATGGGAGGCTAGACTGAGCTAGATTTGACATTAAATACACCATATTTGCATTTAATGGGCAAAAGGAATATTGCTCCCATAAGTTTGGCAAGCATTTGATGACATACCTAAACCATAAAAAAGGACACCACAGTATTTTTCTAACAGATAAATAGCAGACACTGGAGGGGGAGGAGATGAGAGCTGAATAAAGATCAGGCTTGAACCAGCAGGAAAGTGGGGTTCAACCCTTCCTCCCTGCAGCATCTACTTGCATGGTTCTCACCAGGAACCATTTAGACCGGTGTTTCTCAAACTTGGCAACTTTAAGACGGGTGGACTTCAACTCCCAGAATTCAGAATTCTGGGAGCTGAAGTCCACCCATCTTAAAGTTGCCAAGTTTGAGAAACACTGATGTAGGCCACCCACTATTCTTTCTGATAGTTATGCCCCCCTGCCCCCCTTTTAAGCTTTTGTTCTGATTTTAGTTATAATTCCTAAGCCATCTCAGGCAAGCCATGCTTCTTCCAGTCTCTGGGGATAATGAGTTAAAGCTGAGCTGTAGTTCTCTGGCTCAGCATTTGGGAGAGCAAAACATGCCTCAAATTTACCCTAGATTGGTTCAGAGCAGCAATCATCTATTTCCTGGATGTTGTCATTCTCAGAATTGTAACACATCAATGTGCCATTCTGAGCAGACTTCTGAATTACAAAAAGGGTAGTTGCCAGTCACAAAGAGGACTGCCTTGGCCTTAGTCCTAGCAAATGTCAATCCTCCCCTGACCTCACCACCTGCAGCTGTGAAATTGGGGCCTTTCGGCCAGGCAAATATTGGCCCATCTTATGTTTGCTGTAAAATGTCAATTCCTAAGATACACTCAGGACACAGTAAAGCAGTATTTCTCAACCTTGGCAACTTTAAGATGTGTAGACTTCAACTCCCAGAATTCCCCAGCCTGCTTTGCTGGCTGGGGAATTCTGGGAGTTGAAGTCCACACATCTTAAAGTTGCCAAGGTTGAGAAACACTGCAGTAAAGGTTCTTTTTCCTATGGGCTGATCCACTTTTTCCTTCCTTCCTTTATAAATGTGATTGCAAATTCTGCCCTCTTGACCTCACTTCTCCCTACCAATGTTACAAGATTCATGAAATGAAGATGAAGGGGGGGGGGAAGCATAAATAATGCCTTGCTCCCATTTTCAGTCACAATTTCATCATCTTACATAAAGGAAAGTCAGTAAAGCATAGCTTTCCAAACTGTGTGTTGGGACACGTTAGTGTGTCGGCTGCAGTGTCTGGGTGTGTCGCGGCTCCGAGCCCTGCCAGGATTCTGCGCAGATCCTAGTGCCTGCCTTGTGCCTTGCTGCCTCCAAACCTGCTGTGATTCCATGCAGGTCCTAGTGCCTGCTTTGTGCCCTGCTGTAAGAGTGTGTCGCAAAATGATGCATGTCTAAAAAGTGTGTCACCAACATGAAAAGTTTGGAAAGCTCTGCAGTAAAGGCTCTTACTTTCTAGCATGGGGTGGAGAGAAAAGGGAGGAGAACTGAATGAAGACCATATTGGAAGCACATGTCCAATTCCAACTACTTGACTAAGTGTGGCCTTTGCCAGGGATGGGGAAGCAGCGAGAGGCAGCAGCAGCAGAAAGGTGATACCCTTGCCTACATTTCTTCTTGCTTGCTGATTTTTTTTTTATTGTGGGCATGCAAATATTTAATTTTTTACTGAATGTTAAAGATGCATCCACCACCTTTTGAATTTAAAAGCTCTCAAGGAAACTTAGCAACAGAGTAGTTTAAAATAGAGTACAATTCAAAGCATCAGCACAAAGTCAAATAATAAACACAGTAGAAATAGCAAAACTGTAAGAAACAAAAATAAAACCAGCAGTCAAAAGCCAGATTAAAGGGATCTTAAGTACACATCCAGTGCTGATAGGGTGAAAAACATTAAGTCTTTAGATTTTCATTCTTTTGTTGTTTGTTTGGAACAAGTTTACATGATCTTTCATAAAGGATCTAGCATAGACATCCTGAAACTGACATCTTCCAGATGTGTTGGGACGACAATTCCCTTCATTCCAGCCAACTATCTGGATGGTGACAAGCTGGGGAAGGCCAGTTAGTGTATATGCACAGGGTCCAATCTACTAGGTCTCTCAGATACGCACAAGTTTTCTAGGATCGCAGGGCATAGGCGGCTTTCCAAAGGGGTAAGGACATTTTATTCATCTATTTGCTTGCAGAAAACTCCCATTTGAAGTACTACACAGAGATTCCAGTGGAGAGGACATACAGGATGATGGCCGGCTGGAGCTGAAGCCATGAGTGGGTAGCCCAATCCCTTTTCTCTGTTTCGGCTACCTTCCTGTCACTCTCACCCATCTTCTCTGCCCAGCAGGCTGATGTGGAAGGGACAGGCCCTCCTTGACAAAGATCGAAATCGTTTAGTTACAAATTAGAAGAACAAAGGTTAAATAAAATTGGTCCAAGTCCTACTGGATGTCATAGAAAATAGGGGGTCAAGCTGAAAGGCTGTATATAAATGAAGTTTGAATTTGTATTACTATTACATAAAATATAACTTTTTATAAACTTTTAGGTCACATTGCGCTTGGAAAGAAAAGTATCAGAGTTAGTTATTATAACATTTTCATTTGCCAATTTACCTCCAATAGCAGATTAACCTGACAGGAAGAAGGGGGTATGTGTGAATAATCCTGAATTAGATACATGTGGTAAATTTTGAAATCTCTCAGTATTGGCAGTGAAAACCCTTTCTTGAGGATTTAAATGGCTGAGGTGCAAAGATAGGATGTTGAACACTCTTAACTGCTGAGAAAGTTAATGCAAAACCTGACAGCATCGTGGGATTATGCAAAGAAAATGGAGTACAATGGCTATTTATCAACTTTCAAGAAAAAGAAAATACAGCAGGAAAAAAAAGAGGACAGGCACTTACAGTACATAAAAAGGAATAGGCTAAGTAATATATATCTGGATGTAATTTGTATATGAAAATATAAAAACAGAAATACAGACTCTGGGAGCAGAGTGCCCAGATAATCTGGATACCTGCTCAGCAGCTGCACCAGAGTAAGCGTTGATGGACAACCTTTTATGATGCTTAATTTTTAAATCAGCTTTGACCTGGGCAACCCTTAATTGCCTAAAAATATTCCTTAACACAGAAAGCTGTCTTCTGTAAATTACTCAGAACCACCATAAGAATCAGTAGTACTAGAGAGGTGTTTGGTTAGATAGTGTATTTGAACTTGCAAGTTGCAATCTGGCATCCTCCAGAAAGTTTGGGCTACAACTCCCACAATCTATTGCAGAGCTTTCCAAACTTTTTATGTTGGTGACACACTTTTTAGACATGCATCATTTCGCGACACACTTTTACAGCAGGGCATCATTTCGCGACACACTCTTACAGCAGGGCACAGGGCAGGCACTAGGACCTGTGCGGAATCACAGCAGGTTCGGAGGCTGCAAGGCACAAGGCAGGCACTAGGACCTGCGCGGAATCCTGGCAGGGCTCGGAGGTAGCAGCAGCCGCAACACATCCAGACACTGCAACCGACACACTAACGTGTCCCGACACACAGTTTGGAAAGCTATGATCTATTGTTTTGGTCACAAAGGTGAGGCTGATGGGATGCCTCCATCTATGAGTGATGTATGAATCAGATGACCTGGGAAATGCGGGAAGTGACAGGAAAAACACAGAAAAGTCAAAAGAAAATCAATTAACATTAGTCTTTGACTTTGTTACTACACGTTATTGATTTACATTCTATCTCTTCTTGAAGATGTTTAAGCCATAAGCTTAATATTGATTCTTCAGCCTCTTCTTTTCCACAACAAACCTGTGAGGTAGATCATGCTCAGAAATAAGCACACAAGGTCCCTTCATATCTGAAATAGGATTTGAACACAGATTTTGAATCTGACACTCCAACCACTGTATCACATGGGCAAACAAGTATCACAGTACTGTATTAGCAACAATAACAGAAGTAAGTAGCATCAGTGTGGTTAGCTGACCCTATCCTGAGCAGAGGGCTGGACTAGATGAGCTCTGAGACATCTTCCAGCTCTATTAACACTGTGGTGTGGTACTGTGTTGCCAGTATGGGAATGTTTGGCTCCAGTAAGCCCTGATGGTATATAACAATCCAAAATCCTTCTTTGGGAGAGAGCACTAGAAAATATTCCAAAGTTAAAACGTACAGCCTTTTCCCTACTATCAATGCAGTACCAGCCTACAAGCAATGTGATAAAACCCCAACTACACCTTACATGTTACGGTGTATGCTCTGTGCCATTAATTTTGCATTTTTTTTCTTTGTTAGCTCGATGACATCATGCAAGTCCTCCTGAGCATGACACTTCTGGCTGAACTCCTGTTTGGCTGATTACACACTGAAGTTAAAAAAAGGTTTTATGTTAAACTCTTTCCTCTATATTTAATAGGAATGATTAGCCAGAGCGACTTTCTGAAGTTTTTCCCTCTCCTGCTACAAAGTAGAGAGATGCGTGTGTGGAGCCTTGCCACCCCACCTTGCAAGTGCAGGCTCACTGTTTTGTGCATTTGCTCCCCAAATCACTGGGCTGGCAACTCGATCTCACTGAACTCAAGGGACTTTTGTTTGAGTCTGAAAATAGCCAAGTGAGCCAGGAATTACCAAATCCAACAAAGCTTGTCTTAGATTCTCTCTATCCTGAACTGTCAGATCTGAGGACTAAGAAAGGTAGGAGAAAGCTTTTTGGCACTGGGTAATCTGGGCTGGCGCTTAGCCCTACAACTGTGGAAAGCTGCCAGAGCTTTAAATCATATTCTCTCTCTCTTTCTCTCTCTGTATTATTGTGTGCATCGGGATTTTCCTGCCAAACATAAAATAAACCCTCACATAATCTAGAAGAGATGATCTTTACAAAAACCAAACTTTGTTTAGAGTTTGAAAGTAAGCTCGTATGTTGGTTAAGAAACGGCTGTGCTTCCCCCCACCCCAATCACATCCTTTTCAGGTGAGTATTAAAAACAGCTTTTATGAAATCAATTTTCCCAATTTTTTAGTTTTTTTTGGGGGGGGTGTTACAGAATTAAAAATGACAAAAATAAAAGGCACAGTTGCGTATCTTCTGTTGCAGAAAAGCATAACAAATCTCCTCTTTCTTAGAGGCACAAAGGACATGTTTGCACACAGACTTGCTGGCTTAAAACTAATTCCATTTCCCAGGAAACTGGATTTGGGAAGGCAGGGGGAGATAAAATTTTACAGAAATTTCTCTATACTGCCCCCCAAAGCAGAGTAGTAACAATCTGCAGGAATCTTTGGAACAAGCCATTATAGTTGAAGAGGTGGAAAATGGATTACTGTGTAGATATGCCCCAATGTAGGTATGATATTGGGCTGTCTCTTGCACATATGAACCAAAGTTGGATCCAACGGAAAGTTCTGTTATTTGACCCGGAGTAGACATACTGAAGTAATGACCCTGCTCCAGATTATCCTAAAAATGCTGTTGATAACATTTCGGGGACCATTACAAAAATGACTCCGTACCAAATAAATTAAATTAACACGAGACACCAATATTATCTGCAAATATAAAACAGTAACAATCAGGTAGTAAAATTAAGCTGCCAACTTTCAAATGTTATGCGACTGAAAAGTCTGAGTGAGTCAAAGGTTTCAATCTCCTCCCCTCCCAAATGTAGAAAGTAATTAACTTCTTAAGTCCAGACAATTCTCCAGCTGATTTCAGAGCTAAGGTACCTTTATATGGCCTCTACCTCTCCCGTCTGGAAAGCTGCAGGGAGGGACTTTTCTCACTACCAATATGAATGCCTCAGCTTGTCTGAGTTACGATGTGAAACTGTCACTGTGGTTAACTGCAAAATGCTAGGACCTCAAATGCTAATATATACTTAAGACAAAATCTATAGAATAATTTGTAGTCGTCGTCTCCACTATGATTCCCATCACCATCACACATAGACACACTTTTGGTGTATTTGTTTGCTTACTCTTGTTTGCAAAGATCATCAGCTCCTTCTTATTTCAATGACCTTTTGGAGGTGACACCATTGTATGAAGGGCAGATGAGCTCACTTTGATCCCTGGCAGGACTCTGCCTCTGACGGCTGGTCTAAAGCAGATCTGCCTACTCCTGGCAGAAAGAAGAGCAAAAAGTGACAGCTTGCTATCTTTATTTGGGACTTTTTGTTGGCCTTCTTGCAAGAGATTGCACAGGCTCTATCCTGTCTCTAAATCCTGTTTAATATATACCTAAGTATCCTGGGTGATATTTCTCAGACATTTTGAGGTGAACTGCCATTACACCCACTTCTATGTTTTACATTAGGCAGAGTTTTCAGATTTCAGAACTTAATATAGGTAAGCAGACTAAAAACAGCAGTCTTAAAACCAGCTCTGTCATAATCAAACTCCTCAGTCCTTAGGACAGGGGTCAGCAACCTGTGACCCAAGGGTCACTTGCAGCCCTCGACTTAATTGCATGCAGCCATTGGCCTAACTACAAAAGCAATTGTGATCTTTGCTAAGAGTTTCTTTACAAGCAACCTGTTGTGTGGGAGTCAGAAAGAGGAGAATAAGGGATAGAATATGGTGCATTAGGAAGAGAGAGAATAGGTAACACCACCCAATTTTGGACTCTGGTCTCATCCATGGTTTGCTTCAGCCTACCTCCCAATTGACCTGCATCCCTAACTAATGTTTCCTGGAGGCATGCAACCTTTGGCAGAAAAGAAAAATATTACCTCTCCCCCCAAAATATATTATTATCTACTAAGATCTACTCTTTGTCAGCCCTGTGTTGGGAGTACAATGTGATGGTAGGCATGACTGACAGGAGCTATTCTGTGATGATACTAAAACCATTACGCTGAAGTCCTATGCTGCTTCATCGTGGTGGTGGTGGTGATGGGGAGCATTTGTGGGAGGGATGAGCGAAGAACACTGCCGAGAGTATACTTTTCATTATCCCAAATTGGGGGAAAGGCTGCATTTTTTGTTTCTCTGGCACAGATTTATTTTATTTATTATTTATATTTATATCATCGCCCATCTCCCCCAAAGGGGGACTCTGGGCGGTTTACAGTAAAATCCAGAATTAAAACCATACAAAGATAAAAATTACTACTAACAATTACTATATATATATATATATATATATATATATATATATATATATATATAATCAGATAATGTACTTCCAGTGTATTACTTATGTCCAGCTGCTTATACAACACTGTTTTGAAGTCTATATTTTTGTGCTTTTATTATTTTAAAGCATATGGCATTCTGCAAGCTTTTAATTTATAAATTCACCAAACAAATTAAATAAAATATCTTCAAATTTAATATACTGTTCTAGTATCTGCTCTATCTTAGCATATTTTCACATACTGGGGAATGGCTGATGCAAAATCTACTATGGTCAGAATATTCATTCAAATTTCAAATTATTTTTCTCTGTTATTTACTTTGCAGACTTGTAATGCAAAACATTAAATTAAATAATAAAGCAATCACACAGCAGTTTGTATTATCAAACCACCATATCACAGTATCACAACTTAAGAGAAGGGTCCGTGTCCTTTCCAACCTCCTAAAATGTTTAAAGTCTCAAGTTTCAACTTTCAAGGACCAAAACTAGAAGTGCTTTTGAGGGTTCATCAACTTAAGTACTAAAGGTTCATTAAATACCAAGGGTTTATCAGCACTTCTGATGGAAAGCTAAATACTGTAGGTATCAAACTGGTTCAGAAACTGCATGTATTTTTTATTTACATCTGCATAGTAAATAAAGTATGTGTTTTCAAATGTCAGATTAAATAGGTGGATTGGGGAAAGGCACTCTGACCATTGCTAATGATAAACTAAACATGATCAACTGATGGGTTCTACATTATAATGAAACATAGCTGACTGATCCTGGGCATTTTAACTTGTACAGAAGCCCTATCAAGTTTCTTTCTCTTATTCCGAAATAAATATTAGTAAGATCGCCTAACCATGTTTACTCAGAGGGAATTTTTATTACATTCAACCCAACTTAATAGGGTTTTATGGTTGAAACTAACTAAAAATAACCTTTATTTAGGCTGTCTTGATGCTTCTTAATGAATCTCATCTAGGGCTACCAGATCTGGCTTGCAAACATCTGGATGACCACTTTGTTGTTTATTCGTTCAGTCGCTTCCGACTCTTCGTGACTTCATGGACCAGCCCACGCCAAAGCTTCCTGTCAGCCGTCGCCATCCCCAGCTCCTCCAAGGTCAAGTCCGTCACCTCCAGAATATCATCCATCCATCTTGCCCTTGGTCGGCCCCTCTTCCTTTTGCCTTCCACTTTCCCTAGCATCAGCATCTTCTCCAGGGTATCCTGCCTTCTCATTATGTGGCCAAAGTACTTCAGTTTTGCTTTTAATATCGTTCCCACAAGTGAGCAGTCTGGCTTGATTTCCTGGAGTATGGACTGGTTTGATCTTCTTGCAGTCCAAGGCACTCTCAGAATTTTCCTCCAACACCACAGTTCAAAAGCATCTATCTTCCTTCGCTCAGCCTTCCTTATGGTCCAGCTCTCGCAGCCATAGGTTACTACGGGGAATACCATTGCTTTAACTATGCGGATCTTTGTTGTCAGTGTGATGTCTCTGCTCTTAACTATTTTATCAAGATTTGTCATTGCTCTCCTCCCAAGAAGTAGATGTCTTCTGATTTCCTGGCTGCAGTCAGCATCTGCAGTAATCTTGGCGCCTAGAAATACAAAGTCTGTCACTGTCTCCACTTTTTCTCCCTCTATTTGCCAGTCATCAATCAAGCTCGTTGCAATAATCTTGGTGTTTTTTTTTTTGAGGTTTAACTGGAACCCAGCTTTTGCACTTTCTTCTTTCAACTTCATCATAAGGCTCCTCAGCTCCTCCTCACTTTCAGCCATCAAAGTGGTATCATCTGCATATCTGAGATTGTTAATGTTTCTTCCAGCAATTTTAACTCCAGCCTTGGATTCATCAAGTCCAGCATGTCGCATGATGTGTTCTGTGTACAGGTTGAATAGGTAGGGTGAGAGTATACAGCCCTGGCGTACTCCTTTCCCAATCTTAAACCAGTCTGTTGTTCCGTGGTCTGTTCTTACCGTTGCTACTTGGTTGTTATACAGATTCCTCAGGAGGCAGACAAGATGACTTGGTATCCCCATACCACCAAGAACTTGCCACAATTTGTTATGATCCACACAGTCAAAGGCTTTAGAATAGTCAATAAAACAAAAATAGATGTTTTTCTGAAACTCCCTGGCTTTCTCCAT
This sequence comes from Charina bottae, assembly GCA_023362775.1. NCBI lineage: Eukaryota > Metazoa > Chordata > Lepidosauria > Squamata > Charinaidae > Charina > Charina bottae. The sequence continues at coordinate 73,756,710 of JALMGJ010000001.1, read as the reverse complement.
TATCCAGCGGATATTGGCAATTTGGTCTCTAGTCCCTCTGCCTTTTCTAAACTCAGCTTGTACATCTGGCAATTCTCGCTCCATGAATTGCTGGAGTCTACCTTGCAAGGTCTTGAGCATTACCTTACTGGCATGTGAAATAAGTGCCACTGTTCAATAGTTTGAACATTCTTTAGTGTTTCCCTTTTTTTGGTATGGGGATATAAGGTTATTTTTTCCAATCTGATGGCCATTCTTGTGTTTTCCAAATTTGCTGGCATATGGCATGCATCTTCTTGACAGCATCATCTTGCAAGATTTTAAACAGTTCAGCTGGGATACCATTGTCTCCTGCTGCTTTGTTATTAGCAATGCTTCTTAAGGCCCATTCAACCTCACTCTTCAGGATGTCTGGCTCTAACTCACTGACCACACCGTCAAAGCTATCCCCGATATTATTATCCTTCCTATACAGATCTTCCGTATATTCTTGCCACCTTTTCTTGATCTCTTCTGCTTCTGTTAGGTCCTTGCCATCTTTGTTTTTGATCATACCCATTTTTGCCTGGAATTTACCTCCGATGTTTCTAATTTTCTGGAAGAGGTCTCTTGTCCTTCCTGTTCTATTGTCTTCTTCCACTTCTGCGCATTGCTTGTTTAAAAATAAATGGCAAACCATTTCCGAAAAAAAAGACAGTGGAGGACAGGAAGGCCTGGCGTGCTATGGTCCATGAGGTCACGAAGAGTCGGACACGACTAAACGACTGAACAACAACAAAATAGATGTCCGCCACCTTTGGCTACAAAGGATGTAGTCAATCTGATTTCGGTGTCGACCATCTGGTGAAGTCCATGTATAAAGTCGTCTTTTAGGTTGCTAGAAGAAAGTGTTTGTTATGCACAGTGAATTGTCCCACTTCATTTTGTTCTCCTAGACCATGCTTGCCTGTAATCCCAGGTGTCGTCTGACTACCCACCTTAGCATTCCAGTCTCCTGTAATGAAAATAACATCTCTTTTTGGTGTATTATCTAGTAGGTGCTGCAGATCCTCATAGAACTGATCTACTTCTGCTTCTTCAGCATCTGTGGTTGGGGCGTATATTTGGATCACTGTGATGTTAAATGGCTTACCCTGAATTCGAATTGAGATCATTCTATCGTTTTTTGGATTGTATCCAAGCACTGCTTTAGCCACTTTATTATTAATTACGAAGGCTACTCCATTCTTTCTGTGGTCCTCTTGTCCACAGTAGTAGATCTGGTGGTCATCTCATGTGAAGTGGCCCATTCCAGTCCATTTCAGTTCACTGACACCCAAAATGTCTATATTTAACCTTGACATCTCACCAATAACCACATCTAATTTGCCCTGGCTCATAGATCTTACATTCCAGGTTCCTATGGTGTGTTGATCTTTAGAACATCGGATTCGTCGTTCACCACCAGCACCGTCGGCCACTAGCCATCCTTTCGGCTTTGAGCTAGCTGCGTCATCACATCTGGGGCTAGTTGAACTTATCCTCTGTTCCTCCCCAGTAGTATTTTGACCATCTTCCGACCTGGGAGTCCCATCTTCCAATGATATATCGACATATCTCTGGTTGTACTGATCCATTTAGTTTTCACGGTAAGAATACTGGGGTGGGTTGCCATTACCTTCCCCAGGGATCGTATTTAGTCTGACCTCTCTGCCATGACCTTCCCGTCTTGGGTGTCCCTTCACGGTTTAGCTCATGGCGTCATTGAGGTGCTCAAGCTCCAGCACCACGACAAGGGCAACAAAGACTTAGAATTTTGTTAATCCCCTTGCTGCCATTCCATGTTCATCTGGATTTCTTCAGCCTGCATCTCTGTATCTCATCTCTGCTGCCTAGAAAATTTTTTTACAGTAATGGTTTTAACTGCTTGCTATTGCTTTTATTAAAAATAATCATTTTAAAAAATTGAAAGCCAGTTTGGTGTAGTCGTTAAAGGCATCAGGCTAGAAACCAGGAGACTGTTAGTTCTAGTCCCACCTTAGGCATAAAGCCAGCTGGGTGACCTTTGGCCAGTCACTTTCTCTCAGCCCGAAGGAGGCAATGGCAAACCATTTCTGAAAAACCTTGCCAAGAAAACTGCAGGGACTCATTCAGGCAGTCTCCGGGAATCGGACACGATTGAATGGGGGGGGGGGGGAATTGCTCATATTAAAAAAAATTCTCACAGAGGTTCTTAAGCCTCTGTTTTTAACCAAATCATTTTTGAGAAATATAAATGTTGAAATAAATAATTAAAAGAGGTATTTTAAAATCATATTTATTGTATTTTTTGTGGTAAATAATCAAACAAAATAATGAGCAAGCAAAATAAAAAATCCTAAAAACTGTCATTCAGAAGCACATATGAGGATCCTTTTATTATGTGAGATCATTATTCCATCTAGATCACTGAACTCAGCCATGATTGGTAGCAATTCTACTGGGACTTAGACTCTCCCTGAAATCCGTTCAATAAGAAGTACCAGGACTGGAAACTTGGCACTATTAGCAGGCAAAGTATTCCATCACTTCAATATGGACCCAACTTCAACATCCCATCAGTTCCAATCAAAAGCATTGTCTGAAATCACAGAATGCAATGGAAGTGAATGTAGTACAGATGTCATATTTGTTTCATATTTATTCTGTTGTTTAAGTATTTTACAATTCAATGGTTAGAGTGCAGAAGTGGAAACCCAGACCATAATATTTTAACCAATTAAAAAAAGGGAGTGGAGACAATTTCTCATTTGTCCCTTGAGTGGGCTGGCCCTAGTTCTTATGGTGAGCAAAAATGTATTGTCAATTGACCTAATGGAAAAGTCTTTAACACATTCAGCAAAGATGGGGTACATCACAGAAGATCATTCTTCAGCTCCCATACATAAGGTCTGACATGGTGCTGAGGATTCAAAAAATTTGTAGGGGAGTCAAAATGCAGTAATTTTTTTACCAAGCTTGTGCCTTCCAGATGTGTTGGGACTACAACATCCATAATTCAAGACATCCTGATCGGTGAGAATTGTGCTCTCCACACATCTGGAAGGCACAAGCTTAGGGAAGGCTGCATTATAGCTTTGTGTTCAGCGGACAAGACTTTTATTACTATAACATGTGTTGGAGATTAGAGAAGAGGGCTTGGCAGAGCAAAAAAGACATGCTTCAATATTTTGGAGACTTCTCATGCAACCAGTTTTCCAGCTAGATTATTGCATCTGTATTAACCAATTACCATGCCCAAACAAACACGGAAATAAACTAACTGACTTCTGTTATATATTTACTTCTTGCAACAACTATAAATCTGCTGCCTTTTAATTTGCTAACATGCAATGCATGAAAAATGCATCAAGGAAGAGGTACATTTCTCAAATGGAAGGGATGCTTCCCCTGAGGGAAAAAGCAGCTGATCTCCAGAGATCTGAACCAGTTTCTTTTCCCTTGGAATTAATTCTACTGGTCCATATTCACTTCAGCACTCTAGGGGAAAAATAAATCATAAATGAAAACTTAAAACTTAACAGGCAATTTAGAGAGTTGCATGGATGTGATTGCCCCAAACAATTTCAAATTTAAGTTCTAGGGCAAAGTACATGGCTCTGATACAATCTCAGTCCTACTTTATTTATTTACACACACACACACACACACACACACACACTGTATATGTAAGTTTCTTTCTCACATCCTGTCTATAAATATATACTTTAAATATGCTATAGCAACTGTTAAAACATTTTAAAAAATTAAAGAGTCCTGTCTGAGAAGGTCTCGGTTGGTCTTTCTATAAGATATCTGCACTATATTTTGCACATGGTGTCTCTCAAATCACTTTCTAGCTGGACCATATATTTTATAATAAAGTAACAGTTTGAATGTAGAGCCAATTTTGGAATGTATGAACTGGTCCTGAGGGAACATAAATTACAACTCTGCAAGAGCACACAGAACATTTGTCACATGCAGCATCAAAGCTAATTTAGCCAACTACAATATGGATAGCTGGGGTTCCTTTTAAATTTAAGATTGTACTGCATATATGTCAGCTTAATGTAGATACAAAATGACAAAGCAACAACTAGAGCATTTGCTGTTAACATGAAGCAGATAAGTAAAGAATAATAGGAAATATCAAAGACTAAAAATGAAAGAAGACCTAAGGAAGAAGGAAACTGATAATGGTATAGAGATTGCAGTTATGGTGATTTAGGAAATAATTCACTTAATGCGAAAAACTAAGAAAGTTTGACCCTGATTAGTACTTGGATGGGAGACTACCAGGAAATACAGGGCTATGGGCTAGACTAAGAAATAAAAAGAATATCTTAGAGGAAGACAATGGACTAAGCTACATCGATATTGTTACCAAAAAAACAAAAACCCTACACAGATGTGTCTACAAAGTTATCAGGTCAAACTTGATTTGAAGGAAACTCTACCTTCACTTTTATTTATTGTTGATTCCTATAAGGTACTGTTGCTGGTATTGCAAGTTATAAGGCCTATAGTTTAGACAAGTGGATTAGATAAATTGAAGGAAAAAACTTTCAGTCTGGTAGCTTGAAGGCTATGATGTTCCAATCTTATTTTGAGTGTTTCAATTAGCACCTGGTTGGCCAATGTGAGAAACAAAATGCAAGGAATGGATGGGTCATTAGGCTAATCCAGCAAGACTGATCTTACCATACACATTACAAGGGTCTCAAAGCTCCTTTGCTGTTAGTAAGAAGACAGCAGGCAGAACTACAACATGAATCAAAAGGGAACTGGGAGGTCACCTAGTCCAAATGTAATGTTTCTCTTTCTCCACACTTGGAAAACTGCTTGCTGTGTATGTGTGTGCATAGGGAGGTTAGTAGTTGCTGAATACAGCATGGCAACTGGGAAGTCAGCACAGTGTAGAATAATGGAGAGGTGATTACATCTGTATTAGGGAGAAATGAGTTAAGCTCCTTGCTCTGCTATGTATAGCCTTGGACCTGTCAGTCATTCTAGCTAGCCCAACAGGACTGGGTTGAGGTAGCCTATGATAGTAATATCTCATACCTTTTCCTCCTAAGCACGTTTTCGAGGAGGAAGGCTATGATGGAAACATACATAAATGCAGGTTTTAAACAGACATATTTTTGCCTACCATGTAATCATAAGGATTGAAGAAAAGTCATCTTTAACTGAGCTAAAATAAGCAAGCAAATATGCAGCCATGCTCATAGAGATTCTCCCATAATTACACCCAAGTTAAGGGTGCCTCCATTCTACAGCATGCTTAATAGAATTGTTAATCCAGGTTTGCACAATTTTTAGTCATGCTGACAAGTTTGGGAGGACCCATCAGTCTGTGAAAGAAGCAATGCTTTAGATGGTTAATTAACCAAGTAACCACACTCATTCCTTCTGTGTTTGAATTAACAAATGAAAAGCCGGCAAATACCACAGAGGAGAAAGCTAAATGAACAAGTCTGCTGAATCTGTTCATCCAGTGGGGCTATGAAAGCTTATTTACCACATCCTTTAGATTACAGTTTGTTAAGCTCTGATGCTCTTCTATAATTTAGTGCTGAAATTTGCTTATTTTGTTAGTTTAAGGGCCAGGGTGGGGAGTAGTTGTTAAATATGGCAATTGGCAAGCCAGCATCATTAATCAGATCTGTGCCTTGTTCGCAAAAGTTATTCATGTTTAGGGCATTAAAGCTTGAAACTGAAATTGCAGCAGTAGGCAATTTGAGTAGGCGTAGCATGTCCATCTGCAACAGATTTATGACTGTTTACTCAACAATGGATTATATTGGGGAGGTGCTGAGTGAGGTTAAGGGGGAAAAGTCCCGTTTCACTACATCAAATCACAGTATCTATCTATCCATCCATCCATCCATCCATCCATCCCAAAAACCACCAGAGCTAGTTTCATGAGGACTGCCAGGTTGATTCATAAAAGGTAAAGGTTCCCCCCACACATTTGTGCAGTCGTGTCCGACTCTAGGGGCCGGTGCTCATCTCCGTTTGTTAGCCCAAGAGCCAGCGTTGTCCGAAGACGCTTCCACGGTCATGTGGCCGGCATGACGCACGTGGAACGCTGTTACCTTCCCACCGAAGTGGTACCTATTCATCTACTTGCATTTGCATGCTTTCGAATTGCTAGGTTGGCAAGAGCTGGGGCTAGTGCGGGAGCTCACTCCACACGCAGGACTAGGGATTTGAACCTCCGAGCTTGCGATCTTCCGATTGACAAGCCTGGCGTCTTACCCGCTGAGCCATTACCAAAAAAAAAAAAGGCTACCATCTGTTCAGTGGTCCAGAATCATTAGATGGCCTATCCACAAACCTATTAGCTGGGATTGCTTGCTGCTCCGATCATATCTGCTGCATGGCATTGGTGCATTACTCTTTGTAATCTCATGGAATATAGATTTTTAACTTCTCATGAACTCAGGCCTTAGAAAGAGTTCTAACCAAACAGAGACAGCTTTGCAAAGACCACAGAATTTTGGCCTTGAGAGATACCAGCAGCCAAGATAGCTTCATCCGAACTTGAGAACATTTCATTCACCTGGATCTCCCTTGCCAAGAAACTGCTAACTTAGGCAGAAGGTATAAAAGCCAAGACAGAAGGAAAAAGAAGAGGTAAGAAGCATTACTTTGATTTAACGCATTAAGCAGTATTTTTAATTGAACTGATTTAAATCATGTTGCTCTTCTTTCGATCATATTTACATATGAATGTATAAATAGTTCAATTCATGAGCTTGTTTGTATAATAGGAAGATATACAGTAATGTTTAAGCCCCATATGATGTGACAGGACAATATTATCTAGAGTTCTGAAAACCACATAAATAAACTTGCTTTGCAACATATTGTCAAATTTAAGCAAGAGCAATAGAAAAATTCTATGTACAGGGCTCACTGTTTGAATACTCTTTATTTATTTATTTATTTATTTATTTATTTATTTATTTATTTATTTGCGTGGGAGGGGGGAACAGCTCCTCTTGGGGATGGCTGGTGCCATAGAGCCCTTTTAAACATCGACCCATCAAATCTTGGATTTTGTATTTAAATTCATTGTATTGGAGAGTATTTATATACGCTGTTTTAATTGTTGAATTTTAACTGTCGATTTTTTGTAAACCGCCCAGAGTTCCCTTGCGGGGAGATGGAGCGGTAAATACAAGTCGAATTATAAATAAATAAATCAATAAATAAATAAATTTCAGCCATCAGCAGGTGGATTGGAAATGTGATATATTAAGAGATGGTAGGATAATAAGCTCTTGACATCATATTTTCCAGCATTCACTATGGTGACTATTTTTCCTTATTAGATCCATGCAATGGGCCCCTGTACAGTCTACAAAACCTTTAAGTCACAGAGCTTAATGCTGAATTAATTTAGGGAATGCAGTGTCAAAAAATCATGGGATAGCCAGTGACTTAGGTCAACCTTTTCCAATCTGATGCCCTTCAGTTGAGTTGGAACTGCAACTTCCAGGGAAAGAGGCTGAGAGATTAGATAGACTTTGGTTTAGATCATTCAGACTGTTATGCTCTTATTTGTCTGGATTTATGCTGATATATAGCTTTTTGCTCTTGCCAACCTAGCAATTCGAAAGCATGCACATGCAAGTAGATTAATAGGTACCACTTCGGTGGGAAGGTAACAGCGTTCCACGCGCGTCATGCAGCCACATGACCGTGGAAGCGTCTTCGGACAACGCTGGCTCTTCGGCTAACAAACGGAGATGAGCACCGGCCCCTAGAGTCGGACACAACTGCACAACTGTGCGGGGGGAACCTTTACCTTTATAGCTTTTTGAGTTACCATAGACACACTAAGCCAACGGAAGGCAGCCTTTTTTGAGCCCCTTTGGAATTTTGAGAAGATGTCACGGTGAGGCTGCTCTCTGCAGTCCTCATAACATCCTGGGATGCTCTTTTAACACTCCTGCTTTTTAATCTTTTTTTCTTGGCCTAATAGGCACATTTCCAAACAAAGAACTAGACTGCATCATCCACAATTTCCAGTTTCAAAAATATTCATGGGTCTATGTGGGAGCCTAGCAAGCACCAAGGAAGGGTCAACTTATCTCTTCACCAAGCTGAAATAAAAGATAAATCCTCTTTTGAAACAAGCTCTACTCATGGTGACTTCATGGGCGTAATCACTATTTTCCTGGCAACAATACAGAGGTGGTTTGCTACTGCCTTCTGCCAGAATGTTTTTGTATTTCCCAATCTAGTCTATAACCTTGAGATGTCCTACTGATCTCCCATCAAGAAACTACCCAGGCCCACTGCAGGTTAGCTTCCAAACCCAGACAAAGCCAGCTAGGTGCTGCCAGCCAATTCCTACTCAGTGGAAATAAGGCCAAGTGTAAGTATCCATGGGGAAGAACTACTCATTGAGGAGGGTGCATTTGTGCTGCAAATGCTTAGAAGAATTATCTGAAGCCAAGTGATGCTAGTTGCCCAATGCAAGGAACAGGAGAGCATGGGAGTTAGCCAAAAGCATCAGTGCCTACATAAGACTGGCTGCTCCAAAGGTGTGGAGGATAACTGCCTCATGACAAAAATCCAGAGGGGTGTACTTGGTTATTGTTTTCTTGGAATAATTACTATCATTTGAAAGCACACTATAAATAATTAAAACAAATAAACCATACCTCTTATTAGATCATACATCCAAAAAACTGAGAAAAAAGAATGAAACACAAGCCTGATTTGTTTGCTACCGATAGTGTACTAATTGCCAGCAATGGGGCTTCAAGGAGTGGCTGGCTGGGGAATTCTGGGAGTTGAAGTCCACACATCTTAAAGTTGCCAAGATGGAGAAACACTGCATTAAGTTCTCCAATTGTCTTCTTTACCTCTCTGCCTCTTCTCTGACGACTTTGGCTGGCAGGCCCAGCCTTACTAGGACTTAGAAGTCATCCTCATGTCCCCCTAACTGTGGCTCAAGTGTGCTTCCATCCAAGGAATGCCACATGTTCTGGGCCAGTCCTACAGGCTGGCAAAGAGGCAGTGGAAAAAAAAACCTGGCCTGCAGTGCACTGTTTTATTAAGATATAACATTTCCCCTTCTTTTTACTCCTTTAGGTGACCCAGCATATAAACTGAAGGGAATGTTGCACATGGATGCTCCGGTTGTGAGAAAATGGCTGCCCAGGGTGATATCTAGTTGGTTGAGTTCAGCCCAATTTGTGGGAATTAGCTGTGATTTTTTTGCCCCCCTCTCCACTCGGCCTTTGATGAAATATAGTGGGCAGAAGAAGGATAAAGGCACAGCGCTGTGGGAGGCACCTACCGATGCCAACCCTGAAGCACCTGCTCAGGATCCAGTTGTGCCTAAATTAGCCATCACCGCTGATATCTGCACTCTAAGTCTCTCTGCCTCCATCTGTGGCACTGCACAAGTATAACTACTTGAATACTTCCATCTGGAAAATTAGGTTGCTGAGACAGCAATTTTGGAGTTCAAGCCATAATTACACCAAGCTAACTTTTAAGTTAAATGGGGCGTGGTGGCTCAGCGGGTAAGACGCCAGGCTTGTCGATCGGAAGATTGCAACTTCGGAGGTTCGAATCCCTAGCCCTGTGTGCAGAGTGAGCTCCTGCACTAGCTCCAGCTCTTGCCAACCTAGCAATTCGAAAGCATGCAAATGCAAGTAGATGAATAGGTACCACCTCGGTGGGTAGGTAACAGCGTTCCGCGCGTGTCATGCGGCCACATGACCGTGGAAGCGTCTTCGGACAACGCTGGCTCTTCGGCTAACAAACGGAGATGAGCACCGGCCCCTAGAGTCGGACACGACTGCACAAATGTGCGGGGGGAACCTTTACCTTTACCTTTAACTTTTAAGGCCAATGTTATTTCAATACATGGAAGAGGCAACATATAAAAATGAATGTTGTCGTTTTTTAAATCAGGCCTGTCATTTGTAATATAAGCGTATTTCAACTTCATAGGAAAGATGGAAACATTCTATGTATCTAAGTTAATACTCTTTTAGAGATGCTCAGTTGGTGAAATAAACAGCTGTAAATATGTTGTCCCTTTCCCAGGGCTTTTGTTTTGTTGGTAAATCCCTTAGTATAAATAAAGCCCTGTAAGTATATTATCTTTTCCTTCTACTACAAATAAAATAATCTGCAGAAAGATAACTTAATAAAAACAATAATCCTATATATAAAAGCACATGACATCCAGGGCCATCTAGCCTAGGTTTTCTCCACGTTTAAGAAATAGCTTTAGGATCTTGGGCTGAGAGGTCTTTCCACTATTGTCCTTTGAAGAGTTTTTCAAATGGTTTAAACCAAAGATTTCTGGCTTACAAAACAGGCGTTGAAACTGACCTAAGGTTCTTCTGCAACCATGTGGGGGGACTGGGGGAATTCTGGGAATTGAAGTCCACACATCTTAAAGTTGCTGACCTTGAGAAACACTGTTCTAGATGATGCATCCACTGTCCTCCTACTTCCCATTACAATGCTATGGTAATACTGAGAAATACCTGAATGGATTATACATCCTTTCCTGGTCCGGATCAAAGAGAAATGATCTGGCCCAGTTAGTTAGGCCCTGGATTTGAATACAAAAGGAATGCAGATAGCAAAATCATCCTGTAGGTGACATCATACAATACTATGGGTTCCTCTAGAAATCTGATGGGAAAGAGAGGTTTAATATAGGATTAATGCTGTTATGAATCTATATTAAAAATAAAAATGGCATTGGTCTCTAATGGGATAAGAAATAAGGTAACATTATTTTAACTCAACATTAAAAAAAACTCAAATCATGGCATCTGGTCCCATCACTTCCTGGCAAATAGAAGGGGAAGAAATGGAAGCAGTGACAGATTTTATTTTCTTGGGCTCCAAGATCACCGCAGACGGTGACTGCAGCCATGAAATTAAAAGATGCTTGCTCTTTGGGAGGAAAGCTATGGCAAACCTAGACAGCATATTAAAAAGCAGAGACATCACCTTGCTGACAAAGGTCCGTATAATTAAAGCTATGGTTTTCCCAGTAGTAATGTATGGCTGTGAGAGTTGGACCATAAGGAAGGCTGAGCACCGAAGAATTGATGCTTTCAAACTGTGGTGCTGGAGAAGACTCTTGAGAGTCCCTTGGACTGCAAGGAGGTCAAACCAGTCAATCCTAAAGGAAATCAACCCTGACTGCTCATTGGAAGGACAGATACTGAAGCTGAAGCTCAAATACTTTGGCCACCTAAAGCGAAGAGAGGACTCACTGGAAAAGACCCTGATGCTGGGAAAGACTGAAGGCAAAAGGAGAAGGGGACGGCAGAGGATGAGATGGTTAGATAGCATCACCGATGTAATGAACATGAATTTGAGTAAACTCCGGGAGACAGTGGAGGACCGGAAGGCCTGGCATGCTATGGTCCATGAGGTCACGAAGAGTTGAACACGACTAAATGACTGAACAACAAAAATTTTTAATGAATTTGTGACTTTGCATTCTAACTCTGTTCTCGTCCTCCTATGTGTTCCATAAAAAGAGTGAAGTTTTCATTGTCTGCTAATATGATCAAAACTTTGCTGTCAGTGTAGAAGCAGTAACAGTGACCAGCAAGCTCCCATATCTGCATACATACATACCTATAATGCTGATCAAGGTAAGCAACGTTAGGCAAAGCACAGAAAAAAAGTAAGAAGTACTGGGTAAAATAAACTGAAGGCAGGAGGTAAGACAAAAAAGATAAGAAAAGATAATGTAACAAAATCTAGTTCACACCAACACCATTCATTATATCTTTTCATATCTTTCTATCTTTGTAAACTATCCTTGCTTCCACTCTGTCTATACAGTTTTATATATTACCTATTGTTCTTTACGATGCTCACATCTCTCTTTCTGAGGATCAAGTCCACCCAGTTATGATTTTCTTGGTCTTTCCCTTCCTTTCAACCATTCACTCTACTTTCATATATTTGTTTTGCAATTTGATATTCACTCAGTCTCTCTATAGACCAATCCATCTTAATGTATTTCTTTCTTACTGGTCATCCATTTTTTAATTCAGTCCATGTTTATTCAATACCCATTCATTCTTGGCCCCATTTCTTCTTTTTTTCACCACACACACTTCTTAAGTTACTTATTTCAAGTGCATTCAAATTACTTTTATTTTTCTTCTGACACATCTAACTCTTGCTTTCATATAACAGAGTGGACAGAAGCACACTTGCCATTTTCCTTCTTTTGACAAACATTTTTTTTCTTTCCAATATATCACATATTACCTACTTCCTTTCTACCGGATTTGTGCACCTTCAAAAATCTCTATCCATTTTCCTATTGTTAGTAAACGTTCTAACAAGATGCACAGATTCATCTACTCACTCTAGTTTTCATTTTGCAATTGTTCAGTCCATTTTTTTAAAAATTAATTTTTATTAAAGAAGTTTTTTGCAAAGTAAAAACAATACAAATTTAAAGAAAAAAGAAAAGTGAAAGAAAAGTGATAAGTAAATAGAAAAGGAACGGAAAAAGGAAAAAAAGAAAAAGAAAAAAGATATAAAGGAGTGGCTTCCAATCTTCTTTACAGCAGTTATAAATGCATTTATATTTTATCCTTTCTCTCTAAGGTTACATTGTGGCTCCCTTCTTTGCATATTTTACCTCTTCTAATCATCAAACCCATAAATAACAAGTTCATTTTTTTCTGTTTTCAGCAAAAAAGTCCATAAAGGGTTTCCAATCACTAATAAATGTAGTTATTGACTTTCCCCTAATCAAACAAGCCAATTCTGCCATCCTCAAATTCTGTCATCTTCACCAACCATTCCTTCATTGTGAGTATTTCAGGGTCTTTCCATCTTTATGCATATAACAATCTTGCTGTGATTACCATGTACAAAAACAATAGTCCATAAGTCTTTTCTAGTTGTCTGTCCATTAGCTCCAGCAAGAAAAGTTCTGGTTTCAGTTGAATATTAATCTTTAAAATTCTTTGTATCACTGTGTGTATTTGAACCCAGAATTTTCTAGCTTTTTTACAAGTCCACCAAGCATGATAAAATGACCCTTTATGTTTTCCACATTTCCAACATAGATTTGAATTACCTTTATATATTCTATAAAGTTGTTCCAGTGTCATATACTAACGGTACATCATTTTGTAAAATTTCTCTTTTAAATTATAACGTAGTGCGAATTTCAGTCCTTTCAACTGCATATTTTCTCATTGATCCATCTGTGTGTTATAACCAAAGTTATTAGCCCATTTTATCATACACTCTTTAACTTGTTCTTGTTCCATTTCAAATTTCAGTAAAATCTTATGCATTTTAGCAATTACATGTTCATCATCATCTGCACATAATTCAGTTTCAAATTCTGTCTTGTGTTGTTCAATTCCAAATGTTCTTCTGTCTACTTTAAATCTTTCTCATAGTTGTACATATGAAAACCATTGGAAACTAAGTCCCTCTGCGATCAATTGATCTTTTGACTTCATCTTATATTCTCCATACAATTGTTCAGTCAATTTTTCATGTCAAACACAACCACATTTTCCCTGTCAAACAGAACCATCTACATGAATTTTCAGATCCATATTCCTTGTTGCATCATAAAATCATTCTAACATTCTGTGCAACCATTCAGGATTTCAGCTAACAATTCAGCATTGTCTACATACAAAAGTACATGAACATTTATGTCACCAACTAATTTTTTTTTCGTGTCAGAAGCACCAAGGTACCAACTAATGAACCTCTAATATCACATAAATTAAACAACCAAGGGGACATCTCACATCTTGCCTTACTTCCTAATCAATGTTCAATCATTTACTAAGCATTCAATTCATTGTTACACACATTATATTTCCATCAAATATGTCTTTATCATAGCCAACAATCAACTTTCAGCTCCATATTTTTGTGTTCTAAAATTCAAGCTTATTCACTTTATCACACTTCCTATAACCCAACAAAAATGCAAATAACCATCTTTCTCACATCCACACTTTTCTCAATAATCTACTGAAGATAAAAAAAATCTGTTCTGGATACTCCCTAACACACTTAAAGCCACACTATGCCTCCCAAATTTTGGTAATAGGGACATCTTGTATCCTTTCAGTAAGAATTCTGCCAAATGCTTTCGTGGTCACATTTAACAAATGAATCCTCCTACCGTATAGTTTTTGCATTTATTTTGTTACCTTTCCTTTTCTATAAGGAGATTATTTCAATTGTCAGGCATTCTTCACACACGTTAAACAAGTCACACAGCCATAAGCAAACTACATCCACTCTTACACTACCAAGAAATAGTCTGTCCCTAATTCAGAATCTCTCATTACCCTTGTATCCTTCACTAACTCTCAGTCTTTGACCATAAACCATAGCTTTCCAAACTGTGTGTCGCAACACTTTAGTGTGTCAGGACAAAACCCGGAAGTGGTGATGGTGCGTTGCCGCCGCCCCTGCGGTGGCGTGTGCGGCAGTGGCGGCATGTGCGGTAGCGGCAGTGGCGGCGGCAGTGGCGCGCCATCAGCGCTTCCGGGTTTTAGCGGAAAACACGAGGCCGCAGCTACTGCCGCCGCGCGCGCCCCTGTGCCACCATCGCCGTTGGTGTGTCGCCAACGGCGGGAGTTTGGAAAGCACTGTAATAGAGTAACTTTTCCCCAAGATTGCATTTATTGAGAATGCACAGTTTTTCCTCAAAATGCCTTCCCAGTTCTTTTATTATCACCATTTACTGCATACATCTATCACAAAATGCATGAATTCCTATAGTCATAGGGACCTACTTTATGGTCTCCTCTGACTTGGAGGAGTCAGAGGCTGAGAGGCCTGTTCCAAAAGATAGTCAGCCTCAGCATTCAGTATGCAAACAACCATTTGAGGCCGACTCAGCCAGCAGTCAGCTAACACAGGTGTGGGAGGAGACAGATGACAAGGGCCCCAATCCTGAAAGACCACCCAGCCAAAGAGCTGAGCAAATGTGCTCTGCTTGGCTCCTCTAGAAGCAGAGTTGTGCATGCCCTTAGTTAAGCTACACTTGCAGGCAGCCTACATTAGAACAGCCACCAGCAGCTGGCCTGTTGGGAACAACTGTGCCAACCTTGACTGTGTGCCTGTGTTTGCGATTCCTGTTTGCATCCTGAACCTTAGCTCCTCAATCCTACCAGCTGATGGATGAACCTCCCTATCAAATGGGCTTTTGGACTGTTGTGAACTACGTCTACTTGTGCTCTGTTTTGGCTTTGGACTGAACACTCTCAGACAATATCTTGCTGTCCTATAAACATTGCTGGAGCATGTGTGGATCTGCACCTCCTGGCTCTCTGCCTGCCTTGTGTGTAATTGCTTACTACCTTGCTCATAAACTATTTGCAAATCAGTTTGATGTGTATGTGTTCAGCCTGAAACAGGACATCTACGACAATCTAGAGGACACCAATTCATAGCTTCTGACATACAAACTCTGTCATTGATAATTAAAGCTTTACTTCCCTGGGTGTATTCATCAAATCTACTCCATAAGATCAGATAATATTCAGATCTAAAACATCCTTCCTGTTTTTATTTCTCTTTCTTGCACTTAATTCACTACTGTAATTGAGTTCTCTGTAGCCACCCCTCACTGCAGGGAGGTGGGGCTTATTTGATCAGCCCACCCCAGGTGACCGATTGACCAAGTGTGATCTCAGAGGGAGCTTGGGGTTTTCCCCACAGCTCTGGTGCACAGTTCAGCAGAGGCCCTTGTTGCAGCTTGGAATGAGCATGTCCCAGGGGATGTGTTCATGGATCATAGAGCACAGTGGTTTACCAAGGAGCACCAAGAGATGAAGTGACACAAGAGATGCATAGAGCACTGCTGGTGAAAGTCAAAGAGTGAAGCCAACCAAGCAGAGGTAAGAGCCTTTATTAGGACTGACCTTGTGACAGAAAGAGTGATGAAGCAAGCTTATTTCTCCACTCTTATTGCAGCTGCAGATAGCTGGCTGGCAGCCACGTTTTGTGTGACCAGGTGCCTCCTGGGTAAAGAGGAGCTGGGGGAGCCCTTGCAGGGCTGCTTTGAGGAATATACAACTTCACTCGGAGGTGGACTCCGGCTGGGCACATCTTTTGGAAGTGACTGAGACACGTCTGAACTTGATTATCTGGGAGGAGTTTGAGGTAGTCGATCCTGAGGAAGTAAACAGGGCCCTCGTGGCTGTGAGCCTGGCCACCTGTGTCCTGGACCCATGCCCCTCCTGATTCATCAAGGACTCCCAGTAGGTGTCATGCGGTTGGGTCCAAGTGGTGGTTAATGCCTTTTTGCGAGAAAGGATGGTATTGTCTGCCTTGAAGGAGGTGGTGGCATTCTCTCCCTAAACAACCTTCCTTTTTAGGGAAAGGGGTTGTTGAGGGGGTGAATGGCTCTCAGCTGCAGGGGGCCCTGGATGAAGCAGACTATCTGGACTCTTTGCAGTCTGGGGAGATTATGGAGACAGCATTGGTTGTGCTTGTGGATTGTGATTGTGCTCTGGAGGACTTGAGATCGAGGTGGTCCTGGCACTCCTGGATCTCTTGGCATCTTTCAATACTATCAACCATGGTATCCTTCTAGACCAGCTTTGGGGACTGAGAGTGGGAGGCATTGTTTTGCAGTGGTTCTTCTTCTTCTTCTTCCATGGCTGGTTCTAGTTGGCATTGGGGGGGAGAGGTCTGGCCTTAGGCCCCTGCAATATGGGGTGTCTCAGGGTTGGGTCTCTCATCTCTCTTTAACAGCTGCATGAAACTGCTGAGTGACATCATTCAACCACAAGGGGTTCAGTATCACGAGTATGCTGATGATACCTAGTTGTACAACTCCACCCCTGGCCGGGCAGGTGCTGACCCAGTGCCTGGAAGTTGTGAGGGCCTGGTTGGGGAGGAACCAGCTCTGAATCAACCCTAGCATGTTGGAATAGCTTTGGGGTTTTGCCCCCACCCAACGGGTCTGGTGATATGTTACCTCTGACTCTCAATGGAGTAGCACTTCCCCAGACAGAGTTGGTGTACAGTTTGGGGGTTCTCCTGGACTCACAGCTCCTGCTTGAGGATCAGGTGGCAGCTGTGGCTTGGGGGGGGGGGGCTTTGCAGAGATCCAGCTTGTGCATCTATTCTATCCATTCCTGGACTGGGAGACCTTGCTCACAATCACTCATGCCTTGGTCACTTCTTGATTGGACTACTACAATGTGCTCTACATGGGGCTGCCCTTGAAAACCACCCAGAAAGTACAGTTGATCTAGAATGTGGCAGTTTGTGCAGTGCTGCGCGCCCCCCCGTTTGCCCGTATCACACTGCTGTTGCACAAGCTGCACTGGCTCCCAGTTTCTTTCTGGGTACAATTCAAAGGTGATGGTTATCACCTTTAAAGCAGGACCACCACTCCCTGAGGGTATCCGCCTGTTCCACCAGGACAGATAGGATGGGCATGCTCCAGTTCCCTTAAATGCTATCATCTTATGGGACCTAAGAATCACACCTTCTCCATGGCAGCCCCTGCCCTGTGAACAACCTTTCCCCTGGGTCTGGCAGGCCCCCACCCTTTTAGCCTTCTGGGAAGTTTGTTTATTTATTTATTTATTTATTTATTTATTTATTTATTTATTTATTTGATTTATCACCGCCCATCTCCCCTGAGGGGGACTCTGTTGTAAAAGAGCTGGCTTTCCCCCCAAACGTTGGGATAGCGTGAGGTTGGAGACCGGGGACTGTTCTGTTAGATGGACCAGAGAATGTGGGCTGAGGTACCAGATTTTTGGTTTTGCTATTTTTGGGGTTTTATTTACTGTTTTGAGCCACCCAGAGCTATGGCCATATATTGTAAGCATTTAAATAAATAAATAAAGCTCTTTACCATTTAGTCCTCTTACATTCCAGCCATAATCTCCGTATTTCATGGTAATCACCAGATGTACCCACAGATATTGACTTCTGCTACCCATCATGGTTTTGATCAATTGAAGAGTTCCCCGTTGGGGGAGATGGGCGGTTACATAAATTTAATTAAATAAATAAATAAATAAATAAAATAAATAAATAAATAAATAAGCTGTTAAATAATGCTTTTTAGTAAGAGAAGGTAAAGATTAGACTTAAATTTCCAGTCTTAGCCATCCTTCACATCAAGCACAAAATTAGTTAGTTTTGGCATCTTTTAGCCAATATGCCAAAAATATGACCAAGGATCACTTCTAACTCAAGCACGCTCATGCTGTTCCAAACAAGCTAGGATCTCTAATCTAGAGGCTACAATGCAAGCCAACACAGTGTTGCTCATTTCCCACCAACCTGGAGATCCATGCAATGTACTGTCATACTTGTCTGAGTCTCTTGTATGGGACTATTACAGTTCCTTAAGGGAGGACTCTTAGGCCTATACCATCATATTCTACTATATGTTAGGAAAGTAACATTCAAGGGAATGATGGGTGATGTTACTAGGGAAAAACAGTGGGATCACATTAACAAAGTTGCACTGGCTGTTTCAGTCTCTGCCTTTTTCATGGTCTAAGTAAGAAATCTTCTCTTGGAAATGCTTCATATTGACCCGATATACATCTAAGATGGATTTTTCCAAGTATTGTTCATAGAGAAACCTTGTTACAGCAGTGGGATTCAAGGTTCCTTTCTCTTCTGGATCCTGTCACTTATGGTTCCCTTTCTATTAAGCAGATTGCTATGACTAGAATGAGGTCAGTTCATCTCTATTTCAATTAAAACAGATGTTTATGGATTGCAGCTAACAGTGGCTGGAATCAAATATCATGCTGGTTGTTTGTTTTAGTTTAACATGTTGTGTGATACCAGTCACTGTGAACTATCAATCATGGTTTATAGCTAAATGTAATTGGTAGGCCCAGATAGCTGTGGTTTATTGAACAAACTATGATTAAAACAGATACAATTTAGTGAAATGGGTGAACCCAGCTAATATTTGGGCTGCCAGTCAATGTAATCATATTCTGGGGACAGCCCTAGATCTCATGATTGCAAATTCCAGTTTCAGATACTGGCTGTGATATGGAAAAACCCTTGATATCTTCATTGTGCATTGTGTGTGGGTGTTGACAGAGTCCTGTGACCTTGTTAATATTCTTACTGCCATTGTTATATTCAGATTAGGGTCTTTCCTTCATGAGTACTGTATGAATGTGGCCAGTCAATTTAGAAAATGCAGAAACCACTACAAGGACTGAGTCAAAATGAGACAGCTTTCTATCTTTCTACAAAGTAACTCCCACATGACTAGGGTTCAGAAGATGTGGGTGTGCTGGATTGCCAGTCTCTTGTCACAGGCTGTTCATTTTGCTTTTCAAAAGCAGGGAATATGCTTTGCCATGCACAGTTAAAAGGATTTTAGAAGGCAACACTGAAGGGAAAAAAAACTCTCTGCAGAGCTGCTGCTGGTAAGAATAGATAGAACTGGACCAGATGAACCAAAAGTCTGATTTAAGATGCTTTAAAGTGAGCTTTTATTGTGCAATTGCCCTGTTTTCACTCTGTACTCCCTATCATTTTTTCTACCCTTTTTCTTTATTACAGGAAATGCATTGAGGAGAGAAAGACGGGAAAGCTGCAAAAGATCTGAGGAACCGCTGCTTGGAAGTATCCTCATTACAAAGCAGCTTGCCTACACATACAACTTGCACCTACAATTTAGAACCTCAGAAATGACAACAAAATCAAAGTTAAAAATAATTAAACATAGACATGAGCTGAGCTGCTTACCTAAATATTGAGCATACTAAGTGGAGATCATCAGCTTTGTGGTTATATGTGTCATTAGTTCCACATTCTGGATTTTTTTCTGTGAAATGTTCCAGTCACATCTTCCCACATTTAAACTGAAACTCGGTGTCTCACTTTTTCAAAATACTATGTATTTTACAAAAGTGGATAGACAGTAATCTCTCCTTGCCCCATACCACTGTACTAGACACAACTCTAATGCACATAAAACATAGCACAAAATACAATACGATACAATATGATATGATTGGGTATTTTTAAAGATGGGTGATAACTCTCTTAGGACTTGGTCACACAGTGTCATTAACCTCAAGAGCAAGTATGCAGCAGTATCATTTTCATGCAGCAGCTGGGCAGATGCTTGGGCCAAGTAAATAAGGTTCTGTATAAAACTGCACTTCTAGAGCTGGACTTTGCATATTATCCCAATAATGGTACGATTCAAATCAGAGCTTGAAGATGTACAGACATATAAAGAGAAAAATCAACAGACAAAAGGGAGTTCTAAACTCCTTATATGTGTACTGATTCTACCCTACAAATACAGGTTTGTTTGCCTTTTCACGGTAAGATTGCTTCCTGTTTTGAAGCCTGAGTGGGCTGGGAGCTTTTAAAATAAGCTGGGGAACATTTTCAGGTGAGAATCAGTGATGCAAGAAAAATGGCATACCTTCGTGTATCCATCAGTGTTTCCCAAGCAAAGCATTCATTTGGCCAACCAGTGAAGAATAATTTTATGCACTGGGCTGCCATCCAAAATAAGGCTAGATATCTTTATACTGACTGATTTAATTTCAATAGGCTTAAGCATACCTAAGGGGCGTGGTGGCTCAGTGGGTAAGACGCCAGGCTTGTCGATCGGAAGATTGCAAGTTTGGAGGTTCGAATCCCTAGCCCTGCGTGCGGAGTGAGCTCCCGCACTAGCTCCAGCTCTTGCCAACCTAGCAATTCGAAAGCATGCAAATGCAAGTAGATGAATAGGTACCACTTCGGTGGGTAGGTAACAGCGTTCCGCGCATGTCATGCGGCCACATGACCGTGGAAGCGTCTTCGGACAACGCTGGCTCTTTGGCTAACAAACGGAGATGAGCACCGGCCCCTAGAGTCGGACACGACTGCACAAATGTGCGGGGGGTACCTTTACCTTACTAAGCATACCTACCGTTGTGAAGAATGTCAGAGACCAGATATAAAAAGAATGGGTCTTTTCGATCTTTAAGAAAGATCTGCATGACTTGTAACTCACATATCTAAACATGGTCGAACAGTAAAATATCATGACCTGTCAGGAGCTTAATAACCTAGACAGGTGGACCATTGGTGTTCACCACTCAGTGGGCCTTCCAAATATTGTTGTCAGACACATCTATTTGGTAAATTACAAGTTATACAGATCTTTACTTACCTTTACCAAAAATTAGGTAACGTCATTTCAGCAAGTGCAGCCCTAAATCACATGCCAAGATGCATTGTTGCTGTTCAATTACTTCCAACTTTTTTTTTCACCTGAACATCCTTTCATCAGGATTGTCTGTCAGTAGCAGCTTCTTTGAGTTCCTAAAACTTATGCTTGTGTCATCTGTGATAGTAACTAACCACCTTGTCTGCTCTTCACCTCTTTTATGATTGCTTTCAATTTTTCAGGGGTTTCTCCAATGATTCTTGCTTGGATATTGTATATCCAAAATATTTAAACTTTACCTTTCTTATTAGAGCTTTCAGTGAGTAGTCTGGTTTACTTCATCTAGTACTGAATACTTTATTCTATTTACAGGGTAAGGAATTCTCAATGATTTTCTCCAGTACCGTAATTCAATGGAATCACAGAATTGGAAAGGACCACTACAGATCTCTGAAAGATAACTATCTGGTCTCTATTTGATGACCTCTAGTGAAGGAGAAGCAGGGGGTACGATGGCTCAGTGGTTAAGATGCCAGGCTTGTTGATCGGAAGGTCAGCGGTTTGAGACCTGAGCGCCGCGTGATGGACTGAGCTCCCGCACTCACCCCAGCTCTTGCCAACCTAGCAATTCAAAAGCATGCAAATGCAAGTAGATAAATAGGTACCACTTCCATGGGATGGTAACAGCGTTCCGCGCACGTCATGCCGGCCACATGACCGCAGAAGCGTCTTCAGACAGTGCTAACTCTTCGGCTAAGAAACTGAGATGAGCACTGCCCCCTAGAGTCGGACATGACTGCAGGGGAAAACCTTTACCTTTACTTTACCTAGTGAAGGAGAACTCACAACTTCATGTAGTAGCTTCTTCCACTTGGTGACAGTATACAGATCCAAAAGTATATACCATAGAGCAGGGCTTTCCAAACTTTTCTTGTGGCGACACACCAACGGCGGTGCGTGAGAAAACCTGGAAGTGCTGCCGTGGCGGCGGCGCGCAAAAACCCAGAAGCGCCGCAGCGGCATGCAAAAACCTGGAAGCGCCGCCATGGCGCTTTCGGATTTTCACGTGCCGCAGCAGTGGCGGCAGCGGTGTCCTGGTGTGCCGTGCAAAAACCTGGAAGCGCTGATGGCCCGCCGCCGCTATGCGTGCGGCCGCACGGCATCAGTGCTTCCGGGTTTTGACGCGACACACCTGGGCCCCGCAGGCAACACGGTATTGTGTCGCGACACACAGTTTGGAAAGCTATGCCATAGAGTCATTGCGAAGTGAAAGCCCCTTCACTATTACAATCCACGGAGTCTTGTGTACAATAAGATTCCATCCACTGTTGCATGTGCCAGCCTAGTTGAATATGGAGTTAATCATTTGAGAACTGTTCTCTATCGTTCAGGAGGGCAAAAGATAGAATAATGGTTTTAAGTTGCAGAAAGGCCGATTCTAGGTGACTGTTACAAAAAAATCGTAAGAATATTTTTATAATAGAGCCAAAGGAATGGTGGGCTTCCTTTTACTGGATATGTTCAAACAGGAATCGAGTTGCCATCTGTTAGGGATGTTTTAATTTGGATTCCTGTACAGAGCAGGGACTTGAACACAATGACCCTTTCAACTCCTATGACAACTTCTACAGAATGAAATCATTATAACCTTTTAAAATGGGTTTGAAACACTGAACTGGGGTGTGAGTGCTCAGAACCATGTGCAGCTCATTGGCTGTCTTTTTTATTTATAATAATGTATATGCTTTCTCCTCCTGGGATCATAATAAAATAAAAAGTATAAACAACCACAAAACATTAACATTAAAATAAAACAAAATGAAGCCCCTCATGTGACCCCTACACTAATTAGTCCCTGGGTCAGCTGCTTCTAAATGGTTGTACCGTCTACTCCAAAGGCTTGTTGAAGAAGTAGTCTTAACTGCTTTCCAAAAGGACAAAAAGAAAGAGACATTTTCACCTTGGGGGAAGGGGGGGGGAGACTCTTGCACAGCAAAGAAGCTGTCACCAAAAAGGCCTCCTTCCTGACTCCTCCCATCTTACCTTAATGGGAGGGAGATTCTCAGCCTGCTCTCTCAGCTTGCACAAACGGACAAATGAACTATTCTTTGGATGGTCCAGAAGGTAACAAAGGTTCAAGCCACAAAGAGCTTTACAGGTGATAACCAACACCTTGAATTGGACCCAAAACCCTATTGGTAGCCAGTGCAGCTCCCACAACATTACTCTTATATTATACTATATTATATTATACCATATTATATTATACTATCAGTACTGACCAGTCCACAGCTAAATTTTGGACAAGCTATAATTTCCAAACTGCCTTCAAAGACAGCCCCTAATGAAAAGAATTGCAACAAGATTTTTGTGACTCTAAGCGTGAATTATTGTTGCCAGAGCATCTTTAAAAACAGAAGTGAATGAGGTTATGGTTGGATCATAATTTAGACTCCTACAAGATTAGTTCCATGCACTTACAGTAAGTCACCACCAAAACAAACAGAAACAAGTCTACTGATTTTTGCTATGCTAATAAAAACATGACCATCGTTTTGTTGCAATAGGGAAACTTTGTTGAAAACAATGAATTTTTTTCTCTTCCCCAGAGCAATTCTGAATAGTGGGGTGAGAGTTAAAAGCCAACACATCTGGAAGGCACCAGGTTGAGGAAGCCTGGTGCGTTTAATGTATCAGAAAGATAATGCATTTCATCAGACAATCACTAAGGAAGTGGGAGTTGCAGTTTGGCCACATCTGCAGCCCTACTGAACTACAGATCCTAGCAGTTCCTGCCAGTTTTATGATTCAGCATATTATGAGAAACCAGCTATTGACTTAACATGTTGTGTGAATTAGGGCATTATGTTAGACTATAGTGCAATTAATTTTACACCGCATGCCGTGAAAACCCACCAACTATGCTTTATTAACTGGCTTTAAGATTAAGCACATTGTAAAAGTCTACATAAGAATCTTTACTTGGAGGGGGAAATGAGCATTACCTTAATGAGCTACTAACTTCTCAGCAAGTAAACACAAAGGTATTTAAAAGAATTCTGGAAGTGGAATTGTTCACCTCTGTATTCTTTTCTTTTTTTCCCCCAAAAATTTTCATTTGGCAATTACCTGCTATACAGTATGGACTGCAAACAATTTTCCAGGACATATCTTTAAAAAAATAATTAGGAACTGCTCTGAAATAGCTCATAGGGTCCTTCAAATAAAGGAAGGTGTTTTCAGTGTCTGCCTTAGGAACAGGAAATGTGTTTTGCAATAGTGATGGTATTTTTCAACTTAGAAGCATTTCACAGAAAAGTTTTTGTTTTTGTTTTTAAAAAAGGCTGGAAAAACTTTTAACACTGAATATGTCATGGTTAGGGTTAGGGCTTTACAAAATAACCTAGTTGGGAAAACATTATGATTTTAACCAAACCCACCTTTCATAAAAGTGGGATGTTACAGTATAGGGTGGAGAGAAGCAGTGCCTTTTGGAAACCCACCCAACTGCTCCTGAACAAATTCAATCTAGGTAAAATAGTGTCATAGCATTGAATGGGGGGGAATTAGGCAACCTAGACCACCCAGACAAAAAAAGCACTGTTTCTTTAAAAGTGAATAACTAACTTTAGAAAAATAACTATAGCAAAACATGATATCTATGCATGACATTCCAACAACATGAATTAACTGTGCATTGTCTCCTTAAAAATAACTATACTTCCTTTCTTCCATTAACCAATAGAGACTCTACTTCAAGTGAAAGATCATGTGCTTCTAGCAAAATACAACAGACACAGTTTTGGTGTATGCTGCAGGTCTTTTATATTTTTTAATATTTAATGTTTACTTAAGGAAACAGTACATCAATAAAATTGATTTGACTGGCCCCGACCCTATTAGACTTTGGGAAGGCTTTTTAAGTCCTGGCTGACCCTTCAAGTATTGGATTGTATTTAGGTTGTTAGAGAAGCTTGTCCTGTAAGGTATAGTACATATTGGCATGTCCAGACTATGTGGTAGGTTGCTGTGTTTTTTGTTGGTTTTTTGTTTTATTCTGTTTTTATTGTTGTATGCTGCCTGGAGTCACAATTTTGTGAGTTGGGCTGCCATGTAAATCCTTTAAGTAAATAAATAAAAATATTGAAAATGTAAAAAGCATAGCAAAGAACAAAAAATAAAAGCAAAAATTATATGGGAGCAAAGCTACACATACATACAGAATTTGGAAGTATATGAAAATACATTCTCAATATCAAGGGGAGATATAAATTCTAAACATCCATATTTAATATTTCTGTCCAAAAGGATATTTGTATGGGTGGAGCTAATATTTTAGAAACAGTTTCATTAACGTAACTAAATACAGAGAGCAAATATGAATAAAACAGTCCTTAACTAAAAAGTTCTTCAAGATTCTTTTCTGTTATGTTAATTTTCAGTCATTGCTGCTTCCCATATTTTAAATACCACTAATCCAAAGAAAGATATATTTTAGTTTTTCAAGGTTTGCCATAATAAACTCAGCAGCCAACAATAAACCACTTTACAAGTCTTCAGGAAATGGCTATTAAACCCACACTAGAATTAATTACCAAAGGTTATTGGATATTTTTTCCACTTTCCTCAAAAACATTCAACTGAAATGAGTAAGATACGCCTGACTGTATCTGGAGGACCACAATCAACTTGCTGTTCCAGTCAACACACTTTCAGAAATGCATGAAGCAATCCCTGAAACACTCTTGGGATAAAATGGAACTTTCCAGAGACAAGCAAGTCTGTATTGCACATCTCTAATGATATTTATTCAGGGCAAGTTGCAAGGGCAGGTAGAGCTCTTTCTCACCTTTGCATGCTAAGCTGTCCCTGCAGAGCAGGGCTTTCCAAACTTTTCATGTTGGTGACATGCCTTTTAGCCATGCATAATTTCGTGACACAGTAATGAGGAGTCCCCGCCCCCTGGCCCATGTGATTGGCTGCCGGCTCCAAACCCCGCCCCTGGCCCACGTGATTGGCTCCCGGCTCCAAACCCCGCCCCCCGACCCACATGATTGGCTCCTGGCTCCAAACCCCACCCCCCGGCCCCCCAGTCTTGTACTGTATGTATTGTATTGTATGTAATTGTAGATAAAATACAAAAATGCCCTCCAGGTGTGCTTGATGGGGAGGTCATGGACCCAAAACCATGAGCAGTGTTTTTCAGTCTTGGCCACTTTCAGATATGAGGACTTCAACTCCCAGAATTCCCTACCCAGCAAGGCTGGCTGGGGAATACTGGGATTTGAAGTCCACAACTCTTGAAGTCACCTAGGTTGAGAAACACTGCCAGATGATGGGAAAACTGCGTCCATTGCTTGGTAAGGCTCTGGGCTGGGGGGGTTTGGGTGGTCCAGGGATGCCACTAGGCTGCCGAGCGTCCTGCTAACACCCAGGCCACCGAGTGCTCTTTCTGCTGAACACGTGAATAGCCTCAGCATTCCAAGTTCCCTTATTTCGGAATTAAGTTAGTGAGGTAAGTTATCTTATTCTGGAGTAAAACAGGTTCAACTGCAGCTAATTCACTGTAGGAGTAGAAACAGCGACCGTCGCCGCATTTCCAAGGTTTGCCATGGACTTCGCAGCGTAAAAGTGGGTCATATGATTAAATCGGGGCACCGCCATCGATTCAGTCACTATCTCAACAAATACCATAGAAAGCCGTAACCTTGAAAAAGCGAGCATAAAAACTCCTCCCCATTTATTGCAGTGGTTCCCCCCACCCGGGGAATTTGACTTCAGCTCCTTGCTCCCGCACCTACTCCAGCCGGGGATCCTAAAGATCTGCCAAGTGAATCTCTCTCCCTCGCGCCTTAACTTGCAACGGAGGAGGGCAAAGCGCTGGGTCCGTTGGAAAGGCAGACTTTTAGCTGGGAACCTCTCCTTTCCCCAGCTTCTGCGCCAGCATAATTATTGTTGTTCTGGCGGGTTTTCAGTCTGGGTGTGTGTGTGTGTGTGTGAGAGAGAGAGTGTGAGAGAGCCGGCACTTGGAGGGGGGGGCTCAGGAGGCTGCTTCTCCTGCCGTGGATCCCATATGCAATTGCTGCGTGTTTACTAAGAAGAAACTTAGCTTAAGCCAGAGCTTTCCAAACTGTGAGAGCTGAAGAGCTGGGTTCAGAGCGGAGCAAGGGATGGGCGGGGCTCCACGTGGTGCATGGCCTCCTCTTCGGGGTTCCCCTGCGACACACCTGGGCCCTGGCCGCGACACAGAAATGTGTCGCGACACACAGTTTGGAAAGCTCTGCTGCAGAGAATTCCTTTTCTGTTCTTGTTAAACTTGCAGGAGCTTTGTTGTCCTGTGTTGTATTGCTTTAATCTAAATGGGAAGGGGACAAACATTAATTAACTAATAGATCACCACACTCCTACAAGTCTCCCAAAAGTTTTACAATATAGATTAACATCAGCCAAAATACCAGCACTACAATCAAAATCCACAATACCAGAAAACCTTACTTGGTGTCCTTCCTCCAATTGTCTTAACAATTAAAAGTTCTATGTAGCAACTTGGCCGTTATTACTTCCCAACCCTCTGGAAACAGGCCATCATATACGTAGATCTGGGTGAAGGGTGCTCCAGATGGATGGTGCCATAACAGAAAAGCACTGGCTCCTGGGCCCCAATGAACCCCACAGGGGAAACGTTCAACCTCCCTGCTTGGATACATTCTACTTATCACAGATGGTCCCAGAGATACAGTACCTGGGCACCAAGCTACGTTGGTCAAAAATAGCACTTTGAATTCTATTCAGGAACTCACTGGTGACCAAAACAGATCCTGCAATACCAGGTTATTTGAGTATAGTGGCTCTCCTACCCAAAACTTGGGTTGCTGCATTTTGCACCAACTATAGCTTTGAGGTGGTCTTCAAAAGCAGCCCTGTATTTAGCACATTGCAAAGTCTATTTCAGAGGTGACAAAGGCATGAGTTATTGTCACCAGGGTAGTAGCTATTTTCATCTGACTAGTCTTTTTTTCCTTAAATAGTGGAGAAGTGGAGGAGATAAGCAGAGGCACAGTCCGGGGGGCAATGGTGGGAAAACGAAGAGGTTCAGGATAGCTCCGCCCTAGAGTCTCCCAGGTTATTTCCCATTAAGTTAGGTAGAGTAGCTTTAGTCTGGCAAGATTCTGTCTATACAGTGTGAGCAAATAAAGAACTGGAGTTTGAATGGTCTGACTCTTTGTTGTTCTTGGGCTGGGCCTGACAGTAATGGAGACATTTTTTTTAAATCTACCATTTCTTTTGGAGGGAAGGATTATCTTAAAATCAGGGTCATCTTCCTTCCAGGTAAATGTTGGATTCACACTACTGCTAGAAGGGCAAGTAGAAGCCATAACCACCCAAACCTTTGTCCAGCCTTTGTTCAGCTCCAACTGGTGCACCAGCTGTAGTTCTACCTGGAATGAGAGATCCTTATAATTCAGGCCCATATCAGTATTCACCTGGCCTACTGCAAAACATCTACATGGGGTTCCCTTTGAAGACCATTCAGAAGCTTCGGTCAGTCCAGTATGTAGTTGCCTGGTTGTTGGAGATCCAACTGCAATTCAGAGTACTGTTTTTGACCATTTATATAGCTCTAGGTCAGGGTTCTCCAAAGTGGTCAATATCAACCCCCAAGGATTGATGGGACTATCCAAGGTGTTGTTGTTGTTGTTGTTGTTCTTATTAGTAGTAGTTAAAATAGTATTTATTAAATTATTTTCATATAACAAATGTTTGGGGGTCGATGAACAATCTGAAACTTCATGAAGGGGTCAATGAGCTGAAGAGTTTGGGGACCCCTGCTAAAGGTTAATGTTATTAAGAGGCCAAAATCAGGTTACTTCTATAGGGAACCCACCCATGGGATGTTCCACACAAGGTCATCCCATCTGGTACTGAAGGCTGTCAACCAGTGGTAGCTTTCTATCTATGAACAGGGTTTTTCATCATGATAGAACTTCCCTATGCTGCCACTACATCCTACTCCATTAGTAATAGAATAAATTTGCAAGGATTACTCTCTAAATAGAATGCCTGTATTTAGGGCAATTCTGCACCGTGGCCTTAAACATCTCCTGTGTTGATACTGGCAGAAAATGAAGCCAGCTTAAAAAATAGCGGTCAGGAGTTCTTTTTGGCAATGATACTGCCCAGATGGTGGTTATTATCGCTCCTGATTGGTGGATTCCCTGCTTCTTTACTTTTCCCACCCCTGCTCAAAACAAGCACCAATTGCTTTCCTTTTGGTGGGCAGATCTTTGCAAACATCTGGTTTCCATGTGTGTGAGCAAACAATGTCCAGCAATCATAGAATCATACAGCTGGAAGGGAGCTCAGAGGTCACCTAGTCAAACACTTCTGAAGTGGGCAATATAGCCCAGTTTCAATGCAAATCAGTTGTTTTGAACTCAAAACACCATCTTGAACTCTAAATGAGGTGATTTGAGTTTGAAACATTTTGCACATCACTAACTGAATATAGTCAGTCAATTCTTTATTTCAGTCATTGACCAGCAAGATTAAACTGAATATAGATTTACCATTGTTTTTAAAAATGAGACACAAGTATAAAGATAACTTTTGTTAGTCAAAAGGTCTCCTGGGAAGGATTTGATTATTTGACAGAAATAGAAACGCTGCAGAAATAATTGAGTTACAAGTAAAAACTAGAGCTGTATCTTGCAAATTGTGGGCATAATTTAACATAGTTTCAACACTTTGAAGCTTTGTAGTGGTTTTTGAATATCTGCAGTGGAACGGCAATGCGTGTTCATACAAAGATTAACAGATACCACTCTATTTTCAGGATTCACTACAAGAAATTACACCTAGATTTATTTATTAGTTTAAATTGGTTATAGCTGCCCACTCTGGGCGGCTTATAAAATCCAAATGCAATAAAAAGTTAAAAACAAACAACAACACAGACAGCCCAAGCTAAAACCATAACCATAACCATAACCAACCACACCAGGGCCCCCACAGACACATTAACTCCAGGCCTGAGACGAAAGCCCGGTCTTAAGGGCCTTTCAGAACCCCAGAAGAGATGGCGCTGTCTGCAGTTAGCTTAGTTCCAAGCACCAGTTATTCCAACATCCTGTTTCCATCAGTAGCCAGAGAGATGCTTTAAATACATATAAAAAACACAGAATTGTAGAGTTGGAAGACACTGTTTAGACCAGTTTCTCTTTTTTTTTCATAAGAATTTTATTAAGTTTAAAGCAAAGATAAAAACTACAAAAAAGCAAAAAAAAAAAACTACAAGAAAAGAGAAAAAGAAAAAAAGTGGAAAAACAGAAAATGAAAAAAGATTTTTTAAGAAATTACAAGATGACTTCCGACTTTCAACAAGAATATACAGCAATTTCCATAATTAATCCCTTACTCTAAATCTAACCAAGATCATATTATTTCTATAAATCATTCCATAGACACATTATAAAAATCACCAAAGACAATTGCTCCCTCCCCTTATATATAAAGAAAAATAAACAAATATATAAACCTCTAAATCAACTCCCCCCCCAAACCCATTTATTTAAGTATTTCCTTCCTACCACTATTCTATATATTTCTGGCCACTATAATAAAAATCAAATTGTAAAAACATTTAAATTATCTACTTTTATACTTAATAGTGCTATAACAATCTTAACCCTATTAAACCTAAAATGAAACACTTATTCTTATATCTTATCAATCTTAAAAAATCAAACAAACTTTAAGTCATTAAAGAAAAATGGAATCATACAAGCCTTAATATCAATCCAAATATGTATTCTTAATTTCTTATCCTATATCGAAATATACCAGGACATTTAGTTGACATTTACTTCATGTTACGCATAAGGCATTTTTCGTAAAAAAATTAAACAATCCAACTGCCCCCCTTAAAAAAGCAAGCTGCTCAGTAGAAAACCTCCCACACAACATAGCTTAATTCTCAAAACAATTCTTCAGGAAAACAGGCTTGTCAGTATCTTGCAAGTCAAACTTTAACTCATTCTTCACCAAAGTATGTTCGTTGTCTGGCATTTCTTCAAAGAGACCATTCTCCCTGTCAGGAAAAAAATCCCCCTCTTGATAAACTTCCTCCCCCCACAGAACGTCTTCAGCCAGTTGACACATTTTAGCACTGATATTTTCTGCAATATCCCGAATATCTTGTATAATGGCTTGGTGAGTGTCACAGAAAATTTCTTTGAAATCAGAACGAAGCCCAGAACGAAGCTCTGCGAAGATTTCCTTAAGGTCGTCCATAATTCAGGCAGTAGATTATGGCTCCCCCTGGATACTTGACTAACGCAGATAGGAGCTAATGAGTTAATGAAAGGCTTGCAAAGTTATTAAATGAAACCCTCTCCTAATCTCTTGTAAATGACCCACAGAAGACACACACCCTCTCACCAGCTATAAACACCAGCAGTAACACACACCCTCCACTTGGGCACAGAGAGGATCTTCTAGCTGTGCTCCTGTCCTCTGAAGATGCCAGCCACAGTGACTGGCGAAACGTTAGGAACCAAAACTGCCAGAACACGGCCACACAGCCCGGAAAACCCACAACAACCATCAGATTCCGGCCGTGAAAGCCTTCGACTATACATTAGTAAATGAAATTGACAAAGAAAAAATATGCTAACCAGCAGCTACAGAGAGTGAACAGAAAAATGGAAAGTCAAAACAGCAAGTTCAATGTGTAGGAAAAAGTTAAGTCCTTCAAATTAAATACAAAAATAGTAACGGGGAGATGATTAATTATTCTCAGTCCACCTTAAAATTAGACGGAAAGTAAGCCAAAGACTTTTTTTAAAGTTATTCCAGAAATAACAATAGGCACCAAGAGAATCCGCTTTTTCTTGTTGTAGAAAGCCTCTCTTAGGGTAAGAAAACTTTAAAATATACTTAAGTGATTTAGAAATGGGGGGGGGGCTCGACCTAATGTCCCTTAAGGCTACAAACGCGGGCTGGAAATGATGGCTTCCCCAGCCTCCCTTCGTCTCTTACCAGGTCTTCGCTATTTGCAATTCTCAGGCTGCAAGGTGATGTTTTGGAGGACAAAATGGGATAATTCCAAGCTTTTTCTTGACTCAAGAAAAAGTTCTGGGCTTCAGGTAAAAGCCTGAGCCCGAAAAAAACAACAACGTGTTGTCAGTTCTGTCCACACGGAGCTCATGGACAAGGCTGTTCAGTCGGCCATATTCCCCACCAGAAGTCTAGACCAGTGTTTCTCAACCTTGGCCACTTTAAGATGTGTGGACTTCAACTCCCAGAATTCCCTGGGCAGCCATGCTGGCTGGGGAATCCTGGGAGTTGAAGTCCACGCATCTAAAGTTGCCAAGGTTGAGAAACACTGCTTTAGATCCTTGAGTCCAATCCATTGCACCAGATAAAAAATTAAGGCATCCCTGACAGATGCCTATCCAGCCTTTCCTTGACCACTTTTAGCACAGGGGAGCTCACCACTTGCTTAAATAAGTGGTTCCAATGTCAAACTCCTCTTATTGTAGGAAAGTTTTTCCATTCCATTCAACTGGAATCTGCCTTCTTGTAACTTAAGGTCATTATTTTGTATACTGCAAGTCAGAGGAACAACCCTTCCTGTGTATGCAGAGCACTAACATATTCACCACACAGCCATCTTTTCTCAAAGCATCATGCTGACTGAGCTGTGCATACTTAAACAATAATTCAGAAATGCTTTGAACCTTGTGCACATACAGCACCTTTTTGCTCTCTATTAAAACAGCTGTGACTTTTTTTCAGACTTCCACATGAGTCCCCCCACCCCCAGAATGTTAATACGTTACATGAATTGAATAATTAAAGAGGCACTTTTTAATGCAACCCTTAAAACTTCCTGGCCACCAAAACTTAATTATTCATGCATATAAAGTCACAGAAGACATTGTGGGAGGACAGCAATGCAGCACTGATTCTAGATTGCAGTGTTGCCAGATGCCCAAAATTTTTATAGCCCAACACGCCCTTAAAAGTAGCCCCAAAAAACCATTGCTTGCCATTCAAGTACAGTAACAGTGGATCACCTGGGGGAATTAGTCCGTGATATATTGCAAAAAGACTTGGCAGAAAGGGAAGCAGCTCCCCCTTAGTTTGAAGGCCCTCCCGACTGCACGTGTGAAAAAGGATTTCGGAGAGGCTCTTTAAACGCCGCTCCCCTGCCCGCCCTGCCCCAGCCTCAAGGCTATCGCCCAAAAACTACACGCCCTTAAAAGTAGCCCAAAATAGCTTAAAAAAACCACAACCCACAAAGATCAAAAATTTCCTGCAACTTATCTTCGAAACTAGCCCAATTGGGCGGGAAAACTGCCCAACTGGCAACACTGCTAGATTGGTGCAAGTGCTGTGCATGGAGCGGCCTTGTTTTCCCATGATGTCTTCCCATGATGCACTGATGTCACCTAGTTTGGTAATAACAAACAAACAACCAAGCTCAGAGAATGCCAAGAATTCCACAGTTCAACCCTGAGCTACAGATACTCTCTTCTATTGGATGTCAGCAGTGTCAGGATAGTTGAACTGATTTATTTCTAGCTCAGTGCAGTGTTATTGGAGGTGCTTTGATTTGAGAGGGCTCTCTCTCTCTCTCTCTCTCTCTCTCTCTCTCTCTCTCTCTCTCTGTGTGTGTGTGTGTGTGTGTATGTGTAAGACTGAGGCTTTTTTCCCACTGGAGGGAACAGATCTTCAGGCCTTGTAAGGCCTTAACAGATTTGCAGCTCTTCCTAGAGTAGCTCAGATCAAAGGGGAAAGATGAAATTCACAAGAATTCTCTCAGCACAGGAGCCAGCTTGCAAAGCACCAGACAATTTACTACTCCACCCCCCCCCCTTTTTAATATGGAATGGTATTTCAGAGATGAGAAGACTATAATGCAGAGCTTTCCAAACTGTGTGTCGGGACATGTTAGTGTGTCGGCTGCAGTGTCTGGGTGTGTCGGCTGCTGCTGCCTCCAAACCTGCCCTGCCAGGATTCCACGCAGGTCCTAGTGCCTGCCTTGTGCCTTGCTGCCTCCAAACCTGCTGTGATTCCATGCAGGTCCTAGTGCCTGCCTTGTGCCCTGCTGTAAGAGTGTGTCGCGAAATGATGCATGTCTAAAATGTGTGTCACCAACATGAAAAGTTTGGAAAGCTCTGCTATAATGTCTATGAAGGTTCTCAGTCATCCAGGTGGAATTGTCTGTAGCTTGAATCATGTCAACTGGATTTCTATTTTCTCAGTGGAAACATTTCGCTCCTTATCCAAGGAGCTTCTTCAGTCTGAGCAAAGTTGGTAAGGGAATCCTAAATATGTTTCTAGGTAGCTGTGTGACCTTACACCTGGGGTCATGGTTATATTGAGATGTTATTTTAAGTCCTTTTATCCTTTTATCCTCCTTTAGATGATAAAAGGACTTAAAATAACATCTCAATATAACCATGACCCCAGGTGTAAGGTCACACAGCTACCTAGAAACATATTTAGGATTCCCTTACCAACTTTGCTCAGACTGAAGAAGTTCCTTGGATAAGGAGCGAAACGTTTCCACAGAGAAAATAGAAATCCAGTTGACATGATTCAAGCTACAGACTCTGCTATAATGGATCATCTCCAAACTTCTTCTGAGGGCTTGGGGAGTGAAAAATATTGCAGTGTGGAAATGTCCTAAGCCAACAGAAAATAATCCACATTCTAATTTAGTTTGTGTCTCAGCCACCCAGTGTCTGATGTTCTCTAAAAACATGTTATCTAAAAACATTTAACATTTGGAATACTTTGTTAATAGCAATGTCTTTACCAGTTGCTTATTCAACAAGTCATGCAGCAATTTATTTTTTAAAATAACTCCAATTATGAATAATGTGCACACATTAATAAAATATATGATAATTTAAGATAGAACACTTGTAGATTTCCCCTAGAAATGAGAAATAGAAGTATTCCTATCAACACAAAAGTGTCAAGCGTGCAGTCAGAATTCCTGACAATTTTTTAATACCGGTACAGTAATTACATTCTATGGCAGAGTAGGGGAACTAGGAAGAGATATTACAGTAATATAAAAATCACAAACATTGATGACCAAGTAAGATTTCCTGCAAAAATTCTCAATTCATTAGAACATTCATTCATTTATTTTTAGTGGGGGGGGGGGGGGAAATCCAAGCTGAACTTTATATATTTCATATCAATTGATGACAATGCTACAGCTTTCTTGTGTGAACACAGGAAGCTGTCTTATGCTGGTTAGCCTATTTGTCTGTCTAGTCTTAATATTGATCATTCTAACTGGCAGTAGCTTTCCATGGCTCAGGCATGGTCACCTACCTGAGACACACTGCTACCTGATCCTTTCAATGGAGATGCCTGGCACTGAACCTGTAACCTGCCATACAATCCTTCCACCTGATCTACTTTGCCTGTGAATCTCAAATAACCCAAAACATTTGGGATCTTAAAGAGGAAAAGACAAGTGGTGCCTCCTTTGTTGTTAAAATATATGTAAAAATGGGAACTTGCCGCTCTTTTTCAATATCTGAAAATCTGTTGCCTAAAGTGGACTATCTTACCCAGCTGAAAGGCAGGGCCCGCTCTAAGACAGACCCTAATAAAAGATATTACATATGAGAACATGTGATGCCACCATTTGATGATATCCATTAAATAAGAAGCAAATGATAGCTTAAATTGGTCTAAAACAGAGGGTGAAGAATCTAAAGTACATGAGTCACATTACAGTCATTTTGCGATTCCTACCCATTGTGCAATCAAATGTATGAGAACACAAACTTTCTTTCATGTTACAGTGGAAAAAACACAGGTACAAAAAGGAATACAACTAATACAATACAATTAATTCTTTTACAATTAATACAAAGATATACACAAGACGCCAGGCTTGTCGATCGCAAGTTCGCATGTTCGGAGGTTCGAATCCCTAGCCCCGTGTGATGGAGTGAGCTCCCGCACTAGCCCCAGCTCTTGCCAACCTAGCAATTTGAAAGCATGCAAATGCAAGTAGATGAATAGGTACCACTTCGGTGGGTAGGTAACAGCGTTCCGCATGCATCATCCCGGCCACATGACCGTGGAAGCGTCTTTGGACAACGCTGGCTCTTCGGCTAACAAACAGAGATGAGCACCGGCCCCTAGAGTCGGACATGACTGCACAGATGTGTGGGGGGAACCTTTACCATACACAATCCAGAGGAGGAAAAAATATCAGAACTACTCATTCACAATATTAGCATTCTATTACAACTGCGGCCCTTGGTTGCTTCCAAAACCCAATTTTAAAAAGTAGGACCACTGGCCACATAGAACTTGCCTGCCCTAATCATAAAACTATCAAGTTTACTGTAGTTAAAGCTTAAGTCAAAAGTGTAAATCCTTTTTATTTTTTTAAAAAAATTATCAAACATGGTATATATTTTAAACCATATATTAGTTCATAAAAATGGCATCAGATAAGATGGTTTGGCATAGAATTTGACTTTAGATTGTTTTAGGATGTCGTTTTTCCCATGAAAATGTGATTTCCTCTCAAATAACATTAGAAGACGTGTCTGTTGTCTTCCTTTCCCATCTCTGCAAATTGTGGTTCTTCTGAACATCCTATTTCACAAAGCAGCAGCTGCAGAGCCTTAATATGTATCAAAGTGAAACACCATCAAATAACTGGCTTTAACATTCAAATGACTTATTGGCAGAAACAGGTTTAAAAATAGGAGTTTTCATGATAAACAAACTCAGCCTCACAGGAAATGAGTGAGGAGCAAATCGCAGAAAGTCAACATGTAAGATTTCTGGTGAAGTCTTAATTTTGTTTTGTAAATATACAGCATTCTTATAAAATAATTATTTCTTGGAAGTAGAACCTTTAGGTATCACTTTTAGTAAGTTAAAGAACTGAAAACACAAACATAAGACTACAGTGAGGGTACATGTACAATATTTATGTGTGGGAGGCAGAAAAACTAGATCACATAAAATATAATGAAAAATAGGCACAAAGAACGAAATCCAATGTGAGAGAAAGTCAACTCTCCCCTCTCCTTTCTCTGCTTCCCTTCAAAGTGTCCCTCAGACATCCAGAGCAGATGAGGGGGGGGAGGGAGAGAAAGGCCTACGTGGGAAAAGGGAGAATTGTGCCTCCCCATTCTATAGACAAGAAGGAAAAAACGATGTACCTTTAGGAAATGAAGAGGGCTGTTAGATCAAATTTGTTCAAATTTGCAGCTCTTTTAAGCTTTGGATATAAACTTAATCTACTTAATTGACATTTATTTATTTTTATGGGAGTATTTTGTGTATCTGTTAATAATGGCCATTTGGGCTTAAAAAAAAATGAAACAAAAAAAGAGACAATCCCTATTCACCAGGGTAAAGATTTTTATTCCAGTGAGACAAACATGTTAGTTTTTAACAGCAAATACAACAAAGGCAGAACATCCTATCTTTTGGTCTTATATCTGTTGTAATAAGAAACAAAGTAGTACCAATAAAAAGAAAATTTCTCAGTGATGAAAAAAATCTGGAATAGTTTTTCCTTCATTTTCATACCACTGGCATGCAGGTTTATCCAATGATAACCTGTTAGGATACATAACCAGCGTTTCTTACATTCATAACTTGGCTTCAAATAAACAATACATTTCATTTCTACGTATTTGTGTTAGCATGGTCAGGAATGGAAAACAGAAATGGGAAAGTGTGGAAATTTCACTTGGAATCCCCGAGACCCAGAGATGGAATCTTACCCATGTGGCATAAATGCCAAGTCTACCTTCCACATCTCATTTTTGTCAAAAGGCAAAAACTGTGTATTTGAGACACATGTAGGAGGAAAAACTCCCCTTCAAACCTCCCATTTGAAATATAAAAGTATCTTGTGCTGCATCACAGAACCCACAAACAATTCCTAATATGAATTGTTAAGCCACTAACAGCAGAAATTATGGCATAGATGGGAAGCACGCAGCACTCCCAGGTTCTTGCTATAAGCAGCTTTCTTTTTTTAAGAAATAAGTTTCTAGTCCTTATGGTTGCAAGGGGAAGTTTGAAAATATGAGAAAAAATGTGACTAATATCATAGGTCCTTGAAAGAAAATCCACTCTTATCATGTGTGTCTTCTTTTTAAAAGAGCACACCGCAAAAAATTTCAAGACTTAGCTCATGCACGTCTCATTTCTTAATGCTAAATGTAATTGGACATCTCTGATGCTCTGGAAAAAACACATCCAAATTGTGTTGATTGCTTGCATCAAAAAATATGCAATTTATTTGACTCTTTGACTTCTTATTTATTTCAAATGTGTGGTCATCAGAACCAAGAAATTTGCCATATCAACTGATAATAAAATTTAACTTATGTAAATCATAGAAGGGGTGAGGCAGAATGTAGCCATCACCCACTGGCTTACATTCACTTAAAGCCATTAAATCTAAACATATTTATGATCTCAAACTAAGCTAATCTAATTAAAAAGAACTGGAAGAAAAAATAACTTGCTTCAATTGGTGAAAAAATTGCAACTTACTTTTGAAGGGAAAGGGAACATTTCTACTACCAGGAAGCCAGTGATCTAAGTTTCTATTGTCAAGGGTTTTAGAATTTTTCCACACTAGTATTTTTGATGGAAGGAGCTTAAACTCCATTGCTCAGATACCCCTAATATTTTATTTTTGTTACAAAACATGATGGGGGCCTTTGCTCAGACTAGTTTTTCTAGCTTGCCTCTCGTCAACAGGATAAGTCCTCAATTTCATTTTTTTGAAAAGAAAGTTTTGCAACCACCAAGAACAAAGAATTACAGCAAAAAGGAGAAAAGTCATATATATGATAACAACAACAACAACAAAAACACCCACCCATATGGAGAATGAAGCACATTTTTAAAAAATGCTCCGTAGTGTTTATTCTGAGTACTACTGTGATTCAGTATATGGGTGAATCACAAACACACAGAGGGATCAACAGAGAAAGGGATTGAAGCTGTAGTTATCTCTCTAGGGCAAAAAATAACAATTGCAATAACAATTGTATTTGAAACAGACAACATTTTTTAAGTGCTGAAGTTGGCAAAGAAAATACAGAAATAATTCCCAAAGGGGGAATTGTTACCCTTCTGTTATCTCTTCTCAAATGGGCTTTGCAGGTTTCGGAAGCACCCCAAAACCCAGCAAAGTTTTACTGGATGGCTGTAGATTCCATGAACACACCTCTTAGATTGATTTTATTCCCATGAATAAATGTATTTATGTTGCTTAAAAATGAGGTGCTATTCAAGATTTGAGTTCAAAGGCTTAATACTTAACTGGTATTAAATATTGTAATGACCCCACCCACCCCTGCTAGTGCTTTTGTTGTAAAGAAAGGCCACTGTCCCATCAATGAAATGCTTTGTTGCTAAGATAAAGTAGATCATTAGTATCAGCTTCCAAACTGAGAGAAAGCCCTTTTTTTCCACCTCTTGTTTCTAAATGCAAAATAAGAAATTCTTTCATTATATGGACAAGACAATCCTAAATCCAATGGGTTAGAAATAAGAACATTATACCCATTCCTATAATCTATGAATCCTTCACTAAATATAACAAGCATTAAGCACTTTGGGGAGGATGGGGAGAGAAAATGCGAAGCCCAAGAAGTCCCCCTTTATTTCCAGCATTCTAGAATTTTCATGAAGCATTTCTGATTCATTTTTCTTTCTTTACTTTTTCCAACAGTGTATTTTGATTCTTGGGGGAGACTGCACTGTCTCTCCACATTACTTCCTTAAAGAAAATTGGGAAGGAAGGGGAACTCACAGAAATGCTTTCTCCACTGGAGCACAACTGTTCTTTTATCGGGGATAAAATATTACACTGCGGGTGCTGAATTGTGAGACTTAACATCTGCCATCCTGCTAAAGACAATGTAGAATATCTTTAGTTGGTTTAGGGGGTTTTATGGGCATCTGGAAAGAGCTCAAAATTGTGAACTAATGCTGCAACATGTCTAGACTTCAAAGGTTTCTTGCTTCTGAAAAGGTTAAACAATTTTCCTAGCGAAACCAAGTGTGGGTTGTGAAAGACTCATGTTAAATGAAGAAAATTTTCCCCAAGGGCTATTCATTTAGTATCACCAAAAGTCATCAAGTTTCGGTTTCAGTTATTTGTATTTATTTGTAAAAACAAAGATTAAAGTGGCAGAATGAAAACAAAAACCTCATATTGATTTTTATATTCCACAACTGTTTTATTTCAGCAATGCACTACAAACTTTTAGTTGATAACTGTTGCTTCTTTATAGTTTTGAATATGTGTCCTTGCTTCTAGATTATGATTTGTAATGGAAAAAAAAATTAGCAGATAGTAAACGAATCATATCAAGTGTTTTCTCTGCTTTTGATTATGTAAATATATAGTTAATACAATTTAATCATATACCAGTAGGTTTTTATTTTTAATCACTAGCTATTTATTTGTTCATTTATTTTCTATCCCGCCTTTATTATTTTCATAAATAAC
This sequence comes from Charina bottae, assembly GCA_023362775.1. Taxonomy (NCBI): domain Eukaryota; kingdom Metazoa; phylum Chordata; class Lepidosauria; order Squamata; family Charinaidae; genus Charina; species Charina bottae. The sequence continues at coordinate 73,716,007 of JALMGJ010000001.1, read as the reverse complement.
TCAAGGCGGCGAACATACCTAATACTCCTTCTTCCTCCTATTTTCCCCACAACAACAACCCTGTGAGGTGAGTTGGGCTGAGAGAGAGTTCCCTTTAGTTACAACAGACAAGAGAGAGATGTGAACACTACAAAATAAATGTCAGATAATTAAATCTGTAAGCAATCACTGTTGCCATCATACATTCAAAAGTGGAATCAATATTTTATTTAAATCAGAGAACAGGAAAAAATATCCAACGTCAATATAAATGTGTTTGAAGCATTTTAAGATACTCAGTAAAGAGAATTTGAGTATAAAGGAGATTGCTGTACATGCCACTGAAGCTCTCAGAATGCATCTCTTTTCTGATAAAGGTAATTCATCAAACAACATCAAAATATTGGAAGCTCTTTTCAGTGGTTAGTCCCACCATCAAGGAGGGGAACAGTTTACGTGTGTGTAGGTATGTATGTGTGTGTACATACACACACATGAAAAGCAAAAAGGGGCGGAGGCACATCAATATGCCTATATACCTATATACATATCTACCTCCAGTGGTCTTTCAGCTTTTAATGTGCTGTTTTTGTAGTAATTCTGTTGTTTGCTTCTCTTATCGGTTCTATCTATAACTTGTGGGCACTTTTCTCGTGCTTTTGGTAGAAGACATTGTGTTCCTGAACTCCTTACAACATGTGAGCTACTGTACAGTGTACTCAGTCAGTGGAAAGCCACAACTTTTGAGAGGGTTGGGTTGAGGAGAGTTGAAGTCAACATATCTGGAAGTACTAGTTTGGAGAAGCCTGCTGTAATTCAAGAGCTGCATAATTTAGTCTTCAAATGAGAAGTAGACAATGTGTTTCTGAATCTAAAGAAACCCAAACTGTTGCATGTTTAACCTTTCTGAATTTCAAATCGATGTCAAGCTATCTGCACTTTCATAATGCATCCCTTTTTGTGAATGGTTCAAAATGTTTGATTCAATTTGTATTCTTCATATAATTAATCATTAATAGGTTAATATCAAAATAATTGAGTTCTCATTCTGAATTAAGTCACATCTCAAAATCTGTTTTCCCTGTTTTTAAACCATTACTCACAAAACTCATATTGGGAGTCTTTTCATATTTAGCATGAGAAGTAATATATGTGACTTTAGAAATGAACATCTTTTAATCAAGTATGGAAAAGCATTATGCTATTTCAAGGCAAATAAAGGTCAAACAAATCAAATACAAAATGATATAATAATTTTGCCAGTTGATACAGTTTCACTGTTTAACTTCTAGTTACATGATTTCTTCTTTTGCTGCACTAAACTATTCATAGCCAAAATACAACAAACAAACTAAATAACCATTTTCTTTGTAACTTAGAAGAAGCAATACTGCTGAGAAAAAGACAATTAATGACGAAAGAAAAGTACCTACTATGAAAATCCAATTCCCAGCTAGGCAACACTTGAAGCAATAATTATAAAAAAAATATTTTCAACTCTTTAAAGCAGTTCTGTCTCCCACGCTCTGTCTTGGAGTGAGTAACACAGAATGACACATTCTGAAACTATTCACTAAAGCTCCCATTTCTCTAATAACTAAAGTTAAAATTAAATTAAACTGTCTCTGAAATGTTCAAAGTAGGATTCCAAAAGTGAATACAGTTAAACTCAGAGCAAACTAACCCAGAAATTATGGTATTCAACAATCTGGTTTCCTTTTCTTTGTTGCTGGATTTAGGAAGGATGACATTTTAGCAACTCTGCAATCATCACTATCTGTTTTTCTTGTGATTATTAGTAACGAAAGATTAGCAGTCTTCTGTCAAGGTAAAATAGAATGAATGACAAACTTTGTAACTGTATGCATGCATTTGAAGGTGTAAGTTGGAGTACAGTAAGGCTAGGTTACCATAACTATGCATACATTTTATCTATCTACCCATGCCTCAAAAATAAAGAAGACAAGCAATGTAATATGTACTCCTCCATGTTTCTTCACTTCCTGTGCTGCTGATATTAACTATTTAGCTGAAGCTTATTTTTCTTGTTACTGATAAGCCAGGGAAACAAAGGATATATCAATATAAAAACTGTCTTTTATAATTATCATAATACAATGAAAATAAATACTGAATTGAGATCAGTTAAATACACAGAAGCTAGGCTGTTAAAAGTGCCACTAGCAAAGTATATTCATAAAGTAATAAAATCAACAGCAATAACTGTAGAGACGAAGTCCAGAAGTTTAAAATGAAAGCCGGTAGTGCCTTTTTCTTAATAAATTTCTGTCTTCTTCCACTAAGTACCTTTTCTGAACACCCCACATTACTAAAATTGCTAAATATTGTACAGGTGATATATATTGTTTTGACTCATTTGTTTCTTAAAATGTTTTCTATAAATGTGAATGCATTACTTTGCACATACTGTACACAATTTACCTACCCCATTCTTAGTAAGAACAGAACTCAGCATGACTGCAAAATCATTATGTACAAAGTGCTCTGCTGTCAACCTGAAATGCTCCAGAAAAATTTCAATACTTTTAAACTGCAAGGAGAAAATAATAAATAGCTGTACTGTAACTACAAATGATTAAAATATATATTTCAAGTCAACACCAATTTCTAATTAAAGTATTATTCCATTTTCAGAATACATTTAGGAATATGCTAAATTCAGAACAGTAACAGAACACATTATTAATTGCTTATTATGAGTAAGAAGTTTTTAAAAGATGCAAAGACCAGAGAGTTCTGAATGTTCTTATATTAGTAGAACACATATAATAATTGATATGTACAAAAATGTATGAACACTACCTAATTATCCTTAGTCTTACCTAAGACTCAGCTCTACTGAACTCAAAAGGTTTTACTTCTGAGTACCAATGTTTTGGACTGCAGTATTATTCTGTTATCCACATAAAGTTTTAATCAGTCGGTTACATCTGAATGTTTAAAACCAGTAGTTTAGGTGCATGAAGCATCCCTATTACACAAGACAGGAATCCCTCTTTTAGATACTGCTTACTATCAAATGCAGTTTCATGTGTTTTTATTTTAGAAAGGTGCACAATTTGATCACTTTGAACTGAATAGAAGTCTTTCTAATATATTAATCTAACCACATGGTTCAATTAAACATTGCTTGATTAGAAAAACAAAATCAGGAGCTCCTTCATAGCTGAATTATAATATCCCAGTTTCTACAATAAGCACTGGAAACATTTAATGCAAGACAGATCCAAAGTAACGGTTAGAGGCAGACTAAACCAAGTTTAGTATCCACTAAAATTACAGCTATCACTGAGTTCAGTGAAGCTTATATTCAAGTGATTTTGCTCCAATCCAACCCCAAACAAATTAAGAAGAAATTAATAACTTAAGTATTTGCAGAAAGGTTTTACACACACACACACACACACACACACACACACACACACACACTTGGAAGCACCCCTCCCTCCCAATTTCAATGAGATTTTCTTTTTTTTTAAAAAAAACTTTATTAAATTTTTTCAACATATAGATAAAAATTAAAAAGGATGAAACAAAGGAACCTACAAAGAAAAAAAGAAAACTAAAAGTTACAGAAAACTAAAAGTTACAGAGGAACTTCCGACTTTCTACAGCAAAAATATACATAAATCAATATCAATCTCTTACTCCAATTTAAATTATAATAAACATTATTTCTATAAAACATTTCAATTCTCAGTATAACATTCCCTTCTAAAACAAATTATCCCTCCCAGTTAAAAAACATAAAAAAACCCTTCAAACATAATTTTTCGCCTAATAAACTAACAAACATTATCCTTCTTCATTATAATTTACTCCTATCTGCCAGCTAAACTAACAAAAAATAACCTAACTACATCTGATTACTTTTATTTATAAAGATATTATCCAAAAATAAAGACATCCATCTAAACCCTTAAAAAAATCATCCTGATAAAGATATTTAAACAATTATCAAGGTAAACCAAAGCATTTAAACTAAAACAAAATAACCTACCAACATCTTATTACTCTTATATACAGTATTTAGAAAAGTATTTATTTATTTATTTTTTATCCCACCTTTATTATTTTTACAAATAACCCAAGGCAGCGAACATACCTAATACTCCTTCCTCCTATAATTTTTCCCACAACAACCACCCTGTGAGGTGAGTTGGGCTGAGAGAGAGTGACTGGCCCATGGTCACCCAGCCAGCTTTCACGCCTAAGGCAGGACTAGAACTCTCAGTCTCCTGGTTTCCCATTGGCTCCTTCCTAGGGCTGAGAGTGTGTGACTGGCCCAAGGTCACCCAGCCGGCTTTCATGCCTAAGGCGGGACTAGAACTCACAGACTCCTGGTTTCTAGCCCAGCACCTTAACCAAAAGTAACTTTATTAATACCCTTTTACCAAAAATAAAAGTATTATCCAAATGGCAAGAACATATATCTAAACCTTTAAAAGGCCGTCCTAATAAACACATTTAAACAATTATCCCACTTCAAAGTAAACCAAGGCATTTACATATCTCAGTATTATACACAGAGCTTTCTTCTTTTCAATTTCAAATTTTACAGCCTGCCTTGAAAAGTCCAAATATTCCTCAAACCTTCCAGGCTTTGAGGCCTAATTCTCTTTTTTGGTCCTGATATGACAGCATCACAGGCTTTCCCATCCCTCTTTTTATTTTTAGGCCCAAAACTGTTTCTTCAAATCTCCACAACTCAGTTTCCTTCCCTTCACTTTTTAAGTCCAAGTCACCAATCCTCTTCTTCTTCTCTGGGGAAGCCACTTTATACTTAAGGTAATTTTCAACCTTGTCAGCTTCTCTCAATTGTTGTCACAGTTTGGACTCCACAATTTCTGAGAGATGATCCATAACTTGGGTGACTTCAAGGTAAAAGTCTTTTAAAATTGCTTTAATTTTCTCCATCTCTCTCCACAGTAAATTATGACGCCCTCTAGTGCCTCAGGAAGGTAAAGTCCACTAAGACTGTTATTGAAAACTTCCTCCAACTCATTATATTCAAAGTAGCCAATTGGGAAGATAGAAAGTAGTAACAAGGACCTTTCCCACAGGAAAGTGAAAGCAAATAGGTAAGAATTCCAATCCGCAGATTCAACAAAGTAGGAAAAATCTTCTATACTCCTCAAAACTCACTTTATTAAAAAGAGCAATAATAAAAAGACAAAATTCTTTAGTTCTCAGCGTTACAGATTATATATAAAAAGAAGCCAAATCACCAAATTAATAAATTCCAAAAATAATGAAAGTCACCAAGAGATTCCACATTTCTTTGTTGTAAAAAGCCTCTCTTTGGTAACAAATAAACAAAAAAACCCCAGTGTTATAGAAATGGGGTGGGCAGCTTTAGAATCCATTTTCAGCTTCAGTGCAGGTTGGGAAAAGATGACAGCCCCGCCTCCCAGCTGATCAATCATCAGTCGATCGCAAAATGCTGTTTTGCGGTCTTCTGGCTGCGACCAGCCATCTGGTGGACACGAGGGGTAATTCCCGCAGTTCCCCTTGCTCTGGAGAACACTTCTGGGCTCCAAGGAAGCCTGCCTGAGCACGAAAAAAATGCTGCGGTGACAGGTCAGTCCGCAGACAGCAGAAAAAACCTGCTCAAGCCGCCACTTCCAGTCCCCACCGGAAGTCCAGTGAGGTTTTCTTTTAAGTAAATATGCTTAAGATTGTAGTTGGAGACAGAGCCTATAGTTTTTCAGAGCTGAAGGCAGTTTGGAAGTATGTGTATATAATTCATCCCATATTTGCTTCTGGTAAGTGTATTTGTAGCTTTCTATGTTGTTTCAAAACCTAAACAATCAATTATATTAAGAGGTAATCAATTAATAGGGGGATATATGAAATGCTTGTGGATATAATAAAAAGCAAAATCTGTTCTGCCACCTTCCAATCTCTTTAAAACACTACCTGGCTGCAGTCAACCCCCCACCCCCACCCTCACCCCCACTTTGCACTGACAACACTCTGGGAAAGATCTAGGATTTGTAGATGGAACACCATTTCTAAAAATGAAAGCTAACTGCATTATCAGAAAAGGAATTTTAAAAATATATAAAGGCTTTTCTAGTAAGCCAAATTACATATTTGCACACATTTGGAAAAAAGAGAAGTTGCACGAGGAATCTTGAAGATGTCTTTTAAAAAATTTCTTACTCACTTCAGTAGCTTTACGGTAATGTGCTGTATAGTCCTTACTCACTCTTTACCACACCAACCCTGTGTGTGGTAGACCACTGCTTTTGTCTATTTATTATCTAACAGTAGACAGTAGAGCTACTGTTGAGATGCTAAAGGCCCTATGATGGGTAAAGGTTCAAAAACAGATCTAACAGATAATATATTTTGGCTATACTAGCTGCTTGTGAATAAGCTGACCAACAATAGTTCAAACTACAGAATAAATAGTCCAAAAATGGGAGTTCATATTCAGTATTGATGAATTTTATTCATTCAATTTATTAATGATTGCCAACTCTGGCTGGCAGTTATTTATTATCTATTTATTTACTGGAGCTGATATACTGATTCAGTTCAGCAGGACTCTGCAAACTTTTGCTAGAGTGAAGGCTCCTCACCTTCCAACCAAGATATCTGGAGCTAACCTGGAAGTGAAGCAAATATAATTTGCGTCGCAAAATTTTTGTGAATAACTTGTTTTAAATCTGTTGTAGAACAACTGTCGAATAATGCATGAATTGTCGATCGTTTAGTCAAAGATAGCTGAAAACAAAACTGAGAAAAACACCTTGTGGCTTGACAAGATTAAAGTTACATTAAATTTCTTTCTTTCAAAAACTGCTCTGTGTTTTAATGAGCAGTAGCCTTTACAGCATACGCTATATGTACCTGACATTTAAAACGACCCACCCAAGTGCCTATATTTATCTTTAGATGAAACCTCACTTCAAGCCCCTGCCAGTTTCAAATTTAGAAAAGCATCCACGTTACCCCACTGAAATTAAAAAAAGAGAAAGAAAGAAAGCACCCACAGGGAGGAAGAAACATTCTGTGCAGATCTACTTAATGCAAAAAAGGCTTTTCAGCTGTTTTTTCTTTGAAGCAAAGATCTAAACTGTTTGTTCTATAACTGTCATTTCTGGAATATAATATTATATTCAGACAAACAGCTAAATCTCCCTTGAGCTGTACCTGCAACAAATACAGATGGGTCATGCAGTTGAGACTTTATTGTATAGATTGGTCTAATCATTCGTCCACTTCTGAGTTCTTCAGCATAAAAATCAGTGGCACCAGATTAGAGATAAAAACGTTCACGGTAGGCTTTGAATTCATAACGATCCAAGCTTTTTCCATCAGAGTCTTTTTCCATTTTTTAAAAAGCAGCTTTCTTTTAAAAATCCAAATAAACCAACACATCTCCTTGTTGACTAAGAGTCACTGTGCTAATTTCTTTTGTTTCTAAACAGTTAAATAGTTTCTGAACTTGTACAACATAGCCTATTTCATAATGTGATACCTTGCTAGTTAGGGGGGACTGTTTTGCATCCAATTTTATTAAGATATATAAAAGGTGCAGCCATCTCTCTGGGTATACACAATGTTAAAATAATTATTTCACCTTAATGACCTAAAACATATACCACAAATACACACTATGACTAACAGACTGCCTTGACCTTATCTGGAATATAACTTGCCTTATCTCAAACTCTACAACTTAATAATTCTAGGACTTATCCCCAAGTCTTAAGTAACACAGCCTCATATAACATTACAAACACAAATATTGCATTATTACAAATATCATATTAAATGCTAGATGGCTGCCATTAGGAAGGGATGGATCAGGTTATTTTTTCCATGTGTCATTCATAAAACTATTTTCCTCTTTTCTAATATGAAGCACAAAAATTTACATTTAAATAATATATTTAAATGCATTTTCTCATAAAACATAGACTTCTAGACATATTTTCTTCCAGAACATGCATTTTAAAATATATTTTCTCCATGTATGTTGGTTGGTTTCTAGGGGCAAAACCTGTACTACAAAATTCACAGAAAGGTCTAAGCTCAAGGAAATGGCATTCTGATCTGCACCAGGAGGTACTGATTAGGCCAGTTTTCTTCAAACTACAAAATTAATAAAATTCTGTACCATCCTTAAACATTCCACGCAGACATAACAAGCTGAAAGGGTGAAAACAGGAAGAGATTCTAAAGTGTGGCAGACACACTGGATTCAACACACATTTAATAGGAACTTAGATCATTAAATTTCTAAGTTAATCAGTGAAAAAGTATAATTGAGACAATGCCTTAAAATTTTAGATGTAATATATATCTCTTCTAAAAATCCACTTAGAAAACAAAATTAACATCTTATTTGGATAGAAAAACAAACGATAGTTTTGCATATGCACTTTTGGTGTTGGAGTGGTGCTCTCATCATCATTCTAAAAGCTTTAGTGTAGGACAAGAAGGATATAGATCAAATCTATTTTGGAAAGTGAGATGTTGTTATTTCTTCTTATGGATGTTTTGACCTTTGCTTGGTGGAATTAGTTACAAATCCCACTAAAGAAACAAATAAATAATAAATAGTTTCAGTGGCACTTCCTCTGCATACTAGAAGCTATAAAAAGATTCTTTGAACTTCCAGAAAAAAGTTCCTGATACGAAGCATTGTGGATACAGAGGGCCAAAGTAGACACAGGGTCATTCACACGATTAGCAAAAGTTTGGATGGGCTTCTAAATCATCAGGACCCTCTCCTGGAGAGGTAACTCCTTGTGCTTGCTATTTCCTGGGGGAGGGGGGGCTTCTACTCATTCTATCAGCTAGCTGTGTTAATGAGATTGTGTCTCATTGGGCTTAGAAATAAAGAAAGTGTTTAATATCGGGACAGGAAACTAGAAGCATATGCATACCTGGAACCGTGGTTGCAGTCCCTGAAACTCAGTAAAATTTTGGGTCCAAAATTTGGTAACAAATTGTCAATTTTCAGCAATGATTTATTTCTCTCTCTACCACTTTAGTGAAAATAAAGTAAAAAAAAAAAACCAAGGAGGTTAGCCTCCTCTAGAGCAATACTTCTATTTGGCATTAACAATTGCCCCCCAGATTTCCCCAGGTGTCAGTTCTGCCCACTCCAGTAACATCACTGCATTATCACTACACCCTACAGGTCTTGGAGGCTATAGGAATAACAAACTAATAAATGTATGATCCCTAGCCCTTGATAGATTTATGGACATGGCATCACCAGATAAAGGTTTTAATATATTGCCGCAAGATTAAAGGAAATTTTATGTAGTCATACTAGTCCGTATTTTTGCTAACATTGCATACTTTTTCAGAGAGCTAAAGAATATCTCCAAAGAAAGAAGCTTTACAAACACTGAGATTTGCCTTGAGATTATGCGAATGCATGTCACTGGACCTGTTTCAGTCAAATTGACATTTCTTTCTGGGTAAGAAAAAAGCAGCAGTGCTTCTTCTAAAATGGTATCTATCATCTGTCTTTTTTCCAAATAAAATCGATTTTAAAAAATTAAAAAATTAAAAATCTGCTATCCAATCCATTTTTGGTTGATTAGTCTAACAATTAAACATCTGGGCTCAATTTTTAAGCATAAAGAACAAAAATGATTAGACATGTCTCACCACACCCCCTTATGTACGACACTTTTCTTCTCTCACCTTATCAATTAACTGTCCTATTTTCTCTTTTCTTTGCTGAATTCCAAATCTGTACGACTTCTCTCTCTTTCTGAAGAATAGCTGAAAGATTATTAAAATGAAAAAATTGTGTGGGGGAATGAGTAAACTTGAAAGGCAATGGTATAAACGCTGCGTACTGAGTAGGAAGTTAAAACAAACAGTGTCAGGACTGTAGATGGCTAGTAAATATCACTGTCCTAAAAACTTTTGGCAGCGCAGTAGAGTTTCTTTCATAGGCAATTTTATTGTCTACTAAAAAGATCCTGGAAGGCTTGTTAACATATTCCCTCATGTGTTTCCTCACCGAATTCTAATTGTTCCAAAATGTATTCATTTCCTTTTATCCATGTTTTGGCAACCTTTCGCTGAGATATATGACAGTATATGTGAGGCTGAAGTAGAAGTACAACCTTTAGGAATCTCCCCCGCTCCCCGCCTTGAAATCCACTGGGGATTCTGAGAAACCCCATTCTGTCATCTACCACAAACATTCGGTTTCTGCTTAGCCCTAACCCTTTGAAGAAGCGAACGCTGATCTTCGCATGGATTCGCACTGCAGCTGATTAACACTGCACTTCAGAGGTGTTTTAATGAATTCATCTCATTAAAGCAAGTGTGTTTGGGGGCTGGTTGACTTTTCCCAAAATGTCTTATGATTTATGTAGCAGCAAATTATACAATGATAAATGTGCCACAGCAAAGAGGTGGTGTATCTCCCCCAGTAAAATTCACCTTATTTTAATACCAAGTTTTGTGTATGCATTACTACAGTTTCTTTCTTAAGTGGCAGAAAGTTCTCGGTACAAAGTTTGTGCATTATAATTATTACCACTATACGTTCACTTACGATTTCTTTCTTAAGTGTTCTCAAGCTCCTCAAAAATACTCAGCCAGTAGAAAACATCATAATAGAAAGATAAACCATCAACCCTGATGAAAAGTCAAAAATACCAAATTCGCTGCACCCCATAAAATCAATTTAACAGCTCAATCTAGAGCAAATTCAACTTCACACAGAAAAAAAATCAATGACTGACAGAGCTATCCAGTGCTCCAAAAGCAGAGTTGGCAACAAACTTTAAGGCAGCAAATTGGCAGAGTGGAAAGAGGAAGCAGCAGCTTGCAATTCAAAACACACATTGTGTGGCCTGGGAGGGAAATTATGGGAGTTGCTGCTGGTGGTTGCTTGAGAAGGCTGTTGTAACTTATTGTTAGAAGTGGGAGAAAGGATAGGTTGTTGTCAGAGACAATTAGGTATACAATAATAATCATGACATTGACTATAAACCATGTCAATTCAGTGGTCTTTATGTGCCAAAGTTGGGGTCATTTTCTTTCTTTGTTTTAATCTTGTGCACAGGATGGTGTTCTAGAGTAAAAGCATGGTCCTGCAACATGCGCTACACTCTTTCTTTCCTTTCTCCAAACTGCTTTGGGACCCAGATTGACCTCGAGGCATTCAGAACAAGGAAGGGGATGATGGAACAGGGTGCTTTGCTTTCCAGACAACTCAAATCACTTTTTAAAAAAGAGGAGGAAGGGGGGGAAAGGGTGGGGAACTGAAAAAAAAAATCCCAAAGGGGGAGGGTTGTCAGCGGTTGTATTTTTTGTTGAATTTGCCTGGTTTCAGGCAGGAGATACTCTATGCAGCTTGGATGTCCAGAGTCCCCAGAGCCCCCCTTGGGGGAGATGGTGCGGTAATACAAGTTGACATATAAATAAATAAATAAATAAATAAATAAATAAATAAATAAATAAATGTGAGAGTTTTGTGTAGTGAGCAGGGCTTGTCCAATTTTTGTGTGAGTTACCCTTGGAGAGGGAACATGGAGGCATAACTGTCTGGGCTTTGGGGAGTATCTCAAAGTTCTGTGTTCCCTTGTGTGACTCTGTGTGTGCTATTAAAGGTTGTGTTTTGGTGTATTTTTTCTAAGAATGGATGTTTTTCCTCACCTTTTTTAAGGTGACAGTTTGGGAATGTATTTCTTATTTCATATGTCTGTGTGCCTAGAGGAAATGTCTTTTGTTTGGGGGAAATTTTGCTTCCCTCCTCTTTCTATTTGGGCATTTTTCTCTTCCGAAAGATTCCCAGGGATTTGGGGTAGAATGTTTTTGGTATGCCTATATGCGTTTTCCCAGCTTAAAAAAAGAAACAGTTGGGGGGAGTGTTTTTCATGTTTTGGGGGTGAGTGATTATGTTTCTGTAGCATCAGCAAGGTTTTTTTTTTGGAAAATGGGCAATTGGTTGAGCAGAGTGAGGTCAAATCTGTGGTTTGGCATTTGGAACACAAAGCCAATCTCCACCTTGTACCATTTGACGAGACAGGCCTCGTGGCTGGCAGCCACTTTTGAAGTTGCCACGATAGTTCCTCAAATTATATATTTGTTCACGGGGCCCAAAAGGTGTGGATATGGGCATTAAAGAAACACTCTTAATGTGAGTTGCTCAAAATGGCAAAATGTACCTGCTTTCCATTTTAATGTGACTTCTGTATTTCAAAGTCCAGTGTCTTCAGACACTTCCTCAGATTTTGGAATGTCTGTTGGGGTAAGGTGGGGGAGGAATGCCCTTTCCAAGGCAAGGAGGAAGGGAGAGGTTTGTTCAGCTAGAGCTATTTAAAGGAACTTTCTCATACATGCTTCTCTTCACAGCTTCTATGTGGTTGACTTGAAGTATCTTTATGGCAGATAATCCAGCAAGGGAAGAACCAAGATGAATAGCTACAGCTCAGCATGCCCTCAGCCTCTTGCAGTCAGAGCTGTTTGTATGCTGTGACTGTTGCCCTCAGTGGAGTAAAGTGTAAATTTTAACTCCTGAAGACACTCTTTTTTTAAAGCAGATTTCTAGGTCTTGTGGTTGAATTAATATATGCTTGAAAGGATATGGCAATGATTGTTGAAATACCCAAAGCCAGAGAGATGCATGAATAAGATTCTCACTGCAGAATGGGGAGATTCTCTGCCCTGTTTCATAGCTCTTATTTCTTCACCATGGCTACAAAATCCAGAAAAAAATAATGACAAAACATAGAATACCTAGAAAAAAATTCTTGCAGCATGCACACAAACATGTGTAATTCTTGCACAGGTTAAATTAATCCTACAACTCCCTTCCAGGATGTGTATATATATATACATAGTCACCTCTCTGATTCAGTTTATGCAAGTTACAGGGCATCTACGTTTACCATGCAAAAAACCAATCTACATAGTTAAGCTAATTTATAGGGATAATCAGTTCAAAACTGACAACAAATGATCAGAAAACAAAGACCAACAGAAAATTGCACTAACACAAACCCCTCAAAAACAGATCCTCTCATAGTCTCCATATTTATTTTTCTTAGCATACTTCAAATAAAAATTGTTTAGTGAAGAAAGCCTAAACTGTAAAAAATCAAAATAGAAACCCTAATATAGCCTCTTAAACAATAAGACATCAATAAGTAATTATGATTATGTGTTATCAAGTTGGTGTTGACCCGTAGCAACCACACAGATAGATTTTCTGGAGGATCTGTTCCCAACCTGGTCTTTCAACGGTGCACCCATCACTGCTGATGGGACTAAGATTAAAATGACTTAGACCGCAATTATTATGGATGCTTAGAGTAAATCTATTTCACATTCACAAGATCCCTTTGCACGCTTCTAAAACTTCTATTCTGTTTTGAATTGTTGCACCCTTAGAATTACATCAGTACACAATTAGATAAATACTTGGTTTTTTTTCTGCCTTAAAAGGAAAGAAAAGTGGAAAGAACATTTTTGAATAATTCTGAACTTGTTTACAATGTCCTTGACAAGACAACACAATAGGTCATCCAGGCAACAACATACAAGACAGTTAATAATGGGTATCTGTGAAGCATTTTCCTTAACAGAGTCAGTGATTTAGCATTTTCAGGATGGTTTTTCACCCTGAATAAATACAGATCAGCTGAATATCTTAACAAACACACACTGAATAATATAGATTCTAATAACTACAAAGGAGAGGGAGAGGACTTTATAGATAAAATCATAATGAAAATACAATGACCATTTTTGAAGAAATGGTACAATAAAATTCCCTTTTGCAGAAAGTTGCCAGATTGCAGATTTCCTTTTTAAATTCATAAATGAAGCAACTGTGTACTGCTTCTATCTTCTTCTCTCCCTGGTGGATAAAACAAGGCGTGCCTCGCAGAGCATGAAGGAGAGAGAACAAATCACAGGAGGGAGCAGGATGTAGAGAAAAATCCACCACTTCCTACAGCACAGCCACTAATTTGAAGTTACAGGTGGAATATTTGAGGCGACAACATTGCTACTTGTAATATAAGAGTAAATGGTCAAGAGCATTGTAGGAGAAGAGTCATGTTACTCTATGGTGGTAAAAACCAGGAGTCTAGTAGCAGCTTTTATGACTAACAAATGTTTTTTAAAAGCATAAGCTTTCATGAGCTGCAGCTCATTTCATCAGAGGCATATAGTAAGAGTGATGTAGAATTTAAATTGGAGTGAGGAGGGGAGGAAATGAAGATAGCTAGATTATGCAGATGCAGGCTACATGCGAAACAAGTGTCTTATAAATTATAAACTGTAATGTATTAAAAGCTCATTGCATTTGTTGAGACCTTCCGAGATTGCCTGACATCTTTTGATATATATGAGTTCAGCAATTTCTTACTCAGTGGTACTGTTAAATTCCTATTTTTCCAAAACAGTCACTTTGAGGTCTGCCATAGAGTCTCCTGAGAAGTTAAAATGCTCTGATATTACTTCATCCTTGTTTTGAGCTTTTGTGCGAAGTTTGTCCTGTTTGTCCTACCTAGAATCCAGAGGGGCATTGCTGGCAGATGATGGCATATATCACATTAGAGGAAGAGCATGTGAGGGCACCTCTAATGTTATGCATGTACTTGTTGGGCTGTGATGGTGCTGTTGATGTAGATGTGGGGGCAAAGTAGACATTGGGATTGAAGCAGGCTCTGCCCATGTTAGCATCATTGTCCTGTTGTTTCTTATTGCTTGTGAGAACCTGCTTCTGGTTGAGGGGTTGTCTATATGCAAGGACAGACTTGCCACCCAGTGCCCGAGAAAGTGCAGTATCATTGTCCAGCATGGGCTGTAGCTAATTAATATGTTTGAAAGGTTTGAGTTGTGAGCTGTAGGTGTGTTTTGTTGTTCTGTTTCTATGATCTATCTTTAATAGGCCCTCCCTGGGAATTGATTTGGCTCTGTTAATTTGTCTATTGATCTCGTCGGATGGGTATTTCAATCTCCCAAATGCCTGGTTTACTGCCACTAAACCACATTCATTTTGACCCATTTGACAGAGCTGCTCAACTGGTGGATGCACACCAGGAATTTGGTTTCTTAAGCAGGCTTGGGAAGGTGTTTGGCAGAATTGTGACTGAAATAGTATGAAAGGTGACCATGAGCAAAATTTGGGAAGTGCAGCACTAGCATTGTCCCAGGCAGGGAGTGTGCATAACAGGTTTTTGCTGTCCAGCATGATCCTAATGTAGCTACATAAGAAATAAAGGTTAATGTACACCTGTTGCTTTTGCTTTAAAGAAGGCATATGATAAAAGGTATAGAGCTGAATTATGGAATTTTTGCCTGCATATGAAGCTGAAGGTTGGTTATTTAATATGATAAAAATCATATATGAAGAACATAAAGCATGTGTGAGAATAAATGGAATGCATAATTAATGGTTCAGCATTGAATAGGGAGTAAGACAAGGATGTGTAATGTTCCCTTGGATCATATTTACAGACAAATGTATAAAGAATGCTTGTGGTGATATGAATATGTATATGGCTGAGAATGAATGTACTACTTTTCCAAGCAGCTCTTTTTTCTTTCTTTTTCATTTTTAAAAAACATTTATAAACAACAACAAATAATAATACAGTGGAGACTTTAGTATTAAGCATTAAGCTCAAGATAGAAACTTTTTTTATATTATAAAATAATTCAATGCATTATTCAGTTTTAATTGTACAATTCAAGCAACCTTATGTTTATTAACACTTTAGAAATTATATTCAACATTGATATAAACTTTTTTCTTCTTTTCTTTAAAGGCTCAACTTATCTAAACTATCATAGTGTTAACAATTTCTAGTTTATGCTGTATAAATACCACTGTACCCAGCTAATATCTATATTTTATAATGGAGTATTATTGAAATAATGAAATTTCAATAATGAAATAAAACAATTATTTGGGGGGATTGTTTATGTAGCAAAAGCAATATAGGAGTGTGCTTTTGCACACTTTGTTACATGGAAGTGAGAGTTGCATGGGTGTGCAGAAACATAAACGTAAACTGAATGTAATGGAAGGAACTTCCTTATGAAGAATGTCTTCTTGTTAAAGAAGATATAGGATCAAGAATCAATGGTACTGGAAGAATGTGGACTGAATACAAAAGTGAATTACCAGTATGAAAAAGTAGCTTGAGGAAGATTGGTCTGATACAGAGAATAAATGAGGACTGAATTGCAAACTCACTCTCTCTCTCTCTCTCTCTCTCTCTCTCTCTCTCTCTCTCTCTCTGTGTGTGTGTGTGTGTGTGTGTGTGTGTGTGTGTGTGTGTGTAAATGGAAAACTATAGTGAATTATGTTGCCATAAACTAGTTTCAGTTATTATTTCTTTTCCTAATTTCAGCCTTTTATTTGGCTTTGTATTTTTTACTCTTTTTCTCTGCTCTACATAAAGTTGCTTAGATTGAAAGAGAGTTGTGTAATGGCTATATATATTATGTGTGCCTTTTTTTTAATGAAACAAGTATTTTCTTGTCCTATGACAATTCTAGCTTTTTCCCAATATGCTTAAGTACACTGCATAAGCTATTTGGATTTTGTTTAATAACAAACTTATTAGGAAAGGTCAGACACCTTAAGAGTCCATAAGAATAAAATGAAGCAACAATATATTAAAGAACCAACCACAAAGTCAATCTGTTTTATATCAGGCTAATGATAATTTACAATAGTTAAGACTGGTTTGATGTAATTGAAAAAACAATAAAATGGGATGATAGCAACAATATTCACTATGTGACAACATATTGCATTTTTATACCAGTATGATACTTGATTATATTATATTGTATTAAGCTTATATGCTCAAATTACTGCTAGAAACTGCTAGAAACAAGGTGGCAGAAAAATTAAACAGCTTGGTGGATATTTTTTTTAAATGAGTAGTAAAACAGCCAAACTTTGGGATCACAGCTGTCATACTATTAAGAGGATTCTGTACTGTATCTGCTGTAGTTCAAAATTCTGAAAGTATGAATACTGTTTATTGCTTTTCTGGAACTTTCAGTCTACAAAGCAGTTTACAATACTTCCACTGTTCATGTAATTAACCTTCAGTTTAGCCTCATGCTATCATATATTGTTTGTTCTTTTGTGGGATTTTAATAAGAAACTCACCGTTGTAGCTGGAAAATATGCATGCTAAGTAACAGGAGTAAAGAAAAGTATCTTGTGTGTTATGTGTGAACAACTGAGTACTTAAAGATATTTGCAATATGGAAGCCTCATCAGAATATGGGGGTGCAGAGAGACAAATATACTCAGGCAAACCCCTAACTTAAATAGTAACTAAAGTGGCTGAATTAATAAAAATTTACCTGAATAAAAAATTGGTGCAGTATATAATGGCTATGAACCAAAGTATCTATCAGTTGTCTTAAGACTATTCCAGTGATTGGGGTGACCGTGGGTGATGTATCAAAAAATCAAGATGGACCCCATAACTGTGTGGTTGAAGCCCTGCTTCTTTTTTATATTTTTCACACAAACAATGGGTGTAAAAAGGGGGCAGGGCTTTGACCATGTGGTTGCAGCCACTATCTTGACTTTTTTGACACCCCCTTTTTGACACCCAACCTGATGGCAGTTGCCAGAACAAGGAAAGTAGAAGAAAGTTAACCCTTCTAAGAAATTGGAAGTGATATTTTTTGCATATAGTCTCTTAAATCAGAATAAGGCCAGATATTTTTTTATTTAATATTTAAATATTTAATATTTTTATTTAATATTTAAACATTAAAATAAATTTGTAATTTAAAAAACAGAATAGGGCCAGAGATGGTTTATTTTTAAAATGAAAACCTAGAAACTCAAGGAAAGGACTTCTACTATCTTTCAATAGACACAACCAACATGCTTCTGTCTCATAATTATTTATCCATCTAAGTTTTCCCCAGGCAACATGCAAAATAAAAAAGAAGTTAAAATCACAATTAAAGTAAAGGTAAAGGTTCCTCCCGCACATTTGTGCAGTCGTGTCCGACTCTAGGGGCCGGTGCTCATCTCCGTTTGTTAGCCGAAGAGCCAGCGTTGTCCGAAGACGCTTCCACGGTCATGTGGCCGGCATGACGTACGCGGAACGCTGTTACCTACCCATCGAAGTGGTATCTATTCATCTACTTGCATTTGCATGCTTTCGAATTGCTAGGTTGGCAAGAGCTGGAGCTAGTGCGGGAGCTCACTCCGCCCGCAGGGCTAGGGATTCGAACCTCCGAACTTGCAATCTTCCGATCGACAAGCCTGGCATCTTACCCGCTGAGCCACCATGCCCCTTAAAATCACAATTACAATAGAACAAATTAAAAAGCAACGTATGAGACCTCAAAAATCAAATTATTTTTAAAAAGAGATTAACAGTTGACATGGTAAAAAGTTTAATTAGAATCATATCAAAAACATAGCTATGTCTAGAATCACAGTTCAGTCACATTTCCATAATGCTGAATGAGTTGAAGAATTATTATATGGCTCTTTTTGGAACTGTTACTGCTTTCAGTACAGTAATGTTATATTCAATGCCCACAGCTGATCAGCTGTGGTTAGAAGACTCAATACAGTATTCTTTTATAAGAAACAACTAGCAAAGCCAAACCAAAAACAAAACAAAATAAAATGCATCTATAAAGATATATTACTCACATATGTGGGCAAGGCTGGTATGTTGAAATGAGTACTAGTAAAAGTAATACATAAAAACATTCCCAATGAAAGCGAGATAACAAAAGCAACTTTCCTAACCATAGGCAAGATTCATCTTGCCGTCGTGATTCATGAAAGGAAGTCAATCAGACAAGCAAGAACTTCTAATGGAATATTGCAACAAGTGTTTTCAAGGAAAGAAGAAAAACTTTGAACTGATTCTACTTAAGAGGCATCTTTTCACACGAGATGCTCAGGGAGGCCTGTTGTTACCCAGGTTTTCGTGTTTTTGTAAATTTGCAACAAGAGCTATTGTGACAAAATGTTTTTTTGGCATACTACCTTGACATAAACTCCTGCTAATTTTGTGAAACTTTATTCTGTGTAAGGCATTCCTATAGTGGACCCCTACTCAAAATCTTCTGTAAATATGCAAGTTTACTCCTCCCTCATATTTAGGGTGCTCCATTGAAAATGCAAGCACACAGATATTCACATGCACTTGTTTTCCTGCACGTCCTATAATCTTCAAAGCCAAGGAAACAAAACAAAAAATTCAGCACGGAAAAGATCTGCAAGCATAGAGAGAGTCTGGAATCTGATCAGAAACTGTCCATGTATCTATATATGGTTTAGTAGCTAAACCACAGTTTAACATCACATCTCAACTGGTCTCTTGTGGTTTTGGGCACTGATTCTCTTTCCTATGAGTTCATGTCCCTCTTTCATGGTTCTATTCAAAGTTAGTACTTTGCATTTAAATAATACTTGCAAAATTCAAAATATTTCATATACATTATCACTGTACTGTTATAGTCTGAAGAACCAGGCAAAGCACTTTTATTAATTACTTATTGAAGATGTGGGACAGAGGCTGGAGAACAATGGCTTGCCTCACTGAGTTAGCTTTCAGCTGTGGAACTTGGTGATTTCCTGGATCACAGTTTATTCTCTGCTATTTCACTACTGTGATACAACATAAATAAAACTGTTGCCCAACTGACTGATTTTGTCTTGTTTAATAAGCCTCATCTAACTTCCATTTGTGTATGTGTTTGTGTGTGTGTAGAAAGTGCAGATGAGATCAAGCTTTGCCCCTAACTAACCTGGACCCTGCAGGCTTTCAAAAACCTTTGCCTGAACTTTGTCCCTGGAAGGACTTCAGGCTACCTACAGATCTTACAGTTCTATCCCTGAGAAACACGTAGTACCAGACATTGTGGGCACCGCCCAGAACTGTTTATACAGCTTAGGAGGCACAATAATTGCAAGGTCAAAATCTCATGTTAAAGCTGATATTTTACAGCACTCTGCTAACAGTTCACACCTCTCAAAACATGTGTCTACAATAAAGCAAATCCTGGGTGAAGGTTCCTTTAATTATAGAGGGGAACACAATCAGAACACTGGATACATGGGCAGAGCCAAGTTGTATACATAAAAATAGAACTTGCAATGCATCTTTCCTTCTCCTCCCTGACCATCTTGTTTCTCTAATTCTCCCGAACAGCTGCCCCTCCTTTATTTTAAAACATGATGACTTTAAATGCAGATGGATCCTCTAGATTCAATATCCTCCCCGCCCCCAATTTAAAAAATGAATCCAGAATTAGAAGTCAGAGCTTCCATGAAAGCACTATCCCTAATATGTAATTTTCCTCCAGATGCTTCTAAAGGCACTTCTGGGGAGTTGGGATAGAGTAATGACTGACCTGCCCTTTACATCAGGTTCCTCCCTGATTTCTCCTACAATCCTTCACATGTAGTCTCTCCATGTTAGAAATGTATGCAAGAACTTTGGGCTCCACCTCACAAGCAGAGAGTTGCAAAAATAGGTTGTATAAATGCAGCAGAGAAGGATCAACAGGCACATTTTTGTGTTCCCCCTTTATGCAACTAGAAGAGCCATTCCCAAGCTGGTGTCCTCCATATGGGTTAGGACTGCTTCTGGCCATGCTGGTTCAGAATTTGGGAATTTAACCAAACTGAACTAGAATTATGTGAGAAGAAATGAGTGACTAAGTCTACGCGCTTCAGCCAAGCAGCAGACTGTACACCACCAGGCTGCTAAGCAAAGGTTAAATGAGTTTCCACAAAACTCAGCCTAGAAAACATAACAGAGAGAATGAATGGCTTTCTACAGAGGCTGACTGCTCAAATTTTGTACGTTTGGATGCATGCTTTGAGAACAACTCGTCTTTCATAGACAAATACTTACATACACAAATACTTGTGTAGCCACATTATCATCCACACACAAGGGTACGCGGGAGTCAGCATGCTTGAGGACTATAAGATATGTGGGTGCATAAACATAAATGAATTTTAAAATTAAGACAACTCCGTAAACCACAGTTTGCAAGGACCTTGACATGTATCACGAGAAGATTAAATGTGATTTGTGATATAGGACCAGCCATTATAATCTGCGTAATGCTTGGCTTACAGTGATATATGAACTCCACCAATTATATTTAACAAACAATAGTTAAACAAGCCATGGCTTAATGCAATATTTATTTATTTTAATTTATTATTTATTTATTTTCTATCCTGCCTTTATTATTTTTATAAATAGAAGGGTTGGTAGTAGTTGTTCGAATGCCTGACCATCGTCTTCCAAAGCAGCTACTTTACTCCCAACTTAAGAATGGAAAACGGAATATTGGTGGACAGCAAAAGAGATTCAAAGACACTCTCAAAGCTAATTTAAAAAAATGTAATATCAGCACTGAGAACTGGGAAGCCCTAACTCATGAGCGTTTCAATTGGAGGTCAGCCTTTATTAATGGCGCTATGGACTCTGAAGAAGCACAAGTACAGGGCGAAAGGGAGAAAAGAGCTAAAAGGAAGTCACGTCAGGCAAACCCTCATCATGACCGTCTCCCACCCGGAAACCTATGCCCTCACTGTGGGAGGTTGTGCGGATCCAGAATTGGCCTTTATAGCCACTTACGGATCCACTGTTAAAATTTTACCTTTGGAAGACAATCTTACTCGGCTACGAGTGATCGCCAATGATTTTTATAAATAACTCAGGGCGGCGAACATACCCAATACTCCTTCCTCCTCCTATTTTCCCCACAACAGCAACCCTGTGAGGTGAGTTGGGCTGAGAGAGAGTGACTGGCCCAAGGTCACCTATCCGGCTTTCATGCCGAAGGCGGGACTAGAACTCACAGACTCCTGGTTTCTAGCCCGTTGCCTTAACCACTAGACCACTCCCTCTGTAGGATGTAAAAATACTGTACCATGCCTCCAATTCTTCTGGAAGCCCCGCAATCCTATGAAACAGAATTTGGGACATAGCATATAAGATGCATAGGAAGCAGTTAGATGAATGTACCCTAAAGAAAATACACTTATACTGCGCGTGTCCTTCTACCACTAAGTTGTTCTATCTGATTTGCCTTCTACGGAATCTTTTCACCTAGTTTAAAATCTTAAAGGTTGCCTACTTAATATTTCTTCTGTTTTTACCATGGGACCCATGTATTTCATTATGGATGTGAACAAGTTTGATTCCCCCCCCCCAGAAAATTATTCACAAAAAAATTATTTTCTTGTTACTTGTTCCTACAGCTTTTGTCCCAAACAAGACCTAACTGGCATGTTTTACATTTAGTCTCCTGTTCTGTCTAAGGGGTCTTCCTCAAAGCAGCACAGAAGTCTGGTATCCAGTGTGGGAGCCAGCAGAAAACTATGCTGATTTAAGGAAGTGCTGAGCAATCCCTATTCTGCCTCAGCAAAACTAATGTGGGGGAGAGAGAGGGAGGGTGGGGAATGCCTCCTTCTGTAATCACTCCATGGGGCCATTCTCTGATGTTTCTCTCTCTACTTTATAGCGAGGTTGGGGAAGACAAGAGGCAAGTTCATCCCCCTCTTGCTGTCAGTTCTCTGATCCCATAGAATGATCATTCTATGGGATTAAACAACAGGCAGCAAAGGAGCCATTTTGCCCCAGTTCTCTTTTCCCTCTTCTTCTTTTCCCCAATAGTGGAAGGCAAGGGGGGGGGGGGAGAGAAGGGAGAGGAGAGACAGGTTTTTAATCCCACTTCTCCCAGCATGAAATACTGTAGATCAACTTCTCCCCACAGAATGGTGGGTAAAGAACTATTTCCACCCCATTTCTCTTCCCATGGGGAAAGGAAAATGCAGTGGAAGCTACTGCTTATGCCAGCACGCTCTGGCTTCAACACAGGGCTGCTGAATGCGGCTTATGCTGGGAACCTCATAGTGAAGCTGTCTGCTCCTACCCCCCCGCCCCCCTGTGGCTTAGGTCTAAGCTGCGCGGGGGGGGGGGGTGTCCTTTCATCACCTTGCCCAGGAGTCTTCATGAAGATTAATGGACAGGAGTAAAAAATGCTCCCCCCTCCCGTGCCCCTGGCACTACTGTGCCAAAGCTGTAGAGAAGGTATGTATCTCTACAATATGTGAGGGTGCCACCCGTGTTACAGTGCTGAAGCCACAGAGGGGGACATTTTAGACATGTATCCAGCAGACACATGTTTAAAATACTACCCTGCTGCTTTGGGACCCCAGCACCAAAGGCTAGGGGTTCATAACATAGGTCCAACAGCCTTTCAGAAAATCACTGGACCTTGAGCAGATGTTAAAAAAAACCACCAGGCCTACATTTAATTGTCCCTCCTTCCCCACAGGGGTGGGAGGCTGCACCTCAGGCTTTGCAGCTGGCACCCCCATGGTAAAGCTGCCATAGCCTTATTGTAGGGATTCAGGCTGAAGAGTCTCTTCCACCCCACTTCTCTTCCCCTGTGGAAATGGAAGCGGGGAAAGCTGCTGTCCAGCCACTCTTCAGGAAGAAGTGGGTTTCTCTAGTGCGGTGAGAACTGGCAACCCAGACCTGCTTCCCCTCCTCTCCCCCTGCCCATGGAATGGCAGGAGAAGGGGACAGATGCCTTTTGCCACTCCTCTCCTGCCAAAAGGCAAGTGGCCCTGGAAGTCAGAGGCCAGGACCTGGGGGGATGCGCCATCAGTAGCCTCAGTAGGAGTTGGGCAGGACCCACCCCTAAACCTAATTTGGAACTATCTGACTGGCTGGCTGACATGACTGTTGTCAGCAGAAGTTGAAAAGCAGCACTTTTGAAGCATTGCAAGAAAAGACAAGTGGAGGATGCCTTCATGGTGGGCTGGAAGCAGGTCGAGGACAATGTCATGAGTTCATGTCCTCAAGAAATGGTTACTGGGGCATCTTTGTGCCGGGCAAACAGGACGTGCAGCTGAGCCCCAAGACTGTAATCTAATGCAGACACAGTTTAAGTATCAGCCACACTTTCTCTCTTCTAGTTCTACCTCTCATTCTTGGAGGAGGTGGGATTTTTTTAACCTTTTCCTAAAGAAAAGTTCTTGAAAACTCAAAATATTGCATGCTCTTTTCCAAACTTTCAGTTAGTGTCATAAAAGTGCTGCCTTTGTATGGATTTTGGACTTCATTACCCAGGGTCAACACAGCTGCTTTTACTTTTAAAAAGTAAAAAGGACTCCTCTGAGTCAAGCTCGAGCAATTTTTTGGCATGATATGGAAGTGGTTGGATATTGCCTCCTTCCAGGATGTTTTTTTTTCCAGCTTTCCAGTCTTGCCTACAGTCCTGCGCTTCCCAGCTGGTGTCCCATTCAAGTAAATAAGGCAACCTGGCTTAGCTTTCTGGATTCGTTGGCTAGGGGTTGCCAAGGGGAGCATGAAGTCCTAGCAGGTGTATTTCAAATCATCCTGAGACACACTAGTGTATCCAGAATTACTGTATGCCTAATCCTTGTCATAATGATAATACTAAAAAGAAGAAAAAGCTAATAAACAAAACAACAAAAGCTCAACAGCAACCAAAACTGCAAACAAATTAAGATGCTAGGACAAGAGAGTCAATAAACAAATTAATAGATGCTACTAATAAATTTTTAAAAAATCCCACTGCAATTTACCCCCCTCCCCAGGAAAAAAAAAGTTCTCAACACAGTGAAGATTCAGTTCTCTGCCCAGTGGGAGAAATCAGTGGAACTAATAATGTTGAAACTCTTCTCTTTCACAAATAATGTCCAGTGATTACACAGCTTTGGCAGGTGACCAGCATGTTGACAACTGTCAAGACCAAATTTCATACCAGGTACTTATAATTTTATGTATTCTTAATGGTCCAAATTTCCCATTTTGTTTGCTATTGCTGCAAGCATAGTAACTTGATTCTTTAAAAAGAAAACATGAAAAGGCCTTTTTAAAATTCAGAATTAATGATCTAGATATAAACTGTTCTTAGACATGCAGTGCAAGAATGTATATGCTATACATAAGCAGAAAACACTTTAGATTCAGATAAACTAAAATGTGATAGAATTTAAAAGTCACGTTATGTTTCTCTAACATAATTCCTTTATTAATAACACCCCCTACAGACTTTGGGCTGGAACTGTTTCTATGAAGACCAAAAGAAAACCGAGATGATAAAAGGATCAAATAGATTTTTTTAAAAAGATGAAAGGATCAAATAGATTTTTCTTACATTTTCTAAATGAGTGTTACTGGTAAGTAACGAGGATGACATTAACTGCCATGTGATATAACCCACTGGCGGGCTGGCTGGCGGGCTGGAGAGATAGATTATAGATATATAGATATAGATATAGATGATATAGATATAGATATAGATATAGATATAGATATAGATATAGATATAGATATAGATGGGGCGTGGTGGCTCAGCGGGTAAGACGCCAGGCTTGTCGATCGGAAGATCGCAAGTTCAGAGGTTCGAATCCCTAGCCCTGCGTGTGGAGTGAGCTCCCGCACTAGCCCCAGCTCTTGCCAACCTAGCAATTCGAAAGCATGCAAATGCAAGTAGATGAATAGGTACCACTTCGATGGGTAGGTAACAGCGTTCCGCGTACGTCATGCCGGCCACATGACCGTGGAAGCGTCTTCGGACAACGCTGGCTCTTCGGCTAACAAACGGAGATGAGCACCGGCCCCTAGAGTCGGACACGACTGCACAAATGTGTGGGGGGAACCTTTACCTTTTTATAGATATACAGTAGATATAGATAGAGACAGAGACAGAGACAGATCCACTGTCCTTATTTGACTTACCCTAAGCAGGAGCTCATTGCTCACATACTGTATCACATGCTGAGCCATAACAAAGAAAAGTGTAAGGCCGTTGGGATAACACTAAATATGCTTCTGCTCTCTAGAGCTGCTTAGCCCAGGGCTAGCCTTGCCCAATTAGTCAGGGCCCATTTTTAGTTGTTTTAAAGCTGCAGCAATTCTAGGGACAGCCAAAACTGATCTCCTATCTTATCACCTAGAATCTAACTAACTCTTCCTTATAATCTTCTCCCTGGGTGAATTTTGATGATTTTAAACTGCCAAAAGCTTTGATGGTTTCCACAGCTGGGTGCAATGGTTAACTGGTTTTTACTGCATGGGGTAGGGCCATGTTTTGCTTTTGTGCGGAAGCTATTGATGAATGGACTAGCTGCTTGGAGAATGCCTAATCTACCTGCTGATTAACTTTGAAGTTTAAATACCCATAGTCTAACATGTTACTCAGAAAAGGAGATAAAATGTCCTGCATTCTCAGTCAATTTCAGGAATATCATGTAAAAAGTACTTAATTTTTGTAGTTCTGAGTCATTAAAACTTAAGAAGTAGATGATCTGAAAAAGATAGCATTTCTGCTTCATGTTCTTGATTTCTAAAGAGGAGAGCCTAAAAATGCAACACCAGTCTCTCTAAAGTTGGTTCAAGCTCTATCTACAAGTATGGTGGCCCTAGCCAAGTCAGTACGGTGGATAAAAAAAAAATTGTACCAGAGGAGTGAGAGGAAACCCCTTAAGCAAGCAACAGTTTTTCAGCTCTCCCCCTTTCTTGGGAGAGCCTGGGTGCCATGGGGGCATATCTGGTCAGTGGGCCACAATCACTTATCTTTGCTATGGATATATAGAAGCATTTACTGATACAATGCAGGACCCTATATTAATCTATAGCTGTATGTATTTATTAATTCCCAGCATCCTGACTTAAATAGTAAGAAAAACGCTACTGAATTTACTAAATGCACTTTATTCCTAGCTTCTAGGCACTTACGTGCCTACTCATCAATCTTAACAAAACCATAAGAATGTTGGTATGAGATAAATCAAGGTGCAATCTATGAAAGACTATTAATGGGAAAAATTAATGGGCTGAAAAGGTAATGTAGAAGAGTATGTTTTCAATTATTTTATTCTATTAATTTTTATTCTGTGTCAGTACTCCATTCTCATGATGTCTCATGTAGAAAAATGTACACCTCTCAAACCTGGGCTGCAAAAATCTGGACAACCTTTAGATGGCAGAAAATGGTTAGTTTTCTGTGTCTCTCTGCTAATATATTGTAGCTATCCAGATGTTCTCAGCCCTGATCTGATAGTTTTAGGAAAATAAGAATCATTTGTAATAGAAAGCAAAATAAATTATAAAATTAAACAATTAGTTTCCTGCCAATAATTCCTTCATGATTTATTAAAAGAAGGGATGTAATGGCTGTTGTGGGTCTTCCGGGCTGTGTGGCCGTGTTCTGGAAGTTGTGGTTCCTAACGTTTCGCCAGCATCTTCAGACAGATTCGCTTCTGTCTGTGCTCCTGCCCTCTGAAGATGCCGGCCAGAGATGCTGGCGAAACGTTAGGAACCACCACTTCCAGAACACGGCCACACAGCCCGGAAGACCCACAACAGCCATCGAACTCCGGCCGCGAAAGCCTTCGACAATACAAGGGATGTAATATTGTCAAAAGACTAATGGTGGCCAATTCTGATGGTATTTTACTAGTGTAGTTACAAGTATGCCTATCAATACAGATTTCTATCAGAGCTTTTTCTTTCCTAAATGGATTTGCCTATAACTGACCATGTGTCATCAAGTCAGTGTTGACTCTTAGAGACCTCACAGATAGAGTTTCTCCCTGATTATCTGTCCCTAACCTGGTCTTCCAGGTCTTCCAACGGTGCACTGATCGCTACTGTAATTGGGTCCATCCACCTTGCTGCTGGGCATCCTTTTCTTCTCTTTCTTTCCACCTTCCTCAGCATTAAAGTCTTCTCTAGAGAGCTACAGCCTTCGCATAATGCATCTGAAGTAGGCTAATTCGAGCCTGGCCATTTGTGCCTTTGATGATCCAATTGTTCGTTCTTTTGGCTGTCTATTGTATTTTCAAGAGTCTTTTCCAACACCAACGTTCAAAAGCATCAATGCTCTTTCTATCCTGCTTCTTCAAAGTCCATTTTTTTGCTTCCATAGAGTGTCACAGGGAATACCATGGCTTGCATGATTCTGACCTTTGCAGGTATAGGCACAACATGGCATTTGAATACTGTACCTTTTCCAAGGCCTTCATGATTGCTCTATCAAGTGCTAGTCTGCACCATATATTGTGACTGCTTGCTCCTTTATTGTTGATGGTTGATCCTAAAAAGCAGAGCTTTCCACCACTTCAGTATCTTCATTGTCAGTTCTAAGGCTGGTTGTTCTACCTATGATCATCAGTTTGATCTTCTTTATATTTAATGTTAGTCCCATTTTTTTCACTGTGCTCCTTGACTTTTATTATTAGAGCTTGCAGATTCTTTGCATATTTTGCTATCAGAATAGTGTCATCAGCATAATGTAGGCTACTGATGTTTCTTCCTCCAGTTTTAAAACCGCACTCATCTTCTTCCAATCCAGCTTCCCTATTCAGCATATAGGTTCAATAAACAAGGGGAGAGTATACAGCCTTGTCACACTTCTTTGCCAACCTGGAGCCAGTCTGTTTCGCCATGTTATCCATGTGGTTTTCTTGATAAAAATACAGGAGTGGTTTACATTGCTTTCTCCCACACAATATGAATTGATGCCTTTGCCATTTGTCACTAAAGTGAACATCTGCCTCCAGCATCTTCCTATATTGCTCCTGCCCAATATTGGTTCCTGCGGCTTTAGCTGGGAAGCTGGGATGTCCTTCACACCATCAGTGACCCTGTTGGGAATATATACCCTTGGCATCCATTTCTGACGTTCTTTGCTCATTCCTCCCAGGAACACCATCTCCCCACCATGATGAGGCAGCACAGCAGGACTTGGTGGTGGGGTGGGGGGTTTGGCTATAATACTGTAGAGTTATTATATGTACATCTGTTCATATTTTCTTTTCTATGTAACTTACTTATTTGTATATGGGGTTTTTTTTGTGTGTGCTTAGTGTTTATTCAAAGAGTTCTTCATTTCTTTAACCTTTTTCTAAGATGGAATTTTATTAAAAATAATGGTTTTGTTTCTCTGCAAATGGAGTAGAGAGTTTTTTACTGGCTTCTGTAGCTGTACCTGTAAGAGTAGGTTATGTAGAGACAGCTGGTTAAATGTGTGTATCCATGTATTTAAAGTTCCAGTTTCTAAAAGGAGCAATCGAGTTTCTGTTCAAAATGTATGCCACAAACCATTTTTCTCTTTTTTCTTACTAGTTGGTAACTCACTCCATGCCTTTATTTTCTGAAGAAAAAAAATAGATTGCATTAAAAAATACAGGATATTTTATTGTATTTTTATCTGATACAGAAAAACTCATTTGTGGTACTAATGTGAGATCAAATACAATGTTTCAAGCAGATTTTTCTAGAAGACACAGAGCAGAGAAGATTATTAACTCAAATTTCTGACCTGTAGGAGCTAGTGAATTTCTTGCCAAGAGAAGTAACTTACCAGGAAGCAAAGAGATTTTTTAATGTATTGGAGCCAAAATTCTCTACCACTGCAGAAGCAAACTTTCCTTGAGTTACTTGCAACTTTGGCTTTTTAATTCCCATGGCATAATTAAAACATATCAAAAGGAGGGGAAAAAGAAACCAAATGGAAATCCTTTAGGAACAAGAATATAACAACATATAATGTTTTACAGTATAATCTTCATCTGTCCAAACTTCATTTTGCTTACACATTCAAAATACACCCAAGGTGAGTTTTGTAGCGCAGAACTAAAGCACATTATTGGAGACAAGGTACAGTCCAAAGTTTAATTTCGGCATATCAAAGTAGGGCTGAGAAAGACTCTCGTCTGAAACCCAGATACCGCTCTCAATCAGTGTAGGCAATGTTGAGCTTAGCAGAACAATGGTTTAACTTGGCATATAGAACCCTAACTCTAACCCTAAGTCATTCTTCAGAAAGTCCTCTCACAACTGATTGTATTATGTGAGATGGGTGGCTATATAAATTTAATAGATAATAAATAAAATGTTACTTGATGACCACCTTTACTATATCTCTGAACCCAGACCATGGCCAAGGTTGTGTTAATAGAAACAAATACGGGCCTCTGACATGTTTACACTAAGCATGTTCACCATTGTATACTGGGATGAATCATTAACCAATGATTCATTCCCTTTTTGGTAGGGCTACCAGATATGGGCAGCAAAAATCCAGACACCAACTACATAGCAGCAAAGATACACATTCACATACACACACACACACACACACACACACACACACAGAGAGAGAGAGAGAGAGAGAGAGAGAGAGAGAGAGAGAGACATAAATACGAATCATGCATTTCCTTTTAGACTAAGCAACATTATGCACAGAAGACATAGTGAGTCAAAGAAATTGTGCACGTAAGATAAGGAAAAGAAAGAAAGCTAAATCTAATTTACACCAACACCATTCACTATACCTCTTCATATCTTTTATTCTTGCAAGCTATCATTCCTTCTACCACATGCATTCATGGCTTAATACAGTACCTGTTATTCTTTAAACTTTAACCTCTCCCTTTCTGAGAATCTCATTTACTCTACCCAGCCAGAACTTCCATGGTTTTCCTCTTCTTTGGACCCATTCACCTTTTTTAATTCATTTGTTATACAATTCAATCCTCACACATTCTCTCTATTGAAAAAAAACATCTCAACATACTTCTTTCATATAGTCTCTCAGGTTTGTATTCTGGCCACATTCATTCAGCACCCATTCATTCTTTACCCTATTTCTTGTGGTTATACACTTACTTATATAACCCATTCCCACTGCATTCAACCTACTTTTACTTCTCACTTCCATTTAGCAAAGTGTGCAGATACACAACCATATTACCTTCTTTTGAACCACATATTACCCACTATTTTTCTCCCAGCATTTGCACATCTTTCTGTTTCCCCATCTTTAGCAAGTACTCTAACAAGGTACATAAATTCATCTACTCACACCACCATTTATGTACAACCTGCAGTGGTTTACTACACTTTCCCTGTCAAACACATCTATCAATTCTAAAGGATTAATGTTAAAATCACACTCTCCCTCACAGACACATATAGCATAGCACAATGTTGTGTATTTGAAATATAGTTGGAGCTGATGTCTGCACCCAGTAAGCCATATAGCCAAGTCAGATGGAACAAATAATAATAATAATAATAATAATAATAATAATAATATATAGCAATGTTAATGTGTTATATTTAATCATATTCCTTTGTGTTAGGCAAAATGTTTTCACCATTGTTCTGCCACTGTGCAACTTTGAGTGCCAGGAACAGAATTCAGCTGCCAAAATATTTACCCATTTTTTCCACTGTACAATTTCAGTGAGGATTATAATTTGACAACCAGAACATATTCAAGTACAGGTGAAAACATCAAGTACAATGTCATAAATAAATGAAAACTTTTTATTGTTTTTATTAAGTCTTCTTAGTTATTAACAGTTGCAACTCATCCAGCTTTCAAATCTCCTGGGCAATCTGACAGCAATAGAAAAAACTCCCTCTGGAAAGAGTCAGCACTGCATGATCTCAGCATAAATATCAGGGATTGTGAAATTTAAGCACATCCTTCCTATGGAATCCTAAATAGTATGTATTTTCTTAGAGCTTGTGAACAGGAACAAAATAGACATACTGTATACCCACAGAAGCTGTCAGTAAAATCATATAAACTGAGAAATTACAAAAAGGCCTCTAATCTTTTTTTTAATAAAGCTGATGCAAAACTGCAATAAATTCCAGTTTTCAAGTATTTTATTTCCTGCCAAGTTTTGATTCTAGAACCTTTGTATAGCAGGGGGTATGAGCACTTTTGATTTACATTTTGCAACAGAACTGCAAGTGGCATGTGTTTTGTTTTCACACTTCTCAACAGTATCAAAACTGGGACTCACTCATATCTGTTGAGTAATGAGGACCTCACATATCTCATCACAAAAGAGGAGGATGACCACCTGCCAAGCTTGGCATCAACCCACAGCATGATTCATGGCTACAGGTGTCCCCTTAATTTTTTTAAATCACTAACAAAAGGATGTTACTCAATTCCACGTAATGCCAATTTAATTCACTGATTCATATATACGTATGACACTGCGTTGCAGAGAAATTCAAATGACAACAGAAATAGTCCCAGCTGCACAGGGCCAGCAACATGCTGGAAACCTCTGTTGCCTTTGGTTTTATCAGACTGTCTCTTCAGCTACCTGGCCAACAGGAAAAGCCTTCTAATAAGTCAGAAGCATCAATGACTGGGACATTAGCTCCACAGAAAGAAATCCATCCCTGCTATCATTTTAATTTCCCCATACGTACTGTACATACTGAACTGCATTGGTAGAAAATAAACACAGTGATGTCAAAGGGTCCAGCTATATGGACCAGGTAGGAGTTTTTGTCAACACCATGCAAAGTAACGTAACATAGCATAAGACATTAAAAATGGCAAACAGAACTGAAAACTTCTATTACTCACCCACTGGGGATTCTGTTCGACCTGTCCCCAAAACAGAGGAAAATGGCCATCCATTAATCTGCCTATTCCCTGTATGTCTCAGGGAAGATCATCCCAAAAATTGTTCTGGATTCCCATTCCCCCCGCAACACAGACTTTCGTTTTTCATATCTGTATTACAACCTTCTCTTTCACTAGTTTCAAAGCTAAGATAGAAATGCTCTAACTTCTCATAAAGGCCTCACCCCAAAAGAAAAAGAACCCAGTTGAACTTCTGTTGGAAGAATATTCCACAAAGGAGGTGCTATAATTGAAAAAGATGTATCAAGCAGGCCTCCTTGATAGTGGACTACAGAGCATGCTTCTTATGGTATGTATCTGATGACATTATAAAGTTATACAGCAGAGTGAAACAAAAAATAATAAAAACCTTCAGAGGAATAAGAAGTTTTGAGATTGAAACCAGATAAAGGAGAATGCTGGAATATCTGAACAGATTAATAGGTCTGGTCCTGGAAAGCCACAGAGTCTTTCTAAAACAGATGCTACAAACAAGAGTGTTAGAAATGAAAAGTTCACCAACTCCCACATTCATAAAATGGATATGAACTTAAATAAGAGCATTGGATAGCGATGATAGTTTAGAAACCATGAGCTATAATCCTACATACATTTTCTATATCTTAGTTGTTGCCTCTTTGGAACTGCAAAAGTAGGATGACTAACAACTGTGTGAATTACAGTATCAGGCTGGTAGGCTGCCTTTGGCTTGTTGTGTAGTTCTGCTCTAAGAAGATGAACAAGCAGTAGTATACCAGGATTGAAGGTATGACTCTACAACATACTTTCCCAAACTGGTGCCTTCAAGATGCATTGGACCATTACTTTCAGAATAACCAGCCAGTTTAACCACGTTAGATTGGAATTTTAGGAGTTGCATTCCAGCATATATGGGCTGAGGAAGGCTAAAAACATCAGACTTTCCTGTTCATGTCCAAGGGTGTCCCAAATATATGTGTCCTATGCTGCTTATATATAGGTATGTAGATTCATCATCAATGGTACAGTGTCATCGATCTACTCTCAAAGGATCTTAACAGTAAATGCAGTCAATGAATCTTCAGCAGAGCATCTCTACCACTACAAATCTTAGTTCTGAGAAGGAAAACATAAACTAGTGTCTCATTCCCCTGTTTAAAAAGACCACAGCAAAATCACTGATCCCTGGTATACTGTATATGCAAAGCACACCTCTGCATAAGTTCACGTAATAACTTGGCTTCTCCCCTTTAGTCTGATCTGACCCTGGCAACTCAAAGCAAGACTACACTGCAAAACATTGTTTCATCTTCATTGCTCTGGAAAGGTTGCAAAAGAAAATTGAGGCTTCTTGGATGGGATTCTTATGGGGATAGAATAGAATTCTACTTAATAGACTAAAATATAGCAATGATGTATTTAATGCTATAGGGAAAAACAACAAGTTATCCATTTAGATCTTGTCTTTTTAGACCCAACCTTTGATGTTAGGCACCCAAAAGAAAAACTTTTGACAGTGACAGTGTGTTGTGAGAATATTAGTCATATCGTGTATTTGCATCTTGTGGCATCTCCCCAGAGTGCCTTTCTGACTGATCATTGTTCAATTTCAAAATATAATGGCCATTCTCAATGGAATATTTCCATTTCGCTCAGTTCTAAAAGTTTTTTGCACTTTAAGGTCTAGTGAACTAGGGAAAGTATAGAACTTATAGAAAGTTCTATACTCAGTGTCATTGATAAAACTGTAGATGGTATTTTACCGCTAAAAAGTCCTATCACGTTAGCCAGTCCGAGAGTTATATAAAACAACTTCCTAAGGATATACATGACTACTCACAGTGCACTGGGCTCTGATTATGTTAAAGGACAAGAGAGAAGAAAGAAACAGTCTTATCTTAAATACTTCAGTGTGTGTGTTTTATCTGTCAATTACCCAGATAAAGCAAATCCTTAAAGTTTTATACTTGGATGTGGTCAAAAAGGGGGAAATCTACAAATCCAATGAATTAGGGACTTTTTCCTCACCTCTATTTGATAGTGAGAAACTGGCAAAGTTCAAAGAAATGGTCCACTAACATGGACGTGACCAAACCAAGCAGTAACAGAAAAAATAAGGAACTGAGGGCTGAAGACCAAACAAAAAACCCACTGGAAATATATTTAAAAAACAAAATACTCACACACCTACAAGCATCAAGTAGGTAAAGATACATATTCTTAAGGTGAAATACTAACAGTGCAGTCTAATAACTGGTTTTGCGCTGGTTCACCTCCTTCCTCCAGGGCCGGTCCCAACCGGTGTTGATAGGGGAGGAGAGATAGGGTCCACGGCCCCTCCTTTGTGGGGTGCCGCAGGGCTCAGTGCTCTCTCCTCTCCTATTTAACATCTACATGAAACCACTGGGCGAGATCATCCGTCTCCACGGGATGAGGTATCATCAATATGCTGATGATACACAGTTATACATCTCCATCCCGGGGGAAGTAAGTGATGCTGTGACTATCCTGTCCAAGTGCCTGGGGGCTGTGGGGGTCTGGATGGGGAACAACAGGCTTCAGCTGAACCCTGGTAAGACGGAGTAGCTGTGGATCAATGGCCCCTCGGTGTCTAGGAATCTATCGTCTTTAGTTCTGGATGGGGTTGCACTACCCCAGACAGACCCGGTGCGTAACTTGGGGGTCCTCTTGGACTCACGACTCCTGCTCGAAGAGCAGGTGGCAGTCGTGGCCAGAAGGGCCTTTGCACAACTTCCTGTTGTGCGCCAGTTACGCCCTTTCCTGGAGCGAGAGGCCCTTCAAACAGTCACTCATGCCCTGGTCATCTCCCAGATAGACTATTGCAATGCGCTCTACATGGGGCTACCCTTGAAGAGCATCCGGAAGCTTCAGCTGGTTCAGAATGCAGCCGCACGGGCGATTTTAGGTGCCTCAAGATCGGCACATATAACACCTTTGCTCCGTGAGCTTCATTGGGTCCCAGTTTGGGTTCAATTCAAGGTGTTGGTTATCACCTTTAAAGCCCTACATGGCATGGGACCAGGTTACCTGAAGGAACGCCTCATCCCCGTTCAATCAACCCGTCCCACCCGGTCCTGTAGAGAGGGCACGCTACGAACCCCGTCTGTAAGAGAGTTCCATCTGACGGGGTCTAGGAGGCGTGCCTTCTCTGCGGTAGCCCCGCCCTTTGGAACACTCTACCTCCTGAAATAAGATCGGCCCCCTCTCTCCTGGACTTTAGAAAAAATCTAAAAACCTGGTTATGTCATCATGCTTGGGGAGGGGAGGATAACAGCCAGTCTTGGGGTTGGCTAGCCCCTTAGATCTGCCGTATCCAGCCTTATTGACCGATACGATGAAATCTACCATTCTGGATCAAATTGTGTAAAATATATATATTTTATATAAATATAAAATCACACACACACACACACACAGTATATTATATTATATATACACACACACACACACACACATACACGCACACATTCATTTTGTTTTTACTGATATTTATAGTTTTTATTGATTTTAAATTTTTGTTGTTAACCGTCCAGGGTCCCTCCTTGTGGGGGAGATGGGCGGGATACAAATGTGATAAATAAATAAATAAAATAAATAAATAATAAGTGCAGAGTACAAATAAACTTTCACATCTGGTCAACTGGATGCAGTGCTTTTATTAATTTAACCCAGGATTACATTGGACTTTTTAAGCTGATGATCTAAGAAAAAAAATGTACTTGGTTTTCTAGTCTTTTGCAACTGTAAATCTAACAGCTAATAGAAAAATAAAATTAATGAACAAAATAAAAAGTAAAACAAGTAAAATAATAAATAAAATGAAATATAATAATGCAGAGCTTTCCAAACTGTGTGTCGGGACACGTTAGTGTGTCGGATGCAGTGTCTGGGTGTGTCGCGGCTGCTGCTGCCTCCGAGCCCTGGCAGGATTCCATGCAGGTCCTAGTGCCTGCCTTGTGCCTGGCTGCCTCCAAACCTGCTGTGATTCCGCGCAGGTCCTAGTGCCTGCCTTGTGCCCTGCTGTAAGAGTGTGTCGCGAAATGATGCATGTCTAAAAAGTGTGTCACCAACACGAAAAGTTTGGAAAGCTCTGTAATACTGAAATGAAAAAGGAATACCCTATTACAAGAGGTATAGTGACACCTTCTTTAAAAGCCTGGCTCTTTCTCCAGGCCTTGTGTTAAGACAGTTGGACCAGCTGCTTTAAGCTGGAGGGAGATGAGGAAGGACTCACCATTATTTGTATGAAGATTAAGTGAATAAACTCCAGCAAAGGAGATCGTTACCTTGTCGTGGTGCTGGAGCTTGAGCACCTCAATGAAACCATGAGCTAAACCGTGAAGGGACACCCAAGACGGGAAGGTCGTGGCAGAGAGGTCAGACTAAATACGATCCCTGGGGAAGGTAATGGCAACCCACCCCAGTATTCTTGCCATGAAAACTAAATGGATCAGTACAACCAAAGATATGTCGGTATACCATCGGAAGATGGGACTCCCAGGTCGGAAGATGGTCAAAATGCTACTGGGGAGGAACAGGATACGTTCAACTAGCCCCAGATGTGATGACGCAGCTAGCTCAAAGCCGAAAGGACGGCTAGCGGCCGACGGTGCTGGTGGTGAACGACGAATCCGATGTTCTAAAGATCAACACACCATAGGAACCTGGAATGTAAGATCTATGAGCCAGGGCAAATTGGATGTGGTTATTGGTGAGATGTCAAGATTAAATATAGACATTTTAGGTGTCAGTGAACTGAAATGGACTGGGATGGGCCACTTCACATCAGATGACCACCAGATCTACTACTGTGGACAAGAGGACCACAGAAGAAATGGAGTAGCCTTCATAATTAATAATAAAGTGGCTAAAGCAGTGCTTGGATACAATCCAAAAAACGATAGAATTATCTCAATTCGAATTCAGGGTAAGCCATTTAACATCACAGTGATCCAAATATACGCCCCAACCACAGATGCTGAAGAAGCAGAAGTAGATCAGTTCTATGAGGATCTGCAGCACCTACTGGATAATACACCAAAAAGAGATGTTATTTTCATTACAGGAGACTGGAATGCTAAGGTGGGTAGTCAGACGACACCTGGAATTACAGGCAAGCATGGTCTGGGAGAACAAAATGAAGCAGGACATAGGCTGATAGAATTTTGCCAAGACAACTCACTGTGCATAACAAACACTCTCTTCCAACAACCTAAAAGACGACTTTATACATGGACTTCACCAGATGGTCGACACCGAAATCAGATTGACTACATCCTTTGCAGCCAAAGGTGGCGGACATCTATACAGTCAGTAAAAACAAGACCTGGAGCTGACTGTAGTTCAGATCACAAACTTCTTATTGCAAAATTTAGAATCAGACTAAAGAGAATAGGGAAGACCCACAGATCAGTTAGATATGAGCTCACTAATATTCCTAAGGAATATGCAGTGGAGGTGAAGAATAGATTTAAGGGAATAGATTTAGTAGATAGGGTCCCGGAAGAACTATGGACAGAAGTTCGCAACATTGTTCAGGAGGCGGCAACAAAAAACGTCCCAAAGAAAAAGAAAACCAAGAAGACAAGATGGCTGTCTGCTGAGACACTGGAAGTAGCCCAAGAAAGAAGGAAAGCAAAAGGCAACAGTGATAGGGGGAGATATGCCCAATTAAATGCAAAATTCCAGACGTTAGCCAGAAGAGATAAGGAATTATTTTTAAACAAGCAATGTGCGGAAGTGGAAGAAGACAATAGAATAGGAAGGACAAGAGACCTCTTCCAGAAAATTAGAAACATCGGAGGTAAATTCCAGGCAAAAATGGGTATGATCAAAAACAAAGATGGTAAGGACCTAACAGAAGCAGAAGAGATCAAGAAAAGGTGGCAAGAATATACGGAAGATCTGTATAGGAAGGATAATAATATTGGAGATAGCTTTGACGGTGTGGTCAGTGAGTTAGAGCCAGACATCCTGAAGAGTGAGGTTGAATGGGCCTTAAGAAGCATTGCTAATAACAAGGCAGCAGGAGATGATGGTATCCCAGCTGAACTGTTTAAAATCTTGCTAAGTGAATAAAATCCACCAAAGGGTGGATGATACTTATACAGTACTTTTAAAATCTCTTCCTGGCCACATCTGATTTTTTAAAAACATTTCCCAATACAAGCATGAATAAAAGAGCTTATAAATAAATAATAAAATAGCGTAAGTATATTCAATATAATTAATTAAAAATTCATTAGTTTTTGTGAATCAAATTGGCAAGTTATTTAAATCTGCCTAATTATTTCTTAGTAAAAGGTAAAGTAAAAAAAAAAGTAAAGTAAAAAAGGTAATTATTTCTTACTAATACAAATTATAATTTTATTGTGAACCGCCCAGAGTCCCCCGGTTTGGGGGAGATGGGCAGTAATACAAATTTAAATAATAAATGAATAATAAATAAATTTAAAGTAACTGATGGATAATGGCTTTGATATGAATCAATCCATTCTATTTTAAAGTGCTGTGGCCTTTTCTTTGTAGGAGTGTGGCATAAACTACATTCTGACATTACAGGCAGAACAACTGTAACATTTATACTGCATCGTTTCAAAAAATTTCCAAATCGGGGAGCGGTTTGGGGGGGAAGAGTAGAAACACATATTCTCTCTCATTCCTTATCAGCAGTAAGGTGATTTTAAAGAACATGCTCTACTTACTCATTTTAACCTGGAAGCCAACATACTAGAATGAGGATGTGTAGGCAACAGCATCGCATTTTATTAGGTCATCAGGAATTTACAGATAGCCATATGACCCCCTCCCACCTGACACACAGAAATCTCGTGAATCTAGTTTCATTTACTATAATCTACAACCACATGAATTAAAAAGCACACATGCATAAAAAAAATTCAAACAGAAAAAAACATCACTACCCCCACACCCAGAAAATCAAAATGACGTCTAATCATTTGCTAACCGGCACCTTTCAAATTCTGCTTTCATCTACAATGACACTGTAATTTCTATACTCTTTCTGTCTATTTTTGTAGTCAAACTGCAACCACTTCTGAATTAGTGGTTTGCAAGTGAGCTACTCCTCTGCTTATCAACTGTGTCACTGCAAAGCACACCCAGATTGTGCTGCAATCCAGATGAGCTGGGTGTTTTGCACGGCTACTATGATCTGTGATAGCCAGGACAGAATGGCTTGGCCTTTGAATTTATGTATAAGCAGTGGCACTTGGGAAGAGAGGAAATGTGATCACACTTTTCCTTGTGATCACACAATCCTAGATAGTCAATGTATCTCCATCAGCATTTGGGCTTTGTAGCTGATTAGACTTAGAAAGGAAGAATGTTACAAACACATACAACATACACTGCCCTACTGTATCTCCCAGGGAAGTGGAGGTGGGGGACAGAAGGTAGACAGGGATCTCTGGGTGATATTCAGATATTCAGACTGCAAAGAGCAACAGCTAAAAACCATTGTTCACCTCCTGAACCAGACTACTGAGAAAGAACGGTTGGGAGAAAATTAGGAGCAGATCGTATGTGGAAGTACTTGCCCATTGGTAACAAGTGCAGATTACAAATCCTAAAGTGACTGTGCACTCAAAGGCACTCTAGCCCTTAATTGTTCATGAATGTGAATGAGCAAGGATCTGGATTCAAGGTCTGTAATTCAGGCCCACCACTTCTGAGAAAAGCACTTCCTATAAAATACTTTTCCTCCAGAGTTATCACTTTCACATATAAAAACAATATGCATAACCTTTTCAGGATGCATGGAGATTTTCCTCTGGTTAAGTGATATTCATGAAGGAAATTATCTTGTATAAAGCATCCCAGAAACTGTTGCTCAGAACAAGAATGTGAGCAGCAAAATTTGTAGTTTTGTAACCACAGAATTAATCAGCTGCATTTGGGAAGTCACAGGTACATAAATCCAGAAGATGTTGAAGAGGGGGAACATCAGGTCTTGTTTGAGGGGTTGCAAACTGTAACACTATCCACTTAGTGAAGAGAGAAACCAGTTAAGAACCCTTCAGACTGAAGCCCCTGCTAATCTCTGTACAGTAACGAAACGCTGGAAACAGGTCTCCATCCTGTATCCCAAACTCACTTTGTGGAACAGGTGAAACACAAACATTTGGGCAATTAATTACAAAACTGGATATAGAAAGATGTCCACTTAGCCGTATTTCAGATAAGCTTCAGACTTTACATTGGAGAAGACGACCACATATCTTGGTGCTACACCTGGTTCTCCAGCCCAGCTGCACAAAATATTCTCAGGTACAACACCTTATTTGAAGTCAGGACACCTACCCTTTAGTCGAATACAAACCTAAAAGCACAGTAAAGGTCTTTTTTAACCAGCCACCTCAGATTTCAAGACAAAGGTAATTAGGTTTGTGAACTACTGTACACAACAATTTTTCTGCACAAACCCGGAAGTATCTGTTTGATCTGATTGGATGCTCTGTAAAGCTCCTATGTGGGTTTAAACTCAGGTCAGTACCTTTTTTTTAATTATACAATCAGTTGTTGCTGTAAAGCAATTACTAAGCTTTTGTAATTAGCATACTTTTATTATTAAGAGTTTTTTTAATTGGTTAAATGCATTCGGTATAACATTCTTATGTAATATTCCTATTGAATTAAATTACTAACATAGCCTAGTGTTAAGTTTTATATAAGTTGTCAGGAGCACAGCAGCCACTATTCAGATCACTCTCTTGTATATAATGAAAGGGAAATGATTCAGCCAGGATTGTCACCTCAACACTGTATTGCCTTGTATTGTATCTTTGAAGGGACCTGATTAAAAGAAATGCTCTTGCAAAATCAGAGACATCTAAAACTAAAGCTCAACTTATATTAAATCTGTATGGACAAACACTAGATTCTGAATTCAGGTTTTCGTAACAAGAGAGAAGCAACGCTGCCCCATCTGTTCTGTGTTCAACTCACCAAACTTCTTTGCAACCCTATTCACAGCTAAGTAAGATTCTAAAGC
Source organism: Charina bottae (assembly GCA_023362775.1). Lineage (NCBI taxonomy): Eukaryota > Metazoa > Chordata > Lepidosauria > Squamata > Charinaidae > Charina > Charina bottae. Next base: position 73,674,534 of record JALMGJ010000001.1, on the reverse strand, counting down.
TGAAATAGATCAGCTTAAAAAATGGAATATTAATAAATTAGATTGTCAAATGGCTGACCTGCAATAGAACGCCATACTGCATTAATCTATGAGAATGCATTGCACTGAATTCCGAACTACACTTCTGCTTACTAGACAGAGCAACTAAATTATAAGAATCCTCTCTAGGCTAAACAGTTTGCAAAAAAAGAAAGGAATCATGCTTACCAGTGACAAGCTATCCTCTTCTTTCCATGTTCTTGAAAAATGTGTCCATAGAGATAAAGATTATGATCTGAAATGGTAGCATTTTATTAAAAGTACTGCAAGCAACAAAATATCATTTATTTCCCTTCATTTAAAAAATATAATTCTTGAAATGATTGAGAGGAGAAAAAAAACACAACTCAGCCTTCCTGCTCACTGAAACAGATTACTCATGCTGACTCACCAACCACAACTTCCTCTCCCTACATTCTATTCATATTTTAGGGTTTGAATAATCAACTTCTCAGGATCTCTGTATCTCAAATTCTTCCAGGAAGAAGGCATTTTAATCCTTACTGTGGGAGGGAAATATTTTCCATCACTGTTCAAATAAAGATATCCTGCTCTTCTATCTTACTGAAACTCTACATCTGAAAGAAGCAATTGCTTATTTTTTCTTGTTGACAGGGAACAGGTACTGCAGAGAGCATTCAGTATTTTGTGAATGTATTTCAAATATTTCTATACAGCTTTCATTTATGCTCTTTCCTGATTTATATAAAGAGATAGCTCAAACTGGAAAAAAAATCATATTATTGTAATGTCAAAATAAAAAATAAATGTATAGGCATGGCATGGCATGTGCTGGATACAAAAATCTGTTTATTAAGACTGTCAGCTATAATTTTTTAAAAATAATGTTTTTATAGTTGCAAAGACATTATTGAAAATATATCAGCAAAAGCTAGTGAAAACATGACTATATGCACTCTTCTTACTAAGAACTGAAAAAGGCTTTTATATAGTAATCGTATCTTTTGTTTGAAAGGGTGTATAGTTCAAGTCCACTTTAAAGATTAAAAAAATCTTTAAGAAGTAGAATGGGGATGGGAAGCTACTCATCAGCACTCAGGCAACCGGCTGAGCAGGTACACAAGTTACTTGACCATAGGCTTGCCCAGTATGTTAGAATGAGTTCTGTTTAATTAATTATTACTTTAAATATTTATTTACTTATTTATTTAATTTTTATCCCGCCTTTATTATTTTTATAAATAACTCAAGGCAGCTAACATACCTAATACTCCTTCCTCCTCCTATTTTCTCCACAACAGCAACCCTGTGAGGTGAGTTGGGCTGAGAGTGAGTGACTGGCCCAAGGTCACCCAGCCGGCTTATATGCATATACGCTACCCTCTTTTTTTCTTATGAAAAGAAATCCAGAAACAATAATATATGTAGACACACACAGAGACATACACAAAGTAGTACAAATAATAAAAATTAGCACTGTGTTTATACAGGTTGTAAAATGTACTTGTTTTCTAGAAGACGTTCTGAGTTGCTGTGGTGCATAATTATATATTTAGCACAGAATGCATATTCAGCATAAGCCAATGGAAGCACCTAGCTGATGCGTGGCTGAACTGAGAAGCTAAGCAGGGTTCACCTTGGTTATTACTCAGATATCAATCCTTCAAGGACACAGACTCCAGAAGACAACTACAACTTTGCAAGTCTGCCTGTGTCTTCCCTTCTCTCCATCTGATACCCCAAGAATTCGGGTGGGGGATAGTCTGAGTCGCTTTGCAACACTCTCCTACCTCTCTGGACTTAACACATTTCTTTCTATACCTGATGTCCGTAACGGCCTCTGGATTCCTTCTCCAAAGTCATCTCCCTGGCTCCCTGCATTAAATGGGAGATAACCTAGGAATATCACAGCTGTTGACTAGACTGGAAAGTTGAAAAAAAAACCTTAAAAGGCAATGTCAAACTACTCCCATTTTGCTGCCAAGAAAACAACATGGATGTATCCCCTAGGAGTTGAACTCAACTTGAAGGAGTCTTTACCTTACATACTGTACATATGGCTGATCTTATACAGAAGATAACAAGTGATTAGATCGAAGTATTACCACTATAACAAAATCATAGAGACTCCATTGAGTCAAACATAATTTCTGGTAACTACATGGTTATGTCCAGATATTGTGGCTATGAAACTATTAAGAAAAGCTTGATAAGCAGCAACAATAATTGGCCATTTTATCACTTGTTCCTAGAAATAAAATTGCTTCCAAGAAAATGGCCAAACCAAAAAATGTTGTAAGAAGCAAAGAGTTGCAAATGGAAACTCCTTATATAGATGCTATACAACTCGATCAATAATCCTCAAGATAGACAAATCAAATATAATAAATGTTGGAATTTTATTTATTTGATTTCTATAGCCATGATATAGAAGGAACATTATACCATATGTAGTGGACATATAAAAAAACATCAAAAGTACTGGAAAGAAATACACAGCACAATTCAGAGAATTTTAGAAACCAAATTTGAATTGAAACCATATTTTTGTTTATTACCCATAATTCCAGGACATATCAACAACAATCACAATTTACTATGATACATATTGACGGCCACAAGGATAAATTTAGCAAAACATTAGGAAAAGAGATTCATTACCAATGTTATCCGATTGGGAACTTAAGCTTGGAGAATATGCAGCAATGGCAAAATCCACTGCATATATTCACAACAGAAGTTTGACTAAATTCAAGCAAGAATGGCTTCTATATATATTATATATTATGCAACAAAGCAAATTTAAACATTTAGAGTGTGGTTTTTAAGGGGAAAAAGAATTGATTAAGTACAAGAAAAGGGCAGTTAGAAACAAAATAGTTACTATAAAATTCCTTCCTTCCTTCCTTCCTTCCTTCCTTCCTTCCTTCCTTCCTTCCTTCCTTCCTTCCTTCCTTCCTTCCTTCCTTCCTTTCTTTTTCCTGTTAGGTGATTTATCTTTAAATAATAACATAGTGGAGATATTGGCATTCAGCTCAGAGATTTAAAAAGGCATTTAAAATCCTTTTCCTTTTTGTTAAAAATAACTTAATGTATTCTGGTTTTTATGGTTAATCCTTCATCCACAATATATTGAGCACTAACAATATAACTCTTGCAAATTCTCTGTCTACTTACTGATATACATATCTTTGCCTTAATTTTTTCTTTTTCTTGCCTTTTCCCCATTTGCCTGTTCTATTTTTAAAATAATAATAATTAGAAAGAAACAGTATCATCTTTCTCTTTACTGACATTAACTGTAGATAAATATCAATATTTACAGACGTTGGTTTGCCGGAACTTCCTTGACCAGCCTTTGCTAGGTAACAAACAAGCCACAAGTGAGGGTCATTTGAACCAGCATGTTTCAGCATGCCAGGGTGACAAGGCTTTACCAAACAATGAATAAAACAGAGAAAGTCATAACAGCTACATTTGATGCTGCCACACTTAAGTAATTTCTGTTCAAAGTAGTAGAAAGTACAGGTTTGTACAAATCTAACCAGAAGACTCGTTACCCTGACATGCTGAGACATGCTGGTTCAAATGACCCTCACTTGTGGCTTGTTTCTTTATGAGAAAATCATAATTTTTACACCTGCAATCTTTTGTACTCATTTACAAGTGGCAGGTAATTAATTTAGTCTCTACCAATCAATTAACTCCCAGGCAAATGAGTATAAAAATACAAAAGATTGCAGGTGTAAAAATTATGATTTTCTTTTATTACTTTTATCTATAAAGAAAACTTTTCATATTAACTTATATGTGGGAAAATATTTTCAAAAGACTGTTCTTGTTGATGGATGAAGGCTTGCAGATAATTGTGAACACTGATATTCTCCATCTCTTTTCCTGTATCACTCCTATTCTTCTCTTTTTAAAAAATAAAAATTGAACATATTCCTCCTTAAAGAGATGTTGAAACTTTTCATTATGCAAAATGTTACTGGATTCTCCATCCAGGTGATATTCCTGTTTGTCAGGCACAAGTTTTAGGGAGAAAGTCTATGGCCTATCAATTCTTGTTTCAGGAAACAGGTTGGTTCAACAATGTTAGTCAAGTCTCTTTATTTCAGTCATCAACCAGCAAAACAAAGCTTTGAAACATCAGATTACAGCTGCCCTGTTGAAATAATAGTGTAACCTATATACTATACAAATTGACTCAAATATTTTAGATCACTAATACAAACTATAAAATCATGACACCAATTAAACTAAAAAATTAAACATATAGTGAAAATGTGTACAGTTAAGATAAAACTATAGAGTGGTGACTTAGAATAATAAAAATAGCTAACATGAAATATAAAATAATTATATCACTAAAATCTATACATAAACTATGCTTAATATCAATATTGTGCCTAAAGGGAGTATAATGGTGTAGTATAGAATAGAATAATATATACAGAAGTATTATGACTTAAGAGCTAAAGAATTTAAAAGATCAATTGCAATAACAGGTTTTCTGCATTATAAAAGGTGGCTCCAGCAATTGATAATAAAATAAAGAATCAATAATCAAAAAAAGTACATAAAAGCATAATGCAGAGATATAGTCAACTAAATAGACAGCTATAGCTAAAATAGGTGATCAACAGAACCAGATGGGAGATGGGTGATTTGGCAGGCCCCCACCCTTTAGCCTTTCAGAAGGCATCAAGACCTGGCCTTTTACCCGGGCACTGGGGTGGAGTGAGGAAGTCTGGAGCTGGTTGTGGGGCATTCCAAGGGGATGTTTGAGTCACTGGGTTTTGTTTTGGTTTCATGGCTTTACGTTTTACGGTTTTTATACAGTAGTTCTGGGTTTTATTGTGGTTGTGAGTCGCCCAGAGTTTGTTTTTAGACAGGCAGCCATACAAATCTTTCAACTAACTAACTAACTAACTAACTAACTAAATAAATAAATAAATAAATAAATAAATAAATAAAATCTTCAATAATGTATTAGATATATTAAAGTTTTGGTACTGTATTTTATCATATGGAGAACCTGCTAGTATAATTTTATAAATGGTGAAGTCTACATAGCATATGAGAAGCTATTGTATAAGGGTTTTCATTAGACCCATTATAATCATATTGTAATGAATAGTAGATACAATGCTGGGATAGGGTGAGGTTAGAGCCCGAAGATGCTGGTGCTGCCTGCATCCGAGGAGATTGTTTGTAGCACCAGGTTTTTGCTTTTTGCTTTTATTACTTTTTGTTTCTATTGTTTTTATGATGTTTTGGTTCTATACCATTGCTGAGCTGTCCAAAGGTGTGTCTTTTAAGATAGGCAGCCATATAACTCTTTTAAATGAATACATGAACGAATGAATGAATAAAATCTAAGAACGTTTGAAGAAAAATGGTGTATTGTACAAACAGTAGCACAATATTTAGCAACATTCAGCAAAGTAGAATTAGTTTGTTCTGAGAATAACAACTGGAGGTAAAGGGAGTCAGAGCAAGGAGAGTGCTTGACTAAAAGTGGGAATAACAATTCATGGTGAGCATCAACCCAGAATGAGCGGTACAGTGTGATCCAGCATTTCAATTGCTCCTCCATGTATGGGCACAGTCTCCGCTCAAATGGGATGTTCTGATATTTTCCCTCAGTAACTGCTGTTGGGGGTGTTAAACATGGCTAAAGATAAAGCCCTCTGAATTTGGGAACTGTTATACAACTGAGATATCTAGCAAGGCAGAGTAGATGAGCACAGTAGCTCAAAGTAATGTTTCTGGGGAGACTGACAGATCTGTTTGTAACTTCAAGTCAATACCATGCTGCTTAAGATTGGCTAATGTATGTTCATAGCTTATTGGGGCGATGGCAGCCCACAAAAAGAGATTTTAATTTCTCATGAAGTGTCTAGCTCCAAGAAGACTTGAAGCTGTCAGTCAGGAAAAAAGAAGCTTAAGCCAGTAAGAGAAGATGTGAGTCCAAGCAGAAGTTTCTATTTTAAGTAAGCTGGCTTCATGGTGCAGCAGGAGACTTGGAAGATGGGATTTCAAAAACTGCTTCCCCACCTTTCTTTCTCCCCTGCTGTTACCATTGCCATTGTGGAAAAACCCTGTTAACAGAAAAACCTGGCCCTGAAAAAGGAGGTATTGTTTGGGCTAGTTGCTTGGCAACCTCAGGTCTCAACTGCAGTTAGCTTAGGTGAGGCACACTATCTGTATGTTTCAGTAAGCAGGGATGGATAGAAGGAATGACAAAGATAATGTAAGCCAGTGGTCCAGGCACTCTTGAAGCCGGGTTACTTGGAGCCTAAAACACGGCAGGGAGGGAATTTTCCTCTGGCCTCTGCTGATATTCCACCATTGTTTGAAGTGGAAACACAAGAACCTTAAATAACCAACTTAAGACCTGGCTCTGCCGCCGGGCCTGGGACGACAGAGGCGGCAGTGCCTCCTGGGGTTGGCTGGCCCCGTAGTAATATGATCCATCCGACGGTCCCCCCTTCTTGGATTTTATGTAATTTATTATTATTATTGGATGTATTTTAGATACTGTTTTTGTATTTTTTAAACTTTCAATTGTTGTAACCCGCCCAGAGTCCCTTGCAAGGGAGATGGGCGGGGAATAAATTGAAATAATAAATAAATAAATAAATAAATAAATAAATAAATAAATCTTACCAAGCAAAGTTTTTTCAAAAATATATGTTGATCTCTACTGCTGTGGAAGCAAACTCTCAATGAGTTTGCAAAAATTTAGACTTTTTCATTCCCATGGCAGAATTAAAATATACAAGCAACAAACCAAACAACAACAACAACAACAACAACAACAACAACAAGAGGAGGACTTTAGAAGCAAGACTATTGTAACATTTAATGTTTCAAAAACTTCATCTCACCAAACTTCACTTGGCTTACACATCCAAAGCACACCCAACATTTGCAGCTTGGAACTAAGCACATGATGGCAGGCAAGGCTCAATCCCAGCTTTAATTCCAGCGTGTCCAAGAAAGACTTTTATTTGAAATGTAGAAACCACTCTTGATCCCTGTAGACCATACTGAACTTAATGGAACAGTGGACTGGCTAACGTTGCTACTGCCACAAGGCACATGTTTGTGGAATAATAAGCAGTGAAGGGAGTCACTCCTTTAAAGGGATGGGCAACCTGCTGAAGGCTCCATTTCCTCTGGGTGGGAATCTCATACAAACTGGTCTGGGTGAAGCAAATGCTGGGTAAAGACTGAAACTGAACGACTCTATCCCTCTTTCTGATACTCTCCTTCCTATCCTGAGCAGTCAGCTACCATGGGAAAAAGATCCTGGCTTATTTAAAAAGGCTTTTGAAATTAGGGTTAGGGCCAAAATAGCTCATCTCTGGAGCACCTCAATGGCCAAACCATCTGATTTGCTTCTTAGACTGGCTAGGTCTGTTCATGTAAACAGTTAATAAATGCACCTTGAGTTTAGAGTTCTTACTGAGTCACTGAAGGCCAAATACCATGTTACCTTTAGTGTCCGTTGTGTAGTTGTATCTATTGTTTAATTGTAATTAATTATAGATATGAGGGAGTGTTACCAGCTCTCTGGTGTACTTTCCCTTTCCAGCCACAACTCTCCTCCCCCCACCATTGCCATTCATGACTATTGACTTAATAAATAAGAGAAAGCATGTAGAACATTTTCCCCAACTGGTTTACTGGTAGTGGCTGTAGATGTCTGCATTTTCTACTGAGTAACAAGGTAACATGCTGCATCTGTGTTTGGGAATATGTGTGCACTTGGAAGTACAAAGTGGGCTGCATATATTCTGGTCTAGGTCATGCGATCAGCAGGGAAGGAGAAGAATGGTTTAGAAACAGTTTGCCTCTTCCATAGGATTGCATTGGTGATGGTGATGTTTCTGGATGTTTTTCTCTGTCGCTCCTAGCCTGATCCAGCCAATTTTCAACCAGTCTTTCTTTTACCAACTTCTTTCCCCCCTCCCCCAATTCTGTTTGGTTTCTGGAAGGAACTCCTGCTGACAGATGGGCAAAGATGGACAGAAAATTCCAACCATCCATTTACATAATTACTTTCCAGCATCCCATTGGGTTGGAAAGAATTTAAAATGTTTCCGTTGGCGCCAATTGATTTTTTGTTTCATTTATTTGTTTGCTAAGCACTGTAGAATTTATAGGAACATAAGGGTAAGATAATGTTTATGGAGTCATGCTTAGAAAGGGATGTGAGTTTCCCTCACCTTGTAGTGTGATCCTACAAACTTACAGTACTATAATGTGTAGTTCAGCTCCAACAGAAGCTCGGAAAATACATTCAGGAGCTAGTGGTCCTTCTCTTTTGAAATGAACTATACAAGAATGCTTTTCTCCTGTTTGCACAAATCAGTATACCACTAAAGTTTTTCTACTTGACTTGAAGAAATTAGTAGCCAAAATAAGTCTGGGATAGTTTTCAACATAATGTACCATGATATTCCTGAAAGAAATCACAGAATTCTGTACACACATTCTTAAAACTTGTATTCCCAAAGAAACAATTAAAATGTAAGTTCAGATTCAGTTAATGAACTAGGGCAGTATGAATATTTGAACTGTGATAGACTGGGTTATCTTAAATGTGACACCAGACTGTTATCTGTATTATGATTATTTATATGAAGGAACAGGAATAATCTATTTGCAAACCAGAAACTTCCCATTGAACATATTATACTGTTCTCTAAATGTCTACCTTTATTTTAATTCAACTTACTTAAAAGATAATTATTGAATTTTAAGAACAGATAACTTCTGACAAAATCCCACTTCCCTTTTATGATTGTTTGGGGGGAGGACGGAAGAAATTCAGGCATATAAATCTTCTGGATTTTTTTCTGGAAACTGCTTCTCTCTGAATAATATATATATGTTCTTTTGATCTCATGATAACTACAAGGAAATGTCACTGTATTGTTTAAAAATAGCATTTCTATCATTAGTAAACAGAGTATCGGATATGAATCTGGTTAACTACAGTTCTCATTCTAATTCAGGCCATAAAGTTATTGCTTTGAGTAAGCTTTGTATTAGTAATTGTTTCACAACTTCTAACTCCCATCTGTAGAGCTTAGTTCTGTATTGAATTACCAACTGCAGTTAATCTGAAGATGGAAACCTGTATGTTTCTGTAGGGGAAGCCAGAAATAAGGTTGGCAAAGGAATACAAGAATCATAAGCAGATAAAACAGACAATAAATGACATCTCAGTCCTGGGAAAGGTGGGAGCATGAGAAAGACTCAAAGGATTGATTCTATGTGGTATAAGACGGGGAAGAGGAAAGCTCTGGTAGGTTTTCAGGATTATGTTATGATACCCTACAACAATAAAGTAGATTCTAGTAGTCCTTGCAGTGTTTGTTTCCTGACCTGGCCTACCTTGAAGGGCTGACAGCTTCTCACTGCAAATCACACAAAATGCTGTTTTATTTCAGATCTGATCATTGGTGTTTTACAGCCCAGTACTCTATTTTTATTGATGACAATTCAGCAAGGTCTCAAACAGAGCTCTTCCTAGTACCTGTTACCTTATTCTTTTCTTTAGTGATTGAACTTGAGATCTTCTGTATGCAAGGAATGTATTGTCTCACCAAGTTATAGTCTTTTCCCTGCTCATTCCCAAATATTTGTGAATAGCAAGAAGGGTTGGTTGAATCATACTGTTGAAGGTAGGTAGGTAGGTAGGTCTCACACTGCTAAGTAATGCTTATTTACTTTTGTTTGTTGTTTCATTAAATGCCAGAACAATTTTAAATGTCTAGTTCAGCTTGTTGCAGCCTGGTAACAACTACTGCCTAGAGCAAGCATTGCCAAGTAAAACCACTTAGTACTACCATATTCTCTCCACTTTAGGGCCTGGGTTCCTTTAAGAGCTCTGAGGATGTTCAACAAGTACAGTTCCTCCGATCACAATGCTGCGGAGAAGGAAAAGTCGGGGCTGCTAGATGTCCTCTTTCAGAACTCTTCATAGCAACTTAGTCTGCTTTCTTTAGCAATATGCTCACATTATGCTCTTTCATATCCTTTACTCTGATAAAAAGCAATTTGTTCTTTCCTTACCTTTCATTTCCTTCCAGTGGTTTCCACGGACACTGATACAGAGCACAATGTGACTGCAAACTGGCCACTTGTCCTGAAAATAATAACCAAACTAGGTCTCATGTCAATCCTGCAGGAAAAAAAGGATGGCAGAAAAGGAAACAAAGGGATAATACTTTCCCACATTATTCCTACATGTACTGTTCTACTGTCCCTTTAGAGAGACAGAAATATATGTTGATACAAAAGTGAAGCTGCTGGACAAAATTATAATCTGAGATTAAAATTAGCCCTTTTTTGAAAAAAAGAAGAGGTTGGGGGAGTGATAGACCAACTGAGAACAATAAGCAAATGGTTCTACTTTCTGGTGAACTTGGAGACCTTTCATAGAAAGGAGGCCTGGGATTTTCTTCCCCTCCATGGGAACATTAAGAATCAATCTTTCCCACACTGGAAGTCAGCATCAAACTCTTAGTTTTGTGGAATCTGGACCAAATGTTTCTGTTAAGATAATATTGTTACTGTGAAAAAAGAATATCAGAAAAAATGAATACAGACAAATTAAATCTGAAAATATCACTGTGAATATACTCTATGTATATGCAGCTGCCTTCACTGAATCAGGGTACTGGTACATCTAGCTCAGGATGGTTTCCTCTGATTTGGAGCATCAGTTTAAGGGCTTTGTGTGAGAGAGCTCTTACTCATTATCTATAATCTGATACTTGTGAGTGCAGAAATCAAGTATTGAAAATTCAGGAGATATATGCTTCTCAATTTTTCTCAATGTATACAGTACCTAGTATGCCCAGCTAGATGGCAGTACCCAGCCAACCTTGGCTGATCTCAAAAAATTAAGCAGGATCAGAACTTGTTAGCATTTGGATGGAAAAACATTAAGAAATTATCAGGACTCTAGGCTAGACTGGGCAGTTAGAAAAACATCCTGGAAGAAGGCAATGGCAAGCCAGTTTTATGCTACTACCAGGAAACATATATGGATGTGTCCATGAAATCACCAGCAGTTGAGCTCTACTTGAGGGGGACTTTACTTTTAGACCTGCCACAGGGATTTCACACTGTCTGAGATTGTAAGTCTTCAGACATCTGGTCTCCCACATCATCATTACCAGATGAAGAAAGCAGCATTGTGACACAAGCTCTGCCCTTATTGGGAATATGTGCAACTTCCTGTGCTGCACATAGAAAAGGGTGAGGCTTACATTGCAACACCAAATGCTGCTTTCTGACCCACTCTTACTGCCCTGGCCTCCCCTCTGCACCTTGGGACACCACCGCTGCTGTTCTTACTTGAGCTGTCCCATGGTATCTTTCTGTTACACTTCATTGTATAATCTCTCCTGAGAAATGGATAGGGGAGCACATTCATGCTCAATCTGAATCTAGCTTTCAAACCACTAAACAAGATCCCATTGAGGACAAGGATTCACTGCTTTGCTCAAACCAAGCTAATTTGCTCAGCAAGAAACCCCAAAGGCCACTAAAGAAGTGATGGGGAAGATAGACTGTAGCTGAAGTAGAGAAGCTTAGCAAAGGTAACATTAGAGCTGTACACACCAAAGTTTGCAGTGTACGTGTGTGTGTGTGTGTGTGTGTGCGTGTGTGCGTGTGTGCGTGTGTGTGCTTGCGTGCAATCTTAGTGTGCTCTACTTTCCCCTTCCCTTCTCTTAGCATAATATTCCATGAATAAAGGACTATAAAACTATGCCCAGTTTTATTAATTATTGTACTTTTTTTCCTCTATGAAAAGGATAGGTAAACCATGGCCCTTGAAGTTCTTTTCTGCAGTTTCCAGAGCCCCTTCCAATTTTCAGATTCTTCTACTCTGAGGTAGAAAATACATGAAAAGCATAGTATATTTTATAAAAGCCTTAAAATCTTTTTAAAAGCAAAGAAAGCCTGAACCCCAGCCCCCAAAGAAAATCCTGGTCCTGCCTACTACAGCCCTCACCCCCACAAGCCATTAAATATGTCCCCAATCACCGAGGCAATCACTGACCATAAAGAAACAGAAGTCAGCGGTGCTGAAAGCCGCTGAGACATCCAGGTGAACTTAAAAGGTCCCATTCCCCATACAGGATTGTTTCTCTCCATAAAGTAGACTTTATCTTGAATTAGAATACCTCCAAATAGTCTGTACTAGATTTTTAAAAAAAACTACAGCTCTTAGGTAGATAAGATCCTTTTGTCATTTTCCAAGAAATTCTTGTTTCCTTTAGGAAATTTCCTGAACCTATCAATTTTATCTGCTTCTGGATAGGATTCCCACCAAAGATTTTTCCTGACTTGGGGAGCCTGTAACATTGTAATGGAGCATATGCTTATACATACCCACGCAGGGATGTGGTGGGTGAGCTTCGCTGGCTCCCTCAAGTAGGCGTTCCTAAGCTCTTCTCCTCCAATCACTACTGTTGCATCCTTTCACAATCTTGGGAGAGCGAGCCTGCTTGGGAAAGAGATACAAAGAGATAAACCACATTTACACACCATTCAAAAAAGACAATAAAAGACAATGAATAAAAGATAATAAAAGAGACAATAAAAAAGCTAAGAAGGAAACAAAAAGACCAGAACACATTCCCTCCAACAGCCAACAGACAGATAAGCAGGGATTAACATCAGACAAACAATCAAGCACAAAACAAGACCCTAATCAAGGAACTACCAAGGAGAAAACCAAACCCCCACCAACCCTGGCAGGGCAAGCTACTGTATATAAACAGGAAGCAAATCCCACATTCACTCGCACTGATGATGTTACCTAGCCGGGTAATGAAATGTCTGCAAGCAAACAACCAAGCTCAGAATGCACCAAGGACTCCACAGTTCAACCCTGAGCTACAGATACTCTCTTCTATTGGAGAGTCTGTTTGGTCACTGCTGCTATCCACTCTTACAGCTACTTTAGTCATTCAGGGAGAATGGAAACTGTTGGCTTTCTTGCATCTCTGGAAGTAGTGGAATGGCCACAATGCATGGGAGGCTAAGACTACTGACTTCAGAATAAGATACTAGCTATTTATTATGTAGTGAAGGTTAAGGAGATCACTGAGAATTAAAGATGATAGGAGAAAAGGGAAAGGAAAAGATAATGAATCCTCTAGGCCAGGGTTTCTCAACCATGGCAACTTTAAGATATGTGGACTTCAACTCCCAAAATTCCCCAGCCAGCAAGGGGAATCTTAAAGTTGCCAAGGTTGAGAAACACTGCTCTAGGCTTTAATTCACAGCAACTCTTCTAGGCACAAGTACACATCCAGATGTGTACTGTATGTGAGCACACGCAATAAAAGTAGAACACAGGGTTAAGGATACAAAGAAAAAGACTCAGATCAATCCATAATAGGAAGATCCTAATTTGCATCTTCCTAAAGGAAATCAACCCTGACTGCTCATTGGAAGGACAGATACTGAAGCTGAAGCTCAAATACTTTGGCCACCTAATGCGTAGAGAGGACTCACTGGAAAAGACCCTGATGCTGGGAAAGACTGAAGGCAAAAGGAGAAGGGGGCAGCAGAGGATGAGATGGTTAGATAGCATCACCGATGTCACGAACATGAATTTGAGTAAACTCCAGGAGACAGTGGAGGACAAGAAGGCCTGGTGTGCTATGGTCCATGAGGTCACGAAGAGTCAGACACAACTAAACGACTGAACAACAACAACAATTTGCATCTAATTCCACATTTCCCTAAATGGTGCTTTCTTTCCAGTTCTTCAACTCCTCTTTAGGTTGGGGCATGTTTCTTACCTGGCAGGAACCTGTCCTGTTCCGACTAAGGCCAACATAGGAAGCAGTGAAATCACACTCCTCAGTTAAGACTCACAATTATTTATATTTCTCTTATCTGTACTGGAAAACTTTACACTAACTCTATACTGTACACTGTTGGGCAGGTCTATTTACTTTGGCCTCTGTAACTTTGTGAGACATTATGTTAGTACCACTACTACTAACTTTATTTTTAAATGTTTCTTTTCTACTTTGTATCATTTAGGACAAAACTAAAAAAGATGACAATTCCACAGGTGCCTAACTGATTTTTAAAACTGTATTATAGGGAAGGGGGCTCAATCTTTATTGGGAATCTGGCATATAGGGTTTTAATTCTCCTTTAATTTAACCTCTCCTGCTGCTATCCCCATCCAGATTGGGTCTGCTGCACTCAATGCATTTACTTTTAAAAAGCCATAACCTGTAACTTTTGGTTTTAGCATCGAAGATGTTTTCAGATGTCTATGAAGGTTCTCAGTCATCCAGGTGGAATTGTCTGTAGCTTGAATCATGTCAACTGGATTTCTATTTTCTCAGTGGAAACGTTTCAGATGTTTGATCTGAAATGTTTTCAGATGTTTGTAGTGAAGGAAGAAAAGACATCCCAAGAGAGTTGGTAATCAATCACATCTAAACTAGCCAGTCTAGGTAAGAGGAGAGATCAGCAAAACCTAGAAAACTCAAAACTCTGAGCAACTAATCAGGAGCAGGAAGGTCTCTCTCTCTCTCTCTCTTCTAGGGGGGGAAGTAATCTCCATTTCGAGGACTCAGTGCATCAAGTCAAAACTTATGGCCATCAACTTCTTACACAATTGCACACGTATGCTAGATTAGCTGCTGCAAATGCAATTTACATATACAGCACAAATTGATTGCCTGGCCACACTATTATTAAGCCAGTGGACAAAGAAGAACAGATCAGATATTCCTTCAAAAAAGTATCTCATTCATCAATCACAAAGAATTTTCTCTTTTTTTAAAAAAACATTGTTTTCCCTTTTTCTTCTCCCCACTCCCAAATTTTCAGGGCCTAACCAACATATTTGATTTTTTTTTAATTCAAGAGTTGAAAACTTCCTTATTCCATCAGGTCCAACTCTTTAGTCTTAGCTGTGGGAGTTAGGCAACTTTAACTGAGGATAAGGCCAAGTTTTAAACTGCACAAGTTTTTATATACAAAGAACATACTAGAAAGTATAAAAGTTATTGAGGGGTGCAATATGCTTCCTCTAGAAGTAATAGAATCGCCTCTCTTTGTTGGGTATTTAAAAAAAAACATTTGGGCCACTTGGCTTCCTTCCAATTTTAGGATACTGAGAGAAATTTAAACATTCAAAAACAAGGCTCTTTTGATTTTTGGAGAGTTCAAATAGTTAATGTCCACTTCTTGTGTAGGAATATAGAGAGAATTGTGCCACATATTTCTGGGAGGATTATTTTACATTTTATTTTTTTTCTCTATGTCTAAATCAGTTTAAAATTTAGGAGGATGGATGGTGTTTGTAGTTGTTGAAAAATTATTTCTTTATTCAGTGGAAGTATCAGTACTTCCCAATAGTCCTGAATATCTTTCCCTTTCCCTATCTATACTGATTTTTTGTTCCTCAACATTCTGAATCAACCTGTTTGCCTTTTGCATCAAATCAGCTAAAACAAAAAACAATTTCTGTAAAATAAATAGCACTGCATAACCTAAGTAAAGCATGAATAACTGCCTGTACTCCATTCAGAATTGTCTATAACAATTGTTCATCCTGCATCATAGGCATTCTCCTCTCCCTAAGAATAGCTGCCCATCTCACTAGATCACATAGGGTAGGCACGCTCCAGATCCCCTCCCTGAAATCCTGACACCTAGTGGGGCCTCGGAAGCGTGCCTTTTCCATGGCTGCCCCTACCTTATGGAACGTCCTCCCACCGACAGCCCCCGACCTTTTAGCCTTTCGGAAGGCCATCAAGACCTGGCGGGCATTTTACCCAGGTGTTGGGATAGGATGGAATGGAATAGAAAGAATGGAAGGAGGGTAATTGGAGCTTGCTGGGACAATTGAGGTGCAGGGGTTTCATTTTTGTTTGATCGTTTTACTGTTTTATTGTTTTATGGTTGCTTTATAGTACTGGTTTACTGTTGTTGTAAGCTGCCCAGAGTTGTTTAAGGTGGGCAGCCATATAAACCTTTTAAATAAATAAATAAAATTCTGAAATGGACTATACAACAAAGTGAATATTAAAAAGAAATACTTATTTTGAACCTATATGTGATATCTTACAGTAAGTTAGGAATCACATGGTCCTTTTGTATCATACAAAGCATTTGGGTTCAAAATAATAATAATAAAAAAATCTAATGTACAACAGAGAACTCAGAAGAATCTTTTTTCCAGCTCTGCTAACTCCCTGGGAAGGAAGCCAAAAAATAACTGTACAACTTTGAGAAAGATCTGCTTACCCACCTATAAAATGGAGTAATAATCCAAACTCAATAGTTGCCTCCTTGCTAATTGGTTCATTACAAGCACTTAATTTGCCAGCATGTAATAATGAGATACATTTTGCAATAAATATGTCAGCTAAGCACTACAATATTGTCTCTATAATTTAGTGGAGAGAAGAGCTGGTTCATGTTTCACATTTCATTTTGCTTTCAAATAACCAATAACACATTACTAAAAGCTGGCAGCATGAATCGAGCACTTCGTCCATTGCTTTGGCTTACTGCTAAATTACGGCACTTTGAAGGAAGGAGAGCAGAGAAAGGGAGAGAAGGAGCCAAATGTTTTCTAAAAGCTGATCAGCTGACATTTAATTGTGGTTATAGTTTTTTAAAAAAAATTATTGCTTTCGGCTTCCCTTTCCTCTTCCTTTTTCTACTACCCAAATAACGAAGTAATATATTTTGCCATGGAAAACAAACAAACAAAAAATCCCTATTAAATGTCAGGCACAAAGGGGAATAAAAAGATGCTGACATTATGCTTTTCAAGGACAAATTAATTTATGAAAAGAATGTATGCTTGCCACATCTCAAAGAGAAAAAATCTCAATGGATAAATTATAGCAACCCAAAGTCAACGCAAATATAAAGTTCTGGTGGCACTCAAGTCACAAGAGCAAGTTGTTTTCAGTTAATGCACAACTGCCCCAAATCTTGACCTGTGTAGAAATATTGCACATGTGCAACAATTGCTGTAGAAGTGCAACATCTGTATGGAAAAGAACTGCCACTTGAGACTGGGAGTTAGAAGAGGAGTCCCATTTTTACCAGCATGAGAATATTTTGGCCTCAATGCTTAAAAATATGGAAATTTCATACAGCAGAAGCACTTTCTTCAGGGAAGATATTTTGATTCCCATTGACAGCAAAACGCTGTGCTACTTTAAAGCAAAAACACCCTGACAGTAAGATTTGTACAACAGTGGGACAATCTACTTATGGCGGTTGTGGATTCTCCACCTCTGGAGGTCTTTAAGAAGAGGCTGGAGGGTTGAATTGGTTTTCCTGCTCATTGCAGAGCATTGGACTAGATCAATGTTTCTCAACCTTGGCAACATGCTGGCTGGGGAATTCTGGGAGTTGGAATCCACACATCTTAAAGTTGCCAAGGTTGAGAAACACTGGACTAGATGATTGTTGTAGTCCTTACACCTCTACAAATGCTATGATTTTATATATTCCCTAGGCACCAACCACTACTCAGCATGTTTTGATTTTAGAAAGGTATTGATAAGGCTGAGCTTGACATCCTGTGCTTGCCAAAATTCCGATACTCTGTCAGTCATTCATTCATTCATTCATTCATTCATTCATTCATTCATTCATTCATTCATTGCATTTAAGTCCAGCCAGAACAGCAGCAAGATCACCCTCACAGCATGCTGTCCCATTTTGAGACCCATTTTTTAAATTTACTATGTTATCTGTTATGTGCTTTCTTGAAAGAAGTAAGGTGAGGTAAGAGGTGTACTTCTATGACAACAGCTTTCACCAAACTGATGCCCTTCATACTATGTTTACTATTCCCACTGTCGCCATGATGACATTTCATTGGTTGAGAATAATGGAAACACTAGTGGAGGACTGGCCTACATCACTGATCATAGTGAATGCTTTCCTTCAAACAAGGTCTGGAAAGAATGAAGCTTCTCAGCATGCAGGATGGGGAAATAATCAATTCCTCCCTCCCCCAGTCCCAGTAAAATTGCTGCTGCAGTTGAGACCACGCCTGTGCCACTTTGCCAAGTGTGGTCACTAACTGGTCTCAGGGGATGGTGGTGGTTAGGCAAAGATGAAGGCCTTTCCTTGGATGGGTAAAGGTGTATTACTTTCCGTGGAAGGCATTGCTGCATCCAAGCATTTAATGATAAAAATACATGAGCTTCTCTGTTGATGATACTGCTCTGACCTTTGCAAATCAAGTTACAATCAGCAGAATAATTTTGAGGCAAGTCCTAGATTAAAATAAGATTGAGTTCATATGTATCAGCCTTAAAATAAATAAAGCAAGTAGATAAGGTGGAAATATGGTTTCTATTTGAGGCATAAGGAAGTATGCTATCTGGAAACAAATCTTTCTAGAAATGAGACTGGTTTATGTAAGAATAAAATGGCAAACTATAAGAAAATGATTTGAGCAAAGAGAATGGGGAAACTATTGAAATTATCTTCATATATTATATGTATAAAGAGGATCCCCTAGATTAAAAGAGCTTGGAGCACACCACTGACAACATTCACCTTTCTTTCTCACAACCACATTAAGCATGAATATCTGAAAGGAAAGTCTTATGCCAGAATACATCCAATTCAGCTAAGATATACTATATTTCCCAAGGCCTACTTGGACAGTCGTATACTGACCTACACACAGATTTGCTTCATGTATTGATTAGATGCACTGTGTCCTGGAGACATTGTGAACATGCAATATGCCTGTTAACCTGCTGTTATGCACTTTAGCTGTTCCATTAGTACAGAGCTTTCCAAACTGTGTGTTGGGACACATTAGTGTGTCGGCTGCAGTGTCTGGGTGTGTCGCGGCTGCTGCTGCCTCTGAGCCCTGCCAGGATTCCACACAGGTCCTAGTGCCTGCCTTGTGCCTCCAAACCTGCCCTGCCAGGATTCCGCACAGGTCCTAGTGCCTGCCTTGTGCCTTGCTGCCTCCAAACCTGCTGTGATTCCACGCAGGTCCTAGTGCCTGCCTTGTGCCCTGCTGTAAGAGTGTGTCGTGAAATGATGCCCTGCTGTAAGGGTGTGTCGCGAAAGGATGGATATCTAAAAACTGTGTCACCAACATGAAAAGTTTGGAAAGCTCTGCATTAGTATTTCATTCCTAACCCCTAAGGAGAGATAGTCATGAAGGATGTTTAAGCTGGTTAGGCTAAACTTCTAGATTCTTTTAGTTGCTATGTTGTGGTTCAGTCAAGAGAATGGCTGCAAGACATTTGACTAGCTACTTAAGAATCTTTATTTTAAATCAGCTATATATTTTAAATTTAGTAATCAGATTCTCCAGGCTTTAGGAGATCAATACCGAGGTAGTGATTAGTGGGGTTTTGTGGGGGGTGGGTTGCAGACCTTTTACCTAGTGTCCCAATTATTCTTCCTCAGCGCATCAGTTTAGAAGAGGGGGTTATCTTGCAGGATTTGTAGACTGTTAAGATTTTAACTTGGGGGGTTGGTGACTGGAGGTTTCCTGGGAGGTGTTGATTAATTAGTTGCTGGCTATGGTGTTGTCTCTATTTTGACTGGTCCACTTCAAAGTAATTAAAAAGTACCAAATTATTTTTAAAAGGAACACTTCTTTCCTTCACTGTGATCAGGAAAAGAGAATCTATATTATAAAAGAGAGGCTGCATTTTATTTTACCATACCTTGATTTTATTTTCTTTGATTATTATTTAAGTTTTATATGTTGTATACTGCTAGGAGTCTAGCGGTATGTAAATGTTATAAATAAATACATATATACATATCTGAATGTTAATAGTATTTGCTCTCCCTGGATGCACATGATGCTCTTTAGAAACTAAAAGCTTGTCTAACTCCCTCCAAGAGTTTTACAGACAGTTGAGAGGAGACATCCATTTGATATTCTTGATGTTGCCTGAATAAAAAGCTACTTCATATTTTCCCAAAGCTTTAAAAGGTAAAACCTCTCTTGGGTTGAGTGCAGTTCTTGATGGCTACATGGACATGTTGAAAGCCCTACTTTCTAGCAAAAGGAAGCTAAGTTAGCTTCAGTAGATTCCAAAATTATATTTATAAACACACACACACTTCCTTAATGCAGCCTTTCCCAACTAGGCATCTTTCATCTTTTCTAATACATCTGCAAGCACCAGGTTAGGGAAAGCTGATACATAGTAAGTAGCCAATGCAATGCCCTACATGTCTAGAACTGTAGGAGGTTACAAGAAAGTAAGATGAAGGAGGAGGTTGGTAAAGGAGATTTAGGGTGTGTGTGTGTGGGGGGGCACATTTATCACACTATATATTTTATCACTAATATGGTTGCCCCTGTCATCACTTGTGATACCTAACTTAAAACAGCTCCTGTGATAGAGATGCAGTATTTATTTATCACAAATACCTATTGCAGCCTTTGCCAATCTAATACCCCTCAGATATGTTGAATCACAATTTCCAGAATGATTGGGTAATGTAAGAGTTATTTTCCTACATACCTGGAGGGCCTAGGCTGAAGGTGTCCTTTTACCTGGATGAAGGTGGAGATAATCCATATCCATTTCCCTGCACTTTGCTTTCACACTATTTTTACATTTTAAATCTTTTAATTAATTTAATAAAAGTTAAGATGCCTATCCCTAGCTGATGCTAGGGAAAGTAGAAGGCAAAAGGAAGAGGGGCCGACCAAGGGCAAGATGGATGGATGATATTCTGGAGGTGACGGACTCGACCATGGGGGAGCTGGGGGTGGTGACAGCCAACAGGAAGCTCTGGCGTGGGCTGGTCCACAAAGTCACGAAGAGTCGGAAGCGACTGAACGAATAAACAACAAAAAAGATGCCTATCATTACCTCACCTACTGCTTTTCCCATTATTCTCCACTGAAGTGAAGTTCTATATTTTTAAAATCATATTTGCGTACTTGTAATCTAGCACCAGGGTGACCACTTGCCTTCCATGAATTACATTCCTCAGGAAAAAAGACTTTACAATATGAACAAAGACTTTCTCCATGTAGGCACTCTTTTCTTATGTCTGTTAACATAACACAGTGCTATTTCTAGTATAAATGTATAACTTGATGGAAAGTAATTATATAGATCAGAATAAAATAAGACGAGGTTGTGTTTAGCAGGTGTTTTAATAAAGCAATGCCAAAAAACTGCTGGATCAGAAAAGAGTAGTTCTCCTCCAAAACTTCTAACTGATCAAAGTATATGTGGCTAAGCTTCATATGGCATATTTGAATGCAGTACAAAAATAAATCTCCTCAAACTGCATTCAAAACTCAAACTACAGCAAAGATTTTAATCAACAGAAATAAAGCTGGAAAACATAAAATGAACCGGCTTATTTCAATAAATTATTGAAATAAATTATTGAAATAAGTTATTGGTGCCCCTAGATCGGCCCATGTGACACCTCTGCTGTGCCAGCTGCATTGGGTGCCGGTATGCTTCCGGGTGCAATTCAAGGTGTTGGTTTTGACCTTTAAAGCCCTACATGGCATGGGACCAGGGTATCTGAGGGACCGCCTCATCCCCATAACTTCAAACCGTCCCACTCGATTATGTAGAGAGGGCATGCTTCGGACCCCGTCGGTAAGGGAGTTTCGGTTGACGGGGTCCAGAAGGTGCGCCTTCTCGGCAGTGGCGCCTGCCCTTTGGAACAACCTGCCCCCGGAGGTGAGGCAGGCCCCATCGCTGCTCTCCTTCCGAAAGAACTTAAAGACCTGGTTTTGCCGCCTCGCGTGGGATGGGAACAGGAATAGTTCTTCATGGGGATGGCTGGTGCCATAGAGCCCTTTTAAAGATCGTGGGCTGCCTTCTTGGATTTTCTACTTAATTTATAATAATAATTAATTGTATATTGTATTTTTATGTGTTTTTACAACAGAATTTTAATCTCTATGTTTGTAAACCGCCCAGAGTCCCCTCGTGGGAGATGGCGCGGTGATAGAAATCAAAACATAAATAAATAAATAAATAAATAAATAAATAAATAAATCCTTATTTTTTAAAAAAACAAAATGTTCTATCCCAAGAGTTTTGGGAGAAACCACATTTTTTAAAAAATAAATTGTTATGAAAATTCTTGGATATAGATTCCAAACAAATTGTTATTTCTTGTCAATTGATCTTTAAACTTCTCTATTACATTTTCCAGGCATTCAATGATTATGTGCCATCAAATCAGTGCTAATTCTTAGCAACCACACAGATTTTCTCCATGATGTCTTCCTATATTTTTTACATTGTATTTTAACTATATATTTGTACGTTGAAACTGAATAAAGTTCTTATTAAAAAAAAACTTGCACTAAATTTATCTGCATCAGAACCAGTTAAAACCACTGGGTGGAAGGTTGGAGTCTCAAACCTCTTTGTACAGAAGCTGGTTGGGTTTTCCTGCCTTGGCTCCATCTCCTGGGGTGGGTAGCTGTTTGTCAGGTCCTTCTGCCACCATCTTCCAAGGGGTGCATCATTTGGCATCCTGCCTCTACCGTAGTTTGTGAGAGAGATACGACTCACACTTTCTGTATTCTTTTTTGTAAAAAAGAGGTAAGCATAGAACAAAAAATAGGATATAAATAAATAAACCAAGCAACCAATCAAGCAACCAACCTCCCGGCCATGTAGAGTATATGTGTGGGGCTACAGGTTGCAGACCTTCTCCCCACCCCACCTTGAGATACAAAGCAATTTCCCAGGATTAAGATTTATTAGAAAAAGAGAACTATAACAACATTTTAGCTTTAAATGCTCCAAACTTTTAATATGGAAGGGAAAAATACTGCTTGGTTAAAGAAGAGGTATACAATAAAGTAATGCTGTCAGCAGACCACAAGCAAGTACTGGTCTGCTACCAATAGGAGTTACTATAGTTTACCAAACTCTTGGAAGAAAGGTTGCAGAGATTCCAGATTAATATACAGATTCAAAAATTTAAATACAAATCATCATGCTCAGCCCGAAGAGTAGGTAGGACTAAGGGCTAAAATTAAATGGAATTTACTAGCTTGTACAGAAAAAAAATTAAAAACTTCCAGCTTGAATGTTTAGCTATCTCTTTTGAAAATAGCAGGCTTTCCAAATCAGAATAGATAACTGCTTCCCCCTTTTTCCCTTTTGTCTAAAAATTCCAAAATTAAATCTGAGTGCAACTTGCACTCCTTTCTTTTAAAAGGACTCCCAATGTTCCTATCTCCATCAAAGAGGGAGGGGTTCTGTGTATGTCACAGAGAGAGCATCTCTCCCACATGAAAATGTGTGTTCTATATGTATTGAACGTCTGAGCCTGTCTACTAGCAAGGAAGATGCACTTACAGCAGCATCTGAAAACATCTGAAACAGCAGCAGTAATCAGCTACAATAACCCTGTTCTACTATTTGCACAGGAATAAAAGGCGTTCATAATAAGTCTTACGGAAGAGATCCAGAGGCTGAGTTCACGCCTCCAGATCTGGGATGCAAAAATTCAGATGGTCACTAAAAAATTCTAGATCTAACCAGTGTAATGATAAAATACAATATGGCAGATTTAAAAAGTAGAAATCATAATAAAACACCTTTTTAGATATAGAAGGCTTGCTTGAGTAAAAAAGCTAGTTTTCCCATTTTCTTCTATTAACTTTAAGAGCTGATTCTAAAGCAAAGGACCATAAGGACCACCCAGAGTCGTTGTATACGAGATGGGCAACAGAGAAATTTGACAAATAAATATATAAATAAATAATAGAAAAACAATTTAGAGCCAACGGATGGATTGTTTCAATTTATTTTTATTCTCAAAATCCCAAGAGTAGAAAGGAACATAAAGAAGAAGATACCTCTCAAGTTTCATGGGCACAAAGTACAAAGACAAAACATAGAATCCTGTATTTAGCCCCAAACCAAATTTAAAATCAATACACCTAACAATGAATAGGCCCTACTGGCTCCTTCAGGCTAATGCAACCGAGATTTCTAGACCGTTTTTAAAGGCAGTCCATTAAACAGAGTTCATTAGACACGTCAAGAGATTATCAGGATTTTCATGACAGATTTTTAATTCCCCTTTGGTGTTGTCTAATATTTTCAATACACACCTGGTGATAGATCTGTCACTCTTGGCAAAACCACAATGATACAACCCTTCACAATAATCAGAAGCAAACTCATAGCACTATTAACTTTAGATACAGGTAACTGGACAATACTGCTTTTTTTAAAGTCAAGATTGGCCTGTAATAAAATAATAATTTGAATAATTTGAGTTCTTCAGTGCAGAACCCAGCTTCCAAAATGAGTATCTATGGCAGAGCTTTCCAAACTGTGTGGGGCGACACAAAAGTGTGTCGCCACACACAGCGTGGTGTGTCGCCACACCACCCGGAAGCGGCGGCGCGCGTGTGCACGGTGGCGGCAGCGGCGCGGTATCAGTGCTTCCGCGTTTTAGCGGAGGCTACCGCCGCCGCCGTGCACGTGCGCGCCGCCGCACACACCCCGCCGCCGCCATGTGTGCGTGCGCCCCCGTGCCGCCCCCGTGCGCGCACGCGCCCCCGCCGCGCTACCGCCGCCGCCGCCGCTGGTGTGTCGCCAGCGGCGGCACTTTAGAAAGCCCTGATCTATGGAGTCCTTGGTGCTCTCTGAGCCTTGTTGTTTTCTTGCAGACATTTCATTGCCAGCGTAGGCAACATCTTCAGTGCGAAAAGGGAGTGGGACTTCCTCTCTGTTTATATACCCTGGCTTGTCCTGCTTGTGTTGGTGGAGGTGTTGTTCTCTCCTTAGTAGTTCCTTGACTGGGCTGTTGTTTGCTACTTGGTTGATTGACTGAGTTAATAGTTCCTTGATTAGGGTCTATTGTGCTGTTTGATTGATCCTCTGGTGCTAATCCTGGTGTTAATCTTTGCATATCTGGGTGATTATTGCTGGCAAGGAGGTGTTCTGGTCTTCTGGCTTTTCTATTGTCTCTTATGAATGGTATGTAAATGTTGTTTACCTCTATGTGTCTGTTGATGGCTGCTTTGTCTGAGTGCCAAGCTTCCAGGAATTCTCTAGCATTTTTGGATTTGGCTTGGTTTAAGATGCTCACAGTTTCCCAGTTGAAAGTACAGTTAAGTCTGTCCATGTGTTGTGAGATTAAGGAGTTTTCATTGTGTCTTCTGACTGCTAGTTGGTGTTCGTGGATGCGTTCTGCTAGTCTTCTTCCAGTCTGTCCTACATAGTGGCGGTTGCAGTCCTTACACTGTAAGTTGTAGATAACTCCTGTTTTTAATTCTTGGGCTACTGGGTCTTTTGGGTTACTTACAATGTTCTGAAGGGTTTTGGTTGGTTTGTGTGCTACAGTGATGCCATGTGGTTTTAACAGTCTATTAGTAGTTTCTGAATGTTTCTGATGTATGGCAGTGTAATTTATTTATTTATTTGTCAAATTTATCACTGCCCATCTCTACAAAGTAGACTCTGGGCGGTTTACAATAAAATATTAAAACTAAAAACCTATAAATCTTAAAATACATCCAATAATAAATAGTAAAAATCCAAATGATGGTAAGATCTTAAAAGGAGGACACCACTAAGCCAACCACCCCCAGGAGGAACTATTACTTCCTTTGTCCCAAGCAAGGCGGCAGAACCAGGTCTTTAAAGACCTCCGGATTTTGTTTTTGTTTTGTCTACAAAACAAAAGGTAATCCTTTTCATAGCTTCTGTTGGTTTTGCTGTGATGGGTTGAGTGGTCAGGCACTTTTTGATAAAGTTGCGTGGGTATCCATTTTGCTGGAAGATGCTATATAAGTGGTTTGTTTCCTTTTTCTGGTGTTCTGTGTTGCTGCAGTGCATTTGTGCTCATCTGAATATTGTTCTTACACAACTCCTCTTGTGGGAGGTTGGGTTATTGCTTTGGTAGTGGAGTACTTGGTTAGTGTGGGTAGATTTCTGGTAGACTTGTGTTTCTAGAACACTACCCGATTTTATGACATTTTTGCAGCAGTTGTTAAGCTAATCACAGCAGTCGTTAAGTGAATCATATGGTCATTAAGTGAATTGTGTGTTTCCCCATTGATTTTGCTTGTTGGAAGCTGGCTGGGAATGTTGCAAATGGTTATCATGTGACCCCAGGACGCTGCAACCGTCATAAATGCAAGTCGGTTGCCAAGCGCCTGAATTTTTATCACTTGATCGCGGGGATGCTGTGACGTTCATAAGTGTGAGTACCAGTCATAAGTCACTTTTTTCAGCACCATCGTAACTTCAAATGGTTGCTAAACAAATGGTCATAAGTTGAGAACTATCTGTAATTATTTTAAAAGATTATTTTTTGGTGAAATTGCTTTTGAATAAATTGGAATTAAAATAGACAAATGAA
The DNA here is from genome assembly GCA_023362775.1 of Charina bottae. NCBI lineage: Eukaryota > Metazoa > Chordata > Lepidosauria > Squamata > Charinaidae > Charina > Charina bottae. The sequence continues at coordinate 73,648,128 of JALMGJ010000001.1, read as the reverse complement.
CCGGACCTTGTGGAAATGTTTTTTGTTTACTATTAAAGAGTGCAGACAATTGGTGGATTCTACAAAACAAAAGATAAAGGTAATATGAGCCAGACTATGATGCTGACTGTAATTATGGAGTGCCACTTGAGATGAAAGTATTAAAGGCACAGGAAGACAAAATAAAAAAAAAAGGGGGGGAGCGCTTGCATTTTCTTTTTCCCATGTTTGAGACACTTTCGTTTTTGGATTATAATACCATAATGGCAACCACCAGAAAAGTGGTAAAAATAGTGGGGAGGGGAGGATCGCCAGAGCAACCTACAGAGAGAGGAATTACACCAGATTTGCTTCAGAAAATGTTTGAGCAACTGGCCAGTAAGTTAGCTGAATCACTTGATAATAAATTGACTGCTTTTGAAAAACAAATGGATGAAAGACTTGTAAAGATGAAAGAGGAGATGAAAGAAGAAGTTAAGAAGATGGAAAGCTCTGTAAAACAAATTAATGTCTGGAGATGTAAAACAAATTAATGACAAAGTGGAAATTCTGGAGAGTAAGACAGAAGTTATAGATAGAGAGTTGGAAAGAGAATTAGATAATCTGGCTCTATTGGAATTGAGAGAGAAGAAATTTTGTTTGAGCAATTTAGAGCAATCCCAGAGGATTCTGGTGAAGATATTAGAGGAAAGATTATTAAAATTTTAGCAAATTTTTAGATTGGGATGAGAAGGATACAGAGGCAGAAATTGATAGACTAAGTATATAGAATAAATACAAGATTTGCAAGAATAAGAAATGTTCCAAGGAATGTTTTGGTGCACTTCGTCAGGAAGAAGACAAGAGATCAAGTTTTGCAGCAGCATTTTAATAAAAGACTGAAGATTGATAATACAGATGTAATTGTTCTTAAAGAAATTCCAGTTAGAATTTTGGATAACAGAAAATAATATTCTTTTGTGACTGAGAGATTAAAGCAGAAAAAGATCCCATTTTGATGGGACAAATTGGAAGGTGTGATTTCTACTTTTAAACAGCAGAGGTTTCAATTGAATTCTGTCCAGAAGGTGAGGAAATTTCTAGAAAAATTCAAAGAGAAATTAGACAAGATTCAAATGGAGGTGTCAAAGGAGACTACAGGTGCAACAGGAAACTTAAAGGGATGATACTTAACTGGGTGCTACAGGTATCAATTTTTCTAAATTTTTGGCTTGATTGTGGATTTCAAATGCTTAACATGGAATATAAATGGAGATAATGCTCCTCAAAAGAAAAAAATCAATTATTTGAAAAAATTAAGATATAATTTGCCTACAAGAGACACATATTAGAAAAAAGGACATAAAATATTTGAATTATAAAAATTTGGGTGAAGAATTCATTTCAGCAGGAACAAAAGAAAAAAGAAAAAAAGAAATGGAGTTGTTTTGTATATAAATCCCCAACTAAAACCAGAACTTGTATTGACTGATAAGTTTGGTAGATTTGTTGGGGTGGAAGTTAATTTGCATGGGACTAAGACTTTGATACTGGGAATTTATACCCCAAATGAGGACAACGTATTGTTTTATAAATGACTTATGGAGAGATTAGTAGGTTTTTCTTATGAAAATTGGTATTTGATGGGGATTGGAATGGAGTGATCTCCCCACAACTGGACAGAACTTCTGAGAAAAATATTAAAATCACTCAAAGCAAATTACCAAAAGTTTTCTTTTATTTGATGGACAATTTAGGGCTGGTTGATATATGGAAACAGAAAAATGGCAATTCAAGAGAGTATACCTACTTTTCTGAAAGACATAAATCCTTTTCAAGAATAGATATAATTTGGATTTCAAAGAACTTGGCTACTAAGGTTTCTAAAGTAGAGATATTGCCAAATATATTTTTCGGATCATAATCCTGTGAGTTTGGTTTGTAAAATAAAATCTAGTTCTTTAAGATGGAAACTAAACAAAATGTTGCTATGGAAAGAAGCAATAGTGGAGGATTGTAAAAAGAAATTAAAAGAATTTTTTAAAAATAATTTAGGTAAAGGCACTGATTTAAGAATGGATTAGGATACAAGTAAAGCTTTTATTAGAGGTTATTTTATACAACATAATGAACTTAAAAAGAAGAGTCAAGAGAAAACACAACTATTTTAGATGAATTAAAGAGAAAAGAAGAATTAAAGAGAATTAAAGAATTTAATCAACAAATTAAGCTTTTACAACATTTATCTATGTTGACAGTAAGAGAAATGGAAATAAAAATAAATTATGTAAAGCAAAAAAAAATTGAGTTTGCAAATAAACCAGGGAAGTGGCTAGCATTTAATTACGAAAAGAAGAAAATGATATTGAAATTACTGGGAGATACTGAACTGTATTAATGGACAATATGGTCATACAAAAAGCATTTCATCAATGTTATTCCAACTTGTATAAAGGAAGTGACATCTCTCTTGAGAAAATAGATGAATATCTAAAGAAACAAAATTTACCGAGGATTACAGAAGAACAGAGAGAGATTGTGAATGGACCTATAACAATAAGAGAAGTTTCTGAAGCTATAAAAAAGATTAAACTAGGAAAGGTGCCTAGACCAGATAGATTATTAGGTTTGGAAAGCACTGATTTAAACAATGGCAGAAGGATATATCTAAATTTGTGTGGCAGGGGAAAAGCAACGAGTTAAATATAAGGTACTACAAGATGCAAAGAGGAGGATTGGGTCTACTTGATTTGAAATTGTATTTTGCAGCTTGCTGTTTGGTTTGGATGAAAGTGTGGGTGCTGCTGAGAAATAGAAGGCTTTTGGAGTTAGAAGGACATGACCTGAGATTTGGGTGCATGGATATTCGTGGTACGACAAAGTCAAGGTTAATGTGGATTTTAAAAATCATTATGTTAGACACGCCATACTGAGAATATGGAATAGATACAAACCCAGGTTGTGCCCGAAAACACCTTTGTGGCTCTCAGAACAAGAAGCATTTTATAGATGAGAAATAATTTGTTTATTCATTCAGTCGCTTCCGACTCCTCGTGACTTCATGGACCAGCCCACGCCAGAGCTTCCTGTCGGCCGTCGCCATCCCCAGCTCCCCCACGGTTGAGTCCGTCACCTCCAGAATATCATCCATCCATCTTGCACAAATGGTTAACTTATCGTGAGATACTAGAATTTTGTCAAGGGGAATGTAAAATAAAATCATGAGAAGAATTGGTGGCAGAGGGATATAGTTGTTAATGGTTCTCTTATGTACAGTTAATAGAAAGATTTAAAATAGACAAAAGAATTTATGGTTTTGAACATTTTAAGACTGAGTTTGAAACAGAATTGTGTACAAATGATAAACATGTAATTGTTAAAATGTATAAACTTTTACTGAAATTTGAAACAGAAGAAGAACAAGTGAAAAATGTATGATAAAGTGGGCTAAAATATGGTTAGAATATACTGATGGAACAATGGGAAAATATATGGTTGAAAGGATTGAAATTTAAATTTCTAAATTTACACTTAATTTACACTTAATCTTAAAGAGAATTTTTATAAAATGATGTACCGTTGGTATATGTCATCAGAGAAATTCTCTAGAATGTATAAAGGCACTTCAAATTTATGTTGGAAATGTGAACAAGAAGGGACATTTTATCATGTTTGGTGGACATGTAAAAAAGCTAGAAGATTTTGGATTCATATAAACAGACACTGATTCAGAGGATTTTAAATATTAGTATACAATTGAGACCAGAGGTTTTTCTTTTGGGTTTGATGGACAAACAGTTGGAAAAAAGTAATGGAACTTTGTCATGGAACTTTGTTTTTGTACATGGTAACTGCAATGGAGGAATGGTTGGTGAAGATGATGGAACTTGCTGAGATTTATTTATTTGTGGAGTCCTTGGTGCTCTCTGAGCCTTGTTGTTTTCTTGCAGACGTTTCATTGCCAGGGTAGGCAACATCTTCAATGCGAAAAGGGAGTGGGACTTGCTCTCTGTTTATATACCCTGGCTTGTCCTGCCTGTGTTGGTGGGGATGTTGTACTCTCCTTGGTAGTACCTTGACTGGGCTGTTGTTTGCTACTTGGTTGATTGACTGAGTTAATAGTTCCTTGATTAGGGTCTATTGTGCTGTTTGATTGCTCCTCTGGTGCTAATCTTGCTGTTAATCTTTGCCTATCTGGTTGTTGATTGCTGGCAAGGAGGTCTTCTGGTCTTCTGGCTTTTCTATTGTCTTCTTTGATCAGAGAAAAACAATATCTACATTTATTGCTGACTGGAAACCCCTTATGGACTTTTTGTGTAAAACAGAAAAAAATGAACTTATGATTTATGGTTTTGATGATTAGACAGGACAGATTATAGAAAGAAGGGAGTTAAGTTGTAACCATAGAATAAGAGAAAATTTATAATTGTACCTATAACTGCTGTAAATAAGATCAGAAGCTACTTCTTTGTATCTTTTTCCTTTCTTTTTTATTTTTCTATTACTTTTTTCCTTTCTTGCATTTTTAGCTTTCTGTTTGATTTCTTTCTTTTTCTTTTCTTTTTCTTACTTTATATTAGTTTGTATTAGTTTTTATCTTCCTTCTTAAAAATCTTTATATATATATATATATATATATATATATATATATATATACACACACACACACACACACACACACACACACATACATACACACACACACACACACACACATACATACATACATACATACATACACACACACAAACCTAGATTGTTTCCATTTGCCACAAAATGGCCAGGCTGCAATAGTTTCACCAACAGACAAGGCAGAAAAGTTCTCAGGTGTATTCAGGAAACCATCAAAAGTATGGAAGAATAATTTACATTGGTTTTCTATCCCTGCCAATCTCAGGGAGTGGTAAATTGGAAGCTAGAGTTTCCCAGGACAAGAATACAGATTATGTAAATGATCAACTGCCACCTTTCATTAAGTATGAGAAATACAAAGCAAGGTAACCATTAAGCCATGGAAAAGGCAGGAAAAAGCCAGATTTAAACTGCAAAGAATAAAAGAAGGAACTTCACCGTCATGTTTACAGAGACAATCAACTGACTTAGATGTCTTTATTCTATTATGCAGTAAAGATACATATCTAGAACATTGGTATTCTGTGTCTAATGCTGAGTTCAAGCCAGCTGAAAAGGGAAACTGACAGATCAGCCAACACAAGAGCATTTCACAAAGCCCCTCTACCAAAAGTAATATGTGCCCTGGTGCATGCTTAGAACAAGATACCAGCCAGATCAGATCTATAGTCATCATGGAGGTGCTCATAAGTGGGCAAATCTCAGCCTGGATAAGGAGATTCCCCAGGACAAGAAGCCTACAATAATCATCATTCCTGAGATCATCCTGACTAGCTTAGAAAGACCATCTATTAGGTAGCAGGGTGGATAGCATATAGACTGTTCTGGCTATTGAAACCCAGCAGGCTGCGCTCAGAAGTTGGCTGAGTATTGGACCGTCGTGTCAGAAAGATGGAATTCCTAGATCATAGCTACACATTACTTCCTCACTCTCTAATCTTAGCCCAGCAGGCAGAACGGGTGGAGATGGATTTCATCTTCCACCAGTCAGGTCTCCATGATACACACCAGGTCAACACTTTCATCCCGGATTCATTCTTTCTTTTTTCTTCCTTACTATACATTACTTTGTATTAGTTTTTATCTTCCTTCTTAAAGGTTTTAATAAAAATACAAAAAAATATTTTTCTTTTTTCTTCCTTACTATATATTAGTTTGTATTAGTTTTTATCTTCCTTCTTAAAGGTTTTAATAAAAATTATATATAAAAACAACAACAACAACAACAACAACACACTTTCATCCTGGACTGGGGTACACAGAAGGAGCCTCTCCGAAGATTGTCGAAAAATTGGGCTTACCCTGGAAACGGTGAATTGCACCGGCTAATCCTTCTAACACCAGACCAAATCACAGCTAAGTGGACTGGACACGATAAGTAAGTAAGTATCCTGGACTGAGTCCTGGATAATACATGTTTTACCAGCAGTTGACCCTGCATTCACGAGTAGGACTTTGAGGTTAGCAGGGTAACTATCACTGCTACCTTAACTTTCTTGTTTAGCCTGCAATCTTAAAGGAAGAAAGGTCAGCCAGGGGCCTGCTCTTCTTTCCCTGTAGTGGTCACGTTTCAGCCTTACACCAGATCTCCCCCTGCTGGCTATGGACTTCAGTGTTTGTTCCCAAACTGTTTTCCATCTCCCACCAGTATTAATCCTATTTGTTGTGCTAAACAGGAATAATGAAAGTGAGCTGAAAGTGCAAAGAGGAAGCTTTCAGTCAAAGGCACACCTGCCCTTTAAAGCCTCAACAGTGCTTTCCCTGTCTAAACTAGAAACACTTTCACGGCAATTCTGCAATTTATTATTTAAATTATCCCCATAAATAAGTTGGAAAAAATATAGAAAAACAAAACAGAAAACAATGGAATGCAATAAACTAGCAACGGCACTATCCAGAGTGGTGAAATCTGGCTAACTTGGGCATGAAATTTGGAGTTTTTTCATGCAAACTAGAAACATGCAGCCTCACTTACGAGAGAGTGAGAGATGCAGACAAATATTCTGCATATAATTTTCAAAATAAAGCACAAATTAACCACACCTAAGGCCAAGTCATCATTTTTGGATTTGCATGGAAGTGATAACATCTCTTCCACGGAAGATTCAGGGGGAAAACTTCCCAAACCCCTCACCTGCACTCTTGAAAAGCAGACATTTAAATTACTGTCAAGGCAGGCAGACATATCCTTAGGCACTATAAAGCAAAATCATAAAGAAGTCAGCCTCAGGGTCTCCTAATAGGTAACCTAATTAATGAGGAAATACATGTTGCTGTCCCAGTTTGGGCCTAGGAAGCTCTGAGCCTGAGGCTTAAGAGTTGCCAATAAGGTTGGGTAACCTTAGAAAATCATAGAGTTTAGCAGGAAATCATTGAAGCAAAAGAGGCAAAAGCAGATCCTTCCTGATCTCTATGAAGCAAAGAGGCCTCAGGGCTGCATGCAGTCTTAGAAAATCTTGGATGCAACTCAAGCTCCTTCAAAGGTTGCCACTGAATTGTAGCTATTAACGTAACACAGGAGAGAAATTATTAAATATACAAGGAGCAAGTATATTAACAGTATTAATTTCATCTTAGTAAAATGAAGTAAAATTAAAATAAAATAAAAATAAAATAGCAAAGACCCAGCTCTCTGGAAAAGGCTCTAATGCTGGGAAAGGTGGAAGGAAAAAGAAGAGGACAATCAGCAGGAAGGTACAGTAGATGGTTCAGTTACAATGGCGATGACTGAACCATGGGGAGACCTGAAAAAACAGGTTAGGGATAGATCATCATGGAGAAAGTCTATCTATGTGGCTGTTGTGGGTCTTCCGGGCTGTGTGGCCGTGTTCTGGAAGTTGTGGTTCCTAACGTTTCGCCAGCATCTGTGGCCAGCATCTTCAGAGGGCAGGAGCACAGATAGAAACAAAATCTCTGTTCAAAATCCAGAGATTTTGTTTCTATCTGTGCTCCTGCCCTCTGAAGATGCTGGCCACAGATGCTGGCGAAACGTTAGGAACCACAACTTCCAGAACACGGCCACACAGCCCGGAAGACCCACAACAGCCATTGAACTCCGGCCGTGAAAGCCTTCGACAATACATCTATCTATGCGGTTGCTAGGAATCAAAAACAAGTTGATGGCACATAATCAATCAGTCCAAATCTGGCTATGGCCCTGCTCTAAGATCAAGTGTGTCCCAAAAATATTGTTATCAAGCTGGTTTTGACTCTTAGTGACCAAATATATAGACTTTTTCAGGATGATCTGTCCCCAACCTGGTCCTTGAGGTCTTCCAACTATCACGTATAATTGAATCCATCCAAATTTTCTGGTAATTGAGTCCATCCACCTTGTTGCTAGCCATCCTCTTTTTCTCTCCTCCTCTGCCAGCATTATGGATTTTTCCAGAGAGATAGGTCTTTACATAATGTGTCCCAAATATGATAATTTAGCTTCATAATGTGTACCTTGAATGTGAACTCTGGATCGATTTGTTCTGTGATCCACTTGATTCTTTTCTTGGCTATGCATGGCATACTCAGGAGGCTTCTCCTACACCAAAGTTCAAAGGCATCAATCCCCTTTTTATCGTGCTTCTTCAAAGTCCAAGTTTCGCTTCCATAATAGTATCACAGGGAAAATCATTGCCTGCACAATTCAAATCTTTGGAGGTATAGACATGTCACAGTATATGAATATCTTTTCCAAGGCCTTCACTGCTACTCTGCCAAGTACTAGTCTGTGATGTTGACTACTGGTTCTTTTACTTGTACTGATGATAGTCTTAAAACAGAGAAGTTGCCTATCAGAAGCCTCCTGTCTTATGTGTTTTTCTGTCTATTCTTGCATTGTTTTAGTTTCTCTTGTTTCTTCTTTAGACTTGTATTCTATCTGTTCTATATTCTGCATTTTGTGTTTTAATTATATCTTGAAAATTAATAAAGCTCTATGAAAAAAAGAAGTTGCCTATCACTTCATTAGCTTTATTGTCATTTCTAAGGCTGGTTGCTGGACCTGTTGTCATTAGTTTGGTCTTCTTTATATTTAATGTTAGTCCCATTTTTCACTGTGCTCCTTGACTAACATTACTACAGCTTGCAGATCATTTGCATTTTCAGCTATCATAGTAGTGCAAGTTATTGATGTTTTTTCCACCAATTTTAAAATTAAGCTCATCTTCTTCCAATCCAGCTTCCCTCAATATATATTCAGCATATAAATTGAATAAATAAGGGGAGAGTATACAGCCTTGTCTCACTCCTTTGCTGATCTGGAGCTAGTCTGTTTTGCCAGGTTCCTTCAGAACTGTGGCTTCCTGACCTGTGTTTTGCATGAGGAGAGGAGAATGAGATGTTATGGAATTCCCATTTTCCTGAGCATAATCCACATCTGGACATGACTGACACAAGTGAAGGTCTTTCTATAATCAATGAAGTACATATTGACTTCTTATTGATATTCTTTGGCTTTCTCAATTATTCAGCATGTATAAGCAATAATGCCTCGTGTTTCTTGGCCTTTTCTAAGTCCAGCTTGAAAATCTGGTATCTCACTTTCCATGGAGGGCTATAATCAGCATTGGATGATCCTAGCATCTGAAGTTAACGTTATTGTGCAATAATCTGTATGCTCTGTAAAGTTTCCTTTCTTTGATATTGGTATGTAGACTGACCTCTTTCCATCTTTGGCTGTGTCATTCTCCAGTCCTCTCATTCCTAGTCACATCTTTAGTATTATACAGTAACTGAGACATTCTACCTCCTTGTACCAATAATATAGTATAGTCAATTTGATTTCTGTTAACTACATCTGGTGATATCCACGTATATAGGCGTTCTTTTGGTTTGTTGGAAGACCGTGCTAGCAATGAACAAACTGCTGGATTGGCAGAAACTGAAAACTCATTATCCTACTTAATTTGTTTCCTAGGCCATATAGTCTATGTTTTCCTCTTTAATATTTCCAACTTTGCCATTCCAGTTAGCAACCATAAGTAACACATCTTGCTTGTATGTTTTCTCAATTTCAACTATTGTAAAACTCATCAACCTCTTCTACTATATCAGTGATTAGAGCATAAACTTGGATAACTATTATATTAAATCTTTGTCCATGAAATCTAATTGATATTATTTGGTCATTGATTGCATTGTGCTCAGGTACATCCTTGCTATATACACCCTAACTATGAAAGCAACACTGTTCCTTCTTTGTTTTTTATGTCCTGAGTAGTAAACAGTAAAATCTTCTGACTGAAAGTATCCAATTCCAGTCCATTTCAAATTGCTGATGCTTAACATGGCAATGTGTAGTAGATTAATTTTAGCTTTCAGCATTGTGTTTTCCCACGTTCATGCTTCTTACAGGAGGGTAAGATGTTTTGACTGGTAGTACAAGAAGTATCTGTCATGAAGAGCCAGTTTGGTCTAGTGGTTAAGACAACGGGCTAGAAACCAGGAGCCTGAGAGTTCTAGTCCCGCCTTAGGTATGAAAGCCGGCTGGGTGACCTCGGGCCAATCACTCTCTCTCAGGCCTAGGAAGGAGCCAATGGCAAACCAGGAGCCTGAGAGTTCTAGTCCCGCCTTAGGCATGAAAGCCGGCTGGGTGACCTCGGGCCAATCACTCTCTCTCAGGCCTAGGAAGGAGCCAATGGCAAACCAGGAGACTGAGAGTTCTAGTCCCGCCTTAGGCATGAAAGCAGGCTGGGTGACCTCGGGCCAATCACTCTCTCTCAGGCCTAGGAAGGAGCCAATGGCAAACCAGGAGCCTGAGAGTTCTAGTCCCGCCTTAGGCATGAGAGCCGGCTGGGTGACCTTGGGCCAGTCACTCTCTCTCAGCTCAACTCACCTCACAGGGTTGTTGTTGTGGGGAAAATAGGAGGAGGAAGGAGTATTAGGTATGTTTGCCGCCTTGAGTTCTTTATAAAAATAATAAAAATGCGGGATATAAAGTAAATAAATAAAATATAATGAAGCTTTCTCCTGGCTGTGAAGAGTCCTACTACAAATTTGCATGGTCTGCAAATGGATCTTTCAAAGCTTTTTTTTAAAAAAAATCAAAACATTAACCATGAATGGTTATGTGTGTTTATGTACGTGTGTGTATTGATATGAATTGTGGCTAAGCTGCTAGGGGAAATTTCTTTAAACCCATTCTGACACAACTTCTCAATAAATATGAACCTCCTTTCTGAAGTTTCTATTAAACAGAGAAATAAAAACAGAGAAATGCATGGCAGTTGAATTTTCCCCTACCTGCAGTAATAGTAACATTTACTGGAGTGGGGAATTAATTTAGGTAAGATAGCTGAGGGAAAGAGGGGATCAATTCTCCTTCGTAGTACTACAGCCCAGTTCCAAGTACCCCTTCATCTACTGAACTATTTTAGGAGATTAACAAAGGCCCTGAGGGAACATATTATACATCTTCCTCATCGTATATAGTTCAGTCCTAACAAAGGAGTGGTTTTGTCAAAGCTTCATACCAGTCTCTCTCTCTCTCTCTCTGCTCCACATTCCCAAGCAGACTCAAGGAGGTTTGATAATAGCTTTACTGCAAAGAATTAAGAAGCCATGCGTACAAAGAAATTCTGTGTAAAGCAGCTACAAAAACCTGGCCTATACATATGACACTCCCAAGTTTCAAATCTTGCAACTCTTCCTTCTAAGTATGCAAAAGAACAAATTTTGGCTGCTCTTTTCTCAGTTTTGAAATGCTCTGCCATCTCACCCTTGTTTACCAAATGGGTCTCAGTGGCATGAGAATCAGAGGCTCTCACCTCACCACATTTAAACCCTACAAATTTCATTAAATACTTTCTGAAAAAGGAAGTGCTGCTAGAGATAGATAGCACAGAGTTGGAAGAGACCCTTTCAGTGACTGTGTCCAACCTCATGGTCAACGCAAGAGTCCAGATTAAAGCAACCAAGACAGAGGGCTGTTGAGCCCCTGCTTGAACACATCCAATGAAGGGGAGACCATCAGCATTCTGGGAAATTGGTTCCATTCTCAAACTCCCCTTCCTGTATGGAACCTTCTTTCCAATGTTCAATCAGAGTGATTCTGGCAGTTGTTTGTCCTTGATTTCTATTTGCCAAGTCTAATATTCTAAGCCTCGTTTTTTCAGGTTTCCTTATATTACTAAGTAGATTTGCAGCACATCTCCAAGGCAAGAGTTAGAAACATTATGCTGCCCATTGAAAAACTAAAAATGTATCTCATAAAGTTCACTGTCTTTACTGCCTATTCACTAATGTTCAGAGTGTAGGAGATAAACAAGATGAACCTTTCCCTTAGTACAGGAAAGCAAATATGATATAGTAAGTATTAGAGAGATCTGTTGGGATTACTCCCCTGATTGCAATATAGGATTTTAAGGGTATAATTTGCTTAAACAGAAGAAATAAAAAGTGAGAGAGTTGCACTATGTGATGGAAGTATCCACATCTGCTCAGAAGTCCAAGTGATACTTAGTGATACTGTAGAGAGTACAGAGTTTAAAATAACTGGAGAAATGAATAAAAGCGGTATTTTTGTTGGTATACATTAATGCTCACCCAGAGAGGATGATGATGATGCTTTCCAAAACCAAACTATAGATCATTCAAACAGAAATGAAGTAGTTTTGATGGCAGACTTTGTGTTTAAGATGTTACTTAACAGTACTTTGAATATGATCCCACCAAATAAAAACTGTGATGCAGGCAGCCCCCTTTTCCTGCATTTTTGGGTAGAAATGAAAAAGAACAGCTCTCAGGGAAGGGGGGGGATGTTGAATTTTCATTGATGATTGCATTGACAAAATTATATTTTAATGGGTCAATACAGATTTATGTAGGATCAGACTGGCCAAGGTATCTATAGAAGGTAAAGGTAAAGGTTCCCCCCGCACAGTTGTGCAGTCGTGTCCGACTCTAGGGGCCGGTGCTCATCTCCGTTTGTTAGCCAAAGAACCAGCATTGTCCGAAGAAGCTTCCACGGTCATAAAGATCTGAGAAATAAAGAGCCTATGAGCCTTTTAAAATTTTGTAGACATACAAACATAGAATGTAGATATATCAAAGCTCCTGATGTATTTTTCTAAAGCTTTAGAATCCAAGTGTTTAGTTCAATCAATTGAATGCTGTGATACTCACAGGACAAGTTAGACAAGTGTTGCCGAAGTTCACTCAGAGGACAGAACCCTGACTCAATGCCAGAACAGGTAACACCCCCATAGGCTGTTATAAATGTTTTACTGAGTGGCTCTAGTATCATATTTGCTCAGTTCATATCTTTGACTCTTTACAAGCTATTACCAGGTATTATCACTCATTACCCCATGTCTCTTATAAGTGAAGTAATCTTTTTAGCCTTGTGGATTTAATATATCTGTTATCTTTTGCCAATTTTGAATTAGTGAATGTAATTCCTCATCACTCCTAAATCTAGATCCTTCAAGGGTAGTTATTGCTGTACTATGAATAGCCCTTATGGTCATTATTTGCCATACCTTTTATTTGTGAAAATGGTAATGAAAAAGCCCTACATCCTGCTGAACTGTATTTTAAAAACATATTGAAGTACATTTCCTCAACTGGTTGCTTCAGTGCTACATTACTGGCATGATAAGTTATGTAAATATTGCCCAAGTTCAAGAAAAGGGCAGAGATCCGAAACTACTGCCAAGACAGGTACCACCCTATCTAAATTACTCATATAAAGGGAAAAGATGGGGGAGGCTTGTGGTACCAGTGATAAATTCTTGGACTAACCGTACACATTATTTTTAAACACAGGGAAGACGTCATAACAAAAGCATGTGGCTTCAGCACTCAGCAAAACAAGATCACAAAAGGACTTTGTTAACTTTCAGTAATCCTTCTTTGTTGTAGAGCTAAAGTATGTAGAACAGTACATACTTGAATATTAACAGATCTTCTTTTTTAAGTGTCTATATATATATATATATATATATATATATATATATATATATATATATATAAATAAATATATATCTGGAAAAGAGAGAAGACATCAGAATGCTATAATTTGTTTGCTAGAAATATTTGTATTATATGAAAAGAGCTAAAATGTGATATTATCAATGGATTCATCCCACTAAATTCACTATTTCCAACTGCAAGTGAGGAATCTATAAAGAGAAAGCTAACCTGTAGGACAGAAAGCTAGATTACAATTCTTCTCCGGGACTTCTCTGAGGGAGAGCCTAACAAACAAAGCTAAAAAGTGTAGCCTCCAAACACTTATTAGCTTTAAATATTAGCTTTTAGTAGATTAATACCTAACTAGGAACTAACTCTGTTAGCGTTTCAGAAAGCAATTTAAGACCTGATTATTTCTGAAGCCTTCAGGGTCTGAGATGTTGTATTTGTTCTGTTCTGGAGGATGAATGTTAATGTGTGTCATGGTTGTTTTTTGGTGTCTGGGTAAATTTTATTGTTGGTGTATTTTGCTTGTAATTCTATTATTATAACCTGCTCAGAGTCAGCCATGATTGGAGCATCATATAGCCTAGTAACTAAGGGGGGTGGAGTCCTTGGTGCTCTCTGAGCTTGGTTGTTTGCTTGCAGACGTTTCATTACTGACTAGGTAACATCATCAGTGCAAGTGAGTGTGGGGTTTGCTGCCTGTTTTTATAGAATAGCTTGCCCTGCCAGTTTTGGTGGGGGTGTGGTTTTCTGCCTGATTGTTTGTCTGGTGTTGATTCTTGCTTATCTGAGTGCTGGCTGCTGGAGGGGAGTCTTTTCGTTTCCTTCCTAGGATTTTTATTGTCTCTTTTGAAAAACATGTAAATGATCTGTATGTGTATATTGATGGCTGATTTGTCTGAATGCCAAGCTTCTAGGAATTCTCTAGCATTTTTGGATTTGGCTTGGTCTAAGATACTAAAAGTCTGAGAGCCAGTTTGGTGTAGTGGTTAAGGCACTAGAAACTGGGAGACCGTGAGTTCTAGTCCTGTCTTAGGCACAAAGCCAGCTGGGTGACCTTGGGCCACTCTCTCTCTCTCTCTCTCAGCCCTAGGAAGGAGGCAGTGGCAAACCATTTCTGAAAAACCTGCCAAGAAAGCTGCAGCGACTTGAAGAGTTGGACACGATTGAACAGATTAAAAACAAAGAGATACTAATATTATCCTAGCTGAAACTGTGGTTGAGTCTGTCCATGTGTTGTGAGATTAAGGAGTTTTTGTCATGTCTTCTGACTGCTAGGTGGTGTTCATGTATGCGCTCTGCTAGTCTTCTGCATAGTGGCTGTTGCAGATAACTGCTGTTTTTTCTTCTTGGGCTACTGGGTCGTTTGGTTTGCTTAAGATGTTTTGGAGGGCTTTGGTTGGTTTCTGTGCTACAGTGGTGCGTGTGGTTGTAGTAATCTGTTGGTCATTTCTGAGATGTTTTTGATGTATGGGAGTGCTATCCTTTTCATAGACTGTACTTGTGCTGTAGCAGGTAGTGTGGTCAGTCACTTTTTGATAAAGTTGTGTGGGTATCCATTTTGTTGGGTGTTGTATAGGTGGTCTTTCTTTTTTCTGGTGTTCTGGGTTGCTGCAGTGTGTTTGTGCTCATCTAAATAACGTTCTTACACAGCTCCTCTTGTGGGAGGTTGGGTTGTTTCTTTGGCAGTGGAGCACTTGGTTAGTGCGGGTTGTTTTCTGATAGACTTGGGTTTCTAATTTGCCATCATTTCCTCTGCTGATGAGGATATCCAGGAAGGGTAGTGTGTTGTTGTTTTCTTCTTCCTGTGTGAATTTTTTTCCTCTGGTGCATAACCCCACAAAAGTGAAGTAATTTCTTCTATCAAGTTATATGCACTGGCTGAAAATCTGGATGAGCCTATTACTTATTCTGCATCCTCAGCCAGATATTTGAGAAGAAAGGTCGTAGGATGAGATGAAAAATTAAGGCACTGATAACCCTCATTATTCTGTAAGATCACAGAGGATCACTCAGGGGGCAAGGTAATCAACAGCCATCTATCTGGAGGAAGGAAAATGAAGACTGAGACTCAATCATAAAATTGGAAGGAGCTATTTAGATCATTGTGTCCAACTACCTACTCAGTACAAAGTAAAACATCTTAATGGATGTCTGCCTACCTACTCAGTACAAAGTAAAACATCTTAATGGATGTCTGCCTAATCTTTGCTTGAACACATAGAGGGAAGGGGAGCTCACCACCCTCCTGGTAATCTACTCCTCAGTCAAACTACTCTTCTTAGCATTTCTCCTACCATACTGTATAGTAACTGGAATCTTCCTTCCTCCAATTTAAGGTCCTTATTAAAGGAGGCAGAGAACAAATTTTGACCTTCCTCTCTTTGACAACCCTTCAGGTACTTGAAGAAAGTTATCATATCCCCCCCCCCCCATTGCTTTTCTCAAAGCTAAACATACCAGGTTCCCTCAGTCTCTCCTTATAAGGTTTGTTTCCAATCCCCGGAGCCTCATTGCTCTTCCAGTTTCTCTGAGTTTTTCTTAATATGTGATGACCACAATATTCACAGTGGGGCACAACAGTGCAAATGAAAGTAGAATTATTATTTTCCATTATTTCAAAAGTATATTTCTTCTGATACAGCCTAAAACTGCATTTATTTTATTTTTTTATTTATCACATTTTTACCACCGCCCATCTCCCCCCGAGGGGGGACTGGGCGGTTTACAATAAAAACACAGTTAAAATGCAACACAATTACAAGTGCAATAAATGTAAGTACACAATATAAATATAAAATATGATAAAATCCAGATGGCTGGTGGTTCTCTATCAGTTTGTGAGTATAAAGGGTTATTTTAGGGCTGTTCTAGGGGGCTACCCATCTCCAGGAAGGACTATTTTCCTTCCCGCTCCAGGCATGTTGGCAAAACCAGGTTTTTAATTTTTTGCACCCAGGAGCGAGTGGCCCTGTCTTATCTCCGGGGGAAGAATGTTCCAGAGGGCAGGAGCTACTGCAGAGAAGTCACGCTTCCGAGACCCCGCCAGATGGAATTCTTTTACAGATGGGGTCCATAACATGCCCTTTCTGCATGACCGGGTGGGACAGGTCGATGTATTGGGGATGAGACGGTCCCTCAGGTAACCTGGACCCATGCCATGTAGGGCTTTAAAGGTCATAACCAACACCTTGAATTGGACCCAGAAGCAGACTGGGACCCAGTGCAGCTCGCGTAGCAAAGGTGTTATATGTGCCATCCTTGGGGCACCTAAAATTGCTCATGCGGCTGCATTCTGGATCAGCTGTAGCTTCCAGATATTCTTCAAGGGTAGCCCCATGTAAAGCGTGTTACAGTAGTCTATATGGGAGATAACCAGGGCATGAGTGACCGTCCGAAGGGCCTCTTGGTCCAGGAAAGGGCGTAACTGGCACACAACACGAAGTTGAGCAAAGGCCCTCCTGGCCATGACTGCCACCTGCTCTTTGAGCAGGAGTTGTGAGTCCAAGAGGACCCCCAAGTTACGCACCGGATCTGTCTGGGGCAGTGCGACCCCATCCAGAACTAAGGATGACAATTTCCCAGATGCCGAGGAGCCATTAAAACACAGACACTCCGTCTTACCAGGGTTCAGCTGAAGCCCTCACAGGCCCCCACAGCCCCCAGGCACCTGGAAAGTGTGGTCACAGCATCACTTACTTCACCCTGGATAGAGATGTATAATTGGGTATCATCTGCATATTGATGATACCTCATCCCGTGGAGATGGATGATCTCGCCCAGCGGTATCATGTAGATCTTGGAGAGAGTACCGAGCGCTGCGGCACCCCAGAAAGAAGAGGCCGCAGGCTGGATCTCTCGGTTCCTATCAACACCGATTGGGACCAGCCCTGGAGGAAGGTGGTGAACCAGTGCAGAACCATGCCGCCCACCCCCAACTCCCTGAGCCACCCCAAAAGGATACCATGGTTGATGGTATTGAAAGCCGCTGAGAGGTCAAGAAGAGCAAGGATGGATGCACTGCCCCCATCCCGCTCCCACCAAAGATCATCCGTAAGTGCGACCAATGCCGTTTCCACCCCATGACCGGTCCTGAAACCTGACTGAAAGGGGTCCAGATAATCCGTTTCATCCAGAATCCTCTGGAGCTAAAGTGCCACCACTTTCTCAACCACCTTCCCCAGAAAGGGGAGGTGGGAAACTGGATGAAAATTGTCCAGTATAGTAGGGTCCAGCGATGGTTTCTTGAGGAGGGGGCACAGCAGCGCCTCCTTAAAGGCCACTTGGAACACCCCCTCTCTCAAGGATGTATTTACCATCATCTGGACCCAGCCACATTTCACCTCTCGAGCTGCCTTCACCAGCCAGGAGGGACATGGATCTAATTGACAAGTGGTGGCATTTACAGTCCGGAGGATCCTGTCCACTTCCTCGGGCCCAACAGGATCAAAATGTTCCCAGATAACTAGGTAAGTACGTTCCTTGGGTATCTCCTCAGACCCTGTCTCACACTCGGAGTCCAACTTGGAACGGATCCAAGCAATTTTATCCTGCAGATGCCCAGAAAACTCCTCAGCACGGCCCTGAAGATGGATTTCTGAATCCCCTTTCCCCAAAAGAGATTGGGTAATTTTAAACAGGGCCACTGGGTGGCATTCTGCGGATGGAATAAGAGCAGAGAAATAATGATGTTTTGCCGCTCTTACCGCCAAAAGGTAGGCCTTAATAGTGGCTCTAGCTTGTGTTTGGTCGGATTCGGTC
Source organism: Charina bottae (assembly GCA_023362775.1). NCBI lineage: Eukaryota > Metazoa > Chordata > Lepidosauria > Squamata > Charinaidae > Charina > Charina bottae. The sequence goes on along the minus strand of JALMGJ010000001.1, from coordinate 73,629,864 downwards.
TTTGTCTTCCTCCATCAGCGCTCGACGTCTCTTAATCCTCTTCAGAACCCTCAACTCCTCCGTAAACCATGGGGCGTGTTGGGTTCGACAGGACAAGAGAGGTGGCCACTAGGGATTCCCGGATGACAACAGCCACCCCTCCTCCCCTGCCCTGAGGTCTCAGCTGGTGCCATACTCGAAACCCGGCCGGGCACATCTCTGAGAGAGGAATTTATTTATTTATTTATTTATTTGTCCAACTTCTCACCGCCCATCTCCCCCCACAAAGGGGACTCTGGGCGGTTTACAACAAAGTTAGTAATTAAAAACATATAAAATACAATATAACAATGGAATGGAATGCCTCCTTCCATGCCCAGCCAGGTTTCAGTAATGCACGCCAGGTCTGCTCCCTCCTCCATGATTAAATCACACATGAGGGGGGCCTTGTTGTTAACTGACCTGGCGTTACAAAGCAGCAGCCGGAAGTCAGGGCCTCCACGAGTCTGTTGTCCAGGACCTAGGTTTGAGCATGGAGGGCTGGAACACACCTCCGGTAGTAAACACCGGGGGCGTCTTCCCCGAAGATAGCCCGCCCTCCGGCTCCCGTCATAACACCCCTGGCCTGTCACAACCTCGATAACCTGCCCCGCCCTACAACCCCCCCGAGTCTCTGAGTCCATTTGCTTTTTTAGTAGCTGTATCACTTTGCTGATTCATATTCAGTATGTAATTAAGTATTATCATATTACTGGACTGAACCCCATGGCACTCCATTCAATATCTGTAGAGGGCAGACAATACCTTACTTCAGTCTGGTGTGGAACACCTCTGATTAGCATATTTGAATATGATTCCCAAGCCAGCTATGTATCTATTTAACGACCATGCCATCTAGCCCATACTTAATTAGTTTCCCAATCATGGGGCACTCTGTCAAGAACTTTGCTAAATTCAAGATATATTATGTCTACAGTATTTCTACAATCTACTAAGTTACCTGATCAAAAATAGAAGATTAGTTTGGCAACACCTGTTCTTGAAAATACAATGGATTTTCATACCAGACGTAATTAAGGACATCTGTAAGAACTTGAAAACAAGTGCTTTATTATCTGCGATAAACTGTCCCTGATACTGATATCCAACTAACTATTCTCTAGTTCCCTGAATCCTCCTTTTCTTTATTTTTGATTATAGAAACATTAGCCCTCCTTCAATTAGCTGGTACTTCACCCATTCTCCAGAATTCTCAAAGATAATACAGAAGAGCAGCCAGACCATCAGCATATTTCTGTACCCTAGGACGCAGTTGATCTGATTCTGGAGATTTAACACTCAAAGCAAGCAGATATTTCTTGACCATGTTTCTATCAGTCTCAAGCTTCAATCCTGTTCCTTCATTCTGTCTGTCACAATTGCTTGGTGGAACACATACTATCTCATTGGAGAATACTGAACTAAAATAGGAACTGAGTAGCTCTGCATTTTCTTTGTTATCTGTTAGTACTGTATTTTGCAATCTTCACTGAGCAGATCATGTGTTATTTCTTTTCTCATTTTGTTTTGAAGTAATCTAAAGAAACCTTCCTTCCTTCCTTCCTTCCTTCCTTCCTTCCTTCCTTCCTCCTCCCTTCCTCCCTTCCTTCCTTCCTCCTTCCTTCCTTCCTTCCTTCCTTCCTCCCTCCCTCCCTCCCTCCCTTCCTTCCTTCCTTCCTTCCCTCCCTCCCTCCATTGTAAGTTTTAACTTTCCTAACACCTACAAATCCAGACTACTTTTACACACTCTTCCTTGGTGACCTATCTGTTTCCATTTCCTAGTATGTGACCTTTTTGGTTTCTAGATCTTCAATAAGCTTTTTTATGCAGGAACATTAGCTTCTTAGCATCCTCAATTTTTTTCCTCATTGGAATTGTTTATTTTCCTTTAGTATCCCTTTTAGAAATCATCAGTTATCTTGTTTTTCTTTTCCCATTAGCTTCTCCTGCCATAGAGTTAATTGCTCTGAGTTTATAAAAATCTGTGGGTTTTTTTTAGTTATGCATTCTATTATCCTTGTTTTAATTTTCCTGAAAATCAAGAATTTTAGCATTACATGATCACTTTCCCATAATGTTCCTGTTACTTCCACTCTCATGACTAATTCTCCTTTATGATTTATTTCCTATTAGTTAGGATCAAATCAAGGATAGCTGATCTTCTTGCACCTTCTTCTGAGAATCAGTGAATCAGAGAAACAAGTCTGGAATTTCCTAGGAGGACTATACTTGGTAGAGTTTGTCTCACAACTGATATCAAGGTAGTTAAAGCCACCCAATCAAAACTACTTCATGCCTGTTTGAAAGATCTTTCAGATGTTTTCAGAAAGCATCGTCCAGATTTTCTCCTTGGGTGGGTAACAGTAGACAATAACACAATAGTAAAGGTAAAAGGTAAAGGTACCCCCCGCACATTTGTACAGTCGTGTCCGACTCTAGGGGCCGGTGCTCATCTCCGTTTGTTAGCCGAAGAGCCAGCGTTGTCCGAAGACGCTTCCACGGTCATGTGGCCGCATGACACGCACGGAACGCTGTTACCTACCCACCGAAGTGGTACCTATTAATCTACTTGCATTTGCATGCTTTCGAATTGCTAGGTTGGCAAGAGCTGGAGCTAGTGCGGGAGCTCATTCCGCATGCAGGGCTAGGGATTCGAACCTCCGAACTTGCGATCTTCCGATCGACAAGCCTGGTGTCTTACCCGCTGAGCCACCACACCCCTTTTTAACAACAATAGTACTTTTATTCATTTATCCAGGTTTTTTTTACTCTGATGTTCTCTCTACAATATAATCTCAGATTTCATTACATGTCTGGAAACATTTGGCATAGAATATAGTTCATCTCCCATTTCTATACCTTCTGACCCTTTTGAACAAATTATATCCTGTAATTGTTATATTCCAATTATGGGTAGTAGCCCATCAGGTCTAATATATTTGCCTTCCTGTTCTAAGAATTCAAACTCAACTTGCTTATTTCCCACATTCTGAACATTAGTGAATAGAAAATGAAAATGATATAGAAATAGAATAGAAAATGAATGGCATGAATCCTAAGAGCCATTACTTCTTCCATACTCCAGGATTTCTCAGAGATGATGGATCTAGTTCAGCCAGACCATCAGCAAATCCTTCAGTTCATTGGACCCTGGAGATTTGAACTAATTCAAGATCAGTAGATATTCCCCCGTTATGTTTTTTATCAAACATGTTGGAATCCTGTGCTGTCAATTAGTTCTTCACAATTAAACATTAAGAATTTAGTTCTCTTTCCTTTGCCATTGTTTACCCTTTTGCTATCTTCACTGAACTGTTTTTCATTTTACTGATATTTGAAGAAACCTTTTTTGTTTTGCTTACCATCCTTCTCCAACCTCAGCTCATTATGAGCTTCATCTTCCCTAACTCCTACAATATATGCTTCCTGTATGTACTCTTCCTTAGTTGCTTGTCCTTTCCACCATCTGTATTTCAGTTTTTCACTAAGATTTTCTAGAAGTCATATTGGCACCCGCTGTCCTCCAGCATTATATTTACATTCCTCCAAAGTTTCCTCTCTTTTTTTAAACTAATTCTTCCACAACAGCTAAGATCAAGTGAGAGATAGCTGTTTTTCTTGTGTTTTCCTCCATCCTCTGGAGGAGAAAGTAGTCAGCAAGAGAGATCAGGAATTTCCTGAAGGACTTTGCTTGCTAGAGTTTGTCTCCCAACAGATAATTAAAGTCTCCCATCACTCACTGGAAAGCGAGGCAGAAGGCCACAAAAGGTGAAGTCATGGAGAGAGGATTGTTGGAAAGGGATTAAAAATAAGAATAAAGACAGAAGCTATGTAGCTGGAGTTTCAGAAAGCCAAGTGGTCTGAATGCAGAAGTTGTGGTGAGGAATAGCAGCAGTGGAATATGTGCGGTGTTATGTGGCTGAGTCACATTAAAAATTTGGTTTGCTGTGTGATGATTTTGGTCACCCTTCATGCATTTGATCTGTTCTTTGATCTGTGTGCTAATATTGAACTCACACGCCTTAAAAAAATCCACTGACCTTGCGATTCCAGAGAGAACATAATATTGATGTCATCCAAGTATTAAAATAATTAAGGCATGTTCATGGATGCATGGCAAATCAAAGATGTTGTTTTCTTTGGATAATGAATTGACGTACGCTCAGCCATGAAGACATTGAAGCTTTTATGCTCAGCTGTGCAGTTCCAGTCCCAGTGCACCTGCAGTATTTGTGGTTTTGCTTTCTGATTAGAATTTCCCACAGTGATAGCATGTCAAAAGCAACAGGCTCTAAAATTTGTAGGCTGCATTTCACTTTTCTTATGGGCTGTGTGGGTTCCTTAAGTTACCCAGATGCTTTGAGTTTTTAAAAAACGACCTATCTAAAATTAATTCTCAAACTTTCCATTTTGAGCCCACTTTAGATGTTCAGATTCAGCTGAAAAAACATCACTTGACATTGGATCTTTTAGCTATCATCCATGTTATACTTTAACTATTAGCCTTTAGGGCTGGGCAATGCTTCAAACCGTTTCTTCAATACACTGAATTCTTGATAGAATAACCCCATTGAAAAAGATTCATAAAATAGAGTGGGGATCCATTTTGAATCAGTGAGTTGAATCAGGTGGCTTCAAAGCAATTCATAGTCCTTTGGCTTTTGTAGATTAAATGTATTTTCTATAGCTTCCGTCGTTGTTAAGAGACAATATAGAAAGAATACTGTATAAGTTACATGGTTTGCATCATAATGTTCTGATGCACATTTTAATTTTTGTCCCTCTTCCCTCCCTGCTCCCGTGGATACCTCTGATCCCAGGAGGAGGCAATCAATAGGTCTTCTGTATTGCTGCAAGAAAATTTTATGGATGTGTGCATGTATCCACACCAGAAGTTGAACTCAACTCAAAGGAGACTTGACCTCTTAGAATAACTTTTTCGTAGCCTTCTCCACTCTGCTGCCTTCTAGATGTGTTGGGACCAACTCAGTTGGGAATGCTGCACCGTAGGTGCTGAACTATTTTGTGACATAAGAAATAGTAGACAATAAGGTACTATATGTTGAGAGCCACTCTTGCCAAAAATGAACTTCACAGATTTATTCTCTGTGGTATCCATAAACAAGAGTATCTGAGATACATTCAGAAAATAAATCCTTCCTACTCCCTTCTCTCAGTTTTTCTGCCATTGCTAGCCTGCACTCTTAGATTGCCCTGCCTTGTGTGCCTTTAAAAGCATCAGCTTCTCCCATCCCCCCCCCCTGCACTTCCTATACTGGAAAAAGCTGCAATTCTGTCTTTTGTGCCTCTCGTGTGCCTTGAGACTGGAAGGGAGGCAGTGCTTTAGTTTGACATGTTAACAGTAGGTAGCTAAAGGCATCGTTTCAGGAAAATCCACAATTGCGTACTGTAATACCTTTATTAGGAGCAACCAAAATTGACACACAAATGTGAAAATTTGATGGTCTGATGCTTTAATTGACTCTAATAAAAGTGCTATCCAGCAGTGAATTTTGGAGGGTTTTTTTCCGATGAATCAACAAAGTTACAATTGCTTTTTCTTTTTTCAGTTCCTGCCTCCATAATCACTGCATCTCAGTTTCCATTTCACTTCAGTGAAGAATCCATATGACCCAGCCCTTGGTTTACCTCAATCACCTAGTTTCGAGTTAATCATGGTTCTTAATTATAAAGCAGGGTGATTTACAAAGTACAAGAGGACAAGTCCCTGACCACAAAGTATATGCAATGCAAAAACTATAGAGAAGCAGGGATAAGCAAAGGAAGGGTTTACCTTTCTTTCAGTTAGGCATCCAGCCTATGAAACAGAATTGCCATCTCACCTTATTCTCTCAAGGCTTTTTATTTTTAAATTCTAAATGATCTCTGTATGGAGTGATATTAATATACTCAACATTAAAAAAACTCAGATCATGGCATCTGGTCCCATTACTTCCTGACTGCAGCCATGAAATTAAAAGATGCTTGCTCCTTGGGAGGAAAGCTATGGCAAACCTAGACAGCATATTAAAAAGCAGAGACATCACCTTGCCGACAAAGGTCCGCATAATTAAAGCTATGGTTTTCCCAGTAGTAATGTATGGCTGTTACAGTTGGACCATAAGGAAGGCTGAGCACCAAAGAATTGATGCTTTCGAACTGTGGTGCTGGAGAAGACTCTTGAGAGTCCCTTGGACTGCAAGGAGGTCAAATCAGTCAATCCTAAAGGAAATCAACCCTGACTGCTCATTGGAAGGACAGATACTGAAGCTGAAGCTCAAATACTTTGTCCACCTAATGTGAAGAGAGGACTCACAGGAAAAGACCCTGATGCTGGGAAAGACTAAAGGCAAAAGGAGAAGGGGACGGCAGAGGATGAGATGGTTAGATAGCATCACCGATGTAATGAACATGAATTTGAGTAAACTCCGGGAGACAGTGGAGGACAGGAAGGCCTGGCGTGCTATGGTCCATGAGGTCACGAAGAGTCGGACACAACTAAACGACTGAACAACAACAACAAATGGAGCGATATTCATCCGATGGCTTCATAGTCCAGTTATAGACTGGGAAGGACAGCGTCAGAAGAGCTTCATTGGAAGAATGTTTTTTTTTCCACAATTCCTGCTTTAGTTATAACTACATCCACAATCCACAAAATTCTAGGGATTTTCATGGCTTCTTATAGCAGTGCTATGAGAACCTATCCTAAGCTATCCAACAGGTTAACTACTTTGTTCTTTGCTTGTACATTAAACTCTTTGAAAGGATAGCTTTTCCTTGTTTTAACAAAGTACATTCATTCCATGAATAATGTGTAATTTCCTATGGAGAGAAGGAGACGCTGACCTTTTTATATGCCAAGAGCAACCCCTACTTAGTGCTGTAAATCTCCTGAGCACCACTGACTTCTGTGGAGCTGTCCTAAATCACAGCAGTTCAAAAACTGCCTCCCAGTATGCCATCTGGGGCCATTCTGGCCTTTAAGGTCAGCAAAGAAAGATTAATGCTGCCCCTAAGGAACCATGATACCAAATCTCCCAATGCTGATGGCTAAATTTCCACTGGCTTCACTAAGGTTAGGGCTGTCTTGTAAATCTATAGGTGACAACAGCATAGTTTTTCCAAGGACATGCAGAGGCTCTAAAGATTTGCTTGATCTGTCATGTTGCCCTTTTCTTCTTTCCTATTCCAAAGATTAGAAAAAGGGAAATGTCCTTCTTTCCTAATTATTTCAGTATGCTAGAACATGAAAGCTTACACAGCTTAGCCAGCTATTTTGGGCCAACTCGGCCAGTTTTCAAAAATACAAAAAATATTGGGGGACAAACAGGGTGGGAATAGGGATTGAAAAAAAATCAATCCAAGTACAGAAACTATTTATGTTAAAGATGCTGGAAGTGAAGTTCCACCTGCCTGCAACTGTTATTTTACATGCCAATTTTTTTTGGACAGATTCTGCCAATTATCTCCATCACATACAACTTTCTCTGTCTTTCTAAGGAACTATTTGCCCAAAATTATGTACTTAAGTGACATCCTTAAGCAGACTTCTAGGTTTTTCTTCTAGGTAAGCAATCGCTTTGAGTCAGGACATATATGGAATTTTGAGAGCTTGTGTGGGTGCCCTCTCACCAAAGAGGTAAGGAATTCATGAGACAACACCAAGTTGTTCTGAATGAATTCAATTCTCCTGGACCAGATCGACTGCATTCCCAGAGTGTTAAAGGAACTGGTGCCAATGGTTGAAATCTCTGAGAAATCCTGGAGCACAAAGGCCAGAGAATTAGAGAACAGCCAACGTTGTTCCAATATTTTAAAAAGGGAAAGAAGTGGACCCAGGAAACTACAAACCTATCAGCTTAACATAAATACCTGGGAAAATCCTAAAACAGATAATCAAGAAGGGTACTTAGAAATGAACAGGGTGATTACCAGAAGCCAGTATGGATTAGTTGTACAATAAGACAAATCTTATCGTTTTCTTTGACAACGTCCCTAGATTAGTGGACAATGCTCTGGTTGTAGCATACTTAGACTTAGTAAGGCTCTTGATAAAGTAGGCCATAGTCTCCTTCTTGATAAACTGGAACAATGTGGGATGGATGGTCCCACTACCAGATGGATTCACAGTCGGCCACAATTGAACAACCATAGCCAATGCTAAGTCCATTATGGGTCTTATGTCCACATGGAGGGAAGTATGCAGTGGGAAGCTCAGGGTTCTGTCCTGGGCCCAGTACTTGTCAACCTCTTCATCAATGACCTAGATGAGGGAATAGAAGGGATGCTCATAAAGTTTGTGATTGATGACAATCAATTGATGACAGAAAGGTAGGGTGGGGATGGAGAATTGCTAACATCCCAGAAGAGAGGCTCAAGATTCTTGATGCAGAGAAGAGTGACAAAGATGGTAAGGAGCTTGGAGGCTACCTCCTACAAAGAGCGGTTAAAACGTGGTTGTAAACCGCCCAGGGTCCCCTTGTGGGGGGAGATGGGCGGTGATATAAGTTGGAAAAATAAATAAATAAATAAATAAATAAATAAATAAATAAATAAAAGAACTTGGTATGTTTAGGCTAAAGAACAGAAAGCTAAGGGAAGATATGATAGTAGTCTTCCAGTACATGAAGGGATGTTACAGGGAAGAGGGTGTGGATTTATTCTCCAGAGCACCCAAGGGTAAGACAAGAATTAGTGGGTGGAAACTCTACAGTGAGAGATCTAAAGTTGAAATAAGAAGGAATTTCCTTACTGTGAGAACATGCATCATTTCGCGACACACTCTGACAGCAGGGCACAAGGCAGGCACTAGGACCTGCACGGAATCCTGGCAGGGCTCGGAGGCAGCAGCAGCCGCGACACACCCAGACACTGCAGCCGACACACTAACGTGTCACGAAACACAGTTTGGAAAGCTCTGTATTAAGCAGTGGAGCAGCCTGCCTCCTGAAGTTGTGGATGCTCTATCAGTGGAAGTTTTCAAGAAAAGATTGGATGCCATTTGTCCAGGATGTAAATAACAGAAATCAGTAGTAGGGATGCACATTTTTTTCTAGACATGGTCCACCCTTGGCTTAGAACCACATTCAAAAGAATTCCGGGTGTGGTAAGAAAAAAAAACGGATTACATTTAATTTCCATTTATATCATGGGTATTTAGGTATTTAGGGGAGGGACAAGGGAAAATAAATGATGTCATCACACAATCTTTTATACTTGTATCAGACAGTATTACATAATCACACTATTTCTATGATGTCATCACATTATTTTTACGTCAGTGGGACTTGTTATGGATACTACTGATTTATATTTATATAAAAGTAAATATTACCCTTTGCTTGTATATTTAATAATTTTCTCATATATTAAAATTACTGATAGGCAACAACTTTGAGGTCTCTTGAGGCTGCACACAGCTCTGGGGCTTCAGGTTATGCATCTTTCCAAAACATATTTGTGAAACATATATTGAAACACAAAGTACCTAACCATTTTATACAAACTTTTAAATAAGCCTGCTTAAGCTAATGTGTAGTTTGATCTTCACTTTCCATCTTGTGCAGAAGAACTTTTTTCTCGGAGACGTATATTATTCTGATTTAAATCTCCCCACTCTGGCAAATTCTGATTCCTTGGGGACTGATTCTATATTTCCTATTTTTAGAAATACAACTTTACCAAATATGCTGAAAAACACTTATTTTGTATGGGAAGTTGAAAAATCAAAATTAAGTATTAATTAAACCTATTTTAAAGCAGCGGGAAAGGTTTTAACAACCTGAAGGAAAGATAGTATCCAATACCCTGTGAGCATTTCAGAAATGATTTGGAAAAAGTGCTTCACCCCATACACAAGTATGAGCACCACTCTGCTATTTAAGAATTCAGGCTGACTTTTTTCAAGCTTCCATGTGAGCCTCTGCTTTAAGGAGATCGCTCATTAACAATAATGCAAGTAGCCTCGCTTTCTTTTTAGACTTGTGCAACAGCCAAAAAAAGTTGGCCTAACTTAATGAGTAGTAGATTGTGTTTCTCCTCATGTGAAAGCTGAAACATTTGTTTTGAATCATTTTCAAAGCATGACCAACTCTATTATCTGATGTGTATAAAAACTGACTATCCGTTTAGAAATTTTGTCAGGGTGACATGCTGGTGGGGATGACGGGAGGTATATTCCAATACAGCTAGAGAGTGCCAGGATTGGGGAAACCCACTTTACATACTACGGCTTCCTATAAGAGCTGGTTCACAGACTGATAAAATTTCAAGTGGCTATTATGTAAACAACTACTTGCAGATCCCCCATTATCAGTGAAGACAGCTGCCTATTTTATGGTGCACCGTAAGGCTGTAAGAAAAACACTCAAAGTCTCTGCTCTAATGTACACTTAGATACATTGGCTCTAAATTGAAAACAATTGACAAGCTGGAATTCTTGTACCATCACCCCTTTAATCTTAATCTTGTTAAAGAGAACCTCGTGAGCACTGTGCTTGGAAAAGAATGATGTTCAGTTCAGGCAACTGCCAAAGGCCTGGCCCTGCCTGAGTTTATTAACTTGGAAGGGCACGTGCATTTTCTTTTTTTACAATTATCCATTTAATGCTATAGACTGAGTCTGATGTAACCATCTTGGCCTAAGAAGCTGTGATTTATTAGTTAAGAACAAACATACCTGTATGTTTCCCATTCTTGTCCATTGGTTTTGTGCTCCTGCCATGGTTTGATTATGCAATAGTTACCTGTTACATTATACCAGTGTTTCTCAACCTTGGCAATTTCAAGGTGTGTGGACTTCAACTCCCAGAATTGCCCAGCTAAGACTGGCTGGGGAAATCTGGGAGTTGAAGTCCACACATCTTGAAGTTGCCAAGGTTGAGAAACACTGCATTATACTCTTGGACTACACACCAGGATATGAAATCACCCAATCTTATCAGATACTACATTATTCTTAGGAGGACTGTACTTCATTATCTAATGCACTAAGAAGGCAAAGAGTTCTGAAAATTTACAAAGCCCACCCAAGATTTCCTGTGGCTTCATGATATGTCAGCTGTAGCATCTTTACTCATTCATCCACATTTCTTCATAGGAAAAAGGTTCCTCACTTCTGAAAGCCAGGTCAGTGTCATCTGAAACTTACTGGGAAAATGTTTGTTGATTATTTTTACTTGAGGGAATGTAGATAATCATTTTATAAGAAGTCACATACAGTAGGCTCCTAGCTACTTAAAAACTGATCCTACCAAATAATAATAAAATCTTACTATACTTCTACATTTGTTGAGATACCTTAAGAAGTAACATCACTTTAGCTTTTTATAACTGTTTTCTCCGTTACCATTTGATAAATTGTCTACTATATTTACTTGGTATTTCTTCACAACATAATCTTATTAACTAACATTTTTAAAAATCTCAGTTAATAAGGTTATGTGCTGTTAAATAGGGGTAACTACATGTAGATAAATGTCTTCCATCTTGACCTTGATAATCCACATCTCTTTCAAGGAATTTCCAGTAATCTTCTTGATCCAGGGCATTCCCCTTATGCCTTCTCCTTCCTGTATTTTCCCTGAACCCTATCAAACATAGTTGCTTTTTATAGTGCATCATCCAGTTATATCACATCACTTGCTGATCATCATCTCAAGGGAGCAGCTGGTCTTTGTTTCTTTGAGGTTAATTTATTTTTCTTTCAGTCCATGGTACTCTTGGTAATCATGTCCAGATCCAAATGTGAACCTATCTATCTTCGTTTGCTTGCTCTTTCTCAGTGTCTAGTTTTCATAGATACAATTGGAAAAAAACATTGTGTTAACTATCCTGATCTTTATTGTCACAGAATTATCTTTACATTTCATTATCTTGTCTAAGTTTTCACTGCCTTCCTCTCTAGGATTAATTCCCTCTTTACTTTTCCAGCAAACTGTCCATCTTTATCTGCTCCTGAGCCCAAGAAAATAAAACTATCACTTCTTCAACTGTGAGTTCATTAAGCATATTGCCTAACATTACCTTTGTCCTCTTAATACTTTATGTTAACCAAGATTTTCCACTGAATATATAAATCATGTTTTAACCTTCAATTCAGATTCCAGCTGTTAACTCTTCAACATTATTGTTCTTAAAATAGGTTTGCTGTGTACCTTAAAGATATGGGATATCATGCATCCTTCTCCCTTCTGTTCCGAACCACACTGTTTTTCCAGACTCAGTTATGACAGTACCTTCTTGTTCACTGTAAATATTTCTCAGAGGAATAATTAGGTGTTCTGGCAAACCCATTTTCTTTAACATACTCCATATTCCAGCATGATCAAATGCCTTGCTCTAATCAGTAAAACAAATTGTAAGTTTCTTTCTTGCTGTCCATTCTGTTCTTGTGCCCCTTCACCTTTTCTAAAACCCACCTGTTCATTTGGCCTTTCTTTCTCCATATATGGCTCTATTCTTTTTCCCAAGATCTTATATTAAATAACACTTAGCTTACAATTTGTTAATTTGCATATTCTCTTGCAACTCCCTTCTTTATTATAACAATATATTCTGATATTTTCCCACATGTAGGCCACATAGTATTGTTATTGTCAGCATGTTAGCTTCCTTTTCTCCTATAGCTTTCCACAGCCCAATGGCATTTTGTCTGCAGCTGAAGTTTTCCAATTTGACTGTTGGACTATCATCTCATATACCTCATTTTACAGATACTAGACTACACTTAACATGCAAATGTTCCTGTGATTTCTTGGATATTTTTTTTTAATTTCATTTTCAATTGACATTTCTGGAATGAGGTCTCTCTTCTTGTTCTGTCTTATCTGATGCTAAAATCTATGTTCATCCTTCATCTTTCCCAGGCTATCACAACAGCTTGTTCTTAAATCCAGTTGGACCTTTTTATTTTGGGGGGGTGTAAATTGTTTGGTTTTCACAATGTTTCATCTCTTTCCATTGCAATTCAGGTTCCCTTTTGTGTAAGTTAAACACACTGAACCTATTCCTTTTATTGATTTTATATTTGGACTGTGGACTCTTCCTCTTGGCCACATCAACATACATTTCCGCAATCCTTAAGTCAGCAGTAAACTATGCCGGTAATAATTTGTGCTGCCCCAGAGACCAAGAATTATTCTGCCTCATCAGTGAGACTGGTGACTAATATAGACATTAGTTTTTAATACAGAACAACTTAAGAGTGGTCATTGGGCACTTGCCTTGATTGCATTTCCATTCCCACCCAGTGGCAATTGCTGGTGGGGAAAACAACCATCAATCACTGTCCTTAACATGTGGTAGAGGTTCAACTCTCCATTCATTTTCCCAGGTGCTGCTTCTCAAAGCCACACAACTTCAGACTACAGCTGCACAACATTCAGTGCATATGCAGTTTTTGCCTGAAGCAATTAGGTAGAACATCCACACTATATTTCAGGAAGCACAGGAGTAGAAATCTTTACCTTATCTCTCTCCCTCTCCCTCTCCAGGACTGTCTCTCAGTAACTGCTTCTTAGAGTTCTTAAGAGATCCCGCTAATTAATTAATTAATTAATTAATTAATACTAACTCCCATCTCATATACATGACTCTGGGCGGCTAACTATTAAAACAAAATAAAAACAGAATAGAAACACAATCAATAATTAAAAACATAAATAGCTAAGGCTCCCCCCGCACATTTGTGCAGTCGTGTCCGATTCTAGGGGCCGGTGCTCATCTCCGTTTGTCAGCCAAAGAGCCAGCGTTGTCCGAAGATGCTTCTGCGGTCACGTGGCCAGCATGACGCTTGCAGAACGCTGTTACCTACCCACCGAAGTGGTACCTATCCATCTACTTGCATTTGCATGCTTTCGAATTGCTAGGTTGGCAAGAGCTGGAGCGAGTGCGGGAGCTCACTCCGTCATGCGGGGCTAGGGATTTGAACCTCCGAACTTGCGATCTTCCGATCGACAAGCCTGGCATCTTACCCACTGAGCCACCACGCCCCCCCAAAAAAAAACATAAATAACACAGCATAAAATAGCACCTGAGAATAATCAAAAACCTCAGAGTCAATATAACCACAAAGTGGGCTCGCCCACACTATCAGGGCCCCAGGCTTGACGGCAAAGCCAAGTTTTTAATGCCCTGTGAAAGGCCAGCAGGCTCGGGGCAAGTCTGATCTCAGGAGGGGGTTGGGGAAATGATGTTCCAAAGGGCGAGTGCCATGGCAGAAAAGGCCCTCCTCGTGGGTCCTGCTGGATGGCAGTCTCTCGTGGACAGGTCCCAGAGCATGCCTCTCCTGCTGGATTTAACAGTCTGGGTAGACAATACTGGGAAGAGACAGTTCCATAAGTAACCCATAACCTTGAAGAGCTTTAAAGGTAAACACTAGCACCTTGAATTGCGTAGCCAATGCAGCTCATGGAGCAGAAGTGTCACATGTGCCAAGTGACCAACACCCATAACTGCCCACACCGCTGCATTTTGCACCAGCTGTAGCTTCTGAATACTCTTCAAAGACAGCCCCATGTAGAGCACATTGCAGTAATCCAATTGGGTTGATAATATCTAGCCACCTTGTCTTCCGTTGATCTCTTTTAACAGCCTCTGATATTTCCAAGCATCAGCATCTTCTCTAATGATTCTTGCTTTCACTTTATGTGTCTAACCTTTAACTTCATTATTAGTGCTTCTAGTGAGCAGTCTGATTTTACTTCTGGCATTGAATGGTTTATTTCTTCTTCTGGTCCAAGGTATTTATTTATTTATTTTATTATTCATATTTATACCCCGCCTATCCCCTCCCTATCGGAGGACGCTAGGCGGCTTACAATATCACACATCCAATTACTAACAATTCATATATTTATTTTTAACAATGTTATAACCGCGCGCTTAGGAAAGGGGTAAGGGAACCGACTCTTGAAGTATTGGACTACATGTCCCAGCATACCTTGCTTCAGAGTCGGCTGCTGACGTCCTGGATGTTGAGACGGGATCTGTCGTCTCCGTTCTCAACATAAACAATTTTCCTGGAACTACAATTTTTTTTTATTCAGCTTTTCTGATTATCCTTACTTTAAACAGAGATAATCTGGTACCTTTTCTACTTCATAAGATGAAAACAGATGAGGTAGGCGCTTCCCTCACTGGACAAATTTCAGATACTAGACTATCTGGCTGCCATCTTAGCACCAATGAATCCTACACACTGTACTTCTAAGTATGTCTTCAAGATTAGAGGGCAAATTTTACAATTTTTTATTGATAGAATAGTGAAAATACCCTCTGGTGGCCAAAAGAAAAAATAGCCTACTGGATCATAAAGAGGAACAAGACTCTGTTCTGGCTCCTACTGTGTATATTGGAACTGTAATTCTATTGATGCAGCCTAAAATTGTATTTGTTTTGCAGCCTTGTCACAATCTCAGCATATGTTCAGTCTGTGATTAACTATAATTCCAATAACAAGTAGAACAACCAGCCTTAGAATTGGCAATGAAGATATCGAAGTGGAGGATAGCTTCTGCCTTTTAGGATTAACCATCAACAGTAACGGAACAAGCAGTCAAGAAATACGCCGCAAACTAGGACTTGGTAGAGCAGCCATGAAGGCCTTGGAAAAGATATTCAAATGCCATGATGTGCCTATACTTACAAAGATCAGAATCATGCAAGCTCTATGGAAGTGAAAGTTGTACTTTGAAGAAGCAGGATAGGAAGAGTAAGAAAGGTAAAGGTTCCCCCCGCACATTTGTGCAGTCGTGTCCGACTCTAGGGGCCGGTGCTCATCTCCGTTTGTTAGCCGAAGAGCCAGCGTTGTCCGAAGACGCTTCCATGGTCATGTGGCCGGCATGACGCACGTGGAACGCTGTTACCTACCCACCGAAGTGGTACCTATTAATCTACTTGCATTTGCATGCTTTCAAATTGGTAGGTTGGCAAGAGCTGGGGCTAGTGCGGGAGCTCACTCTGTCACGCGGGACTAGGGATTCGAACCTCCAAACTTGCGATCTTCCGATCGACAAGCCTGGCGTCTTACCAGCTGAGCCACCACGCCCCTTATAGGAAGAGTACTGACACCTTTGAACTTTGATGTTGGAGAAGACTCCTAAGAATACCGTGGACAGCCAAGAAAACAAACCAATGGATCACTGAACAAATCAACCCAGAGTTCTCACTTGAGGCACAAATGACCGGGCTCAAATTATCCTACTTCGGACAAATTATGTGAAGACCTAGCTCTCTGGAAAAGTCTCTAATTCTGGGAAAATTGGAAGAAAACAGAAGAGGACGACCACCAGCAAGATGGATGGACTCGGTTACAGTGGCAATGGATGCACCTTGGGAGACCTGAAAGAACTGGTTAGGGATAGATCATCATGGAGAAAATCTATCTATGTGGTCGCTAGGAGTCAAAAACAATTTGATGGCACATAATCATTTCCAAGCCAGGTAAACTTCATGCTATAGCTGTGTGCTGAATCCTCTAAGACAGAGCTTTCCAAACTTTTCATGTTGGCGACACACACCGGAAGCAGCAGTGCTGATTGGCGGGGGTGCCGCTTTTTCCGGTTCCCCCCATCAGCGCTTCCGGGTTTGCGCGCGACACACCAGGACACTGCAGGCGACACAATAGTGTCGCGACACACACACTTTGGAAAGCTATGCTCTAAGAGGTTTTTGCTAGGACTTTGGCCAGCAGAAATCAGTCTAGGCTGTTAGAATGTGATCTATCTGGTTAGAATTGTTGCACATTTGTTCCTTTGTTAGGGATATAGAAGAATTCCAATGCAGGATCCTCTCAAAGCAAATGTGGGAGTTTTGCTTCCAAAAGCACATATTATGGTAATCAATGTTAGCAGGAATCAAGTCTACCTATTGTCTTATAAAAAAAATCTTCTAAAAACATCTGAGACAGCTGACAGATATCATCCAAGTTATAGTGTAGTCATTCTAGGAAGCCCTGGGGAAAGAATGAAGCTTTTTTGCAAAGAACCTGGCGCTGAAGTAGACATGCTAGGTTTTTGAGAACTTTAACTTCTCAATCCCTTGGACTCCTGATCCCTTGGACTCCTTGTATATTGGGTTAAAAAAAACAACAAATACCCTTCATCTGGTCTGGTAATTTTTTCATTGGACTTTTAAAAAAACTCCCCTCCGCCAAAAAAATTGGACTAGAAAACTGCCCCACCAAAGCAGTAAAATAGAGCAGAATTTTTGAGAATCTACACATGCCTTGCATCAGTCTCAGAGTTTGCA
The DNA here is from genome assembly GCA_023362775.1 of Charina bottae. Taxonomy (NCBI): domain Eukaryota; kingdom Metazoa; phylum Chordata; class Lepidosauria; order Squamata; family Charinaidae; genus Charina; species Charina bottae. Next base: position 73,612,593 of record JALMGJ010000001.1, on the reverse strand, counting down.
GCAAAGAAGGGGCAGCTGTTGAAGCCTGGAATCAGGAAAGTGAGATGAGCTGCTGACAGAAGGGAAGCACATGGTCTTCGGTAAAATACACAACTTGTCTATGTGACTTTTAGGTTTTCCCATTCCTACTAAAAGTTTTCAACTTTCTTGAGTGTGCTCCTTTATGAAATGCATAATTAACAAACTCTTGTAGTTACCATCTCATGCTTAGGAAGTCAACCAGTTTTTTACTACCTAGATCCCAATAGCCAAATGCTGCTGCTTCAAAGCAATGTTTGTTTCACACATTTCTTTTCCTGCATCTCCCTATTTTCTTCCCATTTAGCACTGCAAATATATCTTCTCTCCCTGTCTTTGCAACTTTAACTGTGATTCACAGAACAGCCATATCCTTCCTGACTTAGTTACTACAGTCTAGTCACTAGTTATTACACGCTGGTTATTCTTCAGTTGTGTTCCAGAAATCTGAAGTCAGGATCATCCACATTGGCTTTCATCTCCTCCTGTATCCAATACAATATATTTTTGTCTGTGATTCCAAAAGTGTTCCCTTTCTTTATAGTCATGAAGAATTTGTGTTCACAATCATCCTTGCCCCTTCGCACAAAGAAGGTCTTATCTCATATGTCATGTCTTGCTTAAAAGGTTTTTAGGGTGCCTCTGAAGTACAATGTAATTGAAAGACAAAATCTTTATCTCAGAGCTTTCCAAACTTTTCATGTTGGTGACACACTTTTTAGACATTCATCATTTCACAACACACTCTTACAGCAGGGCATCATTTCGTGACACACTCTTACAGCAGGGCACAAGGCAGGCACTAGGACCTGTGTGGAATCACAGCAGGTTTGGAGGCAGCAGGGCACAAGGCAGGCACTAGGACCTGCGTGGAATCCTGGCAAGGGTTGGAGGCAGCAGCGGCCGTGACACACCGAGATACTGCAGCCGACACACTAACGTGTCCCAACACGCAGTTTGGAAAGCTCTGATCTATCTCCTTGCTTCCATCTTTATTTTCAAGTGCATCCTTCGGTCTTCTCAACTTTCTGAAATACTTTTAGAGCTTATGAAACTCATAAATACCCATTCACCAATGTTGCCTGTTAAGTTGGGAATTATTAATTTCCAAAATGCTTCCATTATATGAACAGTTACTTTAAATAATGTTGTTTGTTTTATTTATTACATATCACTGTATTTTTTAATGGGACTTTGAAAGTTACCTTGAACAGATCCAGAATGGAACAGCAAGATAGATTTTTAAAGAAAAGAACTAAACACAAAATATAGGAAGCAGCAGCTGCCTAAATTGACCCCTTCTTTTTCTTGCTTTTTCCATCTCACCTTTACCATAGGTTGGCAAGTTATGGGGGAAGAGGGGAAATCAGTGTACTGGCTTCTCATAGCGCCAATGCATTTGAAGAAAATCTTAAAACATACTTTACCAGTACCAGATCAAATACAAATTTACATGGAAAATTCATGACCATTTTTAACAAATGGTGCAACTCCAAATTCTCAACACATGACACAACATCATGAGCGCTTTTTAATCACTGTTTTGCTCTACAATTAAAATAAGTAATCTAATAATCAGGCTTGCAAACACTGATGGCTTGTGGAAATGTAAGGAAAATCCAGGAATTATTCAAACATCTGGAAAGGGAAATTGTGTAGCTAATAACATGAGTGTATTTCAGAAAGTGAGCTTTTGTCTCCTGGTCAGTTATTTCTCTCTCTCTCTCTTTCTCTCTCTCTTCTTTTGTCTTTTCAGTTCCTGCTGAATGTGAGATCTTGGGAAGATGCACTTTCACACTATTAGCAATCTCCAAAGGGACCCTGGCAGCCAATTAGAGAGGCCAGTGGGGGGAAAGGACAAAAGAACCAAATGCAAAAATCAATATCAATATGAACTATCTGTGCCCTCCTGGCCTAAGACTTGCAACCCAGAGACTTACATTTCTTAAGGGATTAGGATACACTTACGAGAAACTCTTCAGTAAAAGAAAGATGGGGAGGTCTAAGGAAGGCTTTTTGAATTTCAATGAGCAATGTGATCTTTTCAACAGGAAGATTTTCCCCGATTACTTCCTTGATACACAACTAACTTAAGAGTTACCATATTTCTTCCATAATGTTTGGTCCATAGCGTACAGACAAGGAAAAGAGAACACACAAAAAGCAACCTATTACTTGCCCCCTTCCAGATTTCCTGCCTTACTCCAAAAGCCGTAAACAATATGCTAGGCTAAGGTTACCCTGCCAATCAGCCTGAATTATTGACTTCTACTGCAAACTATTTACTATGGTTCTTGGTGGATGGCTGGAGACAAACCAAAGCTCTTCTGGGGGTAAATGAAAAATGCAGGTTGTCACCTAGAGTGAATGCTCTTCAGGTTATTGTTGCAAAAAGCTATTCATCCTTGACTCCACAATGCTGCTGGTAATTTGTACTTTGCACATATGTTTCTAGACCTCCTGTGCAGTCACCAAACACCTGAAAAGTCAAGAGGTCCATTCAGGTGCAGTAAGTTAACAACTTCAAATTTTAAAAACAGCAAGGGTGGTTGTTCTTTTCCGGACACATACCAAAACAATGAAGGTTGGTGCCTCATTTTCTGGGAATGCTCTTCATTGATAGGCTTTTAGCTGACTTGAAACAATGCTCTAGAAGTGTTTTTGCAGAAACTGGCAATGTCTGTATTCAGAAAAATACAGTGGAAGATTCACCCATTATCTATAGTGGTGTACTTATGGACTAAGAAGATACACAGGTCAACAACTTTACAGGGTAATCAAATCAACAAAATCTGAATTTGTTAGATAACAGTAATAGGTAGTTAACTGGAGGGCTGCTGTATGTGCTTTTGTACAGGGAACATGTAAGCTATGTTGAAGGTAGGTCAGTGATGGCAAACCTATGACACATGTGTCAAAGGTGACAGATCACATTTTGTGTGACATGCCAATGTTCACCAATACCCAACAAGTGGTGTGCCTTGGTGCAAAGGGGTGTCTTAGAGTGGAGGGGCATGCTTTTGCTGGCTTCACGCAAAGCAATTTGCAAGTGGCTTCTCCAGGAACCAGCTTTCTGCAAAGCCAGCAAAAGCATGCCCCTTCACTCAAAGGTGCCCCTTCGCGCCAAGACACACCCCTTTGCACAAATTGCAAGCGGCTTCTGCAGGAACCAGCTTCGTACAAGAGGGAGCAAGAAGACGGCCAGGTGATCTGGGGTGGCAGAGGGCAGGGCAGCAGGGGTCTCGGAGGGGGCGGGGGCGACTGCGGCTGGGGTGGCTGGGACTTCCCGGGGCGTGGCAAGCAGCCCCAGAGCCACGCATTTCTGGGGCTGTTTGCCGCCCCGCAAGGCAGGGTGCAGGGCAGCCAAAAGAGCAGAGGTGGGGGGGAGATAGGTGGGTGGGGGGAGTTGCAATGCCTTTTGTTCGTTCAGTTTCTTTGGTAACTCAAACTGCACCACACGATTGTATTGTATTTTTTTAAATAAATGAATATGTAAATAATTGTTTCTCTTTTGTTTGGGGGGGGGGACATGCCAGCAATGTCAACTTAGGAATTTTCAGAATTTTTGACACGCTGAGCCCAAAAGGTTCGCCATCACTGAGCTTTGTGGATTGCTTCAAAAAACTATGCACATTTTCATGTCCTACATTATTACATGTCATGAACTGTATTAGACTTTTAAACTAGATATGTTCCATGGTTGTAATAAATTGGACCAAACTATGTAAATACATTTACTTATTCTTATATTTGAACAGGACAGATCCTATATTCTATAATATTGATCCCAAACAACTTCAGATATTTATGGACTGCAGTATATAAAAAAATGCATTTGTTGATTACAGAATACAATTAAAGCCATTTTTGCAATACTTACACTTACAAGGGATATTTACAGGAAATAGCTTGACCATTTTTATTTTGCTGTTCTTTTCATTATGTGTAATTTAATAAGCATAGAAGTGTTTTTTATTGAGATTCTTGTTTCATTTGTTAAATGTTTTTTTAAAATCCTTGATGTCTGGGTGTTTAAAAAGTAATGTTGAAAACTGCCTTGGAAGATTCTTGATGAACAACAGAAAAGCCTGGACACCTAAGGAATTACCCCACTCTTGTAAGTTAACCACTTCTTCTTGGAAAGTAACTTGCCTGTTATTACTCAAACACCTGTGATGCATAGGTATCTGTGAGTAGACAGGCAGAGTGTGCATGTATCCTCTGACTGCTCTCCAAGTCGAGCTCCAAGAATTTTGGTTGGCCTTGATAAGTAGCCATTATCTGTGCTCACTCTCCCTTCTTTGAAATCCTCCAACAGACACAAACAACTCAAGGGAGGAGAGAGGTTGGCCTCTGCTTTGCACTTTCCAAAGCAATGAAAAATTATCTTGCCAATTCCAAGTTTCTGCACATCCTGGTGTAAAGTGAGTGGATGACCCAGTCTGTCCCCTTTCCCAAGTTCAAAAGGATTTGGTAGGAAAAAACATGGCTGGGGTTTTTGTTTTTTTTACTTCACAATGAAGTTTGTAGAATCTCAAAAGTATAAAAAATAAGGATACTCCCCATCCTTGCTTACTTGTTTCTTCTCAGCCCCAAATCATCTGCACATCTTTGAAGTTCTTTTTTTTTTTTTTGCTGCTCCCCTTCCTCCCAACACGTTATCAGAAAATTAGTAATTGAGCTGAAAGAATGTTTGGTACTGTGTGAATAGGCTTTTCCTAACCCAAATCAAGAAATATGACCAATTTTAAGTGAAATCTAAGTGGCGCTGATGCAAAACTTGTCACCGACCAGTCCACTCAACAGCTCAGAAGCTTCTTTCCTTGCCTGCAAATTTCTATAAGTAGCAGATTTTGCTTTGTGGATCAATGGGTGGTTACCATTCAGTAGAGTTGTATTTCTTGAATGCATTGAATCTGAATGTCATTATCACACAGACACCGTTTCTTGTACCTATCTGTTGGGCATACCCTCCGGCTGCAAAATGTCTTTTTGCTGTCTTCCATAAAGAGTTTCAAACTTCAGTTGCATTTTTTCTAACCATGCTAAAAATACCTTCGCAGAATACTTTACCCTGTGAGATGAGTAACACATCTTTTGCAAAATGCTGCTAACTGTGATTATCTAGTTGCTGGAACTTGCAGTTGATGCCAAAATTGATCAATCCTTACTTCCTTTAAGCCACAAGAAGCTTTATGAAATTTTACTACTGCATGAATTCCATACAAAGATCAATTTTGTCTGTTCTGTATAAAAAGTAAATAAACTTTTCCAAAACAGTACCACTGAATAGCTCAAATTTTGTTTCTCTAAAGCATGGGTGTCCAACCTTTTGGCTTCCCTGGGCCACATTGAGTGAAGAGGAATTGTCTCGGGCCACACATAAAATATATAATATACAGTAGTTAATGCATATAAGTAATAAAACTTCATTTATTTATATTTTTATTAAAAAAAGAGGGCAACATAAAACTAGTGGGATATTTGACCTTGTTTTTGTGAAACTAATGCATCAATGTCTGGTTCGATGAAAGTGGTTGCAATTCTCAGTGGGTTCTCAAGGTGCTCGTCAGAAATTTTAATTCTAATTTTACTCTTCGTGTGCTTCATCCTTGAAAATAGTTGCTCACAAATGTACGTGCTGCCAAAAAGCGATGTCATGAATAAGGCGTGATTGTGAAGTGAGGGATATTTTTCTCTGGGAAGATAGGTCTTATAAAAGTCCAGTAGAGAGACATGAGCAAATTTTTCTTTGAGTTGAATGTCTGATTGCAACTCTATGCATTCCATTTGAAAATTCAGAGGTAATGTAGTTATGTCGACTGAAAATGGAGTTGAAAATATACCAAAATATTGATTTTTCCAGAAATCTTGAAACCTGTTCTCAAATTCCTGTATCAAACCAAAAAACAAGGCTGCATATTTCTTGCTGTTCACAGGACTGTGTTTAGCCGATGTATTAAAATGTATAAAATTATTTTCCATAACTTGAGCTTGCCATACTTTAAGTTTCATTTCAAACGCTGTTATGGTTTGAAACACTGCAGTGATAAGTTGGTTTTCACCTTGAAGACACATGTTTAACTCATTTAAATGAGCGGTCATGCTGGAATAAATTTATTTAGGAATAATTTTTTTTTTTAAGAAATAACACAAGAGGCCCATCGTAAATTGTTAGGTAGACAAATAAACAAAGCAAAGTTTAATAATCAAATAAGAAAACTTACATGTCTACTTAATAATAACAATAAATGCCTGTCGTCACAGAACACGTGTAGGTAGGTTGAAATATTATATTTAACGCCAAGTCGCCACAAGCTGACGTGTGTAGCGGGCAGCGGCGTTAGCACTGCACTGCCCCCTCCCCTACACAGAGTTCCGCTGTTTCTACCTACGCAGTCTGCACTCGAGCACCGCACGATCGAGTCACGAAAAAAATCGCAAAAAATGTTTAAAGTTTATGATTTTGGGGGGCCGCATTACTAGCTGTTCAGGGCCACATGCGGCCTGTGGGCCGTGGGTTGGACACACCTGCTCTAAAGGATCAAAAACAATTGCTGCCTTTAGTATTAGATCATTGATTGGGAATTTTTACTTCATATGCAGGGTATTCTGATAAAACCTCTTCTGCCTCAAGTTCGAACTTCACCATCAGTTGCAATATACCACAACCTATGAACAAATCTTGGTCTGACTTCTGAAAGTGTTTCTGGTGATACAACAGACCATACATTATCTTTGTTCTCAGGTATGATCAGTGGTTTAATAAAGCATCCTAACAGAACCACATACAGTACAGCTTCATTATGGCAGGATTCGGTCTGTGGATCAAAGACTCCTCGCACTGAACCAACATTAAGATTAACATTTTGAGATATAATTGCATGCAGAAACAGGATACACAGTTAATTAACTGATCCATTAACATACTGTTTGCTAGCTAATCTTCTCTGGTTCCAGATATATATCTGCTCCTCCTGTTTTGTGGTAATTTTGTGGAACAGGCTCAATATAACCAAGCATAGTGAGATCGGAAATAGCATTTAAGGTCATCCCAAATATTTAGGATATTTTCAAGCATGCAAGACATGCTTAATCACTGAAGTGCAACAGATGTCGAGCTTTTTTACCAGCTTCATTACAAATCTATTATACCAGAGCTTACCAAACTGTGTGTCGGGACACGTTAGTGTGTCGGCTGCAGTGTCTGGGTGTGTCGCGGCTGCTGCCTCCAAACCTGCCCTGCCAGGATTCCGTGCAGGTCCTAGTGCCTGCCTTCTGCCCTGCTGTAAGAGTGTGTCACGAAATGATGCATGTCTAAAAAGTGTGTCACCAACATGAAAAGTTTGGAAAGCTCTGTATTTACAAATTGTATATTACAAATATATTACAAATTGTTTATTACAAATATATTCATTATAAATATATTATCTGAGAAGTGCTTTCCTTTTGGCAATAGGGATTCAGTAAAAAACTACGTGGATCGAAAGAAAATGTTTTTACTGCATAACTAGCTGTGAGATGTGCTAAATGACATACAACGCCAACAGCACCAATTTCCATACCATTTTTTCTATAGAACAGGGTTCTCAAACTCAAATTGTTACAAGGGCCACATAGGGATTAGCTCATTAGCCTAAGGGCCAAAACGCAGAAACCTATTTATACATTGATACAAAAGTCTTTATTGAATTAAAAATAAAGAGTATCGCAGTATAGCATTAAGCATAACTTATTAAATTAAAAGAAAATGTTACTGTGAAATAGAGTTGCTATTATTAGTAGTATTAGTATTTTGCCATTTCACTTTGGCCACTTACCTGAAATTTGGCAAGATTTATCCCCACTAAAGAGACAACTATGCCTGAAAATTATTTCCAAATATTTGAGATAAAAACTATATTCACAATTCTCTAAAGACAAAAAAAAAATCATATTTTGTCTTCAATTTGGCACATGTCACCACGAAAGGCTATAATTCCTGCTAATATAGCTCAATTTCAGAATACTTTTAATGGCAAGCAAGATAAAAATTGATTAAATGTTTTCTGTCACATATACATAGAGAAAAGCCTTTTCTGTGTTTTCTAGTTATAATTAATGGGGAAGCATGGAGATGTGGGGGTTTGCATCAGGTTTAAAATTTGAGCTTAAGCGTCACACATCTCATTGGGCTATTGCGGCTGGAAAATGACCAGCCTGGGGCAGAAACTGGGACTAGGTGCATGGGGCACCCTACTACCCGGAAAGGGGTGGAGTCCTGGGCTGTGGATCAAGGCGCAACTCCTGGCAGACAGGGGAGGAGGAGGAGGAGGAGGAGGAGGAGTTGTTCTGTAGGATGCAGCAGCAGCTTCTCCACCTTGGCCCCAAGCGACAGAGGCTGGCTAACAAAGCCCCCCCCCCAGGAGCATGTCCTGTTCCTGCCACCTGGGCAGAGACATCTCTCTTTGGTGTTGAGAGACATGCTCTGCACCCAGCCAAGTTCTCCAGGTATGCTGAGTGATGCCAAACCAGGGCTGCTTCCTGCCACTGCCCCCTTTTTCTGCAATTCACTCACCACCACCACCGATAATGGCTGTGGGTGCAAGGAGGCCCTGAGCAACAGCAACACCCACCCTGCTGTTCCCCTCCTCTAGCTGGGGCAGAGAAGGAGAAGCCCCAGAAAGGAAGAAACTGTTGGTAGCAAGCAGCTACGGAGGGGGAAGCAGGCATCCCTACTTGCCTGCTCCCTGTGACCTTTAAACTCCCTCTAGGTAGCTTCCCTCCAACTGTTCCAGCAAGAGAGGGATCAGCAGGTTAAGCCAGGTAAGTCTGGCACCACTCAGGGCCTCCTTGTGCCTCACAACTCAGTCAGGGTGTGAGAACATGGTGGGAGCAAAGAAGAGAGGCAGGAAGCAGCAGCATGTATCTCTGAGCAAACCCCAGCAAACCTGGCTGTGAGGGGAACATGACTCCTGACACCAAGGAGGGTAGAACACTGTCCTTGCTCAAGGACAGGAGCAAAGATGTGCTCCTTGGGTGACCTTTGCCAGCCATGCTAGTGATGCACCCACAGGCCTCAGCCTGAGCTGCGATGTCGCCTCAATCTGGAACATGGACTGCACAGAATGACTGGAGGGCTGCGTGTGGTCTGTGAGTTTGAGGCCCCTGATACAGAAGCTTTGGAATTCCATTCTGCTTTCCAGTCACTATGGAGGCATTGTCTGAGACAAAAGGCACACAGGTTTCTTGACCAAATTCTGTATCAGAGATACATTGTTAAATGGTTTTTGCACTATTTTCAGCTTTGGTATGGTTTACTAAGGACATATTTAGAAAGTAAGTCCCAAACGAATCTTGAGAATCTTCAAAGGTGATAAATCCTGGGAAGAACTTGTCATCTGTCTCCCACAAAGAATGTTTTTTTAGCCATCAGAACTTTGTGATCATGGGTTTCAATGGCATGTATGCTCTCTTTTCCAATGCAGTGAGTGGCTTTCTGTGTCCTCATGCATTCTCCTTAGCTCCTTCACTGTCTGGAAGCATTCTGCCTACCAATTTAGTTAAACTGTCCTTTATAGCAAATGGCAAATTATGCTGCAGTAGAAACAACCACTATCACCCTGAAAATGTATTTCTTCGTTCAGAGTCCTGTCTATCAGTGGCTTATATGGACTGGACCAGAGGTCATCAGTGCTCTGAAGGTTAAGCACTTGACTTTCCAAATTTGTCCTATGTCTCTTTACATCACGAATTGTACCATGGGATATTCAGAAGCCATTGGTACGTGCCTCACAAAAGGCTTCTCAATGGCTTAATAAATATTGTGTCCACTGCAAAATATGAGGTCCCCTGCAAAATATGCCTTTGCTTATGGGCACAAATCTGTCTAAAGCAAGTCTTTGGGCACAAATCTGTCTAAAGCAAGTCTAAGAAATAAAGCACTGTTGTGGATAGAAAGGCCCTTGATGGAGAAAGTAAGCAATTTTTGAAAATAAAATAGCGTTTGGGATAAGAAAATAATTTGATTTACTCTCTGAAGGAAGATTTAGCTATAAAACAGTGTTTTGAATAAGCAAGGCCCTCTTCTTGAGCCAGATGCTGGAAATAAAATGCTGTTTTCAAACAGAAAGGTGCCAAACACATTTTAAATAAATACTTCTGTATTTAAGCAAACTGTCTTCTTTTCTATGTTGTATTTAAAATAAAAGCATAATTTAGGTAAAGAATCTCATTGACTTCAAGGCCAATCGGTTTATCAGGCCAATCGGTTCATACTTTGCTTATGGAAACTGCCACCCAAACCATAAATCATACTGGAACTTCTTGTAGCTAATGGTCAAAGATCTGGGCCATTTTTCCTACATTCTTTCTGCCCACCCTTCCCCTGACATGACCAGGGAGCCCTGAAGCTTCCCTATGGATAACAAAACAGAGACAGAGGCTTTGTGATTTGTTCAGCCTCTTCCTGACTCAGGAGAGAAAGGAAGATGGTTCTTTAAGAGAGATCTCATGCTGGTATGATCCTATTTAAAAAAAAGGTTAGCTTGATAAATTAACTAGATGATCCATTTTATTTCCTCAAAGAATGCAATACACCAATGGTTCACAATATATGCATTCTAACAGTACGGTTGTTCTACATACATCCTTATTTCACTTCTTGCTGGTCCTATTGTATATTTTCAAAATAGATTTACAAAAACAACACTGATCCATTTTTAAGCTTTACATTTCCACAAGAATACAGATTCCTTGCTGTTTCCCTTTTCCCATTCTACCTGTACACCCTCCCTTGAAATGACTGATACCTGCAGAGCTAAGCATACAATTGCAGCTTCAAGCATTTACCAGGTTTTGATTTCATAGTAGAACTTTGCCTTGAAAATTGGAGAAAATCAAAATTGATGGCAAATATTGTATTAATGGGGCAAATTTATCCTGGCCAAGCTGAAACTGTTGGCCAGTTCAGTATCAACCATTTAGAATGAAGAGAAATGTCTCCCTTGTTCTAGCTAATTACTTCCATAGCAGGCAAAAAACTCAGAGGAAAACATTAGCTATATTTGCACAATACAGTGAACCACAACTCCATTTTAGCCCAACATTGTGCAAAGTCAGCTCGTAGGGTTAATTTATGCTTTACTGTGTTGTGGTAATTTATTATTCTTCCTGAAAGTTTAGCTCAAGAGAAATGCAAGCAGTAGTTTTGTAGCTCATCTAGAAGGTGAATGGAATCAAATGTAAATGTATAAGGAAGCTTGAATGTACAGTGTATCTCATATTTATATATTTAAACGTATAAATACATTTATATTTAAACATATAAATGTGAGATATACTGTACATACAAGCTTCCTTAAAACTGACAGACAACTACTCTCTGTGATTTGCAAAAACCCTTCCTGTACATACCAGGGATTGAACTGGGGTCTTTATGCACGGAAAGCATGTGATCTACAGTAACACTTTATAGAAGTACTGTATCTTTTTACCTATAGAAAAGTTCTGAATGAGTCATCCAAAGACTGCTGCTGCTGCTGCTGCTGCCACCACTAAAATCGCATCCACCAACACTACCTCTATTGGAACGTACATGAACTCTGCAGGATGAATAAGATCTACTTCCAGTGAGATTATTATTAAATAAACAAATAGGAGAGAAACAACAGAGTTCATGGGCAAAGTGTAATAAATTGAACAGCTAACCACTTCCATCCCTAAATCGCAAACAGAAGAATGCTTCATATATTACAGATCAACCACATGAGCCATGGAACTTTTTTTGTCTGCCTGTCATGGTATGTGGGAATGACCTTGGCAGACAGGAGGGAGAGCCACAGACTGGACAACTGGCATGTAAAAGGTATCTCAGCCCACAGAAGGAGGGAAGACGTGGGAAACATTCCAGAAGGGACCCTCCCTAGTTTTCCAGAGAGTAAAAGGAAAGGTGGAGATAAATACTTTCAGTCTTGCAAGATTCTGTTAATATAACCTTACAATAAAGATAGAGCTAGTACTCCTGTTTGTCCTTCTTGTCTAGACTACCTCGCAGGGCTAACATTATCACATATTTACCATGTGCAGACACATCCTGGGGGGAAAAACATCATTCACCCTGAACCTTGCAGAGTGCAATACACAGTCACACAAAAGCACTTAAGATGGCCATGCTGATCCATGACAGAAAAATACATAGTTGGGTAAAGTATTTATAAGGATCAATTAAAGCGACAGAAAAAAGTACACAGCTCCTCACTAAGAGAAGTGGTACAAAAATCAAAGCACAAAGCAGCAGCAGCAGGAGGGAAGAATCCAGCAAAAGGTAGTGGTTAGAAACCAGGGGCAATCTGGCTCCAGCCCTCCCTCATCTAGAAAACTACCTGGTCATTTGATCAGGCACTCTCTCTCACCCCAATCTACTTCATAGGGTTGTTGTGAGGATAAAATTGGAGGGACAGTGCTATATAAGTAAGGCAGGGTACAAATGCAGTAAACAGAGTACTGTGTCCCTAATTCTAAGACCTAGTGAACACATCTGGAAGCAACTGCCCAAAGACTGCTTTCACACTTCCCTGTGGTTCTGCTCTGGAGAAGAATTTCGCTGTCCAGGCAAAATTACCCTGTATCACTTGAAAGTCAGAGTTTTAGTACAGTCCCTCCAGTGTTGACAACCACCAGAGGGGCTTAAGCAGGCAGGCTGGCTCCAGAAGGCGTGTCTGCCTCCTCTAAAAGTGACAGCAGAATTGTAATTATGGCTCGGAGCCTAATCGGGGCACAGAAACCGTTTGATCTCTCCCCTGCCTTCCACCCGAAACATCTAATTTTGTGAGGTATGCATGCTTAATAGGGGGGTAGGTGCTGGTGTGGGTGACTTAGTTGGCAACTAACTGGTACTGCAGGGTGACTTCCTTTAACTTGTGTTCTGATATGGGAAGGAACTTCATTAACTGCTGCTCAGATCTCCCCAAGCCTTGAGTTATAGATCTGTGGAGCAACTTAAATGACCTGTTAATCAAACAGGTATAAAGTAAGTAGCATGCCTGCTAGATGGCACATTTTTGTAATTCACTCTAAACCAAGACATGGAAGAAACTTGCTTGTAATCATTTGACCCCCCCCCAAAAAAAAAAAAATCCTTATTGCCCACTATTCTTCTGAAGCAGGAGGATTAGTTAAGGAGGTGAACAGTGCTTGAGGCTGGTAGTTGTGTGTGCTTTATAGCTCCCCCTTTTTATGGTGATTATGAACTCAGATGCTAGCTGCTATCAAATAATGCCTTTTAATTTGTTCAAATATGGACAGAACTAGGCTGGTGCCAACCCCTGCCATCCCTGGGCCACGCATCCCCAGCATGGCTACTGCTTCAGCCGTTGGCCTCCCATTAAAAAAAGTCCCACTGTGAGGAATGCTGTGTGGCTGGGTCTAATTGCCATATTAACTTCCCACAATGCCTTTAGTGCACTATCATATTTTAGCGGCAACATCATTTGAAATTTTGAGAGAATGTTGTGGGCATTCCCACAAAATGACTGCCCTGGGGTGCTTGCCTGCTGTCAGATTTCACACCAGACACTACAATAAATCTCTACTCTCCAGGAATTCAACTCCGCATTCAGCAGCAGAAAGTTCAACACAGCTTAGAAAACTTGCTTTATGGGAGATAAGGAAGAAGGCACACATTATGCCAAAAAATTTGCTTACTGCAGAACACAGAAATCTTTAAAAAATGGCTCCATGAGCCTGTTCAGTCACAAAGAGCCATGCAACCTGTGAGGATATTTTCTACCATTCCTTCTAACACCCATGGATGGTCTCAACTTCCCCACCTTTCGTTTAGCTTTTCCTTTTTCTAGGCAGACTGGTATTGTTCCAAACAAATGCAGTCATCTGAGACCTAGAAGCATTATTGAAAATAAAAATGGTGTCAGAAGCTGACTCTTTGTTCTGTTGCATGTCAGTTTCCAATTATTAGGGTTTTAAAAATTAAAATGCCCTCATTCAAATGGGACAGAGAGTCTTGCTTGCTTCAAGGGAGATGTCTGTGGGTGCCATGTTGTTAGCAGTTAAGCTAGCATAGGAGAGGCCAGTGGTTCCCTAGTGAGAACCATTATTTCAGCAAATCCCAACTGCCTTCTGTGACCTTGAACAGGACAGCCAAATATCCATTTTAATTCAGAAATGCAGGAGAAAAAAAGCCTAACATTTAAATCTTGGAGCACTGACACATACATATGCTTTGATTGTTTTTACTACTTTCCTGCAATAAAGTATCTATACCGGTCAGGTTCTGTCCAAGAGTCTACTGTTGAGAAAGCCAATTCCAGAATGAAGGCTTGAGAACCTAGGGAACTTAGATTTACAGTCATGTCAGGCCACTGGACACTTATATACATACTCTCTGCCATTACCAGCTAACACAAACTCAAGACCCAGAAGAGGTCACTGTGGCAAGACACACCCCAGTCCTAGCTAGGATGAGTTATAGGCAAGTATCTGATTTTGCATGGTGCCATGAAATCAGGACTAAGGCAGAGATTGTTCTTAAATATCAGCAAAAGTATACTAATGTATGATAAGTCACACTGATAGGATTCCCCAGCCATTCTACTGTGCAAACTAAGAATTCTCTAGTAATAATACCTTGTCACCCAGAAATTTAACAGACCGTGCTTGATTTTCTAAAAAGCTGCTAGTCACAGATCCAACTTTGCTGGTTTATTGTTGTTGTTGCTGCTGTTAACACACACACACACACACACACATATATATATATTCAACTCAAGCAAACATATGTAATTCTCCTGCCTTCTGTTTTCCCCACAACCACCACCCTGTGAGGTGGGTTGGGCTGAGAGAGAATGACTGGCCCAAAGTCACCCAGCCGGCTTTCATGCTTAAGGGAGGCCTAGAACTCACAGTCACCTGGTTTTTAGGCCAGCACTTTAACCGCTATACTACACAACCATTGCATGGCCTCTGCCACATATCCGGATCCCTACGCCTGTTGACAAAACCATGTCTTTACGGCCTTGTGAAATTGCCCCCCGTGATTTACATGATGCTGTTTGTAAATTGCAAATAAAGGGTTAACTTTAACTTTTTATTTTATTTTATTTTAACTTTGTTGTGAGGATTGTGGGGCAGAAAGCTAAGAGATCTTTCAGTGAAGACAAGATTAGTGATTCAGTTGATAGTTGAACAGAATAAGAGAGGGAAAAGGAAAGTAAAGGGTACAATCAGTATGTAATAAAAGACAAGACAGATATTGGTGGTCCTTGTGACAAAGGAAACTGTCATCCAGCAAATAAGCATGGAGTTGTGCATCTCTGAAGAGAAACAATGTACTGTATATCCCATATTATCTGTTCATGTAATGTGTCATGTAATGCGTGACGGAGTGAGCTCCCGCACTAGCCCAGCTCTTGCCAACCTAGCAATTCGAAAGCATGCAAATGCAAGTAGATGAATAGGTACCACTTTGGTGGGTAGGTAACAGCGTTCCACATGCGTCATGCCGGCCACATGACCGTGGAAGCGTCTTCGGACAACACTGGCTCTTCGGCTATCAAACAGAGATGAGCACCGGCCCCTAGAGTCGGACACGACTGCACAAATGTGCGGGGGGAACCTTTACCTTTACCTTAATGTTATTGTCAATGTTTTAATTTTTTATAAAGAACTGGTCTAAGTAAATGGGGGACAGAATATAATAACCCCCATGCCTAAGATACTACACTATTTCTTATTTATTTATTAATCAGATTTATATACCTCCCATCTCGCGAGAAGTGACTCTGGGCGGCGTACCATGAAAAAAGTTGATAAGGAAGGAGTAATCTCAGAATAAGAACTCATTTATTGTTTAGGGTAGTTGCAGCAAGATTTTGAGTGACATATATCCCCAAAATAAGCTTAGATGAACCTATCCCATATCTGAGCAAATAAACTTCCTCTCCTTTAAGAAACGCAGTTCCCAGCACCAACCATTGCAGAGAACTGCTTAATTACTCAGCTTTCCTTCCCTTCTATAAACAACATAGATGTTGCTCTGGGAGTAACAGAGCATTTTAGATATTGAAAGGGGATAGCAACCACATCCACATGTTTACAAGAAAGAATGGGATATGACTTACAAAAAAAGGTTTCCTTAGTTAGGGGGAAAAACAATGAACAGGTGTTTCAACAAAATTAAAGGGGTTAATTTGAAGTTAATTTTGCAATGCATCAATAAAGCAGGCAATTGTGCCTTTGGCCTGATGAACAACAGCTGTGCAAGCACAATTTTTCACAAAACCTTGTTGTACGCTTCAAACCAGAAAATAGTGCATCCTACAGGTGAGCACTGCAAAGGGGACAAATGTGTAGTCCAAACCAGATGATTATGAATTTGGCAATATCACTGCCTGGTAAGGGCATGTATAGGGCATACATTATGAGTGAGTATGCCAGCTGCAGTGTGGCCTACAGCAACTTAATGAGACCAACCCAGACAAACATACACGAGGTGAGGGCAGAAGTGATTTGAAACTACTGGTAAGGAGATTGTTCTAGTACTCAGCTCTGTAAACTGTAAAGGATCTCCTGAGGATAGACACAGGAGGAAAGGCAGCATTGAACAAGAAGGCAGCCACAGAATCTGAGTGATCCTCTATGCCCCATCTGCCCCCAAAGATCCCAAGGCGGGCAAAAGTTAGTGAGATTAAATGAAAGAGGAAGTTGCTGAGGAGGCGGCTGGTTGGGAGGAAAGAACCCGAACAGCTGGTGGATCAAAGTAATGGGAAGTACCTCAAGTACTTGGGAAGTAGACCCAGACATCATCACACATCATATTTACCATGAGGTGTATCTTGATGCACTTCAGAATTTAAAACAGGGTGGGAACCTGTGGCTCTCTACGTTTTGCTGAACTACACCTCACTGCATCTCTCAGCATTGATCATGCTGACTGGACCGCTGATCCTCATCCCTCATTTAGGGGCATAAATCATTTGACGTTAATGGTCAGGTGAAAATGTTTCATTTTTCCAGACATTGGAGTTTTTGCATTGCTATATCTTTCAAGCCACTATAAGCTTTTAAGCTCCAATCTAGTTCTAATCCTCGTTTTACACAATTTGTTCCAAGCCATCCATTCAGAAGGTACAAGTTATTAATTTATATAACTCCCCCAGGCATCGTAAGTTTTTTTTTAAACTCAAATAAGTGCCACAGAGTATGAATATGTTTGCATAATCACAACCAGCTACCCGTTTATAATTATAAAATATTCCTAAATATTCTAAGTGGCTTTCATGTATCATCACAGAGATCTTTCAAACAACTTCAGATTGCCAAAGCCTTTTGCAAAAAGTGTACTTTGTCTGTAAGTTTCACAGCATCATGACTCCTTCAAAAAAAGTTACCGAAAGCCATGCATGACTCTGGTATGTTAGCTTTCACAGGAAAATTAACAATCATGGGCTGCATGAACAGTAGCAGCCCTGTTACAAAATACTGTTTTGCCCCAACACACAAAACACCTGCTTTCTTGTTAAAGTAAAAACAAGCCAATAGTCATAGCAAAACCATGAACGGAAAAACCACAAGTGACCAGGCACTTCTGAGTCATCACCCCCCCCACCCCACCCCAGCTCCCCTCATATACTGTGACATTCCTCTAAAAAAACTCTCAGCCACCTGCAGCCTGGCCAAAAACTGCTGATCAGCAACTCTTTTGTTTGCCTTAAACACCGGCATAATTACATGTCCGTATACTGCCCAGATGGCTGGAGCCTTCTTCAGAAAACATTCACCCATAAGCTCTAATGATTAAGGAAAACTGGCAGGGGCCTTTCCCCCTAGGCAGAATCCTGGAAAAGCTCCCGCAAAACCATTTTTCTTCTTTTTTGAAAGATAAACAGAGCACTGTGGTCATATCCAAAGTTTTCAGAAAAGCCTTTGCTGAGAAGCTTCCTTTCCAAAACGTTTCCTTTCTTTTCTTCTTCAAAACATGCAAAGTTCTATTCTTCTTAATATTTTCTCTGCACATGAAGATCATAAAAAGTTAAAGAATTTCCAATGAGTCTTTAAGTATCTAGTGCTGTTCTCTTCCTGCTAGTAGATTTACAGAAAGAAAGAAAAGGAAAAAAAAAAGCAGAGCTCAACTCAGGCATAATTCTTCTTGTCCCAGGGATAACGTTCTGGCACAATATTGTACTGTAAGTTTCACGTATAAAAAGCTACAATAGCAATTCCCCAAAAGAAATGGTCTCTGAACAGAATTCTCCATTCTCATCAGGAGTAGTAGATAGTTTTGTCAGGAGAAAAGGGTGTGTGTGTGTGTATTTATTTATTTAACAATTTTTATAACCTGCCCCAATCCTGAAGGACAGTGCGCAACTTACAACTATAAAACCTAAATTATATATAAAATTCCGAGCACACTTCTCTAATAAGCACCACCAATCACTCATGGGGGCTGAAGGCATGCTGAAATAAAACAGCTAAATTATTTCCAGAAGATTAGAGCTGTTATGGGAGGAAGGGGGGTTGTTCTGGGGGCTGCTATGGAAAAATGGCCTTCTGTCTGATACATGTCCTTATACTTCTCTTAGGTTGGGGGGGGGGGAAATATCCTCAGCAGGCCCTCTGTAAATGACCAGGCAATTCAGTTCTGGAAAGGTTTTATCCAATATATCCCAGAGCAATGCCCTAAAAGGCTTTAAAGGTATCAACACCTCACCCGAAACCAATGGTTTACCTCTCTTGGTGGTTTCACGTACAGTAGATGTTAAACAACACATAGAAACCACATCAGAGTTCCCGTGACTCCAGCACTTTTCCCTGTGACCACCAAATAGATCTGCCCACCCTGGTAGCAGAACTGCCATGAAATGGTGCCCCCAGCCCTTGAAGGCGATCAAGGAGGATACCAAAATTTACCACATTGAACATTGCCAAGAGGTCTAATAGGACCAAAGGCATGCATTCCCCTCATTCAGATCCTGACAAGGGCTATCCACCAGAGCAACCAGTGCTGTTTCTATCCCATGACTGGGCCTGAATCCCAACTGATAGGGATCCAGATAATTTGCTTCCTCTACCACCTTCCAAACAACCCTCCCTAAAAAGGGGAGGTTGCAATCCAGGCAAAAGTTGTCAAGTATAGCTGGTTTTATCTGTACCTTTTATATATAATTTTACACTTTTGTATGTCTGGAGTCCCCAACATGCCGCCGGGTGTTAGTGTGCCTTCCAACCTCACCTGACTTTCTCTATTTGAAAAATGTACTTTTTTTTAATGGGAACCTGGCATGCATCAAAGTACACCAGCCTCCACTACTATCTCCATTTCCAATGATGCATTTGGGTCCCAAATGGGACCCATAAACATTCTTAGAACATAAAAATATTTAGTATGGTGAATCCTTTGGGGGATAATGATCATATGGATTTACATCTGTAGAAGAAATGGAGATGAATTTTTCTTTGTGAAATGAGAGCTTTCAGGAAATTGTCTCAAGAATACAGCAGAAGTTTCTGGACTGCTGAATCCCAAGGATTTCCCTTTTGCCCACGCCTTGGGCATTATCTGAACTTTGATGCGACCTTGTTACTAATCTGGATCTTTTTTTTCCCCATGTTTCATAGCTGTATGATGCTTTGATACAGAAACTTGAATTTCTGGTTGAGGACTGTCCAAGTGACTAAGTTTGTTCCTTCTCTCTCTCTCCTCCCTCCTCCCTCCACAGCTATACAATTGTGGACAGTTATACTTCCCCAAGAGAAATATGACTGTCTGTGCTTTCAGCCTTAGATTTAACAGTAATTTAGTCTATAAAACTTAAAACCAGCTGGATTCAGGCTCTCTGATCCTTTCAGCTTCATTCACCCTTCCTACAAGGTCATAGATTGGGCTCAGATAACTATAATACAGAGATATATCCACACAGCTTTTTTTTTGTGGGGGGGGAGAGTAGCTTTTCCAACCTTTACTATATCTGAGGTGCAAAGGCCATAATGTCCACACTAGGATATCAGTCTAGTTCCATCCAAAACAGCTAATTCTACAATCTTAAGTACCAAGATACAGATTTTCTACTTGGATGGACTGTTAATAGGGCCAAAAAAAAAGTGATCCAATCAGTGTACATTTAAACTATAAAATAAACAAGGTCCAATACATTTCTAGTCAACCAAGGGTTATGGAGCACCATGGAGGTCCAGCAAGCAAGCAGTTAAGAAAGTTTAACTGAACAACAGTATCTACAAGGCCAAAGGGTAAAACACCAAGAAGGCAGGTATAAGGACTGGAAAGTACGCAGCAGACTGGAGTAAGTAAGGACCAAAAAGTAAGAGGGGGATTGAGAATGAAGAATTGGAGAAGCAGCTCAGATTCAGAAGCAATCAAGCCCTGGAAGCACAAGAAATACTAGAGGATGAGCTCAAGTGGAGTCCCACTAAGATAGGAAGTCGTATTACAATATATAATTCTTTCTTCCTAGGAGGAGCCAACACCCATCCTGGGCCCAGTCAATCCAGAAAAATTTCTCTGAAAATCTGCAGCAATATGAACAAAGATCCACTGAAGATATACTGTACATGACTATCATCAAGTTATGTTTTGCTTGAATAATTGCCTTTCTTTCCTCTTGGTAATCTAGTCCATATATAATAATTTTAATATTTTTTAACTTGTTAACTGTTTTTATATTATTGTTTTGTTTTTTATTATATGTCGACCAGAGTCATGTTCTGTGACATGGGTGACTATATAAATATGATGAATAAATAAAATAAATAAATAAATAAAATCCTTCTACTCAGTGCAGGAATCCAAGTTTATTTATTTATTCATTTATTATTTAAATTTATATCATCGCCCATCTCCCCCAACCGGGGGATTCTGGGCGGTTTACAATAAAATCAATAGTTAAAAATATAAACATGAAATTACAAAACCAGTAAAAATAGAATAAATAACTGTAAAATCCAAGGGCTAATAGATCTCAAATAATAGGGAGGGCACTACGGCACCAGCCAACCCCAGGAGGAGCTATTGCTTTTCCCAGGCAAAGCGGCAGAACCAGGTCTTCAGATTCTTCCAAAAGACCGGGAGCGAGGAAACCCACCTCACCTCCGGGGACAAGATATTCCAAAGGGCGGGCACCACTGCAGAGAAGGCCTGCCTCCTGGACCCCGCTAGATGGAATTCCTTTGCTGATGGGGTCCGTAGCATGCCCTCTCTGCATGACCGGGTGGGGCGGGTTGATGTTATGGGGATGAGACGGTCCCTCAGGTAACCTGGTCCCATGCCATGTACAGCTTTAAAGGTGATAACCAACACCTTAAATTGGACCCGGAAGCAAACTGGTACCCAATGCAGCTCACGCAGCAGTGGTGTCACGTGTGCCGATTTTACGGCACCAATAACTGTCCGCGTGGCCGCATTCTGGGCCAGCTGAAGCTTCCAGATACTCTTCAAGGGTAGCCCCATGTAGAGCACATTGCAATAGTCTATATGGGAGATGACAAAGGCATGAGTGACTATTCGGAGGGGATCTCGGTCCAGGAATGGGCATAACTGGCGCACAACCCAAAGCTGTGCAAAGGCCCTACTGGCCACAACTGCCATCTGCTCTTCGAGCAGGAGTTGTGAGTCCAGGAGGACCCCCAAGTTCCGCACTGGTTCCAAATGGGGCAGTGCCACCCCATCCAGAACCAAAGATGACACCTTCCTGGATACCGAGAGGCCATCAATCCACAGCCACTCTGTCTTACCAGGGTTCAGTTGAAGCCTGTTGTTCCACATCCAGACCCCAACAGCCCCCAGGCACTGAGACAGGGTGGCGACCGCATCACTTATTTCACCCGGGATGGAGATATACAATTGAGTATCATCAGCATATTGATGATACCTCATTCCGTGGTGAAGGATGATCTCACCCAGTGGTTTCTTGTAGATGTTAAATAGGAGAGGAGAGAGAACTGAACCCTGCGGCACCCCACACAAGAGGGGTCGTGGGTCAGATCTCTCATCTCCCATCACCACCGATTGGGAATGGCCCTGGAGGAAGGAGGTGAACCAGCGCAAAACTATGCCGCCCACCTCCAACTCACCGAGCCGCCCCAAAAGGATACCATGGTTGTTGGTATCAAAAGCCGCTCAGAGATCTAAGAGAGCCAGGATGAATGCACTCCCTCCATCCCGCTCTCATCCATAAGTGCGACCAATGCAGTCTCCGTCCCAGCCTGAAACCTGACTGAAAGGGGTCTAGATAATCAATTTCCTCCAGAATCCTCTGGAGTTGCAATGCCACCACTTTCTCAACCACCTTTCCCAAAAAGGGAAGGTGGGAGACAGAATGAAAATTGTCCAGAATAGTAGGGTCCAGGGATGGTTTCTTGAGGAGGGGGTGCACCAGTGCCTCCTTAAAGGCAGTCGGAAACCCCCTCCCTCAAGGATGTATTAACCATCACCTGGACCCAACCACATGTGACCTCCTGGGCTGACTTTACCAGCCAGGAGGGACACAGGTCTAGATGACAAGTGGTGGCATTTACAGTCCGGAGGATCCTGTCCACTTCCTCAGGCCCAACAGGATCAAACCATTCCCAGATAACAGGGTAAGTATGTTCCCTCGGCATCTCCCTAGACCAGAGCTTTCCAAACTTTTCATGTTGGTGACACACCTTTTAGACGTGAATCATTTCGCGACACAATAATAACAGGGCTCCCCGCCCCCCGGCCCATGCGATTGGCTCCCGGGTGGAAATCCCGCCCCCTGGCCCACACGATTGGCTTCCCCTGCCCCGCCCCGCAGCTGCCCTGCCCTGCCTTGCCTCTGCCAAGAAAAGCTGTGGTCACGAGGTGAAAAAGCCTCGGAGCACCGCAAAAAGTGACGGTGGGGGGGGCGCCCCGGGGTGGAAAATATCCGCGTCGATCAGCTGTGTGGCCGGGAGGCGGAGGTGCACCTCCTCCCCGCCGCACAGCTGATTGATGTGGATATTTTCCACCCTGGGGCACCCCCCGGTCACTTTTTGTGGTGATCCGAGGCTTTTTTGTGAGCCGGCGGCGGCGCTTCCGGGTTACCGCCACCACTGCCGCCGCGCTTTCAGGTTTTTGTGTTGTGGTGGCGGCGGCGTCCTGGAACCTGGAAGCGCTGATGGCCCGCCACCGTGGACATTTTCATCAGCGCTTCCGGGTTCTTGCGCGACACACTTGGGGGCCCCAGGCGACACAGTATTGTGTCGTGACACACAGTTTGGAAAGCCCTGCCCTAGACTGTGCCTCAGGCTTAGAGTCCAACTTAGAATGGATCTGAGCGATTTTATCCTGCAGATGCTCCAAAAATTCTTCTGAACGGTCCTGTAAATGGGTCACTGACTGTACCTGACTCAAAAGAGATCTAGTAATCTTAAACAGGGTCGTCAGGTGGCATTCTGCAGATGCAATAAGAGCTGAGAAATATTCCCGTTTCGCCACTCTTAATGCCATAAGGTAGGCCTTAATAGTGGCTCTAGATTGTGTTCGGTCAGATTCAGTCTTTGTCTTTCTCCAGCAGTGCTCCAGACGTCTCTTAACCCTCTTCAAAACCCTCAGCTCTTCCGTAAACCATGGGGAGTGACAGGTTGAACGTGGCAAGAGAGGTCTCACAGGTGCGATCCTGTCCAAGGCCCCGGCTGCCTCCCTATTCCAGGCTGCAGCCAGGACCTCCGCTGGACCGTGCAGCAGGTCCTTGGGTATAACCCCCAGCTCCCTCTGAAACCTCATTGGGTCCATAAGTCGCCGGGGATGGACCAATCGAATGGGTCCTGCCTCCCTGCGGAGTTCGGGGGCACAGGAGAATCTCAGGGCCACCAGGGCATGGTCTGACCATGACAATGGGGATAGATCTAACTCTCCCCTCAGATCACATTGCCACTGCTCAGACAAGAAAACCAAGTCCGGGGTGGGACCGCTCTCGAGTCGGGTCCCAGATTATCTGGCACAGGCCCATGGCTGCCATGGTAGCCATGAACTCCTGAGCTGCTTCCGAGGCACACCCCAGGGATGGCAAGTTGAAGTCCCCCAGGACCATAAGCCTGGGGAACTCCACCGCCAACCCCGAGACAGCCTCCAGCAGCTCAGGCAGGGAGGTTGCTAGGCAGCAGGGAGGCTGGTACAGTAGCAACACTCCCAACTGTTCTCAGGAACCCAACTTGAAGAACAGGGTCTCACAACCGGCCACTTGCGGAGCAGCGCCCGATGGCCACTATAGATTCTCAGATAACAACCGCCACCTCTCCTCCCCTGCCCAGGTGTCTCAGCTGATGCCACACCTGAAACCCAGCTGGGCACATTTCCGAAAGGGCTACCCCCCCTTCTGGGCCCAGCAAGGTCTCGGTGATACACGCCAGGTCTGTCCCCTCCTCTGCGAGCAAGTCACATATGAGGGGGGCCTTGTTGTTCCCTGACCTGGCATTAAACAGCAGCAGCCGGAGACCAGGGCTCTTGATCTGCTGTCCAGGGCCTGGGTTTGAACTCAGAGGGCCGGAACACGCCACTGGTAACAAACACCTGGGACATCCTCCCCGAAGATGGCCTGCCCTCTGGTTCCCGTTATAACATCCCCGACCCATCACCACCTCAATTGGATAGCCCACCCCACAGCCCCACAGTTTCCTAGTCTAGTAGTCTCCACTCCCGGACCTCCGGAAATCCTGGGTTTAAATAAGGGTCCCTTACCGTATGCATCCATCCTCTCACAATCAGTCAACCTTGGGCAATGGTGGGCCCCCCAGCGCACCAGCTCTTGCTCTTGGCACTGTTGAGTCCCAACCACTGCCCACACTCCGTGACCCCAACGTCTCTCACTAGTCAAGGAGGGGAACCCCAGCAACTCCTACCCACCACCTGTCTCACTCAGGGGTGGGTACTCTTACATACAGACAATCCTAACCCTCCTCCCCATGTCTCTCACCTATGGGGGGAGAATCACATTCACACTAAGGGACCCCTAAACCCTCCACCGCCCTAATAAGATGGGAGTAAGCAGCCCTCCGTTTCGTCCCCTGGGTCCTTTACGGTCTTAAAAACCAGAGGGATGTTACCCCAAAATCATTCCACCAGTCTTCCACCCAGGGCCCTCCATCCATCCTCAAGGAAGCAGGAGGCTCAGCAACCTCCAAGGCCGCCGCCACCCACCAAGGTCCGCAAGGGCTTCCCAAAAGTCCACTGTTGCCCCAAAGCTCGCTGCACTCCATTGCTGTTCCAGTGGGTTATTCAAGTGCTCACTCGCCCCTCAGAAGCCCTCCTCACCGCCGCCGGCTGCAGAAGATCCACCACAAGGCCGCCATGCTCTGCTGCTTGTCACTCGGCCGGGAGGCTCCGCCCGCGAGGTCGACTACCTCACCAAAGCCACCCACTCCAAGGCCACCGGGGATCCGCCAGTGTCCACGGGGGTCCACCAGGGTGCAACAAAAGTCTGCAGGGGGTCACTCAATCCACGTGGGGCTCACCGCCGCCACAAAGGTCTTTCGCTCCGCCCAGGGGGGACCAATTGTCTCTCAACCCCCTGCATAGATCCCAAAAGTCGGGGGAAGCCCACCAGAATCTCTCCTCTAGACCCCAGCCACCAAGACAGGGTCAAGGACTTTCTTTTATATTACTTTTATTTTTATTTATTTATTATCATTTAAATTTATATGACCGCCCAACTCCCCCAATGGGGGACTCTGGGCGGTTTACAATAAAACCAAGGTTAAAATATAAATATATTTATAAAATATAAATATAAAATTACAAATTTTTAACATAATATACTTCCTTTCAGTTATTTGAATAGTCTATCACAGTCATTTTCTCAAGGCTAAAAATACCCTTTCCAGATTATTGTCACTGCCATTCAGTGAAACTGTTCAAATTTCTTTGTACCTCTCTTAATGTATGGTGTCCAGAACTGGTATTTAAAGTGGGGTCTGACCAAAGTGGAATGAAGTCAAACAATTACTTCCCATAATATGGAAATTATAGTTGTGTTGATTCAGCCTAAAACTGCAGTTGCCTTCTTTGCAGCAACATCACTGACTTGAATTCGGTTTGCAATCAACTGCTATTTAAGATCTTTTTCACAAGTACCAAGTAATCCTATAACTGTTTATTTCATGCTTGTTTCCTAATTGAATAGCTTTGCATTAAATTTCTTTATGTCGAGCCTATTTCTCTCATCTGTTAAGTTCATTTTAAAAGCTATTCCACTAAATATTTTGTCATCTGCTAATATAATATGAATTGATGGTTGTTGTGGGTTTTCCGGGCTGTGTGGCCGTGTTCTGGCAGTTTTGGTTCCTAACGTTTTGCCAGTCGCTGTGGCTGGCATCTTCAGAGGACAGGAGCACAGCTAGAAGATTCTGTCTGTGCCCAAGCTTGGCACACAGACAGACACAGAAAGACTTGGGCACAGACAGAATCTTCTAGCTGTGCTCCTGTCCTCTGAAGATGCCAGCCACAGCGACTGGCTAAACGTTAGGAACCAAAACTGCCAGAACACGGCCACACAGCCCGGAAAACACACAACAACCATCGGATTCCAGCCGTGAAAACCTTCGACTATACATAATATGAATTACTTGCACCTCTTCATTCAAGTCAATAATAAACATTTTGAGCAAAAACTGACTCGTCAGTTTTTTTTATTCATTTGATACCTCTGTTCAACTGAATGAACTACTGACTCACACTCTCCAGTACAAATTTCCAGAAACCTATGTATCCATTTAATTGTTACACCATTCAGCCCACTTTTAACTAGCTTGCTAATCAGCACAGCAAGAGGAATTTTGTCAAGTATTTTCCTGAAATCAAGATATACTATGTCTGCAGCATTCCCACAATGTATTAAGGAAGTTACCTTATCAAAAGTGGATTTGGCAGCATACACATTCAAGAAAAAATAAATAAATAAATAATAATAAGTAAGATAAAAGCTAGTTTGGAATAATTTGTTCTTGATAAATTCTTGATAAATTCATGCTGACTTCTGGTAGTTACTACATTATTTTCAAATCAATGATTTATGATCTGTAGAATCTTCCCAGATATCACTTTCAGAATGACTGATATGTAATTTTCTGGATCTTTCTTTTCCCCCCTTTTTGAATACTGGGGACAATATATGCTGTACTCCTATCATCTGCTGCTTCAGTAGTTTTCCAGAATTTCTCAAAAATAATACTTAAGGGTTCAGCGAAATCATCAGTTAGTTCCTTTAGTGTCCTAGGATGTCTCCAGCAAAGGAGATCGTTACCTTGTCGTGGTGCTGGAGCTTGAGCACCTCAATGAAACCATGAGCTAAACCATGAAGGGACACCCAAGACGGGAAGGTCGTGGCAGAGAGGTCAGACTAAATACGATCCCTGGGGAAGGTAATGGCAACCCACCCCAGTATTCTTGCCATGAAAACTAAATGGATCAGTACAACCAAAGATATGTCGGTATACCATCGGAAGATGGGACTCCCAGGTCGGAAGATGGTCAAAATGCTACTGGGGAGGAACAGAGGATACGTTCAACTAGCCCCAGATGTGATGACGCAGCTAGCTCAAAGCCGAAAGGACGGCTAGCGGCCGACGGTGCTGGTGGTGAACGACGAATCCGATGTTCTAAAGATCAACACACCATTGGAACCTGGAATGTAAGATCTATGAGCCAGGGCAAATTGGATGTGGTTATTGGTGAGATGTCAAGCTTAAATGTAGACATTTTAGGTGTCAGTGAACTGAAATGGACTGGGATGGGCCACTTCACATCAGATGACCACCAGATCTACTACTGTGGACAAGAGGACCACAGAAGAAATGGAGTAGCCTTCATAATTAATAATAAAGTGGCTAAAGCAGTGCTTGGATACAATCCAAAAAACGATAGAATGATCTCAATTCGAATTCAGGGTAAGCCATTTAACATCACAGTGATCCAAATATACGCCCCAACCACAGATGCTGAAGAAGCAGAAGTAGATCAGTTCTATGAGGATCTGCAGCACCTACTAGATAATACACCAAAAAGAGATGTTATTTTCATTACAGGAGACTGGAATGCTAAGGTGGGTAGTCAGACGACACCTGGAATTACAGGAAAGCATGGTCTGGGAGAACAAAATGAAGCAGGACATAGGCTGATAGAATTCTGCCAAGACAACTCACTGTGCATAACAAACACTCTCTTCCAACAACCTAAAAGACGACTTTATACATGGACTTCACCAGATGGTCGACACCGAAATCAGATTGACTACATCCTTTGCAGCCAAAGGTGGCGGACATCTATACAGTCGGTAGAAACAAGACCTGGAGCTGACTGTAGTTCAGATCACGAACTTCTTATTGCAAAATTTAGAATCAGACTAAAGAGAATAGGGAAGACCCACAGATCAGTTAGATATGAGCTCACTAATATTCCTAAGGAATATGCAGTGGAGGTGAAGAATAGATTTAAGGGACTAGATTTAGTAGATAGGGTCCCAGAAGAACTATGGACAGAAGTTCGCAACATTGTTCAGGAGGCGGCAACAAAAAACATCCCAAAGAAAAAGAAAACCAAGAAGGCAAGATGGCTGTCTGCTGAGACACTGGAAGTAGCCCAAGAAAGAAGGAAAGCAAAAGGCAACAGTGATAGGGGGAGATATGCACAATTAAATGCAAAATTCCAGAGGTTAGCCAGAAGAGATAAGGAATTATTTTTAAACAAGCAATGTGCGGAAGTGGAAGAAGACAATAGAATAGGAAGGACAAGAGACCTCTTCCAGAAAATTAGAAACATCGGAGGTAAATTCCAGGCAAAAATGGGTATGATCAAAAACAAAGATGGTAAGGACCTAACAGAAGCAGAAGAGATCAAGAAAAGGTGGCAAGAATATACGGAAGATCTGTATAGGAAGGATAATAATATTGGAGATAGCTTTGACGGTGTGGTCAGTGAGTTAGAGCCAGACATCCTGAAGAGTGAGGTTGAATGGGCCTTAAGAAGCATTGCTAATAACAAGGCAGCAGGAGACGATGGTATCCCAGCTGAACTGTTTAAAATCTTGCAAGATGATGCTGTCAAGGTGATGCATGCCATATGCCAGCAAATTTGGAAAACACAAGAATGGCCATCAGATTGGAAAAAATCAACTTATATCCCCATACCAAAAAAGGGAAGCACTAAAGAATGTTCAAACTATCGAACAGTGGCACTTATTTCACATGCCAGTAAGGTAATGCTCAAGATCTTGCAGGGTAGACTCCAGCAATTCATGGAGCGAGAATTGCCAGATGTACAAGCTGGGTTTAGAAAAGGCAGAGGAACTAGAGACCAAATTGCCAATATCCGCTGGATAATGGAGAAAGCCAGGGAGTTTCAGAAAAACATCTATTTTTGTTTTATTGACTATTCTAAAGCCTTTGACTGTGTGGATCATAACAAATTGTGGCAAGTTCTTGGTGGTATGGGGATACCAAGTCATCTTGTCTGCCTCCTGAGGAATCTGTATAACGACCAAGTAGCAACGGTAAGAACAGAGCACGGAACAACGGACTGGTTTAAGATTGGGAAAGGAGTACAGCAGGGTTGTATACTCTCACCCTACCTATTCAACCTGTACGCAGAACACATCATGCGACATGCTGGGCTTGAGGAATCCAAGGCTGGAGTTAAAATCGCTGGAAGAAACATTAACAATCTCAGATATGCAGATGATACCACTTTGATGGCTGAAAGCGAGGAGGAGTTGAGGAGCCTTATGACGAAGGTGAAAGAAGAAAGTGCAAAAGCTGGGTTGCAGTTAAACCTCAAAAAAACCAAGATTATGGCAACGAGCTTGATTGATGACTGGCAAATAGAGGGAGAAAAAGTGGAGGCAGTGACAGACTTTGTATTTCTAGGCGCAAAGATTACTGCAGACGCTGACTGCAGCCAGGAAATCAGAAGACGTCTACTTCTTGGGAGGAGAGCAATGGCAAATCTTGATAAAATAGTTAAGAGCAGAGACATCACACTGACGACAAAGGTCCGCATAGTTAAAGCAATGGTATTCCCTGTAGTAACCTATGGCTGTGAGAGCTGGACCATAAGGAAGGCTGAGCGAAGGAAGATAGATGCTTTTGAACTGTGGTGTTGGAGGAAAATTCTGAGAGTGCCTTGGACTGCAAGAAGATCAAACCAGTCCATACTCCAGGAAATAAAGCCAGACTGCTCACTTGAGGGAATGATATTAAAGGCAAAACTGAAGTACTTTGGCCACATAATGAGAAGACAGGATACCCTGGAGAAGAAGCTGATGCTAGGGAAAGTGGAAGGCCAAAGGAAGAGGGGCCGACCAAGGGCAAGATGGATGGATGGTATTCTGGAGGTGACGGACTCAACCATTGGGGAGCTGGGGATGGTGACGGCCGACAGAGGGCTCTGGCGTGGACTGGTCCATGAAGTCACGAAGAGTCGGAAACGACTGAACGAATAAACAACAACCTAGGATGTAATTCATGTGGCCCAGGAAACCTCATTCAAAGTAAAGAGGTGTTCCTTAATCCCATTTCTATCAATCTCAGACTTGAATCCTGCCTTCAATCATTTCCTTGCCAATATACATACTTTGGGAGTTGGAAACAACAATCAAAACAGGTTTTACCTTGTCTTTGTTAATGTTAGCATTTTGAAATCTTCGTGACGCAGCTAATATTTTTTGTGTGTGTGTGTGGTGGTGTCTTGGAAGAATCTCAAGAAATTAGATGAAAACATTTTAAAACATTTTGCTGAAGCTGCCTTGGATATAATACTATCAGACGTTTCAACTGCTGCAGTAGAAAATATTGTTTGCAAGTTGTTTATGTCCATCTCTTCAGAAACTAATATTGGAGATATCAGATGGGACATGTTCCAGAAGATTATTGATGTTGGCCCCAACACAGTCTATTCTTCAACTCAGCATTTTATGGGCACATTCTCCATGCGTGGGGTTGACATGACCGCACTGCAAATTGGGATGTTCCATCTCCAGATGCAGGTTATGATGAGAGATTCAGGGGAGAATAACTGTACTGAAATGGATCAGTGTCATCAACTACAACTCTCTACTTAATGAAATGTAACTTTTAACAAACCTTGGCTGTGAATGGACTGATAGATGTAGATGTATAAAAGTACATGAGAATTAACATAAGAGTGTGGGAATCTGATGGTGAAGGACACATAGACATTATATGATCCTAGATCAGTGCTTCCCAAACTCCCGCCGTTGGCGACACACCAACAGCGGTGGCGGCATGCATGGCGGTGAGCGCAGCGGTGGTGGCCTCGTGTTTTGTGCTAAAACCCGGAAGCACTGATGGCGTGCCGTCACCGCCGCACACGCTGCCACAGGGGCGGCGGCAATGCGCCATCAGCATTTCCGGGTTTTGTTGCGACACTCTTGTGTCGCGATGCACAGTTTGGAAAGCTATGTCCTAGATTCATAGAGTATAAGGGTTGGAAAGGATATTGGAGATCATCTGCAGGAATCTAGTACTACTGTACAGCATCCTCAACATATGGCCATTCAGTCTGTGACCTCCTTTTTCATTGTTAAAACTCATTTACTGTTATGACTTTTTTCTTCATATTTAGTAGAAATCTACTTCCTAAACCCATTGTTCCTTCTCCTGTCTTTGAACAACTCTGAACAATTCTTCCTTGCATTCTCCATGACAGCCTTTTAGATACCTAAAAACAGGTATCACATTTCAAAACCTCTTCTCTAGGCTAAACCCATGTCTCCAACCAGTTTTTTCTTGCAGGCTCCTTACCATTATGTTTCTGGTTCTCTGGACCCACTTCAGTTCGTCAATGTACGCCAACTGCACTCATTCCTGGACTGGAAGGCCTCGTTCACAGTCATTCATATCTTGCTCACTTCTCACTTGGATTACTGCAATGTGCTCTCCATGGGGCTGTCCTTGAAGATCATCTGGAAGTTACAACTAGTCCAGAACGTGGCAGCACTCTCAGTCTCGGGTGCCCCTCGGTTTGCCCATTTTATACCACAGTTGCATGAGCTGCACTGGCTCACCGTTTTTTCCCCAAGTGCAATTCAAGATGCTGGTTATCAGCTTTAAAGTCCTGCATGGCACAGGAGCAGGTTATTTGTGGAACCACCTCTCCCCGAGGGCGTCTGCCTGTTCCACAAGGTCGGATAAAGTGAGCACACTCCAGGTCCCTTCCCTTAAATGCTGCCACCTAGTAGGACCTAGGAAGCATGCTTTTGCCATGCAGGCCCCTGCCTTGTGGAGCACCCTCCATCTGAGATCCGGAAGCCACCCCCCACTCTTCCTAGCTTCTGGAAAGCCTTAAAAAGCTGGATCCTCCCCCAAGCATTGATATAGGGTGAAGCTGGATCCCAGTGAGTGTACTTGATATAATGGGGAGTGTCACTTAAGGCGCTATGATTTTAAAATTTCTAGATTGGCCTTCCAAGTCAGCAAATGTAAAACCCATAGACAAAACGTTATTTTCAGCTGGGTTTTTCCAACCTCAAGAAGTGTATTTATATACATTATATAGATATTTGAGGACAGATTTGGCTATTTCAGTTTATGCTACATTCCCTCTAATAATTTTGACTGATCAGGAAACAACAAAGTTTTTCTGATTTGATCATGTTTGTATTACATCATGAATTTATGATGTAATGCCGTAAAAATTGATGAGGTAAGAATCACCAAACTCAGAAAATATATTCATCCTTAAAGGTAATGGTATTTAAAAAAATTATTATTATTATTATTATTATTATTATTATTATTATTATCTTTACGGTCCAACACCAAAATGTACATTAACACTTATACAAGAGTTAAAATGCATGCATAAAAATCACATCACTCTCTCTCAGCCCAACTCACCTCACAGGGTGGTTGTTGTGGGGAAAATAGGAGGAGGAAGGAGTATTAGGTATGTTCGCTGCCTTGAGTTATTTATAAAAATAATAAAGGTGGGATAGAAAATAAATAAATAAATAAATAAATAAATAAATAAATAAATAAATAAATAAAATCAAGACAGAACTGTGAGGGAGGCATCACTCAGTTTCCACAGGCTAAAGCTACCAATAGAAATTTTGCCACCATCCTTGATACAGCTAAAAATTGATCACTTAAAACAGGGGTTGGCAACCTGTGGTCCGCAGGCTCTTAGGAAGTGGGCCGCAGGGTGAGCCGGAGCAGCTGATTGGTGGGGGCCCAGAAGGGGAAACACCTCCACCTATCAGCGTGCATCAAAGAAGGGTGGAGGCGGGCCGAGGAGCACCCCCGCCAATCAGCCTCCCCTCGCGGCGGGCGCTTTTTCGCCTCGGATCATCGCAAAAAGTGACAGTGGGGGGGCGCCCCAGGGTGGAAAATCTCCATGCCGATCAGCTGTGCAGCGGGGAAGCGGAGGTGTGCCCGAGCTACCCGGTAGGGGCTGAAAAAACTGCAGGGAGCAAAAGTGGGGGGAAGGAAAAGTCCACCCCACTGGGGTGCCCCTTCGAAAGGGCAGGCTCTGGGGACCCCAAAAATGCCCTCAGTGCCAGGAAAAAACGCTGCACAGAGCAGCAGGCCTGCAAACCCTGCCCCCCATCCATCCGATTGGCTGCCGCCCACAAACCCTGCCCCCCCGGTCCTTGGAAAAAAATTTCCGATGGAAGTGGTCCCTGGTGCCAAAAAGGTTGCCGACCCCTGACTTAAAAGAAAATCTGTGATCTCATCACGTGGGAAAATAAAATTCCTAATAATTGGGGATATGAGTTCTAATCACATGCATATAGGACATCACCTGAATATGTAAATCCTAGACCCTTGGCTTAAATTCTGCTGGGTTTTATTGGGGCCTAGGATAAGTGAGGCTGCTTTTGACAAACCACAGTATATCAGATCTTGGTCAACTTATCATCACAGAGTGGATTCAAGTCTATTGTTCAGAGTAAAGTGAACCAAAGGTCCACTTAAGCAGCATAATCTTGCACAAGCCTCAAAAAAGATACAGTCCAATTCTAATCATGTTAGAGCATTAGAAGCTGAGTGAGAGATGCATGCTATTGTGTTTAGAAATTTAGATGGTATGGAATCCAAAGTTGATATTGACTTATAGTTACACAACTAAGTTCCATAAAGCATTCATACCCAGACCTTTGGCCTTGGATAACTTAATGGCAACTGGGATGAATTTATTCCCATACAAGCTTGCAAATCTGTTAATTGGTAGAGATGCTTTTGGGGCCCTTGTAGATAGTTCCTTCACTTGATCACTCCATCAGGTAGAGCAGCGCTTTCCAAACTGCCGTTGGCGACACACCAACAGTGGTGGCGGCGCAGGGGGGCGCGGCGGCGGCGTGCACGGTGGCAGTGGCCTCGCTAAAACGTGGAAGCGCTGATGGCGCGCCGCTGTCGCCGCCGTGCACGCCGCCGTGCACGCTGCCGCTTCGCGACACACTAAAGTGTCGCGACACGCAGTTTGGAAAGCTATAAGGTAGAGGATTGAAAATAAATACCTAAACGTTTAAAGGATTTCACCTCTTGATAGTTCTTCCATTTATCATCTGTCTAGTCAAGAGATTGAGGCACCTTCTGGAAAATGATTTTTCTTTTTGAGTGGTTTATTTCTAGATATTCTCTGTCACAATAGGCTGATAATGCCCTAAGGCATATACACAGCCCAACTTTAGATGTAGAGAGAAAGGCTGTATCATCCTCATATGGCTGAATAGTTTTGGGGGGTATTTTTCAAAATGCATCATTTTACTTGCTTCTTTATCAAATTATAATTCTTAACCATTTTTAAGTATGATAAATAGATTTTAAAAAAGACTGTTCAGAAGAAATAACATTAAAGGAAAAACAGCACAGAAAAGAAAAAGGAAAACAAGGAAATGCAGGTACCAGTTCATTAAGATACACAGGCAGCTTCCATGATAGATATTTAGTGTGAAATTGCCATTTCCCAATAACTTACATTTTTTTGTTGTTTTATAAAATTTGTTATCAGAGTTATGGAAAAATATTGAGAGACAAGCAAAACTGAAAGCTTGCAGTAAAAAGTTGCTTTATTTAAAACAAAAGAATAAGATGAGCCTTGCATCTTCTTCAGCCGAAGGAGGCATGGTTGATTAACATAAGCTATTTACATTGAGATAGCAGAGTAGAGAGAGAACAAAAGGCATTTACATTTTAAATCCTTAACTTGAGTAGCACCTGAGTGGATAGGATCTGGCATGTGACCACTCACCTAGGCAACAGATTCCCAATATGGGCAAAGCTCTAACAGGTAATTCTGATTGGCTCAAGTAAGCCAGACTACTAGGCTCCAAAGGTAAATTAACATTCCTGAGGAAAGGGGGGTGAACATGTGCTCCTGAGCCCAAACAGGAAAAAAGTTTGAGGCCTGGTTTTTTTAAAACTAGCCTTCCATATTTCTTTAAGACACAAAAAATATATGCAACACATTTTCTATATCCTCCCATACTTTCCCACTTTCTATTCTTTTCATTGTCACCAAATATCCAACTCCTTTGAGAAAGATGGAACAAAATAGCACATTCTCTATAGCTGTTAATGCCCAAAATCTACTTTTCCACCATTTCAAGAACTTTGATTTTGATATTGGCAGTGACATAATAGACAAGTGAAATATTATCGCTCAGTGCCTACTACAAATGTCATACTGAATATATTCTATCTTATATTCATTGATCTTGAGTATCTAAATATTAGTTAAATAATTCTTAAATGATATTGTTCTGTAATTTGGGGGGGGGTATTTCCAGTTAATGAGATTTTAACAACAGGGTTGGTTCCCTCCCCACACACCTTTAAACACTTTCAGACTATCCTTCTGATCCAAAACAAACATTAAACAGTTGGTTAACATGTCATGGTTATTCATGGACAGTTATGCTTAAAGAAATAACTACTTAACACCAAAATAATTCTTTTTTTAAAATTAATGTTCATTTTATCAAAATTTGGCTTGATGAAAAGATCTGGATTCACACCATGAAAAAAGACAGATACCGAAGTGTATTCCATATTTTCGAAAAAGGAAGACTGCTTTGCACATGAGATGTTCCTCCACACACACACAAAAAAGAAAAATCAAATCTCTTACTTCAGAAAAGTACATTATAAACATGAACAAAATTCCTCTACGTTGCCTAGATTTGCTAACTCCTGCTGAAATCAATCTTGGATATTCCTCCATCTTATTTATCACTACCCACTTGCCTGCAACTCGAGGCAGCTTACGGAAGATTAAAAGATTGGTAAAAAAAAAAAAAGACAATAAAAGACAAACGTGCTGGGGAGGAAAAACAAGATCAAATATACAGCAATTAATGGTTACATCTCTCTTACACAGTGATTAGCAGGACCACACACTGTCCTAGCCCCAGGGCCTGTGCGAAAAACTAGGTCTTAAGTGCCTTCCTAAATGCCAGCAGGGTTGGGGCCATATGGATTTCAGGGACTGGGGAAGATGCAGTTCCAAAGGGCAGGTACGGCAACAGAACAGACCCAACTCCTGGGTCCCATAGGGTGATGTTGCTTTATTGATAGGACCCCAGACACGTGATACATTTACCTACATTTATGCATGTGTGTACCCAAAAAGCAGGATAGGGACATGAAAGGACAAAACAAACAACTTTATATTAATTTTATTAACTACTCATTAAAATTCATCATAAAATAGTACCCCATTTACAAAATTGATACCCATCTACACAGACCAGTCATTTTCTCTCTCACATACACACAAAATGACTCAGAGATATACATACATATTCCCTTTTTCCTGTAGCAAAAACAGTTTTTTTTACAAAAAGGAAAAATACAGGATGAAGTAAGGGAAGCAGCAGCTGTACTGGAAACACAAGGAAGGAAAAAGGAACAAAACTGAACAGGAATGAAGCAAGGGGAAGAGATAACTGGACAGGAAAAGAAAAGAGAAAAGTTTTGTTCAGTCATTATGAAAGGGTTAAATTCACCAGGCAAACAGCACCTTCCAAACAAAGCTAATTTGTTGGCTATATTTCAAAGACAGCCATCATAGCCATTTGCACCTTTTGTTCATTCCTTGGTTTTCAACCACTTCTCATCAGTGAATGTTAGATAAAATCCCTCCTCCCATTCACAAATAATTATTTTCATGAGCAAATGTCTCTTCATAAATATGGTAAAAATAAGGAATACAGTGTGAAACAGTGATAGAGATAGAGATATATAAAATTTACCAGAACATTATAAGATGCTAAGAAGCACTAGACCAGGGGTTCTTAACCTGAGGTCCACAGCCTCCTTCGGGATCCATGGATATATTTCAGGGGGTCCATGAACTCCATCCATCCATCCAATTTATAAGGTCACCCATCTATCCAAGAAACTCTGGGTGGCGAACAAGATAAAAACAAAGAATTCCATTAAACCAATAAATAAACAAATAAAACTGTATCAAGTCTCAATAAAACTACAAAACCGCTAATTATATAAACCCATTCCAGAAAACCCATGCTAACACACACAACGCCAACTCTTGGGGGAAGAGCCAGGTCTTCACAGCCTTGTGAAAGGCCAGTAGAATAGGGGCTGTCTGTATTTCAGGAGGGAGGCTGGTGCCAGGTGCCATTACAGAGAAGTCACATTTCTGGGGACCCACCAGATCATGCTGTTTTATTAATGGTACCTGGAACATGCCCACTCTGCCAGTTCTGGTGGGGTGGACAGAAACCACTAGAAGAGGCAATCCCGCAAGTAACCTGGTCCCATGCCACGTAGGGCTTTAAAGGTGACAACCAGCACCTTGAATTGCACCCAGAAGCCTACTGAGAGCCAGTGCAGATGACGTAGCAACAATGTTACATGGCATATCATGGTGTGCCCAAAACTGCACATATTGCTGCATTCTGGATCAGCTGAAGCTTCCGAATGCTCTTCAAGGGCAACCCCATGAAGACCATGTTGCAATAGTCCAATCTGGAGGTGACTAAGGTGCGAGTGACCGTGAGCAGCACCTCTCAATCGAGGAATTAACCTCTAACTGAAATTTAGCTTGTCTTGTTATTGGTGTGATGAATTAATAAAGAAGCCCCTATATTACATTAAATATTTATTTTTTAATATTTTGATAACCGTGAGCATAATTTGTTTCCTTTGTAATGTAGTCTATATCAAGATATTTTATGCACTTAAACACGTTTTTCTGAGAAGGCGTCCATAGGTTTCACCATGGGGTCCAGGGCACAAAAAGGTTAAGAACCCCTGCCCTAGACTGTGGAATATAAATGTAATAAATAAATAAACTTTGAGAGTGTGTTTATAGGAATATGTTGTCCTTGAATTATACAGTTGCAATCAAAATTATTCAACCCCCATTGCAAATCAGGTTTATTGTCAAAATTTACAGACTTTCAGCTGTTTGCAATGAACAAATCAAGCAAAAGCAATTGAAATAGCTCAACACAAGGAATGCTTCAAGTGGTTTCCCCAAATTCAACTGAAAATGCAACTGATAATGACTTCTCCAGTCTCAAAATTATTCAACCCCCTGAATAGAATCTGTCACAACAGCACACATACTGTACAGCAGGGCTTCCCAAAGTGCCGCCGCTGGCGACACACCCGGCGACGGCGCGGGGGGGCGTGCGGCAGCGCGCGCACGGCAGCGGCGCGGGAGGGGCATGCGGCGGGGCGGGGGGCGTGCGGCAGCGCGCGTGCATGGCGGCCGCCGTGCACACGCGCGCCGCTGCTTCCAGGTGGTGTGGCGACACACCACGCTGTGTGTGGCGACACACTTTTGTGTCGCGACACAGAGTTTGGAAAGCTCTGCTGTACAGTATGCAAAACAGGTGTTTTCTCAAGCACACCTGATGCAATTAATCAAGGGCTTCATTAGTTGCACCAGGTGTGCTTGAGCTGGAACACATGAAATGCCTGAACTGGCTGGGGGTTTGTTGAGTGTCACGACTGACATAGGATGACCGTATTTCCTTGAGACAAAAACGGGACAAAAGGAACCGAGAACCGGAAGTAGCTGGAGCGGTGTGAAAGAGACAGAGCAGCTGATTGGAGGGAACCTGGAAGAGGAATTGCCACCGCCTATCAGCGTGTGGCAAAAAGGGAGTGGGAGGGAACCCGGAAGAGGAATCGCCTCTGCCTATCAGCGCGCGGCAAAGGAGGTGGGAGTTGGAGGGAACCCGGAAGAGGAATTGCCTCCGCCTATCGCGCTGCTTGGCCCGCCTCTCCCACCTCCTTTGCTGCACACTGATAGGCGGAGGTGATTCCTCTTCTGGGTTCCCTCCAATCAGCTGCTCTGGCTCTTTCGCACCACTCCAGCTACTTCCTTTTTTATATATATACTTTTTTATTGAGATTTTAAAATATACATAGTTAAAAGTTTGAAACGAAACGGAAATAGAAATACAAATCAAAGAAGGGAAGAAAAAAGTGTAGAAAAGCAAAGCAAAGAAATAGAAAAATAGAAAAAGATATAGAAATTAGTCGACTTCCGATCTATCTATGGTCATAGGAATACATAAAAGAAAAATTTTTTACATGCTAGCATTTGATATAATATTCATATACATTTCTTGTCTAATATATTTTATTTATATATAATCTAATCATCAAAACCCCATGCAAGCTTTGCTCCACCTGCATTTTGCAAATAGTCCATCAATGGTTTCCTCTCTTTAAGATAACGATTTGAATTTTCTTTTAGTAAACATGTCAATTTATCATTTTCTGCCATATCCATTAATTTTAGCATCCATTCTTGTATTGTTGGTAACGTTTGATTTTTCCAATTTTGCGCATAAAGAAGTCTTGCTGCTGTAATCATATATTGTGTAATTCTAATAAATTGTTTTTCTGTTTGTACATCTAATAGTCCAAGTAAAAATATTTCTGGTTTAAATGGAATTCGTGTTTGTAATATATTTTGCATCAATGAATGTATTTCACTCCAAAATTTCTTTGCCACTTTACATGTCCACCACATATGGTAAAAAGACCCCTCTTGTTTTTTACATTTCCAACATATGTTGGAAACATTCCCATACATTTTAGCGAGTTTTTGTGGGGTCATGTACCACCTATACATCATCTTATAAAATTTTTCCTTCAAATTATATCACAAAGTAAATTTTAATCCTTTGTTCCACATGTCTTCCCATTGTTGCATTTGTATATTATGTCCAATATTTTTTGCCCATTGTATCATACAGTCTTTAACTTGTTCCTCCACCATTTCTCCTTTTAACAATAATTTATATATTTTAGCAATTAGGTGGTCATCTGTTTCACATAGTTGTATCTCAAACTCTGATTTAGTTTGTTCAAATTCCAATTTTTTTATCTAATTTAAATTTCTCTATAAGTTGCATATAAGAAAGCCATTGAAAAGTATATCCTTCTTGAGCAAGTTCTGCTTTTGATTTTGTTACATAATGCCCTTGTTCTTTTTTTAAAAAATCCTTGTAAGTCAGCCACTTATCCTTATTTCTTACTTCTGTTCTGTGAAATGCTTCTTGCGTAGAAATCCGTAGGGGTCTCTTATAACATAAGCTACCACTCCAGCTACTTCCGGCTCTCAGTTCCGGCTCTCAGAGTCTAGCCTGGCAGCAGGGACAGACTAGTTCCTGACAGGTTTTTTAAAAAACAGGACAAAATTTACTTTTATATTAAAACGACGGGACGGTCCCGAAATGTTAAAAAAAAACGGGACTGTCCCATTCAAAACGGGACGTATGGTCAGCCTACTTTGACTGCATGTTAGAAATATGGCTAAGTCAAAAGAATGGTCCAAAAAGGGAAGAGATCGTCACCCTTCACAAACAAGGGACAGGATACAAAAAGATAGCGAAGGCACTGAATGTTCCTAGAGACACCGTTCGAAGCATAGTTCGCAAGTTTAAAGTGAAAGGAACAGTGGTTACACTACCTGGATGGGACAGAAAAAGGAATCTGTCAGTGGCTGCAACCAGATTTCTGAGAAGGCAGGTTGAGAGAAACCCTCGAGTGACTGCAAAAGACCTGCAGCAAGACTTGGTGGCAACAGGCACTGAGGTTTCAGTGAGCACAGTAAGGCACGTACTAAACACAGAAGGTGTCCATGCCACAACTCCAAGACGTACACCACTACTGACCCAAAAGCACAAGAAAAGTCAGCTCCAATATGCTCACAATCATATAAATAAGCCACAGAAGTTTTGGGATTCTGTTCTGTGGAGCGATGAAACAAAACTGGAACTTTTCAGCCCAATGGATCAGCAGTATGTCTGGAGGAGGAAGAATGAAGCATATGCTGAAAAGAACACTCTGCCTACAGTTAAGCATAGTGGTGGCTCGGTGATGCTCTGGGGCTGCTTTGCACCCTCTGGCACTGGAAACCTGCAGCGTGTGGAAGACAAGATAGATTCATTGAAGTATCAGGAAATCCTAGGAGAAGACATCATGCCGTCTGTAAGGAAGCTGAAGCTTGGGCGTCATTGGACCTTTCAACAGGACAATGATCCCAAGCATACCTCAAATTCCACTAAGGCTTGGATGCAGAAGAAGTCCTGGAAGATTCTACAGTGGCCATCACAGTCACCTGACTTGAACCCCATAGAAAATCTCTGGTGGGATTTGAAGAACGCGGTTGCAGCACGCAAACCCAAAAATATTACTGAATTGGTGGCCATTGATCATGAGGAATGGGCTAGGATTCCTCAGGAGTGCTGCCAGAAGCTGGTGTCTGGCTATGCATCTCATTTGCAGCAGGTCATAACAGCAAAAGGGTGCTCTACTAAGTACTGAAGATGCTTGCCATGAAGGGGTTGAATAATTTTGAGACTGGAGAAGTCATTATAAGTTGCATTTCCAGTTGAATTTGGGGAAACCACTTGAAGCATTGGTTGTGTTGAGCTATTTCAATTGCTTTTGTTTGATTTATTCATTGCAAACAGCTGAAAGTCTGTAAATTTTGACAATAAACCTGATTTGCAATGGGGGTTCAATAATTTTGATTGCAACTGTAAATAGATGCTGGTTTTTATTGTTATGGTGCAATCTGCAAATAAGATTCATAAATTTAGAACGCTTCTCTGTAATAAGGAACTAGAGACAAAAGTTTTCAAAATATGCATGTTTCTACATGAACAAACCAGTCCAATAATTGTTTGCAACACATCTAATACGGGGAAATGTTGAAATCTGGGATCATATTAACCACTGATCAGTGACTTAATCTACCATGATAGTTAGGCAGTGTGTGTGTGTGTGTGTGTGTGTGTGTGTGTGTGTGTGTGTGTGTGTATCTACGCATGTATGTATATATGGCTGAGGAATTCTGGGAGTTGAAGTCCACACAGCTTGAAGTTGCCAAGGTTGAGAAACACTGATATAAGCTATGTATCTACATATTTGTGGTGAATGTGCGTGTATGTACACCTACAGAAACACAGAACAAGAAAAACAAGGCAACTCTATTGCACCCCCACCCCCAGATTGAAGTAACTTGTCTTTCAAGAAACTTGAAGATGGTGTCAAAAGCCCACTGACTTCTCTACTTAAAGCTTTGCTGCCAGGTCGCCAAGAAGGACCAAGATCTTGCCGCAGAATCCCTGCTGCAAGATGAGAAAATAATTTCCTCCCACTGTAAACACAGGAGACTGCCAGCTCCCAGACACACTAGAGATAAGGCCTCACTCTCCAGATAAGCTGTCTTATTCAGCCCTTTGACTGCTGTTGGCAGATAAGAGGCTCTGGATGGTTAGAACAGGCCTGTTGGGGGAGAGGGAGAGAAATAAAGCGAGGGAGTAACTGAACATAGAAGCCAACCGTTCTCGTTGTAAGGAGAGGCAAAAAGGACTGAAATGGGGGGAAAGTCTTTGTTTTTATAGAGATCATGTTTCTCTGCTCATTCATGGTTGGTGCAGGCTTGGAAGGCAGAGTGACCTGCGTGCACTGAAATCATCAAGGGATAAGAGGCAAGTTTTCAAGAAGTGGATTGCTTGACTCAGCTCGTCGTTAAGCAGGGCTGGGCACATTTTAGACGTCATTCCAAAAACTCCCACCCAAATGAGTAAAACACAGCCAAATTCAAAACATTGAAAAAGATACCTAAACTAAGTATTCTCCCTTAATAATATTGTTATTAGGCCAACCCAGAGCTTGCTTGCTTTATTTATTTGATTTATTTTTATCCTGCCTTTTTGGTCAACTCATTCGTACATACCGAATGCTCCCACCTCCTATTTTCCCCACAACAACCACCCTGCGAGGTGGGTTGGGCTGAGGGAGAGGGACTGGCCCAAGGTCACCCAGCTGGCTTTCATGCCTAAGGCAGGCCTAGAACTCACAGTCTCCTGGTTTCTAGCTCCACACCTTAGCCACTGCACCAAACCGGTGCAAACTTTTGCATTCTCCAGAATTCTTCCCCAGTCAGACTAGTAAATAAAGTGAAGGAACAGGAAAATAAAAGTGGCTGGTACTAAAACATTATGGAACCCACCGTTAGCTCTTCTTTAGAAGAATGTGGGGGAAGCTGCAGACATCACACTGCATGCATTGATGGGATGGTTTCTAGTTGCAGCTAAGCCTTCTGGGATGAAAGAAAAAAACGATTCCCTCAGTTTTTGGAAACAAAATCCAACCGTTACTCAGATCTATCTCAATCCGTCAGAGAAATTCATCAGGACCTTGTTAGGCAGAAAACAGATTTTAAAAAAAGATACTGGCAGTTCTTGTGTTAACAAAGGTGGAGATCATTTTAGGTTGCTTACTGGAATGATTTCTGTAACACCGTCAATATATGTGCTTAAGGTATATTGTCAGGCTTATTTATCTGACAAAGTACTATTCACTCCCTAAACAAAGTAACTCTTCAAAATAGTTTTTAAAAACCTAAGCTTCTTTGCTAAGATAATCCAATAAAAGAATCTTCCTCACTACCGCTTTATTTCCTTCTATTTTGAGCTAAATTGGAAAAGAGGATACCAAAATAGCCTTAAGTTACTGGGAATAAAAATCAACAGAGTATCCTGTGACATTTCAAAGACTAAAATGTTAAACATTATGTACATTATAAGATGAACAAAACAGTCAGATAAATTAGTGAAAAGTCTCACCCCAATATTACGTTTATTCATTTGATTTTTATCCGGTCCATAGCATCTCCTTCCTCACAGTAACCCTGTAAGGCAGGTTGACCTACAGTCACCCCGAGAACTTCTGTGGACGAGGTTGGGTCACCCTGGTTCTAGTCCAACGCCTTAACCCAGTGTTTCTCAACCTTGGCCACTTGAAGATGTGTGGACTTCAACTCCCAGAATTCCCCAGCCAGCATGGGGAAGTCCCCCATGGCTGGCTGGGGAATTCTGGGACTTGAAATCCACACATCTTCAAGCGGCCAAGGCTGAGAAACACTGCCTTAACCACTACATAACACTAGTTCTCCCAATAGCTAAAAGTCCTGTTACAGGAAACAGCCACCACAGACTTCACACATCCTGAAGGAAAGATGCATTTCATATCATATCACCGCTAGTTCAGTATTTTTCCATTGCAAATAAGTTTGCATATGTGGCTGTTAAAAACAATTAAATAATGATCTTCTAGCTCAGCCTTTCCAGATTTAGTGTCCCCAAATAAGATAGACTGCAACTCCCTTAATTCCCAAGCCAACACCCAAAATAGGAATTTTGTTCTACACCTTTTCATGTAACAAACACACACTAACTGGAGATGTAATTTGGATGTGTGTGTATGAAACAAATATATAAAATAATACAGCTGTGGATGACTTTGAAGATAAACCTGTCAACGCAACAGAATACAGCTACTGCTTGGGAGGAGTTGTTTACATGGTGAACTTAACCCTTCTGTCATACATAGAGAGCATTCATTCTCTCTCTCTCTATATATATACACACACACACACACACACACACACACACATATATACACACACACACACCATATATATATATATACACACACACACACACATACACACACA
Organism: Charina bottae; assembly: GCA_023362775.1. Taxonomy (NCBI): domain Eukaryota; kingdom Metazoa; phylum Chordata; class Lepidosauria; order Squamata; family Charinaidae; genus Charina; species Charina bottae. Next base: position 73,567,598 of record JALMGJ010000001.1, on the reverse strand, counting down.
CACACACACATACATATGTAACAGTAAAGGTGCTCATCTCCGTTTCTTAGCCGAAGAGCCAGCACTGTCCGAAGACGCTTCCGTGGTCATGTGGCCGGCATGACGCATGCGGAACACTGTGTGTGTGTGTGTGTGTGTGTGTGTGTGTGTGTATATGCTGTTTATATATGTATACATATATACATATGTATATGTATGTATGTATACATATACATATATTTGCCTCTTTTTCTGCCAACCTAGCAATTCGAAAGCATGCAAATGCAAGTAGATAAATAGGTACCACCGGTGGGATGGTAACAGCGTTCCACGTGCGTCATGCCGGCCCCATGACCACGGAAGCGTCTTCGGACAGCACTAGCTCTTCGGCTAACAAACGGAGATGAGCACCGCCCCCTAAAGTCGGACACGACTGTGCAGGGGAAAACCTTTACCTTTACCTATTCTTTCTTTTGTGGGAATCATCTTAAATTCAGGGTTACCTTCATTTCAGGTAAATACACTGTGTATGTCTCTACCTTACTGGCAGAGTCTTTTCAGGCAATGTGTCCATGGCTGTTGAGAATGGGGATCAAAAAAGTTACAATGGCAGGCATGGCCATGTAATCGAAGTCCCATTCTCATTTATTTATTTATTTATATTTCTAACTTATATCACCGCCCATCTCCCCCTATTCTAGAGGGGACTCTGGGCGGTTAAATACCCATCAGAGACATGAAAAAGAGGCCAGGCTTCAATCGCAGACATCTTTCCTCTTTTTAACACCCCCCCCTCACAGATGCCAATGAATCTGTCATTTGAAATCACCCAAAATCTTCCAAGACAAATCTCATGACATATCCAAGATTTCAGTCCAACATCTTTATTTGAGGGTTTCAGGCACCCCTTAGGAATTACTAATACATTGGCACTTATGGGCATCTGCTCTGTGGTCACTCTATAAGGTCTGATAGTTAATGCATCTCTATAGGTAACTGGCTTTCCCAGCAACTAAACTGTTTTGCAGGGTGCAGTTGTAAAACTTTCACCTGGAAATAAGACCCACTGAATTCAGCAGGGTTTATTTCTCAGGAGACAAGCATAGGATTGCATGTAAGACTGCTAACAATCCAATAGATGGGGCATCCATAATCCAGTTCTAAATTAGTCATTTCCTTATCAGCCATTGCAAAGAGTGGATTAGCACAGAGTGGCCCAATTCTTACAACATCCTTAATTGGAAAATAGGCGGTTGGTGCATTGTGAGAGCACCCAGAAGGTGTCAATTAATGCAGTCAATTGTCCCAGGATTGGATTTAATTTAGTCTTGCATAAAGTTAAATCAATTCCACTTAGTCAGCAGCCTTGCGGGGACATCAAAGCCCAGTCAATTGCTCCGTTTTGCCTATCTGGTCCTTCAAAAATAAGAGCAAAGGGAAAGAATGGCTGAAAAAGTGAAAGCAAGACTCCATTACCAAACTCACTGCCAAGGCCTGCTAATACTAATCCCACCTTCCAGAGCTTGAGTACAGGCAGTCCTTGCTTAACCACCATTCATTTAGTGACGGTTTGGACTTACGACGGTGCTGGAAAAAAATTACTTATGACCGGTCCTCACACTTACGACCGTCCCAGCGTCCCCGCAGTCATGTGACCACAATTTGGGCACTTGGCAACTGGTTCGCATTTATGACCATTGCAGCATCCCATGGTCATGTGATCACCATTTTCAACCTTCCTGCTAGCAAAATCAATGGGGGACCACGTGATTTGCTTAACAACCATGTGGTTTGCTTAATGCCCACGGTTATTTGCTTAACAACCGCCACAAAAAGGTCGTAAAATCAGGTCGGATTCGCTTAATGACTACTTTGCTTAGCAACCAAAATTCCAGCCCCAATTGCGGTCATTAAACGAGGACTACCTGTACAGTCACCAAGCTAGCATACGGCTGCCTCGCTGACCAATGCAAAGAACTGATGTAATGAAGTACTCTACAGATACAAGGGCCTTTGCCATGGAGAAAATAGAGGAGGATCTACATTCCCCAAACGACATATTTTGACCTAGTTACTTTGATCACGTGCTGCCAGAACCCACTGGAAAGGAGATTTGACTGGCCTTGCAGCTAACTGGGCTAGCTGTGTTGTACGAACAGGGCCATTGATGGAGAACGACAATCGTCAAGCAAGGCTGATATTAGCCTTACTTGTAGTACAACAGCAACAACCTAGTTTAAACACTCCTCCTTTGCTCTGCCTTTGGAAATTGAACTCATCTGGCATTTCCAAATCTTGAGGCACATGCCTTGCCCAGTGAACTTGCTAGTCCCAACTTTAGAGATCCAGATCCATGAAACTCTGCAAGGTTGTATGAAACTGTTTTAATGTGCAGAAGTAGGACCTCTCTTGTTTTGTGATTTGGGGGCTATTTCACAAAACTTTATAAATGGTACCTGCTGTTAGGTGTAATGAAAATTATGCAATCTACAAGGTTACAAGTGAATTGATTAAATAAGCACATATAATTTACAGCTTGCAATTACCAAGGAAACTTATCCTTCTCCCAGCCATTTGGTGAGGACTTCAAAAGTGAATAAAGGCATTTATAGGAGCATTCATGCTGCCATAAATTAATCAGGTTAATTTGTCTCTTACTAAAATAGCATGTTTACCTGAGTAATAAGAATTCCTTCCTGCCTGTATTCAGCATGAGAACAAATCTTTAGCTTCATTTGTCTTCAGAGATATTGTCATATTTTTGTTGTTTATTCGTTCATTCGCTTCCGACACTTTGTGACTTCATGGACCAGCCCACGCCAGAGCTTCCTGTCGACTGTCACCATCCCCAGCTCCTCCAAGGTCGAGTCCGTCACCTCCAGAATATCATCCATCCATCTTGCCCTTGGTCGGCCCCTCTTCCTTTTGCCTTCCACTTTCCCTAGCATCAGCATCTTCTCCAGGGTATCCTGCCTTCTCATTATGTGACCAAAGTACTTCAGTTTTGCCTTTAATGTCATTCCCTCAAGTGAGCAGTCTGGCTTTATTTCCTGGAGTATGTACTGGTTTGATCTTCTTGCAGTCCAAGGCACTCTCAGAATTTTCCTCCAACACCATAGTTCAAAAGCATCTATCTTCCTTCGCTCAGCCTTCCTTATGGTCCAGCTCTCACAGCCATAGGTTACTACGGGGAATACCATTGCTTTAACTATGCGGACCTTTGTTGTCAATGTGATGTCTCTGCTCTTAACTATTTTATCAAGATTTGCCATTGCTCTCCTCCCAAGAAGTAGACGTCTTCTGATTTCCTGGCTGCAGTCAGCGTCTGCAGTAATCTTTGCGCCTAGAAATACAGTGTCTGTCACTGCCTCCACTTTTTCTCCCTTTATTTGCCAGTTATCAATCGAGCTGGTTGCCATAATCTTGGATTTTTTGAGGTTTAACTGCAACCCAGCTTTTGCACTTTCTTCTTTCACCTTCCTCATAAGGCTCCTCAGCTCCTCCTCGCTTTCAGCCATCAAAGTGGTATCATCTGCATATCTGAGATTGTTAATATTTCTTCCAGCGATTTTAACTCCAGCCTTGGATTCCTCAAGCCCAGCACGTCGCATGATGTGTTCTGCGTACAGGTTGAATAGGTAGGGTGAGAGTATACAACCCTGCCGTACTCCTTTCCCAATCTTAAACCAGTCCGTTGTTCCGTGCTCTGTTCTTACCGTTGCTACTTGGTCATTATACAGATTCCTCAGGAGGCAGACAAGATGACTTGGTATCCACATACCACCAAGAACTTGCCACAATTTGTTATGATCCACACAGTCAAAGGCTTTAGAATAGTCAATAAAACAGAAATAGATGTTTTTCTGAAACTCCCTGGCTTTCTCCATTATCCAGCGGATATTGGCAATTTGGTCTCTAGTTTTAGCCTTTTCTAAACCCAGCTTGTACATCTGGCAATTCTCGCTCCATGAATTGCTGGAGTCTACCTTGCAAGATCTTGAGCATGACCTTACTGGCATGTGAAATAAGTGCCACTGTTCGATAGTTTGAACATTCTTTAGTGCTTCCCTTTTTTGGTATGGGGATATGAGTTGATTTTTTCCAATCTGATGGCCATTCTTGTGTTTTCCAAATTGGCTGGCATATGGCATGCATCACCTTGACAGCATCATCTTGCAAGATTTTAAACAGTTCAGCTGGGATACCGTCGTCTCCTGCTGCCTTGTTATTAGCAATGCTTCTTAAGGCCCATTCAACCTCACTCTTCAGGATGTCTGGCTCTAACTCACTGACCACACTGTCAAAGCTATCTCCAATATTATTATCCTTCCTATACAGATCTTCCGTATATTCTTGCCACCTTTTCTTGATCTCTTCTGCTTCTGCTAGGTCCTTACCATCTTTGTTTTTGATTTTGATTGTCATATACCTAAGCCTAATTAGATGTTGTAACCCTATTACTTCATTACTTCACCTTTTTTCAAAGCTCTCCTTTTGTGCCAATTTATTTGTGGGTGAAGATTCATATAATGAAATGTGAAATACTGATATTTAAAGCAATATCTAAAGGACTATGTCTTAATTCTTAGCCCTATTTGTTTTCTACTTCATTTTATTTATATAAGGCTTCTAAAATGCCACCTTATAACAATTTCTTGGGGTGGCTTGCAATAAAAAACTCAAACCTACATTAAAACAGGTCAGAAATAAATTTTAAAATATTAAAAACAAGAATTTAAAAGATATACACAACAGAAACACCTCTTTCCTACTTCTTGTGTTTTTCTCTTAAGACCGTAGCTGCTTAATACCAAACATCCCATTGGCTGAGTGGAAGTCTGACTGAGATTAAATATTTACAGAAAGGCGCTATCAGGATTACTCACCAGTTGCGCCACTTCTGTTTACATGAATCATGGAGCTTTGACTGTAAGGCTCTTAAAATTAGAGCCCCAGAGGAGAGTTTTTGTTATTGTTGATTTTTTTTAAAAAAAAATTGTCCTCAGAAGACCTTTTGGTAACTGTTCTGTGGTCCTGATCAGAAGTTGCAGCTGCTCTTTGGCCTCTCTGTTTACAGACATATCATGTGATATGGTTTTGTGTATATATGTGTGAGAGAGTGTATGTGTGTGTGTGAAAGAGAGAGAAGGGAGAGAGAGAATGTGATTCTGTTTTGGTCTTAAAAATATCAACCTTCCTTGTTCAAGGAAAACATAAGAAACCAGAACACAATCAACCATTCCAAGAGTAGTGTATTACTATTGCCATCTACTGCTTAAAAATGCAACTGCTGTATTATTCTGGTTCATCACCTTGCAGACAACTCTAAGCCATGAAATACTGTTCTTATATCTAACAGAGGGACCTCTCAAACCATTATATGTTCTATTGATTTTTGATTATAAGCTATTTGGATGATGGTACATTTCTTATTCTAGTTTATTATAAGTAATGTTAAGACAGATAATGGGAGAGAATGCCTGACAGCTATGACTATCTGATTACAGTGTAATGTGAGTAGGAAGAATACCAGCAATTAGAGGTATTTTCCAAATGTGATACTTAGTGGTGTGTCTTGGCAATCCTGGGAAACCATCGTTTCCCATTCAGTATATGAGTTCTGTTGAGTCTAAAAGCTTCTGCATCCCTCTTTCCTTCCTCCAGATACCAGCCCATGTGTGTCTGATTCGGATGTTAAACTTCTGTTTTATACTACATCTGAACATAAAGAATTGTGGTTGGGTGGTTAAGTCAGAATCATAAAGCATGTGGTCAAATTCTGATTTGTTTAATAAGTTAAAACACTACAGAGTTCCCCAAGTTTCAACATAATGGGAATCTGTGGCAAGCCGGATGCTGCCAATCTCTTCCTCTTTCACACAAAACAGTAAAGGGAAGTTTGAGTGCTTGAGTGAAAAACTCACAATAGTAAGGAACTAAGGCTGAGCCATTCCTAAGGAGGTTTCTTTTCTATTTGCATACGTATTCTTCGGTGCCTAAATATCACACTTTTCAATCCCAAAGGAGCTTAAAATAAAATAATTTTAAGAGCAGTACAGTAATTTGAAAAGTAGAGAAGGCACAACAATCTTTTTAAAACTTCTAAAAGCTCTTCAAAAAAACAAACAAACCTGGTCTTCACCTAAAGCTCAGAAAAAAAGAAAGAAAAAGATTTAACCTGTCACTAGACCAACCAGCTTCCTCAGAAAGCTTTCCAACCTTGCGCGCCCTGGTTAAAATGCCCTGCCTCTGAAGATGGGGCTCAGCTGACATTCTTAACACCTGAGTTTGTAAACCAGGGCACAGAGTTTAGTACTGGTAAAGCAGTTATGTTGTTGCTGTTGTTAGGAGATAAATTATGATTTTTGGGGAGCCTTTCTGTTGCCTTTACTGAAGGGGCTTTTGAAACAATACAAAAGTCTGCCACACCCCTCCTCCCCACACACTATTTTACTAAAAAAGAAGGTAGAACAAAGTATACACTTCAACAGGATCTTCCTTTTAAACCATCTTCAGCCATTTGGGGGCAAAAGGGAAATCCACCTACAGCTTTACCTAGTGGAACTTAGAAGAGACCCTTAAAAAAAAAAAAGATTTCTGCCTATGTATGCCAGCTGGACTTTGGACCAGTCACTCTGATTCAGCTGTAGTCTAGGAAGTTGAAAAACATCTCTCTAGCAACACACAATGGACCAGCATGGTAGATTACAGTCCATAAACTTCAGTGAAGAGGTCTTCATCCTGCAGTGGACTGATCTGGGATGATGATGATGAGGATGATGATTACGTTATTCATTAATAGAACAGATGCTATAAAAAGATGTTATACTTTTCAGCCTCCTTAGCCACATTTTCCCATCTTAATACAGTAATCTTAGCTGTCTCCACTAGATGGCACCAGTGCTAAAGAGACAGAAAAATACTGACCAGGAATGTGGCAAGAAAAAAAAAACTTCACAAAAAAAATCTGAAAGGGTGAAATAAGATATCTGACAATGTAAACACCACTGCAAAAGCATATAGGCCTTGCATAGCTGCTCCTCTCGCAACAACCAGAAACTCTGTAAATGACCAGAGAAGACATAATCCATTTTTTTTTTCTTGGAAAAGGAAATAACATTCCTTAGTCTAGAACAGTGTTTTTCAAACTTGGCAACTTTAAAATGTGTGGACTTCAGCTCCCAGAATTCCCCAGCTGGACTAGAACATTAAAATGATCTAACAAAAAAAGTTTTCTCATATTTTGAAAGTGTGAAATGTATGAAACGGATATTTTTAAAATAACATCTTATGTTCCTCTACATAAAGCTTAGGTTATAAAAATGTAATCAGCTTAGACAACATGTGTTGATAACTACATATAATAAAGCTATCCTTTCATGATAGACCAAGTCCTCATAAGTAGAAAGTAAAAACTGAGTGGTTACCAAATCTCATAATTAGTCTCGATGTCTTATGAATTACTCTAAAATGCTCTGTTACTAATACGTAGCAAGGCATTACATTTTTTAAACCCACACCCTAGTTTTCAAATGAGCAAGTTAGGAATGAGCATGAAATTAACCTGATATGTTAACTGCTGTCTAACTGCCCAAAATATCACTATAATGCAGTGCAATAATTTATATAAATCCAAGATTTCATTTTCGTTTGGTACTTTCATGAGAGAAGAATCTATGCCCACAGTGAATTATGTTTTTTTTTAGCCAGGAGTAAAAAGATATAGTACTCTTTTCTCTCTCCTGAATTTCATAGTCAACAATCATGAGCTATTCCAAAATACTCTTTTAAACAGCTGTGTTCATCCATAGTAAAATGGGATTCTTGACTTATCCTTGCTCATTACAAAAAAGCAGAATGTGAGAGATAACCAGGAAGCAACATTTTCTGGCTTATTATTTCTAAACAAAGGTTTGTTACAGGCTTGTAATCCTGGCTTGTTCAAGGACAAAATACCAAGACCTTTGAGTTTGAATGGCACCATAATCTGATTAGTTTTATCTGCTTTTTTAAAATGGGGATCAAACAGGTTGCTTCTAATTTACAATTAACCAGAATCCTGGCTTATCACTCTGTTAAATACAGCTGCTCTATAGGGTAAATACAGCACAGGGTTTCTTATCTCAGGAAATTGTGCAACTGCACTTAGCAAATTGGCTCTATTTGATGAGATTCTGCTGCTCTACTACAAGCATTCCATAATATTAAAATTAAGTATAACTAGATTTTTCCCCCTCAGGCAAAAGCTCTGTAGGACATTTCAGGGCCTGAAAGAATTTCAGGTGACTGTAGAAGAATTTAGGTAAGCTTTTCTCCTGTTAGACTTCATTTACCAGGTGAAAGGCAATCTAATGTTCATTCAAAACATATGCAAAATTCCCTCCAAAGGTAAATTCATGTGCAAAAGTAAAATAAGACAGGATCAAATGACATTCTAAAATAGCCTTGCCCAACCTCAAGCCCTGGAGCCTGGGGATTATGGGATCCCACACATCTGGAAGGCTGCCACACGGAAAATCCATTTCCTCCCTAACACACATGCACAGAGAAACCCCCCCCCTTAAGCATATGCTGTATGTCCCTTGAAATATGACATGCCCTTTGGGCTTCTTTTGCTGAGGGAGGGAGGAGTCGGTTAGAGGCCCCCCAAATGAAGAGTATCATACTTGCTGGTATAACAAAGAAGGAAATTCTTGTACATATTGTTTGCCCTGGCTAACGTGACCCAGTACACAGGTCCAGCCCATCCCAACACTGGCTTGCTCTGATAGCTAAAGATTTTTTTAGGAAATGGAATTATCACTCTTAAAGGCTTATGGCACTCATTCTGCCCCTTAAGCCCCCCTCAATTAACTTAGCCAGTGCCCCAAACCTGGGCAAAAAATATTGGCCTTACCTTGTCCAGCTGTACTTCAAGGAATTGCATGAAGGCTCAGGGTTGTCCATCAGAGGTAGCTGTGGAAATTTAGACATTAAAAAATCTCATATTTATTATCAAGATTGCTCCCCTTGGTAATTAAAGTATACACACCAAGTATTTTCATGGTCATTTGGTAATGGCCTTCTTTGTCACAGATTCTTCCTTATTCTAGCACAGGGGCGGGGAACATCCAGCCCGCAGGCCATATAAGGCCCGCTAAATCATTTGGTCTGGCCCTGCCAAAGCAACCGCAGGCGGGACTCAAAATTCAATAAATCTAAGACAGAGCTTTCCAAACTTTTCATGTTGGTGACACACTTTTTAGACATGCATCATTTTGCGACACACTCTTACAGCAGGGCACAAGGCAGGCACTAGTACCTGCACGGAATCACAGCAGGTTTGGAGGCAGCCAGGCACAAGGCAGGCACTAGGACCTGCGCGGAATCACAGCAGGTTTGGAGGCAGCCAGGCACAAGGCAGGCACTAGGACCTGCGCGGAATCACAGCAGGTTTGGAGGCAGCCAGGCACAAGGCAGGCACTAGGACCTGCGTGGAATCCTGGCAAGGCTCAGAGGCAGCAGCAGCCGCAACACACCCAGACACTGCAGCCGACACACTAACGTGTCCCAACACACAGTTTGGAAAGCTATGATCTAGGAGCTCCCGCCCACAAACCCCACCCCCTTCTGCGTGATTGGCTCCTGCCTACAAACCCCGCCCCCGGTGTGTACAATTGGCTCCCACCCACAAACCCCGCCCCCCAGTCCGCAAATGATGTTATAAATATCCAAATGGCCCTTGGCAAAAAAAAGGTTCCCCACCCCTGTTCTAGCATTTATCTTTTCTCTTGATAATCTACCAGAGATTGTACATTTGAAAAGCTAATAACATTAAACAATAACCGATTGACATGAAAACAATTAATATTGGGGGTGGGGGAGTGCATTATTCCAGAAGACTGGGGAAAAAGATCCCAGTAATGTTGCTGAATGGATTCAGGCAACTTTTTATATCACTGAGAAAAGAAAATTATACCAGCAAGAGTTTCTCAAAGCATTGCAGCACTGAGTTTGGGTAAGGGGAGAAATAATGCATGATGAAATTGTCCATTACAGCAGTGTTTCTCAATCCAGAACTTTTAAGATGGGTGGACTTCAACTCCCAGAATTCCCCCAGCCACCCATCTGCACTACAGTATGAATATTGTTAGTACTTTTCATAGCAGGCCTAGACTGGCACCAAAGCTGACATATCATAATGCTGATTTCTTTGCCTTCAAAAACTTTGCATACTGATTTCTGCAGACCAGATTGCACTAAAACCCCTTTGCAATCATTCGTTTAAAAGATGGGTTTCAAAAAGAAGTGTACTACTAACTTAAGTGTTGACTGAGCCTTGAAAACCACTCCTACTTGCTAATAAGGACTTAAACTGTAAAAATCTGGATGACCACTAGCGGGCAGTAAAAAGATAAAGAAAACTTTCTTTGCTGCCATCTAGTGATTACTTATTTGTGTGGCCCAGATCTAGCAGCCCTAATTTAAGCACAGACTGAAAAGAGGAAGATTGCTAGAGGAAACAGGTTTTGAGCTAAATCGGGGAGCGCTCAAATCTTATTCTTTTACCTTATAAGGAAACCAATTTCCTTCCTTTGATTAGGTAAGCTGTGGAAGATGTTATCATTGCCTAACTTGAGTCACAGAAGTGGGCCTGGAGGTCACCAGAAGGTCAAGCCTTCAGCAACCCCTCTCTCTACCCAGAGGTCTCCAGGGTCTAAATTAGCTCTCCTTAAGATATTATCTTCCAGATGTCTTGGATTACAACTCCCATCATTCCTAACCCACATGGCTGGGAATGGGTATTGGTTTCAAAATAGTCAGTAAATATTTACATGTCAACAAGTACATTCATGTTCTTGGTTTCTAGTTTTGGGGTAAATTACAGGTAATTCATGATATGATGAAGGGGGAAGAAAGGAAATTATATCAAGATTGCCATGTTCAATATTGTGTCTAATATGCCTTAGCCTACTTGCTCAGGTTTCACAGGATGTGGAGCAACGTGAAGAAATGATGCATCTCTTCAGTAATTTTGGTTTCCAGTTTCAACCTCCCATTCCAAGAAGAAAACGAAGTTTAATGCTATTAGCATCACCAGATAATGTTACATCATATTCTGAGAATGGCTGCAACTATCCTGCTATTAGGGCTGTAAATCAGCCTCAAATGACTTTCACCAGCTGATAAAAAAAATTCACTCCACAATATTGTATGTAAATGTGCAAGCTGGTGAATAATTCATCAATTAGTGATGTCAGCTAATCATGGAAAAGATCAAGAGTATAGCTAAAATGGCAAGGCAAGCAAACTACTACTAATATATTCCACCAAAATACTAACTAGGTGCACAGAACGGAGCCTAGATGGTAAGCCTGAAGATGAGGCACAATGACCCATGTCATTCACTCTCAGCTTCTTGCTTCCAGAACTGATCAAGAAGACTATCTTTGGCATCAGATGCTAAGCGTGAGTGAGGGTATGGACTAGTACAAGAGTTACTAGGGGTTCCTCAAAGAGGTTTCATGCCTAGCTAACATATTAGGATAACATGCATTTGGCTAAGATGCAACTTGCTGGCTATCTTCACACAACATCTATTTTTTATTATATTGCTTTAGATGTAACTTATGTTTATAGGTTTTAATTGTTGATATTTTGTAAACCACCCAGAGTCCCCCGTTGGGGGAGATGGGTGGTGATAAATTTGAATTATAAATAAATAATAAACATGCTTAACCTGTTACTAAATTAACCAGTTGTGCTACATTTATACAAGTAAAGTTAGTTCAGGAGCCTGCAACTAAAATTTATTTTATTTATTTATTTGTCAAATTTATCACCAAAAATTACTTTTTTTTGTTAACAGAAATTGGAAATCTATGATAATCAGATATTGTTGAACTATAGCTCACAGGATCCCTCAGTGTTGGCCTAAAAATTTGGGCCCTATCAATATTCAGTCATAGGAGTAATAAGGACTGATCAAGAATACGTTCAATAAGAGTGCTGCAAATGAAAAAAAAACATACACTGTCATGCATTCTATTTAAGGTGAACTAATTTTCTAATTTATGTACCACTGCAAAGAATAAACTCCCCTCTCAATCTGGAGCTCCATTTGCGTTTGACCAATCCTTAAAGCAACGAGGACAGTGTGATTTGCTATAAGGCTAGAGCTAAGGGAGTTTACCTGTAAGAAATCTAAAATCCAATTCTTCTGTTGCTTTCCTTCAGATTCATTCAAGGGGGTGGGGTTACAGAATTTACTTTGTTTTTTCACTTTGATTCCTCCTGGGTTCCATCAATTAGAACTGATAGGTAAAAACTAATTAAAAGAATTCTGAACACAGAATTTATTCTGAGTACACAGACCGAGTTACCTCCTTCCCCTCCCAGCACCACACCTTTATTTTAAATTCTTCATTTTGATTCAATTTAATGTTTCTAATGCAATTCAGGGCAAAGGCAGGTTGTTGCTATTAAGAAGCAATTGGAAATGTAGAACCCTGATTTGGAGAGCAGAATGAAATCTTAAAAATCTCATTTGTTCATTTTTGGATTTTCTGAAGTCTGAAAAATCAGAACGTTGCAAAACAATTTGATGCTTGTTATTGAGCCTTCATCAGTTGTCTTTTTTGTTCATACCTGTAAAACGGTGCTTTACAAGCCTGTTTAAAAGTAAATTCCACTCTATTTCATGGAGCCCACTGCTCCATCACCTGTAAAAACTGATTCCCAGCAGAACCTATCCCAGAAGGAAACGTATAAGCTGCTATAAGCAATTTGAATTCTCAGGGGCCAGGTCAATTTGGGGTAGAAAGCTCAGCTTTTCTCCCAATGGGGTATTACTACTTTCTCTCACCTGCCACAGGTTCGGAATCTTATTCCATATTCCCACAAACTTCTGATCTATTAATACCAACCCCACTCCAGTCAAAAGCATAGCTATAGTATGATTAAGAACATTATTTCTCTATATAACTGGAGGCTCACAAAGTGCTAAATAACAACAACCTGCCATAAAGTTGCTAGTCCGGAGTTAATTTATGACACCTTTCATTCCTAGCCAGGTAATCCACTTCCATAAAGACACCGACGGGCCCCACCAGAGCGCAACCTTCCAAACTTTAAGTTGGAAGGCACCGCGTAAAGTGGATTGGCAACCCGGGGGTCGAGGGCAGGGGCTTTCCGATGGCGGCGCTGCCCCTCCCCATCCCGTTGCCCCCGCATTCGGCAACTACAGAGAATACCAGCTAGGCTTCTCACGCACACTTCCAGTTGCTATTTACGCTACGGTACATTAACTGGGGGTCCTCCCATACGAACGCCCCGTCAAATATTATTAAGCAAGCGTCAGCTGGCATAGTCTGGGCCAGCGCTAAGGAAGTGGCCGGTTGCAGCCCCCGAAATCGGTTTTAAAGTAAAGGAACTCCGTCTTACCAAATATCGCTTTCTCCTAAGGGATTCTGATCCCCAAGCCACCCACACGTAGCTGCCGTCGGCCTGTTCATCTTCAGCGCAGCCTGGAAAAACTGAAAAGCAGGCGAGCAAGCAGCAGAAGGGGCGCCTTCTCCACGCGTGCGGAGGAAGCGCAATAGCAGCGTTTGTAACGGGCGCCAGAAATGAAACTCAGCCTTCCCGGCCCCGATCATTGGTTCGGGCCACGTTACCGGCTGCTTTCAAATCTGACGACAGATGCTTCTTCATTTGTTAAATGAAACAGGAAGCTTTCCTCTTGGGGCTGCGCGCAGCTCTTTTCACTTGTCACGTTTTCTGAAAACACGCTAAGCGGAATAGCGAGCACTTCCACGCCGTTTATTTTTGGAAGTGTCTCTCCTTTGCAGTAACGCGCCAGACCCGAGATTTTATTCACGTGCAGATTTCACGTGAGAACGAATATGCATGGGAAACTGGAAGCTGCTACTTTACAGAACCATAGGCACGTATTTTTATATCATTATATTAACTTGCGTTTATTTCATGTTATTATATTTTTATCCTGCCTTTTTATGTATATATTTGGTCAACTCAAGGCGGTGAACATACCTAATATTCTTGCCTACTGTTTTCCCCACAACCACCCTGCGAGGTGGGTTGGTCTGAGGGAGAGGGACTGGCCCAAAGTCACCAAGCTGGCTTTCATGCCTAAGGCGGGACTAGAACTCTCAGTCTCCTGGTTTCTAGGCCAGCACCTTAGCCACACCACCAAACTGGCACCCTTTTTATTCCAATCTCTCTCAAAAATGGAAGGGATGTGTCTTTCTGATGCATTTTAAGACTACATGTTCAAAACTGTGTGGGCTTTTTACACTTTTCTTTCCTATTTCCCCCAAACATTTTCCACACATGATGCTAATTTATAATTCATAGACTGATATTTCTTAGCAGCAAATTGAGAATGCATACTTAGTTTCAGACTTTGACAACGAACAGTAGAAAGGCATAATACTGGGGGGGAAATCCTGTATATGCTTCCCTAAGTAAGTATCATTTTTGTTGTTCAGTCGTTCAGTCGTGTCCGACTCTTCGTGACCTCATGGACCATAGCACGCCAGGCCTTCCTGTCCTCCACTGTCTCTCGGAGTTTACTCAAATTCATGTTCGTTACATCGGTGATGCTATCTAACCATCTCATCCTCTGCCGTCCCCTTCTCCTTTTGCCCTCAGTCTTTCCCAGCATCAGGGTCTTTTCCAGTGAGTCCTCTCTTCTCATTAGGTGGCCAAAGTATTTGAGCTTCAGCTTCAGCATCTGTCCTTCCAATGAGCAGTCAGGGTTGATTTCCTTTAGGATTGACTAAGTATCATGGCTGAGTTCAAACAGCATGCCAAGCCTAAATATGGCTTGTGGCTTAATGTGCTGTGAACCCAAGCATGATTTGTAAATTATGGTTTAACATTATCTTGTCTAAACCCTGAAAATTATGGCCAGTTTATTTGCTAGATTTATAGGTCATTTTTGCACAGGAGCTCAAGGGGGCATCATAACATTCCATCCCTCAACTTTTCCCACAAGCAGCTTGTGGGGTAGGTTGAGTGGAGTCATCTAATGAGCCTTTATGGTTGAGGCTAGACTGAAATCAGGCCTAGCAACCAATACACAACACTAGGACGGTAAGAAATACTGATTTATTAGGAAACGATAGTTAAGTAAATGAATGAGACCTGAATAAATGTGTATAATACTGTGCTATCAATTTGTGTACCATCTTGCTTGTAAGCAATTAGGAATAATTGCTGATTAAACTCATTCTTGGAGCATCTGCAGTAAGACCTTATGTTAATTTCAGTTCTCACATTAGTACCATTTATTCACCATTTTAGGTAAATCAGCCCTATTTAGGTGCAAATTTTGAGCACCTGGGTCACCTTGTATAACTCCAGTCCTCTGTGGGAAGAGTGCGGTTTGTGTTTACTCCTGCAGTAACAAAGGTTTTTGAGTTTGTAGAAGCTTCTGCACATGGGTGGCCACCACAAAGGTGGCCTTTATACATAAATCTGTTGTGTTTGGGTGCCTGGGCAATATAGCATATGAAGTATTGGAATGTGAAGTTATGCAGCACAATCCAGGTTTTGTATATTTCCTGCTTCAACTTAGCTGATGTTTTGCAGTTGTGGTTGGTGCTCTGGAGGCTTAAAAAAAGTTCCAAGACTGCCCCATCCCTCTGGTTTAATTATTGCTTTAAAAGCAATTTGTGGCTTCATATCCCATCAGGACATGTGGTGAGTTTCTCTGGCAAATGCCATAGTAAAACACAGACTTAAAATCTTCCATCCGATTTCTGAAACCTCCAGTTAAAGTATATCTAGTAGCAGGGCTGTCAAAGCTTGAGACCTTGGAGAACTTCTACCAATTAAAAATGGACAATATTAAATTAGACCAGCTATCCCCAATGCAGATGCCCTCTAATGTAAGAATTAAAATTCCCAGAATTCCCCAACCAGCATGGCTATTCCTGAAAATGCTGGAAGTTGAAGTTCATACATTTGGAGAGTGCCAAAGTTGGGAAGACTTAAGATCTGACCCAGTATGAGGCAGTTTTGTATGGTCATTAATTCAGCGACCACAACACATTAGCCTTGATCATGGCCACAGATTACTATTAGTAACCACCCAAAGGCAACATATATTTGCATACACTCATTCATTCACATGTAAAAATGACACTAATTCAGAGCTGGTAGTTGAATAGAGAGAAATGGAGCGGAGCTGATCACTGGGAAAGGTATCTTTATTTTATGCTGGTTTTTGACCGTAATAAAGATTTGATTTGGTACCGTATTTTGGTCAAATTAAATTTTAGCTGCCAGAAATGGTCTCTTCTGGGGTCTTGTGAAAGATGAAATTATTGCATATGATACAATTATTAAATATGAATTGTAACTTCAGTTAATATGTGCCTTTGCTTTGTGTGTATGAAGGGCTGAAGGCTTTAATTTCTTACCACAATTCCTTGTCCTGCCTCAGTTCTTTACTATGAAGTTTGCCAAGAGAAATTGGCCTAGAAAAATTACTGTAATCTAGATACACAGGAAAGTAGGGCTATCCTATGTGGGCTGCAAAAAACTTGCTAGCAACAAAGAGTTTTCTTCATCTCTGCTGTCTTATGATTATCCTGGGCAGTTTCCATCCTTAGTCTTGGATTGGATTGTGCTTCCCCATTCAAAACTGGTGCGTGATTTGGGGGTTGTCTTGGACTCGCAGCTCCTGCTTGAAGTACAGGTGGCAGCTATGGCCAAGAGGGCCTTTGCACAGATCAATCTAGTGTACCAATTGTGGCCATTTCTGGACCAGGAGGGCCCTCAATCCGTCACGCCCTCATCGCCTCAAGAATGGGCTAATGCAATGCACTCTATGTAGGGCTGCCCTTGAAAACCACAGCTGGTCTAGAATGCCGTGGTGCGGGCTGCGCTGGTTGCAATTAGCTTCAGGACGCTGGTTACCACCTATAAAGCCCTTTGTGACATATACCACTTGAAAGCAAAGCTGCTTCATGAATGCATCTTTTATCCCATGTCAAATACCCCCCTGGTACTGCGTTTGGGTACGCGGATGAGTCAGTCTGATGGGATTGCTTTCACAAAGCCATGGCCTGTGGATTTCCCAGCAACAGAGGTGCAAGCCTCAGCAGGGCACGAACTGGCATCTTCAAAGGTTTGAATTTCACGAGGAGCTCAGAAAAAGTTGTACTACCTAGAAAATATTTGAGAGAAAACAATTATTTTTCCAGCTATAGGAACACACACATCAAAATGCTGTGTTTTAGAAACAAATGTAGCCCTTTGGTGGTGTAGAGCAGTTTTAATTTTCCTATTATTTAAAATACATAGATACCCAATAGTCACGCTTTGACAGGGTTCACAGATCTTACTGTGACTTAATGCAGTTAGCGTATTGGATAAACACACCATGCTTTAAAAATTATGCTTCATGCCTTCTCCGGCCTATTGGGTCTTCCTCAGCCAACTTCAGTTAAATGGCGACAACGAATCCAGTCTTCATCTGCGCTGTCATAAATTCATTCTCTTTCTTGTAAGAGGTGAGGAACCGCTTCAGAAAGCAATGAACAGCTGCAGTAGTTTATTTAATGAGGCATTGCAGCTCAGTGAGATAACTTTTACTGGATTTGCTTAGCTTCAGTTCCTGATATCTTCACAAAATGCTAAGAAAGGCCTCTGTCTGAAAGCTGAGACACCACTGAGATAGAGAAAGTCTCTAAATTGATACAAGTCAGTAGAGTTGGCAACTGTTCCAAATATGCAGTGCGAGTTTCCTTAGTGTTAAAATGTTTAAAAATGGATTAAAATTGTAATTTTACCTTCCAAGCCTCCAGCTAACAGCTGTCCTGGAATTGGGACTGAATGATATATAAGGAAACATGCCAACATACTTAGTTGAGATTCGTCAATAGGTTGTCCACTTAAATAGGAATGCAAACAAATATCACCGCCGGCTGAAATACACAAGGAGAGGTATTTTAGGGGATATAAATGGAATCTGCAGCAAAATATTGGTATGTGGAATTCTGTTCAAGATGCCAGCAAGCCAGCTATATTTTCCTCTGTGATATTTCATACCTTTCACTATCACCATCACCCATTTCCTGTTTCTTCTCTCTACTACCAGTTAGAAAGCATTCATTATTGAGTCCCCATCATTTATGGAGGAGCACCTCTTGATTTTTTTTTCCAAAGTGTTTTGTACTTAGGCTTACTTTGGAACTCCCTTGTGCCCACTGATACTTCCCCTCTTGTATGCCTATGCCTCCATCTTCAATACATACCAACAAAGAACTGAGTTTGTTATTACCATGTCAAATTCCTTCATTTGTAGGATAACAATCAAAATTGAAGTGGAAACCTTTTTCATTTTAAAGAACGTACTGTAGCCTTCTACCAGTAAACAATGAATACTTTACCTTGCAGCCACTGATCCAAGGCATTATCTAAAGAACACTTCATCACTGGTAAAAACTCTGAATTCATGAAAAGCCCCGCATGTGGATTTTTCCTTATTCTTTCCTGATGACTTCTGGAATTAAAAAACTCTAGAACCAACTTTATCTGCCACAAATCAAATGTCTCGGACATTTCCTTTTTTTCTAATCTTCTCACAGCCTAGTAGAAAAGGAAATGACAATGGAATGAAATCCATACTGTAGGAGCAAACAAGTTATGTGCAAGATAATTGTCACAAGGCGATGTGATTATTCACTGAATTTGATTTTTCTCTGATACATGTTCTTTATAGACAATAATGGAAACATGTTGTTCAATTCTAGAAGGCAAAAAGTAAAATGTGAGTGAGGATAAATTATTACAAGTAGCTTTTCAAAGCATAACTCAAAAGAGATCAAAATAATTGAATATAGCAAATGCACTTGTTTGTTTTCTTTAAACTGGAAAATAAGTATCTACATGAATAAGAAAACTTACTGAGGAGAAAAAAAAATACCTGATCAATTGCTATATAAGCTGGCAACATCTCTGGATTCTCCTGAGTAACACACTCATACAGAATGGATGAAAAGAGGTCAAAAACTTCCTGTTTCTGAAACAAGAAAATGCATTTTAGAAAACATACCATCTACTCTTTTTAACATTTACTTTTCTTTTTTTCTAATTAGTCCAATTCAAAAATATACCTTTATTGTTTTTATAAATAAAAAAAGAAATTTGTAAAAGAAATTTGTCCCAGAAATAAGTGCAATTGAGCTCAAAATTAAATCATTTTTTTCCCGGCAAATACCTAATTTTCAAAAGCCACACACATTGCATTAAAAACCCAATATATATATACAGATTAGGTTTGCATAATGAGTTAGTTCAGTGAGTAGTTAGCTAGTTTATGGCTTAATTGGTTGTGTGGCTTGTTTATGGTTTAATCCAGGCTTTCCAAAGTGCCAAGGCGGCGGTGGCATGCGCGCGCGGCAGTGACACAGGAGGGTGTGCGGCGGCGCGCGGCGGTGACACAGGAGAGCGTGCGACAGCGGCGCGGGGGGGCGAGCGGCAGCGCGCGCATGGCGGCAGTGGGTGCCGCTGCCACCGTGCACGCGCGCCGCCACTTCCGGGTGGTGTGGCGACACACCACACTGTGTGTGGCGACACACTTTTGTGTCGCGATACACAGTTTGGAAAGCTCTGGTTTAATCTATTGTGCAAATGTGGGCAGATGGTTTACTCAAGTAAACCATGGTTCAGTCAACTATGGACTAACACAACTGTATAGTGCACAGTCAAAACAATTATCCTTATGACCTGCTAGTTTTAGGTTGCTTCCTATTACCCTTTGCTTACTCCTTTCTTTTTCCTGTTCAGATAGGGCATGTTGAAATAAAGCTCAAGGCTGTAGCCACCCACCCTGTTTTTATTTTTGATGAGGTATCCTTGGAAATAGTGATGCAGTGAACACCCTGTCCCAGTGCCTGGGGGCTGTGAGGGCCTGGATGGGGAACAACAGGCTTCAATTGAACCCTGGCAAGACCGAGTGGCTGTGGATTGATGGCTTAGCGTCTTCTGGGAAATTATCATCTTTGGTTCTCGATGGGGTAGCACTGCCCCATTCGGAGCCGGTGCGGAACTTGGGGGTCCTTCTAGACTCACGACTCCTGCTCAAAGAGCAGGTGGCGGTCGTGGCTAGGAGGGCTTTTGCACAGCTTCGGCTGGTGCGCCAGTTACACCCATTCCTGGATCGCGACGCCCTCCGAACAGTCACTCATGCTCTCGTCATCTCCCATGTAGATTATTGCAATGCGCTCTACATGGGGCTACCCTTGAAGACTATCTGGAAGCTACAGCTGGTGCAGAATGCGGCCGCAAGAGCAATTTTGGGTGCGCCAAGATCTGCACATATAACACCTTTGCTCCACGAGCTGCATTGGGTGCCGGTTTGCTTCCGGGTACAATTCAAGGTGTTGGTTATCACCTTTAAAGCCCTACATGGCATCGGGCCAGAATACCCGAGGGACCGTCTTATCCCTATATTATCGACCCACCCCACCCGATCATTCAGAGGGGGCCTGCTACGAGCCCCATCAATTAGAGAGTGTCATCTGATGGGGTCTAGGAGACGGGCCTTCTCTGTGGTGGCACCTACACTATGGAACACCTTGCCCCCAGAGTTGAGACAGATCTCCTCCCTCCCGACCTTTAGGAAAGAGCTGAAGACCTGGTTCTGCCGCCTGGCATGGGAAGGAGGAAAGGATAGTTCCTCATGGGGGTGGCTAATCCCTTAATCTTATAATGTCCTATCTCCCATCCGGGTTTTATAATTTTTATTACATTGACTGTAGAAATTGATGTTTTATATTTTATATTCTATTTTAATTTATTTTTTTGTAAACCACCCAGAGTTCCCCGTTGGGGGAGATGGGCGGTCATATTAAATAAATAAATAAATAAATAAATAAATAAATAAATAAATAAATCACTCACTCACTCACTCACTCACTCACTCACTCACTCACTCACTCACTCAAGGTGGCGAACATACCTAATACTCCTTCCTCCTATTTTTCCCACAACAACACTGTGAGATGAATTGGGCTGAGAAGAGTGACTGGCCCAACGTCACCCAGCTATGTCTCATGCCTAAGGCGGGACTAGAACTCTCAGTCTTCTGGTTTCTAGCCCGGTGCCTTAACCACTAGACCAAACTGGCTCTCTATTTCTGCACAACTGAAAAGTATTTTCTATTTTAGACTATATAGAACACAACATTAATTTCAAAAAGATTTACCATCTTCAGACTTGAATTACATGTTCTTCTTTAGTGTCCTAATACTAGGAAGTCAGAATTAAATGCAAAATGGTGAATCTCTTATTTATTTAAAATGCATATGTGCATAGATATTAACTATTTCATCATGGTTGGGAACTATTTTAGGAAAACCTAATTGCCATGGAGTTTTTCACAACTTTGATGATGAAGTCATTGTTGACTCTTGGCAACCACACAGATAGACTTTCTCCATGATGATCTGTCCCTAACTTGGTCTTTCAAGTCTTCCAATGGTGTTCATCCACCATGCTGCTGATCATCTTCTTCTCTTTCCTTCCACTTTTCCCAGCATTAGAGCCTTCTCTAGAGAGGTAGGTCTTCGCATAATGTGTCTGAAGCTGCATAATTTGAGCCTGAGTTGATTTGTTCAAAAATCAATTTATTTGTTGTTTGGCTGTCCATGGTATCTTCAGGAGTCTTCTCCAACACCAAAGTTCAAAAGCGTCAATATTCTTCCTATCCTGTTTCTTCAAAGTCCAACTTTCACTTCCATAGAGTGTCACAGAGAATACCATGATTTGCATGATTCCGATCTTTGCAGGTATTTGAATATCTTTTCCAAGGCCTTCATCCTGCTCTAAGAAGTGCTAGTGTGCAACGTATTTCTTGACTGCTGGTTCCTTTACTGTTGATGGTTGATCCTAAAAGGCCACCGCTTCAATATCTTCATTGTCAATTCTAAGGCTGGTTGTTCTACCTGCTGTCGTTAATTTGGTTGTCTTTATATTTAATTTTAGTCCCATTTTTTCACTGTGCTCCTAGACTTTTATTACTAGAGCTTACAGATCCTTTGCACTTTTAGCTATCAGGATAGTGTCATCAGCATAGCGCAGGTTATTGATTTTTCTTCCTCCAATTTTAAAACCACACTCATCTTCTTCCAATCCAGGTTCCCTTAATATATATTCAGCATAAAGGTTGAATAAATAAGAGGAGAGTATACAGCCTTGTCGCACTCCTTTGCCAACCTGGAGCCAGTCTGTTTCACCATATTCTGTCCGTACCATGGCTTCCTGAGCTGTATATAAGTTTCTCATGAGGACAATAAGATGTTCTGGGATTTCCATTTTCCTGAGAACATTCCACAACTTGATGTGATCGACACAATCAAAGGTTTTTCTGTAATCAATGAAGCAAATAGTGACTTTTTTATTATTCCTTGGCTTTCTCAATAATCCAGCGTGCATCAAGCAATGTCTCATGTTCCCTGGCTTTTCTAAAGCCAGCCTGAACATCTGGCATCTCTTTTTCCATGTAAGGCTCTAATCTGTTTTGGATTATCCTAAGCATTATTTTGCTAGCACGTGAAATTAAGGCTATTTTATGATAGTCTACACCAGAGCTTTCCAAACTCTGTGTTGTGACACAAAAGTGTGTAGCCACAAACAGTCTGGTGTGTCGCCACACAACCCGGAAGCGCTGATCATCATTAGCGCTTACGGGTTTTCCCGCGGCGACACACCAACTGCAGCGCGCAAAACCCAAAAGCGGCAGCAGCGCTTCCGGGTTTTTGCGCGCTGCCACAAGGACGGCACTTCTGGGTTTTCCCGCGGCGACACACCAACGCCGGTTGGTGTGTCACTGCGGGAAAAACTTTGGAAAGCCCTGGTCTACACACTCAACAGAGTTTCTCTTTTTGGGGGGTATTGGAATGTAGATTGACCTCTTCCAATCGGTTGGCTGCTGTGTCGTTCTCCAGATTTGCTGGCATAGCTTGGTTAGAACCTTTACTGATTCTTCTTCTGTTCCTTTCCATATTTCAGTGGGTATTTCATCAGTTCCTGTAGCCTTCTGGCTTGGAAATGACCAGAGTGCTGATCTATCTTCATTTTCTAGTACTAACGGTTCTTTTAAGTGGGGAATATCTTCTAAGGTATCTTGGATATTGACATGTTTATTGTACAATATTTCAGTATACTTTCATCTTAGTTTGATCTCCTTTGAATCAGTTACTATCTGTCCATTGGCATCCTTTAGCATACCAATTTGAGGTTGGAACCTCCGTCTGATATTTTGAAAGACTTTCCTTGTTTTTCCATGTCTGTTTTCATCTTCAATGTCTTTACAGATTATGTTGTAATGCTGCTTTTTATCTCTTCCAACACCTCTCTGAAACTGTTTTAAGTTCCTTTCTGAAATTTTTGACTTTCTTGGCTTTGGCTTCTCTTTTTGGCAATTACAGTTTGTTCAGACATCCAGTTTGCCTTCTCTTTCTTCATTTTTTGCAGTCTTTTTTCACATTCATCTTTAATAACTTTAAGTTCATTCTGTAATTCCTCTGGTTCTCTGCCAATGAGGTTCAGGACTTCAAATTGATTCCTAATGTTCTCCTTGAAAATGGTGGGTATATGTATCATGGAAACTGACTGGCTTTCTCTTCTTTAGCTTAACTTGGAACTTGCACGAGAGAAGTTTGCAATCTGTTCCATAGTCAGCACCTGGCCATGTCTTTGATGCTATAATTGAGCTTCTCTGCCACCTTTTAACAGTAATATAGTCAACCTGATTTCTATATACTCCATCTGATGACATCCACATATAGAAGTGTTGTTTTGGTTGTTTGAAAACAGTGTTAGCTATGAAGAAATAATTGGAATGGCAGAAATTGATAAGTCAGTCTCCTGCTTCATTTCAATTTCTTAAGCCATACAATCCAACTACATTTTCCTCTTTAATGTTTCCAACTTTGGCATTCCAGTCTCCAATCACAAACAGTATAACTGCACTTCTTTTTAAATAATATATATATATTCTTATGTATATTAAATTCCGCTCAAAATTTCTAAGAATTCAACTCCCTGCTTGTATGCTTTGCTGTGGAGAACAATGTGAGGCCATCCCTATCTCTCTGACTACAGGTCCCACAATTTCTAGCCAGTGTATCCTCTGGCTGCCAATTATGGGAATTGTATTCCAATATAGCCAGGGAATACCAGGTTGGGTAAGGATGATCTGTGTCATCAGACACTTTAGAATTTTTTTACCAATATAGCCAATCCCCCCCCCCCACACACACACACATACACCCTCCCCCATTTTCCCAGCTATGTTTTACACCTGACAACGTACTTGCCCCATACTTGCAGCTGGCTTGCAAAAATAGTCAGCAAACGAAAGCAGTGCTGGATCAGATGTGAAAGCAGAAATAGCTTCTGGCTGAAAACAAAATGACGTGTGAAATTAAAAAGATTTTTCTTTTTCTGTTACTACTATTCTTTATGAGAAGCTACAATTTATATGCCCCACACCATTGCAAACAGTGACTTGGTGAGAACTTCCTGAAGAATACTCATGCCCTCATCTCCACATGTTTAGATTACTTCAGTACACTCTGTGTGCGGCTGCTTCTGAAGATGACTCTGGAGCCACAGTTAGTACAGAATGCAGTGGTCAGACTGCTGATGCACAAGATGCACTATGGCAGCATAGCACCTATTCTTCAGCCTCTGCATTGGTAATTGGCAATGGTCACTTCCAAGGCCAATTCAGAATGGGGGTTATTACCTATAAAGCTCTATACAGCATTATCTTCAAAAGGATTCTTCCTGTCCCATGAGATCATGAGAGAGGCACTGCTTAGAGTCTAACCTCTCAAGAGTTATGGGGAACTTGGGCTCAGAGGTAGGCTTTTTCTATGGTAGCTCTGTAATTCTCTCCTTCAGAGGTAGGCCTGGCCCCCTTGATGGTACTCCACTTACCTGTCTGTTATCCAGGTGCAATCCAGGGGGCTGGTTATTAAACCCTATATGGCTCAGGGCCTCGGTATCTTAGAGACCACCTCTCCCAAGCAGCTGCTGCCCACTTGACCCAAGTGAATAGGGAACGCCTGCTGAAGGTCCCCTCCTACCAAGAGGCAGGTGACGCTGCTCCCTCCCTTTGGAATAGCTAACCCCGAAGGCAGGAATGGTCTGCATTCTTACCGCCTTCTGGAGAATAGTTAAAACCTGAGTTTCCCAGAAGCCTTTGTTGAACAGCAGATAGAGGGGATCTGTACTGTTACAGTTTGTTATTGCTTACAGTTTTATTTATTTATTTATTTTTCTTTGTACACCACCTAGAATCTCTGGAATGAGGTGGTTAATGAATCAAAAAATAAATAAATAAAGGTAGTGATGACATGGGCTGATATTTTTTGAGGTTTAGGTTATTTTGTCTTGCCTGTTCTGTTCTATTATTTGTTTGTTTATTTGTAGTAGCAAATACAACCCAACTCTGTAAGTCAGTACTGGGGACAATAATGGCAAAGTATTGTTGCTAAGAAAACTATATGAATGGGTCATGATTTCAGTAGAAGTTGAACTTGATGGAAAGTGGGGGGGGGGAGACACACGCTTTTCCCTGGGAATACTGCTAAAGGGCAAAATGAAGATCTCACTTTCTACTGCAGTTAGGGATGAGGCAAAAACTTAAGCCAGTTTTTGTGTGTGTATGATTTCAGAAATTTGGATGAACAGAAGTTGAAGATGGGAATCGGAACGGGTCATCTTGAAGAGTCCTGTACCCCCTCTCACGTATTTAGCCAAAACGTTCGCTACCCAAATTTGGCCGTTTTGCCACTAATTGGGAAGCGGAGGATTGGGGGTCCTGGGCTGCCAACTCCTGCCGTAATGACTGTACAGGGAATCAGAGCGGTTATCAATTTAAACTGACTCTGGACAAACAAGTGCAAAAAACATTTTAAGTTACATAATAAAAACAGGTTCCTCTGTCTGGGGATCTGATGCAGGACAGTAGAAATTTCTGTTGGGATGCAGAGTAGGGAACTTTGCAGGTACTATTAATCTTCTGGTGATTATCTTTCTACCATATCTCTGAACTCATTTCCCATTATGAAATTCAGCTTTCTAAGAAACGACTTTTAGCTAAAAAGTTTTTTCAAAATGGAAAATGATGTTTCCTCTAGCATTACGGCCGGTACGATTAGATGGCAGCACACAGCACGGTAATTTCAAAGGAGTACAAGAGCTACCTTCACTGCATGGGCATCTGTGTTTCGGTGGGTGACAGTCTGTGCTAGCAAGCTTCGCCAGCCCATGGGGTCTTCTTTGTATGAAAGCTGTCCAGCTCTCAGTTTTACATAGAGGACGCCATCCTTTGAAAGAATTGATCTGGAAAAAGAAGGGGGAAATACTGAGTTGAACTATTTTATTTTGTTTTTTGTATAAACAGTGCAAGAAGATATGTTCTATATAGTTGTTCATATAATTTAAGAATAGATATTACACCACAAATATTTCAGAATACTCTATTTGAAGTTATTTCAGATTCTACCCTTTCTTCCCTTCCATGTATGCCTCTGAAAAATACTGTATGCAGACTCATATTTACTTGATTAATTTATACACCACCTTCAGGAAACTCAGTTTATACAGAGATCTCAGGTGATCACTCACCAGATGCTACCCCCTTCAAGTTACTTTAAGACTGAGCAAGTTAGTTGATTCATCTGCCAACACACCATCCTCTTAAACCAGAATTTTTTTTATAAAATCAGCATCAAAGGGAGTGAAATTATTATTGCAGATAGATTCTCAAACTATTTCAGGAAGGAATAACAAGTTTCTTGCAGATAGATTATTCCCTTTTTTGGTCTGCAAGAAAATAATTTTGATGAGTTAATAGTGAATTGACAAATAGTCAATTAACTGTTTCCATCACATAATTTTGTCCCTGCATGCTTAAAAAGCAAACAGCAGTCTATTTTTGGGTTCTGACATTTCTCCAGAAATTGCAGAATGTTCTACTTACTTCAAATGATGCACGCCTTTGCTTAAATCGATCAGCAGTTCCCAGTATCGGGGGCCTTTCACTCTGATCTAGGAGCATAACAAATTTAAGTTGTACATATTGGATAGGATTACAAAAAACCTTCAAGTCTCTTAATTCAGGAGAAGTCCCCATATTTTCCAAAGAATCCCTCCCCTTGACGAGGTCAAGGGAGTCTGATACAGGAAGTATTGCACGTAGAAGAAAATACCACCCTCTCAAAGATGCATTCTCAGAAATGCTGTCTGCACGTGCTGGGCTTTAGGAGCTAGATCTTAGTCATTTTACAAAATGACTCTTAGACAGAATTGTCTTATATACCTGCTTCAGTAAATGAAGTTCAGGGAGAAGGGTGGGTGCCATGAGTTCCTCAGATGTTTCTTCATACCACTGAGTTCCCTTTGAAATACAAAACAGTTTAGCCAAAATTTATGAAATGTATATGTAGAAAACACTCACAAACCACATAAGCTTAGATGCAATGTGTAGAGCCCCCATCTCAAATTCAAATTACTACTTTTCTCATTAAAGGCATGAAGCATAGAAAGAAGTTTTCCTAAATCCCATGGGATGAAACAACCAGGTTTCAAGAAAGCAGGTGGACTAACTGGATAAATCTAACAATTTTAATCAAACATTATTAAGGTTCCTTGTCACAGGGTATTTCTGACACACAAGGTGCCAGGAATTGTGTTTTACTCACCCCTCAGTACTACAAAATAATGAACTGAACCTGCAGATATTCTCTGTTCTTCAAAACCATATCCCTAATTTCATCAATTTATTTTAAGATTGTGCTAAATTATGTACGAAGGAGCAACTAAACTCCTCCTGGTTGTTGCTGTTTCTTTAAGCCAGCCTTTCTTAACAGGATCTGCAGAACCATGGAGTTCCGCAAGAGGTCACCAGTGGTTCTGCGAGAGATCGTGATTGAAAAAAAATTAAGATTTTTTAAACTTTGCACATTGACAATTATTATTGGATGATTATATCTACAACTTAGTGATCACATTAATGTACTGTGAGCTGTAGATATAATCATTTTTATGTAGGGTTTCCCTGAGACCCAAAAATTATTTCAAAGGTTCTTCCAGGATAAACAGATTGAGAAGGCTGCTTTAAGCTAATACACTTTCCACATGGAATGCGCCAAATGTTGCAAGATAGGAGGCAGGGTGCTCTCCGGTATTGACTTTTAGTGGTGGATAGTGGTTTAAATTGGTCCCAGCTATATAACCATTTTGATAGCCTAATGTTTTACAAAGATGTTACATTCCCTTTGATGATCCATAGAAACACCCTTTTTAATTTTGAGAAAGATTTGATTTCCCAACTCAAAACAGCAAGCGAGTTACCACCCCTTCCATTCTTTATAACAGAGCTTTCCAAACTGTGTGTCGCGACACAAAAGTGTGTCGCCACACACAGCCTGGTGTGTCGCCACACAACCCGGAAGCGCTGATCATCAGCGCTTCCGGGTTTTCCCGTGGCGACACACCAACGGCGGCGCGCGAAAATCCGAAAGCGCCGCAGTGACACAACGGCGGCACTTCCGGGTTTTCCCGCGGCGACACACCAACGGCGGTTGGTGTGTTGCCGCGGGAAAACTTTGGAAAGCTCTGCTTTATAAGAATAGCTAGAGCAGTGTTTCTCAACCTTGGCAACTTTAAGATGTCTGGACTTCAACTCCCAGAATTCCCCAGCCAGCTTCAATTCTGGGAGTTGAAGTCCAGATATCTTAAAGTTGCCAAGGTTGAGAAACACTGAGCTAGAGAGCTTGGCTTTTTCCACATCAGGCAGCATTGCGCAGTAATTTCACCTGGCCTAGCAAGAATGGACAATCGTGGAAGAGAATAACACCATCTCTCTTTTTCCATGTGTCCCAGAATTCCCATACCTTATAGGTAACTTCCAGCAATGCATAGCAAGGGGTATCTGTATCCACATCCACAGGGACAAGGAGCCGGGGTTCAGCTGCCAGGACATACAGATGCCGCAAGGCTTGAAGGTGATATCTGTGCATAGAAGAAGTAACTTAGAGTCCCCAGGTGTGGAGGAGATGGGCAGTGATACAAATATAAATAATAAATAAGTAAATAAACAAACAAACAAACTTAGGCTATGCCTCTTTCTGTATGAATCCATCCACCTTTCATGAAAAACCAAAGACCCATTTAAAGATCCTTCCCCTCCCACTTCGGGAGAGATGTGGTCCTGATTCTGTGAAACACTTTTTTCAAAGGGATCCAAGTATCATAGGTGTTGAGAGAAAGAATATGCTCTGGAGAGCCTTGGGAAGGTGTCAAAAGATATATATTTAAAAATTTGGAATTAAAACTCCTGAAATTAGTGTTTGTAGATTTACGTGGGTGGAGGTTTCTGCATTGTAATTTTTCTTTTTCCTGCATATGAAGGGAAAGAGAGACAGAGAGAACAAACAAGAACATTTGCTCTTTGGCCAGAGGACAATTATGCTGGCATGGGGACCAATAGGCTTCAGCCCTTCTGTTTCATATAACTAAAATAAAATATATGCTTCATTAATTTATATAGAAAGATTCAGGAAAAAAAACTTGCTTTCCACAAAACTGTTGTGGTTTTAGTGTATTAGTATTTATAGACTGCAGAGGAGGGGTATTTAATTGAATTTCAGAGTTAGTGAATATCATTGGCCAGCCTGGCACACAGCAGTTCAGTGGGACTATTCCAACAGTAGAACTTCAGTGTCATTAGTTTAGATTCTGTCTCTCTTTGCACTGTGCGTATGGAAAAAACTAAGACATTTCTAATTCCATGATGTTTTAAAGCTTCTTCATATTTCCTCTTCCTTCTACAATCTGTCCCAAGTCGTCTTTACAAATGCTGAAAAATATTTCATTTATCATACAGTATTTGATAAATATGGAGTTGGGTGGCCAACAAATTTAAATAAATAAATAATTGAAGACCTAAAAGAAGTATCAAATTGTTAGGTTTTCTCTAGATCACTGCAATTACTAAATGAAAATTTCAAGATTTTTGCTTTTAACAAACCTGCATGCACCTGATATTTACAAGTTGAAACTATGTTTCCCAAATGACAAACGTATCAAGCCAAACTATTCTTTAGCTTTATGTTTTAACTAGTCAGGCCTCTTTACCTGTTATCAGTACTGTGAACTGGGAAATGAGGGTAGAGTGCACAAAGAAGAGCAGCAATTGATGAATTTGAAGTGCTGAGTGAGTATCTGCAAAGAAACAGTATTTTCTCATGAGACAGTAAAAAGCATTTCCCTCTCAAGCCAAAATGCAATCCCAATTTACAACGTCTATAATCTAATATCAGTTCTATGACAATGAAAGGCTACAAAGAGCTGAATCATCTTGCCCAGTTAATTTAACAGGCATGACAGAAAAAAGTTTTCTCGGCCCTATTAGCCTTTTAACTGGAGATGACAGGGATTAAATTCAGAATTTGCAAACAAAATAAGTGGACTTTACGATGGAGGAATAGCTCAATCCTCATTGGCTTGCTTTTTTAAATTGATTATATGCCATCAAGTCATTGTTGACTCTTAGCAACCACACAGATAGATTTTTCTCCATGATTGGCTTGCTTTAGTTAAACATATTTAAAGAAGCATACTCTGCATATTTTACTTTTCTTATAGGAACTAGCTTTTGAAAGAATTTGGAAGACGCATGCAAAGATCTGGATCATCTAAGCTCCACTTCCAGGCCATTGTAATGTCACTCAGTCCTGCTCTGCATTCCAGGTTTTATTTTTTTGATACAATAATTTATATCCTACCTTTCTAGTACTTATGATTACCCAGCATAATGATAAACAAATAGAGCCAATACAACAAAATGTGGTTTTTAAAAATTATCAAGAAAAATTACATAATAAAAGTGAGAAGGTAGAACACATAAATTAAAATATCAGATAAAATTTATACACAGTCTTATTAAGTAAAGTCTTAACCAAATAGTGAAAGACCATCAGGGAAAATGCCAGCAAGGGATTTTACAAGTGCCACTACTGAAAATGCCCTTATAAGGTCACTTTTGGTGTTTCCATATTTTTGTTCCTCCTGGGAACCAGAAAGAACTTTTCTTAGAAACAACCAAACTAAAGACTGGTGTTCTCACAATGCTTTGATTATCCCAAATTCGTATAACTAAGCTACACTGTGGACATGAAGATATATCCTTCCTTGCAGCCTATCTGTATACCAAGATTAACAGCAAAGAGTTCTTAGATTCTTCAGTGATTTTGCACCCTGGATGTTTATATGCATGGAAATATAAAGGATTAAAGAGCAGAGGATTCTTTCCCAAATCACAGAGTACCTTCCCCCTCCCAAAAAGAGGAGTCCAAGAGCCATATGGTGTGCCATATGGAATCCATAGTTCATTTCTCCACCAGTCTTCTTGTGTAGAAAACGACAGAGTTGAAGGACCTTCAGGTTCCCAGATCCTGCCATCACCATTGCAAGGGAAAGCAACACCACACTCAGGCAAGTTTCTAGGTTATAGTGACCAGCCTAAGAAATAGGGAAGAGATTGTTCTTTATACCTACTTTTGCACATTCTAAAAAAGCTTCTAAGCTGGCAAGAGTGCAACCTTTAGAGAAACTAATTTTAGCAAATAACAGGCTATACAAAGCACACCAACTTCCGGTACACTTGTTTTGAAAAAAAAAATCATTTATACCAAGAATAAGCAAACCACATCCTGTACACCCAAACCCAGTGCCCAGGATCACTCCATCAATATTCAGTGGGAAAATACTGATTTTATCAGTCAACCTTTTCCTTTTGTGGGGGAAAAACAAGCTCTATATTAAATGTTAAACTTCTCCCCCATCACCTAAGCACTAAAAAAAAAAAGTTGAAAATATAGGCCCCCAACAATTCTAGTAATGTTACTGCATCACTGCCATATATTTGCAGCCCCTGACAGGTAAAAATAATAGAAAATACCAGTCCCCAGCCAACAAAGACTGCCCACCCCAACCTAAGCAAAGAGCAGGTAGAAGACAGATTTGTCTCTACTGGTAATCGTCAAGGGATTTGGGCTGCCAACAGTTTAACAGTAGCAATATTAGTATTGTTATTTATTGTAAATAAAGCTGCTAAAATTAAGAACCCCTGGAAAGAAGAGAACAATGAGTGGATATTCCTTTTGAGAGGAGTATGAATTCATACTAGCCTGATAAATCCTCAAATGCATTATTTTCATTCCTCCTGCCTCTTACTCCCTAGGAGTTGCTTTATATGGCATCTGGCTTCATCTCTGGTAGACCTCAACCTTATTTCCTAGGATTATCCTGTATAATAAAGCTTTCCTAATAACTTGATAGAATCCCCAAAGTTACTTCCCCTAAAAAAAGTGGAGGCACAGTGTTATTAATAGTGTTAAGCCATCAAACAGCCTGTTTCTTAGTAGATGGCTTACACCCTATCCACTGATACTTTCCAAAAAGAATATGTTGTTTTTTACATTCATATAACTGAAGCAACTTGTGTAATTTATGCTTTTAGGGGATCATCCTTCCCACACAACATGCTCAGAATATAGATGCTTCCTGCCACAAACCCTGTCATTCATTCGAAAAGCTATTTACAGGATCTGTATAATGCGCTGCAGCACAGGGGGTGGATTGGATTACACTCTGTGAATTTTAAGTATGTAGGCACGCACATGGAGAGGTAGGGCACTATAGAACTTTGTGTGGGCTAGGTTGATGATCTAGTAAACCCTAACAGATTTAAACAAGAGCATTAGTATGAAACCTTCACTTTTACTTTTACTAATACTGTAATGAATTTGAAGAAACTTACAATGGAAGCTGTAGCTGATGATAAACACTTCATGAAGTCTTTTGCAAATGCAAACTAGAAAGAGAAATTCGAAATGAGCAAATATATTGTGGCAATGAAAAAGCAAGCATGGAATGGAGAGAGAACTCAGAGATTCAAATCATGCAAGCCAGCCACTCTGCTACAGTGCCACCCATAAGGATAAGGAAATTCCCCTCTTTCATAGAATCAGTGTTAAATATATCTGAGGATCATCTAGCTAAGACAAGAAACTCCATCAGGCAGATGAAGAATGTCTCCTCAGTTATGGTCCCAATCACATGAAACTCTCCAAACCAAATACAGATACTCAGCTATACAGTATTGTATCCTACACTAGGTTCTGCAGTGTTGTGTTTTTAAATATACTGACAGATAAGCATTGTCATTACTACTCCATTTTAAAATGTTGGCTGATAGTTAGGGAACAGATTATTATGATAGCTAGCAACATGTGTTGTATAGATGTCTAACAAATACAAATTATACGTTAAGAAGGAAATAAATGTTGCTGCTATATTTTGTCTTTGGGGGGGGGGTCTTTAGGTGATTCTGTTGGGAAAGCACAAGGCACATACAGCTAGTCAAAGGACTAATTCCAACTTCCCCAACTCAGTGTCCTCCAGATGTTCTGGACTGCAATTTCCACCATGCCCAGACAGCAACAAGAATTTGACTAGGGAAAACTGAACTAACTGATCATTGGGGAAAAGATCTGGGGAGAGCCAAATCAACCTAATGAGAATAGACAGAGAAGAGTCTAAACCAGGGCTTTCCAAAGTTTTCCTGCGGCGACACACCAACCGCCGTTGGTGTGTCGCCACGGGAAAACCCGGAAGTGCCGCCATTGCGGCAGCGTGCAAAAACCCGGAAGCGCTGCTGCCGCTTTCAGGTTTTTGCGCACCGCCGTTGGTGTGTTGCCGCGGGAAAACCCGGAAGCGCTGATGATGATCAGCACTTCCGGGTTGCGTGGCGACACACCTTTGTGTCGCGACACACAGTTTGGAAAGCTCTGGTCTAAAGGAAGGCAATTGTATTACTATAGAACAAATGCTATGTATCAAGAGAAACAGATGTATAAAGTATCTTTTTATCTAAGTTAACTAGCAAAACTTTCAGGATCAAAGGCTGATGAAAAATCAAGCAAATAAATACTATCAAGCAAATAAATAAATCAATTTCCTTAGGAAGTCCCTCAAACTTTCCTTGGGAAGAGCTATAGATTTGTCTGCTGTAACTTTTAAAAAGATTGTTATAAGTAAGCAGAGAACATAAGTGAGCATTTGTCCCAGTCATGAGATGCCCAGACATCATCACTATTTTGGTAAAACTATAGGTATGGCATAAGCAGGGACAGCAAGCCAAGTTCAACTCTTTTCATCTTTTGTGCATGCTGACATTAGATTTCTACAGGTATCCTTGCATTCATGAAGCCTGAAACACTCATTCGTCTTTCAACCAAATGGAACCAGGGTTCTTGGAATCATAACAAAGTACTTTGGACTTGCCAAATTTCTCAGCTGTGTAGATCATGTCAAATACTAATTAGCTATCAATCTACTTACCAAACAGTTAAATGCAGCCAGATTTTCTGAACCAGCAAATCGAAAACCCAGAGACAAACAGGCCCCAGCAATGATGTAGACATGAGCCTGCCTAGAAAAAAACATTTGATATAAAAGTTTTTGAAATATTGTGAAAGATTATATAATCATAGTGCCCTACACTTCCTCAATTGTTATAAAAGAGGGAAAAAACAGCAATGGCTCCAGTTCCTTCTACAGTAGGTATGCTGCATTCTTTTAAATCCTGGAGGGGAATACTAAAAGGAATGAATTGAGCCATTGAAGAAATGCCCTGAAATAGCTTTGCTTGTACAAGATACAATGACTACTGAATCAGATAAGAGCACTCCAATATGCCCTCTTTTCATATAGTAAATCCTGGCTTTCAAAAGAAGGAGAAACAGAATGAAGAATGGTCCAGGAAGAAAACAAGGAAATGAAATATTGAGAGCCAACTAGCTCCTTTTTCATACTGTTCACTACAATAACTGCATTGATTTAATCTAAGGCAATATAGAAACAGAGGTCCTAAAGAAAGAGGTGGAGAAACTGTTTGCTGCTGCTGCAGAAGAATCAGTTAAGAGATGTATCCACTTTCTCTACCCCTCCTTTTCTTACTACTACCTACCATTGTCTTTGTTCAGAGAGTAGCTGAGTCATACACAGACTGCTGTTTCCAAAGATCTGAATCTGATTTGTTTCAAAAGCCATCTGCAAACAGATTCACTGAAACATTAAATTAGGTTAATGGCCACTGGTGGCCCACCTTTATTCTAAAAGGTTTGGATTTTACAAATCCCATGCGGTGCCTAAGTCTGAGAGCACAAGTCTACCCTCATGCTCAAATTAAATGGTATGCAATCTACTAGAAGGTTTCCTTGTGAAAAGATTTGCTTCGCCCAATGAGAACTATGAAAGAAAACAAGGGACTTGGGATTCACATGAGTCCTCACCTCAACTATCAGATGTAGCGCACAAACCTCCTGTTTGAACTGGGAGACCCTTCCAGCTGTACTATGAGATGAAGCCAGAAATCAGTCCCTCTCCCTACTCAGCAATAACATTTGGAAAGTATCATACTGGCTACAGTTAAGATGTACTGAGGGCAATTATGAATGGGATTTTAAACTTATTGTAATTTGGGAGATTTCCTTGGTTTATTCATTGTTGGTTGATGTAGCTGACCTTTCAAACTCCATGGATGGGGGAAAAAGGCCCTAATATAGGGCAAAAGCATTAATTCAGTGCATTATTATTCTCCTCCTCCAGAAATTCAAGAAACGGAAATACCTGTGTATGATCATCTCCAAGGGTACTTCCTCACACTGTATTTGCAGTATACAGTGGGGCAAAAAAGTATTTAGTCAGCCACCAATTGTGCAAGTTCTCCCACTTAAAAAAGATGAGAGAGGCCTGTAATTGACATCATAGGTAGACCTCAACTATGAGAGACAAAATGAGAAAACAAATCCAGACAATCACATTGTCTGATTTGGAAAGAATTTATTTGCAAATTATGGTGGAAAATAAGTATTTGGTCAATATCAAAAGTTCATCTCAATACTTTGTTATATATCCTTTGTTGGCAATGACAGAGGTCAAACATTTTCTGTAAGTCTTCACAAGGTTGGCACACACTGTTGCTGGTATGTTGGCCCATTCCTCCATGCAGATCTCCTCTAGAGCAGTGATGTTTTGGGGCTGTCGCTGGGCAACACGGACTTTCAACTCCCTCCAAAGGTTTTCTATGGGGTTGAGATCTGGAGACTGGCTAGGCCACTCCAGGACCTTGAAATGCTTCTTACGAAGCCACTCCTTCGTTGCCCGGGCGGTGTGTTTGGGATCATTGTCATGCTGAAAGACCCAGCCACGTTTCATCTTCAATGCCCTTGCTGATGGAAGGAGGTTTGCACTCAAAATCTCACGATACATGGCCCCATTCATTCTTTCCTGTACACGGAACAGTCATCCTGGTCCCTTTGCAGAGAAACAGCCCCAAAGCATGATGTTGCCACCCCTATGCTTCACAGTAGGTATGGTGTTCTTTGGATGCAACTCAGCATTCTCTCTCCTCCAAACACGACGAGTTGTGTTTCTACCAAACAGTTATACTTTGGTTTCATCTGACCATATGACATTCTCCCAATCCTCTTCTGGATCATCCAAATGCTCTCTAGCAAACTTCAGACGGGCTCGGACATGTACTGGCTTAAGCAGGGGGACACGTCTGGCACTGCAGGATCTGAGTCCCTGGCGGCGTAGTGTGTTACTGATGGTAGCCTTTGTTACGTTGGTCCCAGCTCTCTGCAGGTCATTCACTAGGTCCCCCCGTGTGGTTCTGGGATTTTTGCTCACCGTTCTTGTGATCATTTTGACCCCACGGGGTGAGATCTTGCGTGGAGCCCCAGATCGAGGGAGATTATCAGTGGTCTTGTATGTCTTCCATTTTCTAATTATTGCTCCCACAGTTGATTTCTTCACACCAAGCTGCTTGCCTATTGCAGATTCAGTCTTCCCAGCCTGGTGCAGGTCTACAATTTTGTTTCTGGTGTCCTTCAACAGCTCTTTGGTCTTCACCATAGTGGAGTTTGGAGTGTGACTGTTTGAGGTTGTGGACAGGTGTCTTTTATACTGATCACAAGTTCAAACAGGTGCCATTACTACAGGTAATGAGTGGAGGACAGAGGAGCCTCTTAAAGAAGAAGTTACAGGTCTGTGAGAGCCAGAAATCTTGCTTGTTTGTAGGTGACCAAATACTTATTTTCCACCATAATTTGCAAATAAATTCTTTCCGAATCAGACAATGTGATTGTCTGGATTTGTTTTCTCATTTTGTCTCTCATAGTTGAGGTCTACCTATGATATCAATTACAGGCCTCTCTCATCTTTTTAAGTGGGAGAACTTGCACAATTGGTGGCTGACTAAATACTTTTTTGCCCCACTGTATTAGGTGCTGCCCTGCTTTTAATCCACATGGCATCACTGCCCTGATTTCAAAATGGGGCTGTTCTCAAATGTTTTCAGGTTTCTGGCATTAAAACAGCCACTTTGTAGCAGTTTTTACATAGCAAATGAATGTTTATAAGCCTGAGGTTTGTCCTTTATTTCAGGGGTCGGCAACCTTTTTGGCACCAGGGACCACTTCCCTGGGAAAAAATTTTCCAAGGACCTGGGGGCGGGGTTTGTGGGCGGCAGCCAATCGGACGGATGGGGGTGGGGCTTGCGGGTGGCAGCCAATCAGACGGAGGGTGGGTTTGCAGGCCTGCTGCTCCATGCAGCGTTTTTTCCTGGCACCGAGGGCATTTTCAGGGTCCCCAGAGCCTGCCCTTTCGAAGGGGCACCCCGGCGGGGCACGGGGTGGACTTTTCCTCCCCGCAGTTTTTTCGGCCCCTACTGGGTAGCTCAGACATGCCAGGTGGAAAATCTCCGCGCGGATCAGCTGTGCGGCGGGGAAGCAGAGGCGCGCCAGAGCACGGATCAGCTGTGTGGCGAGAAGCGGAGGCCCGCCGGAGCGCTGATCAGCTGTGCAGCGGGAAGCGGAGGCCCGCTGGAGCGCTGATCAGCTGTGCGGCGGGAAGCGGAGGCCTGCTGGAGCTACCTGGTAGGGGCCGAAAAAACCGCAGGGAGCAAAAGCGCTGCACTGAGCGAAAGGGAAGCAAAAAGCCTTGCCTCGTGCGCACGCTGCCACCGCGAGGGTAGGCTGATTGGTGAGGGTCCTCCTCGGCCCTCCTCCAACCTTCTTTGCCGCGCGTCGATAGGTGGAGGTGTTTCCCCTTCCGGGCCCCCACCAATCACCTGCTCCGGCTCACCCTGCGGCCCACTTCCTAAGAGCCCGCGGCCCACAGGTTGCCGACCCCTGCTTTATTTTATCTGCCTAAGGATTCTGCAAGAATGAACCCAATTACTTACGCCAATGTCTCCAAATTAAGATCTTCTGATGAAGGCACCTCAGTTGCGTGAAGGGAGACACTGTTATCTCTAACAATCTGCGAGAAACGTAATAACTGCAGCTGGTGACTCTCATTTTTGCAAAAGGCATCCACAGTCTTAAATTAATCTTTTATTAAAAAGTGTACAATAAACCAGCCTTCCATGGCTGACTGGAGATGGTGCATGTTGCAATGCAACATATTGGGAAGATACCAGATTGTCAAAGGCAAGGGAGGAAGCAATTTTCACAAATTCTCTCTTCCCACTCCTACCCCAGAACATCCTCTGCAAGGAAGATATCTCTGGGGCTTCCAGGGGGAGGGGAAATCAATAAAAATCACATTCCCCCATTCCTGCCAGCTGGAACTCCATTCAGGGAGGGGTCTGGGTGATGCAAGCAACATAGTCTGGAACCTGTTATTTCCAACTACTATTAAGACACAGAAAAAATAAAAGATGGTCAGGTTTCTTGGATCTCTAGAAGTTTGCTGAAAGCATCACTCATGTTTTCTTTAATTCATGATCATTTATCAAGATGGTAACAAAGTGAGATTGTCAGCATCCTGCAAGAGCCATCCAAATCTGCATTATACAGCCACAATCACAGTAGGATCTTATGTACAATATTGCCTAGCTGCCTCCATGTAAGAAAAGGGACTTTCAATCTATTCTGAAAGAAATACTGGAGTTTCTTGGGAGATTATTTTATTGATTGATTGATTGATTGATTGATTGATTTTATCCCCGCCCATCTCCCCGAATAGGGGACTCTGGGTGGTTTACAAAATAGCAGAAGTTAAAATCTATATAAAAAATTACTATAAAACAATAAATAGAGGGAATAAGTAAAATCCAAAAGATGGTTAAAATCCACAAAGATTAACAGAGATTGTGCAATTGTTGCCCAAATAATTTTGTCTACTTGTTAGATTTATATCCAGACATTTGTTCAGGAGCTCAAGGCAGCATACAAAGCGCTCCATCCTCCCATTTTTACTCATAAAAACCCTTGTCAGGTAGATTTAGCCAGGAGTGACTGACCTAAAGTCACCCAGTAAGCTTCCATGGTTGAGGATGGACCATAACCTTGGTCTCCCTAATGCCAGTCAAACATCTTAACCATTACACCACACTGGCTCTCAAACATTCTGCAATGCACAGCCATATGAGCTGTTCTAAAATGGACTTTCAGTATATGCATATATTCAGCTAAGACCTAAGGAAGCTGGACATCTTTTCACACAGACTAACCAAGTGCCATGGAGTATTCCTATCCTATTCATTTGTAGTAGGTTGAGGTTCAGTAGCAGATATTCAGGAAGGTCTAAGTACACTCATGAACAAAGCATTCTTAGAAGGCAGAAAATCCAAACATCACTATATATAAAAAGCATATCGAAAACTGCAACTTACTTGTGGCACGTTGCTGTCAATCCACTTCGAACTGGGCATTATATCATCCCACAAAATCAAGCACCGAGCAAGTGTCTTCAAGCAAAAAGATGACAATCAAAAGAGGGTTAAAAAAATTAAATGATGATAATGAGGTCAGAAACTACAATGATTTAAGAAATCAGAAGAAATTAAATCAGAATTATATATACAGTCCACCTTTCCTTGAGCCCTCAGAGCAGAGGAGATACAGTTGTTACATTATCTCTGTACATGCCCCCATGTACAGAGTTTTACATTATTTTCAGACTCACGCACGCACCCACACTTTGGGGCAGGGGGAAATTTCTCCATTTTTGCACAGTGTATATCCTATTTGGTGTTTTCAGTTACACTGCCCACCAGGAGACTGGCATTACATGACCGCTTTCGTCCTATTTGGGACTTATCAGACATAAGTAGCCAGATGTTATTCTACGGAGTTCAGGCTCTCTACTGGGAACTGAACTCATGAAACCCAAATAGAACAAAACCAGCCACGTGGTACCTGTCTCCTTGGTAGTCCATGTGACTGAAAAAATCAAAATGGGTTCATTTAGTTGAAAAGGGATAGAATACCCATTTTACATTTATAAATGAAAAATGCCCCAAATCTGTATAATTCAGGTCCCCCCTTTCAACATATGCTATCTCAGTGTTTCATTTTGTAAATTATAGAAGGAGAGCCATGTTAATCTATTGTAGCCCCAAATTAGGAGTCATCTAGTAACACCTTTTCAGGCTCACACAGTTCACTAAGAGACATATATTTTTGTGAAATTTAGTTCACTTCACAAAAGCTTATGCCATTTAATAAAATATGTTAATTTGAAAAGATGTTACCAGACTCTTTCTGAACTTTCTGGATTGATCATTGTTAATTAGCAAATATGAGTTATTATTATCCTATCAAATCGTAACTGGGTTTTTTAGACAAATAATGATATAAGATACGTCTGCCTAAATTTAAGCCCTTTATTAGAATAAACCCATTGCTTTGCTTCTTTTCTCACTTTGTGGAAATATCAAAGTGTCATGAATTATCTAGAAAATGTTTGGAAGCACAAAACTGTAAGACAAATTGCCAACATCATTGTGGGGAAAAAGTTTTTAAATGTGTATTGTTAAAAACGGTTTTAAATACACTTCTATCATTGCCAACATAACTTTTTAAAACATGCAATGAACCCTTCTTAAGTTTAATTTAAGCATATCTCAATTTGAGCATAAACTTCATTTTGCCAATCCTAGACCACTCTAGCAGTGTTTGTAAAGAAGGCTCACAGACATAGGAGCAATGACATGAAAGGATCCACCATAATTTTGCCAAGCAGTAGTATCAAATTAGGTCATAGAAATACATTTAACATTTTGGAATACACTATATATGATGGTTTGTTTTTCAGGCAACAGCTTTATTAGATTGAAATAATAAAGCTGTGCAGTTCTATCTGATTTAACTTTATGTTGCTGAAAATCTTCAAAGGACGATTTCTTAAATGGTATGCAATGAACTGTACTGAGTGAGTCACATGGAATCTGAATATAAGATATCACAGACATGTGGTGTTTTGCTGCATATTATCTCCGCTAGCCACATGTAATATGGCTAGTCTTGCATGTAATATGCAAAATGAGCCTTAACTGTGGCAGGATGAAACTCTGTGTGCTTAAAGTCTAGCTCACTAGATAATCAATAAAAAGCCTAAAGAAAAACATTGGAATGATTGATTGGACTACATAGCAAGATAATTTTTAGAACATTTTAATAGATTTGATATAACAGTGTACACTATCACATTATTTTGAGTTGCTTGCATTATAATAGAAGAGTAAAAGCAAAATATAACCATACCCTCAATAAAAGAAATTCTGGTTTTACAAAGTCCAACAAATACATTGTGTCTGGAGCACAAAGCCAATCAGCAATTGACCTAACAAAATATAACATAAAAGCAGAGATGTAAATTAGAATGGCTTGCTTAATGAAGCATGGGGATATGCTTCAACACAGCTTAAATGGCTGAGTTTGCTATAGTTATATATATATTTCTTTAATCTCCCAGATCCACTGCTCTGCTACTACAATCCTTGCACATTAAGGTAGGTACAATGGGGTCAGTGTTTCTTGCTCAGCCTAAATTGCAAATATTCCTTATATTTACTGAATGATATAGCCTCCAACATATTCCACAGATAATGCTCTGATGGGTGGAACTACCCTTAAGCATTAGGCATTCATACATTAAACTATCATTTTAATGAAAATGCAGCAGTGGTTCAAAATACTATTTGGATATAGTACTAGTATAAAATAAACAGTGGAAATGCTGTATAAATGAATGTTCTAGGGAATTTCTGTACTGCACCCATTCACCCTGTACAGCTTCCACACGATCCCAGGAAAAAAGATTGCCACTTTAAAAAGTTGGAATGCTAAGGTAGGAAGTCAAAAAATAACCGGAATAACAGGCAAGTTCGGCCTCGGAGTACAAAATGAAGCAGGGCAAAGGCTAATAGAGTTTTGTCAAGAGAACACGCTGGTCATAGCAAACACTCTTTTCCAACAACACAAGAGACGACTCTACACATGGACATCACCAGATGGTCAATACCGAAATCAGATTGATTATATACTTTGCAGCCAAAGATGGAGAAGCTCTATACAATCAGCAAAAACAAGACCTGGAGCTGACTGTGGCTCAGATCATGAGCTTCTTATTGCAAAATTTAGGCTTAAATTGAAGAACGTAGAGAAAACCACTAGACCAATCAGGTATGACCTAAATCATATCCCTTATGAATATACAGTGGAGGTGAGGAATAGATTTAAAGGATTAGATCTGGTAGACAGAGTGCCTGAAGAACTATGGATGGAGGTTCGTAACATTGTACAGGAGGCAGCAACTAAAACCATCCCAAAGAAAAAGAAATGCAAGAAAGCAAAGTGGCTGACTGATGAGGCTTTACAAATAGCTGAGGAAAGAAGGGAAGCAAAAGGCAAGGGAGAAAGGGAAAGATATAAACAACTGAATGCAGAATTCCAGAGAATAGCAAGGAGAGATAAGAAGGCCTTCTTAAATGAACAATGCAAAGAAATCGAGGAAAACAATAGAATGGGGAAGACTAGAGATCTCTTCAAGAAAATCGGAGATATCAAGGGAACGTTTTGTGCAAAGATGGGCATCATAAAGGACAAAAAAGGCAGGGACCTAACAGAAGCAGAAGAGATTAAGAAGAGGTGGCAAGAATACACAGAAGAACTATACAAGAAAGATCTTAATATCCCTGATAAATACGATGGTGTGGTCACTGACCTTGAGCCGGACATCCTAGAGAGTGAAGTCAAGTGGGCCTTAGGAAGCATTACTAACAACAAAGCTAGTGGAGAAGACAGTATCCCAGCTGAGCTATTTAAAATCCTAAAAGATGATGCTGTTAAAGTGCTGCACTCAATATGCCAACAAATTTGGAAAACTCAACAGTGGCCACAGGATTGGAAA
The DNA here is from genome assembly GCA_023362775.1 of Charina bottae. Taxonomy (NCBI): domain Eukaryota; kingdom Metazoa; phylum Chordata; class Lepidosauria; order Squamata; family Charinaidae; genus Charina; species Charina bottae. The sequence continues at coordinate 73,524,320 of JALMGJ010000001.1, read as the reverse complement.
AGGTCAGTTTACGTTCCAATTCCAAAGAAAGGCAATGCCAAAGAATGTTCAAACTACCGTACAATTGCGCTCATTTCACATGCCAGCAAGGTTATGCTCAAAATCCTACAAGCTAGGCTTCAGGAGTATGTGAACCGAGAACTACCAGAAGTGCAAGCTGGGTTTCGAAGAGGCAGAGGAACTAGGGATCAGATTGCCAACATTCGCTGGATCATGGAAAAAGCAAGAGAGTTCCAGAAAAACATCTACTTCTGCTTCATTGACTACGCTAAAGCCTTTGATTGTGTGGATCACAACAAACTGTGGCAAAGTCTTAAAGAGATGGGAGTACCAGACCACCTTACCTGTCTCCTGAGAAACCTGTATGTGGGTCAAGAAGCAACAGTTAGAACCGGACATGGAACAACCGACTGGTTCAAAATTGGGAAAGGAGTACGACAAGGCTGTATATTATCACCCTGCTTATTTAACTTATATGCAGAGTACATCATGAGAAATGCCGGGCTGGATGAATCACAAGCCGGAGTTAAGATTGCCGGGAAAAATATCAACAACCTCAGATATGCAGACGATACCACTCTAATGGCAGAAAGTGAAGAGGAACTAAAGAGCCTCTTGATGAGGGTGAAAGAGGAGAGTGCAAAAGCTGGCTTGAAACTCAACATTAAAAAAACCCAGATCATGGCATCTGGTCCCATCACTTCCTGGCAAATAGAAGGGGAAGAAATGGAAGCAGTGACAGATTTTATTTTCTTGGGCTCCAAGATCACCGCAGACGGTGACTGCAGCCATGAAATTAAAAGACGCTTGCTCCTTGGAAGGAAAGCTATGGCAAACCTAGACAGCATATTAAAAAGCAGAGACATCACCTTGCCGACAAAGGTCCGTATAGTTAAAGCTATGGTTTTTCCAGTAGCAATGTATGGCTGTGAGAGTTGGACCATAAGGAAGGCTGAGCGCCGAAGAATTGATGCTTTTGAGCTGTGGTGCTGGAGAAGACTCTTGAGAGTCCCTTGGACTGCAAGGAGGTCAAACCAGTCAATCCTAAAGGAAATCAACCCTGACTGCTCACTGGAAGGACAGATGCTGAAGCTGAAGCTCAAATACTTTGGCCACCTAATGAGAAGAGAGGACTCACTGGAAAAGACCCTGATGCTGGGAAAGACTGAGGGCAAAAGGAGAAGGGGACGGCAGAGGATGAGATGGTTAGATAGCATCACCGATGTAATGAACATGAATTTGAGTAAACTCCGAGAGACAGTGGAGGACAGGAAGGCCTGGCGTGCTATGGTCCATGAGGTCACGAAGAGTCGGACACGACTGAACGACTGAACAACAACAACAACAACAACTTTAAAAAGTTGCTTGAGCTCCAGCATACCCTGAAGCAGATTTGTGAAATCGAATCCAACCAATGCAGAGCCCAGACAGCTACCATTCTGATTTAAAGCTAACTAGGGCTAGGAACAGATAGACAGCTTGGGTAGAGTAACATGGCATTCTTTTTCCCTAAGACACAAAAGTTTGTAGCTTGCTGTGGTCTGACTAAATACGAGACTGGATTGATCCTGTGATCCTAAGTGTGCCATATATTTAGCCATAACTCCTAGCCTCATACCTGTTGTTGGTCTTGAGATAGATCATGGCTAATGCCAAAGTTGCACCTGGGCAAGTCACGTCCACATTTATAGTATCTCCTTCCTGTTAATAAAACATACATTCAGTTTAAGTCCTGTAGCGATGGGTACTGCAGACATCTATGGATGAGGGAGACATTCGTTTAGTTCACTATGAACTAATTTACACTTCCTAATTCAATATGGGAACCAAAGTACAAATATTCTTTACTTTTCCATTAAATCTGTGAAGCAGTTCTCCGGTCAAATTTACATGCAAATATGTGTGTCTTACTGTAATTAGGAAAGTGCTTGCAAAAATGTGTGTAATGGAACACTGCATTCAAAAATGCATAAACTTGCAAAATGTTTTTGCAGTTTTTCTTTAAAAAATCACAATTTGATGAATAAATATGGTAGCATCAGCCCTTCCGAGGCAGACCAGACTTGAACACCAAAGTCATGAATACTAAAACTAATTTTATTGTAGGGTTACAGTAACAGAATCTCGCAACTCTGAATGTGCCTCCCCCCTCCCTGCCTTTATCCTAAAGAGAACTAGGGAGCGTCAGGTCTGAGACGTTTTCTCAAATTCCATTCCTGCTTTGGACCCAGATGTCTCTTATCGGACCGTTGCCTTGGCTGCGGCTCTTCCTCCTGTTCCTTGAGGTTATTCTCACAGCCCATTACAGGTAGAATGTACCAAGGCTTTAAAAACAAGGAATGTTCCGAGGTACCTGAGGAAGTTCCATACCTGAAATAAAACACATCTGAGCCTCACAAGTGGTAATGTGGATGATCCAATGAAACTGCTTTGTGGCATGTGCAAATAAATGAAGGGTATAACTAACAAAAAGGTGAATGGGACAAGCAGCAGAAACGCACAAAGGATTTTCCTTGCCCATACTACCGTATCTGGAGTTTTGGTGTCAGGCAATGTAGATAATACTTAGGTAAATAGACCAATAATTTGATTCTCTGTAAGGTACAATTTTGGAAAACTAAAAACATCACCTTAATTTGATAACTTGGAGATTTGTGTTTTTCACGGTGCATTCCAGCTTGAAAACGCCGGTGGCCACCAACCATATATTGATAGAGCTGCTCAGGCACGTTCAGGTCTGACATGCCTATCAAATTGCTGCCAAGCTAAGAGACAAACCAACAGTGTTAAGCATTCCATTCATGTTCTGTAATCGGACATAATCTGGCCCAACCCAATTCATATATTTGCAGGGAAACTGAAATATGCAACTTGTTCAGCAAAAGACCTTTGCAGCTTCTGAATGAAAATACTGCAATCAATTTGGCATGACATAAAAACTGAGAAAGAAAAAAGCACACTTACCCCAAGACAAACCATGCCCAAAGCTAGGCCAGCAGCCAGCGAATAAGACTCTCTGTCAGTGCAATATTCCATTTCAGGGCCTGGGGGACGCCCTGAACAAATATATAAATAAATCCAACTATTAATAAACTTTTAAAATTAGCAAGCTAACATTCCATTTTTATTGAACCGCCCAGGGTCCCCGACAGGGGAGATGGGCGGTAATATAAATTTAATTAATAAATAAATTCAATATATCTGAACTTTTTTACTATTAAAAAGCTTAGAAACGTGCTCTTCAGATGTGTTAACCATTATCACTTTTCATATTTCAACTCATTTTACAAGGTAACTGAAGCAAGCCAACATCTCTTTCAAAATCTAGATAAAATGAGAGAATCTTGCATTTTTATGCAAAATACTTTGCACCAAATTAAAAAAAGGAAGAAACAATAATTACAAATTAATCACAATTGATGCCAATTTTGATCAGTCACCTATATTGTTAAGCCAGAGCTTTCCAAACTGTGTGTCGCGACACAAAAGTGTGTTGCCACACACAGCGTGGTGTGTCGCCACACCACCCAGAAGTGGTGGCGCGCGGCGGCAGCGGCGCGGGATCAGTGCTTCTGCGTTTTAGCGGAGGCTGCCGCCGCCGCCGTGCACGCACACCGCCGCACGCCCCCCTGCGCTGCCGCCGTACGCACGTGCGCCGCCGCCCTGCCACTGCCGCTGGTGTGTCGCCAGCGGCCGCACTTTGAAAAGCCCTGTGTTAAGCCATATCAAGATCCATGTAACACAATCTGTATTATAAACTATATTACAAAACACAAACCAAAACATTTAGCTTTGGCTGCAATCCTGTGCGTCTTTACTTGGGAGTAAACTTTACTGAACGTAGACTTACTTTCAAGTAAATATTATAGTATATATTCTATCTATCTATCTATCTATCTATCTATCTATCTATCTATCTATCTATCTTATTTATACCCCGCCTATCCCCTCCCTAATGGAGGACTCTAGGCGGCTTACAACATCATTGCATATTAATTATACATCCATATATCATATATATTACAGTGCCCGCGCGATTAGGGAGGGGTGAGGGAACCGGCTCTTCTTTCCAGGCATCGGAACTACAAGCCCCAGAATGCCTCGCTTTCGGAGCCAGCTGCTGACATCCCGGAAGTTGTTAATTGGGATACGTCATCCTCTGCCACCGTCCTCAGCCGCCATCCACGGGCTTCTCCAGATCTTCATCTTCGTCTTCGGTTCCGAGGGCGACTCCCCGACAGGATGCCAGCATATTGCCCCACGTGAGTGGTACCCATTTATCTACTTGCTATTTAGCTTTCGAATCGCTGGGTTGGCAGAAAGCTAGGGCTAGTGACGAGAGCTCACCTCGCCACGCGGATCCGAACTGCTGACCTTATGGTCGGCAGACTAACAGCTCAGTGGTTTAACCCACTGAGCTACCACGCCCCTTTTAATATTTTAATATTAATCAATGGGACTAAGCCATGTGTAAACATAAGCTACTATGTAACTTAAATGATCAGTAATCCAAGCTATAAGAATTTCTCAACCCGATTTCTGATGAAACATGAGATAAACTGATACAGGATGAAAACAGGGCTGCAGTGGAGTTCTACCCCAATCTGTCCCTTCATTTGTTTAATTGGGGTCTGTTCTGAATCTGAAACTTCATGAAGGGGTTGATGAGCTGAAGTTTGGGGACCCCTGACTTACATCCTTCATCCCTGACCCTGTTGGCCATGAAGACCTGGTTATGTACCCAGGTCCTGGGCCCTCAAGTGTGTTAAGGGCCCCGTTTCTTGGCTATACTAACATCTATGCATTGTTTACTTGGCAACCATATATATTTATTTTGTACTGTTTAATTGTTTTTAATTATGATAACTGTTTTATGGTTTCTATGATTGTAAGCCACCCAGAGTCACTTGTTGAGATGGGCAACTATAGATAGATAGATAGATAGATAGATAGATAGATAGATAGATAGATAGATAGATAGATAGATAGAAAGAAAATAAATGGGAAAAAAGAATTTCTCAACCCAATGAAAAGAGGGCTTCTTTAAAAGAGGGATGGGAATATAAATTGTTTTCCTATATGAAACAAAAGAAACATTCAATCCAAAATCTCTGGACTATAACCAGGTGTTTTAGCTTAACCACTTGGACATCAGTATGTTCTACCATCAGAACTATTAAAAAATCAATTAAGCTAACTAACCTATCCTTTTAAACAAAGCCAGTGAGGTGTGGCTCAGGAGCTACATAAAGGATGCCTGAAGGTTTCAAGAGTTGCCCTCTTCAGGACTGCTGGAAATAAATGTGTAATACAAATTGGCCAGAGGGTTCATTAACCTCACTAACATGAGGAGTATATAGAACTATAGGATAGTTGACAAGAAGAAAATAAGTATTAAGATGGATAGAGCAACAGTGGAAAATTAAGAACAAGCAGGGGAAATACTAAGAACTGACAAAGAGGAAAGAAGAACAGTGGACATGGAAGAAGGAGCTGGGATGGACCAAGCTAAGCATGCACCTCAGCAACTTGAAGGGTTTTCCTTGGCTTAGCATAATTGGTCACCTTTACTTTGTAGACAGTAGCGTTTAAATCATTCATATTTTTAAATTTTTGTTTATTTTTATCCCACCTTTATTATTTTTTATAAATAACTCAAGGCGGCGAACATGCCTAATACTCCTTCCTCCTCCTATTTTCCCCACAACAACCACCCTGTGAGGTGAGTTGGGCTGAGAGAGAGGGACTGGCCCAAGGTCACCCAGCCGGCTTTCACGCCTAAGGCAGGACTAGAACTCTCAGTCTCCTGGTTTCCCATTGGCTCCTTCCTAGGGCTGAGAGAGACGGACTGGCCCAAGGTCACCCAGCCGGCTTTCACGCCTAAGGCGGGACTAGAACTCACAGGCTCCTGTTTTCTAGCCCGTTGCCTTAACCACTAGACCAAACTGGCTGTCATATCATGGTTGCCTTGTGTAGAATATAGATCTAATCCCAACCAGCTTCCTCCTTACCTATTTCTGACAAGAGAACTTCAGCAGTGTGCCTATGAGCTGTCCCTTGGTACACCAAGCCTATTCCTATCACAGCTGCCACTTGCACATTATGAGGAACATCCAGCTCAGTGGAAGTCGGAGGCAAAAGAGCTGGTATGTGGATGCTGAGCAGCCGAGTGATAGACATATCCATTGTGCCCAACTTGGCAGCAGAAACTCCTAGCAACAGCCCAATGCTCATCATCTCATGACCCTGCCGTTAGAAAAAAGAAATCTTGATCAGAAGGATTTTCACTTGGAATGAATCCAAGACATTACAGGTAGTCCTTGTTTAGTGACTGCCTCATTTACTGACAGTTTGCAGTTACAACAGTGATGAAAAAGTAACTTTACGAACAATCCTCGCATTTACAATAAAGCAAAGGAAAGCTGAAGTAAGATCAGGCATCGTCACGGTTTCACTGAGCAACCGCTTCATTTAACGACCAAGTTGCCGGTGGTAGCTAAATGAGGATTACCGTATACAGAAGCACACACATACCATACACTTGAAATTAAAACTCACTGCAAAATGTTTATTATTAACTTTTAAAAATTAATATATCATGGGGAGCAATGGGGAACCTCTGGCCCATAGACCACCTTCTGCTCATGTAAGGTGAAACAATCTCTACCTTTCTGCTGAAACAATTACAGTTCTTTGCATTGTTTCTGTATGAATCAGAAATCTGAGGTGAGATTTCTGATAGGGAAAGACCACAATGGGGAGGAGAGGATCCACAAAAATCAGATACCCTATCTTGCCTGAAGAGAAGTACTTTTACCATTACAAGCCACCATTGGAAACAACCCAAGAGCTTATTTTATAGGTTAGTGACGTGATTCTTAAACTGTGCTGCAGCACCCCAGGGTGTCGGGGATATTTTAATTTTTTGAGGGAAACACAGCAATACTCAACATCTGTCGGAGAGTGTGGAATCATTACCAAGACACTAAGGATATCGTGAACCAAGAAAGTTTGGGAATCTCTGGGTTAGTGCAATGTCTGAACTGAAGGACCACAGCTACATATTTGAAAATTAATACAGTATTTCAGGTTGCAAACTGGTTAGCAAAAATAGTAGTTTGCTATGACATCTGAGCATCAACCACAAATATAAAAATTGCTGTCAAAATTGCAGCACAGAAAATTCAGTAAAAATTTACAAAAGAGCTAATATTCAGTATAATAGATGCAGTATAATAGATGCATAGAAGCTTGAACCATCAGGAACGTTCAACATGTTACCTTCAATACAAGAAAACTGCCTATAGAGCAGACTCTGCATTACAACTAATAATGTAACTAAAAGTGTACAAATAATACAACTTCTGTGCCAATCACTACAGTGAATGAAATGGTTAGGAAGTTCACCACTCAGTTGATCAGTGGCATTGTTCAGCTCATGGGGTGGCTTTTAGTGTGATATTCCTATCTATCCCAATATAAAAAAGATAACGTACTATATATATATATATATATTGGCCCAAAGAAAACATCCTCTACCTCTTACTTTTGAACTATGGCCTCACCTTTGTTAAGTAGTCATGGATATTGAGCGTTGCAAGCTTCGTGAGATGGCCATTCAAACCCAGAGCCATGAGGAAGCCCGCATATTCATTGGCAAGTTCAGCATTTTTGGGTTTGTTGTAGACAATCCATGCAGAGTCTATTTGGGAAGCTGGAGCTATCTTCAGCCCAGCAGCTACCCCATTGTGGAAGTTTGCCCAGCAAGCCATATTGGGAGGCACATCTATGTTCCCACTGTTGAGATCCACTGTGGTATTCCTAGGGGGAGCCCGGCCTACATAGAGGATAAAATTTAAAAAAAAATAAATGAAGTGGAAAACAACAAGAAAGACAAGCTTTATTTTTACGTATTTCTTATTTTGATGTTCAAGTGCAACAGGTTTCCAAAGCTCTGACAGCAGCCCTTTACAAACTGTTTGGAGAAATTCTGTTGAACACAAGGGATTTCAGTGCTTCAAAAATATGCACTACAAAACAAAGAAAACAACCCAAAGAGTATTTAATACAAAAGGGAAAGGAAAAAGGGAAATCACTGGTACTCTTTGAAAAAGGAATATTACAAATGCAAGATAGGAGAATGAAGGAATGTTAGAGTTAACTCTGTATAATAGAGCAGGGTTGGATACAGTTTCTTCTTCCCGTCCTGCACACACACGTTTCAGGAAAAGGCAGCATAATGAATGGTAAGTATATCCTCCATGCATCACAGGGTACAGTGGGGATACACACTGGAGAACTTCCTAATTCTGTAGGGTATGAAACAACTCTCAGGTCCCAAAAGCCAGTAAACCATACAGGAACAAAATTGTTTTAGCAATTGATCTGGTGGTTGCTGTAGCTGTCTTGACTGGCTCCCCCTCACAGTGCATCCGTCAGTTTAAGATCTAAAGATCCTGGTTCCTAAATGCCCCTTCCACAAATGCAGGGATGGACAAAGGGGAGGTAGTCAGTGGCTGCACTTAACACGGGGCAGGCTGGCACTGCAAAGTAGGTAAAGATGGAGGTTGGAGTGTTCCTTAACAGGAATATGCCCATTTGGGGGATTACCCTACAGTCTTCATCAGCTTCCTAGCGAAAATGGAAGGAAACCTTGCCATCAGTTTTCAGCAATCTTTCTCAGAGGGGGCTCTGAGGGCTACAACAAGGTACAGGAGACACATGCAGCTATGGGGCTGGAGGTTGCCCACCCCTGCATGAACAGAAAGGAAGAGTGTTAGGCAAACAGCAATGACTACAGGTGGATGAGTAAGAGAAGGTAGTTTTTATCAGTCCTCCATTCCCTTTGTACCACTATTGGCCGATGCCAGAGTAGATCAGGGTGGGATGTAGAGGGGAAATTATCTCTCTCCTTTTCTCCCTCTAACCGCATCCTAAGAGAGGAATGCTATTCACTGGAACCTAGGATTCACTGCTATTCACTGGAACTTAGGATTTCCCATGCTGGCTGGGGAATTCTGGGAGTTGAAGTCCATACATCTTAAAGTGGCCAAGGTTGAAAAACACTGTGCTAGCATAAGTAATTTCAAGTCTTAACCCAAGTATGCATCAAATTATCTTGCTAAGTACTGCCAAACATACCTGTCAGGTTCAATTTGGGAATAGGCAATGGCTCTGTTGGAACTGGGTGATAAGAGAACAAAGTAAACATCCCTCTTCCCAAAGGGAGGGCCATAGTTCTTTGACACAATTGCAGAAGCCTGTAGCAGAAAAGAGGGTATAAGCAACAATGTTTAAAACAACTGGAAACTTTTTAAGGGCCAATTGCTGATATTAATAAATATGGGGGTGGGGGGAGGGTTGTGTCTTCAAGTCATTGTTGGCTCCTGGTGTGGACCAACAGGAGTGGACCAACTGAGGATGGTGCCATTGTGGGTGGTAGTGGAAATGGTTTACCCACCATCCACCTCTTCCTATTTTCCAATTCCCTGCAAGGTCATTAGCCATAAAAACACCAGAGAGACTGAGTTTCTAGGGTAGCCCCATTGTTCTGTGCTCATTGTATGTCACTGTCTCTGTTTTGGCAACAGGGAGAAAATGTTAATTTCCAGTCAATGAATCAGAGGATCAGATTGCTTGGGTTTCCTTCTATTAATGGCAGCTGCAAAACAGAGATCCATTTTCTGCCAGCCAGTGGACTCTGCTGACTAACCAGCTTCAGAGGATTCTGGAGGAAACGGATTATCTGGACCCCTTTCAGTCAGGTTTCAGGCCTGGTCATGGGACTGAAACTGCATTGGTCACGCTTATGGATGATCTTTGGCGGGAGCGAGATGGAGGTAGTGCATCCATTCTCGCTCTTCTTGACCTCTCAGCGGCTTTCGATACCATCGACCATGGTATCCTTCTGGAGCGGCTCAGGGAGTTGGGGGCAGGCGGCGTTGTATTGCGCTGGTTCGCCTCCTTCCTCCAGGGCCGGTCCCAGTCAGTGTTGATTGGGAGCGAGAGATCCGGCCCGCAGGCCCCCTTTTGTGGGGTCCCGCAGGGCTCGGTACTCTCTCCGCTCCTTTTTAACATCTACATGAAACCGCTGGGTGAGATCATCCATCTCCATGGGGTGAGATATCATCGCTGATGATACTCAATTATACATCTCCATCCCAGGGGAAGTAAGTGATGCAGTTTCTACCCTGTCCAAGTGCCTGGGGGCTGTAGGGGCCTGGATGGGGAAAAACAGGCTTCGACTGAACCCTAGTAAGACGGAGTGGCTGTGGATTAATGGCTCCTCGATTTCTAGGAAGTTGTCATCTCTAGTTCTGGATGGGGTAGCACTGCCCCAGACAGACCCGGTACGTAACTTGGGGGTCCTCCTGGACTCACGACTCCTGCTTGAAGAGCAGGTGGCAGTCGTGGCCAGGAGGGCCTTTGCACAACTTCGTGTTGTGCGCCAGTTGCGACCTTTTCTGGAGCGGGAGGCCCTTCGAACAGTCACTCATGCCCTGGTTATCTCACATATAGACTACTGTAATGCGCTCTACATGGGGCTACCCTTGAAGAGTATCCGGAAGCTCCAACTGATCCAGAATGCAGCCGCACGAACCATCTTAGAAGTCCCATATCGGACTCATGTGACACCATTACTACGCGAGCTACACTGGGTTCCAGTTTGCTTCCGGGTGCAATTCAAGGTGTTGGTTATGACCTTTAAAGCCCTTCATGGCATGGGACCAGGTTACCTAAGGGACCGTCTTATCCCCATTACATCGGCCCGTCCCATCCGGTCATGCAGGGAGGGCATGCTACGGACCCCATCAGTTAAAGAATTCCATCTCACGGGGTCACGGAAGCGTGCCTTCTCTGCAGCAGCGCCTGCCCTGTGGAATATTCTTCCCCCAGAGTTAAGACAGTCCACCTCGCTCCTGGGCTTCAGGAAACAACTTAAAACTTGGCTTTGTCAACAGGCCTGGGGCGGTAAGGAGGGCAGAAACTCCTGGGGATGGCTAGTATAGTAAGATAGTCCTAGAATAGCCCTTCCAAGGCTGAAAGAACACATCGCCTTCTTAATTTTTATATGTATGGTATTTTAAATGGTGATTTTAATGTTATATCTTTAATATTCGTAATTTTGATGATTTGTAAACTGCCCAGAGTCCCTTGAGGGAGTTGGGCGGTGAGAAATCGAATAAACAAACAAACAAACAAACCAACAAACAAACAAACCAGCCAAGGGAAAGAGTGGGGAGAACTTCTTAACACTGCAAGGGCTGAAACTGCCATAGTGGAGGTCCATATGCAGTGTCTTGTATAGGATGGAGATTTACTCTGGCAAAAGTATAAGAACCAGTACTTCCCTATATAATATTCTGTAATGCAACGAAGTACAGTATTCTTCATACTTTGTACAAAGTACAGAAACTTTAGAAGGCAAAGAAATTACCGATTTTCTTTTTCTTCAATATATTCATGGTCACTGACTTCTGGCATCTGAACTACATTGACACGGACTGGATGGGCGCTTTGTAGAAGCCTGCGCACCTCTTGCACTCTCAGGTCTTCGCTCCATATCAGTGACATCACCTCCTGGTTCATATCATTCATCCCATCATCCTCCTCCTCTGACTCCACTGTTGCAGGCATATCAGATGACAACATTTGTGGGTCAGACTGTGGAAAAGAAAGATAGTGTCATCCCACTAGATGGACCTGACCAGGAAATCAATTCCACAAGAAGGCTAAAACTACTTTTACTGAGATGGGCTATTATAACAGAATCCTGGAGGTCTGATTGTGCTGTACCTCCTCCTCATTCTTATAGTTCAGTGAATTAGGGAGGCATCTCTCAGTTGCTTCCAAGTATTATCTGGCTGTTCTGGACTTAAAAAATGCTTCAGCCCCTCTTGCCTAGGCAACAGCTCCTGCATATCTCCATCAAGGTAATCTTCCTTAATTCTTAAACCAAGCCAAATCCAACAAAAATGCTAGAGAATTCCTGGAAGCTTGGCACTCAGACAAAGCAGCCATCAGCAGACACATAGAGGTAAACAACATTTACATACCATTCATGAGAGACAATAAAAAAGCCAGAAGACCAGAACACCTCTTGGCCAGCAATCAACAACAAGATAGGCAAAGATTAACAGCAAGATTAGCAGCAGAGGAGCAATCAAACAACACAATAGACCCTAATCAAGGAACTATTAACTCAGTCAATCAACCAAGCAGCAAACAAGCCAATCAAGGTACTACCAAGGAGAGTACAACACCCCCACCAACAGAGGCAGGACAAGCCAGGGTATATAAACAGAGAGCAAGTTCCATTCCCTTTTCGCACTGAAGATGTTGCCTAGCCTGGCAATGAAACGTCTGCAAGAAAACAACAAGGCTCAGAGAGCACCATGGACTCCACAATCTTCCTTAATCTCTACAGATGGGCACTTTTATTGAACAGCTGAATGCAGGGATGCACATTGAAATATGTGTTCACCCTTCTTTCCAGCAAAATTTAACCTTTATTTAAATGACAAAAAAGCTAATCTACATCTAACTAATTTTACATTGAATTATAGAAAGCTATACTTGGAAATGATCTTGATTTTGCATTTTTGAAATTCAATTACTTACTGCTTTACACTTTGGCAGGTTTCCCTCACAAGCCTGTTTGGAAAGATCTTGACGACCAATCAGAAGGCAGACTGCTTCTGGCCAATCAGAGGCAGGCTGTTGTCGACAGTGATAGATTGCATCTCTGATAGGAAGAGCAACTCCAAATGGCAAAGACTCCAAGTCCCTTAGAGTGAATCCTTTTATAGAGAATGAGAATCATTTCACATAAATGGACATATTGTATAAATCCATCCAAAGCTCCAGGAACAAAGAGACAGAAAATGGAACAGTATTTCAAAGGCTATTATTAAACTGGATATATGTATTTCCTTTATCCCACCATTGTTCCATACCAAATTGGAATTACTAAACTACAAAACCTGTTTTGGCCTGTGACAACAATGGGGTGTTTTACAAGCATCAGTCCAACTTTCAAATTGCCACCAGTTCCCTGAAAAGTGACTGCCTGTCTCTAGCTTCAGATATCAGCCGCTTAAAAAGGAAGTTTCCAGTCTCTAGGACTATATATCTTGGGAAGTCTAACACTGTATGCCAAACCCATTCAAATGTCTTTGGTTTGATGTACACAATCCTTACCGCTGACAAAAAAGAATTAAAGATCTCCTTACCGACATTTGTCATCCAGACAACTAGTTTTTCTGCAAGACTAGAAGCAGATGGGCTGTTCCTCATACTGCATCTGCTAAAAAGGAAATAAATATAACCTACTGATTCTTTTGACACCCAAAGATATATCTGCTGCATCCTTCCCCAACATGTTGCCCCTTCGAAAGGACCTCAACTCCCCTAATTCCTATGTGTGCTGGCCAGGAATTATGGGAGTTATAAAACAACATTTCTGGAATAAACAAAGTAGCCAGAAATTTACAAATGGGAAATAAGGGCAAGGTAAGTCAGAGTGCTTGAAAAGAAAATGCAGTGATGCTTAGGCAGATACACAAACATCCAAACACTTACAACTATGGAATCTAGGCTGCTAAAGAGGGCAGGAGGCAAATTCCTCCTCCTAGCTTTGCCACTGTTGTGTAAAAGATAGCTGCTAAGAGGGACTGTAACTGCAACAAGTCAGAATCTACAATTTCCAGAAAGCTTGAGTCCCAACACTTTTAACTACTGCCTGAAAAGAAAAGAAAAAAAAAACCCATAGGGATGGAGTCCTGCAAGCCAGCCTAGAAGAATAAGGGCAAGATCCCTCTTCTCAGCAGTATATGTGGGTCTCAGTCTCTCCATCCACCCTGAAAATCTCAGTGACTCCTGCATTTTGCAGCCTTGCAGGGAAAAGAAGTACAGCATACTAAAATAGTGAAGGAAGAAGCTGGAGAGGGTGCAGAAACACAAGGGAGCACCTTAAATGTCCTTAGAGCTACATTCTTAGGTTATTCCTGAGAAGAAACATAGAACAGCCTCCAAATTGCAACACTCTCTCATCCACCAAATAATATACCTAGATTCTTCCTGTTCAGTCTGCTGCTTTCGCTGTCCTAAAAGAAAAAAGGAAAAACAGTGGAAATGCAACACTCCTATCTGTTTTTACCAGGGACGATGCAACAAGTAATGGGTAAAAACATCCCTTTCGGAACCGAAAGTTATATTACCTGAAGTTATCCTGGACAAATAGTTGGAGGCTTCATCTGAAACAGCACTTTCATCACCAAGTATATACAGTACAACGCTCTGCTCAGAAGAAAATAATTCTGTCTTAGTGTCTGCTTACATAAGAGCCAGCAAAACCATCTTAGCAGGAAGAGAGATGAGCCAGTACTTGGGCTTAAAAATATCTGGGGATCTTTATCAAATTTACATGAGGATGCACCTCTACATTCAAGGCTAAATAAGCAAGGCTAAGTGGCAACTTTATATGAAGATATGAAGCAGCATTATACAGATTCAGGCTATTAACCCATTATGACCAATGTTATTTATAGGCAGTAACTGTCTGTCTTAGGCAGAGTCTATCTAACTCTGCATCTTCAGGTCATTTCAGCTGGTAATGCCAAGAGTGGTATCTGCAATCTGTATACAAAGCAAATGTTGCCAAACGCAGGTGCCACTGCTGGGGAGTCACATCCTGTTGCCATGCTAAAAGCATCAACTTCACAGCTCTCATAATAGTGCTTTAATTTATGAAGGGGTGTCCAAGATTTTGGCTTCACACATCTGATGCAATGTTACTGCTCAAAATCTTATTCAAAACGAATATATATGCAACTGTTGGTTTTTTATTAAGGAAAAACAGGTGTGTTCCTATATTGAAATTCCAAATTCCTGTACCCACCATTTCTCTCTCAGAGAATGAAAAAAAAAAACTATTTAAAGGTACATTATGAATCTGATCAACTGTAATAGAGCTTTGTTTATAAAGCATCCTCAGAGTTACATACAGGAGGGAGGAAGATTATGTCATTTTCTTTAGCAAACATCCATATGAGGCAATGACCCAAGGTGTTTTACTGGCAGAGACAAATTAATATAAATGGTACCCACCTACCCATACATGGGGGAGGAGTAATTTTAAAAAAACCTCCAATAGTTCACTGATACCACAATACAGTTGTCTGCATAAACATCATATCATCTGGAGCCACATGCCTGAGTAGCTGTAGTCAAACATATCTGAGTAGTTTATTCATGAAAACATTCTTTCTCCTTTATTTGAAGCAGGCTACAATTTACAACATAACAGCAACTGATTGTTAAGTAATTTATTTCTAACAAATCTGCTCTCCTTGAATTCAGCTAGTCTTTCCTCCCTCCCTCCCTTCAATTGGTCTACTTCCTGAATCCAGAAGAATTCTAGGTGGCTTGCAGCTTAAAACTTCCTCTTTCCCTGTAAAGGAGCTCTTTGGGAAATGCAAAGGACAAGGCACTCACAAAACGTTGAATTAAGAAGACAGAGAAAAGGAATACTTCATTCATTTCTTAAGCATGTGAATATGTATTCACCAAATCAAATCACTTCTCTAGGTGTCTGATACATACCAACACTACCAGCTTGCTCCTTTCACAGATTCCAGGCAGGTAAGGATAGGGCGGCACACTTTCTCCCTTCAAGCAAGAACACAGCCACTGAAAGATACTTGGAGGCTCAGCCGAAAAAAAGGAAGGATGATGCATGAGGCCTGTTTGGGCTTAATCATACAGAACAGGAGTCACTCACACACCATATTAAAAATTATAGCAAGGCTGCCTTACTGCCTATAAAAACAGAGAACAGAACTACTTTTTCTGGGAACTAGAGGACCTTCTCTGTATAAACCAGTGTTTTTCAAACTTGGCAACTTTTAAGATGTGTGGACTTCAACTCCCAGAATTCCCCAGCCAGCATGCTAGTGATAACCTCCTTGATGGCAGTGGCACATAACTTCCCTGCTCTTATTCTAATGGGAATCTCTTAGATTTTCTTGGGTATCCACCTACCACACACAGCATGGGCACATTCTTAAGTTATAAAAACTATTCATATCATCTGTGGTAAGATGGGCTGTTTTACTGACCAACTTTGAAAAGGCCGAGCTTTCTCCCACATTTACTAAGAAGGCAAAACAGTGTCACCCCAAAAACCTCCTCAAGGTTCTCCTCATTTCCAAAAACTGAAGTTTGTGAAATAAAAGTCCTGAGAGCAGCAGTTGATTTAAAACAAAGGAAAAGACCTACTGTGTGTGTGTGTGGGGGGGGGGTTGTTTAGAAGAAATATAATAAACATTGTTTAGAACAGCACCAGATAATGATGGGTTGAAATAGCAATAAAACATTAGAGATTTCTTGTTCAGCTTCATTGTTATCTAAAATGATGTTACTAGATTTCCATGCATAACAAAACTCAGGAAGAAAGCTGATGACAGCTGAGATTAGATTACTGTAATACCTCTATGATAAACCTGGAAAGAATTATTTCAAATATTTTTATCAAAATTATTAATAATGTGAACTATCTTCTGTCAAGAATTCAAACTATTTTTTTGAGACTTACTGGGATCAATTATGCATGTTTGCTTGGAATCCTTGACAAGCATGGGATAGTCTCTGTAGTAATAATCAAGATAAGCTTCCAGTTTTAAATCCCTAAAAGGAGAATATAAAAGCTGAATGATAAATACTAAGAGACACAAGACATGTGATTATTTACTTATTTTATTGTATTTTTAAATTATCTGATACTTCCCTTGTTAGCGTACCTATTTGCTAAAAGCATGCAACATATAAACTATGGTTTACAATAAAAATACCAGCATTGCGAAGATAAAAACAAAAGTAGTAATTAGAACAGTAATAAAATAATATGCAACAGCTAAAATTATAATAAAACTAGATCAAAACAATATTGAATGACTCTAAAATGGTTTTCTAAAATGCCTGGGTAAACAAGGAAGTGTTCTCTTGGTGCCAGAGAGACCATAATGAGGGCATCAGATGAGGCTCTCTGGGACGCCACTGACATGGCCTTTTCTTTTGTGGGAGGGGCTTGTCTCACTGGGAGGGGACATTTGGAAAAGACCTTGGTTGAAGTCCCTAGGTTCCAGGTAGGCCAATATCTGAGAAGATGCTTCTTCAGGTAGTTAGGGAAAGGGGAGAAGAGAATGGGGATTCAGCTATTTTCAGAACTCCAGCTCATGGACAGACAGAAAGCAAGAACAGGCAGTCCTTGATATTTGGGCACCCAAGGCAGAAATGCCAATTGATAGCTCATGCTATCAAAAAGTATACTTGCCAATTTTCTGCCATTTTGTAATAACCAAAACTATGCCTTTATGTTACCTAGTGGTAGGGACACCCATGTGGTTTCTGACTGATTTCAACAGATCTCCACCTGAAGATCGCCATATATAAACCACACCGAACATTACATTTCCTGCAGTGCAGAGGCAGGCTCAATGCTATAGGGACCTTTTAGCTATATTTCTATAGCTAAACATTCTTGATTTTTCCAGAGTTTATATCCTGTTACATTGATACTTACAAAGGTTTACAATAGGTCAAATAAACCTAGCAACATTAATTAAAAGAGGAATTCAAGAAAGATAAAAAAGGAGGTTCCACTGAAGACAGCTACCATTCACTCTGCCATCCTGGCTTAGACTGCTGAGGCAGAATACTATTTTCCCCCCTCTCTGTTTAGGCCATTTACATGTTTTTATCATATTCCTTCCTATCAGTCTCAGTGTGTTTGAAAGTATGCAGTCAGCTCCAGGACCATCATCGTTGTTCTCCCATTAGAGAGGTGCACTGGAGGAATGGGAGGCTTTCGTTTTTAAATTCAGGGGATCAAATACCATTCCTGATCCACTTCTGTCTCACTTCTGGAATACATCCACCACCACAGGTGGAGCACTAACAGCTTTCCTAGCCCGTAGGTAGAAAGATCCCCAGGATCCTATTTCCTGTGGGGCATATTTCCAAGGTTTATAAGATTGCATCCTATAACAATGAAAGGGCAAACCAAATTAACCAGGCAAAAGAAACCTTATTCCTTTTCTCTTTGACAGAAGAAACTCCTGTATTCACTCTGCTGACTGAAATGTAGCAGATATAACTCCGATTAAGTTGTATCTGCTTACAAGTCTCACTCCAAACTGACTTAACTGCTGCTGAAGAACACAACTAGCCGAAATTTGTTTCAAGGAGAGCGCACCTTGCCAGTTGTACCAGAAGAACAACAAGGGAACGAATTCCTTCACTCATCAAGCAGTTCAGCTTGAGTTCCTCATAGATTAAATGGAGCACACAGAAAATTACTGGGATGTGGGGGAAGAGAAGAGTGGTGGAATCCAAGCAGTGGTTGTGTGAAAGGTTATCCTTAGGGAACTTGGCTTCCAATGGATCCAGTCGCAGAGCTTTAGCCAAAGGGTGAGACTCAATGTTTTTATGGTAGTCAGAATTTAGTAAATATTCCCAATCCTGGTAAAACAAACGTAACAGGTAAGAGAGTGCTTCATACTGGATTGTTGTTATGTTATGTATGAGTAAGCATTTTGGCACAGTGACAACTGAGGTCAGCAATAACAGCAATAATGTTTTAAAAGGTACATACTAGTATGACATGCTTGAATTTAAAAAAAACGATTGAGGCATCTTAAATATAATTAGCATACTGCAGCATGGCATTTCATTGGGGATAATATTTATAATAATAATAATTTATTACATTTATATGCCACCCGACACCCAGCGACTTTGGGCAGTTTACAAATTGTTAAAAATGTTTAAAACAAGGAACAATACAAAAATACAAAAACAACACAAAACAAAAAACAGAGATGGCAGAGAAAACAAACCCAGACAGGAACAAGGAAAAGGAAGAAAAGGAGCATCAACTGTCCTCGCCAAAGGTCTGGGCGAAGAGCCACATCTTCAGGGCCCTTTGAAATACCAGTAGGGTGGGGGCTGTTTGAGTCTTGGGGGGTACCTCATTCCAGAGGGCAGGCGCTGCTACAGAGAAGGCACACTTTTGGGGTCCCAATAGGTGGCATTGTTTGTAGCTTGAATCATGTCAACTGGATTTCTATTTTCTCAGTGGAAACGTTTCGCTCCTTATCCAAGGAGCTTCTTCAGTCTGAGCAAAGTTAGTAAGGGGAAAAAAAAAAAAGTAAAGTCCCTTACTAACTTTGCTCAGACTGAAGAAGCTCCTTGGATAAGGAGCGAAACGTTTCCACTGAGAAAATAGAAATCCAGTTGACATGATTCAAGCTACAAACAATGCCACCTGGATGACTGAGAACCTTCATAGAAATAGGTGGCATTGTTTAATCAATGGAACCCAGAGCGCACCAACCCAGCCAGATCGAACCAGCTGGGTAGATACTATGGGGGGACAGGCGGTCCCACAAGTAACCAGGCCCTATACCATGTAGGGCTTTATAGGTAGTGACCAGTACCTTGAATAACACCTGGAAATAAACTGGCAACCGGTGCAGCTTGCAAAGCAGAGGTGTTACACGGGAATACTGAGGCATACCCATCAGTGCTCACGCTGCCGCATTCTAGACCAGCTGAGGCTTCTGGGTGGTCTTCAAGGGCAGCCCCATGTAGAGCACATTGCAGTAGTCAAGCCATGAGGTGACCAAGGCATGCGTGACGGTCTGAAGGGCCCACAAATTAGGAAAGAGCACAACTAGTGCACCAGATGAAGCTGGGAAGAGCCTTATTTGTTAGACATTGTTATCTTTTTAATACCTAATGATTCTCTCTAGTCCAGTTCAGAAATATGGGCTCCTTCTAATGATGAGATCAGAAGTATGCCCAGCTAGGACTTTGTTGGAGTTGTACAAGTATACAAATACATGTTCAATTTGCACAATCCTTTCCTTTTGGAATCAGACATATCATACCAATCAAATGGAGGCATGATTCATGTTACATATTGCAGAAACACATTTCTACTCTCCACAATTGGAAATGTCATTATTGCAGGCTCTGAACCAGACAGCATTTTATAATTAATGGAACACAGCTGCTTGTTGGCAAAAATGAGTTATCTTTATCTTGTATACATCAATTTTCCTTGACAAATTCCTTGCATTTGTCAAGCATGCTCTTCCTAATGCTTACAATATAGTAGTTAATGCCCTCATTGTGGGAGGTTGTGCGGATCCAGAATTGGCCTTTATAGCCACTTACGGATCCACCGTTAAAAATTTTACCTTTGGAAGACAATCTTACTCGGCTACGAGTGATCGCCAATGAGAATGAGTAAAATAGCATTTCTCAAAATGGTGCTTTCTAGATAGTTTGGAAAGCAAGCTTCCATCATAGCTTATTGACTAAGATTGCTGGGATTGAGGGAGCTGGCCCTACACATCTGCAAGATGGTGGGGAACCATACCCAGCAATGTTCATTTCTTTGACTATAAACACTGGCTCTCCTGAAATGCCTGAATTTCAAATAGTAGAGTTTTGCAAGACTCCCCTAAAATTTGGCAGAGCTCCCTACTATAAATCAGAGTAAAAACTGCTGGGCTAGGTGGACTACTGCCTGACTTGGTGCAATACATGCATCCATACAGTACATACAATTTGATATATGCAAACTATTTAATGTTTTAAATAACTCACCTGATTTTATTGGAAGCATTCCAAGCTCAAAACACTGTTATTTCAAGCTTGCACCATTTCCAATAAGGTCAGAACAACATCAGAACATTTCTGTGTAACTGGAAAAGTGTCAGAAAACTTCCAATACGATCAGGGTTTTTTTGTGTGTGCACACGTGTGCCTTCAAGTCAGTCTTGACTCTTGGCAATTGCCGGGACAAGTCCATGCACTTTCTCAGCAAGATTTTTGGAAGTGGTTTGCCATTGCCTTCTTCCTAGTGCTGAGAGTGATTATACCAGTCACCCAGCTGGCTTCATGCCAAAAGTGGAACTAAAACTGTGGATTGATGGCCTCTTGGGATCCAGGAAGTTGTCATCTTTGACCCTGGATTGGGTGGCACTACCCCATTCGGAGCCGGTGCGGAACTTGGGGGTCCTCCTGGACTCACGACTCCTGCTTGAAGAGCAGGTGGCAGTCGTGGCCAGGAGGGCCTTTACACAGCTTTAGGTTGTGCGACAGTTACGCCCATTCCTGGACTGAGGTGCCCTCCGAACAGTCACTCATGCCCTTGTCATCTCCCATATAAACTATTGCAACGCACTCTACATGGGGCTACCCTTGAAGAGTATCCGGAAGCTTCAGCTGGTCCAGAATGCGGCCGCGCGGACAGTTATGGGTGCCGTAAAATCAGCACATGTGACACCTCTGCTGCACGAGCTGCATTGGGTACCAGTTTGCTTCCGGGTCCAATTTAAGGTGTTGGTTATCACCTTTAAAGCCCTACATGGCATGGGACCAGGTTACCTGAGGGACCGTCTCATCCCCATAATATCGAACCGCCCCACCCGGTCATGCAGAGAGGGCATGCTACAGACCCCATCAGCAAAGGAATTCCATCTAGCGGGGTCCAGGAGGCAGGCCTTCTCTGCAGTAGCGCCCGCCCTTTGGAATATCTTGCCCCCGGAGCTGAGGCGGGTTTCCTCATTCCCGACCTTCCGGAAAAACTTGAAGACCTGGTTCTGCCACCTTGCTTGGGATGGGAATGCCAACAGTTCCTCCTGGGGCTGGCTGATCCCATGAAGCTCCCCCTAGTATTAACAGCCACCGCCCTTGGATTTTATATTTATTTATTGATGTGATGATTTTGCATTTGTATTTTTAACCTTGTTTTTATTGTGAACCACCCAGGGTCCCCCGATTGGGGGAGATGGGCAGTAATATAAGTTTAAATAATAAATAAATAAATAAAACTCACCATCTCCCAGTTTCTAACCTGCTACCTTTAACCACTGCACCAAACTGGGTCTCAAGATGAGAATAGCCTGTTTCAAACTCAAAATAATTGTTTTACACTCCAAGCCTGGCTGGCAACTCGACAAGTCAGAGTTTCTCAGAGCTCTGAGCTCTGAGACCTGGCTAACTTTCTATCTTGTTTGCAGGGGTCTACAGACCACTGAAGTTTCCCCCTGGAGAAGGGGGAACCAGAAGATTGCTCACAGAGCCATTGTAATTGCCCACTCCTGTTTTTCTTTGTTGTTTCCACCGCAGAGAAGAACGGGGGGTGGATGCAGTGAAATGGCCGAAAGAGGATTCTAGCTCTGCAGAGAACGTAAGTCTCTTGGGAGACACAAGAGTGACAGCCAGCTTTTAGACCACTTTATATTAGTTTCCTTTTTAGATTAGTACATTTTTATTATTCTAAAATTTATCTTTGGACTTCGTTCAAAATGTTGGCTAATTTTGTGTTTTCTTTGCTATAATTAATTTTGGTGGAAGTTTGATAGATTTTATTTTGGCAACATAGTGAACAAGTTTTGTATTTTTCTGCCTTTCTTTTGTATCAGAGAAATTGGGACTTAAGAGACTTTGTTGGTATTTCTCACTCGACAAACTAACTGACTTTTGAGAAATTGTTTGTTTGGGTTAAGCAGCTTGCAGCCTGAAGAATAAAGAAGAATAAAGAATAAAGTATAGAGAATGTGTGCCTCTCTACCTTTTTTTTTCTTTTTCTACTTTTTTTTAGAAAGGACTATCTTTCATTTGGAATATATTTTCATCTTTCCTTTTACAAACTGTTTGAAATACTGCTCTGTGGAATTTTTTCATCTCTTACTTTAAAAGCTTTTCTCACTTAAAGAAATAGACATTATTGATAAATAATAGAACAGCTGTTCCTTGCTCCCTGAGAAAATTTTTTGTTTTGACTACGGCAGTTGATTACGGTTTGAACAACAAATAATGACATTTCTCACAGTACTTCAGGATTTTAAGGAAGAAACCAGCAAAATTTTTTTGCAAATTAAGAAATCCATAGAACGTATATTAATAGTTTTGGTGGCTCAGGAACAGAAGATACAAGGGACAGATTTAGAAACAGAGGAAAGACTTTTCGAACCAGTAGAGAAACAGGGAAAGAGGATTTTGAATGTATTGGTACAGAAGAAGATTATGATATTTTACAGGAAGTGGTCTATTAAATGTTTGGGCATAAATACATTGTGGCAGCTGAGACAGGAAGATTTTAATATGCAAATTGATAGATATGGCAAAATAAACATTTTGACATCCCACATGAGTTACAGAAATAAACAAGTTGCATATTGTGATATTGGCATAACCTAAACAGGAGATTTATTGATATTGATTTGGAATGCAAGGTTAATGAAAATGCGGATTTGGTATTGTACACAGAGTAAGCACAGATATGAGAAACTTATAGATGCATAAAAACATGATATTTTAAGTGTAAGATACAAGATTATAAATAAATATGTTGATATTATATATTACTCTTTCTGGAGACAAATTTATGAGAAGACAATGAGATGATGAGATGGAATTAGAATGTAGGTTATTACAAGAATATGTTGTATGTATTAGGTTATATGTTATGTTAGGTTTTGTATTTTTGCTATATTATGTATTATGTTATGTAATATGTTAGATTATGTATTAATGGAATATATAGTCATAACATTAACAGAATATACTGTATTTTATTAGACATAGATAAGGCCTTTATTTGTTATACTAATTGGACTTTATTGAAGATATAAATATAGATGTAAAAATGGAAAGAGCAAATGGAAAACATTTAATTGATGCAACAATGAACATTTGATTACTATTCTAAGGAGTAGAAACCAGAGATGGATTGTTGGAAGATATCAAGAAAGGCGAAACCTATATGAAGAACAGAAGATTGGATTATAGAAATCATAGGGTATATGACAAAGAAAAGTTTCTGTGTATTGTATGAAGGACTAACATTTAAAGTTAATTGTTGTACTTAAAGTTCAAGGATAAATTGGAGGACATCTATTTTCTATATTTTCTTTGTTTGTTATTTTTTGACTTCACTTTTTCTTTTCCTTTTTCTTACTTTGTATTTCTATTTTTTTTTCTTTTGTATTAGTTCTTAATATGTATTTTAAAATTCAATAAAACTTATGGAAAAAAAAAATAATTGTTTTACACATCTCTACTCATTAATGATATCCATTTATATTTATATTTTTATGAAGAATTTTGCTTTTATTGTATTTTAATCTGTAGTTATTTTAATTTTATTGTAAACCGCCCAGAGTCACCCTTAGTGAGATGGGTAGTGATGAAATATGAAATAAATAAATAATAAAAATTTCCATCAGTAACAGATGGAATCTCTTTTGAAGATTACAAGTGAAGTTGCTACTTATTAACTAAATCAACAAATTGTGTATATACATAATTCATAAAAAAATCCTGAATAATATGAATTCAGACATCTCTAACCTGTCTGGAATGATTAATTAATTAATTCTCCTCTTACTTCATCTGATCCTGTCTCTGAAGGCCGGGCTTTTTTGGGAGCAATGACTGGAGAAAGAGATCCTTCAAAATCAAGCTGAAATGAACAGAAAAAGAAATAATCACACAGGAATTTGTATATTATGAGCCAATTATGATGAAATGCAAAA
Organism: Charina bottae; assembly: GCA_023362775.1. NCBI lineage: Eukaryota > Metazoa > Chordata > Lepidosauria > Squamata > Charinaidae > Charina > Charina bottae. The sequence goes on along the minus strand of JALMGJ010000001.1, from coordinate 73,499,709 downwards.
CTTCCACATACAATTTGCTATTATTCCTTTACATATTTTCTGCTTCAAATAATTTCAAGGAATGAATAAATTACTGTATCTCCTAGTCCACAAATTATGGATATGAGGATTCAAAACATTCACTGATCCTTGCAACTCTGTTTAAAAACTAAACACCCCCAATTTAATGGAACCAACTTGTAAATAAAAAAGCTGGACACAATGGGGCTATGGAGAAGCAATCAGAGATATACTCTACCTTAACTGAAAGTAGTGAATTGCCTCCAGAGAACAATTTATTACACAGACTCTTGACAACAAAGTGTGCAACAAAAATGGATACATAATTATACATGTAAAAAAGGCAGTTTATGAATTTATTTCCACGTATCAATTCTTGGTACAGTAACACAAATTTGGTGTTAATGACTAGTGCAGTAAGAGATTAATTTCTAATAAGACTAACATGCTAATATATTTAAGGGAAGATTGCAGATGAGATCTGACCTCTGACAACACACCAAACTCAAATCAAGTTGTAGACTGTTGCTGCTGCTGTTTGAAAAAGCATCTTCCTGTGTTTTACTCACAGGAAAAAGATTTGTAAGTTGTAAAAAATAGAGAATTCATGTTTCAATGTTATACTTGTATATTAAATTCAAAATAATGAATAGTAACTCTATCAATTATTTCGATTCATGCACAAAAAAAATCATTATGAGCAAATGCTCCTGTAACAGAATTACATTTCAGTGACACATACGCAGCTAAGATCTATTTTAATCTAAGATCCGTGTAAAACCAAATAATATTGTATATTCAGTCAAATAAAAAGCATTACAATATTTCTGCAAGATATAGGACTCCAAAGCAAAACATGGGGAAGAGATGGAAACTCAGGGGGAAGAAGAGTGCAGCATTATTTGAATAGTATCCTTTACTAATAGTAGCAAGGCATGCCCTATCTTACTGAGGGTATCTGAAAATAATAAGCACTTGTAGAGAATGACTTTTCCAACTGATATCTTAATATTAGCTGATGGCTAGAAGTCACAGAATCACAGGATGTAAGGATTAGAAAGGAACCTTAAGATCATCTTATCAACCCCCGCCCACTACGAGTACAAAACCGCTACTAAAGCATCCCAGACAGATGGCCATTCAGTCTTTCTTTGAACACCTGCAGCAAAGTTAACATCACCACTTTCCAAGGCAGCCACTGTCACGTTATGAGATTGCAAGGTCACTTACATTGCGCATCCATGCCACTCTCTCTGTGTTATAACCCATCATGTTCATGAAACAGGTCACAAATAAGGTCCACTCTGAATAGTAGCTTGGTCCTCCAGGTGCATTGTAGGCATTATACCATCTGACAAGTATTTGGACAGCAACCTCTTTGGGCAGGATATTCTTAATGCCTTGTAAACATGTTCTGACTATTCAAGGTAAGGCAGGAAGGACACAAAAAAGAATGTTAGTAAGTTAGTAATCCAGAACCCACTTATTTGTAAGACAAAGGCTGATTCTATGCTGCATTTGGCATATACTGTACATGGCCAATAAAATTATTTCAGCATAAGATCAGGTTGCATATTTCAACAAAATCAAGGTGACTAAACTTCACATTGCATGTGGAAGAATGTGACAGGTTTCCAAGAGGAAGTGAGATGAAAAATAGCATTTTTTTAACACTAGCAGTTTTTTTTTCATTTTGCAGTTAGTTAGACAGAGCAATGAGATGTTAAGGTTCTCAGATTCCATAGCAGTTTTAAATTGGCTTTTAATTTGCTCGATTCCATAGCCGTTTTTAATAAAAAGGGAAAGGAGAGTATGGAGTTAACATCATACCTAATTCTGAAGTTGCAATTTCAGGAATGGTGATTCTAATCATTGAGCCATTACTAAATTCCTAGAAGAAGAAAGACAGATTACATCATCCCACAAGGAGTACATTCAGCATCTGCAATATATATTATTATACAAACTATAGCAGATTTAAGGTATCCCCAAAGGCCATTAGAAAGCTGCTGTGTGGGTTTTAGTTAGAAAGGATTCAATTTTTATCCTGCCTTTCTAATTGTTCAAGACAGCTAATATGCCAAGCAAACTGAAGCACAAACAGGCATCTCTTTATAAATTAAAGATACAGACATAAAATGGCTCAACAGAGCAAAAAATTACCACAAAAAATATAACCCATAGAACACTTTTATGTACAATAAAAATCAATTCCCAAAGTTCAGACCTGGCTGATTTAAAAATAATAATAAAAATAAAATCAGGTAGTCCTTATTTAGCGACTGCAACTGGGACTGGCAATTCGGCCATTAAGCAAAGAGGTCGCTAAGTGAAATTGTGACTGTGCTTACGATCTTACTTCAGCTTTCCTTTGCTTTACAGACCTGCAACAGTCATAAATTTTACTTGTAAGCCGCCTAGAGTCACTTATACAGTGAGATGGGCGGCATATAAATTTAATAAATAAATAAAAAAAAAATGTGAGGGTTGGCCACAAAGTTACTTTTTCATCACCTTCATAACAGTGAATGGTTGCTGTACGAGGCAGTCACTAAACGAGGACTACCTGTATATCAATTGTACCAATATGCTGGACTTCAATTTTTAGAAATCTTAGTCAATATGGCAAAAGCTATCTGGGTATTACAAGGACTGTAGACCACCATAACTATGGACTGCCAAATTGGAAAAGGCTTCCAGACAACAACATACTTGATCTTTGATTGCAAATTTGTGGGTATCATTAAAACCATGTATGTTACAAGAAGCTTGGTAGTAAGGTCACAGAATGCCTCTCTAAAATAACACAATTTGTTTTGTTTTAAAGATCTGACAGGTTTCACTGTGTCTTAGAATTCTTGAAGTACCCTGGTACTCCTAAAGCAGAACCTAAAGCTCCATTTACATTGCATTCCTTTGATGAAGAACCTAAATACAATGATATACTTGCTGCTTAGCTACTCATCTTTATACTCTCCTTGATTTCAGAACAAGTAAGGCATACCATCCAACTTCTCTACTACAAACACAGAATATTTTTTATATTTGCTAATTACAGGAAACTTTTATTATTGGAGGAATTAAAAATCAATCAATCCTATAACAATAGATCACTCACTGCATTATACCGTGTCATAAAATTCACTTAGATAAAAGAAACTTGCATGAGTACCTAAATGCTAGCATGCCAAGGAAACAGACAGGGTTTGGTTTGGTTTGGTTTGGTTTGGTTTATTTGTTTGTCCAACTTCTATCACCGCCCATCTCCCCCCACAAAGGGGACTCTGGGCGGTTCCTTGGACCAAAACTCTCAAATGCTCTGATCTTTCTTTTTCAGATAGTCACAGTGGATATTTGCTATGTGTATATTATGTTCTAAAGCAGATTTAAGCTCAACCTGTTACACAGCAGTTGTATATGTTTCCAGTTCTCCAAGCATGTCCCAGTGTTAGTAAATCCCTTATTTCCTCCAGATACAACCCAGTTTAACAGAGAAACATTGGGTTAATATTTACATCCAAACCACCAACAATAGCTTGAGAAAATCCTTCAAACCATATTTTAGAGATTCAGATACAAGTGGTGTTTGAGCAAATCATTCAACTTAAAGAGTAAAACTTACAAGAGTCACTCTGTTCTGAACAGGATCTCTCACTGAATGAATAAAAGTTGAAGGTTGCTGAAAAGTGCAATCATCAATATAAGAGGACTCTTGAAGTTTGGAGGCATCCCTCAACTCTGGAACAGGAGACAGCACACCTTGCTGTAAAAGGAGAAAACGTTTTGTAATTATAAAATAAGATTAAATAAAAATCATTACAGGAAATCATAGTTGGAAAAAATCTCGGAGATTATATAGTTCATCCCTCACTCAAGTAGCAACTCTTACTGACTGCTATTTGAATCAAACATGAGTAACATTTAGCTCCAGACAACTTGCTGAACTTCAATGGTGAGTAGCAATGGGAACAGCAGTCCACCAATATCTGGAGCACACATTGCCTAAAGCTAATAAAGTCCTGGTTGAATTTGGCTTCTGATGACTTCCATGTAGTTTTCTTAACCTGTAATTAGGCCTAGATTTGTATTTTTTGGACTTTGTAATAAAAGACTGTGTGTAATCCTCAGTATAGACCAGTGTTTTTCTTTTTTTTAAATTAAATTTCAGAATATAAGTAAAACAATATAATAATAGAAAGAACTTGAAGAAAGGAACTGACTGCATTGATTAAAGAAAATAATCTAACTTTGTTTCTACTTGGAAACCACTTTTGGATTTTTTGCTTGAAACCGAAAAATATGAAGTTTTAATCTTGGGATTTGATGATTAGGATTGTGTAAGAATATAGAAATAATGTTTTTTTAGATAAAATAGAGTAAGAGGTTGATGTTTTTTATGCTTGTAACTGTACTGAAGATAGTTGGAAGTCACTCTTTTTTCTATCTCTCTTTATTTGTTTCTAGACCAGTGTTTTTCATACTTGGCCACTTTAAGATGTGTGGACTTCATGTTGGCTGGGAATTCTGGGAGTTGAAGTCCACACATCTTAAAGTGGCCAAGTCTGAAAAACACTGGTATAGACTAATTACAATCTTGGACACTGACAAACTGGAATAGGCGATTTGACATCTATGTACAATACAAAGAGGTCTGAGTAACTGCCAATACAAAGCCACCCCAAGGAAAAAAAAACACCCAGTAAGGCAAAATTCCTGAACTACTTCTTTAACATTAATATACAGAGATGTGGAAAAATATGCAATACAAGCCTTGTCAGCAGAAGAAATACCGTTATTCCTTACCTCATCTAAGGGTCCAAGGTGTTTATTCAAAGGCTTGGAAGGAGTGCTGATACTATCCAGGGGAGTGCTTGGACGAGGCATTTGATTTGACATTGTCATTGACGGAGCTGGCAAACCAGGTATAAATACTTTCCCTACCTTTTTATAGGAAATAGAGCAGACAGTTGTTTCAATACAGGTAGCTTTTAAAGGGTAAAATATTCTTAAAATGACACGCCTAAGCAATTAATCTAGAACAGTGTTCTTCAAACCTGGCAACTTTAAGATGTATGGACTTCAACTCCCAGAATTCCCCAGCCAGCAAGATGTATACTTAACAACTAATAAACTGAGTATTGAGAAATGTCCATGTAGAATTGGAGAATGTTTCACGTGTGAGAACAAAAACTAGCAAAATCTGAAGCAGACTTCTGATTTACCATATACAGGTGCCAACCACTTCTCCCACTGAGAAATGAAGAGCTCTCAGTTCATTACAATGTAAGGATGAGAGAAAGGACCTGGGATTCCTGTATATAGAGCTTAAATCTTAAGAATCTGCATTAGTGGGTTTTCTTTGTTATTAAAGATTTTTCTAATATCTGCAATAAAAGTATTTTATCAAGCTGTGCTCTTCAATATCTAGCTGCAAATCTAGTTCAACTATCAGTCTGAATGAAGCCTGACAATATGAAGCTACCTTAGATTCTACCTTAGCTACTACCTAGCTAAGTAGTGCCTACTCAAAGGACTGGCAATCTTTGCACACCCAAGTCATAGCAAGATAGATAGATAGATAGATAGATAGATGATAGATAGATAGATAGATAGATAGATAGATAGATAGATAGATAGAAAGATAGACAGCAAGCAAGCAAGCAAGCAAGCAAGCAAGCAAGCAAGCAAGCAAGCAAGCAAGCAAGCAAGCAAGCAAGCAAGCAAGCTAGATAGATAGATAGATAGATAGATAGATAGATAGATAGATAAGATAGAGCCCCAAATCTGACAAGATCACCAAATCTTGGGATCTGTCTCCTCTCACTCTGAGATTATGCAAGAATGTATGTCTGGAATGTATGCTTAAAAATCTCACAAGGCTTTGGTTATTTTTTTTAAATTATTGAGTTGAGAGAAATAGATATTCTCTACCGTACAACAGAGGACCTGGTTCATTCAGGTATAATGTTGCCATCCCCTGTCAGTAGCGGATTTAGTGGTTAGCTTTTGAATTTCCTGTTCCCTCATTTTAATTTTTTTTCTTCTTCTGGCACATTTTCTACTGGAAATTGCCCTTTTTGTGTTGTTTTCCCCTGAGGGATAGTATAAAAGAAGAAAAAACTCTCCCAGGGTGGAAAAATTAAAAAGTCACTCTCTCTTTTATTGTTGACCGCAGCTTCCGTTACTTACAATCCTTTTTTCAAAAACAAGTGGGGGTAGGGGAGAGGAAAAAACAGAGGTGACTATCACGTCTGACCTTCAGTCTCACTGAAATAGAGGCAATTGAGTACTATGGAGTACATCTGAAGAGAGCAAGATTCATACAAGATATAATGAAAGGGAAATGGAAAGAAGAACAGAGATGCTATTGCACAAAAGGGAAACATTAAAGATAAGAGAGGGCACTTAAACAGAATAGAAAAGGCTCACGTAAGATGGAAAGAGGAGGGAAATGTTACAAAGGAAACTATGGATAAAACACACATAAGTTGTTAATGAAGAGAAATAATGTACATACTCGAGCCACTCCAGTATACAGCACTAAGTTTCCATTGCCTTCCAGAACCAGCATTGTATCAACATTCTGTAAACCCATCAAATGAAGAGAATACGTTAATCTGCAATTATCTGGGTGAATGCTGTCAATTAATATAAATTACATGAGGTTCACATACTCATACTTACATCAACTGGAGCTGCATCCTTTGCCTGGATGTTGGTAATGGCACCAAAGATCAGCTGTGACTTGTCATTACTTTGTTGAAACTTTACACAACTAAAAGAGGGGGTGGGGGGAACAGAACAATCTTACATAAAAATAATAGGAGGAAATTTGCTGTCATTTTTCTAGAAACCTAAAACATCTATCAATGAAATATAATACAATACAATATGCATAAATATTGCCATTTGAGCTAAAGCATCAGATTAAGATGGGGTGCATTTAGCCTTGACATTATGAATAACGGAGCTTACCTCTGGTTTGGAGCAAATGTCTGAATTGGCAGGTTATGCTTTGCTATTAGGTAATGACCAAGAATCAGAAACCATGATTTGTACATAGATTATAAGCCATGGATTGTTAAGTATAGTTTGGCATGACAACTGAATGGTAAATCAATTCAATTCAATTCAAGGTGTTGGTCACCTTTAAAGCCCTACATGGAATGGGTCCAGGTTACCTGAGGAACTACCTCACCCCCGTTAAATCGACCCGTCCTACCCAGTCGGGCAGAGAGGGCATGTTACGGACCCTGTCTATGAGGGAATGCCGATTGACAGGGTCCAGGAGGAGGGCCTTCTCTGCCGTGGCACCCGCCCTTTCGAACAGCTTACCCCTGGAGGTTAGACAGGCCCCCATTCTCCCGGCCTTCCGGAAAGGGGTGAGGAAATGGTTATGCCTCCTCACTTGGGATGGGAGGGGGGATAGCCAATCATGGGGGTGGCTGGCACCGTGATCGTGCCAAGGTTAAGATTTTATGCCCATCTTGAATTTTATATTTTATATTTTTGTATTTTATATTTTTGTATTTTTTATACTTGTATTTGTTTTTACGTGTATTTATACTTGTGCTGATATTATATTGTAGTGTTTTTATTGACTGTCATTTTATTATCTGTAAGCCACCCAGAGTCGTGGTACACGAGATGGGCGGCAAAGAAATTTGACAAATAATTTTTTTTAAAAAAAAACACCACTTTAGCCCCCCAAATGAAACTTCTGAGCAAATTCACCCTTGGGGGACTTGGGCGGTGATAAATTTGATAAATAAATAAATGAATGAATAAAATAATTGCAAATTAATACATGAAATGGGTAAAAAGTTCAAATAATGGTTTTCCTATGCATTTGGAAAACTAAGCTGTATATTTAAATTTAAAAAATAAATAAAAATAATAAATAAATATCAAAACATACTTACCGCAACTGGAGCTGGGATTCCACTAAATAGCACAAAAATCTTTGCCCACAAAAATCAGTTGTAATAAATACTTTGGAGGCTTGAGAATTCTTCTCCCTGTCAACATTTATAAGTAAAAAATAATAAATATAGGCTTCTTCAAGTAAGAAACTTAACTATTTAAGTTAAGGCTTTCCAAACTGTGTGGCGCGACACATTACTGTGTCGCCTGCGGGGCCCAGCTGTGTTGCATGAAAATCCGGAAGTGGTTCCAGGTTTTCGCGTGACACACCAGGACACTGCCGCCGCTGCCGCACACAAAAACCTGAAAGCGCCGCCGCGCGTGCGAAAACCCGGAACAGCCGCCGGTGGCGCTTCTGGGTTTTCGCTGCAGCCGTTGGTGTGTCGCCAACCTGAAAAGTTTGGAAAGCCCTGATTTAGCCTATCAGACTAAACACTAAACATACATTTATATATACAGGTAGTCATAGCTTAACAACCACAATTGGACTGGAATTTTGGTTGCTAAGTGAAGTGGTTGTTAAGCGAATCCAACCCAATTTTACAATCTTATTTTTGTGGTGGTCGTTAAGCGAATCAGCACGGAGATTAAGCGAACCATGTGGTTGTTAAGCGAATCACGCGGTTCCCCATTGATTTTGCTTGCCAGAAGCCAGCCAGGAAGATCGAAAATGGTGATAACGTGATGCTGCGACAGTCATAAATGCGAACCGGTTGCCAAACGCCCAAATCATGATCACGTGACCCCAGGGACACTGTGACAGTCATAAGTGTGAGGACCAGCTGTAAGTCGTTTTTTAGCACCATTGTAAGTCCAAACTGTCACTAAATGAATGGTTGTTAAGTGAGGACTACCTGTATGAACTCAGAAGGAAGTCACACTGAGTTCAATCAGATTGAAGATACAATTCTGTATCTCCTTACCTGGAAGTAAACACTAATTAATTCAATGGGGTTTACTTCTGAGTAGACAGAAACAAAATTTCATTTAGTTACATCATTTACATCCTGCCCATTTCAATTAGGTCTGGGTTCCTCACATCAAACTATATATATTATAATGTCTTAAAATTGTTCAGTAGGTTAGAAAAGAAAATACTTATTCTGATATCTGGGTTATGTGCTATCATAATTCAGCAAAGACAAAACAAGAATCAGTTTGATTCCTTATTAGCTGCAGTGTGACCATGAAACAAAAAACATATTGTGTCAATTTTTCTTAAGTATTTTGAAGCCACTTTTCATCTCTTTCACACTATATTCTACTATTAGCACCAAGTGCAAGGACCGGTCATAAGTCACTTTTTTTCAGCACTGTTGAAACTTCAAACAGTTGCTAAACAAATGGTTGTTAAGCGAGGACTACCTGTATCCTCTTTGATTCAGATGTTACATTATCTTTTCCACACTGTTTTCCCATACCCACAAGCAAGAAAAGCTCAAAGTTCTTTCACACTGTTGATTATTAACTCCCAAATGCCTGGCTTATCATTACATGCAAAAATATGGCCACATAAAGTATCCTTCTCTGAAAGTTAAACCATTTGGTTTAAGGAAGTCAGGACTCTGTAAAGACTACTTTTTGATGGGATAGATTCTTCCAAACCTCAGGGCAGTGAAGGCTTCTGTCCATAGATGGTCTATGCAAAGCTCTGGAACGATGAGTTCAGTTTCTGGGGCAAGGAAGGACTCGGTAGCACTGTTTGGAGAATGGCAGGCACTATGCCTCCTAGGGGACTGAACATGACTGGAGAAGTTGAATCTCTGCACCCCTGAGAAAGAATGTACCCCTAAGGCTGGGGAATGAGATCGGCTGCAAAGACAGAGAAATATATTTATTTTCTCTACGAGAATACATGTACAGCATATAGCTTCCCTTTCCACCAGAGGCCAAGATTCTTACATCTTGGGGTTTCAAGCACTACGAACTAAGAACATAAGAACATAAGCAATGCCCTGCTGGATTGGAACCCTGGCCCACCTAGTCCAGCAGTCTGTTTTCACAGTGGCCAGCCAAATGCACAAGGAAGCCACTAGTCTCCCAACAAATGGCCTTTAGAGACAGCCACACTGCCATCAACAAATGGCCTTTAGAGACAGTCACACTGCCATCAACAAATGGCCTTTAGAGACAGCCACACTGCCATCAAGGCTAACAACCATCCCGGTGACTTTAATTAATCGGTCCAACCCTTTTTTGAAGCCAGCCAAACTGGTAGCCAACACCACACCTCATGTTAACTACTACTACAGAACAAGGATTTCTGTATACCAATAAAGTAAATGAAATAAAATACTATATGCATTTATGGCACTATATAAATACCAGATAACTGTGACACTGAAATTATTCAGGGTTACTCAAGAACTGAGAAGCAGAAATTAAGAGACCAAGTACATATGTTTCTCTAAAGCAGAAACTCCAAAAAATTAAAAATTTGGAAATTGCACTTAGTTTCATGGTTTACAAAATAACCATAGATAAAGGAAACGTAGATCTCAGCAGCATGCATGATCCCTGCTATAATTATAATCCTGGAATAAGATAAAGTAGCGGGACAGCAGAATGTGAACAACCTACCTCAAAGCTGCCATGTTGGAGATGGAAGGCGAACGGGAGTGGATGCTGGGGGATGATGCTGACCTGCTTTGGCTACAAATAGAGGAATAGTTCTGGAATGGAGAAGCCATAGGTGAGTCACCCTTAGATAGATTCTTAAGATGGACAGTGAAGGAACTGCTGGCAGCTGCATGCTGTGGGGTCCATGCCTGCTCAGAGACCTTCAAGACGGCACTCTGCTCCTACAGATAAATAAGAACTGTGTTTGTGTGATTCAAATAATCATGTGCATAACATCCCATTTTAAGACAGGATTAAAAAAACAGTTGCCTTTCAGATGTTCTAAAGCAAGGGTCGGAAATGGCGGCTCGCGAGCCAAATGCGGCTCTTTGGCCCCTTGAGTGTGGCTCTTCCGCAGGCAGGCGTGGCGGGGGCAGGCGCGGTAGCGAGTGTGGCGGGGCAGGCGCGGCAGCGGGCGTGGTGTGCGTTGCTGTGGGCATACCCCTGGCAACCTAGGCCCAGCCTCTCTTTTTCCTCTTTTTCCGGGGACGGGCTTCACACAGTCTCGCGAGAGTTTGGAAGCCTCCGTCTCCGGCAGCCATCTTGACGACGGGCACTTGCCCATCGCCTTAACCCAGGGCTTTCCAAACTGTGTGTCGCGACACAATACTGTGTCGCCGGGGGCCCCCAAGTGTGTCGCGTGACAAGCCGGAAGCGCTGATGAAAATGCCCTCGGTTCTGGCAGGGAGGTGAAAATCACGTGCGCGCGCGCTGCCAGGCCACCCGGAGTGGAAATTCTCCGCGCCAATCAGCTGTGCGTCGGGAAGCCCGGCAGCCTGCACGCGCGATTTTTGCCTCCCTGCCGGAACCGAGGGCATTTTCGGGGTCCCCGGAGTCTGCCCTTTCGAAGGGGCAGCGGCGGTGGTGGGCCATCAGTGCTTCCGGGTTCCAGGACGCCGCTGCCGCCGCTGCCCCTTTGGAAGAGCAGGCTCTGGGGACCCCGAAAATGCCCTCGGTTCCAGCAGGGAGGCAAAAATCGCGCGCGCACGCTGCGGGGCTTCCCGGGGCACAGCTGATCAGCACAGAGAATTTCCACCCCGTCCCCCCCCACCGCACCGATCAGCTGTGCGCCAGGAAGCCCGGCAGCCTGCCCTCAGTTTAGGCAGGGAGGCTGCGTGCAAGCGGCGCTCAGCTGTTCTGCGGGGAGAATTTCTACCCCGGCTCCAGGGCAGCGTGTGAATGTGGGGAGGGGAGGCTTTTGCCTCCCTGCCAGAACCGAGGGCATTTTCGGGGTCCCCGGAGCCTGCCCTTTCGAAGGGGCAGCGGCAGCAGCAGCAGCAGTGCTGCCCCTTCGAAAGGGCAGGCTCCGGGGACCCCGAAAATGCCCTCAGTTTAGGCAGGGAGGCAAAAGCCTCCCCTCCCCACATGCACACGCTGCCCTGGAGCCAGGGTAGAAATTCTCCCCGCAGAACAGACCCCGAAAATGCCCTCAGTTTAGGCAGGGAGGCTGCGCGCAAGCAGCGCTCAACTGTTCTGCGGGGAGAATTTCCACCCCGGCTCCAGGGCAGCGTTTGCGTGCGGGGAGGAGGCTTTTGCCTCCCTGCCAGAACCGAGGGCATTTTCGGGGTCCCCGGAGCCTGCCCTTTCGAAGGGGCAGCCGTTGCCGCCGCAGCGACAACCTGGAAGCACCGCCGCCGGTGCTTCCAGGTTTTTGTGGGCTGGCCGTTGGTGTGTCACCAACGGCAAAAGTTTGGAAAGCCCTGCCTTAACCTCTTCGTTGCTGCTCTGCTTACTCTTTTTCTCCATGCAAAAGCAGCACATTTCCACCCCACAGCCCTAAGTGTGCGCAATTGGCTCCCGCCCACAAACCCCGCTCCCGCGCTGGATTCCCCACCAGCTTTACTTTGCCTGGACTGGGGGCATGAGCGGCTCCGGAAGAGAAGCGACTGGAGCAGTCAAGCCTCTCTTTCCCTTCTTCTTCCAAACCTCCCCCGCCCCCTTCCACGCGATTGGCTCCCGCCTGCAAAACCCGCCCCCTTCCACGTGATTGGCTCCCGCCCGCAAACGCCGCCCCCTTCCACGCGATTGGCCCCCGCCCGCAAACCCCGCCCCCTGGCTCTCGAGCACTTCAAAATGTGCACGAGCATGTCAAAATGGCTCCCGGCAAAAAAAGTTTGCCGACCCCTGTTCTAAAGTATTACTTCCACAAATTTCCAGTAATCCAGCCAATGATCATTTTTCATGGGAGTTATAATCTAAAACCTTAGGAGGCCACTGGGTTGTTGACCTCTGTCCTATATCTATATCTATATCTATATCTATATCTATATCTATATCTATATCTATATGACAGGGGGCGTGGTGAGTCAGCAGGTAAGACGCCAGGCTTGTCGATCAGAAGATCGCAAGTTTGGAGATTCGAATCCCTAGCCCCATGTGACGGGATGAGCTCCCGCACTAGCTCCAGCTCTTGCCAACCTAGCAATTCGAAAGCATGCAAATGCAAGTAGATGAATAGGTACCATTTCAGTGGGAAGGTAACAGCGTTCCGCGTGCGTCATGCCAGCCACATGACCGTGGGAGCGTCTTCAGACAGCGCTGGCTGTTTGGCTAACAAACGGAGATGAACACCGGCCCCTAGTCGGACACGACTGCACAAATGTGCGGGGGGAACCTTTACCATATATATTTTTATTTATTTATTTATTTATTTATAATTCGATTTGTATTTACCGCTCCATCTCCCCACAGGGGGACTCTGGGCGGTTTACAAAAATCGGCAATTAAAATTCAACAATTAAAACAGCATATATTATCCTATAAGTACAATAATAATTAAAATAAATATAAAATCCAAGATGTGATGGGTTGGTATTTAAAAGGGCTCTATGGCGCCAGCCATCCCCAAGAGGAACTGTTCCCCCCCCCCCCACGCAAGGCGGCATATATATATATCCGCCCAGAGTCCCCTTTGGATGATGGGGTGGTGATATAAATTGAATTATAAATAAATATAAATCTAACTCTACAACCCAACATATTTCCATGAACGTGACAAGCTACACAGAACAACTGCTCACAGATAGGCAAGCCATCAATTATCCTCCTTTTTTTCAATGTTACCATGCTTGCTTCACCCTTATTTTTTTACCTCTGCTTTTACTCTTCGAAGGGCCCAGATGGAATGCAAGCACTGAGTGGCATCATACGTCATGAGGATGGAGGGCTCAGCGTTGAGGAAAACAATCTTCATGGAATAGTCAGCCACATACTGTATTCTGGCAGAGGCAAACAAACCTGCTAAGTAGAGAGAGAATCAAACTGATTTCTTGTCAAGAGACCTGATTTAAGAACAATATCCCAAAAGTAGTATCTGAAATTCCCATAGATATCCTATCCATCCCCTACAACAGAATGCAGACGCTTGTTTTTCTTTCATGAAAATGTATTCCTCAATCCTGTCATGAAAAGCTGAGTAGGAACTCAGTTAACTGAAACATGGGATTTGTAGAAGTTTGACAGCAGGTGACAGTCACCCAAATTGAAGAGGGCCCACTGCATTTCTAAACATTCACAGACTATAAAGTGTGGTACTGGAATTCATGCACTCCAAAGAATGCAAACCCATTACCCATTAAATTAAAAATGAAATTTTTATAAACTTTAATGAAGCCTGAATCAACGTGTGGCCTTTAATAGCCAAGGAAGGGCAGGAGGACCTAAGTCATCTACAATTTTCCTTCCTTAGCAACTTTCTTCCCTTATTTTTTTACTTTACTTTTTACTTACTTAGCTACTTCTTTATTTTAGCCAGTAACACCAAGAGGAAACTCTGTCCCAAAAGTTATATAAAGGTTCTGTATATTTTGTTTCCAAACCACACTGGTATCAAGGGCTAGATTGGCACCTGCCTGGCTGAATCTTAATAAACATGAAGTATGAGGTATTAGGATTATCTCTACCATTATTGCTATGGTTTGTATTTCCTTAGAATAAAATATTAAAAAGAGAGCCTGATTTATTATTCTTGTTGTTTCAAATCTGTATACCTTACTACATTTTATAAGTAGAATTAGTTATAAATTTATTTATTTATCATATTTATATCCCGCCCATCTCCCTCTCAATTGAAATAAATCAATTTATGTATTTATTATGTATTTATTTGATTTCTATCCCGACTTTATTTTTTTTTATAAATAACTCAAGGCGGTGAACATACCTAATATTGGCTGTTGTGGGTCTTCCGGGCTGTGTGGCCGTGTTCTGGAAGTTGTGGTTCCTAACGTTTCGCCAGCATCTGTGGCCAGCATCTTCAGAGGGCAGGAGCACAGATAGAAGCAAAATCTCTGTGCCCAGGTAGAGTGGCAATGTTCTATTTATAGAGCTAAATTATAGGAGATTAGGTGGGGTTTTTTGTTGTGTTGAAATGTTAACGAGTGGCTGATGAGCGTGATTAGCATGTTCATTGTGAGAAGTATTCCCATGTCCTGGTGGTTGGACTGAGTTCGTTGACCTTTTGCAGGCTGTGTTTTTCAGGACTGGTAGCCAGGTTTAACTCAGTCCAACCACCAGGACATGGGAATACTTCTCACAATGAACATGCTAATCACGCTCATCAGCCACTCGTTAACATTTCAACACAACAAAAAACCCCACCTAATCTCCTATAATTTAGCTCTATAAATAGAACATTGCCACTCTACCTGGGCACAGAGATTTTGCTTCTATCTGTGCTCCTGCCCTCTGAAGATGCTGGCCACAGATGCTGGCGAAACGTTAGGAACCACAACTTCCAGAACACGGCCACACAGCCCGGAAGACCCACAACAGCCATTGAACTCCGGCCGTGAAAGCCTTCGACAATATACCTAATATTCCTTCCTCCTATTTTCCCCAAATTGTTCAACTTATGCCCCTGTAATTTTTCTCCTTTGTATGACTGTTATTTCCCTTTTTCTTTTGTAACTAAATTCCACCAATGAAAAAAATGGGACAAACTTTGTCAACAAAATATTTTTTTATAAAAAGTAAAGTCTAGCCTCCTCCAAGTCTAGCTTGACTTCGGGTGATTTCATGGACATGCCCATGGTCTTGTTTGGGTTTGTTTTTGGGGGGGGGGGGGCAACAATACAGAAGTGGTCTGCCACTGTCTTTTTCAATAATGTTTTTTCAACTTTCCAGTTTAGTTTACAGCCCTATATTTCCTAGAGCAGAGTTTCTCAACCAGGGTTCTGTGGAACCCTGGGGTTCCGCGAGAGGTCACTAGGGGTTCCCTGGGAGATCACAATTTATTTAAAAAATTATTTCAAATTTGGGCAACTTCACATTAAAGAGGTAAGTTTCATTCTTTATTTTTAGTTTAAGAACACTGTTAATGCATATATACAGGCCTACACATGAAACAAATATCATAATTTTGTAACTTCTGGCCTATATTTGAGCCTGAATGTGCAAGGGTTCCCCGAGGCCTGAAAATTATTTCAAGGGTTCTTCCTGGGTCAAAAGGTTGAGAAAGGCTGCCCTAGAGGTCTACCATCCCAGTACTAACCAGGTCTAATCCAGCTTAGCTTCTGACAAGGTTAGCCAGCTGCTGAGTTCTTTTCTGATGATCCTTTTCCAATTTAATGTTTTCCAGATGTGTTGCACTACAATTCTCATCATCCCAAACCACTGAGTATGGTGACTGGGCTTATGGGAGTTTGTCATCTAAAATATCTGAAGGGCACCAGACTGAGGAAACCTAAACAACTCAGAGCTTACTGTTCCCATCATTTACATCTTCAATTCCAAGATAAATATCCAATATGTATATCTGAACTCATATTTATAAATAATTCAGTAAGTATCCCAACATCTCATATTTTTAAAAACTACCAAATGCAGAGAGTAGCCAATATAGCTAAGTGTATCTGCTTACAGCTAGTCTAAAATTATTTTTCTTCTTTTTGTGCATTACACAATTTACCTCCAGACTTACAAACCATTGGTGTTATTTCATCTAATGGGTGGAGCATGCTGAACATGGTAGGCAAAGGTTCTCTAAAAAAAAAATGAACAAAAATTCTAAATACTGCCACAAGTGCTCTGATAAGCAACTTAAAATTGAAGGCCACGCCCCAAAATTATCATAAGCTCCAATGTAACAATTTGCATATTAGCACTGAACTGTGATTTGATCAGAAATGTTCTAATAAGTTAGGCATACAAGTTAAGGTAGAAGGAAGTATGAGCCTATGCACACACATGCACATTTGCATAATTCCCATCCATTCTTAAGTGGGAATATGCTAATTATATTAATTGCCTTTATATTTCACTTTTTTTCTGACAGTTCATGCAGCTTATTTGGGAGGGTCTCCTCATTTATCACTGTAACAACCACCTTGGGATAAGTGTTAAGAAAAAAGAGAGTGACTGGTCAAAAGTTATCCAGTGAGCTCTGTGGTTGATTGAGGATGTGAATAGCTTAACCACTACTGACTCGCTGGTCACAGCTTATAAACTGAGATATTAATATGCATTAGTTTGCATTCATATGTCATGGGATCTTTAGTTATCTGAAAATTAAAATCAGGTTTGCCTCAATCTACTTTTTCTGAATCACTAACTTTTATTTTTACTCACACCAACAGGTATGGAATTATCTTGTCAAAAGCATAACACACAAAGAACTAGATATCATCATTCCGTTTTGGTGAATCATGATTCCATTTCAGTGAAAATAAGGGTTTCATTCTACTATTATGTAAGCAATGATCATCCATGTTACCTTACCTGTTTGGACTTAGAGACACTTCATGTGATGAACTACTACGTTCAAATAACAAGCCATATTTTGTTGGCCAGACATTCGCTACCTGTAAAAAGTTATATTAAAATATATTTAATTATAGTGGGGAAATACCCATTTTTATCAAGCTAACAATCATTTCACGTTTTAATTATTCATCCGTAATTTCTATTTTGCTGAAAAAATGTCCGTTAGCAAAACTGTTGAACTATAAAAAGTATTTCAAAAAATCAGGAAACTACTACAGCTACTTTTCTGGTTAGAAAAGAAGTGAAATAACACTTCAATGGAACTTACCTGAAAGGGCAAGGAAGCAGTGTAATCCTTTCCTTCAGTACTGTGGATATTTATGCAAGAGCTCTGTAATATGCAGATACATTTTTCTACTACCTGACAGCTATCTAAATTGGGAGACAAGTGAGATTCAAATTATCTTCCATTCAGCTACTTTTGTCACAAAAAGGCTGTATTTTGTGCACTGATTTCTAAAGCAGCTTCATGTCAACGTAGACAATGCTTTTCCTATTCCAGATCTCAAATCAAATGGTCTAAAACATTACTTTTACCTTTATTTCTTTCAGATTTTTTCTGGGGTATAGAGAAGTCACACCACAATGCCTAAAATAAAAAAATAATCAGTGAAAGAAATATTTTGCTTTGTTTTCTTATATGTTTTGAATACTCCTATATATCCACAACCAGACATCATCACATACACTATTATCATTTCGATTTTCAAATGCAGGGCTAACTCAGCTAAAATGGCACCATCCATACACACAAGCGAGATATTAGAAGGCAAAACAAAATTAAAAAAACTTAGGAGAAAAATATCCCAAAGGAGAAAAACTCTTCTACCCCCCACCCCACCAAAACATTGTAATCCACCCAGTAACCTGGTGCTTCACCCAGTTACATCACTTCTACTCTAGATGGGGGAAGGGGGAAAACCTGCTCTGAAGCTGTATGCTTTTCTTACAATTCCGTTGGTTAAGCCTGGAATGCCAACGTTCTGTTTTGGAGACTAAAGGCCAAATGAGCAGGATACAGGTAGTCTTCACTTACCAATGGTAATTGGGACCAGGAACTCCGTCACTAAGCGACACAATCATAAGGTGCAACATCCTTACGACCACGCCGACTTATGAGTTGCCATCATTAGGCAAATCCTGCACGGTCAAAGCATCCCACCGTCACGTGATTGCCATTTGAGACATCCTGCCAGCTTCCCCATTGACTTTGTTTGTTCGAAGCTGGCAGTGAAGGTTGCAAATGGCGATCACATAACCACAGGGTGCTGCAATGTCATAGTTGTGAGCCAGTTGCTGAGCATCCGAAGCGTGATCATATGACAGTGGGGATGCTGTGACAGTCGTAACTATGAGGATTCATCATAGGTACCCCTCATTCGGCGCCATCTTAACTTTGAATGGTCAATGAACAAGTGGACATGAAATAAGGACTGTCTGTATTGCCTGACATTTTTTTAAAGCAGGAATGTGGGGCGGTGAAATTAGATCAGGGCTTTGACTTTATGAAAGGATAAATCCTCTTCTTTTTCACTATTTTCCTCCTGGAAATCATTTGTATCTCATGCTTCAGTTTTTTGAAGTAGAAGGAAAAAAGCTCTCATTATTAGCAGGGCAAATAACCCTTTCAGGGGAAATTATTTTAAGCAGGAAACAACCTGCTGAGAAAAAAATCCCTTTTTCTCAGTCATGCAGCCTTGTTCTCATATGCCACATGCCTCCAGACAGATGTTTTTTAAGCTGAAGTATATAAAAAATTAGGAAATGAAATTATAGATCACATGGACATTACGCAGTTTGTGCTAATGCAGCTTTTTCTCCATACTCTGGTCATTATTTTCAAAATAAATTTTTCCTGAGCATAAAGCATAAAGACAATCATGGCCTTAACTTTCCTTGGCAATGCGCAGCTAAACAAACTCTACACAGTACCACTTTTCGTACCTGCAGAACAGAGCTGTCAACAGTAAATGCTTTATAAACTGCAGAAGATTGGTTTTTACTTCCTCTGCTCCAAATGACCATATTACCAGCCACATAGAGTTCTTCATCATACTCTACTTCTTCCCCAACCTCACTGATGCCCTTCCTTAACTTCCAACTTTCCTAAAAGGAAAAAAAAGAATAAATATTACTATTACTGTACAGTAATGCTCATTTGAGAGCCAGTTTTGTGTAGTGGTTAAGGCATCAGGCTAGAAACCGGGAGACCGTGAGTTCTAGTCCCGCCTTACGCACAGAGCCAGCTGGGTGTCCTTGGGCCAGTCACTCTCTCTCAGCCCTAGGAAGGAGGCAATGGCAAACCACTTCTGAAAAACCATGCCAAGAAACTGCAGGGACTTGTCCAGCCAGTCTCTGAGAATTGCACACAATTGAATGGATTAAAAAAAATGCTCATTTGGATCATTAGTGTGGTTTTAAAAAACTGGTGATTCTACACTACATAACCTAAGCAAGCCTTGTTCTGGCTGATAGTTGAAGATTACTGGATTTAGCTTCCTAAACAGGCTGATGCAAAAACTGTTTTAAAAACCTAACCACAGAATTTCAGATGTGTTTATTAGCATGAGTTATAAAAGCAAGTTAATGCAGACGATACCACCCTAATGGCAGAAAGTGAAGAGGAACTAAAGAGCCTCTTGATGAGGGTGAAAGAGGAGAGTGCAAAAGCTGGCTTGAAACTCAACATTAAAAAAACCCAGATCATGGCATCTGGTCCCATCACTTCCTGGCAAATAGAAGGGGAAGAAATGGAAGCAGTGACAGATTTTATTTTCTTGGGCTCCAAGATCACCGCAGACGGTGACTGCAGCCATGAAATTAAAAGACGCTTGCTCCTTGGGAGGAAAGCTATGGCAAACCTAGACAGCATATTAAAAAGCAGAGACATCACCTTGCCGACAAAGGTCCGTATAGTTAAAGCTATGGTTTTTCCAGTAGTAATGTATGGCTGTGAGAGTTGGACCATAAGGAAGGCTGAGCGCCGAAGAATTGATGCTTTCGAACTGTGGTGCTGGAGAAGACTCTTGAGAGTCCCTTGGACTGCAAGGAGGTCAAACCAGTCAATCCTAAAGGAAATCAACCCTGACTGCTCATTGGAAGGACAGATGCTGAAGCTGAAGCTCAAATACTTTGGCCACCTAATGCGAAGAGAGGACTCACTGGAAAAGACCCTGATGCTGGGAAAGACTGAAGGCAAAAGGAGAAGGGGACGGCAGAGGATGAGATGGTTAGATAGCATCACTGATGTAATGAACATGAATTTGAGTAAACTCCGAGAGACAGCGGAGGACAGGAAGGCCTGGCGCGCTATGGTCCATGAGGTCACGAAGAGTCGGACACGACTAAACGACTGAACAACAACAACATAAAAGCAATATGTGTTTTAAGTGTCACTGTTTTCCTGGACTTCTCAGCAATTTTTGGTACTAGTATAGTATTTTTCTGGATAAAATATATTTGATGGGTGAAACAGCACAATTGTAACAGTTAATTAACTGCTATTAATATATCTTAATCTGACAAAAAATCTCAGAATGTTTGTTTCTTTTAGAACAGAACTGCTGATATAATCAAAAGTAGAATGTAGAAGGCATGAAGTCCTTTTGGGGGAGATGGGGCGGTGATATAAATTTAATAAATAAATGAACCATTAAGAGGTTAAAAACAAATTCAATAAACTGAGTAATCAATTGGCATCCTGTGATAATGTCACAATATGCAGAAGTCTCTGCAAATCATTACAGTATTTAATATTTTAATATTATTTAATATTTTAATATTGTTATAATATTTGATATTTTAGTTTTTAAAAAATGATAGCCTTCTTTAGTTTACCCATGAATATCCTGAGCCAGCTTTAAATTTAGCTTTGGTAGAGGAGAGAGATTAAAAGTATATGAGATTAGGAGCAATCTGCAAGATAGTAAGCATTCCCAAAATACTCACTCAAGAGGTCTTTAATGCTGTTGTGTATCTGTTGATTAAATTCTAAGCTCTACAACATCTACTATTTGTGCTCTATTTTAACTTGGTATATTTTTGTAAGGATTTTTATGGTCTTCTTTTTTATTTGTAAGCCGCTCAGTCACTTATACAGTGAGATGGGCAATGTATAAATTTGATCAATCAATACATTTGTGTGATCAATTATTTTTTTAATGTTATATCAATTCAAGAGAGCCAGTGTGGTGTAGTGCTTAAGGCACCAAGCTAGAAGCCGGGAGACCGTGTGTTCTAGTCCCATCTTAGGCACGAAGCCAGCTGGGTAACTTTAGGCCAGTCACTCTCTCTCTTGGCAAAAAACCTTGCCAAGAAAACTGAAGGACTTGTCTAGGCAGTCTCCAAGAATCGGACACAATTGAACGATATTCAGTGTTTACCTGTGTATTTCCAAAAACTCAGAAACATATTTAATAGAATATATTTCTCCTATCCTGTCCACTTTACTTCCTTACCACTTTCTTGTTCTTTGCTAAGTACATGTTTGCTAAATCTCAAATACTGCTTTCAAAAGCATTTCTACCTTGTGTTTCTCATGGATGGTAACTTCCTGAAGGGACCCCACCAAACCAGCTGCTCCATCTGACGACCAAATTTCTGAGGCTGGTTGC
This sequence comes from Charina bottae, assembly GCA_023362775.1. Taxonomy (NCBI): domain Eukaryota; kingdom Metazoa; phylum Chordata; class Lepidosauria; order Squamata; family Charinaidae; genus Charina; species Charina bottae. Next base: position 73,477,792 of record JALMGJ010000001.1, on the reverse strand, counting down.
AGCTGCCGTAGTTGCAGGTTCAGCGCATTAGGATGATGTTTGCAGTGGTCACGGCCAAAAGGGACAAACTCCTGCAAATCCCCTGCTGCAATCATTGTTAACCTCTCTTCATAGATGTTCGACATGAGTTCCAAGTATCAACATTATTTCTAAAGCAAGTCCAAAACAGAAACCGGATTACACGGGATGCTTCAAAGCGTACACAACACTATGCAGTTCTTACTTATTCTGTTAGCCTTATTGATCTCAATACTTCTGAAAATCATAAGTTTGTAACTAAAGAAGGATCTGAACTAAAATCTCTTACATTTAAGTCCATCTTTTCATTGCACTGGAAATTATCAACCAAAATATTCTTCTAAAAATTCCACCTAATAATTGATGCAAATTGTCTCTAGTGATTGAGAGTAAGCATTTGAAATGTAATTGCTGAATTCCCAAAGATGCTATATGCCTTTCATTTGACGAAGTAATTATAATAACATACCACTTATTTTGTGTGCAGGACAATCCTTTGGAGAGGTCATAAAACAATATACACTATGCTGACAGATATGCTAAGATACTAAGTTGCCAAAGTTGCCTATCATATATACATACACTCAGAAGGAGGACCGAGTGAGTTATTAAAATTTACTGCCAAGTACATGGGCATAAATTATAGCATAATGCAAAATTGTTACACCTTTTTACTGCCTATATTATTTTTAAAAATGGCAGCAGTGAGATTCTTCCTGTCTCCCTTTCAGTACAACTGTTGGTATTGTTTCTACCCATGATTACTCATTTGTTGTTTCAAATAAAAATACTGTCACTTTACTTTTTCTCCTCTTTGGTACATCCTTTAAAAATTTTGGAAAGAAAGCCTGAAAATGCCAACACATGCCAACTTACAAAGAAGGAAAATAACTGCAACTGTCTTCTATGATTACTGTGATTACTGTGAGGGCACAGATTTAAGAACGTGACAAGTACTGCTGAGGATGAATGAATGAGGAGTAAGGAGCACTCGGAGGACTCCCTGGGCATGCAGCGTGGAAACCAGTCCTTGATGGACTGGGAAGCTAAAGGAAGACGGGAACTAAACTGTGGTAAGGTGTGGGAAGCGAGCACCTAAGATATAGGGACTCACGGACCTGAGTGACACAGGAAAGGGCGATCGGCTGCGTGCCTAAGCTGCAGCGGCTTCTCCCCGTGTCTCTCCTCAGATAGCGGTAGCAATTGCAGCAACAAGCCCTACCACCTCCAGGTTCTCAAACGGGCGCGGCCATCTTTAAATTCCCATCACCGCCCGCGAGGACCATGGGGCGGGACTACAGCGGGGTTTGATGAGGTTCTAGGGTCGGCGAAAGGGAAAGCGTAGAAGGCCACCTTTCTTCTGTTCCGTCCTTATGGAAACGGCGCTGGATATGAAGAAGCGATCGAAGGAATGGAGTCTTTCGGCCGTTACTATGGTTATGAGAGGGGTGATGATACTGTAACCCTCAGCTGTTTCTATGGCAATAGGATGCTGGGTTTAGGGAAGAACTAATATGGTTGGCTATAGCACAGTCCAATGTACGCTTACTGAACTCAGAGACGTCCTCCGGTCTGTCATTTGATATGTAACTGGTGATCCATGCAAACTGGTGAAATATTGACCTGAGATAATAGAATGAACTGTACCATTTAATGCGGAAGGAGAGGAAAACATATTGTTTTAATCTTGGTTTCAACCAGAGAAAAGCTTCCTGCAACTAGAAATCTAGCACTGCAGAAAGTCATCTATTCTTGAACCTTCTACACCAGCGTTTCTCAATCTTGGCAACTGGATAAAATTGGATTGTCTGATGAAATAGTCTGTAGACCATGAATGGTTATGCAATAATAAATGTGTTCGCTCATAAGATGCAGCAAAACCTATGCATGGTTTTACACACCTGATCCTTGCCTTTTTTCCAACCTAAAGAGGCCCAAACATTCTAGCCTTTTCTTCTAATGGAAGTATTTGAGCCCCTCAATTATTTTGGTTGCCCTCTTCTATACTTTTTCCAGCTATATTATATTTTCTTTCAAATGTGGCAACCTGAGCTGTATGCAATACTGCAGATGCAAATATATGTAGTTTGTATAAGGGCATTCTAATGGTAGCAGTTTTATGTTCCATTCTTTTCCTACTGATTCCTCAGCATCAAATTTGCCTTTGTCAAAACTGCCATACATCAAGTCAACATCTTCATTAAGCTATTTGGTATTGTTCCAGGTAACACTATGATCCCAATATCTTTTTTCCTATCTATTTAGAAAAAGCTCCAACCTCATCTGCAGCCTTTAAAAATCCAAACATAAAATATTGTTATAAAATATCACCTCCATCCACATGTTCATTGACACTCAAAAAAATTAGTTGTTTGGTGTGGCAGGGTTTACTTTGATGGAATCCTTGCTGGGTTTTTTTTTTATCAAGGCATGATCCTCTGTCTATGTCAGTGCTTCCCAAAGTGCCGCCGTTGGCAACACACCAACGGCAGCAGCGGCGGCGGTGCGGAGGCGTGCCCGGGGGCGGGGGCGTGCACACTGGCAGCAGCTGGCGAAAGTCAGCTGGGTGTGGTGGGGCCAGCGGACCGCAGGGCAGTGGGGGTGGCTGGGGCTTTGCACTGTGGTGCTGGGGTGGCTGGCCATGGGGCGGGGCTTGAGGCACACCATGGCAGAGCCGGCAGCGCTGGGGTTGAAGTAGAGGCCTGCTGCCGAGTTGTGACGCTGTGCAGGGCGGCCAAAAGGGCAGAGATAGGGGGGAAATAGCCGGGTGGGGGGAGTTCAAGAGGAGGCAGTCCCTTACCTTACCAAGGCTTGGGGCTGGGAGGGACCAAACCAGGAATGGCTTGGATCAGGGTGTGTCCTCACCTAACAACCTATGGGATTAAGTTAACAATGGCAATGGGGACAACCAGGATTTCCGTCGCTAAGTAGTGTGGTCATGTGACATTGTGCTTTAATGACCGCATTGCTTAGTGATGGAAATTCAAGATTTAGGGCACCCTGGGAAAAGTACAACTGGAAGGGCCTTTTCCTCCATTCATCTTACTAGGTGTATCATTGGTGATACTCCAAATAGCCGTGGACAGCTATTAAAATAGCCTATTTTTATATTCTCATGTTACCGCATAATGAGGCACTGTGTCAAAGATATTATGGAAAAATGCAATTATAGCTGTATCTGGCTTCTCAGCGCACAGAAATTTTATTTAAAGGAGCAGCCAAGGCAGCTGTTATGTATGACAGATACTGAAGCCTCCTCTAAGGAGGAGATAGTTTTAAAATGCATATTGTAGTTAACTAATCTGTTAATTACTACTCTAGATTACGCAGTAAAAAGACATCCAATCTGTTGGAATTCAGCAAATCAAGCATGCCTCATTAGCATATGGGTGATTGCTCTAGGAGGCAAACTCTGTGCTAGAGGAAGCTGCTTGTTGCCCCTCCCACTTCCTCTTCTCTCTCTCTGATTCTTCCACCAATGGGGTAGGACGCACGTGCCTTAGCTCCTTCCATGGAGAGGCCATGTGCTAGGCCTGAATTCCAGAGGCTTTTCCCCCTTTCTCCATGCAGCCTCTGGCAGCAAATAGTTAACAATCTCCATTACTCTTTGGGCACACCTGCAAGCAGGAGGTGCTGCAGAATGCAGCTCTCATCCTTTCATCCCGCTTGCACACAGACATTTCCATTTCCATAACAATTGTCTACAAAGAACCAGTGATGATCAAGTGTTTTCTACTATGAATCTACTTGTATCCAGATCTACTGAATAAATGTAATCTATCTCTATTTTTTTCTTCATCCAATTACTGTGTGAAGACTGAATTTATTTCTGAACGTAATTAAGCTTAATGTGCAAGTCTTTTTTTGGTTCATGCTTCTACTTTGCAAGATTGTTGTTAGCTGCTTGGAGTTCTTTTATTAACCTTCATAACTCCATCATTATCAAGCTGGTTGTCTAACATGGATAACAGACTGGATTGCATCACTTTATGGTTGGGTTACTTCTGTTGAGGGAGCAGGCTTTCCAGAGGATTTACACATTCCAGAGGATTTACACCTTTGGCTTGATTCAAATGGAAATAGACAATTTATAAGAGATTGTTCAATAACAAAAAGCATATTAAAAGTTGATATAAACATTAAAACAATTAGCCCAAATTTATCACCTCTTCTTTATTGAACATTTATTATCATGGCAATGGAACTGCAAAGAAATTTGGTCAATGGAGAGATAATAAATCGTATAGAATAGATTGAAATATTTAGTTATTAAGAAGATAAAGTAGAAACCTTCTGAGTTTCTCTTTAGAATAATCAGAACCACCTGACCAGTTTCAATATCTTCAAAGTATGATTCTAAAGGAATTGCAACAATAAAGTGAAATACATAGACACTTGACTGAATTTGAAAACCTTGTAATGCAGAACTTGAAGCTGGGTCTTATTTATAAGTTGTTGATGAAATATGAAACTGAACCTGAACAAAGCAAAGATTGTATGATCAAATGGATACAGAATTTAGAGCAATTGAAATGCAGAATAACGCTAGGAAGAAAACAATTGAAATGCAATAATGTGAATTTCAATAGAAGATACATACTGTATTAGATTTACAATGAATATCACGCTTAGAGAAAATTGGTATTAGGGGTTTTACTAATGGTATATTACTCCAGAGTTGATTGCTAAAATTGACAATTCATTTTCTAAAAATGATTAGAAATGTAATGATCAGGTTGGAAGATTATTCCATATTTGAGAGCCAGTTTGGTCTAGTGGTTAAGGCAATGGGCTAGAAACCAGGAGGCTGTGAGTTCTAGTCCTGCTGTAGACATGAAAGCTGGCTGGGTGACCTTGGGCCAGTCACTATCTCTCAGCCCAACTCACCTCACAGGGTTGTTGTTGTGGGGAAAATAGGAGGAGGAAGGAGTATTATGTATGTTTGCCGCTTTTAGTTATTTATAAAAATAATAAAGGTGGGATAAAAATAATTTAAAAAATTGTAAAGCCCAACAGTTTTGGAAAATTATTTGTAATAGAATGAAACAAATTCTAAAAATTGAATTCCATTTCCAACCTGCCTTTTCTCTATTACATATTACTAAACCTTATATTTCCACAAAGTATAGTGCACTAATTTTGTACAGGCTAACTGGCTGGAAAGGGTTGGACTAAAAGACAGCACTGAGGCACTGATCATTGCAGCACAAGAACAGGCACTAAGCATCAGATCAATAGAAGCAGGTGTCTACCACACTAGATAAGACCTGAGGTGCAGACTGTGCAGAGAGGCCTCAGAGACAGTCCAACACATAGTGGCAGGGTGTAAGATGCAGGCAGGAACAGCATACACTGAACAGCACAACCAAGTAGCTAGCATTGTATACAGGAACATCTGCACAGTGTATGGGCTAGACCCTCCCAAGTGCAGATGGGAGATTCCACAGAAGGTCGTGGAGAATGACAGGGCTAAGATCCTGTGGGACTTCCAGATCCAGACGGACAGGCAGGTACTGGCCAATCAACCAGACATCGTGGTAGTAGACAAGGACCAGAAGACAGGGGTAGTGATAGATGTAGCGGTGCCAAGTGACAGCAACATCAGGAAGAAGGAGTATGCGAAACTTGAGAAGTACCAGGGCCTGAAAGAGGAACTAGAGAGGGTGTGGAAAGTGAAGGCCGAAGTGGTCCCAGTGGTGGTAGGAGCACTCGGGGCTGTGACTCCTAAGCTGGGAGAGTGGCTTCAACAGATCCCAGGAGCAACATCAGAGCTCTCTGTCCAGAAGAGTGCAATGCTAGGAACAGCTAAGATACTGTGCAGAACCCTCAAACTCCCAGGCCTCTGGTAGAGGACCCGAGGTTGAAGAAGACACATACCACCCATAGGGGTGAGAAGGGGATTATTTTTATAACATTACTGTAACATTCTGTATACTAAAATCTTAGACTTACATATTCATTTCAAAAAATGACTTAAAGCTTCTTAAGAAACTACATAGGACAGTTTGGTCAAGGAAGACCAAAATGCTATCAGGCCTTCAAAATAAAAACAGGGAATTCTCATTGAATGATAGGGATGGTAAACTCTTGAAATCTTGAGCAAATGGTAAGTAATGGCTATAACTCAGTAGTTGTGGTAATAGAGAAGAACAGGGACATCATACATGGAGCTAACTACCTCTACTTTGAAATGTATACTAACTGTCCTTTTTTTATTATAAAGGCTTCAGTGATAATCCCAGCTATGCACTGCAGATCTTGAGCATCTAAATTAAATAGAGAAAAGTCTCATTCTTTGGTTCAAAAGGACTGAGTGCTATCATACTGTACTTTGTTCTCTGCAAGGAGAGTGCTGTAATATAAGAGTATTTTTCCACGATCGTATAGTTGCAGTATGATTCCATGAAAATACGTGTTTGGTTTTAAGAAGTTGCAACAGGTGCTAGGCATGTACCAACCCTACTCCCAGAAGCTATTTTTTTCTTTTGAATCCAAAATGTTGCAAACCCTACTAGGGTCTAACTGTGGTCATCCTTGTTTCTCTGGAAACCTGTTACAGCAAGGCCAGGAAAACAGGGACACAAAGCAATATTGTAAAGACAATAATCATACAATCAGACTTTCTGGAATGGGGGAATTCTACCCCACTGAAATTATTCTAGTCAACATCAACCCTACAGAATATTCAGCACAGCCCTAAATTATGCAATTTAGGAATCAAACTGTATTCAAGCAAACAAACCAAATATGCTCTGCAATTATATCTTAATCGTTTAATTGTTAGATTGTAAAAATAGCTAATGACAATTTTTAGAAAATGCACTATTCTGTCATTGTTTGTAATAGCACATATACTAAATTAATATTCAGTGACTTGTTGTTCCAGGAAATGGCTAACAAGCAATCCTCTCAAATTTCAACAAGCCCATCGAACCAAGTCCTCATTATTTTCCCAGATACTATACTATTAGTCCAAGTTGTTTTCAGCCAACCGAATCCAAATGCCACAATTATGCAAGCATTTAATAAGGCTCAGCTGTGTAAGAACCCTCTTCCTGGTGACAAGCCCCTGGAGGTCATCCAGCAAGTTAATATGCCAAGCAATGCCTCCTGCAATTTGTGCCTTGGACTGAGGCATCTCATTCAGAACTTGTGGGATAAATCAATTACTGTAATGCAGGAGCAGTCTCATTCAGTTCCAGAGCACTAGCAATTGTGTAACTGTGGCAGACAATGTGTAAAAAAATGAGCTGATTAAAAAGATGTTTCTTCTACTTCATATCCTCAAGGAGCAGAACTAAATGTACCAATAAATTCACTTTGCACAAATACAAAGAACACATTCAAAAGTTCACACTCTGGTGCTCTTTGTTCATTACCCAAGAACAGAATATAGTTCCCCCTTTATAGGAACGTTGTACCATGTAACTTTATACCAACTTTTCAGTGGTAACTTGGTATCATGTGCGAGTGAAAGGAATTTTACTTCAGGTATAGCTTGGTTACTTTGTTTCAGCAAAAACAACAGAGATTCTTACCACCTCCAGTGCATTCTTCTTCTTTTTCTTTTTTTGCATGTTGCATCCATCTGACTTGTTTTATTTTTTTCCCTCTGCATGCATGCATTTTTCACATACCTTCGGATGTAAGCTCTACTCTGTGCAAACATGTGTTATAATAAATGTGTTGGGTTTTTAAATGATACAAGATTCTTTGCTGGTTGGACTGCTCTGTTTCAAAGAGATTAATGTTTTCATATGAACCTGATCCTAGGAATGATGATCAGGCTACTAAGCTAAAGAATATAACAGCAGTTAATACAGTACATGACCCCAAGAGAGGACTGATCTCAGTTCTTGTACGATAAATTTAAATAACTAACAACTATGGATCAGTATTTTAAATCATTCAATATAAAATAGTCATTTTAAGCATAAGCATAACTTTTTTCTCAGAGATGCAGCCCAATAATAACTTCAAAGCAAGATTATTGCCCTGTTTTGTTGTTGTTGTTGTTGTTGTTGTTGTTGTTGTTGGAAAGCCCTTGATGATCTTTTGGAAGCTTCAACAGATGCAAAATTCTGTGACTTTTCTTTTGATAGAGATGGATCACAAGAACATTTTACTGCTATTTCAATGTCTATACACAATTCATGTTACTAGGCTTGGTTTCTGATGTTGCGATGAACAGTAAATCAAGCCCCAAAGGCCCTGCATTTGAGGCCATTTCCACTCAATTTTCCACCATGATCTTTGAATCTGTACAAGATTTATTTATTTATTTATTTATACATTTATTTATTAGTCAAATTTATCACCGCCCATCTCTACAGCAGTAGACTCTGGGCGGTTTACAACAATAATATTAAAATTAAAAACCTATACAACTTAAAATACAATATAATAATAAATAGAAAAAATCCAGAGGATGGTGAGATCTTAAAAGGAGGATATTACTAAGCTAACCGCCCCCAGGAGGAACTATTGCTTCCTTCGTCCCAAGCAAGGTGGCAGAACCAGGTCTTTGAAGACCTCCGGAAGGCCAGGAGCGAGGGCGCCCACCTCACCTCTGGGGGCAAGATGCTTTCTGAAGTATATCACTGTTGCACCAAATTAGTATGTACTGTAGAGAAGTATTCTTCAACATGGAAATGATCTTCCCCTGGAAACTGCACTGTTCAAAGCAATGGTGTTTTTATGGTTTTTTTTTTTTTGGTTTTTTTTTTGGTGATTGGGGCAAGAATGGATATGGCATAAGTTTTAGCATCCCATTTCCTGTTTTTCCTTTGTTGGATTCATTGAGCCCCTGGAAAATCTTGCTATCAGCAATGAGTATGTGGCAGTCTTTGTTACATGTTCTGCCATTTTCCTTGGTTGTTAAAGGGTCCTCGGGATATTTTTTAAATTAAGAATAAACAAATACCCATTGCTGACCCATAATAAATGGAAGGAAGCATCCTTCAGAATAAATAATTGTAGCACAATGTTACAAAAAGGATATGCAAATGCTAATAAAAATCTGAGTCACAGTTTAGTCTCATGTTGCCAAAGAGCTAATTTGAGGACTTTTGATTTAAAAAATCAGGGAATTATAAAGTTGGAATTGGTCTTGTAAATCATATAATTCAATCCAAGAAATCCAGAACTGGAGCATCTTTAATAGATGGTTAGTGGCACTGCTGAACTTGTAGGGTGAAACTTTGGGGGTCTCAGTTCTTCTCCCAGAAAGCCTCTGAGTCCATACACCCTAGCATCACCTCCTGCCTTGCTTTAGTACCTATTTTCCATAGGGGTACCTTTGCCTAGCATCTTGCCCACAACAATGCACAGGTGAGAGAGAGAGGGCTCCTACCTCCTATGCACTTTCCTATTAAAGGAAAGTTAAAGAGAAGAGGAAGTTAAGGAAATAATTTTTGTAAAGCTATGGCCATATAGCACTGAGGTATATATCTAGAGAAATCAGTCCCTCTCTTGTTTGTAGGGAGATAAATCATCCTCATAAGAGATAAATAGAAATAAGCTTTATTTTAAATAGGAAAAGAGAAAAGGTAAAAATAGTTTTATGCAAAATATTAAGTGATGGAGGAATAGAAATTGAGATCTGCTCAAATCATCTTCCCTCAGTAAGATCCCTCTGGAGACAGGAAAATGTATATCCACTTTGATAATTAGTTCCATTGTTGAACTGCTTTTACAGTTAAGTTTCTCCTAATGTTCAGCCAAAAGTTCATTTCCCATCACTAACCCTCCCTGGTCAGGGTTCTGCCCTCAAGAGCAGCAGTTAGTAAATCTTTGTCCTTTCTTATGTGATAGCCATTCAAATATGATGTCTTCCCTTCTTCCTTCAACCTTTCTTCTCATAGATCGTTTTTCCTATCCCAATTCATCCTTGTTGCATTCCTCTGAATTTATTTATATTTTCTGCTTCCTTGTGAGGAGTCCAGAACTAGAACACAATTCTCCAAATGACCTCTCCTAAAGAGGAACTGTTATTTCTCATGACTTAGATGCTGCTATTCTATTTGTGCATTAGGTATTTTGTCCTTTTTTGCAGTCACATCATATGACTAGCCCATGTTCAACAGTGAAAATGAAATATATTGACAGAGGAAATACAGAAAAGCAGAGCCTCAACAAGCAATTAAATAAATGTTTGGAGAATGAACTTTTACAACCTCTACAACAGGGGTCGGCAACCTTTTTTCCATCTGGGACCACCTCTGTCAGAATTTTTTTTCCAAGGACTGGGGGGCAGGGTTTGCGGGCAGCAGCCAATCGGAGGGACGGGGGCGGGGTTTTCAGGCTTGCCACTCCATGCGAGGAACCGAGGGCATTTTCGGGGTCCCCGGAGCCTCCGCCCTTCTTTGCCACACGCTGATAGGTGGAAGTGTTTCCCCTTCTGGGCCCCCACCAATCAGCTGCTCCGGCTCACCCTGCGGCCCACTTCCTAAGAGCCCGCGGACCACAGGTTGCTGACCCCTGCTCTACAAAACACGATGAACTCTGTCCTACAGGGAGGAAAGAGAGTTGGAAAGAGGTCAATATAGCACTAATACCTAAAGAGGGACAAGATTTGACTTTAACAAGAAATTATAGACCAGAGCTTTCCAAACTGCGTGTTGCGACACGTTAGTGTGTCGGCTGCAGTGTCTGGGTGTGTCGCGGCTGCTGCCTTCGAGCCCTGCCAGGATTCCACGCAGGTCCTAGTGCCTGCCTTGTGCCTTGCTGCCTCCAAACCTGCTGTGATTCCGCGCAGGTCCTAGTGCCTGCCTTGTGCCTTGCTGCCTCCAAACCTGCTGTGATTCTGTGCAGGTCCTAGTGCCTGCCTTGTGCCTTGCTGCCTCCAAACCTGCTGTGATTCCACGCAGGTCCTAGTGCCTGCCTTGTGCCTTGCTGCCTCCAAACCTGCCCTGCCAGGATTCCACACAGGTCCTAGTGCCTGCCTTGTGCCCTGCTGTAAGAGTGTGTCGCGAAATGATGCCCTGCTGTAAGAATGTGTCGCAAAATGATGCATGTCAAAAAAGTGTGTCACCAACATGAAAAGTTTGGAAAGCTCTGTTATAGACTGATATCATTATTGAATAATGACTACAAGTTGTTCACAACGATTCTAGCTGATAGACTGAAAATAATTTTGCAATAATTTATTCATGGGTTTTTACCTAAAGACAGTTAAAGGACGTTAGAAATGTGTTGGACATTTTGGAATATTTGGAGCAACATAAAGAAGAACAAGTCGCATTGATTTGCTTAGATGAAGAGAAGGCCTTCCCTGTTCAAGGTTTGGGAAGATACGAATTTTGGAGAGAATTTTATAAAATGGGTATGATCGATTTACATTTCACAGAAAGCACAAATAATTTTTAATGGAGACCCTGTGAGGTACAAAAAGGAACAAAATAGGGTTGCCCATTGTCCCCCCTCTTGTTTATTTTGGTTCTTGAAGTACTGAATAGAGACATAAGACAAGATGAGAGGATTTTGGGAGTAAAGATCAAAACAGAGACTTATAAGTTAAGAGCTTTTGCAGATGACTTGGTGTTGGTTTTGGAAGATCCTTTAAAGGGAATTGAAAGATTAATGGGCAAATTAAAAGAATTTGGTGAATTAGCAGGCTTTAAAATTAATAAACAGAAGACAAATATCTTCTTGTCAAATACTCAATGTCATTCAAGGGTTCTTGTAGAATCAAAACTAAATCATCAGCAAAAGCCCTCAGTTTGTAAACTTTTTTTTATCTTCAAGCCCTTTATCTTTTCATCTTGTCTGATATGTCTATTTAACACTTCCAAAACTAGAATAAAAAGCAAAGGAGACAGGGGGCATCCCTGTCTTGTCCCTTTCTGTATGTCACATGGTTTAGTTAAGTCACCCTTAACAATGATACGAGCCTGTTGAAAAAAGCCAGAAAGTGTTAGATTCAAATACTTACACCAATTCAGAGGATTTTAAAGATTGATATACAATTGAAACCGGAGGCTTTCCTTTTGGGACTGATAGACAAACAGTTGGAAAAAAAGTCATGGGACTTTGTTTTTATACATGATAACTGCAGCAAGATTATTATATGCACAAAGATGGAAAGATTCAGTTACTACCCACAATGGACGAATGGTTGGTGAAGATGATGGAACTTGCTGAGATGGCTAAATTGAGTTCTTTGATCACAGAAAAGACAATTATCTACATTTAATGCTGACTGGAAATCCCTTATGGAATTTTTGCATAAAACAGAAAAAAATGAATTTAGGATTTATGGTTTTGATGATTTGATAGAATAGATTATAGAAAAAAGAAAGTTGTGTTGTAACCGTAGAGCAAGAGGTAAATTTATAATTGTACTTATAACTGGTGTAAAGAACATCGGAAGCTACTTCTTTGTATCTTTTTTCTTTCTTTGCTATTTCCTTTTTACTTTCTTTTTCTTTTTCTTTCTTGCACTTTAATCTCTTTCTTTGATTTTCTTTTTTTCTTTTTCTCACTCTACTGTATAAAGCGAAAACCACCAGCATTGAAACAATGATCATCCAACATCAACTTCGCTGGACCGGTCATGTTGTTCGAATGCCTGACCATCGTCTTCCAAAGCAGCTACTTTACTCCCAACTTAAGAATGGAAAACGGAATATTGGTGGACAGCAAAAGAGATTCAAAGATACTCTCAAAGCTAATTTAAAAAAATGTAATATCAGCATTGAGAACTGGGAAGCCCTAACTCATGAGCGTTTCAATTGGAGGTCATCCTTTATTAATGGCGCTATGGACTTTGAAGAAGCACGAGTACAGGGTGAAAAGGAGAAAAGAGCTAAAAGGAAGGCACGTCAGGCAAACCCTCATCATGACCGTCTCCCACCCGGAAACCTATGCCCTCATTGTGGGAGGTTATGCGGATCCAGAATTGGCCTTTATAGCCACTTACGGATCCACCGTTAAAATTTTACCTTTGGAAGACAATCTTACTTGGCTACGAGTGATCGCCAATGTGTGTGTATGTATAAGATACTATTAGTTTTTATCTTCTTTCTTAAAATTTTAAATAAAAGTATATAAAAAGAAAAAAGAAACCCCCGCATGGGGACATTTGGATCTCTGTAGGATGTGACCAGATTCCTTTTCAAATGTTGGTTCTTTACGGAGTTCCATAAATGTAGAAAGTTATTTGCCATGTAATCTTGGAAATCAAGTAGAATTTCAGTAAAGGTCTTAAACAGGGTAGAAAGGTAAGTCCTCCAAGATAGGGAAGGGCTTTCTTGATGGCAAGACGGTTACGTCCAGACATAACAGCTCCATGGCTTGAAGATGTAGGCTTGGGGTTATGTCAAGACTGGCATGATTTTCAGCCTTGTTTGTAATAATAATAATAATAATAATAATAATAATAATAATAATATATAATAATAATAATAATAATAATAATAATATGTGTTTCACTAAAAAAAACCCAATTTGTCATTTGCTTCAAGCAAATTCTTCATATCAGGAGTATCAATATCATATTCTCAGGCCCCAGATGAAAAGCATTGAAACTCAGAAAAATGACTGTGTGTTTGACAAGAGAACAAGGAAAAGCCCTGGAATCTACAAATGACACTAATTCCGGGGAAAAAGTCCAGTGTGGAAACTCCATTAAATAAAATATGAATTCCATTTTTGTCACCAGACTCTTAATCTGTTTTCAGGATATTAATGAAACTAAATTCTTTGCAGCTCCTGGCAAGTAAACACATTCCTATTAGTGACTGAAAAACTGCAGATTTGAAATGAGCAATGAAATAATGAACAGTTAAATGCATCTCCACTAGGTGTCAGGCAACCTTCGTCACGCCCTAGGATTTCTTACTACAGGAGTTTTATCCTTGATGAACAATTCCTGGTCTGCTTCTCAAAATCTATGTGCAGCAACCCTTATTTTCCTTCCTGACAAATTTTCTATAGAAGGAAAATCAATAGTGGTGAGAAAAGAAAGCAAGGTTAGTATCAAAGCAACACTGAGTTGGAAGAGTCAATCTAAGCCAGTGTTTCTTAAAGTGTGGTCCTAGGACCCCTGGGGTCCCCCAAGACCCTCTCAGGGGCCCACAAAATCAAAATGATTTGCCAGCCTATGTTGAAAAACTAATGCGATATTAAAATCCCATCAAACAATTGTGAGTGGATGGATCAATTTTAATTTTTAATATGGTAAATATTAATATGAATATTAACTCTTAATCTTAATTAATGGGGCGTGGTGGCTCAGCGGGTAAGACGTCAGGCTTGTCGATCGGAAGATCGCAAGTTCGGAGGTTCGAATCCCTAGCCCTGCGTGCGGAGTGAGCTCCCGCACTAGCCCCAGCTCTTGCCAACCTAGCAATTCGAAAGCATGCAAATGCAAGTAGATAAATAGGTACCACTTCGGTGGGTAGGTAACAGTGTTCCGCGTGCATCATGCCGGCCACATGACCGTGGAAGCGTCTTCGGACAACGCTGGCTCTTCGGCTAAGAAACAGAGATGAGCACCGGCCCCTAGAGTCGGACACGACTGCACAAATGTGCAGGGGGAACCTTTACCTTTACCTAAATATTAATAAATGTAACTCCTACAAACAAAAGCTCTTTTGGGGTCCTCCATAATTTTCAAGAGTGGGAAGGGATCCTGAGAGAAAAAAGTTTAAGAAACACTGATCTAAGCCATCCAGAACAACTCTCTCTTCAGTGCAGGAACCCAAATTAAGCATTCCATCTCACTGGGTAAATGGCTCCACTGTTGAACTGTTCTCACTAATTTCTATAACATTGAACTTTAATTTGTTTTTCTAATTTAAGACCATTATTCTGTATCATACAGTAGGAATAATAGAGGACATGTCTTGTCCTCCTTCTGTGTGATATCTTTTCAAGTACTTGAAGAGTGCTATCAGAGGCATCCTATACCCCACCGAGTCTTCTCTTTTCAAGACTAAGCATTCCCAATTCCTCCACTTTCCCTTCCTAAAATGTAGTTTCTAGTCCCCAAATTGTGCTTGTTGCACTATTCTAAATCTATTCTGGTTTATGTGAATCCTTTAAAAATGTGGTGCCAAGAATTGGAAACAAGATTCAGTGTAGTGTCTGACTAACTCAGAATGAAGTGATGACTTTTCCCCCTTGATTTAGAAATCTCTATGTATGTTGATGCAGCCTAAAACTATATTTGTCTTTTAAACATCTACATCACACTGCTCATTCATACGATATTCAGTTTATAATATAATACTATTTTAACATCTGTGGACTGTTATGTCACTAGGTATCCTCCATTGTGGGTTTTTGATTTCTGGGTAAAGTGCGTAACTTGTATTTGTTTCTGTTGAGTATTATTCTGCTATTTTCATCCCCTTTTGCCTATCAAGATCATTTTGAATTTTAGTTCTGTCTTCTAGGGTACAGTTTTAACTATCCCACCCAATTCTGTATAATCTGCAAATCTGGTAAGATTTTCCTCCATCTCCTAATCTAAGATATTAGTAAAAACCTTGAAGTTTTTATTAGAACTTTATTAGGCCCAGATCTGAATCTTGTGGAACCCCTCTTCATATGTGACATGGTGTAAATGGCCTTGGTGGGTTTTTAATTTATTTTATTTTACTTTTGTCGCTTTCAGGCAGGAAATGTACATGTACTAAGGAAGGATGGAGATAGCAGATTCCATCCTCAGCATATTTCCTTACGTTTTGGTCTAAAATCCTCTAGTGTATTTTCTACCTATGTAAGTTAGGGATTCATGCTTCTTTCCATGTGGCTCACTTGCTTGCATAGCAATATTAACTATTACAAATTAATTCTTTCTCTGCCTCCCTGCAAATAAACCAAACAGTTTTCAAACTGTGCTGCAATAAATCCTGCAGGACCCCCAGAAACTTTATAGGAATTCTCTCAGTCAGAAAATCTGTAATGGCAGAGTATCTGTACTGATGGGGGGTTCCAAATTTTCAAGAGGTAGAATTTCATTACTTTTCATGTAACACATGGGCAAGAACACTTTTGAAAATCATCTGTGACATGGAGTAGAAATTCACTGGCAATTGTGCAGAGTAGATAGAAGCTGCTTCTGTATCAGTTGTTTATAAAGTATTCAAACTTTGGTTTTCCATCGTAAGATCCAGGAGGAATTGCAGTTTACTTTCCATACTGTTAAAACTATTGTACTTTCCCTATGGTTTCATCCTATATTGTTCTGTTTCCATTTGGAGTGACATACAGTATATGGACAAATCTGAAGCTCAACAGATACTCCATAATATCTTTAACAGTGGGCATTGTTTTATAAAAAGAGATGCCTGCTTGGACCCTAGATCTGTCTAAAAATGCTACTATTTTATCTGAAGGCTCTTCCCCCACCCTGTGATGCGTGGAAGAAACAAGCTGCAAATGGTGTTACAGAGATACTCTGTAATATGTGCCTGTCATTCTTCTTGAACATGATTAAGATATTCTGGCTCCAAATTTTCATTTTGTTCTGGAAAAAGCCAAGCTAAAAAAGGCTTGTGGAACTGCAAGGAACAAAAGCCACAGTACTTTACAAGAGGTGAACTATGATTATTCAAACTGTGTGCTTCTTCCATTAATTGGATTAAAAGGAAAATTTCCAGGAAGATTGCAATATCTGACAATGTGTATCTAATTGCAAGCATCCACTCTGCCATAAACACATAAAGGAAACCTTTGAACTTGTTAATCCTGAGCCCTGAGAGGAAAATAGCCCCACCCTGAAACATGAAGACTAATATCCCATAACCAGCAGGCCACGAAGCTGAAAGTCTCAATAGAATCCTTTTACTGTTTACAGTGAGCCACTTCTATCTTTAGCAAACCTCGTTATTTAGATTAACGGAAGATCGCAAGTTCGGAGGTTCGAATCCCTAGCCCCGCGTGACGGAGTGAGCTCCTGCACTAGCCCCAGCTCTTGCCAACCTAGCAATTTGAAAGCATGCAAATGCAAGTAGATGAATAGGTACCACTTCGGTGGGTAGGTAACAGCGTTCCGGCTCGTCATGCCAGCCACATGACCACGGAAGTGTCTTCGGACAGCGCTGGCTCTTCGACTAACAAACGGAGATGAGCACCGGCCCTTAGAGTCGGACACGACTGCACAAATGTGCGGGGGGAACCTTTACTTTTTTTACAGTAAAGAAACATAGCTTCTCTCCATATTTTTTCACTTTCCAAGTTGCATCTATTGCTTTCTTTGTTCTGGCCCTTTCCCAAGGGCCCTCGAACCACTGAGTCCTTTGTAGATTTTGTCCAAGGTTGTATACTTAGTCTAGATTCTCTGTATCTTGGCTTGGCACATTATTAATCCAGGAATACTATTTGGTCTCAACAATTGGTCCTAGTGGTTCTTACTTGGCATTATCTTCCATCTACTCTATTACCTCACCCCACTTTGAAGGCTTCTTGTTTCTTTTTATCATGCTATGGCCTCAGATACCTACAGAGAGATGTTTGCCTTAAAAATGCAGAGTAATCTGAATTTTAGAGGATGGGCATTCTAAGTAGCTCATTTTGCTTTTTTGCCTTTGTATGTGTTGGTGAGTTTCTAAAGTATTCATCTACTGTATAAAGCATGAATGCTAATTCTGTGGCAATCATTTGCCACAGATTGTGAATCTGATTAAGAATTTGAACTAACTCCTCAAAATGTTCAAAAAATAAGTGCATTATTGAATAAACCTGTTATGCACATGTCATACTTTTATGAAAAGCTCTTACATTCCAGCATCAGTCCATACACCTGCACATACAGGTGTGAATGTGAGAAGGGGGTGCCTGTTAATGGGAAATATCCAAATGCATGTGGTTGATTAAGTCTGGTTTCCAAAAGCTGATTACGTTTGGTTTCCTTTTAAGAGGATCATATTATCCCCAGTATGATTTGATAAAGAGCTGCTTGCTGACAGTCAGTGTAGATTACATCAAGCTAGATGGAAGAATAATCTGACCCAGTAGAAGGCAATTTCTTATCTACTTCTGATATGCACATTTCTTCCACCTTAAGACGTCCAGGGTTGGTGTCTCCTTTGATAATGTCGTCGTCATCATCGTCATCATCATCATCATCATCATCATCATCATCATCATCATCCAGCAGCAGCAGCAGCAGCAACAACAACAACAACAACAACAACAATAAATTAGTTGGCTTTTAGGATTTTTCTAGACTCCAATACAAATACTTGAGAATTAGTAGAGCACAGAAAAACTGAGAACCTAACTTGGAAAGGAAAGAAAAAGGTCATCACAGTTTTTACAATTATTTTTGTCCCCCTGTGGGGGGAGATGGGCGGTGATATAAGTTGAACAAATAAATAAATAAATAAATATTTTGTTAAGTAGACTTCCCATCGGTGAGGGCCCGCATGTCAGTATTATATCACTGCCTAATTTCCTTCAAAGCGGGGGAAGGGAGGTTAAAGCACAAGAGTGGGTGCTCGGTTACCTCTTCCCCCACTGCCTTTTTCTGGTTGAAACTGGGTTTCCCAAGATGTGCATTTCCCTCCTTATGGTACAGATTAGCTCACTGAGAGAAAAACAGCTGGGATTGGGAAGAAGAAATTCTGAGGGGGATCAACAGGCCCCCTCCATCCCTGGGTTCTGTGCTTTATATTTATTTTCCCCTCCTCTGTTTCAGAGGAACCTGGCAGCAACGCATGGCTGCTGCCATCACGTCTGGCTTGGCCCTTCCTTGCTAGCGGCGTGCGCCTTTTCTTAGCTGCTGATTACTTCAAGATGTTAAACTTTTGCTAGGGCCAAAGGAGAGAAGCAGAAACTCAATACATTGCCAGTAGTACAGCTTGGAATACATACCGAATCTAGCATTTTTCCAAAGTTAAAAGGAAGAATATACTAGTGTCCCTTCACCATTTTTGTCTGTTTGCTTTTGAAACCCACTTTATAGAGCCCTGTGTCCTTGATGTTCCCTCTGTTTTTCGGGGGAAAGGTGTGTTAATCCACTGCAGCAATTATAACAAAAGAGTTTTGGAACCCCTAAAAGACTAATACATTTATTACTAAATGGAGTGTCAAGGATAACTAACCAAATGCTAATCTACCAACATTGTAGAAAATATTTCCCATTAAAAAATAAACATTTCAGATCCTATCAAAGTTCAGATCAGATTTAAATTACACGTACCATTAATAAACATGTGATTATGTCTCTTGCTCTCTCCCCGCCCCCGCGCGCCCCCCCACTTTATGGAAAAGGAAGCATTGGGGTTATTTATTTATTTATTTATTTATTTATTTATTTGATTTATCACCGCCCAACTCCCTCAAGGGGACTCTGGGCGGTTTACAACTCAATGTAAAATTGAATAAACATTAAAATAGACCATTTAAAAATACAATAAATATAATAAAATCAAGATGGAGATATCTTCTTAAAACATTGGAAGGGCAATTCTAGGGCCATCCTAAGATGTTAGCCATCCCCAAGAGTTTATACTCTTCTTCCCGCCCCAGGCCTGTTGGCAAAGCCAAGTCTTGAGTTTTTTCCGGAAGTCCAGGAGTGAGGCGGACTGTCTTAACTCTGGGGGAAGGATATTCCACAGAGCAGGCGCTACTGCAGAGAAGGCACGCTTCCGTGACCCCGTTAGATGGAATTCTTTAACTGATCGGGTCCGTAGCATGCCTTCCCTGCATGACCGGATGGGACAGGACGATTTCATGCAGATTGGGTCTTTAATGTGAAAGCTGAGAGAGGGCTTTTAATCATTTACTCCCTGCTAGGTTTTCATTCCTGATTTATAATTTAGATTTGAAAAACCTCAAGTCTTCTTCAGGGGACTTTTTAGAAAGAGGACTGTTAGACCTCAAGAATTATGTTTAGGACCACACTGATTTGTATAATGAGTCCCATTTGAATCACTTTATAGTTCTCTGGAAAACTTTTTTTAAAGATGGTAGCTAAACTATAGATTATTTTATAGGGCCAGGGTTGTAGCTCAGTGGAGAGACACATGCTTTTTATGATATCATGTGTTAGGAAGTATTATCCAGAGTTCTTGTTTGGACTCTTTCAAAATGACTTTCTTTTTGATTAAAAAGACCATTGCAAGAGTTCAGTTTTGCCTCTTCGGAGTTTCACAAGTCGTATTAAATGTTCTGTAGAATTTCACATTAAAAACTTGTTTCATAAGTTCTAGAGAATTTAGAATACCATATAGCTCTTTAGAAAGGTAATCTTTTAGCAGATGTCAGGATATGGAGAAATCATCCTCAAGTTATCGGAGGAGCAGTAGAAGGAATCTGAATAAAGCCTATTAGGTCCCACCAGTGACTCCCCACAGTTTTACCTCCAAGACTATTAAAAGAATCGTTGAGACTCAAGGGTTCTTTCCAATGCATGGTCTTTCATCTGATGCTAAAATGCACGCACACAAACCTGCATACAGGAGGAGGATTTTAAAAACCTTGGGAAATTCAGTTAACATTTCAGGGTTCATTTCTATAACAAGCTCAAGGAGAGCCAGTTTGGTCTAGTGCAGAGCTTTCCAAACTTTTTCTGTTGGTGACACACTTTTTAGACATGCATCATTTCGCAACATACTCTTACAGCAGGGCACAAGGCAGGCACTAGGACCTGCGCGGAATCACAGCTGGTTTGGAGGCAGCAGGGCACAAGGCAGGCACTAGGACCTGCGCGGAATCACAGCAGGTTTGGAGGCAGCAGGGCACAAGGCAGGCACTAGGACCTGCGCGGAATCACAGCAGGTTTGGAGGCAGCAGGGCACAAGGCAGGCACTAGGACCTGCGCGGAATCACAGCAGGTTTGGAGGCAGCAGGGCACAAGGCAGGCACTAGGACCTGCGCGGAATCACAGCAGGTTTGGAGGCAGCAGGGCACAAGGCAGGCACTAGGACCTGCGCGGAATCACAGCAGGTTTGGAGGCAGCAGGGCACAAGGCAGGCACTAGGACCTGCGCGGAATCACAGCAGGTTTGGAGGCAGCAGGGCACAAGGCAGGCACTAGGACCTGCGCGGAATCACAGCAGGTTTGGAGGCAGCAGGGCACAAGGCAGGCACTAGGACCTGCGCGGAATCACAGCTGGTTTGGAGGCAGCAGGGCACAAGGCAGGCACTAGGACCTGCGCGGAATCACAGCTGGTTTGGAGGCAGCAGGGCACAAGGCAGGCACTAGGACCTGCGCGGAATCACAGCTGGTTTGGAGGCAGCAGGGCACAAGGCAGGCACTAGGACCTGTGCGGAATCACAGCAGGTTTGGAGGCAGCAGGGCACAAGGCAGGCACTAGGACCTGCATTGAAGCCGGAAGGCAGCAGCAGCGACACACCCAGACACTGCAGCCAACACACTAACGCACAGCTTTCCAAACTGTGTGTCGCGACACTTTAGTGTGTCGCAACAGAGTTTGGTGTGTCGCCACACAACCCGGAAGCGGCGGCGGTGGCGTGCACGGTGGTGGCATGCACGGCGGCAGCAGCACGCCATCAGCGCTTCCGTGTTTTAGCGGAGGCCGCCGCCACCACCACTGTGCACGCCACCGCGTGCCCCCCCCCACACCGCCGTTGGTGTGTCGCCAACGGAAGCAGTTTGGAAAGCACTGCACTAACGTGTCCCGACACACAGTTTGGAAAGCTCTGGTCTAGTGGTTAAGGCAAGGGGCTAGAAACCTTAGACATGAAAGCCGGCTGGGTGACCTCGGGCCAGTCACTCTCTCTCAGCCCAACTCACCTCACAGGGTTGTTGTTGTGGGGAAAATAGGAGGAGGAAGGAGTATTTGGCATGTTCGGCGCCTTGAGTTATTTATAAAAATAATAAAGGTGGGATAAAAATAAAATAAATAAATCACTACTACGATTTGGAAAAAAATAAAGGGTGAAGAAGCCCATGTTCCAGCTTTGCCCCAAAACTTCCGAAAGCATATATCCAGGTGCAGTATGATAATTTTGGTGTTTCAGAGGATTTTTTAAGCATGCACCAATGTTCGCCGCCATGAGTTATTTATAAAAAACAATAAAGGCGGGGAAAAAATTAATTAATCAAATAAACAAACAAACAAACAAACAATACAAAGATTTAAGCTTGGCGAAGCAATATCAGTAGCTTGCATTTCACGAAGTTAGCCCTGGCTGCAGTCTTCTGCAATCAGAGCCACCAGATCGCCAGGACGCTTATCTTCCTTCCCGGGCAGCCCAACCTTTGGCTGTGCCGGCTGGAAACGGTGCGCAACCGAAGTCACCAGGTGGTTAACAGCTCCCCCATTTCCTCCCTCCCTCCCTCCCTCAAACAGCTTCGCCATCCTGTTGCCTTTCAGATGGTTCGGACTCCATGTCGGACTTTTGGATGCCACTTCTCCTTATTGGATCAGGCCCCGCGATCCCTGTGCAGAAATCCCACCCCAGCCCCTTCCTCCCCCATCGGCTCTCAGCCGCAGGCCCGTCCTACTCCGCGTAACACACCTCCCGCCACAAGCACCGAGCTGGAGGCGGGGCTTCTTCCTTGGCTCCGCCTCTCCGCGACTTGTCCGAGAACTTTTGTTTTGGGCCAGCTATCTGGCCGGAGGGAAGTTTCGTGGCGGCGGCGGCGGCGGATCAGCGCCCGGGAACTGCTTGCCCCTGGCGGCGGCGGGAGGACCGCGGCTCTGGGTGGTCGGGGCGGTGACAAAGGAGAGGGGTGCCCGCATCCGACTCTGAAGAAGCCTGCCTCGTCGCCATGGAAGGGGCTCGGGGGCTGCTGCTGTTACTGCTGCTGATGTCGGCCTCCTCCGCCGAAGGTAAGGCGTCGCTCCCGCCTGCTTGGCTCCCACGGGCGGGGCTGGAGCAATTCTTTGGTTCCCCCCTGAGCGGAGGTGGCGCAGGGACAACGGGGTCTTTCGGCTCCCCGATTCGTCCTCTCAGCACAGGCGGCAGAAAGACGCAGTGCCTCATCGGGGGCGATCCTAAACGTAAGGGGGCGTCCCAAGAGGCTGGCCAAAACGGGGGTGGAGGGCTGGTGGGTCGCGACCTGACACCTGCAACTGTATAAGCAGAAAGGCTACTAGCTGCTCCCCCCGAGGAAGCGAGTACAGCCCTTCAAGGCAGGGTTTTCAAAAACACCTACATTGCAGGCTGTTTTCCCATTTCCCACATCCCAAGTATTCCTGACTAGTTTCTGTCGCGGAGGCAGGACTGTGCCAGAGCCAGAAAGTAAGGCGTGGGTTTCTTCTGAACGCACCGAGTTCTCAAATGTTTCCTAATACGCGGAGCAAAGTGCAAACGCAGACCTCCGGTGGAGGGGCGCGATATGCTTCGGGGGATGCGCGGGGTGAAGACAGTTGCCTGCCTGGCGCCTCTTTCCCTTCCTCGCTCAGGATGAGGCTCTAATCTTCAGGCTGCACTACTTTGCGCGGCGGCACGGAGCCCAGCGGGCAGCTGGGAACTTGCGCCCTTGGTGAGGCTGCAGAGAGGAAACTGACCTCTGCAGAGTAAGCCCCTCTGCAGCCCGTCCCAATGGACGGGGCTGGAGCTGGTTAAATACTTCTCCCACTTCCTTATTCGTGTGAATGTTCAAAAAGGCAGCTTGATCAGTAAAGGATAGCGGTAGATGGGCTGTTGAAGAATATTTTGTTTATACCTATTTTGAGCAAGACAGACTTGTGCTGGATAAGCCGAGTTCTGTGTTTAGAGCAGTGTTTCTCAACTTTGGCAACTTTTAAGATGTGGACAAGTCCACACACCTTAAAGTTGCCAAGGTGGAGAAACGCTGGTTTAGAGAGTCATTTGGTCAGGCTGAGATGTGTACAAAGATAATTATTTTTATTCTATTGAATTATTCTCCATGAAGGGCATAATGTCCTAATTACAGAGATATGATTTAGATTAGTTTTATGATTAATTTTAGGTCTTACACAAATAAATACATTGTATAAACTGGGTTTATATTGATTTTACTGGCTAGCTGTTCTTATGAAAATAAAGAACTGGGAATAAGTTACCAACTTCAGCCTTTTTGCCCAATGGACGATGTCCCACAATACACTTTCATTCAGTGCGATGTGTTAAATGGTGTACAATGTGGGAACCCCAGTTTTAAATCCTGGTTGATCCGTGAACCTCATAAGGTTATCTGCCTCTCAGATTTACCTATCTCACAAAATTATTCTCACAAAGCATTATTCTACATTTCTTGGATACAAATGTGATGAACTAGAATGGTAAAACATACAAAGAAATGTAGGTTTGGTGTGCATAAACCAAACCAACATTTAACAATGCATGTATGCAAGAAGGCTGAGATCCAGTACTGTGTTTGGCGTGTATATAGGAAATGCATGCCAGCTCATCCCATATCTGAAGAAAAATGTGCCAGAGAAAAATATAGACAGTGCTAAAAGGCTAATATAACCTATTCTGGGGATAGGAGGGAGCAACAACAAAAATCCCTAGAGACCAAATCTAATGTATTCCTTTGGTGCATGCTTAAAAAAATCCTCTGAAACACCAACATTATCATACTGCACCTGGATATATGCTTTTGGAAGTTTTGGGGCAAAGCTGGAACATGGTCTTCTTCACCCTTTAGTTTTTTCCAAATCGTAGTAGTGATTTTATTTATTTATTTATTTATTTATTTATTTATTTATTTAGTTTTTATCCAGCCTTTATTATTTTTATAAATAACTCAAGGCGGTGAACATGCCAAATACTCCTTCCTCCTCCTATTTTCCCCAAAACAGCAACCCTGTGATGTGAGTTGGTCTGAGAGAGAGTGACTGGCCCCAGGTCACCTAGCCGGCTTTCATGCCCAAGGCGGGACTCGAACTCACAGTCTCCTGGTTTCTAGCCTTTTTTTTTTTTTTTTTTGCTAAGCAAGTCTTCAATGGATTCCTTCCTAATGGCAAACTCTGTAGCTCCCATGCAGTGATTTGTCTTCTTCACAACAGGTAGATTTGCCAGAGATGCTTTGTCCATTCAAGGCAAACTGCCTGCTGGGTGACCCTGGGCCAGTCACTCTCTCTCAGCCCAACTCACCTCACAGGGTTGCTGTTGTGGGGAAAATAATAAAGGAGGATAATAAATAAATAAATAAATAAATAAATAAATAAATAAATAAATAAATAAATCTCCTCTTAAGACAAACCAATGCCCATCTCCCTTTAAAGTAGAATGACACAATCTATGCTCTCCAGACATTTTTGACTACATCTTCAATCATCATGATTAGAGTGGGGTCCAGAACTATGTGGAGGTTTGTGACTTGCCCATCTCTGATAAAACATGCTTATTCTACTATTGCTGCTGTTGACGGAGAACAGCTCCCCCCTTTTAACTAGAGCAGAGCTTTCCAAACTGTGTGTCGCAACACAAAAGTGTGTCGCCACACACAGTCTGGTGTGTCGCCACACAACCCGGAAGCGCTGATCATCATCAGCACTTCTGAGTTTTCCCGCGGCGACACACCAACGGTGGCGCGCAAAAACGGAAAGCGGCAGCAGCGCTTCCGGGTTTTTGCGCGCTGCTGCAACGGCGGCACTTCCAGGTTTTCCCGTGGTGACACACCAACGGCGGTTCGTGTGTTGCCGCGGGAAAACTTTGGAAAGCCCTGAACTAGAGTATCCCATCAACTCCTGTTTCTAAGAAAAACTTCAGGATTTTCTGTGTTGTCAATTTCTTGTCAATTTTCAGTTTTGTCAGTTTCATCTCCTTTTCTTTTTGGTCTGAAATTGTAGTGGGGCTATCAGCAATAATATTAAGGGGAACCTATGCCCATTTCATTTTTCTTTAACTCAAAAGCAGTAAAAGTGCAATGGTATTGAAAAGAAGCAGGCTGTACATTATACCTTTTTTAAATTGGAATAAGGTAACATGATAAAGTTTCCTCTTCATCTGTCCCATCAATTTCACTTTCTTTTTCTTTGAAACTCTAAAGGAACCCCTCTATTTCCAAAAATGGACTCTCCCAAATCCAGTAGGTAGCCTTTAAAAGGTAAAGGTTCCCCCCGCACATTTGTGCAGTCATGTCCAACTCTAGGGGCTGGTGCTCATCTCCGTTTGTTAGCCGAAGAGCCAGCGTTGTCCGAAGACGCTTCCACGGCCATGTGGACGCATGATGCGCGCAGAACACTGTTACCTACCCACCAAAGTGGTACCTATTCATCTACTTGCATTTGCATGCTTTCGAATTGCTAGGTTGGCAAGAGCTGGGGCTAGTGCGGGAGCTCACTCCTTCACGCGGGGCTAGGGATTCAAACCTCCGAACTTGCGATCTTCCGATCCACAAGCCTGACGTCTTACCCGCTGAGCCACCACACCCCTAGGTAGCCTTGCTGCGGTGCAAATTAGTAATGGGGATAGGTGGGATTAATTTATGCACTATGTATGCAATTAATCCCACCTATTATTGAATGAGTCACGTCATAACTCCAAAACAAGATAAGATATTAACTATACTCCAGAACTCAACTGAAAATACAGTCAAGTTGTGACAGAAACTTTTAAAATCTCTACTAACAGTTCCTAAAAAAAATACGATATCTGGGGTAAATTCTGGAAATACAACAGTTCAGAAAATCATGGATTCTGAGGAATAAATAATGAAGAAATGCAATTAATGCCAAAGGAAAAGGCTAGTGTGCACGCCCCACTCTAGCACCTATCTGGCTCCTCTGCATTCTGGCAACATTTAAAGCAGAAGTCTGTGACTTTGGAGGGTAGTCTATTGAAAGTTCAATTAACTTTTTCTATGGATGAAGTTTTCAAATATGCAAGATTAAGTAATCACAATGTTAGTGTTTAAAACAGTGAGTTAAAGTTTTCACACATACAGTCCAATAGAATATAGACATGCAATTGGATTTTTAGGTGCACCAAGGTCAGCACATATAACACCTTTGCTCCGTGAGCTGCATTGGGTGCCGGTTTGCTTCCGGGTCCAATTCAAGGTGTTGGTTATTACCTTTAAAGCCCTACATGGCATGGGACCAGGATAACTGAGGGACTGTCTTATCCCCGTATCATCGACCCGCCCCACCCGATCATTCAGAGAGGGCTTGCTACGGACCCCATCAATAAGGGAATTTCATCTAGTGGGGTCCAGGAGGCGGCCCTTCGCTGTAGTGGTGCCCGCCCTTTGGAATATCTTGCCCCCAGAGTTGAGGCAGGTTCCCTCCCTCCCGACCTTTAGGAAAGATCTGAAAACCTGGTTCTGCCGCCTAGCGTGGGAGGGGGAAAGTAATAGCTCCTCCTGGTGGTGGTTAATACCATAATGTCCTCCCTATTATTTAAGATCAACTCGCCGGATTGGATTTTATATTTATTTATATTATGTTAATAAATTGTAATTTCTTATTTATATTTTAACCTTAATTTTATTGTAAACCGCCCAGAGTCCCCCATTGGGGGAGTTGGGTGGTCATATAAATTTAAATAATAAATAAATAAATAAAATAAAGACCTTCACACACCACACACACACACAAATACCCCAGGTATTGCTCAGTAATAATTTTTCAGATCAGAAAATGATCAAGAAAAACAATACAGTAAAAAGAATAGTTACAAAACTATTGTAAAAGAGTTTTTATAAAGAGCTTTGTTGTAACAGAAAGGTATCGTTATAAATCTATCAAACATATCCAGAGCCAAAACTATTTGGCTGAAATATTATTTGTTTGTTTGTTTGTTTGTTTGTTTGTTTATTATCCCGCCTTCATTATTTTTATAAATAACTCAAGGCGGCGAACATACCTAATACTCCTCCCTCCTCCTATTTTCTCCACAACAGCAACCCTGTGAGGTGAGTTGGGCTGAGAGAGAGTGACTGGCCCAAGGTATGGTGGAGACAATAAGAAACTTTGAAGAGAATATGGAGGGCAATGTTTTCTGAAATTAAACATGAAACAAAACACAATGACAAAACCATACCTCTTAATTTGCAGGTCTTGCTAGTGGAAAACAAGAAGCAAAGGAATCTGGCTTGTCAGAATTTACAAAGTCACATTCACATGAGATGGACTCAATAGGTGTACAACAGGTAGCCCAGTCCTTCCTGGCCCAGTTAAATTATACTTCTCCAGTCAGTGCATTGTTACCTCCTATGGATTCTAGTCTTGTAAAGATCAATAAGCTCACCTCATCAGAAGATCGTGCAGGTCACCTTCTCCAGTCAATTAAATTTAATCCTACAGTAGGAACTATACTAAGTGCTGAACATATGGACATCAGATTTAATTGCTCTATCAGTGTTCCCAAGTCATTGGTCAGCCAAGACTTCCCACTTATTTCCTTGTGGAAGAACAGGAAGGAAATTCTTGATGCTGACAGAATAGCCAGCCACTATTACCAGTTTGATGACAATGAAGTAACGACTATGAAATCGACTTTCAGGTAATTAATGTTTATTCTGTTTAATTTTGATATTTAAAATGTTCTGCAGTTAAGAATATACAGAATGTTAGCATCCTAAGATTGCAGATAATTTTCACTTTTATTTATTTATTTATTTAGCCTCCACCGGGGGGACAATTTTTCCAAACCTGTTGCCTTCTTTCTTCTGACCAGTTGTACTCATGAGTCTTCTTCAGTGATCCTAAAATCAACTTACATAGTGCCCTCCAGATATATTGAGACTATCACACACTTGCTGGCTAGGGATTCTGGGAGTTTACATGCAATGCATCTGGAAGGCACCACGTTTGAGTAATCTAATTTTAGAACTATTGTAAAAGGTTCAAAGATGAAACAAAATAGGGATAATTAGTGAGTTGTTTTCTTTCTCTCCTTTTCCTGGATTGTGGCGCATTTATTTCACTGAACACCCTTGAGACAAGATAGAAGAGATTCAGAAGCTACAACACAGCAGAAAGTGTTCTCTTGCTAAAATATATCTGTACATTATGTGATGAATGTAGTTATTGCATTCGCAAATAAAAAATTATCTAGAAATGTATTCAGAGAGGTTCTAACCAAACCCAGCATACATTACTTTGAGTTTGGATTGTGTGAGCAGATGCCCCCTTGTAATGATATGTGGGAATGACCTTGGGAGATAGGAGGAAGAACCATAGCCTAGAAAATGGTCTGATAAACGAAATTTAAATCTGAAGGAGGAGGGGTGGCAAAAGTGCCTCAGAACAAGGAATTCCAGAGCTTTGAAATAAATACTTGTTGGCTAAAGTGTGGGGTGATTTTGCGGAACAGTATGACAGTGATAATCCCTAGAGAACCAGAGGTACAGGAGAAATGGATTAAACTAAGACTGGGAAATTATTCATAAAATAAGTAAGGAGGTGCATGGTTGAGATGTTTCTCATCATGTTGATTCCTTGAAGTTGTGGGAGAAAATCTCTCTCTCTCTCTTTCAGTCAGCTTCTAGAAAATAAATGGGAAACTGACTCCCCCCTCCCATGCACACACATACTACTTACTACAATTTCCAACATCCCTCATTTTTTATTTTTTTATTTTTTTAATTTTCTATCCCGCCTTTATTATTTTTTTTATAAATAACTCAAGGCGGTGAACATACCTAATACTCCTTCCTCCTCCTATTTTCCCCACAACAGCAACCCTGTGAGGTGAGTTGGGCTGAGAGTGAGTGACTGGCCCAAGGTCACCCAGCCGGCTTTCATGCCTAAGGCAGGACTAGAACTCTCAGTCTCCTGGTTTCCCATTGGCTCCTTCCTAGGGCTGAGAGAGAGTGACTGGCCCAAGGTCACCCAGCCGGCTTTCATGCCTAAGGCGGGACTAGAACTCTCAGTCTCCTGGTGTCTAGTCCGTTGCCTTAACCACTAGACCAAACTGGCTCCCTGCTGTCTAGGGAATTGTAATTCAGCAACA
The DNA here is from genome assembly GCA_023362775.1 of Charina bottae. NCBI lineage: Eukaryota > Metazoa > Chordata > Lepidosauria > Squamata > Charinaidae > Charina > Charina bottae. The sequence goes on along the minus strand of JALMGJ010000001.1, from coordinate 73,447,982 downwards.
TTAAGATGTGTGGACTTCAACTCAGCATCCTGGCTGGGGGAATTCTGGGAGTTGGAGTCCACACACCTTAATATTACTGAGGTTGAGAAACATGGCTTAGACCAGGGGTCGGCAAACTTTTTTATGCCAGGAGCCATTTTGACATGCTCGAGGACATTTTGACATGCTCGAGAGCCAGGGGGCGGGGTTTGCGGGCGGGGGCCAATCGCGTGGAAGGGGGCGGGGTTTGCGGGCGGGAGCCAATCGCGTGGAAGGGGGCGGGGTTTGCGGGCGGGAGCCAATCGCGTGGAAGGGGGCGGGGGAGGTTTGGAAGAAGGAGAAGGGAAAAAGGCTCTCCCTCCAGCTTTAGGGACGGGCCAGCGCTGCCCAGACACCCACCTGTGCCCGGGGAGAAACTCCCAGGATCTACCGACGGAGCTCCCTGTTTTAGGACGTGTATCCTTCGCCCCATTTTTAAAAGGACGCCTGTGAATTTGAGACGGGTGAGTTCAGGGAGAACGGACAGGGAGGCCGCCTGCCCGGCGCTGCTTTGAGAAGGAACCGCGGCCTCTGCCGTCGCGGGAAAGCCCAGCGGCGGCCGGTGAAGGAGGCGCTCCGAGCCACCTCCGCTGGGAGGGCGCGGCTGCCTGGGCACTCCCGCCCTGCCCGGCCTCCCCTGCCGGGCCCTGGAGCGGCTCCCAAGGCTCTCCGCCTTGCACGCTCCCAGCGGGGCAAAGGCGGCGGGCAGGCGGCCGGTGGCCCGCTCCAGCCGGGCGCTTTCCGAGGGATGCGCCGCGCCACCGTGGCCGGCTGGAGAACCCCCACCCTGGGCTGCGGGAGGGCGGTTTGCCCGTTGCGACTGCGGGTGGCTTCTTCCGGGCTTCTTCCGGGTGGCCTACCTTTCGGGCGTCCCCGGGGGGTGCGGGAGGCTCCTATCAGTCCCGCCACAGCCTCCCTGCCGCAGCCAGCTGACCGCTGCCCACCTTGCCAATCAGCTGGTGGGGGAGGGTCCCGGCCTCCGCACACTGCCGGCAAAATGCGGCTGCACCCGAAGGGTTCCCGAGCGGAGTGGGAGAACCTGCAGCGACGGGACGCCGCAGCCCTTGCCTGCTCCGGCCATGGAAGGGGCAGCCCCTTCTCGCTCCCGCAGCCCCTGCCGGCCTTTCCGCTTCCCATCTGGCGGCTCCCCGGCCTCCGCTTGCGCGTCCTGCGCCGCGGCCCCACGCGCTTTCCTCAGACGAGGTCCAGGGCAGCGAGGCTCGGGGCTGGCGAAGGCGGAGCAGCCCCGCAGATGGGAGCTGGGGGACGCCCGACCCGCGGCCCTCTCAGCATTCAGGGGGCCCGGCTCCGGCTGGCGGGTGCCCAAACATGGGCGCGCGCACACAAAAACATGCGCGGGGCAGCCGCAGGCAGACAAGACGCCCCGGACTAGAGAGGTTGGAAGAGCCACACTCAAGGGGCCAAAGAGCCGCATCTGGCTCGCGAGCCGCCATTTCCGACCCTTGGCTTAGACGTATGGTGATGTTACCTGAATGATGGAGAGCAGTATCTTCCCTCTTCAGTGAACAAGTAGTTAATGCAACCAATGTGATAGTTTGGATTATTCAGAGTACACTCCAGCCTCTCTTCTGCTACAAACTTAGAAATCACTAATAAAGACCTTCACACACCACACACACACTCACAAATACCCCAGGTATTGCTCAGTAATAATTTTTCAGATCAGAAAATGATCAAGAAAAACAATACTCATGAGTCTTCTTCAGTGATCCTAAAATCAACTTACATGGTGCCCTCCAGATATATTGAGACTATTACACAGTTGCTGGCTAGGGATTCTGGGAGTTCACATGCAACGCATCTGGAATTGTCTGTAGCTTGAATCATGTCAACTGGATTTCTATTTTCTCAGTGGAAACGTTTCGCTCCTTATCCAAGGAGCTTCTTCAGTCTGAGCAAAGTTAGTAAGGGAATCCTAAATATGTTTCTAGGTGGCTGTGTGACCTTACACCTGGGGCTAGGTCATGGTTATGTTGAGATGTTATTTCTAAGTCCCTTTATCATCTAAAGGAGGATCGTTAAGATCACCATGCTCCTGTTGAGCTTGTGAAATGGTCTTAATCTTCCTAGGCACAGAAGACAAAGTAGGGAGGAAAATAGGGGAAAGATTGTGCCTGAGGCCCCCACCTCTATTCAAGGAAGGATTTTCCAAGTTGGCATAAATGGATTCCTTGACCCCTCTCTCAAACCACCTATCTTCTCTGTCTAAAATGTTCACATTTAGAAGTAACACCACAGGACCAGAGTCAGCAGTTTATCTTCATTTAAAGGAAAAAGGACACTCATTTGAGGACATTAATGTTCACATTTTAGACAGAGAAGATAGGTGGTTTGAGAGAGGGGTCAAGGAATCCATTTATGCCAACTTGGAAAATCCTTCCTTGAATAGAGGTGGGGGCCTCAGGCACAATCTTTCTCCCATCTTTCTCCCGGCTCTGTCTTCTGTGCCTAGGAAGATTAAGACCATTTCACAAGCTCAACAGCAGCATGGTGATCTTAATGATCCTCCTTTAGATGATAAAAGGACTTAAAATAACATCTCAATATAACCATGACCTAGCCCCAGGTGTAAGGTCACACAGCTACCTAGAAACATATTTAGGATTCCCTTACTAACTTTGCTCAGACTGAAGAAGCTCCTTGGATAAGGAGCGAAACGTTTCCACTGAGAAAATAGAAATCCAGTTGACATGATTCAAGCTACAGACAATTCCACCTGGATGACTGAGAACCTTCATAGACAACGCATCTGGAAGGCACCACGTTTGAGTAACCTAATTTTAGGACTATTGTAAAAGGTTCAAAGATGAAACAAAATAGGGACAATGAGTGAGTTGTTTTCATTCTCTCCTTTTCCTGGATTGTGGCACATTTATTTCACTGAACACCCTTGAGACAAGATAGAAGAGATTCAGAAGCTACAACACAGCAGAAAGTGTTCTCTTGCTAAAATATATCTGTACATTATGTGATGAATGTAATTATTGCATTTGCATAGAAAAGATTCAGAGAGGTTCTAACCAAACCCAGCATACATAACTTTGAGTTTGGATTGTGTGAGCAGATGCCCCCTTGTAATGGTATGTGGGAATGACCTTGGGAGACAGGAGGAAGAGCCATAGCCTAGACAACAGTCTGATAAAATTTGAGTCTGAAGGAGGAGGGTTGGTAAAAGTGTCTCAGAAGGGACCCTCCCTAGTTTTCGGGAGAGTAAAAGTGAGGGATGGGAGGGATACTTTTAGACTTTCAAGATTCTGTTAATGTAACCTTACAATAAACATAGAGCTAGTACTCCTGGGTGTGCTTCTTGTCTGGACTCCCTCACAAGGCTAACACCCCTCCCCTATTACTCACACATCTTTTCCCTCTCTATATGCCAACAAAATGAAATTCCAACCCATGGGCATAATCTGACTTGTTACTACATCTAGCCCAGGGGGCCTTTCTGAAGACCACATCTTTAAAACTCTACCCTGTCCCCAAACCTGCTCCTTTACCACAGCTAATGAGAGCTGCCTTTGCATTCACCCATTTTGGGACTATGAAGAAGGGGATACACCGAAATATCTTCAGTACTTGGAAACATTTTTAAGTGCTGAGAACGCTCTTAAAAAAAAAATCCCAGGGTTATTTCCCTTGTGGATTGCCTTCCTGCCATATTTATTTTTAATGAACTTTAAAATACTGCAGCATTTATTTCAATATGAACAAGGAATTCCAGAGCCTTGGCTAACTCACAGAGTGAACACTGATGGCCTTATAAGTCTTTTTTCTTTTCTCCCGCAGTATAACCAATGCTCAGCGTTCCGATAATGGGTCTTATAGCTGCAAACTGAAAGTTAAGAATGATGAAATTGAATCAGATCCTATTTTGGTTTTGTTAGAAGGTAAGTTTAGATTTGAAATAAGTACTTGTTGGATAAAGTGTGGGGTGATTTTGCAGAACAATATGACAGTGATAATCCCTTGAGAACTGAAGGTACAGGAGAAATGGATTAAACTAAGACTGGGAAATTATTTATAGAATAAGTGAGGAGGTACATGGTAAGGTAGGTGTTTCTCATCAGGTTGGTTCCTTGAAGTTGTGGGAGAAAATCTCTCTCTCTCTTTTTTTCAATCAGCTTCTAGAAAATAAGTGGGAAACTGACCCCCCCCCCACACACACACACGCATACTACTTACTACAACTTCCAGCATCCCTCATTTTGGCCCCTGCTGTCTAGGGAACTGTAATTCAGCAACACCTGGGAAAAACTCAGGTTTCTCACATCAGTTCTAGGGGAAAAAATAACACAGGCAGGTACTATTGTTTTTAAATGCAAGATAATATCCCTGTCTACCTTCCCATATTCTCCTTTGCCAGGGAAGAGATGGCTTAGAACAGTGTTTTCTCAACCTCAGCAACATTAAGATGTTTGGTCTTCAGCTCCCAGAATTCCCCCAGCCAGATTATTCAGAGTTCACTGGCTGGGAATACTGGGAATTGTAGCTCCTAATGCACCAGTTTGAAGCTGTGCGGAGCCTCAAGTTGGTACATCATGGTATGACATTTGATGATTTGCTGCCAATGTTGGGCAGGAAGATTTACCACCAATCCATGAACTTCCCTCTTCAGACCTGCTATTATAAGAAGCCAAGAGCTAGTACTTGATGCCTGATCCGTGAGACTATTGGCTTGAACCACAAGACACCACTTTTTTTAGCTGACTTAGCTTAAGCTCCTATGAGCACAGGACAGAATTGATGACATGTTCCAAAGTAAATGCAAGTTTACTACTGTTTAAAATATTTTTATGTGCCACAAATTCACTGACACAGCAGCCATTGTCTTCTTTCATTTTTCTTTGTCTGATGTCTTAAGAATTCTGAGGATCAAATGTAATGGGTTGGATTGCTGATAGTTCTAAGTTGTCTTGTTCCATAAATATATAGCTGAAGCTATATAGTGAAGCTCCATGTGACCCTTAAATTGCTTTTTGCTGCATCAGATTACCATCCGGTTGCACCACCATTTGGTACCAATGGCAGCATGATTTTTCTGCTATTTTAATAAAATAATATGAATGTTTTAAGCACTAGAGCAGACTTAAAATGATAACTTCTTGCACCTCCTCCACCCCCACCAAAAATGATCTGGTAAAAGACCAGAAAAATGCAATCTCATCCACTTGCATTATGTGGCCTTGTCCACTGCAAACCTCACTGCTGGAGAAAAAAAACGTAGCCAGTGTTTCTCAAACTCGGCACCTTTAAGATCTGTGGACTTCAACTCCAGTGTGCTAGCTGGAGAATTCTGGCAGTTGAAGTCGATACATCTTAAAGTTGCCAAGTTTGAGAAACACTGAACCCTTGTGTTTGTCCCTTCATCATATTAAGGTTGCCTATCTCTGCTCGACCTTGGGGACTTGACCTTGGGGGAGCTGGGGTGGCGACGGCCGACAGGAAGCTCTGGCGTGGGCTGGTCCATGAAGTCACGAAGAGTCGGAAGCGACTGAACGAATAAAGAACTATCTCTGCTCTGAGGCTGGAAAGCTATGAAATATAGAATTCACCATCTCAAGTTCAATACCTCTGAATGACGCTGTAATGAATGACACACTACTGGGTGTAAAACTTAATCATTATTAGTCCAGGGTTTCCAATCCAAGGAACTCCAGATGTTATGGCTTATAACTCCTGTTACCCTCAGTCTCATGATGAAGAGATCATCTTGGGTTGGAGAGGCCACTGTAGTTCTACATGTCTCTTGTTTTCAACTTTCTAACAGTGCTTTTACTTCTGTTGCATGCAGGACTGCCACATTTCATTAAGCAGCCCCAGGGGCTGAACGTTACCCGAAATAAACCATTCAATCTCACGTGTCATGCTGTGGGGCCTCCTGAGCCTGTTGAGATTCGCTGGCATTGGAATAGCAGCCAAATCCCAAAGAAAACTGACCTTTCTCCATCTGTGCTGACCATGCCAGGTGAGTTAAATCCATTTGTCCTGTCACAAATCTAGCATGAATGATTTGCTATTCTGCATTGGAACAGGGGAACATTAAATATAACAGAAGCATGTAATAGATCATATAGTTGAATCCTGGACATTCTGGCTTGATTTTATAAAGAAGAGAAATTAATTATACATTTATTTTAAAGGGATTAGCCCAAATGGAATAAAACAATTTAATTTTTTTTACCGACTGCTATATGGGATAATTTAGTGACAGAAAACTGAGGTTTTTTAGAGTCAGCAATATACGTGTGTGTGTGTGTGTGCATATGCATATGCAGATAGATAGATAGATAGATAGATAGATAGATAGATAGATAGATAGATAGATATTTTACATGAAGATGATCCTAGGTTTAATTAGTGATGTCTCATAGTAAAAAGACAAGTAGGATATTTACTATTGTGTCAGATTAAAGAGTTGTTTTAAGATGGACAGCTATACAAATGTAATCAATCAATCAATCAATCAGTCCTTTAGTAGATAACATACCTTTAGTAGATAACGTACTTTAAAATAACTAGTGATGCTACTACTAACAGAGTGAGCATTAGTAAATTGATATTTAGCCTTACCATTTGCTATGCCACTTCCCTGTTTGACATAATTTGTACCTCGTATCAATTAAAGATGCATTTAAAAGAGAGCCAGTATAGAGTGCTGGTTCAGGTGTTGGACTTGGAGATCTGTTCAAATCTACCCTCAGCTTTGGAAGCTCAGAGAGTGACTTTGGGTCTGTCAGCCTGACAGGATTGTTGTTGGGTAAAATGAAGGGAGATCTCCATGTAAAATAGTGAGAGTACCTGGAAAAAAGGCAGAATATAAATCTAAGAAAGAAACAATAAACATGTATTGTGGGAAATGATCTCAGGACCCTAAGAAAACACATCTTCAAATTGTGTTGTCAGTAACTGGCGGGACTGGGAAATGTGTAGTTCCACACTTGAGGTTTCTCAGGGCTATTGCTGAAAGCTTTTATGTGGGGCTTGAGGTATTTTTAAATAATTTCAGAGAATCATACAATTTCCTTGGTTTGATGGATTGTTTTAAAGGGTGTTATCCTTCCAAGTGGCTTTCTGTTTTTTTTTAACCAAAACCTTTGTGAAAGTTGTTTCAGTATTACATAATGTGCCAAGCATTTCCTCTGCCATTTTTTTAAAAAAAGTTTAGTTTCTTTATAAATTATCCCTGATTCAAAAGTTTGACAGGCACCAGGGATGGATGGATGGATGGATGGATGGATGGATGGATGGATGGATGGATGGATTTATTTACTTACTTACTTACTTACTTACTTACTTACTTACTTACTTACTATCCCGCCTTTATTATTTTTTTATAAATAACTCAAGGTGGGGAACATACCAAATACTCCTTCCTCCTCCTATTTTCCCCACAACAACAACCCTGTGAGGTGAGTTGGGCTGAGAGTGAGTGACTGGCCCAAGGTCACCCAGCCGGCTTTCATGCCCAAGGCAGGACTAGAACTCACAGTCTCCTGGTTTCTAGCCCAGCACCTTAACCACTAGACCAAACTGGCCTTTGTATACTTTGTATACATTGTGGGGTTTCTTCAGAAGTTGGATATTGTAATTGATTTAATGCCATGTCTAATACTTATTTAATTGTCAGTAATTTCAAATAAATATTTATAATTTATAAATATTATAAATATTATAATATTATACTATAAATATTATAAATATTTATAAATATTTTCCGTGTGCGTCATGCCGGCCACATGACCATGGAAGCGTCTTCGGACAACACTGGCTCTTCAGCTAACAAACAGAGATGAGCACCGGCCCCTAGAGTCAGACACGACTGCACAAATGTGTGGGGGGAACCTTTACCTTTCTAATTTCAAATAAATATAATTAATGTAATATAATTTGATAATTTTTTATTTTTTAACTACTTTGAGTGCAGTGTATTTGTGGAAACTGCGGTCTACAGATACCTTAGTTATATTAAATTCTCTTTCTTCCAGATATAATATAATTATATAACCGCCCAGGGTCCCTGCTTGTGGGGGAGATGGGCGGGATATAAATGTAATAAACAAGCAAGCAAACAAACAAACAAACAAATAAATAAAATAAAATTCTAAGTTATTACATGGCTACACATTTGTATTTCCTGAAATGATACTTATAGGTTATGCCAACGTTTGAAAGCTGTGTTCAGTATGAGGTCAGGGAGGGAAGGAAAACACAGTCATGCTATCAACTCTACTGAAAGGCCAACCATTTTTAGTGCTTCCTCTTCTTGAACCATTAATATTGTTTTAGGAACTTTGCAGTCACTCCCCTTTTTTCCATTGTGTGTGTTTTAAGTTGTAAGTCTCAGTCAGAGGCTGGTATATAAGTCACTCATATAAGTCTCATTGTGAGGATGAAGAATAGGCTAAACATCTTCATAGAAATATTAATATTAATCATCTCATTAATAATCAGCTCATTAACCCCAATCATAATGGCCAGTGGTTGGAGCTGACAAGAACTGAGAACCAACAACACTGGGAAAAATGATATTTCATTGCAGTATAAGGTAATGGAGGACAAGATTCTTCAAATGATAGCTAGCCCACCAACAGCGATCTTTCTGTGCAACAGGCCAGCAGGTACATTTTGGGGACATCCAGTTTTTCCAGGAATACTCATTATTTCCTGCTATCCATCCTTTGTAAATCTCAGACCTTGTTTTGTCTCCATTTTGATGATTGTTTGCATATACTGTACAATGCATGCAAATAGATTTCACTCATTTCCCCCCCCCCATCTCCAGCTATCACACTGCCTACTGAAATAGGAAATGTTGCTAAACACATTTCAAAGCCAAGAGTACATATTGTTGAATTTGCATATTTGGAGTTCCCAGCATAAGTTTACATGGCTGTATTTGTTGTGCTGAAATTATTTTTTATTGCATGAATTTAAGTTCATAAATATGGCATATACTGTAATTAAAATTTTAAATGTTGTAAGATCAGCCACAAGGCTCCTTGATATGAATTGACGGTAGTTGGTTCTTCTCAACATAAATCATTCTGTAGAACAATAAAAAATCATTTTATAAAACAAAAATGTATTTGAAGCCTCACCAAATCTAAGAAGGCAGAATACGTACTCAGCAACAGTATGAAGGGCTATCAATATCTGGGCTGCAAAAATCTGGATAATCACCAGATGACATCAAAGAGCTGAGTTTTCTGTGATTTATGGCTGCCATCTAGTGCTAATATGGGGTTTTTCAGCCCAGATATAGTAGCCCTACAATAGATGTTGATTGAAAATGCCTTGGTGGCTCTGTAAACAACTACAGCTAAACTAAAATGGGGGTTGATGCATGAGTAAATGCTTTTGTTACTAAAACCCAGGAAATAATACCCTCCCTCTATGTGATTTCCATGAGCAAGGTTGCAAACTAGGACGTGGTTTTTCAATATTCATTCTTCAAATTTAGTCACCGCCCATCTCACTCGGGGAGCAACTCTGGGCAATTTACAATAAAAACAAAAATAAATAATCATTAAAATACAATAAAACAATATTCTTACATTGTGATGGAATGTATTCCTGAAAGGGGTGGTGGTGATGTGGTGGACTTCAGAACTGCTGCTCCTTCCCAAGAGGGAGGGGGCGCATTCCAGGCAGATAAAAGATTGCACAGCCCGGATTCCACTCGTGGGAAAGTAAAGAGGCTCAAGGTAACCCCGCCTTAGAGCCATACCTGAATATTTACCCATAGGGCTTATAGTGTACCTTTAGTCTGGCAAGATTCTGTTCTATGGCAAGAGCAATAAAGAAACTAGAGTTGGACTGCCAGCTCAGTGTGGTTCTTCACTTGATTCCTGACAAACAGTACATAAAAGTACAATCCAAGACAGAGGTGTTAAAAAGATCTTAATTTACGGAAGCATCTTCAGGGTGCCAACAACCCCCAGGGTTGGTTACTCCTCCTCACACCCCATGCAAGCTGGCAGAGCCAGGTCTTCACTCCTTTCCGGAAGGCTGGGAGAGTGGGGTCTTGTCTCACTTCCATCTCAGTTCTATGAAGAGTCTGGTTCTTCCTCCTGGAGAAATTCCCTTGAAATTATGTAATGGCCTGATCATCCCAACACTGAAAAATTATTTGCTTGTTGGGGACTAAAGAGGGGGGATGGAGAGCTTTATCCTTCCTTTGGGTGGTCACTTGGATTTTTTTTCCTGCTTAGATGTAGACCTCTGTGCCATTTCTTGTCACTACAGTAAAAGGTAAAGGTACCCCCTGCACATTTGTGCAGTCATGTCCGACTCTAGGGGCCGGTGCTCATCTCCGTTTGTTAGCAGAAGAGCCAGCGTTGTCCGAAGAGGCTTCCACGGTCATGTGGCTGGCATGACGCGCGCAGAACGCTGTTACCTTCCCACGGAAGTGGTACCTATTTAACTACTTGCATTTGCATGCTTTCGAATTGCTAGGTTGGCAAGAGCTGGAGCTAGTGCGGGAGCTCACTCCGCCACGCAGGGCTAGGGATTCGAACCTCCGAACTTGTGATCTTCCGATCGACAAGCCTGGCGTCTTACCCGCTGAGCCGCCACGCCCCTCACTATCACTACATGTCACTACAGCCATGTGCCTAAATAGAAGGTTGCTGCCCTGCCAAGTTTTGTGTTCCAAAGAAACATGCCTAAAATAGTTTTTGCAGCATTTGCATCTTTGCCTTTTTCAATTACTACGAGCATAGAGTTCTGGTGATGTGGAAGTTGTCTTAGGAAGATACAGATAAATATTTGGGTAGTTTATTAAAGTATGTGGTCAAAGACCAAACACACAATTAAAAAAAATACACAACACCGATGTTTGTGAAAAGCCTGCCCCTGACATATTTTGGCAAAACTTACAGAAGAACGTTTCCTTACCTCAGACTCCAGAGGTCGTTGGAGTATAACTCTGAGCACCCCTGTCCATTGAATAACTTGAGTTATGAAGTCCAGCAACATCTGGTAACCCAAGGTTGGGAACCACTGTAGTAGTCTTAACACAGCAGGATATTTTTAAAACTGCTGTTTAAGAATGGCATTTCTTTTAAGGAAGTTGCTATGTGAAAAGCCCAGTTCTCCCATCGTCCAAAGATAATTCTTTTCACCCATCAACCGAGGTGAACATGCCTTGCAACTCCCACCAGTACAAAACCACAGGATAGAGAGTACTAAGAGCTGCTGGTGTGTAGTTTCCATTCATTTCAGTGAGGCAGGAATAGTATAATGTTCCAGCAAAGTAGATAGAAGAGGAGGACAATGGCTCAGGGTAAGTTGCATGGTTTCTTCTAAGGAAAAGTTGTAGTCCAGAAAAAAGATACGAGGTGGGAAAGTAGCCACAAAGCAGAGCGGTCTGCAGCAGGGTTTCTGCTGCTCTGTTTGTGTTTGTCAATTACCTGTGCACACCTTTTGAGAAACTAAGAGATTCAGGGACAGATTAGCCTTCCCCAGCACAAGCATGGTGGATCTAATTCTGATCAGGCCACAGGTTCTTGGTTTCTTTTACAAATGATAATACTATGAAACCAAAGCCAGCCAGCTGGGTGACCTTGGGCGAGTCACTCTCTCTCAGCCCTAGGAAGAAGGAGGCCAGGGCAAACCACTTCGGAAACCTTGCCAAGAAAACTTCATTCGTCGCCAGGAGTCAGCACTGATTCCAGAGGGGGAAAAACCCAAAAACAAAACAAGGAATATTAATGCTGCAGAAGGGATAGAGCCTGATGCTAGGATAGTTAATTTGTTGATTTGTTTGTGGCACAATTGGCAGTTTAGTCTCCCAAATGTGGTAACCCACAGCAAAGTGTAAGAATTGTGTGACCATAAACAGCAACTGACCGCAGGTTGCCAGACAGGGGTCTTTCCAAGCTCTGTCTGGATCTACGAGGGTTTTGAACCAAAAACCTTTCGCACTCAAGGCACTGCCCTCTTCCTGAGCAGCAGTTCTGGGGAAAAACAGGGATTATTATTATTTTGTTGTTGTTAGATATAGTTGGAGATCAGTAGTTTTAGACTGAATAGATGAGAAGGAGGGTGATATTTGGGATGAAAAAGGTATACTTGGAAAACCTAGATTGTCCCCCATTAGGTCATCTTTGGGTTCAGTAGTTACATTGTATGAAATTATACTCTGCCTTGATTGCTGTACATATACACAGAGCCTACAACTGCATTTTAATTCATGACACAAGTAAATCTATTGTAATTTTTGAGAGCGCAACTATAGCCCAGTCCTGAGTAACCTTTTGACAACTAAGAAGCATGCTTTAGTACCAGCTGACTGGCAAATAACCACCGTATCTGGGACAAGGTTGCGGTGAAATCACCAAAAAGAGGCAGGGCTAGAATGTCAAAGTCAAGTTTTGGCAGTTGGGAAAGTGTTTGTGTGGCTTTAGTATATTTAGTATATTAATTATTAACTTCACCACACATACCTCTTTTTGTCAAAAGCTAGCAGGAAAATTGCCCTTCTGTTTCTCGCCCGTTCGCTGCTGAAATTTCTGTGGTTCAAAAAGGGTTCATGGCATTGCATGTGGGCTGTGCACAATGGGTTAGCTATCTCTGTTGTGTAGGTTCCTTTTGGAACTATTCAGTGCAATTGGTTTGCTGAACTTTTCCGTGCCTGGGCATTGCTGTTGTGGCCCAGAGCTGTAGAATAAGGCATTAAAATAGCTCTGTCAAAGAATTCAGTTACATTTTTGGTAAAGGAAAGTCTCTTTTTTAAAAGAAAAAAAAAAACATCAAAAACCCAAAGAAGTCAGGCTTTCCCTTAAATGCTGCTCTTGTGGTCAGAGAAATGCTGTACTTCAAGAGAGATTTGCTCAAAATGTAAAATAACACTTGGATGTTTGTTCATGGACTTTGTTCAGGAAAGAAGCCAAGCTAAGTCTTAAATTACTTTACTGTGTGCCATGATCATGTTTTCCCACTTTGCTGCATTCTCAGTTTGTATGTTTATTTTAATTTGGGTTTGCAGGTCTTAATGAAGCTGCTGTTTTCCACTGTGAAGCACATAACAAGAAAGGATTGGCAACATCCTCTGAAGCCCGAATCAATATAAAGGGTCAGTCTTATGTGTGAGATTATCTTTATTATTCTAGCTAAAGTCTTGTCAATACACATTCTGGAGAGACCAAGTTGCATTTCTTGCTGAGTTCAACCATGGTCCATCACTCCTGGCCATAATTGTTTCATAACTTAATCTTTAAAAAACCCTTTAAATTTAAATCTACCTTCCAATGTTTTGATGAGGAAGGGAGACATGTGTATTTTCTATGAGAGGGGGTTCTATAAGTGTGGGAAAAGTACTGAAAAAGCCCTGCCTCTTTAAATACTTTGCATTTCCCAACGGATTGCGGTCTACCTGAAAGACACAAGTCAGACTCAGGAAGTACAGAAAAGTTCAGTAAATACTAGCAGTGGATTCATGAAATGTGTTAAGCAGGCAAGTGGTTTGTGGCTTAGTTTATTGTGTGAATTAAGCCTAGACCAGCTTTTCCTAAACTGATGCCTTTCAGATGTGTTGGGAAAAGAAGGTATGGCTGTTGAATAACTGGCTGGAAAACCTTAAATCAGAGCTTTCCAAACTGTGTGTCGGGACACGTTAGTGTGTCGGCTGCGGTGTCTGGGTGTGTCGCGGCTGCTGCTGCCTCCAAACCTGCTGTGATTCTGCGCAGGTCCTAGTGCCTGCCTTGTGCCTTGCTGCCTCCAAACCTGCTGTGTTTCCGCACAGGTCCTAGTGCCTGCCTTGTGCCTTGCTGCCTCCAAACCTGCTGTGTTTCCACATAGGTCCTAGTGCCTGCCTTGTGCCCTGCTGTAAGAGTGTGTCGTGAAATGATGCCCTGCTGTAAGAGTGTGTCGCGAAATGATGCACGTCTAAAAAGTGTGTCACCAACATGAAAAGTTTGGAAAGCTCTGCCTTAAATGAATGTTTGATGTTGCAAGAATTTGTTGCAGGTCCACTTGTTGGATTAGATTTCCCAATTAGATTTTATTCTTCCTCAGTGCTGTATACTTGCTGTGTGAGCCATACTAAAGTTTCACCTGAATGTTCAGTGATACTATGAGCATGAATGAGTACATAGACTTGGCTGGTTTAGAAAGATTCTGGATATTAAATGGATTGATTTAGTCTAGTCTCCTCTAACCTAGTATACTGTACTCTGGGTGAGTTGGGCTTCTAGCTCTCAACATTCCTAGCCAGCAGGCCTAGATGCTAAGAATTTTGTACTCCTAAAATATGACAAGAAGGTGATAGGTTGGAGAAGGCTAAGATAGATATTTTCCAAATGTAGCTAATTGGCCAGAGTCAAACCTGGATAAAAGTAGACCATCCTACCCCAGTTCCTAGTTCCAACACTACATAGGGGACTGTTGCTTTTTTCTTTGAAGCATTATTAAGATGCACTCAGATTTGTTACAGAACTTCTTTCAGCAGTAGACTAACCAGATTCCTTTCCCCTTTTTTTCTCCATCTTCGATCTTAAGAAAGGTCAAGAAAGAACGTGATCTTATGGTAAATTGTTCTTTTTGGCCATATTAGTGTATAAATTCTATTTTGCTATGCAAATAGCAGCATGTTACATAAGCCATTCGCTATGCTGTAATTCCCAAAACAGTCCATCCTAATGTTTTTTCTGTTATTTCTTTCTGATTTATTTTGCAAGCCTGTACCAATACTATTAGAAATCTGATAAAATCACCGGAAGGGGTTAATGCAATAATGTTGAGTCCTGTGCAAATCTGTGCAGAAGCAAATTCCATGAAATTCAATGGAACCTACCCAAGAATAACTTCTACTAAGTTAGCAGGACTTATATATGAGTAGGAATGTATGATCTTGTAAACCTGTTAGCTGCTGCTGCTGCTCCTTTCTTCCTCTTCCTCTTCCTCTTCCTCTTCCTCTTCCGCCTGAAGCAGCCCTCCCAACCTCATGTCCTACAAATGCATTAGGACTTCGGCTATACTAGTTGGGAATTCTGGGACTGTAATCCTAACATGTCAGGAAGGCATCATCTTGGGAATGGTTTATCTGAAGGATAGACAGCAAACTGTTTGAACTCTGTGACTAGCTAATAAACATTCCACTCTCTGTCAGTGTTTGCCTTAGAAGGAGCCACTTTTGGCTTGGAAATAACAGCTTTCATGATTTTACTTGTTAAGCCTGGCTTTGCTGGAAAGTAACAGGAAAGTAACAGAAATGTTAAAAAAAAAAACCACCCCAGGTTGAGACATATTCATTAACAATGTGTGAACATCTAATGGTTGGCCTGGCAGACTCTCAGAATGCCTTATTTGATATAGTCATATAGAAGAGATCTTCAGTTTACAATCCTATTCTGCTAATCAGGAGGAAACCTGATTGAACTCAGAATAGCTTTCTTTTTAGTAGACCTGTACAGGACTGCATTGTTCAATATTTGTTTGAATTTTTAGTTGGATAGTTTCTCCTGCTCACCACAGGAGAAAAGTCTAAAATAAAAATCAAAGCCCCAGGTAGGGGCAGAGTTCAGATTTGGTGCTCAAACAGTGGTGTGAACTTCCCATTTTTTCTTTCCTGACCGGGCTATCTGGTAGGGTTGCTGGAGCAACTTTCTTAAACTTGGTTCTCATCAGATGTGTTGTGCATTATAATTCCCATCATCCCCAGATAGTATGTTGGCTGAGGGGAATGAGGGTTATAGCCTAAGACAACTGGGAAGTGCTTGCTTGGGGAAGGCTGGGCTAGGATATTGGATTTTTGTCAGATAAGCTTACGTTCAGATCCTCACGAAGCTTACTAGATAAGTTTGGGCATTCAGCCCAACCCACCTCACAAGTTTGTTGTAAAATAACAGCGAATGAGAAAACTGCATTCATCACCTTGAGCTCCTTGAAGAAAAGCCAGGAGAAAAATAAATATACAGTATAGTAAAATAATATTGAGAGCCAGTTTGGTGTAGTAGTTAAGGCATCAGGCTAGAAACTGGGAGACCAGGAGTTCTAGTCCCGCCTTAGGCATAAAGCCAGCTGGGTGACCTTGGGCCAGTCCCCCCCTCTCAGCCCTAGGAAGCAGGCAAGGGCAAGCCACTTCTGAAATCTTGCCAAAAACACTGCAGTGAATTATTTCTGAATATGTTTTTATTTCTAATGCAGGAATTCCATCCCCACCTATGAAGGTGCAGGTTCTGAAAGCAAGAGCCCACACAGTGGTGGTATCCTGGGTCCCAGGGTTTGATGGTTATTCACCTTTGAGCTCCTGCAGTGTTCTGGTAAATAGTAAATTATGTTTAACATTTTTGTAGTGCCATTTTATGTGAAGTTTTGTATAATACTTAGATGCTATTTCTGTAGGGGCAGCTATCCTGATCCTGATCCATCTCTCTTAGCATCCAGTCTACTTGCAATGAGCATTTGAATAGGATGATAGATGTCAACATTCACGAAGTCTCTATATTTCTTTGGAACTGTGCCCCATTCTAACTCAAGAAATTAATTCTCCTTCTTTCCCTTTAAATGCTTTTGCTTGTTGCCAGAATATTTGCCACGTGGTCTGTGGGGGCATGTTGTATACGCTGGCTTCTGAATGCCATGCCCTTTTTCCACTGCTATTGTGTTTATTAGGCTGGTTTTAACTGCATTCCACATTCTGATTGCTGGAATGTTTGCTGCATAAGCTCCTCAACAAATGAATCAATGAACTTTTTGAAAATCTATCCATTTTGCTTTTGTATTCTATCCCACAGGATTCCTCTAATCAACAAGGAAAAAAAAACATAGAAATAATCAAAGGTTGCATAAGCTTAGGCAGTGGCCACCTAACATTTAAATATCTCACAGTGCTTCTGTGTACATTTTTGTTTTCAGTCCAGCCATGTCAGATGAAGAACTGTGTAAATGTTCTTCTGTGTAAATGAGTGCTGCCCAATCATTTTCATTTCTAAAGTGGGAGACTTCCTTCTTTCTTCTTTTCTCTTAGCTTCTTTGAAACTTCTGGCTTCGCAGTAACATGACATTCCTGGAGGGGAGGATGGCCAGCCTTTGCACAGTTACTGTAACTCCTTGAATCCCATTGACTTTTGGAGGACTTAGCCTAATTATAGATTGCACAGGATTGCAGCCATAGGGTTAGGTTCAGTCTTAATCCTACTTGTAGTGCAGCAGACCCATAGCAATTAATTCCATAATTTCACTGGGCCTACTGTCAGGATGACCTAGTCTGTCTATAGTTCATGAGTGGTAAATGAACTCTATAAATATATAAATGATTACCCTTTGTAATCATCAAATCCCTAAGTCATCAGTCCATTTTTTATTTTTTCAGCAAAAAGTCCATAAGGTTCAGTCGCTAATAAATGTAGTAGTTGATCTGTCTCTAAGCAAACAAGTTAATTTTGCCATCTCTGCTAGATCTGTCATGTTCACCAACCATTTCTCCACTGTGGGTATTTCAGAATCTTTCCATTTTTGCGCATATAGTTGCCTCGCAGCAGCTGTGTTTTAAAAGAATTGAGATTCTTGAGCATTTTGACAAGATGACAATAGGTTTTTCCCCCACAGTATTCAGCATATCTTTGAGTCTTCTTTATGTTAATTGTATTAGCATAAATTAAAAATGGGAAAGAAGCCTTTTTAATAATGGAAAGTATATTCTAGACAAGGTAGATTTTCTAAATATTTATTTTACGATTATTGTGATTGTAAAAGGCACATTATTTATTTTATTTATTATTTATTATTATTTTATTTTTATCCTGCCTTTATTTTTATTTTTTTATAAATAACTCAAGGCGGTGAACATACCTAATACTCCTTCCTCCTCCTGTTTTTCCCACAACAGCAACCCTGTGAGGTGATTTGGGCTGAGAGACAGTGACTGACCCAAGGTCACCCAGCCGGCTTTCATGCCTCAGGCGGGACTAGAACTCTCAGTCTCCTGGTTTGCTATTGGCTACTTCCTAGGGCTGAGAGAGAGTGACTGGCCCAAGGTCACCCAGCCGGCTTTCATGCCTCAGGCGGGACTAGAACTCTCAGTCTCCTGGTTTGCTATTGGCTACTTCCTAGGGCTGAGAGAGAGTGACTGGCCCAAGGTCACCCAGCCGGCTTTCATGCCTCAGGCGGGACTAGAACTCTCAGTCTCCTGGTTTGCTATTGGCTACTTCCTAGGGCTGAGAGAGAGTGACTGGCCCAAGGTCACCCAGCCGGCTTTCATGCCTCAGGCGGGACTAGAACTCTCAGTCTCCTGGTTTGCTATTGGCTACTTCCTAGGGCTGAGAGAGAGTGACTGGCCCAAGGTCACCCAGCCGGCTTTCATGCCTCAGGCGGGACTAGAACTCTCAGTCTCCTGGTTTGCTATTGGCTACTTCCTAGGGCTGAGAGAGAGTGACTGGCCCAAGGTCACCCAGGCGGCTTTCATGCCTCAGGTGGGACTAGAACTCACAGTCTCCTGGTTTCCCAGGGCCACTAGTGCTTAGGCCAAACTGGTGAGCTTGATTTTTTTTTAAGGTTTTTAAGATTAAGGTGAGCTTGATTTTTTTTACCACCAAAAAAGACAACAGCAAGTAGAAAATAAACCAATACTTCCTAAAATATGCTGTCAAAATGTATGACTAATGCTTATTAAAATATTATGCCTTGAGAATCACTATTGCTGGGTACACAAAACCACTGAATTCAGTCCCTAACTTCTTCAAATATGGCTGAGAAAGAGACTTATCTGAAAGCCTGAACTGCTGCTGACTAGTTGGATTAGTGGTCTAATTCACCATACTGCAAGGTGGCCTCCCATGTCTACTGGGTTATCAGCTGGGCAATATCTCCAATCTCTTGATGTTGGTGATGCTATGGGAAGTGGAGTCTAAAACATCTGGAGGTTTACTGCAATTTATTATTTATTATTTAAATCTGTATTACCAATTGAGTAATAGAGTAATAGGTTGGACTGGAGCCTTAAGACCATTGCTCCCTATTCCTTTCGTGATTGTTTCTTGACAAATGGAAAACCCCAAAGAGCTGGCAAAGTAAAGATTGCATATAAACAGAAAGCCAAAGTGCTCAAAAAAGGCAAGGCTGCAGAGTCACTTCCGCACAGTAGGTTTGCAGTCTTCACCCTTTGAGATCATGCTATGGTTTTAAATAATTGCTTCATGCTGCCAAGGAAGTGTCTTTCCTTGTTGATAGCCAGGCAGCATGAGGATTTCCTGAAGCTTGATTCATTCCATAGAAAGGTCAGGGCAAATGTTTACCTCTTCTTTCAGTACAGGCATCCCTTCCTTTTAGCATCTAAATGAAATGTAAGGAAAGAGCTCCTGGCAAATTTACGGGCAGGTGAGCCTGGCTTTTCAGTTTCCTTCGATACAGGCACAAAGTCCATTTAAGCCATCCTCACTACTTTTTAACCATTCTGAATAAGCAGCTTTTAGGGACTGTAATAGCGGATGGGAAATGCCTTTCTTTTCCGGATGCTGTCATGTTGATGGTATTCATACTGCATTCTTACTGAAGCTCTGGAAATAGATTAAAGAGTTTTAAAAATCAGCATCATTCTAAATGTTAATATTCTCTATTAACTATTACATGCATAAATGAAAACTGAAGGAATAGATTTCTTTTTTTTTTAACAATAATTTTTATTGCACATCAATAATATAAACATAAACCGACAATAATACAATTCAATACAACATACAACACATATTATATATTATACAATATATTGTATATTAGGTATTAATTACCTTTAGATAGATTACCGCTCTACCCTTTACCCTATCTTATTATTTCTTCTTTACATCTTCTTCAAAATCTATATTCTATTCTTTCTTCCATACCTCTGACCTTTTCAACCAAACCAACACATTCTAGTAACTTTCCAATTTCTGAGTGTTTTAATAGTCACTCAGCCTTTAACCCTTTACCTCCTACTCCTCAACATACTTTTACCTTCTGAGATCTCGTCTTCCCCTTTTTTCCCTTCTCTTCTTTCTGTAATCCCCTAATTCTCTATTCCTTACTTTCTTAAAATTTCACTGTAATCAAACAACATAAAACAAAAACAACAAAACAACAAAGTAAAATAAAATGGACTTCCTATTTTCTCATCAAAAATTTCTACAATATATTCTACGTTTTGTATAATTAATATAGTTGACTACTTATACAATTTATACAATTCTATATCTCATTTACATTGAATTCACTATTTGTATTTTTTGAGTTTTTTCTATATATCTGTAAAATGGGTCCCAACATAAGTTAAATTCTTCGTGATTCTTGTCGTTTAATAAATCTGTTAATTTTGCCATCTGAACTAGATCCATTGTTTTTACTAACCATTCCTCAATTGTAGGTATACAATCCTCTTTCCAGTGTCTAGCAAATATAATTCTGGCTGCAGTTAATAAATAAAATAGTAATTTCCCATATTTCTTGTGTATCTCAGATTTTAAAAATCCCAATAAATACATGTCTGGTTCAAAAATTAGATCTTCTTCCAATATTTCACTTATTATTTGATGTATTTTTAGCCAATATTTTTTTGTTTCTTTGCAAGACCACCAAAGATGGAAAAAAGTGCCCGCTTCTTTTTTACATTTCCAACATCTGTTAGATAATCTATTATTCATTTTTGATAGAGTGTTTGGCGTTAGATACCACCTATACATCATTTTATAAAAATTTTCTTTCATGTTATAATTCAATGTAAATTTTAGATCTTTTAACCATATATCTTCCCATGTTTCCAATTGAATCGTATGACCTAAATTTTTTTCCCAATTACACATACATTTCTTTTTTTGTATATTTTTCGAATTATTTAATATTAATATCTTATACATTTTTGAAATTAAATGATTTTTGTCTTTCCATAGAACGATATCCCAATTATTTGCAGTATCTCTAAATTTAAAATTTTTATTATCCACTCTGAATTGTTCTTTAATTTGAGCATATGAAAACCAATTACACTTTATTCCATCTTTTAATAAGTTCTCTCTTGATTTTAAATTATAATTTGATCCCTCAAAAATTAGTAAGTCTTTGTATGTTATCCAATTACCTATGTTTAAATTTCCATACGAAGTAAATGCTTCATGTGGTGAAATCCAGAGAGGTATATTTGGTAAAATTGTATATTTGTATTTATTCCAAATTCTTATAATTGATTTTCTAATGGGATGGTGATTAAATGCTACATTTGCTTTGATTTTATTATATCATAGGTATCCATGCCAACCAAATTTTAAATCGTGACCTTCCAAATTAAGTAATTTTTTGTCGTCCAGTCTTATCCAATCTCGGAGCCACCATAGAATACATGCCTCATAATATAATTTTAAGTTAGGAAGATCAAAACCACCATTCTCTTTGGTATCTTGTAGGAATTTATATTTTATTCTTGGCTTTTTGCCTTGCCAAATAAATTTTGCCAAGTCTTTTTGCCAATTTTGAAAAGTTTTTTGAGTTATAACAATTGGAATGGTTTGAAATAAAAAGATAATTTTTGGTAATATATTCATTTTTATTGTTGAAATTCTACCCAGGAATGATAGATGTAGATTTTTCCAGAGTTTTAAATCGTTTTTTATATTAGTCCATAATTTAGTATAGTTATTTTTGAATAAGTTTGAATTATTAGATGTTATATCCACTCCTAGATATCTTAGTTTTTTAACATTTACGAATCCCGTAATCTGTTCCATATTTCATATCTCACCACTCCTTTTTATCTTGGTATTAGAAGTTCTATTAGAAAATATAAGAAAATATAATTTAATAGAAGGAATAAGAATAAAACAGGAAAATTACAAATTAAGAGCTTTCGCTGATGACATGGTTATAACTCTACAAAACCCAGAAATTTCGATTAAACACTTATTAAAAAAAATCCAAGATTTTGGTGAATTGGCGGGGCTTAAAATAAACAATCATAAAACAAAGATGTTAAATTTGAATATGAATCAAAGTACTATTCAAAATATGAAGGAATAGATTTCTGACCCAGAAAGTATCAAAGTTCCAAAGCTAATCTATTTTTAAAGCAGTGTATGTGAGACACTCAAAGACTGGGGTAAAATTACTGAAATGTTGGAATTTTAAAAGATATTGTGGTTTGGTTACTATGCTTAAATCAAGTAGCTTCTCCCACCTCTGTTTTACTACATGGGAGAAATGAAAAGCCAGAGGTATATTTATGACTCTTATAAATGAAACAATCCAGAAATAGGAACAGCTGGTTATAATTACCTCTCCATTTACTTGCCAAAGCATCTTGTAACATTATTGAATGCTTATTATGCTTTTCTTTACAGACAGTACAATAGTATTTAATGCTATTATTTATTGAATGCTGCAAAGGCTGAAAAGAGACTGAACTGAAACGGTGCTTATTTTTGTGCATGCTTAAATGCATGTGTGTGTATGCTAAGGAATGGGATTGGGAACCCTGCGAAATGTATCTTCACTTATTCACTGAGACATTGAAAAGCCTATAGAATGGAGCAAAGCTGTTTCCCACTGCAAGTGGGAGTGTGAGGCAGTACCATCCTTTTGCTCTCTGATGATGTCGTATAGTCAAATCTGGTTGGCTAAACAGTGATATGACCTTGCCTCGCTGGCTATGTTATCCCTGATGGCCTTGATAAGTAGCCTGAGAGAAGGGCCTCCTTTATGATACAATTCTATAAAACCAATCACCAAAACCTGCAACAGAATGGAGTAAAACAGCAAGTTAAAGGCAATGAGTTTTGTGGGAGTCATATAGTCAGAGAACATGAATATATGAACATTTTGGGCCACTTAGAACTCTTATTAAAAAAAAATCCAGTCATAAACCCAATCCAACACGACTCTCTTTGACTTTAGTTCTAATCAACTTTTATAAAAATAAGCAAAGCTTAGATCAGTGTTTCTCAACCTTGGCAACTTTAAGGTGTGTGGACTTCAACTCCCAGAAGTCCTCTGCCAGCATGGATATTGACAAACATACTTTCATGGATATTGACAGATATACTTAAATTAAGCATGGATATTGACAGACATAAATTAAGCATGGATATTGACAGACATACTTTCAGAGGCATTCCTTCCTTAACCATCTTTGCTTAACATTTTTTTTTAAAACCAGGTGAAGGATGTTGCTGCACCAAGTAACAGTTCTATGATGATTTTTAGCACTTCCATACCACCGCATCAATATCATATTCAGAATCTATCAGCCATGAAGGATTATAACATCAGTGTTTCTTGTATGAATGAAGTAGGTTGGTCTAGCTTCAGCCCTTGGATTATGGCCAGTACAACTGAAGGAGGTAAGAATGATGAACAATGCAGCATGATGGTGGTGGGTAGAGGGATGGAAGGTCAGTCTCCAGGAGATTTGCTGTAGGTCAGCTAAAGTTTCCGACACTCTATGGTTTAGCAATAAGACCTTTTCTTCCTTAAATGTGTCTACTAAAATCAAGAAAGGTAGAGGCAAACAAGAATAAATGTATGTGAAATGAGATAGGTGCATGCTCCAGTTCTGGTACAAAAAATCCCCGGGCTGATTGAATGCTCAGAGGCACTTTGTTCCATAGATCAATATCTGCCTTCCTAAGCCACAATTATACATCTGACTACAATTGGTGGTCCATGCCAGTGACATCATTGGCAATGAGTAATGAGCCTCTCCCATGCCTGTGCCATTCTGTTAATGTACAGTATGACTATCTGCAAGCTGTATCATGCAAGCAGCATAGATAACTCTTTAAAAGCATTTTCTACAATGAAAAGCACTAATAAGACTATGGACTCAGCAAGATCATGATCTGCAAGTAATTATCTTGTCATTCACTTGCTTTTCTTTTTTGAATGAAATATATATTCCATTCCCCCAGATCTTTAGTACAAATAATTCTTAATCTAAATATATGTTATGATCCTGCTATCATTCATAGAGCTATAATTTAGGGAGGAATGAGCATATGGAAAGGGACATGGGAAAATGCCTTCTTTGTAAAAGGCAACCTGCTAAAATTTGTATCCCTGTCAATCCCAGCCAGGATGTCATTCCCCTCACCTAGAGAACTAAGCCAATAGAGATGGTTTTTGTTTCTGTTTTTTGTTTTTTTCTGTTTCCCACCCAAAAGATTAATCAGTCTTTTTGTTTGTATCTGTATTCTGTTCTTAAGCTCCATCTGCCCCCCCTTTGAATGTCACAATCTCTATCAATGATTCCAGTTCTTCTGTAATAATCATGTGGATAAAGCCCCCTGCTTCACAGCTGAATGGTGAACTTCAGAGCTACAGGATCTCTCATGTGTGGCAAACATCAGAACGATCTGTAAGTATGAATTAATGTGTAAATCAATACTGGCTATCCAAAAGAAAGGATTTTTTAACTTGCACAACTGTCAGCATTTTAGGTAGCATAAGGAATATCATATTATGAACATAAGAAGCTGGTTTATCAAGAATCAGGATATGTCCATCTAATTATGCCTTCTATCCTATGACTAGCAACAGCTTTTCAGAATCTCAGGCAAAGATCTTTTTCCTTCCCCTACACTTGATCTTAGCCAAAAGGCCAAGAAGCAATCAAACGTGGATCACTTTATATGAGTTTTGTTATTTTTTGTGTCTCATGCTGTATTGATATAAAAGATCAATAAGAAATTGTGTTTGAATATTAATTGTTCTTTTTCCAGGAAAGTATGATGGATTTACTTAGATATACTGTATGGAATTTTTAAAATATTGCATTTTTGTTTAACATTAAAGTGCTCTGTGTATATATGCACGCACATACCCTCACACACAGTTGTGTGGAAGTTCATGTACATGTATGAGATCAGGGTTCAGAAGAGCTGTGCGACAGGACCCACCATGATTTTGATTTGACTTTGCAAAGGATCTATTTTCAGTTTGGAAAACCCAATGAGAACAGTGCAGATGTAAAAGCTGTGCTTTCTGTCAAGGGATACATAGTGTGCCAGTGGTTCACAGGGCTGAAGCAAGTGATAAGGGGACAGTGTCAAGAACAGTGGGCCATCCATTCTTTCTGTTCCTGGTACCTCCTTTTCTGTTTCTCTCTCTCTCTCTCTCTCTCTCTCTCTCTCTCTCTCTCTCTCTCTCTCTCTCTCTCTCTCTGATCCCATTTCCTCACACAGCAAGATACCTTGAAAAGAACAGGTGGCTCTTATGTAGGGTGACCAGACTTCCCGCAAAAGAAGGACATGTCCTCCTTTTTGTCCTCATGTCCTCCGTCCAGCAGGCATGCCTTAAAAATGAATATTGTCCAGGTTTTTGAGTATCTCTTCCTGAGCAGTTTTTCTCTGTGGTGCAGCACTTCTCTAATAAGCGCTAACTGCAAGTTAACAAGCTCAGCCATGTGACCTTAATTACAAATAGTCCTTGGGTTATGATGGCAGTTGGGACTGGGATTGCCATTGTTAAGTAATGTCATAAAGTGTAACATCACGTGACTGCATTGCTTAGCGGTGGCAATCCCGTCAGTCCTGGTTGCCGTTGTAACCCCAGGGCATGTGGGTGGTTAAGCGGGAAGAGGTAGGAGCCCCAGGTAAAGAGTGGGGGAGTGGGCACGGGTGCTGGGGGGAGACTCTAGGGAGTGCAGGTAGGCCAGTGAGGACTGCAAGCAGGCAAGGGCGCAGGCGGGCACTGGAGAGCGCGGGCAGGCAGGGGGTGCTGAGAAGTGCAGGTGGGCCAGCTGGGAGCTCGTACTCCGTAGTGGGGCTCCTCAGGAGAAAAAGTATCGGGAGCGACTTAAGGGAGTGACATGTGACCTTCCCTGCCAGCTTCCCCATTGACTTTGCTTGTTCACAATTGGCATTCATGTGACCAGATTGTGATCATGTGACCGTGGGGATGCTGCAACAGCTGCAACTTCATGGACCGGTCATAAGTCCCCCTCGTTCAGCGCCATCGTAATTTTGAATGGTTACTGAACGAATAACTTGAGGACTACCTGTAGTTGATTAGTACCCTCCCCAGGGCTTGCCTGCTGCCTGAAATTGACAAGTCCTTAATCCAGTGCTTTCCAAACTGCTGCCGTTGGCGACACACCAACGGTGGCAGCGCGGGGGCGCGTGCGGCGGCGGGGGTGTGCACGGCAGCGGGGGTGTGCATGGCAGCGGCGCTGGGGCGTTCACAGCGGTGGCGTGCACGGCGGCGGTGGCCTCGTGTTTTCTGCTAAAACGCGGAAGCGCTGATGGTGCGCCGCTGCCGCCGCCATGCACATCCACTTCCGGGTTGTGTCGCGACACACTAAACTGTGTGTTGTGACACACTAAAGTGTCGTGACACACAGTTTGGAAAGCTATGCCTTAATCAGTTACACACTGAAGGCTTTTGCCTCCAAACCACTGTAGCACATTCCTGCGATTGAAAAATCAGTTTTATTGATGCTGGAAAAGGTAATTTCATATACATGTACACCTAAGTACTTTTTTTTTTTTTTTGCAGTTTTTCAGTGTAATTATTTGAGTTAGGTTGGTCACACATGTTCCCCATGCCTGGTTTATAAACTCTATTTTCTGAAGCAAATTCCTCACCCATATATCTTAGCCACCATAAAGGATATCATGGTGAATGGTAATTAATTTCTCTTTTATTCTATTTAGGAAGTTACTGTAGTCCTTGTTTTACAGGGAATTGTTAGCACTAATCACATTTAGGGTGGTGCTGATCTCTCCTTTAACTATGGTTAAAGGGAAACAAGTCCCTTTGCCATTGTGATTGTGGTCACAAGATTAAGATTACAGCCCTATATCTAAGAATAACCCATATGGTATTCAATAGTGCTTGCTTATTAGTAGAGCAGGGCTTTCCAAAGTTTTCCCGCGGTGACACACCAACCGCTGTTGGTGTGTCACCGCGGGAAAACCCGGAAGTGTCGCCGTTGCAGCAGCGCGCAAAAACCCGGAAGCGCTGCTGCCGCTTTCAGGTTTTTGCGCGCCGCCGTTGGTGTGTCGCCGTGGGAAAACCGTTGTGTGGTGACACACCAGACTGTGTGTGGCGACACACTTTTGTGTCACCACACACAGTTTGGAAAGCTCTGTAGTAGAGATTCATCATGCCCCCTTCACCTCTTGTGTAGGTATTGTAGGTAAATTCTGCAATAATGAATTTCTTCCTCTAGTAGCCTGGCTGGCCTATTCTGTTCCAGCTGTGGCTTCCAAACTATCTTCAAAAGCAGCCCCATGTAGATCATAATGCAGTAATCCAAACACAGGATGATAAGGGCATAAATCACTGTTCACTTTTATATGTGTTTTGTGGCTGTGTTTTTCAAAGCACTGTATAAAGCCAGTTGAACCTGAAAATCTTGTGGAGCTGGGGATCTTCCTCCAAAAACCCTGCCTCTGAGTGTGGCCATTCTCAGTGTTGTGTTAAATGTATTATACAACAGAGAAACAACAGCTATGCTAGCAAAATGAAGTTTTCTGGGTAAGCAGGGGGAAAAAAGTTGACGCTTGATTTTTTAATTTCCACCTCTCTGCTCCAAATGAATTTATTTATCTTAAATTGACTTTTCTAATTCAAAGTTGTAGCACAGAAGATATATTGTACATTCATTACACATCCTATGCATATCTACTCAGAGATTATCACACTGAGCTACTTAAATATCTATACATTTTCCATAGAAGATGATTTATGTTTGTTTTCTATACGACTTTAGCTTTCTGTTCCCTTTTTAAGTGGTTTGTTTTTAGGATTTAGAAATCACGGCCCAAAGACACTGAAATCAGCACAGTAGTGTTATGGTCTTCTGACTAGTGCAGAGTAGAGACGCTAACTCATCAATTTATATTACAGATGACAAGCTAAAGGTTACTTCCCTGATCCTCAGAACAAGATATAAATTTATGTGACTAGCTTTCCCAATAAAACATGCAATGCCAAAAGTTTTTCATGTACTGTATGACTTTATTTTTCAGTACAGTTCTGCCTCAAATCCTTTTGTTGCCTGACCAAGGGTAAGACATTAAGTGGTAAAGAGGTCAACTGGGCTGGCAACTGAAACTGATTTGGACACGAGTGACAATTTAGTCTACTCTATGGCATTTAAATACAAGTTTAGGGAATTCTGGGCAACTGTGTGGTTCACAGAGCTTTGGTCACTAATACTTCATCGCTGTTCCCTGCCTGAAGAGGCTGCCCCATTCTCCAACTGATAGGGCTCAGCCAGAAGCATCCACAGGGTCCAATGCTTTTGTCAAAAGACAAAAACAAGCATTGCACTGTTGCAGCACTCGTTTTGTCCTTTGCCCCTCCCTTGACCCCTTCTGCAGACACTTTTGGGCTCAGCCTGTTCTTGGATGTAATAAAGTTATCTCTGTTATTTGTTTTTCATCCTTATGTAAGAACATTAAGTCAGGTGTCAGGTGAAACATTCTTAAGTAAGCCTTTCCAAAGGTTTACTTAGCTTTTAAGAAGAGGAGGAATGCATTAGGCAGAAAAATCTTTTAGACAAGATGGAGATGTATGCATTGTATATTTGTATATGTACTGCTAA
The DNA here is from genome assembly GCA_023362775.1 of Charina bottae. NCBI lineage: Eukaryota > Metazoa > Chordata > Lepidosauria > Squamata > Charinaidae > Charina > Charina bottae. The sequence goes on along the minus strand of JALMGJ010000001.1, from coordinate 73,419,436 downwards.
TCTTAACATTTTTAAGAGGTTGGAAATGGGACATACCGTAATGTCAGTTTCACTTTTCCAGCCATCTTCTCTTGTTCTAAAAAGCAATATTGCTTGTTTTTATTTGGATTAAGCCTTTTCAGAACTAATATTAACCCCAATTAATGGTAAACCAAATTCACATCCTTATAAGAGAGTTTGCACATTAACTAAATCATAATGTGATTTGTTTAGTTTTATTTTAGCATGGTATGCGACTCTAACCATTCTAATTTATAAATTGTGGTATATGGCTTGTTGTGTGCAAACAGTCCATCATGACTTGTTCAATAAACTATGGTTTAAATGATGGGTAATGATTAAAATTCCTTCCAGAGAATGAGATACTGGAGCAGGTAGATGACTTGGGGAGGGGGGAACATGTAGTCCTATGATCTACTTTCCATCTATTCTCCTGTTTACAGATTGAGACTTCTACCGGCCTGTTGTACAGTTATGTGATTTCAGGGCTACAGTTTTTAATCAACTTGCCAATAGCTGATTAGCTAATACTTGCCAATCAACTTGCTAATACTTGACTAAAGCATACTTCTGCAATGTAAATGTTCCCACAGTTAAACTTGAAGGTTCCTTCCTCCTCCAAGAGGCAATGTACCCTCAATGCCAGTCTGGGTTCTCCTTAAGGAACTGAAAGTTATGATGTCATAGCACTGCTACCCTGTTAAAGACTGGGAGAGGAAATTCCCTGGTTGGGTATGCATGACATATTGGACTGCAAACTAGCCAACCACATTTTACCCTAGATATTGTGTGAGCCAAACCCATGTGGCTAATTTACAGTATGTTTCAGTGTGTTATATGAAATCAGAAAACTGGGTTAATTAAGTCAATTGTGGTTCAATTAATTGTGGATTAGTATAGGGGTAGAATATAGTCATTTTGCAGCAGGAAAGATGATGTATGCTGCCCAGAGTCACTATGTGAGATGGGCGGCTATATAAATGTGATTAAAATAAAATAAACAAACAAACAAATAAATAAGAGAAAGGCAACAGCACAATTGTTGGCTACAAAACTCATTTCCTATTATGTAGCACTGATAGTTTGGAGAAAGCTTGCCCTGAAGCCCCCAGATGAATTTTGGCACAGTTTTAGTTTTTCATTGTCCATGACTGTTAACCGCCAGTTGGGACAAGGAGGTAATACAATGGTCACAATATTTCTGAATCCAGTGGGATTACATATTGTTGAATCAGAGTCACCTCCAAACAACAAAACCAGCATATCAGGGAAAAAGTCCAGATGCTACTGCTTTCCTGCTAATTACATGCTTTCAGTTAGGTTTATTTTTTCTTAATGTAGACAGCATTTAAAAACAGTACCCCCCCCCCTTTATACACACTTTTTGTGATATATGCTATAGCAACTTTAAGAATGGGCTGCAGGCACTTCCCATAGGAGACTTTTGCCCTGCAGTAGGGACTTCGAGTTCATCAACCAGGTTACAGATGGTTGGATTGCTGTTGTGTTAATAATGCCCTTTGTCATTTACCTACCAGAAGTCTGGAGTGGGAGTGGTTTCTAAGGCAACGCCTACACAAGAGCAGAACAGGCTGTTGATTTGTCACTTCAGAACTTCTAAACGTCATTAAGTGTTATGGTAACCATACCTTAATTTCATCCAGCATAGCAAAATGAATTCTAACAATTACTGGGTCACACCTCAGAGTAAGTCATAGTTTACTTAATCATAATTTGTGAATAAGCCACAATTGGCTTGGATTATACATCATGCTAAGCCACAAATCAGTGATCTCCACTTTTTTTTAGTGTTGGCTTGGTACATTCACAACTTTGAAATTATGTTGTGAATACTCTCATAGTATGGTTGTCCTATTGTGTGTGGCTGGTCACAAAACACCCATTTATCAGAAGACAAACTGGTGAAGTTGCTCCCTGCTGTCCACTCACTCTAGCCCCTCAGGAGCCTCTCTCTATCATATAAGTCATCTTGGCTGTGCACACTTCAAAATTAATTTGGAAGAAGAGCTTTGGACCTAGCATCTCGCTACTATGCTTTAAAGCAGCCCAGCTTTACTCAGGCTTCAGTGTGAGATGGAAAAAAAGTGCCGCTGCTTTAAGGAGTCAGTACGTCTTATGACTGTTAAAGCAGCAGCACCTTCTTTCAGACTACTAGTGCAGAAGAACCCATGTGAGCTCTGAAGCACTTCTTCCAAATCATTTTTGAAGCATGCACAACTCATTCAGTTTCCCATTGTCTTCTGGACAGATGGATGCAGTTCCAAATAGAGCTGCAGCCACTGTTTCTAAGAAAGAAACCAAACCCAGAGAGATGACATGATGGTTTAGACCAGCGATCCCCAACCTTTCTGGCACCAGGGACCGGTCGTGGAAGAAAATTTTTCCATGGACCGGGTTTTTTTTTTTGCAGGCGGGAGCCAATCGCGTGCACCGGGGGCAGGGTAATCGTGCGCACCAGGGGACGGGGTTTGTAGGAGGGAGCCCCGCAGCCCATATCCTAACAGGCCGTGGCCCACTAGTTGGGGACCCCTGGTTTAGACGAGTGATGTGTGAATCCAGTCACAGAATAAAGGTATTTACTGTATTGTAGCCACAGTGGGATTTGGGTAAAATGGAAAAGTCTTCACATCCATTCTAATTAAAGAATTATAACAAATTATTGGTCAAGGAATGATCTATAGCATATGATAAATACTTTATTTTGCAGTCTTACCCACAAAGGGGTATGTCCCACTCAACATAGCAGAACTTAATTTTGAATAAATATCCACCGTATTTTATCACTATAACTTATGAAGTTATTCTGGATGCATTAAATAAAGATGCAATTATTTAAGCTGACAAAACCTAACTACTCCCATCTTGCCATACTTTTCCTAGTAATGGCCAGCCTCTGCTTTTCTTACAGCCTCTCCTTTTGTTTTTTGTTTTACTTATTTTCCTTTCTGAAATATCTCTGACAAATTCACTCTTTCAGGGCTGCAGCCTTAGTCATTTTTTGCTGAGTTCCTGTTTACAGAGAATTTTTATACCGGTTTAATCAGTACCAACTCTGTCCCTTGAGCATGTTACCATACTAAGCTACTGACACACTAGCCTGTCAGCTGCATTGTGAGTCACAGAAAATGTGAAGGGTGGAGACTAGATGACAATTTACTAGTAGGTGGTGCCTATTGAGGTTTTTTTTTCCCCAGGTCTTCAGCTGATTCATAGGCTCTGCAGGAAATTATAGTGAATTTACAGGAACAGAAATCTCTTATTTCAAATTGGGTATGCTGCTGCTATCAGATGGAACCCACATCTAGTTGGGAGGAGGATACATCAGTTTGCACGGCTTCTGTTTGTTGCTATTATAACTCCAAGTAGATGAAATCTCCAAATGCCCATTTCATCACTCAAGGCGTTCCATAAGGGTGACATTTAAGGCAGAAAAAGGATATAATTAAATATTTCTTTGATTCATTTGTGTATATCCAAGTCCCAATTTTAGTAGCTAGTAGTTGTTTGACATAATATCCTCATTGGCTATGTTATACAGTATTAAATATTTGAGATTTTCAGATCATTAATAAGTGCTCTTGCCAGTTTCATCTTGTCCATGTCTATATAGGAGTAATTCCTCTCAAGTAAGTAGGCAGAGGTTGCACACTATCCCAGGAGCTTTATCAAATGAACATGGGCAAATATCTTTATTATGATATTAGGCTGTCTTGGGGCTCCCCAAAGATTTGCCTGCCCCTTTCCTTTCCTTTCCTTTCCTTTCCTTTCCTTTCCTTTCCTTTCCTTTCCTTTCCTTTCCTTTCCTTTCCTTTCCTTTCCTTTCCTTTCCTTCCCCTTTCCCCCTTTCTTTCTTTCTTTCTTTCTTTCTTTCTTTCTTTCTTTCTTTCTTTCTTTCTTTCTCTCTCTCTCTCTCTCTCTCTCTCTCTCTCTCTCTCTCTCTCTCTCTCTCTCTCTCTCTTCTTTCTTTCTTTCTTTCTTTCTTTCTTTCTTTCTTTCTTTCTTTCTTTCTTTTGCCTGTTTTCCTATTTTGTAAAAATTGGATCTGTGGCTTTTTGCTTCTTTCTTAAGTTACACACCAGGGATCAGTTTAAATGACACATCAGTTCCAAACTATCAAGGGTCACAGAATTAGCATGATGGAAGCACATAATTTATTTTCTGTCTTTGTAAAGGTAGGAGAGGGCCGGGAGGACAGAAGACTGAGCATGGAAAAAGAAAAAGAAATCAATTGTACAAACTGTTTTCCGCAATGTGCTTTGTTTGTTTCTGTTATTAAGTTATACTGTCTTAATATTTTGTCTTTGCCAATCAGATGACAGATTTGTAATGAGCTGATCTGATGCTCCACAGCTATATAATTTGTTACAATGGAAGAAAATTTAGCTTGTGTTCCAAACAGCAGTTAAATGGATTTAAATAAATTATTGTCAGCTTTTTCATTGTTCCCATCTGGTGCTTGAAGTGCTATATTTACCAAGACAGTTACTGTACATAAATATATAGTTACTGTAGAGGACAGAAAGGCCTGGCGTGCTATGTTCCATGGGGTCACGAAGAGTCGGACACGACTAAACGACTGAACAACAACAACAAAATTAGCATTAGCAAGTATCTGTTAATGTAAGCAAATGAGGACAAAAGTTTCATGTGCAACTCTGTCAGGTTCCTATGAAATTTGTCCACTAGGTAGAATGAGGATTTTTTTCTCTCTTCGCAGATGAATCTCTCTTCCCACACCAGTAAAGATACGAATGTCATCCATATCCCATTTGCGGCCATAAATGCCACCTGCGTAGTGCAAGTAGCTGCTGTCACTAATGGTGGGGTTGGGCCTTTCAGCGACCCAGTAGCACTTTTCATTCCAGGCAATGGTAAGTCAGATTAATGTAGTGATATGAGTTAACTTTGAGAACAGAAGTCATGCAACATAAAGATGGTGGAGGACAACCAATCCAAATTCTAGACATGTGGCCACAGTTTAACAATAGAGCACTAGCTTTTCATATGAAAAGCTCCAAATTCACTATGAATTCAGGTCCTCAGCATCTGTACTGCTGTAGTCAGTGATCTGTTTTACAGGAGAGATTCCAAGAAGACACATGTTAGAGAAGCATGTTAACATGTTAAAATATTATAGAATATTTTAAAATTTAATAAAACTTATGGGGAAAAAAAGAGAAGCCATACGGGTTTGGTCCAGGAAATGAGAGACTGCCTGGAAATTGCCTTGAATTTTGTGGAAGAAAAGAGTGTGTGTGTGTGTGTGTGTGCACGCCTTCGGTGGGTGGAAGGAAGGAAGGAAGGAAAACATGTGGACGTTCTAGAACCCAATGTTGCAGCATTCTTTTCTAATGGATGTATTTGATAATAAATGTGGCTCATGATTTAGCTGAGTCTTTTTAAGCAAGAACACTTTATATTGCTTAGCAGCATGGATTAAAAGTTATGTGAAGAAAATTAATAGCTTTTCCAGCTAAGTCAAAATGTTCTGCTGTTGCATAAGTCCATTTTGCTTACAATGCAAGTCTTTAAAATTCAGCATCGCTCTAAAAATAGGGACTTTTCTGTATTTCTCCATCTTGGCAGAGAGAGAGTGTGAGAGAAATACTTCATCAGCTGGTTAATTCTTGAGCATCAGGACTGGAGCCAGGCTTTCTTACTAGAAAAAGGCTTTTAGATGGGATTTCAAAGGAGCAAATCAGCATTTTTTTCATGAACAATGTAAACCTCTATAAGTATGTTGCCAGACATCGGAGGTTTTTATATTAGGCAGCACAGATAAACTGTGGCCCTCCAGATGTTGCTGGCTGGGTCTTTCGGGTGGTGGATTAAGGGAACTTTCTCCTAGGCAGTGGGTAAAACTGTCATGGTCAGACCATGCCCTGGTGACCTTGAGATTCTCTTGTGCCGCCCCACTCCGCAGGGAGGCAGGACCCACTCAATTGGTCCGCCCCCAGCATCTTATGGACCCAATGAGGTTTCAGAGGGAGCAGGGGGTGATACCCGAGGATTTGCTGCACGGTCCAGCAGAGGCCCTGGCCGCAGCCTGGAATAGGGAGGTGGCCAGGGCCTTGGACAGGATCGTGCCTGTGCGGCCTCTCTTGCCACGCTCAACCCATCACTCCCCGTGGTTTACGGAGGAGTTGAGGGTGTTGAAGAGGGTGAAGAGATGTCTGGAGCGCTGCTGGAGAAAAACAAAGACTGAATCTCACCGAACACAATCTAGAGCCGCTATTAAGGCCTACCTTGTGGCGGTAAGAGTGGTGAAACGTGAATATTTCTCCGCTCTTATTGAGTCCGCAGAATACCATCCGACGGCCCTGTTTAAGATTACCAAATCTCTTTTGGGTCAAGTTCAATCAGTAACCCATTTACAGGGCCGTTCGGAAGAGTTTTCAGAGCATCTGCAGGATAAAATCGCTCATTCATTCTAAGTTGGGACTCTAAGCGTGAGGCACAGTCTGGGGAGATGCCGGGGGAGCGTACTTGCCCTGTTATCTGGGAACGGTTTGAACCTGTTGGACCTGAGGAAGTGGACAGGATCCTCTGACCTGTAAATGCCCCCACATGCCATTTAGATACGTGCCCTTCCTGGCTGGTAAAATCGGCCCAGGAGGTGATGTGTGGCTGGGTCCAGGGGATGATTAATACATCTCTGGGGGAGGGGGTGTTCCCGGCGGCCTTTAAGGAGGCGCTGGTGCACCCCCTCCTCAAGAGGACAATTTTCGTTCTGTCTCCCACCTTCCCTTTTTGGAAAAGGTTGTTGAGAAAGTGGTGGCACTGCAACTCCAGAGGATCCTGGAGGAAGCGGATTATCTAGACACCTTTCAGTCAGGTTTCAGGCCGGGATATGGGATGGAGACTGCATTGGTTGCACTTATGTATGATCTCTGGCGAGGGCGGGATGGAGGGAGTGCATCCATCCTTGCTCTCTTAGATCTCTCAGCAGCTTTTGATACCATCGACCATGGTATCCTTCTGGGGCGGCTCAGGGAGTTGGATGTGGGTGGCGTAGTTTTGTGCTGGTTCACCTCCTTCCTCCAGGGCCATTTCCAATCGGTGGTGATATGAGAAGAAAGATCTGACCCACGACCCCTCTTATGTGGGGTGCCTCAGGGTTCGGTGCTCTCTCCTCTCCTGTTTAACATCTATATGAAGCCGCTGGGTGAGATCATCCTTCACCACGGGATGAGGTATCATCAATATGCGGATGATACTCAGTTGTATATCACCATCCCGGGTGAAGTAAGTGATGCGGTCGATGCCCTGTCTCAGTGCCTGGGGGCTGTGGGGGTCTGGATGGGGAACAACAGGCTTCAGCTGAACCCTCGTAAGATGGAGTGGCTGTGGATTTATGGCCTCTCGGGTTCCAGGAAGTTGTCATCTTTGGTCCTGGATGGGGTAGCACTGCCCCATTCGGAGCCGGTGCGGAACTTGGGGGTCCTCCTGGACTCACGACTCCTGCTCAAAGAGCAGGTGGCAGCCATGGCCAGGAGGGCCTTTGCGCAACTTCAGGTTGTGCACCAGTTACGCCCATTCCTGGATCAGGATGCCCTCTGAACAGTCACTCATGCCCTTGTCATCTCCCATATAGACTACTGCAATGCGCTCTACATGGGGCTACCCTTGAAGAGTATCCGGAGGCTCCAGCTGGTCCAGAATGCAGCCACGCGAGCAGTTATTGGTGCCTCAAGATCAGCACATATAACACCACTGCTGTGCGAGCTGCACTGGGTACCGGTATGCTTCTGGGTCCAATTCAAGGTGTTGGTTATCACCTTTAAAGCCCTACATGGCATGGGACCAGGTTACCTGAGGGACCGTCTCATCCCCAGAACATCAACCCGCCCCACTCAGTCATGCAGAGAGGGCATGCTACGGACCCCATCGGCAAAATTATTTCATCTAGCAGGGTCCAGGAGGCGTGTCTTCTCTGCAGTAGCGCCTGCCCTTTGGAATATCTTGCCCCTGGAGCTGAGGCGAGTTTCTTCACTCCCGACCTTCTGGAAAAACTTGAAGACCTGGTTCTGCCACCTTGCTTGGGACGGGAATGCCAATAGTTCCTCTTGGGAGTGGCTGGTGCCATGAAACCCACCTTATTATTAACATCTTTCTATTTGGATTTTATATGTAATTTATTGTTGTTGTAATTTTATATTTTTAACTTGTTTGTTGTGAACCGCCCAGAGTTCCCTGGTTGGAGGAGATGAGCGGTAATACAAATTTAAATAATAAATAAATAAATAAAAATAACATTGGCTGTTGTGGGTCTTCCGGGCTGTGTGGCCGTGTTCTGGAAGTTGTGGTTCCTAACGTTTCGCCAGCATCTGTGGCCAGCATCTTCAGAGGGCAGGAGCACAGATAGAAGCAAAATCTCTGTCTTCGACAATACAAAAATAACATTGTGGCCTCAGGTAGCAAATTTGGAATAAGTTTCTATTGCATTTAGTATGTTTACTTTTAGTAAATATACATGGGACTATGGTGCTAGTAACTCTGTATTGTTAGAAACACATGTGTCTTATAAGAACAAGTGTTCTGAATTCAAAACCATTTACTTTTTATAGTTAATATATTTCTTAAATATATTCCTTAAATTAATATTTAGCCTCTTTAATACTCTACCAAATTTAAAGCCTTGATAGGGATGTGTTCTTGAAGTATCATCCTGATCCAGGAAGAATCTTGAGTGGGATACACTAGGTACTCAGTGTGTGTGTGTGTGTGTGTGTGTATGTGTGTATGTATATACACATACATAACATACATACACATACATACATACATACAGTATGTGTGTGTGTGTGTGTGTGACATTATTATATCAATGTCTCTCTAGGCCAAGGGTCGGAAATGGCGGCTCGCGAGCCAGATGCGGCTCTTTGGCCCCTTGAGTGTGGCTCTTCCGCAGCTGAACTCACCCCCGCCCCTTCCACGTGATAGGCCCCCACCCACAAACCCTGCCCCCTGGCTCTCGCACAGAGCGAGGCCCGGCGCGGCAGGGAGGCAGCGCCATCTCCAGCCGCAGCAGCCCCTGCGCGGAGAGAGGCAAGCAGGCAGGTAAGCGGGCAGGCCTCGTTTCCCGCCCCCCATCATCTTCTTCCTTCAACGCGGGCGGGCGGAAGCGGCCGAGGGGGGCGGGCCCGGCGGCGGAGGCCAGGGCTGCCCACTTACCTGCCTGCCTGCCTCTCTCCGCGAGGCCCCGATCCGGCTTGGACCCCGGGAAGGCAGCGGGGGGCCTCGCGGAGGGAGGCAAGCAGGCAGGTAAGCGGGCAGGCCTCATTTCCCGCCCCCCATCATCTTCTTCCTTCAACGCGGGCGGGCGGAAGCGGCCGAGGGGGGCGGGCCCGGCGGCGGAGGCCAGGGCTGCCCACTTACCTGCCTGCCTGCCTCTCTCCGCGAGGTCCCCGATCCAGCTTGGACCCCGGGAAGGCAGCGGGGGGCCTCGCGGAGGGAGGCAAGCAGGCAGGTAAGCGGGCAGGCCTCGTTTCCCACCCCCCATCATCTTCTTCCTTCAGTGCGGGCGGGCGGAAGCGGCCGAGGGGGGCGGGCCCGGCGGCGGAGGCCAGGGCTGCCCACTTACCTGCCTGCCTGCCTCTCTCCGCGAGGTCCCCGATCCAGCTTGGACCCCGGGAAGGCAGCGGGGGGCTTCGCGGAGGGAGGCAAGCAGGCAGGTAAGCGGGCAGGCCTCGTTTCCCGCCCCCCATCATCTTCTTCCTTCAACGCGGGCGGGCGGAAGCGGCCGAGGGGGGCGGGCCCAGCGGCGGAGGCCAGGGCTGCCCACTTACCTGCCTGCCTGCCTCTCTCCGCGAGGCCCCCGATCCGGCTTGGACCCCGGGAAGGCAGCGGGGGGCCTTGCGGAGGGAGGCAAGCAGGCAGGTAAGCGGGCAGGCCTCGTTTCCCACCCCCATCATCATCTTCGTTCAACGCGGGCGGGCGAAGAGCGGCCATGGGGGGGGCGGGCGGCGACGACAAGCAGCGCGCTTCAGGCGCGCCGCTTGTCATCGCCGCCCGCCCCCCCCACGGCCGCTCTTTGCCACAGATCCCACCGGAGCTGATCTCCCTGGACCCCGGGCAGCTGGGCCGGGTGGACGCCGTCTCCCGCCCGCAAACCCCGCCCCCTTCCACGTGATTGGCCCCCGCCCACAAACCTCGCCCCCTTCCACGCGAATGACCCCCGCCCACAAACCCCGCCCCCTTCCACGCAATTGGCCCCCGCCCGCAAACCCCGCCCCCTGGCTCTCTAGCATTTCAAAATGTGCACGAGCATGTCAAAATGGCTCCTGGCATAAAAAGTTTGCCGACCCCTGCTCTAGGCTGTTTAAAATAAACAATATATAAATTGTTTAAAATGTTTGAAACAGTCCAATCCATGTTATTTTATTGTACTATCGATAGGGATTTTTGTAATGTCTATATTCTGCCTCTTTTACATCAGTACCCTGGGCAACCTGACAATACTTATATAGTCAACCTTTTTTCAGATTGTAAATAATTTATAACATAGACCATAGCAAAATACTGTGTAGCAGTCATGAAAATCAGGCGTCAATTACTGAAAGGTCTCCCACAATTGTAACATACTTTTCACATCAACTGTCACAATTGCCTGTAGTGCTCTACTTTTCATTGTTTTTAGTTGTTTTCAGTTGTACCTTTTATCTGTGACCTTTAGCTATAATAAAGATTCATTCATTCATTCATTCATTCGAATCTGCAAATAATGCCCCCCAGCTATAACAAGATGGCAGTCTCCTTTTCTCTGTAACTTGTCTTATTCTTATAGGTTTGATATCTGTTGCATCTTCTACAACGCTAGCATCTAGAAATACAGATTCACTTACAATAATCCTTGGATTTATATGTGGAGTTGTTGTCATTGGGCTAATCCTGTACATATCTGTGATTATCAGGAAAAAAATTACAGAGGACACCAAATTTGGGTAAGTGCCTAAACAAAAACCCAATCCTTGAAATGTGGTTTCTAAAATTTTATTCACATGTTTATCTGCAGTTCTTTGATGGGTGATGGGGCACTAATCGCAGAAACACTCCTCCAGACAGCTGACGTTCATGTCTACCTTCCATGATCAAATGGATCCAATTCCATATAGAGTTGCATTTCCTAGCCAGAGATTACAGGAACTGAAATCCAACACATTTAGAAAGTTAGAGTTAGAAGGTGGCTGATATTAAGTGTTGGCAATTCCCAATGGCAAAAGCTACTTCTGAACTCTATACTAAACAGTATTTTTGAATAAAGGACAGTGTAGTGAATTATTATGTTGAATTTGGTTTAAAATCCAGGCGTGGCCTAAGACTAAATATTGGGCTGCAGTCCAATGTAAGTTCTGTTTTGAATAGAGTGGAACTTACTTCTGAGTAATCACACGTAAGAGTGTTATGCTAGTACCCTTAATTCTTCATCTGTGTATTGGAAATAACAATGACACAACTAACCAAGCTGAACAACCTAATTCAAAGGTGGTTCTTGTGGGGCCAAAGTTCTTTGAATGTTAAGTGTGGTAAAAAGATCTGATTTAGCCTAAGTTTGTTGTGTTGTTGTTCAGTCGTTTAGTCGTGTCCGACTTTGTGACCTCATGGACCATAGCACGCCAGGCCTTTTCTGTCCTCCACTGTCTCCCGGAGTTTACTCAAATTCATGTTCATTACATCAGTGATGCTATCTAACCATCTCATCCTCTGCCGTCCCCTTCTCCTTTTGCCTTCAGTCTTTCCCAGCATCAGGGTCTTTTCCAGTGAGTCCTCTCTTGGCATTAGGTGGCCAAAGTATTTGAGCTTCAGCATCTGTCCTTCCAATGAGCAGTCAAGGTTGATTTCCTTTAGGATTGACTGGTTTGACCTCCTTGCAGTCCAAGGGACTCTCAAGAGTCTTCTCCAGCACCACAGTTCGAAAGCATCAGTTCTTCAGCGCTCAGCCTTCCTGAGGTTGAGTCCAACTCTCACAGCCATACATTACTACTCGGAAAACCATAGCTTTAACTATACGGACCTTTGTCGGCAAGGTGATGTCTCTGCTTTTTAATATGCTGTCTAGGTTTGCCATAGCTTTCCTCCCAAGGAGCAAGCGTCTTTTAATTTCATGGCTGCAGTCACCGTCTGCGGTGATCTTGGAGGCCAAGAAAATAAAATCTGTCACTGCTTCCATTTCTTCCCCTTCTATTTGCCAGGAAGTGATGGGACCAGATGCCATGATCTGGGTTTTTTTAATGTTGAGTTTCAAGCCAGCTTTTGCACTCTCCTCTTTCACCCTCATCAAGAGGCTCTTTAGTTCCTCTTCACTTTCTGCCATTAGGGTGGTATCGTCTGCATATCTGAGGTTGTTGATATTTGTCCCGGCAATCTTAACTCCGGCTTGTGATTCATCCAGCCCGGCATTTCTCATGATGTACTCTGCATATAAGTTAAATAAGCAGGGTGATAATATACAGCCTTGTCGTACTCCTTTCCCAATTTTGAACCAGTCGGTTGTTCCATGTCCGGTAGCCAAAGTTAGATGCTCTTAAAATGGAAGGTGGCAGCACGTCTGTTCAAAAGTACTGTACATTCCAGATTAGTATACTAACAACCGCAGGTTGTGAGCACTGATTTTCTTTTCTTGTACTAAAATCATTAAGATTAGAATAAGAAAAATGTTTCTTTAATAATTTTTGAAAAAGTAATAAGAGAAAATACAGAGTGGGAATTCATATAATCAGCAGGTTTAAATAACAGAGGTCCTGCTGTGCAAAATGTTTGTGAAGCATGATTCATTTGTGCATGGGATTAGAAACAGCTTTGTACACACTAAGTAACTTAATCTCTCTTTGGTACTTTCACTGCAAAATACTCCATACAAACTCTGTAAACTCTTGACCTTTCTATTCCATTTTCTCAAACTGATGACTCCTTCAGGAAATTGGTAAGATGGGTATTTGCCTTTGAGAGCCAGTTTGGTGTAGCGGTTAAGGCACCAGACTAGAAACTCCCGAGTTCTAGTCCTGCTTTGGACATGAAGCCAGTTGGGTGACTTCGGGCCAGTCTCTCTCTCTCATCCGTAGGAAGAAGGCAATAGCAAACCACTTCCAAAAATCTTGCCAAGAAAACTGCAAGGACTAGTCCAGACAGTCACCATGGGGTCAAGAATGACTTGAAGGCGCACACACACGCACAAAAGTTTGCCACTGCAGTCCTAGAAAAGGATTGCTACGTTGCAATCCAGAAATCCAACTGTACCTTTAAATGTACTTCCATGCATCAGGAAGTAAGGCAGTTCCAAAATCACTAGTTGGTTCTTCTTCTGCTCCTTCAGCCATCCACTCCTTTTCCTACTATTTCCTTCCCATGAGAGTTCTTATTTCAGAAAGCAAGGAAGGAGTGATAGTACCGAGAAGGAAGGAGTGGGAGAACCTGCTGCGACCTCATCTCCTGCTATACTGTATGTTGCCAGATTTTGCAAGCTAACAGTCTTGGGTCTTGTGGGCTTTTCTACGCAGCATTCCATGAAGGAAATCAAAAGGTTATGTAGAGGAAAGCGTTCTCTAGTAGCTTGTTGAGATTGTTTCCTTTTCCAACTTGACATGTGGAAAGTTCTGGGGAAATTCTTTATTATATAGCTGCTAAAATTCTAAGACAGTTAAGCGTTTTTAACATGCTAACATTTAAAGATTTCTAGAGTTTTGTGGTTTTGGAATATTGTTTCTAACTGAATTTGTGAAAGAAATTCTGCAAATGAGGGTCAGATACAGATTGAAGCAACAAAGCCAGATTTGCATATCATGCTAAGGTATGCTTTTTAAAACCATGGTTTGTTGAATGAGCCTGAGTTACTGAATTCACAGATTGTGCTAAACCAGAAAGTAATGTGTCTGCCTTTAACCTAGCCAACCAAAGAGACTTGTGCTACCTTAGTAATTTATTTTCGCATTACCTTTATTGGACCTGATTCTGCTTCTTCAAGTACATCTGTATTTTCGGGGCAATGTACACATAGATGTAAGAAGTATCAGCACTGAGACCAGGATGCATTACATAAAATACAGAAGGTGATAATTACATTAAAACGTAGATGCATGTAAAATAATTACAGAGATCACTCAAAAATTAATCCTTGACAAACATCCTGGTATTGATAAACTAATGTGCTGCATCAGCTTAAAAATATGACGGGTTATATCCTGTTTTCAGCACATAAGTTTTTGATCTCTAATTTTTTCCAAACTGGGAGGGAGCCACTTTCGGTTATGTTATGTGAAGATTGTTTTATATGACCAACAAAGACCTATTGTACTCTCAGTTCACAAACCTTGTGATCAGCTCTTGCCCTTTTCTTTTTAAACTTTTGAAATAACTAGCTGTTCTAAATGTACCAACAATATTTTTTCGTAGCATGCTTCTGGGAATTCAGCTCTGCTGAGATCTTATTGCAAAACCATTTTTCTTTCTTTCTTTCTTTCTTTCTTTCTTTCTTTCTTTCTTTCTTTCTTTCTTTCTTTCTTTCTTTATTTATTTATTTATTTATTTATTTATTTATTTATTTATTTATTATTTCAATTTATTCCCCACCCATCTCCCTTGCAAGGGACTCTGGGCAGGTTACAACAATTGAAAGTTTAAAAATACAAACTTTAGAGTTACGGAACAGACTGTAGGTACTTCTTCCTTCGTTAGAAAATTGTACCATGTCATATTTTAAATCCTACTGTAGGTTACCTTATTTAAGTATAACTGCGGCTCTTTTTAGCAGCATGATTCTCTAATAAGAAAGATAGTGGGTGCAGTCTCATATCAAGTGAGCAAACTTTCACTCATGCAGTTGACCTTTCTTTTTCCTTCTTCTCTCATCCCAGAGCATTTTGCTTCCCAAACTGTGCCCTGAAGAAGATTTGAGGGCAATGACCCTAAATGTAGGCAGAGGAAACAGCTCTTCCTCCCTGTTCCAGTGCTGAAGCTGTTCTGTTGACAGGAGGCACCTTTAAAGGGATATAACCTACTGAAATGCTATCTATATGTTAGATATATATTTCCCTTCCATTTAGTAGATTGAAATTGTGAAATGAGGGTGTTTTTCAGTTCTGTTTGCTGGACTAAGCTTTCTTAGTCCATTAGAGGAAGTGCCTTTTGAGCCGGCTGGATATGCTGACCCAATGGATGGTGATCTCAGCTTGTACGGGCATTTCCTTCATGGGGCTAATAGTAGCTGGGGAGAGGGGTGAGTTTCATGGGACTATGGATAGAGGAGGAAGGAAGGAGATTGTGCTTTCTGTGAACTGTAGTCCTGAAGCTACTTCTCCACTGGCAGTTTTTAAAATAGGATCTTAATTGCATACGCATGAATTGTCTTGGCCTCTTTATCTTTCAGAAGTTCTGATTTCTTTTTAAAATGTTGGAACTGTAAGTCATGCAAGGGAAATTAAGTAAATGTATGAACATGAAAGTTTTAGGCAGTGCATTGCTATTAATGAACACCATTTTCTAAATGAGTATTTAGAATAATTTCCCACCTTGCCAAAATACAGTAGTTGAATGACTCATCCTTTCTTTTATATGGAAGTTAAGTTTAATTATTGAGCCTTTATAGAGATAAAGGAATGGAAATGAGTGTATCATATAACTCAGGGGGAAAAATGAAACATGACTGGGAAGGCTGGAATTTCCTTTCCTTTTTCATTGTTTTGATTCAACGTGAGCCAAACACCTGCCCGTAACAATCCCAAAGGGAGACAATAATTTGCTCTTAATGCAGCTGCAATCCCCGTACTTCCTAAAGAATTCACAAGAATAAAGTTATAGTGGCACTAACATGTTGTATTTCTTTGCTCCACCAGGTATGCTTTTAACAGGGAAGAGACAGAACTGGCTGTAAATTACAGAGCCAAGAAATCTTACTGCCGCAGAGCTGTAGAACTGACATGTAAGTTTTAGACTGGCATTACAATCTTCTCTTTTATAGGGAAGGAGACCACTTACAACACAGCATTTCTAGGATGATAGGAGGATTATGGACAAATGCATATCATACACGCACACTATATACACATATAAAAGAACCAGTTAATCATCAGTTGAATGATCTATTAACTCAGCAGTTCAGCAATGTAAGTAGCTTTCTTGGATCAAATTGAATGGCAGGGGAAATTTTCTCTCCTGGAGAGTTGTCAGACAGAACTATGAAAAAACCAAGAACTAATAAAAGCTTACTTCTCCGACAAAGGATGGGTACACATCTGCACTAAGCTATAATGTGATCTGTTTCGTTTTGGCTAGCAGTCATGGGTATCTGTTAGAAGCCATAATGATAACAAAACAATGTTGTATGTGTCATGACCTCATGATGCAAATTACATACTGCATGTTTTTGCAAATGACATCACGACTCACTCATCACTTGCCTCAGCTTTCCCCTTGCAGAGACCCATATGTGTAAATCAGCCACTTGTAGTACAGTGTATAAACCCAATCACTGTCTGTGTTTGTACCTCATATTAAACCATGATTAAGTATTAAACAAACAACAATTAGATGGATTTATAAGGCTGTAATTATATCTCCTACCTGACAAGGAAAGCCTGTGGCTAGCCAAGATGGGTAGAATATTCCAGTATTCAGAAATTTTTTACTTGAGGAAACATTTCAGCCTGTAATTCTAGAACTGGCAGTTTTTAATAGACTCCTTTGGTATGAAGTGGAAGTTAGTTAAATCTTTCCTGAAGCATCCTGAAGATGATTGCTCCATGGAGACAGTCCTCTTCAACCTATTTACCCTCCAGATATTTGGACTTCAAATCTCAGAATTTTGAGCAGTACAATCTTGGCAGAGGAATTCTGGGAGTTAAAGTCACATACTTGAAGGGCGGCCAGGTTAGAGAAGGCTGCTTTTAGGCTCTCCCTTGATAAGAGAGAGGAGGACTGAATGTCGCATAGTAGGACAGAATAATATACAAAAGTCATTGATTGCAATCTGTTTTCTAAACATGGGGAAATTCAGAACTTCCTTTCCCTCACTTCTGGATCAGGCATTTTCTGTGACATTTGTATGGACTCATATCCCTAACTCATGCTGTTAAAGAGCAAGCCTATGCATGCTATATAATTATAGATATGCAAAACTCCCCATTCCAGGTATGGAATGTTCTAAGAAACACCAGAACATTCCATTTCTTTTCTGGATCCAATTTTTCTGGAGATGATTCAACAGTTTTCCAGAAGTAAATCTTCCAAAAAAAGGAAATGGTTCATGGTGTTCCAGATGTGATCTTCTCCCCCAAAACAGACCGTAGCTAGAGAGACTGTATCTCTTCACACTGCAGCTGGGGAAAACTTCTTCTTTGAATGAATTGCCACAGGAAAATTTACCACACATAACACACTGGAAAGAATATTTCTTCATTAATAATCAGGCTTTCTATAAGAAGGAAAACTTCCCATCCTCTAAAGATAAATATTTAGTTCACAGGCAATCTAAAGTAATACAAAGAAAACATGTACAGTACTGGGTGTATTTGGGCCCATATGTTGAGTAGCTCTAAATTAATCATAAAAGAACTCTTTTCTTCTTCCCTGATGGGGGAGATGGGCGGTAATATAAATTTAATAAATAATAAAAATAATAATGATTTGATGGGGTTTTCCTGTATCAAGCATGCAGTCAGGAAACCCATGCACTAAACTTTCTATCTCACTTGTATCACTTTCCTAGTGGGTAGCCTAGGAGTAAGTGAAGAACTTCAGGAGAAACTCCAGGATGTTATGATTATCCGGAACAACTTGGCCCTGGGAAAGATCTTGGGAGAAGGTGAGTACCGTCCATCTATGCAGCTGTCACAAGTGCCAAGCAAGACATCTTTCCTCGCCCTGCATAAGCTGGGTCAAGCAAACTGAAATTCAGTTGGAAAAAGCATATCAATTGCAAACTAACTCCTCTAGACCATTACTGACCAGATATACTCCAATGAGCTGTAGCTTGTATTAAACAAAATAGGCGAGTGCCTTATAAATTAGAAAAATCAACTTTAATTATATGACTTAGCTTGTTAGTTTATTACAGTCATGGCCCAGAGCAACTTCAAAATAAAATAAAAATAATAGAACAGGTACTTAAAAAATCAAACATTACTTAAAAATATAGCAGAACACAGAAAATTATCCTAACATAAAACAACATTCAGACTTTCCCCATTTGAAACAGTAATTTATGTTCCATTGTAGCCAGTATTCAGAATCTGGCTACACTACCTGAGATCTTCACTACATGATCAGCTGACAGGAGGCTGATATAGTCGTCTTCAGTCCCACCCAAGTATCTCTATAAAAGAAGCGGTGCAGCAGTACTTGACCTACAGTTTCAATTTCCTTCTTACCACCCGGTAGAGATGCTGTTCTTTAGAAACGTTGCGGAACCTGCCCTCCAAATGAGCAAGGGGAAGGGAATTACAGCAGGCCAATGTAAAATCTCTCCTGGTATCTTTGAAGAGAATATTAAACAAATAATGGGCAAGTGCAGTGCTTTTTTCTGGTCTCACTGGGATAAAGTAAAATGGGGGCTGGTTGAAATTATTTTGGAGGTCAGTATCTCTAGCATGTTGACATGGCCTGTTCAAAACCCATTGAGATTACACATTAGGTGAAAGTCCACAATACCTTAGGTTGCAATTAAGTGATTTCTGCCAAGAAGACTGAAATTTATCTCAAATGGTCAAAGCAACCAAACTACTTGAGTTGAGAATTAATTTAAGCTAATAGCTAATACATACAGTACTATCTGCACTCTAAGTTTTAATTGATTTCAGTCTCAGCCCAAGGGACTGAGTTTGGGACTCCTTGTGGAACCAGAAAAATGTCCTTTAGAAAACCTATTTGAAGAGTTTCTAATGGCTCTATAGGTACATATAAAAAGGCTATAAGGTAGCTGTGGTATTACTCTGGCCTTAAACACTTTTAGTCTATTTGGTATATAATTACTTCATTTTGTATGGAAAAACCTTAAGATGCCAAGTATAGTTCTTTTCACCATCTCTTTTAAAGATTAAATTTGGGCCTTCTAAGTGCCTGTAGCATGGAAACAATTCCAAGATATTTAAAGGTCTGAACCTGTTCAGTAACATTCTTGTTCCTGTTACCATCTATGTTTATATCATAATTTCCCTTTTTGATAATCAATAACCAAGTCATTATCCATGCAAGAGGAAGCAGCAGATCTTAATGCTATCCCCTCCAATAGATAAAGTTGAGATAATGGCCGCACCATCTTCATGTAGAAGTAAAGCAATTAGTCTTTACTTTTATATGGAAGTGATGTCAAATGATGATTATATAACTTTAAAAATGTTGTGAACATGTTCCTTTAAGATTACAATTCAGGTTTTCTTTCAAGTACAGTACTTTTTTAACTCTCACATGAGACTCCTTGTAACTTATATTGTACAAAGTATTGTAGGGTACTAATCTTTGCATTTCTTGGCAATAAATATTGAAATGTCACTAACCCTGTCACTCTGATAGTTGGAAGTTTGTCTTGGGTTAGGACTCCAAGCTCCTATCAGACTCATCCATTTATCCATACCCTTCACATCAGTTATGCCTCATTAAATATCTAGAAGTATTGCCGGTAATGCAAGTTAAGATATCTGTTGCACTGGATCAACCCTTTATCAGTTTCCAGACCATGCCCAGCATTGCAGCTTAAATTAAATACTTCGTCTATTAACTAAATTCTCAAAATGTCATAATTATAGCCCTTTTGCACTAGCCTATTCCAGGAGGCTTTTGAACCTCCTTTTTTGTTCTCTGGCAGAGGAAATTTCTGCTGGTTTTGTTCAACCACTCCTTTTGTATAAATTCTGTCTCTGGCATGTTTTGATTTTTATCCCCAGTTGGGCTCTGAAGGCAGAGGGAACAGGCTAGGAGTGACTTTGGAGAAAAGAATTAATGGGCGTGGTAGCGATTAAGCCCATTTACTTTATGTCCTTTCTGCCAATGTTC
This sequence comes from Charina bottae, assembly GCA_023362775.1. NCBI lineage: Eukaryota > Metazoa > Chordata > Lepidosauria > Squamata > Charinaidae > Charina > Charina bottae. The sequence goes on along the minus strand of JALMGJ010000001.1, from coordinate 73,399,435 downwards.
CACTGCAGATTTTACCTTTCTTTTTCCTGTGAATTTATGTAATCTCAGCAAATGTGGGATAGTTTGACAAGATGAGGTAAGTATGCTTCATGAAGCATCTGAGCCTATCTTCAGTAGTTCTTCATTGGCCTGAAAAATCTTCTGAGTCTGGCTAATGGAATTTTGGGGATGGAGACAAACATAGCATTATTTCTTCATTCAGGGGAATTTGGATCAGTCATGGAAGGGAATCTCAGCAATCCTGATGGAACCACTCAGAAAGTTGCTGTGAAAACAATGAAATGTAAGTATCAGCTGGTCTCTACAGATTTAGAGTTGTTTGTGTTTAAGAAATATTCAGCAGCATACCATCTTTTGGATTTTTTATTTATTTTATAGCAGATTTTAGATGTATAGGTTTTTAACTTTTTATAATATGATTGTAAACCGCCCAGAGTCTACCATGGTAGAGATGGGCGGTGATAAATCCAAATAATAAATAAATAAATAAAACTAGATAAATTAGTTGTAGAGCTTCCCTAAAAAGAGTTCTGGGAAATCCTTTCCGATTAAGAATCCAGCAAATCTATGGAGAGACAGAAGGATGACTTTTACTCATTTATCTATTTTAAAGGTATATACTACTTTTCATTTTATCAAGTATATCAGAATAATTTTAAAAATAGTCACAAATAGTCTGCTGGCAGTGCTCATTAAAAGGCTAATCTGTTTTGAGGAATTTTTTCAAAAGGCACAGAGGAGGTAACAGGAGGAGAGTAAAAAAATGAAGAATATCTGTTCAATTTCTCTCAATTACTGAACTAAATAATATCATGTATTCTGGAATGCCCCTCGAAATCTTGGAGATCTTAGGGGGATGAAACAGATTGTAAGACAGCTGGAGCACAAGTGTCAGTAGTGGTCAGGTGTGATTGAATAAAAGTAAAAGCATTATATTGTGGTTTCTATGCGGGAGCTCCATTGTCTCCTTGAGGGGCTCCAATAGAATTGTTTCAGGTGTGCTGAAATTTCTGTTGTACCTCCTAAATATGATAGAAATCATAGAATAGATTGTGTTCATTTTTGTGAAGATATGGAGAGCTCACCAGTAACGATAGTCAATCAAGAACATTTGAGTCTGTGCCCTCTAGCGACTGCAGTATATTATGACACTATTCATGCCAATCTTTAGAACTTCACTGACAGTGTCGATTTTTTCTCTGAAATCACATAAGTAAAACAGAATCAGATCATGAAATTATCTCAGATTCCATCTTGCATTCAATTTTGTAACCTTTTAGTTTCTAAAATTAGAAGTTTAGATTTGAGAATATAAGTCTTATCCCAATTTCATCCTGGAATGAAATGGTGGTGTTTGCTCATAATTTCAATGAAACCCAGAAACTTGCCTTGAAACATTCAAAGTTGCCTGCTTCTAGAAATGTGATTGAAGTAACAACTTTCATTTGACTGTGCTGCATTCCTTTGTGCCGACCTTCGTGTAAAATCACGGGGGACAATACCAGTCTTAATTTTCACCACAATAACCTACTCATATATCTAGTCACAAGGGATACATGTTCCAGATGCTCAGGGCAACCTAAGGCTTCCTTTGAACATGCAAAAAGATGTGTTATATTTAAAATATTAACTTCTTACTAAACCTTTTTATTTATTCTACTATGTTTTCAGTGGACAGCTTTTCCCAACGAGAGATTGAAGAGTTCCTCAGAGAAGCAGCATGTATGAAAGACTTTGATCACCCAAATGTCATCAAACTTCTTGGTGAGTCAACTAGAAAACAGAACTTCTCAGGTAAAAGGGTTTTATTCACAGCCCAATAGAAAGTCAGTATAACTGCCCAAACCCATGTTAGGCACTCTTCCTACATATAGAAAAAATGTAGACACGAGATAATTGGAAGAATGCATCGGGAGATAATCTGTGTATATTTCAGAAACCTCCTGAGAATGTTTATATTAGCAATTCACTGCTAATTTATTATTTGAACTATCCCTGAAAATGTCCTTATCCACACTGCCACAATTGTTGATTAGTAATGCATCTAGTGTGAGACTTTCAACAAGATGTTGCACTATTTGCCTAAAAAGAGTGCTCTTGTTTAGGTTTTCAGCCAAACTCATGTGTCATTCTCCAAGATTTGGATGTGCTGGCTGAGGATTTTTAAAATTATAGTCCAGTTTATTTGGAACGCACTAGATTGGGGAAGGTTGACCTACAGAGTTTGTCACCATAATGTTCTTATGGCCTAAAGAATGAGATAGAATCAAAGATGATCAACTGTTCATAGCTAAACGGAACTACTACAGTCAAAATGAATATATTATTAAATATATTTGCTATGTAAGCAAACATTAGAGGAGGGTTGTTGGATATCTACATCATAAAACCAATCTTCTACATGAAATAAGAAGATAAATCAGGTGGGTCTTTAATCTGTTTTTGTATCGCTGTTTTGTTTTTTTCTTATAACTGGAATGCTATTGTGTATTTTGTTGTCTTTACAGTGAGATATTCCTGAACCAGTCCCCCATTTATAATTTCTAGCCTTCTTTAGTGAATGAAAGAGATGAATTTGAAACTGGATGAACTTATAAAAGATAATTTTTAAATGGTTGCTACTTATTATTTTTTTAAAAAATTAGATGGGATGATTTGTAAATATTGTTCTTCTATTTGAAGTTACTATACATCAGAGATCTATATGGCTCTCACCTTGATGATGTTCAGAAAGTCATTGAAAACTTGGCTGTTCTTCCAGGCTTTGGGGCTGGATACTTATAATCTGTTTCTTTTTATTGTTCCTTCCTTTTTTAAAATGTAATCCACCCATAATCATCTGGAGTCAGGTGGCCTCTAAGTTGCAATAAATAAATCAATTGTTGAGGGAGGTGTGCAGCTTTAAAAAGTGGTATATGATAAAACTAAATACTGTTATGCACAAAAAAACCTGAATTCATTTTCTTTATTCTTTCCAGGTGTGTGCATAGAACCAAGTTCTCAGCAGGTTCCAAAGCCCATGGTGATTCTTCCATTTATGAAATATGGAGATTTGCATAGCTTTCTTCTTCGCTCAAGGCTTGGAATGGGTCCCCAGGTACTGTAAGCAACAATTCAGTAGAAAATTACTCTGCATAAAAAGTTAGGAAGCTGGATAAACAAGGCAAGAATTGTCTCATTTCAGACAAGGAATGATTGTGGAATCTCCTTAACACATGACCTCACATAATGGTCTTGATCATCAGTCATAAAACGCCTGTTTATCAAACAAACCTCACCAGCTTCTTCTGTGTCCTCTCTAGCCTTCCATGTTTTTTATCATGTCATCTTGCTTTTGCCTTTTTTGCTGGGCATTAAAATGTACTTCCAAATAAAACAATGGGTTGTAGGTTCACATCCTCCAGTGTGAAGCTTAGAGTCGTCCTTGGAATTAAGGATGATGCTGGGGGGTTTGCTTTAACTTTTTATAAAAGTTGAAAGGAATATTTAAAATCAAATCAAATGGGGTAGGAAGCCTGACAGGTGCCAAGGGAGGTGCTGCAAAGCACATTGGCATTTAAGGGTGCCAAACTGGAGACCCAAGATTTAATTGGAAGATAAAGACTCTTAGGTTTATTGGCTTTCATCCAATCTAGTTCTCTCCTAGATTATGTCTGGTCCAAGCACAAACAGCCTCATCCGTCTTATATAAAACGAGATGTGTAGCCGGATGTCATCCACATATTTGTGACAAGTCGGTCTATGTCTACTCAGCCCCCAGTTAATAATCTAGGGACCTTATTATGGACCAGTGGCAGTTTCACAATTTTATAAAGTCAGCCCTATGTACAACATAATGCAGAGGCCTAAATGAGACATAACCAGAGAATGATTAATTGTGGCCAGACTACCTCCATCCAGATAAAATTGCGGCTGACATGTCAGATGAAGCTAATACAAGTAACTTTGAGCCACTAAGGTCCCTAAGGGTTGATTTTAATAACAATGATGGATCAAAAAGCATCCTTAGATTGTAAAGCTGATTCCTTATGCCTAAGGTAGACAACCTAAGGTTCTTTCCAGATATTTTGGAGACTTTTCAGAATTTGTTATGCTTGCTAGGGTTGATGGGAGTCTGGAAGGCACCAGATTATACACTCCCAATTTAGCAGGAGTGGAAACTTACCTAGAACAAATCATAATCGGTCCATTAGCATTATCAGGTCCTGGTTCAAGTTAGTCATAGCCTCATCTGTTTCTGATGAAAATGAGAGATAAAGTGGTTGCCATCAGCATGCTGTGATCTTACAGGCTACATGTACAGTCTACCTTTCATACCAGTTTTTGTGGATGTAAGACAGCAAAGGATAAAGAATAAAATTCTGGAGACTCCACAGTCTTCCGAGGATTCAAACACTCTTGTGCCCACATTTCATGTAGCAAAGACCAGCCAAGTAGCACATTGTGCCTTTCACATCCAACTGATGGGACCTATCCAGAAGTATACCAAGTATATTGAAAGTTGCTGAGAAGTTCGGGAAATATCCAGAACTTAATCCCTCTTGGTTTTTTTCTCAACAAAAGAGGATCCCAAAGAGTAACAGCTTATTTACCAAAATAGTCTTGAAACTCATTTGAAATGGACCTAGATAATATCATATAAGGCCTGGGGCTTCCCAGCCACAAATCTCCATCATCTTGTCAAGGAAGTGAGTGTTAGCCTCTGGCCTATAGTTATGATTTAAAATTTTGCCTGGCATTTTGAACACGGGGTTGCCTTGTTTTGAGCAGAAGGCACTGTTGTTTTCCTGACCTTTGTGTTTTGTTTACTGGAATCATGCTGCAAATGCCTTATAAAAGCCACAATCCTCTTGCCAGAAGGGAACTGGGTATTTTTTTTCAAAGGCTGTCAGTGTTATCATCCACTTATGGGATTTATGCCAGTTTTCATGTAATTACAGTTTCCTGTAATTGAAAAGGCTATGGTCCTTTTTGCTGTGTCATGCCGGGACTAGATATTGTTCTTGCACCAGGGAGAGTACACAAAGATTTTAATTGTTGGGAAAGCAATCCTTTTTGTATACTCTATGACAAAAGCAGTTGCCTCATTTTGACCCGTTCTTCATATACAGTAGAAAGACATTGTAAAATAGGACAACACATTATAGAGTCTCAGCATGTGAACCTGCCTAAATGGCAGATTAGTGGAAAATTAAATGACATTTTCATACATAATTGGGGTGGCTCAAAGAGAGGCTTTTTCTACCAGCTGCTGCGTAGGAATGAAAACTGGACAACATCCCTCCCACTTTGTCATCATCCATCACAACTTTTGAAACAGTATCATTTATGAACTGATTGCAAAAGAGGTTTTTACTCTACAGGAAATGCTAAAACTCCTCTAAATATATTTTAATTTCATTTCACCAAAATGTGCATACTCATATGGTGGGCAATCTCTTCCTTGGTATACGGCAGTGACAAAGATACATCACTAGAAAAGCTTAGGTCTGAATTTTCTGCCTTTTAACATTTTTTTAAAAATAAAATAGGAGCATTGTTCCTAAGTAAAGATTTCCTTGACACAATTTTGACCCCTTGTACTATAAGGCATGTGTAGTTTTCTTGGCAACAAAATATAATTTGCCATTTCCTTCGTCTAAGATATATATTTTTTACTTTCCAGTCTATCCTAGGATTTCCTGATAGACTCCTGACCAAGTACTAAACTGATCTGATCCTGCTTAAACTTTTAGAGATAAGACAAGGTCAGATAGACCCTGCTATCTGCTGTAAGGCTCAATGCACCCAGGTTACTGCTTTGTTAGGAAGTAAAAAACCATACGGCCATAATTCAGTGGATTAATGCTAAAGTTTGGCAATGTAGTTTCAGGGGGAAGGCAAGAGTTACAAAATTGGGAATTGGGTCCCATTCCTGCCATAAATAAAAAACTTCACTTTAAAAAGAAATACCAGTTAGCTTAAGCATGGTGATGAAGTATATCTAATGATTCAGAGATTGCTTGTAATATTTCTTCCAAAATGGACACCCTTGTGACATAAAATCTTTACTTCCTGTCTTCTTTCACTGATAATGAGAAATCCTTTAAACTTTGGTGAATTATTTATTTTTGTTGTATCAGCTAGCCTTGATCATATTTCACTGGGTTTCCTGGATCTGATTGTTTTGAATTTTATATGTGTATACCATCTTGAGTTAGATAGCAGCACCTAGCTGGGGTTTGGGTAGGTAGAACCTGGTTGTCTGTCTGTCTGTCTGTCTCTCTGTCTGTCTGTCTCTCTGTCTCTCTGTCTGTCTCTCTGTCTGACTCTCTATCAGTCAATCATATCAATTTATGTAGCCACCCAATTCACAACTGCAACCCTGGGCTTTGCATATAGGATCAAAACCAAACAAAAACAACAAAAACAATGAAATAATAGCAATGGAGGACAAAACCAACTCAAATCATAAAAAGCATAACATCACATTGACAAGCTCACCTAACCTCCAGATCCAATTCCCAAAGGAACATCCAGGTCTTCAAGGATTTACCAAATGCTAGCAGGATCAATTAGTGCTTGGCTAGGAAGCCATCAGGAATATCACAGCTATAGGCCAGACTGGGAAGTCCAAAAAATCTTCCTGGAAAAGGACTGTGTTTGAATTGTTGCCAAGAAAATGGTACAGACATAACTTGAAGTCACCATGGGTTGAGGTCAACTCAAAGACGACTTTACCTGTTTTTCCCCACCATCTTGACTTCTTGGCTATAGAGCAATCAGTTAATGAAGTACTATAATCATAGCGTACTTGGATATGAAATCACTTTGATATTCACTGAGGCATTTTAGCCTAATCCTTAATCTATCTGAAAGGGTTATGCATTTATTAACACTATTTGTACAGGAGTATGTATATTCTAAATTTAGCCAACGTGGATACACTGCCACTATCTCACTCTCGCTCTCATATTAATTAAAACATTTAACAAAACGTAGGGAAAGTAGTAGTATATGAAATAAGTTATCTTTGCATCCTAGCCAATCCTGTTTATCTTAAATCAAAGGTGCCCTAGTCCAATATATGTGAGGCTTATTTTTCATTTGTTATTTAGTATGATGGTTTACTAGTATCATATATTAAGGAAAATGTGTATCTCATTCTCTTCCCAGTATGTTCCACTGCAGATTTTATTGAAGTTTATGATCCATATTGCTCTAGGAATGGACTACCTCAGTAGCAGACATTTCCTCCACAGGGACTTGGCTGCCCGAAATTGCATGTGAGTTCTGCAATTTTCTCTTCTACTCAGAATAGAAGAATTCAGATTGAACTTCATTCAGAAATTGTGATTCTTAAAGTACTTTAGAGCCTAGCTTTCTCTATGGTATGCTAGCTGTATGCTGACCAAGATGTACAGTTGTAGTTCTAAGTATTAGTTTCCGTGAAACATATACTGTAGAAAGTGTATTGCAGGAATTCTGATGTAATGAAGGAAAGGGTGCTTTGATCTTAGTGTTCCATCCTCCCAACCTTTTTTCTCTGAATCTTTGGAAACAACTATTAATAAGTATTGTAAACCTCTTGGAAAATAACTAGAGAAGAGACTGAAGAATGGAAAGAATCAAAGACACACATATGAGATGCCGCTTATACATGAAACATACAGCAATAATGTGTGTGAAGATCTCAGATTTGCTATTGATTTCAAACTGGACATGAGCTAGTAGAGCACAAGTAGAGCTATAGTTTCCACAGCATCAGAGGCAATAGTTCTACTTTACATTTAAAAGTGTGTGTTATTCTCTGTAGCTTGAATCATGTCAACTGGATTTCTATTTTCTCAGTGGAAACGTTTCGCTCCTTATCCAAGGAGCGAAACGTTTCCACTGAGAAAATAGAAATCCAGTTGACATGATTCAAGCTACAGACAATTCCACCTGGATGACTGAGAACCTTCATAGACATGTGTGTTATTCTGTTATAGGTTCCAAGGAAATGACAGCTTGGAATAGATTCAGAGAAAGACAACAAATATGAAGGGATGAAAAACAAGGCCTATGAATTTGGCCTGAAATGACTAGTGGGCAGAAGACGGGAGGGGTTGTGATCGCAACCTTCAGATACTTGAAAGACACACAGAAGAGGCCAAAAACCTGTTCTCTATGCCCAGAAGGGCAGGGTTTGATTTCATAAGTTTTAAGTTACAGAAGGAGACATAACAGAGAAAAGTTAAGAGAAAAGTCTTGACAATTATTCAGATCATGTCTTTCCCAAAGTACACACACATGAAGTAATGCTACATCTTTGAGAAGCCTCTCTCTTTTAATATGTATTCATATTAACTTTGTGGCATAAATCATTGGACAGGTTGCGGGATGACATGACTGTGTGCGTAGCAGACTTTGGCTTATCGAAGAAAATTTACAGTGGAGATTATTACCGGCAAGGGCGTATTGCAAAGATGCCTGTTAAATGGATTGCGATAGAAAGTCTTGCTGATCGAGTCTACACAACAAAAAGTGATGTGGTAAGTAAATGAGGAGATGGTGTTCCAATTTAACTGTTAAAGCCAGTTCCAGGAGGAAGGAAAGTCAATTTGGGTTGACAGAATTCTTCTTATAATATATGAAACATACCATATGCCTGTGCCCCTGTTTTTCACACAGCAGTATTTATACAGAGTAAGCTGGTTTGAGAATAAAAGGCTTATTCCTATGATATTTATAGTTAACCTGTTGGTTTTAATAGTGCATAAATTATTCAAAAAGAACACAGAGGCATTCACAGTGAATTTTCTTTCTGCAGATTTTACAAAATATTTTGTTTATTGCTTTGAATCCTCCTTCAGTTTTCTAACCATGGTTACGAAATGTTAAAGGGAAAAAAAAACTCAGACTGGTTTACTTTTGAATCATTAATAGTGACTTGATTTTTTTTAAAAAAATGTGTGGTGATGTATAGTCATAAAAAATGATTGTTTGATAATACAGTATCAACAGATCAACCTGTTAGTAAAAGACATAATTACAGAAAAAGTGGGGATCCTACCCCTGAGCTTATTGGTCAAATAAAGCCAGTGCTTTAGCGTATTAGAAGAAGCGAAAACCACCAGCATTGAAACAATGATCATCCAACATCAACTTCGCTGGACCGGCCATGTTGTTCAAATGCCTGACCATCGTCTTCCAAAGCAGCTACTTTACTCCCAACTTAAGAATGGAAAACGGAATATTGGTGGACAGCAAAAGAGATTCAAAGATACTCTCAAAGCTAATTTAAAAAAAATGTAATATCAGCATTGAGAACTGGGAAGCCCTAACTCATGAGCGTTTCAATTGGAGGTCATCCTTTATTAATGGCGCTATGGACTTTGAAGAAGCACGAGTACAGGGCGAAAAGGAGAAAAGAGCTAAAAGGAAGGCACGTCAGGCAAACCCTCATCATGACCGTCTCCCACCCGGAAACCTATGCCCTCATTGTGGGAGGTTGTGCGGATCCAGAATTGGCCTTTATAGCCACTTACGGATTCACCGTTAAAATTTTACCTTTGGAAGACAATCTTACTCGGCTACGAGTGATCGCCAATGATGATGATGATCATGATGTTAGACAAGTTCTAGAACCAGGAATTGCCCTTTTCTGTGACGCTTCTGCAGGTACAAGTTACTCACGAACAAGCCTGCCACATATAAAATTATTTCTTTGGAAACCTTTAAAACGCGGGAAACTCTCTTTGTGCATTGGAGCCTAGATATCTGTGAGAAGAAATTATTTGGAATTCCAATAATTGGTCAATCTTTCCTTCTTAAACAAAGTACAGTCAATTCCAACTAGCAGTGGTTCTCTATTTCCAAGCCTCATTAACTGAAAAGCTTTCAGTTTGAGATGCCAGGGATTAAATTGCAATGTTTATCCATATTAACATTCTACCACTACTATTAAAGTGTACTTTTCATCAAAGAATTATTAGTTAAAATTATAATCTTAGAACATATTAGAACTGGAAAGTATGAACTTTGTCAGTTTCAATATTTACTATTAGCTCTTTTTTATGTAGTAAAAAGATGTAATTTGCAATAATGTGAAGTTACTGGGAACATAATATCACAAATGTGACGATTTTCAACACTGTATGAGAAAAGGCAGCACAGTTCTTTTTAATGGACATAAAATCTCACTATGTTTGGTGGGACTTATTCCCAAAAAAGCGTGCATAGGAAATTATCATCGTCAGTAAAGTAAGTACTTCTGAAATGCTGTTTAAGTTTTTCCTCTGTTTTCTTTTCTTGTAGTGGGCTTTTGGTGTTACAATGTGGGAGATAGCGACCCGAGGAATGAATCCATACCCAGGAGTGCAGAACCACGAAATCTATGATTACCTACTTCATGGGCATAGGCTAAAGCAGCCAGAGGACTGTTTAGATGATTTGTAAGTATTTTATAACTGTGATAATAATGAAGCAACATGGTAGCGATTGAATGCATGGCTGGCTTATGGCAGTTGTTATATTTGCAGCTTGAGTTCTGGTGGTTTTCTTTGCTTTAAGTAAGCTGTTTTTGCTTATGCCTTTAGACTATGAATAATAAAACCAACCAACCAACCAACCAAAAATCTCTTAATGTAGCCACTGTGTTTAAGGAGGGGCTGTCCTGGGTTTGAGAAACTGGTCTCCCTTCAAGGTTCCTGACTGGACTCTCTCCAGCATTTTTTGGCAATTCACTTTAAACAGACCTGGCATTGTGCCTCCACCCAGAGCAGGGCACTAATGATTCATTCCCACCCCACTCCTGGGAAATCCAGAGGGGAAAAAAGCATCAGTTATGAAAATTAGTAGTTTAACTGTCATAAATAAGAAGCTGCATACAGATACAGGTATGTTTATTTTTATAAATAACGGTAATACAGGTAGTCCTCAGTTAACGACCACTTGTTCAGTGACCGTTTGAAGTTACGACAGTGCTGAATGAGTGGTGGTTATGACTGGCCCTCAAAGTTCTGGCCATCCCAGCACTCCACGGTCACATGATCGCGATCTGGGCGCTTGGCAACTGGCTTGGACTTACAATGGTTGCAGCGTCCCACGGTCACATGATCACGATTTGCAACCTTCCCTGCTGACTTCCCACAAGCAAAGTCAATGGGGAAGCCGGCAGGGAAGGTTGCAAGTTGCTTAGGTAAGTCTCCCCCACCCGCACACCCTCTCCCAGCCCTTCTGTGCGCACACCACGCCTCACTGGCCACCCGCAGACCCTCCCCGCCACTCGCGCACCCTCGCATACCTTTTGGTATCTTCTAGAGACTACCCCAACACTATATACTATTTCCTAGGCCTTCCTATATAACTATATCCTAATATACATCACAGGTCCATTCAGCTAACAGAGTATTCCGGAGTATGTATAGATAAATTAAAAGTATAAAAGCCAAAGTGGTAAACAGTAATTAAAACAATGCATACATAAACCAGGGGGGGGGGGCGCGATGGCTCAGTGGTTAAGATGCCAGGCTTGTCAATCGGAAGGTTGGCGGTTTGAGACCTGAGCGCCGCGTGACAGAGTGAGCTCCCGCACTCGCCCCAGCTCTTGCCAACCTAGCAATTCGAAAGCATGCAAATGCAAGTAGATGAACAGGTACCACTTCGGTGGGTAGGTAACAGCGTTCCGTGCATGTCATGCCGGCCACATGACCGTGGAAGCGTCTTCGGACAGCGCTGGCTCTTCGGCTAAGAAACAGAGATGAGCACTGCCCCCTAGAGTCGGACACAATTATGCAGGGGAAAACCTTTACCTTTACCTTACTATACATAAACCAGGATAAAATTAGCAGCCAGGATTTAAAACAGTGCAGCATGAGTAAAAAGCCACAGCAAAAACAAATCAGGGTGAAGATCTCAAAGGACAAAAAAGTGGTTGAAATGCCTGGGAGCACAAAAGGAGTCTTCATCACTCTGATACTACAAAGATCACAATGTTTGTTTTCAGGCCAGCCTTTCTACTCTTCCTCCCATAGCTGCCCACTTCATCTCATCCGGCAGTGACACCTGGATTATGACTGTAAGGTCTAACAGACAGATATGGGAAGAGATGCCCCAAATCACTTAAAGATTAGCTTTCAATTGGGCCTAAAAACTGATAGCTAATGTAGATAACAAAGCAGTTGCAGTGCCCAGTCCCTATTAATAATCTAGCTGCTGCCTTTTGGGTTAACCATATTTCCAGATAGTTTTTAAAGGCAGCCTTACATATAACTCATTGCAATATACTGAACTGATTTAGTATTTTTAAAACTAGGCCAATAAGCTATGATTCAAAATAAGTCATGTTTGTCAGTATTGGCATGTTCAATTTGAAATGGATTAAAAAAAAACTATACTATTATCCATTCAATTGCAATACGTTACTCCCAAGGTAGGGTTTTTTTTTAATCCGTTCAATCGTGTCCGATTCTCGGAGACTGCCTGGACAAGTCCCTGCAGTTTTCTTGGCAAGGTTTTTCAGAAGTGGTTTGCCATTACCTGCTTCCTAGGGCTGAGAGAGAGTGACTGGCCCAAGGTCACCCAGCTGGCTGTGCGCCTAAGGCGGGACCAGAACTCACAGTCTCCAGGTTTCTAGCCCAGTGCTTTAACCACTACACCAAACTGGTTCTCAAAGGTAGTTTACCTGTCCTCAAAGGATTAACTTTGTCACCTTTTGGTCACTGCTTCTAACATCCCAGGTACCCAAACACAGAATCAACCCAACTTTTAATGGGACATTCACAAATGAGTGTCCGTCTTTCTCTTCCTTTATTAATTGTCCAGCTCCCTTCATCACGGCGTATTTCTCATTATTTCAGGTATGAAGTCATGTACTCCTGCTGGAGGGCAGATCCTGTGGATCGACCTACCTTCTCAGAACTTAAGCTTCACCTGGAGAAAATACTGGAAAGCTTACCTGCTCTGAGCGAACCAGACAGCGTAATTTATATTAACACCAACTTGCCGGAGGAGAATGCAGAAGGGCTGACAGAAGATGATGCATTTCCCCAAATAGACACAGTCCTTGATACGAATGGTATCATAGAATCTTGTTCCCAGAGACCAGAGCCTACAGTGGTCACTGTGGATATCCATGAAAGCAGCGGAATGGGGGATAGATACATTTTAAGTGGAGTTAGTGAAGAGCACCTGACCAGTGTGGTAAGAACACAGGAGGAAGATATGCCATTGCTTCAGCGCACTCACTTGCAGAATGGGATGCAGTGGTCTCAAGCCAGCACACTCCCTGTAGGAAGCGCATTGGCTAATGAACTACTCTATGCAGACGATTCTTTGGAGGACTCTGAAATTCTCCTGTGAAAGAAGAACTAGCATTCTCTTACGAACTGCAGATCAGAGACCCTTCTCAGCCAGAAGTGCTCTGGATAGCCATTGGACGTTCTCATCATGGGAAGCCATCCTGTGTAGCATGCTCTCCACGCCTTGTACAGCAGATGACTTTAGAAGAAACGTTTGGTATCTTTATAGAAATTATATTTTAATAAACAAATATGATGATGGTCTGTTTTATTTATTCTGAACACAAGTTTAATTTGTTTGGTCTCTTTCCTGTAGCAGGTTCTTTAATGGATGGTTTGTCAATAGATAGTTTTTCTTCTGGCTCCTTCACAACTTCTCTTTGTGTTACAATAGATATTGTGTGCATTTTATACACACACACACACACACACACACACACAATTTATGACAATCTCATTTTCATTAAAAAAATATGCCCATTCTCTTTTCTCCACACCATACACCATACACACCACACACACACAATTTCCTGCTGAAAACCCCTCCCAGAACTCCTGAGTGTGACCTCTGTTGCATCCTCATAGCAAGGAAGGCTTAGCTGTCATTTGAGCGAAGGCTGCTTCCTGATTGTGGGTGGGGTGGAGAAACTGAAATAATAGTTTGGAGGGGGGTTAAATCTCTTCTATTTGTGCTGCCACTCATTTCTGAATCTCTACAACAGTGTTTCTCAACCTTGGCAACTTTAAGATGTGTGGACTTCAATTCCCAGAATTCCCCAGCCAGCATTAGCTGGCTGGGGAATTCTGGGAGTTGAAGTCCACACATCTTAAAGTTGCCAAGGTTGAGAAACACTACACAATGCAGATTTTTTAAAAGATGTGTTTATTCGTACTGTATCTAGTTTGGCCCTCTGTTCCTGCTACTTAGAAGAGACAAGAAACATATTTTCCTATGAAAATATTTCTGAGCTCACATCAGGAGAGTAGTAAATGGTGGATTTTTTCCCCTCCCTATTCTATTTTGGAACTTTTCCTAAATATCTGGCCTGCCCTTCTAGCAGAGAATTCAACATTCTGCACCATCCTGGTGGGCTCAGGAATAGTGCAACACTTCTTATCTTTTCTTCTCAGTTAAAATTAAACTGTAATATTTTATAGCAGTGAGCTACACCAGCAATTCTCAACTTGGCACCTTAGTCTGTCTGAGTACACATGATGCAAGTGATAATTTAACACCTCTGGATTACAGTTCCTATCACTGACTGGGGAAGACTAATGTCGAGAAGTAAGAGAGTGTGTGTTGTGTCACATTCAAATCAGTAGGTCTTCAAGTGGCTTTATATACTGTAGAAATGAATTCACCTTTCATTCAAAGCACACAGAGAGAGACTCCTTTTCGTAGCAACTGGTTTTACTGATTTTTCCACCAAGAAGGGCAAATCAGCCTATCATTTTGCCAATTTCTCTGTCCCAGGGATTTTCAGATCATGACCTGCAGTTTCATGATAATCTTTGAACTCCATTTGTGTGTGTGTGTGCCTTTTAGTCAGTTTTTTTACTCCTGGGGATTGCCTGGATTAGTCCCTGCAGTTTCTTGGCAAGGTTTTTCGGAATTGGTTTGCCATTGGCTCCTTCCTAGGGCTGAGAGAGAGTGACTGGCCCAAGGTCACCCAGCTGGCTTTGTGCCTAAGGCAGGACTAGAACTCACGGAATCCCAGTTTCTAGCCTGATGCCTTAACCACAACACCAAACTGGCTCTCTTAATCTCTCTTGATCTCCATTCAGGTGTTTACAAAAATGTTGTGAGACAGTCAAGAAACATCAAATAGACTAATCAGGCCCTGGGCTAGAAGCTATCAGTTTTATAATATGGTATTGATTCACGTCTATTCCTTTTTCCCTAAAAACGTACTACTTAATAAGGCAGTATTTCAACAACCAGTCCTAGGACAGGATGTTCACAATGCAGTGCTGGGCTTTGGCAATTATGTTAATGCTGAAGTTATTAAAATGGTCTTCCAGGGGAGGTATGGCGAACTGAAGATGACAAAAGTGGGGCTGATGACTGTGGCAAAGACCAAGGAACCGGTGAGTAGACCAGTTCCTTGGAACCTCTCCAGATAAGGAGAGGATGGGAGATGTCCCACATGTGCTCCGGACAGCTGCTCCTGGCAAGGAGACCACAGGACAGCGGGTTTCTGCGGGCTTGAGCCCCGGGAGACGACTGGATCAGCCATCTTCCTTGCAATCACAGCAGAACCTTTTAAAGGACATTAAGTTCGCAAACTTCACTTTCTAATCACTTTCAGAAATTGCCTATTAACCATCTTAAACCTATTAGAGAACTTTGGAACGACAAGTTTGAAAAGTCTTCATTGGGTGAGTTTATCTTCAACTCTGAACAAAAGAAAATTTAATTATAAGCTTAAGAACTTAAAGAATCTGAAATAAACAGCAAAAAGCTAAATAAGATTTTGATCTAAGAAAGTTATAAACAGATTAAGGGTCTAGATAAATTTGGAATATTGACTTTTACTATAAGATTTTGGAATTAACTGTAAAAAAATATAAACAGCTTCTCGTGGGAAACAGACTTATTTTGGCTATCCTGGCTAATATAAGTCATAAGAAAGATAAGTGATGATTTTAGAAACTGTTCATTAGAAGTGTGAGATGCAAACCAGAGCTCACGAAATAAACCACGCAGTAATTAACAGTGTCAAGGTTTATTTTATCTTTTGCAAAAGGATGTCACTCCTGACGCCACAAGGTTGGCTGACAGGAAGCACACACGAACACAAAGACACAGGTTTTTTTTATATATACCCCTCCTCACCCGACGTTTTTACAACACCTCCCACCGCCTGTAACTTCTCCCAAGTTCCCTCCCCTGCATTCCCCCTTCACACCTCCCTTCTTAGGTAAGTCCCAGTTCCCTTCCCTGTTGACTGGGGACGTGATGACCCTGGAGTTTATGTCTCACTTCCTTCGGTTGCTGCAACCCTTATCTCTCTGCGCTCCAAAAGAAATCATTCCTTATTTCTTCTTTACAATGGGATTTCTCTCTTGATGGGATTTAGCTCTCTAGTTGTTTACCTATCTCTCTCTAGGATTTCTTGTGGTTATTTACAGCCCCTTGCAATATTCCGAGTCATGACGGTTGAACTTATGATGCCCTCTGACTTGACCCATGTAGAGGGTTAGAATGAAGACAAAATGGAGTCACTTATGACAATTTATGTGAAAGAATAACTGTACTCAATTTCACTTCTGACAGAAGGGACTAAAGATTTTAAGCAGAAGAAAAAAACACAAGCCTGTTCTTGATGTCAGTTAATACTGGGACTTACAAAATGACACAAAATGTTATAACATCGGAAATATTAAAGGAAAACTTTGAAGAATGGAGCCAGAAATTAGTAACTACAATATCAACACTGTCAGTAATGATGTCTGCTTCTATGGATAGACTATGTCTAAAAGATGTTAATGAAGGAATGACAGATGTGGAACAAATTTTATCTGACAAGACAAAGTACCGAAAGCAGAACTACAAATGACAGGCCAAGAGAATGGTTTGGAAAAGGATGCTTTGCTGGCTGCAGTTTTAAAAATTAAAAGGAAAATACAAATGATAAACCAAGAAAATGACCTGGAACATATTTTCATATCGGATCTACAAAAGAGGCTTGTTGAAGCCTTGAAGAAATGTGCAATGGGATAAAGAAGTATTGAAGAGAAATCAAATCCTAAGGCAATATTTGATTGAATTAAAGATTAAGACTGTTAGAAGTAAAAGGAAGGAATATAAAGTTGGTTTATTTGATCAAAGTTAAAATAAACACTTTTTTGCAAAGTTCTGATAAGCCTTTATGGACTTTTTGCTGTCACCAAGATTGAAAAGTTGATGTTTTATGGATTTGCTTATAGATAAAATAAAGGATGGGATATGGGATGAAGAGATATCTGTTTGTAACCTTATAGGGGGTGAAGAGTTATAACATTTGTTTATCCTTGTGATGATGAAGGTTAGAAGTCACTTCTTTATATATTTATTTTATTTTTCTTTATTATATCCTTTCTTTTCTTTTCTTTTCTTTTTTCTTTTCTTTTTTCTTTTTCTTCTTTCTTTTTCTTTTTTCCTGCACTTTTTATTCTTTTTTTCTTTTCTTCTCTTTCTCTAAGTTTAGTTTGTATTAGTTTTTATTATTGTGATTTAAATTCTTAATAAAAATTATATTTAAAAAGAAGTTATTAAAATATATGGTATGTTTGGGTTTGATTTGTAAAATAAATAATTTGTGAAATGACAGGCAGAGATACCTAGCAATTTTCAAGTAGTCTGTGGGGGGAAAAATGGAACATTGTCATTTAGTATGTACGTATCTCTAGTTTCTCTACTAACTTTCTGCATGGAGTAAAGTAATTACACAGCAGATGGTGCTAGAGTTCAAGATAAATCTGTACTGTTTGTATTGCATAATACCTGTATGCTCTTAAAATCTGGAGTGTAGGATCTGATATTTGGGGGAATCCTATTATTTTATAGAAGCAAATTTTAATATTAGACTATCCCTAGTCTTTTGTTGGACTAGAATATAAATATGTTGAATGAGAATCTCAGGGAGCACTTTTTTTTTTTTTTGGTCTTTTCAACTCTCCAAAAACATTCCACCATTGTGGAATACAGCAATAAAATGCTCAGGATTGAATATGAACCTGAACAGTTTATTATTGTATCACTGTAAAATCAGGGCCAGCCTGAAGAGTTTTTTTTAACCTGAGGGGATTGTTAAGGGCAATTTTTTCCTCCTTCCAGTTTCCTTTGCTTTCCTTTCTTTCCTTCGACACTCTTAGACTCAGCCACCATCAACCTAGTTTTAATTTCTACCCATGCATTTCTTTTATACCTGGGGGGTGTAGAGATCTGTTGCCTATTAGCAGACTTGTGGGACCCCAGAAATTTGCAGAACATTAGTTTGACAGAGAAGCTAAAACCTGGGGAGGCAAGGAATAAAAAGGTAAAGGTTCCCCCCGCACATTTGTGCAGTCGTGTCCGACTCTAGGGGCCGGTGCTCATCTCCGTTTGTTAGCCGAAGAGCCAGCGTTGTCCGAAGACGCTTCCACGGCCATGTGGCCGCATGACGCACGCGGAACGCTGTTACCTACCCACCGAGGTGGTACCTATTCATCTACTTGCATTTGCATACTTTCAAAATGCTAGGTTGGCAAGAGCTGGAGCTAGTGCGGGAGCTCACTCCATCATGCGGGGCTAGGCAAGGAATGGGACCCTACAAAACAGCATAGTTAGCACTGAGCATGCCCAGGAACCACAAAATGCTGCAGGGATGTGGGGGGGGGGAATTTAAAAAGTCAAGATGGCCACCACAACCATGTGATCAAAGCCCTGCCCTATGATGCACATTAAAAAGGGATGGGGCTTCCATCACATAGTTGTGATGACCATCTTGACTTTTTTGACCAACCTCCTGTGGACACCCTTGGAATGCTGGTTGACTGGCTGAGGGCATGTGTGGAAGTGGAATGGTGATTTCTGGAAATAGGTCTGTGGGCATAATGGGAAGTAGGAATAACCTTGAGGGACAGGAGAAAGAGCCACAACCAAGGCAAAGGTCAGATAAATGAAATCTGAGCCCGGGGCAGAAATGTAATCTGAGAAAGCATCTCAAACATGACCCTCCCTAGTTTTCATGAAGCAGTGCTTTCCAAACTGCCGCAATTGGCGACACATCAACGGCGGCAGCGGCGCGACGGCGGCGTGCATGGCAGCGGCCTCATGTTTTCTGCTAAAACGCGGAAGCGCTGATGACGCGCCGCTGCCGTCGTCGCTGCCGCCACCATGCACACCACCACTGCGCGCGCCCCCTCACCGCCCCCGTGCACGTCCACTTCCGGGTTGTGTCGCGACACACTAAAGTGTCGTGACACAGAGTTTGGAAAGCTATGCTGTACAGTAAAGGGAGGGAGGGGGGAAGCACATTCAGACTTGCAAGATCCTGTTACCGTAACCTTATAATAAGGAAGTACTGGCATTCATAACTCTGGCATCCTAGTCTGGTCTACCTTGAAGGGCTGGCAGTGGCGCACGAACTCCAAACAGAAGCAGTCATATTTTTCTTGCTAGCCTGCACGGCTTTACTGCATTCTGCGCAAAGTGCATTTGGATCTATTTTTCGTTCAGTTGTTTTCTACTCTACAGTAGTACATTCTCAGTTTCTCAGAGCCAATTTCTCACAGCATGCAACTTCTCTTTTGTGGTTTTACCAATTGCTGATCCACGTCTACATGCAGTTCAAAGTGCTGAACAAGCCCTTTACAAACCGTAAGCAGGAGGAGGGTTTTCAGACCTCCTCTCCCATTCCAGCCTCCCAAAGCCATTGCACCTCCCTCCCTCCTTCCTCGTATAACAATTTAACAATATAAACACTTTGGGGGATTGTCCTTATTTTATCCTCACATCTTTCTGAAGGGGGGGGGAGAGAGAGAGAGAGAGAGAGAATAGGAAGTAAGGTTAACGGGCAAGTGAAAGTTTAAACAAATCTCAAACACTTTCAGTTGAGAAAGTGTTAGCATTTTCTGCAGCAAATAGGTTCTGTGGGGAGAGACATTTGGGGCTGGAAAGGTTTGCACACCCCTCTTAAATGCAAATCACCAGCTTAAGCATGCTTGTATGTAGTCGTTTTCGGTTTTGTTTTGCCTTTTTAAAGAATCAGTAACTTTTCCTTTGAGCCATTCTGCTGAAATAACAGAAAGTCCAATACTGTACGGTACAATAACGACCTATCTTGCCAGGCTGTTTGCCACTTTAAGTTAACTGTTTGGAATCACGTATAAACGCCGAGCACCCTTTTCCTTTCCGCCTCCTGGTTTCCCCCAATACATTATTACAGCGGATCCTTGGCTGGAGAGGACGTACCAAAACTCCAAAAAGTATTATATTCCTAGTTGCCGAGCAGGTTGGGCAGGAGATACGCGCGCTCGCCCTGGCCTGGATGTGCTGCCGGGGCGAAGAGCGGCAGTTACAGCAAGTCAGTCCCCCGGAAAGAGCCAGGCGATCGCAGGTATTATTTTAGAAGATGGGGGAGCGAGAACGACTCCCCCCGAGGGACCAGCTCTGCAGCCAAGGCCGGCGTCTTCGAGGAGAAGCGGAAACCCGAGCAGCGGGGCACTTCTCGCCCGAGAAAGCGGCCGCGCGCTGAGCCGCTGTGCTGCCGCTCCCGCCGCGCTCATCTCGTGGCTGGGCAGGAGAGCTCAGCCTCCGCCGCTGCGGGCTCCTCCGGGGCTCTGCGGGCTGGGCAAGCGGCAGTTCGCGCGCAGAAGGCGCTCCCTCCAGCTTGCTGCCCGCGCATCGCAACACTAGCACCACGCAGCCATGATTTCTGGACTGCGCTACCGCCTCAGCAGCCTCGTCCTCTTCTTGTGCCTGGCCTCGGGTCAGGAGTTCCAGGCTTCCCAGGTAGGCGCTGCGCTGGGGCCCTTCCCTTCGACCCGTTGTTACTTCACTCGGGTGCCATGTTTCCTACTAGGCATATGTACTGCAGTAAGCGGGTTTGGGCAGTGAATGCCTGGGACTGTGAGAGGGGCAAAGGGAGTTCTTTTGCCTGCTTTTTCTTTTAAAGAATTTGAACCTGTCTCGCCTTTCTTTTACCTGCTTTCGGTCTCTTTTAGCGAAGGCAATTAGGCAAAGGTAAAAAGAGGCTGGCCAGGCTCCTTTCTAGGTAGAGCCTTGCTTCAGGTCAAGAGGGAAGGGAGCCAGGATGCTTCCAGACAAGAACCTTGCTCTAGCCCAGTGTTTCTCAACCTTAGCCACTTTAAGATGTGGGGACTTCAACTCCCAGAATTCCCCAGCCAGCATTCTGGGAGTTGAAGTCCACACATCTTAAAGTTGCTAAGGTTGAGAAACACTGCGCTAGCCACTCAAAGCACAGTGTACGGCAGGTGGAAGATGCTGGTATCTCTACTTCTCCCATCAAACAGAATTGGTAGCAAATGCAATGATAGACTGACATCCAAAGGAGCAAGTCATACACTCGATCAATAATATTGATACAAGCAGTAATTTGTATTTTATCAGGGAAAATATGAAAAATAGCCATGCCACCACAGATATCTTAGTTCCATGAATGCTAGCCATAGAAAAAAATGTGTTCAGCACCAGACATGCTGGGTTTACAATTACTTTTGCAGTTGAACTGGTCGTCTCAGGCGGTTAGTTCCAGGGGTAATTGCATTTTTTGTATATTATTTGGTCAATGTGCGACTGCAACCCCTTGTTAGACTAGAAAATAAATTCAAATTTTCCTCCACTAATGCCTGAATAGACAAATCAATCAAGTTACCACATATCTAGTGATTTCAAATCACCTTGCTGGAATACTAAAAGCAAGTTGCTCAGTGCAACAAAGTTTACTAAGTTTCAGTATATCACAACAGTTCAAGTTAAACATAGCCCTTTCACAAAAGGTAAGCAGCTTGATTTGGCTTTTTTGCACTCTGTGGCATATCACACATGATAAGCATTTTGGACAGGAAAAACCTCACTGCCCAATTCCTAACCCTGACTTAAATGTAATTCTGCAATTTTTAAAAAGAAAAGGCACATATAATGTCTGACTCCAATTCCCAATATTAGCATTGACTTTGAGTAATGGCAAAACTGCAATTCACAAGTCCATTTTTTATTTATTTACTTATTTTTTTATTTTTATCCTGCCTTTATTATTTTTTATAAATAACTCAAGGCGGCAAACATACCTATTGCTCCTTCCTCCTCCTATTTTCCCCACAACAACCACCCTGTGAGGTGAGTTGGGCTGAGAGAGAGTGACTGGCCCAAGGTCACCCAGCCGGCTTTCATGCCTAAGGCAGGACTAGAACTCTCAGTCTCCTGGTTTCCCATTTGCTCCTTCCTAGGCCTGAGAGAGAGGGACTGGCCCAAGGTCACCCAGCCGGCTTTCATGCCTAAGGCGGGACTAGAACTCTCAGTCTTCTGGTTTCCCATTTGCTCCTTCCTAGGCCTGAGAGAGAGGGACTGGCCCAAGGTCACCCAGCCGGCTTTCATGCCTAAGGCAGGACTAGAACTCTCAGTCTCCTGGTTTCCCATTTGCTCCTTCCTAGGGCTGAGAGAGAGGGACTGGCCCAAGGTCACCCAGCCGGCTTTCATGCCTAAGGCAGGACGAGAACTCTCAGTCTCCTGGTTTGCCATTGGCTCCTTCCTAGGCCTGAGAGAGAGTGATTGGCCCAAGGTCACCCAGCCGACTTTCATGCCTAAGGCAGAACTAGAACTCACAGACTCCTGGATCACTTTACACAAGCTCATGGATGCAGTTGTGCGCACACATGACTATATTTGTTGACTTGATAAGCATGCAGAGATAGATCTATATGCACTGATGCTGTAGATGGATGTTATAAATGTGATTAGGAGTATTGGTACAGATGTAACATTTCTATGCCACAGTTCACATTGCTTTGAGAACAATGCAGCATCTTAACACGAAAGGGCTTTCTTGGCCGCTCGTTCTCTGCACATACCTCAGGGGAAAGGTACATGGGAGTAAACATCTTGGTCCAGGACAGAAATCCAAAGCTGGGCAGGGATAGTAGCTGTTCAGTGGAACCCAGCCTTGTGTCCTTGCATTCAATTGGCTGGACAGCCACTGACATTGAGTTTTCTCAAATGCCACCAAAAGGGCCTCTGAACTTTCCTGCTGATCATTATGACATCCAAGCAGAAGTCTGCTCCCTCATACCCATCCCTATTTCTTCATGAGGCTATCAGCATCGAGTGGATCCTGATTTTGACCTGAACTGTCCAGAGCGCCCAACCAAAGCTTCAGCTTCCTGGTTGTCCTACTCCTTTCTTCGGGAGTCAACACATGGGCAGCTTCCCCAGCCTGATCTCCACTGTAGACTGCAACTCCTAGAATTCCCATTCTGCATTTCTACTGGCTCTGTGGCAGAAAATTCTGGGAGTTGTCTCAACACAGCTGGAGAGAGCCCCAGGTCGAGACAGGCTGCCTTAGGAACAAGACAAACATCTTGAGGACAAGATGATTCCAAGGATCCATTATCCTCCGTCTGGGATATGAATGAGTCAAGTAGAAGCCCAACAAAACGTTATTTGCTATATTTAGAAATTACAGTGTTGTCTCTCCTATTAGTTCTTGGCAGTTCCAACTATAACAAATTACAATCTGGTATATGACACCAGAGAAATTGTCTAGAATGTACAAAGGCACTTCAAATTTATGTTGGAAATGTGAACAAGAAGGGCTATTTTATCATGTTTGGTGGACGTGTAAAAAAGCTAAAAAAAATTGGATTCAAATACATACACTGATTCAGAGGATTTTAAAGATTAATATACGATTGAGACTAGAAGTCTTCCTCTTGGGGCTGATGGACAAACAGTTGGAAAAAAGTCATGGAAGTTTGTTTTTGTATATGATAACCGCAGCGAGATTATTGTATGCACAAAGATGGAAAGATTTGGCACTACCAACAGTGGAGGAATGGTTGGTGAAGATGATGGAACTTGCTGAGATGGCTAAATTGACTTCTTTGTTCAGAGAAAAGACAATATCTATGTTTATTGCTGACTGGAAACCTCTTGTGGACTTTTTGCATAAAACAGAAAAAATGAATTAAGTTTTATGGTTTTGATGATTAGACAGGATAGAATATAGAAAGAAGGGAGTCATGATGTAACTTTAGAGAAAGAAGTAAATTTATAATTGTACTTATAACTGCTGTAAAGAAGATAGGAAGCCACTTTTGGGTATCTTTTTTCTTTCTTTTCTATTTTTCTTTTACTTTTTCTTTCTTTCTTTCTTGCACTTTTAGCTTTCTCTTTGATTTCTTTCTTTTTTCTTCCTTACTTTATATTCATTTATATTAGTTTTTACCTTTGTTTCTAAACCTTTTAATATTTTTTTTTAAAAAGTACAACCCAATATTACAGAGCTTTCCAAAATTTCATGTTGGTGACACACTTTTTAGACATGCATCATTTCGCGACACACTCTTACAGCAGGGCACAAGGCAGGCACTAGGACCTGCACGGAATCACAGCAGGTTTGGAGGCAGCAAGGCACAAGGCAGGCACTAGGACCTGTGTGGAATCCTGGCAGGGCAGGTTTGGAGGCAGCAAGGCACAAGGCAGGCACCAGGACCTGCGTGGAATCCTGGCAGGACTCAGAGGCGGCAGGAGCCGCGACACACCCAGACACTGCAGCCGACACACTAACGTGTCCCGACATACAGTTTGGAAAGCTCTGCAATATTAGATAGAGCCAAACTATTATATAACAGTGATAGAGAAACAATATTATAATATATTCAGATATACAGCAGCATTATGCATATTCATTTGACACAATGAATATCTTATAGGTTGGTGAGTACACTAACTGTTTTGTATGTGTTCATTTTTAAAAATGCACATTTTCAGGTTGATATTGCTCAACTATGGTTTTCCTAAGGTGGCATTGGGCAAGTCACAACTTGTTCCGCTTGACAAGAGATTAAAAGGCTATTTTTTGTCCATTTAATGCAGCCTTTCTCAACCTTTTGACCCTGGAGGAACCCTTGAAATATTTTTCTGGCCTTGGGGAACCCCTGCACATTCAGGCTCAAATATAGGCTAGAAGTTACAGAATTATTATATTCGTTTCATGTGTAGCCCTGTACAGTATATATGCATTAACAGTGTTCTTAAACTAAAAATAAAGAATGAAACTTACCTCTTTAATGTGAAGTTGTCCGACTTTGAAATAATTTTTTTAAATAAATCATGATCTCTCAGGGAACC
Organism: Charina bottae; assembly: GCA_023362775.1. NCBI lineage: Eukaryota > Metazoa > Chordata > Lepidosauria > Squamata > Charinaidae > Charina > Charina bottae. The sequence goes on along the minus strand of JALMGJ010000001.1, from coordinate 73,374,340 downwards.
CCTACTGACCTCTCGCGGAACCCTAGGGTCCCACGGAACCCAGGTTGAGAAACCCTGCTTTAAGGAAATGCAGGGTATAAATAATCTGGAGAAAACATTGGAATAAATTATTTTCAAAATACATAGAATGCTGTGGTTTGCAAATGTGAAATGCTTAGATGCACCGATCTGCTACTGGTTTTCTTTCTTTTCCATAGAACTGCATGACGAAGCAGCAGCTCCTAGCTACCATCCGCCAAATGCAGCAGTTTCTCAAAGGGCAGGAAACACGGTTTGTTGAGGGACTACGCATCATGAAACACCGACTCGCAACTCTGCAGAACACAGTGACTAAAGCCACCCCAGACCCACAAACTGGTAAAAAGAATACAGAACTTCAGAGGGTGGGACAGGAGTAGCCTGCATCTAGGCAACCTTGCTCAGGCTGAGATCATGGACCAAAGTGAAATTACAGGATGAGGAAGGACCCTCTTGGAATCCTACGTCCATGACACATGCTTTCCTAGCAGCAGCCCTCTCACACACTATCTGGCTACACACAACACAAAAACATAGTTAGCGAATGTGTGGGTCAGTGGGTTGTGCAAACTCAGATAGTGGGGTTTGTTTATGGTTCAGTAGGTTGCATAAATCAAGGCAGATTAATTCTGGACTAGTATGGGATGTAATTACAGCTTTCCACTATTTGCAACAATAGCTCAGAAGACAGTGCCCAGTCCTCTAGTGCAGCCTTCTCACTGGCTATGCTGGCTGGGAACTCTAGTTTAGCTTGTCTGTCAGAGTCTTCTGTGTGAGATCTCCACATGCATAGAAACAGATTTCAGGGGAAACAAGAGATATAAACAATTAATGAAAAATGATTTGAGGTTCGGCAAGTAGTAAAGTATGGCTGTGAGAGCTGGACCATAAGGAAGGCTGAGCGCTGAAGAATTGATGCTTTCACGCTGTGGTGCTGGAGAAGACTCTTAAGAGTCCCTTGGACTGCAAGGAGGTCAAATCAGTCGATCCTAAAGGAAATCAACCCTGACTGCTCATTGGAAGGACAGATGCTGAAGCTGAAGCTCAAATACTTTGGCCACCTAATGCGAAGAGAGGACTCACTGGAAAAGACCCTGATGCTGGGAAAGACTGAAGGCAAAAGGAGAAGGGGACGGCAGAGGATGAGATGGTTAGATAGCATCACCGATGTAATGAACATGAATTTGAGTAAACTCCGGGAGACAGTGGAGGACAGGAAGGCCTGGCGCGCTATGGTCCATGAGGTCACAAAGAGTCAGACACAACTAAACGACTGAACAACAAAAAAGGCATATAATCCCTTCACTCTTGACAAGTGACACTACTGTAACTATGTCTATGAAGGTTCTCAGTCATCCAGGTGGAATTGTCTGTAGCTTGAATCATGTCAACTGGATTTCTATTTTCTCAGTGGAAACATGAGCGAAACGTTTCCACTGAGAAAATAGAAATCCAGTTGACATGATTCAAGCTACAGACACTACTGTAAGTTTTGCTCATCCATACAGATAGGTAGCAATAGGAAGAGAGCATCATTTTGCTTCCTCAACAATATTGATCTGTCCTGAGCCATCTCAGAACATTCTTCGAAAGTATTTCTCAGTCGTATGAGATTATACAAAGCCACATTCTTCTGGGAACAGGAGAATGGAGTGTGATGCTGCAGTGTCTCTTTCTTTGCACTGTACACACTGATAATGGAAAAACAGGCACCCCCCCCCATCCCATTCCTGTGCAAGCAGAACATTGGAACCCCTCCCAGAGCCTGCAAAAAGATCCTTTTCAGTGTTATAGTCCCACAGCTAAAATGGTTGTCACCCCAAAAACTAGCCAACCAGCTTCCCCCAAACAAATGCAGTGTGACAAGAGCTAGTAGCCACCCACAAGCCATCCCTTTTAAGCAAGCATTTTTATCCTTCAGTGTAGGGCAGGCAATAATGGCAGATACCTTTGACCACTGTCAGGGGCATAGGACTTTTGGTTGAACCCTTGATGGAACCTTTAAAGCAGCAGAAATGTTCCAAGGTATGAGAACACCACTATCTCTATCCACACACAATGTTTACTCCTGGTTAACTGAACCATGATTTATTCCAGATTTCTCCAATCTGGGCAACCTACAGATGTGTGATGTCAACTTCCAATATTCCCTGGACAGCACGGTCATTCAGGAAGGCAACACAATGAGAGGGCACTCAGGATGGGGAAAGGCTCATTTACTGAATTAATCCAATGCTATAAATTTATGCAAACCACTGAACCACCACAGACAAATCACGTGGCCTGGGTTCATGCAACACACTGGACTAAAATGTGATTGTTTATTTCAGAGCTGAATATATCTGCATGAAACTCATGCATAATACATAGAGATCCTGAAGCATCAGAATCAGAAATCATTTGTAAGAAAAAATGGAAGAATTGAAGGTGAAGATTAGCAAAACCTTTTCAGCAGGAATGGCAACCTGAAGCCCTAGAACTGCACGTGGCTCCCCAAATTACTTTTTAAATCATCAATGACCACAATGGTTGAAAAATAGTTGCACAGGTTTTGCCTTATTTGACCCTACCTGCAGATGTTGCTGCCACTGATTTTAAAAACTGTGAAAAGCTCTGGAATAAACAGTGGGTATTTCTCTTAACTCACAGAGCCAGGAAATAGAGGTTTTTGGCTTTTCAAGAAGCCACTACAATAAGGATGAGCATTTTGCAGCTCCGTCATCTCATACAGCCCCAGGAGCCCCCTTAGATCAAGTTAGGGATGCAAATTCTATCTTTTGTGGAAACATGAAAACTGCACTGAAGCTCTGAAATAGGATTAATGTAACTGAAAAAAACGGAATGCTGTCTCCCCCCAAAAACTCTGTATCAAGATTTTTATACCACACAAAGACAAATGCAAGCTTTCCCAACAGCTTCTGTTCAAATCTGTTGTTGTTGTTGTTTTTATTATCTCTAATTCACCAAATAATTGGATTATTGCCAGCTAGCCATGGCATTTGGAAATTATGAGTTGAAGTTCAGTCCTTCTGGAGGATGTACAGTTTAATCTGTTCATAATTGAATTATGCAAAGTTTTAATGATATGGACAATTTGAGCATCCCTAAAACCACCAATTTACAGTTAATGAATTTAAGTTTAGGAAGGATTGATTGACTGATTGATTGATTGATTGATTGTATATGCTGGTGTGACTTGTGAGAAAGGTGATGTTTGAGTTGCATTTTGAGATTAGTAAGTCTCATGCACACACAGACAGTAACTCATGTGGTTAGAAGAGATCCATGAATATTTGTCTTATTCCTTCTGGGACCTACTAACCATTTGTCTTCTGCCAAACTCTGCATGCAGTATTCTGTCCTACATTAGAAGCCCCGGTGAATGGCAAAAGATTTGGCACCAAGAATTTGATGGATCATGAAGTCCATTTTACCTGTGATCCTGGATTTCAGCTTGTTGGTTCCAGTTCTCGAGTGTGTCAGCCAAATGGCAGCTGGACTGGAGAAGTTCCACACTGCAAAGGTACTATTTTAATATCAAAGCAAGGAATAGTTCATTGGCCTCATTGGAAGCATCCTGAAAACGCAAGCAACAATTTCAGAAAGAAATTGGGGATGGGAAAGACATTGTCAAAAATGTGGAATCTATCTTGATCTTAGCATTTGTGATGATCCTGAAGGAGGAGCTAAGGAATTTGGAGCCCTATTCCCCAATTCCTTAGAGCAGGGCTTTCCAAAGTTTTCCCAACCGCCATTGGTGTGTCGCCGCGGGAAAACCCGGAAGTGCCACCATTGCGGCAGCACGCAAAAACCCGGAAGCGCTGCTGCCGCTTTCAGGTTTTTGCGCGCCGCCGTTGGTGTGTCGATGATGATCAGCGCTTCCGGGTTGTGTGGCGACACACCAGACTGTGTGTGGCGACACACTTTTGTGTCGCGACACACAGTTTGGAAAGCTCTGCCTTAGAGAGTGCCTATAAGCATGAACTCAAAAGAGATCTGGAAGGCCCCAACCCTCCTAGCCTTCTGGAAGGCTGTGAAGACCTGGCTCTTCTCCAGGTGCTGGACCAAGGTATTAGTTGAGCCCAATACGTGTGCAGCTGTTTTGTGAGTTTGTGATGGTGCCTCTGCTATTACAGTATATTATGGTTATTTTTAACTCTGCTTGTATTTGTGTTGCAAGGTTTTGTTTTGTTTTTGTGAATTGTTGTCAGCTGCCCAGGGTTATGTATTCAAGATGGGCAGACACACATTCTCTAAACAAATAATAAAATGACCTTACATAGGCAATTTATCAATTAAGGTACTTTCATCCCCCTTTTGTACATCTGCTTAAAGCAGCATTCCTCTACATCAGGGGTCCACAACCTGTGGGCTGCGGGGCTCCCTCCTGCAAACCCCGCCCCCCGGTGCGCACGATTTGCTCCCGCCTGCAAACCCTGCCCCCCAGTGCGTGCGATTGGCTCCTGCCCGCAAACCCCGCCCCCCCAGTCCGTGGAAAAATTTTCTTCCACGACCGGTCCCTGGTGCCAGAAAGGTTGGGGACCGCTGCTCTACATGTTGTGGATGTGAACCCCAGTGCTGGCTATGAGTTATGGGAATTGAAGGCCAGTACATATGGTGGGAATCCAGTTGGGAAAGACTTTCTTAATGCAATAAAAGAGTGTTCTTCATTGGGGATGTCTGCGGTGGTGGGTGGGTATGTGTCAAAAGGTCAAGATGGTGTCTGTGATGATATGATCAAAGCCCTGTCCCTTTAGTATGCCATGTGTGAGGCACATAAAAGGGGCGGGGCTTCAATTGCATGGCCACCGTCTTGACTTTTTAAACTCTCCCTACAGATGTCCCTGAGGAAATCTTATCAGTCTGCTTTGTTTTTTGTGTTTCCTGCTTGTGTGCAAAAGGCCCATTTTGCATAATTTACCTCGTCATAGTTCTCTTTACCAAAATCCATGCCAGTCCAACTGGGGAGGTGGCATGGTGCTGGTCTTACCTGACTTTATTCTTTTTTTTTTTATGGCTTATGTATGTTAATCCTCTGTGTTGCCAGTGCTTTCTTTCATCTTTCTACCCTGTTTTGGCTGATCCAACAACATACGTTGCAATGAACTATTCCATATATTGCCCTGAGTAATTCTACTAGTTTATCTTCCATGCTGGCAACACTGCTCAGCTCCAACCAGCATTTTTCCCCCCCAAAATCCTGCAGCCCATCAGCTAGGAGAACATCCTAACTCGTGTAATTCAGACATGAGAGGGTGTGATTTATGCAGGTATTGGGCTTGAACACAATCTGCTTCCTCCCAAAGCATGGCTTGAAAAAGGCAAGTAATTATGAATGAAAAAAGGACACAGTAAATCCTTTTGCTCTGCACTTACTGAATCATTCATCACTGGCGATCACTCGTAGCCGAGTAAGATTGTCTTCCAAAGGTAAAATTTTAACAGTGGATCCGTAAGTGGCTGTAAAGGCCAATTCTGGATCCGTACAACCTCCCACAATGAGGGCATAGGTTTCTGGGTGGGAGACGGTCATGATGAGGGTTTGCCTGACGTGCCTTCCTCTTAGCTCTTTTCTCCCTTTCGCCCTGTACTCGTGCTTCTTCAAAGTCCATAGCGCCATTAATAAAGGCTGACCTCCAATCGAAACGCTCATGAGGACAAACAGTCTATTGCACTGCGCTGGAAAGAGCATTACGACAATCTCCTTAATCATCACTCTGCTGTGGCTGATGAAGTCTTCTTGCAAATCCCGCAAAAACTTACTGAATAAGGTTATTATAACTGCTACAGTTGTTTTTGCCAGTCTAACTTAATATCAGACATAAGTGCAGTGCTAATTACATTTTAGGATACCACTTATTTAAATAAATTAGCATTGCATAAACTCTAGAGCCACAATTATGAAACTCCAGAATTGATCAGTAATTTCTCACTAATTTAATGTATGTTTATACTTAAAGCCTACTGCTTCTTGTCTTCTGTTTATAAAATGTAATTAAGGGGAATAAACTACTGTAAGCTTTGGTTTCTAGATGCTTTCTTCTTTCTGTCCTTGCTCCTTAGCCTTTAATAGCAGTCTGGCAAACAGCTATTACCCAGCTGAAGCTTTTTCCTTTCTTTTGTCTCCAGGCCAGGGAAAAAAAAGTAACTTGTTAAATTTCTGTGTCTCAGACTGCCCCTAAAATGCAGGTGTAGAAAAAGGAAAACTGAATCTTTAGAACCGTTTTTAAAATGTTCTTTGAAAACCCTGGAATCTGGTGGTTTTTCTATCAAACCTTTTACGACTGTGCACAAAATCAGATAAAGTTTCACAGCAAAGAATGAAGTGTTTTCGCAAAGTCATATGAAACAATCTAAAAAGGAAAGGAAGGAGTATCAGGGTTTTTTTGCTGGTGCATAATAGGAAGGAAGAGGGAACAAGGCTTAGAACAGTGTTTCTCAACCTTGGCCACTGGAAGATGTGTGGACTTCAACTCCCAGAATTCCCTAGCCAGCTGTGCTGGCTGGGGAATTCTGGGAGTTGAAGTCCACACATCTTCCAGTGGCCAAAGTTGAGAAACACTGGCTTAGAATGTAATAGTCAGCAACCTTCTGGAGCTTCTGCCCAACTGCCTCTCCCATAGGGATGCATTGGGTTTTTTCTTGGAATGTTTTTCTCTGCAACCCAGCCTGATTTGGCCCCTTTCTGATCCAACCTTTCTTTTGCCGCCACCTCCTCCCACACCAAATTTGGTCCAGTTCTACTTCGTGTTGGAGTTACAGAACCCTGAGCCTCTTTGCATAATTTTCTTCCAATGTTCCATTGGGTTGGAAAGAATAGTACAGAGACAGACCTTGCTAGTGTTGGAATTTTTCCCTTCCCATCAGCCTGGGAAAACTCTTGTTTCTCTACCTAAAACAATCTCACCCCTGAACAAAATGGAGGAATTTAGAGAATTCTGAGAGTTTGGGAAAGTACGGAAATCCTTAGAAAAAATCCAGAAGGAAAGGTGGTGGTGGTTGTTTTTATTTATTTGCTTGCTTGCTTGCTTTGTTTGTTTCTCTGAAACAGCTTTACCCTTTTTTCAAGCGAAAAGACTTCCAAGTGCAAATTGTACATGATCAGTAAAATAAGAGAGGCCCTGTCCACCACCTCAAAGACTAAAGTTAAAGAAAACTTAAAAAGAGAGGGGGAAGAAGGGGGGGGGACAATTATAGGCACCCATTCTTGAAAGTTATTTTTTTTATAATGGCCATGGGAACTGAACTTGTTTTCTGACAGGAAGAGCCAGATGCAGCCGGCTTTTCCGTTCAGCTGACAGAATGCTCCTGCTTATGGTCCCACCCAGAGTTAATCCACAGGTCTCTCTCAGCACTTCCAATTGCCACAGAATGCTGTTGGGCGGTTTTGCGAGTCTGGTCAATGCTGGGAGAGAATGACTGCAATCACAAACGGGAGTTGGGATGGAAAGGCATTCCCCAATGCAATATTTTGAGACAAGGCCCTCTTCTACCCTTTGAAATGTGGTCTCTCCTTCCTCTCATCTCAAGCACTGTCCTAGTTAAAGTGTGTGTCAAGTTAAGGATGGATGAGATGTACTTGCATATATTGTACATCCATACATGTGCCCAGTATGATGATGGAGGAGGAGGAGGAGGAGGAGGAGGAGGAGGCTTGATGCCCATTTTATTTGTTCTGGTCTGTTTTGTTTAAATTTTCACACGCTTCTTCTTAGTGAGATTAGATTTTTCAGGCCCCTGCACACAGTCTGCATTGCCCAGGCTGTTTGTTTAAAGGAATTCCCATCTCATTGTGCAAAATGCTAATGCGCCATTGAACCTATGCCTGAGCTGCTGTGAGAAGGCTGCTTGCAGCCCTCCATTGTGGCTGAAAAAATGGAAATGTTGTCTTTAAACAGATGCGACCCACAGTGTCAGGCACTTACCTCTACTCAGAAGAGAGGGAGGAATGAAGACAGCGCTCCATATAACCTACTACACAGAATCTTTTTTCACAGTGACTCTTGAGTTATGCCAAAAGGGGTTGGCAGCTGGTTTAGGGGCAAGAAATGTTGCCTTTGGAACACCTTAGAGCATTCCTTATAACACAACCCTCGGTACCTGCTTCCCCAAGGGGCCAGATGAGAATCTCAGCTCAGTGGAAGTTTCAAGGGTATGTGTGGAAGAAGGGGGGGGGAGTTAAACCCCTTTGAGTGCTTATTCAATAACTTCATGGTTTGGTGACCTCTGGTTATTTAGAATATTCTATTAATAGCAGGAGAGTTGGCTTTTGGCAGATGCAAAGCTACAGCCACCCCACAAGGTATTGATGGACTGTTTCCTGAAGAAATTCCACACCATGCTAATTATTTCAATGCATAACAAGCCCAGGAGAGGTGAAAGGGGGTCTTGGATCAATAGGAACTGAGGAGCCATCTGGCCTGTTCTTTCACGGAAAGGAATTCTGTGGGACTTTCCTCCTCCTTGTAAGATGGTGCCTTCAAGAACTAAATGTGGACTTTTCATTCCCCATCTCCTCTCTGCAATTTCAGAAGAGAATGAGGGATCACATCTGCGGTTGTGTTGTGTTTCTAAGGATCTTTCAGCCCTTTAGGAACACGCCACCATTGTGGAGATGATCCCTGATCCCAGTTCCAATCTCGAGAGGCAGGTTGAAGCTTCCACTTTGAGTGATGCCAGCAGGACAGGACTTTGGATTATAAACTGAGAGCGAGAGCTCATCTTGAGCTGGAGATTCCCTCTCTTCCATGTTACAGAATTGGCCTTGATAATTTCGAGGTAAAGTAATAAATATTGCCATTTAAAGCACAGAATCCTCTGAGTCCTTGAAGTTCAAGATCCAGAATGATTTAATGTGTACCACTATTTGCTTCTAAGATGCTTAAAGGGATACTCTGCCCTTTCCCAGTTCCTCAGTGAAGAGAAAGGCTATAACTTCCCACAGTTGCCAGAGGTTGGTGGAACCTCTGCTGAAGATGGTAAGAAGTACCAGTTCCTGCAACTACACCTCACTCCTTCACCTTTTGTGGATTTGTTCAAATGTACTTGCAGTATATGTGATGATGCACAAAAGCCAATTGAGCAGTGTTTCTCAACCTTAGCAACTTTAAGAGGGGTGGACTTCAACTCCCATAATTGCCCAGCCAGCATGGGAGTTAAAGTCCACCCCTCTTAAAGTTGCCAAGGTTGAGAAACACTGCAATAGAGGGACCACATCATCCCTTCACATCAAGTGATTTTGCCTGTGTCTTCCAAGGACAAGTGATTGTTTTCTGTAGGCAGCATTTTATATGCTTACACAATGCAGCTTGTGAGCTGAAAGAAGCAAACTTTCTAAGTATTTAATTTCCTTCTTTAATCAGATATTAGTCTGTGCGCAAACCATCTGTGCCAGAATGGAGGAACGTGTGCAGAGACAGGCGACCAGTTTCAGTGCATTTGTTCTCAGGAATGGAGCGGCCCCAGCTGCCAGTATCGAACCCAGACAGGTTTGTATTTTGCTGGGGGGTGAAGGATGGTGGGAATGAAGACTGTGCAAGGCTAAGTCAGAGAGATTTGCAATTCTCAGGATGAGCAGGCCTGACTGGAAAATCTGCGTCTCACTTCTCCTTTCTTTTATGCATCAGGGAAGATTTTTTTGTTCAGTCGTTCAGTCGTGTCCGACTCTTCGTGACCTCATGGACCATAGCACGCCAGGCCTTCCTGTCCTCCACTGTCTCTCGGACAAACAATGGTTAGCTCAGGCCATACAGTAATTAGCTGTTTAAACTAGGGCTTGCTGCAAAGTGTGTGCTTGTGATTTCCTCCATTTGTGCAAAAGGAGGAAGGAGTGCGTGGTCCCCGGGTTAGTATCATCTGAATGTGTTTTAGAAGAAAAAAACTCTCTTGGCATCAATATTGAAACAATGATAAGGAAAATAAAAGAAGGAGGGAGAAGTGGTATAGAGACAATGTCAGGAGGAGGAACAGCTTTTATTTATTGGTTACATTTATATCCCACCTTTCCTCAAGACAGCATGGTATAGTGTTTCCTTCTCCAGTTTTTCTCCACAGCAACCCTCTGAGGTAGGTTGATGTGAGAATGGCTGGCCCAAATTCTCCCAGCAAGCTTCCATCGTGCTCTCCTCCGTGCTAGTCCAACACCACACTGCACCCAATTCTCAGGTTTCCTTTTTTTAAAATTAATTTTTATTGAAGAATTTTACACAATAATAAAAGTAGTACAAATTTAAGAAAGAGAAAAGGAGTAAAGAAAATAGTGAATAGATAAAGAAAGGGAAAAGAAAGAAAAGAAGTATAAAGAAGCAGCTTCTGATCTTCTTTACAGCAGTTACAAATAAATTTGTCATCTGTCCACCCTCGTTAATGTTACATCATAATTCCCTTCTTCCCATATTTTACCCTTTCTAATCATCAAATCCATAAATCACCAGGGGTTTTTTTGTTTTGTTTTCAGCAAAAAGTCCATAAAGGGTTTCCAGTTGCTAATAAATATACTTTTTGACTTTTCCCTAATCAGACAAGTCAATTTTGCCCCCTCTGCAAATTCTGTCATCTTCACCAACCATTCCTCCATTGGTATTTCAGAATCTTTCCATCTTTGTGCATATAATAGTCTTGCTGCAGTTACCATGTACAAAAACAATCTTCCATGAGTCTTTTCTAGTTGACTATCCATAAATCCCAACAAGAAAAACTCTGGTTTCAGCTGTATGTTAATCTTTAAAATTCTTTGTATCACTGTATGTATTTGGACTGAGAATTCTGATTCTCAGGTTTCCAAAAAAGAAAGGCTTGGTCTTGCTCTGACTTCTTTGTGGTCATAGTTAGGACCACTAAATACCATAGTCAGATGTTCTAGAGCAGGGGTACCCAACCTTTTTGGCACCAGGGACTGGACGTGGAAGACAGTTTTTCCATGGACCGGGGGGGGGGGGGGGGGGTTTGCAGGCAGGAGCCAATTGTGCAGATGAGGGTGGGGTTTGCAGGCGGGAGCCAATTGTGCAGATGGGGGTGGGGTTTGCAGGCGGGAGCCAATTGTGCAGATGGGGGTGGGGTTTGCAGGCAGGAGCCAATTGTGCAGATGGGGGTGGGGTTTGCAGGCGGGAGCCAATTGTGCAGATGGGGGTGGGGTTTGCAGGCGGGAGCCAATTGTGCAGATGGGGGTGGGGTTTGCAGGCGGGAGCCAATTGTGCAGATGGGGGTGGGGTTTGCAGGCGGGAGCCAGTTGCGCAGACAGGCAGGGACGGCACAGACCACCACCGCTCACCTGCTGTGCGGCCCACTTCCTAACAGGTTGGGGACCCCTGTTCTAGAGGTAATTTCTTCCTTCTTGTCTTTTAGTACCCCCAGCATGGAGTGTAACAAATGACCCAGCTTTCAGTCGCAAGCCACGCTGTGCCCAATTAGATCGAATGCAACACTGCAGCTGTGAAGCGGGCTTCCATATGAGCGGTACTGCAGAAAACAGCATTTGCCAGGGTAAGAGCTCGTTTGAACGATACATCTGAACAGGCAAAGTGATGAGCTGCTTCTCCTTCCAGATCAGCTTAACCCCAGTTTCAACATCAAAATGTAGTATTGGTGGCACCAGTATTTCATCTCTGTAATTCACACTTTGACCAGGAAACCAAAATCATGAATACTAATACTACTTTTATTATAAGGTTACAGTAACAAAATCTTGCAAGTCTGACTGCGTCTCTCCCCTCCCTGCCTTTACATTCCAGAGGACTGTGGAGGGTCCCTTCTGAGACACTTTCTTCACCCTCATTCCTGCTTTGGACTCAGCTTTCTCTTATCAGACTCTTGTCTAGGCTGCGGCTCTTCCTCCTGTCTCTCAAGGTTATTCTCACAGCCCATTACTTCAAGCCATCTTGCTTATGTTTCCCAGAATATGGTATTGATATTCAGACTACCTCAGTCCTAGAGATAATATATGAATGTTTTAGATAGACAGATAGCTGGGACTACCAGATCTGGGCTACAAAAATCCAGGCAACCACCAGGTGACAGTAAAGAGTTAGAGTTCTCTATATTTCTATGCTGCTGTCTTGTGGTCCTCTGCCATGTTACAGCCCTGGTCTGGTATCCCTAATTTAGCTGCCATGACTATTTATAAATAGTGTTACAAATACAACTGTATCCAACCTTTCAGTTTATCCTAACATTCAAGGCAGTTTACAATTTTAAAAAAATGCAGAGTATAAAACACAACAAAATTAATACAATTAAAACCAAAACTAAAATTAAAATTAATATTAAAATAGTTAAATGTTTGATAAAAGAGTATCATTTTAGCAGAAACAGGGAGCCAAACATACTTCCTCAGGGAGCCCTTTTGCATAGCCTGGGAGCCATACAGGAAAAGCCCTTCCCATTATTATTTATCATATGGCACATTCACATCACGTTACAATAAAAAACATAGAGCATAATAAATATGAAATATAAAATATAGACGTATGTCGATATAAATATAAAATTACAAACGTATGTCTAGGTTACAAATATAGTTTTTTGCTTCAGTTGTCACAGCCAGGAAATCAGCAAAGTCTCCATTGTAGGCTCGGTTTTGACACTCTGTCACTATATGTTGGATAGTTTGTTTTTCGGCCCCGCAATCACAATTCAATGATGTTGTTTTGCCCCATTTATAAAGGGCATCTGCACATCTACCATGACCTGTGCGAATTCGGTTCAAGGTTGTCCATATCACAGAGGGCTGGTCAAATCCAGGTGGTTTTTCCAAGATGCAGGGCAAGCTTCAACATTGTGGAGGGCAGTTTCCTAGCCAATGTTGTTTCCACGTGTTGTGGATATTGAAATCATCTTCTAGAAGAGCTCCAAGCAGGCTACGTCATTTAGTATTGGTAGCTGGGGATTCCCTTCCCGTGTACTGAGTAGACTAGCTTCTGGAAGGAGGAACATCTTCGGAAGGGCTTCTACTGCTGATTTGAGTTATTGGACAAGTTTGTAGCAAGCAAGGTGGCCCTGTAGATAATCAGGCCCTAAGTTATTTTGGATTTTAAGGGACAATACCAGCACCTTAAACTGAGATCCAAACTCTATGAGTAGCCAGTGCAGATCTTTTAGTACAGGCAGTTATATTATCCTTGTATCTTGCACTGGCCAAAAGCCTGCCACCACGTTTTGCACCAACCGCAATTTTAGGAGACTTTTCAAAAGAAGCCTCATGTAAAGCTCATTGCAGTAGTCAAGACAAGGGTGGATAATTGTCAATAAGTCCAGCCACCTTAAGAAAGGTCACATTGGTTGCACTGTCCTTAACTGTGTGAACACACTGCTCACCACTCCTCACTACCTGCAACTCCAGTGACAGTGGAGGGTCAAAGAGCATTCCCAAACTGCAAATCTGCTCTTTCTGAGGAGCACAACCCCATCCAGAACAGATTGCACCTTAGCCCCTAAATCCAGATTTCATCTTTTCAACGGCACCTCTGTCTTGTCTGGATTTAATTTCAGCCTTTTCTTCCTCATCCAGTCGATTATCAAGATTAGGCAGGATGCAAAGGTCTTGACTGCTTCCTGGAAATTAGAAGGTAGGAGCAATAAAGCTGGATGTCATCAGGATACTTACAGCATCCCACTCCAAAGCTCCAAATGACCACCCCTATTAGTATCATGTAGATGTTGAACTGCATTGGAGACAAGATAGAACCATGAGGAATACTATAGGTAAATGAATGACTTACATGCTGAACTATAGTCCTCCGGCACTATCTTCTAGGCACATGCCAACTAGAAAGACCAGAAGTAATGCAAAACAGTGTCCCCAAGGTCCAGCTCTGCCAGATGGCCTAGAACAGGGCTTTCCAAAGTGCCGCCACTGGCGACACACCAGCGGCGGCGGCAGCACGGCGGTGGCAGCACGGGGGGCACACGTGCACAGCGGCGGCGCAGGGGGGCGTGCGGCGGCGTGCACGTGCACGGTGGTGGCGCAGGGGGGCGTGCGGCGGCACGTGCGTGCACGGCGGTGGCGGCAGCGGCGGCAGCCTCCGCTAAAACGCGGAAGCACTGATGCCGCGCCGCTCCCGCTGCTGCCGTGCACGCGTGCGCCGCCGCTTCTGGGTGGTGTGGCAACACACTTTTGTGTCGCGACACACAGTTTGGAAAACTCTGGCCTAGAAGGATACCATGCTTGATGGTATCAAAAACCACCAAGAGACCCAAAGGAATTAGCTGTACCACATTCCCGCCATCTAGTATCCAGTATAGATTATCTACCAAGGTAACCCAAATAGTCTCATTATGAAATTCGAGATGAAACCCCAATAGAAATGGGTCCAGAAAATCATGTGATGCATCACCACTTTCTCAATCATCCAAAAATGTTTACAGGAACAAGTCTCATACTCAAGAACGTATAAAATCTTGCTGTCATTTGAAAATATAATTCATATGAGCTTAATGCAAGTTCAGCAATTGCTTCTCTCCGAACCCAGATCAATTATTGTCAAACGAAAGCAAGGACTGTTTTAATATGACCTTTTGTTTTGAATTAAGCGAGAGAGTGAATTGGGAATGAGAAAACATCTCACAATTTGAATGTGCAAACAGAGCCTACCTGACAATTTGTCAAAAGTATTCTGGGCAAAAGTACATCTGCAGCCAATTGTGATGATACCAGAATGACAACAGGCATGTGATTACGTCATCACACAAATGTCATCATTACACACATGCATCCTGAAGTTTGACACAAATATGTTAGCTGTGGCATTTGCATGATGACATAATCAGTTTTGCTCTAAGGTTTAAAAACTATAGCTAATGGCTAAATCACGGCTTCACTTATCTCTCCTCCCCTCCCCATACACTCACACACACAAGAGAAATCCAAGAACCATTTTTTAAAAACCAGTCCACACTGTACATGTATTTAGAGCAATATAAATTGCATAACTTTGATATCAGTAGCAGTTATATTCCAGAAACACTTCTCACTCCCCTTGCTAGCCCAGCTATGGAATGAAGTATTTTATTCCTGCAGGAGTGTCATGTCAATTTCTTTCCTGGCAGATGTGAACGAATGTGAAATTTACAAGCTGAAGGGAGCCCCTCGCCTTTGTATGCATGCTTGCGTCAACACTCCTGGCTCATACCACTGCTCCTGCCCCCCCGGATACAGGCTCTTCAATGATGGGAAAAGCTGTGAAGGTGACAGAGCTTTCCTTTTACTAAGCATAGAACAGACGGCATTTTACAGAAGCTAAATAACTTTTCTTCCTGGGTGTAGGCTTCATGCAGCTTTTCATGCCACAAAGAACATGAAATGTGTGTGCTAGGATTTGCAGACTTACTGTAGAAGCTCATCATCATTGCTTTATTTTGCTTTGGCTTAGAATGTTATATGACGTCAACTACAGTGGCTTGCAAATCATGCTTTATAGTTCAGCATATCATAAGACCCAAGCTAGTAATGGCTTGTTGAACAAATCCTAATTAAAACAAACTTGATGTATTTTGATGCTGGATCCATTGTATGCCTACTTAAAATGCTAACAGTCTGGGCACCAGATTTCCCACAGATGAGACTGTTTTTTGCTATCATTTATGATGCACCCTAGTGTGAAATACTAGCTGTGAATGCTGACAGAAGGATTCCCCCAAACAAAATGTTATTGTAATGCCGTTCAGGTATGTGGGGAGGGATGGAGGTGAAGTGCCAAGAGCTGCCTCAGCCTGAATAAGGACATTGCGCCATGAAGTGTGTGCTTAAATGAGCCTTGGAAGAAGAATGGCCTGAATTTAATCAGCTGTAAGTTCCGACCAGTCGCTTGAGAAAACCATTTTTCCTTTGTCAAGCATTTCTAGAGCAGGAGCAAAAGGCACTGAGAGGAAACGCAAATGGACACAGATTGCTAAAAACTGAATTGTGATACAATATCTTTTCTGGCACAGAAGTGCCTTCAGCTTATGGCAAAAGAGGGTTAGCTGAGAGATCAGTAAAATGACCCACCGGGTAGAAAAAGGGAAGAGGGAAAATTTCTTCCCCTTTTATCGTAATACTGTACAAGTGCTTGAAATCATCTCATGAAATTGTACAACAAAAGATTCAGGATGGATAAAGGAAATGCATATATACGTACAAAACAGTTACATGAAGACATTCTCTGCCATAAATTGGGGTTTTAATGTGTTACTTGAGTAACAGAAGCTATACACATCTGAATATCACTTTCTGGATAACATGAAAAGAAAAGTGTTCCTGTGCTCAGGCTGGCTATTGTGTGAACCAAATGCCGGACTGGCTATTCTTGTATTCACTCTCTTATGCATGGAAGATCATCCCATGGTATCATCATCACCACTATATTTACATTTTGCATCTTTGATGCATAAGATCCAACTGTCTCAATTCACTATTTTTCCTATGTGCACATATGCATAAAAAGGTAAAGGTTCCCCCCGCACATTTGTGCAGTCGTGTCCGACTCTAGGCGCCGGTGCTCATCTCCATTTGTTAGCCGAAAAGCCAGCGTTGTCCGAAGACGCTTCCGCGGTCATGTGGCCGGCATGATGCACGCGGACCCCTGTTATATGTAGTATACATATGCATACATGTATACTAAGATTGTGCATGCTTTGAAAATGGATCGAGAAGTGCTTCAGACGTCATACCAAAGGAGACCGTGGTGGGTTAAAAAAGTCAAGATGGCATCTGTGACCACACAAAGACCCACCCTTTTTTCACATACATCATGTATGTGATGTATGTAAAAAGGGGCCAGGCTACCATCTTGACTTTTTTTTATCTGTCCTGCAGATGCCCATGCCCAACACAAGTGTGAATGTAGCACCTTTCTGTTCTTTATTAAAGGAGTCTAACATTTTTCAGGCTTCTGTATGAGACCAAAAAAAACCCCAAACACTCTTCTATACCAATTCTAAGGAATTCACTTGTTAAACTGAATGTGACTTTTAAGGCAGCCTTTTTTTCAAGCTTGCACAGAACCCTGAACAAAGTTGCAAGGTCCAAATGACTTCATCCAAATGATTTCTGAAATATTCACAACCTACATTCGTGCATGCACATGTGCACACAATTTTTTGTTGCAGGTACCTTACAGAAAACAGTTAGTGCCAAGGAAATGGTGGATTAAATAAATAAAGATGATTTTTTAAATGTTAGGTGACTACTCTAGAAAATAAGTCTGTTCCAGAAAATGGATTGCAAGCCTAGATAGGTTGGTATCTCTGGACACCGATGTACCTCCACACGGCACTCTTGGCTTCTACCTCATCTGAGTAGTTTTACAAGTTATTCTAAGATGGTGAGATGGAACAATATTCGTTTTCCCAGAAAAAATACAAACGTTTGCTGACATGATAAATAATAACCTGGCAGTTATGGGGCCCACTTTTTCTCCCCTATACCTAAGTGCTTTGTGGTTGGCCACATCCACCCTGGCAGCCATCTTCTGAATTGGCAAGCCTCCCAAGGGCATCCACAGGGGGGGTAGAAAAGTCAATTTGGCAGCTATGACTATGCAATCAAAACCCCACCCACTTTTTGTATGTGTGACATACATAAAAAAGGAGCGGGGATTCAATCACACAATCACTGCTGCCATCTTGATGTTTTTGACCGGAGGATGCCCCTAGGCCACCATCCCCCCACCCTAACCTAAACCACATGGCAACCGTTTCAGAAGAGTCCCTACAAATACACTCTTAAAAGTCCAAATGTGTTTGCCAGCCTTAAAATTTGGGACTCTCTGCTGTAATAGGCTAATAAGGAAGCAATCTCACATAAACACCCCACCCCCGTTGCCTCCTGTTCATTTTTCCATCACTTAAAGTTATTTCTTTAAAAACCGTGTATTCCTTTGTTGTTTATTCGTTCAGTCGCTTCCGACTCTTCGTGACTTCATGGACCAGCCCACGCCAGAGCTTCCTGTCAGCCATTGCCATCCCCAGCTCCCCCACGGTCGAGTCCGTCACCTCCAGAATATCATCCATCCATTTTGCCCTTGGTCGGCCCCTCTTCCTTTTGCCTTCCACTTTCCCCAGCATCAGCATCTTCTCCAGGGTATCCTGCCTTCTCATTATGTGGCCGAAGTACTTCAGTTTTGCCTTTAATATCATTCCCTCAAGTGAGCAGTCTGGCTTTATTTCCTGGAGTATGGACTGGTTTGATCTTCTTGCAGTCCAAGGCACTCTCAGAATTTTCCTCCACCACCACAGTTCAAAAGCATCTATCTATCTTCCTTCGCTCAGCCTTCCTTATGGTCCAGCTCTCACAGCCATAGGTTACTACAGGGAATACCATTGCTTTAACTATGCGGACCTTTGTTGTCAGTGTGATGTCTCTGCTCTTAACTATTTTATCAAGATTTGCCATTGCTCTCCTCCCAAGAAGTAGACGTCTTCTGATTTCCTGGCTGCAGTCAGCATCTGCAGTAATCTTTGCGCCTAGAAATACAAAGTCTGTCACTGCCTCCACTTTTTCTCCCTCTATTTGCCAGTCATCAATCAAGCTCGTTGCCATAATCTTGGTTTTTTTGAGGTTTAACTGCAACCCAGCTTTTGCACTTTCTTCTTTCACCTTCGTCATAAGGCTCCTCAACTCCTCCTCGCTTTCAGCCATCAAAGTGGTATCATCTGCATATCTAAGATTGTTAATGTTTCTTCCAGTGATTTTAACTCCAGCCTTGGATTCATCAAGCCCAGCACGTCGCATGATGTGTTCTGCGGACAGGTTGAATAGGTAGGGTGAGAGTATACAGCCCTGCCGTACTCCTTAACCAATCTTAAACCAGTCCGTTGTTCCGTGCTCTGTTCTTACTGTTGCTACTTGGTCGTTATACAGATTCCTCAGGAGGCAGACAAGATGACTTGGTATCCCCATACCACCAAGAACTTGCCACAATTTGTTATGATCCACACAGTCAAAGGCTTTAGAATAGTCAATAAAACAAAAATAGATGTTTTTCTGAAACTCCCTGGCTTTCTCCATTATCCAGCGGATATTGGCAATTTGGTCTCTAGTTCCTCTGCCTTTTCTAAACCCAGCTTGTACATCTGGCAATTCTCGCTCCATGAATTGCTGGAGTCTACCTTGCAAGATCTTAAGCATTACCTTACTGGCATGTGAAATAAGTGCCACTGTTCGATAGTTTGAACATTCTTTAGTGCTTCCCTTTTTTGGTATGGGGATATAAGTTGATTTTTTCCAATCTGATGGCCATTCTTGTGTTTTCCAAATTTGCTGGCATATGGCATGCATCACCTTGACAGCATCATCTTGGAAGATTTTAAACAGTTCAGCTGGGATACCGTCATCTCCTGCTGCCTTGTTATTAGCAATGCTTCTTAAGGCCCATTCAACCTCACTCTTCAGGATGTCTGGCTCTAACTCACTGACCACACCGTCAAAGCTATCTCCAATATTATTATCCTTCCTATACAGATCTTCCGTATATTCTTGCCACCTTTTCTTGATCTCTTCTGCTTCTGTTAGGTCCTTACCATCTTTGTTTTTGATCATACCCATTTTTGCCTGGAATTTACCTCCGATGTTTCTAATTTTCTGGAAGAGGTCTCTTGTCCTTCCTATTCTATTGTCTTCTTCCACTTCCGCACATTGCTTGTTTAAAAATAATTCCTTATCTCTTCTGGCTAACCTCTGGAATTTTCCATTGAATTGGGCATATCTCCCCCTATCACTGTTGCCTATTGCTTTCCTTCTTTCTTGGGCTACTTCCAGTGTCTCAGCAGACAGCCATCTTGCCTTCTTGGTTTTCTTTTTCTTTGGGACGTTTTTTGTTGCCGCCTCCTGAACAATGTTGTGAACTTCTGTCCATAGTTCTTCCGGGACCCTATCTACTAAATCTAGTCCCTTAAATCTATTCTTCACCTCCACTGCATATTCCTTAGGAATATTAGTGAGCTCATATCTAACTGAGCTGTGGGTCTTCCCTATTCTCTTTAGTCTGATTCTAAATTTTGCAATAAGAAGTTCGTGATCTGAACTACAGTCAGCTCCAGGTCTTGTTTTTACTGACTGTATAGATGTCCGCCACCTTTGGCTGCAAAGGATGTAGTCTATCTGATTCCGGTGTCGACCATCTGGTGAAGTCCATGTATAAAGTCGTTTTTTAGGTTGTTGGAAGAGAGCGTTTGTTATGCACAGTGAGTTGTCTTGGCAAAATTCTATCAGCCTATGTCCTGCTTCATTTTGTTGTCCCAGACCATGCTTGCCTGTAATTCCAGGTGTCGTCTGACTACCCACCTTAGCATTCCAGTCTCCTGTAATGAAAATAACATCTCTTTTTGGTGTATTATCCAGTAGGTGCTGCAGATCCTCATAGAACTGATCTACTTCTGCTTCTTCAGCATCTGTGGTTGGGGCGTATATTTGGATTACTGTGATGTTAAATGGCTTACCCTGAATTCGAATTGAGATCATTCTATCGTTTTTTGGATTGTATCCAAGCACTGCTTTAACCACTTTATTATTAATTATGAAGGCTACTTGTCTATGAAGGTTCTCAGTCATCCAGGTGGAATTGTTTGTAGCTTGAATCATGTCAACTGGATTTCTATTTTCTCAGAGGAAACGTTTCACTCCTTATCCAAGGAGCTTCTTCAGTCTGAGCAAAGTTGGTAAGGGAATCCTAAATATGTTTCTAGGTAGCTGTGTGACCTTACACCTGGGGCTAGGTCATGGTTATATTGAGATGTTATTTTTAAGTCCTTTTATCATCTAAAAGAGGATCGTTAAGATCACCATGCTGCTGTTGAGCTTGTGAAATGGTCTTAATCTTCCTAGGCACAGAAGACAAAGCAGGGAGGAAGATGGGGGAGAGATTGTGCCTGACGCCCCCACCTCTATTCAAGGAAAGATTTTCCAAGTTGGCATAAATGGATTCCTTGACCCCTCTCTCAAACCACCTATCTTCTCTGTCTAAAGTGTGAACATTAATGTCCTCAAATGAGTGTCCTTTTTCCTTTAGATGAAGATAAACTGCTGACTCTGGTCCTGTGGTGTTACTTCTCCTGTGTTGGGCCATCCTCCTGTACAAAAGTTGTTTGGTTTCTCCAATGTATTGTTCAGAGCACTCCTCACTGCACTGGAGTGCATAAACTACATTGCTTTTCTTGTGTTTTGGAGTTTGATCTTTGGGGTGTACAAGCCTCTGTCTCAGTGTGTTGGTGGGTTTGAAATATACAGGTATGTGGTGTTTGCCAAATATCCGTTTTATCTTTTCAGACACGCCAGCCATGTAGGGAATGACCAGGTTCTTTCGTTTACTCTGAGTCTCAGCCCTATCTGTCGCTGTTTTAGGTCTGGTAGATTTAGATTTGGTGAAGGCCCAATTTGGATATCCACAGGCCTTCAGGGCTGTTCTCAGGTGCTGATTTTCATTCTTTTTGGAATCCATGGAGGTGGGGATGGTTTCTGCTCTGTGTGACAATGTCCTGATGACTCCTAGTTTGTGCTGCAGTGGATGGTGGGAGTCAAACATCAGATATTGATCTGTGTGTGTGGGTTTCCTGTAGATCCCTATTTCTAGCTTGCCACCGGTCCCAATGAGGACTTCACAGTCTAGGAATGCCAGTCTGTTGTCCTTGGTGTCTTCTCTGGTGAAGCTAATGTTGGCATCTATAGTGTTTATATGGTCCGTGAAGGCCTGTACTTCCTGGGCCATGATTTTGACCCAGGTGTCATCCACATACCTAAACCAGTGGGTGGGCACCGTTCCCTGGAATGTGTTGAGTGCTTTCTTCTCCACTTCTTCCATGTATAAATTGGCCACAATGGGTGACACAGGAGAACCCATGGCACAGCGGTGTTTTTGTCTGTAAAAGTCACCTCTGTATGTGAAATAAGTGGTGTTAAGACACAGGTCCAGAAGATGACAGATCTGGTTTGGGTTGAGATGGCTTCTCCTTTCCAGGGTGCTGTCCTCTTCTAGTCTCTTCCTGACAGCGGATAGAGCATGAGTGGTGGGGATGCTGGTGAAAAGGGAGGACACATCAAAGGAGACCATAGTTTCATCTGTATCCAGTTTCAGGATCTTTGCTTTGGAAACAAATTCTTCCGAATTATGGATGTGGTGTTCAGAGTGTCCAACTAGAGGTGCTAGTATGGTAGAGAGGTGTTTGGCAATGTTGTATGTTACTGAATTGATGCTGCTGACTATGGGTCGGAGGGGTGTTCCTTCCTTGTGGATCTTAGGAAGTCCGTTGATGCAGGGGATGGCTTCTCCAGGATACAGACGGTGGTAGGTAATCCTATCGATGGAGCCATCATGTTCCAATTGTTTCAAACTGTCTATTACCTTTTTCTTGTAATTGTTGGTGGGGTCTCTTTTCAGTTTTTCATATATATGGTGATCCTCCAAAAGTGAGGTAATTTTATTGTGGTAGTCTGCAGTGTTTAGAACCACTGTACATCTTCCTTTTTCAGCAGGTAAAATGGTGATGGTTTCATCTTTGCTGAGGGCTGTCAGGGCTCTCCTCTCTTGGACGGTAAGGTTGGGGGGAGGAGGTTGAGCACTGGACAGAGCTGCAGATATTTTAAGCCGGAGTTGTTCTGCTTCCTCAAAAGGTAGGTGGTTGTTGTGGATGGCAGATTCTGTGGCTGTAATGAGCTCCACAACCGGAACTTGTTTGGGAGTGATGGCAAAATTAAGACCTTTGGCTAGGACATCTCTCTCTGGTTGGGTAAGTTCTCTGTCTGAGAGATTTTTCACCCACATGTTCTTTTTGTCCTCTGTGGTCCTGTTGTTGTTGTTCCTCCCAGCAGTTTCTCCAGTTCCTTGTTTCTGCTTGCTGCGAGAAAGAAGAATGTCAAATTTCTTAGTTTGCCTCTCCTTTGTCTTGTGATGCTGGGCCAGCTGTACTATGTATGTATGTATGTATGTATGTATGTATGTATGTATGTATGTAAAAGGACTTAAAAATAACATCTCAATATAACCATGACCTAGCCCCAGGTGTAAGGTCACACAGCTACCTAGAAACATATTTAGGATTCCCTTACCAACTTTGCTCAGACTGAAGAAGCTCCTTGGATAAGGAGCGAAACGTTTCCACTGAGAAAATAGAAATCCAGTTGACATGATTCAAGCTACAGACATATGAAGGCTACTCCATTTCTTCTGTGGTCCTCTTGTCCACAGTAGTAGATCTGGTGGTCATCTGATGTGAAGTGGCCCATTCCAGTCCATTTCAGTTCACTGACACCTAAAATGTCTATATTTAATCTTGACATCTCACCAATAACCACATCCAATTTGCCCTGGCTCATAGATCTTACATTCCAGGTTCCTATGGTGTCTTGATCTTTAGAACATCGGATTCGTCGTTCACCACCAGCACCGTCGGCCACTAGCCGTCCTTTCGGCTCTGAGCTAGCTGCATCATCACATCTGGGGCTAGTTGAACGTATCCTCTGTTCCTCCCCAGTAGCATTTTGACCATCTTCCGACCTGGGAGTCCCATCTTCCGATGGTATACCGACATATCTCTGGTTGTACTGATCCATTTAGTTTTCACGGCAAGAATACTGGGGTGGGTTGCCATTACCTTCCCCAGGGATCGTATTTAGTCTGACCTCTCTGCCACGACTTTCCTGTCTTGGGTGTCCCTTCACGGTTTAGCTCATGGTTTCATTGAGGTGCTCAAGCTCCAGCACCACGACAAGGTAACAATCTCCTTTGCTGGAGGTGTATTCCTTATGGGGTGCTAAAATGTTTTAGCCTCGTTATGGAACAGAAGTGCACATCCTAATGCAACTGGTCTGCATTTGGTTCCTAAAATCTTAGGTGTAGCCCCACAGACATCCAAAGGTGGTCTAAATTAGAAGGGGAAAAAAAGTATTAAATGAATAATTGGTGAGGAATCCTATTAGTTATATTGAATTTAGTTTTAATCTTGGCCCCACCGACTTTTCTACGGATTGCAGCCCCTGGCACCCTAGGAAAGATGCAGTCACTTGTTTCATGCAGTGCCCATCCGCACTGACTCAACCACCATTCATAACATCAGATCATATCCTAGATTCAGATGAACTTTGGTGCCTATTTTAAAATGAATTATCTAAACATTTGCATTCATTCACTGATCAACTTTACAACCAGCATGTGGAAGCTACTTCTACATGAAACCAATTCTGTGTGTGGCAATTGTTCCACATAGTGGTTGAGAAGGGCTCCCCAGATGGATTACTTTCATGGAGTGGGGAGAGTTTCCAGTGATACGATGCCTTTGACACCCTTAGGAACATCTGGTGGTTCTGAGATTCTATCTGGCAAATGGTCTTGCAATATATAGCTGGCATGTGGAAAAGCCATCAAACAGATGTTCCTTGAATCTCCTCTCCCCTCCCCCCCCCCGTTTTTGTGAACAGCACTCTTTGTACATATTTTAAGAAATGAAAAGAAGACTCAGAGAAAGCCAGTTACTTTGATGATATGTGGCGCAGTTCAGTAAAAGACCTCAGCAGATGAATGAGCAGAGGAAGAGGCTGTGTGGAGCCTCTCCCCTTCAACTACAGTGAATCCACGCATACATGTGCATACCAGATCCCTCTCTTGAAAGTAGCTGCTCTGGTGGCTGCTTGAAGGCTCTGCTCCGGAGAATTTGCTGTCTAACGCTCAGTACTGGGGAGAGGAGAGGAGGTTAGCCACTTGTCCTTTCACTGAGAACGTGCCCTTCTTTAGGTCTGGGGATGGCAGCAAATTCCCAGTTTAAAAGCCATGGCCCAGTAGCAGGTCACATGCTTTGCATCCAAAAAGCCTCAGGCTTCATCTTCGGCAGCTCCAAATAGGACAGCGCAAGCATCCTGCCTGGAACCCAGCCTGTCAGTGTGGGCCATACTGAAACTGATGGGCCATTAATTTGACTCTGTATAAGGCAGCTTCTCTGTTTCTGTTTGAGTTGACTATCTGCCAACTCCAAAGGAGTTGAATCCGTTCCTCTATCACTCACTCTTCTGTTGGTCTTGCAGATATAGATGAATGTGCACTCTCATTGCACAGCTGCGCTAGGGGAACAACGTGCGTTAACACAGGAGGAAGCTTTCAGTGTGTCAAGCCAGAGTGCCCCAAGACCGATGGAAATGTCAGCTATGTGAAAACATCACCATTGTAAGTATAAAGAGACATGAGATTTCCCCAACATGGTGCCCTTCAGATGAGTTAGATTACAACTCCAGTTGTTCCCAGTCTCTGGCAGGCAGTATGTGGAAAAAGCTGCTTCCACAACAGAAATCTGCATTAAGCCATGCTTTTTTTATGTGTGTATTTTCTGTAAAAACGGGCTACCATTATAAAAATACAACCATCTTATGCCCTCCCCCCAGTTAATTAATTTGAAATACCATTATTAAATAGTGGCTTTTAAATGGTGGCTAACCACTTGAAGCTTCTCTATGGGTTGATTTCTCACTGAAGATTTAGCATGAAACTGGCATCATTTACAATTTTCAGTGTGATTTCACTATGTCAGAGCTTTCCAAACTTTTCATGTTGGTGACACACATTTTAGACATGCATCATTTCGCGACACACTCTTACAGCAGGGCACAAGGCAGGCACTAGGACCTGCGCAGAATCACAGCAGGCTTGGAGGCAGCAAGGCACAAGGCAGGCACTAGGACCTGCGTGGAATCCTGGCAGGGCAGGTTTGGAGGCAGCAAGGCACAAGGCAGGCACTAGGACCTGTGCAGAATCCTGGCAGGGCAGGTTTGGAGGCAGCAAGGCACAAGGCAGGCACTAGGACCTGCGTGGAATCCTGGCAGGGCAGGTTTGGAGGCAGCAAGGCACAAGGCAGGCACTAGGACCTGTGCAGAATCCTGGCAGGGCAGGTTTGGAGGCAGCAAGGCACAAGGCAGGCACTAGGACCTGCGTGGAATCCTGGCAGGGCAGGTTTGGAGGCAGCAAGGCACAAGGCAGGCACTAGGACCTGCGCAGAATCACAGCAGGTTTGGAGGCAGCAAGGCACAAGGCAGGCACCTGCGCGGAAGCACAGCAGGCTTGGAGGCAGCAAGGCACAAGGAAGGGAGTAGGACCTGCGCAGAATCACAGCAGGTTTGGAGGCAGCCAGGCACAAGGCAGGCACTAGGACCTGCGCAGAATCCTGGCAGGGCTCGGAGGCAGCAGCAGCCGCAACACACCCAGACACTGCAGCCGACACACTAATGTGTCCCGACACACAGTTTGGAAAGCTCTGCACTATGTCATTGTTGGCTTCGTGGGGTAAACCAGATAGGAATCACAACCAGATGAGCTAATTCTACTTTATTGTAAAGCTGCATTGACAGAATCTTGCAGGTCTGAAAGTACATTTCTCTCCCCCCCCCCTTCTCCTTTACAGCCTGAGAAACTAGGGTGGGTCTCTTCTGAGCCTCTTGCCCCACCCACTATCTAGCTGCGGGCTATGCTGTCTCTTATCTGACCATTCCCTTGGCAGCATCTCTTTGCCCAGTCTCCCAAGGTCCTTCTCACATGTCATTACAGTCATAGGTGTGTAATTTTGGGGTCTGTAGGTACATTGGCATTTTTAAAGTGTCACAAAGTAGCTCTCATGCATATGCATATAATAACAAAAAGTTACTATTTATCCCACTTAAAGATATGATTTGATTTCACTTTCAGCAGTTGTTCTGAGATTTGTCAGGGCTACAGTTCCTTGAATTAGAAGCTTCCTCCTAATTCATTTCTTTTGAAGTAGCTCATTAGAGGTGTTTTCTTTGCTCATTATTCTCCTTTCATGTTCCAAGGGAAAAAACATTTCAATTAGTAATTATGAATTAAAAATGAAATTTATTTATTTATTTTATTTATTTGTCCAACTTCTATCACTGCCCATCTCCCCCCACAAAGGGTTTGTGGAAATGAAATGAAATGAAAGCTATCACAATATTAAATAGGGTTTCGGTTGGGACATTAAATAAGAGATAAATAATTAAAGTAGCCACTTCCCCAGTATCACACAAACATACACAACACACTCAGAACTGATCAATCAGTCGAAATTCAGGAATATGGCAGTCACAAGTGAACACCTAATACATACGTAGCTTTCCAAACTGTGTGTTGGGACACATTAGTGTGTCGGCTGCAGTGTCTGGGCGTGTCGGCTGCTGCCGCCTCCGAGCCCTGCCAGGATCCCGCGCAGGTCCTAGTGCCTGCCTTGTGCCTTGCTGCCTCCAAACCTGCTGTGATTCCACGCAGGTCCTAGTGCCTGCTTTGTACCCTGCTGTAAGAGTGTGTTGCGAAATGATGCATGTCTAAAAAGTGTGTCACCAACATGAAAAGTTTGGAAAGCTCTGATTTAATAATTATTCAGGCATTTTAAAAGAAAGTAGAAAGAAAGAGCGCATGGCTGGATCTCCATGCACTACATCACTGTATGGACATTCATCATCTGCCATACCATGATCACCCCTCGTTGTCACCTGGGTTCTTCAGTAACTGAAGAGAGAAGGAGGAAATCATTACTGGTCAGAAAATCCACAGTGATTGTGGATTCCGAAATGCCTTGTAAAGCTGAGATCAAAATGAATAACTTGACGGTTAAGCTATTTGTGTTTGTTTGATCATTGACCATATAGGGGCGTGGTGGCTCAGCGGGTAAGACGCCAGGCTTGTCGATCGGAAGATCGCAAGTTCGGAGGTTCGAATCCCTAGCCCTGCGTGTGGAGTGAGCTCCCGCACTAGCACCAGCTCTTGCCAACCTAGCAATTCGAAAGCATGCAAATGCAAGTAGATTAATAGGTACCACTTTGGTGGGTAGGTAACAGCGTTCCGCGTGCGTCATGCCGGCCACATGACCGTGGAAGCGTCTTCGGACAACGCTGGCGCTTCGGCTAACAAACGGAGATGAGCACCGGCCCCTAGAGTCGGACACGACTGCACAAATGTGCGGAAACTTTATAACAACTTGTATCTCGGATTACTCAATATAAATATTTTCCCTCCAGTCAGTAAGATTAGTTGTTGTGTTTTCTTTGATATGTGGCCAAAACATACCATGCCTTAATTAGTCATCCTAGCCATGTGGAGAAAATGCAGCTTTGTTTAAATTTAGACAACATTCTGGGTACAATCCAGCCAATGTGAAGTACCTTTAAGCCTTATTGATTTTGGTGGGAGAGCTAATCTTATGATTAAACTTCTTGCTTTGGAGTCAGTTGGTCATTAAAATGACCCAACTCTGACTTAATTTTCCTCTTTAACTTTAATATGTCTGGATAAATCATTACTATCTTAGGAATTCTGCGTTATTAGGCCAGAAATGTAATTGTTAATATAACAACAGTTCAAATTTCATGTAATATTGTGGAGGTTTTATTAGATTATTTCAGACCATTTTACTCTGATCTACTGAAGGAAATCCATGTTTTAGATGGTGCCAGAGAAGAGGGCAAAAGATAGGGAGATGTGTAGCACCCCAGCAGCCATACTTTATGGAAGATCCTCCAAATTTAGAATGACCGCACAAAAAGTGGGTATTAAAGAGAATTTCTCTGTCTCCACTGCTGTATTCTTGGTGAATTTGGACAGTTTCCTAATTCTAAATAGAAAATATTTGAAAGGGGGGGACCTTGTGTTTCTTTCAGATAAATACAAACATTTGTCCAGCCACTGGTACCCATGGGTCCTTGAAGGAAAGGCACAATTATATGTTCAAATCTTACCCAAATGTATGTTATCTTTTTTATGCCTACCTCAATATTTTATTCTGGTACTGCTGCCACTCCACAGATGGAAATAATTTTGCACATATAAATTCCTTTGCTGGATTGGAAACCTTGTAAACAAAGTCTGCTTTTATGCATGCTAATCCAAAGATATAACATCTGGCACAAGTATATTCCCTATTTGCAAAGATCCATATAAAGAGGACTGCATTTCTGTTTTGGTAATATGGGGGGAACATTATCCCCATTTGTTATTTCTAATGACTAGCTAAATGCAATGCCCAGTTACCATAAGACCTTTGACACATTAATCTATTATGCAACTTTCTGATCCCCATATGTAACTCTAAAGGAATGTGGAAGCTCTCAAGTGCTACAGAACTCACCATCAAACAAATTTACATGAAAAGGAGGGGATAAGGGAAGAAGCAGAACAAGTTTTAAAAAACTATTTTAATTTTTGAACTTTCCTGCTTCTTTTCTATTCCTCAGTTTTTATGTCCATTTGGATGGTCCTAATAAAGGTATAAGAGAGCCAGCTTGGTGTAGTGGTTAAGACACTGGGCTAGAAACCAGGAGACAGTGAGTTCTAGTCCCTCCTTAGGCACAAAGCCTGCTGGGTGACCTTGGGCTGGTCATTCAATCTCAGCCCTAGGAAGCAGTCAATGGCAAACCACTTCCAAAATCTTGCCAAGAAAACTGCAGGGATGTGTCCAGGCAATCACCAGGAATCAAAACTGACTCCAAGGCACCAAAATAATAATAATAAAGGTATTATCAAATTATGCAGTTTGGATATTTCTTCTTCTTAACCAACATGACTTAAAAAATAATTGTAGAAGTACAGTATCTAATTAGCCTCAAATAATAAATGGAAATAAAATTGTTGGATTCTCTGTATCTTTCCAGGGATCCAAACGTTGTTGTTGTTGTTCTTTTCTTTCCTTCATAGTCAATGCGAACGGAACCCATGTCCCATGGACAGCAGATCATGCCATCAAGCCCCCAAGACGATCTCCTTCCATTATCTCCCTCTGCCATCCAACCTCATCACTCCCACTCCTCTCTTCCGCATGGCAACTGCCTCGGCCCCTGGACGGCCTGGTCCTGACAGTTTGCGGTTTGGGATTATAGGAGGAAACAGCCGAGGACATTTTGTGATGCAGCGCTCGGACAGGCAGACAGGAGAACTCATGCTGGTGCAAAGGCTACAAGGGCCTCAGACCATAACAGTTGAGGTTGAGATGTCCGAGTACCTGGACCGCACCTTCCAAGCTAAGCATGTTTCCAAAATTACCATCTTTGTGTCAGTTTATGAGTTTTAAGGAAGTTGGTTCAGCATGGGAGGAAAACACAGTATTTCCAGGCTTTTCATCAGGAACCATTTCTTTTGTTTAACCATTGGCTCACATGCCACAGTCTCCAGAACCAGGAATGACATCAAGCATGGCTTGGCTTTCTGGGTGCTCACCTGCATTAATATCAGCCACTTCTTCTCAGCACTGCTGGCATGTAGCCTTTCTGCTGCTATCCTAACACATCTTTAGATGGCCTGAACTCCTTGGAGGAAGGGGAGAAGAGCAATGCAACTTAGTACCAATTGTTGCTTCAGCCACACTCTAGCCCATCTAGCTTCGACTCGCCCTTTGTCAGCCAACGCAGCATGTTGCACATGTAGACAGCCTGTCCTTAACAAGGCTACCTGCATCCCAGGAGACTTCAGTAAAGGGGAATACATGATCCCTCCCTGGACAATGTGCACATTATTACTGTAAGAGATGCCATTCCTATTTTGTAACATTGCTGTATAGTGTTATGTGTTGACTGGCCTCAGAAAACAGATGCCTATCAATGGAATGAGTATTGACTTGGAGGTAAATCTGATTTTTATCAGACTTCTTTCCTAGTAAATGCATGTTGGACTATACCAGTATTTCTCAACCTTGGCAACTTTAAGATGTCTGGACTTCAACTCCCAGAATTCCCCAGCCAGCATGTTGAAGTTGAAGTCCAGACATCTTAAAGTTGCCAAGGTTGAGAAATACTGGACTAGACTGCACATTTCTCTAACAGAAGTATTGTACTTCAGGCCCATAAAGCTTCAAAGAAATGAACCCTTGCCACAAATTCAATACTTCAGAACTCAAATTGAATGTTTCCTTTTCTGTCTCTGAAGTACAACTTTCAGCGAGGCTGTGAAGAAACCAGTTTTTCAGCCTGGATGATGTACTTCATTTAATACCATATAATACTATACCATTACCGAAATTAGTATTTCTTTCACAGTACTCTTTTGTAATCTAGTAACATGAATTTAGCATGAGTTTGGAAAATACTCTCTTACTTTTGTTTGTTAGCCAAAAAAATTAGCAGTATAACAATGTGTTTGTGACTCCCCCAGTAATTTGTTTCTGCTCCACTATAATGAAAATATTATTTTCTTTCAAATATTTTATTTGGGCAAAGAAATGTAGGGGAAAACGCACTTATTAAACACAACTTTGTATTTTTCAATGAATGTTTTAGATTTTCTTTTTTTTTTTAATCTTTAGATATACCTCTTGGAACTTGATCATAGAAATGGAGATTTAATAGACAAATCTGTCTATTCAGTCAAATTCGTCTTGTTTATTTAGTCTCCAGGCTGGCTTTTTTTTTTTTTTTTTTTTCCATAAGTAAATAAAAAAGACTCTCCATAACTACCAAAACCAATTTCAGTAAATTTTTAGAAGTCTGTCTCTCATAGTGTTCCACATTTATCAAACACCAACTTCTAGGACGATTTTCCATCCGGACTGTTGTCCACATAGGAGTTCTGGGGGTAGAGTTAACACTGTTGTTCCCATAGGGAATTTTAGGTTCTGAGTGGCTTTTAGTTTAAATTTCTGATTGGCTGGGAATATCTATCTGCATTTTTTCACAAGTCAGCTGAGATGGACTGAGAATAAATAAAGTTTAACACTAAACAAGCAGTGCGTTGCTCAGATAGAAGAGTCAACGGGACCCCTGCTGGCTCCGTGATTGGTGCTGGGCTCCAAGCTGCACTATCATCCTTAGTCCAATTGCACTGCTGATGCCCCAGAGTGAGGAAACTCAGAAGTAGTTCCCCGTAGCTGTGAAATGTGAGAGATGTCTGGACCTGTTTGTCAGAATTGCCCGTTTATGATCACTGACATTTTAATAACTCTGACTGGTTGCCAGATGATCCCTGTTGCCTAGAGAATCTTTGTCTTTGGCTGTTGTTTCTCTTATTTTCTGCTGTAGGCTTTTTCACTGAAGATTTCTAGTTCTAACTTAAAATAATGGGCACCCTGCTCTCATTTCAAACTACCAAGCCTCCCTCTCCCCAAAAAACCCACTTACATGATCCTGTCTAGCCATCAATCCCTATTCAAATAACAAGACGAAAATCTACAGGAAACGTTTCTCAGTTGCCTGCCATATAAATCTATAATCAGCTTTCAAGTTACAACTGAAATGACAGGCTGCTGAAAATAAAGCTACCAGTGAGAACTAGATGGGAAAGCAAGTCTGGGCCAACAATACAAAAGAGTTATTTTTAAAAAAAAATTATTGATGTTCTAGCTCTCATCTTCATCCAGTTCCTTTATGGAAAGCTATCTCAAAACATTTACATCACTGAAGTGACTAAGGCATTGGCTAGGAAGCCTAAACTGGTGAAGTCATTGGCCCAGAGAACCAAAGGAAACAAAATGTTCCCGTTGGTGTATAGACCTGTCTCTATAGGCTTCCCACACAACAACGCTTCCCATCACGGTCCAGGCCAAATCTTACAAATGGGCCATCACTGCTTTCCAAGGGATTGGCTTAAGATGGTAGGCATTTGAAGGCTTACTAGCTAGCTTATTTCCTACTACAAGTCAAATCCTAATACAATACATTTGTGTGTGTGTGCCAAAAAGGCAGACATAGAAGTGCAAAGTGAGTTGCCCCTGCATGTGTGTGGCCACGAAATGAGGATTCAGTAGAGAACTCATACATAAATTCTTGAACACAAAGATCTACTTCTGCTCACCACCACCACTGAAAGGCAGAGGTCCCAAGCCGCCTCTGTTCAAAACCCTCCACGTTGTCACATCCTAATCCTACTGCCTGCTTTGTTAGTGCCTACAGCCACCATTTGGTATCCATCTTGTAGGACTCTCACAATCTGTGCTGCCTTTCTGGTGATTAAAAAATCAAAATGCGTAAGTTGAAATAATTTATATAGTGTTACTTCCTGGCCATACAGCATAAAGGAATTGTGGCTAGAAGATTCAGCTCTCCTCGCATCCCCAACAACCTTGGGAGATACACCAATCCCACAGGAGATAAACAAAATAAAATGAAACATTTAAAAATGATGACATGTAAAACATCTTTTCTAACTTTAAATGTGAAAATGCAAACATTCAGCATGGAAGAAGATAAATTACAGAACTGATCAGATCACAGTCATACATCACCATACAAATTGGTTAAAACAGAGCTTTCCAAACTGTGTGTCGCGACACGTTAGTGTGTCGGCTGCAGTGTCTGAGTGTGTTGCGGCTGCTGCTGCCTCCAAGCCCTGCCAGGATTCCGTGCAGGTCCTAGTGCCTGCCTTGTGCCCTGCTGTAAGAGTGTGTTGCAAAATGATGCCCTACTGTAAGAGTGTGTCGCGAAATTATGCATGTCTAAAATGTGTGTCAGCAATATGAAAAGTTTGGAAAGCTCTGGATTAAAAGAAAGCTAAAGAGGAAATTACAAAAAATATATGAACTGTGAACCCAGCAACTGTCTTAGTCTTGTGAATAGACTTGTTAATTCAAATGCATTTTAATCTCCTTCTCCAACTCCTCAGCCATTGTGAACCAGGTATACAACTGCCATTTTGAGAAACAAAATCTGAGAATCAGGCAACTACTGTACTTAATATACATTCATTCTCAGAAATAAAGTGTGAAAGAACATGGTATCCTTGGAATTTCAAGTCCTGAAAGTTTGAGGTTCTTTAAATTAGTGAATTTGTTCCAGTTTACACCTAGGAAGTGTACATATATTTGATGTGTTATTTAATATGTAGGTCATATCAGGTATTTTATCAAATACTATATTTGCCTATCTCCTGTTCTAACATGAGCTATCATGTTAAAATGGAATGCAACCGGTGTAAAGGTAGCCTTTGATCAGTGCTCCATTTATGGAACCATACATTTCTTCAAGGAAATTCCACAAGGTGTGGTGCTGGATACCAGCTGGGCTGGCTTCAAAAAAGGGTTGGACCAATTCATGGAAGTCATGGGGATCAATGGCCATGAGCCTGGAGGGCAGTGTGACTGCCCCTGAAGGCCACCTGCTGGGAGACTAGTGGGCTTCCTTGTGCAGTTGGCTGGCCACTGCGAGAACAGACGGCTGGACGAGATGGGCCTGGGCTCTGACCCAGCAGGGCACTGCTTATGGTCTTACTTGTACACAGCCAGATGACGTGGGGAGGCCCTCAAAGCAGCTCCCCTATGCCTTGGTGGATTTCTTTTCTTCTCTTTTTTCTTTTCGAGTAGCAGATTCAGAGATGTACTTTGCTAACACAACAAAAGGTTTTGTATAGCACTCATGTTCAAACCAAAGGCACTTTCAATATTTGACTTAGAGCTGAGGCATGCAAAGTTTTCTACATAATTGTTTTAACAGTACAGTCCTATGGTTAAAACTACTTGATATCAAAGGAAACACACTGCATGAGAGAAGATAAGCGATGTACAGAGTTCATACATAGAACAATTTAACACTAATATCTTTTCTCTCCATGCTCCACTGTGAGAACAGACTGCTGGACGAGATGGGCCTGGGCTCTGACCCAGCAGGGCACTGCTTATGGTCTTATTATAATTTATAAAAGAATTCACTTTTCTAACCATCATGGATCAAAAATCATATCACATGATTCACAGATGTGAAGAATAGGCAGAAAAAATATGTTCCCCAGCCCCAAGCATAAATTTTCCTTAGTTCTTCTTTGTCATCTACCATCTTAAGCCTTTCCAAGATGATTTTTCTAACAAGAAAGGTGGAAACTACATAATGATGCTCAGGGTTGGGAAGCCAAGTCTTATGAAGAACAGTTGAAAGAGATGTACAGTATCTGTTTAGTCTGAAGAAGAAAAGATTAAATTGTCTTCAAATATCTAAAGAACTCTCATTCATAAAAGGGAGCAGATTTGTTTTCTGTCAGTCCAGAGAACAGAAAATGAGCCAATAAACCTTATTTACAAAGAATAAACAATAAAACTGTCATGCAGAACTCCGTTCCATCTGGAAGGACAAAATATTTACAGTTAATAATTGCTTCCTTCCTTTTACTGTCTGTTAGTTTTTATTGGTGTGTCCCTTGGAGAGGAATTCAAAAGAAGAACAAAAAAGAAAGAATAATAACTTAGTTATGTTTAGGCTTTTTGTCTTTAAAAAGTCAAAATAAACCATTTGTTTTCACTCTTCTGGAATGCTTTCTTAATATTTAGCTTTGGAATGTAATTTCAAAATTCAAAAAAATTTCCATGCCAAATCATTTCATTGCAGGACTCCAGCAATGTATATCCTGAAGACCATTAGTGGGCACCTAGGACCACTGAATGGAGCAGAGCGTATAACAGCAAAGAAACACGCACACACAGAAAGGAGTTTTTATCTTAATAGCATTAATGAGCATCCTAGAGAAATATAGGTTATTGATCTTAAGCACATAGCCCACACAAGCATAAAGAATTACACACTTAGACAACGTAGGTTACAAAAAGTAAGTACAAAAGAGTTCTTATGTTTATTTGGTCCAGTTACATCCATTTCAGTAGAAATGATTCTTCTTTGGTCCCCTAAACTTTGTGGACCCCTGGCCCTATGTTCCTTCCATGGCTGCATGGAGAAAAGGGAATATTCTGGAGCTGAGGCCTAGCGCATGGCCTCTCCATGGAAGGACCAGCAGCCGCATGCTCCTTCCATGGTGGAAGAATCAGAGAGAAAGAGGAAGTGAGAGGGGCAACAAGCAGCTTCCTCTAGAAGCACAGTGTTTGCCTCCTAGAGCAATCACCCATATGCTAATGAGGCATGCTGATTTGCTGGAACCTCCAACATATCCATCACTAAACAATCATCCTTGAGAGAGTTGAGGATTTAGAGAAGCTGAATCTAGGCAACTTTATTTGTCCTCCCACCCACTTTGTGCATAGGTTACAAGCATTAGGGCTGTGCAGCACTTTGGATACAATTCCAAAAAGGTGCTTTTAATGCACAAAAGCATGAATGTAGCACCTGTCTGCGACTCTTAAGCAACCATGCCTTTTCCTCAGATTATACAGCTGCCTCTTCAGCTGCCACATGAAAAGATTTTGCTACTTAAAGAGTTGAAAATAGGTACTGTATGCTCTGATGTATTTTTCTGGAAGTTTTGACCTCCAAAACACTGTTAAATCCTATTGAGTATTATATATGGCGGGTTAAGAACAAGATTCTTATATCAAGCACCTGGCCCACAATTTTCTCCTGTGCAGAAGGATCAAGGATTCCCTTTATGGAGAAATAAAAATTCAAGATTACAGGCAACATTGTCTGCTCTCTTCTGGCTTCAGAGCAGTGGGATCTCTTAAAGGAAGAGCTCTGTATTGTTGTTTAGTTTCAACATGACTTGCCTTTTTGCTATCCTTGGTCCTGAAAACTTGCAAAATGTACATCACTTACAATTGCTGGCTCAGGCAACCCCCTTCTGAGATCAGCCAGATATCTGTATAGACCCATACTTGACCATGACATTCAATTGGCTTTCTCCTTCAAAGCATGTCCCTCCCAGATTGCTGTTGCCTTTGGTGGGAAAGTGATTAGAAGATGGTACTGATATGCAGATTCTAAAAAACTTGCTGCGGAACAGTCCTTCAAGTCAACAGAGGACTATCCTAAAGCAAATTCTCTTGCTTGCACTAAAATCATGTACTCCATCTTCTAGCACTTGTTCCTTGTTTCAATTATAAGTTGCTGAATTTGGTTAACTTAGGATGCTACCCATATATTACATTATACTTCTTTTTATGGCAGTAATCCTATCCCAATGGTCTGGGGAGAAGTCTCATTGAACTTAAATGGGGTCACTAGACATATACAGAGTGCATTTTGGAAAAATGAAGCATCAGGTCATTACACAATGAGGGCAGCCTTGCTTGAGCATCCCTTTACACTCATACAGTTGATTTGGGCAATAGACCTCACTGTATTATTGGCTAGAAGTGTTATGGCTACAGTAGCCTTCCTCATCCTGGCACTGAGGGAATTCTAGGAACACGTTCTAGGGAATTCTAGTCCCAACACATCTGGATGGTGCCAGATTGGGTAAGTTTGGACCATAGCAAAACAAAAAACAAAACAAAACAAAAGTAACTGAAAGTACAGTGAGTCTGATATTTGTCATCATTGGAGAGAAGGAAGCTAAATGCCCAATAAAAATCCTATCAGAAGCCAGCCAAATAAGATTTAATAGAGCCAGATCTATAGCATAATTAATACCCATAATTCTGGGTTGGGTTCACACTTTGTGCTAAGTCATGGCTTAACCAATATTTTTTAAAATAAAATATTTATTTATTTAATTTTTATCATTGGGAAGGGTCATAGAACAGCTATAAACTATGATTTACACACTATAAAAGTATTGGTGTACACAAAACACTAATCCAGTATATGTCGCTTGTTTGTAACTTAACACAATGTTTGAGGGTCCTGATCTAAAAAGGAAGAACCACAACCAAAAAACCTGAGAGAGACAACATATTTCTAAGAAGAAAGTATTAGGGACGGAGTTGTAAGCAGCAGAGACTGGAGAGCACAGGGTCAAAATCTGAGTTCCAGACTGGGCAGATCATTGCTCAGGCCAAATGATGAAGATCTACTGCTATTCTTGGGAAATATAGCTATGGAGTCCTTGGTGCTCTCTGAGCCTTGTTGTTTTCTTGCAGACGTTTCATTGCCAGGCTGGGCAACATCTTCAGTGCGAAAAGGGAGTGGGACTTGCTCTCTGTTTATGTACCATGGCTTGTCCTGCCTGTGTTGGTGGGGGTGTTGTACTCTCCTTGGTAGTTCCTTGATTGGGTTGTTGTTTGCTGCTTGGTTGATTGACTTGGTTGAAATAGAGCTATGCTTGGATCTGAGGGAACAATACTACCCCTTTTTCTCCTATGCTGCTGTCCTAAACACCTCACTAACAAGTAAACCAAAAGACTCCTGATCCCAGTCCAGACAACACTCAAGAAATGAACAAAAGTGCAGGTACAGTACTTTTTTCAGCACAATTATCAATGCAAGAATTTTCATTGGGTCATATTTTCTTGCAGGAAAACAGAACATTACAAGGTTATCAATTACTCTGATTCTCTGCATTCTAGTAATATCACTTTTCCTTCCACTTGAAATGAAAAGAGGAAATTTCTATTGCTCCACTTGAAATGAAAAGAGGAAATTTCTATTGCTTCACAACTGTAGATATTCCATCTTCAAGATAATAAAGAATCCACAAACACTTTCTACATCTTATACTACATAGCAGAAGCTGTTTTAAAGAAAGGGCACTACTGCATTCAGTTGCACACAGAAGTCTGCCTTTCGTACAATTCCCGCAAGCAGTATATTTAAAGTTGGAAGAAACTGATCAGAAAGTAGCAGACACATGCTTTTATGTGCATTTTTAAAGTTTCATTTTTTTTCTAATTTGGCAAAAAAAAAGTAGTCAACTTTGGCATGACCACCCCTAATAACTGAGAATTTCTTTCTTTCTTTATATTTATTTAAATAATTTATATGGACACCCATTTCACAGCTGTGACTCTGGGTGGTGTACAAAGATTAAAACCCAGCAATTAAAACAATAGCCTACGGTGCCCTGGATGAATGACACCTTCCAATCATAAAAACACATGAACAACAGGGATAGCCTAACCTCCTGGCCCGAACACCTGGGGAAACAGCCAGGTCTTCAGAGTCTTATGAAAGGCCAATAGGGTCAGTGTCATCTCCAGATCTCCAGGAGATGCTATTCCAGAAGGCAGGCACTGCCACAGAGAAGGCATTTGATTCAAGCTCCTCCATATCAAAGCAAAATTCTAAATTCACATATTATGCTACCTGGGGAAACAGCCAGGTCTTCAGAGTCTTATGAACACCTGGGGAAACAGTCAGGTCTTCAGAGTCTTATGAAAGGCCAATAGGGTCAGTGTCATCTCCAGATCTCCAGGAGAAGGCAGGCACTGCCACAGAGAAGGCATTTGATTCAAGCTCCTCCATATCAAAGCAAAATTCTAAATTCACATATTATGCTACGCAATAGTTTAGTTAGCCATGATTTCTTGACTAATCCACTTAACAGTTTGGCTTACGTTTCATACTTCAGCCATGATTGATAAACCACTGTAGCAAATCCAAATTTGATATACAGTAAGCCAAATACATGCCAACTATATTGTGGCTTAGTGTGATCTGAAAATCTAATCACTATGTGAACCAGCCTGCTGCACTATACTGTAGATGTGTGCGATCCAAAATTCTCAGCAGAATGCCCATTGAAAAGTAAAGTCTCCTTTGAGTTGGAGTCCTGTTGACTTCATAGATATACTTAGATATTTTTCTTGGCATGATATGGAAGTGGTTTCTCCTGGTCTCCTTCCAGGATGATTTTTCAACTTTCCAGACTAGCCTACAGCCTTGGTATTCCCTGGAGCAGAGGTTTCCAAACTGTGTGTCGCGACACAAAAGTGTGTCGCCACAAACAGTCTAGTGTGTCGCCACACAACCCGGAAGCGCTGATCATCATCAGCGCTTCCGGGTTTTCCCGTGGCGACACACCAACGGCGACACGCAAAAACCCGAAAGCGGCAGCAGCGCTTCCGGGTTTTTGCGCGCTACCGCAACGGCGGCACTTCCGGGTTTTCCTGCGGCGACACACCAACGGCGGTTGGTGTGTCGCCGCGGGAAAACTTTGGAAAGCCCTGCCCTGGAGGCACAGTGTGCCTGTACTGCTTGCATACATTTGGAGTCACAGACCCAATACATTTCTAGTGAATGAATGGGGAAAGCTGGCAATAGAAGTGCATATATTTAGCAAATGTATTTTTCCCAAGGACTGTTAATAGGCACAGTTTTGCTTTGGACAGAATATTAACATATATTGCTCACAAGTTTTCCTGTTTTGCAATTCTTAGTGTCATGTCTATCCCTATATGATACGAGGTAGCTGTTATGGGCTTTATATTTATTACCCATTTATGGCTCAAATACCTCAAACAATGAAGGAGCCACTACTGAGCTTTCTGCCAGGCCCTTTGCTTTGGCTGATTATTGAAGCATAGCTGCTAGAACCTGTTCTTCTTTGCTTTAATGTATCCTGCAGAGTAATGATGCCAAGAACATATTACCCTGAAGCATAGCATAACAAGAAATAAACAGAGGATCTTTACAGCTGTCTTTTTAAAACACCAAAATTTGGATGACAGCAAGAACTATCAAAGACTTCGGGTTCAAAAAGGAGGAAACACTTGATTGCTATCATCTTATATGTAGCTCAAGGCATTTCCAAACCATCAAGGGCTTTGGTTTTTAATGTAATCAAACCAATGCAAATTTGTTTCCTATGCACATCCACTTACCTTTTCTTGGGGGAACACTCAAAGTACTAATTTTGTACTTGGAGAAAAACACTCATTCTGTAGTTAGCAAACTGATTGCTATTGCCCTGTTTAATGCAATATCAGAGATATCAGGGCCATTTTGTGATAGAATGCATAACTGATGAGCAACCTCTCCTGTCTCTATGTTTCTTCTCTCCCTTAAATTTTTTGGATGCAGCATTTATCTGTATGATGCACTCTCTCTCTCTCTCTCTCTCTCAATGGCTGTGATTAGAAATGAAGCTCCTGTGAACTTTTCCATTTAATTTCTTGAATTGAAATTTTGCAGTGTGGGGAGTAGTGATTCAAAAACATCCTACATGTTTTATATGCAAACATTTGTAACAGGAGAGTGCAAAGAGCCAGATATATTTTAAAGAGTTAATGAACACCATGAATAAGATTTTCTTCCAATATCAGAAACAGTTCTCAGCTAAGGTGTATGGATTTTATGCAGTATGTAAACGTAAAACCAAATGCGGTATTTTTTGTTAAAAAGTCAATATTTAGATAAGACCTGCTGTTTCTATGAATCAGAATTTAACAGTGTTGCTGTGGTTTACATGATCATGTGGACAATAGATGTATTTATACTCAGACTTGATTATTCAAGTATACAACACACAAGTCAAAGAATATGTGTGCTTATTAGATCTAGAACCAGTTCACTTCAAAACTCATGAGAGCAAGAGGCTGACTAGGGCTAGTTCATGGTCAGTTTGTAAGTGAAATGGGGCAAAACTGTGTGTAAGCTTCAGATTTGATATGCAGTGTACTTATTTTTAACCTGCGCATCACCAAATACTTTGCAAAAATAGGCCCTTATTCTCTGGTGAAGGAAAGAATCAAAAGCTCTTGGTCTGAAGATTTGTTTACAGTCTTTCAATTTTTCTAAACTTTACTCAGGTGAAATTAGTTCAGTTTTTATCCCATGGATTCATTCCCCACCCCCATGCTCTCAATAATGCTTAGAATAGCATAACTTCAGGGCAAACCCAATGAGGTCCACCTGTAGGTAGTGGCTGGGGCTAACCCTCACAGAAGGCAGAAAGGAGGGCTGCCAGCTTCCATATTGCTCCACTTTTCTCTCTCACCCTCCCCTACCTTTCTCTCTTTGGGCTCTTCCTCATCATAACATTAAAGTGCTACCTTTCTGTTGTTGGGTTAGCAGAAAAATACCTATTTTGCGCTGCTCTCACTGCTGAGTATTGTTCTGCCTCAACAACAAGGCCAGGTGTGACAAGTTAAGGAAAGTGATGGGTGGATTCCCCTCACTTGCTTTGCCCTCCCACCAAATGTCACCAGCCAGGGGGAAAGCAGCCACTAATTACTCTCCTTAACATGAGGTGCTGGGGCTAAGGCTGGGGGGAAGTAAGTTTTGACAGACAGCCAGAGTGGCAGGTTTAGTCATCTATCAAATCTTCATCTGTTTTTGCTCAAGTGTTTTGTGTGGGTGTGTTCAACGGAAGCCAATTATCAGCTTCTTTTAGTGCTTGTTGTTCTGGAATAGCACTTGCTTTCTAGAATAATGCTAATCCAGAAAGCGCTAAAACCCAGGTCAGCATTAAACCAAGCTGATAACCTGTACAACCCACACAAAACATTTTAGTCTTGAGACCTTGGTATTTTGTTTAAACTCTGCTAATACCTGTAGATGAATTAAAAGTAGGGGACCTTGTTCTGCGTGGGTCAGTTTTCGAATTGGTGGCAAGAAGAGCTGTTCTTGAGATCTTCAGAACAATCTTCCAGATTCTCTGCCAAAGAGAGGGATTGGAAGCAGATGCAATTGTTCTAAAAACTCTCTTGCCCCTGGAATGAACAAATCACTCATTCCTATTGGCTATGGTAATAGCTAGTGGAATATGAATAGACATCATAATAGGGAACATGTTAATGGTCAATTAAAACCAACCCCTCTGAATTCCCTTGGGCATTTCGCTTTTAATGCTGCCATCCAAATAAGTGCTTACTCGGGACTAAGCTGAGCTCAGCCAAGCTGCTTCATCAGATTCAAAGGAGTTCTTCAAGGCTGCTCCTCCCCCTCCCTCTAACTATCTCTGAGCAAACCAGGTGTCTGGTCTTTCCTGCAGCCCAAGCTAAAATGATCCGGGAAAGCTGTGCTGAGTCACTGAGGGAGAGGAGCCTGCTGCAGCCTCAAATGCCAATAACTGCTGGATAGATCCCAACCCCAACAGCAGCATCAAGGTGTGGTAGATTGTCCCCTTGCAAGACTTGCCTTGGAAGAAGAATGAGAAGAGCACTACAATCACACCTTGATTTATCATCTCTTGATGCAATAGACTTCTCATGTATAGATCAAATTCCACTTGTGATTTATATCATTTATGTAATGATGTAATGTGCATCAATTTACAGTACATCATTTGCATAATAATGTCAACACACTAAAAGTTAAAGGTTCCCCCCGCACCTTTGTACAGTCGTGTCCGACTCTAGGGGCTGGTGCTCATCTCAGTTTGTTAGCCGAAGAGCCAGCATTGTCCGAAGACGCTTCCAAGGTCATGTGGCCGCATGACGCACGCGGAACGTTGTTACCTACCCACCGAAGTGGTACCTATTCATCTACTTGCATTTGCATACTTTCAAAATGCTAGGTTGGCAAGAGCTGGAGCTAGTGCGGGAGCTCACTCCGTCATGCGGGGCTAGGGATTCGAACCTCCGAACTTGCGATCTTCCGATCAACAAGCCTGGCATCTTACCCGCTGAGCCACCACACCCCCTAACCACACTACTTACATAGAATTGCTGCAGTGATGTTCTCTTGAATCTTCCAGACTTCTATTAATAATGAACACCCTGTTAGGATGAGGTTTCGTTGTATTTTGAAACTGGAACAGCTACTCTCAAATGTATGCTGCTTCTGCAGTGGACTGGGAATGCGACAAACGTGACATAAGGAGAATGTGCCCTTAAAAATCATTAGTGAGGCATCTTTAGGCCAATGTCAAGAGAATATGAGAACAGGACCTTTGCCTCTCATTCTCTCTGTTTTTTACTCTTTCACTTTTCCAGCTCTCTTAGGTGGCTACAAAGAAGGATCATATTGCTGTTGCCAGATATGAAATCTCTTGTAAAGTGGGGTTTTTTTAATGAGGCTGAGTGAATGAGATTAGATTGAAAGTTGTTGCTTGCCCATTCCTGGTACATACAATAGGATTGCAGCCTAAGACAAAGAGCTAATGATTTTCTTAAGAATTAAACAAATTCTTAAGCAAAACAAAATCATGGGAAACAATCTCTTCTTCATGAAAGACTTCTATTGAGATGATTGTGCAGCATCTGCAGTTTCCATTTAAAATATTAGCCTGGTAGGGAGAAGGAGAGGAGCTAATAAGAGAAGCACCATCATCCCTTTGATAACTATGTTGGATCACAGCATTTTGCTGCCTGAAGCGAAGACAAAATGACACTCATTCCCATTTGATGTAATGATTTTGAAAAGGCCTCACCCTTATTCTTTTCAGACTACAGTGAAGGCTTATGCTGACATTTAAAGGTGAATGTTTAAAAATGAAAATTTGTTCAGTAAATTGGAACATTTTTATATGATGGTACTATAGAAAGGCACACGTACCCATTGTTAATTAAACCATAATTTACTCAATTCACCCAATTCTCTGACTTTGCAGGAAACTCTGCACCATAAACTGTGGTTACAGAGGTTGGTTTGGCTAACTGGTGGTTCATCGTTGCATGGGAACATAACCAATAAAAAGGAAATAATAAACACAGCTATAAAAGAATGTAATTTTTCACTTCTCCTAACATGTAGACAACTTCTAGTGGTAAGAACTGAAAGGCAGAAGATAAGAGTGGAGATGGTTTAAGAGTCTTCCATAGAAATGAAGAATGTTCCAAACTTCCTTGAGTGACTCCTTTTCCTGCAAGTACAATTCAGACTACCAAAAAAGGAAGGGGAACTGTAGTTATGTTCACATAACACACTAATCCATGGTTAACTGAAACATCATTTACTGCATTAACCAAATTCCCAGGTTCATGTAACACATTAAGCCACAAACCTGTAACCAGATTTTAACCTGAACCCAGTCAATCTGAGTTTGCCCTAATTCCTTACTATTTCATGATTACATAATGGTTCAACTCATAAATTACACTGAAATTATAATGGGGACTGCTTGGTTTTGCCTAGTGTGTTGGGTTATGGCTTAGGCATCAAGTCACAATTAAGTCAACAATGTGTGATTGAGGTTAGCATTAAGGATGAAAACATTGGAATTCATTTTAAGACTATTTAAATTCATTAAACAATAG
This sequence comes from Charina bottae, assembly GCA_023362775.1. NCBI lineage: Eukaryota > Metazoa > Chordata > Lepidosauria > Squamata > Charinaidae > Charina > Charina bottae. The sequence goes on along the minus strand of JALMGJ010000001.1, from coordinate 73,329,673 downwards.
ATTTCAGTGTTGAACACATACACCCAAAGAGGCATTCATAATATGATGCTATTTCTTGGTGGGCTGATCTACTAGAAGATGCCAAATACAAATCTGACTGGGATTATCTTGTTTCTGCACCAGATGTAGTAATTAAATAGCTTTACAGATGCTGGAGCCTGTGGTTTTGTTTGATATGCTGAAAATGTAATTTTTAGGAGCCTCAACCCAGTTTCTTTTGAATTGGATTTGTATAGTTTTTGGTTATGTTTGATTTCTGTTAGCTGCCATGAATGCTTTGGGTTAGAGACAGTCAGCTATATAAATTTGTTTAATAAATAAATCTTTAAAAATTAGATGTGATGTTGGGCATGTGATCATTTTTACAATTTCCATGCAATGTAATAATGAAAAAATGATATACAACTTCCTTCCCCCATTTTCTTCAAGTTCTCTGTCTCACAGGGTCTTTGGGCAACAGGCTCTCCCTCCAATTTCTCCAATACTGAAAAGTGAAAACAAAAAATTGGTTTCCCCCTCAAAGAAGCATAACGGGGAGCAAAAACATTTGGGCTCCCTGGAAGAAATTGCTCATCATGCTCATCTTAAAAAGCCCAAACTAATTCATAAAACATTACTGTGAATTTATGCCAGTAGAGCACTTTGGAGGCTGTTGATCTACTCAATACTGTCAGGTATCCAATCTGCTATTCTCCAAAGAAAAAAAATGAATACATAATTTCAGTTTTTAAAAGGAAAGCTGTCAGATCATACTAAAATAGCCCTTAGGGAAGAGCCACCATTTATGAGCATTTAGACAACAAAGATAAAAATAACTCATGGAAAAAATAGAAAGGCTTAGCTACACTTTGGAGCCATTTCATAATTCTTCTAGCACCCTCTTTTAGTGGAAGCTCATATCCATCTTTCAAAAACAGGTCTTTGGTATAAATGATTTCCATATGTCTGTTAGCAAGGTTAGGTAGCTAATTGCCCAACTACCTTCTTGGTAAAGTTTTAGCACAGTACTTATTACAGTTTTATTACTAAAGTCTTATCACTGTGGGTTTTTAAAAACATATACTTTAATTATTTGTGGTGTTTTATTACACCAGAAAATAAAGGGAAAGCACAGGATTTTTTTTACCTTGGAACCAATAGAAATATCAGTTAGGCTATGATTTGGATAGTTATGCTTATCAAAATACAAATATGTATTGTCGAAGGCTTTCACGGCCGGAGTTCAATGGCTGTTGTGGGTCTTCCGGGCTGTGTGGCCGTGTTCTGGAAGTTGTGGTTCCTAGGAAACTTCTTAGGAACCACAACTTCCAGAACACGGCCACACAGCCCGGAAGACCCACAACAGCCAAAATACAAATACTGTATATATCTGGAGAGAATAATGGAAGCTGCTTTAATGCCATGGTGATATACAGACATAGTGGGAGAACAGTTTTACTTCATAATCATGCTAAGGAATAAAGCCCGTTCAGCCTTTCTGATGTCTGCTATGATAGAGTCTTGCAATGAGAACCAAATCTTTTGCAGCCGATTGCAGCCAATTATGGCAAAAGCTATAACCATTAGGTCCTTGAGACAGACCCAAAAGTATGGTGCATACTAACCCATAAACCATCATTTGCAAATCACAATGGGGGTTTGTACAAAACCAGACAAATCACATTATTGTTGGAAATTCAGCAAATCAACATGCCTCATTTGCATGTAGATGAGTTCATCCCAGGATGCAATTCTCCGTGTCTTTGAGGAAGTTGTTTTGTTGCCACTCCCACTTCCTCCTTCTCCCTTTGTAGTCAGCTCTCTCTGCTTCTTCCACCAGACAAGAAGGACACACATGCCTGAGCTCCATCCATGGAGAGGCCGTGTGTTAGGCCTCAACTCAGGAGGCTTTTTTCCCCCTTTCTCCACGCAGCCTTCACCAGCAATTCAACTGCTGTAAGAGTGTGTCGTGAAATGATGCATGTCTAAAAAGTCTGTAGCTTGAATCATGTCAACTGGATTTCTATTTTCTTAGTGGAAACGTTTCACTCCTTATCCAAGGAGCTTCTTCAGTCTGAGTAAAGTTAGTAAGGGAATCCTTAAATATGTTTCTAGGCTGGCTGTGTGACCTTGCACCTGGAGCTAGGTCATGGTTATTTTTGAGATGTTTGTTTCTAAGTCCCTTTATCATCTAAAGGAGGATCGTTAAGATTACCCTGCTGCTGTTGAGCTTGCGAATTGGTCTTAATCTTCCTAGGCACAGAAGACAAAGCAGGAAGGAAGATAGGGGAAAGGTTATGCCTGAGGCCCCCACCTCTATTCAAGGAAGGATTTTCCAAGTTGGCATGAATGGATTCCTTGACCCCTCTCTCAAACCACCTATCTTCTCTGTCTAAAATGTGAACATTAATGTCCTCAAATGAGTGTCCTTTTTCCTTTAGATGAAGATAAACTGCTGACTCTGGTCCTGTGGTGTTACTTCTCCTGTGTTGGGCCATCCTCCTGTACAACGGTTGTTTGGTTTCTCCAATGTAGAGTTCAGAGCACTCCTCACTGCACTGGATTGCATACACTACATTGCTTTCCTTGTGTTTTGGAGTTTGATCTTTGGGGTGTACAAGCCTCTGTCTCAGTGTGTTGGTGGGTTTGAAATATACAGGTATGTGGTGTTTGCCAAATATCCGTTTTATCTTTTCAGACACGCCAGCCATGTAAGGAATGACCAGGTTCTTCCGTTTACTCTGAGTCTCAGCCCTATCTGTCGCTGTTTTAGGTCTGGTAGACTTAGATTTAGTGAAGGCCCAATTTGGATATCCACAGGCCTGCAGAGCTGTTCTCAGATGCTGCTGTTCATTCTTTTTGGAATCCATGGAGGTGGGGATGGTTTCTGCTCTGTGTGACAATGTCCTGATGACTCCTAGTTTGTGCTGCAGTGGATGGTGGGAGTCAAACATCAGGTATTGATCTGTGTGTGTGGGTTTCCTGTAGATCCCTATTTCTAGCTTGCCACCGGTCCCAATGAGGACTTCACAGTCTAGGAATGCCAGTCTGTTGTCCTTGGTGTCTTCTCTGGTGAAGCTAATGTTGGCATCTATAGTGTTTATATGGTCCGTGAAGGCCTGTACTTCCTGGGCCTTGATTTTGACCCAGGTGTCATCCACATACCTAAACCAGTGGGTGGGCACCGTTCCCTGGAATGTGTTGAGTGCTTTCTTCTCCACTTCTTCCATGTATAAATTGGCCACAATGGGTGACACAGGAGAACCCATGGCACAGCCGTGTTTTTGTCTGTAAAAGTCACCTCTGTATGTGAAATAAGTGGTGTTAAGACACAGGTCCAGAAGATGGCAGATCTGGTTTGGGTTGAGATGGCTTCTCCTTTCCAGGGTGCTGTCCTCTTCTAGTCTCTTCCTGACAGCGGATAGAGCATGAGTGGTGGGGATGCTGGTGAAAAGGGAGGACACATCAAAGGAGACCATAGTTTCATCTGTATCCAGTTTCAGGATCTTTGCTTTGGAAACAAATTCTTCCGAATTATGGATGTGGTGTTCAGAGTGTCCAACTAGAGGTGCTAGTATGGTAGAGAGGTGTTTGGCAATGTTGTATGTTACCGAATTGATGCTGCTGACTATGGGTCGGAGGGGTGTTCCTTCCTTGTGGATCTTGGGAAGTCCGTAGATGCAGGGGATGGCTTCTCCAGGATACAGACGGTGGTAGGTAATCCTATCGATGGAGCCATCATGTTCCAATTGTTTCAAACTGTCTATTGCCTTTTTCTTGTAATTGTTGGTGGGGTCTCTTTTCAGTTTTTCATATGTATGGTGATCCTCCAAAAGTGAGGTAATTTTATTGTGGTAGTCTGCAGTGTTTAGAACCACAGTACATCTTCCTTTGTCAGCAGGTAAAATGGTGATGGTTTCATCTTTGCTGAGGGCTGTCAGGGCTCTCCTCTCTTGGATGGTAAGGTTGGGGGGAGGAGGTTGAGCACTGGACAGAGCTGCAGATATTTTAAGCCGGAGTTGTTCTGCTTCTTCAAAAGGTAGGTGGTTGTTGTGGATGGCAGATTCTGTGGCTGTAATGAGCTCCACAACCGGAACTTGCTTGGGAGTGATGGCAAAATTAAGACCTTTGGCTAGGACATCTCTCTCTGGTTGGGTAAGTTCTCTGTCTGAGAGATTTTTCACCCACATGTTCTTTTTGTCCTCTGTGGTCCTGTTGTTGTTGTTCCTCCCAGCGGTTTCTCCAGTTCCTTGTTTCTGCTTGCTGCGAGAAAGAAGAATGTCAAATTTCTTAGTTTGCCTCTCCTTTGTCTTGTGATGCTGGGCCAGCTGTACTTTATTGCCAAGCTGAATAACTCTATCCAGGATTGGGTCAGGAAGGGTGGCTGTGAGTTCCTGGTGAAGGTTTTCAAAATTGTATTGCAGGGCATCAATGGTGAAGTGGACTTGCCTTATTCTTTCATTTAGAAGATGTCTTTGTGCCTGCTGCAGGATCTGATCTGCTCTGTGACCCTTAACTGTAGATTGCAGGCGTAGGCTTGTCGGGATGAGTCTCTGTTGTCTGCATCTGAGGTTAAAACGTAGGTGGTTTCTATAGTCTGCCACCTTTCTAGCTGTCTTCTCGAATTTCCTTACCAACTTCAGGGTTTCATCCCCAAAATGTATGGCAATATGTCTATGAAGGTTCTCAGTCATCCAGGTGGAATTGTCTGTAGCTTGAATCATGTCAACTGGATTTCTATTTTCTTAGTGGAAACGTTTCACTCCTTATCCAAGGAGCTTCTTCACAATTTTACCACAATAAAATTACCTCACTTTTGGAGGATCACCATACATATGAAAAACTGAAAAGAGACCCCACCAACAATTACAAGAAAAAGGCAATAGACAGTTTGAAACAATTGGAACATGATGGCTCCATCGATAGGATTACCTACCACCGTCTGTATCCTGGAGAAGCCATCCCCTGCATCTACGGACTTCCCAAGATCCACAAGGAAGGAACACCCCTCCGACCCATAGTCAGCAGCATCAATTCGGTAACATACAACATTGCCAAACACCTCTCTACCATACTAGCACCTCTAGTTGGACACTCTGAACACCACATCCATAATTCGGAAGAATTTGTTTCCAAAGCAAAGATCCTGAAACTGGATACAGATGAAACTATGGTCTCCTTTGATGTGTCCTCCCTTTTCACCAGCATCCCCACCACTCATGCTCTATCCGCTGTCAGGAAGAGACTAGAAGAGGACAGCACCCTGGAAAGGAGAAGCCATCTCAACCCAAACCAGATCTGCCATCTTCTGGACCTGTGTCTTAACACCACTTATTTCACATACAGAGGTGACTTTTACAGACAAAAACACGGCTGTGCCATGGGTTCTCCTGTGTCACCCATTGTGGCCAATTTATACATGGAAGAAGTGGAGAAGAAAGCACTCAACACATTCCAGGGAACGGTGCCCACCCACTGGTTTAGGTATGTGGATGACACCTGGGTCAAAATCAAGGCCCAGGAAGTACAGGCCTTCACGGACCATATAAACACTATAGATGCCAACATTAGCTTCACCAGAGAAGACACCAAGGACAACAGACTGGCATTCCTAGACTGTGAAGTCCTCATTGGGACCGGTGGCAAGCTAGAAATAGGGATCTACAGGAAACCCACACACACAGATCAATACCTGATGTTTGACTCCCACCATCCACTGCAGCACAAACTAGGAGTCATCAGGACATTGTCACACAGAGCAGAAACCATCCCCACCTCCATGGATTCCAAAAAGAATGAACAGCAGCATCTGAGAACAGCTCTGCAGGCCTGTGGATATCCAAATTGGGCCTTCACTAAATCTAAGTCTACCAGACCTAAAACAGCGACAGATAGGGCTGAGACTCAGAGTAAACGGAAGAACCTGGTCATTCCTTACATGGCTGGCGTGTCTGAAAAGATAAAACGGATATTTGGCAAACACCACATACCTGTATATTTCAAACCCACCAACACACTGAGACAGAGGCTTGTACACCCCAAAGATCAAACTCCAAAACACAAGGAAAGCAATGTAGTGTATGCAATCCAGTGCAGTGAGGAGTGCTCTGAACTCTACATTGGAGAAACCAAACAACCGTTGTACAGGAGGATGGCCCAACACAGGAGAAGTAACACCACAGGACCAGAGTCAGCAGATTATCTTCATCTAAAGGAAAAAGGACACTCATTTGAGGACATTAATGTTCACATTTTAGACAGAGAAGATAGGTGGTTTGAGAGAGGGGTCAAGGAATCCATTCATGCCAACTTGGAAAATCCTTCCTTGAATAGAGGTGGGGGCCTCAGGCATAACCTTTCCCCTATCTTCCTTCCTGCTTTGTCTTCTGTGCCTAGGAAGATTAAGACCATTTCACAAGCTCAACAGCAGCAGGGTAATCTTAACGATCCTCCTTTAGATGATAAAGGGACTTAGAAACAAACATCTCAAAAATAACCATGACCTAGCTCCAGGTGCAAGGTCACACAGCCAGCCTAGAAACATATTTAAGGATTCCCTTACTAACTTTACTCAGACTGAAGAAGCTCCTTGGATAAGGAGTGAAACGTTTCCACTAAGAAAATAGAAATCCAGTTGACATGATTCAAGCTACAGACAATTCCACCTGGATGACTGAGAACCTTCATAGACATGTCTAAAAAGTGTGTCACCAACATGAAAAGTTTGGAAAGCTCTGTACTAGACCAAACTGGCTGAACCTACTATGTCTAAGTGTGTGTTTCTTTATGCTTGGGTGGGCTAAAAGTGTAAGATTAAGAACCTGGATCTCTCTAACGTGCTCACTGGCTCTGTTTTTAAACAATATCCTTTTTCTGTGCACAAGTTTATACTACGTTAAGCTCGGCTCCATTCACTGGTTCTAACAGGCCACTGAATGATCTTCAATTATGTCTGTGTGTGTAGTGTGAATCAGACCCATGCAACAAGCAGGGGAAGAACAAACTCTGTTAGAGCTTTCTGTTTAGGAAACATCTCAACTATAGAAGGTTTTTCTTTAATTTCGCATTTCCTGATTCCCTGAATAGAAATATGATGTGGCCTCTTACATTCTACCCAAGAAAAGAAGCGTGTCTCCAGAAAAGTGGGCCAAAGAAAGCAAGGATAATGTTTAAATATACTAATTTTGTAGAGATGGACACACATTTAGAAATAGTGATCCTGAGTTAAATAAAAATTAATTGCATCTCATTGTAATGGTGAATATTGTAACCAAATATAACCAATCTGCATGCTCAAGTGTGCTGCTCAGATGCAAACTGTTGATGGGGCAACTTCTAGACTCTTGCTCATCTGCACATGGGTCTTTACTTTTAAACTGGATTTGGGTCAGATAGCCTTTAAAATAGAGCACTTTCCTTTATAAAGTAGAGGAGTAAAGTCCCAAAGAGTTTCATATAATCAAATTCTTTTGTACTATTAGAATGGAAGAAACAGAATGTACAGAAATATACAGAAATGCAGCCAAACCAAACTGATTTTTAAAAAGTCCAGCGTGACTTTGAGTTGAATCAACTACACATTTCTCTGGAAATCTAGTAACAGGACCAATAAATTACACCATGCACTGAAGATTCCATTTTGGCAGCATGGCAGCTCCCTTGCACACTGTTAAGTTGGAAATACATCTATTTTGATGTTCATGTGTCCCTTAAATGCTAGTAACAACAGTGTTTTACTTTCTTAAATGCAGTAAAAGCAGGGCTAATCCCACTGTTAGGCAAGGTGAGGCTGCCATCCCAGAGGGCAGACAGTGGAGAAGGACAGCAAAAACATAGACATCCCCTAGATAGCAGCAAAGAAATACAGATGCTGCTGAATGGCTATGCTACTTTCAGCCACATTCTACCAACTTTTACTAAAAGGAATTAAACCACCCATTTGGCACTAAGCTACATGAAAACGGGATCTTAAAAATCAAACCAAAGCATACAGAATATTCCATAAAGACAGCCAGAGAGGGTCTTAGAACTGTAAGTCCCTGGGTATTCCAAAAACTGGATCTCAAACCATTAACTACATGGATGCTCCAATCCTGGGACGGAACCTAGAATGAAACGGAAGCAATGTTTCGAAACAGCTGGCTTTGGTTTCATTCCCCTAGCCCTGGAGCACAGAGGTTCTCCAAGAAATACTGATCATTCATTAGTGTCAAACACATTGTGGTAAGAATGATCATGGAAAACAGGCTTCTGTGGCAAATGACAAGAATGATTTAGAAACTGACACAAACCCATGCTACTTTTCAGGCATTCCTTATACATATGGACTCCATTGTCCCAATTTTTCCCCGTAGGAAGTGTTCTTTTGGCAAGCCAAGAGATAATTTTGGCAAATAATGTTCGCTAGAACATGAGAAATAAAAGAGCACCCGTGTCGACAGTTTAGGACAGCCTTCATAGAAGTAGAAGGCTTCTACCAGTGGTGACTTCACCCCTGGTAGAAGTCACAGTGATGTCATGTGCAGCATGACACAAAATATAAATAGTATAAAATTGGTGTCATTTGCAAGATGACATTATGATGCATGTGATATCACTGGCCTCCCTTTGGCCCCCACCCCATGCAGAGACTCATGGCCCGTTCCCCAACCTGACAGCCTTCCTATATTAGGATTGCAATCTCTAGAATTCTCCAATCAGCATGGTCTCTGGCTGGGGATCCTGGGAATTAAAGTACCAATGCATCTGGAGACTGCCCAGTTCATGGAGGCTGGTTCAGAATGTGACGTGGAGGGTGACGGAAGATATTATGATCACGAGTGGATCCTGTATTGCTTTGCCTAAAACTTATTTTCCACAGTTGCTCAAGGAATAATGCTGTCACAGTTATCTGAAAGCAACACAGGCCCTCCTGTGACCCCTCCATGCATCAGATGAGGTACACTCTGATCCATGAGAGCTAGATAATAAACTAGCTAGTTTTTAAGACGTAGTTTAGATAAAAATGAGGCTTTTCTATAGTCAAACAACTTTTGTACAGGAGGATGGCCCAACACAGGAGAAGTAACACCACAGGACCAGAGTCAGCAGTTTATCTTCATCTAAAGGAAAAAGGACACTCATTTGAGGACATTAATGTTCACATTTTAGACAGAGAAGATAGGTGGTTTGAGAGAGGGGTCAAGGAATCCATTTATGCCAACTTGGAAAATCCTTCCTTGAATAGAGGTGGGGGCCTCAGGCACAATCTTTCCCCCATCTTCCTCCCTGCTTTGTCTTCTGTGCCTAGGAAGATTAAGACCATTTCACAAGCTCAACAGCAGCATGGTGATCTTAACGATCCTCCTTTAGATGATAAAAGGACTTAAAATAACATCTCAATATAACCATGACCTAGCCCCAGGTGTAAGGTCACACAGCTACCTAGAAACATATTTAGGATTCCCTTACTAACTTTGCTCAGACTGAAGAAGCTCCTTGGATAAGGAGCGAAACGTTTCCACTGAGAAAATAGAAATCCAGTTGACATGATTCAAGCTACAGACAATTCCACCTGGATGACTGAGAACCTTCATAGACAATGCATCTAGAGACTGCCCAGTTCATGGAGGCTGGTTCAGAATGTGACGTGGAGGGTGACAGAAGATATTATGATCATGAGTGGATCCTGTATTGCTTTGCCTAAAACTTATTTTCCACAATTGCTCAAGGAATAATGCTGTCACAGTTATCTGAAAGCAACACAGGCCCTCCTGTGACCCCTCCATGCATCAGATGAGGTACACTCTGATCCATGAGAGCTAGATAATAAACTAGCTAGTTTTTAAGACGTAGTTTAGATAAAAATGAGGCTTTTCTATAAAAAGGTAAAGGTACCCCCCGCACATTTGTGCAGTCGTGTCCGACTCTAGGGGCCGGTGCTCATCTCCGTTTGTTAGCCAAAGAGCCAGCGTTGTCCGAAGACACTTCCACGGTCATGTGGCCGCATGACATGCGCGGAACGCTGTTACCTACCCACCGAAGTGGTACCTATTCATCTACTTGCATTTGCATGCTTTCGAATTGCTAGGTTGGCAAGAGCTGGGGCAAGTGCGGGAGCTCACTCCGCACGCAGGGCTAGGGATTCGAACCTCCGAACTTGTGATCTTCCGATCGACAAGCCTGGCCGTCTTACCCACTGAGCCACCACGCCCCTGAGCCACCACGCTTTTCTATAGTCCTTAATAAATTTAGTCTTCAGTTACAAGGAATGTCTTTTAGGTCTATTTCTTTCAAATATATGGCTTGAGCATATCTATTCATATGTATACATGAGAAAGTAATGAATATAGACTCAAAGCATGATTGATTTGATTCTTTATGATGAAATTAGTAAAGGATACAAGGATAGTGAGAGGTTCTGAATCTGGGATAGATGATCTTTTGTAGGGTCATGAGCATGGGAGAAAATGAATGACAGAAACTTCAGGAAAGGTAATTACCGCAGAAAGAGAAAGTACAAATCCCATACAAAACAGGATTAGAAGACAGATTGATTCTCCAAGAATTAATGGTAAGTGGATGAAAGGAAAGAGGATGTGGAAGCTGCTTGGAACAGAATGCAAAAAGTTATGTTCTTGGAATAGAATGCAAAGAGTCACAGTCTGCCACAGAAGTATACGGCATTAAAGTCATGGAATTGTTATCCTTGAATGTGAGAGAAATCTGCCTGCCCTGTGCCTTCAGTCCAGGAGAGTGTGTTTCTCTCTCCTTGGGATGTTAGAGAGTTGAGGGTTTGAAGGCAGACCTTCCTAGGAGCTGACCCAGTCCTATTGAATAGCCTCCCTTCTGAGGTGAAAAATCAGTGCCAAAGCCAAAAGAAATAACTTCTTCATACAAATTAAACTCAGAAAGAGGGGAAAGTAAAGAAAAGAGAGAATTAAAGGTGTACAGGAAAAAAAGTAAGAAAAAGAAAAAAGAAATATTTAAAGAAGTAGCTTCCAATCTTCATCACAAGTACAAACTTAATACGTAATTCATCACCCCTTATAACATTACATACAAGTATCTCTTCTTCCTATAACCCAACCCTTATCCATATGCAAATCCATAAATCATTAACATTTCAGTCCTGTTGTCAGCAAAAAGTCTGTGAAAGGATCCCAGATTTATACAAACATGTCTCATTTTAACAAACCAACCAACTTTATACTCCTTCCTTTTCCAACTTTATACTCCTTCCTTTTGCTTCTAACAATCTTAATCTTTAGTTCATTCTGTAGAAGCTTCTGAACTTTACTTTCCAGCCATTACAGAATATTTTCTTTTTTCCAGCCATTACAGAGGCATTGGTTGAGAATGAAGTCACAGAATTCTTTAGGTTGAGTTCTAAATCCAAGAGATATTTTTCAAAGGTTCTTACACTATTTTCAGCATGTGCAGAGTTTACTGTAGATATGACTAAGAAAGTGAGTTGAATGAAATTAGGCTATTGGCAGAGCCAATCTATATTTGATTATTTGATTATTAAACTGATTCTCAAAAATATGAGAATGAATTTCTTACTCAGTAATTGTAGACATCTCATTATTCGAAGTGTTCTTCCATTTAAACATACTAGCTCCAAACAGCAAGTCCACATTCCAAAATACTTATTAATCCCACTGTAGACTTTCATGAAATTTTTAACCACAATATTTTTATTTGTTATGGTTGCTAAGTATGTTGCTAAGTTATATGTACTGAAGCCTGGCTCCTGTGGTATTTGTGTAACTGGCGAGGGTTTACCATACTGAGAAATTTTATTAGCTGAACCAGGCAACGTTAGCTATACTTGGCATTTAACAAAAAGTGCCGTTTATTAGCTTCCCGTGTGCCTACCATTTTTTCTTTGACAACACAAAATACATGTAATTATAGTTAAATGTTTTTGCAGAGCTTGTTCTTTGCATAGCTGTCTATTAATTGAGCATTAACTCTGCACTTGCAAGAGGGAAAAGAATGATTATAGAGTATCCTGTTAGATATATAAACTAACAGAATACAAAATAATTATTTTGGATATAGTAAACAAGTAAACACTTATACTGGGAGGATCTGAGCTTATAGTGACTGATACTGACTTGTGATAAGCAGCCATCTGGAAATTTTAACCCAGTGCACAGCAGCTGTGGGAAAAGATGAAGTACATGCTAGGCATCATTAAGAAGGGGTAAATACAATTTGCAGTAGGGAAAAATCTATGGCGTTAGCTCTTAGCAACCACGTAGTAGACCTTCTCCAGGATGATCTGTCCCCAACCTGGCACTTCAGGTTTCCCAACAATGCACCCATTGCCGCTGTACTGTAACTGAGTCCATCCACCTTGCTGGTGACCATCCTCTTGTTTTTCATTCCCCCTTTTCCAGGATCATGGATTTCCAAGGGAGCTGGGTCTTCACATAATGTGTCCAAATGATAATTTGAGTCTGATAATTTGTGCCTCAGGTGAGGACTCTGGATTTGTTCTATGATCCATTTATTTGATTTCTTGGCTATCCACGGTATTCTCAAGAGCCTTCTCCAATACTAAAGTTCAAAAACATCAAGACTCTTTTTTACATGTGGTAAAATGTTCCTTCTGTTTCATGGCATTTCCAGCATTTATCACTGTATGATTTGTCTATCTTGGAGATTATTGTTGGAGTTGTGTACCATTTGTAAACCATTTTGTAACAAATTTGTTTTAGTTTGTAGCTTGTGGTAAATTTTATGGATTTGATCCATAATTCTTCCCATTGTTGTGTTGTGACTGTTTCTTTAAAAGGTTGTATCCATTTTATCATACAGTTTTTTATTTGTTCTGTTTCTGTGTTGTATTTAAGTAGGAGTTTATATATGTGCCCTAATACATGGTATTGGTTTGTATAAACATTTCAAATTCTGTCTTTTTTCTTAATATCCCTCCCTCGTTCTTAAGATCAGATTTTATCCTTCCAGTAATTTGTAAATACATCAACTATGGTATATTCTGGCCTTCACTGAATAATTCTTGCTGTGTCTTTAATCTATTCATTGAATCTGAGTGGACATGATATGTAATTACATTTTTCTTACTATAATTATCTCCAACATGAAACACATTTGAAGGAAAGGCTAATGGTGAAATTGTTTGGCTTATTATTTTCCTTATAGAATTCCATAATCAAATTAATTTAAATTTGATTATGGAATTTTAATTTAATCAAATTAAATTAAAACTTTGTCTAATAATATGACCTTTTAAATTTTTATCCTCCTTTGTGTCTCTGTACCATAAATATATGTGAATTGCCTTTGCCTTTTGAATCTTGTAGAATTTTTAATTTAACTCTGGGTCTTTTCCCACTCCATATGAATTTGCTGACAATTTCTTGCCATTCTTGTAAAGTTCTCGGATTGTAATTGGCAGCATTTGGAACAAATAATTTATCTTGGGTAATACATTCATTTTAATAATTGCAATTGACCTTAACCAAGATGGCTTTAAATTCCTCCACCTTTCAAGATCTCTTCTGATTTCTTGCCATAATTTAACATTATATATTTCTTGATTGTTACTTCTCAAATACCAGTAAAAAGGTGCAATATTATGTATTATGGAATTCACTGGCATAAGACGGGGTGATTAGCATTAAGATTCCTGCATCAAATAGGTCATTAAACTAGATCAGGGCTTTCCAAAATTTTCCCGCGGCGACACACCAACCGCCGTTGGTGTGCCGCCGCAGGAAAACCCAGAAGTGCCACTGTTGCGGCAGCGCGCAAAAACCCGGAAGCGCTGCTGCCGCTTTCAATTTTTGCGTGCCGCCATTGGTGTGTCACCACGGGAAAACCCGGAAGCGCTGATGATGATCAGCACTTCTGGGTTGTGTGGCGACACACCAGACTTTGTGTGGCGACACACTTTTGTGTTGCGACACACAGTTTGGAAAGCTCTGAACTAGATGGTCAAAAAGGTGACTCCAAGTGCTATCATTCCTATGAGGGGGGGGAGAGATGGTGTGCTTCTACTATGCTTAAAAACAAATACCTATTCATGAATATGAGGGCTATAAGTATTTGGAAAAGGAAGGCTTATCCCACAAATTCTATTTCAAAAACATTGCCACAAGACTCCTTGATGAATTTCTTCTTCATTGTAAAATAGCTGTCTCTCTCTGAAAACTGTTGGGTATTTTATTCAGAGAACTACAAATTTTTCCATCTGAATGGCTGTGTTCTATTGCTTAGGTTAAAAAAGTATAAAATAGCTCAAACATGCCTCCTGGTGGACAAGAATAAATATATAAACTTCTATCAAGCTAGACTTAGCAATAAGGAAGTTTTCCCCAACTTAATACCATCCAGGTGTGTTGGGATGCAATTAGGAGTTACAATTTAACACATCTAGAAAGCACAAGACTGAAAAAAGCAGCAATAAAGAATATAAGTGGAATCTGCACTTCGTTTTTATTTATTTGTTTGAGCTTCATACAACTCTAAACTCTGTACAGCAAATGACTTCTGGAGGAAGAAATGAGGGACTGAAGATGGCTCCATGAAAAGCGGAGCCAATGACCGTGGCAAAGAACGAAGAACCAGTGAGTAGACCAGTTCTTCGAACGTCTCCAGACAAAGAGAGGATGGGAGATCGTCCACAAGTGTCCCGGACAGTTGCTCCTCATGAGGAGACCACGAGACAGCAGTCTCTGGTGGGTTTTGAGCACTGGGAGATGAGGGAATAGCCATCTTGCTTAGACCACGGTCAGTGCCTTTAAAAGGACACTACGTTTGCATACTTCCTTTTCTAATCACATTCAGAAATTTTCAGCTATTAGTAGCCATTGGATTGACAAGTCTGAAAACATTGGGTGAGTCTGCCTTCAATCTTTAATGAAAGAAAATTTTAACTACAAGTTTAAAAACTTTATAAAAACATTTAAATGAACAGCAAAAAGCTAATTAAGACTTTGATTTTAGAAAGTTCTAAATGGATTAAGGGTCCAGATAAATTTGAAATAAGATTTTGGAATTAATTATAAAGAATCCTTCCAGTGGGAAAGTCAAATTGTTCTGAACTTTTTCTAAGACATAAAAGAGATAAACAATTTTAAAAATTAGACACTAGAGGGAACTAAAGGTTTTAATTAAAGGAGAAGAATACATAAACCTGATTAACAGCTACAGAATTATGCAAAATATTATAATATTTTACATCCTGAAGAATACTTTCGAAAAATGGAATCAGAAGTCAACAATGTCAATAGCGATATTTGCTTCTATGGATAGATTGTGTCCAAAAGATGTTTTAGAAGAAATGGCAGAAGAACAAGTTTTATCTGACAAGAGAGAGACAGAGTTGACACTGAAAGTGGATCTCCAAATGACAGGTTACAAGAATGATGTGGAAAAAGACATTTCATTGGACATACAAAAGAAATTGGTTGATGCTTTAAAAATCAAAAGGGAATTACAAATAATAAACCAAGAGAATGACCTGGATAATTATTTTACATTGGATTTACAAAAGAAGTTTGTTAAAGCTTGGATGAATCTTGTGAGAAGGGTGTCACGGGTTCTTTTTATACCCACAGTTTGATGGTTCCAGGCTCAAAATGAGCTCCCAAAAAGCACTGCACTCTACAACACTTAGAGTTTTTATATATTTTTATATCTCCCCTTATATGTATTTTAAACGAACTATTTACAGTATAAAAGTGTGTACTATAAAAGTGTGTACTATATGACTATGTGACTAGCTAATATCTAACAATCCTAGCTTATTACTAATTAACCTTTATTACTAATGGAATTCTATTTATTTATTTAATTTTTATCCTGCCTTTATTATTTTTATAAATAATTCAAGGCGGCAAACATACCTAATACTCCTTCCTCCTATTTTCTCCATAACAACAACCCTGTGAGGTGAGTTGGGCTTACTATGTTCTATACCAGCAGTCCCCAACCTTTTTGGCACCAGGGACCAGTTTCGTGGAAGACAATTTTTCCATGGACCGGGGGGGGGCGGGGGGATGGTTTCAGGATGAAACCATTGGAAGTGGTAAATAAAACCAGACTAAAATAAGTGTCGGACTCTGACTTCTCATAAGGAGCACGCAACCTAGATCCCTCGCATGCGCAGTTTACAGTAGGGTTCGCGCTCCTATGAGAATCTAATGCCGCTGCTGATCTGACAGGAGGCGGAGCTCAGGCAGTAATGCGAGCGATGGGGAGCGGCTGTAAATACAGATGAAGCTTCACTCACTCGCCCACCACTCACCTCGTGCTGTGCGGCCCAGTTCCTAACGGAACTGGTTCCTAATACACATATAATCTACCTATCCTTATTTTGCTGCTACTACTACTAGCCTACTGCTACTATAGCTAGTATTGAGAGCTTCTGTTATTGGGCAGTTTGCACAACACTTGCCCCTTCTCACTGGTTTGCTGCAGGACTTTGCTTCATTGTGTTGTTTCCTTGGGATCTCCAAAGTCTCTGTGGGGAAAACAATACTTCTCCGTTCCTTTGGCCGCTTTCTTTCTTTCTGGCTGCTGTAAGATCTCAGAACACACCGTCTCTGCAATCTCCTCCTGTTTCCTCTCGCCTCCTCTCCCAGCTGTTACAAAGCTGAGGCTTTTTATCAGCCACTCTGCTGTCCTGATGCTGGGAGGAGGTTTGAAATAGGAGGGAGGGAGGCAGCATAGGTGCCTATGATTACCCCGGCAGCCTGCTCTCCCACAAAGGGGTAAAAAAGAAATGAAAAGAAATCAAGTTCTACATTACTTGAATGGACTAAAGATTAAGATTATTAGAAGTAAAAGGGAGGAATATAAAGTTAGTTTATTTGATCAAGGTTAAAATAAATATGTTGTTATTTCTGGCAGCAGGTGCCCTGGGTGGGCACTAGGGAGCATGGGGCTTGAGGCAACATGGGGCTTGCTGCAGCATGGGGCTCACCATGGTACTGGGGCTTGCTGCTGGCCAGCACTGCTTGGGCTTGAGGCTGGAGCTGGAGGCCAGTGCTGGGCTCGAGGCTGGCTAGCATGGGGCTTGCCACAGCACAGTGCTTGAGGCGGCACTCCGGCCAGTGCTGGGCCTGAAGTAGAGGCCCGGGGGGCAGTGGTGGTGGGCTGAGACTGCTGAAGGCCGCTGCCGCC
The DNA here is from genome assembly GCA_023362775.1 of Charina bottae. NCBI lineage: Eukaryota > Metazoa > Chordata > Lepidosauria > Squamata > Charinaidae > Charina > Charina bottae. Next base: position 73,312,555 of record JALMGJ010000001.1, on the reverse strand, counting down.
AAGTAGTGCTACCTCAAGTCCTGTGCCGCAGCAAGCCGTGTTCCCTAGTGCCTGCCTGCGGCACCCCCCCCCCCCCAGCCCATAGCTCTCACCTGCCAGCCTACTTGCCTGGGACTCTTGCCTCTTCCCACATCACAGTCGCATGATGACCGACATGGTCCTGGGGTTAAAACAGCAACCGGGACTGCCGGGATTTCCGTCACTAAGCGATGCGGTCACGTAATGTCACGCTTTACAACCGCATCACTTAGCAATGAAAATCCTTATCCCAATTGCCATTGTAACCCGAGGACTACCTGTAAAAGCACAGTTGCAAACAGTTCCAAAGTGGGGGGGAAATAGAAGACAACAGAAAAATCTGATGTAGCAGCACAGTTTAACAAAGATCTGAAAACAAACAAATAAAATAAACAAAAAATAAAATAAAAAATACATATAGGAGGCAGAGAGTCACCAAGAAAGAGGACATACAGATAGCTGAAAATTCTATACATTATACACATTTTCCATTTTATACACACACCCTACTTTCAACCTAACTTTGGCCATACTGGCTGGGAATTTTCTCTTAGCATCAGCTATTATACTGACTACTTTGGATATCTACATTGAACTTGGGGAATGCATGAATGCATGTAAAAGTAAACAGAACAAAATTAATATTTCAAAATATATTTAAATTTTTATTCTTCCTGCCATATGAAAAACTACTTTGAGTATTATCTATATATCTCTTTATTTAATTTATAGCCTGCCTCATTCCCAAGACTCTGGAAAGCTTTTATTTATATATATATATATATATATATATATATATATATATATATATATATATATATACATACATACACATACATACACACACACACACACACACATACATACATACACACACACACACACACATACATGTACATATAACAACATATCTGTGGAGACCTTGGTGCTCTCTGAGCCTTGTTGTTTTCTTGCAGACGTTTCATTGCCAGGCTAGGCAACATCTTCAGTGCGAAAAGGGAGTGGGACTTGCTGTCTGTTTATATACCATGGCTTGTCCTGCTTGTGTTGGTGGCGGTGTTGTTCTCTCCTTGGTAGTTCTTTGATTGGGCTGTTCCATCCGATATCTATAATCTCCCTGCTCTAGAGTAACTCACAGACACATGAGTTCTTAGAAGCAGAAGAGTTTATTATAGCATACAGAAGCTAGCACGAACAAAGACTTGAATGGCTGAAACCAGTAAAGCATGCACATTTAAATCTTCCCCCCTCCCAAGGTTCTTTGGTGGTGACACGTGTAACTCGTGTCTTTCCAAGCTGCTCAGATATCCGCTCCCGGAGATGTGTATTCGGGATCGTCAGCTAGGTGTGAACCGGTCTACTTCAAAGCCGGTGTCTCTTTCGTGTCAGTTGCAGCCTCCTGAAATGTGCATATCAGTCTAGCGTCTTTGGCAGAGATCTGCCGATCTCTGACATGCTCCCGGCCCAAGATGCTCCCCCCACCCCCTTAGCTGTGTGTGTTATTAACCCAACAAATTAATTACACAGTTCCAGACATTTCCTGTGAGGAGAGAGCACAAAAGTATTGTATTTTAGCATATTGCATTGTTCAGCCGCCTGTTTCAATGCGGTTTGTCCGGGAACTCCCTGTGAAAGGTTTTTACTAATTTGGGAGCGCGTGTGTGTTTCGCCATAACCCACTCCCTGTCTCCAATCGGTAGATGTTGCCACTTCACTAGATACTGCAACTGCCCCTTGTGCCATCTGGAATCCAGAATCCTATCAATTTCAAAGTGTGGTTCTCCCTCAACCAATAATGGGGTGGGTTCCTCTGGTTCTGGATGCCATTGCTGTGAACTGTGGTGTTGTTTTAACAAACTCATGTGAAAAACTGGGTGTACCTTTCTTAGTGCCTTTGGCAATAGCAATTTTGCCGTTACTGGATTGATGACCTCAATGATTGGAAATGGACCTATGAATTTTTGAGCCAGTTTCCGTGACAGCTGTGTTGCCCTCAGGTTTTTTGTTGACAGATACACCTTGTCCCCTACTTTCAACTCCCATTCTTCTGCCCATTTTCGATCTGCATGCTTTTTGTATCTTGCCTTGGCTTCCCGCAATGTTTCTACCATGACTGGCCAATTACTGGTTATCTTCGCTATCCAGGCGTCCGCTTTCAAAGGTTGCTCTAGTTCTGTGGTGTTGGACATGGCCAGTTCGGGGATGGGGACAAATTCCTGCCCTGTAGCTACTTTGAATGGCGAAAACCCCGTGCTTTGGTGAAGCGCGTTATTGTAAGCAACCTCTGCGAACGGCAACAGTTCAGCCCAATCGTTCTGTTGGTAATTAATGTAGCATCTAAGGTACTGCTCCAATGTGGCATTAATGCGTTCACTCGCTCCGTCTGTGCATGGATGGAACGCACTACTGAGCCCCTGTTCCGATCCAATTAGCTTTAAAAACGCCCGTCAGAACTTGCAAGTGAAAGTGCTGCCGCGATCGCTGATTATGCGTTCCGGCGTTCCATGAGCTCTATGAATGTGCTGAATGAACATCCTAGCTAGTTTTGGAGCACTTGGTATTCCCTTGCAAGCAATGAAATGTGCCTGTTTAGAAAATAAGTCTGTGACCACCCAAATGGCTGTGTTCTTTCTGCTCATCGGTAAGTCAACTATAAAATCCATAGCAATTTGCTTCCATGGCTGTGTGGGGTTTGCAACCTCTTGTAATTTCCCTGTGGGTTTTCCCATTTTCCGTTTGGCGGTTGCACACACTGGGCATGAGCGCACATAGGCTTTAACGTCTGTGCGCAGTGATGGCCACCAAAATTTGCGCCGGATTAAATGTAGAGTTTTCACAAATCTGAAGTGCCCTGCAGTTTTGTGATCGTGGTGTAGGTTCAAGACCTTTTGCCTTAAAGGCTCAGGGACATAGGCTTTGTTGTCTTTCCACCCCACTCCATCTTTCTCCACTAGGGTGTGTTTGTGTTCCCCCCACCATGCGTCTGTCACTGTTGCCGCCCACAGTTCGTCTGTCAATTGGTTGCTCTCTGCCGCGCGCTTCGCGCTGCTGCGGGTGATCACCATGTTGCCCTCCCCCCTCTCTTCCTTTGCCGCTTGGCTCTGAGCCGCCGCTGGCAGCGAAGGGATGAGTGGCTCTATAACTTCCTCCATCCTGCTTTCATGTTGCGGCAGTCGTGACAACGCGTCTGCCAGGTAGTTTTTTCCCCCAGGGAAGTACTTCAGTGTGAAATTAAATCTGAGGAACTCTGCCCACCGTATGTGTTTTGGATTTAGTTTTCTGGGGGACTTGAGAGCTTCCAAGTTTTTGTGGTCAGTCCACACTTGGAACGTTTCTGCTGCCCCTTCCAAGAGGTGTCGCCATGTGCTCAGGGCATGTTTAACAGCAAACGCCTCTTTCTCCCAAATATGCCATCGTCTCTCCGTTGGATTAAATTTCCGGGAAATGTAAGCACATGGTTTTACTTTCCCACTGTCATCTGCCTGCAGTAGTATGGCTCCAACTGCGCTAAAAGATGTGTCCGTATGTATGATGAACGGTTTGTCTACCTCTGGGTGTTTGAGGATGGGCTCATTGGTGAATTTTACTTTTAACTTGTCAAAGGCTTCCTGACATTCTTGGGTCCACACGAGTTTTGTGCTCGGTGGCGGGGCTTTTGCTTTCGCCCCCTTGCCTTTTGTTTTTAGTAAGTCAGACAGGGGCAACGCAATTTGCGCAAAATCCTGAATAAATTGCCTATAGAACCCCGCGAACCCGAGGAACGCTTGTAGCTGTCTGCGCGTTCGGGGGGGCTCCCAACCTAGGACTGCTTTGACTTTCTCAGGGTCCATCTCAATGCCCTCATGTGATATGCAATACCCCAGGAAGTCTAGTTTCTCCTTGTGGAACTCACATTTCTCAAGTTTCACATATAGCTTCGCCTCAAGTAATTTCTCTAAAACCCTCTTGACTAATTCCATGTGTTCATCCAAATTTTCAGAAAAAATCAATATGTCATCCAAATATACAATTACCCCTTTGTACAGAAATTCATACAACACTTCATTTATGAACCTCATGAAAATTCCCGGTCCCCCCGCAATCCCAAACGGGAGCACGCGGTATTGAAACGATCCCAGTGGGCAATTGAATGCAGTTTTCCACTTGTCCCCCTCCCTTATGCGCACACGATAGTAAGCCACCCTGACATCTAATTTCGTGAAAATTTTCCCTTTGGATAGTTGGGCTAACATGTCTTTCAGTAATGGGAGAGGGTACTGTCTCGTAACCGAAATTGCATTAAGACCCCTGTAATCTGTGCAAAGCCAGAGGGAACCGTCTTTTTTCTTCCTAAATAATACCGGGGCTGCCAGGGGGGAGTTGGCTGGTTCAATGAACCCACGTGCCAAATTTTTATCTATGAATTTACGCAATTCCTGTAATTTGTTTTGCGTCATGGCATACATCTTGGGCTTGGGAAAAAGTGCCCCTGGGATGAGGTCAATGGTCGCATCAGACTGCCTGTGTGGGGGTTCTTGCTCACATTCCTTCTTATCGAATACCTCCGCCACAGGGAGGTATTTTCCAGGAATTGTGCCTGTGAGTGTGCCACCCCCTCGGTCCTGCTCCCCCTCCTCAAGTTCCATTCCGGATGCCCCCAGCTCCAGGCTATTAGGTGTGCTATCATTGTCCATCTCATGATAAGTTCCATCCATAAAGTCCAATTCTCCCGAAACCCAGTCCACCTTGGGGTTTCTTGCCCTCAGCCATTTCAGTCCTAACACGATGGGTCGTGTTGCAATGGGAGCCACTAAAAACCGCAAAGTCTCTACATGAGTCCCCATAGTCATTTGCAGTCCTTCAGTGTAAAACTCCACTGGCCCCCCCTTCAATTCCGACCCATCCAATTGGCAAAATGTGATGGGCGTTTTAAGCTTAAACAGGTCCAGTCCCATCTTTTCAGCTACGTTCGGGTGCATTAAGTTTCTAGAGCAACCCGAGTCTAGCATTGCATCCCCCGCATATTTTTTCCTCCCACTCAAAGTTCTCAACTGTACCTTTAGGTGCATTGTCGGGTTGTTGCAACTACTTCCTTTGCGCCCCTTTGTGGAGGTCTGTCCTGTGGCGCTCATCAGAACAGACCTGGCTCATTTCCCGCCGTCTGGATTTCAAAGTCAGAGTCATCACTGTCTTCTTCCAGGTCCGGATTCTGCCATGGGTTCACAGTTGCCGCAGCCGCTCCTTTTCCTTTCGTGGGTGTTGCTTTGAGGGTACTTCTGACAGCTGCCTTTTTCGCTGGAGGTTTTTCCTTAAAGTTCGCTTTCCCGAGGGCAAGCACTTATTTGGTGTCCCTCCTTCCCGCAGCGGAAGCACAGTCCCTCTCTTGTCCGGCGATCCTTCTCCTCTTCCCAATTCCGCTGTTTCACGTTCGAACGGGGCTGGTTACTGAAAGTCCCCTCGTTCCTCTGCCTGAATTGTAAGTTTCTGATACTTTGTAGCTGTAGTCTGTTACTCTCAATTTTCCCAGCTAATTGGATCCACCCCTCTAAAGTTCCAGGGTCATCTCTATCTAATGCCTTTTCCAGTAGGTCCTGTTTTAATCCATACTGGAAGTGTTCAATCTTTATCGATTCCGGCCATTCCGGCAGGTAAGATAAGTCCATAGCATATTCAGCTACTGCTCTGTTTCCCTGCCTTAAGTTCCTAAGTCGTGCCCTGGCTGATACTTTAGTCAGCGTATCTTCAAATCCTTTCCGGAGGGCATACATAAACTTCTGAAAGTCCAGTAGTTCCCTTGCCCCCCTGTCATGTAGCGTTACCAGCCAGTCACCTGCCTCCCCTTCTAAAAAGCTGGAGACATACCTAATTTTACTCTCCTCCGTTCGGAAGGTGTATTCAAATTCCCTCATGAACCCTTGTACATGCGTTAAAAAGCATGCTAAATTCTTGGGGTCTCCATTAAATTTCGTCTTCAATTCACCTATGCCAAACGGTGTGTGAACCCTCCCTGGGGTCGTGCATTGATTGTATAACGGGGTCATGGGTGATCGATTGTAGGGGCGAAATTCTTCTTCTTCCTCCCCCTCACTTTCGACATCCGGTTCCCCGATGTCCCCCTCTTCTTCGGGTGTCGCCAGGCTGTTCCCTCACTCTGGGTTCATCTAGTTTGTCCAACAATTTCCCAAAGGCTGCTCCCAACGAGTCCATTTTGTTAATCAGCAGTCCTATATTCAACTGCACATGGGACATCTGGTCTTCTAAACGCACGATGCGCTGGGTTGGTGTGACCCTCTTCTTGGTGCCTTTTCCCCCTTTCTCCACTATCCCTTCGCCCACAGCTACGGACCATCCGGCCAGCCTCGGCTCGGTGCTGCTTAGATGGGTGGGGGTTTTGGTTACCTCTATGTGTTTTTCCTTCCTCTGTGCTTTCTTGCCCTCCCGCTCACCGGCAGCTCCCTCCATCTTCTGGGTGCTTGCTGAGCTGGGTCCAGCTTCTTCATTGATTTCTGCCACCTCTACCGATTCCATTTCGTGCTGTGGTAATGAGGTGTGGTTGTGTGCGTGGCCACCTTCAACCGAGGGTTCGCTGGATATCAGAGTAATCCCCGGGATAGGTAGTCAAAAATTTTTTTTCCATTCAAGTCTTTATGTAAGACACTCCTTCCGATATCTATAATCTCCCTGCTCTAGAGTAACTCACAGACACATGAGTTCTTAGAAGCAGAAGAGTTTATTATAGCATACAGAAGCTAGCACGAACAAAGACTTGAATGGCTGAAACCAGTAAAGCATGCACATTTAAATCTTCCCCCCTCCCAAGGTTCTTTGGTGGTGACACGTGTAACTCGTGTTTTTCCAAGCTGCTCAGATATCCACTCCCGGAGATGTGTATTCGGGATCGTCAGCTAGGTGTGAACCGGTCTACTTCAAAGCCGGTGTCTCTTTCGTGTCAGTTGCAGCCTCCTGAAATGTGCATATCAGTCTAGCGTCTTTGGCAGAGATCTGCCGATCTCTGACACATACATACACACACACACACATACATACATACATACACACACATACATATATATACATATATATACATATAACAACATATCTGTGGAGTCCTTGGTGCTCTCTGAGCCTTGTTGTTTTCTTGCAGACGTTTCATTGCCAGGGTAGGCAACATCTTCAGTGCGAAAAGGGAGTGGGACTTGCTGTCTGTTTATATACCATGGCTTGTCCTGCTTGTGTTGGTGGCGGTGTTGTTCTCTCCTTGGTAGTTCTTTGATTGGGCTGTTGTTTGCTGCTTGGTTGCTAAATCCAAAAACTTTAGAGAATTCCTGGAAGCTTGGCACTCAGACAAAGCAGCCATCAACAGACACATAGAGGTAAACAACATTTACATACCATTAATAAGAGACAATAGAAAAGCCAAAAGACCAGAACATCTCCTTGCCAGCAATCGACACCCAGATATGCAAAGATTAACACCAGGATTAGCACCAGAAGAACAATCAAACAGCACAATATACCCTAATCAAGGAACTATTAACTCAATCAACCAAGCAGCAAACAACACCCCAATCAAGGAACTCCTAAGGGGAGAACAACACCCCCACCAACACAGGCAGGACAAGCCATGGTATTGTAAGGGTTAGCTTAACCAACGCCATCATGCTTTTGGAAAACTGCTTGCAAATGAGAATTAGGTGAAAGGAGGCGCAAAGACCTTGCTGCTGTCCTCTAGAAGAGTTCGTTTAGATAACGTGAAACAAGGCTTGTTTACCATGCCAGGCAGCAGAAAGCCGTTTAGAAATGCAGATACAGTATCCTTGCAACCTTGCCCTCTCACTAGGACAAGAGTTCATTCATGCTTCTTTACTAGCTTTGCAAACCCTATATAATTGTTGGAGCTGCAGTGTGTGTGTGTGTGTGTGTGTGGATATCTTCCCAGAAATTTCACTGCCATGATGTCTGCAGATATTCCACCCAGCTTTGCTTGGCCAAATAAACGCTGTTATTTTAAATCTCCAAGCCTCGACTCAAGACTGTTATTGGCAACCTCAGTGACTTGGGTAAAACAGAGTAAGCCAGGGGCCTTACATTCTGATGCCCAACGTGGAGCAAGAAGGCTTTGTTCCTTTGGGTCAGCCGCCCACGGCTCCCCATGGTGTAACTCCCTTTGTGAGTTATGGCCTTCACAAAGGCAGACAGAAGAAACCAACACAGGTCTCCTTCAATGTTGAGAGCGCTCCTGGTGATTTTACCGGCAACCTTGATTGGATCTGAGATGTCGGCAGACTCTGTTCTAGCTGAACCTGAATGCCCAGTGTTAGAGGCTTCAAGTACTTGTGATATTTTTGTGTGGCGCCTTAGGAAATTGGAAAATGGAGAAGTGCACTTGAAAGATTGGCAAGTACAGTTTTCTTAGGAGGGGAGTGTTGCCTTGTGTATGTGTGTATGTATGAGACACAGAGATTTCCACTGCAGGGGTCGGCAAACTTTTTATGCCGGGAGCCATTTTGACATGCTCGTGCACATTTTGAAATGCTCGAGAGCCAGGGGGCAGGGTTTGCGGGCGGGGGCCAATCGCGTGGAAGGGGGCGGGGTTTGCGGGAGGGGGCAATAGCGTGGAAGGGGGTGGGGTTTGTGGGCGGGAGCCAATCACTTGGAAGGGGGCGGGGGGCTCACGGAGGGAGGGGGCGCAGCCAGCGGCTCCGCGAACCCGGCCCGGCCGCCCCACCGGGAGTGGCGGAGAAAGAGCTGCCACCCTCCGGCCGGCAGGATGGGCGCGGGAGAGCGGAAGGCTGCGCCCTCTCCACCGGGCGGGACCCGTGCCTCCTTCCCCACCGGCGCCCGAGCACAGAACCAGCCGGGACCCCACGCGGAAGATGCCGCGCGCCGCCAGCGCCTGATGTCAAGGCGGCTGCGCTTCTGCGCCCAGCGGGCGGGCGAGGCAGGGAGAGAAGGGGAGACGGAGGGGCTCCCTCTCCGGCTTCTGCGCCCCTTCAGGCCTGTCTCTGCAAGGCCCGGCGCGGCAGGGAGGCGCTGCTGGCCCGGGACGCGGCGCTGTCGGAGGCGGCGCAGGAGCGGCTGCAGGGGCTGCTGCGGCTGGAGATGGCGCTGCTCCGCGGCATCCAGGTGCTGGGCAAGGGCGCGGGCCTGGGACGCGAGCAGCAGGGCAGCGCAGGGGGCCTGGCCGGGGCAGTGGCGGCGGGGGGACGGAGCCGGCGGAGGTTTGCCGGGCGGCAGGACGGGGCGGGCGGCGCTGCTGGGGCTGGTGGTGGAGCTGGAGGGAGCAGAGGGACCAGGTGTTCCCGTGGGCGCAGCGCGCGCTCTGCAACCCGCCTTGGAGAAGCGGCCGCGGGAGGCCCTCCGGGTGCACCCTCCTGCCCCATCAATCCCCCCACCCTGCCGTTCGGTGTCCTCTCCCCCCGCTAACCTGAGCCCTGCGGCGGCCGGGGGAGCCGAGCCAGGCTCGGACCGGAGGCGACCAAGGGGAGAGCAGGCGGCTCTTCGCCCTGCGCCGCCCTACCGCTCGCGTGCCGGGCCCGCGCCCTCGCCCTGCACCTGGATGCCACGGAATAGCGCCATCTCCAGCCGCAGCAGCCCCTGCAGCCGCTCCTGCGCCGCCTCCGACAGCGCCGCGTCCCGGGCCAGCAGCGCCTCCCTGCCGCGCTGGGCCTCGCTCAGTGCGAGAGCCAGGGGGCGGGGTTTGCGGGCGGGGGCCAATCGCGTGGAAGGGGCGGGGGTGAGTTCAGCTGCAGAAGAGCCACACTCAAGGGGCCAAAGAGCCGCATCTGGCTCGCGAGCCGCCATTTCCGACCCTTGCACTAGGGATTTGCTGTGAAGTGAGTGCTTTGAGGAAGGTTGTGTGGAAGGGTGAGTGTGTGTTGGAATATCAGATATTCCTTGATAGGTTTAGTGGTTCCTGCATATGGGAGGGTAGTGAAAGAATACTAACCCCGAGGTCGAAGTAAAAACCCCGAGAAATCCCTAAGGATCCACTGTAGGCAATAAAGTAATAAAGTAATTTTGGCTCCCTGTGATGGGAGGGTGATTGATCACACCCCGGGTCAAAGACCTGAAAAAATCCCTAGGAGCCATGGGTAACAGTAAGCATGTAAACTGTGCACTCCCTTAGCATGTGTTTTAACATTGGGAGGCACTCAAACTTCAAGTGGCAGTAAAAATCTTTTTAAAGAAATTAAAGACCCTCTGTAGCACCATAGCCTACCTATTTTATTGGCTCAGAAATAGGATTTTGGCTGCCAGAGGGCACCATTATTGATGTTTTTATTAACACCTTCACGAACTTCCTAGCTGCAACAGGCAGAACAGGAGGAGGTAGTTTTGCCCTCAGCTTCTGGATGTGGTAAAGGGGAAGAAAACAGTTTAGATGCTTTCCTAGACTTATACATTGGTAGGGAAATATCTGCTGAGGCTTTGGAGAGCTTCCATGTAGTAAACAAGATAAGATATTGAACAAGTTAGACAATTTATAAGGCAGGCACTATTAGCAACACGCATAACAACAGAGCCTCTGCCTGCCCGTGGGGCCACTAACCCTAGATTGAGCTTTTAGAGCTGGGGCTAGAATGGGACCCCCCAAGAATTCAGGGCATGTACAGGTTTCATTATGCCTTGGGACCATCAAGAAACAGAAAAAAATATTAAAGTAACCATCCAAAATCCTCAACAGCTGGAGGGATGAGGAACAAGAGAACGTGTTGTTTTTTTATGCATGAAATGTTAAGTCCCCTAAATCAAGCTGCCCAAGGCAGGAGGGGATACTTTGCCCCCCCTCAATAGTTCTTTTCAAGATCAGGGGAGCTCCTAAAAAGAAAGAGTTTCTGTGTTTTGTCAGTGTTAAGGCACTTGTGTGTGTGTGTTCTCTGTGAGCATTTGTCCGTCTGGATTTGTGTGCGCATGTAAGGTTAAGAAACTGTTTTGAGTTGTGAAGAGAAAGTTTTAAAGTTTTATGTGTGTCTGTCTATGGTGAGAAAGGATGCAGGTTGTTTTGTGCAGTGTGTTTTGTGTATTGCGATTTGTGTAACTTGAATGAAAGAAAAGTTGAGAGGTTTCTGTTAGTTCTTTGCCATTTGCTTAGTCTCGCCCAAGGCCCCCCTCCTCCCTCCTTCGGTCTGCCTCTTGCTTGCTTGCTTGCTTGCTTGAAGGTCAGAGTGAGGAGGGAGGAACTTCTCTAGCACTTTTTCTCTCTTTGTTTTCTGTCCTTTGTTCCACCAAAATTATTTGTAAGTTTAGAAAACCTGAGCAGTTAAAAGAGGCGGCAACTAATGCCTTGGTATTCCCATGTAACACCTCTGCTTCGCGAGCTGCACTGGTTGCCAGTTTGCTTCCAGGTGTGATTCAAGGTGCTGGTTGTTACCTATAAAGCCCTACATGGCACAGGGCCTGGTTACTTGAGGGATCACCAGTCTCCCATAGTATCTGCCCAGCCAATCCAATCTGTCAGAGTTGGCGCACTCCAGGTTCCTTTGATTAAACGATGCACCTATTGGGACCTTGGAAGCACAACTTCTCTGTAGCAGTGTCTTCCCTCTGGAATGAGATTCCCCTGAGAACCGCCCCCACCCTACTGGAGTTTTGAAGGGCACTGAAGACCTGGCTCTTTACCCAGGCCTTTGGCAAGGGTCACTGAAACCCTCTTTAGATTGTGGGGGTTGTTTTTTCTTTGTTCCCATCCAGTTTTGTAATTTATATCATCCTTATTCTTTTTTTTTTGTTTTTAAATGTTTTTAACTATTTGTTAACTGTCCAGAGTCGCTGGGAGTTGGGCAGCACATCAGTTTAATAAATAAACTTAAAACGATCAGGACTATAGACTAGACTGGAAAGTTACAAAAAACATCCTGGAAGACAATGGCAAACCACTTTTGTACTGTTCCCAAAAAAATCATATGAAAGTGTTCATGAAGTCACCAGGGATTGAGCTTGCCTCAGACATATAACCTTTACTAGGTAAGAATGTACAGGTAGTCCTCGCTTAACGACCACAATTGGGACTGGATTTCTGGTTTCTAAGCAAAGTGGTCATTAAGCAAATCCAACCCGATTTTATGACCATTTTTGCAGCGGTTGTTAAGCGAATCACCGTGGACATTAATTTAGTTGTTAATTTGGGCGTTAATTTGGTTGTTAAGCGAATCATGTGGTTCCCCATTGATTTTGCTTGCCGGAAACTGACCAGGAAGGTCGAAAATGGCGATCACATGACCACAGGACGCTGAGATGGTCATAAATGCGAACCAGTTGCCAAGCGCCCAAATCGTGACCATGTGACCATGGGGACGCTGTGACGGTGGTAAGTGTGAGGACCAGTCATAAGTAGGTTTTTTCAGCACCGTCATAAGTCTGAACAGTCACTAAACGAATGGTTGTTAAGCGAGGACTACCTGTAGCACTATGTTATAACCTGAATTTTGAGTGGACATTTACAGGTCTGAGAAGGCAAACTGCATACCCCTGCAGGCATCATATGACAAATATACTGCTATGCTCAGAGCCAGTGTTTTATGTGCCTATCTTCCCCCCCCCCCGACACCCCATACCCTCTCTCCATCCTGTGCATGCCAGTTCTGTCTTGTGAACTGCAGGTAAGTTCCATGCCTTTATGGTAGAAATAATCAGGGTTTAGTCTGAGGTTACCTACGTGGACATACATTTACACTGATATATATATAAACAAACTTATTATCTTCTTAGCACCATGGACATACATTTACACAGTTTTATTTATAAAATAAATAGATATTTATCTATAGATAGATATAGATGATACAGATATATAGATATAGATATATAAGAGCGGCTGGATAGCGTAGTAGTTAGAGCGCTGCCTTTGGAGCGGGAGACCAGGGTTCAAATCCTGGCTGTACCTATTGTACCTTACCAGTAGGGGTCCTTGGGCAAAAACCCCCTAACGCTTCATCTGCCTACCTCAAAATATGAGTGTGACACGAACTAACTGTCATGCCGGCTCAGACGTCACCCGGATTAACAAGGTCCACGTCAGATGTTGGGGAACCAGGGCAATCTGATGATAAGTGGGCTACTGGAACAAACCATACATGGATGAGACAAAAGAACCTGGAGATAGATAGATAGATGATAGAAGATGATAGATAGATAGATAGATAGATGATAGATAGATAGATAGATAGATAGATAGATAGATAGATAGATAGATAGATAGAATGTATGTATGTATGTATGTATGTATGTATGTATGTATGTATGTATGTATACACAGACACACACACACAGACACACACACACACACACACACATAAACACACACTATCTCCAGCAAAGGAGATTGTTAACTTGTTGTGCTGGAGCTTGAGCACAATGATGCCATGAGCTAAACCGTGAAGGGACACCCAAGGCAGGAAGGTCATGGCAGAGAGGTCAGAATAAATACGATCCCTGGGGAAGGTAACGACAACCCACCCCAGTATTCTTGCCGTGAACACTAAATGGATCAGTACAACCAGAGATATGATGGTATACCATCAGAAGATGGGACTCCCAGGTCGGAAGATGGTCAAAATGCTACTGGGGAGGAACAGAGGATATGTTCAGCTAGCCCCAGATGTGATGACGCAGCTAGCTCAAAGCCGAAACTACGGCTAGCGGCCGACGTTCTAAAGATCAACACACCATAGGAACCTGGAATGTAAGATCTATGAGCCAGGGCAAATTTGATGTGGTTATTGGTGAGATGTCAAGATTATATATTGACATTTTGGGTGTCATTGAACTGAAATGGACTGGAATGGGCCACTTCACATCAGATGACCACCAGATCTACTACTGTGGACAAGAGGACCACAGAAGAAATGGAGCAGCCTTCGTAATTAATAATAAAGTAGCTAAAGCAGTGCTTGGATACAATCCAAAAAACGATAGAATGATCTTAACCGCCCAGAGTCCCCTCTGTGGGGGGAGATGGGCGGTGATATAAGTTGGATAAATAAATAAATAAATAAAATAAATAATTCGAATTCAGGGTAAGCCGTTTAACATCACAGTGATCCAAATATACACCCCAACCACAGATGCTGAAGAAGCAGAAATAGATCAGTTCTATGAGGATCTGCAGCACCTACTGGATAATACGCCAAAAAGAGATGTTATTTTCATTACAGGAGACTGGAATGCTAAGGTGGGTAGTCAAATGACACCTGGAATTACAGGTAAGCATGGTCTGGGAGAACAAAATGAAGTGGGACATAGGCTAATAGTATTTTGCCAAGACAATTCACTGTGCATAACAAACACTCTCTTCCAGCAACCTAAAAGACGACTTTATACATGGACTTCACCAGATGGTCGACACCAGAATCAGACTGACTACATGCTTTGCAGCCAAAGGTGGCTGACATCTATACAGTCGGTAAAAACAAGACCTGGAGCTGACTGTAGTTCAGATCACGAACTTCTTATTGCACAATTTAGAATCAGACTAAAGAGAATAGGGAAGACCCACTGATCAGTCAGATATGAGCTCACTAATATTACTAATGAATATGCAGTGGAGGTGAAGAATAGATTTAAGGGACTAGATTTAGTAGATAGGGTCCCAGAAGAACTATGGACAGAAGTTCACAACACTGTTCAGGAGGCGGCAACAAAAAACGTCCCAAAGAAAAAGAAACCAAGAAGGCAAGATGGCTGTCTGCTGAGACACTGGAAGTAGCCCAAGAAAGGAAAGCAAAAGGCAACAGTGATAGGGGGAGATACGCCCAATTAAATGCAAAATTCCAGAGCTTAGCCAGAAGAGATAAGGAATTATTTTTAAACAAGCAATGCGCGGAAGTGGAAGAAGATAATAGAATAGGAAGGACAAGAGACCTCTTCAAGAAAATTAGAAACATTGGAGGTAAATTCCAGGCAAAAATGGGTATGATCAAAAACAAAGATGGCAAGGACCTAACGGAAGCAGAAGAGATCAAGAAAAGGTGGCAAGAATATACGGAAGATCTGTATAGGAAGGATAATAATATTGGGGATAGATTTAACGGTGTGGTCAGTCAGTTAGAGCCAGACATCCTGAAGAGTGAGGTTGAATGGGCCTTACGTATTGCTAATAACAAGGCAGCAGGAGACGACGGTATCCCAGCTGAACTGTTTAAAATTTTGCAAGATGATGCTGTCAAGGTGATGCATGCCATATGCCAGCAAATTTGGAAAACACAAGAATGGCCATAAGATTGGAAAAAATCAACTTATATCAACTTGAGAGGATGAAACTGCCTAGAGTCCCCTTCGGGGGAGATGGTGCGGTAATAGAAATTGAAAAATAAATAAATAAAATAAATAAATATTAAAAGCAAAACTGAAGTACTTTGGTACTTAGTACTTTGGCCACATAATGAGAAGACAGGATACCCTGGACAAGATGCTGATGCTAGGGAAAGTGGAAGGCAAAAGGTAGAGGGGCCAACCAAGGGCAAGATGGATGGATGATATTCTGGAGGTGACTGACTCGACCGTGTCAACAATATATATATACACACACACATTTATCTTCTTAGCACCATGAATACACATTCACGATTTTTGCCTCAGGCACTGAGTGCACTAACTTGTCTTGAGCCTCCTCCGATGGCTCTATATAAACTAGGGATGCCTGTTTTTTAGGATTTTAGGTTTAAGGCTGTACTTGGCCTTTGAATTACATGCCAGGAGCCAAAAAGTAGCAATTTGGCCCTTAATAAGATTTATATTTTATTTCATTTTAATGTGGCTAAAATTAAGTAGTTAGCATTATTATTCTCCATTCACATGCTTAATAATCTGTCATTTCAAAAGTTACAATTTGGTACAACTTTTAGAGGACTAGGGGTTGCATTGACTCAGAGGCCAAGCTGTGTACCTGTGATATAAAAATGGATAAAGCTGTACACTAGACTCAAGTTCAGCTACTGGTGACAGGATGGTCACAAAAATGTTGTTTGACAGCAATAATGAGGAGTTTGCCCTTAGCTTCTTCCAGGGTATTTTTTGATTTCCCAGTCCAGCCTACAGCCCTGAGGTTTCCTAGTGGTCTCCCATTCAAAAACTAAACAGGCTTGACCTGCTTAGCTCTTTCAAGTCAGCCAAGTTCTACTACTGAACGTTCTGCCCTGCTCTTTTCCGAACACCAGAGCGGACCCATTTCCCCTTTGTCTGTGCGGCCCTACCATTACTGAGCGTGAGTAGGAACTGACAAAAAGCTAAGCAACTTGATGCTCCTAATCACTTTCCCTGCTTTTCCGTGACGAGCGCCGTTCCCTTCTCCTCCTCTCTCAAGCCCACGTCAAGGTGCCGCCGAGAAAAGCGCAAGACGCTTTCGCGCGCCATCTCCTCGGAAAGCTATTGCGCCATCGCCGCGTGGGTGCGCGCGCCTTTCGCTTTCCTTTTTTTTTCCTAGCGCGCCCAACGGGCATCTTGCCCTCGGCGGCGTGAACCAATGGCGGGCGGGGAAGCCTGTCCGTTGTCCGATGACGACAGCGAGGCACAGAAGAGCGCGCAACCAAACGCCGCATCGGTCACGGCGACCCGAAAGGTGCCAGGGAGAAGCTAGCTGTTGTTTTCCTTCCTAGTCTTCCTCGGCGCTTTGTGAGCGACTCCATCTGCCGCCATTTTGTGAGCGTGTCCAGCCTCCGCCCCCACCCCCCCATTCCGCGCGCGCCATTGGTCCCCCTTTTTCCCGTCTTTCTCTCTCTCTGTAGTGGCGAACGAGCGGGCGGGCGCCATGTTTGTAAGGAAGACATAACCAGAGCAGCTCATCTCTCCGGCCAACGTATCCCGTCTTCCTCCCTTCCGCTCTGCCTGTTTCTTCCTGCCGCCTCCTTCCTCCGTGGTCTGTGTGTACTGAACTCCTCATAAGCTGCCTTTATCTCCCATCTTTTTTTTTCCGGCGAGGCGCAGGACAGCCTCCCCTTGAGCGGCCGTTAAAAAAAGTGCCTCTCCGTGTATCTATGTTTGTGTCCCCCCCCCCCCAATTCAGTAAAACCGTGAGTGAAGTCTCCGTTCGCCGCTGCACCGAGGGGACACCTCACGACGTCCAGCCCTGTAGACGCAGCTCCGCTGCTCCCCCGTTGAGTGTGTGTGTTTGTGCGCGCGAGTGCGCGCCGCCTCCACCTCTCCCAGCGCCCTACCACTGGCGGCAGCGTCCTGCCTTCCTCCCCCCTTCCTCCTCCTCCTCCTCCTCCCTGCACACAGGCAGCCAGCACAATGGCCTTTGAAAGCCTATTCTCCAAGCCCCCAAACCCAGTTCTTGACCAAAACATGCCCGACTCTGACAGGCAACATGCAGGGGACGAAAGGTCGAGTAACGTTCTTCTCTTTCTCTTTCTCTCTCTCCGCTTCTCAATGGTGATAATTAACAGTGATAATAACTAAGAATGATGGTATGCTATGTGATGATGATGATAATGGTGGTAATAACGATGTCTTAAATGTGCCTAGGTGGATTTAAGGAAAGAAAATGTCTGTAGCATTGTATGGGGGAAAGTCACCTTCAGACTGAGGTAGGGGTGGGTTGTTTTTTTTTAAGTCTAGATACATGGATGTTTTTAAGGGTGGGTGATAACTTCAAGGTGCATTTTGCATGCATTTCTCTTTTTTACATTTCCTTTTTTTTTACAAAATCATTTTTTCATAAACTGCACTTTACATTGGCTGTCTGTGTAATGTCACTGTTGTTCTTAATCCCCCGTCCCATTGCCATTTGAACTCAAAGACAGGCTTTATCCCCTCATATATGTAACATATATGAAACTGTATAACAATGTATACACCTTACACATTAACTGGAACTCTTTTATTTATGCGTGTGTATATATGAAGTTTTGTCAGATTTTCTCTTTGCCAGTTTACAATTCTAATTCCATAATCAAACAAACCAGAGGCATTTTTCTGGTTTGAGGTCCTGCTCCTTTTCTCTCTCTCTCTCTCTCTTTCTCTCTCTGTGCAAACGTTTGTTTTCATACAGATATGGCTTCCTTCACTAATTTGTTTTTAAACATGTGGAAACCTGAAATTATTTCTCCAACATTCTCCAACATGTATGCAAAATCTTCTTTACATCAAGGTTTGTAATGGTGGTCCCATTAACAGACAAGTCTGCCTATGGTCCCAATGTCCCTCCACAAGTTTGTACAATGCTGTTTTATCAAAGTGATACAAAACATTACATAATCCCTAATTCATGCAGCAACACAGTAAGTAGAATATAGTCTGTTCCCCTCTTCTACAAATAGGAATACAAAAGAGAATGGCAATTCAAATAACTTGCCCATAGCTACAGTGAATCAGGTCTGGGCCTCGTATATCATGCCTTCAAATCAGCAGTTCTTTACTAACATAGTTATAGTGTTTTAAATTGTTGATAAAACAGTTGATATTTGAAAATGGATACTGTAGTTCAGTATTGCTACTTTTAACAGTCAACCTGAGCTGAGCTGTCCAGCAAGATATGCTTAGATAAAAAAAAACAGTTTGTATAATGTTAAATTAATAGAGCCAGAACAAATTATCCTATGACTTCCATGTTAAATTACAAAGTGTAATAATAAATACAAGATGCATGCAAAACATAACAATGAAGCTTATTTTTTTCTATAGATATGCACATTTTTTTTTAAAAATTACTCATATAGTATATCAACATTGAGCAGCCAATCTAAATGTGTTTAGAAGATCTATTTAGATAAATAGAATTAAACTAAATAGGCTGAGAAGGACACCCAAAGCTTAGAAATTGTATGGCTTTGCAAAATAGCAGCCCCTAATGAATTTATTCCTGTTAACCATGAAAAATGCATCAATGCTTTCTTATACTCTTTCCTTTTAACTTTCAAGATGTCTCTAATAAATGAAACATACTTTAGGAGGATAACTTTAAAGTTGGACTCATTTAATTATTTTTGACAGAATAAGAGGCAGGAATCATACTTCCTTATTTTGAAGTGGTAAGCAGAGTATATTCTCTCTCTCTCTTTTTGCAAAAGTGTTAGAAAAGTCATGAATCTCAAAACAAGTAGTGAAAGTCCACATTCAGCTATTTCAAATAGAATGGAAATATCGTGTCCGCTGACTTCCATGTAACATTTTGAAGGAAATAATAAAAGGGAATGGGCTCTTCCGAGAGAGCTCTCGTTTTGTTTCGATAAAATGATCTGAGACAGAGACCTCAATTATTTAACCTGTGGTGATGATCCATCTTAGTTCTTAAAGATCCAGCTGCCCATTCTCCTGTTCCATTTTTGCACTGACCATAACTAAATATATCTGGAATAGATAAGAGAAATTTATGAACCATTACACTACTGAAAGTCTGAAACTGCATTTCTTTACCATTTCTCTACATGAGAGTTCATAAACAAACTGAGTTAGTACACAAAGACTTAAATATAAATATAACTTATTCACATGTTTTTTTATTATTTATACTTATTTTAACATTAAGTATTTTAACATTAACTCAAATGCTTTTAATTTCCCATTTCATAATACAGCTCCCAAAACATGCATACATGTATCTTCATAATATAAAATAACTTGGAATTTAAGATACAAATGAAATTCTATTAGCATCTCTTTTCACAAGAGTAGCACTAGCAGTGACAACCTCAAGTATTCCAGAGAAGTTTATGATACTGAAGTCTTAGAATGTATAATTATAAAAATTTACAGCTACATGGGAATATTTGGTACTTCTGATAGTTGTCAAAGTTAAAACTAATTTCCTTTTTGAAAGTGAGTATACCACTAATTACAAGAAGTATGCCACAACAGCACTTACAGTAAGTGGTAGCTGGAATCAAGTTTCACTGACCTGTTTACTATTTTTTATATATTTTATTTTTTTTAAATAGTTGATTAAAAGTTTGGTTAAAGTTTGCAGTTAAAAGTTTGGAAAGAGACTTTCTCACTTTGTTATGCATTACCACATTTTAGTTGCTTAGGTAAAAATTTTTATGTAGTTTCAAATGTCAGATATAAAACTATTCATACTGTAGTTTTATGGAGTTCAGTTGAAATAACGGGAAAGCAAATATATTTTTGCATCTTCATTGTATTAGGTAGCTTCTGCTGTTTATTTTCTATCGTTAAATCTTTTTTTAATCTTTATTTATTAATAGGATGTTAAAAATGAAGTTTTGGAAATTTATCTTCAAAGCAGTATTATTCTCTCAAAGCAAGAACATAAGATATACATTCTTGTTACACTGTTACTCTGTCTTTGTAGTATGGTGTTTTTTTTTTATATATCAGTATGGCAAAAGTATACATTGCAATTTAAATATATAAAGTTCTTGTATGGGGGGCGGAGCAAGATGGCCACAGAATGACAGTAAATTGTAGATAAAAATTACATCAATTAAGTTCCTGAGGCTAGCATATTGTTAAATATTTAACTATTAAATTACAGGCATAATTATAGCATCTTGCATTTTGAAAAGGTCATCTTGTTTAACCTCAGTTATGAAGCTGGATATTCTATATATTAAATGCATCTGAATATTTATAAATTAAGAATCTCATGTAACTATAGCCTGAAAACTGCCAAAGATGATTTCATGTATACGTTGGGGAGCTTATTGCATGGCTGAACAAAGTCGCTTTTCTGAATACATCCTGTTTCCACCAGCTGTGCCAGTGTTTCCATTTGGCTGTGTTGAATTTCAGTTTGTTTTTTCCTTGTTCTAAAGTTTCCACAGACCCTAGTTCTGTGTGCATTTTAGATTGGCCTTCCTCAACCTGGCATTCTCCAGAAGTATTTGATTACAAATCCCAGACGTTGATATGGAATTCTGGGAATTATAGTCCAACACATCTAGGCAATGCCAATTTGGGGAAGGCCAATTTAGGTGAGTATGTAGAGTAAGGGAATTAAACTTCAGTGTATTATTAAGACATAAACATTTGAAGTATGAAGTGTTCTATCATTGTAGCTTTAACTCTGTATTATTTACTAGTTGGGAAAATGAAGGATATCTGGGAGCTGGAGACCTTCGCTCTGAACATCATACTAGCTTTTGCTACAGATGCAGGAATCATTTACTAATGTGCGAGATACATGCCTAGTTTATTCAAACAGCAGTTAATAGATTTGTTTTTGGAGTACACTATTTTAAACTGCAAGGCATGGTTACATTCTGCATTACCAGTTTGGTGCCTGTGGGTAACACTGGTTTTTCTAAAATACTATTTTAATTTTAAAAAATGAATGGTAGCAAACATGTAAAATACCAGCTGCAAACATACCTTGTATTTCTGGCAGTGCCTCAGGGCCCCACATAGACCCCCAAGGGCATTCTCAGAAAATAAAACGGTAGTGGCTGCAGGTCAATGTTTTATCTGTCTTTGGATGTCTTGTGATTTGTTTGTTTTTTTTAATATAATTTTTATTGAAGAAATTTTTAACAAGATAAAAACAATACAAATATTAGAAAAGAAAGAAAATAAGGAAGAATAGTGAATAAGTAAGAAAGAAAATAGAAATAGAAAAGATTATAAAGAAGCGGCTTCCAATCTTTTTGACATCGGTGATAAATGCATTTATATTTTACCCTCTCTCTCTAAGGTTACATCATAGTTTCTTTCTTTCCATAAGCTTCCCTTTTTAATCTTCAAACCCATAAATCACAAGTTCATTTTTCTCTTTTTTCAGCAAAAAGTCCATAAGGGATTTCCAGTCACTGATAAATATACTTGTTGATCTTTCTCTAATCAAACAAGTTAATTTTGCCATCTCTGCTAGTTCTGTCATCTTCACCAACCATTCTTCCATTGTAGGTATTTCAGAGTCTTTCCATTTTTGCTCATATAATAGACTTGCAGCAGTAATCATACATAAAAATAATTTTCCATGGCTCTTTCTAATTGACTGTCTGTTAATCCCAGCAAGAAAAATTCAGGTTTCAGTTGAATTATATTTTATGTATTTTAACCCAGAAATGTTTTACAAGTCTACCAGGCATGATAAAATGAACCCTCATGTTGTCTACATTTCCAACATAAATTTGAAGTACCTTTATACATTCTAGACAATTTTTCTAGTCGTACAGTATATCAACAGTACATCATTTTATAAAAATTGTCTTTTAAGTTATAACTTAATGTAAATTTCAATCCTTTTAACCACATATTTTCCCACTGTTCCATCAGTATATTGTATCCAACATTTTATTTTATCACATAGTCTTTCACTTCTTGTTCTTCCATTTCAAATTTCAATAAAAGTTTATACATTTTAGCAATTACATGTTCATTATTTGTACATAGTTCAACTTCAAATTCTGTCTTCTGCTGCTCAATTTCAAATGTCCTATTATCTACTTAAATCTTTCTCTTAACTGTGCATATGAAAATGATTGAAAATTAAATCCCTCTGCAGCCAATTGCTCTCTTGATTTCATCTTATATTCTCCATATTCTTATTCTAACAACTCTTGATAAGTTAACCATTTTTCTTTACCTACTGTTTCTTTCCTGTAAAATGCTTCGTGTGCTGAGACCCATAAAGGCATTTTCGGGCACAGTCTGGGTTTATATCTGTTCCATATTCTCAATATGGCACTCCTAATATAATGATTCTTAAAATCTACATTAACCTTAACTTTATTGCACCATAGAAAACCATGTCATCCAAATCTCAGATCGTGCCTTTCTAATTCTAAAATTCTCTTATTTCTCAGCAAAACCCACTCTTTCATCCAGACTAAACAGCAGGCTGCAAAATACAAATTCAAGTCAGGCAGCCCCAATCCTCCTCGTTCCTTTGCATCTTGAAATATTTTATATTTAACACTTGGTTTTTTCCCTTGCCATACAAACTTAGATACATCTTTCTGCCATTGTTTAAATGGTACATCAGTTGTCATAATAGGTATTGTTTGAAACAAAAACATCATTCTTGCCAAAACATTTTTATCACAGGAACTCTCCCCAACAATAACAGATGTAATTTCTCCCATCTTAACATGTCCTCCTTGATTTCATTCCATGTCTTAACATAATTATTCTGGTATAACATACAATTCATGTTAGTCATAGTGATACTCAAGTATTTCACTTTTTTCTTAATCATAAAACCAGTTTTTTCCATCAATTCTATTTGTTTTTCCATTTTCATATTCTTTGTTAACTTCATCTTATCACCAGGTTATCAGCAATATCACCTGTAATTTATGTGTTTCTCTTTTAATCCTCACTCCAGCAATTCTCTCATCTCGTCTTATATCTCTGTTCAATACTTCCAAAGTTAAAATAAATAATCTCTTCGATTGCTAAAATAAATAGCAATGGTGACAAGAGGAATCCTTGTGTAGTCCCTTTCTGTATCTAGTCCTTATCTAGTCCCTTTCTGTATCTCACAGGGTTTTGTTAATTCCCCATTCACAATTGTCTGTTCCACATCAATTATTTCCCATTTAATAAAATTCCCGCCAAAGTCCATATCTTCCAAAATTTTAAACAAAAAATCCAGTTCAAATTGTCAAAGGCCTTTTCTGCATCAAGAAAAATCAATGCTGCTTGCTTTTCATTATCTTGTTCTAAGTATTCCAAAATATCCAATACCTTTCTAATATTGTCCCTCAGCTGTCTTTTAGGTAAAAACCCACATGGATCTTCATGAATACAGTCCTGTAAAACCATCTTCATTATCAGCTAAAATCATTGTGAATAACTTATAATCATTTTTCAGTAATGATATCAGGCAATAATTTTTTGGTGAAGTCACGTCTTGACCTTCTTTAGGTATTAATGCTATATTAGCCTCCATCAAAATATCTGGTATCTTTCCAGTCTGTAAACTAGAATTCATCATATGTCTATGAAGGTTCTCAGTCATCCAGGTGGAATTGTCTGTAGCTTGAATCATGTCAACTGGTAGTTGACATGATTCAAGCTAGAATTCATCATATTTTGCAACGGTTGTAATCATTCGTGTTCAAAATGTTTATAAGAAGCAGGTGGATGTCTTGTGATTTGTCTTGTTTACTATGACACCTACTTTTTGAGAATGCATGTGGTATTCTCCTAAATTCCAAATGTGCCCACTCATCCAAAAAAGTTGGGTGATCTCTGCATTATACTTGGTTTTATTTATTTATAAAATATATTAAGTTGCCCTGTAACTCAAGGCAATGTACAATACAAACAAAAAGAAAAGTTAAAAATAAAATGAAAAGCAATACATTAAAAAAAGCATTCAAAAAGTGCAGAGAACACAAGGTAGAGCAGAAATATATGAGAACTAAAAGACCTAAGAGACTGAAAACATTATTGGTTTCTGCCAAAATATGATGTTGGAGGTGAACATTTATGAGTGAGGATATTCCATAGCTACCAGGCTTCTACTAAAAAAAACCCACTCTGGTATAGTGGCTTGTTCCAAGATAGCCAACCATTATATGCTAGCATGAGAGCATTGGAGAAGACTTCCATGTAGTTTTTCATAATAAATGTTCCTTGTAGGAAATTGGTATGTCATGGAAAAGGCTAGTACAGAATTTCTAGCGATACGTAGTTTGGTTTATGCTTTTACATGAAGATCTGTTCGGCTATGTGATCCCAACTTGCAGTCCAAAAACAAGTTCATAGCCTCATTTCCCATGTTCAGTTTCCGCCAATATTCAGAACAAATGGGCAGCTGTGCGTCCTTTAAAATATTTTAAATTTGTGGAGAACCCCCTTTTATGGTGTTTCTTTATCAAAAGGACATGTATAGGAGTAGGCTTAGCAATTTCACTAGAATTTGAACTACATTTTTTTCAGTATTATAAGATGTCACTATCAGTTGTGGACAGTTTTGCTTAGAGACAAATAGGCAACATATTAAGCATAGCTAAATCCAGTTGAAATCCCTTTTTCTAATACTTGCTTTATTGAGCAAGAGCCATAATCTTTAAGAAAGTTTTAGATTTTTCTGTAATTTTCAGACCAAAATATTCCCTTAATACAATTTTAAAAGAGTAAATTATAAACAGCCATGTTTTAATTTTCAAAAAACAAACAATTTAAAATTGTTTGAGTCAGTTTGGTATAGTGGCTAAGGTGCTCGGTAGAAACCAGGAGACAGTCTTCTAGTCTTCCCTTATGCATGAAAGTCAGCTGAGTGACTTTGGATCAGTCAAGCTCTTAGTCCTCCTCACAAGATTGTTGTGGGGAAAATCGGAAGCGGGAGCATTAGGTATATTCATTGTCTTGAATTGAGCAAAAATAAAATAAATAAAATAATACATAACTATAATTTATGTAAAGTAACCTTCAAACAAAGGAAAGAGAAACATGTAATAGCATCATTTTAAATACCATTTGGCCCATTTAACGGTAAACTATCAATTTATATAATATTTCATAATTATATATATTTTGGCATATATTGTAATTATACAAAATGAATGGATAATTCATTTAGTTTATTATTTTTATTTGGTATATGTTTATAACAAGTGCAGTACAAAGTCTATTTTTGTCCCACAGCAGCAACTTTGTGATGTGGGGCTGAGCGTGGAATAGAAGCTGGATCTCCCCGCATCTAGTCTCACAGCTTAATAACTGCACTACATTGTCTCTAAAAACATTTCTTCCAGGTTTTAAATCAGAATGTCTTGCCCATCAAGCAGATGTTATAATGATTGCGCCACTGAGAAAGATCTAATTACTAATTTATAATGTTGGATTTTAGTGCTTTATTAGTTTTGTCTGTTTCTGCTTTTCTCTATTGGTTCATTAATATATTTTTATATAGAGATTGGTGCTTAGGAATTTTATAGTTCTGAACTACTTTGAGAATTAGTTATAAAGCTATATATATATATATATATACTGCTAGATGCTAATTTATGATGAGCATATTTAAATGCATGTCATTATTTCGACTAATAGACACATGAACATAAAATAATTTTGTATTGTCTACTTGAATTTTCAAAATTCTTATTTTATCTAAACTATACCTTTCTTAAGCAGAGAGGATGGTGAACTCGAAGATGGTGAAATAGATGATGCTGGAGTAGAAGAAGATAAGGAAGAAAAAGGCACAAAAGTTGAAGATAAACCTAAAAATGAAAAATCTCATAGAAAATCACGAAAGAAGCGCAAAAAAGAAAAAGAGAAGAAAAAATCAAAAAGGAGAAGACGAGATAAACACAAGGTCTGAAGTGTTCTTCAACAAGCTATGCAGTTTATGTCTAACTAGTAAAGATTTTTCCATTTCAAACAAAATGTAAAACTATACTGGAATGGCCTTGCATTAATTAGTTCACTAAATGTTAAATCCTTGGAAAGGTAAGCTTCCCTACAGACTGCAAGGTAGCCAAGAGAAGCAGCACACTGAGCTATCATCACATGCTGCTTCTAACATTCTTACTCCCATGTGAACTGAAATGTGTACTGGCAAGGCTCATTAAGTGTTCCAATACTGTATAAAGCTATATGCACAACCTACCTTAATTGGTGATAAACTGGTCCTTGTGCTAATTTGCCTTGTGTAACCCTAGCTTGCACTCATTTTTGTTCAGATATACTTGTCTGTAGCAATTTTAATCATACGCATAGACATGTACATACACACACACACACACACACACACTGTACGATCATACTACAGTATACCGAAGATGCTCCCGTAGATTAAGAATTTTTAATTACCATCTACGCCTTGGAATATATTATTTTTGAGAACATTATTTTATTGTATTTTAAATTAGTATTTATGCTTGTTTTATTATAAACCGCCCAGAGTCGCTCTTTGAGTGAGATAGGCGGTGACTAAATTTGAAATATAAATAAATAAATTGTATAAATGAAACTGTTCTTGCTTTTCAGCATAATTCACCTTCTAGTGATGACAGTTCTGACTATAGCATTGACTCTGATGCCGAACGTACAGAAAGAACTCATAAGAAAGGAGCTGGTTTCTATAGAGATTATGAGTCTTCATTCCTTCAGGTACAGCTTTCAAAATGAACTTCATTTTGTTTGTTTTTCCACAGTATTTAATACGTACTTGATCTTACCCAGCTAGTGTCCATTTTTCTTAGAAGATGTGAATTTTTCTTTGGAATTATATTGGATTAATTTAGACATATAACTGTACAGTGTTGTTTTTTAAAACATATAATTCCAGTTTCTGGTTTGTTACTTTTTTTGTGATGTGGATGTAAGGGTATATGAAAGGATGTAGCCTATTTCAGGTAAATAAAATTCCCAGTCAAAATGAAACTATTTTTATTTCTGCCCTTTTCACAATTGGTATGAAAATTTCCCATTTAGTTCACACATTTTGAAAGGAAATTGATATCCCCTTGGATTTCTGATTTCTTACTTTTCATAATATTGAAAGGTATAGTGAAGCTTCAGATACATGTTGTCTAAATAAGCTTCCATTAATACTGTTCAGCTGCTTGCTGCACGTGTATGATATTAATATTAATATGACATAATAGATGAGCAAGTCCGGTAAATATCTCTTATGGAAAAAAGAGACATTTTAAAGCTGCTTACGTTCCTCAGTTTATAAGAAATCTTTTTCCATTATTTACATAAAATAAGTTGGGTGGAACATACAGTTTCACTTGATTAGCCCAGGAAGATGCAGAATCATAAACTATTTCTTTAAGATCAGACTCATTTTGGTCAAAGTTTTTATTATTATTTTAAAACAAAGATAAAAAACTACAAAAAACAAAAAACACTACAAACAAAACCACTAAAAGTGTAAAAACACAAAAGAAAAGATGGAGAATCATAAACTATTTCTTTAAGATCAGACTCATTTTGGATGGAACTTGATTTAACATAGATTAATGAATTATATGGATATTAAAATTAAAAGTGCAATAAGAGTTTGATTTCAACAAATTAATTTAATTGAGTGAAATAACTTCTATTTAACATTTTTAGCAATCACATGAAAGCTTAATATGGTTGAAAGTAATGTCAACATTTAAAAGAATTTAAAAAGGGAATCCAGAATGGTGAAAGGAAAGTTTCCAGACAGTTTAGTGTAATATTGATCTTTTTCTTGTTTCTGAAATTCATCAAATTGGCTATTTTCCCTGTAAAAAAAAGGGTGTAACAGGGCTGAAGAAGAAATGGACATGGAAGAAAAGAAACGTGAAAGTAGAATGCCTCCAGGAAAAGAAAGTACAAGTCTTGTATATATATTAATCTCCTACCAGAATGAGTAGAAAGAGGATATAAAGAAAAAGGATGTAAAAGCTGCTTGTACCAGAGCTTCTTGTATCCATAATCCTGTGATAGCTTGAAGCTTAAAAGTATTTTCTTTATTCTCTGCAGCTCTAATTTTACTGCAACAAAATGATGCACTAAAATTAATGTTCAATAAAGTCATGTAATTTTGGCCTCAAAATATTGACTCAAATCTGTTAAATCTGTGTCTCAGATGAGCTCTTAACTACTTTTAAGACTTTCTCATCCAGCTTAATTACTTGCATATATACAATTAGCTTCATATGAAGACAGAATTAGTGCTCTGCTTAAAAAAGTGCTCTCTGCTGTAGCCCCTTTCACATGAATTACTGTGTATAATTGGGGGGGGGGGGGACATTGATTTAAAAAAAGAGACGTGGTAATCCAACTATACTCATTTTATCTTCGAATCTTTCAAGACCAGTATTTACCCATAATCAAATGAGCAGATATCTTACCTCAGTAACTGTCAATTTGTCTGGGGGTAATCATGCACTAGAAACATTTTCCTCCCACTTTTGAAAATTTGTAGAAATAATATAATAGTGATAGTATGTTTTTTAAAGTTATAGTAAAGAAAACATCAGTAGGGTAAATGCTATACACAGTGGGGCAAAAAAGTATTTAGTCAGCCACCAATTGTGCAAGTTCTCCCACTTAAAAAGATGAGAGAGGCCTGTAATTGACATCATAGGTAGACCTCAACTATGAGAGACAAAATGAGAAAATAAATCCAGACAATCACATTGTCTGATTCGGAAAGAATTTATTTGCAAATTATGGTGGAAAATAAGTATTTGGTCACCTACAAACAAGCAAGATGTCTGGCTCTCACAGACCTGTAACTTCTTCTTTAAGAGGCTCCTCTGTCCTCCACTCATTACCTGTAGTAATGGCACCTGTTTGAACTTGTTATCAGTATAAAAGACACCTGTCCACAACCTCAAACAGTCACACTCCAAACTCCACTATGGTGAAGACCAAAGAGCTGTCGAAGGACATCAGAAACAAAATTGTAGACCTGCACCAGGCTGGGAAGACTGAATCTGCAATAGGCAAGCAGCTTGGTGTGAAGAAATCAACTGTGGGAGCAATAATTAGAAAATGGAAGACATACAAGACCACTGATAATCTCCCTCGATCTGGGGCTCCACGCAAGATCTCACCCCGTGGGGTCAAAATGATCACAAGAACGGTGAGCAAAAATCACAGAACCACATGGGGGGACCCAGTGAATGACCTGCAGAGAGCTGGGACCAACGTAACAAAGGCTACCATCAGTAACACACTACGCCGCCAGGGACTCAGATCCTGCAGTGCCAGATGTGTTTAACAGATGTGTGTTTACCTGCTTAAGCCAGTACATGTCCGGGCCCGTCTGAAGTTTGCTAGAGAGCATTTGGATGATCCAGAAGAGGATTGGGAGAATGTCATATGGTCAGATGAAACCAAAGTAGAACTGTTTGGTAGAAACACAACTCGTCGTGTTTGGAGGAGAGAGAATGCTGAGTTGCATCCAAAGAACACCATACCTACTGTGAAGCATGGGGGTGGCAACATCATGCTTTGGGGCTGTTTCTCTGCAAAGGGACCAGGACGACTGTTCCGTGTACAGGAAAGAATGAATGGGGCCATGTATTGTGAGATTTTGAGTGCAAACCTCCTTCCATCAGCAAGGGCATTGAAGATGAAACGTGGCTGGGTCTTTCAGCATGACAATGATCCCAAACACACCGCCCGGGCAACGAAGGAGTGGCTTCGTAAGAAGCATTTCAAGGTCCTGGAGTGGCCTAGCCAGTCTCCAGATCTCAACCTCATAGAAAACCTTTGGAGGGAGTTGAAAGTCCGTGTTGCCCAGTGACAGCCCCAAAACATCACTGCTCTAGAGGAGATCTGCATGGAGGAATGGGCCAACATACCAGCAACAATGTGTGCCAACCTTGTGAAGACTTACAGAAAACGTTTGACCTCTGTCATTGCCAACAAAGGATATATAACAAAGTATTGAGATGAACTTTTGATATTGACCAAATACTTATTTTCCACCATAATTTGCAAATAAATTCTTTCCGAATCAGACAATGTGATTGTCTGGATTTGTTTTCTCATTTTGTCTCTCATAGTTGAGGTCTACCTATGATGTCAATTACAGGCCTCTCTCATCTTTTTAAGTGGGAGAACTTGCACAATTGGTGGCTGACTAAATACTTTTTTGCCCCACTGTATGCTGGTAATCCCAGGTAGAATCTTGATATGTCTTGTTACATCATATCCTAGAGATTTGTTCTTAATTAGTATCCTAATATGCTTCTAATTATCATTATGTTTTATCCAGCATGGACATATTTCAGGAAAATACACCCCTTCACAGAAGATACTGCATAATAAAAAATCAAAAAGCAAAGATTATGACAATTACAGTGATGATTTTGGCTACAATGAAGATGAAAAAGAAGATTTTGCTGACCAGTTAAAGCAGTATAGGCAAGCTAAAGAAACTAATGATTTAGAAGCTCCAATTTCAAAAGAACCAGGAAAAAAGCAAGGGATGAAAGGGATTCACAAAGGTAAGGCAGTAATCAAAGAACAGTTAGATCTGAGTTGGTACCTACCTATGCAGAATGGTTTTATAGCAACAGTGGAATACAGAGTCATATTTATTATTCCAGTATTTAACTATTAATCCATTAGCAGCAGTAAAACTCTCAATACTCACCTCACCATTAACCATATCACCATTACATTTCCAATAAGTTAATTATACTTTTATAGGTTCATTAGGCTTATGGCTTTTTTGTTCCAGTCTAGACTGCTTTCCTATATCCAAAAAGGTTCACTCCGTTGGAAAGAATGGGAAATTTCAACATAAGAGAACACGGACAACATAGTTACATTATTCCAGTATGACAATTACATGTTAATGAAAAGAGGAATTATATGTGCTAATGCTTTTCCCTCAAGTCCAGTTAATGTAGTAATTTTTGTGTGTAAGCATATTAACTTAGGAATGGCTAGCTTTATTACTTCCATTGATACATACTTTTTGATGTCTTTCAATGAAATGTATGCTTTTTCTTAAGAAAAAGAGAACTGCGCCCAGTTGAAGATCAGGTGCAAAGCAGAGAATTCCTTTATCTTTATGAAAAGAAAGGGAAATGGTAGGAGTAGGTTTTTTCATTTTGGACTTACCAAAACTCCCTCTTCCATACAGTTCTTGAATTCAGTTCTGTGTGCAGGTTCCATGTAAATTAAACATGGGTCATGGATCTGAAAAGATCGAAACTTTGGGGATTAAATGAATTGACTTTGCAACTTCTTGTGTAAAGGATTCCAAACCGTTTCTCAGTTAATACTCAAAAGTAGCATATTAAAAGCACAATTATGTTTTTCCTACCTAGAAAATACTTGTTTTACTATTTAACCAAATTTAAGTTGCCAGAACTTTGAAATTGGGAATGGACAACCTCTGTATTTTCATAAAGCAGAGATAGTAGTTTGATTACATTTAATTACATAGCTGGTAATCAAAATCCCTTCAAGTAGGCTCAGTGATAACATTAATTTGTTTATTTAGAACATATCTATCCCATTTATCCTCAGTAGGGTCCTCAGTAGCTCCCAATAAAAATACATAAACAAAAAGCAACAAACCAGTAGAGAATTACTAAAGTAGCAATAAAAATATTTAAATATTAAATAAAACAAGATTATACATGGAGTGAGATGTGTGTCCATCAAAATGGAATTATAAAGCTTAGATATAAGTTATCAAAAAGATATTCTTAATTCCAACCATACAGATTGTGGAGTTTTGAGATGTACAAAGAATTCTCTGAAAATTATCTCAACATACAGGATTCATACAGAAGCAGTCCATTAAATATTCTGTCCATAAACCATTCAAGGCTCTAAAGGTCAGTAATGCCAACACTTTTGATGAAATCTGGAAACAAATTAGAAGCCAGTGTACCTATTTTAGCAAGGGAGTTTTACGCTCCATTTATGCAGCATTTGGTAGTAAATGAACTGCAGCCTCCTAGACCAGTTCAGAATATTGTGAAAGGCAGCTTTATACGAAGCACATTGCAGTAGCCCAGAAGTAATGTAATTAAAGCATGTATTTGGTCAGATAAGCCCAACATTGCCACATAGCAGTAGATCTGTCTGTCTATCAAATTTATATACCCGCCCATCTCATGGATGTGACTCTGGGTGGCATAGAATTGAAATAAAACAATTTAAAAAAGAGCCTTAAAAATAATTTAAAAACAATTAAAGACATAAATATAAATAAATGGGATAATGAATGGCAGAGTGTGTCAATATAACCATTTTGCAGGCTCCCTATTTCCATTGGATCCCCAAGCCTGCTGACAAAACCATGTTTTAAGGGATTTCTGGAAAGTCAGGTCTGGGCCAATCTCACCAAAGGGCAGGTGCTACAGTGGAGAAGACTCACTTCCTGGGTCCTGTCAGATGGAACTCCTTAACAGATGGAATCTATAACATTCTCCTGCCAGACCTGATTGGATGGGTGGATGTAACTAGGGAGAGGTGGTCCCTCAAATAACCCAGCCCCATGCCATGTAGGGCTTGAAAGGTCAAAAACAGCACCTTGAATTGAACCTGGAAGCAAACTGGCAACCAGTGCAGCTCACGGAGCAGAGGTATAACATGTGCAGTTCTAGGAGCTCACATAAACTGCTCACACTGCTGCATTTTGCACCAGTTGAAACTTCTGGATACTTTTCAAGGGTACCTCCATGTAGAACGTGTTATAGTAGTTCATTTGGGAGGTGACAAGGGCATGAGTAACTGAGAGTAGAGCCTCCTGATCCAGGAACAGGCACAACTGGCACACAACACAAAGTTATGTAAAGGCCCTCCTAGCCACGACTGCCACCTGCTCTTCAAGCAGGAGTCATGAGTCCAGAAGAACCCCCAGATTGTGTACAGTGTCTGTTTGGGCCAGTGCAACCCCATCCAGCACCAAAGATGGTAAATTTCCAGATCCGGAAGGCCCCCAAACCTCAAGCCACTCAGTCTTGCCAGGGTTCATCTGAAGCCTGTTGTTCCTCATCCAGCCCCCCACAGCCTCCAGGCACCAAGACAGGAATCAGCCGCACCACTTAGTTCACCAGGGGCAGAGATGTATAATTGGGTATCATCAGCATACTGGTGATACCTCACCCCATGGCAACAGATGATCTCACCCAGTGGCTTCATGTAGATAAACAGATTAAACGAGTGGAGAGAGTACTGAATCTGTGGACCCCACATAGAAGGGACTGAGAGTGGGACCTCTAACTTTGAATCAACACCGACTGGTATCAGCTGGGGAGGAAGGAAGAGAACCAGCACAATAGAGTGCCACCCACTCCCACCCTAGGGAGCTGATCCAGAAGGATACCATGGCCGATGGTATCGAAGGCCGCCAAGAGGTCAAGTAGAGCCAAGAAGCATGCACTATACTCATCCCGCTCCTGCCAGAGGTCATTCAAAAGCACGACCAATGCTGTTTCAGTCCCATGCCCAGGGCTGAATCCTGACTGAAAGGGGTCCAGATAATAGATATTCTATTATGCAACATCCAGATCTGGGGACATAACATTTAAGTATGGAATAACTTACAAAAATCCTTTTCTTATACACAAATTATAGGCAATATTTTGCAAATAGGGTCTAAACTTGCCACAAGTTGCCAAAATTAGTTAAATTGTTTATGAACTGAATCTTGACCATTTTCCTAGTGACTGTCTGGTCCCACACACAGGGCGGTGCATAGCAAGTCTTTTCAGGGCTGCCTTGACCCCAGTCACTCAAATGAAGTGGTGATTCAGTATGGAAAAATGAGGTGCTCAGCCTTGATACCTCCACTTGAAATGTTGAGGCTGGCCACTTCACCTCACCTGAAATGTTTAGAAGGCCGGTTAAATGGCTGCTTCAGAATAACCTGGCAGCCCCACTGGGATGATTGGAAGCAGGGTGCTGCTTCGCTTTGGAGAGCCATGTTGAAGGAGTGCTTCACTGAAGGCTTGTTCAGAGTAAAAACCCCTCACACAATGCAGAACTATTGTCTGTTATACATAAACTACAGCTTGTTCAGTAAATTATCTTTTTAAAGTGTATCAAATTCAGAAACAATCTGTTATTTTATAATCTTAGAAATCTTAAAAAGTCCTTTACAGAATTACCTTAAAACTGTGGTGCATGTGCTGGTAGCCTCTAGGCCTGATTATTGTAATGCACCGTATGGGGGGATACTTTTTGTCTAGTTTGGAAATTCTATTTGGTACAGAAGTTGTCAGTCAGGTTGGTCTCTGGAAGAACACAAAGAAACTGTATTAACCCCTCTGCTTAAAGCACTGCACTGTTTGCCAATTTGTTTCTGGGCAAAATACAAAGTGCTGGTTGTTACCTTTAAGACCGTACATGGGTTGGGCCAAGGCTATTTGAGAGAATGTCTTTTTCTAGATTAATCTCCATGGCTAGTGAGTTCATCCGAAAAGGCTTGCTGGCATTTGGGGTCAAGCCTTTTATGTTGCTGCCCCAATTCTTTGGAATGCAGTCCCTTGCAGAATTGAAGGATATACTGTAACATCCTTATTAATTTTCAAAAGATCCTTAAGTCATCTTTTTGAACAGGCTTTTAACAGTTACATTAATGGTCAATTTTATCAGTGAATATTGTTTACTTCCTATTTTAAATTGTTTTTAATTATTTTAAATCTGTTTTTACTGTAAACTGCCAAGACACTTTAAAGTTGGCGGTATATCAAGTTTAATGAATAATCACTACATAGAAAAATGTAAGTGGTATGTATTATATAGTTTCTCTTCTGGACCATAATATCTATATTATATTCAGCCTGAAATGTGTAATCTTTTAGGTGCTACACAACCAAGCAATAGTTACGGTATTGGCCGAGGGCGCAGCATGCAAAAGAAATTGAAGCGCAAAGACCGTGGAAGAGGAAGAGGAGTAAATAAAGGATCTGAGGAAGTAAGTGAAATGTAAATGGTTTATTGCATTAAAAGTGGTGATTTTTTTAAAGCTCAGTACAAAACTGTACAGTGTGAAGTGCTTTACTTTGCCTTCAGTGGCCTTAGTAGTGCAACCTAAGGCTTTATGAAAGTAAGAGTAACATAATTAAAATAAATATTAACAGTCAGTGATTGCTGCATTTGCAAAATCAGAGTAATACAAATATAATCCTTGTGAACTTAATAGCAGGAAAATTTTGGTTGGAGAACAGCCAGTGGTTGAATTGTCACTTTCATATCCCTGCTACTTAAGACCAAAAAGTAAAAAAAACTTCTCAGTCTTTATTGTGTTTTGATTTTCAAGATAGCTATTTATTGCTTGAGAGCCAGTTTGGTGTAGTGGTTAAGGCATCAGGCGAGAAACCAGGAGACGGTGAGTTCTAGTCCTGCCATAGGCACAAAGCCAGCTGGGTGACCTTGGCCAAGAAAATTGCAGGGACTTGAATCACACACAGTTGTGTGTATGTGTGTGTGTGTTTGTGTGTGTGTATACACACACACACACACACGTGTGTATATATATTGTTTATTAGTTCAGTTGCTTCTGACTCTTTGTGACTTCATGGACCAGCCCAAGCCAGAGCTTCCTGTCAGCCATTGCCATCCCCAGCTCCCCCACGGTCGAGTCCATCACCTCCAGAATAACATCCATCTATCTTGCCCTTGGTTGGCCCCTCTTCCTCTTGCCTTCCACTTTCCCTAGCATCAGCATCTTCTCCAGGGTATTCTTTCTTCTCATTATGTGGCCAAAGTACTTCAGTTTTGCTTTTAATATCATTCCCTCAAGTGAGCGGTCTGGCTTTATTTCCTGGAGTATGTACTGGTTTGATCTTCTTGCAGTCCAAGGCACTCTCAGAATTTTCCTCCACCACCACAGTTCAAAAGCATCTATCTTCCTTCGCTCAGCCTTCCTTATGGTCCAGCTCTCACAGCCATATGTTACTACAGGGAATACCATTGCTTTGACTATGCGGATCTTTGTTGTCAGTGTGATGTCTCTGCTCTTAACTATTTTATCAAGATTTGTCATTGCTCTCCTCCCAAGAAGTAGACATCTTCTGATTTCCTGCCTGCAGTCAGCGTCTGTAGTAATCTTTGCGCCTAGAAATACAAAGTCT
The DNA here is from genome assembly GCA_023362775.1 of Charina bottae. Taxonomy (NCBI): domain Eukaryota; kingdom Metazoa; phylum Chordata; class Lepidosauria; order Squamata; family Charinaidae; genus Charina; species Charina bottae. The sequence goes on along the minus strand of JALMGJ010000001.1, from coordinate 73,276,172 downwards.
GACACTGCCTCCACTTTTTCTCCCTCTATTTGCCACTTATCAATCAAGCTGGTTGCCATAATCTTGGTTTTTTTGAGGTTTAACTGCAACCCAGCTTTTGCACTTTCTTCTTTCACCTTCGTCATAAGGCTCCTGAGCTGCTGCTCGCTTTCAGCCAACAAAGTGGTATCATCTGCATATCTGAGATTGTTAATGTTTCTTCCAGCGATTTTAACTCCAGCCTTGGATTCATCAAGCGCAGCACGTTGCATGATGTGTTCTGCGTACAGGTTGAATAGGTAGGGTGAGAATATACAACCCTGCCGTACTCCTTTCCCAATCTTAAACCAGTCTGTTGTTCCGTGGTCTGTTCTTACCTTGTTCTACTTGGTCGTTATACAGATTCCTCAGGAGGCAGACAAGATGACTTGGTATCCCCATACCACCAAGAACTTGCCACAATTTGTTATAATCCACATAGTCAAAGGCTTTAGAATAGTCAATAAAACAGAAATAGATGTTTTTCTGAAACTCCCTGGCTTTCTCCATTATCCAGCAGATATTGGCAATTTGGTCTCTAGTTCCTCTGCCTTTTCTAAACCCAGCTTGTACATCTGGCAATTCTCGCTCCATGAATTGCTGGAGTCTACCATGCAAGAACTTGAGCATTACCTTACTGGCATGTGAAATAAGTGCCACTGTTCGATAGTTTGAACATTCTTTAGTGCAGGGCTTTCCAAAGTTTTCCCGCGGCGACACGCCAACCGCCGTTGGTGTGTCGCCGCGGGAAAACCCAGAAGTGCCGCCATTGCGGCAGCACGCAAAACCCGGAAGCGCTGCTGCCGCTTTCGGTTTTTGCGTGTCACCGTGGGAAAACCTGGAAGCGCTGATGATGATCAGCGCTTCCGGGTTGTGTGGTGACACACCAGACTCTGTGTGGCGACACACTTTTGTGTCGCGACACACAGTTTGGAAAGCTCTGCTTTAGTGTTTCCCTTTTTTGATATAGGGATATAAGTTGATTTTTTCCAATCTGATGGCCATACTTGTGTTTTCCAAATTTGCTGGCATATGGCGTGCATCACCTTGACAGCATATTCTTGCCACCTTTTCTTGATCTCTTCTGCTTCTGTTAGGTCCTTGCCATCTTTGTTTTTGATCATACCCATTTTTGCCTGGAATTTACCTCCAGTGTTTCTAATTTTCTTGAAGAGGTCTCTTGTCCTTCCTATTCTATTATCTTCTTCCACTTCCGCGCATTGCTTGTTTAAAAATAATTCCTTATCTCTTCTGGCTAAGCTCTGGAATTTTGGATTTAATTGGGCGTATCTCCCCCTATCACTGTTGCCTTTTGCTTTCCTTTCTTGGGCTACTTCCAGTGTCTCAGCAGGCAGCCATCTTGCCTTCTTGGTTTCTTTTTCTTTGGGACGTTTTTTGTTGCCGCCTCCTGAACAGTGTTGTGAACTTCTGTCCATAGTTCTTCTGGGACCCTATCTACTAAATCTAGTCCCTTAAATCTATTCTTCACCTCCACTGCATATTCATTAGTAATATTAGTGAGCTCATATCTGACTGATCAGTGGGTCTTCCCTATTCTCTTTAGTCTGATTCTAAATTGTGCAATAAGAAGTTCGTGATCTGAACTACAGTCAGCTCCAGGTCATGTTTTTACCAACTGTATAGATGTCCGCCACCTTTGGCTGCAAAGGATGTAGTCAGTCTGATTCCGGTGTCGACCATCTGGTGAAGTCCATGTATAAAGTCGTCTTTTAGGTTGCTGGAAGAGAGTGTTTGTTATGCACAGTGAATTGTCTTGGCAAAATACTATTAGCCTATGTCCCACTTCATTTTGTTCTCCCAGACCATGCTTACCTGTAATTCCAGGTGTCATTTGACTACCCACCTTAGCATTCCAGTCTCCTGTAATGAAAATAATATCTCTTTTTGGCGTATTATCCAGTAGGTGCTGCAGATCCTCATAGAACTGATCTATTTCTGCTTCTTCAGCATCTGTGGTTGGGGTGTATATTTGGATCACTGTGATGTTAAACGGCTTACCCTGAATTCGAATTAAGATCATTCTATCGTTTTTTGGATTGTATCCAAGCACTGCTTTAGCTACTTTATTATTAATTACGAAGGCTGCTCCATTTCTTCTGTGGTCCTCTTGTCCACAGTAGTAGATCTGGTGGTCATCTGATGTGAAGTGGCCCATTCCAGTCCATTTCAGTTCACTGACACCCAAAATGTCTATATTTAATCTTGACATCTCACCAATAACCACATCCAATTTGCCCTGGCTCATAGATCTTACATTCCAGGTTCCTATGGTGTGTAGATCTTTAGAACATCGGATTCGTCGTTCACCACCAGCACCATCCCCCGCTAGCCATCCTTTCGGCTTTGAGCTAGCTGCGTCATCACATCTGGGGCTAGTTGATATATATACTGTGTCTGTGTCTGTGTGTGTGTGTGTGTGTGTGTGTGTGTGTGTGTGTGTATATATATATATATATATATATATAGAGAGAGAGAGAGAGAGAGAGCGCGCGCTTGCTTGTTCATAAAGATGGGAATCTTCTGTTACAGCTGTACCCAAGATTGGTATCTTTTACGATAAGAATATATATGTATATATGTATGTATCTATGCATGGAAATTGTTTAGCCATAAAATATTTCAAGAATTTCAAATAGATAATTTATCTTGTCATTTGAGTGCTATAACTGTTTTGATTTTGAATGACATTTGAGGAATTACCACATTTAAATGGGGCATTTGTTTTAGCAGGAAATGAAGCCAGTAAAGAAATGGCCAACTATGAGTCAGGCATTCATAAACCAGCATACGGTGGAACACAAAGGAAAACAAATTTGTAAATATTTCTTAGAAGCCCGGTGTATTAAGGTGAGTATATAATTGTACTTTTTCTGCAAGGAGAATAGGCAGTTTATAGATTTTATTCCAGTTTGTTCAAAGTTGAGTTATTTATCACATCATTTTTACCCTGCCAAATTCATAAATTCTAGGTGGCTTACAATAATCAAAAACCAACTACCATAAAAAAAGTAATTATATAAACATATCCAGCATTTATTAGATTTTTGGGAACTTTTCATGTATTCAGCATAAACAATACTAGAGAAAATTATTGCTTAGGATATTACAAAGATTGGTGCATCTGTTTTGTTTGGCCACAATATTTCTAAAATCTCACATGTGATTTCATATTTAGTATTGGACATACACAGCATTTATTCTACTAGTTAGCTCTTAGATATTTTTGCATACTGTAGTGTTGCATCACTGAATACAGCTGCTTTAGCAGTTCTATCAATATGTGAATACAGAGACTGTTGATAGAATTTGTGCAATTGTTTTATGACAGTGAAGTCCTCGTTTCATATCCTTTGTATAATTTATGATTCATTTTATCTTTTTGGTGTAAAATTAATTTTTAATTTTCTTTGACAAGTGGGGGGGAAATTAAAAAACAAAGAATAGTATTTTGCCATTGTATATTCAGCATGAAATGTAAAAAGTCACTATTGAAACTGATATCTCTTTATGTTACAGGGAGACCAGTGTAAATTTGATCATGATGCAGAAATAGAAAAGAAAAAGGAAATCTGCAAATTTTACATTCAGGGTTATTGTTCCAAAGGAGAAAACTGCATTTACATGCATAATATCCTTTAACAAAAACATTTCAGTGATATTGTGATAAAAACTATAGCATTTAAAATACCCCATTTAAAATAGTATATAGATGTTCCTAACAACTATAGGCTTTATATCTTACATTTAATGTAAACTAGATAGCAGTCTTAGGAATTTATTCTTTTTTTCCCCTTTTTTAAGAATAATTTATAACAAATTTTTAGAAAGATACAAAAAACGAAGTAGAAAAAACAATAATAAAACATAAGTAAAAGCATTATGGAAAAACTTTTTTTTGATGCATTCTCCCCTTCCCTTTTATTTATTTCCCTAACTACTAACCACTGCTTAAATACTATTATATGTTATTTTAATTGTTTGATTTTTTGTAAACTGCCCAGAGTCCCCCTAGGGGGAGATGGAGCGGTGATATAAATCGAATTATAAATAAATAAATAAATAAATACGCTTAAACTTCTATTATGAATATATACTGTCAGTATTGCCATTGCTGCATATTCTCCAATTTTAGTATCCTAGTTTTGTATTATGCTGGCTCTTCGGCTAACAAACGGAGATGAGCACCTAGAGTCAGACACGACACTGTTGGGGAATCTTTACCTTTACCTTTAGTTTTGTATTGTTGGCAAAGTTTTTTTCCAATGTTGTGCCAAATTTGTTCTTACAACAAGTATTTTAATAAATTTGTCAGCGTGTATTTTAGATTGTTATATTTCTCATGAAAGTTTACTGGAATCATACCTAATAGAAATGTTTGTGGTTTCAGTTCAAATTTTATTTTTAGAATTTTCTGAATATTTGATGTATTTCTTTGCAGTACTTTTGAATTTTTTACATGACCATCACATATGATAAAATGTTTCTTTGTTGTGATATTTCTAACATCTGTTGTTATATGATTTGTCTAATAATTGGTAATTATTGACGGAGTTATATACCATCTGTTAAACATATAATTTTTCTTTTAAATTGTAGCTTGGAGTAAATTTTATTGATTTTTTCCATAGCTCTTCCCATTGTTGTCCTGTGATTTCTTCTTTGAAGTTTTGCATCTATTTTATCATACAATTTTTGATTAATTCCATCTCCAGGTCATATTTCAATAACAATTTATATATATCCTAGCAGGTGATCTTAATTTTGTATAAGTGTTTCAAATTTCGTCATCTTTCTAAAGGTTCCTCCTTTTTTAAGATCACATGTTATTCTATTAGCAATTTGTAAATACGTCAATCATACTAGATTTCTACCTTCATTTAGCAGTTCTTGCTGTGTCTTTAGTCTGTTTACTGAGTGTGCATGTACCATATTGGTATATGTGATTAAATCTTTCTTACTATAATTACCTCTGAAATAAAAGGCATTTAACTCAAAGGTCACCAGACTTATTCTTATTTTCAGAAGATTCCATATTTTAGCAAACTTTGTCTTACAATATGTCCTTCAAGTTCTTTTCTTCTTTTGTTTCTTTGTAGCATAGATATCTACTAAGTCAGCTCCTTCTATGATTGATGTTCTGCTCTTTGAGGATTTTACCCATTCTGTTATCCATGATAGACAACTTGCTTGATAATCTAATTTAAGTATAGGAAATGCAAATCTGCCTCTTTCTTTTGAGTCTTGCAAAATTTTGAATCTTACCCTCGATTTTTTCCTGCCCCATATAAATCTGTTGATTATTCTTTGCAAATCTGCAAGCTTTTGTCTGAGGTTGGAATTGATTCCATTTATAGTAGGAAGTTCATCTTGGGTAGTATATTAATTTTTACTGTCTCAATAAATCCTAAACATGGAAGTTTTAGATTTTTCCGCCTATCAATATCTTGTTTTATTTCCTTCCATAATTTATTATAATTGTTCTGAAATATGTCTTTATTGCATCCTGTCAGATAAAATCCCAAATGTTTGCTGGTTTTTTTGTTATCTTGCAATTAGTCCCTTTTTTCACAAAGTTGTCTATTTCTGGGGTTAAATATCTTGTTATTATCTTTGTTTTCTTTATATTAATTTTGTAATAAGTTAATTCACCAATCTTTGATTGTTTTCATCAGTGGTTTTATAGAGTTCTTTGGTTGCATAATACTTAACATTACAGTGTCTGCATAACATTTCATCTTATATTCCTCTCCTTGAATTTTGATTCCAACTATTTGTTTGTCTTTCCAAATCTTGTCTGCCAAAACTTCTAAAGAGTGAGAGGGGTAGACACCCCTACGTTGTACTCTTTCTTATTGGAAAACTGATGGTGTGTGTTCCATTTGCTATAATCTTTGCTATTTGATGTTAATATATACCTGTATCCAAATTTTAAATTCTTCTCCTGGATTCATTTTATTTAGAATGGCTAATAAGAAAGGCCACTCCAGATTATCAAAAGATTTTTCTGTGTCTATTATTATTGCCACCTTCTTTTACTTATTATTGATATATTCTGATGCATTTATTATCAATCTGTTGTCCTTCATCTTCCTCTTAGGAATGTAACCTGTTTGATCTGTATGTATTATTTCAGAAATGCCCTTTGTCTGACGTTCAACCAGTATTGTGCTGAATATCTTAAAATCAAAATTCAGTAGAAAAATTGGTCTGTATGACTGAAGTTTCTCCAGATCATTCCCCTCTTTGTAGATCAAGGTTATGTTTGCTTCTTCCCATGTCTTTGATAATGTGTTTGTCTCTTTAATTCCATGCATTGTCCTTAGTAATAGCTCCAACAGTTCTTCTTTCCTTCTCTTTTCTAATTTGATATGCCAAAAAAAAAAGGTTTATTTGCATTCTTGAAGTGATTTTATTTGATGTATTTTATCTTCTTCTAGAGCTTTTCCATTTCTAGTAAGTCTAATTGTCATTTAGCTTTATTTAATTCTCTTAATACCTGTCGTTTTGGATTAGTTTTATGAATTTGTTCTAGTTTTATTTTTTCTTCTCATTTGTACTTTCCTTCTGTTATATTCTTTTCTGTTTTTATGCAACCCTTATAAGAATTCCTTTCATATAAGCTTTATCTGTCTTCCACATGGTTGTCTCTGACATCCCTGGAGTTGTATTTATTAAAAAAAACATTTTTTTCTTTGCATTTCTGTAGTATACCTTCTTGGAGTAACAGCCTATCATTCATCCTCCATTTAAAAGGAGTTTTAAGCTCCATTTAAAACATACTTTTTCTCCTTTTTATCCATTTAAAAAGTAGTTTTCTCCTTGAAACCATGTTATTTAAATTGGTTTGTGATCCATATTTGTCACTGGGAAAATTACTTCCAAACAAACAATCATTTGCTCCACTGTCATAGTTCTCTATGATTCATTGGCATTCACAGAGAGAGTTCATTGGCAAATAGTATGATTAAAGCCTACAAGTCACTCCTTTAAGCAAATAGTGTAATTATTCCAAGTCCAAATCAGACTTCTGTATCAGCTCAACAGAATCTGTATTCCAATTCTCCACTTATTTCCAACTCCAAAGCTCATTCCAACTAAAAAAAAACTTTCTTAATTGGTGACAATTTTCAAATCAGCTAAAAGTTCATCTCACCACAAAGCCTTTTTCTGCTTCATTTAAATCCTCTCTCAATATGGTGCAGGAGCAGTCAAGATGATTAAGAAAGTTGTAGTTAAAAAGGCCAGTACAGGAAAGCAATAATCCAGTAGTTAGTTCTTGCAAAAGTTGTTCTAATGCTTCTGCTAGTATAGAGGGGGGAAGGGAGGGAGAAGTAAAGTAAATAAAATCACCTTTGGATGTTTCAAAGCAAAGGCGCAGCTTAAGGGGGTCCAAGGCTCTCCGGCCACACACTCTTAGCTTAACTCCTGGCTAAAATACATTGGAGTTAATGAAAAGTATCCCAAATCACAAAGCCGGAGAGAAAAGACTTCTCTTGGCAAGCTGCCATAGCTCTGCCTCTGGAATTTATTCTTAAGCGTATGTTACAATAAACCTTCTTAAGAAGGTAATACCAAAATGATGGGAATTCCACTAGCATTACAAATGATCTTGTTTAGATTCCTTAATAGGGGCGCGATGGCTCAGCAGTTAAGACACCAGGCTTGTCGATCGGAAGGTCGGAGGTTCGAGACCCTAGCCCCGCGTGATGGAGTGAGCTCCCGCACTAGCCCCAGCTCTTGCCAACCTAGCAATTTGAAAGCATGCAAATGCAAGTAGATGAATAGGTACCACTTCAGTGGGATGGTAACAGCGTTCCATGCGTGTCATGCCGGCCACATGACCGCGGAAGCATCTTCGGACAACGCTGGCTCTTCGGCTAACAAACAGAGATGAGCACCGGCCCCTAGAGTCGGACACGACTGTGCGTGGGAACCTTTACCTTTTTACTAGATTCCTTAATATTTGTTCACATGAATTTCCTTGCAAGTTCTATCATACAGGAGCAAAATGCTACCATGGTGACAAATGTAAGTTTTCTCATGATCCTCTAACTAAAGAGACAAAAGAGCTGCTTGATAAGGTAATGCTATCCAAATCAAACTTGGTATTTCAATTATAAGTGGTTCTTCCTGTAAACTGTTTGCTACAAAGCAAGAGTATCAGTTTATATATTTTATATTTTTTATATATTTATAGTTTATATAGTTATATATTTTGGTGGAAGATGCTATGCTTTGCCTTAAACTCTTATTAATGTATTTAATGAGACTACAATCATTCAGGAAGTCTAATCTGTTCCAAAGTCTTCTCTCTGCTTTTTCATTACAAGTCAGATACCTAATGAAAGAGGACAGAGTCCTATTGTGACTTTCTAAAAAAAATCATAATGTCCTTCAGTTATTATTTTTTGTCTTTTGTAATGTGAGAGTGTGTATGTTAAATCAATCTACAGTCCTGTATGTGAGTTCATGTATGCATATGAAATGGAGGATGTGTGACAAACAGATTTGTAACTGGAAGGGACCTAGGATGTTTGTCTGTGCAGAGGTAATCCTCTTGCAGAAAGCAGACTTGCTTATGGCTGTTTGCTTGTGCCCATTGACTGAAGAGCAAAACATAATCATGTTCAGTTGAACTTGGGGTGAGGAGGGGTGGTGTGCATTCAGCAGGTTATTCCTTTTCTTTGCCTCCAGATTTAGGGGGAAAAAACCATTTTGGCTTTGTGATATGTCTATGAAGGTTCTCAGTCTTTGTGATGTTTACCAGAGTATGGCTCCACTCTTGCCATGTCAAGAATGATGAGTGAAATTGCTGAATTCTACTCAAATAGGAAATTATTTGAAATATTTGTTTTCTGATGAAACACCCTATTCCTCCACAGTTTTGGAACATTTTCTTAGTTGAATACTGGCAGTACTAAGAATTTGGACGGTGGTCTGTAGAGTCAAGTTTGAGAAAGGGATGGAAATCTCTAGCCTGCAAAACTTCTTCATAAAGTCATGTGCTCATCTCCTTCCCCCTTGCCCAATCATTTTCATTTGGGAAAGGTACAGGGCAGGCAGTAGCTAAATAAGAACTGTTTGGTTGAAAATATTCCCAGCAGAAACTATCCTTAAATCCCTCTACTCAACTTCCCTTAGGTCTACCTCCAAAGCAGCTGGATGACATAGGGAGAGGCGGAATTTGTACTTTGTCCCTTGCCATATATAATTTAACTCATGGGCCCAGTACTGTTCTGTACTCCAGTTTAGGCTAAATGATGCCTGTACCTTTGTTAAATGTTCATACATAGGGATTTTGAAGAATGATTCCAAATTAATAAGTGTTGATGTTTTAATGTTGTTGGATGTCCTACATTTTTGTTCTGAAGGCATCTGTTTTGAAGTATTCTAATTTAATATGACCTATATATAGAGTAGGTATTATAGATCTCAATAAGTGCTTTTGCTATGAAGTTCTAGAATAGCTGCCAGAATTACCCAACTGGAGCCCATATAACCTGATTATATTCCAATATGGTGTTTTTAGGTACTAAATACTGAAGATGAGCCTCAGAATGATGATGAAAAAGAAGTGGAAGAACTTAGGAAACGTGGCATAGTTCCTCTTCCAAAGCCACCTCCAGGAGTTGGACTTTTACCCACCCCACCAGAGCCATATTCATTTATGGAGGAAGATGCAGAAAACTTTCAGGATCCCTCTGGAGAATTCAAGAAAATTCCATCTCTCTTTGAAATAGTTGTGAAACCTACTGTGGATTTAGCACATAAAATTGGGAAAACGTAAGTCTAGGAATTCTTAAAACTGTACATTACGTTTTAATGAGAAATTGATGGTTTTAAAGTAACCTTACAGTAAATGAATTCAGAATGGATCACAGTACATAGCTAGGGCAACTCTTCTCTTTGCTGTCTATTTCCCCTCTCTCATTTTGGTATATCTGTACAAGTATTTTTTTTATTTATTTATCACATTTGTATCCCGCCCATCTCCCCCACAAGGAGGGACCCTGGGCGGTATATGAATCACTTATTTATTGATCTTTTATTTATTGCCAGATTGGAAAAAGGACACAAGTGCACGTAGAATAATATAAATAGTGATTCAACTAAGTTCCGGTAATGCATTCTTTGCTCACTTTCCTTGTGGTTCTGCTTTTTAAACTTTGCTTTCTGGCTACTGTTTGATTATTGCCTGCTTTAAAGAAAGAGATAATGGCAAACACAGTAGCCATTAAATATATCATAATGATGAACAGATATAGTTTGCTACCTTGTACTCAGCTAGGATAACAGATACTTTACTAATGTCAGTAACAATCTGCAAAGCTACATGAAATATTTAAAATAATGGTGTCAAACATGTTTATAATTGCTTTTAGATCTAGTATATTTAACCAAAAATGAGACCTATAAAATTTCAATAATTGCCTGCCTATTTGAATTTAAAATCTAATTGCATTCTGTTGAAATCCTTTGGAGTCATTAAATAGACAGTTGGTTATCTAATAAAATTTCATTTTAAATAATTTTTGCAGCTCTCTTACTATGATACCATCAATGTGCTGCTTATACTGTAGTATCATAATATCCACAGCACCCCTAGATTATGTCCATTGATGTCCAACTTTTATTTTAAAAATTAAACTCAGAGTGCTTGAAATCTCATTGTGTTTACACATTTTTTATTTAAATTTTTGTCTTTTTACCCATTGGTGCCTGTCATTTGACAAGGTGGCTGACCCCTATCTTATATGTTAGCAGGAGTTTATAAAGGGATTCAATTTTAATATTTTACACAATTACCAACCTGCAGTTTTTACCTATATTGTTTTGTTCTGAAACAATAAATGCTTTCCGTTCTTTTTATTGGCTTTTTAAACATTTGAAGACTATGAGATGCTCTTATTTACTAGTACTAGAAGCCATAAGAGAGCCAGTTTGGTGTAGTGGTTAAGGCACTGGGCTAGAAACTGGGAGAGCATGATTTCTAGTCCTGCCTTAGGCACAAAGCCAGCTGGGTGACCTCGGGCCAGTCACTCTCTCTCAGCCCTAGGAAGCAGGCAGTGGCAAACCACTTCTGAAAAAGAACCTTTCCAAGAAAACTGCAGGGATTTGTTCAGGCAGTCTCCAAGAATTGGACACGATTGAATGGATTAAAAAAAAGAAGCCATAGTAATAGAATGTTTATACAGTAGAATAATCTGGTATGAAATTAAAGAAAACATATTGAATAGTAGTAATCTTAAAAAATACTTAATTTTGGGAAGATAGTATACATTGCTATTCCTAGATTTTTTTTACCATAGTACTACTTGTCAACTGTGGCCTGATTTTAATATTTGTACAGAAATGTACTTGACCTAGCTTTCTGTTTTACAGTCCACCAGCATTCTATAATAGTACATCACCACCTGGACCAGAATTTGAAGGAAATGATCCACACATGTATAACGCAGAATCAAGCCCAGGACATAATGGACCAGCAGGGCACCCAGCTTCTCCTGGTCATCCCTGCATTGGTCCAGTGGTGCCACACAGTCCACCTTTGCAGCCAGTTCCTGCAGGATACGTAGGACCACAGGGCCAAGCCAGCGGACCTATGCATGGAAATCAGGGTGGCCCACCTTTAACACCACCTGGTGTGTCATACAACTGTGCAGTTGGTCAAGAACACATGGCAAACATGCCCAGAGACAATCACTGCCCACCTGGTCCACCATATCAGCACATTCCTGGTGAACGGCAGCCAAATCCTGCATATGAGACTCTTCAGAATCCAGCTAACTTCTATGACAACTACTATTCACATCAGGCTGTGCATAATTTCCAGACAACCAATAATGCTAGTGGTAAGTTTTAAAAAAAAATTATATTTTTTTATCCTGCCTTTATTCATATGGGTATTTCTGGTGGTAGGGAAAGAATATCCATGTATTTGACTACTTACAAATCTCTCTGCAATCAGGAACCCTGCCTTGCTAAGCTTCAATTGTAGGGAAATCTGTAAGTGAATGTAGCTTAAACACACTAAACCTCTGCAAATTGTAGGCACTCCATATATCAAGATTAGCAGATAAGGTTAAAAGTTCATATAAGTGTTTTCAAAATGCAAATATTTTGTAATAGGGAATATTATGGAACCAAAGGTGTACTTATTTATGTACTCCGCATTGAAACAGTTTCATCCCTTTCTATAATTCTTGTTAGTCGGATTTGGAACATCCTGGATAAGTGTAAAGCATGTATTATACACTTGCTTGTAAAAACATATTTTAATAACTTCAAGTCATTCTTGACTCCTGGCAACTGCTTGGACAAGTCCATGCAGTTTTCTTGGCAAGATTTTGGGAAGTGGTTGCCACTGCCGCCTTCCTAGGTCTGAGAGTTACTGACCCAAAGCTGGCTTTATGCCTAAGGCAAAATATAGAACTCACGGTCTCCTGGTTTTTAGCCTGTTGCCTTAAACCACTACACCAAACTAGATCTCATATTATGTATACATTTATATTTTCCTATAGGAGTATATTGCAATGATTCATTTCCATGCAGGAGCCTCTGCCTCAGCAAGTAAAAATGTTAGTCACCAACTCTCCTCATGCTGCAGGCTATGCATTGGCCTTTCTTAAATGCTTGGAGTGCCTCAGAGCAGCAGCATGCAGAACTCGCCTGCTTCCCCCAGCCCAGTGGAAGGGGATGTGCGCCTGCTTGGGCGCTGCTACTTTGAATTGAAAAGTTGGTAAGAAGGGGAGCGGTGATAGCTTAGGAATCACTCCTTGAAGACAACCTGAATTTGTTCTCCCCCACTGGGCCTTTCCTGTATCAGAGCAAAAAAAAAAAAGTTCAGTTTGGTTCAGAGTACTCTAAACACCTTTCCTGCATAGCTGCCAAGGAACCCCAAGCAATCCTCGGTTTTGGAGGACCTGTCATACAACTGCTGAGACAGTTCCTATCCACACCTACACATTTGGGGAAAAGACTGGTTGGTTGTCAGCAATAGGAGTGATGAGGAGTGGAATTGTTAAAACTTTATGCATAAAATAAAGATTCTAAGATAGGCCCTAAATCTGCTCCATTATCTCCCATAATCCTCAGCCATTGAGAATTAATTCTGTACAGCCTCGCCTCTAGTTTCACTTTGGTTATGTTTTTGGCTACACTTGATTTTATAGAGGGTTTATTAAATTATATTAAGTAACTTCTGAAGTTTCATAATAAACACTATTTGTAATACTTAATGCAGATGCTACATGGCAAGGAGAATTTACAGAACACCAGTCTTACATGAATTCTTCAGATTCACACAACAGTGGAAATGAATATGAATCAGATTGTGCTACTACAGCAGGGCACAATTCGGCTATGAATGTACCTGATTTCCTTCCTGCAATGCAGAAAGCCCTTTTTGTAAGGCTCAGTCAAAAACATCAAGATGATGGAGAACAGATGAGCAATCAGTGTCAAAGGTCACTGAGTCGAGAAGAAGGTATTTTCAGATTGTGCATTGTCAAATACAATTTTGTATGTTGTTTTTTTCAGATATCTGAATACTTTACTGTATTTTTCCCTCTTATGTTTACTACATTCCTTGTAATTTTTATTAAGATCAACATTTATATACTTCATAATCAACTCCCAGTTGGTCCAAGAAGAGAGGGTTCTGTGGCTGAATCTCTTATGAAGAGCATGCACATACCTGCTACAGAACAGTCATACAAAAAGACTGACTGGTTCCCCCTCCCATATTGGCATAACATTGAGCTATACATTTTTTTTCTGCTTCTGTAGTCCACCCAAACAATATAAACTGAACTGGACTGTAGCAGGATAAAACAGTGTCCTCAGTAATGCTGGCAGTTCTTCTTGAGGTCAAGTGAATGCTGAATTTCTATTCAGGCTTCATTACCCAATACAGAGAGTTCTGTGACTGAAAGACTAGTGGCTGATATCATAAATGATTCCTTTGCTCTATGAACAATTTTGCTACATTTTTACATTCAGAGAACAACTGTGTAATTCCTCCCACAAATAAATTGCCTGAAATTTTACAGAATTTTGGTGATCTCAAGACCTTAGTGATGTTTTAATTATTTTTTAAATTTGGGATTATGCAGGCACTGTTCTGGATTTCTTACGTGCTCTTCTGAGCATTTCAGGAGTGCTTAAAACCCAGACTAAGATATTATCTGGGCAATTATATAACCCCTATGTTTTTAAAAGTGTTTAACTTTTGAGGTTTTTGGAGTTGAATTTTGCTATTTACAAGAGAGACTACACAGGCATAAAACTAAACCATTTATCTTCTTTTCATACTGTATTTGTCGTTCTAATAGAAACTTAAAATTTCATAATAGTGCCTTGCAACTTTTATTCATATCAAATGACAGAATCTTATTTTAGACAATATATAGCATGCTCCTGAGATTTATTTGGTGATCTCCTTTTTCCTTCCAGATGATAATGTAAATTGGTACTCTAGTAGTGAAGAAGAAGAAGGAAGCAGTGTTAAATCCATACTGAAGACCTTAAAAAAACAAAGTGAAACATTTCGAAATCAGCAGTCAGCAGATCAGCAACTGCGTGTTATGCCGGTTGACCCAAGACTTGCTAAGGAACGTGGTTCAGGAAACCAGGCTGTTGATCCAAGACTCAGATCAGCTTCAAGATCAAATGCTAGGAAATCATCAGAATCAGGAGTCTTGGACCCAAGGCTTGCACGAGATCCGAGAACCTTAAAGGGTAATGAAAGCAGTCATGGAAGCTCCTCTACTAGTGGAGCAAAACTGGAGGGGCATTATCCACACCCTGTTGCCAAGATCATGCAGAAAGGACTGGATGAAGATGATGAAGATGTTGAAAGAGAGTTAAGAGAGAGACCTTTTCTCATACCGTTGGAACCTCTTCCTGGAGTAACATTACGGGATCCAAGATCTCAGCTTAGACAGTTCAGCCATATTAAAATGGACATTGTTCTAAGCAAACCCAATTTTGCTAAGCATATTGTATGGGCTCCTGAAGACTTACTCCCAGTACCTTTGCCAAAACCAGATCCAGTATCTTCAATCAATTTACCCCTTCCTCCACTTATAGCTGACCAGAGATTTAATCAATTAAGGAATAGCAAAAGTGATTCTATCCCAGGTACAGTTCCATCTGATCCACGACTAGCAGCAAAAGCAAAAAATAATATAAATTTAGCAAACAGAAGTGGATCTTTGGAGCACGCTACAGATTTGCATCCTGGTAATATAAGCAAATTAGGAGATCCTCGCTTACAAAAATCCACTGACCCCAGGCTCCATAGACTGTCCAGTACAGACTCCCATCATGGAATAGTGAAGGATCTTTTGCCTTCAAAAACTGATCCCAGGTTAGCCAAATCCAGCACCAGTACACCACAATCCTCAGAAGCTGCAATCTTCCAGACTGACTCAGATGCATTGCCTCCATATGCACCTAAGTTGTCATCTGCAAGTGCCAAACTAGGCACCTCTAGTTCAATAATAAGTGGCATTAGTTTGTATGACCCAAGAAATCATACTGCACTGGATTCTCCTCCAGTTAATTCAGGAGAGAATGGAGAGAACCAGAAAAAGGGTATTTTGAAAAACACTAGCCAGACTGAAGTAACCCCCTCAGAAGAACAGCTGCCTCAAAAAGGATCCCTGCACGTAGAAAAACACGTGGAAGCATTTGGAGAAACCAATTCAGAGAAAGTAGCCAGTGTCAACAAATCTCAGGCTAAACACTCCAGCGCTGCTCCAGCAGTGCACAACCTTCCCATCCAAGCTTTATCAGGGTTAATCAGACCACAGTACAGTGACCAGAGGCAGGTGAGGCAGCCTGGGCAGGTCACTCAAGCACTAGAGAGTGACCCAAATGGGGAATCAGATGACAAATCCCTGAAGGATGTCTTCAAGACTTTCGACCCAACTGCTTCACCTTTTTGTTAGCTAATGGTTGATTAAGACTTTTTACCATTGTGAATAATGCCGGTTTCTGCAGTTTTGTAACTGGTTTACCTCTATGCTTTATTTATTTTTAAATTATAACCAGAAATACTTTGGGGCTGCTATTTTCAGAACCACATGCAGTAATACAGTATACTATAGTGTTTGCCAATTTGGTATTTTCTATATAAGTTTCCCATTTCAGGGATATGAATCATTGATCCGTTTAAATAAAAAAGCATATCATGTTAGATCTGAAAGAAGCACTTTCATTGTAAATCATCATTAAGGGATTCAATTTAAAGACTTGTATATGTGTAATGTGTCTTTTCAAAATCAACATTTTACGTTTGCCACTTTTGTATGATTGTACAGTTTCAAGCAATATAATGTACATTACTATGAGAAACATTATTTAAGATGACAATTATCTAATCTTCTTAAGTCTAACTTGCTAAGCATTTGACACAGGGCAACATTTTTTACTCATGAAACTGATATTCTTAGCCTAAAAGATACTGTATTACATACTGAGGAGCTGAAAAAAACTTTTTAAAGTATTTTATTCTATGCTGTATATATAAAAAAGGCAAAGGACATAACTGAAACATTATTGTTAAAATAGAAAACACCTAGGTTGTCTATAAAATGTATTTACTTTTTCATGTATACACTATTCTCTATTTGTGTTATGTCACATTGTGGTGTTCATGTATTCAATGTATTTTTGTATTCAGCTGCTTAATTTGTATTGCTTTTTTGTATTGATGTAATGACAGTAACATGTATTCATGTGTCTGGCATTTTTAACAAATTAAAAGGGTGAAATCTCTGACTTTCCATGGACTCATGTGGTTTCCTTAGATACGTGATTTCATGAACAGAAAAATTTGTGACTTTCTACTGTAACTCTGACCTCTGTGTTGCCAACCACCTCTGGTGAAGACCATTTTAGATAGTCTTCTGGCCAAAATATTCCAGCTGAACATTTATGTTATGAAAATCAAAAGCTTCACTTTTGCAAGTCACCAGAGGGCAGCAGAAAGTAATTGGGGCAACTGTTTGAGGAAAAAAAGTTTACTAAGCAAACTGAATAAATGTTGGGGGGGGGGGGTTTAACCTCCAAATGCTAAGCATCGAGGTGCAGGCATTAGAATTATGAGCAAATGGGAAATCTGTGGAAGCCTCTTCTGCTGCTGTCTCACCCAACCAGGGGCGTCAGGGTTAGCACGCCTCCCCCATCAACATTAAAATTGTGGGTGTGATCAGGCAACTGAAGCCCCTCCCCCTTTTAACATGTGCAATTGACTCCCACCCCCATCAGACACCCCTGCACCCAGTCTTACTGGCAGCTGTTGGATGAGGAGAATAATCAACCCATAAAAAGGGTTAATATTTTGAGCTGTTATCTCTGTATTTTTTTTAAAAAAAATAAGGTGACACTGTTAGCTAAGCCATGAGCATATGAAAGCCTTTGACTATACATGAGCATATCACTTAACAGCTACATTCAGACCTTTTGAAGTATTCTCCGGGACATCTGTCTCCTGGGGTCTTAGGCACATAATACTATATTTAAATTATTCTCTAAAGCAAAGAGTATATTTTACTAAAACAACTCTATTAAAGTATGTCTATGAAGGTTCTCAGTCATCCAGGTGGAACTCTATTAAAGGTTAAAACAAGCTGATTTTTATGTTAGCTTAGCTTAGCATTCATGTTATGATATTACTATCAAGGCTTATAAAAATATTTACTTGCCAGATCCATCTGAAACACAAGAGGAAATTAGCTGTCCATTTCAAATAGATGAATGGCCTCTGCATAAGTTCTTTTTCATATTTTTCTGATTCAATTATTTCATAATTCATTTCTCAGGAATAACATATACTACATGGAAAGTAACCTAAGATAATATCTTCATTCCCAAATCAAAACGTTGGAAGCTAAGCGAACCAAGTATGATTAGTACAGGGAAATACCAATACTGTAGGCTAGACGGGGGGGGGGGGGGGTTGACAAACATCCTGGAAAGAATGTGAATCGTAAACCAAGAGATGGTCAAAGATGAAGAAACAGAAGAAAGCGAACTGGATATCAGAAAAAAATGTGGAAATTGCCAAGAGAAGAGAAGCCAAAGTCAAGACAGACAAAAATCTCAGGAAGGAAATTAAACAGTTTCAGAGAGCTGTTAGAAGAGATAAGAAGCAGTATTACAACAACATACTGTATGTAACGACATCTAAGATGGAAACAGACATAGAAAAACAAGTCTTTCAAAAGATCTCTAAACTCAGAAGGAGCTTAAAGGGTTAGGGTTTAAGGTATGTTAGCTAATGGACAGATAGTAACCAATTCAAAGGAGATCAAAGAAAGATGGAAGGAATATACTGAAATATAATACAGTAGAGATGTCAACATCCAAGTACCTTAGAAGATATTCCCTACTTACAAGAACCTCTAGTACTAGTAGATGAGGTTAGATCAGCACTCCAGTCATTACCAAATTGGAAGGCTACAGGAACTGATGGAATATCCACAGAAATATGGCAAGAAACAGAAGAAGAATGAGTAAAGGTTCTAACCAAAGTATGGCAGCAATTCTGGAGAATGAAGCAGTGGCCAACAGATTGAAAGAGGTCAATCTACATTCCAATACCAAAAAAAAAAAAGGAAACTTAACAGAGTGTGCAAACTGTCGTACAATATCTTTAATTTCACATGCTAGCAAAGTAATGCTTAGGATCATCAGAGCAGAGCTTTTCAAACTGTGTGTGGCGACACAAAAGTGTGTCGCCACACACAGTCTGGTGTGTCGCCACACAACCCGGAAGCGCTGATCATCATCAGCGCTTCCGGGTTTTCCTGCGGTGACACACCAACTGCAGCGCGCAAAACCCGAAAGCGGCAGCAGCGCTTCTGGGTTTTTGCGCGCTGCCGCACTTTTGGGTTTTCCCGCGGCAACACACCAACACCGGTTGGTGTGTCGCCACGGGAAAACCTTTGGAAAGCCCTGGATTAGAGCCCTACATGGAAAAAGAGATGCCAGATGTTCAAGCTGGCTTTAGAAAAGGCCAAGGCACACAAGTCATTATTTCTGATGCTTGCTGGATAATTTAGAAAGCCAAAGGAGACCAAAAAGAAGTCAGTATGTGGCTTCATTGATTATAGAAAGGCCTTCAATTGTGTCAATCACATCAAACTATGGAATGTGCTCAGAAAAATGGGAATCCCAGAACATCTCATTGTCCTCATGAGAAACTTCTATACAGGTCAGGAAGCCACAGTATGGATAGAACATGGTGAGGCAGACTGGCTCCAGGTTGGCAAAGGAGTGCGTCAAGGCTATATACTCTATCTTATTTATTCAACCTATATGCTGGTTAAGAGAAGCTGAATTGGAAGAAGATGAGCATGGATTTAAAACTAGAGGAAGAAACATCAATATCCTGCACTATGCTGATGACTACTCTAATAGCCAAAAATGCAAAGGATCTGCAAGGTCTAGTAATAAAAGTCAAGGAGCACAGTGAAAAAAATGGGATTAACATTAAATATAAAGAAGACCAAACTAATGAGAACAGATACAACAATCAGCCTTGGGACTGATAATGAAGATATTGAAGTGATGGATAGCTTTTAGGATCAACGATCAACAGTAAAGGAACCAGCAGTCAAGAAATACGCCACAGACTAGCACTTGGTAGAGCAGCCATGAAGACCTTGGAGAAGATGTTCAGATGCTGTGATGTGTCTAAACCTACAAAGATCAGAATCATGCAAGCAATGATATTCCCTGAGACACTCTATGGAAGCGAAAGCAAGTGAAGGCAAAAATAAGTGATCCTAAGGGCTATGGAAAGCAAAAAGCATATTGTATCTGGAAGCTCATTCCTTCAACTACAGTTCTCCTTTAGGAGCTTTCTCCAAACCCTGCCAGCTAGAGATCATAGGATTCAATAGAAGAGAATATCTGTAACTGTGGGGTCCTTGGTGCTCTCTGAGCTTGGTTGTTTGCTTGCAGACATTTCATTACCCGAGTAGGTAACATCATCAGAGAGCACCAAGCACTCCAAAGATCATAGGAGTTGACAGCCAATAAATCTATAGGACAATGCGTGGGGGAAGGTGTCTTGATAACACGTTTCCTTACCCATCCTAACTCCCTATTTTAATGGTCATTTTTCTAATTGTGCTTAAGCACAATTGGTAGTTTCTGTCCTGACTTCGAGCGAAGGAACACGCTGAGACTTGGTGTACAGGCTCTAGTGTTTTATTGTTCTACTCTGCTAGACAGAATCCAGCTAAACTAAAATGAACTAGTAATGCTCAGAGAAAAGGTCCAAGAAATTAGGGCGGTGCCTTCTTAAGCCTCTTGTGAGGAAGGCAAAGTGATTCAGTACTGTGCATGCATTTATCCCCCTGGAGGGAGCCCTCTCCTTCACCATTTATCTCCCTGACAGTTTCATCATACAGGTAGACCTCGCTTAATGACCACAATTGGGACCAGTAGCTCTGTCATTAAGCAAAGCAGTCAAATCACATGACTGCAACTGTGCTTTCCTTTTCCTCACTCCCCTGCACTTTGGAATGCTCATCCCGGTACTGGGATAATTAGCAAGAAGGGAATTAATGTTTGTATTCACATTCATTGGAGAAGAAGGGATTACAAAAGAGTAAGCAGGCATAGAATGGGGAATACACATTGAAAGAAATGTGGGAGCCATGAGCATGCTATGCAAACAGCCTGGTGTATTCCACATTGTGTGCCTGCTTACTCTCTTGGAATCCCTATCTCTCCGCTCTGAGGCAGGGGGGAAACAACAGGTCAGGTACAGGGCAACGTGTACTGACTGTAATGGCAATCACATGACTGAGGGACACTGCGACGGTCGTAAATGTGGGCATTGGATGTAAAGTTGGTTGTTTTTTTCAGCACTGCTGTAACTTTGAACAGTCACTGAATGAGGCAGTCACTAAGCAAGGACTACCTGTATTTAGAGGGACTGGGATAGTTATTGTTATTACGTGATGGTTCCAAGATCATAGAGGTGAAAGTGGGCTGGGCCACAGTCCTGTTTTGTGGAGTCCCAACTCATCTTTGCCTGAATTCAACCTTTCCTTGGCCCCATGCCAGCGAAGACTCTTCGTCCATTGGCTGCAAAATGCAGCTATATTTGATTCTTCTGAATCAGGGGATGGATGTTGCAAACCCTGAAGGAGGGGAAAACCAGAAAAACGTTACACAATCTTATTAAAACAGTTTGTGGCAAAATGCTTTAGAATTATACTATCCCTTAAGAAAACTTCCCATCAAAATACTTCACCATCTAAGATGGGACACAAAAAGGAATGGTTCAGAAAACTGATCAAGACT
Source organism: Charina bottae (assembly GCA_023362775.1). Classification (NCBI taxonomy): domain Eukaryota; kingdom Metazoa; phylum Chordata; class Lepidosauria; order Squamata; family Charinaidae; genus Charina; species Charina bottae. The sequence continues at coordinate 73,254,806 of JALMGJ010000001.1, read as the reverse complement.
CGAGAACAGCTACAGGGGGATACTCACCTGGCAGGGGAGATACTTTGATCATGAAGAATAGCTACAGGGGAGATTTTGATCACTGCAGCAGTACTGTGGGAAGGGGAGAAGTTAACTCATTGTCTTCTAGCCCTGAAGTCCTCCTCCAGCTCCAAACCTACTTGTATTTCCTTCTGAAGAATTCCTATTATCTGTTTATTTAATTTGTAGCCTGTATGTCCTCCAAAGACACAAGGTGGCATACATAGCTCTACTTCCTCCTCTGATTTGATACCAGAACATGTGAGTAAGGGTGAGTTAGGTTGAGAGGCAGTGGCAGTGTTCACTTGGCAAGCTTACCCCATGGTTACTGTACCACAAACCATCTACTGGACTGCACTGTTTACAGTGCAATGGATCTACATTTGTAGGAAATAACATCTGGAATATTATTTATATTAAAGATGGGGCCCAAACATACAATGGAACATTTATGGCACCCCTGTTCAAAGGGTTTTATGGACAAGCATCTGTTTACAGAACTTCCTGTAAAATGGGTTCAGTACTCTGGTGGGACACTATTTTATTTGTAGAGCCTATGCACACAAACATTTGCCTAATGGATGGGGCTGAAGGGTTGTTAAATTAGTAGCATTTATGCTGCCATGTGATAAGCATTCCAGTCACCCAAACGGTGAAGTAAAAGAGCAATAACTGAGACAGAAAGTTTGCAAATCATGGAATAGCACAAAGGAATCATGCAAATTATGGAACAGCACAAGGAATCAAGGAATTATGGAATAGCACATACAATTAAGGAAGTAAAGAAACTGGGTTGTCTTTTAGAAGAAATAGCAAACGACACTGTACAAGCTATTAGGGACATAGATAAAGAGGTTACAGCCATTAGATAGATGAGCCACAAAAACAGACACTTTTAAAACTACATATTGGCAGCAAAGGGAGGTGTTTGTGTCCTACTAAAACCAAAATAATGTACCCTTATTCCTGATGCTATTAAATGTTCATGAAGCTCAGCATGAAACAGGATAGAAAGAAGAGACTTGTCAGAAGATCCTATCTGTGCACACAAACCTCTATCATGCACTCTGTTTTCTCCAACATCCCTTGCATTATCTGGCCAGTATCACAACGCTTGGTAAGTATGCGTTTATCAGTAGTGTGGCTTAAATAACTGTAATCAGGAAAGCTAAGAGGTTAATAGATACTCCCTGTGTTCTCTTCTCATTACTGCATAAACTCCCAGAGTTTACATCTGTAATAGCAGGATGGATATGCACCAGATCTGGTCTGCAACAATCCAAGCAAGTTGCATTTTGGTATCTCTTTGCTGCCATATAGTGCTAACCCTAACCCTAAATAGAAATGGAGTAGACACAGATAAAAGCCTGTCAGGTTGGAAGATATTTATACTAGCCTTTTCCAATCTGGCACCCTCCAAATATGTTGGACTGCAAGTGCATGTGTGTTTCCTGCTGGCTGGGGAATTCTGATAATTGCAGTTACCAGAATTAGGGGGTGCCAAGTATGGAAGATTCATTTGGACTTTCAAGCTCATATTAAGACTTGCTACATACAGTAATACATTCTAAAGAATACAGCATCTTACTTTGACACAAGCTGCTTCTGCTGCCACAAACATTTGAAGAACTCCCTGGATCAGATTTTGAGCATTGCTTACAAGGTGTTCTGCAGATGACCTGCAGCTACCTGTTGATGCAATTACCCTTGGAAGTAAAGAGAGAAAACGTTATGCAATACCCAAAGGACAAAATAAGTGTAACCAGAAAAGAATGGATTTGGTTACAGGAATCTTGACAACTAAATACTTTCACTTTTAGAACACAATATATCTTTGAGTTTGTTAGGGAAAAGCTTTCTTTATTATTTTGGTAATAACCCTTTGGTGAACGGAAGAGCTAGCTAGCTGCTCCCAGATAATAGAAGGCTGTGCAGATGTCCTGAAGTTCCCATGTTTTCCAAACCTCCCTTCTCTTCCCCAGGCACAGAGAAGATCACACCACCGGTATTTATTCAGCACACACAACTAAAACAGTCCAATGAGGATTGAGCATGCTCAGCTATGCTCAGCTGATTGGGTGGGGCACCCTATTTTATTGAAGGCCTCACTTATGAGTTGAATTCAAATTGGGTCATGAATTGAGCACTGAAATCTATGGGGCTTAAGTTCAATTATGACTAATTTAAGTATCACTAATTTCAGTTTAACTATTCTAAGGGTGATTTATAATAATAATTAGTCATGATATTATTAATTTGAAACCAGATTAACTTAGTTGAACTAAAATCTTACTTAAATCAATGGGAAAAATCAGACATTTAACTTAAATTACTTTAAGTTCAGTGAAAATTATGTGCAACTAACAGTCTGGATCCAAGATAATCTAATGATATTTTCTGGCTGCCTTTAGAACATAGCTTTCCAAACTGTGTGTCGTGACACATTAGTGTGTCGCGACAAAACCCAGAAGTGCTGATGACGCGTCGCCGCCGCCCCTGCAGCGGCACGCGTGGCAACAGTGGTGGTGTACGCGGCGGCGGCAGCGGCGAGCCATCAGGGCTTACGGGTTTTAGCGTGAAACACGAGGCCGCCGCTGCCGCCGCCGCCATGCACACCACCGCCACGCCGCCGCCGCTGTTGGTGTGTCACCAACGGCGGGACTTTGGAAAGCACTGCTTTAGAAAGTCAGCACTTATTTAACTTCATTGACACAAATAAAAAATAGAGAGTGGTGGTACAGATCTCCAATACCACTTCTGTCTGCACCATTCAATGCCTTCCACATTCTTGGATTACAACTCGCATATTCTCCAATTATTAGCCATGATGGCCTGGGCTGATGAGGGTTATTTTGAGTTATAGGTTATACTAGAGCTATGATACTACCTTGGCACTAGAAGGGAAAAAAATAAGGATATAATTCAAGTTGTTTCATCTTGTGTGTGGCAGCGGAGGGGGGGGATCTTTCAAAAATCTAGTTACCGGGTGATGATGCTAAGTTGATAGTTAATTGTTTCAGTTTTCTCCAAGGCACACAGCAGTTCAGTTGCGCATCTTTCATCTAAGCAATTCTTTGCAATTATGCCAGCAAATTTCACCAGTGCTTCCCCTCCAGAAATAACCTGTATAGCAGCGGCAATGACTTGCTCTTTGGTCTAAGTCAAAAGCAGTAAAAAAAAAAAAACAGAAGTGAATGAAAATTATCTGACTGTCCATTAATACATTCCTACCCTTCATCTGAAGAGTTCAGGCCTGTGGCCTGAAGCCAGTTTACGCAACTGGTATACTCCAATGGTACACTCTCTGATCATGTGGCAAGGATACTGCATTCCTCTGTCATTAAAAAAAAAGAACTTCCTGCATCTAGAAAGATAGGAGACCAAGAAGAAGACTAGGCTGAACTGCTCTTGATATGAAAGGCAACAGAAGAAGCCATGTAGCTACCATACAAAAGCTTAGTGAAGTCTGAAAAGAAAAATGGACACATATAAAGAAAGAAGAAGAGGTCACCAAAGAAGAGCATACAGAAATAGAAACAGAGATCCAGTTGGTGTAATGATTAAGATGCTGCTGGACAGGGAACTGGGAGTCTACAAGGTCTTGTTGTTTATTCTTTCAGTCACTTCCAACTCTTCGTGACTTCATGGACCAGCCCACGCCAGAGCTTCCTGTTGGCCGTCACCATCCCCAGCTCCCCAATGGTTGAGTCCGTCACCTCCAGAATACCATCCATCCATCTTGCCCTTGGTCGGCCCCTCTTCCTTTTGCCTTCCACTTTCCCTAGCATCAGCTTCTTCTCCAGGGTATCCTGTCTTCTCATTATGTGGCCAAAGTACTTCAGTTTTGCCTTTAATATCATTCCCTCAAGTGAGCAGTCTGGCTTTATTTCCTGGAGTATGGACTGGTTTGATCTTCTTGCAGTCCAAGGCACTCTCAGAATTTTCCTCCAACACCACAGTTCAAAAGCATCTACCTTCCTTCGCTCAGCCTTCCTTATGGTCCGGCTCTCACAGCCATAGGTTACTACGGGGAATACCATTGCTTTAACTATGCGGACCTTTGTTGTCAGTGTGATGTCCCTGCTCTTAACTATTTTATCGAGATTTGTCATTGCTCTCCTCCCAAGAAGTAAACATCTTCTGATTTCCTGGCTGCAGTCAGCGTCTGCAGTAATCTTTGTACCTAGAAATACAAAGTCTGTCACTGCCTCCACGTTTTCTCCCTCTATTTGCCAGTCATCAATCAAGCTGGTTGCCATAATCTTGGTTCTTATGAGGTTTAACTGCAACCCAGCTTTTGCACTTTCTCCTTTCACCTTCGTCATAAGGCTCCTCAGCTCCTCCTCGCTTTGGAGATCATTACCTTGCCGTGATGCTGGAGCTACAAGGTCTAGTCCTCCCTTAGGCAGTAAAGCCAGCTGGGTGACTTTAGGACACTCTCTCTCAGCCCAATCCATTTTACAGGGTTGTTGTTGTGGGGAAAATAGGAGAAAGGAGCATTATGCATGCTGCCTTGAGTTGTACAAAAAAACATGGGATATACTGTAAGCAAATAAACAGCCTGCCATTGCAGAGGCAATGTCAGAATGAGCTGAGATGGTAATAAATGCTAACAACAAAAGGTTTTTTCAGGTATCTTTAAAATAAAAGACTTAGTATTTCAGCTGCTCAACGAAGACATCAAAATGTTAATAGATAGAAAAGATGGAATTATTCAGTTCCTATTCTGGCTCAGTGTTCCACTATGAAGTTTGAAAAACAGGATGAAAAGGTAGCATGATGAATACCAATTAACTTTGAATGAGTTTTTATCTCAAGTGCCATATGAATTGCAACCTAGGATACTGAAGGATGGTGATGACTCGCCCAAACCTTTGTTGCCTTTAAGAAATCCTGGAGAATCAGTAATGCACCAGATGACAAGGGAAGGACAAGCATTGTTCCGATCTTCAGAAACGGGGAAAAGGAGGATCCAGGAATTACAGACCAGTCATTCTTCCCAATACATGGGAAGATTCTAGAGCAGATCACAAAACAATTGAACTGTAAGTGCTTTGAAAAGAATGAAGTGATTCAATAAGTCAATATGAACTTATTAAGAATGTTTCCATGGCTGGGGAAACAGTGCAGGTTTCCAACCACTTCTCCCGTACGTCTTCAGGATCTACATACCTTCCTGCCTTGGTGTAGCTCTTTGGTAGCTACTTGACACATCTTCCAGGGGTGCCTCACCTGGCATCTTCTTCCAAACTCTGGTGGGTGAAAAAGTCCTACCCAATGGTACCATCTTATTAATAATGGAGAGGTAAAAAAAAAGGTAAAGGTTCCCCCCGCACATATGTGCAGTCGTGACCGACTCTAGGGAGTAGCACAAGAGCTGGAGCTAGTGCGGGAGCTCACTCCGCACGCAGGGCTAGGGATTCGAACTTGCGATTGACAAGCCTGGCGTCTTACCCGCTGAGCCACCACGCCCCCCTAATGGAGAGGTAAAGGTAAGTAAATAGAATTCCTATAATGCAACCTTCTGGCCCCTGTAGCATAAAGCTGAGGCAATCTGACTAGTGAGCTCAGCTGTTTTCTCCCCCCCCCCCCCGAAACAAATCAACTTTGCTAAAGATAAATGATAAACCAACCCTAAGCTTTACTAAAATTAACAACAGCTACAGGCTAGATCAGTGTTTCTTAAAGTGTGGTCTGAGGATCCCTGGGGGTCCTCCAAGACCCTCTCAGAGGTCTACAAAATCAAATTTATTTGCCAGATATTGAGGACATTTGCAAATACTTAAAACAATGTCACTTTTCTCATTATTTTTATTTGTTAAAAAATAGAGTATTTTCATGAAAAATATTTTATTTCTGTTAATATCTAATGGGTTTAATATTGTTATTTTTACATGATTCAATAAATAAGTATTCTACGAATGCGTCAATTTTAATTTTTAATACAGTAAATATCAATAAATATAACCCATACAAGCAAAAGCTCTTTTGGGGTCCTCCATAATTTTTAAAAGTGGGAAAGGGTCCTCAGACCAAAATTTTTTTAGAAACCCTGGGCTAGATGAAGTCCTGTGGAGTCCTTGGTGCTCTCTGAGCCTTGTTGTTTTCTTGCAGACGTTTCATTGCCAGGCTAGGCAACATCTTCAGTGCGAAAAGGGAGTTCTCTGTTTATATACCCTGGCTTGTCCTGCCTGTGTTGGTGGGAGTGTTGTACTCTCCTTGGTAGTTCCTTGACTGGGTTGTTGTTTGCTGCTTGGTTGATTGACTGAGTTAATAGTTCCTTGATTAGGGTCTATTGTGTTGTTTGATTGCTGCTCTGGTGCTAATCTTGGTGTTAATCTTTGCCTATCTGGGTGTTGATTGCTGGCAAGGAGGTCTTCTGGTCTTCTGGCTTTTCTATTGTCTCTTATGAATGGTATGTAAATGTTGTTTACCTCTATGTGTCTGTTGACAAGCCAGGGTATATAAACAGAGAGCAAGTCCCACTCCCTTTTCGCACTGAAGATGTTGCCTAGCCTGGCAATGAAACGTCAACAACGAGGCTCAGAGAGCACCAAGGACTCCACAGTTCAACCCTGAGCTACAAATATTCTCTTCGATTGGTAGATGAAGTCCAATTGGGAAAGCAATACATGCAATGGCTGTTGTGGGTCTTCCGGGCTGTGTGGCCGTGTTCTGGAAGTTGTGGTTCCTAACGTTTCGCCAGCATCTGTGGCCAGCATCTTCAGAGGCCTCTGAAGATGCTGGCCACAGATGCTGGCGAAACGTTAGGAACCACAACTTCCAGAACACGGCCACACAGCCCGGAAGACCCACAACAGCCATTGAACTCCGGCCGTGAAAGCCTTCGACAATACAATACATGCAATGCTTTTGGCAGACCACAGGATGGTGGTGGTCCACCATATTTAGTGATCATGGGAAAGAAACAGCCCACAAGAAATTAATAAAGAGAAAAGTAAACATTGAACTCAGTCTGACATTACACAGAATGCCTTATTTGAACAGAAAAAATAGGAATAAGAGAGAATGAAGTTTCTAACACATGTTTTTAAAAAAGAAATTAAAAATTTAACCTAGACTCCTGGTTAGATTTTACCCATTTCTACTGAAATAACCTGAATCCTGAAGTTAGGTCACCTGTTTCTTTTTCCCTGGATCTTCTACCCAGCTTCTTGGGGCAATTCCAGCTATTTCTCAGAGGTGTCGGGGAGCTGCTACACCCATCTTCTTGCTCCATGTCCCTGGACTTCTGCTTTGTTTTCTAAAAGGACCCCAGATCCCAACTTCTGGCAAAGAGGAAGGATTTGAGGGAATCTGATTCTTTATGAGAATCATAAGAGTCTGGTAGACTAACGTATTTTATTAAAAGGTGTAAGCTTTCATTAGCTACAGCTCACTTCATGAGATGCATCAGATGATGTAGAAGCAAGCGGTTGCTCACAAAAACGTACGCTTTGAATAAAACTTGTTAGTCTAAAAAGGTGCTACCAGATTCCTTCTAATTTTTGGCTACCCTAGGCTAACATGGCTCTCCTCCTATGAGGGTTCCATTTGCACTGATGGTTGGTCACACCTGGGAGAAAATACGGATTCTGATACAGTATGACGGGTTGCCAGGCAGGCTTCGAGGGTGAAAGTGGAGCTGGGGGCTTGCCTGCCTGCTTCCTACAGTCATTCTATTCTTGGGGGGCAAATAACAGTTGACTGCTATAAACATCAGATATCTTAACCTTAGCAAAGCAGCTGACAAAGTACATTATGATGTTGTGAATAGAAAAACAGGCACGGATGAGTGAATGGCAGTTGACGGGATAGCTAGCTTACAAATTGTTTCAAAGCGTGCTTATCCATTTGCCAAACTGGAGGGAGGTTTCAAGTGGGGTGCCACACGGTTTAGTCCCAGGCTCTACGTTCTTCAACGTTTTCATTAACGATTTAGGTGAAGTGGTGAACATTCTTGTCACATTGCTGATGATTCAAGCACTCCCTCCTCCAACGTTCCGCACAGCCACCACCCTAGGAAGTGGGTTGGGCTCAAGGCTACCCAATCAGCTTCCATGGCTGAGAGTGGCCGTGAATCGCTCTCCCCAGCCCCACATCCAATGCCTCAACCACTATGTCACTAGGGTCCAGTGCTCCAGCAGGCTAGCATCTATTATCTCACAAGCATTTTGCTTTATTTACTAAAAAGGTAAAGACGCCTTCAGGTTCAGCTTGATTCCTGTTGATTGCATGGACACATCCATGCAGTTTTTGTTGCAACAATACGGAGGTGGCCTTTTTTCCAGGATGTTCTCTTTTTTTTACTTTCTACTTTCGCCTACTGCTTTGGAATTCCCTGCTGGTCTCCATTTATGTATGAACCAGGCTTGACCCTGCTTAATATCCAAGGTTGGCCAGATGTAAATCTGCTGAGACTTTGTTTATATAACAAGATTCTGCCATTTGGATTTTACTATATTTATTATATTTATAAATTGTTAATTAAGATGTATTTCAGTCTATGTATAATTGTATTTTAATGGGTTATACTCTGTTTGTAAACCGCCCAGAGTCCCCCTCGGGGGAGATGGGCGGTGATAAATCAAATCAAATCAAATCAAATCAAATCAAATCAAATCAAATCAAATCAAATCAAATCAAATCAAATCAAATCAAATCAAATCAAATCAAATCAATAGACTTAAATCATTCTGGAGTATTCATGCACCAGCTCTTCTTGGAGCAGCTCGCTGGGCACCGGGCAAATAGAGTTGCAATGCGTCTTTCCTGGACTGTGTCCGCGTTGTGCTCTCTAGCCTTGAAGAGGCAGGGCTTGGAGAATTTCTGCCCTGTCAATATTAGTGGTGGCAGGCAACAGGGACATCATCTTATGTCCTGCACCTAAAAGCATGGGGCCCAACCCAGTTTAGAAGGCAGAATGAAACGGTTCAACTATTTAAAGAAGTAACCAGCTCGAAGATAGCAAGAAAAAGCAAAACCAATGTGAGTTCCACATGGGCTCGGGATTTGTTTTGTTTTAAAATATGGGGCTTTTCCAGTTGTTTTTAAAGAGTAAAAAAGAACTGTGGAGAAAGTAGGAAAAAAATGGAATCAATTTTCTACTCATTATAAAAATGTTGTGGCTGTGGCTGAAGGGGATGTTTTCAATCATTCCCTTCTCCTTTGGTATCCTATCTTTACTGGGAGCCAGAGGACAAGGAATGCCCAGTTTACAAGAGACTCTAGGATGGTGTTTTTCCCAACCTTGGCAACTTAAAGATGTGTGGACTTCAACTCCCAGAATTCCCCAGCAAGCTTGCTTTTTTTCCAGAATTCTGGGAGTTGAAGTCCACACATCTTCAAATTGCCAAGGTTGAGAAACACTGCTCTAACAGCTACTCTACCAGAATTTTAAAAATGATTTTTGTTCTGAAACAAAAATAAAATCATTTCCCCAACACATCCCCTTTCATGCAAAACTGTTAAAGAGGAAATACCATGATTGGCCCTTTCCTTTTTAGAAACTGGGCCATGGATGACACCTGAATCCTCATTTTCTCAGTTATTTGTGAAATAGGACAGCCATGGTTCTCCAAGTCTCCCAGTGAGGAGGTTCGACTGGCTCTCAAGCTGCATTCAGAGTGACCAGGCTGGAAACCACTTGGAAGATCTTCCCAATTCTGTGGAGATAACAAAACAGTTCACTCACCTCTCAAGCTCCAGGATGTCCATATGCTAACAAAAAGGTTTATGCTATGAGGGAAACCCCCACCCCAACCTGCCAACCTCCAGGAATTATGGTGGCATGCCTGCAGTTTGGCCATGCTACCTGAGAACCACTGACATTATCAGGATTGCGAGGCCCCAAGCAAAGACCCTAAGACATCATGTGTGCGCACTGCCTCTCAATGCCTCTCCTCCCTAGTTCTGCTGCTGCACTCCAGCAAAACATAGACAGTAAGAGAGAGAGGGAGAGAACAGATAGGCAACCAGTTAGGTGCCTAAGGTCGAAAGCAGATTAGTTGGTCTTACAGAGTTGCATGTTTCAAAGAGTGATCAAAATCCAGTCAAAAGCCCCCCACCCCAAGCAGTACCAAATATGAAAGCTCCATGCTAGAGGTACTGTATAATTATTGTCCAGGCAAGAGTCAAGAAATCCAGTATCCCCTCCCCGCCCCCCAAGATATTCGAATAGACTGAGATTCTCTGATTCAGTTGTGCTTGGTATTGTTTCCATATCGGTCTTATCTATTTCTCACAATGTTTCCCAATACAACCACAGAAGAAAAGTATGAAATGCAAATGGGCAGAATCATCACTCTTGTTTTACACCTATAGTTCCTATCTTTATAATCTCTGATCCTCCCAGAATTGTTGAAATCTGGTGACACACTGCCACATAATGAGGGTAAGGTTTTGTTGTTGCTTTTTGGTTAAAGCAAGTAAAATAGCTGCCCCAAGCCTCTAATAAGCTAGGTAAACCCCCACCCCAACCTGCCAACCTCCAGGAATTATGGTGGCATGCCTGCAGTTTGGCCATGCTACCTGAGAACCACTGACATTATCAGGATTGCGAGGCCCCAAGCAAAGACCCTAAGACATCATGTGTGCGCACTGCCTCTCAATGCCTCTCCTCCCTAGTTCTGCTGCTGAACTCCAGCAAAACATAGACAGTAAGAGAGAGAGGGAGAGAACAGATAGGCAACCAGTTAGGTGCCTAAGGTCGAAAGCAGATTAGTTGGTCTTACAGAGTTGCATGTTTCAAAGAGTGATCAAAATCCAGTCAAAAGCCCCCCACCCCAAGCAGTACCAAATATGAAAGCTCCATGCTAGAGGTACTGTATAATTATTGTTCAGGCAAGAGTCAAGAAATCCAGTATCCCCTCCCCGCCCCCCAAGATATTCGAATAGACTGAGATTCTCTGATTCAGTTGTGCTTGGTAATCCTGTTTGGTTTGTTTTTTTAAGAAAAATCATAAACATGGCTTTAAAAGGGTTGAAAATTCTGTTCCAGCCCATTCCAGTGGTATCAGTGTCACTACTATTCCGCCTGTAATTCTCAGCACTCCAAAAATATTATTAAAAACATCAGCATCCACTATTAAACCTAATGATTCAAAAATGGTGAAAAGTGCATTGTGACCTCACTGTGTAAATTCTGCCCTTCTACAACTGTGTCTTCATAATAGACAAAAGGATATAGTAAGTCACAGGATTTTGTCACACTCCCTCCATGGCTGTCTATAATCTAAAACAAAGGTCTAGTTTTAGGAAAAGAGGTCAATATTACCATGGTAAGTTTCTTGCTGGCAGAAAAAAATCCTTCTCCAGTCTTGATGGCCTTGTGTTCTGGGGAGGAGACATTCTGAAGCCCTGTGCAATCGTCTTCCTTCAGTGAGGGAGGCTGGCTTGAATAAATATGTTCCTCATCATTTTGTAAGCACCTTCTAACAACTTGCAGAACTGTTTCACTGATGCCCTTCGTGGACTGAAGCTGTCTCACAAGATAACCAGCTTTAGCAGACCACTCGTACAGAAGACTATCTACCAGGTGATGCTCCTGGTCTGGTTGGCTGTGGAATTGTCCGGCTCGTCCCATAATTTCATCAGTAAGGAGGAGGAGGTCGCCTGCAGTGGCGAGCAAATTCTCTTCCAGCTTTCGAAAGTCGGATGGGTCCTCCAGTGCATCCCGGATGACCTTGTCCACCATTTGGATATTTGCCTTGAGAAAGGCTGCCTTTCTTCCAAAGGTCTCCTTTTGGATGAGATCACGGTTACTTCCAGTGCCATGTGGTATCAGTTGGCTTAGTCTGACAACATTCTGGATGCTGCTCAAGTATTCTCCATTGAGTCCGTTCAGTTGAAGCAAGACGGCTTTGGCTGTTACGGCAAGTTTCCTTTGGAGAAGCTCAAAATGAACCAACAAATTGGGGGCAGCTATTGGAGAGACTGCCAGAGCATTTGCAATTTGAAGCAGAGATTCTGTCAGTATTTTGATCTGTTCTGTTTGAGATGGAATCTCATTCTCAGAACCTTGCCCAGCACACAACAGAAATGACAACTTAGCAGCTTCCTGTATTCTAAGGGAGTTTTCAGACACTGCTGCCAGAGCGCTCTGCAAGCAAAGCCGGTACTTTGTTTTAGCTTGTAACTCTCCTAAGGCCAACACGTCTCTTCCTATAAACTGATCTACAATATTTAACAATGCTTGGATGGTGACAGACCATAGAATGCAGTTTGCATCAAAACTCTCCTGTTTAGCTAAGTCAAGGTGAGATTTATTAATATCCAGTGCTTTTTCCAGCAGGTGTTTTGTCCTGGCTTGTACACAGGTGAACTTAGTTTGAACTCGCAGGAAAATTTCCGGAAGGCTGGGATGCTCGGGGAGCAATTTTCTGCTATCTGGATGGATGACTTTGCCAATTAACTGAACAACAGTCTCTAAAATCTCCATGCTCTCCTCTAAACTTTGGATATTGTCATGAGAATTAGATGGAGGCATAAAGCAAATTAACTGCTTTGCCAGCCTGTACCAAGAACTTACAACAAAAGTCAGACTGTGCTTTGTCTCATCAATCTTCTCAGAAAGCAAGACAGCTGTTTGCAGCAGTTGCTCTGAGTTGAGAACAAGGTTTGCCTCTACCTCTCTAGCTAATCCAATAAAACGAGGGATTAACGCTACTATTTCTTTGTAATGCAACAGTTTATCAGACATAGGTGACCCAACAATTCTTAAGGCTTCTTTAGCTGCCTCAACACAACAGTTAGCAAGCTCCACCAAATCAGCACAAATGCCATTCAGGCGTATGGCATCATGTATTCTTATTGCTGTTATGAGCTCGCTAATCAGTGGGTGTAAATCAGCTCTTCCAACTGCATCTTCCAGGAATAAAATACTTCTTCTGGGAAATTCAGAAGGACAAAAGGCTGGAATAAATTTGTCCAAAGACTCTACCAGAGATTCTGAATTGTTTGGGCTATGTTGTTTTATGACACGTTGTGTACTAAATTCTATAGGATCCTGTGAAGGAAGGACATTTGGAAAGTCTCTGGAAATATTGAAATTACGGACACCATCCCGAAGCGGACTAAGAATATCTGGCTGATTACATTCATCTAGGCCCTTTTGGACATTGCAAGCAAACTCCACCAATTCCTTTGCCCTCTTAGAATATTCTTCTTTAGCTTGCAGACTAGTCGTTCTTGCCATACACCAATTTATGGTAACTTCTGTCTGTTGTACAGCATTTTTCAGTTGTTTAATTAAAACCAAGAGTCCATTCCGGAAAATGGGATCTCTGGCTTTGTCTACATATCTACTAATAAACTCAACTATCTGTGTTGCTTGTCTGCACAGTCTAGATGTATGCCAAAAAAAATGTTCAAAGTGCTGCATATCTAAAGCTTTTTCACTCGCCTCTTTGTGTCTCATCATCTCCTGAACAGATACATCAAGGAATTCATGCAAGTCAAGTACTTTGTCCAAACACATCATCAGACTTTCCGCTGTGCTTGACCATATCTGAGACAAGAAGTTTAATTTTTTAGGCACGTCACTATTTCCTGGGAAAAGGCTCATTTCACTCAGGAGAGCAGGAACTGTGGCAAGAAGTCTATTGAACTGGTCTATACACTGTTCGATGTCTTCAACAATTTCCCTTTCAGTGCATTTAACAAGAATCAGATTGGCTGCTTTAAGCATCTGCGTGGAATGGCTGAAGAATGTGGTAATCAAAGACTTCAATTTTCTTAGGAGGCCTCCCTTTCCAAGATGAGAACATGGTTCTACAGCAGCGTCTATCAGTCTCTTCATGGGGCCTTTAATATCAGCCAAATTGTCCAAAATCTGATAGATAACAGCAGAACGTACTACTTGATTAAGATGTTCCAATTTGGTTTTCATGGCAAAACATTCCTCCTTTATATTTTCCTTTGGAAAGCCTTCAAATGTGCTTACATCCACGGCAATCGCTTTTCTGAATTTCAGTAGATGATGACAAAGCTGGATTAGCTCTTGCTTTAGAGTTGCTCTTGATGAATCAGCAAACAGCATGCAATAGAAAATTAGAACTTCTACAAGGAAGCTTAATTTATCTTCATGTAAATCAATTGGCTGTGGACCAGATATAAGGCCCAGAAATTGATGCAAATGCTGGGAAAAGAGGCCATACCTTTCATGCAGTTTTTTTGTTCTTCCTATGTTGCTCTGCAACAGGCATATCAGTTTTCTTACATTGCTTTTTGCTAAGTCAAAAACATAATTTTTTGATAGGCTCATTTGCTGTTCATGGGGATACTGAAGGTGACTGACTTTTGCTGTGAATAACATAGGGACGCTGTTTTTAAGGATCTGCAGGGTTTGAGCTAAATGTTTCCGATGCAAAGATTCTTTAAGATCCCAAAGGAGCCTTTCTGTCAGATTGGTGAGTAACAGCAGAGCCTCTGAAAAAGGGCGAAAAGCACTTAGCACTGCTGATACATCTTCAGCGGAGTCCAGCATTAGCAGGCAGTCTAATAGCCAATGAGCAGCTTGGATTATCCGCCTGATGGTGGCATCATCTTGTGCCTGGAGAACCTTGTAAATTAAATTTGAAAACAAAATAGGAACATCAGCATTTGTTCAAGACAAGTCTCATCTTGCAATGGTCAAGATCACTGCAATAGTTTATTTGGCAATGTTCACAATGCTTTTATCCTAATGCAGCAACAGTGTCATTTAGGGCCTTCCTCCCCAGCTAAGTTAAAATGCCATCCACCTATCTTTGAGTCATTTGCTGCCCCCACTGCCAGTTCCTGTCCTGCCTCTGATTATAAGGATGCAGTGCATGATAGACAAAGTGATTGGTTGATTCCACCATTCATCGCACCACCACCCAGTGGAAAAAACATCCATCTTTCATAGCAGCCCAGCAGGAATGAGGCAGGTCTAACTGTAGGACTGTCCATCATCACTAGGCATCTTCCTGGGCTCGTCTTCCTCTTCCATCCTATTCTGCTATAATCCTAGCTGAATAAAGATTTTAAAAATCAGATCAGTCATGAAGGAGGCTTGGTCACTCTTATTTGTGATTTCTCTGCCCTTCCTTTCCATCCTTTACGTAATCCAGAAATGCTAACTTCCAGATGCCTCTGTGTTCTGTTTAGGAGGCAGCTGGGGGGGTGGGGGGGTGGGAGTGCCCTATCATCCTACTATTATGTTATTTCACCTTGTACTAATCCTGAAAGGGCAATAGAATTAAAACACTTAGGAATATAAGCAGCCTAGTGATATTGCACAATTCTGATAGACCACCATTTAAGTTTACCTGCTGCCAATTGCTTCCATCTTTCTGCAGAAAATGTAAAGTGCTGACATCTTTGTAACATATTACATTATAATAAAGAAAGTGGAGGCTTCTCTGAAGGACAGGTTTTCACAATAGATAAAAGAGAACCATCATCCTGCTTTCCCTTTCTATAGTGCATTCAAAGCAGATAACAAACTCCCTTGTTGTTAATATCATTAAAGGAAGAGAATCTGAAACTTCCTATAATCCAGTAAATCATTCAGTAATATACAAGTAGAATTACTTTCTCTGTACACATACAGTCCACGTGCTAGTACTATCAACCCCACTAAGTAGACCAAACCAAGAAATCAACTCCATGAGAAGTCTAAAACTACTTTTATTGAGATCAGCTATAATAACAGATGGGGCGTGATGGCTCAGTGGTTAAGACACCAGGCTCGTCGATCGGAAGGTCGGCAGTTCGAGACCCGAGCACCGCGTGACGGAGTGAGCTCCCGCACTCGCCCCAGCTCTTGCCAACCTAGCAATTTGAAAGCATGCAAATGCAAGTAGATAAATAGGTACCACTTCTGTGGGATGGTAACAGCATTCCGCGCGCGTCATGCCGGCCACATGACCGTGGAAGAGTCTTCGGACAGTGCTGGCTCTTCGGCTAACAAACGGAGATGAGCACCGCCCCCTAGAGTCAGACACGACTGTGCAGGGGAAAACCTTTACCTATAATAACAGAATCTTGCAAGTCTGATGGTGTTGTACTTCTTCCTCCTTTTTATGCTCCAGTAAATTAGGGAGGTGTCTGAGCCACTTCCAAATGTAATCTCCATTGTGGACTTTGGCACAGATCTTGCATATCTCCATCAAGGTCATCTTCCTTAATCTCTGCAACTACTACTAATAATAATAAAAACATGGCTGCATTGCCACATCAGGAAGATGCAGTACATATGCACACATTCCAATGGAGATAATTAGATCAGTACAGGTACTGCATGACATATATACAATGAGTTGTCAACTTCTCATCTGGGTTCTGAGGTTATGTTTTTGGCAGGAATTTTGTATTTTCAACAATTACCAAGTAAAGATCTTTGTTGCATGGAGATAATTATTGCTATAATTGGGAAGTATTCCCAATCTCCAAGAATCTATGGAGCCCCATAGATTCTCTTTCTACTCCATAACTCCCCTCTCACCCCTCAAGTTGAGATAACCCCTCAAGTTGAAATAACAGAATGAGGTCCCTGAGATAATGCTCTTTTGGATCTGACAAATATCAATTGATAACCAAGCATTTTCTGCTCATGTATTTTAGTAGAAGATAGGCATAAGTAACAGGTAGAGATTATTTATTTGTCTTCTTCTTGGTGTGGAATGTACTGGCAGAACACTAATGTATCATCATTTCTAAAGTGCTACAGATCTAGCCATCCTTAAAGGCCTATAGATAGTTGAACACTTGACAGCCTATATGTATCTGAGGTTTTGCCATTTTCAGTAGCTTAAATACCCATTCTGGGACATAAGGCAAAGAGAGTAAATAGTACAGCAGAAATCAGCAATGTTCTATTTTTTTTTCTATCAAAAGCTTCAGAAGCAACTAAATAGAAGGCAAGGAAGATCTTACTTTAGAAACAAGCTTTTATAAATGTTCTGTACACCCCTGACTAGCTGCTCTACCAAACATGCAAAACTATGCTTCAACAGATAGAAATAAGTTTAGTGTACTTTTATGGTCCCCACAAGAATCCTTTTGGCAGATACAGCCAGTTCCTCTATAGAACTGCAAGCATCGGGTTGAATGAGAAGCTTCTGAACACCAAGAAGGATGTTTTTCCCTGATATCAGGAGAGTCTGAGCTGCTGGCACCATCTCCCTCTCCAGGACCTCGTCCCCAGATTCTTCAGCCAGTCTAGAAGGAGACAAAAGATGTGGCACTCAGCTCAGTTAATGGGTGTGGGTGCTGCCAATGAAACCAGTCTTTGAGGGCATGGGCACATGCCACATATAGCATCGTTCTGCACAGCTCCCTTTTGAGTTGCAAACCTACATTTCCTTCCTCTAATATACCAATTACTTGATGTTTAGGCTGAGCCCAAATTTCACAATTAAGCAGCTTCTATTTTAAAATAAATATTACCTTCTAGCAATACAGCCAAGTTCTTCAGTAGCTTTGGCTAATTCTTCTGCAGTTGTCTCTAAATTGGCAAAAGCTTCATGGGTAATTTCTCTCTGCTCAATTGCTATTATTAAATTGTAAAGTTCAGCAATCATGGGCAAAATAATTCGCTGCGTGGATTTGGTATAAACAATGGCACTGATGTCATACAGGGAAAAGCATTCTATTGCTTCTGTTTTGGAAATAAAAGACACAATTATCTGAGTTATATTTATTAAATAAATACACTTAAATATTATGATACATAAAATTATAAAGTTCTGAAGGATATTTCAGAAGCAAGCTCTTACAAAAGATCATAATAGAAGCAAGTCTATACTTTTTGTATCAGATCCCCACAGATATCTCAATTTTAGCCACTCTAATTTTTAAACATCCTAATTCTTTGTCTGATGCTACTGGCATTTCTCTCAACAGTGGTGGATGTGACACTCCAAAGGTGGAAGACAAATTTTCATAAGGCAGTTACAGTAAATCCAAGCTGTACAAAAATCTATTGAAAAGCCATTCAAAACAAAACTAATTAGCCAAATTGGTAATAGCAATGAGTGTTAAAAGTTGATACTCCTGTAGATCAAATAATCTCAAAAATCTTTTTTAAAAAAGGAAAGCCAGTAATGAATTGCTTTTGCACTACAGACACTGTGAATGGATAGCACTGTTTTGGCTACATCAGCAACATCACTTACACGAGAACATCATAAATAGAAAGAATAACAAAACATGTAGTGCTATTTACTATACTCTAGTTAACAAAGGCTATCAATAACATCGTAAACATTTTTGAAAATTAGAGAGCTGAAAAGGATATCTCTTCAATAGCATGTCTTCTGACATGCTTTGCAAAAGAAAGTGCTTTTAAAGTTGCTTATCACACAAGAATTAGCAATTATTTCCTAGGATCATCTCAAGTATTCTTCATTTGCCAAACATATTTTAAAATCTAACTATATACATCAAGAAACTCCAATGGACCCAGGGAAAAAGCTGCATGTTTATTTTAACTATTTAAGCAATTTATCTACCACCTCAGTGCAAATGACATGTAGGCAATTTTCAGAAATTAAAACAGACTTTCCATCAAGGAGACTCTCAATTTCCAGGCCTAAATTCTTCTTCCTCCTAATCATCATTCATCATCATTCATCATTGGCATCCTAATACCAGACTTCCCCCAAAGTTCCTTACCAGATAATACATCTAGCAGTTTCCCCACTTTTGCAGACCTACCATCTCCCCTTCTAATGTTACTTTTCCATCTTGGAAGTAGCTCTGGCTATCAGGGAGATGTCCAGCTCAGACCAATGAAGCTGCAATCCTACACGGGGATAAATCTTACTGAATCCAGCGGAACTGATTTCTGAATAGATACACACATTTGAGTAAGGATATGTTACACTGCCAGTCAAAAAGGCTGTTCTTAGATAAATGAAGCATTTCTTAACTAACATTTTGATCCCTATCTATATTCATGTCCTACCAATTCTCTACTTTACCCGTCTTTGCCATCTTCTCCCCATGTGTCATTCCTTGAAGCGTAAGAAAGTTTCCAGTCTCACAGTCCATTAATTAGAAAGCATGGCCTGGAAAGAAAATGAAATAACGCACTTGAAGCAAGGGAGGAAAAGAAGGATGAAAAGGAACTGGAGTATAAGAAAAGACAAAAAGAGATTCTAAAAGCTGCTTTCTTCCTCACCCAAAGAGCAGTAAGTTCAGATTACTATCAGGATGGAAGTCGGGAGATAGCCTGGAGAGCTCAGTGAACACATACTTTGCAAATAGAAAGTCCAAGTTCAGTCCCTGATATTTCTAGGACAGTTTTCTAAAGACTTGTTTGATGTGAAGAATTCTCTGCTTGACAACCTGGAGAGGTCTTGCCAGTCAGATGACAAAACTGGACTAGATAGATAAATATTCTGATCCAGTATCGGGCAGCTTCCTCCAAATAGATATATTCCATTTTCTTGATCTATGAGAACACTTAAAAATAAGGTTCAAATCAGCCTGAAATACAAAGACTCATAGACTGCTGAACCATGAATTCACTTTGTAATTCTCTTTTCAGCATGAAAAGTCAAAATGATAACCCAGATGGTGTTCCTTTTCAAGGAACCATTCAGATAGACACCAGCTCAAGGGAGATGCCTACAACAGAGAAAAAGGGTGAGACAATAATTTCCTTTGCTACTTAAGGTGGGTTCTGAGCATGCACCTTTCATTGATACAAGCAACATGAGAGGTCAGCTTTTATAAATAATTTACATAGGCTTATTTACTAGTAATAGGAGCCCTCAGAAGATGACATGTGGTGAATTTCCAAATCCCAAATGATCAGTCAGTCACAATTGTTGTAGAAATAACCCATGTTTACTATTAAAACACACACACACACACACACACACACACACACACACACACACGGAATAGAGAAAAAGAGGCAATAAGCTTTGAGTCACATAGTGATGGCCTGGTGTGTAGATTGTTCCATATTGTATCTGACGCTCAGCAGGAGAAATGCCTGAACAATGGGCAAAGTGCTGGTTAAAAACTTTAAGCTTTTGAACTCTATACCAACAGTTTAGAAACTAGCAGGGGAAAACAGAAATCAATATTCGATTGATCCGCCCCCGGCGACTTATGGACCCAATGAGGTTTCAGAGGGAGCCGGGGGTAATACCCGATGATCTGCTGCATGGTCCAACGGAGGCACTGGCCGCAGCCTGGAATAGGGAGGCGGCCGGGGCCTTGGACAGGACCGCGCCAATGCGACCTCTCCATCCCCATTCGACCCGTCACTCCCCGTGGTTTACGGAGGAGTTGAGGGTCTTGAAGAGGGTGAAGAGACGTCTAGAGCGCCGCTGGAGAAAGACGAAGGCGGAATCGGACCGAACACAATCTAGAACCGCTATTAAGGCCTACCTTGTGGCGGTAAGAGCGGCGAAACGTGAATATTTCTTTGCTCTTATTGCATCCGCAGAATGCCGTCCGAAGGCCCTGCTCAAGATTACGCGATCTCTCTTGGGTAGGGTGGAGTCGGTGACCCACCTGCAGGGCTGTGCGGAATAATTTTCCGAGCATCTGCAGGATAAAATCGCTCGGATTCGGTCTAAGTTGGACTCCATGCGTGAAATGCAGTCTGGGGAGATGCCGGGAGAGTGGCCTGGCCTTATTATCTGGGAACGATTTGATCCTGTTGGACCTAAGGAAGTGGACAGGATCCTCCGAATTGTTAATTCCACCACATGCTATTTAGATCCCTGCCCTTCCTGGCTGGTAAAATCGGCCAGGGAGGTGACGTGTGGGTGGGTCCAGGCGATGGTTAACTCATCCTTGTTGGAGGGAGTGTTTCCAACTGCCTTCAAGGAGGCACTGGTGCACCCTCTCCTCAAGAAGCCATCCATGGACCCCACCATTCTGGACAATTTTCATCCAGTCTCCCACCTTCCCTTTTTGGGGAAGGTGGTTGAGAAAGTGGTGGCGTTGCAACTTCAGAGGACCCTGGATGAAGCGGATTATCTAGACCCTTTTCAGTCAGGTTTCAGGCCGGGATATGGGACGGAGTTGGGGGTGGGCGGCGTAGTTTTGCGCTGGTTCACCTCCTTCCTCCAGGGCCGTTCCCAGTCAGTGGTGATAGGGGAGGAGAGATCCAGCCCGCGACCGCTCTTATATGGAGCGCCGCAGGGTTCAGTTCTCTCTCCTCTCCTATTCAACATCTACATGAAACCGCTGGGTGAGGTCATTCGACATCATGGGATGAGGTATTATCAATATGCTAATGATACTCAATTGTATATCTCCATCCCAGGTGAAGTAAGTGATGCAGTGACCACCCTGTCTCAGTGCCTGGGGGCTGTGAGGGCCTGGATGGGGAACAACAGGCTTCAGTTGAACCCTGGCAAGACCGAATGGCTGTGGATTGATGGCTTAGCGTCTTCTGGGAAATTATCATCTTTGGTTCTTGATGGGGTAGCACTGCCCCATTCGGAGCCAGTGCGGAACTTGGGGGTCCTTCTAGACTCATGACTCCTGCTCGAAGAGCAGGTGGCGGTCGTGGCTAGGAGGGCTTTTGCACAGCTTCGGCTGGTGCGCCAGTTACGCCCATTCCTGGATCGAGATGCCCTCCGAACAGTCACTCATGCTCTCGTCATCTCCCATGTAGACTATTGCAATGCGCTTTACATGGGGCTACCCTTGAAGACTATCTGGAAGCTACAACTGGTTCAGAGTGCAGCCGCGCGAGTAGTTCTAGGTGCGCCAAGATCAGCGCATATAACACCTTTACTCCGCGAGCTGCATTGGGTGCCGGTTTGCTTCCGGGTACAATTCAAGGTGTTGGTTATCACCTTTAAAGCCCTACATGGCATGGGACCAGAATACCTGAGGGACCGTCTTATCCCCATATCATTGACCTGCCCCACCCGATCATTCAGAGAGGGCCTGCTATGAACCCCATCAATAAAAGAGTGTCATCTGGTGGGGTCTAGAAGGTGGGCCTTCTCTGTGGTGGCACCAGCACTCTGGAACACCTTGCCCCCAGAGTTGAGGCAGATCCCCTCCCGACCTTTAGGAAAGATCTGAAAACCTGGTTCTGCCGCCTGGCATGGGAAGGAGGAAATAATAGTTCCTCATGGGGTGGTTAATTTCATAATGTCCTTCTTTTTATTAAACTATCTGGCCATTTGGATTTTATAATTTATTTATTGTATTATTTGATTGTATTTTTATATTCTTTATTCTATTTTAATCAGTTTTATTGTAAACTGCCCAGAGTTCCCCGTTGGGGGAGATGGGCGGTCATATAAGTTAAATAAATAATAATAATAATAATAATAATAATAATAATAATAATGCACACTTTCATGTATTGTAGAGTCCTTGGTGCTCTCTGAGCTTGGTTGTTTGCTTGCAGACATTTCATTACCCAACTAGGTAACATCATCAGTGCTTCTGAGGGTGGGGTTTGCTCCCTGTTTATACACAGTAGTTTGCCTTGCCAGTTTGGTGGGGGTAGTGGGTTGAGTGGTCAGGCACTTTTTTGATAAAGTTGTGTGGGTATCCATTTTGTTGGAAGATGTTGTATAGGTGGTCTGTTTCCTTTTTCTGGCGTTCTGGGTTGCTGCAGTGCATTTGTACTTGTCTGAATAATATTCTTATACAGATCCTCTTGTGGGAGGTTGGGTTGTTACTTTGGTAATGGAACATTTGGTTAGTGTGGGTTGCTTTTCGATAGACTTGTGTTTCTAATTTGCCGTCGTTTCCTCTGCTGATGAGGATATCCAGGAAGGATAGTGTGTTGTTTTCTTCTTCCCTTGTGAATTTTATTCCTTTGAAGACATTTGTTGATTGTCTCATGTGTCTTCTCTAGTTGTTATTTATTACAATGAAGGTGTCGTCTACATACCGGATCCATACTTTTGGTTGTATGTGTGGGAGTGCTATAGTTTCTAGACGTTGCATTACGGTCTCTGCTATGAGTCCTGAGAGTGGTGATCCCATGGGTATTCCTCTGATTTGTTGGTATGTTTGTCCATCAAATTGAAAGTAAGTAGTGAGGCAGAGGTTGATGAGGTCCATGATTCTGGGTATTTCGATCTTAGTATATTATTCATGCATGTAAAGATACTACAAGATGGGAAACTCATCTGTTCTTTGTATACCATGGTCTGAAAACTCAACTCTCTCTGTATTTTAAGAAACTTTTCACGATCAAGAGTCCCCTATTAGGGAATTTGAATTCCACACACTCGTTTGTATGTTTGGTTTTCCATGTTTAAGTAAAATAATTTAAATATTACTCATTTAATTGTATAACAAGAGCCAGTTTGGTGTAGTGGTTAAGGCTTCAGGCGAGAAACCAGGAGACCGTGAGTTCTAATCCCGCCTTAGGCACAAAGCCAGCTGGCTGGCCTTGGGCCAGTCACTTTCTCTCAGCCCTAGGAAGCAGGCAATGGCAAACCACTTCTGAAAAACCTTGCCAAGAACACTGCAGGGACTTGTCCAGGCAGTCGCCGAGAACTGGACACGATTGAACAGATTAAAAAAAATTGTATAGCATAATGTGAATATGAAAACTAGTTTTGCTTAGCACAGAAGAGATGCATGCTTTGTGTGGACTTCCTTCCTTTTTCATTTGCATATAACAAACATCTTTAATTTTTAAAAACCTAGAAGAGCCCTGCTAGGTCAGACCAAATACTTCTTTACTCAAGCGCTACATTCCTTCAGCAGCCACCAAGGAAGCCCACAACCAGGACAGGAGAAGCAATAGCCCCCCCCCCCCCCCCCACTATTGGTACCCTGAAATTCTTACTAACAGATACACTGCCTTTGATCCTGGAGGCACACCACAGCACCAACTTTTTCCAGTGGGTAAAAGTGTCTCTTTGTCTTGGAGAAAAAAGTGCTTATGTGGTTGTTCAGAGTGAACCCCAACTTGATGGCATATGATCAATCAAAATCAGCTTCCCTCTGTCAAAGACCCCAGGAGGCAGTGGTAGTGATATGTCGTCACTGGAGAAGGTGGGGACAGAATTTTTAAAAATTGGTCCTGTTCCCTTTCCTCGTTATTTTTGTAAAAATTAAATTAGCTGCATTAAAGCCTATCAGAGGCTTAGCATATCTATTTTTGCCCCTGAAAAAAAAAGTTGAAAATCGCGCGGTCATCCTTGCCAGCTTGAAACAAATCGAAATGGCATATTTTCCGGGGACAAAAAGGCACACGTGACATAGCCTCCCCCCCCCCGAAACACCTATGGCAGCAACGCCTTGGAGCGAAGCTAGCCTTCTATTTGCTGACGCCCTTTAAAGCCGCCCTAGCAGCTGGTGCCCATCCGCACATTAACAATAGACGGCACGAAGGCAGACTCCCATAAAGTCCCTTTGCAGTCGAGATTTACTGGTTGCCTCGCCTCCCCTCTTTCTAATATCCTGAGGGGAGACCTGGGGGGGGGGCCTTCCAGTTATGTCTCCATCGTAACTCCCAGCGTCTCTCAGGCTGGCAGAGGGAGGGGAGCGCAGACCCAGTTCCCACAGGCCACACCCATTACTGTAGCGGGACGAAAGAGGAGGACGGGCGCTCCCCGCGCCTTTTCTCTGCGCTCCAAGCATACGTTTAAGCATCTCCTTTGCTCCGCTCCCCACCAACTCTAATCGAAACACAGCAACGCTGGGCCAGACGGGTCTTTGCTCTTTTTTACGAGGACCCGAAAGAGCCCATGATCCGGGCCAGACTGCTGCAAGATTCCTTCGGCTTGCTGAGGGCCCCCTCCTTCGTGTGCTTCTTCCCGTCTGAAGGGGGGGGGGTGATGGGCCGGGCAGCAAAAACCTGAACCTCCTGCTCCACGTTATTGGATGCAGAATAGAGTGTAAGTATTTTTCGTTAAAACCAGCCTAATGCAGGCCGTCACGGTTCCATCCTCCCTGAAACTGGATAGGTTCAGAATCGACCGCACGCAAAGCCTCTGGTGAACTAAGCGGGCGGCGCGGCCAGGGGGCGCAGTCCGACTACTCTTTTTACGTTGCGAAGCAGCCGCCGAGGCTCGGTCCCTGTTGGGTCCGCCTCTTTCTGCGTTCAACGGCGCTGGCCCCGCTGGGGAGGAGTCGACATGGCAATGGGCGAGCCTCTGCCCCCAGAGGAGCGAGGGAGCCCGACCGAGAGGCGGTTGCCCGCCTGCAACAAGCGGGGCCGAAAGTTTGGGCTTGTCAGCGTCCGCCGGATGATGGGGGAGCTGGAGGGATTCGACCGGAGCTGTTCTGCACCAGCCGCCGCTTCTGGATGCTGAGCCGCCGCGTCGTCAGCATGCAGGCAGCGCTGCAGGAAGTGCTTGGGAGTTCGTGCGAGGAGCCTCCGCTCTGAGGCCGTGCTCGCCGAGCGGCTTTCCTTCGGGCGCGGGTCACGGAGGAAGCGGGCCGAGCGACCCTTTCTTCCGCCCGGGGACGCAGCTGCCGGGCTCACCCGGAGCAGACGGCAAGCCCGCGACGCGACGCGACGCCAACCCCAGCTGCAAAGGAGCGCCTCCTTAGGCTATGCCGGCTTTAGTTTCTCCTGGAGCCAGCCGAGAGGCGTCGGCTTGCGTGAATGGGTGGGATTTATGCCTTTTTAATTAGGGGTTTCCAGCTCGATCTTCCAAGTGGCCGGCGGCTTTTTCGTAAGGATAGACCCACGGTTAAAGATGTACACGTTTGTGGTGCGAGATGAGAACAGCAGCGTCTATGTTGAAGTCTCTAAAATTCTCCTCGCCACTGGACAATGGAAGAGACTCAAAAGAGACAATCCCAGGTTCAACCTCATGTTGGGCGAGAGAAACAGGCTGCCTTTTGGGAGACTGGGTAAGCAAGCCGCACGCGCGAACCCGGGCACGCCCGGGCGGGCGGGCGGGCGGACGCAAAGCAGATGCGCAACCCTTCTGCGGAGCTCGCCGGGAAGAAGGGGGTCCTGGCCTTTTCGAAGCCCTGCCGCCCGATCGGCCTCCAAGACCCGCTGCTCTGTGTGCGGCGGCTGAAGTTTGGAAGCGCTGGCGAGGGGGGGGCGGTGGGGAACGCTCGCCAAAGCGGGGTCTGCAGATGTTAGGAATGGGGTGTTGTCTGCTGCAACGCGGGAGTGACTTTGCCCTTAGCAAGCCAGTGAGACTAGCTGGATGCCAGGTTGTGAAAAGGGTGGACGTATATCTGTCTGGGTCAGAAAGTATTGCAAGGAAATTATACAGGTACTAGGGGGATTTTTTGCATTTCTTGTTTTAACCGGGGTAGAATCATCATCTGTTAAGTTAGCATTCTTATTGCTATTTTTATTTTTTAACAATATGTTTACTCTCCAGGAAAACAGATATCTGAAATTAAAATAAAATTATACTAATATAGTTTCTACAGCTTTCATAACAATTGATGCTGTATTAAGGCTGTATGTTGGTGATTTTTTCCAATTTGAGTGCAACTCCACTCCTCTGCATTCTACCTAGCCATGATTCGGATGCTCATCATGTATTTAACATTTGCTGACTCCTTTTGGCATTGAAAAAAAATACCTTTTTTGCTTTTGCTGTAATATTTTATGTTGCTCACCAATAGCAAACTATTAAGCATGGCATCCAGCTCTCTGCCTTTTTCTTCAAGTTGGTTTGAACTGGGTGCAGGGTATATTTAAATGGCCCACAGACTGGGTTCTCTCTGAGTTCTGAATTTTAAAGACTGGATATATTTGTTGAAATGATTCATAATGAAAGGAAAGGGGGGGAAATTCTGGGCATAAGTATTTCCAATTTCCATAACCTGTTGAGAATATTATGGTATGCACAGACCCAATGATTTTTGTATGTTTACTCAGAGACTGCAGTCCTCATTCACTTGGGAGTAAGCGCCAGGAATCTCAGATGGGATTTGGCTTTGAGTAGATGCATGTAGTAATGTGCTACATGTCTCTGTTGGATTGTGACGGGGGCCAGTGTTATGAATATTTTATAGTGGATTTTTACAGTGATTTTTATTTTCCACGCTGGGGAAATCTTTGAGAAATCCTAACAATTATTCAATAAAAAAGCAGTTAAAACCATGTAATTTTTATAAAAAAGCAGACTTCTTTAACTTGGCATCTGCCACTCCAACTCCCTAAATTCTCAGTATGGCATAAAACTTTGAATTGAATTGTTCAAAGTTATTGGTTTACTTACATGGACGCTAGTCCACATTTCAGTGGAAGAAAATGGATCCTGCAAATTTTCTCTTGCTATAATTTTAGAGTATTAGTGTTATTTTCTTCAAGTGGGCTATTTTAAAATGCTGTTCATGGAATCTGCGTTAGTCTTTCAAAAGCACAGAAGAAGAATAGCTTGCTTCTGTATAGGTAAAGGTAAAAGTTCCCCCCACACATTTGTGCAGTCGTGTCCGACTCTAGGGGCCGGTGCTCATCTCCGTTTGTTAGCCGAAGAGCCAGCGTTGTCCGAAGACGCTTCCACGGTCATGTGGCCGCATGACGCGCGTGGAACGCTGTTACCTACCCACCGAAGTGGTACCTATTCATCTACTTGCATTTGCATGCTTTCAAATTGGTAGGTTGGCAAGAGCTGGGGCGAGTGCGGGAGCTCACTCCGCATGCAGGGCTAGGGATTCGAACCTCCGAACTTGCAATCTTCCGATCAACAAGCCTGGCGTCTTACCCACTGAGCCACCACACCCCCTTCTTCTTGCTTCTGTATAGGGGCTTCTTATATTACTGTGATCAGAGCTTTCCAAACTGTGTGTCGCGACACAAAAGTGTGTCGCCACACACAGCGTGGTGTGTCGCCACACCACCCGGAAGCGGCGGCGCGCGCGTGCACGGCAGCCGCCATGCATGCGCGCGCCGCCGCACGCCCCCCGCGCCGCCACACGCCCCCGCGCCGCCACACCCCCCCACGCCGTCACTGTGCGCGCGCGACACCGCACGCCCCCCGCGACGCCGCCGTGCGCGCGCGACGCTGCACGCCCCCCCGCGACGCCACTGCCGCTGGCATGTCGCCAGCGGCAGCACTTTGGAAAGCCCTGACTGATGTTAGGCAGTCACAACAATCATTCCAGCTACTGTTAAATGCATTTAGGTTTCACTGGCATCAGAAGGAGAGATTTAGAAGAGCTGTCCCAGGCACCTGGGTAGCCTTGGCTGGACTCAGAAGCTCAAAGTAGGACTGAGCCTGGTTAAAACCTGGGTGGGACACCTCTAGAGAATTCTAGGGCCATAGACCAGACTGAAGCCACCAAAACCACCACCACCACCCCGCCAAGGCAGTGGCAAACCACTTTCATACTGTTGCCAAGAAGATGACTTGGTTATTCCACGTAGGCACAAGGAATTGAGTTCAATTTGAAAGAGGCTTTGCCTTTACATTTATATGCATAATTAACCTGGAGGTCCCATTGGATTTAGTCTTCTTACATAATTAAAGATAAGTCAGTTGATTGGCATGGCTTCTAAGCACTGTCAATAAATATAAATAAAGTATGTATAAGGTTTATTTATATACAAATTAAAATTGATTATTCAAGAAACAAGGGCAGTTACCAAGATAGGGGGTGGGCATCCCTCCACTGAATGTGTTTAAAACACTGTTTCTCAACTTTGGCAACTTTAAGAGGTGTGGACTTCATCTCCCAGAATTCCCCAGCCAGCTTGGTTTAGAGGCTGGACAGCTATCTGTCAGAGATGCTTTAATTTGGATTCTTGCATAGAGTAGCAGATTCTTTCAATTCTACTATGGTGTGACTTGCTGAATGTTGAAAATGACCTGGAATGACTGGAACAGGAGGACCAAGTCCTGTGAGTATGTTTAGCTAAGGACATTACAACTCAAGGTAATAGCATGGCCATCTTCAATTAAACACTAGAGCAAATCTGAAGAACAGGTGGCAGTCGTGGCCAGGAGGGCCTTTGCACAGCTTCGAGTTGTGCGCCAGCTACACCCTTTCCTGGATCGGGATGCCCTCCGAACAGTCACTCACGCCCTTGTCATCTCCCATATAGATTATTGCAATGCGCTCTACATGGGGCTACCCTTGAAGAGTATCCGGAAGCTTCAGCTGGTCCAGAATGCAGCAGCGCGGGCAGTTATGGGTGCTATAAGATCAGCCCATGTGACACCTCTGCTGTGCGAGCTGCATTGGGTACCAGTCTGCTTCCGGGTCCAATTCAAGGTGTTGGTTATCACCTTTAAAGCCCTACATGGCATGGGGCCAGGGTATCTGAGGGACCGTCTCATCTCGATAACATCGACCCGCCCCACCCGTTCATGCAGAGAGGGCATGCTTCGGACCCCTTCAACAGAATTTCATCTAGCGGGGTCCAGGAGGCGAGCCTTCTCTGCGATAGCGCCCGCATTGTGGAACATCTTGCCCCCGGAGGTGAGGCTGGCCCCCTCACTCCTGACCTTCCAGAAGACTCTTAAGACCTGGCTTTGCCACCTTGCCTGGGACGAGGGAGGTAATAGTACCTCCTGGGGGTGGCTGGCCCCATAGTGTCCTCCTGATAGTTGATTTTACCATCTTTTGGATTTTTATTTATTCTATCTATTTGTTGTTTTATTGTGGTTTTATGTATAGATTTTAACCTTTGCTATTCTGTAAACCGCCCAGAGTCCCCTATTCAGGGAGATGGGCAGGGATAAATTAAATAAAAATAAATAAATAAATAAATAAATCTGTCCTGTTCTGCTCCTCCAGACTTCCCCAAGTTTGTGTCCTCCTAATATGTGAATGGTCTACAACTCCTGTAGCTTGAATCATGTCAACTGGATTTCTATTTTCTCAGTGGAAACGTTTCGCTCCTTATCCAAGGAGCTTCTTCAGTCTGAGCTCAGACTGAAGAAGCTCCTTGGATAAGGAGCGAAACGTTTCCACTGAGAAAATAGAAATCCAGTTGACATGATTCAAGCTACAGACAATTCCACCTGGATGACTGAGAACCTTCATAGACAGGTCTACAACTCCATTCTTGCTCACTGATAATGATGTAACCAAGCCTCAAAACATCTCAAGAGCACCAGTTTGGGGAAGCATGCTCCAGAGGGTGGGTTCTGAACCAATAGACTGATATTTAGTCAAACATCCTTTTTAAAATATTTGGGGGAAAAGTCCTGATAGTCTGTTCCATTGCCAAACAGCTTCTGCTATTTCTGAAGATGGTGGGTTCTTCTTGTTAAACCCTTTAAGCACAGGTTGGATGATCATGGATGCTGTAATACTAGATTTTTTATATCGCAGGGGATTGGACAGGACAGCTTCTGAAGTCTCTTCCAGTTCTTCTAGTGTGGAGTAAAGCTAAAATTAAGAAGTGTAAAAGTGCTTTGTGTACTTAAGGTGTAACTTAAGACTAACCTATTTTAGCCTGTAATAATAAGGGGGCAGGGGAGCTCAAGTTTTTAATGCTGCGGAAAAAAATAGAGGAGAAAGCAAACTATCCTAGAAAATGCAAAGTATTGCAAGAACCAGTATGAAAGTAATGAATCACACCCAGAATCCTGCTTTAAAGTAACAAAAGAGATTTGTGGTACCTCAAGGACTAACAGATCTCTAGAACTGTTTTTCACCTTTAGTTCCTGAAACGTGATTCATTACATTTGGGTTAGAAAGATATAACTGATTAATTATTTTCCTGCAACTTACAGATTTCTATTCCATATAGACATACAGTACCTCTTGCTTTCCAAACACAATTCTTGTGGAGTGTGTTTAGAGTGGTTTAACACTAGTACTTCTCTGGAACCCTTGGGTCCTTTGACAGAAGAACAGTTCCTCTTTCCTCCTGTTCTAGTAAACAGAAAATATCTATTCAGAACAGACCTGGCTGTGTGGACGTTACATTGCAGCCATAGTTTATATATTATTATATAATATATTATATTATATAGCTTTCTCCCGAATGAAGCGTAGAGTGTTTGAGGATCGGGACATTTGCAGGGAGACCAAAATGCTTGTTTACAAAGCCATTGTACTACCAACCCTTCTGTACGCCTGTGAAACATGGACCCTCTACAAACGCCACCTCCAACTTCTTGAAAGATTCCATCAACGCTGCCTCCGAAAAATTCTGCAAATTACTTGGGAAGATAGGCGGACTAATGTTAGCGTATTAGAAGAAGCGAAAACCACCAGCACTGAAACAATGATCATCCAACATCAACTTCGCTGGACCGGCCATGTTGTTCGAATGCCTGACCATCGTCTTCCAAAGCAGCTACTTTACTCCCAACTTAAGAATGGAAAATGGAATATTGGTGGACAGCAAAAGAGATTCAAAGATACTCTCAAAGCTAATTTAAAAAAAATGTAATATCAGCATTGAGAACTGGGAAGCCCTAACTCATGAGCGTTTCAATTGGAGGTCATCCTTTATTAATGGCGCTATGGACTTTGAAGAAGCACGAGTACAGGGCGAAAAGGAGAAAAGAGCTAAAAGGAAGGCACGTCAGGCAAACCCTCATCATGACCGTCTCCCACACGGAAACCTATGCCCTCATTGTGGGAGGTTGTGCGGATCCAGAATTGGCCTTTATAGCCACTTACGAATCCACTGTTAAAATTTTACCTTTGGAAGACAATCTTACTCGGCTACGAGTGATCGCCAATGATGACCAATGAGTTTATATACTGAATTGGATCCTGCTTAAGCAAACCAGACAAGACCCTTTGATCCATCTATTGAAAGAAGGCAGAATCATGGAAACCGCCTTGGGGTATTGTGCCCATGTGAGACTTCTGCATTGCTGTGCTCCCTTGCAGGCCCCCCCTTCCCTAGGAGTATCTTCTCTGTGATTTGCACCTGCTGTATACAGTATCTTAGCCATGATTTCAAAAAGGGTAAACATTACATTTCCTCCTATTTTTGAAGTTGGAATGAAGTAGACTGGTAATGGATTGGACCATAGAAGTCAGCCTCTCTGTCTCCCCAGGCCAGTATGTTGCCTGGAAATAGGAATTATAGTCCAATACATCTGGAGGCCATCAGATTGGGATAGGCTGCTAAGTGACGCTGGCGGTTGTTTAATTTAGAATAGGATGGTTGCTCCAGCAAATGCCAGGCTGCATAATGCCATAAACATTCTGAATGTGTAACAGGGTATGGGCTTTTTTTGTGCTGAAGGCCATTATCCGGTGTTGGGAGTGTATGAGTAAGCAAAGTAAGATGCTACAGTGGAAAGTTTAATGTAAAGAAAAGCATGCTTACTAAAGGGAGGTATTCACTATACAGGAGTAAAATTAGCTGAAGTTAGCAAATAATTAACCACCTTTGCAGCAGAAGGTGAAATCTTGTGGAACATTTATGCTACAAATTATTTTTTGATAGTGTAAATTTTTGTATGGCTCCTTTGTCAGATACTTGTCTTACAGTCCTGGGTCTATGTGGCTGAAACTGGAACTACTCCAATTTCTGGGCCAGGAAGGGTATCCATGTTAGTCTCTGGCAATAAAAACAATTCCTTTTTTTTCCTGACATGTATCTACTCTATCTACTGTTAATGATACCTAGGCTGGAGGTGGGTGGGTGGGTGGGTGGGTGGATGATAGATATTTCTTAGGATACTGTTTGATTTCTCTTTTAAATACAGCAGCCCCACTAGCAAGGAACTAGTTAGGCTGTGCTACTACAGGGCTTTTGCTGAGTGTTATCCTGTGCCTGGTAACAGTTTTGTCTCTTCCCCAAATTCTGCCTCTACATTAAAACAAAACAAAACTTGAGGATAATGGGCTTGGAAGCCCTCACTAGTGGAGCAATTACTGTAGCAGGCTGTCTGATACTGAGGAAACAATTACAGACACTGACTTCTGGTTCAGGTCGACTTTGCTACTTCTGATCTAGGTTTCTCTTGATCTGGGAGGAAGTTTTTTTGATTAATCTTGCTTGAGAGATAAGAAGGGACTGGCATAGGCATAATACTTAATGATTTTCATAATTAAGACCTTTATGTAATCTGTGCAAAGTTCTGGGTTTGAAGCAGAAATACATGAACATGGCACTGTTTTGCAGCTCCTTAAACCAAATGTGCCTTTTCCTCGGATCTGTGGAGGGCCAAGGGCAGCTTGTCATCCTGGCAAAAGATATGGCTGCTTTGAGGAGTTGCTAACAGATGCTCTCTGAATGCTGCGCGTGCTCCACGGCAGCTTTGTGCCCTCAAATCCGGAGCACTACCCAGCCATAACATTGATACTTTACCACTGTTTAACCCAATGCATTGCTCCACATGTTTTAGGACTGCAGTTCCCAGAATTCCTAGCCAGCATAGCTAAGTCTAACAAGTGGTTAGGGGCCACAAGCTTTTGTGAGGCCAAGCTGGCTGCAAATTTGTGAAAATGTTCCAGTGTATCTGGAGACTGCCGGGTTGGAAAAGCTGGCCAGGATGGTTTTGACAAATCAACAAAATAAATGTTTTTTTTTTATCCATTATGAAAACTTGAAGAAAAATCTTAGTAAACTGGAGAAGGCGTGGCAAGGTAATGAAATTATTAAAAGCAAAATCCGAGCAGCTAGCCAGAAGAATTGAGACCCAAGCAATTAGGACTGAGGATTAAGCAACATGAGCCAGCAGCGAGAGAGGTCTGTTTAAACTACTAATGGATTGCATTAGCAGGAGCTTTCTGTCCATCAACATCATAGGCAGGGAGCAAGTGACGAAGTTGCATTATGAGGTCGTGATACAAACCTTGTGACTTACATACTTGTCTCCAACGTTAAGACACAAGTACGAAAGGATGGAGGTTGTGTCCTGACATCACTCCATGGATGTCATCCTTTTTTATACAGTTGTGGTTATCTGTGGATGCCTCTGTTCGTGTCCGCATTTCAGGAATGGCACTGGTTTTACTAGTCTCTGATTAAGGGCTCAGATGATGATGCACTTTGTCCAGGTCTGAATACCCAGTTAGAAAGAGATGATCGCTACTTTGGAACCCCACACATAATATTAACCCGTTCATGTCCAGCTCCAAACAAGGAGTATTAATGCTGTATGATACCTTTATGTAATGGAAGTGAGAGTCATTTATGGGAGGGAGGGGGAGATTGGGTTGCAGGATAGGTAAGACTGGTCTTTTAAAAAGAAAGCAGGGGCTCTAGCACTGTAAAAATGGAATTACAACCTCCAGGAAGTGAAAACCTAGAAAACATAAACCGGAAGAAGAATAACAATCTTTTAGGGATTTTTGGAATGACAAGCAAAATATTTAGGCTGCAGTGATTTATTTCTTCTGCTTTAAGAAAAAGATCAATAGTTGTAGTTTTCCCTGTCTTAATTGACAAACCCTAGTATTTGCTTCTAAGATTTCAATTCACCAGAATTGATTAAGAAAGCAAAACAAAATAAAAGCTCTCTGGCAGGAATATGGTGTATCCTTCTGAAGAGCACCAGGCTTTAGTGTTGCTCTGTTTTAGATGAAGTTTAGACAAATAATAATTACTTTTATCAACTGAATTTACTATACATTTTTAATTTTTTTCTTACAAAATGGAACTCTAAACTCTGGAAACATGGGATCTCCTAGTTTTGGCAGTCTGATAAATTGGCAGAAATAAAGAGAGAAGAAACCATCAAGATAATAAAACCAAAGTTATATATTCTGGTCTTAGACTTTCCGCATATTCACATTTTTTAGAAAAAGCTAAGAAAACAAGAAAAATCAGAAAACTTTCTGCATAAAGGGGTTGTTTTTACATATTATATATTGAATCTCATTTTCTGATTTATGACTGTTATTAACAGTTTTGGTTTCTTTTGAGACTTTAGATTTATCTCCTCAATATATTTCTGATTCTGAAGCTGTAGGTTGCTTGGATTGAGAAAGCTGCTTTACTCTTTTACATGTTATCTGCATATGGGAACTGTAATGCTCTGATTCAGTAGTTAAAAGTCTTATTATTGCAAATTAATAGAAAATATGGAGGAGGGGAATAAAGGAGAGCAATACATGGAAATCTTGTCTTACTGCATTCATTATTCTAAAAGAAAATATCTACAAAAATTTTAATGTTTCCAATCTTTTTTGGGGGGGGGGAAATAAAAAGGTACTGAGGTGGGAATACACGTATTTATCTCCCCCTCTCTCTGATTACATTCTCTCTTTACTCCCAACTTTAATTTTATGTGCTAGCAAGATTACACCATATATAGCTGGGCAGGTTCCCCTGAAATTCTGTATCCTTCAAGATTTTATTTGCTCATTAACTATTTCTCTTAGTTTATGTTACATTACTATTCTAATGTCTCTCTTAACATCTGGTGCAGCAGAGTCCTTCCTTCACTGATCAAAAGGGCTAGGATAGCTACAGTCTGGGTATACTGGATTATATTTTTTAAATTTGTTAAGCACCAACTCTTCCATTCTCTCAATACCCATTGTTTCCATTCCAGGAAATGCTTTTTGCTCACTGGTTCTCTAGTATCCTTGGGGATTAAAAAACGTGATCTCTCTTCACTCTTCTTTATTAATGGTGACAATGTGGAGTCCTTGGTGCTCTCTGAGCCTTGTTGTTTTCTTGCAGATGTTTCATTGCCAGGCTAAGCAACATCTTCAGTGCGAAAAGGGAGTGGGACTTGCTCTCTGTTTATATACCATGGCTTGTCCTGCTTGTGTTGGTGGAGGTGTTGTTCTCCCCTTAGGAGTTACTTGATTGGGCTGTTGTTTGCTGCTTGGTTGATTGACTGAGTTAATAGTTCCTTGATTAGGGTATATTGCACAACACCTCCACCAACACAAGCAGGACAAGCCATGGTATATAAACAGAGAGCAAGTCCCACTCCCTTTTCGCACTGAAGATGTTGCCTAGCCTGGCAATGAAACGTCTGCAAGAAAACAACAAGGCTCAGAGAGCACCAAGGACTCCACAGTTCAACCCTGAGCTACAGATATTCTCTTCGAATGGTGACAATACTTGTTAAGTACATTTGACAAAGGAGTCTAAACATTAGAATATTTCCCTAACCTTGTCAAGTTCTTCAAGCAGCCCCACCAACACATGCTGGTATTCAACAAAGGTGGGCAAGCCTGAATCCAGTTAAACCTAGACCTAAATCAAAACATGTCATGTAACATGCTCAGAGCAACTTCTCTGCAAGAGACCAACTGGTTCCTGTTTATGTTTTGAGAGTGCTTTGCAGGAGGTGCTCACTGAAAGTTCATCTGAGGTTGGTCAAAAGATTCCTCCCTTCCTGAAAGACTTGCTGATGAATGCTTCAGACGATTCAGACTTTTCCATAAAAGAACTCCCTTCACTTTTAAGCAAGCACAGTAAGATGCCTAAGTTCAGTGTGATTGTGTTGCTTGCTAGACACTTCCAGCATCGATTAGTACAACCTAGGGATCTGCCTTATACAAAATCATTCTGTTTGTCTTCCTCGTCCTCGGGCCTGCCAAGAGCTCACCAGGGCAGGTCTTCCCAACATTTGTGGTCGGATCCCCCACAGTTCAAGCTGCCAGGGACTGAAAATGTGATGTTGCTGCATGCAAAGCAGGTTGTCTTCTACTGAAGGATGTCTCCACCCAATATATAGGCTTACACTTTTAAAAGAGTTTAAGCTCTCTTGCAGGCAGTACGATTTAAGCAGCCTGAATGCAAGTTGGCAACTATTCAAACAGAATATCTGGTTTCTTCCAGGAAGTCTTCACATGGTTTTGTGGATCTGGAGCTAGGTGGAGATATTTAGCAGCATTCTTTATATCAGTGTTTCTCAACCG
Organism: Charina bottae; assembly: GCA_023362775.1. NCBI lineage: Eukaryota > Metazoa > Chordata > Lepidosauria > Squamata > Charinaidae > Charina > Charina bottae. The sequence goes on along the minus strand of JALMGJ010000001.1, from coordinate 73,218,143 downwards.
TGGCAACTTTAAGACATATGGACTTCAACTCCCAGAATTCCCCAGCCAGCATGCTGGCTGGGGAATTCTGGGAGTTGAAGTCCATATGTCTTAAAGTTGCCAAGGCTGAGAAACACTGCTTTACATACACAGTTTACATACTGTTATTTATTAGCCAATGCATAATCGTGGGGAGATTTCTTAATCATCTTCCAACAATAAGTATTTAAATCAAATATATACAGTACAAGACGGTACATAAGCAAACTTGCTGATATTTAAAATTTGGCAGTGAACAACTCCTTTTTCGTTTTTTAAAAAATGGAGATTAATAGTGGTGTTATCTGTGTAAATGTTTGTCTAATTACCAAAAAAAAAAAGCATTTCCAGAATGCAAGCAACATGGATATAAAAATTCTTCTTCCCTTTTTATAGGTCATGAACCTGGACTTACACAGTTGGTGAACTACTACAGAGGAGCTGATAAACTTTGTCGAAAAGCTTCTTTAGTGAGGTAAGATATTTTTGTTTGCTTGTTTATATGTAACAGTGGGATCTATGCCGCCTTTTGTCAATCTCCTGAAGTTGCCTCTGCATTAACACACTCAGTGGCATGCTCAGCTTGTTACTGGCTAATCACTGCAACTGTTTTAGATGTGGCAAATAGCATTTGCATTTCAAATGTTTATCAAAAAAAAAGAAAAAATGTGAATACAAACAAGTGGTATGTTTCTTATCTAAAGAGATTGTGGGTCTTAATGCATGACCATTCAGCATAAATGTAGACAAAATTAATTGAGTATTGTGTCCTCCATCTTAGTAAAAGGGTTGTGGATGTTTGTTGGATTTCAGGAGTGAAACTCATTTGTGCTTGCTGCTTTGTTACTGTGTATATATATAGTTAGCTTTATTTAAATGTCTGGTCGTGGTTTTTGGAGCAAATCCCTTGGAATTACCCTCCAGGTTATCTTCTCAGTAAGGGGCGTGGTGGCTTAGCGGATAAGATGCCAGGCTTGTCAATTGGAAGATTGAATCCCTACTTCCGCTTGACGGAGTGAGCTCCCGCACTCGCCCCAGCTCTTGCCAACCTAGCAATTTGAAAGCATGCAAATGCAAGTAGATGAATAGGTACCACTTCAGTGGGTAGGTAACAGCGTTCCGCGTGCGTCATGCCGGCCACATGACCGCGGAAGCGTCTTCGGACAGCGCTGGCTCTTTGGCTAACAAACGGAGATGAGCACTGGCCCCTAGAGTCGGACACAACTGCACAAATGTGTGGGGGGAACCTTTATTTACCTTTTATCTTCTCAGTGCTGCCACTGACAGTCAATTGTTCCTGCTGCCTTAATGACTTCAGAGGGCATTGCCTCGTTTTCAGATATGGCTGCTCAATAATTAGTTTCAGGGCACAGATCTCGGGGACATGGAATGAGTTTTGAATGTAATGTACTACCTTCTCTTCATTTTCCCTAATAGTAGCAAAACAAATACTTTCCCTGAAGGTAGAGCCTTCTTTCAACTTTTAAGGCTATGAAATGCCAAGTATCTTTTTTTTAAATCTATCAATAAATAATATGACCAGAGGCATCACTTTATGATTCTCTCAGAATTGTGCATGACAGTCCACTCTCGTTCAGTGAAAAGGAGTGCTGGAGGGCTTGTTTTAATGGATAATACACATTTGGATTATGTCTGACCTTTATGCTCTGTTGATTTACATATACTAATAAGCCTTAAGGGTATGAAATTCATTAAGCTCAGGTTAGCTCTGACCTTCCTTGAAACATAAAATAAAACGCTTGTGGGTTTTGCCAAAGTTTTATTGTCTTTTAAGATTCATTTAGGAATCTTGCAAAACATATTGCAAATTTGCTCTTTGGTTATTAGAAATTTTAACTGGCACAACAAGAATATCTTCCTCCTTAAACTGTTAGTAAATTTGATCCCAAACCAGTCTTCCCCAGCCAATTATTTGTAGAGTATTTGGTGCTCTCCAAGTAAATTAGGACTACAGTTTTGATGCTGCCTGGGATTTTTTTATATAAATACTTTTTATTAAAGAGTTTTGCAATGCTAAAAGATAATACAAACTGAAATCAGAAAGAAAAGAATAGGAAAAAAAATAGAAAGTGCAAAAAAGAAAGGAAAAAAGAAAAAGAAGACGAGACGAGAGAAGACAAGAGAGATAGAAAAAAGGAATATTTAAAGAAGCAACTCCTGATCTTCCTTGCAATAAGTACAGGCAAATTAAGTTCCCCACCCCATATGAAATTACATACATGGTTCACTTCTTTCTATAGCCCCCCTCCCCATCCATTAACAGATCCAAAAATCATCATTTCTGTCCAAATGTTGGCAAAAAGTCTGTATGCAGAATTTTATAAAAATATTCCATATTTTAACACTAATCAAATAAGTCAACTTTAAATCCCTTTCTTTTGCTTCTAACAACCTTAATCTTTAGTTCATCAAGTTGCTGTCATAGGACTGAATCTCTATATACACTTTCTCCCATCTCAAATATTTTTTTCAAGGTTTTAGAAACCACCTTTTGTAAACCCAAAAATAAGTCCTTGCCCAGGTCCTTTTTCATCTCTTGATTTGTCATTTGTATTTCCACTCTGTCATCTCTATCTTATAATCCTCAATTTCTATATTTTCCGATATTTCTCCATCAGCTAGGATTTGTATCCCCTCTTCATCCTGTCTATCCATAAATTCTTCCATATTTTTGTCATATCTCCTTTATAATCTTCAAGAAATACATTTACTGGTGCAGAGATTATTGCTGTCATATTTGTTATAGGTTTCTCACCCAGTTCTTCAAAAATCCTTTGAAATGTCTCAAGTATCATACCTTTATTTGTCATTTTACAGATTTCACGTTTCTTTTTCTTGCCTGGAACTTTAGTCGCCTCTAGTGGCCCATTACTATATTCATGAAGTCTCAGGTTTCATTATTACTTTACTTTGTTTTCAACTTTCAACCAATGGTCTCTTTCCTGATAGACTAAACCAGAGCTTTCCAAACTGTGTGTCGCGACACAAAAGTGTGTTGCCACACACAGTCTGGTGTGTCGCCACACAACCCGGAAGCGCTGATCATCATCAGTGCTTTCGGGTTTTCCCGCGGCGACACACCAACTGCAGCGCGCAAAACCCAAAAGCAGCAGCAGCACTTCCGGTTTTTTGCGCGCTGCCGCACTTCCGGGTTTTCCCGTGGCGACACACCAACGCCGGTTAGTGTGTCGCCGCGGGAAAAACTTTGGAAACCCCTGGACTAAAATTCTTAGCAAAAGTCCTAATATTCCAAATTTGTCTGGTCCCTTAATCCATTTAAAACTTTCTTAAATTAAATTCTTATACAGCTTTTTGCCATTTGTTTTAGATTCTTTAAGTTCTTTAAGTTGCTAGTTAGCTTTTCTTCTCTTTTGGGATGGAATTTTACTCACTAGGTAGTTTTCAGATTTGTTGTTTGGAAGTCCTCTTTTAACTGTAAAATAATTGTAAATCCAAGGGTGGTTAGGAAATGAGGCGATCGAACCCAGTGTCCTTAAGGGCTCTGCCGCAGTTGAGAGCTTGACGGCTTCCTGTCTCCCAGTGCTCAGACCCACGGGATGACTGCTAACCTGAGGTTTCCTCACGAGGAACAACCGTCCGGAGCACAAGTGGGCAGAATCTCTCATCCTCTCCTTTATCCAGAGGGGTTCTGTTGGACTGAGCTTGCTGCCGGTCCGTCAGTTGTCACTGTGGCGTTGTCTCCGCTCTTTCTGAGACATCTATTTCGCCATTTTCTTCATCCGGAAGTCAATTTGATGCCGCCTGGGAATTTTGGAAGTTGCAAGCTTGACGTATTTGGAGAGTGCCAAATTGGGTGGGGAAGGCTGTCCCAGAATTATCAAGGCCTTTGATTGACTGTGAGCAAAATCATTCTAGGAAAAATACTCAAAAATGAGCTTGTCACAGTTTGGAAGATAAAACCTATGCTGGTAGTGGCAGTGTAGTTTTGAATTTCAGGGGCTTCCTTTCATTTCCTTACAACAGAGCTTTCCAAACTGTGTGTCGGGACACGTTAGTGTGTCGGCTGCAGTGTCTGGGTGTGTTGCGGCTGCTGCTGCCTCCGAGCCCTGCCAGGACTCCACACAGGTCCTAGTGCCTGCCTTGTGCCTTGCTGCCTCCAAACCTGCTGTGATTCCGCGCAGGTCCTAATGCCTGCCTTGTGCCCTGCTGTAAGAGTGTGTCTCAAAATGATGCCCTGCTGTAAGAGTGTGTCGTGAAATGATGCATGTCTAAAAAGTGTGTCACCAACATGAAAAGTTTGGAAAGCTCTGCCTTACAATATGGAGAAAGTGGATAGAAAGAGATGTTTCTCTCCTTTTCTTACAGTACAAAATCTGGACAATTCTAACAGGGCTGATTGGTGAGAGGTTCGGGATAGATAAAAGGAAGTACTCATTTAGGATGCAGTTAAACTGTGCAGGTCATTATCACCTTCGGATAGCTTTACAGTAATAGGATTAGAATGTATTTCATAAGGGATAAGATTTTTAATACCTACTACCTTGCCCCCAAGATCAGGATCAGCATGTCCATGAATTGCTTGCAATCACGACAGTTGCTCCCATGTCCTCTATTCTAGAGGTTGAGTAGCTGGCTACCGTGGGGAAAGGATGCCAGAGGTCTTTGGCCAATCCACTGGAATTATTTTTATATTTTAATGAAAGGAAAATAAAAAAAGGCTTCTAAAGGAGTCAGATTTGCTCATAGGCAGCAATTGCACAGGACCCATCTTGAGTCTTTATATAAGCAGAAAGGAAGGGCTATAAAGTTCTTAATTAATTGTCTAATTAACTAAGAACGATACAAAGTATTTGGAAACTAGCATGAGCTATTGTTCTGGAGGAGACATCATTGTTGGGGACCATATAATGATTGTTTCAGTTTCAATCACTGAGCTCATCAGTAAAAGGATTTTGGGTTATAGGTATGAAGAAGACATCAGATTAAGGTTTTGGAGCATGTCTTTCATGTCAGCTACCTTTGAACAGTATCCACCTCAGTATTATCTATTTTGAGTGGCAGTGGTTATCAGGAGTTTTTGAAAAGCATTTTCCCTTATCTAAATATTCAAGAAATTGAAGCTGCTACATCCAAAGTAACTGCTCTGCCACTAAGCTGCATTTGTCCTACAAGACACAAATGAGCAAGGAGTAGAGAATGCATTATTTCCATCATAGGAATGTTTCCAAAAATAGTTCCTCTAAAGCAGAGCTTTCCAAACTTTTCATGTTGGTGACACACTTTTTAGACATGCATCATTTCGCGACATACTCTTACAGCAGGGCAGCATTTCGCGACACACTCTTACAGCAGGGCACAAGGCAGGCACTAGGACCTGCGCAGAATCACAGCAGGTTTGGAGGCAGCAAGGCACAAGGCAGGCACTAGGACCTGCGCGGAATCCTGGCAGGGCAGGCTTGGAGGCAGCAAGGCACAAGGCAGGCACTAGGACCTGCGTGGAATCCTGGCAGGGTTTGGAGGCAGCAGCAGCCGCGACACACCCAGACACTGCAGCCGACACACTAACGTGTCCCGACACACAGTTTGGAAAGCTCTGCTCTAAAGTTTTGGAAATACATGCATTGTGAAATGTGGTCACTGGATTATACATTTCCACATTGTGTTCTGGAAAACAGAAATGATTGGATGATCCAAATGAATTGGAGACACTTGGTGGTAATGTGAAAGATGTTTAAGTACAATATGTCTTCTAAGAGGTCTACAGCTTACAATCAACAAGACCGGCTAAGATCTCCCTCTCTTTCTCTGTAGATTAATCAAGACAAGTCCTGAATTGGTGGAGTCTTGCACATGGTTTCCAGAATCCTACGTGATTTATCCAACCAATTTGAAGACACCAGTAGCTCCAGCAGAGAATGGGCTTCATCACCTGATAAACAACTCAAGAACAGATGAAAGGGAAGTCTTCTTGTCATCCTATCAGAAGAGGAAAGAGAGTGGAGAAGGAAATGTGTGGATAGCCAAATCTTCAGCAGGAGCCAAAGGTTAACTTCTGGCAAAGACTTGGAAATGCATTACTTTTATTTGTGTAGCTTTTTATTTATCCAAGAAAAGCTAGGGAGCCATGGAGTATAAAAAACTGGTTTAATTAAAAAGGTCCCCTGTTCAAATTCCAACTTTGCTATTCAGTCACTGGTTGGCTTTGATCAAGCCACATTCTCCTAGGCTCCATGGGTGGGTTTGTACTTTGTGCTAAGCCACAATGTGATGTGTTTGTTTTGTACCTAGTGTGTTGGTGTGAACTCAGCTCTTGTATTTTGTCAATCAAAGTTTTGGGCTTATTGGGATATCATTGTGGCTTATTTGACAAACCATGGGTAAAATAAACCATGGTATAGTGTGATATGCAAAGTCAGCCTGAATTGTGTGCTGGGTGGCAGGCATAGATTTGATTAAAATTGTTAGAGAAAATTAACAGAATCTGGGAAAAAAGTCTGATACTAAAGCCAGCTTAAAGTGGTTCCCTTCCCTGAGGTCAAATGTTGTGTGGTAGCTTTCTTTGACCTGATGTCTTGCAGATCTGTTGAGACCACAACTCCACTGAGAAAGATAGCTGTGTGAGAAAAGAAGTAAGCAAGCCTGCTTTTGGGGGCCCAGCACCTGCAGCCAAAGCTTTACTACTATACCTGGGCCCCAGAAAACTGCTGGAGGTGCCTAGGAATACTTGAAATGCAAAATGCTTACTTTCCTTTTGGCTGAGAAGTTAGCTGGGGCACAAAACATTTATGTGCCCTAACAGGGTTAGACTTGGCATCTTTTGTGCCCCAGCTAACTTCTCAGCCAAAAGGAAAGTAAGCATTTTGCATTTCAAGTATTCCTAGGCATCTCCAGCAGTTTGAGCCTGTATATCAACAACTGTGGTTATGGTGCTTCATATACAGCTTGGTAGAATTTCTTTTGGCGGCTTGCATGGCGCTCTTCCATATCCAAGGTTATAGGTTAAACTCCAAAATATTAAACACTGTATTTTGAATTACAATTCTAAGACTGCTAGGGTTGGAGAAGTGTTGGTATTTTATTTTAGTGATCCTCCTGTCCAACTTCTTATCTGGTTTTTTGGACTAGGTGAAGGAATTCTTATTTCTTCAGAGGCTACTGAACTTCTGGACTTTATAGATAATCAAGGACAAGTGCATGTGATTCAAAAATATCTCGAGAAGCCTATGCTCTTAGAACCAGGTCATCGCAAATTTGATATTAGGTAACAATTTCCATTTTTAAAAATACTTTGCATCTAAGGTGCTTCTCATTAATTTTCTGTCAATTTAGATCTGTTTAGTAGCATTTCAGATGCAGCGGATATGTGTATTTTTATTGCTTTTTTTAGTTTGATGTAAATAATTGATTTTTTATTCACTTTAATTTCCCCACATTGTCGAATATTTATTATTAAATCTGATTCTTCTGATTTGGAATCTTGATACCTGATTTTTTTTTAAAAAAAACTATATAATGTGTCTTTTTTCTAACTTTTAGAAGTTGGGTCCTAGTGGATCACCAGTATAGTATCTACCTCTACAGAGAAGGCGTTCTACGTACCTCTTCGGAACCTTACAACAGTGCTAATTTCCTGGACAAAACCTGTCATTTGACCAATCACTGCATACAGAAGGAATATTCTAAAAACTATGGGAGATATGAAGAAGGGAATGAAATGTTTTTTGAAGAGTTTAATCAATATCTGATGAATGCTTTGAACATTACTTTGGAAAATACAATCTTACTGCAAGTCAAAAATATAATAAGGTAATGCATTTGTCTTTCATTTTTATCCCAGCCTACCTCCAGGAAGCAAAAGCCAGCATTCTTTGCACTGTTGTTACTCATATTTTATCTGCACTATAACAACCTGGGAGTAGAGGCTAGGAGGAACTGTATGGCCAAAGACATCAAATGTGCTCTCTATGGCTGTGTGAAGTCTCCCTTGGAATTGGAAATGTGAATGCGTCAGAGTATGGGGAAAAGGGATAGGAACTTTACACACACACACACACACACAATTTTTCTCTATTTACGATGATATTTAATCTATACAGGGGCCTTAGCTGCTTTTTACAGAGTCTTACCTGTTTCACTCCCTCCCTCTTCCTTGACACACAGAGTATCAGCAGTCCCTGCTACACAAAAACAACTCTAGGAATACCTAACAACTTCTTCCTCCATTAAATTAATGTTTCTGCCCTTTTGTATGTTTATAGCTATAAGGCAGGTTTAATTAGGCACAAAGCTTCTTGGTGTCTACTTTATACTGAGCCTGCTTTCCAGAAAAAAACTTCAATGTGCATCATTAGGATGACTTGCATCACCCTAAGTCCATCACCCTGCCACAGAATGCTGCTTGCAAAAGTTTGTGCTAAAAAGTGGAAAGTTTAAACATTTAATTCTGAATTCCTAAAATAAAACTCAATTTGTTTGTAGCAAGTTCTAGACAATTCTAGAAGGGAAATTAGGCTACCTTAACTGTCTATCTAAAGAAAACTCTCCATTGACAGTTTCATTGTAAGTTAAAGTTTTGTCTAATTTTGGACAGTGTAGACTTTAGCAATTTGAAAGCATGCAAATGCAAGTAGATAAATAGGTACCACTTCAGTGGGTAGGTAACAGCGTTCCGCGCGTGTCATGCCAGCCACTGACCGCGGAAGCGTCTTCGGACAGCACTGGCTCTTTGGCTAAGAAACAGAGATGAGCACCACCCCCTAGAGTCGGACACGACTGTGCAGGGGAAAACCTTTACCTTTACCTATTCAGTATTTAGTTGGCATTTCTTTCTAGTACCCTGAGAATTCAATTTAATGTATTGTAGGTGTTGGACAGATCATAATTTAAAATAATTCAGTGATGGGATGTTTCATTCTATTCACAGAAGCTGCCTTATGTGTATAGAACCTGCTATCAGCACCAAACATCTTCATTATCAGAGTTTCCAGCTCTTTGGTTTTGATTTCATGGTGGATGAAGACTTGAAGGTGTGGCTAATTGAAGTCAATGGTGCTCCTGCATGTGCCCAGTAAGCATCCTTCTAAACTTCCCCATGAATATGTGAATGGTGCCATAATGTCTTCCTTGAAGTTTTTGGTGAAACTGTTTTGAACTGATAAGGCTGTCCATAGGCAGCGTTTGGATAGATGGACCATAGATGTTAGCTTTTCTTCCTTTCCCTCCGGGCTGGCATTTTATTTATTTATTTATTTATTTGATTTATATAGCTGCCCATCTCACATTTGTGACTCTAGGCAGCTTACAAAATTAAAACAGAAACAATACCAAAAAAACCCCAAAATAAAATAACAAGTTTTTGTTGTTGTTGTTCAGTCGTTTAGTCGTGTCCGACTCTTCGTGACCTCATGGACCATAGCACGCCAGGCCTTCCTGTCCTCCACTGTCTCCCGGAGTTTGCTCAAATTCATGTTCATTACATCGGTGATGCTATCTATGTAAGGTGCTCCTCTACGATGCCCAAACGATCCCTTCTCTCAAGTAAATCACAGACACGAGATTTTCTAAGTAGCAAAGGATTTACTTTGGTGCATGTAGGCTTAACACGAACAAAGACTTGAATGACTAAGCATGGCAGGGTACAGTGTATTTAACCATCCCCTCCCCAGTGTCCATGGTCGTCAACACGTGTAGCCTGCAGGTTCACGGGTGCTCAGACAGTCCCTCCCGGAGATGTTGAATTCCACTTCGCACCTCGCTCCGGGCAGCTCTTCCTTCCTTGCCATTGTTTTCCTTGTCAGTTTCTCATCACCCTTACTCCCCCTCCCTGCCTGTTTGAATGGCAGAGGTCTGCCGAACTCTGACATGCTACCGGCCCAAGACTTCCTACCCACCACCATTCACCCGCTAAGAGTATTACTAACTACATATTTAAATTAACCATACATTCTCTTGGGTTCTCCGCAACCTGTAACAATAAGAAATATGAGACCATTAGACAATCATTTTCAGTGAGGTTTGTCAGGGAATTCCCTGACAAAAGTCTTAACTAAATGAGGAGCATGTGTGTGTTTTGCGCTAACCCACTCCTTGTGTCCAACCGGCAGATGTTGCCACTTCACTAAGTACTGAAGTTGCCCTTTGTGCCATCGGGAGTCTAGAATCTTATCTACTTCAAAGTGCGGCTCCCCGTCTACCATTACTGGTGCCGGTTCTGCCGGTTCTGGGTGCCACTGCGCGGAAGGATGATACTGCTTCAGTAAGCTGATGTGGAATACTTGGTGCACCTTCCTTAATGCTTTCGGGAGCTGCAGCTTCGCCGTTACGGGGTTAATTACTGCCACTATGGGGAACGGTCCAATATATTTCAGTGCCAATTTACGCGATGGTTGCGTAGCCCTTAAATTCTTGGTGGATAGGTACACTTTGTCCCCTATTTTCAACTCCCATTCTGGGTCTCTCTTGCTATCCACATATTTTTTGTATTTGGTTTTGGCTTCCTGCAGCGTCTTTACCATGATCGGCCAATTCCTTGTCACTTTCGCAATCCACTCGTCTGCTTTCAATGGGCTATCCATTTCACCGGGTTGGGTAATTGCCAGCTCTGGGATGGTGACAAACTCCTGACCTGTGGCTACTTTGAATGGCGAAAATCCCATGCTTTGGTGAAGAGCATTGTTGTATGCTACTTCAGCAAAAGGTAATAGTTCTGCCCAGTCGTTTTGCTGGTAACTGGTGTAGCACCGCAGGTACTGCTCCAGTATGGCGTTAAGACGTTCCGTGATCCATCTGTGCATGGATGAAACGCACTACTGAGTCCTTGTTCTGACCCAATCAATTTCAAAAAGGCTTTCCAGAACTTACAGGTGAAAGTACTCCCGCGATCACTTATTATGCGTTCGGGCGTGCCGTGAGCCCGGTAGATATGCTGGATAAACATTTTAGCCAGCCTGGGAGCATTCGGGATCCCATTGCAAGCAATGAAATGCGCCTGTTTCGAAAATAAGTCAGTGACCACCCAAATCGCCGTTTTCTTATTACTTACTGGTAAGTCCACAATAAAGTCCATGGCAATTTGCTTCCATGGTTGTGTTGGGTTTGCTACTGGTTGCAGACGTCCCGTGGGTTTACCCATTTTTCGCTTAGCTGTTGCACATACTGGGCAAGTTCTTACGTATACTTTCACATCTGTGCGCATTGTTGGCCACCAAAATTTACGCCGGACTAAGTGGATTGTTTTTACGAATCCAAAATGCCCCGCCGTTTTATGGTCATTATTCTTTTCTAGAACCCTTTTTCGTAAGCAATCTGGGACATATATCTTGTCATTTTTCCACCACAACCCATCGTTCTCGTGAAGGGTGTGTTTATTCTCCCCCCACCATGTGTCATTTACTGTTTCAACCCTCAGTTCGGTCCTAAACGGGTCACCCTCAGCAATACTTTTAGCGCGGCTGCGCGTGATTGCCAGATTCCCCTCTTCCCTTTCTGGATGAGGCATTTGTCCCGAGGGCTCATCTGCTTGCGAGGGAATGAGGGTTTCAACCACATCCTCTGTCTTACTCTCGTGCTGTGGGAGGCGCGATAATGCATCTGCTAAGTAGTTCTTCCCCCCTGGAAAGTATTTTAACATGAAATTGAACCTGCTGAAGAATTCAGCCCAACAAAGTTGTTTGGGGTTCAATTTCCTAGGGGATTTCAATGCCTCCAGGTTTTTGTGGTCCGTCCATACCTGGAACGGCACGGATGCCCCTTCCAAAAGATGACGCCATGTGTCTAGCGCGTGTCTGACTGAAAACGCTTCCTTCTCCCACACATGCCATCTTTTCTCCGTCTCACTAAACTTTTTAGATATGTATGCACACGGGCGTAGTACGTTATTGTCGTCCTCCTGCAGCAATATGGACCCCACCACACCGTGTGACGCGTCCGTGTGAATCACGAACGCCTTGTCTACCTCTGGGTGTTTGAGGTTGGGTTCCTCCGTGAACAGTTTTTTCAGTTTATCGAAGGCTTCTTGGCATTCCGGGGTCCACACAATTCTAGTGCTAGGTAACTTTGACTTTGAACCCCCGCCTTTGTCTTTAGTTTTTAGCAAGTCTGTGAGGGGCAATGCAAGTTGCGCAAAATCCCTAATGAATTGCCTGTAGAACCCGGCGAACCCTAGAAACGCCTGCAATTGTCTGCGTGTTTGGGGGGGTTGCCATCCCAAAACAGCTTTTACTTTCTCTGGGTCCATTTCGATTTCCTTGTGTGATATGCGATACCCCAAAAAGTCTAGCTTCTCTTTGTGAAATTCGCACTTCTCAAGTTTCACATACAATTTTGCCTCCAGTAATTTTTCCAAAACCTTCTTAACCAATTCCATGTGCTCATCTAAGTTCTCCGAGAAAATCAAGATGTCGTCTAAATATACAATCACTCCTTTGTACAAGAACTCATACAGGACTTCATTGATTAGTCTCATGAAGATTCCCGGGCCTCCCGCAATCCCAAACGGGAGCACTCGGTATTGAAATGACCCCAGCGGGCAATTGAATGCTGTTTTCCACTCGTCCCCCTCCCGTATATGTACATGATAGTATGCCTCTCTTACATCTAATTTCGTGAAAATCTTCCCTTTAGACAATTGGGCTAACATGTCTTTCAATAACGGGAGGGGGTACTGATTGGTAACCGAAATTGCATTGAGCCCCCTATAGTCCGTGCAAAGTCGGAGGGACCCGTCTTTTTTCTTTCTGAATAACACTGGGGCTGCTAGGGGGGAATTAGCTGGTTCGATAAATCCACGTGCCAAATTTTTATCAATGAATTTGCGCAGCTCCTGTAGTTCTTTTTGTGTCATGGCATACATCTTGGGCTTGGGAAAAGGTGCCCCTGGGATGAGATCGACAGTTGCATCCGACTGTCTGTGGGGGGGTCCTTGTTCACATTCCTGTTTACCAAACACCTCAACCACGGGGAGGTATTTCTCCGGAATTGTGTCCGGAATTGTGCCACCCCCTTGCTCCTGGTCCTCTTCCCAAAGTTCCGTCCCAGCTGCCCCCACTTCTAAGCAGCCCGGAGTTCTGTCATTGTCCATCCCTAAATAAGTCCCGTCAATGAATTCAATTTCCCCAGAAGCCCAATCCACCATGGGGTTTCTCGTTCTCAGCCATTTCAGCCCTAAGACAATAGGTCGTGTTGCAATGGGAGCCACAATGAACCTCAACGTCTCTACGTGACTCCCAAGAGTCATTTGAATTTCTTCTGTGAAATGCTCCACTGGCCCCCCTTTCATTTCTGAACCGTCCTATTGGCAAAATGTAATAGGCGTATTTAATTTCAACAATTTCAGTCCCATCTTGTCTGCTACGTTTGGGTGCATTAAGCATCTTGAACATCCAGAGTCTAACATTGCCACCCCCGAAAATTTCTCCCTCCCATCCAAAGTTTTTAACTGTACCTTTAGATGCATTGTCGGGCAGTGGCTCTCCCTTCCGTTGCGCCCCTTTGCAAAGGCCTGTCCCACGGCGCTTTTTAGAACAGACCTTTGTCGTTTCCCGCCGGCTGGAATTCAATGTCCAATTCGTCGCTGTCGTCTTCCACGTGTAGGGGTTTTCTCCAGTCCTCCATGGCTGCCGCCGCCCCTTTGCGCTTGCTTCCAACCTCCTTTTCTCCCTTCCTATCTGGTGGGTTCTTCGGGTGCATCTTGACTTTGGCAATCGTTCCATTCTGGGGGCAATTACTAACAAGGTGTCCTACCTGCCACATCGAAAGCACAAGCCTGCTCTCATTCTCCGATTTTTCTCCTCTTCCCAGTATTTCTGCCTGAAGTCCGCTCGGGTGGGGTGTGGATCGGTCCCTGGCTTCTTCCGCAGGTGTTTGAACTTTTTTATGGTCAGCAATTGTGTCTGACTTTGTTCAATTCTCCCTGCCATTTGGATCCATCTTTCCAGGGTTTTTGGTTCCTCCCTCCCCACCATTAACTCGAGCAAATCCTGTCTCAAGCCATACTGGAAGTATTCCGTTAGGGAGGGGATAGGCAAGGTATAAATAATACTATAAATAAATAAATAAAAATTCAATTTGCAATTCTTCCGGCCACTCAGGCAAATCACTGAGAATTCTTTTAAACTCCAGGGCATATTCAGCTACAGTACTTTTGCCCTGGTCTAAATTATGGAGGCGGACTCTAGCCGACACTTTTGCCAACGTGTCCTCAAAGCGTTTGCGTAAGGAATGCATAAATATATTAAAGTCCTGTAAGACGCTTGCCTTAGCATTGTGCAATTTCACGAGCCACCTTGCCGCCTCCCCTTCCAGAAAACGGGAGACATACCTGACCTTCGCCTCCTCCGTGTAGAAATTGTTCTCAAATTCCCCCATAAATCCATTCACATGGGTCAGAAAACATGCCAGTTTCTTGGGATCTCCATCAAACTTCATTTTCAATTCACTCACCCCCGTTGGCGCATATGTTATTGGCCAAAATCCTCCTCAACTGGGTTGCCAGGGTGGTAAGCAGCTGGCTGTGGGAATTGGGGGCCTCTTCCTCCCCCTCCTCTTCGTTGTTTGATGCTTCGCTGGACTCAACGGGTTCGTTTTCCTCTTCAGAAGAGGTCAAGTTCCCCCTTTTCCCTTGTACAAGGTTTATCAGCGCGTCCAATTTCTTGTTAATCATCTCTATGTCACAGTCCATTCGAGACAATTTTTCTTCCACCGCCCCAATCCGTTGCGTATGGGTAATGCGCTGCTTGGGACACTTCCCCCTTTTCTCTTCCCTTCCTTCACCAACCCCGACAGACCAGTCCGCCGACCGAATTCCATGAGTCTCCGGAGGGGGGGGTCGGTTACCTCTATTCCCTTGGTTTTCTCTTTCTTCTTGCCACCTTCCTGCCCACTGGTTTGGCCTGGATCCGTGCTGGCTCCGGGTTCATCTGCCGCTGCTGCTGTTGCCTCAACCGGTTCCATTAGTTCTGTAGGTCGTGGTTTTCGGCTTACAGCTGGATGCTACACTCAATCGTGGAGTTCGGTGGAAATCCAGAGTAATCCTCGGGAAACGTAGCAAAAAAAAAAAAAGTTTTGTGATTCAAGTCTTTATGTAAGGTGCTCCTCTACAATGCCCAAACGATCCCTTCTCTCAAGTAAATCACAGACACGAGATTTTCTAAGTAGCAAAGGATTTACTTTGGTGCATGTAGGCTTAACACGAACAAAGACTTGAATGACTAAGCATGGCAGGGTACAGTGTATTTAACCATCCCCTCCCCAGTGTCCATGGTGTAGCCTGCAGGTTCACGGGTGCTCAGACAGTCCCTCCCCTGAGATGTTGAATTCCACTTCGCTCCGGGCAGCTCTTCCTTCCTTGCCATTGTTTTCCTTGTCAGTTTCTCATCGCCCTTACTCCCCCTCCCTGCCTGTTTGAATGGCAGAGTTCTGCCGAACTCTGACAATCTAACCATCTCATCCTCTGCCGTCCCCTTCTCCTTTTGCCTTCAGTCTTTCCCAGCATCAGGGTCTTTTCCAGTGAGTCCTCTCTTCGCATTAGGTGGCCAAAGTATTTGAGCTTCAGCTTCAGCATCTGTCCTTCCAATGAGCAGTCAGGGTTGATTTCCTTTAGGATTGACTGGTTTGACCTCCTTGCAGTCCAAGGGCCTCTCAAGAGTCTTCTCCAGCACCACAGCTCGAAAGCATCAATTCTTTGTACAAGCATAACAAAAGTTATAAACAAAACAATTTTAAAACCATACAATACTGCCAATGGGAGAGCACAGTCAATTCAGGAACAGTACAACCATTTCACTGTTGTACTTCTCTGCACCACTATATGATCCCCAGGCCAGATGGCAAAGCCATGTCTTCAGGCCTTTCTGGAAGGCCATCAACCAATGTTGCATTCTTACACAACTGCCAGGGTAACAGTGTTACAGCCTGGTGCACAACTCATGCCCACCTTAGGTATTTCTTCCTCAGCACATCTATTTTTTTCTTGCCTGGTGCTCCAAGCAGCCCTGATTGGTTGGCTCTAGATGCCTTACAATGCCCCAAACATTTTTTGTGTTGGGAATGTTGTGAGATGTCTAGCAGGAGGCAAGATCCATTGGCCTGGTTGTTGCTCCTGTTCATTCTAGATAAGGCCATCAAGAAAGGTGGCGGCCAACTGGGGAACCCTCTGCCTGGACTATCCTAAACTATTCCTCCTCACTTGTAGGGAATAGATAAGGTGGGGAAATCAGATCACATTGAAACTATATGGTAGACGGTAATAATTTAGGGGATCTACATGGTTTGTGCTTTCTTATGCTTGTGCTTATGCTTATGCTCGATAGCTGTGAAAATGGGCAACAGAAGAGCTTTGGGTAAGGAATACATGGGAAGGACCTCTCTGCCACAAGATATTAATGTAGGAAGGGGCCTTTTATCTACTGGTTCATCTTGCCCTAGGACTGATGTGCAGCTACTTCTCAAGGTGTTGTGGCAGAGAGATATTTTCCTGCCCTGCACTGCTAGATTGATGCTTGTGTCTTCTGAATGTAGAACATGCACAAAATAATGCTCTGCCGTTGTTCTTGGAATCACTTCTTAGAGCAGAGGAAAATGAATGCAAGGCTGGCTGAGTTTGAGATACTTACAGAAATCTGGATAAAGACTTATGGGACAGCAAATGATCTCCATCTGTGGCATCTACATGAATGGATGCCTTTCTTTTGCTTCCAGAATCTGCTTTTAGATCTTTTCCTGCTGGGAGTATTTGCAGGCAGAAGCACAAAGGAGGCCACAACTGCTGTCTACTGATGAAAGAGAAATCCAGTGTAGTCCCTTGAAATGCAAAAGGATCAATTCAAAAAGACTCCCCCAGTGATATGATTTTATTTACCATTCCCTTCTCAAGCTTCCCCTACTTCACTGGAAAACTAATTGAAAGCTGTTCTTGCCTTCCCCTGTCACAGAAGGAAAGTGGACGAAAGAGGCTATGAACAACCACTAACCCTCTTTTGTGCCAAAGAGCTCAATTGGGATCTAAAGACAGTTGCATTTCATGTCTGTCTGTACTACCCCCCCCATGCTATTTTCAGCAAGATTATCATGAAAACAAATGGCCCAGTGATAAAGAACAGGTGTCTTGATGAATTCCTAGATCCCTGGCCAGCTTGTCTCTCCACCTGCTGTCTGTGCAAGTGTTTCATACCCCTTCTGGGATGGTTGTTGACATTCATTTTGGATCCTTGCGAGTGTTTGATTGGGATCCTGAAAATTCTGCTCCTCCCAACAAAATAATATCAAAAGATAAAACTTTCATCTTTCAATGGAAACATACAAACTTTATTCTGAGCCTAATTTAGATCAGTTGACAGATTATAAATAATAATCATAATGAAATTAAATGTAAACTGGGCTCTTAGCCATGATATTGTCCCTTGCAGCTGAATTAGTTTATTAATAACACAGTGTAACATAAAAACAGATTTTTTTAACAAAAAATCGGGATATAGATAAACAGTGGAAGGGGCTTTATCAATCTCTTACGATAATACGCTGTTCCAAATTTTAATTGCTGCAACATTCCAGTGTCCATAGGATTTTTGGGATTTTCCTCCCCAGTAGTGAAGAGGCAATCCAACATGAGTGTCTTCTTGCTGTCACCTTTGTTGGTTTCCAAGCCCAGCTATTCCCAACTTGGAAAGTTTGACTCATTGTGGAGCTTGGGGATCTGCTGGATTCTACACCCTCTTTAGTGTTCATTGGTTTATTATGTGCCATCAAGATGGTGTCAACTGTGGAGTCCTTGGTGCTCTCTGAGCCTTGTTGTTTTCTTGCAGACGTTTCATTGCCAGGCTAGGCAACATCTTCAGTGCGAAAAGGGAGTGGGACTTGCTTTCTGTTTGTATACCCTGGCTTGTCCTGCTTGTGTTGGTGGAGGTGTTGTTCTCCCCTTAGGTGTCAACTCTTAGTGACCACATAGATGGATCTTCTCCAGATGGTTGGTCTTCAACTGGGCCCTTCAGGTCTCCCAGTGACCCATCACCACTATAATCAGGTCCAACTGCCTTGCATCTACAGTAAATCGTTCCCCTGCAAGGAAAGGGTTTTTGAAAAAAGCCAAGATGAAGATGGAGAAATACAAATGTCTCTAACTTAACTTGTGCCCTGTTGGCAGAAGTCCAGCACACACTGGATTCCTTGGAGCCTCTGGCATCAGAGGCCTCCAGTGAGAGGTACTGGATAGCCCTCTCTCTGGCTCTGCTATTTATGAGGCGGTGAAAAATAAAGTAACAAATGTGCTCGAGTCAGAACCACAGAAGCAATGATCTAACAGTTGGGATCTATTCTTGTCTTCTGGGAGAGGTTAATTCCTGTCTCCTGTGGAAGAAAAGAACCCCACACATAAAATCTACACCTGCTGTAGCTATCAGGAAGAAATCTGGAAGCTTCTAAGCAGGATCAAAATCAGTAAGATGATGCTCCTTGTGAAATCAGTTGGTTGATGGGGCCAAGAGTGCAGTTATTCTGGATCAGTGTCTGAAACTTTAATCAGTATTTTAAATGTGTAATTTTAATTACTGTTTTCCACCTTTTGGTTTTTAGGAAACTTTATGCAGAGCTTTGTCAAGGTATAGTGGATGTAGCCATTTCTTGCATCTTTCCTCTGAATGACACCATTCAAAAGCAGAGCCAGCAATCCGTATTTATAAAGTTGTGATGATTAAGATAAAATGAACACATGGGGAAGCTGCCACCTGTTTGAATCCAGGGAAGAAACATTGAACATTGCATCTGCACATCATGCCAAAAAAAAAAAAAAGAAGGGAAAAAGTGGCATAATTTTTTTTAATTTCAGAAGAGGAACATTTCCAAGGAAAGCCCCAGATGAACCAAAAAGCTCTCAACTCCAAATGTTTTAAAACATTGTTTCAATAACAAATCCTGTAACCGAAGCTAATCTTTATGTTTGAGGACAACATAACCATTTTTTAAATATAAGCAAAATCAGGGGTATGATCAAGTTTGTCTTCACCTATCTTTTTCCTTCTAATTTAATAAATTATTTCAGCAATTGCAAGTATCAGTATCCTTGAGAGGCTGAAGGTTTTTCCACCAAGAGTTTTGGATTTTTTTCTTTCTTTACCTGCTGCAGTTCTAGTGCCTTAGCTTTGTTCCCAACAACTTTCCTAA
The DNA here is from genome assembly GCA_023362775.1 of Charina bottae. Taxonomy (NCBI): domain Eukaryota; kingdom Metazoa; phylum Chordata; class Lepidosauria; order Squamata; family Charinaidae; genus Charina; species Charina bottae. The sequence continues at coordinate 73,198,991 of JALMGJ010000001.1, read as the reverse complement.
TTTGCTTTGTTTGTACAGTGTTGCTTTTAAACGAAAACAAAAAAGCTGCCCCGTTTTGTGTGGTATAAAATTTATTGAATATCTTTGCCTTTATACATATATTTGTGTGTTCATTTTTTTAAAAAAAATATATGTTATTTGCCAGAAATTAACTGCAGGAGACTGCAATATCTTTTTTCCTTCTGACAAGCTGGCACAATTGCAAAATCCTATTATATTCTTTTTTTAAAAAAAAAAAACATCCCTTTGCTTGTCTTTTTACCTTATGGAAATGTTTCTGAGATACTAAAATGGAAGCTTTTAAAGGCCCTTGATCCTTTCCTTTTTTGGCAAATACTGATTGGATTCAGGCATTGCGATGAGTCATGATGTGTGAATTCACCCAGTATGGCATCATAATACTGTACATGTAACCCAGGCCATTATGTTTTATTCAACAAACCATGCTTAAAATCTTGGGTTAAGTAAACATAGCCATTGTACCTCAGTTCACTGGTCTTAGGAAAACAATGTTTGGTTGTTGGAGTCCAAATTATTCCATCTCTTTCTATCATTTGTGAATTCTTATTCCCTTATTGCTTTGTCCAATCTGGGTAAACTGATGATAATCACATCCATGGCAATTGAGTCCAAATCATAACTGAAAACCCAGTTCAAACCATCTGGAGGAAGCAAACTGGAACTACAGTAGATGATAGTTCGAGGGAAGGTCATTGATGTCTCCCAAATAAGTGCAGGACATTTGTTTTGTCCAAGGCCTGTATTTCTTCAGCGTTAAGTAACCCCAAAATAATGCAGTTAGGTTCATGTATTGCACTAAGCTATAGTTTGTGGCTAAATCAGAATTAGTTGGTTTGCATAAGCTAAGCCAAATGAAACAAGCTACATAATGGCTTAGCATATTTTAATTGAAAGCCACTTTGAATGTTTTGTCTTATTGGAAAAGTGGCATATAACAATGAATAATAGTACCATGCATGAACCCATCCACTGTGTGTGAACAGTCAACAAGTGGAGACTCTTCACTCAGAATCAGCATTTCTCCCCTAGAGAAAAAGGGTATGTAGAAGGAGAATGGCTAGATCTAGGGAACTTGCTGTCAGTCCACGGGAAGTGAATGGAGTCTGGCCAGACATCACTCATGTCTTCATTTCATTGGCCTTCTTCTAATATTAGGGCTGTCCTAGATATGCAAACTTACAGTCAGCAAGAATACACTCAGTGAAGCAACATAATTGACTTTTCTTTTATCACTGATGCTGCAAAATATTCTCTCTCAATATTAAAATAGAGCTTTCCCAAAGCTTTCATAATTTCTGACATCCGTAAATCAGGCAGTCTCTTTATCATAATGAGAAGATTGCTTTTCATTATCGCTCTGAGATAGTTTGTGTATTCACAAAAGGCATGCAATCCAATGACCTTCCCATCCCCAAATTAACAAGTTTATTTTAGGGTGTAATTTATAGTATAAAAAAGTTAACTGTCTCCTTACAAGAGTGCTAGTTTCAGTCTTAAATATAACAAGATAGTTAGGCCAAGTGCAATGGAAAAAACATACTAAAACATTTAAGGCAAGAATTCGCTTAATATTCAAAGAGGTAGGCAAAATAGTTCAGATTTCATGTGTAGTCTTAACCGTGCACTGCCATGATTCCATGGGGAAAATGGGGTGTAACAATATAGCTAATACTGTATTGTAAATGGTCTATAGTGTATTTTAGTGTCTTCAGAATGTTTAGCAGAAGAGAGAGAGACTGCAAATGTGTACCCTGAACTTATACGTACATACTTATAAATAAGTTCAGTTATTTGAAACTTACTTTACCTACGGGTACTTAGGATCATAGCCTTATGCTGAAAATTCAGGAAGCCACAACACACTTTGCTAATATTTCTTAAGATCATTATAGAAGTTATATAAATTACACGGTCGTTCTAGATATCATTGCATGTTGCATGCTAATGTAATAGTTTAGGTCAAAATTGTGGGACAGTTTTATAACTTAGGAAAATGGAATGAAATTAGCCATTTATCAGTGGAACAACGTGCATGACCTGGCAAATGTAAACCACCCAGTTAGAAGTCTTGCTTCTATTGAAGTCAGAAGAGGAAGATTGATTGGATAACAATATTGGGGATTATTGGATGGGAGTTACAGTATTACTACTAGTAGTGATTACATTCATAGGATATAAATCCTATTGTACTCAGACTGACTCGGCTTGGATGGGAATTAACAATACTACTACTACTGTTGTATTGACAAACACAGGCTCATGCTTTAAATCTGCAATCATATGCCTAGGAAGGGAGAAGAAATTCTAGTTAAACCCCTTAGGTTTTAAAACCAAGGAATCAGGATGGTAAATCTGATTAATTACAATAGAGTGGGAAAAATCTTTACACACAAGAAAATATGGTCCTAGACAGAATTCATGGAGAGCCATACAGCAGGCAAGGAATGGGCAGGACCAAGGAAAAAACTGTCTAGGTAGGGACACTCATACTCTCTGATCCTTTCAATTTTCTCTCTTATCTAACTCTCTCCCATTATGTGGGGAAAGGTACTTCTCAAAGCTCTGAGCAGATCCCTTGCACAGGTCTTCAGAAATTGGGCCAAGAATAGATAGTCTGTTCCTTCCTGTAGGGATGATTGGTAAGGAATTGCAGGCACATTAAACTAAAAATTGGTAACAGTTACAGAAAAAAACATGTCTTGAATACCAGGCTTTTGACTGACTAGCTTGCAAGTATGTACTCTTAATATCATGAAATAATGTTTGCCTAATACAAATTATGTGCAATGCTTGCAAAAGTATCTCCTAAGGGATGGGATTACCCAAGACTTTTGCTTAAGTCACAACAATTTTTTTTCAGCTGAAGATGTTTGCTTTGCCATGTTCATTTGACATTAAAAGAATCCATAACTTTTGGATGCCATAGCAAACCAAACTAGCTGTTGCAATGTCCTGAGTTTTTATGCAATGTCCTAAATTTTCCAGGTACGGTTACTTTGAGAACTGATGTCTTGAGGCACGTCCTTTCAGCTGCTCAGTTCTTGTTTGCAATTACTAACTATATTGGCATCCAAGTGTCTTTAGGACATGCCTCACTTTATTTTTATGTAGTAGATAATGAAATGTGTTTCTGTTTTTTTTTAAAAAAAAAAACATACTTTTCTATTTATTGTAACCACACTGCCACATCTGTTTCTCCATTAACTATGATTTTCCCCTTTTAATTTTTATAGCGTTATTTCAGTGGCTAAGGAGGCAGGATGTAACTGTCAGTAAAACTAAGATCTACTTGAATTATGTATTATTTGCATTCAGTCCTTTCATAGGCAAAAAAATTACAGTGCAATGTTATTTTTTCAAATAATAGTTGAATAATCTGTCACTGGGTTGATCCAAGTAGACAGTTTACAGTTATACGATTGAATTTACATGGCAATGGGATACAACATTTTTTTTAAAAGTGGATAATGGAGATTTGGATGTTGGAAGTGCTGCCAACTTACATTGCCCTGAAACTTCTTTTACATGTGCATGTATAAATTAAGGCAGCAAGCAAAATAGAAAGAAAAGAAAGAAAATAGAAGCTATACAGGATAACTTTGTGAAAGAATTCACAGATGCAGAATTTACTTTTAACTTTCAGGCACAATGTTTAGTATTGTAAGTATTTGGGAAAGCCTCGTATAGGAATATTAAGATAGCACACATGATTTTTAAAAACAAAATCTCTTAAAAGGGCTGTATTCCACCATAAGCAATTAACTGTATGGCCTTTTCTGATATCGGGTATATATTTTACACTGTATCTGATTTGTGTGTCTTTCATAATGTGATGGAATCATGCATGCTGATGTTCATTAGGCAGTCAAAATCCACCGGCTAGTACATTTATTCCAACAGAATTTGGGAACTGGGGATCTCCAATCCTTCAAAGCAGTAAGTAGTAAAAGCACTAAAGTATAAATACTCATATAGTCAGTACATTTGTTCCATAAAGTGATTGAAGTTTTGAATATTAGATACTGGCAAAAATATTATCTTAAATAGGAGAGCTTGTTAATGAATGAATAAATGAATGAACCTGAATTTTTTCTATAGTAAGCATTTAAAAAATGAGATGTTGTGTTCTGTCCAACTGTTGATGTACAGTATCCCTTCAGATATTTTGGTAATGCATTGATGATGATGGGAATAGGAATTCTGGATACAGCAGTTGAGGAAGACTGCTAGAGAGCTATGTACAGCTGCCAATCAAATAAATAAATACATAAACCCCAACCATTTCATGAATAAAGCATTACTGGTAAGCTGATATATCTATGCCTTTTCAAGTTAATACCTGTTATTTCTATCTTTTAAATACAGCTGCACTGCAAGGTTTGTTAATGCCACTTTGTTTTATTTAAATCTACTTTATATGGCTGGAAGCAGTGTTCCGTGATGGGTTGCTTTGACGAAAGAGTTGAAAAGATTTGCTCCAATAGTATTTGACCAGAATGCAGCTCAGTGTCTGCATAATAAGTTGTATAAAATTTGTTGAGGCCACTTCCCACCGAGCTCCCCTCTCCGAAGACAGGCCGCTGAGTTGCCATGAAGCACCAGTGTTTTGCAGAGGATTTGATAACAGATATTAAAAGAGTGAAACAGGTCATTTCAGTCATTCTGGAGATGTTTCAAGGTCAAAACACTCCCCGAATAGTTGAAACAACTGTTTTAGATTTGTGTCAAAAAAAAAAAAGTTTTGCACACTGAAATGATTCAGCTTTTTGAACTTACACTATTCTTTTGAGCAATTAATTGCATGCCAATGTATTTAGCTGTTGGAGCAAGGGGCTCAATGGGCACAGACATCTATTTATGCAGTGGGACTTTCATCCCCCCCCCCCCCCGGGGCCCACCAGATGTGCTCTACAGATTCCCTCATCCCTCAGGAGAAATTGGGAGCGGGGAAGGCACTTGGGAACTTGTTAAAAATAAAAGAAAACATCCTCCTGATGCAAATAGGATGATGACACTGAAAAAGAATATATTTTTAAAATTACAAAAAATACATATGGCACCAAATGGTGTAGCTTTCCAGGCTAGAAACCCGGAGATGGTGAGTTCTAATCCTGCCTTGGCACGAAGCCACCTGGCTGACCCTGGGCCAGTCACTCTCTCTCAGCCCTAGGAAGCAGGCAAGGGCAAACCGCTCCCCAAATCTTGCCAAGAAAACTGCAGGGACTAGTCCAGGCAGTTGCCAGGGGTCAAGACTGACTCAAAGGCACACAGATGCACACACATGCACACCAAAGCTTTCCCTTAGAGTAGATCACCTACTTGTTTATCTATCTTTTTTGTACATGCATACCCTGCCTTTCCTCTAGGAGCTCAAGGTGGCATATTCATCATCCCCTTCTCCCCATCAAAACAACTCTGAGATGGATTGGGCTAAGAGTGCCTCACGGCCCAAAGTCACTCAGCTTCTGTGGTTTGGGGCAGATTTGAACCAACGTCTCCCTGGTCCTAGTGCAAAAACCTACCACTACATCGCACCGTTACGGACCTGATGAAGGTATAGCTCCTCTTGGATGAATCAAATGGCAAATATTTAAAAGAATAACCCCTCCTAGAATGTGGCAGAAAGCAGCAAATATAAAGCCTCCCTTTCCTCCTCAGGATTTTTTCCACCCTTTTTTTCGTGGTGAATTATTTTAACTAACGGGAGACAGTATTAGGCTCAGCTCCACCACCACTCCCCTAGCTTTTTTCTTAGAGGTTAAGGTAGAAGAGAGCCATTGTATGTGTCTGACAGGCAAGATGCTGTAAAGTTAAGAATATTTATTTATTTATTTTTCAAATTTTGCCACCACCCATCTCCCCCCAGAAGAGGGACTCTGGGCGGTTTACAATAAAGCTAACAAGTTAAAAACAATAACCATAAATAGCATAATGAATATAAATATGAATGTACTTATTCAATGTTTAGGTTTTCTATTGCTGATGGAGACATAATGAAACTTTACTGTAACAGTAAAATACTGTTTTATTTGTAGGAAAGTGCTAGTTTAAAATTACAGTACTGTAGCTATGCCAACAACTATAAAATATATTGCGACTACAATTTTAGAGGATGGCATACAGACCATTACAAACACATTCATGCTGTTTCTGACCCCAAACCAAATTAACTCTGTGGTCAGGCCTCCATATTACACTGTCTGAAAATCTTCAGAACTGGACACACACTCTCTAAAGTTACATCATACTGGTTTTTTGGTCTGTCTTCAGAAAGTTAAAGTGTGATTATGTTTGTGTCTGATGGAATATATGACTGTAAGCAGTGCATGTACTGCTGATACTTGTACTCAAACCTCTCTTAAATGAATTAAAAATACAAAAACTAGTTTTATTTGCGAACCATATGTATGCGTGCATGTATGCCTCAATTAATAAAGATGCATTAGAATATATGAAAGCATGGGTACATATGTACATCTAAGTAACGTATTTGCCTTTTAAGCACATTATCTAGTCCTTCTAAAAACTTAGCTGTCTGTTCTATGATTGTATTTTTTAAATGGATGGGGCAATGCCACAAAGTGCACAGTAGAAATGTGATTATATAATTACCTTCCTTTGATCCTGCACAATCTGTATTAGGTCGACAGCTGATATTTTCAACCTATGCTGTCATTTATATTTACCTAAAAAATGAGATTCTGCTTGGCATTCATATAAAGTCTCTGAACACTAATTTGATTTAAACTGCCTCCTTCCATCCTTCCTCCTTGCCGATACTTCATCTATATATTATTTACCCTGTTCGTAACATAAATTTTCAATAAATGGTTCTGCCTACATCCCATATTAAGCTATGAAAAAACATTCTATTGAATAATTTTACTCTGGCTTTGGTTTTATAACTCATAGGCATTCTTTTGCTTATTTAGCTGGCAAGTTTGAAAATTATTCCAGTTCTAGTATTCAACACAATTTGCATTAGATAATACTAGGGATTTTATTTATTTATAAATAAATATTCAGGCAGGCAGGCAGGCAGCCTTATAAATATTTATATAAGATTTATAAGGCCACCCAACTCCATGGCAACCCTGGGTGGCTTACAACAATAAAAAAACACAAAACCCATATAACAAAAGATAAAAAATGCATATCCGTACAAGAAAAGCATCCATCTCAACATACATAATCCAATAAAAGACTCGCCACCTACCCTAACCCAAGATCTGGGGGGGGGGGGATCCGTATTTTTAAATACCTTTTAAATGAGGGGAGCATAGGAGCCTACAGATCTCTGGAGGATGCTGGAACCCAGAGCATGCCAGCTCTTTCCAATCCAATCTGACAGACAGAGATGACTGAATATAGGCAGTTCCTCAGATGCATGGGCATACTGTGGCATACTCATCACTGCTCATGCTGCTGCCTCTGGACCAGCTGCAGTTTCTGAGTGGCCTTCAAGGGCAGCCCCCTGTACAGCACATTGGAACTATCCAATGCAAGGCAGTCAGTGCATGAGCAACTGTCTGGAGGGCCTCCCAGTCCAGGAGTGGGTGCAGCTGGTGCAAACGATGGATTTATGAGAAGGCCTTCCTAGCCTCAGCTGCCACCTGCTCTTTGAGCAAGAGTTCTGAGTCCAGGAAAAACCCCGATTGTGCACCAGACCTGAATGGGGAAGTGCTACCTCCTCCAGGACTAAAGGTGGAAATTCTCAGGATTGGGTGGCCCAAATACTAACAGTTATTTGATCTTGGTAGGCTTGTTCCTCCCTATCCAGACCATCAGAGCCTCCAGAAACTATGACAGGATCTTGACAGAATCACTTGGTTGGCCTGAGGTTGAGATACACATCTGGACACCATCAGTATATTGATAATACCTGACTGTCATCCCTTTGAGATCGGTCAAGTCAGGAAAAATACACATGAACTATTGGAACTCTATTGTTAAAGGGTATAATAACGAAATTTGGAAAGCCTGACAGAGATTCTCACTCCCTCTTATATGAAAGAGAATGAAGGTGGGACAACCTTGAATTTCTCTCTCATTTCTTCCTCCATTTCAGGGCTAAGCTGATATTTACATAAAGGCTTATTCAAGGCTACCTCTATACTCCTTTACACTGATCCTAAATTGATGGATGACCATACCCAGGGCTTCATCTAGATCAGAGCTTTCCAAACTGTGTGTCGCGACACAAAAGTGTGTCGCCACACACAGCGTGGTGTGTCGCCACACCACCCGGAAGCGGCGGCGCGCGCGTGCACGGCGGCCGCCATGAACGCGCGCGCCACCGCACGCCCCCGCGCAGCCGCCGTGCGCACGCGCGCCGCCGCACGCCCCCCGCCGCCGTGTGCGCGCGTGTCGCCGCCGCCGCCGCCACTGTCAGGTGTGTCGCCAGCGGCGGCACTTTGGAAAGCCCTGATCTAGATGTTAAGCAGGAGGGGCAAAAGCAGGAGCCCACACATCAGGGGCTTCAGCTTAGATCCCCCCCCATTGACTGGAACAGCTCACAGAGAAAGGAGAAACCCTCCAGGACAGTGCCCCCCCCCATGTCTACTCCTTCTGGGTGGTCAAGAGGTATACTATGGTCATGGTATCAAAAGCCATTGAGAGATCAAGGAAAACCAGTATGGTTGCATTACCCTCATCCTGGCTCCACCAGAGGTCATTAACAAGCAATATCAATGCTATCTCCATAATATGCCCCAATCTGAGACTTAACTCAGATTATTATTATTATTATTATTATTATTATTATTATTATTATTATTATCTGAAAAGAGTCTAGATAATCCTAGAATGGGAAGGTTGGAAAACCAGATGAAAATTGTCTAGAACTGTTGGGTCCAGAGATGATTTCTTGAGAAAGGGGTGCACTATAGCCTCCTTCAAGGCATCCCCTCCCTCAAGGGGGTTGACAAAACTGCATGAACTCAACCACACGTCACCTCCCAGGCAGGCTTCACCCACCATGAGGCCCATGATTCCCAGTAAACAGGTGGTTGGGTTCACCGTCCCAATGATCCTCTCCACTTCCGCAGAGAGGAAGGTTCTTGAACTCTCTGTTTTGTAGCTTTTAACATATAAGTCACAATAGTAGATTATAGTTTTGTATGTGCACTTTTTCTTTCTTACATTTATACCCCTCACACTGTTCCCTTTCAGGATAAGCAACATTATCCAGAGCACAGAAAAGGAATAAGACATAATAAGCCAAAGAAATTGAACATGAGGCAAAGGAAACATAGCTACCACCACCACCTTTCACTCTACTTTCAATGCCTTTTTTTCCCGTACAAACCTTGCTGGCTTTCCTTGCATCCATGTCCCACTTAATTCCTTTATTCTATATCTGGCTAGAAGGTGTTCTATGAAAGCCTGCCTTTCTTCCATTTTGGAATGTATGTTTTTTTCTTAGTAAAATGTTGGACTGGTTTTTATTTTGCCCTGAAGGCAAACCAGGGCTCCCTGTGGTCCCAAAAAGCCTTTCTTTGTGCTACCTGGGACTCCCCCAACTATGCTGCCAAATCAGAAGAACCACTTTTTGCTACTTAAAGCAGGAAAGACAGGGAAGCGATCAGGTTAGCCTAAAATACGCATCTCACATTTTAAAAAGAAAAAAGAAAACTTCGTCCCCCTCTCCCTTCATGACGTTGTGCCACCACAAGTTAAAAGTATTAACGTCCAGCTGTCAGGAAAAAAAAATGTGTCTTCCATTATATTACTAATTCAGGTCGTAATTTAATGTCCCACCCTAAACGTGACTTCCTCCCCTCACAACTCCATTATTTGAAGAAGAAAAAAAGTTTGGCCAATGCAAATTAAGTCTAAAGATTTGACTCCTCTAATTTTCCCACCATCATGCTAAATTGATATTTACTGCACGATAGAAGCTGATTTTCTAAAAACAGCAGTATCCCCACAGTTTTTCTCTACTTTGCATTGGGAGTTCGGCTAAAAGTAAAAAACCCGGCATCAGATAGAATTCTACGGCAGCAAAGACGTAGCCTGTACAAATTATTTCCCATCTCACGGATAGAGGAAGAGTGAGCGCATTGCATTCTGGAAGCAGAAGGCCGTTCTCGCTTGCTTGGAACCTACCAACTACAAGTCCCAGCAAGCTTTGGGGAATGGGAAGGAAAAGATGCCTATGTCTGTCTTCCGGTAAAAGGAGAGCTCACATGGTTGATCGCTCATGAAGAAGCATGGATGCTGCGTGCAAATGGAGGAATTTGCCTAGCGGTCCCAGTCTCAAGCATCTTACAGCGCCGGACTACGGCCTGCCCAGAGAGCAACAGCGGCCTGCCCTGCAGGATCTTGCACGGGCTCATATTGAGTCGTTCAACTACTCTGTGAGCGAAGGGCTGATCCGGGCCGTGCAGGTGAGGAAGGGAGGAAAAACATTGCTGCGAGGTGGGAAGAGAATTAAGGCGGGGGGATCGAAAAAGGAGGCAGGATGGAAAATAATGTAAAAGTCAAGCTTTTCCTTGTAAAGAAGAGGGCACCCCATCCCTCTGGAGATTCCTTCTCAATAAATCATGGAGACACAAATAGTGCTTAGAAGAAAGAGGTACTGTATGCGATGGAGTAACCTTTTGGTTAAAATCAGCTAAAAGTAAACACCAGCGCATCTTCATTGTATTTATCAGATCTCTTTTTTAACAGGCTGGTTTTAAATAAAAAAATATGGAGGGAAAGGAATTTTTGGTACAATTTCTAGAAAGGTGTCATGCTAGAGTTTAAGAGCCCCCAACATGCTATGATGTTTTGCTGCATTTTGTTCTTAGGGCTGGAAGAGGAGGTATGAAAAAACGAGGAAGGTTTTTTTGTAAAAAAAAAATAGCTTTATTCACATTTCTTGCCTATGTTCTTTCCTCTAATTTTTTGGCTGTTAATTCTGCTGGTTAACACTAGCATAATAGAAGGCTGTTTGAAGCATTAGCAAGCTTAAGCAAGCTCTTACACAGCAACCTTCTCCTTTTATGAAATAGCATGCAGTAGCATGAATATTATATTTAAACATGTAGAGATGCTTTTCCTCTATGAGGACATATTTATTGTAGTCATTTGTCAGGTTGAGAGTAATGTATGGTAGATGTCACACAAATGAAATCTTCCCCATTTCTTTTGTTTTTTAATCCCACTCTTTAGCTGAAAAGAGCTCCCACTGTGGCTTTCAAACCCTCCTAATTTAAAAGACTTGAGACAAGGAAAAGGGTAGTGAGGGAAGAAGGGAGGGGGGAAGAAAGCATCAGTGCCAGTTCTTAATGTTATAAGCTCACCTGTAGGTAGCCTGTTGGACACAAGGTTACAATTCAGGAAAGACCAAAGATGGCTGGTTTCTCAGAAGAGCCCTCTGCTTTGTTGCCTGACAGAATAGCTGCTGCAAGTTGATAGTTTAGAAAGTGAAAAGCACTTGTGCATTGAAACAATGTTGTCTAATAGGCCAGCAGGTGCAGCCACAAAAAGATCTTTCCTGTGGAGGGTAGAGTTCTTAGGTCCTTTCTAATTCTAATCAGCATAAGATAAACCTCTGCTTTTTTTTTTAGGACATTCCTCCTTTGGAGTTTGCTTTCAGGAATGATCAGATTACTTTGGCCTTTTCAGGGGCCACCATCAGCCCTCCTATGGTACCAAAAGGGAGTATATGTAAAGAGCTGAAAGTTTATCCAGCAGAATGTCGGGCACGTAGAAGTACCTACCGTGGGAAACTGACTGTAAGTAGAGGAATAAAATAATACTTCAAAGTATTTTAGAACTTTGCCTAAAACATTGAACAAATACAGAAAGCTCACATGGTGATATTTTTCCTTTTTGGTAATACTGGAATCTGGGGTTGTCCAATGAAGTGAAATGGTGGCAGGAACTACTTGTTACCACAAGATGTAATTATGATCACCAATTTAATTGGGTGACCCCAGTTTCTAGTAGTAGTAATAGTAGAAGAAGAAGAAGAAGAAGAATTGTGGTGATTCTACACCTGGTGTATTTAAAAGATAAGTCTGTTATGAAGGCTATTATTTCTAGTAACATAAATAGTAAGTATTTTGATTCTAGGTGCTGGAGAATATAATTTGGATGCACCTTCTCTCTGACAGATAAAGTGAAAAGTCTTATAGGTCCTAATCATTTTTCAGCTAGCTCAGAGCTTTCCAAACTTTTCATGTTGGTGACACAGTTTTTAGACATGCATCATTTCACAACACACTCTTACAGCAGGGCATCATTTCGCGGCACACTCTTACAGCAGGGCACAAGGCAGGCACTAGGACCTGCGTGGAATCCTGGCAAGGTTCGGAGGCGGCGGCAGCCGCAACACACCCAGACACTGCAGCCGACACACTAAGACAGAGCTTTCCAAACTGTGTCAGGACACATTAGTGTGTCGGCTGCAGTGTCTGGGTGTGTCGCGGCTGCTGCTGCCTCCAAGCCCTGCCAGGATTCTGCACAGGTACTAGTGCCTGCCTTGTGCCTGGTTGCCTCCAAACCTGCTGTGATTCCGCGCAGGTCCTGGTGCCTGCTTTGTGCCGTGCTGTAAGAGTGTGTTGCGAAATGATGCATGTCTAAAAAGTGTGTCACCAACATGAAAAGTTTGGAAAGCTCTGTAATAACATGTCCCGACACACAGTTTGGAAAGCTCTGAGCTAGCTATACTCACCGGCTCTCCATCTGCACTGCAAGTAACTATTTTTTTATTTTTTTCTGGATTTCTGAACAATATTCACACAGTTAGTGTGTTAATAATAAGCATAATCAGTTAGTGTGTATGTATTATATAACATGTAAAAGTTTTATATATAGTATAGGTACCTGTTCGTTAGGCATTTTTTGTTACGAGATTTTATAGAATAGTTTTTTCTTTGAGTAGAGATCCCAGTATTCCTTCAAAATTATTTTGTTCAATTTTTTTCTAAAATCACTATTTTCCCCCCTGTATAGGCTGATATCAGCTGGTCAGTGAATGGAATTCCAAAAGGAATTATTAAACAGGCCCTTGGGAATGTTCCAATTATGGTGAAATCTAAATTTTGTAATCTCCATGGTCTTTCTCCCAAAGCGCTTATCCAACACCATGAAGAAGAAGAGGTATTATTTAATTTGGTTGGTTTGGTTTTGCATCTGTGTGAAGCAAAAAATATCTTGTGTTATTTCAGTGGATTTTAGACATCCATTTCAGAAGGGACTCCTCTGAGATTTTCTTTTTTTCCCTTCGGAAATAAGGTCCATTTATTTTTCTGAATATATATATAATTACTATTTGATGGTGATGGACTACTAAATATTCTTTGATACAAGAGTTGTATCAGATTTTAAAATGGAAAAGCTAACAATAATGACAATTCAACACTGAAAATACAAAAAAAAATCAACACAGAAACTTAAGGAAATGTTGCAATAGTAATCATTTAGATTGCTTGCTTTTCTGTACCTAACGTGTTGAATTTATGTAAAAAGATAGGGCTTGTGAAAATAAAGTTTCAAAAATGTCTTTTTTTTTTCAAAACTTTTTTTGGTTAATCAGCTGAAATAATTGATCCTTTTTTGTCTGACAACTCAGCTTAAGGCTAATTAGCATTTCTTACTCTCTTGGCAGGAAATGGGTGGTTATTTCATAATTAATGGAATAGAAAAAGTGATAAGAATGATGATTATGCCTCGGCGCAACTTTCCTCTTGCAATGATAAAACCAAAATGGAAATCTAGAGGCCCCGGGTACACACAATATGGTAACCTTTGACTTACAAATGGTCTTTGTTTGCACTGTTTTACTATTTCTCTTGGTGGGAAGTTAGATACTTTAGGTACACAGTATGCTACAGTTTTGTTTCTGATATGATTTGGTCTGTAATATTTTGTTTTGGACATTTTTAAATCTGAACTGTGACAAAAAGTCTGGTGAATACTGTATTGTGATTGCGTCAGGTATTTATATTGCCTGCCCTTCCCTAATTATGCATAACCCATGTGTAAAAAATCCACCATTCACAGGTTTTGGCTCAATCCTGAGAGCACAGTAAAAATTGCCCCCAAAGTATAACTTTAGACTGGGTTCATACACAGTGCTAAACGTGTAGTTTACAAACTACAGTGGCTAGATTTAAACAACTCCAAAGTGAAACAAATCACACCATGGCCTAGTGTGTCCTTTGACCCATGCCACTGTGAGATAGAAGGGCAAAATTATTGAATAGATGGGAGAAAATCATATTAAACTGTATCTAACTTTAAATGATAATCTTAATTTAAATTAAATGTACTTTTGACCACACTCATTATTTTCCCAATCCTCACCCCTTTTTGGAGATTGATCCTCAGAGAGGCCTTTGGATTGAAAATTCTAACATGCCCCTGATGTCAGTCTCAGACCAGTTCCTTGTGTTTGCCTTACAGATAGTCCTCAGGTTACGACCACTCGTTCAGCGACCGTTCAAAGTTACAACAGTGCTGAATGAGGGGAACTTATGACCGATCCTCGAAATTGCGGCCGTTGCATTGTCCTGCTATCACATGATTGCCATTTGTGACCTTCGCTGCCAGCTTTCCACAAGCAAAGTCAATGGGAAATCCGGCAGGAGGTCGCAAGTTGCTCCTTCAAGTTGCTCCCGCTCCCGCTGTTTTTCCTCCCAAGGAGCCCTTGGGTAGCATGGAGATCTCATACTCTGTAGTGCCCGCCTGCCCATACTCTGTAGCACTGGCCCGCAGCACCCACCCACACTCCGTAGCACCTGTCCGCCTGTAGCTCTGGCCTACTTGCCTGGGACACAGTTTCAGCATCTCTTCCCATGTCACAGTCACATGAGGTCCTCGCTTAATGATGGCAACGGGGACTGCTGGGATTGTCGCTGAGTGATGTGGTCATGTGACATTTATGACATCGCTTAGTGACAGAAATTCTGGTCCCAGTTGCCATTGTAACCTGAGGACTACCTGTACTTCTGTGCAGCAACTTGATGCATTCAGCAAAAGGAAGGCCTGGTATCCCTGCTATGAAATGGCACATTTAAATTCCCAAGGCTGGCTGGGGTTTCTGGGGAGCATAGCTCCAATACATCTGTAGGGCATAAGTCTGGAGAAAGCAACTTTGGTAGTAATATGGAGCAATAATATTAAGATGTGTATCTTTTGATGGTGTTTAGGGGTCTCAATACACTGTGTTAGAGATGAGCATACAGCTGTTAACATGACCTTACACTACCTTGATAGTGGTTCAGTGATGGTGAACTTCATCTATCAGAAGGAGCTGTTCTTTATCCCACTGGGATTTCTCCTTAAGGTATTGCCATTTTACTCTGTTCTCAGGGAGCTATGATTTTCAGAAGTATAAGATGTGGGCCTCAGGCACAATCTTTCCCCTATCTTCCTCCCTGCTTTGTCTTCTGGGCCTAGGAAGATTAAGACCATTTCGCAAGCTCAACAGCAGCATGGTGATCTTAACGATCCTTCTTTAGATGATAAAGGGACTTAGAAATAACATCTCAAAAAAAAAATAACCATGACCTAGCCCCAGGTGTAAGGTCACACAGCAACGTATTTAAGGATTCCCTTACTAACTTTGCTCAGACTGAAGAATTGGATAAGGAGCGAAACGTTTCCACTGAGAAAATAGAAATCCAGTTGACATGATTCAAGCTACAGACATATAAGATGTGGGGTAATAACTTTGCTTGCAACACCATAATAAGGATTAGTTCCATGCAGTTCAGCAGCAGCTTGAAAGCAATAGACTGTGAGTTCTAGTCCCACCTTAGGCATGAAAGCTGGCTGGGTGACCTTGGGCCAGTCACTCACTCTCAGCCCAACTCACCTCACAGGGTTGTTGTTGGGAAAATAGGAGGAGGAAGGAGTATTAGGTATGTTCACCGCCTTGAGTTATTTATAAAAATAATAAAGGGATAAAAATTTTAAAAATAAATTAAATGAAAGAAAGAAAGAAAGAAAGAAAGAAAGAAAGAAAGAAAGAAAGAAAGAAAGAAAGAAAGAAAGAGAACAGGCAGACTTTTTTCCTTAGGAGGCTGCATAGGGCCCTTTTGTATACAAAGTAGCTGGAGGAAACGGTTATTCATAAGCCTATGACTATGGCCTGGTTCAATTGTAGAAATCAAATCTTGAATTGGCTGACCAGGCTAATGTAACGTATATCTCAAACACAATTCAGTGGCAGAGAAACTACCGGAAGACCCACAACAGCCAGAGAAACTACTGTTAGATAATTCCTGTGTACAGAGGTGGGGTTCTATTTCTGGAAGGTATTAACCTTCTCCAAATCATGAGGCCACTAGTATCAAACTATATAATTCAGAATACAGTAAGATGTCTCCAGTATGATGACATAGATTAAGAATATGAACATAATAACTCCAGTAAATGATTTTACAAATTCTGTATTAATTAAGTCCCAAAGCATCTAAAAATCCCACCTTTTTATTTTTCTGCTCCAGGCATTAGTTAGTTTCTCAGACTTTCAGATTTTCCAAGAACTGGTTAAAGGGAAAGAAGAGGATACTTTTTATAAGAATTGTCTCTCTCAAATGCTGAGGCTGGTAACAGAGGATGGCTGTGTGACCCAGAAGCAAGTGCTGATCTTCTTGGGGCAACGCTTCAGAGTAAAATTGAACCTTCCTGACTGGTATTCTAATGAGCGGGTTGGAGAGTTCCTTTTCAAGTATGTGCAATTGAAACTTTTTTCTTGTAACCAGTTTAGGATCACACTGAGTCCAAGCCCACTCTGTGGTGCGGCTATGGAAATTACCAATGTTGTTTTAAGCATTTCCTAATAGAACCATAGTTTCTATGTCATGGGAAGTACTGTCTTTTTATTTGGTTCATCTAAAGTATTGTGTTGAGTTCTCAGCGTCATGCTTTAAGAAGAATATAAATCGTCTGGAACAGATTCAGAAAGCAATTATGGTTAGAGGCCCTATGAGGAAAGGGCCAGCTATATTTGGCCTGGAGGAACTAGATACGTTTGGCTTGAGAAGGGAAGCTGGACAATAATCATGACTGCATGGCTGAAATATATGAACAAGTCTTCTTATATAAGAGGGCAAATATGTATTTCCCTAAAATAAAGACTGAGAAAAACTAATCTATCTTTAAAATAGAATTGCTATCTTAGAGTCACATGAGTGTTTTCTGTCAAATTGTCCTGGGGTGGGGAGAATAATTACATTCAGGGTCATATTCCTCTTGGGTTAATAATAGTTCTTCTCTGTTACCTACAGAGGTAGGACTATATATGATTTGCTTAAATGAATGCTAGAACAAACTTCTTGGTAGAATTAGTGGAACAAAATTGTTCGGAAATTCTCTTGTTGGTCCTTTTGTCATTAAGTACTACTTAAAACGTAGGCAGAGCGCACATATCAACAAATCACTGCTGCAAGCAACTGTAAATTTATCCTTCCAGTGTTGTATAGTATGTCTCATGCCTTCATCTAATGACAAAGAATCCATAGCTCTTGATATAATTATAGATTCTGTACATGTGGAATGTCACTGAGAAGAACATGTGCATCTGGGTTTTCTGACTATTCTAGGTGGATTACAAGGCCACCACTAACTCTCAACAGATGGCAGCACCTGCCTAGTCTTGGAAATTGGATGGATGACGCTGTAGGTTAAACAGGGAAATCAAAAAAACATCCCAGAAGAAGGCAGTAGCATATTACTTACGTACTGTTGCCAAGAAAACATGATGTCTCCTTGAAGTCTCCAGCAATTGAGTTTGAGTTGAAGGAAACTTTGCTGTTACATTTGAAATTCAGCCCTTTTAATAGCTAATCTGAGTTCTCCTTAGTAACCCCAATTCTAAATTAAAGCCTAATGCGTTTGAGGTAGAAACAGTTTGTATTATGTCAATTAAATCTGTAAGAAATCTAGTACTATTGAGACATTTTGGCCCTCAAATCTCTAGCCCATGTGACCAGAAGGAAGGGATTGTGGGAATTATAGTCAAAAACATCTGGAGGATGTTGGTTACCTCCTCCTGCATTAATATACTGAATTTGTTCCAATAAAAAAGATTCCAAGGAAACTTATTTTAGGGTACCTACTGATTTGTTTTTTCCTAATCCAGATTGCAGGGTGGCCAGTGAATGGGAATGTGGAATGTCACTGAGAAGAACATGTGCATCTGGGTTTTCTGACTATTCTAGTTTGATTGGGAAGATGATTAAGGAAATTCGGAGGGTGATTTGTTCTTGTTGTTAATTGTTCCTATAGCCAGTGCATCTGCATACATCTAAAAACAAAAGCTGAGAAATTCTACTTGCTTTGTCTCATGGCACGAAAGCTTTTTACTTTAGCCAAAGAAGGCTGCATGGAGGACAATCCTGACAGCTTAATGAATCAAGAAGTGCTCACCTCAGGGCAACTTTACCTCATGTTTTTAAAGGTAATACTTTGAAATTTGTCCCCTCCCTCCCCTTTTCCCTTCTCCTTACACACAAACATGGGTATACACACATGAAAACACACTATGTACAGACAGAACTCCACTGCTGGATTCACATACTGTGTTAATATGATTCATTTGATTTTAGGATTACCACATCTGAACCACCATTTTCATTTGTAAACCATAGTTTACAGTAGGTCAGGAACTACAGTCAGCCTTTCGGTCTTCTGAAGAGTTACACAAGGCCATCTGGTGATGTGACACTGTCTCAAGGGCATGGCTGAAACTTTTGAGCCTCTTGATTACCAAATTTTGAGTGAGTGTAAAGTTTGGAATGGGAATGGGAGGCCTTTGGGAAGTAAATCACTTCTATTCCTGTCCTTAAAATCTGAAAATCACTTAAAATTTGTATTTTGTTGATATTATGCTGTGAACTGCCCAGAGTCCCTCCTTGAGGAGAAGAAGGGCAGTTATAGAAATTCAACAAATAAATTCAACAAATAAAATTACGCTACCAAAACTCTGCCATTTTGATGGCACGATCTTGGGGTGCAAATGGGCTGCTGGGGAATGAATCCAGCCATTGTCTTCCATGTAATAATCACCCAATATTTGTTGTGAGACACACGCAAGTACCCCTTTTCTGATCCCACTGCTGTATCTTCAGCTTTCCCCCAGATTTAATGGAATATGAAATTTTCTTAGTTTAATTTCCTTAGATAAAATGACCACAAATTACATCAGTCCTCAGTAAGAATAGTAGCCTATTATGCCAGGAAATTTGGTATCAGCACAAGGTGGGAGCCTGGTTATTTGACTATTTTCGTAGATTCTTCAACTGTCGGCCTATATTTGTGCTGATTTCGGATGGCTCTTCTGCTGTGTATTCTCCATTTTTACAGATGAAAGTCCAGATTACTCCTTCAAACAATCTGGATTCACAGGGAGAACACTAAACAACAAAACCAGATTGATTGATTGATTGATTGATTGATTGATTGCAGTGCTGTAGGAATGGCATTTATATTGGATGATTCAAGGATTTCTTTACTAGTATAGATACTCCTGATTTATAAAACAGCAGGAGAGTCCTTAATATTCCAGTGCCTTTGTTTCAAGTGGGCACCACATTTCTTTAAAACCCTGGGAATTGCAGATTCTTTCTGGGCTTGAACCTGCAACCTTTCCTCTTCTTTATATAAAGAGTCCTGCTCAATAGGCATGATGA
This sequence comes from Charina bottae, assembly GCA_023362775.1. Taxonomy (NCBI): domain Eukaryota; kingdom Metazoa; phylum Chordata; class Lepidosauria; order Squamata; family Charinaidae; genus Charina; species Charina bottae. The sequence goes on along the minus strand of JALMGJ010000001.1, from coordinate 73,179,339 downwards.
ATCCATGGATTTGTATTACATTCCTGCCGTTTAGTGTTGCAACTCCATCCTTGGCTTGCTGCAAACCCCACTGGTGTTTTGTCTGTAGCATTAAGCCATGGATTAATTTGCTATAAGCCAATGACAAAATGGCAGCACCTGAGGAAGTTGAGCACCCAAGAAAGTTGAGTCCCAGAATCTTACACATGCCTGTTTGGGTTCAGTCAAAGCATGTTTTGACCCTACATTTCAAATACATTAAGGGACTAAATTACTGTTAATAGAAGTTTTTAAATGTTCTTAATTTACCTAATGCCTCTTGTAGTCTAGCCTTAAATATCTATACATGATCAAATTTATTGAAATTGCCATTTGTATATACCCCATATGGTAACATAGTAGGTGTTTATCTTAAAGCCCTTCTGTCTTATTTTCATTGTGTTTTTCAGGAGAAGATGGAAACTTGGCTACAGTCTGTTAAACTAGCCTTAGACAAGAAAGCTCAGAAGTCAAATATAACTATTACTCCAGAAAACATGATAAAGATTCTTGGCATGGGAGTAGATCTAACTAGGATGCTTGAATATCTCCTGGCAACTGGTAATCTGCGCTCAAAGACAGGTAGGATTGTCTGCAACCTAATTATGCATCTGGCTTTGCTTCTAACTAAATTGGTACAGTATTACACTCCTAAAGGGCCTTAAACTACTTAACTGAATTATTGAATAAAATGAAATGTGCTGCACAAATCCAGAGTTGTATGAAAAGGCATTTTCAGAAAAGAATAACTTTCATTTTTTTGTAATATATACTGGGTTGGGTCTCCCCTGCTCCAGCCTAATAGCAGAGGTCATAGTCGTAGTTTGTAACAGAGTTATACTGAATTCTTAACTTCATTTCTCCATTTAACCCAGTGATGCAAATTGCAAAATTGCCAAAACAGAAACATTTCCAGCTCAGCAGAGACATTACTAGAACTTATCCCATAGTGTATTAGGGATGTTGTGCACATATATATGGGGGTGGTTAATACCATAATGTCCTTCCTAGTATTTAAGATCAACTCACCAAATTGGATTTTACATTTATTTATATTATGTTAAAAATTTGTAATTTTATATTTATATTTTAACCTTGGTTTTATTGTAAACCGCCCAGAGTCCCCCGTTGGGGGAGTTGGGCGGTCATATAAATTTAATAAATAAATAAACAAACAAACCACACCTCCTGGTGACTTCTTTAAAAAAGCATCTTTTCCTGGTTTTGTACTGATTGATTATGTGCCATCAAGTTGGTGTAGACTCTTAGAAACCACAATGTAGCTGCATAATCCCAGGAAAATACTTGTTTCAATTAAGAAGGTACATGGCTACCATGCACTACCAGGAAAAGAGGCACCTTCTTCAAGAAAGCAATTTTGGCTTCATATGTAAAGTGCAGCACATTCCTTGTGTATGTGTGAATCTTTTAGCTAGTTCTCTGCAGGCATTTTTGTGCAAATCAAGCAAAGCCTAGTCAGCTTGTTCACATGTCCCACTGAATCTTAATATGGCTTAAGAGCACAGAAACAGTGTGCTCCTTATTGTGCCTAGCTCCTCCCATGAGTAGCTGCAGCCAGCAAGCTATGAAGAGTGAAATCCACAGTTTGTTTAACATGATTTTGTTCTCTGCCTTCTTCCAAGGCCCTATGGGTGGGTAGATGTTTGTGGTGAGATGTCCATGTCCTCTAGCTTTTCTCCCTCTAACATCTAGAAAAACCAGTCCAATAATGCAAAATAAGAATAAGAAAAATTGTGCAGATCTGTATATACATGATAGAGCACAGAACTCATATTTTGTTCCCAAGGTTTGATGACTGCTGAATCTTAAATTTTCTTAGGATGTGTAGACTGAAACCCATATCATAAGCTTAAATCTTTGGGTTTTGTTTGTCATATTCCAAAATGCAAAAAGGTTTTTTTCTGTGTGTGATTCTGGTTGTGTTTTGGGGGCTCTTCTTAGCCAAGCCTCTTCTGAAATTACATTTCTGCAACCAGTCAGCAATTCAGAGTCAAAAAGCTGCATTCAAAAAGGAGACCAGGGTATCCACGCAATGCCTACAATAGTTCTTGCTCTTTTCTAACCACTTGAATCCTGGTGTTTTGATCTCCCCTATCTAAAATCTGAAATTCTAACACTTGCCAAGTGTCTGAGAAATACAAATGCAGCTAGAGCTGAGTGTTTGGCAAACTCTGTTCATGATGATAGCACCAAACTGCTGCTGTTAGCAAACAACTGCTCTAAGTACAGAATTGAAGAGGATCATATTTCTATTTCTCCCCCCATCCCTTTACCACTTTCCAAGGTCTGGGCATGCTGCAAGGGTCAGGTCTGTGTGTGATAGCAGACAAGCTGAACTTCTTCCGCTACCTCTCCCACTTCCGCTGTGTGCACAGAGGAGCTGCTTTTCTTAAGATGAGAACCACGACGGTGCGCAAGCTGTTGCCAGAGTCCTGGGGCTTCCTCTGTCCTGTCCACACACCGGATGGTGAGCCTTGTGGCTTGATGAACCATATGACAGCCCCCTGTGAAATCGTAACCCAGACTTACCACACTGTATCTCTGCTACCATTGCTTTGCTCTTTAGGTGAGTGTCCATCATTTGGGATGATCAGAAGAATGCTTTTATGGAAAGCCAGTCTCAGATTAGGATGATTACTCTTGAAGACCTATAATTTCTGTGCATGTAGAAATGTTTATAAGGCAGTAGGTTTTTCACTGGATTTGAAGGATCTTAACATTCCCTGCAAGATCAGAGTCTTCAGATCAATAGCAATACTCCAACAATCAGTCTTTCCTCATAAAATACAACTGCATTTTAACAGTATTATAGAAACATCCTGTAGATCATGCTGAGACAACCAGGAGCAGCCAAAGTAGCCATGTGAGTCTGGCACAATTCCAGTAACAATTCAGAGAGAAGTACCTCTCGTGCACTTGCACACATTCCACAGCAATTATTCTAAAGGATTTGCAGAGCCCTATTTGCAAGCAGATTATGTCTGGCCTATGTAGTTAAAAATAAGGGTGGGAGAAAAATTAATAAGAGGCAGCCACACAAATCTAGGTAGACCAGGCATTTTTCATACATTCACCTACAACCTGAAATACGCGTTTACTGATCTTAATTAAGTCTTTTCCAGAGGAGGAGATGAGGCAGATGAGATTTTCACCAGCTTCTTTAGTGTGTTTGTGGTTAAATTGGGGCTTTGAATACATTAGGTTCAAGTACAACATTTTGGTGGCGTTCATTGGTTTTCAGATTTCCCAATCTTACACAAAATAGAAATTCTATTATCTTCCATACACTTGTATTGACACTTCCACCCATAATAAGGGTTCCTTGATCAAAGCAAACCCCATCAGTGCCTTTTGCCTAATGGCCATAGTGGGGGATTTTAGGAGTTGTAGTCCCAGAATACCATGTGGGAGAGCAGGCTGCCGGAGAAATCACAGGCACTTGTGCTGCCGGACGGACAGACGGACGGCCTCAGCTTTGTAACAGCTGGGGAGGAATACGAGAGGAAACAGGAGAAGGAGATAAGCAGAGACAGGTGTGTTCAGAGGTCCTGCAGCAGCCACAAATGAAAGCAGCCAAACAAACGGAGAAGTGTTTGTTTTCCGCACAGAGACATTGAGGTCCCGAGGAAACAGAATGAAGAGGCAAAGTCCTGCAGCAAACCAGTGGGAAGGGGCAAGTGTTGTGCAAACTGCCCAATAACAGAAGCTCCATACTAGCTGTAGTAACTAGGCTAGTAATAGTAGTAGTAAAAGAAGAATAGTTAGAATATATTTGTGTTAGTATAGAATAGAAGTAGTAGTATGAGGCATAGTAAGATAAGAATACAATAACATTGTATAGGATAGTTTCATTAGTAATAATAGTTTCATTAGTAATAAGCTTCAGGATAGTTAGGTATTCGCTTTAGTCATATAGTCACATAGTTTTGAAAGATTCACTTTTATACTGTAAATAGTTTTGTTTAAAATAAAACACCTCCCCAACCTATAAGGGGGATATAAAAACTCCAAGTGTTGTAGAGTTCAGTGCTTTTTGGGAGATCATTTTGAGCCTGGAACAATCAAACTTTGGATATAAAAAAGAACCTGTGACATACCAGTCAGAAGATGTTAAAATGGACTCCACTAACATTCTAGGGAATGTGTACAGTTGTTCATGATAACATGTTAACCATTGCCATGCAACTGTTTCCATAGGTGTCACTCCAGTTGATGGTGTACCAAGCCAACCTTATACTGAATGCTATCCAGTTACATTAGATGGAGCTCTGGTGGGCTGGATAGAGAAGGATCACGCTCCTGATCTTGTGGAGACTTTCAGGCGCTTCAAGGTGAGTTGTCTTTGCTTAACTGCAGTGTATATCTCAGCTCCACACTCTTGGAAAATTGTGGCATTTCAATGATTGGGTGATTGCCACCCATGATTGTCATACAGAATTAGATGATTTTCCAGCTGCATCTCTGCCTCCTTCAAACATCATAGCTTTTGATTAAGCCTCTTTATCTCTCTCCTTCCTCCCTTTTAATTTTCTTTAAATCTTGACCCTACAAGGCTTATCATTATTACTTTGTGAATTAGTTTAAACACTAGCTATTTCCTCTTTCTGCTGAAGGATATAAAAATAAATCATTTTGAGTCTTGATATCTGCTAACAGGCAATGCAAGAAAAGAAAATTCCAGGTTGGACAGAAGTGGTCCTTATTCCGATGACAGGGAAACCCAGTCTCTACCCAGGACTTTTTATTTTCACTACCCCTTGTAGGATGATGCGTCCTGTACAAAACTTGGCTTTGGGGAAAGAAGAATGGATTGGTACAATGGAACAGGTAACACTCCCTAATATTTATAATAAAGCATCAGCTAATCCAAGACATTACTTTATTGTATTTCAGCAGTTGGAAACTCTTTCAGATGTGAGGCCCCATCCTGCAATCTGACATGATGTTGAGAAATGTAATGGAATGTCTCCCAGACTCTGGGGACACAAGCAAGTTAAGGGAGGAAATGGGGCTGTTACAGAAGAGATTCTTGCATCCAAGGGAGGTGGGAAGGATGAGAAAGAGACGCAGGATAGCTCTGCCTAAGTTACACAAGGTGTACGTTGTGTGGGAGAATTACTTTGGTAGGCTTTCAGAATTCTCCTACATTACCCTATTAGCAATAAATGTCTTTCCAGAAATCCAGGTAGTTATTTTTCCTGACCTTGCCAGACTCTCAACTTGACAGGGGGCACCAAAACAAAAATAAATTAAAAGTGGCCAAAATCTTGTAAGATTGCGAAATCTTACAAGATCTCAACAGCTTTAGCTCTTGCATTTTTTCCCATTAATGTTACAAGCTTTTGCAGTTTTGATTTGGTGATGTTGTGAGCTTTGGGTTTTTTTTAAAAAAAAAATACTTAATTTGGGGGATGTGTAGTCTACTATTTGGGAGTGTTGGGGAGATCTGGAAGTGTGTTTCTGACCACTGGTATATTTGATCAGTAATAGCCTAGTTGGGTAGTTGAACCCTTTTTCTTATGATTGTGACAGACCAATGTGTTCCCTTAATCTCAGATTTCTGTATTTTCAAAGATCACTAGCTCAAGAATAAAGCATGTTTTGCTTGCAAAGTGTCCTGTCGTTCTCCCCTCCCCTCCCCGCACGCGCGCAGAGTTCTCCATTCAGACTTGAAAAGTATCTTGCCTGAACCCCTGCAGAGCTGGATCAGTCAGTATACATAATACTGAGCAGCACCCAATGTTTCTCTTGCAGTTTTCTGTGATTTTTTAGGACAAATTACTACAGAACTGCAGTTGATAACAGCATCATTAATGATGCTCTTGAATTTTGTCCAAGGCATATTGGCTGCATATCTAAGGCCATTAATTCTGGTTGCTACCATTTATACTTTTGTCACTCTAAATATTGGATACTTTAGCTTGGGGAATATGCTTCTGGGAAGAAAAATATGAGAAATGTGATGCCATTATCATGAACGTTAAACTCTGTTGTCAAGAGCGCTGAGAATAATGGCCTTTTGGATTTTGCATATTAAGACTGAATTTGTCTGCAATGCACTGTTAAAACTACTGGGTTGGCTTTGCAGAATGATTGTTCTTGTAATAATAGGAACTGGAACTGGAAGAAGTTCAGTGGGTTCGATAGTTTTTGAAAGTGATGTAAATTGGGCTTCCCTCAGGTATTCATGAACATTGCAGTGTCCAAGGATGAAATTGAACCTGGGTTGACCACTCACCAGGAGCTTTTTCCCTATAGCATGCTAAGTGTGGTAGCATGTTTCATTCCCTTCTCTGATCACAACCAAAGTCCAAGAAATATGTACCAGTGTCAGATGGGTAAGTATTTACTGTTTCTTAATTATACTAATAGTTCAATCATTCTCATAGTATGCATCTTTGTAGTCAAGAAATGTCTACATTTGTGCACAGGAGAACAACAGGCTTCGAAGGAGCTTCCAAGTTTTGCAGAACTATTAAAAAATGAGGAGGAGAATCTAAACTAGGAATGCCCCAGGATAACATTGGAACATGCTGAGTGGCAGGGAATGAGGGGAAGAGATAGAATATTGGCAGCATGAACAGAATAGAGAATCGTAGAAAAAAGCGTAGCTGATTACTTTAAATAGGAATATTTTATGCTGCACTGTTTTGTTGCATGTCACATTTTTGGAAATGTTGCTGTTGTACTTTGATCCTTTGTTCTTCCTGATTCTATTTATATACTATATTTATATACTATATTTACCCAAAAGGAAGAGGAGAGGTTTTTTCCCAGTAATAATTACCTTGACAGGTATTTATTATTTATTTACTTATTTACTAATATTTATACCCCCTCAGCTCCAGAGAGTCCTGTGGCTAACATCCAAGATAATAGCAAGAATAATATAAAACAAGGAATGACAAAAATACCCGATGTTTAAAAACAATCTGTACTACGGCTTTTAATCTCCAAAAGTTCTCTTAAAGTTTCAGCTACGAGAAGATAGAAGGAGTATCTAGACTGTAGGGATTTCAACAGAAAGCAAAATCCACAGGGATAGAGCAGCTATTAAAATGACCAATTTCCAGATTCACCTCTCTTTGATTTGTTTGATGGGGAAACTCAGTGCATCCATTCATGGATAGATCCAATAGGATGGGTAGATTCCTTCTGGAGCAGACAGACCTACAGGCCTAACCTTGAATTAATTGTACCTGGAAGCAATCTGGCAACCAATGTTGTTGTTTATTCGTTCAGTCGCTTCCGATTCTTCGTGACTTCATGGACCAGTCCACGCCAGAGCTTCCTGTCGGCCGTCACCATCCCCAGCTCCCCCATGGTTGAGTCCGTCACCTCCAGAATATCATCCATCCATCTTGCCCTTGGTCGGCCCCTCTTCCTTTTGCCTTCCACTTTCCCTAGCAGGCAACCAATGTAGCACCTGTAATATTGGTGTAACACTAACCCACAAGCTTATGGGCTGCTGCATTTTACTTCAATTGAAGTTTCTAAGTAGTGTTCAAGGGCCTTCCAGGTACCATGCATTACAATAGTCCAACTTCAGATTAATACAGATGTGAGTGACTGTGAGTGACCTGGTCTAAGAGGTTGGGCAAAGAACACCCCAGCCATAACTTTTATCGGGATATTCTAGCTGGAGACATGAGTCCAGGAGGATCCCCAAATTACAGACCGTTAGGGTTAATTTGCATAGAGGCTACCAGAAATCCAGGCAGTTTCTGAACAGACATACTGTCTTGGTGAGATTTAATGTTAGCCTATTTCATCTAATCCATGTCGTAACAGCCTTCAGAGACCAGGTTGGAATGTCCACAGTGTTTCCTACCAGAATCAGGAAGGAGATGTATGACTAGATATCAAATGCATATTGATTAAACTTCACCCCAAACCAGGGGCATCCGTGTATGTGTGTGAATAATGTTAAAATGGCAGGTGTTACCTGATAATTGAAGCCCTGCCCCTTTTTACACGTGTGTGATGTGTACAAAATATATTCAAAAGGGGCTCTGATTACCCAGGCATGCCTGCCATTTTGATGTCACAAAATGCCTGCTGTTTTGCCACAGACACTCCTGCCCCTAGAAGTTTCATATAGGTGTTAAATAACATGAGAGTGATCTTAAAGTCCTATGGCACATAATCTGTTTCCTCCAGGACTCTGTGTAACTGCAGCCCAACAAATTTCTCTCAAAACATTTCCTAAAAAAGGGAGGTTGGAAGCCGGGTAGCTAACATGCCAGAATTGAAAAACAGACTTTTTGAGTAGGGGTCACCCACCACGTTTTTCAAGTTGTCAAACACCACCCCCTTTCTCAAAGAGGCATTGGTCATCTTTGAAATCCAACAGTTCACTCCCCTCTGGCTTCTCAAAGGGCTAGATGGGGCAAGGAGCCAACATGCCGGTGACTGAGCACATTTCACAGAGGACCCGGTGACATATTTAGCCAATCTTCACTGCAGCCTGAGGGAAGATCTTGCAGCCTGCATTGCCCAGAAGGACGTGCGTCACCGTAAATAGAGTTGTTGGATGACATTCCACGGATGCAATAAGAGCAGAGATGCCCTGAGACATTGCTGACCTTGTGTCCTCAGAGATGCCAAATTCATTCTGCCACTGTTGGAGGCTTCCTGCTTTATTATCTATCTATCAATCTATCTATCTATCTATCTATCTATCTATCTATCTATCTATCTATCATCTATCTATCATCTATCTATCTATATCTATCTCTATCTCTATCTCTATCTCTATCTATCTATCTATCTATCTATCTATCTATCGTATTTTTCCACCGCCCATCTCGTAACGACTCTGGGCGGTTTACAACAAATTAAAACAATAAAAATTAAATGTCAATTTAAAAGATACATTAAAAATATAAATATACAATATACAATATAATAAAAGCTCTAAAATATAAGATATATTATCTCCCTGAGCTCCTGGATAAACAATGGGGCTCCTCAGGATCTGCAGACTGAGAGGCTTCTTAGGCTAGGGCTCAACTTACATCTGGAGAACAGAGACATACACTCTTTAAGGCAGGGATGGGGAACCTTTTTTCTGCCAAGGGCCATTTGGATATTTATAACCGGGGGATGGGGGGCGGAGTTACTGGCATTTCCAGTGGCCAGAGTTTGCGGGTGGGAGCCAATCACAAGCACTGGGGGCGGGGTTTGCGGGCTGGAGCCAATCACATGGAAGGGGCGGGGTTTGCGGGCGGGAGCCCCGCGGGCCGTATAAGGCCCGCGGGCCTGACGTTGCCCACCCCTGCTTTAAGGGAACAGAGAAGCCATTTCTCTCACTGAGAGAGGGAACACAAACAAAAGGGTGTGTCTGTGGATGGGGAACCTCTTCTATCCTTGGATTCCATATCTATTTTTCTGGAAACCTTTTTCTCAGTAAGGCAGGATCAACAACTGACTTTCTCCCTCTCGTGCCTGATTGCAGATACTTGTCCTGTTGTTGTTTTGGCTCTGCCGTTTTGGAAATAAGATTTCGGACTAGTATGTATGTGTGTGTGTCCACTATAGGAGGAAGGCAATCCTAAATTTACAAGTTGGGAAGTTGGGCCAGAGAAGATTTTCATCTCTGCTTGTAATATTTTTTTTTCTGCCTACTCTTCTCTTTGGGGAGAGATCGTCTTAAATTCAGGATCACCTTCCTTTGGTGTAACTGAAGGATAGCATCCAATAGTAGGACACCAGGGGGCTCCCTTGCCCCTTTCTCTCCTAGCAAGCAGGTTTTGTAAAATCAATTCACCACTTCTCCATCATTAAATTGCATGCATTTTGTTCAGTGCAGACAGAAGTAACTAATTTATTCTGTGCACTACATTTGTTGTTTAATCTACTTAAAATTAGAAAGATAGTTTCACTAGACACTGTAATCCAGACATTATGATTGGCCAGCCTGGCAGAGTCCTAGACATGTTTGTAGAGCTTCTCTCATGTGCTAATTGCATGGCTAGTATGAAGCAGACTTAATGCCGCTCTTTCGAGTGGGAAGTGTAGCCAATGGCTGCTTCTTCAGTGTGTTAGTAGTGTTTGTCTGAATGCTCCTATACTCCCATAATAGTTGCCTGCTGCTTTTCTTCATTCTTTTATTCCTTCACCACTCCTAGGACAACTTACAAGGGAAGAATGGTGAGCAAAGCATGTAGTTCCTTCAAATGGCTCTTGACAAGATGGAAGAGAAACAGTGGGCAAGAAGATTAATCTCTGTCAACTTTTATTTTTACATATTGGACATGTAGCACTGAAGTTACTGTACATTGAATACATTCTTTTTAAAAATGGAAAGGAGAAGAAGGGAGTAAATCTTCAGTGAGAGAGGAGAAAGAAACTTGAGCTGGGAAATTTGGACTGCTCACAGAACAAATTAATTCTTACATTTAAAGATTTAAAATAAAATGAAAATATATGGATTTATATCATTCATTATAAAATCTGTCTGTCTGTCTCTATCTATCTGTCTCTATCTATCTATCTATCTATCTATCTATCTATCTATCTATCTATCTATCAATCAAATGTAGGAAGCTATCTTCCACCAGGGCAGAAGATAGCTTCCTACATTTGATAGATAGATTTTTACATATTGGACATGTAGCACTGAAGTTACTGTACATTGAATACATTCTTTTTAAAAATGGAAAGGAGAAGAAGGGAGTAAATCTTCAGTGAGAGAGGAGAAAGAAACTTGAGCTGGGAAATTTGGACTGCTCACAGAATTGCTAATCAGAAGAGATTATATGCACCATATTTGTGCATTTAATCCTGCTCTCTCTTCTGATTAGCAAACACTCTGTGGTCTCAAAGAGAAGGTCTTTTTCCATAGCCTACTGCCTGCTGTTTAATGGTAGACTGTTACCATTGAAGTGTGAAAACATGAGTTCTGCCACCAAGTTATGGCCATTCCCTTAATGAAAGTTGCAAGACATTTTGAATACATTTTCTCATCCGATTGTAGATTATCATTCTATTTTTTTTATTTTCTCTTCCCTCTTCCAACCCCCACCCCCTGGTTCCCAGGTAAGCAGACAATGGGTTTTCCACTTCTGACCTTCCCATATCGATCTGATGACAAACTGTATCGGCTTCAGACTCCTCAAAGCCCATTAGTTCGGCCATCCATATATGATTATTACAACATGGACTCTTATCCCATTGGTACAAATGCAGTTGTTGCTGTGATCTCCTATAGTGGTTATGATATGGAAGATGCAATGGTAAGGCCATAGTAAAATGGAGGTGGATAGGAGCAAACTGTCACAGTATTTCTGTCTTTCTGTACCTGTGAAAATCACATGAAAAATAAGATAAACTTGATTTTCCCAATAATGAACTTAATCCCTGTGGTGAAAATATTTCTGAATGGGAAGTCGTTCTTTGTAGAAAGCACCTGGCAAGCACTTTCCTGAAAGGAATTGCATAAATCAGCACCATTGCTCAAAAAAATATCACCTATTGGTCTACGTTCACTATAATGTATCCCACTCTAAAAGATGGTTTTAAAGCTCAAAAGCAACAGTTTTCATTTAACTTGGAAATGTTAACCTTAACTTTTAATTTAAGCTTAAATCTAAGACATTGAAGTTTTACTTGTCACCATACAAGTCAGACCCGGTGCTTGGGATATCTTTTGAGAGTCAGATAGCAATTTCAGGCACTTTGGAATCCAAGCAGCAAACTGGTGCCTTATGGGTGTGTTGTGCTACTGGCTGTACCCTTCCCATGCTGGAAGTAGTAACCATTCAACACATTTGGAGGTCAAAAAATTGGAGGAGGATTAAGGTTTGTAGAAACGGGGGAAGTCTGAAAGTGACTATTGCCGTGTTTCCCATAAATTGGAAAACAAGATCATTTGTACTTACACAGGCATTGCCTCTTTTACTCAGTGTGAATGTGTATCCCTTTAGATCCTGAGCAAGTCGTCTTGGGAGAGAGGATTTGGACATGGGAGCATCTACAAGACAGAACACATTGACCTTGCAGAGAAAGTAAAGCAAGGAGAAGACAATCTGGTATTTGGGATTGGGCGTGATAAACCTGTGCAGAGTTTGGACCCCGATGGCCTGCCCTACATTGGAGCTAGACTTCAGTATGGAGATCCTTACTATAGCTATGTGAATCTCAATACGGGGGAAAGCTTTGTGACCTACCATAAGTAAGTGCTGGTTGTTGCTGTTTCAGCATTGTTTCCAACAGGAAAACTGGAAATTTGAAAAGCATGGCCCTGCTGGATCGGATCCCTGACCCATTTAGTCCAACAGTCTGTTCTTACAGTGGTCAGCCAACTGCACAAGCCAACTGCACTTGTCTCCTAGCAGATGGCCTTCAGAGGCAGTCACATTACCATCAAAGCTGATAGCCATTGATCCCCAATGGGTAGCTTGCCTATCTAAACAACTCAAAAACATTGTGTGTAGAAGAAAAAGTGTGAGTGATGAAACTGTGCTTCATCCAGGATGTGCAAGTTGTCACCCATTTTGCCAGTGATGTTGAGAAAGTGACCTTAGAAAGGAAGCACCGCCTTCCTTTCAGATCATGCAGACATGTCCACCCCATGAAAACAGTTGTTTCTGCCTTGGAGGGAGCTTTTTCTGTTTTCATTATCACTTTTTGTAAATCTGTATTGAATACAATACCTCAACCAGCTTTAAAATTCCTCAGTAGCTTTATAAAAGTACTTTCAGTGTTTAATTTTACGCATATAGAAACAAAATGTTTGTGGCCAAACCATGACTAGATCCGATTGAGAATTGCCAAGCTCTGAGGTAGGAAACTGGAAGCTGTTGCTTGTGTAGCTGGCAACACACTTGACCATTAATGGAGTCTTGCCTCTCGGATATGATCATGCCACTATAAATGCAATGAAAAGGAAGAGAAGTGAGGTGAGAGCACTTTGGAAGTCATGGCACATGTTCTGGTGCCTGGACTCTAGAGTTCAGGTAACTTTTTGTCATTCGTATTTTGAAATGTTACCCACAATGTTAGATTGTGGGTCCAGCTTACCCGGTCTCGTCTGTGTGAGCATATGACAGCAGCTCTGCAGAGTCATAGATGAGGGCACTTTCAAGAGAAATGATCCTTTTGGACTGAAAGTCCAACAGTTGGATCTGTAATTTTTTGGCATGTAAAAGCCATGCTCTAGTACTATACTATTGTCTTTATGGAGACAAATAATTCTCCTTTTCCACAAATACTTCCTTCTGTGTGGAAAAAAAACTGTGGCTGAAAACAATTACAGTTAGTCCTCGCTTACCAACCACAATTGGGAGCGGCAACTCTGTCACTAAGCAAAGCAATCATTAAGCAAGACAGCATGTGATCGCCACGGACTTACAGCCTCACTTCCTCTGCAGTCTTAAGTGAGACATCACATGACCGCGGCTTGTGATTTTACTGCCGGCTTCTCCATTGACTCTGCTTGTCAGAAGCCGGCTGTAAAGCACACAAATGGTAACCATGTGACCGGGGGGATGCTGCAACAGTTGTAAACACAAAAACCAGTCGCAAAGTTACTTTTTCAGTGCCTTCATAACTTTGAACCTCAGAATCATGGCATACTAAAAACCTTTTCATTAGGAGACTTGGCTTCCCCATTCTCCTTATTTTATCTGTGGGCAAATAAATTGATTGATATAGTTTAAAGACTTCGAAAATGTAAGATTCAAAATGCTATTACTGAACTGTTATATTGAGAGAATCAGCATTTCTTTGCATTTATATGGTCTATATATGGTCTATATAGCATGGTCTATCTTTTATATTCTCCTGTTTAGTCTCCATCTAATGCAAGTACTTATTTCCTCCCAAATTATGTTGGAAATTCCCTGTAGGAGCTCTTCTGGTAGTGATTTAAATTCTTTCCTTTTTTCCAGGAATAAAGAAACCTGTATTGTAGACAACATCAAAGTGTGCAGTAACGATACTGGAACTGGAAGATTCAAGTGTGTGTGTATCACTTTCAGAGTCCCCCGGAATCCAACAATTGGGGACAAATTTGCCAGCCGTCATGGACAGAAAGGAATCTTGAGCCGATTGTGGCCAGCTGAAGACATGCCATTTACCGAAAGTGGAATGGTGCCGGACATCCTCTTCAACCCTCATGGCTTTCCATCCCGAATGACCATTGGCATGCTGATTGAGAGCATGGCAGGAAAATCTGCCTCGCTCCATGGACTCTGTCACGACGCAACCCCGTTTACATTTTCTGAAGAGAATTCCGCTGTGGAGTACTTTGGCAAGTTGCTAAAGGCTGCTGGCTATAATTACTATGGGACGGAGAGGATGTACAGTGGGGTGTCTGGAGTAGAGCTTGAAGCAGACATTTTCATTGGCCTTGTGTACTACCAACGCTTGCGGCACATGGTCTCTGACAAATTTCAGGTGAGGACTACAGGGGCCCGAGATAAAGTCACCAACCAGCCCATTGGAGGAAGGAATGTTCAGGGTGGCATCCGCTTTGGGGAGATGGAGCGGGATGCTTTGTTGGCTCATGGGACGTCCTTTTTGCTGCACGATCGTCTCTTCAACTGCTCAGATCGTTCAGTGGCCCATGTGTGTGTTGACTGCGGTAGCCTCCTCTCGCCTCTCTTGAAAGCCCCACCAGCCTGGTGCACCACTCGCACCCGACAGTACGTTTGCACCTCTTGTGACCAGAGCAGCACCATTGAAACAATCGCCGTCCCTTATGTCTTCCGCTGCTTTGTGGCAGAATTGGCTGCCATTAATGTCAAAGTGAAGCTTGATGTAAAGTAATAATGGCAACCTGAGCTGTCCTTTCCTAACTCTGTGGAAGTTGTTATAAAAGGGCCTATTAATTTGTGTAGTGCTATAAGATTAGACTGATGTATATTTAAAAACAAGGTGGCACTCAGCATGTTATCTACAAAAAAATCAGACACTAGAGATATCAGGAATTACTTAATAGGCTAAATAGCACGAGTCTTGGGGCTTTCTAAAATGATTGAATGCTAACTTCTCAGATCAGAAAGCCCAACAATTTTTCTTTCACTCCTTGGGGTTTACAATTGCCCCTGACAACGGGGGCTGCAAAGAAAGACTATAGAAGCTGGAAAAGACATTCAGAAGCTTTTCCCATAGAAAATAGGTAGATGCTGGATGCCCTCTACCATTTCAGTATTTAATAGCTGTCTATATTGTTTAAGCAGAACATTATTTTGACTGCGGTTTAATAGATAGCACTGAGAAGTGATGTCAAGGAAAGTGCTATAAAGGCACTGTTTTCTTTTTTCTTCTCTCCCCATTCCCTTTCACTGACTTCAAAATACAGTTGAGGGCTGCAGCTGCTGCCTTGAATTGAAGATTAAAGGAGTTGTGACAGATTTTTGTTTATATTTAATAGATATCCAGAAAGTTTCTTGTTGTATTTTCTCCTTTCATTTTGAGGGGAGATGGCTGCGGTTGTTAGTTTTATCAGTTTGACACTGGCTACGCCTATCAGTCCTGAGCTGCATACTTGTTTTCGTAATCTGTGTCCTGCACCTGGCAAGATGCCATGATTCAAAAATGGCTTAGGAATACTCTTACCCATGCTGACCTCTTTTTTCATGACCTTCTGCACGGTGCACGAACATCACACGTTAAAAAGCTGAAGACTGATGCAATCTTATACATAAACAAAGTTTTCCCCCCATAATGTACAAAGAGCATACCTTAAAAATACAGTAAAACCTTGATGTAACAGACCCCCATTTAGTGGACTTGGGGTGCAGTTTTTGATTGCACTTTACCCCCAAACCAAGGCTACTGTGTGGGAAAGCAGTCCTGACAATGGTTGTGCCTTGGGTGGTTTTGGTAAAGGAATGTAGAGATCATCTTGGAAGAGAGGAACTTTTAAGGAAGTGAAACAGCAACTCAGTCCTGGGAAAGTGGAAAGCATGTGAAAGAAACTCAAAATAGCCATGCCTTGATTCGGTTTGGTTTGGTATAAGGTGGGGCAGACGTGCATTCAAGATTCTGTTGTTATACCTTATCACAATAAAGTAACATTCCTGGAATTATTGTGGTATCTGTTTCCTGACCTGGCTTTCTTCCAGACTGCCAGCTTCAAAGAGACTTTCACTAATTCGTGAAACCCAAATTCACTAACACATTCAATTTTGCTCACCCCTGTTTGTTCCCCACTGTAGTAGGAGATAGGCAGTAAGAGAAAGAGCCCTACATCGCTGGTACGTGCATCAAAAATTCAGTGAATGCATCCTTGTGCTGATGCATTTTAAGCAAAGGAGGGAGAATGCAGTAAGCTTTCTCTGTTCTCATCTAACCACAGGAACACTTCTACTTCTCAAAGCTACTTAAGCTTCTAAATCATGTTTGTAAAGGAAAATCAGCAACCGTCAGTCACACATTGCTCTTTCTCCTTTATAAGAGCCAGGTGCCAACCAGCCCGCTGTAGCCTCTTTAACAAACTATGGTTTAACAATTATTGTGATGTTTGAACACATGTGTGGTGGCTCAGCGGGTAAGACTCCAGGCTTGTCGATCGGAAGATCGCAAGTTCGGAGGTTCGAATCCCTAGCCCTGCGTGCAGAGTGAGCTCCTGCACTAGCTCCAGCTCTTGCCAACCTAGCAATTCGAAAGCATGCAAATGCAAGTAGATGGCAAAATCCTTGCAAAGATCCTCACAAACCATCTCCTATCTATATCAGGTGGTGGGTAGGTAACAGCGTTCCGCGCGCGTCATGTGGCCACATGACCGCAGAAGCGTCTTCGGACAACGCTGGCTCTTCGGCTAACAAACAGAGATGAGCACCGGCCCCTAGAGTCGGACACGACTGCACAAATGTGCGGGGGGAACCTTTACCTTTAACTTTGAACACAGCCATTATATTGTGTAGAGTAGAAAACTTGAGAGCACCTTGCCCAGAAATTACATCAACACCACCAGTGTTCAAATTTGCATTTAAAAAAAATTCAGAGTAATCTGCTACAAACAGCGTATGGAGAACAGAAACTGCACAGTGTCACTGACAAAGTATTTGATACACTGTTTGGATAAATAATCACAACAGAAGGCAGGACTTAGCCAACCTTGGCTGATTTTGAAAAAGCTAAGCGGGTTTGGACCTCATGGAGGTCACCAGGAAATTGCATGGCTGTTAGTCTAACCTGGGATTTTTTTTAAAAAGAGCCTAAGGGCTGAACGCAATAGCAAACCACTTTCATCCTGTTGCCAAGGAAACTACATGCGCATGTCCGTGCAGTCACTACGGAACAGGAGTCTAACCCAGTGTTTCTCAACCTTGGCTACTTTAAAATGTGTAGACTTCAACTCTGAGAATTCCCCATGCTGGCTGGGGAATTCTGGGAGTTGAAGTCCACACATCTTAAAGTAGCCAAGGTTGAGAAACGCTGCTGTAACCTATAAGTACAGGAAGAGAAAATGCTTCATGTATGGCAAATGGATGGAGCACATGGCCATTACTATGATTCTGTCCTAAAGTTCTTTCACCAGTCTTGTAATCATTCAAGATGTTACTTCACCCAACATTGTTCAAACTTCTGTTTAGGAAGAGTATCATTTGTTTTCTAAAATGCTTTAAGCAACATGGGTTTAATAATATGAATTCTTGAAGAAGCTGCTGTTCAAATAGGAAAAAGTTGTTTTTCTCCCCTAATCATAAAATTTGCATTTTGGTTTTCCTGTAAAAGAGAAGTAAAGCAGACATGGCAATATTTAGGGTGGATTCATGTATCACACTAATTCAAAGCCAAACAATAGCTTAGTATCTAACATTTAAAGCCAGTCAGTTTATAAACTATGGTTTGTTTCCTAGCATTTTGTGCAAACCTGACCAGTTACAGGTTAATCACTAAACCATAGTTAGGCAAAGCATGATTTAGTGCAATAGGTAAACTAGGTTTTATGATGAGGACCAACTTTGCATCTCATTAGCAGGCTCTCCATAATGATAACACGCATCAACAGAGGAAAACAGGTTTGGAGAAATCTCCCTTGCCAACAATCAGCGTTTTACATGTAGCCACTTGAGTAGTACAGCATCAACAGCAGGTGCATTTCCACAAGTTGCGGCACATGGCTTTTGGTTAAACTGCAGGGCACAACAATTCAGGTGCGCATTTTATTGTCCTTTGCTTGCTACCAGCACAGGCTGACTTTGTGGCTTAAGAAATGTTAATAGTTAGAGACTTTTAGGGTTTTCTGTGACTTTCTGCACTCTTTGCCAATTTTTAATTTAAGCTGACATTTCTTTTTAAAAATGCCTTATAGACAATACCTGAAAAAAACCAATTATATATATTAAATTAGCCATCCCCCAAACTGGTGTCGTCCAGTGAAGATTTTGGGAACTATAGTCCATTACATTGAGAAGGTACCCCATTGGGAAGGGCTGAATTAACCATAAAGAGGCTTGATGGTGATGGTTCCAAATGTATCTGAGTTTCATTTTCTCTCTTCAAGTAAAAGTTGTTATCCAGACACTCCTTAATGAATCATGGGTTAACAAATCACAATGAAAGATCATTTCAATTTCACCATGTCATTTGAACCCAGGCAAGCGACAACTCATAACTGACCTTGGCAACATCAAAAAACTAAGCAGGTTCAGAGGAAAATTGAAAATTTCTTTCTTTGCACTTTTTTCACTTATTATTTTTCTTTACTTTCCTTACTTTTCTCTTTCAAAAGATGGAAAATTGTTTTTATATATGATAACTGCTGCGAGATTATTATATGCACAAAAATGGAAAGACACTGAAATACCCACAATGGAGGAATGGCTGGTGAAGATGACAGAATTGGCAGAGAGGGCAAAATTGACTTGATTAGAAAAAGGACATTTATTAGTGACTGGAAACCCCTTAGGGGCTTTTTGCTGAAAAAAGAAAAAAATGAACTTGTGATTTATGGGTTTGATGATTAGAAAGAGTAGATTATGGAAAGAAGGAAATTATGTTGTAAACTTAGAGAGAGAGGGTAAAATATAAATGTACTTGTAACTATTGTTAAGAAGACGGGAAGCTGCTTCTTTATAACTTTATAACTTTTTCTTTTCTTTCTCTTTTCTATTTCTTTCTTTGCACTTTTTTCACTTATTACTTTTCTTTACTTTTCTCTTTCAAAATTTGTATTGTTTTTCTTTTAAAAATTTATTTAATATTTTTTAATACATACACACACACACACACACACACACACTAAGCAGGTCCCAATCCTGAGATTATATGTTCATAGCATTCTCCTCACCTGTAAACCTTTATTTGAAAGTTTATGAGGCAACCATGGGAAATCTACTGGCTGTTGTCCTGCTGGTCCCAGGCAACATAATAAATGCTCGAGAAGGTTGGGAATACTGGTTGGGCTCAATCTGGCAGGCCACACATTCTCCATTGTTGCTATCAATATGTCTTGTATTTTAAGGCCAAGCAAAACCCAAATTATATTTACAGATTAATTATATACATTTATTTCAATTATATCCATAGTATTTTACTCTCACAATAGCCATATAAAGTATTTAGACCAGCATTTCTCAACCTCAGCAACTTTCAGATGTGTGGACTTCAATTCCCAGAATTCCCCAGCCAGCATGACTGGCTGGGGAATTCTGGAGGTTGAAGTCCACACATCTGAAAGGTACTAAGGTTGAGAAATGCTGATTTAGACTGTAAGTTTAATACTTGCAGAAGATGCCAGAAACTGGTTTTCTCTAGCTCTAATTCAACATTATTTATTTATTTATTTTTATTCCGCCTGTTTTTTTATAAATAACTCAAGGCGGCGAACATACCTATTACTCCTTCCTCCTCCTATTTTCCCCACAACCACCACCCTGTGAGGTGAGTTGGGCTGAGAGTGAGTGACTGGCCCAATCCTGGATCACCTTTACATTCTACTCTGAAAACCAAGTATATCTTGTCTCTGGGTTCTCTGTATAAGTGGAATTCTTACTTTACTGGGATTTGCATCGTTTTCAGAGTGTGAATGAAATGTCTCCTTTTAAAAAAAATCCTTGGAAAGCTAAAAATTGCCAATATAAACAATAAAAACCTCTAAAAATTTCCTGTGGAAAATTCCTCCCTTCTAAAATTGTTAAAAGGAGGGAAAATGTTAGACAGTAGACTAATTTTTATAAGAATTTTATTAAGTTTCAAACAAAGATAAAAGCTACAGAAATACAAAAAACTTTTAAAAAAAGAAAAAACTAAAAAAGTGTGGAAACACAAGAGAAAATTTTTTAAGGTTACAAAAGAGGTGACTTCTGACTTTTAACAACAAGGATATACCAACAGTATTTAATGGAGTTCAGTGAACACAGAAAATATTAAGAATCTAAGACTAGCAGCCCATGTTCAGTTCAGAAGAATGTCAGCTTTTAAAAAGCCCAGATTTTTTTTTCTAGTAGCAATCGCCTGAACATTAGTGGATACTATTTGCAGAAATTTCCAAGGTATGGCTGATGTCAAACACTGCAGTATAACATGGTTTGTTTCAGCTTATTCAGTGATTGTTGAATAAGTTACAATGGTTAAGTCTGCACAACATATTTAGCCATAAACCAGGGATGGACAACATTTTCTAGGATAAGGATTTCAATGCAAAGTTCACTCACCAAAACTAGTGGATGAGGCCAACATAAAAACTAAATTAGATGTCATTTACAATTAAACAAAAAGTAAATACAGTTCATATGATTATTCTCCAATCATGTTTAATAACATACCCATTCTGTCACATTAAAAATAGTTTTTTGGTAATAACTTCGGGAAATTTCTAGGGCTGCACCCAATGTTTTCAAGGCCATATACAGCTTTGTGGCCTCAGGTTAGGCATTTCTAAAATAAGCCATGGTCTGTGAAATAACAATGGTTTGCTTCCCACATCACACTAAGCCAAATCCAAAGAAACCACATTACGATTAAGTGGGAAATTTGAACTAGGCTAAGGGGGGGAATTTTTAGGGTCCTTGCCTCACCTATATCTAATGAAAGAACACCAACACATACATATATGAACAGATAGAGATACTGTAGATATAGATAGATAGAGATATCTCACATCACAGAAGTCATCTTTGGATATTGGATTTCATGGAAACAAACTCTTATTTTTTTAACAGTACACTCAATTTAGCATATTTATTCAACACCCAGTAAGAGTGTTAAATCTCCCATTCAACTTTCCAACTCCATAAATTTCTGTTGGTCATGTTTTTCTCTCCCAAGGCTTGGGTTTCTGAGTCATCTGAGATGGTGTTGGGCTCCCATTTGTGGCAGAGATATTGAGCTTCTGAAGTCCAGGGATATCCTCCCCAGTCTGGATCAGGTGAAGGATTTCTGAAAACGAAACCGAGGTATCTGTTGCAGGAGGCGGGTCAGCAGGGACATCCCGCATCTCTTCCTTTCTATCGCCGGCTGCCCTGGGAAGTGCACTTGCTGTCTCTGCTACGGCAGACTCCATTCTTGGAGGCACTCTGCAAATTGGTGGCTAATCCACAAGACGGACCACCCGGTTATCAGTGGAAAGGAGGAAACCTCAGGCGCGTGCCTAAACACGGGGAGAGAGATGGGAGAATCACCTTTGCCCGCATCAGCCTCCTACCCTCAACCCTGAGAATGAACAGGCACCCGGGAGAAGGCTTTTTCCCCAGTGGTCCCCGGGCTCTGGCGTGGATCACTCCGTCAGCTCCAGGGGGTCCTTCACTGCACCTTTGGAGGGTCATACACGTATCAATCCTCGGCGGCTTTTTCCGTAATTCGTGGGAAGCGGGGCGGAGGACTTGACCGGCCACCCCTTTTGATCGCTTTGGTTTGATTATTCGAAAGAGGAGCAGCTCCACGGGCGTTCAGGCTGAACATGCTGTGTACCATTTCACCCGTGCCCGTGAATAGCATATTTACTGCAAAGCACGTCCCCACGGAGCGCGTACCGCGGCGCTTCCTAAAAGCCCGGGGACCTCAAAAGGACAGAGAAACCGTCCTGTTGCCCTACAGCTCCCAGCATCGGCCAGGTCTTTCCGTCCAATCTGACCAGAAGCAACGCACGCTCCGCCTTACCCACGCCAGAGGGGCTCCAGGAAAAAGGACCTTCGACGCCAAACCTTTCCACAAAGCGGAATCTCGCCCACTCGCCCGTCTCCTCCTGTCTTCCCGGAAGTTACCATTAAGGCGGCGGGGGGGGGAGGTAGGACGGGCCGTACCAAGATCGATCTATTAGCGGGGAGATACCACAATCTGGAACTGAGCGCTATTCGGTTCTGGGTCTCTTTCATTACCGAGAAACCCGGTTTTCTTTCCTCTGATGGCTAGCTGGGGAATTCTGGGAGTTGAAGTCCACACATCTTAAAGTTGCTAAGTTTGAAAAACACTGAGTTAAACCATATACGCACAAGGAGAGTTTACACTTCATATCAATTTCCAGAGGGGTAGCCTGGTGTGGAAAGACAAGTCCTGGTGAGATCTTGGATGAGAGATCAAGAAAACCTATCAAAGTTGCAGGCGTGAAAAAAATTACAAAAAATATCCCAGAAGGCAGCAGTGGCAAACTACTTCCACATTTTCCGAGATGGTTACGTGAATTTTTGCAGCTCAGATCAGGGATCCCTAAACTACATGGGTATATTCATCTTGTATTGTTTGTATGGTTGCTTGCTTGCTTGCTTGCTTGCTTGCTTTATATATATATATAAAGTATATATATATAATATATATATAAAGTATATATATATAAAGTATGTGTATATATATATATACTGGATCCGTAAGTGGCTGTAAAGGCCAATTCTGGATCCGCACAACCTCCCACAATGAGGGCATAGGTTTCCAGGTGGAAGATGGTCATGATGAGGGTTTGCCTGACGTGCCTTCCTCTTAGCTCATTTCTCCCTTTCGCCCTGTACTTGTGCTTCTTCAAAGTCCATAGCGCCATTAATAAAGGCTGACCTCCAATTGAAACGCTCATGAGTTAGGGCTTCCCAGTTCTCAATGCTGATATTACATTTTTTAAAATTAGCTTTGAGAGTATCTTTGAATCTCTTTTGCTGTCCAGCAATATTCCGTTTTCCATTCTTAATTTGGGAGTAAAGTAGCTGCTTTGGAAGACGATGGTCAGGCATTGAAACAACATGGCCGATCCAGCGAAGTTGATGTTGGATGATCATTGTTTCAATGCTGGTGGTTTTCGCTTCTTCTAATACGCTAACATTAGTCCGCCTATCTTCCCAAGTAATTTGCAGAATTTTTCGGAGGCAGCGTTGATGGAATCTTTCAAGAAGTTGGAGGTGGCATTTGTAGAGGGTCTATGTTTCACAGGCGTACAAAAGGGTTGGTAGTACAATGGCTTTGTAAACAAGCATTTTGGTCTCCCTGCGAATGTCCCGATCCTCAAACACCCTACGCTTCATTCGGGAGAAAGCTACACTCGCACAGCTCAGGCGATGCTGAATTTCAGTGTCGATGTCGGCTTTTGTAGATAGATGGCTGCCAAGATAAGAAAAGTGTTTGACATTTTCTAGTAACACACCTAAGCTGGATTGATGGCGCTGCAGAGGGATTGGTTTGAACTTGCTGGTAAAGCACTTTGGTTTTTTTAATGTTAATCGAGAGGCCGAGCTTTTCATATGCTTCTGCAAAGATGTTTAGGATAGTTTGAAGATCTTCCTCTGAGTGTGCACAGACTACATTATCATCAGCATATTGAAGTTCTATAACAGAAGTTGTAATTACCTTATTTTTTGCTTTCAGCCTACTAAGATTAAAAAGCTTTCCATCTGTTCGATATATAATTTCTACACCAGTAAGGTGTAGCGAAAAAGGTTGGAGCAATAACACATCCCTGTTTAACGCCAGATTCCACTTTAAATGGATCGCTTTGAGAGCCATTGTTATTCAGGATTGTTGCCATCATGTCGTCATGGAGTAGCCGCAAGATGTTCACAAATTTATCAGGGCATCCGATTTTCAGAAGGATGGTCCAGAGAGCAGTACGATTTACAGTATCAAAAGCTTTAGTCAGGTCAATAAACGCCATGTACAGAGGGCGGTTTTTGCTCCTTGCATTTTTCTTGAAGCTGTCGTGCAGTGAAGATCATATCCACTGTTCCCCTGGAAGGGCGGAAGCCATTTTGCGTTTCAGGGAGGATGACTTCTGATATAGATAGGAGATGGTTTGTGAGGATCTTTGCAAGGATTTTGCCTGCCGTAGCTAGAAGGGAGATGCCTCGATAGTTTCCACAGTCTGTTCTATCACCCTTTTTAAAGAGAGTGATAATTATGGCATCCCTAAAGTCTGCTGGAATCTCCTCCCTCATCCAGATTTTTTCGATGAGCTTATGAAGTTGTTGTGTAAGTTCAGGCCCGCCTTCTTTAAAGACTTCAGCAGGAATCCCATCAGGTCCACTAGCTTTGTTATTTTTCATTTGATTAGTGGCTTTACTGACTTCCTCCAAACTAGGGGGTACTGCAAGCTCATCTCTTATTTGTTTTTGCGGGATTTGCAAGAAGACTTCATCAGCCACAGTAGAGTGACGATTAAGGAGATTGTAGTAATGCTCTTTCCAGCGCAGTGCAATAGACTCTTTGTCCTTTAGAAGTTTGGCACCATCTATTGAGCGTAAGGGATTTGTACCATAGTTTGTTGGTCCATAGATGGCCTTTATGGCATTAAAAAAGCCCCGTGCATCATGAGCATCTGCAAAATGTTGGATTTCTTGGGCTTTATTTATCTACTATATGTTCTTAAGTTCTCTAGTTCTTCTTTGGACTTCTGCCTTTGCACTGGCGTAGATTTTGTTCTTAACGGCACAGTTAATATCTTTTTGCCATATCTGGAAGGCTTTCCTTTTCTTGTCAATAATATGTTCAATCTCACTATCGTTCTCGTCAAACCAGTCCTGATGTCTCTTAGTTTGGTATCCGATAGTTTGTTCACAGGCTGAAATAATAGAAGTCTTCAATTTAATCCAGTGTTCCTCAACATTTTCAGGAGGTTCCACAGGCAGATGTTCCTTGAGAGTTGATTGAAAGCAAGCTCGTTTAGTAGAATCTTGAAGGGCCAGTGTATTCATTTTACGCCTTGGTTTTCTTCCTTGGAGCCTACGATGTGTGTCATTACTAACACA
The DNA here is from genome assembly GCA_023362775.1 of Charina bottae. NCBI lineage: Eukaryota > Metazoa > Chordata > Lepidosauria > Squamata > Charinaidae > Charina > Charina bottae. The sequence goes on along the minus strand of JALMGJ010000001.1, from coordinate 73,154,182 downwards.
CTCTTTCGCCAGAAAAATAAATTTAAAACATCATGGAAGCACCCACGGTCGAAGCACTGGCATCTTTTAGATTATGTAATTGTCCGTGCTAGAGATCGCCGTGATGTACTTCTCACCAGAGCCATGACGAGCGCCGATGACTGCTGGACAGACCATCGATTAATTTGATCCACGATGGCCATAAAGATTGTTCCTCATTAATGGATCACAGACCACACCATTAGATGCATAGATCATACTGACACAGGATAATTATAAATACACAGCCATTGTTGGAAATGGATTGGTGAAAGACAGTGAGAATTACCTAAGGCAAGGGTCGGAAATGGCGGCTCGCGAGCCACATGCGGCTCTTTGGCCCCTTGAGTGTGGCTCTTCCGCAGCTGAACTCACCCCGCCCCTTCCACGTGATTGGATCCCGCCCCCAAACTCTTACGCTCTTACGCGCGCTCGCTCTCGCTGTCCAAGGCCGGGGCCACCCGCAGCCGCCCACACCTCGCGCACAGCCCGCGGGGCTCTCTGCCGCTCCCTTCAACGGAGGAGGGACCGGCGTGCCTTGGGAGCTGCTGCTGGCGGCATGTCTGGGCGAGGCGCGCGGGCGGAGCTGCCCGTCTGGCACTTGGGCGCTCCCGAGCCTCTTCCCTTCTCCCTCGCCACGTTCGGGCGTTGAGGCCAGGCAAAGCCGGGCGGTCGCGCAGGGGTGAGGTGAGGAGTCCCGCTCCTGCGCCTACCGCCACATCCGTCCGTTCCCGGCCTCTCTCCCCATATCCGGCGGGTGCCCATGCCAGAATCCCCGCGACCCGGAGGCAGCGACTGCTCGGAGGGCCCCAGCGAGAAGAGGCGCGTGATCCCCGGTGGATCCCTTCGAGGGGCCGCGGGGCTTCCCCGCTTTCCTCCCAAGGAGGCCTCGACGGCGCACCCTCCCGCCCCATCAATCCCCCCACCCCGCCGTTGGGCGTCAGAGGCTGAAAGGATGTGGCAGGAACGGCCCTGGAAAGCGGGGCCTGCGGAGCGCCACCTTTGGGGAGGAGGGTCCAGCCGGCGAGCAATGGCGGCACCGGAGTTTTCGCCGGAGCGCTGTCTGTCGGGAGAGAAAAGCAGCCACCGCACAGGCCCGCTTAAAAAACCACCACCCCGAAACTGCTTTCGAGCCGCCTCTCCGGAGGGTCCCTGCGGTCCCGCCGGGTGCACCCCCCCACCCCGCCGTTTGGCGTCCTCTCCCCCCGCTAACCCGAGCCCTGCGGCGGCCGGGGGAAGCTGAGCCAGGCGGGGGTGCAGCGGGCCCAGCGGCGCGCTGAGGGCGAAGAGCCGCCTGCTCTCCCCTTGGCCGCCTCCGGTCGCTACAGTCGCCCCGCCGGAACGGAGCCTGGCTTGGCTCCCCCGGCCACCGCAGGGCTCGGGTTAGCGGGGGGAGAGGACACCGAACGGCGGGGTGGGGGGGTGCACCCGGCGGGACCGCGGGGACCCTCCGGAGAGGCGGCTCGAAAGCGGTTTCGGGGTGGTTGTTTTTTAAGCGGGCCTGTGCGGTGGCTGCTTTTCTCTCCCCACAGACAGCGCGGGCGGGCGGGTCCTCTGGAAGGAGGCCGGCCGGAGTTCTGCTTGCAGCGGACGAGTTGCTGCTGGGCCGAGCAGATGCTTTTGAGACCTAACGGCGGGGTTACATCGGGACCGAGTCCGGCCTATCCCCGGTCTGTGTCGCGTTAATGCCGCCCCCTTTCCCACCTGGGAGGCCAGCTTGCAGCGCAAACGGCAGTCGCTTACTGAGCGAGTGCATTTTAAAATCTGCTTAAGACTGAAACTGCGCTTTTCCGGCCTTCCTTTTTCAAAGAGGGAGAAGTGCGGGGGGGGGGGGTGGTTAAATAGATTTTAAAATGCACTCGCTCAGTAAGCGACTGCCGTTTGCGCTGCAAGCTGGCCTCCCAGGTGGGAAAGGGGGTGGCATTAACGCGACACAGAACGGGGATAGGCCGGACTCGGTCCCGATGTAACCCCGCCGTTAGGTCTCAAAAGCATCTGCTCGGTCCAGCAGCAACTCGTCCGCTGCAAGCAGAACTCCGGCCGGCCTCCTTCCAGAGGACCCGCCCGCCCGCGCTGTCTGTGGGGAGAGAAAAGCAGCCACCGCACAGGCCCGCTTAAAAAACCACCACCCCGAAACCGCTTTCGAGCCGCCTCTCCGGAGGGTCCCTGCGGTCCCGCCGGGTGCACCCCCCCACCCCGCCGTTCGGTGTCCTCTCCCCCCGCTAACCCGAGCCCTGCGGTGGCCGGGGGAGCCAGGCCAGGCTCCGTTCCGGCGGGGCGACTGTAGCGACCGGAGGCGGCCAAGGGGAGAGCAGGCGGCTCTTCGCCCTCAGCGCGCTGCTGGGCCCGCTGCACCCCCGCCTGGCTCGGCTTCCCCCGGCCGCCGCAGGGCTCGGGTTAGCGGGGGGAGAGGACGCCAAACGGCGGGGTGGGGGGGTGCACCCGGCGGGACCGCAGGGACCCTCCGGAGAGGCGGCTCGAAAGCGGTTTCGGGGTGGTGGTTTTTTAAGCGGGCCTGTGCGGTGGCTGCTTTTCTCTCCCGACAGACAGCGCTCCGGCGAAAACTCCGGTGCCGCCATTGCTCGCCGGCTGGACCCTCTTCCCCAAAGGTGGCGCTCCGCAGGCCCCGCTTTCCAGGGCCGTTCCTGCCACATCCTTTCAGCCTCTGACGCCCAACGGCGGGGTGGGGGGATTGATGGGGCGGGAGGGTGCGCCGTCGAGGCCTCCTTGGGAGGAAAGCGGGGAAGCCCCGCGGCCCCTCGAAGGGATCCACCGGGGATCACGCGCCTCTTCTCGCTGGGGCCCTCCGAGCAGTCGCTGCCTCCGGGTCGCGGGGATTCTGGCATGGGCACCCGCCGGATATGGGGAGAGAGGCCGGGAACGGACGGATGTGGCGGTAGGCGCAGGAGCGGGACTCCTCGCCTCGCCCCTGCGCGACCGCCCGGCTTTGCCTGGCCTCAATGCCCGAACGTGGCGAGGGAGAAGGGAAGAGGCTCGGGAGCGCCCAAGTGCCAGACGGGCAGCTTCGCCCGCGCGCCTCGCCCAGACATGCCGCCAGCAGCAGCTCCCAAGGCACGCCGGTCCCTCCTCCGTCGAAGGGAGCGGCAGAGAGGGTGGCCCCGGCCTTGGAGAGCTGGGGTGCAGGGGGACGGGAGTGTCGCCGGCAGCCCGCGAGGACCGGCCATGGAAGGTGAGCGAGGACCGGGGTGGCCGGCCAAGCGCAGCGCAGCCCTTCCACGCGATTGGATCCCGCCCCCAAACCCCGCCCCTTCCACGCGATTGGATCCCGCCCCCAAACCCCGCCCCCTTCCACGCGATTGGCTCCTGCCCGCAAACCTCGCCCCCTTCCACACGATTGGCCCCCGCCCGCAAACCCCGCCCCCTGGCTCTCGAGCACTTAAAAATGTGCACGAGCATACCAAAATGGCTCTCGGCTCAAAAAGTTTGCCGACCCTTGACCTAAGGCATGGCCATTGACAAAGCTGGTCTTTATCTATAGCAGAGCTTTCCAAACTGTGTGTCGGGACACGTTAGTGTCGGCTGCAGTGTCTGGGTGTGTCGCAGCAGCTGCTGCTGCCTCCGAGCCCTGCCAGGATTCCACGCAGGTCCTAGTGCCTGCCTTGTGCCTTGCTGCCTCCAAACCTGCTGTGATTCCACGCAGGTCCTAGTGCCTGCCTTGTGCCCTGCTGTAAGAGTGTGTCGCGAAATGATGCCCTGCTGTAAGAGTGTGTCGAGAAATGATGCATGTCTAAAAAGTGTGTCACCAACATGAAAAGTTTGGAAAGCTCTGATCTATAGTGTTCCCTGTATTTATGACTCCCCCTATTAAAGTCCATATATTGCCTATTTCAAGACAATGTTTCTTGAAACTAATGAAGTTGAGTCTGATTCATGAAATTTGTTTGTTTGTTTGTTCTTAAGGAATTACAAGACCTGATCCAATTGTCTTCCTTATTCCTCCCAATAGGTGTTATTAACAAGTTCAAAAAGCTGTGAGATGCTAATCACACTTTGCCTTTAAAAAAAAAGGGTATGTATATATATGCTGTGGACTTTGAGGAATTAGGATAGGAACAGTATTGATGCTTTTGAACTTTGGTATTGGAGAAGATTCCTGAGAATTATTTATTATTATTATTTATTAAATTTATATGACCGCCCATCTCCCCCAACCGGGGGACTCTGGGCGGCTTACAATAAAAACTACAATTAAAATACAGGTATAAAATTACAACAAACAATATAATATAATAAATAAGTATAAAATCCAATCTAGGCGAATCGATCTTAAAAATAGATCTTAAAAATAGGGAAGCCATTATGGTACTAGTCATCCCCAGGAGGAGCAGAATACTGTGGACAGCCAAGAAAACAAATCAATGGATCATCAAATAAATCAACACCAAGTTCTCACTTGAGGCACAAATGACAAGGCTCAAATTATCCTACTTTGGACACATTATGGAAATATCTAGCTCTCTGGAAAAGATTCTAATGCTAGGAAAGGTGGAAGGAAAGAGAAGAGGACAACCAGCAGCAAGATGGATGGACTCAGTTACAGTGGTGATGAGTGCACAGTTGGAAGACTTGAAAGACCAGGTTAGGGACAGATTGCCATGGAGAAAATCTATCTATGTGGTCGCTAAGAGTCAAAAATGACTTGATGGAACATAACCGATCAATATATATACTGCCCAGAGGCAGTTTGAGATGGGCAGCTATATAAATGGTTAAAATAAATAAATTATATGTACACACATATATGTACATATTGCATCTGTTCATGCTTCAGATACATTTACTTTTTAATAGTAGCACAAAACCTGTTTGTGGCAATGACAGTACAAACAATTCAGACAGACCAGCCATTGTGAAAAATTAAAAAGGAGAGTGCCTTAAAAACAAACCTTGGCTGTTTTGTCAAGCAGCTGTGCAACTGTTAGCAATGGGAAAGGAAAACAGTGGTCAGAAAGGAAGAGGTACTACAGTTGAGTTTGTCAGTTACAACCACACATTTTCAGAAGCATTCCTCTTCCTTGAAATGATGCTGTGGGCTCTCCATGTGAACTTGGCCTGGAGGCCACTTGGGCATCTGTTGATCATTGCAGCTCTCCAGCTTCTGACATGTAAGTAAAATTTCCAGAACTTATTTGGAAAAAGAAAAGAAAAAATAAACAATTGGAAAAACATGGGTGAGTTACATAAATGAGACAACCGTGTTAGAAAGACCTGTAAAATTCTGAGAATGAAACAGGGTGACTGCACAAGGGAGGGGAGGGAACTATATTTTTATGGAAAACATCACAAAGAGATAAATCCCAGGGAAGCTCCAAAAACAACAACAATCTCAAGAATGCCCTATTATTTCCATAGGAAAAAAAAAGTCCTCCAAACTAATTTTGTGCATGCATCCTTATAATAAACCATTTCTTTGGATAGCAGGTCACTACTCCTTGGGTTTATTTTCAACCCTGGCACCACCACTCTATCTGGAAGTAAATGGTGAGAGAAAGACCCTGATTGTATGTTTGGTGAATGACTTCTCGGAGGACTCACTGGGAGTCATTTGGTTTTCCAATGGAAACGGGAGCATGTTGGAATCTTATACTTATGGCATTTCCAAAGAAGAAGATGGCTCTTTCAGCACAATCTCTCAGATTTCCATCTCCAGCAAAGAATTTGAATCATGGAATATTGTCATTTGCTCAGTTGCACCAAACCAGACCTCAAGAAAATGGAGCACTACTTCTCTACAGATCTCTGGTATTTATCCAAGGGGGAGGGAGAAAATATTAAAGTGTAAAAAATTACATTAAATTGTTATATTGTGGCTAGGTTCATAAACTGCATAAACTCTGGCTTACTTAACTATGGTTTATTAAATAAAGCAGAGTTGGCTAGGTTAACAAGACATGCTGAGCCATAACGTTATTGTTTACAAACCATAATGCCTGAACCCACAAAACACATTAAGCCAAAACCAAACACTCGAGGGCTTAGCTTCTCAAACTAAAATAATACATTAATTTGTGCACACTGGGGTCGGGCAGGCAAGAAATAAATACCCCACTTATGTCTAATAACTACAGCAGTGCTTAAAAGTTTGTGAACCCTTCTGAATTTTCAATATTTATGCATAAATATTACCTAAAATGTGATCTGTTCTTCACACAAGTCCTAAAAACTAGATAAAGACAACCCAGTTAAAAATGAGTCAAAAACATTATACTTGTTCATTATTTTAACTGAAGAAATTAATAACTTGGAAACTGTAAGGATTCAAGAAAATAATGTTTTCATAGTAACTATTGATTTTTTTTTACAGAAGAACATATGGATGATCCATGCCTGGATGAAAGTCAAGGAGGTGAAAGCAGAATATTTCCTTATTTTCTAAGTAGTTCCACGCTAAGCAACTAGAGGGGAATTACTGTGTTTCATTCAATCACTTTTTATGGGCCACTCATTTCATCATTGTCACTGTGCTCTTTCTATCTTTTCTCAGACAACAGAAAGGATCATTCCAAATTATTTATGAGGTTTAACTAATTCACAGAATGTTGTCAAAATGTTGCATGTTTGAATACTATATTTATGTTTAGATTAAAAGAATGATTTCTATGTGACTAAAATGGCTGAAGAAGCAGATTGAAATAATATTTATGTTTTGTCAATCAATGGAGCAATGACTTGTAAAACTATAGGGACACATGTTTACTGTTAAATGCATCCCAGTTCTGAACCTGTAGTTTAAAGTAACTTCAAAGATATAGCTAATAAAAACACAGAATATATCATTTGGGAAAATCAGGACTAGAAATGTTTAAGAAATGAGTATTTGCTGCAAATATTGCTCATAACACTGTTTTTGTTTGCTTTTTGTAGCAGTGGAGGACCAGATATTGTCCACTGAAATTCTGCATAACCGCACACAAGAACTACATCTTCTGGCCATCAGAACTTTGCTGTTCAAGTTCCTCATGTTTAACGTACTGATGACCAGCTGCATCCTTTACAAGACGTAAGCAAAACTGTAGCCTATTGTTATCATAAACTCAAATTATAAAAAGCAAAGATGAAAAAAGCTGCTAATACTTTTTTTTTAATAAATGAAATGCTTCAAGGAATCTGGAACAGACTGCCTCAAACAGCAACGGACTGATCTTATTTAGAAATTGGACATCCGTTTATTAGATATGCCATGGATGCAACACAAGGTAGACTACAGGGCCCTCGAGGTCACCTCCAATCCTATCATTTTGTGATAAGATGTCCATTCAGAATTCCAGGATCGTAAGAAAGTATCCTGGTTCCAGTTATTAACTCCCAGGTTCCAGCAATTGGATGATGAAGGCAGCCTTTGACTGAACTGTAAATCAGCAGGATCTCTGCATTTGGTGGCTTCAAGATACATCAGACTGATTCCATATTGCTGCTTAATCATAATCAGGATTAACATAAAGCTTATCTGCTTATAAAAATTTAAAACATGCTACCTTAATGATTTATTAAACAATTAATTAATGATTCATTAAAGCATCATCATCTTTTTTTCAGGCTTGTGTGGAAGCCTGAAAAAAGATGAGTATGCCTTAAGGCAATATTTCTCAATCTCAGCAACTTTGGACTTCAACTCCCAGAATTCCCCCGTCAGCATCCCTCTTTCTCCTGTTCCTGGGTTGCCTTAGTCCCCTGGGGTGGAGATGGCTGCTTTCTTCATTGGTGCTTTTTTCTCTCTCATTAAAGGCTTTGTTTTCCTTGCTTGGAGTGCTTTTCTTTTCATGAGCCATTTTGCGGGGAGCATCCTGGGAGTTGGGGGAATGGAGAAGGGAGTGGAATGCCTTTTGGTTCTCCCACTGGCAGCTTATCTTCTGCCTTTTATGTACCTGTAGGGCAGTGTTTCTCAACCTTGGCAACTTTAAGACGTGTGGACTTCAACTCCCAGAATTCCCTAGCCAGCACTGGCTGGGGAATTCTGGGAGTTGAAGTCCACACGTCTTAAAGTTGCCAAGGTTGAGAAACACTGCTGTAGGGGAAGGGAGGAAAACAGGGGTTTCCGGAAAGTATCCCTAGATTTGAGTATTGTATGTGTGAGGGGATTAGTGGGAAGGGAACTGCTGAAAGGAAAAATGACAGCAGGGAGAAGCTGCTGGAATAAGAGTTGTACATTTTTGTGTGGATCAGGACTTGGAACACTGCTAGTTTTCTTTTCTCCTTCTCTCTATTTTTCTCCCTCCCCCTCACTACTATTGCCTCTCTGGCCAGTGGGGAAGGGGATGGTGATGTTAAAGACCCCTTTCTAGTGTTAGACTAGTGCAAGGGCTCATGAGATTCCAGGCTTTTCCTGGAGAAAGTGGATGGAAGTTCCATATTCCCAACGCCTGACTTCTGACCCAGCTAGTATGATAGGATGCTGCCAGATACATCGGTAAAGATAAGTTGACTAGGTCAGTGACTAATTGTATCATTTGTACTGTGGCAATATGACAAATGAGGAGTTACAAAAGTGAACCAAGGCCAGGCATCTCCAGGTTAGAGTCTAGTAACCCTAAAGCTTACACCTGTATTAACTGCATAATAGTGACCTGCTTAACTGTGGCATAGGGAGATCCCCAGCTTGAAAATTATTTGTACCACAAGCATATGTGATGGCCTGGAACAACCTTTTTTTTTTTTTTGCTTTTTAATTTTCCCCAACTGCAGTATCCAAGGTACTAATGCTAATGTATTCATACAACACAATGTACCCCAAAGTAGCTAATCACAATTGAATCTAGCAGGCTGTGCAGATCCAATCAATATGATTAGATTATAATTCAGTGTCTTATATGAAGCCAGTAAATTTGATTAATTAAATCAGTGATGGCCAGATTAATTGTGAGCAAGCATCTTGCGCAAATATAGCTACATACCTATAATGGGAGAGCACCCTACATCCTTCCAAATTACCTCAGGTTTAACTTCTGCTAAACCCAGCCAGCATGGTCAGTGATGAGTGAAACAGGACCTGCAATTCAGGAACATATGAAGGGCCACAGGTTGCCCATTTGTATAAGGTTTTATAAAGACTTTATGAGGTTCTTGCACTTAATGTATGTACACTGCTCAAAAAAATACAGGGAACACTGAAACAACACTATGTAAGTCCAAGTCAATCACACTTCTGTGAAATCAAACTGTCCACTTAGGTAGCAACACTGATTGACAATCAATTTCACATGCTGTTGTGCACATGGAATAGACAACAGGCGGAAAGCATAGGCAGTTAGCAAGACATCCCCAATAAAGGAGTGGATCTGCAGGTGGTGACCACAGACCACTTCTCAGTTCCTATGCTTTCTGGCTGATGGTTTGGTCACTTTTGAATGCTGGTGGTGCTTCCACTCTAGTGGTAGCATGAGATGGAGTCTACAACCCACACAAGTGGCTCAGGTAGTGCAGCTCATCCAGGATGGCACATCAATGCGAGCTATGGCAAGAAGGTTTGCTGTGTCTGTCAGCGTAGTGTCCAGAGCATGGAGGCGCTACCAGGAGACAGGTCAGTACATCAGGAGACATGGAGGAGGCCATAGGAGGGCAACAACCCAGCAGCATGACCGCTACCTCCGCCTTTGTGCAAGGAGGGACAGGAGGAGCACTGCCAGAGCCCTGCAAAATGACCTCCAGTAGGCCACAAATGTGCGTGTGGCTGCTCAAACGGTCAGAAACAGACTCCATGAGGGTGGTATGAGGGCCCGACGTCCACAGGTGGGGGTTGTGCTTACAGCCCAACACCGTGCAGGACGTTTGGCATTTGCCAGAGAACACCAAGATTGGCAACTTCGCCACTGGCGCCCTGTGCTCTTCACAGATGAAAGCAGGTTCACACTGAGCACATGTGACAGATGTGACAGGGTCTGGAGACGCCGTGGAGAACGTTCTGCTGCCTGCAACATCCTCCAGCATGACCGGTTTGGCAGTGGGTCAGTAATGGTGTGGGTTGGCATTTCTTTAGAGGGCTGCACAGCCCTCCATGTGCTCGCCAGAGGTAGCCTGACTGCCATTAGGTACCGAGATGAGATCCTCAGACCCCTTGTGAGACCATATGCTGGTGCGGTTGGCCCTGGGTTCCTCCTAATGCAAGACAGTGCTAGACCTCATGTGGCTGGAGTGTGCCAGCAGTTCCTGCAAGACGAAGGCATTGATGCTATGGACTGGCCCGCCCGTTCCCCAGACCTGAATCCAATTGAGCACATCTGGGACATCATGTCTCGCTCCATCCCCCAACGCCACGTTGCACCACAGACTGTCCAGGAGTTGGGGGATGCTTTAGTCCAGGTGTGGGAGGAGATCCCTCAGGAGACCATCCGCCACCTCATCAGGAGCATGCCCAGGCATTGTAGGGAGGTCATACAGGCACGTGGAGGCCACACACACTACTGAGCCTCATTTTGACTTGTTTTAAGGACATTACATCAACGTTGGATCAGCCTGTAGTGTTCTTTTCCACTTTAATTTTTGATTGTAACTCCACATCCAGACCTCCAGGGGTTGCTTACATTTGATTTCCATTGCTTTTTGTGTGATTTTGTTGTCAGCACATTCAACTATGTAATGAACAAAGTAATTAATACGAATATTTCATTCATTCAGATCTAGGATGTCTTATTTCAGTGTTCCCTTTATTTTTTTGAGCAGCTTATAATTCAAAAGGTATGGTTATCTTTTGAGTTATCATCAAGTGATGAGAGACTGACAACTCAATCCTATGTATGTTTATATTAAAGGCCCACCAAGCTCAATTATTCCTTCTCCTTAAATATGTTGGATAATTACTCCTAGTCACTCCAACATAGCAAGATCAGAGCAAGCATGCACACCACATAGTTCAGCTAGCAAAAAATAAAGCTTGAAGTTTATTTATTAAACATCAACAAGCCACAAAAGAGCTGGCAAAATGGGACAAAGGCACGCAAAAGCACACAGAGAGAGAGATGGACAACAGGCAAGGATTTACTTTATTTATATATCTATCTACATCTAAATATCAAAAGGCACAGAACCTTCCAGAGTCACAGGAAAAAATATTGTGGGAAATAAGCATGGACAGTCCCAAAGGGAGTAGCCTTTATTTGTTCCAGTTTTAACTCTTTTATGTACATCATGGTAGTAGAAGAGGGATGGAAAGTAGGACACCAGGTGATCCTTACTGTATTCTGCAGCATGAAGGAAACAATTTGGTGGATGAGGATGATGGAATGGTGGTTTTTCTTGGAGATTCTGGCAAATCCAGCATGCCTCATCAGCATATGGATGGCTGCTCTAGGATGCAAGCTCTCCATGATTTTTGAGGAAGCTGTTTCTGGCCACTCCCACTTCCTCTCTCTCTCTCTCCTCCTTCAACCAGGAGCAAAGCACACAGCTGTGTGCTGCTCCATCCTAGGCCATGGATGGGCCTAGGAGATTTTTCCCCCTTTCTACACACATCTCTTGCCAGCAATGAGGGGCAAGAGTTAACTAAGTTTAGGGAACAGAAAGAAGAAATGGAACATCATTTATCTACCGAAAATGCTGTACCTGCAATGAATAAACGTAAGGACTCTTTTGTACTTACTTTTCATACCTGCCATGTCTAAGCGCGTGCTTCTTTATGCTAAGTTGGGCTAAAGATGTAAGACTAACCTGGATCTCTCTAATATGCTCATGGGCTCTGTTTTTAAACAATATTCTTTTTCTGTACACGAGTTTAGCAGCTCTGCTCCATTTCAGCAGTTCTAACAGACTGCTAAATGTACTTTAGTTTTAGGGTTAATTTGAAGAAGGCAGCAGAAACCAGCTGCCCTAATCACCTTAACCCATTTGCTTTGAGCATTTCAAAGGCTAATAGATAAGACTGGAGCTCTTCCCCTGGTACATCCCATTACCAGCCAGGTGCAAACAGAGAAAGGCAGTAAGCTTCCCCCAAGCTGAAGCAGGAAGTAGTCAGTTGTGCAGGCAATGGGAACAGATAGATAACATCTGGCTCATATTTCTCCCCAGCAACAGCGAAAGTGCCCACCTTTTGGGAGTGTTTTGCCCACCCAAGGGTGTGAATAATTATTGTTTGCCAATAAACATGTACCTCTTTGTTCTACATGTTTATAAAAGTTGTATTGATTTGCAGGCTTTGCGCGCTTATGGAACTAAAGTCATAGGTACCCTTTCTTCTGCGGAATAAATCTATAAAAGAGATCTCTGCCTTGCATGTTAATTGGCGAAGCATGCCAGGTTTTAAAGAACCCAGAGTTCCTGGGGCAACAATGATGAGGTATTAGAATGAAATTATGCAATACCATCTGATCTCTAGAAACTTTTCTCTCCCAAGAAACAAAGGGCCACAATTTTGAGATGTGTAGTTTAAGCAGAGTGAGGACTTCAAGGTAGGGGGAGGAATTATTAAATCTTCTCCCACTTGCAGCCATACTGATCAAACTGAATGTTGAAGCTGCTATTAAGAAAGGTGGAAGGAAAGAGAAGAAGAGGACGACCAGCAGCAAGGTGAATACTCAGTTACAGTGGCAATGGGACACTATTCAAAGAGCTGAAGGACCAGGCTAGGGACAGATCATCATGGAGAATATCTATGTGGTTGCTAAGAGTGGACAACAACTTGAGGGCACGTAATCAATCAAGGTTGCAATCATATACAAATTTACCTAAGAATAAGCGCCATTGCTTAGTGGGATGTACTACTAACCATTGCATTCTTGTAAATGAGCTTTCCCAAACTGCACTTCAACTTCCATATACCTCTATCCAGCAGAGAGAATGAATTGTGGGAATAGGTCCTACATATTTCAAGGGTGCCCTTTTGCAGAAGGCTGTTAAGGAAAATGAGGCAAAATGTCTCAGGCAGCTCCTTGTGAACACCAGCAAGAGAGCAAACTGTAATCTTCTGCTCTTGCTTTTGTACTGCCAGGAAATAACAATTTCAAAATATTCTGGCCAATCTTGAATATTGTTTTGACTTGGAGGGATAGGGTGCCATTTCATCTATCAGTCTCAGCAACAAAATGTCTTGGGCCTATTTCCAAACATGGTGCCTGCCAGATGTGTTCAACTACAATGGGCGTGTAGAAATATGAGAAATAAATAAATAAATAAACTCAGAGAAGTATAGCATTTTCAGGCCAACATTACAGGAGGCACGAAGCTGGGGAAGGCCCACCTATCTCACTTCTCATTCATTCATTCATTGAATAAATGGGAAATCTGAATAATATAAAGAAAACACACCGAACTTCACCACAGTACTGCCCTGGACCCAATCAGGAAGGAGCACTTCTCTCCACCCCCGTCTTTTGTAACGAATGGGATGAGCGTAACAAACAGGGACGAAGTCAGTCAAGCCAATCAGAGAGTAACGAGGGCAGCACTTCAAGAGGAGAAGGAGGAGGGGAAAAGCACGTTTTCCGCCGTTCTTATTGGGGGAACGAGAGAGCTCTGTGAGCCTTCGATTGGCTGGCAACTGAAGCAACGCGAGCCTTCTGTTGGAACATGCCACGATTATGGCCGCAATTGGTTGGTACGTTTGGTTGTTATAGTTACATTAGAAGGGGAAGATCCCGGAAGCGGAGGGAGGATCGCGAGTGTCCGTGCGTGCGGCTGTTGGGGCTGTAGCAGCGTGACAACCTCAAGGGAGGCCCCCGATGGCTTCGTGGGTTCCGAGCGTCGGTGCTTTATTGGCCTTGCTTCTAGTTCCGGCTCCTGGGCTGGGGGGAGCCGTCGCTGAAGACAGCGACTGGGTTAAGCTGCCCAGCAAATGCGAAGGTGAGCTTGGATTCAGGAGTACGGAGTGCTGGTGGGAACTGGGCGGAGTGGATGAAAAGTGGTGGAAGTACTCTGCTCTCAGCTCTGTAGCGGTAGTAGTTTAAAAAAGAGCTTAGACAAGGAAAAGTCGTTTTAAAGCAGGCCCAGCTATCAGGATGATACAAATGCAGTTTTATATTTCTTCAAGTATATTTCCAGAATGAGTGGAGCATCGATTTTGTCGTACTACGAAGATTAATGTATTTATTAGGTCCTAATCTTTAAAATGCTCCAATATTCTTGTAGGTGAAAAAATGTTTGCTATTCCAAATTTGGAAATAAAGTAATGTATTAATCTCTGGCAGTACCAGATCAGTAGCTTCTCCTAACTGCAAGGTATTTTAAAATTGTAATAATGAAGGGAAAGAAGCAGAAATCCAGGTGACATATAGTGAGACAATACATTTATGGGGTGGGGCAGGCGTGTTTATGTATTTCTAATGTAATCACATTACAGTACCAAGTTATTTTGAGGGTTTAAAATAAATGTTTTTAATATGGGAATGATGGGAGAACATCTTCATCATTATGTTCTTTATATTTTGTTTGTTTGTTTGTTTGTTTGTTTGTTAGTTAGTTAGTTAAATTTATATGACCGCCCATCTCCCCCAACGGGGAACTCTGGGTGGTTTATAATAAAAACAAGAATTAAAATACAATATAAATACAATATAACATAAAAATATAGATATAAAATTCAATCTGGCGAATTAGGGAGAGTATTATGATATTAACCACCCCCAGGAGGAACTGGCAACCTATTAGCTGTTTGGAGTGTTTAAGACTAGGCAGGATACAAATGTTGGAAAATAAAATAAGTTTCCTGCTATAGCTAATTGTATGATAACCACAAACTGGCTATTTTTCAATGGGGGCTGGGGAATTTATTATTTATATTTTTATAATATTAACAGAATAGAAAAAAGGATCTGAAAAGTGTTGTCACTAAAAATGGGGCCAGATGAGTAAATGAGAAAAGAGGAACAGAAAGAAATATGAACACGTAGTTGTCAGGTTTTAAGGTTTCTGAAGTAGCTAGCACTGCAGTGTAAAAAGAAAACAAACTGAATTTAGATTGAGAAAATGTGAGTTCAGCAAAGCTAGTTGTGTGGGCTTATTGCAACAGAGAATATATGTTTTATTTAATACTCAGTTTTATTTAAAGGATTTCTGTGGATGCCCAACTTGCAAAATCTGGAAGCAATGCAAATATAATTGGAATGTATAGAATAAAGAAACAACCCAAAATCATAACAGCTACATCCACAGTTGGGGCACACCAACATATAATCCACCTCACAGGACGAGCTCATCCAATGCCAAGCCTTCAAAGCCTTTCTGAAGGTTACCAGGGTTAGGGCCAGTTGAATCTCAGAGGGAGATCATTGCACGGGGCAGGCACCATAACCACGAAGGCATGTTGTTTAGAGTTTTCTAGAGGAAGCATGAGATTAAAATTTATAGTGGAATAGGTTTCCAGTGAATATTATTTGTCTAGTACTCTGTGTGTATGTGAATCTTTTTATTTTCATTATATCCCTGCATAGCGAGTCATCAATAAGTTTTGCAAATGGAGTAGTGAGGCCACTGGATTGCTTTCCAATATGTTCCTTGCTATAAGCAAGGTGGAAATTTGAGCCTATTTCATAGATTTGTATTGCAACACTTGTCATATAGTGGATCAACAGGCACCATTTGCTGGTTACTAATTGTTTTGAGTTTTGACTATTTTTAGTTTGCAAGTATGTTGCTTTGGAACTGAAGTCTTCCTTCGATGAAACTGGCAAGACTAAGGAGGTGATTGACACGAAGTATGGCTTTCTGGATGGCAAGGGGTCCAAAATCAAGTACACAAAATCGTAAGTGGAACAAGGCTGTTGAGAGATGCAACACTTCTTTATCTTGGCTAGTTCCTCAGTAAGTAGGCAATTCCAGAGGAGTATCTGAGAATGGATAGGGGTATTAGCAAAGTGCTAAAATAAGAACTATGAAGTAAAGTGCCATAGCACTGACAGAGAAAAAACTTGGAAGTAACAAATGGATGATTCAACCTGGCCGCCTGTCCTTCCCTGTAATTAAAGCAAGCTGAATTTTCATTTTCATAAGTTGAAATAGTGGACACCCAGAGATGCGTTTTACCTTCCCAACATTCTTTTCTGTCTACAGGGACATTCGGCTGATTGAGGTGACAGAAAACATCTGCAAGAGGCTTTTGGAGTACAATTTGCACAAAGAGAGACCTGGAAGCAACAGATTTGCAAAGGTTTGTAATGTCTCAAATTTCTTCTGTTTCTAGCATTTATTGCATCTGATGCTAGGGAAAGTGGAAGGCAAAAGGAAGAGGGGCCGACCAAGGGCAAGATGGATGGATGATATTCTGGAGGTGACGGACTCAACCATGGGGGAGCTGGGGATGGTGACGGCCGACAGGAAGCTCTGGCGTGGGCTGGTCCGTGAAGTCACGAAGAGTCGGAAGCGACTGAACGAATAAACAACAAAATACTACTAAAACTCTCCTATTAGTCTGTGTGTAACCTTTAACTAGGCGAAACGGTGTGTCATAGGCCAACAATTTTTGATCCAAGGTACCTCAAATGGGCTATCTTACAGAATGCGTCCAAAATCCGGGACCCATGACTCCTGTGGAAATGAAATTTGGCAAATTTTATAAAACATTTTATGACATAAAAATGATCATAAATCATTTAATGACATAATACAAAATGTCATAAAACATTTCCTGTGGTCAGCTCCTGATGTTTGACTGTGCTATACAGTTCAATGTGAATGACATGGGCTATTTTCAAGGCAGATGCATCTCTGAATATCTGCTTGAGTTTTTAAGAACTTTTCCAGTGAAGGCAGTACATTAGCAGCTCTGCCATTGTTGAAGGCATTGAGGAATCTGGTAAGGAAATATCTCTGAAGCGATGACCCAATGGGTCACAGGTTGTCTAGTGATTTGTACAAGTGTTAACTTGTGTTACTGGTTTTCCTTGTTCCTTGTTCCTGTTCCTCACTTTCCTTTCACTGTCTTGATTTTTTCAAATTATACTCTTTATTCACTCTTGTTATTTCAGGGTATGTCTGAGACATTCGAAACTCTTCATAACTTGGTGCACAAAGGAGTAAAAGTGGTGATGGACATCCCGTATGAGCTGTGGAATGAAACCTCTGCAGAAGTGGCTGATCTTAAGAAACAGGTGTGGTGGTTGTAGGAGCTTCATATTCGTAGTATTAAAAATAATTTCTGAAAGTACTAACAGAAGCTCTTGGTTGAGGAAACTCAGTGATGGGTAACTTTGCCTGGGGATTTCCCTTTCTCTGTATTTACTATTTTTAGCCTTCAAGGGCTGCAGGGACATGGAGTGGGTGGGACCTACCTTTTTTCCAGTTTGGGGGGTTGGGGCTTTAATTCACACAAGAATGAGCGAGGCTGAATGTGTTCTTATACCTTAAGTCATTTCTAAAAATTATAACATCAATAATTGCTATTCTGCCTCAAAATTTCAGTGTGACGTAATCCGGGGAGGTTCTGAGGGGCCCAAAAAAGAAGAAGGTTCAAAATGGTCAGTTACTTTTAAAATTTAATGAAGCATCTCATTAGCTAAAATTTATATTAATCTGAATATTTAGGAAGAATTTACAGAAATTGTTTTGGAGGGAGACTGCTGAAACTTCAGTGGCATAGCAGGTCTTGACTCTTGACTCTGCCAATTGCCATTTGGGAAAAAAATATAAATATATCTTTCTAGGGATTAGGGGGCTTCTGGGGATGGGGGATTTCAAACTAAGAATCGGTAGCAGTTTGTTCTAGTGGTTAAGGCAACGGGCTAGAAACCAGGAGTCTGTGAGTTCTAGTCCCGCCTTAGGCATGAGAGCCGGCTGGGTGACCTTGGGCCAGTCACTCTCTCTCAGCCCAACTCACCTCACAGGGTTGCTGTTGTGGGGAAAATAGGAGGAGGAAGGAGTATTAGGTATGTCCCTCGCCTTGAGTTATTTATAAAAATAATAAAGGCGGGATATAAAATAAAATAAAATAAAATAAATAATAAGGCTTTAGTCATAGAGAGAAGTCAGTCTGGTTATGGTCTTTTTTCAAAGGTCTGTACCACTGAGGAGGGGTGCAGTCTGCTTTGTACAGTCAGGCTGGAAGGCACCTGATAATAGAACTCCTTGGAGCAAAGCAGATCTAGATCTAGTCAGAGCCTGGATGGGAGGCTATCCAGAAATCCTTTGTGCAATGCCCTTAGTTTTGTAATGGGGAAAAATGTAATCAATAAAATCTGCCTGATTGCTACCATCACAAAGCAAGGACCTATTTAAAGTAGTATTTTCATTTTCTAGAACTGCTTCTTACTGTTTTTCCCAAATAAGCATCTTGTCTCCTGTTTATTATTTATTCCCAGTATAAAAACAACATTCAGTGTCCCCAATTGTGCAAACTCAGTGCATTTAGCATATATTAAGGCTAGTTTACTAGATATATAAAGAGATATGCAGAGCATTTTTAATTTGTTTTAAAATATTGTTTCCCTGTTTTTCCACCCATCAGGACCCACAAGGCAACAAAACACTGTGCAGTATTGTATTTAAAATATGATAAAACTCTTGAGGCCACTCAGTGAATTCAAGACAGAAGGTTCAAAATGGTGACTTACCACAAACCGAAGAAACTCTTTCTCCAAGTAATGTTATAAGAACAAAAGCAGTGAAAAACAAAGAGTCAGCAGTCACTTTACTATATATCTTGCCTCAAAATGCTCTCCTAACGTATGTGAGCTATATTTTGCCCAAACGTCATTTTTCAGGGGCCAGGAGGGCAATTTTGAGTCAGTATTCTAAAAGTTAGGTGCTGCTACTTAAAAGATCCTGTCATAAGTAGACACCTGTACATGTCAAATAGTGGAGGGAGTCTTGGCAGGTAATTTAAGTGAAAAGAGAGACTCAGACAAGACAGTTCTTGAGGTGTTTGAGTTCCATACCCTTTTGTGCCTATACTGGTCAAAACGGCATTTTTAATTGAGCGTGAAGCCTATCAGAAGCCAACAGCATAAAGCCAGAGTGATATCCCTCGAGCTTCTAAGACAGTGTTTCTCAACTCTGGTAGCTTGAAGATGTGTGGACTTCAACTCCCAGAGTCCCCCAGCCAGCCTTGTTGAAGTTGAAGAGTTGAAGCCCACACACCTTCAAGCTGCCAAGGTTGAGAAACACTGTTCTAAGATGTTACAGGATATTAGCCCTCCTTTTTAGATTCAGCTTTGCAAAAAGGGTAGCTTTTTAAAATAAAAAATATAAACCTAAAATTCTTAAAATACTAAAAATGTCATTTTTCTACACCTTTCCCCTCTGTAATTTTTACACGCAGTGTTTCTGTTGTTCTACAGTGTCTGGATTCTGAGGCACTTGAATAGCTATTTTATAACTGAAATGAAATTATTGACAGGCATGAATGGATGTGGTGTGAAGCCTTGGGTTTGTAGCTTTCTCTGGAGAGTCATACTGTAATGATTTTGGTTTCTCTCTCCCTTTGTCTGCTAGTGTGAGACAATGGTGGAAGAATATGAAGATGTGATTGAAGATTGGTATAAAAACCATCAACAAGAAGACATTTCCCAGTTTCTCTGTGCAAATCATGTGTTGAAAGGAAAGGACACCAGTGAGTTTCCCTTTCGTAGAATGGATTGATGTGGGTGGCTAGGATCCAGGGATGCATGTGCAGCGCAGCCCCACCCCACCCCCCAGGATGGGAAGCATGTTTTCCTGTGCAGTGTCAGGCTCTGCATAGGGGGCAGGATGAAAGCAAAGATAAAAATAGCTGGGAGTAATAATCTTTTCTCTCTCTGCTTTCACTTCCTGCTCTGTTGTTACTAAAAAAAAAAAGGCAGATGCTCCTTGCCAGATACTGCTTACAGAACACTTAAATTTAGGCCAAATAAATAAATAATACACTGGATTCCATGGATAGCTCTCTCTCTTTCTCTCTCTCTCTCTCTCTCTCAGAAAAGGGAGCAAAACTGGGAACAAAATATTTTCTCACCAAAACGTTGTGCTGAGTTCAGCCGTTAAAATAACTGGGTAGCCAAGCCTGCCTAGGCACATCATGGGAACTCCATTCCTTAACTTAATGGAAGGGTTCTTGTTAGGAAACAAGGCAGAAACATAGTCAAAGAGATAGACCTCTGCTCCTTCTGCTGCACTTTCTGAAGAAAAACATGATGCCTGGTTTCTCACACTACACGTGAGAAGCTGTGGCTTATTTAGTTTTAGTTTAGCTGGCCATTTTTTAAATTCAATGCACTATAATTAAAATAAACCATGACTTAGCACAGGGTGTAAATCCAATTCTTTGGTGCATTCGAATTGTTCCAAGATTTGGTTAGCCACTGGGGTTCTGATGTTTGTTAATCAGATTAATTAGAATAGATAAATGGCTTCTCCCCAGCCCCTTATGAAGCAACTTATTAAAAAGAATTATTACCTTTAAAGGCCACGACTGTGGCTGACAGCTGCTGCCCTTTTTTATTGCTGAGGGAAAACTTGTAAGAGGTAAATCATTTAAAGATAATTCTCACTTTCAAAAAAATTCTTGCTTCCTTCATGCCTGAGAAGGGTGGAATGTCTCTTAATTGAAAGCTGGTTTTATTCATAGTTAGATTTGATTAATTAACAGGAAGAGGTGACTTAAATCAGGGTGTGATCTTAATAAAATAGTTTCATTTGTAAATAATGCTAAGTTAGGCTTTGGTTAGCACTAACCCAGTGTTTCTCAACCTTGGCAACTTTAAGCATGGCTGGCTGGGGAATTCTGGGAGTTGGAGTCCACCCATCTGAAAGTTGCCAAGGTTGAGAAACACTGCACTAACCATTGATAAGAAGTGTCCCTTTGATCTGCTCACCAGGATTGACAGCATTTGCAAGTCCTGTCTTTCTGAGGTGTCACTTCACAACAGTCCTGTGAAATATTAACCTGGAATCAACCAGGTCTCAGGAACTGGTAATTTAACCTGAATGGAAACTCCAGCTTGTGAACTTTGGGAGAGAGAAGAAGAATAGTGATGTTTAATTCAGGATAGAGGGAAGTGACAGCTTGGCGATATATTAGGATCTGCTTCTATCCTCATTTTTCTAGGCTGCCTGGCAGAGATGTGGACCGGAAAGAAAGGAGACATGGCAAGTGCAGGTCAGAAGACCAAGAAAAAGGAAGGCAAGGCAAAAAGGCCTTCAAAGAATAAAAAAAGCCCCAATGCTGATCAAGAAGCAGAAAACATGCAGCCAAGTATGGTAGAGACACCTGGTCAGACTGAAGAGGAAGATGATGTTCAGAAGCTGGCTTCCCTTTCACACAGCACAGATGAATTGTAGGTTCTTCAGAGGCACGCGTCACCCACACCTGTCTTGTGGGCTTGCAAGCTTGTATTTGGACCACTGAGAATTGCTTTAGCCCATCGGAGTTGCAAGAAGATCCATACTGTTGTGAAGGGGAAGTGCAAAGATGGGCAATGATCATGGTTGCTTGAAACTGAATTCTTCAGTGTTACTGCATCTCAGCAAAGGCAAGGTACAGGAAGCCAGCTTGTCCCTTGTATTCTTTGGTGAACGGTCGAACGGAAAGTGCAGTGGAAGATGCAGTTGAGCTGCTGACTACGTAGTCTATGTGGCTTGCCTTTAGAAATTGAGTGCTGCCCTCATTGATTCCCTATCCCATCCCTTTTGGCTTTGACTTGCTGGACAGCACTGATGAAGGGAGAGTTAGAAATAAAAAGGAAAGCATAAATGAAGACAATCTGGTCCTGTGGCAGTTCATTTTCCCTGCCATATTCCTGGATTTGGCTGTAATCTTACAGGTCTCTGACTTGTGCATTCTATTAGCCAACTCTTTGGGAGATGCATTTAGTACAATCCTTATTACGTTTGGGGGGAAGTGAGGATGAAGGTTTTGTCAACATAAAGGGCATTGTGTTTCTGTTCTGCTTTCTTTCTTTCTTTCTTAAAGTTCTTACAGTAAGGGATCAATTCTGCAGCCATTTCAGTTAGAGGAGCGTTTAGAGATGTCAGTGTTGATGCTACCAATGCCTAAAAAATCGTTTGTGGACATAAACATGCTTACCATTTCCTGAAGTCCTAAAAAGAATAAAAATGTAGGGTATTTTTTGCATAGTTTGTGCTTCATTTAGTTCCTGCACTGACCCTCCATATCTGTGCCAGAGAATGCACATATTATCTCTGGTGTTTGGAGTGATGTAACACTGTTACTTCAAGGGATTGAAAGGAATGAGATAAATAGCCAAGGACCTCCATGTGCAAAGTGATCAACTAAGGACCATTTTCAGATTGAGGGCACGTGCTTGTTCCACGTATGAATCATTTATGAGTTCTGTTATTAATCTTTTATTGGACAAAGCATATTTGCAGACTTGCTGAAAAGTGGTATAAAATAAAGATGGTGTCCTATAAGAAGAACAGTTGTCTCTGACTTGTTTCACACATTATACTAAGCCATAAAGTGATTTGTATACCATTGTTTATGGCTTAGATTGTTGCGTGACTCCAGCATGATTTAGCACAATGTGTGAATCCAGCCAACATCTGCAAATTTTATTATGAAATTCCTTTGCCGTGATTTGAAAAGAATTGCTGAAATGCCAAGAGTTTTCAGTTAGGTAACCATTTTCTTAAGCCAGGAATGGACACCTGGATGTAGCTGCCTGGCTTTTCCATTTCCTACTCAAACCATTTTTCATGTTCCCCTCATGCCTCCAGTAGGACAAAGCTGGCATGTGGCTTGTAATAAGATATAACAGAGGAGAGTGAGCAAAATGGCAAGAGGGGGCTCCTTATAGTTTGCAAATTTTGCAAACTTGTATTTCATTTCAGAAATTACTTTTTCAGAAAAGACCCTCTCACTAAGAAAAGACTGCCAGCCTTTAAAAAAGGAAGTTGGATTAAAGTTCATTATAAGAGTTTTAAAGTACCCTAGCTAGACTGTCCTGCAGTTCAGAGCACTTCCTTTTAGAATTCCCTTGTTAGGGATGGCTGCTATATATATGAGCTGCAAAATTCAGACAACCTCTAGATGGCAGCAAAGATAAAAAACTTGTGTAACACTGTTGTACAGGTAGTCCTTGACTTACAACCACAATAGGGACTGGAAAATTCATCATTAAGCAGTGCAGTCGTTAAGTGAGGCATGTGACTGCACCCGATTTCATGACATTTTTTGCAGCAGTCATTAAGTGAATCACTGGTTAAGTGAACTACATCATTAAGTGAATCACACGGTTCCCCATTGATTTTGCTTGTCGGAAGCTGACTGGGAATGTCGCAAATGGCGATCACTTGACCCGTCGTAAATACATGCCGGTTGCCAAGCACCCGAATTTTGATCACGTGACTGCGGGGATGCTGCGATGGTCATAAATGTGAGGACTGGTTGTAAGTCACTTTTTTCAGCACTCTCGTAACTTCGGTTGCTAAACGAATGGTTGTAAGTTGAGGACTTCCTGTATTATGGTGATCATCTAGATTTTTGCAGCCCAGATCTGGTAGTCCTATATTTACAGGAGCTTTTCACCATTTCACACTATAGTAAGAGAAATTGCTTTTTTCTTTCTGTACCTTCTTCCAGGCATCTGAAGTATTTTTAATACTGTTTATACATTTTTTCCCCTGTTCCTTCCAGGGCAAGTGTGCTGCAATCTGACTTGTATGACTACCTTCTTATGTCCTGCTGCAGAAATAATGGCCTTTTAATGTACAGGAGTTTTGGCATCTGCATTCCTCTCTGTCTACCCTGGACTGAGTTTTTCAATCCCTGAATATTTTATTCTGTCATGTGGCATCTCAAAAAGAGCTTCAGAGAGACTGTGGTTATTAAAATCATTGCCAGTTGTGTTACTGAGATTGCTTAGCCTGCTTGGCCTAGCTAGGTGGTAGCATCTAACCAATGCTGGCCAATGTCAGAAGGTCAGATCTGGCTAGTACTTGGAGGCAGGAACATCTGGAAAGTCCAATGCTGCATGTCAGACTGCATAGTTGGGGGGGGGGGAAATCCTGGAAGAATTCAGTGGCAAGCCATTTCTATATTGTGAAGAAAACTGCATGGATCAGTCCATGGAAGTCACCCAAGTCGAACTCTAGTTGAAGGAGTCTACTTTTTTTAGTTTGGTCTTCCAGGGTTAAAGTTCGTTCTGGATTTTATTCAGATCTTAGCTGAATTACTGTGGAGATCTTTGCTCCTCTCTTTTCTGTGAAGAGCAGGCTTCCACTAGATGACAGTTTACCAGGGCAAGACACATCACCATTCCTTTCTCTCCCACAGTATTTTCAGCTCAATTCTGTTCAGTGTGAAGTATGAATTCTATGTGTGAAGGGTGAGCAAGTAAGCTAGTGAGTATGGGGATGTACAGACGGGACCAGAAATATTGGAACAAGGATAACTGTTTTGGCAGTTGGCCTCTGTACACCACCACATTGAAGTTGAAAGGAAGTGCACCCAGGTGGGAGCAAAGTCAGGACTTTCAACTGTAATTCAAGGGGTTTGACAAAAGTGGGGCACTAACCATTCAGGAAGTACAGCCAGTGGCATACACACACACCCATCGTTGGTGGCTCATAAGTAATGGAACAAACCAACATTATTACAAACATAAGGGTCGCCTTTAATTGTTGTTTATTCGTTCAGTTGTTTCCGACTCTTCGTGACTTCATGGACCAGCCCACGCCAGAGCTTTCTGTCGGCCGTCACCATCCCCAGCTCCCCAATGGTTGAGTCCGTCGCCTCCAGAATACCATCCATCCATCTTGCCCTTGGTCGGCCCCTCTTCCTTTTGCCTTCCACTTTTCCTAGCATCAGCTTCTTCTCCAGGGTATCCTGTCTTCTCATTATGTGGCCAAAGTACTTCAGTTTTGCCTTTAATATCATTCCCTCAAGTGAGCAGTCTGGCTTGATTTCCTGGAGTATGGACTGGTTTGATCTTCTTGCGGTCCAAGGCACTCTCAGAATTTTCCTCCAACACCACAGTTCAAAAGCATCTATCTTCCTTCGCTCAGCCTTCCTTAGTCTTGTCTTCAGTAAGTGAAAAGCATGCTCTATTGGGTTGAGATCAGGTGACTGACTTGGCCATTGAAGAACATCCCACTTCTTTGCCTTGAGAAACTCTTGGGTAGCTTTTGCTGTATGTTTTGGGTCATTATCCATCTGCGATATGAAGCGGTGTCCTATCAGTTTGGCAGCATTTGGCTGAATCTGAGCAGAAAGTATAGCCCTATACACTTCAGAATTCATCCTGCTGCTTTTATCAGCAGTCAGGTCATCAATAAACACCAGTGACCCAGTTCCACTGGCAGCCATACATGCCCACGCCATAACACTGCCTCCACCATGTTTGACAGATGATGTGGTATGCTTTGGATCATGAGCTGTTCCTTTCCTTCTCCATACTTTTCTCTTCCCATCATTCTGGTGCAAGTTAATCTTGGTTTCATCAGTCCAAAGAATCTTATTCCAGACCTGGGCAGGCTTTTTTAGGTGTTTGCTGGCAAAGTCTAATCTGGCCTTTCTGTTCTTGAGCGTTACCAGTGGTTTGCACCTTGTTGTGAAGCCTCTGTATTTACATACATAAAACAAGTACATTTTCTAAAGAGAGCCAGTCTGATGTAGTGGTTAAGGCACTGGGCTAGAAACAGGGAGACTCTGAGTTCTCAAAGCCAGCTGGGTGACTGGACCAGTCACTGTCTCTCAGCCCTAGAAAGCAGGCAATGGCAAACCACTTCTGGCAGTCACCAGGAGTCAACAATGGCTCTACAGCACACACAAACACAAAAAATTTTCCTCTCAATGGATTACATTTTCATTCTTTTTTCTGTCTCAAAAAAGCAATAATGGTTATATTGGTCTAAATAGGACACCAAAACAAAATCTGGGTTTGGGTAATGCTTATATTGTACCAAACAAAATGAAACAAAACTTGTAAGCTTTTGAATTCTCCAGAGATACTACCAAAAATATATTTTCATGTCCTGCCTTTTATTTTCATATGTTTACTTTTGTCAATGAAAGGAATCGGTGTAAAGTATGTTTTCTATTATCACTGTCTTTACTGGATTGATTCTTTTTCAGTGTGAAATCCCATGTTTGGTTTTCCCACTGATTTTCAGTGTGTTATAGCTGCATTGGAGTTTTCTTCAGTATCAGTAAACTTAAGCGGGGTTCAGATGGAGTCTGAAGAAAACCTACACTTCTTACATTTCCTAACTCTTCAAGCTAAGTTCTGCATAACAAGATTTTCTAAGTACAGACATGCATCTAACGCATAATACCAACAAAATTCCAAGATGGCTTAGTAGAATATCTAATTCTATATAGATTAGATGCCCAAAAGACACACTGTGGTTGCACATTGACTCATGATGGAAAAGTCACAATTTGAAGGTGATGTTCTGAACATAAAGTTTGCTTTTGAAAAATACCTAGAAAAAGGCTGATCATCTGTAGGCATAGACAGTTAAGCAATGACAAGAAAAAATGTGTGACTAGGGACATAGAGGTAAAAATAACATGCATAGAACATGCTGTTATGTACTCCCCATTACAAAAGTATATCAAAAGTCAGATTCCTGTGCTATTTCCATGAGCAATGCAAATTACTTGCATGTTCAATTATAGAAACAATAAGGAAAATCTGCTATTGCACTTTAATGTGAATAAATACATAAAATATCTCACAATGTTGCAGCTGACTTTGCACTCAGCAATGCAGCTCCTCTGTTGGCAATTGCTGCACACTAATCCATCGCTGGGGTGCAGGAGTCTTTGGAAATGTTACACCTCTCTTGGCAATGTTCATACTAACTTGTTTGCTGCTGTATCATTTTACAGGCTCCCTTTGGTGGACTTGCTAAACAACCTTCCTTGATGAAAGAAGACATTAAAAAGTTTTTCTTTCTGTATAGCAGAGTGAGAATTATATTGAATGAATCAATTTGTGTACACAGCAGATAATCAGTGAGCACTGAGTCAGAGTGCCTTCCTGACAGATTTTTAAAACTTCTCTGCTACACCTGAACAGAGCATTTGTTTTATGCATTCTGAAATCTGAATACAAAAGCTTGTGGTAATGGATCATGTTGGCAGGATGTGTCTGGACAAAGCTTCAGTGTCTTTGATGATTCAGCAACTTGTGCAACATCAACACTAAGATGGTAGAAGCCAAATGTCTCCTTGAGCTGGGATAGCCCAGCCAATATTTGTTTGTTTGTTGCCTTGGATTTATGGTTCTGACAATCCCTGTTCATACCTTACAGTATGATAAACTTCCCCAACTTTGCATTTTCCAAGTGTGTTGGACAAAATCGTTAAGATCCCCTCAGGACACGGGCTGGGGATGATGAGAGTTGAAATCCAGCATATCTGGGGAGGGAGCAGATTGGATGAGTTAACACTATCAAGATAGTTTCAACCACATTGCTTTTTTTCCCTTTATTGTAATGTTATAAATCTTGATACATTGTATTATTTCAGTGTGGATTTCAATGCAATAATATTGGTGTAATATGATTATAAATTAAGAGCATACCATTATTTAGAAAGCTTAAAGTGTTGAAAGTAAGAAGAGAAAAAGTAAAAATTATATCAATATTAGTAGCATTTTAGGATGTCAATATTGCACATTGCTTTGTTTACGACCCTGCATTTGGAAAGAGAACTGTTTCTCCATTATAAACAAACTGCTCCCTCTTGCAGCTATTTGCATTCTTTTCCTGGAGGACTATAATACAAACATGGAAACTGGAACTTTCTCAGATCTGTTTCACACAGTGATGAATGAGACAGGAATAAAGCAATCTACCATCCAAATTAAATCTACCAGACCTAGGCTGCAAAAATTGGGATATCCACTATTGGCAGCAAAGACATACAAAAATGGTAATTCTTTGCTGTCATCTAGTATTTATCTGGATTTTTGCAGCCCAGGTCTGGGAGTCCTATTCTGAATGAAGAGAAGTGGATAGAAAGCATGATATTGCCATGGCTGTAATTTCTTAATGTGATAGGTCTCCAGGTTGGATCTGTAAACAAAAATGGAGACTTGTTACCCAAATGAGCACTTGCATTTTGTTAATGGATGATTTAATGGGGATTTTACTTCAAATTACTGATCCATCTAGTCCAACATTGTTTACATTGGCAGCAATTAACTATTGTCTCACGCATATGATCTTGCCTATTTACTGCTAGATGCTGCTCTCTCATCCTACCACCTTTCTCCTACAGGCCAAGAAATGCTGAGAAAAATCTATGTGGTAATGACGACTACTGTTAGTCTTTATCATGCACCTAAATTCTTTTCTAAATTTAAAGAAATACAGTGTTGCTCCCCCTAGTTGCTGCTTCAAGCTAAGGGCAGAACAAACAAGGAAATAATAAGCATGGAGAAGTGGCAAATGCATGGATTGATACAGTGCACTATGAGTCTTACAATTTCACCCTGTGAACCTGGCCTAGCTGCATCAAGCCTGAGATTCTGTATGCAACTCCAGAACTTAAGTCACTCCTAATCACTGCTCACCACCTCTCTCTCTCTCTCTCTCTCTCTCTCTCTCCTGTCTGTCCATCCGTCCATCCATCCATCCATCCTCTATCTATCCCCCCTCAATTTCTATAGCCACCCATCTACCAATTGAACTCTGGACAGTGAACAAAAGATAAAACATCTTGAACTGATTAAAATCAGTTGAAAGAACCAAGCCAAGGCCACTTACCAACATGTCCCACATACATATACTAGGATCCATTAACATCCCAGCCTCAACACCTGTGGGAAAAGTCGGGTCTTCATGGCCTTCCAGAAGGCCAACAGAGTCCAGGCCATCCAAATCTCCAGGGAGAGGTTGCTCCATAAGGCAGGCACCATGATAGAGAAGGTATGCTTCCTAGGACCAACCAGATGACATTGCTTCACCAAGGGAACCAGTAGTTGGACCACTCTGCTGCATCTAGTGGGATGGCCAGAATCCACCAGGGATAGGCAGTTTCATAAGTAACCTGACCCCATGCCATGTAGGGCTTTAAAGGTGACAACCAGCTCCTTGAATTGCACCCAGAAGCCTACTGGGAGCCAATGCAGCTCATGAAGCAAGAGTGTTATATGGGTGTACCACGGTGCACCCAATACTGCACCTGCCATTGCATTCTGGACCAGCTGAAGTTTCTGAATGCTCTTCAAGGGCATCCCCGTGTCGAGTGAATTGCAAAAGTCCAGTCGGGAGGTGATTAGGGCATGAATGACTTCAAGCAGTGCCTTCTAATCTAGGAACGGGCCCAATGACTCATAAGATGTATGTATGCAAAGGCCCTCCTGGTCACTGCTGTCACCTGCTCTTTGAGCAGGAATCACAATTCCATTAGTACCCTCAGATTGCACACCAACTCTGTCTGGGAGAATGTAACCCCTTCCAGAGTTAATGATGGAAGATCACTGAAATGCTTCTTGTATTGAAGCCAATAAAGGTATTTTCAGGCACAGCCTGAATTTATATCTATTCCATATTCTTAATATGGCATTCCTAAGGATGTCACTTTTTCTAGTCAGAACCATCAACTGTGTTGTGCTGTTTTAACCATGATTTCTGGATTTCACAACCAATTTCTCCATGGCTGCTGAAAGACAAACATCTCCCTTATTTTCACTAAGGGGGATGTTGTCACTCAATTTTGGCTCTCTCTCCTCTCTTTCTTGATATAGTTCCACCTTGATCCCAAGCTTTTCATTCAAATATTAAACAAGATCCTTGATGCCAAAAGAACAAAGGTTGATGTTACAAAACAGTGAAAAGGCCCCCTGGCCATAAAAACATAGTGGGGGCATTGTTGCCATCAACTCTGCAGCAAGGTCAACATAAATCTGGGTTCAGCCATGATGTGAATTCCACACACGGAGGGTACTGCTATGTGACTGTAATCACACACCATTCTCAGCCACAAATTAGCCACCCAATATGACTTAGTTTGTTGGGTGATCCCAGCCCATGTTTATGTTTCCATTTGTTGGGTTCCAGATTATTCCATTCAGTGAATAAAGTGTGGTTAAGATGAAATGTAATGAACACATGTGTATGTTTAGAACTGCACATGTAATTTTGAATATGCAGCTTTTTAAAGACAGACAGGATTTCTGCACAGACTGGATGAACTAATTCTATGCCCTTGAAACCAAATTGAAGCTGTGCCAGCCCAAACAAGTGAGCGAAGTCAGCAACCATGTTACAATATTAGTGAGTTGCAACTGTGAACAGTGATGCCAGATGGTGCTTTTTTGCGTGAGATTTTCCCCAGGAGGTGCAGGTGAAGTCAACCTGTGGCCAGGATGCAGAATGAACCCCCTTATTTTTATGATCCCCAGAATCTATTCTGATCTCACTGAGATGTACTGGATGTGTCTTTAGTGCTGCAGGCACTGATGGAAACTGCCCTCTTGTCCTATATCCTGCCTTCAGTGGAAAGCAACTCTTTTTTTCAAAAGGGGGGGAAGGAGATATTATTTTTCTCAAACTTCTTGCTCAGCCTGTCTGAACTTGGTTTTCAGAAATAAAACAAATCTTCCTTCGTCATCTACACCTACAGTATATTCCTTTTTTTAATTAAAGCTTTATTAATTTTCAAGATATAATTAAAACACAAAATACAGAATATAGGACAGATACTGTAGAATACAAGTCTAAAACAGAAACAAGAAAAACTAAAACAGTGCAGGAATAGACAGAAAAACATGTAAGTCAGGTGGCTTCTGACCTTCTCCAACACAGATATAAAAGTGCATCTACACCTATATTAAATGGGGCGTGGTGGCTCAGCGTCAGTAAGACGCCAGGCTTGTCGATTGGAAGATTGCAAGTTCGGAGGTTCGAATCCCTAGCCCTGCGTGCAGAGTGAGCTCCCGCACTAGCTGCAGCTCTTGCCAACCTAGCAATTTGAAAGCATGCAAATGCAAGTAGATGAATACTGTAGGTACCACCTTGGTGGATAGGTAACAGCATTCTGCGTGCATCATGCGGCCACATGCCTGTGGAAGCGTCTTTGGACAATGCTGGCTCTTCGGCTAACAAACGGAGATGAGCACCGGCCCCTAGAGTCAGACACAACTGCACAAATGTGCGGGGGGAACCTTTACCTTTTTACACCTGTATTCCTGTATTTCAGGTACTCAGTTTTGTCATCTGAATTCCTGGTTATTAATCATCTGTTACCTTTTAAGAAAAGAAACAAACACTGACCAGGCTTTATTTCAATGCTAGGAAATGGAAACAGAAAATAAGAGGATGGATGGATGGATGGATGGATATATGGATGGATGGATGGATGGATGGATGGATGGATGGATGGATGGATGGATGGATGGATAAAGTAGGTAGGTAGGTAGGTAGGTAGGTAGGTAGGTAGGTAGGTAGGTAGGTAGTCACAGAACACACCATACCCTAATGGAGATAGATGATAGAGATGATAGATGATAGATAGATAGATAGATAGATAGATAGATAGATAGATAGATAGATAGATAGATGATAGATAGATAGATAGATAGATAGATAGATAGATAGATAATCACACCATAGAAACCATAATGGATTTCTAATGCAATACTTACCAAAATGGCCCTATTCTGTTTTGAGTCTCCCTAAATTTTCTTGTTTTAAAAATAAAGGATTGCTGCATTACCTTTTTTTTGGAGGAGAGGAATAGCTTGAGACTTTTTCAATATATTGCATCATTATTTTTCTGGGTACACTTGTACCTATAGCACATATTTCTTCTTGCTCTCTTGTTACCATCTATTGTTGTTGGCATTGCACTGTTTGCATTGTTCCATTCATTTGGGAAAGAGAGACACACACACACTGGTGGTGATGATAAACACTGTGCCCTGTGCCCTCGGCACCCTGGGTATTTCATGCATCATGGAATTCTAAACCCATAATAAGGATAATTAGGCAAGACTCTAAAGACAGAGGCGTTTACCAGCCAGAGGAGTTCGCATTTGGGAACTCCTAGGAAATAAAAGGGGATTGTGGCTATAAACCAACCTCACTGAGTGTCTCCCCTAGGTTTTTAAGTCAGTGTGGACAGGAAAAAGGTTGGGCAGAGAGAATCAGTGTATTTATTTATTTAACAAATTTATATAGCCATCTATTTACCAATGGAACTCTGGATTTGTTGTTGTTTATTCGTTCAGTCGCTTCCGATTCTTCGTGACTTCATGGACCAGCCCACGCCAGAGCTTCCTCTCAGCCGTCACCATCCCCAGCTCCCCCAAGGTCGAGTCCGTCACCTCCAGAATATCATCCATCCATCTTGCCCTTCGTCGGCCCCTCTTCCTTTTGCCTTCCACTTTCCCTAGCATCAGCATCTTCTCCAGGGTATCCTGTCTTCTCATTATGTGGCCAAAGTACTTCAGTTTTGCCTTTAATATCATTCCCTCAAGTGAGCAGTCTGGCTTGATTTCCTGGAGTATGGACTGGTTTGATCTTCTTGCAGTCCAAGGCACTCTCAGGATTTTCCTCCAACACCACAGTTCAAAAGCATCTCTCTTCCTTCGCTTAGCCTTCCTTATGGTCCAGCTCTCGCAGCCATAGGTTACTACAGGGAATGCCATTGCTTTAACTATGCGGACCTTTGTTGTCAGTGTAATGTCTCTGCTCTTAACTATTTTATCAAGATTTGGGAACTCTGGATAGTGACCCAAAAGTAAAACATCTTGAACTGGTTAGAAATCAGTTAAGAGGATCAAGTTGAGGCCACTGTAAAAACACCTTACCAATATGTCTCCCACACACTTGCTGGGATGCCTGGGGGAAAAGCCAGGTCTTCACAGCCGTCAGGAAGGCCAAAACTGTTGGGGCTGTCTGAAACTCTGGGGGAAGGCTGTTCCATAAGGCAGGCCCTGTGACAGAGAGTCAACACTTCCTAGGACCCACCAGGTGACACTGCTCCACTGAACATGCCCACTCTGCCAGATTTAGTGGGACGAGCAGAAACCACCAGGGATATCATAGAAATTTAATACATAAAATAATAAATAATAAATATACAGTCCACCTTCCCTTAAGGGGCGTGGTGGCTCAGCGGGTAAGACGCCAGGCTTGTCGATCGGAAGATCACAAGTTTGGAGGTTCGAATCCCTAGCCCTGTGTGCGGAGTGAGCTCCCGCACTAGCCCCAGCTCTTGCCAACCTAGCAATTCGAAAGCATGCAAATGCAAGTAGATTAATAGGTACCACTTCGGTGGGTAGGTAACAGTGTTCCGCGTGCGTCATGCTGGCCACATGACTGTGGAAGCATCTTCAGACAGTGCTGGCTCTTCAGCTAACAAACGGAGATGAGCACCGGCCCCTAGAGTCGGACACGACTGCACAAATGTGTGGGGGGAACCTTTACCTTTACTTTACCACCTTCCCTTAAGCTGAGAGATATGGATATTACATTGTGCCATGCCCCTCTACTGGTTTTACATAACTCCCTGTCTTGGGGGGAGCAGGGGGAAAATCTCTCTATTTTTACACAGCGTATATTTTGTGTGGTGTTTTCAGTTACACTGATCACCAATATATTTGGTGTAACTAGGAGACAGGCACTACATGACTGTCATCCTATTTGGGACTCATCAGATGAGGATAGCAGATGTTACTCTATGAGGTTCAAACCTTCTATGTGATGTGAGATCCATATCTCTCTGCTCTGAGAGCTTATGGGAAGGTGGACTATATATACTGTTCTTATAGATTCTATACAGTATATCAGTTCCGGCAACCACTGAGCACCAGGACCCAGATAGCTCCTAAAACTAATGCACTGTACATAATCACATAAAGTGCAAAGGTTCATGAGTTCAATTCTTGGTAGAGGAACTTCTGGCTACCTACCACTGACAAGTTGCAAATGGGTCAAAACCAGTCCCATAGTGCCTGCCTCCTGGTAGTCAATGTAGCTGAAAAGACAGGGGACAGGTGGTCCCACAAGTAACCTGGCCCCGTGCCATGTAGGGCTTTAAAAGTAATAATCAGCACCTTGAGGAGCACACAGAACCCTACTGGGAACCAGTGCTGCTCATGAAGTAGCCTGCGGTCCATTTTATTAGAAGCAGGAATATTATCCTGAAAAAGTTAATTCATGCACATATCTATGAAAGTTATGCGTGCATTTTGAAGGGTTTGTTTCCAGTCCTATTTTCTATTTGAACAACCAAAAATGTTTTGGATAAAATATTTTAAAGGAGAGGATGAATACCTTTTCAAAAGCAGATGCATGGAATCAAGTCTTTCCAAAATCTGGATGGCTTCCACTCTTATTACATTCAGGAAAAAAAGCAGAAATGCAGTGTTTTCGGCAAACTCTTGGAACTGAGTACAGTAACTCAGTGCTTTCTAAAGTGCTGCCATTGGCGACACACCAACGTCGGCAGCGGCGCAGGGGCGGGGGCGTGCACGGCGGGGGGGGCGCGGGGGCGGGGCTGTGCACGGTGGTGGTGGCGGCGGCCTCCGCTAAAACGCAGAAGCGCTGATGGCGCGCTGCCGCTTCCGGGTTGTGTGGCGACACAACAGACTGTGTGTTGTGACACACTAAAGTGTCGCGACACACAGTTTGGAAAGCTGTGGAGTAACTATTGCCATTGTGGGGCAATGTTGTTGTT
Organism: Charina bottae; assembly: GCA_023362775.1. NCBI lineage: Eukaryota > Metazoa > Chordata > Lepidosauria > Squamata > Charinaidae > Charina > Charina bottae. The sequence goes on along the minus strand of JALMGJ010000001.1, from coordinate 73,119,654 downwards.
GCTTTGAATTTTATCGAACTGTTCAGATATTATTTTTATTATATGATTTCAGTTTTAATAATGGATTTGTGGATGGTTCTTATTATAGATCAAACCTGGAGTTTGATAAGTAGGCAGTATTTAAACTTGGGAAGTAAATATCTATTTTACTAAAGTATTTTAGCATTTCCACAGCCGTCACTTTTGTGGAAGCACAAAAGCCAAATTTTAACATATAAACTACTATAATAAACCACATTTTAGAACAAGCTGACAAAAGAGAAGCATTAATACCTAACAGCCCAGTTCTACCGGATTTTTTTTGTCTTTAATTTAATAACTCTATGCCTGTTTACTCAGCATTAGGGTATGGTGTGTTCTGTGACTCCAAGATAAGTATGCATAGCATTGCCAGCTTGCCTTCCAGCGCTGTTGGACTACAATTCCCATAATTCGTAGTCAGCAAGGCCAACACCAGGGGGATCCAAAGCACCGGGCGGCCAGAAAGTTTGGGAAGACAGAGAGTCTTTAGGCGGCCTTGGGTCAAGACCTTTGACTTCAGGAACGGCGGGAGGGCGGGAGAGAGGAGGAATTCCCCTCCAGCGGGCGGACGGGTGGGAGTGTCAGCTATCCCGCTCTTGGATTGGCCGGCTGCGCGGAGGGGTGGTCCCTGGTTGGAGTGAGCTCCTCCGGCGACCGGCTGCCGGCTCCCCTGGGGATCGTAATTGTCGGCGGCAGCAGCAGCCTCAGCAGCGGCGGCGGATCGAGAGCCGTTGCGGAGATCCGAGCAGCAGTCACGCAACCTGCTCCTTGAGCCGCCCGCCTCGCCATGGTGGACAGCATCTACCGGACTCGCTCGCTGGGCGTGGCAGCCGAGGGGCTCCCGGACCAGTATGCGGACGGCCGGGCGGCGCGCGTCTGGCAGCTGTACATTGGCGACACGCGGAGCCGCACGGCCGAGTATAAGAACTGGCTGGTGTCGCTGCTGCAAGGTCAGCGCTGCAAGACGGTGCTCGACGTGGCCTGCGGCACCGGGTGAGTCGCGGGGAGAAGTTGCTGGGCGGCTTCTCTGCCTTCCGTACGTCGGGAGTTTTTGTGGTAAACTAGCAGGTGGGGTCAGCTGGAAAGTATCCCCTAGATGCGGTTCCGTGCTATTTTGATCTTCACGCTGCCCCTCGACGACAGATATAATGCGCATTAAAACCGCCAGATCTGCAGGCAACCGCACTTGCCTATTATCCGGCATTGGTCGCGCGGGAGGGTGGTAGTGCTTGCCCACTTGGGAACGACCCCGTTCTGTTCCACGGGAAGAGGGGGAGATCTGAAGCTGGTCTTCCAGCTTCACTCACTTTTCTGTCTTCTTCTTTCCCAAACTCCCGATCAGGCAGGGGCTCCCGTCACCCTTGGTATCTGAAAGAAGTGAGTCCAAACTTAGCCATTACCCAGAGTGGAACTACCGTACAGTCAAGGGGATATAAACATCAAGGGCTTTTGTGGCACTCAAAAGACTTGCGCTTTGCCGTAAACGTCTGTGATTCTCTTCCACAGATGACTAACGCTAGTTCCCGACCTAAGGCTGTCTTCAGATTAGAGACCTACCATTGCATCATGCTGAGGCCTAATGATTAAAATGTCTATAGAAATACACTGTTGGGGAGCATCTTCTTTATCTTTTTAAAATAATGCCTGCAACTATTACAGTATGTGGCATTTTAGCAGAAGCTTCTTCTCTTCTCATTACCTGTTTGTTTTCTACATACTGTACATATACAAGCAATATTTGCCTAAAATAGGAATATTTTGATGCATTTATTTTATTAACAAATAAATGTTTTGTAATTTTAATGCATAGTTAGAATGCACTTTTTAATCAGCTGTACTGGGGGAATGGACTGGTTTTCCCAAGGTATTTTGCTGGCTGAGAAAGAGATTCTGTTCCCTCCTCCAAGGCAAGAGGCATCTGGACACATGGAGAATCCCAAAAGCATTTCTGCTTTTCCCCATCCATACTTGATTAATAAATCAAATTACTAACGATTTCCTGCCCTTTCATGTCAGCTAAAATCAGTTGCCTGAGATAATTGCCTCAACTTTGCCTCATGATAGGGCCCGCCTTTGCAAGGGAAGATAAGGTAGACAGAGTGTGAGTTGACAGCCGGGAAGACCCACAACAGCCATAGAATGTGAGTTGACACCTGGACAAACAGAAGTGTCAGTAGGTCTGTGGCAAGGTGGGCAACTTGGCAGCCTACAACTTCTGGTAATACAGTGAAGTCACCTAAGATGGGCGTACATTTGTTCCTATTTCTTTTTTTTGGGGGGGGGGGTGTTTAGATTTATGGGTTTAAATATGTGAAATAGTTGCATTACAAAAACTGAAAAACGGGCAGAACAAGTGCTACTGAATGTTGGCTATGCAGTCTGAGAATAGTTTGGGGGTTATAAAATGAGCAGTGGTGGGCACAAATATTGCTTATTGTAAGTTCCAAGGAAGATGGGGTCCTCTGCAATGTTAGTTCTGCCACTTCCCAACTGGATCCCTACCATGGCTGTTTAAGCCTTCTGGATGAGCTGGCAGGTGGTTGGAGTTGAGCAATAATCAATATTTTGTTGGGGAGGGAGGATTCCGTCACCTCTGAAGGAGGCTGCGGTGCACCTCCTACTCAAGAAGTCGCCTCTTCGTTTTGGACTTGTCTCCACCCTTCCTTTTTAAGGAAAGATTGTTCAGAAAGCAGTGGCCCTGCAACTGCAGAGAATCCTAGAGGAAGCAGATTATTTGAACCCTTGGCAGTCAGATTTCAGGCCAGGATACAGCACTGAAAATGCACTTGTTATGCTTGTGCAGTCATTGGGGGGGGAGGGGTTCAACTTTGTCCTCCTTGATCTCTCAGTAGCTTTCAAAACTATCAGCTATGGTATCTGTGTGGACCATTCCTAAGGGATTGGAATGGGGGGCAGGGGCATTGTCTTGTAGTGCTTCTCTTCTTTCCTGAAGGGATAGTTCCAATCAGTCTTGGCAAGAGAGGAGCGATCTGCCCCAAGGCTGCTATTTTATGAAGTGCCTCAGGGTTCTCTCCTCTCTCCACTCCTTTTTAATATCTACATGAAGCCACTGGGGCAAATAATTTGCTGACACAAGGTTTGGTATCATCAATATGCTGATGATAACCAGCTATACAGTACATCTTCTCCCTGAGCAGAACAGGTGATATAATGGAAATTAATAAAATAAATGCATCAAAAGTGCTGACCCAGTGCTCTCAGGGTCTGGGAAACAGACTCTAAATGAATTCCTTCAACATGGAGTGGCTTTGGTTTGTGGACCTGATGATTCCAGGGAAATTCCAACTCTAACTCTGAATGGGTGGTCTGCAATTTGGGGGTTCTCCTAGACTCAACAGTTTCTGCTTGAAGAACAGGTGGTAGATGTGGCTAGAAAGGTTTTGCACAGCTACATCTTGTGTGCCAGTTGTGACCATTCTTGGACCAGAAGATCCTGATCACAGTCACTCATGCCCTCATCACCTCCATTTGGAATGTGCTGTATATAGAACTGCCCTTAAAGAGCATTTGGAGGTTACCGCTGGTACAGAACCTGGCCAGATATGATGGGTGTGTCCCAATATTCTTGGATGACCGTGCTGCTTCAGGAGCTTCTTGAGTTGCCGTTTGACTTCCGTGTGCAATTCAAGATGCTGATTGTCCCCTTTAACATCCTACATGATTCCAGACCTGGTTATCTGAGGGACCACCTTCTGTATCCATCAGCCCATGCAACAAGATCAAATAGGGTCAACTTCCTCCAGGTCCCATCCCTATGAGAATGTCACATGACAGGGCCTTAGAAGGGATTTTTCATTAGCTACCCCACTCTTTGGAACCCCCTCCCAGTAGATATCCGGTCAGCTTCATCCCTCTTAAACATCAGGAAAATGTTGAAGACCTATCTTTTCTGTTTGTCACAGTAGGAGGGTATACTGTGGGAGGGCACATGACATTTGTATTTTACAAGTTTTTATCTTTTTTTATTTTGTTTTTTAAATGGGTAGTTGGGGTTTTGGATTGTTTTATATTACCACTGTTAGTTGCTTGAAACCTTTTCAGGAATGGGCAACATACAAGCAAAGTAAAATAAAGTAAACCATTTACCATTTCTTCTTGAAGTTGGGAGTATGTTCTTAAAAGAATTCATTATAACCTGTCAATATTTTTAAGTATGGATATGGTTATATCTAGTATATTTGGATGTGGATTTAAGTAATCACATTTATTTCGGGTGTCCATTCCAGTTTTCTGAATGGTTCTCTATGGTGCATTTGCCTAGACTGAGTTTGGCCAGACTTGAAATTACACCTGCTTAACTCAGGCCTTCCTGATTCAGTTGACAGGGATTCAACACAATTGTGGAATGCATGTGGTTACTTGCTGTGTTAATCCAGGTGACCATTTTAAAAAGTAATAATGTGGTAAAGGGCTAGAGGTGAGGGGAATTAAAACAGAGGAATCATTCCCACAAATACGCTTTCTGCTAATGGAACATACTCATTTTTGCTGTTTCAGGAGGGAGAAAATATTGAAATTCCCTTCCCCTCAGATTTTAAGTGAATATGTGCAGGTATCATGTATTTAGATTTATTAAGAGACATACATGTGGGAGATAATTTGTATGCAGCCTTAAGAAAGAATTTTGATATAGTATACTAGCCATTGCCCTAACTTTCATGCATGACTTTTTTTCTCTAACTACTAAAACAACTGCTAAACTTAAGTGGAGGGGATTATTACACTGAGTTAATCTAAAAAATAGTTTACTTCAGATCTCATCCCTCAAAGGGTACTTGGAAATCATTTTCTCTCTCCATTTCTGGTGCAGTGTGGATTCCATTATGCTGGTTGAAGAAGGATTTAGTGTCGCCAGTGTAGATGCCAGCGACAAAATGCTCAAATACGCCCTGAAGGAGCGATGGAACCGTCGAAAAGAAGACGCCTTCGACCATTGGGGTACTCTAACTTTTGGATTAAGAATATCAACTGATTCAGTTTCCTTCCCCAATCTGATGTACCCCAGATATGTTGGATTATAGCCTGTAGAGTTCTGGGAGTTTTGGTCCAACAAATCTGGAGAATACTAGCTTTGGGAAGACTGGAGCCAAGTATTCTTAGTTGATTCATATCCTGCTGACAGAACAAACTGTTAAAGCACTTTTATTAGTTCCAGGACATTATGAATGTAGAAAAAACAGCAGTTAGGTGCTATATTTTGGTGTGTTTTTAGATGGAAGCTAGTCTGGGTACCCTATATCTGTGTCAGATACAGGGCTGAAAAGTGCCCCCCCCATGCTGTTCTTTTTTATTCAGAGATCCAAACATGTAGAAACAAATGCAGGTTTTTATTGTTCATCTTCTGAGTTAAAAGCTCAATTATTTACACACCCTTGCATACCTTCACAACTCAATGTTTAGCTGGCCAGGCAGATTTGAGTTCCAGGAGAATTGAAGCACAACACAGAATGCTCATTCTGTCTGATGACTCCCAAGGCCAAGGATCCATATATTTTTATACCCCCTAACATGACTTGGCCACCTGTCAATGCTTGACCATGCTTATTTTGTCACTTTTCTCACACCTACTACCTCATACAGTTCACATGGAAACTATCTGTTCCTTTGGAACCATAATGTGTTGTGACTTCTTCAAACTTTTCAGTGCATGGGCTGGCCCATGAAGTCACGAAGAGTCAGAAGCGACTGAACAAATAAACAACAACAAAACATTTCCACAAGCTGCATAAGCTGAATTCTTCGTGAACAAACCTTTCTACCTTTTGGGCTTTCTTCACATATTCTACATCTTTCATACATGCCCAGTCACACAAATAATAGCATAAAGCTATACATTATCATAATATATCATGATAATGACTGAGATTATATTGCAGTGACAATATACTTGCATTAATATAGTGATATATGGTTCATTAATCAATGCAGTTGCACATATTACATTGATTAATGAACCATATATCGCTATATTAATGCAACCTCTGGCCAGGACATTAATATCTCTACTATTTAATATTTATCTGTATTGTGCTAGTTGGAGTGTGAAGCATTGACTTGGTCAGCATCTTAGCACCATGTAAAAAATAGCTGTTTTTGTTTTAGGCCCTTATACTATTGAGGTTTGAATGCTTCCAACAATAGTATTTGAGCATCTTTTCAGGTTATGTTTAAATTAGCAGTAAGTTTATGTCTTGGCAAGAAGAGCATGATGAAATATGATCAGTGGTGTTGGAGCAACTGCCAGAATGCCAATACTATAATGTGCTCCCTGCTTACATATTTGGAGTGGAGGTGAAAGAGGTGCCTATACAGTATAGTGGGGAAAGGATGGTTCCTCATCCCAGTCAAGATTTTACAGATTTTCCTCTGGAATGTATATATCCTTTATATATGAAAAACAAGAATGGAAACTAATTTGGCCTTCTGAAAGTTGATTTACAAAATTGTGACTATTGCCTGTGTCCTTTGTAGCAGCCTTTCCCAACCTTTTGGAACTAGAGTTACCAACATTTTCAGGCCATTTGGAGGGCACCAAGTTGGAGTAACTGCTTAATAATTATAGTAGGTGAAAAGAGTAATAAAACACCTGATTCACAAATCGTCAAGCCTGCAAAAGGGCTTAAGAAAGGCTGATAGCCACCTCAATAGTAAGTCAATCTATCTAGTTCAGTATTTGAACAGGGGAGCCCCATGTTGTCTATGCAACTCAGCAATTAGAGCTACAAAAGTATATTTAAAGTAATCATTATCAAAAATTCTGCATACAAGTAAAACTCTATAATGTAAGTTTATTTCCATAATGCATTGGCTTGTAGCCATTGGGTTTCTTTGTGGAGCACAAAGATTTTGCCAGACATAGATGAAATCCATTTATCCTGCTTTTGCCAACCTGGTGCCTTTCAGATGTATTAAACTACAGCTCCATGTCTATAGGTAGAAATTATGGAAATTGTAGCCCATACTTTTTTTTGTTTTTGTTTTTCTTGCCCCTAAGGCCTCAGTGATCTCAGTGGTATGGGGAAGGCCTGGTGTTGCTGTCATCACCATACAAATAAACAGCAAAGATTAACACCAGGATTAGCAACAGAGGAACAATTAGCACAATATACCCCAATCAAGGAACTATTAGTCAATCAACCAAGCAGCAAACAACAGCCCAATCAAGGAACTCCCAAGGAGTGAACAACACCCCCACCAACACAAGCAGGACAAGCCACAATATATAAACAGAGAGCAAGTCCCACTCCCTTTTTGCACTGAAGATGTTGCCTAGTCTGGCAATGAAATGTCTGCAAGAAAACAACAAGGCTCAGAGAGCACCAAGGACTCCACAATGCAAATAAACAGCACTCAGACATCTAAATTTTGTTCAATAAGCTGCTATTTGTAACAAAATCCACAGCAGTACAAAATGCAAATAAGCACTTTGATGTTGATGACTTAAAGACTGTCTTTGTAATATAATTGTAAAAGGATATCATTGTAAAATCTGTACAACACTGATTTAATAGCATTTTAACTTCTTTCTGCCACGTTTTTCTATCTGTGCAGACATACACATGAAATCCATGTGGATTTTGTGTTCTGACAAGACCATGGATTGCTGAGAAGATTCTGTCAATAAGAACATTTACACAAGCATGATTTTTCCTTAGAGGTGGGGCCCTGCTTCCACTGTATCTGCAGAAGACATACTGTACAGTACAATCAGATAGTTGTTGTTATTATTATTATTATTATTATTATTATTATTTATTACATTTATATCCCGCCCATCTCCCCCACAAGGAGGGACCCTGGGCGGTTCACAACAAGTTTAAAATCAATTAAAACAATAAATATCAATAATAAACAATAATATATATATATAGTTAACTATGTTGCTTAACATATTCCTCTAACAGGAATATATAGCAAAATTTCTCACTGGCTTCTTTCCTGCACTTTCCTTCAACTCAGGGAGCCCCACTGTCCGTCCTTGCCTCTTTGAAGTCTACTGTCATGTAATGCTGTTGGTCTGATTGAATAACCCAGTGGTGAAGATGTCCTTTCTGCACCTTGTCAGGTGTTCTTCCACCATACCCTAAGATTGCCTTCACCCATATGTACATGCATTTAAATCTGCTCCACAGAGATTACTCCTGTACCAATAGTTTAAGATTGGTTAGGTTGGTAAGCAGAAGATCCAGAACCATCTTAGAGATGGCTCAAAAGGTGTGGAACTTCTGATACTCTTAAAGTCTTGCCTGGATGAGACAAGCATTTAAGGAACCCTTTAGAACTTGTGATTCAGAGGATTATCTTTGTATGAAGCCATAGTCCCAAAAAGCAGCTTGTACAGTAAATATACTGTACATGAATTTCTCCTTGGCCATAATCTGGCAGCACTGGCTTCGTTTCCAGCTTCTTGCCTGGTTTTAGGTGATTTTTCATAACTCATTTTGGTTTATGGACCAACAGCACTTGCCATTCCCACTGGGTCACTGTCAGTCTACTGTAACCCAAAATAATTAGGCCTCTTAGCAGAGTAAGTCTGCAACTCAAGCAGTACAAACTTATAGAATCTAATGAAAAACAATTAGCTCAAGGACAAACCCAGGTCATTATTTCACTTATGATCCCAACAACAAAGCCATGTGGTATTTAATGAAATTTGCAGAAGCGTCAAAGATGCGAGTCCACAGAAGAATCTGAAAGTTACATAGAAAAAACTGGATGGTGGTAGGAATTGGCCCACAGTGGTTACAAAGAACAGCTTTACAATGATCGGGAGAATCTCTGGATAGAAGCAGCCCCTGATCCAGAGGATTAAATACTATCACAGGTGCAAAAGTGCCCCTGGGACATTCACAAGCCCAGCATGCTGTAGAAAGCTCAGTATTTCTTTCTTAGCCATTACATCTAGTAACAGTAAGAAGACTTCATGAAATAAGCTTTCCTTTGGTGGGACTGGAATGGAAGGGGGAAAGTGTAGAAGTGAGGGATTAATGTTTTACACCAGACAAGCTGTGTCATAATAGAGGGTCACATTTTAAAAAGTGTGGGGTTAGCTTCACACATTATGCTAAAGATACGGCTTGTTTTAACCCATAGTTTATTACATAAACTGCAATGGTTCAGTTCATACAACATACTAAACCACAAGCTATGGTGTTCAAGATACAATGGTAAAACCATGTAGCACCACAAGTTTAGCCTGTTACATGAACTAAGGTGGCAAGCTGATAATTTTCACTTCCATTTTGCATGGGAAACATAACATCCTTTCTTGCCTAGACAGATCAGGCATGATGAGGAAGCAGAGGTTAAGTTAAATGAAGTGCATCCTGTGCTTTTCTGTTCTGCAGTAATTGAGGAGGCTAATTGGCTCACCTTGCCACAGGATGTACAGAAGCCTGGCGAAGGCTTTGATGCTGTCATCTGCTTAGGGAATTCTTTTGCCCATCTTCCAGATTTTAAAGGTGAGTGTCAAAAAAGATTGTTGTATAGAGGTCTCTTGCATTGTCAATGCTATAGAAAGGGATAATCTGAGACTTTTCCATAGTCCACACAGAGGTTTACTTTGACTTTGAATAAACAAAAATACTTCCTAGCAGAAATGATAAGTAACTTATTTAAATATTAAACTAGAATTAATTGTTGGTCTTTATGCTGTAACAAAATTCATATTTTTTCACATAATTTGTTTACCTTCAAAACTCCTGTTGAAAATCAGTTCAGCTAAGGAATCCAAGTGGTTTAAATATTCTTCCTGGTATGGATACAATGGATACAATGATAGGAAATATTTTAGTTTGCAGATTCTATCCAAATTTTGAGCACTTTTGGACCCATTACATTTTGTATCTTTTCCCTCCAGGCTAGTGCTAGGGGGAATTGATAATCTGAATCTCAATATTGAATTTGTAAATTAAAAAAAATATTGAAGTTTACCAGATTCTAACTTTTCACAGCTAAAAAATGTGAAGAACAGATGATACAAGCCACATGCTCCATAGACATGCTCTCGATTAAAGCAATGCTAATTATTTTGGGCAAGGGCAGCTCCAGAAAACTAGTTTTGGGGGGCAAAGGGGTGGCTATAAGGGTAGTGGGGGTTTTGTTATATAACTTAAGTATAAATATTCCATTATCGGAGAGCACTAGTACCCAGAATTTAGGTGGTGTTGCTTTGATAATCAAGCATGAAAATCTATGTCCAGGGTAGCCAGAGGTTCCTCTGGTTTGAAGGCAGAGAGCAATCTAAAGGGAACAGGAAGGAATTTAACTCAAATTCTGTACCTACCCGTAGGTGACCAGGGTGTCCATAAACAGGCTCTTAAGAATATTGCCAGCATGGTTCGTCCAGGTGGCATTCTTGTCATTGATCACCGTAACTATGACTACATCTTGGAAACAGGTTGTGCCCCTCCTGGGAAAAATATCTACTACAAGGTAATGCTAGAAATAAGCTCTGCCTAACCTTTTGTGACAGTGATGATAAAACGTCTTAAAACAGCAAAAACACCTCTGTTTTTATAGCTTCTCAGAACTAATTATAACAGTACAATACCATATTATAGTACAATACCACATATTTCAATGTGATCCTTTTAAAAAAATCTACTTTCATGTGGATATAAAGGAAATGTATCAAACAGAATCAGGCAGTACCAAGTTACCTGACTGTTAAGGTATCTAAATAGAGATACCTTAATATTCATAATATTACAATAAAGATGGAGAAAGAAATCTGTCCCTGTGTTGCTCCCAGAGATTCTGTTATACCTGCTAATTCCTTTGCTAGAGCTGGGTGGGAATAGATCAGTTAGCAGAGCATATACTTTACAGTCTCCAATTAAAAGGATATGAACACTGACTGACCTCTGACATTAAAGCACTGCTGCACCAGAGTAGATAGCACTGGAAAAGACACAGGAAGCTGTCTCATATCAAGATGTACATAATGCTAATTAAATTGTTAGCTCATAGTTTTCTAGTCTCATATCCCTTCCAAACATTGACATAATTACATATCAATACAGGCATACCTCAGAGATATTGTGGGTTTGGTTCCAAACCACCGCAATAAAGCGAGTATCGCAATAAAGTGAATCACATGCATTTTTTGGTTTCCCAGTGCATATAAAAGTTATTTTTACACTATACTGTAGTCCAAGGCTTTCCAAAGTTTTCCTGCGGCGACACACCAACCGCCGTTGGTGCGTCGCCGCAGGAAAACCCGGAAGTGCCGCCGTTGCAGCAGCGCGCAAAAACCCAGAAGCGCTGCTGCCGCTTTCAGGTTTTTGCGCGCCGCCATTGGTGCGTCGCCGCGAGAAAACCCGGAAGCGCTAATGATGATCAGCGCTTCCGGGTTGTGTGGCGACACACCAGACTGTGTGTGGCGACACACTTTTGTGTTGCGACACACAGTTTGGAAAGCTCTACTGTAGTCTATTAAGTGTGTAATAGCATTATGTCAAAAAAACCCCCCACAATGTACATACCTTAATTAAAAAATACTTTATTGCTAAAAAAAATGCTAATCATTATCTGAGCCTTCAGCGAGTTATAATCTCTTTGCTGGTGGAGGGTCTTGTAAAAAAAATGCAGTATCTGAAGTGCAATAAAATGAAGCACAATAAAATGAGGTATGCCTGTACCTTACAGATGAAGCTACTCAGCTGAGAACATTGTAGAGTTAAATGTAGACAGCAAGATGATTAGAGTGCTCATGAAGGCATAGATCTAATAGTAAAAATCTCTCATCCTAGTCATGAGCTTTAGAGATTGGAATTAGATATTTGACTCCAAGCATAGAATCTTAGCAGCTGAGGCTCTGATCCCTAACATAAGCCTGTTGTCAATGCAAAAATCAAAACTGAAAATCTCCAGCCAGCACTTTTCTATGGCAGCATTGTTCTATTACTACTACAACACGGCACTTTTTTCTCCAGAGGGGATATTGGTGACAATAGCACAAATATAGTTGAGCAATAAGTAATTAACTACCCATGGGCATTCAGTGCAGGGTGCAGGCTATGGTATAGCCAGAAGGAAGAGGAACTAGCAATGTTACACATTTTTTACTTGTGTCAAGCAGAATAGAGAGAAAAATAGGTTTATATGGCAGTAATGTTGGTTATGCAGTCTTGGGCTGGCTTAACAGTGAATAAGCCACCAAGGAACAAATGCAGAAAAACAAACACAGAGGACTAGCTATTAATTCCCCTCCACTTCTTTCCCAGAGTGATTTAACCAAGGACATTACTACCTCGGTTCTCCTTGTGAATAATAAACCAAATATGGTGACACTGGACTACACAGTGCAGCTCCCACATGAAGGCAGTGATGGAAATTCAGAATTAAGGTATGTTCTCGTTGGAACCCATATTGTATCTCCACTTTATCTCCACTTTGGTAACCAGGGTTAGCACAGCTAACCATTTGGCATGAGGTCAGAGCACACAGGTGCCCTGGATTTATTTATTTATATTTATATGATTTATATAGCTGCTCATCTCATACAAGTGACTCTGGGCATCTTACAAAGATTAAAACACAGAAAATCCACCACATATAAACTCCCAGTGCCCAAGAATAAACAATAACCCCACTCACATCCATAACAACAGAGCTCATCTACCCACCTGATCAAATAAATACCTGGGGAAGCAGCTAGGCCTTTCAATGACTTCATGTTTACATACCATACTGTACCTACCCATGAGATCGCCGAGGCTTTCTCATCCCTAAGAACCATCGAATTAACAGGTATCAAAGACAGGGCCTCTTTACACTATTTTAACCCTATGAAACAGCACATGTACATTCAGTTTGGACCTTTTGGTGTGTAAGTTTATATTTCTTGATTTGTACTGATATAAGGGGAGAGTAAGGTTCCCTCCATCCACTAATAATTATTAATAAAAACTATCCTGTTTTCATAATTAAAAATCATCTCAAAGTAATTTTGATTTATATCAGAGCTTTTTGACCAGAATCCCCAAAGGATCTTGCATTTCCATAAAAAATCTTGCATGCATGGACAAGCCAGTCTGCCTGAACTGGGAGTGATTTAAGTGGAAAGAGGGATTGGGAATAGCCAAGTTCAGTACATTAATTCTTACATTACTTTGTCTCTGTATTAATATATTCCCATGTTTCTGTTACTTAGCTATTAACACAATTTTTCTGTCTTTTACCAGTCAGTTCCGTCTCTCTTATTATCCTCATCGTCTGGAGCCTTTCACAGAACTATTGAAAAATGCATTTCAAGGCCTATGTGAACACACCGTCCTGGGGGACTTCAAGCCTTACACACCAGGCCAGCAGCCTGGCCCATGCTATTTCATCCATGTAGTGAAGAAAACTGGCTGAGACCTCATCAACGGACTACTCTAGCAGTCATATGGGGTCTTTTCAGTGGGTGGCGAGGCGCAGAACATGTTCAAGCAAGAATAAATATGCATAAGTACTACATGAACCGAAAAGAGATTTGGAAAATTCGTCTCCCCCAAGAATCCAGTCTAATTAATCCACTTGAGGAATGAAGAGCTCAGTGACCTTGGAGGGAAGGAGGTGGAGATAAGATTGCTTTGCATCTTAATCTCAGTTGCATAGTTGGCTAAAGTGTACATTGTTCTCTCTTGGTCTTTCCCCCCTTCTTTTGCTGAAGATGCCTGAATAATTTGCATCTATGTTAGACTATAGTGATTGCAGTGATGGGTGTTTCTTCAAGGGCTGGGAAGAAAGGAAAGAGGGGAAAAAAACCCTTATTTCATGCTTTATTGTGTCTGGGGAATCAGTGCCCCTTCAGATTAACTTGGACTATATTCCTTCTCCCTGCCTACTGCCTGCACTAGCTGGAGCTGATCAGGACTGAGTCTAACAGAGTGTGAAGGGCATGCGCTTCCAACACCGTATGAGATTCTTGGACCTCCTTATGCAGGAGAGTCTCTCTAATACGGAATTCTAAGGTACGCTTGCCATTGTGCAATCCCAGTTCATTTTATTGGGAACTTGCAGTCAAAAATTATCCTAAACCTGTCAAAAATTCTTCATAAAGGAACAGGGCCTAGAACAAAGACATTTATTTTTACTATCCACTGATGCAAGAGCCTTTTTTAAAAAGTACCCTCATTAGTAAGAGCAAAACCTTCATTTATTTTTGCACAGCTCTATAGTGATGGGAAGAGGTGGCAGAGAACTATGATTTCATTTTAGATTGACAGTTTCAATCTTAACATATGTAGGGGTTGCCTGAATTCCAAATTTCTTGCTCTCTGAATTTCCAGAGATGTAAAAGGTTAAATAATTCTTAAAACTACCTCAAAGCAGAGAGGAGCCAGTATGTGAGCAAGAGCAGCTGTAGAAAACGATCATATTTTATCAGTTGCTGCCCTGGAGTGAGAGTACTTAAAATCTGAGTACTGCCGATTGTCTCTCCACCTCAGACCCAGAAAAAGACCACACACATGCACACACGCACATACCCTATTTCACATTTATGGAGAAATAATAGATTCTCTCTTAATGAATTAAATAGCATTCCTGTTTTCCAGATAAAGCAATTCGGTCTTTATTTAGATATCTTTAAATACTTATAGCCATTTCCCTCAGAATTCAAAGGCTCAGGTTATTAGTGTCCCAAGATTTCCTGTCTGATGTTGACCACCTTATATAAGCAATGGCCCAAGCATGAATGAGGATTGATTTGCAACACATCCTATGCAGCTGAACATCAGTCTCAGTTCCATGGCTACAACTCATTTTTCTAACTCATCTGAATCCACCAGATGGTGACCGAGTCATTGCTATTTCTTCAACGGGAACAATGTTCTCATGCCAACTTCTTTCTGCATTTTTGGGGTTATATGGATATTTCTTTCTCAGTCATGTTTGTTTCAAATCAAGCAGCAATTTTCTGCTGGATCAATTTGTATCTATGCAGCTCCGTTTCAGAAACAGAAGGCTGTAACCTTGTTGCGGCTTGTACAAAATCATCCATGGTAAGAGTGAATTCTGATCTTTCTGTATCCAGACCTGGAGAAAAAGTAAAATGGTTCAAATCAAAATCCTTTTGGACATGTCACATACTGCATGTCACCCCGGGATTGCTCATGGCTAGGCAAGATGATAAAAATATATATATCTTCATTAAAAATATGTAAATAAATGTTGCTGGCTTAAATATTCTCCCTTTGCTCATGCTTAAATCAGTTTATAGGTGTTGCCTCTTATCATATGTCTAATCCGCTCATGCCTTACACTGAATAGGATATCATTTCACAGGCAACTTAGTATTTCCCTAAAGAAGCCAGTAACCTTAAAGGATCAGTAAAACTTAACCTGCAGCACTAGCAGTAACAAACTACACACAAGAATACAACGGAAATAATAAATATGCTACAGCCCAGAAATAAGGGATGCAAAACAACGTATTTGTTCTCCAAAGTGTGTTGCCTGCTTTTCCATGCCAGCCTACATGTGTAACAGAGAACACGTTCTCCTAATTTCTATTAATAGTTTCCCAGCTTCTCTCACAGATTTATTTGGAGATTAAATCCCAATCCAATTTTCTAGTCTACTATTCAACAATGTTTCATTTTTTTTCTGGTTACAAAAAAACTATTTATTTGATTTATGTAGCTGCCCATCTCACAGCCATGACTCTGGGCAGAATTATAACCAACAATTAGAACAATAATCCAAATAATAAATGTTTGAGGTTGCAAAAACCCCCACATTCCCATTTATAATAAAACATCATCAGCCAGCAGAGTTCAGTCAACCTCCCAACCCATACTCCATGGGGAACAGCCAGGTCTTTAGTGCCTTGCAAAGGCCAGCAGGGTCAGAGCCATCTGGATCTCTATACTGAATGCAAGCCAGAGCTTTGCAAAATACTTGATCAAATTTTAATTTGTGTCTGTTCATTTCCATACATACAAGTTTTAAGTATAGATGATAAGCATTTGAGCCATCCAGCTTGGTTCCTTACCTTCTTCTATCCATTCCACTTTTCTTCTGATAGCAAACATCATGGCATCTGAGCAGAGTGCATACAAGTCTGCTCCTGTTAACTGTGCAGGGCATTTGTCTAGGATGCTAACGAGACTCACTGATGGTTCCATCTTAAACCTGTCAGGAAAGGATATTGTCAAGGGTTTTAGTGTCATAGAAAAAGGAAACGCCATTAGAATATAATCTTGAGAACTGTGGGCAGAAATATTCCATAAACCACAGGTTCAGATGTATAGCAAACATTGGGGGTTTATTTAAATATTGTGGTTTGCTTAAATTGACAGAATGAGTTAAGCCCCATATGCCAGAGCAGGCAGGAAAGAACATTCAAGTTTAACACTTATTCACAATCCTCCAGAACACGTTTTAGAGCATCATCTAAACATGGGTGATGTACATACCGATATAAAAATATATTGAGGACAGAACCATCCACTCAGCAGATTTATCTCTAACAGCTGAATATGGAGTTCAGTTACAATAATTACTAAAGATATCCATTTTTTCTCAAGAATTGTAGTCTTCCTTTTGGTACTGTTACACATTACAACAACCAGAAACAGGCACTTACTTTCTGGTGATGGCACTCAGTACTTGCAGCTGAGAATCTCGGTCTTCATTTATACCTACATAAACCAACTTATCAAATCTGCCAGGGATACAAAAAATATTTTTTACAGTTAAAATAAGGCACCCAGCTTACATATAACACTCCCAGATCATACATGCACACCCAGCATCTGACAATTTGTCCCTACTTTGGTTTACTGGTTTTTATTCAATCAATCAATCCTTTATTACGGTCACAGACCAGAATTATAAATGCAATACATTAAAATACATTAAAATACAAAATACATTAAATGAAATGAGCGAAGCTTAATAATATATTTGCAATTGTCAATGGGCAGTGCAAGTCTGCCTTATTTTGCAGACTGTATAGCAAAATTTAGCTACATTCAGGGAGACTAAATCATTCTGATCAGTTAGCAACAGTTGGACATAAAAGGGATCAGAATTTCCTGGATATTTTATCAAATGAGGAGTTATTAAGTGGATTCGTGAGTCCTTATAATATATACAGTATAACAGGACATGTGCTATAGTTTCAATAGCCCCTTGTCCACAGGGGCACAATCTCAGCTCGTACGGAACTTTTTTGTATCGGCCCTCCAAAACTGCTGTAGGGAGAGCATTACAGCGTGCCAAAGTTAATGCTCTCCGAAATTTGGAGAGAGTTATGAGAGTTAGGTATCTCGCTGGCTTGTAAGAAAAAACTTGATTGCCCAGAAAAACGTTTTTAGGCAAAGCAGACTGATCCTGCTGAATTTCCAGGTCTTTGATACGCTGCTTGAATTCACTAAGTGCACGCTCATAACCCATCATTAAGAAAGCCTCACTAGAAAAGCCGAGATGTTGTATTTTTTGTAGGATTGACCTGAGCCATACTGATTTGTAATTATTTTTATTCAATATACTTAGAATAAGTACAACCTCATGTACTTCACCTCAATAAAACTGTTGCCTGTAGTAAACATTAATTACTATACTACAATAAGGTTTTCCATTTTCAGTACTCTCCCAACATCCCAAATGAAGTCTTACAGATTCCTAAATTATATATTCTGATTACCTGCATCACCAAGTGTATCTATATATTGTGGTGTTTTTATTTATTTATTTAACAAATTTATATATAGCCACCCTTCTACCAATGGAACTCTTAGAACTCCCAAAGTATCCCAGAGGTTACCTATTCTAAAAAAAAAACACCCCACTATATTAGGTTTATTTATTTTATTAACACATCCAACAAAACTAGGCAAGGAAGAATAAATTAACAACAAAATAAGCATCTCAATTTTTAGCCACTTTGGGCAGCTAAGATGCTATGTTTGCAGATCTAAGGAGACAGGAATATTATCCCAACCCTATAACTTGATAGAAGAAATAACGAAAGCAAGTATAATGAAAGAGGTAAGTTGAATACTATGCTAATCTAGCGTTATCCAAAATACTCTAGAAAGATACATGATTATAATAGCAGACACACAGAGAAAATTGTGAACCTTATACCTGCCTGGCCGGAGTAAAGCAGAATCCAGCAGATCAGGTCTGTTTGTAGCTCCGATAACAAATACATCTTGAGAAGAATGAAGCCCATCCAGCTCTGCTAGTAATTGAGATACAACTCTATCAAGGGAAACATTTTAATATGCTGTCATCAATCTTTGTGGATTCAGTGAACTTGGTAATTCACTTAAAAGAGCAGATACACAAATATCTTACTTAGTTATGTACCCAGCCAAGTTCAAAATATCGTAGTAGTAACAGCTGTATACTATGAACACATAAAATAGCATGCCCTGAAAAGCAATTCAAACAGGTAAGAAATATTTATATAAAGCATTGTATACCACCTATTTAATATGTATCAAGATAGTTTACAAGGATACAATAGTAACTAAAGGTAATTAAAATACAACAGTACAGATAGTCCTCGTTTAACAACCCTAATCGGGACTGGAATTTCTGTTGCTAAGCAGTCATTAGGTGAAACATCATGTGACCGCACCACTTAGCAACGGCAGTTCCGGTAGTCCCAGTTGCAGTCATTAGGTGAGGACCTCACACTTCTCCTGCCCTGCACGAACTGCCGGCTCTGTTCTGCTGCCTCCTCCCCAGCCGGGCCGGGTGACCTCCCTTCGGCAGATGAGGCTCCACCACCCTACCACGTGGGCCACACCCTGCGCCTGGATCCCAGGCCAGCAGCGGGAGGAAGATGGCGAAGGTCAGCTGGGGGCAGCGGGGGGCAGCAGGGGTAGGTGGTGGCAGCGGAGTGCAGGGTTGCCAAAAGGGCAGAGATGGGGGAGATGGGTTGGTGGGGGAGTTGAAGTGCACGCTGTGGTTCAGTCCTGTATAATCTATTAAGCTCCTTGGATAAGGAGTGAAACGTTTCTACTGAAAAAATAGAAATCCAGTTGACATGATTCAAGCCACAGGCTGGGGTTGTAAATGCGGGCCAGTTGCCAAGTGCCTGAATTTTCATCATGTGACCACGGGGGCATTGCAGTGGCTGTAACTTCAAGGACCAGTCATAACTACCATTTGTTCAGTGCCGTCATAACTTTGAATGGTCACTGAATGGTTATTAAGAGAGGACTACCTGTAAAATAAAGTGACTCTGCCAAGTCAGTACTCTGTGATCAAAAGAGGAGGGAAGGGCTGTAAAAAGTAGGTTCATTGGCTGCATATAGCCTTGGGACTCCAGGCTGCCTCTGTCCTGTATAATCTATTAACCTTCATAGGAAACTATCCTAATCACCATCCCTGCATGTGGGGTTCCTTGTCTTGCAATGCCCACATTCTCTTTCAAACAGCAGCCAAGAATTAACCTGAAATAATCTTAATGTTTGGAGGTGAATTCAGAAACTCTGGAGATCAACATTTCTATGCATTAGATACACAAAAAGTTGTGACATGGGAACACGAAGTATAGTATTCTTACAAATGCCCAGGCTTAAGAATCCTTGTCAGGTATTACATTATATATAGGGTGCACTAACAAATACTGATTAGAGAAAGTGAACTGATTCAGAATGCAGTTGTCTAGCTATTAAAACTGGTTTCTGAAGAGCCAAACTTATTTCAGTGGAGCTTAAATATTTACAGTAAGTTTTGTGAGACTTTTATCCTTTGCTGCTGAATTTGCTATTTGTTTTATTAAACAGACTACAATATAAATATTAACTGCAACTGCATTGGAGGCCAGCATTTGGTAGAAGATGAATATAATACATTTAAACACATTTTAACATGTTCACATAATCTAGAACTAAGTCCTGGTATCCAAGTTCAGGCACATAAGATATGTGCATAATGAAATAGACACCCCTGCTCTTTTAGAATGTACAATGGGGGGGGGGGGGCAAGGACCAGTTTCTATGGAATGCCTGCCAAGAACACTATACTGAGTATAGACAGGGAAATGTTTTAACGTTTGCACAGGGGGAGTTAGGGAGGCCACTTATAAAATCAGTACTGTGCAAATCGAAACAGGAAGCTAATACTTCAGCATTAAGAGCTGATGGCAAGCACCACTCACCTGTCCATCACACCCCCTGAATCCCCACTTCGTCCACGACTGGGGGCCAATGAATCAAGCTCATCAAAAAAGATAATGCAGGGAGCAGCTGCCCTAGCTCTGGCAAACACTGAGGAAAGAGACAGACAGTACTCAGATTGCACATTCACATTAAAGCCAGCAACATATATATTAATTACCAAAGATAAACTATTCTGCCCCCTTTACCTTTTACCTAGGGAGAGATGCGCATTGAGACACATGCTGCCATTATAAGCACAGGAAGATCAGACTTCACCACAGAATGTCTGAAAAATGGAGCGAATTTGTCTTCCTTAAACAGAGAGGGAGACAGGCCCCTTTGACTGGCCCACCCCAATAGGGTTCCAGAGAGAGCTTGGGATGTTCCCTGAAGATCTGGTGGGCGGTTCAGCCGAGGCCCTAGTCCCTGCCTGGAATGGGAGGGGGGCTGGGGCCTTAGATTGTATCGCTCCTATGTGGCCTCTCTCTGTGCGCCAATCCTGGAGTGCGCCTTGGTTTACCAAGGGGTTCCAGAAGATGAAGAGCCAGAAGAGACACCTGGAGCACCACTGGAGGAAGACTTGAAGTGAGTCTGACTGGACATGGGTAAGAGCCCATATTAGGGATTACCTCATGGAGATAAGGGTGGTGAAACATTAGTATTTCTCCACCTTTATTGCATCCACTAATAGTCATCCAGCAGCTCTGTTTAGGGTGACCCTTGGAACATCTGTTGAGCCACTGTGAGGATTATTCAGGCTATCTGATGGATAAATCTGACTGAGCAGGGCAGGCTGAGGTGCATCGGGCATGGTCTGGGAATGTGATCTGGAATGGGCTTGAACCAGTGACCCCCGAGGAGCGGACAGGGTTCTCTGTGCTGTCAGCTTGGCCACTTGTTTACTGAACCTGGGTCCCTCCTGGGTTGTAAAGGTGGCCAGGGAGGTGACCCATAGTTGGGTCCAGGCCATGGTGTCAGCCTCTCTAAAGGAGGGGATGGTACCTCATGCCTTGAAAGAGGCAATGGTGCGCCCCCTCTTCAAGAGGCCATCCTTGGACCCAAAGGTCTTCAACAACTACCAACCAGTCTCCAACCCTCCCTTTGTGAGGAAGGTTGTTGAGAAGGTGGTCGGTCAGCAGCTGATGAGAATGTTTCCTGGAGGAAACTGATTATCTAAACCTTCAGTTGTGTTTCAGGCCAGGATTTATTACTGAGACAGCCTTGACTGCACTTGTTGATAACCTGTGGCAGAGATCCATCCTTGTGCTACTTGACCTCTCAGCGGCTTTCAATACCATTGACCATGGTATCCTTCTGAGCCAGCTCTGTGGGTTGGGGATTGGTGGCACTATTTTATGATGGTTTATTTCTCCAGAGCCAGTTCCAGTCAGTGTTGGTTTTGGGGATGAGATCACTCCCTAGGCCTCTTTTGTTTGGGGTGCCCCAGGGTTCTACTCTCTCCTCCTTTTACATGAAACTGCTGGGTGAGGTCATCTGCTGGTTTGGGGTTTGGAAGCATCAGTACACTGATGATACCCAACTATATCTTTTAACCCCAGGCTGGCCAAGTGAGGCGGTCGAGGTTCTGTCCCAGTGCCTGAAGGCTGTGCAGGTTTGGATGGGGAGGAACCGTCTCTGGCTGAATCCTACCAAGACCGGGTGGCTATGGATGTTTGGGCCACCAAGATCAGAGGATATTTCATATTTGACTTTGGATAGGGTAGCACTTCCCCCTTCAAAGTTGGTGCACAATCTAGGGGTCTTCCTGGACTCACAACTCCTGCATGAAGAGCAGGTAGCGGCTATCACCAGGAAGGCCTTTGCACAAATTTATCTGGTGCACCAGTTGTGCCCTTTACTAAAGCAGGGGGCCTTTCAGACAGCACTCATGCCCTAGTCACCTCATAGCTTAACTACTGCAACACGCTCTACATGGGGCTACCCTTGAAGAGAACCCAGAAGCTTCAACTGGTCTGGAATGCAGTGGCAAGAGCAGTGATGGGCACACCTCAGTATGCCCATGTAACACCTCTGCTTGGAGAGCTACACTGGTTGCCAGTTTGCCTCTGGGTGCATTTCAAGATGCTGATTGTTAGCTATAAAGCCCTACATGGCACAGGGCCTGGTTACTTGAGGGACTGTCTGTCTCCCATACTATCTGCCTGGCCAATTCGATCTTGCAGCATTGGCATGTTCCAGGTTCCTTCAATTAAACTATGTAATTTATTGGGACCCTGGAAGCGCACCTTCTCTGTAGCAGCACCTGCCCTCTGGAGTGAGGTTGCCCCTAAAATCCAGATGGCCTCCACTCTGGCTCTCCACCCAGGCCTTTGGCGAGGGAGACTCCTCGCTTCATTCCATCTGGTCTACAGCGCTTGGATCTTTTATCTTTTTTAAAATGTTTATTGTAACAAAATAAAATTTTATTGATGTGAAACGCCCAGAGCCGTTGGGAATTGGGCAGCATACAAGTTTAATAAATTATTAGTATTATTAAACAGCTGCTTGGAGGCAGGCAGACTAACTAACTACAATGGTCACCATGTCTGTTCCACCACCTACTGTCCTTGCTGGGCATACTTTTCTTAATTTTTTCTGTTCTCCTACTTAATATGATTTGAAACGTAAAATGCAAGTTCTTGAAACTGGCCTTTTGCTAAAATGTTTGCACAGTATGACTATCTCGGGGAAGCATGAATATCCATTCCTTAATTCTAAATATTTTATGCCTCTTTTCCTGCAGCAGCTTTCCAGAATGGATCACAACGAAAGGTTAAAATTATCAGCATTAATAGATTAAAAAAATAGATATTTGTTTCCTTGATTTATATCTTGATTTTCCTTCAGGAGGTCGGCAGTGTACATAGTACTCCCTCCTCCAATTTTTCCCCACTACAACCCTGTGAAGTAGATTAAGCTGAGTGTGTGTGACTGGGCCAAAGTCACTCAGTGAACTTCCATGACTGAGGGTGAACTTGAACCTGGGTCTCCCCAGTTCTAGTCCAATACCTTATCTGCTACCAAAACAGTCTGAAAGGGAAGAACAAAAACAGTGGAAGACAAGCAACCTGTGTCACTTCATAGGCCTTGCCTGTAGGGCAGTGCAGCTACCTGGATATGAACTGAACATGTTATTCTGAGTGTAAGAAGGTATTGACACAGTACTATCAGCAACTTCTTAAAGAGGCTCTATTATTTCTTGGGATCTGCTGAGCGATCCCAGGAAAATGTGTCTTTAATTTAAAGAGGTGCTGATCAGTACTATGTGCACATCCCCACATACTCTGAGTCACCTTCCCTGTTGGGGTTTGAATAAATACCCAGAATTTACAGATAGATTAATTAAACAGGAGAGGTAAATAGGTGAGAGGTAATACTTTCTGCAAGTCATTCAATTAGCAGCCATTGTTGAAGTAAGTGGTGACACATACTGCAGCTGATATAGTTTAAGATGGGTGTGGCAGATAATTTGTTTGACCTATAACGTGATTGGTTGATATTTGTATAAAAGTAGAGAAGTTTGGGTGTTCATTCCTTCTCGTTACTATCTTCTCATCGGTATCTGTGTTGGACATTATTGGACTGTATTGTACTACGTATGTATATTGAGTAAATAGATTATTTTATCTAATCTCTTGTGAGTGTCTGCTTACTCAATAGAACGTATTGCTCTGCGGTCTAGAAGGAACATTGGCAGCCCCAGCGCTGTGTACTCTGACATTCCCCCTTCAAATTTAGAACACTGCACAGCCCTATTGTGGATGTTGGAGAGGCTTCAGAATATAGCTAACCATTTGGAGACAGCCACAGTTAAAGACCTCATATTAAAACAAAACAAAACTTTCTCATGTGTTATCCTACCTTCCAAAAAATAATTATGGGTTAAACTGAATTTCATAATTGATCAGTGTAATTATATAAACTATTTTATATAATTTTTTCTTTAACATTCTGTGTATTATGATAAATTCAGCACATGGTAAAAAAAAAAGTATCTACTTCCCTTTTCTCTTTTTACATTCCCTCCTAGCCTGGAATTGCCTTCTGCCTTTAATTTTTTTTTGCTCATGTTAGATTGATTTCCTTATATTCCCAGACAAAGCTTTTGCCCAGCTTTCATTCATGGCCACTGCCTCACCATGCTATAAACTCATAATGAGAATCATTTTCACTTCTTCACTGTCTTTCCTATGTGGCTGAGGATGGTTTACATTAAAACTTTAAGTTAAATGCATAAGACATACAGGTAGTCCTCATTTAGTGACTGCCTTGTTTAGTGACCATTTGTAGTTATAACGGTGATGAAAAAGTAAATTTACGACCAATCCTCACATTGATGACCTTTGCAGGTCTGTAAATCAAAGGAAAGCTGAAGAAAAATAAATACAGTTGTGGTTTCACTTAGTGGCCACTTTGCTTAATGACCGAGTTGCCGGTCCCAATTGTGGTCGCTAAACGAGGACTACCTGTACATACAATTTAAATACATAAAAAAGCAGATTAAAATCAACATAGAACTTTATTTATTTATTTATTTATCAAATTTTGTCACCGCCCATCTCCCCTTTCAAGAGGGACTCTAGGCGGTCTTATATATGAAACACATTTAAATTACTAAATATGATTCAAAGACAGGCTGAAAAGCTGGACCTTCAAGGATTTCTTAAGGATTCTAAAGAAGATAAGACTCCTGACACCTACAGAGAACATGTTTCACAACCTAGGAGCAAGGACTGAGGAGGTCTGGCCCACATTACAACAGACAAGCTGGGGGAGCCCAAAGATGGACTCTCCTGACAATCTCAGTAAGCACTGGGGATACTGCAAGGAAAGGCATGTTCTCAGCTACTTAGGCCTGGGTTACCTGAAAGCATGCCTCTCTTTGCAGTATCCCCATTTAGCACTTTAAAGGCAAATAATCAGTTTTGTATTTCAGTAGGAAACCTATGAGCAGTCACTGCAACTGAACAAGAATAAATATTGTTCTCTTTAAGTAGCCCTAGAAACTTAATCAGGCTGCCACACTTTGAACTAATTGAAGTTTCTGAACTACATACAAACGCAGTATTACGTTCAACACATTACACCAATCTAGTTTCAAAGTTACCAGCTGATGCATTACTGTTTGCACCAACACCTTCCCTTGTGGGACCATTCCTTCCAGGTGGTTATGTCACATTATACAGTATAAGCTGTTAACTTCAGGTAGGATGATTTATTTGTTCATCAAGTAGACAAGTTGGGAGTTTCTGCAACTGGGTTATGTTTTTTCAGGGTTTCAAGTAAAGTACAGCCAACTATACTTACACTGTTAATCAATTTCCTTCTCTTGCCTCTTTTTCCCAGTTTGTATTTGTTATTTTCTTTAAAGTACTTAAGAATATTCATCATTTTCTGGCTGACCATTCCAAAATTCCAATTTTTGCAACCAAATTGTTTTTGGCTTTGGAATCTCCACTAAGAGGTAAGTCAAATGTTCTATATCCCGTTCATTTCCAACCAAAAGTCTAACTGTATTGGTCTTAATCTGGTTCCATTCTGAATTGGTGCAATGAGATCAACCCTTTTTTACTATTCTCAGACTGCTTGTATTCTGCTATTGAGGCAGGAAAGGTGAGTAACCATTTTGAATTTGGGCCCCAAAATCTATGAGACCATAGATTACATCATGTATGTATTTTCCCAGTCTCTCATAATGCACTCTGGGCCACCAACACTTAAGCTTTCTAGTGTCCACCTCTCAAACTCTATCTCACCATGTCTTTTGGGCCCTTCATGCTCTTTATTTAGCAAATGATAAATTCTCATCTCATTCCCATTTCTATTACAGCTACTGGTGAACTGTATAGAGAGGTACGCTAGCTAAGCGTTCTTTTCCTATAAAATAAAACATGTATTGATTCATCTTGAATAGATTTGAAATCTATTTCCCCATCTGAAGAAACTACTTGTTGACTTGCTGGAGTACAGTATATGACCTACTCTGTATGTATCAAACTGCTGGGAAAGACCCATGGTTCCAAAGTTTGGATATACAGTATGTACACACTGGCAAGATTATCTGCATGCATAAAAGCAGCAGCCACAAAGATATGGACATTTTTTCAGGTTTGAGTGATCTGCAAGAATTATACTTCCACTTTAGCCTAGCTATAAAGGAAGCTTTCCCACAGAGCTAAGCCCTCCAGGTAAACACTATGGCTTCACACTAACCTTCACGGACATTCTCTTCACTCTGCCCAACATACATGCTAATAAGTTCAGGACCCTTCACACTGAAATGAAAAAATACAGGGTTAGTTATTCCAATATTTCAATCTCCAAACTCTCCTGACCCCTTGTATCACAATACCCACCTGAGGAAAGTCATAGTGCATTCTGTTGCTACTGCTTTAGCTAGCAATGTCTTCCCTGTTCCAGGAGGACCATAGAGCAGAAGGCCAGAGCGGTGAAGGCCTAAAGACAGTAGCTCTGGGTGTTCTAGTGGAAGCTGAATGGTGTCCAGGATCTCCTTTTTCACATTCTGAAGCCCTCCAATATCTTGCCAGAAGACAGAGGGAATCTGCAGGAGACAATAGACTTAAAACCTGCCAATGCTATTACCTTATTCAACATACCCAAACCAACAATTATCAAACGTTACAATGCCTTCAAAGACCGGAAGACACTATTTTCATTTCTACAGAACCACAGCTATTGCACACTACCCTAATCTGACTTTGAAAGGTCCCTGAAGAGTGGTTTTCACATGAAATCTCTCATACTGTGGCTTTTATATCCTATTGATTATTTTTAGCAGCGCTTCTCTCATATCTATACTTTACACCTTAAGATAAAAAGGTAAAGCAAATTTTCACAAAAAGTGCCTGAAAATTTATAGGTAGTGGTTGATTTATTTTATCCTACATTTTATAGCAAATTGCCTATTTTTCCAGTAGTTATACACTTTGTTTTATTTTTAAAATTTATGATTGGCTATTGTATTGATTAAGCTGCTCTTTATGGCTCTTTGCAACTATAACTCTGAAGTTTTATAAATATGTTACTGAGAGCCCAGAAGCACTATAGTTTCTCTTTATTTTAAGATCTACTCCATTTATTACAGTTATTCATCAAAACAGGATGGAATTAAAACTATGGTATGTTCCTTAAGAGTCATACCTTTGGGGCTCCTACTGCCCGTGAATGAGCATCATGCAGTTTATCTAGTGCAACACTGAAATCTTCTGCTAGAAGAGGGAAACCAGCAGCATAAAAATCATATTCTTCCTCCTCATTTGGTCCTCCTGAAAAGCTGGTGAAGAAGGAACAGAAAGTTTCAACAGTCCTAATGCTACCAAAAGATGATTGGTCAGATCCAATAGTTCAAAACTCTAGAACTGGACTGGAGTGTTACTACACTGACATCACCTTATAGTCACATAAAATTAACACCTTGATGGGGCCAATGATAAGATTGTTATTCGCCATCTTGAATTTTATATTTTACACTTTTATATTTATATATATGTTTATATTTATATTGTATTGTTTTAATGATATTTTATTCTTTTATTTTTAATTGTTTGTAAACCGCCCAGAGTCGTAATACGAGATGAGTGGTAAAGAAATATGACAAATAAATAAATAAATGCCATATTCATTACAAGATGCCAAACAAGCATAATATTATGGATGTGCAAAGCACTCAAAAGGTGTAATTTTCATAGCAAACTAGTGTGAGTTAGCAATCTCCTCGAAGCAATGAAGCAGCCATGTTCCTAGAAGGCTCAGTGCAGCTTCTCTGAATACTTTTCCACCTGTTTGAGCCTGCATCTGCATTTCCTGAAAATACTTCTGTCAGACTTCCAGTGAAGTGGCTGGGTGCACACACACACACACATTAAGCAGGAGAACAATTTTGAAGCAACTAGATGATTCTCCCTAAAGATGTGCTACTTTATGCTTGAGAAGGCATGCTTTGCTGGCATTTACACATTTTTTGGAGTGCCCCTTTCAAATGCTCAGTAGTAAGTGAGCAGATATATAGCAGAAGGAGTTCTTCCCAAACTGAATAACTGTATTAATGCAGTAACATATCTAGGAACTAAGGCTGCAAATAGGGATAAGAAACTGCAACAACAAGAAGAAAGTAGAAGTTTATTTACATGCTTTGAAAGGTAGCATACTTTTACCCCCAAATATGCATTCAGTATAATGCTATCAAGGGGCGTGGTGGCTCAGCGAGTAAGATGCCAGGCTTGTCGACCGGAAGATCGCAAGTTCGGAGGTTCGAATCCCTAACCCTGCATGATGGAGTGAGCTCCCGCACTAGCCCCAGCTCTTGCCAACCTAGCAATTCGAAAGCATGCAAATACAAGTAGATGAATAGGTACCACTTCGGTGGGTAGGTAACAGCGTTCCGCATGTGTCATGCCAGCCACATGACCATGGAAGCGTCTTCGGACAACGCTGGCTCTTCGGCTAACAAACGGAGATGAGCACCGGCCCCTAGAGTCGGACACGACTGCACAGCTGTGCGGAGGGGACCTTTACCCTTTTTATAATGCTATCAAAATTTGCTCAGTAAGATGTTAATGATAAAACCTGACATAAACAGGAAGTTAAATCTCTTCCTATTGCTGCAAATAGCTTGAAAACTGATACCTCATTTCATCCACACTCAGTTTAAATGTCACATTCCAATGTGTCAAACAAGAAAGATTTGCACTTGCAGCTCACAAACCAGAAAATATTTTATTCCAGTACCTTGAATTCTGCATCCTTGTACAGGCAGCGCGGCTGCTGTGGGAAAGCAAAGCACAGAAATCTCCTAGAACAAAGCCCTGAAAACATGGAATAAAATATTGGTGCAGCAAGTCCCATGACAAACAGACAAAGAATTCTGAAAGGAATGGGTGAAGAGATTTCATCCTCTACATAGAAAAAATAGTCTGTATGAATTGCTGTGTGAAAGCCAAAGCAAATAAAATCCTTCTCTCTCCATTTCCTTAACACATTGTGTGAGCATATCAACGAAGTGATAGAGGTAATACTTATAATATATTGTTTGAGAGTACTTTTAAAAGAAGTAGTAAACAAGATGTCATTATGCGAGTCATTATTACCCAGCCAAGGAGGTCAAAGGCAAAATTCTGAAAGTTAAAATCCACACATCTGGACTGCACTCTTCTGGGGAAGGCTCCTTTCTTCATCACTTTTTAATGGAGAACCATTTTAATGCAAATTTTTACAATTGTGGATTCAGTTTATACATGTATTTACAATCACTTGCAAGCCATCTCTTCTAGGAAATTATACCACCAATGGACTGATTTTGCTATCTGAATGCTGCCCTGAAGGCTATCTTCACCATTTTACAGAAAGGGGTAAGGACACATCTAGCCTTAAGGGGCAAGCTGTTCCAGAGGGAGGGGACTGCCACTGAGAACGTCATCCTCTGGGTCCTAACACCCAATCTTTTTCAGGGTGGATACTCGGAGCTCTCCTTCCCTGCTTAATTGTGTAGGGCAGGCAGATTCAACATGAAGATGGTCCTAAGGAGTTACAATAACCAAGCCATCCTATGGCATTTTGAGATCTCAAATCTAGATCCCCATATTTCTTTGTCTCTTCTAGCTCACTGCATTCACAGTCACTCACCGCACTCTGCTGGGCTAGCTTGGTCAGGCTTACTTCTTTGCCCAGCGGAAAATTCTGTGTTAGCATACTAAGAATGGCCTTCCTCTGCTCTTCAGTTGGTGCTTCAATTTCCATCTCATGAAGGAATGCCGTTTGCACATCTGAAGGGACATCTGCAAGCTTGGTTGTTGTGCCTATCACCAGCACAGGATAACTGTTAAGAAACATACAGATGTGCTGTAAACATTTCATAACTATAGTCAAGAGATAGGAAAGAAACACCTTGGACTAACGTATTTTATTCCAGTCATTTACATGATTTGTGGCATCATTTCTGTATTTATTAAAGACCACTATTTTAATCCAAATCAAATTCCAAATCAAATTGGACTCTTTTGGTCAGATTCAGATGACCAGACAGGAATCAGACTTCTTGAAGAAGTCTAAATCATAATCTTCCTGAAGCCTCATTAGGGATGCCGAATTAAAAAAAACCTATAGACTGTATTCTGCAAAAATCTATACATTTCTCTCCAATGTTGCATATAAGGACAACTCCAAGATAGGGAAGGGGAGATAGAAAGGGTGTAATTGTATGCTCAATTCAATCCCTCACTGTCCTATTACATTTTCTGTTATTCTGATGCCAACTGAGCAAAACACAGTCAATCAACCTGTTTTTCATTCATTGTATCTCCAGAGTCTCTACCTCAGAATTCCTTCTGAAATTTTATAGATTTCTTACCTAGAAATACAACAGTGCAATGTATCATTTTTATATAAATAATTCACAAAACAGTAAGTTCTTTTTTTTTCTTAAAATTTCCAAACTGGGAATTCTGGTTTTCCACAAGATCCCTGGAATGTATGAAACTTGGCAGGCATAGTACTATCTGAATTATTGAGCCTGCACATTCCATCCAATTTCCAGTAAAGGAAATGATCAAGAATTTAATTTTTTTTAAATTAAAATTTTTAAAGGTGCTTGGCCCAAAATACAACCACTTTCTTGCTTGAAATTTGCTATTTTCTCAAGATGGACTACTCTCCTGAGAAGTTATCCAATTTTATCCCATTGGAAAAAAAAATCCAGCCAAAGAGAGAGAGATTTGGATTTGGCCTTGGGTTGATCAGAGAGCCTTCAAATCAGTTTGAGAAAAGGAAGATCATTTTCCAACTTTCTGAAACAAAGTTAATCTTGTGGTCTTTGTATACTCTTGGTTATTAGTAAGCTGCTGTGTTTTCTTCAAATAAATGAAGGGTATTCATAAACTTCACCAAAACTGTCACGGGTTCTAACGGACTTTGTTTAGCATCTCTTAGGGCTGATTAGGAAATAGGCTGGCAATTCTATTATCCAACTGCCCATAACACACACAGCTTTCTACTAGGATTTCTGAAATATATGAAAGCAATCATGTATCTCCCACATAGTGGATGTATGTGCACTCTTGTTTTATTCTCATTTTTACCATATTGCTAAAATTATTTTTAAAAGACACTAGAATTTTAAGAGCTAAAGCTATTAGCTAAATTAGAGGGGTGCTGTCTAGTAAAAATCTCTGTTTTCATCAATACCCTAAACTGTTAAATTCTTCTCAGTAGAACCACAATGATGGGAATCTTTTAGAGATGAAATAGTATATACCTAGTATTTGTCTCTCTTTCTAAGAGAAGGTGCCTTAATGCAAGAATGACCCTGGAGTCCTCCCCCAATCCATCACGTTCTCTTCCCAGCAGGTCTACATCTTTCATCAGCAGGACACAAGGACTATAGAGCTCAGCCTGTGAGAAGGCGCTGTGTAGTTTTACTTCTGTAGATCCACTTGTATCACCACACAAAGCAACACAATCCACCTAGCATAAAGTCAGACAGCAGAGATGAAGGAGCCAACCATGTAAAAATGAAGATAAAACTGTAACAGTGGAACAGTTTCTATAAGTATAAAAACATCTGGACAATGAGATCATTCTACTGAGTAAAATTAATTATTTGTAAAATAAGGTATCTCATTTATAAAATTAACTGGTTCTCTATCTGCATATAGCTGGGCTATGCAAAAGATTTCAATTATAACCATTTCAAGGATGAAACTTCACAAACCTTCCCATCTCATGGCAGACTGCTGTTTCAAGCATTTTGGAAATGTTTTGAACTTGAAACAAAGCTGTTTTGAGCTTGGGGCACTTCTAAGATGCTCAGAATAGCAGTTTCACATTCAAA
Organism: Charina bottae; assembly: GCA_023362775.1. Classification (NCBI taxonomy): domain Eukaryota; kingdom Metazoa; phylum Chordata; class Lepidosauria; order Squamata; family Charinaidae; genus Charina; species Charina bottae. The sequence continues at coordinate 73,087,656 of JALMGJ010000001.1, read as the reverse complement.
AATGAAAAATTCAGAAACTTTTGCAAAGTTTTGCACTCAAAACAGCTCAAATCAAAATGTTTTACACATCCCTGGCATATAACAATCATTCTCTCTCGTATACAAACTATTCTCACAAACACAAGCACAGAAGTATGCATACATGTATTCCTTGTTTCCAGCAAAAAAGAAAAAAAAACAGGATATAGATGTAGGAACAGGAAAGGATAGCTGAACTGGATAAAAGAGAAAGAAGGAAAGAAAACTGGATGCCAAGGAGAAGAGTTAACAGAGAGGTAATTGAAAGGAGGAAAAACCCTGGCAGGGCATTATAAAGAAAGGTAAAATTTTGCATACAAACAGTGACAGGCAATGAGGTTGAAAAGTAAAACCTTTTTCCTGCATATAATATAAACAAATGAAGTGCAGAAAAGTGTTAGGCTGGGCTTGTTTAACTTCAGAGTTTGTGTGGCTAGCAAACTCTGGATTTGCAAAAAAAAATACCTTTACCTAATCTCATTTTTGCCTTGGCATGACTTTATTAGTAAAAGATGACAAATATATTATGATCTACCTAAATCTAAAAGAAACAAAAGAAAAAACAAAAAGGGGCTTCATCTAGAATTTCCAACCTATTATTCTAATTTTCCATTCCTAACTGAAAGACATGAGAGCTATTTTTCTTTTTATACTGTGCAATGCTACCATCTCTTGAAGTAAAACGATGGAGAAAAACAAAGGGTTTCTGCTTCTTTAACAGTTATGGGAAGGAAGAGACTTCTGGCAATGGAAGCTATGATATATGGGAAAGAAATGTGGCACCAATTGAAATCTTATTTTTGCATAGCCACTAAAGTAAATAACAGCCCTAACTCTCCCCTTCCATTTTTCTATATTCTTACAAAAAGCAAGCAGGAATAATGACAAAAATAGCATGCTTGTCCCTACTGTGAGGGAATCTACCAACTAAAAAAATCCGTATTATAAAAGATCTTAAGGTAACTTTTAATTCTTAGGCTTCATAACAGTGATTGCAGTGTTTTTTTTATCAGTATAAAACCAGGATTATAAATAAATGGGATTCCTGACAATAAAGCTTTCCTGAAAAGGAAAAAGTCACACTTGGAAGCAGCAAAGAACGCATTACAATACAGCATCATCTATTGGAGGAGAAATGTATCTTGATCCAAAGGATTTGAAGGAGGCCCCCAAGAGCCCAGAATCGATTGTTTATTTGTGGATTTTTTGGTTAAGGGCATCCCAGACATGAAGGCTTTTGAAGAGAAAGTAAAAATGGCCTCAGTGGCTTCTCCCAGCTCTGATTATGTAAGAAAAGGAAATTCCTTTAAAAATGTCCCATTCCTTTGCAGTTATTTTCACCACCTGCACCATTTTCCTTCCAGAAAAGGAGCCCGTACAGCAAGAGGCAAAAGACAAATGTAATGTGCTTAACTGAAAGGTTCTGCTAGAGCAGAGGTCAGGAATCTTTGGTCCTCTAGATGTTGCCAAACTACAACTTCTAGCAGTCTGCCAGAATGGTCAATGGTGAGAGATATTGGAAACTATAGTCTAGCAACATCTGAAAGATACCCAGCAAGAACCAGGTGAGGAGAAAGAGTGTTCAACCTCAGAGAGATTCTGTACATAAATCACCCTTCTATTTACAGTGCTCATGGATTGAAAAACACATTTCTTTTTGAAGGTGCCAGAATGTTCTTTCAGGGCCTTATTCTGAATGTATTTAAGATTCTTAAACTACCTTGAAGAAATGGAGATTGAGGCAGCTACAGGCAGCTCTGACAGCTGTCATTTTCCCCACACCGCTGGGTCCTGAAAGAAGGATGCTTCCAGATCCATTTAGCAGAGTTTCCCTGAAACATAGAAAATAATAATTTCTTTAACTCATTTTGCCTCTCCCCGCCCCATAGGAAGGGGAAGAGGGAGACTGCAAGAATACAAAATGGAGGGGCTCTAAGTCTTAATGAGAAGTTTAATTCATTTTAAAGGAAAGAATCTGGAAAACACCACCTCTTTTCTCACGCTACATGCAAGGAAGCAATGGCAAGAGGTTTGATATTTTCACAGCATTTCCTATATACTAAACACTCCATTTAGGGTTATGATTTATAAATGGCACACATCAGTACTTCACATAAACGGCACTGAAAGAACTTACTGGTTCATAGAGGGTAAAGCTTAGAAATTCAGAATCCTCAAATATCACAACAGATAACAACCAAAAGACTATAACCACAAGCCCCACTACCATGTTGATTGGTTATGTGCCATCAAGCCGGTGTCTAAGCAGCTGCATAGATTTTCTCCACAAGGATCTATCCCCAAGCCAGTCCTTCAGGTCTTCCGATGGTGCACCTACCACCACTGTAATTGAGTCCATCCACTTTGCTGCTGGTCATCCTCTTCTCTTTCTTTTCACCTTTCCCAGCATTATGAAATTCTCCAGAAAGATAGGTCTGGAGAAGTCCATCATCAAACAAATCAACCCAGAGGCACAAATGACCAGGGTCAAATTATCAAATTATATAAATTATGATAATTTGATTCTGGTCATTTCTGCCTCTTGGTTGATTTGTTTGATGATGCATTTATTTGTTTTCTTGGCTATCCATGTTATTCTCAAGAATCTTCTCCAATACCAAAGTTCAAAAGCATCACTACTCTTTCTATCCCGCTTCTTCAAAGTCCAACTTTCACTTCTATATAGTGTGTCCCAGGGAAAACCATTGCCTGTACAATTCTGATCGTTGTAGGTATAGACATATCCCAGCATCTGAATATTTTTCCTTCATGGCTGCTCTACAGTGTATTTCTTGAGCATGGGTTCTTTTATGGTTGATAGTAGATCCTAAAAGGCAGAATCTGTCCATCACTTCAGTATCTTCATTATCAATTCTATGGCTAGTTGTTGTTCCTGTTGTCATTTGGCCTTCCTTGGTCTTATTTATATTTAATCTTAGTCCTATTTTTTCATCTTGCTCCTTGACCTTCATTACTAGAGCCTGCATATTATTTGCATTTTCAACTATCAGAGTAGCATCATCAGAGTAGCACAGGTTATTGATGTTTCTTCTTCCAATTTTAAAACCACATTCATTTTCTTTCAATCCAGCTTCCCTCAATATATCTTCAGCATACAGGATGATTAAAGCATACAACTTTGTCTCACTTTTTTCCTGATCTGGAATCTGTTGGGGTTTATAAAATATCCAGAATTTACAAGTAGATTAATTATACAGGAGAGGCTAGAGGTATATAGGTGAGAGTTGATATTTTCTGCAAGTCATCCAATTAGCAGCCATTGTAGAAGGTATGATGTGACTCATATTACACGTGCTATAGTTTAGCTGGGTGTGGCAGATAATTTGTTTGACCTATAATGTGATTGGTTAATATTTGTATAAAAGTAGTGAAGCTTTAGTGTTCACTCTCTTCTCGTTACTTCATCTCATCTGTATCTGTGTTGGACGTTACTGGATTGTATTTTGGACTGCGTATGTATATAGAGTAAATAGACTATTTTATCTAATCTCTGCTTGAGTGTCTATTTACTGCTTGGAACGTATACCTATGATGTCTTGGAGAAGCACTGGCCGCCCCAGAGTTGCGTGCTCTGACAGGTTATGGGCCCAGCAGTGGAACGTGTACAGTTGGGACTTTAACAAGTCACTGACACGGCTGTGAGGACGTTGGAATTCTATCCAGGAGTCGTGTGGATATCTGGGGCGAATTTGGAGCTTTTACAGGTTCCGTGCCTGGCTGTGTGTTTTCCTAGGACTGGCTTGGAGCCGTGGGACGTTCTGATATGTCTGTGCTGTTTATTCATTGGTGTCTTGCCCAGGAAGGGCTGTGAGGAGCAATGAGCACAGCAAAGATGCAGTCTCTTATCGGAGGAGGTTTCCCTCTAACAAGGCTGAATGACTCCAATTATCTTTCGTGGGCGTATAAAATGGAAATGTTTCTACGACGCAAAGGTCTTTGGGGAGCCGTGAGTACTCCACTGGTTAGTTTGGATGAGGAGGAGGAGTATGTCTATGAAGGTTCTCAGTCATCCAGGTGGAATTGTCTGTAGCTTGAATCATGTCAACTGGATTTCTATTTTCTCAGTGGAAACGTTTCGCTCCTTATCCAAGGAGCTTCTTCAGTCTGAGCAAAGTTGGTAAGGGAATCCTAAATATGTTTCTAGGTAGCTGTGTGACCTTACACCTGGGGCTAGGTCATGGTTATATTGAGATGTTATTTTAAGTCCTTTTATCATCTAAAGGAGGATCGTTAAGATCACCATGCTGCTGTTGAGCTTGTGAAATGGTCTTAATCTTCCTAGGCACAGAAGACAAAGCAGGGAGGAAGATGGGGGAAAGATTGTGCCTGAGGCCCCCACCTCTATTCAAGGAAGGATTTTCCAAGTTGGCATAAATGGATTCCTTGACCCCTCTCTCAAACCACCTATCTTCTCTGTCTAAAATGTGAACATTAATGTCCTCAAATGAGTGTCCTTTTTCCTTTAGGAAATGAGGAGGAGGAGGTTTTGAAAGACAAGAGAGCATTGGCAAGCATAGTTTCTGGATTCTAGGGAGAAGCTATACTGACTGCTAATTATTTAATTAACAGGTTGTGGAGTGTGTCAGTGAATCAAACACCGTATTACATTTTGTATGGCAAGAAGCCATCATTAGCTCATTTAAAAGTTTTTGGTTGCTTAGCCTGGGTTCATGTGCATAAGGAAGTACGTAGGAAGGGTCAGGCTAAGGCACAGAAAATGATTTTTGTGGGGTATGAGCCAGGAACCAAGGGATATAGGTTTACTGATGGCCATAGAAGACTTGTTATTTCACGATCAGTGAGTTTCAGTGAGCATAGTAATTGGCAGAAGTTACACGGAGGGAGTGAGATTTTTATTCCTAGTCAGGGATAGATCGAGCTATCAGAGCGGCGAGCTTCCAGAGATGTAATTAAGGATGAAGAAGACTTAACTCCTAGTGTGCCAATGAAACAGGAGCCCACTATATTGCGCAGATCTGAAAGAGTTAACAAGGGCATACCTCCGCAGTGTTACAAACCAGGTGATGTTAAATTGTGTATTGTTAATTATGAACCACGTAGCTATTCAGAGATATTGGAGTTGCCACCAAGGGAGCAGAAAAAGTGGAAAGCTGCGATGGATGTAGAAATGAATGCCATTAATAACCATAAGGTGTTTAAATCTACCAGGCTGCCTGAGGGGCAGAGAGCAGTAGGTTGTAGGTGGGTTTATAAGAAAAAGACCTTAGTAAATGGTGATATACAGTATAAGGCTAGGCTTGTGGCACAAGGGTTTTCCCAGGTTAAGCATCAAACGTATGATGAAGTATTTGCACCAACGCTAAGAGGGGAGACATTGAGGTTTGCTTTAGCGATGGCAGCAGCTGGGAATTGTATTGTAAACCATTATGACATCACCACAGCATATCTGCATGCTGATTTAAAGGAAGAAATTTATATGGCAGAAGCTCCGGGTTATGAATTTTTCTAAGCACATTCCACAATTTGAGAGCCAGTTTGGTGTAGTGGTTAAGGTACTGGGCTAGAAACCAGGAGACTGAGAGTTCTAGTCCCGCCTTAGGCATGAAAGCCGGTTGGGTGACCTTGGGCCAGTCACTCTCTCTCAGACCTAGGAAGGAACCAATAGCAAACTAGGAGACTGAGAGTTCTAGTCCCGCCTTAGGCATGAAAGCCGGCTGGGTGACCTTGGGCCAGTCACTCTCTCTCAGACCTAGGAAGGAACCAATAGCAAACTAGGAGACTGAGAGTTCTAGTCCTGCCTTAGGCATGAAGGCTGGCTGGGTGACATGGGGCCAGTCACTCTCTCTCTCAGGCCTAGGAAGGAGCCAATGGCAAACCAGGAGAGAGTTCTAGTCCCGCCGGAGGCATGAAAGCCGGCTGGGTGACCTTGGGCCAATCACCCTCTCTCAGGCCTAGGAAGGAGCCAATGGCAAACCAGGAGACTGAGAGTTCTAGTCCCGCCTTAGGCATGAAAGCTGGCTGGGTGACCTTGGGCCAGTCCCTCTCTCTCAGCCCAACTCACCTCACAGGGTGGTTGTTGTGGGGAAAATAGGAGGAAGGAGTATTAGGTATGTTCGCCGCCTTGAGTTATTTATAAAAATAATAAAGGTGGGATAAAAATTAAATAATAAAATTTGACATGACTGACACAATCAAAGGTCTTTCTATACTCAATGAAGCATATATTGACTTCTTTTTGGTATCCTTTGGCTTTCTCAGTTATCCAGAGTGCATCAAGAATAATGTCTTTGGCTTCTTCTAAAACCAGCTTGAGCATCTGGCATCTCCCTTCCACATAGGGCTCTAATCTGCAATGGATGATCCTAAGCATTACTTTGCTAGCATGTGTAGTTAAGGATATTGTACGATCGTTCACACACTCTGTTATATCTCCTTTCTTTAGGATTGGTATGTAGACTGACCTCTTCCAATCTTATGGCCATTGTGACATTCTCCAGATTTGCTGACAGTTTGGTTAGAACCTTTAAAGATTATTCTTCTGTTGCTTGCCATATTTCTGTAGATATTCCATCAATCCCTGCAGCTTTCCAACTTATTAATGACCGGAGTGCAAATCTAACTTAATCTTCTAGTAATAGAGGTTCTTGCAAGTAAGGAGTATCTTCTAAGGTACCTTGGATGTTGACATTTCTACTATACAGTATTTCAGCATACTCCATCTTTGTTCAATCTTCCTGGAATGAGTTACCATTTGTCCACCAACATCCTTTAGCATACCACTTCAAGGTTGGAACCTCCTTCTGTGTTCAGAGATCTTTTGGAAGACTTTCCTTGTTTTTCCATGTCTCTTCCATTGCTGTTTTGACAGATGTTCTTGTAATATTGCTTATTGTCTCTTCTAACAGCTCTCTGAAATTCTTTGTTAAGTTGCTTCCTGAAATCTTTGTCTTTCTTGGCTTTAGCTTGTCTTTTCTTCTTGGCAATTTCCACAGTTCGTTCTGACATCCAGTTTGCTTTATTCTGTTTCTTGGTCTTTGGTAGTATCTTTTCACATGCATCCTTAGCATTTTAAAATTTCATTCCACAGTTCCTTAGGTTCCCAATCAATGAGGCTCAGGACTTCAAAGTAATTCCTGATGTTCTCCTTGAAAATGGTGAATATATGGTCAAGATTGTATTGGGGGAAATGGTTGGCATTATTAGAAAGTGCCATTATTTGGGTTTTTTAAAAAATACAGTTAGCTGCTCTTCAATGCAAAATTGAGTACACTAAGGGCTTTTCTAAGTCTGACTTGGTCAAAAAGAAGACAGCTGCATCATTCACACATAGTAAAATAGGGAGATGTTTGTCTACTATTTTGGGAGCATGTAGATCACAGTGTCTCAAATATTTGATTCGAGAGTTGATATAAATGCTAAATAAATGTGGAGCCAAAATACAACCCTTCTCCCACCTTTCACTGATGTTATTGAATTGGTTAGCTGCCCATTAGTGCTATACCACACTCTAACTTTTGTTTGTTCATGTAGTTTGTAGATTAGTAACAGCAAGTGCCTATCCATGTTTGGACTGTTGGAATTTGTCCTGTAATTAGGATCCTGAAATGGTGTCAAAGGCTGCCTTAAAGTTTACAAAAGCTACACAGTATGAAATAATGCCTTTGCTGTTGTCACTAAAATGATCATCCACCTCCAGCGTCTTTCCATATTGCTGCTACCCAATTAGGTACCTGCTTCCTTTAGCTGGGCACCTTGCATGACCTTCACATCTTGAAAGATCTTGCTGGGATTATATACTCTTGGCATACATTCCTGGCCTTCTTCACTTCCCACCACAATGAGGCAGCACAGGACACCACTACATGGTAGAATTCAAATCCCCAGATGGCTTACCTATTGTGTAAATGAGGGCCAAGGATGTCACAGAGCTGTTTCACTGCACTGCAAAGCCCAGCAGGAGACAAACTGCTCCAAAAACTACAGCCATTATGAGATGGAAAAGATGGAATAGCACTGTTTGTAGAACCAACCTACAAGATAAGGCAATAATACCAATTTTCTCAACCAGATTCATTTATGGAGGGAAACTACTTTGTGAACACCTTTGATGCTGACAGCCCTTCAATTTTAACAAAAAGAAAAAAGAAATTGTTCTTAGTTTTGCTAAGAAGCAAAAAAAAAAAGGTGTGTGTCAAACTTTGGGAGTAAAAAGATATCCCACTGATAAGCATTACATCTTTCTCAGGTTTTTATATCCAATATCATAGCCATTGTATGCTCTAAAAATAAGGGAAAGTTTTTGTCTAGGTCCATATTTCTTGTGGGTAATCTACAGGGAGCCCTATGCTAGTAGTGGCAATGCTAAAGCCATTGTAGAGTGGAAGAGATGAAGTGAGGTTTTTTTATGTGATACTGCCCTTTCTTGTTCCCCTACTGTGCAAAATCCAGACCCTCCTTTCAAGGACTTAACAGTTTACAAAGAAATGTTAAAATTAGGCTAAGAGCCACCCAAAATTAGTTTAAGCACCACAGTTACTCATTTCTGCTTAGGTCTACTAATAAGAGCCATACATTTAATCACATTCAAAAGCTCTGATGTCAGTACTACAGTAAAATCTTTACATAATATACTCTTATTGACTTACAAGGAACAAAGAAGTATTCCGAGTGTCAGCTAAGTACCCCATACTTTGCTGTATTTCCTGTGCTGGTAATATCTTTTTCACCTTGAAGCAGAGCTCTGGCCATCTAAGGAAAGAGCAAATGAGTCAAAATTTGGAACCAAATGCTTTTGTAATCAGCAAGAAGTATAACTGGAATAATTAAATTTTGTGAGAGGTCAAGTTTTCAATAGCTTTGCAACTCTTCCCAATTGTCATCAAACTTCACTTCTTACCACCATTATCATTTTCTGACTTGAAATATCTAATTCCTCAAATCATTGTAATGCACTAAAGTCCAGGATAACTTTCTAACATTCTAAGACAACTCTCCTGAGACACTATTTCAAAGCAATCCAAACTAATATTGTAGATAGTACATAGTAGAGAGTAAGTAGCCCATTTAGCTTTTAACAGACAGTAACATACCTAATAAACTTAACTGAATTTTCTTCTAAGAACTCAGGATGCCCGACAGTTGGAAGACACAGAATATCTTCCTCTTGTACAAGCCTGCAAAAAATATCTATAATGAAGAATTATACCATAGACTTTGAATATAAGTCAATTCCTTCTCCCCCTCCCCTCCAAAAGGTTTGCCTTTTTTTGTATTCCCAGTGAACCTAAGACAGTCCCCTCATTTTAAAGATACATGAGAAAAGTCTAGCCTTCTTTTCAGGTAAATACCCAAGAAAAAATAAAATAATTTGATATTGCAGTGGACTAAAAGAAATGTTTCAAATATTTCTATTTCTACTGAAGAAACAAGATATAGTATAATAACACCTTTAAATAAGTCAGTGACTATGTACTTCTCAAATATGGAATTATCTTTATTAGATTAAGATTTGCTATAGAAAAGTATCATCAATAGGGAAAACTTTTCTGCAGAGTGAAATATTGCTGCCTTTTAAATCACATAATGAAATCAAGTTGTAACAATGTACACAGGAAAAATAGAGGGAAAAGCAAATAGAACCAGCAGTTTATATCCAATTTACAATATAGATCTTTGAAAAGAACTCTAAACAATGATTTGGAATTAGCATTATTGGCTACTGAAAAAGGGAGAAATTTTGAGAAATTACTAGGAGGAGGTTTAGGACATGCATGTACAGAAACACAAAACAGAGAAAAGGTTTAATATCCGTGTTGTCTCAGACAAGTCTAAAAAAATTTAACTACATAAACATGCTACTCTGTCAACTAAAGATTTACATTCTATACATCTTCAGAATCAAGTATTCTTGTTCAGTAACTTATGAAGGAAACCAAACCACATTTTTCTAATATGGTACATGTACACTAAGGCCATACCCTGTTCAGTGTGCTTATTAATAAAAAATAATAACAAGATTACCCTTTTAACTCATAAAAAGGATCCAATGTCAACTTATGTTTACTAAAAGGCTAACCTGGGAGTTCGAAAGTGCTGATAAAGAATTTGATCATAGATTCCTCTGGTGTTGTAGGTTGGTGTGGTCACAATTTCTATGTGTAGTTCCTTGGCAATGGGTGGCACAGATAGCAAAGATCGACTTCCTTTTATCTCTTGCACACCAGCCGCTTCCCCATATCTCTATAGAGGACAAATAGCCATATTCTGCTTTAATTTTGCTATATATGCTTAAAAGCTAGGAGATTAAAGTAGTATTACTTTACAGCAACCTGCAAAATATCAATTCTATTCATATTTAAGCTTTATAATGATTGTAATTGTCTACTGCATTCCATTTTTCTAAGCCCTGGCAATTTATGACTCCCTCCTTGCAAAATAAAGGGCTTGGAACTTAACATCCTAAATGGTCCCTTTCAACTCTTCATTTCTAAGTTAATTATACTACTAACTTAAGATTACACAACTAATGAAATGGACTCTAGATGGAAATATGCTATTAATTTTTTAGCTTTCAAAATATCACAAGAAAGAAAATTGATCCTGCTGCAGACAAAATATTATATCCAAAGCTATGGTCATCCAGCAGAACAGAATCTACTGGTGAAAGAGATTCCTATGCCCTCTCCTCCCTTTCCCCTACCCCACAGTTCTCACGTACCACACCAACGTGCTCTGGAGATTTGAGGGACATGGGGGAAGCAAAGAGGAAAGGAAAGTCCAATTTTATGAGCAGACTGGCTCCAGGACCTGAATTTATTTATTCTATTTTTGTACCTGCTTCAATCAAGAGAATCTTGGTGGTTTATAAACTCAACAATAAAACATCCACAGTATAAATTTGTATAACAGTAAGTAAAATTGAAGCATAGATAAAATCATAGAACGATCAGTCAAAAGCAATAAAACATAGAAGAATGTTCCTTATCACTGCTACTTCTCTAAAAACTCTTCCAAAGCAAGTTCCCCCCCCTCCCTACTGCTATAGTTATGTCTTGTTACTTTTCAACTAGTCTTCTCCAATCTATGCTCTTAAGGTATCTGAATTACAACCTGCTATGATGCTCACCCACTACGACCACCTCAGGAAAGCATCATGTTGGAAAAACTGTGTTAGATCTATGAACCGGTATTATCTTTTCTCATTCACTTACTGGTTTAGTTACCTACACCAATTCTTTACAATACTTCTGTATTTTTCCCAAAATATGCTTTGAAGTGTACAGAAGCACAAACGTAGCACAAGTCTGCAGCTTCTTAAAACAACTGTCATTTCCCAGGACCATGGGACAACTGCAGAGGGCAGCCCTCCAATCCCAAGAACACTGATATTTTAAAGAGCTACAAATTGATACTATGTTCATGCTCCAAACGATCTTTCCCAATTATTTCCAAAACATTGTACAGCCCTAATCTATATATTTGAACATATACCATGCCATCAAAAAATGCTGTTCAATATGTCTCCACCACCCATCTATTCACATGTATCTAAAGTATGAGGAAAATCTAGACTTCTCACCAACTCAACTTAAAGACAACACCTGATCATCATGAAGTTGTCATTCACTTTAAGAAATCGGCATTAATTGCAAATGAAATTAACAAAAATATATATCTGCCCTGGTATATTTATGTCAGTAATTTGTGGCTTACAAATATTAGGGCCATTTTTTTCAAAGCTTTGTAAATCTGTCCAGCTTGTAAATAAAGCAGCAGGAAGCCACCACCTGCCCCGCTCCTATTTGCTACCTGACGCTAGTGCAGGCATGCCCTATCTCCTACAGTCATTCCGTTTATCTTTTATCTTTTTGACATGGACTGCAGTAGAGGCCAGACATCTGGCTTCCTTAGAAACATCTGTCCACATATTGCCTGATTGGCACTTTCCAAAACACTTGTCAGATGCTACATGGACTCTTGTATTTTTTTTTAAAAGCAGGTCTACTGGTAGTTTGCACGTTGGGAAGGGGGTTGCCAGAAAGAACCTACCAGAAAGGGACTAGAGGGGGGGTTCCTAAAGTTTATGCCATCACACATCCCTTTAGTGTAATCTTAATGTACACACCTCCCACAAAAATCCAAACACCAAAATGAACATAAATGAACAATGGAAACAACACAATGAAACTTTGGGAAAGGTGGATTTATTGTAACAGTGTAACTAAAAGGTTCCTCACACCTCCCCTGGATTCTGTCTGCACCTCCCCAAGGGAGGTACACCTCACAGTTTGGGAAACCCTGGACCACAGACAAACAAAACTATTCAGGTTTTGGAAATTGAGAAAAAGCTGCCAGGGTGTGTCTGGGATCCATTTATCTGATCTAAATTCAGTGACTTCTCTTATGCTGCTCCAAACCACAGTTAATCACATTATACTAGACCAGAGCTTTCCAAACTGTGTGTCAGGACATGTTAGTGTGTCGGCTGCAGTGTCTGGGTGTGTCACAGCTGCTGCTGCCTCCTGGCTTCCATGCAGGTCCTAGTGCCTGCCTTGTGCCTTGCTGCCTCCAAGCCTGCTGTGATTCCGCCCAGGTCCTAGTGTCTGCCTTGTGCCCTGCTGCCTCCAAACCTGCTGTGATTCCACCCAGGTCCTAGTGTCTGCCTTGTGCCCTGCTGCCTCCAAACCTGCTGTGATTCCGCGCAAGTCCTAGTGCCTGCCTTGTGCCCTGCTGTAAGTGTGTCATGAAATGATGCCCTGCTGTAAGAGTGTGTCGTGAAATGATGCATGTCTAAAAAGTGTGTCACCAACATGAAAAGTTTGGAAAGCTCTGTACTAGACATATCAATTGCCTAACTTGCTCTAAGGAGGGATTAAAGTTCAAATCTACAACCCCACAGTTCTAGTCCTATTCCTCAGCAACACCCACCTGTATTTTCAGGAGGCTCCCTTCCAAAGGATCGCAGGAGAGGTTGAAAGCCAAACTGGCAGGAATCAGTGCATTCTCATTCAGAAACACGTCCGCAGTTTTGGTTTGGTGGTGTCCGTCCTCGTTTTCTTGATGAGGGAAATACCACTGGGGCCTGAGAACTTGCACAGACGCCAAGTGGTGGGTCGCGCTCCTCGGGAAGCCTCCCTCGCGCCTCCGCAGTACCACCCACTCCCCTTGGAAGAGACCCAGGCTGTGTAAGCAGCCAGGGGTCACCCAGAGAGATTGGCCTCCGCCGGTGTCTCCTCCCCACAACGCAGGGTGGCCCCGCTCCGCCCTCACGAGTCGCTCCCCGCCGCGCGCCCACTCAGAAACCAGAGGCGTCGGCAGGTCCCTCGGGTCCCGGCCCTCCACGCCGCTTCGCAATTCAGTCAAAGCCAAGCGAGTGCCGATGCCCAACAGCCCCTGGAGAGCCGGTCGGCTCTCCAATACGCGTAGCCCCGAGCCAGGCAAGATCTCCCCGCGCCGTACAAGGATGCTGGAGCTCGAGCCGGCCCACGGTCGAGGAGCCCGCCCTGCGGCTCCCGCCGCGGCTGCCCCCAGCAGCACCCAGCCGAGCAGTGGCGGCCTCCGCACCGGCCAGACCCTCACGGTCCTGCCCGCGACCAATCCCAGCCGCCTCAGGAAGGCCCGGCTTAGCCACAGCTCCGGCGCTGCGGCGTCTTCGGCCTCCAGCAGCGCCGCGCACAAGAGTATCGGCTGCAACTTAGTCCCTGCCGGCCGCACGGCCAACACTAGCACGCCGCTCGGGCCGGCCGTCGCCCACTCTCCCTTGGCTGTCGCCACCAGCAACCCCGTGGCCGGTGGCAGGTCCTGGGGAAGGGGCTCGTCCAGGCCCCGAAGCACCGCCACCGCCATGGAAAGGCAGCAGCGTAAAGTCCTAGAGGAGAAGAAACGAGGGAAGCTTCACCCCGGCGCCATGGAGAAAGACGCAAAGCACGCACCATTCCAAGCACTTCCGGTCTGAAGCCAACCGGTTTTCCCACTCCAGCGCCCAACTGGAAAGTAGACCGGCGTGAGAACTGAAAGATGCCAACGGCTAGAGCGGTGCCGTAGCCAGCAGCGTAGATTAGAGAAAGGAAAAAAAATGAGATGTGATAGTTTATAACTTCCGGGTAAATTTTGAAACTTCGTAAAGTCTTCTCTCCAATGAAAACAGGTGCTTAGCTCTCCATAGAGAACAAGAAAAAGAAAAGAATTTTAGCAGCGATATTTTACGCGACAGCACGCTTAGCAAACAAACGTTAGCTGCAAAGTCAAGGATTACTTGCTTCTTTTTCTTATTTACGTTTCGTTTCACGTGGAAAATGTGGAATTTTCCTTTACATTTAGCACTTAAGTCTGTGAAACAGAAGTCCGGTAACATTAAAATCCTGGGTTTCCCAATTTTCTGTGGTTATCTTTCACTTCTTCTCTAAAAGCCCCCCCCCCTCGGGATCTGGACAGCTCCCATCCTGATGGTGTTCTGTCTGTCTATCCGTTCAGTCGTGTCAGACTCTCGGTCACTGTGGATCAACGCTTTCCATACCTTTCTATCTCTTACAGCTTCCTTTAATTCCATTAAAGTCATTCCAGTGTCCCTTCTGATGGTGTCAAGCCAGTGAGTCCTAGGGCGGCCCCTTCTTCTTTTACCACTAATCAGTCCCAGCATAATTGATGGTGTTCAGGATGGTTTTAAGAACGTGGTTGTTCTCCCAGGCCTTGGGATAGGGTAGATAGGAACGCCCCCCCCCCTTGTTAAAAATGATTGATTTGTTTTTGTGTTGATGTTGTTTTCTGGACTGCCATTATGCTATTTCTCTTATTGCATTTTTATTTATATTATATTATATTTGTATTCTGTTTTATATTGTAAGTTGCCCAGAGTTGTTCTGGGGTTAGGCAGCACTACAATCAATCAATCAATCAAATAAATGGCAAATTAGGAAGTGTGAGTTGAATACTACAGATCTATTGGGACAGTACATTTAGAAAATATAAAGATGTGTTCATTTTTACAACAAAATGTTGGCACATTAGGCTAATTTGTAGGATTGCAACAGACTAAGTCAGGATGCCTCTGAAAATGGTTACATTATTGTTCATTGCTGTTTTAGGTAGGCTTAATCTTTAATGCACTAAAACTCTCCCTGTGATGGGGTGTTTCCGGTTCATCAAGGTACATTCCCATCCACCTCAACTGTGAAAACCAGAGTATTCAGAAAGGGGTCTTTGAAAAACTCATGATGTAAAGTAACTTCAGTGGAAAACTGTAGCTGGACTCCACTTTGGCTGTTGTAAATTATTCTATCACCAGCCCTTTCTGTGGCTCAAGGAACAGTTAACAAAATGAATTGTCCTCATTCATGGGAGGGAAATTACTTTGACACTGCTTATTGGCTGATGAATAGCCAAGAATGTGTGTTTCCCACTCTTCTTCCTAGACAAAAATATAGACGCTTTTTCAGGGAATTTACCAATGACAAACCTCAGTTGGTCACATGAGCCTGTCTCCCTAAAATGTGGGCAGAAAAGCAGTTTAAGAAGGAAAATATTGTTCTGCAGTACAGGAATAATGGTTTTTAAATCTTGGGCCAAAAATTAGATTAGAATCATGTCAACAGGAATCATTGAGGTTACAGGATGCTCTAGTGCTGATGTAAACTATACATAAGAAAATGTCATAACCAAGCACTCCCATTTGCAGTTTTCCTATCTTTTATACAACTTATTTTTAAATGTTTCTAGATCTATGCTAGATTTGAAGAAAGGAAGACATTAAAAGAAAAGACATCACAGAGGGCTAGAACAGGCATTTTCCTTTTAAGGGTTTATGGGAGATGCTGCTCCTTTTGGTTAGATAGTTTATAATCTCTCCAAACTCTCTGGGGAGATTTATCTGAAGTTGGTACAGTGCTTGAACTATGACACAACCTGCATGAGCAAAGAAGTTTAAAGTGAAGTGAAATTCTATCACTATTTTATTTATTTATTTGTTTATTAAATTTCTCTACCGCCCATCTCGCGTACGACGACTCTGGGCAGCTTACAATAATAAAAATGGCAGATTGCTAAAAACAATTCAATATAACTATAAATATAAATACATATAAATACAAATACAAATACAGAATATAAAATATAAAATTCAAGGTGGGAAATAAGATCTTATCCTAGGACCCTCACGGGGCCAACCACCCCCATGAATAGCTGTCCCTCCTCCCATCCCAGGCCAGGTGGCATAACCACGTCTTTACTCCCTTCTGAAAGGCCAGGAGAGTGGGGGCCTGTCTTACCCCAGGGGGCAGCTTGTTCCAGAGGGCAGGTGCCACGGCAGAGAAGGCCCTCCTCCTGGACCCTGCCAATTGGCAATCCCTCATGGACAGGGTCCGTAACATGCCCTCTCTGCCTGACCGGGTGGGACAGTCGATGAAGTGGGGGTGAGGTGGTCCCTCAGATACCCTGGCCCCATGCCATGTAGGGCGTTAAAGGTGATAACCAACACCTTGAATTGGACCCGGAAGCAAACCGGCACCCAATGCAGCTCGCGCAGCAACGGTGTTATATGTGCCCTTCTAGGGGCTCCTAAGACTGCTCGTGTGGCCGCATTTTGCACCAGCTGTCGCTTCCGGATACTCTTCAAGGGTAGCCCCATGTAGAGCACGTTGCAGTAGTCTATGCGGGAGATGACCACGTCATGAGTGACCGTTCAAGATACTCCTTTAGTAATCCATTCTTACTTCGTTCAACTTTTATGCTTCTCCTGAATACCCAAATCTCACTTCCATATAACAAAGGGCAGACACATGCTTTTGCATACAGACATTTTCACTTCTTTGGACAAACATTCATTCCTTGCAGCATACTGTATATTAGCCTTTGCTGGTTAATAAATGTTATCTATCTACATATTAGCCACTATCTTTTTACCAGTATTTGCAAGTGTTAAAATTTCCCCATCCATTTTCTCATGTTGGGAAATATTCTACCAAGTTACACAAATTCATATTTGCTCTACTTTTATGCCAGTTCTGTATTTTTGTAATTCCCTACTCCATTTTTCCTGTCAGATACAACTACCCTGGCCTTTGGTTCATTAATCTTCAGATTCCTACTCTTTGGCATCATACAGTCTAATATTCACTGCAAAACATTCAGGTTCTCAGTCAGTAGCATGGCACAACTTGTATAAAGAAGTGCAGGCAATGCATGTCCTCAACCAATACACTTCTAACATCATTGCAAACATTCCTTATGTATTTCACACACATAGACACACACACACACGTGCGCACGTGCACACACACACAGTGTGTGTGTATATATGTGTGTGTGTATGTATATGTATATGTGTGTGTATGTATGTATGTATGTATGTATGTATATATATTCCATTAGACCACCAAGAGGACCCCCCTTGCCAGAATACAGGCTGTGGGAGCCCATCTCTCTTACATGCTGGGGTTAGGGGAAAGATTCCAAGAGAAGGCATCTCCCTGGAAATACTAAGTTGCTACATCAAGCCCGGAGATGGAATTTGCAGGGTAGACTGGGAGAGGAGATGCAAGACCTCCAACCTTTTACCCTAGTCCAGAGCTTTCCAAACTTTTCATGTTGGTGACACACTTTTTAGACATGCATCCTTTCGCAACACACTCTTACAGCAGGGCACAAGGCAGGCACCAGGACCTGCGTGGAATCACAGCAGGTTTGGAGGCAGCAAGGCACAAGGCAGGCACTAGGACCTGCGTGGAATCCTGGCAGGGCAGGTTTGGAGGCAGCAAGGCACAAGGCAGGCACTAGAACCTCCGTGGAATCCTGGCAGGGCAGGTTTGGAGGCAGCAGGGCACAAGGCAGGCACTAGGACCTGCACGGAATCACAGCAGGTTTGGAGGCAGCAGGGCACAAGGCAGGCACTAGGACCTGCACGGAATCCTGGCAGGGCTCAGAGGCAGTAGCAGCGGTGACACACCCAGACACTGCAGCCGACACACTAATGTGTTGCGACACACAGTTTGGAAAGCTTTGCCCTAGCCCTTCCCACATATAACAAACTTCCTGTACTTTTTGCATTTCCTCTTGCTAACTTTCCCTTTGTATATGGCATTATTCCAATTCTAGTGGACAAATATAGTTTCACACATGTCAAAAAAAGCTGGACCCCACCCTACAGTATATTTTCCCCTCATTCCTCCCCCACTCCCTAAACCCATCCCTTGCAGATGGTAGTCAAGCCTCTCTAATAAGATGTCAAATGTTAGTCTTCCTCTCCCACCTTTTAGCCATTCCCTTTGATCTGGCCAGAAAAACAAAATCAAAGAAAAAGACACCCACACCTTGAAAGAAACAAAGCTTCTTTATTGACAGGAAACTCAGAGCAAGGGAAGCAGCCTTCTCGCTCAGTTCAAGCCTTACATAAGGGAAGAGGGGGAGGGGGGATCTGGGAGGGAGAGTAGAACAATAGGGACACATGCTAGCAACCTGTAGGACACTGTGGGAAAGCTGAGAAAGTAACAGGAGAAAAGTTGGACATAGACAACCGAAAGACAGGAGAGAAGTTAGTTACTAGCTATTCTCATAAATGGCAGCTCAGTCCAGGCTTCAAAAAGCTAAGAAGAGATTCAAAACATTCAAAGAGACTCCTCCTTGTTGAATTCACTAATAAAGTAGATCTAGGGGCTTCTATCACAGTTTCCAAGATTCTGTGCTTTATCCCTATTACTTGCTTTTAAAAAAACTGAAATCTCTCAAATTGCTTTCTTGATTGTGCCCTGCTGTGACGGGTTTGATACATCTTAGGACACATTGATGCTATATTGAACATACAGTATAACCCGAATTAGCAGGCTTAGGAGAATAGCCCAGCATGCCTTTAGCAGTCCATGCCCACCTCTATTTACATATCCTGAATACTAAGTGCAGACGGAATTTACAAGCAAAACGTGGGCGCTAGAAGATATCATTGCTTAACACTGAAGATAATGGGGCAAGATAGGCACTCTAGTCTTCAGATGCCCAAATGCTCATTCTACCACCAGGTTGTCCAGTTGTGACAATAGTTGGAGGTCCCTTGCTCCCACATATATGGGTAGCAACAGATATATTAGCCACAGCTGGAGGCCATCAGTCTGATCTTCCAGAGGAGAAGTCAGCCTGACATCCCTTCTCTATCATAGCTGAGACAATTAAGTAAAATTTGATCTCATTCTTCTTCCCTGCAAACAGGGAGGTCCAGAACACCAGAATGTCATATGTCCATCTGAACATCCCTGGCCAGGAGCATCAGGCTTAGGAAAATAGCATAACACACACTTGACCTGTCAAGACCACCTCCAATTATATATCCTTAAGAGTGAGCATTTTCCTAGAATGCCCTCTTGCATCCATCAGGCCTGTTTCTTTCCCTTTTAGTGATTCTCATATTGTATTTTGATTTTATTGTAATTTTTTATTTACTATGTTGTTTTTGTAATTTTTTGTAAGGTATATCTGGCTGGTCAATGATTGTAAATAAATACTAATACTAGTAATAGTGGTAGTTTGTTCATGCACTTATAACTAAGTGCAGTAGAAAATGTTAACATACAAGATCAGCAGTTTGGGACAATAGCACACTATGTTCCAATGTGAAATTGTGTCTTAAAAATAGAGTTTTCATAACCTGAATGGCTCACAGCATTTAAAAAGCACTTGGCAGCTATATCCAAATAACAGTAAGAATTTTGCATTAAGAGCTGATACATAGCCAACTTCACAAAGGCCCATAAAGGAGACATTTTAAACTCCTTTTTAAATCTTGGTAGATCAAGTTCCAGGGGCAAATCTGGTGGAAATTGGTTCCAAAGAGTGCTATAGATGGGAAGAAGCTCTCAACCATGATATGGCTATTTTGTACAAGGAAGTATCAGTCAGCTACGGCTACAAAACTGAGCCAAGAGCACAGGGATGTGAACCACAAATAGATTTTCCAAATAGCTCTGTTTGCAAGGCCCAAAGAGTCAGCACAACAATTTAAACTAATATGTTTTACAAAGACCCAAGCCAGTATAGGAATTGATGAAAGAGGGAAGTACACATAGTTTGGACCAATTGCATCTTCACAAGTTCAGTGTGGCACATGGCAGTATCCTGCCTCCAGACCACAGATCTTTGAGGAAAACTGGTCAAAGTTCCAGAATTTTTTCCTGGAAAGTGTGGGCCTTCCTGTTTGTAAACTTTGCACCCATGTAGCTTCTGGTTGTATAAAGGGCTAACACTGTCAGATTTCTCATGTGAAATGGCAAATCGCTTTCTGCATAAAACAAAGCTTTCTCATAGCTTTGAATGGCTTTCTTCATATCTTTCATAGATATGAAGCCAGGTGGCTAGTGAAACTGTCATGTGTGCTCAGTATTATGTCTAGCCCTGAACTTTCATGGGAAGCTTGTCCTGGGAAAGTCGGGAGGGGGGAGACAGCATGCTTGCTTAGATGCAGCACTGCCACCTTATGGCAGTTTATACTATGTGCAATGTTCTATGCTTTGTGCTTGGTGTTTTCACACCTAAGTTTCAGCCAATCAGAAAATTGGTAAGTGTATATCTTAGCTGTGAACAATGGTTCCTTTGCTTCTTGACATTCTAGCCATCTTCATGTGTTCTGCTCCTGAGGACTGAGAAGTGTGTAGCTATACCTGGCTCTGAGAGTGTTGCTCTCATAGGTTTGTGCTCCTTAATGTCTATCAGTGGAAGCAACACAGAAGATTGTGTACACTGCTTGTAAGCTGTTTTTTACTTTTGCAACGCTGTAACTGTGTATATACAACTTTGCTTTTATCTATAGTAAAGATTTATAGCTTTGAAAAGCTGCACTCTGTGTCTGTTTACTCTTCTCTAGCTTCCTCCCTATTAGCCAGCATTTATCCAACAAACACTTCTCACAATTAATTCTGGTGCTTGATTCTGGTGCTCAGAGGCAACCTCTGAACAACCCCATTCCAAGATGGGAGTGGTGCCTAACAAAGGGTTAGTAGGGACCTTGCGTGCTGACTGTGGAGGTCACTGGGGATTGTCCACAGGCAACAGTCCATCAATACGTTACAGTATATATTCCAACAGCAAAGCAAGTGTGACATCTCACTGCATTTCTTGCTCACAAGAGACATGCTCTTCAGGATAACAATCAGGATTCCCAACATAACACTGATGCCAGCTGCTAATCTTGCCTGGGTGTAGAGAAAGATGTGTCGGGGAAGAGGGAGCAGGAAAATACTGTATATGGTACCCATGGCAGCCTATGTTGAGAAGTATGGAGATAACTTTGAGGAAGGAATGCAAAAACAGTTAAGTAAAGATCAACATAGCCTTGGGAAAGAACAAAGGGTGAGAAAGAAAGTCAAGATAAACCTGCCTTGATTCTCTTTGATATAAGAGCAGGCAAACTCAGTCAGGCTTTCAAAATTCTGTTATTATATCCTATAACAATAGTGTTTCAGTAGTCTCTTTAGTGTCTATCTCCTGTCCTGGCCTACCTTGAAGGGCTGAATGCCTGAATAGGAGTATGTGTTCTCATCAGCCTCCAAAGGACAGGTCTGGGGATCTGGCAGGAAATTATCCATTATTCCTATGAGTGCTCAGGAACTGGGTCCCAACTGAAGAAGAGGGCAAGAAGAGCTCAGTTATAAAAACCAGCCATGGTGATTGGTTACCAGGATCATAGACGTGGGGATGTGATCCAAGCCAGATAATCAAGCAATCACTCTTAGGCAAAACCATTCTATGAGCAATATTGAAGTAGCTGCAAACTCTCTGCATTCTGGCCAGGAAATAATCCATCAGTCAAAGGAGTTCAGTAGGCAATTGGACCAACACAATCCATATGGAAGAGTGCATTGGCAAGGGTCTCCTCAGCCAGATTCATTGCTTGGTAAATACATGTAGTAGGGTTCACTGCAAAGAAAGGGAATAAGGGAGCATAAAAGAACAAGTGGCCCAAACATCCCAAATCCATACAGCTTCCAGGGTCTTCTCCCCAATGCCAGATGTAAGCCATTTCATGCCAGACATGGGAAATCTTCATTTCCATATTTGGGACCACCGATTTGGCATGGGATAGCTAGGTAGATGTTAGCTGAGCCTCTTGTGGGAGGGAACCATGACATCTGGGTATATCTCTAGTGCTCTACAACTGACAACCAGCATTCATATGGGATGCATGAAAGAGGAAGGTCCTTTCAAATACCCATCCATCCTAGACACCACACTGCCCATGCACCCTTATAATTGGTTGGCACATGGGCAGGCTGGCCTTGGGAGTTTGCAACATGCATAATTTTCTAGCCACCCAACAGCTACTGTTATGTAGTTGCTGAGCTGCTGAGCTGCCAGTGTATCCTTATTTAGATGAAAGCCATAATGGAGACCACAAAGCACACTGAAATCCATCAAGCAAAATGACAGCTGCTACTGTAATGCAAGCCAATAACAGGAAGCTTGTTATAGCAAGCAATAGCATCCAAGGAGGTGATAGTGAGCAGTATTAGTGGGATCAAAGCATTTTAGAGAACCATAAGTATGTTCCAATGATTGTCAACACACTGTTGTCATGGTACTTAATATTCATGAGAATACACATCACAGAACAGCAGGAATGTCCTCTTCCTAGATCTAGTGATACCCATGAATATATTAAGGTATATCAGAAAGCCAAATATGTGTCTTTCTATCTGATGCTATGTGAGGCGTTCATATGTATGCCTAATGCAGCTTCATTCTAATGACATCAGGGAAATCCCTATGTATCCCTATGTATTTATTACTTTCATTATGAAAAAAGACAGCCTGGGCTGTATGGTATTTCCCCCTTGTCTAGCATTCCTTAATTTGTCCTCTTTCTCATAGCAGTGACTATACACTGTTCTGGACTTTAGCACACATGCCTAGGATGCGATTAATAACAACAGTTACTAATGCACTTTCACCAAGGTTTGTACTGATCAAAAGTAAAACACAATAATTACAAAATTCTGTCCAATAAAATTAGTTCACAACTTTACAACCAACTGGTAAAACCAGTAGTTATAACCAAAGCAAATAAAACCAAACACAACAACCATACATATTTAAAGGAACATTCTGCAGAGCACACATCCATCTATAATTAATATAAAACAAATATACTGTATGTGAAAATTACAATCTTAATGAGAGCAGGGTGAAATAACCTGGCTCCACACTAACTCGCAGTCAAATAAAAAGGTCTTTTAAATGCCATCAAACTTTTACCGAGGTGAAGAAAGGAGGGAGCTGATTTTAGAATCACGGGGACAGATTCCTAAAGCCCAGAGTCTGGTACCACAAGCCTGGAATGGGGAACAGAAAAAAGAGGAATGCAAGAAATGAGCAAGGTGGCAGGGAGTAATCAGACAGAGAGTGAGTGAGTGAGTGAGTGAGTGAGTGAGTGAGTGAGTGAGTGTAGAAAGTTCTAAACACAAGGACCAACAGTTTGAATTGGGCTCTAGCTTGAATAAGGAACTAGTGAAGAGCCCTGTGTTGTACAGTGTGGAAGGTCCAGAACAGCTCAGATAATGCTATTCAGGACTAAGATCAGGGGATAGAGGAGACTATTGCAACAATCTAAGTGTGAAACAGCCAAACCATGCACCAATAATGCCACAGTTTCCTGTCAAAAAAAACAAATACTCATCAAATGAAAATCTGCAAACCTCTCTGTAAGATCAGTAAATAGGCACATCAGCTAGTCATCAATAAAAGCTCTGAGGCTGTGGGCAAAGGAAATTGGGATGGTCTGGGAGCCCTAGAGACAAATAAGGGAAACACAACAGAGAATGGGAAAGACAAATAGGCGGAAACACAACAATCTCCATCTTATCCATTTTCAACCTGAGGCAATGAGAGGACATCCACATAAAACGCTAATGAGACATTCTGTCATAGTTCACTAAGCATCATCATCAAGGACCACAACAGACTTGGTATCATCAGTGTTAGCAGTGGTATTCTCTGATCATGAATCAGAGAACAAAAGCGAAAGATATAAAGGGTAAATAAAATAGAACCTAGAACTGATTTTTGAGGGACACCTTATAAGGGGAATTTCCCATGATTGTAATTTGCCATGCAATATTACTAAAGAATAAGACGACGAAAAGCACTTGAACCAATTGAGCACTCAGCCAGTGATGCCCAGGGATTGTAACTGTAACCTACACAGCCATAGCTCGCAGTCAAATGTATCAAATGCTGCCATCATGTCCAAAAGGATCAATGCTGATTTAAGAACTTTCCCACCAGAATACAGTTCAGAACTTGAGAAAAGTGCTGTTTCAGTTGATTGACCTGCCTGCCTGATATGGCTCAGGAAGGCCATTGGAAGACAATTAAGGAATCAGTTATAAGAACTGTGGATAAAAAAGGTAGCAGAGATACAGGATACTTAAAAGAAGTCTGGGAAATTGCCAGTGGAGTAAGAAAAAAAAATTCCCTTAATTTTGTCCCTTTGGGGAGATAGTTCAAGAAGTCAGGGGAATTTGGACTGGAGAGGTAGCCTTTGTGGTAGAAATGCCAGTTAAGGTATTTGGTTGGAAGCCTGCTGTGGTAAATATTGTTCAGGCCCTCCATCCTTTGCTCTGCAATGGGCAAAAGGGGTTTAGCCATCCAGCTACAATCTTTGTATGTTCCTGCATGTATTTTCCTTATAATATACCATGCTGCTGCTAACCTCATTATGGTAGTGGCAAGAGTGTCACTGTTGTTGGGATTATCAGGAGTCAACTCAGCATTGTCTCATAAGCATAATAGGGGGTCTTTCTAGTAAACACATCTCTATTGTGCTTGTGGGATGTCACATGGGTCACCTGATTTCCTCTTGCTCCTTCTTCTTGAGTTTGGGGGATTAACAACCTCCATTACTCCTTGGGCACACCTGCAAGCAGGAGGGCTGCACCATGCAGCTCTCGTCCATTACATCTCGCTTGCATGCAGATCTACTATGAATCTTCTTGTATCCAGATCTACTGAATATATGTAAGCTATCTCTATTTTTTTTCATCTAACTGATGTGTGAAGACTGAATTTATTTCTGAATGCAATTAAGCTTAAAGTGCAAGTTCCCTGCTGGTTCATGCTTCTACTCTGCAAGCTTGTTGTTAGCTGCTTGGAGTTCTCAATGTTCAGAATCTATGGCATCTCTGATAGAACACTGCAATATACCAGGTGGCTGGTAAATCCAAATCTTGGAACCTGGGGACTTTCCTTATAGTTTTGTGTTTTGTGTGCCTCCTTTGGAGCAGTATAGTGTTCTAGATCAGATGGTTCTGGGGGCTCATCAAATGGATAATCAGAGTCAGTGTAGGAATATATTTTTATATCATCCCCATCTAACGTGTTGTCACATCTCAGTCTCATTACTACCCATTCATTCTTCTTTCTTAAGGAATCCTACCTTCTACTTTCCCAACTGTGTAATTCCCCAAAAACATAAAACGAAAGAGTTGCTACCATCAGCTCTTACTAGAATTTGAAAGATTAAGCTGAACGACTATCCAAGGAATGAAGACTACTTATATACAATTGTTCTTGAAAGAACTGTGGACCTCAGCCAGAGCCATTTAGGTATTCTATGGCTTGCTAGTCTATGCACACTCCACTCTCTGCTCCATTTATTATTGCTACTCTGTACATCATGTTCAGTCTTGGCAAGAAGCAACATTTGTCAATTTTGCTTCCCAAGCACAGTGATTTTAAGTTGGCAGAAAAGCTATAATAGTTATGCCAAATTGGAGGAAAAGAGGAAAAACTCACTAGCAGACAAGCTTCTTAAGAGTCTGTCACTAGTGGCAAATAAAATTCTACCTCCAATTGCAATGACATATCAGGATCAATGTCCCAGATAGCAAGAGAAAAAACCCTTTCTCTCATTCCCCTTCCCCCATCAGTTTGAGAGGATTTGAGAATCCCTTTGCTGGTTCAATTTTACAGCCAGATTTAAACAGATTATTCTGTTCAATCACTTATTGCTGGTAAGTATGTTTGAAAATGATGCTCAAGGACTGATCTTTGTGCCCATTCTTACAACATCCATCCAGGTATCTCTGTGATGTTCATAATCTGTGCAGGAAATGTATTTGTTATAGTACTGGAGTAATATTACTGTTGATGATCGTAAAATTTTTGTGGATTTCTCTTGTCAAATAGCTATTATTAATTTGTCCTTTGAATCCTTTCAAACTGGCATTGTATACATGTGTTTTGGTGTATTAAATATTATAGAATGCACAGTAAGGAAACTTTAAATTTGTCGCATCTGTTGTTCATCTTGAACCTATCAGGAAAAAAAGCCGTAGTCCTCTGTATTTTTAGTTTGAAGTAAATTCAGCTGAACTCAGTATGGTTAACATCTGAGGGTACAAGCATAAACTGCACATTCTCATTTAATTTTAGAGGAAAGGGAAAATAGTTTTTTGTTTTTTCCAAGACTGTAATGTTTATACATCTTCACAATGTTTCTTCCCAAACTACTTACCCCTTGAATTTAATATTTCAATCTCATATCTTGTCATTTTCTATACAACACATTTAAAGACTTAACTTACTAACCTAATTTCTAAGTTTGCGTAATACTTTGAACTACAATGGCCTCAATTCACATGACATGCTGGCTACCAAAAAGAGAAAGGATGTCTAGAAATGTTGTGTGAAGGCAGATGCTAGGTTTGTAACTGACCTGATTGTGTTGCATGAAAAGAGTCACTGATTAGCTTGGTAAAATCCTTATTAATGTGGAACAGTTATGATTTCGTTACACATCACACTACAGTATATAACCTGTATGGTTTGCCTAAACATGTTTTGTCACACCAATTGAAGCTTATTCAGTAAATAATATTGATTAATGAAATAATACTTTACATGATGTGTGAATCATTCTTTCAAATGCAGACATACTTTTTCCATAACAGCCCAATTCTATTTCATTTTATATTGTCTTTTCTCAAATAAGATGGGGATGAGATCTACAATTCCAGCTAGGGGTGCTTAGAATTTCAGCCTTGTTTTCATTTTCAACCTAATATTAGGCCTAATGCAAACCAAGCCATGTGTAAATCCAACCTGGATGAAGCTTATTAAAACCTATACCAAGAAAAAGTGAAAAAAAATTGTCTCACTTTTAGTGGGTGTGGTATAATCTAGTTAATTTCTTTCTGATAAAACTCCATGAAATTTAAAACTGCTGCATTCTAATTTAATTGTAGTCTGCATAATATAATTTTAATTATCAACATTATATCAGAGATTACCTTTAGAATACTTTTGTTTTCATATTTGTAGGAAATTATTGTACCTGATTTGCATAGTGTCAACAAATGAATTTTTTAAAAAATTTATTTTTGGTTACCAAATCAAAAATATCAAAACACCTCAAAGCCATGTGATAAATAAGAACATATGTTATTGTCCATTATTTATTTTTTTAAAATGCAAGCAAAATTAACTGCAATGCAGGTGTCATTCCTCCGTGTAGCTTCCTGATAAGTTTCGCCGTGTAATTTTCTCTGTAGGGCTGTTTCTCCTTGACAGTGACACAGAAAACCCTGCGTTACATTGTACCGATAGTCCCTTATTTCACAAATGATTCCCACATACTGTACACATTTCACGCGCCCCTTCCAACTTCTTTGAAGCAGGAATGGCGACCCAGATGCATATTCTGGCAACCCCAGCACAGCCCAAAGCCGCCAAGCATTTTGCGCGCCCCACCCCCCAGTCACAATCGCTTTGCAAACTGGCAAAACCTCTCCCATTCCCTCCCGCCTCTCTCCTGTCCTTCAAAAAACGCTAAGATCAGCACCAATTGGAAAATTCGCCGTGGTTACCTCTGGCCAATGAGGTAAAAGTGACAAATCAGTTGTCAGGCAGGTTTGGGGGAGCAGGCCCAATCGGGGCGATCCGCCACTCCTGCGCAGAGGGAGGCGGCGGCAGTGAGGACAACCGAGAGAGGAGGCCGAGCCGGCGGGAGAGGCCGAGCGGGTCAGCTCGTAGTTCTTTAAGATCCGGGATGCCCTACAAGCTGAAGAAAGAGAAGGTGAGGGGAGCAAGCGGGTGTGCCGGGAAGATGCTCTGTTAGAAAGACGAAAATGCCGTAGTGCAGAAACATGCCCGGGCCTGGCAGCGACCGAGCTCGGGGCCTCCGCCGGGAGAGGAGCCTCCCCACCCGCGCGTCAGAGACTGAAGCCGCAGGCTGGTAGGGCGGGTACAGGGGCTGCTGCAGCACTTGTATTTGCAAGAGTCATAGCTCTTTCGGGCGACGCAGGATCCGTGTCGTGCAACAGCTACAGGAAGCGATCAAGACACACCTGCGTGCAGGCAGACCTCGGTTTGCCAGATACAAACGTCGCCGGGCGCGCTCGTACAGACACACGCAGCACAGACAATGCACTTTAGATTACCTCTGGCAAAGGCCGCTGGTGGTGGGGTTGTACCACACGATTAGAGGGAAAGCTGGCTTAGACGTCGACAGTTTCGTGCGCTCTCACAGGAATTTCCACAGAGGAAAGGCGAGTTGGAGTTGTGTGTTTCAGTGGCCTGCCCATAAATAAAAAGACAATGTACCTGCATTGTGGAATGGAAAATACCAGCACCCGTATGGTTACAGCTCAAGACTAAGATGTGCAGGATACAGAAGCAGAGAGGGGGGGACGACTGCACGTTGCATAGACGATCGCGGGGGTGGGGGAGAGAGGAGGAGGGTTGGCTGCGGAAAGCAGGGGAGAGGATTTAGTAGAGACTGGCCCTGTGAAGACCATGCTACAAGAGTGAGAAAAACACGAACGCGTCTCAGTTTGGTAGTATAGATTTTAATAGGCACGTAGTTGCAGAAGATCCCAACTGTTCTTTGTTAGGTTACATAGGCGTGTATCCACTATTCCACGTTCATGCTGATTTTTGTATGCAGATGGACACTGCCACATAGGCCTTACATAGGACTGCATGCAGTGTACTGTAGACCTAAAGACAGAGTGCCCTCCCATCCAGCATTACAGTTATGTATAAACTTGTCGAACACATTGGATCTATTGTTGCCATTCTCACTAGATTGTGCAGTAGCTAAGATAAATTTACACAAAACTGTGTACCTGTTCCAAAAACATTGCTAAGCAAGCAGCTGGAGATTAAGCAAATTCAAGGCCTATGCATATGCAGGCAGACATAATTATCCAATGGTGCATGTACTTGAATAGTATATACAAATTACAAGTGTGTAACCAATGCTTATACATTCCTAAGTTTGTGTGTTTGAGAGAGGAGCACTTTGAATAAATGTTTAATAGTATTGTGTGTCAGCACAGATTTTGTATGCCATATGTGCAGATGCAAAATACATTGTGTAGATACTGAGGATACTGGGGCACAGTAGATTATGTATGTTAAATGGGCACATCTACAAGATCATGTCATTGACATTGCTTATTCAGGTGTGCATAGCTGCAAGCAAATGGTAGACTTTGCTTCTCTAGGCTGCAGAAATCCACAGAAAGTGCACCAGCAAGAGTCAGAGTATAGGCACAGATCTGATCAAATAATAAACATGACACACCAATGATGCACGTATCAGTGGAATGCAAGTTTATATATGTGTGCAATTCATGAATGCATATGCATTACATGGCAGAAATATATGTGTCAGTTGCAGAGAAGAGGTGGCCCCTGTGGAGTACACAGTCATGCTGAGTCTAAGACTCGGGAATATAGCATGTTCAGTAATGGAAATGCTCATGCTTTGCTTGCAGAAGATTTCAGGTTCATGTCCTGGTTCTGTCTAGAGCTAACAATAGTGCTGTCTAGGTTGTAAAAATCTGGATGAGTCCTAGGTGGCAACAAAGTATCTCCTTATGTTATCTAGTGGTCATCTGGGTTTTTGTATTCTAGCTGAGAAAGATAGGTGTTTAAAACCTGTGAAACTGCTGCTTAACAGTGCAGAGCAGTGTTTCTCAACCTCAGCAACTTTAAGGTATGTGGACTTCAACTCCCAGAATTCCCCAGCCAGCTGTGCTGGCTGCGGAATTCTGGGAGTTGAAGTCCACACACTTTAAGGGTTGCTAAGGTTGAGAAACACTGGTGTAGACACTATTAAGCTACAGGCATCAGTAGTCTGAGCTGGCAAAAACTGCTTGCTGCAACCTCCTATATGCCTTTGTTTGGCTTTGTGTGTAAAACGTAAATTCAAACTGTTCTGACATTACTGAAAGTGCTTTGAGTGCTAAATAGCCATTTCAACTTCAGAGTAGGTTGGAACAGTTCTGGGAGGATTGGAAAAGCTTGTTTCAAACTTCAAACAGGTATTTCAAGCTTAAAACATTTTGCATATCTTTAGGCTTGACACATTTAGTTTGGTCTACGCTCAGTTGATTTCCGTGAGGCTTATGTCTGAGAAGACATGTGTAGGATTCATCTACCAGTATGTTGTGTGTATTCTAGGGGTTTCTTCCTTTTGCTTCTTACATTTTTCTCTTCTAAATATATTTCTAAGTACCAACTTTGTAAGCTTTTGAACAGTCCTAACAAAATCTGGAGTGCACTCTGTTAGAGAAGATTGTCATAGACCCAGGGAGGAAGTCTGAATTGTAGTTAAGGGAAAAAGACACCAAATCAGTGTGCCTGAATAACATACATGCACTTTAATCCACCACTAGGGTATGTTCTAGTCTGTGATGTGAAACACAATTTTTGTAACATTCAGAATTTTTGAACAAATTAACATTTCCTGTACTATACATTATTAGAATTGTGGTCTTGCCATAGGTGACAGATTAAAAAAAATCAAGTCATTTAAAAAAATAATACATCTGACTAACATAGTTTTTGAGTACTTAAAGGGTGGGTAGAAACTTTTTTTTTGCCTTTGCTTGGAATGGTGTTATTTATACTTTGCTTTTTCTATTGTCATAAAAGTAGAAGTATCTTCAGTTTCTGCACACCCACCACTACCAGTAGTAGCAGTTCTTGTGTTGTATTTGTTCAGTTTATATTATTGCTCCTTTCATTGCTTTGCTCTCTTTGGTAGCAAAACCCATAAAATCTCTTCTGACATGTTGAAGTCTTCACAGATTTATTATGGACTAAATTTTTGTGGACTGCAGTTTACTTCAGAATATACATCTGTTATGTATGTTATGGAGTTGGGGTGACCAAACTTTATAAATTTGTCGATCTTTAAAGTGCCACAAATCAATAAATCTCTCCCTCTCCCCCCTCTCCCCCCCCTCCCCCTCTCTTTTGCTATCCAGGAAAATACAACTATACCACTGCAAAATATCAGTTAGATTTACTTAGATTTACTTGTCTTGGCAGAGCCACAGTAGAGACTCAACAGTTTATTCTAAACTACAGCCAAACGGGCACTTTCCTGGGGTGGGGTAGAGGGCAGGGCTTACAAAATTGGGTGACCATTCTAAAAGGAGAAGAATAAATCATTCTGGGGAACTGCCTGGACAGTGCTTTGCTTTGCACAGATCTTTCTCTTATACTGGGAAGAGGATTTCAAACTGCACGAGCTTGTGCAATATGGTATAGCAGTTTTATTTATAGGAAAGCTTTCACTTGCATGATACCTATCTTGAGGACAGTTTTGTGGATCACTGCATCTAAATATGCTTTTCCGGTTCTGTGTCTGTATCTTTTGTTTATTTTACCTTTCTTCTAGGAGCCTCCAAAATCTACTAAAAACACTACAAAGGCCAGCAGCAGCAGTGGAAAGGATGGAGGCAATGCAACAGAGAATTCAGAAGAGGTAATGCATTTAATTAATGTGTTTTGCATTTTCTAATTATTTTCTGAGTTCTGCAAATTAACCCTCTTATTTAAGGATAAACCATGTTTGTTAGGATAAAAATGCACAGAACTTGGCTATATTTCCACAGCATGCTTACCTGTGGTTAAGGTAATTGTAGATTGCTTATACCAATTTTCTCAGTTTATATTACACTATGAACCTTAAACTAATCACACTGGCTCAGTTTGCACAAGACACTAAATGATACACTCTTTGCTCTCGTGTTACTCAAACCCAGCCTCTGATTAGGGTGGGGAGTTGATTGAGAGACAGAAAATGACAACTAACCATTTTCTTACGAGTTTTGTCTTGATAAGGTTCTAAACTACCTCTCTCTACGTTAATGCTCTTTAGAATTGTTTGATTACAGTTCCCATAATCCCCAGTTTCCTGGGTATGGTAAGAATTGGTGTCTATTACGGCTGGAAGTACTACAGTATGGGGAAAAAAAGCCAACGAAGAGACTTGTGATAAACAAGCATCCTAAATTCTCATTCTGGTTGTAGAATCAAGCTTCTGGCAACTTGTAGCCCTTGGCTTAAATTACAAAGCCGTTTGCAAGCAGACAGTTGATACCCCTATCAAGTGTGATCTCTCTCTCTATTGAAGTGGGGGGAGTGGGGAGGCTGAGAAGGGTAAAGAGGAGGTGGCAAAGACATGTTCCCACCCACTTTTGGCATTATTGTCTTTGGAGTGCCACTCTTGAAGGGAAAATCATTTCCCATCCAGTTTTAGGGTGGAGCTTTGATTATACTGGAGACATGAGCCATGCCATGTCAAATTCACTTTTTTCATTTTAAAGACATAAACATTTAATCTCTAGAATAACTTCATCAGATGTGCAAAATGTCCTCAGATAGTCCTGGGTACATCAAGGAATTCTAGGAAAAGTGTGGCCGAACCATTAATACCATAATTTTCTCTTAATGTTTTAGTTACAGCAGATCAGGTATGCCAAGAAAAATAGCTTAAATGATGGACGTTTTTTACTTGGATGGAAGAAGGGAATTGCTAAATACATGATTGAAGAACAATCACATTAACTACATTTAATTTAAATTAATTTAAATATAAATAAAATAAAATTTAGCTTCTGTCCCAGTCACCTTCTCTACTTATTGGTATGGTATGGCTGTATAGATTGCATAACCCTGTGCTAGATTGATTATTGTTTTTGAATTTAAGCAAAGAATGACTCCGGTATTCACATAGCCAGTTAAAAATGCCACTGTTTTAATGCCTTTAATGCTGTTTCTAGAATTAAAGTTTTATTGTGTGACATCTAAATATGTGTTAAGCAGTTGGGAGATTCTGTATAACTTTGACCCTTGAGTGAATTTTAGTAGGAAAATTGTTTCCATCTTGTGATAGAGTTGGCATAAAGTAGTGTGGGTAATGGTTAATTATGATTTTAGCTTTTTGAGGATGTCTGGAGAAGTATTTAGAAAGTTCTGATGATGAAATATAAATACAGGATTTTATCACTAAAGTTCTTGGAATTTGATGGTGGGGGAAATCATTATTTAAATGTCTGGGATTTCTTTTTTCTTATGTGTTTTGGTCAGCAAATTACAAACATTAGCAAGTAGTCTTTTTCATAAAATGTTAAATGCCATATTTTCAGAATACTGTATAATTCAGCTTTATACACTTAACATATATTTTTTACATTACATTAGTATACACTTAACCAGCTCTTGCCAACCTAGCAATTCGAAAGCATGCAAATGCAAGTAGATGAATAGGTACCACTTCGGTGGGAAGGTAACAGCGTTCCACGTGCGTCATGCGGCCACATGACCGTGGAAGCGTCTTCAGACAACGCTGGCTCTTCGGCTAACAAATGGAGATGAGCACTGGCCCCTAGAGTCGGACACGACTGCGCAAAATGTGCGGGGGGAACCTTTACCTTTACCTACACTTAACATACTACTGTAGTTGCCTTATCAGAACCTATGTAAGGATAACTGTAATGAAGTATCATTATGTACCACATTGCTCCTTATAAAGTTATGGTATTTTCTGTAATTTGTCTTATATTTTAGATGCACTGATTCTATCTTTGATTATTACTGAGTCACAGCTATTCAGAGAGGAGAGGAGTTGCACCCATTATTTTCTGCAACTAGAGGTTCATTGTTTATGGTGTAGGGTATTTAAAGTTTTCAGATCTGTCCTCCAGAACTTTTTATCTTACAGTTGTTACTGTATAAATCTGTTATATGTAGATAAAGTTGGGTTTTTCAGATGTAATAATCTTGCTAGCATACTCTCACCTTAGATTGGAGCAGAAATGGAGCTATGGCTGTTGTGGATCTTCCGGGCTGAAATGGAGCTGCTTGTAGTTTACAGGCAATTTATATGAAGAAAAAATAAGTTGTTCAATCTGTATGAACCATGCAAAAGTCAGAACATTTTTGTGTAATTTATTCTATTGTTCTGTTATGCATAATTTCTTATAGTTTCGTTAGTAAGAGTGAGCAAAGTCTGTTTCTTATATATAATTTTTATTAAGAATTTTGATTTTAATAGTAAAATCTAATACAAATTAAAAGAAAGGAGAATAGAGATAAAGTAAAAAGTACAAGAAAAAAGAAAAAAAGAAAAAGTAAGACTATGATAAAGAGAAAAATATATAAAGAAGTGACTTCCAAACTTCACAACATCACAAGTATAAACAAATTTAGTAGCTCTTCACCCTCCCTAAAGTTACAAACATTTATCTCTTCATCCCATATCCTATCTCTTATCTATAAATAAATCCATAAAATAGCATCTTTTCAGTCCTGGTGTCAGCAGAAAGTCTATAAAGGGTAGCCAGAAGTAACAACATATCTTGTTTTAACCTTGATCAAATAAACCAACTTTATATTCCTTCCTTTTACTTCTAACAGTCTTAATATTTAATTCATTCAAATATTGTCGTAGGATTTAATTTCTCTTTATTTCTTCTTTGTCCCATCGCAGGGATTCTTCAAGGCTTTAACAAGCTTCTTTTGTAAATCCAATAGGAAAAAATTATCCAGGTCACTCTCTTGGTTTGTCATTTGTATTTACCTTTTTAATTTTAAAACCTCAGCCAGTTTCTTTTGTAGATCCAGTGAAACATCCTTTTCTAAGTCATTCTCTTGGCCTGTCAGTTGTAGATCCACTTTCGATACCTATTTTGTCAGATAAAATTTGTTCTACATCTGTAATTTCTTCAATAACATCTTTTACACATAATCTATCCATAGAAGCAGACATCATTACTGACGTTGTTGATACGTGGCTACTATTTTCTGATCCCGTTCTTCAAAAGTCTCCTTCAATATTTTTGTTGTTATAATGTTTTGCATCATTTAACAGGCCTGTATATCTTTCTTCTACCTAAACTCTTTAGTCCCCTCTAGTTTTTGAAATCATGAAATTGCTTATCTTTGTTATGTCTTCTAAAAACCAAAACAGGATCTATTTCTCACAAAAAGCCATTTGTTCTTTATAATTAATTCCAAAATCTTATTGTAAAAGTTTCAATAGTCCAATTTTATCTGGACCTTTAGTCCGTTTATAACTTTCTAAGATCAAAATCTTATTTAGCTTTTTGCTGTTTACTTCAGATTGTTTAAATTCTTAAGCTTATGATTAATATTTTCTTTTGTTCAGGATTGAAGGCAGACTCACCTGGCGTTTTCATACATGTCATTCTGAAGGTCTCTAATAACTTATAAGTAGTTAATGAGCAATTTCCTCAAGTGCTTAGAAAGTGAGGTTTGCGAACTTAGTGTCCTTTAAAAGTCTCTGCCGCGGTTGCGAGCAAGATGGCTAATCCTATTGTCTCCTGGCGCTCAAACCTGTGGAAAACCACTGTCCTGCGGTCTCCTCGCGAGGAGCAGCTGTCTGGAGCACATGTGGGCAATCTCCCATCCTCTCCTTATCCAGAGAGGTTCCAAGGGACTGGTCTACTCACTGGTTCTTTGGTCTTTGCCACAGTCGTTGGCTCTACTTTCACAGAGTCATTTTCAGTTCGACATACCTCCCCTGGAAGCCAAAGTCTGTTTCTTCTAAATGAAAGCTCTAGTTCTCTTTGCACCTGAATTCTGTATGATGCCACTTTCTGTGGATCTTCTGCAATCCTAAGGCACTGAAGGCCAAGAAGGTTTGTGTTGGCTCAAGCTGTGGTTGAAAGAAGTTGTTATCTCTGCTTAAAAACCCAGCATTATGTGAAGTTGCCTTATACCATCAGACCATGTGAGCTCAGTGTTCTGGACCAAATATGGCTCAGCAGCAGAGTCCATATTTCAGTTGTAGGAGGTACAAATACTAGCCGCCTTTGCTTGTGACCTTGAAGAGCTTTATCTGTTAGTGTACAGAAGAAAGAGCTAGAGAAATAAATTTCCTAACCTGTGCATGATGGTGGTGGTTTAGGACAATTAAAAAAATACTTATTTCCACAGTGCATACTTCTGCAAATGCAGTAATTACAACCAATTTAGATTCTTTTAAAAGAGGAGCTGATAGAGGACCAGGCTGTCAGAGACAAGTAATTGTAATGGCAGCATACCTTAAGTCCACGTTTCCCAAACTGTATGTAGCAGTGCCCCAGGGTGCTGCAGCAAACTCACAGGGACGCCATGGGATGTTTTAAATTTTCAAGGGAAACACAGTGATACTTGACATCTGTCGGAAGCCGCATGATCTACTAGCTTAGTATAGCTGTGTGTCCTATGAAAATTTAAAATATCCTGTGGCACCCAGTTTCATGGCGCCCACAGGGCACCGTGAAAAAATTACTGAGACATTAAGGGCACCATGAACTGAGAAAGTTTGGGAACCTCAGCCTTAAGTACTAAGTGCTAGGGAGCAAATGGGAAAGTATAATTGCTGTACTGTCTATGGTTGTGAATTTCTTTAAGGCATTTCATTAACCACTAGGGCAAGGCTTTCCAAAGTGCCGCCGCTGGCGACACACCCGGCGGCGGCGACACGCGCGTGCACGGTGACGGCGCGGGGGTGCGTGCGGCGGCGTGCGCGCACGGCGGCGGCACGGGGGGCGTGTGGCGGCGCGTGCGCGCACGGTGGTGCGTGCGCACGGTGGCCGCCGTGCACGCGCGCGCCGCCGCTTCCGGGTGGTGTGGCGACACACCATGCTGTGTGTGGCGACACACTTTTGTGTCGCGACACACAGTTTGGAAAGCTCTGCACTAGGGCCACAGAATCCAGCAGGCCTCTTCCATGTTCTTAATCTGGTGTAAAGAAGGCTCTTGTGTTCCCACACTGAAAATTATTCAAGGAAAAAAATGGTGTAACAGTACAGTGATAAACTAATCTCAGAATGCTTTGAGTTTTGGCTGCTTTTTTTTTCAAGAGAATGAATGAGTTTAGAAGGGTACATGTGGCAGCAAAAACACTCGGCCTTACAACTTGCCACTGAGTACATGAAATTGGTCCTGCTGATGAAGAGCAGCCAATGCTTGAAATGGTTTGGAGTAATTTTCTTCTCTTGCTATTGGAATACATATACTTGTGTCTTTATTTGTTTGGCTGGCTGCAAAAATAGCACGAGCAAGTGAAGAAATCTTAGAG
The DNA here is from genome assembly GCA_023362775.1 of Charina bottae. Taxonomy (NCBI): domain Eukaryota; kingdom Metazoa; phylum Chordata; class Lepidosauria; order Squamata; family Charinaidae; genus Charina; species Charina bottae. Next base: position 73,050,299 of record JALMGJ010000001.1, on the reverse strand, counting down.
TAATTCTAGGGCAGCCTTTCCCACTTGGTTCCTCCAGATATGTTTGGACGACTCTATAATTCCCAGCCAGCATGGCTGCTGGCTCTGGGAAGTGGTAAGGAAGGCAGCAGAGACAGCCTAGTAGCTGAGGTAGAGATGAAAATTGCAATTAGCTCCATGTGGCTTGAGATAGCTGTTGTTCGATGTTAACACTAACACAGGCTTGCTTTATGCAGCACACAGTATGGTTTACTTAACCATAATTTGTTCATAAAACTGCAATTTGCTATGTTCATACTGCATTCTAAACTATAAGTCATTGTTCACAAGCTACAGTGCATGGGATTGAATAACACATTAAACCAAAATAAACCACCTACCTGTTGGTTTAGTGAGATATGTAAGCCTAACAATTGTATAGTACTACTTGGATACTACCTTCTATTTAAAATAAAACAAAATACTTCCCTGTACTTCCAAAGTATGTATGGGGGAAGGCTAGGCTAGAGTCTTATCTTTTTGCCATGACCTTTCTGTTGTCCAGAGTATTGCTGATTGCTTTGCACTGGCTTCTGGGTGGATCAACTCTGGGAAACTCATTTGTTTTTAGGGCTAGTACAGCTAAGGAGAATTCTTCACAGTAGAAAAGAGAGCACAGCTTTTAAAAACAGGTATAAAAAGAACAGTGGATAAAGGCCCAAAGGCAGGAGTAAGGGAGAATGTTGAAAAGGAAGTGAAGAGATCAAAGGCAACTTCAGGAGCCAACACTGATAACAAGGCCTTGTTTGTCTTGGACCCCATAAGTGAGAGCAAGATGCTGGTAAAATGTAAAGACTTAGAAGGACGAATCCAGTCTTTGCTAGAAAAACAACCATTTCTTACTGAGCTGTCAGCCACTGCATTCACAGTGCAGTTTTTATTTAATTCTTTTATATGGGGCTGGGAATCTTCAACATTTCATTGTACCTCCTTTCCTCAGCAGTGTACAGCAAAGAATATACCCAAACAGAAGTGCTGGTTATGTTTCTTGACTTAACATTTTCTGTTAAAACAACAAAATTCAGAAGCTAGGAATAAAGATGGCATAGGAAATGCCATCATGTGTAAAAAGGATTGAAGGATACTTTACCTTCTTTACCTGTATAAATTGGGCAGCCTGTGGCCGAAAAGGCACTTGTGAGCCTCTGCCTAATTTCAGATGGCCTCTGCAAGAAATCAGTTTTGAAGCCTGTGAGAGCTATTCCTCCCTTCCCTGAAATCTGCTCTTTAGAAGTGAAAGAAGGAGGTACCAAAAATGGGCATCTCTAACCACATTTGGCTCTATCTGCACCTGCTGCTTGCTTCAGTCCTATTTGTACTACAATCCTCAACAGATTATGTCCAAGGAAGTGTGGCCTTTGGCAAAAAAAAGTTGCACAATTCTGATTTAAAACATAAATGAGTCTAGAATTCAGAGGCTGTTTACCAGTTATTTTATCCTGAAATTCCACAGCCATCTTAATTCCTTCCTCTGTTCAGTTTAGGATACTTTCCCAAACTTAGTTTTATTGTTAGATGACCTTACATAAAACAAGAAATATTACATATTTTGAGTATCTTAAAAACCAGCTTATTCATTATATAACATAAAATATATATCAACCGAAGAGCTGAGCACATCCACGAACACCAACTAGCAGTCAGAAGACACAATGAAAACTCCTTAATCTCACAACACATGGACAGACTCAATCATACTTTCAACTGGGAAACTCAGCATCTTAAACCAAGCCAAATCCAAAAATGCTGGAGAATTTCTGGAAGCTTGGCACTCAGACAAAGCAGCCATCAACAGACACATAGAGGTAAATAACATTTACATACCATTCATAAGAGACAATAGAAAAGCCAAAAGACCAGAACACCTCCTTGCCAGCAATCAACACCCAGATATGCAAATATTAACACTAGGATTAGCACCAGGGGAACAATCAAACAGCACAATATACCCCAATCAAGGAACTATTAACTCAGTCAATCAAGCAGCAAACAACAGCCCAATCAAGAAACTCCTAAGGAGAGAACAACACCTCCACCAACACAAGCAGGACAAGCCATGGTATATAAACAGAGAGCAGTTCGCACTCCCTTTTCGCACTGAAGATGTTGCCTAGTCTGGCAATGAAATGTCTGCAAGAAAACAACAAGGCTCAGAGAGCACCAAGGACTCCATAAAATATATATTTTACTATAAAAGACAATACACACATACATATGCCATTATAATTCATATAGTTGAATATTGTTAATCATCATCCCCTACATCAGAGCTTTCCAAACTGTGTGTCGCGACACAAAAGTGTGTCGCCACACACAGTCTGGTGTGTCGCCACACAACCCGGAAGCGCTGATCATCATCAGCGCTTCCGGGTTTTCCTGCGGCGACACACAAACTGCAGCGCGCAAAACCCGAAAGCAGCAGCAGCGCTTCCGGGTTTTTGCGTGCTGCCACAAGGACGGCACTTCCGGGTTTTCCCGCGGCGACACCAACGCCGGTTGGTGTGTTGCCGCGGGAAAAACTTTGGAAAGCCCTGCCCTACATACACCTCTCTGAACCTTTGGGAGTAGAGCAGCATAGAAATGTTAATAAAAAAGTAAATATTTTTATATAGTTGTTATTTTTTATTCTCCACAACTTCTAGTTTTTGTATGGTAGGAGATGCTTATGGAAAAAAAAGGGGGAGGGTTGTTTTCCTTCCCTACTTGTCTTGATGAGGAAAGGTTTTTTTCCCCCAATTTTCTCCCCTGCTGTGGCCCCAACAAAACCCATCTTCCCCTCCTGCAGCTGCTATCAACTGTGGGAAAGAACTGTCCTTAGTTCCATTGAAATGGACTGATTATGAGGAAGAAAATGAGTGAAGGAAAGGGAGTCAGCGTGGTGGAATGCTTGAAGCTGCGAGACTTAGGTTCAAGTCACCTTCAGTCATGGAAGGCCAGTGGGTGAATTGGTGCCAGTCCTAACACACAGGGTTGTTGTGAAGAAAAATTGGGAGAGAGAGTGCAAAGTATTACACCCTGTCCTTACAGAGGAAATGTGGGAAAGAACTCTTAACAACTAATTAAATAAAAAATAGATGAACTATTTCGCATAAGCAGTTTATCCTGATTAGAACCACTCCTTTGTCTGCCTGTTAGTGTGTGTTCCTTTTTTAAAGAGAAAGTGGTAGGAGCTGGTGTTTTTGGCAACACCTATAGTTTTGGTTCAGAGGAGGCCATCCCTTCTATTTCTTCTATTTTAGGACAGGGGGTATTTAGCCAACAAACTTTGCACAAGTGTATTTCTGAGGGAAGTACAATAATTTACATGAAAACACTTCATAATATTCTGAACATCTCTTAACAAAATCATATATCCAAATATACGGACTGTGATTCTATCAGAAATTCTCTGGTGGGGCCATATTAGTGGTGATATTCTAGGTATTAACTGTTAACATTTTGACTACTTAAACCAATACAGTGTTTCTCTCCCTTTTTAATGCACCTTGTTCAAGTTTCTGGAAAGAATTAGTTGAAAAGTGGCACAAGACCCCTTTGGATTTATAATGAATTGGCTATGGTGAATCTTGTTAATATGCAGTGGGCAGCCCTGTAGACTGGCAAGCTGCCCTATTGTCCTTGGAGAGGGGAGTGAGTGTTATGCAGGAGAAAAGGGGGGTATATGCCATTCATTTCCTAATGTCACTGGAAAGCATCATTTTGTCTCAGTTGTTTCCCACAGCATTTTCTAGTCCAGGGTATATTTTCCCCACTTTTTCTTATATCTATTTTTCATTCTAGTCCTTAACCAGGTGGACCCTATGATAACTTCTCTGCTCTCCATTGTGGGAGTGTATACAAGCTTATAGGGAGAGCTGCTTCTATTTGACATTTCTTTATTGTAGTGCTCTGAATTAGCCGGCAAGTTGCTAAGAGATGGATTTGCGAGGAAAAGAATGAAGTCAGAGCCATTGGCATAATTCCAGTGGATGCTTTGTCAGCCTTGGTCACTGAGCCTCTGTTGCAAAATGAGGGCAGCATTTGGGAACAGGTCCCAGTTGGAATTCTTTTTCATTTGGTGCTAGCTTTCTCTCTCTCTCCTCAGTTTCCATGTGTCTGTCAATTTCAGCCTTTTCTTTTATTGATTTAATTGTTATGCCAAGTCCAGTTTAATTCCCTTGATTTGCCAGAATTTAGAAAAAGTTGTGTGGCAGGCATATCCATACCTGCATAGAGTTTCTTCTGACAATTCTCTTGTGTCATTTTAGTAGTAGTTTAGTAGTTTAGGACTTGAACAGAAAAAGAAATAACAATCTACTCCAGAATTCTTCCAAAAAAAACCAAATAGATACTCACAGCCTGGACAATGTCTATATAATACTGGAACATGAGACCCACAGGTGAGAAGGTGTCCAGCAAGCTGCTGTGGAAGAGCATAGGGCAGTTACAAGTGACACTGTTATATATGATGTGGTTGATGTGACTGGGCTGATTTGCCCAAAGGCAAATCTCCAATCTCTCTGCTCTGCAAGGTGTGGGGGGGGAACAGCAGATTAGGCAGAGGACAACGCATACTGACTGTAATGGCGATCACATGACTGAGGGACAGCAGTGTCGTAACTTCGAACTGTTGCTGAACGAGGCAGTCGGTAAGTGAGGACTACCTGTACAACCCAGAAAGAATTAATTAATTAATTCTAATTAATTAGCTTTATTGTCAAGAAAGTAAGGGGTTGATATACAGAATCTTGGAAACCAAATAAGCCAAAACTCTGGCATTCATTTATTAGTGAATTAATTAAGAACCTGATAGCTGTTTGAACTCTTTTTCCTAGAATATGAGACTGAAGTACTAACCATTCTTTTCCCAAATAAGACATTGAAACTTCTGTCTGCTTGCCTTTATTAATGTTTTAAGATATTCTCATTTATTTCCCGGTCCCATTCAGGCCCAGGGATCTCTCTTACGGTATTATGACTGATCTTTAATCAGGTATTTTAGAGAATGAAATTAAGTGAGCCCAAGAAAATATTGCTATTGAGAAAGTTGCAGAAGTTTATGGAATTCCAGCAGAACTGTTTAAGATCTTGCAAGACATTGCTGTTGTAGTTTGTAAGCAGGAATGGAAAACACAGCAGATGGAGTGACTCAGTGGTTCAAATTTGGGAAAGAAGTGTGTCAAGGTTATACAGTGTCATCATATCTATTTAGTTTATATGCAGAACATACCTGAGAAATGCTGGGCGAGAAGATCAGAAATAGGAATTAAAATTGCTGGAAGTAGTACTAAACCTCAGATATGCTGTTGATACCATTTTGGTGGCTGTGAGGAAGACTTAAGGAAGTGAGGAAGTCTGCCACGGTAGAGATGGGCGGGGATAAATCCAAATAATAAATAAAAATAATAAATAAATGATGTCAGATACTGCTTTTGCAATTCGGCCTTTATAATTCCTTGGACCTTCAACAGGAAAATCTTTCTTATTCTCTGGGTAGCTACTTGGATTTTTATTCACACTTCTGGCAGCTGACAATTCTTAAAGCAAAAAGAAATTTAAGATTTATGGCTGTTGTGGGTCTTCCGGGCTGTGTGGCCGTGTTCTGGAAGTTGTGGTTCCTAACGTTTCGCCAGCATCTGTGGCCAGCATCTTCAGAGGGCAGGAGCACAGATAGAAGCAAAATCTCTGTCTGTGCTCCTGCCCTTCTATCTGTGCTCCTGCCCTCTGAAGATGCTGGCCACAGATGCTGGCGAAACGTTAGGAACCACAACTTCCAGAACACGGCCACACAGCCCGAAAGACCCACAACAGCCATCGAACTCCGGCCGTGAAAGCCTTCGACAATACATTAAGATTTATGCTTTCTGTGCAACACAGTTTTCTTTTTTTCCACTGTATCTTCTCTGTTGTCTGTGTCATTTGATATGAAATTAATCTCTCAGATAGGAGACTACTTATTAATAATCAGCAAGGATGAACTTAAACACATCATGGCTGAGTCATACATGGGATGCTTGCTACTATACTTCTGCTGTTTTGATGACTTTCAGTTGCATGCATGACTTGTTGCCGTTTGAAAGCACTGTATTTGAATTGATCTGGAGCAATATGAATGTTCTTTCTATAACAATCTGGTAGTGCATTCATACATGCAATTCAAATTCTGTTTTACTGCCTTGCCTTGTTCCAAAGCTGGTAACTCTTAATTTTTTGGTTTGGGCAGGATAAGAATCTGTGGTTAATTAGAACACATACTGTATAGTCAGAAGGAAAACAAAGGTGATTTTTGTGTGAAAATCACTGGTGAATTGGATTTTACTACAGATCACAGATTCCTTGGTTGACCCCTGGACTGTTCCTATGTTTTTCACATAAATCTGTCTACCTGAGCTGTAGTTTTGCACCTCTCACACTTGTAGTATAAAACGAAGCAAGTTGGGAAATTTGTCTTTGATTTAGAGTTTTTCTGGTATGAAAGGAAGATGAAGGATCAATACATACATACAGAAGACATACTTAATAATACCAATACTGTCTGGACTGGGCCTCTCTGGGCAGTGTTGTCTTCTAGATAGTAATAATGTTGAGCACTTTTGGTGTTGGTAAAATCAGTACCATATTGTAGGCACAATATCTATCTAAAGTTAAAACAACTCCAAAATTAAGCTGACCTCTCCTCAAAGGAAGAGTATACAGGAAAGATACATATAAATACAATTCCAGCTGAAGCCAGTCCTGGAGATTCCCACCTTTTAGTAAATGTGTGTGTGAGAGAGACAGTTGTATGTGCTCATAAATGTATTTTTTCCTCTATATATCAGCTAGAAACCACACTAAAAATTGGCAGCACTAGGGCAAAAACATAATAACTGATGGTTTAGTGTAATTGTATGCTCCCACTTATTAAACAGGTTAAAAATACAGCAACACAATATAACAATAACATAATTTGAATATATCCCTCCAAGGAAAATCATACCAAGATAGCTTAGCTGTCAGTTTGTGGGGTGGATCCCAATTCTCAAATCGGACTCCCAATGGCTTCCTGCAGAAACCAGGTCTTAATGGTTTTCCTAAATGCCAACAGGGTTGGTGTGGTGTAATCCTGGGGGAGTGCTGTTACACAGAAGGGGAACAGTAATTGAAAAGGCCCATCTTCATGTCTGCAGGTGATAATGCTCTTCTAGAGGGGGGAACTGAAGGGAACCCTCCCTTCCAGATTATTTATCAGCAGTAGGTAACTCTAAAGGGTACTATTTCCAAGATACTGTGTTAGGACCTTCCAGTGGATAATTCCCCAGGAGATTTAATTCCAGGCTTTGAACACCAAATAGCTACTACTGGAAATTCTACAAAGTAAATATTTTTGAAATCCTAGTGATATAATTTGGATAGTTTTTTTAAAAAAATCTACAGATCACAATAAAGCCTGGTTTTGTGCATTCTGTGTTCTTTCTTCAGATCCAGCAGCAGCAGCAGCAGCAGCAGCAGCAGCAGCAGCAGCAGACCTCAAATAAGCGTCCCAGCAACAGTGCCCCTCCACCAACCCAGCTGAATAAGATCAAGTATTCAGGGGGACCTCAGATTGTAAAGAAGGAGCGTCGGCAAAGTTCCTCTCGTTTCAACTTAAGCAAAAACCGGGAGCTTCAGAAGCTTCCTGCCCTTAAAGGTGAGAACAGATTTTTGAGTCCCTGGGCTAGCCAGTGGCAATGAGTTGTTGGGAAGATTTCTGCAGAGAGACAGATGGCTTTAACAACCATGCTAGTTTGAGTGGTTGCAGTACAGAAGGGGAAATACCTTTAAGTCTGGCAAGATATCACACTGCATTGCATTGCACTAAATTTTTCAGTGATCTGTCATTTAGAAGATATAAATAATTGTAGTTATTCTCTCATGAGGTTAAGGAATTTACAAGCAGAGCATGGATTGCTCCATGCAATTGATCAGAGCCACAAAACTGATGCTGTGTAGTAGTTAAGATAAGGTTTAAAGTTTAAATCCCCACTTAATAATGCAGCTCATTGGATGATTTGGGGTCAAACGTTCTTAGTCCATTCTTTTCACAAAGTTATGAGGATAAAATGAAGGGAGACTTCCTATATGCACCACCTCAGGCTCCTAGAGAAAAGTATGGTCATAAATAAACCATGTTATGGATTAGCCAAATTAGCCAAAAAAATTAACACTAGTTGTTTCCACATATTTGCTGAGAAGTGAGGTAGTAAAGTGTGTGAAAGGTTTGGATGTCAGAGGCATTTTGTCTTGGCAAATCCCTGGGAATCTGAATGCAGAGGACAGTTTGGCATTGGCATTGGCGATCACTCGTAGCCGAGTAAGATTGTCTTCCAAAGGTAAAATTTTAACAGTGATCCAGAGGACAGTAAGGCCCTGTACTCAGATGCCTCCTGCCCTGGGATGCCATACGGGATTTTGTATTTGCAGGGCTTCATATTCCCAAACATGAGAAAGACTGTGATGCCTGGTTGTATAAAACTCAAGAAATACTTCTTAGTGGTAATGAATACATTGATTGTGTTGGACCACATAGCTCACAGGAGCACACACAGATTGCTTAGTATTCTATGTGTGCTCCTAGTGCAGAATCTGGGTGACTGGGTCTGTAACATCTGGTTGTAAGTTCTGTGTCTTCTGCAAGTAGAATTTCCTTGCCATGAGCTCATTTGGTTTATCTGAAAGATCATCTTCACAGCCAAAATACTGAGTGCATGCCAGCGTTATCTGATGCTTGTGGAAGAAATCAAAAGTAGTAATGCTTCAATTATTTGTTAAAATTTAAGGTGTGGTTCTGAAGGAAAATAATGGAGGATAGGGAAATGAATTGAGAGAGAGCTATTGAGAACAGAATTGTGGACTAGACCGAGTATTGAACTGACCTAGGAGAATAGTTCTTTTTATGAGAAATGGTACAGATAAGTGATACATTTAATATTTGAAGCACTGCAGTTGTTTTATCTACTCTTGCTACTCTTAGCTTATATTTCAGGGCTGTTTAGTCTGTTTTTCCAGACTATTATTTCTTTGTTTGATCAGAGAGGGGCTGGGTCTAGGAGAGAATAACTTGCCTTAAATTCCCATAACTGGAGAGCAATATAAGCATCTTATCCATCACAACAGTAGTGTCAGTGAGCTATGGAGAGCAGAAGAGACCTTTTAGTGGTACAAGAAAGGAAAAGAAGAGCCGCTATGTGGTCTGTTTGGATATTGGTGTCCAGCAGATGAACAGCAAAAGACTTAGAACAGAAAGGAAATATTTTTGCCTCTTGTCTTTTCCCTCAGATGCTCCTCCTCATGAACGGGAAGAGCTCTTCATACAGAAGCTACGACAGTGTTGTGTCCTCTTTGACTTTGTCTCTGACCCTCTCAGTGACTTGAAATTCAAAGAGGTCAAGCGAGCAGGACTCAATGAAATGGTGGAGTACATTACTCATAATCGGGATGTTGTCACAGAAGCCATTTATCCTGAAGCAGTTATCATGGTAAGATTGATCTACTTCTGGGTGTTGCTCCCAGTAAAGCACTTAAAAGAGGGACGGGCAACTTTTTTCAGCTTCAGGGAACGGTATACTTAGTTTTGAGAAGAAATATACAGTAATAACGTGCAATAATAACTTGGGAATATAATAACACTTTCCAGGTTCTTGAAGGGATGTTACCCAGGAGGAGGTCAATACCTGTTCTCTGTCATCCCAAATCACAGGACAATGATCTTAAATTAAATTACAGGAAGGTGGTTATCTGTTGAAAAAGAAAAAAAGATCCCAACAATACCAATTCAACAGTGGGAAGTAATAAACTTCCCTTTTCTGGATGTGTTCAAGCAGAAGCTGAACACATCCTCTGTTGGGGATGCTTTAATTTGGATTCCTACACTAAAAGGGGAGATGTTGGTGGCCTCATGGCCCTTTCCTGTTTCAGTTCTATGTAGCCCAAAAACCCGTGTTCTGATGGTTCATTTTAGTCCTTTTTACCAGGCTTTTAAAAGTCTAAAACATGGAAAGGAGATGAGGGTGTGAGCTCTAGCTTCCCCTTTTCCACCTCTGACTTCTCTGTCAGTGGTATTGCAGCCATGTTTGTTTGAATGAGGTTAATAGTGCTTCATATGATGGAGAATCATGAAGCTTGTGTCCCCAGGCACATAAAGCTGTTGCAGTTCCACTTCATACCTTTCTTGTTGAGACAAAGAGGTGAGTGGCTATGGCTAGAACTAATGTCTCTGGCTCCCTATTATGGTTAGAGTTTGACATTGGTTAAAGCTGGCTTCCAAATAACATATCTGAAGGAGTATCATGGAGGAGTTGGAGAGAGCAAGCACCTGGATGTAAATCAATTGGCTAGACAATATTAGTCAATTCCCTGATAGGCTGAACGTGATGGGCATTAATAGCATGAGATATGGGTACACAGTAATGCTTAGAAATAGACATCAGCAAGTCATGGAATACTGAGAATGTTTCTCATTACAGATCTACAGGGTTTTGTATTTTTATGAGGCTTTCTCCTTCCTGGAACTGGGGTGAGGGTTAATATTTGGTTTCTTTTAATCCGTTCATTGTGTCCAATTCTTCGAGACTGCCTGGACAAGTTCCTGCAGTTTTCTTGGCAAGGTTTTTCAGAAGTGGTTTGCCATTGCCTCCTTCCTAGAGCTGAGATAAAGTGACTGGCCCAAGGTCACCCAGCTGGCTTTGTGCCTAAGGCGGGACTAGAACTCACAGTCTCCCGGTTTCTAGCCTGGTGCCTTAATCACTACACCAAACTGGCTCTTAATATTCGCTTAGCAGTTTCCTAATGAGGAGGGGTTGCACTGAGCCATTGAGTCAGTCTGCAGAAACCTCTCAAATTTATTATCACATTTCTCAGTTTTCAGTGAATCTCTTCCGGACACTTCCGCCATCATCTAATCCTACAGGAGCAGAATTTGATCCTGAGGAAGATGAACCTACACTAGAAGCTGCTTGGCCACATCTCCAGGTAATAAAACAGTATTTTGCCATGTTACTCTCCTCTTTCCACCAATGGAAATGTTTAAGCAATGACTTAAGCTAGAAATTTGATGTTTAGAAAAGTTGCTAGATCATATGAATTTAGACCACAGTGGTCAATCTGAAGATTGCATCATATTGCTGATCTCCCACCCAAATGTTTTGGGTTTTTTGCCCAGGGACAGCCAACTTTTTCAATACGTTTATGTCCATTTATTTGAGTTCAGCTGTTTGCCTACAGAAAGTTATCCACCTTGATTTAGACTATGACCTACCTACCTGCTTCTCCTTGGAGCAGTTGAGAACTAGCTTAGATATGAAACGCTGCAATTTTCTGCCTTCAGATGTGGTGTGGCCATCAATTTAGATGGTTCTAAAAGGAGACTAAAATGTTCATGGAGGATAGAGCTGATTTTCACCAAAAGGCAGATGTGCCTGCTTACATGTATCTTAATTAGGCAAGAAGCCTCTGCGCGTCTATGGGACTCTTTGCATGATGGGGCAAATGAACAAAAGCCCTCACCTTGAGACTAACTGTAACTTACCATGTCCATTAGGGCAGCTCACCCTGCCACAGTAGGAGAGAAAAAAAGCAGTTGGCTAACTCCATACTTACAAGCAACACTGGAGTTGACATGGAGTTGCCACTGAAATGAATATAATGCAGTCTTTAATTACAGAACTAGATTCCTCCTGTAATGAATTGCTTAATTATTTTATTTTTTATTCATTTTGGATCTGCCTAACTCCAAACGACTGGGCAACTAATTAGTGTTTTGATCTGATTCAGTCTATAACACACTTTTCTGCTCTGGTGAGCACTCAAGCCTAATAAAATTTAAAACAAAACAATAGAAAAAGTTAAAAAACTGGATTAAAATTAGCAGCAACAGAAATATTAAAATTGTTTAACAATTACATTTTTACCAACTTCTTAAAAGTTTGGTGTTATATCTATTGTCTGATGAGCTGAAAAATGAAAGATAAAAGCTTTCCCTGGAGTCACTTAACTCCTCTTTCTTATACCAGTCAGCAATGATAATTCTCCAGTACTTCATATTTCCTTTTCTTTTTTTTTAATTTCTTTTTCACAGTAGTGTTTATCATCCCTAATTGGTCTATCCTCTCATTAAACACCTATTTTATTATTCTGAATAAAAGTACACAGTTGTGAAAAAGCATTCTTCTTGATATTTTGGATATATCTTACCAAACTTAATTGTTTTATTCTTTCTTTAAGATGTACATCTAATAAAACATATGTTTGCTGCTGTAAAAAACAAGCTTTTTTTAAAAAAAGAAATCTTGTTATAATAAATATTATTTATTGAATTTATAAAGCTGCTAAAACAAGACAATCTGGATGGCATACAGAGTTAAAACCCTGTATAAAAATGCAACTACAAAATCAGACAGACATATAAAATGCATTGGAGGAAAAATACAGATAAGTCCCAGCTCCCCATCATCCGCCAGCCAGGATCACAAATTACAGAGATGCTATAGAAATTACAAGTTATAATACAAATTGTAGGGATGCTACAATTTGAAAGATTTCTTTCTTTATCTAGAAAGATAAAGTTTTTTTCTGGGGTTTAATTCAGACTGGAAAGTGTATGTCTGCTCCAAATGGAGAAGCGTGACTCCATAATGGACTAACATTGTATACATACATCTTCAGCCTAAATCAACAGACCTTCTTAGGCACACGCCACTCCTGCTTTGGCATTTGTGCGGGGAAGGGTTTGCGTTTGCAGACTCAGTTATCTTTGTACTATAGAAACACAGCTCTCAGGGCTTCTACTAGAGAGAATGAGCACCCATTGGTATGAAGTGGAATAAGGCTTCTACACTGAATCCAAACGCTAGGGAAAGTGGAAGGCAAAAGGAAGAGGGGCCGACCAAGGGCAAGATGGATGGATGATATTCTGGAGGTGACGGGCTCGACCACTGGGGGAGCTGGGGATGACGACGGCCGACAGGAAGCTCTGGCGTGGGCTGGTCAATGAGGTTATGAAGAGTCGGAAGCAACTGAACGAATAAACAACAACATTGAATCCAAAATTATGTCAATACATTTGGGTGGGTCCTAGTACCTGAATTTTGATTTCTGTATCTTGTTTTACAAATTGTGAAAAATTGATGTCAAACCGCAAGTCCCCAGCTGCCCTTGGCTGATCTCAGAAAGCCAAGTAGGGACAGACTTTGTTAATGCTTAGATAGGAGATCACTAGGAAATCTCAGGGCTATAAGGCTAGACTGGGAAGTTGAGAAAATATCCCAGAAGAAAACAGCCAATCTCTTCAGCATTGTTGCCAAGAAAACAAAACAGATGCCTTCATGAAGTACTCACGAGTCAAACTTGACTTGAAAGAACTTTATCTTTTTCTGTAATAATATTGTAAATAATCCTTTTTCTGTCTCATTCCTTTTTTAGCTGGTATATGAATTCTTTCTGCGGTTCTTGGAGTCTCCAGACTTTCAACCGAACATAGCCAAGAAATACATTGATCAGAAATTTGTATTGTCAGTAAGTAGTCATTGCTTCCTTCTTCCTCCTTGCTTTTAGCCCCAGTTTATTTTGTACCTGAGTTGAAAGAGAAGTGATGGGAGAGTGCAGAAGAGCAGGCCTAAACCTCTCTTGGGAACCCAGAGATCCTGTAGCACAGGGGTCCCCAACCTGTGGGCCATGGCCCACTAGTGGGCCACGGCCTGTTAGGAAGTGGGCCATGGGGCTCCCTCCTGCAAGCCCTGCCCCCCCGTGCGCGTGATTACCCCGCCCCCGGTGCGTGTGATTGGCTCCCTCCTGCAAACCCCGCCCCCGGTGCACGCGATTGGCTTCCACCTTCAAACCCCGCCCCCGGTGTGTGCGATTGGCTCCCGTCTGCAAACCACCACCCCCGGTCCGTGGAAAAATTTTCTTCCACGACCGGTCCCTGGTGCCAGAAAGGTTGCGGACCGCTGCTGTAGCAGATAACTTTCTGATTGTACTGCTGAGTTGCTTATTTTTCATTTTAGCAGTAATCATACAAAGAAATGTAGGTGCTGCATGTTTTTTTTCTTGTCTTCTTTTGTACTTTGCTTTACAGGATAGTTTATGTACTGTTACATAATATGACTGTAATATGTATATTATTATTATTATTATTATTATTATTATTTAATTAAACTTGTATGCTGCCCGATGCTCAGTGACTCTGGATGGCTCACAACAAAGAAATTACAATAAAATCAATAAAACATAAAAAATAAAAGTGTGTAATTTTTCTTGTTAAATTAACTCCCTCCCCCCTCAGAATAAAGTGATTGAATATATTTTAAATTTTACCAAAACACATAGTTTAAATTAAAAGAATAATTACCAACAAAAATATGTGTATTTTTTAAAAAAAATGTGTGAAAGTATATTATAATTAAAAATTCAAGGACATTGGATGAAAATGAAAATCCTACTTTCCTGTCAAATAAGTAAGCTTAATGAAAGAACAAAAACTTCCTAGTGCTGCAAATCTTCTATACATTTGTCTTTCCAGAGGACAAGTAAGTGTAGGTTGTTTGTGAGAATATAATTGTGAAATTACATAAAAGTATAATTACATTAAAAAACTTTATTTTAATTGTCTGGGCTGTTCATGAATGAAAATAGATGAGTTCCTTGTCATAAGAAAAGGGAAAAGCAAACTACAGATACAAAATACTTGTTGATGTAGTATTTCTCCATTTGTGATCCATCAGAGTTTTAAATTAAGTTGCAGTGTGCATCATTGGAGTCCTTCGGAAAACATCACAGCCTTGTGTTCTGGGTAGTTTAGGAATCTTCATGGCTAAAGATGTTGCTGTCTCCTTGCGCTGACACCTCCCAGCTGTGCTTATCTCCAGATTGTTAACATAGAACAAGACCAGCACAAGCTGAGTAATCTGGAATAGGTTGGGATAAAATAGATTTTATTTAATCCTCCTTCTGCAGCTGCTGGACTTATTTGATAGCGAAGATCCCAGAGAACGAGACTTTCTGAAGACAATTTTGCATAGGATTTATGGGAAGTTTTTGGGCCTCCGAGCATATATAAGAAGGCAAATCAACAACATATTTTATAGGTAAGTAGTAGTAATAGGTAATAATTTACTAAGTAGATGAGACATCTATCTTGAATTGGGGGGGTGAGTTGAATTTATTTGGGATTCTGTTTAATTCTTTAGCTCCATTACTTAAATGAGGAGGAGAAAAACTATTGAATAAGCTGCCCTCTGGCAGGGATAAGCAAGCTGAAATTCCCATAGCCCTTTGCCATTGGGTATCCTAGATCAGTTCTAACTCATCTGAGGGCACAGGTTACTTATTCCTAGAGAAATGTGGTAATACAATTTTTTAAATGGGATGTTTTTTAAAACTACTGACAGCAGCCAGGAATGGTGCAGTCTAGTTTGTGGGAAATGGTTTGGGCAAAATAATTAAATTGGATACAGAATCATAGACTAAATAAGTCTTTTTTCTTGGGGTAAGATAACCATTCCCTAGGGGCGTGGTGGCTCAGTGGGTAAGACGCCAGGCTTGTTGATCGGAAGATCGCAAGCTCGGAGGTTCGAATCCCTAGCCCCGTGTGATGGAGTGAGCTCCTGCACTAGCCCCAGCTCTTGCCAACCTAGCAAATCAAAAGCATGCAAATGTAAGTAGATGAGTAGGTACCACTTCGGTGGGAAGGTAACAGTGTTCCACGTGCATCATGCCGGCCACATGACCGTGGAAGCGTCTTCAGACAACGCTGGCTCTTCGGCTAACAAACAGAGATGAGCACCGACCCCTAGAGTCGGACACGACTGCACAAATGTGCGGGGGGAACCTTTACCTTTAAGACAACCATTCACCCTTACAAGAGCCCCTGGATTTTTAGTTAATTCTACCTGCTTATTTATATGCTGTCTTTCTGTTCAGCTTGTCATTCTTACGTGAGATCTTACCAACTTTCAGTCATAGGAGTGAGGAGCTCTTGAGCCATCATATAGGATCATGTGATAGGACTCAGACTGGAAGATGTTGCTGGGTTTTGCCCTAAAGTTATGCACCCATGTTTCCTGTAAGGTCTTTTGTCGGAGCAGATAACTGAAAAAAGTGTCACTTATGAAGCATCTACTTAGAAGAATCTCTAAATCATAGCTGCAAATGAAAACCTTCAAAGTAGTTGGGCAGAACCCGACAGAAGAGTTTGGAGCAGGGCTAGATTCCTATCAATTAGACTTTAGCTTTTCAGTGTTTAGTGCATTTCCTATCCCTCCACCTGATTCTTCTTTGCTGCCCCTGTTAACACCGAGTCTCTGAGCCGTCTTCTAGTCTTAATTCCTTGTCTAAACATAAACATGTCCTCCTCTACCCCTGCATTGGAAACAGAAGGAAGCCAGCAGATTAATTTGGGGTTTCTGTGCCAGAAAATGGGAATCTTTCTGTAATGCAGAGTACATGTCACCTGTCTTCATGAAACCAGCTTCTTAGTAGCCTAACACATGCCTTTTCTACATTCCAGGTTTATTTATGAGACAGAACATCACAATGGGATTGCAGAATTGCTAGAGATTTTAGGGAGGTAAGATAATCCTCCGCTACTCTATTTTTTTTTATCAGTAGGAGGCTGCTAGGCAGTATTTGGTAATTACTGCCAGGCAGTCAGGTGAGTTTTCCATTTTTCATGCTGCAAGAGTATCTCCCTCTCGCGCACTATATACTATGCCACTGAGTTCTCGGGGAGTTGTGCAGATATTTCCTGTAGGATATCCTGATGATGTGGCAACAGCAAGGTGGGGTTGGGAACAGCTGTGTATACATAGATAGACACAGGTGCACGCAAGTCTTTGATATTTATTATTCTTTCCTTTCTCAGTATAATCAATGGATTTGCTTTGCCCTTGAAGGAAGAGCACAAAATGTTCCTCATCCGGGTCTTGCTCCCATTACACAAAGTGAAATCTTTGAGTGTCTACCACCCTCAGGTAAGACGTTCATTCTGATAACATGTAGCACATTCTGTAAGTGCCCTGAAATCACAGGCAGATTTGGTCCTGTTTGTCTGACTTTAAATTTTAGAAGCATTGCTTCTAAACGTTTTGGACTTTCTGTAGGGTAGCAGTTTGCAACTCTGTCCATAATAGCTGCTTTTGTTTTCCCAGTACACTTTCCCAGGTTCTCCAGTTGGCTTGTCAACTCCTAATGTTATTCCAATTAATGTGATTATATTAGAAATGTAGGATGAGACCTGTTGGATTAGACCAAAGGCCTATATAATGTGCTATCTTGCTTCCCATTAGGAAAACACAAGCATTCCTTCTGAAGATCCCATATAACCTTGATAACTAGTAGCTACTTTTATCTTTGCCCTTCATGGGTTTATTTAACCTTTTTTTTTTGACATATAAATCAATGTCTGTCATTCTGACACTGGATTCTATAGTTTGGGTCCAGACCTGTCCTGACTTTGGGCGTAGAAATAACACGCTGAGGCTGGAATCAAGCTCTAGTGATTTATTATCCTACTACCCTAACAGAATCCATCTAGACTAACATGAAGTGGCAATGCCCAAAGAATAAGTCCACAAACCCAGGGCGGGGCTTTCTTCAATCTCTTGGGAGGGAAACATAGCGATTCAGTGCTACGCATGTGCTTCCCTTCCTGGAGGGAGCCCCCTCCTTCGCCGCCCGTTATCTCCCTGAGGAGACCTGATCTTTAGTAAACAGAAGAGCTCTGTCTGCAAAAATGACCAAGATCAAGTGGTATCTCCCCTGAAGGTGGGAGGCAATGATTTTCTTTGATCCTTCAATGTTAGTTACTTCTCAGCTGTTCTAGAGGGTCCTAAAACATTCTAAGATAACTTTTGTTGGGGATGGCGGAGACTGATCTATGTCAGATCTGTGATCTATTAATCATATACATTGTATACAAACCTATACGTGGGTTAACAGGTGGTTACCAGTGAAATTAAATAAATAATTAACACAAGGCCAATCATGGGGGGGAGGTGTTTTTTTTAAAAAAAAAAATCTCTCAGTTTTATTTGTTGAATGAGGAGGAACAGGAACCATAGGCTTAGCTGGTCTGCTGCAAATCAGCCAGAGGCCTAACGGTTGGTTGCAGTCTTCCATTGGCTACCTCTGGTTCTGGAGACACTTTCATTTGACTTGAAAGTACATATGAACAAGGTTCAAATATCAAGCTAAGTCATGGTGTGATTAATAATGGTACAGTGAATAAACTGTCATTGGCTTGGGTTCACATAAGATGCAAGACTAAAATCAACAAAACCATATTATGGCTTAGTGTGCTGTATAAATTGGATCAACTAGTATGATCCTATGTTTTTTTTTTTAATGTTTTATTGCTATTTTTAAAAAATTATTTTCTATCCCACCTTTATTATTTTTATAAATAACCCAAGGCGGGGAACATACCTATTGCTCCTTCCTTCTCCTATTTTCCCCACAACAACCACCCTGTGAGATGAGTTGGGCTGAGAGAGAGTGACTGGCCCAGGGTCACCCAGCCAGCTTTCATGCCTAAGGCGGGACTAGAACTCACATTTAACGTGATAACTGGCAACTACCAAAATATTTTTGCTTTTTATAATAAATCTAAAATCAAGATACTGCAATCAGTTAACAGACCAGTTAAAACAAATAAATTGAAATGATTATTAAAGTTAACAGTTTAAAACTTACATGCAAATACTTGTTTTAAGGACCTTTTATAAAAGCTAATAAAAGATGTGAAGTCCCTCAGCTCCGTAGGGAGTGCATCCTACAGAGCTGGAGCAACATTACAGAAGGCTTAATCCAAAATCACTGCCAGATGAGTTCATGGCAACTGTGGGCAAGCCTCCTCAGATTATCTCAGTAAGATTCTTACTGAAGGAGGTGTTCTCTCAAATATTTTGCATCTAAGCTACGTAGGGCTTTAAAAGTAATGACCAGTTCTTTGCATTTTGCCCCGGAATAAATTGGCACCAGTGCAATGCTTTAAACACAAGTTGATATGGTCTTTTTGCATTCTTTCTGAGACCAGCCTGGCTGCTGAATTTGGTACCAAGTGAAATTTCTGGACAAGTTGCAAAGATAGTCCCATGTAGTCCTATTATTATCGTCAAATGGAGATTACTAGTGTATGCAATTTTCGGGTTAACTTCCAAAAAGGGATGCAGGTATATCACCTGAAACTGGTAAGGGGAACTCCTGGCTGTTTCCTCAGTCTGAGAAACAAGAGAGAGACAGAGATTCATAAACCGCTTCCCTGGCTTGCTATGCTACAGAATACCGATTAGGAAAAGCTAGGCCCACCTGCCTTCCCAGCCAAGTCCTTATTATATGATCTCTGATTTATTTTGGATTGGCCTGGCCTTACAGAGAAGCAAGACCAGGTTCTTTATGGCTGGAACCACATCTACTACCTTAGAGCTGAGAAGACTATAATATAGATTAATTTAATTTAACAATTTGGCTGCCCAATTCCACAAGACTCTGGGCAGTTTATAACTTTAAAACAAAAAACAGTAATAAAAGAACATAGATTATAGACATCTAGGGAAAAACATTACAGATAAAACATTCTACAAGAGCACAACGATTACCCTACTCAAGGCCTGGGAGAATGCCAAGAATGAATGTAATTGATGTACAGGTAGTCTTCACTTAACAACGGTAATTGAGCCCAGAATTTCCATCGCTAAGCCATGCAGTTGTAAAGCGAGATGGCATCACTTAGCGACGGCAATCCTGGCAACTCCCCTTGCCGTCGTTAAGTGCATTTTTCCCCATCATTAGCCTGAGCACCCACCCCAATCCAAGCCATTCCGGGCTTGGTTCCTCCTAGCCCCGAACACTGCCTTTAACTCCCCCCCCGCCTATCTCCCCACCATCTCTGCCCTTTTGGAAGCCCTGCACTCCTTGTGGGATGGCAAGCCCAGCCGTGCCGCGTGAGGCCACCTGTCCCATCCCAGGTGCGCCGTGTGAGGCCACCCGTCCCAGCCACACGGTGTGAGGTCACCATAGCAAGCTCCAGCCCCCCCAGCCTGCATCCCTTCACCCAGCTGCCTCCTCTCCCAGTTCCCCGCACTGTGGGCGAAGCAGAAGCGCCTGGCTGCCTTTGCTGAGTCCTCTTCGGATCCAGCTTCTCCGGTGAACGTTTCCTCCACGTGGCTCCCTTCAGAACGCTGCCTTGGGAAGCTTACGCTATCTTCTCAGAGCCTTCGGAGCTCTGAGCTTTCCAAAGAACTCTCCAAAGGCTCTGAGAAGATAGCGTAAGCTTCCCAAGGCTGCACCCTAAGGCCCTGGTGAAACTGCCCACCTAGTCCTCTGGGAAAACCCCAAGTTCCCCATGGAACCCAAAAGGGTCTAAGTTGTTAAGGGTGGGCCAGTCTAATTGACCCTGTCTGATTAAACTCTGGTAAGCTGCAGCATGTATGTTTCTACAGTACTCTGTCCTTTTCCTCCTCCAAACTCATCCACCCACCATATCATCCTTTTGAACCACCGTCCACCTCATTGGCCAAACATTTAATTATTTCCCAGATAATCTATCTAAATGCCAAAATCATTCTTAGTACAAAACTGTCAACTCTCTTAATTGCTTATCCAGCTGGCTGTAAATGCAGCCCTTCTCAGTCGATGGCTGGTCCTGAGAACCGTCAGCTGCTTCTGAGCTGGCAAGCAATGAGGCTTCTACCTCAAGGCTCAGCAGGCTGCAGTCCAAGTGGTGGGGGAGCAAGGAGCAGAAGTAAAGACGGGGAAATTTCTCTCAGCTGCTTCTCTGGTGCTTCCCATTGCAGCTCCTGCTTTCTTCTGCTGGATAATTTTTACACGGAAATGAGTCCAGAAAAATGTATATAGAATTGCAGCCTTAGTGGGCTAGGAGACATATGGTTGCTAGGGGCAGATTTAATTAGCAGTTTAACCCAAAAAATAATACATAACCTAGATTTATACCCCAATACTTATGGTGCTGCCCCTGGCCAGTCATTTCCATACTTGGTAATACTGCGTTCTTTCTGCAGTTGGCATATTGTGTGGTGCAGTTCTTGGAAAAAGACAGCGGTCTGACTGAACCGGTAAGCATTTCTTTGTGATTATGTCATGCTGAGATGGTTGTAATGTTACTCTTTGTAGGACTGCTTTTCATGCATATTCAGGAAAACACAGTTCAGAGCAGTTGATATAAATTAATTTTAAAATATTTTTATTCCCACTTATTGAATAATAGAATGGAACACTTTGGAGAAGGGCATGATGATATGGTCTACCTTTATTGGCTCTCAGTTCCATTCCAAGCCCAACTCATACTGCTGGTAGAAATTTTAAAGCCCTAAGTCAGTGTTTCTCAACCTTGATAACTTTAAGATGTGTGGATTTCAACTCCCAGAATTCCCCAGCCAGCAAGGCTGGCTGGGGAATTCTGGGAGTTGAAGTCCACACATCTTAAAGTTGCCAAGGTTGAGAAACACTGCCCTAAGGCAGTCAAAGCTGATTGAAGTTCTGCTTTGCTCTTATCTAACTTTGCCAAACTATTGTCATCTTTTTAGGGGTATCTTGCTTCATGCCCGATCAGTGCAAAACCAATGGATATGTGTGCAGGTCTTTTCTACTACAAAGCTTTGCTTCTTGAAGTCACTCTCTTGGGAGGCTTGTCTGCTCCTCTACAGATTTATGAAAACAATAAAACAAACATTTGACATATAATTATCTGTGTTGTTTGGTTTAATGGCTCTACATCTGCTGTTTTTTTAAGGGTGTTTTTTAATTTTTGCTAATCTTTAATCATTTGATGTCACTGTTTTTAATGTGTTGCTCTTTAGGGATTCTAAGTGTATGAGACAGAAAAATGGTTAAATTAGTTATTTGAAGATCAGGCAAAAGTTAACTTTTTCAAAATTATAAATTAATAGTCGAGTAGCAAATTCATGCACAATTCAATTCTATTTCTGATGAAGAATAATGGGCTGGGGAAGTACTTTACTTTAGACACCTGGAGAATTTCTGTCAGAGCAGATAATACTAGGTTAGATAGATCTATTTTTTTATGCTGTTTTAGGTGTTCTGAAGCTACTGATGATCCATGATGAGATAAATTCTATTCCTAAGTAGCTTGATATGTTTGTCTATAACGTTGCTGAACTTCATAGCGTAAAATAAATCACAATCTTTTTTATTCTCGGACTGTTGCCTCTAATTTGAAACTTTGAAAGTTAGCTGATAAAAAGGAATGAGGCTTAGCCATTATTTATACTTTTCATGTAATTATGAGTGAAGAGGGAGCGCTAGTAAGTGTTTGCTAATGAAGTTCAATAGGAGGAAGAGGCAAGAAAGAGTAACTCGAGAGTGTGACCTGAGGGATTGTGTGCTCAGATGTGAGAGTGAAAAAGACTTCTGATTAGTTCCTGATAGGAAGCATTGTGTCCTGAAGCTGATTATTGCGTGTTGTGGATGACTACTTCCTGCTGAATAAACCATGTAGCAGACTGTAGGAGAACTGAAAGACAACCAGATTCCAGGGAGACAGCAGAGAAAATAAATAGGTTCTAAATAGGAATCTTTAACTAATTTCCCCTCTAGTTACCAGTACTTGCTTGATTAACCTGAAAGCTAGAAAGGAACAAGACGACTAGTGAAGGTGGTACATTCCCCTTTGCTGGCTGTATTCAAACTGAGGTTGGACAGCCAACAAACAAGGATGCTTTAATTTGGATTTCTGATCTGAGCAGGAAGTTGGACTTTATAGTCCAAATGACCCCTACCAACTCCATGATTCTATAAATCTGGAAACAAAGCAAAAGGTTAATAATACAAAGGTACCAAACTCTGTCCTTTCTTTGCTCACAGTGGTAACACATTTTGTAGAAGTCTCATAAATACTTGAGACTTAGGGCACAATGTCCTCCTTGTAGAAACTTAAGATTGTCTTAATTGACATTTGGTCCAGCCTTAAATGCAATTATTTGCCACAAATCCAGACCTCAAGTTAAAGGTACTTCGAGAACTCAAGTTAAAGGTACTTTAGTGTTGCTAAACAGAGTAATTAGATCAGAATATTGTCTTTAGATTACTGAATTTGTCCATTGTACTGTTAATGTTAATTGAGCAATTGATAATTGGAGGAAAGTGTGTAATAATTTGTCTTGTTTTGAATTGTGCTAAATATATGACTGCTTTTCTATTATTAAATTTGCTTCATGTGAGTAATTTATTTTGCAGCTTTACTAACACCAAGATCAGAGTAAAAGATAAGGGCAAATTATTTTTGTAAGTTGTTCTACATCTCACAGGGTTATAAACATGTTGCAGAACGATTAGGTGAATAGTCAACTGCTTTTTAACCAGTTTCTTATTTAAATAAAGTTATGGGATCAATATGTATTTCCACAACCTTAATATACATTGAGTTTTGGAGGTGTTACAGAAAATGACGAGAACCTAGCATATATTAATTGAACGCTACTAGTAATTGTTGATAGAAAGTCTCTGTAAGTCTTTTTTGTCTATTAAAGAATGAATAGATAATTCTTAGGGTATCATAGTGTCCACAGTATCTCTCCAGCATCTGCCAAACTATTTTTCCACCTGACTTTTTTTTTAAGATTCAAATTATTACCAGGGAAACTGGCATGCTGAAAATAATGCACCAACCTCTAGCATCACCTTAATTTGCAAGGGTGTCTCTAGGCCTTGTATATCCAGTAAGCATTTTTAAACAATAACACTGGTGCATAGAAACAGACCACTGTTTTGTCTGGAACTGTCTCCACCTCTCTACATTCCCTCTTTTTGGCAAGCCAAAGCAGTAGAGGTAATGGAGAACAACCTCACAAGTTTGCCTTTTGATAAATATTACTGGTTGTGTCCACACAGAATTATAATTTTGAAATAGCATTTATGCTATTTAGTTCAACTCTTTTGAATACAGCGATCTACATGAAGCATCCACAATAGAAGCTTGTTCAGCCTTTGCTTGTACATATCCAGAAAAGAGGAGCTCCCTGTTTCTATCTTGCTACCTCCATAGCAACCATTTTATGACAGCACTCCAATATGCATTCAGAATTAGATATGCCTACTGACCCAAAAGGTTGCCTACCTTTTATAAAGACAATCACACACCAGAAATAAAGCAGCTTTGAAGGGAAAAAAAAGGAAATATGCCCTGAATCCTCAGGCTTATTGGTGAAATATATGTTAATTAATTAAATATTCTCCATAATTTAATCTGCTAAAGCAATTGTTGGCTAATCTGCTATTAAATTAATTACCAATGTTAGTATTAAACAGCACAGAATCAGAATTCCATTTTTTGCATCTATGTGAAACCACTTTAATTTGCTGTAAGATACTCCATTCTGATTTTCGTTCAGTTTGCATGAAGTATAGTATAGAATCTTGGAAATTACTATAGGAACCTCCAGCTCTCTTTTATTAGTGACTTGGGTGGTTTTTGCTTTTTTTAATTTGTTTTTGTATTCAAAGCTTATGGCCTATGTTACCTTAAATGTGAGTGTAGGATTGGAAACGAAAGAAAGGATGTGATTTATGTTTGCTGTTACTTTTTGCACCAAGGAGTGGTTTGGTGTTACATCTAAATGTGCATATATAGATGGGACTGGTCATAAATCTGTGCCTTAAAGCATATTCTTCATCAATAAAATCTATATCTGTATTAATTTTGCAAAGAAAATATACATTTTTCCTAATCATTTTCTTTTTTTAAACCAATTGTTCTTCCAAAGAAGCAATATTAGCAGGACTAAATTTGGAGGATCCAATATTTGAAGGAGAAGGTAGAATATGGGAAGAATGGATGGGAAGAAATTTGGAATCTTTTTTGAAATAATAGACATAGACTAAGATAGCAGCAATGTTCAGGTGTTGGCTGCAGTGTAATAAAACATGATTTGCTGAAGGTAATAAAAGTGAAATTACTGTGAACACTGAGCAGCTTTAGGAAAGCTGCTGTATCCTGTCTTTAGCCCCCACTCAGTCTTCAAATGGAGATTATAATATGGTGAGCTGGCAGGTTTCTATAAAAGTTTAAGGTGACAATGAAAATGTTAAAAACCCAATATAAATGGTTATTATTATTACAGCATTATTATTATTATTATTATTTAGATTTTTATCCCATCTTCTCCTTTTCTCTCTCTCTCTCTCTCTCTCTCTCTCTCTCTCTCTCTCTCTCTCTCTCTCTCTCTCTCAAAGCGGTGAATATACTTAATACTCCTGCCTACTATTTCCCCACAACAACCACCCTATGAGGTGGGTTGAGCTGAGAGAGAGTGACTGGCCCAAAGTCACCCAGCTGGCTTTCATGCCTAAGGCAGGCCTAGAACTCACAGTCTCCTGGTTTCTAGGCCAGCACCTTAACCACTACACCAAACTGGCTTTAAATGGAAATTAATATTAAGAGCTTTTAAAAAAAGGAAAAGAAGTAGAGGTTAAAAATCTTTTTGTTGTTGTTTATTCGTTTAGTCGCTTCTGACTCTTCGTGACTTCATGGACCAGCCCACGCCAGGGCTTCCTGTCGGCCGTCACCATCCCCAGCTCCCCCACGGTCGAGTCCGTCACCTCCAGAATATCATCCATCCACCTTGCCCTTGGTCGGCCCCTCTTCCTTTTGCCTTCCACTTTCCCTAGCATCAGCATCTTCTCCAGGGTATCCTGTCTTCTCATTATGTGGCCAAAGTACTTCAGTTTTGCCTTTAATATCATTCCCTCAAGTGAGCAGTCTGGCTTTATTTCCTGGAGTATGGACTGGTTTGATCTTCTTGCAGTCCAAGGCACTCTCAGAATTTTCCTCCAGCACCACAGTTCAAAAGCAACTATCTTCCTTCGCTCAGCCTTCCTTATGGTCCAGCTCTCGCAGCCATAGGTTACTACAGGGAATACCATTGCTTTAACTATGCGGACCTTTGTTGTCAGTGTGATGTCTCTGCTCTTAACTATTTTATCAAGATTTGCCATTGTTCTCCTCCCAAGAAGTAAACGTCTTCTGATTTCCTGGCTGCAGTAATCTTTGCGCCTAGAAATACAAAGTCTGTCACTGCCTCCACTTTTTCTCCATCTATTTGCCAGTTATCAAGCTGGTTGCCATAATCTTGGTTTTTTTGAGGTTTAACTGCAACCCAGCTTTTGCACTTTCTTCTTTCACCTTCGTCATAAGGCTCCTCAGCTCCTCCTTGCTTTCAGCCATCAAAGTGGTATCATCTGCATATCTGAGATTGTTAATGTTTCTTCCAGCGATTTTAACTCCAGCCTTGGATTCCTCAAGCCCAGCATGTCGCATGATGTGTTCTGCGTACAGGTTGAATAGGTAGGGTGAGAGTATACAACCCTGCCGTACTCCTTTCCCAATCTTAAACCAGTCCGTTGTTCCGTGCTCTGTTCTTACCGTTGCTACTTGGTCGTTATACAGATTCCTTAGGAGGCAGACAAGATGACTTGGTATCCCCATACCACCAAGAACTTGCCACAATTTGTTATGATTCACACAGTCAAAGGCTTTAGAATAGTCAATAAAACAGAAATAGATGTTTTTCTGAAACCCCCTGGCTTTTTCCATTATCCAGCGGATATTGGCAATTTGGTCTCTAGTTCCTCTGCCTTTTCTAAACCCAGCTTGTACATCTGGCAATTCTTGCTCCATGAATTGCTGGAGTCTACCATGCAAGAACTTGAGCATTACCTTACTGGCATGTGAAATAAGTGCCACTGTTCGATACTTTGAACATTCTTTAGTGCTTCCCTTTTTTGGTATGGGGATATAAGTTGATTTTTTCCAATCTGATGGCCATTCTTGTGTTTTCCAAATTTGCTGGCATATGGCATGCATCACCTTGACCTTAAAAATCTTATTCTGTCCATAAGTTACAAATACAGATAGGTATATGGGAGGCAGAAGTGTTCTATGTATTGTATATATTATGTACCATGCTATATGGGATGCATATTTTTTTTTTAAATTAAAAATGTTTATAAAAATGTTTATAAAGATAACAAAGGGATAGAAAATAAATAAATAAATGTTGTAAAGATTTCTCCAAAATTAAAGGCTTCTAGACTACATGATCAGTTGTGCATAATCTGCTTGCTTAACTCTTTCAGGTGATAATGGGGTTGCTAAAATTTTGGCCCAAAACGCACAGCCCCAAGGAAGTTATGTTTCTGAATGAGCTGGAAGAAATATTGGATGTCATTGAGCCCTCCGAGTTCGTGAAAGTTATGGAACCTTTGTTCAGACAGTTGGCCAAGTGCGTCTCTAGTCCACACTTCCAGGTAGGTTAAAAGCTAGGGGAGATGACAGCAGGTTTTCTACCAATACATTTCATAATAGGGAATACATTTTCTACCATAGTCCGTGTAAGGGGGTTCCAAAGAAAAGTTCTTTGGGATGCCAAAGATTTATATCATCACTTGAATAATTTTTCTCCTTTCCAACCCTAGGGCAAGGGTCGGAAATGGCGGCTCGCAAGCCAAATGCTGCTCTTTGGCCCCTTGAGTGTGGCTCTTCCGCAGGCAGGCGTGGCGGGCGTGGCGGGGGCAGGTGCGGCAGCGAGTGTGGCGGGGGCAGGCGTGGCAGCGAGTGTGGCGGGGCAGGCGCGGCAGCGGGCATGGTGTGCGTGGCTGTGGGCATACCCCTGGCAACCGCCTAGGCCCAGCCTCTCTTTTTCCTCCGGGGACGGGCTTCACACAGTCTCGCGAGAGTTTGGAAGCCTCCGTCTCCGGCAGCCATCTTGACGACGGGCACTTGCCCATCGCCTTAACCCAGGGCTTTCCAAACTGTGTGTCGACACAATACTGTGTCGCCGGGGGCCCCCAAGTGTGTCGCGTGACAAGCCGGAAGCGCTGATGAAAATGCCCTCGGTTCTGGCAGGGAGGTGAAAATCGCGTGCGCGCGCGCTGCCAGGCCACCCGGAGTGGAAATTCTCTGCGCCAATCAGCTGTGCGTCGGGAAGCCCGGCAGCCTGCACGCGCGATTTTTGCCTCCCTGCCGGAACCGAGGGCATTTTCGGGGTCCCGGAGTCTGCCCTTTCGAAGGGGCAGCGGCGGTGGTGGGCCATCAGTGCTTCCGGGTTCCAGGACGCCGCTGCTGCCGCTGCCCCTTTGGAAGAGCAGGCTCTGGGGACCCCGAAAATGCCCTCGGTTCCAGCAGGGAGGCAAAAATCGCGCGCGCGCGCGGGGCTTCCCGGTGCACAGCTGATCAGCACAGAGAATTTCCACCCCGTCCCCCCCCCCACCGCGCCAATCAGCTGTGCGTCGGGAAGCCCGGAAGCCTGCACGCGCGATTTTTGCCTCCCTGCCGGAACGGAGGGCATTTTCGGGTCCCCGGAGTCTGCCCTTTCGAAGGGGCAGCGGCGGTGGTGGGCCATCAGTGCTTCCGGTTTCCAGGACGCCGCTGCTGCCGCTGCCCCTTTGGAAGAGCAGGCTCTGGGGACCCCGAAAATGCCCTCGGTTCCAGCAGGGAGGCAAAAATCGCGTGCGCACGGGGCTTCCCGGCGCACAGCTGATCAGCACAGAGAATTTCCACCCCGTCCCCCCCCCCACCGCGCCAATCAGCTGTGCGTCGGGAAGCCCGGCAGCCTGCACACGCGATTTTTGCCTCCCTGGCGGAACCGAGGGCATTTTCGGGGTCCCCGGAGCCTGCCCTTTCGAAGGGGCAGCCGTTGCCGCCGCAGCGACAACCTGGAAGCACCGCCACCGGTGCTTCCAGGTTTTTGTGGGCTGGCCGTTGGTGTTTCGCCAACGGCAAAAGTTTGGAAAGCCCTGCCTTAACCTCTTCATTGCTGCTCTTACTCTTTTTCTCCGTGCAAAAGCAGCACATTTCCACCCCACAGCCCTAAGTGTGCGCAATTGGCTCCCGCCCGCAAACCCCGCCCCCTTCCACGCGATTGGCTCCCGCCCGCAAACCCCTCCCCCTTCCACGCGATTGGCCCCCACCCGCAAACCCCGCCCCCTGGCTCTCGAGCACTTCAAAATGTGCACGAGCATGTCAAAATGGCTCCCGGCAAAAAAAAAAGTTTGCCGACCCCTGCCCTAGGGGAGTAGGAAGAACATCTAGGACTGCGATATATTAACTGGTATTACAAAAAACATTACTTTTCAATGAAATAAAACTGTTTCCCACTCACCATAGTTTTCTACTCTGATTTGTTCAGAAAATGGAGTTTCAGCTGTAAGCCAAGTTAACAAAATCTCACATGTTCCAGATGAATTTTAATTTTTTAACTATCCACTAGCTGATCAAATATTTGAGAATTATATCAAATTCACATGCCCAGCTCATAGTGTGCAACATTAAGAATTTTAAAAATATCTACTCTGTTTATTCTGTTTTTAACGAAGTCTGTTTTTTATTATTTATACAGGTGGCAGAGAGGGCATTGTATTATTGGAATAACGAATATATCATGAGTTTGATCAGTGACAACGCAGCCAAAATCCTCCCTATCATGTTTCCAGCACTCTACAAAAATTCCAAAAGTCATTGGAACAAGTAGGTATTTCATTATGCCTTGGGATGAGTGAAATTTCAAATTAAGGATATCAAGCTTGTTCTTCTATCAAGAATTATTGATGATATGCTGATAGTATTGCTATATCTAGTTTATGCTCACACATTTCCATAATGGGAGGAAAAAGAGAAGAGTATCAATGGCGGTTATTGGAAATATGCAAGTAAATTCAAGGAGTTATGCTGCCTGTGCCCTATTTGCATAACCAGCTTTTTTTCTTGGGTTAATGGGATGTGAGTGTATGCATGAACACTAGCTTTGGAGGTAATTTTATTTTTTTCCCCATTCAGTACTGAGAGTTTTAAATGTTCTCTCTCTGGATGTCTTTGGAATAGCTGTTTGACTGATAAATTAATGTGTAAGTATATGTGCTAGGAATTTAGAGTGTGGAACATTCTGTTTTCCTCAGGGGGTGGTTTTCATCTTTGCCAAGGTGTTTTGGAGACATTTTAAATAATTTATCACAATTTCTGTCTTCTGCAGGACAATCCATGGGTTGATCTACAATGCGTTGAAGCTGTTTATGGAGATGAACCAGAAGCTATTTGATGATTGCACACAGCAGTACAAGGCAGAGAAACAGAAGTGAGTATTTTTGCTGAGTAGTAGCTAGATTGTAGCCAATCCTGTGAGTGCTGAGATTCTCCTGCTTGAGATAACAGTTAATACCCAGAAGGAAAAAGCTGCACCAATCTGCTTAAAACTCTCTGCAAGTAAGCATGCCACTTATTCTTATGAAAGAGGAAATAAGATGGGCTGGAACGAAATACAGATCAAGAAGCCAATAATTAAAATGTCTGAGAAATTTAATCAGTGATAAGAAGTTGTGGCAACCTGGGCTGTTTGGAAATAAAGCTACTAAAGACTTTTTTTTAGAAAATACAGGTTTTTATAGGGTTTTTTTAAACATAGGTCTCCTCAACTATAAAACTAATTTTAAAAATCCCAAAGTATTGTTAAACAGCAGCATAATTTTTATTTATTTTTATTTATAATTCGATTTATATCACTGCTCCATCTCCCCTTAGGGGGACTCTGGGCGGTTTACAAAAAATCAAACAATTAAAATAACATATAATACAATCATAATTAAAATAAATATAAAATCCAAGAGGCAATGAACTTACGTTTAAAAGGGCTCTATGGCACCAGCCATCCCCAGGAGGAACTGTTACCCTTCCCATCCCAGGCGAGGCGGCAGAACCAGGTCTTTAAGTTCTTTCTGAAGGCCGGGAGCGATGGGGCCTGCCTCACCTCCGAGGGTAGAATGTTCCAAAGGGTAGGCGCCACCGCAGAGAAGGCCCGCCTCCTGGACCCCGCCAAATTAAATTCCTTTGTCGGCAGGGTCCATAGCATGCCCTCTCTGCATGACTGAGTGGGACGGTTCGATGTTATGGGGATGAGACGGTCCCTCAGGTAGCCTGGTTCCATGCCATGTAGGGCTTTAAAGGTGATAACCAACACCTTGAATTGGACCCGGAAGCACACGGGTACCCAGTGCAGCTGTCGCAGCAGAGGTGTCACGTGCTGATCTTGGGGCACCAATAACGCCGCACGCAGCTGCATTCTGGACCAGTTGAAGCTTCCGGATACTCCTCAAGGGTAGCCCCATGTAGAGCGCATTGCAATAGTCTATGTGGGAGATGACCAGGGCATGAGTGACTGTACGGAGGGCATCCTGATCCAGGAAAGGGCGTAACTGGCGCACAATGCGAACTTGTGCAAAAGCCCTTCTGGCCACGGCTGCCACCTGCTCTTCGATTATACTGGCTATAATTCCACTTGAACGATGAACGATGTCCATATTAATACCTTAAATCAATTTCAAAGCAGTACTACCAAAATATCATTTAAAAAGTGCTGTCCAGAAGAATTAGTTCTTTGGCCCTCTTGGAAAACCTGTAAAATGAAAATCCCTTTGCAAATCAACAAAGGGATTCCACAGTGAGTACTACCATTGAGATGACCTTGTCTTTCATAACTG
The DNA here is from genome assembly GCA_023362775.1 of Charina bottae. Lineage (NCBI taxonomy): Eukaryota > Metazoa > Chordata > Lepidosauria > Squamata > Charinaidae > Charina > Charina bottae. Next base: position 73,018,790 of record JALMGJ010000001.1, on the reverse strand, counting down.
CCATCCTAATTGATCTTTATATTGGGCCTTCTCACACAGCTTCAAGATCAAATATGTAGATGGAAGATAGTTTAAACATTTAAGGTATTTACAGTATATGTAGAAATCATTTGGGGCTTTCTAAAAATAATCACCAGCTATTTCAGTTAGGCTTGGAAACACCCTTGTTCCATATCCCTTCTCCCCTTCAACAGTTGAGCAGCTGCATTTTGCCCCAGTTGAACTTCCCTAATTCTCTTCAAAAGCAGCACCATGTAAGCCACATTTCAGTGGCCTAGTTTGCATGTCACCAGTGCATAAGTAGTGGAGATGGATTTAGCTCATCTAGATATAGTTGCAGTTGGCTTACTGATTGAAGCCATTAGAAGGTAACTTTCCAGCAATGACACCTGTACTTCTAAATCATTGTGTGCGGGACACCTGGAGGCAGTTTTGGAGTTGAGAAAATAGCATATAAATGTTTTAAAAAAGAGGAATAAAGTCCTGAGGCACCCTGTGAATCAGAGGTACACATACACATGTCCTCAAAAAACTTAGAAGCAGGTCTTAAAAACCTCCAGAAATAGTTATCAATATTTTATAATGTGACATATATATATGACATATATATCATATGTGACAATATGATAGGAGACTAATCATGTTTATTATATTTAATTTCACTTTAAAGGTAACTGAAAATTAAGTAAAACAAACCTAGTTTATATTCTGGAGCACATATCCTAACACATCACTCAAAGGCCAAGTAAGGCCTTTGATTAAAAAAAAGTTGTGCACCTTTGCCACAGGCAGAAGGTCATGGAAATGGAACAGACATTTCCCAGCATTGCCTTTTATGACCATTTCTCCAGGAAGGACAGAAAACCGGCTTCTTCAGCTGAGCCTGTTATGGTAGTACAGAAAGTATTATGGATGGTTTGGAAAGCCAGTGAGAAAAACCAATAGGATTATAATCCAGCTGAGTGAGCAGGTAGGGAGAACAAACAGGAGTTGGTGTGAGAGTTCAGTTTAGGAAAGAAGACAGGAAGAGCTAAGGAGAGTACTGCTGATTGCTCATTGTGTGTAATTAGAATATTACTTCTGCTGAGCTAGTTGAGGCAGCTTCAGGGAACATACAAGGAAGCCAGTTTCCAGAGAGTGGACTTATTGATCAAGCAAATAGATATTTGGTGGGGAAGGCACCCAAAAAAACCCATGTTTTCTCTGGAAAGCAACTAGGGACAGCATGTGGGCATTTTGTAGATCATTGTACAGAGGATTCCACAAAAGCAAGATTTTTCCCCCTTTTGTTCATCTGAGGAATATGGGAGATGGAGAGAACTACATTCTTCAGGGAGTGTGCTTTTTTTGTTGCATGTATGCAGGCTTGTTGCCCTCATGGAAAAGAAGGTGAACAGGCTAGAGGTGAACCTATCCACCCTTCAGTTATCAGGGAAGAGGAAAAATTATTGGACTAAACAAAAGAAGTGCTTTCAGGAGGACAGAGAGATGGAGGAATATGCCTCAAGGAAACCAAGCTTGTCTAGTAGAATTTTTTTCCTTTGGAGTTTCAGAGTAGATTCCACAGTCTCTCTGTTGCTGCCATTTCAGGACCCATGGATCAAGAGTAGCTGCTGCAAGCCACAGAGACAGGAAAAGGACTTTAGAAGCTCTTCAAGGGGAAGGATTCCTGTCTCTGCCTTGAAGAAGTGGGGAAGGGGAGGAGGAGGAGAACTGGGGACTCCTTGCTAAGAGGGACCAAAACAGCAGTCTGATAATCTGTCAAGAGATGTGTGCAGCCTTCCTGAGGCTCACATTTGGGATGGTATGGAAAGGCTTCCAAGATCCTTTTTGTGGGAAAAATGACACAGCCAGATCCTGCAAAGGACTGCAAACAGGCAGGAGAAGAAGGGGGCTGTGGCCACAGGTGATGCTTTCTTTACTCCTTCCTGTCAAAGGAAATGGCTCAGGAAGAGAGAGAAGAATTTTGGAAACAGGCTATGCAGATGGTTTCAACAGGAATAGTTTGGATCCTTTGATCATAGGATGGATTTCTGCTATGAGATGGGCTGTGCCTCATCAGAGCTAGGAAGAACGTGTTTGGAAGGTACCTTATAACCCAACTGAATTCTGTGGGGGAGCAAGGGGAGAGCCCAGAAATAGTTTTGACACCAAGTACTGGGAGGTGTATGCTCATTATGAAGGCATCCAATAATGAGTGCATAAATACAGGAAAGAATAAGGTATATGACCCAAGGTTTCCAGTGTCTCTGTACGAATTCACAGAGTATGGGGAACAAACAGAAAGAACTATTGATGTTAACCCAGGGAGGCAAATATTTAGTAGGAATTACTGAAACCTAGTGCTATGAGGGGAATACATGGATTGAGAGAAATAAGCCACACAACAGGGGAGAAGAGGCATTATGTGAAGGAAGTGCACACATGTGCAGAGATACAAAAAAATTGAGCACGAGGGTCCAGTCAGGGGTACTGATAAAGAATACGAAGAAGAGAAAACAACAAAGCAGCAGTTGTGGGAATTGCTATAGATCACCAAGCCAGACAGAAGATGTGGGTAATGTTCTCTTGAGCCATGCTGCTGAACTTTCAGGGGGGAGGTAATAATAAGAAACTACCCAGATGTCTTTTGGAAAACAAACCCAGCCAAGATTGTGAGATCCCAATGTTTTCTCAGTGGTCTTGTTGACAGTTTCATTTTCCAGAAGGTTGAAGAGATACAGGGATCTGTCCTAGACCTGAACCTAACCAATAGAGAAAACCCAGTTGAAGAGGTGAAAGCAGTGGGAACCCTAACCTTCAGGAGGAAGTGACCAATCATCTTAGTTTCAAAATGCCATGAAAAGGAAAGTGGGAACGTAGGCCAATTTCAATAATCTTGGAGATCTATTAGGCAGGGTTCCATAGACAGAAATCCTCAGGGCAAAGGGAGGGTTTGGGACTTCTCAAAAAGAAAATACTGGAATACAGTTGTACACCAGTATATTGAGAAAAAACATGTAGATCCATAGGGAGGTTTTGATTTTGCCAAAAGTTAAAAGGGACAGGTATAGGAAATGGAATATAGGTGCAAGGATGTAGGTATGTGAGAATGACCTTAGGAGACAGGGAAAAGCCACAGCCAGGGGAATGGTCAGATAAGAGGCAGCTTAGCCCGCAGAAGGAATGTGGTCATGGCAAATGTCACAGAGGGGACCCTCTCTAGTTTCTTGGGCTGTAAAGGCAACGGGGGAGAAATGTACTTAGTTGCAAGATTCTGTTAATGTAACCTTACAATAAAGTATAATAAATTCATCTGGGCGTGCTTCCTGTCTGGACTACCTTGCAAGGCTGGCAAAGGACCAAGAAGGCATACCAGCAAGTAGCTAATGTCTACAGAAAGACTAAAGCACAAAAGGAACGTAGGTTTGCAAGTTGAAAGTAACAACATGACTTTTTTGGCTATGTCAGTAGAAAAAGGAAAGGGTGGGCCCACTGCTTGGAGAAGATGGCAGGATGGTAACAAATGATGGGGAGAAGGCAGAGCTCCTCAATTCCTCCTTTGCTTTGGTCTTTTTCTCAAAGGGGAACTGTATTCAAATGGACCTAAGCAGAACAGTTGACACAAGGAGGGAGTGGCAACCCAAGGTAAGTAAAGAGATAGTTAGGGAGCACCTGACTAACATGAATGAGTTTGTTTCCAGGACCCGATTAATTCCATGTGAGAGTCTTAAAGGAGCTTGTGGATGTTATCTTGGAACTCCTTTTTGTGATGTTTGAGACATCATAGAGAATGAGTTTAGGGCCAGTGGATTGGAGAAGGGCAAAGAGGACATGGGTATCTATTAACCAATCAGCTTGTCATTGGTACCAGGCAAAATTCTGGAATAGTTTATAAATAGTCAATTTGTGAGCGTTTGGCAAAAAAGGTATTGTTTTGCTGTAGCCACCATGGATTTACCAAGAACAAGTAATGTCAAACCAATCTGATCTCCTTTTTTAAATAGAGTGACTAATTTAGTTGACCATAGGAATGCAGTGGACATAGTGTATCTTGGCTTCAGGGTCTCTCATGGAATACTAGTAGAGAAAATAACCAAATGTGGATAGGACAGAATACTCTTATTGCATGGATACAAAGATGGTTGAATAATCGTACTCAGTGAGTGTACCTCAGGGTCTCGACAAACGGGAAAGAAATGTTGAGTGGCATACTGCAGGGCTCTTTTCTAGGCCTTATACTATTCAGTATATTTATAAACGACTTGGATCAAATATGTGGACAACACAAAGCTAGGGGACAGCAAACACTTTAGAGAACAATGCCAGGACTCAGGAGTAATCTTTGTTTTTTGTTGGTCAGAAGCCACATTTAGAATATTTAATCCAGCTGTGAACACCACATTTTAGGAAGGACATTGGAACATGGCCAGAAGAGAACGGCCAAGATGACAAGGGACTGGAAGGAAAAAAACTTATGAGAAATGTAGCTGAAGAGCTGAGATATCTGAAGAGCTGCCATGCAGAGGATGGGGTAGACTTCTGTAATGTTTTCTAGAAGTCAAGTCAAGAAACAGTGGTTTTAAGTTACAAGGAAGCAGATTTCAGCTGAACATCAGGAAAATTCCTTAATGGTAAGAGCTGTTCAGCAATGGAACAGACTGCCTTGTGAGGCAGTAGACTCCACTGGAAGTACTATACGAAAGCTGGATGGCCATCTGTTGGGGATGGTGTGGTAGTAGATGCATTCACTGGAGATGAAATTGGACTAGATGATCTCCAAGGTTACTCTGAACCTTTACATTCTATGAATCTAATATTAGTTTGCCAGTGTAAATCATATTGTAGTATTACCATGGCAATCTCCATATAAGAACAGGCTGGAAATTGTATGAAGTCAATCTGAATATTACCCGCCTTCCAAGTCCACCTGGATTGTATCCCATGGTGGCTTTGCACACATGGAAATCTTACGTGCATAAGGTGTGACAGTTTTCATTGCTGCTTCATATTCCACATGTTTCAGCAGGGTTCCTCAATCATCAGAAGCAACTTTTGGGGGTGGGTTTGAGTAAGAGGGATAGGGAAAGAGTAGGTGCCTCACTTTGCAGAAGTGGAAATTTATACCAGTATTATGAAGTCACCAATAGGTAGCAAGCAATTAATTATGTGCAACCCTTCTGAGTACTGCCCACACTGAGAAGCATAAACTGAAAATCCAGGAATGGTTCTTGGGAATAAGAAATATAGCAGTCTTCAATCAGCAGTTTAAAAACAGTTTAAAAGTGTATTATATTTACTGTAGAAAACATTTTTGAGCTAATTTTTACTTCCAAGTATACATTTAAATTTATGGATTTAATAGCTTCATGGTCCTTGGCTTGCTCAGTTCCATAAAACTACTATATCCATATGAGCATTTGATCTGTGAGGTTTTATGAAATCTGGGCTAAGACATTCCCCCAAGAGGGTAACCTAAAGATGAGGAGAGATAGGGGTTAATGTCTCTCACACGATGAAGATTTGAGTTTAGGATTGGGTGAAATGAGTTAACTGCTTTTGTAGGGAGGATGGGAGTGATTGTGGCCACTCTGAAACCTGGAATGAGAGAACAGAGTAGGAAAAGATGTTACTTTATGAAATACTAGATGACCCGTGACCTGTTGGGTCATTGTTTAGAGATATTTCCTTACCAGATTCCTCAATACCTTCAACAATGGCAGAGCTTCTAATGTACTGGAAAGGTTCTTAAAAATTCAGGGAGACATTCAGAGATGTATCTGCTTTGAAAGTAGCCCATGTTGAACTGTATAGCCCAGTCAAACATCAGGAGTTGACCACAGGAAATGTTTTATGACATTTTGTATTATGTCATAAAATGTTTTATGATAATTTTTATGTTATAAATTGTCCTATAAAATTTGCCAAATTTCTATTCCACAAAAGTCATGGGTCCCAGATTTTGGACGCATTCTGTAAGTTAGCCCATTTGAGGTACCTTGGTTCAAAAATTGTTGGCCTATGACCCACCGTTTCGCCCAGTTAAAGGTTACAAGTATCAGACACCAGAGTTTTAGTAGTATATAGAAGTGGTAAGGATTTTACCTTTTTCTAAGCCTAATCTATGGGGGGGGGGGAAAGGGAGTAAAAGAGATTCTTAGATTTGAATCCTGTATAACATGGGATATTCTAACGCTTTTTCAGACTTTGTTTTTAGAATGGTGTAACATGGTCTGAGCTCTAGAGAAAGGACAGACTAGAAATTTAAATACAAAAAAGTACATTTCTTTCCATCTTCAGAGGGCGGTTCAGATTGAAGGAAAGAGAAGAGATGTGGCACAAGATTGAGGAGTTAGCTCGCCAGAATCCTCAGGTAATGGTTATTATGATCAGTACATGATGGAAGGTTTGGAAATACCCTCACATTCCTCTGTTTTTTAGGTAATAAAGCCAAATACTCTTACCATACAGAAAGAACTTTGTGTTTCATTCAGGGGGAATGCTGAACTAAAATCTGTGTTTAAATCTGACTGTGGCTTTAGCATGTGGTGCAAGAAGTGTTACTGTCAGCTTCTGTTTCCTGTGTATAAAATTGGAGTGTAAAGATCAAATGGTGGTAATAGGGGTCATGTCTTCACCTGATGGGGTTTTGAAAGTCATAAGCATGCATCTAAAACACAAACTAAACTTGGTCTAGTTTTTCTGGGCAATACAAGTACCCAACTTAGCTCTGTTTATTCACTTAAAATCTGGCACTAGATGAGAGTTTCATAAGTTTGGTAAGTTGCTACATCAAAGGAATAAATTTGGGAAACTGCTGTTGAAGTCCACCTAGCTGAGTACTGTTTATGCTGACAGCATAAATAGATTTCTTAGGTGGAGTTTCTAGGGAGAAAATCTGGAATAATTTCTACACATAGTATGTGATTTATCACTGACCTATTGCTCTTCCCCAGAGTATGAACTATGAAAACAGCAGATACTGCTTCTTGTCTTGTTTCTGAAAAGGAGTTCATCTATATTGGTTTTTTTTTAAATTGCTGCTTCTCCATGTTTGACTCTCACAGAATTGGAGCAATATATAGATGACACTTCTCTTGTCTATTACCTGAAAGTCAAGAATACAACAGTGTTGTTGTAATTTTATATATTTTTTAATTCTATTTTATTGTGCACCGCCCAGGGTCCCCGTTGGGGGAGATGGGCGGTAATATAAATCTAATAAAAGAAAAGAAAAATAAATAAATAAAATAGCCATCTTTATAGGAAAAACATATTTTAAGAAAAACTCAGCTCAAAATACACAGCTATGGATTACCACATTTCAAATGGACCTTTTTAAAAATGTTTTTCATAATAATGCCAAATTAATTTTGAGAGATAGAAAATTGTAAAAAGGATAATTTTATAGTATTACTCCTGTATCATTGTACCCTTTTATGTGGAATATATAATATGCCCCCCAATGTTAATTTTTGTAGGAACTCAGACTTACTCATGCATTGATTCCTTTAATTCAAAGCCTTTTGGAATATTGAATAAAATCCAAATTTTGAATAGATTAACAGCTGCATAAATGTAAAGTTACAACTGTGTGGTTAGGTTTTTGCTATGATGGGATCTTTTTGATGTCTTGACACTGCAGACATGCTGCATTTCACTTTTCATTCTTTTGTTTAATTGGGATTCTAACACCAATGCGAGAAAAGAATGAACAATCAGTCCCCTTTATCGTAAGGGAATATGTGAAATAGGGATGAAAGTTTTCATCAACTTTTATATCCCCAAATCTATTTCACAAAGGGGACCATGAATTGTAATTGAAAACATTAGTGTTCTATCCTTTTTTTCTTTTGGGATCTGTGTATACGTGTAAACATTTGGTGTTCCAGTACTTGAGTTGCTGAGCTTGCATTCCCATTTTTCTGTGTGCTGTGTTCCTGCAGTACCCCATGTATTGCGCACCCCCACCTTTGCCTCCTGTTTATTGCATGGAGACGGAGACCCCCACTGCAGAGGACATACAGCTACTGAAGAAAACGATGGAAACAGAGGCTGTACAGGTGACTTAATTATATAAACCCGGTTGATCCGGAGCCTTTCTGTAGCATGTGGTTCCTGGTAACCAGTTTCTCTTAAACAAGCAAGCAAATTTTGACAGACCCTTACCTGGCTTAAAGGCAAGCCAGTCATAAATGATTGGCACATGGTTTCTCCGTGAAAAGGCAGAATGGGTGGAAAATAACCTTTAATTCTCAAGTGGCCTAGGAAATGGGTGCAAGGATTTGTGGGCTTCCACAGCTTAAAATTGAGAGACAGTGGTTTTCAAAACATCATGCTGGATGTATTTCTGACTGCTGCAGGTTTAAAAACCAACTCAGAGTTTCTGAGCAGTGGACTAGCTGATGCCCCCAAAAACAAAACACCCAGACACAAAACCTTTCCAGTGCATTCCATGACCGTGTTTTTGTTCGTTTTACATGGCTTTTTGGAAAGAAATATAACCTATAGCATTTGAGATAGTCATTACATAACTAACATTTCAACAAAAGTATTTGTCCCTCCTCATGGTGATGCTCCTTAAATTACGTAGATCCGTGACACAAATCCAGTGTTGATGCACTCCAAGTCAGTCATAATTATATTTGGCTGCTGAATGGGCAAAGTTGGGGTATCCACTGGGCTTAATAACTGGCAGGGAGTATGACTTGCTGCTCCTTTGCTCCTACCTTCTGTACTTGCTCTGTTTCCTTTTACTTTCGCCCCTCAGCTAGCATACTGTCAGCTATTTTTCTCCTATCTGAATTTGTAACACAAAGTTTGGAAAGCTCTTTGAAAAAGTTTGCATCATCTCTTCCCTATCAAGAGATTTAAAAAAAAAATTGCATGGCCACAGATTAAGTCCTTTGTTGCCAGAGAAAGCAAACAGAAGTAGAGTTCAGAAGTGGCAATCTCTAATCATATGAGTCAGAGGCCGAGTTCCCTTTCTTTTCTGTGACATCATGTTTTGGAGCCTTGGTGGTCCCATTTTGTAAAAGATAAGTTAAAACAACCACCACACAATATGTGTTTATATTTAAATTTCTCTACCAAGATCCTCTGACTGGTATTTCTGCTTGCTTCTTAGTTTCAGTGTTGCTCATTTGTAAAATAGAATGTTGTCTAGATTGTTTCTTTCATGTTGAATTTCATTATCATTGCTGTGTGTGTATATCGATCTATAATCATTGACTCAGCTTACTTTCTTCAATTACTAGCTTATTGCACACTTTGTTATTATTTAATTTCTGACTCTGGTACTTCTGTAATTGTCTTGTCTTGTGTGACATTGTGCCTGGATGGTATTACTTGAAGGCTGGTGCCTTAAAAGGAAATGAAATAGCTAAATATATTAGGTCAGGGAAATTTATTTGGTGGCCCTCCAGATATTGCTAGAGCATAGTCTGATAATTGTTGCCAGGGTTGGTAGGTGTTAAAATCCAACATCATGTGGAAGATCACAGATTGTCCTGCCCCGCTTGCTTAATAATTTCTACATTCATTTTTATTTTAAGAGTTGCAGACTTAGTGGCATCCGTCTATGTCATCATAGGAAAACAGATATTGGGTACAGTGGGCAAGTAGGTGTTCTACAGACCTGGGAGCTGACCCTAATTAAACCCAACTTGGTCATGATTTAGTAAACTATGTATAGTACTAAAGAGAAGAGGGCAAGATAGCCCTTGGGAAAAGTTTGCAGATCCTAAAAACTGTATTTAATTTGCTGTGTATTTGTGCTTAGATGTTGAAAGACATGAAGAAGGAGAAGGTTTTGCTGCGTCGGAAATCAGAGCTTCCTCAGGATGTCTACACCATAAAGGCTCTGGAAGCACACAAGAGAGCAGAAGAATTTCTCACCTCAAGCCAGGAGGCGCTCTGACGGGCTAGGGAGCCCCGGAGGGTACACAGAAATGCACTTTGTTCTAACGTATAGCTGGGGAATGAACATGGTGACCTGTGCCTGTCCTCCACTCCATTCTCATTCTTTCAGGTTCAGTTTGATTTTACACTGTACCTCATATCCTACCACACTTTCACTTACTCCTGCTTTAAATCTTTTTAAGGCTGTGTTTTGTGTGCACGTGTGATGGGAGCCTAGCAACCTGTGAGAATATCATTCCATTGCAAGGAACATCCCAGTTCCTGATTTCGTAAAAAAAATTCTGCAGTCCCAGGACCAAAGCATTGGGAGTTCATCTGTTTATCAGTCATGCAGAGCCGTTGACTGATGTTCCCTTTCCACCTATCACACATAACCATGTGGTCTGCATAACAGAAACTTTATGTCCCATTGACTAAACAGGTCAGTACAGGCCAGTTTCTCTTGGGAATAATGTGTTATCTCCCCCCCCCCATTAGAATAAATAGCTAATCTGATGGAGACTTCAGCTGGTTTTGGTCATTATGAGTAAGGGTGATCATTTTCATCCCCCTCCCTGAAATTGTGCTTGCATTAGCAGCCATGCATAACTCCAGATTCAGTGATTTAGATAATGCTTTCAATGACATGGTAGTTTTCACCTTCCAAATAGAGGCTGGCAGTTGATCTGTGTGCCTGGCAGCTATTGTGCAGCTGCTGCAGGAATGTGTCACCTGGGTCTTGCCTTCTGTCTGTCTTTGTTAGAACTGGAGTGAGAGTAGCTGTTAAGCACATTTTACTAATGCCAACCTTCCTTTCAGCTGTTGGCTTTTAAGCTCTGGCAAATCCCGAGTTCAAAACTCAGGATTTTAAAAAGCTTTACGCATTTTGCATATTGAAAACGAGGGGAAAAATTAAATAAATAATACAGAAAACTCCAGATTCCATTTACCAACTGAGCTAGTCTTTTCCAGTTAATCCCTCTCCCCATTGCTAAATTTCTACTCTCATAATCTCCCAGCCAGCATGGTTTTATTAGTTTTCACTGTGTTTGTGTGGGTTCCAGTTGTTCTAGCCCCACCATTCTTCTGTTCGGGAAACTCAAGAACAAGCAGCAGAAGAAATTCACTTTAGGGAATACATAAATTTAGGGTATTGACAGATTTCTTTGAAGTATGGCTAGCCTGAACATAATAGTTCCATTTATTTAATAGCTTGTCATAGTTGAAAAGCTGCTGACTTAATTGAATCATGGAAAACACAGAAGGGAAAGCCTTCACTATCTTCTGCTTAAATATCCTGTGCTCTAGCTTTAGAAAAATGGTTTCTGATTAGCTCTTTTCAGATTTTGGGTTTTATCCCTTTACTGCTCTTTTAGGGGCTCCGTTACTGGGAAGCAGTAGAATATCTACTAGAGAAGTAATGATTTTGAACTGGACTGCGAGCCTTTTCCCAACCCATTTCATATTCTTCTTCTTCGTTTAAATCTTCATGTGATGTAATTTTGTCTTGTCTACTTACTTATACCATTCTGTTTCCACTGTACCTTGAATAATTTGTCAAGTTTATTTGTAACATATTTCATCTCAATCTTCACCCATTTCACCTCTTCAGAGACGTTTTAACTCTTAGAAAACTGAAATTAAAAAACAAGTGGACATTTGCCAATTTTCCATACTGATACTCATGTCATAGGCTGGGTTCATATATCATGCTAAGCTATTATTTCTTTTAACCATGAATATAAATCGCAGTGCCTGGGCTTACCCATCATGCAAAGCCAAACAAATTGCAGTCTGACATATTCCTCCTCAGTACTCTTCTCTGTGGAATTTTGTTTTTCCACCCCTACTAACAGTCCATCCGCATTCCATGGTCACTGAGCATGCTCAGTCTTCACTGGACTGTTTCTGGAGTTTTCCCAAGCTTCTTTCCCTCCCCCAGAGCATTTTTACTTTGGCAACCCTTATTTTGTGCATGGTAGTATTTTAACTACATGAGGACAGGCACTTAGAATTGAGACAGATGTTAGAATATATGATGATGCTAACCTCCACTGTCTGCTGCCAAAATACTTTCAGTATCTGTTGTTCAAGATGCTCTGTCTGGCTGTAGTTTCTCATACTAATAATGACATCTTTTAATCCCCTTGCAAGGTACCAGTTGAAGCAGTAAATGGAAGAAAATTAAAAAGGGGCTTATATTTGATTTGCAAGGTGCCCCTGACAGTTCAGTGGCAGAATCAAACAAAAATTAGGCTTCACTGAGTAGCTTGCACATTCAGCCACTGGTCTTTCAAAGTGTGGTTTAGCTGTGGGAAGAACAAAAGTGAACTTGGAGCTCCTCAACACCAAATGTGATTGTCTGTTTATCTATTCCCCCTCAAGGTTGGGCTCTGTAAATGAGAAGGACCATAGGAAATTATCTTCCATTACCCACATGTATGCTACACAGCACTTCTATGCCTGTTACAGTTTTGCATAGATGAAGCAGGGCTGTAATTGAGCATCATATGCTGTACACTTAGATGTAAATATAGGCTTTGTCTAATCTTTCTTTGGGATCAGGGAACTTGTGTTTGGGACCTAATATTAAAATTTAGTTTGCTGCCAATTCATTTGAGTGTCCTATGTATCTAAATATCGGAGATGATGTATATGAAAGAGGTAAAAAAAATCACACTTCAAGCCAAATGAGCACCTCAGCCACACAACTTCCAGTTATGCTCTACCTTAATCCAGCTCTACTTAAACCCCTTGCATTGTCCCTATTTCAGCTTTTACCTTCCCTACTTTTTACAAGGACAGGGTTGGAGCTGCCTCTTTCATGTCTTAGATAGCCCTTCCCAAGAGGGGGGAAAAGCAACTAAGTGATGCATTCACTCCCTGGACACAAGTATGAAGCTGCTTTACAATTCATTATGTACATATGGTGTACTTTATTTTCAGTAGAGTATTACATAGTATGACAGTGTTGGATTTTGTACAGATGTCCCTGTATGTACAGAACTAAATAAAATGGATCTCTTGAAAAGATGATACACTGGACTGCACCTCATGGCCATGTTTAGCTCTTTAGCCCATGTGTCACATGAAACGGTAGGTAGTGGGGGAGAGGAGACAGAACAGACTAAGCAACACATGTTCAGAAGGCCTTTGTTCTTCTCAGCATTAAGAAAACAGCCTCACAGGTCACCACCACTAAGCATTTATAACTAAGTATCACAGACAACTGATGAATTATTTTCAGTTTTACCAGATGAATCGACGGGTTCAGTGCTAGAGAAAGATGAAATATCTACCCAACCCCTTTAGAGAAAGATAGCTTAAAGCAGAGCAACTCTGGCCTGTTTTCTCTGTGGGCAAGGAGTTCACCGTGGCTCTTCATTTCCATTCCGGCTTAAAGCCATCCTGACTTTGTCTGTCTTGCAGCGTTCGTTGCACCATATCCTGCCACTGCTCATCGGATATCTCATTGGCCCATGCAGGGATGCCCAGTGTAGGGAGCTTGATTCCAGCCATAGTCCTTTTCACTAACTCCACATGTTCTAGAATCAAAAGAAGGCAGAGGATGAGAAATAACCCCCAAACGTAGGATAGTCCCAGAGATTTCTATATTCATGTAGTTTTAATCTGAATGGATAATAGAGCAACCCACCCACAATGTCAAGCAAACAATAGTATTGTTTTTACTTTACTATGCATCAAACATACGCGGCTCAATGACCGCACACCATCCTGAATGGAGTGTTTAAAGTTTTGTCATTCAACATAAAGAAGCTGGTTTAATTAAGTAAACTACTATGAAGAACTGGAAGACCAGAGATGGTTTCTGGTCCATAAATCTTGTCAAAGGGGAAGATCAAAATAGTTACACAACTCAAATAACCAGTTTTTTGTTTGCATGCTACTGTTCTGAAAATAGTGTTTACTCTGCTAGTTACAATAGTATCAGACAATTGTTACAAGATAATTTGAACAGCTGGAGATGAAGTGGCATAACAACTAGTAGGATATAGACAGTTTGCTTACATTAAACCATATTGTGGTTGGGCTTAGGATGACATCCAATTCTAGGCCGTGGCTGACCCTGTGTTTAAGGCATAGAGCAAGGGAAAGGGACTAATCTTCCTTATCCTGCTAATGGCTATGGCTTCCATTGGGCCATTATGCCCTGTAGTTTTGTTTCCAAATCAAACTAGTAGTAACAAATGGCTAGCCACCACAAAAGTAGATGTGATATAAGCTGCATAGCAGTTTCACATAATGTTAAGCCATAGTTTATTATTACTACTGGATAACCACAATTATTTTATTTATTTATTTCATTTATATCCCACCCATCTCCCTCACAAGGAGGGACCCTGGGCGGTTCACAAAAAAAAGTTTAAAATCAATAAAAAACCATAAATAACACTAATCAGTAAAAAATACCTAATTACATTGCTGGATTATATATATACAAATTATTATTTGTATGTATATAATATATATATATTATATACATACAAATAATAATTTGTATATATATAATCCAGCAATGTAATTAGGTATTTTTTACTGATTAGTGTTATTTATGGTTTTTTATTGATTTTAAACTTTTTTTTTTTGTAATAATATATTGGACCATAATATAACATATAATATATGTATAATATATTGGACCATAAGGAAGGCTGAGCGCCGAAGAATTGATGCTTTCGAGCTGTGGTGCTGGAGAAGACTCTTGAGAGTCCCTTGGACTGCAAGGAGGTCAAACCAGTCAATCCTAAAGGAAATCAACCCTGACTGCTCATTGGAAGGACAGATGCTGAAGCTGAAGCTCAAATACTTTGGCCACCTAATGAGAAGAGAGGACTCACTGGAAAAGACCCTGATGCTGGGAAAGACTGAGGGCAAAAGGAGAAGGGGACGGCAGAGGATGAGATGGTTAGATAGCATCACCGATGTAATGAACATGAATTTGAGTAAACTCCGAGAGACAGTGGAGGACAGGAAGGCCTGGCGTGCTATGGTCCATGAGGTCACGAAGAGTCGGACACGACTGAACGACTGAACAACAACAATATAATATATACAATTATTAGGGGCGTGGTGGCTCAGTGGGTAAGACGCCAGGCTTGTTGATCGGAAGATCGCAAGTTCGGAGGTTCGAATCCCTAGTCCCGCGTGACGGAGTGAGCTCCCACACTCGCTCCAGCTCTTGCCAACCTAGCAATTCGAAAGCATGCAAATGCAAGTAGATGGATAGGTACCACTTCGGTGGGTAGGTAACAGCGGTCCTCATGCGTCATGCCGGCCACATGACCGTGGAAGCGTCTTCAGACAACGCTGGCTCTTCGGCTATCAAACGGAGATGAGCACCGGCCCCTAGAGTCGGACACGACTGCATAAATGTGCGGGGGGAACCTTTACCTTTACTTTAACCACAATCACCTATGTTAATATACAATCCTAGACTAGAGTTTACAAAATGCATGGCTGAGTTCATAGACAACCCTAAGCTAAAACCAAGTAAACCACAGTATAGCTTAGCGTGAAACGTAAGTCTCTATATGCAAACATATCCACAGGATTAGGTAAGGAGGTTTACACTCGGACTAGTTCTAGATTGATAACATCTAAATCTAATCTAGTTCTAGAATGATAACATCTAAATTTAATACAGAGGACTGTAGCGACAGATGGAGTAACCATCTTGGCTAGAGAGGAAAAAGTGGTAAGTGACATTGAGAAAATAAAGAATGCAGCTTTTTATATGCATAGAGATATAAAACAATATAATGTGGCAGACTATCTGCACTAAAGCTCTGAAATAAAGTTGTAAATATTCCTGCAATCTACCAGGACACAAAGTTGGACATTTTGTTATGTTACCTGGATCCATGGGGATTGAGTTGCGACTGCTTTGAGCTACAAGTCCCTCCTCCTCTTCCTCATTATCACTGTCGATGGGTGGGTCAGGCAGATGTAGTCTCATTGCCTGCATATGATATACAGGACCATTAAAATTATTAAGCTAAAGGTAAAGACACATGCATTAATTTTCTCCTGGTAGCATCACTTCCCACATAATGTCTTAGGAACAAAATTGCCACCTGAAGTCGCTCATTGATGTCCAAGGCTGGCTCTGTGCTAGGTACTGTTAATTCATGTGTTGCTGGTCCCTGATCCGGTTCTTGGTTCAGTGGCTGATACACATAGCCATTATTGATACCCTCTTCCTCCTCCTCCGGTTCTTCACTACTCCATTCCCCAACAGGATCAAGGATTCCATCAGATGGTTCTTGAAGCCCCAGCTCTTCATGCTCATTTGGACAGATCCTTTCTGGACCCATTCTCTGTGTAACTACTGGCTCTAAGGCCATGCAACTGGATCTGTACAGAAAAAAGGAACTTGATCTCAGCACCGGGCATTACAGAAGTAGTGAATTGTTTCAATTCATAACCACAGAGGACTGGGGGGTGATTTATAAAATACAATTTTACTTTGTAAACTATGGCCAGTTTTATACATGCTATGCTATAGCGGTTTTTAACCATTGTTTATTTAATAAACCACAATAGACAGGGTTCACACATGTCAATGCAAAACCAAATAAACCACATTATAGCTTCATGCAGTATATGATTCTAGCCCCTAATAAAATCCAATAGTCCTGCCAAACCTGTGATGCTATTCTCCTAAGCAAACTCTTCAGGAAGATTCTTCCTGCTGCTCAGAACATCAGTGGAAGGTTGGTTTTTTCAGTCAGTTTGAAGTAATGTAACCATTACAGCTTACTTGGCTGTTAGTATTTCAAATTTCAATCTATGGGGAAATAAATTGTAATACATGCACATGGGTAGGGGCAGAATAAAACCTGTCCTATTTACTATGGTAACTGGAGTAGAATTAGTCTATGTCAATGTCTCCCAGTATATTCTATTTTCCTCTTCCTTATTAGAAAATAGCTGCAACTCATTCCTGTAGAAAAAAGGGGGAAACCCCCACATAAAAGGCATTGTGATTTGCATAAAATGGTCCTAGAACCTCAGCAGCGTGTAGCAAAGCCAAAACAAATTGAAAATACTTTTATATAAAATTATTGCACAAAATATCCCACTAATTCAAAACAGCAAAATTCCTAGGTTTACCATATATTTTATTATAAAATAGGCTAAAAAAAAATTCGCAATAAATGTTTGGTTTTAATATGCTAGAAGACATAATTTTGCAATATATTAATACTTCTCCCCTTTACAAGATAAATATACCTTTTCCCAGCAAACTTGTTTAGCCTACAACGGTAGAACTAGACCAAAGCCTATTTCTAGCAGCCAGTGGGACGTCCACAAGCACCATATAAAAGAAATAATACCTACCTAAAAATCCCCTGCCTGCCTTCAGAATAAAGATGCTGGGCCAGCATTTAACTATGGACAGCCTCCTTTTCCACAAATCTTGTAACCTCTTTTAATACCGCCCAAACCGATGGCCATCACTACAGCTTATGGCAGTTTCTTTAGCTTAACTACAGGCAGTGTGAAGTCGTTTATTTGGATCTCCTCGAATTTAGCTTAACTGATGACTCCGAATTCTTGTACTGCGGCAGAGGGAAAAAGCCACGATACGTATCCATGAAACGTAGTTTTATTCCTCTCTATAGTCCCCTTTACTGGCCCTTTTTTACTTAATTAAAAAGCCCAATCTACCTTTCACGGTTGTTCTAGAGATTAAAACAAGGTCATACATGAGAACATTCTTTATACTGAGAATTGTCCTCTACATTCCCATATCCCCAACGAGAACCTCCATTTCCAGCATCGCCTGCTCATCCCATTTCACGCTTTACCAATGGGCGACATAAAGACTCCCTTGCACCTGCTAGAAAGTGCTGTCAGCAATCACCATCATCATCATCACCACCACCACAAAATCCTCTTCTGTCTTCACCAAAACAAATTTCACTCACTTGTCGTAAAACCGAACCTAAAAGGTCTTCCGTGGCCACACCCCCGGAAGCAAGGCACATCCGGCCATTGAAGATGTCGTCATAGCTAAGCGCGACGGGAGGATTCGTAACGATGACAACGCGGCGCCGTGCTGTGAGGAGGGTTGACAACGTCGTTCACCACGTCTAGTTCCGCCCGCTCACGATTACGTCCGTTCTTTTTTCTTTTTTGCAGTTTGCAGAAGTGCTTTGATAGGTACTGTGATAATTTCTGCAGAAAAGAAGAAAGAACATCTCCGTGAGCGGGGAGGAGTTAGGACAAACCCATGCCAAACTGTTTCTCAAGATTATATTGAAAAGGTGAATTATTAGCTCCCTTTTTCCCTGATGAAAAGCATGAGGCTGGTGCTGCAAAACCTACTGTTCTCTTTAGGCACAAGAGGGGAAGCTTTATGCTTTAGCTGCCAGCTTTGGAGGCAGGAGACGTGCATCAGGCCACAAGACATAGTTGCTGGCCCATGATCATTTCTATAGGCTACATAAATTCCAAGTCTCAATTTTTGGGAACACTGTGATTAGCTATTACCATCCTATTTATCAGATAACATCCAGCCCAGAGGATACTAAAATTAATGCAAAGCTGCCGAAGTTTAAGGCCAGGGCCTATGTTCAACAACAATATACAGGGGAGATGGGCGGTGATATAAGTTGGATAAATAAATAAAATAAATAAATATGCATATTACAAATTTTGTCAATAAGGACAAATAAAAAACAAAACATATATAAATAAAAAAACAAAACAGAACAAAATTAACTGTGTTAAAAAACCCAGCTTCTCTTTCACCAATTCTTAACCATATTTGTACAACAGATCCACTGTCTAATTTTGTGTGACTAATCCATATTAACAGCGTTCCACGCGTGTCATGCGGCCACATGACCGTGGAAGCGTCTTCGGACAACGCTGGCTCTTTGGCTAACAAACGGAGATGAGCACCGGCCCCTAGAGTCGGACACGACTGCACAAATGTGCGGGGGGTACCTTTACCTTAATCCATATTAAATGCCTGAACTACAAATATATAGAATCATAGTGTATAAATGGGAAAGGATCTTACAAGTTCAAACCCTGCACAGGAATCTACTAAAACATCTTAGACAAATCAGATGACTATCACTTCCCCTTATTAAAATATCAAGGGAAGGGGGAGGGTCCAACACTGTTCTAGGCTAATTTTTCCATTGCTCAGCAATTTCATTGGTGGTTAAAGATATCATTCAATTAATGGCAGTTAAAGAGCGATAAATGAATGGATTTCCCATCTTTTCAACGCGCACATCTGAAGAGAGAAACGGGTTTCTTTTCCCCTATATGCGCTTGAAATCTTTATCGCGCAATTTACACTTTACACTTTAAACGTCGCGCAAAAGTAGACGACTACATTTCCCAAGCTCCTTTAGTGAATGGGACAACCCCCGCGCTTACGCGCTGATGCTGAACTCAGGCTGGGCCTGGATGAGGGAGAGGGAGAGATTGAGTCGCCTGAGGAGAAAGCTGGATTTAGCCGGGCCGTTAGAGCAGGTGTGACCCTTAGGGGCCGCGGGTCGGCCCCGCTTCCCTCTCTCCCGGGCAGGTAATTCTGCTGAGGTAGAAGAGCAAGACTGGGCTCTTTCAGAGCCGCTGCTGAGGAGGACGCGGGTCAACCAGGGTTCTGCCGCGGGGCAGGTGGGCAAGACGCGCGTTGGTGGCGCCGGGCGTTGGAGGTGCAGTCAGAGAGCGTTGCTCCGCTGGACAGGATGTGAGGGCGGCCGAGTCCTCGTGGCCGTCAGTGGCTGGGATGGAGGTGGAGGCGCGCCTCAAGGGAAAGAGAATAGTATGTATGCCGATATAGGAGGGAGACCAGACAACTGAGGGGTGTGACAGGACAGGCGCCCATTGTGAGCACTGAGAATCCTAGACTAGAGTCTTAAAGGAGGCATCTTGGCCTTATTCTTCCTGGGGCCTTCCAGGTGGCCTGAACTGGAGCTCCCAGTATGTGCCCCCAGGGTCATTGGTGAGTCAGTATGAATTAATTGTTTTGTGTGCAGACTCACCCAAGACATTGTGCTGGCTGAGGTGGAATACCAAAAACACCCCCTCCGTAAATCAAGGTATGCAGTACTCAACATCTGAATTATTTTGGTTTATGAAATAGAATATCTAGCAAATATTTACTTAATGCACGCAAACACGCATACCCAAATAGGATAATATTAAAAGAAATTAGTTTGCTGGCCAGTGATGTCACCAATATGAGATGCCTGTGCATCTTTAATCATCTGTAAGGAACACATCTCTCTCTCCCAGATTCATGTGTAAAGTAGTTTTTTAAGGGATATTTGCTAAGAATGTATTTTCTCCACTGGAATGCTTATGACTTTGGGGGACCTTTGAGTATTAAAAAAGGAGGTGTTCAAAAGGAATTGCCAACTTAACATTACCCTGAACACCAACATTCCTGATCAAGGCCATGCTGGTTGAGTTGGACCCTAAGGTATCTGGAGAACACCAAGCAGGGATCAAAACTGTGGCATCTGGAAGTCTTTCTGTTGTGATTTCCCCATTTCTGCCAGGATACAATCTTATACTCTTACTTTTTTTTAGTAATGTTTGCTGTGTTGTTAATTGTTTATGTATTGAATATAGGACTATCAGTATCCATGGTACCAGTATACCCAGAATTTATAATCTATAAAAAATGGGGAACACAACAGAAGAGAATGGAGTGAAGAGGATAATGAGGGATATTTATGGGTAAATCATATATTAGTTATACATGCTTAGTCAGGAATGAGGATAAATCACAGTGTCAGTGTCGATGATACTCTAGATAAGTAGGCACTAAAAAGTGTACATAATCTCTCTGATTAGAAACTTTTCATCCATTGGCTCATGCTGGAAATAGGGATTTTTCTTCTTATTCTGGATAACAATACCTTTTTTGCTATTCATATTAAAAACTTCCTTGTACTCAGTTTTAATCCCGAATAACTAATTTGCTATTGCAATGTAGAATTCACAGAAATAGAAAATCTGTTCTTTTATGTGATAGCATGTATACACATAAATATTTTGTACGTTCTCAGACAAAACAGGTCTGCAAACCTTAATGTTTAAGTATTCTTATAAATTTTCTGAATATCTTTATCCCCAGAAATTTGAGATTTGGGAATGGGCTATCAAAGATGAAGCAATACATATGGAATGTTCGTATAACTTCAAATGCAGTTGAGTCAATATGAACATTTATTCTCAGTTTGCAATTTGAGAAAAACCATGTAATGATTTGTGTGTGAATGACTGTTATATTCCTAACTGAAGCCAAATAGCATTTTATATCAAATAAGAATATTTGCACTTTTTTCTCTTTCTCTTTAAATCTAAGAATAAATCTTATACGTGGAAAACAAAACCCAAGAACAGTATATTGGATTCCTTAGTTTGCTTTTGCTGGATTCCTTGAAACTTCTTCTAATGGATCCTCCACCTAGCAGAAGGGAAAATACACTACTTTCATTAATTTCCACTGTCCCCTGAGACTTCTTCTGTTCCTTATAATCTGCTCTGGAGCTAATAATAGCACTAATACATTTTTATTTCATGCTGTGTTGACCTGTTGTACGTAGTTTGTTTCTAGTTATGGGACTGTTGATTTTAGTATTTGTATCTGGTTTTCCCTGCTGTCTGGTCTTATTGTGAATTTGTGTGATACATTGTTGAAGGAAAACTGCAATATAGTTGAAATATCAAACATCTTTATTCATCAGATCAGAGTGCTTTGCTGAGTTGGATTTGAGTGAGGAATTAGGGACAAAAAGTACTTTTGGAATGAAAATAATGTTTCTTTAAAAAGAAACCAAATGTATACATTCTTCCATTAAGAATTGTTGTACAAAGTAGTCACAGTTTTTCATTAAGAATTTTCAGTATATATATAGTACAGTTGAATGTACATGTCTCATATACAGGTAATCCTCATTTAACGACCACTCATTCAGTGACCATTTGAAATTATGATGGTGCTGAACAAGGGGAACTTATGAATGGTCCTTGTAGTTGCAGCCATTGCAGCATCCCCACAGTCATGTGATCGCGATTCAGGTGCTTGGCAACTGGCTCACAATTACAATATTGCAGCGTCCCGCAGTCATGTGATCACCATTTGTGATCTTCCCTGCTGGCTTCTGACAAGCAAAGTCAATGGGGAAGCTGGAAACGGGTCACAAATGGTGTTTACGTGACCGTGGGACACTGCAACCATGTGGGATTTGCCTAACAATAGCAATTGAAACTGCTAGAACTGCCATTGTAAATCGGCGTGGTCACATGACATTGCACTTTCCAACTGCATCACTTAGCGATGGAGATCCCAGTCCCAATTACCGTTTGTAAGCAAGGACTACCTGTAATAATTTAAAGCAATATCTGAAGTATTGGGGATATTAAATCTGCTTTCTATGGAATGGTAGGTAGGTCTCAAAAATATTTATTTTTTACCTATGTTCAGTACTGTCTATTGAAGAAAAATCAGGGTCAGTAGTTTGAAATGTCAGTATATTGTCCATGTTTGAATTTTACAAAATTGTGGTATTTTCAAAAATTCTATTTTTTGTTTAATTTATGCCAGAAGGAATAATGGTAGATAATTTGTACTTTCTGTACACACGGTCAGCACAATATAAAGCTATCTCTTAAAGTTTCTGCAATCCTATTACCTGGTTAAGCAAGATCATGGTTATGTTGGTAGGATTGGAGTGAGTTTGAGAGCCATTTTATGAGGAGAGATGATGGCGAATTGAATTTAAACAAGTGCTTTTGTGTTTGTCTCACTGGCAATTGCTGCTTTTTTACAGCAGTTTGTTGTTCAGATAGTTAGTGATGTTTGTGGAGTTTCTAACTTGCTACATTACTTCATTTTATTGAAAGTTTTGAGGTAAATTTATATATCAAATATACATCCATTCAAGTTTCCTGGGATCTTTGCCTTAAGGAGGAAACAACACTGTATATGGAATAATAACATAATTCTGTCTTTTCTGATAGAAACTTGGTATTCTGGTCATTGAATAAAATAAGTACAGGTAGTCCTTGGTTAACAACTGCCCTGTTTAGTGACCATTCAAACTTAAAACGGTGCTGAAAAAGTAGCTTTACGACTGGTCCTCAAACTTATGACAGTCGCAGCATCCTGCAGTGATGTGATCGCCATTTGCAAGTTTCACAGCCGGCTTCCAACAAACAAAATCAATGGAGAAGCCAGCAGTAAGTCCCATGTTGCAGTCACATGATGTTGCACTTAACGACCGCAGCAGAACTGACATCATAAGTCTGGTGCAGTCATGTGATATTCCACTTAACAACTGCATTGCTTAGCGATCGAATTGCTGGTCCCAGTTTTCATCCTATCAAAGGATATCGGCAGCAGCTGATTCTAATGAGTTATGTGACTACTATTTGGAGAACCAACTGAAGTTTTTCTGTAATCTTTAAGAGCAGCCTCATATATTATGGATTGCTGTAATTAAAACTTGATGTTCTGGTAGCTTTGGAAATTCCTAGGAAGTTCTAGAGCAGTGTTTTTCAAACTTGACAACTTTAAGATGTGTGGACTTCAACTCCTATTCTGGGAGTTGAAGTCCACACATCTTAAAGTTGCCAAGTTTGAAAAACACTGTTCTAGAGCATTCACTTACTTCTGATGTCAGAATGACCACATAACATACAGAGAGGAGAAGCCAAGAAAAGATAAAACCTATAGTTCCAAGGCATATGTTAGTGTTGTTCAAGGAGGATAAGTATTCGAGTGCCGATTATTAGTATTAGATTTTTATCCTGCCTGTTTAAAATATATTTGGTCCGCTCAGGGCGGGAAACATACCTAGAAATCCTGCCTCTTATTTTCCTCACAAAAATAACCTTGTGAGGTGGGTTGGGCTGAGAGTGACTGAGAGAGAGAGTCACCCAGCCAGCTTTCATGTCTAAGAGAGGCCTAGAATTCACAATCTCCTGGTTTCTAGACTAGCACCAAACTGACTCTCTCTTAGTTATTGCTTGTAATAGGAAGCTAGAATAAATTTATGAGATAAGTGGCTGGATAGATTTGATGAAGGCAGCATATGAGCATAGCTTGCTGTAAACCTTTCTGTTTTTTGTTAGCTTATATAACTGATGACTTGTAGTATATGACCTTTCCTTTAGTTTGCCTTTCTGCATCTGGCATTCTTATTAATGGGCCTGGACAGTTTCTATTTCTTGTGATATGTCATTTTAGTTACTCCATCTCATTTAAGGGAGACATTGAATCAGAAAAGAGGATTAAAACACCTGTGGTGTGTTGTCATAAAATCTGTCACTCTTAAACTAGTGGCAAAAGGAAAGTAGAGGTACTTGCAAGGATAGAATATCCAGTAGTTACAGAGGAGGCCACATGACAGTAGCTGATCTGAGGTACTGCACTGAATGCAATATTGGCAGCATTTGGGGGGAAGTGAAGGGGGATGGCTTTTCACTGACAATTTGGTGATGCAGTGGTTTCATTTTGCAATATGAATGGGCTACAGTAGCCAAACAGTCACAAGTCAGGCTGTACAAACTTTCAGATGTGTTTTCAGTGTGTAAATGAGAAATATGTCTTACTATTTGATACAAGGAATGAGCTTGATTAGTATATTGAGACGTGAAAAACTGTGAGGGGATCAGAGGACATACTGCAGCCACCCAACATTTTGAGGTTTGCAGGAGGCTTTCTGATAACACCATGATTTCTCTGAAAGAGTTTGGGGTCTTTTCTTTCTTTTGTTGTTTGGATTTTTAACTGAGAATGGGACTGGAAAGCCTCTAGAAAGCAAACCACTTCCATTCTTACTTGAAATTCATCTAACTCCCTCCATAAAGACCCAAAATCATCCCACCAAAATTCTCAGAGGCCTTCCACTCCCATTTACTCCCACATTTTTCTTAAAAAGAAATATTGCAGCCATTTTGCTGCTGAATTTTGGGACACTATCTCTGAGGAGACCACAAATGAGGTGCTAAAAGTAATGAATCACTTCCTCCTGTTGTATATGGATCTGCTAAAAAATTGCAACAATTATTCTTTCATAGTAGATTTGAGCAGATGTGACAATATGCAAATGATTTTCAGAAGTCATCTTAAAACTTAATGGAAATAAAAAAGAAACATTCCATTCTTAGAGCTGTAATATAATACTCTAATTCAAATATGTGGTGAGCCCATGCTGTCTACAGTTCTGGTCACTGCACTAAAAAGGATATTATAGAATAAAAACAAAACAAGAAAACAGCCTTTATGGTTGGTTAGGGGTCTGGAATAGCTTCCCTATGAGGAAAATTACAGTAGTTGGAGCTCTTAGCTTGGAATGACAGAAGATGAGGTATGTAAAATCATGCATGGCATAGGTACTATTGGTAAGAGAAGTACAGAAGGAAATACTTTTTCTACAGTGCATAATTAAAACACTAGAATTTGTTGTCAACAGTTCATGGAGGAGCAGGCTATCAGTGGCAGCTAATATTGAAGGCTATTTACTGTCTCTTAAATCATAAGCAGCATGCCTTAAATGGACAGTTGACCATTGTGTGGCACAATGCTGGGTTAGATCTGCCTATAGCCTGACCCAGGAAGACTGTTCTGATTTTATGAAAGCAATAGCATAAAAGTAAGCCCTGGTTTGTTGTTTCTCTCAAGTCTTTTAGATGTTCACAAATTTGCTGCCTTACTTTATAAGTGACTCATGCTAGCTAGCTATCAGTCCAGAATTGTTAGAACTGAACCTCATCACAGATGGTCACTAATTAAGCTTCTGTAGATACTGGCTTCCATATCCTGCTATCTTGGAATAATTAGCCAAAAGAATGAGTCAGGAGTCAGGAGTGCAAAAAGGGGTTGGATAGTTATACTTATGGATGTAATAGTGTCTTGGGTTGTGCCTAAAATAGAACAGTCAGTATGGACTGCTCCAACCCGTCCGGAGCTATTTTTAAATACTACTAATCCATGTGGTAAAACCACAACCTTTCAGGTTTTATATTTGGAAGAACTAAGACAACAGCATGGTAGGGAATTGATATATTATGGAATATAATTCAGAGATGGAGGGATTAGAAAAGTAGAGGTCTGTTACTGCTGTGAATTAGTAATAGTATCAAAATTGCTTATCTCTTGCTGGTCTAAAATGTAATAGAGTTTTTGGCATATATTAATTGCTAGAACTGAAGATTACGTGCTTAGAACTTGCAGTGTTATTAAGAAGCCAGGCTGTTTAACTTAGCGCTGCAAGGCTGGGCACACTTGTACTTTTGCAATGCATTATTTATTTTTACTTTGATTTCTTCGGTATCTTCTTAGAGCCCAAAAATCAGTTATAAAATGTAATGATCTCATGTTATATTCATTTTGTTTGGTTTTACTTATTTTCTAGAGCTGTTTTGCTTGTTTCTTTTGGTGCTACTTTTCTTCTCTATATCCCTATGGACAAAATTTAGAGTTTAAGCTCATTGGAACAGTTTCCTACAATCTTACACTTTTTAAAGCATCAAGAATATTGTTGTTACTATATGAATTGAGAAATGTGCTGAGCACCTCAGGTCTAAATAACATTTCTAAATGTCGCAACAACCAAATTATGTTATGATATGAAGTTGTTATGATTTGCATAGCTGAAAGCAGTTTTGGAAACTTTTGTACTCAAGCCTAAATACAGTTTAGACATTAAAGTAATTTTTCAAAGCTTTGGTTACTATGTAACCAAAACTGATTTATTTGAAACATCACTTTATCTCAATTTAA
The DNA here is from genome assembly GCA_023362775.1 of Charina bottae. Taxonomy (NCBI): domain Eukaryota; kingdom Metazoa; phylum Chordata; class Lepidosauria; order Squamata; family Charinaidae; genus Charina; species Charina bottae. The sequence goes on along the minus strand of JALMGJ010000001.1, from coordinate 72,992,128 downwards.
CATGTAATTGAGAATGGGATGTCTCTCAATTGAACATGTAATTTAGCATAATAATTAACATCTGTGTTTCCAGGTTGGCAAAGTAATTTATTTAAATTGCCAAAATTCCAAATAATTTATAATATTGGGGGCAGTACAGATATAAGAATAAGTGTACATTTCCTGATCACTTCCAGTTTTGATCAGGAAGGGCTGAACAAGCTTGGGAATGTCCTCTATGGCACTGTGGTTTACATAACTTTACATCTGAATATCTAATTACATCTGAAATTATTTTCCTAATAACCCGTTATCTTGGCTTTATATTCTGGCTTAGAAAGCAGTAAATCAAAGTTCTCAGAATAGACATACAAATCACAGAGGTCCTTTGCTATGTTGAGCCTCTTCTACTTTTGGTTGGAACCAAGTGGAAGTAATAGGCAGCATGCATAAATGTGTAAGCTTGCTTGATCCTGATTCAGGGGAATTCTAGTTTATGTTGTGCTTGAACCAGGACAGTAAGGACAAATAATTGTTTGCCAATTGTGTTCAAAAAAAGAAGAAAAGAGAATGGCAGAGAAAGTGTGTCCTGAGGGATTACATATTCAGATGTGATAGATGCAAAGGCAATCTGCTGAACAGCTGGTAATTTCAATTGTACATCTGGAGAGTTGCTCATTAACCATTGGGTGACTGAGGTGCACCTCTTCTAGAAAAATCCTGCTGAATAAAATTACCTTACTTTATTCCCTACATCTGGTTAATTGGCGAATACAGAGAGGAATGAACTCCTTCTGCATGTGAAGATTTTCACAATAGTACAAGCTTGCAGAGGTCCTTGAAAAAAAGTCAAAGAATTAAAGTAATGACACATTTGAGTAAAGATGAAGATTTATCACTTCAAAAACGAGGAGGCACAACTGCTAAAACTGACGAAGCAACCCTCCAGAAGAAGAGAATCAAAGAGCAAAACCTGTGCAAAAGTCTAACAGAAACAAATATTCTCTTCCATTGGAATTCAGAAATAGTTTCCAGGCCTCACAGAATAAACAGGCTCTAAAACTTCAGGGGAGGAAAAGAAGACATTGAAACAGCACAATATATCCCTGAAAGGCAGAGGGATGCAGCTGTTTCCTCCAATAAAATCAGCAGAACAGTGGTGACTCACTACAACAAAGAATTGAAGGATGGGTACTGACCAGACACTACAGCTTATGTATGCTGTCAGGTGCAAGAATCAGGGATGTGACAGAACAATTTCTAAGACTTACCAAATCCAGTTGTAATTATGCCTTTCTGTAATCCACATGGAGGCAGATGATACTACAAAGCACAAACCCAACCAAATAATTATAATGTTTGATGATCTTGGAAGGTAGCTTAAAATCCTAGGGGTTTTTGTATGATGTCACCCAGCCTTGCAGTCCATTCAGTAGAACTGTAAACAGACAAAAGAATACCATTGCGCATATACTGTCCATAGGAGAGAAATAGTTTTGAGGATCATGCACTGCGTTATTTGGATAATGGACTGCCAACAAAAAATGTGCTTGGCCAGAATATGGAAACCTTAATCAGGATGACCTAAGCCACAGCTTTCCAAATTGTGTGTCGTGACACAAAAGTGTGTCGCCTGCGGGGCCCAGGTGTGTCGCGTCAAAACCCGGAAGTGCTGATGGCGCGCCGCCGCGTGCACGGCAGCGGGCCATCAGCGCTTCCGGGTTTTCGCACGAAACACAAGGACACTGCCACCGCTGCGGCACGCAAAAACCGAAAGCAGCGGTGGCGCTCTTGGGTTTTTGTGCGCCGCTGCAGCAGCGGCGCTTCCGGGTTTTTGTGCGCTGCCGTTGGTGTGTCGCCGCGGGAAAACTTTGGAAAGCCCTGACCTAAGCCCTGTGAGGGTTGAAGATGAATGCCCTGAAATGAGGACCTCAGATAAAGGCTTGCATACTATAGGAGTGTTGCTGTAATATTATATTATACCAACCAGGAGTGTTGCTGTAATATTATATTATATCAACCAAATCAAAATAGAAAGAACATTGGCTTATGAACATTGGCTTAGTCTTCATACAGAGGGTGGAAAGTGAATCTTTATAACACTTCCAATGGTGCTTGTTCCTATTTTTCCAGATACTCAGGACATGTAGAAAGAAATTTAGCTCTACAACTTCTACTGTTCACTTTCTGAACAAAAGGCTTCACTCATGTAAAGGCTGAAGCTGGTGAGGTGGGAATCAGTAGTACTCCGACCATATAGAATCATGCTGTAAATATAGAACTAGAATATCTCAAGGTTGGGGAAAGAATAGCCCAAAGTCTTTTGATTCAAAAAGACAGGAAGAAAAGGCTTAAGATTAAACCCTGGGACTGACTGATCTTAACTGAAGTCCAAACTGACAAGAAGAATTTAGAACACTTACAAACTTCTCACAGGCTCACATAGTGCCAGCTCAGCCAAACACATTTTTCCCTATTCTTATTGGTTGATGGCTAAACTGTTAACTAATTTTATTGGAGGAAATTTTGAACTCCCCCCCCCATCCAGACAGTGGACCTCTTGCAGGCCAGAATGAAAATTCCTTCCCTACTTGATCAAATGTATATTTAGCAACAGCACGATCCATATGTATGGTCTCAGACAGATGACCTTAAGGACCTTTTCTTTTAATCCTCCTCCTTTTCTTGGGTACTGGGAGAATGACTGCCTATACATTTTTTCTTCATTGAGGGAAGAAGTCTTAAACGTGCCATGCCACATTTGGGACATTTGAAATACCCATCGTCTTCTCTATAAGGTGTCCTTTCATTTGCATTGATGTTAGAGCCTATGTGTCTACTTGCCGGACTTGTCCCAAGCCTTTCACCAATAAACCGATTGGATTCTTGTATCCCTCCCCTCTACCCATAGGGGATTTGGGACCCTATTTCCTTTTACTTTATTACTGACTTGGTATGTGTCAAGGTTCTGGATACCATTCTGGTGGTAGTTGGTTTCTTTTCTAAGAGGACTGATTTCATTCCATGACAACCTTCCCTCTGTCTCCAAGACAGTTATCTTTTAAGTTTTCTGGAATCATTGCTTGCCCAGTCTCATTTCTGATGAAGGTCCAAAATTCACAACATGTTTTTGGAAAGATATATTTCACCTATTGTACATAAAGCTCCACCTTCCCTCTATTCATCATCATCTAACTAACCATAATTAGATGCTGAAACTGAGGGGACAAATGCCACCTTAGAGCAATAACTCTGTTGTATGTAAACTCCCAGCATCACAACTTCCAGCATGCAGCCTTTTCTTTATGGCTTAGATGTCACCATGCTCATGGTGAAATGGTTCTTGGCTGTCTTCTTTTTTCCAAGAACTGCAAGCCATTCAGCACCTCCTGAACCAAAAACTCCCACAAGAGCTTTTCTGACAATTTTCACCAAAAATCACCCCCTGCATTACTTTTGGAGACCACAACTGATTTTGTACCAGATTTCTGTCTTTCACACAACAGTCTAAAAGGCTGGATACCAAATACCATTTCCTGTAGTTGCACAGATCAAGCCTGTAGCCTCCAGTCTGCAGCTTCCAGTCTCATTGAAAATATAATCCAGTTTTCCAGTCTCTCCTGGTCCTGGAATACCTCCATTGCCCTTTGAATACTTTTGCCCCACTATATCCCTTAGCTGGGGAGAAGAAAGAATTGGAGATGGAATGTATTCTGGACTCCCATAACAGAAGGAGTAGACTGGAATATTTGATTCATTGGAAGAACTACCCAGATACTGAAAAATAATGAGGGGCAGCAGAGAATTTCTTGCTCCTTGCTTCCTTTGACAGTACCCTCACAGGCCCAAATCATTTAACTAGCTGCATTTTTTGACTATTCTGAAGGAGAAGAGACTGGTTTAGGGAAGGAGACCTTTCTATAACCACTGTAAAGAAAAAGATGGTAACTGCCCCATCTAATGTTGAAGGGAAGAGTTCTGGAATGAGAGGAGCTTCTGATGAAGAAGTACAACTGATGGACACCCCCCCTTCCTGCTGTCAGAAGAAAGATCAGAGGAAAATCCCTCTGACTGCTGCTGGAGAAAAAATAGAAATTCCTCTCACTTCCTGACATTTCCAGGCAGGAAGAAACCTCACCAACTTTGGACAGAGGAAAAACAATGGAAATTTATCCCCTTCCTGATAATCCCAAGACAATAGGAGGGAGTGGTAGAGAAGTTTGAAAGCGGGAGATTTTGTCAGTTCCAGCTGACAAAAAAAATGAAAAGGGGGGCCCCTCTTAGAGGGAGGGGGAGATGCATCTGGAACCTACAGATCCAGTTGAAGAGGGGAAGGAGAAATTAGAGAGGGGGTAGTGGAAGGGCTAATGCTGATGAGACATGAAATAGTATTACTGAGATAAGATAGAACTGTTGTATACACATGGAGTAGGTGCATTAGAATCTCAAGGCTGAGAAAACCAAAAGTCTGCTAACTTGAAAGGGTGGGAAAAAGGCTTACCTAAATACATAAGTGCTTGGCAATTGTACTGTAATTAGTTCCTGAGTATGAGGTTTGAGTTTCTGGAATAATAGAAATTTATAGCTGTGCCTGGTCTGAAAGCTGGCAATTCACATATACACATATAGCATACATACCTACCCAACTCAAAGGGCTAGATTTCAGTTCCAGAAGAATCAAGGTAGAAAGCCTAACATGCACAGTACTTCATTCTGTGTGATTGCTCCAAGTACTACAGTTCCCACTTTTAAAACTTCCAACTAATATTCTTCTCATGTATACTGTTACTTATCCACTTGAGTGCTATTGCTTCATGCAGTTCATATGGGTATCATTTCTAGTTTTGAAAATCTTTGCTGAGTCTTCTTAGAAATCTCTCTTCTGATATTCTTCCGCATCTTGCATAAGCTGAAATCTTCAGATCAAATCCTTCTGCCTGTATGGCCAGCTTTGAGTGGATCTCATGTATTCCATCTTTCATACATGTCCATCCACACTGTCATATAAATACATGGCACCTGGTTTGTGTGTGTATATATAGAAATGTATATGTATGTAAAAATCAAACAGCTACAAATCAAATTATGTGATAAGTACATTGCAACACTAGTAGCAATGTAGACAAGCATTTATATGCTAATGCTCAGAATATAGTAAATAAGATGAACTTCAGCTCTTAGTACAGGAAAGTTAACATGATTTAATAGATAAAATAGAGACCTTTTAGGATGAGTCTATTATAGATTCTACTAGACAACCAGTGACCCATTGGGTCATCGTTTCAGAGATATTTCCTTACCAGATTCCTCAATACCTTCAACAATGGCAGAGCTGCTAATGTACTGCCTTCACTGGAAAAGTTCTTAAAAATTCAGGGAGATATTCAGAGATGCATCTGCCTTGAAAATAGCCCATGTCATTCATATTGAACTGTATAGCACAGTCAAACATCAGAAGTTGACCACAGGAAATGTTTTATGACATTTTGTATTATGTCATAAAATGTTTTATAAAATTTGCCAAATTTCTATTCCACAGAAGTCATGGGTCCTGGATTTTGGATGCATTCTGTAAGTTAGCCCATTTGAGGTAGCTTGGTTCAGAAATGGTTGCCCTACAATGTACTGTTTTGCCCAGTTAAAGGTTACAGACACCAGAGTTTTGTAGTATGTACAGTATATATCTATATCTGTATATTGATAAATCTCTCTCTTACATATACGTATATATGCATAAACTCTGTATAGTATATATAGCATACTATAGTAGTTGAAGGATACTGTTTGTTTAAAAGGAATAAAAGCAGTAGAAAGGAAAAGCACTTGTACTATTTGTGGATGATACTGCAGAGAATATCTGAGTTAAAATAAATGGAGGAACATGTAAAAGCTATATTTGTTGATGTCTTACTATTGCTTGCCCAACCAAGGAGAACATATGGATGATGCCTTCCAAAATTAACTAGCAGATATTTTAAAGAGGAATAGAGAACTAGTGATAGCAAACTTTACCCCCAAATCTGTTGGGGAACAGATTCTTCCAAGTGTGGTCCTTCCAGGAAATTCCTGACTTTTCTTGTTGAAAACTGTCTCATTCAGAGGATAGAAGTAGAAGATCAGCTATCAAAAAGAAAGACATAGTATAGTATACTTTATTATTGATTAGCCATTAGGCCGTATCAAAATACAGAATATAAAACATAGAACTTTAATAAGATCATATATAAAAATAGAATAAAAAACAAATTAGATAAGAAAAGGAATAAAAATGCAAATCATATTTCTGAATCACCCCTACAGTTTACCCCAATCAGGCTCAGATATACAGATCTCAACTGAACTGCTTTATTCAAATAAAGGGCGGTATTATATGTAATTTTTGAATTCTGACCGCACTTGAAATACTGTATTTTGTTTTAATATAAGGATCCCAGTAGGTCGTTTGTCTAAGGTGCGGTACTAGATACTTATCTCTCTCTTTCTTATACAATTGACATTCAAATAATATGTGTGTTATGAAGAGGATCAGCTATCAAAAGGAAAGGCGTAGTAGAAAAAGTGAAAGCAGACAGAACTTTGGGGAAAGTGACCATTTAATACTGGAGTTTTTTTTCGGTAAGAGAAACTAAACCTGAATGTAATCAAAGATATACCTTGGACTTCAAAAAAGTAGATTTTACTAATCTCAGGAATGATCTATGGCAGAAGAAACTCATGGAAAATGGAATTCAAGATTGTGGGAATTCCTAAAGAGATACTAAAAGCATAATTGCAAATAATTCCTTTTTTTAAATTAAACTTTATTAAAATTTTAAAATAAAAAGATAAAAGCTAACAATTAATGAAAAAAGTAAAGTAGGAAAGCAAAATAGAAAAAAGAAAGTTAAAAGTGCAGAAACAGAAAAGGAAAAGAAAGAAAATACAGAAAAAGAATGACTTCCGATTTTCTTTGCAACAGATATACTGTAAGTATACATTTACATTAAACTCTTGCTCTAAGCGTACAATATAGCTTTCATTAATTCTGTTATCCATTGTTATTTTTAATGATCAAATCCAGATATCATGATTTCATTTTTTTCTGTTTCATGCAAAAAGTCCAAAAGGGGTTTCCAGGTAAACAAATAATTCCAATTAGGAAGAAAATAGAAAAATAAGATATTCTGGCTGCATAAAAACCCTAGTATGAATCTGAAAATAAAAAAGGATATATTTTTATTTATTTATTTATCACATTTATATCCCACCCATCTCCCTCACAAGGAGGGACTCTTATAATAATAAGTGGAAAGAGAGACAGTCACCAAGGAGGAATATATATAGGCAGCTTGGATTTGTATAGAAGCTAAGTCTATTGAAGGGTGTTAGCAGCAAAAAGGTCTTTAGATACACTTAGAAGGAAGAATATACCAACTGATCAGGGAAGTTGAGAAAAGGGTATCCGATATTAAACAAAAAGCAGAAATAACCCTAATTTGGTCCATTCTTCTTTCAGAAAAGAATGTTGACCAGGGAACTCTGAAGTGTAGGATTCAATGAGTTTAAATCTCTAGTGCCAGGTAAGCCTTAGTTTACTGTAGGAACTAGCTGATGATCTAGACCAGGGTTTCTCAACCAGGGTTCCGTGGAACCATAGGGTTCCACGAGAGGTTACTAGGGATTCCCTGGGAGATCACGATTTATTTAAAAAATTATTTCAAATTTTTTCACATTAAAGAGGTAAGTTTAATTCTTTATTTTTAGTTTAAGAACACTGTTAATGCATATATACAGGCCTACACATGAAACGAATATAATAATTTTGTAACTTGTGGCCTATATTTGAGCCTGAATGTGCAGGGGTTCCCCAAGGCCAGAAAAATATTCCAAGCGTTCCTCCAGGGTCAAAAGGTTGAGAAAGGCTGATCTAGACTATTAGAATCTTTGGGAATGGGTGACCAGAAGTCGGAAAATGATGCCCCTATATTTAAAAAAGTGGGAGAGAAAGATTCGGGGAATTACAATCTGGGAATTCAGGAGATCTATATTAGTTACCATTGATTGATTCTATCTATCTATCTATCTATCTATCTATCTATCTATCTATCTATGTATCATCCATCTATCTCAAGATTTATAAGGCTGCCCAACTCAGACTGTGTAACTCAGGATGGCCTTCAACATAAACACACAATAAATCACAAAGAAGAAAAAAACCTAACAACAAACACACAATATATAAATATAAAATGTAAAATGGCGACCAAGCACACAACAAAACAAAATTGGTAACCTTATATGACCTGGATTGATTACAAAGAAGTATTTGACTCATTACTCCATAGATGAATTTTAACATGTTTAGAAAGTTTTGGAATTAATAAGAAAATTATATAGTTTTAAAGTAATGCAATAAAATAAAGGGGGACAATATTGATGGCCAGCATAGAAGAACTTGAAGAAGCAAAATCAAAAGAAGAGTCTTGCCTTCATTGCTTTTATATGCAGCTGTGATTCCATTGATAATAATTTTGAATAAAATGCCATCAGATTAGGAATTATCCAAGCAGGGGACAAAAGTCCCATTTGCCCTAAATGGATAATTTGAAACTATATGCAAATTTTCTAGAGAAATACAATTTGTTTTAAATACACTTTGAATCTTTAGTGATGACATCAAAATGGAATTTGGATTGCATAAGTGTGCAACACTGCCCCACTCCCCAAAAGGAAAAAAAAATAATCAGATGGAATTGAACTATGGAATGGTGCTAAAAACAAAACATTGACATTGGAAGTAATTTTCTCCTCCATGAGTATTTGGGTGTTTTAGAAACAAATGATATTTTGCATGCTCAAATGAAAAAGGAAACTAGCTCCAAATGTGTAAAATTATTTAGAAAAAAATTTAAATGGTGGTAATACAATGAAAGCCATTAACACTTTGGCTGCATCTGTAGTGTAAGAGTCCACTGAAGTTGGCGGATACATTAAATCTAGATGATGATGATGATGATGATGATGATGATGATGATGATGATACTAAACAGGTATTTTTGAGTGGATACAAGGTGAACTAGATTTCCTCCAAACTCCGTGGAGGAAATACCATAAAGGTGATTAACACTTGGGCAATTCCAGTCATTAGATACACAGCTAGAATAATGGACTGGACTCAAGCTGAACTAGAAGTCCTGGATAGGAAGACCAGAAAAATAATGACAATCATGCCCTTCATCTACGCAGTGACGTTGACAGACTCTACTCACCAAAAAGCATAGGTGGGCATGGAATGTTGCAAGTACACCAGACAGTTGAAGAAGAAAAAAGGGCATTGGAAGAATATCTGAAGGACAGTGAAGAAGATGCACTGAAGCTAGTATACCATGAAGGCTCACTGAATACTGAAGAGACCAAACTGGCCTACAGGAAAGACTAAATGAATAATAGAAAAGAGACATGGCAAGGCAAAGTATTACATTGCCAGTAGACAAAAAACCTAGCAGGCAAAGCAGATAACAACAACACCTGACAATGGCTAAGAGCAGGAAAGTTGAAGAAAGAGACAGAGAGGTTAATTTGGGCTGCACAAGACCATTTCTCGTGGTGGCATTCCCTCCTTAAGGTGATACATTGGCTCTTTCAGTGCTAAATTGATCTGGAAAGCCATGTATTTCGATCTACTCAAGGAGCTGAATTTTAATGTCTTGTGTTTGTTGAGGGAGACCTTATTTATGTTTAAATAAATAAAGATGCTGGACAATTTTTGTCCAGTCTCCAACCTTCCCTTTTTGGAGAAGGTTATTGAGAAGGTAGTAGGCCTACAGCTTCAAAGAGTTTTGGAGTGGATTATCTGGACCTGGGTTTCAGGCTAGGATATAGTACCAAGACAGCATTTATCATGCTTGTGGATGACCTCTGGCAGACCTGGGATGGGGGTTGTGTGTCCATTCTAGCCCTACTTGATTTCTCAGCAGCTTTCAATACCATCAATTATGTTATCCTTCTGAGCCAGCTGAGGGGGTTGGGAGTGGTAAACACTGTTCTCCTCCTCCTTCCTCCAACACTGGTTCCAGTCAGTGTTGGTTGGGGAAAAAGGTCTAGCCCTGGGCCTCTGCTTTGTGGGGTGCTCCAGGGCTCAACTCTCTCCCTGCTCCTATTTAACATCTACATGAAGCTGCTGGGTGAGGTCATCCATTGACATGGGGTTAAGTACCATCAATATGTTGATACTCGGTTGTACATCTCTTCCCTGGACCACCCAGTTGATGCCATCAAGGTGCTGTCCCAATACCTGGACGCTATATGGACCTGGGTGGGGAAGAATTGGCTTTGACTCAACCCTTACAAGACCAAGTGGCTGTGGGTTTTAGGGTTTGCCACCTTTAACTCTGGCTGGAGTGACACTGTCCCAGTCAGACTGGTGCACATTCTGAGGGTTCTCTTGGACTCACAGCTCCTGCTCAAAAAGCAGGTGGCAGCCGTGGCCAGGAGGACCTTTGCACAACTATATCTTGTGAGCCAGTTGTACCCTTTCCTAGATTGGAGGTCACTCATGCCTTAGTCACCTCCCAATTGGACTATTGCAATGTGCTCTATATGGGGCTGCCCTTGAAGAGCATTCAGAAGCTGCAACTGGTCCAGAATGTGGCAGCATGGACAGTAGTAGATGCACCACTGCTCTGTGAGCTGCACTGGCACACAGTAGGCTTCCAGGTGCAATTCAAGGTGTTAGTTGTCACCTTTAATACTCTACATGACATGAGGCCAGGTTACTTGTGGGACTGCTTATCAATGATTTCTGCCCATCCTACTAGATCTGGCAGGGTGGGTATGCTCCAGGTCCCCTGGGTGAAACAGTGTTGCTTGGTGGGGCCTTGGAAGCATATCTTCTCTATCATGGTGCCTGCCTTTTGGAGCCTTCTCTAGGATGTGTGGATGGCCCCAACCCTGTCGGCTTTCAGAAAAGCAGTGAAGAACTGTCTTTTCCCCTAGGCACTGGGGCCAGGGTGTTGATGGAGGGTAGTTGATGGGGTAGTTGATGGTGAATGTGAATTTTATTTATAGTTTTAAATTGACTTTTTTAATGTATTGTGTTTTCATTCTGTTCACCACTCAGAGTTCTTTCTGATAGATGGTTGGGTATATAAGTTTGTAAATAAATAAATAATGCTTCCTGCTATTTATCCAATGAGAGAGAGAAGAAATGGAAAAAACCCTTAATCCTCAGGTTAGAATATTTCAGTAGAAGAGATTTATTGGATAGCTCTAACATTTATGTTTCCTGATTTTTTCATTTACATCTCTAATGTACTTTTACATGGTCTGAACATACTATTAACCACAAGAATATTAGCTCTGAAAGCAGAAAATTTTAGGAAGCTTATGACTTGAGACATGTAATTTTCTGGTTGGACTCCTAGTTCTGTTTTGAGGATCGGACTATGTATTTTAAGAAATAGTGATGCTGCCAGAAAAAGGCAACCCAATATTAAGTTCTGTATCTTCTTCTTTGAAATGTATTTATTTATTTAAGTAATTTATATGGATGTCCAACTTGTAACTCTGGGAGGCTGATTACCCCCCTTTTGCTTAAATTCCTGGGTCATTCTGATTTTTTACTTACGTTTCCTGTTAAACAAGGAAGACAAATGTATCTCTCTGAATGTAGCAAAATTCTGCTATTTTTGTTTTCTGTAAGCTTCGCCTACAAATGGTTGTTAACAGTCACTGATACTAGGGTTAACTCTGTTTGCTTTATGTATTTTATTGGTCAATGACTGGAATAAAGTTTATCTTTTTAAAGAGTCTACCATGGTAGAGATGGGCGGGGATAAATCCAAATAATAAAAAATAAATAAATAAAATCTTAATATAAGTCAGCATAGCTTTACATTCTCATAGTGTTCTATACATTCTAGTACTACTTATGTCCTTTTATAGTTATCCATTCTAGTAATTTATAGCATTTATTCATTGCAAAATTAATTGTAATTTTATAGGATCCTTTTGCTTTTTAATATCTGTACTCTGTAATTTTACTTTATTAATTTTATCTTTACCTTATTTTATTCTATCATAATTTTTTTTATTTTATGTTTTTTATTTGTCCAACTTATAATTGTAACTCTGGGAGGCTAACATCAGGTTAAAAACAAGCAAACAAACTTCCCCCTAAGTCCAAAACAAGAATGAAAAAACTAACACGTCTGAGGCCAACCCCAGTCATTTTCTTAATCATTACAGGATGAATTCATCTAACTCCCTGGCCCAGTGCCCAGAGGAATGTGTAGTAAAATCTATTGTGTATCTTGATGCCATTATTTTGATGATTTTCCCATCAGTTTTAGCAGCAGCAAAATAATTCTTACAGTTTTCCCCTCAAAAAAAGAGAAATTAATTAATTAAACATATGTACCCAATTATTATTTATAAACTTCACTTAACTAATGCTATTATTAAGAATATATTGTATGAAAAAAATAAATTTGAGAAAGATACTAGGAATTTCTCCTAAATTGCTAATAAATCGTGAAAACTTTTTTTCCGTTGTAGTTATAACATATTGCACATTTTCTGATTGACTATTCAGGATTGATTGATTGATTGACTGATTGATTATGTGCCATCCAGTCAGTGTTGACTCTTAGTGACCAGATAGATAGATTTTCTCCATGTCAATTAGCCTGCTCCTATGGTGTCTGTGGGGGGAGGCAAAGGATGACACATGCATCTTGATGTACATACATAATCATGTGTGATTATGGTATTGTATGTGTGTCACCATTTTGGTCTCATTACAATTTATGGTATATGCTGCCGCCTTGCAATCTTAATTGTTTTTGTACTGACCCCAGTACTAATGAAAGAAACATATAATGTTCAAAGCAGTTATTTAAAATCTTACCTAGTGTGGCAAGTGGTGTATACAGATTCAGACTGAATTTTAAACATTCTGTTCTTTATCTGCAGATTTCTTTGGCTATGAGCTAATATGATTGGATAGCCTTATTGGCCCAAAAATCTAATGCCCCCACCGATAGTTTGGACGGACTGAGCACTCGCAAAAGGGAATGTTACGGTGGACAGTTCATTTAGAAGGTGGGCCCCGAAGAGTAAACCACGCTGCTGTGGCTGTTGGACATAAAGTATACTCTTTTGGTGGCTACTGTTCTGGTGAAGATTATGAGACTCTACGACAGATTGACGTTCATGTATTTAATGCAGGTACGTTGATGAATGTTAAGGCTTTGAGAAACAGGACATAATTATGTTTTATTTTTTAAAAATCAAATATATCTTTCTATGTTTATTGAATTTTAACTAATGTTAGTTTAACATATTACCATGTCAGTTAGCCATCAAACATAGATGAGGCTACTGAGAATTTAAAAATATTCAATTATGGGTGTGAGGCAAAGGAATTTCTCATATTACAATATTCCTTTTTGGTAAAATTATACCTTTTGGGGAACTTTTCACCTGTTTCAACAAAGAATGTGTGAAATGCTCTTTAGAATACCATGTTTTGGAGAAAGATGGAGGTGCCAGGTTTATTGCAGGTGATTTCAAGCTGCCCATTATTGACTCTTAATACTTTATGAACACTGGATAAAATGGAAGGTATCAATTTACTTGTTCTTCATTTGCCATTGTGAACTGTGTAATACATCAGCTAATATCTCAAGAAAATCAAAGCTCTCCTTATTGTTTATTTAGTAAGAAATCCTAGATAATTTCATAACAGAATCCTATAGAGTTTTCACATTATCTATATAACCCTGAACTTCCTGAGAGTGCCAGTACACTGCATATACCTCCTAGTTGTTAGAATGCCAGCAACAGTATATTAGTTTGGAAGTTAATCTGTAGATTAGAGATTAGCTTGCATAGGATAGTGAGCATTTCTATGGTAAAACTGGGCTTTGGTCACACTTATGGCATACTGGCCAAAATGTGTGAAAACTGATTGGTACCATGGAAAATGCTGCATGTGACATGGGTACAACTAAGGATGGTAACTTAGTCCTCACTTTTTCTATCTTACTGTAAAGCAGTATGTGAAAGTCTGTGTTGAGATTATGCTAGCAAAAGTCTTTAAATGGAAGAAGAGTAAATGGCAAAGAGCATGAATTAACAAGTGAAAGTCAGGCAAGCAGATATGTTGTTTGTCTGTGAAACTAAGAGGGGAGAATGCTGGAAGGTATGTTAGAGATCTCTATGAAAATGATAGTGTTATGTCAAAAAGTGAAATTGAAATGAATGCTCTAAATCAGAGCTTTCCAAACTGTGTGTCGTGACACAAAAGTGTGTCGCCTGCGGGGCCCAGATGTGTCGCGTCAAAACCCGGAAGCGCTGATGGCGTGCCATTAGCGCTTCCGGGTTTCCCCGCGGCAACACACCAACGGTGGCGCGCAAAAACTGAAAGCGGCAGCAGCGCTTCCGGATTTTTGCGTGCTGCCGCAACGGCGGCACTTCCAGGTTTTCCCGCGGCGGCACACCAACGGCGGTTGGTGTGTTGCCGCGGGAAAACTTTGGAAAGCCCTGCTCTAAATGTTAGCGGCTAAGAAAAAAATGATTAAAAGGAAGTAATAAATGCTGTAAGAATGTTGAAAAATGGCAAGACTGGAGTTGTAGACTGGGAAGTTAAAATATAGATGTGATTTGTTTCTGGAGTAGCTGTTTAACATGTATGACAACTGCACCTACTGTATATCTGACAGTTTGAAGAGTGCTGTTATTTATGCAAGATACAAAGGGAAACTTAGGAAAAGTAAATGCAAAAATGAAGAGGGATTCATTTGTTTAGTGTGCATGGGGAGTTTAGGGAGCAGGTCCATGACTTGTAGCTCTTCCTGAAGTCTTTGCTACAGCTAGATGGGCAAGTAGCGGTCATGGCCAGGTGGGTCTTTGCTCAGCTTCAGGTGGTGTGCCAGTTACAGCCGTTCCTTTACAGAAAGCACTCACAACAGTAAGTCACAGTTTCCTCATTACCCAGTTGGACTACTTCAATGTGCTGTACATGGGGTTCTACTTGTTAACTGGCACTACATGTGCTTCACTTCCTTAAATAGTTGCAAATGTGTTTCCAGGTGCAGTTTAAATTCTGTTTTTTTATCTTTAAAGCCCTATATGGCTTGACACTGAAGTATTTGCAGGCTCACCCCCTCCTGCTAGAATTGGCCCATCAGGTATATACATCCCAAGAAAAAATGCTTGAAATCCCACACTTTCAAGCAGTACAGGGGGCTGAGGCAGAGGGCTGAGGCTAGGGGCAGAAATTTCTCTCTCATAGCCCCCATGTTATGGAAAGCCTTGCCCTAGAAATTTGTGCTGAAGCAGCCTGCCAGAAATAATTGAGGAGCTCTTCCAGAGTATTTTTAAAAATTTATTTTAAATTAGGTAAGATGACACCACATCATGTTTTTTTCCTTCATATTTCTTCTTTTTTATTTGCATGTTGGCATGATTTTGATTGATTTTTTAAAATTTATTCTTTGTACCAGACCTCATACTTTCTACCATGGACAGTCTATATGCTTTTGAAAGTCTCACAATAATGGTGGTATAAAATTGAAAAATATTAAGTAAGTGAATAAAACATTTGTGAGAATAAATGGAATATTTAAAGAATGGTACAGCATTGGTCAGGGAGTACAAGAAGAATATGTGATAGCCCCTTGGTTGTTTAGTGTGTTTATGGAGAATTTTGTAATGAATGTTTATGGAAACAGAGGTATGTTAGTTGGTGATGTAAATATGCATGTGCGTTTATAGGCAGATGACACTGAATGGCTGAGAACTCAAATGATTTCCAGCAAATGTTTAATACATTGTATGTTGCAATGAGGAGTATGGTTCTAGAAATTATTGTATCAAAGATCAAGGTAGTTGTATTTCACAGGGTAAATGGAGTGAATGATTACAAACTAGACATAAATAACAAAAAACAGAGCAAATAGATTAATTTGCTTATCTTGATACAATGAGAAAGATGGGAAAATGGATGGAGAAATTTGAGGGCATGTAAACGTTGGTAGAAAGGAAGTGGGTTGCACATGGTCTGTTGCAAGAGACAAATGTTTGCCAAACAAACATAAAGTAAGTTGAATGCAGGGAATATGGTATTTAAGAAATGTATGTGGTAAAAATAAAGAATGAAAGGGTGTTGAATGAATGTGGATTGAATACAAACACGAGTGAGCGGTATGAAAGAAATAACATGGATGTGGTTTGGTCATACAGAGAGAATGAATAAAGTTGAAATTGCAAAACAAATATATTAAGAAACAATGAATGAGCTGTGAGGAAGGGAAAGACCAAGAAAATCATGGTTGGATAGAGTTGATGAGATTCTCAAAAGGAGAGGTGAGAATTTTAAGTACGGATGGTTTTCAAGGATAGAAAGATATAGAGAGGGTGTAGTGAATGGTATTGGTATAAACTACTTTCACCTATGTTTTCTTTTTCTTATGTCATGCCTTTAATTTTTTTGGCTTACTATTTGTTACTTTTCTGCACTCTGCATAATGTTGCTTACCCCAAAAGGGAATAGCATAATGGTAATGGTATGTAAGTAGGTATAACTATATATTTCATACTTAATATTAAATTTAGATTACATGGACACTTATTTCATTCTGTTCTTAAATTGTGTTATTACAATATTACAATAGATACTATATGAAAATAATAAGACAGTTTGACACCCTCCAAACTAATATTTTACTCTGTAGCAGTTATGTGATATCATGTGAACCATTATTTCTCTAAATCAGCTATATGTCTATGAAGGTTCTCAGTCATCCAGGTGGAACAGTCTGTGGCTTGAATCATGTCAACTGGATTTCTATTTTCTTAGTGGAAACGTTTCACTCCTTATCCAAGGAGCTTCTTCAGTGAAGAAGACTGAAGAAGCTCCTTGGATAAGGAGTGAAACGTTTCCACTAAGAAAATAGAAATCCAGTTGACATGATTCAAGCCACAGACTAAATCAGCTATCTTTTGTCTTTTGACACTTGTATTTCCTTGGGATTAATCTGAAGGAGAGCACATTGGTTAGCTACTTAGGCAAATAATGGTTGGGGGAAAAGGCAAAAGTATATGGAGCCATTGTTCCCTCTCTTTCTAGTATCTCCCTTTTTTTCTTTTATTGAAACCTTTTTTGTCTTTCTTTCCCCATGCTCTCACCAAACCATTAGTGCCAGAGAATAATCTTGCAGTGGAGTTCTTGGTGCTCTCTAAGCTTGGTTGTTTGCTTATTCTATTGGAATAATCTTGCAATTAATTAAAATTAATTCTTAAATTGCAACTCCTACTCTAGATGAACAGGGATTCTTTAACTTGGGGAAAAAGGGGAATTGAGTAAAGCCATGATAGAGCTATATGCATGGCATGGAGAAAGTGGATAGGAAATGTTTTTCTTCCTTTTTCAAAACACTAGGACCTAATTGGAATGAAATTTAAAACAAACAAAAAGAAGTGCTTCTTCATTCACTGCATAATTAACCTATGGGATTCATTATCATACGACACTAACTTGGATGGTTTTATAAGAGGATTGGGTAAATTCACGGAGGGCAAGTCTTTCAAGGGCTATTGTCCTTTAAAACTCAATGGTATTGCTGGGTTAGGAGCAGCATGCCTCTAAATACCAGTTGCAGGGGAGGAGGGGGGTTAATCTCCATGTCTTCCTTGCAAGCCTCCCAGAGGCATCTGGTTGGCTGCTGTGAGAAATAAAATGCCAGACTAAGATGGGCCTTGGCATAATTCAGCAGGGCTGCTCCTATATGAACATCTGTGTTAGCTGAAGCTCAGTAATAGACACATCACTTTTTTGCATTTTTCTTCTGTTTCTCCCTTTTTATTCCATATAACTATTTTTCTCATTTGGTCATTTACTACCCATATACCAATAAGGAATTTATGTGGGAATATTGGATTTCTTCTATGATTTGTACATTCAAGCAACTGTCTTGTCCATTAATTTCTCCATGATTTATAACCAGTTGTTGTAGTGGGTAATGGTTTAGATGAGGGAGACCCAAGTTCTGATCCATTCTCAACTACAAATGCTCACTGGATGACTTTGGGCCAGTCACTCTTTAGTCAATTTACTTCATAGGTTTGTTGTGGGGGAAAATGGAAGGAGTGTGATGTATGTTGGCTTGAGGTCTTAAATGAAAAACAGGATATAAGTCAATTAAATAAACAAGACAGCCTAAGGCTTGTAGACAAGTAACTTTCTGGGCTTTTTTTCTGATAGTCTCTCTGCGCTGGACCAAGCTACCACCAGTGTGGACAAACAGCAGGGACCATGTGAGAGAAGTTCCTTACATGAGATATGGGCATTCTGCAGTGCTGATTGATGACACTATCTACATCTGGGGCGGCCGCAATGATACTGAAGGAGCCTGCAATGTATTATATGCCTTTGACGTCAGTAAGTGGTGTTATCCTGCTTCCATAACTTTCACTATTACACGCTTATAAATGTGAATGGGAAGGGAGGACAAACTTTTTGTGTCACTTATCTGTTATTGGTGTGATCTTGGTAGAGTAATGATGGCACATAGCTGCAGCCATCATATCAAAGTGAATAAGTAGAGTGTGAAAACTGTAAATGAAAAATAATTGTTAATAATTACTATATTTATTATGCTTTTAAACTTTAATGATATACTTTTAAATATTTAGATTTTTACGTATAAGCATAATTAGGTATAATTATATACCTAAGATATATTGATGTATTGCCCCACTAATAAATCATTATTACATGTATTAAATACTGTATTTCTAAATTAATCATGCATTTAAACAAATATTTATTAAATAAGTGATGTAGCTGCTATCCATTCTATTTCCTTTCTGTTCCTACTATAAAATCATCATTAACTTATTGAGGCAAGTAATAACATTATTCTCATCATTACTGAAATTATTTTTCCTTCTATTCTAAGCTAAAATCAGCATCATTAACAGTGAGGCTAATAATAATGATGATGATGATTCTCAACAGTAATGAGATAGAAACTATTTGGTGCCTAAAGTCACTTGAAATCAGTGCTGTGTTTCTCTATTAACTGCAGCTCTCTTTAGCTTGGCACAGTAGAATTCTCTGCCTCCACAATTTTAAATGTCTCTTTTTGGAATCTTTAACAAGCTGAGATTTCTGTGAAGACAGCAGCAAGTACACTGGATACAAATGGAGTAGCATGAGTTTGTGGGAGAAATGCACATGATGCAGTAGCTAATACATTCTTTGTATATATCAAGGGTGTGACTGCTACAGTACCAGGAAGAGGATAGAGAAAAATGAGCAGATAAGATACATAAATATACAGTGTGCTTAAAAGTTTGTGAACCCTTTTGATTTTCAATATTTCTGCATAAATATGACCTAAAACATGATCTGTTCTCCACCCAAGTCCTAAGACTAGATTAAAGAGAACCCAATTAAACAAATGAGTCAAAACATTATACTTGTTCATTTATTTATTGAGGAAAATGGTCCAAAGCTCTCTTCAATTAAAGGGAAAATTAGGGCCAGTTGTGTGAGTTCTTCATTAAACAGTGAGGGCTGTTTTAGGACAGTACTACTCTAAATACAACAGACTTTGGCTCACCAGAACAACAGAGTTCTCACCACACAGATTATAGAAGCACATCATGCCTGCTCATATGAAATTTCTGAAGACTTCTGTAAAAGGTCATTGATGCTAACAATATGGAAAAACTTACAAAACCATTTCTAAAGTTCTGGAGTGCCACTGATTCAGAAAACAGAAAATATTTGGGACAATTATGAATACACTTGTCCAAGAGTGCTGTCCTATCATAATCACTCTCTTGCCTTGGCTAAAGTCAGTGCTCAAAATTCAGTAATCAGAAAAGCACTGGGCCAAAAATGGCATTCATAGGAGAAAAGGAAGGTGGAAGCCATAGCCCTAAGAAGAACATTCATGCTCACCTCAAGTTTGCCAAAAAAGCACCTGAATGACTCTTCAGATTTCTGTAAGAATGCCCTATGCATAGATGAATCAAAAGTGGAACTTCTGAGGTGCCATGGATATTGGTTTGTCTAGTGGAAACCAAACACTGCATTCCTAATAAAAACCACATACAAATGGGCAAGCATAGAAGTAGTCATGTAATGGTTTGGGGATACTTTGCTGCCTCAGGACCTAGTCAATTTGTCGTCATTGAAAGGAGCATGAATTCTGCTTTGTATAAGAAAATTCTATAGGAGAACATCTAGTCATCACTCAGCTGAATCTGAAGTGCAAGTGGGTCATGCAACAAGACAGTGATCCCAAACATACAAGCAAGTCCACCACAGAACAGATGAATAAGAACAAGATGAACATTTTGGAATGGCCAAGTCAAACTCCAGACCTAACCCACAGAACAATTATCACAGGATCTGAAATGAGCAGTTTATGCTGAAAATTCTCAATTGTTACTGAGTTAAAGCCATTTGCCATGGAGGAATGGGACAAAATTCCTACACAGTGAAGTGGGAGACAATTACAAAGTATAAGAAATATTTGATTGCAGTTTTTACAGCTAAAAGTGGTGCAGTAAGTTTCTGAATCTAAGGGGGCATTATTTTTTTCACACTGGCACATTACATATTGGATGACTTCATGAAATAAATAAAACAAGCTCCAAACTTTGGTGCTTTTTTTCCCCTCAGACTCCCCTTCTGTTTCAGTAAGACTCACATGAAGCTCTGATAATATTAAAAATTCAGAAAAATCCAAAATAAGGCAAATACTTTTCACAGAACTAAGGTTAAACAAGTTATCTAAGCAAGGACATGTATGGGTTTTACAGGGTAAAAAGAATCATACTGATGCTAGCAAATATATGTAAATTGTCTTAAGAAAAAAACAAGCAAATGTGTACTAAGTTGATCTTGGCAGTTGGGTATATTGTCTAAAATGGGAGAGGTGAAAGCATCAAGGGATAAATATAAATAGAATTCAGTTAGAAAATTTGGGGGTAGTTCTTTTGTAAATGACTGTGGTACTGAGTGTACTGGAGTGGGCTCCCATAACAAATTTAATAATAATAGTAATACTGAGATTAATGTGTAGTGAATTTAGAGTAGGCTCTTAGGGTGTGAATATATTCAGTGTTACTAGCAGTATGGAGAAGATGTAAGGATAGTGAAAGAGGTATTCAGGAGTAAGAGAGGGGTCACAGTGAGGAAATGTAATGTCAGATGCTGAATGAAGCAACAGTGAATACAAAGGGTGCAGATACTTCTATTCTCCATTTTTTGTAGACAGCAGAAATAGTTATCCAAATAATTCTGCTATATTTACATCAGACCCCTACTAAGATAATGTTCACAAGCAATGTTGTAAAGCAACATAAGAACTGTCACTGTCCAAAACCCTAGGCAGCCTTGCACCATTTCCTATCATCCCTGGAAAGCAAATGTACTAAGCCCACCGTTCTTGAGGGAAAAGAAAAAAATATCCCATATGAGTCATTTCAGGCTAGACAAAGCCCTGAGCCTGTTATGCAGGGCATTGTCTTTTGCTGGCTTACAAATGCCATCTAGATTAGATGTCACAGCTCTTATTCAGTCTCTAGTTTCATCTGTTGCACTTGGTGAAGGTCCTTAGGGATAATACTCAACTGAATTTAGAAATCTAAATATGGCAGGTACCCACATAGAGCAAGGCTTGCTTTCCCATTATGAACTTACATTGGGCTGGAGGACAAGTCCAATTAGTCTGGGTGAATAGCTATGGTTGAAAGCCAAGTTATGAGAGGCCCTTACTGTGGGATAGATTTTCTATAGGCTGCTCTGTTGCTGCTTTCTGGAACAAGACTTGAAACTGACTGCCAACTATGCTGAAGGAATTTCCTGCTTCTCCAAGGATTATCTCTGCTTTTGGGGGAGGGAAGGGTGTCAGGACAGGTGTCATCTTAAAATTTACAACACGTTTCATTGCTGATGTTCTCAGAATTATGTGTAAAGGATATTTTTCATTGGTGGTGAAAAATACCTCTTCTCCATTTAGTCACTTTCCAAAAGGTTTCAAGCTTTGGGACACATATTGTTTGGTGTGCCTTATACAGACAGACTTTAGAAAGAGCGATTGTATACTTTTAATGATTTTTCCCTCCAAGAGTTAGACCTTTTGTCACACATTCCTGAGCATACCATTCTATGTCCACTAAAAATAGTTCATATCTATCTCTGCTTTTTTTTATCTTTATGTATTAGGCACACACAAGTGGTTCACTCCAAAAGTTTCTGGAACGGTTCCAGGAGCAAGGGATGGACATTCAGCTTGTGTCTTGGGAAAGAGCATGTATATTTTTGGAGGATATGAGCAACTGGTAAGTTGTTCTAAGGTCTGTACCATTTATGTGCAGATCTACCTGCTTTCAATATTTAAATGCATTTGTGAATTAAGTAAAAGCAGCTAAAAATTATTGTGATAACCCAGTGTTTCCACATTCTTAAAATAATACTAAATTGCTATTGAAGTTAGAAATAAGTCTCACTAAATACAGTAAGATTTATTTCAAAATGTGTAAGTCTGAATAAAATAGTCTATATCCTGGTTTGAAAGGCTAACTACATTTTTGAGCTTAAGTCTGTTTGTTAATATTTCTGCAAGCTGTTCCTAGTACTGGTAAACAGATGAATGACAGTAATATAAATAGATAATGTATAATTGGTTTGTCTTTTGACATTTCAGGCATCTTTGTCTTTACTGGTCAGACTATTGCAAATAAAACCTATTAGATCCCATGATTATATCCAATATTAAGCTGATATCTAGCAAATAATCTGTTGTACCTTTCTGGTGTTTCTGATGACAGTATGATGGATTAGAGTTATGGCTAGGTTTAGCAATAGCATTAAAATTAAAACCATTTTCAATGAATCTGCAGAATTAACCTGCAAAATGCTGTGATGTCCTGTGAAGGAGAGCACTAAAGCAAAATAGTAGTTTAGAATACTAATCTATAACCCCAAATACTTTGTCTTCTTTTCTGGTAATTCCAAATTCTACAAATCCATGGCAAGGACTGCCAAATGGTATCTTTTAAAGGTTAGTATTGATTCCTCTCAGGATATTTAGCTTGAGGCTTTTTTTTTTTTGCCTAACTTAGCAACTGTTGATAAACAGTTCCAGTAAACTTGTACTACTGGGAGCAAGTTAGGTTTAGCATTATTATTTTAAATGGCATTGATTTAGAGAAAGCATTCAGAACTATGGGATATTACTGACAGTGGGTTTAATCTCATTGCTTACTTTTTATGTCTGTAGAATGGAGATAGTTTTATGATGACAAGTAACTATGGCAAAGCCCATGCAGCTCCTAATTCTGTATTCATTTTGAGATTTGGATAGTGTAACCTCTGAACAGGTGCTTTGTTTTTTAACTCACTTCTTAAATTTCCCTGAATATATTCTAATTCCACAGGGAAATCTTGAAGAATTAAATTCAAGAGTTTTCCTGTCTAGGAACAAGGTAACAAATATCTCCTTAGGAATCCTAGATTCAGTTGGCAATTCTGGTTTTCATATGCCAAATAGTTTAATCACTGCTCTGTCTTTCAGGCTGATTGTTTTTCAAATGACATCCACAAACTTGATAGCAGCAACATGATGTGGAGTTTGATCTGCACTAAGGTCAGTATAGGCAGTGTGTATTTTTTGTTCATTATGTGAACCTGTTTCCTGTTTAACTTCCATCTGCTGTGGGTTGAAACCAACCAGATTGTGAACACCCAGATCCCATACCCTTCCGTATCTCTTATTCCAAAAGTAACTTCCATTTGACTTCCTCTAACAGGAATCTTTTTTTCAGGGCACACCAGCTCGATGGAGAGACTTCCATTCAGCCACAATAATTGGGACAAAGATGTATGTGTTTGGGGGAAGAGCAGATCGCTTTGGGCCATTCCATTCCAACAATGAGATTTATTGTAACCGAATCAAAGTATTTGACACAGACACAAACTCTTGGCTGGATTCTCCTCCCACTCCTCTTCTCCCTGAAGGCAGACGAAGCCATTCAGCATGTAAGTGTAACACTCCATAGAATATGTCTAACTAGTAGATCAAATATCTTCAGAAGGTCAAATACCGTTCTGTGTTTTTTCTGTCTATATTTTTCTGTCTTTCTAAAATCAATCTTGTGCATCTATTTATGGGGGGAACTGCCAAAAGTTCAACTGAATTGGAAAGTACAGTGAACAAAAAAAAATCAATTGTTTATCCCCAGTCTGTCTCTCCATCCCCACTCCTTTTGGAGTTATTCTGACCTGTCTTTTCTCTGATTCTACAGTTGGCTACAATGGAGAATTGTATATATTTGGTGGCTATAATGCACGCCTGAACAGACACTTCCATGATCTTTGGAAATTTGATCCAGGTATTAAGCTCCCTCCTATTATTGGTACTGCAGGAGATTTTAGGAAACTCTTTTATGATCAGAATTGTAATTATGTACTGAGCATATTATGTGTGCACAAAAATGTAGCTAGAGATTCTACCAGTATCAACTGTTTATGATAAATATCTGGAGAACAATTCAAATTATTAGCTGATGTTATAGTTTATCATTCATATTGTATATGAGTCTTATTCCACAGTGTTCACATTGCACTACTGTAGGAAGTACTACATCCGGGAAAAACCAATCTGTAGCATGTCCTAAGGATTCTTTGAATGTGCAGAAGGGATGTTAAAAAAAATATCAATTTTTTTTCCAAGTTAAATGATGTGATCTGTTAAAATGGAATTTGCACAGATGGAAATTTGATTCACAGATTTTTGCTAGTATCTCTCTTTAGTTAGCTCAAAAATTACTTATGAAAATTAATGTCTGAGAAAAATGTAGGAAAAGTATATATTGGGATACATGCATAGAAAAATATATTAGAGAAAATTGTGTATGACAACTATTGTGGATTTGGGGTCTGTGTTAAAAACTGGATTAATATAAATGTGCCGATCCCAATTATGCATTATAATGGCACACAGATTGTGCAGCGAACAAGATTGCTTATGACTGGTATTGTCTGCAGGGTGGTCAAAACAGTCAAGATGGCAGTCACAGCATCACAATCAAAATCGTGTGCAATGTCAACACATAACAGCTATGACTGATAGAATCCAGGGCATACTGATTGGCTGTAAATTCTTGTTGATTCTACTCCAGTAACAGCAATATCTGAACTTCCTGCCTAGCTTGTAGAGCATGTGGTGTCCGCATCAAGGATATTTCTGAATGGGTATCAGAACTGTGGAGGTCTAGGAATGATCAGGCAGCAGTCTCTTTTGCAGTCTGTGCTTTCGATGGATAAATTAGCTGTATGAATTATGGGATTCTGATTCTACATTAAGAACATTTTATATGTGATTGTTCTGTTATGGCAGGGAGATAGCATCCACTGATAGTTTGAAGAAAGAAAGAAGGGGGGGATTCTGATAGCTTAATATTCCAGCAGTTCAGATTTTTGCAGGAACATATAGCTTCTTCCTTTTGTGATTGTTGGAGTCCAAAACCAAGTTGTTCAGGAGATTACTTTTTTCACATGAAATTACATCCTCACATTTTTCCTGTGTACTTTAACCATGGAAACTCTGCAACCCATGCTAAAGAGCCTTCTCAGTCTGAACAGAAGGACATAGCAGAGGCCTCTGTAATCATACTAAACCTTTAAGATGTCTTTTCCTTTTTCACTGACATTTAATGTATTAAAGAATTGAATAGTATGTGGAGTTATAGTTTCAGATCCCTGCTTAGGCAGACACTTAATAAATTAAGACTTGATGCTTCAGCTCATAATGCTACTCTTTAGCCTCAGTGGGTTGAATAAAAAATAGGACAGAAAAAGTGCCTTTCTGCTCTATGCATTTATTTTAAAGTTCCTGAATTCTGTTCTGAAAAGCATCCAGAAGCCTCTTGGATTCCCCCCCCCCATGGCTGTTCCTGCAACTCTCTCTTTTTTTCCCCAAAGTTTTTATTATTTTTTACAACAAGGATAAAAAAACTACAAAAAACAAAAACACTACAAACAAACAAAAAACATTAAAAGTGTAAAAACACAAAAGAGAAAACTTTTAGAAAGTTACATACATACAGGTGGCGTCCAGCTTTCCACAGCAAGAATATACAACAATTCCCACAAACAAACCCTTCCTCTATATCAAACCATAATCACATTATTTCTATAAATCCCTCCATTAACACATATATAAATCTCTAATACAATTGCTCCTTCCCCTTACATAATATATACATATATACATATATTTACTTTTTTACTTCAAACTTCCCTTCCTCTTAAAAAATAATCCATTTAATTTTTTTCCTTCTACTACTATTCTATATACTTCTGTCTACACAATAAACATCAAATTATAGAAACAAATAAATTGTCTGCCTTTATAATAAACAATCTTAACCCTATTAGATCTCAAAAACAGTATAAAGCATTATTATATCTTATCAATATCCTTTAAGTTTTACAAATCAATAACCCTATAAAACAATCATATTAGTCTCTTTATCAATCCAATTAAATATTCTTAATTTTTATAAATTGTCTACCTTTATAATTAACAATCTTAACCCTAATTATGCTTAAAAACAATATAAAATATTACCAGAACTTGTCAATATCTTTTAAGTCTTGGAAATCAAAAATCCTGTAAATCATGTTAACCTCATTATCAGTCCAATTAAATATTCTTAATTTTTTACCCCTCCTCAAAATATACCAGGGCATCCAGATATTTCACCATTACACCAACAGCATTTTTTTTTACAAAGATCTAACAGTCCAATAGCTTCAAAAAATACAAACTTTCCAGCGAAAGAGAAAAAAAACTCCCACATAACACACACTTCTTTCCCATAACATTGATTGAAATAGTCATAACATTTCCCCCGCTTGGTAGTTCCTTTTGCAGTCCTAAAGTTAAACAATTGTTTTAATCCCATAAACACCAATCCAGAGTTTTCAGCTGAGAGTTTTCCATTTTCCCCCACAACAGTAAAAACACCATCTTTTCCAACTTTGTCGTCTTCTTCTATCATAGTATTTTCATATAGTTGTTTCATTTTAAGTAAAATCTCATCTCTAATGTCCCAAACAGTCTGTATAATGGTTTGACAACTCTCTGAAATAATATCTTCTTGCTGACAACGTAATTCTCTGAGATCTTCTTTAAACTCTTCCATTGTTCAAACAGTAAATTATAACACACCCTAAAAAGTTAACTCACAGAAATAGAGGTTAATGAATTAATCCAAAATTAACCAAAGAAAATATACTAGCAGACAGTGGAAAAAAGTAAACAGAAAACCTAAAATTTAAAATAAGTGTGTAGAAAGAAAAAACTTCAACCTTGGAATTTAGCAACAAAGATAAGAACGGAAAGGCAATGTTACAGCTCTGAATATAACCCAGATGGGGAGAAAAGCCAAAACTTTTTTTTTAATAATTAAAAATCTCCAAAAATAACTATAATCACCAAGAGATTCCGCTTTTTCTTACTGTAAAAAGCTTCTCTTAAGATACAAAACTTAAAAAAACAAATTGGGTGTTTAAGATATGGAAAGGCGACGACTTATTTCCCTTTTTAATAAGGGAATGCAAACATGGATTAGAGCAAGATTAAATCCCAGCCTCCCAGTGTAGTTTTACCGCTCGGTTGCAGACGCTGTCTACGATCTCCTGGCTACAACTCACCGTCTGGAGGACAAATGGGTCGATTCTGAGCGTTTTCCTTAATCCGGAAAAACACTTGGGGCTACAGAAAAACCTGTCTGTGCCTAAAAAAAACTACCACGCTGCCAGCTCTGCCCATGGAGCTCACAGGCAAAGTTGTTCAGTTGGCCATTTTCCACAGGAAGCTCACTGTTCCTGCAACTCTCAATAGCTCTGGCTTTTCTCATGTCACAAGGGACATACACACTCAGACCTGGAGAGAGTCAGAACAGGAGGGAAGGGATTCAATATTCCAGTTCTTTCCATTCTTCTCCCTATTTATCTAAATATGCATAGGTTTAATTTGGTGTGCTTGAGGAGGAGGAAGACTCCAGCATCCTGAAAACAGTGAATGTTATTACTTAGGGTTGAACCAGTAATTTCTAATTATAGATGAGCCAGAATATGGAAAACTGATCTGCACTTTAGGATCTTCCTATCAGTAAAAAAACCATGATGATTTATAATCCCAAGATATGTAATTTAAATAATTATATCACACTGTTCTATTTTTTCAGAGCTTTATGTTCATAACAATCTCAGTACTGTATATGAAATCCACTTAAAAATAATTGCATCAAAGAGCACAATCAACTGCCAAAAACTTAGGAAAATAAAACTTTTAGCTTAGTTAACATAGTAAACACCAAGCAAATATTGCTGAACTAGGAATTCTATAATTGAGGGGGCCACTGTGTAAAAAGTAATTGTTACTTAATTTTTGAAGATACGTAAGAAGAGACAACCTCAGATATGCAGACGATACCACCCTAATGGCAGAAAGTGAAGAGGAACTAAAGAGCCTCTTGATGAGGGTGAAAGAGGAGAGTGCAAAAGCTGGCTTGAAACTCAACATTAAAGAAACTCAGATCATGGCGTCGGGTCCCATCACTTCCTGGCAAATAGAAAGGGAAGAAATGGAAGCAGTGACAGATTTTATTTTCTTGGGCTCCAAGATCACCGCAGACGGTGACTGCAGCCATGAAATTAAAAGACGCTTGCTCCTTGGTAGGAAAGCTATGGCAAACCTAGACAGCATATTAAAAAGCAGAGACATCACCTTGCCAACAAAGGTCCGTATAATTAAAGCTATGGTTTTCCCAGTAGTAATGTATGGCTGTGAGAGTTGGACCATAAGGAAGGCTGAGCGCTGAAGAATTGATGCTTTCGAGCTGTGGTGCTGGAGAAGACTCTTAAGAGTCCCTAGGATTGATTGAATCAGTCAATCCTAAAGGAAATCAACCCTGACTGCTCATTGGAAGGACAGATACTGAAGCTGGAACTCAAATACTTTGGCCACCTAATGCGAAGAGAGGACTCACTGGAAAAGACCCTGATGCTGGGAAAGACTGAAGGCAAAAGGAGAAGGGGATGACAGAGGATGAGATGGTAGATAGCATCACCGATGTAATGAACATGAATTTGAGTAAACTCCGGGAGACAGTGGAGGACAGGAAGGCCTGGCGTGCTATGGTCCATGAGGTCACGAAGAGTCGGACACAACTAAACGACTGAACAACAACAACAAAGAAGAGATACAAGAGTAGAGTTAATATTTTGTTTCATAATCTGTTTTTATTTAGTCATAATTTAGGCTGGTTTAGTGTCCTTAAAGTAGATTAATAACAGTGGCATGGATAGATCTGTCAGCCTTAAGTCATTAAAAACAGTAAAACAATTTTAGTGGATCAAGTTAAGGTCTTTCTAATGTAGTATCCTAAAACCCCAGTAGCCAGATTCTTTCATACTTCGCTTGTGAGCTTCTTGGAATAAATAGGTTTTTCTGTTTCCTTTGTTCTCCTTTCCCTACCATATTCAAGAAATATTATATCTCACCCTGAAAAAAAACAGTCATTTCCTTTAATAATGAAATCATTTGGTGGCTGCAGGCAAAATGAAGTACCAGCATATTTAGAGGAGCCCCAAAGTTTGAAAAAATACCAAAAAAGGGGGGGGGGGAATAGGACAAGAAACCAACCCCAGCTCAAGGCCATTGAATACTGTTTGTTGAGGGGGGGAAAACAGAAATGTATGGCTGGCTGACTGGAAGATTGAATAGAAACAGTATAGTACTCTATGCAGCTTGCTCTCTCTCTCTCTCTTAAAATTTATTTCACGGTGTTATAACCCACCTCAATCCCAAAGGACTCTGGATAGTATACAGCATCAAATAAACAAAAAACCATTCATTCTGAATATGTCTATGAAGGTTCTCAGTCATCCAGGTGGAATTGTCTGTAGCTTGAATCATGTCAACTGGATTTCTATTTTCTCAGTGGAAACGTTTCGCTCCTTATCCAAGGAGCTTCTTCAGTCTGAGCAAAGTTAGTAAGGGAATCCTTAAATATGTTTCTAGGTGGCTGTGTGACCTTGCACCTGGGGCTAGGTCATGGTTATTTTGAGATGTTATTTCTAAGTCCCTTTATCATCTAAAGGAGGATCGTTAAGATTACCATGCTGCTGTTGAGCTTGCGAAATGGTCTTAATCTTCCTAGGCACAGAAGACAAAGCAGGAAGGAAGATAGGGGAAAGATTGTGCCTGAGGCCCCCACCTCTATTCAAGGAAGGATTTTCCAAGTTGGCATAAATGGATTCCTTGACCCCTCTCTCAAACCACCTATCTTCTCTGTCTAAAATGTGAACATTAATGTCCTCAAATGAGTGTCCTTTTTCCTTTAGATGAAGATAATCTGCTGACTCTGGTCCTGTGTTGTTACTTCTCCTGTGTTGGGCCATCCTCCTGTACAAAGGAGTATTCATTCTGAATACCTTAATTCAGAATAAGAACCAGTTTGGTATAGTGGTTAAAGGCACTGCATTAGAAACCAAGAGACTGTGACTTCTAGTCCTGTCTTAGGCACAGCACGGGCTGGGTGACTTCGGGCTAGTCACTTTCTCTCAACCCTAGGAAGAAGGCAGTAGCGATGGTGTAGATTTGTCCAGGCAGTTGCTAGGGTTCAAGACTGGTCCAAAATCCCATCCAAAAAATCAGAACAGTATCACAAACCAAAAATAGCCACAGCAAGCAAAGATTAAAATCCCAAATGAACCACAAGAGTGACCTGCAGTCAGTCAGCCCATATCTTTAGTGCTGTGTAAATCCTTCATTAGAGGTCCTCTGCTAACTCATGGAAGTGAATATGAAGCACCTCTTTCTGGATCTTTAAAGTAGCTGTGTGGAAATAAATTAT
This sequence comes from Charina bottae, assembly GCA_023362775.1. Taxonomy (NCBI): domain Eukaryota; kingdom Metazoa; phylum Chordata; class Lepidosauria; order Squamata; family Charinaidae; genus Charina; species Charina bottae. The sequence continues at coordinate 72,961,219 of JALMGJ010000001.1, read as the reverse complement.
TTGTATTTCATTACTTTTTTTGTTTGTCCCAACTCTTTTTGTGCAGTTTTGCAAGGGGGATTTCTAATTCAAATGTTTCATGAGAAGGAGAATGTTTTCCAGAGAATACCGTATACTGAGCTGTTTTCCTTCTATGCTATTATATTTACACAATCAATTTGCACATTTCTTCCCTCAAATGAGAGTAGTAGGCTTCTCTGGCTTCTACACTTCATGTAATTACCAAGAGGTGGCACTGTATCTACATGTATTCTTCAAGAAACTACGTACTGTAAGCCTATTTCTACAGATTGTTTTCAAAAGAAGCTATGTGGATTCTTATTTATGAATTCTCATTTACCCTCCAAAGCAATTGATGTTTCAAGGATCCTTATGTTGTAAAGATGCATTTAAAATGAATTCAGGGCTAAATGATTTGGAATCTTTGAACTGCAGTATCTGTGACTTCCCAAGGGAATTTATAAGTGTATAAGCATGCTTACAGTATTTTACTTGAAGATATGTAATATAGTGTCTCGGTTCACACTAGCTTCTAAGAAACTGAAGATGTGAAATCTGAATTCATTTCTGAAGATGTTCAGCCCATACCAAGAATATACAACTGGAGGCTTTCATACATTGTTGAATCACAACTCCTAACTGTGCCAAATACATAGCCAAAGCTGAGGGATGCTGTGAACTGTCATTTAGTAAAATTTGGAGAGTCACAAGTTCCTCATCTGGTGCCTATAAGGAAATATATAATTTTGCAACTATAGCCTTAGAAACCATCTTAATAACCTATCTATGTTTACTGCATTCTGATTTTGGGGAATAATTAGGTGCAAATAAACAATTTTTGTGGGGAAATATTTCTGGTGCTTGAAATTCTGAATCTTCTCACCATTACAAATTAGGAAGCCTCAAGGGAATGCATCCAACATCAATAAAGCTCACAAAGATCAACAAGCGGATAGAAAATTTATTTACTTTAGAAAAAAAGATGGACAAAAAGATGGATTTATTGGGACAACAAATAGTTAAGAAGAAGGAAGAGACGAAAGAAGATCCAACCCAGGAAATAGAACAAGAATTTGAAAAAGATGTGCAAATAGTTAAGGAAGTGGTTAATACCTTATCAGGGGAATTTAAAGAGATGCAAGGTCAGATGCAGAAATTAGAGGTCAGAAAGTTTTATTAAAGAAGTTGAATATAACTCAGATATTATTGTCCTTGCAGAAATGATAGAAAAGGTACATATTTGGAGATTGAGTGCACCCCCAGAACAATTAAATGAAAAAGCAAGAGAAAGGACTATCTCTAAATTAGTTAAATTTCTAGAAATAAGAGAACAAGATGTGGATTTGGAAATAGATAAAACTTTTAGAGTTAATCCATGGTATGCTAGAGAAAAAAAAGTGTTTAAAGGATACAAGACAGATATGAGGGATGCACCAGGAGAACGTAAGAAGCATTTCATAGATAGAAGTAAGAAATAGAGGTAAATGACCTATAAGGACTTCTTAAAAATTGGGAAAATTAGATTTTATCAAGGATATAAGATTGCATGTAAACTATCTATGGACTATTTGCAACTTACAGGGGGGGTAAAGCCTATATGGGGTTATGAAGACTAAAATATATACTATTATTTTCTTAATGAGTGGAAACTATTAATAGACTATTTGCAAAATGCAGGAAGGGCAAAGCTTGTATGAGGATTGGAAGATCAAAATATATATAAATGGATATATTAGACAAGAAATGTTTTTTAATATTATATATAGACCTAGCAAGTAAGACAAATTCTTTATATAACCATGACCAGATATAAGTCGGAAGTTGACCATTTTCTATGCTTCATCTTTTTCTTTTTTTCTTTGCTTTACCACACTTTTTTTCTTCTCTCTTTGATTTGTATTTCTATTTCTTTTTCTGTTTCTAACTTTTAACTGTGTATAATCAAAATTCAATAAAATATATACAAAAAAAAAAAAATAAAGCTCACAAAGATAAAATACTACAAGACTGTTTTCTGTGAAACGTACATGGTATCTGGAAAGCAACTGTCCCAAAATAATTTATTCTGATTAAGAAACGAGTAAGGAAATGAGAGGAATGGAAGATGCTGAAGGCATTGGCTTAGGTTCTATATATGACATAAACTCTCTACAACTTGAGATTGTCCCTTTGGCTTATCTGTAATAAGGTACCTTTCAATATTTGTCTTTCATGGTTTATATGTTTTCTCTAGTCTCTTTTACCTGGAAGAAAATTGAACCCAAAGGGAAAGGGCCATGTCCTCGCCGTAGACAGTGCTGCTGTAGGGTAGGGGACAAGATCATCCTCTTTGGGGGCACCAGGTAAATAATATTTCATATTGCCTTTATTAATGTTCTGTTTCCTCTGTAGATTTGAAAACAATGTTTCCTAGTCTTAAACAATGTAATATTTGTGGGCTTTTTTCTATGAAGACCAAAAAAAGCTGGATCATATAAATATTATTAATCATTCTAAAGCCTGTATTCAGTCTCTATCATATATTACACTGGTTCTGAACCCCTAGATATTTTCTACATGTAGACTTCTAAGCCATTATTTATCTGAAGCAGTTGTTCCTAACTTTGTACCCTCCAGATATTTTAGACTGTAATTCGTGTCTTGAAATAGCTGAGGCGAATGGAAAGAGTTATCCACAGGATCAAGAGAACACTGCTCAAAACCCATGGTTTATAGTCAAACCGAACTTTTAAAAAAAATTATTCAGATATAGCTTCATTCTATTAATCAAGTTCTTTGGAATATCTTACTTTTTAGTCTGCTATCCTGTAGCATGTGTTGCCTTGCTTTTATGTGGGGCAATTTTTTTTTTGGAGGGGGGAGGTTCAGTTATTCCCTAAAGTGCAATTATCATCAAACTATTGCATCAGGACACAATATTTTGGCTGTTGTGGGTCTTCCGGGCTGTGTGGCCGTGTTCTGGATGTTGTGGTTCCTAACATTTCTCCAGCATCTGTGGCCAGCATCTTCAGAGGGCAGGAGCACAGATAGAGGCAAAATCTCTGTGCCCAGGTAGAGTGGCAATGTTCTATTTATAGAGCTAAATTATAGGAGATTAGGTGGGGTTTTTTGTTGTGTTGAAATGTTAACGAGTGGCTGATGAGCGTGATTAGCATGTTCATTGTGAGAAGTATTCCCATGTCCTGGTGGTTGGACTGAGTTCGTTGACCTGAGTTCGTTGTCCAACCACCAGGACATGGGAATACTTCTCACAATGAACATGCTAATCACGCTCATACTAGGGATGAACTACAGTTTTTAAAATCATTTGGTTACCTTCTGTCTATAAATAGTGTCCCTAGCTTTGTCTTGAGTCATTTCTTAGGCAAATAGCCAATTTCTCGAAGATGGTCTTCCTATGTTTGAGCTCTCAACTTAAACTTTTAAATGTCTCTTCATTCATGAATTTTATTGAAAAGGTCAAGTAATCCCAAGTCATTCAACATGCTCTGAATGAGATAATGGGCCCTCCACATACACACTTGATGCTGCTCCTACATCAACAAACACCTGCCTTTCCCACATTGTGGGCTCATTTTGAGAGCTGAGCTAGTGTTTCTGGTTCTGCGCTAGGGTATTTAAACTAGAGCAAAGATGGACTGTTTGTTATTTGCAAAGCTGGGGCTTGTGGTTGCTCTGTTTTTCTACTGCTTTTTTTTTTTTTTTGCTTTAACACACAGCCCATCTCCTGAATTCAGGCAAATCCTTGCTTAGAATTGCTTCAAGCTAATTATAGTAGAAAAAAATCAGGCAACCATTGACAAACCCAATTTTAATCCGATTAGTCAGTTTCTGCTTAGTTGCACAATCCTTGCTTAAAAACAAGCTAAAGGTCTTGATTTTCCTGGTTTATATAAGTAGTGTGCTCCAAATTCTTGATTCAGTCTATCCAGTCTCTGGGTTCATCATTCTGTTCTCCCATGCACACATACCAAGGAACTATGTAAGTGCATATGTGTTTGTGTGTGCATGTATGCATGAGTGTATGGTTAGAGTTATTGTGAAATCGCCTGGTTGTAAAAATGCTACCATGTTATCTTTCCAGCACAGGGAGACCTTTTTATAGAAGCAGAAGGAATAACAACTTCACAAGAGGATGGTTTCTGTCAGAATAGCACAGTTGGTGCAACCCAAGAGTGGTTCAGAACAAATTTGCTTTGAGTCTGTGACTTCCAATATATATAGACTTTACTAAATACAAATATATATATATATATACACACACACACACAGGCAAAATACCTCTTAAACAACTATACACAGCAATACACAATCCAGCAACTCCTACAACACCCAGCAATATGGATTCCTCCCAACTGCCTTATATCCATGTAACTTTGCTAAGTCATTCAGTGGTGACTGATTCAGGTGTATGCAATTAGCTCTTCAGTTTCCTCAGAGCTAATTGTTCAGTGCTCTCAGCTGTGCTGCCTTCTTCACTGCAGTAAAATTCTTAATACAATGTCTGGGTATACCCTGACAGTTTCCTCCTGTAATTGCTTTTAATGTTTTTTTTGGAAACAGCCATATTCATGCACTAACTGCTGAAAATGGATGCTAGCAATTTATTTTCTTTTTCTTTGTATGCAGTGGGATCCAGTGGATGGTTGTCAGTCTAAGACAGAGCTTTCCAAACTTTTCATGTTGGTGACACACTTTTTAGACATGCATCATTTTGCGACACACTCTTACAGCAAGGCATCATTTCACGACACATTCTTACAGCAGGGCACAAGGCAGGCACTAGGACCTGCATGGAATCACAGCAGGTTTGGAGGCAGCAAGGCACAAGGCAGGCACTAGGACCTGCGCGGAATCCTGGCAGGGTTCAGAGGCAGCAGCAGCCGCGACACACCCAGACACTGCAGCCGACACACTAACGTGTCCCGACACACAGTTTGGAAAGCTATGGTCTAAGAGATGTGGCACTTCAGGAGGCAAGACATGGTCCTTTTTATAAAATATATTCTGTTGTTCAGTTAGAAATAGAACTGATTGGTTTATGGTTTCCTAATATTATTTTAGAGTTTCGGTTTAGTAGAATGTCAATTTCAGATTGATGTACAAGGATTGAGTGCTGGAAATGGAGTGAAAATGATGCTGTATGGAAGTACTCCATGTACGGGCCAGAATTATCTTACCCTTTTTCTTTCTTTGCATTTAAAAAAACACTGATCCTTTCAAAATGAAATTCATTTTGCTTGTGGGTTTTCTAAAATTTTCTCATAACATAGAAAAAATATTGCCATTTTCAGAATTACTAGCTTCTGAAATTTTCCTTTACAAATTTAGAGATGAAGATATTTCATAATATTTAGCTGCAAGATGAGGTATAACATTTTGAATAATATCCAGCATTATGAACCACTCTCTAGATTTGGTGCAGTGTTTTTTTTTAATTAATTAATTAATTGTGCTTGCATATCGCCAGTACTTGCAACTCATGGCGGTTTATACTAAGACATTAAAATAATAGAATATAATTAAAACCATAAATAATAACATAAAATGAATGCTTACTCTTACTTAAAGAGTAAGCAATTACAAATACATTGGTGCAGCAATCAAGCAACACTAATTGTTGAATGCCCTGTGGAAAAGTTTTGTCTTGGCAGCTTTATAAAAGGATGCCAGGATTCACACCAACTCAGTGTTCAGTGGGAAGGCTGTTCCACAAGGTCAAGTCCACCAAAGAGAAGCACCATCTCTGCCCCCCACCCCCATTTCTCACTCTTTGTTTCTGGAGGGCACTCAGCATCCCCAGCCAGAAATAATAACTGGATGGGTCATTTCCACCTCATTTCTAAGCCATGAAGGGCTCTAAATGCCAAAAACAGCATTTTGAATCCACCCAGAAACCTATTAAAAGCCAATGCAGCACCTGCAGTGTATGTGTGGCTATAATGTTTCTCACTGTCAGCACATGGGAACTGCATTCTGCACTCTTTGCAGTTTGTAAGTAATCTTCAAGGCAGCAGTTCCATGTAAAGGGCATTGTGGTAGTCTTTCCTAGTGGTGATGACGGCATGAGTTTCTGTTACCGGAACCTCCTATTCCAGGGAGGGATGTAGCTGGCATACTAGCCACAGTTGACTAAGGCCTCTCGCTGCAAACTCACTGCAATAGTTGTGACCAGGAGGACACCCAAATCACAGACAGTTGCTGGCAAAATGTCAGGAAATCTGTTCTCTAGACCACAGTCACTAAACCCTAAAGCCCAATGCTGCCTAACTTCATGACATTTTAAAAAAGCAAAGAAAACTAGTTTACACCAACACAATCACTTTATCTCTTTGTACATTGCTATCCTTGCAAACCATCCTTAATGTCCACTAGGTTGATGTATCACTTCATACATGGCCCTTTGTTCTTGAAAATCATCTCTCTCTTTTTGAGGATCTAATCCACTCACGACTTTTCTCAATTTTCTCCTTCCTCTCAGCCCATTCATGTTTCCTTCATTTATTTGTTTTTGCAATTTTACTCTAATTTATTATCTCTGTATGATCAAACCACCTCACACTCATCATTCACTTTTGTATTCAATCATTCATTCAGCACTCAGTTGTTCTTGACCATATCTCTTCTTGTTTTACTACAGTTTAAGTACTGCTTTTCCACTGCATTCAGTGGACAGAAATACAATCTTAAACACAGTCATTTTTTTGTTTTTTTGACGACAATCATTCCTTGCAACAGACCATATACAACCTACTACCTTTCTGCCATCATTTTCACATCTTAAAGTTTCTCCATTCAGAGCAATGTTAAGATTTCAGTAGGTATTCTACCAAGTTAAATTAGTTCATCTACCTTGCTCTAGGTTTTTGGCATTTATGAATTTTTGCAATTGCTCATTCCATTTTGCTTGTCAAACACAACTTCCTTCCTTCCTTCCTTCCTTCCTTCCTTCCTTCCTTCCATCCATCCATCCATCCATCCATCCATCCATCCATCCATCCATCCATCCTCACACATTTTAAGACACACAACTCTGGGCAGCTCACAGTAGTGGTACAAAACCAAAACACCTTAAAAAACAAGAAAAGCAAAAAACAAAAAAACTAGTGCCACAACCGTTCTCCTCTGATGCAACACTACCATCTTCAGGCTCCAACCTCACCCTATCCCAGCATTTGGGGAAGAGCCAGCTCTTTACAGCATTTTAGAAGATTAAGAAGGTGAGGGCTTGCTGGATCTCAAGGGAAAGGGTGTTCCACAGAGCAAGGGCTGCTATGGAAAAGACAGGCTTCCTAGGTCCCACTAGATGGCAACATTTAAGGCAGGCCTGTACAACATACAGTATGACTCACAGGCTGTATGAGCCCCCACCCCAGCAGCCTTGTGCAGCCTGCCAGGTTTCTTAAAAAAGCTCAATAAATTTAATGTTACTGCTGCTGCCCCAAAAGACACACTGCAAGCACCTCCACTGCCTCCAAGCCTCACTGATGCCACCTGCTCCATTGCTTCCACCGCTAGATGCTGAAGAGCTGATTGGTGTGCCAGTTATTGGTGTACCAGCGGCCTGTGATTATTTTTAATTCATCAATGTGGCCCTTTCCCCTCTATAAGTTGTGCAGGCCTCATTTAAGGGAAGGGACCTGGTTTTAAATACAGTAATTTCAGTTCCATACTCCTCCTCAGATCCATTCTCCTCATTCAGTCTATGTAATATTCACTGCAAATCATTTGGGTTCTGCAGACAACAACTTGGCATGGTTTGTATATGAAAATACATCTACATTCAAGTCCCCAAACAACACAGCTCTAACATCACAAGCATTCCTTGTACATTTATTCATATATTAAACAATCAAGGGGACATCACACATCCTTGTCTTACTTCCTGTCAAGCCTTTCAAGACAGGCAAATTAAGGAAACAAGAACCACTGGGATTTCTGGAAAGATTTTTATTGCTAGTAGGTAATGTAACAGATCATGAGAAATGCTGGGCTGGATGAATCACAAGCCGGAGTTAAGATTGCCGGGAGAAATATCAACAACCTCAGATATGCAGACGATACCACCCTAATGGCAGAAAGCGAAGAGGAACTAAAGAGCCTCTTGATGAGGGTGAAAGAGGAGAGTGCAAAAGCTGGCTTGAAACTCAACATTAAAAAAACTCAGATCATGGCATCTGGTCCCATCACTTCCTGGCAAATAGAAGGGGAAGAAATGGAAGGAGTGACAGATTTTATTTTCTTGGGCTCCAAGACCACCGCAGACGGTAACTGCAGCCATGAAATTAAAAGACGCTTGCTCCTTGGTAGGAAAGCTATGGCAAACCTAGACAGCATATTAAAAAGCAGAGACATCACCTTGCCGACAAAGGTCCGTATAATTAAAGCTATGGTTTTCCCAGTAGTAATGTATGGCTGTGAGAGTTGGACCATAAGGAAGGCTGAGCGCCGAAGAATTGATGCTTTCGAGCTGTGGTGCTGGAGAAGACTCTTGAGAGTCCCTTGGACTGCAAGGAGGTCAAATCAGTCAATCCTAAAGGAAATCAACCCTGACTGCTCATTGGAAGGACAGATACTGAAGCTGAAGCTCAAATACTTTGGCCACCTAATGCGAAGAGAGGGCTCACTGGAAAAGACCCTGATGCTGGGAAAGACTGAAGGCAAAAGGAGAAGGGGATGGCAGAGGATGAGATGGTAGATAGCATCACCGATGTAATGAACATGAATTTGAGTAAACTCCGGGAGACAGTGGAGGACAGGAAGGCCTGGCGTGCTATGGTCCATGAGGTCACGAAGAGTCGGACACGACTAAACGACTGAACAACAACAACAATGTAACAGAATGTTGAAAACATTCTAAAGCAGTTCTCCAGCTCAACCTATACCTAGCGTGATTAAGGTGGAGTTAATCTTGAGTCTCTTTCTCACATGGACTCTTTCCCTTCCCCTGGAGTCAGGAATCTTACAGAAAAGATTGGCCCTGATGCCTCCTGTGATGGTCATGCTCCTTCTTCCATGTTCCCAGGATCTTTTAGACATTCTGTTATACTCCTTGATCAATGCTGAATGATTTGCTAAGCATTCTATTCTCATGCGTGCTTAACTTCCATCATGTATTGTTGTTAATTGCATTCAGCAACCAATATTTTAACTCAATACTCTCCAAAACATTCCACAATTTAGGCCTTTTCAGTTTATCATATGCTTTCTCTAAATCAAAATGTAAAATAAACTTTCTTTCTCACTATCATACATTTATCAATTATCTGTTGAAAAGCAAAAACCTGATATGTACCCCCCCCCCCATATCTGACATAAAGCTACACTGCACTTCCCAAAGTTTGCTCATTGCCATTTCTCATAATTTTTCAATCAGAAATCCGCTGAACAGTTTCCCAGGCTCAGTTAACAAACTGCTAAGTTTGCCTTTCCCAGTATTCCACCAATCATCAGGCACAGAAATAGTCTTCACACATAGGTTAAACAAGTTGCAGAGCTATTGCGAAGCAAACTACACCCTTATTTTAATATTTCTCCAATTACACCATCTACACCCCTAACTTACTATTTTTCAACATCCTTGTAGGACTTAGGACTTAATTTTCATCAATGTTAGTCATACCTATGCCACATGTAGCATTACCTATTCATAGTTAAGAAGAGTACACTTTTGAAAATTTTTGCTAGTATGCCGTAAGCACAGCCTGAGTCCACTTCTATCCCACACATGTTCATGCTATTCTATACAATCTAGGATCTCAAACCTAGAGACTACCTTGCAATCCAGTGTAATGTTGCCCAAATCCACCCACTAGGGGATAAACACAGTGTTCTGAATCGTGCTTAAGAAGACATACACAGATAGGAAAATCTATACTTCATAAAAGTTAGATGCAAAATTCAGCATAAGTTTCTTCACCCACTCCATATATTTTCTTTTACTCCTTGCTTTAGAGCAGGGGTCGGCAAACTTTTTATACCGGGAGCCATTTTTACATGCTCGTGCACATTTTGAAATGCTTGAGAGCCAGGGGGCGGGGTTTGCGGGCGGGGGCCAATTGTGTGGAAGGGGGCAGGTTTGGGGGCGGGATCCAATCGCATGGAAGGGTAAGATACAGGCCTGCGCTGCGCTTGGCTGGCCGCCCCGGCCCTCGCTCATCTTCCATGGCCGGTCCTCGCGGGCCGCCGGCGACACTCCCGTCCCGCTGCACCCCAGCTCTCCAAGGCGCGCAGGCTGGCCAAGGCGGAGGCGCTGCTGGCGGCGCGCGTCTCTGAGCCGGTCCGGGCGCGCTGGCGCTGGGCTGTGAAGCTGGACGAGCCGCCAGACCTGGAGTGCTTCCGCGCGCAGCTGAGCGAGGCCCCACGCTGGTCTTTTTGGAGTGCTTCCACACGCAGCTGAGCGCTGGGCTGTGGAAATGCGCTCCAAAAAGACCGGCGCAGGGCCTCGCTCAGCTGCACGCGGAAGCGCTCCAAAAAGACCGGCGCAGGGCCTTGCTCAGCTGCGCGCGGAAGCGGTCCAGGTCCGGCGGCTCATCCAACTTCACAGCCCAGCGCAGCTGAGCGAGGCCCCGCGCCGGTCTTTTTGGAGCGCTTCCGCGCGCAGCTGAGCGCTGGGCTGTGGAAATGCGCTCCAAAAAGAACGGCGCGGGGCCTCGCTCAGCTGCGTGCGGAAGCGCTCCAGGTCCGGCGGCTCGTCCAGCTTCACAGCCCAGCGCAGCTGAGCGAGGCCCTGCGCCGGTCTTTTTGGAGCGCTTCCGCGCGCAGCTGAGCGAGGCCCCATGCCGGTCTTTTTGGAGCGCTTCCGCGCGCAGCTGAGCGCTGGGCTGTGGAAATGCGCTCCAAAAAGACTGGCGCGGGGCCTCGCTCAGCTGCGCGCGGAAGTGCTCCAAAAAGACCGGCGCGGGGCCTCGCTCAGCTGCACGTGGAAGCGCTCCAGGTCCGGCGGCTCGTCCAGCTTCACAGCCCAGCGCAGCTGAGCGAGGCCCCGCACCGGTCTTTTTGGAGCGCTTCCGCGCGCAGCTGAGCGAGGCCCCACGCCGGTCTTTTTGGAGCGCTTCCGTGCGCAGCTGAGCGCTGGGCTGTGGAAATGCGCTCCAAAAAGACCGGCGCGGGGCCTCGCTCAGCTGTGCGCGGAAGTGCTCCAAAAAGACCGGCGCGGGGCCTTGCTCAGCTGCGCACGGAAGCGCTCCAGGTCCGGCGGCTCGTCCAGCTTCACAGCCAAGCGCAGCTGAGCGAGGCCCCGCGCCGGTCTTTTTGGAGCGCTTCCGCGCGCAGCTGAGCGAGGCCCCGCGCCGGTCTTTTTTTCGCGCCTCTGGGAAGCAGGGCCAATCGGGCTTCGCCTTGTTCAGCCCGCCTCTCTGCTCCCCTTTGGCGCACGCTGATTGGTGGAGGCGTCCTTCCTTCTGAGCCTCCACCAATCAGCGTCTGTTTCTTCCCCAGGGTTCGCGCTGCTTCCGGACACCGGCTTTCCAGATGTCGGGCGGCAGACACAGAGAGAGAGCCAGAGCCGAGGGGCCAAAGAGCCAGATCTGGCTCAAGAGCTGCCATTTCCAACCCTTGCTTTAGAGTATGCAGTGAGATTTTAGCAAGAGCAATGATAATCCAAATCTCCAGTCTAAATGGCTACTTACTACATTTTTCATTTAGCCTCAAATTTTACCTCTTAATCTGGCACAAGACGAACATTGCAGTTTATTCGTTCAGTCACTTCCGACTCTTCGTGACTTCATGGACCAGCCCACGCCAGAGCTTCCTGTCGGCCGTCACCATCCCCAGCTCCCCCATGGTCGAGTCCATCACCTCCAGAATATCATCCATCCATCTTGCCCTTGGTCAGCCCCTCTTCCTTTTGCCTTCCACTTTCCCTAGCATCAGCATCTTCTCCAGGGTATCCTGTCTTCTCATTATGTGGCCAAAGTACTTCAGTTTTGCTTTTAATTTCATCCCCTCAAGTGAGCAGTCTGGCTTTATTTCCTGGAGTATGGACTGGTTTGATCTTCTTGCAGTCCAAGGCACTCTCAGAATTTCCCTCCAGCACCACAGTTCAAAAGCATCTATCTATCTTCCTTCGCTCAGCCTTCCTTATGGTCCAGCTCTCACAGTCATAGGTTACTACGGGGAATACCATTGCTTTAACTATGCGGACCTTTGTTGTCAGTGTGATGTCTCTGCTCTTAACTAATTTATCAAGATTTGTCATTGCTCTCCTCCCAAGAAGTAGATGTCTTCTGATTTCCTGGCTGCAGTCAGCATCTGCAGTAATCTTTGCACCTAGAAATACAAAGTCTGTCACTGCCTCCACGTTTTCTCCCTCTGTTTCTCAGTTATCAATCAAGCTGGTTGCCATAATCTTGGTCTTTTTGAGGTTTAACTGCAACCCAGCTTTTGCACTTTCTTCTTTCACCTTCGTCATAAGGCTCCTCAGCTCCTCCTCGCTTTCAGTTATCAAAGTGGTATCATTTGCATATCTGTAAGTGTTAATGTTTCTTCCAGAGATTTTAACTCCAGCCTTGGATTCATCAAGTCCAGCACGTCGCATGATGTGTTCTGCATACAGGTTGAATAGGTAGGGTGAGAATATACAACCCTGCCGTACTCCTTTCCCAATCTGAAACCAGTCTGTTGTTCCGTGGTCTGTTCTTACCATTGCTAAAGGTAAAGGTTCCCCCCGCACATTTGTGCAGTCATGTCCGATTCTAGGGGCCGGTGCTCATCTCCGTTTGTTAGCTGAAGAGTCAGCGTTGTCTGAAGACGCTTCCATGGTCATGTGGCCGGCATGCTGTTACCTACCCACCGAAGTGGTACTTATTAATCTACTTGCATTTGCATACTTTCGAATTGCTAGGTTGGCAAGAGCTGGGGCTAGTGCGGGAGCTCACTCCGTCACGCAGGGCTAGGGATTCGAACCTCCGAACTTGCGATCTTCCGATTGACAAGCCTGGTGTCTTACCCGCTGAGCCACCACGCCCCCCTCTTACCATTGCTACTTGGTCATTATACAGATTCCTCAGGAGGCAGACAAGATGACTTGGTATCCCCATACCACCAAGAACTTGCCACAGTCTGTTATGATCCACACAGTCAAAGGCTTTAGAATAGTCAATAAAACAGAAAAAACATCTATTTCTGAAACTCCCTGGCTTTCTCCATTATCCAGCGGATATTGGCAATTTGGTCTCTAGTTCCTCTGCCTTTTCTAAACCCAGCTTGTACATCTGGCAATTCTCGCTCCATGAATTGCTGGAGTCTACCTTGCAGGATCTTGAGCATTTCCTTACTGGTATGTGAAATAAGTGCCACTGTTTGATAGTTTGAACATTCTTTAGTGTTTCCTCTTTTTGATATGGGGATATAAGTTGATTTTTTTCCAATCTGATGGCCATTCTTGTGTTTTCCAAATTTGCTGGCATATGGCATACATCACCTTGACAGCATCATCTTGCAAGATTTTAAACAGTTCAGCTGGGATACCGTCGTCTCCTGCTGCCTTGATATTAGCAATGCTTCTTAAGGCCCATTCAACCTCACTCTTCAGGATGTCTGGCTCTAACTCACTGACCACACCGTCAAAGCTATCCCCGGTATTATTATCCTTCCTATACAGATCGTCCGTATATTCTTGCCACCTTTTCTTGATCTCTTCTGCTTCTGTTAGGTCCTTGCCATCTTTGTTTTTGATCATACCCATTTTTGCCTGGAATTTACCTCTGATGTTTCTAATTTTCTGGAAGAGGTCTCTTGTCCTTCCTATTCTATTATCTTCTTCCACTTCCGCACATTGCTTGTTTAAAAATAATTCCTTATCTCTTCTGGCTAACCTCTGGAATTTTGCATTTAATTGGACAGATCTCCCCCTATCACTGTTGCCTTTTGCTTTTCTTCTTTCTTGGGCTACTTCCAGTGTCTCAGCAGACAGCCATCTTGCCTTCTTGGTTTTCTTTTTCTTTGGGACGTTTTTTGTTGCCGCCTCCTGAACAATGTTGCGAACTTCTGTCTATAGTTCTTCCGGGACCCTATCTACTAAATCTAGTCCCTTAAATCTATTCTTCACCTCCACTGTATATGCATTAGGAATATTAGTGAGCTCATATCTAACTGATCTGTGGGTCTTCCCTATTCTCTTTAGTCTGATTCTAAATTTTGCAATAAGAAGTTCGTGATCTGAATTACAATCAGCTCCAGGTCTTGTTTTTACCGACTGTATAGATGTCTGCCACCTTTGGGTACAAAGGATGTAGTCAATCTGATTTCGGTGTTGACCACCTGGTGAAGTCCATGTATAAAGTCGTCTTTTAGGTTGCTGGAAGAGAGTGTTTGCTATGCAATTGTCTTGGCAAAATTCTATCAGCCTATGTCCCGCTTCATTTGTTCTCCCAGACCATGCTTGCCTGTAATTCCAGGTGTCGTTTGACTACCCACCTTAGCATTCCAGTCTCCTGTAATGAAAATAACATCTCTTTTTGAAGTATTATCCAGTAGGTGCTACAGATCCTCATAGAACTGATCTACTTCTGCTTCTTCAGCATCTGTGTTTGGGGCATATATTTGGATCACTGTGATGTTAAATGGCTTACCCTGAATTCGAATTGAGATCATTCTATTGTTTTTTGGATTGTATCCAAGCACTGCTTTAGCCACTTTATTATTAATTATGAAGGCTACTCCATTTCTTCTGTGGTCCTCTTGTCCACAGTAGTAGATCTGGTGGTCATCTGATGTGAAGTGGCCCATTCCAGTTCGCTGACACCCAAAATGTCTATATTTAATCTTGCCATCTCACCAATAACCACATCCAATTTGCCCTGGCTCATAGATCTTACATTCCAGGTTCCTATGGTGTGTTGATCTTTAGAACATCGGATTCGTCGTTCACCACCAGCACCGTCGGCTGCTAGCCGTCCTTTTGGCTTTGAGCTAGCTGCGTCATCACATCTGGGGCTAGTTGAACTTATCCTCTGTTCCTCCCCAGTAGCATTTTGACCATCTTCCGACCTGGGAGTCCCATCTTCCGATGGTATACTGACATATCTGTGGTTGTACTGATCCATTTAGTTTTCACGGCAAGAATACTGGGGTGGGTTGCCATTACCTTCCCCAGGGATCGTATTTAGTCTGACCTCTCTGCCACGACCTTCCCGTCTTGGGTGTCCCTTCACGGTTTAGCTCATGGTTTCATTGAGGTGCTCAAGCTCCAGCACCACGACAAGGTAACAATCTCCTTTGCTGGAGGAGGCAAACATTACCTCCTGGAAAATGAGAGGACCATTTTCAAAGCACAAATGGGCAACGAAGATAAAGATATGTGGGAAAGGGAAGGTGGTGTTAACTTGCTAAAAAAGCTATGTGGGCTGCAGGGTGCTCATATGTAGTATAAACAGTGGATATCTGTATTCTTGTCTATTTCCTGTGTTGACATTTTTCTCTTTTTTGGTGAATGCTATTGCCTGCCTGGGGCTTTCCACAAAAGTTACACATTTCCCATCACTTTAAGGGATAGGTTTCATTCCAGCTGTAATGGAACCGATGAGTCTCATTCCAGCCGTATTGTATGATATTCATGTGTGGTAGTGGAATAACGTACTGCTTTTCAGATATACAGATAGACCGTTTAAAAAAGCCCTAATTTGTACATCTTCCAAAGCAAGGGAAACAATTATTTTTATTTTAATGATTAGGCAGCCAGTCTACCAACAGCAGGATCTTGTCTACTGCTGCAGACTTTAGTCTCAGTCCTCCGAATTTGTGAGCAGAGGGAGGTGTGTTCCTTCTTTTTCAAAGAAAAGATGAACAGTTATTTCCACATTTACACCTGGCAGTTCATCTAGTCTAGGAAACAATTGGGTTGCAAAGGGAAGTTTTCCTGCTTTTTTGCTCCCGCCTCAGATTTTATATAGGGATGCCAAGACAAGAAGCGATGGAAGCTAAGCTTATTGAGGACAGCAGCAGTTATTACAGTAACTGACATATATTATATACACTATATGAATATAATAATATAATATAATAATTATGGCGTGTATTACCGAAACCTGGCTGGGCCCAGAGGGAGGAGTAGCCCTCTCGGAGATGTGCCCAGCTGGATTTCGGGTGTGGCACCAGCCGAGAGACCGGGGTAGGGGAGGAGGGGTGGCAGTTATCATCAGAGAATCCTTGGTGGCTTTCAGGGGCCTTGCTCCACAAGTATCCGGATGTGAGACCCTGTTTTTCAAGTTGGGTGCCCGAGAACAGTTGGGAGTGTTGCTATTGTACCAGCCTCCCTGCTGCGTAGCAACCTCCCTGCCTGAGCTGCTGGAGGCCGTCTCGGGGCTGGCGGTGGAGTTCCCCAGGCTTATGGTTCTGGGGGATTTTAACTTGCCATCCCTGGGACGTGCCTCGGAAGCGGCTCGGGAGTTCATGGCTACCATGGCAGCCATGGGCCTGTCCCAGATTATTCGGGACCCGACTCAAGACAGTGGACTTTCTTGTCAGAGCAATGGCAAAGTGACCTGAAGGGAAAGTTAGATCTATCTCCGTTGTCATGGTCAGATCACGTCCTGATATCTCTAGGATTCTCTTATGCTCCCCCACTCCTCAGGGAGGCGGGACCTATTCGATTGGTCCGCCCCCGGCGACTTATGGACCCATTGAGGTTTCAGAGGGAGCTGGGGGTAATACCCGAGGATCTGCTGCACGGTCCAGCGGAGGTACTGGCCGCAACCTGGAATACGGAGGCGGCTGGTGCCTTGGACAAGATCGCGCCAATGCGACCTCTCCAGCCCCATTCGGCCCGTCACTCCCCGTGGTTTACGGAGGAGTTGAGGGTCTTGAAGAGGGTGAAGAGACGTCTAGAGCGCCGCTGGAGAAAGACGAAGACAGAATCGGACCGAACACAATCTAGAGCCGCTATTAAGGCCTACCTTGTGGCGGTAAGAGCGGCGAAACGTGAATATTTCTCCGCTCTTATTGCATCCGCAGAATGCCGTCCGACGGCCCTGTTCAAGATTACTCGATCACTCTTGGGTAGGGTGGTACCGACCACCCACCTGCAGGGCCGTGCGGAAGAATTTGCTGAGCATCTGCAGGATAAAATCGCTCGGATTCAGTCTAAGTTGGACTCCATGCGTGGAATGCAGTCTGGGGAGATGCTGAGAGAGTGGTCTTGCCCTATTATCTGGGAACGATTTGATCCTGTTGGACGTGAGGAAGTGGACAGGATCCTTCGAATTGTTAATTCCACCACATGTTATTTAGATCCCTGCCCTTCCTGGCTGGTGAAATCGGCCAGGGAGGTGACAGGCAGATGGGTCCAGGCTATGATTAATACATCCTTGTTGGAGGGGGTGGTTCCAACTGCCTTCAAGGAGGCATTGGTACACCCCCTCCTCAAGAAGCCGTCCCTGGACCCTTCCATCCTGGACAATTTTCGTCCAGTCTCCCACCTTCCCTTTTTGGGAAAGGTGGTTGAGAAAGTGGTGGCGTTACAACTTCAAAGGACCCTGGATGAAGCGGATTATCTTGACCCTTTTCAGTCAGGTTTCAGGCCGGGATATGGGACGGAGACTGCATTGGTCGCGCTTACGGATGATCTCTGGCGGGAGCGGGATGGAGGTAGTGCATCCATCTTGGCTCTCTTGGATCACTCAGCGGCTTTCGATACCATCGACCATGGTATCCTTTTGGGGCGGCTTAGGGAGTTGGGGGTGGGCGGCGTAGTTTTGCGCTGGTTCACCTCCTTCCTCCGGGGCTGCTCCCAGTCGGTGGTGATAGGGGAGGAGAGATCCAGCCCACGTCCGCTCCTGTGTAGGGTGCCGCAGGGTTCGGTTCTCTCTCCTCTCCTATTCAACATCTACATGAAACCGCTGGACGAGGTCATCCGACACCATGGGATGAGGTATCATCAGTATGCGGATGATACTCAATTATATATCTCCATCCCTGGTGAAGTAAGTGATGCAGTGTCCACCCTGTCCCAGTGCCTGGGGGATGTGAGGGCCTGGATGGGGAACAACAGGCTTCGGTTGAACCCTGGTAAGACCGAGTGGCTGTGGATTGATGGCTTAGCATCTTCCGGGAAATTATCATCTTTGGTTCTCGATGGGGTAGCACTACCCCGTTCGGAACCGGTGCGTAATCTGGGGGTTCTTCTAGACTCACGACTCCTGCTCGAAGAGCAGGTGGCAGTTGTGGCTAGGAGGGCTTTTGCACAACTTCGGTTAGTGCGCCAGTTACGCCCATTCCTGGATCGCGACGCCCTCCATACAGTCACTCATGCTCTCGTCATCTCCCATGTAGATTATTGCAATGTGCTCTACATGGGGCTACCCTTGAAGACTATCCGGAAGCTTCAGCTGGTGCAGAATGCGGCCGCACAGGCAGTTTTGGGTGCGCCAAGATCTGCACATATAACACCTTTGCTCCGCGAGCTGCATTGGGTGCCGGTTTGCTTCCGGGTACAATTCAAGGTGTTGGTTATCACCTTTAAAGCCCTACATGGCATGGGACCAGAATACCTGAGGGACCGTCTTATCCCCATGTTATCGACCCGCCCCACCCGGTCATTCAGAGAGGGCCTGCTACGAACCCCATCAATTAGAGAATGCCATCTGATGGGGTCTAGGAGGCGGGCCTTCTCTGTGACAGCGCCACAGAGTTCTCTATGGAACAGCTTGCCCCCAGAGTTGAGGCAGATCTCCTCCCTCCCGACTTTTAGGAAAGAGCTGAAGACCTGGTTCTGCCACCTGGCATGGGATGGAGGAAGGGATAGCTCCTCATGGGGGTGGCTAATTCCCTAATTTTAACGTCCTTCTATTAATGAATGCCTTTGTCCATCTGGATTTTATAATTACTTATTGTATTGTATTATTGTTGTTTTATATATTTTTAGATTCTATTTTAATTTATTTATTGTGAACCGCCCAGAGTTCCCCATGTGGGGAGATGGGCGGTCATATAAATTAAATAATAATATAATATAATTAATATAATATAATATAATATAATATAATATAATATAATAATAAAATAAAATAAAATAAATATAATAATATACATTATATATAGTGCCTTTCGCCGTTCTCTACATTAGGTACATGAGTAAATAAGTCCCCATGACAGTCATGAATAGCATTCCATAGAGCAGCACTGGAGAACAATTATATTTTCCCAGAACAAAATGTTGAGGTTTGAAAGGAAAAACATGGACAGGTGTTTTCTGATTTGTAGACTTATATACACATCTATTGTACAGTAAACAATTTAGAAAAACACACAGAATCAAAAAGCACTTTAGGCTTCATGACTGTAACAGTGATTGTAAAATAGAGAATCCTAACTGAAAGACAGAGTTACCTTTGTCTTCATAACCAAAGTTATATTTAATTGAAGGATCTAACTAGGAAGAATCCTTGAGTTAGGAGATTTATGTGACCAGCAGGATGTAGGTCAGCTGAAGTGGCCAAGATACTTACCAGCTGCTTAAAACTAGAATATTTGTGAGTGCAACAAAATTTTCCTTGCATAAAAGTTACTGATCATGAGCAGTGTATATTCTAAGAGATCAATGTAAAAGCTGCCTTGATTAGAAATTAATTTTTTTTAAAAATTGTTTACTTGAAACTTTTAAAATATTTTAAGCAACAAAAAAGAATAATAAATCACTTGTTCTCTAAGACTTAAGCATATGAAAGCTAAATTTAAGAAACTTTTAAGTCCCTCTTTTGGGGGGAGATGGGCAGTGGCGAAATTTGATAAATAAATAAATAAATAAATCTGAAAAAACTGTCCACTAATTAATTCAGTACAAAATGTAGGCCTCACTTTGGATAATCATTTCAGGCTTTGTAGACTGGTTTATGAAACTGGAAATAAGTCCTATGGCTCTTCACTCTTCCTTTCTCTTTCTCTTGTTGTGTTCTAACCTCAATATCAAGTCTTTCATTTTTATTATATCCAAACTAAGGAACTCTGGCTAAATAGCAGTTAACACAATAATATCCTGGTTTTCCAAGTTTATTTTCCTGATTACTTTTCCAATTTTCTCATTTAATTTTTGTTTCATTTTGCTAGAAATGTTCCCAGGACAACTAACCTCCAAACAATGAGGAGAATCTCTGCCTACAGGTTTACAATCTTCCAAAAAGATATAAAAGAAAAAAAAGATGAGAAATAGGAAAAAAAGTTCAAGTACACATAATGTTAGATATTAATTATTTTATAAAAACTATGGATACAGTTCAGTGAGAGAATCTTGGAGAAACTGTTATTTCAGTAGAATTTCATATTTGAGAACTTTGGCTTTAGGCAAGCCACAGAGTCTTCACACCAGATTGGGTATGCAGTGGGAGAAATGGTGAAGTAGGACAGTATGTCCACTGGGTTTGCCTGTGGTTTATAAAGCTTTGAATGACCATCTAAACACAGCCATTGTCTTGTCTCTTATGTAGTCTATCAAGTGAATGGTTTGGGACCATCTGAGACTACAGGATTTCTGGCACTAAACAAGTAGATTTGGGCAGTTCTCTTCATGGGGTACTAACTGAAGACTCATCTGCAAGAGAATATATAGAGAGTGTATGTGATAAAGCTTTTTGGAGTTTTTGGTTTTTAAGTAGAAGGATGTTGCTACTACACACTTACTCCGTAACCTAACTGGAGTCATAGGACTAAAAGTTTCATAAGCTACAAAAATTAGTGTTATTAGTACAAATGCTTAGCATCACTAGGTTCAAGATGTTCATAAAAACTGATTTTCAGAAACCTAAAATTAGCAAACGAATTTTCTTTATCATTGCCCTGGGCTGCCTGCTTCCTCTTCTATGGCATACTCTACTATTCAGGGTTGGAAGGAGGATATCTGATTTGATGGAATGATCCATTGATAATGATTCTTGTAAAATTGATTGTACATGTTATTTAGACCTTGTTAAATCATAAGGTCAGAAAGAATTGGAAGGTTATCTGGTCAAATATCTATTCCTGAAGCACAGTTTCTACATATGACTCAATTAGCTCTTAATATGCCTTTTTCATGCATGCTAATTCACATTTAAGTGTGTGTGCATTGCTGTAATTAACAACAGTGCATAATTAATTAATTAATTATTAATAATAGTGTATTAAATTAGATAAGAGCTGCTGCAAATTTGTAGACCTTGAAAAAGTTTTTCACAAAGGAAGTGCTTCTGAGAAGTAGATCTGTGTAATAAATGCAACAACTAATTGTATCAGTTATATTAATTTACATGTATACTCTTGAGATGTACCTTCATTGTAGCAAAGGCTAATCAAATGTAAAATTTTATTTTATTATTATTTGGATTAGATAGATTTTTCTTTAAATTATTTATTTCTTCATATGATTCTGCATAAACAATCACTCCATGAACTAGATCATTAAAGTATGTATATTATTGTCATAAACAAGAAGAATGGACTTCCAAATCTGTATTTCAGCTTCCTAACAAACTAATGATAGTTAGATGATGATGATGATGATGATGATGATGATGAAGAAGAAGAAGAAGAAGAAGAAGAAGAAGAAGAAGAAGAAGAAGAAGAAGAAGAGCAGCAAAGAGATGGAAAATATCTTATTATTATTACTAGAAAAAGTGAATAGATAAAATACTAGTATATCAAGGAGATGGAATATTAGAATAATAGTTTCAAGAGCTTATTTTGATTACCACTATTGTTTCTCTGAATATTTATTATTTAAATTTATATGTACTGTAAATGCGGTACACAGGAAATAGACAAGAATGTATATATACTGTAGATGCATATGACATGTCTGTTTCTGACCAATAAACCCATTTTTCATTGCATGCTACAATTTTCCATACCATTTGTTGATTTGATAGGACTGTTTATCGTGCAGTGAAGGATAAGTGGCTTAGAAGAAGGGGGTAGGGAGAGCTGGGCTCACTTCCTCTGAATAGCTATCAAGTAGGCTCTGGAGCTGGCTAGACTGATAAGATGTTTTCCAGGAAGTTGTTGTAAAAGAAGAGGTTCCTGTGTATTGTATTGTCCTGAAAGTGACAGGTCACCAGGAAGTGAGGGGCAAGAGCAAAAGCAATAGATAAAATTTCAGCATAGTGTAAGGATTAGAACACTAATGGAAGAATTACAGCCAGCTAGCTTTTGGATCCATTATAAAAACGGAACAGTAGCCTGCAAATAGGGAAAAAGCTATCTCTGTGTTACTCAGATTTAAAGAAGCCCTTATTTTTCTTCTTTTACACAGCCTGCACTTCACATCTAGTTTGCAGCCTGGTATGCCCACACATTTCTTTCGCTCAGCTAGTCTGAATAATCAGATAGAATTTAGAGATTTTAAGGCAGAAGAAAAACCTTCAAAATGTGTTTAACACAAATAATAGTGGAAAAAAAGGGGGAAATGATTTTAGGAACTTATCATTTTCATCTCAGGGTGGGGAAAGTACTTTGCAGTGTTTTCTGTTGGATTACAGCAGGGACAGATCCAAAATACAGCAGGATCTACCAGTATAACTCTTAGTCAAAATATTTTAACCATAGCAAGTAAATTGATTTAAAGAAACTGTTGTGGCTTCCCTTGTTAAAATCAGTGATCAATATCCATTATTAATATTAATTAGTTGAACACTTCTGTCTCTGTGTGGCTCTGCTAGTCACTTTGAAAATTTTGTCAGATTTAGAGTGATTCAGATATAGACATGAGAGCCAGTTTGGTGTAGTGGTTAAGGCACCAGGCTAGAAACTGGGAGACCGTGAGTTCTAGTCCCGCCTTAGGCACAAAGCCAGCTGGGTGTCCTTGGGCCAGTCACTTTCTCTCAGCCCTAGGAAGGAGGCAATGGCAAACCACTTCTGAAAAACCATCCCAAGAAACTGCAGGGACTTGTCCAGACAGTCTCCGAAAATTGGACACGATTGAATGGATTAAAAAAAAAGTAGATACATAAATGTATATCCAGTATATGGCTCTTTTGGTGCAATAAATAACTGAACTCACAACTCTCTGTTCTGTACCTTGCTCTGATCAATAAACCCATAGTTCTAATGAAAAAACAAAAACAAAATAGAACTCATAATTTTGAAGTCTGCTTAAAACTGAGATGTATAGCATGTTGTCCAAAAGTAAAAAGTTAACACAAATATGTGTGTCTCCTGCAGACCCCATAATTAAATATAACTTCCATGAGTCTTGAAAAGTATGTTTATACTTGTATAGAAACTTTTACTGAAGCCTTGCCATACTTGATTTCCATCTGGAAAAATTTAGAAAAGCCAAGCATCTCTAGCTCCCATCTTTCCATTTGCCAGCAAAAGAAAAAGCCCAGTATCACTGTAAAAGTTTACCATGAAATGGATTATGTATTCACTTCTTAAACAGAAGATAAGTTTCCATAGAGATAGTGGGAATTTCATTTTCAGGATATCAGTTTTACAGTATATGGAATATTGAACAGCAAAAATATGGCTGAGGTACAAATGGTATTGATAAATGTGGATTATTAGAGGGCATGTTTATCAAATTCTTCCAGAATGAATTCTGAATGTGATTGAGTTCAGAATGTGATCAAAATCTTTCCCATTTTTAGAATGCTGTAAGTTAATTTGCCAAAAAAAAGGAATGATAGTTAACTATACAGTAAAAGCAACAAAAACCTGAATTCCAATTACAGTTGCATTCTTGCATTTATTGTCTGTAAAATAGTTTGCTGCTTTCTCTTGCTGTTAGCCTCACAAACTATTATTCAGAACAACCTGTGAGAAGCTTGCCTCAGTGTATGGCTGATAAGAATAGGCGCCCTAAAATATCCCTCCCTGAGGGCCATTCACCCACGAGGCCTGGTCTTGCTCTTCAGCAGTCATTTTGGCCTTGAACTCTAATATCTCTTAACCCTGAAAACTTGTCTGTAATATGCTAGAAACTGCCTTTTTCCCCCTCACAAAGATAAGAAATGCATTGCAGTTTCCTGATTTGTGGATACGAAATAAGATTAGATTATTCTTTCTAGGAAGCTTCAAAATTGTGGTAGTATTTGAAAGGTTTTTCTTTGTGCACAAATAAATGACAGGCCTTTGCAACAGGTATCAACTTTGTCAGAGCTGAAGCTATAGAGAAATTGGAAATGCATTAGTATTATTACAGTACTATGTTCTTGCTTCTCAGGGTAGGAATGAATTAAAGCTTCTGTGCTTTCATTTTCTGGTGAAATAAATTCCCACTGATACATATCTCTTATCCAAGACCTAAAACTGAGTAGTTCTATTAAAGTAAACATTTATCTACCTTAAATTCAAACGTTAACTTTCAGTCCTGCAGTGCAGTTTCTAAATTGCTTAAAGAATCTGTAATATCATTTGTGGTCCAAAAGATCATTTGCCAGTCTGTGCTAAGATCAGTGCAGGCAGGCTATTTCTACATTTGACTTACGTTCTGTGGCCCTCTTTCTTCAAGTTCTTGTTTAATCACTCACCCTAATTCAATTCAAGTCATGGGGTTTTTTTTAGATTTTTTATCCCACTTTTATTGTTTTTATAAATAACTCAAGGCGGCGAACATACCTAATACTCCTCCCTCCTCCTATTTTCCCCACAACCACAACCCTGTGAGGTGAGTTGGGCTGAGAGAGAGGGACTGGCCCAAAGTCACCCAGCCTGTCAATTGCTCAATTGCTGTTGGAAGATTTTGTGTAAAAGTGTTTCCTCTTTGTGTCTTTACTTTTCTCTTATTCACCACTAGTTTGCTAATTATTTAAACCTCTCCTGTGATTCACCTCATTGCTTTCTTTTCCATTCATTCTGTAGCATGTGCCTGTATTGCTCATGCATCAATAGTCTCTCCTATTTCTGCCTTGTATCCTGCCTTGATTTAATTAAGAGTTGGTGATTGAATGGTGGTAGGATCTGTTTCTTCTGAGACTGGTTCCAGGGGCCCCTGGAGAACTTAAAATGTGAGCATTTTTTCTAATGTTATTGGATTTACGTGAAAATATTCATTAAGCAATATATAAAGGAACTGCTGTTTGCTGAAGAAGCTAAGATTATAATGTATTGGGCATCAGAGTGCTGTTTTGTATTTAAACACTGTTAAAAATCGGGAACTAAAGAGTAAAAATGTGTAGTACAGTGGTGTTAAAGACTACCGGTGACATATTCAATACTATGTACAGTATTAGATCCAGTGATACATGGAATGATTATCTAAAAATAATAGGTATGATCAATTCTTACACTGTAAGACCACTTTATTCAACACACTTTGTTATGTGGGACAATGGTATACTGAGCTGCAGAATCTCCTAACATCTGATCTCCTAACAAGAGGTCAGATGCTGCAATAAATTTGGCATAGCTTAGATCAATATGATCCAGGGTTGTTTTAGCCTCAGTTCCCAAATGCAATGCCTATAGGTACACATATACCACCAAAACTTTATTTGCTGTCCTCGTAAAAACTTGAGCTAATTAATTGAGAGCCAGTTTGGTCTAGTGGTTAAGGCAACGGGCTAGAAACCAGGAGACTGTGAGTTCTAGTCCCGCCTTAGGCATGAAAGCCGGATGGGTGACCTTGGGCCAGTCCCTCTCTCTCAGCCCAACTCACCTCACAGGGTTGTTGTTGTGGGGAAAATAGGAGGAGGAAGGAGTATTAGGTATGTTCGCCGCCTTGAGTTACTCGTAAAAATAATAAAGGCGGGATAAAAATTAAATAAATAAATGAATGAAAGAATATGGCTATGGAAGGTCCCCCCCCCCCCCCCGGTTCTCTGTTCTCCAGAACAGATCCTGTTCATTGTGGTCTTTCATATACACCATCAATCTCCTTTTATTGAATGCTAATATTATCAGAAGGAAATCTTCCCTTCACTTCAGGATACTAGCTTATGAAATATAAAGTTATGTTGAGGTGGAAGGAGAGCGACAGTGTGGGAAGAGGGAAGACAGAAACTGAACAGCCCTACAGCAGAGCATGGCTCTAGACAGGAAACTAAGGATCGTTTTCAGTTTCCCATATGTTGGTGGAAAAAAGAGAAATGACAGCAGTAGATAAGGTGAACCCTTTTTCTTACTCTGTGTGAGATGTTGTTAGTATTGTGTTAGACTTCATTCACCTGTTTGATGGAACCTAGTACTGGCCTAGGAGGCCTCTCTTCTTTGCAAGCATAGATGAGATATCAATTTTGTATCTTGTGCCTTCATCTAACTTTTTTATTTAGAGTCTATTTTGAAATATGCCACTTCCAGACAGCCACTATTTTGTGACCAGTTCCTACAATACTTTCTCAAAATTCCACATGTGTACAAAGTTCTAAAAAAGTTGGTGCCATCTTATATTGTCAATTGTATTTTTATCAATCTTTTTTAAAATTTTGTTTCAAAATTTAAACAAGTCCATTGGAGTTGGGCAGCCAAATAATAATAATATTAAAATAAGAGTATGCTTGCTTTGGCATAACAAGGGTGTTAGGTGCCATTGAGTCAGACTAACTCCTGTGTGGACAAATATCTTTAATCTCAACCTGACCTGGGCAACAGCCCACAGTTACTGCAGGGACATTCCAGTGATACACTTGATCCCATCCACCTATCTTATCCATTGTTTTCCTGTTCTTTCCTTTCAAGATATAATACGAAAATGTAAATTTGCTAGCATTTGCTCAACATTATACACTGCTTGAAAGCATTTTATTTTTATGAAAGCAAGAAAAACTTTTCTTTTTCACTATGCCTTGATTAAAATTAGATAGGTTTGCCAGATACAAAATAAAATTGTTTTAGGAGCCAAATCTAGTCACTGGGTACTAATTGGTCATCTTGAGCAGAGACTAGCAGATTTTATAAGCAAACACGTTATACACCAGGTAACTGTTGTTGTTACCCTGAAGGTTATAAAAAGGATACCTGCAGTGCTACTTACAGTTTTCATTTATCCAGACTCACAGCACACTCTTCTAACCATGTGTCAGCTCCACTAGGTAGACCAGACCAACAAATCAACTCCACAGGAACACCAAAACTACCTTTACTGAGACAGGCTATAAACAGAATCTTGCAAGTCTGATTGTGTTGTACTTCTTCCTATTTCTTATAGTTCAGTGAATTAGAGAGGTGTCTGAGCTGCTTCCGAAAGTTATCTGGATGTTCTGGGCTCACAGTGTTTTGCCCCTTGTCACCTTGGCAATGTACCTTGCATATCTCCTTCAAGGTCATCTTCCTTACTCTCTACATCAGGCCAGGGGTGACAATGTATAATTGAGTATCAGTATATGGATGACTCCAATCCCTATGGCATCCCACAAAACAGTACCACCCAACTGGAACCACACACTGAGAAAGGAGCAGAACCACTCTAAAACAGTGCTTCTGACCTGTAAACGTCCTGCAGGCAATCTAGAAAGATACTGTGGTCAATGATACCAAAGGCTGCTGACCAGGAGGGGTGCTCTAGCCCCACCAAAGGTTACCAACTAGAGCAACCAATGCTGTCTTGGGCCTGTGCTCAGGCCTGAAACTGGACTGAAAATTGTCCTAGATAATCTACTTTGTAGGACATTTTGTGGCTGAACCCCTACCACATGTTCAGCAACCTTTTTAGTGAAGGTTGGAGATTGCTTGACACTTACTAAACCCAGCTGGATCCAGAGATAGACTCTTTAGGGATGGGGATGCACCACAGCCTCTTTCAAGGCTGAAGGTATAATCCCTTTCCAAAGGTGTTGATAGCCTCCCAGATCTGGTATATATAGGATAAGAAGCACAAATATTAGTGCTTTAAAGGAGAGTTTCACAAAATACATTTCCATACAGCTATTTAATATCAATTATGTATTTTTCCTAAAAGCCTTAAAGATGATTAACTATAATTTAATGCAGTCTGGCTGTTCCTGAACCTTGAGCTTAGTGCAAGGCAACAAGAAAAAAAGCTGGCTGCTTTCTTTGCCTGAAATCCTGTTTTCTTAATTGCTTAACTCTTAAAAATACATATATTTAAAAAGTGTGTCTTGCATATTAAAATGTGTGCCTTACATATTAAAGTCTCTTGTTTTAGATCTGATTTCGGAATTTTTTAAGAAACAATTTTCCTACACGTGAATTAACTCAACTTCAGAGAAGAAATTAGATGTTCCTGATGCTGGGGAGTAATCTAATATTCCTTCCCCTCCCCCCGACCTATAAGTTGGTAGCCTGCTAGGAGTCTCTGCGACCTTCTGTGATAATGAAATCTCCAGATGGTGCCAGAACATCCGGTCTTGCCTGTTGTGGGGGCAGTGAAGAAAGCTTTGTTTGTTTGCTAGGTTAGCAGAGAGGCTGGAGAAATCAAAGTAACTGTGTAAGTGATTCTATAAACAGATCAAGCTATATATTTCTTTTTTCTGACATGCTTAGGCTTCTTCTTTCTTAAACTATGGTTGGTGGATGATCTGCCCTTGCTTATTCTAGGCATTGTTTTGTGTCCATTTAGAAACCTATCATGAAAAATTATAACATAATTATTCTTAAATTGAATAAGACAAAGCTTTCAACATGATACTAAGTCTAGAGCCAGTTTGGTGTAGTGGTTAAGGCAACGGGCTAGAAACCAGGAGTCTGTGAGTTCTAGTCCCGCCTTAGGCATGAAAGCCAGCTGGGTGACCTCGGGCCAGTCACACACTCTCAGCCCTAGGAAGCAGGCAATGGCAAACCACTTCTGAAAAACCTTGCCAAGAAAACTGCAGGGACTTGTCCAGGTAGTCTCTGAGAATCAGACATGATTGAACAGATTAAAAAAATTGACAAAGAACAGAGGCATTAAAATCTATCTGTAAAGCTAGAGTAGAGGAGATAGCAATGGAAAGTTCACATATAGATGGTGGAAACAAAGGCTATGAACAAAGGCTCTGCAGGGCAAGGTCTGTCTGTATGTGAGTGAGCACCATGATGCTGATAGTTTTCCAAAATGTGGTGGTTGCACAGTAGGCACATGGCAGACAGTAAGGTGCAATATCTACTAGGGCCATGCAGTCTTCAAAAGGTGCTTCAGAGTGTGCAGGAGCACAACATACCATCTGTCTGCAATATTTTGAAGCAGCTGCCTTTTCCCCCAGGATTGTTCAGCTGGCAGCCTTAATATACACTGTGCTTAGAAAAAGAGCAAGAGGCAGATATTCCAGACCTGCAGAAGAAGCAGGAGGTGCTAGGAAGGCCATGTTATATGAGTAACTAAAAGCGAAGTAATGAGGGCCCCAGTGACTGTTTCACATTTAGGTATTTTTGTAGCCCATTGTCTGTGTGTCTAAATGTGCTGAAGGTTAAATCCTTAATTCATTCCTGTATTTATTCTTGCCTATTGATCCTTTGTGAGAGCAGAAATTGGGGCACCCTCTCCCATTCTTCCCTTGGGGAATTTTCTATTCTGTAGTCAATTTCACAAGCCAGTTTTGTCAAATAATTAGATTTTAATCAGGTATAGTTGGTTTCAGAGTTCCATAAATAAAGCTGTTACTATCAAACTTTTAGTACCTAGTTACTATAAACATATAGAACTCCCAAGTGCCTGCAGGCCATAATTGCCAAAAAGAACTGTTATAAAAGCATTCTGAGGAATGAGATACACTGACAGGATTTAAAGCCCAGGTAAATTCTTTCCAGGATCTCCTTTCTATGTCTGGAGATTCTCCAGTACTATATTTAATACTGTAACTTGATGTGGCTTGTTCAGTACATTTTTCCTACTCCATCTTTTTTTCCTTTGGATTTTTAGCAGTTCTGATGAAGACTTCTTGGGAATTCAGAACCTTGCAATTATTTAAAGATTCTAGTTGACCTAATAAAAGTATTAGCTTGAAATAGATTTTTACTTTTTTTCTCACAATCAACACAACTGTCTTCAATCTTGTGATTCACAAGATTCTTTTTGATTTCCACAGCCCATCTCCAGAAGAAGGCATGGGAGATGAATTTGACCTGATGGATCACTCAGACTTGTACATCTTAGACTTCAGTACGTGAACATTTTTTCATTAACTACTTTATCCTGGTCAAACCTCTCGTTTTAAAAACATGTCTGAGGTAGAGCTGACCTTGTCTCAGTGAAAAAGCTATCTGTTGCAGATTATTTAGTTTTTCTTTATTGCATCTCATGTACTATGTATTATTCTTTCTTCAGGTCCCAGCTTAAAAACGCTGTGTAAGCTGGCAGTGATCCAGTACAATCTGGACCAGTCTTGCCTCCCTCATGATATCAGGTAAACTATTTGTCTTCATGGAGATATGTTCAGTATCTCTGACCACAGAGCCTTAAACAATGTAAGTAGCTGCCTTAGCCTAGTGTTGCGTACTCACTGACAGAGGCTCTCCAGAGTTTCTGACAGAAATCTTCAACATCACCTGTCACCTCTTTTTTTTTTTAATTGGAAATTCCAGGGATCAAACTCGAGAGTTGTACATGTAAAGGTCATATTCTGCCACTTGAACCACAGACGTCCATGGGGAAGGGGAGCAACTGACTTTCATTGTGACTTCATGACACAAATTCCATAGCTTATATACTTACATCCAACAAAAGGTTGGGGTTTGCAGCTTGACACATCTCATCACTTTTTTGCCATCATGGTTTATAGAGGATCTCTGTGCACTGAGCAGGGGTGTTTTTAGTCAGAGATTTTGCTTCTATCTGTGCTCCTGCCCTCTGAAGATGCTGGCCACAGATGCTGGCGAAACGTTAGGAACCACAACTTCCAGAACACGGCCACACAGCCCGGAAGACCCACAACAGCCATTGAACTCCGGCCGTGAAAGCCTTCGACAATACACGGTGTTTTTAGTGTTATCATTTTTCCGTCATCCAGTGGTAGTTGGAAAACCTTGCCTGTTGCTTTACTATGCTTGTACCTAAGTCATGGCTCCTGCTCAAGGAACAGGTGGCAGCTGTGGCTAGGGGAGCCTTTGCACAGATTCATCTTGTGAGCCAATTGCAGCTATTCCTGGACTGGGAGGCCTTGCTCATGGCATTCACACTCTAGTCACATCCCAGCTGGCGTACTGTAACGTGCTCTACATGGGACTGCCCTTAAAGACCATCCAGAAATTAAACTGGTCCAGAATGTAGCAGCACATGCAGTTTTAGGCACCCCGTGGTTTGCCCATGTCACCCTGCTGCTGTGGGAGCTGCACTGGCTTCCAGTTCCTTTCTGGGTGCAATTCAAGGAGCTGATTCGCTTTTAAAGCCCTGAATGGCAGAGGACCAGGTTATTTGTGGAACTGCCTCTCCCTGAGGGCATCTGCCCGTTCCACTAGGTCTGACAGGCTGGGTGCATTCCAGGTCCCTTCCCTTAAATTTGCCATTTAGTAGGACCTAGGCAGCGTGCTTTTTCAGTTATGGCCCTGCCCTTTGGAACATCCTTTCCCCTGAGATCAGGCAGGCCCCGACTCTCCCGGCCTTCAAAAAAGCCTCGAAGTTCTGGCTTTTCCCACAAGCCTTGAGGTAGGGTGAGGTTGGAGCCCAGTGAAGCTCTCAAGTTTTTTTTTCTGGATAAGTGGGGATGTGTAGTACTTGAGGGCGCCAGGATCAACTTTGTCATTTTTTCTATTTTTTCTACTGTTTTTATTGTTTTACTATTGCTTGTGAGATGGGATGGCTATACAAATCTTTTAAATAAATAAAATAAAATAAATCCAATCTTGTCTTTTCAGATGGGAGCTTTCAGCAATGACAACTAATAGCAACATCAGCCGCCCCATTTTCTCCTCCCACGGATAACTTGGTCTCACGCTCCCACTCCTGGCTGCCTTCAACCTCTTGCCTTGCAAATGTCACCTACCGTCTTCCTCCCTGTGCATGAATGTTCAGCTTATTCAAAAAAAGAGCACTATTACACTACACAGATTTCTTTACTGACTCATGTTGGGAGGGCTCCTTTTGCCTATCCCATTGCCACACTCATTGCAGCTATAACTTTGCCAAAACCTTGATTTAAAGGCAGCATGCATGCAGAATCAGATAGTGCACCCTGCAGAAGAGGATGCCAGATGTGTTTTTGCCCTCATAGCTGAAGGTTGCAGCTGATAGCCATCTACTAGTTTGGTATCTTTTCATTTAATAGAGTCAGAAGAAATATAAATCTCAGGACTGCTGCAAGACCAGCATATTCTTCATATACTACAGAATCGAAGGTGAACAAAGAAAGGACTCATCAGAATTCAGCTTCTCCACATCTCAGCAATTTTGAGTGCTTAGCCCTCAGTATTAATTGAAGGGCTGAACTGGTACCCTATCTTAAGCCATTTTCTTTGCTTCTCTGAGCACAGAAAAGCTTGCCTGGTCTTACACATTTCTGAGCTTGACCGGGCTTGTCTTCTGCAGTGGGCACCTGGGAGATCTCCGTATGATACTTAGGCACTTGCCTCCTTTACAGTGATAGAGATCAGAGTCTTCAGTGGAAGAAAAGTAGGATGATGACTATCTGGCTAAGCAAGGAGTGGCATCCAACATCCTGTAAGACTGAATCCGTTTTTTTTCCTGCCTGTTATGGAAGTATTCATCACAAGATCTGAAATGCTGTCACCCAGTTTGATATGTGCAAGCAACAGCTCTGAATTTATAAATACCAGGGTGGGGGAAGAAAACCTCTGTCAGTACTTCATCTGGCTAGAGGGCAAGTGGCGGACTAATGCAGGGGGTATGAGGATTAGGGTCTGCATCCACAAATAAAGACTAAAATTGAAAAATTGGTATAAATTAGTGGCTAAGGACGTGAGCTGGAGTGTTATCAATTCAAATCTTGGTGTGGCCATGGACTTGCTAAACACTGCTGGGCAAGCCACGCTTGGTCTCAGCCTCACATCAGAAATATAGGAGTAATTCTTTCCTGCCATACAGGAATATTGTAACAATTACAATATAAAATACTGTAAGTGAAATGTTTTGAATATTCAAAAGTGCTATATAAATGCTGCATATTTATTAAAATTGGGCTTCTTCATTACTCTTATTAAACAAGGCTTTCAGCCAGTCAGGGTAATTCAAGTGCCTTAAAATTGCTGAACTCCATCAGATTATTTAACCTGGTATTAAAATAACACAATATTTTATGTTTATCTTTTTGGGGTGTTTTTTTTACTGTAAGAGTAATTTCATCCATCCCAAAATCAACATTGTGTTTTGTGATGCATGAAAAAGGTGGCCTTATAAACACAACAGCCTAAGAAAAATAAAAGTTAAAATAGGTAGTGCAGTAAAATTATATACATGTATGCATAGTTTAGGTTTCTTACAAACACATGAATACTACATTAAACATGGATATGAATGAGGCCAACACAAAACCCCGAAATAGAGGCATTCTGGTGCAGATACAGCAATGTTCCTCAGTTTTTACTTCTAAAAACAGTTTACAAGTTTACCACGATAAAAGAATAAGCTGTCATAGAAGTAGGCACCTCAGGATAATGTTTATATGATCTTAAAACACAGTGTAGCTCATTTGTCCAACTGCCACTGAACTGATGTCAGAACTAAAAGTTTATTACAACATGATAAAGAAAGGCTGATCCAGATACCCTTTGATTTTCTCAGTTTTCTTTCACCATCTGTCTTTCATTCTTGAATGGACTTTGGTAAAATGAAAGAATGCTTGTAGGCCAATTTTTTTTCCTGGATCAATCCTTTGCTGTCTCACACAGTTCTTAAAAAGCATTATCAATTGTTTCTTTCAGGTTTATCTAGTTGTAGGAAGAAATCTGATTTAGGATTTGGAGATGCAGCAAACGTGGTGTGCAAGGCAGCCTTGAGATGCTTTTAACAGTCTTTTTTGAGCCAAGAAGATTAGAGTTTTTTCTGTGTTTTTCCAACACTGGACAGTTGAGTTAGGTTGGCAAGACTTCAGTTACAGGAAACAAACTGCCTTTTATTTATTATCTACTTGCATTTGCATGCTTTTGAATTGCTAGGTTGGCAAAAATACATTTTTAAAAATAGGTAAATGCTTACTCAGAAAAATTCTCCTGGGGCTGTCTACACTGGAGAAGGCTTAACCCTACATCCTTCTTGGCAAAGTTGAAGAAGAGCTAAGCTACTCAACATACTCCTAATAAGCAGAAAGGTTTGTGCACATTTTAATTGGCAATCCTTCCGATGCATGCAATTTTAAAGATCACTTTCCTAAAATTAAAGTTTTCAAGATATGTTCCTCACACTCTGATTAAAACATCCCAACTTGAAATACATTTCTTCTAGGTAGTTAATTGAATCAGGGTGGAAGAGGTTTGACTAGAATATTGTTCAGTCAAGTTACAGAACCCACAGCACTCTAAGATTCAGGCTATATGAGACGATCACAAATTATAATTCTAAATGAAAATTAGAATTGCTGGTGCAAACTGGCACCCAACCCACATTTCAGTGTCAGGGCTTGGCCATGGAGTTTATGAAAAGATGATGAGAAAGAGCTGGGCTTTTATCACTGTAGAACACAGCTTTCCAAACTCTGTGTTGCGACACTTTAGTGTCTTGCCACACAACCCGGAAGTGGCAGCGGGGGCGTGCCATCAGCGCTTCCGCGTTTTAGTGGAGGCCGCTGCCGCCGCCATACACGCCCCCACCCCTGCGCGCCCCCCCCCCGCACTGCCGCCGTGCATGCCCTCGCATGCGCCGCCACCACTTTTGGTGTGTCGCCAACGGCGGCACTTTGGAAAGCACTACTGTAGAAGCACAACTTGGAATCAGTCCATTGATTGAAGAAATGTCTTGCTGTATCAGGGTGTCCAGTCCAGTGCTCTTATACAAATAGCAAACTTATTATCCAAGCATGGAACTTCATCGGGGCCCAAGCACCTTCATACATTGGGAGATAGGAATAGGCACAGGAAATCCCCGAGTTCCTTTGATTTATATTCCATGTTCTGCCAGAGGGTGCCTACAACAGCTCAAGTTTTGTAATAGACATCTTTGGGGAGGGAAGACTAAGAGGGGAGGAATCCTCATAATTTTTGAGGAATAAGCAGAATAAGTGATGGATACCTGTTGAGAGAAGAACAAACAACCGGGGTGGGGTGGGGTGGGGTGGGGGAATGCAATGGGAGGATCAAGGAGAAAGACAAGAATATGAGAATTTTTAAACACATTGAAGAATTTTTTAAAAAGCTATCTTACTACAATGTATCCTTGTAAAAGAAAAATATTGTCTTCTCTGAACCTACTGCAAGTACTACCTGGGTGACCCCAAATTCTGACACAAAAAAGGGGGAAAGTTTGCACTTCCACCTTGCTGCCTCATTCTTATTCATTTCTTACCTCTCCATTGTTTTCATTTCCCCTTAGATCACCTTATAACTAAACTAAACCAAATGCTAGAGGAACATCACTGAGGTTTTGAAAATTAGGATGGCAGAAAAATGTTTGTTGGAGGGGAAAAAATAGGTATGAATACTAGCCATACCTAAATCTACAGTAGTCATACATAATCTTTTTTTTTAAAAAGTAGCATTCTATTAAGATAACAATTTTAATAAACCATAGAGTCAGAAGGGCATCGAGCCTAGGTCCACATTTGATGAAGGAAATCCAGAACCATAGATAGCTATCTACCCTCTGAAAATTTGAAAGATTTTCTCCCTCCACCACCTCTGGAACATGTGTCAATTTCTCTCACTGTAAAGAACCCAACTAAATTTTCACTCAAAAGCTATAAATTAAGCCCACTAGATTTAGCCTTGCCCTCTGGGGTAGCTGCCTCTAAGTTACTCCAGCCTCTCTTCAAAAAACGTGTTTTCCATATTCTCTGCCCATCCCTGAATTAATTTCAAATTCTCTATATATTAAGGATGGGCAGATTTCAGTCTTGTATAATCTCCTTTTTTACTCGAGTCCTAAGGTAAAGGTAAAGGTTCCCCCTGCACAGTTGTGCAGTCTTGTCCGACTCTAGGGGCCGGTGCTCATATCCGTTTGTTAGCCGAAGAGCCAGCGTTGTCCAAAGACGCTTCCACAGTCATGTGGCCGGCATGACGCACACGGAACGCTGTTACCTACCCACCGAAGTGGTACCTATTTATCTACTTGCATTTGCATGCATTCGAATTGCTAGGTTGGCAAGAGCTGGGGCTAGTGCGGGAGCTCACTCCGACACGCGGGACTAGGGATTCGAACCTCCGAACTTGCGATCTTCCGATTGACAAGCCTGGTGTCTTACCCGCTGAGCCACCACACCCCTAGAGTCCTAAAGGTCACTAAAGTCTTAGGTGGAGAAGATGTACCCTTTGAATGCCCAGTTACTTTGAGCACCAGCACTGAGTTGCCTTTCAGTTCTTTCACACAGACACATTCTCACAACTTGATATCAGCAGTAGCAATACAGGAAAAAGTTGACTTTATTACCA
Organism: Charina bottae; assembly: GCA_023362775.1. Lineage (NCBI taxonomy): Eukaryota > Metazoa > Chordata > Lepidosauria > Squamata > Charinaidae > Charina > Charina bottae. The sequence goes on along the minus strand of JALMGJ010000001.1, from coordinate 72,924,907 downwards.
CTGCAAACAACTGGGAGTCAGAAATTCTTGCCTGTCTACTTCAAATTACTTACTAGTAAGTCCCATTCCATCTTCTGCCCACCCCTGTTTTATATACTCCATAGTTCAGAACTGTACAAACAACTAGAAAAATGTTTGAAAATTTTTGAAGAATAAAGTGCAATGCTGACATCACAGGATTTGAAAACGTCAGTTCTGTTAATTAGATTAGATTAATTTTTTCTCCAGCAGCATAATCCTACTCATTTAAGATATAATTCAAAGCGTCTTGTGCTATAGGTGTATTTATCAAGAATAGTCTATAGATAGAACATGGCACTCTTCATGCTAACATGTAGCCCATATATTGCTTCTAGTTTTGGGTATACCTTGTTATAGTTATTTATTACATTTATATCCTGCCACAATCTCACAATGCTCAGCAGTTTTTTTGTGTCAAGGTGAGATGCCCAAGTGTTACTGTATCTTGTGTCCAGAATAAAGTAAAGGTCCCCCCCGCACATTTGTGCAGTCGTGTCCGACTCTAGGGGCCGATGCTCATCTCCGTTTGTTAGCCGAAGAGCCAGCGTTGTCCGAAGACGCTTCCGTGGTCATGTGGCCGGCATGACGCGCGCGGAACGCTGTTATGTGTCCAGAATATATGCCTATAAATATATATGGATATTAAGGCACCATGCAGTATTTAGGTATTTCACAGACTGCAGCTGATGAAGGAAATCTGAAAACCTCAAGTGCATTATTGTAGGATTTTACTGTCTTTAACCAAATGACAAATACTTGCTTGGGATTTAAAAGAGAGAAGGGCAGACTTTTGCAGATTAAATGAATGCAGCAGGCCCAAGATAGCGCCAGCAGTGCATAAATAAAGAAGCTCAGTTAATTATCCTATCTTTATTCTCATCTGCAAATTTGTGGGGTAAGCAGCTGGTGAAGCTTCTCCTATGCTGATTTTTCTTAATGGGGTCTAAGAAACTTCTTTCAAACTAACATAATAACTGTTTTATGTGATCATGCAGAGTTTATTTTTTTTAATGTGCCATTTGTAGCTGTGAAATAGAGTTGTTTTGTTGTTAATAGCTCCAGAAGAAAACATGACAAATGCAGCAAACATCTGAGACCTGTTAAGACTATGCTACACATTCAATATAACATGTTTTGAGCAATTGCTCTTTGAGTTTTTTCCTTAGCAGCTATGTTATCAACCATGCTATTTGATATTGCTCCTTTTTCCTCAACAGCATCACCAAACAGACAACCTGTTATCAAATAATATTTTGTCTCTCATATCTTTCAGATGTATTAACCATCTTCACACAACAATTATGCTACCATTTCGTTGATTAATTTATTTCACTGTCTTCTCATTTTCTTATTTTTCTATAATGAGAGCTTGTTTACAGGGAAAAATATTGAGCTGCAAATTATCTAATGCTCATATATACACACTGGCCAGCATCATCCTACCATTCTCCAGCCGGGTGTCTTCCAAATGAGTTAAGAGAAAGGCTATCACTTCTATAATTCTCCTCTAGCAGAGTGTCCAGGTCCAGCACAACTAACAAACTGGAAATTCTGGAAAATTCAGACCCAACATATCTGAAAAGTGCCTAGAGTGGGCAGGCTGCCCTCACCAAACAAAAAGCAAATGTATACAGAAGAAGGTTGGATTTATTTCCTACTGCTCGTCTTGCCCGCCCTCAACTGTCTGAGTCTGCATCTTTTGAAGAAGCACATCTTTATCTATGCTACTAGCTCTGCAGATAAAGGCCTTGATTCAGAGACATATTTGCTGTAGCTTTATATTGCTTTTGGACAAGTCCCTACCCTAGGGTATTTAATTTACTGTTATCTAGTTTGCAAAGCCATTCACCACATTAAAAACAGCATGGTTCATTAAAACCCATAAACTTAATGGAATCAAACATAGATCAACAGCAGGGGGAACAGTTTCCTTTGAATCAAGCTCAATTCCTAGTAACTTCATGAACAGGTCCATGCAGTTTTCTAGGAAACTTACAGAAATGGTTCGCCAGTGCTGGCTTCCAGGATGGTTTTCAACTTCCCAGGCTACTTCCCAACTTCCCACCCTTCAGCTCCAGAAGTCTCCAAGTATCAAGCAGGCCTGATATGAGCAAACAAGGGTCTCATTTACAAAAATGACAGGGTAAAAATATTTTTATCTGCTTCCTCCCTGGTCTGTAGAAAGAGGCAAATGTCAGCAGCAACAAGATTTCCTGTGAGGAGGAATTTCCTTCCAAAATATGGGGGTGACTACTGAGATGACAGTGTTTCTCAGAAATGAATAACCTATCCACAGAAAGAGAGATTCTGAGTAAAGATGTTCTAGTGTCTGAGCATAAAGCATATTACTCCCCTGAGGGAATGCACTCCCAAAGATATTCAGAAGAGGGCTTTCACAGTTTAAAACAGGTTCTTAAATTGTGCATGGAAACATACAGATATCCAGTAAAATTGTTGGCATAATATTCTTCACCCACTAATCAAAACACAAGCAGCAGCCTATTGTACCAACGGAACCTTCAGTCTTCAATGGCATTCCCACATGGAGTGCATCACAAGGGCCTACTAAGGAATTCACCCATGTTTATTTTGACTCCAAACAATAGCAGAATCCCAGGCTGCAGTATATGTTTTCTTCTGTGCTTTTTGGAAATTCAGAGTCACAACCAGAAGTAATAATGGAGGGGTATTTTTTAGCACAATATCCAAACATATCAGGTATTCATAACTCTTAGTCCTTCAGATACTAGGCAGGATTCAAAAGGTTCAACTGTCTTGGATAAAAGGAAAACAAAGAACCTTAAGGAATTATATCTTTGCTAGATTAATGTCCTACATACTGCTCCCATAGAACTGCATTCCCAGATACTGTATGCCTGGGCAGTGATATTTTATGAAATCAGTTTAATGCTGGTTATCATATACAAGTGTCCATTAAAGATGGGGTAAGTCTTTTTTTTTTTTAGTGAAGGTTGAATTCCTGTGGAGATAGTGTTGGAAACACATTCCAAAAGTGGAAGGAGTAAAGCATGAAATATGTGGGGGTCAGATATTTTTCCTGATATTTCTCTCTTTCTTTTCCAAGAAGAAGGCTATCTGAAAGGTAAAGATAGCTCTTATCAGAGGTGTGAACTTTTGAAATTATCCAAGCCCTTGGGCTGCAGGTTACTCATCTCTGTCTTATATCATCAGGGGGCCAGATACTTTCCTGAGAGGAGTCAAATAATACAAGTTCAACCACTGCATCTTTATTCAAAAGACATCAAAGTAGTAAGAGAGAGAATAAACTTCTCTGATACTCCAAAGAGAATCTGCCAGCCATTGGGAGATGGAGGGTGGTGGTGGTAGAAACAACACAGATAATGTATCATTGACAATAACTGTCATATATGATGAAAGCGATGGCCACTGCAGACTTAACTTCAGCAATATTGGTATCCAAATAAACAAGGAAGGAAACGAAGATTCTGACACAAGCACTAGGAAATAATACAGAGCCAAACAATAAAGTTGCCTTCTTGCTTATATGTTATTATCTGGGTGGAGCTTTCCTCTTTAAAAAATTGTGTCAGTGTACCAATCTTCACATAGATAGCTACACTTGGTTTTCAATTGCTCTGCTGCAATATTTTTTAAATCACAAGTTTGATTGGATTTGCACTTTACTCGATGCCTGGTTTATATAGAATATTATGTCAGATGTGGATAGCCATAATAGCTGGATTCACAAATGCTAAGATAAAACATAAATCACACAAGCCACGCTATGATGTAATAAGATGGGGGAACTCAGTCTATGCAATAGACCTATTTGCCTTTTCTATGATGACTGCTTTTCATTGGCTGTCAGATGGCAAGATCTCAGCAGAAGGAGATAAATTTTAAATTTCCCTTATCGGATTCTCATTTTTATTGAGTCAATGAATTAACTATCTATTGTCCTTTTATCCCTTCCTCCTGTCTCAGCTGCAGAAGAAACTTTGCTTTGAACGTATGTTAAGGACAGTAAAAAATAAAACCCAGCCTATAAATAAATCAATTCATACATTCTGTATTGAGCCTAAATTCAGTGCTCAAGATTCAGAACACAAAATATCAGTAACAGAGTAGAAAAATATATATAAAATAAGCTGAATGATTTCCATAGTTTGAAGATATAAGCCTTTCTTTGTACAGAATTTGGCTTTTCATTGAACAGAATATGGTTGATACATGATCCTAAAGTAGCAGGGGTGCATATGTGTATATTTGGATGTTATTGCATATCAAAATCCTGTGTGGGGTCACAAGCAAAACAAGGTGCCACTTAGTCTACAGAACCTAACTGGCACCTAAACTTTAATACCTAAGCATCACTGCAAGAAGTTGGATGCTACCTTGCTATATAACCAGCTGGTCATGTAGTTAATATTAGGTCCAACTAATGACACAGGCTTATCACAACTGAAAAAGGAAATTGCACAGTGTCAGCTTGTGCAATTTTCCTCATAGATATTAACCCTTGGTTATGATAATTCTGAACCACTAGCTCAGGGCTTTCCAAAGTTTTTCCCGCGGCGACACACCGGCGTTGGTGTGTCGCCGCGGGAAAACCCGGAAGTGCGGCAGCACGCAAAAACCCGGAAGCACTGCTGCTGCTTTTGGGTTTTGCGCGCTGCAGTTGGTGTGTCACCGCAGGAAAACCCGGAAGCGCTGATGATGATGATGATGATGATGTTGATGACACTTTTGTGTCGCGACACACAGTTTGGAAAGCTCTGCACTAGCTGAACATGGAAATGGATGGGTACATGTTGTTGGTTACAGGGTTAAAATCTAATGGGAAAGGGTCTAACTGGGTGGGTCCAGGAAGTAGTCATTGCTCCTTTCAGTGAGAGAGGTAGGCTACCACCTTGCAGGAGGCAGACTCCCTCCTTGAACCCTGGGGCTTTGAATACTTATTAAAAAGTAAAGGTAAAGGTTCCCCCCCTGTAGTAACCTATGGCTGCGAGAGCTGGACCTTAAGGAAGGCTGGGCGAAGGAAGATAGATGCTTTTGAACTGTGGTGTTGGAGGAAAATTCTGAGAGTGCCTTGGACTGCAAGAAGATCAAACCAGTCCATACGCCAGGAAATAAAGCCAGACTGCTCACTTGAGGGAATGATATTAAAGGCAAAACTGAAGTACTTTGGCCACATAATGAGAAGACAGGATACCCTGGAGAAGATGCTGATGCTAGGGAAAGTGGAAGGCAAAAGGAAGAGGGGCCGACCAAGGGCAAGATGGATGGATGATATTCTGGAGGTGACGGACTCGACCTTGGGGGAGCTGGGGATGGTGACGGCCGACAGGAAGCTCTGGCGTGGGCTGGTCCATGAAGTCACGAAGAGTCGGAAGCGACTGAACGAATAAACAACAACAACAAAGGTTCCCCCCACACATTTGCAAACATTCCTTTCTTGGGCAAGATGCTTGAAACTGTGCTGACCATTTAGCTACAAGCATGCTTGGAAGAAGCCAATTAGCTAGAATATCTTCACCCTGGCTTTTCCCTGATCATAGTTCTCTTTCTACTGGGACAGAGATATGGGGAGGGCTACCATGGTGGTTTTTCTGGATCCCTGAACAGCCTTTGACATTACTGCTTATAAGATATTGAAGGAACATCTCAATGGGATGTTGGGAATTGGAAGCATAATATTATAGTGCTCTATTCCTACCTGTGGAACCACCACAATAAAGTAGTAGCAGGAGATTTCTGTTCAGTCCCACGGCTCTTGAATTAGGAGGGAATGTTCCTAAATGAAATACAGGCCACTTCTTGAATTTCTGGTCTTGAAAACCATGTATCCACAGTGTTTCCACCATATCTAGGTTACACTTCAGTTTGCTGGCTTCATCTAGCACCACCTCAAGGCAACGGTTGAGCACGTGATCCTGATTCAGGTGGAAAGGAGAGACAGAACAGAGTATCATCTGTAGACTTTGTCTACTTTAGTAGACTTTGTACTTCAAGCCTCCAGTTGATCATCCCCAGTGACTCTAGTGACTCTTTAAGCATGGCTGATTGTTTACTTAAGACTGTTATTGTTCTCTTTTAACCTCTCCTGGGCTCCTTTGTGAGAGGGAGTGGAACTGAATAATAACAATAACAACAACTGTGACCCCATAATATGTTGACTTGTCTACAGTTCTGAGTTCCCCACCCTGGCCTAATCATTTTGATGCCTGAGGAAAAGGAGAAAACAGCACTCCTCCCTGTCCCATGTACAGAAGCTGACTAGATGAGAATTAAGCCCTACTTCTATGCTCACAATGGGAGAGCATCCGGCACCACACTTGCAGATCGCAAGCTATCTTACGGGATGCAGGGAAATTACATGGACCTGTCATCTGATCAGTCTGCCCTCTAATATTTATCTCGTCTCCCTCACAGCATCTATCGCCCGATGCAGCCATCTCATTCAGCTGCATGGTAGGCCCTGCCCTGATAATAGTATCTCCCTACTTTACAGGACTGTAATAAGGATTACAGAGACAGCACACATTAAAGGCTTTTCTACCAGTCCAAAAAGCTCAGTTGCTAAGTATATGATTTCATGAACCCTTCAGCTCTCTGTCTGAAATAATGCCTCAGAGCCACCTCTTCTAGGGCCTCAGTGCCATCAGGTCACCATCACCAACCACATCACTGGGATTAGAGAGCAAGAAGTGACGATAATTCTCTTTCACAAGCAGCAGCTCCCCAAGCCACCCCATAACCCCAATTCCCTGCTGAGATAACAAGCCCCTTTTAAACAGCCAGGCCTTTTCTTTATTGCTTCCCCTATCGGATTACAGGCAGGCTGGGGGGGTGTGTTGGGGGGAAAGGATGCTATTTTTAGAAGCCTGTTTTCTAAAAATAGTTCAGAGATGTTTACAATTGCGTCACAAGAGGTAACTTTATCCCCTGTTTGGCCCCACGACCCCTCTTTTCCCCCCTCCTCCTCCGGAGGGGTCATTATAAAAGAGGGAGCCAAGGAGAGGATGTGGGGTCAGCAAGTTCAGACCCAGCCAGACAGCAAAGAGGTAAGAGATCCTTGGACTGGGGACAGGGTGGTGGTGCTGGTGGTAACACCTCAACACCAAAATATAAGGGTTTATCTATTATTATTATTATTATTATTATTATTATTATTATTATTACTATTATTTCAACAAGCCAAAAACTGTAAAAAAAAAAAAACCCCAAGTGCTTTAGGTGTTGGTCTCCTTGGCTCTTAATAACCGGATTTAGCCGGGTGATGGCAATCATTCTAGCTTCTTCCCTGCTCAGAGAAGCTCCTGTAGCTCCAAAGCAATTCAGACTCAGCAGGTCCACCCAGTGGCCAGCAGGAACGTTGAAATGATAGGATTCATTACTTGGCACCTTGGAAGGAAGTTCATAACTTGAATCCAAAGACCACCAAGTCCTGGAAATCCTGATCCATGGAAGGAGTAGACTGAGTGACATTGCCTTCCCATTTATGCATCTGGAAGGGGGTTCGGCTGAATCAAGACAAACAATCCCTTGGGTGGGCCAGGCTGCTGCTGTTCCTGCTGTTCCTGCTGTGGGGGTATCTTGGGCCACAGTTAATTTTTGAAATGGGAAATGCTGAGGCTCAAGTGTGTCTGGAAGTGGCATCTTTTGTTCTTTTCCCTAATCACAGATAGGCTCCCCACGATCACTTCAATGTAAAGATGTTCTTTATTACCTCTTCAAATGTTTTAGGGCCGACTTTTGGATTGAAAGCAATTGTACTGCTGAGCCATAGCACAGATTAACGCTGCTCTTGAATGGTGGAGTGTCTCAGAAATAGGTACTCTCTTTACCTAGGATTTCTACCTACTGTATATTCCTCGCAAGAAAGACTCTTTTTTCCACACCTCCCAAGGGTTCAGTGTCCTCTCCCAGACTCCCAAAGTAGCCCCTTGTTTTTGAATCTTGATGTAAGGTTCTGAAATATGAATCTGATTGGAGCTCCCCCCACCCCATTACCTAAGCAGAGAGAATCTTAGAAATCTGACAATTGCCTATTCCCTTAAAAGACTGGTACCCACTAGCTGGCCACTAAAAATTTGATTTTGGTATCAACACAACCTAATAAGAACTTGAAAGTCATTAAAAAAAAAACAGAAACAGTGGTTATGGGGGGAAAACTGTCAATCAATACAGAAGAATTATACAGAAACTGTTTATATTAAATCCTGAAATAGTAAGCCACAAAGGCCAAACAAGACATAATGCTAAAATGCCACTTTGGATTTTATATTTAATGTTTATATAGCTGATCATAAGGCGTACAACCAAAGTGGCAGTTTAGCGAGCGCCTGTCTGGGCACCAACCAACCAGCCTTGCCCTTTTTCACAACGGTCCATTCCTTTACCTGGATGGCTTTTCTATCCAACCCCTCTCAAACATCAGGATTCTCCAAAGCCATGGTACCTCTCGCTTATGCAGGAATGGAGCCATTTCATATATACTGTATAAACAACACAGAGAGAATGAGTTTGCAATTAGCTGAGGGCAGGCAAGGGGAAGTATTAACTCTCAACACACACACCCCAACACCCCCACACCCCAACGTGATCATTACAAATACTGCTCACCTGCTGCTGGTATTTATCCCTTGAGGGATGAGGATCTCATTGGCAACTATGAACATTGCAGTTCAGTAGTTTTAATAATAGCCATAATATTTATTTGTAGCGGTGCACCTTTCAACAAGGCGCATAACAGCCAACCAATTCAAAGGCAATTAAAATATCAGAATGTCAATGGCACCTAGTAAATACAAATCATTGCACAATACAATTACAAAAACATAACAGCCTTACAATCAGCAAAACCTGTTAAACATGAAATCTCATATCCTACCAAAACTGCTAATAAAAGACTGTAGCTTGAATCATGTCAACTGGATTTCTATTTTCTTAGTGGAAACGTTTCACTCCTTATCCAAGGAGCTTCTTCAGTCTGAGTAAAGTTAGTAAGGGAATCCTTAAATATGTTTCTAGGCTGGCTGTGTGACCTTGCACCTGGGGCTAGGTCATGGTTATTTTTGAGATGTTTGTTTCTAAGTCCCTTTATCATCTAAAGGAGGATCGTTAAGATTACCCTGCTGCTGTTGAGCTTGCGAAATGGTCTTAATCTTCCTAGGCACAGAAGACAAAGCAGGAAGGAAGATAGGGGAAAGGTTATGCCTGAGGCCCCCACCTCTATTCAAGGAAGGATTTTCCAAGTTGGCATGAATGGATTCCTTGACCCCTCTCTCAAACCACCTATCTTCTCTGTCTAAAATGTGAACATTAATGTCCTCAAATGAGTGTCCTTTTTCCTTTAGATGAAGATAAACTGCTGACTCTGGTCCTGTGGTGTTACTTCTCCTGTGTTGGGCCATCCTCCTGTACAACGGTTGTTTGGTTTCTCCAATGTAGAGTTCAGAGCACTCCTCACTGCACTGGATTGCATACACTACATTGCTTTCCTTGTGTTTTGGAGTTGAAACGTTTCCACTAAGAAAATAGAAATCCAGTTGACATGATTCAAGCTACAGACAATTCCACCTGGATGACTGAGAACCTTCATAGACATGCTAATAAAAGAGCTGAAATAAAGAATCTAAGTGGAGTAATTTTACAAGAGCCCTTATTAACCTGTTGTGTTGGGACTGTAACTTCTGGATTCCCCTCCACTATGCTGGGCTGCAAATTTCCCTGGTAGTAATCCCAATATACCTGGGGGGCAATAGGTTGGAGAAGGCTTACACGGTCTTTAAGTACTTAAATCCAGCAGGATTTATAATTGATAATTTGGTCTTGACATAGGGAAATTAAATGAAGATGAAACAGTATATACAATTTGAATCAGTTATATAAGATACATAAATCCTACTCCTGACTTATGGTTCTGAGTCAGATGAGTATATTTAACTAATAGTTTGGAGAGCATCTGTCCATCACAATGATTTACCGTCTCTATTCTCCTTGACCACAAATCTTTTCCCACTTGAACTGCTCTAAATTCTGCCTCATACCACTTTCAATGTTCATCACACTAACAAAAAGTTTCTCTGTGTTGAGGGGGACCTAGGAGAAGCACACTAACCACAGCCTCCCCCCTCGTGTTGCCCTGGGCATAGAGGTCAACCCAGTGTCCTGGAAAATCTGCGATCTGTAGGGATTCTCCATTGGAATCAGAATCCTAGAAAATCGGGATCTTTGGGACACTGGAAGTTCTTCACTCCTCTGCATGTGCTGAGCAAAGCAGTGGGCGAGGGTGGGTAGCTACCACCGGTCCTGCTCTTCTTAAACTCAGGTCTACTGTTGCTGATTTTCCAAATGCTGGGGTGGGGGTGGGCAGCTTTTTATCATCTTTCCAGAATGGCTTGATGGATAATCTTTGTTAACCTGGCACCATCCAGATGTGTTGGACTACAGTTGCAATTCTCCCTAGCTAGTGGTCATACCAATGGATAGGTGAGAGGAGGATTCCAGGTTAGAGGAGGCTGGGCATTTGACTGCATACAGAATTTGAAATGCTATTCCAGCCTTGAAGACTGTGGCTCCCTCTTGGGCAGTCTGATCACTCTCATTTGTTTCAATGATTTCTGTCCTTTTGCAGAACTATGACCATCTTGTGTGAAAACTGCAGCAAGCCAGTCCGAAGGCGAGAACGTCAGGTCTCTGCTCCTGTATCTGTCTCCAGGAGGAAGCTCTGTACCCCAAGGCCTTTCAGGTCAGAGAGATGATCTTGCTGTCCTTTCTTCCTACTGTGGTTTAGAAGAGGGGAAAGTTGTTTGTTGCAGGATCCCCAGCGGTGTCCAAGTGCTATGCTTTGGACACAATGGAGTCAGTATGACCACCAGGAATCTGGTGCCATTGCAATGTACTGTTTCCAAGGGCTTTGGTTTGCAATGGTTCTGTAGTCTTAGTCAGTCCAAAACAGAGCCGCTATGTTGCTAAGTGGATATTTAGAACATCTCCATTGTTTCTGGTACCAATTTACCCACAGAACCATCGTTTTCATTTATATCTTAAAATCATCTTCAGAGGCCCTACTCTTCAATGTTTTCATTACTCCTCTTAATTAGAGGAGGGTGTCTTTTTCAATCATGGGAACAGCCTTCGTAAAATATTGCCCAATGCCATCCTTTCGGCAAGGTCACCAACCAGTCTGGGTTTGTGGAGCTTGAGGTCCATCACATCTGGAGGGTACAAAGCAGTTGTTCCACTACCCTACCTCTGACTTCACTTTTTTTTACCTCTTTTTTGGAGTCTGTGTGTTTTCAGAGCTAAGTGAATATACTGTATTTCCATTTACCTAGATCTTTTTCTTCCTTAATAATTCCATTAAGTGTAGCGTCTCCATTTAAAAAAAATATCTGTGTTTCACTTTTTGGTGCTATAAGTTTTATTTATTTTTTTGCCATATTTGCCATTACTTTTGGCATGTATGATATCATATCCTTTAAAGTTATTTTTATCATTATTTATTGTAAACTATCCAAAGAATTTTCTTACCAGGGAACATTCAAATGCCATAAAATTTATTTATTTATTTATCAAACTTTTATCACCGCCCATCTCCCTCCTCAGGAGGGACTCTGGGCGGTTTACAACAAAATGGTCTATTAAAACAATAATCATAAAATGTAAATACAGTATATAAAATATAAATACAATTATTAAATAAGAATAAAATAAGAATAAAATCCAAGTGGCAGGAAGATCTAATACAGTCCATGTGTGTGAGGAGCATTCTAAGGCACTAGCCATCCCCAAGAGTAACTGTTCCCCTCTCGGCCCCAAGCAAGGTGGCAGAGCCAAGTTTTCAGGTTCCTCCGGAAGGCCAGGAGCGATGGGGCTAACCTCACCTCCGGGGGCAGGATGTTCCATAGGGTGGGAGCTACTGCAGAGAAGGCTCGTCTCCTGCACCCCGCCAGATGGAATTCTCTTACAGACGGGGTCTGCAACATGCCCTCTCTGCATGACCGGGTGGGACAGGTTGATGTATTGGGGACAAGGCAGTCCCTCAGGTAGCCTGGCCCCATGCCATGTAGGGCTTTAAAGGTGATAACCAACACCTTGAATTGGACCCGGAAGCAAACTGGTACCCAATGCAGCTCGCACAATAAGGGTGTTATATGTGCCGATCTAGGGGCACCAACGATAGCTCGCGCGGCCACATTCTGGACCAGCTGCAGCTTCCAGATACTCTTCAAGGATAGCCCCATGTAGAGTGCATTGCAATAATCTATATGGGAGATAACAAGGGCATGAGTGACTGTTCGAAGGGCCTCCCAATCCAGGAACGGGTGTAACTGGCGCACAACATGAAGTACTGATTGATTATGTGCCATCAACTTGATGTTAGCTCTTAGTGACTACAAAGATGGCCATTTCTTAGGATGAGCCATAAATTATATATAAGTTAAAATACATTTTAAATCAGCTTGTTAAATGCAATTATCTGAACCAAAAACTGGTGGACAACTGCGGCACAACTACCATACAACTTTTTAAAATAAAATATATTCAGAATGCCTCTTATTCAGGAAATCCTGCCCTATCCTGTTTCCTCAAAAGCCATTTCCTGATGTCTTTAGCAGTCCTCAATCAGAATATGAGGGTAGTAGCTTTCTCTTACTTTTGCTTCCTTGCAACTTGGAATCAGAGGCATGGTATCCTTGCTTTTGGAGAACCACAAACTTCCAATGTTGCAGAATTAATGCAGGCAAAGTATTGCTATCGGGAAATTAGCATGCACACCACATTGAGATGCTTCAGTAATTTTTCATTAAGCCTAGTCAGGTTCCTAGAGGGTCAGCAACTTCTTTAAATAACTAAAATTATTTAGGGCTTTAAAGATCAACCTGAGTTCTGTAAAATGAACATTAGCACTCAGTGCAACTGATGGACAAGTATAATGAGACCAGAATTACTGGACTCTGAAGTGGTACCATTCTGTACCAACTGTAATTTCTGGGCTCTTTTTAAAGGGTGTTTCCTTGCTGAGAACATTGTTATAACCTAATCTAGACTACAGAAAATAGATATATATCCCAAGATAGCAAACACTGGCTTAAAACAGGCATTCTGATCTCTGTGAGGAAAACAGGAAAATTCCACTGCTAAGATGAAGACAAAGAATACTTCATCAATCCTGCATGTATCATATAAACTATTTTTTTCCTATTTGATCTAATATTTTGCTATATGGAGATGTATGGAAATGTAATAGCTCAATCAATCAGCCAAGGGGTTGAGGTGCAGCCCTGGCACTAAGTCCCACTAAATGCAGTAGGACTTACTTCCAAGTAAACCTGCATAGGATTGTGCTAGAAGAGTCCCTTCTTTCCAAAACAGCACCCTATTGTTGCTAGGATTACTTCAGTGGCCAGATTTTTATGCCCACTGAGTAAACACTGCTCATAACAGCTTTATAGGATTAGCACAGCTGTTCCGGAGTGCCTGCAAATCAATTGCTTCCTCTTCTGAGACAAGGAGGCACGCTGGGCACTGAATGCCAGAAGCAGAGCAGAGGCTCAGTTATAACGGCTTCAGCCCTTCGCAAGCCAGGCCTGCCGCTGGCGGAGGGTCATCAGCAGGCCGCGGTTGGCTTGGGATTGCTAACAGATGACTACATGTGATGCCAAATGTTTGTAGGGCTGGCCTGAAGCGGTGAATTTGTCTGCCTACAGATAGGTAGATTCACTGCATCTTAATGGAACATTTCAGATCGATCTGTAAGGTTAGCCTAACAAGATCTCTCCAGTTGTTTCAAGAACTGACAGGATAACTAGCTTTTGGATATGGTTCTGTGGCAAAGAGGCTGCTCAGAGCTGATGCTGATCTTCTTGAAAAGGCATACTTAAACAGCTGTGACCAAACAGAGGGTTGTGCCATATAGAAATATATTTAAATATAGGAAGCTTTGAGTGCTTTTTAAGAAGAAAAGTTAGATCAAACTAATTTAAACAGAGAAGCTACACAACAGTCTGTTTCTAGTTTAGCCCCAGTTCCCATCAAGCCAGTATAGCTAAGAGCATTGTAACATGAAGAGGGTCTCGGGACCCACAGGAGTGGAACTGGGAGAATGCACTTGCCCTATAAGCTGTGGGTTGCCATGGGAAAAGGTTATGGGCTGAAATAGGTAGTGCTGAGGCAAAAACATGGGACCGGTCAGACCTCTAGTGACTACTAGAGGGAATATCCTCAGGGTGGAAAGTTGACTGGCCAATCAGAATTCTGAGTTTTGGTTATTATCCTCATCAACATTTATTTTTAAAGCACCTCAAATACATGAAGTTCTGGCTATCCATGGAGGAGCAGAGGCACCTGACTGCAGGCTTGTGATAACAATAATTAGCAGCCTGATCCATGCCCCAGCAAGGACTTGGATTAACTTAGTGGTGCACAATCAGCACTTTGCCTTAAACACAGCTGGATTTAGGCTCCCCACATTTTTTATTTAACTTTAAAAAAAACTGGCTGGAAAGCTGGGCTGACTGTACCTTACGAGTTCTGATACTTTAAGTTCTTTGCCTCCAATCCCTTGCACAAATTAATGGCTGCATGATGGTTGTCATGGGAACATTACCTACAATGGTGTGTTGCATACTGAATTTCCACACTGTATGGTCCATATTGGGCAACGCCAAATCCTCTCAAATCAGTCTGCTCCTTTTCTTCTTTCCCAAACTCTTTGCTGCTGTTGTTCCTTTATTGATCACCATTTTCTAAGGTCTTTTTAGAGTTCCTTTACAAAGAGAAATTGCAAAATACTGAACCAGAGAAAGTCATGATGAAATAAAAAACATTGGCTTTCTGAAAACCCAATGCTAGCTTACACCTGGAGAAAAGCTGTTTCCTCAACTGAACTGAGGATGACCAGATAATAATAGAGACAGACAGAGACAGACAGACAGACAGGCCTCCTATGCTTTTAGTCTTCATGTAGATGAAAGTTAGGTAGCGGATGGTGCCCTTTTTCTCAGCCCTGTGTGAAAGCTGCACACAATTATCCTGGTCAGGGACTCCTTTGTGTCCAGTTCCCCCTTTGTCAGACTCCTTTCACACCAACGGCCATTCTGCAGTTCCAGCTTGACCAGTTTTCCAACTATTAGATGAAGTGGAGCAAATGACATTGCCAAGAGAATCCTGTAGTACCCATTGCCTTGATTCCCAATTTGCCTCAATAACACCAGGCAAATTGCCTGGCTTCATATACCACACTAAGCCAAAAAAGTATTTTTTTATTGTAGCTTACTGTATGACAAGCATGCAACATTTTGGGGTTTTTTCCTGTGTTCCCTTAATGCTGCACTTTAGCTTCCCCTCCCCACAAAATTAGATCAACCCCCAAGCTGCTGGCTTACTGCAAGCTATTAAAAACAGAGCTATTTTGAAGAGCCTTTGAGATATGAATTAATGCCAGCAGTTTATAGATCTGTTTTTGTAAGGGTTGATTTACTTGCCTTTTTGTTTTTATTTTATTTTGTGTTTTATTGCATATTGATGGATGTATTGTAAACCTCTGAGGATATTTCTGTTTGCAGCAGGTATAAATCCAACAATAAATAAATACTGCCTTCATGTCAGCCCCAGCCTGAGTGAGACAGCCCTACGTCATTCTTTGGTGTGCTGCTCTTAAAGTAGTATTTCCCCTCTTTATTCTGTCATTGCTTGAGGACAGCCTGAAGATGTGCAACATCTGCTAGCCTTTGCCAGTCATTAGCTTGGAATGAAGTCAGAGGACTACAACAAGAAACCAAAGCAGTAGAGGTGGGATAGGGATCAGCAGTGGGGACAGAACATTTCATGCTGATACAGTTTTCCACAGACTCAAGGATGGGAGGAAAGCTATTCAAACCCTTTAATTCCCTTCTTCTGCTGGACTCATCTTCATCTGCTCTTCCCCACATCCAGGCTGGAACTCAGAAAGACTGAATGACTTGTTAGCTGTGTCCACATGACGTGCTGAACCATAACTCAGGCAAGCCCATTTTAGCCTGACACGCTATGCTTCTGGAACTCAGCCTGGGGGGTTAACGTATGATCCAATGCACAAACCCTGAGCACTGGGAAAATTGAGTAAATTTTGTTAGCTATGGGGTGAATGTGTCATGCAAGCCCAGTCAATAAGAATCATAAGGGGAGAACTTTGCCAATGCATCCACTGCAGCAGCTGCTTGGGGAAGAGGAGGTTTGCGTCCATGCATCATGCTAAGTTATGTGCTTTCTTTGGTGTTGGCTTATTGTGTTTATGAATCCAGCTAACTGTAGTGCATTTGACCTATTAGGGCTAAATAAGCCCCAAATGACATATGAACCCCATCTGTGACTCAAGAATTTAAGAGCCTTGCTAGATTTGATTAAAAGCTTGCATAGACTAAAAAGCTACCCATCCTGTTTCCCACAACAGCCCTCTGGATGGGAAGTAATGGAGCAACTAAGGCTGGACAAACAAATGATCTAGATGCTAATGCTGGAGCTGTGGCAAGGATTTTGGGGTGAGAAAGATGAGTGGCGGTTAGCTCTGGCTGAGCTGACACGCTCTGTCCCCTCACTGACCTGAAGCCTTGTCCCAGGAAAATTATTACTATTACTATTACTATTTATTTAATTTTTATCTCGCCTTTATTATTTTTATAAATAACTCAAGGTGGCAAACATACCCAATACTCCTTCCTCCTCCTATTTTCCCCACAACAACAACCCTGTGAGGTGAGCTGGGCTGAGAGAGAGTGAGTGGCCCAAGGTCACCCAGCCGGCTTTCATGCCTAAGGCGGGACTAGAACTCTCAGTCTCCTGGTTTCCCATTGGCTCCTTCCTAGGGCTGAGAGGGAGGGACTGGCCCAAGGTCACCCAGCCGGCTTTCATGCCTAAGGCGGGACTAGAACTCTCAGTCTCCTGGTTTCCCATTGGCTCCTTCCTAGGGCTGAGAGGGAGGGACTGGCCCAAGGTCACCCAGCCGGCTTTCATGCCTAAGGCGGGACTAGAACTCACAGACTCCTGGTTTCTAGCCCAGCACCTTAACCACTAGACCAAACTGGCTCTTTAAATGTGCAGCTACTTTAAGGAGTTGTTCCTAGGCGCTGTGTTTGCACTGCCTTGTGTTCCGAAGCCCCTTGTGAACAGCCCTAATAAACATCACAACTGATGCCCACTGATGACAGCCTTTTTTCATGAATTTATCAAATCCCTTTTTATACACCCATAGTGACCACAACTACATCTTGCGGCAGCCAATTCCATACTACTTCTTTTTGTCTGCTCAGAATTTCTCTCTCTCCGCTTCATTGGAGGACTTCATGGGAACCAGTCACTGGGCAGGATCAGCACTGCTAGTCTTCAAGTTCTCCCCAAATCATAGCGTACCCCTCCCTATTAAAAGAGACTTGCCAGTGAGCACTAAACTTCACTGACATTTTGTGAGCTCACTAGAAATGCTTAATCAGGACACAGGGCAATTTACAGGCAAAGGAGGTCAGTCTCAAAGAATAGATGTCTTATTACCATACAGAAGTTACCTACTGAAAAAAGCGTTGAAAGCTCTGTGCTGAACCTGCAATTTGATACATGTCTACCTTAGAGTAAGCCCTATATAATGTAACGGGAGCTATTTTTGAGTAAAACATGCACTAGATTCTGCTGTTAGGATAGTGATAAGGAAGACTTTCACACTTTTAAGTGAACAGAATATTTCTTTTAAAAAAAAGGCTTTTCAATAGTTACAGGATAGGAGAGTTATAATTAACATTCTGGTTTCATTTGTGAAAGCTGAATGACTTGCTCGAGGCCATGCAGCAAACTGATCACAGCTAAGTTGTATTCAGGGTTCTCAGACTAAGGAACATTTCAAATGTTAGTGAGTCCCTTGAGGATGCTGTTGAAAAGCTCTTGTATGTGGCAGTTACTGCACAGAGGATACCGTCGTTAAAAGCTGTTTCCTACCTGAGTAGGTCTGATCATGGGTAAGGCTTCGTACTACCCGTAACAGAAACACATGGTAATGGCATGGCCCATCTCTCAAACAGCTTGGTCCCAAATGTTTTAGGATGATGTTTGCCATTGTTTCATTGGCCATCCAGGCTAAAGCTATTGGGCCTTCGCTATAGAGAGTGAGCTGCTGGGCATCCTCCAACATTTTGATCCTGGGTCCCCATTCTAAATTTTGCATACCCTAACCACCTCCTCAGCTAGCGCTGGCCATCTATTTGGCAGATACATAGGAACATTCTTAGCATGCCTGATTCTGCTCTGATTTACAGTTTGACTGTGATTAAATTAGCTAAGGTAAGTTAATTTCAAGTATTACTTCAGGGCTACCCTTATCATTAAGTACAATGATACAGACACCTCAAGTGGCTGATGATAGCAACCAAGGAATAGTATGAGCCGTGTGACTTGCCTTCCACTGCATAATCTGGCCTGCTGTTTCCTAAGGCAGTGGATTTTGTTTCATCGTTCAGACTGAAATGCTAGGAAACTGAACACATGGGAAGGTTGCAAATGGGTGAGGGAGGACAAATAAAAGCCTTGCCTGGTCAAAATAAACACAGACATTCCTCTTGAAAGCTCTTCCCAGCTCATGAAGACTTGGGTGTGCATGCATGTACACACAGCCTCTCCACTTTTCCCATTACCTTTCCAGTCTCTTTTTGATGATTTAACTCACCCAGCTGGAAAAAAAAAAGGAACAAGGTGTCACTGAAAGATGACAACATAGTTCTGAGGTGGGAAATACGCTTTTGGAATTTTCCCCCTTAATTCCCACATAAAAATATGGTTATGTGAAAGCCATTTTGCCATGCAAATTGCCATTCATAAGATTAGTTAATCATCATGTCACCCCAAAGGGGAAACCCATAGTGAAGAATGGAATAATGTCCAGAATAAATAAATGTGCTTCCTACCTTGGCACAGGACCGTAATGTGAAAACTGCAGAGGTTGACTATGTGTAAATCAGACCCTCTAATCCAGTGTTTCTCAAACTCAGCAACTTTAAGATGTGTGGACTTCATCTCCCAGAATTCCCCAGCTAGCATGTGGAATTCTGGGAATTGAAGTCCACACATCTTAAAGTTGCTGAGGTTGACAAACATTGCTCTAATCTACTGGCAGTATCAGGAAACATATTTTAAAGGGGTAGAAATAGGAGAGGAACAGATGTGTAGCTGGCTCATACCTTTGTACTCTTGCAGATCAACAAAAGGTGCCTCCAAGGCTCGTCGGGATCAGATCAATGTTGAGCTGCAGACTCTTCGCTCTCTCCTGCCCATCTCAGAGCAAGAGAAGGAACAACTTTCATATCTCCACACCATGGCTCTGGTCTGCTTCCATATACGAGAGACTCAACTTTTTCCTTCTGGTAAAAAAAACAAGTCTCTTGCTCTAACTTTTCTAATGAATGCCAGCTTTAGCCATAATCAAATCATATTTCTCTAAGCATCAAGTGACCTTCGTGTAAATGTTAAGGCAATGGGCTAGAAACCAGGAGACTGAGAGTTCTAGTCCCGCCTTAGACATGAAAGCCGGCTGGGTGACCTTGGGCCAGTCACTCTCTCTCGGCCCAACTCACCTCACAGGGTTGTTGCTGTGGGGAAAATAGGAGGAGGGAGGAGTATTAGGTATGTTCGCCGCCTGAAGTTATTTATAAAAAAAATAATAAAGGCGGGATAATAAATAAATAAATAAATCAACTGCAGGAAGAAACAAACAAATATTCAATATGGAACATACACCATATTATATTCTACAGTTTTTCACATATATTGAGATGTGACCAGTGGCCACAGAGGCAGTTTATCAGCCTGTATTCAGAAACATAGCTAAGATTGTGAAGGGTTCATGTGTTGATTTTTTGGGGGGAGTGGAAGAGTAGTAGTGACTATTTGTGTGAATGCACTTTAGAAATTACAGGTAAGTAAAGAAGTCTTTACTGTTCCTGAAAATAGAAAGTGGCGAGTCATCACTTACCTTCAAGCCATGATTATTACCATGTGACATCCTCCCAGTTCTGCTTGCTGAAAACCTGAATCCATCCCATCTCCTGCAGAATTTAGATCTGTATTTGAAAATGTCCACCCACAGACATGGAAAACAAGGGAAATGCTGAGAGATTTGTAGTCAAATGCACTGCTGGCCAATCCAGGTTTGCTTCGTATGTACCTTGTAGGTTCCCTAAGATGTATGTGGTTTGTTTTCTCTTGGATTCACACATTGTGTGAATCCAGTCATTGTGGTTTGTAAACCAGAGTTTATAATTTAGCATGATATATAAATCATCATGGCTTCTTTAGCCAAATTTAGTTAAAGCATACTATGATTTAGTGTAATATCCATTCCCAATATTTAGAGCAACTGGGGAGGATATTGCTATGACTGCAAGATGCCACAGCCAGGGGGCAACTGTTCATCCTGTAGCTCCAGAGGAAAGGATACAAACAGTTTCCGCTGGAGCTTCCCAAGCCCTGTGGCATCTTTCTATGGGCCCTGCTTAGATTAGCCTTAGACACTTAACTCTTTTTCACTTCTGTTGCCAAGACAGGTGTCCTTCCACTTTTGGTTTTTTTTTTTTTTTTTGGTATCTAAATGCAGGAATGTGCATTTATCCCTGTTGAACTTTATCCAAGCTCTGTCAAAATCAGGCCGATTTTTTATTCTACCATCTCTTGTAGTTCTCCTAGATCACCAATTTGATAAGCATTTGATTCATAATTCACACCATGTCTTTGATAATTCTGCCCCCAAATGCCTGTAAGTCTGCAGGTTACTTCAGAATGTCAAATCTTTCCTGTCTAGCACAGATTGCCCCAAGGATAGTAACAGCTGTGACCAATCTACAGCACAGTCATTTGACTCCTATCTTATTAGCCATTCTGGGAGTGCAGCCTGATCCAAAGAGATCCCAGAATACTGTGCCTGCATTAGATGTCCTGGGATCTAATTACTCAGATGGGATCAATAGGGATCAACATCTATCTACACTAGCTAAGCTAACATCCCTTTTTATCTTATGATTCCTTGTGATTTACTGTCATTTTATCATAACTGAAGCAACCTGCAGCTGTTGTGGACTGAGAGGATTTATATTTCTACTGTATTGTGAATCAAATCCCCTCCCTTTATATACTTTGTCACTGCTATAAAACAATACAATTCATCTGGACATTATGGAAACCTTAACAGTGGCATCTGCGGGGAGGGGGGAGAGAGTGGGTGTCCCAGCTGACAAGATGGTGGACACTGTGTCTCGATCTAAGCTCTCCTTTGCATGCACGACACCAACATACCATCTTGCCTGTTTTTACTCTGCACCTCCTCTGCCCCCATATGGACACTTCTGTCCTCTAAATCTGTTTGCAGAGGGATCTCCAATCTGCACCTATCGGTGGAGTCTTCCTCACAACATGTGAGGTTAACTTCAACAGTTTGCTTCATTCTAGAGCAGTGCTTTCCAAAGTCCCACCGTTGGTGACACACTAACGGTGGTGGCACAGGGGCGCGCACGGCGGCGTCCACAGTGGCGGCCTCGTGTTTCATGCTATAACCGGGAAGCGCTGATGGGGTGCCGCTGCTGTCGCCACCACCACACACACCACTGCCGTTGCTGCGCGCGCCGCCGCAGAAGCGGCGCCACCGCACCATCAGCACTTCCGGGTTTTGTCGCGACACACAGTTTGGAAAGCTATGTTCTAGAGGGTAACCTTAGGATTGGATGTTTATGACTCTGGGGAGGAGCTGCCTGCAGCCTCTGGGTTGCATGCATGTCTTCTGCAATTCTCTGAGGCCCCATTCCACACCTCGCAATGCTTCACCGAGTTTTGGTGGCCCAGTTGACTCCCTGAAGTCAGCCTGTAACAAACAGACTAGGTAGCATTTCAGCCTGAAACAGTAGGAAACGAAAGTGGGAGAGATTTTTCATCATCATCATCATCATCATCATCATCATCATCATCATCATCTTCTCCACTTTTACAACATAGCTCCACCTACTTTTACATTTGAGTGCAGGTTTTGGCTGCAAAAGGGGGCGTGGTGGCTCAGCGGGTAAGACGCCAGGCTTGTCAATCGGAAGATCGCAAGTTCAGAGGTTCGAATCCCTAGCCCCGCATGACGGAGTGAGCTCCCGCACTCGCCGCAGCTCTTGCCAACCTAGCAATTCGAAAGCATGCAAAGGCAAGTAGATGAATAGGTACCACTTTGGTGGGTAGGCAACAGCGTTCCACGTGCGTCATGCGGCCACATGACCGTGGAAGCGTCTTCGGACAACGCTGGCTCTTCGGCTAACAAACGGAGATGAGCACCGGCCCCTAGAGTCGGACACGACTGCATAAATGTGCGGGGGGAACCTTTACCTTTACCTTTGGCTGCAAAACCAAATGAAGTACAACCTTTGGCGAGTAACAAGGTTCCCTACCCCACTAAACCTTTTAAACCTTTGGAGGGTTTAAAACTCTTCATGTATATTTTTCAGGCCAGCATTTGCTATTCCAAAGAGATATCCTTGTAGTGTTTTCATCATTATTTTTTATTTTTTTTAAGCCAGTCACTGAAATATTACATGTACATCCTACTGATTATAGGTTTGCACTTGCAATTTTAATATACCTGTTTGTATATATGTATGAAAGGGGACGTGATGGCTCAGCGGTTAAGACGCCAGGCTTGTCGATCGGAAGGTCACAAGGTCAGCAGTTCGACACCCGAGCACCGTGTGACGGAGTGAGCTCCCACACTCGCCCCAGCTCTTGCCAACCTAGCAATTCGAAAGCATGCAAATGCACGTAGATAAATAGGTACCACTTCAGTGGGTAGGTAACAGCGTTCCGCACGCGTCATGCTGGCCACATGACTGCGGAAGCATCTTCGGACAACGTTGGCTCTTTGGCTAACAAACAGAGATGAGCACCGGCCCCTAGAGTCGGACACGACTGTGCGGGGGAACCTTTACCTTATATATGTATGTATGATCAGGAAATGAAAGTAGAGAAAAGAGTTACTGTATGCTCCCATCCTTCAAATAATGCAGCTCCAATCTGATCCCCATGTCTCACCAATGGCTGGTGCTGTTTGAAGTTTTTTTTAAAAAAACTTCAATAAATTCCAAACATAGATCTACATTGTGTCTAATTTGCACCCTTATTTGTGCTTAAGGGAAGCATAGAATAGGCCATAAAGAGCAGCCATGCTATATGCAACAGCTGGCTTTATCAACTCCTACATATTTTCCATCATGCTCTTGCCTCCCCAAAGGTGTCTTTTACCTGCAGACCTTTTCCTGTTTTCCCTTTTATTTTAATTTTTTTTTCTTTTGAGGATCAGAGCATAAACTAACATGCCCTTGGTTTCATTTTAAATTCTTCTGGTATCTATATTTTTGCAATACCTTTAGATAACAAGGGAAAGTGAAAGACATAGTGACCTTCATATTCTGTCATAATTATGTTCAAAGATGGACAGATTGTGTTTTGCTCAGTGCATTTCCTGAAATATGTTTCTTTCCAATCTATAATATGAGGAAAGAGCTCATTTGGCAGAAAACAAGCCAGACTTGCATCAGTTTCACTACAACTGATCCTGTGGGAGAGAAATGCACTGTTACAGTCTCAATTAGTAAGACCGATTAAGCAGCAGGCTGGGAAGGAAGCCTCAGATACAGTTTAATGGACTAAATGCCACTCTACATGCTACATTTGTACTCTACATCAGGGGTACCCAACCTTTTTAGCACCAGGGACCGGTCGTGGAAGACAATTTTTCCACGGACCGGGGTGGGGTGGGGCAGGATTTGCAGGCGGGAGCCAATCGCGCGGACCAGGGGGTGGGGTTTGCAGGCGGGAGCCAATCGCATGGACCACCACTGCTCACCTACTGTGCGGCCCACTTCCTAACAGGCAACAGGTTGGGGACCCCTGCTCTACACTACAACTATGTTTGCAGCTGTTTAAAAAAGTGTCTGGCTGTGAAACAATGATGTTCTGCCATCATTACAGTTTTTCAATGGGAATTTATACACCCGAAGAATGTCTTGATGGCCAGGGATGGGCTGGGAGAAGGGAGGCAATACACTTTTGCTGTAGGTGACTAGGATGTCAAGGAAGGAGAATGACTTTCTTTGAAAGGCTTATACTTAGTTTTAACCAGTGTTTCTCAACCTCAGCAACTTTAAGATGTGTGGACTTCAACTCCCAGGGTTTCCCCTTAAACAAAGCAGAAAGGAGAAAGCAGCAAGGTGGACTTGAGGAAAGATAGCGATTATTCTTTCACAGGATTTCCACAACATGCTAAGCTAAAATGCAATTAGTTAATTTATGGTGCAATGTGGTGGTACAAGATCAGGCAATTGGCTTAATTCAGTAAGCTGTAGTTCAGTTGACCATGAATAAGTGATAGGTGAACATTTGCCTTGCGCTCCAACTAACTTAAAGACAGTGTCTTCCTAATACTTCTGTCACAGGTTCGTTTGATACCCAAGGGTTGTCTACTTAGACCAGGGGTGGGGAACCTTTTTCTGCCAAGGGCCATTTGGATATTTATAACTGGGGACCGGAGGGGTGGGGGGCAGGGTTTACGGGATTTCCACAGACCGGGGGGCGGGGTCTGCAGGCGGGAGCCAATTGTGTGCACTGGGGGGCGGGGTTTGCGGGCGGGAGCCAATTGCGTGGAAGGGGGTGGGGTTTGCGGGCAGGAGCCCCGCGGGCCTGACGTTCCCCACCCCTGACTTAGACTCACTCAGATGTTTCCCAATGAGACACTGCACACGAAAATTGTTGTTCTCTATTGGGGGTTAGTTTACTTAGAAATCCACCAGTTACAGTATAAAAGTGTTCTTTTTACCCAGGTGACCAATTAATACAATTTCCAACTAGCCTATATTACTATCACTATTATTACTGTAAACTATGTCTATTCTAACTAATACATATAGGTTACTATTCTATTACTATAACTATTAAACACTACTACTAACTCCAGGATACAATGCTTCTCTAAAAGGACAAGGTCTCACTTGCTCCAGATTTTCCACAAACCTTTACTGCTGCACTCTCCCTCGCTTTCTCCTGTGGACTGTCTCTCCCACACACCCTCACAGCTGATCCAAACACAGGGCTTTTTAACCATCTCCCTGCCGTCCTGAGGCTGAGGGGTTTTTGGAGCAAAGGGGAGGAATGCTATCCCAGCTGCCTGCAATTTAGGGCACAGCCCGTCCTTCCACATTCTCCTTCCAAGATCCTTCCATAAAGCCTTTTTGATAAAATCCACACCTAGATCTCCTACTAACTCTGTATCATAAACCTGAAGAAGTACTTATCTTGGTCAACCCAGTTTTCTCCCTTTGTGATGATTCCTATTCTGCCTAATGAGGCTTAAGAGTAAGCCCCTATTTTCCAAACTGCAAGCACTATGAAAGAAATGACAACTTTGAATCTTTTTTCCAAGTACAACTGAACAACTTCGAAGGTTTCCAGACTCCAAACTGTTCTCATTTCTGCCATCCTGCACTGACTCTCAATGTATGGAAAATTATGACGGGATAAGTCTGGAGGGATCTGTTTCCCATTTCTTGTTTAGATAAGACACATTAATTGTATCTTTATTTAGGGTAGCCCTACTCTTCACAAAAGGGGGCATGGTGGCTCAGCGGGTAAGATGCCAGGCTTGTCGATCGGAAGATTGCAAATTCGGAGGTTCGAATCCCTAGCCCCGCGTGACAGAGTGAGCTCCTGCACTAGCCCCAGCTCTTGCCAACCTAGCAATTCGAAAGCATGCAAATATAAGTAGATTAATAGGTACCACTTCGGTGGGTAGGTAACAGCATTCCACATGCATCATGCCGGCCACATGACCGTGGAAGCGTCTTCGGACAACGCTTGCTCTTCGGCTAACAAACGGAGATGAGCACCGGCCCCTAGAGTCGGACACGACTGCACAAATGTGCGGGGGGAACATTTACCTTTACTCTTCACAAAACAGTGTGATTCTCTGGACTACCATATTTGGGCTGCAAAAATCCCCCAAGCCACTAGCTGGCAGCAAAGAACTAGTGTCTTTGCATCTCTTTGGTGCCACTTAGTGGCCATACCGATGTTTGCAGTGCAGAAATGACAGCCCGAGCAGATGCCTGCTTTTACATGCATTTTCTTCCACAAGCAGATAAAGTATGAATGATCTAGCTACATGTTTTAAAGTCCATGTACACACAATGGGGAACCTATATGCAAACAGAATCTCGAGGTATATTATCGACACTTCAGGCCTGAACTAATTTCAGGTATGGGGGGGCTCTTGGCATCTGCCCCAAGAACTCACCCCCCACCTGATATGGTGGGCCCTTCCGTAAGTTCCACTATCATGTGAGCAAATAAATACTTTCCGTTAAACAAGGAAACTTTTGTACTAACATGGAGCTCTGCTACAAGGAGACCCGAGAGGAACTGTGCAGAAATTAAAGTGGCAGAAAAGAGTGACAGTTTTCTGGGTTCCTGTATTGGGCACAAGAGCTGTGGGAGAACCACCAGGCCAGAGGCCTCCGCAGGGGGCTCAAGGGAGGCAAATGACAAAATGAACATTGTGCCATTGCAATGCAAGTTCTGCCCTTTTGTAGTGCATTGTGATGTCACACACATTTTTGAAAGGGGAGGGATATATGATGCTTGTTTTGTCACTTTGAAAAAAAGCATCAGATCCTGCAGATGCTTGTGCACCAGGCCTAGATGGCTATTGCTGGTGTTTTGAGTTGGTAAAAAGTCCCGTCTTGAGCCCTCCTCACATTCAGCTGGTTTGCAACTGCCTGCTGCGGCCGCCACTTCTCTACTGTATGCTTTCTTGCTGGAGGCTCCATAGCAGTTATGTTGCTGTGTAAATGCAGAGCCGTTCACTAACTGGGTTTCTATGTTGTACTAAACTATAAAGTGGTTTGTTTGCTTTTGACTCAGTTTGGTATGTAAATCTATTCAGTTCGGTATGTAAATCTATTCATGGCTTTTTAATCAGCCACAGTTGACTGGGATTGCAGATCACAGTAACTAATAAACCCAGGTTTATAAATTACAATGCCTGGGTTCATACAACATGCTAGGCCAAAGCAAACCATATTATGGCCTAGTTTGCTGTAGTGTGAACTCAAAATGCCCTACTCAACAAACCACAATTAGTAAATCATGGTTTTGTATGATGTGTGAACTCAGTCTCAGATTCTGATTTTTTTAGGGAGGGATCAGCTCTTTTTAAAGTAGGCTACTGACACAAGGATAGGCAGGAAATCACTGCTTTGTTCAAGGTACAGTTTCACCCGAAGATGCCAGCAGAATTCATGTACCACTCTCTTGTTTTCCCAGGCTCACATCAAATGACACCCAAGGAACCACCTTTTGCTGCTGCTGCTGCTGCGACTGCAGATCCAGAACTGGTGCATTCGCTCTCGGGGTTCATTCTGGCTCTCACTGCGAAGGGCAAACTGGCCTATATCTCTGAGAATGTACTGCATTTCCTTGGGTTTTCTGTGGTAAGCAGCGATATTGCAGAGGGTGAGGCAACCCAATAGGCCTTGTACTCTGCATGGACTTTAGAGATTAGACTTGGAAGGAATATAATGGAAGTTTCCATTCTGCTGCTAGTCCATTTAGTGTAACAGTAGTTTAAGAATGAATGTAAGATCCTTTCTAGCCCAGCTGCTCAATATTCTTTAAACACAAATGGGTCGGATTTCTGCCTGCAAACTATGTTCGTTATTGTTAGCAACCATTAAATGTTAGAGTACCATTTGCTTCCAAACCCTGAAGCTTTTGTTAGAACCCTGCAGGACCCAAATACCTTTCTAAAGTTGCCTAACTTCCAGGCCCGCGTTTTCAGACTGAAATAGCCCTTATTCCTAACATATTCCTAGGGCTAAAGATCATTGCAAATAAGATGTTTTATCATATATTTTTCCCAGGTAGAACTTCTAGCACGAGGCAACTCCATCTTCGACCTCCTGAACAGCACAGCAAGCCGGATCATGCAAGAGAAGCTCTGCTTTGCCCATCAGCATCCAGGCACCGGTGAGGACAAGAAAGGGTTGGAAAAAGGTCTTTCCGGCTAGGGGGTAACTGATCCTTTTCCCGAGATAGCAAGTTTTTCCTCATTACTGAGTTAAAGTGCTCTCCATCTATTCTTGAGCTGGCAAAAAACAATGCTGGCATAAAATTTGCTGCCCATTGCCAGTCTGTATGCTGCTTCTGCTGCATCGATTCTGAGTCTTGATTTGCATGTTACAGTAATAATATGGTCTGTATAATTTTGGCTGAGCAGCGGAGTTCCCAAACTGTGGGTTGGAACCTTTCCAGGGGATTGCAGGCAGCTTAGAGATGAACCACTAACTCACACTGAGCTTTGTTCCCTTCTTTGCTTGTGCAAGACAATTGTAGGCTGGCCCAGACTAAGTGGGAATACATTTTGACAGTGCTCCCGCCTTGCCTCTATAGCCAAAGCTGGAGGGTTGTTAAAGCTTACTCCGAGCTTCACTCTTCGTTTGCCAGCACAAGCCAACAGTGGGCGGCTGTGGTGCCAAAAAGTTTAAGAAACCCGATGACACATAGATGCAAATACAATTATTAACCTGTCCAACTTTAATCCTAGTGAAATCAATAGTTTTATCTGTGGTGGGGACAGGGCTGGCTCTAGGCTGAGGCTGAGTAGGCACTTTTGGCCGAGGGTGCCGAAACCAAAACCTCTCCTTCTGAATCGTTCTAAAAATGCAACGCTTTGCATTGGTGGGAGGTGGCACCATCAGTTCATATAGTCCAGGAGCGCCATACACCCTTGAGCCAGCACCGGGTTGGGACGCAAGTTCATTTGTCATATTAGGAGGTTGTGATGCCACAAAGTTTGAGAACCCCTGGCTTAGTGTATTGTATGAGTCCAACCAACGGAGCTTTATTCAATTAACTGGCTAAACAAACTGTATCCCTAACTCTGGTTTGAAGATGCCTCATTAACTATTCCTTAAGGACACTTCTATCGGATGCAGCTTCCTCTCCTCCCCGGCCCACAGCAGAAGACAGCTATCTTGAGTTTTTCTGATGTGATATGGAAATAGTCTTTTCCACTTTCTGTGGTGGAGTGCGTCTCCGAACAGGGTGGTGGTGGTGATGGTGGTGACTACAGTAACGCAGCTGGTTCTCAGGAAGGAGGGAGCACATTCCAAGGAGGGGGGCCAGATAAGAGGAAACACAGTCCAGGGTTGGAATGTGGGAAGACTAAGAGGTTCAGGCTAGCCACACCCTAGAGCCATCCTGGTTTTTTCCCTTTAGGTTAGGTAGAGTAGCTTTAGTCTGGCAAGATTCTATCTATATGGTGTGAGCAAATAAAGAACTGAAGTTTGGCTGAAGTGATTGTCGTTCTTGGGTTGGGTTGGGCCTGACATCTTCTCCCGACACCAGCGTTGCTTTATGCATGATTAATGTTACCTCTGCAGCGATCAGGGTGATGAAGAGGCAGGGAATGGAATCTGCCCAGTTCCTTTTGACTGCTTTTGGCTGCTGTGGACACACCCACTTCTCTCCCATTCACTCCATGGCCATTTTGGTTTGTGCTGCTAGAAGACATGACATGACATGACATGACATGACATGACATGACATGACATGACATGAGCAGCAGCACCAAGATCGCTTGAGAAAGTGGTAGACTAGAACCTCTCTAGAGCCAACTCCCTATCAGTTGGGCATTTATAGGTTTGGTGGACAGGGGTACACAGAAGGAGACTCCTCGAAGATTGTCAAAACAATACAATCGGGCGTACCCTTGAAATGGTGAACTGCACCAGCTAATCCTTCTAACACCAAATCAAACCACAGCTCTGGACACGAAATCATCATCATCAACAGAAGCTGTACTTGTATTTAAAGGTACTAACAGATGGCTAAACATGCCACTCTAGCCGTCTATCAAAACTGGCCTCTTCAACCCCAGTCCTGTTAGGTGAGCAAAATGGTGGATATTTTTTCTACAGGCTGAGAAAACGTCTGATGGTTATATCTTAATGTGCCTACAATAAACTATTATTCCTGATGTGTAAATCCAGTCTACATGTAATCATGGGTGGCTGCAGGAGGAGCAAATATTTAAATGAGGTTGTGGTCTTGTGCAAAGGAAGAGGAGAAATCTGCTAAATTTTATCTATTCTAGGTATTCTCCCACTCAGAAATTGTACTTCCTTATTTTTGTTTTACCTATAGCAGTGTTTCTCAACCTTGGCAACTTGAAGATGTGTGGATTTCAACTTCCAGAATTTTGGCTGCTGTGGACACACCCACTTCTCTCCCATTCACTCCATGGCCATTTTGGTTTGTGCTGCTAGAAGACATGACATGACATGACATGACATGACATGACATGACATGACATGAATTCTGGGAGTTGAAGTCCACACATCTTCAAGCTGCCAAGGTTGAGGAACACTGACCTATAGAGAAAAATATATGGGTATCAGCATTCCAGTATGTTTTAGAAAGGGGAGATTTCAACTGCTGGGCAATAAGAAAACATCTTAAATGTTTTTACAACATATTGTGTTATATACAAGCAATAATATAAAAAGCAAAATCTTTAAAAGACCCTGTAAATAACTTGCAGCATTTTCCCCCTTAAGTTACTACTATAGTTCAAAAAATGTTAATCCTTTGCTTCATTTTTTTGCTTCCTTAAAAAAAGTTATGCTAATTTGCAGCATAATCTCATCCAGAGTCATGTATATGAGATGGGTGGCTATATAAATTTGAATAATAAAATAAATAAATAATCTAAAATCACAAAAGCTTGAAGCAACACCCTTATGTAATTATTTTTTCTAATCTAGGCCAACAATCTGAATGCACCATTTTACTTGGAAAAATGTGTAAATAGGTACAGTATTAAGAGGTTGGGCCAGCAACCAGAATAATAAAGACTAGGTAAAATGAGATGCATAGAATTATAGTAAATTTTAAAGCTAATTAGAAAGATATCATAACCTGCTCTTGCGCTCCTTAAGCAGCTTGATGTTTAGAAATGTTGTCAGCCATGAATGTGAGAGAAAAGGTTCGTTTCATACATTATGCTAAGTTGTGACTTGTTTATTGAATAGTCTATGACTGAGTTCACACAACCCATTAAACCAAAACTAAACAAATCACATTACAGTTTACATAATTACACTTTATCCTGCACTGCAAATTTCAATCTGACTTTAAGGTGCAAGTATCCTTCTCTTTTTTACTACTGCAGAAATTGAGTTCATCACTGAAATGTGTACCTCAAGAGCCTTTCGGGTTAAGTACGGAAGGAACCGTCCAATAGTCATGCGGGGCAGATTTCTCCCGCTTGACACACAGTTGACTTCTACCTCTCCTGCATTGACTTTTGTTGCTTTCTGTGCTCCCGTCCCTCATGTGTTTGAAGAAGGGGACAATCCTTCCCACAACTCCACTTTCCAGAGCCAGCATACATTGGATATGAAGATTGCTGAGATGACTGAAAAGTAAGGAAAAATATTTTTTTCTGTATCTACTTGGAGATGATGTGGATAAAATGGGCAAATGACCAGAAGAGGGAAATCTGCCCTATGTTTTAGCTTGCATTCATTTAGCAGGTAAAGTTTTTTGTAGCATGAAGACCTGGTAATACATGATGATCACAAATTGTTAAATGAGGACTTCCGGTGGGGACAATGGCGTCTTGAGCTGGTTTTTTCCGCTGTCTGCGGACTGACCTGTCAGAGTGGCTTTTTTTCTTGGGCTCAGGCAGGCTTCCTTGGAGCCCAGAAGCGTTCTCCGAATTAAGGAGAACCCCAGGAATCACCCCATGTGTTCTCCGGACAGCTGGTCACAGCCAGAAGACCGCAAAATGGCATTTCACGAACAACTGGTAAGCGATCAGCTGGGAGGCGGGGCCGTCATTTTCTTCCCAAGCCGCTCTGAAGCCAAAATGGACCTTAAAGCTGCCCAACCCATTTCTATATCACTAAGTTTGTTTTGTTTGAAATTTACCAAAGAGAGGCTTTCTACAACAAAGAAATGCGGAATCTCTTGGTGACTCATTATTTTTGAAAATTATTAACTTGGTAATTTGGCTTTTTGTATATAATTTGTTAAATTGAGATTTAAAGAATTTTAGTTTTTTTATTGTTTTTTTAATTAAAGCGATTTTTGAGGAATATAAAACTTTCTCTTCTTCGCTGAATCTGCGGATTGGAGTCCTGATCTATTTGCTTTCACTTTCCCATGGGAATGCTGTTTGGTATTACTTTTTATTTTCCTGATTGGCCATACCAGAGATAAAAAGGCTGGAGAGTGTTCAGTTACAGCATTGACTTTACCTTCCTTAGGCACTAGAGGGTGCCATAATCTATCTTACTGTTAAGAACTATGGAGGAAATTAATTTGATATTTAAAGATCTCTACAATGCTGTTATTCAAGTCCTGGAGCATTTCTCAGAATTTGTGGAGTCCAAATTGTCACAAGAATCGAGAGAAACTGATAAGGCTGAAAACTACCTTAAGAGTAAAGTGGTTTCTCCAAAGAAAAAAATATGAGAATTGGTGACTTACATTTAAATAGTCAAAGGAAAATTGAGTTGTCAAAAGTTGAAGATAGGAAGATTGTGTTGCCACCACACCATGATCAAGAAAGAGAATTAAATTCTAGAGGCTGGAAGATTTTGGACGAATATTTGGGCTTTTTAAAGCAGGTTGTAGAATTTGAAATTGACAAGAAGAAAGCTCTGTACATAATACTGAGACATGTAAATGCCTTGGTTTACTTTGAAGTGGGATAATTGTATAAATGTGTTTATCAGGACGGTTTCTTAAAGGTTTGGATAAATGGTTATGCTGTTTTGAAAATTCCTACATTTTTGGTAAATGCTTAGGTTATTGTTTAGATGTGGTTATCAGGATGGTTTTTTAAGGGTTTAGATCAGGGCTTTCCAAACTTTTGCCGTTGGCGACACACCGACGACTGGTGTGCAAAAACCTGGAAGCGCTGCCGCCACATGCAAAACCCCAGAAGCACCGCCACCAGGCGCTTCCAGGTTGCCGCCGACACAGCGCTTTCCGGTTTTTGCGCACTGTGGCAGCAGCGGCGTCGTGAAACCCAGAAGTGCTGATGGCCCGCGGCAGCGGTGCACCATCAGCGCTTCCGGGTTGTCTCACGACACACTTGGAGCCCCCAGGCGACGCAGTACTGTGTCGCGACACACAGTTTGGAAAGCCCTGGTTTAGATAAATGTTTATGCTGTTTGGATAATTCTTATATTTTTGGTTAATGTTAGTTTAGTTGGCAGATAGGAGCAAATTATAGTGAAGAAGTGTAGTTTGTTACTATATTAGGTTCCAAATTATGTTTGAAGGGTTTTATATGTTTTTCTTTAATTGGGGGGGGGGTAATTTTGTTTTAGAAGGGAATGTAATAATGAGAATTTAAATGCTTTATAGAAATAATGTTTACTATAACATGAATTGGAGTAAGAGATTGATATTGATTTATGTATATCTTTGTTATAGAAAGTCAGAAGTCACTTTGTAGTAGTTTGTTTTGTGTTTTTTCACACCTTTTTAGTTCTGTTTCTTTTTCTTTGTAGTCTTCTTTGTTTCAATCTTTTCAGTTTTTATGTATATTTTGAAAATGCTTTAATAAAGTTTTCTAAAAAAAACCCCAAATTGTTAAATGCATAGAAGCAAGGCTAAATACAGTAAAAAGTTGGCAATTCTATTCTGAATAATAACAATAAATATACATCCAATGTTTATCTATCATAATTGCCCATTTCACAACAGAAGTATCACAAGGATATTATTTATTAAATCAGTGTTTCTCAACCTTGGCAATTTGAAGATGTGTGGACTTCAACTCCCAGAATTCCCCAGCCAGCCATGAGAAACACTGTATTAAATTATTTGATATGTGTTCTTTTCCCAATTCAGTGTTATTTACCACCTCGGTTATAAGAAAGAAGAATTAGTCGGCCAGTCTTGGTATTGTCTCCTGCATCCTGAAGATACTGGAAGGGGTGCAGAGATGCATAGAAACCTGAGTGAGTACTGCATCTGGAACCGACTAGTACAGTACCCTTCCTTGGAGCCTGGCGAAGGACCGAGTGCACATTTAATTTGTAACCCACCCAGAAATTTCTGCTGTATCATAAGTCTTTCCAATGAGCAGCTTACAGGAGTTCTTTTCACATGGGCCATTACAAATCCCATTATTCCTAATCATTCATCATATTATCTGAAGACAGTGGGAACTTTCTTTCCTAATATTGAAACTATTGGAGAAGGTCCCTTTATTCTCTTCATTACATTTTTCAACCACCTAGAAAACACATCTGTTACAAATAAATAGTAACAATTCTCAGTGGATACAAATTAAAAGCATGTGTATGAGACCAATAAAATAGTGATAATATAACAGGTCATATAAAAACAGAATAAAGCCAGCCGTGCAATAGTACATAATAAAACCAGCAAACTTTCTCAATCAGGCATCTCCAAGTATATTGGACTCCCATCATATATAGACAGGATGGTCAGCCATGCAGTCAAGGATTTTGGGTAGTTTTAATTCAACCTCCACATTCTGAAGGATTGCTCTAGGCCAGTGTTTCTCAAACTTGGCATCTTTAAGATATGTGGACTTCAATTCCCAGAATTCAACTCCCAGAAGTCTGGCTGAGGAATTCTGGGAGCTGAAGTCCACACATCTTAAAGTTGCCAAGTTTGAGAAACACTACTCTAGTCTCTACCCTCAAACTGTCCCTTTCATAATTGTTAGGTTTGTAAATGTCTGGTTCCTGCTTCCATCTCTGCCATGTCTCTCTAGTGTAAGTGTTAAGTCCTTCACAACATTTCTACATTCTGCACAGCATTTGGGGTGATATCGATATGATCTACATGTTAACTTACATTAGTAACCTTATTAATATGGATCGGGATATAACAAAATGATAATTCCTGATACAAATTACAAGTCATGCTGTCCAAATAATCTTAGTCATAAATCAACCTCAGTGCATTTATATGTGGACTTTCTATCACTGGCTTTCCCTGCTGAAGTGTTATAATGATTACTGGGAAAAAATGAACTTAGAGAAAGGGATATCTAAATGCTACGTATCATCATTACAGTCATACCAAATTCCAACCCCAGTATGATTTGGAAGTGTTAGCAGACATGCATTTAGGATCCATAGTTAAGTCAATAAACACCTTTTGAAATCTTTGTGAATATAGAAAAATGGAAGATTTCACTTAATCTAGGCTCCTTTCTTCTTGTTAATCAGGTTCATCTTGCTACATTTAGATGGCTTATCTGGGAATTCATTTCTCATGTTTATAGTTTCAGTGCAGAGTGCTGGGAAACACGATCAGCATGTAATCATACGTTTACGCTGCAAGGACCTGAGCTGGATCTGGGTGCAAATCACTGCAGTGAGGGAGAATGGAAAAGGAAAGCTGATCACTTGCACAAATCACATCCTCAGGTAAAAACACCGAAAACTTATGTTTGAGGGTATTTCCAGACTAGGACTGAGTTCACATGTCATGCTAAACCATAATGTGGTTTGTTTCATTTGTGGTTTGAATGTTGTATAAACTCAGCTACTTGTGGCTGAGTTACATGTGCCATGTGGACTACTGTTAGATGTTTAGAGTGAAATGGCTATACTTCATTCCCTATTTCTGGGGCCTTTGCATCATATTATTATCCAATCATTGTCATCCTGTGTATCCCCCATGGTTTGTTGAATAAATCACAATTGACTGGTTTCACACATTCGTGTGAAGTCTTAAACCATGATTTACAAAGCAATAGC
Organism: Charina bottae; assembly: GCA_023362775.1. Classification (NCBI taxonomy): domain Eukaryota; kingdom Metazoa; phylum Chordata; class Lepidosauria; order Squamata; family Charinaidae; genus Charina; species Charina bottae. Next base: position 72,889,049 of record JALMGJ010000001.1, on the reverse strand, counting down.
TGGCTTCACTAAGCCATAATCAAACAAACCACATTATGGCTTAGCAAGATGTAGAGACCTAGACACCATTTGTAATTCATGGTTTTGGGTTTAGCATAAAGTTTGAACCTGTCACTTGTGGCTTATTCAACAAACTACAGAGAAGGTCCAGGATGACAATATTTGGATGGCAAGATGATATACTTCTAAATTCCCCACTAGAGCATTTGCTCCTTTCCTGATCCTTTTCATTTTCAGGTCTGCTGGAAGAAGGCAGCTGGCATGAAAGGGATGGGAGGTAAGAAGGAATGGGTGAAATAAGCTATGGCTCTGTTGAGGAAAGTAAAAACATTTGTGATTTCTGGGCTGCAATCAGAAATGTCTACTTAATGGCATCTGATCTAACATAGAAGTGCATGCTACCACAAATGCCATTATTAGCTGTGTGAAACATTTTTACAATAGAAAGGTTAGATAAAATAACTAGAAGAAGTAATTTTCTCAAGCGTCTGTGAAAGCAGGATAAATGCTATCTAAGTCAAAGACAAGCATATTAAGCAGTTCTGTCTACAGAAGTTCTCCAAATCATACTCTATATTGAACCTAGCACCAAACAAGTCGTTTTTATCAATGGCTCCATTGCCCATATTAATTAACTGAAAAAAACGAGGTAGACACTAGGGGAAAATGCATATAAATTATGCATGAAAACCTTAAAGTCTCCTTTGAATCCAGTTTGATCTGTGATGACTTCATGGACACATATATAGAGTTCCCAGTCTAGCTTACAACACTGCAATTTCATGGTGGTCTCCCATCTAAGTATTAACCAAATCCAACCCTCTTTAGTTTTCTATGATCAGTCAGATTCTGCTAGGTGGCATACAAACTAGGGCACGACCAACCATCAGAATGCTTTCTAAGATAGATTGGACTTTCTCAGCCTGATGTTCTTCAAGCATGCTTGAACTACAATTTCTAGAACTCCCAGTTAATTGTCCCTACACAATTATAATTGCTGAAGGAACTGTCAAATCAGATCAAAATCTTCTCTGCAAGTGATGCTTGAATTTAATTTTCAGGCTCCTCTATTTTTCTCCTGACACATTTCTTATGTTTCCAATCTGAATTAGCTTCAGTGTTACATTGGTTTTACAAATGGCTTCTTTTGCTCCCTACACTGCATTAATAATGTCCATAATGGTATTTGGGGCATCTGCTGTGAAAATGCCCTGAAGCTTGTAGTTCACTGTTTTCTTATATATGATAAATAAAAGCTACATTTAGCTTGACTGCCAAGGCCTGTGACTCTGTTTGTGTGATTCCCAGTGACTGCTCGACTCCATGGAACTGTTTATATTCTCACAGGGACAAAGAAGCTCTCTATATCCAAAACCAAGACCTCTCACCCAGAGTTGTTTCTCCAGCTTCCTCAAAACAAAGCTATTGTCCTGGAAAAAGACTGCAGCAGTTGAAGCCAAATGAAGTCAACGTTTTCCTCCAAGATCCAGGGGCAGTCAGGGAAGGGGCATGTGGATATTCCCCTTCTCAACTTCCAGAGGCTTCTAATGTAAAAATGCTTCCTGCTCCGCTTCAGCCTCCATTTCCGATCAGTATGACTGTCCCTAGCATGAAGACTGCATCTGTCAGCCTGCAGTTGTCTCAAGAAACCCAATTTCCCTTTTTCCCTGCTGAAGGGCACACGAGTCCCTCCTGCCCAGAAAGAGGGGGTAGGATGACCTCTTTCAACCCTGGTGGTTTCTGCTCCCCAGAATACACATTATCCTCCGACAGCAGCTCTTCTGTGGACTCTTCTCCTTTACTTGAAGAAAGGCCATCTACAGGATTGTTCCCAACAATGAATGCGAGCCCTGATTCAGACAGATGGGCTATCAGTATGCTGGCTGATCAAATCCACTCCCTGGCTGAAATCTTCTCTCAATACACAAAGCAAAGACCTCAGGAGTCTCTTGGCGTTCAGTGGCCTGGGCATCCTGCTGAGGCTGCCCCTCTAGTGGCAAGACAGGATCTGGGGGCTAATGGAGCCACTGACTTTTCAGAAGAAATCTCTGTGGATGAAGAAACCATCACCAGTATTGTAAACAACTTCCTAGATCCTGATGTCCAGAACCAAGCCCCTTTTGAACAGAGACCACCAGGCCATTGTCACATAGCGAATACCCAGTTGCAGCTTCCTATGTACCAGACTCCCCTACCAGAAGCAACTCCTTTGCCTTTCTCGGTATCATCTGGTTCCCATCTGCCTGATTCCCAGCGGGAGGGAAAATTCCATAACATATATCAGCAAGGTACGGCTCCCCTTTTATCACAGTAGTACCATTTGAAATCAATACACCCACTGAAGTTAGTATGATCCTGCACAGACTTTGTCATGTTTGACTTAGGGTAGCATCAGATTTGCTTTTTTTAGATTGAACACACTGTACACTGTGCACATCGACACATATACACATTCTCTCTCTCTCTCTCTCTCTCTCTCTCTCTCTCTCTCTCTCTCTCTCTCCACACACACACACACACACACACACATCACAGTTTTCTTTTGGGGTAAACAGTGTTATACAAAATGTAGAAAAGGGATAAGTGATAGTAAGTCAACAAAATTAAAGTTATAAGAGAAGAAAAATAATGGGGAGCAGAACTTATCACTATTCACATACAACTATTACAAGACAGTGGATTCCTACTTTTTTAGACACTCGCAACAATCAACATGTCACTAGTTCATATTTTCTAATATATATATACTAGCACTTTCATTCTTAAATTAAATCCACACCATCAACTTTCCTGCAGTTCCACTCTCCAAGTTCAGACTATCTTCGTTCAGATGTACTACATCCTTCCCCTTTCACAAATAACACAACATACCTATTTTCTTTCTTTCCTTTCATTAATTTATGCTCTTTATCATTTATTTCTCTTACATCCCAAGTCACAATCTTCCATATGCCATGGTCTTCACCAGATAGGCCCATAGATATTGATCTCCACTGCCCATCATAGCTTTGGTCAATAGAGTCTTTCATATAAAGCTTTTAGTAAGATAAAGTGCAGACTGGGTTCCCAGTCTGAATCATAACATGGAGCATTTCCTGCTAATAAGGACAGTACTGGGCAGTTTTGGTCTATTTACTACAAACATGGTCACATTGCTCTAAGCAAGTGAGATCTCTATTCTAGATACTATCATGCAAGCAAACATACTGTTGCCTGCATCTCATGAACTTGGGGTTATATGCAATGTAAATGATGCACATCCAGGATGCCGTGCACCCAATCTCTGTGATCTGTAAATCATAGTTTATACCAGGAAATGGGCAACCTGAGGCCTAGGGTTGCAGGCAGCCCATGAGTCCCCCCCCAACTTTTTTTTGGCATTCCTTGGAACAATTTATTATCACAGTTGCCAAAAACTGGTATCATTTCTGGCATTTTATTCTGGAAAACTCCAAAAACTATAGTTTAAGCCGCAAAGTAGGGTTAACACAATTTATAAACAAACAAAACCCAAAAATTTCCCTTCCAAAAATCCTAGATCTGCTCATTTTGTACAAATCACCATAAATCTGCAGATATATTTATAAAGCCAGTGATTATTTATCTCACCCAGCAACCTGTCACCTTCATTTGTTCCAATCTGAAAATCTGACAAGATACCAAAAAAAAAAAAAGTAAGAACAGCATAGAATTATTCTAAGGAGAATTCTTATTATCAAAGTTTATGAGTCTTTGGATTGGGTAGGGTATAAATGATGTGTGAAAATAAGTATATACATTGGAAAAGAGCCCCCCCCCCATTCTTGGAGAAGGCAAGTTCATTGTAGGTTTTTTTATTAATCTGTTCAATCCTGTCTGATTCTCAGAGACTTTTGCCAAAAACCTTTCTTGGCAAGGTTTTTCAGGAGTGGTTTGCCATTGCCTCCTTGTTAGGGCTGAGAGAAAGTGACTGGCCCAAGGTCACCCAGCTTGCTTTGTGCCTCAGGCAGGACTAGAACTCATGGTCTTCTGGTTTCTAGCCTGATGCCTTAACCACTACACCAAACTGGCTCTTCATTGTAGTTAGGTGCTGTCAAATAGATAAATATTGGTTGAGTTCACACAATACAGTTGGCTACAATGTGGTTGATTAGCTTGGAGCTGTGTGTATTCCAAGATGAGGTTTGTCAGATGACAATTCTTGAAAGAACACAGCGGCCCCCTACTCAGAGGGACTGCCATGGTACTCTACTGCAGCAAAACTCATAAGAGCTTATGACAGGTTAAAACTCAGCCAGGATAGTCGACCTGTAAGATTTTGTTGCAAGCAACCTTTGACCATGCAAGCCATTCAGGGTTGATTTTTAGAAATAAGGTAACTCAATACAAGGGATTTGGCTGCAACAGTGCCCCTAAGGCATGCTTGAGGGGAAAATTAGGGACCCATAGGAATACTCCACCCAGTCATGCCCCAACCTCAAGCTTGAAGGGGAGCGTCATAGAAAGAAATCCCTGTGGACTGTCACGTAACCGAGCAGGCACTATCGCGTGTCCTTTTCTATTCTTCTTCCACTCCACAGGCGTCCTATCGGAGGAAGCCCCCTTGTTCTGCTGACCCTTCGGTGTCCCAGCGATTGCGAACCAGCCGTGCGCGCCTCCCAACACGACTTAGGTCCAGCTGATTTCAGTTGACGCGATTAGAAACAAATCAGTGGTCGTGGCACACGTTTACAACTCAGTGGAATGGAGCTGTCTGGCACTGGGGAAGGATGGGAGGGAACTGGCATCAAATCAAGCCACTGATAGCCGAAGGACCCGAATTCCGGAAGGGCAAGCTGAAACCACTTTGGCTATCCACTCCTGACAGCGAACAGGCGACGGTGGATCTTACTGCACGGCTTTCCTGCGGGGGAGCGGGCCCACCCGGTTCTTTGTAAATAAAGGCATTAAAACCTTCCCAAGCTCTTTGTTTACTCGGGTGACGCAAGAGGGAGGCGGGCCGGGCCTGGGGTGGGCTGGCTCCATTCGGAAAGCTCCTACTGCTCTACCCGTTCGGAAGCGTGACCTCCATGCGCGCACGCGCAACTGACTCACTCATATGCCCCGCCCTTTGTGACTTCCGCAAGCTCAGCCCCAGTCGTGTCGTTGCCAGGAAACAGAAAGGAGCTGTGGCGGCGTGACTTACAAGCAGGCCAGGAGATCGTGGAGGCAGGCCGGGGAGAGGGACAGAGTGCTGTCGTGTGGGGATGAGCGTGGGCAGCCCGTCACAGGCAGGTAGAACTCGTGTTTGAGAAGTCCCCCCGATTGTTCGCATATCCTTTCCTAGATACTGCCTCTTCCGGTGGGCGACCCGAATTCCTCTTGAACGGATACCGCTCATCACTTTGTTACCGGAATAGCATGTGAGAAAGGACAGAGGAACAGAATTTGAGGCATGGAAAAGTGGCTGCCTAATAATTAGGAATTGTTATTTTGCCTGTCACAGGCCTGATAGAATTGCTAGCTAGTTCAGATCTAAGGCAGTACAAAGAAGCTTCCACATTCAGAGGCAGTATGGCTTTGAATTTTGGATGATAGGGAAGGAAATAACAGATTGCTGGTGGTTTCATAGGGGCAGCCATAAAGTATTTTTTAAATGTGTTTTCAATATCTCATGAAATATTGCCCCTTACACCAAACTCTTAACTTCCAGTAGATATTTCTTCTATATGTCTTATCAGTTCTTAACTGGTTAAAAAAAACCCTCTACATGAAACCACTAATGAAGGGTTGCCTGCATTTCTAGGTTTCATTGATAACCTGTTCCCTCATGGTTTTAGTGAAGCAGTGGCCTGATTCCCTGTTTGCTCCATCCATTTAACAGAATCACAAAGAGGAAAACAACACCAAGTGCTGCTTCTACAGTTTCCCACATTATGTGAACAATCTGAAAAGGAGGCCCTTTGTAATCAGAGCTCCTACATGTTAGAAAAACTCAATCCATGACAGACTGCCATGTTTTTATAGGCACCAACTCTGGGTCTTTGCATGCTAGAGTCACAAGTAATATTTAAAATTCATTTCTGTTGTGAAATATGCACATTTAATTCTGTCTGGCAGAAAGTATTTTAAAAGAAACTGTAAGGCACCTCTTTCTGTTATAATGGGGGAAGAAATTTTGTGCTATCTAAATGTTTTGGACTTCAGCTCTTTTTAGTTCCAGCTAGCAAAGGATTGTAGAAGATGTAGTCCAAAACATCTGGATGATGCCAAGATGCTTGCCTTGTTTTACTTGCTTAAAACATATCTCCTGGAACTTGGTATGAGACATCAGCGTAAAAGGCGGGGTGCTGCTGCTATCTCTACTTCATTTCTGAGCAATTAAAGAAGATCCATGCTTATACAGCCTAACTCCATCAGAATCAGCCCTACAGAGAATTGCAGAAAATTCTGACCTGCTTCCAGAATTCTAACCAGAAGCAATACATGAGCAGCAAATCCAATCCACTTGATATAGTTACCAAATTATGACATTCTGTTAAGGTGCTCTAAAATACAACACAATGACATGTTAATGTTTTTCTTCATTGATTAGCTCTTGTATCTGATAATTGGCAGTATCCTGCTCTTGAGTATTGACAAAACCTCTTAGATCTGTAGACTAGCCATAGATTTGTCTGTTAACATTGAATTACTCTCAAACTGCCTAATTAATACACTTTTAGCAGCAGTTCAGGGGGATCATGGTGGGAAATAGACTACTGGACTATACAGATTGGATTTTTTTTCTTGCAGAACCAAAGTTAGAGAAACAGATGGTAATAGTTTAGGAAGGATTCATGGACAGCTAGGGAAAGACTGGGTTTGTTTTTTGAATCTTTTTACTTATAATTCCCTCTCCCTATTTTAGTAAATATAATTGAATTTAACACCATAAAGGAACTATTAAATCACTTGATGCAAGAACTCCTGGGTTCCTACCACTTTTTTCTAGGATTGAACAGCTGAACATTATATGGCAGTCTCATAGCATATAACACTCATAGCGTATAACACTTACCTGTTAGACCACTTTCTGACTCTAGCAAGTAAGATTACTCTGATCCTTGACCTGAACTTGAGTGGATTAGCAGAAGTTTGGAAGAATTTAACAAGCAGCTTCCTTGAAGCCCACACTGATTATATTGTTCAAAAGGTAACTCCATATAACTTTTCAGTTTAGAACACAATGGAAGCATTACTCATCTCTCCAACTTTGTAATGTTCCAAATAGCAGATGGCATCCATACTTGAAATATAATCTATAGGAATCTGAAGTGCAGCTAGATGTCTCTCTGATGATATATAATAGAATAAAAGAGAAAAATTGATATCTGCTTTCTGTAACAAAATGAAAATCCTAATGCGACAATTCTTTCTTTAGATAGTGGAAAATGATACATGCTAGGCTGGGCAAATAATTCAACAAGGTATTTTTCCCTCAAGTGAAACAACTCAGCAGATATAGATCTGCTCCTCAAAACAGCCACTTCATTAGCTATTCTGCTGGAAGTGTCTTCTAGGCATGCACATGAATAACCCAGAAGACCTTGGAAGGGCTTCTTAAGTAATTGCAGTGATGCTTTGAACAGCTACAGTGGCTTCTTACTGTTTCAGGAGCAGATCCAGAAGGGTACTTCACAAGCAAAACATGCTGTCAACTGAGTTACAGGGCCATAATTCCTTCTCATAGAAGTAAGATAAGCTCCCAGCTTATTAACTGTTTTAGTGCACTGTTTTTGGCCCTGGAATGTGTATAAGATGATTTGCAAATTGAGAAACATAATTAGACAGCCAGTCCCATTTTCTATAATTGAATTATAATGGGATGGAGGCTAATAGTAGTTTCTTTTCTACTTGAACTAGTGAGTTGAAGCATCCAAAATACCACAAGCCTTATGAAGCAGCTGCGTGAGAATAAAGGTGGGGGCCATCCCCAAAAGAAGAATTCCCGCTCTGGTAAAGACAGTAGGACCCCAACAGTACAGACTCCAGATGACAGCGGGCAGATCAGTATATTAGATCGAAAACTCTTGACCCAAAAACGACCTCTGCAAGGTTTGAGCAGCATGGGAGGTGGTGCTGCAGGAAGCATTGATGATGCCAAAAGACCTAAGCTCTTGCCTGAAGTGAGTTCACCTAGCCAAGAATCTGAAGAGGAGTCAGATGACAGTGACTATGAGAGAGTGGAGAGTGATAATGATGTCAGTGATGATACAGAGAGCGATGAAGATGATGGGGATGAAACTGGCAGCGATGCATCAGAAAGTAGTAATGAAGACCCTGAAGAAACCGCAGGCCAGCCTTCTTCAAGGCCTGGTTTAACAGAAGGTAAACATTGATGCCTAGAAAAATGCAATAAATTGTGCATCTCTGTGTCACTGATCAGCAGTTCTGAGCTTTTCTTTCTTCTAAACAATCTTGGGATCATGTCAGTGAACATACACTATGTGTCCCATTTCAGTTGTCCTTCTGAAACTGTTCTCTTGATTGCTAGCTTTCTTACATAACTGCCTTCTGTTATAACTGTTACTTCCTTTGCTAGCATCGGCAGGGGTATCCTTTCTGTATGACATACTGACATGCTGCACATCTGTATATGATGTTGCAAAGGTACAAAGAAATTGGGATAACCATTCAACTTCTTATTTCAATCTCTGTAATGAAATATTTTTAATCAAAATGAAATAATAAGGGCTCATAAAAATATGGAACAACTAGCTTAAATTGTTGTATATATGTTGAATAATAAGTGTGTCCAGACTTCTTTCCAGGAATAAACTCAGTATTCCCTACAACAAGGCTGATCACTATTCTGTTGCAGATTAGAAGGCAAAGGAAAGGACATTTAGAAGATAATGGGTTGTGTAATAACATTGAGTGGGTTTCTTGTCGAAATGAAATTTGAATTGGAAATGTCCAGATTTACATACTTAGCCATTGCCCTCCACTGCTTTTCAGTTGGGGCAAAGACAACAGTGATAGAAACCAGGAGTCTGTGAGTTCTAGTCCCGCCTTAGGCTTGAAAGCCTGCTGGGTCACCTTGGGCCAGTCACTCTCTCTTAGCCCAACTCACCTCACAGGGTTGTTGTTGTGGGGAAAATAGGAGGAGGAAGGAGTATTAGGTATGTTCAACGCCCTGAGTTATTTATAAAAATAATAAAGGCGGGATAAAAATTAAATAAATAAATAAAATTGGCAATTTATTTTTCCTTGCATTATTATGATAGTAGATTAAATAAACTAAATTAATTAATACTCAATTAATACCTATATACATACATACCCAGCATGCTATTCCTTGTGAGGTAAGCAACTTTATACAAAGTGCAGAAAAACAGCAAGAAGTAGTAAGCAAAAGAATTTGCCCCTGGTCACAGACAGGAAAATAAGTGATGTTCATTGATAACCTCCTTTCCCCATATTATTGCTTGTTGAAAATTCAAAGCCTGATGAATAAAACAGGATTGGGAAATGAGCATTGGTGCTGAAGATGAGCATTTTTTTATGAGTCACATTGACTGCTGCAGTAAGTATCTGAATCTTACAATAAATCAATTTAGTTACTACATAAAAGCCAAGTTTGCCTCTTGATAATTGTGTATATATTTTTTCATTGTCAGGTCTGTTGAGAATTAACTGCAGTATAGAGTCCTAAATATATGCTTCAGCTTTCAGCCAAAACTAGTGTATAGTCTCCTCCACAGAATAAGCTTATTAGAGCATTGTGGAACAGTTGGCAAGAAGCAGCCTGGAGCATTAATAAAGAACAAACGAAGCACGCTTTTCCATCTTGAAAATATCCCTCCTAAGTGTAATAAAGCAATATGAGGCGGTGTTCATAAAAGTACTTGGGTGAGACTTCCTAAGGCAGGGTTTAAGTTGGCATTTGAATTCTTGTTTTGATGTCCAAAAAGATTAGGCTGTGATGAAATCCAGCTGATCAGAATCTGACCTGACTCTCTTTCAAAGCAGTGAGATGAGATGAGATGAGAAGACCTGCAATTTAAATATATTCAAATTATGTTTGATGTTGATTCATGTTGTTTCCATTGTTTTGGAGTTATGCAGCCATGTTTTTATAATTATTGCAAAAGCCAGAAATCTATTCAAATGAGAATTGAGATTCTTTTTATGCAGATAGGTTACCAACATACTGTATGCAAAGTCTAAGAAAAATCTACTTTCCTCCAAGTTCTTAATTTTAAAAAATGCTAGCTGTCAATGTTGAGAAGTAATGATTTTACCTGAATTAAATATGACTAGATACTATAAACAAAGACCAATTATAAATAGAAATATGGTTAATTGGAAAGGTGTCTAATACGTTTAGTAGATACATAGATTAAGTTTCATTTAGCATAATAGAGAACTAATGAAATTCAGATATGACAATAGAAGGTGGTGGAAAAACAATTAGTTGTCATGAATAATAGTAATAGTGCCTATATGGTGGCACAGAACATCGCCATGGCAAAGGATTCTGTTGCAAGGAATACAGTAAATTATTAGGAACAAATTAATTTTAAATACAAATCATTTAATTTCAGACATAGATCAGTGACAAAGAGGTCTGGTGAGAGGTTTATATGGTGGATTGGTATAAAACATGCTTTTGTTTATCCGTTTTACAGATACAGAACGTGAAAAACAATTTTTGGTTGTGAAAAAGGTAGAGGGACTTGTAAGCACCCTATATCAATATCACCTCAAATATGTGTGAAATACGACCAAAAAGAAAAAAGAAATCAGTCTCCTGACTCAATAAGAGTCTAAAATGTGTCATTCTGTGACTGTGAGAGAGGGGAGTATAGAAGTAGTGAAAGAAGGGAAAAACTAAAATGGTTACACATGTTAAAACTGGAGGAGTGAAGCAATGAAATATAATGGTTGGTTGTTATCTGTTTGAGCTTGCTCCTTCACATTTTTTTAAATACAATTTTTATTAAATATTTTTTTAAAAGGAAGATAAAAACTAATACAAACTAATATAAGGTAAGAAAAAGAAAAAAAGAACGAAATCAAAGAGAAAGCTAAAAGTGCAACAAAGGGTAAAAAAGTAAAAGAGAAATAGAAAAGAAAGAAAAAAAGATACAAAGAAGTAGCTTCCGATCTTCTTTACAGCGATTATAACTACAATTATAAATTTACCTCTTACTCTTACTTACTTACTTATTTATTTATTTATTTAGCAAATTTATATAGCCGCCCATCTCACCAAAAAGCGACTCTGGGCCGCACTCAACAATAGTTACAACATAACTCTCTTCTTTCTGTAATATATCATGTCTAATCATCAAAACCATAAATCATAAGTTCATTTTTTTCTGCTTCACGCAAAAAGTCTATAAGGGGTTTCCAGTCAGCAATAAACACAGATATTGTCTTTTCTCTGATCAAAGAAGTCAATTTAGCCATCTCAGCAAGTTCCATCATCTTCACCAACCATTCCTCCATTGTTGGTAGTGCCGAATCTTTCCATCCTTGTGCATACCTCACTGCAGTTACCATGTACAAAAACAAAGTTCCATAACTTTTTTCCAACTGTTTGTCCATCAATCCCAAAAGAAAAACCTCTGGTCTCAATTGTATATTAATCTTTAAATTCCTCTGAATCAGTGTTTGTTTATTTGAATCCAACATTTTCCAGCTTTTTTACACATCCACCAAGCATGATAATATGTCCCTCCTTGTTGTTCACATTTCCAGCATAAATTTGAAGTGCCTTTATACATTCTAGGCAATTTCTCTGGTGACACATACCAACGGTACATCATTTTATAAAAATTATCTTTAAGATTATAACATAGTGTAAATTTCAATCCTTTCAGCCACATATTTTCCCATTGTTCAATCTGTATATTATAACCAAAAAATTTAGCCCACTTTATCATACATTCTTTCACTTCTTCTTCTTCTGTTTCAAATTTCAATAAAATTTTATTCATTTTAGCAATTACATGTTCATCCTTTGTATACAATTCTATTTCAAACTCAGTCTTACAATGTTCAAAACCATAAATTCTTTTGTCTACTTTAAATCTTTCTAATAATTGTAAATAAGAGAACCATTGACAACTATATCCCTCTACCACCAGTTCTTCTCTTGATTTTATTTTACATTCCCCTTGACAAAATTCTAGTATCTCACAATAAGCTAGCCATTTGTGTTTGCCTATTATTTCTTGTCTATAAAATGCTTCTTGTGCTGGAAGCCACAAAAGTGTTTTCAGGTACAACCTGGGTTTGTATCTATTCCATATTCTCAATATGGCATGTCTAACATAATGATTCCAAAACCTTGAACAGGAAAGCCCAGTTCAAATTGTCAAAGGCCTTCTCTGCATCTAAGAAAATCAATGCGGCTTGCTTTTCATTATGTTGCTCCAAATATTCCAAAATGTCCAACACATTTCTGACCTTGTCCTTTAACTGTCTTTTAGGTAAAAAAAACTACACTGATCCTAATTAATAAATTCTTGAAAAATTATTTTCAGTCTGTCAGCTAGAATCATTGTGAACAACTTGTAGTCATTATACAATAATGATATTGGTGTAATGACCCTGACTTCAATGCCCAAATAAACACTTCTCCATGCACTTCACTGAAATGCAGAATAAGCTTTATTAAGGATACATGTTAATTAAAGCACCCCCAAAGATCTGAATGCCGTATTCCTGCCAAACGGCCCAACTTAGCTCTCCCCCCTGCGCGCCAATTTCTTCGTGCCTATGATGTCAGTGTCTGTTACTTTCACACTCCATACTCGGCCCCTCCAACTCCTGCAGGTGGACGGCCTTGATGATGCATTCCACAGTCTCTGATGTTAACCACAGCTCTGCGCCTGGCACGGCTTCCCCCTCCCCGCATTCCACATTCTAACACTACAAAGCAGAGCTTTCCAAACTCTGTGTCGGGACACATTAGTGTGTCGGCTGCAGTGTCTGGGTGTGTCGCGGCTGCTGCTGCCTCCTGGCTTCCACGCAGGTTCTAGTGCCTGCCTTGTGTCTTGCTGCCTCCAAACCTGCCCTGCCAGGATTCCATGCAGGTCCTAGTGCCTGCCTTGTGCCTTGCTGCCTCCAAACCTGCTGTGATTCTGCACAGGTCCTAGTGTCTGCCTTGTGCCCTGCTGTAAGAGTGTGTCGCGAAATGATGCCCTGCTGTAAGAGTGTGTCGCAAAATGATGCATGTCTAAAAAGTGTGTCACCAACATGAAAAGTTTGGAAAGCTCTGCTACAAAGACTAATGGCAGGATTCACATGTGAACCCTGACAATTGGCCTATAGTTTCTTGTTAAAGTCAAATCTTGTCCCTCTTTAGGTATTAATGCTATATTGGCCTCTTTCTGACTCTATGGCGTCTTTCCTCCCTGTAGGATAGAGTTCATCATGTTTTGTAAAAGTTCATCCTCAAAGCATTTATAATAAGAACCTGATAACCCATCTGGTCCAGGCACCTTTCCTAGTTTAATCGTCTTTATAGCTTCAGAAACTTCCCTTATTATTACAGGTCCTTCAAAATCTGTCTCTGTTCCTCTGTAATCCTTGTTTCTTTAGATATTCATCTATTTTCTCTAGAGAGATGTCACTTTCTTTATACAAATTGGAATAATATTGATGAAATGCTTTTTGTATGGCTGCATTGTCAATACAGTGTCTCCCTCTTGTAATTTCAATATTTTCTTTTCTTTTTCTGTTCATAATTTATATGTTACCCACCTCCCTGGTTTATTTGCAAACTCAATTTTTTTTCCATTACACAATTTGGTAATTTGCCCTGAGTGATTTTAATATTTTTCTCAGAAGTTCTGTCCAGTTGTGGGGAGATCACTCCATTCCAATCCCCATCAAATACCAATTTTCATAAGAAAAACCTACTAATCTCTCCATAAGTCATTTATAAAACAATACTTTGTCCTCATTTGAGGCATACATTCCCAGTATCAAAGTCTTAGTCTCATGCAAATTAACTTCCACCCCAACAAATCTACCATGCTCATCCGTCAATACAAGTTCTGGTTTTAGTTGGGGATTTATATACAAAACAACTCAATTTTTGTTGTAAACCACCCAGAGTCCTCCTTGGGGGAGTTGGGCGGTGATAAATTTGATTAAATAAATAAAATAAAATTTCTTTCTTTCTTTCTTTCTTTCTTTCTTTCTTTCTTTCTTTCTTTCTTTCTTTCTTTCGTTCCTGCTGAAAAAAATTCTTCACCCATTTTTCTATAAATCAAATATTTTATGTCCTTTTTTCTAATATGTGTCTCTTGTAGGCAATTTTTTTAAAATCCGTTCAATCGTGTCCAATTCTCAGAGACTGCCTGGACAAGTCCCTGCAGTTTTCTTGGAAAGGTTTTTCAGAAGTGGTTTGCCATTGCCTCCTTCCTAGGGCTGAGAGAAAGTGACTGGCCCAAGGTCACCCAGCTGGCTTTGTGCCCAAGGCAGGACTAGAACTCACGGTCTCCCGGTTTCTAGCCCAGTGCCTTAACCACTACACCAAACTGGGTCTCAAGGCAAATTATATATTGTTAATTTTTTCAGATAATGAACTATTTTTTTTCTTTGACAATATTTTTTTTCTCTTTTGAGGAGCATTAGTTCCATTTTTATTCCACATTAAGCATTTGTAATCCATAATCAGGTGAAAAATTTAGAAAAATCAATACCTGTGGCACCTAGTTTGTTATCATCCCTTTTAGGGATGTTCCCTGTTGCAACTGTTGGAGTTTTGTGTAGTCTCCTCTGACACCTCCATTGGAATCTTCTCCAATTCCTCTTTGAATTTTTCTAGAAATTCCCTCACCTTTTGGACAGAATTCAATCGAAACCTCTGCCATTTAATAGTAAAAATCACACCTCCCAATTTGTCCCATCAAAATGGGATCTTTTTCTGCTTTAATCTTTCAGTCAAAAAAGAATACTCTTTTCTCTTATGCAAAATTCTAATAGGAATTTCTTTAAGAACAATCGTCTTGCATTAAAATGCTGCTGCAAAACTTGATCCTTGCCTGCTTCCTGACAAAGTGCACCAAAATATCCCTTGGAACATTTCTTATTCTCTCAAATCTTATACTTATCCTATATACTTTATCCATTTCTGCCTCTGTATCCTCCTCATCCCAATCCAAAAAAATTGCTAAGACTTTAATAATCTTTTCTCTAATATCTTCACCAGAATCCTCTGGGATTGCTTTAAATATCAAACAAAATGCTTTCTCTCTCAATTCCAATGGAGCCAGATTATCTAGTTCTCTTTCCAACTCTCTCTCTCTCTAACTTCTTACTCTCCAAAATTTCCACTTTGTCATTAATTTGTTTTACATCTCCAGACACTTGTTTTACAGAGCTTTCCATCTTCTTAATTTCTTTCCTCTTTCATCTTTACAAGTCTTTCATCCATTCTTTTTTCAAAAGCTGTCAATTTAGTATCAAGTGATTCAGCTAATTTACTGGCCAGTTGCTCAGACATTTTCTAAGCAAATCTGGTGTTATTTATTTATTTATTTATTTATTTATTTTATTTAATCAAATTTATCACCACCCAACTCCCCCAAGGGGGACTCTGGGCGGTTTACAACAAAATATAAGCATTAATGTACAATTATAAATAGATTAAAATACAAATTAAATAACAATTTAAAATATTGTCATGATCCCTGTTGTAAATAGAAAGAATATAATAATATAATTATTATATTATATTAAATATAATTCCTCTCTGCAGGTTGCTGTAACAAACCTCTCCTCCCCTCTACTATTTTTGCTGCTTTTCTGGTGGCTGCCATTATGGTATTATAATCCAAAAATGAAAGTGTCTCAAACAAGGAAAAGAGAAAAGGCCTTCCCCTTTTTTTTCTCTCTCTCTTTTGTCTTCCTGTGCCCTTAATAATTTTGTTTCAAGTGGCACTCCATAGTTACAGTCAGCATCACAGTCAACATCTCCATAGTTACAGTCAGCATTACAGTCTGGCTCATATTACCTTTTTTTTTTCATAAGTTTTATTGAATTTTAAAATACATATTAAAAGTTAATACAAAGAAAGAAATAGAAATACAAAGTAAGAAAAAAGAAAAGAAAAAGTGAAGTCAAAAAATAACAAACAAAGAAAATATAGGAAATAGATGTCCTCCAATTTATCCTTGAACTTTAAGTACCACAATTAACTTTAAATGTTAGTCCTTCATACAATACACAGGAACTTTTCTTTGTCATATACCCTATGATTTCTATAATCCAATCTTCTGTTCTTCATATAGGTTTCGCCTTTCTTGATATCTTCCAACAATCCATCTCTGGTTTCTACTCCTTGGAATAGTAATCAAATGTTCATTGTTGCATCAATTAAATGTTTTCCATTTACTCTTTCCATTTTTACATCTATATTTATATCTTCAATAAAATCCAATTAGTGTAACAAATAAAGGCCTTATCTACTTCTAATAAAATACAATATATTCTGCTCATATTATGACTATATATTCCATTAATACATAACCTAACATATTACATAACATAATACATAATATAGCAAGAATACAAAACCTAACATAACATATAACCTAATACATATTATAATAATCATACAACATATTCCTGTAATAACCTACATTCTAATTCCATCTCATCATCTCATTGTCTTCTCATAAATGTATCTCCAGAAAGAGTAATCTATAATATCAACTTATATTTATATTTATAATCTTGTATCTTACACTTAGAATATCATGTTTTTATGCATCTATACAGTTTCTCATATCTGCTCTCACTCTGTGTACAATCCAGATCCGCATTTTCATTAACCTTGTATTCCAGATCAACATTAATAAATCTCCTGTTTAGGTTATGCCAATATCACAATATGCAACTTGTTTATTTCTGTAACTCATGTGGGATGTCAAAATATTTATTTTACCATATCTATCAATTTGCATGTTAAAATCTTCCTGTCTCAGCTGCCACAATGTGTTTATGCCCAAACGTTTAATAGGCCACTTCCTGTAAAATATCATAATCTTCTTCTGTACCAATACATTCAAAATCCTCTTTCCCTGTTTCTCTACTGGTTCGAAAGGTCTTCCCTCTGTTTCTAAATCTGTCCCTTGTATCTTCTGTTCCTGAGCCACCAAAACTATTAATATACGTTCTATGGATTTCTTAATTTGCAAAAAAGCTTTGCTGGTTTCTTCCTTAAAATCCTGAAGTGCTGTGAGAAATGCCATTTCCACCTGCACCCCCCTTTCAAACCGTAATCAGCTGCCGTAGCCAAAACAAAGAATTTTCTCAGGGAGCAGGGAAGGGAGCAGGGAACAGCTGTTCTATTATTATCAGTAATGTCTATTTCTTTAAGTGAGAAAAGCTTTTAAAATAAAAGATGAAAAATTCCACAGAGCAGTATTTCAAACAGTTTGTAAAAGGAAAGATGAAGATATATTCCAAGTAAGAGAAAGTCCGTTCTAAAAAAAAGTAGAAAAATAAAAAGGAAAAGAGGCACACATTCTCTATACTTTATTCTTTATTCTTCTTTATTCTTCAGGCTGCAAGCTGCTTAACCCAAACAAACAATTTCTCAAAAGTCAGTTAGTTTGTCGAGTGAAAAATACCAACAAAGTCTCTTAAGTCCCAATTTCTCTGATACAAAAGAAAGGCAGAAAAATACAAACTTGTTCACTATGTTGCCAAAATAAAATCTATCAAACTTCCACCAAAATTAATTATAGCAAAGAAAACAAAAATTATCCAACATTTTAAACAAAGTCCAAAGATAAATTTTAGATAATAAAAATGTTCTAATCTAAAAAAGAAAACTAATGTAAAGTGATCTAAAAGCTGGCTGTCGCGCTTGTGTCTCCCAAGAGACTTACGTTCCCTGCAGAGCTAGGATCCTCCTTCGGCCATTCCACTGCATTCACCCCCGTTCTTCTCCGCTGTGGAAACAACAAAGAAAAACAGGAGTGGGCAATTCCAATGGCTCTGTGAGAGGGTTCCCCCCTCTCCAGGGGGAATCTTCAGTGGTCTGTAGACCCCTGCAAACAAGATAGAAAGTCAGCCAGGTCTCAGAGCTCTGAGAAACTCTGACTTGTCGAGCTGCCAGCCAGGCTTGGAGTGGCTCATATTACCTTTATTTGTTTTGTAAAATCCACCAATTGTCTGCACTCTTTAATAGTAAACAAAAAACATCCCCACAAAGGTCCGGTTCGTTTGTCTAATTTAAGCAATTAAATACTTCATATTCCCAGGCAATGGGAATTATTATTGCAGCATTTTGGTGTATGTTCATTCAGATGTCTTAGCAAATAAAATAATTCCTAATAAAATGTGCACAATATCTGTATATTTTGTATTTCTTTCTGTTACTCAGTTTGGTATGTCAGTTCTTAGTTCCCTTCCTTCAAGTCAGGATCAGACCCAGCTGATGATCCTGACATTCACTGTGGCTGTTGGAACTGTCATGTTTGCCAGGATTTATAATTTGTGTAAAACTGGATTTCCTGCTATGTTTTGGAATAATTTGATTTTGATACCCATGGACCTTTTGCTAATGTACTGTTAACTGATTAAATCCATACTGCATTTTAAACAGACTTGATCAAATGAAAATCAGAATTTAAATCAATATAAACAAAATATTTATAGGGGCGTGGTGGCTCAGCGGGTAAGACGCCAGGCTTGTCGATCGCAAGTTTGGAGGTTCAAATCCCTAGTCCCGCATGACGGAGTGAGCTCCTGCACTTGCCCCAGCTCTTGCCAACCTAGCAATTCGAAAGCATGCAAATGCAAGTAGATGAATAGGTACCACTTCGGTGGGTAGGTAACAGCGTTCTACATGCGTCATGCCGGCTACATGACCGTGGAAGCGTCTTCGGACAAACGCTGGCTCTTCGGCTAACAAACGGATATGAGCACCGGCCCCTAGAGTCGGACACGACTGCACAAATGTGCGGGGGAAACCTTTACCTTACCTAAACAAAATATTATAGTAATTTCTTTTTTTTTAAGTTATTGTGTATCTTGTGTTTCTTTTTTATTTTTTCGGTGAGTAGAATGCCCACTGAGATCTTTGGTTTGTATATACCAGGGCAGTGCAAAACCATTTGGAGGGGTGCTTCATGAAACACCTTCTGAACTCAATTGTGCAAAGCCCTGAAGCATTGTGTCCTTCAATGCAGTTTCCTTAAGGGCCTCCACTTGCTGTCTAGGCATTCATGTCCATGCGTAAACATCATGTCTGCTGCTGAAATTGATGCTTTACTTACAACTGTTCAGACGTAAGGAGGTGCCTGAGGTAGCTACACTGAGCCTTCTAGAGGACACGGCACTTTGGGTAGTGAATTGGAGGGGCACAACTTGTACCCCCCAAATGATTTTGTACAGTCCTAATAAATATGTGATTATATGGGGGAAAGGAATACATCTGAATTTAAATTGGTGGGGATAACACCTAACAAGTTATTCTCTCTTATTTTCTAAGCATCTAGGTCAATTATGAAACACTTTGGTCTTCTACTTGGCATTTAGAGCTGGGATGTATATTTAATAGTATAAAACAGCTAAACATGAAAAAGCCAGCCTGCTAGGAAGCAGATATCTGGGAACAAAGCGAGTGACAATGAGCTAAAATTACTAATTAGCAAAGAAGTAGTTTTGAGGATGAGTGATTTGGTGTAAAAGAAAAAAGGAGATGGAAGAAGCAGGAGAACCTGTAAAGAGCAGAATGTGGGAGGAGAGGAAGACTTTAGATTAAGCAGGAGTGAAAATAAAGTGAAAATGTATATCAAATAGTTTGTAGGAAAGCCTCTGGTGGAGAGAAAATGAAAGAAGGCAAAATGAAAGCAAGGAAGAATATGAGGTAGTTTACATTCTTTTAATAAAATACATTAAAATAGAAAATGTGTCACAGCTGACTGCAACCTAATAGCTTGCATAAAATTGCTATGCATTAGAAATTGTCACAGCAAGTCACACTAAGAATCCATCTGAGTACTGTCCTTTTTTTTGCACCTAAGGGCTATCTCATACATGATTTCTGTGTTAGAAAATGTTTGTGCATAACCTTTCTGATCCACATACTTGAAAGAAGAAAAAAGTTGCACTACACTATAACTGCTGGCCTTTTTCAATAGGAAGCAAAGCAAGATGCCTGCCTATTTAGCAGGATTTTCTATAGTGTTGTGTATGCTCTGTCAAAAGCTTGATATTGATATAGATATTGATGGAAATATTCAACTGTTGGATTCATGTAATTTGTTTCTAGAGCCAGTTGTGCAAAATGTGTATGTTCTGCACATGTTGGAAATACTGTACATCCACAGTTGTATTGATTTACACAAATATTCTAGGTGTGTTTGAAAGCTTCTTGGGAACTCTTTGGTATGAACTCTGAACAGCTTGGGATCTGAATATTTTAAGGACCATCTGTTGTTGAGATGTGAAACAAGAGTGCTTTTTGGAGTTCTTGCCTTCAAAAAAAAAGCAGATTGGGACCACAAAGGAGACCTTTACATTGATTACTCCTCTTTGGAATATTTTAACAGACAAAAGAGGGATGTGTTATCCTAGATTAACATTTAGTAAGAGTTTAAATTTTTAACTATTAATTTTTCTTCTTATTTTTATTAGTTCCTTTGTTACTGTTACTATTTGGCTATTAGTCTCCCTTTAAAGCTTAATTACTAGCGTTGTTTAGTAGTATATTGTTTTGTTTGTGAAGTTATTATGATTTTGTGATTTTTCCACAATTTTTCTGTATATTGACCTCCATTGAGGCAAGACCTATCATGGATAAAATAATTTAATAGCTCAGCAGTAGAAATTCTAGCCATGAAGAAAGGGCAAAGAACATAGGAAAAAAAGAATAAACTACAGTTCTTGAGCAAGATAGAAGAATGAATCAGCCACGTTTGGACTTTTTAAATATCTTAGGGTGCTGGCTTTTTCCCCAGAGAATTGGGGGGTAACAGTCTCTATCTCTGTGTTAGTATGATTAAGTTGCATAATTTTACCTGCACTCAACCTACGTAGGTACCTAATATTGCAAAGTGTCAATAAACCTCTGGTGGTCTTTTTCTAAACGGAACTAAGCCTAAATGAGTGCTGAACCTCTGTAACTCCTCAGCACTTGGAGAAAAGGCACAATACAACCATAGTCATCTTCATAATGGTTTTTAAATAAAAGTGGGAGCTGTTTTTTAAAAACTGCCAATTTTGAAAAGCAACACACAAATGTTTAGGATTGGATTCAGAGAAATGCTCTTTTGAATCCTGGGTGTTCCTTAAGTCCTTCAGAAAGTTTCACGTAAAGGTCAGCGTAGCCTTCAGAATGGGATGTGTTTATTCTGGAGTGAGTGTGGGGGGGTGCGATGAAGGGAAGGATTGGTCACAGTCAGATGGAGGTTCACCTGAATTTGAAAAATTCCTTCCCTTTTACCTTCATGTCATAGTCTACCACAGGGGTCCCCAACCTTTTTGGCACCAGGGACCACTTCCATGGGAAAAAATTTTCCAAGGACCGGGGGGTGGGGTTTACAGGTGGCAGCCAATCGCGCGGATGGGGGCGGGGTTTGCAGGCGGCAGCCAATCGCGTGGACTGGGGGTGGGGTTTTCAGGTCTCTCTCTCTCTCTCTCTCTCTCTCTCTCTCTCTCTCTCTCTCTCTCTCTCACACACACACACACACACACACACACACACCATTTCCTGGCTTGGGGCTCAAATTTGGCCAGATTCTCCCTGGGCTGCTTCTCGGCTCCTCAGCACCGCCCTTCCCTCCCCACTCACAGGACTCAAGCTCTCTCTCTCTCTCTCTCGCACACACGCGCACACACACACACCCGTATTGGCTTTGTGCACCTGCCTTGTTTTAAACTGGTCCAACAGCAGCAAGACTGGTTGGCAGGGGCTGGGTCTCTTGCGGGGCTAGGCGGCAAGGCGGAGGCACTTACCAATGCGGCAGTTCCGAAGGCCGGGATGGCAGCTGCAGGGCGCATGGCTGGAACCGGCGGCAAGGCAGGAACTGGGCTGGCGTTGGCAGCGGGTTTGGCGTCGGTGTCTCTCAACTCAGTCCGGGAGCTCCACATGGCTGGGTGAGCTTGGTTTGCGAGCTGGGGCCAATCAGGCCTCACACTCCTTGGCCCGCCTCCGCCCTTCTTTGTCGCGTGCTGATAGGTGGAGGTGTTTCCCCTTCTGGGCCCCCACCAATCAGCTGCTCCGGCTCACCCTGCGGCCCACTCCCTAACAGCCCGCGGCCCACCAGTGGTCCGTGGCCCACAGGTTGCTGACCCCTGGTCTACCCCATTCGTTGAAGCCCACCATACCATGGAAGAAGCTTTTTGGAGGGCTGCCAAGGAAAGGAAGGAACAGGAAAGACAGTTTCTACTATAATTTCTGTGGATCCAGCTCATAAACATTAAGGAACACAGTGATGTGGTACTTACTAATTTTGCGGCTGATGCTGTGTGCAGTTTATTCATGGGTCTGATAATGGATTTTTTAAGGGATTTTTTTTATGGTTCATAACTAATTTTTTGCCCAAGTACTACTGAATTTGCCTTCTGCTGTAATAATTAATTGGAGTGCTCAGCGTCCTCTTTTTATTTCCATTTATTTTGTGAAACTTTCAGTTCCTCTAAGCTAAACAATTCTGTCTTCCCACATGTGTGTCATCATTTGTCTTTTTCCTATTTTAATTAGTTTTAAACAGAAAATTGAATGGAAGATCAGCCTGAGAAACATACCATTTATTTATATAATGGCATAGGATTTTATTTTCCTTTTCCTATCTCATGAAGATTAAAATAATGTATAGCTGCATTACAACTGGACTACTATAAACTCCCAATCTTTTCCTTGAATTGTCACAGATGATAACTTGGGGGTCCTTCTGGACTCACGACTCCTGCTCGAAGAGCAGGTGGCAGTCATGGCCAGAAGGGCCTTTGCGCAACTTCGGGTTGTGCACCAGTTACACCCATTCCTGGATCGAGATGTCCTCCGAACAGTCACTCATGCCCTCGTCATCTCCCATATAGACTATTGCAATGCACTCTACATGGGGCTACCCTTGAAGAGTATCCGGAAGCTTCAGCCGGTCCGGAATGCAGCCGCGCATTGGTGCCTCAAGATCAGCACATATAACACCACTGCTGTGCGAGCTGCACTGGGTACCGGTATGCTTCTGGGTCCAATTCAAGGTGTTGGTTATCACCTTTAAAGCCCTACATGGCATGGGGCCAGGGTATCTGAGGGACCGTCTAATCCCCATTGACCCGCCCCACCCGGTCATGCAGAGAGGGCATGCTACGGACCCCGTCGACAAAGGAATTTCATTTGGCGGGGTCCAGGCGGCGGGCCTTCTCTGCAGTAGCGCCTGCCCTTTGGAATATTCTGAGCCCAGAGGTGAGGCGGGCCCCTTTACTCCTGGCCTTCCAGAAGAGTCTGAAGACCTGGCTCTGCCGCCTTGCTTGGGATGGGGGTGGTGGTAACAGTTCCTCCTGGGGGTGGCTTGCGCCATAAAGCCCTCCCTATTGAATAAAATCTTACTGTCATTGGATTTTATATTTATTTATTTCTATTTATAGTGTTGGTTGTAATTTTATCTTTTATGATTTTAATTGTGATTTTACTGTAAACCGCCCAGAGTCTCCTTCTGGGGGAGATGGGCGGATATCTATATCTATATCTATATCTATATCTATATCTATTTCTATATCTATATCTCAAATAAATAAAATAATTTAGCATCTATTAACTTTACACAGCTTCAGATTCTTCTTCCCTTTGTTTATAATTTTGAATATGCCAGCATTATTTCTAACACAGTGTACTGTTTTCTTTCTTTCTATCTATCTATCTATCTATCTATCTATCTATCTATCTATCTATCTATCTATCTATCTTATTAAATTTATATTACCACCCATCTCCCCCAACGGGGACCCTGGGCGGTGTCTTCATGTCTTTTGCTTAGTTCCTATGAGCATTCCTCATGTTTGGAGTTTTTGATTGACTGATTGATTATATGCCGTCAAGTTGATGTCTACTCTCAGTGACCCCATAGATAGATCTTCTCCAGGATGATCTGTCCCCAGTCTGGTCCTTCAGGTCTCTCAATGGTCCTTCAGGTCTCTCAATTTCTTAGCTTTCCATGGTGTTCTCAAGAGTCTTTGACATCAGAGTTCCAAAGCATCAATGTTCTTTCTAACTTCTTCAAAGTCCAACATTCACTTCCATAGAGTACCATGGGGAAAACCATTGCCTGATTCTGATCTTTATAGGTATAGCCATATCATGGCATCTGAATATCTTTTTCAAGGCCTTCATTGCTACCCTACTAAGTGCTAGTTTGTGGCAAATTTGTTGGTTGCTGGTTCCTTTACTGTTGATAGTAAAAGAGCCATAAGAAAGATCGATAAAATTTAAACCTAGGATGTAGGTATGTGTGTGTGCGGCTTGAGTTTTAGAGTTTGTAATTGCTGGTCGTCTTCATACGAACAGGGTTTTTTTTAGTATTTGTCTAGCTTATCAAGAGCTATATCCCTGAATCTCTGCCTATGAGGCTTCTAGTTCCATATCAATGTGGATAAATCCTGACTGGTATTTGCATGCTATGAAATTTTTCCTTTGGGGTATTTATATATTGGTTTTCAACATACTATTCTCAAGGTGGTTTAAAAGGAGAAAAGAAGTTTATGAACATTTTCCAGTAAAATCATTGACTGTGGGTAGGCTTTTCCATATGCTATGTTCTACCCTCAAACAAAGGAACAGATTCCTTCACCTTATCTGGGAAGCCTGCTCTGGTTCTAGCTATCTTGGAGGGCTTCCCTTCCTTGCACACAATCTGGTCAACAGGACTAGATTGAGAAGAATATTGGAGATTGACCTGGTTAAAAAGGCAGGACTGTTTTTATCCCATGAGGAAGAACTTCTTGGATTCATCTTCCCTTTTTGTCATACAAGAAGCCATCCATCCAAGCAAATTTCTTCCCCCTTCCCCCTTCCATCCATAGCTTCCTATCTAGGAATGGAATAGATAATAGTTTTGGTAGAATTATTCCTGTCTTGCTGTTATTTAATTTCTTCTGGCTATCTTGGAGTGCTTCCCTTCCTTGCACACCTGGTCAACAAGACTAGATTGAGAAGAATGTGCAAACATATATGGTTGTAGAAAGGCACCAATTCCCTCCCTTGGAAATGGTGGGAGCCCAAAAGCCATGAAAGTAAGAGGCCAGAGTAGGCCTCTGCCATTTGACATATTTATATAGAACCCAAATGTATGTAAGATACGATAATCAAAACCTATCTATTTACAGCAGCCATAGCTGTTGATAGTATCATCTAGCTATGCTTATTTTAATAGTAGCATGAAAGAAATTTAGATTCTGATTTACTGCTTTCTTATGGTGCAGACACTTTTGATTTCATAGTTATATTAAAGCTTGTATGCAAAATGGTTCAGAATGATGTCTTTGAACAGTAGATGATGTTAGGAAGCGTTACATTGTTTTCATTTCTCAAACTATCTTTTAGTTAGCAACTTCATTATCAATCTGACATTTTAAATCTACCTCTCTACTTAGTTGAGTTTATTGTAGCTTTAAGAATGTGTAATATAAATCATTTTGCTGTGATTGCTTTCCAAGGAATTGGAATATAGTTGTATTTTAGAGTTTAGTATTAACAGAGGTTCATATGAATTATTCTATAGTACAGTGCTTTCCAAACTGCCGCCGTTGGCGACACACCAGCGGCGCATGTGGGAGCGCGTGCACGATGGCGGCAGCGGCGGCCTTGCTAAAACGCAGAAGCGCTGATGGTGCGCCGCTGCCGCCACCATACACACCACCACCGCCGCGTGCACCCCCGCATCGCCACTTCGTGACACACTAAACTGTGTGTTGCGACACACTAAAGTGTTGCAACACACAGTTTGGAAAGCTATGCTGTAGTACATAGTTAGGGGATGTGTATAGGTATATAATTGGTAGTGATTTCAAATATAAGGTGGCATTTATCAATCGGTTAATTTACTGTGGTATCCATATACTGGAAATGCTGAATGGGCTAATCCAGTAGAAATTGGTGATTGCTGAAACTGGTATTTCTCAGGGATCTTCTTCCTACATGTCCAAATATAGAAGTAATCAGTAATTCTTGGGCTCTTTAGAGAAACAGGAACCAAGGTGTGCTGCTGGAGATTGTCATCATTAGCACCCATAACAATGATACTAAACCAAAAATACAAGCTGCTCCTACAAAATTTCTGAAATACTTGTGGCAAAGATTGGTGCCAAGCTGTGGCATTGCATTCCTTCTGATTTATAGATTATGTTTTTGGAGAGTACTGGTATAATATTTTTCTATATCTATAGTAGTCTTGGCAATTATTTTGCTTTGGATGCAACATGGTCTCTATAATAACTGAGGGTTATTACAGAGTAATATATATTTTGTTATTAGTTACCATTATATTCACTGTGATTCAACATTTATAAGAACTTAAAATTAATAATTGGGTTTGACATAGGAAGCAAAACCCAAGGAAGCTGTGAGAGTGGTTATTATTTAAAGCAAGGGTAGAAAAATGTTCAATCAAGCATGTTGATGACAAGTAGAATTCACTAGTTAGCTGCATAAAAATAGATTGATTTATTTTAGTTTGTAAATGACAAACCGTAGATTCCATTTTTTAAACTTAAAAACAAGATAAATGTCCAGAAGGAAGGAATATGACACACATTGAGTTTGGTCTAGTGGTTAAGGTGCTGGGCTAGAAACCAGGAGGCTGTGAGTTCTAGTCCCGCCTTAGGCATGAAAGCTGGCTGGGTGACCTTGGGCCAGTCACTCACTCGCAGCCCAACTCACCTCACGATGGTTGTTGTGGGGAAAATAGGAGGAGGAAGGAGTATTGAGTATGTTCACCGCCTTGAGTTATTTATAAAAATAATAAAGGCGGGGCAAAATTTAAATAAATAAATAAAATATTGGTAAAGATTTCCTTTCTCTTCTCTTCAATCCTTCCTTTTTGAGCAGAATGGTTGATTTGATGGGCTATTGGTTTGAGCCAATATGGCAAATTCCTTGTTGAGATGGAATTTTTTTAAAGAATTTTATTAAGTTTCAAAAAAAGATAAAAGATACAGAAAAACAAAAAACTACAAACAAAAAAAGAACTAAAAAAATGTGAAAACACAAGATAATTTTTTTAGATAGATTACAAAAAGAAGTGATTTCCGAATTTAAACATCAAGGATATGCACAATTTCCCATAATCAATCCCTTACTCTATATTAAACCAAAATCACATTATTTCTACAAGTCAACCCCTTAGCACATTATAAAAATCACTAAATACCATTGCTCCCTCCCTTTATATTAAAAAAAATATATATAAATCACCTAATCAACTTCCCCCCCTAAAATAACAATTACTAAATTATTCCCTTCCTACTACTATTCTATACATTCCTGTCTACTATAATATAAATCAAAACTTGAAAAGCATGTAAATTATCTACCATTATAGCTAATAATACAAAAAACATGAATACAAAAAACATGAATAAGAAAAAACCTTAATCTTGTGCATATACAAGTCTTGCAGCTGTAATCATGTATAGCATAATTGTAAATTGTTTTCCTATTTGTTCTTCTGATATTCCCAGTAGAAATAATTTTGATTTAAATGGAACTCGAATTTGTAGAATATTTTGCATCAATGAATGTATCTGAGTCCAAAATTTCTTTGCAATCTCACATGTCCACCACATATGATAGAATGACCCCTCTTTTTTTTTACATTTCCAACACAAGTTGGAAACATTCCCATACATTTTAGCTAATTTTTGTGGGGTCATATACCATCTGTACATCATCTTATAGAAATTTTCTTTCAAATTATAACATAAAGTAAATTTTAATCCTTTAATCCACATATCTTCCCATTGTTGCATTTGAATATTATGACCAATATTTTTTGCCCATTTGATCTAACAAACCAATAGCCCCCAAAAACACAAACTTTCCAGCGAAAGAAAAAAAAAACCCACGTTCCATACTCTTCTTTCCTATAACATTGATTGAAATAGTCATAACATTTCCCCCGCTTGGCAGTTCCTTGTGCAGTCCTAAAGTTAAACAATCGTTTTAATCCCATAATCACCAATCCAGAGTTTTCAGCTGAGAATATTCCATTTTCTCCCACAACAGTAAAAACACCATCTTTTCTGACATCTTCTTCTTCTATCATAGTATTTTCATATAGTTGTTTAATTTTAACTAGAATCTCATCTTGAATGTTCCAAACAGTCTGTATGATAATTTGACAACCCTTTGAAAAAATATCTTCTTGCTGACAAAGTAATTCTCTGAGATCTTCTTTAAACTCTTCCATTGTTCAAACAGTAAATTATAGCACACCCTAAAAAGTTAACTCACAGAAACAGAGGTTAATGAATTAATCCAAAATTAACCAAAGAAAATATACTAGCAGACAATTTGGAAAAAAGTAAACAGAAAGCCTAAAGTTTAAAATAAGAAATGTGTAGAAAGAACACTTCAACCTTGAAATTCAACAACAAAGATAACAACGTAAAGGCAATGTTACAGCTCTCAATATAACCCAGATGGGGGGGAGAAAAAGCCAAAACTTTTTTTTTATGGTTAAAAATCTCCAAAAATAACTATAATCACCAAGAGATTCCGCTTTTTCATACTGTAAAAAGCTTCTCTTAAGATACAAAACTTAAAAAAAACAAATTGGGTGTTTAAGGCACGACTTATTTTCCCTTTTTAATGGGATGCATACGTGGCTTAGAAAAGATTAAATCCCAGCCTCCCAGTGTAGTCTTACCGTTCGGTCGCAGACGCTGTCTATGATCTCCTGGCTACAACTCACAGTCTGGAGGACAAATGGGTCGATTCTCAGTGTTTTCCTTAATCCGGAAAAACACTTGGGGTTACAGAAAAACCTTTCTGTGCCCAAAAAAAACCCCTACCACACTGCCAGCTCTGCCCATGGAGCTCACAGGCAAAGTTGTTCAGTCGGCCATTTTCCACAGGAAGCCTTCCAGACCATATATTTTCCACAATGCTCCGAATGTCCTGCACAACAGCTTGGCAGGAATCAGAAAAAAATTGCTTATCTACTTTAGTATCTCTGCGAAGATCAGAGAAAGCCTGGTTAAGATCCTCCATTTCTGAAGCAGTAAGTTATGGCGCACCCTGGATACTTAACCAGCAACAGAGAAAGGTAATGGAAAATTTCCGAACTGAGTTAAGGTAAGTTCACAGACAGTTTCCAGAGAAAGTAGCAGCAGGAAAGTGAAAGTTCAGAACGGCAGATTCAATGTGTAGGAAAAATGCTAAAATCTTCAAAATTAGTGCAGAAATAATAACTGAGACCTCTGGTGGTCTTTCACCTTCTGGGGACCACCGCAAACAGGGAAATGTTAGCCAGGTTTTCAGCGCTCTGAAAAACTCCGACTTACCACGCCACCATTCCGACCGGAAGCTCGCACCTTCTGTTTTTCTGTTCAATTTTCTGTTGTTAGAAAAGTGCTGTTCAAATACGTCACAGGAAAGACATACTAATTATAGCTGGTTTGCAAGTATTAAACAACAATCAAGAGCCCTTCCAGCTGAAGAAGGAAGAAACCAAATTTTAAAAAAGCAAATCCAATTTGTAATCCAGAGATGCCATAGGTCTGTTTTACATACAGGAAGATCACAAATTGGCTTTTTTAGTTAACAAAAAAATCTTGAATGGCAAGAAGTGGGAAATAAAATTACTTTGATTCTACAAAAATCTGCCAGTTGATATAGATAGCACTTGGCAAAACAGGCAGTGGTCTGATTCATTGTAATTTATCTTTATTCTTTTATCCAAAGTGTATCATCAGCTCTAGTTGTTGATTTCAGCAGAATATATAGTATATGATCCTGACTAAGAATTATCATTTCACATTTCACAGAAAAGTTAGAAAATATGAGTTAAAACTTCACTCAGGAGTGGAGGCAGGGTAGATAGGCCATCAAATCCAACTCTCTGCTCAAGGTAGGAAACCCAGAAAAATATTTAAAAATTTTGCCACTTCTGCGTATCAGGATACATGAATGGTTCCCACTATAATTAGAATGGTATCTCACCTTAATCAGCTCTTTTTTTCTTTGTCTAAAAGAGGAATTAACCAAAGTTCTGTAGTAAATATAGTTGCCTGACATATCTAATTGGTGTCATAATAGTAATCACAAGCATTTGAATTAGCTTAGGAAAAGTAAGATATATTTTTCCTCTGAAACACCACCACATAAACAATGCTTGTTTGAGAGAAAGCTTTTTCATTGTTTTAATCTTCAAGGCAAGTTATAAATGCCATAAACCAGTGCTTTCCAAACTGCCGCCGTTGGCGACACACCAATGGCGGTGGCAGCGTGTGGGGTGCGCATGCACAGTGGGGGGGGCGGCGGGGGGGGCGGCAGCAGCAGCGGCCTCGCTAAAACGCGGAAGCGCTGATGGCGCGCCGCCGCTTCACAACACACTAAACCAGTGCTTTCTAAAGTGCCGCCATTGGTAACACCAACGGCGACAGTGGCGGCACGGGGGCGGGGGTGTGCACGGCGGCGGCCTCCGCTAAAACACGGAAGCGCTGATGGCGCGCCGCTGCCGCCGCCACCATGCACACCCCCGCTGCCGCTTCCGGGTTGTGTGGCGACACACCAGACTGTGTGTTGCGACACACTAAAGTGTCACGACACACAGTTTGGAAAGCTGTGCACTAAACTGTGTGTTGCGACACACTAAAGTGTCGCAACACACAGTTTGGAAAGCTATGCCATAAACAATAATACAGGTAAGACAAATAATAGAGAAGGCTTAAAATGTGTAAAATAATAAAAAAAAACCTTTAAACTGTTAAACTGTTAAAGTTATCAAAAGACCAGATGAACAGAATATACTTGATTTGGCACCTAAGGGTTAAACATCACATACTTTTTTTTTACAAAAATGATTTACTTGACTAATTTAAAGAAAAATCTGCCTTGAGATTCTGATCCAATTTTCTGCTGATTTCTAGTCACTGTTGTTATTTGCTTCCAGGGGTGCTGGAGGAAAATACTTTTTGCTGTAAAAAGTTTTGCATGAAGTAAGCAAATATAGTTATGGAGTGAGCTCTCTAATCAGGGCACATGACTGGTTTTATTCAGCTGACACAAGTTCTTATGGTGCTATCTTGTTGTATAAATATTACAACTCTGTGCATAGAACTGCTCATCTGGCTCTGACGTGAATGGAAAAGTTCCCTCTGATAGGCCTTGTGCATAGATGTAATCTTGCTTGCATTTCCCAGCCATATGACAGAGGATAGTAGACAATCAGCTTGTGTTTTAAAGAAACTGTAGGACCAAAGGCATTTTGTGTACGTTGTGTGGATTGGACCAATGGAGAGAGATCACTGGTTGAAAACAAAAGAGAAAGGGAGGATTCTCCTGATGATTGTCATGACCACTTGAGTGATGATCACTGTGTACTTATATATCTGATATTGTGTTGTGAACCGCCCAGAGTCCCTCCTTGAGGGGGAGATGGGCAGTTATAGAAATTCAATAAATAAATAAATAAATAAATAAATATCTGGAGAACATAGAGGAGGCATTTTTTTTGTTTCTGTTTTCCTCATTTTATCAAGCCATCTTTATTTTCTGTTTCTATTGCTTGTAGTTTTTGTGCAGATGGGGTTTTATTCTTTTATAATTATGTTGATTTGATTTGATTCTTTACATAAGCTGTCAAGAGTCTCTGGATTGCAGTGGGGTAGAAATGTAGAAAATAAATATGTCAATCAGCTTCCCCAACTTGAGTATCCTAGGCAGCGTGGTCATTGCTAAAAATTCCATATGTTAAATCAATACATTAACAGTGAGTGCTTAGGTTGCAGAAAAAGGTAAAGGTAAAGGTACCCCCCGCACATTTGTGCAGTCGTGTCCGACTCTAGGGGCCGGTGCTCATCTCCGTTTGTTAGCCAAAGAGCCAGCGTTGTCCGAAGACACTTCCACGGTCATGTGGCTGCATGACACGCACGGAACGCTGTTACCTACCCACCGAAGTGGTACCTGTTCATCTACTTGCATTTGCATGCTTTCGAATTGCTAGGTTTGCAAGAGCTGGAGCATGCTTTCGAATTGCTAGGTTGGAAAGAGCTGGAGCTAGTGCGGGAGCTCACTCCGCACGCAGGGCTAGGGATTCGAACCTCCGAACTTGTGATCTTCCGATTGACAAGCCTGGCGTCTTACCCACTGAGCCACCACGCCCCTCGGTAGGTTGCAGAAGACTGATGTAAATATTCACATACTTCAATTTATGTCTGGGTATCTTTGTGTTTTCTTTTTCCTTTTCCTCAAGAATTGTCTTCAATGTCTTTTGAGGAGCTGTTACAAATGAGGAACCAAGTTGGGACGAAGGTTTATCAGCAGATGACATCTAAGAAAAGAGTACCGGATGTCACAAAAACAAAAAAGAGGCAGTGTTTGAGCAAAAACAGGTAAACTCAATTTCTACTATGTATCTCCAAAGTCTCCTCTACATTACTGTGAAGTCTATAATAGTGTACATGCTGACTTGAGCCTAAGCTGTGTTGAACGTACTTGGGATTGCATTGTATGTCATGCTTCTGCTTAGTGCAGAGCTTAGGAATTTTAAATTTACCTCTCAGGAACTATACAAGTAGAATACATTCAGCCTAGAAAGGAGTGTACCAGGATGGTGGTTGGCTTTCTCAGCTGGGTGGAACCTGTCCATCTGGCAGTCTGCTCTTAACGCCTTTTTCTGACCTGATCTAACAAATTTTCCTCTTGTTTCTGAGCAGCTTTGATCTTCCTTATGTGGCTGGTTGGCCTCTATTGGATTCACGGTCCTCATGCTTTGGTGCATTTTGTAAATGATGTTGATGTGATCAGTAATTTAGACATTAAAGCAGACAAGAATGGAAATGGAGCACTTGGTCCCTCTTTGAACCTCTCCCCAAAGCTCTGCACATTTGCTATGTGTCATTAGCCTTTGTTCATGGCCTTGAAGCCAGGTATCAATCCACATAAATCTATCCAAGGTGATGTGATCTTATACTTCATCAGTTCTGTCTCATCCATTTCCAAATTTCAACATGAGACTTCTCTAGTGATTTCTTTCAGTAGAGGCAGGGCATCCTGTAGTGAGTTTCTCCTCACTTGCTCCAGAGGCAGGGCTTAGATTAGATCTAACATTGCTTCCAATGAGAAAAAATAGCTCAGTCCCCAGTTCTCACCTTGTCCTACTCCAGAAGTGTGAAAGCCTATTTACTCTGCCAGGAACTACCTCAATCTAGGTGGATCTCCCCTTTTTTATTTTGTATCTTCTACACAGACCTAGACTAGGGACAATAGGCCCAGCAGGGTCATGGACAATCCATGGATATGGACCTCTCTTGATGGCTGGGGCTGAGCCAACTGGCTAGCCTTGAGTGGCACATTAATGTGCCCTCTTGTCTCATTGCCATGTTCTCAGGAGACTACGATTGTCAGATCAGCAGCTATAAGCTATATGATACTTGCAAGTAAGGTCAAGACTCAGGCCACCATCACAGGGGGAAGAATCAAACTAACAAGCAAACAAGAACAGCTACTCTTAAGGTGGGGAATACACATTACATATGGCTCAGGTACTTCCCTTCAGGACCAGTCAGATAGGGAGGAGGGGGATTTGTCCCTGGATGAGGAAAAAGACCAGAAACCAATTCCCAAATCCATTAGGTTTTTCCACAAAGCAGAATTCCCCCAGCTGCTTAGTAAAGTCTGCAAGACTCTAGGACTGAAGGAACCAGAATGCCTGAGCCTTACAAATGCCCTGTTGGGCCAGTTGGTAGCAGTGGTATCCCAGTAGCTATTAACTCTATCTTATGCCTTCCATTCCCTGACACCTTTAACAAAATCCTCAAAGCAGAATGGAAGCTTCTCAGAGCAATGAGGGAATGGAAACTCTTCAATATCCAAGCTCAACACCTTCTCATAGGTAGCCCTAGACCTGCTTGAGACTTCTTAGCGGATACTCACGTGACCACTCTGCTCTTGAGAGTCGTAGTGAATAAAGACAGGGAAGACAACCCCAGACAATCCCTGGAGACAGGAATTCTGCAGTGAAGTGCACACAAGGTTTCAGCTGGGGCTTTCCTTGCCATGTTCATCATCACTAAGGCCTCAATCCTATGGGGCAAACAGCTATCCCAACTCATCCCTCCAGAAGATAGGGAGCTCAAGTAGGGCATGAACAAGCTAGCCAAGTCTCTGCCTTCATGGCAGATGCTAGCGGGAACAGTTAACAAGGCACTACAGCTAACATAACAGTTTAAGACAGCTGTAGCTGATGAACTGGAAAATACTCTAAATTAAAATCAGTCTTCATATCAGGCCCATTCAAGGGTGGCAAACTATTCAGACAGGCCCTAAATAATGTCCTAATTGAGACTAAGGATTGAAAGAAAGCTATGCTCCTAACCAACAAAAAATATGAAGCCAAAACCAGCAGGAATCAGTCTGTACCGAACATTTCTTTCAGCCTTTCAGTACCCAAGAAAGATAATTGAGCCACAAGGAATACAGATCATCCTGGTGGAACAGATCCCCAAACAAGTTGCAACAGTCTGAACCCCAGTGCTGTGGGAATACCTTTTCTCATTACAAAATGGGAAGTACAAACAAACAGCCTCCATGTGTGTGGGAGACTAATGGAATTCACCCATCAGTAGACTCATATCACATGAAATGCGTGGATCTTAAAGAGGGCTACACCACAGAATTCACCAGCCCTCAGATTACACCACCCCATCTTCCAGGTCACTAAAGGGACCAAATACTGTCTAACTTTAAAGGTTTAATTGTCCACGAGAGGAACATAGAATGGCACAAGATCTTGGGGCTGGAGTAAGTGAACTGCCACATCAAATACCACAAGTTCCAGATGGAAACCCTGAGATAAATTGCAGAGTGTTTCCAGGAAAAGATGCTCTGGACTTACAGGAGGCCTACACATACAGAATCAACCCATCCCACAGCATGTTCCTGAGATTCAGATATTAGGACACCCATTTTTTTCCAAGGCCTTTCCATTCAGCCTGTTTCCGCTCCCAGAGTATTCACAAAGATGATGGTGACTGATTCCAGGCCAGATCCCTGGAAATACACATATACTCCTCCCTCCATAACCTGCTGATGAAATTATCATTGATTATTCAAAGGATGTCCAGATCCTGGTACAGACACTCAAGGAGCTGGGCTTTTTGATCAACAGGATTAGAGCATCCTTCAGTCAGCATCTGAACTACACCATCTGGTCACTGTTCTGGACAACAAGCTGAAAAAGCTTAATCTCCCTGCAAAGGAGAGAAAAGAGATCATCCAGCATCTAGCGGTATCAGTGCTTCAGACCAGCCATCTAGATCTCATGGTTTTTTGGCAGTAGAGAACTAGATGATCACCTGCATAGTACCATGGGCAACAATGCACTTTTGTGCCTTCCAGTGGATGCTCCTCCCCCTCAGAATCTGTCTAAAGATCCCACAGATGCGTTACAAACCCAATGAAGCCGAGGAGTTCCCTCATGTAGACCCTAACCAGGGGGAGTTACATGCATTTCTCTCATCAGTTCCAACTCACCAACATCAGCCTCCATAACCCTTAGTCCTGGCCTTCACACAGGTGGGCCTTGCCAAGGGATTACATCAAGCAGTCTCCACAGACAGCCCTCTTTTCAGTGATAGCACTTGAGAACCAAAAGCCTGATAGCAGGAGACTCCTAAGAGGGACTTCCTGATAAGACCATCAACCATTCACCAGTATCCATCATGGGACTTCCAGTTAGTGCTTCAAGCTCTAACCTAAGCCCCATTTGAACTCCTATGCGAAGTACAGGTAGTCCTTGTTTAGCGACTGCCTCATTTAGTGACCGTTCACAGTTACAACAGTAATGAAAAAGTAACTTTTTGACCAATCCTCACATTTATGACCTTCACAGGTCTGAAAAGCAAAGGAAAGCTGAAGTAAGATCATAAGCACAGTTGCGGTTTCACTTAGCGCAAGTCCACAGTCCATTTGGTTCATCTTCCTTACCTGACCATGTAAAACCAAAGTTTTCTGTTTCTTACTTGTGCTTGAGCTTAATTTCAAAACTTGTGCCATAAGAAGAAGCAACACCAGCAGCACCGGCATTTGTTCTGCTTTTTCTGTTTTCACCTTTTTTGACATTTGACATGGATTTTTTCCATTGTGAATGTCTGGCTGAAGCCACTAAAGCATCCATCTTCCTCTTGCCTGCCTGCCTGCCTGCCTTTGTAAACACAATTCTTATATGTTTGCTCTGGGGTAAGTCCCACTCCAAAATGATTTGAGGCACACACAGACTGCAGCCAAGAAGTGCAATCCCAAGTTTCTTTATTAATTCCCATACAGCTCAGTAGAGTATACTTTTAAGTAGATGTGCACAGGATGCCACCTTGATGATTAAGCAGGCCTCTTACAGACACACACATGCATACACACAAATATGGTTTGCAAAATGGAAAGTGAAGAGGGAGGGACTCACCAAAATCACTCTTGTGTAGCTAAGCAAGTTAGAAACTTCTGCATTTCTAGCTCTCTCTGCCCTTTAGAAAACATGGACTGGTGGTGAAAATGTTTGCTGGAGTTTGGAGGCAGGCAAGAAGTTCAGTTTTGTGCTTGTGCAGGTGGGAGAGAAGACTCAAGTGGTAGTGAAGGAAAGGCAGCCAGAACCTCCTTCACAGACCACTTTTAAATGATGGTGATGACAAACACTGACGACATGCAGCCAATGGGAGGAAAAGAGCAGATGTTTGAGTGTGTGTCCAACATCAGTGAGTTTGAGAGTTTTTTTCCCCCTTATTCCCTCTGGGAACCCATTCAAGTCCTTATGGAACCCTAGGATTCCGTGGAACCCAGTTTGAAAAAACCCTCCCTAGAGGATGCCCAGTCTCTGCTGTTAAGAATGGATTTTCACAGTAAGTCCAATGTACTGCTATCCTCTGTGACTTAATGCATTACTAAGGATGCCTCCTTTACACAAATGGATATTTTCTTGGGACTGTGCAAGTCCAGGAGAAGTTCTGGCTTCTTTAAGGATTTGGCAGCAGGTGCTGCAAACATTTTATCAGTGCAAAAGCTTTCCTCCTAAATGTATGGAAGTCACATTTACCAGTCTTGAATCTTGAGGGAAAATATTGCAGTTTATATAATTGTGTCATTCATAAACTTCAGTGTGTAATGTTTGCTGCAAAAAATAATTACTTAAATGAATATAAATTCTGATCTAAACATGTAGGCTAGGGCAGGGGTCGGCAAACTTTTTATGCCGGGAGCCATTTTGACATGCTCGTGCACATTTTGAAATGCTCGAGAGCCAGGGGGCGGGGTTTGCGGGCGGGGGCCAATCGCATGGAAGGGGGCGGGGTTTGCGGGCGGGGGCCAATCGCGTGGAAGGGGCGGGGGTTTGCGGGCGGGGGCCAATCACGTGGAAGGGGGCGGGGGTTTGCGGGCGGGAGCCAATCACGTGGCTTATTGGGGCGGGTGGGAGGGCCCATGTAGCAGTTTCCCCCCCACACCGGCTTCCCGCCCCTCCCTCCTTGCCTGCAGAAGGCGGCCGGCCTTCTCCCCCCGCTATTTCCGGAAGTGATCCAGCGCCGATCTGTGGGCTGCGGGGCTTCCGATCCTTGGAAGGCGAGGCCCTGGTGGTGTGGGGGGGGGGGCGAGGAGGATTCTCAGTCGGGAGGGGGAAATCCCCGGGTCTGCGGAGGTCTTTCCGCGCCGCCTTGAGGCGCGCATGGGCACCCAGGGCAGGGGAGGAACGGGGAGCGCCAGGAGACTCACCCGCTGCTGCTCGGCTGCCACCTTCCTCCTCCGCTTCAGCCGCCCGCCCGCCGAGTCCCGGCCCTTCAGCCCCCGCTGGGGGGAGGGGGGCAGGGACTCAGCGCCCGCACGCCCGGAGCCCGGCAGAACTGCGTCTTGCCCCGCCCCGCCCTCCCAGAGTGGCCAGCGGAGCGCCACCGGCGCCCACCTGCTCGGGCAGGTACCAGCCTCTCTGCACGCTCCTTCCGCTGCTGCTGCTGCAGGGAGACGGCATCCACCCGGCCCAGCTGCCCGGGGTCCAGGGAGATCAGATCCGCCCGCCTCGTTCCCCTCCCCCCCCACGGCCGCTCTTCGCCACAGATCCCTGGGCCGTTTGATGCGGTTTAAATCTTAAAACAAAATAAAGCAAATTAGGCAATCAAGACCTTCAGCTAAGAGAGAGTGTGGCGGAACAAAAAAATAAAGGCGAGAAAGAGGCGTCGTACGGAAGGAGGTACCGACGGAAAGGCTCCCCCACCCGTCTCCGGATTAGTCCTGCTGATTTCAACTGCAATGTATTGGAGAAAATGGCTTTGTGAGTTTTAGCCTCCAACCGGGCTCCAAGAGAGAAAGAACGAGAAAACTTATCAATTTTATCTTTTTCTCCACCCAGAGGTTCTCTCAAGAGCTGTTTTGGCCCAGAAAAGTCAAGCAGCTCTATTGCTACTAATTCAGTAAAGTCGCCCTTTTATGAATCGCTTCATTCCCAGCCGAGTCTGCCCCTTAAGCCCTTCTCCATCCTTTCTTCCTCCGCCCCCCCCCCAGCTTCTCTTTTTACCTTTTCT
Source organism: Charina bottae (assembly GCA_023362775.1). NCBI lineage: Eukaryota > Metazoa > Chordata > Lepidosauria > Squamata > Charinaidae > Charina > Charina bottae. The sequence goes on along the minus strand of JALMGJ010000001.1, from coordinate 72,850,351 downwards.
GCCCCCACTTCATGCCGGGGATAATTCAAAAAGGCTTCTTTTTCGCCCACCAAACATTAGTTTCCAGCGTTTTGTGCTACTGGGTTTTTGATCATTTCGCAACGATCCGGGGGAAGGGGAAGAGAGGAGGCACGGCTTGAGGGCGGACGGCACCTCTGGGCTGCATCCCCCAAAGCGTTTATTCGGGAGCAAGCTGCATGGAACCCCACGAAGCAAACAGGCAGGCGCCAGTTGGGGGGTGGGGGAGTTGGATCTACTTTAGCCTCCTTGTAAATCCCACCCCGTGCGCTACACACTCCCTCTCTGCTCCGCGTGCGCAAGGGCGCAATTCCCCAGAAACCCTCCAGCTCGGTTGCCCTGGGAATCCCTGCGCACCCAGCGCTTGCTTTCCAACTGAGCGAACCCTCCTGCGCCTTGACCCGGTTGGGCGCGCGCTTGGGCATCCAAGCCGGATCGGGGGCCTCGCGGAGGGAGGCAAGCCACCGGGCCCGCCCCCCTCGGCCGCTTCCGCCCGCCCACGTCGAGCCAAGAAAATGATGGGCGGGAAACGAGGCCGGCCCGCCCCACCCGCCCGCTTACCTGCCTGCTTGCCTCCCTCCGCGAGGCCCCCCGCTGCCTTCCCGGGATCCAAGCCGGAGAGAAAGGGCGGCGGTGGGGCCGCGCTACCGGACCGCCCGAGTGCCAGACAGGCAGCTCCGCCCGCGCGCCTTCCACGCGATCAGCCCGTGAGGACCGGCCAGGGAAGGCGCGCGGGCGGAGCTCCCGTCCCGCTGCACCCCAGCCGAGCAGCAGCCGAGCCTCGAGAGGGCGAGAAAGCCCCGACGCTGCCCCGCGGACCTCTCCAGCGCGCCTGGATCCTGGGAAGGCAACGGGAGCCCTCGGCGCCTGTGCGGCTCCCCCGCACCCTCCCACCCGCCCCAATAATCCACGGCAGGGAGGCGCTGCTGGCCCGGGACGCGGCGCTGTCGGAGGCGGCGCAGGAGCAGCTGCAGGGGCTGCTGCGGCTGGAGATGGCGCTGCTCCGCGGCATCCAGGTGCTGGGCGAGGGCGCAGGCACGGGACGCGAGCGGCAGGGCAGCGCAGGGGGCCTGGCCGGGGCGGTGGCGGCGGGGGGACGGCGGAGGTTTGCCGGGTGGCAGGACGGGGCGGGGGGCGCTGCTGGGGCTGGTGGCGGAGCTGGAGGGAGCAGAGGGACCAGGCGTTCCCGTGGGCGCAGTGTGCGCTCAGCAACCCGCCTTGGAGAAGTGGCCGCGGGAGGCCCTCCGGGTGCACCCTCCCACCCCATCAATCCCCCCACCCCGCCAGCAGCGCCTCCCTGCCGCGCCAGGCCTCGCTCAGTGGGAGAGCCAGGGGGCGGGGTTTGCGGGCGGGGGCCAATCACGTGGAAGGGGCGGGGGTGAGTTCAGCTGCGGAAGAGCCACACTCAAGGGGCCAAAGAGCCGCATCTGGCTCACGAGCCGCCATTTCCGACCCTTGGGCTAGGGGATCACATTAAAAAAGAAATCTCTCCCTAAACATGAAAATGCAAACTTCAATCAGAGGAGTCACTTCTGTTTGAAATTTTCATCCCTTGCCAGTATTGAGCAGTGTCCCCATAATGAGTTACAGTCTTTGCCCTTCACTTCTGAGAAAAATGAAATCTTCTCAAGAGATAATGCAGGTAGAAAGAAAAAGGAATGATAAAAACATGTAATTAGATGCAATTCTGTGGTGGATTTCAGCACCTGCCGCTGGTTCTCGAGGAGGGAGCGCATTCCAAGGAGATAAGAGGGCTCACAGTCCGGAAAGTGTTGCTGGGAAAGTAAAGAGGTTCAGGGTTGCCCCGCCCTAGAGTCTCCCGGGTTATTTGTGCTTAGGTTAGTTAGAGTAGCTTTAGTCAGGCAAGATTCTGTCTGTATAGTGAGAGCAATAAAGAGAACTGGAGTTTGAATGCACTGACTCGTCGCTGTTCTTGGGCTGGTCCTGAGAAAGTCTGAATGTTTTTATTAGTGGTTTTTTCTGTTCAATATACTGATTGTATAAATTAATTTGCCATACAGATTGGAATCACTGAAATACAGTCAGCCTATTAGAATCCACCTACACCAATAGAATTAAAATATTTTCTTCAATTCTCATATTTATAAGCTATTATTCTATATATTAGCAGAACAACTAAAGAATATGTGAATGCAATGGAACCTAAAACAGTAGTGCAAGACCAAGAAGGAGTCTGTGGTGTCTACAGAACTTCTCCCTGTAGGAAAGTAATGGAGTTGAAATGATCCCTTGCTTCAGTCCCCAAGTTTCCTTGCCCAAGGAGATGTTGCTGAGAGCCAGATATACACAGTCTGTATATGCTTCCAGGGAATGGTAGCATCTGAATATGAATCTTCAACCAATTGAGACATTCAGCTAAGGGGAGCATAAGAGTTCACTTTGCTTTCCTTTGATAGGGAGCAGTGGAAGACTGGATTTGATTTGGTGGGATGCATTGGTCATCTGAGCTCATTTTCCCCCTCCAAAGTATCCTTTAAGTCACAGTTGCACATTCTGATGCTTCAGGGCTGCATTTGGTCTCCTCAAAACTTAGGTGGGACACCCAGAGACATCAAAACGTTATTACCAAATTCTATTTTTAATATGTCAGAAGGAGAAAATAGTTAAGTGCAGAGAAATCATATTAATTGTATTTAATTAAATCTAAATGTAAGTAATGGGCGTGGTGCTCAGCAGGTAAGACACCAGGCTTGTCGATCGGGAGATCACAAGTTCGGAGGTTCGAATCCCTAGTCCCACGTGACGGAGTGAGCTCCCGCACTAGCCCCAGCTCTTGCCAACCTAGCAATTCGAAAGCATGCAAATGCAAGTAGATGAATAGGTACCACTTCGGTGGGAAGGTAGCAGCATTCTGCTTGTGTCATGCCGGCCACATGATGCTGGCTCTTTGGCTAACAAAAGGAGATGAGCACCGGCCCCTAGAGTCGGAGACGACTGCACAAAATGTGCGAGGGGAACCTTTACCTTTTACCTAAATGTAAGTAAAGTGAAGTCCTAATCCCATTACTGTCAGGGCTAGGCCAAGAACGACGCTGAGTTCTTGAGGTATTTCAACTCTAGTTCTTTATTGTTCTCACCATATAGATAGAATCTTGCCAGACTAAAGTTACTCTAACTAACCTAAGGGTAAATAACCTGGGAACGCGGAGCTACTTTGAACCTCTTAACTTTCCCAGCAACAGTGTCCCGGCTCCAAATCTTCTTATCAGCTTAGAATGCATTTCCTCCCTGGGAACCAGCGGCAGCGCTGGAATCCACCACATCACCCCCTCCTTCAGGAATAAATTCCATCACAATTACCAATTTACATTGTGCCATTCAAGGGCCTAAAAACTGTCAGGGAAATTCATTGCATTGTTTGGGTTGTGGGTTAGTAAAGGTGACCAGAATTTATTATATAGTAAGTTTGTAGGGTTTGTAAGTTTATTGTATAGTACGTTTGTAAAGCTCACTAGAATTTACTATATAGAACACATGCTTAACTTTACACATGTACTGTAGTTTATGTGATGAAGCTAATTTTAATCAACAATGATAAAAATTTAAGGATCCATGTCCTTATTTCTCAAGACAACATAGTCTTGTGATATGAATGAAAAAAGAAAAATTAAGATGGTTTCCCTTCTGACAATGCGAGGGAAATTAAAATTCAGCAGACTGATTGCATTTCCTCTATCACAGAGCTTTCCAAACTGTGTGTCGCGACACAAAAGTGTGTCGCCACACACAGCGTGGTGTGTCGCCACACCACCCGGAAGCGGCGGCGCACGCGTGCATGGCGGCGGCAGTGGCGCGGTATCAGTGTTTCTGCGTTTTAGCGGAGGCTGCCGCCGCTGTGCACACCCGCGCCGCCGCACGCCCCCCCGCGCCACCGCCGCCGCTGGTGTGTCGCCAGCGGCGGCACTTTGGAAAGCCCTGCTCTATCATCTCAAAAATGGTTTGAGATTTTGGTAGGTTGTGTGCATGCATTTGATTGTAATGATTAATCAATAATTGGTTAAAAGGAAGAGTATTCATCAACTGAAATTCTGTAGTCTGTTGATATGTAGCAAGAAGTTTAGAAAACTAATACACTTTGAATATGCAGCTACTCTAAGAGAATTACTACCAGAATTGTAACTATAACTATAACAGATAATATCTTCTGAAGCTAATGAGCCTCTTGTTCTCAAATGTAAAATATCAAAGTCAGGTTTGTATTAATGGACTTTTCTCTTTAATCTCTCCTCTTAGAGTTTTAAGGTGCTGGGCATATGCTTCCTTTATAACTACATTTTATTTATTTAAAACATGTTTGTCCTGCTCTTTAGTGAAAAGGGCTCTAGATCAAGACAAAACAAGGCACTCCATGCCTTTAAACTTAAAAATTAAGGTTCAACATAGAAAGGGAAAAGAGATGGAAAGGATAGAAGAAAACAAGAAATCCTTAAGGTTGTGAAGTTCTTATAATGACCAGCAGGAAAGGAAGAGTACTGCTCGTGGTTCAAACATCTAGATTTGTCAGTCTTTTAAGAGGTAACCTTGAAGAGCCAGTCTTCCTGGAAATGGCTGTAATAAGTATAGCCAGAGTTATTAGCCTTATGTCTTGCAGTCTTAACCTTCAGTTACTGGATTTTGCGAGTGTCTCCTTCCCGCAAGGTTCGGGAAATTCCAGCTGACAACCCGTGGACTAGATGCCTTATAGGGCAATTTGTTTCAAAGGTCTCTATGAAGGAGAAGATAGGCTCAGTTGATGAGAAGTGCTTTCAGTACTGTGCATGCAGCAGGTTCTAAAAGCATATTGAAGGATATAGTTTGATTTCCTTTATTAGTCATGGAGTAGTGCCAGCTTTGCCTAAGCTAGAAGCTTCTTTGCAAAGCACAGCTGTTTGAGCTTGGAGGAAGCTGTCTGGGCTATTAGGTTACACCAGGCCACAGAGCAACAGAACAATTCTTATCTGGTCAAATCAAAGCTGCCTCTGTGAAACACATTCCTAGAGAAGCCTGTATACTTTGGTTATTCAGTCCTTCTAAGGCCTAATGAATGGAAGAAGTTTGACTCATGAAAAACAATTACAAACATATATTCTGTGCCCTGGTGGCATCCACTGATACTTATTTATGTATTGTATTCAGAAAAGTAGTTTTGAGAATCAAGCCACCAAATATACAAAATTCCATGAATTTTTTTTTCACAAAAAAAATTGTTTTTTTTCCTGTTCTGCAGACCTATGGAAACTTCAGCCAAAATGCCGGTACCTTTTTTGCGACAAGTAGTGCCTGTTAAGAAAAAGGTGGGTACCCTTGAACACAGAAAAGAGATCCTTGTGGGTAGAAAAGAGTGATAAAAATACTGGGGGAATATTTGCGTATTTGAGCACTGAAAATTATTTGGAAGAAATGAATAGAATAAATTTGGCTTCAATATTTGAGAAGTCTCTTAGTTTGAAAAGCAAAATGATGAAGAAGATGAACTGAGGGAAGGGAATTTGGCCAAAATGGTATCACGCTCATAAAACATGGGCTTCCTAGAACACAAAACTATTTTCTGGCATAGCTAGTATTTGATCCCATTTCCTCCTCTACAGGTGTCCCGAGACCCTCGTTTTGATGACCTCTCTGGGAAATATAAACCAGAAGTGTTTGAAAAAACATATAGTTTCTTGAATGATCTGAGGAAGAAGGAAAAAGAGGTAATGATGTAACAGTGCCCTGTGCTGCTTCCTTCAGAATGAAAAGATATCCCTAGAGAGTCAGCGCTTTCCTATTTTGCAGGTTATTCAGAAGCAACTGAAGAAAAGCCAAAATGTGGAAGAGCAGAACAAATTGCAGCAGCTCCTTAAGCGAATGGTGAGTTGGTGCCCAAGAGAATTTTAGCAGCCAGTTTACCCTTATGAGATGCAGGCAACAAGCAGACACGTAGCTATAGACATCATTGGTCATAAAACTATCAGGCAAATGAAATTGGGGAGAGGAGAAATGCAACATCTTTGTTTCTTGCCCGTCTTTGCTTCTTAGACACAACAGGAAGAAGCACAGAGAAAACGCCAGAAGGAGAGAGAAAATTCCCTGGCATTCAAGAAGCAGCAAAGAGTGTTGGCCAAGCAAGGAAAGAAGCCCTTCTTCCTAAAGAAATGTAAGCTTTTCCCACTTAGGGTAATAACTGCTCTACTGGACCTTGACCTTAATATGGTCCCCTTCCTATATCAATAGTAAATATTAGGAGACCTGTTCGTGATAGCTAATGGATTTGTAGAAATTAGAGAATGAGGCTCTTATTGGTGTATGTCTTGTACAGAACACAAAGAAGGATTCGTCGTCACTAAGTCAGCTGAGCCCTTGATGGCACCTGTTAAAATGACTGGGGGGAGTGGTGGTACTGCTTCTGTTTCTGCTCCAAATAGTATATGAGTGTGGCATCTAATGTGCCTGCACCAGCACCATTTACTTTCTCTAAATTATTGAATGAGGGGTGGTTTTGTTAGGTTTATGTGAAGTTTAGGGTAGCCACTGCCAGTACTTACAGTAAGTGAGTTTTTATATGTTATTTTTATAGCGACTAGTTAGTAATATCTGTGTTTATGGAACCATGCTGAAAGATTATGTTGACGGGCAAAAATAGTGAATGGGAAATCAAGCATAAGTTATAGAAAATAATTGCTTGGGGTGTTATGAACACTTATGACTTGAATTAAGACCTCCATCGCTTCTTGACATCTACAGCTGAAATGCAGAAATTGGAACTTGCTGAGAAATACAAAGAGCTGAAGAAAAGTGGGAAGCTGGAGAGCTTCCTGAACAAGAAGAGGAAAAGGAATGCTGCTAAGGACAGAAGGAGACTCCCTTTTAGGAAGGATGTCTAATATCTGGCTAACCCCCCAGAGAGAAAAAAGAAGACCCACACACAAGCTCATGCTTTGCCAGTTATGCAGGCAACTCTGTGAAAGATGACCTCTTCTGCTTTAAGCCAGGCAGTGACTGTGGATAGTGAGGAACCATCCAACAGTCCAAGATACTCTGCCAAGTAATTTATGTCCACTGAAAAAATGATTGTTGAGCAAAATTAAATTACGTTGTTCCAATTTTACAAGCACCTCTTAAACTTTCAAAAAGAAATCTTTTTAGGGATTAATTTTTCTGCTGTTTTTTCTTCTTTTCCTTCCAGGGCACAGTGTAATAGGTCCCCATCAATCTGATTTCTGTCCTCGCTGCTTCTCCCAAAACTGGCCTTCCTCCTCCTAGTCCATTTTTCCTACTATGTGCAGGCTCGGCATTCACCCACCTTTTTTCAGAATTGCCTTCCTGCAGCTACCCATTAGTCCTGCTTGATTGTGATTCCAGCTGTTTTCTTTGCAGAGCACAATAACTGATGCTTAACAGAATTTCCCAGTGAACAGCCGTCCTGTGCTAGGTAGAACTTTCTGTAAAGCACAGTTTGCAGTATAGCAGATGGAAGAATCACAAAAAGCATAGTGAATTCTATTTTTAAATGGGCATATATATCTTTTCCAGCTTCTCAAACTTTGGTTAGGGACAACTGCTTTCTTTTGTAATATTGTTCACAACAACTTGTTGTGAACTGCCCAGAGTCCCCAGGTATGAAGGAGATGGGCGGTGATACAAATTTAAATAATAAATAAATAAATAAATAAAATTTGAATGTATGTACCTTTATCACTAAAGTGGACTATGAGCAGTTTTTTTTACAAAATTTGTGTAAGCATACTTATTGCAGAGTTTTATTACAATACAAAATTGGCAATTTTCATTTTGACTGAGTTTGCTGGATCACCAATTAGCATCACTGTTTCACTGCGTGTATTTAAAAATAAATTTATTATTTTAATAATGTGAATGTTTTATTTGTTGGTACAGAATACAGGAACAGGTATATAGAAGGCATAAAGAGCGGGTTCTTGTTGTACTTGCACTTTCAAACGTTTTGACTCATATAATAAGGTAATCTGATCCTTATATGGATCATATCATCTTATTTTATATAATGCTACTAAAATATCATTATGGACATACTGGCCATCAGAGCACTGCTCCTGACAGCTAGAAGTTCTTATAAACCTTTCCTTTAAAATAGAAATCCATATAATTTTAAGAGTTGTGAAGAACTTCAGAAATAATTCATTCCATAGTTTGGCAGAAAATAGATTAGAATCAGGGAGTTCATTCTGCAGTTTGCAGTTGATCAGCAAGGCTTTCCGATGCCTAACTGTCTAACAATCAAAAGAACTAAAAGCCCTCTCTTCTTAGACTAGGCTGCTGAAACAAAGCTGGATGAAAAACTAGAAGTGGTTTTTCCCCCATAGGCTGGGCATGCGCTTAGGAGCATCCTGTCTTTAATTTTCAAGATTATTTTCACTCAGGCAAGCAACTATTTTGCATTTAGCTCTGGTTGGAATATTTTGAAGACTAGTAGAAAACATGAAACAAACCTAGTATTTGCTCATACCTGTCCTAGTGCAACTGTTACTAAATGCAGATATTTTGTAACTACAGCAAACAAGAACCAATCATCTCCCAAAGCAGCTTGTTTCATTGTTGATAATTTGTAATTCAGAGTTTTTCTGAATATTATGCTGAAATCTGCTTTGGCATTTGTAGCTGTCAGTATTTAAACAGCAGAAGATTAATCTGCTCCATCTTCTGCTTGGCATCCTATCATATACATCAGGCGTGTCCAACCCGTGGCCCACGGGCCGCATGTGGCCCTGAACAGCTAGTAATGCGGCCCCCCAAAATCGTAAACTTTTAACATTATCTTCCCAGAGAAAAATATCCCTCGCTTCACAATAACGCCTTATTCATGACATCGCTTTTTGGCAGCACATACATTTGTGAGCAACTATTTTCAAGGATGAAGCACACGAAGAGTAAAATTAGAATTAAAATTTCTGACGAGCACCTTGAGAACTCACTGAGAATTGCAACCACTTTCATCGAACCAGACATTGATGTATTAGTTTCACAAAAACAAGGTCAAATATCCCACTAGTTTTATGTTGCCCTCTTTTTAAAAATTTTATAATAAAAATATAAAAAAATAAATGAAGTTTTATGACTTATATACATTAACTATATTATATATTTTATGTGTGGCCCAAGACAGTTCCTCTTCACTCAGTGTGGCCCAGGGAAGCCAAAAGGTTGGAGACCCATGATATACATGAAGATAGCTAGTATCTTCTTGTCTCAATGCTAAACAAATCCAGTTTTTCAAAATTCCCTAAAGATTTCAGTGTACTATTTGGTTACACTCTAGTTTGTTGGTGTGCTTTTAAAAACACTGGACCCAGAAATGGACATGATGCTATAGATGTGGTTTGGCCAGCAGAGAATATTGTGGAAGAGCTGCCTTGCAGGATCTAAGTAAGTTTTATCTACTGCATCATTCTGCTTCTCATAGTGGTCATCAAGATAGTACTGAAAAGCCAGCAATCTATAATGCAAGATTTTGCTCCTTCCGTTACTCCTCAGCAGTTTTCTCCACCCATTGCACAGAATTTTATATCGAGGGACTGATTTTGTACCCAACAACCAATGTGAGATTTGCCTTAGGTAGTCACAAACTCCAGAGAAACCTATACATCCCATGTATGGGCTGAGCAAATGTCACTGCTGTTAGTTTCTCAGGATGCTAGGAAGGTGTGCCTAATAAAAGGGAGACATTTGAAGTATTGCTGTCTGCATTTGTTCAACTGCTGTGTTCCACAACATGGAACCTAGGATGCCCCCCAAAAAACTCTGCACTACTGAACTGTGAAACGTATTTACACTTCTGTAAATCTGTTTCACAGCAGCACACATGGTTAATGGTGCCATTATCAAGACAGTATAGTGGTTAACTGTATAATTATCAGTTACAGTGGGTTTGGCTTTAAAGAAGCCGGCTAGGAAGAGTATTGATTGAGAGTGGTGGTATTGATTCTTGTAGTTGGCGATGATATATGTCTTAAAGGTTGATACCCTTTTGGCTTGTATAAAATGATGAATTAATTTGTGGGTCAATAAATAATTGATAAATCTTCCTAGCAGTATCTCATAATCAAAAGTTTTACTTATTTTTGAGTGTTTTAGGTATGGTTAGACATGGCACATGCTGTCTCTCTTGAACTAATTTTGGTGTTTAGGACAGAAAGTCCATTCCCTGCCCTACACAACTGAGGCCTGTTATAAGCTTTGTCTATTTAACAGAGATCTAGGCAAAGCATCCTCCTCCATCTTTCTTGTAGACTGACTGAAATGCATTCGAACTCTCGGACCAGCTAAAGCACTAAAACAGGATAGTCAGTCCCTATAGAGAGCCATCTAAATGTATCCTTACAAGGAAAGCAGAGATGCCAGGTTGGTTTGCTGCTACAGTATTTTCCTTCCCACAGCCAGATTCCTCTTCTGGGTATATTTACAACGTTCAAGAGGAGTTTTACATAATGGGCTGAGTATGCTAGAATAAAATTAGCTGTTTTGGTATGTGCTCATAGAAATGAATGACCCAGATACAGAGAAGAAAGTTTCTTAAATCAGTGGAAATCATAAGTGATTAAAACGATTGGGAACCATAAAAAGCAATAAGAAGTAACAACTTTTGTGCCTGGGGAAAAGAGGTAGGTAGGAAGAGGGATGTGCTAAATATACCTGCTGCATATTGCAAGAAAAAGGGAAGCAGTAGTACAGTAAATTAAAGGTAGAGATTCAGACTTGATTCAATTCTAGCTGGGTGCCGAGAAAACCCTTAATAATTTACCTTTCTTCCAAGTTTGTCAAGTTTGAATGGATGCCAGTTCAATATCTTGGAGCTGAACTAAGGGCTTAAAATTGGAGTTTAGACAGCCAGTAGTCTGAAAAACGAAGCAAGGCTTTCTCCATTCGTTATAAAAAGCAACTTCACAAGTCCTCTGCAGGTTGATTTATTTCTTTATTTTTCAAATTTATTAGTCCCCTTATAACTAATAGCTCTAAAGGTACCATTCAATTTTAAAAATTAAATGAAACCCGTGGAAATCATCAAAATACCTTAAAAATCAAAGAAAATGAAGAGCAGCAGAGGGGGAAAAAAAGCTCACAGTTACTTAAAAATAGGAGCTTTCATATTTCCTTGAAAAGTACCTTTCAAACCACATTTTAATGTGGTTTCTTCTATTGTGTCCAGTCCCCCTATAGTCCTTGAAGAATATATTGAGATTTAACTTCCCTGGATTTGAACAGCTTCCTAGATAGTACCAGAGGCATGCTTTGGTCTTTCATTCTTCTAACAGGGTAAGTCTTCCATTTCTCCTAGATCGTCACAAAGACCATCCCTCATATGGCTTTCATTGTTTTGTCCATTCTCTAGGAAGCACAAGTGGAATAGGAAGGGAGAAATAAAACTAAGCAGCTCACAACAATCAATAAAAACAAGGATAAAAGCAAAACCACCCTTCCCCCAGACAGCAGACTAAACAACTTCCCAACTCAACCCCCATCCTAGCCCAACATCTGGGGGAAGAGCCCGGTTTTTATGGCCTTCCGGAAGGCTAAAAGGGTAGGGATCCCTCAGATGGGAGGCTTCAGTTCTTAGGCCACAGCAAAGCCGATTTATTTATTTATTTATTTATTTATTCATTCATTCATTCATTCATTCATTCATTCATTCATTCATTCTAACTTATATCACCGCCCATCTCCCCCCACAAGGGAACTCTGGGCTCTTTAATAACAAGATAGGGCTCCATTGCTGCGGACAAGGGCATATGTATTGACCCCATGCATGTACTAATTCTAACACCTCATTTGGCCAGCTAGTAGGATAAAAACAGGAGTTGTCTAATTGGGATGCCACAGTACAACCTTCTTCAACCTGGTGCCCTCCAGATGTATGAGGAATACAAAGCTCAGAATTCCTAAGGCGGCATGGCCATTTTCTGGGAGGTGGGATTCTGGTACTCCCATTACCTTTGAGGTGTGCCAGATTGGGGAAAGGCTGAACTATGCACTACACACCAGTTAGGAAAAGATCTATCTGTTAATCATCTTCATAGCTGGAAAAGAAGGTTATTTGAAGATTGTAATCCCAACACATATAGAGGGAAAGTTTCTCTTCAATTTAGCTGGCAGAACATACAGTTGGAAAACTGTATAGACATGTACTATGTCAGAATTGCATAATTATTGTGGCTTGAGGGCACAGTCCCCCAAATCCTGAAACCCTGGCCCTGCCCACCTACATTGGGTCACCATATCAATGCCCTATCCCTGCAGGCTCCAACATTTTTTTTAAGAAGAATGCCTACACTTGGTCTAAATAAATTAGGCAATTTTGAATCTCTAAGGAGCTTAGCTAGATGCAGCACCTACCCATTCTTGCTTGATCTTCAAAAGCTGAGTGGGGCAAGTCCTGGTTAGTACTTGGATGGAAGCCACCAAAAATACCAAGGCTATAGGCTAGATTGTGAAGTCAAAAGTCATCCTGAAAGAATATAATGGCAAACAAATTTTAAGAAACCACACAAACATTCCTTGAAGTCACCAGAAGCTGAGCATAACTTGAAGGAGTCTTTATTTTATATTAAACGAAGCAAGGATTATGTTTACATGATTGGCAGTCTTTTATAAGGGGAAAATGTTTAGTTTGTAAAACCAGGGGACAGGGTTGAATGAAGACTTGCATCCTTCAACCAGATATGACCATATATCTGTAGTTATACCTCTTGAGGGGTGGATTTTGACATTTGAAACATGGCAGGATCATGAACATACACAAAAAAGCCTTCAGGGAAGTGGGCCATTGTTGTTTCTAGCAGTCCAGGAAGGGTAGAAATAAGAAGTACAAACTCTGATCTCTTATTACGCAGAAACCCTGGGATGTGTGAAGTTCTGCCTGTATTCACGGAGGATACATGATAGACAATACATGTTGTAAGGGGAAATCTAGGCCATTATGCCAGCTACACTAGATAAGAGACAGAAATTTTATACTCTAGTATTTCTCGTTTTGAGTTTTTGTTTTTTCTTCTCACCCAGCTCTAATTTCTGGCTTGCTTATCAGAGGCATGACAGTTATTGAGAAGGCTTTCCTCATAATGTTAACTCATATGGAATGTAAAAATTAAAGACAATATGGTTTATTGCATCCTACTCAATCTGGGTGCCTTCCAGGTGTGTGGAACAACTCCTGGAACTCTCAGGCAGCATGGGCACTGGCTGAAAATTCAGGGCATTTTATGGTGTCCAAGTAAGGCTGCTCTGTTGTGTGGGACTCTCTGTCTCCCAGCGGTCAGACACTGCGGTGTGAATTCTTCCTGCCTGAATGTCTTGACTTCACACAGCAAGCTTGTCTGTGTGTGTTTCTTCATATTTTCCCTGTTGAAGTATCTCTTTGTTATCCATTTTGTGCCTGCCAAAATATGGTGGCCCTACTGTCTCTTGAGTTGACATTAAGTGTGCATTCTTCTTCTCATTTCAACCCACTGTTTCTATATCTTTGGGCCTGGGATCAGACCATTGTATCATAGCTGTCAGAACTTTTCAGCTTACACTCTGTTTTCTTTCAACATTTGATGATACCCAAATCGTATATTTTTATTTCAAAACAAACATGTTCTTAGATTAAATGCTTACATAACCCTGGCTTCAGAAACAATGTTTGCTAAAAAGCTGCCCTTGCTGGAAGATTTGTGACACTGCCCTAAGAGAGTGCAACCACAGTACTCCGCTTTAGTTTTGCTCTACCACCTGGTGGAGTTGATGAAGCTGTAATTTGCTGAAATAGTTCATTTTCTCCCACGTGTTCCTTCCCCATGCGCAGAAAGCCTCTTTGTAAACCCTGTTTCCCAACCTTGGCCACTCTAAGCCTGGCTGGGAATTCTGGGAGTTGAAGTCCACACATCTTAAAGTGGCCAAGGTTTGGAAACACTGCCCTAAAAGATGAAGTGGCTCTTCTCTGCCTAGAAGGAAACCTCCTCCCTGCCAGTTGCCTGACATTTTATGCTGTGTCTGTGAGTCCCTCTGTGGGGCTAATGGTCTGTTTTGGGTTCATTACTGAGTCTGTTTGAAATTCCAACAAGCCATAATCAGCTTTCCTCATTGCCTGGTGGTGTCTGCCTGTTCCAAGGACTCACCATGGGCTTTCATTTATGTATGGTGCCAAAAGCCACCCCCAAGGGCAACCTCTGCCTGATAGAAAGACGTTAACACTCAATCTCTGATCCTTGAACTAGGTCAGCCTTGGGGCTGAGGCTAAAACATAGGCAGTAGACAAAACAGTGAAGCCCCAGACCTGCATCTGGAAAAAAATCAGCCTAAGGGCTGAGTGTGTCCCCAACAAATTCCACGTTATCAGTGCTTTGTGGGCTCTACCCACTTCTCTTTGTTCAGAGATAAGGCCCCCCCTCGGATTATGCTTGCCATGCAGATGCCCCCTGGAAGGAATATGAACAAGACCTCCTAGACATACCACCATCTCATCTTTCCAGAAAAATGGGACAATCGTAGTGCAAGTAGGAGCCAAAGGATCAGCTTCCTCAGTTGCTGGTTAGGTGGCCAGCTGACTGTGATGGAGGTTTCTGACTTTTTTAAAAAAAATAACTTACATTGCACAAGGATGCTGGCTCTGGTCGTTACAGTACCCAGGCAGAGAGTGGTTTCCGCCCTCCGCAGCATCTCTTGGTGGTTCTGCTGACAAGCTGACAAACCAACAGTGCTGGGCAGCAGCAAATTTATTTATTTATTTATTATTCAAATTTATCACCGCCCATCTCCACGATAGTAGTCTCTGGGCGGTTGGAGCTGCAGTTGCAAACCCAGCATATCTTTGTAGCATGACAGGTACAGAGTCACAGAGCAAGATGACTTTGAGACCAAGCAGTTTGAGGCACTTGACCTCCTCAGATGAAACTGGTGGTTGGCAAGCTGACACCAACTTCCTTCTACCTTCTCTGTGTAAGCTCCCATTACTGCATATCACTACCTGTGTGCTTTAGACCTCACCTCCAAGCCAAGAGAAAATAATTGGGGTCAATCTCAGTCAGTCAGCAAACCAAACAGAGAAACACCCAACAGCTGGAACAGCAGCAGCCACTACTGGAGACCAATTCCAATATGCCAAAAAGAACAGAAATACAGTATATCTCTACTGTACTTAATAAATAAGTGTGACTTTTCAGAGTTCATTGCTGTGAATGTGTAGGGTTCCATGTCTGTAAAATGGGTGCATGTTTACCTCTTTCATATTGTGTGTGTGTGTGTGTAATATACATATATTTTAGTATGTATGTGCAAAATATATATTTTTATCCATTCAATCGTGTCCAATTTTCAGAGGCTGCCTGGACAAGTCCCTGCAGTGTTCTTGGCAAGGTTTTTTCAGAAGTGGTTTGCCCTTGCCTGCTTCCTACGGCTAAGAGAAAGTGACTGACCCAAGGTCACCCAGTTGGCTTTGTGCCTAAGGTGGGACAAGAACTCATGGTCTCCCGGTTTCTAGCCTGGTGCCTTGACCACTACACCAAACTGGCACTCTCACTCTCACTCTCACAATTTAATGGGTAGTTTGATTGTGCTCCCGTCAGTCAAATTCTGCAAATTCTTTTAGCTCCTGCTTTGTGCTTGCAACAGATGTAACACAGATTGTGTTAACTGATCTGGGTTGGCTTGATATCATGTGTGAACGATATTATCTGGTGGCAGATGTACTAACTGCCTTCCCAAACAATCAGATGTGGTGGTGTTATTTGAAGAATTGGCAGTCGTACAATTTCAAGCCTGGCCGTAGATCTCCCACATTATTCTATCTCTACAGAAAAATGTTGCACTACCATAGTCTCTGCAAATACTAACAACCTAAGACGGAACACACAGTTGTGAAGGGACTTGCTCCGAGTATACATGATGCAGGCAGGTCTGTCTGGGAGGGACGGAGACCACCTGGGAATCCACCATCGAGTTATTTCAGTGTTTTTCAAACTTGGCAACTTTAAGATGCGTGGACTTCAACTCCCAGAATTCTGGGAGTTGAAGTCCACGCATCTTAAAGTTGCCAAGTTTGAAAAACACTGAGTTATATTATGAAAGAAAGACCAGTGAACGTTGTGGTATGTACAAATTATGGGCATAGAATGGTGAAAATGGAGGAGCAGATGATATAGAATAGGGCTCAGTCAAAAGACAGACATTACTCAACGAATCCCATCTTCATTAGGGGCCTTAAAAAAGAAACAAGCAATTGTCTGTCAATTCCAGCTAGAAGCTTTTTTCTTTTAATGCCAGAATCTTCTCAGACTCGGTGCTTTTGTTCTTGCTGGAAGGCCCTTTTTTCACCAAAAGGCTAGTCTTCCTTCAGCTGCAAATACAACAGCTGGGGTGATTAATAAAGAGCAATTTCATTAACTAATTAACCAAACATAGCTATTTTGTGCCCACATGATGCACATGGGGAGAAGGAGGCTCCCTTGTTGCAAAAACGGTTTGCTGCTGCTTTTTTCCGCCCTTCCCAGCAATCTTGGCAACAATTGCACAGTGAGGAGGCTGGTCCAGAGAATAGTGATTGACAGGGCTGTGATTAGCAGGGATGGGATCCCTCATTAGCTAATCAGCTTTCTCGTTGCTTTGTCAGAGTTTAATGACTAGCTGCCCTGGGAAGGCGGATGCGGCGCTTTGCATTCTGCTCAGGAGCCGGGAGGAGCATGGGAGGGGCGGGGGTGCGCTAATTGGCAAGATGAACGAGTCTCCTGTGGCTGGGCCCTTTGCACCTGCTGCTGCGGCTGGGGCTGCCTTTTCTTCCCTGTTCCAGTCTCGAGCAGCAATGGCAGCTAATGGAAAGGAATTGCCCCATAAACCAATCATTTGAGCTACTGTGGCATCCATCTTGAGACAGGTCAGATCCCGTTAGAAGGTTAAGATCTCCATCTTGTTGGAAGAGATGGCTATATTAAAAAAGGTTCATCCAGCCCGCTGGCGATGGAATGTCCATGGAAACCTACAAGGAGGTTGTGTTTCAGGAATTTTGGAGTACCAAAAAGTCCTGGGACACCAGCAGGAGAAGAATTTGTAGGCCATTTTTCCAACGTTATTTCTCAAATATTTATGAATCTCTCCTCAGCTTGAAAGGCAACCGAGGGTACAGACTATATTAAAGCACAGCTACAGATTCATTCTCAACCAGCTAAAATCTACTTACAAGGTTGAATGTGATTCATAAAAATACATGGATATTACTCAGGTACTCAGTGCATGATTGCAAGCTGAATGTGCAGACAGTTTCCAATGAAAAATGTGCTGGCACTGATGTGAAAGTTCTAAACTGTTGTGTTTATGTGGTGGGTCGTTCACACACCGAAGACACAAAAGTCACACCCTATGCTATACTGTAGTCCAAAGCATGTACATGTAAACCTGTAAAGAATTAGGGTTTCAACCAGGCGCCTGACTTGTATATGATTGGTTTTTAGTCAGGATGATTTTAGGAATGGATGTATTTCTTCTTGACAATTGAAGAAGCTTTAAAATAAATCTCCTGCATTTAATTCTTGCCTTCTCCAGGTATAGCTGGGGAAGATTCTTGTCTGAACCCTGGAAAGTTATTGTAGTCAGTGTAGATGGGACTGATTTAAATGGGTCAGTAATGTAATCCAGAGCATAGCGAGTTCTCGTGTTTCAAAAGGCAATTTTAAATATGGATAAATTGACGTGAATGTACTATTTTTCCTATCTCGGTTTCAAATGTTAATGAATGGAAAAACTGAAAATTGCATGTAAGTTAATTAATGTGCAAATTAACACCTCTTTCTCCCCCCACACGTCCTGTAATAAATGTGTTAGTCATCACCCAGAACGATCACAGAACTTGGATACACAACTTCCTTGGACCAGAGTTAGCCCTTGGTTCAGATCCTCTTGGACCAGGTTAAGGAACTGGACAGAAATTTAGTTCTTATTAGTTTCTGGAAAGATGGCGAAGACAGCAGGAGCCACGGACAGACACTCCTCATAGTTATATGGTTGTATGGCATTTTAGAAGAATGTCTGGGTCGGCATTTACCTGGATTGAGGCTGGACTTGGTTTTGGACCTGTTCGGGCTGTTTGGGCTCTGTACCTGGGAGGACGGGCCACGTTTGCTGTGCTGGACGCGCTTGCTGCGCCAACCGCATTTGCCACGCTTGTGGGCCTGGCGGCGATTGTGGAAGCAGCCCCTCCGTTTACTGTATGCTCTTCACTGCTGGCATCTCTCCCCCCGTGGACTTTTTTCTTCAGTGGGGTTTGTGGGCAGCTCTGGTGGAGGGATGGTTGGGGGGCTTTGGTTGGCTGCTGCGCTGGCCAGGCTGGTGTTTCTCTGGCCAGTGGTGGTGGAGGACTGGGCATCTCTTGCGGCTGGTCGACGACGCTGGGGGATTCCAGTTGCATGTTGATGACGGAGGTTCTCTGCCCACTGCAAGACTCTGTGACCCTGACGGCTGCTGCCAGGAGCTGTGCCCTGGCAGCTCTCCATCTGAGAGGCCAACCAGGACGCTGGGACTCTGGAGGTGCTGGCGGTTAGGCGGAGGGGATAACAGTGGAGTGGCAGGCTACTGCGAACCCTCCCTTCCCATGGAGGCCATTCTGCCTTCCCCTCTGTTAGTCCCGGAGAGAAAGAAGACAACACAGCGATTATTGACCACTTTGGCATGGATTCCAGCTACCGGCTAGGTTGCCTATGACTGTGAACTGTGGGTTTCCCACTGAAGAGACTGGGGTGAGACTGGGTGACAGCCAGAGGAGGGGATTGATGGAGTTGGGGTGAATGGAAAGGGTGCCCTTGACTAGTTGGTGGGAGCGGCAGGGGAGGGGTGCCTGCGAGTGAGAGTGTGTTTGTATGTTTGTGGGTGGAGTGAGGGAGATGGTCACTGGGTACCCTGATGGTGCTGAGAGCTAGTGAAGCTAAAGTGCCTTGTGGTGCTTGGCTTCCCCTCCCTGGGATGGATGGAGTTGTGGACAGTGGGAGGTCCCTGGCCTTGGGAATTGGGGGGGCTGCATTTGGAGATGGCGCTGCCTTTGGGGGGTGGGGGCAGGCCAAAGTATTATGGTGGTGATGGGCATGGGGAGATATGGTGGGACATGGGGCGGGCCGCTCTTTGGGAATGCGGGGCCGATGTCTTATACTGGCTTCACATTCCAGCTCCTTGGTCTCACCCCCTGTACCCAGTCAGTAGATCAGTAGATCTTCAGAGGCCCTGGCTTTCAGCTGCTGCTTCTAAATGCCAGGTTGGTCTGTAATAAGGCCTCCCTCATTTGCAATTTAAACATCAATGAGAGGGCCAACCTGGCATGTATTACCAAGACCTGGCTAGGTCTGGAGGGGGGGTGGCCCTTTTGGAGATATGCCCAGCTGGGTTTTGGGTTTGGCAATAGCCAAGACCCCAGGGCAGGGGTGGAGGTGTGACGATCATCATCTGGGAATCTCTTACGGCTTTCAGGGTGCTGCACCACAGGTTTACCAGATGTGAGACCCTGTTCCTTGAGTTGGGCTCTAGGGTTCAGGTGGGTTTGTTGCTGCTGTACTAGCCTTCCTGCTGCATAGCAACCTCCCTGCCTGAACTCCTTGACTCCATTTCTGGGTTGGCAGTGGAGTTCCCCAGACTTACGGTCTTGGGGGACTTCAATCTGCTTTCTCTGGAAGTGGGGTCAGGCGGTTCAGGAGTTTATGGGTACTATGACAGCCATGGGCCTATCCCAGGTCATCCAGAGCCCAACACAGGACAGTGGTCACACACACTGGATCTGGTGTTCCTGTCAGAACAGTGGCTATGTGATCTGAAATTGGGGGAGCTTCTGGTGTCCCCCTTGTCACGGTCAGATCATGCCCTGATTACCATGGGATTCTCTAGCATTGCTATCCGCTGCAGGGAGGCTGGACCCATTAGATTGGTCCGCCCCAGCGAGTGATGGACCCAGATGGGTTTCAGAGGGAGCTGGGGGTTGTTCCTACTGGTCTGCTACATAGTCCATCTGAAGCCTCAGTCGCCACTTGGAATAGGAGGGCAGCTGAGGCTTTGGATCGGATTGCACCTATGCGATCTCTCCCCTCTCGTGGATCCCGGCACTCCCCATGGTTCATGGAAGAGTTAAGGGAGATGAAACGAGAGAATAAATGTCTACAGCATTGCTGGCATTCAACAGGGGGCAAACTCAACTGAACACAGGTTAGAGCATCAGTACTTCTCCGCCCTTATTGTGTCTGTGAATAGCCATTCCGCGGCCTTGTTTCAGGTGACACATGCCCTCTTGGGTAGAGGGGACTCAGCGAACCCCCGCAGGGGCACGTGAAAGAATTTGTTCAGCATCTGTCAGACAAAGTCACTCGAATTCGTTCACAGTTAGATGCTGGCTTTGCTGCAAGTCCGGGGGAGATGCCTGGGGAGGAGTCTTGCCTGGTTATCTGGGAACAGTTTGAACCTGTTGGGCCTGAGGAAGTGGACAGGGTCCTTAGGACTGAGCTCAGCTACCTGCTCTTTGGATCCATGCCTCTCCTGGCTTGTTAAAGTGGCCCAGGGGGTGTAATGTGAGTGAGTTCTAGTGGTGGTGAATTCTTCTTTGTGTGAGGGTGTTGTTCGTTTACCTCTTAAGGAAGTCTTGGTTTGCCCCCTCCTCAAGAAGCCATCGCTAGACCCCACTATACTGGACAATTTTCATCCAGTATTTAACCTCCCCTTTTTGAGGAACGTGGTTGAGAAGGTGGTTGTGCAACAGCTTCAGAGGACCTTGGATGAAGTGGATTATCTGGATCCCTTTCAGTCAGAGTTCAGACCTGGATATGGGATGGAAACAGCATTGGTCATGCTTTTGGATGACCTCTGGTGAGGGTGGGATGGGGGTTGTGCATCTATCCTTGCCCTACTTGACCTCTCTTCAGCTTTTAAGACTGTCAACCATGGTATCCTTCTGGATCGACTCAGAGAATTCTTGGGGGGGGGGCATACATTATAAAACAGGTGAGTACATCTTTGCATTTCCCCCTTAACCTCCAAACTCCAAAAATGCAAAAGTGGGGCTGGGGGGATTGAAACATTTGGCTCCACCTACTCAGAATTCTGAGGAATGTGAAAGGGGTGCACCCCTTTCTTGTAGACTAGACTTGATGGAGGCCAGGAAAGAAATATGTCACAAGTTACCAAACTAGTACTGTAATTAGTTTCCTTAAGGATTTCTTAGAGGCCATCCATGTCCTCTAAGATATAATAATAATAATAATAATAATAATAATAATAACAACAACAACAACAACAACAACAACAATAATTCTGATCAGAAAGAATGAATTAGGTTTTAAAAACAGAAGCACTGAGCCTTTTGCTAAACATGCCCACTAGTAGTTCTTGGGTTTCAAAGAGATGGGCTCTTGAAAGCAAAGCAGGCAGTTTGGAAGGAGTCAGCCTTCTCCAACCTAGTGCCTTCCAGACGAGCTGAACTTCGCTTTTGTTTAGCCACAACAGCTCACTCCTCATCTGTGCTGACCAAGGGTGATGGAGAGTTGCAGTCAGCACCTCTGGGGGACGCCAAGTGGGGGACAACGCTCCAAGCTGCGGGACCGCTGCGGCAAGAAAGGGCAACCGTTGCCAGAGATGCCAGGAGCCATTAAAGCCACTTGTCATTCATAAAACCATTCTCACCTGGGCAACTGTGGCCACAGAGAATTTTCTACAGTCACTTGGTATTAGGCATCAGAAATATAGATATAGGGGAAATTTTTACTTTTTTCAGGCTAGAAATAACTCTTGTTTGTAATGGGTCTGTGTGGTATATGATTCAGGAAATGCATATTTTGAAGGCCAGCATCTGGAGACGGGGTGGGGAGTTGCTTGCGAGCATCCCTCTGAGCCAGAGGCCGGCTTGGACAGTTCTCTGGTGTAAGCCACCGCCCCACCCACCTGTCCCAGAGATGAGCAGTAATGCTCTTGCATCGAAGCCAAGGCAGAAGAATTCGTCAGTGGGTTCCCCCTTCCCGACATGTGAATTAGCTCCTTTCCTCTGGCTGAGGCTGGAATGCACAAGGCTTGCTCCCCCGCTCCCCAGTCCTTCAATCCTCAGATCTAGAGAGGAATTAATAATGTTCAAACCCATCCAACATTTGGATGAAAACATGGTCCTCCTGGTGATTGTTTTGGCAGGAGATGTGCACGCAGCAGAAGCTCCAGGGAGAAATACATTGGCAGTGGACGACAGCAGGAAGACTTAATCCACTCAAAGCAGTAGATGACTGATTTGGTAACAAGATTAAAGGATAGGGATGACATTTGCCTGGCAGCTTTGAATCGACTCAACAAGAACAAAAGATTTCAAATAAACACTGGCATTAAAGCAAGAAATACAGAAGCAGCAAAGAAGGCAGCACTCTTCTTATTGCTGCTCAACAATCTGCCCCTCTGGATGCATTTGGCTGTTCTGAACCAGCAGAATCTGGCTCCTGTCTCTCCTCAGCAGCCTGAGATGTGAATTAGCAGAAAAATCCAGGACTTAATGTCTTCCTTAGTCTGTGAGGGGAGGGGGGTTGTTGGGGGGTGAATGAAGGCTTTTAATCCTAGATGATCCAAGATGCTACTCCAACCTTCTTCGGAGAAACTTAGGCCTGATTCCTTTATTCCACAGGCCAGTATCTCCTTACCCCATTGAGCGAGTCCACTTGGCCACTGCCTGCTGACATTCACATGGTACTGGCATGCCTTTGTAGGCTCAGAATCACTGGCATGCTAATAATAATAATCCACCTACATGAATTGACACGTGTAGCAGGTATATTTCACCTGGTGGGGAAGCCATGGAATATTCATCACTTCTGCCCAGGGCAGAAAATATTTATACTTATCGAGCAATAAATAAATACCATCTATACTTGTGGATAAGCCAAGAATTTTAGGTTCAAAAATACACCCCCAAAATTGGGTTCAGCTTATCCATGGATAGGCTTATCCACAAGTATATACAGGTAATACTTTTTTAAAGTACCTGTATATACTCAGGGGTAAGTGGTGTGTAAGTGTAAGGGGCATGGTGGCTCAGCGAGTAAGATGCCAGGCTTGTCGATTGGAAGATCGCAAGTTCGGAGGTTCGAATCCCTAGCCCTGCGTGACGGAGTGAGCTCCCACACTCGCCCCAGCTCTTGCCAACCTAGCAATTCGAAAGCATGCAAATGCGAGTAGATGAATAAGTACCACTTTGGTGGGTAGGTAACAGTGTTCCGTGTGCGTCATGCGGCCACATGACCATGGAAGCATCTTCGGACAACGCTGGCTCTTCGGCTAACAAACGGAGATGAGCACCGGCCCCTGGAGTCGGACACGACTGCACAAATGTGTGGGGGGAACCTTTACCTATATACTGACAGATAAGCCCATCCACAGATAAGCCGACTGTCGAATTTTTAACCAAAATATCATGAAAAATGCACCACCCATGGATAATTGTGAAAATTAAAACATATGAAAATTTCAGGGGTTGGTTTTTGCACAGGTGGCACATTTTTCATGGTGTTTTGATTAAAAATTTGAGGGTCAGCTTATCCGTGGATGGCCTTATCCATATACATATGTAGAAATGAAGATTTCTGCACACATACAAGGCCAGGAAAGGATTATCCATAAGGTTGCTGCCTGGGCAGACTGCAAGAGAAGTGAACATGCTTGAATCATCATGCCTATTTAATCAAGGTGCCACTCAAGAAAATGGTGAGCAGCTTTTCTCTCATCTTGGATACGTCTGTACACTCCAGCAGCCTTTGGGTTTTTTGAATACTTTATTTGTCACCAGGGTCACTGGGAGTCGGGTGGCATATAAATTTAATACCTTGTTATTATTATTATGGTTGATCGCACAGTCAGCCATATGTTTAGACTGGATTTGGCATTTTTGTCCACCTATTGAGTCCTTCCCAAGGACCTGGGATAGGCAGATGTTTGATGGTGGTAAAGGTATCGTCACAGGATGTAAGCTGTTCCAAGTAAAGCTGCCTTTTGCAATTGACTGATGGTGACTTTGTCAATGCCAATGGCGTTCGAGTGGTGCTCCAGATGTTTTGGAATTGCACCCAAGGCACCTACAGTATTACTATTGGTACTACCTTTGCTTTCTTTTCTACTTCTATTTCCAGGTCTTGTATTTTGTGATTTTCTTCCTTTCTTTCTCTTCTCTTCTGCTGTCTCCAGGTATTGCAATGTCCAATATCCAGACTTTTTTTGTCTTTCTTATCAACAATTGTTACTTCTGGGGTGTTGTGTGGCAGATGCTTGTCTGTTTGAATTCTAAAGTCCCAGAGCACTTTAGCTTCTTCATTTTCTATTACTTTGCCTATTTTTTGTTCCCACCAGTTTTTGCTTGCAGGCAAGGGGTATTTCTTGCAGATATTCCAAAGCACCATTGTTGCTACTTCGTCGTGCTGTTGTTTGTAGTCAGTCTGTGCGATCTTCTTGCAACAGCTAACTAGGTGGTCCAATGTTTGTTCAGCAACTTTGCAGAGACGGCATTTTCTATCCGTTGCTGTCTTCTCAATTCTGGCTTTATATGCATTTGTTCTTAAGGCTTGGTCTTGTGCATCATCATCATCATCATCATCATCATCCCTCAGGCTCATAAGAAAATAGAGGTTTGGGCTGCAGTTGCCAAGGCAGCACCCTATGCAAAGTGGTTGTATCCTGCTACCCTTTCAACCTAGCTAATTCCCAAGAATCAGTGAATCCCAGAAGATTGCTGTATTTCCTTTCCCTCTATCTATCTTGTCAGTGGGCTAATGCAGGAGGAATCAGGCTGCCCCAATGGATCTTACCTGACTGGGGCCATTGATCCTGCTTACCAGGCTTCAGCATTTTGAATGCCACAGCATTAAGTCTGTAATCAGTGAATTTAACAGCAATGAAAAAAAGATGATGTCTGTGCTCATTCCAAGTGCTGCTCCCAGGCACCAGGGTTTAAGAAGCAACTGGTAGGTTCCATCCCATTGTAGGAACTTCAGCAAAGGCTGTTAGCACATGTCTCCCAATGGGTCTGCCTCCCCTTCCTCAGACTATGTTGCTCTCTAACAAGAAAGCATGCCAGTGCTACATTTACAAAGAGAGCATCTTGGTTGGGCCTCAGTAGACAACTTCTCTACAAAGCAAACTTGCCAGTCATGTGAGTTTGCGCAGCAATTCAGGTGAAGCACGTCTGGAACAGGGCAATCACCAAAGTGCCAGTGCAAGGGCACCAATGCTTGCAAGACAGAGGAGGCTAAGCACTTCTAGCCAGCTTCTGCAAATTGGGGGAGTCATAGAGTGACAATTGTGAACTTCGTTATGAAGATCATTCAGTGGTCTGTTAGAACCAGTGAATGGAGCAGAGCTTAACATAGTATAAGCTCGTGCACAAAAAAAGGATATTGTTTAAAAACAGAGCCTGTGAGCACGTTAGAGAGATCCAGGTTCTTAATCTTACACTTTTAGCCCACCCAAGCATAAAGAATCAAATGGTTAGACATAGTAGGTTCAAAAAGTAAGTACAAAAGAGTTCTTATGTTTATTGGTCCAGTTACATCCATTTTGTTAGGAATGTTTCTTCTTCTGTGTTTTCCCTATACTTTGTGGACCTCTGGCCCTAATTTGCTGCCAGAGCTGCGTGGAGAAAGAGAGGGCTTGAGGCCTTGGCATGGCCTCTCGATACGGAGCAGCAGCTACGTGCTCCTTCTTCGATGGGGAAGAAAACGGAGAGAGCTGACTACGAAGGGAGAAGGAGGAAGTGGGAGTGGCAACGAAACAACTTCCTCAAAGACACAGAGAATTGCATCCTGGGATGAAGTCATCTACATGCAAATGAAGCATGTTGATTTGCTGAATTTCCAACTCGTTAGGGGTCTTACCAGCTTTCTCCCACAATTTGAGCATTTTGTCCTTTTCTGCAAGTGCTGGGAGTTTTATGCTAGATCTTTGGAACTCTTCTCCCCGAGATCAAGCTATTACTCAGCTTTTACAGTTAGGTGGGCAAGTGAAGTACAGTTGGGAGATATTGGCCACAACCTGACAGCATCCCAGCAACACTGTCACCTAAAACTGAGCAACATTTACACAATGGGGTGAATATAACTAAGGCCTTAGTACTGCTTGGACAAAAGGGTGATGATGGCTTTGGATCAGATTGCACCTGTGTGGCCTCGCCCTGCCCATGGATCCTGAAGAACTCCTGGTTTTCAGAGAAATCCTGGGGGATAAAGCCGCAGAAGAGACACCTAGAGCATCACTGGAGGAAGAGGAATGAATCTGACTGAACACAGGTAAGAGCCTTTATTAAGGATTACCTCATGGCCATAAGAGCAGTGAAACATTGTTCGTTTATTTATTTCAAAATGTATAAGGCTGCTTAACTCTACAGTGACTCTGGGCAGCATACAGTAAAAACAGCTATAAAATACAATTTAAAAACCCCAAACTCCAGAAGAAGGACAACCATAAAAAAACAATTATTTCTCCATTCTTATCACATTCACAGATTGCTGCCTGCCAGCCCTGTTTAAAATAACTTTCCCCTCTTGAGGAAAGGGGGTCAGAGGAACACCTGCAAGGCCACCAGGAATATTCTGGGCATCTGATGGATAAAGACACTTAGATCCGCTCTGAGCTAGAGTCCAGCTATGCCTGTTCAGTGGAGCTGACTGAAGCAGGGTCTTGCCTGGTTATGTGGAGGACTTTGAGCTTGCTGGTCCTGAGAGAGTGGACAGGATCCTCAGGGCTGTTAGTTCACCCACCTGTGTTTTAGATCTCAGTCCCTCCTAGCTGCTTAAGGTCTCCTGAGAAATGACATGTACCTGGGTCCAGGAGGTGGTGAATTTATCCTTGAGTGGGGAGTGGTCCTGCCTGTGCTGAAGGAAGCAGTGGTCCACTCCTACTCAAGAAACCATCCCTGGACCCAACAGTAGTGGACAACCTTCATCCTGTTTCTAACCTCCCCTTTTTAGGGAAGGTTAAGAAGTTGGCCAGGCTGCATCTTCAGAGGGCCCTGGAGGAAACTGGTTATCTGGACCCCTGTCAGTTAGTATTCAGACCTGGTTACAGTACCAAGACGGATTGTACTTGTTGATGACGTCTGGAGGTCTGGGATAGTGGTGATGCCAGGATAGTAGTGATGCCATCCTGGCTTTTCCTGATTTCTCAACAACTTTGATATCGTAGATTATCCTTCTGGACCAACACAAGGGATTGGGAGTGCGAGGCAGTGAGGTGGTTCTCTTCCTTCCTCTGGGGTTGGTTCTAGTTTGTGATGGGGGAGGAAGAACCCCTGCTTTGTGGGGTTCCACATGGCTCTACTGTCTCATCAGCATGTTGATGATACCGAATTATACATACATCTCTATCCTGGGCTGACCAAGTGATGCTATCTAGGTGCTCTTGAAATGTCTGGAAGCTATAGGCGCCTGGATGGGAAAGAACAGGCTCAGGCTCAACCCCACAAGACCAAGTAACTGTGGGGTTTGGGGCCTCCTGGATTTGAGGATTCTTTGGTTCTGAATAGGGTAGCAGTTCCACAGACAGAGCTGGAGTGCAATTTGGGGGTCCTCCTAGATTCTTGGCTCCCACTTGAGGAGCAGGTAGTAGCCATGGCTAGGAGAGTCTTTCCACAAATCCACCTTCTGCTCTCATTGTGCCTGTTCCTAGACCAGGAAGCCCTACTCACTGTCATTCATGCTTCGGTGTCTTCCTATCTGGATTATTACAGTGTGTTCTGCATAAGGCTACCCATGAAGAGCATTCAGAAGCTACAGCTGGGCCAGAATGCAGAGGCATGGCTAGTAATGGACTTGCCTTGGTACACTCATGTAACGTCTCTGCTTGGCAAGCTGCATGGGCTCCCAATGTAATATAATATAATATAATATAATATAATATATAATATAATATAATATAATATAATATAATATAATATAATATAATATAATATAATATAATATAATATAATAATATAATATTATAATATAATATAATATAATATAATATAATATAATATAATATAATATAATATAATATTATAATATAATATAATATATAATACAATAATACAATACAATATAATACTATATTATATTATATAAAATAATATAATACAATGTAATATAATGTAATATAAGTGTATATTGCCGTATTGGCTGAACCAAAACATTTTTCTCTTTCCAACTGATATATGAGATGAAAGGATTGTGGAAACTGAGCATACAAACAAAGGGATGAGTGTGCAATATAGTAGTTCCATAATTTCCAACCAGCCACACCAGCTTGATATTTTCAAACATGTCAGTCTACAAGCTTATCATCTCCAGCTAGCAAGTCAATAGAATGTTAACTGGGGATACTGGGAGATATAGTGGAATACCTCAGGAAAGTGTCAGGATAGAAATGAACTCAATCATCTTTACAACAACACTGTAAAGTAGGTTGGCATTATTTGAGCAAGTGCCACTGATTCAGAGAACTTCCTGAGCACAGTTACGGTGCCAAAAGAATAATGTGCCCTTCAGGCCAGTAATTATAGAGTTCATTGTAGTTCAACTGGCAGCAGTTAACCTTCCTGGTCTAATTGTTTGTGATAGTTTAAGTACAAGTGGCTCAGACGGTGCCTGACAGTAACACATTTGTGGCAGCCGATGCTACTCCAAAAGTGCTGTCTGTACAGGAGCCAAGTATTTTACGCAGGCCAGAAAACAAACATCCCTTGAATTTACCTGTCTAGATACACACACTAACTATGGCTGCGAGAGCTGGACCATAAGGAAGGCTGAGCGAAGGAAGATAGATGCTTTTGAACTGTGGTGTTGGAGGAAAATTCTGAGAGTGCCTTGGACTGCAAGAAGATCAAACCAGTCCATACTCCAGGAAGTCAAGCCAGACTGCTCACTTGAGGGAATGATATTAAAGGCAAAACTGAAGTACTTTGGCCACATAATGAGAAGACAGGATACCCTGGGGAAGAGGCTGATGCTGGGGAAGGTGGAGGGCAAAAGGAAGAGGGGCCGACCAAGGGCAAGATGGATGGATGGTATTCTGGAGGTGACGGACTCAACCATTGGGGAGCTGGGGATGGTGACGGCCGACAGAAAGCTCTGGCGTGGACTGGTCCATGAGGTCACGAAGAGTCGGAAACGACTGAACGAATAAACAACAAAACTGTATGTCCTAAGTAGCTCTGTCTTTGATCCAATTAGTTCTCACAATCCACTTTTCTCCATCTTTTTGGTACAGAGAAGACTTTACTTATTAGGAGTTGTCTTCTTCTAGTTATCTTCCAAAAAGTGAGAAAATATTTGGCTTGGGCGAACAAAGGATTGCAGAGCTTCAGCCACACAGCCATCTCTCACTTTTGTAGATGTGCATACTCTCCTTGAATATATCACAGGCCATTGAAATTATCTGGCCGATGTTCTTCTAGAATTTTAATGATCTGAGATTCTGCTGGTGTCTGTGTTAGCACCCTATTTGAACATACCCTGCAGAGGATCTATCTTATTCCTTGTGGCCCTTTTGATAATTTGTTTTTTTAAAGGGATATTGTCACACAGATTCCACACCCTGCAACTAATGCTGTTTCCATCCACTACCCATGCCTAAATCCAGACTGAAAGGGACCTAGGTAATCCACTTCCTCAAGGGCATTCTGTAGCTGACTTCTCATCAACCTTCTCTCCAGCCTTCTCTAAAGACTGGACTTTCAAGGACTAGGAAAGTAGCCACTCAGGTATACCCACTCAGAAGAGCAGGATGGTCTGATTGCAGGGATTTGGAATTGGGCTTGGATTGGGCATACGTGTGTGCACCTAGTCAGATTGAACTAGTGAATCTCCCTCACTGCATGTGTAATGCTGCTTCTTAAAACCAAGCTTTTTTTTTTTACATTAAAAACAGTCCTGTGCTATTTGCCTTTCCTATATACATTTCTAGGCTACAAAAGAGAGGGGGGGAAAAGTGGGTCTTAATACTGTACAGTCTAAGTATGTTCTTTCTGGTACCAATTGTTTAAATTGGGCCATCAGTCCTTGGTTGCATTTGCCCCCCATCCTCCCCACGCAGAGCCCAAACATCTGGGTCTCCCAGCCAGGGAACCATCAATTCCAGTCTTCCTTAGCTTCCCAATTCCAGGACTTCCCTCAGGCCTTGACTTTAAGCTCTTCTCATTCCTCATCACTCATAGGAACTGGATCTCCTCAGCTGTCTAGAAGCTAGGCCAGGACTCTGCAGAACCAAAAGGAGTACCAGATGCTGTCCTATGCTGGAGGGACCCGGAGTGGGCTGAGTGGAGTGATCTAACTGTCGCCACGCTTGTGTGCAGCCAGTCATTAAAGGGAGCTGGTAGCATCAAGCGCCTGCAGTAATTTAGCATTGTGCATTAACCCTGGCCATACAAGGGGGAGGGTACTCCATAAATTGTTCTGCCTGTCAGCTGACTCGTGTCTGCAGGCAGCTCTTTGCCCTGTTCTCTGGAAGGGAGCCAGCAGCAGCAACAGCAGCGATTTCACAGGGATCCCTTTTGTGCCAATACAGCAGGGAGTGGCAGGCGTCTACTAGGGAGAAGACACAGTACGCAGAATACATGCTGGGTAGACCACCAATGCCATCCTAATATTTTGTACGCAAGAATAGGGATGCACATGCCTAAATTCCTCAATTCTCAAACCAGAGACGACTGCCCAACTATTCACCAATTGCACGCTGTCAAAGGTTAAACTTCACCTCCCATTCCTGTCTATTCTAAATGTCATCTGGCTTCTACTGATTTTAAAGCCAAGTGCGTGTTTTGTTAACTTGATGGATGTCACCCTCCTCCCTGAAAAAAACCCTACAATACTCTTATGTAGTGAACATCAAACTATCTTTCAGCTGCTGCAGTGTGGAAGGGTCAACTGACTGCTCCTCCTGCTCCTGCATTTATTATATGCCTGCATTTTATGCAGATGGGTACGAGAAGTGGGACCCAGCCATCTGGTCTCCCAGCTTGGAAGTCTGAGATCCTGTAACAGGGTCAAGATCACAGATAAATGAAAACTAGCAGCCCACATTAAAATATGAATTGAGGCAATTCTGAAAAGGTGAAAAGGGTTGGTATTTGAAGGAGTCTAATAGAAAAAAAGGGGCGTGGTGGCTCAGCGGGTAAGACGCCAGGCTTGTCGACCGCAAGTTCGGCGGTTCGAGTCCCTAGCCCCGCGTGACGGAGTGAGCTCCCGCACTCGCCCCAGCTCTTGCCAACCTAGCAGTTCGAAAGCATGCAAATGCAAGTAGATGAATAGGTACCACTTCGGTGGGTAGGTAACAGCGTTCCGCGCGCGTCATGCCGGCCACATGACCGCGGCACAAATGTGCGGGGGGAACCTTTACCTTTAATAGGAAAAAACACAGAATGTATCTTGAAAGAGAGAGTGTGTGATAGTGATGCACGGTTTCCTGTTTGGCATGGGTGGGGATACCCTCTTTCGTTCCCCTTACTCATCCTCCCTGCCACCCCCTTCTTTTTTTCTCCCTTCTTTTCCCTTCCTCCCCACCCAGCAGGTTACTGCAAGAAGGACCGGTCATGTTTGCCAGAAGTTGGAACAGATCACTGCAGAGGACTTTTGAAATTAGGCCAAGGGACCTGTGAAATTAGGCCAAGAGCTCCCTGAGTCCTGTGGCTGTAGGTTGCACGCGCCACAGTAAGTTGTGTGTCTGTGTTGTACACATGCAGAGGTTGAGATCTTTAGGGAGAAGCAAATATGAGCCATCTGTGCAGCTCATGAAAGTGGACATGGTTTCATTCTGTGATTGTCAAGGGCGGCTACAGAAGTCTGACTCCTGGTATCCGCAGCTAGAACTGAAGCCTAACTTTGTAATTTCCTATCGCTACCATCAAAAAACCCTGGAAATTGGAATTCAGTGAGGCAAGCAAGAAACACTATCAGAAAACGACAATTAACCCAATATGAAAACTGGTGTGTGGTTAGAGTGCAAATGAACCCCAAATCTTTGTGCAGGGGGCAGGGCATTAAAGCCGTGCCATCGGGTTTTTTTAAATCAGTCTGTTCACTGAGCCATTGAATCATTCATCAATTATCTTTCAATAAAATGGACAAATAATGCCATTTTGTAATACAAAAAGAAACATGGTGTTACGATTTAATTAACAAATGCCCCCACATTCAGATGTGTTTAATGTTTTCATTCTGTGTCGGGAGTTAGTTTCAAATAATCTTTCCCCACCAGATCAGCAAATGTGCCCTTATCTTGCACAGCTATTTATCTATTCAAAATGCCTACGTCCATTACTGAAGCCATAGTTAATGAATCTATCTATTAAAGCTTGCAGCCCTTTATGGGAGGCATGGCCTCGTCTTGGAGATGCATGAAGTCAAGTGGGGGATGGATATTCCAAGGAACTGCAAAGAACCAGCAGCCCTTCAGGTTAGGAAGCCGTCAGTGTCATTTTCTCTCGTTTTTCTAACCCTGAGTTCATTTTGTACATTTCTGCATCAGGTTGCCATTTTAAACAATCCACATGAGCATTTGTACAGATGCTTCCAATAGGTGCAATTTTGCAAGCCATCTCCTAATAATGATTTTTGTAAATAATTTTTATTAATATGTCTTTTACAAACTTTCTTCTGATGATTTTTTAAAATAGTGCAAACCAAATTAGTTTCTCCCTGTCCTCACTTTTCTTGTTGTTAAATAGCATTTCACATAGCTAATGGGAGTTGGGCATCCAAGGATAACTGAATGGTCATTCTAAAATAAATTAAAATAATATATTTAAATTGTTTTAGAACCCACACCTAGGAAATTCAGTGAAGTGGTCTCCTTTCCAGGATTCACTTACAAGCTTTTTGCATTAACTCTCTCTCTCTCTCTTTGTGTGTGTGTGTGTGTATTTTATCCATTCAATTGTGTCCAATTCTCAGAGACTGCCTGGACAAGTCCCTGCAGTTTTCTTGGCAAGGTTTTTCAGAAGTGGTTTGCCATTGCCTCCTTCCTAGGGCTGAGAGAGAGTGACTGGCCCAAGGCCACCCAGCTGGTTTCATGCTTAAGGCGGGACTAGAACTCATGGTCTCCCGGTTTCTAGCCTGATACCTTAACCACTACACCAAACTGGCTCGTGTGTGTGCGTGTGTGTGCGCGCGCACACACGCATGCACACACACACACAGAGTTTGCTAAGTGTAGGTCTGGAGAGAGCTTCAGTCCCAATAAGCATTGCAAACTGGGTTGGATAAGGATGAGTTCCATCATGAACAGCTTCAAGTCCTTTGTGGCTCTGTGGTGGGAAAAGGGAGCCGAAGGTGAAATGTTGACTTCTGTGCAGCTCTTACAAATACATGATGAGGGAACTATGAAAGAGTTGGTCTCTTAAACAAAAAAGTGTTTCTAGTCTGACAAATGGATGTGCCTATACTGAGCTTCCATAACAAAAACAAGTGTACTGTGGATCGCTTTGTCTCCTGCTGGGCTCTAGCAGAACCCAATTCTGCTTTCCCAATTCAAGTATCGGGGAGAGGGGCTGAATTAGCACGTTCAAGGAGTGGTGCAAGACTTTTGCCTGCCATACATACTTATAGTAGCCTTCAGTGCAGACTGGAATCCACACTTGAACATAGCCTTCCCTGTGTCTTTTATGGGTTTCTGAGTAATCAGAAATTCACGCAGCGATATCAGTCTACACCAGTGTTTCTCAACCTTGCCAAGTGTAAGATGGGTGGACGTGAACTCCCAGAATTCCCCAGCCAGCATGGCTGGCACGTCCCTGCCAGTCTTGAGAAAAGTTCAGGTGATTTGCTGTGGTTTGCAGCACAGCGCCACTGGAGGTTTCAGCTTAATAACATTTGACCTCAGGGCATGTGTAAACTTGCTGGTGGGCGCAGCTGGATCCACAGCTCTGTTGAACAGGGCTTAGATTTAAGCTTTCCACATTCACTTCACCTCAGATGCCCTGACACTAGTTTAAATAAAAAGAGCTTGACTTTATTGGGATGGAACATGATTTGCATGAGGGAGCTATACCTCTCTGAATGCAAAGCTTTATTAAAAGGTGGGTGGAATGCTGGCAAGACACATCAGTTTGAATGGCCTGGATGGGGCTTGGCATCTTCCTCTTACATTGCCGGTTTTGGCTAATTCATGCAGGAAGACAGTGAGGACTTGCATGTAACTTTCGTTCGCTTTGCAGAGCCTTGGCTGCATCGCTTTTCAACGGCATCTGCTCGCACAGCCAGCAACCAGTAATTCAAGCATGCAGCAAGTGAATGAAGAGGAGTTCAGATGACAGCATCCTTGCCCAGCACAGGATGATGTTTTCACAATAACAGTTCCTAGAGCAGAGCTTTCCAAACTTTTCATGCTGGTGACACGCCTTTTAGACATGCATCATTTCGCGACACACTCTTACAGCAGGGCATCATTTCGTGACACACTCTTACAGCAGGGCACAAGGCAGGCACTAGGACCTGCGCGGAATCCTGGCAGGGCTCAGAGGCAGCAGCAGCCACGACACACCCAGACACTGCAGCCGACACACTAACGTGTCGCGACACAGAGTTTGGAAAGCTCTGTCCTAGAGGTTTACGTTCCAGCCATAGAAATGTATGCCTTAATTGCCTCATATCATAATTTCACTGGTCACCACACATTGGGTTTATCCAATATCTGCCTTTTTGCATTTTAGCTGTAGTATTAAATCCCCAGAGTGAGTTACCTCCATTCCAGCAGCAAGCTGCCCAGTGCAGCTGTCCCTATCCTGGTATTTTCCACGTGTATTGCAACCACATCCGCCAGAATTGCCCACAAATTCTGAGAATTATATCCCTGTGATCCAGGTTGGGGAAAGCTGATCTAATCCATGCATAATATCTGAAGGAAGAGTTTGCAGTGGTGACCAGAAGGCAATTCTAGACCTGTTACTGTCCCCAGCATCAGTATCTGTATCTTTTCATGTGCCTCTTCTTAACTTTCCTTTAAAGCAGTGTGATACCCAGTCTAGCACGGCAGAGGGGCTGAAAAAGGGGCCAGTATGAGAACTGAAACTGAATAGTCGGAGAACAGAGACTGTAGCAGCCTGTTAGTGGGTGCTGCTGAAAAGCTTGTTTCTTTTTTGTGAAGGATGGGGGTGAAACTAGCAAGGAAGCAGCTTCTTGGACTTTTGTCTTGACTCTTATTGGTGTCAATAGAAGAGAATATCTGTAGCTCAGGGTTGAACTGTGGAGTCCTTGGTGCTCTCTGAGCTTGGTTGTTTGCTTGCAGACGTTTCATTACCCGACTAGGTAACTAATGCACAGGGCACTGATGATGTTACCTAGTTGGGTAATGAAACGTCTGCAAGCAAACAACCAACGAAGCTCAGAGAGCACCAAGGACCCCATAGTACTGGTGTTCTTGCAAAATTCTCTCCCTGCAAACTGAGACCATGGGTGTTGGACTTTCAGCATGGCAGGGGGGTCAACTTTTTCTGGCAGTGGAGAGGTCCTTAATATTGGGTCTTCTGTGGGTAGAATAATAATGGAGACAAGTGGAGCTACCTTTATCTCTTTTGAGGGGGCACTTTGGGAGAAGTCTAACACATTAAACCTATTTTAAGGCATCATGGAGCTTTGGGTAGGAATCAGTCAACTTTCCACAAATCTGGTGAAAGGGGTTTCAGAAGCCCCAAAATATTTAGTAGCCACCTGAGGAGGAGGTCTGGAGCCTCAGGCTACTAACCTTTGCAGTCTGGCATTGAGGCCTGGGTGGAAGATATTCTGACACTCATTAATAGAGACATCAGTAACACAACCCCCCAAAATACCAATGACACATGCTCTGGACAGCCACAGGTCAGAAACCTCTGCAAAGTATTGCTAGGGGTGGAATGTGGATGGCTTTTTACCTGTGGAAGTTATATTGCCCTTGGAGCACGGAGGCAATGTGGTATCTACTCTCCAGGGAGGGCAATATTTTAGGGGTGGGGAGCTGAAACTCCCTCCCAATCTTCCAGGGGGCTGTAGAAGGCCCAGCGGTGTCGCCAGAAGGGGCAAGGCTGATTTTCTGAGCCCCTTTGGGGGGAGGGGGATTTAAGGCGGGAATGGAAGTGGCAGGCATCTGGGAACATGAGTGTTTCTTTGCGAGAAGCCAATATGTGAACTGTGGACGTGTCACACTCTTAATGAAATCATAGGGTTTGGTAAGGCTGGGGTCAACAGCATGGCACAAGCTGGACTTGGGAGCAAGAAGAGACTGAAGAGAAAACCAATAAAAAAAGGCTTGTCCCCAGTGACAACTGAGAGGCGTTCTTAAAATGTTTTGAAAAAATCCCCAGCTAATGGAGGTGTGTGTTTTTTTTTTTAATATACTGTACATGAGATACATTTCAGCATTGAAAAAAAAGTTTGTCTGCAATGTAAATATTATAGCAGAGGGATTCAAGGGAAGTTAATTTGCGTGAGTGTTGATTCATGTTTCTGTGTTTATCAGACCAGTGAGCAGTTAAGCTCTAGCAGCTGTTCACTAAACAGAGCCAATGAGGATCAGTTCCAGCCAAGAGTAGACAACTGGGTGTTCTCCAGAAGTTTTGGACTTCAGTTCCCATTGGCCCCAGCAGCTTGGCCTATGACAAGAGAGCTGTAATCCTCTGGAGATACCTAAATTGCCCGCCCGTCCCCCCAGCCTTATGGCAAGATACTAAGATACTAAGCTGAGATGACTGGAATGAGCCTTTTGTAGTTCTGCAGACAAGTGTATCATCCAGTAGTTCTTCTTGAGTCATAGGAAGCTCTGAGTTATACTCTCAGTGTTAATTGCAAAAGGAGGAAGAGATATGTTTAGGATTAGATTTAGGTTCACTGGTACTAGTTATTGGCAGTAATCCATTAAATTTGGGACTACCTGTCAAACGAAAGGAAATAAGTATCTGTATCAATCATCTTCCTTTTTCTGTTTTCACCCCCCTTCTTTTTTGTTTATTAAATTTACAGTAAACATGCATTGACTAGGTTTATGCAACAGGCTAAGCCAATTGTCCCCAGCCTGTGGTCCAAGTATTATTGGTAATCCACGAGAATATGTCAGGGGTCCTTGGTGTAGGTGCCAAAATAAAACCCCCAAACCTGGGAGATTGCTACATGTGACAAGATTTTGATATTCTTGCCCAAATGGAGATGCCAGTATTTCATGAGGTTTGACAGTCTTGTGAGATCTTAGCATTAAACATTTATAATGCAATTTCCTCAGGTTGGAAATTTATACTCTTATGATTTGTAAAATGCTACATTATGATAAAAGGAGAAGGGTTGAGATACAGTAGTTGCAGCAGATATGAACATTTACTAAATCCATGGTCTAACCAGCAGATGGTGGAACATCTGCATCTGGGAGCATCTGTGTTTTGTGCACAGTCTATAAAGAACCTTGGAAAACAGGCCTGCAAGAGGTTTTTGCCTGAAACATGGAGACACTATTTCTCATGGTAGACACCACTGGAATCAATGACACTAACATGGCTTTCCCAGCCTTTCAAATTAGTTAGAAGATGTTATTTGTTATCATTATATCATTATCCGTTAGCCATAAGCCATGCTGGCTGGAGATGATGGGATCTGAAGGATACCAAAATAGGGAAATCTGGACGAATGATCTGCTTTTGATAAAAGACCACTTTTTACATTTACTAGCTATACCTGATGCCCTTCAGAAATCACCCAAAAAGAATAATATCTTGCTCAAGAAATCTGGAAGGACAATTGCCTTATCAAGGGTAATGTTTCAATATTCAAAATGCATGTTTATGGGATGCCTCTTGCACTAAAGGGGCCATAGTCCTAGATTCACTTTTCTTTGCATTTGACTCTTCCATCCAACAGAAGTCCAACATAAATAGTAGGCAGTGTACAGCAATAAGTTTTTCATGCTCTGGAATTGCTAATTCCTCACAGGCACGAGTCATACACTCAAAACCATTGTTTGGTCTCTAAAGTCATGATATCTAACTCAACAAATACTGCAGATACTCACCACTCTCTTAATTACTTTCTGTTTCTAAAGGCTT
Organism: Charina bottae; assembly: GCA_023362775.1. Lineage (NCBI taxonomy): Eukaryota > Metazoa > Chordata > Lepidosauria > Squamata > Charinaidae > Charina > Charina bottae. Next base: position 72,812,340 of record JALMGJ010000001.1, on the reverse strand, counting down.
TAGATAGTTTCCTCATGCTTTCAAGATTGTCTTCAACAAGGATTCCAACATGGTCCTAAGATTCACTGCAGCCTTATTTAATTACTCATGATGGAAGTGACCAAGTTCCTGGTGGGACAAGGTGGATTATAGGGGTATTGTCTTGTGGTGTGTGGGGCGGGGGGGAGGGAGAGTTTGGATATGTGTACCTGGGCCTGGGAAGGAAGCATAGCAGAGGGGGTTGGGAAGGGGGCAGCTGAGGAGACAGGCAGGGCCATCTTGATGGTGATGGACAGAGGGAGATATGGCGGAAATCCGAGATGGGCCATACTTTGGGATACTGGGCCCGCTGCTTGAAAGCAGTCCCGCTGTCTGGTCCTTGGCTTCTACCCTCGGTGCCTGGCAGTTGGATCTTCGGTGACCCTGGTTACTTGAGGGACCACCTGTCTCCCATTGTATCTGCCTGGCCACTTCAATCTTGCAGGGTTGATGCACTCTGGGTTCCTTTGATTAAACAACGTCATCTATTGGGACCCTGGAAGTGCGCCTTCTCTGTAGCAGCACCTGCCCTCTGTAACTAGGTTCCCCCCAAGATATGGATGGTCCCCACTCTGGTGTTGTTCAGAAGAGCCTTGAAGACCTGGCTCTTCACCCAGGCCTTTGGTGAGGGAGAGGGAGACCCCTTGCTTCATTCCAAGCGTTCTGTTGTTCTTGACATCTTTTATTGATTTTATTGTAATTTATTTGATTGTTGTGAGCCACCCAGGGTTGTTGGGAGTCAGGTGGCATACAGATAGTCCTTGACTTATGACCACAGTTGGGACTGTAACTTCTGTCACTAAGCAATGTGGTCGTTAAGTGAGTTGTGCCCGATTTTACAACCTTTTTTGCCACCGTCATTAAGCGAATCTGGCTTCCCCCATTGACTTTGCTTGTTGGAAGCTGGCTGGGAAGGTCACAAATGGTGATCACGTGACCCCGGGACACTGCAACTATGCCAAGCACCTGAATTTTGATCACATGACCGCAGGGACGCTGCAACGGTTGTAAGTGCAAGGACCAGTAGCAAGTCACTTTTTCAGCACTGTTGTAACTTTGAACAGTCGTTAAATGAATGGTCGTAAGTTGAGGGTTGTTTAATAAATTATTATTATTATTATTATTATTATTATTATTATTATTATTATTTCTTCTTAGGCTTTATTTGGGGAACTGAAAATATGATGTTATTCTTATCAATTTAAAAAGGTAAAGGTACCCCCCGCACATTTGTGCAGTCGTGTCCGACTCTAGGGGCCGGTGCTCATCTCCGTTTGTTAGCCAAAGAGCCAGCGTTGTCCGAAGACGTTTCCATGGTCATGTGGCCGCATGACACGCGCGGAACACTGTTACCTACCCACCGAAGTGGTACCTATTAATCTACTTGCATTTGCATGCTTTCGAATTGCTAGGTTGGCAAGAGCTGGAGCTAGTGCGGGAGCTCACTCCGCACGCAGGGCTAGGGATTCGAACCTCCGAACTTGCAATCTTCCGATCGACAAGCCTGGCGTCTTATTATCAATTTATCTTCAAGTAATTTCATACCTTTTGGCTACAACTATTGGATCTAGCCTACAAAGCTCCAGAATAGTGATTTTCAACCTTTTTCATCTCATGGCACACATCCTAGGCAGGACTTCCGGCTCATGAAACACCTGCACACCTGTGGACCTTTTGTGCCACAAAAATGTGCCGCAGCACAGTAGTTGAAAACCACTGCTCTAGAAAATCACTAGATGGCAGCAAATTCTAGCTCTTTGCTGCCATCTAATAGTCTTCTGGAGCTCCACAATCCAGATTTGGTAAACTCATTTTTGACTCTCTTTTTTCCCCTTACCCATTGTTCTTCTTTCTTTCAAATATATAATTTAATTAAAGGCATAAATAATAAAGTTACATCTTATAATATGAAAACAAAAAATGTGGGGAGGAAAATTACAGATTTTGACCAGCTAGTTCAAAATTTCTTATCTCCTCCCCCCAAAAAAAGTTAATGGAAAAAGTGACAAAGCTTTTCAGAAAACAAGACACACAGCAGTCAAAAATTTAACAGCTTGCATGTCATGTTGGGTTTTCATAAGCTAGATCTCTTAGATGCCAGTTTTCTAGTTTAGGTGTGCATTTGTGCATATGCGTTTATTAAAAACACTGACTTTCTCCCCTGGAGAATTTACATACAGTCTCTGAGTTTTCTTTTTATTTATGATTTCTGGTTTTTGGCATGTGACGGTCTGAAAATGGCTCCAAATCGTCTATTAAAAAACTGAGTAAAGATTTGTATTTAGAAGGAAAGGGAAGTAAGCTGTATTCCTGTTAATTAAACTTCTGACTACAAATCCTGTGAAATATGTATGTGGGAGTAAATGCTACTGACCTGAGTGGGAGTTTCTTAAGAGTAAGCTGCAAGACACATGGGGCGTTTGCTGAACAGAAAGCCTCTTATAAACCTCTTATCGGGGGCAAAATAAGTTTCTCTTGTCTAACTGTAAGCTGTAAATGATTTATATAAAATCTGCTAGACTTCTTTTTGAAGATGAATTGCTAGCCCAGTGTTTCTCAACCTTGGCAACTTTAAGATGTGTGAACTTCAACTCCCAGAAGTTGAAGGAATTAAAGTTGCCAAGGCCGAGAAGCACTCGGCTAGACTGCACCAAGAATTCCATTAAAGAAAGCAAGAAGAATAGACAGTCCTTCTTTGGTTTGCTCTCTATTTATTTATATTTACTTATAGTGCAAGTTGACACTCTAAAATGGTAGAATTGGAAATACTTGCTCAAATGTTGCCCTGCAAATAAATCAAGTATATTTTCAATACCCTCTTCCTTTCCTTTGGCTTTCATTAGCGAAATTAAGATAATGAATCCCTTCTCCTACTTCTTAGTCCAGGAGTCCCTAAAATGTGGGTCCTAGAGGGTACCCCCTCCTGGAGATTCATGAGAACATTTGAGGGGAATTGTACTTGCTCCTGCTCTCTCTGGACACAGGCAGTCTTTACTGAGCTGCTGGCGCTGGGTAGGTTAGTCTAGGCCAGGTTTCTCAACCTTTAAGATGTGTGGCCCAGTGGCCCAGGTTGAGAAACCCTGGCCTAGACTAACCTACCCAGCGCCAGCAGCAGGCATTCTGGGAGTTGCAGCCCCCACATCTTAAAGTGGCCCAGGTTGAGAAACCCTGGCCTAGGCTGTACGTACAATTCAGGTCCCGGGGCTCTCCTTCAATGGCCTTTGCACAAAGTCTGTCAAAGGAGAGCCCCGAGCCTGGAGTGTATTCTAACCGTGATTCAGCTTTGGGTCTCAAAGGCTGGCTTGCACACACACACACACACAGAGGAGGAGGAGCCTATCAGAGCAGTATTCAGGAGCAGAGCATTGGACCACTTCATTCATGCTTTTAGGGGATCATGGTGCCATAAAGTTGGAGATCCTCTGCCTTAGCCCTCATGTACTCTTCCAATGCTTTACTTTAGCTTCTCCTGTGGTATCTTTAAAACCCGGGTACTTAGCAACCCCCCCTGCTCATGTTCTGGCCCTACTTAAGGAAGAGAAAGGCTCTTCCCCAGAGCAGAAGGCAGCTCAGCTGCTATTCTGGGGCTCTTCTCAGCTTTGTATTATACAAACAAAAGCGGCTGGGCGACCTCGATTTCTGCAAAAAGCCCTCATTCGGCAGAAAGTACACATTTCCAACAGGGCTGAGCAAGTTTCCTGGCAGCCTATTCAGTGAGGAAGAAGAGAGGGAAAGGGTGGGGAGAGCTTGAAAGAAGACAGAGATTTGCCCCCGAGAAGGTGTGGCCTCCCCAGCGCATTCTCCTGGGAGTTCAGCCCTTGGCAGGAAAGCGGCAGTCGCCAGCGGACAAGGTGAGTCCTTGAATGTTTGTGGAAAGGCCACTTGAACAAAGGCGGCTCACCCTGCAGGAGAGGGGGGAAGGCGTATCCGTCAACATTCTCTCCTCTCTCACAACTGAAAGGGTTCCTGGCCTGGAGGCAGGTAGGGAGTTATTATAGTGTGGGCTATTATGGAGGATGAGGCCCCTTGTGGATTTTTGTTACAGTAAATCTATAAAACCCTAAACATTCAGAGAAATTGCCTTGTAAGTAAAAACTACAGGATCCAGATGAAAGCACAAAAATTAGAAGAAAAGGTACGGAATTCTTGTCTGTCACCCCCCTCCCCATGGATGCAATAAAGCTGAACACTCTTGCATCTGGGAAAGGAGATCACCCTGGCAATTTTCTGTCTCTTTATTCTTCCTGTCTGGCCACATCTAGAGCTGTCTCTACACAATTACTGCAGGGTGACAATATGGCTTGACAAGCATGGCTGCACCTGCTGCTCCATAATTCAATAAGAAAACATTTCCAACTCCAATCCCAACCAATTTTCAATGTATAGTTTGAAACCACGCCTTAGGTGAATGTCCAGAGGAGGTTGAACAACACAGGACCTGAGATAAGCAAGTGGGTGGTATTTTGTGTCTTTCTCTCCTCTTGGTTTCCTGTAACCAGACCTGTAGCCTTCTTATCCTCCGAGACAACATCAAGCGTAAACACTGACCTGATCACTGAAAGATGTGGCAAGGCACCTGCACAGGGAAATGGGACAAACCTCCAAGCTTGGCCTTCATTTTATTCAAAGAGAAAAGTATCCATGAAAAAGAAGCATGGGGGGAAAGGATCACAAGCCAGCATGTGTCCACAGGAGGGAGAACATGTCCCTGGAACCACTGCAAACCTGGGCAGCCCACCCACCCACCCCCGGGAATTAAGTAGGCAGGCAACAGATGCAGCATCTTTCAACCATCCCAGAAAGGAAGGCCACATTTTGAATTGTTGTGCCCAGTAGGTGCAGAAAAGATGCTTTCCTGATATTCACAGATCTATTCTATGCAACGGAGTTGGCCATATGCCCAAACAGCTTTCATTACAGAATGACTGACTACAGGAAAGGCACAGGAGGGAATTAATCACTTGCCACTGACTTCTGTCCACTGGCATATTATTGATTCAGTGGCTCGTTCTCCTTCCCCAGAGATCTACCCATCAGTTTCTAGGGCTTGCTAGCTTGCTCCTTGGCAGTAGGGCCGGGCTCTGTCCTGGATCATTCCTGAAATGACCTTACTTCAACCGAGGTCACTGTTAGCAGTATATCGGTGTAAGAAAGGAAGGGGAGGGAGCACTCACTGATAAACGTTCAAGATAAACCAGCACTGGCTTGGTGGGGCCTGATACACTTGGTCCCTCTTTGCTTTTGATCTTCATGATCACAGACATAAGGTGTTCCTTGCCACGTGGCATGAGGATGCACAGCTTGTCATGTATTTTCCTGGGCCAACTCCTCAGGGCAGGGAGTCTGGTTCTGGGGTTTCAGTAGATGCATGACGGGCTGTGGTTGGGAAGAAAGATTATGTTGTGGGTCTACTGCGCCAGGTCCTGCTGCTGTGTGATACAGATGTTTCTTGTACTGCACAAACATGCAGACCTTAAGAACAATGGCCAGCACGTTCTTCCCCATGAAGATACTAGAGACACGAATGTCCCGGAAGAACAGCATGTTGCTTCCCCTGATGAAGATGGTGGTGATATTGATTGTCAGCATGCTCAGCATTGGGTAGAGCATCATGCGGTGTGGCACAATGCTAATTCCTTGCATACTAATTTCACACAGCGACACACAAGGCAGAATCAAGAGCAGGATATAGCAGTAGAAGAACATCAGACCTTCAGCCCAGATGGGTAGCCCTTTCTTTTGAGGCTCCCAGAGATTGGCCTGGATATCCAGCACATCCAGCATGTCGACAATGACCCAGAAAAGGCGGTTGCGAAGGTCCTCCTTTTTCTTGAACGTCCTGACATACTCCATATGCTCTGTAGCCACCAAAAGCACATAGAGGGCTGGGATGCAGATTGACAGCAGAAGGGTCAATGCTTTGCGGGCCATGAGGTCCAGACTTTTCCTGTCAGCCTTGTAGTTCTGATAAATGAAGTAGACTTTGATTTCCAGCACGAAGACATACAGGAACCAGAGGATCATGGCATAGCCTCGCTTAGCAGTCCTCACTTCAGCCCCCACCCAAACAGCAACATACCTGAGCACCACCAGGAAGCATATGTCTCCAACTGAGACCATGATGCAAATAGCCAATTTCCTGGAACCCTGGTTCTGTTCCACCAGGTAAGCATCCATCAGCACCATGCTGCTCATGATGAGCGTAGTGGACAGGCAGACATGGGGCTTGTTAATCGGAGGGGGAGGAACCATTCTGAAACAAAGAACAAACAGCACACACACTATTAGTCCAACAGACAGAATTTCTGTGCAGCCATGGCCCTTCTGTATGCTCATTCTTAGCACTGTGTGTTTCAGAGCTTCGGGGGGTGGGGGGTGTTGACTAACTGTATATCTTCACCTAATATCCCTATGGTTGAACAATGCACATTAATCTGTTCTTAGTTCCCAAGGAAACTGTATAGATATAACATTCAAGCAGTGGAAACCAAACATGGACCTTTAATTCAAGCTGTGATGAATGTGCCACACACATTCTATGCAAAAATTTCAGATATGGGCATAGTAGTACCATGCTTTCAGCATTTAGAAAAAAAATATTGCAAGCTTCTCTTTCCCTCTGTGAAACATGGGAAAAACATGGTCATCGCTGATTTTCCTTCCATCACACAACCAGTAACTATATTCCCAAAGGATCCCTCTGGACAAATTTTGGGGATTCCAGGGGGAAAAGACGTCAGTGAAAATGGTCTGATCCCTTTTCTAACCACCATCCAAGAGTAGAGTTTCTCTGAGAGGCCACTCTCTCCAATAAAGCTTTAATGGTGATCCAAATATTTGATTTTAAACAAAAACATATCCTAGTGAGGGATGGTTCCCTGATTGATATTATATTTTACAGAGATTTTGCAGAATCAATACCATCCCTTTCTCAAGTTGCCAGCATGGGTTGTTAAGTCTATTGTGGCCTCCACAATGTGCCTCCTAGAACAGCTAATGAATTAAATCCCAGTTCCTATGTTACACATGCTCCCAGGTTTGGCTCATTCACACACTCACAGCCTGTTGAGGCGCGCAGATCTTCAAAAAACCCTTGCTTTCTACCTGGGTTCTCCAGATAGGTGCGGCTAGAGCAGACAGACACACAGCCCTGGTCAGCAGCTGGAAAATAGTTAGGGGCCCACACACATCACTTCCAACTGAACACTGAGGCATATCAGGTTCTTTGGAATACATGGAGACCCAGTGAATTTAAGGTAACAGCAAAACCGCCCAGAGTCTACCACGGTAGAGATGGGCGGGGATAAATCCAATAAATAAATAAATAAATAAATACAAACTTTACTGGTTACAATGTACACTTGCTCTTTTTCACATGCACACCCAACCATCCACACTTACCTTAGCTTTCCAAACTTTTCATGTTGGTGACACACTTTTTAGACATGCATCATTTCATGACACACTCTTACAGCAGGGCACAAGGCAGGCACTAGGACCTGTGTGGAATCCTGGCAGGGCAGGTTTGGAGGCAGCAAGGCACAAGGCAGGCACTAGGACCTGGCAGGGCTCGGAGGCAGCAGCAGCCGCTTCCGCACACAGTTTGGAAAGCTCTGAGCTAGAGGGATGGAAGCTGCCAAGTCTGGATCCAAAGATGACTCAAGGAGTGGGCGGGCTTCAGGACCTCTTTTTATCCCCAAAAGTTCTTGCTTTGTTGATTAGCTGGGATTGAGTTTTTTTCCATGTGCTCAGACCCAGCTTGCTTTGTCTGGTTCAGGTGACATTTTTTCCTTTGTTTCCTTAACTACTTGTTTCTTTCTTATCTACTTCCCCCAAGGGATCTTTTAGACAAGATTCCTGGCTTTTTGTCCTCTCTGCTTAGGTGCCTGCTTCATATTTAGTTATGGCAGCTTCAGCCTAGTCTCACACCTATCTACCATCATGTGCATGAGCACTGTAGCCAAATATTGGGAAGAGACTGAAAATGAATTAAAGGCCAGGAAGAAGCCCAACAGCTCTAAAGTAGATCAAGCACTAGAACAGCTTTTCCTAACCAGCTGTCCTCCAAATGTGCTGGATTAGGTCTTCCAGAATTACCAGATAAGCTACGTGCCCAACCTGCAGCCAGGCATCTGGGGTCCTGATTCAGACTGGGTCTATAGTAGGTGCTAAGCTCTTTCCTCTCCCAAGCATCTTGTTTCCAGAATTCTGGAAAGAACCTCCATCAATGCCAGTGATATTCTGTGGCAAAAACTTGGACTATCTAACAAACTTCAAAATAAGAATGATCTCCTAGAGGTAAATTTTTAAAAGCACTGATTGTAAGGTGCTCCACTCTGTTGTCTTAATAAACGTTTCTCTTAAGTAATCGACAAGACGAATGTACTAAGCAGTAAACGTTTTACTATTAAAGTACATGAAGCTTTGAAGGGGCGTGGTGGCTCAGCGGGTAAGACGCCAGGCTTGTTGATCGGAAGATTGCAAGTTCGGAGGTTCGAATCCCTAGCCCTGCGTGCGGAGTGAGCTCCCGCACTAGCTCCAGCTCTTGCCAACCTAGCAATTTGAAAGCATGCAAATGCAAGTAGATGAATAGGTACCACTTCGGTGGGTAGGTAACAGCGTTCCGCGCGTGTCATGCGGCCACATGACCGTGGAAGCGTCTTCGGACAACACTGGCTCTTTGGCTAACAAACGGAGATGAGCACCGGCCCCTAGAGTCGGACACGACTGCACAAATGTGCGGGGGGTACCTTTACCTTTACCTTACATGAAGCTTTACATGGAAGAAAGACTTGAGTAATTTGGTTTAGGCAAGGCTTGACATTTTAAACATCCCCAATCCCGGAGTCTTCCTCCTCCCCATTCCTGTTTTCCCGGACCGTGTTGGGTTTCTGTCCTCCAGATTCGTTGTCACTTGCATGTCTGTTTCCTTTCCCCAATCCACATAAGAGTCTGTCTCGATGGCAGGACTCTGCCAGAGTTCTGACACTGATACAAACCAAATCTGGCCAGCAGTGCCATTTAGCAAAAAAGAAAATAACCTAATGGCTTGTTCTATATTTCATATAGGAGTTGGATCGTGAGCCACTGGAAAATGGGAATGGGATCCCTTCTTTCCTGCTATTTTCATATGTTGGGTTAAACCATAATGTGGTCTGTTTGGTTTTGGCTTAGTGTATTGTGTGAACCCAGTTGCTGTAGTTCAAACACAACTGTCTATGTCTTAGTGTTATGTGTGAACCCAACCACTTGCAGCTTAATCAACAAATCATGCTTAAACAAAGCACAAATCCAGTCACTGAGCTAAATGACTTCTGAAATGGAGATGTACTGAAAAACAGCTTGTTAGACTATATCCCCATAACCACCCCAGGCAGTGACTGCTGTTTCCTGGGCCTCTAGCTCTCACAGGTCTATTGATTCCATGTACTACTGGGAGTGTTGGGACGCTTAGGCTGGTGCTAAAGTAATCTTCAAAAGGCTTGCAAGCTCTTGCTGCTTTGAGGGACTCTTGTGCCAAAGTAACACCAACAGCAAGAGGTAAAAGCTGAGGCCATATCACAGTGCTTCTCAACCTTGGCAACTCTAAGATGGGTGGACTTCAACTCCCAGAATTCCCCAACCAGCATGGGTGGGAGTTGAAGTCCACACATCTTCAAGTTGCCAAGGTTGAGTAACACTGCCATATCATAATGATGATCACCTGAGCAGGGAATGAGATGCTACTGAATGGAAAACAAAGGGAATGAAGGAGACCAGATTCTGCAATTGAAATAAAGATGGAACAGGAATGCAGATTTAAAAACAAGGGTATCAGGTAGCTCAGCTTGCAGGCAGTTATTCAGCCTCTTCCATGACATTGTGTGGCCCTGAGTTTTTCTTCCAACGCAGTTGACAGGAAACTGGGGACCCGTTATACGGCTTGCATCCAACCCACCCTCTGCCCCGAGCCCTCTTGCTGATGAGAGCTGAACTCTTGTCTTTCTGTCTGTGGTTCTGCTTTCTCACACCAACAGAGCTCAGCTACTTGCCATGCCATACAAAGCCCTAAGCTGCACAGACTCTGTACAGGCCCCCACCTGCTCCTATACGTAACTGTCTGCTGGCTAAGATCTAGCAGAGATGCCCTCTTAAGGCTGCTGCATCTGCTGGAAATCTGCTATGTGCTGACTCAAGTGAAAGTGTTCAGGACACAGGTGTGCTGGTCATGGAATTCCCCCCTTGTTCTGTTACAGTTGGCCACAAGCCTTTTAAGCTGAAAACATACCTCTGCCTCAAGTTTCTGGTTAAACTAGTGTTGTTTTCCATTTCTGGTCTGGTATTCCTATCCCATGCCCTAGAGCAGTGTTTCTCAACCTTGGCAACATTAAGTTGTGTGGACTTCGTCTGCCAGAATTCCCCAGCCAGCATGGGTGAGAGTTGAAGTCCACACATCTTCAAGTTGCCAAGGTTGAGAAGCACTGCCTTAGAGCCCTGAAAGCAATTGAAGATACCTAACATGCTTTTTAGAGTTTTATTTTTATTGTTTTAAGTTATTATCACTTAACAGCAATGCTGTTATTTGTTTTTAAGGATCTGTACCCTGCTTTTGGATTGTAATGTTATTTAAGTGTAATGTTATTTAAACTTAAGATGAATTAAATTAAATTAAATTCAGTACACTTAAATTATTCCTCTCTGCGTGTTTAATAGTTTTTCCTCCTGTCACCTTCAGAATTGTATTACTTTTGGAGGGACTCCAGAGCCAGGGCCAAGAGGTGGGGAAGGCATTGCTCACCTCCGGTGAAAAGAACAGAGCTCATCCATTCCAATTTAGAAATGGTTGGACGGGGGCAGTGGGGTGTTCTGTTTGGCCATTAGACAGCTGGTTTTTAGGTTGAACAGCACCACATTTTAAGCAACTTCATTCTATCTCATTACTGTGAAGTGACCTAAGGCTTGAAGCATATGTCTTGCACATACACCCTTACAAATCTAAATTGACATCTTCACCCTACTGGCTCAGTGATACAATAGAATTGGTTTTGTATAGCTCAAGAATGGATAATAATGGTTAATGGGATCCATTTATCTGTGTATGAAGACATGAATGGTAAATCAGTAGATAAACCCATGAAAGATCTCATTCATTTCTCTGAAACTGGATAAAAATTAGTGAATGATCCAACCAGTATTCAGCACTTAATAAATCCTGTTTATTTTAAAGGGAAAGATTTATAAGTGCTTCACTTTGACTAGATTCCATCTACATATAGATGATATACTGTACAACAATAAAAACTGAGTTTGCTGTATCTCTTCTCTACACACTTGCAGAGAGAGGCAATTTTAGTAAATATATTACTTTGGTATTGCCTTGTGAACTCTTTTGAAAAGCCAAGTTACTCTAGGAAATGTTAAGTGTATTCTATGTATACAGTGATTTATGAGTGATCCAAATACCCTTCATTTTATTTTATAAAAAAACGGATATTTTGTGTTTCTAATAGATATGTACATTCAGGGAAACTAATAACTTTCAAAAACAGTACAAAATTAAATCATTAAAATGAAGAACAAAGAAGACAAAAGAGACATTGTAGGTAAGTTCTGCATCTCCCATGGTTAGTTTTGGCTTGGACTGTTTTCCGAATGGAATCAATGACGTTTATAGCTCATTGTGATGTGTGAACCCAGCTAATTGTGGATTCCTGTGACTTAGTCAGGAAACCAATTAAGTAACCCATGACTTAGCACTACTTTCCGCAAGCAGGGGTCCTCCAAAGTTTGGATACAATTCTCAGAACTGACCATGTTGCCTTGGGATTCCGGGAATTGCATTTCCAACATAGGGAAAGTGTGTAGAGAAGGCCAGGCAGGTTTAGTGTGATGTGGTAAGCCCACGGGAGATAGGGGAGCCTATGACAAGGTATACGTGCATAGGATGAGCCTAACGATCACTAAATAGGGCCACCCCTCAGGATTCGTAGTTATATAGTAGCAATTGGGCTACGATCTTTGAAGGGAGAATTGAGGATTTGCTCAGTGTTGCTCATGGCATTCAAAACTGCAGATGTGGGAAGCTGTGAGAACTACCAAAAGGAAGGGAAAAGCAAGAAATGAAACAGCTGAGACTACAGACAATGGCAGAAGACAGCAAAGCACATACAAACGGAACTGGGATTGAGGCTGCTGGAAGCCTGACTGGGGAGAAAAATGCCAGATGAGCCACTGAAGAAAGGGTCGCTTAAAATGTGATGTTTTCCTTCCATGCTTCCGTGCAAGAAAAATACATGCAAAACCTGTATATAAATTCTTTTCCTATTCTGACCACTGATCTTTCCTATGATTTATCCTCACCGCTGTTTATATAAATCCATAGAGAAAGTTGCCAGAAACCCCAAGTAAAAGCAAGAATTTATGCTTCTTTCATGTGTAACTGGTTTTTAAGAGCAACTTGTTAGGTAGTACTGTATCACAACATTAAGTAGGAAGCGATAAAATACTGTCACAGGCCCTGACCTTACGTAGTTGAGCTAACACGCTTCTCTAGCTCAGAGACAGGCCTAGGTTAATTAGTTCTAAAGGAGATATGCAGACCAACATTGCCCCATGTATTTACAAACAGGTTAAGACGGCTTGTAACTGGAATAGAGGCTAAATACGGGGGCGTGGTGGCTCAGCGGGTAAGACGCCAGGCTTGTCGATCGGAAGATCGCAAGTTCGGAGGTTTGAGACCCTAGCCCCGCATGACGGAGTGAGCTCCCGCACTCGCCCCAGCTCTTGCCAACCTAGCAATTCGAAAGCATGCAAATGCAAGTAGATTAATAAGTACCACTTCGGTGGGTTCCACACGTTCCACGTGCGTCATGCGGCCACATGACCGTGGAAGTGTCTTCGGACAACGCTGGCTCTTCGGCTAACAAACGGAGATGACCACCGGCCCCTAGAGTCGGACACGACTGCACAAATGTGCGGGGGGAACCTTTACCTTTTAACAGGTCATATGGTCCAGAGTGGTGGGGTTCCTCCGAAGCATCCCACATAACAAAAGGGGCAGTGCTTCAGTCACGCAGTCGCAGCCACCCCCTTGCCTTTGGTGAACCCCCTCTGCAGACCCCTCTGCCTCCTAGTCTGCTCTTCCGGTCGAGTCTCTAGGACAGGGTTTATGAATTCAGGACTATGTGAAAGAGAACCATTTCTTCAGAAAAGGACAAGCTTGTAAGGAAGTAAAAAAAAGCAGAAAAATGTATCATAATGTATATACTTTGCAAAGTTAGGTAGCAAAGGCCAAAAAAGAAGGGAAAGGCAGCTGGAAGTGACAAAATACTTGCTTTGAAAGAGTCACACCCTAGAAAATGAATCCTCTTTGGCTTCACAAGGGCTATTCTGGCATATGACCCAATGCGATGAGGTACATTATAAACTACAAAGCAAGAATTTTGCTTCTTAAAAAATCAGCTTCCTTTGATTTAGAAGGAAGTGGCAGCAGAAAACCATGCAATTTAGCACCAACAGACTTTGATTAAAATTTGAACTTTGAAACCATAATTTATGCCATGGAAAGAGGCCACGTTAAAAAAAAAATTCTGATCTGAGCAATCAGTCTGGGACTCCAGAAGCTCCTCAGGTAGTTGCTAAATGGGATTAAGCCTTTTGATAAAAAACAAGGGACATAATGTTTTTAGGGGTCTTAAATCTAATGTCAGACTGTCTGGATTCCATTAAACCTGAGCCAAGAGAAAATTAAGCCTCCAGCAAAGGAAGATGGGTCCAAGATACAGTATCATCATTTGGTAAAAGCAATACCATTCTTTTCACATAATATGTTGTTTCTATATCCATGGTGCAACTCCATTATTCATATTTATTAGATTAATAACACTGGGATTAGATTAAGAATGTACTATATGGGATTAGGAATGTGCGGGATGTGAATGTAGAACAGCCACTGTAAAATATTTCTCCCAAATTGTCAGTGCATCTCGCTTGTCATGGTGACTCTGAAGCTGCTGTCTGTCACATATTGCTTTCATATTGTCCTTCTGATGGTAAACCAAGTAGCCTGTTCTAGTTTATTAAAGCAACGTCACTCAAACGTAACTAAGAAATGTATGTAGAAAATTTTACTGGGGATCCCAGACAAGTAGGAAGAGACAAGTGCTAATTTTAATAAGTGATGTATTTTTAAGCGTTTCTTTCCTACATTTGCATCAAAAGGTCTTCTTTTGGCTGTGGTCACCCAACATGCAAAACCATAGTTTGCTTTACTATAATTTATAAAATAAACTATAACTGGTTGAGTCCACAGAACAATAAATTATAAAGCACCATCTACAAACCACAATGTCTGGATTCATACATTAGGTTTAAATGAACACAACTGCAGAGCAGGAAATCACCCAGAAGCTGGGCTGAATGTTACATCACTACAGGGATCAATAAAAGCTAAAGGTTCCCCCACACAGTCGTGTCCGACTCTAGGGGGCGGTGCTCATCTCCGTTTGTTAGCCGAAGAGCCAGCGTTGTCCCAAGACACTTCCGCGGTCATGTGGCCAGCATGACGCGCGCAGAACGCTGTTACCTACCCACGGAAGTGGTACCTATTTATCTACTTGCATTTGCATACTTTCAAATTGCTAGGTTGGCAAGAGCTGGGGCGAGTGCGGGAGCTCACTCCGTCATGCGGGGCTAGGGTCTCAAACCTCCGAACTTGCGATCTTCGGATCGACAAGCCTGGCACCTTAACCGCTGAGCCACCGCGCCCCCTATACAGGGATCAATATTTAGAGCCAAATTTCCATTCTCCCATGTGGATCACATACTTGATCATGGGCCAAACCATACAATGAGTTCTACTAAGCAATACACCAAGCATAATTTTTTTTTGCCTGTCTGTTGTTTCCCTGGCACAGTTCAAAGTATTAGTTTTAACCTTTAAAGCCCATCAACAGCTTAGGATTTGATCTTCTGAGGGACCCCGTATTTCAGAATGAACACGCCTGGGCATTAAGTGCAGAGGGGCTCACTTTCTGAGGTCTGTTTGTTGGGCATATAGGAGAAGAGCTTCTTCTATATTGGCTCACACCCATGGGCATCTGGAGGAGCAAGGGGAAAGTGACATTATACGCATCATAATGCAACTGATATAAATGTTGTCATGATGACATCATGATTGGTATGACATCGTAATGGCTTACAGCAGTTGCCTATGCCCGCAGGAAAAGGAGACAAGACTTCCTTCTTCAACTATGCCTTTTTAATCTGAGTTAGCTTTAATACCAGTTGTAATTGTTTCAATGACATTTTAACTCTGGCTATGTTTTGTACTGTTAGCTGCCTTGATTGCCCTGTGGACAGAAAGGCAGGATATAAATAAAATAAATCTCTACGCACATATCAATCTAGCTTAACTCACAGGAAATAGGGATGGTTCGCATTACATACACCGAGGCAATGTACCACTCCCTTCTTCAGCTGTCCTAAAACCTGAAATTTAGCAGGGTAGAGATGTCATAGCTTCTTTTTCTTATACAGCATAGGAAGCAGAGTAGGCACTTTCCTTTGAAGGAGGCATCCTGACTATTATGATGCAAAAATCTAATTTAGATTGATTTCCCAGAACATTACTGTACAGTTACCACAGAGATCCCATGAGCAACATGACATGTCTGTCTTGTAATTCCCCCAAACTGATCAAGATTTATCTTGGTGCCCGCCCAGAATTCCCATGCAGGATGCTATTCTTCCTGCTACCCAGCAAAGTAGAAAAGAGATCCACTCACCAGCCAGCTCCTTGCAATCCTATAAATATGCTTATCTGTAAATTGGATGGCAAAACTTCAGCCATAGAACAGGATCCACTAAAACGATTATTACCTATCCTGAAACATGGCAATAACACTCTAAACAAAATAGGGTACTTCTTCACCTTTTTCTTCTTAATTTTCTGTGTCTTATGCTTAGCTCTAGTTGAAGGGCTTAATGTTAGAGGTTTTTAATTGAGTCCAAGCAGAAGCACGTTAATAACCAAAAAGGCAGCGTTGCAAGCAAAGAGCAAGTATTCCGTCTTTCCATCTAGACCTCACCTCTTCTTTCAGTGGCCAGCAGCACGTGCTCCACACACACACACACACACACACACACACTCAGTTTCCCACATATCAGAACTCATTCATGCCTTTTCTTGAGGCTGAGCTGACCCTTCAGATGAATGATGGCTGCACAGTCTACCTGCTGAACATGGATCACCTTTTGCTGTTCAACACCAACTTGAGACTCCAGAGGTTTGGGGGAGCATTTGTGAAAGAGCATGGGAAAAGGGATGCATCAGCCTCCACTTAGCACATGGTGGAGAAACACTCACCTGTCCATCTGCAGCAGAGCAGGAAGTTAAGCAGGATGGCTAGCCTTTGGGTCATGTGCAAAAGGACTTGGATTGCTGCATTTTTTTCACAAGAGGCTTCCTGGCTGTGGACAATGGAACTTATAGTCTAGCACACCTGGAAAGGGCCAGTTCGAGAAAAGTGTTTTATACAACCTATCTTTTCCTGCACACCTTATTAAACATATTGAGCGTGCATGTGTGTGAGAGACGCCTGTCTAGATAGAAATAATAGTATTATTAATGCTATTCAGAGGTAAAAGGTCATCATGTAGGAAGACTGTGCCTGGTTCTTTCATGTTTTCTTATTTTACCCCAGGCAGGCATAGGCTAGATGGCAGAATCAGTCGGGGTATGTAAGATAGATGGGAGAAGGCACTTAGAATATTGGTGAAATTTCTCATCAATTACAGTTAGACCATAAATATTTTAGTAAATATACTGTACAGTGAATACTGATACTGACTGGGTGTCAGTATTCACGTGAGAATGCTGGCTATCTCAGGATAATTCTGGCAGTCCTTGGGGTCTGCATAGGCACACAGCCATAGTTTCCCCACCTTTGGGACACGTACAAGTAAATGTGGACAACTACATCTCAGTGATTGCCAACATTCAGAAGAGTATCCAAGTTTTCAGTAGGTCACAACATTTGTCCAGGATCGTAAAGATTCATGAGCAAATGGCACGTTTTCTAAAGGTTCACACTTTCACCCTAACATATTTGTATCCAGCCACCCATTCACTGCAGCATCAGGCCGTTCGTCAGTTTGTTCTTTGGCTGCTTTCCAAAGTAATCCAACAGCTAAAACAAAATCAGAGCTCGTTTAATGAAGGATGATTTTAGACGACAATTATTATTGTTGTTATTATTAGGAGGAGGAGGAGGAGGAGTAGCACAATATTACCTAGTGCTGGTCTTGAAAGCCCCGGGACTTTTCTCCGGCTCTGAACAGGGACGGCTCAGTGCTGAAAGACGGAAGGATCTTGAAGCGATCCAGCCAGTTAATCAACTGAGTTAGGGACGAGAGCGAGATCCCTGGCAGAGCGAGGCCGCCCTTCGCAGCCAATGAACGCTCAGCAAGTTCTGCGCGTGGATTCCAGCCCGGCTAGCTGCTCCCAGTCCTGGAGAGCCCGCTGCACCGCCGCCCGCCCGGCCTTTCACGCCCGGAGTTCCTCGGGCTGACCCTTGCGAGGGACCACCGAGGTGCTAATTGCCACGGTTAGATCCAAATTCTCCCTCCGCGCCGCCTCCGACTGGCTTGCTCTTTGAGGTCCCGCACGCCGGCTGCTTCCCGCCGCTCCAGGGGGCTCCCTTCCGGCTGCTTTAGCGTAGACCGATGCCGGGAGCGCTCTGCGCCGCTCGCCTTGCCGCTTCTCCCCCCAGATGCCTCTTCGCCGGTATAAGCGACGAGCAGCCGTTGGCCCGGAGCCCAGCAGCACCATCCCCCGCGATGCGAGCCGGGCAGGCAACCTCTCTTTCCCGCGGGAAGCGAAGGTCAAGAGCGATTCCCGCAAGCGGCGGTGGCTCACGGGTTTTGCAGTTCCTCCTCCACCCACGAGCGCGGAACGTTCGGGCGGGGGGCGAGGGGGAGAACTGTGAAAAAGCGGCACCCGCACCCGCACACACATACACACCCGTACACAAAAGTCCTCGAGGTGCCCGCCCGAGGAGAGCAGGACTTTGACACCGCCCGGCTCTGCTACAGCCTCGCCTTCGTCCTCTGGCTCTCGCCCGCCTCGAATCGCAAGTGGCCAGCCGCTCCCCCGACAGGGGGTCCAGCCGCGCGAGCTGCGGCTGGGGGCGGGGGCTCCCTGCCCCTGGTTGGGAAGCGGGCGGCGGCGGCGGCGGCTTCTGCAGTCTGGCAAGCGAGTGGGCTCGGCGAGGCTGGGAGCGCCGCTGAGATCAAGCGCGCCTCTG
The DNA here is from genome assembly GCA_023362775.1 of Charina bottae. Taxonomy (NCBI): domain Eukaryota; kingdom Metazoa; phylum Chordata; class Lepidosauria; order Squamata; family Charinaidae; genus Charina; species Charina bottae. The sequence goes on along the minus strand of JALMGJ010000001.1, from coordinate 72,794,038 downwards.
TACTGAGCTGAGCGAGGCAGTGAATTAAAGTGAGTTAGTCAGGCGGCAGGTTGGCAGCATGGCCGCTCCCTCCAGAGAGCGAGGCGGACGGAGGCAGGAAAGAGGGAAGAAAGGAGCGGACAGCGGAGGGGGATTAATTGGGCTAATCGGGTGTTTGTCACGCCGAGGAGCCTTACGGGAGGGGGAGGAGGGGGAGGCCACTCCGGGACAGTCCCGGGGGGATGTGCCGGCGCTTGCTGTTGTGCAAACCCAGAGTTAAAATTCCAGGCGAGGGCAGCCATCTATGTATATATGTACGTTCGCTCCGGTGCGCTCCTGCTAAAACCTCCTTCGTTCTCATCCCGGAAAGTGCTCCGCATCTCACATTCTCCACCTATTTAAATGCTTCGCCAGCAAAAGCAAATCCAAGGATGTGCTTGGTATAATTCCGAATCTCCTAATTTTTGAGAGGAACATATCTTTAGGCCTTGTATAATTGTCCTCCCTCATGCGCACGCACGGACACACACACACACACACACACACACACACACAAATATACATAAGGAAGTGAAATTTCACTAGCTACAGTTAATATACTTTCAAGCTCTTTTCTGCAGCCAAAATTGCTTTAGAAAGATAATAGATACAAACAAAAACACAACAGACAAGATTTTCAGAAAGATTGTTGTGCCCCAGCTCCAAATTTCCACAATTGGCATTACGGTTTATGAGCTCTGGTGAGGGAAAGGTGAATGAATGCCAGGCAGAGAGATAATGCCAATTAGTAGGATTTAACCACTGCCTTCTTATATAGGCTGCTGAAGATTATCCGCTTAGTGACACTGTGTCCCTAAGAAAAATATCACATCACTGATCCTTTAAGAAAATAATCTTTTTTAAAAATTCTTTAAAATCTTTTTAAAAATAAAGATTTAAAAATCTTTATTTACCCTCCCCCCAATAAACACAAGCACGAGAACATTATAAAAATGTGTAGATGAGTACAAGAAGGTTATACAAATCCAAGTAAAACAATGTAAATCCACCAGAAAAGTATAGGAAGATATAAGCTTTATATAATTTATTTTATATATGATATAAAGAAATCTTATTTTGTAGTTTAAACTTGAGATACTGCTCCTGTGGAATTTTTGACAAGTGATATGTAAGAAGCCCAAGTATATACAGTATTTGTTTTTTGGTAGAAGTTGTGACCTTTTCCTTGCTGCTCAAGAATTTCAAGCTTATAGGTATCCTATCGTCTAGCTATTACAAATTTAGCTACTGTTGAAAGGAAGATAGAATCCTATTAATGAGATAGTATCATCAGTTTCCAAGACAAGCATTAATAGATTCAGCGACATTTGGACATTGCGCTAAGCATGGTTTGTTAGGCAAGCCACAATTGACTAGATTTGTCCATTGTGTTCAGCCAAAACTAAACAAACACAATTATGACTTACAGAAATGTGGGAATATAGCCAGTGATTTAAACAATTAACAAATCACAAGTATAGAGAGTACATATTCTGAAGTATAAACTCCCTCAAAAGTGATGGGATCCTGGTGGCATAATCTAAACTTGCCTTTATAGCTTCTTTGTGCATATCAACCACTTGCTCACAATTCAAAACCTGTTTATTTATTTATTTAATTTTTATCCCGCCTTTATTATTTTTATAAATAACTCAAGGCGGCGAACGTACCTAATACTCCTTCCTCCTCCTATTTTCCCCACAACAACCACCCTGTGAGGTGAGTTGGGCTGAGAGAGAGTGACTGGCCCAAGGTCACCCAGCCAGCTTTCAGGCCTAAGGCGGGACTAGAACTCACAGACTCCTGGTTTCTAGCCCAGCACCTTAACCACTCACTGATGTTATCACCTATAGAGACAATGGGGTGTTTTCTTTAAGTTTGTGCTATGCTTCCTTATCCCATTGTACCTCTGTGTGTGTGTGCGTGCGTGTGTGTGCGAGTGTGTGAAATATATATATATACAGTATGTATATATACATACATACATACATACATATCCATCCATCCATCCATCCCTCCCAAGGTTGAGGAAGACACATACCACCCATAGGGGTGAGAAGGGAATTTTGATAGATGATGATAGATAGATAGATAGATAGATAGATAGATAGATAGATAGACAGATGATAGACAGATGATAGACAGATGATAGATGATATAGATATAGATATATAGACAGGAAACTATGCCTGAAATTCCTTCCCAGAATAGCTATTGAAGTTACATTTTTCTTCAAATTACCCTCCAGCTTCCCCCACCCTACATTTTATTAAATTTTGGGATTAACTCCAACAAGCTGAATTTATGTCCCATCAAGCCGAAAATTGACTTGTGATGAATCTTTAAAGTAGACTAGATCACTCACTGTAAATAAAGCTTTTACATATCCTACATGGTGTGTACTTTCGTTTATTAGTCGAAGGATCGGAGCCTCACAGAAAGATTCAAGAGAATATGGATGCCTTACCCGTAAACGATCAGTTTAACGAGGACGATCCACAACCAGAAACCTCAGACTCTGTGAATGCCCTTCCGACATCGGGAGGTGAGAGCGGAGAATCCAAAGGAAAGGGTCCTGGGTTGAGCAAGCAGGAACACACAAAGCAAAAAGCCAGGCAACCGGCAGAAGGAGAACGTCAAATTCCAAAAACCTCAACTGAGCAAACCTACCAGAAATGGCCAGAAAGATGGAGAACCCAACCAATGATTCCAACCGAATACAAGAGTATGCCCCAACCCAGCACCTCCAAAAAGAATAAGTATGAATGGGTGGCCGAAATTGGGGGAGGCGTGGAGCGGTACTCGGATCAGTGGGTAACCAAGGGAAGGGGTTCCCACTCCAACCAGGTGGCGGCGGACCAGCGAATAGAGACGCTGGAAGAAAAAATGGACAGCGTGGAGGATCGAATATCGCACCTACAAGGAGCGGTCGACCGGATCCTCCACCTGCTGGAGAAAGAAACAGCAGCTCGTGCGAGGGCGGTGGACGAAGAGACGTCCCCAGAAAGCGAAGGGGAAGAATCGGCAGCTGAAGAGAGCCGAGAATGGGACGATCCAGTGAGGGCACTCCCCTCACTGGGGATGCGTTCGCGACACAACTGGCCCCGAAACAGAGCGGTGAGACGAACCCCGAGTCCAGGTGCGTCATTCAGGGTGAGAGACTTGAAGGTAAAGTTCAATGGGGATCCAAAAAACTTGTCTTGCTTCCTAACCCATGTAAAGGGGTTTATGGAAGAATGTGAGGAACTATTCCCCACCGAAGGCTCCAAGGTGTGGTACGTTTCAGCCCACCTCAAGCAAGAAGCAGTAGAGTGGCTTACAGGATTGCATGACTCGGAGGCTGCAGAGCTAGAGGACTTTAATTAATTCATGAGTGCCCTGAGAGAACAATTTGAAGACCCCCTTGCAAAAATAAAAGCCAGAACTAGTTTACAGGGCATCAAACAAGGGAGCCGTTCAGTCTCCGAACATGCCACAGAATTCAAGAGGCTGGCAGGAAAATGAACAAATTGGCCAGAGTCATTAAAAATTGAGTATTTTCAAGGGGGGCTACAGCCAGAAATCCTAGAGTGGTCCCTAGCCAGAGGGGATCCCGGAATCTTGAAGGGGAGGATCTGCTTGGCTGGCGAGGTGGAGAATAAGCAAATCTGCTTCAAACGACAGCAATGAGCCCAACCGTCTGAGAGACGACTGCACACTGCAACCCTTACTCCCGAGAAGTGGACAATCATGGGGGGGGGGGAAAGAATGGCAGACAAAAAAGGGTATTTGCTTTAAATGCAGAAAGGAAGGACATCACATCTATTTGTTTTCCCTGGCTCCTAGTGATTGCTACCATCCCTGCCTGTGGTGAGGGAATGATTGAGTCTATTATTTCTTCCCTCTGGCTGTTGTGCTGAGGTAAATGAGATAAGGAATCAGCCAAAAGTTTTTTCCCCTGGGTATGTACATTAAGGTGAAATTAAATCTGCTGAAAAATTGCACCCATCTAACGTGTTTGGGGTTCAGCTTCCTTGGGGGGTTTAATGGTTCTAATTTTTTGTGGTCTGTCCACACTTCAAATTGGTGCGGGGCCCCTTACTTCAGCTGCAGATGGAGACCTTTTCACAACGCATGGCCACGTTGCAAGCGTCCGTTGGGAAGATACTACAGAAACTGGAGGAACCTGGGATCGGGCCACAACCTGGGAGTTCCAGTGCTACTTCTGGACCAGCAGATGAGGAAGGGTCCAAAGACGAGTCCAGTGCGGATGAGGAGAGCAAAATTGGATTTGAGGGGAGCTTATTACCGCGTACGCATTCATGAAGGGGATGAATGGAAGACTGCTTTTAACTGTCAACTAGGTTGTTTTGAGTTTCTTGTGATGCCATTCGGATTGAAAACAGCAGGGGGGTGTTCATGCACCTGATACATGAAGTTCTTCATGAGTTTCTGTATGAAGGGGTCCTCGTCTATCTAGATGACATCCTGATCTATTCCCAAACCTTGGAAGAACATGTAAAATTAGTGTGTGAGGTTCTAAAGAGACTTTTGAATGCTCAATTGTTTGTTTGCTAAAGGTATCCTGTGTATCCTCCTGGCCAGTACATTTAATCCTATATAGCAGAGCTTTCCAAACTGTGTGTCGCGACACAAAAGTGTGTCGCCACACACAGCGTGGTGTGTCGCTACACCACCCGGAAGCGGTGGCACGCACGTGCACGGTGGCAGCAGCAGCGACGCGGGATCAGTGCTTCCGCGTTTTAGTGGAGGCTGCCGCCGCTGCCGTGCATGCACGCGCCGCCGCACGCCCCCTGTGCTGCCGCTGTGCGCACGCGCGCCGCCGCACACCTCCTGTGCCGTCGCTGTGTGTTCGCGCGCCGCCGTGCACGCGCGCACCGCCGCCGCACTGCCGCCGCCACCGCTGGTGTGTTGCCAGCGGCAGCACTTTGGAAAGCCCTGCTATATAGGGTTAAATGTACACTAGAAATCCTGGATGGAAGCTACTCTCTAATATAAGCTGTACCAAAGCTACATTTCAAGGCCATCTATACGTTTACTCTTTTAACACACTCAATACTGGTTAGATAACCATCATCATCCTGGCATCTCAAAATAATGAAACTATAAAAAGGTAAAGGTTCCCCCCGCACACTTGTGCAGTCATATCTGACTCTAGGGGCGGTGGTCATCTCCGTTTGTTAGCCGAAGAGCCAGTGTTGTCCAAAGACGCTTCTGCAGTCATGTGGCTGCATGACGCGCGCGGAACGCTGTTACCATCCCACTGAAGAGGTACCTATTCATCTACTTGCATTTGCATGCTTTCGAACTGCTAGGTTGGCAAGAGCTGGAGCTAGTGCGGGATTCGAACCTCCGAACTTGCAATCTTCCGATTGACAAGCCTGACGTCTTACCCGCTGAGCCACCATGCCAATAAAACTATAAACAGCACTAAATATCTCAGGAAACATATGCTCCCATGGTAATGTGAATGGTGGGGCAGGGACTTTGAAAGGGGAGAATTGAAGGAGATTCTGATATGCCAGCCTTCTGACTTCTAAGCCTGGATGAAGAAAACAGCTTCATTTAACATTTGCAGAGGATGATTGTGAGGCATATAAAAAGGCATTAAAAAGTTTGCACCCTTTTTCCTTCTGCCCAATAGTTTTATTTTATTTTTATTTTTTTTTATTTTTTTTTATCTTATTTATACCCCGCCTATCCCCTCCCTACTGGAGGACTCTAGGCGGCTTACAACATCAGTACATATCAATTATACATCATATATCATACAAATTTACCGCGCGATAGGGAGGAGGACAGGGTACCGGCTCTTCAGCTGCAGGCATCAGACTACATGCCCCAGCATGCCTCGCTTCCGCGCCGGCTGCTGACGTCCAGGAAGCTGTTCTTTCCGGATCCGTCGTCCTCCGCCGTCATCAGGTTCTCCAGGTCTTTGGATCGAGGACGACCCTCCGCTGGACGCCGGCAAATTGACCCACGAAGTGGTACCCATTTATCTACTCGCATATGCTTCCGATCTGCTGGGTGGGCATTTACAGTTCTCTGTAAATGTCCTTCCTGTCATTGCATTCGTCTCTGGACTAGCTCACCATTAGGGAGCAGATTCAGCCTTCATTGTCTGTGAGCTGTTAGAAGACAGAGCTGTGGTGTCACACTGCCTGACTTGCGTTACCTAAATCAGGCTGCCAGCTAGCCTTAAAAGATACTCTCCTGTTGCTGCTGTCCAACTAAGATGTAATGCAGAGCTTTCCAAACTGTGTGCCGCGACACAAAAGTGTGTCGCCACACACAGTCTGGTGTGTCGCCACACAACCCGGAAGCGCCGATCATCATCATCAGCGCTTCCGGGTTTTTGCGCGCTGCCGCAACAGCGGCACTTCCGGGTTTTCCCGCGGCGACACACCAACGGCGGTCGGTGTGTCGCCACAGGAAAACTTTGGAAAGCCCTGATGTAATGGAACAAGAGAAAGGAGGCAACATCTTATCCTTCATTTCAGTCACCCAAAGCCTTGGGCTACCAAGAAGGTCACCCAAAGCCTTGGGCTACCAAGAAGGTCACCCAAAGCCTTGGGTACTGAGAAAGCCCTCTCCTCTGCAGGCCTCCTGCTTGGGCGGGCTAGGGCATGAAGCAGGCCCACCCCACTCCTATGATGAGTGTATGATTAGATTCATTTGAGAGGATACCGTGCTTTTTTATATTAGTAATCCCATAAAGTTCTACTGTGATTTGGGGCTGGACCAGACCAGTTCCAGGAGGTATGAGCCACAACCCTTATCCATAATCTCCTAATCGGGGACAGCAGCAGTGGTGCTACTGCTGGTAGCAAGTGGTCATAATGCCCCATATCTAGGACACTGCAACCTAATGCTGGAAAGTCAGCTAAGTACAGTGTAGAGGTGCTGCTATTTGACCAAGGAACTGACATGCTGATGCTAAGTATAATCCCCAAAACCTCTCCTGGCAAGTCACACAGCCACACCAGCCTATCCCATGCAGAACAGGACCGGCACCTGACTCAGGAAATCTAAAGAACTCAGATCAGAATTTAAGTGACTGAGGTAGAAAATCAAATGATTTTCTCCCTCTCGTAGATGTTTTTAAAAAATAGTCTTATGTTAAAGACTGTTAAGTTAAAGACTCTTATGTTAAAGACTTAAAGACCAAACAATTTATTTTCTCAGAAGCATTTGGGAAATATATGCATATAACGTGTAGTGTGGGTGGGATGGATACACACACACATGCACACGCGCACACATTTTTGTTGCAGCAGCCGTATAAACATAAATGCAGTTATGTTTCTGTAAACTGTTTTAAAAGTTAGTGATGCATGAAATAACTGGCAATTTGGCTGCCCTTTAATGGCACCTGAAGATTGCTAACTGAAGCAGGCACTATCAGTACTGCAGGTAATGATGGGGCTAACCCTGTCCTCAAGAGTGGGAGAACTTCCTTTTGTCATGTTCCCATCCCAATGTCACAGGATAACAGAAAGCCTCGACCAAAGTGGCCACTGGGTGTCACTGAGTCTCTACGACAGGCTCTGGATGACTAGGGGTCCACGTGTGTGCAGGAAGGAGATATTGCAAGTCCTGGAATTCACTCCTTGCTTGGCTCGAGCCCTGAACCTGCAAAGCGTCCCCAAGGAATACCCATCAATGGACATTTCCATGACTTCTGGTCTTCCTTTCACATCTTTAGCATACTACTTTGACGCAGGGAGCATTTCTGCTGGGTGAGGAAAAAGAAAAGAGGAGATTGCTGTTCACTTGCACATCTTATCTTATTTGAACAGGAGCTAATTTATAAAGCTTTCCAGCAAGTAAAATATTTGCTTAGCAAAATCATAGCCATGGATCTAACAATAAAGTCAGTACTGACATTTGGGAGACACTAAAAAATCCAGGGGTCTTTGCTGGCATGCATTATTTTATTTGTTGGAGGAAAATATGGTTTAGAGAGGCTAAGGAAGATCTATAACCAGATCAATTGGTTCTTGCTATTGGAGCTGTTGAAACTTTATGAATCAAACATGCACCTTCTCTCTACTGCTGTTTTCTGAAATACTGCAAGAGGTGTGGAATTCTGATGACCTTTTTATTCATACAACTGAAATTGAATTGCCCAAATATGGGTGGTAAACACGGTGGAGAACAGATATCTATTATCTTTAATAGCTGTACAGGAGAGAGAACCTTAACAAAAACAGCATTATTTTCTCTCCACAGTGCTACACCTTAGCAAGCTATCCAAAGCACTGTTAGTTATTTCTTATATATTTCAAGAATTTCATAGAGTATTTCCTTCTAGAACATCAAATACATTCTTCAAGCAATCCATTGAAAGTGCATTTCCCCATGAATTCATTTATTTTGTCCTAAGATTAAAGGGCAGTCACACAAGCAACATAACACAACACAAAGGAAGCTTCTGGAGAGCATATCAAGTATGGTGAAGGTAGAAGAGAATTTAGACTAGAGATCCCTAGAGGCTTGAGAGGATTAGCTGAGCCATATAATCCACCCCCCTTCCCAGGATCAATTTCTGAAAGGATCACAACATGGGCTGAGATAATTGTATTATTTTGACCTTGTCATTTGGGTTCATGCTTCCTTTGAATTTTAAACTCAGAGTATTGGCAAAAAGGCAGTACTATATGCAATAAAGATAACATCCAATCAGAGATGGGAAGACTTCTGGTTGTGGGAGGGTTTTTATTCCCCCAGAACAGTACATTGAATTCAGTATGTCTATGCTAAGCTATTGGACTCAATATTTCAGTTCTAAGTAGGGCTGGATCTGGAGTCAACCTGATGTTGCAAGGATCTAAAAATCTTTCCATAATCTACTACTGCCTTCCTGATATGAGGGATCTCAGGCAGTGTCATTTTTACTCATCCATTTTTTATGCATGTAACCCAGATTTTCCATTGACTTGAACCACTATTATTATGTGAATTTTATTTTATTGTTTTAAATTAAGCATGGCCCCAATGTTGTGAAGGTTCTCAGACTATCCTTAGTTTGAAAAGCTTTCCATTGACTCTATTGCAGCTCAACAGAGAATAATAGATGCTCCTTGAGCATCTAGTCTCACATATAAGGGCCCCCTTGCCATGGATATCCTGACAATCTTTGCTGTTGATTAGACAAACACAACTAGATACTTCTAGGCTTGGGTCCCTGATGAGAACTAGAATTATCTGCTTATTAGTAATATAACCCAGTGTTTCTCAACCTCAGCAAGTTTAAGATGTGTGGACTTCAATTCCTAGAATTCCACATGCTGGCTGGGGAATTCTGGGAGTTGAAGTCCACACATCTTAAACTTGCTGAGGTTGAGAAAAACTGATTCTGTATAATGCATAAAGAATTCCTTGCTAGAGGTGCTGAGGTAGAACATGAAGTTGTTTCTAGTGGTGAGGTTAGTGCTTTGGGAGTTCCACACCTGTACATATTTTGGGGTGGCACTTAGAATGGGAACTCTTTATGGACCCATATGCCTCCCATTTGGAAGCAATTCATTTCAGAAAAGACCTGCTTGGACGGACATGGTTTCTCATCAGACGTGAGAGAACGTGCAAGAGATGGCTGAGAAATTAAACAACATACTGCTACTGTTATTTTATATCTCCATTTTATATACATGCAAATACAGAATGCCCCTTGCACGTTCTCTCACGTCTGATGAGAAACCATGTCTGTTCAAGCAGGTCTTTTCTGAAATGAATCTGGGAGAAGTCCTGGGAATAGATATGTAGGATATCTAATATATAGATATATTAGATAGGGGAATAGATTTTTAGGATATCTAATAGATATGTAGGATATCTAATATTAAAATGATCCTTATGAGGCCCTGTTTGGAATAAATATTAGAGTCTCAGCTGGTAATTAGAAAGAACAGGACTATTTTTCTATGGCCCTGTCTCTCTGGAATTCTCTCTCAAGGGAAACTAGGTCAGACGTGCCCTTGGGCAGAATGAGAGGGCCGTCTCACGCAAGGGACACTGCTAGTGTAAAGGGGGCAGAATCAAGCCATCCTTGGGTGTTCCTATTGGACTTCCTTCTGAGGTCCATCTGCTCTGCTGGAAGATTGAGGCTGGAGCTCTGCACCATCTAAGCAAAGCTGCTGCCCTCAGGTGCAGTTCTGGTTCCTGGCCAATTAATTCCTAGTTTGGAAGTAAAATTAAGCTGCACTTAGAATGGGAAGGGGCTTGTCTTGAGGTAATGTTAAATAATTTCTTTTTTAATAGTAATTTTATTAAAAATATAAAAACTAATACAAATTTTAAAAGAAAAGAATAAAAAGAAAAAATAGAAATTGAAGAAACAAAAAAAATAGAAAAATAGAAAAGAAAGAAAAAATAATAATATAGTAAAGAAAAAGAAAAGAAATATATAAAGAAATGACTTCCCCCTTCATCACAAGTATAAACAACTTTAGTAACTCATCACCTTTTCTTAAAATACAACAAATGATCTCTATTTCCCATAAAGGTAAAGGTTCCTCCCACACATTTGTGCAGTCGTGTCCGACTCCAGGGGCCGGTGCTCATCTCTGTTTGTTAGCCGAAGAGCCAGCATTATCCGAAGACGCTTCCACGGTCATGTGGCCGCATGACGCGCACGGAACACTGTTACCTACCCACCAAAGTGGTACCTATTCGTCTACTTCCATTTGCATGCTTTCGAATTGCTAGGTTGGCAAGAGCTGGAGCTAGTGCGGGAGCTCACTCTGTCACGCGGGGCTAGGGATTTGAACCTCCAAACTTGCAATCTTCCAATCGACAAGCCTGGCGTCTTACCCGCTGAGCCACCATGCCCCCATATCTCATCTTTTATCTATAAACAAATTCTTAAAGCCACATTGTTCAGTCCCGATCAGCAAAAGTCCATTAAGGGTTACCAGAGATAACAACATATCTATTTTAACCTTGATCAAATAAACCAACTTTATATTGCTTCCTTTTACTTTTAACAATCTTATCTTTAGTCCCTTCAAATAATGTCCTAGAAATTGATTTCTTTTCATTTTTTCCTTGTCTCTTCGCACAAAATTCTTCAAAGCTTTAACAAGTCTCTTTTGTAAATCCAATATAGGAAAGTTATCCAGGTCACTCTTTTGGTTTGTTATTTGTATATCCCTTTTAATTATTAAGACATCACCCAGTTTCATTTGTATGTCCAGTGTAGCATCTTTTTCCATATCATTCATATCAACTGTCATTTTTAAATCCACTTTCAGATCAGTCTCAGTCTTGTCCAGTAAAACTTAAACACAGTCTATCTATAGAGGCAGACAGTCTTAAAATTAACATCTGGGTCCATTGTTCAAAAATATCCTTCAATACGTCAAATGTTAAAATATTTTGCTCCATTTTGTATTAGTAAGTCAAATTTAAGTGTTCTTCTTTTTTAATTGTAATCTTTTTATAGTAATTTTTTAAGTTTCAAGAGAAGAATAAAAACTACAGAAAAACAAAAAACTACAAAGAAAGAAAAAACTAAAAAGGTGCGGAAACACAAGAGAAAAAAATTTCAAATTTACAAAAAGATGTGGCTTCCAATTTTAACAGCAAGGATATACAAAAATTTCCATAATCAATCTCTTACTCTATATTAAACCAAAATGCTACATTATTTCTATAAATCATTCCACTTTAACACATAATAAAAATCACTAAGTACAGTTACTCCTCCCCCTTATATTAAATAAAGAAAAAAAAGTTCATATAAACCTCCTGAACATCTTTCTCCCCTCCAAAAGATAACACATATTTAATTATTCCCTTCCTACCACTATTCTATATATTTCTGTCTACTATAATAAGAATCAAATTAAAAAGCACATAAGTTGTCTGCTATTATACTTAATAATACAACAATTTCAATAATCCCAATCTTAATAAACCCAAAAAGCAAAGACAATTCAAAACAGTAATTCCATATCTTTAAAAGGGAATAACATCAATCAAACCCTTAAAGCAAACCAGATAAACATTCTTTAACCCTAATACAACAGTTTTAATAATTTTAATCTTAATAAACCCAAAAAACAAAGACAATTGAAAACAGTAAATCCAAATCTTTAAAAGCAAATAGCATCAATCAAATCCTTAAAGCAAACCAGATAAACATTCTTCAACCCTTATCCCACTTCAAAATAACCACAGCAGTTACATATCCCCACAATGTGCAAAGAGCTTTTCTCTTGAAAGAATCAAACAACCCAACTGCCCCCCTCAAAGATTTCAGGTTCTTTTCATGGCATTCCACCAGGAGATCGATTTTACTTATGGCTTGCAGATCACTCTCTCCCTTAGATTTCTCCAACTCCATTATCCAATCTTCATCCAGCATCTTGATAAAAATCCCAATCTCAGTCTTAAAAAAAACCTTTCTATCGCTCTTAAATTCCTCAGTTTCATCCACCACACCCCCAACCTAATGGCACATTTTAGATTTCATATTTTCCACAATGTCCTGGATATCTTGCATAAAAGCTTGATAGAAGTCAGAAGAGATTTGTTTAAAATCTTGGTGGAAGTCAGAAAGAATCTGTTTGAAATCCTCCATGTCTCACGCAGTAGATTATGGAGCCCCCTAGGAGTTTAACCAGTGAAAGTGGAAGCTATGAATGAGTTCCGAAGTGTGTTTACATAAAGTGAAAGTGAGATAGCAGACAGTTCTCAAGGGAAAGTGAAAACAGAAAGCTGAAGGTTCAAATCAGCCAATTCAACATGTAGGAAAATGCTAATATCTTCAAATTTAATACAAAAATAGAAGGAAGACAATTGTTTACTCTCAATCCTCCTTTATAGTTGGAAGGAAAACGAAATCCAAAACTTAAATTTTTTTTAAAAAAAGTAATCCCAAAAAGAACGTTAAGCTCCAAGAGAACCAGCTTCTCCTCACTGTAGAAAGCCTCTCTTGGGGTACATATACTTAAAAAAAATACAAATTGGTGATTTAGAAATGGGATGGCCAGTCTTAGTGTCCCTTTAAGGCTACAGCGTGGCTTGGAAAGTGATGAAATCCCTGCCTCCCAGCTGGCTCTTACCAGTCGAACACAAAACGCTGTTTGCGATCTTCTGGCTGCAAACAGCCATCCGGAGAACAGATGGGATTATTTCTATGAAGGTTCTCAGTCATCCAGGTGGAATTGTCTGTAGCTTGAATCATGTCAACTGGATTTCTATTTTCTTAGTGGAAACGTTTCACTCCTTATCCAAGGAGCTTCTTCAGTCTGAGTAAAGTTAGTAAGGGAATCCTTAAATATGTTTCTAGGCTGGCTGTGTGACCTTGCACCTGGGGCTAGGTCATGGTTATTTTGAGATGTTTGTTTCTAAGTCCCTTTATCATCTAAAGGAGGATCATTAAGATTACCCTGCTGCTGTTGAGCTTGTGAAATGGTCTTAATCTTCCTAGGCACAGAAGACAAAGCAGGAAGGAAGATAGGGGAAAGGTTATGCCTGAGGCCCCCACCTCTATTCAAGGAAGGATTTTCCAAGTTGGCATGAATGGATTCCTTGACCCCTCTCTCAAACCACCTATCTTCTCTGTCTAAAATGTGAACATTAATGTCCTCAAATGAGTGTCCTTTTTCCTTTAGATGAAGATAAACTGCTGACTCTGGTCCTGTGGTGTTACTTCTCCTGTGTTGGGCCATCCTCCTGTACAAAGGTTGTTTGGTTTCTCCAATGTAGAGTTCAGAGCACTCCTCACTGCACTGGATTGCATACACTACATTGCTTTCCTTGTGTTTTGGAGTTTGATCTTTGGGGTGTACAAGCCTCTGTCTCAGTGTGTTGGTGGGTTTAAAATATACAGGTATGTGGTGTTTGCCAAATATCCGTTTTATCTTTTCAGACACGCCAGCCATGTAAGGAATGACCAGGTTCTTCCGTTTACTCTGAGTCTCAGCCCTATCTGTCGCTGTTTTAGGTCTGGTAGACTTAGATTTAGTGAAGGCCCAATTTGGATATCCACAGGCCTGCAGAGCTGTTCTCAGATGCTGCTTTTCATTCTTTTTGGAATCCATGGAGGTGGGGATGGTTTCTGCTCTGTGTGACAATGTCCTGATGACTCCTAGTTTGTGCTGCAGTGGATGGTGGGAGTCAAACATCAGGTATTGATCTGTGTGTGTGGGTTTCCTGTAGATCCCTATTTCTAGCTTGCTACCGGTCCCAATGAGGACTTCACAGTCTAGGAATGCCAGTCTGTTGTCCTTGGTGTCTTCTCTGGTGAAGCTAATGTTGGCATCTATAGTGTTTATATGGTCCGTGAAGGCCTGTACTTCCTGGGCCTTGATTTTGACCCAGGTGTCATCCACATACCTAAACCAGTGGGTGGGCACCGTTCCCTGGAATGTGTTGAGTGCTTTCTTCTCCACTTCTTCCATGTATAAATTGGCCACAATGGGTGACACAGGAGAACCCATGGCACAGCCGTGTTTTTGTCTGTAAAAGTCACCTCTGTATGTGAAATAAGTGGTGTTAAGACACAGGTCCAGAAGATGGCAGATCTGCCATCTTCTGGACCTGTGTCTTAACACCACTTATTTCACATACAGAGGTGACTTTTACAGACAAAAACACGGCTGTGCCATGGGTTCTCCTGTGTCACCCATTGTGGCCAATTTATACATGGAAGAAGTGGAGAAGAAAGCACTCAACACATTCCAGGGAACGGTGCCCACCCACTGGTTTAGGTATGTGGATGACACCTGGGTCAAAATCAAGGCCCAGGAAGTACAGGCCTTCACGGACCATATAAACACTATAGATGCCAACATTAGCTTCACCAGAGAAGACACCAAGGACAACAGACTGGCATTCCTAGACTGTGAAGTCCTCATTGGGACCGGTGGCAAGCTAGAAATAGGGATCTACAGGAAACCCACACACACAGATCAATACCTGATGTTTGACTCCCACCATCCACTGCAGCACAAACTAGGAGTCATCAGGACATTGTCACACAGAGCAGAAACCATCCCCACCTCCATGGATTCCAAAAAGAATGAAAAGCAGCATCTGAGAACAGCTCTGCAGGCCTGTGGATATCCAAATTGGGCCTTCACTAAATCTAAGTCTACCAGACCTAAAACAGCGACAGATAGGGCTGAGACTCAGAGTAAACGGAAGAACCTGGTCATTCCTTACATGGCTGGCGTGTCTGAAAAGATAAAACGGATATTTGGCAAACACCACATACCTGTATATTTCAAACCCACCAACACACTGAGACAGAGGCTTGTACACCCCAAAGATCAAACTCCAAAACACAAGGAAAGCAATGTAGTGTATGCAATCCAGTGCAGTGAGGAGTGCTCTGAACTCTACATTGGAGAAACCAAACAACCTTTGTACAGGAGGATGGCCCAACACAGGAGAAGTAACACCACAGGACCAGAGTCAGCAGTTTATCTTCATCTAAAGGAAAAAGGACACTCATTTGAGGACATTAATGTTCACATTTTAGACAGAGAAGATAGGTGGTTTGAGAGAGGGGTCAAGGAATCCATTCATGCCAACTTGGAAAATCCTTCCTTGAATAGAGGTGGGGGCCTCAGGCATAACCTTTCCCCTATCTTCCTTCCTGCTTTGTCTTCTGTGCCTAGGAAGATTAAGACCATTTCACAAGCTCAACAGCAGCAGGGTAATCTTAACGATCCTCCTTTAGATGATAAAGGGACTTAGAAACAAACATCTCAAAATAACCATGACCTAGCCCCAGGTGCAAGGTCACACAGCCAGCCTAGAAACATATTTAAGGATTCCCTTACTAACTTTACTCAGACTGAAGAAGCTCCTTGGATAAGGAGTGAAACGTTTCCACTAAGAAAATAGAAATCCAGTTGACATGATTCAAGCTACAGACAGATGGGATTATTCCAGGTATTCTCCTTGATCTGGAGAACATTTCTGGGTTCAGGAAAACCTGCCTGAGCCCAAAAAAAATTACCGCATTGTCAGCTCTTGTATTGTCATTACCGCATTGTCAGCATTGTATTCATTTTTGTTAAAGGCATGACAATTCTTATTGCAAAAAAAAAAAAAAAAAGAATAGCACACAATAGAAGCAAACCTTTATCGATCTGAAAGGATGGTTTGTTTTTATGATTCCTACTTCAACTGGCCAAGATTGTTTGAACTGAGAAGTGTAAAGTGGCTTACCTGTATATTGATAAGTGAGTTTGAAAACAAAGCCATTTCCCAATCACAAATTCTATCTCTAATGTAGAGCACAATTAATTCCCTTCTTGGCTGTATGGAGGGGAAGCCCCTAAAGGATTAATTACAGCTCCCCTTTTCTTCCATGCATCATAATATGCCATACATTATTTGCTATGGAAAATTCAGGATCTTCTCTGATATGGAGGTTCAGCTGACCTGCTCTTTTTCAGCTGTCAGAACAGATTACTTGTAATAAGAATCTCCCATTTGTTCCAGGGTTAACTGAGCATTGTTTCATTACTTATTCCAAAATTTGTATGTGCTCACACACATATGTATGATACATATGAGAAAATATATATGTTTCCAATACTGTATATAGCACCTTTATCTTAACGAGCCTTTGAGGTGTGGCTGCTATGCAGACTTTCATAGCAAGGAGAAATTCATGAAATGTGTTTTGTTGAGGTGGTGGGAGATCTCCTAGGCAGCTTTTAAAAGGATGCAATTATGATAAATCTTTATTTTCTCCTAATTTTTCTCTCTGGAATCAACCTCCAAGGAAAAATTATGAGAAGCTTAGGATATATTTCTAAAATATTGATTTGATATTCAGTTATAAGACCTGCTCTTAGGTAAGTTTCAACTGTAGATTTAATGGTGTTTTGACTTTTGTTGCTTTGGGGGGAATTCCTGGAAAAGCAGCAAGTCCAGTAATTTTGCATGTGACTGGCTGTATTGTGACCAATTCCAAAGCTCCATGTTCCCTTGCTTTTCCCGGGATTTAAACTACAAGCTGGCTCCAAATTGCTTCTTTGATCCTCTTTTATAGCTGGAGGGTGCCAACCTGAACAGACGTTGATTGTTTATTGGTATCTCGTTACAGAGAGACTGGACAGGGATTATCGAGGAAAGGAACATGATCATCTTCTTACAACAGTCTGGCCAAAATAGAATAATAACTTTATTGTCATCCCACTATACACTATACAAGTGCAAATCACAGTATGCCCATCCTATAGGTTGGGCGCATATATATATATATATATATATATATATATATATATATATATATGAGATAAATCCTATCATATGTATATACTGTAGAAAACAACTTGACACTTAGGAGCAGAAAATAAGAGTAAAAACAAAGAAACATATATTGTAAGCAGTGCCAAAGGAACTGCTGCAAAGGAAAAGGAGGTCATTTAATTAATTGGTTGGTTAATTGGTAGGACTCTATGTTTGCTGTTTTTTAAGAAATAAGCAATGTTGGAAGTATTTTAAAATATTTTCTTATAATCAGTGAATAAAAACATGGAAACTAGAAAAGATAAGGGATCACGGCAAAAATAAATATACAAAAGTGTCACTTTCAGTGTAATAATTAGAATACAGTATTTTTTATTTATTTATTTTATTTATTTAATTTTTATCCCGCCTTTATTATTTTTACGAGTAACTCAAGGCAGCGAACATACCTAATACTCCTTCCTCCTCCTATTTTCCCCACAACAACAACCCTGTGAGGTGAGTTGGGCTGAGAGAGAGGGACTGGCCCAAGGTCACCCAGCCGGCTTTCATGCCTAAGGCAGGACTAGAACTCTCAGTCTCCTGGTTTCTAGCCCGTTAAGTAAAATATTTAACAATCCTTTTTAGTATTCCATTTTAACTTCATTCAGCAATTTCAGCAAATTATTGATGTATTATGGACATAGCTTTTATAGGTCACAGAATCTGCTCCTTATTTCATGGTAATTGGTTGCTGTACAAGCGGCTGATGACTGGCCTTTACTCTAGTTTCCCCCAAAGCACTGCTCAGCTCTCCTCTAATACAACTTAGAAATTAATCCTGTTTAAAGTTTTTATGGGTAATTTGCTCTAGGTGCAATATTTCTGCAGTGAGCAAGTATCTTTTTATTGAATTACAACTGATACGATAGTTTCATATTTTCAAAAGCTCACTGCAAGCGATTATTATATAGTAGGTCATGCTAGATTTCAGACTGGAAGAATCGACCTCTACATTCTACATCAACCACACAATCACTGCATGATCCTTAGAAACATTAGCTTATCAAGTTCTGCAGCAGGAAAAGGAGATCAAGATTAAAAACAATGCAAAACTCAATCAGGGCTCCACTCAGAGAATTATGGAATCTGGGGGGCTTCTGAAAATGCTTTGAGGAGGTTTCTGGCTGCTAGAGCAGATGATCTGATTGAGGTCTTAATGTCACGATGGAATGCTGAGGCAAGATGTTGATTGATTATGTGCCATCAAGTTGTTTTCAACTCCTAGTGACCACATAATAGATTTTCTCCAAGACAATCTATCCCTAAACTGTTCTTTCAAGTCTCCCAACAATGCACTCATCACCACTGTTAACTGAGTCCATCCACCTTGCTGCTGGTTGTCCTCTTCTTCCCTTTTGAGGCAAGATGTTCTATCACCATAATTGTCCCCAGCTGTGAGGACTAGAATGGGCAAAGGTAGAGGGACTTTAGATCAGAAATGTCCATTGTGAGGAGTGCAGAATTAGAGAAAATGGAAAAGCACTGGAGGCCGAAACCACAAACTCAGGATGTCTTTGCCACCAGTGTACATGCCAGGAGGGAGAAGAAGGAAGGCAGGGGGCTGTGTTGTTGGACCCCAGTTGTGAATCCACAAATTCAGGATGTCTGTGCTACCAGTATACGTGCCAGGAAGGAGAAGAGGGTTGTCCATGTTATCAGTGTCTAAGTCAAGGGTAGGGTGGAGTACATGACAACCTAGGCATCCCAAACTATAGGGCAATGACCCCTAGCTAATTAGCATCCTAAAAGACACACCCCTAAGGTGGAGATTTTGGAGAACATAGAACTTGCTAAGGACTATTATGGGGTGGTATGTAGCATGTAAAGGTACTGCACAGGTGCTGCAAGAATTAACCAATGAGAAGCTTTTGTTTATTGATAAACCGCTGTAGAACTGTATAAAACTGCCGCACGTTGTGTGTTCGGGGCGTCCTCCCTTTGCACGGGGAGCACCCTCTTTTCTTCTAGACATCTGGAATAAACAAGTTTGATTCTCCCGCCCTGTGTGGTTATTGGCTATCATACCGGGCGAACGGACAGACCGCAATTTGCGGCCAACAATTGCAATAATTATGTAGAGACATCAATTGCTCCTCCCACAAGAAATGACTGTTTTCATTGCTATATACATGTACACACACACACACACACACACACACACACATGATTTGAGTCTTAGAATTTGCAGTTACTGTTTTCCTACTCTAATTACAGCTTTTCAAGTATCTGTAATAAAATTAGCTTATCAAAATCTGTCCTTCAATTTCTGCCTGCAAGTCCTGTAGCTCAAGTCCTGTTCTGGGTGGTGAAGCCTGACACTGAGCCATTGTAGAAGCTGATGGTCTCTGTGTTTTTCTGTGAAGCTTTGGGAGATGAACTGTCAGCTGATGGCTGTAGCATGCTTAGAGCATCCTGGCTGTGAGGGTGACTGAACAGGCACTACAGCCTGTTCACTGATCCTGCCTATTGTGTGGCAGCAAATGCAGAAAAGAGCTTTTACTTTCCTTCGCTGTTGCATTCTCAAAAACCACTTGTGAGCTTTTCAAAATGGTTCAAGGCTTCCTGGCTCCAAGAATGGATTAATATGTCACAGCAACATGAAGTACTCCCTGCTACATTTTAAGAAGCGATTAGGGGTCTACTTCTAAAAATGCCTCCCCAGGAACCAAAGGTTTATGGCTGATCACAAGTATCCCCTTTTGAGCAAGGGAGCAAATAAACAATAAGAGAATACCTTGATGTAACCTCATAGATTGAATTTAACCTCATAGGTTGCAAATTCATTAAAAGTAGCAAGGGTCTTTTAAAAGAAGGTGTACGTGTATACTTAGCTAAAAGTACAAAACGTAAAGCTAGAACAAAGGCATATACAGTAGTGCTGTACATTTTTGTCCCAACCTTCCATTTATAAGGTCTAGTGCATTACTTAACAATGAGAAAAGACCAGATTACATCAAAGACTCTTCTGTGTTTATGATAATTTATCCTATATTAGACAGCAAGAAAGGTGAAACCTATATGAAGATTAGAAGATTGGATTAAAGAAATCAAAAGGCATATGACAAAGAAAAGTTCCTGTATATTGTATGAAGGACTAACATTTAAAATTAATTATTGTACTTTAAGTTCAAAGATAGATTGGAGGACATCTATTTTCTATATTTTCTTTGCTTATTATTTCTTGACTTCACTTTTTCTTTATCTTTTTCTTATTTTGTATTTCTGTTTCTATTTCTTTTTTCTATTCTAACTTTTATTATGTATTGTAAAACTTAATAAAATTTGATAATTTCTCCCATATTTTTTGTTGTAATAATCACTTTGTTTTCCCAGCAGTCCAAATAATTATTTTTAGTTTAACATCCTTTTTACTCTGCAGCAAATATTTTTAAAAACATACTGGAATTTGACGATATGTATTTATACTTTGCCTGTAGACTGGAGTAAAACAATCTTGAGGTTTCAGAAGTGTGACTTATAGTGACATTTACAGTAGTCAGAATTTGTACAATTTTTAGGAGCCAATGAGAAATACCAGAAATATTTTTAGATACTATACTGGATATTGATTAACTTGGATATTGATTAAAAGAAGGCTTTGAGGTTTATTATTAAATGTCAGAGTTTCTAAATTCTTTTGCTGGATCTTTTCTGTTAAGAATTATCAAAAAGTAATATCCACCACATTTCTGATATGTGTTGCAATGTTTAGAGAAACACATACAGTATGCACACATATTGTGCTGTGTTGTATAGAACCCCTTCCTTTTTCATTTGATGGCTGTGTTAGTATGGCTACCTTTATCCAGGTACCTCAATGTTTGTGGCATTGTAGAATTTACTGAACCATAAACCATAAACCATAAACTGACCCTGTGGGCTGAACTTGCAGAACATGCTAGGTTAAAAGTGTGACTGGCTAGTTTGTGGTTCAGCAGGCCACACACACACAGTATAAGGCAGAGCTTTCCAAACTGTGTGTCACGACACGTTAGTGTGTCGGCTGCAGTGTCCGGGTGTGTCGCCGCTGCTGCTGCCTCCGAGCCCTGCCAGGATTCCGCGCAGGTCCTAGTGCCTGCCTTGTGCCTTGCTGCCTCCAAACCTGCTGTGATTCCGCGCAGGTCCTAGTGCCTGCCTTGTGCCCAGCTGTAAGAGTGTGTTGCGAAATGATGCGTGTCTAAAAAGTGTGTCACCAACATGAAAAGTTTGGAAAGCTCTGGTATAAGGGATTCAAATCCTACCTGCAGAGACTGACTTGACCTTGCAGATTAGGAGGAATCTTGTGAGGTTATTTTCATCACACGGATGTTTTGCAGGTTGGGAGGCAGGAAAGGATGTTGGTTGTTGTTGTTGTTCAGTCGTTAAGTCGTGTCTGACTCTTCGTGACCCCATGGACCATAGCACGCCAGGCTTTCCTGTCCTCCACTGCCTCCCGGACTTTACTCAAATTCATGTTCATTACATCGGTGATGCTATCTAACCATCTCATCCTCTGCCGTCCTCCTTTTGCCTTCAGTGTTTCCCAGCATCAGGGTCTTCCAGTGAGTCCTCTCTTCGCATTAGGTGGCCAAAGTATTTGAGCTTCAGCTTCAGCATCTGTCCTTCCAATGAGCAGTCAGGGTTGATTTCCTTTAGGATTGACTGATTTGACCTCCTTGCAGTCCAAGGGACTCTCAAGAGTCTTCTCCAGCACCACAGTTCGAAAGCATCAATTCTTCGGCGTCAGCCTTCCTTATGGTCCAACTCTCACAGCCATACTGGAAAAACCATAGCTTTAACTATATGGATCTTTGTCGGCAAGGTGATGTCTCTGCTTTTTAATATGCTGTCTAGGTTTGCCATAGCTTTCCTCCCAAGGAGCAAGCGTCTTTTAATTTCATGGCTGCAGTCACCGTCTGCGGTGATCTTGGAGCCCAAGAAAATAAAATCTGTCACTGCTTCCATTTCTTCCCCTTCTATTTGCCAGGAAGTGATGGGACCAGATGCCATGATCTGAGTTTTTTTAATGTTGAGTTTCAAGCCAGCTTTTGCACTCTCCTCTTTCACCCTCATCAAGAGGCTCTTTAGTTCCTCTTCACTTTCTGCCATTAGGGTGGTATCGTCTGCATATCTGAGGTTGTTGATATTTCTCCCGGCAATCTTAACTCCGGCTTGTGATTCATCCAGCCCGGCATTTCTCATGATGTACTCTGCATATAAGTTAAATAAGCAGGGTGATAATATACAGCCTTGTCGTACTCCTTTCCCAATTTTGAACCAGTCGGTTGTTCCATGTCCGGTTCTAACTGTTGTTTCTTGACCCACATACAGGTTTCTCAGGAGACAGGTAAGGTGGTCTGGTACTCCCATCTATTTAAGAATTTGCCACAGTTTGTTGTGATCCACACAATCAAAGGCTTTAGCGTAGTCAATGAAGCAGAAGTAGATGTTTTTCTGGAACTCTCTTGCTTTTTCCATGATCCAGCGAATGTTGGCAATCTGATCTCTAGTTCCTCTGCCTCTTCGAAACCCAGCTTGCACTTCTGGTAGTTCTCGGTTCACATGCTGCTGAAGCCTAGCTTGTAGGATTTTGAGCATAACCTTGCTAGCATGTGAAATGAGCGCAATTGTACGGTAGTTTGAACATTCTTTGGCACTGCCCTTCTTTGGAATTGGAACGTAAACTGACCTTTTCCAATCCTGTGGCCACTGTTGAGTTTTCCAAATTTGTTGGCATATTGAGTGCAGCACCTTAACAGCATCATCTTTTAGGATTTTAAATAGCTCAGCTGGAATATTGTCGTCTCCGCTAGCTTTGTTGTTAGTAATGCTTCCTAAGGCCCACTTGACTTCACTCTCTAGGATGTCCAGCTCAAGGTCAGTGACCACACCATCATATTGATCAGGGACATTAAGATCTTTCTTGTATAGTTCTTCTGTGTATTCTTGCCACCTCTTCTTAATCTCTTCTGCTTCTGTTAGGTCCCTGCCTTTTTTGTCCTTTATCATGCCCATCTTTGCACAAAAGGTTCCCTTGATACATACATGCTATTCTCCAAATCCACTGCTCCCCCTCCATATGTGGTTTGGTAGGTGTCATTGCTGCTCAGCCGTGATTGGTAGTCCTAGAAGTGATTGCAGGTAGGAGATTTTCTTTATTATCAATTTATTGGGCTTATTAGGGCAAGACCTTCAGATAGCCATGTATGTGGCTTGGAATTATGTGTATCGTTTTGTTCTCCAAGTCCTGCTTTGCTACCTCCTTGTGGTGGTGATGGGATGTTCCTGGGAAGGATGAGCAAAGATATAGTGCAAAGATGATGAGCCATTCAGGTCGGATGGAAGAGCTGAGGATCTTTTGGGGTACTAATATTGTTGTTGTTATTATTAGTATGCCTTCGAATCAGTCTTGACTCCTGACAACTACATGGACAAGTCCATACAGTTTTCTTGACAACATTTTCAGAGGTAATTTGTCATTGTTTCTTCCTAGGGCTGAAAGAGAATGACTTGCCCAAAGTCACCCAGCTGGCTTTATGCCTACAGTAGGACTAGAACCAGTCTCCTGGTTTCTAGCACAATACTTTTAACAACTACACCAATCTGGCTATCAATGGCAATTGATTATGCAGCTAGATTGAAGCCTTTAGAACATCTAGTTGCTGATGTTGCCATGCAAGAGAAGAAAATCCAAAGATGCAAAGATAGAATCTCACAGGGAACATGGAATGTAAGAAACATGAACATGGAAAAGCTCAATGTAGTTAAAGATGAGTCAATTACACATTGACATCTTAGGCATCAGTGAATTGAAAGGGACTGTAATTGGACACTTTCAATCAGAAGATCTTTACTCCTAATTAAGTCTAATTAATTAAGTCTAATATCCATTAGACTTTTTTGTATAAAATGGGGCAGAGAGAAGCTCTAACAGGCTTTCAAGATTATTGTCAGTCCTTCAGGGTAGGCAGGGTCAAGAAACGAGCATGGCAGGGATTCCAGGAATATTCTTTATTGTTGTAGGGTGGGGCATGGAGACAGAACAAGTAAAAACTTGTATGATAAAGTGGATGTAAAATTTTAAAGAAAAAATTATAATACAACTATATGAGGATTTATGGAAAAACTCAACAAAACTGATACAAAATGTTTTACAAATGGTATATAAATTGACAATAATTGCAAAAATAGATAAATTATATAATAAAAATGCTGGAAATGTTGAGATACAGAAGGAACATTTTATTATAAGTCATGGTCAATCAAAAAACTCAAAAATCCTGGAAAGAAATGCAGCATTATTCAAGAAAAAAAATTAAACAAAATTTGAATTAAAACCTCATTTTTTTTCTACTAGGAATTGTTCCAGAACAAATAAATAAGAAATATCACAATTTATTAAGATATATGCTGATGGCCATGAGGAAAAATTTGGCCCAACATTGCAAAAGAGACACTTTGCTGACAATATCAGATTGGGAAACCACACTTGGGGAATATGCAGCAATGGCAAAAATAACAATATACAACCGAAGATAATATTTGTAGCTCAGGGTTGAACTGTGGAGTCCTTGGTGCTCTCTGAGCTGTGTTGTTTTCTTGCAGACGTTTCATATCAATATCCAGATATGCAAAGATTAACACCAAGATTAGCACCAGAGGAACAATCAAACAGCACAATATACCCCAATCATGGAACAATTAACTCAGTCAATCAACCAAGCAGCAAACAACAGCCCAATCAAGGAACTACCAAGGAGAGAACAACACATCCACCAACACAGGCAGGACAAGCCAGGGTATATAAACAGAGAGCAAGTCCCACTCCCTTTTCACACTGAAGATGTTGCCTAGTCTGGCAATGAAATGTCTGCAAGAAAACAACAAGGCTCAGAGAGCACCAAGGACTCCACATAACAGTATACATCCAGAATATAAATAGGACCAAATTTAAGCAAGAACGGCTCCCCTGTATATCATATGTCACACAACAAGACAAACTTGGACACTTAGAATAGGATTTTAAATTGACCGCAATTAGAAACAATTTCAATGTTTATAAGAATGTTGATATAATCATCAGTTAGGTACAATGGGAGGAAATTTAAAATTATGTAGTTTCCCAATATTGTTTTTACTGATCTTTCTTTCTTTCTTTCTTTCTTTCTTTCTTTCTTTCTTTCTTTCTTTCTTTCTTTCTTTCTTTCTTTCTTTCTTTCTTTCTTTCTATGTATATTTATATTTATATTTATATTTATATTTATATTTATATTTATATTTATTTATTTCCTTTTTACTTTCCCCCCCTATTTTTCTTTTTCTTTTCCCTTTACATGACATGTATCTAGTGATAGCAAATAGTGGGGATATCAATATTAATACCATACTTAGAGTTTTATAGAGATTTCAAGTTATTTCTCAATATGACATAATTAACTTAGTTCTATACAATTAATTAATTAATTAATTTTAAATTTTATAGTTGTAAATCAACCAATTAATAAGAATACAATTTAAAGGTAAGCAATATATATGGCCAGCTGTCCACAGTTACTTTGGAAATGAGTGCATGTTTAGCTTATATGCAGTGTCAAGCCCCAGCTTGCCTCTATGCTGATAGTTAGGGCTAAGGGACCTGGGCAACAAAAATCTGGATGACCACAAGATGGCAGCAAAAGAGATATTCTTGGTCACCAGTATTTTTGCATCCTCTAACATGCTGGGGAATTCTGGGAGCTGAAGTCCACACATCTTAAAGTTGCTGAGGTTGAGAAATACTGCTCCGATAATCCTTCTTTGATACTGGCCCTGCTTTCTTTTGCCCATTACCTGCCATTCCTTGAAAGGTCATTTGGAGGCATGACAAACTATAGAGCCCTAGATTTCATCTCCAGGCCCAGCCCTAGGTGCTCCATTGGATACGTGGGGGAGTGCATGTTTGTCCCCCATTTCTCTAACATTGGGGAATTTTCCTCCACAACTTTGTAGATGAGCAAATAACCTTTTGGTCGTGCAGCAGTTCTAATACCCTTCCCACGTGCAATTTGTGATTAGGGTTGTTCTGGCCATAGTGCCATCTTACTCCACCGTTTCCATACATGCTTGTTTATTGATCTGAAAATCCCACAATACACAATAATCGTGTTTTTTTTTAAATCTAGACAATCAACACAGTTACAACAGAGACAAAAACATGAAGAATGCTTTTATCAGTAGCTCTTTCTTTATTGGGTAAACCACTTGTCACTCAAGTTCTTTCCAATCCTTAAAGTCTGTTTCCCCTCCCTATTTAAATTATTCTTTCCCAAGACCACGCCTGGTCAAGCCTTCCCCTTTTCAAAGCCTGCCCCTCGCGTCGGAATTGGTTGATGCTGTGGAAACAGTTTCTCCCCTCCACGCTGGTTGGCGTACCGGCACGGCAAGGTTTGTCTCCGTCATTACCGATTGGCTGGCCCGTTAGGGCCCCGCCCCGCCCGTGCTGTGAGGAGGGGATCGGGGCTGGGCCGAGGGTCCCGGCCGCCCCCCTACCTTCCCTCCCACCGCACCCAGTTTAGGTTCCAGGGTAGCGGCGCGATGGCGGCGGCGACGGCGACGACAGCGGGCTCGCTGGGGTCCGGGTCAGGGCCCGGGGGGGCGGCCAGTAATGCCTTCCCCCCGACGGGTACTTGCGCGGCGGCGTCGGGGGTCTCTGGGGGGCTCGGGCCGGTCCCGGTGCCCATGAACCTATTCGCCACCTGGGAAATCGACCGCTCAGCGCCCAGCTGCGTGCCCAGGTAAGATGGGCGGGATTCGGCCGGGGTCTTCGCTTCAGGGAGGGATGGATGTGCAGTGCGGGGTCCGGGAAGGGGGCGGATACAGAGAATAACCCGGCCCGTGGTGGGCTTCACGGGGGGATGAACGTGGAATGGAGGCGTGGCGCGGTGCGGCGCTGACATAACGGGGTGCTGGCAAGCGGGTGGAGGGAAATGGGGAGGGCGTCATCGTGGTGCGCCGTGGGATAGGTAGGAAGGATAGATGCAGATGTGGACTGGGTGGGGTGGATTATATATCAGTATGTGCGATGTGAACTCTGGGGCACACCTCCAGGGCTTTCTCTTTAAAAAAAAACCCACAAAAATCCATGCATCAATGGAAGAAGAATGAGCATCTTGTACATGTACAATGGAAAGCAGAGGCTTCATTCTGATTTTTTGAGGTTCTTCAGGAAGTTTGGGTAGGGATGGATCTCTGTCTAGGAGGGCAGTGCCCTGGGTTGTTACAGCCTTCCCCACAGCTTAGTGTCTTTCATACATGCTAGACTTCCCCATCTGTAGACGATGGGAAATGCAGTTTAACACATCTGGAAAGAACACTGTATGTGGGAAGTGGGTAGTTTTGGTAATTTAAATCAGTTGTTTTGTCTTGAAGAGAATTTAGGGATTCTTGCCTTGGGTTCCAATGAATGTGAGAGAATCCTGACTCTAAATAGGTAGGCTGATGGATCCCACTGAATGGCGATATTTGGCTCACAGCTGTTTATTCCAAAGATAAAACAACAGTGTGGATGAGCATTTGGGCTTTGTGGTAGTCCATTGGATCTTGGCTTATAATTCTCAACTCCTTGTCAGAGCAGCTGTCCAGGAAAGTGGTAGCAGATAGTGACATTTTAAGGGTTTGGGGTATAAAAAGCTTGACTAGAATAGAGGCATTTGGAAGATATCTCTTATATTCAGTATTGATCCCTAATTCCTACATTTTCCCTAATGCTTCCCTACTAATCCTCTGCTATAAATTGGCTTTTCCTAACTTTTATGCAAGACTATTAGATACTCTTGCTCCAGGGAACACAAACCGCTAATGAACATCAGTGTAAATTATGGGAGGGGGGAGATGATATCACTGCATAACACCCATCTGTTCATATAATTAATTTCACCCAGCATATTCTATTGTATTGTATTAGTTTCCAGGGCTTGTTCCAACCTCTTCGTGCCTCCTTGTTGATATGAAGAGGGCCCTGATGTCAATAAAGTTGGCTGCTTATAAGAGAAAATGTTTTTTATAAATGTTACTTGGTGGTTCAGTTTGCCAGAAAGGTAAAACATGACAACTATATATTGGCCTTCTGCAGTGAGGTTTCAGCAGAATGAGATTTACCTGAGCATATTGACATAAAAAGGCCTTAGACACACCTAATTCTGCATTAGGGAACAAGGCTGTTTGGAGTTCTTGTCAGGTTGCTTGGCCATTTGCTTGAGAGACAGCAACTGTTGTAACTGTTCCGAGAGCAGCTGTATGCACATTGGAGATCCATTCGGATGATGAGCCTTATTTCATGATGTTAAAATTGCATAGCTACAAGCCTGCCTGAGCTGTCCATAGCTGACTACTGTATTTATTGTAAGAGGGTCATAAACTGGACAAGGTGCTCCTGACTATAGAGGAAGCAGCCTTGTATATCATCTGCTAGAAAAGCAGAATCCCGTGTTTCTCTTGGATCGGCTATCTTTAATGATACACAGAATTTTCCCTCTTCTGTCTTGTTTGGTATTAACTAGAAATGTCTTTGGAGGATACAGATGACATAACATGAAGAATATTGTGTATAATAATTGGTTGCATGAACTAATTTGCTGGGATGGGTGGGAAAGGAAAGGACTAAGTGGGTAAACAAGTGCTCATGTAAATGCAGAAGAGGGTAGGCTACCAAGGCAAGCTGCTGCTGAAAAGGTTTGTGTATCCATGGGCTCTGTGTCATTCCATGGCAACTGATGGCAACTGTCTCTAAGCAAGAGAAATCATGACTTGGAATCTTGCTTCTAATAGCAGTATGGATTGTTACACTCTTGACTTTTGCTTTTCAGCCAGTGTGTCCTCTTTTGCAGGGTTTTCTTTTTTAAAAAGGAAATAGGCACTTTTTCTTTTTTCTTAATGCATTATTTGCTTTGATACGGAAGAGACTTAAAGTAATAAAAAGTAGGAAAAAATCAAGAAGGTATCAGTCTAAAGCTTAGTTATTCAACACTGCTATAGATTCTTTAAACTTCTCAAGCTTCTGGGAAAGATGTGAAGTTCTTTATGTAGATTAACTTAGTTCAGTTTTGGGCATCTTGCAAGAGATTTATTTACATGCATGTACTTTTTAAATAATATTTGAGTTTGTATATTATTCCCTAGTCTTGATGTTTATAAGTTATGCTTTTATTAACAGATCTGGAAGGTGTGTGTTTGAACCATTGTTGTAGTTTTCAGTGAACAGTTTGCAATGGTCTATAATTGGTGACATAGCTGTTCCCCTTTATACAGTAGTTGGCCTGTTTGGCAGGTAAACATGTGTCACAACTTTGAAAGGAGGTGCTAAATCTGTATGCCTATGTCTTGTCCGGATATATTTTTGTTCTTTATGGGTATGAGAGCCTTCACCAACCTGATATCCTCCAAATACATTGGGATTACAGGAAACTAGATGTCACCAGAGTGGGAAGGCCAGCCTGAGAACTGGATCTGCTATTGAAGAAGATTGAAGACATTGTTTACCACTAAGCTGGTGCCTAAGCAGCTGACCTCTTACAGTGTGTCCTCTTTTTGTTGTTGTTGAAAGATACAATGATCAGTTGCTTTGAATTGTATGTGGGAACAGATTCCTTTTTATTGTGGTTGGTAAATGCGTCTTTTCTTTGTTGGGTCTTTCTGTCCAATCTTTTGTGATCAAATTATTTTTGTCTGTTTTGTTTTATCAGGTGCTATTTCAGTGCTTCGAATTAACACAAACTAATGTTTGAAATACTGATATATTGGAGCACTTCAGGTTGCTTAGAAACAGGAGAGAAAGAAGATCAAGAAAGAGTAGGGAGTGTCATTTTTCAGAGAAGGCAGTGTTTCCTGCAGTCCAAGACAAAGCCAATATTAAATAGCCTGTTGAGATGATCCAAAGACCATGGAGGAAGACATCTTTATTCACCCTTGCACAAGCTTGAAAGCACATCCTTCCACCTCTTCTTCAGCTCCCCCATTTCCTCCTCTCTAAAAGTTCAGGACTGGAATCATTACTTAAACTTTTGCAGAGGAATTCAGAAGAGGAAAGAGCTATATTGAGAATGAAAATGGAGAGGACGGAGATGTAGCCAGAAATCCCCTTTATATTGTGGGCCACACAAATATGGTTGTAGACTAATACAAATTTGGGAACATGAATGAAGGGGACTTGTGAGGGAAAGGGTCTGTTGTTTTGAGGTTGTTCACAAATGAGAGCGTGACACTGTTAATCTAGTCTGGCATTGTATACTGCTGTAATTTCCCAGAGCCCTGCTATCTAATCCTTCATCTGGACAGTTTGGAGACTCTCCTCAGTCTTTTATTCAACCTGGGCATTTTTTTGTTGCTATAGAATGATCCAGAATTATGGATGGATGGAGTTGGTCATTTATAGTCCATGTGAGTTTTCAGTGTGTTCTCTCATTAGCCGTGTTCTGGTATTAATTTGTGTTGTTTTATTAAAAAAAACTCACTTCAAAGACATTAGTGTATAAAGCTGGAAACCACATCGCATCATTTGGAGAAATGTTGAATTGTTAGGATAATTGTGTTCTAATGTACATAGTTAGGAATGTGTGGGCTACATTAGTATGCTTTCAAATGAGAACCTAATTAAATTTCTTTTTTGCCTGTAGCTCATATGATATATAGCTAGTCAAAAGGATCATTGGGAGTAGAATAATATTTAATGGCTAGTACTAGAGAAGGTTCCAAAACATTACTCTAAAGTTCCTTTATAGAAAGATGGATGAGCAAATGCTGAAATCTCAAATTGGAATCATTTATTATTGTTTTAGCTTAATGTAGAAAGCAATATATATTATTTGTAAGGATAAGGATAAGTTTGTTCAGTTTTCCCTTTAACATGAATTTATCTAATTTGTATCTCTCCATCCAATGTGTAAACTATAGCACAATTATCCTTCACATTTTATCATGTTTTTGCATTTTATGGTACAGTTTTCTAGGATAAAAAGTATAGCAAATCCTTATGGTGAGAGTACCACACATTTGCAAAAGCAATATCAAAAATACAACTACAACAAATAGATACTAGAAAGTGCATGGGGAAATGCTTTATATTATGATAAATGTGGAAAAAAAATACAAACAATTTTGTGACCACTTCAAAACTAAGTAAATGTTTAAAGAGCATGAATTAATGAATGAAATGAAAGAAAAATGATATGTTGTGTCTTTGTGAAACTAAGAGAAGGATTAATAGATCTGAATTAAGATGGTCTGCTCTTGAGTGGAGTTGATGAATTTATGAAGGGAAGACGAGATGTAGATTTAATTATCAATGAAAGGACTAAAATATATGTCAGAAAGTAAGTATTGGTATAATCTAGGTTATTGGTGCAAAGGAAACTGGAAAACCATTAATTGGTGTTAGTTGCATGTTATGCTCAGGTGAATAGTGATAATGGAAAAAAACAGATGGGTTTGGGGGAAAAGTGTGTACTTTTTGAATGAATGCAAGGGGACATGAATTGATGGGTGGGAATGAGAGTACAAGGAAAGTGACAGAGCCCTTTGAAGACCCAAGAATTAATGAGAATGGAGATTGATGAGTATCTGCTTAGAAAAAGGATTGTCTCTTTCAAATACATGGTTTAAACATAGGTCTATTAATATGTACACATGGCAGAGGAATGAATTTAAATCCAAATGCATAATTGATTTGATAGTTTATCGTGAAAAATTTAGAGAATTAGTGAAGGATACAAGCATGATGAGAGGTTCTGAATGTGAGGCAGACTCTTTCTTGGTAGTGTCATGAGTGGATTTTGGGAAAAATGGACGGGGAGAAAAGGAAAGAAGTAGAAAAAAAGTAAAAGTAGACAGACTGCAGAAAGAGAAGGTAAAAGTCCTATGTGAAAACATTTCAGAAGTTAGATTAATCTCAAAATAGAATGAATGGGGACATAAGAAAAGAGGATGTGGAAACTTCTTGGAAAGGGTGAAAAGAATTATGTAACAGTGTAACAGAGGTGTGTTGAGTTATGCTAATGGGAAGTATATAAAAGGATGCTTGATGGAGTGATGAAATGAAGAAGGTTGTGGATGAGGAAAAATGTATATAAAAGAATTATTGCTGTAGAAAAGGTAAAATAAAGATGTTGGCTAATATGTATAGAGAGACAAAACATAGCTGCAAAGAATGTAGTCAAAGCAAGGAATAGTTAAGATTAAAAGAGGCAGAGAAAACACTGTGATTTTGATGAAAACAAAAATTGTTTGATGGAAAATTTATTTTGATGGAAACAACAAATTGAAGAGGGTAAACAAGGACTCTCCTGCAGAATGAGTGGAATTATGAATAAAGATGAATACATCATTTTGGATGAAATTGAAGGAATGCTGGAAGGGGTAT
The DNA here is from genome assembly GCA_023362775.1 of Charina bottae. Lineage (NCBI taxonomy): Eukaryota > Metazoa > Chordata > Lepidosauria > Squamata > Charinaidae > Charina > Charina bottae. Next base: position 72,761,391 of record JALMGJ010000001.1, on the reverse strand, counting down.
TGTAGAGATTTGTATTGGAATGATAGTGATATTTTGAAAAGTGCAATTGAAATGAATGCTATGAATGTTAATGTCCAAGAAGATACTGATTAAAAGCAGTCATAAATGCTATGAAAGTGATAAGGCTACAGGTACACATGGTTTAACAGAAGAAATACTAAAATATGGATGTAGTTTTCTCATAGAATAGCCATGAAACTTGTTCAGTGTGTGGGAACATTGAATCTGTATCTGAGAAGTTGAAGAATGACATTATTGTTCCCTGTACAAATTGAAAGACAGCAAGAATAAATGCAATAATTACAGAGGGGTTAGTTTCTTAAGTATGCCTGGGAAGGTGTTTGGCAGGCTTCTTATGGAAAGAGCACAAGAAATGACAATGAGCAAAATTGAGGAAAACAGTGCAGTTTTATACGTGGGAGATGGAGAGTGAGAGACTCTGTGGATCAGATTTTTGCTCTTCCACATATCATTGAGACATCTGTGAGTGACTTCCGGTGGGGACATGGTGGACTGAACAGCTGTGCCCGTGGGCTCAGCGGGCAGAACTGACAACACGGCAGTTTTTTTGGGCTCAGGCAGATTTTTCCTGAAGCCCAGGAGTGTTTTTCCAGAAAAAGGAAAACACCTGGAATCACCCCATCTGTCCTCTGGACGGCTGCTTGCAGCCAGAAAATCGCTAACAGCGTTCGTGCTTGACTGGTAGGAGGCTGGGACGTCACCATTTCCAAGCTGCACTGTAGCCTTAAAGCAGTGCTTTCCAAACTGCCGCCGTTGGTGACACACCAACGGTGGCAGTGGCATGGCGTGCACGGTGGCGGCACGGGGGGTGTGTGTGTGGTGGCGGCAGCGGTGGCCTCGTGTTTTCCGCTAAAACGCGGAAGCACTGATGGCACGCTGCTGCCGTCGCCGCCATACACACCACCGCCGCGCGTAGCCCCGTGCCACTGCCACCGTGCACGCCCCCGCCACCGCTTCCGGGTTGTGCTGCGTCACACTAAACTGTGTTGCGACACACAGTTTGGAAAGCTATGCCTTAAAGGGACACTAAGACCGGCCACCCCATTTCTAAATCACCCAATTTATATTTCTTTTAAGTACGCGTACCCTAAGAGAGGCTTTCTACAGCAAGGAGAAGCGGGTTCTCTTGGTGCTTATCGTTATTTTTGGGATCAATTTTTTTAAAAAAATTCTTTTTAAGTTTTGGACTTTGTTTTCCATCCAAATATTAAGGAGGATTGAGAGTAAATAATTGTTTCCCTGTTATTTTTGTACTAAATTTGAAGATATTAGCATTTTCCTACACGTCGAATCAGCTGTTTTGAACTTTCAGTTTTCTGCTTCTGCTTTCCCTGGGGAACTGTCTGCATATCTCACTTTTACTTGTTTAAACACATTCTGCAATTCTTTCATATCTTCGACTTTTGCTGGTTAAGCTCCTAAGGGGCGCCATAATCTATTGCGTGAAACATGGAGTATTTTAAACAGACCTCCTCTGACTTCCACCAAGATTTTAAACAAATTCTTTCTGATTCCTACCAAGTTTTTATGCAAGGCATTCAGGACATTGTAGAAAATATGAGGTCTAAAATGTGTCATCTGGTTGGGGATGTCGTGGATGAATTTGAGGAATTTAACAGCGACAGAAATGTCTCTTCTAAGAGTGAGATCAGGACTTCTGTTGAAATGCTGGATGAAGATCAGATAGAGTTGAAGAAATTAAAGGGAGAGATCGAGTTGCAAGCCATAAGTGAAACTGATCTTCTGATGGAACGCCATGGAAAAGAAGGGGTTATTGTGTATGGGAGGTCTCCTGAAGAGAAGTCAGAGTTTTTGAGGGGGGCAGTTGGGCTGTTCGATTTTTTAAAGAAAAAAGCTCTGTGCGCATTGTGTGGATATGTAAATGCTCTGGTTTATTTTGAAGTGGGATAAGGGTTTAAGAATATTTATCTGGATTGCTTTTAGGGTTTGGCTGATTTCATTTATCTTTAACGATTTGGATTAAGATTATTAAGGTATAATAAAAATAATAATAAATGTATGGTTTTGGGTTTAATATGATTAAGATTGTTAAAATTGTTGTATAATCAAGTACAATAGCAGACAATTTATATGTTTTTTAGTTTGATCTTTATTACAGTAGACAGGAATGTATAGAATAGTAGTAGGAAGGAAATAATTAAATATATGTTATATTTGGTGGGGAAGTTGATTAGGAGGTTTATATTTTTCTTTTAATATAAGGGGAGGGAGCAACTGTGTTTAGTGATTTTTATAATGTGCCAATGGAATGATTTATAGAAATAATGTGATTTTGGTTTAATATAGAGTAAGGGATTGATTATGGAAAATTGTTGTATATCCTTGCTGTTAAAAGTCGGAAGTCACCTCTTTTTGTAATTTTGAAAAATTTTCTCTTGTATTTCCATACTTTTTTAGTTTTTTCTTTTTTTCCTTTGTAGTTTTTTGTTTTTCTGTAGCTTTTATCTTTGCTTGAAACTTAATAAAATTCTTATAAAAAAGAGACATCTGTGAGTATAATACATGAAAGTTGGGTATGTCAGGAGAAATATTAAGGTTAAATGCCATAGGAATGAGATACCTATGTGTCTGTGATAAAAGAAGATACATGGTTCAGAATGGATAGATGCTGAATTAATGCAAACAGAATGGAAACATCAGTGAGCTGAGAGCATTATGTAGATGGATTTGATGAGATCCTCAGAAAGAACAGGCAAACATAAATGAAGCAGTGTATAGACATGGTGAAAGAAAAAAGTGATTTGTCAGGATAGAAATGTATGATGTATAATGAAAAGTGTTGTATAAACTAAATATTGTGCCTTTGATTTCTTAGACTTAGTATTTAGCACTGAGTCATTGAGAGTTGGGTAGCATACAAGTTTAATTAATATTATTTATTACTCCTTTTCTGTGCTGTGCATAACATTGCTTATCCCAAAAGGGAATAGAGTGATACATATGTAAGTGTAATTTCGTATTTCAGATTATAGTTCTCATCAGTTTTGGTAAAATCTTCACTTGATCTTCAGCACTGAATAGTTTTCTGGTGGCAAGAGGAAAGAAAGGTGTATCTGTGTTACTTTGAATAGCAACTACTCCTGAGGAAGATTTTTTTAATACTCAGTCAGTTGTTCTGGTTACATATGGGCAATGGATGGCCAGGTGGTTATAATTGGTTTGCTCATTTTTCTTTGAGTCTGGTGACTTCTTGTTTTTTGCTGCTAGAGCATTCTTGACCTAGATTCAAATTCAGCTGTTGCTGGAGTTCCTTTGTTTGTAAGCTCTCTTATTGGTATCCCTGGAATATTTTTCTAAATATAACTCATATTCCAAGCTCAGCTTGTGAGTGAGTCTTGGAGAGTACAAATATTAAGCTCACCTGAACACGATAAGTAGAGAAGGAAGGAAGGGGTTTGACCAGAATTCAGTACTGTTTGTAGAACTATATTTCCAAGGCCCAACATTGCCAAATACTATTTGGTCCTTATCTGAATGCTTGTACCACTGTTGCCAATTAATGCAGAGAATGTTCAGATGAACCAATGGTAGTACTTGATATATTGCAATTTATTGTGTTCTGTTGAATGGGTTCACATGTTGTACTAAACTACAGTGTAACTTTCTTGTCTTTTACATCAGGGGTACCCAACCTTTTTGGCACCAGGGACCGGTCGTGGAAGACAATTTTTCCACGGATGGGGGGGGCGGGGTTTGCAGGCAGGAGCCAATCGCATGGGCCGGGGGGGCAGGGTTTGCAGGCGGGAGCCAATCGCGCGGACTGGGGGGCGTGGTTTGGAGACCCGCATGGCGGCCCGGTTCATAACAGGCCACGGACCGGTAGCGGTCTGCGGCCCAGGGGTTGGGGACCCCTGTTTTACATGATGGGTCAGTGAATAAACCAGAGCTTTCCAAACTGTGTGTCGGGATACATTAGTGTGTCAGCTGCAGTGTCTGGGTGTGTCGCGGCTGCTGCTGCCTCCGAGCCCTTCCAGGATTCCGCGCAGGTCCTAGTGCCTGCCTTGTGCTCTGCTGTAAGAGTGTGTTGCGAAATGATGCCCTGCTGTAAGAGTGTGTCACGAAATGATGCATGTCTAAAAAGTGTGTCACCAACATGAAAAGTTTGGAAAGCTCTGCACTAAAGACATCTCCCAGAAAGACCAAGACAGTTTCTGTTCCAAATCCTAAAGCTGGATTGAAATAATTCTAAATTTACATTTTACTTACTGTTACAATCCCACAATCTAAAGAACTACCACTACATAAATAAGAACACAAATTTAATAGGAGTAAAATCCTTATTCAACATTCAATTGTTGAACATTCAACATTCCCTCCCACCCAAAAGCACTGTTAAAAGGACCTAAAGACTTAATTTCTGCTTTTCAACATCACAGTCAGCAGAACTTTCTGCTTATGGTCACAATATATTCTTGCAGCTTTCTCTTCTTTACTTCCTAAATCCTTATTCAAAAGATCCAACATTCTCACTGTCTTTCCAACAAGCAGCCATACTCTTCTGGTGCTTTGTGATCCAATAAAGAAACGGAAAAAAAGCTGTTTCAAATATTCATCTCTTCCAATAATAACTCCTCTAATGCCATACATTTTTTGACAGAAGATACAGTTTGATATTTTTTTCCAAAGGCTTTTTGGTGCCATTATTCTGTTTAACATTGCTTTGTAAATAACTCCACACACCATCAAGCTGGTAAGGTTACCAGCTTCTTTTTTGCTTCTTTTGATTAGCTTAGTAAAAAGGCTTGTAGGCTGCTTTTTCATACTGGCCATGAAGAAAAAGAAGCCAGTTCTACTGCAGACAACATTAAAATACTAGATGCTAGCTATGTAAGAAAGTTTTAAAAAAAGGGGGGGATATTAAGGGTGTGTTCAGGAAGATGGTAATCCTGGAAGGAAAAATAACTAACATGAGTGGATTTTGTGCTGGAAAGTGTAGCAAAAAATGCTTGCTCATATAAGCAAGAGAAATGTGAATTCAAATGCATTCTTTCTGTTTTGGGTCTCAGATTCCAGTTCTGTTCTTTGTTCAGGGTCTTGGGCTAATTATGTGCTTTCTACTATCGCTAACTTGTTTTTCTGTGAAATGAGTACTGGGCATTTTGCAAATGGCTGCAGGTACCACAGCAACTATTTTGTAAATTAGCATTACCCCATAGCATCACTTTGCAATGGCACTCAACTTGTTCATTGGCCCAAAAATATTGGAGTTCTGTGGGTTAACCTGGGAGACTGGAAAATTTTATTGGATGGACACTTCTTACATAGGATGAAGGACAGGGACAAAAAGTATAAGGTTACATGGGATTTTAGTCCATTTTTTAAAATCTTGAGAGATTCTACAGAAGAGGTTGATTCATATGATCAAAAAAAACAATTCACACAGATTCATAATTTCCTGGCATCCACCCGCCTCCTTCCTTTGTGCCCATTTCTGAATATAAAGTTTTTAATGTCTTTAACAACAATACAGAACTCAATGAAACAATGAAGTCATGTTAATATAATCCCCCTCATCTCTTACATGAGATAGCTTGATCCTCAACATTCCCTCCCACCCAAAAGCACTGTTAAAAGGACCTAAAGACTTAATTTCTGCTTTTCAACATCACAGTCAGCAGAACTTTCTGCTTATGGTCACAATATATTCTTGCAGCTTTCTCTTCTTTACTTCCTAATTTCTGAAATATTTATTCCTTGCAACATAACTGTTTTAAAATACTGTATCTCACAGTATTTTAAGAGTTTTGTATTTTGAGTTTTGTGTCTAGTAAGAGTTGGGTTTGTACTGTATCTCCATTCAAATGTCTTACTCTAATCTACTCACAACTACCATGCACACTACTTTGACTTTTGGGGTGGGGGAGAGGAAAGAATGGAGGAATACAAACATGTTAGAGAAAGATGACATTTCTCCAACTGCCTTTCCCAGCAATATTTTCTTTTAGCATACTGGGATCCAGTGGTTTTTTAATTTTTTAAAAATTAATTTATTTCTAAAATCTTCAGGATGGAATCCCCTACTTTTTTGCCTTCAAAATAATGCTGTAAAGTTAGGATGTGTATAACCTGAAACCTCAGGGCCACATGCAGTCCCCCAAAACTTTTTGTACAGCTCCTAGTGCCCCTGCCAAAATTACCACTGCACTGTAACTTTTCATTTGATAGAAAGGGGAAATTACTAAATACATAGGGAATAATACTATTAACTTTCATTTTAATGTAATCAAGTTTATTTTTCCTCATAGTTCCACCTAATTTTTTGTCCAGACCCTATCTACTTCTCACAGTACAGTCCCCAGCATTCAAACCCCACATGTGGTCATCCAACAAGCTGGCTACACAAAGATTGGAAATTTCATCTAAGTCAACCACTCTAGTTTCTAACTACACAAGCATTCATGTTCTTTGAATAATTTCCTGAAATTAAATATAACATCCTTTGGTGTGATATCACAGTGGTGTTTCTTACATCTATTCCTTACTATATTTAATGATACTCAACCTGTAAAATGACCATACAAAATATGGGAATCATATTTTTCTATAAAGACCAATAATATTTCTTAGCCTATGAGTTTTCTTCAATACGGGATATGCCAGCTCATGAAGTGTGACAGTGTATGATAGCTAACTAAAATACAATAGATTTTTAAACAGCCCTCTGCCTCTGAATATCCTTTATATAATCCAGTCACCAATCACTTTGATCCACATCTGACATGTTACTGTGTCAAATCACCTGCTTTTAGTATGCTTTAAAATTAAAGTAAGTTTTTCTATTTATTGCTAGACATTTACTTTAATATTCACTCCTCATATTCTGGACAAGATGAGAAGAAAATGAAAGACTAGAAACAATAAATACCAGAAATAGGAATTGAAAAGGAGATATTCGGGGGGCATGTAGAAAGCTACACTGCCATTTAGTGGATCTGAAACTGATACAGCAGCCAATAATAGTACTTAACTGTACTATCATTTTTACCCAGAAAGAAGAGAACCCTGAATTTAGGAAGTCTCCCAAAAAAGAAGAATACAAGAAAAAAAACAGACAAAAATCCTATGCAATGCCCAACTTCCTTAATTTATCCACTTTGGGTTGTCAATGACAGAGGAAAACAGTCCTGGAGATTTTCCCCTCCCTCAAGGAATGTGTGTACTGTACCTGTACAGTACTGTAATGCCCATATGTGCATTTGTGACTCTTTCAGAAGCTACATACCAAAAAAAAAAGCAGAAACATACAAGTAAACCAATACATACATTTAACCCACTCTTTCCAGCAGAAATAGCAACAAGGAAGAACAAAAGGAAACAACTGCTGCAGTAGGAAGGGAAGCTCTGTTTAGACATTACAAAAAGAGTTAAATTCACCAGGTAAACAGCCCTTCCAAGCAGCAGTAAATAATTGGGTTAATCTTCAAAGGCATCCAATCTTTGCCATAAGTACTGTATGTAATTGCCATTTGCAGTTCATGTTACTTCACTTGCAGTAGCTTTTACTTACATTCTTAGCAAATATAAGCTGACCCATCCCTCTACTTCATAGACAATTATTTGGGGAAACATCTAGATGCATTTAATTTAAAGCATACAGTATGTATGATCTTGAAAGACAAATGGCCAAAGTTTTGCAACAACTTTGATGACAGCTGATTCCTTCCAGAGCAACACATTAAGCATGGCTTGTTTAATCACAGTGTGTTGAACAAATTAGAAACCAGCCTAAGTCAGTTTTATAAGCAAGCAAAGTATTAATGGATTGCTTGCTAATTCCTAGTTTGTTTTCCCTCCTTTTGTTTAGGTGCTCTTGACTTGAAATTCTGTGAATTCCTCAGTATCTTGGGCAGAAGATTAAAAACAAAGCAGAATAAGCCAGAAAATCATAGAAGGACTAGGTACTCTGCACATAATACCAAGTCAATAGTTTAATCAAAGTATGGATTACTTCCCTAAAAAAGCAATAGTTTATTCCAGAGCTTTCCAAACTTTTCACGTTGGTGACACACACCAACGGTGGCGACGGCGCGGCCTGCGGTGTCCTGGTCTGTTGTGCAAAAAACCCGGAAGCGCTGCTGGGGGGAACCGGAAGAAGTGGCACCCCTGCCAATCAGTGCCGGTGGTGCTGATTGGCGGGGGTGCCGCTTCTTTCGGTTCCCCCATCAGCGCTTCCGGGTTTTTGCACGAGACACCAGGACACCGCAGGCAACACAGTAGTGTGTTGCGACACACACTTTGGAAAGCTATGCTCTATTTTATCTTCCATGCTATTTAACATCTACATGAAACCACAGTGGGAGAACATACCGGGACATGTTGTAATGGTTGCAGAACTCAGGCTTAGAATCAACAATCTCACACCATACTAGTGGAAAACTCTTTTACTGTAAGTTACTACAATTACAAAAAGAAAGTTGGTACTGACCAAAAGCGCGCTCAACAGACACTGATATATGGCCCCATATCCCACCCCCCTGTTCGGCCAGTCAGATGGTACTTCCGGTTCTTCAGACAACGCTGACGCCACCATTGGTAGACAGCAGTCTCACGTATGCCGGCACGGCCTCTTTCCCTGTTAACTCTTTCCATGTCATTATCTCTGATACGAAACCCAGAAGCTTTGAATCGGAGACCATGACACACGTGCTGAGTTGTCATCAATATGAGGATGAAATTCAGATTTATCCCTCCTTTTCATTAAATGAAGCAATGGATATCCTGGAGTAGTGCTTGAATACAATGGGGATTTGCAGACAGCCAATAAATTGAAGAAAAAATGAAACTGTCCAGATAAGTGGTATTCTTGAAGGACCATACTCACCTTAAAAGACCAGGAATGGTGTTTAGGTGCTTCTGTATACATCACTGTCACAGGAGGCATGGGGGCCTTGGTGACTAGGACTGTATTTTTATCAACTTGATATACTAGCAACAACAATATATCAGTATTTTCTGAGTAGGGATAACCAGACTGACATAGCTTGTTGTACATGCTTTGGCAAGCTCTCAGTTGCATTACTGCAATCCTTGTATGTGCGGCTACCACAGAAGATAATATAGAAACTAGTTCAGAAGGGAATTGTGAAGGTAAAACTGCCAATTTGTTTCCTGATTTGATTCTGATTTTAAATCCATTCTCAAGGAATGCCTTCCCCTTTATGAACCTTCCTAGGCTCTTCTGTCATCCTCAGACTCTCTCCTCTGAGTGCCTTACCAAATGAAATGAGGTGAATGACTTAAAGGGATGTAGGATTTTTCAGTGGTGAGGACCATTTATGAATGCCCTCCACAAAGGAGGCATACCGTGATACCTGTTCATCATTAGGCAGAGACATTCCTCATCTGTTATGGATTTCTATAATTTTATACTCAGTTTGATTTCAGGTGGGATAATAGAGTTTATATTTTGTGTGTGTGTATATATATATATATATATATATATATATATATATATGTGTGTGTGTGTGTGTGTGTGTGGGTGTGTGTGGGTGTGTGTGGGTGTGTGTAACATAAAATTGTTTTCACTGGGGGATTAGAATGTTTTCAGCAATTTTGTAATTTTCCCAGAGAACTGGTTATTCAGGTGAAGAGAGGAGGAGGATGCTTTATTATGCATATTACTGAATTACTAGGTTCATATTTTGCTTTAAGCTATTTTTTTGCTGAATAGGCCCCTGGCCAAATTCATATAAAATGCTAAGCCATAAATCATGATTTACATATCACATTAGCAAGTTCACACAACATTCCTAAGTAAAAAAAAAATCACAGTATGGCTTTACATAATGTGTGATCTCAGCTAATGAATCTTGGATTATGCACTATAGCTATGAATACTTTCAAATGTCTCCTTGGCAGCCCAATTTAAATTTTCTCTCTGTAGTATTTTATTTAAGTAAGTTTTCACAGCACTAAGGTGTTAACATATTGGAAGACATTCTTTGAAGAGACAATTGCTTTTATTCTGTGAAATTTGCCAATAATTCAGAATTACAATATAAGCAAAGGCAAGGCAGTTCCATTATAAATAAAGAAATCTTAATGAGTTTCTCAGAGTTCTTGTGAACTCAACTTCTTCCTCACATTGCAGTTTGATCAACAGTTATATATACTTGCATTTGGAATCCTGGTTTTGCTAGTAGTTTTGTCACTTCGCTCATACTTCACTCAGCTGAAATGACACATGCATATTTTTATTCATCACCTTATTAATTAGTTTTGGTAATACCTATTTATTAAGATCTACTCGGATTATGTGGGAGGAAGAGCCTTCTTAGTAACTTAAGGGAGAACAGCCAATTTGTGCCTTTGACAGCCAATTTCTGCTTCAAAGTCACAGTTTAGTTTTCTCCAAAGTTACAGCTTAGTTCGCACTTTCACTCTGAAGGAGAAAAGTGCATTTGTCTTCAATATACATGGCTTTTATGTGGCAAGAGTACTTCCAAATTTAGGGGCATAGTGGCTCAGTGGGTAAGACACCAGGCTTGTTGATCAGAAGATCGCAAGTTCGGAGGTTCGAATCCCTAGTCCCGCGTGACGGAGTGAGCTCCCGCACTTGCCCCAGCTCTTGCCAACCTCGCAATTCGAAAGCATGCAAATGCAAGTAGATAAATATGTACCACTTCGGTGGGTAGGTAACAGCGTTCTGCGCACGTCATGCTGGCCACATGACCGCGGAAGCGTCTTCGGACAACGCTGGCTCTTCGGCTAACAAACAGAGATGAGCACCGGCCCCTGGAGTCGGACACGACTGCACAAATGTGCGGGGGGAACCTTTACCTTTTTTACTTCCAAATTAATCCTACTCCTCTCCATGTTTTGCCTCCATCTTCATTTAAAAGGGAGGAAGGAAGCCTCATCCACTTTTATGCTTGTTCGTGTGCTGGATGTGACACTTGATATTTTGGACTTCAGTTTTTAACAAGTTCTAGCATGAGATGGTCCTTTAAAAGACAGTGCACTTCACCCCCAGAGGCCCTGAAGAACTGGGAGTCACCCACTTGGAAAAGGTCAGTTAGCTCATCCATTCCAGGGCTGTGCAGGGTGTGTATTGTGAACTAATCATGTATCCCAGCCATGAAATTCAAGCCTCTACAGCAGTAGCCAAAAAGAACTGCTTGTCAAAGTTCTTCTGTGTCTGTAGTTTGAAAGGGCCCTTGCTCCCATACTGCTGAATGGGGTGAATAACTGTGGCTGCTTTTCTGCACCCTCAGTGGACTGACTCGGCCCGGGGAAAAGATTCCTAGCTCTTTTTCTCTAGTAGACAGACTGATTCTCGCAGGCTGCAATTCTCTTGTATTTTTAATAGAAAGCTAAGTTTATCTAATTTTATTCTAAAAGAAGTGGACAAGTAGTAGTCTTGGACCACGTACAGCTCTTGTCACGTTCAGTGTACTGTGTGAACAGTCAATTCAGACATCAAGCAAGAATGGTAATTTCTCACCCTTCCCCCACGTCAGGCTGCTGGATCTGGGGAAGGATGTGATTCTAGCCCCGGTTGCTCTTTGCCTCCACCAGCTAAATTACCTCCTGAACCACAGGCAGCATACTTTAAATAACAGCTGCTGAGGAGTGCTATTACCTTCCTTTTCCTCTTTATGAGCTTCCCAAATACCATGTGTGATACAGAATTCTGAACCAGGTGAGCATTTGGCTTGATCCAGCAGGAGATCTTATGTTCATTCTGAAAGGCAAAAAGTGTAGATGAAGCCAACGTAATTTATTATGCATTTATTTTTATTCTGCTTTTCAACTTGAAAGGCTGTCAAAGCAGTTTTGTAGATTAATAAAAATGATCCACCGGACACATAGATTTAAATAACTGAACACAAGAGGAAAAAGAAATAAGAATAGGAAACAAGGAAACTTGAGGACAAATATTTAGTTTTAAGGTTATTGTAACCAGCTGAGATAGAAAGACATTGTTCACAGTTCTGAAACAGGCCCCTGAGAAATAGCTTGGCAACCCAGCCCTCCTAAAAATTTGCTGGGCCTTGCAGATTGAGTTCTTGGCTTTAGAATCATCGAAATTTCAATTCTCCACCACTGAGCCGAACCCACTGCTTTAGGAATGAAAGTTAAAGCATACCTGATAGGCAGCTGTTTGCCCTTCAGTTGCTCACATCCAGTGAAGGGAGAGCATTGTATTGTGCATTGGACTGCTATTTTTCATTTTGTTATCTTCAGCCTATTCTCTAACATGTTAAGATCACTGAGTTTTATGTCATGTATAAATTAGATAAGTATTTCCTTCTCTTCATTGTTAATTGTAATGTTGAAGGGTACATACAGGGCCAGGTCTAAACTTTGTGACACTTCACTGGATATTTCCTTTCAGTTTGGTGAAAGTCTGTGATGAGCACTTTGTGGATGAGTACACTTTTTGAGCCTGCTATGTATCCCCTTGATTGTTATGCTCTCCAGCCCACACTGAATTCCTTGCCAATTAGAATGTCACAAAGAATTTTGTCAATGCTTTATAGAAATAAAGATATATCATGTATACACGTAGTCTTCACTTACCGACCGGACGCTTAAAGGCCGTTCAAAGTTACGATGGTACCCCAAAAGTAGATTTCCGACTGCCTCCGTGATCACGTGACCCAGATTCAGCCATCCTGGAAGCGGCAGCCATTTTGGGTCACATGACCACCCTTTGGTACCAGGAAGTCCCCCAGGCTTACGACAGCTGGATTTCTGAGGCAGCAGGCCAGGCCCGGTCACGTGGTCGCACTACTTCCTGTGATTTAGCAGCCAGCAGAGGGAGCCTTGTCTGTGCCTTACTGTACAGGAAAGGTAAGTATTTTTTCCATACAGTACTGTATTGACTTATGCTTGCCTTTAATTTTTTCCCAGTTTTTGTTTAATTTACTGTAAGTAGAGATTTGTATGGTGACATGCATGTTCCATCCTCTGCCTGTCTAATTTTTAATTATATTTAACAATACTGAATGCTGGTTTACTGTTTTTAAAACAGTTGTTTATTCCAAGAGTTTCCTTCCTTTACAGTATTTAGAAGCAGAATGCAGCAACTACAATCTGCTGTATCTACTGCTTTTTTACTGCTGTAAGGTAAGCATTTTATTTACTGTTGTGTCTTAGTCTTAGTGGCTGTTGTTGATCTAGGAGATTTGTTTTATTTCATTTTTACTATACTGTATTTGTTTTATTTTTATTTTTATTTTCATTTAATTTATTTTATTTTAATTTCTTTTCCAGTACTTTGGAAATACTGTACTAGTACTGTATGTGCAAAATAATGTTGGGAGTCTTCAACTGCTTTCTCTGCTTTCTCTCTTCAACAGCTGGAGTCCCATCTGCTTTCTCTGTGTTTTCCAACAGCAGCAGAGGACCAAATACTTTATTTTATTTTCCCCCAAAAATACAGTAGCCTTGTATTTGGTCCTCTGCTGCTGTTGGAAAACACAGAGAAAGCAGATGGGAATGTGTTGAAAACTCCCATCAGTCTTCCTCTTTTACAATATTTTTATTCTCTTTATATTTTAAAGAGAAGTCAAAAGTATTGGAAAAGAAATCAAAATAAAAGAAATTATTTTATTTTTATTTACAGTACTGTAATACACATTGTGCATTACACACATTGCATGTGTGGCAGTGATTTCTGTGTGAGAGAGAAAATGACTAGGTCATGCTGATGGCAGTGACCCAGCCTGAGGATAAAATGCTGGTGAAGCAATACTGTATGTATTGTCTATCTCTTCTCTAAACTCCTGATTTTCAACATTGCAAACTATGTATTGTCGAAGGCTTTCACGGCCGGAGTTCAATGGCTGTTGTGGGTCTTCCGGGCTGTGTGGCCGTGTTCTGGAAGTTGTGGTTCCTAACGTTTCGCCAGCATCTGTGGCCAGCATCTTCAGAGGGCAGGAGCACAGATAGAAGCAAAATCTCTGTGCCCAGGTAGAGTGGCAATGTTCTATTTATAGAGCTAAATTATAGGAGATTAGGTGGGGTTTTTTGTTGTGTTGAAATGTTAACGAGTGGCTGATGAGCGTGATTAGCATGTTCATTGTGAGAAGTATTCCCATGTCCTGGTGGTTGGACTGAGTTCGTTGACCTTTTGCAGGCTGTGTTTTTCAGGACTGGTAGCCAGGTTTTGCTAATTTTTAAACTTTCTTCTTTTTTATTGTAACTGTGCTGGTGTTTGTGAATTTCAATGGCTTCTCTGTATAATCTGGTGTAGTGGCTTTTGGTGTTGTCCAGTATTTCTGTGTTTTCAAATAGGATTTTGTGTCCCGTTTGCTTGAGAGCATGTTCAGCTACTGAAGATTTTTCTGGTTGCTGTAGTCTGCAGTGTCTTTCATGTTCTTTTATCCTGGTGTGAATGCTTCATTTTGTGGTTCCGATGTATACTTGTCCACAGCTGCATGGTATGCGGTATACTCCTGCAGCGGTGCGGGGGTCCCTTTTGTCTTTTGCTGATTTTAGCATTTGTTGTATTTTTCTGGTGGGTCTGAAGACTGTTTGAAAGTTGTGTTTTTCCATCAGTTTTCCCATGCGGTCAGTGACTCCTTTGATGTAGGGCAGGAATACTTTGTTTGTGGGGGGCTGTTTTTCTTCAGTTGGATGTTGTTTTCTTGGTTTGATGGCTCTTTTTATTTCATTCTTGGAATAGCCATTTGCCTGTAGGACCCAATTCAGATGGTTAAGTTCATTGTTGAGAAATTGGGTTTCACAGTTTCGATTAGCACGATCCACCAAGGTTTTGATCATGCCTCTCTTTTGTCGTGGGTGGTGATTGGAATTTTTGTGTAGATATCGGTCCGTATGGGTGGGTTTTCTGTATACTTTGTGTCCTAGTTTGAGGTCCGGATTGCGTATGACCAGCGTATCTAAAAATGGAAGTTTGCCATCAGTTTCTTTTTCCATGGTGAATTGTATATTGGGGTGGATGCCGTTTAGGTGGTCCAGAAATTTCTCCAGCTCTTCTTCAGTATGACTCCAAATTGCGAAGGTGTCATCCACGAACCGGAACCAGACTGTTGGTGTAATGGGTGCCGATTCCAAAGCCTGTTTTTCAAAGTGTTCCATGTAAAACTTTGCTATGACTGGGCTCAGGGGGCTTCCCATGGCAACGCCATCCATCTGTTCGTAGAACTCATTCTCCCATTGAAAGTAACTAGTTGTTAGGCAGTGTTGAAATAAAGCTGTAATGTCTTCTGGGAAGATTTGCTTGATGAGTGCCAGGGTGTCCCTTACTGGCACCTTGGTAAACAGGGAGACCACGTCAAAGCTGACCAGTTTGTCCGTGTGGTTGAGTTTTAGGGTGCTGATTTTGTTGATAAAGTGTCCTGAGTTTTTGCTAGTTCTCATTGGAAGCAACCTATATTATACAAATGGTCCATCACTGAGATAACTCAGAACTGCTGAAACGTAGTTGGAGTTTTCTTGCTTCTCATCAGTCTTGCCACTGCAAATAAGGCCAAAGAGACTAGATGAAATTAGCATTATCTCCTGAGGAGATGATTCTCTCGTTGTTCTTTATAAGGCAATCTAGCTGGTAGAAATAGCAACAAGTAGAGATGGTAGGGCCTGCTGTTGCTTCTTCTCTTCTTTGCAAGGCAGTTGGTTCAAGCAGCCTTCCACAATGGTGTCAAAGACCACTGACTTGCAATTTGAGGAATTGAAGTTCAAAACCGCAGGAGATCTCCAGGCTGGGGAAGGCTGGCTCAAGGCATTTACCAGCTCTTCTTCCTATTATGTCCCAGTGCACAGTGCTAACAGGCCTTCTGTAGCACACTGGCAATTACCTTTGTGATGCATTAATATTTTATGTTAACTGTTTGATAAATGAGACAAAAAAGAAATTTCAAGCTTTGACTTTAAAAATTAAATTGTAATCATAAAAGTAATTGGCAGAATCGATTGATAATCTGATCTGAGCCCCATACAATAAACTTGGTTGTTAAAACTCCTAAATGGCTAGATGTTTGTTTTAGAACTAGAAAAGAAGAGATGAACTTTAACTTTAATTACAGAGTTGCTATCACACCTCCTGTAAAAATACATGACAACCTTAATTAATGGCTGTCAAAATTAAGTTCTTGGAGTTAGGAGTGGAACAGTGAGTGTAGTGAGAGAAAACCTTGTGAAAGCTACTATTCCTTAGAAGTGCTTCAACAGTGATTATTGTAAAGTGCCTGGCTGTTTAACTTAGTAATAAATAAATTATAGGATTCATGAATCCAGGCAAGAAAGCCTGTCCTTAATAGTAGAATTGCTAAGAGCAAATTATAAGTTAAATACTTTTTAGTAGCTCTTGTTTGGTGAATATAGGAATGCTAAAAAGATGCAAATACATTTTTGATGATAGAGATAGATTCAGTTTATGACTTGAGAATAACTAATTCATAAGTTATAGTTGGTGTACTGTTCTTCTGGTCGTTTGTGACTGTTTTATATGTATTGTTTTCTTTTTATTTGTAAGCCACCCAGAGTCGTCAAGGAGTTGGGTGGCCTCAAAATTTGATAGGTAAAGAAAAATAAGAATGCAAATTACATGTTCAGTCTTTGTATACGTGGGGCTGCTCTTGAAGATCATCTGGAACCTTCAAGTGATGCAGCATGCAGCAGTCCAGGTAGCTGTGGGTATGCCTAGATTAACTCGTGTGACACCACAAAATTGCATTGACTGTCAGTCTGCTTCTAGGTACAATTCAGGTGCTAGTTGTCATCTATAAAGCCATACATGGCTCAGTGCCTGGATATCTTTGAAATTGCCTGCTCTGGGCTGAGTCTGCCTATCCTAGTAAGAGCTGAGATTTGTTAAAGGTCTCCTCTCTAAGGGAGTACCATCTACTGGGGCCTCATAGTAGAGCCTTCTCAGTGATAGCACCCCTTCAGTGAAATAGTTTGCCCTGATATCCAAACTAGCCCATTTCTTTGGAGCTTCTGAAAAGCTTTCTAGATATGATTCTTCGGGAAATCATTTGAGGACAATGAGAATTAATGTACCTCAGTTGGGTGGCACATTTAGGGGATATTTTATGATTAGATGATGATGATGATTATGTTTTTAATTTTGTTGCTTGATGTAAGCCTCTCACAGCAGTTGGGAACTGAGCAGTATATAAGCCATCCAGAGTGACCTATATAGTGAGATGGACAGTGTATAAATTTAATAAATAAATAAATAATAAATAAATAAATAAATAAATAAAGATAAGCCATAATAAATAGCAATAAATTGGGATGCATTTTTATTATTGGAATCTAGGGATGAAACATTTGGGATGGTTCCCTTCACTTATGGTAAGTTTTTGAGTAATAGAAGCATGCTAGTTGTTGTTGACAATAGAATGCAAGGTTAAATCTGCAGTTTTGTACTCATTACCTGTAAATAAGCTCAACTGACATACATAGGGTATTCCAAGGAAGATAACTTGGATAACTTGGTGTCTTCCAGAAATTTTGGATGTCATCTCTTATCTAAAACATCTCATTAGTTTCAGCCAGCATGGCCAGTGACATTGGCTTATGGTAGTTGCAGTCCACAATAGCTTGCTTTCTCCTATTAAAAACTAGCAATGATGTAGAAGATGAAGCAGCTGCATGCTGCTTCTTTTGCCTGTTGCTGTTGTCCTGCTTGGACAGAATAGGTGAACTGAGACCTTTCAAATGTTGCTGAACCACCATCCTAGCAGCAAATGTGGCCAATGGAGAGTGATCCAAAGGGCTGACCTTTGGAAGTAGAATAGATGTATCAGCTTAGTTTCTTATGGCATTACAGCCATAGATTACATCTAGATCAGAGGGGCAGCCCAAAAGCCTCATGCAGCTCCCATCCCACCCCATTTAAGATCTCAGTAGCCCTAGATTATGCTGCTGAAATTTGGGCCATTTTGGGGGGCTCTGGTTGATTTTATGGATAGGAAAGGTAGCAGTTTGACTCTCAGAAGCCTCCCATTCTCATGCCTGCCCTTAAATGCTCCTTTAAAAAATGGGGAATTTCAACAGTGCAAGTTCTCATCATCTGCATTTTTCATACTATACCTGGTTTTATATATCTCTTTCATATTCCTCCTTACCTGTCTTGACTCCAGACAACAAAGTTCCAGACACTGTAGACTTTCTCATCATTTTTTCTGCTTTTAAATCATCATCATCATCATCATCATCATCATCATCATCATCATCATCATCATCCTGCCAGTCTGTTTCTAGGCTCACATCAAGTGTTGGTGATTAATATCTTTGGCCCAGGGTATTCCTGTTGTTACCTGCCCAGGCATTTTGGTTAACCTCTGAAGCCATCTTCTTAGTGCCCCTTCCAGATGATGGTAGATGGATAGCTACAAGGAACATGTGCTTAATTATGGAGCCTCATTTATGGCATGCCTTCCCCAGTGAGTCTTTCCTAGTACCATGGTGATGTCTTCTTGATGTCAAGTTAAGACATTCTCCTTCTCCCATGATTTTTTATGGTGGTGTTTATGTTTTTCTTCTTTCCTGTACTACTTATACAACTATTAATTGTTTTTCATTATTACCTTTACTACTGCTCTGAATGTTTTAAAAAGCTTTATAATATACTTAGGGAATTACGGCTTTTGGGTGCATTAGAAATACTGCTGCTACTAATATAGTTGCAATTTTAAAAACATGTCATGGATGCTCTCACAAAATGACCCCCACAGTGGGCATGGCTAGTCACAACACATTCATTTACCAAAGGAATATGTGCTCAGAGATAATCTGGGATTCTACTACATTTTAAGCAATTCTTTAATTTACACAATTACTCATACTTTCAGTTTTCTTTTAATGTTAAATGAAGCTCAGTATTATTGTAGAAATCCAAAGAAGATATAAGCATGGATATAATTTGAAAATAATATTAGTGCCAGAGGAAATATATTTGCAGCTGTCCACATTTTTAGTTCTAGGTAAGAGACTTAAAAGGGGAGTTCTTGGTGGTCTCTGAGCTTGGTTTTTTGCTAGCAGACATTTCATTACCCGACTAGGTAACATCATCAGTGCTAGTGAGTATGGGGTTTGCTCCCTGTTTATATACAGTACCTTGCCCTGCCAGTATTGGTGGGGGGTATGGTTTTCTCTATGGAAGTTTCTTGATTAGGATATTGTTTTCTGCCTGATTATTTGTTTGGTGTTAATCCCTGCTTATCTGGGTGTAGGCTGCTGGAGAAGATGTGTTCTGGTCTTTTTGTTTCCTTCTTAGCTTTTTTATTGTCTCTTTTGAATTGTGTGTAAATGTGGTTTATCTCTATGTGTCTATTGATGGCTGATTTGTCTGAGTGCCAAGCTTCTAGGAATTCCCTAGCATTTTTGGATTTAGCTTGGTCTAGGTATATAAACAGGGAGCATTATACTGTATATAAACAGGAAGCAACCCTCACATTTGCTAGCACTGATGATGTTACCTATCAGGCACAGATGGAAGAAACGAAGCTGTAGCTCTTTGCTTGGCCTAGCTAGGGAAGAAAATGCCAGAAGCTTTTGAGGACTGTATGTCAGCTACTTAATGATGATAATCCATCTGGCCTATATCTAGTTTTGCCCCAACATTTATAGCATTGTTGGATGCAGTACTGGGAATATTTTCATGCTCCATTAATGATTTGATTTCATAGTGGGACTGTTTAGGGCTCATTCATATACTGTCGTAGGGGTTAGGATGTATATGCGATAGGAGATGGAAATCACGGAGGAGGTTTGTATTTGCCTGTCGTTTTGTTTTGTTTCTTGTTGTTCTGTTTGGGGGAGGTGCATTTGCATGCTGTGGTTGTTTTGCAGTCACCGGTATCTGCGGCACTTGGGGTTTCTTGGAGCAGTGTGGAGTTGCTCCTGTAGCTGTTGGGATCCTGCTAGTGAGAGGAGTGATAGGCAACAGCAGCAAGAGGAGAAGAGCTTCAGCAAGACCGAGCGGCAGACCTTGGAGTCCTCACAGGCCTTGAAGATCGCCTTGGGCATTGCCACCAGAGTTGATGGAGCTTTGGACCAGCGAGATCGGCAGACCAGTGATATTCCAGTCACTGTGCCTAGCATGGCTAGTGCTGTTGAAAGTCACTGGGGGCCTGTCCTCAAATGGGGTACTGCTGCAGAGGTCAGCAAGGGGTGGAGGATGTCACGATGGTAGCTGGATATGACATCATCCCTGGACCAGCTGGATGTGGTGGGGCTGCCGGTTGAAAGGATGACAGGGCTACTGACTGGTGTAGCAAGAATGACTGCTGGCGGGACTGGTGGCTAAGAAGGAAGGCTAACTCTGGTAGGACTGATGGCCAGACAAGGCCTAGTATTGATATGGACTTGACAGTGGGCCTTCTTTTCCCCCTTGGACCTTTGGTGGAGATGGTTTAACTGGTGTCCCCTGGGGTGCTTTTGGTCCGAGGTTGAGGAGATGGGGTGGTGCCTTGAACAGGAGCAGAGGGGAGTTGGGGTGCTATTAGCACAAAGCTGGGGGTGCTTAGTCCAGCTATAGGTTTTCTTTATTTTGGGGAGATCTCTGGCAACTCTGACTTGCTTTCCTGGGGGCTGGATTTTGAGGCATCACCCTGTTTCAGACTCTCCCTCGGACCCAGGGTTTTGAGCCTTCATTATCTGACCACTAGTCTGGTCTTATAATTATCTGCCTAACCAGGGGGGGCAGAACTATAGAAGCTCCCTTACGGGACCAGACACCTTGCAGCTGCAGAATGCCGGGAGCAAAATAGCTGGTGGGGGGCTGAGAGCCTTGGGAGGGGCCAGGCTAGTGCAGTGTTTGTGTTGGTATTGGGTGTTTGCTCTGTTTTCTTTGGGTGGGGTAATTCTGTGGCTGTGGAGAGGTATGAGTGTTTGAATGTGAAGCAGGAACTGGGAATGGGAGGGAACTGGGAAGAGATCAGAAGGCAGGCATGGTTATCAAAACTGACCGTCAGGGGTAGATATGGCAGGAATTTGAGAGCAGACCTCACTAGGAGATGCCAGGAATGCTGTTTAAGAGTGATCCCAACATCTGGCCCTCAGGATTCACTGTCAGTAGCAGGTAACTGAATCCTTGGTGGCCCTGGGATCTGGCTGTTACTTTTAAATGCCAAGTTGGTATATAAATAAATCTGCCCTCATCCATGATCTTATTGTGGATGAAGGTGCTGACCTGGCTTGTATTACTGAGACCTGGGTGAGCCCAAAGAGGTGTATGTCCTTCTTGGAAATGTGCCCAACTGGGTTTTGCATCTGCTGTGACCCCAGGGGAGGGGGTGGGCTATTATCCATGAATTATAAAGGGCTTTCAGAGGCTCTGCTCCCTAGATAACTGGATGTGAGACCTTTTGTCTGAAGTTGGGCCTTTGGGAACGGTTGGGACTACTGCAGTTGTACAGCCTTGCTTGCTGCACAGCATCATCCCTGCTTGAGCTGCTGGGTTCTGTTGTTGGGTTGGCAGTGGAGTCCCTGAGGCTGACTTTTTTGTAGGCAACTTTAATCTGCTTTCTGGGGATATTGAGTCTGGAGTGGCTGTAGGGACCTATGAGGATGATTTATTAACTTTATATGATGTCTGACTCCCAGCGACTCATGGATGACCTTGGAGAAACCATCTAGAAGCCATTAAGATTCTCTTACTATAGCCTATCTTGATAAAGTACTGTTCTAGACTTCCTATGGAGTTTTCCTGATCTGGTCTACCTTGTAGGCCTTACCTAGCTCAGGAGTTCATGGCCTCCATGTCCTGTCCCAAGTAATTGAAGGCCCACCACATTCCAGGGGTCGCACAGTAGATCTAGTTTTTGTCTCAGGACAGTTGCAATATAATTTGGTATTGGAAGGTATCACCATCATCCCATTGCCATTAACAGATCATTCTGGTTGCCCTCTGGGTTGCTGGTGCCATCTGCTGCGTGAGGAAGTAGGGCTGCCCAGTTGGTTTGCCCCAGGCAACAGATGGACCTGGTTGAGTTCCAAAGGGAGCTTAGGGTTATCCCTGAAGATCTGGTGGGCAGCTTGCCTGAGACCTTGGTTGCAGCCTGGAATAGGCAGATGTCCGAGGCCTTGGACTGGATTGTTCTTATGCAGCCTCTCTCTATGTGCCAATCCCAGGGTGCACTTTGATTCTCTGAGGAGCTCCAGGAGATGGAGTGCCAGAAGGGATGCCTAGACCACTGCTGGAGAAAGACAAAGAGCGAATTGGACTGGACATGAGTAAGAACCTATATTTGGGTCTACATCATGGTGGACCAATTGCTGCCCATTAGTCTTGTTTAGAGTGGTCCATTCCCTGCTGGGGAGGGACGAGTCCTGGGAATAACTACAGGGCTGTGGTGAGGGGCATTTATGCTACCTGGCCAACAAAATCACTTGGATTTGCTTGGAGTTGGAGTCTAGCTGGGCAGGTCCACGTGAGTTATCTGGGGCACAGTCTTGTGATGTTATCAGGATTGAGTTTGATTCTCTGACTGATGAAGTGAAGTGTAGTTATCTATTTGTTATATCCAGACCCCTCCTAGGCTGCCATGGTGGCCAAAGAAGTGACCTGTGGTCCAGTCCATGGGACACTTTGAGGGAGGGGGTGGTCTCACCAGCCTTGAGGGGGATGGTTGTGCACCCTCTTCTCAAAGGCCATCACTGGACCGTTCTATTTTGGAGAGTTACTGTCCAGTTTCCAACCTTCTCTTTGTGGGAAAGGTTGTTGAGAAGGTGTCTGGACAGCAGTTGCAAAGGGTCCTGGAGGAAGCGGATAATCTGGATCTATTTCAGTTGGCTTTCAGGCTAACTGTGCTAACATTAGTTGCACTTGTTGAAGATCTTTGGTGGTGCCCAAATAGGGGTGGCTGGGAAGGACGTTATTGATATGTATAATATGAACAGTTCTATTTTTAGCCCTTTTCCTAAGAGATTGTCGCATGGAATTTGCATTTCATAGCTGTTGCACCCTGTATTCATATCTTCACTGAGCTATTCACCAGGTCCTTAAGATATTTTTCCTGATTATCACAAGCTCAGACATGATCACTGTATAGGCTAATTTGGGATTTGTGGATATGTGTGTGAGAATTATCAACATGATTAACTTCATACTTAATTATGTTTAATTACACTTGTCATTATGTTGTTGATTTCCCCATTTTGGAGGGAATTTTTTTCCATGGTTTGCAGACTTCTTTAGTTTCCATGAGCCTAAATAATGTGGTGGTGTCTCCATTCTTGGCCATCATAAGATCTCTTATGAATGAGGCTTCAATGTCAGGACCTATGGTGGGTTAGATGTCCCAGTGAGCATCTCCGCAAGCAGGGACCATTCCGTGGTGAAGATGGGCAGCAAGTTCTGGTTGACAAAATTTTCTTCAGAGTAGGAGAAATTGGGAGATTGCCCACTTGTGCTCTGGATAGCCACTTCTCACGAGGAGACCACAGGAATTGAGTTTCTTGTGGTCAATTGTGAGTTGAGCGGCTTGGGAGTTGAGGGAATAACACTGCATTCAAAACCGCTGTGTAGCCTTTATGAACACATGACTCACAAAAGCCTCACTTTCTTAAGCACTTTTGGATATAATTAATTTACAACTTAAGAGAGATCTTCCAAATGGCAGGAAAGAACAAAGACACTTGGTGAATCACCTTCTTTTTGCAATTAAGAAGAGAGAAAAAAACATGGTAAAGGATTTTAACTTAAAAGCAAAAAGATTAACAAGATTGTGATTTAAGAAAGTTTTAAACGGATAAAAGGGACAGTAATTTTAGAAAACAGAAGAATATTTTTTTTCTAATGAAAGTGCCTTTGAAAATAATAAAATTAACTAGATAAACAGACCAGACCTTTGTGGGAATGCTGATTGTTTATTATTAAGGAAAGTAGATAATTGGTGGATTTTACAAAATAAGGGTAATATGAGCCAGACTGTGTGACTGTAGCTACAGAGAGCTAATCGGGACTAAAGTATTGAAGACAGAGAAAAGCAAAATAGGAAAAAAAGAGAGAGAAGCTTGCCTTTTATTTTCACCCTAGTAATTGACATACACTTTATCATAATGGCAACTACAAAAAAAGCAGCAAAAATAGGAGAAGGAAGGAGAGGTTCACTAGAACAACTTACAGATAAGGGCATTATGCCAGATTTATTGCAGAAAATGTTTGAGGAATTTGGCAAGAAGATGATTGCAACAGTTGCCAATAGTTTGGATGCTTTTAAAAAGGAAATGGAAGAAGGATTTGCAGGGATAAAAAGGGTATGGAAGAAGAAATTAAGAAAATTGAAGAATCTGTAGGACAATTGGCTGGAGATGTAAAACAAATTAATGACAAAGTGGAAGTTTTGGAAAGTAAGTTATAAATAGAGAGATGGAGAAAGATTTGGATAACTTGGCATTACTGGAACTGAGAGAAAAAGAATTTTGTTTAAGATTTAGAGCAATTCCAGAAGACCAGGGGGATGATATCAGAGAAAAGATTGTTAAGTCTCTGTCTAATTTTTTGGATTGGGATGAAGATGACACAGAGACAGATTGATAAGGTTTATAGAATCAATACATGATTTGCAAAATTAAGAAATGTTCCGAGGGATGTCCTTGTGCACTTTGTCAGGAAGAAGAGTAGAGATCAAGTTTTGCAGCAGCATTTTAATACTAGATTGAGGATTGATAATACAGATGTAATCAGTACTTAAGGAAATTCCTTTTCCTTTTTTTAATATAATTTTTATTAAAACTTTTAGAAAGAAAGATAAGAGCTAATATAAAGTAAAGAAGAAAAAGGAAAAAGAAAGAAATCAAAGAGAAAGTAAAAAGTGCAAGAAAAGAAAAAAGCTAAAGAAAAATAGAAAAGAAAGAAAAAAGATACAAAGAAGTAGCTTCCAATATTCTTCACAGCAGTTATAAGTACAAATATATTTTAACCTCTCTCTCTAAAGTTACATCATGATACCCTTCTTTCTATAATCTATCCTGTCTAATATCAAAGCCATAAATCACGTTCATTTTTTACACAAAAAGTTAATGAGTTTCCAGTCACCAGATAATTAATGTTAATTATCTTAATCAAAGAAGTTAGTTTATCCATCTCAGCAAGATCTGTCAATTTCACCAACCATTCCTCCATAGTGGGTAGTGTCGAATCTTTCCATCTCTGTGCAGTAATTATATACTGAAATAACCTTCCATGGCTTTTTTTCTAACAGTGTATCCATCAGTCTGAGAGTCTTTGATCTTCCCTGCCATTTGGAATATCTCTCTTAGGTTGTAAATCAATAAAATCCAAAGGTGTTTAAGAAAGTGAGGCTTTTGCGGGTCAAATGTCCATAAAGGCTGTACAGCGGTTAAGGGCGCATTGTAAATCCCTTGGCTCCCAAGTTGCTCCACTCAATTTCTGTGGTCTCCTCATGAGGAGCAGCTCTTCCAGAGCACAAGTGGGCATTCCCCGGATCTCTCCTTTGCTCTGGGGAGATTTTCATCAGCCAGAAACTGGCTCCTGGCTAGCAATTCCACCACAGTGCTGTCCCCATCACAGAGCTGCTTGCAGGGACCTCTAACCCGCCATCAGTCCTCACCCGGAAGCCCATACTTAAGGAAATTCCAATTAGAATACTGCAATAATATAATGCTGCAATAATACTGAATAAGAGAAAGGAGGATTTCTTTCTGACAAACTTAGACAGAAGATTCCATTTAGATGGGATAAGTTGGAAGAGGTGATTTTTACTTTTAAACAGCAGAGATTTAGGCTGAACTCTGCAGAAAGCAAGAGATTTCTTTGGAAAATTCAAAGAATTGGAGGAAATGCAAATGGAAGTGACAATGACAGATGTGTCTAAACAAATACCACAACAGATACAACAGGACACTGAAGAAGATACCATGTTGGGCGCTACAGGTATTGATCTTTCTAAAATCTTGGTGTAACTATGGATTATAAATGCTTAACGATAAATATAAATGGAGCAAATGCTCCTCAAAAGAGAGAAAAATATTTCATTATTTGAAAAAGTTAAAACAAGATGTGATTTGCTTACAAGAAACACATATTAGGAAAAAAGATATAAAATATTTGGGTCACAAAAAATTGGGTGAAGAATTTATTTCAGCAGGATTGGGGGAAAAAATGGAGTTGTTTTGTATATAAATTCTCAACTACATCCAAAACTTATATTGACTGATGATTATGGGAGATATGTTGGGGTAGAAGTTAATCTACAGGGGGCTAAGACTTTGATATTGGGAATTTATGCCCCTAATGAAGATAAAACAGCTTTTTATAAAGGACTTATGGATAAACTATTGGACTTGTATGAAAATTGGTGTCTCCTGGGAGAATGGAATGAGGTGGTTTCCCCACAAAAAGATAGAACTTCTGAGAAAAATATTAAAAATATACAAGGCAAACTACCAAATGTTTTCTTTGATTAAATGGACAATTTGGAGCTTGTTGATGTATGGAGATATAAAAATGGTGACTCAAAAGAATATACTTATTTTTCTGAAAGACATAGATCTTTTCCAAGAATAGATAGGATTTGTATCTCTAAGACTTTAGTTACTAATGTTCATAAAGTGGAGATACTACCAAAGACTTTCTCAGACCACAATCCAGTGATTTTAACTTTTAAAAGGAAAGTGGCTCTTTTAGATGGAGATTGACTGAGATGTTGTTGCAAAAGGAAATGGTAGTGGAGGATTGCAAAAATAATTTTTTTGGGAATAATCTTAATAAAGGCACAGAAGTAAGAACGGTTTGGGATGCAAGCAAACCTTTTATAAGGGGATATTTTATACAATGTAACAGTGAATTTAAAAAGAAGAGGCAAGAGAAAATCCAAGGAATTTTGGATAAGATAAAAAAAGAAGTTAAAGAAATCCCCAGGGAGGACAACTATTACTTACCAAATTAAGCTTCTACAGAGGCAATTATTTATGTTAACAGTGAGAGAGATGGAAATAAAGATGAATTATGCAAAACAAAGAAATTCTGAATGTGCAAATAAATGGGGGAAATGTTTGGCATATAACTTGAGAAAAGAAAAAGAAAAGAAAGTTACTGAAGTTACAAGAAGGAAATACTGTAATAACAGATAATGCAAATATTCATTCATTCATTCATTCATTCATTCAATTTCTATCACCGCCCCATCTCCCCCAAAGGGGACTGGGCGGAGAGTAGAAATATGTGAAAAGTGTTTCCCCTGTATTATTCTACTTTATATAAAAGTCAAGAAATTTCCTAGGAAGAAGTGGATGAATATTTACATAAACAGAATTTACCAAAGATCACAGAGAATCAAAGACAAATTTTGAATGGACCTATAACAATAAGGGGAGTTTGTGAAGCTATTAAAAAAACTAAAACAGGTAAGGCACCTGGTCCAGATGGTCTGCCAGCCTCCTACTATAAACGTTTTGAGGATGAACTTTTACAACCTTTACAATGAACAATGAATATTATTTTACAAAATAGAAAGTTCCTGACAGCTGGAAAGAAGCTAATATAGCATTAATACCTGAAGAGGCCCAGGACCTGACTTTAACAAGAAATTATCAACCAATATATTTATTAAATAATGACTATAAATTGTTTACAATTATTTTGGCTGAAAGGTTGAAATAATTTTACAGGACTTTATTCATGAAGATCAATGTGGATTTTTACCTAAAAAACAATTACGAGATAATTTTGGAAATGTGTTGGATACTCTGGACATTTATTGGAGTAACACAATGAAAAATAATCTGCATTGATCTTCTTAGATGCAGAGAAGGCCTTTGATAATATGAACTGGATTTTCTTGTTTAGAGTTCTGGAACATACAAACTTTGGAGATAATTTTATAAATTAGGTAGGATTGATTTATGCATCACAGAAAACACAAATAATTGTTAATGGAGAATTAACAAAACCTTGTGAGATTCAAAAAAGGACAAGACAAGGATGCCCGCTGTCTCCACTTTTGTTCATTTTAGTTCTTGAGGTACTGAATAGGGACATAAGACAAGATGAGAGAATCATGGGAGTTAAGATTAAAAAAGAAACATATAAGTTAAGGGCATTTGTGGATGACGTGGTGATAGTTTTGGAGGATCCATTAGAAGGAGTAGAAAGATTAATGGGAAAATTAAAAGACTTTAGTATGCTAGCAGGTTTTAAGATTAATAATCAGAAGACAAAGATGTTGACAAAAATATGAAAATAGAAGATCAAATAGAACTGATGGAGAAAACTGGCTTTAAGATTGAGAAAAAAGTAAAATATTTGGGCATTATGATGATGAATATGAATATGCATGTTGTTTCAAATTAATTATGTTAAGACATAGAATGAAATCAAGAAGGATATGTTAAGATGGGAGAAATTAAAATTGTCACTGTTGGGGAGAATTTCTGTGATAAAAATGAATGTTTTATCTAGAATATTTTTGTTTCAGACAATACCTCTTTTGTCAACTGATGTACCATTCAAGCAATAGCAAAAAGATATATCTAAATGTGTATGGCAAGGGAAAAAGTCACGAGTTAAATACAAAGTATTACAAGATGCAAAGGAAAGAGGAGGATTGTGTCCACCAGATTTGAAATTGTATTTTGCAGCCTGTTGTTTGGCTTGGATGAAAGAATGGGTGTTGCTGAGAAATAAAAGACTTTTAGAGTTAGAAGACCATGACCTGAGGTTTGGATGGCATGGATATTTATGGTACAATAAATAAAGTTAAAGTTAATGTGGATTTTAAAATCCATTTTATTAGACGTGCCATATTGAGAATATGGAATAGATATAAGCTCAGGCTGTGCCTGAAAACACCTCTATGGATCTCAGCACAAGAAGGATTTTATAGAGAAACAACAGGCAAAGACAAATGGTTAACGTACCAGGAATTATTGGAGAATCACCAGGGGCAATATAAAATTAAATCAAGAGCAACGAATGGCAGAATGATATGGTTGTCAATGGTTTTCCCATTTACGGTTATCAGAAAGATTCAAAATGCATAAAAAGACTTATGGAATGGAGGAAAGTAAGACAGAATTTGAAGCGCAATTGTGTACCAATGATGAACGTGTAATTGCTAAAATGTATACACTTTTGTTGAAATTTGAAATGGAAGAATAGGTCAAAGAATGTATGGTAAAAGTGGGCTAAGAATTTTGGTTATAGTATACAGATGGATCAATGGGAAAATAATAATAATAACAACAACAACAACAACAACAACAACAACAACAAGCCAGTTTGGTCTAGTGGTTAAGGTGCTGGAAATATTGGGCTAGAAACCAGGAGTCTGTGAGTTCTAGTCCCGCCTTAGGCATGAAAGCCGGCTGGGTGACCTTGGGCCAGTCACTCTCTCTCAGCCCAACTCACCTCACAGGGTTGTTGTTGTGGGGAAAATAGGAGGAGGAAGGAGTATTAGGTATGTTCGCCGCCTTGAGTTATTTATAAAAATAATAAAGGCAGGATAAAAATTAAATAAATTAAAATAAATTAAAAATGTGGTTTTTCTTTTCTTTGAATGTATTTCTTATTATCTAAGTAAAATATTTTAATAAAAATTATTTTTTAAAAAATAAGATCTCTTATGAACAAATAAAGAAAACATTAGTTCTAGCCCAAACCCCACTGTTTTTTCCCTCCTACATAGTTAACAAAACTATCTGACCTGTAATTATTAATAATAGCAATAATTATAATAATAAATAATAATTTATAATGGTAGTTGTGGACCAACATATCTCAAAGTTACTAGGTTGGAGCAAGTTAGTTTAAGGAAACAGATTCAAACACTGATGATGGTTGAAGGGGGAACCAAAGGTGCCATAGGGTCAAAAATAGTGCCTGCTATACAAGTTAAATAGGAAAAAATTAACAGAGTTGATCAGAATAGGAAGCTTATTTATTTTTGATTAACTATTTAATGCACCATCACTTATTGGATGGGATTTTTTTTAGTAAGAGACTCTTATTTTTCTTGTACTATTAAAAAAAGTAAATAGAAAATGGACATATCTTAACTGTTTTGCGATAAGCATTTTAATATATTTCTTGCAAGAGTCCCTTGCAAGGGAGATGGGCGGGGAATAAATTGAAATAATAAATAAATAAATAAAATAAATATTTCTAGCTTTAAGGAGAGGAATTTCCAAAAAATAGAATACTGAGGAGCAGCTGTTGGCACCCTGGAAGCCTTGTTCTTGTTTCAAGAGAACTGTAAAGTGGTACAGAACAGTTTCAAATGCTCGTGCTGCTTGGTCATGTTAGCTCATTGGCACATTTTGCTGTTGCATATGGAAACAATGGCTGAGTCATTTAGCAAGCCGTGCCTCATCACAGCAGGTTAGCACTCCAAGCTGGCAAACATCATCCCAGGCCCTCCAGTGCAATTGTCTATACTGGGGAAAGGGCAAGTTACTTGTTGAGTCATGGAAATCACTGCCAAGTAATCAATTCTGCTAAATTTCCCTTCAGAAAGTAGAACAAATGGGGGCATGAGATTTAAAAACAGATAAAGGAGCTGAATGTTAGTTACTCTAGGTTTGTGAAAATGGAAGATGAATAGCAAACAGCAAAGAGACAGAATGAAATATTGTAGGTTGGAGAGTAGGGGACTTTATCCTCCCCCCCCAAATACAGAGTCCATTTTTTTTCAGGAGCAGTTTCTGAGAAAAGCTTTGAATAAAAACATACAGAGACCCAGTCCTTGAAAAAAGAATTGCTAACTAACCTTTCCCCTGATTTCCAGCCTGCACTTAGTTCTAATTAAAATCTGGAACTATTTAATATGCAAACACCTTAAGGTTATGATGTTTTAGGGGTCTCTCTTTTGAATTCCTGGTTGTTTTTTAAAAAAAAAATGTGCTTGGGCGTACGCATTTCTTCAGTTGTTTGACTTGCTCCTCTTATGGGAGCTGTGTAAGAACACTATTCAGACGAGCACAAATGCACTGCAGCAACCCAGAACACCAGAAAAAGGAAATAGACCACTTATATAGCATCTTCCAGCAAAATGGATACCCATGCAACTTTTTCAAAAAGTGCCTGACCACTCAACCCACCACAGCAAAACCAACAGAAGCTATGAAAAGGATTACACTGCCATACATCAGAAACTACTAATAGACTGTTACATCCACACGGCATCACCGTAGCACACAAACCAACTGTAGCCCAAGAAGAAAAAACGGGAGTTATCTACAACATACAGTGTAAGGACTGTAACAGCCACTATGTAGGACAGACTGGCAGAAGACTAGCAGAACACATCCACGAACACCAACTAGCAGTCAGAAGACACGATTAAAACTCCTTAATCTCACAACACATGGACAGACTCAACCATACTTTCAACTGGGAAACTGTGAGCATCTTAAACCAAGCCAAATCCAAAAAACTCTAGAGAATTCCTGGAAGCTTGGCACTCAGACAAAGCAGCCATTAGCAGACACATAGAGGTAAACAACATTTACATACCATTCATAAGAGAGAATAGAAAAGCCAGAAGACCAGAACACCTCCTTGCCAGCAATCAACAACCAGATAGGTTGTTGGCAAAGATTAACACCAAGATTAGCACCAGAGGAGTAATCAAACAACACAATAGACCCTAATCAAGGAACTATTAACTCAGTCAATCAACCAAGCAGCAAACAACAACCCAATCAAGGAACTACCAAGGAGAGTACAACACCCCCTCCAACACAGGCAGGACAAGCCAGGGTGTATAAACAGAGAGCAAGTTCCACTCCCTTTTCACACTGAAGATGTTGCCTAGCCTGGCAATGAAACGTCTGCAAGAAAACAAGGCTCAGAGAGCACCAAGGACTCCACAGTTCAACCCTGAGCTACAAATATTCTCTTCGATTGGTGGAGACCAAATTGCCAATATCCACTGGATAATGGAGAAAGCCAGGGAGTTTCAGAAAAACATCTATTTCTGTTTTATTGACTATTCTAAAGCCTTTGACTGTGTGGATCATAACAAATTGTGGCAAGTTGTTGGTGGTATGGGGATACCAAGTCATCTTGTCTGCCTCCTGAGGAATCTGTATAACGACCAAGTAGCAACGGTAAGAACAGACCGCAGAACAACGGGCTGGTTTAAGATTGGGAAAGGAGTACGGCAGGGTTGTATACTCTCACCCTACCTATTCAACCTGTACGCAGAACACATCATGCGACATGCTGTGCTTGATGAATCCATATGCACTTTCATGTTGGTTTAGTGTTGAGTCTCCTGGGAAAATAGGAGAGCATGCTTTTAATTCAGGTGTGGGCAGACTTGAGGATTCTGCATTCTACTTTTAACTAGCACCCCAAGATATGCTGGCTGGTCCCAAGGAGCTTTACTGTGGTTCAGTGGGGCAGACCAGTTGCAGTACTTAGCATTTTAAAGGGTAAAAAAGGTACCTCTAAGCAAAGGCTTTGTTCAGGAATCTGATTTTCATTTCAAGACTAAACTTTCAGTTATTACATTTACACATCCATTTTTTACTTCTCTGCCCCAAGATTTTTCTCTGTTTAATTACTCAGAGATGTAAGTAGACAAACTTTTGAAAATTAGGAAGTCTTGTTGTTTTCATGAAAGTCATCCTACCTTTAGACCCCTTCCTTCCTTTTGCTC
The DNA here is from genome assembly GCA_023362775.1 of Charina bottae. Classification (NCBI taxonomy): domain Eukaryota; kingdom Metazoa; phylum Chordata; class Lepidosauria; order Squamata; family Charinaidae; genus Charina; species Charina bottae. Next base: position 72,728,803 of record JALMGJ010000001.1, on the reverse strand, counting down.
ACCTCTGCCCTAAGTAGATCTATTTTTTAAAACTAATTTTTATTAAAGACATTTTTACAGAATAAAAACAATACAAATTTGAAAAAGGAAAGTAGAGAAAAGTGATAGGTAAATAAGAAAGAAAGGAAAGAGAAATAGGATATAAAGGAGTGGCTTCCCATCTTCTTTACAGCAGCTAAAAAAGCAATTATATTTTATCCTCTCTCTCTCTAAGGTTACATTATGGTTCCCTAGACCGGTCATGTTGTTCGAATGCCTGACCATCATCTTCCAAAGCAGCTACTTTACTCCCAACTTAAGAATGGAAAACGGAATATTGGTGGACAGCAAAAGAGATTCAAAGATACTCTCAAAGCTAATTTAAAAAAATGTAATATCAGCATTGAGAACTGGGAAGCCCTAACTCATGAGCGTTTCAATTGGAGGTCATCCTTTATTAATGGCGCTATGGACTTTGAAGAAGCACGAGTACAGGGCGAAAAGGAGAAAAGAGCTAAAAGGAAGGCACGTCAGGCAAACCCTCATCATGACCGTCTCCCACCCGGAAACCTATGCCCTCATTGTGGGAGGTTGTGCGGATCCAGAATTGGCCTTTATAGCCACTTACGGATCCACCGTTAAAATTTTACCTTTGGAAGACAATCTTACTCGGCTACGAGTGATCGCCAATGAATGAATGAATGACCCTTTCTAATCATCAAACCCATAAATCACAAGTTCATTTTTTTTCCATTTTCAGCAAAAAGTCCGTAAAGGGTTTCCAGTCACTACCAAATGTAGTTATTGTCTTTTCCCTAATCAAACAAGTCAATTTTGCCATCTCTGCAAATTCTGTCTCCTTCACCAACCATTCCTCCATTGTGGGTATTTCAGAGTCTTTCCATCTTTGAGCATATAATAATCTTGCTGCAGTTACCATGTACAAAAACAATCTTCCATAAGGCTTTTCTAGTTGTCTGTCCATTAGTCTCAGCAAGAATAGATCTAAAAATGTTTGACGCTGGAAATATTTTATTTCCTGAAGGATAGTCACCATACTTGTAGCAAGCAAAAAGGGAATGGTGGCACCTTAAAAGCTATTATAGCAGTTAGTCATTTCTTGCAGTTTTGCCTTGTGCATTCTGTCTGTTGATCAATAACGTGTTTCATTTATTTTCCATTCTTCCATTCCAGTTATTTGGCAATGGTGACTGTGTGAGTTTGGCAATGTTGAAACTGCCTATTTTGTGTGATTGAATCAAGGTGCCAATCCAGTGCCAAAAGTAGTGGTGTTCCAGATTTTATTCAGTACAAAATTGGCATACAGGATTGGATTTAGGTTAATGTTTAGGCCATAACAAAAAAGGCAATTTGTGTCATACATAAAGATTAGCAAATTTATTATGGAATAAACTTTCATGTACGGTTTACTTGATCAGATTCAATAATCTAATTGGCTGTTCTGCCGTACATTGATGTAGAATGAGACCCTGATTAAGCAGTAAATTTAAATAGCAACAGAATGTATGAACTACAATCTTGTGACAATGCTGTGCAATATGTCAAATAAACAGTGTGACCACAACAGCAGTAATTGATGATTATATATTATTTATGTATTTAGAGCATTAGAGACTGCCCAGTAATAAAATTCTTGTTGTTTGCAGTAATAAAATATTAACAAACAAATTAAAGCCATAAAATCAAATATAAAATATAACAGCTTGGCAGCAGAATAAAATCAATGCTGTCAGACTTTTAATGTGCAAGAAATAAGCAGAATTTAAACATTTCTAAAAATGTTAAAGAGAATATTTATTTCAAAAATACTGGAATATTTTTTTAGAACCTGGGACATAAATAGATCTTCACTGATGCTGAAAAGACCCCACACAAGTGCATTGTACAGTGATTCTCAATCAGTGCTCCATGGACGACTAGTGATCTGAAGAGGCCCACCAAGTGGCCCACCTTGCATTCACCAAAGTCATCTGGCCAGGCCAGAGCCCACTCACTGATTCAGCCCCTCCTCCCTGTGATCACTATTGGTCATTTGGTTCATGAAAAAAGATTAGCAGAATTAGGTACTGCAGAATTAGTAGATAATATAAAAATTAAAGAAGCATTTTACAATTTTTTTTTCAAATATATACGAAAAGCAGGAGATTACCCTGGAAAAAATGGATGATTATCTGATTAAACAAAAGTTACCAAAACTTTCACAAAAACAGAAAATAATAGTTAACAGCCCTATAACATCCCAGGAAATAATAGAGGCTATAAAAATAGTTAAATTAGAGAAAGCACCAGGTCCAGATGGAATATCAGGAAGATATTATAAATGTTTTATAGACCAGATTATACTACCATTTAAAAAATTGATGAATTCAATTATGATGAAATCAGCAATGCCCAATACATGGAGGGAAGCAAATATTACACTCATTCCAAAAGAAGGACAAGATCCATCTTTGATCAAGAACTATAGACCAATATCACTGTTAAATAATGATTATAAAATATTCACATTGGTGTTAGCAGAAAGGCTGAAAATAATTCTACAAGAAATAATTAACTATGATCAATGTGGATTCTTACCTAAAAGACAACTAAAAGATAATATACAAATTGTACTAGATATCATAGAATACTATGAATTGTATCAAGAATACAATATCACAACGAATGCTGGATGGCCCTTATCTTTTTAGATGCTGAGAAAGCTTTTGATAATTTAAATTGGATTTTTATGTTTAGGGTTTTAGAAAATATGGAATTTGGAGAACTATTTATAAAAGGAATTAAATCAATTTATACAACTCAAAGAGCTAAAATTATTGTGAATGAGGAACTGGCCAAAGCTTGTAAGATAGAAAAAGGAACAAGACAAGGATGTCCTCTATCACCTTTGCTGTTTATTTTAGTTTTAGAGGTTTTGAATAGAGACATCAGAGCTGATGCACAAATAAAAGGTTTAAAAATTAAATAAGAGGTCTTTAAGCTAAGGGCATTTGCTGATGACCTAGTTCTAATATTACAAAATCCATTAGACTCAGCTGAACATCTGATGAAAAAATTGAAGGATTTTGGCTCATTGGCAGGATTTAAAGTAAATAAACAAAAAACGAAAATGCTAATCAAAAATATGACACTGAATAATCAAGAACTGCTAGTGAGAAAGACGGGCTTTAAAAATGAAAAGAAAATTAAATATTTGGGAGTAATTTTAACAACCAAAAATAATACACTATTTCAAAATAACTACATTAAAATTTGGAATGAAGTTAAAAATTTTATGATAAGATGGGAAAAATTACACTTTTCTCCTTTGGGAAGGATTTCTGTAATTAAAATGAATGTACTACCTAGGATGCTATTTCTGTTCCAGACATTACCAATTTTGTTAACAGAAGCAATATTTAAACAATGGCAAAAAGACATCTCAAAATTTATTTGGCAAGGTAAAAAACCAAGAATTAAATATAAACTACTACAAGATGCCAAGGAAAGAGGAGTCCTAGGATTGCCAGATTTAAAATTATACTTTGAGGCATGCTGTCTCATGTGGATAAAAGATTGGATAACTCTAAAGAACAAAAAATTGTTACAACTCGAGGGTCATGAATTAAGATTTGGATGGCATGCGTACATATGGTATGACAAACCTAAGGTAAATAAAGAATTTAAAAGTCATTATATAAGAAAAGCTATATAAAAGACCTGGGATAAATATAAATCTAGACTGACACCTAATGTGCCCCTGTGGATATCACCTCAGGGAGCATTTGCGAGAAAAGAAAGTATGGGAGAAACTAAATGGTTAAGATATAAAGAACTATTAAATTTTACGGAAGACGAATTTATATTTAAGACAAGGGAAGAGTTAGAAACAGAAGGTCATCCATGTCATTGGTTTACGTATATGCAATTAATGGAACTCTTTAAGTCGGACAAAAAGAATTATAGATTTGTAAACGAAACAACCTATTTTGAGAATCAATTATGTATGAATGACGAGCATATTATTACAAAAATGTATAAAATGTTATTACAAATGAACTTGGAGGATGAACAAGTAAAGGGATGCATGGTTAAATGGGCCAGAAATTTTGGGTACAACATTATGATGAAACAATGGGAAAAGATGTGGACAAGAGGTTTGAAATTTACAGTGAGTTACAATTTAAAGGAAAATTTTTATAAAATGATGTACCAATGGTACTTAAATTATCGAAAATGTTTAAAAATGTAACAAATATGTGCTGGAAATGATCACAGGGAGAAGGAACATTCTATCATCTCTAGTGGACATGTAAAAAAGCAAGGAAATTCTGGGATCAGATACAGTACATAGGACTATTTAAAAAATTCTTAAAATAAATATAACAAAAAAACCAGAACTGTTCTTATCAGATCTAATGGAGGAAGAATTGGAGAAAAAACATGGAAACTTACTTTTATTTATTTATTTATTTAAACTTACTTTTTGATATGACTATGGCAGCAAGAATACTCTATGCCCAACAATGGAAGGAAATACAAATACCAACAATAGAAGACTGGATAAGCAAATTAATAGACTTGGCACAAATGGCGAAATTAACTAACTCGATAAGGGATAAAAATGCTTCCAGATTTATGGACATATGGCAACCATTTAAAGACTACTTGCTTGAGACAGAAAAAAATGAAGCCATGATTATGGGTTTTATGTAATAATGAAAGTAATGAATAGAAATAATGGTAACATAGTTAAGTCAAAGATAAGAGAATACTATATGTTAATTATAGGTATATCTATAATTGGGATAGTCGGAAACCACTTTTTAGAATTTTTTATGTTTTATTTTGTTTTTTGTTCTTTGTATTTATAGTTGGTGTAGTCTGATGTTTTGTATTTATAAATGTTGCTTATTTTCTTTTTGTTTGGTTTGTTATATGTTTGTATTGTATGTATGTTGTTATATGATGTTGGTTGTATTTAATGTACATAATATTCTGTATTTTAGTACGTTCTGAAATAAATAAAAAGTTTTAACTACAAAAAAAAAGATTAGCAGCTGAAAACTGGTTAATTAAAGAGTAGAAATAATAATCTAAGTGGCAAAGTGAATGTTAAAATTCAAAAACTTGACAATAGAGAAGTGACCAGCATTGAGCCCACGTATGCTGCGTTAAATGGAATTTTGATCTCTTTTACACAACCCAAAAGAGAAGTATAAACAGGAAATGTGACATATCTAAAAATGGTATGTATTTATTTATTTATCACATTTGTATCCCGCCCATCTCCCCCACAAGGAGGGACCCTGGGCGGTTCACAGCAAAAATTTAAAATCAATAAAAACTATAAATATCAATAAAAACAAAATGTACATATATATATTACACAGTTTGATCCAGGGATGGTAGGTCTCATCCCATCGGTCGATAAGGCTGGATACGGCAGATCTAAGGGGCCAGCCAACCCCAAGACTGGCTGTTCCCCTCCCCTCCCCAAGCATGGTGACATAACCAGGTCTTTAGGTTTTTTCTAAAGTCCAGGATTTCATTGGTCTGTTAAGATCCATTCACTCCTAGCCCCTAAAGATTTTTTATTGAAGAACATTTTTGACCAGTAAGTTTGTGCTAAGAGTTGCTGTTTATGGCATGCAGTACATAAAATAATGCAAGTGGTAAATAAATGCATAATTTTGAATTAAACTTGGTACTAAATGTACTTAAAGATAAAAATATAGGGAGGGTGTGATTGTTTAAGTGGGTGGTCCCCTAATTTCTTGAATGTTTATTTAGTGACCCACAATTGCAGAAAGACTGAGAAACACTAGCGTACTAAGCACTTTGGAGAGGGCATTCTGTCACTTTAAAAGATCCTCTTTCCAGTGCTACATATCACAACGCAATTGGCAGAGGCACCCCCAGAAGATGATTCTGAGTGGTACACATGATGACACTTAAATAAACTGCTCTGTGCCATATAAAATTTTAAAATTTAAATCCAACAGTTGGAACTGGCTTGGAAATGTTTGCAGTTAACTATCTTGGAGCTCCCTGGAGGTGACAGACTCGACCTTGGGGGAGCTGGGGATGGCGACGGCCGACAGGACGCTCTGGCGTGGGCTGGTCCATGAAGTCGCGAAGAGTCGGAAGCGACTGAACGAATAAACAACAAACATTATTTGCTGAGGTAACTGCAGTTACTAGACAGTTTTCTAGTAACCGCAGTTTCCAAAAGCAGGTTCACTACAGTGCTTTTTGTTTAGCCAAATGAGAGCTTATTTATTATTTAATTCCAGCAGACTTTAGGGATGCCATAATTATCACTCTCTTTAAAAAGGGTGATCGAACAGACTGTGGAAACTATCGAGGCATCTCCCTTCTAGCTACAGCAGGCAAAATCCTGGCAAAGATCATCGCAAACCGTCTCCTATCTATATCGGAAGACATCCTCCCTGAAACGCAAAATGGCTTCCGCCCTTCCAGGGGAACAGTGGATATGATCTTCACTGCACGACAGCTTCAAGAAAAATGCAAGGAGCAAAACCGCCCTCTGTACATGGCATTTATTGATCTGACTAAAGCTTTTGATACTGTAAATCGTACTGCTCTCTGGACCATCCTTCTGAAAATCGGATGCCCTGATAAATTTGTGAACATCTTGCGGCTACTCCATGACAACATGATGGCAACAATCCTGGATAACAATGGCTCTCAAAGCGATCCATTTAAAGTGGAATCCGGTGTTAAACAGGGATGTGTTATTGCTCCAACCTTATTCGCTATCTTCATCGCTATGATTATACACCTTGTTGAAGAGAAACTTCCTACTGGTGTAGAAATTATATATCGAACAGATGGAAAGCTTTTTAATCTTAGTAGGCTGAAAGCAAAAAATAAGGTAATTACAACTTCTGTTATAGAACTTCAATATGCTGATGATAACGTAGTCTGTGCACACTCCGAGGAAGATCTTCAAACTATCCTAAACATCTTTGCACAAGCATATGAAAAGCTCGGCCTCTCTATTAACATTAAAAAAACCAAAGTGCTTTACCAGCATGTTTGAACCAATCCCTCCGCAGCGCCATCAATCCAGCTTAAAGGTGTGTCACTAGAAAATGTCGACCACTTTTCTTATCTCGGCAGCCATCTATCTACAAAAGCCGACATCGACGCTGAAATTCAGCATCGCCTGAGCTCTGCGAGTGTAGCTTTCTCCCGAATGAAGCGTAGAGTGTTTGAGGATCGGGACATTTGCAGGGAGACCAAAATGCTTGTTTACAAAGCCATTGTACTACCAACCCTTCTGTACGCCTGTGAAACATGGACCCTCTACAAACGCCACCTCCAACTTCTTGAAAGATTCCATCAATGCTGCCTCCTAAAAATTCTGCAAATTACTTGGGAAGATAGGCGGACTAATGTTAGCGTATTAGAAGAAGCGAAAACCACCAGCATTGAAACAATGATCATCCAACATCAACTTCGCTGGACCGGTCATGTTGTTCGAATGCCTGACCATCGTCTTCCAAAGCAGCTACTTTACTCCCAACTTAAGAATGGAAAACGGAATGTTGGTGGACAGCAAAAGAGATTCAAAGACACTCTTAAAGCTAATTTTAAAAAATGTAATATCAGCATTGAGAACTGGAAAGCCCTAACTAATGAGCGTTTCAATTGGAGGTCAGCCTTTATTAATGGCGCTATGGACTTTGAAGAAGCACGAGTACAGGGCGAAAGGGAAAAAAGAGCTAAAAGAAAGGCACGTCAAGCAAACCCTCATCATGACCGTCTCCCACCCGGAAACCTATGCCCTCATTGTGGGAGGTTGTGCGGATCCAGAATTGGCCTTTACAGCCACTTACGGATCCACTGTTAAAATTTTACCCTTGGAAGACAATCTTACTCGGCTACGAGTGATCGCCAATGATGATATGGTTGCTTTTGGCTTTAGTCTATGGTAATCAAAGTCAGCTAGAGAGACCTCTGGTGATTCTAGCACCAACAATTTTGGATTCAACAATTCTGGATCAAAGAGCATCCTCAGACTGCAAATTTAGTGGAAGTTAATATATCCAGGAAACATTGACTGCTGCTCCTTTAGCAGACAAGTTATGAGTAGTAACTTCATCTTATAAAGGTTGGTTTTCAGATTTACTGGTGTTAATCCTGTTCATTTTATGTTCAATCGCCCCTTTGTCTACGTTATATTCCAACTGACCTGGATGATACCAGGTTGGGAATATTGATATAGTGTATATAGTCCTCTTTTTCTCTTTTAGCTCCAGCCTGAGCATTTGCAAACCTTGCTAGTATATTGGTGGCTGCTGATGTTTCTAGAGATAGCTGTTTCTACCAGTGAGACTTGGGTTAATTACCAGACTGGTGTTTTACAGAAGCAGCGGTCAAAAGCTCAAGAGTCATTAGCATCAAATGCATACGGTTGGGTTCTCTGTGGTCCTGCAGGGCTTAATGCAGACAAAAGGTGAAGGTCACACTTCACCACTTGATGCATAGGGGGATACAGAGTCAGAAGTAAGTGAGAGGTTTCCCAGAATTTATCCACAGCTTTAGAATGGTGCCCTTACCTGTTTTGTTTTGTATAGAGATCATCCTTAAACAATGATAAAGGGGGGCTCAGCAAGGTTAAAAGCCAGCCCTGGAATACCAGCGTTGTCCGAGCATCATAGGGACTTGGGAAGCATACTAATCCTTGCCAGGTTGTTCTGTCTTTTGCTCTCCCTTGGCCTATTTTTTAATTATCTTTATAATTCTAACTGCAAAATAGCCTGAACTTCCTGAATGTGAGTATCACATCTTCTTCAAGGCAACAGGCACTGGGGGAGTACAATGCACTTGATTACCAGGATTTTAATTTTATATTTCACATTGCTTAGAATTGGACTGAGGAATTGAAGGTGGAGAGGGTGCAAAATAAAGAGGGGATTGGTGTTTTGTGAGAGGCTAAGAATGTGCTGGGAAGTACAGGTGGGAAATTGGTATTTGAAAGCAATTATTTGCTAGGGTTAATTTAGGCCAGACCTATCTTACATTGTTTGAGTAAACTCTGGGTGACAGTGGAGGACAGGAAGGCCTGGCGTGCTATGGTCCATGAGGTCACGAAGAGTCGGACACGACTAAACGACTGAACAACAACAACAAATCTTACATTGACATGCTTTCCTTTTGCTTTCTTGAGTAAGCTTCCATGACAGGTGGGAGAATAGGTAAAGATCTCTGCTTCAAACCATTCATCAGTCTGTTTTCTAGGGATATATCTGACATATGCTCCTGGGAAGATTTGGAGATTTCCCAAAACACATCATTCAAAAAGATTGGCTTGCAGCTTTATATGCAGCTAGGCCAAGTGGAAGGTGTGTAGTGTCCTTCAGACTGTGGCTCCAAAAATTAATCACAAGCTCATGAATTCTCTCCTTTGCTATAATGTATAGCCTCATTTCTTGAATTTGAGGGTCATACTTTGGCTCTGATATTTGCAACTCGCTGTGGCTTCCTTTTCTTGTTAACGGTCAGCATTGGAGCTCATTCTGATTTGCAGAAGTCATGACAAACTGAGATAGTTGCTGACAAGGAGATAATAAGAGGGGGATGTGAAATGCCTGTTAACACTTGTTTGATTTTCCAAAGACACTTTTTACAAGCTGAGATTTGCTCTTTTTAATTTTCTTGCAAGTGGTAAAGTTGCTGCACCAGTCAGGGCAGTGATACATAGTGGATGGGACTGTCTTTTTCTGGGCTTTATGGGAGTTTACTCTTTACTCTGGGTGGCATACAAGGATTAAAACAACAACAACAACGCAAAGCCCAAGAATAAACAATAACCCCACTCCAAAAAGCCTACATCAACAACAGCAGAGCTCATCTAACCTCCTGACCCAAATGCCTGGAGAAACAGCGAGGTTGTCACTGCCTTACAAAATGCTAAGAGGGTTGGGGCCATCTGAATCTCCAGGTGGATTCTGTTCCATAGGGCAGGTGCTGCCATTGAGAAGGCACAGATCCAAGGTCCAACAAGATAACATTGTCTGATAGAAAGGCTAAGATTAAATCTAAAGAAGACTAAACTAATGACATGAGAGCCAGTTTGGTGTAGTGGTTAAGGCATCAGGCTAGAAACCGGGAGACCGTGAGTTCTAGTCCTGCCTTAGGCACGAAGTCAGCTGGATGACCTTGGGCCAGTCACTCTCTCTCAGCCCTAGGAAGGAGGCAATGGCAAACCACTTCTGAAAAACCTTGCCAAGAAAACTGCAGGGACTGGCTCAGGCAGTCTCCAAGAATCAGACACGATTGAATGGATTAAAAAAAAAACTAATAACAACAGGTACAGTAACCAGCCTTAGAATTTGACAGTGAAGACACTGAAGTGGTGGACAGCTGCTGCTTTTTAGGATCAACTATCAACAGTAAAGGATCCAACAGTCAAGAAATAAGCCACAGATTAGTATTTGTAGAGTAGCAATGAAGGCCTTGAAGAAGATATTCAGATGTTGTGTGTGTCTGTACCTACAAAGGTCAGAATCATGCAGGCAATGGTTTTCCCTATGACAGGCTATAGAAGCGAAAGTTGGACTTTGAAGAAACAGGACAGAAAGAGTATTGATGCTTTTGAATGTTGGTATTGGAGAAGACTCAATACCATGGATAGGGGGCGGCGTGGTGGCATAACGGTTAAGACTACCGACTGTTGAACGAAAGGATGGCAGGTTGGCAGTTCGAGACCTGGAAGCACCACGTAATGGGGTGAGCTCCCATTCTCGCCCAGCTCCTGCCAACCTAGCATTTCGAAAGCACGTAAAAAATGCAAGTAGATAAATAGGTACCACTCCGGTGGGAAGGTAACAGCGTTCCGTGCGCTTTGGCATTTAGTCATGCTGGCCACATAACCATGGAAACGTCTGTGGACAACGCTGGCTCCCTCAGCCGAGAATCGGAGATGAGCGCCGCCCCCTAGAGCCAGATACGACTGGAAGGGGAAACCTTACCTTTTTACAATACCATGGATAGCCAAGAAAAGAAACAAATAGATCATAGAATAAATCTATCCAGAGTTCTCACTTGAGGCACAAATGACCAGGCTTAAATTATTATATTTTCAACAAATTACTCAAAGATCGCTTAAGAAGTCTGTAATTCTGGGAAAGGTGGACGAAGGAGAAAAAGAAGGATGGGGGTGGTGCAACTATCCTTGCTCCTTATCTCTCAGCAGCCTCCAATACAATAGATCATGGTATCATTCTGGACTGGCTCTGGGAGTGGGAGGTACAGTTTTGCACTGTTTTTTTTCCTTTCTTCAGGGCTACTTCCAGTTAGTGTTGATAGGTGGGGAGAGATCTAGCCCATGGCCCCTTCTCTGTGGGATCCCTCAAGCCTCGATGCTTTCACATTTAACATCTACATTAAGCTGCTGGGTGAGGTCATCTGTCAACTCGGGGTGAAGTATCAGTATGCTAATGATACCCAGGTTTACATCTTTGCCCTGGGCTGACCAAATGATGCTGTTGAGGTTCTGTCTCAGTGTCTGGAGATTGTGGGGGTCTAGATGGGGAAGACAGGTTTCAACTTAACCCTGGCAAGACTGAGTGGCTGTGGGTTTGGGGGTCCCCTGGATCTAGGGTTTTTTCATCTTTGGTTCTGGATGGGTTGAACTACCCCAAACAGAACCAGTATGCAATTTGGGGGTCCTCCTGGACTCACAACTCCTGCAGTGGTTTACTGCAGTGTGCTTTACATGGGTCTCCCCCTGAGGAAAATCCAGAAGCTGCAGCTAGTTCAGAATGCAGCAGTGCAGACAGTTATGAGCACACCTCAATATGCTCATGTTAAACCTCTGCTCTGGAAGCTACACTGGCTCCCAGTGCACATCCAGGTGGAATTCAGTGTGCTGGTTTTCACCTATAAAGCCCTCTGTGGCATGGAGATGGGTTATTTATGGGATAGCCTCTTTCTGGTTGTTTCTACCTGTCCCACTAGGTCCGACAGAAGGGGCACATTTTGGTCCCTTCAATTAAATAATGTCATCTTGTGGGACTTTTTCTGTCACAGAACCTGCCCTCTGGAACATGATTCCCCCCCCCCCCGAGATCAGATTGGCCCTGACCCTGCTGGCCCTTCAAAAAGCGCTGAAGACCCAGATGTGCTCCAGGGCCTGGGGGTCAGGAGGTTAGATGGCCCACTGAGAGGTTTCTGTCTATTGTTTTGCTAATAATGTTTATTGTTTTAATCTATTGTTAGCTGTCCAGAGTTGCATTTGCGAGATGGGCATCCATATAAATTGATTTTAAAAAAAGGAAGGAAGGAAGGAAGGAAGGAAGGAAGGAAGGAAGGAAGGAAGGAAGGAAGGAAGGAAGGAAGGAAGGAGGATGGACTTATCACAGTGGTGATAAGTGCCCATTGGAAGATCTGAAAGACCAGGTTGGGGACACATTGTCTTGAAGAAAATCTGTCTATGTTAGTAGTTCTTCGGGGGGGGGGGGGGGGGGGGGGGAATTACCACCAAGTGGGTAATTTGGGCATATCCTGGGAGTAATGGAGCAATTTGTAATTGCTTGTTTGTGAGTTGAAGATTCAGTTTGGGACTGCCGCTGCTGAGATGCTTGTGTAAAAGAACAGAGTCTGGGTTTTTTTGTGTGTGGGGGTGACGACAATATTCAAGACCGGAAAAAAGGGGTAATCAGGTCAAACAATTTAAGAACCACTGATCTATGTGGTTACTAAGAGTCTACAGCAAATTAATAGCACATAATATCTGTTTAAGAAGTATGCATGCTAAGTGGTTTATAAAACAACATATTAGTTTCCACAGAAATAATTATTCTGTTAAATCTGTTATTCCCAATCTGGTATCTTCTGCCCTCTAGATGTACTGGACTGCAATCCCCATTTTCCCTTACCAAAATGCTAGAGTTGGGGAAAGCTATTTGATAGTATAGGCCCAAAGACCTCTTTAATAAGGCCTACATAGCTTTTACAATATGGAATTATCTGGTTAGACTCATCAGGGTTAAATCTATGAGTCAAGTAATTTGTTTGCTTTGTACATATTGGCTGATATTATTCAAATCACTTCCTTAGATATAGCCAGGTGAACCTAAGCCAAGTGGAATTAATGTGCTTAAGACTTTTGCATTTGCAAAAACTTGTAAGATTATACATGGACCCAGTCCTTTGATCTTATTTCTGAATTGCCACAATTATGCTTGACCTGTAAATGCTGCTGCTTGTATAGGAGAGGGAGACCCACATTTGGTAGAAGAACAATGGATTTTTAGAATCCACACTAAAGTCAAAGAAGCTTCAAAGCAGCTGAATATAGACTGTAATATGCAGGGGGATGGTAGAAGCAAATGGAAAGAGGAATGGAACCGTGTACTGCAGTATTTTTCAAACTTGGCAACTTTAAGATGCCAAGATGCTGGTTGGGGAATTCTGGGAGTTAAAGTCCACACATCTTAAAATTGCCAAGTTTGAAAAACACTGGTGTACTGGGAAAGAGGGGTATAACTGAATTCTGTTGTAGTTTCTATTCCATACATATGGGTATATATAGAGAGAGACAGATACAGATATCACTTGATGTTAAAAATCAGATGCTAGCTTTGCCACTCCATCCTTAGTTTGTCAAAAGGCAGGATCTGACCTGGTAGATGACATTCCTTTAATTAAATCCAGCATCCTTATTTTCCCCATAGGGCCTATACTTAAACTATATTGCTAAATTATACATATTTGGGCAGTTGAGTTGGTGAGCTCAATTTCAGTGCATCATTTTTATTGAAGACTTGCTATATTGAACCTGCTGGGTGCAAGTATGTGGCCCCTCCACTGACCTATAAACCCTTCCCTACTTCAGAACTGTCCCACCTGCTCACCCCTAATGATACCGCTGCCTACTATTAAATGATCAGGCTGGTAATACGATTTTATAGTCTCTCCACTCTCTTCATGCTGAATATAAGCCTTCTTTTGTTTATTCATTGCAGTTTAACCTAATGCCAAAATGATAGAATCCTTGGCACCAGTTAACTTCAAAGGGAAGGATACTTCAGTGATAAGCAGAGAAGATCCTCTGAATAGTTTTTCCCTGATAAAGAAGCCAGGAGAATAGCATCTTCTTAGAACACGGGAAATGGGTGTAGGAGAGGTGCTGCTTCAGGTTTTGGGGTCCATAACCATTAAGAATTTTAACACTGGACACCAGTTCCTTGAATTAAGTAGTGTAATTGAATAAACAAACAACCATTCTACTCCAAAATATGTATTTATTGGATTTCTCTTTTAAAGGTCTGTAAATAAAACCTATCATGCTTACTTGAAAGGAAGACAGCCTTAAATTTAGGATTGATCTCCTCCCCTAGAGTAGATAGGAAAAAAATCTGGTGCAACGCCCACCATCCTCACTGTCAATTTAGGGGATGAGTTCTGGAGATTCCTGTCCATACCCCCCCTCCCCAATTTATGCATGTATGTATTTACATAAACTTGCCAGAAGCTACACTCTTAATAAGAACAAAACCAGGATAAAAAAGTTATTTTATTTGAATTAATAACTACAGATTAAAATAAATTGCCTGAAAAATATCACATTTACAAAATTAATTCGTGTGATGAAATAGTAGATTGTGGCTTTGGTCGAATGCAAGTGAAGGGTTAACTGGCCCTTTCCTTATATGGACAAGAGGGGCAGAAAACTAAGACAACTTGGAGAGTGGGGAAAAAGATAATAGAGAAGCAGTTGATAGTTAGGCAAAGGAAAAAGAGGAAAAAGGAAGGGCAAAGAAGACAATCGGCATACAGTATAGGAAAACTGGTGGGTCTTTAACTCTAAATGGAAACAACATATCCCAGATTACCTGTTCATACAGTGTTACTGTGTAATGAAGTTTTAATAGCTTATAAACAACTACTCTTCTGAATAAATAAGATATAAAATATAATGTTATAAAATATATATTATATTAATATATTTATGGAATATAGGAAGAAAAAGAGCTGATAAGAGAAACAGTATCATCAGAATAAGAACTCTAAGTTTATCATTTTGGGGTAGCATCAGCAAGAGTTTATGTTCCCCAAGCAAACTGAAAAGAAACTATGCCACTTTTGACCAAATAATCCCAGTTTTGCAGTAAATCCCATCTACATGTACCAACTATTCTCTCTCATACAAACCACTTTCTCACACTAAAATGCAAGCAAGCAAGCAAGAAAGCACACACACACACACACACACTCCCTTCCCTTTTTCTAGCAGGATCAGAAAAAAGAAAAATCAGGATGGAGCAAGGAAAGAAGCGAGGCTAATATTCAGAGACAACCAGACTTTGCAGCAGTGATGCCTGCAGCCATTTGCATTTACTGCTCAGTCCTTTCAGCACTTACTCTGTTTTTCATCAGTGAATGTAATGAATGTAAGAGCCCCCCCCCCCTTGCTTTCAATACATAGCTAATTATTTCAGCAGAAAAAGCCGATGCCATGGGCTCCATTGTGCCATAATGTGCTCTATACAATATCTGAGGATTATCTGTGAAAGCTGAGAGATACCAATGAGATTGGGACAGATTGTTTGACCTTTCCGACGCAGTCAGCAGTATCTTCCCCCCCAGAGTGGACTAGATTCTGTGGGAAACCAGAACATGTGATTCCTCTTCATGTTCAGGACTTAAACTGCCTGGAATTTGCTTTGTGGAAAACCAGTTGCTCAGCAACTGTGGCTGTGCATAAAGGGTACCTTAGCTGGGGTATCAAGACATTTATTCTGTATCAACTGCATTGACGTAAAACAGTCCAAGCATTGAGGGAAATGGGCACAGTTAAGATTATTTAAAGATTTGTTATATTGAGATAGAAAATGTTCGCAGAGAGTCTGTTGAAGTTGATTGGCTACTTTGGAGCACCCACAGCTTTAAGTATGATGTAATCTTGCAGCCTTCTGCTTGTTAAGGAAAAAGCTTCACAACAATACTAATCACACATCTATTATTTTAAATAAAATGCACAAGGTTTCATCTATATGTATCAGAAAAAAGCAGGGAGGGTGGCGGGGAGAGCTGAAGAAATATTTCCAGGCTTGCAAACTCTAGCCTGTTGTAACCTTAGCTTGAGGTATGAGCAGCATTTGGAGGAGCAGGGCTTCGCTTCTAAATAGGAAATCCATGTGGTGTCTTCCTTGGGCACGCAGTATCCTTGGAAACCTTTCCTGCTAACAGATAGTCTCTGCAACCATGTACTGCTCTGAACGGGATGCCCCAGTTTATGTGTAAACATTAAATACTGTATATACTGTTTGAACCCTCCAGCCTGTAAATTGAGAATAATAGAAGCTTGGGGTTGAATTGCAAAGTTGGAAGATTGGCAAACTGACCAAGGGCACCTTGGTGTGAAAACAGGGTAGAATAGCTTTTTCTTTCCAGATCCCTCCTACAATTTTGGCAAGATGTGTGAATGGATGGATGGATGGATCAAAATTTGGGAGAGGCTGGAGAAGTGAGTGGAATGCTGATGAAGCTTACACTGATTTTCGGAATCATGTGCATGTTTCTCCTCCTGACACAGCGAAATGAATGGCTTTTTTAAAAAAACTAAACATCTAAGCTCTATTTCCCTTTAGTCTTGTTCTGTGCTGAGGCCAATTTATCCTCGTACCACATGACGCTCTCACCAAGGAGTCTTGCACAACTTTGGACTCTTTATTCTGGTATTTTGTTTTGCATCCCCTTTATTTTGGCTATTTTAAACTGTGTTTTCTCTGTGTAGTGATATTTTTATGGATAAGCTGTGCGTTATTTTGATTAGCGCCAGTGAAACTGGCTTCAGCCTACAAAACTGGTCTGGTAACCTTTCTTCACCTTGGAAAGAGTAGGAAACAGCTCTGCCAAAAAAAAAAAAGGATTTTTCTTTCATCTGCCGACAGTTGACCAGGATGGATGCTCAGCTATTTGATAAATATATACGTACTATTTTAATGCACTCCTACAGAATCTGCAGCTACAATTAACTATACATTTTATATTAACTTATTTGGAAAAGCAGTTCTATGAAGCTGTGCAAAATGAGATTTTTGCTGTCCCAAAAGCTGGAGAAAAAAAAAAGTGTCTCAGAGGGAGAGTGACTTGTCAGCAACTCATCCAGAGTTTCTGAAATGTGATTTAGGGTTGAGGGCAGCATTTAATCAGTCACTCTTGGCAGCTTTCCTTCTCCCACAGAAAGACTTCTTTCCTTCCTTCCTTGCTCAGTTGTCCTTCCCCTTCCTAATCCTTTTATTAAAGGGAAAAACATGATTTTTCCCCTCTAAATCCCTTCCAGGTAGCGTCGTCTTTATTTTCTTGCTCTTGCTCAAGGCTGTCAGTAAGTTCATGCACAAAGTTACTTAGGTGTAAATCACACTGATTTAAGGTAAGTGGACATGGAGGGTTCCAGGCAAGACAAGAAGAAAAATATATGCTCAGATGATTATTGAGGTGATGTAAGAGGGATGCCATAACTTTTATGTCCAACTACAGAGAAGTAGAGAATGCTTTTTGGTGGAGCTGGAAAAGAGAAGAGCATATGGTAGGAAAAGGAGAAGAAAACAGTCCTGCTGCTTTTGAAGCTGCCAGTAAGGAGAACAAGACACAGGAAAGACAAGATAGCACAAAAAACTCTCACAAGAGGGCTACCTGAGAGACTGTAGAAACATCAGTAATAAAGCACATTGATTTCCCTCTCTGGTGAAATAAGTGGCAAAAAGTGAAATGTTTTCCATGGATCAACAGAGTAACCTGCAGTTGTAGAGTAACCCTCCCTTTGATAAAGTAATATAGATCTGTGTTGTGTATGTGCATGCGCGCACACACAGAGTTTGCAATTACTTCCTGTTACTGATGCTATACAAGCAATTTTATTTTGGGCGGGGGTGTGTGCCTTTGAGTCAGTGTTGACTCCTGGCGACTGCATGGACAAGTCCTTGCAGTTTTCTTGGCAAGTGGTTTGGGGAGTGGTTTGCCATTGCCTGCTTCCTAGGGCTGAGAGAGAGAGAGAGACTGGCCCAAGGTCACCCAGCTGGCTTTGTGCTTAAGGCAGGACTAGAGCTAACAGTGTTAGTTGGTGTTGGAGGAAAATTCTGAGAGTGCCTTGGACTGCAAGAAGATCAAACCAGTCCATACTCCAGGAAATAAAGACAGACTGCTCACTTGAGGGAATGATATTAAAGGCAAAACTGAAGTACTTTGGCCACATAATGAGAAGACAGGGTACCCTGGAGAAGATGCTGATGCTAGGGAAAGTGGAAGGCAAAAGGAAGAGGGGCCGACCAAGGGCAAGATGGATGGATGATATTATGGAGGTGATGGACTCGACCATGGGGGAGCTGGGGATGGTGACGGCCGACAGGAAGCTCTGGCGTGGGCTGGTCCATGAAGTCACGAAGCGTTGGAAGCGACTGAACAAATAAACAACAAAATGCTAACAGCCTCCAGGTTTCTAGCTTGGTGCCTTAACCACTACACCAAACTGACTCATACAAGCAATAAATGACACCAACTCCTCTTAGAAAATGCTAGAGCTTCACTTATATAGTCTTAAAAACACTGTTAACTTCTTATATAGTTGCAGTACTACACCCTGGCATGTAATCCAGAGAGACACTATACAGAACTGTGTCATATTCTTTAACATGTCCATTCAGAAATTGCATTGTCAAATACCTGTGTGGAGCAGTGATGTCTTTTGTGTCAGAGACAAGGCCTATGGTATATATTATGTTCGGAACTCCATTGTTCTGCTTCCTGACATAGTTTACTTACTAGTACCTCAGTAGCCTATTATAATAGGTTTGCAAGGTGTTGAAGGTAAAATTGGTCATATCCAAGCTAAATGCTATAATTATTGAGTTTATGGGAATGCCATTTGGTTAGAATTTACCGTATATCAGTTTTTAATTACTGCCACCCAAGGAATTGGACAAGACATTGTGGAGGTTAGTTCAATTATTTGTGCTTCAGACCTTTATCTTTTGTGACTGAAGATGTGTTAGATCTAATGGGCTGGGTCCAGAGAATAATCAGTGCCTATTTTATTAATGAGTTATTGTATACCTACCACCTTGAACTAGATGGTGCTGCAATCTCTCTTGAAAAGGCCCTCACTGGAGATTTTGGATAATTACCATGCAGTTGAAAGTATTTCTTTTTCGGGGGAAGAGGTTAGGGTGTTAGTTAATTGCAAGCGTTCTTGAAAGAAATTGATTGTCCTGAACTGTTGCAATCTGTATATAATAAGCAAACACCCTTGCTTTATGATCTTTACCAAGAAACAGAAGTGCTACCATGCTGATTCTGCTAGATCTCTGTGACCTTTATCCATATTGATCAGGGTCAATTGCTAGAATGGCTTGGTTGGTTAAGAACCAGAGGCACTTTATTATGGTGGTTCTCTCCCACAGAAGTGGGAGTTTTATATTTGGTCCCTTGGTGCTTGCATTGTGTGATACAATAGGTTATATTCTCCATTGTTCAATATATACACGAAGCTGCTTGGATCAGTCACCTGGAGATTTTCTGTTGCTCCTTTCTACCTGGATTAGGAAAGACTATCTACATGCCTAACAGTTGCATGGAGACACTATTGGATTGGATATGGGCCAGTAAACTCAAGCTGAATCCAGATAAGATGGAAGTATTGTGAATAGGTGGACACGAGGCTTAAGAATTATGCAGATGGATTGTTTTGAATAATGTAGTTCTTCTCACCAGAAGAATGAATGCATAGCTTGGGAGTTTATTCCTGTCAGGGAGATAACTGGTGAAGAAGGAAGGGGCTCCCTCCAGGGGGATAAACACATGCGCAATACTGAATCGCTTTGCTTCCCTCGCAAGAGGCTGAAGAAGGCACCGACCTAATTTCTTGGGCCTTTTCTCTGAGCATTACTAGTTCATTTTAGTTTAGCTGGATTCTGTCTAGCAGAGTAAAACAATAAAACACTAGAGCCTGTACACCAAGTCTCAGCGTGTTCCTTCACTTGAAGTCAGGACAATTCCAAACTATTGCTTAATGCAAAAGTGATCTCAGTGGTTAGGAAGCCCAGGATATCTGTAGTACCCCAAAATGTGGTAAAAAGGCACTGCCCTTTCTCTCAACCACCAGTAATTTGTATGCTGTTATGAGAATAAACATATCCAATAGAAGAGAATATATGTAGTTCAGTGTTGACCTGTGGAGTTCTTGGTGCTCTCTGAGCTTGGTTGTTTGCTTGCAGATGTTTCATAACTCAACTCGGTAGCATCATCATGATGTTTCTTGGATGTTTTAATGTTCATTACCCAATTAGATAACAACAACATGATGATGTTACCTGGTTTGGTTATGAAATGTCTGCAAGCAAACAAGCAAGCTCAGAGAGCACCAAGGACTCCACAATAAACATATTTTATTTTAGTATTGATAGGGAATAAGGTATTTTATTTCTAAACACAATGGACAGTTTGATTCCTTGCACCATAATTCTCCTCAAGTTTCAAGTTAATTGGTGACAAGGATTGATATTCCATTAATGGACATAAAAACATGAAGCTAACTCTTAATCTAAAGACACAAGCATGTTTGTTTCCTTAATATTCCTTGGTGTTAATAACTTCCTCAATTGAATTAAAGATCTAAGTGCACTGTGTGGTCTCTGCCAGTGTGATAAAGCATGATCTAATATATAAATATAGATAAAACAGAGGTCTTTTTTTCCACCCAGCACTCTAATTTCTGCAGAAGAAAGTAATTCTGTTAGCTATAATTAAATCCATGTATCTTGTCAAGTTGCTTTTCAGGTTCTAAATCATACTTCTACAGGAAAAAAGATAAAAAGGAAGTTAGTAGAGTAACATCTGGTCTTGAAAAATGTTTGAGACTTCCTCAGACTATTGAAAGGGTCTGTGTAATGGTATGTTCTTCAGTGCCTTCCCTGTTATTCCCACACCTTCAGAGGTAAAGTCTCTGAGTTGAGTTTGACTCCCGGTGACTTCTTGAACACATCCATGCAATTTTCTTGATAACAGTATGGAAGTGGTTTGCCACTCTACTCTTCCAAGATGCTTTTCAATTTCCCAGTCTAGCTAATAGCCCTGATATTCCCTGGTGGTCTCCCATCCAAGTACTAACTAGACCCAACCCTGCTTATTTTCTAAGCCTAAACAAGGACAGCTAGGAACTACCACTTTACGGGTTGCCAGTTAAATTTGGGCCTTCCCAGAATTAAAACATTGTAAAGAAGCAATCTAGTACACTCACATAGAACATATTGCATTGTGCAATACAATAGGTTATATTCTTTCCCCTCCATTATTCAATATGTACATGAAGCTGCTTGGATCAGTCATCTGGAGATTTGTAAGTATGCAGAAGTCATTCAGCTCTGTTGCTCCTTTCTACCTGGATTAGGATAGACTATCTACATGCCTAACAGTTGCAAAGTCACCAAGGGCCAAGCAAGACAGATTTTGTCAGACTTTTCAAAATCTTGTGTTTACTAAGTCATAATCTGAAGACCCCCCTCCATGGATCACTGCTTTGTCGTGGCAAAGGGGCTTGCGTAACTCAATGAAGTCAGGTCAAGACGGACAGGTCATGATGGAGAGTTCTGACAAAACGTGGTCCACTGGAGGAGGGAATGGCAAACCACTCCAGTATCCTTGCCAAGAAAACCCATGGACAGTATCAAAAGGCTAAAAGATATGACGCCGGAAGATGAACCCCTCAGGTCGGAAGGTGTCCAAAATGCTACTGGGGAAGAGCGGAGGGCAATTCCGAGTAGCTCCAGAAAGAGTGAAGCGGCTGGGCCAAAGCCGAAAGGACGCTCAGTTGTGGATGTGTCTGGAAGTGGAAGGAAAGTCCGATGCTGTAAAGAACAATATTGCATAGGAACCTGGAATGTAAGATCTATGAATCAAGGTAAGCTGGATGTGGTCAAACACGAGATGACAAGATTGAACATCGACATCTTGGGAATCAGCAAACTAAAATGGACAGGAATGGGCGAATTTAATTCAGGAGACCATTATATATACTACTGTGGGCAAGAATCCCTTAGAAGAAATGGAGTAGCTCTCATAGTCAATAAAAGAGTGGGAAAGGCAGTACTGGGGTACAACCTTAAAAACGACATAATGCTTTCAGTTCGAATCCAAGGCAAACCATTCAACATCACAGTAATCCAAGTCTATGCCCCAACTACTGATGCCGAAGAAGCTGAAGTTGACCGGTTCTATGAAGACCTACAACACCTTCTAGAACTAACACCAAAAAAAAGATGTCCTTTTCATCATAGGGGACTGGAATGCTAAAGTAGGAAGTCAAAAATAACTGGAATAACAGGCCAGTTCGGCCTCGGAGTACAAAATTAAGCAGGGCAAAGGCTAATAGAGTTTTGTCAAGAGAACACGCTGGTCATAGCAAACACTCTTTCCCAACAACACAAGAGACGACTCTACACATGGACATCACCAGTTGGTCAATACCGAAATCAGATTGATTATATACTTTGCAGCCAAAGATGGAGAAGCTCTATACAATCAGCAAAAACAAGACCTGGAGCTGACTGTGGCTCAGATCATGAGCTTCTTATCGCAAAATTTAGGCTTAAATTGAAGAACGTAGGGAAAACCACTAGACCACTCAGGTATGACCTAAATCATACCCCTTATGAATATACAGTGGAGGTGAGGAATAGATTTAAAGGATTAGACCTGGTAGACAGAGTGCCTGAAGAACTATGGATGGAGGTTCGTAACATTGTACAGGAGGCAGCAACTAAAACCATCCCAAAGAAAAAGAAATGCAAGAAAGCAAAGTGGCTGACTGATGAAGCTTTACAAATAGCTGAGGAAAGAAGGGAAGCAAAAGGCAAGGGAGAAAGGGAAAGATATAACCAACTGAATGCAGATTTCCAGAGAATAGCAAGGAGAGGTAAGAAGGCCTTCTTAAATGAACAATGCAAAGAAATCGAGGAAAACAATAGAATGGAGAACACTAGAGATCTCTTCAAGAAAATTGGAGATATCAAGGGAACGTTTTTGTGCAAAGATGGGCGTGATAAAGGACAAAAAAGGCAGGGACCTAACAGAAGCAGAAGAGATTAAGAAGAGGTGGCAAGAATACACAGAAGAACTATACAAGAAAGATCTTAATATCCCTGATAAATACGATGGTGTGGTCACTGACCTTGAGCCGGACATCCTAGAGAGTGAAGTCAAGTGGGCCTTAGGAAGCATTACTAACAACAAAGCTAGCGGAGAAGACAGTATCCCAGCTGAGCTATTTAAAATCCTAAAAGATGATGCTGTTAAAGTGCTGCACTCAATATGCCAACGAATTTGGAAAACTCAACAGTGGCCACAGGATTGGAAAAGGTCAGTTTACGTTCCAATTCCGAAGAAAGGCAATGCCAAAGAATGTTCAAACTACCGTACAATTGCGCTCATTTCACATGCTAGCAAGGTTATGCTCAAAATCCTACAAGCTAGGCTTCAGCAGTATGTGAACCGAGAACTACCAGAAGTGCAAGCTGGGTTTCGAAGAGGCAGAGGAACTAGAGATCAGATTGCCAACATTCGCTGGATCATGGAAAAAGCAAGAGAGTTCCAGAAAAACATCTACTTCTGCTTCATTGACTACGCTAAAGCCTTTGATTGTCTGGATCACAACAAACTGTGGCAAATTCTTAAAGAGATGGGAGTACCAGACCACCTTACCTGTCTCCTGAGAAACCTGTATGCGGGTCAAGAAGCAACAGTTAGAACCGGACATGGAACAACCGACTGGTTCAAAATTGGGAAAAGAGTACGACAAGGCTGTATATTATCACCCTGCTTATTTAACTTATATGCAGAGTACATCATGAGAAATGCCGGGGTGGATGAATCACAAGCCGGAGTTAAGATTGCCGGGAGAAATATCAACAACCTCAGATATGCAGACGATACCACCCTAATGGCAGAAAGTGAAGAGGAACTAAAGAGCCTCTTGAGGGTGAAAGAGGAGAGTGCAAAAGCTGGCTTGAAACTCAACATTGAAAAAACTCAGATCATGGCATCTGGTCCCATCACTTCCTGGCAAATAGAAGGGGAAGAAATGGAAGCAGTGACAGATTTTATTTTCTTGGGCTCCAAGATCACCGCAGACAGTGACTGCAGCCATGAAATTAAAAGACATTTGCTCCTTGGGAGGAAAGCTATGGCAAACCTAGACAGCATATTAAAAAGCAGAGACATCACCTTGCCGACAAAGGTCCGTATAGTTAAAGCTATGGTTTTCCCAGTAGTAATGTATGGCTGTGAGAGTTGGACCATAAGGAAGGCTGAGAGCCGAAGAATTGATGCTTTCGAACTGTGGTGCTGGAGAAGATTCTTGAGAGTCCCTTGGACTGCAAGGAGGTCAAACCAGTCAATCCTAAAGGATGAGCAGTCAGTCAACCCTGACTGCTCATTGGAAGGACAGATGCTGAAGCTGAAGCTCAAATACTTTGGCCACCTAATGCGAAGAGAGGGCTCACTGGAAAAGACCCTGATGCTGGGAAAGACTGAAGGCAAAAGGAGAAGGGGACGGCAGAGGATGAGATGGTTAGATAGCATCACCGATGTAATGAACATGAATTTGAGTAAACTCCGGGTGACAGTGGAGGACAGGAAGGCCTGGCGTGCTATGGTCCATGAAGTCACGAAGAGTCGGACACGACTAAACGACTGAACAACAACAACAAATCTGAAGACCATCTGGAAGCTACAGCTGATCCAAAATGCAGTAGTGCAAGCACTAGCAGGCGTTTCCATTTAATTAATTAATTAATTAATTAATTAATTTTTATCCCACCTTTATTATTTTTATAAATAACTCAAGGTGGCGAACATACCTAATACTCCTTCCTCCTCCTATTTTACCCACAACAACAACCCTGTGAGGTGAATTGGGCTGAGAGTGAGTGACTGGCCCAAGGTCACCCAGCCGGCTTTCATGCCTAAGGCGGGACTAGAACTCTCAGTCTCCTGGTTTCTAGCCCAGCACCTTAAGCACTAGACCAAACTGGCTCTCAATTAATTAGCTCAAGTTTTAATATAATCTTTCCAACTTTTTCAGGAATGGAATGTCCAAATAACTTTATTTATTTATTTATTTATTTATTTATTTATTTATTTATTAACTAACTAACTAACTAACTAACTAACTAACTAACTATCCTGCCTTTATTATTTTTATAAATAATTCAAGGCGGCAAACATACCTAATACTGTATTGTCGAAGGCTTTCACGGCCAGAGTTTGATGGTTGTTGTGGGTCTTCCGGGCTGTGTGGCCGTGTTTTGGAAGTTGTGGTTCCTTTAAGTTCCTAAAGGTTCCTAAAGGAACCACAACTTCCAGAACACGGCCACACAGCCCGGAAGACCCACAACAACCATACCTAATACTCCTTCCTCCTCCTATTTTCCCCACAACAGCAACCCTGTGAGGTGAGTTGGGCTGAGAGTGTGTGACTGGCCCAAGGTCACCCAGCCGGCTTTCATGCCTAAGGCGGGACTAGAACTCACAGTCTCCTGGTTTCTAGCCCAGCACCTTAACCACTAGACCAAACTGGCTCTTATGCCCATGTGTCATTGCTGTTACATGAGCTGCATTGGTTAACTGTTAGCTTCCGGGTGCAATTCAAGGTGCTGGTTGTTACCCATCAAGCCTTTCATGGTATAGGGCCTGGTCATTTGAGGGACTGCCTGTCTCCAGTGTTTTTTGTCTGTTCTCCAGGTCCCATCAATTAAATGATGTCATCTTATGGGACCGAGGAAGTGTACCTTTTCTGTCACAGCCCCTGCCCTCTAGAACAGCATCCCTCAGAGATACACACAGATCCTATTCTCCTTGGTTTCCAGAAGTCTCTTAAGACCTGGCTCTGTTCTCAAGCCTGGGGTTAGGGTGACTATGGAGCCCTTGTTTAGTTTTTCTTGCTTATTGAGGTGTTTTTCTTGGTTATTGAAGTGTTGTTTCGGTCCAGGCAGTCATGTGGTTTTTAGTTGTGTTTTTACCATATGTATTGGACTTATTGTACACTGTCCAGAGTTTTCTTGGAGTTCGGTGGCCTTAACAAATCCAATAAAATACATAATTTGATTTAATTTTGCCTTAGCTGAACGTTTGACTTCAGCCTCTGTGGAGTTTATGGTAGAGGTAGGAAATAGGAAGGCCTTTTGTGACCACAGGCAAGTTGAGAGACTGAGTTGCAACCCCTGCCACTGAAGTAATTGCTACTTCTGGCCTATTGTTTATCAGTAGGTGTCTATGTGTGGAGGGAGAAGGGCAGCTAGTTTGCTTGATGGAAACAGTAGCTTTAATATTTGTTTGTTTGATATAGCTTTAATAAGCTATAATATGCTTTCTAAGTATGTAAGAGTGTCTTGAATGTCCAAACACCTACATGCTGCCATTGTTGCTTTTAAAGTTGAAATATGAGCTTTATCAATTACTGTGCATATACGTCCAGATCTAAGATTTTTCTCATGTATCTAATCCTACTGTAAATGTTACATTGCTATTGCAATTGGCAAATAGATTTTTTGAGGGTGCTTTCCTCCCTCCTTACTAGTGTAGTGTGGATCTGGGGTGAATGATCCCCGGGTTACAAGAAAAAAAAAGATTATATAGTAGTCTACAGTCCTAAACTCAAAGTAAACTACTTTGAGAATTATTTTAATGGGAAAAAGTATAGAAATATTTTACACGCATACATACATTTGATGAGGACAGCCCTTTTCTGCCTGTTTTTGATCAGTCCCTGTCTTGCTCATTCTTCAACTGAAGGTCAGCTGTTCTCTAGTGTAGAGAACGTCTGGTTCTACAGTACTGTTACAAAGAGTGAGGTAAGTGCCTTTGGTATGGAATATGTGGAGGAGCAGGAAATGGTGGCAAGGAATTATTGAACAGAACTATGTGTGCCACATGACCTGGCCTGTGTAGCCCAAATTGTTTTATCAGTATGAAGAAATTATTCATCTGTCAGTCCAGTTAACTTCTGTAGCATTTTTATTGGTGAAATCATCGTCTCGTTTGTCTCAGGCAATGCAAAATGAATCTAGAGGTTAGGTAAACTTTGTGCCCACCTACACTTAAAGCACCTGCAAATACCTCTCTTGGGGCTTATCAGGATTATGTTCACCTGACTTGAATTTTCTTCTTAGTTTCTCCCCCCCCCCCAAGGATGATTGTGTGGGAAAGCTAACATGCTACAATGCAACACAATAGTTTCTAGCATGCTCTTTATAAAGATGCATCTGGGGCCCATATAAGCCCTATAAATATTCTTTAAAAAATATTAAATGGCAAGTGGCTACAGCTATATGGAATGGTAGAATTCATCCAGAGGAGCTTGAGCAGATAGGGAAGGGACCGTTCTCATTGCCTTGTCTTCCTTTTTTTTATTTAAAGTTTATTGATTTTCAGAGTATAGATAAAATACAAAATAGAAACTACAGAAAAGCATGAAAATAGAACTAAAAGAAAAAAAAACTATAAGATGCAAATAGACAGAAAAACAAAGACGAAAAAGTGACTTCTGACTTTCTCCAATACAGATATAAATTTACAAAGATAATCTCTTACCAATGATTAAACCATAGTAACATTTCTATTAAAATAAACCAATTAATCATTAAAACCCAAAATCAAAACATCATTTTTTTCTACCACAAGCAAGTACTCCAGAAGTGGTTGCCAAACAGCTCATTGCCTTGTCTTCCGATAAACGGGTGTTTTGTGATTTGGCAGGCAACTCTATGGCAGCTTTTTTGTGAGAGCACCTACAACATACTCTCAACATTTCAAATGCACCGCCAATCCCCCAAAATTGCCTTTTCTTTCAAAGTGTCAGACCATTGTCCATTTAGTGTAGTACTGCCTAGTGTAACTGGCAGTAACTCTTCAAGACATTTCCCATCTCCACTACAGGATTTTCCCAGAGATGGTACCCAATTTCTTTTTAGCTAGTTTTTC
Source organism: Charina bottae (assembly GCA_023362775.1). Lineage (NCBI taxonomy): Eukaryota > Metazoa > Chordata > Lepidosauria > Squamata > Charinaidae > Charina > Charina bottae. The sequence continues at coordinate 72,700,813 of JALMGJ010000001.1, read as the reverse complement.
AATAATTGTATGCTGAGATTTTCTGCATACAACACTGCTGCTCACCAGAGATTGATTGATCATTTATTTATTTGTTTATTTTCTATCCCGCCTTTATTATTTTCATAAATAACTCAAGGCGGCCAACATAGCTAATACACTTTCCTCCTCCTCTTTTCCCCACAACAACAACCCTGTGAGGTGAGTTGGGCTGAGAGAGAGGGACTGGCCCAGCTAACTATTCAGCCAACAAGTATTTTATTTGGTGTGCAGGTCTTTGAATTTGCTTGCAATGTTGTTTTTGACCTTCAAGTGGGAAATATACTATGAGTCTTCATTCAGATTTTATTCAAAAAAAAAAGAATTCATAGGGCACCTTAAGACATATCATTTTTTGAAGGAGATATTGCTTGCTGGTAGAATAATGCTGCCTTCCTACCTGACTGTGACCCACCGGTAAAACTGTTAATGTTCTATGACAGGGTTCTGGAGGTAATTTAATTTAATTTAATTTAATTTAATTTAATTTAATTTAATTTAATTTAATTTAATTTAATTTTTAATTTAATTTAATTTAATTTAATTTAATTTAATTTATTAATTTATTATTTTATATTATTTTATTTTATTTTTTTATTTTATTTTATTTTATTTTATTATTTTATTATTTTATTTTATTATTTTATTTTATTTTATTTTTTATTTTATTTTATTTTATTATTTATTTTATTTTTTATTTTATTTTATTTTATTTTATTTTATTTTATTATTTTATTTTATTTATTTTATTTATTTTATTTTATTTTATTTTATTTTATTTTATTTTATTTTATTTTATTTTTTATTTTATTTTTTTATTTTATTTTTTTATTTTATTATTTTATTTTATTCATGTGACTGTGGGGGCGCTGCAACAGCTTGAACTTCGAGTACCATAGGTGCCTTCATTCAGCACTGTTGTAACTTTGAACAGTCGCTGAACGAATGGTCATAACTCGAGGAGTACCTGTACTCTTCTAGGGTGACTGAGTTACTATTACACTGGTTTAGGTCTATGGTGCACTTACAGGTATGTTTTATAGATAGGATGTGATTTAGTTTTCCTCTAGAGCTTGACTGTTTTGTAAAGTGCAGATATAGAAAACTTTATGTTTTACTGAGGCCATGGGTATGGTGAAGAAAACCTCTCTGAATATACGTATTAACAGTTGTGGGCAGATTGGAAATATCTTAAGCAGTAGTGTATCTGAACTTGAAGTTTGAAACATACGAAATGGGTATAATCTCCTTAAATCTGTGTAGAACTTTCCCCTCTCCCACACTCCTCCACCCCCCAGCCACCCATCCAAACAAGAAATGCTATTTTTATCTTGTTTCATCCAACATTCTTCAAGTGGAGCCTTGTAGAGTGTTGGAACACTACCATCTCCAGTGGCCATGTTAGCCCAGGATTATGGGAATTATAGTCCAGTGCATTTGCAGGTCCATATTGGGGAAGGATGCATTAGATAGTCAAATGTCCAATCTTTCTCCTATAATCCCTTCTGATTTTTTATTTTCAAGACAGAGTGGACGATTTTTAATCCTTCTGCTATTAGAAACCTCCTGATTTGCCACACCTAACAGATGGAAATGTTCATCTCCATATAATGGAAACCTTCAATTATGGACTATTTGCAAATCAAGTATTTATTAGAACATGATGTAGCTGAGTAGCCATTATATGCATGCAAAACTCATAACACATCAACGCTACTTCATAAAATTCTGCAAGCTGTATTGAGGCAGGCAACATAGTGCCACATAGTTACTGTTATTTTGGGCATGCACATCAGATGCTAAGTGTACACCTAAAATAGAACACAAATTTAATCTGTGTATGTTTTGTTGGTGCATACTGTTCAGGGAAGTTTGGTTGTAACTCCTTGGTGTTGCTTGATTTTAAACAATATTTGATAGGAAACTTGAGTTTCATTTTATATGTAGAAAAGGGCATTTCTTAGCAAGTGCTAAACCTCCCTGAAGAGTTAGAACTACAAACACCTTGTAGTTTTGATGTCCTTTCATCCCTGCAAAACCATATGGATGGTTTTAATTTGTTTGAAAATAGCCCCCCCCTCCAGTTGTAATATATTTACAACCGCCCAGAGTCCCCTGATTCGGGAGATGGGCGGGGATAAATTTAAATAATATATATATATATATATATATATATATATATATATATATATATATATATCTATCTATCTATCTTGGGGTCATTTGAGGTTATTTCCTGTTTTTATTATTTAGGTTACTACTCTCAGTAGAAAGTTGAGGGCTGAGGTTTTGTGCAATATTTTATAGAGAGTGCACAAATTATTAGTGTTATGTTTTACTACTGGCAAAGAGCCAGCCCAGGTGACATAAGAGTTTTCCTTACCCAAGAAACTAGATAAGGAATTAAGCCATCTCCTGGCTGAGTTAGCACAGTACGATCATCATAGCTCTACGAATTAGAAAAGGCGAGTATTTTGTTATAAATGTTCTCAACTGTTATTTATCAACTTGCCTGTCTGTGATGGCTTTGTTAATGCATTGTTTTGTTTTATGCTGATTTCTTGAACTACTGACACTGATCTGCTACTAATGTTAACTGCAAAGCAAGACAAAATGAACTTGACAATGCAGAGCTGCTCTTTGACAGAGATGCTGCACTGATTTGCAGGAGGCCATGCTGAACGCAAGTGTGAGCCATTGCAACGTTGGTGTATGCTGTCAACTAGAAATAACCACAGAGGCAGCAGCTTTTTACCCAGACTCTGACAGGAGCATATGTTTCAGTGAGAGGAAGAGTGGTGACAGATGTCAAAAGATTGCAGTGGAGATATTTGTTTTCTGAGGCTCTGGTGTGTTTCCATGAAGAAATGATGCTGTGTATTGAGAGGGCAAATGTGCCATATAGTATAGCATCTTGAAAGAGAATGTTGTTTCCACCTAGTCATTCTGATCTAATGGAAGAGTGTCTTTTATACAGCTTCTGAGAATCATGAATCACCTGAATTGTTAGAAAGAGGTGCCTCTTTATGGAATAGCATTCTGTTTTATATCTTGGACCTGCTCCTAGATTGCCTATGTGTTGCATTTTTTAAAACAATATGGGTAATGGGATTGGAAAAGACCTATTTTTCTTTGCCATTAGATCCTAGAGATTCACTGCTATATTAGGTAACATTGAACTATGTGGATCAGTTATTTTCTTTTGAGATCTCTTGGTCATATCCATATTTTGGGAAGTTTCCTATTTCTTTTTGGTGTTCATATAAAAATACTACAGCAAGCTGTTTTTCTCTCACACCTTACAGTGTAACTGTAGTATTACTGTTTAGCCATTCCAAGTCCTTTCAGATTAGGACAGGCTATAAATACTGAGACATACATACATACATACTGTGACAGGGAAAAGCTCTTTTTGGAGATATGTTCAGTGTCAGATTTAAGGATATCTGAGTCTAATAAACACCAATCCGATACAGAAACTGGACAACCAGGTCAAAAGAATCCTCAACGACTTAACCAAGAAAGGTCAAATCACTAAAGAAGAACAGAGGTGGATGAAAAGCAGGGGACCCATCATCCCACGCTTCTATGGACGCCCCAAAATACACAAGCCCGACATACCACTCTGTCCAATTGTATCATTACCAGGGACCCCCACATACAACATAGCTAAAGAACTTACAAGAAAACTTGGGCATCTCACAGAGGAGAGTGAATACTCTATCAACTCCCCACTACAGTGCCTCCAGAAAATCAAAGACCTAAAAATAGATGAAGATGAAATTATGGTGTCATTTGATGTCACTGCACTCTTTACATCCATAGACCAAGCACTAGCGATTGAATCCATGGCAGCAGTTCCACGTAACACACCTAACTAGATATACCAAGATCAAAATACCCAGAATCATGGACCTCATCAACCTCTGCATCACCACTTACTTTCAGTTTGATGGACAAATATACCAACAAATCAAAGGATCACCACTCTCAGGACTCATAGCAGAGATAGTAATGCAACGTCTAGAAAGGATAGCACTCCCACGCATACAACCCAAAGTATGGATCCGGTATGTAGATGACACCTTCGTCATAATAAAAAAGGATCAACTGGAGGAAACACATGAAACCATCAACAACATCTTCAAAGGAATAAAATTCACAAGGGAAGAAGAAAACAACAACACACTACCCTTCTTGGACATCCTCATCAGTAGAGGAAATGATGGCATTCTAGAAACACAAGTCTACCGGAAATCTACCCACACTAACCAAGTGCTCCACTACCAAAGCAATAACCCAACCTCTCACAAGAGGAGCTGTGCAAGAACAATATTCAGACGAGCACAAACGCACTGCTTCAACCCAGAACACCAGAAAAGGGAAATAGACCACTTATATAGCAACTTCCAGCAAAATGGATACCCACGCAACTTTATCAAAAAGTGCCTGACCAATCAACCCACCACAGCAAAACCAACAGAAACTATGAAAAGGATTACACTGCCATATATCAGAAACATCTCAGAAACTACTAATAGACTGTTACATCCACACGGCATCACCGTGGCACACAAACCAACCAAAACCCTTCAGAACATTGTAAGTAAACCAAAAGACCCAGTAGCCCAAGAAGAAAAAACAGGAGTTATCTACAACATACAGTGTAAGGACAGACTGGCAGAAGACTAGCAGAACGCATCCACGAACACCAACTAGCAGTCAGAAGACACGATGAAAACTCCTTAATCTCACAACACATGGACAGACTTAACCATGCTTTCAACTGGGAATCTGTGAGCATCTTAAACCAAGCCAAATCCAAAAATGCTAGAGAATTCCTGGAAGCTTGGCACTCAGACAAAGCAGCCATCAACAGACACATAGAGGTAAACAACATTTACATGCCATTCATAAGAGACAATAGAAAAGACAAAAGACCAGAATGCCTCCTTGCCAGCAATCAACAACCAGATAGGCAAAGATTAACAGCAAGATTAGCACCAGAGGAGCAATCAAACAACACAATATACCCTAATCAAGGAACTATTAACTCAGTCAATCAACCAAGCAGCAAACAACAACCCAATCAAGGTACTACCAAGGAGAGTACAACACCCCCACCAACACAGGCAGGACAAGCCAGGGTATATAAACAGAGAGCAAGTCCCACTCCCTTTTCGCACTGAAGATGTTGCCTAGCCTGGCAATGAAACGTCTGCAAGAAAACAACAAGGCTCAGAGAGCACCAAGGACTCCACATATCTGAGTCTACTCAGAGTCTGTTTATGAAGTCCTGTCTGAAAAACTGTAAATAAAGGTGAATTCTCCATGTTTAGATATGACATAGCATGTTATCCTTAGGGTTATAGTGTGGCATTTTGCAAAGCAACATGTGCTCTTGCTTCTGCCTTCTAAAATCAGTCTGGCTTGTTTAGCAGTTCTCTACTCTTCTGGGTATAATTCCAAGTGGTGGTATTGACTTACAAAAAAATGTAAGTGGATTATAGTCAGGGTGCTATAAGGATAATCTCTTCCCATTAGTTTATTGGGTTTATCCTAAGATGATCTTTAAGTGTCCCCATTTTCAAAAGTGAGACAGAGGCTTATCAGATATAAGACCTTCTTGGTGGTGGCCCCACAATGTAAAATAGTTATCCTAGTTCTTGCATCCATTCTTTCTTTGTTTCCAAAATTGTTGTATTTGAAAGAGCTTTTAATAACTAAAGGCTAAAATTAAGACTAAAAAGCTAATGAATAAAGCTAAAATTGTTGTATTTGAAAGAGCTTTTAATAACAGGTTCCTGAGGTTCTATTACATGTTTTGGGATTTAGGCATCTGTCTTTATGTGCATGGAAGGAGGGAATGAAGAAAGAGAAGGATATTTTTGTAAGCTTTTAAAAAAAGTTTCTAATACTGTGATTCTTCCTGATTTGTAGACAAATTATAGAATAATAGCACTGAAATCTTTACATATTTAGTCTTCTCACACAATTTCAGCCATTTTTAAAATGACGGTTACTACTATCAGGGGCATTTCAATTTGCTGATGCCTACCTAAGATGTCGAGGTGTAATTGATTCATTTAATCTTTCAGTGTGTTGAGCTTTCCCATGTTCATGCTTCTTACATTTCATGTTCCTGCTGTAATTCTGTCTTTGCAGCTTCAGATGTTCTTTTTCTGTATGGTAACACCAGCAACTAGCTGTCCTGAAGTCTTTAATCTAGTCACGTCATAAACACTATTTGTATTCTGAAAGATCTTCTGCTCTTCCTTAGTAGCATGTTGAATGCCACCCACCTGAGGGGCCCATCGTTTGTCACTATATCATCAATCACTTTATATTGTCTATCCATGTGGTTTTCTTGGTAAAATATAGAAGTGATTTAACATCACCTTCTTCATGCAATATCAAATGATGCCTTTGCTGTTGTCACTAAAGTGACTCTTTGCCTTCAGCATCTTCTGTATTGTTACTGCCCAACATAGGTGCCTGCTTGGTTTAGCTGGGCAGCTGGAATGACCTTCATGCCTTGAGTGACCCTGCTGGGAATAAATACTCCTGGCATACACTCCCAATGTTCTCCACTCATTCCTCCCAGGAACATCCCCCTGCCGTGATGAGGCAGCACAGCAGGACTCGGGGTGGGTGGGTGTCATTTTTAATTTGTTTTTAATTAATAGAAATGGAAGTGGGAATGCTCAAAGCAAAACAGTAAACAAAAGAATCACTTTTATTTACTTAGGCATTATTAGAAATTAGAAACAGTTGGATGTATAGTGTTTCTTCCTAGAAAAAGGCAGAGATGAGTTGTGTGGGGAGTGGGGAGGAGGAAACATCCTGAAGGGCTGGAGGGAATAGCAAGGAGCAACTTCATATGTTTGCCTTCTGATAAATGGGAGGTTTTCACGACTGACCATATCCATCATAGGAATAATCAAACTCTCCTGTGTGAACAAAATATGTTCTTAAAATTTCAAATGTTCTTACTGGTCCCCAAAGTATAGGGGTCCTGCAGAATGAAGTCATTCTTCAGGGTCAGATTGGCATTTATTTGCTTCTTTTTCTTAGTTTGATAGCCAGATTCATGTTTCAGAATAATTGGCAGAGAAGAAGGAGGAAATTATATTGGTGGGTTGAAAAGGCTAAAAAACAATAGCCACAAGGGGAAAAATAAGGAAATAAGCTTTCCTTATTTAATTTATTTATACCTCCTTGAGGGTGTTTATGGTTTGGTGTGTACATGCCATGTCAGCTATTGTACTGTATTCTTCTCAGGTTTGACGGGGGTCTGTAAGAGAAGTTTATAACCCTCAAATCCCTTTTGGATAATTTTATTGCTTTATCCATCAATATTATTTTTGCATTTTATGTTACTATTTTAAAGTTTATATTAGATTGCTAATTTTAATCTCTTTTCTCTCTTGTCACACAGGTGTAGCCTGAGCAAGCATCAAATATTCTTTGCTTTTAATATTGTTTTTAGCTAAAATTCTTTGTATGTGTTTCTCCTAACTACCCTGATATTGGCAATTTAGTTTTGGATATTTGCATACTGATTCCCTTGTGCTGGTTAATGTCTGCAATAAAGTGTTTTAGTTTCAACTTATTCACATATTTGAAAGGTTTTCCTCACAACCATTAGCAATGGTGAAAATATTCTTTTCTAAGCAAGACATTTCTTAAGCAGGACATTTGTGCCACTTTGTGGCAGATGACCCCTCTCTCTCTCTTCCAAAATTGAAACATCCTCAGGAAAAAGCTGGCTAATAGCTCTGTTTAGGGTCTGAATAATGGTACAAAATCCTGTGAACACAAATAAAAGTCAATATAATGTAGATCTGTAAATGATGGATTTTTGAGATAAGTTGTTGAATTGCTTATGTATAGTTATATACTACAGTATTGTACAGTATTTTGTTTTGAGCAATATTTTTAGAAAAAAGATCTGGATATTCTTGTAGGCAATTTAATATACCTTATTATCTAGTTGTATATTTCTTGTCATAAGGAAGGGATGGGAAGAAAATAACATGCTTTTATGAATTTAGTGATCCTTGATTGGTATCTTCCAAGTGTTTAGAGTCAACGAGACAGAGTCTAACATATCTATAATCTGCCAGTTTCTTTCTTTCCTCCTTGTTTTGAAAGGGCAACAAAATGATGAAAGCCTCAAATAAGCTGTTCTGTGGTATGGAATTGTTCAAATTACAGAGGAAGCTAACAAAGGGAGACAGGAGTATTTAACGCAAAAATGGCATCAAGAAGGCAAATTGGGAGCGTTTTCTAGTATCTGCCCATTAATGCAAGAGCAAGAAGACAAAGTAAAATTGGGAGTTAGTGGATCCCAAATAAGTGAAATAATGACACACTATGCAGTGTCTTCGTTAGCAATTTTTTTTTTGCTGAGTTGTCACTGATGTCAAGGACTGAATAAGGATCAAAGTCTACATAGGCATTTCAGTTAATGCAAATAGGTTTTGTAACTCTACATGTAAGATATCTATAAGATAAAAAAAGAAAGTTAATTTTGAATTGGGAAGGTCCTGCCTTCAAATACTTTTCAAAGCTTTACTGGATAAATTAGGACCAGTCATCAGAACATCTGTATTATAGTCACTGTCCAGAATAGGACCAGTCATCATCTCTATGACTAATCTGCCTCAGAGAGTGGTTATGGAAGAAAATGATACAAACAAATAAAATTAAGGGCTTTGAATGAAGCATTCATGGCTGCTTGGTGATAACTTTATGTTTCAGGGGTTTGTCCTACAATTGGAACAAAAAGTTGTGGTGCAGTACAAATCTGGACTATTTAGATGGGAATTTGACTATTCCACAATTCTGCTGTAGCGCCAGTGGAAGCTTTTATCTATAGCTTTTATATATCCTCTTTCTAAAAATGACAAGTGATTCCCCCCCCCCACTTCTATTAGTTAGGTTCTATTGGAAACCATTGAACTCTCTGCCAAATGTTAAGTCTTCTGAACACAAGATACTAATTGAAAAACCATAAAACCCAGGCCAAACAGAGAAGCAAACAAGAACTTTGATTCTCTCTGAACAAAATTTAGGACTCCTTGGCTTCCCATAAAGGTAAAGGTTCCCCCCACACATTTGCGCAGTCGTGTCCGACTCTAGGGGCCGGTGCTCATCTCCGTTTGTTAGCCGAAGAGCCAGCGTTGTCCGAAGACGCTTCCACGGTCATGTGGCCACATGACATGCGCGGAACGCTGTTACCTACCCACCAAAGTGGTACCTATTAATCTACTTGCATTTGCATGCTTTCGAATTGCTAGGTTGGCAAGAGCTGGAGCTAGTACGGGTGCTCACTCCGCACGTAGGGCTAGGGATTCGAACCTCCGAACTTGTGATCTTGATCGACAAGCCTGGCGTCTTACCCGCTGAGCCACCACGCCCCTTGGTTTCCCATACCCAACAGACAAATCCTTGATGCTCCAAAGATATTTTTAGAACTAAAGGTTTATGTGGGGGTTGAGCCCTATGCTTTGCTTCCAATTGCCAGAAAACAAAACATGAAAAAGAGGAAGGAAGAAGATGCCCTTGATTGCTGTTGGCTGGTGAGAGTAGATGCTTGGGGAGGGCTAGTGGCGATCCAGCATGTGGGGAAAACAGTGGTAAGGTTGGAGTAGAGAGATGCCAGTGAGGAGAGAAGAGAGATGAGGCTAGGTCAAGAACTCTAAAAAAGGGTGTGATTATCTTGACATGTAGAATAATTCACTAAGAAAAAGAATGAGAAGGGGATCTTTATATATTCAGTTCTTTATAGCGTGTTGGTTGGCTTTCCTTGTTTGAGTAATTTGAAGTATTTAATGTGTAATTTTTTTTTTGCGTAGGGTTGCCATGCAAGTCTACCTTTCCTTTTTAATATGCTGAACGAGGGACATTATGGCTAACCACCCTCTCCTTTTGTCTGCCCTTTCCTAGTGTGCAGCAGAGCTGATACAGGAATTTGGCAGACAAAAGAATGTGGAGGGGCTATCTAGAAGAAGCTGTGATCACTTCTTCTCCAAGGTTCCAATGAAAAAGGAAGTCTCTTGGGTTGTAGTCTAACAACTTTGTGTGCATTGTGTTTTGATTGTGACAGTATGACTGGGATGTCTTGGTTTGTGGTGTGATCTTGCCTCTTTGTGATCTGGATAGTCATTTAATTACATCTGATTCTTGCCTTGAGTTATAGCAATTTCTCTTTCACACCTTATGACTTAATAGGGAAAGAAATTCAGTGTGTTTACTGGCTTTATCTATTTCCCTTTGCATTGTCATGTCAATCCTCTGCTACAACTTTAATATGGCTCTGTTTTGTTTTGTGTACATTGTACATCCAAAGGTCATTTAAGAAGGGGAATGAGTGTGTCTGTATGTTTAAAAAGAAGTGAGTACAGTATAAAATTCTCATTAACTGGAAATCTGGTATAACAGAAGAGTCTCAAGAAGCACTGACAAACAGATGGCACCATGCTGCTACTAAGTACTTGTCAGATTCATCCTGTTCTTTCTAGTGCTTCCGCCTTAGGGTCCTTTAGCACTGCTGAGCTTTGGTTTTCCACAGCTGGCTGGAAGCAGCATAAAAATGGTAATTTCACATATCTTCTGATGTAATGCTGTATTGTCCAGCTATACCCTTCCCTATGGCCAAAATGAATCTATAATATTTCCTTGCTGGTTGGCCTCATTCAACAGAGGTTCCTCTGCAATGTTAATTGAGTGTACGTCTTGCAGAATTCTTCTGTGTAGGTTTTCAGGTTCAGTGTAGTTGGTAAATTAGTCATAATTTGCCCCTTATTGAGAAGGAAGCTATAATAAACACTGGTTTCATTTTTTTAAAATTTCTCTTGAACAGTAAAAGAGTGCTAAAAGGACAAAAGATCTGGGATGGGAATAGGCAATTTGTTTACTTCTGCTGGCATTTACAGCTTCTTTCTCTGCTATTTTTCCCTATGTCACATATTAGTTTTTGAATTCCCCAGGTTAGGAATATGCCCATCCATACATCCTGATTGTGGTGTAATATAAATAATCAGCTGTCAACATTCCTATTTTATAGCTGCTGCAAGCAAAATATCTTGAGTGTTACAAACACTGGAAATTTATTTGGGTCAGTAATCTGACTATTGCACAGGATTATTAAAAACATTAATATCTGTTAGTCTGTCCTACAGAGAAAAATGTTGTGAGACTAAAATATTATTAAATTGTTTGGAGAAATTAACTCTGAAACTTTGTTAGAAATTTTCTGTAATTAAAAAGTCGGGAAAGAGGAAAGGAAAGGAAAGGAAAGGAAAGGAGAAAGGAAAGGAAAGGAAAGGAAAGGAAAGGAAAGGAAAGGAAAGGAAAGGAAAGGAAAGGAAAGGAAAGGAAAGGAAAGGAAGAAATCAAATGGCTGCGCAAAGCAATTGAAAGAGATGCTTCATAACACATGGGAATGTGAACAAACCACTTCCTTCAAATTGTTTATAGCAGCTGCTTCTTTTGGAAGGCTTACATGGCTGCTGGGATAGTTTTTGAAGCAGCTGTGTGAATCTTCCAAAAGACATAGCTGCTTTAACCATTCAAATAAAGAGTGTCTGTTCACAGGGCCGTAACTAGGGGGGGGGGGCAAGCAGGGCATGTCCCCTGGGCATCGCACTGGGGGGCATGTCAAATTGATGCCCGGAGGGCGCCAAAATGACAAAATAACCCATGGGGAGGCGCAGAATCCATGTTTGCCCCGGGTGACACAGACCCTAGTTCCATCCCTGTCTGTTCATACCCCCAAACACTGTGAAGGACAGCTCTACTAAATAACTCATTATTCTACAGTTAACCACCAAGATAGTTCTATACATTATTATAAAACAACATTTACAGGTATAGGAAGCATCATAAACTTGACTTCCTTTGATGCATCTAAAATCAGTTTTAGATTATGAATACTCAAGAGTTTCCATACAGATCAGATACCTCTCTGTTTTCACAAATCTTAACAGCAGGCAGCAACTAGTCCCTGGATTACAACCCCCCCCCCCAGTTTTTTTCTTCCAACAAGCATACTATATTTTATTTATAATATATCTGGCAATCTAATAACATTTTTTTCTGACAAGTCACTGAAAGTGAAAAGGTTACGTTACAATATCAAAACTGTGGAAAGCAGCATGAAAATGATTACTTTTGGCTAGAGGAAAGCATGAAACAGTTGATAATGCAGATACACAATAAAAGGAGGTTCATTGTTGAGAATCCCAGATTATAAAAACAGAACATGAATTGTTCAAAAACTTTGGCAAATTCTGTCAGATGGAAGTCTTCTACAGAAAGCAGAGCTGTTCCCTGCATGCAGATCCTCTGAGTCCAGAGAAGGAGCATTCCCCTCCCCCCCCCACACCCGTTACTGGTGGGCTGATTGTATATTTCACAGAGAAATGTCTTGCGAGAATCCAAAGGATACAGATTCATTAACAGAACCCTCAGGTTCTCTAGCAGGCCATCTCTCAGTGAATTGCAACTCTAACCAAGACTTTGCTGTGTCATCCCTGCTTTGAACATCATAACTTATTTCCTTGAGATTTGCTCTGGATATTAGGAATTCTGGCTTTGACTGGCCATCTGTTTCCCTGGGTGGGTTCACCTAAGTTGGAAAGGGATTAATATAGCATCCCGTAGATGGATGGGTGGAGTTGTTTCTAAATGGAGATACTGCAGCCACTATATCAGCCTCAGTTCATTGCAGTGTATAAATAATACTGTGACTAATAGTGACATTTAGTTCCTTCTTCATCTGTCTGGTGATATAACAGGGATTCCCAACCTTTTAGGGCCAGAAGGCATATGTGGAATTGTTGAGAATCTACATGTCGCACACAGTGTGTGTGTGTGTGTGTGTGTGTGTGTGTGTGAGAGAGAGAGACAGAGAGAGAGAGAGAGAGAGAGAGAGAGAGAGAGAGAGAGAGAGAGAGAGAGAGACTCTTTCCAAAATGGCAGCCTCAACCACTTAAAATCCGTATACTAGAAGGCAAACTTCTGAGGTTGCTCTTTGCTATCCGCTTCAGCATTCCAGATCTCATTTCCCCCTCTGAGCCTATTAATGGCTTTTGGCTTTTCTCTGGGCAGGAGGACACATTTCTAAACAATATATTATGCTGCATTCATCTACCATTTTTATGTTCTTAGAATGCCTACAGGGCCCAAAAACATCCTTGAAAATAAAAATAATGCTACAGGCTTTCCAGCATGTCCACTTCCTTTTTTTTAATTAAAGGATTCTATGAAAAATTAAAGGAAGGGGAGGCAAGGAGAATGCAGGTGCCAAGGGTAGTATTTGCAAGTGTGTGGGTGACCGGAGGCACCGCACTGGAGACTTCAGCCATATAAAATGGCTCCGGGCTAAAGTTTAGATTGGGCACTAGGGACCAGGATTAGCAAAAAACTGGTTTTACTGCAGGCCTACTTGCATTGTTATTCAAAGTCTTGGGTTTTAATTATAAACTTGTGAAATCAGCAGTTCCACTGCTAGTCTCATGCTGTTTTTCAGATTGCTATTGTGTGTTCCTTACCTACTATTTAACATTTCTTAATTGCTGATAATATTTGTAGGTTCTATGCATGAAAATTGAATTTAGCCAGTATGATACAGATATATATATATATATAGAGGGGGGGAGGTAGCAGCCTTTCCTAATTTGATACCAATTCCAGATGTATTGAACTACCATGCATATCATCGATGTGTGATGGGTGTAGAAAGAAAAAAATACCACTGGCTGAGATTATGGGAATTGTAGCCCAATGGCTCTGGATGATACAGAAAGAAAGAGGATAAGTGCAGCCTTGCCAAGAGTTCTTCCAACTTTGAGATGTTACAACTGGGCTACATAGTGAATAGACCATGACATCATTCTGGACTACTATCTAAATCAGGGTTTGGAAATCTTCTGTAGTGCATCATGGATGGTCCAAGCTCCTCTATCTTTGATTATTGGTAATCTCAAAGCAGCAGGTATTAACTGAGATGAAATAGATGTTGATCAGTATCATTGGCTTTAACTTCTCCCAATGTGCTCAGTGGAGCTGAGATTCTGATTCTCTGCAGCTAAAACAGTGATCAATCAAGATCACTTGAGAGGCAAGAGGTTTTAATGTATTTACCCTTTACAGTTCAGCCTTGCTGGGTTGAAGAGGGGTCATCTGCTTTCCTTCATGCCATGACTATCACTTGCCATTGTATGGCCTTAGTATCCAAAAAAGTTGAACGCCCCAATATAAATGAATTGCATTATATAAAATGCCTTTAGGACTGAACTTTATTCCTACTAGTTTTAGTTACGTATGCTGAGTTGATGCATTTGTCTCTTGGATAAAATCTTAGGTGGTCATTCTTGCTACAAAGTAGAGGTGATTGGAAATGGCAAGCCTACTGTTCCAGATGCTTGGGCATGGAATTTAGCTCATCAGCAGTTTTGCTGTACAACATTAGAAATGTAGCTACTGTTATATGGGTTTTGTGCCCTCTGCTCATCAGAGAAGAATTCTGGACATATGTGCAAAACCTAAACTGTATAAAATCCTAAAATGGCTTGGACCCAATCTGTCTCTAAAGTATCACTTCCACCTATATAAACCTGGCAGTTCATATACATGAAGTTTGAATGATTCTTTCTGGGTTTTCCCTCCTAGAGTGGTGTTCTCCCCACCTCCATCAAGAACTATTAAATCACCGAAATAATCCATTGGGGATTATACATAATGCAGTTAAGTCATTTAATTGCATTGTGTTCTTATACTGTATGCATATAAATACCAAAATACTAAACAAGTACCAAAAGTATTGGAATGGCTAGGAAGATCATGCTGGACTCTTCTGAACTTCTGGCTGTACAGGTAGGGATCCACTGATTCATGATGGGTATTGTAGCAAACTTCAGAGAAGGCAAGTGAAGATGTGCTGCATAACAATTTTTTATATCATTTCCAGTTGCTGGAAAGGTAACCCACCGTTGGCTGTTCTCCATGAGCTTTTCTGAGTGTGTGGATAAAATTGGTTGAGAAATTCTTTAGAAGTGTCCTAGAGATAGAAGGCCCCAACTAATCACTCAAGTCTACTCCTGTCTTAGGGGAAATTACTCTTAAGTGTCAGCTGTTCTCTGAAGTGGTGTGCCCAGAAATCTCTGAACGCTTTACCCTGCTTTCCTTTTTCTAGGCAGCTTGATTTTGCTTTTGCAAGTTGGAGAAACATTTTTTCTTTATCATGGTGAATATAAAAATGTTCACATCATACTTTTGTTACCCTTTTTCTAAACATGTATGTCTATGGTTTCAGAAACCTAACACATCTTAATATGTATTATATTGTCCACATAATTTTATTTTTGATTTCTAGTCATATATAAACTTGAGGGTAGGTGTTCTTTGCCTTGCCTATCCATAAATATGTGTTTTCTCTAACATGAAATATCATATCCAAGGTCTTTGGGTGAGTGGTTAGGAAAGAATTATCAAGCAAAAGAATGGTCCAGTATTCAATTCCTGAACACTGGATTAATGATACACTTTATTTTTATTTATTTATCACATTTGTATCCCGCCCATCTCGCCCACAAGGAGGGACCCTGGGCGGTTATTTATAATTGGATAATTAAGCTGCATTTGTGTAATGAGTAGGAAACTACACAAAATCCTCTGAAACTGCATCAAATCCAGTGTTTAATGTTTGGGATGGGGACAGACAGTATGACAGTTAATTCACAGTAGGAAAACTTGCTTTCCAAGGCCACACCTTTAATATTTTTGGGGCTCTAAAGGCTGTAGAAAGAGTGGCTGTTGACATCATCATGTCAACAGAGTGGGTAGGGTCCAAATTTTGCAGAAGCTAAATTCACCTATTTTCCTTCCACCCTCCATGGGAAAATCAGCCCAGTTTTGAAAGGGTTGGTGGGTTTTCTGGGGTGAAAGTCTGGCTTCACTCATATAGGGTACTTTGGAAGTACAAAAGTGTGCTGTAGGGCTGCATGCTGTCTGTGGGCTCAAGCTTTCCCATCTCTGCTTTAATGGATATAAAAACACTAATCGTATACTTCAGATTGTCTGTAGGAAATGTACACTGTTTAGAAGGTGAATGCTGTTTCTAACTTTGGAGATGAATAAAAGCAATTTAGAAAGCAGCTCTGAATTGGTTACTATGCAATGCTATCCATTCTCTTCGGTGACTATACCCATCATTTCAAGCCTTCAGAATGTTGCTTTGCAACTTGAATGAACAGGCCTTTTAAAACCATCCAAATCTAGTCAGAGCAGCAATATGTACAGTACATAGCTTAAAAGCCTTTGTCTGTTCTGAATAAACAGCTATCCCAGTGTTTTTGTTTTTTTCCTATCACAAAAAATTCAAAGAAGTTCCATCTCAAATACATGGCTTCTTTTAAACCTGATGGTGATTTTTGTTCTGCTCACTGTGTTAAGCAATAAAATCTGCCATCTCCTCGGGGCCTGGAGTCAAGAGACTACTAGTATGGCCTCTGAATATAATATTGATGGGGGTTGTCCACATATTTGTATGTCTTTAAAGGTCTTTGTTAAAATTCTAAGTTCATTTATGTGCAAACGTGCTCTGTGGCTTAAGCCTTGCTGTGGTTAAAGCAGTACAAGAGACAGGCTTTAACCATTGGCCCCTCTCTTATTGCCTGTTGTAATTACATTAATTCTTGGTTCACATTTGTTCTGGTGCTAAGGACAATTTGTGAATCAAAATATTATGTCCCTGGGCTGACCTAATGGTATATTTTAAAATAGATAAATGTTACCTGTTTTTAAGTTTCTAAGGGGCCTTATTAACTACTACTTTCCCTCATTCTGTTTTTGGTTGGTCCTGGAAACACCAGTGGAAGATGGTCAAATGCTGTGATTCTATTTCTCTATCTCTTTGTTGTTTATTCGTTCAGTTGCTTCCGACTCTTTGTGACTTCATGGACCAGCCCACGCCAGAGCTTCCTGGCGGCCGTCGCCATCCCCAGCTCCCCCAAGGTCGAGTTTGTCACCTCCAGAATATCATCCATCCATCTTGCCCTTGGTCGGCCCCTCTTCCTTTTGCCTTCCACTTTCCCTAGCATCAGCTTCTTCTCCAGGGTATCCTGTCTTCTCATTATGTGGCCAAAGTACTTCAGTTTTGCCTTTAATATCATTCCCTCAAGTGAGCAGTCTGGCTTGATTTCCTGGAGTATGGACTGGTTTGATCTTCTTGCAGTCCAAGGCACTCTCAGAATTTTCCTCCAACACCACAGTTCAAAAGCATCTATCTTCCTTCGCTCAGCCTTCCTTATGGTCCAGCTCTCGCAGCCATAGGTTACTACGGGGAATACCATTGCTTTAACTATGCGGACCTTTGTTGTCAGTGTGATGTCTCTGCTCTTTAACAATTTTATCAAGATTTGTCATTGCTCTCCTCCCAAGAAGTAAATGTCTTCTGATTTCCTGGCTGCAGTCAGCGTCTGCAGTGATCTTTGCGCCTAGAAATACAAAGTCTGTCACTGCCTCCACTTTTTCTCCTTCTATTTTATCGCCTGATATATTGGGCATTCATGGAAAGGCTACGAACACCTACTTCAGTATTTCTGTTTTTATTCCTAACCAGTACTGAGTTGTGTAGGTTCTTCTCCCAATAGAGGTAGACTATGGGGAACCTTATTAGAATTCAGATGGTGTAGTTTTCTTTTGGCAAAGTAGGTCAGGGAAATACATCTGCCTGTCAGGAAAACTGGCTAGTGGGGGTGGATTTGATGGTTAGAGCACAGTCAACATATCTACTGTCCATTTGTTTATGGAAGTCACAGCTGCTTTAAATACAAACAGAGAGAGCTGGGGAATAAGGTCTACAGGCTGATACACTATTGCCTGTGTAGACTTCCTACTTCAGTTTCCTGAGAAGTAAGTTGTAGCATGGTTTTTATTTTATTTGATTAGTCTATTGGTCAGTCTAATTCACTCTTGACTATGGGCAGCTCTCTATGAACAAATGCCCTGCTTCCTCAGATTGTGGGAACTGAATCTGCAAGTGACAATATGGAAAACAAATACTATACCATGGAGCATTGCTCTTCTTCACATTAGAATACATGAACATGGGTTGTGTATGCCTTTGAAAGCTCTTTTTTCTTGTTCTATAGCATCCTGATGTATGAGTACAAAAGTTAGATAGGGAACCTGTGGCCCTCCAAAAATTGATGGATTGTAATTCCCATTAATCATTAAATACTGATCATGCTGTTTGTGGCTTTTGATGATAGTTATAGTCCAGTAGCATCTGGAGTACTACAAGGTCTGTACTTCTGATTTAAGAATGTTCTGAATTAACTTTCAGTAAGAATGCAACCATGCTTTTTGTTATTGTTGTTCAGTCATTAAGTTGTGTCCGACCCTTCGTGACCTCATGGACCATAGCACGCCAGGCCTTCGTGTCCTCCACTGTTACCCGGAGTTTACTCAAATTCATGTTCATTACATCAGTGATGCTATCTAACCATCTCATCCTCTGCCGTCCCCTTCTCCTTTTGCCTTCAGTCTTTCCCAGCATCAGGGTCTTTTCCAGTGAGTCCTCTCTTCGCATTAGGTGGCCAAAGTATTTGAGCTTCAGCTTCAGCATCTGTCAGGGTTGATTTCCTTTAGGATTGACTGATTTGACCTCCTTGCAGTCCAAGGGACTCTTAAGAGTCTTCTCCAGCACCACAGTTCGAAAGCATCAATTCTTCGGCGCTCAGCCTTCCTTATGGTCCAACTCTCACAGCCATACATTACTACTAGGAAAACCATAGTTTTAATTATACGGACCTTTGTCGGCAAGGTGATGTCTCTGCTTTTTAATATGCTGTCTAGGTTTGCCATAGCTTTCCTCCCAAGGAGCAAGCGTCTTTTAATTTCATGGCTGCAGTCACCGTCTGCGGTGATCTTGGAGCCCAAGAAAATAAAATCTGTCACTGCTTCCATTTCTTCCCCTTCTATTTGCCAGGAAGTGATGGGATCAGATGCCATGATCTGAGTTTTTTTTAATGTTGAGTTTCAAGCCAGCTTTTGCACTCTCCTCTTTCACCCTCATCAAGAGGCTCTTTAGTTCCTCTTCACTTTCTGCCATGCTTAGGAGAACTATTCACTTTCTGCCATGCTTAGGAGAACTATTTATTTGGTCCATCCTTTTTTAACAATTCCTGCAAAACAGTAAAGTAGGTCTTTCTATCTTTCAAACACTTGAGAAACTAATAAACATTTAATTGTACCAAGGGTAATTATATGGGGTCAAAGAACATAAGGGTTGAAAGTCGGGGGGGGCGGGTAGAAGGGACTGGTATGAATACAGCTCAGTGAGTAATTTTCAGGTACTACAAGGTTCCAGTAAGGCTTGGAGATTAAGTGCCAGCTCCTTTGCGACTTGACTGCTGGTCTGAGGAAAGGAACTGCAGGCAGTTTGTGTTATATGTATCATGATTCTGATGTAATGCCCAGTGCATTAAAACCTGCTTTCCTTAGCACACACTGGAATGATTTTAGAACCTATTCAAACTTACCCGGCTTTGTTTTTTGAAATAGCTCCAGTTTTATGCCAAAGAACATTTTAACAACCTGCTTCCATGCTGTGCAGAAATGGCCTTTAATATCTTTTGTGTTAAATCTGTCTTACAACTGAATAAGCAAAAGCATCAAGAGATCATAGTGTCCACATTAAAAAAAAACAGGCTGTTAAATCCCATGTTAAATTTTGGGGTAGTATGTTAATATCTTTTGGGTTATCTAAACATATGTAAATTACTTTACTTGCTGCATCTAACTAAATACATTGACAGGTGAGTATGTATGTATCTCTCTTTCATGATCATGGTATCTCCCCTGCCAGCTAAGTATGTTTTCCTTTCATGCAGGAAAAAATGCTTGTTGGATGCTTTCTGGGATTTATGCTAATAAAAATAAGCATCTCTAAGAGAAGATAACATTTAGGTTATAGGTATTATTATTTGTATATTTGCATTTGAATATGAAGGCGTCATGCGGCCACATGACCGTGGAAGCGTCTTCGGACAACGCTGGCTCTTCAGCTAACAAACGGAGATGAGCACCGGCCCTAGAGTCGGACACGACTGCACAACTGTGCGGGGGGAACCTTTACCTTTTATGAAGGCCCACATGTATCAGAAGTCATTGTGCTGTCTTTTTAACAAAAATTATCTTAACACGTACAGAAAGAAATAGAAAAATACAAAATGTAAAAAAAAACAGGAAAATATGTGAAAAACTACAAAAAATACAGCTAGCCAACTCAGGGGTCGGCAAACTTTTTATGCCAGGAGCCATTTTGACATGCTCGTGCACATTTTGAAATGCTTGAGAGCCAGGGGGCGGGGTTTGCGGGCGGGGGCCAATTGCATGGAAGGGGGTGGGGTTTGCGGGCGGGAGCCAATCACGTGGCTTATTGGGGCGGGTGGGAGGGCCCATGTAGCTGTTTCCCCCCCCCCACCGGCTACCCGCCCCTCCCTCCTTGCCTGCAGAAGGCGGCCGGCCTTCTCCCCCCGCTATTTCCGGAAGCGATCCAGCGCCGATCTGCGGGCTGCGGGGGCTCCAGCTTCGGAGGGCGCCGGCTGCGCCTCTGCCTCGGCAGCCAAGCTGTTCTGAACCAAGGAGCCAGGGCAGAGCCAGGGCGGAGCCAGGGCAGGGGAGGAACGGGGAGCGCCAGGGGACTCACCCGCTGCTGCTCGGCTGCCACCTTCCTCCTCCGCTTCAGCCGCCCGCGCGCCTTCCCTGGCCGGTCCTCGCGGGCCGCCGGCGATGCTCCCGTCCCGCTGCACCCCAGCCGGAGCGCCCGAGTGCCAGGCAGGCACCTCCACCCGCGCGCCCTCCACGCGATTGGCCCGCGAGGACCGGCCAGGGAAGGCGTGCGGGCGGAGCTCCTGTCCCGCTGCACCCCAGCCGGAGCGCCCAAGTGCCAGACAGGCAGCTTCGCCCACGCGCCTTCCACGCGATTGGCCCGTGAGGACCGGCCAGGGAAGGCGCGCGGGCGGAGCTCCTGTCCCGCTGCACCCCAGCCGGAGCGCCCGAGTGCCAGACAGGCAGCTCCGCCTGCGCGCCTTCCACGCGATTGGCCCGTGAGGACCAGCCAGGGAAGGCGCACGGGCGGAGCTCCCGTCCTGCTGCACCCCAGCCGGAGCGCCCGAGTGCCAGACAGGCAGCTCCGCCCGCGCGCCCTCCACCCGATTGGCCCGCGAGGACCGGCCAGGGAAGGCGCATGGGCAGAGCTCCCGTCCCGCTGCACCCCAGCCGGAGCGCCCGAGTGCCAGGCAGGCAGCTCCGCCCGCGCGTCTTCCACGCGATTAGCCCGCGAGGACCGGCCAGGGAAGGTGCGCGGGCGGAGCTCCCGTCCCGCTGCACCCCAGCCGGAGCGCCCGAGTGCCAGGCAGGCAGCTCCGCCCGCGCGTCTTCCACGCGATTAGCCCGCGAGGACCGGCCAGGGAAGGTGCGCGGGCAGAGCTCCCGTCCCGCTGCACCCCAGCCGGAGCGCCCGAGTGCCAGGCAGGCAGCTCCGCCCGCGCGCCTTCCATGCGATTGGCCCGCGAGGACCGGCCAGGGAAGGCGCGCAGGCGGAGCTCCCGTCCCGCTGCACCCCAGCCGGAGCGCCCGAGTGCCAGGCAGTCAGCTCCGCCCGCACGCCTTCCCTAGCCGGTCCTCGCGGCCCGCCGGCGATGCTCCCGTCCCGCTGCACCTCTCCAGCTCGTCGGCCACCCGCCGCAGCGTCTCGGCCGTGCGGCTGGGGGGCAGCGCCGCGTCCCCCAGCCGGTGCTGCAGGTAGTCGCCCAGCAGCTGCGCTGTCTCCTCTCGCAGCGCGCCCAGCATGGCGACGCTCTCCTGCCTGCCTGGCGAGCGCTTTGGGGGGGCGGGGGAGGCGGCTGTTGCAACGCGGGCGGAGGAAGAGGTGGCGGCGGCGACCAACCAACTTCCCCACCCGCCGACCTCGAAGAAGCGCTGCCCGACTGGCGAAAGTTGGAAGGCTCCCGAGGGCGGGAGGAGGAAGAATCAATCGCCCTCCTCCAGCGCCGGCCATCAGAGTTTGGGGGCGGGATCCAATCGCGTGGAAGGGGCGTGGGTGAGTTCAGCTGCGGAAGAGCCACACTCAAGGGGCCAAAGAGCCGCATCTGGCTCGCGAGCCGCCATTTCCGACCCTTGAGCCAACAAAACAACCAAAAACAACCAAAAAGAGAACGGAAAAGGGAGAAACTGTCTGTCTGTCTATCTACCTACATCTGTACATTTGTAGATCTCTGAATCTACCTTAGGGGAAAAAGTTAAATGATTCTATGGTATAGCATTACAAAATATAAAATCTATGCCAGAAAAAATATATTGAGGCATTTTTGGATTAGTAGATAAAATTGCCTTTTCAAAATCAATAAGTTGCATATCTCTTGAATCTAGTCCTTAATATCAGGAATATTACTACTTTTCCAATTTCTCAAAATAATTCTGTTAGCAACAGACAAAAGAAGTCTAAGGAAATTGCTTCTTTATAGCCTTCCAAATTTTTTTGAGGTTGTGACTCCCACCTTCCAGCTTCCTTTTCTTTTTATCTTTCTCTGAAAGGTAAAGCTTAGGAAAGGGGCATTCACTGGGGACTTTATATGCCTGGATGGGAAGACCTGATGGAAGTTTCCCATAATATCTTAGGGATTCTGAGACAGATTCAACAAAAGCAAAACCCTGTAAGGCTTGGGCTAGTCTTGTTGGACATCACAAGTGTGTTGGGTAAATTGTCCATGATCAAGAATATACTGCTTGCATTCCTGCAGAAATGTGAAGGAAAATGTATCTTTTATCTTCTATTTGAGCAACAGGATACATTGGAAGATCCCCATGGGCTTAATGGATAACAGTTGACAACAGTGTGGTAAAACAAAGTATTCCTGAGATATCTGTAGATTAGAGGAGCAGGAATGCAGAGATTATGAGATTAATTTAAGGTCAAATGCAATGCCATATCATGGGAGAAAATTTGACCTAGTTTCCCAGAGGACTGAGTATCCCTCTTGTTGTTCTATAAAGCAACCGTAGCATCCCACTAATTTCCCTATGCTGTTTGTATGAAGATCAACATCACTAATGTTAATTAAGGGTTATGTTTTGGAACTCAGTCTTTGGAAAACACTTAGTGGTTTATCTTTCTTCACTGCCATTTTGAGAGGGCCCAGAAATTACATTTTTTATTTTCAGCATTAATGGTTTGTTTTTAGTTTTGTTCTAATATTATTTGTTAAAATAGTGAAACACAAAAGAAAAGAGTCTACATTAAAAAGTTATTATATAGTGAAGAAAAAAACCCTAAATATGTTATAGTGATTAAATGAACTAAATGTAGCCCCCCCTGAAAAATAACTAAATAGAAAGTTCATATAATAAATATAAATACCTATGTGGAATTATTATTTTATTTATTTATTTATTTATTCGATTTCTCACCGTCCAACTCCCTCAAGGGACTCTGGGTGGTTTACAAATCATCAAAATCTCGAACATTAAACATTAAAACATTAAAATAACCATTTAGAATACCATAAATATAATAAAATTAAGAAGGCGATGTGTTATTATTAATTATTTAATTTTATCATGAAATCAAAACCAAGTAGCAACATAGTATGCCATTTTCTCATGTTTAGAATACACAGATTTTCAAAAGTAGATAAGTTATATCCTAGGTCATTCCTTAAATCAAAATAAATAAAAATTCAGGAGAGTGACTTTCTTATGTAGGATTGTATAGGTTATATAGGATTACCTGCCATACCCCAGGTTGCATTTCATGTTTTTAAATATCTGGGCCCATTGATTTTCCAAAATTGAATATTCCAATCCTTCCTTCCTTTAAATGTGTAACTGATGCTAAATTTCATTTCTCCTTTTAATACCTTATAAAATTGAATTATTGGTTTCTGTTCAAGAGCAGCATCTCTGAAAAAAATTAAAATTCCAGGTGTCTCAGAGGCTGCTAAAGCATCTGGGCTATTCTGTTTAATATATGTTTCAGATATTATTTTTATATATATATATATATATATATATATATATATATATATATATCTCCAACTGTATATTGAAGGTAAGTCAAACTCAGAACATAATTTCTCAGAAATCATCTGATTTAAACTATTAATCCTTCGTTTAGCCCAAGCATCCCAATAGGGGCTTATTTTAGTTGAGCTTTTTAAGAGTAGGAAAACCTAACAACCCTGAATTTATTTGAGCAGTTAAGTTATTACTCCCATTTTAGAAGAAAACAACAACAATAACAATAACAATAACAATAACAACAACAACAACAACAACAACAACACGAAGTGGGGATGATATATTGTTGAAGACCACCCAGGATGCTCTGGGTTGGAACTCAGGACTCCAGATCTAATGCTTTCTCTATGAGGCACGCTAGTGCCAACTGTATGTTTGTGACAATATAATTGTTTAAAACCAGGAGTTAGTAATTTGGATATGTACATCAAGAGTTTAAAAAAACAAATCTTCGTGCAAATAAATTATTACTTGTAATCAAATGTCAAAGTTCCCTGGGTACACTTCCTGGGACCCAGAATTTCTATCCGGTTTTTTTCCTGCTTCAGAATAGCTCTCCTATTCCTTGAGGTATTAACCATTTTTATCATTCCCTCAAATTCTAATGGAATCTCTCCAGGCTATTGAATTATGTCAGTACCCCCTCCCCTGAAAGCTTAAATCATGTTTTCCCTTTAAAGATGATTTTTTCTTTAACTGTCCCAGACAGTCGCCTTCTACCAGTGTGGTTGCAGGTTGGAATCACAACTTTATGAGGTCAAGTACCATTTCATTTTACACTGCTAGTGGTACAGGAGTCTGCTTGGGAGATGATTACAGCAGTGGAAATTAAATAGGAAAGGTTTAAAAGTGAATTTTGTTTTGCTCTGTAGCTGATATCTGTAATGAAACCATAGCTGAGCGGGTCAAAGCAGGACTGAGAGTGAGCTGATGAAAAAGATTATAATTCTTGATGAATAGCCAGCATTGTGTGCACACACCCAGAATGCACAGTTGCTTGTAAAGAATCCATTGTAATTGTTTGTGAAGAATGCAGCCTCTGTCTATTTTCAAGCTTTTGCTAGCTAAGAAATGCTGGTCTGTGAAGCCTACTTTTTTTGGGGGGTGGAGTTATAGTTTGGTGCTGTGTTTTGTTTTTTCAAGGCATGGAACCAATCCATTTGCTTTTCTAATTGTGGAAATTTTACATCAAGTTCCTTTTCTTGATTTCTGATTTGCTTGTTAGTTGGGCAGTATTTGTGAAAAAATGTCTTTTCAAAGGCAGTATTTCTGCCTTGCTGTCAAGCTGAGCTGTAAATTGTTCTAGGGACATCTGCAGTGATGGTCACTGGTGGGTGCAACCAGGTGATTGAAGCCCCGTCTCTTTTACATACATGCAATGTGTGCAATGCATAAAAAGGGGGTGGGGCTTTGATAATCCAGTCAGACCCACCATTGAAGCCAGTGACCATCACTGCAGATGGTCCTGATTGTTATTTCCACGGCCTCAATAGTCAGAACTGAAAGCTGCATAGGAATATACCAGAATCAAGAACAGTGTGCTGTTCAGCTAAGGTTCTAGTCCCCAAAGCAGTAGAATACTGGGATCTGTTCTTTTACTGCAAAATAGCCTTCTCTTCTGTGAGTAAAGGCTCCACTGTCAGCAAACTTGAAAAATGTTCTTCTTGTGCCTCAGTTTCCCAACTGTTATTTCTAAGCCATCTTTCAACATAAGTTTCTGTGGGTGGTGTGCATAATAATATCAAAAATCTCATGTAAATCCTGTTAGCAGTGATAAAATAAATATAAATTGTAAAATTAACAGCCAAACAATCTCTTTCCAAGTGTCTGCCAGAATAAATTATGTCTTAACCTGCTTTGGAAAAAACGGGGAAGAAGACAAATGATCTTTTCATAGAGGAACA
This sequence comes from Charina bottae, assembly GCA_023362775.1. NCBI lineage: Eukaryota > Metazoa > Chordata > Lepidosauria > Squamata > Charinaidae > Charina > Charina bottae. The sequence goes on along the minus strand of JALMGJ010000001.1, from coordinate 72,674,798 downwards.
TTCCATAAATACTATGGCAGTCCTGACCCCTTCACTGCTATAAACCGTTGAATCAGGCAGAAGATCTGTATAGTGTTCTCCTGGACCAGATGACTGAACTTTCAGGGAGGAGGAACATAGGGAACTGCCAGCGTAAGTCATGTGACTTTTCACTTTATGACCACTTAGCTTAGTGCCAGAGTTCCCGGTCCCAATTGTGCTCGGTAAGTGAGGACTACATGTAATACAGAAAGAGAGATTGGAGGGGACTTCCAGTGAGAACATGGAAAACTAGACATCCCTGAGGGAGTGGGGACGGCATTAGAGCTGAGATCAGCAGCCTGATGGTGGATCCTGGCCAGCGAAATCTCTCTGGAGAAAGATCGTGAGATCATGTTCTGTTCGGACTTTGACCACCAGAACTTTTTAAATAAAATAGTTTTATTAATGAAAACTATTTACAAATTGTAGTCCAATAATATAATTGGAGAATATTGGATCAATTGGTGCACTTCAATATAGGCAGCTTTGCGATAGCACCACTAAGTTCAGCAGCAAGTGCCAAAAGTTCTGGATAAGTTGGCTAGGAGACTTGAGGTAGACTTGGCTTCTGCTTGAAGCTGACAAAGCTAGACTGGATCTCTGGAAACACTCGACTGGAACAGCAGGTAAGCTGTACTGGTTCCCCTGGAACTCTGGGCTGGACTACAGGATACACTGGACTGGTTCCTCTGGGACTCTAGACTGGAACTGCAAGATATACTGGGCTAGATCCTCTGGAACTCTGGACTGGAACTGCAGGATAAGCTGGGCTGGATCCTCTGGAACTCAGGACTGGAACTGCAGGATATACTGGGCTGGATCCTCTGGGACACCGGACTGGGACTGTGATGCAGACTGGGCTGGCTCCTCTGGACCCTTGGACTGGAATCACAAGACAGGCTGAACTGGTTCCTCTGAAGCACTGGACTGGGATTGCAACTCAGACTGGACTGGTTCTTCTGAGACACTGGACTGGGGCCTCCAGGCAGCTTGGACTGGAACCTCCGGAATACTGGACTGGAACTGCAATGCAGACTGGACTGGTTCTTCTGAGATACAGGACTGGAACTGCAATGCAGACTGGGCTGGTTCCTCTGGAACACTGGACTGGAACCTCAAGGCGAACTGTGCTGAAGCCTCTGGGATACTGGACTGGAACTGCAACTTGGACTGGGCTGGTTCCTCTGGGATACTGCACTGAACCCTCAAGGCAGACTGGACTGGAACCGCTACAAACAGAATAGATGCTGCAAGGCAAACTAAATCACCCCCACTAGGTAACACTGCCTGTATGCCAGGCAGGACTGGATACGGTGGGCTAGGCAGCCCCCCAAGGACAGAATGGGGCGACACGAAATTGACATGACAAACCGCACAAGGCTGAGCAAGGTACTTAGCTGTATTGGCCAGGCAATGCCCTGTCAAGACTAGCGGGCGCTGCGAAGTTGAAGACGCCAGCTGACAATCACCCGATTGGACTGGAGCCTTCCTGCTAGGGTTCTCCAAGAAGCTGATCGCTAGCGTTCCGACCCCTCTCGATGATGAAGCAAGCCAGACTTCTTTTGCGCCTGGGGTAGATTCAGAAATGAGAAGAGGCTCTGGCTCCAACTCTTCAGAAAGAGGCTTCTCTGACGATTCTAGCTGTGCTTCTTCTGAAGTTGCTGTATGATGAGTAGAACGGTTGTCCCTGGCAACTGGGTGCTTGCTCTTGCACTCTTTTATCCTGCTCTTGGCCCGTCTTTTCTCTTCGGGAACCAATTGGAGCTCCTGCTGCTGGGTGCGCCTTTCTGCCCACCTTTGTCTTGCGCTGATTGGCATTGAACAAGGAAGTGAGTCTGGAGCACCAATCAGCCGCTCAGGATTCTCCCGCGCTGTCAGGTCATCTCCAGGTTCGTTTCTCTGCACCTGCTTCTTTGGCATCTGTGAGTCTGGCATCCGCCCATCACGAGATCGATCACGGGTGTTGCACTTTTGAACCTGCACCAGTTCATCACAAGATCATGATTGTTGCAGCCTAGGGTAAGTTTTGTTTCTTCTTTGGGTTTTGTTTCCTTCTTCCTCAGTGTCAGAGTCACACTGAACTCTGACAGATCACCCACATGTACTCCGGATAGCTGCTCCTTGTGAGTAAACTGCAGGGACTGAGACTTTTGCGGTCGCCTTGTGAGTCGAGCGGCTGGGAGTCAAGGGATTCCAACTAAGCTCACAGTCATAATGTAGCCTATATGGACACAAAGTTTGGCTGAGCCTCATTTCTTAATCACCTTTGGAATTACTTTTTTTATTGCTTTTCAAATATTAAGAACCTTCAGAACAGAACGTTTTATGGTATTCACTGGGTAAGTTTCCTTCAATCCTGAGCGAAAGAAGTTTTTAAGTACAAGTTTAAGGACTTAGGAAAAAAAATTTTTTTTCTTGGAATAAACAGCAAAAGGGTGATTAGAGTGTTGATTTTAGAAAGTTATAAATGGACTAAGGGTCCAGATGGATTTGAAATAAGATTTTTAAATTAATTATAAGAATCCTTCCCATGGAAAACTGTTATTTTGAATTTAAAAAAAAAACATGATAGGATGGGACTTTAAAGTTTAGCCTCTAGAGGGAACCAGAATGTCCTAATATAACAAAAGAGAAGAACACTTAAATTTTATTTATTAATACAGAATGAAGCAAAATATTTTAACATTGGAGATATTGAAGGATATTTTTGAACAATGGAGCCAGAAGTTAATTTTAAGAGTGTCTGCCTCTATAGATAGGCTGTGTTTAAAAGATGTTATTGAAGAAGAACACTTTTTACTAAAAAAGACTGAAATTGATTTGAAAGTGGATTTAAAAATGACAGGCTACAAGAGTGATATGGAAAAAGATGATATACTGGATATACAAATGAAACTGGCTAATGTCTTAATAATTAAAAGGGACATACAAATAACAAATCAGAAAGTGACTTAGATGAGCGGTGGTGGTCCGTGCGATTGGCTCCCGCCTGCAAACCCTGCCCCCTGTCCACGTGATTGGCTCCTGCCTGCAAACCCCGCCCCGTCTGTACAATTGGCTCCCACCTGCAAACCCCGCCACCCGGTCTGCACAATTGGCTCCCGTCTGCAAACCCCGCCCCCCCAGTCTGTGGAAAAATTGTCTTCCACGACCAGTCCCTGGTGCCAAAAAGGTTGGGTACCCCTGACTTAGATAACTTTCCTATATTGGATTTGCAAAAGAGACTTGTTAAAGTTTTGAAGGATTTTGTGAGAAGGGACAAAGAAAAAATGAAAAGAAATCAAGTTCTAGGACATTAAAGACCAAGATTGTTAAAAGTAAAAGGAAGGAATATAAAGTTGGTTTATTTGATCAAGGTTAAAATAGGCATGTTGCTATCTCTGTTAACCCTTAATGGACTTTTGCTGACCAAGATTGAATGACGGGGATTTAAGGTTTTGTTTATAGATAAGAGATGGGATATGGGAGGAAGAGATCATTTGTTGTATTTTAAGAGACTGTGATAAGTTACTAAAATTGTTTATACTTGCTGTGATGAAGGGGGAAGCCATTTCCTTTTATATTTCTCTTTTTCTTTGCTATATTCTTATTTTTTCTTTCTTTTCTATTCTTTCTATTCTTTTTTCTTTTGTGCACTTTTCCTTTTTTACTCTTTTTTAGTTTGTATTAGTTTGCGTTATCTTTTTAATTGTAGTGTTCAATAGAATTATTATTTTAAAAAAGAAAAAGAAATTGGAGGATAGCTATATTTACACACTAGATTTCATAAAAGTCAATTTCAAGAAGCTTAAAAAGGTACTAGACAAGATTCTGTGGATAGAAGGCCTCAGGTCAAAAGGAGCGCAGGGCACTTGGGAATTTCTGAAAACTGAAATGCAATTAGAAGTGCAATTGTACACTATTCCAGTGAGAAAAAAATGAGCAGTTTATGAAGCAATTCTAAATGCATAGGGAACTGTTGACTGAGCTAATGGCTATAAGGGACATATATAGGAAATGGGTGTATAATCACCAAAGGAGTGGACTAATAAATGGCTAAAACCAGCAGAAAATCAGAAAGGCTAAAGAAACTTAGGCTCACAAAGGAAGCTAAAATCAACAAAAATATTTTTTTTCTTATTACGTCAGGAGTAAAAGGAAGAAAAAGGAAGGATTAATGGAGTAGTTAGGATTATTTTAAAATGTGAAGTGTCCTAACAATAAAAAACCTCACTATTTTAACAGCTTAGTACAGGTAGTACATTTAGCAACTTACTTGTTTAGCGACCGTTTGCAGTTACGATGGTGATGAAAAAGTAACTTTGCGACCAATCCTCGCATTTACAACCTTCACAGGTCAGTAAAGCAAAGGAAAGCTGAAGTAAGATGGTAAGCACAGGCACGGTTTCACTTAACGATCGCTTCACTTAACGACTGGGTTGCTGGGCCCATTTGTGGTTGCTAAACAAGGACTACCTGTCGCTTAATTTTTAGTATCTTACATACCTAAAATCTATCAATTAATTTCTATTTTAAATATTTTAGATCTTTTCCCTATTTTAGTATTTGCATTTTTATTTTTATTCTGTGTTAGTTGGGAAGTAGCACAGTATGTGTAAACTGTTCAGAAATGTTATTTTTATCTTCCTATGAACTCTCTCACGAAGAGTCGGAAGCGACTGAACGAATAAACAACATGAACTGTCTAACTCTTCACAAAACCATGAATAGTTTAATTTAAAAAGATAAACTACATCCATCAATTTAACAGTATATCAACGATCCATGACTGCAAATCACTGGTTTTTCTGATTTTTCCGTGCATAGGTTAAGAGGCCGCTTTATAATAACAACCCCATAGCCTTCTGTAGTGCAAAATGTTTTATTTGAGGTGCTTCTGGGTTTTTGTCTCGAATCCCTATAAGACTCAATTTAAAGTATTCCTGATCAAATTTGCCATGAATTAATAAAACCCATTTTTACTAATCCTTATGAAGGGCTACCCATTGGTGTGGCAGTACTCCATTATCCAGATAACTCAGACCATGGTCCCAGAAATCAAATCATTTTTGTTTATGTATTTATTTATTCAATTTATATGGCCACCCATCTCATGACTCTGGGCAGCTAACAATGTTAAAATATAAAGCATTAAAAAAGAGAAGAACAAAAAACCACACACATAGAAACAGCAGCCGTGGTAAAAACAGAATCACCAATCACAAGTTAACATAGCCAATGAACAGGCTCAGCCCCACTTCCTGACCCCCTTTCTTATCAACACCATTAGCACAACCAGATATACCTTCAGTATTCTTTCCCTTTTTGGCCCTCTCCCATGGATTGCAAGGTTGAATGAAAACACCACTTGAGCCTCTGGCGTTTTGAGCTTGATTCTGCAAATCACATGCCTGGAATTAGGCTTTTTTCAAATTGTCATATAGCATTTGTCATCATCACATTTGAAATTTCCCATTAATGGGCTAGCTAGACAAACAAGCTGAATTCCAAAGGGCATATGTGTTTTTTAGTTCCTTCTGATTCAGTTGACATTCTCCCAGAGCTATATTTTAAGCAACTTCATGTAATCCATTTGCTTTTTGAGAGTATGATTTTACATTGATAGCAGGACTGTAGCTCCATGCATTGTTCTGTCCTCATTATTTCTATGCTTGGTGCTGTGCTTCCTAACCCACTATACTTCAGTGAGCCTTCTGCTGCCCTCCTTCTCCCATCATGACTTGCTGACTAAAGCTAGAGAGCCTCATTAATATATTCAAGGGTGTTTAAATGTTAGCTTTTGTTACCTTGTATCTGTGAAAAGCATGGGGGGTTATATCCTGTAGCTCAGTTGGGTGGTTATGTTGCCATTTTGTCTATGAAATGTCACTGAGAATAGACTGAAATGAGGACTTCAGATGAGTTTTTATAACCTAAAAGTTGTATCAGTATAAACAAAGACCTTAAGTTCAACATAGGAGATCAAAGGTTTCCTTAGGGCAATCACTATGTTTTAAGATCATCCCTCTTTCCTGTTTCTCTAGAGGTTGGAATGTTCTCCTTGCACCCTCCCCAATTCTCATCTGACCTTATTTTCTTGCAAGAGTTAAACAGCCTCGAAGGTTCCTTAGCGTTAGCCTAGCAAAAGGAGTCAAAGGGTTTGTAGCTTGAATCATGTCAACTGGATTTCTATTTTCTCAGTGGAAACGTTTCGCTCCTTATCCAAGGAGCTTCTTCAGTCTGAGCAAAGTTAGTAAGGGACACTGCAGCACAAACTAGGAGTCATCAGGACATTGTCACACAGAGCAGAAACCATCCCCACCTCCATGGATTCCAAAAAGAATGAAAATCAGCACCTGAGAACAGCTCTGAAGGCCTGTGGATATCCAAATTGGGCCTTCACTAAATCTAAATCTACCAGACCTAAAACAGCGACAGATAGGGCTGAGACTCAAAGTAAATGGAAGAACCTGGTCATTCCTTACATGGCTGGCGTGTCTGAAAAGATAAAACGGATATTTGGCAAACACCACATACCTGTATATTTCAAACCCACCAACACACTGAGACAGAGGCTTGTACACCCCAAAGATCAAACTCCAAAACACAAGAAAAGCAATGTAGTTTATGCAATCCAGTGCAGTGAGGAGTGCTCTGAACTCTACATTGGAGAAACCAAACAACCTTTGTACAGGAGGATGGCCCAACACAGGAGAAGTAACACCACAGGACCAGAGTCAGCAGTTTATCTTCATCTAAAGGAAAAAGAACACTCATTTGAGGACATTAATGTTCACATTTTAGACAGAGAAGATAGGTGGTTTGAGAGAGGGGTCAAGAATCCATTTATGCCAACTTGGAAAATCCTTCCTTGAATAGAGGTGGGGGCCTCAGGCACAATCTTTCCCCTATTTTCCTCCCTGCTTTGTCTTCTGTGCCTAGGAAGATTAAGACCATTTCGCAAGCTCAACAGCAGCATGGTGATCTTAACGATCCTCCTTTAGATGATAAAGGGACTTAGAAATAACATCTCAAAATAACCATGACCTAGCCCCAGGTGTAAGGTCACACAGCCACCTAGAAACATATTTAAGGATTCCCTTACTAACTTTGCTCAGACTGAAGAAGCTCCTTGGATAAGGAGCGAAACGTTTCCACTGAGAAAATAGAAATCCAGTTGACATGATTCAAGCTACAGACAATTCCACCTGGATGACTGAGAACCTTCATAGACATAGAGTCAAAGGGTTTTTTTTTTTAATTTGTGGAGGGTGAAAGCATCACTCTGTCAGAATTGCTTCCTCAGTGACACTGGTGGCATTATATAAACAGCAGGATCCCCTTGCATTTGATACCGTTTTTCTTTCTTCTTCTAATGCTCTAGGTAAGTGCACAAGTTGAGAATAATGAGAAAGAGTCTTTGTCCTTGAGTGCTTAGATATATGAAAAATGAACACTGTGCCAGAAATCTGACTTCTGATCCGAAAGACCTCCATTCACTTGTGTGAGTGTGTGTTAGGTAGGTTGAGCTATGACATGAAATGGTTCCATTAGATATAGTAAAAGCTGAATCAGCTCAGAGTGCTTATTAGATATGACCATGAAGGCTGCTTAACCAGCAGTCGTCTGTATCACTTCAACTCAAAGTTGCTCCCAGTTGGGTGGCTGCCATCTTTAATTTCTGCAAGGGTTCCAGCTAAAACACATTTTCTCCCTTGAGATAATTACCTCTGCTCATGTGGGGACCCGACCATCCTTGATGACATGAAATGCTTCTGACAAGTGAAGCTGTAAGACCTTTGTAATAAATAATTTAACTTCTCCCAGTGAACAGTAGAGAACGTTGGCTTTAACACTGATTGTTTTTGCCGCATCTGTACCATATTTGTAGACTTGTTGGCGCCTCAAGCCCTTTGGGGATGCTGTCATCTTGGACAAAATTTCTCCTTGCCTGAAAACATTTTTTTAAAGGCAGAAAGTTGGAATACAAAAGAAATAAAAAATAGTATAATAAATTTGACTAAGGATGGAAGTTTGTTTGATTTGCATGTTACTAGAAATTGACCACATTAATATTTTCTGAGTTTAGAACAAAACATAGTGATCTTTTTTGCCCATCTTTAAATTTGGAGATGCAGTTCTCCAATCAGATAATATATAAATAATAATAATAATAATAATAATAATAATAATAATAATAATAGACTTCCGGTGGGAATGGCGTTTTGAACAGCGTCTCTTTGCGAATTAGCTTCACAAGTAGACCTGGCAGCATGGTGTTTTAGGGCTCGGGTAGGATCCCTTGGAGCCCAAAAGTGTTCCCTGAATAAAGGAGAACCCTAGGAATTACCCTCCGGACAGCCGATCATAGCCAGAAGATTGTACAAAGAGTTTATAGATCGAGCGATGAGTGATCAGCTGGGAGGTAGGAGTGTCATCCCTTCCCAAGCCGTGCTGCAGCCATTTAAATGGACTCTAAAACTGACTACCCCATTTCTTAATGCACCAAATTGTTTGCCTTTTCTTTGTTTAAAAGAGGCTTTTTCCAACACAGAGATGAGATTTCTCTTGGTAACTTTTACATTATTTTTGAAACTTAACTGTTGAGCATTTGAACTTGGTTTTGTATTTTACGTTTTGGGCAAAAAGAACCAAAAGCTGAACTGTGGATTTATTTTATAGAAGGAAAGGACTATATATTTTTTGGATTTAATTGGCGGTATTTTTACTGATTCCTTTTGGGATTTAACAAATCTATACTGTTGGAATCGGAACTTTCATGGCTATCATGAGAAAGTGTTGTTGCTTTTTTCTTAACGAGTTAACTGGATACTTCCCATAAACACCTCTAGTGGCAAGACTTTCGCTTTTGAACGAACTCTGTCTCTAGTACAGTGCTTTCCAAAGTCCCGCCGTTGGCGACACACCAATGGCGGCGGCGGCCTCGTGTGTGGCGCTAAAACCTGGAAGCGCTGATGGCGCACTGCTGCTGCCACCACCGCCGCACGTGCTGTTGCAGGGGCGGCGGCGACGCGCCATCAGCACTTCCGGATTTTGTCGCGACACATTAATGTGTCGCAACACAGTTTGGAAAGCTATGCTCTAGTACTTTTCCACTGACTTTAAGATTTGGTTGTATTGGCTAATTTTAAGCACCAGAGGGAACTAATCATGGCTTCTAGGAGACCATCTCGTCGTGGTTCTGATGATGGGGAGATGATGAGAAATATGATTGATGAAATTTCTAATACCTTTAAACAATCTTTTGATTCTTTCTTTCTTTCTTTCTTTCTTTCTTTCTTTCTTTCTTTCTTTCTTTCTTTCTTTCTTTCTTTCTTTCTTTCTTTCTTATTTTTATCCCGCCTTTATTATTTTTATAAATAACTCAAGGCGGCGAACATACCTAATACTCCTCCCCCCTCCTATTTCCCCCACAAAAGCAACCCTGTGAGGTGAGTTGGGCTGAGAGAGAGTGACTGTCCCAAGGTCACCCAGCCGGCTTTCATATCTAAGGCAGGACTAGAACTCTCAGTCTCCTGGTTTCTAGCCCATTGCCTTAGCACCAAACTGGCTTTTGAGAAGAAAATGGAAAATAGATATTCTGACTTTTGAGAAAAAGATGAAAATTAAATATGGAGACTTTGAGAAAAAGATGAAAATTAAATATGGAGACTTTGAGAAAATGATGAAAATTAAATATGGAGACTTTGAGAAAATGATGGAAAGTAAAGCACCCCCACCAACCCTGTCAGGGCAAACTGGAGAGAGAGATATAGATATAGATATAGATATAGATATAGATTAGATATAGATTAGATATAGATTAGATATAGATATAGATATAGATATAGATATAGATATAGATTGTGGGGGCGCGGTAGCTCAGTGGGTTAAACTGCTGAGCTGTTAGTGTGCCGACCATAAGGTCGGCAGTTCGAATCCGCGTGGCGAGGTGAGCTCTCGTCACTAGCCCTAGCTCTCTGCCAACCCAGCGATTCGAAAGCTAAATAGCAAGTAGATAAATGGGTACCACTCACGTGGGGCAATATGCTGGCATCCTGTCGGGGAGTCGCCTCAGAACCGAAGACGAAGACGAAGATCTGGAGAAGCCCGTGGATGGCAGCTGAGGACGGCGGATCCCAATTACAACTTCCGGGATGTCAGCAGCCGGCTCCGAAAGCGAGGCATTCTGGGGCTTGTAGTTCCGATGCCTGGAAAAGAAGAGCCGGTTCCCTCACCCCCTCCCTAATCGCGTGGGTACTGTAATATATGATATGATTGTATAAATTGAATTTACATGATTGTAAGCCGCCTAGAGCCCTCCATTAGGGAGGGGATAGGCGGGGTATAAATAAGATAGATAAATAAATAAGATATAGATATAGATATAGATATAGATATAGATATAGATATAGATATATAGATATTCTGGAGGTGACAGACTCGACCGTGGGGGAGCTGGGAATGGCAACGGCCAACAGGAAGCTCTGGCGTGGGCTGGTCCATGAAGTCACAAACAGTCGGAAGCGACTGAACGAATAAACAAACAAACAAACAAAAGATATAGATACAGATACAGATACAGATACAGATATAGATATACTCCACATTTCAACCCTGAGCTACAGATATTCTCTTTGATTGGTCTTCATTACTTTCCCCTTCTTCTGTTTTCTTTGTGTGTATTCTTTATATTTATGTCCCTCTAGTTTTAGAAGAGGGGCGCGCGATGGCTCAGCGGTTAAGACGCCAGGCTTGTCGATTGTAAGGTCTCAAGTTCGGAGGTTCGAGACCCTAGCCCCGCGTGACGGAGTGAGCTCCCGCACTCGCCCCAGCTCTTGCCAACCTAGCAATTCGAAAGCATGCAAATGCAAGTAGATAAATAGGTACCACTTTGGTGGGATGGTAACAGCGTTCCGCACGCGTCATGCCGGCCACATGACCGCGGAAGCATCTTTGGACAACGCTGGCTCTTCGGCTAACAAACGGAGATAAGCACCGGCCCCTAGAGTCAGACACGACTGTGCCGGGGAACCTTTTCCTTTTTTGCCCTATAGTGGGAGTGGGAGTGGTGCATGTTGCATTTCTCAAAGAAAGCTATTCCAATTTTAGAATGCCGTCAAGAGAACACTGATGAAACAATGTATTTCATCTCTTGGTGGGATGATAAATTGAACTGTACTTCACTCCAGATGCAAAGCTTGGCAGGCAGATTTTTTTTGTAAATTGAGTTTTGTCTCAGTTTTTGCAACTAATCTGTGTCATAATCAACCATGCGTTGTTATAGCACAACCCTCTATAATGCAAATCCCCTGAACCAAAGAAAGATCTGTTTTGCTGTGTTTGGCATTTTTGAAAAAAAATTCCAGGCCATTTCAGACAAGTGCCAATCTTTCTGAATACAAATGCAACTAATGGGCACCTGACTGCTGGGATTCCATTATTACTCAAGTGTCTCTAAGATTGCCATATGGCTCTGTTTCTAGGAGCAATGTGCATGCTCTTGACTTGGATACAAGTGAAGCCAGATATGAGTTACAGGGGAAATAACATAACTGCTGTAAAAAAAGGGAAAACATGATCTTAAACTGAATTTTTGGGTATCTAATCTCAAGAGTTTGCCAGGCTTCTTCTTACTATTTGCCTGCCATGAAATTGATTTTATAGCACATTTGTGTGGCTCTATGTGTGTTCTGACTCTTTTTCTTCTACCTATTCTTTGTATAAAAAGGATTAATGAAGAGAATGGGTGAAGATATATTAATGGGGTTTAAAGAACTTTATTATTCATTCTCTTCTGTAATTATTCAACAACAGTTCATCTTTCTACATAAATTAATTAATTTATTTGATTGATTGATTGATTGATTGATTGATTGATTGATTGGATTTTATCACTGCCCAACTCCTCCCAAAAGGGGGACTCTGGGCAGTTTACAACAAAATAAAATATTCTTATTAACTTGGAGCTGACCAAGTATTGAATTTATTTTCATGGTAGCCACATTATTTTCACAGTTCTCCAGTAATTAGAAGTGTATGAATGTGTATTATTTATAAAATGTTATAAAAGATACTATACCAGTGGCATAAATGCTACAGTGATTCTTTGATCCCCCAAATCAAGAAACACATATGTGCAGTTTTGTCTGCAGTCATTTCCAAAGCAGGCAGGTTATTTCATAAACATGTTTCAAACTTCCTATTCCTAAAACATTCCAGCATAGGGATTAACAAGCAACCTACTGTTGAATAACATATATTACAAATTACATGTGTGCATATGGTCAGGTTCAAATGGCAAAAAATCCTTATTTTCGATCCATATGTTGACCAGCAACATGGTCTAATTTGAAGTCTTCTGCAGGTGATCAGTTCAGACCTTGGCAAGTGCAGTCTCTCCTTTTCTTGCAGTTTTCTGTGCAAGAATCAAGAGGGAGAGGATGACGGAGAGAGAAAACACAATTGAGAGATGGGCAGCTAAATAAATCAATATATTTGATAAATCAATGTAATAAAAGAGACAGTCTTGCTCATTACTGCATGTAGCCCCAGACAGGTAACCCTGAGACTGCACATTATCCCATGTCTTAAAGCCATAAACTAAGTTGAATGCAATGGGAATTGGGTGCTTAAGTGTGTATGATGAACAAAAGAGAAAATGAATAGATTCTGAATAAGTAACCAGTTTGAAAGTGAATAACCAGTAGGAAAAAAAGTACATTGATTTGGTTTGCTCATATAGAGAGACAGTGTGAAGACCAAATCGTATAACTAATGTATGAAGGAGGAGTGAATGAGTCAGGTGGGACAACCAAAAAAGTAATGGTTGTATGGAATAAAGGAGATTCTCAAAAAAAAGAGAGAGAGAGGTCAACAGTTTAAAGAATGCAAGGTAATGTCAAATTCAGTGTATGGATGTGGTGAAAGCAAGGATGGTTTGCAAGGGTAGAAAGGTACAGTGAATGGTGTTGATGTATTCTAGGTTTAGTTGATTTCCTTTTCTCTCCTGACTTCAGTTACTTTTGCTCACTGTTTTCACTCTTATTGTGCACTTTGCATAACTCTTTTTACCCCAAAAAGGAATAGTGTGATGGATGTGCATGGTTGGATCATAGTTGGAAGGGCTGGGATGGCAGGAACTAGTAGTCAGAAAGCTAGAGAGAACCTTATATAAAAGCTGCCACCCAAGGCCTTCAAGAGACTGGCCAAGTATTTGTTTGTGTTTGTTTGTTCAATTTGCTCCACACCACCACCAGATCCCAGGCACAATGTAAAAGCCAGGTCTTCCGGAAGGCCAATAGGGTGAGGGCCAATCTCACCTCAGTGGGGGTGATGTTCCAAAGGGTGGGTACCGTGGCAGAAAAGGCTCTCCTCCTGGGTCCCATCAGATGACACCCCTTAGTGCAGAGCTTTCCAAACTGTGTGTCGGGACACGTTAGTGTGTCGGCTGCAGTATCTGGGTGTGTCACAGCTGCTGCTGCCTCCGCGCCCTGCCAGGATTCTGCGCAGGTCCTAGTGCCTGCCTTGTGCCCTGCTATAAGAAAGAGTGTGTCGCGAAATGATGCATGTCTAAAAAGTGTGTCACCAACATGAAAAGTTTGGAAAGCTCTGCCTTAGTGGATGGGACCTGTAACATGCCCCTCCTGCTGGACCTGATGGGAAGGGTAGATGTAACCGGGGAGAGGCGGTCCCTCAAATCCAGCCCCATGTTGTATAGGGCTTTATAGGTCTTTACCAGCACTTTGAGAGTATCCTTTAAATCAGAAGCGTGGAAAGAAAAAAGCCTGGAGTTTCAGCTCTGAAGCCAGGTTGTGACAGTTGCACCACCATGGACAGTCAACTTTAATGTTTAAGGCTTCATTCTTGTTTGCAGTAAAGTCTAAGTAAAGTCATGTCTGAGAGTCAACTGCCAAGTCCAGCCAAAAGTGAATTAAGTGTCAAGTATCTAGAGAATTGAGATTTATGCTGAACTCTGGTATAAAGCCTGACAGTAGTATTCTTTTCCCATCTTCAAGTTGAGAAGCCAAAGATATATCTCAGTTCTTTTCTATTTGCATGATGCATAAGGGTTCACTAGTCATGAGATCAGTGACATTTTGCTCTTTTGCATCAGCTATATCTTTTTCAATGTGCTGTATTCTGAAGATCTTTAAAAAGGTGCCGTCTGCTTCTTATCCTAGCTATTGTTTCTGATTATCACATTCCATTTCTGTGTTTTGTTATACAAAATCAGTCTCTTATGAAAGAGCTAAATATTTCCTGCACTGCTTGGATAGATAGTTTAAAAAAAAAGCTATCTCTACAAATTTGCCACCAAACAACACAGGCCACAGTTTTGTTTACATTCTTCCCAGAACCATTAAAGAGGCAAATAAAATAAAAAAGCCGCCTAGAGTCCTCCGATAGGGAGGGGATAGGCGGGGTATAAATACGAATAATAAATAAATAAATAAATGCTACAGATTTATAAAATTATGAACTCTATCGACAGAGAAGAATGCTGTGCTCCTCCTCTTGTGATATTAGAACAAGAGGTCACCCAAATAAATTGACTGGCAGAGGACATAATGTATAATTACTGATGGAATCCTCCACTGTAGATGTTGAAATTATTAATGGACTAGATGGCTTTTAAACAGATAAATTAATGGATGTCTTGCGGTAAACTGTATTGGAAGCTCATTTGTCATGGATGGCTTTATTCAACCTGGAAACAACCACTTATTTTGGATTCAGCCCCATTTTCTCTTAACCATTTGAAGACTTGGCCTGATGGAATTTGTATATTTCAGAATCTAGAAAGACCTCTAGGATGAGGAAAGGAGCTTTAGTGTTGACCCAGCATTAGAATCTTGTGTTTATAGGAAGATAAACCCCATACACTGTCATAAAAGGTTAATATTATTTATAAGTTCCTTAACATATTCAATAAAAAATAAATACTAAACATTGCTTGTAGATCAGCATCTCCCACATCATCACAGAGTATACAGTACAAGTTGTGCAGCAGTTCACTTCAAAGGTCAAACTTGATAATGACTGTTTTTTAATCCGTAAATCAGCGTATAACAAAAGTGGTTAACCTTCAACAGCACATGCAGACTCCAAATTCTTACATGCTAGATTCCTAGATTTTTATCAAGTAGCATATGTTTTTTCATTGAGGTGTAAGATTATGTTGGCAACAAATCAGCTTATTATTGCAATGATAGTTGACATTAAAGCACAAAGCCATATATACAAGGGTCCCTCCTTGCGAGGGAGATGGTAATATAAATATATGATGAATAAATAAATAAATAAATAAATAAATAAACACACTAAAACAGCCTTTCTTACCTAGTGTCCTCCTGATACAGGGAGATTACAACTTCCAAAATTCCCTGCCAGCATGCTGGTTTGGAATTCTAAGTATAAAAATCCCCTTACATTTGAAAGAGACCAAATGGTTGTTCAAAGCATGGTTTTTCTGTTTGCTAGATCCTGGGAATATAAATAATGGAACACAGTTGTGGCAATCCTGTCCTACTTGTGAATATCCTGGAGGATATTAGGTGGCCATTGTTGGAATAAATATATCTTGATCTGCTCCAGCCAAGCTCTTCTTATAATCTTTGTTCTTCTGTGGGAGACTTTTGGCCTGCTTTCCAGAGCAGCAGATTGGTTTGTGTATCTGACATTAGGTTTCTTAAATATATTAGTAACTAAAATAAGAATACAATACACAGGCATTGAATACAAAAGGAAAAATAAGAATGTGCTAATTATGAAATTAACGCAACTACATCATTAAAAATAAAATATATGTGGTCATGTAAAAAAACCTCAAAAGTACTGGAAAGAAATGCATAGCATTATCCAAAAACCTTTTAAAACAAAGTTTGAATTGAAACCTTGTTTTTTTTTCTACTAGGAATTGTTTTAAAACAAATACATTTTAAAAATCACAATTTACTAAGATATATGCTGACAGCTGTGAGGATAAATTTAGCTCAAAATTGGAAAAGAGACACTTTGCCAACAATATCAGTCTGGGAAACCAAACTTGGGGAATACGCAGCAATGGCAAAATGAACAGAATTTTATTTATTTGTTTGTTCAATTTATATAGCCACCCATCTCAAGTGCATGACTGTGGACGGCTTACAATTTATTTATTTATTTAATTTTTATCCCACCTTTATTATTTTTATCAATAACTCAAGGCGACGAACATACCTAATACTCCTTCCTCCTCCTGTTTTCCCCACAACAACAACCCCGTGAGGTGAGTTGGGCTGAGAGAGAGGGACTGGCCCAAGGTCACCCAGCCGGCTTTCATTTTTTTTTTATATATACACACACACACACACACACACACACACACAAACAAACACATACATACATACATACATACATACAGACACAGAGAGACATGTACATGTACATGTACATGTACATGTACATGTACATATACATATACATATACATATACATATACATATACATATACATATACATATACATATACATATACATCCAGAACGTTAGACTAAATTTAAGCAACAGTGGCTCCCCTATATATCATATGTTACACAAGGTAACTCACACATTTAGAGTACAGTTTTTAAGGGGGAAATAATTGTTGTAAAGACAGAAATTAGAAGCAATTTCAGTGTTTATAAATACTTTGATGCACTCATCTATCAGGGACAATGGGAGGGAATTTAGAACTATGTAGTTTCTTAATATTGTTATTTTTTTATTTATCCATCAAATTTATATGGCTGTCCATCTCACAAACAAGTGACTCTGGGCGGCGTACAACAAGACTAAAAACGATTAATATATAAATTATTATTATTATTATTATTATTATTATTATTATTAAAAACTTTAAAAGACTTTTAAAAAAACTCAAGGCTAACAGAGAACAGATATTAGGCTAAGAGCAGATGTTAATAGCACTGGAGCCACCTCAGTATCTCACGGGTCCCCTGGGGTCCCCAGGCCTGATGGCACAACCAGGTTTTGCAGGAGGTCCGGAAAATCAACAGGGATGGAGTCAACCGGGGGGGGGGGAGGATGTTCCATAAAGTGGGCACCACAGCAGAGAAGGCCCATCAAATGTAGCTCCCTAGCTGACGGGACTCGTAACATACCCTTTCTGCTGGATTTGCCCCTCGACCTATATTGCATGTTCTCTTTTTTATTTTATTTTTAGTTATTTGTAATATTTATTTATTTTTAATATTTCCCCCCTTTTCTTTCCCTTCACATGATTAGATGCATCTGTTTTTAGAATAATGACAAATAGTGGTGATATCAATATAAATATCATGTTTAGAGTTTTTTATAGAGATTTTTAATTATTTCTTAAGGTGACATAATGAGCTTAGTCCTGTATATTTAATTAATTAATTAATGAAATAATGAATTTTAATACAGTGATAACTGTAAATCCTTCGTTTATTTACAGATATTCTATTCTTTATCTACTATTTTATTTATTTATTTATTTAATCAAATTTATCACCGCCCAACTCCCCCGAGGGGGACTCTGGGCGGTTTACAACAAAATATAATCATTAATATACAATTATAAATAGATTAAAATACATATTAAATAACAATTTACAATATAAATAATATAATAAAATCCAATGGCAGAATCTTCTTAAGTTTGTAAAAAGGGCACTCCAGGGATAATCTAAGGTGCTAGCCATCTCCAATCTACTATGTCTCTTTTTTCTTTCTTCTATTTATTCTGTTCCTTAAATGTTTTAACAAATAAATTATTAATCTTAAAAAAATATATATGAAATATATTATATTCCACTCAATATACCTTATATATGTTCCACTCCTGAAACATATTGTTGTAAAAACTTGTTATCTTTTATATATACATTTTATCATAGTTTGAATCCTGTTAAACCCCAAATGCAGTGTTAATTCTATAAATGGTGTAAATTTTCTGTAATACTAATCTATGCATTTTGGTATTTCTGATACATTCCAGTATTGATTAATATGTAATTTAAAAGCTGGCAGTAAAGCTAACCTGAATTAGAATCTATAGATTCCATTGCTTTGTTCATAACACAGGTAAGAATGTCTGATAACTTTATTTTCTGAATATTGCATAAAACATTTCCCCCAAATAATATGATATATGCATGCTACCGAAGAAGGAAATCTACTTTAAGTATATGGCTTTTCCTGCAATATAATACTGATCATTATGATTTTTATTCAGTTTGTATTGTAATAAATTTCACTGATAAATTGTACTCTTTTAAACTTGTCTCTAGAGATAGGTTCTCCAGCAAAGGAGATCGTTACCTTGTCGTGGTGCTGGAGCTTGAGCACCTCAATGAAACCATGAGCTAAACCGTGAAGGGACACCCAAGACGGGAAGGTCGTGGCAGAGAGGTCAGACTAAATACGATCCCTGGGGAAGGTAATGGCAACCCACCCCAGTATTCTTGCCATGAAAACTAAATGGATCAGTACAACCAAAGATATGTCGGTATACCATCGGAATATGGGACTCCCAGGTCGGAAGATGGTCAAAATGCTACTGGGGAGGAACAGAGGATAAGTTCAACTAGCCCCAGATGTGATGACGCAGCTAGCTCAAAGCCGAAAGGACGGCTAGCGGCCGACGGTGCTGGTGGTAAACGACGAATCCGATGTTCTAAAGATCAACACACCATAGGAACCTGGAATGTAAGATCTATGAGCCAGGGCAAATTGGATGTGGTTATTGGTGAGATGTCAAGATTAAATATAGACATTTTAGGTGTCAGTGAACTGAAATGGACTGGGATGGGCCACTTCACATCAGATGACCACCAGATCTACTACTCTGGACAAGAGGACCACAGAAGAAATGGAGTAGCCTTCATAATTAATAATAAAGTGGCTAAAGCAGTGCTTGGATACAATCCAAAAAACGATAGAATGATCTCAATTCAAATTCAGGGTAAGCCATTTAACATCACAGTGATCCAAATATACGCCCCAACCACAGATGCTGAAGAAGCAGAAGTAGATCAGTTCTATGAGGATCTGCAGCACCTACTAGATAATACACCAAAAAGAGATGTTATTTTCATTACAGGAGACTGGAATGCTAAGGTGGGTAGTCAGACGACACCTGGAATTACAGGCAAGCATGGTCTGGGAGAACAAAATGAAGCAGGACATAGGCTGATAGAATTTTGCCAAGACAACTCACTGTGCATAACAAACACTCTCTTCCAACAACCTAAAAGACGACTTTATACATGGACTTCACCAGATGGTCGACACCGAAATCAGATTGACTACATCCTTTGCAGCCAAAGGTGGCGGACCTCTATACAGTCGGTAAAAACAAGACCTGGAGCTGACTGTAGTTCAGATCACGAACTTCTTATTGCAAAATTTAGAATCAGACTAAAGAGAATAGGGAAGACCCACAGATCAGTTAGATATGAGCTCACTAATATTCCTAAGGAATATGCAGTGGAGGTGAAGAATAGATTTAAGGGACTAGATTTAGTAGATAGGGTCCCAGAAGAACTATGGACAGAAGTTCGCAACATTGTTCAGGAGGCGGCAACAAAAAACGTCCCAAAGAAAAAGAAAACCAAGAAGGCAAGATGGCTGTCTGCTGAAACACTGGAAGTAGCCCAAGAAAGAAGGAAAGCAAAAGGCAACAGTGATAGGGGGAGATATGCCCAATTAAATGCAAAATTCCAGAGGTTAGCCAGAAGAGATAAGGAATTATTTTTAAACAAGCAATGTGCGGAAGTGGAAGAAGACAATAGAATAGGAAGGACAAGAGACCTCTTCCAGAAAATTAGAAACATCGGAGGTAAATTCCAGGCAAAAATGGGTATGATCAAAAACAAAGATGGTAAGGACCTAACAGAAGCAGAAGAGATCAAGAAAAGGTGGCAAGAATATACGGAAGATCTGTATAGGAAGGATAATAATATTGGAGATAGCTTTGACGGTGTGGTCAGTGAGTTAGAGCCAGACATCCTGAAGAGTGAGGTTGAATGGGCCTTAAGAAGCATTGCTAATAACAAGGCAGCAGGAGACGATGGTATCCCAGCTGAACTGTTTAAAATCTTGCAAGATGATGCTGTCAAGGTGATGCATGCCATATGCCAGCAAATTTGGAAAACACAAGAATGGCCATCAGATTGGAAAAAATCAACTTATATCCCCATACCAAAAAAGGGAAGCACTAAAGAATGTTCAAACTATCGAACAGTGGCACTTATTTCACATGCCAGTAAGGTAATGCTCAAGATCTTGCAAGGTAGACTCCAGCAATTCATGGAGCGAGAATTGCCAAATGTACAAGCTGGGTTTAGAAAAGGCAGAGGAACTAGAGACCAAATTGCCAATATCCGCTGGATAATGGAGAAAGCCAGGGAATTTCAGAAAAACATCTATTTCTGTTTTATTGACTGTTCTAAAGCCTTTGACTGTGTGGATCATAACAAATTGTGGCAAGTTCTTGGTGGTATGGGGATACCAAGTCATCTTGTCTGCCTCCTAAGGAATCTGTATAACGACCAAGTAGCAACGGTAAGAACAGAGCACGGAACAACGGACTGGTTTAAGATTGGGAAAGGAGTACGGCAGGGTTGTATACTCTCACCCTACCTATTCAACCTGTACGCAGAACACATCATGCGACATGCTGGACTTGAGGAATCCAAGGCTGGAGTTAAAATCGCTGGAAGAAACATTAACAATCTCAGATATGCAGATGATACCACTTTGATGGCTGAAAGCGAGGAGGAGTTGAGGAGCCTTATGACGAAGGTGAAAGAAGAAAGTGCAAAAGCTGGGTTGCAGTTAAACCTCAAAAAAAACCAAGATTATGGCAACGAGCTTGATTGATGACTGGCAAATAGAGGGAGAAAAAGTGGAGGCAGTGACAGACTTTGTATTTCTAGGCGCAAAGATTACTGCAGATGCTGACTGCAGCCAGGAAATCAGAAGACGTCTACTTCTTGGGAGGAGAGCAATGGCAAATCTTGATAAAATAGTTAAGAGCAGAGACATCACACTGACAACAAAGGTCCGCATAGTTAAAGCAATGGTATTTCCTGTAGTAACCTATGGCTGCGAGAGCTGGACCATAAGGAAGGCTGAGCGAAGGAAGATAGATGCTTTTGAACTGTGGTGTTGGAGGAAAATTCTGAGAGTGCCTTGGACTGCAAGAAGATCAAACCAGTCCATACTCCAGGAAATCAAGCCAGACTGCTCACTTGAGGGAATGATATTAAAGGCAAAACTGAAGTACTTTGGCCACATAATGAGAAGACAGGATACCTTGGAGAAGAAGCTGATGCTAGGAAAAGTGGAAGGCAAAAGGAAGAGGGGCCGACCAAGGGCAAGATGGATGGATGGTATTCTGGAGGCGACGGACTCAACCATTGGGGAGCTGGGGATGGTGACGGCCGACAGAAAGCTCTGGTGTGGGCTGGTCCATGAAGTCACGAAGAGTCGGAAACGACTGAACGAATAAACAACAACAAGAGATAGGTTGAGTAGATTATGGAAAATCCAGGTCCAACATTAACCATTCTTCTTCTTTAAAGCTGCACTTGCTAGAACTGTGGACAGGGGTTATCCAGTGAAGCTTAATAATGGGACAAGCAGGACAGATAGGAACTATTACTCCACATAGAATATAATTTAACTCGAATTCATTTTCTTATTACAAAGAAATAATTAAGCTGAGCCATCCACTCAGCTACTTTAAAAGGTATTTAGAAAAACTTACAGAGGATAATACATAACACTGTCAATGGCCTCTAGTCATGATGGCTGTGTATTACTTCTATTATTATCAATCGAATATTTCTGAATGCTAGTTGCTAAGGAACATGAATAGAAAGCTGCTGTGCTTTCATGTCCTACTTTTGGCTTTCCTGTAGGCCTATGTAGGCCACTAATCTAGATAGTCTTTTGCTCTGATCTAGGACAGCATGACATCTCCTTTTAGAAGAACAGAAAAAAAATATGGCTGAGTAGGATGATCAGAATCTTAGGTAATTTATACAAACTGTGCAGGTAGTCCTCGTTTAATGACCCTGATTGGGACCAGAATTTCCAACGCTAAGCGAAGCGATCGTTAGGCAAAATGTCACATGACCGTACTGCTTAGCAACGGCAGTTCCGGTACCCCCAGTTGCAGTCATTAGGCCAGGATCTCATGCTTCTCCTGCCCTGCCACGCTCGCCTCTGCTTCAACTCCCCCCCGCCTATCTCCCCTCCATCTCTGCCCTTTTGGCTGCCCTGCACTCGGCCACTGCCTACCCCTGCTGCCCCCAGCTGACCTTCATGTTCTTCTTCCTCCTGCTGCTGACAAGGCATGTCCAGCCTTTGGGGAGTCTGCACGAGGGCTTTGCGACGGGCCAGCAGCTGCCTTGGCCAGGCGCACCTCATCAGCAGCAGGAGGAAGAAGTACACGAAGATCAGCTGGGGGCGGCAGGGGTAGGCGGCCGTGGCAGGGTAGGCAGCAGCGGCAGAGTGCAGGGTGGCCAAAAGGGCAGACATGGAGGGGAGTTAGGCGGGTGGGGGAGTTGAAGCACATGCTGCGGTTGTAAATGCAGGTGGGCTGCCAAGCACCTGAATTTTGATCACGTGACTTCAAGGGCGCTGCAATGGCTGTAACTTTGAGGACTGGTCATAACTACCATTCATTCAGTGTTGTTGCAACTTCAAACAGTCACTGAACGAATGGTCGTTAAGCGAGGACTGCCTGTAAATGGCTTCAGTTTTCATGGCCTCTGTAATATTCTAAAGATGTTTCTGTATAGTTTCGGGTAATAGAATAGCCTATAGTGCATGAATAAGAGATTCTGGGTCCCCCTTTTCCCAGTGAACATCAACGTGTGTTTCCATTTTGTAAGTTTTAATGTCATCATGGTGCCATTTGGTGACTTTTCAGTAAAAGTCACCAAATGCCAGGATACATAGTTATGTTAAAACTTAACTCTGAAGTTCGTATCCTGTGCTTCTAAGAAAAAACGGCTTACATTAGGAATTGTTTCATATGAATTCTGGTTAATTGTTATTCCTCCAACCTAGTTTGGAGCACTAGATTTAATGCTTAATGTCTTGGTTTTTTATTCATTTTTAGTGTAGGATTATGGCTGGCAACTCGATTTTTAGGAAACTCTCATGGATGGGAGAGGCAAACTAAAGCTTTTCCCTCTGGGGCCCTTTCCGCAACAGGAGAGTGGGGAGAAGAATTCCTTCAAACTAATGGATAGAGGAAAGAAGGAATACAAACTGGAGAAGCTGCATTTTTACCTTGGTGTATAAAATACTCTTGAAATATTTTCAAGAATGTAGGAGAGAAATCAGAAAAACTTGACAATTTCGGGAGGAGGGAGGAGGCCATATTTTAAAGCAGGATAGAGAATCTGTGTCTCTCCAGATGTTCTTGGAGGTCAGTTCCAATTAACTAATTAGTATACCCAGTAGTCAGAGATTATGAGGGTAAATCCATCTAGTTGGCTACTGGTTGCTCTATTCCATGATTGGTTTGTATTGAATATACTTTTAGATAACTAATTTTATGTAAATTATTAACTTGGTATTCTTAATGCTGTGAGGAGTTCTGGCAATAAGGTAACTAATAATATCCAAGCACTGAAGTGCACCTTGTGTCAGTTTTGTATCAAAATGCTAATGTGCTTAAACAACCCATCTTTGTTTCATGGCTAGAAGAGTCCTTAGTTTACATTTAGTTAGAAAATTCTCCTGTGTTGAAGAGACCAGCATCACATTTTTAAAGAAAATTGAAGGCTTAGGTGCTGCCAGTGTGGCTTGTATTTTTACTTCAGGTTAGAGAAGTCCCGTTATAATAATTCTTGCCTGGGCAGACGTTCTCTGTCTTGAAGCCTGTCTCTAATCAGATGACACTATGTTCAAACTGCCAAATTAAATAAGAATTGCAACTGTCAGTCTTAACTCTAATTACTTAGCATGTTGGTTTTCAGATTGCTTTCTGGGGAACTCTTAAGGTTCTTTGGAGCTTATCAGAACTCCTGAAAACCAGTAATAGCAAACAGATTTTTCAATCAGCTTGTTTATGGCTGCTGTTGCACCACCCATGTTCCAGCCAGAGCAGAGTGCTGGATTCTGTTCCAGGCAGTGCCACATTCACTCAGAGAGGAATTGCAGTGAGACATGAGAGCTGGAGGAATCTTTATGCTTGTGCACAATACAACATGATCTTCAAACCCTCTGCATTGCATAGAGCAGGGCTTTCCAAAGTTTTTCCCGCGGCGACACACCAACCGGCGTTGGTGTGTCGCCGCGGGAAAACCCGGAAGTGCGGCAGCGCGCAAAAACCCCAAAGCGCTGCTGCTGCTTTCAGGTTTTGCGCGCTGCAGTTGGTGTGTCGCCGCGGGAAAACCCGGAAGCGCTGATGATAATCAGCGCTTCCGGGTTGTGTGGCAACACACCAGACTGTGTGTGGCGACACACTTTTGTGTCGCGACACACAGTTTGGAAAGCTCTGGCATAGAGATTTGGTGGCAGATTTGTTGACATACCTCAGCAGAAAAGTCCTATGTTGAAAATAAAAAGGTTAGAAGTTACCGACTTGAACAAGTTGCCTTCCTCATCACCTGCTCCAAGCCTTCGTGCAATATTTTTCCCCACCCTGTTTCATCTGTAATGTGCCTAAGGGACACACTAAATCAGAGGTGTGTGTTTGCAGATTATCACATCCCATTTGATATTTGAACTGGAAATATCTTTCTCTTTCTCCATTTAAGAATATCTGAAGAGCCCAAAAGGGTCAGACCAAAGATCTGTTTTACTCAGCATTCATTTCTCACAGTGGCCAACTAGATTGATGCTACCTGAGAAGTCCATATAATGGACTTTAGGGCAGTAGTCCTGACCAGTAACTAGTTTTCAAAGGTATACCTATCATATGCCCATTGCTAATTTTTAACCTGAATTACTCCACGACCAATTTTCACTGAGCACTGGATGCTTCTAACTGGTGTTAGATTTATTTATCGTATGGCACATTCACATCATGTTACAATAAAAAACATAAAGCATAATAAATATGAAATACAAAATATAGGCAGGAAAATTACAAACGTATGTCTAGGTTACAAATACAGTTTTTTGCTTCAGTTGTCACAGCCAGGAAATCAGCAAAGTCTCCATTGTAGGCTCGGTTTTGACACTCTGTCACTATATGTTGGATAGTTTGTTTTTCGGCCCCACAATCACAATTCGATGATGTTGTTTTGCCAATATATGTTGGTATATTTTACAAGTTGTGAAAAGCACAGGTTTCAGTATAACAGTGTATCCTAGTTCACGTGTTCATTTGGAGTGCTGACTGGATAAGTTTGTGTTGTTGTAGTTGTTGTGATTGAAATAAGGAAGAATAATATGGAATCCCTAAATAGGCATCAGGGTCCTATGGGGAATAATGGCAGACCAATGCAGAGGGAAGATGAGGGGGAGGATTCAGTTATTTAATATTCTGCTTCATGAGCTTTCCAAAGGTGTGTTATTAAATAACTAAGGTAGACCTTTATTCTGATCCAGTAGGGTGCTCATGTCATTACAGTTTGTGGCTCTAAACGACCCCCCATAAGACATTTTAAACTTTTTTTCAGGGGCGGGTAAATGTGACATATCATATACTCAGTTCCTGAGTTCCTAATGTTGGCACTGAGTGCTGCCATTCAGTGCGGTTGCTGTGGTTTCTCTCTCGCTCTCTCTGCCCCCACCCCCAGGCCCCCTTTCCCTGGGCATTCCTTCTGGTTTGCCTTTGGTAAGTCAAATGCAGAGCATCTTGGAAGGCGGAGGAATGCCCAGTTCTTGGAAATGTCCAGACAGGCTGACTTGGCTATAAGGAAATGTAACTGGAGCCGTCATTGCCTCAGCCGAACTTGAGGGATGCTTAGCAGCTTAGCCGGTTTCTTTTGTGAGCCTATTTTAAACCTTTCGGTTATTTCCACTAAGGGGAATTCAGGCTGCTGGTGAGAAAGCCGGATGGGCTGATTACTTAGGCGATTTTGGCTTGTGGCTCCATTTTCTTTCTTGCTTGCTTTCGGGGTGGTTAGTCCTGGGAGTACTGCCAGGAAATCTGCTGGTTCCTTAGAATTTAGGTACTTCCAGTATGCTGGAAATAGTTAGCTTGGATTGCAGGAAGTGGGTGTTCTGAATGGTCACAATTAGGGCTACAGCAATAAAGGAGGGTGGGCTGAGAGGTGGCGGAGTGCAGAACCTTGAATGCCAGATTCTGCTTAGCTCAGCTTAGCAGTCACTGGCAATGTGTTTCCTCACTCTTCCAGGATCTGCTGGAATTTGTAGAATTTGTTACTTTTTTCCTTTTTTTCAGATTTCACATTCTTTACCTAGTTATATACCTTGTCTGTTACTGATAAACCATTTTTGTCTGTTACTGATAAACCATTTTTGAGAGGGACAGGACAGTGAAAGAGAAAGAAGTCCTTACACACAAATTCCCAGAAGAGCTGACTCCACTGACAATCAATTCTTTGCTGCCATCTAGTATGATATGAAGTGGCTAAAGGAAGGAAACTGGTGCCACCTAGAGGACATTGCAAGCTACCGAAATGGGCCTGCTATCCATTGGATCTAGATCACAGCTTTCCATACTTTTCGCATTGGTGGCACACACCAACGGCGGCGGCGGCGGCATGGCCTGCGATGTCCTGATGTGTCGTGCTAAAACCCGGAAGCGCTGATGGGGGGAAGCGGCACCCCCGCCAATCAGCGCCGCTGCACTGGCGGCGGCAGCAACAGTGGCAGTGCTGATCGGCAGGGTGCTGCTTCTTCCAGTTCCCCCCATCAGCGCTTCTGGGTTTTAGCGCAACACACCAAGACACCGCAGGCGACACAGTAGTGTGTTGCGACACACACTTTGGAAAGCTATGATCTAGATAAAGCCCTCTACTGACATAGGTTGGGGTGATGGAAGCCATGGAAGCGGTTAGATCAGGGTTTCTCAATCAGGGTTCCATGGAACCCCAGGGTTCCACGAGAGGTCACTAGGGATTCCCTGGGAGATCATGATTTATTTAAAAAATTATTTCAAATTCAGGCAACTTCACATTAAGGAGGTAAGTTTCATTCTTTACTTTTAGTTTAAGAACACTGTTAATGCATATATACAGGCCTACACATGAAACAAAATTTTAAATAATTTTGTAATTTCTGGCCTATGTTTGAGCCAGGGGTTCCCCGAGGCCTGAAAAATATTTCAAGGGTTCCTCCAGGGTCAAAAAGTTGAGAAAGACTGGCTTAGATTATTAGAAATAAGAAAGTCGTAACATGAGAGATTCCATTCTTAAAAGTTCAGCACCAGTGTTCAAAATCAAAAAGTTGTTCAATATTGCATTATTTTTATTTTAAATATGTTTTAAGTGTAGATCCATGGAAATAAATTTCATACAGGGAGGAGCAAGAGTTGGAGAAAAGAGGTTTTTCCTCCTGTCCATTTTTCCTTTCTCCTCCTCCTCCTCCTCTGTGAGTCCTCAGGCTGACCCGACTGAAGACCTAACTAGACAATGTCAGATGGCATTGGTATTTCATACAGTATACCTGTTTCACACATCTTTTTTTTTAAACTAGCAACTATGGGAGTGGAACAGACTATTCAGCGAATAGGAGAGTAACCAATTTTACCTGCTATAGCAGGGCTTTCCAAAGTTTTCCCGCGGCGACACACCAACCGCCGTTGGTGTGTCGCCGCAGGAAAACCCAGAAGTGCCCCGTTGCGGCAGCGTGCAAAAACCTGGAAGTGCTGCTGCCGCTTTCAGGTTTTTGTGCGCCGCCGTTGGCGTGTCGCTGCGGGAAAACCCGGAAGCGCTGATGATGATCAGCGCTTCCGGGTTGTGTGGCGACACACCAGACTGTGTGTGGCAACACACTTTTGTGTCGCGACACACAGTTTGGAAAGCTCTGTGCTATAGCATGAATGAAAATACTGTACATTGTAAAACAGTTTGTTCAGGCAGTCAAGTTCCCCTGTTACCAGGAGTTTCAAGTGTGTGTGTGTGTGAGAGAGAGAGAGAGAGAGGGGGGGGGTGAGACAGAATGGGGGGTGGGATGGGGGTGGGAGAGAGAGAGAGAGAGAGAGAGAGAGAGAGAGAGAGAGAGAGAGAGAGAGATTTTTTTAGAGAGACGGGGGCATTAGGGAATGGTTATGTCCCCTCTCTGCCATGTGACATACAATGTTCTTCTCTCTATAAACACCTTAAATGATAATATATAGGAAATGTCACCTGGCTTGACACCGAGAAGATCAGCATACAACAGCAATGGTTGGGGCAGAAATTTTCATAAATGAAGTGCACTGTAAAATTGTGTTTTTATTGGGAAGTGTGATGTATGGAAATAAACATCTACATTAAATTACCGCATTTTATTTATTCCTATCCTTGACCCACAGTTACATTGCTGTTCAGAAGGCCAAAATAATAACGTTTTGTTTATTTTGTGTTTACAGCCATAAGATTAGACTAGTATTACATGTCCTTTGTAGGGATTTTCATTGGAATATCTAGTATCTTCAGCTTCTTTTGAACAGGGGAACTCATTTCTTAATCACAGTGCATCAGTCAGAGCATATGACAGTGTCTGCACTGGATTCCTGCGGTCTTCACATACCTTGTTAAGTCCAACATTATTTATTTAGTCTTGGCGTGGCAAGTTGTATGAATGCAACTAGTTGTGGCTTATTCAAACCATACCTATACAAACCATGGCTTAACACAATATATGAACCCAGCTTAAGTATTCCGTATATACCACTATAACATACAAGCATGATGGGAATGCTGTTAGCAATATTATGCAGTGTAACTATGAATAAGAATTATTATGTCAGTTAGGATTTTATGCATCTACTGTACTAGCATCTCAGAATATTAGGATTTATCAAAGAAGTCTTCTAGTAACTGCTTTGATTAGCAACTCTGTTTTAATTGCATACTAAAATTGATGAAGATGTTTTTGATAAAGATCTAGTTACAAAAAAGAAAAGAAAAAGTAACCCAGCATGTAAGATTTTGAGCTACATTTTCTGAGCTTCACTACTGAAATTAAAATGTGCTTCCCCCGACAATTGGATGAATAAAAGCAAAATGCTACTGGCTTATTATGATATGAATGTAGTGAGCCAACTTTTAAAACTTTGATTTAAATGACTTTAATAAATTAAGTTAAATGGAAACATTAAGAGAAGTTGCCCTATATTTTATTACATTCCACTCAGGCTTAACCAAACAAAACAAAATGTGTGCAACAGTTGCTCATGGGTGTAAGAACAAATGGATGATTTTATGTTGAACATCTGAAAAAAAATTAATCCATTGAAGAAATATAACTTTGAAATAACTATACATTTATATAATGTATAGTTATTTATATAATGTATTTTAGCACTTGATCTTGTTGGTAAGATACTAATATAATTAATATGTATAACGAACTCTTCCCGTTTTTAATTTATAGATTTTGTTGCTGCTGTTTTAAATGTTGTATATTTCTGTTTTAGGTGCTTTGCATTTATTTTTATTTAAATATGTTTTTCTTGTAAACTGCCTTGAAGAGAATTTGCTTGTAAGCCAGTA
Source organism: Charina bottae (assembly GCA_023362775.1). Taxonomy (NCBI): domain Eukaryota; kingdom Metazoa; phylum Chordata; class Lepidosauria; order Squamata; family Charinaidae; genus Charina; species Charina bottae. Next base: position 72,645,156 of record JALMGJ010000001.1, on the reverse strand, counting down.
TAAAAATATTGTAACAGAAATGCTATAGATCAGGGGTCCCCAACCTGTGGTCTGTGGCCCACTAGTGGGCCGTGACCTGTTAGGAAGTGGGCCGCAGGGCTCCTGCCTCCAAACCCCGCCCCCCAGTGCGTGCGATTATCCCCGACCCCGGTGCGTGCGATAGGCTCCCAGCTGCAAACCCCGCCCCCCAGTGCGCACGATTACCCCCGACCCCGGTGCGTGCGATTGGCTCCTGCCTGCTAACCCCGCCCCCGTGCACGCGATTGGCTCCTGCCTGCAAACCCCGCCCCTCCGGTCTGTGGAAAAATTTTCTTCCACGACCGGTCCCTGGTGCCAAAAAGGTTGGGGACCGCTGCTATAGATGGTTCAGAGGAATGATCAATGCCATGCTTAAATTATGGAAAGGGGGTCTTAGGTTTCCTTCTTCCTGTGATACTCTTGGTTAGGGAAAATTCATGCTAATGACTTATGAGCTAAACTGTCTTGCTCTGAATAAAAAGAATGTATTGATCCAACAAAAAGGTGATTTCTGTGGGCTTCTCGCTTTCTTCCCTACAGATATCAGGGCAGTGGAGAAGGAGCTGGCAGAGACTTGGGGACTGGTGTGTGCGTACATGTTTGCGTACATTTAGATAGCTGTAAATACTGGTGACCTCATAGGGAACCAGACTTTCTCTTTAGGGACGTGTTGCTAGCATCAGGGCTGATTTATTTTGGTGAGTTGAAGACTAACTAAATTTAATGCTCTGTGACAAAGGTATGATGTGTGTAAAACAGTTTGCTGCTGTGTCTCATAAGATGCATATCCTAATTTATTTAAGTTTGAGGGGATATCACTATTTGCAGACCATACAAGGAATCATAAATAACACCTATAGCAAATTCTATAGCACTGAAGACAGTACATAGAGTTTGTATAAAGTAAGGCTAACCTGATGACTACAAGTATGCAGCTTGCTTAGCAATGTTTCAGAAGGTAACTAGCATGGGGGGAGGGGGTGTCTTCTTTCAAATCTAATCTGCAGCCCTGGAATTACTGGATGATCCCCATCCAAACATTTGTTGTTCAGTCGTTTAGCCGTGTCCGACTCTTCGTGACCTCATGGACCATAGCACGCCAGGCCTTCGTGTCCTCCACTGTTACCCGGAGTTTACTCAAATTCATGTTCATTACATCAGTGATGCTATCTAACCATCTCATCCTCTGCCGTCCCCTTCTCCTTTTGCCTTCAGTCTTTCCCAGCATCAGGGTCTTTTCCAGTGAGTCCTCTCTTCGCATTAGGTGGCCAAAGTATTTGAGCTTCAGCTTCAGCATCTGTCAGGGTTGATTTCCTTTAGGATTGACTGATTTGACCTCCTTGCAGTCCAAGGGACTCTTAAGAGTCTTCTCCAGCACCACAGTTCGAAAGCATCAATTCTTCGGCGCTCAGCCTTCCTTATGGTCCAGCTCTCACAGCCATACATTACTACTGGGAAAACCATAGTTTTAACTATACGGACCTTTGTCGGCAAGGTGATGTCTCTGCTTTTTAATATGCTGTCTAGGTTTGCCATAGCTTTCCTCCCAAGGAGCAAGCGTCTTTTAATTTCATGGCTGCAGTCACCGTCTGCGGTGATCAACCAGGGCTAAATCTGCTTTGCTTCAGAAATTAGCCAGGGTTCAGCTACATGCTGCCACCTGCTGATTTTTTATCCAGAAGGTAAATGTTTGGGGAATTGTAAATGTGTACAATGTGTTGCTGTAGAAAGCAATATTTAGCACTATGCCTGCTGAATTCTTGGAATGCTTCAATGGCAAGTGTCCTCTAAGCCAAGGGTCGGAAATGGCGGCTCGCGAGCCACATGTGGCTCTTTGGCCCCTTGAGTGTGGCTCTCGGGGAAACAATGCTCCCGCTTGCGGCCGGGCTGGACAGGTCCACGAACGCGGCCGGTTCCGCTTCCTCTCGTCCCGCCCCTGGTTGCTGAGGGAGCCATAGCGCTCGGAGGGCGAGAGCGAGGCTGCCGCCGGCCGGGAGAGAAGCAGCGGGGACGCTTGGCAGGCCCCGGCGGGCGTCTGCAGTTCCTCCTCTCCGCACAGCAGGTGATCCGGCGGTGCTTCCCGGCGCCCGGCATGGGATGCTGGCAGGGCACCGTGGGCCCCTCGGCTCGGGCTTCTCCGAAGAACGGGGAGACCGGGGACGAAGCCCGCCCACGCCTCCCCCGAGGAAGGTACCGTTCGGGAAAAGTTGACGCCGAGCGGGGCTCGCTTTTCCCTCCTCCATCCCCCACCCGCGGCTTCGGTTTGCGCGCAGCCACCAGCTGCGGCTCCCTTGCCTACTCGGCCCCCGAGGTCCTGCTGGGGGAGGAGTACGACGCCCCGGCCGTGGGTGAGAGCTGGCGGGGAAACGCGGCCCGGCCAGGGGGGGCTGAACGGGGCGGCCGCCCCCGGAGACTCCGCGGCCCCCCGGCTGCCAGAGAGGAGAGGCGGTGGAAGAGCTGCAGCCGGAGGGGGGGGCAGCTCGTGAGGGCTCCAGGGGGGCGGCATCTCCTGCTCGGGTTGCTTGGGGAAGGTGCGGGTGCGTGCTGGGGAAGCGACCACGCGGTTAACCCTGCCCTGCCGGGAGAGGCGGCTCTGTCGGTCCAGTTGCCCCAGGTTTTGAGCTGGGCAGAGCAGAGAAGTTGCCCGCGGCAGCCACTCTAGGAGCCGCCGGCCTGGCCCTTGACCCCCTGGCGCGGCCCGTGAGAAAACCTTTTTCTCTGGCTCGCCGGTGCCTTCCGCTCTCCCGCGCCTGTCCTGCCGGCCGGAGGGTGGCAGCTCTTTCTCCGCCACTCCCGGTGGGGTGGCCGGGCCAGGTTCGTGGAGCCGCTGGCTGCGCCCCCTCCCTCCGGGAGCCCCCCGCCCCTTCCACGCAATTGGATCCCGCCCGCAAACCCCGCCCCCTTCCACGCAATTGGCTCCCACCCGCAAACCCCGCCCCCTTCCACGCGTTTGGCTCCCGCCCGCAAACCCCGCCCCCTGGCCCTCGAGTGATGTTAGAAATGTTATAAATGTCAAAATGGCTCCTGGCATAAAAAAGTTTGCCGACCCCTGCTCTAAGCAATCAAAAGGGTATTGACTGGCTATTCCATCAAGGAGTTCCTAGGAGTGAAGGTTTGTTTTCTTTGAAAATTTAGCATAGGAAACCAGATCTTTTTGCTGAATAGTTGCCATTCTGCTGCATAATTGGCCAGCAGGAGAAAACTTTCACTTTCCATTATGAAGCCCATCATTGAGGTGGTTGAGTAGTAATCAAGCACCATCTGAGAACATCTACAATGGTAGAAGACCAAGCTGCTTGATCCTAGTATTTAACCCTTCAGTCCAAATAAGTCCTGGAGTTGGTAGCAGGCCTTAGGTCAGTCCTGGCGGGGGCTGGGTGGGCAGGGAGGGACACAAAGGATACAGAGTTCCATGCAAACCACAGCAGTACCCCAAATCCCTCTCAACAAAGTGTAGGACTGATTGAAGTAGTCTGATTTCTAAAAACCTGCATGATTTTTGGCCAGCCTTTATACCTGCATAGACAGCTAGACTTTTATGATACACAAAGTATCCGTCTCTCTCTCATATACTCGGCCAGTCTCTTTTTGGTAGTGGAATGGTGGTAGAAGATTCACAAGTCGGTATAGGAAAATAGTTAATATATGTACTGCCGCTGCAACTGGAAAAAAAATGAGTCAAGGCTGACCCAGATTTTGTACAAAGGTTTGATTTTGTGAGCTTTTTGAATGATGCATACTGCAAATGTTCAGAAATCAGTTGTTTGCATGTTTCTGCTGGGCTTGTGAAGGGAGAAGACTATAGCGAACTGTACACTCCATTCTGAGGTCTGCACATAAATCTTTTTTGATGCGTTATCAGTTATCTGTGATCCTTTTTCTGGAAAAAAAAATCACTTAATAAACTTTGCTCTAAAAGTAAATTGATGCTTTTAGATGAAAAGGGTGCTCCAAAATTTTATTTCCAAAACAATGATGCTGAAGTAATTTCTTGGAAATAATGATTGTAACAAACTGAATTTGTTGATATACTTCTGGTATTTCACTGGGTGAGGGTTGGAACCTCAGAAAAATATTGACGATCTCTGTAACGTCTCATTCCTGACTTCATGGAGTGTGGGTGGATCGGGAGAGAATTGGGCCACGAGGAGCTGCTTTGTTAATAAAAACTACAAAAGGTAGTAGCCAGTATTTTTTACTAGACTTTTTACTAGAGAGGAATTGGATGTGTTTTCCTTCTGACTGCAGAGGAGGGGAAGTGCTTGCCTTCATGGCATGTGGAATGCAAGATTCCAGCCTCTTAGAAGAAGGATGATGATGATGATGATGATGATGATGATGATGATGATGATGATGGATGATAATGCTTTTTCCAACCTCTGTCAACATCCCATAAACCAAGTGGACTGACTGAAAAAGGGGGATTCGTGTTCCTCCCTCTCCATTCCTCTGCTTAGAATTCCTGGTTGAATAATGAGTAACAGGTTGTTTAAACACCAGACTGCATTCAATGCTAGTAAACTGATTCAGAAACAAGGCTGAGGGGACCAAATCGGAAGTAATGGGGTTCACTGAGTAGGATGATTTGGGTGAACAGAGATTTAACTCAAGCTCATCTATTTCTCTGCTGTTGCATATCTTACTACTTTATTTATGTATTATTTATTATTACTTTGGGTGTTATTTACTACCCAGAGTAGTAGTAAAGCAAGAAAAAAATTTCTTTGGGTTACATTAAGGGCAGGGATACTGCAATAGTTGTAAGGAAATTCCCCTAATCAACGAAGTGTCTCTGTACAGAGCTGGCACTGGTTTCCTTTTGGGCAGGGATTTCTCTGTGTGCTTTGCAACTTCCTGTCATAGCATAATCTTCTTAATCCTGCTTTAGCTCTATTAATTTTCCTCCTTTCCTCTATTTCTGATCCGCTTTCTCTGTGGTGCATGAATCCAGAAGTTCCTGGGCCAGACGAGCAACTCGGGCCCCGCTGTGGTCAGCCAATATCCTGGGCTGCCTCCGGAGCATCTTGTATCATGCGGCAGGGGCCCTGGGATGCTGGTGCCTGAATGTATCCCATTCTCTCTGTCTTACAGGCTGTGCAGCCTTCGCCTGAAAAAGCTGACGGTGCTGCGGGAACTAGACAAGGAGCTTAGCTCTGTGCTCATTGCTGTGAAGATCCAGGTAAGCTGCTGATCTTCTGTATTCGCCTCTCTTTGGGAAGGCCCGCTGGGTTCTAGCTCAGGGATGCTTTACTTCGCTGTACTATTGCTGCTGTCTCACTATTGTCACATTTTTGCGTTTTCCACAAACTGCCATTGCCTCTGGAGGGAGGGACCACCTTTACTGTCTCTGCAAAGCATCTTGCTCTTTAGAAGATAGCCATTTGATGTGTAGAAATGTGTATTGCTATGTAATAGTAATATTACACAGGAGTGAGTCTTCATTTATGTACACGAATCTTCACATAAGATTATAAACTTCCCAATAGTTTTGCGTAATTGCTAAATATATGAGAAAAAGATCTCAGTAAAAGCCACGTGCTTTTGTCCTAAATAGTGAACCTGGAGAAGGAGGAAGGCCCTTTGAATTTTCTAACTAATTAAACAGGATGTCTCTTTCCTCATGGGTGATGATCAGCCACCCCTAGTAAAGATACAGTCTGGGTCACATATTGTATTAGATCATGTTTTTTTAGCCACGGTTTACTGAAATAATCCCAATTAGTTGGATTCTAAGAGCACACTTTGCTAGCTTGTTTAATTTTGCCTTAGCATGCTGTTTGTCTTGTTTTTCAGTTGTTCTAGAGGAGGTCCAGCTTTCTTTCCCAAGCTTCTGACAAATAAGACTAATAATTAAATGCAACAGAAATATAAACAGGCAGATCTGTGCAACCTGCATCTGTTTCTGAACTTAGGCTAGGATTCTCCATTCTGAAATGCATCTTACATGGTTTTCTTGCTGGACTATAAGAACTGTGGTCGTCTTCCTGGTAACAACTCCAGAATACAATCGCCTCAGTAGTATACTAGGGGACCCTTACATTAAGTCAAGAGTCTGTCTCATAAATTAAACTGCTGAGGGCTTTAAATAAAACATTTGCCCATTACATGGGAACTTTCAGAAATGCTGCCAAACTTCGGCACTCTCGGGGTTTTTTGGATACTTTCCATGTGAGGATTTTTAATGTGCTTTTCTTTCCTTTGAGCATCATAACATTCTAGGAGTAAAAAAAAACCCTGATGCACATTAAAATAATGTATGAATACAGTTGTGCCACTAACCACCTCATTGCTAGTAGCATTTCAGAAGCCTTTGATAGCTTATACACAAAAGAGGAATACTATTTTAATACATCCTTTTTTGCAGAAGGCATTTAATTATAACTTTTCTAAATGTGGGCTATTAAAAAAAAGCTGGAGCTATTTTTCCCATTGCATTTAAAACTGAATTGCATGAATGAGCAAACTTGGCTAAAAATACATGCACCATATAGGATTAGAATTCCAAGAAGCCATCATTGGTTGCCACGTTCTATTGAGTGTTCATTTGTTGGCTACTATTTTTAGAAAATGATTGGTGGGGGCATGAATTTGTCTATAACTCTGAAGAGGGTCAGGGTGGGGATAGATTGATGGAGAAACATCCACAAGAGAACTTAGAGAGGCTGTGCCCTTCCTGTGCTCTGGTCAGTTGTTGGAAAAGCTGCTGATGCCACTAAAAGCAGGCTGAAGAAGAGGCAGAGAGCTTTGCATTCTGTCTAGGCAGCCATTAGGTTTTAAATCCAGGATTAAGAGGTGAAGCTGCTGTTTTTAATGTTGCTCTTTGCAAGCATGTCAGGGGTGATCTACACAGTGCAGTTGTCAGATGGGACTGGCAAGATAGACAGCAGGCAGGATGCATTGAACTGTAGCCCATGTGGGATATTCCCCCAACTTGATGGAGGGATATGGTGCCACTCCCTGAAATTCTTTATTATGGTATAGATCAGTGTTTCTCAACAAGCTATTTGCGATATCTAACCTTCCCTAAGCTGAGAATTGTGTTCTTTAAAGCTAGATTTAATATTCGTCCATCTGCACTTCTTCAAGACAGGTATAGTAAAATCCTTATAGCTGAGCGTATCTGCCCATGTGGTGAAGAAGAAGTTGAAACCATCTCACACGTACTGTTACACTGAAATTTTATAGGGACATTAGGTCAATCTACATTTTGCCTCTAATAGATAAATTCCCTGGGAATCCAGATAATTTTTACGTGAACCATCTTCTTCAGGATCTAAAACCATACATTACGTCTGCAGTAGCCAAATTTTGTGTTGCCTCAATGAAAATAAGACAAAACCGGCTAAAACGTAGTTCCTTTGTTTAAAGGAGGGCCTTTGCGTAACTTCGGGTTGTGCGCCAGTTACGCCCATTCCTGGACCGGGACACCCTCCGAACAGTCACTCATGCCCTCGTCATCTCCCATATAGACTATTGCAATGCGCTCTACATGGGGCTACCCTTGAAGAGTATCCGGAAGCTTCAGCTGGTCCAGAATGCAGCTGCGCGGACAGTTATTGGTGCCGTAAAATCGGCACTTGTGACACCTCTGCTGCGCAAGCTGCATTGGGTACCAGTTTGCTTCCAGGTCCAATTCAAGGTGTTGGTTATCACCTTTAAAGCCCTTCATGGCATGGGACCAGGTTACCTGAGGGACTGTCTCATCCCCAGAACATCGACCCGCCCCACCCGGTCATGCAGAGAAGGCTTGCTACAGACCCCATCGACAAAAGAATTCCATCTTTGCTGCCTTCCTGAAGAGTTTAAAGCAGGGTTTTTCAGCCAGGGTTCCATAGAACCCCAGGGTTCTGTGAGAGGTCACTAGGGGTTCCCTGGGAGATCATGATTTATTAAAAAAAATTATTTCAAATTCGGGCAACTTCACATTAAAGAGGTATGTTTCATTCTTTATTTTTAGTTTAGGAACACTGTTAATGCATATATACAGGCCTACACATGAAACGAATATAATAATTTTGTAACTTCTGGCCTATATTTGAGCCTGAATGTGCAGGGGTTCCCCGAGGCCTGAAAAATATTTCAAGGATTCCTCCAGGGTCAAAAAGTTGAAAAAGTGCCAAATACCAAACAGCTTTGGCCTGAAATGGAGCTCTTCTGTCAGTATAAGCCCTTGTCCTGGGCCTGGCACACATTGGGTGGTAGAATGTAAACTAACAAAATATAGAGATGAATCTGACTTGGGGGAAAGTATCTTTGGGATTCCTCTCATTTTACATTACCTGCCATTCTTTACCATGATGGAATCTCTCGGGCCTGCATTCTGTAGAGCAGATAGCCCAACGCCTGTCAGTTTGAGATCCACAACAGGCTGTATTGCATTACAGGCACCATGCTTCAGAAGTGGCTCGAGCCAAGACTTGTTTATTGGGGGGTGAAAAGGCCTACTGTCAGCCCTTTGAGGTAGTCCAGACAAGAAACCAAAACCATGAGTACCAACATTATATTTATTGTAAGGTTACAGTAACAGAATCTTGCAAGTCTGAAAGCACTTCTCCCCTCTTGCCTTTACTTTCCAGAGAACTAGGGAGGGTCCCTTCTGAGACTCTTTCCAAGCCCCCATTCCTTCTTTGGGCTGAGATATCTTTTTTTTTCACCTTTGTCTAGGCTGTGACTCTTCCTCCTGTCTCCCAAGGTTATTCTCACAGCCCATTACACCTACCCACTTGGGGGGGAGGTGTCTGGGAGCCACAAAGGGGATGCTCGTGGGCTACATCTGGTTCCTCAGCTGCACTCATTGCATCCCTGCAATAAAGACTCAATAGCGAGGCAGAAAAATGTGGGGAGGAGCTATATAAGACACAGTTGCCACCCCATTTCTCTGTTCTTGTCTGCATAGAGTTTTCGTGCAACATAAGAATGTAGGGAAACAATGCTTAGTTGATGCTGAGAATGAGAAATGGTATTTGAACAATAGTAAGATTGCATGTGGAAATATACCACTTTAATTGTGCAGACAAGCAGTGTTTAAATCAAAGAGCAGTCTAAGAAGACAGCTTATTATCTGCCACATTAAATTCTGAGATTTTAGTTCAGAACAAATCAGTTAATCTCTGAAGTAACTCTTGTAGCTGTGTGTTTTTTCTCTTCCATTAACATAGTTGGTTTTTTTTCAAATCCCATTAGAACAGATGGGGATGTGACATGTAGCCTTATATGGCTTGGATTTTCATTCTTTCAAAAAAGCAATGGCTTTCTTGTAAAACTCAGAAGACTCTCACTTTGTTTTGTTTTCATCCCTGGAATCTAATTTGTCAGTAGTTAGAATCGTGGTTTTTTTATGTGAGTTGCTTATATCATTTTTCATCCTCGAGTGCAACAGTTTTTGTGCTTTAATGCAGTAAACAAGGACATATTTTTCCCTACCTTTTTGTGTACATCTCAGATGATTGTCTGGGTTTAAAGGAATCCTTCCAAACTTGTGTTTTAGAAAGGAAAGCATGTACCTCAGAGGGCAATATTTTTGAGGATTTTTTAGTACCTGAAACACTGAATGAAAATCACTGTGCATTTTTAGGAGAATGTTGTGTTTTGGGGGGCTATTTGCCATTCAGACACAAGGCAGACTAGAACCAGAACTATCCAGATGGAAATACTTTTTTGAATAGAATGAGTTAAACCTATGTGACAGCAATCCCCTAATGCCAGCTTAAACTTGCAACTGTGGTTTGGAATGTAGCAAGGATTGGTTGGTATGTGGGTAAAATGGTCTAGCCTGTGTGTATAGATGTCTGACCCACCAAGCTTATCCATTAAGTTCTGTCACCTAGCAGGGATTTGAACCGAGGTAGGACTCACTGGAAAAGACCCTGATGCTGGGAAAGACTGAAGGCAAAAGGAGAAGGGGACGGCAGAGGATGAGATGGTTAGATAGCATCACCGATGTAATGAACATGAATTTGAGTAAACTCCGGGAGACAGTGGAGGACAGGAAGGCCTGGCGTGCTATGGTCCATGAGGTCACGAAGAGTTGGACACGACTAAACGACTGAACAACAACAACAAAAAACCTACCTTCCTAGTCCAACACATTTTAACCAGTGTCCCATAGAGGTGCTCTCTGCTTACCATTATATAAGCATACCTGGCTCAACTGAGTCTTTCAGCTGTGCATAAGAAATGCCTGTAGCCACCAATACGTCAATCTGCGTTTACTGCTTTGCAGTATAAGCTTTTTCATTACCCAGAGCAATGGTGCTTGGCTTTCTCAATACCTTTTCCTCTCTTCCTCATCCCATAATCTTTAAAAGAACTTGCCACAATTCTCAGACTTCAATCTTTCTCCTGCAGTGCTGCTGCAGTGCTGCATGTTTCTCTTTACAACTATATTCCTCTTTCCTTCCATTTGTAAAATGTAAGCTGCCGTCTATCATCTATGGGGTTCCCAGACAGCTTCTCAACCTGGTATGACTACACTCGTACCTCTAGCTTCAGGAAAGTAGCTGCATCCTCTTTCTTCAGGCCATGGCCTTGGACAGCATTGTCACGCCTTAAATCAATTCTCATAATAGGGAGAGACGCCTTCCTATTTCTTTTCAGGTGGATGCAAAATCATCTCATTTTTGTTTTCAAAGGATGTAGAGCTATCCCTACTGCAAAAAGTCACTTTTTTGGAGCCGGAGGAAATAGGTACTTGGATAGACAGCATCTTTTTTCCCAATAAATGAAGCCTTCAGAGCCAGCAAAATCTTTGCCATAGCTTGAAAAAAAGAAGTTATCTGAAATGCATCATTCTTGGGCAAGGTGATGGAGAAGTAGGGGACTTGCTGCTCCAGACACATCTGGATAAAACTGATTTTCTAGACTCATTTCAATTAAGGTTACATCCAGAATATGGCACTTGAAACTACTTTAGTAATCTTGGTGGATGACTTATATCAGAAACTAAATGAGATGGAGTGTGACCCTGCTAGTTCTCTTTAATCTTCCAGTAGCTTTCGATACTACTGCTGTGCTTGAATCGTGGTAACCTTCTGGTAGGGTTGGGCCTTGGGGGCAATTTTGCAATGCCTCTACTTTTTCCTGTCAGGAAGTACCCAGAAAATAGTGCTGAAAGTCTGCTGTCCAAAACCTAAGTCATTGTAGAGGGCATTGGGAATGGCCTTGAAAGACAGGAGGAAGAACCACTACCAAGGCAAGGTTCAAACAAGTGTGGCTTAAGTCCATACCAAGAAACTAATTTGAGAAAATACTGTATCTCTGACAGGCCCCTCCCTAATTCACACGAAGATAAAGTGAGGGAGGAGGGAAGCACATTCAGAATTGCAAGATCCTTTACAATAGCTTTCCCAATAAAAGTAATTTTAGAACTATATGGTATTGGTTTCTTAGTCTGGTCTACCTTATGGGGCTGACATTCATTGCTTTATGATGATCCTCAGGATTCTGTCTTATCTCCTATGCTGAAACATATGCTCAAACTGCTAGAAGAGGTTATTACGGGCTTTGGAGTAGGATGCCATCAGTGTGTTGATGACACCCAGCTCAAACCTCAAGCAAGTGATTAGTACCCTTGAATGCTTAATCTCAATAATAGGCTGAATGAGAGAGGTTGTGCATCAGGAAAAACATCCCAATGGTAGTCTGTGGCTTGAATCATGTCAACTGGATTTCTATTTTCTCAGTAGAAACTAATGGTAAGAACTGTTCAGCGACATTGCAGTTTGCTCAGGAATTGGTGGTATTTGCTAAAGGGATGCTTGATAGTGGATTCCTGCAATGGGCAGGAAGTTGAACTGGATGATCTCCATGTACCCTTCCAACCCTTCCATTCTATCTATGATTCTAAGAAGAAGCTAATAATAATAATAATAATTTATTAAATTTATATGCGCCCGACTCCCAGCAAAATTAAATTAAATCCAAACAAGGCAGTGGTGCTGTTGATAAGGAGAAAGGTGAACTCTGAGACTGAGGTGTAGTCTGAATGGAGCTGCACTTTCCCAGAAAGAACAGTTGGATGTGCTTTTTGACCCCTAACTCTCCCTAGATTTGCAGGTGGTGGCTGTGGTGAAGAGCACATTTGCAGCAGTATGCGTAGTGCCCCAACTGCAGTCCTTCCTAAGCCAGTCAGACTTAGCAACAGTTTTCCACACTTGGTTACAGTCCACCCCAACCCCTTCATTGTGTCTTACGTGTGATTGTGCTTGAAAAGTATCTAGAAATTGTAACTGGCCAGGCTGCTGACAGGTGCAAGGTATAGGAACCATTAAAACCTGTGTTGAAAGCTCTGTGCTGGCTTTCAGTTGCCTTTTAGCCGCAGTTTAAGATGCTGGTGTTAAGCTAAGCCCCAAACAGCTTAGGACCTCCTATCTGTGGGAACACCTCTCCTGCTCTGAAACTGCCTGGTTACTTGGATCAGCAGGAGAGGCCCTTCTGAAGATGCCCCATTGCCAGAAGCTTGAGTGTGGGGTATATGAGAAAAGGCTGCCTTCTGTGCAGCACCTAGCCATGATATGTGCCCCTGGGGAGACACAGTTAGCTACCACTTCCTCAGTAATGAGGAAATATTTCTTATTTATTAATTATAAGGATTTATTTTTAACGTTGGTTGTTTTAAGTGGAATAAATCCATTATGTTTTATATTCTGCGTTTTAAGCTGTTGAAATGTTGAAATAAACAGAAAGGCAGGGTATAAATTCAGAGGAAGGGAGGAAGGAAGGAATTCAGCTTCCTTCCATGAGGGGAGATAGCAAAAGAAGACAGCAGAAGCCAAGACCAGTCCTGGCTCATTTACCATTTCCACAGCAAACAATGCTTCCTGGCATGAATAATTACAGAGGCCTTCGAACAAAAACAATTTGTTAACTCAATTTGTGGGAGACTATTTAGGTGTCATAACCAGCTGTTAAAAGAATGAGATAATAACACCCAGGAAACAAAGGAAGAATTAAAAAAAAAAAAGGGGGGGGAGGAAATTAACAGGAGCTATTCTGCTCAAAATGGTGTATCTAATTCACATTGAGAAACCTGAGAAAGCCCATGTTATGTAATAGGACCCATGCCAAAAAATTGATATTCTAAATGCCAACTCACCCAATCAGATCAGGGTGTTAGATACGAAATTTTGCACACTGCAAGGCAGTTATGCATTAGCATCATATGAACATTTCTTACAACCCAGCATGTATCTGTCATAGCACTGAAAATAACCTGAAGTATTTCTGCAACCCTGGATGATGCTTTTTGCATCTTTGGTGGTTTGCAGCCAGGTTTTTAGGTTTACAGCAAATCCATCCTTCTACCTCTAAAAGCTAAAAAAATCACAACTGGGAAGCACCAGCTTTGATTCCAACATAATTAAAATTATGTTATGGATGCTATAGATATATTGCTTTTGATTTATTGGTTTGAAGCATGTTTTAAGCAGTGAGTTTGGAAATTGGACTTTTGATGGGACAATTGTTCGTAGTCACTTCTGTATTATTTAATATGTGTATGTTATATTGAGAAGCATTTACAGTAACTGTGAAAAATCGAGACTGCCACAAATGAAAGGACAGCATTCCTGGCCAATTCTTCCTTCTAATAGGAATTTCAGCAGGATTGTAAACTTCATGGGATTTTTCTTGTAGTGAAGATCTTCTCCTGTGAGCATTCTAAATATTGTGGCAAGGTATTAATTTCAGCATTCCTGTCGACGTTTTAGGAATGTATTGCAGCAAGGTTGTTTGTTCATTTGTTGACAGCAAGGTTTGGCTTATTCATATATTTATTATCACTTTTTGCACCAAGTAATTTCACTGGGTAAGCTGCTTCTTCCTACCTGTTCAAGTTGCTCATTTTGACATATAGAACAACTGATTGCAAAGTCAGATTAATGGCTACATGCAGGTACTCATGCATTCACAGACCGGTCTCTTTGAATGACTAGCTATGATTTTACTACTACTAACAGAAGCTCCCAAACAATTCTCTTCATGTAGTTAGATTGGTTGTCACATCTTTCTGCTTTTTTATGTCTTCAGTTCCAATGTTGCTGGAGTCAGTTTCAAAGTGATACTTCAGACTAAAGCCAAAGTTGGATTTTCCTTTTTAAGGACAGGGGCTTCACTGCTGAAAACCAACTCTTGAAATGTCTGTGTTTGCATAGTTGTCTGACGAATGGACAAATTAGGAAAGTATTTCTTGAAATTACGGTGGTTTAATCTTTTTTGTTACAGATCAAATCATCATGTTAATCTTTACTGTAATCTTTTTAAAAATCATTATCTAACTTACTCTGGTGTGAATTGTGTCAGGGGTTTCATTAATCCAGAGTTGTGATCTTAATATTTTGATGTATGGTATTGGAGGAAGTAGTGTAGATTTTCAGAATAAAATTGAGGGAAGTGAAAAGCCAAATATTAAAAATTGAGGAACTGAGGCATAGATAATATCTTACTGGATATAGTTCTCTCTCTGTGTGTGTATGTGTGTTGTCACATTCTTAAATAGAGGATAAATAATCCATATTTGTAATGGCAGCCAGCAGGCTGTGTTTTACTTTTATCGGTGCTAAATCTGGGGTGACAAATTACTTTCTGAAGCTGGATTCTTCTTCTCTGCAGGTGTCAGGATAAAAATAAAAGTAATCACTTACCAAGACTCCTAGATCTGTGACAAGTCTGTTAGAAGCTTATTGCAACCAGAACATAATGGGGCATTTCAGTTAGATTAATGCTCATTTTCTTCCTGGTATGCAGTGTAGTCAACATAGATTAAAGAAAGCCAAATATTCTTTACATTAATTTTCTAAAAGCTTTTTCCAAGTAATATCAGCTTTCATTGATGTTGGCAGAGCACCTCCCTCTGGAACAGTTAGGCTGTGCCACTGATTGCTTTTAAGAAGGAAAACCACCCAACCGTGCCATATTACCCTTCACTTCTGGGCCAGTAGTTCCGCGTTTAAGCTGCAGGCCCAGCTGAATGGCTGTTCTTTATTTGCTTTTCTAATATCTAATTTCTGGTATTACTTTCTCTACTTTTTACCTATATTTGCAAAACCCTTTTTTATTTGTCTAAGTGGGACAGAGGAAGAGAGATAATGTTTATAAAATTTAGGATCACTCTGGAGGTTTGAAGATGATTGCTAATGCCCATCTGCATGATCATGGATTCATAGTAAATTGAGATAAGAACCAAAACTGGGTGTAATAATGGACATCCAGTCCGCCAGGATGATATTCTCAGAAGATAGGCATGCCAATTTTTTTCTACTGAATACCTCTCTAATAGCTTCAGTAACTGCTCACATAATGTCACTCCCCCAGCTACTGGCAAAGCCTTCAGCCAGAACTTGGTTCAATGGCCCTGTCTCCATACTCATCCTTTCCTGCATCTTACTAGGATTAGCTGAGTGTCTCCTTACTCAACCACTCTAGTCAGGAAGGGCTAAGTAGTTCCTTCTCCTAGAAGCAACTAGTTTTCTTGCTTACCTGTTGCAGAGGTGGATGATTTTTCAAGGTCAAAGAATGCCCTCCTTGAGGTTCTGAGAACAGAAATTCACAGTAAGAAAACTATGATCATGGATTCATAGTAAATTGAGATAAGAACCAAAACTGGGTGTAATAATGGACATCCAGTCCTCCAGGATGATATTCTCAGAAGATAGGCATGCCAATTTTTTTCTACTGAATACCTCTCTAATAGCTTCAGTAACTGCTCACATAATGTCACTCCCCCAGCTACTGGCAAAGCCTTCAGCCAGAACTTGGTTCAATGGCCCTGTCTCCATACTCATCCTTTCCTGCATCTTACTAGGATTAGCTGAGTGTCTCCTTACTCAACCACTCTAGTCAGGAAGGGCTAAGTAGTTCCTTCTCCTAGAAGCAACTAGTTTTCTTGCTTACCTGTTGCAGAGGTGGATGATTTTTCAAGGTCAAAGAATGCCCTCCTTGAGGTTCTGAGAACAGAAATTCACAGTAAGAAAACTATTTCTCCCTTTCCCCCTTCATCAATTCCTTTTGGGAGAATGTGTATAAGTCAGCACTGAAGGAAATTGTAGTCAACAAGGATTAGAATTTAAAACAGACTTCAATGTGCAAAATCTTATGACACAATTAATGGGTTAAATAGTTAAAATACCACAACATTCACCTGTTTTTAATTTTACAATATGTTTCCCTGTCAAATGAACATATAATTGGCTAGCCGCTAGGTCATTGAGGAATAGGGTTTTATGAATAAGTAGGCCTTCTTTAGTGGCAGAGTTACTGAGACATTTGATTTGTGTAAAAGAATGGCAGTAACTTAATAATTCTTAGAAATGAAGATCAAAGGATCCATACTCAGAAACATGGAACATCAAATATATCTTCAAGAGACTGAGTTCTATAGTAAATGCCCACACATCACAAGTTAAGAGCTATCAAGATACAGTTGCAATCAAAATTATTCAACCCCCATTGCAAATCAGGTTTATTGTCAAAATTTACAGACTTTCAGCTGTTTGCAATGAACAAATCAAACAAAAGCAATTGAAATAGCTCAACACAACGAATGCTTCAAGTGGTTTCCCCAAATTCAACTCGAAATGCAACTTATAATGACTTCTCCAGTCTCAAAATTATTCAACCCCTTCATGGCAAGCAACTTCAGTACTTAGTAGAGCACCCTTTTGCTGTTATGACCTGCTGCAAACGAGATGCATAGCCAGACACCAGCTTCTGGCAGGGTTCCTGAGGAATCCTAGCCCATTCCTCATGAGCAATGGCCTCCAGTTCAGTAATATTCTTGGGTTTGCGTGCTGCAACCGCCTTCTTCAAATCCCACCAGAGATTTTCTGTGGGATTCAAGTCAGGCGACTGTGATGGCCACTGCAGAATCTTCTGGGACTTCTGCATCCAAGCCTTAGTGGAATTTGAGGTATGCTTGGGATCATTGTCCTGCTGGAAGGTCCAATGACGCCCAAGCTTCAGCTTCCTTACAGATGGCATGACGTTTTCTCCTAGGATTTCCTGATACTTCAATGAATCTATCTTGCCTTCCACACGCTGCAGGTTTCCAGTGCCAGAGGATGCAAAGCAGCCCCAGAGCATCACCGAGCCACCACCATGCTTAACTGTAGGCTGAGTGTTCTTTTCAGCATATGCTTCATTCTTCTTCCTCCAGACATACCGCTGATCCATCGGGCAGAAAAGTTCCAGTTTTGTTTCATCACTCCACAGAAAAGAATCCCAAAATTTCTGTGGCTTATTTATATGATTGTGAGCATATTGGAGCCGACTTTTCTTGTGCTTTTGGGTCAGTGGTGTACATCTTGGAGGTCTGGCATGGAAACCTTCTGTGTTTAGTACGCGCCTTACTGTGCTCACTGAAACCCCCAGTGCCTGTTGCCACCAAGTCTTGCTGCAGGTCTTTTGCA
This sequence comes from Charina bottae, assembly GCA_023362775.1. Classification (NCBI taxonomy): domain Eukaryota; kingdom Metazoa; phylum Chordata; class Lepidosauria; order Squamata; family Charinaidae; genus Charina; species Charina bottae. Next base: position 72,627,736 of record JALMGJ010000001.1, on the reverse strand, counting down.
GTCACTCGAGGGTTTCTCTCTCTCTTTTTCTGCCCCATCCAAGTAGTGTAACCACTGTTCCTTTCACTTTGAACTTGCAACCTATGCTTCCAACGGTGTCTCTAGGAACATTCAGTGCCTTTGCTATCTTTTTGTATCCTGTTCCTTGTTTGTGAAGGGCAATGATCTCTTCTCTTACCTTTTTGGACCATTCTTTTGACTTAGCCATATTTCTAACATGCAGTCAAACGTGACACTCGCCAAACCCCTAGCCAGTTCAGGCATTTCATGTGTTCCAGCTCAAGCACACCTGGTGCAACTAATGAGGCCCTTGATTAGTTGCATCAGGTGTACTTGAGACAACACCAGTTTTGCATACTGTACAGTATGTGTGCTGTTGTGACGGATTCTATTCAGGGGGTTGAATAATTTTCAGACTGGAGAAGTCATTATAAGTTGCCTTTCCAGTTGAATTTGGGGACACCACTTGAAGCATTTGTTGTGTTGAGCTATTTCAATTGCTTTTGTTTGATTGGTTCATTGCAAACAGCTGAAAGTCTGTAAATTTTGGCAATAAACCTGATTTGCAATGGGGGTTGAATAATTTTGATTGCAACTGTAACTAGTATTCACAAATCCCTCTCAATTCTGCTCTTTGAAATAGCCCATCAGCCTTCCTTATGCAAATGGAGAGCTGAGATAGAAGAATAGTTGATTGCATGAGGCTGCTCAGCAGGTTTTTAATAGATTGACTTTTGAATGCATCCTTTCTAGATCTTGATCTAACACTTCAGCCAGGCAGATACTGTTACTTACAAGATATTTGGCCATACACTAATGTAGGCCTTGTAGCAAGAGATAAGACTCTTCCTTCTTTCAGCACTCCCTTGCTTGCTACACACTTCTCACTCATGATTTCTGGCAAGCTATGTCTTCTGTGTAACGGGCTCAGCATTGTTGCATGTTATGTCTGTTTGTTCATTCCAGCCCATCCCAAATTAGTCTTGATGCGAATACCTGTTGTTTTTCCTTTGTTCCTTTTGGCTTGTCTTTTATCTGGATTGTGCAGAATGTGTACCAGAGGGATGCTGCTCATATTTATACCATAAATTAAGACCTATATTCTGCTAAGCTTGTTCTATCAACTTTCTGAGATTTTGGAGAAGCTGCGACTCGTTGCCTAGTAGAGGCAGTGGGACATTATTTATAACTTGGAATTTGCTCCACGCATATTTTATTGGAATAGTTTAGACTAGAGTTGGGCTCCGGAAAGGGGGCACTTTGGTGAGGGTTGCCCCTCCCAGCCTCTCTGTCCCACACAGTGCTCCAGGTTATCAGCTCCATGTCCTGCAGGCTGCAAGCATTCTGAACTTACATCTTGGCCTCAAGCTGGAGAGATTATGCTTGCTGCATGTAGCCAAGAAGATCCCCACAGCTCCCCTTTGAGGAGAGGAAATATCTTGTCATTTTAAAATCCAAACTCCAGACAGAGAGAGAGGAGAGACATTTCCAGGAAAAGGAGAGGACAAGTTGGGAACCAAGGTTGGGGAGATCAGTTTCAGAAATTATTGTATCTGACTGAAATCCTTAGGGATCATTTGGACAAGGGATCCAGGAATAATTGAGAGAGAGGGCATTACCTTGGGAAAGATAAATAAAAAGGTCTATTTAGTAATGTAAGGCACCAAAACTTACCACGCGCCTTTAGAGAAAGCCAAATACACGAAGGAGACTTTGTAAAAAGGAACAGCAGCAAGATTTATTTGGCCAAGCAAAGGTTGCCGGGTGGCAGCCAGACAGTTGTCACGTGCAAGTGACCTCTGAATGAAACCACCACCCTGAGCATAAGGGTGCACAAACTTTTATACAGGGAATACAAGCAGGAAGTGAGGATGAGGAGGGTATGCCCATATGTGGGCGAGGTGTCTGATGACCATTCCCTAGGATTGGCTGGTTCTTAGGGGACAGGGTCCCTCCCAGAGCTGAAGGATTCTGGGATTTACCAGGTCAGGGGGTGACGTGGGTCATCAACATATTTACAAAGGATAGAATTGGGAACATTCACACTAATTGTTGGGACATTCACACCAAAGAAATACTTGCATCTTACAGAGACAACAGTAGCATTTACAGAGACATTGGGTTATACAAGCAGGCTGAATCACAAAGGGTCAGAACCATAAAATCACAGTTTAACATCTTTACATCTCAGGAGAGGGGAAGGAGGGCATTTATTACAAGAAGGTTAGGTAAACATATTGGCTTTGTCTCAGGAAGAGGATGCTTGACCAGATAGATGGTCCCAGACTGTTATGCATTCCTGAGAGAGGTAGACTTGGTTTCAGAGCTTTATTTAACATTCCTTATGCAGTTTTCTTTGGGGCTTGCTGAGGCCCATCTCAAGGGTCATCCTTGGGTAACAATTCTTTGGTTCAGGCACAATCTTTGGTTTAGTAATGTTGCATCATGGGGAAATGTTACAGCATGGTGTTTTCCAGGCCAAGGTTTGTGAGCCGGGTTTCCCCATATCCCTTCAGTAATATTTCATAAGAGTAATTTTATTTTGGAATATACTATTTAAGCTTTATGGTCTCTGATATATCTTGTCCTGGATATTTACATTCCCTGTACCTGCTCAGTAAATTGTGCATGCTTTTAATGCAACCTGGCATCTTTGCATCAGAGATGCTTTTATATTATTAGCAGATCTATCACCTTGTATCTTATCTTCTCTTTTGTAGTTTTCTGTGGGAGATTCCTTTAAGATGCTGACCATGGTTTTAATAGCACTTTATTTTTATCTCCTTGCCATTGAATGTTTTTACTTGTGGCTACTTAATGCTGAACAGGGATTTTTGTATCTTCTTCTTTCCTTTCCTTTTTTTTTAAAAATATATATAATAATTTCAATTATCACTTGTCAGATGTAGCTGTCTTAAAGCTATAAGAGCCAGGAGGTAGCACTGTAGGATTTATTTCATTTTTATCATCTTTTGTTCCTTTGTACTTGCCAGTAAGGCCATGGACTCTGGGGTCCTTATCTGCCTCACATGCCAGGCCTGGGGGGAGGATGCTAGATAAAGTCGATTTTCCAGGAGGCTAAGTGGAAGCAGCAATATCTATCAAGCAGCTACATCAAAGCAAGGCCAGCGTGTGTAAAACCCAGAAGACTTTTGGGAGAGGAGGGTTGAGACCTCCCTCTAGCCTTCCTTTCTGCCATATAATGGTTGTCCAGAATTTTGAAAACTGGACTTCATCATTTTTGTTGGGAGTCATATGTGTATCTCTACATGTAAGAAACCTTCTGTATGCAAATTTTATATTATGGGGATCAGGTCTAATTAGATTTTCAGAGTCCTGGGCTGAGTACAAGGTGCACTGCTGGTGTTTCCTTAAAGGATTACTAGATGACAGCCAGACTTATCTGTCAGCACATGGTAATTTAATTATGCCAACTGCTACCTGTATAGTGGTACACTGTTGCAATCACTACCCCTTACCAATTTCAATATGGCAATATTGGAGGTAGGCCTGCTTTGCTGTGTCGTGTGCTGAATATTGAGGGCATAAACCTATGTATGCAGTTTCCCACATCTTTGGCTGAAGTACTACTCTCCATGTGCTGTGCTATATGCTTTTTCTGAATGTGTTGCTCTAATTCAAAGTGAGCCAAAGCAGCACTATGGTTTTGTGGCAATCAAGAAAAATATGCCTGGGAGGTGTTAAGGAGGATATGACATCTCCTTGACAGAGGGCTACATGGAACATGGAGTATATCTGGATGGTTGCCCAGAATACTTGAGCTGAAGGTTTGAGGTTCTTTTAACCATTAGGTTAAAAGTGTTCTATGTGTTAAAAAGCAACAAACAAACAAAATCCATGGATGGGCTGACTTCAGTCCTGGGTGGCCTTTTTTTTAAAGCATTCATACTCAATGGGGCTCTTTTTTTCTTGTGTGATGCTTTTAGCTCTGAAAAGTGATATCTTTTGGGAACTTGCTTTGATCACTTTCAGTAAATTAATATTTTAAAACTGATCAAAATGGTGTTACCAATATAATTCTCAGAGTCCTAGCCAGTCTGGTCTAGTGGTTAAGGCAACGGGCTAGAAACCAGGAGACTGAGAGTTCTAGTCCTGCCTGAGGCATGAAAGCCGGCTGGGTGACCTTGGGCTAGTCACTCTCTCTCAGCCCAACTCACCTCACAGGGTTGTTGTTGTGGGGAAAATAGGAGGAGGGTATGTATGTATGTATGTACTGTATGTATGTATGTATGTAATTAATATGACCGCCCATCTCCCCCAACAGGGAACTCTGGGCGGTTTACAATAAAAAGGTATGTTCGCTGCCTTAAGTTATTTATAAAAACAATAAAGGCGGGATAGAAAATAAACAAACATGGGTGAGAGTTATTAAAACCATCCTGAAACCTTATGAAGGCTAATCCTTTTCCCTCCCTGAGGTGGGCCATGTTGCAGTTAATCCTGCTGGAATTAGGCCTCTCATCAAATAATATTTGTGACAGAATCAACTTTATTCCAGCTGTAACTTAATGAGGCAAGGTGAGCAGGTGATGGGGCCTTGTTACTTTTCCCTAACCTTATCGTTGGCCATAAAGGGAACATCTCTGCAGTATGGGAAAGTTTCTTCTGGTTCTGTTGAAAAGGAGATAGGGAAATGGTTCTTGAGAACATCTTGCCAGCCAAAGTAGTTGGGTAGTATGTTAGTACCAGGCAAACTTCCCTTTCCCTCTCATGGTCCCCTCTAACTTCCAGATTAAGGGCACAGTTAGAGGGGAGAATCAATAGGCATGGATAAATGTATACTGTACTACAGATTCCATCATTACTAACTGTTGGTCATTCTGGTTGGGGGGTGATGGAAGTTGGAGTCCAACAACTTGTAGAGAGCTACATGTTCCCTATCCTTTTTTAGAGGGGGTCCTAAGCCTAAGACAAGCATCTGGCCTCTGTTTCTGCTCATCAGTGTCAGAATGTGCATGGAAGTGGAGGATGAGGAGAATTGGGAGCCATGTGATTATAGGTAATGAAATGGGGAAAGTAGGTGGCAGCAATTATAAACCAAAATAATGTAAAACAATGATAGTTTCTATTCATAAAGCAGTCTTAATAATGTAAACATTGTGGCAATAGAAAGCTAATTAACTCCCGTAATGGGATAAAGGTTCATTAACTTGATTCAGGCCGCTAATGATAGAATCAGGTTTCTTGATTAGTTGTGATTCAGTGGTTTAGTTGTGGAGTCACCTTTTCAAAAAAAAATTAATCTTCCAAATGCCACTTTAAAGGCAGTAGCAGTTTTCTTGGGAAGCTGAAATATTTTCCCACTTGATTTGGAACACGCTGGATCTGTATATGTTTATTGTTTTGTCTAAAATAGGCTGACCATATTTCAGGATGGCAAAACGGGACGGGGTCTTATGTAATATTCCGTATTCATGAAAAAGACAGGGGTCCGCGACCCCCGGTCCACGTGATGGGCTCCCGCCTGCAAACCCCGCCCCCCGGTCCACACGATTGGCTACCACCTGCAAACCCCGCCCCCTGATCTGTGTGATTGGCCCCCGCCTGCAAACACCGCCCCCCGTTCCATGTGATTGGTTCCTGCCTGCAAAACCCACCCCCGGTCCGCGCTCCGGCTCGGATCCTCCTTCCGCGCCATTCCCACCGGGTTTGAAAAACGGGACAAAATTGAGATTTTTATGAAAACGACGGGACATTTGAAAAATGCTTAAAAAACGGGACTGTCCCGTTCAAAACGGGACTTATGGTCAGCCTAGTCTAAAAGTAATAATTCAGTGTTGAGTGCAAAATGCCATTGCTAACCAATAAGAGGACATGTTGCATTGGAAGATGAACAGGCAACAACTTTTGACATTGGTGCTGACATTATTAGTTTTTGTAGTGCTGTTGCCCAAATAGTTGTAAAGGCATCTAGATTTATTGCATAGTCTGGTCCTGTTGTAGGCGTGGGTCTTTATTTTGTAGCCTGTTGTTAGTTGTTTTAGGTTAGGAGAGTGGTCTGCTGGCAGGAAGAAGCCTACTGATTTGGAGAGGGAAGCATCCTTGTTTTTCTGTAGTTTTCAATGGGAGCCATGGATAAAAACAAATTATATTTTGTCACATTTTCTTCTAGGTCTGACTCATAATAAATTACTTCTGGGTACCAGTGTGCCATTATTGATCTGTTGGAGTGATTTGTTTTTTAGTGCTACATCTCACAAAACTTGCATTTTCATATGCTTATTTATCTGTGATCTTTTAAATATCCAGCATCCTCCTTTGCCTGCAAAATGCCCCATCTGACTAAAATGTTTAGCCAGGAGCAGTTTAAAGTTGCAATCGTGAGATAGGAGGCTATATAATTTGATTAAATAACTAACTAAAGTGAGCCACTGTTTAGCCACTTGGCTTCTTTATTCTCCAGAAAAATTCAGTGGAAATAAAAGGTAGCAGGGAGACTATCTGAAAGTTTTAAAAAAAAAAGTGGCGGGCCCTTTACCACAGTAATGGGAGGAGGAAGTGGAGAAACTGGTTTAAGATGGAGAGGGCTAGGAGGCAACCCAATGTGGGGGAAGAGAAAGGGAACCCTCTACGAGGGGAGATGGGCAGTGATATAAGTTGGATAAATAAATAAACCTGGGGCTAGGCTGGAGAAGGCTTCAGAGAACAGCAAGATGGGTGAGGGAAACCCAGGCAGAGAAATATGGAAGCAGGACTTCTGTTCCCTATTAGGAAAGGAAGTTCCTGAAAAAGAGAGGGGAATTAATGACTTCTAAGCTATGCCTGTGATTTAGTATCTCATTCTCCACCTCTAATTGTTAGCAAGTTACTTAGCCTCCCTAGCTTGCTTTTCTGTGAATAGATCTATTTGTGAATGATTGCAGCTCCCAATAAGCAACTTGACTGATTAGGTTTTATATGTAATGCATGTATGAGTGTGTGGATATGTGTGTGGCATGTGTAGGGGCCTGTATGCATAAAATATAAACAGTTAGTGACTTAGAGATAACTGACCTACCTACTGACATGTATGTATTATGTTGTTGTTTGTGGTAACTAAATTGAGGTAATGTTGCACTGATTGTTCCTGGACTTGTTACAGGGCTCAAAAAGAGTCTTGAGATCCAATGAATATGTTCTACCACCTGGAGGCTTGATGGAGACTGATCTGGAATTAACATTTTCACTGCAGGTAACTTTAACTTTCTTGGGCAGCACCAGAGAGAATTGTGTCTTGGTAAAAGGTTTCTTTGCCTATTCTGAATAGAATGTGTATTTAAGAATAGTTCTAGTAACTATATTATGAGTTGTTGAACAGCGTTTGTCTTCTTATTTGTAGCATATGATCGGTATTCTTAAAGCACGATCCTTGGTATATTTATTCTGAAGTAAACCCCACAGTCTTCAAAGGGACTTACTTTCCTAATTAGTTTATTTCGAGCACGGCTTAAGGCTATTTTCCAATCACGTATGTGCTACGGTTATAATCATATATGTGATATGGTTATAAGATGAAGCATAAATGAAGGAGATATGGAGGCTGCTTGAGAGATCTGGTTTGTTCCTTCTTTTACCCCTCTGTGGATGTTTCACCAGAAGCACCCCGAAAATGGTCGTTTATGTGAAAACCTTGTCTTCTTTCTTTACAGTATCCACATTTCCTGAAAAGAGATGGTAACAAGCTCCAGATCATGCTGCAGCGCAGAAAGCGGTACAAGAATCGAACTATTCTGGGCTACAAGACTCTGGCAGTGGGCATCATTAACATGGCTGAGGTAAAGGAAACTGCAGAAAGATTGTAACACACTTTCAGTCATCCAGGAACTGATGGGGAATAGGAGACACTTATTCAGGGTGTAGTGTTAGGACCAGAACATAATCCTGGGTGCTTTGTACCTTGTCCTAGAAAAGCATGGAAGGGCATGGAAGTCTGTGCCAGAGGCCTCTTGTATTGTATCTTCTACTCAGGTCATGCAGCACCCAACAGATGGAGGGCAACTCCTGGGCCTTCACAGCAACATCAAGGATGTGAGCATCCGGGTGGCTGAAATCAGCATCTACTCACTCTCTAGTCAGCCTATTGATCATGAAGATGGAAATGTCCCCTCTGGTCCCAAAATCAAGGCTTCTGGTAAGGTTTTATTTGTGGAGCTTCACCTTGCAGGGTTTAGTTGAAGTGATTCTCTATTTGCTTAAAATCCTTTGGTCAGGTCTGATTACATTGTTATTCTGTCCTGAAGTATTTTCTTTTCTCCTGTCAATCCAAAGTAATATTAGTGATCCTTCTTCTAATGTGTGGCTAAATGGTGGCATATACTCTCCAAAGTCATTGTGATTACCATCAGTTTGGATAGCTTCAAAGAGAAATTAGATAAATTATGGCTATAGGTTACCTCTGTTATCAGAGACAGGAAGCATTTCAGTAGCACTTGCTGGGGAACACAAGCAGAAGGGAGGGAGCCAAACAATACATTGAACAATTACTGTAAATAATGTGTAGACTATAGCTCAGATTAAAATAAGAACTCTAAAACACAAATTTGGGGTGTGGCACAATTCCACGTATAAAATTGTTGTCCAGAAAAGGTTTCCAAATAAGATTAATTGTACATCACATTTACTTTTTAGATACAAAGTTATTCTAGACATCAAGGCATAATCCGACAGTCAATTCACCATTCACCCATAGAGGAGATCAGAGATCTTTTCCAATAAAGAGCATATAAAATCCTTGCAGCTGTTATATATAATGTTATATATAATGTCAGTTCAGTGTATTTTGAAGAAATGTATGGTTTAGTGAAGTTTAATAAAAATATCTCAGGTTGAAACGGGATTACAACTTTCAAAATTTGTTCTGTTCTAAGATGAATTGGCATTATGTTCTGTTGTGTTCTGTCTCTCTTCTTCATGAACCCTTGCAGTTACTTTCTGCCATTAGCTTGAAGCCTTTCATGTGAAAATCTAGTGCCTCGTTGCTGTATTTTCTTCCATTCCCCTATATCAGTCCATGAGTGGCCATGGTAGCCATCTTTTTCCATTCTAGATCGCTCTCCAGATATTGATAACTATTCTGAAGAAGAAGATGACAGCTTTTCCTCTGAGCAGGAAGCCAGTGATGATGCAGTACAGGGCCAGGTACTTACCTACCTATTTGCCTTCCTACCTACCTTTCTTATAAGACATGAGTTCAAAAACTGGGTATTTTTCAAGTGTTGTTGAGTTCCAAAAGCCTCAGTCCATGAGGATGATGAGACTTGGTTTTCAACAACATTTAGAGGGCCATTGACTCCCCACTCTTACTTAAAGAAACTAGGAGAGAGTATATATGGTTTCTTTTTGGGTCTACCCTTTTCAGCTGTCAAGGAAGGGGGATGTTTCAGTGCTATGTACTATGTACATCAGTTACTACTCTCTTTCCTCCCACTTCAGCAGCTAATCTGCACTCAGTCCCTGTGGTTTATAGAATGGCTTACCCTAGAGAGAGAGAATACAATTGATTAAAAGGATGGCTAGTAGAAGGCAAGAGAGTGCCCCAACCTGTGAGATTTGAGATGCAATGGATTTTTGTCCTACAGTTCAAATAGAGGCTTGTAATAAGTGAATAATCAACTATCTTTTCTTTTCTCCTCCTTCACTTAACAGAAATAGGAGGCTTGTTTCATTGTGGATGGATGTCTGGGGGAGAGATGAAAGCTATTAAGAGAGAAAAACAGGGTTCTAGCAGCAGAGGTGACCCTATTGACTATTGAGCAATTGGCTCCCACCTGCAAACCCCACCCCCTGGTCCATGGAAAAATTGTCTTCCACGGAACCGGTCCCTGGTGCCAAAAAGGTTGGGGACCCCTGCTCTGGGGTATATCAGGAGATAGCAGTACCTGCCTGTCCTTGTTTGAAGTCAGAGGCTTGACAGTATTGGATCTGATTAGTACTTGGATGGGAGACCAACTAGAAATATCAGAACTATAAGCTAGCCTGGGAAGCTGAAAACAATCCAGGAAGAAATCAACAGCAAGTTTAACCAGGTTATGGCTATGTTTGGGTAATCATCAGAAGTTGAGCAAAACTTGAGTTCTGGGGGAGTGTGCCACGCACCATTACAAATCCTTGAACTCTTTAATAAATATCCAAGGAATCACAGAGTTGATTTAAACCCCCCAGAAACCAGATTGCCATGACAGTGTGCTGCCCTCTATTTCTATTCAGGATTTATATGACGAAGAGGACGAAATGAGGAAGCCGAAGAAAGCCAGGCGGAAAATGATCCGAACTACATCAATGACCCGAGTAAAGTCATCCCTTTTATATTTTTCAAAACAGGAGATTCTTGAGGTGGATTTCTGTGGTCCTCAGCTGGGATCCTAAGTTAGAGCACTCCATATTAAAACATGATTGCAAGTCTAGCTTCACTTTTCCCCTTTCAAGGGAATTCCAGGTGTCATCCATGAATAAATTCAGAGAGAGGGAGAGACAGCGAATTTCATGTAGTCTTCCATCAACATAGATTGCAGGATTAGATGTGTTAAAGACTTCTTCCTGGCTTCAGATTTTTTTAGCATATAGTGATATTTTCTGTTTTTGCCAAGAAGGAAGGGTAGTTATATGTGCTTAGGATATCCAGATGCATTTCATCTGGTATTACTTGGGGGAAACCACTATCCCAATCAATAGCTATCCAGTACACTCCTAAGTATGGTTAAGCAGGAGTAAGTCCCACTGAATTTCAACTTAATTCTTTTAGGATTGCAGTTTTTGCTCATTCTCTTTGCAAAAATATAAAATTTTGGAGCATCCTTTTAAGTGATTTCATGTTTCTGTGCCTTTAATCCTTATGTGTTTTCAGTCCACTCTGATTCCTGTTTGTCTCCACCACCCCTATCTGGCAGTCTTCCTATGCACATGCCTATCTGCATGGCAGGCTTTCTGTCTACAGCATTGCCTCTCTCAATGTGTTTTTAGCTATGTTGGAATGATGACTGGCCAGGAGAGGGTAGGTGATGATAACAGACCCGACAAAGCTTGGTATTAATGAACCTGGACATTTTCTCTCTCTTTCTCTCTCATGTACACACCACACACATAGGCTCAGGATTTATTGTTTCTGTGTTTGGTGTCTTGAGTGCTATTGCAGGCCTTCCATGTTTATTAAGTGGTCATGTGTTATGTCACTCTCACCTGTCCCTGACTTCTAATTGAAGGTCAGTGGAAGGGTAGGGCTGATTATTCAAGACATTTTTTTCCAAAAGTCCAGCAGTTCTACACAAGTGTTGGAATAGTACTTATGATATGGGAATAGACTGCCTCCAAAGGTGGTGGACTTCACTGAAGATGTTTACACTGACGTTGTAGATGGCAGTTTGTCAGGGATGTTGTTGTAGTCAATTCCTACACTGGACAGGAGTTTGAACTAGATGATCAAGGTTCCTTCCAACTCTTCAGTTCTGTGATTCCATGAATATGTGTTATAACATGCATAAGAGTAGTAACTTCTAGACAGGAAGTTGTTGGGATGAAAAGGCTGTACCTGAGAGGCATACTGGGCACCCACCTTCAGCAGGTGGGGTATCAGCTGGAATTCCCTGCCCACACCCCACCCCACCCCCCGGCATAGTGACTCTGACCACCAGCCTGACCTTCTCGTAGGAATGTCACTGTTGCTGTAATTGATTTTCATCTTGTGTTCTGCTCCTGATTAAACCCACGAATGATTAGGCAAATGAAGGGAGGATGGCGACCATCACTGCCCCTAGAACCAGTAGAGATTAGCTTCTGAAGAAGAAGCTGGCAGTGATGCTACTATTCAGGTGGGATTGCTCATCCTCTCCCTTTGGAAAGTTGGGTCTGGGCTGCTGATAGCTGTTTTGGGCTTCTGTCTTTGGGCAATATTTTAGTTCTCCTAGGGGGAAAATGGCAAAGTGGGCCAATGACAGGGTGTGTTTGTAGTCCAGCTAGAGGGAGGTGGCAAAGGAAGCCTCTGCCGCATTACTAAAATTTGTTTCCTCTCAATTTCCTTTTCATTTTAGCAACCAAACTTCAAGCAGAAATTTGTTGCCTTGCTGAAGAGGTTTAAAGTGACTGATGAGGTAAGTAAATGGGTGTCTAATAGATGCGGTGCCAGGCTATTTTCCCTCTTCCCTCAATGTTTTTTAAACATTTTTAAGTAATATTTTAAAAGGGGAAAAATCATAAGCCAAAAGAAGAGGGGGAAAGAGCACAAAGTGAATAAACAGATTTACATCCATCATAAGATAATTAAATAGTACTTGATCTTAGCCAAAAGGCTGAGAAGCAAGTATTAGTGACAGTAATAAACACAATATGAAATATAAGTTAAAGTGAAAAATTACAGTCTTATGACATGATGTAAATGTTAACATTTTATGTTAAGAGAAACCCAAATTTTGTATAGGACACAAGCCCATAAGTAGAAGTATAATCCCAGAAATGCTCCCCATCTTAAATTCAATTCTGTGTCAGATTTATTTTTTCAAGTATGAGGTTATTATAGACCTACATGCTACTACAATATAATTTGTTATTCTTCCACTGAATGAATTGTATATATGTCTCAAAGTAGAGCATGGAGTCTCTTAGCAGCTGTTAGCATGTACAAAGCTAGTTTTATATAATTTGTAGAAATATAGTTTAGTCATATTTAATAGAAATTCTCCTGCAATTTCTGTGCAGGATCAACTTCTGCAGAAACTGTAACTGGCACTGTGTGACCAAGGTGCTTGCATGGCCACACCAGGAATGCAGTAGAACCCAACCAAAGGGATCCCTGCATTTGCTAGCTCTAATTCAACTAGTAAAACACAAGCTTTGATTGTATCAAATGCAGCAACCAGTAGACTGGGAGAAACCTGTGGCCTTCAGATGTTGCAGGCTGCAGCTCCCATCTTTGATCATGCTGACTGGAGCTGATATACGTTGGAATCTATCAGTCCTGGAGGGCCACAGATTTCTCCACCCCCAGTCTGAATGTACTATGGGGATTTTTCGGTGCACTAATTTCCACTTCATTCTTCATGTACAAGAAGGTTAAGTCTCCTCCCATCCTTGAAGGATGCTATTGCTTGTTATTTCCACCTGTGGTTTTTTCCCTAGGTTAATATTTTTTTACTGTCTTCATTTAGCATTCACAGCTTGCCCCAACAATAATAGCTGTCAGTGCCATCAACATGCTGTTTTAATGCCTTCTCCTAAAGACCTTCCAAAATAAAAGGATTTTTTGCCAAACCTCCGAATGGCCAAAGTGCTGTCCCTTATTATTTATCATCCTTTCTGTTTTGATTTCTGTGCTGGCTTCAGGTCATCAAAACCTGAAGGGTTTGATTGATTAAAAGTGTTGACAGATGTCATTGGGACTCCTGTCTGGGTTTCGTTAGTTTCATAACAGCTGGCAGCACTGGGTGTGGGTTGCAACCCAAGAAAGGGAAAGCATGTAGCATAATCTGTTTTTGAGTGGCTAAAAAATGCTTCTTTGGTCTCGGAGCATTAGGGGACACACTCTGTGTATATTATATACGCTATCTCAGGAGAGTAGAAATAGATTCTTCGAGAAATTATTTGGTTATTAGTGATTCTGTAATTTGGGTTTAATTAATTTAGTTTTGCCTGATGCTGCAGAGTGGAAAGCAGATCCTCTGCTTTGGTCATCAGGGTAAAACTTTGATCCTATAGGACTTATTTCCAGTGCCTTCAAGTTTTTCAGGAGGAGGGAACATCTCCTTCTCCCCAACCTGATGGCCTGGTTTAGGCTTCTGCATGCACTCATTCTCTCTGTGTCTCTATTTTACAAATATCTCCAGTGTGGAGACTTTGCAGAGGATGCTGAACTGGGTAGCTTTTGGGGGGCTCCCTCAGGGTCAGTGATGTTTTATTATATAGCGTGATTGCTTGTGCTTAGCTATTATAGGATTGATCAGTAATGTTTTCAAACTATAGAGGATGTCAAAGACGTTTCTAAGATTAATAATACACTTGGGCACAAGCTATTTCTTCCTTCTTCTTTAAAAGCTTCTAGAGAAGTATAGCTAAGTTAGTATTTTGCTGTGAAACCAAGAATTCTGTGGCACTTTTAAGATTTTCTCATGAGTTTTTATATCCATACATAATCCACTGTATTAGTTGCTCTGCAGAGACTTGATGCCCTAATTTCCCAAATTTGTAAAAAAAATATAGTCTATCCCTTCATCAGTGGCCTCCTATAGCCTCTGAATGATCAGGAAACCAAGTTGTGGCCCACAGTCCTTCAAAAATTGTCTATTTCTGTTTTAAGATTATTAATTTGAGAGATTTAAAAAGTATTCCAATGACTCTAAAGTTAGGTACATGCACTCTTTCTCTCTTTTTCTCCAACATACCTTCATCTCTTGACCAATGTTTCCTATTGGTCTTTGCTTATTTAATTTCGTTCTTAGAAATGTTTAAATTTATTTTCTTTTTGTAATAAACATTAACTTTCTGTTTTTCCCCACGTGTTTCTAAGATACATCAAAGCTATAATGCTGCTATGAAAACCACATACACGCCAATTAAAAAAAACAGTTGTATAACATCCATTTAAAATGACTTTATAGTGGTCAATTTCGATGGCTCAGATATAATCATATTGAGCCTAGTGTATCAACAAGGAAAGTTTTAATCTTTTGTGATGGTGTTTTATAGGTAATAAAAAATAGAAAAAAGAAAATATGATCTAACTGATGAAATAAGTAAAGCTTATGCTGTTGTATCGTCTTCTTCCCCACCTTGGTTTGGGATCTCCAGGTTTTGGATTCTGACCCAGTGGATCAGGCCCAAGAAGTGGAGGAAGACCTGGGCCTGCTGTACGATAGCCTTGAGGAATGCAACAATAGTGACAGTGGCCCTGAGATAGAGGATAACGAAAGTGTTCACAGCACTCCCAAACCAACTTTGAGGTAAGAGTTCAGATGAGAAGCCACTGAGTCTGGCTTTAGGCGCTGTGGCAGGGAATAGTTGTCCTGCAAAGACTTCCTTTGGATTTCACAATCTTTCAATACCATCCCCAGAATTCAAGTAACTCCGTACCCAGCGAGTTCATTGGGGCTTTGTCCCAGAGAGCTGTATTTGGAACTGCAGCCTTAGCTTTCCTTTCACCTCATGCAGCTTGCAAGACACAGCTTCTGCATTCGTGATTCATTTGCTGGGAAAAGGGAGACTTGGGATCATAAAATAATTTGGTGATGGATGCTGATAGCTTGAGGCTGACCTTAAATGTGACAGGCTAATAAAGAGCCCTGCGTAAGCCACAACAGACCAGCAGGGATTGATGAAGTAGCCCAGCTCCTCTGTGGCAATTGTGCTGAGTCTGCCTTGTAAATGACAGGGGTAAAACAGAGAGAGGCAGGTAGCGAATGTTGTATTGTAGAGCTTGCCCGAGGAAACAGTGGACTGTCTCTCTTGGTGTCTATTTTCACATGGTTTTTCTTTCAGGGGGGCAGGCTTCCTATTTTAGTAATCTTTAGGAGGATTTAGTGGCAATCTAGGAGACAGAATAAGTCTATAGTTAATCTATATCTCTTAGTTCTGCAAATCTCACCATTGGGAAAAGTGCAATGGACAACCAGAGCATAAATGGAATTGAATACTTTCTTACCAAGAAAGGATAAGCAGACTTTTCTGACCTGGTGCTTTACAGATGGGTTCAACTGTAACTCCTGTGCTTGCAACCACCCAGAGCTGTTGTAACACAAGATGGGCGGGGCATAAATAACTTAAATAAATAAATAAATAAATACATACATACATACATACATACATGCATGCATGCATGCATGCATGCATGCATGCATACATACATACATACATACATACATACATACATGTTGTAGTATAGCATATTCAGAGGATCGCTTGCTCTCTAGTTCCTTTGCCATCTTTACTGCCCTCGTCTGGGCTATGAAATGGAACCCTCGTTTTTTTTTTGCTGGTAGATAGTAGTGGAGGGTGTACCCTGCCATTGAACTTTTTGGGAGTATCTGGCTGGTTGCTTACAAAATATGAAGCAGGACTGTTACTTCCTTGAAGCTTCTACAATGGTGCCATGCCTGTTTATCTCAAGGCAGCAACTATACTTGAAAAGGTCCTCCTCCTTGCTGGAGCTCAAATCTGCACAACTTCCTGTAAAATAGTTTAATTAATGATGGATAAATCGCTAGGAATGTTCTTGTCTGTATCAAATTTGAAGCATAGATAATGGAGGTGCATAGTGCACATCTCAGATGACCAGGAAAATGGCCTTGCAAGTTAGCCCACAAAGAAGTATACTGTATGTTTGTCCTGTAAGTTTGAAAATGTTCTGCAGTTCATCAATGACCTGAGAAAAGGGGGGCCTCCCATTCTATCCTTTTCTGTTGAGGAAACTTCACTATCTACCAGTACACAATACCCTAATCAGGGAACTATTAACTCAATCAATCAATCAAGTAGCAAACAACAGCCTAATCAAGGAACTACCAAGGAGAGAACAACACCCCCACCAATACAGGCAGGACACGCCATGGTACATAAACAGAGAGCAAGTCCCACTCCCTTTTCGCACTGAAGATGTTGCCTAGCCTGGCAATGAAACATCTGCAAGAAAACAACAAGGCTCAGAGAGCACCAAGGACTCCACAGTTCAGCCCTGAGCTACATATATTCTCTTCAACTGGGACTTCACTATCTGTTCTGTGCAGATAATAATAAGGGAGTGCCTTCTTATAAGCCCATGGACTGGACTTTTTAGTATCTGAGATGGCACTTTATGAAGATATCCTTGAAATTACCTCCAACAGAGATCTGTTTGCTCAGATGTTTCCATCTTTGAAGAACTGTCAGTCTGATCTGAATGAGTTAGTCAGGTGGCTCAATGTTAGAAACACATGGGGTTGCCAATTGATGGCTCTTCTCCTTACAGTAGATTAGTTTTCTTTTGTTTTACACTAAGATTGGTCTCTCAGTAGAGCTTTTCTTGAGGTTTTAGCCTTTTGCAGATATTCTCTGGCATATGCATAGAATTAAAAAGGAGTTGTGGGGGCATACATGCATAGGCATGCACATGCCAAGTGTGTTTGCCCATCAGTTCCTTGCAAAAATCTTTGTGTGTATACTGTGAAGTCTGAAAAAAAAACTTAGCTCATTTGGGTGATTCCACCATGTGTAGGCAGTATCTATGTTCACTGGATACTTTATACTGCTCCTTTTCAGATATTTGTACTGGATATGCAAGGTCTTTGCAAAGAATCATGTACTCTGAGTTCTTGCAGGTAGATTTGAGTATACATCCGTATCTCCAAACTCTATTTACCATAAAGTGTATGGAGACCATACCTTCTGATGGAAATAATGCAAGTCAGTCTTACCTAATCCCAGCAATACGTCTAACGCTGTGCAAAAGCCAGGAGTTGGACCAATCTGCAGTATAGATCTTGTCCCTTGGTTGTGTTGTTGGTGCACATCTGTTACAAAATAAAGTTGCACGCCTGAGCCAAAGCAAACTCACTTCGCTTCTCTTCCTATGATTTCTGAGTTACCTTTCTGTTTTGCAATTGATTTTTTCCAGCCATTTCAAAGCTAACCTGAACAATAGCTGTCCTCTTTCTTCTGCAGATTCAGTTACTTGAAGGGAGAATCTAGTTGGTTGGGGAGAATATATTTGTTCTAGTTGGAAGTAGAAATGCTTTGCTCTGTTATATTCCTTCTCTGTTAAAAGTGTCAAAAAAAACCTTTACTCACAAGGATAGGCCCTCCCTCCCTTCCTCTATCTTTTTTGTGTTGCTGTGAGACCAGGGCTTTGGTGGTGGGTTTGCTTGTGGTGCTCCATGGGGACAGAGAATGGGAAGGAATTCAAGCTTGGGTTATGGTGACTTCACTTCTCCCTCATTTCTCTTTCTGTCTGTCTGTCTGTCTGTCTGTCTCTCTGTCTGTCTGTTTCTTCTGCAGGCGCTTCTTTGAGGGCGTCTCTCACTCTGGTTCCCAGACTGAGATCAGCAGTCTGCACGGCCAGAAAGGGCAGGAGCGAGAGTCGGGCAGCCCTGTGAGTTGTTAACCCACCCTTCCTTCCTTCCTTCCTTCCTTCCTTCCTTCCTTCCTTCCTTCCTTCCTTCCTTCCTTCCTTCCTTCCTTCCTTCTCCTGTCTTTCTGGTCTGCCGATTCAGAAACCTCTGTGCTTTGATAACAATTCCTGCTACACAAATTTCATTTTCCTTCTTCCGTCTTTCCTTAATGAGCTTCCTTTTTCCGATGTAGAAGAAGTGGGATAGGAGCAAGCCAACCAAACTTACTTAGCTGGGCCCCCTGGGTTCCTGCAATGGCAAAATGAAAGGGAGGGTGGCGATTTTCCCTCCACAGCCTCTCCTGTGGCCCTTGGATCTGTTTCCAATATTCTGGACAATGAGAAAGCACAATGTATTTTGGTGTGTGCCTGTCCTTCCTATGTCTGGATCAGCCCTGCTTTTGCTCCTTTCCTGAGGTTGCTTGGATCCAAAATTGCCACTACTCATCCATTTTCTTCTTCCCTCCCCCATGCCTGCTTGCTCTCTGCCCACTCTCCCAGGGAGAAGCAGAGAAGTGGAAAGTGGGTATCCCACGCACCCAAGATGAGGCTGCTGTGGAAAATGCAGCTATGGTGAGTCCTCTCCTTTCCTGGCTGTTTTATGAAGTTTCTGCCACCCTGTCTGATCTGGGAGTTTGTCCAAATTAGCAAATGGGTGTCTTCATGTTGCTGATCTGATCCCAGTTGTCAATGGCTGTCACTTTGACACTTATTCTGAGCAAATAATAGGTATTCCATTGGGAACACAACAGTCTTTGGGTCCTGTTTTCCAAATATTGCACATTTGAGTGTTCCTAAGATAAAGAAAACCTGCCATTTTCAGGAACACTTCCTGCTACAGAGATTCTGGGATGGTTGGCACTTGCTGTGTTGATGTGCCCAACCCTTGCCACACACTCATGGGGCCCAACCATATTTGGTCACACAAGAGCAGTGTTTTCTGCTTTGACCCATCAGAAACCCATTAGCTCACAAGAAAGAGGTGCTTTCTCTGGGTGATTCGTTATATTGTTTTTCATGGACTCAGAGCAGCCACGTGGATGGGGGCTAGACAAGCTATTTGGAGAATTTTTAGAGCAGTAAACTGGGACCCATTCATAAGCTAAGCATCTGTAAGTGGTTGGTGTGAGCATCTTCCTGCTTCAGTCTGTTCTAATGTCTGTGTGAGCAGCAGCTTTAGAGGTGGTGGGAGAAAATGACTCAAGAAGCCCTTGAGATACATTGGCAATGTTTGGGGAAGTTCTAGCATTAACCTTAGTGTATCAATGCTAGATACACTAGCATTATGTACTAGTAATCCACTCAGTGTATTCTGGGTACTACTTCCCAATACTACATTCACATGAAGAACAGTACCCTGTGCTTTCTTCTACTGTATAAACATCCACAGCCTCTGTGGGTACTGATGAAAGATTGGAGATCCTGCTGACATTTCTACATACTGGAGTAGTGGTGGAAGGAATGAAGGGAACAATGTTAGGAGTGAAGTTTTGGAAACCCAATGGTTTGGTTGATACCCTGTTCTCATCGGCTGCATACTGCTTGCCCGTTCACTTGGTGATTCATCCCACCACCTCGGTGCACAATGGAAGCACATATTCTTTATATGTAGCTTTGCAGTCACAGTCGAGGATTTTCTCCCCACCTTCTAGAATCTTGTAAACATATTTGGCTCTTTTTTGAAAGTATGGAACAACACATAATTCAAACCTTCCTGTTAGCATTCTTTCTGCTTCTGTCTGTTTGGCTGGGGTGAATCTACAGAGGTGGCCCTAATGATGTAGCGGTGTGGGTAGAAATGTGCAGCAGTGATTTGAGGAGATGGAAGAGGTTGAAGAGGGACTTCTGTTCTTTGGTTGGGGAGCCACCATGGTATTAAAAAAAGTTGGGTAGAGTAAGGTGGGGAAGAGACGTGCCAGTAAAGCCAATCCCCTTTGACGTTCTTCTGGGGCTCCAAAACAAAACACATCTACCAACAAACTTTCGAGTGCTTTCTGTGCATCATCATCATCATCTCTTTGGTTATTGGGTGTGTTGGAAATATAATAACCACATGATCTCAGGAGCTGGAGGCAAACGATTCCTGTCCAGGAGGAGCAGCTGAGACGGTGTTGAAGGAGAGCAGCATGGACAGGCTTGCCCAACTGAGCAATATAAGCAAGCCGGAGTTCCCAGCCACTGTTTCCCCCAGGTAAGAAAGGCCTCATCTGCAGCGGGCAGCTGATCTCGCATGGGTAGCAGCTATGTTGGCCATGCAGAGGAAGCTTTTTAGAGCATAAAGAAGGTTATTCCTATGTGGGGCCAAGATTCAGGTAGAACTCCCAAGTCTGCTGTGGCTCAGGCATGGCCTCTTGGCCTAAGGTTCCTTGAGGGTAGTTGTATCAGTAAATTCTTCAAAAACCTAAGATCTCTTCCCAGATATCCTTTCAGCCCTAAATTGGCATATAAACATTGAAGCATAGGTGGTGGTTCACTTGGCTGATCTTTATAGACTTTGACCCACAATATTGTTTTACAGTGTCCAATTAATCCCTGTTGCAAGTGTGAACATCTTAGCCTCCCTCCTCCTTCTGTTTCTATCTCTGGGTCCCAATAGCTGTTGATGACTTAGAAGCTCTGGCTGCTCATGGCATCTGCTCAGTAGCCCAGCAGAGTCCTCCTTCGGGCATCTGAGGCCTGGCTATCCTCCCGCTGACCTGTGCTGATACCTGCTGTTTTCCTTTCAGCAAAGCTGAGAACAAGCAGCTGTGGCGACCCCGCAGTATGTCTGTCAAGGATAGACAAAACTCCAAGAGCCACAGTGACCGAACTGGCAGCCTGGACAGCGAGGGCTCCCCAGATTCCCGGCAGAACAGCCAGGTTAGGCAGTGATGGGCGGGGATGGTGGCTTGCGGGGAGAGGAAGGCTGTTTCCTGGGGAGGGAATGAAATGCCTTAAATGGGAATTGGGGAAAGCCAAATCAAAGCAATGGAGGCATTTGCAGCTTTCCCAAGACAGCCAGTGTCTCTCCTACCTTTATGGTCTTTGATGATGCAGGGAATGGAGCTGTTCTGAACGTGGCTTTGCTTTGCTGCTGCAGGTGCCCCGGAAATCTGTGTATGATCAGCTCAACCAGATCCTGGTCTCAGATGAGCAGCTGCCTGAGAGCATCATCCTGGTGAACATCACAGAGTGGCAAGGCCAGGTGAGGAGCCCTGGGGCAGCTGGTGGCACAAGGACTGCATTTAACCCAGCCCTCTGCTGCCGAAAGTAAAGGGGAACTTGTGAGAAGTACTGTAGTTCATGATTTTACAGAGCAGATTGGCCAAAAAGGAAATAAAAGACATATCAGCAATTAAATGTACAAAGGAGTATACACAGATCAGATGTGTAAATAACTCCACAGGTGAATGAATTACATGGTATGAAATGGGCGTAAACGTAAGGCAGTGTAATAGTCTAAGCATGATGAACATTCGCGTAAATTCTTCATTGTTTGTTTATTGTTTCATCTTTATCTCCCCACCCCCCAACCTAAAAGACCTCCACTTAATTGGAGCAAAAGACTCTCTGGCCTGCCTCCTTGTTTTCTACCCTGGGCGTTTGATCTTTCTGGGAACCCTCCAAGCAGGACATGAGAGTAACAGCCCGCCATCCAGTGACATCAGTGTTCCCTGATTTGGGAGGTGGCATGTCACCATCCCTGATCAGGAGCCATTGGTAGCCTTATCCTACATAAATTATTCACAGTCCTTCAAGCTCTCCAGCTTTGTGCCTACCATTACAGGTTGTGGTAAAGAATTCCACAGGTAAACCAGATGCTGGGTGAAGATCTGCTTTAAACTCTCTGGAATTTACTACTATTGGCCTCTTTGAATGACCCTCGTTTTTAGTGGTAGAGTAAAAGTTTGTTCTCTCTGCCTTCTCTGGGCTGGTTTTTGGCACTGGAGAACTGTGCAGTCTCGTTGGTGGAAGATGCTCAGGGGAGTTCCAGTTCCCTGGAGCAAACGCCTTGCCATTACCAGGCCCCCAAATCCAAGTCACTTGGAGCACTGGCAGAATCTCCACATTCTTCATCCTCCAGCAGCATTGCTTGCTTATTCATTTCTGGTCCCAGTTTTAAAATGCTGGTAATTAAATCTGCCCCAGGAGGGCAACCCATATGCTGCATGCAGTCCTAAATAAACTTTTTGTGCCTCCCCCCAAGACCCCCCAAATTGCACAACAGCACGGTGGGCGCTACACCCATCTTAGCCAAAGGCCCTTTGAAACACCAACAGTGTTGTAACAGAAGATGGTGGGAGCCATCCAGATCTTGGGGAGAGCCTCATTCCAGAGGGCAGGCGCTGCTACAGAGAAGCGTGCTTCTGGGTCCCGATTGCATTTTTTACTCAAAGGAATCTGGAGTGTGCCAACCCTGCTGGATCAAAGCAGCCAATCAGATACTAAGGGAGACAGGCAGTCCCTCAAGTAGCTGGACCCTATGCCATGTAAGCTTATAGATAATGACCAGCACCTTGAATCACACCCAGAAGCAAACTGGCAACCAGTGCAGCTTGTGGAGCAGAGGTATTACACAAGCATACTGAGGCATGCCCATCACTGCCTGTGCCACTGCGTTCTGGACCAGTGGGACTTTTGGGTGGTCTTCAAGGGCAGCCCCATCTACAGCACATTGCAACAGTCGAACCGCAAGGTGACCAGGGCATGAGTGGCTGTCTGAAGAGCCACCCAATTGCCTCTTTTATAGAGATTTTTCCCCCCTTCTTTAGTCCCATTAGTAAAGGGTTTCTGTATAGCCCTTCATCTTCTGTTACACCATTTGCCTCTATTAGAGCTCTTTTTTGATTAGCAACTTTAAATGTGGGCAGTGAACACATCTTCTTGTGGCTGGGTTTGGTCTGCCCATGTCATCACCTTCAGATCTGCTTGCAAAAGTTCAGTGCTCTTTCCCAGCAACTAGAAGAGTGCCTTCCAGACTGGGAGTCTTTTCGTCCGGCATTCCAGCTCGTACAAATGTTTCAGCCACATCCATACCATCTTCTTGGCAGCTACAAAGAAGTGGTTTGACATGGCTGCCTCCTGAGTTTGATTTTGAGGTTCCTTCTCCCAGGTTGGTTGCCTTTCCTCGTGCCTGCAGAGACCCACCTGCCCTCTATTCTGCTGAGCATGACCTTTATCCACCCGTCTCAACCTCGTCTGTTAAGAGCTTATTCTCCCTCCAGTGTCATTCTTGGTATCACTGAAGCTACTGAATCTCCCAGGGTGTCAAGATGTTAATCTCTTGGGAGATACTTTCTTTTTGGGTAATCCATTGTGGGCTTTACTCTTTTGAATTTTAAATGGTCTGAGAAGACTTTTTTTTTAAATATATGTGGTGCTTTATATTGTTTAATCGTTGGGTAGTTTACAATAAAACACACTAAACATATAATTTGAATAAAAATACATACAATGATCTCAAATCAAATGCAAAAAGAGAATGCCATGCCAACTAGGCAGCAGCAAGGTGGTCATTCAAAACCTAAATCAATATGAATTAAAAGACAATTTAAAATGTTGATTTTGTAATGCTTTTATATTCTGGCTTTACTAATATTTGTCATACCGGGTGTTAATGGTTTTGATATGGCTTGTCCTGGGACAATTTTGCCCTGAAAAGCATCATACCAGGTTTGAAGATAAATCCCAAATAAGCCCTCCTTGTAGCCTGTTAGCTCAGAAATAGATCTCCTCCCATTCAAACCACAGAGCCAAGAATAGGGGGAGAACTTTGAGACCAGAGATGCTGCATATCTGTTTTAGCTGCTTTTCTCTATGTTTCTTGTTTTATATTGGCAGTACCTGTGTGATCAGCTCCAAGAACACAAGCAACCCATGGTCTCTACCTGCTCCATGGCAGATGTTCAGGCTGCCTTCAATACCATTGTTTCTCGCATTCAGAGATAGTGAGTATAGTCAGGCGGGCCATAACGAACCAGGTTCTGAGTGGTTTCTCAGGCTAACCATGTGCCCGAGAACTTTGGTGCTTGGATATGCAGGGCATGCAGCCACCCTGGTTGCAGCTTCAGAGATGGGAACTCCTTTTCGTTCAGCCCAGCTTTCCACAACCCATTGCTCTCCCAGGCAGTGAAACACAACTTCCCGTTACCTCCAACCCAGGTGGCTGTTGGCTAGTTAGGAAGGCTAGGGCCTTCCAATGGGGAGTAAACTAGATGGAGTGCTGGCAGTGGGTAATGCGGGTTTGGTGTTGCTCTGCTGGATCTGCACCCTTCAAACTCCTCAGAATTTCTCTTCCTCTGCAGCTGTAACTGTAATTCCCACATGCCTCCCCCAGTGAAAGTGGCTGTGGCAGGGGATCAGAGCTATCTGAGCATCGTCCTGCGCTTTTTTGTGGAGCAGCTAGCCAGCAAGACTCCTGATTGGCTCAACTACCTCCGTTTTCTTGTGGTGCCCTTGGGTAAGAGTCTTGCCCACTGGTGCCAGTTCTGAAAAGCCGTGGCATATTCTAAACCAGGGTAGCCTTCCTTCCTTTTTGGTTAGCGTGCAAGAGCAGCCATCCCACCCAGGAAAAGAAAACATGGGCTAGAGAAATATGGAGGTGAGGCAATTTGCTATTCATGCATGTTTGCTCAGACCTTTGGCTCAACTTTGTAAGGAGAGGATAAGGAAATTATTTTGTCTATGTCCTCCACCTTTTCTTCCCTTTGTTTAAATGCTCTGTATCATTCCCAGGCTCTCACCCCCTGGCCAAATACCTTGGTTCTGTAGATAATAGATACAGCACCCTGTTCCTGGATGCAGCCTGGAGAGAGCTCTTTAGCAGAGTTGAAGCCCCTAGTTCAGGTAAGAGCTAGAATTGGCTGGAGCAATACAGACCAGTAATGGGATATCTGGTCTAAGGAGCTGTTGGGCCTCACTGGTGTTCTATGTGGTCTCCAACCCCCTCCGTCCATCTCTTTACAGATACTGTGGACATCCCTGGCCGGGTTGCTCAGTTCATCGCAGGTGCCAGTGTATCTCACCAGCTGCCCATTTCAGAGGCCATGTTGACCTACAAGCAGAAGAGGTAGGAGGGCTTGCGGTCTTCCTTCCTTCCATCTCTCCTTCCTTTCTCTCTCTAATGGGCTTCACTAAGTGACAGAATTACTTACTTGAACCCACCTCTTATGGCGCATGGCTGCATCCCCAAATTTCTTGGGGTATGGGGGAGTGCTATGCTGGGCTGGGCAGTGAGGCCTGATAAGGGGAGGGAAACTGTGGTTTGTTTTCTGCCATTTATAGGACACAGACAATATATAGTGTATGCTCTGAAATAGGCCTTATGTCATTAAAAGCAAAACAATCTCTATGATGCTTCCAAACCAGAAAAAACTGTACTTGCCTATATGTGTGACACAGCTCTGTCTACTTTACGTCATTGGCCCACTCATTATGGCCTGACTCCCCGCCCCAAAATATCAAGTCACCCTTCTGGGAACACCAGGCAGTTGCTGCTCCCCCTACCTTAAATGCCCTCTTCTCCGTGTGTTTCCAGGGAACATGGTCAGGTTTTGCATTCAGCTCCTGAAGGACAGGGCAGCAGGGGGAAAGCAAAGCTGATGGGCAGTTTTTGCCTCTGTGGGTGGAGAAGAACCGCTTGCCCCAGAATCAAGGCTGGTCTGAGTAGTCGCCTTGGGAATTGCAAGTGCTGTTTCTGTGCTTCCTCCCCCCACAGTTCAGGTGTGTGGGGTACATCAGGCCCCGCTGTTCTCTGCTTTCCCCTGCAGCCAAGGGGGACTGGCGCACAGTATGTACAGCTGGCTTGCCGCACTCCATGGGGGGGCTTCTGGGGAGGTCGGGAAGGGACTCTGCTTTTTGCTGGGACATTCCTGGACTGAGGAAAGCTGTGCCCCCCCCCCCCCCCGGCAGACTAGTTATTGAGTTGGAGGCATGGTGGCATTTTCATTTCTGTAAAGTTTCCTTCACTGACATTTAATTTTAAACACAATTAAAAAGGAACTTGCATCCGGCAAAGCAAAGCACCAGCCTTCAAAATCATCTTTTTTTTCAAGGATGCCTTCAGCTTCCACATACAGTAGGTTCCATAAATGTTTTCACAGACTAGCAACACAGGCCTTTATTTTAGATCTGTCCAGCAAAAAGACAAAGATAAGTTGGCGATGGCTCGTGAGTATCCTGGAAGGCTAGGGAGGGTAGCAGGGGGCAACCTCACCAGTTTGCTTTCTGGTGAACTGGTGTTTTCTATCTGACAGTCCCCCCTGTAGCAGTTTTCCCTCAAATGTCCCACCAGTCCTCAAATGCTGGGGATACCTGCTCTAAATTAACCTCTGCTGGTTTGCTCTGATGAGCAATTCTGTGCTCAAGCCCCACTGCTGGAACGGCATGTGCCCGGACATGAAAACTTTCCAGGGCACTGTGAGAGGATGGGGAGAAGGGTGGGCAGGGCCGTGGGTCATAAAGAACTTACTTACCTAATAATCTGGACACGTGGCAGTGGTGAATACAAGAACTGTGACAAGGTGGCTTCCTGCCGCCATTGCCATGTACAGGACTTGCCCCATGGTATTGCTTTGTAGGCATTTGCAGTGGTGGCTTCTGCCCAGAACCTGGACTGCATGTAGGTGATGTGTCTTCAGCTAGCTTGCCACTCACAGGCTGCAACATGACACACACACGCATTCCCCAGAATGACTCCATTGCTTCTTGTTGTGAAAATAGATCTAGAGGTGCCAGCATTAAAAATTAGACTGGAGATGAGCAAGTGCTTTGCATTGCGGAGTCTGCAGCTACCGTGAAGATGGACAGCCTGTCGGCTAAAGATGGCTCCTGAACCCCTTTTTGGGGGCTCCTGGAGATCCCAAGAATGTGTCATCAAAATTTAGCAATGAGTTTATGTAGCATAATTTTTCATTATGAAAAGCAACAAAAGTGGTGCTTTAAGCCTCTGGTAGACTTGAATGCACCTACTTTACTTCTTTTTAAAAAGCTATTAAAAATTCCCCTCTGGTGATGTCACTGTATGTCCCCTGTGGCTTTGACTGTCAAAGATGGAAAAAAAAAAGATGGTGCTATGTGATTCAAGGAACTCCCTGCTCAGGTAACTGAAGGCAGAGAAACCAAACTATGAATACGAGGGCAAGGTCCACACATATTTTTAAAAATTCTCCATTATTAAAGTACACCGGTATTAAAGTCGAGAGTTAAAATGATGAAATGTTGACATTCTCTAATACTAAGTAGAGTCTACAGAGTTTTTAGTAAATTGTCTCTAGCATCTTTCCCCCCCCCTAAACTTCCTGAAAACCAGAATGGAGTCTTGGCCCTCTTCCAAAGAACCCAGGAGGCTGACAGAACTTGTCTTTGGCCTTCATACGCCAGTTGGCTGGCTACTGGCCTTCACGTTTCTTCTGGTGGTTCTTCGACAACCGTTCCTCAGAGAGCGCACATACTCTGTTAACAGACCTCACCTTGTAATGCAGAGCCACAGGGAAGCACGAGGTGAGGCATTGGATGCACATTCAGTCAGTGTGTGGGGACAGAACCCGACCAACATCCCAGTTGAGCAGAGAAGGCATCAGCATCTCTTTCGGTGGATTGTTTGCAATGCATGGAGTTCCAGGACTCTTCAGATACCCTGTTGTTGTGGGGAAAAATAATTAAAAAGAATTTAATTTTGGGTTTGGTATTTGAATGGAGAGGACGAGAGCCAGTTTGGTCTAGTGGTTAAGGCAACGGGCTAGAAACCAGGAGACTGAGAGTTCTAGTCCCGCCTTAGGCATGAAAGCCGGCTGGGTGACCTTGGGCCAGTCCCTCTCTCTCAGCCCAACTCACCTCACAGGGTGGTGGTTGTGGGGAAAAGAGGAGGAGGAAGGAGTATTAGGTATGTTCACCTCCTTGAGTTATTTATAAAAATAATAAATAAATACCAAATGAGGCTGACTAGATAAAAGGAATGGGGAAGGACCGTAGCAGAGGTTGGCATGTTCGTCTTTGGCTGTGGCCTGTGCCAGGCAGGGGACCCTCTGCTGATGACAAAAAAGGGCCTCTGTTAGGCAGTAAACACATTTTTTTCTAAACTGTTCTGTTTAATTCGCTGGTGGCAGTAGGTTTATTAGGTGGAACATGTATGTAAAGCATGTTTTTTAATCTTTAAAGGGGTTGACCTCTTCTTCGTTGCTGCTAGTTTGGTACCCTCACCCCTGACCCCGGCAACCCTCTCCCCCTCTCTCTTGTCTGAATTCTGCCAGCTTTTGGTTTCCCCCTGACTTACGAGTGTGACTCAAAACAACCTGTCCAAAGAGAATCGGCCTCTGGGCCCCCGGGTTGCTGTCTGGAAAGGGGCAGGGTCCCAGGGGAGGTGACCCGTCAAGGCCGTCATGTCCAAGGCCCCACCAAATGTGGAGCCAGTGCTGGTACCAGTGAGTTGTTGGAGAGCTCTCTTTTCTAAAATACCCTGAGAAATTTTGTCAGCAGCTGCAATGTAATTGCTGCAAAGCACAGTAAGTATGCCGTGTGGGAAATCGTTGGATACGTCTGAGATGCTCCTGTTCATCTTCATGGATTTGGGGGCTGTCTTCTGCCGAGCGCTAGCCGGGCGCACCTTGGGAAGAAACGCTGTGCTTTCACTAATGCCAGGGCCCTGATGGGTCGCCCTGGGCCTCTCTTCCCTCCCCCCCTCCCCTCCACATTGAGTACGAGATAGCATTGGTTGGCCCAGCCTTGCCAGGGGAGACGGGTGCTGTGTGTTTTCTCCCAGCGCCAGTGTCTAACTGCTTGTATTCCGGTAGTGCTTACGCCTGTCCCTCTTCTTGGTTTTTGGCATTCAAGGAAAAGAAGCCTCTATTTTGATTTTTATATCAGGTATTGGACTGTGGCTTGCTGCAGTGTTGCCTTTCTTCTCCATGTCCGTCCGTCTCATCTCTTTGTCTAGGAACAGAATGAGCGCCTCCCCTGCCTGCCTTGCCTGAGGCCAGGCTGCTGGCTGCCCCTGGTTGCATGTGAGAACCCCCCCCCCCCCGTGGAAGTCGCAGGGGGGAAGCTGGCCTCTCCTCCTTCCTCCTGAGTCCCCTCCGCATCTGCCCCTTTGCCCTCCCACCCACCTTTCCTGCGCACTGTGATCCTGTGCTCAGCATTGGGGTTGCGCGTGGGGAAGTTTGCTACGCTACGTGAGAGCGAGGGGACCATCCCGCTTCCTTCCACCTTCCCGAGAAAGAGACACCCTTGCTTGCCTCCGTGACAGCTGCTTGTTTATTACATCCGGCTTTTGCTGGGGTTGCCTGGCCAAATCCTGGAGCCAGCCCGCTCCTCCCACAGCGGCCCGTTCGGCTTGGTCCAGCGGCACCGCGAGGGGAGGGGCAGAGCTGCTCCACAGTGGTTGGGAACGTGGCCAGCCAAGGACGATGGGAGGCACAGCTTGGGCGGTGAGCTCCACTTCACAGGTGGCCTTTGCAGGTAGAGGACTCTGTAGGGGGCTTGCCGTTTGTAATCGCCTCTGTTCCGTTTTTACAGCCCAGATGAGGATTCCTGCCAGAAGTTTGTGCCGTTTGTTGGGGTAAGTGCTGTTGGAGTGCATCAGCCAGTAACTGCTAGGGCAGTGTTTCTCAACCTTGGGGACTTTAAGATGTGTGGACTTCAACTCCCAGAATTCCCCAGTCCACACATCGTAAAGTTCCCAAGGTTGAGAAACACTGTGCTAGAGAAATGCTAACATTTTCTTTGCTTTTTTGAGATGCCTGCAAGGGAAATTGAATGTGTATGCCTTGCAGGAAGCCAGATACTATCTGAAGGGGTCTGTTGCAAGGTAGCTCTTCGGTGTGAAGCTGTGGGTGGGCCTATCCGGGGTGTCTGCAGGGTGTGGTCCAAAAAGTCAAGATGGCAGTTATGATGGTGTGATCAAATCTCCGCCTGCGACACACACAAAAAACAGGCAGCCTTTGTGACTTTTTGAACCTCACCTTGCGGACCCCCCGCCTCCCCGCCCCCCCCCCGGGACTATCTGTCAGGGTGGCAGAATATTGGCTGTTGGAATTCCTTGGTTTTCATCAATGTTTTCCTTTCACACAGGTGGTGAAGGTGGGACTTGTGGAGCAGTCCTTCAGCACGTCAGGTGAGCGGTGGGCACAGATGGTGGTAAGAGTTGGGCCCTTGAGGCAGCAGCCCAGCTCTGTTTTCACTCCTGCTTTGTGTCCTGCAAGGATTCAACCAGGCCACATTTGGGATAATTCTGGGGCAGAGAACTGAAGTCACAGTGTGGCAGCCTGCCTCATTCCAACAACTATAACCTCTCCTGGGTTTGCATATCATTGAGGCCTAGGCTCATGAGAACAACAACAAAAACAAGAGATGCAAAATGAATCAATGAATGATCAAACTTCAGAAGGGTCGTGGCAGTTCTCACGTTTGGTTGTACTGAAATTTGGGAAGCCCCTCTTTGAACCCACTTGTCCTTTTCAACCTTTTCCTGAAGCCATTAGGGTTTTAAATTGGGGAGAGTTAGGACCCTGCCCCTCTGTCCTCACATCCTGTCTATCCCACTCCTCAACCATCATTTAGCTGGGAAGACTAGAGAGTTGTTGTTATGGCTGCATCTGTTGCTTCATTTGATTCTTGGATCTGCTGAAAGCTATAGTCGTGTTCAGACGAATGTGATTACATCTCTCCTTCAGACTACTAAACCCGTCATACAAGATTGAGGAGAGACAAGGTGGATGGAACAGTGTAGGGAATGGGCCGGTGTTCCTCTACCTTGTTTTTGACATTCAAGCAAACACCTGAACAGGGCTGCTAAGGTGAAAGAAGTAAGAAACTAGCATACCTTCAACTCCCAAAATTCTCAGCAAAGAACTTTCGAGCTGACAGGGAATTGAAGTCCATACATTTCAAGGAAGTTCTTTGCTGAGAATTTTGGGAGTTGAAGTCCAAACATCTGGCCCTGCTTCCTCCCAGTCTCCAGTACAGGACCGTGCTAGCTTGTGAAAAGTGCTCTCCCATTAAACGGAGAGTGCAGTATGTGAGCCCAGTCATTGTTTTACCAGGCTTAATCATGACCACCAGTGATGAAAAGAGACTATTCGAGGAGGCCTAAGTGACACTGCCCCAACCCTGGAGCAGTTGCCCTCTTTCTCAGGGGGCAGATGGTTCTGAATGCTCTCCAGAAAGAGAAGCTTCACCCACTTTCCCCATGTATGGCATGCAGAAACAGCTTCATGTTTTAATTATTGTACTTTTATTGCTTTTATTGTCCTACAGGTGATGGTTTTACTGTTAATTGTTTTATCAGATTGTTCTTACTGAATATTGTTTTATTCTTTTGTACACCTGAGGTCCTTTGGGAGGAAGAGAGGTACAGTGGTTCTTGTTGTTACTATCTTAAAAGAGGTTTTCCTATGACCTGTCTGAAATGTAGATGAAGAGAAGGGGTATTATGCTCTTGGCGAATAAGTGCTGTTTTGGTGCTCTCATTTGTCTTTGGGAAAGCTTGAAAGGCCAAGCGTGTATTGTCACCTAGGAAGATTGAATGCCTCTCCCTGCAAGGCACACTTCCTCCTGTTAAGGGAATGGGAATCAAATAATAACACTTGGCAGCTATTGTGGCTCTAGGGCAGCGGCACAGCCCATTTATTTGTCCACCACATATTTTACCAAGAGATTGTGCTGAAAACAATTGTTCAAATACAAATATCGCTGTATCAGATGTATCCAATTACATGAATTCAATTGCAGTTCATTTGAAAAATACCAAGTTTAATTAAGCATAAAATAAATCATGCACATTAATCATGTCTAATAATAGTAGCATATTCAATAGTTCCTATCTAGATACACCAAACAGAAAAAGACAGAAAAATGAAACATAGAAGTTGGAAGTGCTTCATTTTTTTCAACCGGGAAGAGATTCATTGGAATCCCATGCCCTGAAACCACAGGAGATGCTCAACTTGGAACTCCCCTTCAAGCTAAGTAGGCAGCAGAACATCAGGAGACTCTGGATGCAAAGCTTCTTTGGTTCCAGATGTGAGGAAAAGCAAATAGACGCCAACACCATGCCATGGTTTCTTTTGCCAAATTGGCTGGGAACATACTACTGTACATGCTGTTGTAAAACTGTTTTCAAACCACAGTGGCTGGGTTCACACAATAGACTAAGCCAGGGTTTCTCAACCTTGGCAACTTTAAGATGTGTGGACTTCAACTCCCAGAATTCCCTAGCCAACATGGACACTGGACTAACCGGAAATCACACAACCACATTATGACTTAGCTTGTGTGCAAACCTAGCTAGTGCCTCTCTCCTTTCCTTGTTCCTTCCAGCAGCAGCTGCCTTATGAGGTTGGGTAGGGCAAGGCATATGGCAACAGCCAAGCTCTGATGGTAGACAGAAATCTCCTTTGCCCCTCATTGCTTCGTTCCAGACGGCCAAGCTTTCCCCCAAGTGCTCTGGGTAGACAGGAGACGTATTATTATAACCAGGAACTTTCCCCCAATTTTCCCTAGTTGATTCTGATGATGCTACCATCTGCTCCACCTCCCTGCTGAGCTCATCATCTCCATCTGGTGGAGGGATCCCTTATACCAAGGAAGCCGTAGGAACCCCTCCACCCTCTCCCTCTGTCAGCAGTGGGCTCTCAGGAACTGGGTAAGCACCTTTCAATGTTATCAGCATTTACGTTATGGGCATTTTGCTCTGTAATACTAGTAACTGGGCAGAGTCCTTTAGTTTAGCATTTTTAGGTTAGCACAATTTCTTTGGATAGCAGGCTGCACCGGGATTTGGGTAGCGTGACAGGGTTGACGCTCCCAAAATGGGAAGGACCAGGATCCAATTTTGGTGGGGGCAGGAAGAGGTGAGATGAATACCATTAGCCTCTACAAGTCTTAAAGCAACAATTTCACCACTTACCCTCTCCTGCAGCCCCCCCAAGCAAAAAAAAAAAGAGAGAGAGAGAAGCAGATTCAACCCCACCCACTTTAAGGAGGCCCAGGAAATTGCAAAAGGAGTGCTGGTGGATATGAGCTGCACATTTTGCACTCCTGGGCTAGTTCAGTTCTCCTGAGAAGACTGAATGATTTGAAGGCATCATGACAGAAGGCAGATGAGCAAAAGTAGGTGCTTATCCAGTGAGCTTACTCTCCCACTGTAGAAATGCCAGAGGTAAAGGACCGCAGCTGGTCCCTCTGGACCAGGGTTCCATGGAACCCCAGGGTTCCGCGAGAGGTCACTAGGGGTTCCCTGGGAGATCGCGATTGATTTGAAAAATTATTTGAAATTCAGGCAACTTCACATTAAAGAGGCACGTTTCATTCTTTATTTTTAGTTTAAGAACGCTGTTAGTGCATATATAAAGGTCTTCACATGAAATGAATATAATTATTTTGTAACTTCTGGCCAATTTTGAGCCTGAATGTGCAGGGGTTCCCCAAGGCCTGAAAAGTATTTCAAGGGTTCCTCCAGGGTCAAAAGGTTGGGAAAGGCTGCTCTGGATGGTATCTCTGTGCAGCTGGCACAGAGCCTTCTGCCAGAAGGTACAGAAGTCTTTGTTTGGGGAGCACAGCAATATTGGCACAGGAATGTGGCTCCATGGGAAAAGAGTGTCTATTGAGAAAAGACAACTATTGCATGGCTGGAGGCCCTAAGAGGAAGGAGGTAATATCAAAGACTGGCTGCAGTGACCCTGGGCTGTAAAGCAGATATTTGAAAAATAAAAGAGGGCAAGTCATCCTATTTATACAGGTACATGTAGAGCAGAATCCCGTGATGCAGGCTGACTCTACCATTTCAGAGTACAAGGGAGTTACACGTTTTAATTTTTGCTCAGAGGAAAAACTCTGTCCTGTAAAAACCAAAGGCAAACATTAACATCTAGCATATGAGAGATCAGAATAGAACTCTTCAAAATTCAGATACACTTTTTAATGGCAGCGTGTGATCTCTTCTTCTCTTACAGCAGAGCTTCCCAAACTGTGTGTCGCGACATGTTAGTGTGTCGGCTGCAGTGTCTGCAGTGTCTGGGTGTGTCGCAGCTGCTGCTGCCTCCAAACCTCCTGTGATTCCACGCAGGTCCTAGTGCCTGCCTTGTGCCCTGCTGTAAGAGTGTGTTGCGAAATGATGCATATCTAAAAAGTGTGTCACCAACATGAAAAGTTTGGAAAGCTCTGTCTTACAGGCTGGAATGGTACAGTGCCATCTACTCCTGCCGAGTGCATAACTTGATTCAGATGTTTTTTGTTATAACTTTTGTTTTTTCTCTTCTTTCAGCAATTTGAGCCCCGGTGTCGAGGTGATGGGTCTGCAGGTAGACTACTGGACAGCTCAGGGGTCAGAGAAGAGAAAAGAGGCCGAAAAGCGGGAAATAGGCATCAAGAACACCCTGAAAAGCAACTTCCGCTCCCTGCAGGTCAGCCGCATCCCTAGTCCAGGGGAGCTCACCCCACCCAACACCATGGCCATGACTGTGGTCACCAAGGAGAAAAACAAAAAAGGTAACCAATCGTCTTAGAAGCCTTTTTTCAGGCTGCCTCAGCTTGTTTGCCTTTAGTCACCCTGAGTGCCCTGTGGGTATACATTGATTTAATTAATGAACAAAAACTGCTTGTGGTTTGTCAGGGTCTCTGGAATTAGCAACTTTGCCCATTAGTGGCTTAACTGTAGTTTGGATTTAGCTCTTTTGAGTCTTGCTCCTTTTCTTGGTAGTGATGTTCCTAAGTAAGAAACCTAAGGAGAAGGATTTGGAACCCAAAAGCCAAGTGATTGAAGGGATCACCCGCCTGATCTGCACAGCCAAGCATCAAAACACCATGTTGCGTGGTAAGTGGGTCAACTCAAAGTGTTTCCAAGTTGGGACCTATCATGGCAGAATGGTCCTTCTAATTGGCCAGACCAGAGCACAGGTCTCCACATGGGTCTGCCAGGGCCCTATACTCGCTCTCCCCAATCTGGTGACCTCCAGGTGGGCTTCAGTCTCCATATACAGTATCTGAAGGATGTTAATTTGGGAAGATTACTCCACCAAAGAGCTAGGGTTAAATTCCTTCACCAGCACCACCATGCAGTTTGTTGTTTACATGATATGGCTCTTTTCTCGTTTTGCACATGCCCCAGAGCTTGACCTAGACATTTGAAGCACTTTCTCCTGCCTCTACTGCTCCCAGAATGAATATGTTCCGTCATCTTTCTTGCAGTTTGTATTGATGGTGTGGAGTGGAATGATGTGAAGTTTTTCCAGCTGGCTGCACAGTGGCCCACACACGTCAAGCATTTCCCGATCGGCATCTTTGGCTACTCAAAGAGCGTGTGATACAAAACAAGCGGTATGGAAGAGTCCGGGCCCTGCCAGACAGAGCAGAGGAGGGAGCATCCACTTCCTTTGCTTCTGAAGACTGACTGCCCATCCCAGAGCCCAACTCTGGCAAGGGCTCCACGTGCTCCATTTGTTCTGTGCAGGGAGCATCCCGATTTGCTTTATGTCTCACCCATGAGTTTTTTAGTTTAACGTGAACTTGGGTTGTAGGAAAGGGAAGGAAGACAGACGCGCGCACAAAAACACAGAGAGAAATGACTTTTCAACACAAACTCTTGAGACTAGAATATCAGGCCTGTCTTCTCTGTTCATGTGACATCAGGAATGAAAGAGGCTGAGCAGGGTTGAATTGCTTCCCAAGTTGCTTGTGGGAAGGTGGGACAGAGTTCCTTTCCATGCCTTGTCTAGCTGGCTTGGGCAAGAAATGGGAAGGCAGGTCCTCTTTAACTTGCTGCTACCTTGTAAATCTCTAGTGGGGAAAGAAATGTGTGTTAACACCCCTCTCCTAGAATTGCTTAGCCAGGCTTGCCCAGAAGTGTTCTGGGCCAGTTGACCTCTGCCCACAAGTGCCACTCGGCAGTCCTCTTTCTCAGAATTCACCGAGGGCTCTGGGGTCTTGGCATCTTGTAGTTTTTTAACATGAAGCCGCCTTCCCCTGTCTCTCCTCTTATTTGGAGTGGAGCTGGCATTGTCTGACCTCTCACACCATTGGAACGTGTAGAGCAGGGTATCTAAAACAAGAATAAGGGGATGACAACTGAGACAAGCACGATTTCTGGTTCTGCTCCAGAAGCTGCTTGAGAGGAGGTGGCATATGAACCATTTTGTGTTGTTCCTACCCTGCTCCAACTGTTCTTAAGGAAGCAGCTAGAGGAATTGTTTTCTCCATTCATGAGCACAACGGAAGGAGGTGGCACATAACTGGACGTCAGCAAGGAGAACATGGTCCAGGCTGTGCCATGAACCAGCAGGAAAGAGTACTCTTTCGCAGCAAAATAAAGGGAAGAATCATAGAATAGCTGGTTCTGCATGAACACCCTTCCAAGGAAATAGAGGGAAAACTTTGCTAAGCAGTATTGGGGAGGGGAAGATGGAATGGGGCAGGTAGGCTTAAGCTCTTCTCCAGAGTAAGAAAATGTACCTGAGGGATGGGGTTAGGCCATTTTCCCACCAGAAGTATTTTAGCTACGCATAAATGTTGCATATTTGTTTTCTTTGCCTGTACCACGCTGCTGTGCCCTGCTGTGTAGGTAAGGTCAAGTACTAATATCTAAAGCTCATGGAAGTGGTGGGGCGGGCGAGGCCCCTCCCACCTCTATTCAGATGAAGAAAAAAGGTGCTCTCGTGTGGCGGAACCAGCTTATGAATCAATACACTCCATTTGTAGCCAGTACGAGTGCTCCCTTCCCCCTTTCCCCAGATCAGCACTTTGCCTGAACAGGTCTCAGGGTAGTTACTAGATCCGCAAGTTGCATCAGGTTCCACCTTGGCTGTGCTGTAGTAATAGATTGGTAGCACTGGCAGACTGATGAAGCTGGCAGGTATGAGATCCACTGGCAATGTCAGGTGCAACGATGCGCAGGGTGGGATAGTCACAGAACTTTAGAATTGCTTAAATTGATCAGGAGAGACTGAAGGAGTGAGTATGCGAAAATACAGCAAGTGTCAGAAGGCAGCTACCAGTGCCTCCTTTCCTTCCCTAGCTAGTCACAAATGCCCCCATCCATTCCCTGACCCCTAAATCATGCAGGCTCCAAAGGCCAGGACCGCTGCCTTGCTGGAGCTGGTGTCACTAGAACTGCCAAACCAACGTCCCCTGCCTTGAAAGTGTATCCTGCCGAACTTAAGAGACCTAAACTGTGGTATTGCGCCTGCCTGGCGAATGCAGCTGCTCGTGGTTGGGAGAGCAGGGATGGTGGGTAAATCCCATTTTTTACAAGATTCTATTTTTGTTAATGTAAGGTTGCTTTCTGGATTAATTTTAATAAATTAATGCTGGTACCATTGTGATTGAGAGCATCAACTTGATTTTATTCTGTTTGGAATTCCAGCTTGTTCTTCTTTGCAATTTAGAGGCTCAAGGCATCAGCCAAAGAACTTCACAAGTTAAGAGGTCTTTAGACTTAGATTTGCTTGAATACTTGAGGGTTATTTTCCTGAAATATACTCTAAAAAGTATGGAGAATTTACAGTTGCAATCGAAATTATTCAACCCCCATTGCAAATGAGGTTTATTGGCAAAATGTACAGACTTTCAGCTGTTTGCAATGAACAAATCAAACAAAAGCAATTGAAATAGCTCAACACAACGAATGCTTCAAGTGGTTTCCCCAAATTCAACTCGAAATGCAACTTGTAATAACTTCTCCAGTCTGAAAATTATTCAACCCCTTCATGGCAAGCAACTTCAGTACTTAGTAGAGCACCCTTTTGCTGTTATGATCTGCTGCAAACGAGATGCATAGCCAGACACCAGCTTCTGGCAGCGTTCCTGAGGAATCCTAGCCCATTCCTCATGAGCAATGGCCTCCAGTTCAGTAATATTCTTGGGTTTGCGTGCTGCAACCGCCTTCTTCAAATCCCACCAGAGATTTTCTATGGGGTTCAAGTCAGGTGACTGTGATGGCCACTGTAGAATCTTCCGGGACTTCTTCTGCATCCAAGCCTTAGTGGAATTTGAGGTATGCTTGGGATCATTGTCCTGCTGAAAGGTCCAATGTTGCCCAAGCTTCAGCTTCCTTACAGACAGCATGACGTTTTCTCCTAGGATTTCCTGATACTTCAATGAATCCATCTTGCCTTCCACACACTGCAGGTTTCCAGTGCCAGAAGATGCAAAGCAGCCCCAGAGCATCACCGAGCCACCACCGTGCTTAACTGTAGGCAGTGTTCTTTTCAGCATATGCTTCATTCTTCTTCCTCCAGACATACTGCTGATCCATCGGGCAGAAATGTTCCAGTTTTGTTTCATCGCTCCACAGAACAGAATCCCAAAACTTCTGTGGCTTATTTATATGATTGTGAGCATATTGGAGCCGACTTTTCTTGTGCTTTTGGGTCAGTAGTGGTGTACGTCTTGGAGGTCTGGCATGGAAACCTTCTGTGTTTAGTACGCGCCTTACTGTGCTCACTGAAACCCCAGTGCCTGTTGCCACCAAGTCTTACTGCAAGTCTTTTGCAGTCACTCGAGGGTTTCTCTCTCTCTTTTTCTGCCCCATCCAAGTAGTGTAACCACTGTTCCTTTAACTTTGAACTTGCAAACTATGCTTCCAACAGTGTCTCTAGGAACATTCAGTGCCTTCGCTATCTTTTTGTATCCTGTTCCTTGTTTGTGAAGGGCAATGATCTCTTCTCTTACCTTTTTGGACCGTTTTTACTTAGCCATATTTCTAACATGCAGTCAGACATGACACTCAACAAACCCCTAGCCAGTTCAGGTATTTCATGTGTTCCAGCTCAAGCACACCTGGTGCAACTAATGAAGCCCTTGATTAGTTGCATCAGGTGTGCTTGAGACAACACCTGTTTTGCATACTGTACAGTATGTGTGCTGTTGTGACGGATTCTATTCAGGGGGTTGAATAATTTTCAGACTGGAGAAGTCATTATAAGTTGCATTTCCAGTTGAATTGGGGGACACCACATGAAGCATTTGTTGTGTTGAGCTATTTCAATTGCTTTTGTTTGATTTGTTCATTGCAAACAGCTGAAAAGTCTGTAGAGTTTGGCAATAAACCTGATTTGCAATGGGGGTTGAATAATTTCGATTGCAACTGTAAGAAACAGACATGAAAGGGGGTCAACCTGAAGAAAACAGAACAATTCAACTAGCAGCTTCAGATAAGTAAGTCTATATCCACCTACTATGTCTATGCAGACATCCCTATTCAATGACTGGGAATACAGTAAAAGAATATGGCCTGCGACTCTAGCAGCTCCGGACAGAAGTCCCATTGTATTTCCTTGTCTGCTTCTTTTTGAACCAGGATGACATAATCGTTTTGAAGGCCCAGGCAGCATTTAGTCTTGAACTGACATGTTGGAATGACATGGCAAGACGTTGGCAGGATCAGGATAAGAACTGTGTTTTTAAGTTATATACAGTTAATGTGGCCACTTCCCATGTTTTAAAAAATACTCTCTCCCTTTGAAACTACAGTTCAGCAGCAATTTTTGAATGGACTCTTACGAGCTGAAGCAAAGGCTTTTCATGAGGCCCTGTGGACTCAGAATTACATACTCTGTTTTAGATCTATAAAATCATCCAACATCATTGGGAGTCAGGCAGCATATAAATTTAATAAATAATAATCTATTTAAGCTTTGCACAATAATAGTGAAAAGTGTAACTAATCATTGCATCAAGAATGGACAATCTGTGGCTATGAGGATGCATACAATCCTCAGCCTCTTTCCATAATTGTGCTGTCATCAAACTGCTGGGAATGGCAGGCTGTCTCTCTTGGCAGGGGGGGGGAGAGAGGGAGGGAGAGAGAGGGAGGGAGGGAGGGAGAAAGGGAAAGGGAAAGGGAAGAAAGAAGGATGTAGCAGAACTTCCGCGTCCAATCTTCTTTTGACTGTACTTTGCCTGCACTAGTTAGGGCCAAATGATTGCAGTCCTCCATGGGGAAAAATATAGCCTATTCCTGCACAAAACACTTACATGCTCAGAAGTATATAATTTTATCATTATTGTAATATGATAAATAATAATATTTACAGTATAATAATATACTGTAAAAAAATAATACAGTAAGGTAATAAAACCTGTACCTGTTATTTAAATCTCGCCCCTTGCACAGAATGCAATTTGGGGGGGTGGGCAGGGGAGGTAGGAACTGTTGTGAAGGAAAGCATACTTCTTTTTTTAAAAAAATTAAAAAAAAATCAAAAATAAATCCTGAGAGGGTTTTGCACTAAATTTTCATACTCCCCAATTCCACCACTTGTAGTCCCTTCTGCCTCTCATGCCTGATCCTATTCCGTGGTGAAACTGCATATTGCTAAAAACCATCTCCAAAGGAAGGAAGGAAGGGTGTGTCAAGAAATGGACAATTGAGTAGGAAGAGATCCAATATGAAAAAGCTCTGTGCTGGCTGCACAAAAATTAGCCGTACCTGAGCAGCTGAAAGTCGCTTTCCACAAATGTTAAATTCTTGCAGTTGTTCTTCCACCATCTAAAGGGTTCTCTTTCCATTCCCTGCTTGCGGAAAATGGGGGCATGTGCAAAAGGCCTCCTAAAGTAAAGCAGTTCCTATTTGTTGTTTTTAATTTGCTAAAGGTGGAAGTGAGCCAGAATCACTTGTTCATGCTAAATCATGCAGCATTCTGCCTGTGATTCAAAAAGCCACATTCTGCATATTGCCAAATTTGTCTTTACTTGGAGTTTGGCAATTGATACGGCTCCAAAATTTTAGATAACATAAGAAAGAACTGAAGTGGAAGGCAGCTGCACTAGTAGATCAAAAAGTATAAACCATGGAAATGTCAGCATCAGAAATACTCCATCTCTCATTTTTGTATCTCAAGTGATCTGCTGTAGTGTGAAAAAGTAAAAAGCCCCCAACCAATTCTTTCTCATAGTGAAATAAGCAACTACTTGCTCATAATGTGCAAAATGCAAGTAGGTAAATCATGTGAAGTTGTATGCTACAGATAGATTTGTGAGCTCTGAATAAAAATACATTTCTTAGTTTCAAGGTTAAAGAAACGGAAAAGGTGCCTGATTTTTCACTTTGATCTACAGCTTCCTTTCATCCAATCTTTATCAAATAACTCTTATTAGGCAGGGATACAAGAGACTAAATAAACATAAGGGAAAACCAAGCTGATAACAGAAATGCTAAGAACTTGTTCTTTACAAAGGACTGAAGGGTGTTTTTTGCTAAATAAATGAATGTGGATTACAAAAATAACACAGTCCTTGTTTTGCAGTAGAAAAGAACTGCAGATAGATGGGAAAAGTTCATCCCTTAAGGCCAGAGCCATGCATCAGAGACTCAGAATTTCTAAGAGGAGGGTGGACACCAACCATCCATCATATAATGAAAGGGATTTCACGGCATTCTGTGGCAACCAGACAGCCTGGAAATAGGCAGGTGCACGTGGCGGGGTGGGGGTGGGGGGAGAATGTTCTGAACTGCCTGGTTTTAGAATCCAGCCACCTTGCTCAAGTTGTACAGAAAAGAATGTGTTGACCTACTACTCAGGTTATGTCCCCCAACTGCGGCCAGGCGGTGGAAGAAGAGCGCCAGTTGTTTTCAGTAAGGAAAAAACAAACATTACTGGAAAACTGCTCTGTGCCACGGCTTGGTCAGTTCCTCTTTCCAGCCTTTAATGTTGGAGCATTCCGTTCTACTTAGAGAAAACAAGTAGGGAGAACAAGAACCACACAAGAGGCTCCCCACTGCCATAGCAACCCGAAACTAGTGCTTTTAAAAGCAAGAGCAGCCTTCAGCCTTGCCTTCCTAGCTTGCCACACACACACACACACACACCAGGAGCCAACTTTATCTAAACGTAGAAAATGTCTGTTTCTTCTTCATGCAAGGCATGCTGGGCACTTTTTTGATCGGCACAGTCTGAAATACTACTTGAGGCTGGTTCTTTGGCAGTGCTGGGGTTGGCATATCTACAGATACATACTGTAAAAGTTGTGGAAGGTTTTCCTGGCGTTGGACAAAACCCTGATTGAGCAAATGCAAGATACAGGACAGGACATCAGCACTGCTGCAGGCGTTTCTCAAGACGTTTGAAGGTGAGCCACATTTCTGTTTGTGGGAGGCACCGATTACCTGGGAGAGGCAAAAAGAATGAATGCAGTTACTTGGATTACCAGCTGGGCTGAGCAAAAGGGCTGAGTCCCTATAATCTATACCTTAAACACCAGGCTGTCGATATGTATTTCTTTCTCCTCCTTCAGAATCTGGATGAGGAGGCAGCAGATGAAGTTCCTTTTCTTCTCCAGAGCATGGCATGCTTTTTCTTCCACATTCAGGTACATCGGTTTGGGCAAGAGCCACAGGCGCTGACCAGACACATGACCTAGCGCCGCCTCATTCAGTCTTAAAATACCTAGCAGTCAAAGAAGACTGGGCCTTAGAGAAGCAAAGACAGGTTGGCCTTCCTGAATTCAGTCGCCTCTGTCATACCTAGCTAGGAAACTCTCGTTTCATAATTGGAGCTGGTAAACCAAGTGCTCCATGGGAGCAGCCCAAAGTCAAGATTCCACCCAACTTACTACTATAATTTTCCAAAAGGACAAAATCCTCACCACTCGTACAGAATATTCCTCCCTACTCACTCTGCCTCTGGGTGAGGATCCCGTTCTCCTTTGTCAGAGGTTTCAGTGCATGACCTAGGAAGACAGGGGAGAGGCCTGTGACTTCTAATAGCGTCTCCACAGAAACTTCCTGAAACCAATAGAAGGAAAAATAAAGTTGAGTACGCAGAGAGAGGAGAATGCTATGACATCTAGTCTTTAGACCCACTCTGAGGAAGATTGTAAGTGCAATGAAATTCCCACTTCCAAGACACTGATCAGTGCAGTAAACTACAGACAAGAGGAAGAGATGGCAGAAGGGTTCCCAACATAGCGCAGAATCAGTCCAGCCTCACCTTCAAAAAGTAACGCCCAATTCAGAGTAACACTTTTAAACCTCAAGCTGCAGATCATTCTGAGATTGTAAGATGGTAGAACATTTCAGGAATAGACAAACTCTCATTGAAATTGCTTTTGTAAATCTAAACGTTTTCAATTAATTTGGGGAGCAGCTGTAAAATAAGAGAAGCCAGAAGCCGCTTCCAGCCTGAATCAGGCAAACCGCCTGGCTGAATACAAGTTGATGAACAAAGGCCGCTGATTCAATGCTCTGCTGGTACTTCCCACCATTCAGGGACAGAACTTCCTTCTTTCATAAAAACGAGAAACTACATTTATCTGCATAATAGAGAAACTACCTCAAACTGAAGTATATCCAGTCAATTTACAGCTGTCTTTTGTGTGTGTATATAACTCTTGGTGACTGCCTGGACCAGTCCCTGCAGTTTTATTGGCAACACTTGGTTTGCCACTGCCTTCTTCCTACAGCTGAGTGTGTGTGACTGGCCCAAGGTCACCCAGCTGGTTTCATGCCTAAGGCAGTAAGGCTCAGGTCTCCCAGTTTCTGGCTTGGTGCCTTAACCACTCCACCAAACTGGCTCTCATAACCATATCCTTTTTGTTTATTCGTTCAGTCACCTCCGACTCTTCGTGACTTCATGGAGTAATAACCATAGTTATTACCATGGAGTAGTAAACATATCCTAGTGCACAATTAATTCTTGGGATTTGCAAAGATCCATTTCCATGTTCAATGTAAAATTCAGGGGGTGATTTTTC
Source organism: Charina bottae (assembly GCA_023362775.1). Classification (NCBI taxonomy): domain Eukaryota; kingdom Metazoa; phylum Chordata; class Lepidosauria; order Squamata; family Charinaidae; genus Charina; species Charina bottae. Next base: position 72,584,016 of record JALMGJ010000001.1, on the reverse strand, counting down.
TTTTAAAAAAGGAATGTTTTCCCTTCCACAAGCCAAAGAAAGGAGGGGGGAAACAGGGAGATACTTTAGTTCATATTTTGCCTAAAAAGATTCATTCCCTGGCATCTCCAGTTAAGACAAGACAAACTCAGAGTGTCAAGCACACCAGGGCAAATGGACCAGTGGTAATGCTTAGATTACAGCAGCTTTCTAGGGCGGCAGAGCCCTAGGAAACACAAGGCAAGGGCAAACTCTTCTGAAAAATGCAGGGGGCAATTGCCAGGAGTCAAAAATGACTTGAAGGTACAACTTTTCAATGTGTATGTGACATATTATTATACTTTCTAGTTTCTATACTTCAACTAAGAAATATGTAAACATTTTAACATGTTGCTATTACATGTATTTGCAATTTATTTGTATTCTCATATTGTGGTATACAAATTTGTACTTGGCTCGGGAAAAGCTGCATAAAACAATTTTTCTTCCACACATGCCATGTCAGAAATTAGGAGGAACATTGGTCAGGACCTCAGCACTGTTGAAGCACAGAAGAATGTACATTTGCAGGGTGGACACCTGCAGGATGCAGCCCTGGTACTCCAGCTCTGCATGGCCCAGCCACGTCCACTGTAAGCCCGGTGGCTTTGTAGGCTCCAACCCAAAGCAGCTCTGACCTGCAAGAGATGAAGAGCTCGGTCACAGAGAAACACTGGCAAGATTGCCAATGCCTGCATATTGAACTGGCTCATAAGAAGAGAAGTCCAACCATTCTAATCTTTGACATCGTTCATCTCAATCTTACACTCAAATAGTAAGCCACTTCATAATGGCTGGGCAATTTCATGCACACGTGTAGCTTTCAGGCGATCAAAGCGGTCCCCAACCTTTGGAATCAATTGGCACATTGGGAATTTTGAGCCCATCTTATTAACACTCTCACAACGTGGAAAAGAAAGCACTAAGCTGCAGCCATCTTCCATTTAATCTTCTAAGAATATGAAAGAGACAGTTTGAAATAAAGGTCTAAATAATAATAATAATAATAATAATAATAATAATAATAAAGTCTACATGGTGTGCAAACTTCCCTTTTTCTTTAATAAAGAACATTTTTAAAAAACGAAATTCGGGCAGAGAATTCAGCAGGTGCAGAGCAATGTGCTGGCAGGCATACTACGACCCTACACTGCCATGCTGGGGACTCAGGGGATGGGCCATTCCCTGCCCTTCGTAGTAACCGGATATCATAATGATGGTGCTGGATCCAGACAGAACCAAATCTGATATTTGCTTTTTAATTAGCTACCGTACTCCTGAAATCATACAACTGGTCAGTTCTTCCAGAAAAGATAAATATCTTTAAGACTGCATCTCTAAAAATCTGCCCCAACTCTCTGTCATTTCTCTATCATCTCTGGGTGAAGTGATACTGATTTACTCGCTATCAGCTAGGCTAGAGAGAAGCAGGAGGGACCTGACCAAACATGGGCTCCGGACAGTTCCATACTCACTCTGAATGTAGAAGTCTGCAAACTTGCTCAGGTGTTGACTGAGGCAGGATGGGAGAAACCTGACAGGCTCCTCCAGGTAGCAAAGTGGAGAGATGGTCCAACAGGAGGGAGACAAGGCCAATACCTTCACCTCCGCCTCTTCCTCCTGGGAGAATGGCTTCTCCTGCATCATCTGGGAGCAAAACAGATCCAGTATCAGGCTTACGGCTTTTGGAGGACAGCAGAATATTCTAGACAGCAACAACTGGAAAAAAAGGTGTGAGAGGGAAAAAGTGCCTTGACTTCAGAGATTTTAGCTCTACGAGAAGCATTCATTTCCTGCTCACCTCTCCCTCTCCCTCTCCTTTGTCTCTTCCATGTTGATCAACATCCAGCAAATGCTTGTCAAGCTGCTGGAGCTGAAAAAGGTGGAACTCCTGCTGCTGCTGCTCCAGCTCACTCAAGTCCTTCAGCATCTGCTGAGGGTAACGGCTGGGGAAGCAGAGCCCAATGTGCTCTACCACGGCGGACTCCAGCCATGTATTGCCCTGGGACAGAAGACGTTCTCCTAGATAGTATCTGAAAGACAACTCGGTGAAATTAAAGGCAGAGCTCTCCCATCAGCCCACACTCATCCCCATACCTCCACTGACACCCCCCCAAGAGCTACAGGCCTGTTCAGTTCATATGCAAGAGCCAGACCGCCCCCTCCCCATGGCCCATTATCCCTCAGAACAAAACCTGGTACAGTCCTGCACTTTTTTTTGTTGACGATGGTTTCACCCAGACTGAAGGGTTTCACCACTGCTGCCCAAGAACTTGCAGCCTGAGATCTGTCTCCTCTGTTTGCGGATGCAGCAAATTCTTATTTCCTTTCCTTTCTTCCTGTCTACAAAAATCCTCACCGATAGAAATGTTCAAAGATGTTGGCCAATTCCAATTCTGCCAGGAAACTGATGGGCTCAAGGTTCTCTTGCAGGCGTTGCGCGTTCTCGGCGTTAGCCGAATCGGTCCAGCTGTCTCGGATCGACAGGTCAATGTATCGGGCAAACTTCTCGCTCACCTGAGGTCACAGAAAAGGAGGTGCCAGGTAACCCAGGGGAAAGGAGATGCTCTATGGCACCCTCCATGAAAAGGGGGGATTGAGGGAAGGAATGCCACCCTCCCAACTAGTAGAAATAGCTCCAGGGTCACTTCAAAAAGAAACATCAGCATGTCTTTTGCTGTCTAAGGGACTCGGCTAGCATGATAAGGTCCAAGGCCATGAAACAAAACAGCACTTGAAGCTGAAACTGCCAAAATAGTAAGTAATGAGTAGCTCTGGCAGTAGAAATTTGCAAAAGGGGTCTGGACTGATGACTCACAGCCCCTTCCTTTGCATCGGGAGGTTCAGAGGCAGGGATGCCCACGTGGACCTGGAGTGCTATGCCAGGGACTGCAATCCAGAAAGTAAAAACTCAGTTTGATTTCATGGACATTATATTTATACTTGCATTTAATTAAAATGAAATATAGCCAATGTGATTGCATTCCATTCTTATATTTAATAGAGTTTCCTTTGTGTCACATTAAAAGTTACAATTTAATTATGACAGAGCAAGCACCACCCGCACCACATTCCATTTGGATGAAAGTGCTAATCAAACAAGTATAGGAAAACTTCAAGGAAAAGCACTTGGTCACACAATTCTTAGAAGCAGCACTTGGCAGCTAATTTTACAGAACGCATCCTACATTCGGTACAACTCTGATATTTGATGATCCGGTATCAGTGGAACTCAGAGCAAGGAAGAGCTATAAAATGAAGTATCTTAAAAGTACAAAAATGTTTGATTCTTAGATAGGCAGAATTCTGAAAAATCACAGAAAGATGTTAAAGAAGACAACAGACATTGGGAGTATCATTTTACTTATATAAAATTATCTCTGGAAAATATAAACGGATAAAGATTTTATATTTATATTTATATTTATATTAAGAGCTACTGTTTTTATTGTATTTTAAACTGTATTTATTTTAGTTTTATTGTAAACCACCCAGAGTCCCTCTTTTGAGGGAGATGGGTGGTGACGAAATTTGAAATAATATAATTATAATATAATATAATATAATATAATATAATATAATATAATAATATAATATAATATAATATAATATAATATAATATAATATAATATAATATAATATATATTAAATAAATAATGAATCAAGAATATCTTAGCATTTGGGAGAAAAATGGTGTTATCTCAAGCTATCTACTCATAAAAGTTTGACAAGCATTAGATATGAAAAATTAAGCAAATATGAGATCGGGAAGACTATAAAATAGAAAGTCATGCTGAAACCACTTTGCTATCGTAAATTAGCAGCTCAACTCCTTCTTATTTACGTGTGGTTCAGAAAGACTTGCAGTATTTAGCAAATAATATATATGCCTTATAAAGAAGCATGCTAGTTATATTCAAGCATGGTGCCATTCAAAAGAAACTTGTAAATTTCTTAAATTATTTTTCTTGTTTTAACCTATACTAGAATTGTATTTCAGTAAATCATTTTGTCTCACAGAATACTTTAAAGGTAAATACTTTGTGCTTAAGGCAACAGAGAAACATAGGTGTTCAGGAAGGTTTGACAGTATTATTTAAAATCCTAAGGATATCCTGTAATTTTTTTCAGGGAGCAGATCTGGCCTTGGGAGTCAGGTTTCATACCTCCATTCTAGGGAGACGCCTTGGTCCCCAACTATCCACCCCTTACTCACATGGACTGCTGTCAAGAAGGGGAGCTGCAACAAGCCTTCAGAGAAGCCACGGCGCAAGGCCAACAAGAAGGACATCTTCTGCCCAAACAGCTCCTCCATGGCAATACGGAGGCTCCGGTAGAGGCTACAGTATCGCTCCACAAAGTCAGGGGCCTGCCAGGAGGACTTCAAGAACTGTTTCACCTGGAACAGATGCACACGCAGTATTTTAAAACCATCATCTTTCTATCTGGTTCAGGGGGGCCATACTCAAGGTAGCCTTTTGCAGTGCCAAGTCTTTTTTCATGCAAGACAGATTTTTCACAGCTGACTGCTATTTGGCGGTGTTTTACCTACATATCTAATTTTCTGTCTGTCTGTCTGCCTGTCACCACCCCAGAGGCCGAAGGAATGCACTGGGTTTTCATTTCACAATAAGAACAAAACCACCTAACGTAGTGGACAACAAAGCCTAAAGCAGACACACTCTTTTCCTCTGAGAGTTTGGTGTCAAACCAGCCTTTCTTTGAAGTCTCTGGAGTCCTGATTTAGAGTCCTCAGAACTCCTTAACTTTCGATAGCACACACACATACACCATAAAAAACATGAAAGATGCATCAATTGATAGAGGGTAATAGATAATGTCAGCACAAAGCCCCAACAGTTTGCATCAGCAGATGCAAAAGCCCTGTACCACATCACCCTATTTGATACATAGAGTCACCCTCCTGTTTCTGGACACCATATTTCAGCCACCCTTACCTGCTGCTGCACAACATCTTTCCAGCACTGTGTAAAAGGTAAAGGTAAAGGTTCCCCCCGCACATTTGTGCAGTCGTGTCCGACTCTAGGGGCCGGTGCTCATCTCTGTTTGTTAGCTGAAGAGCCAGCGTTGTCCGAAGACGCTTCCACGGTCATGTGGCTGGCATGACGCACGCGGAACGCTGTTACCTACCCACCAAAGTGGTACCTATTCTTCTACTTGCATTTGCATGCTTTCGAATTGCTAGGTTGGCAAGAGCTGGTGCTGGTGCGGGAGCTCCCTCCGCCACGCGGGGCTAGGGATTCGAACCTCCGAACTTTCAATCTTCCGATCGACAAGCCTGGCGTCTTACCCGCTGAGCCACCACACCCCTTACCTGCTGCTGCACAACATCTTTCCAGCACTGTGTGATGCCTATTAAACTGGTAGATTTCTTCACTGTCATCTGTACAACTCCTGATCTCAACTCATTGGCATTCTTATCTGCAAAGGGAAATTTACACAGCATTTAAGGCGGCTTCTGGGAGAGAGAGGCAACAGAGTCCCAAGTACCTCTCTCCAATTTTCCGAGTCCTTTAAAGTTTTCCTCTAATCAAGAATGCCCTGCTACCCCCCGCCCATCACCCTTCTCTAAAGAGATCCCTCAACAACATGCGCCCTGTTCTTGTTTTGCCAGTATGACTGTACCACATATTCAAGGAAACCTCAACTTTGTTATCATCCCTTTCTCAGCTCCATGAGGATGATCTGCCCATTTTACACTTTATTTGTCCCATGGGAGAGCACTCACTGCATTTAATAGGAGATTTCAGTTCTTCGGGCTCAGGGCCGCCGGGGTCCACATGCACCAGCAGATGGCTCAGACGCCGAACACGGGAATTGAAGTTAGTCTGGCTTGTGGCATTCCGGGCTGCCTCTAGATTTTCCAAGTATTGACTTAGGAGCCAAGACATAGGACTGATACCACTGGGGTCTGGAAAGCCAGAAAAAGGAAAAAACAGTCAACAGGGTTGCTGAGAAAGAGGAAGGATGGATAAGTCCGCAAAGGTTGCCAAGATTTGTGCTAGGAGGGACAGCCCACACCTGGAGAAGTGATTCTCTGCACCAAGGGGGTGATCAGGGCCTCCCAACAGGTCTTGCCCAGATCTTGGGCAGCTTTGTCATCAGGAAGGAAGCGACTGGCAAGTAGTTGCTCATGGCACAAGGCGCTGTTCAACCTGCAATGGGAAAGGGGTGCAGACTGAGCTTTTTATTTTGGGAAAAACCCCAAGAATAGGTATACATAGATTCAGTAAGGCAAGTAAAAGGGGTATGATGAGGGAGGACAGGAGTTTGGGCAATGTGATAGATATTAATAAACAGGATGAGGAGATAAAAAGGTATCTTGAGAAGAGTGACTCTCTCCCACTACAGCAGGGATAATCCCTGCCCTTTGCAGTTTGTGTTCTAGGAAAGTGCTCTGAGAGAGACTCTTTGCTGATCCCCGGGCCATCTCCCCACCTCCAAAGGACAACAGAGTTCCATTAGGAAAGGCCTGACCTGTTGAAAAGTTGCAGCAACTGCATCTGATCTGCTGAAATTTCTTGGCACCAAGTGCGTGCTTTGGTAGCGTAGAAGAGGTGTGTGCGCCGGCACAGCTGCTCCCTGAAGACGGGCCAAAAGGTGGGCTTGGGACCCAGCACCTCAATGCCACGCACTCGTGTGTCAGTGCCACCCTGTGGACAACACATGGCACTGCTCTAGCTCAGACTCCTCCAACCTGGCATATTCCATGTGCATCATGACTGCTTCCTTCCCAACTAGACCAGTTGCTCTCCCTGTTGGAATAGAGGGAGCGCACACCCACCCACCTGCTGGCAACGCTTAATCTTGATTTGAATGAGAGGCCAGAAGCGGGTCATGTTCTCCAAGAGGATCACTCTGGTAGATAAAGGTGGGACATTAACCTGTGTGGGGAAAAGAGGAAGGACATCAATTGTGTTCTGAAAATGTAATGATGATATGGTGAAAATCCCTATTCTTCAGATAGAAAAAAAGAACAAGAATCTAACTCCTGACTGAAATGGAGTGAAGCAAAACATCCATTCACAAAGGCCTTTGACAAACAGGCCTTTCAGAGTAAAAAAAAAAAGGCAGCTTCTGTGATAGAAACTGAAGAGACTGCAAAAGTCTGAGGTGGTAGAGTGGTGCGGCATCTGGGGCAAAGCACAGCTCTATAAACACGTTTTGAGCATGTCCCAGTGTATCTGAATATCCCCAATAGGGTATAGTTTAAATAAAAGTTCAAGGACATAGAAATGCAAGCTAACCAATCATCAATGAACAGAATGCTTTCTGTGTAGAATTTAGAAACATTCAATGGCTTCCAGTGGGAATGGCGTTCTGAGCGGCTGTGCCCGCTGTTTCGGCGGGTGGAGCGGTGGCTTTTTTCTGGGCTCAGGCAGGTTTTCCTGAAGCCCATAACCGTTCTCCGGATCAAGGAGAACTCACGGAATCATCCCATTTGTCCTCCGGTACGGTGGCTTACAGCCAGGAGATCGCAAACAGCATTTCACGGTCAACGGTAAGAGCTCCCCAGAGGTGGGGACGTCATTCCCAAGCCGCGCTGTAGCCTTAAAGGGACACTAAGAACAGCCACCCCATTTCTAAATCACCAATTCGCATTTTTTAAAAGTATATGTACCCCAAGAGAGGCTTTTTACAGCGAGGAGAAGCCAGCCCTCTTGGTGCTTAATATTATTTTTGGGATAATTTTTTTTTTTTAAGTTTTGGATTTTCGTTTTCCTCCCAAAGGAAATTCTAGAGACTGAGAGTAAGCAATTATCTTCCTACTATTATTTTTGTGTTAAATTTGAAGATAGTAGTACTTTTCCACACGCTGAATAGGCTGATTTGAACCTTCAGCTTTCTGTTCACTTTCGCTTGAGAATTCACTCTCACTTCAAGTAAACAACTTTCGAATATCTTCGACTTTCGTTAAGCTCCTAGGGGGCGCCATAATCTACTGTGTGAGACATGGAGGAATTCAAACAGATACTTTCTGACCTTCACCAGGATTTTAAACAGATCTCTTCCGACTTCTATCAAACTTTTATGCAAGACATCCAGGACATTGTGGAAAATATGAGATCTAAAATGTGCCATCAGGTTTAGGATGTGAAGGATGAAATTGAGGAATTTAAGAGTGATAGAAAGGTTTTTTTAAGACTGAGATTGGGATCTTTATCGAGATGCTGGATGAAGATTGGATAATGGAGTTGGAGAAATCTAAGGGAGAGAGTGATCTGCAAGCCATAAGTAAAATCGATCTCCTGGTGGAATGCCATGAAAAGAACCTGGAATTTTTGAGGGGGTCAGCTGGGCTGTTTGATTTTCTTAAGAAGAAAGCTCTGTGCATATCTTGGGAACATGTAACTGCTCTGGTTTATTTTGAAGTGGGATAAGGGTTGAAGAATGTTCATTTGGTTTGCTTTAAGGATTTGACCGATGCTCTTTGCCTTTAAAGATTTTTATTATAATTGTTGTAGTATTAAGTATAATAGCAGACAATTTATGTGCTTTTTAATTTGACTCTTATTATAGTAGACAGAAATGTATAGAATAGTGGTAGGAGGGAATAATTAGGTATGTTTTATCTTTTGGAGGGGAGAAAGATGTTTAGGTGGTTTATATGAATTTTCTTTTTTCTTCATTTTAATATAAGGGGGAGGAGCAACTGTACTTAGTGATTTTTATTACGTGTTAAAGTGGAATGACCTATAGAAATAATGTGGTGTTCTGGTTTAATATAGAGTAAGAGATTGATTATGAAAATTCTCTATATCCTTGCTGTTAAAAGTCGTAAGCCACACCTCTTTGTAAAAAAATTTCTCTTGTGTTTCTGCACTTTTTTTTGTTTTCTTTCCCTTTCTTTGTAGTTTTTTGTTTTTTGTAGTCTTTATTCTTTTCTTGAAATTTAATAAAGTTTATTATAAAAAACAATAAGAATTTAAAAACATTCATATAAATTATGTCTGAACGAATTACATCTGAATTAAGTGAGCAGTGAGGTGGGCAAGTTTGCTGATATCAAATTATTTATCTGAAGGAACAGTGAAAAAATCCAAACTCCCGGCTCCTGAAACTTAGGGCACAGGCTTTAAAACAGCAAATGTGATTCCATGTGTCAGACTTCACACCAGGACACAGCAGTGAATCCCAGCTCTCCAAACACTGAAGGTCTTAGTCAGCAATTGGTTTATCTTGGCAGAAGACTCTCGGTCGGGACCTGACTGGATTAAAATCTATCCTATAGACTGGAATAAGCATTACACACAACATATGATTTGCTCTCCGTGGTGCAAGGACATCAGAGCTTATCTGTACTGTATGTCTGTGCTCCAGAGTTTAAACCAGTGTTTCTCAACCTTGGCAACTTGAAGATGTGTGGACTTCCCCATGCTGGCTGAGGAATTCTGGGAGTTGAAGTCCACCCATCTTCAAGTTGCCACGGTTGAGAAACACTGGTTTAAATTGTAGACGCTTTTCTTGCCCTCACAAATTAAAGGATATTTGGTTGTGGTGCAGCCGGCTTTGGGAGGCAGCAGAACTCTCCTACAGCCTGGTTCTCTCTAGCCTGGAGAGACTCTTGCTGGAGGGCAAGAGTCAGACCCGGCTGACTCTTGCTTTCTCCCATCTCAGCCCTTACATGGTGTGAACAACTGGAGAGTGATGGCTAAACATTCTAGCATTATATGGCTACTGATGATATCTGAGTTAGTGGTTAATATCCAAGAATGGCACCTTGAGATAGAGCGAGTAATTTAATGGCAACATCAATTCAGTGCACATAAAAGCAAATCCTGTGCTGGAAATAATCAAAACTATAACCGACAACATATGATGTCTCTCTATAAGTGCCTAATCTAAATACCCTTAAAAACTGCTCTGATCTTATCCCCCTGAAGGGTGTAATGCACAAAGGTTAACTAGAATGATAAGTGAACTAGGAAGGAAGGGGACAACATTAAAAATAGTAGGTGGAGGACAAAAATGGAGACAACTAACACCACATATACTCAAACTCAGGATCGTCATTCTAAATGATTCAGGACAGACAAAAGGGAGGATTCACACAAGAAATTGCTACTGCTGGATGATTTTGAAAGGGGATTAGACAAATGTACAGAGGATAAAGCTATCAACAGCTGCCAGTAACAAAGGCAGCGGCAATATGTTTTTTACCAGTTGCTGGGAAACGTGAACTGAAAGATGCTGGGCTTTTACATCCTGCTTGTTGGCTTTCCACTGGCAGCCAGTTGGCCACTTGGGACAAGGTAGGCCTTTGTCTGATCCAGCAGGACTCTGTTCACACTTCCTGTTAATCTCTCAGGGTATACTTAAAACAGCTAAACCGCCTCACCCGCAAAGCCAAGGTTCTTGTTCCTAAGAAGAACAACGAAGCACTCCCGGTAATCATTAACTTGCAGAAGAGGGGGAAAAAGCTGCCCCACTGAAAAGCAGCTGGAGGGTAGGGAGGTCCACCTGGAGAAACAGAAGGAGGGTTTCTCACAGCTTTCCCTGTTCTCCATGTACATAGATGGAGAAATCTTCACCTGATACTTATATATTCAGAGGAAAATATATTCTCACTTCAGCACTTACATATACACATTCTCTTTGTCTCTCCTTCCCCTGTATGGCTGGAAAACCTAAACTTCAAGTGAGTTGTTAGCTTTAATTATGGTTTGTTGACTAAGCCTTAATAACTGACTTTACATATTGCATAAATAATAAATCATGGTTTGGCATACCATCTGGGGTTACACAACAAACCAAGCCAAAACTAAGTGAATCATACTGGAACGTAGCATCACAAATGAAGTCAGCATAGGTGTTAGAAGTGGCTACGCAACCCTGACAGCTGTTTTGTGGTTCTCAGCACTTTTTAAAAATGCCAGATGTGTTCATGAGACAAAGACACTAGAAATCTTTCATCTACCCAGGCAATGGTTCTCCATTATCTACTATTTGTTCCTGTTAAATGGTTGGTAGGTTGGATCAAGTTTGGGAAGATACAGATTCAGATTTCTGCATTATCTTTAATAGGTGACTTCTGGCAAGTCACGTTTATCAATTTAAACTACTACAGAGTTATGCCTTCCATCTTGGATGTAAAAATTTATTTATTTATTTATTTATTTATTTACTTACTTACTTACTTACTTACTAATTAGATCATAGCTTTCCAAACTGTGTGTCGCGACACATTACTGTGTCGCAGGCAGGGTCTGGGTGTGTCGCCAGATGACCCGGAAGCGCTGATTGGGGGGAAGCCAGAAGAAGAGGCACCCCCGCCAATCAGCGCGCGCCAAAGGAGGGCAGAGAGGTTTGTTGACTAAGCCTTAATAACTGACTTTACATATTGCATAAATAATAAATCATGGTTTGGCATACCATCTGGGGTTACACAACAAACCAAGCCAAAACTAAATGAATCATACTGGAACCAGCCGCTGCCACAAAAGAGTCCCCTTTGGAGTCCTGCCGAGCTCTTGCCGCACCGCGAGAAAGCGCCACTGCCTTGCCTCTCCGCCCCGAGACGAGGCAGGCCCGCTTGGGGTCAGGGGCAGCCGGCCAAGCGCGGGTTTGGTGTGAGCGGTTCACGCGATGCCATGTGGGCAGAAGCCTCTCCGCTGGGCAATGTGTTTGGCTGGCCAGAGGCCATGCCTCTCGCCCCCCGAGATGCAGCTGGAGTGCGCCTGGGGCTCCTGGTCCACCACCTCCCTTGCCTGGAACAGCCCTGGAATAACTTCAGAAGTAATTGGGTTTTCCTCCCAGGTTCGCGTTTACCGAACTATTACTTTGCATATACAAATATTTATGGGGGGAGGGGACGGTTCCTGGTCCTGGGGTGTTGCGAGAAGAAGCGGCGCCCCCCAAAGAACACCCGGGGCTTCGGGACATTTGCAAAAGTCCCGGATCTGAAACCCCTGAAGGAGGGAGAGAGGCGCTCCCCAAGACGCCCTTTCAAAACTCAATTCCGTGCAGCCAGCAGGACGCCGAGGGAAGGAATGGCGATTAAAGCATTTGCCCGGTGAGGGAGGCGGCGGACCAGGAGCCCCAGGTGCCCCACGCCTCCAGCTGCATCCCGGGGGGTGAGAGGCGCAGCCTCTGGCTGGCCAAACACATTACCCAGTGGAGAGGCTTCTGCCCGAGCGGCATTGCGTGAGCCCCTGAACCCAAATCAGTCAACATCGAACCTTCTTTTCCATTTCAGGAGCAGCAGGCAGGTGAAGCTAAATCGCAACAACAGGCTTTAATCGCCATTCCTTCCCTCGGCGTCCTGCTGGCTGCACGGAATTGAGTTTTGAAAGGGCGTCTTGGGGAGTGCCTCTCTCCCTCCTTCAGGGGCTTCGGATCCGGGACTTTTGCAAACGTCCCGAAGCCCCGGGTGTTCTTTGGGGGGTTCTGCTTCTTCTCGCAGCACCCCAGGACCAGGAACCGTCCCCTCCCCCTTAAATATTATTTGGATATGCAAGGCAATAGTTCGGTAAATGCGGGGCAGGGTTTTCAGGCAGGAGCCAATCGCGTGGGCCGGGGGGCAGGGTTTTCAGATGGAAGCCAATCACGTGGGCTGGGGGTGGGGTTTTCAGGTAGGAGCCAATCGCGTGGGCCGTGGGGCGGGGTTTTCTGGCAGGAGCCAATCACCTGGGCCGGGGGCAGGGAGCCCTGTTATTACTGTGTCGCAAAATGATGCATATCTAAAAGGTGTGTCACCAACATGAAAAGTTTGGAAAGCTCTGAATTAGATGTTACCTGACTCTGGCGGCTCACAATTTAAAACAAACAATATACAAAATGTAATATATAAAATATTCCAAAAAAAACCCCAACAGCCATCCAGACAACACACTCTAAATCCAGAAGCCCATCTGACAAAGGGGCTACATTGGCCCTACCCAAGCCCTGGGAGAACCACCAGGTTTTCAAAGCTTTCTGGAACACCATCAGAATGGGAGTCACATGAACCTCTGAGAGGATCTCATTCCAGAGCACAGGTGCCATGACAGAGATGGCTTGTGCCCTGGGTCCCAATAAATGACAATGTTTAATCGAAGGGACCCATAGCACCCAACTCTGCTAGCTCTTACTGGACAGGCAGAAGTCATGGGAGATAGGTGGTCCCTCAAATACTCTGGATATAACATGATGCAATGGTAATACGGGCTACATGGGATATTGATGTAATGCATAGCTTTCCAAAGTGTGTGTCGCAACACACTACTGTGTCGCCTGCAGTGTCCTGGTGTGTCGCACACAAACCCGGAAGCGCTGATGGGGGGAACTGCAAGGAGCGGCACCCCCGCCAATCAGTGCCGCCACCGCTCTTGCAGAGGCGGCGGCAGCACTGATTGGCAGGGGTGCCGCTCCTTGCGGTTCCCCCCATCAGCGTTTCTGGGCTTGCGTGCGACACACCAGGACACCGCAGGCCGCGCTGCCGCCACCGTGCTGCTGCCGCTGATGTGTGTCGCCAACATTAAAAGTTTGGAAAGCTCTGATGTAATGAATGAGTGACTGAATCTGGACGCTTCTGCAAGCTTCATGCAAGAACTATAGTCCTTCTCCTGAAAAGTATTCCTCATAGTGGGAATCCTTGCAAGGCAGGCTGAGGAGCTTTGTACTCTTCCCTCTGGCCATGGAAGTCTAGGTTATTGGGGAAGCCCACAGGACTGACCATATTGAGCCTGGTGCCGATTCTGGAAGCACTCTCTCCTCCCATGACTATAATCCGGGCTGGCATGTAGCTGGAATCCTCGCTGGCCACCAGTACTGACATCTGCCTGTACAAGCCAAGAACAGCAGTTTCACGGTAGGAAGCAAGCCCCTGCTAAAAAGCCAATCCTTCTCACAACGTAAAGGCACACCTGTCTTATTCCATATGAGCCACCCAATTGCCCAGGCCTGGCTGAACAAGAAAGCCAGAATTCCACTTGGCATCTGACCCATAATGATGTTTCTCTTGATCCCCAAAGGACCTATCAGATACTTCCGGAAAGGAAATAAGAACTTATTTTTTTGTACTCTTTCCTCTTAGGGGACACAGGCAATATGACAGAAATGCTATTCCCTTATTATGCCCTTAAGGTACAGGGGTAGAAAAAACCCTTTGCCCATCAAAGGCCAACATTTCCTTGCCCCAAAGCCCTGTTCCTGGCTCATGCATACACTCACTGGATTATGACACCACGATGGATGTAAACATTGATGTAGTGGGAGCCAGTGCTGCCATTTGACTCCCAGTAGGTTTTGACATTTCCATCCACTAACTTGTTGGCCTGTTGAGAATTGGAGGAGACTTCTACTCTCTCCAAATACTTGTCTTCCTTCACTTCAGTGCTGCAGCCTGTGCACAAAAGAAAATATTGAAGAAGTCTAGGCTGGGCACAAGCTGGAAGAGCCTCTGAAGTAATGAGTTATCTAAAACTCCCAACACTAACAATATGCTCACCATGACAAAGATAATGCAGAAATACATCAAAAAACGGGACACTGATAGGCTGATGGCTATGCCTGTGTTCTTCTATCTGACCTAGAACCATCTGTAAAGTGTGTTGGAGAAGAGACAAAAGGAAAAAAAAAGCCAAGGTATAAAGTTACTGTATGTTGGCCAAACAATACAGCAGAGTTACGTTAGAAAAAAGAAATCCGAATTAAGACTGAGAGGCAGGGCTTTCCTGAACTGTTGGACTTTCAGAACTTTCAGAACCGCCCAGGGTCCCTCCTTGTGGGGGAGATGGGCGGGATATAAATGTAATTAATAAATAAATAAATAAACTATTGGACTTCACATCCCATTATTCCCAGCCAGCACTGCCAATGGTCACAGTGCCTGAATATAGGAGTTGTAATCTGACCTATGTGAAGAGTATACAGTTGGATAAGGCTATCTGGAGGCACTGTGGGATTGCTTTAGATTTCCTTTGGATAAAAGTAAATCTGAGCACCAGGTTACCAAGGAGTTCTGATCCTCAGCCTGCTCCCTTAAGTTAGACAATACCCTCCAAAGGAGAAAAGGTTCACCTGGATGCAGCCAGCCAGGATGCTGGCTGTCATCTTCTGATAGAGGCTTGCTGGCTTCTCACAGTTATTCATGAGGTCCCTCAGTTCTGTCACTTGAGGGAGGCTGGAGCTGTGTTTCTCCAAGACTTTGGTCAAGGTTTCCTTAATGCCGGAAGAGCACATTGCAACAGCACAGTCCTTGTTGAGGATGGCCAGACGGTGCAAGAATTTAATGAACTCTTGAACAATCTGCAGACACAAAGTGGTAGTATGTCCAGTTAGTCCCTGGAGGTTTTCTGTGTGGTTTTAGTGCCTCTTTCCCCAACTCAGTCCACTATTTCCCACTGCCAGCCTTGCTCCTTGGGGAATGGGCTAGTTCTGAACGTGCTGTTCTCTACATGTTGGGCCCACTGCCACTCAGAAAAGAAATCCTTCTAAGCAAAGGTAGGGAACCTCTGGCCTGGCACAAATTGCTGCTTTTCAACGTCCAGCAGGCATGATGGGAGCTTCAGTTCAAGATTTCACAAGCTCCAGATTCCATTCTAAAGAGCAATTCATTAAAAGGAGATTTTAAGAAATCAAGGTGCCAGAATTTGGGGCAATATAATTTTTTCTGCATTTTATAAAAATACATTTGCAGTTCTTATCTGACTTTTACACTTCATCTGTTTTTTTTTAAAAAAATCTCTCTCAGTTTTCTTTAACAATTGCCAGAGCTGGCAACCATAAATCTTAACAAAAACCCATTTAAAATATAAAAGCAAAAAACAAACTGTGCAGGAGCAAAACAGAAGCAGAAAAGCAACATCAGCAATAAATACAATTTAAAAAAGAGTACAAGTTTTCAGCATATTAAGAAAACCACTGTTCACAAAAGATTTGGACAAAGAAAATGCAGGGTGGACCTCTTCTTTGGTGAAAAAACCTGCGTACAAATGCTTGGAATGACAAACATATAATGGCCTAGCTAAGAGACAGGACCAAATGTCTGGATTCTTGTTAGCCCTCCCTTAGATTTCCCTTCTCCTACCTCTCGATCATTTATGTGGCTGTTTATGGAAGACAAGCAAGGTTCGATGCATTTATGCCAGGGTACTACATCCTTCCATGAACTATCCAAACACTTGTTCAAAAGCCTAGATCAAAAAAGAAAAGTAGCTTCTTTAAGAAAAAGCAAAGGTACTTTGAAAATTAAAGGCAAAACTGAAGTACTTCGGCCACATCATGAGAAGACAGGATACCCTGAAGAAGATGCTGATGCTAGGGAAAGTGGAAGGCAAAAGGAAGAGGGGCCGACCAAGGGCAAGATGGATGGATGATATTCTGGAGGTGACGGACTCAACCATGGGGGAGCTGGGGATGTCGACGGCCGACAGGAAGCTCTGGCGTGGGCTGGTCCATGAAGTCACGAAGAGTCGGAAGCGACTGAACGAATAAACAACAACAACTTTGAAAATACATATTAAAACAAAAGTGACTGATTCTTGTACTAATCACCTTGTAATCTAATTGAAAAGTCTAGCGGTCTTGCAGCCACCAAGAGCCAGTTTGGTGTAGTGGTTAAGGCACCAGGGTAGAAAGCAGGAGACCGTGAGTTCTAGTCTTAGGCATGAAAGGCGTGAGTTCTAGTCTCAGCCTTAGGCATGAAAGCCGGCTGGGTGACTTTGGGCCAGTCATCCAACTCACCTCCCAGGGTTGTTGCTGGGGGGAAAATAGTAGGAGGAAGGAGTATTAGGTATGTATAGTCGAAGGCTTTCACGGCCAGAATCCGATGGTTGTTGTGGGTTTTCCGGGCTGTGTGGCCGTGTTCTGGCAGTTTTGGTTCTTAACGTTTCACCAGTCGCTGTGGCTGGCATCTTCAGAGGACAGGAGCACAGCTAGAAGATCCTCTCTGTGCCCAAGTGGAGGGTGTGTGTTACTGCTGGTGTTTATAGCTGGTGAGAGGGTGTGTGTCTTCTGTGGGTCATTTACAAGAGATTAGGAGAGGGTTTATTGTGGTGATTAGGGTGTGTGGTGCTGTCGTGTGTGGGATTAGCACATCTATTGTGTGAGTTGTTTGTATATTTCTGTGGTTGAGTAGAGTTTGTTGACCTTTTGCAAGCTGTGTTTTTCAGGACTGGCAGCCAGGTTTTGCTGATCTTTAAGCTTTCTTCTTTTTTATTGAAACTGTGTTGGTGTTTATGTATTTCAATGGCTTCCCTGTATAGTCTAACATAGTGGCTGTTGGTGTTGTCCAGTATTTCTGTGTTTTCAAATAAGATTTGGCGACCAGTTTGTTTGAGAGCATGTTCAGCTATTGCAGATTTTTCAGGTTGCTGTAGTCCGCAGTGTCTTTCGTGTTCTTTTATCCTGGTGTGGATGCTGCGTCTTGTGGTCCCAATGTATACTTGTCCACAGCTGCAGGGTATGTGGTAAACTCCTGCAGCGCTGAGGGGGTCCCTTTTGTCTTTTGCTGATTTTAACATTTGTTGTATTTTTCTGGTGGATTTGAAGACTGTTTGGAGGTTATGTTTTTTCATTAGTTTTTCCATGCGGTCCGTGACTCCTTTAATGTAGGGCAGAAATATTTTGCTTGTGGGGGGCTGTTTTTCTTCAGTTGAGTGCTGTTTTTTCGGTTTGATAGCGCTCCTGATTTCATTCTTGGAGTAGCCATTCGCCTGTAGGGACCAATCCAAATGGTTGAGTTCAGAATTGAGAAATTGAGCTTCACAGTTCTGATTTGCGCGATCCATTAGTGTTTTGATGATGCCTCTTTTTTGTCGTGGGTGGTGTTTGGAATTTTTGTGTAGATACCGGTCTGTGTGGGTGGGTTTTCTGTAGATTTTGTGTCCTAATTGCAGGTCCGGTTTGCGTATGACCATGACATCTAAAAATGGTAGTTCGCCTTCCATTTCTTTTTCCCTGGTGAATTGTATATTCGGGTGGATGCTCAACCACAGAATATACAAACAACTCACACAATAGATGTGCTAATCCCACACACGACAGCACCACACCCCCTAATCACCACAATAAACCCTCTCCTAATCTCTTGTAAATGACCCACAGAAGACACACACCCTCTCACCAGCTATGAACACCAGCAGTAACACACACCCTCCACTTGGGCACAGAGAGGATCTTCTAGCTGTGCTCCTGTCCTCTGAAGATGCCAGCCACAGCGACTGGTGAAACATTAGGAACCTAAACTGCCAGAACACGGCCACACAGCCCAGAAAACCCACAACCACCATAGTATTAGGTATGTTCCTCGCTTTGAGTTATTTATAAATAAATAAAGATGGGATAAAAATATCTAAAAAAAAGCATTTTTCTGTCTCCTGAAGTTTTAACTTTCTTTATATTCATATTGCATATGGACATTTTTGCACCACTCTTCAGAACTGCAGAAGGTGGAAAAAGCAAAATTCAGCCAAACTTTACACTGGTTGGCTGGGCTTGGGGTTTTTTGGGTGGTGGTGGTAGTAGTTTCCAGATTATTCCAAAAGATTAATTTCCTTTATTCATGTTCTAAAATGGTTTGCATTTTGTAAAAGTCACCCTCACCTTATTTGCATGATGGAAGAAGCATAAACTCTCCTGATCAATATAGGAAAGAGTTTGGTTATTCCTTCTGTATGTTTAAATTGCAGTCTAAATCAGAGAATTGTCAGTTCATTTGGAAAAACCCCATGAGACAGCATAATTAATTTACCACGTAACATAATTCTGAATGTGGTCACCAGCAAATGACCATATCAGACAATATCAACCATGCAACATCTCAAGTGGAGCATCAGCTTGGAGTGGTTTGCGATACAATATGAATGAATTACAACTAATATTGAGGACAGCAGATGCTCATCTTCTAATAAAAAACATTGGGAGTAGGTAAAGATTGCATTAAGCACATACTATTTGTGATAGATATCTACTCCAGACCACAGATTTGACCAATTATGTAAAAATCCACCATCCTATTTTTCCATTGGAGCAACAAATCAACAACCCTATGACATGTTAGAGATATAGAATAGTTTTGTTAGTACCTGCAAATATAGAATAATTATCGAACAGTTAAAGTCCCTTAGTCCTTGACTTAGTTCATATATAAAACACCAGCCTGGGTCTCTAAAGACTGTCAACTGGCCTTTCTCCAGTGCTAGCATCTTATCTCTTAAGAATCCTAATAGTCCAGCCTTTAATTTCAACCAGCATAGCCAGTGGACAAAGGTGTGGGAGTTGTAGTCAAACATCTGCAAGGCAACATGTCACCTCCCTTTCTGAAGAAAATTGTCAGGGTGAGAATAGTAGACTAGATGGAATTTAAGATGTCCTGTATTGAAAGGAGAGCTACCTGTGTTGCTGTTGTTGGACTACAATTATTGTTAGATTACAACTTCCATAATCTTTGACCTCTGGCTGTACTGGTTGACCTAATGAGATCCAATAGCTGGAGGACCATTTATTGCTCACTTCATCTCTAGGAATTCCAAATATGAATTTATATACTTAAAACATATACTCTACAACTGATTAACAGGAGCCTTACCTTAACATTCCCAGCTGTATCTCTTTTTCAGATTCCTGCTGTGTCAAGTTTTTGAGAATAAGCACATTTACCAGAAACTCATGACTAGTTTCCTCAAAGAAGGCACCTTTGTCACAGAGGCAGCGTTGCAGCACCACTGCCATCTCCTTCCAAACACTGTTTCTGTGCAGATTACTCAGTAGCTTTGTAATGTTAATGTCCTGAAGATTAGAGTAGGCTGCAGAGTCTGGTTGGGGAGGGAAAACATGGGGAGGGCATAACTGAAATGCTTCCTGGCCCAGAAACTTCATTTTGGAAAAATAAAATATCTGGGGGGGATCTCATTCACTTCTCTGACCAAAATCCCTAGAAGTACCCCCCAATAGTAGTGATGTTTGTTATCCCTTCTGGAGAGATGTACTAAATCTGTGAAAAGGGAAATGACAACCTGTCAATCACAATGGTCTTTAGAATACAAGGAAGGAGTGTGCAGATATTTCAACACCTATAGTTCCTGGGAAGGGTTTACACTAAAGACTGTGGTGTTTCCTACCCGCATTCTCTTTGCTCAGTGGCGGCTTATGTTCAGACAGATGGGTGAGCATGTCCTGAGCCAGGATTCTGTCTGAGCTTTGGCCCGAGTGGCAGACGTTCCGAAGGGCACAGCGAAGATCCGAGGTTCCTAGTTGCTGTGCCAGGGCCTTATCATAGACGATCAACTTGCTGAGCACCAGAAGTCCATCCTGAACTGCTGCCGAGGCTCTGGTAAAGAAAGGTAAGGATTAACACTTGATCCTAAAGCAACCCTTTAGATTCTCATATGCAGTGCCACTCCGCAGGGAGGCTGGACCCATTTGAATGGTCCGCCCCCGGCGACTAATGGACCCGATAGGGTTTCAGAAGGAGCTGGGGGTTATACCCGAGGATCTACTGCACGGTCCAGCGGAGGTCCTGGCTGCAGCCTGGAATAAGGAAGCGGCCGGGGCCTTGGACAGGATCGCACCTGTGCGGCCTCTCTTGCCCCATCCGACCCGATATTCCCCGTGGTTCACGGAGGGATTAAGGGTCTTGAAGAGGGTTAAGAGACGTCTAGAGCGCCGCTGGAGAAAGACGAAGACCGAATCCGACCGAGCACAAGCTAGAGTCGCGGTTAAGGCCTACCTTGTGGCGGTAAGAGTGGCGAAACATCAATATTTCTCCACTCTTATTGCATCCGCAGAATGCCGCCCGATGGCCCTGTTTGGAATTACTCGATCTCTCCTAGGTAAGGTGGGGTCCGTGACCCACCTTCAGGGCCGTGCGGAGGAATTTTCGGAGCATCTGCTGGATAAAATCGCTCGGATTCGTTCTAAGCTGAACTCCAAGCGTGATGCATGGTTTGGGGAGATGCCGAGGGAACGTCTTTGCCAAGTTATCTGGGAACGGTTTGATCCTGTTGGGCCTAAGGAAGTGGACAGGATCCTCCGGACTGTAAGGGCCACTACGTGTCATCTAGACCCATGCCCCTCCTGGCTGGTAAAAGCAGCCAGGGAGGTGACATGTGGTTGGGTCCATGTGATGGTTGCTACATCCTTGGGAGAGGGAGTGTTCCCGGCTGCTTTTAAGGAGGCGCTGGTGCACCCCCTCCTCAAGAAGCCATTGCTGGACAACTTTCGTCCCCTCTCCCACCTCCCCTTTTTGGGGAAGGTGGTTGAGAAAGTGGTGGCATTACAGCTCCAGAGGATCCTGGATGATACGGATTATCTAGACCCCTTCCAGTCAGGGTTCAGGCCGGGATATGGGGTGGAAACTGCATTGGTTGCACTTACGGATGATCTCTGGCGGGAGCGGGATGGTGGTAGTGCATCCATCCTGGCTCTTCTTGACCTCTCAGCGGCTTTCGATACCATCGACCATGGTATCCTTTTGGGGCGGCTCGGGGAGTTGGGGGTGGGCGGCGTAGTTTTGTGCTGGTTCACCTCCTTCCTCCGAGACCGATCCCAATTGGTGGTAATAGGAGATGAGAGGTCCGACCCTCGGCCCCTACTCTGTGGGGTGCCCTAGGGTTCGGTTCTCTCCCCTCTCCTATTTAATATCTACATGAAACCACTGGGTGAGATCATCCGTCAACACGGGATGAGGTATCATCAGTATGCTGATGACACTCAATTGTATATCTCCATCCCGGGTGAGCTAAGTGATGCAGTGGCTGCCCTTTCTCAGTGTCTGAAGGCTGTGGGGGTCTGGATGGGGAACAACAGGCTTCAACTGAACCCTGGTAAGACGGAGTGGCTGTGGATTGATGGCGCCTCAGGATCCAGGAAGATGTCATCTTTAGATCTGGATGGGGTGGCACTACCTCATTCAGACTTAGTGCGGAACCTGGGGGTCCTTCTGGACTCACGACTCTTGTTCGAAGAGCAGGTGGCAGCCGTGGCCAGAAGGGCGTTTGTGCAACTTCGAGTTGTATGCCAGCTACGCCCTTTCCTGGACCGGGATGCCCTCCGTACAGTCACTCATGCCCTTGTCATCTCCCATATAGACTATTGCAATGCGCTCTACATGGGGCTACCCTTGAAGAGTATCCGGAAGCTTCAACTGGTCCAGAATGCAGATGCACACGCAGTTATGGGTGCCCAAAGATCGGCACATGTGATACCACTGCTGCGCGAGCTGCATTGGTTACTGGCTTGCTTCCAGGTCCAATTCAAGGTGTTGGTTGTCACCATTAATTTTTGTCACCCTACATGGCATGGGACCAGGTTACCTGAGGGACCACCTCATCCCCAGAACGTCGACCCGCCCCACCCGGTTATGCAGAGAGGGCTTGCTACGGACCCCATCTGTAAAAGAATTCCATCTGGCGGGGTCCAGGAGGCGGGCCTTCTCGGCAGTGGCACCCGCCCTTTGGAACATTCTGCCCCTGGAGGTGAGGCAAGCCCCCACACTCCTGACCTTCCGAAAACAATTGAAGACCTGGCTCTGCCACCTCGCTAGGGGGGGGAAGGGGGAAGGGGCGCGGTAGCTCAGCAGTTTAAACCGCTGATGCTGTGAGACTGCCGATCAGTAGGTCGGCAGTTCGAACCTCCGCGTGGCGAAGTGAGCTCTCGTCACTTGCCCCAGCTTCTGCCAACCCAGCAGTTTGAAAGCTAATTGCAAGTAGATAAATGGGTACCACCTCACGTGGGACAATTTGCTGGCGTCCTGTCGGGGGTCGCCTCCGGAGCGAAGAAGACCTCGCGAATGGCGGCGGAAACGGAGAACGGAGACGACGGATCCCGAACAGCAACATCCAGGACGTCAGCAGCCGACTCTGAAGCAAGGTATTCTGGGACATGTAGTCCAATACTTCAAGAGTCGGTTCCCTTACCCCTTTCCTAAGCGAGCGGTTGTAACATTGTTAAATATATATGAATTGTTAATAATTGAATTTGTAATATTGTAAGCCGCCTAGAGTCCTCCGATAGGGAGGGGATAGGCGGGTATAAATATGAATAATAAATAAATAAATAAATAATAGCTCTTCTTGGGGGTGGCTTGCGTTGTAGAGCTCTTTTAAATATAACATCATAGCCTCTTGGATTTTATATATTTATTCTAATTTATTTCAGAACGATATATTGTATTTTACATGTTTTTAATAATTAACTTTGTTGTAAACCGCCCAGAGTCCCCTTGTGGGGGGAGATGGGCGGTGATATAAGTTGAACAAATAAATAAATAAACCCTTGCTGAGGCATAAGCCTTTGACTTTTCTACATACAGAAAGTAGAAGGGAGCATAGTAAATATGAAACCAGAACAATCATTTTCCAGCCCATGAAGGCTAATCATTTAGACAGGAGCCAATACAGAGCTGCTAGACTGATTTTGTGGCAAAGGAGGAATTGAGTCCTTGCCCCAGAAGCTCAGTAGAAACAAAGTTACATCTCCTCCATAGTCCTGAGTGCCCTTTAGCTGCCATACAGTTATACCTCTTTGTTTCACCAAGATTCTCACTTGAGCTTACCCAGGTGTGCCCAACATCTTCTCAACTGCAGCAGGGATGACACACAGTAAGTTGCCAATGTCCTTGCTAGAAGCAGAACCAATGCTGACCAAGATCTCTTGCATTGTCTGGAAACCTGAGTTGCCCAGAGGTTGGACCTTCCCACAAGCACTTGGTAGCTTATAGTTCTCAGCATCCAACAGCATCTTCAGTACCTGGGAGTCAAATACAGCAGCTCAACAGCAAGAAAGAAAAGGGAACAGGATATAGATTGGGATCCAAATCTCCAACAGTTCTCTTCACTCAGAAAAAGCAGAGCAGATGCAGTTACTATTTCACCCTGTATACTCATATGCTTGGAAGTTATTCGTTTCCAATAAGGGCACTATCGAATCTGAACGCTCCAAGGAAAGATGCTGTCTGGGGTTTCCTCATGGCAAGAAAAGACGTTGTAGCAACGATTGCTGATCACAGGCTGCAGTTCAGATACCTCTGCAGCCTTGATCTGGACTCTGAGACCAGACCTAGCAACTCCACAAGGGACAGTGTTTTTCAGAGGCGGCCCCGTGTCTGAAAGTCCCTCCCTGGAGATTTGGTTCAAATCTCCCGTGTGTGTGTTTTCAATTAGACAAAACAGTAAGATTTGTTTCTCCTTTTTAATATTTTATGTTTTATGCTTCTTTTGATTGCTGCTCAATTTTTAATTGCTTATTTAATTGCATTGTTTTAAACTGCTGATTGTAAGTTGCCCTGGGACTATGTTATTCTGAAAAGGTACACATGTTTTAAAGAAAGAAATAAGCAAGCATCTCCCAGCAACCCGATTCCAAGGAATCTCTACGTCCTACTTACTGCTAGGCCGGCCTGCTGCACCAGCACAGACGTGGAGTTCTCCTTCATGCAGTGCAGCACGCAATGCAGCCCACCTTTGGCTGCAATGAGCACCTGCCAGTCATATTTTGCCATGAGCATATACAGCACCTGTAGCCCCAATACCGCAAGCAGGGTTTCCTTCACACAGTGGCTCAGCAGGTCCACTAATATCTTCACAATTTTCTCCCTGCAGGTAGCAAAAGAGGCAAGCCCTCAAATGAGTGTCTCTTGAAGACGATTAGCTGACAAACCACATAAGACTAGAGATGAGAAGACCCAGCAAATAAACTGGAAAAAATTAGGGGGGGGGACATGTTTATCCATCACATGCTAATACCTTTCCAAGTGCTTTCAGAGAAAAATATTAAACTACTAGATTGTAAAATATTTTCTTTTTGAAAGATGATTTCTAAGAAAATGACTTAGGGACTGCTGATGTTCAGTTCACAGTGGTGCAGAACAGGGCATTCTCTGTTACAATGACCAGAATATGGAACAATCTGCCCATTTGGATTAAGTAGGATTCCATAGTCTAGGAAGCTTTCACCATCAATTAAAAACTTATTTGACCAGGCATTTCCCTGATGTCCCACTACTTAATCACCAGCTATTTTTAGAAATTAATGTTATTTATTAAATTATATAATGGTTGTGTGGTAAGTGCTGAGATTTGATAAAATGAAAAATTGTATATAGTTTTTTTTTTAAAAAATTAATGTATTGGATAAAAAGTTCTGAATGTACAGCATTTAATCTATATCAACTAATATATTTTCATAACAAATCTGATTTATGATTTAATTCTTACTCATTGATATTTTGTTGCAAAATTATCCATCCAGCTAAATTTGTAAATTTAGGAATCAATCATATTTTAAATTTAATATTCCAATTATGATCTTATGAACAAACCAAATTATACATAATACAAAATATGAGTTCCGTTTTGTAAAAGGCATTTTAAAAATTATTTCAACTTTTCCAAAAATTCAGTTGGTTTTAAGAAGAAAAAAGGGTTTCAAACGGTTCCAGAATTGTACACATCTGCCTACAGAACAACTTTTTCAGCCTGAACAAAAACGTACCAAGCTGTATCTAAGGATCAATGGAAGAAAAATGCTCTAAATGAAAATATGCTGATATCTGTGTTTGCATTCAGCATCACCACCACAGATCTTACATTTTATTTATTTAGAATTCAATTCGTTCTGATCTTTCAACAAGACAAAGGGGTGTACTGTATATCTTCTTTTTGACACCATTTTGGCTTTGGTATGTCATTGTAATAAGAACTAACTTAGGGGCTGCATATCATAGCTCTTGATATTCTTTCCTATGTTCAATACATGCCATAAAGATAACAGGACCTAATGAAAAAAACTAACCTAATGGCAAATTCACACTCTGCTGTGGCAATCTGTCTCCCTTGACCAGGTTCCTCTTCCTCCAAAATACTGGTGATGAATTTAAGACCAGCCATCTGCAGCTCAATGTCACAACTGGACTTCTGGATCATCTCCATGGCACCTTCCAGCTGCTCCAAGGTGCTTTTCTTTCCGGCCACCTTCACACTGCAGAAAGCTGATCAACAGATCTATCAGCACAACAGCTCTACAATCAGCTTCATCAATATATCCTCCTCATACTTATTTGCTCTTCACCTAGTCAACTATAGTGCAAATCCCCCTATTTTAGCCTTTTCTTAGCAATTCTTTCTCTCTTCATTGGATATAACAATCTACACCAAAAATTATCAGTGAGAAGTAAGACAATAGGTCTGAATTTTATTTATTTATTTATTTATTTATTTATTTTCTATCCCACCTTTATTATTTTTATAAATAAGGCGGCAAACATACCTAATACTCCTTCCTCCTCCTATTTTCCCCACAACAGCAACCCTGTGAGGTGAGTTGGGCTGAGAGTGAGTGACTGGCCCAAGGTCACCCAGCCGGCTTTCATGCCTAAGGCGGGACTAGAAATCTCAGTCTCCTGGTTTCTAGCCCATTGCCTTAATGCCAAACAATCTTTCCAATTTCAAAAGTTAATTTAAAAATTAGGTGGTGACCTCCTGAGGAGGGGGCATACCACCACCTCTTTCAAAGTTGGCAGAACCACCTCTTCTCTCTAACAGGCGGATACCACAGCATGGCCCCATCCCTCGGTCACCTCCTGGGTCACCTTAACAACCCAGGAGGGGCAGGTTCTAACAGACAGGTGGATGCACTAACAGACTGGAGGATTTTGCCCACTTCCTTGGGTGTCACAGAATCAAACTCCGTCCAGATGACCTCACAAGATTGTGTCCTGGGCAACTCAGTTGGACTTGCCCAGTCAGAGTCCAAATCCAAGTGAATCTGAGTGACTTCATCCTCCAAAGAGCATGAATATTTCTCACCATGGCTCTGCAGATGATCCTGCAGCTCTCCACCCCCCCAACAGGGAGTGGGTCACTCTAAACAGGGCTACTGGGCAGCTACTGATGTAATCAATAACAGCAGAGAAATGACATTTTGCTGCCTTTATCGCCATGTAAAAGGTAAAGGATCCCCCCACACATTTGTGCAGTCGTGTCCGACTCTAGGGGCCGGTGCCCATCTCCGTTTGTTAGCTGAAGAGCCAGCGTTGTCCGAAGATGCTTCCACGGTCATGTGGCTGGCATGACACACGCGGAATGCTGTTACCTTCCCACCGAAGTGGTACCTATTAATCTACTTGCATTTGCATGCTTTCGAATTGCTAGGTTGGCAAGAGCTGGAGCTAGTGGGGGAGCTCACTCTGTCACATGGGACTAGGGATTCGAACCTCCAAACCTGCGATCTTCCGATCAACAAGCCTGACGTCTTACCCGCTGAGCCACCATGCCCCTTTATCGCCATGATGTAGGCCCAAATATGTGGCGACGGCCGACAGGAAGCTCTGGCGTGGGCTGGTCCATGAAGTCACGAAGGGTCGGAAGCGACTGAACGAATAAACAAAAACAGGCCCAAATATGGGCTCTCACTCATGTTCAGTTGGATTCACTCTTTGTCTTTCTTCAAAGGCGTTCCAGACATCGCTTCTGGCACTTCATCTTCCAGAGCTCCTTGGAGAACCAAGGAATCGGTGCACAGAGAGAGGCTGCATAGGAGCAATCCGATCCAGGGCCTCAGTCACCTGCCTATTCCAGGCTGCAACTAAGGCTTCGGCCAAACTGCCCGACAGTTCCTCAGGGAAAACCCAAAGCACCCTCTGGAACCTAAATGGATCCAGCAGTCTCCTGGGGAGGGCCTATCTAACAGGTCCTATCTCCCTGCAGGGGTGGGTGGTTGTGATGGAATGTGTTCCTGAAGGAGGGGGTGATGTGGTGGATTCCAGCTCTGCCGCTGCTTCCCAGGGAGGGAACACATTCCAGGCAGATAAGGGCCTTCGCAGCCCGGACTCTGTTGCTGGGAAAGTTAAGAGGTTCAAGGTAGCTCCGCCCTAGGGCCTCTACTAGGCTATTTTTATTTATTTATTTATTTATTTATATTTCTAACTTATATCACCGCCCATCTCCCCCCATTCCGGAGGGGACTCTGGGCGGTTGGAGTTGGAGAGGTCCTAGATAGACTTCACCAATCTATTGATTTGCCTTCAATGGAGTACCATCCACGCTTGTTTTCTCTGCCATCTCTGTTCTTTTTTTTTGTCTTGTTTTTGTATTTTGTATTGTTCATTGTTTTTAAATGTTTTTAACAATTTGTAAACCACCCAGAGTTGCTGGGAGTCAGGCAGCATATAAATTTAATATGTTGTTGTTGTTGTTATTAATGGAGTCTCTAAAACTGCAATCCCAAACACAGCACTGGGGGAATGCCAGTATGCCTAAGGCCACCTTCCTTGGTTCTACTATATTCCATGTCCCACATGACCCTCTAATGGCCATGGGGTGGAGGGGAGGTCTTGAGAAAGCGTAAAGCAGCATTATGGTAAATTGTGCCTTACTGTATAACTGGCTAAATGAAATATGCCAGACATTTTGTGAAGTGGGAAACACAGCCCCAGCAGAGGGTTTGCTTGACTGCTCATAACATGTTCTCAACGTTTGAAATGTGCTTTAAAATAACTGTTGCACATTTTCAGTCTGCTCTGAAACTATGCACACACTACAGGAAACAACTGAAGTCTATCTAGGACCTCTCCAACTCCATAAGTCTATAAAGGTAAACTTGTATGGGGATGTCAATCATTGTTATTTTTTGTCAAGTATAGTTAATGATGTGGAGCGAAAGTGGGAAGCACAGAATGTTGTACATGAATATAAAACAAAACATGTTTCACTGGCTGCTAATAGCCATGAGACCTGGTATAGCCAACCAGGTTCTAATTGCAACTTGGCTATAAAATGGAACCGATATGCTGAATCATTTCATTTTTAAGTTCAAAGCACAGATACCGTGTATTACAGAGAGAGGTAGGAATTCTCAATGCAACAAAGTTTTGTAGTTCCTCTAATCAATAAATGTCTGATGCTGCCTGGCGCTTACCTTTGACTTTCTCATCCAATGAGTCTGGGAATAAAAGCCCTTCTATTTTGAGAAATTTGTTCATCTGCCATCTGTCACTTTCCTCTGCTGCAAATGGAGTTGGAGAAGACTCTCCTTCAGGAAGTATATCTTCCTTTGGTTTTTTTGACTTCATGGCTTCAGAAAGGTCATCATAGCTTGCAGAGAGGTCTGCATTTGGGCAGTTCTGCTCTGTATCTTCCTTGCTGAAGTAATATTTGAAATAGACGTGGGAGTTCTGCAGGTCAACTTGAGTGGTGCTCTGACAACCCTTGTTCAGGAACTGTAGTATTTTCTGAGCCAACTCTACTGAAACAGACATCTGGATCAGATCCTCTTCATTTAGTCTTGACAGCTTGAAATGCAGAGGGAATAAAAGCACAGAGTTCCTACTGCAGTTTATTACCAGGGTTATCTAGAACCACACCAAAAGCCCACAAAATCAGAAGACTGGGAGAATTCACCGATCCAGCTTTGAAACTTGACACTTGAGTCTAGAACACCTTACACCAGATGAGGCTGCTGTGCCATCTGTGATCATTCTTCCTCATTAGAAATCATCTGGCCAAAGTTATCTATGATTTGGTAATTTGGATGACTGTAGGAGTGGGCAACCTAATATCACCAGATGTTTTGAACTTCAATTCCTGTTATCCTCGATCAAGCTGTTAACCCCTGAACTAATGCAGTGTTCATAGAACTGCTTTGAAGGTGGAATGAAAACTGCAGCTTCAGAAAATTAAATATTGTATGCAAATAATATGGAGCTGTTGTCTTAAATGAGCTTCACTGACTCTGGATCTATCTGCATAGTTTGTTCTGGGGCTTATCTTTAATCTTAAAGATTTAGGGCCCAGTACCTATATTTCTGGTTACAGAGTGTAATCCGAGGCATTTGTGAGGATAAATGCTTTTCAGATATGATGCCTCTGACTTTGTAATATATTTTTTTACAAAGTTAGGGAATAATGCAGCCTAGACACTGCATGAGTTCTCACATCACACTAAGCAACTGGGAATGGTTAAATAATATAAAAGGAGCACTTTGGGGATTTAGGACATACAGTATCTGTCCTACTAAATAGTAACAGAAACAGAGAAACATTTGCTTATTCCTGCTTGAAATCCCTTTCTGATGAATTGATTATTCCCTGTTCTTTACCTTCTGATTCTGCTGGATGAAATGAACAACTTCTTGATGCTTCTGGAGTTCTAGCTTGTTAATGAAGAAAAGTAGCTCCCACCATTCAGCCTGACTTAGAGTCCCAAAGTCCTTATTCAAGTGATCCGTAAGGCATGGTAAAGAGTACAATCCTTTGAGTGGTTTGCGGTACCTTGTCTGGTTAACTGGAAACAGAGAAAACAACGACAGAGGCACTATATGGTTTCTTGGGAGACACTCATGTTAAATGGTGCCATCAAAGCAGAAATCTCATAATAGGACCTTCTGCCACATGTTAACAGGCAACTTAATTCTACAGCTACTGCAACTCAAACTCATACATGTCTACTCAAAAATAAGCCCCATTATATTCAATTTGATTTATTTCTACAAAAGTATAGGATTACTCCGTTAATGTACAATTAGAGGAGTAAATAAGGAAATAATGAAAAATGACCAACATAAAAAATTATTAAATATATCCATATTTTAATGATCAATCACCTAAATGAATTCAACTGAGCATACCTCATCCATATCCTGATTACAAAAAAAATCCAATATTAAATAGATCAAATGTGTGTATCCTAAACAGATTAAAAAGTGAACATATAAAAACACATACATTATTAAATAAGTTGATAATGAACTTTGTCTGCATTAGGCAAGTTCATTGGACTTAATACCTAAGTCCGAACTACTCCCCAAAGTTACTAATACTGCGCCATTAACCTTCTGATCAGTATTAAATTAAATTTATTTTGTCAGCTCAGACAAACAATATACATTTTCTCATCTCTGCTGGGAATGGAGGTTGGGAAGAGCATGGGACTAAGATTTCCTCACAGCTTCAGATAAAAGTGTGGAATTCCAAGGAAAAAAGGGAAAACCAGAAAGAAAAGCAAAATATTCTTTTGCTTCAGAAAGCCTGCTGTTTTGGGAAGAAACAGATAAACACTCTAGCCTAAGTGTCTAGTGTTAGAGCTTTAATTTATGACTTAGTGTGTTGGTGCTACGTTAAGACACATTGTTTTTATCTTTATATACTGTACAGGTAGTCTTCACTTACCGACCAGTCGCTTAAAGGCCATTTGAAGTTACAATGGTACCCCAAAAGTAGATTTCCAACTGGGGCCCGAAATTACAACCCTCCCAAGGCCTCCATGATCACGTGACCAGGATTCGGCCATCCCGGAAGCGGGGGCCATTTTGGGTCACATGACCACCCTTTGGTACCAGGAACAAAGATTCCAATAATCAACCAGTAATATTAGTTGAAAATAACAGTAATATTAACTGAAAATAATACTACTGTAGCCACAGAAGCATTTCCATAGTCATGTTTTGGTGGAAAACATGACCACCACACTCTCCCCCCACCCACCAGTACTGCAAAGTAACTCCTGGTTCACTTAACAACTGCGTCGTTCACTTAACAACCAAAGGAAACCACAAGCCCCAATCTTGAATCATTTAATGACTGCTGTGACTCGCTTAACAACTGTGGTAAAAAAGGTCGTAAAACGAGTCTGGACTCACTTAACAACCGTTATGACTTACAACTGAAAATCTGGGCTCAATTGTGGTTTTTACGTGAAGACTACCTGTATAAAATTGAAAATTCTGTTTAAAAGATTCTGTTTTGCTCTTCTTCATTTCTTTTGAGTTTGGTCTGTTTCCTAAGGAATGGCTGAAATCTTCTCATCATACACCTCCAAGCATCATGTCCAGATGGCTGTGATGGGGAAATTGTTCCATTTTTAAAAAATACTTTTTACCTGGCAGAAAGGCAACGCAGAGTGTGAAAGCCCTATCCCTCACACACACTACAATGAGGTGTGTGAATGCCAGGTAAAGTGTCCCCTGGAAGACAGGAAATGGCAGCGGAAATGAGCTGCTACTCCGAAGCAGAAGGTGGGGCCAGGAAGGGACAATCCAGAAGGGTACAAGGAAAGGAGGTTTGAGACCTCCAGTTTTCTACCTTAGGGTAGAACTGAATGCTTTAATGTAAGCACATAACACACATTTTTTGCAAAGTCTGGATAAGCTGAGTGTCACGAATGGCCCCTGCCACGGAGCCATTCGTGACATGATGCCAGACAGGGAGCGCAGGCAGACGTGCAGGAAAGAGACAGCCAATGTGGATTCAGCACCACGCACACCGGACAGGGTACTCAGCACAAAAGAGGCGCGAAACAAAAGTAGGCAGTGGCTTACACAGACTGGTTGAAAAAAAGGGGGGGGGAAGACATGTACTTAAATTGGAACTTGTGGAAATGTAGTCACTTGAATCTATAAAGTATATGGCTCACAAACTGCAATAAAGATTCCTTTCGATTCCAATGTGTTTTGTGTGAGGAGTACAGATTGCTAGCTCAGGATCGTCACACTGAGTCAGCAGTATTGCATTCATACTACAGGACGCTTGGACTCAAACACTTAAGTGTATCCCTTCAGAGTTGAAAACAGCTTTGAATCTAAGGCAGAGCTTTCCAAACTGTGTGTCGCGACACAAAAGTGTGTCGCCACACATAGTCTGGTGTGTCGCCACACAACACGGAAGCGCTGATCATCATCAGAGCTTCCGGGTTTTCCCGCGGCGACACACCAACTGCAGCGTGCAAAACCCGAAAGCGCAGCAGCGCTTCCGGGGTTTTGCGTGCTGCCGCACTTCCGGGTTTTCCCGCGGCGACACACCAACGCCGGTTGGTGTGTCGCCGCGGGAAAAACTTTGGAAAGCCCTGATCTAAGGCTTTAGTAATTCAGCCCCAATGAAATCATCCCTGATGCTACAGAACTCAGGGCTGCTTCCCATAACATTTTAGTATACCAGCCCAGGAATCAGAATTATATAAACCCTGTATCAGTTGCAAACTTTATCCAAGTGCTATATGCAAAAAGGGAAGAAAGGGAAGAACCTACAGTTTAAGCACAATTTAGAATAGAATAGAATACTTTATTGGCCAAGTATGACTAAACATACAAGGAATTTGACTTCGGTGCAAGAGCTCTCAGTGTATTTACCTAACATCAAAAAAAAAAACAATAATAGATTATACAATCAAGAAAAGAAAAATTAAAGAAAAAATAATACTACAGCTATTTAACTAACACATACTCATATTTAAGGGACAATAATACTGCATCTGTTATCTAGCATATGTTCACATATAACAGAGCATTACCGGTCACGTCTTAGCAGTCATGCCTTATCATACATCATCAATCATTTTCTCATGCTACATTAATTAAAAGTTCAACAGAGCAATGGCATACATTATCAATCATTATATCATGCTGCAATTTGACAGTTAAGTATATTCCCCACATCCCATCCCATCCCAAGCAGCATCTCTCTATATCTGATTCTTATGAGTCCCATCCAATAACAAGGGTTCTGAATGCCTTGAGTTTGTGAGAAGAGGTTTGCTGAAGGGCCAAGACTGATCGTAGCCAAATTCTTAGCTTCTTCCTCACCTTCAAATATATCGGCTGTGCACTTCCACCTGCTCAGAATTAGGCAAGAGAAGTACAGGGACACAGGAAGCCTATCTAATTCAATAGGTCTTACTTGAACTGGCAGCAGCTCTTCAGGACTTAAAGTACAGAAAACTCTGCCCTATCACCTGTAACCTGCCCCTTTTTAATTGGCGCATATATACTGAACCTGGCACTTGCTGCATGCAAAACACTAAACCGTGACGCCTCCCAATCACAGAGGGCTGACAAAAAACATTATTTCAGCATTTCATCTGCTTAAACAGCAAGGTAAGAGCTGAGAAAACTGAAATCAGCCTACAGGCTTGGCATAAACAGCAAAACTGAAGCTCCGAAGCAGAGAACACCCCCAAAGCCTGGCAACTTAGTGGAAGTGCATCTAAAAGCCCAGCAGGATCTTACCTGTGTTTTGTCTCAGAAGCTCTCTAAGACTTGGTACCTTTTCCTGGGCTTTCTTTGCATTTCTTGATGAACCCACAATCTCAATCATGTGCCAATGCACCCAGTATGTACTGCCCAGAGACTCCCAATAAACCTGGAAAATTATAGAGGTGTAAGGGGACATGAATCTGGAAATTACTGCATTGTTTTCAAGATGCTTACAGATCACTTGCCTTATGATCTGGTCTAGAATCATGAACCCCACAACACACAGAAATTCTTCTCCTGTAAACAAGAGCCAATGATTTGACTTAAAATGCTGTGTATACCAAGTATCAACCAAGCCACAAGCCTTCTCTGGATATAAATGTAATTCTCGTGCCAATCTAGGAAGCACAATAGTTTGAGAAACTCAATAGGATTCTTAAAAATCAAATCTTAGCATCACTCCTTCACTATCATATCACCACCAGGATGTCCCTACCCTGCTCACACTCAGTAGTACCTTCACAGGTGGTGTGCCATTATTGCTCCGAAGAAACTCGCCCTCGTCTCCTGCACCAACTTTCTGATAGTCCTCCAGCATACGCACATGCATGCCACGTGCCAACTTCTCTCGCACATATTCCACGTAGCTGTTGCGACTAGGAAAGGCTGAGCGCAACTTGAAAGCACCATTTTCTTTCTGGGGCAGCTCTGCAGCTGATGGGATGGTGACGCAGGCCGGCATTTGGGGCTGGAAGATTGACTGAAGTTGCTGTTTCTTTTGTCTGAGTGAGCGAAGCTCTTGGTTCTGATTCCATCCCATAACCTGGATCAACTCTGAAATGAGGTGGGCCATAGCCATGCTGAAGTCAAATTCACATTGCATTCTTTTCTTTCTCTTGGAATCTGCACTGGAGGGCATGAAATGCTCCTTCTCCTCTCCACACTCTGTGATGTTGTTGAGTTTGTCCATGAGAGAGGTAGCACATAAATAACGCTTTACTAGAGAAAACAGCAGTTTCCCTGGAATCTGAAACAGGGAAGAAGACCATATCCGTTGCCAATAATTGGCTATTCCCTCAAGGCAGCATAGCTTATAGCTCTCCCCATAAAAACTCTCACCTTTCAAAATGTATCTGATATACTCCTGAATTCTGGTGGCTTTCCTATCAAATGTCATCATGGCTTGTACAGTCTTTTCACCCCTCCATTTATTATCTTTGCTCACTACAATTTAGGGACAACACATAGGATATAGTGAAATCCTGAACTGTTCTCCTTTTAGTACTCCAGCTGCAGCTATCTGACATCAACAAGGTGCTAGCAGCAGAAAGAAGTGCCAGCCATTTAAAATTGTGTCATTTCTTAATGCAAAACTGAGTTAGTTAGCACATTAAGCTTGCCAATGGAAAGGCAAGATACGCACAGCTTCTAAACTTATCCCCAGCTGCTGATGATTACATTCTCTCAGTGTCTTCACAACTGACTCAGAATTCTTTATAATTCAGGTTTTATTTATTTATTATTTAAATTTATATGACCGCCCATCTCCCCCAAGGGGGGACTTAAATTTAAATTGAAAACGCCTCATCAATAAAGAAGGTCACACTCCTTTGCTAAAATCTTTTGTCAGTCAGTACCTGAGGAAGAGGAATCCCTTCAAAGGATATGCAATGCTCTTCAGAGGATGTTGTTTCTGCAAACAGCTCAAGAAGGGGATAGCGACTGTCAAAGTCCATGTGCTGTTCAATACCATCCTGCTGGCTCAGGGATAGGAGAACATGAGCTCTGCTTCCTAAAAACAGAAAAACTGATATTGTTCTTTCCTTACACTTTTCCCCAACAGTTTTAAGAATCTAATCCCACAGCAAGATGGAAGCCACTTTCTTTTTAACTCACAAGGAGGTATCAGTTAATCTATGAACAAAGCCTCACACTACAAACAAATTTAAACAGAATGACCTGCAAGTTAGGAACACTGGAGATATTGGTCAGCACCTCAATCACTGCCATTTCCTTATCAGCACACAGCTTTGGTAATTCTGTTCAAGCAATGGAGACACTTTTATCTGCACCTTCTATAAAATCCATATCAGGGATATGAACAATTAATGTTGTTGACTCGGTAACTCCTTGGGAAGATGCTTCTGACCAAGTTGACTGCACAGAGACCTAGTAGTCTTGTACCCAAGACTACTAGTAGTCTTGCACAGTTCCCATGCCCCAGTAAAACAGCAGCTCAGCTTGTTCTATAAGAAATACAGAGCAAGGGTGAACCACTATTTTCACTGGGGCATGGGAAACACTAATTCAGAAATGCTAAAGTCCCCCCCTCCCCTCCCTTCCTCAGGAGTCCAAGCATTTCAAGCACCATTTTAGCACTTAGAAACCTGCCCAAACCTAAAAATAATCTACAGCCATGGCAAACGGGCAATCCTTTATATCAAAACAGAAGTGTACAATTTACTGAATGGTTTAAAAAAGACAAAGACATTGTGATGTTTTTCCCCATATATGAGGAAATTTGTAACATTTATAAACTTATACTTGCAATGTGTTTATAACAATTAAGAACGTTTTACTTGCTCTGAACCAAACAGAAGCAGTTTTTTTAAAAAAATTAAACTTCGTAGAATTTGAATCTGAATTGATTACCAACTTTTATTTCATAAACATATCATATCTGAAAACTTTGGCGTATGTTCATCAACTATAAATTAACTTTTAATAGACAACAGTTACTCAACATTTGCCCCAATGGCTCAATCACCTCTTTGAGGTATTCATCAACATCTAACCAGGCAAGATTTCTGATTCTATTAAGGATGGGAGTGGAGGTCTATTCAAATCACTAAGAACAATGGGTTAGCACTGACTTAGGAAACTTTCTGTATTCCTGAATGTGACTTTCAGTTAAGCATATCTACTTGTAATACCTCAGGCAGGAATTTTATATTAGTTGTGGGCATCTCCTAAGAAGCTCTCAAACTCATACCTGCATCATGACAAGCCAAAGCTCTCAGCATCTTCCCAGCACTGCAACGGATGTGTTTCTCCTCATTACACAGCATCTTCATTAGTAGAGTAAGGGCCCCCGTCTCCTTGAAGATGGTCATCAATGAGCCAATACTGGCATAGGCACTGAGTATATGGATGGTGTTCAGTATGGATGGCTGTGGAACAGGGGTGCTTTCTAGTTGCCAAGAAGCTCGCTGCACCAGGTTCCTGACATCAGCTTTCATCTCCACAAGAGAGGCTTCATCCAAAGTGTCTTCAGGAGGGAATACGTTACACACATTCTGTTCCACCAGTTGATCCTTGGGCTTCCTCTTGCCTAGCAATGCTGGACAGTTGGCATATATATCCTTTGCAGACATCCACATCAAGATGGTCTGCTTTTTGCCCTCAGCCGAAGAGGATTCAACAGTGTTTCCTTTACCATTATCCAAGCTGAGGATGTTCCAGCGGATCAAGTATTCAGTACGGCCATTGTGACCACAGCGCTGCCGAATTAACTCCTCAGGACAGGCCTGAAGTTTGGGTCCAAGATGCACTAGCATATCCCCATTTTGCCTTTTAATCCCCATGACAGGGAACGAATCTGCTGGTATGGTAAAAGGCAGGTTATGTCATGAAGGAAAACCAAAGAGACTTTCAGTCTAAGAGCCCTCAGGAGAAAAATGCAGGAACGCCTGTTTTGGGATAACTACAGATTGCTATAAGAAAACTTCCCCAGCAAAGGGAAGGTTCATCAAGTTTGACAAACAGTAATAATCTCTGCTGGAATCAGGACTGACTTATCCATTAGGTACAATAGGCACAGTGCCTAGGGCCACAAAAAGGTTTGTTTTTTATCGTAAAGAATAAAAATGAAGTAGAATTTATTTTCATGCTTTTTAATTAATAACAGGCAAGGCATACACACAATTTGAACAACAAACCAATCTTCTATAGGTATAGCATGAATGGTAAAATGTAGTAACTTCGATGAAACACAACAGACATAATTAATTGGCAACAACTGATTATTATTACAAGCTAATACTGTACATATATTATTTACTATTCCCTACTTCTCTGTAAAAACATGAAGAAAATATTGAAAATCATATGAAACATAATTTTTAATACAATTGTTTTTATGGAGGGAGGGGCCACAAAAGCAAAAATTGCCTAGGGTCCATAAAAGTCATAATGCGACACTGGCTGGAACCACATTCCAGCATGTGCTAACTTAGCTCACATAGCTTTTATTATTAGCTGTCCGTTTTAAAAAACTTCTGCAGGGTTATCTGTAGCTTGAATCATGTCAACTGGATTTCTATTTTCTCAGTGGAAACGTTTCGCTCCTTATCCAAGGAGCTTCTTCAGTCTGAGCAAAGTTAGTAAGGGAATCCTTAAATATGTTACTAGGTGGCTGTGTGACCTTACACCTGGGGCTAGGTCATGGTTATTTTGAGATGTTATTTCTAAGTCCCTTTATCATCTAAAGGAGGATTGTTAAGATCACCATGCTGCTGTTGAGCTTGCGAAATGGTCTTAATCTTCCTAGGCACAGAATTGCTTGGCGGTCTTTTTTTTTTAATGGATCAGTAAGTCTAAGTAGAGTTTTCAGATCAAGTTGAGATTGGATCTACACAGCAGCCATTCAAATGGTTGCAATTTCAATAATATATAGTTGCAAGATAAATTATTCAACCCCCACTGCAAATCAGGTTTATTGTCAAAATTTACAGACTTTCAGATGTTTGCAATGAACAAATCAAACAAAAGCAATTGAAATAGCTCAATACAACAAATGCTTCAAGGGGTGTCCCCAAATTCAACTGAAAATGCAACTTATAATGACTTCTTCAGTCTCAAAATTATTCAATCCCCTGAATACAATCCGTCACAACACATACAGTATGCAAAGCAGGTGTTGTCTCAAGCACACCTGATTCAACTAGTCAAGGGCTTCAATAGTTGCACCAGGTGTGCTTGAGCTGGAACACATGAAATGCCTGAACTGGCTAGGGGTTTGTTGAGTGTCACATTTGACTGCATGTTAGAAATATGGCTAAGTCAAAAGAATGGTCCAAAAAGGTAAGAGAAGAGATCATTGCCCTTCACAAACAAGGAACAGGATACAAAAAGATAGCAAAGGCACTGAATGTTCCTAGAGACACCGTTGGAAGCATAGGTTGCAAGTTCAAAGTTAAAGGAACAGTGGTTACACTACCTGGACAGGGCAGAGAAAGGAAGCTGTCAATGGCTGCAACCAGATTTCTGAGAAGGCAGGTTGAGAGAAACCCTCGAGTGACTGCAAAAGACCTGCAGCAAGACTTGGTGGCAACAGGCACTGAGGTTTCAGTGAGCACAGTAAGGCACGTACTAAACACAGAAGGTGTCCATGCCACAACTCCAAGACGTACACCACTACTGACCCAAAAGCACAAGAAAAGTCAGCTCCAATATGCTCACAATCATATAAATAAGCCACAGAAGTTTTGGGATTCTGTTCTGTGGAGCGATGAAACAAAACTGGAACTTTTCTGCCCGATGGATCAGCAGTATGTCTGGAGGAAGAAGAACAAAGCATACGCTGAAAAGAACACTCTGCCTATAGTTAAGCATGGTGGTGGCTCGGTGATGCTCTGGGGCTGCTTTGCATCCTCTGGAACTGGAAACCTGCAGCGTGTGGAAGGCAAGATGGATTCATTGAAGTATCAGGAAATCCTAGGAGAAAACGTCATGCTGTCTGGAAGGAAGCTGAAGCTTGGGCGTCATTGGACCTTCCAGCAAGACAATGAACCCAAGCATACCTCAAATTCCACTAAGGCTTGGATGCAGAAGTAGTCCTGGAAGATTCTACAGTGGCCATCACAGTCACCTGACTTGAACCCCATAGAAAATCTCTGGTGGGATTTGAAGAAGGCGGTTGCAGCACGCAAACCCAAAAATATTACTGAATTGGTGGCCATTGATCATGAGGAATGGGCTAGGATTCCTCAGGAGTGCTGCCAGAAGCTGGTGTCTGGCTATGCATCTCGTTTGCAGCAGAACAGCAAAAGGGTGCTCTACTGAGTACTGAAGATGCTTGCCATGAAGGGGTTGAATAATTTTGAGACTGGAGAAGTCATTATCAGTTGCATTTCCAGTTGAATTTGGGGACACCACTTGAAGCATTCGTTGTGTTGAGCTATTTCAATTGCTTTTGTTTGATTTGTTCATTGCAACAGCTGAAAGTCTGTAAATTTTGACAATAAACCTCATTTGCAATGGGGGTTGAATAATTTCAATTGTACTGTAACTGTAGATAAATCAGAAGCTGGTTGACAGGATTTGAACAGTGTATTTCAATTCTGTCTTTCAAGTAGAATCGAATGTTATTAGATCTTAATCAAGAAATCAGCCAATTCAAAAACCAAATTCAGCTTTTTGATGGGCAATTCAGTGAGAAATTACGATGAGGTAAGAGTTCACAAGTGTGAGAGTCTGGAGCTGAGCTGGCATGGAACTTTGTTTTTAGTGCGGTTTTTCAAACTTCTTGTTTTTAGAAAACATTTTGTCAACCTTCCTACATTCTGCTATGGGTGCAGAGGATTCTGGAGTTGTTGCAGTGTGCTGTCCAACCTATTAGTGATCAAGACCCTGATATGGGTGATACACAAGCCTGAAATAATATTAGCACCATTTTTAATGTTGTTTAAAACAGACGACGTAAAAGGATGCCCAAATACAAGGTAAAAGCTTGGTATTCTCTTTAACAATGCAGAAGAGAGGACTCTGACAGAAAACAGCTTTCTTTACAGTACCCCTAGATGACAGATTCTCTTTTACAGTACAACCAACATTTATAAGTAACTATGCATCTGGATACCAAAAGGACAAGCTAAAAGAATGGACACACACAGCCAAAAAAAGAGCACCTTCAGTATCAATAGCTGTAGCTCTGCTGCGTCTAAAAGACGATAAAATTTATTTTTTCTTTATAAAACCTGATTGGAAAAATTATGATGTGCACTTTAAGATGACCAACAAACACACAGCATTTCTTCTAAGGTTCAGCAACTAATATTGATGCAATTCATACAATCCCGATATCTAATTTTAACCAGAAAGGGCAGTCTGTGAAAATTTATGGGCACTTCACATTATCTGATACTATGCAAAATACTATTTAGAGCCTTTCCCGGTTTAGTCCTGCCCAGGCTCGTGGGACTGTCATTTCCATCACCCATGCTGGGATATGTTGTAGAGGACACCACAAAGTCTAGTCCCAGGACAGCTTCTAGTTAAAAAGCATGAAAATGTGTAATTTCCTGAGCGGTAATCTTATTTATCTGTGCAGCATTAACATGTTTTTTACATGGTAAGATTCTGGGGACCAGCAATTCTTAAGGCTGAGTTCACACAACATGGTAGCCTATGCTAAAATAATGTTGGGTGGTTCAACAGCTCCGCATGCAGGTGGTCGGGTTGCCTGGTCTGATGCCAAGGGCACTCCCAAGCATCCAGGGCGCCAGATACGTTTCTTTCAGTTGGGGCTGAATATAAGGGGGAAGGAGCATCGCTACTGCTCGCCCTGTTTCCTCTTGATAACTTCCCGCCACCCCTGATTTATTTTTTCCTTGCTCAAGGCGCCGACCGCCTCGCGCCCAAGCAGCCTCGCCCGGCGGCCCCGCAGAACTGCGCTCCGGCCAAGGCCAGGTTCGAGCCTATCGGCAGCAGAGAAAAGCGAGCTTGGGGGCGGAGCTTAGGGGCGCGTCCTTCCTGGAACGAAGAAGGGAACCCGCGGGATTCTCTTCCACTGGAAACGGGAGGTATCCGCGCAATAGCAGGGCCTCAAAGCCTCGGGATTAAGCCTACCTTATACGCGGCTCCAAAACTTAGTAGTAAAAACAACAAACCGTCGGCAAACCTTGCTTTGCAACTCCCACTTATTTATCCAGTACAGTCGCTGCCTCATCTCTTCCGCTTGTTCTGCGCATGTTTCTTACTACGGAAACAGTTACGGGTCCTCCGATAGGACACAGTTATTCTCTAATCGCTTTTGAAGGTGGGTGGTTGAACCCAGGCTCTTGGAAAGAGATTAAGGGGAGAATGCTGCCGTATTCTTCTTTAGGAACGAGCGTCAAGTACTTTCTAGGAGTGTGAGATCAGTTTCTTCCCGGTTATGCATCTTTTTATCACATTAGGTTTTGTGGATCATAGTTCATTTTACCAGATGCGTGGCATGAGCATAATCCTGAAAGGACTATATATGCAGCTGTTGTGAGGAAGGTCGAATAGTGAAAGGAGGACTAAGAGACAGATTACATAGCATTAGCAACCATTAAGTAAGCAGTGAAGTCTAGATAAATTCTCCCTTTGTGTCACACTCTGTTCCTGGTGATTTTGTGGACATATCTATGGAGGTGGGTTGCCACTGCCTTTTTCTGGGATGCTTTTTGACATTCCATTCTAGACCTGATATTTCCTGGTGGTTTCCCATCAAATACAAATCAGATCTAACCCTGCTTATTTTGGAAATCGGCCACTATCAGCTAGGACATAGCTTTCCAAACTGTGTGTCACAACACTTTAGTGTGTTGCAACACACAGCTTAGTGTGTCGCGAAGCGGCGGCAGGGGTGTGCATGGTGATGGTGTGCGGCGGCAGCGACGATGGCAGCAGTGCGCTATCAGCACTTCTGCATTTTAGCGAGGCCGCTGCCGTGCACGCCACCGCCGTGCACACCCCCACCCCTGCGCCGTTGGTGGGTCGCCAACGGCTGCAGTTTGGAAAGCACTGAGCTAGGAGCTGCCACCTAGCTGTGCTACAAAATGATTGTTTGCTGTAATTATTGAAACACTTGAACTTTGCATCCAGCACTCATTTCAAAAACTTACAAAACAGTCACTCAAGCACTACATCATTACAAACACAAGGCAGGAATATGGTACAGTACATACTGAGACATCTCTTATGCACTTGAGAGTTGAAATCAGGCTGTTCTGGGATGATGGGAGGCTGCTCGCAGATGATGGGGCTTGTGGTTTAACACATCTGGAGGGTACCAGTTTCAGGAAACTGCTCTACACCATACTATAGTATATTAATGCATTATGGAGATGTCACCACTGACTAATCTAAACATTACAGTGTTGGTAATACTGTACAAGTACAGAAGGCCAGCTGGAAATCTAAATGGACTCTAGAAATAGTATCCTCTATTGGTCCTTTTCCAGTGGTGGGCTCTGATGTACTTACCTACTAATGGCAGCAAACAATACACCGCAGAATCTAACTATCGTTTTAAATTTCCAACAATGCTCTGGAACAGCTTTTCCCAACCAAGTGCCCTTCTAACTAGTTGGATTACAACTCCCAGGACACGCTGGCAGGAAACAATGGACATCCATTCAGTTAAAGAACATCAGAGTCATTGAGAGTTGGGTAGGATACAACTTTAATAAATTATTATTAGGTTGAGGAAAACTGTTCTGAGGAAGCATTATATGGGGGATGTTGTGGGAAATTAAGGGGACATTCAGAATAAACAAGTTTATTGGGGGCATTAGCAGCTCTCCAAAAACTCCACATACAAATACTGGCTCACACACAGTAAGTTATTTTTAATTCTTAATTTACAAAATGAGAAATGCAAGTGCCTACCATTCTCATTTTCTGTTCTGGAAATGCTACCACGTAATTCTAGATTAAAAGAAACTATTGAGAAGGTTCAGGTTGCAGTAGGAAGCATTATTTCAGAAGCGTTAAGTCCACTAGCCAATTGGGGAGAGTAATTGTTTATATAAAATATACTTGCTGTTGTATCTGTATTTATTCAAACTATTGAGAGTTATTTTCTTTGTAAATTTGACAACTTGTACCCAGTTTAATGGGAAGGTACAAAAAGCCATAAAACAGCAGAACCATTTTTTTCTAAAATGGGCAAGATACTCTTTTCTCTGTAGAAGTAGAGTTAAATTGTTTCTCAATAATTGGAAAGGATTAACTCTTTAGTATCACATTAATATAGACAGTAGTCCCATAATCAAATTGAAAGAGTTTGAATTCCCCTGAAATTATGTTAGACATCAGACTAAGGTACATGTTAATTAACAATTTGTTCCTAGAGAGCTAGGCAAGTCTAAAAACAATTTAAAAGCCTTAAGCTCACTAATTCTACATAGGGTTGGACTGTAACTGTACCAGCCTCATACCCAAGTAAGCCGTTTTCTCAAGGAATTTAACTGATACCAAAAGGGGGGGGGGAGGAAAAGAGTAGCTTAGACAAGTTTGCAGGTGAGAATAGACTTTATTTAACAGAATTCTAGAGAACTACTGACTAGTGTCAGCCCTGTGCAGCTGGCACTGGCAGGTTCACATAACTTTTCATCGCTGGGAGGGGCTTGATCTTGCGTCCAGCCCATCCCCCTTTGCGCTGCCATAAACCACTATTTGGCCGTTTTCCTAGCCACCGGTTCCGACCAGCTTTCCCAAGATTCCGTTGGTTGTGCTCAACATTAGAAACACGGCCCACTGTAGCCATGCACGTTTCCAGCACCTGTAAGAGTAAAGGAGGAAGCAGAATATTCCAGATATTTGTAGGCACCAGACAAATTATTCTATTCTTTGTGCTTTCAATAGCTTTTAAATGTTCAGGATCATAGGAGAGAGAGGAAGTTCATCTTGAGGCCCACTTCAGCTGAACTATCCCCTTCTACCCCACAGCCATTTTTTTTAGATTTTTTATCCCACCTTTATTATTGTTTTGTAAATAACTCAAGGCAGCAAACATACCCAATACTCTTTCCTCCTCCTATTTTCCCCACAACAACAACCCTGTAAGGTGAGCTGGGCTGAGAGTGTGTGACTGGCCCAAACTCATCCAGCCGGCTTTCATGCTTAAGGCAGGACTAGATCTCAGTTTCCTGGATTCTAGTCTGGTGCCTTAACCAGTAGACCAAATATCCTCCCTGTGAGAAGAAACCTGGTAACTTGTTATACAGTTGCAATAGAAATTATTC
This sequence comes from Charina bottae, assembly GCA_023362775.1. Taxonomy (NCBI): domain Eukaryota; kingdom Metazoa; phylum Chordata; class Lepidosauria; order Squamata; family Charinaidae; genus Charina; species Charina bottae. The sequence goes on along the minus strand of JALMGJ010000001.1, from coordinate 72,539,100 downwards.
AACCCCCATTGCAAATCAGGTTTATGGTCAAAATTTACAGACTTTCAGCTGTTTGCAATGAACAAATAGGACAAAAGCAATTGAAATAGCTCAACACAACAAATGCTTCAAGTGGTGTCCCCAAATTCAACTGAAAATGCAACTTATAATGACTTCTCCAGTCTCAGAATTATTCAATCCCTTCATGGCAAGCATCTTCAGTACTTAGTAGAGCACCCTTTTGCTGCTGCACGTCTTTTGCAGTCACTCAAGGGTTTCTCTCAACCTGCCTTCTCAGAAATCTGGTTGCAGCCATCAACAGCTTCCTTTTTCTGCCCTGTCCAGGTAGTGTAACCACTGTTCCTTTAACTTTGAACGTGCAAACTATGCTTCCAACGGTGTCTCTAGGTACATTCAGTGCCTTCGCTATCTTTTTGTATCCTGTTCCTTGTTTGTGAAGGGCGATGATCTCTTCTCTTACCTTTTTGGACCATTCTTTTGACTTAGCCATATTTCTAACATGCAGTCAAACGTAACACTCAACAAACCCCTAGCCCAGAGCTTTCCAAACTTTTCATGTTGGCGACACACACCAATGGCGGTGGCACGGCCTGCGGTGTCCTGGTGTGTCGCACGAAAACCCGGAAGCGCTGATGGGGAGAACCGGAAGAAGCAGCACCCCCGCCAATCAGCGGCAGTGGCGCTTCTTCCGGTTCCCCCCATCAGCGCTTCTGGGTTTTCGCACAACATACACTTTGGAAAGCTATGCCCTAGCCAGTTCAGGTATTTCATGTGTTCCAGTTCAAGCAAACCTAGTGCAACTAATGAAACCCTTGATTAGTTGCATCAGATGTGCTTGAGACAACAGCTGTGTGCTGTTGTGACGGATTCTATTCAGGGGGTTGAATAATTTTGAGACTGGAGAAGTCATTATCAGTTGCATTTTCAGTTGAATTGGGGGACACCACTTGAAGCATTTGTTGTGTTGAGCTATTTCAATTGCTTTTGTTTGATTTGTTCATTGCAAACAGCTGAAAGTCTGTAAATTTTGACAATAAACCTGATTTGCAATGGGGGTTGAATAATTTCGATTGCAACTGTATGTATAATCATATCATCATTCTCTTGAGTTTTAAAGGCTAATTCTGAACAATTTGATTCAACACAAAAATATTCACTTGATGACTGCACATAAATTTCCTCACTAGCAGTATCTGCAATGGGGCAAGGGAGGCAGAGTGATACAGGCAGCATTGCAGGATCACAACACAAGCCCTGCCCCTTTTCTACATGTGTTGCAATGTCAGGCACACTCCCAAAAGAGGCACAGCTTGCAGGGTACAACTGTTTTTGTCATTCTGATGAAAAGCCTGCAGATGATGCTGTTCCCCATCAAGACAACTCTCAGGTGTCAAAGGAAGGTTAGCATTCTATCTTCACTAATACTCCCAAACCCTAAAGGGCTTACCTGCATTTGCCTCTTGGAGGGCAACTGTATAATGGCTGTTCCATTCACTTTCCTTAGAATTACACCACAGGTGCCTAAAACAGTAGAATGTGTCAGCAGGACTGCAATGTTCTGACTGAACACCACACTGAATGAGACCAGCAGAGAAACCACCTGACCACAGTCTTTATTACAATAGAAACATAAATCTAGGATCTGCTGCAGGCCAGTTTTGCATAAAGTGATATCCTAAAGCTGCATTGGCAGCCACCACACAAAGTTAGTATCTGACTTTGGGTTTGAGGTTGGAATCATTACTTAATCACTGGTATCCACTGTGTTGAATATGAATACATTTGGGTGATAGTCTGAAACTAGACTGAACACAGCACCAAATTAATGTTCTTGCTGCATGCAGTTAACCTCTATTAAATACCATCTCTTGGCTTCCAGCATTACCATCAGCATAGATTTGCAATCTGAAACAAATTCTGAAGATCTTGTTCTACAACACCTAATGTTGAACACATTTGACCCTCTTTTTAATTGACATAATTAGAATGACGGCTAAGAGTGCTGATTGTAACTTACTCTGGTGACTGTGTGAAGATTCCAAATTAATTGAAGAAAAAGATTTAGGAAGGATTCAGGCCGATCTGCTGACAAAGAGTTTCTCCTGTCTCACTCTGGAATATGTGGTATTTTTTATTAGCTTAACTTAGCTTGGATGCCTAAGAGTTAAGTGTGGTTAAAGGAACTTTGACTACCCTAGGTTACATTTCACCATCTAGCACCCACACAGATACAGTTTTGTTTGTTTTCTTTCAAGGCTGACTGCTCAACTCCCAACACGGTAAGAATAACTCTTATCTAAACATAAATTGCTAAGTAGGGAGAATAATATATCTCTGAAAACACTTTTAGTATTCTGAATGTAGGTTTTAAAAGCAATATACAAATACTAATTGTATTAAATGACCTTCAAAAGGTAAAGGTTCCCCCCGCACGTTTGTGCAGTCGTGTCCGACTCTAGGGGCCGGTGTTCATCTCCGTTTGTTAGCCGAAGAGCCAGCGTTGTCCAAAGATGCTTCCACGGCCATGTGGCCGGCATGATGCATGCGGAACGCTGTTACCTACCCACCGAAGTGGTACCTATTAATCTACTTGCATTTGCATGCTTTCAAATTGCTAGGTTGGCAAGAGCTGGGGCTACTGCGGGAGCTCACTCCGTCACGCGGGGCTAGGGATTCGAACCTCCGAACTTGCGATCTTCCGATCGACAAGCCTGGCGTCTTACCTGCTGAGCCACCACGCCCCTTCACCACGACCTTCAGAACACCCCTCTAAAAAGAAGTCGAGGGAAGGACACGTTGTATGCAACTTTGGGAAGCAGACTTAAATCACAAAATGTCAACAGTTTTGGTAAACTGGACTGGGAAGAAGCCAAAAACTCCCAAACTGCTTTGATTCTGACTGCCCAGATTTGCTTTGTCCTTCCAAGCTGTTTCTGGCCTCCATTGGATCCTGACCTGCTGCTCGGATGTACTGTGCTCCTTTCCCAGGATGACTCTCCAAGTTATTTATTAGGGTTCCAAGTGGTAGAGCTCCAACTGGATATGCATCCCCATCATTAGCAGAGACTGAAAGACAAAAAATAAGGGCATTGAATAACAACAACTAATCATGGGGGAAGGCTAGAAAAAAAGTAGTATACCAGGGAAAATAAACAAAAACTCTGCAAAATATTGAAAGGAGGAAATGGACTTAGCTCCCATGCAGGAGCCAAAAAACTTTCATGCACATTTTGAAGAAGAGATGTATATTTTAGGCCCAAATGGACAATCCAGACTAAGAATTAGATAGCTCACTTGATTTTTAAAAAGGGTCATATTTAATACTTCCCAATTGAAAATGTCTGCTTTGGTCTACAGTGGAGTCCTTGGTGCTCTCTGAGCTTGGTTGTTTGTTTGCAGACATTTCATCACCCAACTAGGGAGCATCACTAGTGCAAGTGAATGTGTGGTTTGCTTCCTGTTCACATACAGTAGCTTGCTGTGCCAATTTTGGTGGGGGTGTGGTTTTCTCACAGAACACACAGAGATGCTTACAACCACCATCAAGACTACATCTCTAAGATAAGCTGAAAAAAGGAAAACAAAACTCCAAACCAAACTGCTCAAGCTAAACCTCAGAAGCAAAGAGGTACCTGAACCTGAATGGGTAGTTAACATATCCAGCCACTCACTGTCGGCCACAGTACACAATATCCTCCAGAAAGGTCTCAACTATAAGATAGAGGATGCTAATCAGTTAAATTCTTTTCAGCCTTGGAAGCAGCATTTAAAACCACAGAATTTGCCACAGAGACTCAAGAAAACATAAGGCAGACATCATACCACAGACCAGAAGAACACAGAAACAGAACCAATTCAAAGCAGAGGACAGAGCAGCCCTCAAAAACCTAAAGAATGACCAAACCATCACTATCCTCCCAGCAGACAAAGGCTGTACCATGGTTATCATGGACAGAATACAATACATACAGAAAGCCAAAGAGCTACTGGAGGACAAAGAAAACTACATCCCAGTAAAGGTAAAGGTTCCCCCCGCACATTTGTGCAGTCGTGTCCGACTGTAGAGGCCGGTGCTCATCTCCGTTTGTTAGCCGAAGAGCCAGCGTTGTCCGAAGACGCTTCCACGGTCATGTGGCCGGCATGACACACATGGAACGCTGTTACCTGTGGCTCAGCGGGTAAGACGCCAGGCTTGTCAATCGGAAGATCACAAGTTCGAATCCCTACTCCCGCGTGATGGAGTGAGCTCGCGCACTAGCCCCAGCTCTTACCAACCTAGCAATTCAAAAGCATGCAAATGCAAGTAAATTAATAGGTACCACATCCCAGTAAACACCAACCCAATGCAGAAACTGAACAACCAGATCAAGAGAACCCTCTACGACCTAACCAAGAAAGGTCAAATCACAAAAGAAGAACAGTGGCAGGTGAAAAGCAGTGGACCCATCCTCCCACACTTCTATAGATGCCCAAGAATACACAAGTCCAACATACCACTTCATCCAATTATTACCAGGGACCCCAACTTACAACATAGCCAAAGAACTCACAAAAAAGCTTGGACATCTCACAGAGGGGAGCAAATATTCTATCAATTCCCCACTACAGTGCCTCCAGAAAATCAAAGACCTAAAAATAGAAGATGAAATTATGGTTTAATTTGATGTCACAGCACTCTTCACATCCATAGATCTAAAACTAGCAAAAGAATCCATTGCAGCAGTGCTACACAACACACCCAACCTAGCCAAATTCACTATGATTGAAATACCCAGACTCATGGATCTCATCAACCTCTGCCTCACTACCTACTTTCAGTATGATGGACAAATATACCAACAAATCAGAGGAACACCCATGGGATCACCACTCTCAGGACTCAGCAGAGACCGTAATGCAGCATCTAGAAACTATATCACTCCCACACATACAACCAAAAGTATGGATCCGGTATGTAGAGGACACCTTTGTCATAATAAAAAACAAACAACTAGAGAAGACACATGAGACAATCAACAACACCTTCAAAGGAATAAAACAAAGGAAAAAGAAAACAACAACACACTACCTATCCTGGATATCCTCATCAGCAGAAGAAATGACAGCAAATTACAAACTCAAGTTTATCAAAACATAACCCACACTAATCAAGTGCTCCATTACCAAAGTAACAACCCAACCTCCCACAAGAGGGGCCGTGTTAGAATATTATTCATACAAGGACAAAGGCACTGCAGCAACCTGGAACACCAGAAAAAGGAAACAGACCACCTGTACAACATCTTCCAACAAAATGGATACCCATGCAACTTTATCAAAAAGTGCCCGACCACTCAACCCACTATAGCACAACCAATACAAACTCTGAAAAGGATAACCCTACCATACATCAAAAACATCTCAGAAACAACTAACAGACTGTTACAATCACATGGCATCACTGTAGCACACAAACCAACTAAAGCCCTCCAAAACATCTTAAGCAAACCAAAAGACCCAGTAGCCCAAGAAGAAAAAACAGGAGTCATCTACAACAGTGTAAGGACTGTAACAGCCACTATGTAGAGCAGAGGCAGAAGACTAGCAGAGTGCATCCATGAACACCAACTAGCAGAAGACAGGATGAAAACTCCTTAATCTCACAACACATGAAGAGACTCAACCAGTTTCAACTGGGAAACTTTTAGCATCTTAGACCAAGCCAAATCCAAAAACGCTAGGGAATTCCTGGAAGATTGGCATTCAGACAGACAAATCAGCCATCAATAGACACATAGAGATAAACCACATTTGCACACTATTCAGAAGAGACAATAAAAAAGCTAAGAAGGAAACAGACCAGAACACATCCTCTCCAGCAGCCAACACCCAGATAAGCAGGGATTAACACCAGACAAACAATCAGGCAGAAAACAATAGCGTAATCAAGGAACTACCAAGGAGAAAACCACATCCCCACCAACACTGGCAAGGCAAGCTACTGTATATAACGGGTGGGCAGCGTCCGGCCTGCGGGCCATATAAGGCCTGCAAAAGCAATTGGTCTGGCCCGTGGTAGCGGGTGCGGCAGGGGCGTGGCGGCAGCAGGCATTGTGGGCGTGGTGGCGGGCGCATCAACAGGTGCAGCTGCGGATGTGGCAGGGGCAGATGCCGCAGCGGGCATGGTGGGCACGGCAGCGGGCATGGTGGACGTGGCGGCTGGTGCGGCGGCGGGCATGGTGGGCATGGCGGCGGGCGCAGCGGCGGCGGGTGCAGCGGCGGATGTGGCGGGGGCAGGCATGGCAGCGGGCATGGTGGACGTGGGAGCGGGCACGGCGGCGGCGGGCACAGGCACTGCAGTGGGCGTGGCGGCGGCAGGTGCAACAGGCATGGCACCAGGCGTGGCGGCCCCCCAGTGCGCGTGATTGGCTCCTGCCCGCAAACCCCGCCCCTCGAGTGATGTTATAAATGTCAAAATGGCCCTTGGCATAAAAAAGGTTCCCCACCCCTGGTATATAATCACTGAGCAAACCACATACTCACTTGCACTGATGTTACCAAGTTATGTAATGGAATGTCTGCAAGCAAACAACCAAGCTCAGAGCACCAAGGACTCCACAGTTCAACCCTGAGCTACATACACTGCTCAAAAAAATAAAGGGAACACTGAAATAAGACATCCTAGATTTGAATGAATGAAATATTCGTATTAATTACTTTGTTCATTACATCGTTGAATGTGCTGACAACAAAATCACACAAAAAGCAATGGAAATCAAATGTAAGCAACCCCTGGAGGTCTGGATGTGGAGTTACACTCAAAATTAAAGTGGAAAAGAACACTACAGGCTGATCCAACGTTGATGTAATGTCCTTAAAACAAGTCAAAATGAGGCTCAGTAGTGTGTGTGGCCTCCACGTGCCTGTATGACCTCCCTACAACACCTGGGCATGCTCCTGATGAGGTGGCGGATGGTCTCCTGAGGGATCTCCTCCCACACCTGGACTAAAGCATCCCCCAACTCCTGGACAGTCTGTGGTGCAACGTGGCGTTGGTGGATGGAGCGAGACATGATGTCCCAGATGTGCTCAATTGGATTCAGGTCTGGAGAACGGGCGGGCCAGTCCATAGCATCAATGCCTTCGTCTTGCAGGAACTGCTGGCACACTCCAGCCACATGAGGTCTAGCATTGTCTTGCATTAGGAGGAACCCAGGGCCAACCGCACCAGCATATGGTCTCACAAGGGGTCTGAGGATCTCATCTCGGTACCTAATGGCAGTCAGGCTACCTTTGGCGAGCACATGGAGGGCTGTGCGGCCCCCTAAAGAAATGCCACCCCACACCATTACTGACCCACTGCCAAACCGGTCATGCTGGAGGATGTTGCAGGCAGCAGAACGTTCTCCACGGCGTCTCCAGACCCTGTCACATCTGTCACATGTGCTCAGTGTGAACCTGCTTCCATCTGTGAAGAGCACAGGGTGCCAGTGGCGAAGTTGCCAATCTTGGTGTTCTCTGGCAAATGCCAAATGTCCTGCACGGTGTTGGGCTGTAAGCACAACCCCCACCTGTGGACGTCGGGCCCTCATACCACCCTCATGGAGTCTGTTTCTGACCATTTGAGCAGCCACACGCACATTTGTGGCCCACTGGAGGTCATTTTGCAGGGCTCTGGCAGTGCTCCTCTTGTCCCTCCTTGCACAAAGGCGGAGGTAGCGGTCCTGCTGCTGGGTTGTTGCCCTCCTACGGCCTCCTCCTCGTCTCCTGATGTACTGACCTGTCTCCTGGTAGCACCTCCATGCTCTGGACACTACGCTGACAGACACAGCAAACCTTCTTGCCACAGCTCGCATTGATGTGCCATCCTGGATGAGCTGCACTACCTGAGCCACTTGTGTGGGTTGTAGACTCCGTCTCATGCTACCACTAGAGTGGAAGCACCGCCAGCATTCAAAAGTGACCAAACCATCAGCCAGAAAGCATAGGAACTGAGAAGTGGTCTGTGGTCACCACCTGCAGATCCACTCCTTTATTGGGGATGTCTTGCTAACTGCCTATGCTTTCCGCCTGTTGTCTATTCCATGTGCACAACAGCATGCGAAATTGATTGTCAATCAGTGTTGCTACCTAAGTGGACAGTTTGATTTCACAGAAGTGTGATTGACTTGGACTTACATTGTGTTGTTTCAGTGTTCCCTTTATTTTTTTGAGCAGTGTATATTCTCTTCTATTGCTCTTAGAGCATCAGTCCTTAGAAAAGTAGACTTTAGCCAATTCTTCAATATTATACTGACAATCAGCTTGCAATGTGATGCCAAAAGCCTGCCTCAAAACAAACTCTTCTTTGCTCATAGCTTTAGGTTGCCATATAAGATAATCATAATAAATTGGGAGTATCTTTGTAACAGTTTAGAGAAAGTAATATATCTTGAAACCCAGCCACTCCCATCCAGCCTTTCTTTAGTAGCTTAAGTAGCATATCAAATATTTACCTGTCATCCTTTCTATTTTTCCTGAAGTTTTGATGATGTCACCAACCACCATGTTTTCAGTTGCAATGATCCAGCGTTTCCGCTTCCCTCCAGCCACTAGAGCTATGTGACCTGTTCTTCAATAGAGAACAAACAAGCCTCACTCAGAATAAAGAATAAAGCAAGCTGGGCCAGAGAAATAATGCCAAAACATTTTGTTTTACTACTGTTCAGAGATGGAAATCTCCTGTCAGCATTCTGGGCCAATCAAGCAGATTACTTGGTTCTCAGTGGGATTTTGGAGGGGCAGCTAGTGCCCAATCCCAGTTATATCAAGATCTTTGATTTATATAGGCTGCTCTGACTTCCATTCCCGAAGACAATGAAAAATAATTTCTGGGAATAATAATAATTTCTGGGAATTTGTCATCTTTAGTTCTGGATGGGGTTGCACTACCCCAGACAGACCCGTTGTGTAACTTGGGGGTCCTCTTGGACTCACGACTCCTGCTCAAAGAGCAGGTGGCAGTCGTGGCCAGGAGGGCCTTTGCTCAACTTCATGTTGTGAGCCAGTTACGCCCTTTCCTAGACCGAGAGGCCCTTTGGTCACTCATGCCCTGGTTGTCTCCCATATAGATTACTGTAACACACTCTACATGGGGCTACCCTTGAAGAATATCCAGAAGCTACGGCTGGTACAGAATGCGCCTGCGCGGGCAGTTTTAGGTGCACCAAGATCGACACACATAACACCTCTGCTCCGTGAGCTGCATTGGGTGCCAGTTTGCTTCCGGGTCCAATTCAAGGTGTTGGTTATTACCTTTAAAGCCCTACATGGCATGGGCCCAGGTTATCTGAGGGACCGCCTCATCCCCATTACATCGTCCCATCCCACCCGATCTTGCAGGGAGGGCATGCTGTGGACCCCCTCTATGAAAGAATTCCATCCAGCGGGGTCTTGGAGGCAAGCCTTCTCTGCAGCGGCACCTGCCCCATGGAACATCCTCCCCCCGGAGATAAGGCAGGCCACTTCACTCCTGGACTTCAGGAAAAAATTAAAAACTTGGCTCTGTGATCTCGCCTGGAGCAAGAAGAAAAGTGGTCACGCTTGGGGATGGCTGATGTCTTAGAGCCGCCTCAAATATTTTAAATATTTTTAGCTTCACTGTAAGAACCACCTGCCACTTGGATTTTATTGTATTTATATTTTTATTGTTGTATTTATTGTATTTTAATGATGATGTTATGGTTGTAAACCGCCCAGAGTCCCTCCCTGAGGGTGAGATGGGCGGTCATAGAAATTTAATAATAATAAATAAATAAAATAGCTTCATGATGTGAACCAGGGAATGACCTACTTAGACAATACAAGAGCGGTCTCTCCTGTTTTTAAAACTACACGTCTTCCACCAGCTGCCTTTTCTTGATGTTCCATTTTATTATTTTTTAGTTCTTCTTCACAATGATCAGTTACCATCCCAATGTTACTTAGGAAGCTCAATCTTGATAGGGTTCTTTTGGGAAGATTATCATTTCTCCAGGGCTTTCCCATGGTAATAGTTCTATATATTTTTAACTACATCAAGTTTGCTCGGAGTCTACAGATACTGTACCTCCCTTATGTTTGGTTGTTGCTGTCAAGCAACAGCACTTACAAAACTAAGATGAAGGTGAAACTCAAGAATCCTTCAACCTGCTTGTCAACCCAATTGTCTGTCACTTACCTACATGGATCATATCGGACCAAAATCACTTTTTCCTCAAACTGACCAGGCTCTGCTGGATCTGGATAACGCAGTCTTTGGAAATCAATCATACGGTAGCACTGCTTTCTTCCTCCTCCAATTCCATGCACACGGATACGACCTTGTGGTAGAAGCGGTATTTATTAACCATCATATATTGCATTGAAACACTATAGTCCAGTTGGCAAGTTTTTCATTTTAAAAAATGCTACAAATCTCAAAAGATAATCAAATCAGAATTCAGTGTTCTTATCACTGAGCTCTCATAAGATTTCAAGCAGGAATACGACGATTTCACAAAATTTAGCAATTTTGCAAGAATTTAGCATTTTCACTTTAAACTAACACATTTAATTAATTTGGGGAACCTATAGATGCCACCCATGAGGGTTTCTGGGCACCATGTTGCCAATCATTTTAATCAAAATGATTAAAAAAAACTCTCAGAAGACTGTCTAGCAGCTCCCCTACTTCTATGAAAGTTGGTAAAAATTATAGAGACTAAAGATAAAGCCCAAAATGTGTATTGTTTTTGTGTTTGAAAAGGAATATTTTTGTGTTGGGGTTTGTATATACCCAGGAATTTACAGTTAGATAAATTATACTGGAGAGGCTTGATATCTAGGTGAGAGGGGAATTATTCTGCAAGTCACCCAATTAGCAGCCATTGTTGTAGGGATGATGTGGCAGTGTATGACTCATACTACAGGTGCTAATAGTTTAGCTGGGTGTGGCAGATGATGAGAGTGACCTATAATGTGATTGGTCAGTTTATGTATATATACAGAGAAGTCTGATGTTCTTTCTTCTCGTTTGCTGTAACTTCTCATCGTTGTATCATTTGTTCATATATTCTGTACTACGTATGTATATAAAGTAAATAGGCTATTTTATCTAATCTCTGTTTGAGTGTCTATTTACTGCATAGAACGTGGATCACTGGTGTCTTGGAAAAAGGAGCAGGCCGCCCCACGGTGCGCACTCTGACATTTTGCTTTCAATTTTATACTAATTTGGAGAAAAAATGAGGAACAGAAAAGCCCAAATTACTATTTGGTCTTAGCCATGGATTGTGTTATATGATTTTTATATAGCTTTATATGCTTTTTATATTTTTTATATTTTATTGTTTGTTATACTGTTTTTGTTAAGCAGCCCAGAGATATGTATCTGAGATGGATGGCTCTATAAATTGAAATAATTAAATTAAATTAAATTAAATTAAATTAAATTAAATTAAATTAAATTAAATTAAATTAAATTAAATTAAATTATTAAATTCCGATCTATTGTTGAAGACTTTTTTGCTTTGCCAGATAGATAACAGTTTTTATGTGGCTGCATATTATTTGGTCAGCTGAATCTTCCTCATTTTCACATTGTTCTTTTATTATGCAGTGGTACTTTCCAACAGTTGACTGTAAACTGTCCTCATGCATATGCATTAGAAGAGTGAAATCTAAATCTTGAAATAAATGAAAATATAATGCTCTATATTTGTTCAACTTATATCACCGCCCATCTCCCCCCACAAGGGGACTCTATATGAATTCTAAACACACCATTCTGTGGATGTTGAGGCACTATACACCAATATCCCTCACAAACATGGATTTCAAGCCATCAAGAACATTATCACTGATGTTAACACAGCACACCTTACCACCAGACTGTGTGCTTTGTACTCACCCATAACTACTTCATCTTAACATATACCTGCAAATCAGTGGCACAGCCATACAAACATGGCTCCATAGTATGCCAACATCTTTAAGATTGGCCTAGAACAATGGTTTCTCAACTTTTACCCCCTGAAGCCCCTCCTTCACTTGAGATTTATTAACAAACTTCTCGTAATTTGGACCCATGAAAAGAATCTCCCATCCAATTGCATCATAATCTCAACACTTCAACCTCAGCTTCAAACCAGCTACAGAACAAGTCTGCTTCTTTGATATCACAATAAAGCTACACAATGGACACATGAAAACTATGTCATACAGGAAATTTACAGATCACCATGCATACCTACATGCTTCCAGCTTCCATCTCGAACATACCACCAAATCTATCATCTGCTGTATAGCAAGACTGTTTGCTACAACTGCATCTGTTCTGACCCACTTGACAGAGATGCTCAACTGATAGAACTAAACCAAGCATTCAGGAGGCTGAACTACTCACCTAATAAGATCAATAGACAAATCAATAGAACTGGATCAATTCTCAGGGAGGATTTATTAAAAGACAGGCCACAACCACCACCACCCAATTCCAATGGTTGTCACTTAGTTTACAGCTCAAGCCACTCACATTATTAATAAGCTACAACCAATACTTGACAATGAGACTGTATTTTCTCCGGCATTGGATAATAGGTCCATACATACATACAGTACATACAGATAACCACCCAACCTGAATCAGATTCTCACATGGAACAAGAAATAACATAACAATGATGCTAACATGGGAACAAGACCCTGCAACAAACCCAGATGTCTACTTTGCCCCCATATTTATACCAACAGCACATCACAAATCCCAGCAACTTCACACACACAATTAGAGACCCCTTCACGTGCTTTTCTTCTAATGTGATATATTCCATTATCTCTCAGCAATGCCCTTCTGAATTTGATGTAGGACAAACAGGCCATACTTTGCACAAAATAATAGCTAGACATCAAGACTCAAAACAAGGACAAAGTAATATCAGAGCATTTCAAACTTCTAGGACACCCCATTACAGGTATCAAAGTATGCTGCCCAGAGTCGCTTGTTTGTGAGATGGGCAGCTATATAAATTTGAAAAATAAATAAAATAAATAAAGTAGCAATTTTGGATAAAAATTTCATCAGCACAATCATGCAAGAGATTGCTGAACTCACATACAACAGAATATTTCAAAAGGTCTCAACAAACACAATGGATTTTTAACATATTACAATTGTTAATTGATATGACATTTGTAATCTGTTTCACATAATGTATAATCTGCAACAGCATAACAATCCTATCTTCTGTTCTCCCCTCCTCCCTCATCCCAGTTTAAATCCTGCAACAATCTAGTCACTCCTTTGCATCTGATGAAGTGAGCTTTAGCTGACAAAACCCTATGGGGACAGGGTTGCAGTTCAAAATGTACCTGTGTGATCTCGACCTCCTGTCTTTGTTTTGGGAATGGGTTTAATGGTATACTTTGTCCTGCATTTCCACAGAGGATCTCTGGCTAACACAGCAGTAGAAGTACTGATTTCACGATATGCACTGAGATGGCTAACAAGACAAAGAGGCCTGAGAGATGCAGGGATCTAGGAAAGGCAGAAAAAGCAAACAGCAGGACATTATGAACGGAATATTTTTAATTACAGGTGAATAACTGGATATAATATGGGCCAAAAGTTTTCATCCTTCTGTTGTCTAATGTGTTTTAGAAATGAGACCTTGAAATACAGTGGCAATTTAGCAGCAAAGTTCTACAACATTTTGTTATTATACTGTATGTTAAAAATGAAGCCGTTTTTGCAGGTTTCCTGCAAAACACAGGGTCAAGCTGCTTCCTCTAAAAGTTCATGGCACATAATAAGCAGGAACATCCAAAGTTAAAAATGCTGGGATCAAAATAGATCTTATTATTGAAAACACAAACTCAAACTAAAGATATTCACCCTACTTATATGTTTGAATCAGGGGTACTTATTTTACATTAGAGGAGGAAAGGCATCTGCAAATGTTTAGAAAAATTTGCACACACTGCTAGGTAAACAGAATATCTAAAAAATAGATCTAACTGAAAGACTGTACCTTGAAAGTTCAAGCTTAATTTAGGCCTTCATATGCAGAAAAATAATTAAGGTGGTATAAAGTCCACTAAGTATTTCTACTGAGAGAGAATAAAGGCAGAATAAAAGGATAGTATTAAGTTTACATCCCACCTTTTCTCCATAAGCTCAAAGCAGCTGATATGGCTGCCTTGAGCTCATGTGCAAGTTACACTGGACAGAAAGAGGTATTTGCCTGGAAGAAGAGCACATTAGTATAAGAAGATGCAGAATCCAGCATGATTTATAATCCATTTGGCCAAAACTGCAAAGTCAACACACCTGTGAAAGATGAGGACTTGAAGATAGCAGCAGGGAACCAAAGGTCCGGATCAAGTTTGATATCGCCATTAGGAATAACTACTTGCTTCCTGCTGCAGACAGAAATAAGAGAATGACCAGTAGAGTTAATACATACACTTTTAACACTTTAATTCATAAGCAAATCTATGTCTTCAGTTCCTTCCACATATTCATGACCTTCACACAATCAGACCACTTTTATTCAGCTCTATCACAGTCTTCCCCTTTTCTCTTCGTTTAACACAGAACACATAGACAGCTGGAATTAAGTAGATAGGATTGTTAATGAATGCACTCACAAAGAATTGCAGCATTAGTGTATAAGCGGGGAAATTCTTATATTTTTAATATTTCTCTGGCAGATTGCTGTACAGGACAATTGCAGAGGAAGGACTCCATTCTACTCTAAGAGGCAGAAGATTTGAAATAATAGTCTTTATTTAGCGGGGCTTATTCTTAAATAACTGCACATGATAGCGGTTGTATTTGCAAAAACACATTTTGCTGCCATCTTTCTCACTTTATTTAGGAATGTCTAGCTGAAGTCAGGAGATCTACTAATAGACCTTCGATCTTAAGGGCTCAGGAGTGAGTCCCACTGATCTTGCATTAATTTTCCCCTCTCCCCTAAAACCATGCGCAGAATGAGATGGGCAAAGACAGGGTTGCAACTTGAAAATGTTATAGTCTCTTTTTAGATTCAGAAGGGATATTCCAAAAATAATATCCTTCCGGCAGGAAAATACTTCTTTAGAGCGATTACGTCTTCGAGCCCGATGAAGCTCTAGAAACAGAAGATACTTCTCCAGATCCGTCTTCACTTACCCCAACTCGCACTTCACGGCGCAGCCATCTCACGTCTCGTTCTGCGTCCCCCAAACGGGAGCATGCGCGCTCTGACCCGGAAGAAGAATATGAAGAAGCGCAGAGCTTTGCCCACTTACCTGCTTTTCGTGTAGAATTTATAGACGAGGAGCTGATGGGTTCAGGCTTTCGCAAGCTTGGTCCCCAGTTGTCGTTGGGTCGTAATTCTTATCATCCTCAGCCAGGGAGAGCAGTACTCGGAATAGTGGGAACCGAAGTCCCACTTTGAGAAGAGCTACTTTATCTTTTCTTACTATTGCCATATATAAGACTCACAACCTGTTTCCCCGCCCCCGCAGAATGCACTTCCAATAAATGCACTTCCAATAAATCTCGATGTAAAATGGATTTGTTTTTGTCTTGTTCAAATATGTTTACTTGGGAAAGAAAAATTGCGGCATAATCTTCTGGCGACCTACCCAGAACTATTCGATTTATTAGAGCTTATTTGCTTGGATGCGTACCATGCAGGACTGCAGCCGTGGATTCGTTCGTTCGTCTGTCCTCCGACGCGGAGTTCCTCTGCCTTTAAAAGCGTTTGGCGGGCAGGATTTTCGGAAGTGAAGTTTTTGGTCTCCTATGTCGGGAACACCCTCGCTTAATTTGTTACGATTAAAAGACATCGTAACCCATTCGAAAGGGGCAAAGGAAAGATGGTTCTTGGCAGATGGTCGCTTGACAATATAAGGTCGAGGCAAGGTTTCATTCGCACCCGCTCTGGCTCCTTTGGCAGTAAAGTTCATGCCTATTTTTTTTTAAAAAAGCGGCCAATTCTCTTTTTCCACCTCAACCAACTTTAAGGGCAGGAGCAGGGCGCTACCGGAGATGGGCTGAAAAAATCCGCGCGATCGCTAGATGGCAGCAAAGCGATTCAACAAACTCTAATGCTTTGCTTCTCTCTACGAGCCGTATTGATTTTTTGCAGGCCGGAACGGATAACCCGAATCACAGACCCTAACCTTGATAAAAGACGGTTTCAAAGTCTATCCATGTGGTGGCTAAGAATCGACGAGTTGATGGCCCAATCAAAGTCTAGCTCAGTGTTTTTCAACCATAGCAACTTTAGGATGTGTGGACTTGGCTGGGTGGGGAATTCTGGGAGTTGAAGTCCACACATCTAAGTTGCCAAGGTTGAAAAAAACTAGCTTGTTGCATCACCAACTGCTCCGCGCCTTCTCCCCTCATCTCCACCCCTTAAAGGGAAAAACAGTTATCCAGGTACATTTTGGAAAGCGGCCTGCTCTCGCAAGGCGGCCATATTGGATTTAAAGGAGCTGCGGCAAAATAGGGAGGAGCCACAGTGGGAACTGTTTTCTTCTTTCAGGAGAGGCTGAAGCGGCTTGGCGTGACGGGGAAAATCTTAAGCGCATGCGCGCTTCCTCCTCCATCCTCTGATTCTGCTCAAGAGACCCGAAGGAGCCGCAGGTAGGAGTTTCGCCGTGCCCATCCTTCTCTCCTAGGGAGGCGGGGATCGTGGTGAGTTGTCCTCGTGGAAAGCGCCCATCTTGGCCCGAAAAGCAGCTAGCCTGTCTGACAGCGGAGCACAACGTCAGTTAGAGAGGTTGTGGTGGTAGAGGGGGCCTCCGGAGTCCCCCCGGGGAGGGGCCGGTGACGATTTCTGGAGAGAGAAAAGCTATATGTCAAAAGCCGAAACTG
Source organism: Charina bottae (assembly GCA_023362775.1). Lineage (NCBI taxonomy): Eukaryota > Metazoa > Chordata > Lepidosauria > Squamata > Charinaidae > Charina > Charina bottae. The sequence goes on along the minus strand of JALMGJ010000001.1, from coordinate 72,522,254 downwards.
GCTGAAAATAGCGGTTTCTGCATAGGCGTTTATGTAATTTTACACTCTGGCGTCAATTGTTTTATGGGAATAAATACTATTTAAGTGGCTGGGCTAGTCCATCTGCATTTGGAAACCCTCCTCTTCATTCTTACAGCAGAATGAGGAGCACCCTGGATTTTTGCCCTAAGCTGAAATTGGATGCCATAGTGAATCCTGGAATACATTTAGCCTGGAGGCACATCATGTGTCAGATCCAGCCTTTTCTATCCCTTTCCACATGCGCACAATCCCTGTGGCCAGCTCCTTATTTGTGGTTCAGTTGTCAGCGTATTTCCTTCTGGAAGGGTGTGTCTCTGCACTGCTGGCACAGCAAAAGGCAGGGCTCCAGGCTACGAGGCAGGTGCCCAGGCTTCCTGCTGCCCCATTGCTGACAGCGGTTGCCTAGTTTGTCGGAGAGGAGGGGAGAGGTGGGGAGACTGTCTTCTCTACTTCCTGACACTTCTAGGAAAGTGACTCAAGACAGCTGCTACTAGGATAGGTCCCAGGTTCCTTTGGGGATGTAGAACAAGGGTGATGCACCTTCTAATATCACTTTATCCTCTTGCAATACTGTATGTGTTAAACCTCTGGGCTTCACTGGTGAATTTGTTTGGAATCAGTCTACTCCAATGTCTTTGTTGCAATATCTCCCACCAAATTTGCACTGTAAAAGTGGCAGTCTTTGGAACCAGTGATAAAATGGTGGGTTAGTGATCAATACTTTGAAAGTAGTAACTACAAGCTCTCCTTGTTTAAGTGTCTTCCTTCTCTGATTCTCTTCTTTGATGCCAGAGAACCCTTTAATGGATCTGCTGTGTTTTCATAGCTAGGATGTGGTAAAATGAATTCTCTGATGCAATATTTTGTAACTCTATTACCATTTCTTATTTCCTTTATATAAAGATTTCAGGACTATGTGATAATCTTCTTTTGTTTTTAACTCAATTGCCACCTAAAATGTATACACTTATGTTACATTTCACCCTTTTGTTAATCGTTCAAATGACTGAAGTTTTGATCTTTGAAACCACCATTGGGAGGAGCTGGCATGTGTATGCTTAATTGCAAAGTCCCTTGTGTATGTGGCACTTTCTATTTATAATCATGATGCTCTTGTCTTTGTGTGGCTGTGGGCTGTGCCATCCTGCAGAATGGAAATTTAATGGATTCTTTCATGCTAAAACTTTCATCTTTTGAAGCAGTCCTTTTTTATGAGATATATAATTATTTATTTATATTTAATTTTTTGGTATTGTTTTTATTGTTGATTGTTTTTATTATTGTTAGCCGCCCAGAGTCACTGGTTTGAGATGGGCGGCTATATAAATTGAATATCAAAACAAGAGATAGTTCTGCTTGATTTATGTTAACCATAGCTTTTTGGTGCATTTAACAGAAGATAGAAGTGCTGATGATTATGAGTTTTGCCATCTGATCTAGAGTTGTTTCCCAACTCCAGTTGGTTAGATGCTTCTGGTACATTAATCTGACTCATTCTTCTGTGTAGGTTCTATCTTGATACTATGTTATTATTTCCAGCCCTTCTAGAAATTGACTTTCACGTATTTACTGTATATTCTTAGAGCAGAGCTTTCCAAACTTTTCATGTTAGTGACATACTTTTTAGACATGCATCATTTCGCGACACACTCTTACAGCAGGGCACAAGGAAGACACTAGGACCTGTGTGAAATCACAGCAGGTTTGGAGGCAGCAGGGCACAAGGCAGGCACTAGGACCTGCACGGAATCCTGGCAGGGCTCGGAGGCAGCAGCAGCCACGATACACCCAGACACTGCAGCCGACACACTAACATGTCCCGACACACAGTTTGGAAAGCTCTGTCTTGGAGGATAGAATGTTTCGATATATTTACATTTGAGGAAAGAAACATATAGGTTAGGTTACCTAAGCATTATTCTACTTATTTTGGCTTGCTTCAAAGGAAAGAAATAAAGATAAATAAGCTTTGATTTTTAAAATAAACATTGGTATTGCACAATATTGATTATTGCTAAGGCTGCAGTACATAGCATAGCCAGTTAGTAGCAGGAAGGATTATAATAATTTCAAAAATATTTTTAAAATGCCAATTTTAATGTGTTAAACAACTTGTTAAAAATGGATATAGCTCAAAATATATAATCATGAATATAACTTCTAATTATATTCTGTTTAGCTTGCTAATATTGAAATGAGAAATAAGTTAACAGATGTAGTAACTGACCTCTTTCTAAAAGTGAAAAAGCAAAGACAGATAGCGAAGAGAGAATTTCAGGTAATTAAATAGTATAATTATAAGCTCATAATAGTTGTTCACCAGCATTTCATTACAAAAATATCTTTTAAAGAATAAAAACAATTTAACTGGATTTGGTTCAACTCCTAATGGCTACAAGTGTTTATCTGCTTGCTTGGTTACTACAATCATCATTATGTTTTTGATACAAATTTATATTAAAATTTTGACTGAATAATAGCTTTATTGGTGTGTATCTCCTAAAAACATAATGTACATTTCTCTGAATACTGAAGAATACATACTCAGATTATACCTAACAAGAAGGTGCTTTGACTAGTAATTATAATGATAAAATATTGACTAGTGATTAAATCATGATTTAATAATTACATTGAGCCTTAGTTTTGACCTCAAATCTTTCAGGGTTCTTTTAATTACTTATTCAAAAGTAAGTCCAGAAATGTTCAAAGGGCTTAGTGTTATCTGCTGAGCGGATACAGTATATATAGGACTGCAACTATAGAGTAAATTATAGCAGTCCAATGAATCATCAGTCTGCAAGAACTAAAGCAGATTCAATGGGACAGTAACCCTAATCCAGGGTTTCTCAACCAGGGTTCTGTGGAACCCTAGGGCAGGGCTTTCCAAAGTTTTCCCGCGGCGACACACCAACCGCCGTTGGTGTGTTGCCGCGGGAAAACCCGGAAGTGCCGCCGTTGCGGCAGCGCGCAAAAACCCGGAAGCGCTGCTGCCGCTTTCAAGTTTTTGCGCGCCGCCGTTGGTGTGTCGCCGCGGGAAAACCCGGAAGCGCTGATGATGATCAGCGCTTCCAGGTTGTGTGGCGACACACCAGACTGTGTGTGGCGACACACTTTTGTGTCGCCACACACAGTTTGGAAAGCTCTGCCCTAGGTTTCCGCAAGAGGTCACTAGGGGTTCCCTGGGAGATCACAAATTATTTAAAAAATTATTTCAAATTCAGGCAAATTCACATTAAAGAGGTAAGTTTCATTCTTTATTTTTAGTTTAAGAATGCTGTTAATGTATATCTACAGGCCTACACATGAAACGAATATAATAATTTTGTTAATTCTGGCCTATATTTGATCCTGAATGTGCAGGGGTTCCCCGAGGCCTGAAAAATATTTCAAGGGTTCCTCCAGGGTCAAAAGGTTGAGAAAGGCTGCCCTAATCCCAGGAAATAGGTATGAGTGTTATATACATTTGCTAAATGTTGATATACCTAGGAAGACACAAATAAACAATACAAATAACTTATTAAAACTAATTTACAGTATCATTTAAGCTGAAGGCTCTACAATTGCAAACTAAAATCATACAGATAATACTACACACTGAGGCAATTCCCATCCAGGTCCTCAAATCAGAGGAAACAAACCTTGACTAAGTTTCAAAGGAATGCTTGTATATCCAACAATAGCCCATCCAAATATATCCTTCCAACAGCAAATGCTCACAGAACAAGTACCAATAAAAGCATACCTGTGTTCCAGTCTCCTCCTCTCTGTCAAAGCATTCATGCTGTAGCAATGCTTGTGATCATTTAAAAATAATAATGGTTATGGTTAGTATTGAACATACATAAAATAAGTGATTTCTTTTTCTGATGAATAGAATTTGTGGGCCAAAATTACTGGAAGTTCCACTTTTGTACCTCGTTCAGACTTTCTCAAACTTTTGATGCTGGAGGAACCCTTGAAATATTTTTCAGGCCTCGGGGAACCCCTGCACATTCAGGATCAAATATAGGCCAGAAGTTACAAAATTATTATATTTGTTAAAGAGGAAACACAGAAGCATGGGAACATTCTAAAGGTGCAAGTTAGTAGAAAGAAGCAATATAAAATGAAAATAAATACTGAATAAAAGATAAAATTACTTTCAAGAGGATGAAATATAGTCTAGCTAGCATACTTCTGATAAAACTTGTGTAATATTAAAACCTCAAGCCCTACAGAGAAGTGGAGATTAAAATGAGGCTAGAAGGAAGTAAGTGTTGAAGTTGGAACCTAAGCACAGCGAGGGTCATCAGGAGATGGGAAGGTATAGTTTCATTAGGAGAGGCCAAAGTCAAGACAAGCAAAGGAATATGGTCATGCTCATCAGAAAGTGAGTAATAAATCACAATCCATAGATTAGGGTTTTCTAATGATAGGGAGAAATGTGATTTACACTTAATCAGTAGATTTTTAAGAAATCTGAAACACAAATCCTTGCTCATGGCTTATGAGTAAATGTAGTTGTCATAAATAAAAAAGAAAAAATATATAGATCAGAGCTTTCCAAACTTTTCATGTTGGTGACACACTTTTTAGACATGCATCATTTCGTGACACACTCTTACATCAGGGCACAAGGCAGGCAGTAGGACCTGCGTGGAATCCTGGCAGGGCTCAGAGGCAGCAGCAGCCGCGACACACCCAGACACTGCAGCAGACATACTAATGTGTCCCGACACACAGTTTGGAAAGCTCTGATATAGATTATCCTATGAATTGTAGAGAAGGACCATGATAGAATGATGGTATGTCTATGAAGGTTCTCAGTCATCCAGGTGGAATTGTCTGTAGCTTGAATCATGTCAACTGGATTTCTATTTTCTCAGTGGAAACGTTTCGCTCCTTATCCAAGGAGCTTCTTCAGTCTGAGCAAAGTTGGTAAGGGAATCCTAAAAATCCTAAAAAATTTTTAGGATTCCCTTACCAACTTTGCTCAGACTGAAGAAGCTCCTTGGATAAGGAGCGAAACGTTTCCACTGAGAAAATAGAAATCCAGTTGACATGATTCAAGCTACAGATAGAATGATGGTGTCCCTTCCCATTTCATGCATAAAACCCATTTGGGCTATAGCAGCAGTTACTGTTCTTCAGTGTTGATGAGGTAATGTACTGTACTACACTTTAGGATAGTTTGTGAGGAGCAAAACAAACCAGGTGGCACACTGTTGTCTCCTCTAACACCTTGATGCTATCTTCTAGAATGTGACACCCAAGGAGCTCTCATCATTTTCTCCTTAACTTACTGTTCTCTAGGTGATCAGTGGACAGTTGCCTGAACTGTAAGGCAATTGATTTTGGCATTGAGGGCCAGTCCAGTGGATTATGAACAGACTCAAAACATTCAGATTTCAGAAAGAATTGAAATTACTAAAGAATGTGTTCCTCCAGGGGTCTACATTGGGACCATTGTACACTTATTCATAAATAAATTGGACTAAGGAGTGAGATACGAAAAGTTGTGGGTGATACTGACTTTCAATGGTCAAACTTCAAACAACTCTGTAAATAGTTAACAGAATGCCAAATATGATAAGGCAAGGGGCTAGAAACCAGGAGACTGAGAGTTCTAATCCCACCTTAGGCATGAAAGCCGGCTGGGTGACCTTGGGCCCGTCACACACACTCAGCCCAACTCACCTCACAGGGTTGTTGTTGTGGGGAAAACAGGAGGAGGAAGGAGTATTAGGTATGTTCGCCGCCTTGAGTTATTTATAAAAATAATAAAGACGGGATAGAAAATAAAGTAAAAAATAAAAAAATAAAATAACATTGAATTTTGATTTGGGAATTATTCTGGGTAATTCACTGAAAACTTATCTCTCGTTGCTTCGCTAGCAAAAAAGACAATGAATATTGGGAATTGTTCTGAAGGGGTCTAAAATAAAATTGTAATGATAATTTCATGTAATTGCTTTGGCCATATTACCCAAATAGCATTAATGAATGAATAAAACTAAATTTCAGTCATGGAATCATTGAATCACACAGTTGAAGTAACAGTGTAGGTTACACATCAGAGACTTTGTTTTGCTGCATTATTTTAATGTGTTATTTGAACCTTGCCTACTATAAATGATTGAATGTCAGCAAACCACAGCTTTTCATAATGTAGATGCTGGAGTACAGTCCTCAAACAGCATAGTTCATCAGGAAGGCATTAGGTTGGAGAAGACTGGCCTTGGGAAATTTAAGTATTTTAATATAAAAAAAACAGCTTCAGTCTGCTAGTTAAATAGTTGCACAAGCACAAAGCAGTTGGGCTGCTATAAATTCATGTTTCCCAAAGCTCAGGGGCCAACCTTCCCAAGGAGCTTTGGAGAGTTGCTATAGAAAGGCCAAAATGAGACTGAATAAGAAGTGATCTTACAATAGGAAATGGGTGGGGGAGGATGGAACAGAGGAAAATCTCACAGTTTCTAAAGGCTTCAGCATGCCACCAAATAAACAGTAAACTGATTTGGGAAAAGTGTATTTGCACTCATCATCTTTGCCCAGAAGATTCTTATTTGGGGTGAGAAGAAGGGGGGTGATTAATGCATTAATTTGCAGGTTAAGCACGCTGATTGAGTGTTCACTCTTGGGATGTTTTCTCCTTAGGCAGAATTTCTTTCTTTTGATCCTGAGAATTCCTGTCATAACCGAAAAGCTGCCTGTACAAAGGAAGCTATTCCATTGATTTAAGCATTGCTTTATATTCTACCATTCATTCCATTGCAATTTCTGTACTGGAATTAGGAAGAAGACAGCTAGTTGACAGTCATTCAGAGAATTAGATTTCTGATGTTATTATCAAATGAAATGTACAGCATTGAAATGTACAATTCCAAGAGGTTTGTGGAATAATTTATTTTAGATGCACATTTCTAGGTTTTAAATTTTAGGCAATTTTTAAAATTAGTACTGTAAAGATAAAATTAGTGTTTGTTATTATAAAGCAATACACATCTATGCAAGATCAGTTTGATTACAGTTCACATTGGAAGGGTGCCTCCAACTAATTTATAAAGAACTCTGCGCTGTTTTTTATGGGTAATACTCAAGATGACATGGCACTTAATGTATGAGTACGTATATATTTTCATCAGACTGGCAGTGGCTGGTAGAATGAAACAAAGGGTTAAAAAAAAGAATTGCTGAAGGATGACTGAGTAGCAGTTTTACTGGATGATAGCAGTGTTTCAAGATGTTCAGACTACTGTGTCTAGTATGATTGACTACTTAATTAGCCTATATTTGTATTAGGTGCTGCTGGCCATTCACCAGCAGCATGGCATGGCCTTCCAGCGCCTCCACATCCAGGCAGGTGGTAGGATAATTTCCTTAGGGTGGATGCTGCTGAGTAAGAGCCACATCTCATCTGCCACTGCTGATGTATTAGGCCTAGGCTGCTGTTCTTCCAGCTAATTTCTGTTCTTCCTTGTTGTTTGTACTTCATATGGCTCTTCCAAACAGTAGCAGTCTGTTTGTCCTTTAGAATTTATACAGTGGCTCTCTAGAGCTTCTATGGTCTATTAACTAGCTTGGAGGAGAAACAAGCAATTTAAATGAGACCTGTATATGTCTTAATTGGAGCTAAATCACTGCTTCCCCTTCATTTGATGCTGGCTGTTGCAAATTGCTGCAGGGTGCTGTGGATAGATCATTGTGCAGTAATCTTGTGGTGTATCTTCTGCATTGCATATTTGAGCATACTGTATCTTTGTTTATGTGAATAAAATTTTCTCAGATTACTATTAAAGCTGTTTTCCCAGTGGTATAACTACTTCACAGCCAAAGGCTTGCAATATTTCTCATGTTTTAATAGGAATTGTTGGTGTAGGTCAGGGGTGTCCAACCTTTTGGCTTCCCTGGGCCACATTGAGTGAAGAGGAATTGTCTTGGGCCGCACATAAAATATATAATATAGTTAATTGCTGCAGCTTTTCTTGGCAGCGCGCCACTGTCGTGAGGCGAAAAAGCCTCGGATCACCGCAAAAAGTGATGGTGGGGGGGCGCCCTGGGGTGGAAAATCTCCACATCGATCAGCTGTGCGGCAGGGAGGCAGAGGCGCGCCAGAGCTACCCCAGTAGGGGTCGAAAAAACTGCAGGGAGCAAAAGTGTGGGGGAGGAAAAGTCCACCCCACCGGGGTGCCCCTTCAAAAGGGCAGGCTCCAGGGACCCTGAAAATGCCCTCGGTTCCGCGAAAAAAACACTGCACTGAGCAGCAGGGAGGCGAAAAGCCTCGCCACACGCACGTGCTGCCGCCGGTGCCGCCATCTTCCTCACCCATCCGGCACCATCGCTGCACCCCAGCTGCTACACCCACCTTGTGCCGCCCGCCCCCTCACAACCCCCGGCCCGCTCGCACAGCCGCCGCTTCCCTTCTCCTCCTCCGCGGCAGGCTGGCGCCTGCTCCTCCTTCTCCCTCAGGCCAGACGGCTCAGAAGAGCAGTGAGGGGAGGCTGATTGGCGGGGTGCTCCTCGGCCCGCCTCCGCCTGGGTTTCTGCGATGGCCACACCATGTATATCTGCAGCCTTACCATTTTTCAACATTCCCATTACATATAGAGACATCCTTTAAAATATTTTTTTCTTGGACACTAATATTTATAGTGTTTATTTCAATTCCATTCCAATATATCACTTTCATTTCCATACAAATCTGTAAAATATTCCTTTCCCTTTCTCTCTTTTTACTTGTTTCAGTTTAATCCCAACTAAATTCAACACTTTTATTTTAATTCCATTCATTCAGGCTGGAGACTCCGTACTGAGGAGTCTTTTTTACCTTTCCAAAACATTTTTAAAAATTTCTATCAAAATTTCTATCACTCTGCATTTTCTTGAAAAGAGGCAATCTTAAATGTTTGTTGCTCTCTTTGACTCATGTTCTTTCCAACTGTCTTTTTCACACTATATACATCCAGTATCTTTCCTTTATCCTCTTTTTTTTCAGCAGTTATTCTCTTGTGGAGTCCTTGGTGCTCTCTGAGCTTGGTTGTTTGCTTGCAGACGTTTCATTACTGACTAGGTAACATCGTCAGTTAGTGAGTGTGGGGTTTGCTCCCTATTTATATACAGTAGCTTGACCTGCCAGTGTTGGTGGCGGTGTGGTTTTCTCCTTGGTAGTTCCTTGATTAGGGTATTGTTTTCTGCTTGACTGTTTGTCTGGTATTAATCCCTGCTTATCTGGGTGTTGCCTGCTGGAGCCATGTGTTCTGGTCTTTTTTGTTTTTACTTGTTAGCTTTTTGTTGTCTCTTTTGAATGGTGTGTAAATATGGTTCATTTCTATGTGTCTGTTAATGCCTAATTTGTCTGAATGCCAAGCTTCCAGGAATTCCCTAGCATTTTGAGATTTGGCTTGGTCTAGGATGCTCACAGTTGCCGGGTTGAAACTATGGTCGAGTCTGTCCATATGTTGTGAGATTAAGGAGTTTTCATCATGTCTTCTAACTGCTAGTTGGTGTTCATGGATACGCTCTGCTAGTCTTCTGCCTGCCTGTCCTACATAGTGGCTGATACAGTCCTTAAATGTCCTTTTTCATACCTTGCATTAATCTAATTCCACAGGCTTCTTTGGCACTCTGTAATATAAATCTTAAATCTTGAGAGTCCCTTGGACTGCAAGGAGGTCAAATCAGTCAATCTTAAAGGAAATCAACCCTGACTGCTCATTGGAAAGACAGATACTGAAGCTGAAGCTCAAATACTTTGGCCACCTAATGCGAAGAGAGGACTCACTGAAGAGAGGACTCACTGGAAAAGACCCTGATGCTGGGAAAGACTGAAGGCAAAAGGAGAAGGGGACGGCAGAGGATAAGATGGTTAGATAGCATCACCAATGTAATGAACATGAATTTGAGTAAACTCCGGGAGACAGTGGAGGACAGGAAGGCCTGGCATGCTATGGTCCATGAGGTCACAAAGAGTCGGACACGACTAAACGACTGAACAACAACAAATATAAATCTTTATATTAGTATCTAAATACTTCCACATTCTTACATCCACTTTCCATTTATTCTGTTAGGTGTTTATTCTCTAACTTTCACATACAAGACTCATACTTTCTCTTTCTGGAGTCATTCTACCCTCACTCTCCTTTTCTTCCACTTTTGTTTTCTTTCAGGTCCATTTTCCTCTATTCTTAATTCTGTCACATGTTCAGAACCACTCATCACTAATTCTCTTTTTTATTTTTTTAAAGTTTTTACATAGGTAAAAGACAAATGCAGAAATATATAAAGAAAAGAAAGAAAAAGAGAAAAGAAAAGGTGCAGAAAAGAATACAGTTAAAGGGAAGGGAGAAAAAATAGTTAAAGAAGCAACTTCCATCCTTCTTTTCAGCAGTTACAAACAAACTCATTATCCCTCCTTAACATTACAATAATCCCTTCAGCCCCTTATTCAATCTTTTTTCAGTCATCAAATCCAGAAATCACCATTTCACTTTTTTCCATTTTCAGCAAAAACTCCATAAAATGTTTCCAATCTTTTATAAAAGTACTTATTGTCTTGTCGCTGACCAAACAGGTCAGTTTTGCCATCTCTGCTAGTTCTGTCATCTTCACAATCCATTCCTCCATTGTGAGTATTTCAGTATTTCTCCATCTTTGTGCATATAATAATCTTGCTGCAGTTACCATATATAAAATCAATCTTCCATAAGGCTTTTCTAATTGACTATCCATAAGTCCCAATAAAAAGAGTTTTGGTTTCATCTCAATATTAATCTTCAAAATTCTTTGTATTATCATATGTATTTGTTTCCTTTTTTTATTTTTCACAAGTCCACCATGCATGGTAAAATGTCCCTTCATGTTTTTCATTTCACATTGCCAGCATTGACTAGAAGTACCTTTATACGTCTTAGATAATTTCTCTGGTGTCATATACCAGCAGTACATCATTTTGTAAAAGTTCTCTCTTAAATTATAACACAATGTGAATTTCAGTCAGTTTATCCATATTCTCTCCCATTGATCCATCTGTATATTATAGCCAAAATTTCTTAATCCATTTTATCATGCAATTTTTAACTTGTTCCTCTTGTTTCAAATTTCAACAAAAGTTTATATATTTTTGCAATCAGATGTTCATCATTTGTACACAGTTCATTTTCAAATTCCATCTTATGTTGTTCAATCCCCAATATCTTTTTATCTATATTAAATCTTTCTCTTAATTGTGCATATGAAAACCATTGAAAACTAAATCCCTCTGCAGTTAATTGTTCTCTTGACTTCATCTTGAGCTGCCCATCTTCCTCTATTGATAAGTCTTGATATGTTAACCATTTCTGTTTGCCTGCTGTTTGTTTTCTATAAAATGTTTCTTGTGCTAAGACCAGTAAAAATATTTTTGGACACAACCTGGGTTGATATTTATTCCATATCCTTAACATGGCTCTTCTCACATAATGATTTTTGAAATCTACATTAACTTTATTGTACCATAAAAACCCATACCATCCAAACCTCAGGTTATGTTCTTCTATTTCTAACATTCTTTTATTTCTCAGCAAAACCCAATCTTCCAAACCAAATAGCAGGCTGCAAAATCACTAATTATGTCGATCTTCTATCATAAATAGTCAAAGCAATCATACATTTAGATTCATATTCGTTCCTTTACCATGTATACCTATGAATAGACTTATGTTTAAACCATTTATTTGAAATAAATCACTGTTTTTCTAAGCAGATACTCACCAACCAATCACAATTCTCATTTATTATTGAATCTGCAAATAGCCAACTTTTTCTGTACTCTCTTATCATGTTACTGCCCATCCAGTCATTTCACAGAGCAGAATAATTCTTTCCTTTGGATTTAATTCATTCAGAATGTGGTGCATTTTCCCCCTCGAATCATTCCTGGTCTTCCATTATCACCATTCACTGGAATGTTAGATAAAATGTTTACTGACTGATGGATTCCTGCTTCCATACACACAATCCATGCAAGGGGCTTCACTATTAGAGATCACCTTTCTTCTTGAGAATAGTGTTCTAATAGTGTTCTAAGCTACATCTGAAATTTGATAATAAGCATGTGTCTTCCAAATGGTAGCTTTCAGTTACCGAGGTAGGGGCAAATGTGGTCCAGATCTTAGCTTTAAACTGCTTCAAAGATGACATTATAACACTTCAGATACTGACTGTTCAGTGTTGAAGCAACAGCTCTGTTGACCCATTTCTTAGCTCAGCTTGATACTGTGCTTGTCATGAAATTTATTGTCAAGAGGAACACACCGAAATCTGAACATAAATGTCATAAATAACATATACCAGGGGTCCCCAACCTTTTTGGCACCAGGGACCAGTTCCGTGAAAGACAATTTTTCCACAAACCGGGGGGTGGGGTTTGCAGGCGGGAGCCAATCGCGCAGACCGGGGGCGGGGTTTGCAGGTGGGAGCCAATCGCACAGGCAGGGGCGGAGTTTGCGAGGGGGGCCAATTGGGCCTCGTGCTCCTTAGCCCGCCTCTCCGCCCTTCTTTGCCACGTGCTGATAGGTGGAGGTGTTTCCCCTTCAGGGTCCCCACCAATCAGCTGCTCCAGCTCAGGCTCTGTCTTTGCTCCTTCCCAGCTTCTTCCTGCTACCAGCTGCTCTTCCTCCGACTCATGGCGGCAGGGACAGGCTCGTTCCTGACACCACCGCTCACCTCCTGCTGAGCAGCCCACTTCCTAACAGGCTGCAGCCCACAGGTTGGGGACCCCTGACATATACCCTGCTTTGCTGCCAGTTCATCTCCTGCTTCCATTCCCATCAAGCATCCTTAATATCAGGGCTGTGCAGGGATTCAGATTCAAAGGGCAAAATGTTATTTGGAGTATATGTTGGTGTGCACGCAGAATCTGCAGGAACACTTTAACCAAATGTCTTTTCCCAAGTTGCTTGGCAGTTGTGGGGAGATACTGCTCAGTCCAAGGAAAAGGTGTGTCTGCTTGAAGGTGTTCCTGACTGCTATGATAAGGCAGCACATGTGTGCTTCAAATCACATTTTGCCCTTTGAATCCAGATCTCTGTGCAGCCCTACTTAGTATTTTTGTAATAGATGTTAATTGTTATATGTAACTTAAGAGTCCATTTTAGCTGAAAAGTAGGTTATAAAATAAATATAGTATTTATTGTTATACTGAAAAAGTAGGATGGTGCTGCAATTTCTGATAGATCCTAGGTACCACTAACGGGGGTGTTAACTGGAGGACAGTTATACAGTACGTAGTGATTCAGGATTTTAGAGGAATATAGCTTTGACCAGCTTGTACTTACGTGCTACATTAGCTTTTCTTTTCCACGTGCTATCAGGCCACATTATTTAAATTTTAATATCCCTTCATGTTACCACCTGCAGTTCAGCATGCAGCTAGCTAGAGAAAGCCAAAATGAAATAGCAGTTGGGTGTGGTTGGAATTAAGCCATCTTTGACATGGGAGAGCAGAGTTAATATTTACCCAGCAGTAGAGTAAAAGCCTTGTTTTTCCTCTCAATTAATATAACCAACAAACAAGGCTGCCTTATACTTGGATTTTATAGTAACTTATCCACTACTTGGAGCAAAGCCTAGCTCTGCCTTCAACCTCTTTAAAGCTTTGGTTCTGCTCTTATCTCATTGGGGGCAAAGATATATTAGAACCCTGCATATCTGCCTTCCTTTGAAGGAAGGTAAGGTATATTTGTAAGGGGCGTGGTGGCTCAGCAGGTAAGACACCAGGCTTGTCAATCGGAAGATCGCAAGTTCAGAGGTTCGAATCCCTAGCCCTGCATGCTGAGTGAGCTCCCGCACTAGCTCCAGCTCTTGCCAACCTAGCAATTCGAAAGCATGCAAATGCAAGTAGATGAATAGGTACCACTTCGGTGGGTAGGTAACAGCGTTCCGCGCGCATCATGCCCGTGGAAGCGTCTTCGGACAACGCTGGCTCTTCGGCTAACAAACAGAGATGAGCACCGGCCCCTAGAGTCGGACACGACTGCACAAATGTGCGGGGGGGGAACATTTACCTTTTTTAAAGGTATATTTATATGTTGGAGAGAGAGAGCAGTAGAAGACTTGTGTGAGTGTATGTGTGTGTTTGTGTTGGCATGCCTTCAGAATTGAGGCTGAGGCTTCATGGATTTCTTTTCTTTTTTATTCATGATTTAGCAAGAGAAATGAGGGAAGATAAGACCTTGATTTATATGCTAAAAAGACAGAAGATCTCATGATAGAGAGAGGCAGAACAATGGTTAGAAGCAGGTCGAGATTGCATTGCAGTTAAAAATACATTATTACTGTAATACCTGGAAGACAGCATATAATGTTCCCATACAACCACAAGGTACCTAGCAGAGTAACTAGAAACCATAAAAATATAACATAAAACCAATGGTAGGACTATAACTAAAAAAAGACTAGAAGTAATAGCAACATCTCTTCTAAACCATGCATGAAAGACTAGCAGCAAAGAGGCTTCTGGAAATCATTCTGGCAAGGACCATTCTTGCAAGGATGTTATCCTTAAAAGCCTGTTCCTTTTTTCAAATCTCAGTGGTCCAAGGAGAAGATCTTCATCTGAAATTCAAAATATTCAAGAAGATTCATATGGAAGGTCTTTTTTCTGCCTCTGTTTGGTTTTTAGATATTGACAAGAAGCTGATTTTGCTTGCAAGCTTATTCATCTTGCAATCTTCAGGTGCAGTTAATTCAGATTCCATGAAAATCAGCAGAAATTACTTTCACGTAAGTGCATTTGGAATTGGAAAGGTGATATGTCTTATTAATGCTGCATTTCCCCTGCCTCATTTTAGCTGAGTGATGGTTACTTTTGTACAGGATTGCACAATAAGCTCCAAGATTCCTTGCCCATCTTCTTACTACTAATTTATGTACCTCATCTTTTCTCTAAGGAACAAAATGGCTCCCATGGTCTGTTTTTTAAATAAGCAATGGTTGGCATATTGTATAATAACCTGTTTGGGCAACTGAGTTATAACAAAAATCATATACTTGTAAACAGTGTCCAAACAATTTGAAGCCTCTGATCAGGAAGAGGAGGTATTGATAGTGAGGAAAACTGATCATTTGTACATATCAAATAGAAATTAAAGTGTGTAGACTCCTTTATGAATATTGCCCAAATAAGAGATAGGTGCAGGGTCCCTCCTTGAGGGGGAGATGGGCGGTGATAAAAATTTGATAAATTAAAAAAAAGAGAGATTGTCTGTGGTCAATTATTAAACGAAGGGCTCAAGTTTAGATCTTTCTCTGATCTATGGAATTTTCCCCACTGTTTAGTTGGAAGTGCAGTCCAGCCATCTTTGAACTGACAGAAAATATGCAATATCCAGGGATGAAGTTTGCTGTCCTCAGTGCTGATCATTATCCTGTCTTTGTTCCCTCTGTTTCAAGTCACTGTAGTCACCTCGCTTCCCCCCAAGATAATGGCTGACAAAGCCTAATGACACTGCCTTGGATAAATGTTACTTTAACAGGAAAAGCCAAACACAATTTCAGTGTCTCTCTCTCAAGGGACGGGAATAAGATGAATGCAACTTAATGAGGGCATATCAGGAAAAAGATGTGGCCAGGGCATGTTTATATTGTGGTTAGGTGCAGGTAGGGAAAGACTTTATACATCAAGGAACAAATAATTATGCTGATGAAGTATTTTGTAAGTTGTATCCAAACAGCTCTGGAAGGCATCAGGTGGGGGAAGCTGCTATAAACAAACACTGATTACAATCCCAGGTGGATCCCTGAAAGCTTGCTGTTTCTACCCTAAGTACTTGCTCAGTACTGAGATTCTTGATGAATGGAGCATTCAATAATATGCTGAAGTGGGCTTTGAAGAAATATAACAGGCCTGCTGGAGCAAAGGAAAATAGTTGTGAAGAGGCAAGGGTGAACTTGTTGGCAGATGCACGATGGGCAGTATGAAAGGATGCTGATTTCTGCTCCTTAATTTTCCTTCCTTTCCTAGAGATCAGTACCTCTGATGTTTATTTATCTGGGTTTATATGAGAGCTTCCACTGTCTCTTGGCAGTGACTTCATCTTTTTCCTCCTGCTGTTGGTGCTGCAGTAGGTGAATCACCATGTGGATAGTAATTCTGCCTCTGGTGGGGAGGGAACTCAGATCAGCAATTGCTGCCCTGTTGTTTCTCTCTGATCTATAAATATCTCTTACCTTGCCATTTCTGAAGCATCATTTTGTCCAAGGATGCTTTTATGGAAAACCAGGTTTGACATACTGTACATTGCTCTTTGGAGTGGAGATTTCACCATCAGGAGCTGTTGGACAAAGATAAGTGGCCATCCATTCTTTCTGACAGAGAGCTAAGGTTTTGCTTACTTTTATAGTCAGAGCAAATGGAGCCCTTTGCAGGAATCAAAAGGTGGAACAGATAATGGGGGAAGAAGAGCATGCAGATGGCTGTTGTGGGTCTTCCGGGCTGTAGACTAATTTTCTGGTAGCTTCATTAGTACATAAGGATGGGGTTGTATTAGTAGTACCTCAAGACAAGGCAAGAGGGAGCAGCACTGCAAAAAACAAACAAATTGGTAAGAGGCAAAACTGCTTTGTACTAGGATGTGTAGACATGACTAGCAATGGTAGAAAATGGTCTTGCATTACAGTTGCCAAGGCTTCCTAGTCCAGATAGGGCTGCAGCTGGCTCACCAGCAGGCATAGGCCCTCCAGGCCATAGCTTCCACCTGTTTATCCAGCAAGAGTGTGAGTCCAAGGGGACTCCCAGATTGAAGACCTGCTCTGTCAGGGGTTAGCAACAATGTCCAGAGCCAACACCAGGACCAAACAAAGTGATGGTGTTTCTGGACAAACAGTTGGCTGGCCTTGCAAAATAAACTGAGACAGAGGATCCCTTGGCTCCCCTATTTCCTGAGATGATAATTCCCCTCTGTATATGGATAGATGAAAATAAAGGAAATCTCAAGAGCTTTGCACACTAATTTAGTGCATATACACTACTACTTCTCTATTTTATCTTGATGATGATTCTTCCCTTGCCAACATATATATGGAAATATGGATGGAGGACATATAATTTTATAGAGCTGCTTCAACAACTGTGAACATACCTTTTATCCTTTCCATAACTATGACTTAGTCCTAGGAATTGATAGCCCAAGGGTGCAGAGCTAAATTGGAATTCAAATAACCTTTATTGAAACATGTATAGACTAGCTTATTATTTAAACAGGATCAGTAAACATTTTGTAGTTATGACTAGATGATTGCCGCAATTGTGGTGCGATAAGCCTATTTTAATATGATTCAGTGAGTATCAAAAAAAATGAATGTCATGTGTATCCAGGTCCTTCATTTAAATTATCAGTGAGCCTTACAAGAAAATACTTTAAAAATAAATACATTACAATTAGCTAAAATAATAAAACTATAAGACTAACTTAAAACAATGTAATGAATTAAAATAATTCTTAAAGCCCAGACAATCTTTTATTTGCCTTTTATATTTTATACTTTTGATATTTGAGGGTCAAACTCTAACCAAGCAGCTTGTATCATGCACAACACAAAATACTAATTTGCTATCTCTAGTCTAATATTTAATAGAACACCTTACAAACAGTGGTGGGAAACAATTTCAGTTCAGCTTGTTGTGAATGTTTTCTTACACTTTAAGCAGTTCATGTGTATAGCGGGGGCATCTCATAGGTTTGGTAGTGAATGCAGCTCATATTCTGCATATGATCACTCCTGGATCAAAACTTCAATAGGATTTAAGAAACTATCATTATAAGCAGATGGGGAAAGGTATGGATAGAACTCCCACTCTTTCACATGCATATACATATTCACACCAAATCAGAGCTTTCCAAACTCTGTGTGGCGACACAAAAGTGTGTCGCCACACACAGTCTGGTGTGTCGCCACACAACCCGGAAGCGCTGATCATCATCAGCGCTTACGGGTTTTCCCGTGGCGACACACCAACGGCAGCGCGCAAAAAACCGAAAGCGGTAGCAGCACTTCCAGGTTTTTGTGCACTGCCGCAACAGCGGCACTTCCGGGTTTTCCCGCGGTGACACACCAACGGCGGTTGGTGTGTCGCCGCGGGAAAACTTTGGAAAGCCCTGCACCAAATGCTATCTTCTAAAAGGAATAAAGCAAAACTTTTATAATCTTGAGGTTTAGTGTTAAGGGTGTAGTGTTATCTGTTTTCAAACTAGATAAAAGAGAAGGGAGAATTCATTGGTTTTCAGTTTCTGATGCAGCATGCTTCTGAGACTTCAAGATAGATTGCTAAAAGCAAATGCTGAGAGAGGAAAATTCCCATCAAGTCAAATCTAACAAGTTAATATTTTGATTTTAACACATTGAAAGCAGGATATGGAATTATTTGAGCAAACTTCAGTAGACTTTTCTACTCCTGCCTACTGTTTCCAGCTTAGCTGGAGTCTGACTAATCATTACATTAAATGGATGTAAGCATCTTGCATTAAGCATTTGAAATCTTTAAATATGGTCTGAAAAAAATATCTCCCTCAGACACGTACAAAGTACACCAGACATGTACACACTCTGACATTAGTCTGTAAGCATAGCTAGCATTTTCTACTGAACCTTCAGAGGTATATGAGAGTCCATTTCTAGAGCTTCACACTACCATAAAACTTTGTGGCTAGTGGCTCTTGCACTTCCATCTTCTGTGTTATTGCAAGAGATTGAAAAATTTCTGCTAATGTTCTTGGAAGGTATTATAATTAAGTGCATTTTTTCAGCAATGGGGTAAGTGAGCTGGAGTCTTACAGTATCTTCCCCGATTGAGGGATAGCAGGAAGTTGCTTGAAAATAAAATATTGCATAAAATGGAGTGGAGGAAATACTGTACAGGGATACAGTAACCGCAGCAGAGTGCTACTTACCCTGTCCCTTATCCTATTCCATAGCTTTCCAAACTGTGTGTCGCGACACTTTAGTGTGTCGCAACACACAGTTTAGCGTGTCGCGACACAACCCGGAAGCAGCGGCGGGGGCGTGCACGGCGGCGGTGCAGGGGCGCGGGCAGCGACGACGGCAGCGGCGCGCCATCAGCACTTCCACATTTTAGCGGAAAACACGAGGCCCCCGCCGCCTTGCACCCCCGCGCTTCCGTCGGTGTGTCGCCAACGGCAGCAGTTTGGAAAGCACTGTCCTATTCTATTGTAGTAACTACACATAGAGAGCCAGTTTGGTGTACTGTAATGGTTAAGGCACCAGGCTAGAAACCAGGAGACCGTCAGTTCTAGTCCCATCTTAGGCACAAAGCCAGTGGGGTGACCTTGGGCCAGTCACTCTCTCTCAACCCTAGGAAGAAGGCAATGGCAAAACCACTTCCAAAATCTTGCCAAGAAAACTGCAGGGACTTGTCCAGGCAGTAACCAGGAGTCAAGACTGACTCAAAAGCACAAAAGAACTACACATAAGGCAGGCATATGTTCTCATGTTGTGCGAGAGTTTTCAAATGGTCAGAGGAAAACAATCTGATGTCAAATCTATCTGTTGCCAAAACAGATGCATAGAAATCAGGCCTTCTACCCAAAGAGAGGGCCCTCTAGCCTGTTAGATAGCTCAGGCAGGAGGAAGAAGTGCAAAATTATAAATCTGATTTCACTGTAAATAGAATTTCCTCTTGATACACAACTGTGGCTGGAATTTGAGTAGGGTAGAATGGAAAATATATAAATAAAGGGACCTTGGCTTTTCTGCAATAAATTACTTATCAGAACTTCCTGAATTCTTTTGTGCCTGTTTTATTTGTTTTAATCCAGCCTTGAATGGGAGAAGCCTAACTTGTTGGAATACCCATAGTAGAGAAAGTTGTGTTAGAGAATGAATGTTTCTGAAAATCTATTACAAATATTTGTGTAGATCTTCATGTGCATTTAGGGAGGGAACCTTATATTTCTTCCTCTTCTTTTGTACATCATTCTGCAACGTTCGGGTTTTTTCCTATTATTTTCTGATGATCCTACCTTCTGTTGTAAAGTTTCTTGCTCCTGCCACTTTTATTGCCTTTCTAAGACAGATCCAAAGGTTACAAAAAGCTGGAAACATGAGGAGATTTCCAGATCTCCTCATGGGAACTGATGGTAAACAGGAGGGGAAGTAGAAAAAATTGACAATGTTGATGCCTGTGTATTTAGAATCAAGCAAAATGTGGGAGCAGGTTGCAGACATTCAGATTAGGCTCTGCTAGGCGGAAGAAAAAATATACGATGACTGATTCCCTATTTTTAAAATATGAAGTGGTAATTCATTGGCGATCACTCGTAGCCGAGTAAGATTGTCTGCCCATGTTGTGTAAGTTCAGGCCCGCTTTCTTTAAAGACTTCAGCAGGAATCCCATCAGGTCCACTAGCTTTGTTATTTTTCATTTGTTTAGTGGCTTTACTGACTTCCTCCAAACTAGGGGGTACTGCAAGCTCATTTCTTATTTGTTTTTGCGGGATTTGCAAGAAGACTTCATCAGCCACAGTAGAGTGACGATTAAGGAGATTGTAGTAATGCTCTTTCCAGTGCAGTGCAATAGACTCTTTGTCCTTTAGAAGTTTAGCACCATCTACTGAGCGTAAGGGATTTGTACCATGGTTTGTTGGTGCATAGATGGCCTTTATGGCATTAAAAAAGCCCCGTGCATCATGAGCATCTGCAAAATGTTGGGTTTCTTGGGCTTTTTTTATCCACCATATGTTCTTACAGTGGATATGATCTTCACTGCACGACAGCTTCAAGAAAAATGCAAGGAGCAAAACTGCCCTCTGTACATGGCGTTTATTGATCTGACTAAAGCTTTTGATACTGTAAATCGTACTGCTCTCTGGACCATCCTTCTGAAAATCGGATGCCCTGATAAATTTGTGAACATCTTGCGGTTACTCCATGACGACATGATGGCAACAATCCTGAATAACAATGGCTCTCAAAGCGATCCATTTAAAGTGGAATCCGGCGTTAAACAGGGATGTGTTATTGCTCCAACCTTATTCGCTATCTTCATCGCTATGATTATACACCTTGTTGAAGAGAAACTTCCTACTGGTGTAGAAATTATATATTGAACAGAGGGAAAGCTTTTTAATCTTAGTAGGCTGAAAGCAAAAAATAAGGTAATTGCAACTTCTGTTATAGAACTTCAATATGCTGATGATAACGTAGTCTGTGCACACTCCGAGGAAGATCTTCAAACTATCCTAAACATCTTTGCAGAAGCATATGAAAAGCTCGGCCTCTCGATTAACATTAAAAAAACCAAAGTGCTTTACCAGCAAGTTCGAACCAATCCCTCTGCAGCGCCATCAATCCAGTTTAAAGGTGTGTCACTAGAAAATGTCGACCACTTTTCTTATCTCGGCAGCCATCTATCTACAAAAGCCGACATCGACGCTGAAATTCAGCATCGCCTGAGCTCTGCGAGTGTAGCTTTCTCCCGAATGAAGCGTAGAGTGTTTGAGGATCGGGACATTCGCAGGGAGACCAAAATGCTTGCTTACAAAGCCATTGTACTACCAACCCTTCTGTACGCCTGTGAAACATGGACCCTCTACAAACGCCACCTCCAACTTCTTGAAAGATTCCATCAACGCTGCCTCCGAAAAATTCTGCAAATTACTTGGGAAGATAGGCGGACTAATGTTAGCGTATTAGAAGAAGCGAAAACCACCAGCATTGAAACAATGATCATCCAACATCAACTTCGCTGGACTGGTCATGTTGTTCGAATGCCTGACCATCGTCTTCCAAAGCAGCTACTTTACTCCCAACTTAAGAATGGAAAACGGAATATTGGTGGACAGCAAAAGAGATTCAAAGATACTCTCAAAGCTAATTTTAAAAAAATGTAATATCAGCATTGAGAACTGGGAAGCCCTTACTCATGAGCGTTTCAATTGGAGGTCATCCTTTATTAATGGCGCTATGGACTTTGAAGAAGCACGAGTACAGGGCGAAAAGGAGAAAAGAGATAAAAGGAAGGCACGTCAGGCAAACCCTCATCATGACCGTCTCCCACCCGGAAACCTATGCCCTCATTGTGGGAGGTTGTGCGGATCCAGAATTGGCCTTTATAGCCACTTATGGATCCACCATTAAAATTTTACCTTTGGAAGACAATCTTACTCGGCTACGAGTGATCGCCAGTGAGAGTGATAGTGCCCATGGATACCTGCATTGACACCAGGTCAAAGGCTTATACCTTTTATTTTTTTTACTGTTTCCCACCCAATGGAATGTTGAAAATAAATTGTGCAAAGGGCGTCAGGACGCTGCCCATCTGGCTGCCCATCAGCAGGAAGACTCTCCCCAACCTGGACAGAATGGGAACAAATCTGGTGTGGCAGGAGAAGCCAACAGAAGAAAGTTTGAGTTTGAAAATGGGCTAGATCCAATCAGAGTCTGAGAGGAGAAAAAATCCAGAAAAAAATTCCCAATGCATCCCTATGGGAGAGGCATTTGGACAGCAGCTTGGAATGCTGCTGACTGCTTCATTCTTAAACACCCTTCCCGCCTGGTCATGTGACCCAGAACAGAGCTTCTCTTAAGGGGTTGGAAAGAATTCCAGAAGCCATGCTTGCATGCTTTTCCTACCTTGTTTAGAACTTCTGATTTATTGTAAAGGTAGTCAGCTTGCTGCAAAACAGCACTAAACTCCAACATAATTTTCAATTACAAGAATAGGCTTCCTTAGCATTCTTAGAAAATAAACATGGTGGATGATTAACACCCAGTGCTGTGTTTGGTTCTGAAAAAAATATGAAGAATGCTGGGGTTTTAGAAAGCATTTTGTGGGAAGAGCAGCTAGATGGGATATTGAGAAGTTAAAACCTCAGCAGCTTGTCTTTCGGAAGATGACTGATTTGTGATTGTCTATGGCGGAATGCATTTTTGGAATGCACAAATCCCTCCCCCACCAGTCCAATGACAGCTAATTCAGGAAAGTGCCATATCCTCAAAATCCAAATGTGTCCACAGCAGCCCACTAAGATTGTCTGTCATTGTTTCAGTAACAGATTCAGCTGTTACTTCAAACTTTGTTCTGTGTAGTACATGGACGGTTCCCAGGCAACTTATTGTAGTATCATTGACTGGGTACATGCAACACTCTGAACCCCAGATCGCCAGGCTAACGAAGTACAGTTACTGTGTTCCTATAACAAGCTGTTTCTAAACAAATAAACCATATTAAGGCTTAACATAATTGCTTGGTTTTCAATTCCATTTTAGCCTACTTTGGTTTTGTTGGGATGAATTAAGATCTCCCCCTGCCCTGCATGTTGTCTTCCCCAGAACACTGTCCTGCCTGCATGTTGTCTCCCCCCCAGAACAGGTAAAAGGAAGCCCAATTGTTAAAAGTGTACAAAATATCTGGAGAAATTACAACACAAAAGGTCAGCTCATTCACAGAACTCAGCCAGCCCATTCAGGCAGATCTTCTTCCTCAGCCAAACAGATCTCCATAATAAAATAACAATAGACTTCTTCCAAGTAAGTGGACAAAGCCACAGCCTGCAGGGAACACAGACAGGAAACACAAACAGCAGGGGGCCCAACCACAGAGCGCCTCCTCTCTGAAATCCGGCAAATTACACTTCTCTCAGGTTCCTAGGGGGCGGGAACACCTTTGCATAGCAACGACCAAGCTCTCCTATATAAATGGCCTGTGGGGGAAATACAGGTGTGGCCACCTTCCAACCCGCATACTCTGTACTTTGTACTCTGCATATGCTCTTGGGAATAAACCTGCAAACCTCTGTTCCAGCACCTTGGTAAGATTACCTTCTAACAGTTTGTTGCACAAATCCCCTCAGTATTTCTCTGTCACCAAGATTTTCTCTTTTTTTCCTCAAAATGTCCTGCACACTTATTTGTGTGCAGCCACCAACAAAGCCATCTCACATCATTGGTTATCCTGCTGCCCTGGTTCCTCTCTCTCTCTGCTGGAGCCAAAATTCACACTCACTCTCTCTCACTCTCTCTCTCTCTCTCACACACACACACACACACACACACACACACACAGACACCTTTTTTCCTCTTGGAGAAAAAACCTGAGCACCTCCATCCTCTTTTTGACTTCCTTATAGAATTGTTCCAGGCCTCTTCTGTGTCCTGCCTGCTCTACAGCTGGGTGGCGTGGAAGGGGACCTGGTTTGAGGGACCTTCAGAGCAGCAGGCAACCGTGCTCCCATTATCCTGATGTGGGTTGGGTTTGTTGTTGTTGAGGGGGATTTTCTGTTGGTCCCTCCCACCAGGGGGAGGTGGCGTTGCCTAGCAAAGAGCCCAGAACTTGCAGAGGTGGGACTACCGGAGAACAAAGGCAGATCTGCTGATATCTTCCTCTTTCTTCTCCTTTTCTCTCATTTACTGGTTGGGCTGTGTAATAGCTTGGCCTGCTGCCAGCGGATCACGTGACCCCAGGTTGTCCCCTTTGTATCTGCAGCAACGGGGCAGACTGCTCCAGCTGCTGTTATGAGGTAAGTCCCTTGCTAAAACATGTAGGTGCTTTGTGTGTTGGAGGGGAGAAGGTATTTTCTTTGGGGTGTGGATGAATCCGTCAACCTGAGGTCTGTACTGTATTGTTGCTATGTATCTTGCTATGTATCTTTCACTGAACCAGGCAATGGCTTGGCAGAGGAAAAGAAATCTGATTGTGTGATTTTAATAACAAGGAGAAGGGTTGGTGAGATTGAGCAACACTTTCCCCTGCAGTGTCTGTAATCCTCCCCTTTGAATTTTCATTTGCAAACTTTATTTGCACTTCTGAATAAATACGTATGTTGTAGTGTGTGTGTGTGTGTGTGTGTGAGAAAGTTTGCCAGCTTTTATTTGTTGAACAGTATGTTTCCGGCTTGTTTCCTTGCCCCATTCTCCTTCCAGCTTGCTTTAGATTTCAAGTATATATAAATAGTAGAGTTAAATATG
Organism: Charina bottae; assembly: GCA_023362775.1. Taxonomy (NCBI): domain Eukaryota; kingdom Metazoa; phylum Chordata; class Lepidosauria; order Squamata; family Charinaidae; genus Charina; species Charina bottae. The sequence continues at coordinate 72,497,288 of JALMGJ010000001.1, read as the reverse complement.
CTCTCACATGGATGAATAGTTCAAAAAACCCTGTTATTTTGTAGTAAGACCTAACAATTAGGTGTTTCCCAAACATGTTCATAAAGATGCATGTTAATGACAGAGTCTAGAATTGGAAGTAGGAACATTTTATTTCTAAACATGTTGAACAATTAATTATCACAAACCCTAACACTAAGCATTTGCCCCCAAACCTCCCCCTGTTTAGAGAGTAATGGTCCTGCTTGGAGTTTTTGCCTGTGGAGTAGAGTTCAGGATTTGCCACCCCAGAGAGAGGTTTTCTAATGTAGAGATTGCAAACAAAACAAAAAGTTTCCTCTGTACTTTATATTACTTTACTGGAACCATTCATTCCTATTCCAGTTTGTTCGTTCTGGATCTCTGTAATCTCTGGAAAGGAAGTCTGATTCCTACAGTGTCTCCTGTTTTTAAATGACAGTTAAATCAGCCTTCTTGATTCCTGGGGCTATGGAGGCGGTGGGAGAATGTCAGTTTTGACGCAAGTGCCATCTTTACCACCATCTGCTCTTCCCAGCGACATACTGTGCTCCATACTGCCTCTTTTTTTTTCCTACCAGGATGTGCAGTCTTCAAGTATGGTGGGAATTTCCTTCTTTCCTACTTTTCAAATGAAAAGGTTAAATGGGAACAAGATCTTTGTCCATAGTATCACTTTGCTGACCTAATCTTTCAGAATCTGTCTGTCTAAGTAAGCCTGTGGTCTCTACTAACCCTTTCTTTTTTCTTCCTTGAATGGAGGTAATCCTGAATGATTATGTCCACTATGGTGTACCCCAGGGAGGAGAAAATGGACAAGCTAAGCCAAGAAGAGATTATCTCTAACACCAAGCTGGTGATGCAAGGGCTGGAGGCCCTTAAGAATGAGCATAACTCCATCTTGCACAGCCTACTGGAAACTATCAAGTGTCTGAAGAAGGATGAAGAAGCTAATCTAGTACATGAGAAAGCCAACCTGCTGCGCAAGTCAGTGGAGATGATTGAGCTGGGACTTGGAGAAGCTCAGGTGAGCTACAGTTTGTACATGAATCCAACAGAAGCAACCACATATAGACAATCATACATAAGGATTCAAATCCGTTGCCTAGGACAATGATTAACAGGCATGCTTACTAAGTAAACACAGTTATATGTATACCACTCTTCTATGAAGTGCAGAACAGTCGAACCACTATGCACAGAACGTGTTTTATTTATTTATTTATGCTTCAATTTGTATACCACTCCATCTCCCCACAAGGGAACTCTGGGCAGTTTACAGAATACAGCAATTAAAATTTAACAGTTAAAACAGCATAATAAAATACTCTCATATAATAAAATTAAATATAAAATCCAAGATGTGATGGTTTGATGTTTAGATGTTTAAAAGGGCCCTATGGCACCAGCCATCCCCAAGAGGAACTATTCCCCCCCACACACACACAAGGCGGCAGAACCAGGTCTTTAAGTCCTTTTGAAGGCCGGGAGCGATGAGGCCTGCCTCACCTCCGGGGGCAGCATATTCCAAAGGGTGGGCGCCACTACCGAGAAGGCACGCCTCCTAGACCCCGTCAGGTGACATTCCTTTACGGACGGGATCCGCAGCATGCCCTCTCTGAATGACCGAGTGGGACGGTTCGACGTTATGGGGATGAGACGGTCCCTCAGGTAACCTGGCCCCATGCCATGTAGGGCTTTAAAGGTGATAACCAACACCTTGAATTGGACCTGGAAATGTTGGCAAATACTGTATTTTCTTAGTGCCGGTTTTTAGCTTTATTATTTTATGGATAGAGTGGAAACCTGTGTACAGGAATTGAAACTTGGTTATGAGGGCAGGGGACTTGGGTTTCCACTTCTTGCCCACCTACCCAAGCACTGGCTCCTTTTCCCTTTTGATTTAGGAAAAGTGGAATAAATTGTGCAAAATAGCGCCCCAAAGAGGCCCCCGTGTATTTATGAATTTAAATTAAGAACTTTTAATATCGCCATCCTGGATTTTATATTTATATTTAAGGGGTGCTGTTTTTATTTTATTTTAATCTGTATTTAGTTTTATTGTAAACCGCCCAGAGTCCCTCTTTTGAGGGAGATGGGTGGTGATGAAATTTGAAATATAAATTAAATAAATAAATAAAGCAAATATATATGTCTGTTCAAACTAAGGAGATCAGTATGTCAGTGGTTTAGCTTTTGCAAACACAGATTGTAGGCAAATGCAGTATATGTCACAGCTTTAGCCAGCCATGCACAACCCCAGGCATACAAAGCTGATATGAATGAGATGAAGTATCAAATGAGCAAAAAAGAAAGGGAAACACACTTAACCTGAAAGAAACAAGATAGCAACAAGGTCAAGTAACAATATGGTGGGCCACAGTATTGTTTACTGGTATTGGAGATAAAGTTACAGCATCATGCATAGAATACAATAATAACAATAAAAGACAATGAAAAAGGCCCCAACAGCCAACATATATGAATAAATACTGAGAACAGGAAGAACAAGCAGTAATGCTAGCTAACATTTAAAAACCTGACTAAATGCATTTTGGCTAATAAGCCTTCATCAGTAGTCACAATTATAGGGTTATAATTATGCTGGAAAAAAGCAAAAAAAAAAAACAAGTATAAATAATCATGAATCACAACCACATAAACCTACCATAAAAATGAAAGTAGCACTTACTTGGGTAGTTAAAATATAGTTTAATCTAAATTCCTATAAAATAGATCGCTCCACACCTAAAAATGATTAAATACAAGTTTAAATGCTGTTCGTAATGGTAAGGAGATATACTATTTATTATAAAAAATATACCTACATCCAAGCAAGTGTGAAGGCTGGGTTCAAAATACCATATGCATGAATAAAATGAAATGAGCTTGGCCAAATTAAATAAGGAGTGTAAAATAGTGCAGTAATGACTAGCATCTGACTGCAATACAAGGAATTTAAAGCAAAACTCCTAGCTGATGTAACAGAAGAGGGGGAAATAGGAGAAAAGAGTAACAAATTAAAAAGATGAACTGTATAACCAAAAATAAGATAGATTCATAAATACCTCCAATCTATCTCCTCATTCATTCCATGAGGGGTCAAGGTATGCAAATTAAAGATCCAAAAAGTCTCTAGGTTTCAATCTGTGAAGAAGCTGAGTTCCTGAAGCATGAACTTTTTCCAGAACCCAAAAGGGAATCTGGCTCTCCGTGAGGTTCAAGGCTCTGAAGTGTTGCACAAGAGGAGAAGTAATCTTCTGACGTCTAATACAGCTTCTGTGTTCACAAATCCTGGTTTTCACTGCTCTTGAAGTGTAACCCACATACAAAAGTGGACAAGGGCACCGAATACCATATATCACACCTCTAGAGTTACAACTGACAAAAGATTTGATGGGATAATTTTTCTGATGGTACGTATCCTGAAAACAAGTAATTCTGAGGCAAAACTTACATACTGAACACTTACCACAAGGGTAACGGCCTACAGGTGTAGCCTGTCCATCCACTCCTAATGAGTGGATCACAGGAGATCTCTAAGTACTCCTTACCAACATATCTTTCAAATTCTTGGATCTTTTTTGTATTTTAACTACCGAAGTAAGTGCTACTTTCATTTTTATGGTAGGTTTATGTGGTTGTGATTCATGATTATTTAAACTTGGTTGTGTTTTTTTTTTTTTTTTTGCTTTTTTCTAGCATAATTATAACCCTATAATTGTGACTACTGATGAAGGCTTATTAGCCGAAATGCATTTAGTCAGGTTTTTAAATGTTAGCTAGCATTACTGCTTGTTCATCCTGTTCTCAGTATTTATTCATATATGTTGGCTGTTGGGGCCTTTTTCATTGTCTTTTATTGTTATTATTGAATTCTATCCATGATGCTGTAACTTTATATCCAATACCAGTAAACAATACTGTATAGCAGAGCTTTCCAAACTGTGTGTCCTGACACGTTAGTGTGTCAGCTGCAGTGTCTGGGTGTGTCGCTGCTGCTGCCTCCGAGCCCTGCCAGGATTCCACGCAGGTCCTAGTGCCTGCCTTGTGCCTTGCTGCCTCCAAACCTGCTGTGATTCCGCGCAGGTCCTAGTGCCTGCCTTGTGCCCTGCTATAAGAGTGTGTCGCAAAATGATGCATGTCTAAAAAGTGTGTCACCAACATGAAAAGTTTGGAAAGCTCTGCGGTATAGTATAATTTGTGGCCCACCATATTGTTACTTGACCATAAAGTGTCAAATAACATTTGTTGTTCCTTTTCCTCCTCTTCTCTCTGGCAACATTGTTCTTCTCTTCTTTTTTCCAAACAAAAGATTGGAAGAGGTATCCAAGACAGTGTATGTTGCACAACACTGGATAATGACCCAAACTCTTACATTATTTTGTAGGGCTAAAAAACCGATTCTTTATTCAATTCTACCTTTGGCTTATTCCAAGACCTTAGGAAATGTGCTCACTATATTTTTCCTATAAGTCTTGGAATTCTCTTTGGTGGTTTTTTTTTTCTCTGAGATTGGGAAGTTTGACAAAAGAACCATCTCTCAAGACAGACATTTCTCCCTTCTTCTCTTGGGCCAGGTCATGATGGCTCTGTCAAACCACCTGAATGCTGTGGAGTCCGAAAAGCAGAAGTTGCGGGCCCAGGTGCGCAGGCTATGCCAGGAGAACCAGTGGCTACGGGATGAACTAGCAAACACTCAGCAGAAGCTGCAGCACAGTGAACAAACTGTGGCACAGCTTGAAGAAGAAAAGAAACATTTGGAGTTCATGAATCAGCTGAAGAAATACGATGAAGATGTATCCCCATCGGTGAGAATCTATAGGGTAGAGCATCTGTGCTTACTAGAAGCTTCCTCACACAAAATAAGCTAGTAATAGTCAGCTTTCTCAGAGCTCCTAATAGTATCTGCCACTTTGAGTTTGCCTCCACTGGGCATGACAGGGACAGGTTACCTACCCTTGTAACTGGTTGAAGTTATCTTTCTGGGAAACAGAACATTTGAATGGATTTGCATCAGTAAAAAGGGTTGGGGATAAGAACCTTGCAGTAGTAATGCATTCCTTGCACCAAAGAAGGAGTCTTTAAATGTTATGGAGATGTTCCTGTTTCCCCAGCCAGGCTGTTAGACTGGGCAAGTGTTTGCTGCTCATTCACTGAGTTAGCATAGAAGCCTAAAAAGGAGGAGAGCCAGTTTGGTCTAGTGGTTAAGGTAACGGGCTAGAAACCAGGAGATTGAGAGTTCTAGCCCTGCCTTAGGCATGAAAGCCGGCTGGGTGACCTTGGGCCAGTCACACACACTCAGCCCAACTCACCTCACAGGGTTGCTGTTGTGGGGAAAATAGGAGGAGGAAGGAGTATTAGGTATGTTCGCCGCCTTGAGTTATTGATAAAAAAAATAAAGTCGGGATAGAAAATAAAAATAATAATCTCTCTGTCTCTCTCGCTCTCTCTCTTTTGGTGCTTTTCCATATCAACATTTCAGGAGGAGAAGGAAGGCGATTCCACAAAGGATTCTTTGGATGACTTGTTTCCAAATGAGGAAGAAGATCAGGGACAAGGATGTAGGTTTCATTCTTCCACTCTTCTTATGGGGAGAGCAGAGCAAATGAACTGCTTTTGAACTTGTCTTCTGCCAAATATTCTATCTGACTGAAAAATTAAGCACACAAAGGAGTGACAATTCTTACCTGTATAAATATATTATAAAATAGATATAGCATTGTGGAGTCCTTGGTGCTCTCTGAGCCTTATTGTTTTCTTGCAGACGTTTCATTGCCAGGCTAGGCAACATCTTCAGTGTGAAAAGGGAGTGGGACTTGCTCTCTGTTTATATTCCATGGTTTGTCCTGCTTGTGTTGGTGGAGGTGTTGTTCTCCCCTTAGGAGTTCCTTGATTGGGCTGTTGTTTGCTGCTTGGTTGATTGACTGAGTTAATAGTTCCTTGATTAGGGTATATTTAGGATATAGCATTGCATGCTGTGCTTCTTTGTTTATTCATGTGTTATGTGTTTGCAGTACCTCATCAACACAGCAGTGCCGTAGCAGCTGCTCAGCAAGGTGGTTATGAGATCCCAGCACGCTTGCGTACACTACATAATCTGGTGATCCAGTATGCATCACAGGGACGCTACGAGGTGGCTGTGCCTCTTTGCAAGCAGGCCCTGGAGGATTTGGAGAAGACTTCAGGACACGATCACCCTGATGTGGCCACCATGCTCAACATCTTGGCCTTAGTATATAGGTGAGACTAGAGAGAGAGAAGGTACCTGCTTCTTGTGGATATGGAACAGCATCTCAAGAACAGAAATGAAAGAGGGAGTGTGAGGGAGCTCAGTATAGTGAACCTCCACTGTGGAAACCTTTATTAAGGAAGGAGATGTTATGTCTATGCAAAGCCCTACTTTTGTGTCATGTTTATATAAATAGTTGTTCCTCTACTTTTAAACTGTATCTGTAACATTTTGTTGCAGGGATCAAAATAAATATAAAGAGGCAGCTCACCTATTGAATGACGCATTGTCTATTAGAGAGAAAACTCTTGGCAAAGACCACCCTGCAGTAAGTATTTTTTTTTACTTTAGGAAAGAAGAAATGTCTGAATAGATAGAAACTGAAAGGTAATCATGTCATTGCTTGATCAGCTCTTCTGACTCCCAGGCTAATGCAGCTTTTAGCCATGGTAACTGAGGATGATGGGAATAATGTATCTCAAGGGCAGCGGATTGGAGAAAGCTGCTTCTTTCTGTACACAGACAGACACAAATACAGACACTCAGACTAAACCTTATAAATAAATAAAAAACTGGGAATCTGGCCAAGCATTAATGGAGTATATCTGCCTGTAAGAGGCATTAATGAAGATGCGCAGCATTAAGAAAGAAAAGAGAGAGAATGAAGAAGTACCTCTGACTTTTCACTGGGATGGAGAAAACTGAATCAAAACTCTGTCTGCAGCTTTGTTTCTTGAACAGTAAGGCAACATTTGGCAAATAGCTTTATAAGGAAATCCAAGTGTGATACTATAGGAGTGACATTTGGGCCCAAATTTATACATCATTGTTTTATTGTATATAATAATATCAGTATACATGTTGCTTTACAAATTGTTGGCAAAAGGAATATACGGCTGAATGGAGCAGCATGATTTCTTGAAATAGTTGCCTGCTGAGAAATGGTGTCACAATTAGGGCTCTGTTTCAGATATCCAGTAATAGCTGGCCAATGCTGCCAGCTATAACAAATTAGCTTTCTAAGGAATATCACTTTTTATGCCCAGTATTTGTGTGTGTGTGTGTGTGTTTATTGTTCCTTGGTTCTCATGCAGTTGTACCCATGCTTCTCTGCAGGTTGCTGCAACCCTAAATAATCTGGCTGTTCTCTATGGCAAAAGAGGGAAATACAAGGAGGCAGAACCGTTATGCAAGCGTGCACTGGAAATCCGGGAAAAGGTATCTATTTCTTTCAGAAGCTTGAAGGAGGAAAGGTTAGACTATGGGGCCACTAACTAGTGAGGCTGTACAGCAACTTTCACTGCTAGCAATTTCTACAGTAAGATTCCTGTCTCAGAAAAGGAGAATATTTTGGATAACTACATCCATAAAGAGGCTAATGGGGAATAATATGTCAAGGAAACCATGTATACAAAATTGAAGTTTCTAATGATATTCCATGACGCAGTTTCCCCAGGAAAAAAAGTTTTGCAGAATTCCCAGAATTTTATAATCTATTCTTGTCTGCTTCATTTTCAGGTTCTAGGCAAAGATCACCCTGATGTGGCCAAACAGTTAAATAACTTGGCTTTACTATGCCAGAATCAGGGCAAGTATGAAGAGGTAGAATATTACTATCGCCGAGCACTGGAGATCTACGAATCCCGCCTAGGGCCTGATGATCCAAATGTTGCTAAAACAAAGAACAATCTGGTGGGTCCATTTGCTGATGTGAGAACTGTGGAGGCAAATGATTATCTGAGATGAGGGGTGACTGGTTATGAAATGTGATTTTGCTGCTTTTATAACAATATGCCTTGTACTCTGCCAGGCCTCCTGCTACCTGAAACAAGCCAAATACAAGGATGCAGAGACCCTGTACAAGGAAATTCTCACCCGTGCCCATGTGAAGGAATTTGGCACTGTTGATGGTATGTACAGCGAAGAACAAGGAGGCAACATGTGCAAAGAGATCAAGTCTTAGAAGGAGATTGAGACCCTTAAATTATCCTTAAATTAATTATTAATTAAATGTTAATTATGAAGGATTCTTTGATATTCCATAATTGTTGTTAGGATAGATATGTGTGGGAGAGAGAACTTCTTGGAAGAAAGTTGGGATAAGTATTCATAAATAAATGAACTACTGATCTGTCCTGTTTTGGGTACATGGAAATAGCACTGTGTTTCTCGATTTGATCAAGAGCCTATTTTTCCTTTTGACAACATTTTGATAAGAAAAAGATACACAATCTGTTAAGACTTTTCATCAGTGGTGAAGTTTACACTGCATAATCTCTTGTAGCCTGTTTAACAAATACTGTATTTGTTTGTTTAAAACGAGGAGAAAGAGACCTAAAAGCCAATATATCAGTATATTTTTTTTCCCTGATCGTAATATAGTGGAGGGTTCCTCTGAAAATACCACTATTATGCATGTAGAGACATTCCCTCTATCTTTTCTCTACAGATGAACACAAGCCTATATGGATGCATGCAGAAGAAAGGGAGAAAATGAGCAAGGTGAGGACGAGAGCGGTGCCCTAACAGGCATTGCAGTGCCAACCTAAACCATCAAGCAGCTGAAAGAACTCCTGAATGATGATTGGGAATAGTTTTAGGTTAGAAAAAGGCTAACTGGAAAGAGAGAGACAATAGTCATATAGTAAAATTATGCATAGTGTAGAGAGCAAAAACCCTCTCTCAAAACACACAAGAGCCCGGGGTTATCCAGCTAAGATGAATAGGTGCAAGAGAGATAAAAATAATCACCTCTTCCTATTGTGCTTAGGTAACCTTGCTGTGAGAGTCCCAATTCCAATGGGATAGTAGAACTCTCTCTTTTAAGTGGGGTCACGGGTATGCCTTTTGTCAGCTTCAGTTGATGGGCCAACCGCATCCCTTCCTGGGAGAAAACTAGCAGAGCGCTCAGATTGAACTATGGAAAAACTCCAAGATACCGTATTACCCTTGTGTCAGAAGCATTGCACAGATAGCCAGTTTATTTCCAAGTGAAATACGAAATGCTGGTTGTTACCTTTAAAGTCCTATACAGCTTGTGTCTAGGCTACTGGGGAGAATGCTCCTTTTCTATAGGATTCCCCATCCTCCAAGAAATCAACAATTGCCATGGGTGAGTTTGATGGCCAATCTTTTCAGTAGCCATTCCAGGTCGTACTGCCTGATGAGTAGAAGGACCTACCATCTTCGTTTTTTTTTTTTAAAAAAAAGGTCTCAGAACTACATTTTAAACATGTAAAATTTTATTTATATTTAATAACTAAATATAAGATAGAGTGTCATAAGAGAGTGTTGATAATCAGCAAATAGGATGGTTTTTGAAAAGATTACATAAATTTATGGAGAATGTAGCCATTAGTGACAATAGATATATGTTATCTTCAGGATCAGAGGCCATAGGCCTTAATACCAGTTCTTGGGAAGCAAAAGCATAAAGATAGTGTTCTCCTTTTCCTTTTTGTGGAGGTATTCTCGTAGGCATCAGATTGTGGGAACTAATTACTATGCTATATAGGCCTTCGATCTGAAATAAGATGGTTTTTCCTATTTTTTCAAGGTTCTATGGTGTGAACTGGAATTGTTTGTCTTATTCTTCCTGTGCCTTGCATATTTTCTCTTTGTTATAGTGGATTCCTTAGGACATGCTGGAGAATGGACGATGGAGGGATTTCAGCAGGTTCTGGGCCACAGACATTTCAGAACCAGAATGCTAAAGCTTGCTGTTTTGAAGGGCCATTTGGCTGATCAGTAAAAAAATAGTTGCTTGAGCCCCAAATCCATGATAAGAGGAATGGGAAGAAGCTACGGTCTTCTACGTCACTACTGTTTCCTCCTGAGCACCCAGTTCTTTAGACTTCCCAGATTTAGAAAAGTCAATTATTAGTATTTCCCTAGATTGGGAGGAGAGAAGGATAAGTCAAAAAGCCTCTGCATACTAGAGCTACAACAAATCCAAAGTCCTTGGGTTCGAGCTTCTGATGTAGTGAATAATGACACCAACCTTTTTTGTAAAATCTATACAATCTGTAATCCATTACTAAGAATAGGACAGAAATATGGTAAACTTCTGGGACATTTTGGACTAAGGTGCTGAATACATCATAGCAGTTCACAAGCAGGATGGCTTCATTCTCTGATTCTATCTAGTGGAAACTATTGGAGTTTTTATTTTGTTCATCTAAGCTAGTGACTGATACCTATTTCCAATAGCAGAGAAGAATAGATACCTATTTTCTTGAGTGTTAGTACTTTAGCTAGTTTCCCAAATCATTGCTATAGCTATAACTGCTACAAGGAATTAGCTATTCCTTGTAATTAGCTGTTGGTCCTATTGCTATCCATATGTTAAATGCCCTTCTGTGAAATAGGTTGTTCAAAAGGGGTGAAAAGGACTGCATATGAATGTGTGTGCATGTGTGAAGTGATACTAGTTAAAATGTGTCAGCTGTTCTTAATTTCTGCCTGTCAGTGAATTGTTACTACTCTCATTGGGTACATCTGCTCACTTGGATACAAAAGCTGACTGTACCCATGAGATCATGCTGAGAAGTCTCTGAAATTAAGAACCCTTCTTGAAAGATAGTTTTTAATTGGTTTTCCCTGGATTATGAGTAGAAAAAGACCTTGCTCTATCTCTGGCATGTGTGTGAATTTTCCTGATACCAAAAAATGGCACCTTTAAATCAGAAACCTTATCCTGAGTCCAAGGGACTGGTTTGGGCTCCTTTGATTGTGTTGTGTGATTTTATACATTTGTATAAAATCACATCATCTATGATTCATGACTCTGCCTTTTTACTAGCGCATGTTACAGTATTTATCAGTAGGATTATGCAACACTTTGAACTAAATTGTGAAGAGTTACTTTGGAAGCCTCCCTGCAAGAGCTGCATGATCCTCAAAAAAAGGCAGAGCAGCCCTTATGAGCACAGAAGTTAAGAGTTATAAGCAGCAGACTCACTGCCTGTCAAAAGTGAATATAGGCTCTCGCTTGTTCAAGCTTAGTAAATGCCAAATAAATCCATCCTTGGAAAAAGGTAACAAATGGAAAAAACTGATCAATTAGAGGAAGAACTTCTATTCATAAATCAAAAAGATTTATGATTTTCAAGTATTTATCTTGCTTTGTAGAAAATATTTCTGAATAATATTTAGGGAAAGCTAGACAAAGCAATGCAAAGTATTCAGAGTTTGATACTCATCCATTTGTCTATATAAATCAGTACCCCTATGTGATGTAAACAACAAACTTTCCAGCTAATAACTTTTTTTTAACAGCTAAGTTATATCACTTTTCCTTAAATGCAGAAGTGAGCCGGAGCACTCCAGCATGACAACACAAAAGATATTTCCAAGCAGTGGAGAGAAATTAGATTATATGTGGTTACTGGAATAACAGTTTCACTTTAGTAATGTATTTATTCAGTTTCCATTGTCTTGAATGTCTTCTCCCACTAGACTACTTGATTTTTTTTGTTTCTTTTTCATGCTATTAAAAGGCATAAAAACCATCTTACTAGAGCATTGCTTTTTTCACATGCTTTGTCACATTTATTCCATATAGCCTAGTAATGTCATAGATATGATGCAGTTCCAAACAGAACTAAATTCCATCAAACAGTGGAATTTACTTCCACATACATGTGAAGGGATTGGATTTCTGTTCATTGCCTGTGGGAAATTGGGGATTGTAGAAATAGAATAAGGATGGCTGGTTACCATTCCTCTTGGGATGTTACACAAATAAACCTTGTGGGTTTTTAAAGTTATATTTTTATTAAGCTTTTTAAAAAAAACAGGAGAAAAGAGAAACAAAAGAGGAGAAAATAAAGAAAAAACATGTGAATAAACATAGAATTTAAAAATATCAGAGAATTAAGTTATTTTTTCAAAATTTAATTAACTGATTTTAAATAACTGAATATATTATATTGTTTTGAAAACTACAAGTTGTTTTATAATCCAACAATATATAAATATCAACAGCAGCAGTCAGCATAGTGTAAATCATAAAGCAAGATTAAAAATTACAGGAAATTCTATCCAAACTACTGAAGATCTATTTTATTTATTTATTTTATTTATTTATATATCAAATTTTGCCACTGCCCATCTCTCCCAAAAGAGGGACTCTGGGCGGTTTACAATAAAGCTAAAAAATTAAAATACAATAAAACAACATATAGTACATAAAATATTAATATAAAATATAAATATAAAATGGAATCAAGATGACAGTTAAAAATTCTAATTCAGTTCATATGTGAGGACCACTTTAAGGCACTAGCCATCCCCAAGAATGACTACCCCCCCTTCCCGCCCCAAGCGAGATGGCAGAGCCAGGTCTTAAGCTTTTTCCGGAAGGTCAGGAGAGAGGGGGCTTGCCTCACCTCTGGGGGAAAAGTAATCCAAAGGGTGGGAGCCACAGCAGAGAAGGCCCGCTTCCTGGACCCCGCTAGTCAACATTCTCTTGTGGACGGGGTCTGTAACATGCCCTCTCTGCATGACCGGGTGGGACGGGTCGATGTAATGGGGATGAGAGAGTCCCTCAGGTACCCTGGCCCCATGCCATGTAGGGCTTTAAAGGTAATAACCAACACCTTGAATTGGACCTGGAAGCAAACTGGTACCCAATGCAGCTCTCGCAGCAAAGGTGTTACGTGTGCCGATCTTGGGGTACCTAAAATTGCCTGCGCGACTGCATTCTGGACCAGCTGTAGCTTCCGGATACTCTTCAAGGGTAGCCCCATGTAGAGCGCATTGCAGTAGTCTATATGGGAGATGACTAGGGCATGAGTGACTGTTCGGAGGGCCTCTCAATTCAGGAAAGGGCGTAACTGGCGCACAATACAGAGTTGAGCAAACGCCCTCCTGACCACGACTGCCACCTGCTCTTCCAGCAGGGGTTGTGAATCCAGGAGGACCCCCAGATTCCGCACCAGGTCTGTTTGGGGTAGTGCAACCCCATCCAGAGCTAAAGATGAGAGGAGCCCTTAACCCACAGCCACTCCGTCTTACCAGGGTTCAGCTGAAGCCTGTTGTCCCCCATCCAGACCCCCACAGGCCCCAGGCACCGAGAGAGGGTGGTCACAGCATCACATCACCCAGGATGGAGATGTATAATTGGGTATCATCAGCATATTGATGATACCTCATCCTGTGGTGCCGGATGATCTCACCCAGTGGTTTCATGTACTGTAGATGTTAAAAAGGAGCAGAGAGAGAACCGAACCCTGCAGCACCCCACAAAGGGGCCGAGGGTCGGATCTCTCACTCCCTATCACCACCGCTTGGGACCGGCCCTGGAGGAAGGAGGTGAACCAGCACAAAACCACGCCGCCCACCCCAAATTCCCCGAGTCGCCCCAAAAGGATACCATGGTCGATGGTATCGAAAGCCGCTGAGAGGTCAAGAAGAGCAAGGATAGATGCACTTCCCCCATCCCGCTCCCGCCAGAGATCATCCATAAGTACAACCAATGCTGTTTCCGTCCCATATCCAGGTCTGAAACCTGACTGGAAGGGTCTAGATAATCCATTTCCTGCAGAATCCTCTGGAGTTGCAACAACACCACTTCCTCAGCCACCTTCCCTAAAAAGGGGAGGTGGGAGACTGGATGGAAATTTTGATTTAAGAACTCATTTAGAGCTAGAATATTAACACTTTGTTAAGAAAAACCCAAATTTCAGATGTACAAACCCATATATAGAATTATATATAGAATGGTTTCCAAGTTGAGTGAAATGTTCAGATTTATTTTTGAGATTACAAAGTTATTTTGGACATTGAAGCGTATTCTCACAACTTAATTAGCCATTCTTCTGTAGAAGAAATTGTATGTATTTTCTAGTAGGAAGTATAGAGTGTCCTTGCAGCAGTTACCATGTACAATGCAAGTTCTGAATACTTTGTGGAAATATAAGGTTTAGTGATATTTAATTTTAAAAAATAGGTTGAAAGGAAATGCAGCTTTTAGAATTCGTTTCATTCTGGTATAAATCATTCACCAAAACTGTTGAGCTTTACAACATTGCCACCAAATATGAAAAAAATGATCTGACCAGGCAGTTACATTTCCAATACTTTTTAGAGAATGAGCTGTCCATTTTAGCAATCAGGACTAGAGTAATGTAGCAGTGGTAAAATGTCCTATACCAATTTCTCTAAGTATAGTATTCAGTGTAAAGTTAATGTTTTTTCCCCCACTGGAATTCCCATCATTGCATATAAATTACCATATCTAGATTCTGCATCCATTTAATCATACAGTCTAACTTGCTCATTTTCTGAGTCATATATAAATAACACTTCTTGGAGATAGCTGTACTCCTTGCATTTATAATATTGGAAGATTGTTGTTATTGTGAAGCCACTGAGATGAAAAACAGAAATCAACAGGAGAGAAACATTATCTGTATTGCAAAAGATGTATGGGTGTCAGCTCCTTGCCCTCTCTGCAAACAATGTTCTGGTCTTGCCTAAGGTTGGCCTTTGTCCCAAGTCAGCAATGAATAAGGCTGAGTGTTGTTGAAAACTGTAGTTCTCCTTCCTCAAGTGACAATTTCCTTTCCTTCCAGTCCGTCCTGGAAATGCCCTAATAGCACATACAAGGTTGCAAATCTATCTTGGTGTCCTGTGCAGAAGTACACAGGCACCGATCTGCCATTATCACTATAGAGCAGAGCTTTCCAAACTGTGTGTCGCGACACAAAAGTGTGTCGCCTGCGGGGCCCAGATGTGTTGCGTCAAAACCCGGAAGCGACACACCAACGGCAGCGCATGAAAATCCGCCACAGCCACGGCGGCGCGCAAAAATCGAAAGCGGCAGCAGCGCTTCCGGTTTTTTGCGCGCTGCCGCAACGGCAGTGCTTCCAGGTTTTCCCGCGGCGACACACCGGCGGCGCGCAAAAACCGAAAGTGGCAGCAGCGCTTCCGGGTTTTTGCGCGCTGCCGCAACGGCGGCACTTCCGGGTTTTCCCGTGGCGACACACCAACAGCAGTTGGTGTGTCACTGCGGGAAAACTTTGGAAAGCCCTGCTATAGAGCTTGGCCTACACAGGAGTGGCTGAAAATCAAGTTACTTTATGTGGGAAAGCTGTGAGAACCTATTTAAACTGCGTGTATATAAAAAATGTTCATATGTCATACATAATCAAAATAAAATATCTGATTCTGGATAGAATATTTTGCCTGTCCCAAAGACTCAGAAAGCAGCAAAGTGAAACATATATAGATTTAACTGCAGGCTTTAAAAAAGAATAAAACATGACACAATAAAGATGACTTCTAGTAAAAAAAGGTAAAGGTTCCCCCCGCACATTTGTGCAGTCATGTCCTACTCTAGGGGCCGGTGCTCATCTCCGTTTGTTAGCCAAAGAGCCAGCGTTGTCCGAAGACGCTTCCACGGTCATGTGGCCACATGACATGCGCGGAACGCTGTTACCTACCCACCAAAGTGGTACCGATTAATCTACTTGCATTTGCATGCTTTCGAATTGCTAGGTTGGCAAGAGCTGGAGCTAGTGCGGGAGCTCACTCCGCACGGAGGGCTAGGGATTCGAACCTCCAAAGTTGCAATCTTCCGATCGACAAGCCTGGCGTCTTACCCGCTGAGCCACCACGCCCCTACTCATTCTACTCATTCTACTCATCATTAAATATTTTCTTTGTCCCTGCAAGGAGGAGGACATATTATGAACTATCTGGTTCCTGTTCCTATTGGGCTTATAACAGGGTTCAAAAATGGAATCTGACATCTAGGCTTGCTGGCAAAACCTGGTTACATTTACCAAATACGTGCATGTCAATGTTAGAGCACATACATTACATAACATCCCAAATCCAGTCCCTGGCAACTCCATATAGGACACCCTGAAGAACTTCTGCCAAGCTCTGTCAACAACTGAGCTAGATAGAAGCATATGGCAGCTTCCTATGTTTCTAATTTATCTCCCCAATACATTTGGCATGTTTTTCAGTATTACTCTAACAGGTTTAGAACCATCCAGTTATCAGGGAATCATCTTGTCCGAGGGCATTTTCGAAATGAAAGCTGTGAGCTATGGAATTAATGACTGAATTGGAGTCCTTGGCTGGGTTATTCAAAAAAAGCTAAGGGTACAAAACCTGTCAGTGATTTAGGCACAGTTACAGTTGAAAGTTGTTGCATGAAAGGAATGTTGTGCCCAGAGTTCACACTTACATGCAGTTGTATGTGTCTTTAGCCTAAAATCCCACAAGTTTCTCAACCAACTGGATATGTCTGTGGTTGAGCAGAAAATATTCTCATGAAATATTTTTATATGCAGAAGCTGAGAGAACTATCTTTGTTTTAAGCATCAATTCATGCCACACAGTTTACTAATTTAAGGGTGAAAAAAACTCTTCTATAGACAGTATCTCTGCTCTCCAATGCACTCCTATAACAAATGAGCTTAATGGTCAAATCCTTTGTAAACTCAGAGTGCAACAGATACTTAGTTTTAACTTTGCAGGTCTGTTTTCATAATTGGAATTTTGCTACAAATCATTATTTGTAGTATCTATTTAAATCCTGCCATGCTGACCTCTGGAGAACGCTTTCCACGCCATTTGGCGCTGAGCTTCCTGGAAGCTTTTGCTATGGAGCACTAAGTATGTCAGGAAGATGTTCCTTATCTATTCAGTCAAGTCATAGGAGAACTAACCTGCAGATAACTGTTTTTTCTTCTGGGATCAAGGTGGAGTCCAGCCTTAGGGCATATTTATCATGCTTATAGGAGTCTATCAGAATGATCCCCAACCTGATGCCTTCCATATGTGTCAGCCTTCAGTTCCCATAATTGCCACCCATGCTGGCTTTGGAATAGGAAAGGGGAAGTCCAGCAGAACAGAGGGCTCTAGATAAGGAAAGGCTGCTCCTTATAGTTGGAAAACATGCCTGTCGAAGAGCCCATATTGCTACCAAGTGCTAAACAAGCGCGTAATTGTTTTTATTCCTCCCATTCATGCAAAGAGGAACAGATTCTCTCGCTCTTGGCTGCTAATGCTTTGATTGTTCTAAGAAATCTTCCCCTGTTGCCAAATTCTCTTCCAGAGTAAACATGGAGAAAATATCCCCTATGCAGAGTATGGTGGCTGGTACAAGGCCTGCAAGGTCAGCAGGTAAGGCATGGTATTTGCTCATATTTCTAAACCCTCTTTTATGTGGTTCTGGTTCTGGTTCTTGTGGAGGTTATAGAGTCCTTTGTGAGTTCCACCTTTGTTCAGGAAAGGAATGTGCAAAGGCAACAAGAAATGTGAAGGCAGAGGGAAGATATCAATAGGTTGGTGAGGATGGGAAAGCTCTATACGCTGTGTGCTGCAGATCCTTGGGGAGATGACAGAGGGTGCCCAGTAAAGCTGCTTTATAGAGCAGCCTCCGTCTTCCCCACCCCCTTTCAGGTGCTGCCTCTCTGGTATATACCCTCTCTGATGTGCACATGTGCACGGATTTAAATCCTTCTGATACAGAGCGGGGAGAGAGAGATTGAACTGCTTTGTAAGACCATTTGAATCAGAGAACCCTGGGTTCAAAAGGAGTGCAAAAAAAAAACTCTTAGGAAAGAGCTGCACGCAGAATGACAGTGCTCTCTCCTATTTCATATCCTGCTCCTCCTATACCCTACTGCAATGTTTCTCAACCTTGGCAATTTTAAGATAAGTGGACTTCCACTCCCAGAATTCCCCAGCCAGCCAGGAATTCCCCAGGAATTCTGGGAGTTGAAGTCCATACATATTAAAATTGCCAAGGATGAGAAACACTGCCCTACTGACTAGCCAGCATACTGGGGGTGGGTGGGGGTGGGATGTTAATATAGGACTGTTGCTGTCTTGTGTATAAAAAATGAAATCATCATCTCTCATTTGGGATGGAGCTCCTTCCTACTTCTTCCCATGCATCTTCTATGCTCTGCCAATAGGTCAGATTGTTTTGGGGTTTGTTTGATTTACAGTCCTGTGACCAGAAAAACAAAACAAAAAGACTATGACAACTCTGCTCTGTGACAGCCAAGTGCCTACTGCCTCTTGCAGCCCAAGCTAAAATGTAGAGTGCCCAGCACCTAAACACTCTCTCTCTCTCTCTCTCTCTCTCTCTCTCTCTCTCTCTGTGTGTGTGTGTGTGTGTGTGTGTGTGTGTGTCGGGGGGTGCCCACAGCAGTCTTAAGTAATCAGTGGGAGCTCAGTAGATCCCCACCTGACCCATCATAAATCATATCATCAAAGTGTTATAGATTGTCCATATGGCAAGACTGGTGTCAGGATGGGAGGGAATCTGCCAGTTTTACAGTAGAAAATCTAAAGATAACTTTAGGTTGTCCCCACAGTAGGCTGGGGGGGTGATGGAGCTGTATCACAATGGCATGTCCCTTAAAAACAGTTATCAAATCACCTTTGTTCCATAGAAGCAGGATGTGAGGCTGAGGTCTGCAACAAGTAAGAATTGCCATTATTAGTTTGCTAGCTCAGAAGGCTTTTGGGTCCACATAGGGCTGTTACCCTCCTTACCTCCTAGCATCCATGTCCTGGGGCAGCCAACTCATTCTTCCTAATAGCAGGTTTGGCCATTAAAAGGCACACTATAGGCAATGCAGCGAGCACATAGCCCTGTCAGGAACATCTTAAGCCAAATGTGTCTTCCTGGGATTTTGCATCAGCTGCAAGGGCAGCTGTACGAGTGCAGGAAAAGATGCCGCTGCTGTAGTATCCTCCATGCATGCTCACAAACATTCTGAATCACATTTTGCCCTTAATGCAAATAATTGATGTAATTGTAGGGTCTCTATACACAGGAAGATTCATTCATCTAAGACAACTTGGGCTCTAGTGATCAAGTTACTGTGAAGGTAAAGATTAATTTTAGGTTAATTTCAGTTTTTCATTTTTTCTTGTATGCCTCTCAGCCCCACAGTGAACACGACCCTGCGGAACCTGGGTGCATTATACAGACGTCAGGGCAAACTGGAGGCTGCGGAAACTTTAGAAGAGTGTGCGCTGCGTTCCAGGAGACAGGTAGGGCCAGTACTGACCCAAAACAATTGCTGGTGTTATGCAAGATGGAGAACAGGTAGTCCTCCAGATAAAAGTTCTTTTATCCTTAATTTAATGGGAACCTCCAGGGAAAAAGAAATAAAAGTTGTGTTCATCTATATGTGTAATCTTGTATCAGACATGGAATATGTCTATGAAGGTTCTCAGTCATCCAGGTGGAATTGTCTGTAGCTTGAATCATGTCAACTGGATTTCTATTTTCTTAGTGGAAACGTTTCGCTCCTTATCCAAGGAGCTTCTTCAGTCTGAGCAAAGTTGGTAAGGGAATCCTAAATATTTAGGATTCCAATAGATTCAAGCTACAGACATCAGACATGGAAGTTAGATTAGTTAGATTAGTTAGAAGTTAGAAGTTAGATTAGTTAGAAAATCTGTGGGCTCTGCAGGCCTATCCTGTGCATGTTTTCTCGGAAGTAATTGTCCTTACATCACGGAGATAACTAAAACATCTCCTCTACTAAGACTGTTAATCTGAAGATCTGTAGCCACCTTTCAGAGCAGTTGAAAACAGCGTCGTTCCAAGGGGCATGTGGAACGTGGCACCTGTTTTTCTGGATTGACTTTTCAGATATTTGTTTTGTGTATTTTTAAAAAATCTTATTGGACCTTGGATATATTTTTTGTTTGTTTATATTCTTGTGAAACTGCCAAGAGTCCTACGGGAATCCAGCAGGGTAGAAATGTAATAAATACATAAATAAATACTGATTGATTTGAATTTGCATGGTATCTCAAAAGTATAGATCTAGGATCCTGAAGTACTGGTGAAATTGTAACTACTATTAGAGATTTCCATGATAATAACAGCTGTGGTGTGGTTAAATGTAGTTGGTGTGATTTTTTTTTTCCTGGAAAGTTGCAACTGCTTAATTTTGTACAATTCTTCCCTTTAATCAGCAAAAGTCACAGAGCATGAAGAAATTAGACAGAACTGTTTGCTGAGTGGGGTTTTTTTTTAAAGTTTTGGCTAGTCCAAAAGAAACACCAGGCCAGCTGGCAAAGATATAGCCTACTAACTGGTTTACACTAAATTTGAGAGAAGCCTTTTTTCTTTGTTTTCTACCCCATTCTCCAAACTTTGAGCAATTTATAATAAATAAAATGAGAATAAAAAGTAAAGCAAGGATAGCATAAAGCACCACAAAATAGGGAATCTTCTAACTCTCATAACCTAAAAACAGCAGGAGCAATTAAAAACCCCAAAATCAAACTCTAAGGTCCTAAGTTCCAAATGCCCAGCAAAATAAAACATATCTCTGGTGGATATGATACAAAGAGCCTCACTGGTGCTATAATGTTATTCTACTGCAGCTGGTTAGATAATATCTATTGGTCTTCTTGATGGTCATTTCCTGTATTTCCAAGATATCATCTGGAATCAGTATTTTCCAAGGGCGGATTTTCTGAAGTGGAATTCTTAATGTGCAAAAATTAGTATTGTGAGAATCTTATTTTCCATTTTTATTTTTTCAAAGCAAACTCTTATTTTTTGAAGCAAATTTCTACATATTCTACATACTGAGAAAGGTTAAAATGAATTTCTACACATTTCATGACCTTCTCAATGGATTAAACAGGTTTAGTAAGCCCAGATATGTACAAGCTTCACATATTTTTTGCTTCACTCTTCTCTCTACATGGGGAAAGAAGCCTCAGTTAACCACAACTACCTGTTAACAGCTTCCAAAACAAGCCAGGAATCAACGTAATTTTAAACCATGTTTTCCAATGGCCCTTTTTTGGAAGCTATTATTATTTCTCAGTTTGGACATAACACTCAGTGGTGACAACTGCAGCTTCTGGTTCACTTGCTTTACCAATAGAAGGGAACTTCTATAAACGCTTGCTTTAAAAAGGGAGTACTAAAACAAGATTAAGGCAGCTATATGCAAGTGCCTGTAACTTGGATGTACTTTAATCCTTCCTTGTTAAACTAGGATTTAATTCGGCAACATTTCCTTAAAGAACCGTAGCCTCTCTTGCTGCAGAATATTCATTAATCCATGATGAGCAGGAAATAGACTGTACCTTTTGTTCTTTAGAAACTCTCAGAAAATCTTCTTTGCTTTCTTGCCAAGATCAAGCCCAGACTATTGTTGCTTTTTTATTGTTGTTTTTCCCTTGCAGGGTATTGACCCCATTAACCAGACTAAGGTGGTGGAAATTCTGAAAGACGGTGATGGCTCTGAGAGGAGGAGGAGCCGAGAGAGCCTGGGGGGCAGCATCAAATATGACAATACCACAGATGGTAATGAGGAAGTGAGTATGGGCGTGGAATGGAATGGGGTAAGTACAAGTCCACCATCAAGAGCCACCTAATGCAGCCGAGAGAGACAGGGAGCAGTAACTCCCTGACTTCTGTGCTGCCCCCTGGCATCCCAGGGAGCTGATAGCCTGTCGTGGCATGCCCACCTTCATTCATTCTTCTGCATGATCTCTGCCCATTCCTCTTATTGCCACTTAGCTAGAATCAGGAGAGGTCCTGCCTCGTTTCTCTGTGGTTTTTTTTCCAACCATTCAGAAGTGCTGAGTATTTGGAAGAAGATGATGACAAGGAAAGAACAAAAGCAACTAATCTTAGGCACTTTGGTCTTCTGTACTAAGATTCCACAGTACTGTTCTCCCTCTTTCTGCTGCAGGGAATGGGGAGTGGAAGTGGAAGAAATAATATCGCTTCTCTTCCCAGGAGATAACTTTGCTGTCTGAGGAAGTACCTGGAGGAGTTTGGCCCGGGTTGCAGTTAGGGGGATACGCTAGGAAAACAGTGCAGGGGTAGGGGCAGCAGTGTTTGTGCCTGTACGCGTGAATGGTTGAAGGATATTGAGAAGGGGTGGAATGAATGTGTCAAACTCTTTTTTTCAAAATAGCAAAAGGTTACATCTATCTTATTCATACACTCATTGATACGTAAGCTATACACCTGGAGAAACACGCTTTCCTGCATTTGTTACAGGAGAACACGTGCTAGAGTAGGTGTCACTCTCCTCTGCCCTTCTCCCTCTTCGCTGCCCTTTCTAGCGCGATCATTAGCTTGTTTCACTACAGCAAAATGTTGCAGAACTGCGTGAGGAAGACCATTGAGCTGGCTCAGGAACATACCACAAGAAGTTTTCAGCCCTTGAAAAATAATTGTCTCACTTCCGGTGTCCCAATGTTACATCCAGTTCATGAATGATAAAGCCAGGTTTTGATAGATAAAATCAACCTGTATAAAATTAGTCTTTGATGAAAAACATATCAAATTTGTTTCCCATTTCTCTCTCTCCCAGAGTCTGTTCTGTCAGATGTTCTGTGATGGACATTTTGATTTGGGTTTTGGAGCCAAAAACCTGAGTTGGGAGGAAAAAGCAGGCATTTACCACATATTAAAGGAGATAATATGTTTGTTTTTTTCTAGGCTTTGTTCTAAAATAGATTGAGCAGCAAATCATTTGGTCTCAATTAATGGTGGGGAGGTATTGACCATTCATGGTTTCTGTGCTTTGGTCATACTAACATACACCTGCTTCATTGCTCTTTAACTCTTCACACTCTACTGACCCCTTGCCTGCATGTGCTTCTCCATTCCCCATCTATCACAAGCAAATTGCCATGACAGCCAATCAGCATCTAGGTGTCTTGCAGTCTTGATTGTGGATTGTGCCTAGCAGGAATACATTTAAAAACTTGCTGGAGAGAACACCTGAGCCTCCTAGAATTGTGCAAAATAGCAATATATGACATTCCAGACCCTAAATCCTTATCCTTTGCTTCCTTTATGAAGGGTACTTTCCAATAAGAATGAAAGCCTATGTGATATATTAACATCCAGCTGAATGAACCACTTTTAGTTTTGTCCTTATTCCAAGATCTTTAAAAACATTTAAATGCAGGTATATAATATTTTCTTCTTTCAATTCATTTTTCTGGTAAATAGTTTTTAAAAACAGCAAGTACTCCATGACAGTATCATAGGTACTGATGAGACTATAGGTGTTAGTAGTTATCTTCCACAGCTGTAAAACTGCAGAACCAGTTTTTTTTAATTTGCCCCAGGGTACACAAAACATACAATTTGTATATAATGTGTGGATAACAGTTTTCAACCACTCTCTTCTTTTTCTTAAATGTTACATTTCTTCAATCTTTGATTAGTGTCCCTCACCTGTCTTGAACAGTGTCATTCGTCTTAGTTATTCTATGCCTGGAAAACAAAAGGATTGTCTGCATCCATCTTTTATAGTTTGCTTTTTCCAGGATTTAGGGTGGACTTCATCCCTAGTAAAAAAAAGCAAGTACTTTCAGATGGTAGTTTCCTCTTTACTTCAATACTGTGTGTCCATACTACATCCCATGTTCCTGGCCATTTCATTTGCTGCAGAGGCTATAATCTCGTTCCAGGAATCCTCCTCTCTTTGAAAGCATTTTGTTTAGATGACAAGGTTGAGCCTTAAAGGATGCCAAGGCCATAGACCTGCTAGAATATTCCCTCTAGAAAATGAAAGGGTGACAGCGTCTTATGAAAGATATCTATGCTACATTATGGCCTGCAACATCTAAAAATGATATGCTATCTTTTCCAGACAAGGCATAAATATGAGCTTAAACTGTCGTCCAGATTCTCCCAAGTCTTCAAGAGGATTCTTAACTGCCATGTGTCTTCTGCTAATCCAATGATTTTCAAACCGTGTTTAGAAAAACTTGGGTTTTCTTGAAAGCTTATCAAGGGACTTCACAGAGATGATAAAACTGCCTGAAAGACATCATTCTCACTCCTTCCAGTCACCCCTTAAAGTGCATTCCCTGTAGTCACACTCTTAATTGGCATGGAGAAATGCTGAGATCCTATAGGACTGCCCAGTAAATTGAGTATTTCTTAGAATGTTCAGCATCAGCAGAAGTTATACTGAAGATCATGAGTCAGCTTGGAAATGGCTCTCTATCATTACAGCTCAGTACAGTTTTCATTATAGGAATTGTTGAACCCTGACTTACTTTTCCCATCAGTCAGTGATATTTAAAGTGTAAATACATTAGTTTGAACATCAGGGTGTAGGTTTGAATTTAATATAAATCTTAATCTCTCACTTGTTTGCCCTGTCTCTTCCTTGTACAGTTAGATGTACACTTATGAAGCTCTTATATTGGCATCCTAATATCTTTTCCCAGCTGCTCTAAATTTCACTGACACCCTTGGCTTTAAAAAGGCCCCAGCTAAAACTATTGGATCCTACCAACCCATGTCTATATTTTCCAACAGCCTCAGAGGAGGACCTTAATGCAATAAATAGAGTATATGGCATGCAGGTGTAGGCCCCAACTCCCGATGTATATCTACAAAGAGTTCCTCTTGCCCTAGTTTGACAGCTTACCCCACATGAAAGATCCTACTATACCTAATGAAGATGCCATTTGCCAAGAAGCAAGCGATTATTTATTACTGCCAGTTTCCCGTCCCCAGCTTCATTTTGCTAATGAATACTTATGGTTCAGGGGGGAGGGTCTGTTTTGCTTTGTTTGGGAATAGGTTGCTCTTTCAGGAAGAAGAAAGCAAGCTTCACAACCTAAGAAATGACTGTAGCTAGGAGAAAGGCTCCATTTGTGTTGCTAACTAAATCTTCACATAAAAATTAGCAGAACATAAAGGAGGGAAGCAAATAAATTCTGTGACCTTATTAAACATTTATGTTAATAGCCAGCTTTTCATGCACTGTATTTTTCCAGTTTTCATGACTGTTTGAGTTAAAATGTTAACAAACAGTGGTTTCTCAGGATCTCGGATTGGAACTGCAGCAGTGGGAGATAATTGATTGTCTCCCAATAACTGCTCTGGAAGATTATTTATATTTAGAAAATAGTTCCAAGGGAAAATGTTAATTAGCACCTTCTTTTCCTGTGCTGTATTCTCAGTTTGAACATGGGAACCCACCCAACTCATATTTCACTAGCATTTTAAGGTGACCTGAATCTGGATTGTACTATCTTTGAGAACTAGACTTAAGGCACACTCTACACGTGCATCAAGATGACGTAGGACTGTTTCAGATTGTTGGTGTAGAGGAATCTTCTTCTTTTCATTCCTCTGCTGAGGATCCTCTGATGAATCCTCTGATTCTTCTCCTTCAGGCATTTGAAAGTCTAATTCTGCCATTTGTTGTCTGAAGCCGCAAAATGTTTTTTCATAGTGCCGCTTGTGTAGAGTATGCCTCTGGGGTTCTTTTTCTTGCTTGAATACAATTTTTTGTATGCCAAATTATCCATTTTAGCTGCTGAGATTGTGGAGATGGGTTCTTTTCTGAGAAATAGGATTTTATCCTTTTATTATTTGCCACTAATTTTCTTTCTTTTCTCTTCTACCTCCCTCCATACCATATTAGATTGGTTGAAGCAGTGGGACCATGAAATAAATGAAGGAGTCTTCCTCTATATGGCCATGCGGTGCATTGGACATTTTAATTAAATGGGTCTAATTCTTTCCCAAAAATTGTGCTGGTCAAATAGTGGTGTTTCTACCCAAAGGCATGACTAAGCAAAGCTTGTATTTTGAAATTTTCAAAGCATTTTTCACATTAGCTAAGGGATTTTGTATATTCCCCATTAAGATCTTCTGTGTGACTTCCCACCCCTTCATAATTCTTTGACCTCCTTGTCCATACTGTTAACATATAGCTCTATTCCCTCCCTGTCACTCATCAGGATACTGTGCATCCTCACTGTGGCCTTGTAAATTGTGTCTTTCTCCTCTCTGTGCACTAGGCTTAAATGCCTCCTGAGACTTCTCCCCCCTCCCTTCCAACACAATCACCTGGATGCTTGTGCAGCTTCTTTCGACTTTTTCTTCCAAACCATCCCCCTCCTTCCACTGCTCCTGCTTTCCTCGGCAAGGACTCCACACCCGTCCCCCAACCCAAGTGAGCGCCAAGGAGCACGGCAGAAGAATACTCAACTGGCTGCACACCGCTCTACTACAGCACCAACCAGCAAGAGAACAGGAAGACACTCTACGAGGTTGCCTCTCCCCACTTCCTTTGTCTGCCAGAACAGGACTTTTTCAGGATTCCTTGGGGCTTCCTCTGTTCTCTTTCCTGTACCTTAACCGGGGGGGGGGGGGGGGGTGTCTGAGAGCGACCTTGTTCCCTATTCTGGGTACAATACATTCACAATTGCTCATCTTCCTATTCCTTGCCTTCACATTTTGCTGCCTCCATTTGAACAATTTGTCCCCTCCTGATCTTTCATGCTGCTTCCCTTTTCTTTCTCTTGCTTCCATGGCAGAGAGTACGGAATTAAAAGATAGAAACAAACACCCTAATATCTTTCCCCCCACTCCCATCTTTAAATTGTAGAGAAGGATAAATGGGGTGAATAAATCATGCTCTTAACTGTTTGATGGTTTGAATGCCCACTGTTGCTGTTATACAAGCTTGGTTTCTACCTTATGCAGCATCTAGTCCAGAGATCTATAAAGAAAGATATGGAAACAGCTCATCTGTATTCTCTAGTACAGTGCTTTCCAAACTGCTGCCGTTGGTGACACACCAGCGGCAGCAGCGGCGGCCGCGCGGGGGGGGCGTGTGCATGGCGGGGGCATCACTAAAACGCGGAAGCGCTGATGGCGCGCCGCTGCCGTCGCTGCCGCCGCCACTGTACACACCACCATCGCGCACCCCCTCGCACCGCCGCTTCGCGTCACACTAAACTGTGTTGCGACACACTAAAGTGTTGCAACACACAGTTTGGAAAGCTATGCTCTAGTATCTGAAGCCCTTTAGCTTCAGGATGCAAAAGATTAGAGACAAAAGCTTGAGCTGTACCTTCTCTCTAAAATCTTACTTGCACAGAAATGAAAATAGGATAAACAAAGGAATTAGAAATGGAAAGACAACAATAGCAGAAGGTGGCATGAAGAGAGTGTTGATGTTAAGTGTGTGTCTGATTAATCCCAGTCTGCACTTGCTTTGCCTGTTGCACCTTAGGATGCTTGCATTTCACAAGAAAATGCTTCTCTAATATTACAACCTTGGGGATATTTTTCTCCCACAGTTCCTTTCTCATAGAAGGAACAGTAATTGCTGAAAAAGATGGCCTGCCTGTCACTTTTTCCTTACCACTCTGGCCACAGAGCAAGATGAATGGGATTGCTGATGGATTTTCATCTCTGAATTTATTCTCATTAATGTAAATTTTTAATAATGCATTGCATGTGTGGTCCCAGCCAAATGCCACAAAGCAAGCACATAGAAGATTGGTGTGTAAAATGGTTACGTAGCACTATAGCTGCTGCTTATTTAGAAGCATGTCAAGTGAGCAGAAAAGAAAGTAGGAATTTGCACGCCCTGTACAAGAATGATGAAGCAAGGGGTCTTGCATGCAAGAACAAGGAGCAGAGGCAGTAGAAGGCAGAAGTTTTAAAGTGGGAATAAATTGGCCCACTGAGACTGAACTCTGGAGGAATTTAACAGAGGGAGAAAGGCTCTAGTAGAAGTGGATTTTCAATATGTATAGTGCCATCCTGTTTGTGTGTTCTTAGAAATCAGTCCAACTACATTCAATTCTGTTTCCTCCCAGATGTCTAGGATTACCACCCTGGTACAAGCCGTCTTTGAACGCATGAGCATGTTGCCGTGTAGTGAGCTAAGATAGGGGCTCTAGGCAGGGAGAAAAAGGGTGATTCCCTCAGGAATTGGGCTACAATATTTTTTTACAGGGTGGGGATATGATTCCAGAATACAAATGGGATACATTGATCTAGAATTGTTGAGAAAAGGAGAAAAAAACCTGATAATATTCCAATCTGAAGAAAGTTGTGACATGTCCTGTGTAGCAAAATAGGAAAGCAAAGGTTTTAGAGATCTGGGGCTATATTGAAAGAAGCCTTCTCTTTCACCCAGAGAAAACTGGATGTTGGGATTTTTTAGGCTAGGAATCTAGTTTCTAAAATAGTTTCTTTATTATTACATTGGTGTTAAATATATGGTTCTTTCATTTCTGAGGGATAGCCTGATGCTTTGATCCATCTCCTGGGCAAGCAGATCTGAGGGAAGATTTCCCTTCAGCCTACCGGCTGATCATAGTTTTAGGCTGTGTGCATGTGACAGGGGGAGGGGGTTAATGTAGTTTAATATCTTTGTGAATACAGCTGGTTTCTGAAAGTAAGAAAAGATTAGATAGGTTTACAAATTAGGCTAGGCATTAGATAAGACTTATGCAGTCTTTGAAACTGTGAGTGCTGGCAAATGGAACTGAATAATAAAAGTATGGCATGATCACTTTGTGTGGCTCTTTTTGAAGTAGCCATGCCTGCCTCTTGCTGGAGGAACACCAAACCAGACCATTCATTCAACCCAGGAGGGTTGTACTCAGGTGGAGCTTTGCCACAGGGCAATTCGAGATGTCTTTTATGCAGCTCCTTTGGGAAGTCTTGTGCAGCTGTGGTGGAACCTTTGCTTTTGGCCATGTGCTTCAGGAATGGAGATGTTCATGCATGCCTGAAGCAGGGCAGCTTCTGCTTTCCCCTATGGCTGAGATGGGCAATAAGCGTGATCTGTTCGGTTGCTAAAAACCTCTTGTCCTACTTTCGTTGGCTGTTATGGCTCTGCCCTGCCCAAGAAGGGAAGGTATCTGATGATCCAATGAAGAAGCCCCTGGAGGTGGACCTAAATGCTGCTCTTGCATCCTCCCCATAATATGCCACCAGCTCTCTTCCCAGCTCTACATTCTGTGTTACACTGGGCTATCTGCAAGTCTTTTTATCGCACTGTCCAGGGGGGGCTGAAACTCTGTGTTCTACTCTCTGCCTTTGAGACATACATGGTGCTTTCCTTGTTGCTGTGAATTAATTTACCTCTGATTAAAGGCAGAAGGACCTGAACCTTTGCTTCCTTGTGCCTCTTTTCCATATGCTGTCTTTGTTTTGTTTTGTTTTAAAAATCCATTTCTTTCCACCAAACACAAATATTTACACTACCATACACTACAAATAATCTGGATGGTTTTTTCCTTCATGTTCACTAGAAGAGCAGAAAACAGGTGTGCATGTGTGTTTGTGTTTAAAATACAAATGCTTTGTATTGCAATGGTGCAGAGAGATGAACCTCCCTTACAAGAGAGTCATTGCTTATGTAAAGTAGCCTTGAATTTAATCACTTTATAAAACTGAAGGAGAAAACAGAAATTTAAAAAAGATGGGATTTTTGAAAGATAGATCTGTGTAGGGTGTTTTTAGGGTCTGAGAATCTTGTCCTCTAGGAGAAAATGCTGCTGAACAGCACTTCAAGAGACAATAGCATAAATCAAATCCCCTTTTCTACATATCCATCTTGTCCTGCCCCATAAAGCCAGTATGGTTTAATATTTCATGCTATTCATGATGGGAATGCCTGCCTTGATCAATAAACAGTTTGTACCTGATTTTCCTAAAAGGCAAAAGTGACAGAATGTGACAGAAAAGCCTTGTGTATTACTTTATATGTCTTTCTTTGAAAATAATAATGAAATAATGGATGTAGTGATATTCAAGTTTTTGAGTTTCAGTGAACTTTGCATTGGATACAGCTAGAAGTTAGGGAATCTCAGGTGTTTATAGTAAGCTTGACTACCAAGAAAGCCACAGTTTGATATTCTCTTCCTGACAATAAGCTCTACTGAATTCAGTGGGGTTTATTTTTAAATAATGTATACAATTGTGCTTTAGAGAATTTGCATTACTGATGTAATTTATTGTTTTCTAACCAGTCACTTAGTCACCCACAGACAATTTTGAAAATATTAATAAGCAACCTTTTATAAAGGACATGAATATACTGGCATTATACTTGTAGGAATGATATAGATTTATTGTACTTCACAGGCACAATCTTATACTCAGCCTTCCCCAACCTAGTTTTCTCCAGATGTTCTGGGACCACAGCACACAGAGGGCACCAAGTTTGTGAAAACTAGTATACTGTATATTTATTTCTGAAATTAATTCCATTGTAGCTTTAGGTCAGATTTAATGAGTAAAAGACTATGGTAAACTATAATTGCAGCTAGCACCAAAAGGCTTCACTAAAAGGCTGAAATGAAAAGATGTACACCTAATCTCTGTAATTAAGAGATTTGTATGTAAAAGTCAGATATATCTTTTTCTTGCAGAACGTCTGACTTCTTCCATAATGTAAACTGCAGTAGATCAGCTATTTTCTGTAAAAAAATTAACTTGATGTGCTACAATCAAGTTAAACATAAATGGTGGAAAACTAGAGAAAGTAGATGAATTTCTGCACTTTGATAGAATTGTTATTAAATATGGGAAACTAAGTAGAGAAATTTCAAGACATGTAAATGCATGTAGAACAGTAGTAGGTAGCGTGTGGTCTGTTGCAAGGAATGAAGGTTTGCTGAAAGAAACAAAAACAATTGTGTATAACAATGTGCTTCTGCCCACTTCATTATATGGAAGTGAGTTAGGTATGTTAGGAGAAACATTTAAGTTGAATACAGTGGGGATAGATGTATAAGATTTGTACTGTAAAACAAGAAAAGCTAGAGTCAATGAATGCTGAGTGAAAGTGGATTCGCTTACTCAACAGTGAGTAACCAGTATGAAAGAAGTATGTTGAGGTGGTTTGATCATATGGAGAATGAGTATTGAATTACAAATCAAATATATGAAGGAAGAGTGAATGGGCCAAGAGGAAGGGGAAGTCCAAGAAATTAGTGGTTGTATAGAGTTGATAATTTAATTTAATTAATTTAATTTAATTTAATTTAATTTAATTTAATTTAATTTAATTTAATTTAATTTATACATTTGATTTCTTTTGTGTGATTCCATCATATTTGGCAATTTCGACTGAGGATTTTGGATGTGTAGTCAACACATCTGGAGAGTACTAAGTTGGGAAAGTTGTCCTTGAACTGTTTTGCGTGAACCAACTTTGTGCTTTTAATCTGTCAGTGTGCTTCAGGACTGATCTATATCTTATTTTAGGATCATGATATCTATACAACAACAGGTTGCCTTTATTTCCACAATCCCTGTTGTGCAATCACTTTAGACCACAAATCAGTCCCATCAGAGTTGCTAAAAATATGATTCAAAAGCACAATTGTATCTTTATCAAGTGATAGATGGCTCAGCGGGTAAGACGCCAGGCTTGTCGATCAGAAGATTGCAAGTTTGGAGGTTCAAATCCCTAGCCCCGCGTACGGAGTGAGCTCTAGCACTCGCTCCAGCTCTTGCCAACCTAGCAATTCGAAAGCATGCAAATGCAAGTAGATAAATAGGTACCACTTCGGTGGGAAGGTAACAGCGTTCCGCATGCATCATGCCGGCCTCATGACCGCGGAAGCATCTTCGGACAACGCTGGCTCTTCGGCTAACAAACGGAGATGAGCACCGGCCCCTAGAGTCGGACACGACTGCACAAATGTGCGGGGGGAACCTTTACCTTTTAGACATCATTACCCAAGCTCACATACATAATCTTTGTGTGATAATCAGTGATGGAAGCAGGTAGGCTGACAAGATCGAAACACAAATGCTATTTTCCATGACCTCTTCCTTCACAGTCTTCTCAAAACAGATAGCTTCCCAGTGAAAGTTGCACTGAGGTTAATTTTCTTAAGAGAGTGGGCAAGGCTTCAGAAGTCTCTATCATCCTGAATGAAGCATCTGTTCTCTGTAGTAAAGCACCTCACTTTTCCTTTGGAGTCCTACTTGCCACAATTTTTATGTCTTGATATGTACATACTGTACTGTCATTCTGATATGGCAAGAGCATCATCTATTTCAACTGGGAAGGATGAAATCAATCCAAATAAAAGTGAATCATATTTTTTTGTAATACAACAAATACCATCTGTAGCCTTTCACCATCTGTTCTGTTGAACAAGTCTTTTATACATTTGGGGGGGGGGGGCGAGGGTGCCTTCAAGTCAGTTTTTGACTCCTGGCAACTGCCTGGACTAGTCCCTGCAGTTTTCTTGGCAAAGTTTTTCAGAAATGGTTTGCCATTGCCTCCTTCCTACAGCTGAGGGAAAGTGACTGGCCCAAGGTCACCCAGCTGGCTTTGTGCCTAAGGCGGGACTAGAACTCATGGTCTCCTGGTTCCCAGCCTGATGCCTTAACCACTACACCAAACTGGCTCTCTGTATCTGTGTACATAGTGGCAGCAAAAATAAAAAATATTCCATGGCAGGTCAAAAGGTAAAGATGCCGTCAAAAATGAAGCTTGATTCACAGGGGCCATATGGACATATCCTCATGTAGAAATAGTGTTCTTAGCACTTTTTTTTCTCTATGCTGCTCCTTTGCATCCAAAACAATGGAGAACATTTAGAAAACATTATTTTGACACATAGAGTCATTAAGGCTATACAGTACTCAATGAGGCTATGCTCAGTAAGGCTACTGCTCATCTCTGTAGAACATATCCCCCAATATCTAGAACCCAGGTGTCTCTTCCTGTCCACATCAATTTAACAGAAGCAAATCAATGTTTTCAGAAGGAAAGGATTTCACAACTACAATTCTTGTTTTACATGTTTGCATACCGGGGTACAAAAATGTAAAATATACCCTACCCCTCAAAACAGTAAGAGCCACTAATATTTGTAAAAGATGCATAGTTGGTGTGAAACACCAAGCCTGCTCAAAACTGCAAAAATATTTGAATTCTTCCAATGTAATAAATGGTTGAGGAATAAAGACCTCATCTAAACCACAAACATGCAGCTTAGCTATGATTAGTTATACAGCCAGGTAGTTGGTTCACCAAAGTATCAACTTTTAGCCAGGAAGAGTTATTCTGTACTGAATGCATTCGGTAGCAAATGTCTCCTATAAGCTGGATGGAGTATCTGTAAAGATATTATTTCTCCAAGCACAAACTATAATTCTGCCCAACTGATAACATAACATAACATGACATGTGCTGTGAAAGTTCAAGTAACTGTGTGCCTTTTTAGATGAAACAACAACACAGTTTAAATAGATCACACTGTCACTATGAACTCCATGGCCAAGTTTATACACTGTGCTAAACTATGGCTGGCTAAGTAAACCATGGACTGGGACTGGGCTCATACATTTAGACATGGGATGATATGTGAGCCTAGCCAATGTCACATCTCTCAGGAGCTTCCCTTTGAAGGGGTAACTGCATAGGCTTGTTGAAGCCTATTATTAGTTGCTGCTGGAATTCCAACAGGATCCAACATGAACCCAGCACCTAGAAGCCATCAGAGTAATTTCCTACCAGAGCAGCAGTCTCTTATAATCTGGTGCTTTCCCCATATTCTGGACCAGCATTGCTGGCTGGGGTATTCTGGGAGTTGAAGTCCACACATCTTAAAATGGCTAAGATTGAGAAACACTGTTCTGGACTGTTATTTCCATTACCCAGTCCAAAATCAATTTGCTAACTGGTGTGATGGGAGTCATACTCTCGCATAGCTGGAGAGTGCTGAGTTAAGAATGACTGTTGGAACACTGTACCAAATTGAAAAGCTTCAAGTCACCTGGGCCTAATCACAACATTATTGCTAGTGCTCATCATCACCATGTAAGCCTACTGGAGTCCATATAGTAGAAGATCTTCACACTGAAATTGCCCCCAGCTGCTTACATGTGTTAACTCTTGCATGGTATACTGCTAAACATAAGCATACGTCACAAGGAATCACTGGCCTTTTAGATGTTGCTGAACTACAACTCCCAGCATTCCTTATACTTGACTCATACCATAGGATGAGGTGGGCTTGAGTTTAAAAGATTATGTGAAGCCAATTACCTCTAATATGAACCTATAATATAATTCTCCAAAGTCTCAGCCAATGACCATGAATTTGTGGTTTCTCATCATCTGGAGAACATAAAGTTAGGAAAGTTAACTGTAAAAGAATAGTGGCCTCAATGTATCTGCCAGCTCAGACATAGCCTTCTGCATGATCAAGACAGACAACCAAAAACAGGACTGATGCGGCATATTTTCTTTCTAAAATTCAAAAGAGGGAAATATGTTTTAGAAGCCTTTCCCTTCCCCCAGTATTCTAGTAGGGGATAGGGTGTACAGAAGAATCCCTTCATTCTGAAGTTTTTTGTTTTGAGAAGAGTTACTATTTTCACCTCAGGACTTGGAGGTTGTGATTTAGCTTAATAAGGGTGCAATATCAGGATTAGAGAAGGATTGGACAACTTCTCTTCATAGGGCAGGAGTGGACAGTCTTATGGGACTGATGGGTACATTGCATTTTGAAAGCATGTGTCCTTTGTGTTTGTGTTGTCACAAAACATGTCTGCCACAAGCATCGATCTAGATTAGAAGCAAGCAAGTGAAGGTGCTGCCATCTCTCTCTTACCCTGCCCTCCATGCTCCTTATCACACAGCTTACATTTGACTTTTGTCTGGAGCAGAATCAAGCATACTCTGATTTTTACTTTCCCGAAATATAATACCTACAGTATATGTGCTCAGAGGCATTCTTATAAATAAAGTTGAAGCTGAAAGCTGATATTTTGCAACTTGTTTAGCTTCCTGTGTAATGTACTTTTAATTAAAAATCAGATAGGACCAGGAGCCTCATAGACACCAAGGAGAAATCCATATGCATATTGGTATTCACAGAAATGAGATTGCCCATTCTTGACATGAAGTGTAAGAAGCCTCTTCGGAAAGGACAGAAACTTCGTCTTCCCTCAGTTGGAAATCTAGTTTCTTACACTGAAAAGTCCTAGAATACTTCCTCCCTGTCATTTCCATTATGAGATGCATGAGTTCAACCTTCATGAAATCACAGAGGAACAAAAAGAAAGACAAACGAAATGTGCAGTACATGATATAGAAAAGTAATATAAAAGTGAGAACTATGTTGGATCTAACAAAATCTAATCTAGCATCCTATTTCTTATATTCCTGGTTATCTATACTAAGTAAAATTTGGGGGATGAGCCCAACAGTTTGTTTATTTTATTATTTAAATTTGTATTACCTCCCATCTCCCCCAACCGGTTGCCTCCTGATTGTGTTCCCTAGCAACTAATGTTGCCCAATAATGATAATAATATATAACATAATGACTCATAGCCATTGACAGCCTTATTCTCTGGTAAATCCCTTGGAAAGTGACTTAAAACAACATAGCATATTGTTTTTCAGTATGAAGTGTTGGAATATTTTCTAGCAACCATTAGATGCCAGCAAAACAACAAAACATAAAACCAATAATTAGAGATAGAGAAACAGTTTTTTTAATAACTCGGAGCAGATAAGAACTTTCCAGATATAATGATTTTTTCTTTTTAAATTAAAACTCTCACAGTAGTAGTTGTGATCAATGAGAAGACTACAGACCTAGATTAAGGCTATTTGATTTCAGTTAAAACTTGCTGGATGTAGCATCTGACTTGGAATTTGGGTGCCTGAAAATCACATATTTCTGGAGAGGGATATGAATTTTGTCTCACTATAGATAGACCCTGAATTTTTGTGACCTGGTCATTACTTTAAGAAACCTCTCACATACACACATGTATACAAACATTTATTTCTTTACTGGCCTTAGGGCCACCTCCATTCCCCCTTCCCCCAGGATGCATTTTTATTAATAGAAGCATATAAATACGTCACTCACTCCCCTACAGACATATGTGTGTGGGGAGTCTCTTTAAAAGAGCATATTATGTGGTATGCAAAATTGAACACCACATTATCCATCTGGTAAAGTCAAGGGAGAAAATCTTGAGCTAATTGTATTATTTCAGGTGATTGGAAGAAATCACATTTAAAAAATATTGTTCCCAAGAGGGAAAAAAAAATTCCAACACAAAATTGCAAGGGAAAAAACAGGATTGCACTCTTTCTCCATTGGTTTTGAATGGAGGGACTTTTCATGGGGAAGCAATGAAAAGTGCATTTCCCACTTACAACCTAAAATTGATACAGTCATGCTTGATGTATAAACTAATTCAGGGTTTAATGAAACAGAGAGAGGTATACCTGTACTTGGTTGGTAGGGTTGCTTCCTGTGTGTTTTTTTCAAAAAACGATCAGTATATTTATTTATTTATTTATTTGTTCAATTTATATCACCGCCCATCTCCCCCCACAAGGGGACTCTGGGCGGTTGTAATAGTAATATTGCTGTTACTACAGTGTTACTTGGAATTCTATACTCTGGAATACCAAGACTTCATCCACCATCTCTTGTCATGTTTTTATTTTCCTTTCCAGGATGGTACTGGTGCTCTCCAACGCACTGGTTCACTAGGAAGGATTCGAGATGTACTAAGAAGAAGCAGTGAAATTCTGGTCAAGAAACTTCAAGGGAATGGCCCATTAGAACCACGGAATACTAAGTAGGAGGCACTTCTTGGGCTCACATGTATCTAATTGCTGTCTGTCAGACCTGTCCCTTCCCTTCCCATACTGATCTCCTTTAACATTTAATTGGCGATAAAAACAATGTTTATTTTCTATTTAATTTATTTGTGTGACACATCATTTAACAATTCTAGATGGCCTATATCATAATCGAGGGTGGGCTGACTGCAATGGTTTTACTTTTATGTTGCACAAGAATGTTTTAGATTTATTAAGCAACGAGGCATTCCTGAAATTTCTCAGTGTGTTCTTGCTTAAAAACATCACGTGATGAGACTACAAACCGCATATTTCAATGTTTTTTCCAGAATGGTGATACCATTCTATAGGAAATAGAGTTCTATTACTTGGTTCCCATTTGCCATTGTTTAAGGTAGCCTTTTTCAACCTTATATTCTTTAGATGGATTAGATTACAATACTTCATGATGATGGAAGTATTGTAAACTAATCCATCCCAACTAGCATGTCTATTGAGAAAACTTCATATTTCTCTAAGCCTTTTCTGATAAGCTGATGCTAGCTTCTGAATCACTATACTGTATATTCATTCATTTCAAGTATTAGTATGTAAAGATACAAATACAAATCCTTATTGATACAAACAAGATACGAATCTTCAGCTTTAGACACGAAATCTTGAATATTCCCTCCTGTTTTTTTCCTTGACTAAACAGAAGTTTCCTATGTATGATTTTTTACTTATTTAATATTAATCTGGGCCAAAGAAAAAAGTAGATCTGGAGACAGTGCAGTAAAAATAACTTTCTTTCTCCCTATTTTATTAGCATGAAACGAGCTGTTTCGTTGAACTACCTGAATAAATCCAGTGAGGATGCCTTCCAGGTAAGAGCATTGTTGCCTTATTTCCAAAATAGCAGTAACAATCAATGATTAATACTTTTTCCATTACTGTCCTGCTAAGCCCAGAATGAGGAGTGGGAAAGAAAATGGATATGCAAGGGAGACATGTTCAATTAAGGGCTGGATGAAAAGCATTCAATGTGGTTTCTGGTCATGAAAGTTTCTCCATATAATTTGGCTTGATGCTCCCTATTTCCATATAGAATTACAAAATGAGTGAATTTGTGGACCAATTTCCTAGTGATTGTTTCTGAGATGATAATCATAGTAGCTTGAAAAACTGCCACCCCCCTCAAAAGGGCTGTTATTGTTGTAATCTGGATTAAGTAAGGATATGGCATAATGCTATGAGGAATATGTAGAATAAAACATGAAGTGTGCATACATAAGACTGTATGCTTTACTAATTCATGGAAGGAGCAGAAAGGTGACTGTCTCAAAGATTCATATCTTTTTTCAAATCTTTTCAAATCCTTTCTGGACTACTGCAACATGGTTTACAGGAGCTGCCCTTGAAGACCATCCAGAAATTAAAACTGGTCCAGAATGTTGTGGCACGAAGAGTTTTGGGCACCCCATGGTTCACCCATGTTACACCATTGCTGTTTCTTTCCTGGTGCAATTCAAGGTGCTAGTTACCACCTTTGAAGCCGTGAATGGCACAGGGCCAAATTATTTGCAGGACCACCTCCCCTTGAGGGTCCCACTAGAGTGGCTGTGCTCCAGGTCCCTTCCCTTAAATGTTGCCATCTAGTGGGATCTAGGCAATGTGCCTTCTTGGCAGTCGCCTGTCCTTTGGAACACCCTTCCTCCTGAGATCTAGCAGACCCTTACCTTCCTGGCCTTCTGAAAATCCTTAAAGACTTGGCTTTTCACACAAGCGTTGGGGTAGTATGAGGCTGGAGCCAGAAAAGTTCCTTGTGGATATGTGGGAATGTGTTGTGGTTGGGGGCACTGGGGTTTTTTAGGGGTTTTTATGTTTTCTACTGTTTTTTATTTTTTTTACTATTGTTTGTGAGCCACCCATGGTTATGTTGCATAAGATGGGTGGCTACATAATTTTTTAAAATAAATAAACAAACAAACCTAATTCAGGGTGAGATGGAACTTAATTGTGAGGCAAGGATTTTTTTTTCCTTCACCATCTTTGTGAGATACAGGTTTTACATCTTGAGGTCCAATATGCTTTGCTGGATATAGATAAATTTGAGTATGCATCAGATCTTTTTAAATGCACAATGGGAGACACAGACTTGTGCAGATTGGCAGATGCAAGTTCATGAAAAGGGGGATTTGTTTTTCAGGGCTCCCAACATCTTCGAGCTGAGAGTAGAGGCTTCAGTGCAAGCAGTGTGGATCTTTCCTCTCACACCTCCAACTGAGTCTACCTGTGTTGCCATCTCAGATATTACCTGCTTCTCTTATTATTTGGCTATTTCAGTTGCAACCTCTTCACAAGTTACCACTGTCTCGTGTTGATGTAGCTACTATGTTGATAGAGCTCTCATCCCTGGATGGTACTAACCAATGTGGAGCCACTGCCTGATGAGATGAGGAAGCTCTCTTCAGTGATTTGTTGTGGACTTTGCAGCTTGGCTGAATGCACTTTCCAAGTTGTGTTTCAATGATTGCACAGAACGTGCTCCAAGAGCTCTTACTTGAAGTACTGGCTCTCTGAAGTGCAAAGTCTTGGCTCTCCCTTAACGAGAGCTACATTTCCACTACATAGTACTGCTGGGAAAAGTTTATCTCCAGCTCTCATGCCGACTTATTCCTTCAGTGCCTACCTCTAGGCATGACTTTGATAGGTTCCAGTTGCATTTATTCTTGCACTCTAATGACCCTTATCTCCCCCCTTCAGCCTTTAATGATGGCCTTCCCAAATCAGAATCCTTGCTCCTGCCCTTCTGAAGCAGACAGGAAGTTGACTAGTTCAGCTTTGTGGGGAACTACTTTGTGTAAGGGACGAAGTTGGAGTATGAAGAGACATATATAGACCCTATTGAATATGTGTTCACACTCCGGTCTACAAGCCCTGTCCCCACCTTGGACTCATTGGCGGTGTCTGTCTTCAAATGAACAAGGGTAGTGCAGAGCAATGGAAACTGCCCCTGGACATATGCTACCCATGATTCACTTCTGATTGTTGCTGTTTTAATTTAATAAAATGATCACGAGAAACAAACTTGCCAAGTGTCTCCAGTTTATTCATTTGCCTTGAATTTCTATCTTTATTGAGCAACAGCTATGACAATAGAACAAGGGAAAGAGCAGTACTGAACACACAAAAACTGTCATATTTGTAGCAGAGGAAGATGGGTGCACATTACCACTTTATTACTGAGAAGAGCAAGAATAAAAACCTGTACTTTTGAACACAAGTCATAACTGTATTTACATGAGTGACTGGGTGACTTTGAGCCACTCTCTCAGCCCAACTCATCTCACAGGATTGTTGTGGGGAAAACAGGAGGCAGGATTATCAGGTATGTTTGCTGCCTTGAGTTGACCAAAAAATATATAAAAAGGTGGAATAAAAATCTAGATGATGATGATGCTCACCCATGGTTAAAATTGGCTTATCTGAGTCATAAAATTGTGAATGACCACTAGGTGGCCATCTGGCAGTTGTCTGAATTTTTTGCAACCCAAACATGGGTTAAACTGGTTAACCAGTTTTCTGGGTTTGCATGATACATTACCACACAGCCTGCTTTTACATATTAGGCTAAAATGTGGTTGTGGTTCGTTTTGTGTCCATGTGTTTTAAGGGGAGGCTAATGCAAAGAAACGTCATGGTTTCTGCCAGAACTTTGGGCCTTGCCTACTGCCAAAGAATACTAGGCAGTAACAGTACTGAGGCAGGTCTTGCTTTGCGGTATTGTGCTGAGTTGTGGTAACAAAAGTCCCTACAGCCAAATAAAGAGTGGGGATAGGCATAATTGTTTAACAAGCAGTTACCGCCAGACCCTACAACAAAAACTCAACAGATCAATGCTTCCTTAACTGATGAGTCTCCACAATGGAGTAAGGTTTATCAACTGAATCTTCATCCAGTTACAATAAAATAGAGAATATTCAAAGCACCACAAACTAAGCAGCTATATTAACGTTTTTGTAGGACAGGGGTAGAAGTGTAGCTGCCGAAGTCTTTTTAGCGGCTACAGATCCATTTGATTTTACTGCCTGCTCTGAAGCACCGAAAAGCACCCTCTGAAAATTGTAGGAGGAAGTCCGCTTAAAAAAACACGCTGCTCTTTCTCCCCCCCCCCCGCGCTTTATATTTTAGATTCTGTGCTTACTTGAAAACACTGTAACCCAAAGGAATCCAGAACACTCTGCGTTCCAGTAATTCCTTAAATTCTTCGCCGTTTTTGATGCAAGAAATTAAAACGGCTGTCCTTCTGGCCACGGTTCCTATTTCGCAAGCCTGCCCGTGCCCTCGGAGGCTTCGATCACAACCACGACGAGCACCACCGCCCGAAACAAAAGGAACAGGCGGAAGCCCGGAGCTTCAATCCACCCGGGCGTGACGTTATCGGGCGCGCGCCCCCGCCCCTTTCGAGCGTCTCCTGTTTGGTCTTCCGACCCTCTTTCCTTCCCTCTCCCCCCGTCGCCCGGGCAGGTGGAATCCATTCCGGGTCGGAAAAGGCGCCGGAAGTGCCAGGTAACTGTCCCTTCCTCCTCTTTTCTCTACCCCAGTAGAGGAGCGGAACCCCTAACCCGTCTCCCCTTTGCTTGGACGCTGGGCGCGCTCCCTCCTTGGGCGGGGCTGGGGCTGGGGCGGGGCCTCTGTGCTGCATGATGTCAGGTTCCCCTCCGTGGTCGGCCATAACCCTCGTCCTGGGCGGGGATCGCCTTGGCACCCAACTCCCAGGTCCCCAAGGCGCTTTCTGGAGTTGTTGGCTTTCCTCAGAGTCGTCTCTGAGTCAGTATCTCGCCGTGCCCGCGCCCAGATCTGTCCTCTGGGGACCGACCGGTGCCTCGCCAAGCCTTTCCTCCGCCCTTTGGCCCCCTCCCTGCCCATTGATTAAAGGCGCCTTCTGCCTCTGCCGTTGCAGTACTGTGTGTCGGAACAGGCCGTCTTGTCACCTCCGTCGAGGAACTGTGGCTTAAAAGAAACGCTTACCGACACCTCCCTTTTCTGCGTGTGAGCGCAACTCGGCAGGAGCAAATTCATAAGGCGCAGCTCCCCACCAATCTGGTAGCCCTTTACCTGTTGAAACTGACTGTTACACAGGAGGTAGCCAATTAAAAGGAAAAAGGTAACTTTTTATCTTGCACAACGTTGCCGCCATGGTATTCGCCAATTGTCACTGAGATAGATTACTTGTTCCAAGTCTCAGATTCCTGCCATTTGAGATTTGACCCACCCTCTTACTTGACACAGAAATCTAGGTTTCAGGAAATATTAAAAATGTGATTTTTTTAAATGAACATTATGACAGAGAGCTTTGCATCTTAGGTATAGCATTTACCTATGTCTGACCCCTCTGATATAAACTATAAACAGTAAGGGCATGCTACCAAGTTGAACAAAGCAGGGCCACTGCAATATTCTAAGTGCACATGTTGTACAGAAGCTTTCGCTTCTGTAGTGAAAGGATTTGCTGGTGACATCACAGTTGCCCTGGTCGCCCAAGGAGGCTCCTTTCATGTCCCTGTGATTTTTCCCACCGAAGTGGTACCTAATTTACTCGCATTTGCATGCTTTTGAACTGCTAGGTTGAAAGAAGCTGGGACTGATTTTACTAATTGCCAGGAGCTTACTCAGGCAGGCGGCTCTGCAACTGCCCAGTTTTCAGCCTTAATGGCTTCTGATTCAGCGTCTTAACCACTGAGCCACCGCGGTCCTTTGGTGCACATAAAAATGAACTGTAAAAGGTAAATTGATAGTTGGTAGTAATTATAATTAAAAATTCACTGATGAATATATCACATGAAGAATAACCCTTTATTTATTTATTTATTTATTTTAATCCCGCCTTAATTATTTTTTATAAATAACTCAAGGCGGCAAACATACCTAATACTCCTTCCTCCAACAATAGAATGTTTATCTATTCTTAGGTCAGTAGGATAGGAAACAACAGAAAGTAATATTAAATAGGAAATTTCAAAGGGAGGTTCTTCTTTGCTAAAGTTGAACCTTAAAACGTTACTTTGATATGAATTAGCAATAGATTGTTCCCCAAAGGAAGTGAACGACAAGATGGTAGTAATCATACGTGTGCTGTAATAATTCTGAGGGGTTTAAAATAATGCACAAGAGATACTACTCATGATGAGTAAATACAGCTTCAGGATCAAATGCAACTTTTCTCTGAAAATAATTTCTATGGCACAACAGCTTATCATAGCTATTGCCTTCATGCCAGTTTGGTCTAGTGGTTAAGGCAACGGACTAGAAACCAGGAGACTGAGAGTTCTCGTCCCGCCTTAGGCATGAAAGCCGGCTGGGTGACCTCGGGCCAGTCACTCTCTCTCAGGCCTAGGAAGGAGCCAATGGCAAACCAGGAGACTGAGAGTTCTAGTACCGCCTTAGGCATGAAAGCCGGCTGGGTGACCTTGGGCCAGTCCCTCTCTCTCAGCCCAACTCACCTCACAAGGTTGTTGTTGTGGGGAAAATAGGAGGAGGAAGGAGTATTAGGTCTGTTCGCCGCCTT
This sequence comes from Charina bottae, assembly GCA_023362775.1. NCBI lineage: Eukaryota > Metazoa > Chordata > Lepidosauria > Squamata > Charinaidae > Charina > Charina bottae. The sequence goes on along the minus strand of JALMGJ010000001.1, from coordinate 72,454,117 downwards.
GAGTTATTTATAAAAATAATAAACTCGAACTCCAATGCTGTGGAGTGAGGCTTGGTGGTGCGATGGACTTTGGTGGGGTGGTGGGGAAGACCGGAAAGTGCAAGGGACCTTGGGGTGGAGTGGTTTTAGGGCAACACCCCCGTGGTTTTTGATAAGGGACCCAGTGGACAAAGTGGAGGACTGCCCATTTCCCAACCTGTTTAAGGTGGCGGAGGGTTTCAGGGGTCCCTTGGTGTGAGTGTGGCACTCCCCTCCGTAGGTAAGAGAGACGGGGGAGGGGGTCCAGGATTGTCTGATTGTGCGTAAGAGTACCCACCCCTGAGTGTGAGACAGGTGGTGGGTAGGAATGGCTGGGGTGCCCCTCTTTGACTAGTGAGAGAGGTTGAGGGGGGCACAGTGGGGATGTGGGTGGTGGTTAGGACCCAACAGCGCCGAGAGCGAGAGCTGGTGCACTGGGGGACCTACCATCACCCATGGTTGACTGAGTGTGAGAGGATGAATGCGTGGGGTAAGGGACCCTTGTTTAAACCCAGGATTTCCAGAGGTCCGGTAGTGGAGGCTACTGGACTAGGAAACTCTGGGGGCTGTAGGGCGGGTTATCCAATCGAGGTGATGATGGGTCGGGGATGTTATGACAGGAACCGGAGGGCAGGCCCTGGACAGCAGATCCTCGAGAGCCCTGGTCTTCGGCTGCTGCTTCTTAACGCCAGGTCAGTGAACAACAAGGCCCCCCTCATATGTGACTTGATCACAGAGGAGGGGGCAGACCTGGCGTGTATCACCGAGACCTCGCTGGGCCCAGAAGGGGGGTTTAGCCCTTTCGGAAATGTGCCCGGCTGGGTTTCAGGTGTGGCACCAGCCAAGACACCGGGGCAGGGGAGGAGGGGTGGTGGTTGTCATCCGAGAGTCTATAGTGGCCTTCAGGGGCACTGCTCTGCAAGTGGCCGGTTGTGAGACCCTGTTTTTCAAGTTGAGTTCCCGAGAACAGTTGGGAGTGTTGCTACTGTACCAGCCTCCCTGCTGCGTAGCAACCTCCCTGCCTGAGCTGCTGGAGGCTGTCTTGGGGTTGGTGGAGTTCCCCAGACTTATGATTCTGGGGGACTTCAATCTGCTGTCCCTGGGATGTGCCTCAGAAGCAGGTTGGGAGTTCATGGCTACCATGGCAGCCATGGGCCTGTCCCAGATTATCCGGGACCCGACTCGAGACAGTGGACTCACCCCGGACTTGGTTTTCTTGTCCGAGCAATGGCAGTGTGATCTGAGGGGAGAGTTATATCTGTCCCCATTGTCATGGTCAGACCACGCCCTGGTGGCCCTGAGATTCTCTTGTGCCACCTCACTGCAGGGAGGCAGGACCCCCGGCGACTTATGGACCTGATGAGGTTTCAGAGGGAGCTGGGGGTTATACCCGAGGACCTGCTGCATGGTCCAGCAGAGGTCCTGGCCACAGCCTGGAATATGGAGGCGGCTGGGGCCTTGGACAGGATTGCACCTGTGCAACCTCTCTTGCCCCGTTCAACCCGTCACTCCCCGTGGTTCACAGAGGAGTTGAGGGTTCTGAAGAGGGTTAAGAGATGTCTGGAGCGCCACTGGAGAAAGACTAAGACTGAATCTGACCAAACACAATCTAGAGCCGCTATTAAAGCCTACCTTGTGGCGGTAAGAGTGGCGAAACGCGAATATTTCTCCGCTCTTATTGCGTCCGCAGAATGCTGCCCAACAGCCCTGTTTAAGATTACTTGATCTCTTTTGGGTCGGGTAGATTCAGTGACCCATTTACAGGGCAGTTCGGAAGAGTTCTCTGACCACCTGCAGGATAAAATCGCTCAGATCCATTCCAAGTTGGACTCTAAGCGTGAGGCACAGTCTGGGGAGATGCCAAGGGAACGTACTTACCCTGTTATCTGGGAACAGTTTGATCCTGTTGGGCCTGATGAAGTGGACAGGATCCTCCGGACTGTAAATGCCACCACATGCTATCTAGATCCATGCCCTTCCTGGCTGATAAAATCAGCCTGGGAGGTGACTTGTGGTTGGGTCCAGGTGATGGTTAATACATCTTTGAGGGAGAGGGTGTTTCTGGCTGCCTTTAAGGAGGCGCTGGTGCATCCCATCCTCAAGAAACTATCCCTGGACCCTACTGTGTTGGATAATTTTCGTCCTGTCGGTACACGTGACACCACTGCTGCGCGAGCTGCATTGGGTACCAGTTTGCTTCCGGGTCCAATTCAAGGTGTTGGTTATCACCTTTAAAGCCCTACATGGCATGGGACCAGGTTACCTGAAGGACCGTCTCAACCCCATAACATCGACCCGCCCCACCCGGTCATGCAGAGAGGGCATGCTATGGACCCCATCGACAAGGGAGTTTCACCTGTGGGGGTCCAGGAGGCGGGCCTTCTCGGCAGTGGCATCCTCCCTCTGGAATATCCTGCCCCCGGAGTTGAGGCGGGCTCCCTTGCTCCTGGCCTTCCGGAAGAATTTGAAGACCTGGTTCTGCCGCCTTGCCTGGGACAGGAAAGTCAATAGTTCTTCCCAGGGGTGGCTGGCGCCGTAGTGCCCTCGCTATTATAAGATTTTATCATTCCTTGGATTTTATATTTATTTATTTTATTTATATTGGGTTTGGATTGTAATTTTATGTTTTTAACACCTGATTTTATTGTAAACCATCCAGAGTCCCCCGTTTGGGGGAGATGGGCGGTGATAGAAATTTAAATAAATAAATAAGTAAGTAAGTAAGTAAATAAGTAAGTGTGGCAATTGTTAATTGGACTAGATCCAATGAAACTTTTATATTCCTAACCAATTCATGAATACTGCTGGTTTATTATGTATTGACAGATTGTATTTATGTATATATTGACAGATTATATTTAAAAAGTAATTGTACTATAGTATCTCCAATCTGCATGCATTTTATGTATTTAACATACATACATACATACATACATACATACATACATACATACATACATACTTCATTCATTCATTCATTCATTCATTCATTCATTCATTCATTCATTCATTCATTCCCCATCTTATATTCACTTAGGGCTGTGACTCCTAAACTGAGAGAGTGGCTCCAACAGATCCCAGGAACAACATCAGAGCTCTCTGACCAGAAGAGTGCACTGCTAGGAACAGCTAAGATACTGCGCAGAACCCTCAAACTCCCAGGCCTCTGGTAGAGGACCCAAGATTAAGGAAGACACATACAGTACCACCCTTAGGGGTGAGAAGGGAATTTTTATACATGTACTGTATATATAGAGAGTGGTTTGCCATTGCCTCCTTCCTAGGGCTGAGGGTGACTGGCCCAAGGTCACCCAGCTGGCTTTGTGCCTAAGGCAGAACTAGAACTCATGGTCTCCCGGGTTCTAGCCTGATGCCTTAACCACTACACCAGATGGCTCTCTCTCATGCTTGCTTATTTCTATAAAATTCCATATGCCTGTATATGCAGTACAGTTAAGAGGTAAAAAAGCAATACTGCTTCAAAATATAAGTGTGGGAGTTAAACTATTTCCAGATATTTTTCTCTTGGAGGTACAGTCATACTACAATTCTCCACTTACAGACTCAAGTGTTATAATCCATTCTTGTTGGCTTGTCATGTATACAAATACTTTTCTATGTCCTGGATCCTCACAGGGTTTAAAAAACTTCCTGATGGTAAGATAAGTTTGACAGTCCAAGCTCAACTGCTTGGACTGCTTCCAACTGCTTCCCTTTGCTGGATATGTCCAAGCAGAGACAGGGCAGTTGTCCGGTGTGGCGTAACCCCGCTTCTGGAGTTCCTGAACTTGTCACTAGTAGGCTTCCGAGCCTAATTCAAAGTACTGGTTATTACCTACAAATTTATGTTCAGAATGTACCCAGATGAAACAAACAAGCTTATATTCTAGATCCATTCCTTAAATCAGGAAAGTACATTTTTTCTTGTTACATTAATTAATTAATTAATTAATTAATTAATTAAATTTATATGGCTGCCCATCTTAAATTAATGACTCTGGGTAGCTAACAGTGTTAAAAAAATATAAGAAAACAGAAAGATAAAAAACAAAACAAAAGATACCCCCCCAAAAAAGTAATACATAAAATTATCCTCTTTGCCATATCCCAGGCTCAGTAGAGCCAAAGCTCTTCATGAAATGTAAAAGTGTATGTTTTAGGAATATAGTTCAGCATCCTTAAATATAATATTTCTTCCCAGAATTGTATTGACATATGTAGTGATTGGAAACCAAAACAAGGCTATAATTGGACAAGACTATTAATGACCAAGTATGCATGCCTGGCAGCTTTCAAGGCTGGAAATGGGTATACCTGGATTCTAAAACCTGCCAAAATTTCAGAAGTGTTGTACACTTGCCCTTCAAATATGCCCAAACAGGAGAATATTCATTAAAAAAATTGTTCCAAAAAAGAAAAAAAAATGTTAAAATAAAAGCCCAATGCTATAGTTAAAAATCTGGTAGGTTGAAGCCACCATCATTGTAAGGTAATCTCAGTTTGGCCAGAAATTCAAGGGGCTTTTTTTAAGTGTGTGTACCTTCAAGTCAGTATTGACTCCTGGGGACTGTCTGGACAAGTCCCTGCAGTTTTTTTTGGCAAGATTTCGGAGGTGGTTTGCCATTGCTGCCTTCCTAGGGCTGAGAGAAAGTGACTGACCCAAGGTCACCCAGCTGGTTTCATGCCTAAGGCGGGGCTAGGACTGACAGTCTCCTAGTTTCTAGCCTGGTGTCTTAACCACTACACCAAACTGGCTCTCATTCAAGGGGCTTTAGCCTGCTGTAAAAAAAAATCTCATCAATTTACCTATCAGTATAAAATACCTTAAATAAAATACTTTAAGGTATTAAGGAGGCGTGGTGGCTCAGCGGGTAAGACGCCAGGCTTGTCGACTGGAAGATCACAAGTTCGGAGGTTCGAATCCCTAGCCCTGCGTGACGGATTGCGCTCCCGCACTCGCCCCAGCTCTTGCCAACCTAGCAATTCGAAAGCATGCAAATGCAAGTAGATGAATAGGTACCGCTTCGGTGGGTAGGTAACAGCGTTCCACGCGTGTCATGCAGCCACATGACCGTGGAAGCGTCTTCGGACAACGCTGGCTCTTTGGCTAACAAACGGAGATGAGCACCGGCCCCTAGAGTCGGACACGACTGCACAAATGTGCGGGGGGAACCTTTACCTTTTTATAAAATACCTAATAGGAATTATGACTGGAATCCCTCTTAGAAGATACATTAATATAGATGTAATATTCACATGTAATATCCATAACATCAGTCATCAGGTAGATACTGTCAGATTTGTCTTTTTTTTTTATAAATTCAGATTGAGATGGTGAATTATAGATGGTATTATTTTCTGTGCCATAGCCTCCTGGCTAGTGTTGCAGTTAATATTTTTGCATCTATAATAAGCAAAGATAACACAAAGTCTATAGGTTGTGCATTTTGTGGGATTTTTCTCAGGCTTTAATATTACTGTGATATAAACCTCATAAAATAATAAAAGAAGTATGGAAAGATTAAATGATTGATTATGGACCTCTAACAATATAGGTGCCAATAAGTCTGTAAAAGTTCTGTGCCATTCAGCTAGTTCCATAGATTGCAATGTCTCTCATTTTTTATAATGTCAATGATTGTACCCATTTATTTTTATCTTCCTGTGATATCTCAGGAGATTGATAATTCAGTTACAGGAGTCCTTAGTTAACTGAGTATAAAAATCATTAAACTGATGATTAACAGATTCTGTCTTAGTAAATAAATTAGTAAATAATTGGCCTGAATTTTCTCTCTCTGTGTGTGTGTGTGTGTGGGTGTGTGGGTGTGTATTTGTTTCAGATGATAACTCAGTAACTTTCCAGCTTTCATTACTGATTTCCAATATTTTCTGATTAACATATTTCAGAGACTATTCAAATTATTCTGAGTGTAGAAGCTCCAATTTGGGAAATGCTGCTATCAATGCTTGATATGATTCATCGGTTGTATTTCTAGTATATAATAAAACTGGATCTTTAACCATCTTCTGTAACTACAGTATATAAAATTAGAGACTCTGAGTTTCTCTTTTGCTGAAGCAAAAGCAATTATAGAACCCCTAATGGATGTCGTTAATGCATCCCAGAGAGTTAATGTATTAGTAAAGCTGATTTATTTCAAAGGAAAGAACAAATTTCCTTCTTAATATATTTCACAAAAAGAGAATCTCTTTGGAGAGAAATATTCAAATATACAATGCCATCTAGAATTGGCTGATTTATAATTGTTAAATTTCACAGTTAGAGTCACTGGAGCACAGCCTGAGATTGTAATAGGGTCTAATGAGGAGTCCATAACTTGATCTACCAAAGCCTAGGAAATAATAATCTAATCTGAAATAATTAATCAAAATCAATACAGTAAAATAGATGGTGTTGGACTAGGAGGCCCAGGTTGAAATTCACAGTTGATGGTAAAGCTCATTAAATGACTTTGGATCAGTCATTATCTCACCAGAGCTGAAATGGGGTGGCAAGACTTGTGTGCGCTAATTTCCTGGAGGAAGGCAGAATACAAGTATAACAATGAGAAATGTTTCACACCCACATGAAAAATCATATCATCCTAGAATGAAAGGGTGAAAGGAGATTTGGAGATCATCTAGTCTGACCTTCGCCCAGTGCAGGATCCCAGTACTACAGCATCCCCAACAGCGGCTGTCCAACCTCTGTTTAAACATCTTCAGCAACCAAAGCAATACTTTCCATTGTTGAACAGCTCTTACTGTTACAGTTTTTTCCCTGATATCCAACCAAACTTTTAACTCCCTGTTTCTTGTCCTGTCTTCTACATTATAGCCCCTCAGACACTTGGAAAACAGTTATCATGTCTCCACACTTGTCTTTTCCAGGCTAAATTTACCCAGTGCCTCAACCATTTCACATCAGGATCTTCCTTCCTTCCTTCCTTCCTTCCTTCCTTCCTTCCTTCCTTCCTTCCTTCCTTCCTTCCTTCCTTCCTTAGCTGTCCAACTCCAGTGGACTCTGGGCACATACAAAACTGGAAAATCCATAAAAACAGATAAAATGTTAAACCACACAGCTACCTAGGAACATATTTAGGATTCCCTTACCAACTTTGCTCAGACTGAAGAAGCTCCTTGGATAAGGAGCGAAACGTTTCCACTAAGAAAATAGAAATCCAGTTGACATGATTCAAGCTACAGACAATTCCACCTGGATGACTGAGAACCTTCATAGACGTTAAACCAAACAGGCAGCCCAGACTAAAACAATCTTATAAACAACAAAAATAAAAGAAAATAGGACCCCCAGAAATACAATAATACATTGATACATCAACTCGAGGCCCAGGATTAAGCCGGGTTTTAAGAGCTTTCTCTTATAAATTTAAAATATTTATATTGCTGCCCATCTTATGCAACATTTATTTTCACAAACAACAATATAAACCAATGTATAAAAGCATAAAAACCAACACAGAAACTCCTGGCATCCCCAACACAACACCTCTTCACACATCCACAAGCTACCTTACTGTGCTCCAGCCTCACACTACCCCAATGCTTGTGGGAAAAGCCAGGTCTTCAAAACTTTTTGGTAGGTTAGAGGCCTCCTGGCTCTCAGGGGGAAGGGTGTTCCTTGCAGGCCCCCTATATCTTGGTTGCTTTTCTCTGGACACACACCAGTTGGTCAGTGTCCTTCCTAAAATGCAGTGTTGAGAACAATATTTTAGGTGCAGTCTGGCCAATGCAGAATAGAGAGAAGCAGTGATTTCTCTTGATTTTGACACTATACTTCTGTTTATGTAGCCTGGGATTGTATGTGCTTTTGTGGTTTGGTTCATGTTCTGTTTGTGATCCACTGGGACACACATCCTTTCTGCATGTATTGCTGTCCAGTAGGATCCCTGGATTATACTCACACCCTTGATTTTTCCAAATCAAATGCAGGACTTTGTCCTTGTTGAAATTCATCTTGTGGCTTGTGCCCATTGTAGTTTGACAAGAACTACCTGAATTTTGAAACTATCCTCAAAGGTTGCTATTCTCTCTATCAATGTATCATCTGCAAATTAGATAATATATTTTCTAATCCCTCATCCAAGTCATTTATAAATATGTTGAACAGCATGGGGCCTAGAAAAAGGAGGAGGCACATATCTTTCGCTTATTTTGTGTTTAATTAAACCGGAATATTGAGTAGAAGGCTGTCTAGGTTCCTAAGATTTTGAAAACATTTAGGTTCCTAAGATTTTGAAACTATCCTCAAAGGTTGCTATTCTCTCTATCAATGTATCATCTGCAAATTAGATAATATATTTTCTAATCCCTCATCCAAGTCATTTATAAATATGTTGAACAGCATGGGGCCTAGAAATTCATCTTGTGGCTTGTGCCCATTGTTGTAGTTTGACAAGTTTGACAAAGCTATGTGCTACCAATCGAAGAGAATATTTGTAGCTCAGGGTTGAACTGTGGAGTCCATGGTGCTCTCTGAGCCTTGTTGTTTTCTTGCAGACATTTCATTGCCAGGCTATGTGCCTTAGCTTTCCTAATATATGGCATTTACAGTAGTTTCTCTTCTATTTTTTAAAAAGTGTTTCTGTATTAATCTCTGTTTTCCAATACCGTTATAGCACCTTGAAATGTCACAATCACAGGCAAGGAAGAGGTGGCCTTCCATACTGTGTTTTCCCTACAGATGATATGGAACCATTGCTCTGCTATCATGTACAACTCAGGGAATAAAATTTATACTGTGTTTTTTTGCAGAAGCTGAGGTGTTGGCTTGGCTGAAGATGGCTCGTATTACACTTGAAGAACTAAATGAAATGGATGATGAGGTCCAGGATGAAGAACAAGAACAAGATGAAACGGAACAAAATAGGCTGTTTTCTGTGTGGGAAACAGTAGCCAACACTCATCAAGTGATGCTTCCTCAAGGCAAAAAATTGCATCTAACTTTTTATTACCTGCATATTGATATACTGTACTTGCAAAGTGGAGAGGGGGTAGAACTTTTTCATCTACAGGGCAAAGTCAATTTGGTTAAAAGAATTGATATTGATTTAAATTTATTCATTTACAATGTTTTATCCCAATCTCTACTCAAAGATATCCAGAATAACTAACAAAAATAGTAAATAACACAATTAAAATATATTCATTTAAAGCCATGATCAATAACGTATAATTAATCCAAAGGTATGAGAACCAATTACAAAATCAAAAATAGACTTGGGAAAAACCAAGTATTAACATTAAACCTGAAAATACAAACATTGGGCGTTAAGGAATTCCACAAAATAGGAATAGCCCTTGAAAAGTCCCAGTGGGTTTATTGTCAGGTCCATAAATAAAAGAAAAGCCAATATCTGTGCAAGTGTAGTATTCAGGACATCTCAAGAGTGTCAAGGTGGCATTGCAAGTGATCCCTAAATGGGTTATATGGAAATGGTTCTTAGCCTGTTGGTATAGAACCAAGCCCAGAAGAAGATTCCACTGAGTAGACCAGTAATCTGGAAGAAAATGCTACAGCTTTGTAGGTAGTTTGCAGTAGAAGATGCTGAATGTGGTTACCAGGCCAGTAAGACCTAATTTCAAAGACTCAGACACCACTATGTCCTCCGCAATATCAAACTGGTAGGGGAAATAGCACTGGTAAGCCACAAGGTAGCCCAAAAATATCCAGCAGAGTTCTAATTGAGTCTGAAGGGTACAGGCTTAAGCAGGTGCAGTGTTGATGAGACCGACTGGTTCTGGAAATGGATGCAATACTGCTCCTTAATCAGGAATGTTTTGGGTTTCAAGACAGCCAGGGGCCACCTCTTTCCTGGGAAATGGCAATGCTGCAGGGGACTGTCATCTTATCAAAGCCATGCTGCTGTACTCTCATAGAACCTTCATGCCATGAAAAAGAAGAAAAAAAACAGTTTCCCATATTCAGGAGAGCCAATCCTATGCTTTTCTCTAACTCGAGTTTCTGCAGGAAATATATGAAGTATAGATACGTTGGATTCTACATGAGGTGCAGTGATATTTTGCCTCTGAGAATCTGGTCTTCAGTGTCCTGCTGCTGCTCAATTACACTGCTGGCCATCCTGAGACAATGTAGTTCATACACTCATATCTTGAAATCACTATTTTGCCACCCAGCACCACCAACTTGATCTAACTGATGGACCAAGGTCTGATAGCAACTTTCAAGTAATACTACCTTTGCCACACCTTCAGGATGATGCAAGATCTCATGGAAGTGAGCCCAAGCTTTCAGAAATGTTAAATACATTTATTATGATCTAGGGATGAAATTAACCCATCAAACAATCTTCCATGACTATTGGACCCCCCCCCCCTCAAATGTTTAAAAAGGATAAATAACAGATTTTGGTGCTGTAAGAATAAATATCAGATTTTGGTGCTGTAAGAATTTGAGGGCTCTCTGACTTACATTATATGATTTGATCCTATTCTGTTATAGCTCTCTTCTGGTTTCAGGTTTAAAGATTAAAAAGATGTGTTTTTTGTTGATTTTTGAAATATCTTTACATTGTAAAAATGAAAAGATCTCAGTACTTCATGTTTTTGTATGTTATAGGACCGAGCTAATGGTGTGTGTGTGTGTGTGTGTGTGTGTGTGTGTGTGTGTGTGTATTTATTTATTTATTTATTTATTTGTCAAATTTCTTTGCCTCCCATCTCATGTACCACGACTCTGGGCGGCTTACAGATAATAAAATAACAGTCAATAAAAACACTGCAATATAATATCAGAACAAGTATAAATACACGTAAAAACAAATACAAGTATAAAAAATACAAAAATATAAAATACAAAAATATAAAATATAAAATTCAAGATGGGCATAAAATCTTAACCTTGGCACGATCACGGTGCCAGCCACCCCCATGAATGGCTATCCCCCCTCCCATCCCAAGTGAGGAGGCATAACCATGTCTTCACCCCTTTCCAGAAGGCCGGGAGAGTGGGGGCCTGTCTAACCTCCAGGGGTAAGCTGTTCCAAAGGGCGGGTGCCACGGCAGAGAAGGCCCTCCTCCTGGACCCTGTCAATCGGCACTCCCTCATGGACAGGGTCTGTAACATGCCCTCTCTGCCCGACCGGGTGGGACGGGTCAATGTAACGGGGGTGAGGCGGTGCCTCAGGTAACCTGGACCCCATATATTAATACAATATGCTATATGGGTCTTACCTTTTTATTTTTTCCTCCTTTCATTTTAATTATAAATATTTTTAATCATATTACCACTATTTTTTGTTTGTTCATCTCACTATAATCTGTTAAATGATTAAAAAAAACTGAGTAATCTCATCTCTTTACATCAGCAAATGCTGGAGGAGCTCCAGTATTGCATACTGCATTGTAGGTAGTCATCTCTTCATCTGCTGTGGTGGTTTCCTCAATAACTGATAAACTGCAGTGGATCCCCAACTTTGCATGCATTGTTGGTGGAGAGGGTCTGGAAGACTTCCAAGTCACATGAGGTGGAGGAATTCCCTCAATCCCATCAAGGGGAGCTGATGGAGGGAGAATTGGAAGAGATCTTCCCCTTCAACAGCAAGTTGCTGTCTGAGATCCTGCAGCTGGGGAGTGTCTTGGTGGCAGTGTTTGAATTTGATGAGTGCAATATCAGTTCAAAAGGCAAATGCAGGCTGCTTTGCAACCCTATAAAGCAGGATTAAGTCAGCTACTTTGAAATCGTAGTTATACCTATCAGCACATCTGTGGAGTCATCATCAGAAAACAACATTGGTACTAAATGCCTTATACTGTATTCTTATTTACCTGTATTGTGCTTAGCTGTAAGCACTAAACACTGTAAACTAAACACTAAAATTACTACTACTACTATTCAACATCACAGTGATCTAAGTCTATGCCCCAACCACTGATGCCGAAGAAGCTGAAGTTGACCGGTTCTATGAAGACCTACAACACCTTCTAGAACTAACACCAAAAAAAAAGATGTCCTTTTCATCATAAGGGACTGGAATGCTAAAGTAGGAAGTCAAAAAATAACCGGAATAACAGGCAAGTTCGGCCTCAGAGTACAAAATGAAGCAGGGCAAAGGCTAATAGAGTTTTGTCAAGAGAACACACTGGTCATAGCAAACACTTTTCCAACAACACAAGAGACAACTCTACACATGGACATCACCAGATGGTCAATACCGAAATCAGATTGATTATATACTTTGCAGCCAAAGATGGAGAAGCTCTATACAATCAGCAAAAACAAGACCCGGAGCTGACTGGCTCAGATCATGAGCTTCTTATCACAAAATTTAGGCTTAAATTGAAGAACGTAGAGAAAACCACTAGACCACTCAGGTATGACCTAAATCATATCCCTTATGAATATACAGTGGAGGTGAGGAATAGATTTAAAGGATTAGATCTGGTAGACAGAGTGCCTGAAGAACTATGGATGGAGGTTTGTAACATTGTACAGGAGGCAGCAACTAAAACCATCCCAAAGAAAAAGAAATGCAAGAAAGCAAAGTGGCTGACTGATGAGGCGTTACAAATAGCTGAGGAAAGAAGGGAAGCAAAAGGCAAGGGAGAAAGGGAAAGATATAAACAACTGAATGCAGAATTCCAGAGAATAGCAAGGAGAGATAAGAAGGCCTTAAATGAACAATGCAAAGAAATCGAGGAAAACAATAGAATGGGGAAGACTAGAGATCTCTTCAAGAAAATCGGAGATATCAAGGGAACGTTTTGTGCAAAGATGGGCATGATAAAGGACAAAAAAGGCAGGGACCTAACAGAAGCAGAAGAGATTAAGAAGAGGTGGCAAGAATACACAGAAGAATTATACAAGAAAGATCTTAATATCCCTGATAAATACGATGGTGTGGTCACTGACCTTGAGCCGGACATCCTAGAGAGTGAAATCAAGTGGGCCTTAGGAAGCATTACTAACAACAAAGCTAGCGGAGAAGACAGTATCCCAGCTGAGCTATTTAAAATTCTAAAAGATGATGATGTTAAAGTGCTGCACTCAATATGCCAACAAATTTGGAAAACTCAACAGTGGCCACGGGATTGGAAAAGGTCAGTTTACGTTCCAATTCCAAAGAAAGGCAATGCCAAAGAATGTTCAAACTACCGTACAATTGCGCTCATTTCACATGCTAGCAAGGTTATGCTCAAAATCCTACAAGCTAGGCTTCAGCAGTATGTGAACTGAGAACTACCAGAAGTGCAAGCTGGGTTTCGAAGAGGCAGAGGAACTAGAGATCAGATTGCCAACATTTGCTGGATCATGGAAAAAGCAAGAGAGTTCCAGAAAAACATCTACTTCTGCTTCATTGACTACGCTAAAGCCTTTGATTGTGTGGATCACAAGGAAATCAACCCTGACTGCTCATTGGAGGGATAGATGCTGAAGCTGAAGCTCAAATACTTTGGCCACCTAATGCGAAGAGAGGACTCACTGGAAAAGACCCTGATGCTGCGAAAGACTGAAGGCAAAAGGAGAAGGGGACGGCAGAGGATGAGATGGTTAGATAGCATCACCGATGTAATGAACATGAATTTGAGTAAACTCCGAGAGACAGTGGAGGACAGGAAGGCCTGGCATGCTATGGTCCATGAGGTCACGAAGAGTCAGACACGACTAAACGACTGAACAACAACAACAACTTTACTACTACTATTTTTTATGACTTTGAAAAGGAAAAGGATTTTGATTTTTGCTCCTGCAGACCAGAGACTGAAGAGAAATAGAGTACTGTGAACTCTAGGGTGGAACAAAGGAACTCCGATGTTTCTTTATTTTGACTTTCGCTGTTGCTAACCCCAGCACTGGGGTAAAGAAGCATGGACAATCTGAGATGGCCAAAGTCCTTATTTCTACTCCCCACTATTTTTAGCAATTTTTCTGTCTCCAGAACCTAACACCACCCCCATTACCTCCAATTCCCATAGGCTCAAGGTCTCAACCACAGCTTTGTTATGCATGGTTGGAGGCTGGAACCCCTCAAATACAGAAGGCCACCTGTGCACTACTTTTCACAGTGGACTATCCACAATAAAAGAAAAGCATTTTAAGTAGAAGTTTATTTAGAAATGCAGATCTCTACAAATGTTTTTATCCTTAAAGTTAACTTTTCCCAATTTACTCTGTTTCAATAGACATGGCAGGTCCAATAGTGCAGATGACTCACCATAACCACATGCGAGAGCCTGTGCCCTACACTATTTTATCACAGCATGAGAAGGTGAGCACTCATATTCATGTAAATGTTTACTGCCTAACAGGCATAGAGTGCTGTTCTTGAATAATGTAATATACGTATACAGCTGAGTGTCATACTTCTGTGATGGATTGAAGAATTGTAGACAGAATAAAATTGTGCAATGTTCCTGGTTCTGTTAAGCATCCATGATTTCACCCAAACTATAGTTTTAGCCATCATTAAGTTTCTACCAAATTTGTCCTTTGGATGTGAAATTGAGGTGCAGCCTATTACATCTCTACTCAAAAGTAAGCCTCATCATCTTCAGTAAAACTGTACAGGATTGCATCCTAAATAGCCTACCATACAGATTATTTCAGGGTAAGGCAGTCTAATATCTTCCAAATCCTGTCAGGCAGCTTGGCCAATAGGAAAGATTTATTAAGGTTGTAGCCCAAAGGGTGGTGGGTAGGAGCTGCATTATACTCTTTCCCAGCAATCCCTTTTTTTACTCTGTCTATGAAGGTTCTCAGTCATCCAGGTGGAATTGTCTGTAGCTTGAATCATGTCAACTGGATTTCTATTTTCTCAGTGGAAACGTTTCGCTCCTTATCCAAGGAGCTTCTTCAGTCTGAGCAAAGTTAGTAAGGGAATCCTAAATATTTTTTTTACTTTTTTTACTCTGTTTACCACTTCAGTTTTAGTGATGGGGATGTTCTTAAAACATTGTTATACTTTTAGCCTGTGTTAACTTTGTTTCTGCTCATTTATATTAAGAACATACAGTGCCTTTTGGGATTCTTCTGGACCAGGTTCAGTGTAGATTGCTGACAACCATGTCTTCCTCAGAAACTTAGATTTTTTTTTATGGAATAATTAAAAATGAAAAAGTTGTCTCTACTTCTAGATGCTTTGCATGCAGTACATTTAGATTTGTAGATTTATAGTATTTGCATGTTTTTTGTTTCTGCTTTTCCTAAGGACAGTATATACAGTATATGAATTGCTAGGACAAATATTAATTTTTAGTGAAGAAATAATACCTATTTCACAAAGTATAATTTGGATTTCTGGCACAAAGTTTAGCATGTTGGGACTTTTAAGAGTATTTTCTAATATCTTTGTTTTAGTCTTTCAGTTCAGTTCAGATGTAATAAACCAACACTGATTATTATGAGAATGAGCAGTGGTGACCCTCAAGGTTTTACTGTTTCTTCTTTCCATTCATTTGCAGGCCAGTAGAAGAGGTCAAAAACAGACATTTATATCTTGAGATTAGCTGTCATCTTTGCAGCAAGTTGTGGTTTGCTCAGATCATTCATTCATTCATTCATTCATTCATTCATTCATTCATTCATTTATTTATTTATTTATCCAACTTATATCACCGCCCATCTCCCCCCACAAAGGGGACTCTGGGCGGTTTACAATCAAGTTAGTGATTAAAAGCATATAAAATACATTATACAATATCAATCATAAATTAAATATTAAATATATAAAATCCAAGAGGCTGTGATGTAATGTTTGCGAGAACTCTACGGCGCAAGCCATCCCCAAGAAGAGCTATTACTCTTCCCATCCCAAGCGAGGTGGCAGAGCCAGGTCTTCAATTGCTTTCCGAAGGTCAGGAGTGTGTGGGCTAGCCTCACCTCCAGGGGCAGAATGTTCCAGAGGGCGGGTGCCACTGCAGAGAAGGGCCGCCTCCTGGACCCCGCCAGATGGAATTCTTTTATAGACGGGGTCCGTAGCAAGCCCTCTCTGCATAACTGGGTGGGGCGGGTCGATACTCTGGGGATGAGGCGGTCCCTAAGGTAACCTGGTCCCATGCCATTATAGTTTGCTTCAGACAGAATTCCAAACCAGGATCAAATAATAGCTGTCATTTCATCTAAATTGATCTTGAATGTCCATTACTCCAATCTTCAAACTTCGGCATCAGCTATAAGACTGGAATTTGTTAGACTAGCCATATAGTAAACTAATGTGTAAATGTGTTTTTTCTTTTATCCCTTAAGGCTTTTTGTTTTGTTTTGTTTCTCCTGAAAAAAATGAAAAGAGTTTGGAAGGAGTTAAAATACAATGAAATATTTTCTTATAGAATCATGTATTCAATAAGACAAAGTGCTCATATTTTGATATCATTTATTGCCCTCTACCCCCCCTCCTGGTTTTCCTAATGACTTGGATTAGGAAAGCTTTGCACAGAGGACTAATAAATGAAAGAGTAAAAAAGATTATACTGATTAAAGCTGTCAATTACTGTTTAATAATCTGATTCTAGTATTTATTTTAACACTGATTTCAACTTTTAAATTGATACAAGATACTTTAATATATAGATTTATATCAATGTCATTTCAATTTTTTTCTTGTCAATTTTGCAGTGCTTATAAATGTTTTTATAACTTGCTTTATCAATATTTTTTCTTCTGTTTCTGATAATTTATTAAAGTTGTAGGCTGCCCAATTCTCAACGACTTTGGGTGGCTCACAACAGTCAAACAAAGAAAGTACAATATAATCAATAAAACATAAAGATAAAAGATGGCAAGCACAACGAAACGAGGGGTATCCCTCTCCCTCGCTGAAGGCCTAGGTGAAGAGCCAGATCTTCACAGCTCTTCTGAACACCCGCAGAGCGGGGGCCATCTGATCTGGGGGGAACCTCATTCCAGAGGGCAGGCACTTCTGCAGAGAGGGTGTGCTTCCAGTGTTCCGAGAGATAACATTGTTTTATCAAAGGAACTATTTAAATACAGAAATTTATATTTGTAGATGTAGGAGTAAAACGCTTGTCTCAATATGAACAAACCTTTGGTTTTCAGAATCAAATGTCTATCAAGAGGATAAAATCAAATGTCTATCAAGAGGATAAAAATGAAGTCTCAGAAAAAAACAGGAACTGCTGATAGTCATGATAGCTCAGAAGATACATCTAATTAGATGACATTTAAAGGCAAAACTTATATGCAATGATCCTGTTGGCCTTTTCCTATTATCTTCTGTTCTTTTTCTAAAAATGTGAATGTCTTGAGGAGTCTAAGGCCAAAACTATAACTCTGTCGTACCATAACTTTGATGGTTTCTTCAGATTTCAATATGGCAGCTTAGCCCGCAAAAGTAATGTGGGCATGGCAAACATCTCAGAAGGGACCCTCCCTAGTTTCTTGGGCTGTAAAGACGACGGGGGAAAAATGTACTTTCAGACTTGCAAGATTGATGTCAGCCTTGTGAGGTAGTCCAGACAGGAAGCACGACCAGATGGGCTAATTCTACTTCATTATAAGGTTACATTAACAGAATCTTGTAAAGTGTACTGGAATATCAACATTGCTTATAGTTAAATATTTCCCCAAATTTCTATTTTTTCTTTTAAAAAATGTGAAAAAGCTTTTGTTCGCATAACTTCAACATTTCCAGAAGTTTTACATCACTTATAAAGACATCAAATTTGACTCCAAGAATATAATTATCCAGATTTAAAAACTCATAAACATTGTTACACTGTTGATATTTCTTTCCCTGGCAGTAAATCACTTCTCTTCCTTCTTGGTTCAGTGTGAGGAAACAACATACGAGGAACGTCTATACCCAGCTGGGAAATGGGCATGCATCACCAAAGGAGAACCCAAGTATGAGCAGAGCACCTCAATGGGTTTCATGAAACTTATAAGATACATCTGCAAGGAGAATTCTCTAGGTACGTGCTGGCAAGTGCCATGGGGAGATGTAGAAGCTTACATGACCAGGATTAATGGAGTTTGGAAAAACAAGGAATGGATTTCCGTAGTTTTACCTTTCATAACTGTTATTTCTACCTGTATCTTTATCCAGGTCGGCACCTGGGGATGACAGTGCCAGTGATCAGTGAGATCCACCTGAATAAGGAGGGTACTGAATTGGTCCAAGAAGTCATCACTGCTTATTATCTTCCTCAGGAATTTCAGCTTAATCCTCCTCTCCCCATGGACCCAGAAATCCAAATCCTAGAAAGATCACCACTTCAGGTTATCACCAGGTGGGTCCTGATGGACTTGGATTATGTTTTACATGCCAACATCCTTTTAGGTAGAGCTGGAATGATGAATGCTTCTCATTCTAGGTAGGAGAAAGAGTGTGTATGACTGGTAAGATGGTGTCTAAGTAAAAAAAATGCCTCTAGTTATATAATGGTGAAGGGAAAGGTGACTGCGGAAGTGTCTTCGGACAGCACTGGCTCTTCGGCTAAGAAACGGAGATGAGCACCGCCCCCTAGAGTCGGACATGACCGTGCAGGGGAAACCTTTACCTTTACTTTACCTTAGGCCAGTTATTCCCATATTTTAAAAAAGATTAGGAGCCATGCACTGATTGATGGATAGGTGGATGAGTAGGTGAGTGATGGTAGATGGGAGGGAAGCAAGATGTGAAAT
Organism: Charina bottae; assembly: GCA_023362775.1. NCBI lineage: Eukaryota > Metazoa > Chordata > Lepidosauria > Squamata > Charinaidae > Charina > Charina bottae. Next base: position 72,435,474 of record JALMGJ010000001.1, on the reverse strand, counting down.
GCAAGATATTTATGGGTAATTATTTTATTGTTAACTTTCTGTAAAGGGAGTTTTATGGGCCAGCTACTGAGGAGACAATCCTGCGAGAGATTCACTTTCTTTGGGAGTTATTGGGCTCTACAGATAAAGTGCTCCGTGAAATGTACTTGGTGGCTGCATACCAGAACCCTAGTGTACCCAATCGTCGCAATGAGATATGGTTTATCCGGCGAACAGACTGAAAACATCATGAATTTCTGACAAGATTATAATCCACTGAATCCAGTTTAGATGGCAGTTCTAGCCTGAAGGAGATGAATGCACTTCCCAACTTATTCTAGAACTGATGACCCATTCCTTTTCCTTGGGGACACTAAGAAGCTGGGTTCCCTCCTGTGAGTTCAGAAATAAGAGAAAACAAGAACATGGAAAGGTAGTATGCTGGCACTGGAAGAATCTCTGGATATCTGCTTCAATGACATTGACATTTGTCCATGCATAATTGAGTTAAAATGCATCAGGAATTGTAACTGTTCAGCAATCCACATCTGGTATTTCAGAGGTTCTGAGTTCATCTGGAAATGAATTTGAAGTGCCAGTCTGTAGCTGGATGGGACATAGGTCATAGCTTTAGTTACTTCTAGAGAGAGAATTTCATTTCCGTGCAAGAGGCCATCCCTTTTAGCCATGTATATGAGATGCTTCTAGTCAGCTCTGTTCCTTCAGTTTGACATGGCATAACTTCTGAGTTAATTTGAATGTAGGCCAGGGACAATGGCCTTGAGGGAGATCAGGAAAATCCTCTTTTGTGGCATATATACCCTCCTGTTTTCATAAGAGTGGTATAACACCTGTCCTTCTGTGACCTATCCCCCAACTGGATTTGTATCTATCGATGCTTCCAGACTGTTGACTACCACTTCCATCTTTCCCTCCTTAATAGATGTTTTTCTAGTAAGAAAAACAAATGGAGGCAACACTGGAAAAATATAGGACACTTATCAATGGAAAATGAGATTATATGGACTCCTTTTTATTCTCTTAATGAAGCACGGTAATTGCACAATAAAAGCCTTAGCTAGAAGCATCCCATATTTTATTTATTTATTTATTTATTTATTTGTTTGTTTGTTTGTTCAATTTATCCCCCGCCCATCTCCCATACAAGGGACTCTGGGCGGGTTACAACAAATAAAATTTAAAAATTTTAAAAACTATACAAATATCTAAAAACACAACAAGCATAAAATAAATAAAGTCCAAGATGGATTTGGAACCGCAGAGTAGATCATGGTGCTACGGGGCCAGCCAACCCCACGAGGCACTACCACCTCCGTTGTCCCAGGCCAGGCAGCAGAGCCAGGTCTTAAGGGCCTTCCGAAAGGCCAGGAGTGAGGGGGCCAGTCTCACCTCCAGGGGCAAGATATTCCATAGGGCGGGCGCTATCGCAGAGAAGGCATGCCTCCTGGACCCCGCTAGATGGAATTCTCTTGTTGAGGGGGTCCGAAGCATGCCCTCTCTGCATGCACGGGTGGGGCGGGCCGACGTCGGGACGAGACGGTCCCTCAGGTATTTTCTTGATCAAGCAGGCCTATGGCATGGTATTCATTGAGTGAGCCATATATTTGCAAGTTATAATTGGCGGCATTGTTGCATTGCATTGCATTGTGCATTGGTTGGTTAGTTTCATGGTCAAGAAAGTGCTGTCTTCTCGGAAGGAGGATGATGGCATAGAGCAAATGTGAAATAAAATCTAGCTCAAACCTCTCTGATGCTTTTTATTGACTTATGTGACATCTGATTTTGGTGATGGTTTTGATATATAAAGAACAAATGATAAGCATGTTTGTTCAAAACAGGAAAGCTAATTTCAGTACTGTGACTGTCTTCCCTTCTTAAACTATTATGCTTCTGGAAAGTACTGAATCATCACCCAGAATGTCTCTTGCCTTCTTACATATCTCCAGTGGAAATCAGATGAGATCTGACTAGATATAGTAGAACTCTTTCTATCTTCAAGGGTGATAAAATGTGCTATACATTCTGTTCACCTGCAGGCAGAATCAGTATACTGTAGCCACTGATCTGTGCAACTTCTCATTCCATAACCCCTCAAATGCAATTTACAGTACTTCTCTTAGTGGTAAAAGGGTATGTATTACATTTTTAGAAACTATAATGTTGACTTTAGATACACTGAGATTCACAGTTGCAGAAATTAGTAGATGTTCCATCACCTTCATTCAATTTGGTTTAATACTGTGCAGCTACAAATCAGCAATATCTAGAATATCTTCAATTATAAAGTATCCTGTGCTTATCTGGCTATTGTATACCTTGGATTTAATAGACCCCTTGATCATTTTGACATTTATAATAAAAGAGCAAAGCTCTCAAGTTTTAAAAAAACTGTTTTAGAAGTACAGTATTTACCAATTTTATAGATACTAACTTCTCAGTGGTCTTTCAGGGACTGATCAGGCACTTCTTAAAAAATGCTTTTGTTTAAATGATGAGTAATCAAAGATCTAACAGGAACAGAAAGGATACAGTAAAAAAACCAAGCATTTTATAGACACATAAAGGGAGCAGCAAGATACATTATGGGGTTGTATTGAATGTAACAATGCATACAGAATGCAGAAAGGAATTAAATTCTTTTGATATATTGGCAATTAGCCAACATACTTAGCAGAAACAGTGAAATAATCCAAGATTTATTTGATTGTTTATTTTAAGTGAGTAAAGTATGTGGATTACTTCAACATTTTTAGGTTTGTAAGTTTAGACAAATGTTAATGGAGGAATTACAGTATTTTGGTACATATGATACACTAAACTATAAACTAATTACAAGGACTGGGTTTGCAAAACATACTAGGCTAAAGTGAAGTTGACTGATTTGGGGTTCAGTGTGGTATGCAAACAGCATATATGGGACACTGAAGAAAAACCATAATTCATTTCACCATTTTGAGATCAGCAGTTAGGAGTAAAAAAAATAATGATGCAATTAAGTATAACTACATATTGAATGGCAGCTGGAACAAGTCTGTATAGTGAAGTGCAGGATTAAAACATTTGAAATAAACCCACCTCATGCTATAACTGAAACCAGTCCAAGATGTGTCTGATTACTTGGAATTTGTGAACAGTCCTCTGGCTCTAGGTCATCTGTATCTCTCTTCTCACTGGCTGCAATCCTAAACTTATTTCTTTCTTATTTTAAGCCCATTAAACTAGAACTCCTTTTAAAATGTTTGAGTTGTGCATCCTTTTCTTTCTGTAGAGCTTTGATTTCCACTATCAGTGATAGTTTCCTAACCATAGCGCAGTGCACCAAATCTAGGAAACAGAATGATATATAATAGGCATTTAACCATCTATGACTAGCTATGTACTTAAGAGTATTTTAAAAGGCTCCTACCATCAAGAGAAACTCAGTATCTTCTTATATCCATCTAGTAAACCCACAGGGGGAAAAAAACCTGTTCAGCATACAAAGTGCCCTTTACACTTTATAAGATCTTATTAAGGATAGCTGTAAATTTGCTCTTTATTATGTGAAAGAGATGTGAAGGGATTCAACAGTAATTTTCTAGTTTTCAACGTATTAGTGTGAAATTCTAAATTGCTATGTTCTGTAAGGACAAGGAATCAAGAATTTGGCTTGTGAGGCATTGATCCTAATTTCACCCTTGCATTGTACCCTTATCCCTATTTCAACGTAGCATTACAGGGGAAGGTAGAAGCAAAAGTATTACTGATGGCTTCTGTTACTAAAACAGCAACATAAGGGGAAAAAATGAAGATCACCCATTGTATTAAAACCTTGGAATGAAAACATAGCTTTTGCAAGAAATTTTGACTTTCACAGTGAATTATTTGTCTCTTGAGAGGCAAAAGAACAATTGTTAGCAGCAAGTTACATTAAATTACCTAGACTAGAGAACAGAATGCTTATATAGGATTACAGTGATCTGGTTTAGTGTATGAAATTATTCCAATCCATAGCAGACATACCTGAGGACAGAACTAATAATACAGAGTTGACCAAGAGTTTGAAACTCTTAAAGTTCTTTAAAAGCTGGACTTTTAATTCCCATCATTACCAAATACAGTAGTATGGCCAGGATGACTGTGGCTGATGGTTGTTGCAGTATAACCCACCTGGAGAACTTGAACTGCAGAAGTCTGCCTTAGCCCAGAGGTTTTCAGACTGTGTTCCATGGAACCCTAAGTCTATGAAGGTTCTCAGTCATCCAGGTGGAATTGTCTGTAGCTTGAATCATGTCAACTGGATTTCTATTTTCTTAGTGGAAACGTTTCACTCCTTATCCAAGGAGCTTCTTCAGTCTGAGTAAAGTTAGTAAGGGAATCCTTAAATATGTTTCTAGGCTGGCTGTGTGACCTTGCACCTGGGGCTAGGTCATGGTTATTTTTGAGATGTTTGTTTCTAAATCCCTTTATCATCTAAAGGAGGATCGTTAAGATTACCCTGCTGCTGTTGAGCTTGCGAAACCCTAATGGAACCCTAAGGTTCTATAAGAACTTGATGCAGTTGGGTGAGAGAGTAAGGTCAAAAAAAAAAGTTCACTCTCAGATAGCCAATTTTCTATCACTACAGCTTGGCCTCTTGATCAGGGTTTCTAGGAATTTTTTTTTTAATTAACAGGTTCCACTGCCTGAAAAGAATTGAAAACTCCTGCTTTAGACCACCCTTACTTCTGTGTACCTTTGCAAGAAGGGCCTTTACAACAATTGTTCTGAGATCAAGGACCCATTTCTCCTTTTTATATAGGATTCAAAATGTAACTTTGTTGAATATTTGACTTCTTTTATGTTACTTTATAGCTAGTAGCACTCTGGGTTGATATTCCATTGATTCCCCTCCACTAACAGAGAGCATTCATTCCACAGAAAGATTCTTTCCACATGAACTGAGTCCCAATTTCTCCAGTCTGAGAAAGATAGAAAAAAGAGGAAACAGCCACTAATTTATTGGATAATCATATTGATTATATTTTATTTATTTATTATTTGGATTTATCACCGCCCATCTCTACCACGGTAGACTCTGGGCGGTTTACAATCACATAATTTGTTTTTGCTTACAGTTTTATAGTACAGTATGACAAATTTAAAATAATGACACAGTTATGTATGTCAATTTGCACATGGTATTAGTCACTTCTTTTCAACAGGGAATGATAATCCTTAGATAGGAACATAAAAATAAACAGTTCTGTTGTTAACTATCACCATCAGATGTAAATTTAATAAATAAGTAAAGCTATGTCATATGCACTTTATAACAGAAAAAGAAATATCAATTTACAAATTTGTAAGCAAATTACTCTTTATTCTGCAATTTTCCAAAGCGGCATGTGAACTCCCTGGGGTAACAAAGGCCATTTACTCTATGGTAAGTATTTTGTGAGAACATGAACAAGGGTTATAATCTTTATTGCCTCTTCCCTCATTGCAAGCCTGTAAAGGAAATAGGGTTGTCACCAGCCCTGCTGTTCTCAGCTTGAGATAATAAAGAAATGAAACAGGACACAGAGCCCTTTGATGTTCCTGCCCAAGTGATCAGAGGGGGAAACTTTTGGGGGCCTGGAGGCTAGTTTCTTTCATGATTTTAGCAGTCTCCTGTTAAGTGTCCTCAGAGCAGGAGACTGCAATGTCATGTAGCAGGCTAAACAATCCGCCACAGGTGTGACATGAGTGTTGTAAATACTGTTTTAAACAACTGACTTAATTATTTCAGACTATAATCAGATGCCTTGATTAAATTCCAGTTTTCATAAATCTCAAATGGCCACTGTTCCAGATTTGAACAATCAGTAAGTCCACTGTGTAGGGTAAGATGTTACGTATTCATTACCTGGATTTTCTGGCATAGCATGTCATAAGAACGCTATCTATAAATTGGCCCACCAACAGTTACTCTTTACTAATGTTGAATTTCTAGCTTGTAAATATTTGGAATCCTTGCTATAGAAGAATAAAATTGTATGGACTAGAGAAACTGTTGACAGTGTTAATAGCATTACTTATCAGATGATTGAGAGGAAATTAAAATGATTTTATTACTTCCTCAAGAGCTTGTAGTTTCCTTCTCCAAAGGAGCTGCTTTCCTTAATCCCTGCTTTAAAAACTAGACCTAAAGTCTGCTTTTTTCAAATAGTGGTTACACATGGGTAGTTCCTTTTTTTCTCAAGTAGCTAGTTCCATATGAATAGTTTCTAGTACCAATCAGAAGTCAATGCACAGTTTTTATCCTTTTTTCCCCTTGGAATGAAAGAGACATAGAATTGGAAATGTTATAGGAAGGTTAAAATTGAGGTTGTCTTTGGACTCTCTGTAAAATTAATAGGTAGCATGATTTCCTAATGAAAGCTTAATCCGGAAGCACTCAAGGTCTCAGCAATTTGTTTAAGTATATATTCTTCAATCTGTTACTTGTGAAGTATGGGCCTATTGGACTTGAAAGTGTCTGCAGTCCCTCAAGGTTATCTAAGAGGTTATGTCCATATATATATATATAACCAATTTTGGTGTTTTTCACAGCATTATTCCTAAGCATGTACATATTCTATTTAAGCCACTGAATAAACAATTATACCAACTTGCTTGCATTACTTTGATACAATTCTCACATATATTATTTATTTACGTTCCCTGATCTTGAAACTTCCCAAGAGCAATCATGTAGGTTAAAGCTACATAAGTGTACAGACAATTTTTTATTTTCTCTTGGTAGAAAAATAATTGTTTTGTGCTAAACCCAAACTAGAACTGCCAAGAGATTAAACCTCAATAGCTTTATCACTAGGGTTCCCCCTTTAAAAAAATGTATATTCCTGCAACATGTATAAACTATCCTTGAAATTAACTCTGTCCATATTTATGTCAAAAGACTGCTCAACATTTCTGATAGCAGTAGAATGGTGTCACTAAGAAAGAGCTGAAACACAAACTTGTAATTTAATCAAACAAGAACAAATCTACAATTTTATTTAGTCACATAGATAAAAATCTATGTACATTAGTGAGCCATTTATTTGTATCACCTCACAGAAAAGTTTTCAGCATCCATTATCAAAACCACTTTTTCAGGTACATATGGTGTATTAAAAATTAAGTCTTGTAAGACTATTGAAACACGCAATTTTCTAATCACAGATTGATTTCACACATGCTTAATTAATTTAATCATGGCTTTTTGAATGAACTGCAAAAGGTTGGGTTCACACAACATGCTATACCAAAACCAGATAAACCACATTATGGCTTAGTTTGATGTATGATCCTACCCACTGAATGAGACTGCTAAATTTGGAATGAACAGAAATAAGGCTGTTTCATGAATAGATTAATGGGAAGAGATAAAGAGTTAAAGGATAACATCTAGAAGGCATCCTTATGCATATTGTTTCATAAGGAACAAATTATCCAGAAAAAGCAAAAAAGAGTCTTGTGGCAACTTAAAAACTAACACATTTATTATGACATAAATGTTTGCAGATACAGTCCAATTCATCAACTGCATGGAGTAGAATCTTGAAAGTGAAGTCTGCATGTATACCTACATTCATACATGTATACATCTACTATGTGCCCAGAATGGAGTTCTTTGATGTCAGAGTCAGTAACATTAGTCAGCAATGACTCTTAGTGACCAGAGAGAGATTTTCTCCAAGAGGATCTGTCCCCAATCTGGTCCTTCAGGTCTTCCCATGGTGCATCCATTGCCACTGTAACTGAGTCCATCCCCTTTGCTGCTGGTCATTTTCTTCTTCTCTTTCCTTCCATCTTTTCCAGCATGAGAGACTTCTCCAGAGAGCTGGGTCTTTGTATAATGTGCCCAAAGTAAGATAATTTGAGCCTGGTCACTTGTGCCTCAAGTGATAACTGTGGGTTTGTTCAGTGATCCATTTGTCTCTTTTCTTGACTATCCAGGAATTCTCAGGTATCTTCTCCAACACCAAAGTTCAAAAGCGTCAATACTCTATCCTGCTTCTTCAAATCTTTAAATCTATGTAAATAAATAATCAATGGGGGTGGGGAGGCTACAGCTGCTAGAAATAGACAGTGAGATTAGGGTGAAATGAACAGAAGAAAATATAGACCGAGCCTTCCGAGACTAAACGTACTTCAATTTACTCTTAAGTAAGACTATCGGATTGCAATCTAGCATTAACTAAACTGAAGCAACTGTTCTTGGGACTGTCTAGGACATTCCGGGGAATCTTTCCTTTGAGGTAAAAAAAAACACTCGCATCAGGTCTCCCGTCTTCAGAGCCTGCCAAGTCCAGTCAGCAGAGGTCGCCCGCCAACCGGACAGGTAACTGGGGAGGAGAGGGGAAATAAGTAGGGGCTCATGGTCGGGCAAATAGGTTCCGGCCTGCCTTTGCCGGAGCGGGATTCTCCTGGCCGGAAGCTCCACCTTGTCCCGGGTGTGCGGTGTGAGGGGAGGAGAGGCGCGGCGAGGCGAGGGGAGGGGCTGGCTTAGGCGGCTGGGCCGGCCTGGGCTAAGAGGTTTCTGGAGGTTTTTCTAAGCAGCATGGAGTGAAAGCTGGTGCCAAGGCCGGAGCTGGCCGGGCGCAGCCGAAAAGGAGACCAGACCGGTGCAGAGATGGCCGCGGAGATTGCGAGGGGAGTCCTATTGCTGCTGCTGCTTGGTGAGTGCGAGGCGAAGAGTCCATAACTGGCCCTTTGGCGCGTCTCCGCTTGTTCATCCGCCCGCCCTGCGAGTCCAAACCGGGCGTCCTGCGCGGGGTTACTTTTCCTTCCAGTTTGTTCGGTGCCGGGAGAACGGGGGAGCCCCGTTTTATGCTTCGGTCTGGAGGCGGATGGGGGTGCGAGGAGTGTTTTGGGGAGAACGAAAAAGTCGGTCTTTGCTGTGCCTCTCGAGGGGTGTGGATGCATTTTCTTCGAGGGGCTGAGGCGCGCTCGCGTACCCTCGTCCAGCGGGGCGTGAGGGAGCTTGGGTGGCTCTTTTGGGCCGTATTAGAAAGTAGGGGCTCTGCAGCTGGGGATGTGTTTAAAAAAAAACGCGTTAGCACGATTACGAGTAACCACCACCTTTGAAGGGGTTCCTTTGTGTCCGCTCGAGATGCTGGAGGGAGCTGGGAAGTGGATGCAGAGAGTCGGCGTCTCTCTTTCCCGCTCTCTCCCCGCAGCCATTTGGTGCCAAGACCCAATCAAGCCCCTTTGCGTCCATAAATGATTTCTTTCCATCGCTGGCCGCCGCTGCCACAACAGTTAGCGTCTCCCGCTTTTCTCCTCCCCTGTTTCATTAGACCAAGCCCAGCAATTGCTCGGTGCCATTCAGACTGAACAGCGGGATCTTTCTCAAGCTGGCAGGCAGGCAGCATTTCTTCTAGCTCACTCTAACGTGCTGGCTTGAAACTGCTCCAAGAAGGGCGAGAAAGGGGTGGCTGGAAGAAAGAGAAAAAGACATGCCAGTGCCTTTCTTTTTAATAATCAAGCTCTAGTGGTGTCTTCAGAGAAATTTAAGATTCCTTTCTTGATTCTGATAATGAATCTTCCTGCTGCCACTGTTTCTGAGTGGTCCTGAGAAATAATTGTAAGGTTACATAAAGTAATCTTTGTTACTGGACAATCCCATATGTGTTCTTTTATAAACAATTTTGAGTTAAAATTGCAGCTGTATTGGACGCATTTTCCTTAGTAAAAGTTCTCAGGATTCTGAAGTTTTGCCTATGTCTTGTTCTAAACCACTGCCATTAGTAAATTTAAGCTACTAAAGTGGCTGTGACAACTTTTGGTCTAATTTAAATCTTCATAATGCATGCTGAATTTGAGAATATATCCTGGAATTAAATTAGCATAGTTCGGTATATGGTGGAATCAGATTGTCTTGGCTGAGAAACTTTGCATGATTAATTAATGGACTTTGTTGTTTAAACCTATGCAGAGGACAGTAGAGGAGATTTCTTTAATTCAGCCTTCAGTAAAACCTCCCATTGATTGATTAGAAGTAAAAATTACTTTGTTATATTATGTTGGGTTAATATTACATTTATGAAGGTAATGAAATTATTGGCACATCTGTGATCTAGTGTTGACAGAAGATTGTGAATTTGAATATAAGTGAAATCTTGGAATATGTTACTCACATAGACAGGGACTATTATGCCAGATTAGAAGGCCTTGCAGCAGTTTTGATCTTGGAGATGATAAACTTAATTGAGAGCTGCTTCACACGTTAAAGAATTATCTGGTGCAGTACTTAGGTCCTATAGTGTGCAAGATAAGGCAAATAAACTTAATATTGTTAATTCTGTCCTCCAAGGAGTGATAAAACTTTATAATCATATATTGTGCTACTGCTCAGAGAAATTTGCATTGTTGGTACACTTGTCAAAATGTTGGATTCTAGTAGTCAATATTATTTTTAATTCTTTATCAATGAGAAACGCTTTCCACCAGTGTATTCTAAATAATGATACAAAATAACATGGTTTCCTGTTGTATTTAATGTTTAATATACTCTTCAAGTTTCATGTCCTAATATATCTTTGATTTCAATGTGAAATACATACTTACTAGATACAGTGGAAGACATTGTGAAATTTAAACCAATACTGTATTGACATTCCTATGAAGGTTTTTGGAATGCATGTTATATTTAAATTTTTAAAGATTTTTCATCAGTAGATTATTTGGATTTCAAGAATTTACCTTAATAAGTAACCTTATTGAGGGCAAATGAAGTATTTTGTGGGTTGAAAAAGAAGGCATTTTGAGGGAAATTAGATTTCAATCATAAACTGGGTTCATACATTCTGCTAAGCTATGGTTTGTTTTTACCCATGTTCTGGTAAATTAGTCTCAGTTGACTGAGTTTTCATAGTATGTTTAAGTATAGTGTTTGGAATAAATTGCAGTTAGGTAGCAAAATGTTAAGCCATAAAATGATAAACCATTACAAACTATAGCAGCCAGGTTCTCACACCAAATGCCCAAACCAGACTATTACCTCACTGAACATCCTGTCCCAGAAAATCCTTATAATCCCAAAATTTCAGTCATGATAGTGGCTTTTAAATTATTGATGTAAATGCAAATTTTTATTTTTGTTCACTAATTTCTGCATCTTCATATACTTCTATCAATTTTTATTAATTTTCTTCTGAAATGAAACAAAATATTTAAATCTTTGCTTTAGCCTATAATTGATATTTGAGAGAAAAGCAAAGCCTGCTTCCTTACATTGAGTTTATAAATTTATTTATAAGGTCAGCTAACATCTAATTAATTTTATTAATGTATTAGTTATTTTGAGTATTTTAGAGTATTTAGAGTATAGAGCATAAATTCATGATACTTCTGGACTTACAAATATTCTTTATCCATTCAGAGACTATTATTTATGATACCTCATTTCAGGACTGCTGCTTCCATAACATTATGTTCCTTCCTTGCCTGTCACAGCCATTTGGTACTTTGTTACCTCTGGAACTGCAGGCAGTGTTATGATTACATCAACCCACTACCCCTTAATTCAGAGAATGAGATGAAGTTCAATATCCTCTTGCAGCTCTTTTGGTTGAGGAAATATGTTGTCTTTGTTTTTTTAATGTCCTTCTATCTGTATGTATAGAAGTGTATGTAACGCTTCTGTTTCATAAAGGCTATATGGATATCAAGTGAGCAATAATAAGAATAATTTCAGATTATTTAAGAAAACTATTTTATAATATGACAAAGATGGGTAATAGACTACAGTTTGTATTAAAAAGGATAATGTTAAATTTGTGCAACGAACATTAAAACAGGTTGGAGAATATTTGTAGAACTTAGTCCTATTGAAATCAAGTGTCATAGATCTCAGTGGAAACTAAATAAAATCCAGGGATCTGATGGATTAAAATGATGGCCTTATGGAGTAGAAGATATCATATAGTACAACAACAGTATGTCTGAAACTAATTAAATGCATGTGGTCTATAGAACAAGTTTCCCTGAGAGTGAATTTTGTCCATCAAGCACGCAGAACATTTGTTTAGGAAAGTGTTAATTGCTGTCTCTATGCTTTAGCACTTAGTATTTATATTTCCAGCAAATACAGATAATGTACCATGGAGCTGAACACATGACATTTCTAAAGTACTTAAATATTAAGCTATTCCTCAAAAGAGATGCCAAGGGCAAGTAGGTACAAGAATAACCCATGAAAGAAGGCAAGAAATGCATGAAAATGAAGCTGGTGTGATTAGTTTAAATTATAGGGCAGCAGTGTGGGCATGCTGGATGGAATGGCAGAAACCTTTGAAATAAGGTAGCTGTTAAATTATGAAAGCAGCCTTTGTGCTACCTTTACACTAGATGTAATATCCATAGCAGTTTTTCTCAACCGTGGCAGCTTGAAGATGTGTGGACTTCAATCCCCAGAATCCCCCAGCAGCATAGCTGGCTGGGGAATTCTGGGAGCTGAAGTCCACACATCTTCAAGCTGCCAAGATTGAGAAACACTGATCCATAGGGTAGTGTAGCCAAACCTCAGTCCTAATGTGCCTAGTCTGCTGTGGCATATTGCATTTTGTTCTGCAACATGGTTCATATGAGCGTAAATTCAATGACTGTGCTTTCTGGAGGTCCTTTAGATTGAATGCAATGAATGATCCCCCCTGTGCCTGTAGTATTATTGGAGATTTGTCTTTCTTTTTGATCATACTGTAGGTTTTTACTTTTTTTATGGTTTTATTGTGTAAATTGCCAGAATCACTTTGGAATCCAGCAATATAAAAATATAACAAACAAGTAAAATTAGGATATGGCCCTCACTCTTAAGCAATCTATTTTATATGTACCTTATATGCTGTGATAGAGCTGTTTAAATATTACAGCCCATAGTTTTCGTCAACAGTAATAGACAGTGAAGTTGAATTAATGAAGGAATGTTGAAGATCACTGATAAGATGATGATACTGATGAAGTTAGAGTTCATATACGTCTTTGATATTCTTTAACCATAAATACTGTATACTTGAATATAACTCCATATTGTTATCACATAAAACTACTGATTGCATACTAATGTTTTGAACCCAATTCTCTAATGAAGAAGGGACTGTACTAATTGTGAAGGTAGCCCTATGAAGTTTTGAACAAAGGCATTTGTTGTTGTTCAGTCGTTTAGTCGTGTCCGACTCTTCGTGACCTCATGGACCATAGTACGCCAGGCCTTCCTGTCCTCCACTGTCTCTCGGAGTTTACTCAAATTCATGTTCATTACATCGGTGATGCTATCTAACCATCTCATCCTCTGCCGTCCCCTTCTCCTTTTGCCCTCAGTCTTTCCCAGCATCAGGGTCTTTTCCAGTGAGTCCTCTCTTCGCATTAGGAACAAAGGCTACAGTATATTATAAGTGGAGGGAAGCCTAATCCTCCCCTCTTCACAGGGTAATAATAACGAACAATATTTTTATTTTATGTTGTTGAAATCCTTTTTGTGACTTGCTGGAGAAAAAGGTGTAATATCATATTCTTCTCTTCTTAAAAAAATGGTGTTTATGGGTTTGCTTGTAAATTATTTAGGCAACATGTGAATCTGTATCTATGTGTGCTGGGGTTCGGAAGAAAAACACTATATACTTCAAAGTAAAGGAACTGATTCCTGCTTTTGTAGGACTTATCAAAACAATGCTTAATTTGTTTGATGTGCTTTCAGTCAAAAAGAAACTGCAATCTGAGACCAAAACTAAAATCTGTTATTTTTTTCATTTTGTGACCCATATCTTGGATTCCACAACATATAGTTCCTAGTCTGAAATCAGCTTTGCCATGTAAATTGCATGATCATTCTCCATAAAAATCCTTACTTCTGAATGACAATATTGTGAACAGACTTTATTTTTTCTTAAGGGGAAAAAAATGCTATTCCTGTTAAATGTCTCTCTATGCTAAATCCTAGGGACTCCCTCATTATTGCCTTTAGTCCCATCCACCCCACAGTCTTCTGGCTTAAGTGATCAAAGTATTCTTGGCTTTAAAAGCTAACACACCTGTTAAGTTAATGGAGCAACATCAGAAAGATAATTTCCACAATAAATATCACATGTTCTTTACAAACACACATATCTTAATATAGAATTATTACCCTTTAGACAGGGGTCCCCAACCTTTTTGGCGCCAGGGACCAGTTTCAAAAGATTATTTTTCCGGGGGGGCGGGTTTTCCAGGATTTCTGGGGGCGGGTTTGCGGGCGGGAGCCAATCATGTGGAAGGGGCGGGGTTTGCGGGTGGGAGCCCCGCGGCCCAGTTCCTAACAGGCTGCGGCCCACAGGTTGGGGACCCGTGCTTTAGTATATGCTTGTAAATGCAGAATCCTCTCCCAAATTCTACAGTGTAGATATTTTTCATTGTAGGAGCACAACATTTTTATGTATCATTGTTGCAATACAAAATAAAAATCCATGTAGAGCTATATTTTCAGTGAAGGTTTTTCCTTTGCTTAAAGGCTTTGGGTAAGAACTGTTAAGATTTTAAATAATCTTTGATTTTAAAAAAATTCCTACTACTATCCTAAGAAAGTACAAACTGATATTTCTCTTAAATGTTCTTAATCCTATTTTCCTTGAGTATAAAAATACTTTGTGGTTTGACTCATTAGGAAATTCTCAAAGATCTGATTTACACTTAATATTAAGCCATAATGGATAGAATCACACATGATAAAGGAAACCCAAATATTAGGGTTATGCAGAACTTAAGATTTGTAGGCAAAAAGGTGCTTTGGAGCTCATGGGGATACTAACCTAGCACCTGACTGCAATTTATTAAAGCAGTTGTATATTTTCTTTGGACCATGCAGTTGGTCCTGGGAAAAGAAAAGTTTGGTTTATGGAGTTGCACACGTGCTACATTTGTATACTTGTGTTCTCTCAGCCATATTTTTGACATGAATTTTGTCTGGGCTCAGAGGCTAGTATTTGGATGGGGTATTTCCAGAGATATCAGGACTATGGGCAAGACAAGTAAAAACATCCTAGGATAAAGCATAAGCAAATATTTTCCATAGAACTGCCAAGAAAAAAACATGAGTATACTTTATTCATGAAATCACCAGGAGTTGAGATTGACTTGAAAAATACTTTAACTTACATGTATTTAATTATTGTGTTGCCATAGCATTTTATTTCTCCTTTTATAACAGCCAGGATTCAGAAAGTACTGTATGTAATACTTGTTAATAATGGGATGCATCTCCTGAAAATTACTGAGATTTACCTTAGTCATGATTAGCTTTTCACAGGAATAATGTGCAAGTAACTCAGTCTGGACTCGATTGATTTTTGAACTGATTTTGCTGCCTGGTTACTGCTATATCAATGACTTGTGGATTTCATTTTAGACCAAGGGTCGGCAAACTTTTTGAACCGAGAGCCATTTTGGTATGCTCGTGCACATTTTTAAGTGCTCGAGAGCCAGGGGGCAGGGTTTGCGGGCAGGGGCCAATCGCGTGGAAGGGGGCGGGGTTTGCAGGCGGGAGCCAATCGCGTGGAAGGGGGAGGGGTTTGCGGGCGGGAGCCAATCGCGTGGAAGGGGGCGGGGTTTGCGGGCGGGGGCCAATCGCGCACACTTAGGGCCTGCTGCCGCCATGCCCGCTGCCACGACTGCACAGGCGGAGCTGCCTGCCTGGCACTCGGGCGCTCTGGCTGGGGTGCAGCGGGACGGGAGCATCGCCGGCGGCCCGCGAGGACCGGCCAGGGAAGGCACGTGGGCGGAGCTCCCGTCCCGCTGCACCCCGGGCGGAGCGCCCGAGTGCCAGGCAGGCAGCTCCGCCCGCGTGCCTTCCCTGGCCGGTCCTCGCGGGCCGCCGGCGATGCTCCCGTCGCGCTGCACCCCAGCCGGAGCGCCCGAGTGCCAGGCAGGCAGCTCCGCCCGCGCGCCTTCCCTGGCCGGTCAAGATCCTTTCCCCGCCCCCAGCAGAACCAAATATGTTAAAAAGTGGGTAGGTAAAGCACGCTCGCGTAAACATCCTGGTTCCTTCATGATCAGTTGAGCAGCAGCCACGCAGCAGCAGCAAGCGGGCGTCTTCGACAAATTGCTCTGGAAGGGGGCGGGGGAGGTTTGGAAGAAGAAGGGAAAGAGAGGCTCGACTGCTCCAGTCGCTTCTCTTCCGGAGCCTCTCACGCCCCCAGTCCAGGCAAAGTAAAGCTGGTGGGGAATCCAGCGCGGGAGCGGGGTTTGCGGGCGGGAGCCAATTGCGCACACTTAGGGCTGTGGGGTGGAAATGTGCTGCTTTTGCACGGAGAAAAAGAGTAAGCAGAGCAGCAAGGAAGAGGTTAAGGCAGGGCTTTCCAAACTTTTGCCGTTGGCGACACACCAACGGCCAGCCCACAAAAACCTGGAAGCTGTGGCTGCAGCGGCAATGGCTGCCCCTTCGAAAGGGCAGGCTCCGGGGACCCCGAAAATGCCCTCGGTTCTGGCAGGGAGGCAAAAGCCTCTCTTCCCCTCCCCGCACGCACACGCTGCCCTGGAGTGGGGTGGAAGTTCTCCCCGCAGAACAGCTGGCGCAGCTTGCGCGCAGCCTCCCTGCCTAAACTGAGGGCATTTTCGGGGTCCCCGGAGCCTGCCCTTTTGAAGGGGCAGCACCTCGGTTTAGGCAGGGAGGCTGCGCGCAAGCAGCGCTCAGCTGTTCTGCGGGGAAAACTTCCACCCCACTCCAGGGCAGCGTGTGCGTGCGGGGAGGGGAAGAGAGGCTTTTGCCTCCCTGCCAGAACCGAGGGCATTTTCGGGGTCCCCGGAGCCTGCCCTTTCGAAGGGGCAGAACTGCAGCTGCTGCTGCCGCTGCCCCTTCGAAAGGGCAGGCTCCAGGGACCCCGAAAATGCCCTCGGTTCCGGCAGGGAGGCAGAAACCTCCCCTCTTCACACGCACACGCTGCCCTGGGGTGGAAATTCTCCCCGCAGAACAGCTGAGGCAGCTTGCGCGCAGCCTCCCTGCCTAAACTGAGGGCATTTTCGGGGTCCCCGGAGCCTGCCCTTTCGAAGGGGCAGCACTGCAGCTGCTGCTGCAGCGCTGCCCCTTCGAAAGGCAGGCTCCAGGGACCCCGAAAATGCCCTCGGTTCTGGCAGGGAGGCAGAAACCTCCCCTCTCCACACGCACACGCTGCCCTGGGGTGGAAATTCTCCCCGCAGAACAGCTGAGGCAGCTTGCGCGCAGCCTCCCTGCCTAAACTGAGGGCATTTTCGGGGTCCCCGGAGCCTGCCCTTTCGAAGGGGCAGCACTGCAGCTGCTGCTGCCGCTGCCCCTTCGAAAGGCAGGCTCCAGGGACCCCGAAAATGCCCTTGGTTCCGGCAGGGAGGCAGAAACCTCCCCTCTCCACACGCACATGCTGCCCTGGGGTGGAAATTCTCCCCGCAGAACAGCTGAGGCAGCTTGCGCGCAGCCTCCCTGCCTAAACTGAGGGCATTTTCGGGGTCCCCGGAGCCTGCCCTTTCGAAGGGGCAGCACTGCAGCTGCTGCTGCCGCTGCCCCTTCGAAAGGCAGGCTCCAGGGACCCCGAAAATGCCCTCGGTTCTGGCAGGGAGGCAGAAACCTCCCCTCTCCACACGCACACGCTGCCCTGGGGTGGAAATTCTCCCCGCAGAACAGCTGAGGCAGCTTGCGCGCAGCCTCCCTGCCTAAACTGAGGGCATTTTCGGGGTCCCCGGAGCCTGCCCTTTCGAAGGGGCAGAACTGCAGCTGCTGCTGCCGCTGCCCCTTCGAAAGGGCAGGCTCCGGGGACCCCGAAAATGCCCTCGGTTCCGGCAGGGAGGCAGAAACCTCCCCTCTTCACACGCACACGCTGCCCTGGGGTGGAAATTCTCCCCGCAGAACAGCTGAGGCAGCTTGCGCGCAGCCTCCCTGCCTAAACTGAGGGCATTTTCGGGGTCCCCGGAGCCTGCCCTTTCGAAGGGGCAGCACTGCAGCTGCTGCTGCAGCGCTGCCCCTTCGAAAGGCAGGCTCCAGGGACCCCGAAAATGCCCTCGGTTCTGGCAGGGAGGCAGAAACCTCCCCTCTCCACACGCACACGCTGCCCTGGGGTGGAAATTCTCCCCGCAGAACAGCTGAGGCAGCTTGCGCGCAGCCTCCCTGCCTAAACTGAGGGCATTTTCGGGGTCCCCGGAGCCTGCCCTTTCGAAGGGGCAGCACTGCAGCTGCTGCTGCCGCTGCCCCTTCGAAAGGCAGGCTCCAGGGACCCCGAAAATGCCCTTGGTTCCGGCAGGGAGGCAGAAACCTCCCCTCTCCACACGCACATGCTGCCCTGGGGTGGAAATTCTCCCCGCAGAACAGCTGAGGCAGCTTGCGCGCAGCCTCCCTGCCTAAACTGAGGGCATTTTCGGGGTCCCCGGAGCCTGCCCTTTCGAAGGGGCAGCACTGCAGCTGCTGCTGCCGCTGCCCCTTCGAAAGGCAGGCTCCAGGGACCCCGAAAATGCCCTCGGTTCTGGCAGGGAGGCAGAAACCTCCCCTCTCCACACGCACACGCTGCCCTGGGGTGGAAATTCTCCCCGCAGAACAGCTGAGGCAGCTTGCGCGCAGCCTCCCTGCCTAAACTGAGGGCATTTTCGGGGTCCCCGGAGCCTGCCCTTTCGAAGGGGCAGAACTGCAGCTGCTGCTGCCGCTGCCCCTTCGAAAGGGCAGGCTCCGGGGACCCCGAAAATGCCCTCGGTTCCGGCAGGGAGGCAGAAACCTCCCCTCTCCACACGCACAGGCTGCCCTGGGGTGGAAATTCTCCCCGCAGAACAGCTGAGGCAGCTTGCGCGCAGCCTCCCTGCCTAAACTGAGGGCATTTTCGGGGTCCCCGGAGCCTGCCCTTTCGAAGGGGCAGAACTGCAGCTGCTGCTGCCGCTGCCCCTTCGAAAGGCAGGCTCCAGGGACCCCGAAAATGCCCTCGGTTCCGGCAGGGAGGCAGAAACCTCCCCTCCCCGCACGCACACGCTGCCCTGGAGTGGGGTGGAAATTCTCCCCGCAGAACAGCTGAGGCAGCTTGCGCGCAGCCTCCCTGCCTAAACTGAGGGCATTTTCGGGGTCCCCGGAGCCTGCCCTTTCGAAGGGGCAGCACTGCAGCTGCTGCTGCCGCTGCCCCTTCGAAAGGGCAGGCTCCGGGGACCCCGAAAATGCCCTCGGTTCCGGCAGGGAGGCAAAAATCGCGCGTGCAGGCTGCCGGGCTTCCCGAGGCACAGCTGATTGGCGCGGAGAATTTCCACTCCCTTCAGCGCTTCCGGCTTGTCACGTGACACACAGTTTGGAAAGCCCTGCCCGTTGTCAAGATGGCTGCCGGAGACGGCTGCCAGGTTGCCAGGGGTATGCCCACAGCAACGCGCACCATGCCCGCTGCCGCGCCTGCCCTGCCACACTCGCTGCTGCGCCACGCCCGCCACGCCTGCCTGCGGAAGAGCCACACTCAAGGGGCCAAAGAGCCGCATTTGGCTCGCGAGCCGCCATTTCCGACCCTTGTTTTAGACAAATATTTTACATAGAATTATTCCATGATTTTTATATTAAAGTTTATGTCTTCTGCTTTTTTTAAAAAAATGGTGTGTTTAGAATAACTGAGACTAAATGCTTTTTGTTAAATAGAGGTTTTGCTGCAAGTATTGCCATTTTCATCAATTATATAATTATGCCAATGACATAAATTGACACAAACAATGTAAATTCATACTTAACTGACAACTCTTCCCCGAATGATTCATGAAATTGAGGTTTTACTACATTGCTTTTTATTTTAAATAAGTATAGCCTTTTCTTTGTGCTTTTCCTACAGAATTTGGTTTTCTTTATATGTGATACCCTTGATGACAGCAGAAAGAACTAAATGAGTGCTAAAACCTGACTCTTATAATGCATTTTGACAGTAGCTAGCCTGCAGAAACTTAATTAATAGGAAAGCGGTGATCCTGTGTCCATTTTCAGAAGTGCTAGTCTGTGTTTGTTTCTATTGGCTACATGCTACAAGGAAGGATCTTTTTTTCTTTTCACGTCTGATTGTAATCTAAGATACTCATTTCTCATACTTTGCCTTAGTGTTATTAGACCCTGTAATGGCTGTAGTAGTTCTTGGCCAGATTGGTGTTTCAGCCTTGAATTAAAATGCATATATGCCTACCAGTATTCATAAATGTTTAAACCAGCCTTTCTAAACATGATGCTCTCCAGGTATGTTAAACTACAATTCCCAGAATTCCCAGCTAGCATTTTTAAATGCATATACCATTTACTCATACAGTACTCTGTCTTGCACAACACTGCATATTTGATACACTAATTAACACAAATCTTTTTTTGAAAAGCATTCAACTGGAATATATTTTCTAATATGTACTGTTGAATCAAAATGTTTGTCTCTTTCAATTCTGTTTACCCCCAAAAGCTAAACATTAGTAACCTTCAATGTGTCTGCAAGAATGGCTTTATGTGCCTGAAGAAACAATATTCAGAACTGTAGCTCTGCTTCTTTTTATATCTGAAAACCTGCTTGGCCCTCTTGCTATTTGGCTGAAAAACAAACTAATGTAATCTTGTGTTTAATTAGCTGTTTCATTATCAGACTAGCTAAGCAAAATCATGAGAAAAATTATGTAGGGGGCATAATAGTTTGCTGCAGTGCATCCCAGAGTGATTGTTATCTACCTAAAATAACTTCCTTATCTATTCCTCAGTACTCAGAATATGGGAAAAGTCAGAAGAAAAATATATATTATATTATATTATATTTATTATATTATATTATATTATATTTATTTTATTTTATTTTATTTTATTTTATTTTATTTTATTTTATTTTATTTTATTTTATTTTATTTTATTTTATTTTATTTATTTTATTTTATTATATTATATTATATTATATTATATTATATTTATTATATTATATTTATTATATTATATTAAGTTAATTATATTAACTTATTGAATTAATTTTGTTGTTGTTTATTCGTTCAGTCGCTTCCGACTCTTCGTGACTTCATGGACCAGCCCATTGAATTAATTAGTGAAAGTGTATTTGCCTGTAGTTGGAAAAATAAAAAGTATCAAGCATACCTTAAGAGAGAAGGGATTCCAAAGCTGGGAGCCACCACTGTGAAGGCCCACTCCTGAGAAGCCATTTGCTGCACCTCAGTGTGAGAAGCCTTTAGTGATAAGCTATGGGAATGGGGTACTAACATATGGGAAAAAACGGTCCTTCAAATAACTCACATTATAAAGGGCTTTACATCATAACATGTTGAATTGGGGCTGGAGGTGAACTGGGAGCCAGCAAAGATCATGTAAAACTTAAAAATTTCAATTAATATTTTTGCTGCTATTTTTTGTACTAACTGAAATTTTCAGACTGATTTTAAGAATAGACTTGCCTATAACAGATTACAGGTTGTTGCAAGCCCCTAGGACAGAGCTTTCCAAACTTTTCATGTTGGTGACACACTTTTTAGACATGCATCATTTTGCAACACACTCTAACAGCAGGGCATCATTTCGCGACACACTCTTACAGCAGGGCACAAGGCAGGCGCTAGGACCTGCGCAGAATCACAGCAGGTTTGGAGGCAGCAAGGCACAAGGCAGGCACTAGGACCTGAGCGGAATCCTGGCAGGGCTCGGAGGCAGCAGCAGCCGCGACACACCCAGACACTGCAGCCGACACACTAACGTGTCCCGACACACAGTTTGGAAAGCTCTGCCCTAGGATCACTATGTAAGAGAGGCAGCCATATAAGTTATTTAAATAAAATAAATCTAGGTTAAAGTTTCCACATTTGGATTACACAAGGCTATCTGTATTCAAATAGGGTTATAGATGATACATCAGTGTAAACTGATAAAAGATACCATATATACTCACAGATGAGCCAAGAATTTTAGGTGCAAAAATACACCCAAAAAATTGGGTTTGGCTTATCCACGGATGGGCTTATCTGTCAGTATATACAGTAGTACTTTTTAAAAGTACCTGTATTTCCCATATATACTTACATATAACCCATCCGCGGATAAGCAGAGCCTCGAATTTTTAAATAAAATACTGTGAAAAATGAAGGTTGGCTTATCCATGGGTGTCGCATTTTTCATGGTATTTTGGTTAAAAATTCAAGTGTCGGTTTATCCATGGATGGGCTTATACACACATATATACGGTACTTCAATTTACAGGAGATGCTTTTATTTCTAATGACCGAGATGTATTTAGAAGCACTCCTAAGGTATTAACTTGATCTTTCAGCAGAGGATAGTCCTTTGTGGTGCTGGAGAAGACTCTTAAGAGTCCCTTGGACTGCAAGGAGGTCAAGTCAGTCAATCTGAAAGGAAATCAACCCTGACTGCTCATTGGAAGAACAGATACTGAAGCTGAAGCTCAAATACTTTGGCCACCTAATGCGAAGAGAGGACTCACTGGAAAAGACCCCGATGCTGGGAAAGACTGAAGGCAAAAGGAGAAGGGGACGGCAGAGGATGAGATGGTTAGATAGCATCACCGATGTAATGAACATGAATTTGAGTAAACTCCGGGAGACAGTGGAGGACAGGAAGGCCTGGCGTACTATGGTCCATGAGGTCACGAAGAGTCGGACATGACTAAACAACTGAACAACAACAAGTCCTTTCCAGAACAGGTTGTTCCATTTATCTGGACAGAAAAACAAAACCACCATATCAGAACTACTCCCTTTTGTGGAATAAACATTAGTTTATTGGCCCTCATCCAAATTAATTATCCTTAACTATGCATTGATTACATTCTTCTATCACATTTCATCATTATATTGATGGCACTTTAATCACATAAGTGAGATTAGAGATTTAATATACATATTGAAAGCATGGGGATAGAATAGAATTCAGTGGAATTCTGCAGCATAAATGCAGTGATGTTAAACCAAAATCTCATAGCATAGTATCCAAGTCTGAATGGAACCATCACAAAACTCTTATATAGTTAAGTCACATAGCCTTTCCAGAAAGACATCATAGTTAATTGCATCAAAAGACCCAAAAGAATCAAGGGGATTATATCCCCCCTCCTGTGTCTTGCAACTATAGTTCCATAGAATATCAAAGGCAATTTTAATGCCTAAACCCCAGTGGTAATAGCTCTAGAAAATCTGTTATATCCTAGCTATCTGGACCTGATCAGTTATTACTTTTTCAAGTTTATTTCCTAGAGAAGGATGATAGGCAGTAGCATATAATGATGGAGATGTTCTGAAGTCAAGAGTCCATTACTTCCCCCTTAATGGGACCACTGACCACCTTCTTTCTGTTAGATATCCTAAACCACAAAGGGAATGCAAACTGGTGGCTTGCAGAATTTTGCTAAATCTTTTGTACACATGATTATGCCTTAAAATGGGTGGGTAGCCCTAGCACTCCATTTGTGGCTCCTGAAGTACTCTGTGATCATACTGCCAAAATTCAATTGCAAAATATTTGAATTTGGGTACTGTGATTTTTCAGTTAAAAACAGAAAAATAAAATGAAAGGCCTCTGTGAGGTAAAATGCTCCCATTTACAATCCTTAACCCACCTCACTCCCCCCCCCAAAAAAAAATTTGGCCCTAGCTCTTCCAGTGATTTTACATTGTTTCTAGAATACTTTATGCAGTCTGCCTATTCGGAAGTTACTGGTCACCCTTGCCCAAAAAATGTATGCCATCCAAAATAATTTGCCAACACTGCTCTATAGACTACACTGCCAAAACTGAAAAGTCATGATGAATACAATTGATTTAGTCCTCATAAAATCTCGCCATATCATAGCTCCATTAGATGTTCCACAGGGCAAGAACAGAAGACCACTGCATTCTTTTAGTATCTGCTGGATTATATTGAGAGAATGCAACGGTGAAGAAGAAAAAATGCATTTTTGCTTCTATCACTGCTATAAGCAAAGGCAAAGTTCCCTTTAAGTTGAGTTCGACTCTTGGCAACTTCATGGTGGTGGCCAGATCATTTTTTTAAAATAACAAAGTGGACGTGTTTCTGTACAGGTAGTCCTTGCTTAATGACCACAATTGGGACAGGCAACTCCATCACCAAGCGATGTGGTCATTAAGAGAGACATCATGTGACCATGACAGGCTTATGACCTCGCTTCCTCTGTGGTGGTTAAGCGAGAGATCATGTGACCGTGACTTTTGATTTTACTGCTGGCTTCTCCATTGACTGCTTGTCAGAAGCTGGCTGTGAAGCGCGCAGATGGCAATTACGTGACTGCGGGATGCTATGATGGTCATAAGCGCTTGTCTCTTAGACTGAGTCAGACCGATAAAAGTTGAGTTATCTTATAGTTAACATGTAATTCTGTGCTTATTATAATGAATTTACTGTTTTTGTATTTTATCTGTTATATGTATTCGTGGACACATCTGTTACTGTTCATGTAAATGCTTGCTTAGAGGATGCTAGAGAGGAAGATGGCTGCATATATAAACAAGAATTGGCAGTAGATTACTACCATAATGACTTGTTTGGAGTCTGTCAGTAGCTGTCTGTGTATTGTAGAGCTTTGGAGGGACAAAAAGAAGGAATGTTTATCTGTTTCGTAGTACAGCGTAACTCTTCCCTCCTGATTTCCAGTAGAACACTGATGGTTGATCATATATTTCAAAGCATCAGAAGGATAATAGAGAATAGAGGCTAAGTGTTTGTTATTGTTGTTGTTCAGTCATTTAGTCGTGTCCGACTCTTCGTGACCTCATGGACCATAGCACGCCAGGCCTTCCTGTCCTCCATTGTCTCCCGGAGTTTACTCAAATTCATGTTCATTACATCGGTGATGCTATCTAACCATCTCATCCTCTGCCATCCTCTTGTCCTTTTGCCTTCAGTCTTTCCCAGCATCAGGGTCTTTTCCAGTGAGTCCTCTCTTCACATTAGGTGGCCAAAGTATTTGAGCTTCAGCTTCAGTATCTGTCCTAAGTGACTGAACATCAAACCCATATTAACTTTCTTACTGTTGCAACTTTTAAGAACTATACCAGATTGGGGGAGAGAGTGGCATATGACAGGTTATTTGCTGCGGTCTTGATGTCCGATTCCTGCATTCAATACTTTTAATGGACTCTGTCTCGTTTAGTTTATGTATTAATGGTTGATAAATAATAAAAAAAAAGGTAAAGGTACCCCCCGCACATTTGTGCAGTCGTGTCCGACTCTAGGGGCCGGTGCTCATCTCCGGCCAGCGTTGTCCGAAGACACTTCCACGGTCATGTGGCTGCATGACACGCACGGAACGCTGTTACCTACCCACCGAAGTGGTACCTATTCATCTACTTGCATTTGCATGCTTTCGAATTGCTAGGTTGGCAAGAGCTGGAGCTAGTGCGGGAGCTCACTCCGCAGGCAGGGCTAGGGATTCGAACCTCCAAACTTGCAATCTTCTGATCAACAAGCCTGGCATCTTACCTACTGAGCCCCCATGCCCCCATGATAAATAATAGCATTGTATTATTGCTGTGTTTCACAGATAGGAAATATAAATTTTATAATGACCTTAAAAAGTTGTAATGCATTATTGAAGTACATTTATGTTTTAAAATATTAATATGTTTGTTCTCATGTATTTTTATGTAGCTATTTTTTGTTTGCTGCTTTTTCATTTAAATGGAAAAGCAGCAAACAAGTAAAAAACAATAGGGATTTACTTAATTAAAAGCTGAGAAGACTTCTATAACAGAAAGGCAGGATATAGGAGGAAAAAAAGAAATGGGGGAGGAAGGAGAGGGGAGGGTCAATTTAAGGTAATGGTATTCTATTTTTTAATTATGAGCATGAATAGACACACTCTAGGAAAGTGAGGTGCTAAATGCCCTGGCCTCAGAAAAGTTGTTTGGCCTTTCAGTCACTCTCCTTTCTCAGCAGAAGCCATTCTATGTATTGTAAAGCAGGGGCCCCCAACCTGTGGGCTGCGGGGCTCCTGCCCTCAACCCCCACCCCCCCAGTGCTTGTGATTGGCTCCCGCCTGCAAACCCCGCCCCCTGGTGCTTGTGATTGCCTCCCGCCCACAAACCCCGCCCCCGGTGCGCGCGATTGGCTCCCACCTGCAAACCCCGCCCCCGGTCCGCGGAAATCCCGGAAACCCCGCCCCCCAGTCCACGGAAAAATCGTCTTTTGAAACCGGTTCCTGGCGCCAAAAAGGTTGGGGACCCTTGTTAATGTAAAGTGAGTGTGGAAAGTGAAGAAGCAACATGTAACACACAGTGGGAAGTTTAGGAGCATATGAACTTTTTCAGATATGCTTTTCTTTATGAAACTGCTTTTTTAACTATCTTTCTCTTCACCAGGTGGGGTTCATTTATTTATTTTTAATTAAACTATTTCCAGGGTAGAAATTCAGGGAGGAGAGGGATTTAGCTTACCATTATCTGTTTTACTGTGTTTAAACTCCTTTTATTTAATGAGTGTATTCTTTATTATTCAAGTATTAATCACACATCAGTTCAATTGTGTGTTAATCCAGTTAGTGATGAATGATTGATGACAAATAGGAAGTGTCTGTAATTCAGGTGTACAAGATGGCCACTGTACAACTCTTGCCTTTTTCCTGCTTCCTCATCAGTAATGGTATGGGTGGATATAGTAACCCTAACTTTGCTTGGCCTTACTTATTTTTAGGTTCGGGTTAGCTATTGTGAAACAATTAATAGAATTAAGCCATTCATTTAATTCAAATACAGTAGGAGTGTTTGTAGACTACCTCAGTGCTGTGAACAGTTCAAGATAACTTTGACTGCAAATGTATGCAACAAATATGGTTACAGAAGCTTGTTTCAGACAAATGTGTTGCAGGAAACTGCATCACAGACATTCAGGACATGAATATTTATTTATTTATTTTATTTATGTTTCAATTTATATACCGCTCCATCTCCCCACAAGGGAACTCTGGGCGGTTTACAAAATACAACAATTAAAATCCGACAATTAAAACAACCTAATAAAATACTCTAATATAATAAAATTAAGTATAAAAATCCAAGATGCGATGGTTTGATGTTTAGATGTTTAAAAGGGCCCTATGGCACCAGCCATCCCCAAGAGGAACTGTTCCCCCCCTCCCCCCACACAAGGCGGCAGAACCAGGTCTTTAAGTTCTTTCTGAAGGCCGGGAGCGATGAGGCCTGCCTCACCTCCGGGGGTAGCATATTCCAAAGGGTGGGCGCCGTTACCGAGAAGGCACGCCTCCTAGACCCCGTCAGGTGACATTCCTTTATGGACGGGATCCGCAGCATGCCCTCTCTGAATGACCGAGTGGGACGGTTCGACGTTATGGGGATGAGACGGTCCCTCAGGTAACCTGGCCCCATGCCATGTAGGGCTTTAAAGGTGATAACCAACACCTTGAATTGGACCCGGAAGCACACAGGCACCCAGTGTAGCTGTCGCAGCAGAGGTGTCACATGCGCTGATCTAGGCGCACCAATAACTGCGCGAGCAGCCGCATTCTGGACCAATTGAAGCTTCCGGATACTCTTCAAGGGTAGCCCCATGTAGAGCGCGTTGCAATAGTCTATATTTAAGGACTGACTATGCTGGGTAGTCTTTAATAAAGTGAAGCATTTGTTACTGCTGTGTTTTTCATTTTCAGTGGCAACTGTTTATTTTTTTACTGTAATTATGGTTGCACTTCTAGAATTTTCCCCCTGCAGCAAGAGATGGAAGTTGACTAATATAGACAAAGTAATGGTTCAATGGAGCTATAAGCTGTGTATCCCAATCAATGCTAAAAGAAAAGCTTCAACGGCATAATATCTAACTATAGATCATTTTCTTGTCCCAGCTGTATTTTGCCTTTTGCTCTTAATTAACAGAATATTCTGCAGCCACTGTTATTAACATACACCATCTGCATCCTAAAATGCAATATGGCAATGCTTTCTAATGTGTTAAACAAGGTAAATAACAGGTGCACATTACAGAAGTTTCATGGCTGGTAAAATAGGGCACTGCTGGGACAGCAGCAGTATCCTTTAACAGGGAATTGAAGAATTCATTAATGCAAAGATAGGCAAATTGATACCTCTCAATTTGTCACTGATGCTTTGTTATGCTACCTGGGACTGATAAGAACTGTAATCCCCAAATACCTGGTATATACTAGATTGCCTTTCCCTTCTCTTTGTATGTACATGGTTGAGGACAGAATTGGAAGGATGGATGGATGGATAGATTTTCATTGATGAAAAGAGTTGCCCATTTAAAATAGGCTTTTTTCAGTATTTTAAAAAACTCATATCAAAAACAACATGTTCTCTTTAAAGTCTTAAAATGCTTTGAACAGAGCTTTCCAAACTTTTCATGTTGGTGACACACTTTTTAGACATGCATCATTTCGCGACACACTCTTGCAGCAGGGCATCATTTCGCGACACACTCTTACAGCAGGGCGCAAGGCAGGCACTAGGACCTGCGTGGAATCCTGGCAGGGCAGGTTTGGAGGCAGCAAGGCACAAGGCAGGCACTAGGACCTGCGCGGAATCCTGGCAGGGCTCAGAGGCAGCAGCAGCCGCGACACACCCAGACACTGCAGCCGATACACTAACGTGTCGCGACACAGAGTTTGCAAAGCTTTGGCTTAGAATGATGATTTAGAACTGAAATCAGTTAATACCTTTGGTACTCCTTGTGGCATACAATTTCTTTCTGTTTCAGAAAGAATTGACCATAAAGATAATTCATTGCTGGCGGTAAAGGTAAAGGTTCCCCCCACAAATTTGTGTAGTCATGTCTGACTCTAGGGGCCGGTGCTCATCTCCGTTGGCTAGCTGAAGAGCCAGCGTTGTCCGAAGACGCTTCCACGGTCATGTGGCCAGCATGATGCACGCGGAACGCTGTTACCTACCCACCAAAGTGGTACCTATTAATCTACTTGCATTTGCATGCTTTCGAATTGCTAGATTGGCAAGAGCTGGGGCTAGTGCGGGAGCTCACTCCGTCACGTGGGGCTAGGGATTCGAACCTCCGAACTTGTGATCTTCCGATTGACAAGCCTGGCAGTACATTACCTTAAATTACATTATGTATACACTGACCTTTCTAGATTGTATTAGTGAGATTGCAGGTAAATTGGTGCATTTTACATATATTACTAATTTGGTGGCAATTTTCCACTAATAATTTTTGTGAAATGCTTTTAAAGAAATATGGAAGCACACCCAACGTTCCTTGACAATAAATACTGTTATTGGTTTACTGTTTATTTTTTCTGCAGTATATAATTTATACAAAATAAGCTCCTGTTTAACTCCATTTAGTTTTCTAGTGTTTTATGATAATAAAATATATCTTTGGAGTGGTGTAATAGTGTGGGAAATTTGTTCTGTTAATTTTTCAGCTGAAGCAGAGAGCTTTGAATACCCTGCAGTTAGAGTGTTTGTTCATATTTGTTCACAATTCCTTATATTAATGACTTTTTAAAAAATTCTGTACTAATATCATTTTGGGTTGAAGTACTGAATATGGACAATTAACATTTATATATTTGTTATATAAACCCATTTCCTTCCTTTTTTCTTTACTTTCCCTTTTAAACTTTTAAAATGATGTTCTGATGTCTTAAATAAAAACATTTAAAATAGTGACCATTCTATTTTGCAGTGTTGGTGGTTCCTCTGTTATTCTCTAGCTGTCTGTTCCACTGCTTGGTTAAAGTATTTTCTAACAGGAAATAACATCTATCTCACTGTTTCAACTGAGATTCATTGGATCTCTGCATTGTAACTGCTGTGTGTTTTGTGACTTACATTCTCTTACAAGCAAGATGCTAGGTCAGAGCTTTCCAAACTTTTCATGTTGGCGACACACACCAACAGTGGCAGCGGCGGCACAGCCTGCGGTGTCCTGGTGTGTCACACACAAACCTGGAAGTGCTGATGGGGGGAACTGGAAGGAGCGGCACCCCCGCCAATCAGCGCGGCGGCGGTGGCACTGATCGGCGGGGGTGCGCTCCTTCCAGTTCCCCCCATCAGCGCTTCCGGGTTTGTGTATGACACACCAGGACACCACAGGTGACACAGTAGTGTGTCGCAACACACACTTTGGAAAGCTATGTGCTAGGTCCTTGTTGTGCCCAATCCTTATTATGGTTGTATTAAAACAGAGCGCGCTCTCTCTCTCTCTCTCCTCCCTCTCTCTCTCTCTCTCTCTCTCTCTCTCTCTCTCTCTCTCTCTCTCTCTCTCACACACACACACACACACACACACACACACACACACACACACACAAGTATTGGGTCACAATACTTCACATGAAGCTAGTTGAATGCATTCTTGTGTTACTTGGCAAGGTTCTCGGTCTGTATTTAGAAATGTTCAGTTGTTAAAGCTCAGCCCCTACATATTACTAAACTCGCTAAAATATTCAAGGTATGAAAAGAGTAGTTTGATTTTTGAAAAGAGGGTACTTCTTAATCTAGGAATTCTTTATTGTATTTTCTTCTCTAAGCATTATTGTTAGTTACCAACTCTTTTTCTCTCTAAAGTCTGCCTTAAATACTTAAATTGGTCTGGGTATGTGGGTGTATGTATGTGGTATAATGTCTGGAGTGCAGTACTCAGCATGTCAGGTTTAAATGTTCTTGATTTCTAGCTCTTCTTAAGACAATGGTATTTCCAATAGTTTTTGTATGATGCCTGATTGCTAATTTGAGGAATAAAGTGAGGACTGCTATCTGACATAAGACCATCTTCCCTTCTGTGGGAAATAAAAAATTGCAAATTAAATGTAATGTTTGTTTTCATGGTAGAAAAGCAATTTTGCAATTTGTGTGAATATATCGTTTGTACAGTGATTTGTTTTATTGCAAGCAATTTTGGAGTCTATTGCAAATAATAATAATTTATTAAACTTGTATGCCACCCACCTCTCAACCACTGTGGGTCACAACAATCAAAGAAAGAAATTACTATAAAATCAGTAAAACATAATAAAGACAAACGTTGGCAAGTGCGATGAAGCAAGGGGGTCTCACTCTCCCTCGCCAAAGGCCTGGGTGGAATAGCCAAGTCTTCACGGCTCTTCTGAACAACAGCAGAGGGAGGGCCATCTGGCTCTGGGGGTGCAGCCTTGTTCCAGAGGGCAGGTGCCACTACAGAGAAGGCATGCTTCCGAAGTCCTGAGAGATGACATTGTTTAACCGAAGGAACCCAGAGTGTGCCAACCCTGCAGGATTGAATTGGCCTGGAGGTTGTTATGGGAGATAGGCGATCCCTCATGCCATGTAGGGCTTTATGGGTAACAACCAGCACCTTGAATCACACCCATTAGTTAATCAGACCAGTTAGTGTTGGTTTAGTTGCCTGATACTATTTTTCATAAAATGGCTTTGGATGCTCCTAAGTGTACAGAAATGCTGTTTTAGAGAACCTTCTCTATCAAGACATATGGAAAGCATGTCACATTCCTGTGTATTAATATCATTTGTAGATTTTTTAAACTATAGTCATAACTATAAGCTTTACGTTTTTAGAGGTGATCATTGGTTATGGAAGTCGTCCTATTACCATTTATTTCTTCTAATATGTTAAGCAGCATCAATCATTTATGCTAATACTGTAAAGTGGCATAAAGGCATATTAGTGGCATTGTCCTAGCTTTCAGCTAAATACCAGAACTGTGGTATAGTTGAAGAGATTGATGTTCTGTTTCCCTCACAGTACCTCACAGGTGTCTCATGCTTTTTCCCCCTTTCATCACAAGTAGTACCCCCACCTTATCCCAGTATTTAAATGGTTTTTGAATGTCTGTTAAATTGCATACAATACTTACATAGGACTGACAGTTTATTAAAGAAATCTTAATAGTCTGAACTATATATAGTTTATCACATTATTGGATCAGACTACTGAAATGAAAGCCCCACTGATTTGAAGAAGCCTTCCTTGAAAGAAAACGTCTTTGTGCACAGTGGTACATTATGCCTGCGTGGGGCCTTAGGCAAAATAAAATTGAGGGGCCTCCAAAGTTTTGACACACACAAAAAATGATGTAGTACCACGGGGGATAACAGGGTGTCTTATAACAAAGCTGTTTATAGAAAAATAATGAATATTTTCAATTTTATTTTATTATGTTTCAGCTATTAAACGTACAGGAAATAAACACAATAATTACAATAATTGCACTTTTCATGCTTTTTGTGATGAATTATGTATCAGTTGATTATAATTGATTTTTTTGTAACATTTTCAATATACATTATAGCTAGATTAATTTGCTTTGTCGTGGTGGTAGTGTATGTATATGAGCATTCAATCTCTATTAATAAATTAATGTAATAAAAGTTAAAGCATTTTGCTTCATCTTCAATCAATATAAGTAACTCATATGAATTCCTAGCCCAAAGTTTTGCATGCTTTTTTAAAAATTAAAAAAAATTATGAAAAATTGTTAATATCTTTACAAACAATGCTGTTTATATTTTTAAAAGTATGTACTTACATGATTAGAGAAGACACCAAATCACAATAAATCACAGAGAAATATAATTCTATCACTTTATGGGCATAGATATATAATATTTCGTATGTACATACACCAGTATGGTTTTGCAGGTAGACTCCCCTTTTTGTATGAACAAAATGGTATGGTCTGATTACGCATGCAGGTGAATCTTCTATTGGTCATTGGGTTGTTAAAAATTCAAATAACTGTGGAACATAGGGCAGAGTTGGCACACATACACGAAGGCCATGCTAACCTGAGGCCCCAGAAGTTGCTTCTGGAAACCCTTGTTGATTTGGGAAAGCTGGAGACACCCGCCAGAGGCTTGTGTGCGGCCAGATAGAGATGCTGGAACAACAGAACCAGTTTTCTGAAAATACAATTTTGGGGTCCCTCTTTTGGGGGACCCTAGGCAAAAGTCTAAGTTGTCCATGGTATAACACACCACTGTTTGTGCATTGCATGACCACATAGCATATGAAGACTTTATTATACAAGATCCACAATTTTGCCCAAAACAGCAAAAATTTCAGTATTTCTATATTTTGGTTAGGCTTTTATACTCAGTAAATGATCATTTTGGATCCAACTAAAATTCTGTTTTGTTTCACTTTCAAAGTATTTTCTTGGAGTATATAATTGAAAAGTGCTCTTAGTTGAAAATGTTTTTACAGCAAATCAATTTTTGTCATAGAAATGTAGGCCTGCAAAAACTCTGGTTAAAATGGGGCAGTAGGGATAATAAGGCTTATTGTAACTTGAACAGCAGCAGTTCTCTTTAAAAAGACATAAAAGGAACTTCCAGAAAGGTAACTACTGTATGATACATTGAATGAATTTCCTGTTACTTAGCTAGCTTGCCATTCTGATCCTAAGATGAAAGCCCAAGGTTATCAGGTATAGGCTGGCATAAGTAAACAGTCTACTTAATAACTAGTGAGTAAACATTTCAAATTCTTTAAATACTTGCCGTTGACACTGGAATACAAACTATTTCATTTTAAGACATGAAATGTGAGTTTCATGTGCATAAAGATATAAAAAGTATTAATTTAGTTATAGAATGTTCTCATACAGATATATTCTGTGAGAAAGGTGATGTTGCGGCAGGCTTTTTTTTTTTTTTTGAGAAATTCCACTGGGTGTATATGTAATATTGATGTTGAAAGTGTATGCACGTTTGGGAGAAAGCTTCACTTAATTTGTTGGGACTAATTTCTCAGTCAAGATTCCCAGGAATACTTAATACTTAAGTCATAAGTATTTGATAGGGTTATGCTTTCTTTTTTAATAAAATGTTTAATTCAAAGACTTCAGACTATTACAAATCAAATGTGATCAGATTTATTTTGGTGTAGTAGTTAAGGTATCAGGCTAGAAACTGGGAGAACGTGAGTTCTAGTCCCGCCTTAGGCCCAAAGCCAGCTGGGTGACCTTGGGCCAGTCACTTTCTCTCAGCCCTAGGAGGGAGGCAATGGCAAACCACTTCTGAAAAACCTTGCCAAGAAAATTGCAGGGACTTGTCCAGGTAGTCTCCAAGAATCAGACACAATTGAATGGATTAAAACACAACACACATGTGTGTGTCTGTATAACCGGCTTTACCTAATCTATTGAAAGGTGGGTAGATTAATCTTTCCCCCTCTGCCTGCAAGTTTTCTTGATGCAGCTTCAGTCTAGGGTGAGAGGAATGGGCTTACTGTGGCTTATCAAGAGGCTACCTCCCTGATCAGATACCCTGTCCAACAGTAATTTTTATTACCTATTGTTACTGTAACAAAAAATTTCCTTGGGCAAGCACAGAGTGCCTTTCCCCTTCCACTGAGTGTGTGGCTCCTGTCATTTTATCATCTTGGGAACACTTGGGTACATCTAAGCCTGCCTTGAATTGGGATGTAAGTCACCAGAATATGTATTATCAGATCTTTTGGCATTCTTACTTGCCAGGGTGAGAAAAACCATATTCCTGCTGTGTTCATGAATGGTTTTGTAGAAGACTGAGAATTATATTAGTGTAGTGCTTTTCCCAGTGCCTCCTGACCTAAGATGAGACGATGAATGTAGGAATGATATTGAGTTTTATGGCAGTAATTTTCATAAGCCCAGGCAGCATAGATATAATTAAGGATTTAGAAAATTGTAATCTAAAACATGCCGCAGCAAGTGGTAGAACCCAGGCAGTGTCTCAAAAAGGCTAAGCAGGGCTAGACGTGATTACTGCTTGGACCAATCCCAGTCTAAACAGGGAAGTTAGGGGGAAAAAAACACCCTGAAGAAGACAATAGAAAAAAGACTAAATGCAGATTTATTTGTTTTACCATAAGCCATAACAATCAGAATAAAAGGATCAACAGGCTATCATACATACAAAATCACATTAAAGCTAAGATACCATTATGCTGACCATGTATAAATCCCCAAGTTCCAAAACTTAAAAGTTACAAATTTGCAGAAAATTAAACAAGATTGTGCAGAATATTAATTGGACAATGGCATATTACTTCAGTACTGTTGCCATGAAAGCCAAGCATCATGCTTAACTTGAGGGAGCATTTTTCTTAGCCTAAAACATTTGGAAGGTACCATGTGCTTATTCCTACTCAGGAACATGTTTCTCAGTCATCATCATTGTGATGAGGTCAACTGCAAATTGACACATACAATTGGATACATCACTTTATAAATATTAAATAAAGTGTGCTACGTTTATTAACTAGATTTTTCAATTGGAATTAAAATCCATAACCCAGGTAGCAGTGAGGGATTGCTATAGTGTCCTTTCCTTTGCTTGATGATGCTTCAGTAAGTCCTGTGGCTGTTAGGTTATAAATATGTTTTTTGTAATTGTGTTTCAATAAGAAATATTTACCAGTATGGAAAATACTTCTTTAAAATGATCTTAATCCTAGAATCATATTTATTAGCTCAATAAAGAGAGGTTCTTAGAGTCAGCCTTATGGCTTTTAGTCACTCCTTTTCAATGAATTTTTCAAGCTGAAATCTATAAAGACTTGTTATTTTTATTGTCTCCATGTTATATAAGTAAGCTATTAAAAGCTGAGTATAGTATACTATACATTTTAAAGTATCTAAGAAATTCCATCTTACACAGAACTACTAATGAAATAGCTCAATGTTTCCTAAATTAAAAGTTGGGATTAGAGCAAATTATCCTTGTATTCACATAAAGCAGATCCTCTTATTTTCTTCAGTGGGAATATGCCTCTCAGTTGGTATTTGCTCAAGCTAGATTTATTGGCTGCTGCTTCAACTCGTTACCTGCTGGTGGAAAAAGTTGAAAGGGAGAATTTCCTTGCCCTCAAATTCCTTGTGGGTAATTCCTTTTTCTCCTTTCCTTTGGGAACTCAGTCTATGTTTTAGAAATAACTTTGTACTTTAAAAAACAGGGCTATGCAAATAGAGGTGCTTTGGAATTTTCACCAAGAAGCAGCTCTGCATGCAAGTATGTGCTGAGATAGCTGGGATCAGCTTCCATAGCCCAGTACTGCTTGAGCCTAGAAGTCATGTCTCTTTTAACAGTTCAAAAAGAGATGGTTGGTACACATTTCTTGTTCATTCCAAAGCATCTTTTTCAAAGGATTTGTACAGCTCTGTAAAAATGACCCATCTTTCAAACAAGGAAGCAACTTGTTCTCTCTAAGTTGGTCCCTTTCTCGGCTCTAAGACCCTTTCTTGGCTCTTAAGACACACACTTCCTTCCCTAAGGGCTCTGTGCAGGTTAAACAAGTACTTAATTGACTACATGAAGCTATCATCTGTAGTAATTGAAAAGTTCAGCAGAATCCAGAGAGGGTAGATTTTCTCGCACATTTTCTCGCACAGTGCTGCAAGCAGGTAGTGTTAGAATCTGGCCTTTATGGACTTACAGAGGCTCCTTATTGATAACTATGCGTATGTCTTCAATTATAAAAACGGAAGCTATCATTCTGCTGCTAGTTCCATGCTTTACAACTGCCTCTACCCTCCAAACATATTAGAGGAAAATTACAACAACAAAATCTCTTTTGTTAATACTGATTAAACAAAAACGGAGCATATGTACTTTCACATTTAGATTAATTAGTTTGCTTTCCCTTCCTTAATGGTAAGCACATTTATATGGAAATATGCATTATTTCGGAGTAAAGGATAGTAAACATTTAAAATAAAAGTAATATTTGTAGTCAGACACTTGCCTAACCAGCATTTTGTGGCTATAAATGTATTTTTTTTAAAGATGCTGTGGTAAGTGGCACCACGTCTGTTGGGCTCTAGTATGGCCATGTCAGTCTAGATCAGAGCTTTCCAAACTTTTCATGTTGGTGACACACTTTTTAGACATGCATCATTTTGCGACACAGTCTTACAGCAGGGCATCCTTTCGCAACACACTCTTACAGCAGGGCACAAGGCAGGCACTAGGACCTGCGCAGAATCACAGCAGGTTTGGAGGCAGCAAGGCAGGCACTAGGACCTGCGCGGAATCACAGCAGGTTTGGAGGCAGCAAGGCACAAGGCAGGCACTAGGACCTGAGTGGAATCCTGGCAGGGCTCGGAAGCAGCAGCAGCAACCGCGACACACCCAGACACTGCAGCCCACACATGAACGTGTCCTGACACACAGTTTGGAAAACTCTGGTCTAGATGGTAATGTTTTTTGCCCTAATCATCTTTAGCTCCCACCACCTTGGGATGGTCACTAGAAATGACCCTGGACTGTGGGACCCTGAACAGAAGCTCCAACATCTAATGCTACATCATTGTCCTTGTATAGTTGGTTAGATCAGTGAAAGATTTCAAAAGGAACATGGCTTCTTATTTGTGAGTGAACACTTTGATGTCATCTTAATCTGCTGGGAAAGAATTAGCTGTAGAATATAAGAAACATATAGGAATGTAGTTTTATTCTCATAAGGCATGGCAAATACATTACTGTTTTCAGTGCTTCTTGCATTCCCTCCTTCAATGATTTTTTTAAAATTGTGTAAAAGGCAGCATCTTAAAGGAAAAAGTCATCTAAATTTGTCAATGAAAAGCATTACAGGGCTAGAATATAATAGCAATCTGTAAGACATCAGTGCAGAATCTTTACTGAGAAGATATAGTGATAACTAAGTTTTTATTTCTACTGGACTTAATAATGTCTGATTATCTCTGTATAATGACCTATACACTAAATCCTGGTAATATCAAAATTCACTCCATGATTCAGTGATGCAAAGAAATGAACAAAATAGATGCATCAAATTTACATGCTGTCTTGAATGAGTATCTGATATAAGCCTGTTGCAGATTGCATTTCTGCACAGGCCAGATTATTGTATTTATATTTGTGAGACTCTATATAGCAGTTGTTCTCACAGCAACAAATATATAAACAAAAAGAGAATAATGGTCTTCAGTTTCAAGAAAGAAGATGCAGGTTAAATCTTAAGAGAAACTTTATAACAGAATAGTTCTTGGGCTGTGAACACATTATTGGATGTGTTCAAATAGAAGCTAGGCAGCCACTTGTGGGTGATGCTTTAATTTGAGTTTGTGCGCTGAGCAAGCAATTGGACTTAGTGGAACTGAATGGCCTCTTCCATCTCTGTTTCAATAAATATAGAAACATACAATGAAACAAACACTAGAAATTAATAAATAAAAAGAAACAAACAAGCATAATTATACCAGCAACTGAAACAAACAGCAGCAGTTACATAAAATCGTATGTCAACTGCTGCCTATTGAAATAATACAGATTCTGTTTTATCAGTATTAATTTGACAGCTGCAATAAAATGTTACATTATTAAAACAGTAAAAGCTTAAAAGGCCTGGAATAAATTTTAAGAACTTTCATGCTAAAGTATATGCTAAGCAGGCATCCCATGGGAGAACATTCCATAATTGAGGGACTGTTATATTAAAGAGAGTCTAAGAACATGTGTTAACAATGTTAATATGTAGGCATGTGCATTGACGTTTTTGTGCAAAAAAGATGTTCTGAATTGCCACTGTAAGGATTGTGTGGAAAAATGGTTCACAGGGACTCCAAGCCGGACTAGCAGCTTGACAAGTCAGAGTTTTTCAGAGCACTGAAGACCTGGCTAGCTTTTCCCTGTTTGCGGTGATCTATAGATAAGATAAGATCACTGGAATGTCTCCCTGGAGAGGGGAGAATCGGAAGATTGATCACAGGTCGTTGGAATTGCCTCCCTCTGCTTTTTCTGTTGTTTTTCCACCACGGAGAGAGCGAGAGGCTGGAAGCAGTGAGGACGACTGAAAATACACCAAGCTCTTACAGGGAATAAGTAAGTTAGAGCTAAAGCCGGCTTTTAGATTACTTTTTTATTTTTTTTAGGATAAATTGTTTTATTATCTAAGGTCTATCTCTGGACTTTGCACAAAAATGTTGGCAAATTTTTGTGCTTTCTTTGCTATAATAATAATCATGGTGGAAATATGATGGATTTTATAATGGAAGCATAGTGAAATGTCTGCATTTTTTTTCTTTTTACCTTTCTATTTTTTTCAGTGTGGATTTTGTCTCACTTGGAAGTACAAGAGTTTTTTTTAAATATCTTTTGAATATACTTTATTGGACTAACTACTGATGAATTTGTTTACTTTCCCCCCTACTTTTTATATTGATTGATATTTATCCTTTCCTTTTTTTATAAACTGTTTGAAATACTGTTTTCTCTCTTAATTTGGGATTATTGGAATTTTTCATCTTTTATTTTAAAAACTTTTTACTTAATAGACCTGCTGGTAACTTTCCATCCGAATAGATCAGCTGACTACTCACTCCCTGGGAAAGTGTTTTGTTTTGACTAGAACGGCTGGCTACAGCAGCCTCAAGGAGGGGGTGGGTGAGAATGGCATTTTTAACAGCACTTCAAGATTTTAAAAAAGAATTTAGTGAAACTTTCAGAAATTAAGAGATCACTGGAACTTATATTGATAGATTTGAAGGGTCAGGAACAAAAGGAACAAAAGACAGATTTAGAAATGGAAGAAAATTCTTTTGAGATAGCTGAGAAATAAGAAAAGAGGATTTTAAACACATTGGTTCAGAAGAAGATTTTGATACTCTACAGGAGATGGTCAATTAAACAAGCTACACATTATAATTTGGGTACAAACACATTGTGGCACTTGAGACAGGAAGATTTTAACATGCAAATTGATAGCTATTGTGAAATACCAGGAAAGGTTAAGAAAAATATTCTGATATTCTACATGAGCTACAGAACAAAACAGGTTGCATATTGTGATTTTGGCATAACCTGAATAAGAGATTTAGTATGATGTGGGACGTGTGGGACACAAGGTTAAAGGAATCATGGATCTGGATTGGACATAGAATAAAACTGATATGAGAAACTGTATGGATATATAAAAACGTGATGTTTTAAATGTAAGATATAAGATTACAAAATTAGTGATATAAATATAAGTTGATGTTATAGATTACTTTTTTTTATGGAGATACATGTATGAGAAGATAATGGGATGATGAGTTGGAATTAGAACTAATGTTATTACAGGATGATATATTTTTATAATTATATGTATGAATATGTATGTATGAATATTATGAGAATTGTAGTTAGGTTATGTTTTAGTGGAATATGTAGTTACAAAAATCTGTTAATTAGGTAAATATGTAGGAAGAAGTAGAATATGGTATAATTGTAGTTTAAATATAGATTATGAT
Source organism: Charina bottae (assembly GCA_023362775.1). Classification (NCBI taxonomy): domain Eukaryota; kingdom Metazoa; phylum Chordata; class Lepidosauria; order Squamata; family Charinaidae; genus Charina; species Charina bottae. The sequence goes on along the minus strand of JALMGJ010000001.1, from coordinate 72,395,329 downwards.
TAAATTAATGTTATTTTTATGGATATATATGAATAGAATATATTGTATTTTATTAGAATTAAAATAAGGCCTTTATTTGTTATATATATGATTTAAGATCAATTGGACTTTATTAAGGATATAAATATAGACGTAAAAATGGAAAGAGTGAATAAAAAAGATTAAACTGATACAGTTAAGAACACTTAAATGGACATTATCCCAAGGAGTGGAAACCACAGATGGATAATTGGAGAATTGTAAGAAAGGTGAAATTTACATGAAGACCAGAAGATTGGATTATAGAAATTGAAGTGTATATGACAAAGAAAAGTTCCTGTGTATTGTGTGAAAGACTAACATTTAAAGCAAATTATTGTATTTAAAGACCAAAGATAGATTGGAGGCCATCTATTTTCTATATTTCCTTTGTTTATTATTTTCTTGACTTCACTTTTTCTTTACTTTTTTCTTACTTTGTATTTCTATCTTTTTTTCTTGCTTTAACTTTTAATATGTATTTTAAAACTCAATAAAAATTTATTAAAAAGAAAAATGGTTCACAGAAACTATGCTAGATTATCTGATGGAAGTTAATGGATGTATAAAAGGGGAAAGCAAAATATTACAGAATTTGATCTGTAGAAATCCATGTTATTTAAACTCCCTTTTAAAAATCTAATTATATAAAGGTATGAAGAAAAATAATAATACAAAAACAAGTTTAAAAGATTATAAAAATAGGTAATACCGATTAAAAAAACAAATGTAAAGAGTAAAATACATGCAGATAGCCAATAAATTTAAAAATATCATTACTAATATGTTCCAGGATATAAACTCTAAAACCCAAATTTTGGATGTGGCACAATTCCATGTATAAAATTATAGTCTAAACATGGTTTCCAAATAGAACTGAATTCTACTTCAGATTTGCTTTTCAGATGAAGTTATTCTAGACATCATAGTGCACTCCCACAATTTAGTTAGCCATTCTTCCATAGAGGAATTAAAATCAAATTAAAACTTCACTTTAATTGACTCTTTCCTCCTAGCTGGCTGATGTTATTGCTGGCCATTTTCTCTTGCAGCACACATTATGTTGTTCGGTTGATTGATTTTTTATTTTTAAACAAATGTTTCAGAAAGTACTTAGATAGTTGTTTTTTATTATGCAAATGGATTTTAATATTTTAGGGGTGGAAGGAGTAAGAAATGAAACAGATTTGGAATAGAATCCTATAATGAATAATGCATGAATATGGCCAAACCCAACAGCTCTTCTGGAGTTGATCACCAATTTTGTGGCTTTTAATGCAAACTAACTTGCATATTTATATTATCCAATACATATCTAAACTCCGCTCTCTCCCCTCTAGCTACATCCCTAGCCAAGTTCTGTATTACAACTACATGTACTTTACTGTTGCTATTTGGGAAGATAAATTTGTAGGTGCAGAAAAAAAATTCCCTCAAGCCCTTTAATTTACTACAAGAACAATGCTGTTCTTAAACTCATTATACTACAAATGGTTTTGAAATACTCACATTTGTCTTGGAAATTCTCTGTCTGTCCAACAGAGAATCCTACATTAACATAGAACACCTGCTGATTGGAAAAGTCTCAGTCTCTCTCTCTCTCTCTCTCTCTCTCTCTCTCTCTCTCTCTCTCACACACACACACACACACACACACACACACACACACACACTTATTTATCACATTTATATAGCCGCCCATCTCACATACAGGTAGTCCTTGACTTACAACCACAATTGGGATCGGAATTTCAATTGTAAGTCGTTGCAGTCGTAAGTCGAGTCACCACTTGACTGGACCTGATTTTACAACCATTTTTACGGCAGTCATTAAGCGAATCACCACAGTCATTAAGCGAATCCAGCTTCCTCAATGGGCATTTTTTGCCAGAAAACGGTAAAAAAGTTGCAAAACTTGAACGTGACCGCGGGACGCTGCAACTGATCGTAAATGCGAGCCAGTAGCCAAGCGCTCGAAATGTGATTATGTGACCATGGGGGGCGGTGCAACATTTTGCAACGCTCAGAAGTGCTTTACAGGCCGTAAAGCATCCATTCCGAGGCCGTCGTAACTTCGGACCATCATTAAATGAACATTCGTAAGTTGAGGACTACCTGTACGTGATTCTGGGCGGCATTCAATAAAAACAGATATAAAAAACAAACATTAAAAATTATACCATAATAAAAGCTATTATACAAAATAATAAAAACATTAATATTAAATAAAAATACTAGGAGAGAGCATCTTGGTATTATGTACAGTGTAGCCATCTCACCAGTTCCCCATTTCCCTGAGATCCCCAAGCCTGACTTTCAGAATTTTTCTAGACTCTGCTGATATAAGCTGACTCAGAGGAAATTATCAGAGAAGAGTATGTGTGTGTGTGTGTGTGTGTGTGTGTGTGTGTGTGTGTGTGTGTATGTATGTATGTATGTATGTATGTATGTTCGTGCTTTTGGTGACAATGATGAATCCAAGACTATCTCAAGCTATGCATCTGATCTTTCAGGTGATAGCAGCCCATTAAAAAAAAGTTGAACACAAACCACCTCTCTCCAATAATGGTATAATTTTCATTTTATTTTTATGCTATCTTTTGGTTTCCAGAATGATTAATAACAAAATCAAAATTATGCAAATCAAAAGAAAATATTAAAAATCAAACATAATATATTAAAACAAGTAAAACTCAGTTTAAAATGGCTGTGAGAATTTAAAAACTAGCTTGCATTAGGATAGCCAAACTGGGACAGAAAGTCTGTTTTAGGAAAGCCCTATAAATGGAGCACCAATGCTAACCTTCCAGAGTCGCTCTTTGAGTGAGATGGGCGGTGACTAAATTAAAGAACAAAAATTAATGTGTTGACTTAGGAACTTAGTATCACAAGAGCATCTGAGAATAGTGGTAAGAATGTGTGTTCCGAGCGCCAGGATAAAATGAATGTAGGCCTGGGCAGCAAGTTACCCCCAAAGAGAGAACACCAAAGAGGATTATTTCTTTTGTGATTAAACCAAGGACTCTTCTCTGTTAGCATCAATTTACTGTGGTATTTGGATTAAGAAATGAGCTTGCTATTCACAAGGTTGCTGATAGGAAATTTGGAATGAAAAACTCATAAATAATTGCAGAAAAGAGTATTGAAAGTTATAAAATTCATTGATTGGCAGTACAGAATTACATCAATATTGTCAATGAAATGGACATTTGAATAAGATGAGTATTTGGATCAGATTGCCCCTCTGTAGACTACTGTATATGATCATGGATTCTGTAGAGCTCCCCGGTTTACAGAGGAACTCCAAGAGATGAAACAATGCAAGAGATGCCTAGAATACCACTGGAGGAAGACAAAGAGCAAATTTGACTGGGCCCAAGTAAAAGGCTTTCTTACGACTTACCTTGTGGCGATAAGAGCAGCAAAGTGAATTTACTTTTCTGCTCTTACTGCATCTGCAGATAGCCAGCCAGTAGCCATGTTTCGGGTGACTGGGTCCTTCTGGGTATGGAGGAGCCTGGGGTACCCTTGCTGGGCTGCTGTGAGGACTATTCTAGTTGCTCAGATCCTCTCTGAATTAGACTCTGGCTGGGCAGGTCCTATAGAAGTGATTGAGGCATAATCTTGCCCAGTTATCTGGGAAGGGTTTCAGCTGGTTAATACTGAGAAAGTGGACAGGGACCTTGGTGCTGTGAGCCCTGCTGCCTATGTTCTGGATCCACATCCCTCCTGGTTGGTCAAGGCCTCCCAGGACATGGCATGTGGTTGGGCCCACGTGGTAGTAAATGCCTCTACGTCGAAAGAGTAGTTCCACCTGTCCTGAAGGAGGCAATGGTCTGTCTCCTCTTCAAGAGGCCATCCTTGGATCCTATAGTGTTGGATAACTTTCATCCAGTCTCCAACCTTCCTGTTTTAGAGAAGGTGATAAGCTGGTAGGCAGTCAGCTTCAAAGGGCCTTGGAGGAAGTAGATTATCTGGACCCTTTTCAGTTGGAGCTCAAGCCGGGTTATAGTAGTGAGATGGCATTTGTTGTGCTTATGGATGACCTCTGGAGGACCCGGGACAAGGATGGTGCATCCACCCTGACTCCTCTGGATCTCTCAGTGGCTTTTGATACCATTGATTATGGTATCCTTCTGGACCAGCTTAGGGAGTTGGGAGTGGAGGGGGAACTATTTTGTGGTGGTTCTCCTCTTTCTTCCAGAGCCAGTTCCAGTAGGTGCTAGTGGGGGAAAGAGGTCTAGCCCTAGGCCCCTTTTACATGGGGGGCTTTAGGGCTTGGCTATCTCTCTACTAACACCTACTAACTAACATCTCTACTAACATCTACTAACATCTAAATGAAAGTGCCGGGTGATGTCATTCATTGGCATGGGGCGAAATATCAATATGCTGATGATACTCAGTTATATATCTCCATCACTTGCGTGACAATGGGAAGGATTAGCCTGTAAGTCAGCCCCAGCAAGTGGCTTTGGGTTTTAGAGCCCCCTGGATCTGGAGATTTGTCATTGTTAACTCTTGATGGAGAAGCACTCCTCTGGACAGATTTGGTGCATAGCTTGGGAGCCTTCTTGAACTCAAAGTTCCTGCCTGAAGAGCAGATGGCAGCCATGTCTAGCGGGTGTTTTGCACAAAGGTATCTTGTATGCCAATTGCACCTTTTCCTGGCCTGGAGACTCTTCTCATGGTCACTCATGCTTAGTCACTTCCTGAGTGGACTACTGGAATGCACTCTACATGGTCCTGCCCTTCAAAAGTATTCAGAAGCTCCAGCTGGCCCAGAATGCAGTGGCACGCACAGTTCTGGACACACTAAGGCTCCCAGTATGCCTCTGGGTACGATACAAGGTGCTAGATATCCCTCTTCAAGCCCTGCATGTCACAGGGCTAGGTTATTTGTGGGACTGCCTCTCCCCAAGGGTTCTACCATCCCACCAAATCCAACAGGATGGGTATGCTTCAATTCCCTTCTGTTATCTGGTGGGATATAGGAGATGTGCCTTCTCTGTCATGGCACCTGCTCTATTTTCAGCCCCACTAGGTAGACACGATCAGGAAATCAACTCCACAGGAGGCTACAAGTACTTTAATTGAGATTGGCACTAATAACAGAATCTTGTACATCTGATTGTGCTATACCTCCTCCCCAGTGAATGAGGACAGTGTCTGCCTGAGCTGCTTCTGAATCTTTTCTTGCTTCTCTAGACTTAAAAAAAGTTTGATCCTCTTTTGTCTAGGTAATGGTTCTTGCATATTTCTGTCAAGGTCATCTTCCTTACTGTCTACACCAATGGAACAGCCTCCCTGCTGAGATCTTGAGCCCCCCTGACCCTTCTGGCTTTCTGGAAAACTGTGAAGACCTGGCTGTTTCCCCAGGTGCTGGGCCAGGATGTTAGTTGAGCCCAATATGATGGGTTGTGAGGTTGTTACAGTGCCTCAGCTATTGTATCATGTTTTTTTAAATCCAAACTTTCTTTGGATTTGTGTTTTGAAGTTTTATTATATATTTCTTGTAAACTGTTGTTAGGCACTCAGGGATATGTATTTAAGATGGGAGGCCATATATATTAATAAATATTTTATAGGCTGAATAATTGTCTTGTTATTTCTCTGATCATAGAATATTGTAGAATCTATTGGTTGAAGATTATTAGCACTGCTATAGCTGTATTAATTCAGGACATGTTTGGTTATAGTTCCTGTTTCATTCCACTGTTCCACAGTGGTGATTTATTTGCTGTCCCTTTGGGCTGAAGTTGCTTCTTATAAATACCAGGACATGGGACAGCAAATTGGAAGTTGTTCATAGTCTCTGACATTATTAAAGAAGAAGATGCCTGTCTGTGTAACTGAGAACTGATTGAATGAAAGGGAGGTGTAAATCTTTCTCATATGAGTCCAGCAAGATATTAAGAGCAGCATTAGATATTGCTTGAGACAAAGTGTGTAGTGTGTCGACGCTCTATAAGATGCACTCCATCTATAAAATCTCCATCTAGCAGTCATGAGGGTGAGATGACCTTGATCATTTTGCCTTCCAATGTTAGGTGTTTTGATTGAACACCATCACCAGGGCAAACGTTGTGTAAAAGCATCCATAATATCCTTTGAAATTTCAGAACACGGCTACTGGCCCAGAAAAGTTGTGGACTACTGTAAGTTCCATCAGCTGCAATGATAAAAAATCAGTTTAACTCTGCCTTTTTTTTTTCAGTGGGTGGGAAAACACATCTGAAAACACTTCCAAACAAAGCCCCAAGCTTCAGTCATTTATCATTTTGTTTTCTAAGAATGCCTATAGAGTCTATGGAACATTACTGGCAATATATAACAGGACTGATGCTGGTGCTTTGTTTTGCGGAATACTAGCTACCTGTTCATTTTTTTTAAAATAAAAAAATATTTTTTTTAAAAAAATAAGGTATAATAGAGAGTCTGGCCAAGGAAAGTGGTGTTGGGTACATTGGTTCCCCCAGATGTCATGTTGGGAACCCAGGCCTTAAAACCTGGAGTGGAGAAAACAGTGCTTCCCTTTGAATTTAACACAGCTTTTCCGGTAAGAATACCAAGCCGTAATCTATTTACTGGAGCTTCTGGAAGATGAATAATTTAAGATAGGTGAACTCATTTGGCTTGATCTTATTTGGCAGCAATTCATCTGAAATCCAGTAAGCACAATGAAGGCAGCTCACAACAGAACCTGTTAATTCTGCTAAGTCTACTGACTGTTCTAAGAGATACAGTTTCAACTTCTGTTCTTTATGGTCATAACCTATTATTTCACTCAGGACTGTGATTTTGGTCACAGTGTAATCTAAAAGTGTTGTCTACATGGTAAGAAATTGCTGTGTGGGTGTTTAGATCGGCAGTGAAATGGAAGTACAAACTTTATTTTATTTAATTCTTCTAAATGCCATTCAGGAGATTCTTCTAAATTCCATTCATCAAATGCAATTGACCTTGTGGCCAATTCATTATTAAAGTTCCCAAACGGAATTTTCAGAACTAGGAAAATTCTTCAAATTCCTAGGCTTCACCATCAAATCATCCTATGACTAAGATCTGCCGGTCTCACAAGCTCAAATTATAGAGTGCCTATACCATTCCCTGAACTCCTGGATATGTGAAGACAAACAAGTGTGCAGCAAGAAACTGAATATGAGATAGAGGTTAGGACTGAGCTTCAAATACAAGCACCTCAAAATGGCTATTTCACAAAAGGCAAGATCCATAATAGACAACAAAATAACCATGTTACATAACATTCTACAATATACACCACCAATATGGAAAGAAAAACCATATAAAACACAACATTCTACATTGGAATGGGTAATCTGTGGCCCAGGGCTGCACGTGGCCTTCAAATCCCTTTTGGCGGGGGATTATCAAAACCTGAAAGGGGACAGGTTCTTACCATCTTGAGGTAGAACTGATGAATGTACCATCAGCCCCTCCCCTTCCAAATATATGAAATAGATGTAATATGTAATATACTGTACATATTACACCCAAGAAAATGAAGACCCCTCCCCATATCCTCCAAAGAGCCACTCTCACATGTGGGATTTAAATCCATACATTTTGCTGCCTTCCCAAAATGTTAAGATCACCACTTGGCTGCCAAAGGGTTGTCCTCTCCATTCTACGTATAAACATATAAAATCAGGAAAATGCACACACTTGGTCTCATCCTAACACATGCAAATGTTCAGGCCTCACTTATCCCCTTCACCAGCAATCCTTAACCCTCCTCCCAAATTTAAATTATAATTAGTTATAATTGGATGATTAAATTCTTCGAAAGAAAGAACAGTCCTTTAGCCACTCACCATTTTTATTATCAAAAAATGTCCCTGGAACCCATATAGGACTGAGGCATTGTTAGAAGTAAAGGTGGTCCTTGAAGTTAGCACATTGCTACTGTATGTGGCATGCTGTCTTTCCAGATACATGCTTTTTAAAAAAATCATCATCATCATCATCATCAAATGTAGTAAAATCTACTGGGACCATCAAGTTGAGAAGGTTTTGGAAAATGAGCAGGTTAAGATCTTATGGGACTTTAAGATCCATACAGACAGGCATCTTGTTCATAACATGCCTGATATAACAGTTATTGAAAAGAAGGCAGTCTGGTTCATTGATGTTGCTATATTGGGTGATGCTAGGATTGAGGAAAAATAATTGGAAAAAATTACAAAATACCGGGACTTGCAGATCTAAGTTGCACATCTATGGAAAAAGAAATCCGTTTTTTTACCAGTTGTTTTTTTTTTTTCCCTTAAATATTTTATTGGGTTTTGAATATACATAGTTAAAAGTTGGAAACGGAAAGAGAAACAGAAATACAAATCAAAAAAAGAAGAAAAAAAGGTGTAGTAAAGCAAAGAAAAAAAAGAAAAAAGATGAAACATAGAAAGTAGTCAGCTTCCGATTAATCTCTGGTCACAATACTTTACAAAATTTGTCATACATGCTAGGTCTATACATGACATTAAAAAAACATTTCTTGTCTAATATATCAGTTTATATATGATTTAATCTTCAAATCCTCATATAGACTTTGCCCCTCCAGTATTTTCCAAATAGTCCATTATTAGTTTCTACTCTTAAAAAAATAATAGTTTAAATTTTCTTTTAATAAACATATCAATCTCTCATTTTCTGTCAATCCATCAATTCTAATAATAAAAAGTCCTTATAAATCAACCATTTATCTCTATTCCTTACTTCTATTCTATTCTATAAAATGCATCTTACATACTAAATCTGTAAATCACATTAAAAAACATTTCTTATCTAATATATCAATTTATATATAATTTAATCTTCAAATCCTCTTATAAGCTCTGCCCCTCCAACATTTTCCAAATAGTCCATTAATAGTTTCTAATCTTTAAAAGAGTAATAATTGAATTTTCTTTTAATAAACGTGTCAATTTATCCTTTTCTGCCAATCCATCAATTTTAACAATAAAAAATCCTTATAGGTCAGCCATTTATCTCTATCCTTTACTTCTATTCTATTCTATGAAATGCTTCTTACGTTCTCCTGGTGCCTCCCTCATGTCTGTCTTATATTTCTCTAAAAATGTTTTAACTTTTAAAGTAAAAATTATCCTTAACTTTTGTTCTTTAAACACTTTCTGTTCTCTAAAAATTTTATCTATTTCCAAATCTAGGTCTTGTTCTTTTATCTCCAAGGGTTTATCTAATATAGAAACAGTCCTTTCTCCTACATCTTCATTCAACTGTTCTGGAACTTGTCTCCGTCTCAAAATGCACTCCTTCTCTCTCATTTCTTTATTAAATGATGTCATCACTTCCAAAAGTTTTCTCATCTCTGACTGAAGAGGCTCCACCGACGCTCCAGGTGTTAATGCCATGATTGTCATAATGTAGATAGTTTCCCTGTAAGAGAGAAAAGGCAAGAAGGAAAAAAAGGGGGAAAAAAAAAAAGGAGAGGAGAGGGGGAAGACAAAGACAAAGAACCTCTCTTCTTCTCCCCCTTTAATAATAGGAGAATAAAAAAACTTTTAAAAATAAAAATAGTCCTTTAAATGTAATTATCAGAATAGCAAAAAATCTAGTCCATTAAAATTGTATGTCCAAGCGTAAGAGCAAGTAAATAAAAGATAAAAAAAGAACAGAGAGGTTTTATTGTAGTCAAAATAATAACAAAAAAGATAAACAATCCCAAGGTTTCTCACGGCAGCTTATATCCACACAGTCCAACCATGAATAAGTCGTCTAATTTATATACAGAAGGAGTCCAAGGCATTCATAAAAATTCTATAAAGTGACTTATATAATTCAAAAAATATTCAAACACTTATGGAGAAAAGCAAAAAGAGTTCTTTCATAATAAAAATCCCAAACAGGTAGAAGAAAGAATATCAAATCAGTAATTCATTTATCCATAAAAACTTTAAATCCAGACAAATTAGTCCCCAAAGGAAAAAAAAATACTTATAATTGCAATAAGGATGAAAGCAAACCAAGAGTAGAAATATTTAGAATCAAAAGAGAAAGTCACTCAGCTCACTCCAGGCAGAGTCAATTATCTTTCCAAACCCACCGTTCGGACACTCCTCTGACAAGAAAGAAAAATAAAACACCAGCATCTATAAATCACAGTCCAGAAATAAATCCTAGTGCTTAATAAATCCAGTAATATTAAAAAAAAAAGTGCAACTAAAAGGCTGGATGAGGAGCTACTTAACTTATTTAGTTTCACGGTTTCTGCAGAGCTTTCATGTTAGTTCCAGTCGTCTGTTACCACTCAAATCTCTCTTCCCCTGTAGTGGGTATACAGGGGTCAGGATAGAGCAGAAGGTTCGACGACCCTTGTGATAAATCTTCTGCCCACCCTCTCTTCGAGGGTGGTTTTTCAGCGATTTTCTCGCCGCAGACAGAAAACCGCGGAGCTATCAGCTCTTCACTCCACTCAGTCCAGCACCCGGAAGCGAAAGTCCGTTTTTTTTTTTACCAGTTGTGATTGGAGCTCTCGGAGCAATATCTAAAGGACTCCCTCGATATCTGGAAATACTGAATTTATCAGACCTGGACACTCTAATTTTACAAAAACCTGCTTGGAACTGTCTATATTCTTAGATGCTACCTTAATCTTAGGTCCTTGGTTAGGACTTGAATTATTAAATTTCCAGCAGTCTTACACTGTGAATCTAACTGTAGATTACCCACAAATAATAATAATAGTAATAGTAGGTAAGACGCCAGGCTTGTCGATTGGAAGATCGCAAGTTCGGAGGTTCGAATCCCTAGCCCAGGGGTCGGCAAACTTTTTATGCCGGGAGCCATTTTGACATGCTCGTGCACATTTTGAAATGCTAGAGAGCCGGGGGCGGGGTTTGCGGGCGGGGGCCAATCACGTGGAAGGGGGCGGGGTTTGCGGGCGGGGGCCATTCGCATGGAAGGGGGCGAGGTTTGCGGGCGGGGGCCAATCACGTGGAAGGGGGCGGGGTTTGCGGGCGGGAGAGGGCGTCCACCCGGCCCAGCTGCCCGGGGTCCAGGGAGATCAGCTCCGGCGGGATCTGTGGCGAAGAGCGGCCGTGGGGGGGGGGGCGGCGACGACAAACGGCACGCTTCAGGCTTTCAGCGCTGGAAGGAGGCCGCCTTCCAGCGCTGAAAGCCTGAAGCGCGCCGCTTGTCGTCGCCGCCTGCCCCCCCCCCACGGCCGCTCTTCGCCCGCCCGCGTGGAAGAAAGAAGACGATGGAGGGTGGGAAACGAGGCCTGCCCGCTTACCTGCCTGCTTGCCTCCCTCCGCGAGGCCCCCCGCTGCCTTCCCAGGGTCCAAGCCGGATCGGGGGCCTCGCGGAGAGAAGCAGGCAGGCAGGTAAGCGGGCAGCCCTGGCCTCCGTCGCCGGGCCCGCCCCCCTCGGCCGCTTCCGCCCGCCCGCGTTGAACAAAGAAGACGATGGAGGGTGGGAAACGAGGCCTGCCCGCTTACCTGCCTGCTTGCCTCCCTCCGCGAGGCCCCCCGCTGCCTTCCCAGGGTCCAAGCCGGATCGGGGGCCTCGCGGAGAGAAGCAGGCAGGCAGGTAAGCGGGCAGCCCTGGCCTCCGTCGCCGGGCCCGCCCCCCTCGGCCGCTTCCGCCCGCCCGCGTGGAAGAAAGAAGACGATGGGTGGGAAACGAGGCCTGCCCGCTTACCTGCCTGCTTGCCTCCCTCCGCGAGGCCCCCCGCTGCCTTCCCAGGGTCCAAGCCGGATCGGGGGCCTCGCGGAGAGAAGCAGGCAGGCAGGTAAGCGGGCAGCCCTGGCCTCCGTCGCCGGGCCCGCCCCCCTCAGCCGCTTCCGCCCGCCCGTGTGGAAGAAAGAAGACGATGGAGGGTGGGAAACGAGGCCTGCCCGCTTACCTGCCTGCTTGCCTCCCTCCGCGAGGCCCCCCGCTGCCTTCCCAGGGTCCAAGCCGGATCGGGGGCCTCGCGGAGAGAAGCAGGCAGGCAGGTAAGCGGGCAGCCCTGGCCTCCGCCGCCGGGCCCGCCCCCCTCGGCTGCTTCCGCCCGCCCGCGTTGAGCGAAGATGATGATGGGGGCGGGAAACGAGGCCTGCCCGCTTATCTGCCTGCTTGCCTCTCTCCGCGCAGGGGCTGCTGCGGCTGGAGATGGCGCTGCCTCCCTGCCGCGCCGGGCCTCGCTCAGTGTGAGAGCCAGGGGGCGGGGTTTGCGGGCGGGGGCCTATCACGTGGAAGGGGCGGGGGTGAGTTCAGCTGCGGAAGAGCCACACTCAAGGGGCCAAAGAGCCGCATCTGGCTCGCGAGCCGCCATTTCCGACCCTTGCCCTAGCCCCGCGTGACGGAGTGAGCTCCCGCACTCGCCCCAGCTCTTGCCAACCTAGCAATTCGAAAGCATGCAAATGCAAGTAGATGAATAGGTACCACTTCGGTGGGTAGGTAACAGCGTTCCGTGTGCGTCATGCTGGCCACATGACCGTGGAAGCGTCTTCGGACAACGCTGGCTCTTCGGCTAACAAACGGAGATGAGCACCGGCCCCTAGAGTCGGACACGACTGCACAAATGTGCGGGGGGAACCTTTACCTTTTAATAATAATAATAATAATAATAATTTTAACCAGGGAAAGAGGATCTGGTAAGTGTCAAGGGAGATGTTCATAAATTCGCTGCTGCCTCTGGGTGGCATGTTGGGACCTTAGCGCTATACAGTTGCTGCGGCCAATGTTACTGCTGTATTACTTGCAAAAATGTCCTTGGTTATGAACTTTGGCAGTTCACTACCTTTTAGACTAAGCCTTCTTAGAGTGTTGTTTGACCAGAATACTCTCAGCTGCTTTTAAGGAATGGCAGGTTACAAATGTAAACAGAACAAAATGTAAACTGAACAGAACAAAGTTGTATATCTTTGTTAGGGTATATTCCCTTTATTATATGGTGTTCTTATCTCTGAAATTCAAAAGCAAATTATTGCTAGCTTTTTAAGTGCATTGTCATAGTCTGGTTTATTGAACATATTGCCTTTCCTTGGTATAACTGGTTTTTCCAATAATGTGTTCTAAATGAAGCCTTTCTGGTATATCTCTTTCTACTTGTCTGTTTAAAGCAAATATGAGGATTGATTTTATAACATGGTAGAACCACTCCTAGCATTGTTCAACTTTATTTTCAGTTTTCCATTTATTGGATTTCTAAAATGTGAAAGAAATGAAGAAATGAAGGAAAAAATGTATGCCAAAAGGATCTTAAATGGCTATAACAAGCTCAGAAGAATGCATCACATTCTTTACTTTGATTTGCTTTTCTAATATAGTGATTTTTATTCAAGGAGAATTTTAAGATTGGAAAAAATCTGACATAAGGGAAGGAACATATCCAAAACATGCTTTTTATTGTTAATCAGTGCATTAAAACATGGAAAAAGAAAGAAGCTGGGACAAATGCCAACTAATCGAAGTTTCTTCTGGCGTTTCTATTATTATCCTTTAACATTGTGGAAAAGAGGGAAGCCTGGATGAACCACTCATGATGGAGAGAAAAGATAATTTTTATAGCCAGAGAATACATTGTTTTCAATACTGGAAAAAAATCATTATGCAGATATTTTTAAAGATAATATTCTTTTAATTTAGATAAGAGGGAGAAAATTTCTGAAGAGCCCAGCCAAACTGGAGGCCCCCATTTTAAAAAATTCCAGTGCTAGTTGGCCTGAATACAAATCTCCCTGTAAATCTGACAGAGTCATATTGTATTCCCTCAAACACAGAAAGGCAGAATACAGATGGAACATTTGCCAGTCAAATATCTGATATTATGCACTTGAACTGTGATTCCAATATTTTGGGTAGTTGCCAGCTTTATCACATTCAGGTTTGTTAGTTGAACAAGAGTCTCAGCAGGATATTTTATAATTTCTTTGAGCATATTTTCTTTTTCTTTTGCAAGCCTATTCATCTGTTAAACTGTTACTGCCAGACAATATGAACAAACATTTCAATTAACTATTCTTCATCCATAAATCCGGATTTGGTTTTCTTGTCAGAGCAATGGCAAAGTGACCTGAGGGGAAAGTTAGAACTATCCCCGTTGTCATGGTCAGATCACGTCCTGATTTCCTTAAGATTCTCTTATGCCGCCCCACTCCGCAGGGAGGCAGGACCTATTCGATTGGTCCGCCCCCGGCGACTTATGGACCCAATGAGGTTTCAGAGGGAGCTGGGGGTAATACCTGAAGATCTGCTGCACGGTCCAGCGGAGGCATTGGCTGCAGCCTGGAACAGGGAGGCGGCCAGTGCCTTGGACAGGACCGCGCCGATGCGACGTCTCCAACCCCATTCGACCCGTCACTCCCCGTGGTTTACGGAGGAGTTGAGGGCCTTGAAGAGGGTGAAGAGACGTCTAGAGCGCCGCTGGAGAAAAACAAAGGCGGAATCGGACCGAACACAATCTAGAGCCGCTATTAAGGCCTACCTTGTGGCGGTAAGAGCGGCGAAACATGAATATTTCTCCGCCCTTATTGCATCCTCAGAATGCCGTCTGACGGCCCTGTTCAAGATTACTCAATCTCTCTTGGGTAGGGTGGTATCGACCACCCACCTGCAGGGCCGTGCGGAAGAATTTGCTGAGCATCTGCAGGATAAAATCGCTCGGATTCGGTCTAAGTTGGACTCCATGCGTGAAATGCAGTCTGGGGAGATGCCGGGAGAATGGTCTTGCCCTGTTATCTTGGAACGATTTGATCCTGTTGGACCTGAGGAAGTGGACAGGATCCTTCGAATTGTTAATTCCACCACATGTGATTTAGATCCCTGCCCTTCCTGGCTGGTGAAATCAGCCAGGGAGGTGACATGTGGATGGGTCCAGGCCATGATTAATACATCCTTGGTGGAGGGGGTGGTTCCAACTGCCTTTAAAGAGGCACTGGTGCACCCCCTCCTCAAGAAGCCAGCCCTGGACCCTACCATCCTGGACAATTTTCGTCCAGTCTCCCACCTCCGCTTTTTGGGAAAGGTGGTTGAGAAAGTGGTGGCGTTGCAACTTCAAAGGACCCTGGATGAAGCGGATTATCTAGACCCTTTCCAGTCAGGTTTCAGGCCGGGATATGGGACGGAGACTGCATTGGTCGCGCTTACGGATGATCTCTGGCGGGAGCGGGATGGTGGTAGTGCATCCATCCTTGCTCTCTTGGATCTCTCAGCGGCATTTGATACCATCGACCATGGTATCCTGTTGGGGCGGCTTAGGGAGTTGGGGGTGGGCGGTGTAGTTTTGCGCTGGTTCACCTCCTTCCTCTGAGGCCGATCCCAGTCGGTGGTAATAGGAGAGGAGAGATCTGACCCTCGGCCCCTCTTGTGTGGGGTGCCGCAGGGTTCGGTTCTCTCTCCTCTCCTATTTAACATCTACATGAAACCGCTGGGCGAGGTCATCCGACACCATGGGATGAGGTATCATCAGTATGCGGATGATACTCAATTGTACATCTCCATCCCTGGTGAAGTAAGTGATGCAGTGACCACCCTGTCCCAGTGCCTGGGGGCTGTGAGGGCCTGGATGGGGAACAACAGGCTACAATTGAACCCTAGCAAGACCGAGTGGCTGTGGATTGATGGCCTAGCGTCTTCTGGGAAATTATCATCTTTGGTTCTTGATGGGGTAGCACTGCCCCATTCGGAACCGGTGCGCAACTTGGGGGTCCTTCTAGACTCACGACTCCTGCTCGAAGAGCAGGTGGCAGTCGTTGCTAGGAGGGCTTTCGCACAACTTTGGTTAGTGCGCCAGTTGCGCCCATTCCTGGATCGCGACGCCCTCCAAACAGTCACTCATGCTCTCGTCATCTCCCATGTAGATTATTGCAATGCGCTCTACATGGGGCTACCCTTGAAGACTATCCGGAAGCTTCAGCTGGTGCAGAATGCGGCCGCGCGAGCAATTTTGGGTGCACCAAAATCTGCACATATAACACCTTTGCTCCGCGAGCTGCATTGGGTGCCGGTCTGCTTCCGGGTACAATTCAAGGTGTTGGTTATTACCTTTAAAGCCCTACATGGCATGGGGCCAGAATACCTGAAGGACCGTCTTATCCCCATTTTATCGACCTGCCCCACCAGGTCATTCAGAGAGGGCCTGCTACGAACCCCATCAATTAAAGAATGTCATCTGATGGGGTCTAGGAGGCGGGCCTTCTCTGTGGTAGCGCCCACAGTGTGGAACATCTTGCCCCCAGAGTTGAGGCAGATCTCCTCCCTCCCGACCTTTAGGAAAGAGCTGAAGACCTGGTTCTGCCGCCTGGCATGGGAAGGAGGAAAGGATAGTTCCTCATGGGGGTGGTTAATTCCTTAATTTATTGTCCTTCGTTTTAATTCCATCTCCATCTGGATTTATAATTATTTATTAATTTATATATTGTACATTGATGTTTTATTCTGTTTTAATCCATTTTATTGTAAACCGCCCAGAGTTCCCCGTTGGGGGAGATGGGCGGTTATATAAATTTAATTAAATAAATAAATAAATAAAATTACTGTTACCGTTACATTGTAGGAGGAGAGCATCACTGGTTGTCACCTACTGAGTATCACTGATTGTCACCAACAGAACACTGCTAGTTATCACCTACAACACACAGCTCAAGCCCTCAAACACATTATTAAGAAGCTGCAGCTTATGATGGACAATGACATAGCGCTTTCTCGGGCACTGGGTGGCAGGTTCATATTTGTTCACAGCCACCCGACCTGAAGGAGATTCTCACAAGCACAAGAAGCAACAGAACAATGATGCTGTGATATGGGGCCAAAGCAGACATCTGGGTTTGTTGCATGGGAACAAGACCCTACAATAAACACAGGTGTCCACTTTGCCCCCACATCACAGGATACAGCAACTTTACACACAAGTTTAGAGGCACTTTCACGTGCTCTTTCTCCAGTGTGACATATGCCATCATCTGCCAGCAGTCCCCCTCTGAATACAGGTAGTCCTCAAGTTACGACGGCAATTGGGTTTGGAATTTCTGTCACTAAGCGATGCAGTCCCCATTGTTGCCGTTAAGCGAGAATCGTGGGTTGTTAAGCGAGCACCTCCTTGCAACTTCCTGCCAACTTCCAACAACTGAAGTCACCGGGGAAGCCAGCAGGAAGTTGCAAGTCCCAGGTGGCTCACAAGCAGGCCAGCAGGCAGGTAAGTGGCTGCTGCCAGGAGGGAGAGGGAGCAGGGGGGGGGGTGCAGGTGGCCGGGAAGTGTAGCGCAAGTGTAGCGGGGCTTGGGGTGGCTGCTGCCGGGCGGGAGAGGGTGCGTGAGTGGTGGAAAGGTGTGGCACGAGCGTGGTGTGGCTTGCGGTGGCTGCTGCTGGGTGGGAGAGGGTGCGCAAATGGCCAGGGAGGGTGTCAAGTGGCTGGGGAGGCGTGGCGCAAGTGCAGCAAGGCTTGGGGTGGGTGCGCAGGTGGGGGAGACTTAGCCAAGCAACTTGTGATGACCTCTGCTGGCTTCCCTATTGACTTTGCTTGTGGGAAGCAGGCAGGGAAGGTCGCAAATCACAATCAGGTGACTGTGGGATGCTGCAACTGTCGTAAGTGCAAGCCAGTTCCCAAGTGCCCAGATCGCGATCACATGACCGCAGGGGGTGCTGGGATGTCTGGAACTTTGAGGACCAGTCATAACCACCACTTGTTCAGCACCATCGTAACTTTGAATGGTCGCTGAACGACTGGTTGTTCACCGAGGACTACCTGTACGTAGGACTAAATGGGACATACTTTGTATGAAAGAACAGATACATTTAACATCAAGACTCAGCACAAGAACATAGTAATATCAGTGCATTTTAATCTTTAAGGGCACTCCATTGCAGATCTGAAAGTAACCATTTTGGAAAAAGGAAACTTCCCTAGCACAATTGAGTGAGAGATTGATGAATTCACATACATCTAAAGCTTTCAGGCTATCTCAGAAGATCTCAGCAAACACAATTGGTTTTTAACATATTACAGTTGTTAATTGTTAAGGTACTTTTCCATTGCCCTGTCATCACATTAAAGGTTGTAAGAAGGTCTTTATAACCTCTCCAATATCCTATTTATGCAGAGACTCAGGGACTCATAAAACAAATGGAGATTTACAACTGTTATTGATTGATATGAAATACTTTATTGCAGTCATTAACCAGCAATTGTTATTGATCATTTTCTGAACTAAAAGCATCACTCATACATTCCTTCCTACATGTATACACACACACCCAATGTATGTATTGCTGGCAAGGTTGGAGTTCCTTGGAGGGAACTCACCATGCATGGTACCTCATTCTGTATGAAGACTCACAGTTCCATCCACTTTTATAAATTCCAACAAGGATTAGATAGACACTACTATCTTTATTGAAAGGTTACATTAAACAGAATCTTTCAAGACTGAAAATATTTCTCCCCTCCTCTCTTTTTAGTCTCCAGAAAACTAGGGAGGGTCCCTTCTGAAACTCTTCCTATGCTTTTCCCCCACCTCTGGACTGAGCTGCCTCTTATTAGACTGTTGCCTATAGGCTGCAGGTCTTCCTCCTGTCTCCCAAGGTCATTTCCACATACCATCACATCCTCCTCCTCCTCCTCCTCCTCCTCCTCCTCCTCCTCCTCCTCCTCCTCCTCCTCCTCCTCCTCCTCCTCCTCCTCCTCGTTTAGTAAATTAGAGAGGTATCCGTGAATGTTACCTGGATGTTCTGGACTTAAGAAATGCTTTAGCCCCTGTTGCCTTGGCAGTGAGTCTGCATACTGTACCCCCATCAAGGTTATTTTCCTTACTCTCTACACTGGCCTGCTTTGAGAGGATCTCATGTACTTTATCTTTCATGCATGTCCATTTATCTTCACACAAATACATGGCACAATATTTAAGAGAGTTATATAGTAACATTCATAATAATATGGTCATATTAGGATTTTTAGGAATTCAAAATTTTTGCATAGTCTTTGAATCACTGGTTCTATTTCTAACACTTCTCTTGTCATTACTAGAACATTAATGCTAATAATAAGTATTAAATAGTAGAATGGAATGCTGCTGCAGCAAAAATATGAATCTATCAATATACCTTAGCAGTGTGCTCAGCTACTAAAACTAATCTTGAAGGATTAAACCATTTTTTTCTTGCTTAAGAGTATTTTTTTAAAAACTATTGACATTTATTGAACTTTGCTTATTTTGAAAGAACACTACATCTTCTGCCTGGGTACACTGGACAGATTGTATTAATAATGTAACTAATTTCTCCTCCTGGTGCAATTATCACCTCCCACCTTGAATTTTTTGAGCAAGGATTCCTATGTAAGCAGATGTATGCATGAAAAGTTGCTTGCAGGGACAATAAGCAAATAAATTAAATGCATGCCAGAAGACCTAAACAGTGAACAAATTGCAAACATGCTTAACTCTGGCAATTCCTAAGTAAAACTTTCATGTTTCTGCTTTTTAAACGTTTTATTTATATCTTGTATTTTCAATAGAAATACTGACTAACAGTAATAAAATGCAGAATCATAGTTAAAATATAAATAAAACATATCAATAAAAAAACCCTGCTTTATCACTTAAAAACCAAAGCCAGGCTGATTCGAATATCTTTGCCTGCCAGCAGAAGGACATCAGAAATGTAATTAGGCGGTTTTCCTTTCACAAGGGAGCCTAGGAGAAGTTGCTAAGAAGGAGGCCCGCCTGCTATGGTTCTGTCTTGCATTCCTGCAGTGGTTCTCTAGCAGTGGCGGTGGGGTGGGTGGAGGAGAGAGACAGAGAATGACTTTCGCCAAGAAACTTAAAATAGGGATTGGAAAAACCATTCATGCACAAATAGGGAACAACTGATTTTGGATAGCCTGTGCCTGAACCAAAATATGTGTTTCAGATGTTTTGGACCACGCATGGAGTGGAATTGGGCTGTTTTGTTTTAGGCCTAGACCTAAATGAGCATGTTCTAGACAGAAGAGATGTGGGGGTGGGGGGAGAACAGGAAAAAGCCAAGCACATAAGCAGTGATGGCTCAGAGGAAACAGGAGAAGACGGCAGGTGCTGAAAAGATCGGGGTGGTGGTGGTGTGGGGTGGGGTGGCAGGCCAGTGGCTGGGATATACTTCACTGGGAGCTGCTGAGGGAAAGAGGGAAGAGAGAGTGACATGCACCAGCCTTCCCCTCTTTGTCCTGTAAAATCACTCGGGGACACGTCAAGATTTTGCTTTGTCCCAAACCTAGAAGAACCAAAACATTACAGATTTTCTGAGTTAAAATGGCCAGCAGAACTTCAAGAATGCAGTGGTTTGTTCTGGTTTTTAAAACAAAACATGTTTTGTGCATACCCCTTTCCTACAAAGGAAAGTACATGTATTTGTTTCTAAACCTGTGGTAAAAATTCCTGATTTCCATAAAATTTGTTTCCTATGTATTGCCATAGTAGTTGAAGGTCTGCTACTAGAAGTAAGTTCAGAAATGAAGCAATGAATGAAGCAAACTTCTAGTATTGATGAAACAGGAAAATGAAGGAAAGAAAAAATATAGTGGATATACTTAAATGAAATAATTTAAACTATTTTTGGTACCTACTCTTCAATGTCTATAACTTATGATAAAATGGGGGTGATTTGGGGCTTATGTTTTACTTCTGTGCTTGAAACAAATTGCTGTTAACAGCTGCATTGCAAGGAAATCCTTTGAAGTGACTCCTCTGAAAAGGTATGCAGCATAAAGGGTTTTAAAAGTGCCTTGAAAGCCCCTAAACAGGAAGAAAGGAGGCTGAAAGAGAACAAAATCCTCTGAAGTATTTAAAGCAGAATTTCAACACTGCAGTCCTGTGTTCCTTAAGAACAACACAGTTCCACAGACCAATTTGAAGAGAAGCATAAGAACACTTACGCTGTCTGCATTGTGAAGGAATAATGAACAATAGAGCTCACATGCTGAGTAGGGGGTCTTGTAGGAATATTTTCCTGGACAGTTGATTCTTATGGATGCTATTGTAATGAGTGCTTCAACACTTTCCCAGATGACCACTTTATGCTGCAATCTCTGTATAGTTTTTGAAAAACTCTAGCAGTGGCTTAGTAACTCCAGATGGATTATATCTTCCTCACAGAACTCCTTATCCACACAAAGTACAGTGGATTTTCTTGTTGTTGTTCAGTCGCAGTGCTTTCCAAACTGCCGCCATTGGCGACACACCAACGGCAGCAGAGGTGGCGTGTGTGTGGATGGTGGCAGCGGCGGCAGCCTCGCTAAAACGTGGAAGCGCTGATGGCGCGCCACCACCGCTATGCACACCGCCGCGCGCGCCCCCACGCTGCCGCTTCACGACGCACTAAACTGTGTGTTGCGACACACAGTTTGGAAAGCTATGTTCAGTCATTTAGTCGTGTCTGACTCTTCGTGACCTCATGGACCATAGCACGCCAGGCCTTCCTGTCCTCCACTGTTACCCGAAGTTTACTCAAATTCATGTTCATTACATCGGTGATGCTATCTAACCATCTCATCCTCTGCCGTCCCCTTCTCCTTTTGCCTTCAGTCTTGCCCAGCATCAGGGTCTTTTCCAGTGAGTCCTCTCTTCGCATTAGGTGGCCAAAATATTTGAGCTTCAGCTTCAGTATCTGTCCTTCCAAAGAACAGTCAGGGTTGATTTCCTTTAGGATTGACTGATTTGACCTCCTTGCAGTCCAAGGGACTCTTATCTCCAGTGTATCTACTCTTGCGGCTGTACAATATTCTTACTTAAGAAGATCTTGATTTACCAGTTCCCAGGAGCACAATTTTCTTAGATATCTCAGGTATTGAAAATCTGAATATAAATACTATAATTGTTTTTATTTGATTTGTGCTTATACTTAAACACAGTAGAAACCTATTTTCCCCCCCACAGTAACAACCCTGTGAGGTAGGTTGGACTGAGAGTGACTGGTTCAAGTCACCCAGTAGGTTGTTCTCTGGTTCTGATTTAACAATATTTTAATACATATTAATAAAATATTAATACTCTCATTTTTCCATGGTCTAGATTATGGCAAAGCATAGTTCTCAAAAGTTAGTTTGATAGACTTTAGAAAAAGTTTCCAGATGTTGAATTTGATTAGAATAGGTCAGCTGTATATGCAAAAAACCTCATGTGTTTACAATATTTCAATATGCCTGGATCTTTGAAATAATTTATTGCATGCTTCCATAGTTCTTGAGGGCTTTGTAAACTAGAAACCACACAGATTTGAAAAGAAAACATGTTAAACATTGATATTTATGTATGCATTTTTTCTTTCCTAATCTAACTACTGATTACTATATAGTAAAATACATTCTCATTATTAAATCTAGTGGCTGCAATCCAAGTATCTTGCTTAGATTCATCCAAAGTCTGCTTAGTAGATTTTTATTCATTTCCTCCCTCTATTTTATTAGAACCTTATTCAATTACTTATTTAAATAATTTATATAGGTGCCCATCTCACAACCCCAGACTCTGTGCGGCTAACAGAGGATAAAACCCAAAACAACACAGTGTAAACATCCAATAACAATAATAATAATTACAGCATTTTTATATGTGTTTATTTTTTTGTTTATTTACTTAACAACAGTTATAATCTGCCCCAATCCCAGAGAGTCTGGATGTTGTACAGCAACAAATATAAACCAAAGCAAAACAATCAACATCACAATAAAAGCATAATGAGGAACCAAAAATAAATTCAAGACAAATTCTTGCAATAAGTCATCTGGGCCAAAGACTCACTGGAATAAAACTGCTTTGTTTTTGCAGCATCAGCAAAGTGGAGGCTGAATGTACTTCTGTGGGAGGGTGTTCCACAAAGTGGAGACTCTCACTGTTGGCCCTTCAAGGTAGGCCAGGGCACGAAACAGACACCACAAAGACTATTAGAACTCTGTTGTTGTAGGCTACAATATCAGTGTCTTGAAAGCCTGACAGTTTCCCTCTATCCCCTCTTATCCCCTCCCCCAAAATCAAGGCAGAGTAATGTTGAGCTTCTTTCTCACCCCCTCCTCTTTCTCAAGCTGAACTGATGTTTACTTAACTGCTCTTGCATTCCTTCTTCAAGATTATCTTCAAACTCCTCTACAAGAAAAGTAAAAGAAAAGAAAAGTAAGCCTTTTCTAACTTTCTAACCTCTGGCCTGCACTCCATGTACTTTGAAAGGAGGGAAGATTTTCAGCAGTCTCCAGATAACTCGACTAGATGAGTAGATTTGGTTTTGGCAAAGTGTTGCCTGATATATCCCAATACTATGACATTTAGAGTTTTAAAAGTAGCGACCAGCACTAGAAGAAAGTAGCATTAACCCACTTCCATATAGTTGACAAGAAAACTACATGGACATGAAGTCACCTGGAAGTTCAGGAATGTATTATTCCACTCTCTGGAATGAGGTTCCCCCTGAAATTCAAATGGCTCCCACCTACTGGTATTTCGAAGGGCCTTAAAGACCTGGCTCTTCGCCCAGGCCTTTGGAGAGGATGACTGATGCCCTTCCTTCCTTTCTGTTCCTTTCTGGGTTTATTTTCTTTGCCATCGTTGTTCTTCTGTCTTCTGCTGTTTGTGTGTGTGTGGTTTTTTTCTATTGTTCTTTGTTTTAAAATGTTTTAACGATTGTAAGCCACCCAGAGTCACTGAGAGTTGGGCGGCATATAAATTTTATTATGATTATGATTATTACTTTATATAGTAAGTTTAGATTAGTAAGGTGTGTAAACCAGGTCACTACATGAATATCTCTGCCACAATTTTTTAATACATATTTTGACTGTTTCTGGTGGACTTGATCTCTTTTATATATTCTTTTCCTCCAGACCTTCCTTTCTAAGCCCTTTTACTTCTCTTTGTTTTTGCTGTGTCATAACACTATTCTTTCTATCCTACCTTTCTTAACTATTTTTTTAAAAAAGAATTTTATTAAATTTCAGAAAAAGATAAAAGATACAGAAAACAAAAACTACAAAAAAGAAAAAGAACTGAAAAAGTATGAAAACACAAGATAATTTTTTAAAAAATAGATTACAAAAAAAGTGACTTCCGACTTTAAACATCAAGGATATACAGCAATTTTCCATAATCAATCCCTTACTCTATATTCAACCAAAATCACATTTCTATAAGTCAACCCCTTAACACATTATAAAAATCACTAAATACCATTGCTCCCTCCCCTTATATTAAAAGAAAAGAAAAAGTATAAATCACCTAATCAACTTCTCCCCCCAAAAATAACAATTACTTAATTATTCCCTTCCTACTTGTCAGGGGAAGCAGAGAGGAGGGCGGAGCACTGGATAAGAAGCGAGCACGCAGCTCAGAGAGCCTAGCCTATTTCCCCAAACGTCAGAAGAAAGCTCCGCCCTAGGTTGAGCTGATATACTTGGGAATCTTCAGGCACTGTTAGTTTAGCAGGATTTCTGCTTGTAGGTATGCAATAAACACTAGAGACTAGATTCCTGGCCTCGGCGTGTTATTTCTGCATCTACACACGACACTACTACTATTCTATACGTTCCTGTCTACTGTAATAAAAATTAAAAATAAAAAGCATGTAAATTGTCTGCCATTATAATTAATAATACAAGAAACATTAATTAATATTATTTTTTTCTTTTTTTAAAAAAAACCTTAATCTTAATCCCAATCATTAACGATAAGTAAAATCATCCAAAGCCAAAAGACCATCCAGATAAATATTTTTAGCCCCTTAACCCACTTCAAACTAGACCAAAGCATTTACATATCCCCATAATAAACACAGAGCTATTTTCTTAAAGAAAACAAACAGCCCAACTGCTCCCCTCACAAACACAGACTTCTCTTCAGGAAACCTCCCATACATAATAACCCCTTCTTTTCCATAGCATTCCATCAGAAAGTCAAATTCACTCATGTCTTGCAACTCAATTTCTCCGTTAAACTTCTTCAATTCAGCATTGTCAATTTCATCCGGCATTTTAACAGAAGCCCCCATCTTGCTCTTAGAAGAGACATTTCCATCACTGTTAAATTCTTCAATTTTGTCCACAGTATCCTCAACCAGATGGCACATTTTAGACCACTTTTCCACAATGCTCTGAATATCTTGCATAATAACTTGGCAGGAATCAGAAAAAGTCTGCTTAATATCTGCTTTAATATCTCGATGTAAGTCAGAGAGAGCCTGGTTAAGATCATACATGTCTAACGCAGTAAATTATGGTGCCCCCTAGATACTTAACCGGCAACAGTGAAAGGTAATGGAAAGTTTCCGAACTGAGTTAAGGTAAGATAACCGACAGTTCCCAGAGAAAGTAGTGGCAGGAAAGTAAAAGTTCAGAACGGCAGATTCAACGTGCAGGAAATACGCTAAAATCTTCAAAATTAGCACAAAAATAATAACAGGGAGATGATAATATACTCTCAACCCTCCTTAGTATTCGATGGAAAGCAAAATCCAAAGCTTAAAAAAAAAAATTCAAAAGAAAAAAATTAATCACAAAAATAACGATAAGCACCAAGAGAGATAGTTTCTCCTTAATGTAGAAAGCTTCTCTTAGGGTACAAATACTTAAAAAAAAATAAATTGGGTGCTTTAGAAATGGGGTGGCTGCACTTAATGTCCTTTAAAGCTGCAGCGCAGCTTGGAAATGGTGATGTCCCAGCCTCCCGGCAAAATCTTACCCGTCGATCGCAAACGCTGCTTATGATCTCCTGGCTGCAATTTGCCATCCGGAGGACGAATGGGTCAATTCCAAGCTTTTCCTTGATCCGGAAAAACGCTCCTGGGCTTCAGGAGACACCAGCCTGAGCCCGAAAAATATGCCATGGTGCCAGTTCTGCCCATGGAGCTCGTGGGCACAGCTGTTCAGTCTGCTATGTTCCCACCGGAAGTCCCTTTCTTAACTATTTCTGATTACCTCATTCTTCTTTGGTGCTGAGTAGTTCAATCATTAACAAGGCTTTCTGGTTGCCTCAGTTATCTTTGACTAAGTAGTTCAGTCAATTGCTGGTGGAAATTTCCATCACTAAAATACAATAAATAGGTATAGTATAATTAGATTCAATAAATAGTTTAGAACTAAATTAACAGCTGATAACTAGGTTTTCATGTTACAGCAAAACAGATCTGTAAGGATTTGTCCTCAATAAAACACGGATTTGATGCAAAATCAGTGCATGCATTCAAGTCACACAAGATAATGGAACTGCTGTATTCAGATTTTTTCATAATTGGGTGGTTATTTCCCCACACTATTATAAATAATGTGGGCCTTCCACAACCTGGTGTTCTCCAGATCTATAAGACTACAGTTTCCAGAAATCCTTGACAACATTCTTGAGGAATCTGGGACATGTAATTCAATCTATCTGGACAGCTCCAGATTAAACAGGGCTGATACAAGTTTCCAAAAAGGGAAAAAATTTAAAACATATTGAGTGCATATATCAGGAGACATTCCTAATAGAATGAGAATGAGATCTGCATTTGATTGCCTAGCAGAATAGCTATTTCTAATTTCAATACAGTTGACAATAAAAGTTATAGATGCTTAACACATAACACTGCATATGTGTTGTGTTATATACTTTCTTACTGTGCTACAACAACTGTATTGTAGAATATACTACAGTGATTTGTAGTTTGTATGATGGTTTGTAGAATTCTGTATTATATGACTGTGAATGTGCAAGTATTCCAACCCATCCTGACCAAGGCAAATCATCCTAAACAGTTCAAACAATTACTGGTTATTAGATCACAAACTTCTCTGAACTCCTTTTGCTTAAAACTTCATGCCATCTACAAAAGCTGTAACATTAATGAGATGCTTGTCCAATCCAATTGTTTCAGTGTTTCCAATTATAGCTCATAGTTTCCACTTTGCTTTCAGCAGTAGTTTAACAAATTCTGCTGCCGCTGCTTTATGGAGATAATTCCAGAGGCAACGGGCTAGAAACCAGGAGACTCTGAGTTCTAGTCCCGCCTTAGGCATGAAAGCCGGCTGGGTGACCTTGGGCCAGTCACTCACTCTCAGCCCAACTCACCTCACAAGGTTGTTGTTGTAGGGAAAATAGGAGGAGGAATTCTACAAACCATCATACAAACTACAAATCACTGTAGTATATTCTACAATATAGTTGTTGTAGCACAGTAAGAAAGTATATAACACAACACATATGCAGTGTTATGTGTTAAGCATCTATAACTTTTATTGTCAACTGTATTGAAATTAGAAATAGCTATTCTGCTAGGCAATCAAGAGTCCCCCTTGGGGGAGATGGTGCGGTAATACAAGTTGACATATAAATAAATAAATAAATAAATTCAGTATTTTGCAGCCTACTAGTTTGGAGTATCAGAATTTTGTGCAAGAGTAAGTCTAGTTGACAGTTCATTCTCTGCAGAGTTAGCTGAGTTTAGTCTTTCCTCACAAATCTCTGAAACTCAGATGAGGATAGAAGAAATCTCCTGATCTTTCTACTCTTAGGTTGAAGCTTGCAATGGACCAAAAAAACACAAACCTTTGCCTTCAACAATTTAGAGCTCTGCGCTGAAGCTTGCTATAGCTCTTTATTTGTGACTAGGAAGCACAGAGCCAGAATTAATGCCAAGGTTCATTGAGAGAGAGAGAGCTGGCTTTGTTCATCTCCCCCATCCTCAGTATTTCCAGATTCAGAGAAGACAAGTCCCTTTCTTAACAATAGAAAGGGATTCATATGAGGATGAAATTGTTAAACCCTGTGAGATTTGAAGAAATCTTATTTTAGTGTGTTTTGCTAATAATTGAGCAAGAGAGTAAGACAGGAAGCCCACAGCTGTATTCTATTCAGAAGTTAATCTGCAATTTATTTATTTATTTTCTATTCCACCTTTATTAATTTTATAAATAACTCAAGGCGGTGAACATACCAAATACTCCTTCCTCCTCCTATTTTCCCTACAACAACAACCCTGTGAGGTGAGTTGGGCTGAGAGAGAGTGACTGGCCCAAGGTCACCCAGCCGGCTTTCATGCCTAAGGCGGGACTAGAACTCAGAGTCTCCTGGTTTCTAGCCCGTTGCCTTAACCACCCTCTGATAGAGTCAGTCCTGTGTCTCCCAGGATTATTTATCCTGACCAGCAATGGCTTTCCAAATCTTAGGGATTATTTCCAGTACTTTTGCTGCATAATAGTCAGCATGGGCTCTTTTTATAGCTTTGATGCATATACTGCACCAGTATTCCCACTGCTTCCTTGTTTGCTTCTAGTCTTAGTCTGGAAGGGGATCTACTGAATCAAGGCATACCTGGGAATGAGGTTGCTTGTGAGATAAAGTTTATCCAAATGCTTAAGTTGGAGTGGCTGTAATTTTTTATCAGCTCTTTTATTGGAGCATATCCCAGCATAACAGAAAATAAAATAAATGTAACTTCTTATTGTGCAGCTGGAGATAATAGACTGTGTATTAGATTTTACTTCCAACCATTTTAATAAATTATGAAAAATGTTTAAAAAAAATATCCTGCCTTTGTTAAGAGTGAAGCAGGCTCTTCTAACAGTTTGTTGCAAGATAGATTCTAAATCTTCCTCTTTTTCTTTAAGGCCAAAACAAAAATCCTCTATAATGAAAGAACAGCCAAGTTTTTCAAGTTGTAGATCCTGCTATTATATGAAAGATGTTTTTCTAGCAGTCAAACATACTTCTGCTAACTACTTCAAACTGGACAAATATTTGAAAATTGGGATTTGTAAGAAAGGCAAAGAGAAAAAATATCAACCAGAAGGGTGCTTCAGGAAATATCTGCAAGGATTGCTTTTGTAAAGCTGGATGTTGGATATACAAAAAAACTTTAATAAGAATAAATGAGAAGTGATGGGTAGTTCTAAGACCTTATGAAACTTTTAATTTAAATGTAGATTCATATATTGTGGCATTACTGTACTGATGAGAGCCAGAGTTTGTACCACATCTCTATTACATATCCAAAAATATATATAACTTATGTTGCTTGTCCTCTGTACTGAATATAAAAAACTTGCCTCTCATAGTGGTAGACTGATACATCATGAAATACCCTGATATTAAGGGGATGGCTAAAGAAAGAGTGTTCACAATCGAAGTTAAGCAGTAAATAATCAGCTGCTGTTGTGAGATATACCATTCTAATTTAACTGCTGTTTGATTAGCAGAAGCACATGAAAGTGCTTTATGTACAATATTCTTAGGGATATTTTTGTCTTTACTAAGTGACCTCTGAGCTTTTCCAGGTTCTTGTTCTTTGTGCCACTGTCAAATGTCTCTGACTGCCACTTAGGACTATATGTGTGATAACATCAAAGAATTCATTAATAATATTCCCGTTGTTAGAAAGTTTTTCCATCTTCTCTGGAATGATATAACCATTTGAACCATTTTCGAATTTGTACTAGCCAATTAATAACCAATTAAGACCTTTGAAATTGTTGGATAGCATAGCAAAAAGATGTAGCATTTCTTCTATTTCCTTCATGTATATTTGCCTAAGTAAATGATCTGACTCACAAATGATTGTACTGTCGAAGGCTTTATAATATTTATATATTTTATATTATATATATATATATATATATAGATATAGATATAGATATATAGATATATAGATATATATAGATATAGATATAGATATTATATAATATTTATATATTTAGCTCTATAAATAGAAAACAAACATTGCTAAACATTGCCATTCTACCTGAGCACAGAAAGAGCGCTTCTGTCTGTGCTCCTGCCCTCTGAAGATGCTGGCCACAGATGCTGGCGAAACGTTAGGAACCACAACTTCCAGAACATGGCCACACAGCCCGGAAGACCCACAACAACCTTCACAAATATTTATTTCACTACAATATTTTAAACAGTTTTACAGGTTATTGAATATGTTTCTTTGGCAAAGGCTTGTGAAATTTTCATTGTAAAATTACCATACTTTCAAGCTTATCATTTTGCTTATATCCTAGCTTTGGTCCTTCAGGAACAACTTTCAGAATTCATCTCCTTTTTGGGCTCAACTTGAAAGTTATTATTTGATCAAATCCTGCAAATGTTTGAATTCTTGTTTGTATGGAGAACATACCTGCACTTAGTTTTTATGATCTTAAAATGAGGTTAATACCAATCTTCTCCATCAACCTTCATGTATATTGGACACCTAGGAGAACGTTTAATAATGGATATTTATATAATCTTTCTATTGGAAATAGCACGTGGTATAGGCTTTTTGATGCCATATTTTGGTAATTAACAGATTGTTAATACAACTCTGTATCAATAACTGAATGTTAAAGTTGTATATGTTCTTAGCTATGACTTTAGTATTTGGAATCTATCAAGGCACTTTGGATTTTTGAAGTATAAGTGCTGGCTTAAAAAGAAAAACTTTCAAGCAATTTGGTCAAAGCCTTTGTTTTGTATGTAATTTTTCAGACTTTTTTCTTTTTTCCTTTTCCCTTTTTATTGTCATGATACTTAATTTTGGGGTACCATTACATGCTTGCTTCTTTTGTGTTCTATTAATAATCAGAACTTTGCTTTTTTCAGCAAGTTCTGTAAAACCAGAAGCTAAAATGAGAAGTTTAAACATTCCAAAGGTACATGGAAGTATAGCCTAAACATATTTTTGTTGTTGTTCAGTCGTTCAGTCGTGTCCGACTCTTCGTGACCTCATGGACCATAGCACGCCAGGCCTTCCTGTCCTCCACTGTCTCTCGGAGTTTACTCAAATTCATGTTCATTACATCGGTGATGCTATCTAACCATCTCATCCTCTGCCGTCCCCTTCTCCTTTTGCCCTCAGTCTTTCCCAGCATCAGGGTCTTTTCCAGTGAGTCCTCTCTTCTCATTAGGTGGCCAAAGTATTTGAGCTTCAGCTTCAGCATCTGTCCTTCCAATGAGCAGTCAGGGTTGATTTCCTTTAGGATTGACTGGTTTGACCTCCTTGCAGTCCAAGGGACTCTCAAGAGTCTTCTCCAGCACCACAGCTCGAAAGCATCAATTCTTCGGCGCTCAGCCTTCCTTATGGTCCAACTCTCACAGCCATACATTGCTACTGGAAAAACCATAGCTTTAACTATACGGACCTTTGTCGGCAAGGTGATGTCTCTGCTTTTTAATATGCTGTCTAGGTTTGCCATAGCTTTCCTTCCAAGGAGCAAGCGTCTTTTAATTTCATGGCTGCAGTCACCGTCTGCGGTGATCTTGGAGCCCAAGAAAATAAAATCTGTCACTGCTTCCATTTCTTCCCCTTCTATTTGCCAGGAAGTGATGGGACCAGATGCCATGATCTGGGTTTTTTTAATGTTGAGTTTCAAGCCAGCTTTTGCACTCTCCTCTTTCACCCTCATCAAGAGGCTCTTTAGTTCCTCTTCACTTTCTGCCATTAGGGTGGTATCGTCTGCATATCTGAGGTTGTTGATATTTTTCCCAGCAATCTTAACTCCGGCTTGTGATTCATCCAGCCCGGCATTTCTCATGATGTACTCTGATGCTTAAAAATGCAGATTTTTTAAATTGTGTTTGTTTGGGGTTTTTGGCATAGTTTTCAATAAGACTGAATGTTTGTTTTTATCTCTGCAGTATAGGGAGGCAAATGATTCAGTTCTGCTTGCTGATTGTGAAATTATAGTGTATAAATTATTTAGCTGTGAAGTATTCCAATGTACTTCTGAGCTTTGGAGGAAAAAATGCAGCAGGATACCTTGGAAGCCTGCTGCCAAAAGGAATTGGTTGACTAATTCAAACCAATGCATGAATTCAGTCTCTGATTCACCCCATTGTTTTTTGGCCCATGTTCCCAGGTCAGAATGCTGCAGAGGGGGTAGTAATTTCAACTGCCAGGGTTCCTCTCCTATACTAATAGTAGCTTTTGTTTTGTTCTCTTCTGTAATTCCCAACATCAATGGTGAAGACATAAAGATCAGAGATCCAAGTTATCACCAATATGGTGTTGCCCACTTGTACTAAAGAGTAAAGATGATTGTACTTTATACAGGTAGTCTTCACTTAACGACCACAACTGAGCCTGGATTTTTAGTTGTTAAGTGAGTCCAGACCCGTTTTATGACCTGTTTTACCGTGGTTGTTAAGCGAGTCACAGTGGTCATTAAGTGATTAAAGATCAGGGCTTGTGGTTTCCTTTGGTTGTTAAGTGAACGGCGCGGTTGTTAAGCGACCCAGGAGTTACTTTGCAGTACTGTGGGGGGCAGAGTGTGATAGTCATGTTTTCCACCAAAAGATGACTATGGAAATGCTTCTGTGGCTACAATAGTATTATTTTCAGTTAATATTACTGTTATTTTCAACTAATATTACTGGTTGATTATTAAAAACTTTTTACTGTAAGGTCTTCATTGGAATCTTTGTTTTACAGTACAGTACTAAACAGGTTTAAAGGTGCTGTACAGTACTGTAACTTTTTTTTTCTTGCTGTACTAAACTCTGCAGCTTTTGTTACTGTACAGTACTGTATATAAATCTGATTTTTATTTATTTTTATTCATTTATTTCTCACACTTCTGTACCACCCATCTCGCAAGCGCCTCTGATTTTTATAAAACAACTGTTTTAAAAACAGTAAACCAGCATTCAGTATTGTTAAATATAATTAAAATTAAACAGGCAGAGGATGGAATATGTATGCCACCATACAAATCTCTACTTAAATTAAACAAAATCTGGGAAAACATGCATGCCACCCTCCAAATCTCTACTTAAGTTAAACAAAAACTGGGAAAAAATTAAAAGCAAGCATAAGTCAATACAGTACTTACTTTTCCTGTACAGTAAGGACCACACAAGGCTCCCTTTGCCAGCTTCTAAATCACAGGAAGTAGTGCGGCCACGTGACTGGGCCTGCTGCCTCAGAAATCCAGCATCGTAAGCCTGGAGGACTTCCTGGTACCAAAGGGCGGTCATGTGACCCAAAATGGCCGTCGCTTCTGGGATGGCCGAATCTGGGTCACGCGATTGCGGAGGCCTTGTGAGGGTCATAATTTCAGCCCCAGTCGGAAATCTACTTTTGGGGTACCATCGTAACTTCGAACGGCCTCTAAGCAGCCAGTCGGTAAGTGAAGGCTACCTGTAATTGCATGATGTTTGTGTAACACAGTGTCAGAGCAAAAAGAGACACCACTGCATTATATTAGCTTCTCACCAGCTCAGGGCCTGTTACTTTATAACATCTGAAATCAATAGGTTCTTTTTGGACTAGTTTTTATTGGTTATGTAAAGCAGAGCTTTCCAAACTGTGTGTCGCGACACAGAAGTGTGATGCCACACACAATCTGGTGTGTCGCCACACAACCTGGAAGCGCTGATCATCATCAGCGCTTCCGGGTTTTCCCGCGGCGACACACCAACCGCGGCGCGCAAAAACCCGAAAGCGGCAGCAGCGCTTCCGGGTTTTTGCGCGCTGCTGCAACGGCGGCACTTCCGAGTTTTCCCGCAGCGACACACCAACGGCGGTTGGTGTGTCGCCGCGGGAAAACTTTGGAAAGCCCTGATGTAAAGCAAGGGTATTATCTCTTTCTCCTCTTGGTTTTATCATGTAAATTTTAGTAAAGTTAATATTGTATCCTGAATCTACAAGATAGAAGAGAAATATTTCTAAACACACTTGATTTGGATTCTAAGTTACATTAGTATTTAATTCTGAATTTCTAAAATGTTTTTAAAATGATTTAACTCCTTGTCAATTGTACTCCGGTGATGGTTTAATAAACCAATAGAGAAGTTCTCACAGAAGCTTAGTGCAACAGTAATACATTTATTTGGCAATTGATTCTTCTGTTTATCGTAGCCCTACGTGGATTGTCTTGTGGGAATAGCTACATTCTCCAACTATGTCTGTTAGGAAGTTGCTGAGACAAAAATAATCCAATTGCTTCAAGATGTGGTCACAGCGAAAATGAGCTTTACTGCCTTGGCCTCTGCTTCTGTCCTGAAACAGATTAACCACAGTTGTTCATGGGCTTGCTAATAGGATGGAAGATACTGCACCGTCAGCCAAAACTGAGAAACTCCTTTAACCTTAGTAATTTTAAGAAATTTAAGAGAGCCTTATTTACAGATTAAAGCATTTTCCCCCATTGTAGAGGAGTATGGAGATGGACTTGAAGAAAATATGCCACAACTTTTAGGAAAACATTAACTTAGCCTGGAATGAACTAGGAAGGCATGAGAAAGAAGCTCAAGTTTGCCTCGCCTTGACTCTCTTTGGTATAATACATTTAATAAAATGAATGAATGAATGAATGAGGGAGAGAGGGAAAGAGAAACGCTTTTAGGCTTTCACAATTCTGCTATTATGGCCTATATCGCCTACTGTAGAGTTTTGGTATTTCTTATGGTGTCTGTTTCCTGACTTAGTCTACTTTAAAGGGCTGACACTCAGTCTGATGCTCTTGTCATGCATTGAATTATAATCACTGTTCACCCAGCCCCCACCAGCAAGAACTGAAGATTGCTGGAGATGATGAGGAGTTCTGTTCCAGTACAGCTATTGGACAGAAGTTTTGAGAAGACTGAATTAAGATTTGTAAACCGCCCAGAATCGCTTGGGAGATGGGCGGTGCAGAAATATGAGAAATAAACAAATAAATAAATAAATATTCAGGGATAAAGAGAAACTGATGCAATGAAACAAACTGAATTTGAATCCTAGCAAGGCAAAGTTGTTATTTGTCCAGAAACTGTTTTGGTGGCAACACTGTCACTGGACAGGGTCACATCCCCCTGAAGTAGGCCTGTGATTTAGTGGTTCTCTTGGATTCACAATTTCTAGCTGAATAGCAGGTAGAGGTCATGTCCAGACAGCCTTTTTCAGCTTTGGCTGATACATCAGTTGCAACCCTTTTGGAGTAGGAGGTGCTGGTGCCAGTTACTCATGCTCTCATTACCTTGAGATTGGATTACTGGTAGTCCCACTATACTTGGGACTGCCTTATAGGATAACCTGGAAACTTCAGTTAGTGCAGAACATGGCAGCCTGCATGTTGGCAAGTGAGAGACATAGCAGGGTTACACTATATTGTGGTCACTGTGTTGGTTGCCACTGTCCTTCTGAGTACAATTCTGAATGTTGGTTTTGACCTATGAAGCCATATATGTTTTGGGTCTATATTACCTGTGGGACCTTCTTTTCCAAATGGAGTCTGCCTGCTCTTTTGATCTGCCAGGGAAGTGATGCTTCAAGTCCCTCTCCTCTGGATATAAAAGGTGTGTATGCTCAAAAGTAGACTTTTTCTGTGGTAGCCTGATGTTTTGGAACATTCTACCCCCAAAGTCTGGATGGTCCCCATTTAGTTAATCACTTGTAAAATAAGATGCCCAATTTATGAAAATTATAAACCCCCATCTGCCTATTACAACCATTCTCTCATATGCAAATGATTCTCTCATAGAAAATACAAATTAGACATACATTTCTCTTGCTTCTAGCAAAAAGAGCAAGCAAGAAAAAAAAAACAGGACAAGATGAGGTAAGAGAAGGGGAAGGAAAGAGAAGAACAATGCTGGATGGAAATGGGGGGGAAGAGGAAACAGTGAATGAAAAATAAAAGAGGTATTGTCTAGGGTTTTTTTTTAGAAAAGGTTACAATTCAGGGATGCTACAGCCATTGGCTATAGCGGCTTGTTTTTCTCTGAATAAAAGGACCTCCCCCACCATTCTTAGGCAATTACTAGTTATGCTTAAAGCTGTTAGGTTTATATCATGGGGAAAGCCATGTTATCTTTTAGAAAGTATGTGAGGTGAGAAATTCTGATGTATTGAAAAAGTAGGTTTGTTTTGCTTTT
This sequence comes from Charina bottae, assembly GCA_023362775.1. NCBI lineage: Eukaryota > Metazoa > Chordata > Lepidosauria > Squamata > Charinaidae > Charina > Charina bottae. Next base: position 72,359,526 of record JALMGJ010000001.1, on the reverse strand, counting down.
CTGCAGTAGATAACTACATAGGTGGAATTGCACAGAAAGCAGGGTTCATGAAGATAGCCTGGTGTGGGAGGGTGAGTTTCCCTGATGGACACAGGATGATGTAATGGTCTCAAGGCTAAAGGGCTTTTTGTGTGTGTGCCAAAACCAGATTCAGTGCCACGTAGATACCAAGAAACTTTATGCCTGAGTAAAACACCTGGATGAAAGCATGTCTGCCTTATAGCTGAAAATAGTATATAAAAAGCAGAAATGTTAAGCAACAGAGACAAGGTTGTTGGACATTCCTGGAGTTGTTTCTGTATGGTGTGGACTAGACATACTATGGGTATCAAGGAAGAGATGAAGGCAGAATCTGCATTTGGAGACCCAACAAGATGAAGCAGGACTCTAGGGAGAGAATTTCTGAGCAGATTGGCTGGTGGAAAAGGCTGCAGCTTTTGGAGGACAGACCAGACATCAGTGAGAATAGCTTGACAAAAGGTGGCAGAATACAAGAAGGCCAGGAAAGAGAGTTACTTTTCCCTCTTCCCAATCCTACCCACCCTATGCTTGATCCCAGAGGTACTGAGAGAAGCTATGTGAATCTGGAGGGAGTAAAACAGATAAGAGACTCTAAATTGTCTGTAAAGAACTGTATATGCATAGCTTGTTAAGCCAAGGCCACTTTATCTATTAGAAATACACACAAATTATTTATTTAAAAGTACCACAACAATAAACACTCTGATTCAGAGAAGACTAACGCGTGTTTCTGGAAAGTTGCTGTTTCCCATCCAATGACGGTGCTTTTCAGACATGGCCTTCTTCAAACTGGATGTCTTTATACCAGATGCTGGGTTATTCATTCTTAAGGCTTTTTTTTTTTTCTCTTTAGAAGCTGATGTCATAATGTCACGGTTGTGAAGATCTCAGTTGTGAAGATTAAAGCCATCTGTATTCCTGTCATAGAAATCTTAACTTTTAGGAAATTTACGATTTTTATGACAGGGTTACAGATGGCTTTAATTTTAAAGGGAATATTAATAGAATTCTGATAGGTGGTTTGTTTTGATTAGTTATAAAATCATAGAATAAAGGGATTGGAAGGTACATTGGAGATCATCTGGTCCATCTACTGCAGGAATCTACCACTACAGCATCCCCAAAAGATGGCCATCCAGCCTGTGTTTAAACACCTTAAGAAGTAATGTAATGTTGTTCAGATATGGTCTGCTCTGCACAAATTTCTGACTCCCAAGTAACCATTTTCTTTCAAGAAGCCTGACTTTAAAGCCTTGAACTTTTTTTGATTCTGTGTTTCTCTGCCTCTTGGCAGAAGTTATGTGTTTGGATTGTGGGCTCACAAAAAATAGGAGATAGAGATCTGCCCCTGAATTCCTGAATAAATCTGAGATTTCAGGCAAGCAACCTTACCAAGGCTCCACATAGCTTTCTTTTCCTCATCTTTTCAAAAAGATTCATGTTCAGAGGTCATGATAGGGCTGATATTGATTGACTGATTATGTGCCATCAAGTCAGTGTCAACTCTTAGCAACTTCATAAATTTTCTCCATGACAATATATGAATGTAATAAATGAGCTATGTAATAAATTGGGATTCATTTGTTCTGCATCTTATTTACAAAGAAATCTCTTAGTATAGATTAAAGTTATATCTAATTGCTTTTACCAGCACATTATGCAAAACAAAGCCAGTCTTTATTATGGTAATGTGATGATAATAGTCATAACAAACTGGAACATTTCCAGAGGAGAACCATCAACATAAGGGACCTAGAAGGAAATACTTAAGAAGAAATCTTGGAAGTGCTGGGTATGTTTAACCTAGAGAAGAAAAGACTGTTCGGGAGACATGATAGCTGTCTTCAAGTATCTGAACATCAGCTATCAATAGAAAGCAGGGGAAGAACTGATTCAGAAGACAGAGCAAGAATCAATGGGTTTAATGACAACAAAACAGATTTTGATTGGACATTAGGAAAAATTTCCTAACTTTAAGAGATGCTCAGGAGGGAGGTTATGCAAGTAAGGTGACTGAGGACAAATGGTTATGGATACCCAACCTACTTCAATATAACAGCATCCTGTATCAGCTGCCAGTTTGACATCCTATAAAATGTAAATTTAAATTTATAAACCAAGTACAAGAAAATAAACCAAACAATAAAATATCAAGACAGCATTAAAATTGATGACAAAAATGCAGTTTTAAAGCATGACAATGCAAAAAAAAAGTACTTGTCAATTGCTGAAATGAGTAAGTATAGAGAAGGCCAAGGAGAATGACAGAGACATTGGAAATTAAGTCTTATGAGCAAAGACTGAGGTGATTGTGTATAGCAGTGCTTTCCAAACTGCCGCCACTGGCGGCACACCAGCGGCGGTGCGGGGGCGCGCGCGGCAGGGGGCAGCGCGGGGGCATGCACGTCCCCGCTGCCGCTTCCAGGTTGTTTCGCGACACACTAAACTGTGTTGCAACACACTAAAGTGTCGCGACACACAGTTTGGAAAGCTATGGTGTATAGACTGTAAAGACTGGCTCTCTATTCTCCTAGAGTGCAGGGTATAGAAAAATGGTCTTAAGTTACTGGAAATGTTAGGAAAAACTTTAACAATAAGCAGTTCAGCAATGAAACCAATTACCAAGAGTGATAGTTGATACTCTTTCACTGAACATTTTCAAACACATGCTGTTGGAGATGCTTTAATTTAATTTTAAATCCTTGCATTGAGCAGGGTATTAAGGAACTCTTTAAATTAAGCATAATTCCTGAGCTACAAATACTCTCTTCGATTAGTATCATAATTCCCCTTCCAACTCGATTCTGTGGGAGCAGAGCGCTCTCACATTGGTAAGAAGAGAGTTCCACGCAGTGCTGCTTCTGCAAAGCCCCATCTTGAGTCACAGCAATCTTGCCTCTCCAGTGAAACATACAACAGTGCTGTTTGTGCCATGTAGGAGGTGGATGTTTATTGGGGTGAGGTGTGCTGTCTAGAGCTGCTGGAGGCACGGAGTGTGTGGGTAGAAGTACTCCAAGAACCCAGTTATCCCGTGTGTGTGTGTGTGTGTGTGCGCGTGTGCGTGCATATTTCTGGTTTGTTATATGGTTGGAACTGTCTAATCCAGGGATGGGCCAGTATGAGTTGGGGAAAGAGAGGATCTCTGGGGATTTGGGGGCAGGCCAGAACATTTCTGGGATGACAGGTAGGGGGAGGTATGGCAGGAGACGGGGGGGTGGGCCATGGGCCTGTCCTAGGTCATTGAGGGCCCAATGCATGACGGTGGTCTGGTTTACTTGTCGGAGCAGTGGTGACGTGATCTGGAATTGGGGGATACTTCTATTACTCCCCTGTCATAGTCAGATCACTCTCTGGTAGTTCTGAGGTTCTCTGATGCTGTCCCCTGCAGCAGAGAGGCTGGACCTATTCAATCAGTCTGCCCCAGGTGACTAAAGGATGGTATTGGGTTCCAGAGAGAGTTTGGGGTTCTTCCTGATGGTCTGCTGCACAGCCTGCCTCAAGTCCTGGTCACTGCAATTTGGGGGTCCTCTTGGACTTACTCTTCTGTTCTTAGGAGAAAAAGGAAAGCAATCTCTACTAAAAGGAGAATTTCAGGATTGCTTGGGGCAGGAATGGCCAAGGCTTCCCATCCTTTCCAGTAGCCACACTTAATATCACAGTCTTCCCACAGTAGGAAAGCAGGTCATTGGGATTGGAGGGCAATGTATTTTTTAAAGTGATCCTAGGGATAAAAGCAAAATAATTGTCCATTTTTTAAAAGTTGTCTTATAACTTAGCTTAGTTGAATATAAAGGTAGAATTTCAGTTACACAATTTCCCAAATCTGCATGTCTGCCTATGGTGCTTTTCACAAAAAACACCGGAGAATTGCCACTTTAAAATATTATAATATATGTAACATTAATTGTAGTGATTTGAGTATCCTTCATTGTTAAGCCTGGTTTGTTTTAATAGACAGCAGCATCTCAATACAAGTGTGCATTGTTACAAACATTGCAGCAGTGGGCTTAAATTTCCTGGACCTTCAAACCCAGTGTTAAAATCTGGTACTTCTCAATACATACTGAGGCTGTGCAATTCTTTGAAAAGTGCTTCAGGGTGTTCATGTAGGATTTGCTGCACCTCATTGAAGCAGCTACCTCTGCAGCTGTAGCTCAGTCCTGGGAAAAGATACGTCTGGTTTAAAGAGTTGCAGGCAGATTCTCTGTGTAGACCCCCACATTCTTGAAATACTCTTTCACCTTTGAATCTGAAGTGCTGCATAGCCGTAATACATTTTTTACAGCATGTTTTGCAAACTGCATCAAGGAAAGTGAGCCCATGACCTAAAGAACTGCATACAACAGGCCATGTTTTATTTCAGAGATGGGTTGAGAAAGAAAAATGTTTTTAGTAGAGGTTTGCACACTTCATTGCTTATGTAAGCAGTATGAACACAGGTAAGGTCCTGTTACACTGAACTGGCTATAATTTGTGGTAAGGCAGGAAATAAGTATTTGTAACCATGTTTTCCTGGCTTCCAAAAGCAGAGAAAAGGTTTGTTCTGTTCAGATAAAACTTGTCCGTGCAAGATCTAATGCATTTGCTAGCAGTCTTTCTGCATGACCCTTTTCTGCTGCTTCGTCCTCCACCCACCCTGGCTCCAGGCAATACCCTGAAATCATTTACAAAGCTACTTTGATGAGCCTGAAAAAACACTTTGCTGCCTAATGAGATTTAGGGTTATGTAGCTTGTGCCTATCCTAGTTTATTAAGCCAGAATTTGATCATCTAAATACAATCCACTGTCTTTGAAAATCCTTTTGGTTACAGTGTAATATGTTTCCTGACCATCTAGTTTGTTTTCCTGCAAAATATCATGGGATTTTAAAATTTTGCTATAGGCCAGTGGTTTTCCAACTTAAGTGGAAAACTCTTCGCATATTACCTCACCTAGCAAGGAAACATTCTTTGATGAAAAATCAGGTTAGGAAGGTAAAGGTCAGAACTGTAAAGTCTTGGTTTTGCTTGAAGTGGGAAGAGTGTCCCAGCATCTTTTCTGCAGACTTGGAAAACTTCTACTTCTGATTTTCTCATTAAGAAATCTCCAAGAAACTTTTGAGGAATTCTTACGTTCTCCGAACATAATTTCAGTACTCCTACAGTAAAAAATACCCTTCAATCCAATCACTGCTGTTTCTTGTAAGATTAAAGTTAGATATTTGATTCTATGATGTTCTACTATCCAGAAAAAGACCCATGAAAGCGTGCAAATTTTTCTTTCAAATTTCATATTTACAAATCTAGTTCATGATTCCATTTGAAGTTAATTTAAACTTATGTTTTATTTCCTCTTTTGAGATTGAATATGTATGTAGGACTTCCTTGGTAACTTTCTTTGAATGCAAAAACAAAAACATGATCACAGCATTTTAAAATTTAAATCACATATAAAATAGTTTGTTGCCCTGAAAATCTAGTAAAGGAATATTTATTTCAAAATTTGGGCTTCCTTTTAAGAAATGATACATTCATTAAAAGGAGCCGAAAAGGTACAGTTTGGAGCAAATACAATTCCTTGATGAAGCAGGGAGCTTATTTATTAAATTATTCTAATATAATATATAAATATGTCATATACAAGAGAAGGCATAAACAAATTACAAGAATCTTTGGAGGTTAAATAGGCTCAGATACTCAGTACATCAGAGCTTTCCAAACTGTGTGTCGGGACACATTAGAGCAGAGCTTTCCAAACTTTTCATGTTGGTGACACACTTTTTAGACATGCATCATTTCATGACACACTCTTACAGCAGGGCACAAGGCAGGCACTAGGACCTGCGCGGAATCACAGCAGGTTTGGAGGCAGCAAGGCACAGAGCAGGCACTAGGACCTGCGTGGAATCCTGGCAGGGCTCGGAGGCAGCAGCAGTCACGACACACCCAGACACTGCAGCCGACACACTAACGTGTCCCGACACACAGTTTGGAAAGCTCTGCATTAGTGTGTCGGCTGCAGTGTCTGGGTGTATCGCGGCTGCTGCTGCCTCCGAGCCCTGCCAGGATTCCACACAGGTCCTAGTGCCTGCCTTGTGCCTTGCTTCCTCCAAACCTGCTGTGATTCCACATAGGTCCTAGAGCCTGCCTTGTGCCCTGCTGTAAGAGTGTGTCGCGAAATGATGCATGTCTAAAAAGTGTGTCACCAACATGAAAAGTTTGGAAAGCTCTGCAGTACATCATAGCTTTCCAAACTGTGTGTTGCGACACATTAGTGCATTGCTTTCCAAACTCCCGCCATTGGCAACACACCAACGGCGGTGGCGCGGTGGCGGCAGCGTGCACGGCGGGGGCAGCCTCGTGTTTTGTGCTAAAACCTGGAAGTGCTGATGGCGCACTGCGCACGCTGCTGGCGCACACGCCGCTGCAGGGGCGGCAGCGACGCGCCATCAGCACTTCCGGGTTTTGTCGCGACACACAGTTTGGAAAGCTATGCATTAGTGTGTCGCGACAAAACCCGGAAGTGCTGATGGTGTGTCACCGCCGCCCCTGCAGTGGCGTGCACAGCAATGACGGTGGTGTGCGTGCCGGTGGCAGTGGCGCGCCATCAGCGTTTCCGGGTTTTAGCACAAAACACAAGGCCGCCGCCACCACCATGCACGCCGCCGCACACGCTGCCGCCGTTGGTGTGTCGCCAACAGCGGGACTTTGGAAAGCACTGCAGTACATCCTGGTAATGTGCAAAGCAACATTTATTGCAGTGACACTGGCTGTTTTATCACCCATTATTTTAAATCTTTTTATTATATTAGATGGCAAACATTTGTTGCATTAAAATTAGTATAGAAATTGATATGCTGCACTGCTTTTTTCACATGTGTATCTTAATATAGGAACATGTGTTTCCCTTTGCTGCATAGCCTTGAGATACTTAGGCAGCCTTTGTTGTTCAGGCAGCAGCTGCTATGAATTGATGGATAAACAGGGCATCATTGTAAGTCATTATTATGGGTGAACAACAGTTGATGATGGAAACTGCCTGTGGCATTCTTCTGCAACCACTATAAGAAAATAAGATATGTCTATAGGTTGTGAAAAATTAAATATAAGAAACATTGACTAACAGTCTGGGATTTTGAGTTTGTATAAGGTGATTTGGCATGTGGTTGGAATCATTCATTGCCCTGGATAGTTCTTGCTAAAGGATTTTTTGCCAGAATTGTTTGGGGTACCATATCTGTTCCAGTGTTCTAAATGTAATGCAGTATAATGAAGTTCATATGGGTGGGGCTGATAAAGTCTTCTCTCAGGCAAGAGTTTGTGTTAGATAACTTTCTCCAGTCTTACGTCCTTTAGTTGCGTTGGCTAAACTGAAAATTCTGGAAGCTATATTCCAATACATCTGGTGGAGTCAAGATTGCACAAGGCTGCATTAGACCCCTCAAATAATTAAGTCTTATTTAAAAAAAATACTGAGTGAAATACTATGCATATTTACTTTGGAAGTAAACCCTACTTACTCCACTGAAACTTACTTCTGAGTAAATACAAAAGGATTACAGACAAAAAAATCAAGTATACTTGTCATTCTGATCTAATTCTGAAAAAATTCTGAGTCAAGTCTTACATATTCCAGGTTTTACAAGAATTAAAGTCTTTCATCATATTACAAAGTTACCTTATTTTTTTCAACCTTTTTGGTGGTAAATATATAATTCAGTTGTCCATTTGAAGATAAACTAGAAAACATGATAATGGAAAGACTGTGTGATACTGATGGGCTTGTTATTTTTCCCTTTATTGAGCATGCATCAAGGCACTTTGTATACATACAGTAAATATTTGATTTGTGTCTACTTGGCCAATTAGTGTAAGCAGGTTGTCTGGGATCATTGTGATGTCTGAACCTCTCTCAAGAAAGGAATGAAATTGCCATCCTCAGTAGGAAAGTATTAGAATACGTAATTTAATGTTACCTTGCAAAGTTGAATGAACATCACTTTTCATGAGTTTTCCAGGAAAAAAACATCCCTTTCATATGTTCAGAGATTCTTACAGAACTCTATTAATTGTTAACAGTTAAGGCAGTAAGTCTAATCAGTTGTACATCTGTATTTTTAATTCTTTGCTACCCACTATCAGGAAAGGTTGCAGTTCCTGAAATGAGATATCCATATTAATAAATTAGGCCTGAAAATAGGATAACTCCTTTCAACCCCACCCTGCTGGTGTTTCGAAGGGCCTTGAAGACCTGGCCCTTCTCCGAAGCCTTTGGTGAGGGTGAGTGAAGCCCTCTTTTGGATTGTGTGTGTGTGTTTCTTTTCCTTCCCATCCAGTGTTTGGTCATCCTTGCCATCTTTACTCTTCATTTTGTCTATTGTTGTACTTAATTTTCTTGTTTTTAATGTTTTATTTGTAACTGCCCAGGGTCGTTGGGAGGAGTCAGCATATAAATTTAATGTTAAATAAATAAATCCAACAGTTAATCTGAATTTTTCATTTCCCTTCTCTAGATAATAACGTATCCACGGTTGTCAAATTTTCAGATTTCTACACATTCACTATATAGATGAATGATGAGTCCACCTAGGAAAGTAACCTTTGGTATGTCTATATTCCATTAATTAATAGCAGGAGTTCCTTTTAGATTAGTACATGTTAGCTGACTGGAGTAAAATCTGGTTTTCTACTGTTTCAAAACTGAAGGCTGTGACTACCATTACAGGAAACATTTCTCATTCTGCCTCAGCTATATAGAGATGTGAAGCATCTGGTGAGTGTCTTACTATTTAGGTTTCATTTCTCTATTTATGGTCCCCAGTCATTTTGACCCTATACAAAATGTAGTGGAATATATTACTTACATATAATATTACATATAATATAATATATGAAGTCATCAGTATTAACAAATCTTTTGTAGGCATAAAACCCACTTATCTATTTTGTGAATAGACATATCAGAACTAAATAAATTAAGTGTCCGTATTGAGACAAATAATCTGGTAGAACTTACTCTAGGAAACTTTGGCAAAATGTACACAAGCAAAATTATTCAGTTAACCTCTACTGCCTCGTTTTTCATCTCTTTGGAGTAATATTTTGATCCTTCATTCCAGGAGGTATAAACAAAATGTAAAATCTCCTTTTGAATGTAGTTCAGATGGAATGAAGCATTTTTAAACTCAGATGTTCCTGGGGAAAAGGAGGATAAACTGTACATTGGAAAAATTTATACTGCAATTTGCAGAAATATGGTCACTTCATAAAGTAATTAGTTACACAGTGGTAAATATTTTTACTATCCAGCAGAGGCAAGCTAATGGAGGGGAATCAGACAGGAAGACAAATAGTACAAAACATTAATTGTAGAATTTGTAACTTTAGTGGCAGCAAAAATACTGGTGAAGGGAATTCAGTAAAATACATAAAGTGAAGTAAAAGACCAGAACAATTAAACTTAGGCCCACCTTCCACTTTGAAATGTCTCAAGCAGAGTAAATGGAAGTAGAAACATAGTTTTCATTCATGACAATGACTTTCAGATAAGTAATAAAGAAATGTGATTTTTGCAAACATGTCTGTCAGCATAAAAGAAGATATTTGTATACATACACCAAGCACATTTTTAGATTTGAGATTGGTTGATTGATGTTTATATTTTGCCCATCAAATAAAAGCCATAACAACAGGTTAAAACAATATAGAAGCATATATATTAAGAATTGATGGCAGTGCAATTATCTTCAGTCCTACTGATACTAAGATGCTGAGAACTGGCAATGAACATTGTAGCCACCCAAAGTCATGATAGATTGGGGCAGCCTTTAAATTCCATAAATCCCATTAATACATACTGAACCAATCAGTGCTCCCACCAGCCAACAAATAGGAGATTGTGAAAATTACCATGCTATCACTGCCTGTGCTATAGCTATAGCAACTTCTGGAGTAAAAAAGTATGTTGCCCTGGCTTCATACAGAAAGGGGGAAAAATAAATTGCCAGCCTCCCTCCCCCATATTCTCAGTATATACTGGGTGCATTTAGCTGTCTTATAAAGAACCTGAGTTGTAGGTATGAATTAAAAGACAAGCTGTCTGACTGTCAAGACATTTTTCTTCCTTCATCTGCCGCCTTATTTAAAGCTATAATAATGGCATGACACCTTAGTTTTGCAGCCAGGTGCTTTTCCCAGTGGTAGCAACCATGGCTGTAGGCTTCAGTGCAGAGTCTTTGTATAAAGTCAGGAGGGCAATGCCTTGCTGGAGCCCAAAGGCAGGGCAAGGAAAGAGTTTGGAGTTTAAATGGCAAAAGGGAGAGTGAGGTAAGAGTCCCACAAATGCTCCAGGATTGCCGATTGTGAAAGAGAAGTTATGCCATTTGAGCTGTACCACAGCTGAACCAGAAGAAAATTTGGCTCAGCTTCCCAAGGTAGACCACTTTATGGGAGCACAAGAGATGTGGTGCTGATCTGGATTGGCACAAATGTGATACTGGAGAGACTCTATTTGAAAATGCCGTGGTTATCAAATGATTGATACATTGAACTATCCGTGTCTTGGGGAGAAAGAGGCACATGCACATCAGATGCATATATCCACTTTGAAATGAAGAGTGGGTCTGAAGAAATCAGACAGCTGCAAGATAGAAGACTCTGACTGCTTGTCAGTTTCCAGAATGAAAGTGGAGAGGAGGAAAATAGTTAATTGCTGATCTTCACCAGCTGTTATGAGGATCTGCATACTCAGCATTTGTGGCTCTGACAGAATACATTAAATTGCTTTCACACACTTCCCCTCTTCTCAGTGTTTAGAATTTCAGAGCCTTTAGTATTCACAGATGAGCTTGCTAACAGCAAACAGAACCATTTGCTATAACAAGCCATGGAACATTAGCAGTAGTGCATGATTCCTAGATGTTATATTTTCCTCTTTAAAAATGGTGAATGCTTTAGTATATGCCTCTTAGCATCTGTCTACTATCTGACTGATCTTGAAATTCCAAGCTGCTTTGACCCTGTTCCACATGAATGCTCATTCCTGGGGACTGAATTAGATGAAGAGCCACAACTGTTGAATTGCCCTTTGTTTCCCTTTCTACAGCCAGTGTGTAATCTGAGGAGTATAAAAAAGTTCAGTTATTTGTAGATTCTGGCTCGGGAGTACTAGTAATGAAATCTTCTAAGCAGGAAGCTAGTCCACCCTAGCTAGATGCATCCTGAAACAATTTCCATGTAGGGTTGAGAGTAAGCATGTGGTTTCAGTATTAGTCACATGATCCAGTTGATCTCTTTGTCAGCAGCCTGACCAAGAAGTTGCACCTAGGATGTTCATTCAGGTGCAAGTTATGCAACCTCTGTTTCCTGCCATTCATTGTCATTGATCTTTTTTCTGTCTCTCTTCCAGCTGCAGTCACTCATTAATACAACTGGAAACATGCCCAGATCTGTTCTGCTGACAAATGCCCTATATGCCAGGGGAGTAGCTAATGCGATTAAGAAATTTTAATTGGTTCACTGAGATATGATTGATGGTAGCTTATCGCTGAGTTACTTGACAGTAACTCAATACATGACATGGATAATTATCCAGCTTTCAGGTCAGGAATGGATCTGTGTTGCATAAGAATAGAAACTTTTATTTTCATTTATAATGTAAGAGAGCTGGCCTTCTATAAGGTGTTGAAAACCTGGCTCTTCCATCAGACCTCGGGCCAGGGCATTGGATGAGCCCATTCTGTAAGGGCTAAGAGCAATTGTAGTTGGCTTCATATGTGCTTGTTTTTCTTTTTTCTTTGTGTTTTCTTTTTTTTAATTAGTTTTTAATCTGATGCTCCCTCCTCCCCCTAAATGGCAACTGCAAGTTGGGCAGAGATACAGATTGGTTAAATAAATTAATTTATGGGTGTTCTGTAAATAAGAATAAGAAGATACTGAAATTCCCCCAGACTTAATTCCTAATACATGCAGAGACTCAAACTATTGTTAGTTTCCAAAGGCAGTTTTGGCTTAAAAGCTGGCAACATACCATTTTTCTGGTACTTACTAACTATCTGATTAAAAATGGATTTTGATCCTTTAAATTTTGGAAATTTTGATCCATGGTTAAAAAAAAAAGCAATCACCAGTCCACCCCCTGTCCTTTTCTCCATGCTTGCACTTTGAAACATGTAAGAATTATGCTTTTTCTAACTTATCTCCCTCTTCATGTGCTCTATTGTCTGTGGAGGCTACAACTTAATTCCATCTCATCTTCTGCAGATTGAGTGCATGGAGGGGTAGGCAGGGGTTACAGGTGACTACTATCAAGGCTGTTTTATCAGTCCCAAGAAGGCAGACATGCTTATAGTATTTGTGGTGCAAAAGCCTCAGAATCGTGTGTGGCATCTTAAAGACTAAGGTGTATATTGTTCACAAGCACTTATATAGTAAGTATGTTTGCTAGTCTTTAAGGTGCCTCAAGACTCTGAGGTTTTTGGATCCAAAACTAACATGGCTATCCTTTAGAAATTGTTAACATAGTTTGGATAGCACATATATGACCCCTGCCCCCCTCCCCAACTAATACACACTTTGCAGAACATATAGCAGGGCAGAATTTGACCTTACTGGCATGAGGAAAGAACAAAATAAACCTCAGCCAAAGAAGCTGGGGTAGCCAATACTTTATAAAGCTAAGAAATACAGAGTAGAGCTATAATTTAAGAAGGATGGTTCAGGTTTGAAAGACAATGTTTAAGGGTGTATTCTTAACTATATTCTGGGTGAATATAACTAATGTGGGCATCCAAGCTGGCTGAGATACCAGCTTCTAAGTAAAAAGAGAAATTTCCATTAATCTGTTGTTTCCCAAGAAAGCAGTTCTAGGCAAAAATAGATGGTATCCTTTTAGTGATCCCAAATGTTTAATCAGATGATCTTATTTGTCTGGGGTTGTATAGTGCTAATGATACGGAGAAGAATACAGAGAAAATCTTTAACTCTTACTTTCTCAAAAATGTATGTGGTTTTTTAATGCAACAGAGAAACACAAAACTATTACTATACTCACACCTGGTTTATATCAGTTTCTTGACTACTAGTTATCTTTCTTCAAAGAGTATTTTACATGTACAAAAATATCACCCCTTCACTCTTTTTTGTAACCATCTTCTAACATTAAACAGAGTAGATCATGTAGGTAGACACAAAATATTTTTGTTAGTAGGAACAAACCTTTTGAAACTTGCAGAATTAACAGTTTGAAGAGCCAGGTGGTTATTCTTGAGAGCATTTTGGCTACTTTAGAAAAGTGCTGTGAGTTTACAACTTGCAGATCTAGTCTCTCCTGTGGCTCTGAAATCCATTTACAAATCTAAGATCCACTTTAATGCAATAAAGATAACCTCTTTTACCTTTATTTAAGGTTCATTAATACAACAAATGCATCATCATTATTTAATTTATGCAAAATAATCCTAAAGCCTTTGGTAAGATTTATACAATATCTCAGGGATTCAGATACTTTAATGATATTGGGAAATCATGTAACTGTGACTGTGCTTTCCTTTTCTCCTACTCCCCCACACTTTGGAATACTCACCCGGGCACTGGGATAATTAACAAGAAGGGAATTAATGTTTGCATTTACATTCATTGGAGAGGAAGGGATAACAAGAGAGTAAGCAGGCCCACAATGGGAAATACACATTGAAAGCAATGTGCTGGCGCCGGCAACCACAAGCATGCTACGCAAACAGCCCGGTGTATTCCTCATTGTGTGCCTGCTTACTCTCTTGTAATCCCTCCTCTCTGCGAGGGGGGGAAGAAAGAAAAACAACAGGTCAGGCACAGGTCAACGCATACTGACTGTGATGGCAATCATGTGACTGAGGGAAGGGTGCCGTGAAGATCGTAAATGCGGGTATTGGTCCCAATGCGGGCATTGGTCCTAAAGTTATTTTTTCAGCACTGTTGTAACTGAACAGTCGCTGAACGAGGCAGTCAGTAAGCGAGGACTACTTGTACTGCCATTGTATGGTGACTGGGTTTAGGGCTCTGCAATGATACAACTTCCTTGCACTGCTTATTTACTACCTTGCTTTACCTTTTGAAAACTTTATTTCTGTTAGCCCTAGAGATAGAGTCGTTCCTCTGCTGCATCATTCAAACAAGAGGGAACTCTCTGAATCTTTCAACAAGCAAAACAAGCAAATACAAGCCAAAGTTGCCATTCTCCTGCTTTCCAGCTCTTCCAACAATGTCTGTTCTTTTTCATAGACTTATTTAAATGATGGAAGCCTGTGTAGGTCTTCTCTTTAACAGTGCTGCTGCACACATATCCTCTTAATTTCTAAATTTTAAATCTTGTATCTGTTTTGCATTCTGCTTTTGGTGTTGGCATGTGAAAAGATGCTTGGCAAAATTTCTCCCCAAACACATAACATCCTGTCTTGAGCACACTGAAGTTTTAACTTCTAAAAATATGTTTTTCGTAAAATAATTAGCACTGTAATGAATGCATACTATATTGATCAAATCAGACAGCTTCAAACTTGCATTTTCCAGATGAGCATCCCAGTGAGCATATATATTAAATTTGTATATGTGAGTGAACATAAACACATTTGATTTATTTATTTGTAAGCATTATGTGTGTATATATATATCCGTGTATGTATATGGTCATGGAGGTAAGTAGTACATTAAAATAAGTATACATTTGTCAAACCTGCTACATTGGATTCCAAATAATTTAGGACATCAGACTTCTTTTATTTAGAATTTTCTGGAACACCCCGTTGTTGAGTAAAAGACAAATCTGTTTCCTCCCTTTTGCAAACCACTTGCAAAAGGGAGGAAATGCAGTTGTCTTTTACTGTGTAAGACAGAGCTTTCCAAACTGTGTGTCGGGACACGTTAGTGTGTCGGCTGCAGTGTCTGGGTGTGTCGTGACTACTGCTGCCTCCGAGCCCTGCCAGGATTCTGCGCAGGTCCTAGTGCCTGCCTTGTGCCTTGCTGCCTCCAAACCTGCTGTGATTCTGCGGAGTTCCTAGTGCCTGCCTTGTGCCCTGCTGTAAGAGTGTGTCGCAAAATGATGCCCTGCTGTAAGAGTGTGTTGCGAAATGATGCATGTCTAAAAAGTATGTCACCAACATGAAAAGTTTGGAAAGCTCTGGTGTAAGATTATCTGAATAAGCCTTTGGATTCTCTTTGTGTATGTCAGATATGACAAGTGGAGATGCTAGGCTATAAATTTGTAATCTACCAAGCATAAGAAAATGATCAACAACCCAGCTATGGTGCCTTAGCCTTACAACTTAAGCTGCAAATGTACAAGTTAGAATAGAATGTATGAATGTCATGCTATAGCAATTTATTGTACATCATCCTAGGAAGTTAATGTGCATACCCTGTATTGCAGAAGATTATCCTTCACAGTATCCTTCTGGATTGCTGTGGGATTGGGAGTTGGGTGTACTGTGCTACAGTGGTTCTCCTTTCTCAATGGCCAGTTCCAGTCAGTGAGGGGCCAACGACGCAACTTCTGCCCCTCCTGTTTAATATCTAAATGAAACCGCTGGGTGAGGTCATTCGTTGGTTCAGGGTCCAGTATCATCAATGTGCAAATCATACCCAGTTGTACTTCTAGACCCCAGGCCGGCTAACTGATGCCATCAGTGTCCTGTACCAGTGCCTGGAGGCTATGTGGGCCTGGATGGAAGGAACAGACTCAGGTTCAATCTTGCCAAAGTGGCTATGGGTGGCTGAGTGGCTATGGGTTTTTAGGCCCCCTGGATCTGGTGACTTAGATGCGGTTGCACTTCCCAGTCTGGATATCCTCCTAGACTCACTGTTCTTGCTCAAAGAGCAGGTGGCAGCTGTGGCCATGAGGGCCTTTGCATAGCTTCATTTGGTGTGCCAGTTGCACACATTCCTGGATCAGGTGGTCTTCCAGACAATCAATGATGCCCTAGTCACCTCATTGTTGGATTGTTACAGTATGTTGTATGTGGATCTGTCCTTGAAGACCACTCAGAAGCTACTACTGGTCCAGAACACAGTGGTACAGGCAGTGTTGGGCATGCCTTATTATGCCACGTAATACCAGTGCTCCGCGAGCTACAGTGGTTGCCAGTAAACTCCCAGGTACAATTTAAGGTGCTGGCTATCATCTATAAAGCCCTTCATGGCATAGGATCAGGTTATTTGAAAGACAATCTATCTCCCATGGTCTCTGCCTGTCCAGTAAGATTAGGCAGAGTTGGTGTGCTTCAGATTCCCTCAAACAATGTCATCTATCTCTGTCGCAACACCTGCCCTCTGGAATGATATCCACTTTGACAAAGTTTCAGAAGTCTTTAAGAACGTGGCTATACTCCCAGGCCTTGGGGTAGGGTGTTTGTGGAACCCTGATTGGTTGGCTGATGTGTGCTTCATCCAGATACTTAGATTCTTTTTATTGTTTTTCTGTTTTAAGTGTAACCCACCCAGAGTTGTTCTGAAGCTGAGCACGTTCTAAATAAATAAATAAAGCTTTGTATTAAATTAGTTCCTTTTCTGAGCTTCAGTTTTGTTTATAAGTTCTAGCTCCATGTCTTTTTTTTTATAAGCCAGTCCTCCACCTAACTACTAGGAAAGTTATCCAATCATCTAAATATATTTTGAGTGTCCAGAAAGTGCCGATGACTAGACTGAACACTGTTGGGAGTTTTCATTTGACTCTTTAACAGATTAGCATAATTTTCAAAACAATAGCATAACATTTTCAAAAGAACTTTGCATTTCAAGGCAAGAAAAGCTTATTGGTGATGAGCATTACAATTCTTTTTTTTATAGAAACTTTATTAAATTTCAAAATACAAATAAAATATATAAATATAGAAAAAGATTAAAGAAAGAAGAAACAATGAAACAAACTTAAAAGTGCAGAAATAAAAAGAAAGAAATATAGAGAAAGGAGTGGCTTCCGACCTCCTTTAGTACAGATACAAATAAAAATTACATTAACCTCTTACTCTACTACGTTAACTATAGTACACATTATTTCTATATTCTTATAAAATCCTAATCGTCAAATCCAAAAATCAAAACTTCGGTTTCAAGCAAAAAGTCCAAAAGCGGTTTCCAAGTAGAAACAAAGCCAGACAAATAATTTTCTTTAATCAATGTAGTCAGTTTCGCCATCTCTGCCAATTCCATTAATTTCACCATCCATTCTTCCATTGTAGGAATTTGTAAGTCTTTCCACCTTTGTGCATGCAAAAGTCTTGCTGCTGTTATCATATATAAAAACAAAGTCCCAAATTTTCTTTCAAACTTGCAATTCTTGAGTGCTATCTCACCCATTGTCTATGGGAAACCAAAAATTCTGAGTCCCATAAGCATCTTCTAACTGCTCTGTGTTTGGTTTAACAGAGAGGAAGAAGGCTTGGGTAACTTTGTAGAAGCAGAACTACAATATAATTACATTTTTTAAATAATTCCTATAAGCCTGTTGACGTCTTGGCCCAGTGTCTGGATGCTGTTTGGGTCTGAATGGGGATGAATAGTTTTTCACTTTTTTGTGGATTTTGTAAGCCGTCCAGAGTCTTCTGGAGTGGGTAGCCTTATTAAATTGAATAAATTACAATTTTATTTATTTATTTATTTAATCCTAAGGATTAAAATTTGGTATTTTATTATTATTGCTGGGATTATTGTTGGGATTCTGATAACCATAAAGGGCTGATTTAATACATCTTAAGATATGTGTATCTTAATACATCTTAAGATAAGGGCGTGGTGGCTCAGCGGGTAAGACGCCAGGCTTGTCGATTGGAAGATTGCAAGTTCGGAGGTTCGAATCCCTAGTCCCGCATGACGGAGTGAGCTCCCGCACTAGCCCCAGCTCTTGCCAACCTAGCAATTCGAAAGCATGCAAATGCAAGTAGATGAATAGGTACCACTTCGGTGGGAAGGTAGCAGCATTCTGCTTGTGTCATGCCGGCCACATGACCGTGGAATCATCTTCGTACAACGCTGGCTCTTTGGCTAACAAACGGAGATGAGCACCAGCCCCTAGAGTTGGACACGACAGCACAAATGTGCGGGGGAACCTTTACCTTTTAAGATATGTGCAGTTTTAATTAAACTATTCTTCCTTTGTAACTTTTTTTTCCTAGTAATGTGATGGGTCCCATTTTCTCCTGTTTTCTGTTTGAAAATACACTTAGGGCCAGATGGTAATCTTTTTCTTTTGCTCTTTTCAGCTGTTGGCGCTCAAGCAAAGATATCCTTCACTAAAGAGCCGTATTCTCAGGATGCCTTGCATGGTCGCAGTGCCATTTTGCGCTGTGAAGTGAAAGAGCCTAGAGACACAGAATTTGAGTGGTTACAGAACGGGGTACCTATTCAGGACACTGAACGGCGTTTCAAGGAAGGGAGTAACCTTCAGTTCGCATCTGTTGATCGTCAGCAAGATAGTGGGAACTTCCAATGTGTTGCCAGGAATGTAGTTACTGGAGAAGAAGCTCGGACAACAAATGCATCTTTCAACATAAAATGTGAGCACCATATTTGTTACTGACATACTCTGATGTTCCATCCAGCTGTCAAAATGAAAATGGAGAGAGAAGGGAAGAGATACAACAAATGTGTTCCTTAAATAAGCCAACTTGGCTTCTGCGACAAATGCACTTATGCACCAGGGAGCATTGGTTAATCATTTATTTATTTTTTATTTATTATTTGGATTTATCACCGCCCATCTCTACCACGGTAGACTCTCTAATCATAACTCTCTAGTGTGTGCATATGAAAAATAATGGTTTGGATGGATAGCCCAAATCCTTTTGTGGTAAAACTTGAAAGGGGCATTGTTCATTGAGAATATAGTCTATTCACCATTCCATAGTCAATGTCCATTCTTACTAATGCAGTTTGTTGACTTTATTAAACTAAAACAATGCTAATAACAAAGTACAAATGTAAAGTTTAATACATTTCAGATGTTATTAAACTATATCTTAAATTAACAGAATATCCATTAACATAACTGTAATTAATATGTAATTTAAAAAGCCAAAAGGGTGGAACCCATAAAGTAAAAGGAGAAATTGCATGAAAATATTGATTTATTTTTCAAATTTTGCCACTGCCCATCTCCCCCAAAAGAGGGACAGAACAACTCAAGGAAATTTGAGTTGTTCTCAAATATTCGTGGACAGAACAACTCAAGGAAATTTGACCAGATTGCTTGAATCTGTTTCCTTGTACTTATATTGAAACTGTGTTCTCCCTCAAACTAGTTCTAATGTTGATTAAGAATAATGTAAAATATGGTGTAAGAAAAAGGGGCTTCCCATTTTTTGGCCTGGAGTTTTTTTTTTCCTGTGGGCTAGCCAAAAAGTTTTTTCTTATTGTGCACTGCCGATTATAGCTGTGTAGCTAGTTGCAAACTGACATACATGCTCTAAAAATTCTGAATTTATTTATTTATTTAATTTATATGACCGCCCATCTCCCCTCATGGGGAACTCTGGGCGGTTCACAATAAATAATGTTATGAGACACACTCAGATATTTATTAAATAATTCTGGAGCTGGAGTTCTATTATGTATATTACAAGCATACTTAATGTGTACTTATATTCATTGTTGTATTAATGAAGTAGGTACAAAAAATATACAGTACTTACCATATAGCTAGGGAAAGAAAAATTGGAGAAACTGCTGTTCCTCCTCAAGTCAGCAAAAGTTGTTATAAAATAATGGATCTTCTGTCTTGGCCCAGAATTTGGTCGGAAGATGCACATTAAAGTAACCTTGTTGAGGATGGACATACTTAATTCAATCAGCTGCCTGACAGCTTTCAGCTACTGAAGGAAAGAGTCTATAGATAAAATATATAAATGTCATGAGCTGCAACTGCAGAACTTTCTCAGTGGCAAGCAGTTATTTAAAATACTGTAGCACTTTCTAGATTCTAAAATAATGTTGTTTATGGCTTTATTTTCAGCAATGCAGAATATCTGAAAACCAAAGTCATAACTTGGGTTGAGTCACCTCTTTGAGTCAGATCACTGTTACGTCTACTGTTAATTCCACTCTTTGTTTAGGGTGAGCCAAGCTAAAAAAGAATCATGGGAGATTTTCAAAGAGCCAGATGTAAGCAAATGAGGCAGTTCTGCATCTGGCTTGCCAGTTGGGTTTAGCACTCCAGGTATAAATCCTCTATCTGGCGCAGTTAACATTTGCCTTTCTCTGCTCTTTTCTTCCCAGCCCCTTAATTCTTAATTCTTCAGAATCGTAAGGAATATGGCAACCTAATTAATGGCCAGCTGTGCTTTTGAAGTGTCATCCCACAGACTATATTTTATTTATTTTATTTTTTATTTATCAGATTTATCACTGCCCATCTCCCCCAAGGGGGACTCTGGGCGGTTTACAATAAAATATAATTAATTAAAATACAATTATAAATAGACTAAAATAAATATCAGAGTAACAAAGTTATAGATGTAATAAATATAATACAATCCAGATGGCAGAGTCTTCTTAAGTCGATGGGTAAGAAGGACACTCTAGGGCCACCCTAAGGCGCTAGCCATCCCCAAGAGTGTACACTCTCCTTCCCGCCCCAGGCATGTTGACAAAACCAGGTTTTAAGTTTTTTTCGAAAGTCCAGGACATCTCCGGGGGAAGAATGTTCCAAAAGGCAGGGGCTACTGCAGAGAAGGCACGCTTCCGTGACCCCGGTAGATGGAATACTTTAACGGATGGGGTCCGTAGCATGCCCTCTCTGCAGGACCAGGTGAGACGGGACGATGTAATGGGGATGAGACGGTCCCTTAGGTAGCCTGGTCTCATGCCATGTAGTAAAGGCATGTATCATGCCTTTAAAGGTCATAACCAACACCTTGAATTGAACCCAGAAGCAGACTGGAACCCAGTGCAGCTCGCGCAGTAAAGGTGTTACATGTGTCCACCTTGGGACACCCAGAATTGTCCGTGCGGCTGCATTCTGGATCAGCTGTAGCTTCCGGATATTCTTCAAGGGTAGCCCCATGTAGAGTGCGTTAACAGTAGTCTATATGGGAGATAACCAGGGCATGAGTGACCATTCGAAGGGCCTCTCGTTCCAGGAAGGGGCATAACTGGCGCACAACACGGAGTTGAGCAAAGGCCCTCCTGGCCACGAATTGCCACCTGCTCTTCGAGCAGGAGTCGTGAGTCCAAGAGGAACCCCAAGTTACGCACCAGGTCTGTCTGAGGCAGTGCGACCCCATCCAGAACTAAAGATGACAATTTCCCAGATACTGAGGAGCCATTAATCCACAGCCACTCCGTCTTACCAGGGTTCAGTCGAAGCCTGTTTTTCCCCATCCAGACCCCTGCATCCCCCAGGCACTTGGACAGGGTGGTCACTGCATCACTTACTTCGCCTGGGATGGAGATGTATAGTTGGGTATCATCGGCGTATTGATGATACCTCACCCCGTGGTGATGGATGATCTCACCCAGCGGTTTCATGTAGATGTTAAAAAGGAGCAGAGAGAGTATCGAGCCCTGTGGAACCCCGCAAAGAAGGGCCCGCAGACTGGATCTCTCCTCTCCTATTACCACCGACTGGGACCGGCCCTGGAGGAAGGTGGTGAACCAGTGCAAAACTACACTGCCCACCCCCAACTCCCTGAGCTGCCCCAGAAGGAAACCATGGTCGACGGTATCGAAAGCTGCTGAGAGGTCAAGAAGAGCGAGAATGGATGCACTGCCTCCATCTCGCTCCCACCAAAGATCATCCATAAGCGCGACCAATGCAGTTTCCGTCCCATGACCGGGTCTGAAACCTGACTGAAAGGGGTCTAGATAATAGATTATATATATATTAGCTAATATATAATATATAATAGCTTTCACCTGCTATCTGTTTCATAGGGTGACAGGAAAAACTCAGCTTTGGGGATGTCCCAGGACTCAGCTGATTATCCCCCCAAAAGAGCAACTACTACACCTGCCAAATGCATTTATAACTACCAACAGACTAAAGCTCATCCCATCTCTCACTATGCTAGGGCAATGTACATTATTTTGTCTAGTGTGTGGTTAATTCCTCTTCTGTTATCTTGATGGTTTTCTGTTTGCAAATGCGAAACAGGAAAGGTTATATTTTTATCTGATGCCTTCTCTGTAAGGATTTCTTTAATAATTACATAAATCTTGTTTTTCATAGATCCATGTAAAGCTATAGACAGGCAAGAATGTTACCATTTATATAAGAGTGATACAAGTTACTGCAAAACAAATCATTCACTTGATTGTGCTTTCTCAGTGCCAGGCATGTGCAGTCATGCCAAGGTGGAAACAATTTTTTACTTCTACAGTGACTGATGATTTCCAAAATATACAGAGGGACTGAGGTCTCAAACTGAATAATTTTACTTCCCGTTCTTACTATAATTTTTGATAGGGATTGAAACAGGAAAAGTTGTCTTGAAGAACCCAGCCAGAGTGGAGGATATACAAAGTTCTGCCCCAGTAACGTTGCATTGTCATATTGATGGGCACCCACGGTAAGGAGTCACTACTTTGGATTCATGCTTATTTTGGCTAACTTTTCCTCCTCCCTTCACTAGTGTAACCTTTCTCTTCCAATAAACTCTTAAACGCTTAGAAGAGTTGAATGGCACAATCCCCTGAACTTGAAAAAGGAGGCAGTAGCATTGCTGATGCCTGAATATTCTTTGCTGATGTGAAGATGATACAGGTTGGGCATACGTACTGTAAAGTTATTGCTTTTTGGCACAACGTTTTCTAAAAGTTTTCTTCTAAATCTGTGAATTTGTATTAAAATATCCACATCCAGATCACATATTTTGGTACAAAGAGGTTAATGGTACATTTATTAGTTTTTTCCTAAGTAATTTCTCTTTTCATGATTCTTAGCTTTTAAACTGTCTGTGTTTCATAGACCAACAAGTCAGTGGTTCCGAGATGGTACCCAAATTGTAGATGATCGTACAAATTACTTAGTCAATAACAAGGAACGGACACTGACCTTCAAGAGTGCCAGCCCAGATGATAATGGCATTTATTACTGCTGTGCTCGGAATGCTGTGGGCATTGTATGCAGCAGAAACAACTTCACTCTCGGTATTATAGGTAAATGGCATTTGTGCTCTTACAAATTTCTAATCTTGGAGAAAGTCTTAAGTGTTCTTGTGTTGGATGTGCTTCGTGCTGGCAATCTGTTGACTCCAGCAGGTTCTGCCTGGGACCATTCCCTTCAGTTTAGTCTCTCACCTCTTCTGTCACCCCTCAGCTCTCTTTTGGCTGCAAGGAAGGCTGGAATTCCAACTTCTGCAGCCATTTTTCTCTCTTTTTTAAATGGGTTGGTCAACTGGCTGGCTTAGAGAGCTTGACACCATGACCCCCACCCTCTGTGGGGGGAGATGGGCGGTGATATAAGTATGATAGATAGAGTGAGTGAGTGAGTGAGTGAGTGAGTGAGTGAGTGAGTGACCGGTCTCTTTCTGGATTAACCATGCAGTTAAAATTGTACTTGAAACCCAGCTCTTGTATTTCTGTAGCCTGTGTGGTTGGGAATTCCCTTCCCAGTGGCTGCTTCTCCCAGGGAAGCCTTGGCTTCTTGCTTCCTTTTCTCATAGCTCCCACACCAATCCACACAACTGAATCCTTTTCTCAAACTTTAGCTCTTCAGCAGCTCTTATCCACTAGTTGCATGTTTGCTGCATATCATTCCTAGTTTCAAGGAAATAGTAAGTATTATTATTAGTAGTAGTAGTAGTAGTATTCAGTCAACTCTAGAACAGGAAGGGGAAAAATGCAATGCAGAGAGTAACTAGTGTTGCGCATGCCAGATAGAGGAAGCTTTTCAATATAGGATGACATTGGGCAGGGCAGAAATTTCAGCCAAGGGAATTATTGATCTCAGCTCTCAGAATGTTGTGTATTAAAGCTATATGGACAGAAGCATAGCACAGATCTGTTCCCGGTGCATGGTAAGGGCATGCTCTGGAGGCAACAAGATTAAGGGTGGCTTGGTTTTCTTCTGGATCTGGGGTGGGAAGGGAACATGGCAAAGCTGCCATGGGAATGTGGCTTTACTTTCCATGGAAGGGAGAAGGTTGATTTGAAAGAGAGAATCCAGGTGATGAATTGATTTCTCATGTTCCTTTTCCCTAATAAAGATGAAAGCTTTCCCCACCCAGTGATTGTTCCTGAGAACCAAATTGTCAATAAAAATGAAGAGGCTATGTTCCATTGCAAGTTCCAGGCTGTGCCACCTCCCACTCAGGAATGGCTATTTGAAGATGATTCCCCTGTTCAGAATCGGAGCAGGTAAGTAGCCGATCAAAAGTAGAAAGCTGTGGGGGCAGAAGGTCACATGGCAGATATATTTTCCTGAAATGAAGATGAATTCCTATTATTGTTTGGTACTGATCAATGATCTGCTATGCTGCTCTGTGATACTATGGGGAATGCTTTGGGAATTGGCTCAACAGTTGATCTTTCAATCATATTACATTTTGCAGAAAGATGAATCTACTGCTGGCCAGAGTGGTTTCTGGTTCTTAAAAATTACTCAGCGTTGCCTGTTTATCACTTTATCACCAGTCAGTTGTCTTCAGCAGTAAATACTGTAGTGAAGGTTGTCAGAATAGTGAATAGTATTACTGTATGGAGGCATCCATTATTGCTTGTAAGTATCTCTTCATTGTGTCAGCTCAATACATCTTTTCTCCATGTTCTTTCAAAGGACCATCATATTTTCCAATGGCTCTTTACTAGTAACTCAGGTGAAACCACGCAGTGTTGGAGTCTATAAATGTGTTGGCCGTGGACAGAAAGGAAAACCCGTAATCCTGGAGGCAACCCTACAACTGGCAGGTATGAGCTTTTATCTCACAATGACTTTGTGAGTTTGGTAAGTTTTGGACTGAAGGTTCTTAGCTTTACCATAATTTTAGGTTGGAAGCAGCTGGCTAACCATAAACTTGGATATCCTGCAAATGACAAATTGTTTGATATTTTTCATATTCAAATATGTAACTAACGCTTACCTTAACACATTTCACCCAAAACACGTATCAAAATTGTTTCCAAATTACTGGATTCCAAAATGTACATTCTGTTTTTCCCAGAAATTGAAGATTTCTCCCAAGTGTTTGACCCCAAAATTTTCATAGCCAATAAAGCACAACATGTAACCTGTGTGGCTCCTCGTGGGATTCCTGAACCCCGTATCTGGTGGGAGAGAAACAACGTTCGTATCCCCACTACTGGCAGAGTTCACCAAGAAGCAGGGGACCTTGTCTTTACCACTATTGTAGAAAAGGATGCCGGAATATATACCTGCCATGCAGTGAACAAGGCTGGAGAAAAAAAACAAGATATTTCCATTACAGTAGCAAGTAAGCTGGTTCCATTATGTATATGTTGAGAGAACAGAAGGAGCAGTGAGTTTTCAGTATCGTTCTGAGTTGGGATGGTAGTTAAAGAGAAGGAAAAATTCACTCTAAAACTTTTGATGAGAACTTGGCAATCAGGAGATTGTGGCTTGGTTCTCTGGGCTAAATGAACAGTGCTACCACTTAAATTTATTTAAGCCTTTATTATATCATTCTATCAAGATGGCCTTTGGCTTTTTTCAAGAAACAAATGATATGGGTCTTATGTAACCTCTTCAGCAAACCCATATAGGATGGCATGTGATGCATACCAGAATCTTCTGATATGAAGATAACTCTGATTGGCAACCACCTTTCTTTTTCCCTTCTCTCTTCCCAGCAATGCCAGAATGGGTGGAAAAGCCCAAGGACAGTCAACTAGAAGAGAGTAAACCAGGATACCTTCATTGTCTCAGTAAAGCCTCTCTGAAGCCCACTGTCAACTGGTTTCGTAATGGCATCCCTATTTCAGAGGTAAATTATCAAAGGATCTTTTACTGTCTGGTGCAGTGATGGCAAACCTTTTGGGCTTGGCGTGTCAAAAATTCGGAAAATGCCTAACCTGACTTTGCTGGCGTGTCACCCCTCCCGAATAACAACGACAACAAAGGCTTTGCACGAAGCCAACAAAAGCACGCCCCATCACTCAAAGGTGCCCCTTTGCACCAAGGGGTGCCCTTTCATGCCAATTGCAAGCGGCTTCTCCAGGAACCAGCTTTGCACAAAGGGGTTGTTGTTGTTGTTGTTGTTGTTGTTGTTATTGGAACCAGCTTTGCGCAAGTGGGAGCAAGAAGACGGCAAGGTGAGCTGGGGCAGCGGAGGGCGGGGCAGCAGGGGTCTCGGAGGTGGTGAGGGTGACTGCAGCTGGGACTGGGCTGGGGTGGCTGCAGCTTCCCAGGGTATGGCAGTTGTTGTCGGGTGTTGGTGAATGCTGGCGTGTCACCCAAAACTTCGTGGCGTGTCACCTTTGACACGTGCGTCATAGGTTCGCCATCACTGGTCTGGTGGAACAGGTTGTCTAGTCATTTTGCGGCTTAATCTCCTATACTCCTTTTTGTTATAGTTTAAGGCACTTCAGGCTTCCTGTCCTACCAACATAGTTCTCCTGGATGCTTCTATTATACTGAGAGTATGACTTTCCTTTCTATAGCTCTAATTTGTTTTACATTCTCTTGATTTAACATTTTATTTCTCTGTTTCAACTTTGGGTTATGCTTTTCTCTAAAACACTCTCTATTTCTAGTGTTCCATTAACTTTCACATGAACCCATGTTAGTGTGCCTCTTCCTAATCTTTCTCAGCTGTAGTTCTCTCAAAATGCCCAGTGAAGGCTTGTAGGTTGAGCCTTGCCTCAAGGAGTTTATTTGAAGGAGAGTTATGATAGTAGACAGGGCTTGTCTGAAGATGCCTATCTAGCTGTACCTGTTCCTTGGAGTATCCTCCAGTTCAAAGAAGAGCCTCTCATCCTGGTTCGCTGGTGCTTTCCCAAGACAGAAAGTCCTTCTGCTGATGAAGTTGATGGAGAATAAATGACAAGAGAGTTGCTCCTGATTTTCTCTCCTGTTTTTTTCCTTGCTCAGATAAAATGAAAAGAGAATTCTAGGAAAATAGGTTTCATGTTTATAAGTTGTTCTATCAGACCATGTATGCATATATCTAGGACTGTATTTATGTTAAGATACATTCATGTGTTGTTGTTTGGGAAGGGGTCTATGTGTACCCACAAGAAAGCCAGCCCACACACATATTTCAGTATTACCAATCAAGAAAAATTCACTAGTGGTGTGGCCCCATTCAGAGTTTCCATTCTGTCACACACACACACATACTCATTTAAACAAGTGTGTGGTCTTGCAGTTAACAGCGGAATATGTCCTGTGGTTTTATAGATCAGATTCCACTGGCTTAATCCCATTATGCAATTAAAACCCTTTCATAAAACTGTAACAAAAGGGAAATGAACTTAAGCATCTGACGTAGTGCTTAAAAAGCGTTCTTTGGAAGTCTCCATTTTAATCCTCTTCTTTTTCTGTGTATAAGATACATCTGGAAATGGAGTCTTGTTCTTGCAGACAAGAACCAACGAGAACCTAATTGCAAAGAGAGGAGTGTGCTTGGTAGGAACCAGGCACTTATGAAGGCACTTTTTAACATTGTTTCAGGTCAAAAGATTTTAGACAGGATTAATACTAATTAACCTACTGTATAAAGCAATGTTTCAAGTTTTCTGTATTACACGTTTTGTGTGCCAATATAAGGATTTGGTATTTGAGGGTATGGGTGGTAGTCTTTTAATTGTTTAAAATACTTTTGCATTCTCTTTTGTGAGATGGGTGAAAGCTGTTTTAAATCAACATTCAGTTACAGTCTCCTACCCACAAGAAATGATTTGAGCATATAACTTGCACAAAAGCACTTTGGAATTGTGTTGTTCTTGATGTGGGAGCTGAATGTAGTCATGTTTTATGTCTTCACAATTTTCATCCTGGACAGGATTCCCGCTTTGAAATTGCTGAGAATGGGACACTGCGTATTAACAATGTGGAAGTGTATGATGGGACAGTGTTCAAGTGTGTAAGCAGCACTCCAGCAGGAAGTATTGAAGAACAAGCTCGTGTGCATGTTCTGGGTATGTGCTAATGATAAGGCCTTTGTTTATTGCATGTGAGATTATGTGTGTGTATATTAGTTAGTTAGCTTAACCCCAAGCCATATAACATGAAAACATACGCAATATATAAATCTAAAATACAAAATATCAGAAGACAACCAAGCACCATAACAAAACAACCAAAAGGGAACTCCTTTCAACCAGCCCCTTATGGTTGGGGGGAAAGCCAGGTCTTAATGACTTTCCTAATGACAATCAAAGTTGGGGCCTGTCATACATTATGGGGGAGATTGTTCCAGAGAACAGGGGCTGTTGCATATATTTTTATGATCTTAAAAGAATATGAAAAACTGGATTTTAAAAGCCAAGCCTAAAAGTTTTTTCTGTGGGCTCCAGGAGAGCACATGTTAGCTCCCCCCTCAGGAATGTTAATTGCTGGTGCCTCAAAGTCTATTTGTTTAGCCATTCAGAGATTTACCTGATGGTTCTTCCCAAATAAAGTGATAAGTTGCCTAGGTGAATGGTCACATGTCAAGCCCTGTCCAATCAGGTACTGCCAAGTAGTGGTAAAAGCTTTAAATTGTAAATCTGCCTTTTGTCTTCGGTACCTTGCTGTTATCTCTCTGTTTTGTCTTCTCTGCAATGTGAGTAAGGGGCTATGTTAATCAAGCCATGTGCTTTTCTTCGGCTGAAGAAAGCAAGCTAAGTTACTGTTCTTTGTTTTTAAAATAAAAAGCAACGTTTTTTACTGCAAGCTTTCAGTTCGCTTGTCTCTTAATATTTCTATAACTCTGATCTCACAAATTATTTAAAACTACAAAAGGGGCAACCACAGAAAAGGCATGCTTCCTAGGTCCCATAAAATGACAAGATTTAAAAGGAGGAACCTGGAGCGTTTGGGAGTGTTTGTCTTTTGTATTCCTGGTGCTGCCTTGAGAAAGAGAGTCTTTGTAGACCTTGAAACTTCTCTTGGCCATAGTTACATCTCTGTGATCCACAGAAAGAAGGTTTCCTTGCAGAAAATTTAGGAATGCATTATTTAGATGCTGTCTCTTTAAGCCTCTGACAAATGCAATTTCATTTCAGAAAAGCTGAAGTTTACTCCTCCTCCTCAACCCCTGCAGTGTGTCGAATTTGATAAAGAAGTCACTGTTTCCTGCTCAGCTACAGGGCGAGAAAAACCTGCAATCCATTGGATTAAAACTGGTACAATCTAAAAACTAAAGGTTATGGATGGGGGTGCAAGTTACACAATTGTTGCTTTTTGCATGATATACCAATAGATTTAATTACAAGAGGCATCTTTAACTTCTGCTTTGGAAAGAAGTCTAATGCAATTCCCTTTTAGTTTTGCCTTTTGTCTTTTATTATTGTCATTTTGAAATAAAACACTTTCAATATCTATTCTGTGAAACTAAAATTCCCCAGCATACCCCTCTCCAACCTGGTATTCTGATGATTGGGAATTGGGTGAGTTGCAGTCTAAAGTATTTGGGGGGCACTGGATTAAGTAAACCTTCTCAAGTCCCCGCCTCCTATTTCGTGCTAGGTTGCTACTCTGCTACTTATGATCCAGGTTTGAATTATCTTTTTGCTCCTGCCCAGATGGGAGAAATCTGCCAACTTCGGTCAGTGACAATTCTGGAAACCTATACTTTCATAAAGTGACACGAAGTGATGCTGGAAACTACACTTGTATTGCTTCCAATGGTCCACAAGGAGAAATCAGAGCAACAATTCAGCTTACAGTGGCAGGTAAACACTAGCTGACAGAACATCATGTACTGCTAGCATGATTAGCAATATGAGTGACCAGTTTGATTCTCTACAGGTCTCTGTAGGATCTTCGGTCCATTTATTCCTCCTCCTCCTCCTCCTCCTCCTCCTCCTCCTCCTCTTCTTCTTCTTCTTCTTCTCCTCCTCCTCCTCCTTCTCCTTCTCCTCCTCCTCCTCCTCCTCCTCCTCCTCCTCCTCCTCCTCCTCCTCCTCCTCCTCCTCCTCCTCCTCCTCCTCCTCCTCCTCCTCCTCCTTCTTCTTCTTCTTCTTCTTCTTCTTCTTCTTCTTCTTCTTCTTCTGACTTATATCACCGCCCATCTCCCTCCACCGGAGGGACTCTGGGCGGTTTACCATAATGCACACAGGTAGTGTATGCTCATTCTGTAAATGAAAGGTTTCTGTCTCTAGATGCTAAGAGAATGCTTGTATTACTGTTAAGGCATCTCAGGTAATGGAATACATGGGGAATGTCTTGGATGAAGAACATCTTTGTGAGATTTGACAATAAAATGTGGAAAAATGGTTTTCTCTCCTGCTTATTATTATTTATTTGTCCAACTTCTATCACTGCCCATCTCCCCCCACAAAGGGGACTCTGGGCGGTCCCCCTATTGCTGATCTGATAATATAGTGGGTATGACAGTCTCTGCCAGCTTGATGTTTGAGACTGATGTTCTCCAAAGACAGCTGGTCTCCTCAATTGTACCAAGAAACACCAGAGTCTAAGTGGTGTGCAAATGGTTTCTTTTTCTCCTTTTAGTGTTTATAAGCTTTAAGTTGAGGCCAGATGACACAACAGTATATCCAGGACACACAGCCATGTTCCAGTGCCAAGCGGAGGGTGACCCATTGCCACAAATCCAGTGGAAAGGAAAGGATAGGATTCTGGATCATGATGAATTTTCACCCAGGTATGGCTCCCTTTTTTGCTGATTAGCTTACTTAAAATGTATATGAATAAATAAATGTCTGAGTGTGTGTGTGTGTGTGTGTGTGTACATATACATACATATTAATTCAGGATACCGTTGGAAACTGAAAAGAGTTAGTTTTGGAGCCAAGGTCAGTCAGTGTTCTGCCAGATTATAGCATTTGCCTTTTGCTCTAGTGGAAGCTTCATACTTTTATTTTAAACACATGTTTTCAGTATATACTTGCAAAGAGTTAGAGTTGCTCTGCTAAAATGCCAAATCTTGGCAACAAGAACAAATTACAACTTAAACATGGGTCAAACATAAATTTATTTTCAAACTTAAATCTCTTGCACTTTTTTCTGATTTCTTTTGTACTTTATTTTTGTCAGAAATTGGAAATGTGAGTTGACTTATGGGAAAATGGAGCAAATATGTGCACTGACTACAAAGTAGAATGCATGAGGTATATATTATTAGGGTCTCATGGAGTCTCAGTATCATGGATTGTCATCGGAGATGGCCATCTTCAGCCATTAGGACTAAAAAGGCCATAATTTTAAGAAAAAGCGGGAGATGGCTTGGAATCTCTGGATTCTATATAGAGGCTATTGTATAGTTTTGAAAAGTAAGATTGCAGCACTGTGCAGGTATAGGTGTGTGTGTGTGTGTGTGTATCCATTATATGTTTGTGTGTGTGTGTATCCACACAATAAAAGGTAAAGGTTTTCCCCTGCACAGTCGTGTCCGACTCTAGGGGGTGGTGCTCATCTCCGTTTCTTAGCTGAAGAGCCAGCACTGTCCGAAGATGCTTCCGCGGCCATGTGGCCGGCATGACGTGCGCGGAACGCTGTTACACACACAATATAGCTACATAATTTAGCATCTAAGAATTCCAGCTTTCACATTGTTCTTTAGATATTTTTACTTGAAAAAATGTAGACAGTGGCTGGAGAAACCAGGCTATTCTGTGGAAAAATAGAATGAGAATCAGTGATATAAAATATATGCAGAAAATTGAATTAATGGATTATATGCAAGTGGCAGAAATAAATGCATAAATACTTGTAAAGCAACCTGTAATATCCTTGAAATTCATACATGATGGCAGCAGCCAGTATGAAATGTAAGTTCTATAAATAAGACCTCATAAAGAGGGCCATAGAGAATTTATTTCCTTAAGAGAAGCTAAGCAGCAGCCATAAGAACACCCTAGTAAACCACATTGTCATTGCCAGAGTATCTTTGTATATTCATTCTCTCCCTTTCCTATCTTTATCATGTAGATTGCTCTTGAACTGCTGTACTTTTAAGGAGTCTCTTTCCTCCATTTTAGTCACCTTCAGGCCTTTTACATCTCCTGCTTGCAGTTCCTTCTCCACCTTGTGTTTTGTGGAAAAAGTGCCCTCGCTAGCTTGTGGCACAACCCTCCCCAGAAACTCACACAATAGATGAGCAATAAAGGGATTATCTCATTGCTATGATGTGTATGCAGCCATAACCAGCATTTACAGTTGATTAAACAGTCAGGCAGATGCTTCTTGAACATGCCTCAAAGCGCTGCATCATGGATGTGTTGGCACAGAAAAAGATAACATCTGCCTCACGTGTCTTATGCTTTCAGCCCTAAGGTTCAGCCTCTGTTGCTCCAAAATAATCTCTGGTGGTTGAAGTTTTGTACCTAAAACTTTGGAGAGCACATAAAATTTAAATGGTAACCATTGTGCAAAATAAATCATGTTTGTGTGACAGTTTGAGGGATTGGAGTGTTGTAGAATAGTTTTGATCCATTGTTTGGACACAGAGTTGGAACTCAAGATTTTAAGCTACATGTAGAGTTAGAGAAGAATTAGAAATGTAGAAGTAATTTAGTTTTCAAACTGATGAGGCTTCTTTAAAGAAACCCTAGATTTTCACTGTCCTGTGTCAAAAATGTCATACAAGTGGTCACATCCCTTGGGAATCTTGAGAGAAAAAGCCGAGAAACTTTACTGGATTGTTTTTCCTTTTACTCTGAAACACAAGAAACTACCGCAGTTAGGCTATTGGTTAGCACTGTCCTCTCCTTTTAAATCTGTTTTTGGAAGAATTGCCATTTATTAACTCAGAAAATGTAGCTGGCTGCTGCATTTTGGTTTAGAAAGGAATGATTAGTGGCAGGGAGGCATATTTGGGAAAGATGGGCTTGCCTGGCACGTATCAACTGAAGTCACTGGTAGGCAAGGCAATAGTTTAATTGCATGATCTTTCCCTACCCTCTGCTTGCTTTTGTATTTTTTTCAGGATCCAAATTATGACCAACGGCTCTCTAGTAATATATGATGTCACCACTGAGGATTCTGGCAAGTATACCTGCATTGCTGGCAACAGTTGCAACATCAAGCACCATGAGGCCTTTCTCCACGTCGTTGGTAAGTCTTACCGTTTGATGGTGATCAGGGTGTTGCGTTTGGAATGCAAGAAGGTGGCTTTTCTGTCATGAATTCTGCATCTCACTGGCTCTTGTAGAAATGAGTCAGAATTTTCTGTACCTACATATTGTGGGTTTAGCATAGTACAGTTACCCATTGTGGAAGTTGGCCAGGGTATTATACAAGGCAAGCTGAAATTTAATTACATCTAACAGTTCTCCTAATTATTCAAAAATAAGAAGCTCTCAGATTTTATCCTGTGTTTATATTTGGCTCAGAGAGTTGATGGAGAGACATTTACTGAGCTATTTTTATACATTCTAAGACTAGTTAAAAACATGTCTGGCTGTGATGTGTTGTATACTTAACCAGCCCATATATTGCAATAACTTGGTGGCACATCTCATGTAAGGTTGGCATCTTATTTCCAGATAAACCAGTTACCAGTCGAGAGGATGCACCCAACAGCCACACTCCCTATAAAATGATTCAGACCATAGGGCTATCTGTGGGTGCTGCAGTAGCATATATAATAATTGTGTTGGGCCTCATGTTCTACTGCAAGAAGAGGAGGAAAGCAAAGAGATTGAAGAAGCAGCCAGAAGGTGAGGAACCAGAGATGGAATGCCTGAATGGTAAGTTTTAGGGTCTTTTTCATGTCTTGAACAGAATAGAAGAGGTCTTTCATTCAACTTAGGTTTGGGGGATAAAAGCTGAATTATTTGGTGTGTGTTTATTATGAAGAGGAGGAGTCAAATAGACAGATCAAGTAATGCAATTCTGTGGATTAAACTAACATATTGCATGGTCTAGAGAAAATGTTGGAGGTTCTTAAAGATGAGATACTGCTGATATTTTAACAGTGTATCATATTCACCTAAAGCCAGGAAGCAGCCGATGCCACTTTTTAAAAAGGGGAAGGTACCAAGAACTTCCATACCGGTTAGGTTAACACTTGTTGTTCTGAGTAAAATGGTAGATAGATCAAAGACAAAATAGTCAAGAAATTTTGTTGAACAAAAATCAGGATGGCTTCTGCAAAAGGAAGTTCCTTTTCACCAGTTATTTTTGTAGAATGTCAACAAGCATGTGGATAAAAATAACTTGGTAGGAATTGTATATGTTGAGCATTTGAAGTCTCATTAAAAGCTTTAATGAGAGTTTAAACTATGGGATATAAATTCTGTTATGACTGGTAAATGAATAAAGATTAGGAAACAGAAAGTAAGAATTGGTAAACTGCACAATGGAGGAGAGTAAAAAAGTAGATTCCCTTAGGAATTTGTTCATAAACATAATTGGCCTGAATAGTGCGGAAGTGACCATGTCTGTAAATGGTACTAGATTCCGCCTTAGGCATGAAAGCCGGCTGGGTGACCTTGGGCCAGTCACTCTCTCTCAGCCCAACTCACCTCACAGGGTGGTGGTTGTGGGGAAAATAGGAGGAAGGAGTATTAGGTATGTTCACCGCCTTGAGTTATTTATAAAAATAAAGGCGGGATATATATATATATATATATATATATATATATATATATATAAATAAATAAATAAATAAAAAAAAATATTGAGGTATGCCAAGATAACAAAATTTCTGGAATTAAACTACATAAGAACATAAATTAAAATTTATTTGCTGATGATATTGTATTTAAATTGTTCAGCCTAAAGATTCTTTAACAATGCTGATGGAACATATAGAACAATATGGTTCAGGGTCAAGTTACCAGATCAGTAAAGAGAAAACTCAAATTATTCCAGCATGACAGAGTGGCTGCTTGCCCCTGGTTCCATCGTGATTCCACATTTAGTACTAGATGGGCTAACGGCCAGTTTGGTGTACTAGTACTAGATATTTTAGATGTCCCTCCAATCTTTCTTGTACAAGGCTAAGAGTCATTTGCCCTCTGAGATTCCAAGGGCTGTCCAGAATATTCTGTTAGTTCATCACTGCTAACAGCAGTAATACCTGCTACCTCTGCTACTAAGGAATTGTGGCAAAATTCTGACCTGACTACTGAAGGTTTATGAAATAGCCACAAGAGGTCTCCAGCAGGAGCTCCAAGTGATAAAACAATAGCAGTGGAGACTAAGCAGATTTCAAGGATGCACTTAATGGGCACCCTGAATTGAACGTTTAGATGGCCCTCTAGTGACCACAGTTAACTGCTGTTAAGAATGGTAGTTCTGGTAGTTCTGCCAATAAATAAATGTTTACCTTCCTTGTTGCTTGAAAATCATTTAGAGGATTTTTAATATAACTGTTAATAATTCTTTCTTAAGTTTGTTGCATGCTATTTTTTTGTTACACTTTCAGCCTGCATTCTAGAAAGTAACTATATCACCCAAACCAGTTTTATGGTGTTTATAAAGATTAAGAAACATTTCAAAATAAACTTTTGTGGATGACAGCCTCTTTTATCAGACATGTATAATGAACTGAGGAAGTAGTAGCTATATCCACTTGTGGTGGTGGTGGAGGAGGAAGATTTAAAGAATGAAGCAGTGGGGTAGGCAACCTGCTGCCTGTAGGTACCAGTGTGCCCCTAGGCACCTCCCATGCTCCCTGTAGACCTCTGTCCTATTTGTCCTTTAAGTTGAATTAAAAATAAAGCGGAAGCTTGCATGCTGGAAAACAAAGCACTAGCCACTAGCATAATGATTTATAGGAATGTTTTAGGACCCACAAAGATCAGGTTTCTCTGAAATCTGTCTTAGCTTTTAATGTTCTACATTTTACAATCAATACTTTGTTTCAGGAGGATCATTAGTGTGGAGCTTTTAAATTCCAAATGTATAACACATCCTGGTAGGATTTTGGCTTAACCTTTTTTAAGAAAAAAAAACCCATTTCCTTTCAGGGGGCACTTTGCTGCAAAATGGGCAGACTACTGCTGAGATCCAAGAAGAAGTGGCTCTGACAAATATTGGCAGCAGCTCTGCAGTCCACAAGAGGCACAGTGCTAGTGAGAAAATGCACTTCTCTCGGTCTGGCCTGCAGACAATCACTCCTCTAGGTATGCTGTACAGCAGTCATCCTACTTCATATTTGCTTGTAGTACACATGCTGACCTCTTCTCCCGTTCCCAGCTCTCCAGAATGTATCATGGTCCTTCTATGTGGCTTTTCTCCCACTCCCCTAATTTTCATATCCTTTCCATCATCAGTTCTTCTGTAACACTCTTATGTCTGTCATAGTTCTATGACTTTTATACAATTATTTAAATTTATATGCAAATGAAATCAATTGTTCTGAAGCAAGATGGCCTTGGAGGGACATGCTTTCCTATATGAGACGAAAGGGAAGAATGCCTTCTGACGTGCTTACTGTCTGAAGAGTTTCAATTTGTATTAAAATCTCTAGGTATTTCAAGTTCTTTTTTCACTTCAATCAGAATCACAACCCACATTTTTATTTTGCATTTATCAGGCAGCTTTTGGAAAGTGTCTTTGTCTTGTAAGCAGTTAAATATTGAGTTATCTAAATAAAGCAACAGAAAAGAGCAAACAGAGAAGTAATGTGTAGTAATTTAAGTTGTACATAAATTACACACTGGTTTATAATCGAACATAGGAACTGGAAGTTATGCCAAAGATATCACAGAAGAGATGGCTTCTGAGAAAGAAATTAAAGATGTATAATGGGTGGTAGCACCCAAATATTCTAAGATGCCGTTTCAAACATTCAGGACACTAAAGGAGAAAAGGCAGAAGGCAGCCAACTTTGGTGGCAGAATTTTTGCTTTTGTTTCTTGCTGAAATAAGGCTTAACATGTAAATGTTGATCTTTAAATACCTCCCCCCCCCCCAAATAACCAGCACTTGCCTAGAATTAGTATTCCCATTCGTCACCAAACATCCTGGTCGCATTGATTCCTTCTATCTCAAATTGTTACAGTCTGATTCTACTTCAGTGATTGCAGCCAAATACTGTTTTATAGTTTGTACAATACGCCATAATTTTTCTTCAAACATCTCCTATATCTTTTCGGTTTGGAAACATTTCAAATGCAGCTGTCCATTTAGTCACTACTTTATATCATTGTATTACATCCTTACTGTCAATTGATTCTGATTTCTGTCTTATTTTCATTATTAGCTGCCAGAGTCATTTTAACAACATAGATAAATAGTTACTATAATTGGACTCTAACTTTTAGTTTTGAAACCATAATCGCTTATGTTTTATTCTTCCTTGTACATTACATCACTACATTTTTCTAGATATAATATTAATATTAATTACAATTTTTCCACGGATTTTAGTGTTATAATGGTTCTATACTTTAGATCGGTAATTTTACTAGTCTAGTCTTCTAAATAATCATTTAATTACCTTATATAAATTGTATAATGCCTTACTATATTAATTTTTATGCCCAAAATTCTTAAACTTACAATTTTACCTGTATTGTTATATGATTTTATAGTTTGTTTTACTCTACAATTTCTGTGCTATATAGGCTGCATTGATATTCAGCGAGTTAAATGTGACTCTCTTGTTTTGTTTTGCTGGTCAGTGACCAAAATAAAATGACTGACTGATTGACCAACATTTCTATTTCTCTTAGTAACATCACCAGATACACCTCTTGCAGCTATCAGAAACCAAAAGCAATTTAAAAGGCTGTACTTTTCCTAAAGCATCAAGTGTGTAGCCTATGGGTTCTCCTAGGTCCATTTTTGTCATTAGAGACACAAATGTCCTTGTGTCATCAAAAACTATCTATGGCCCTACTGGATAAATGGGGGGAAGTGAGTGTCTGCACCACACACTCTCAGCCAGCTCTAAAGTTTTCTTTGGAGCTGATAGCCTCAAATTTAACCAGGGTTTTCAACAATATCTAAATGTGTATTGTATTGTACTGTACTGTACTGTATCCTGTGTCTATTATAGAGATAATTAGCAAGCTGTTCTCTTTTTCTAGGGAAAGGTGAATTTGGAGATGTCTTCTTGGCTAAGGCAAAAGGCATTGAAGACAATGACACTGAAGTGCTTGTTTTAGTCAAGAGTCTTCAGTCAAGGGATGAACAGTTGCAGTTGGCCTTCAGGCAAGAATTTGAGATGTTTGGCAAACTGAACCACAGCAATGTGGTGCGATTGCTTGGCCTGTGCCGGGAAGCAGAGCCTCACTATATGATCTTGGAGTATGTAGATCTGGTAAGAAGTCTAATCAAATATTCAACTGCTTTATGTGGGGATTTTTGTTTGTTTTTAAACAATACGTTTGCAAGGTTGAAACTGGGCCCTCAAGAAGTGCACTTTATTTGCTGTTAAGAGAAGACCTGTTGATTGAAATAAGTGCCATGATGGATACAGAGATCTTGAGTAAAGCTGGTTAGATAGCAGAACTGTGTCAGTATTGCTGTGGCTGATAAACTGTACTTTGGAGACAAAAGTCAGCAGTTTATATGGAAATTCCATCCCATTAGATTGAAGGCTGAAGAAGCTGGATACTGGAAGGGGACCTCCATATCAAATAGATTGTTTGTTTATTTATTTATTTATTTATTTCTCGATTTCAATGAATTCATTCAGGCAGTTTACAGCAAAAACATAAAACAACCATGATAAGAAACAATGAAACATCTACAGTAACATGACACAAACCGATACAACATTTAAACATCCATGGTAGGTTTAGAAACACATATTTAAACATTTAAGACATGAACCAGTAACAAAAAACATGGTGGTATCCACGCTCTTGGGAATAGCTCCATATTCAGTTGTTTCCTGAATGTTAGCCGGGGTGGTGGTGGATAGGGGAAGCCTGATGACTCTGTGGCCCAGTTTCAGAAAGAGGCATTTACACCCAGAAACCTCCAAATCAGGATCCTTGGTGACAAGTACAGGGTCTTTAACAATGAATGCTGCCCTATTCCCCCAACCTCAGCCCTGGCTTCAAAGTTGCTGATGAACCCAAAATCTGGGAGGGGCAGATCTCTAATAGGGCGACATTGTCCTCACCCAGCTGGGTCTTGGTAATGCGTGCTAGGTCTGACTGTTGATCCACTACTAAATAATGTATGAACATGGTCTTATTGCAGATAAACCTGGCATTTATTATCAGCACCTTGAAATTGCTTTATATGTGATCAGAAGAGAATAAGAGATTTGTAAAATGAATTTGATTTGGTCGGTCTTTCTTTTTGTCTCAGTATACTTTTGAATAATTCTGAAGAGCTTGGTTTCCTTTTTGCTAGGGAGATCTGAAGCAGTTCCTGAGGATTTCCAGGAGTAAAGATGAGAACCTCAAGCCCCAACCCATTAGCACAAAACAGAAGGTAAAGTGGTACAACTGGAGAATTAACACTATCTCAATGTAAAGAAGGCTCTAATTGTGGAGAAAGAAATGAGTTAGTTTCAAAGAGCCAATAATTATATCATCCAACTTGGTGTGGCATTCAGGCTGCTATTCAGGTGCCTTATCTTCGTTGTTGTTAATGGTTATTTAAAAAACAGGCCTGCATGTTGAATTTTTCTACAGAATGTTGTTTGCAGGTAGATTCTGGCTAATTTTAGATCACAAATGGACAATTTGCAGGCCATTGTGGCTCTTGATGATCTGTTCTACAACCATCTACCAGTGACCTTTGGATGGATGGATGGATGGATGGATGGATGGATGGATGGATGGATGGATGGATGGATTTAAAAGATTTGTATGGCTCCCCATCTAACTCTGGGCAGGTCACAACAATAATAAAATTACAAACCATAAAAACCATATTAAAAAACATTAAGCATAATCCGTGGCAGAGGACAATCCATTCATAACAGTCAGAATAACATTTGGGGGAATCTTGGGCTGCAGTACATGGAACTAGTTTTTTTTCTTGGTTGAGAAATTCCTGCCTCAAAATGGAGAGAAATTGTGCCACCAGCTTTCAGCAAGGGGTAACAGGTTACTCATTCCTGTTCTAAGAAATTTTGCAGGATAGGAAACGACAACTAATAACTGCCTGTCCTTTATTCTTCCTCCTCCCGGCCAGTTCAGAGAACACTCCGCTTCAGTTAGGATGCTTACCTATGCCTTTATGTATCTGGTGTTTTTCAGTTATCTTTCTGCTGCCAGGTGGCACTGGGGATGGAACATCTCTCCAATAGCAGGTTTGTTCACAAAGACTTGGCAGCTCGGAACTGCCTGGTCAGCGCACAAAGGCAGGTGAAGGTGGCAAACCTAAGTCTCAGCAAGGATGTTTACAACAGGTAAGATGGTTGTAGTTCCCTCTAAGTGGATACTCCAAAGGCAATGTTTGGGGGGTTTGGCGTGGAGCTGACTTATCCTTTGCTTCTCTGTGTTCAGCGAATACTATCACTACCACCAAGCCTGGATTCCACTTCGTTGGATGCCCCCTGAAGCTGTCTTGGAGGATGAATTCTCCACAAAATCTGATGTGTGGTCCTTTGGGGTCGTCATGTGGGAGATATTTACGTTGGGGGAATTGCCATATTCATCATTGGCGAATGAAGATGTGTTAGCAGGTATAGGAACCCTTATCAAGTCTATTTCCTTGCCTAGTGAAATGTATATAGTCTGAAGCTACCACTGGGCTGTGGCCAAACAGCTTCTTTACTAAATGGCTAGCCTACTATAAAAGAAGGAGGGAGGGAGGGAGGTGCTCAGTCTGTGGTTCAAGCTGGTTTCAGAGGATGATTAAGGCTGCAACACTAAGTTGACCGAGTTATTTATTTATTTATTTATTTATTTATTTATTTATTTATTTAATTTTTATCCCACCTTTATTATTTTTATAAATAACTCAAGGCGGCGAACATACCTTAAACTCCTTCCTCCTCCTATTTTCCCCACAACAACAACCCTGTGAGGTGAGTTGGGCTGAGAGAGAGGGACTGGCCCAAGGTCGCCCAGCCGGCTTTCATGCCTAAGGTGGGACTAGAACTCTCAAGTCTCCTGGTTTCCCATTGGCTCTTTCCTAGGGCTGAGAGAGTGACTGGCCCAAGGTCACCCAGCCGGCTTTCATGCCTCAGGCGGGACTAGAACTCTCAGTCTCCTGGTTTCTAGCCCAGCACCTTAACCACTAGACCAAACTGGCTCTCTTTTATACTTTTCTTTTCTTTTCTTTTCTTTTCTTTTCTTTTTTCTTTCTTTATTATCTTTATTATTTTATTATTTATTATTATTATTTCTTTCATATCTCTCTTATACCCATTTCTTTTCTCAGATACACATGAAATCAGGGTGATAGCTCTCATAATTATGCTTACAACCTGTGGCTTTAATTAGGTATTATTAGCATACTTTCAAGTCCGAGTCTTATTTTTATAACTTGTTTTTATAAAATAATAATCTTATTTTTGTATAAAATAGGAGATTCTTTGATGATAAATTTTGTTGCTTGTATCACATGATACATTTTTATGTGTAAAATAATTTTAGCCCTGAGAGGATTAGTCTTTATTTTTTAAAAAAGGAAAAGTACAGCTGGTCTTAATTGGGATGGGGAAAGCTTCTAAATAGGGAACAAACAGTAATATATGTATAATTCCAACTGCAAACGTTCAGTGTTTTGCTCATAGAATATCCCAATTTGTAACACATTATATATACATAACACCCAAGTTTTCTTTATTCACATTTCCAAAGTCAAGCCCAGTGTAGCCAAATACCCTAGCTTCGTGTTATTTTTTCCCACCAGGATCAGTTTTGTGTGTTTGGGAGGTGCTGTAGCAGTGCGTGTGATCTTACACTTACCCTAGAATAAGGCCAAGTGGTGAAATAAAACATCTTTTAGTATGGAAAGTGACATAATCAAATAAAAGGCACACATAATATTGTACTATAAGAAATGGAGCTACAGATGAGGAAGTTCCTAATTCTAATTCAGCTTTTGCCGTAAACTCACTGGGTGATCTTTGTCAAGACCCTTTCTCCCTCCTCCCACATCCCATCAGCAGCCTATACTATTTGTAATGGGGGGGGGGGAATATTATAACAAGGTAACATGTATGGTAATTATTTATGGAAATTCAAAAGTACTGTTTAGATGTTAAATGTTGTATAGTAGTTATTATTGGATCTCTTTGACAGTGTTCAATAATCTGGTGTCAATGGGAGAGTTAGGAAAAAAAGCAAGACAGCCAGAGGAAAAAGTTGAACTGTTATAAGCCTCTATCTTCATGAGTTTGTCACTTGAGAGAGCTGGTACAGATCTACAGCTGATCAATAAACAAATCTGTGAAAGCTCTGTATTGTTGCCCAAGCAAGCAAGTGGTACATACTGTATCCATATTGAATTATTTGTATGTCATATTAAAGAAAAGAGTTGGTTTGTGTCCTTGTTTCAAGACATTAAAGATTGCAATAATTGGGAATGAATTATTCCAGAATCAGGCCACGGAAGCCATTAATGTTGTCACTCAAAAATTGTTTTTGTAATCCACTATGAATGACAAAAAAGTCTGGACAGTATAAAAGACTAATAAATTCGGGTTGGATAATACTTGAAAACTAATGCAACATGCAATAGCTACTTGTCCGTGGGAACTGTTTCCCATAGGTGAATAGCAGTATCTCCTTGTGGAAGAGCAGGGATTTTTCCTATGGTTGGAAGAACTGAAATCTGACTCTACTGCAGCTCTGCACACCATTTACTCTGTCTCTTAATACTGGTGAAGGAAACAGGCTCAGCTTACTAACCCTTACTGGGCAATTGTGTGGCTGTTGTACTTATTTCAGCCATCTCTTCAACACCGTTTCAGCCAGGATGGAGAAAGCGGGAGGATGAATGGGATGGGGTCGGAAGAGAGAGTTGGCTGACAGCTAGTTTTATCAATTCGATTTGACAAGCCTTCCAAAATACATAGCAGATCTATTATACAGAAGATGGAAATTTTAAAAGTCAAAAATCTTCACAGGACCTAAACTACTGCTTGAAGGCAAATAATTAGGAGCATTCCTAAAAACATGTTCTATTCCTGAAAAGTTCACAGCTTAGCTGCTGTCGTACGTGCATCCTAGAGAAAACTGGGATGGCAGTCTTCCCTTTCTTACCCTCTGCTTTCTTTTTCTCTGTTTAGGTTTACAGTCTGGGAAGATGAAGCTTCCCCATCCAGAGGGTTGTCCCTCCAAATGTTACAAGGTGATGCAGTGCTGTTGGGCTCTAAGCCCAAAGGACCGCCCATCTTTCAGTGAGATTGCTAACATGCTTGGAGAAAGCCCGTCAGAAAGCAAAGCCTAAGCAGGAAACGCCAGCCCCGTTCAGAGGTTGGGCTGGGCGGAAATCTCGTTTTGGCATTTTGACTGTTACAGATTCTCAGTGGCACCTAACAGAACCAAAAGGGACCAAGAATTTTTACACTAGTGGACAAAGACTGTGGGTGTTTTCTTGATCTGAGAAGTCTTCACCAGGCTCTGTCCTCTGGGCCTGGCCAGGGTGCATTCCTCCAGGGTCTACCTCTGACATCCACAGGACTAGTTAAAAACATCTTAGAGATGAAGGGAATGCTGGGAGCTACCATCATAGGATAACTTCACAAGGAAAGCCTATAGCAAGTTTTTGGGACTTCTCTGTTTTGGCACATTTAACCTTTTATTTACTTTTCAAATCCTTTCACAGAAAAGCACAGGTTCCTTTTGGGAAAGGATCTTCGTTTGGGGGTGGGGAGGGCACAGGCAGAGAGATCCATGCTGCTCAGTCGTTAATATTGTTTGGCAGGAGGCATTAAGATGGCAACAGGAAAAATTAAACTTGACAACAAGCTTCTGTAATTTTTTGCAGTACCTGGACAGATTTACCTTGTGAAGCAGCCAAAAGCACAGCTACGTACAATAGCAGCCCCTTCCCAAGCTAACCTGATTTTTGATCCTGCAATCTTTTCTCACTTGACTTGAATCAGAAAGGACTGGACTGCAATTGTTTTCATCTTGAAGAAATCCAGTGACTTTTCCTTGATCATATCCCTGCAAAAGGAAGCAGCCTTCGGGAGAAGAATTCACTGCACAGGATCTACGGAGGTTCCTTTCCCAGGCCACCATATGCTATCTTTCTAAGGCAAGGAGGAACCTGCATATTTATTGAGCAATACTCTATTTCTC
Source organism: Charina bottae (assembly GCA_023362775.1). Lineage (NCBI taxonomy): Eukaryota > Metazoa > Chordata > Lepidosauria > Squamata > Charinaidae > Charina > Charina bottae. Next base: position 72,315,324 of record JALMGJ010000001.1, on the reverse strand, counting down.
CTCCTGGTACTGTCAGTCTGCCAGGCCTTCTGCCACCCCCCTGCATACCAGAAAAGAGCAACAAACACTTAAGTGCCTGGCATATGAAGGAGATTTTCATTAGCTTTCCTGATTATCTAATGCCGCTTTTTATATGATTATTTGGGGCAATGTTTGTTTTTCTTACTTTTTTAAATAAATGTTGACACCTTGCAGCCTAAGTAATTCTTATATTTTACTGGAATTGCAGCCTAGAGTCAATTTAGCTTCAGTTTGCTTGAGCAGAGGGGTATAACAGCCAAGAGGGTTTTTTTTAAATAAAATACACTGCTTGCAATAAAGAGTCCCTCTCAAAAAAAAAATTAAATAAATAAATTGTAATCTGTGTTTCTTTTCTTCTTCTGTTTCTCTAGATCAGAGCTTTCCAAACTTTTCATGTTGGTGACACACTTTTTACACATGCATCATTTCGTGACACACTCTTACAGCAGGGCACAAGGCAGGCACTAGGACCTGCGCGGAGAAGACGGAGGGAGGCAGGATTCAGCGGTGACCTGGTGTAGCAAGGTGGTCTCGGAGGCGGCGGTCAACCCGTTCCTCTGCCGGCCGTCTTTTTATCCTTTTTTCTTCCCGCCGTTTTTGGGCAGGCTCCAATCGGGCTGCTTTCCGTTGGGCACGCTTTTCCGCCCTTCTTTCTCTGGCGCTGATAGGCGGAGGTAACTGCTCCCCTTCTTTGATTTTCGAGCCCAAACTGTCTCCCGCGCGACACACCTAAACACTCCAGGCGACACACTAGTGTGTCCCAATACACAGTTTGGAAAGCTGTGGTCTAGATGAATAAAACCATCTAGAAAGGAATTTCCTGGGGATTGTGGGACACAAACAACAAATGCTATCATATTAAACTTGCATGTACAGTTCTAAATAGAACAATTTTTCTTCATACCCTTTTGAAATGCTTTTAATCATTGAATTTATCTCATTTTTTTCCATTGGGTTGATTCATGCATAATGCTATGTCATAATGAATAGAAAACAACCCAATCCCATTATGGCTAAGCATTATTTGTGAACTCAGCAATTATTTCTAGACTGTGCTAAATTTGGGTCTTTGGTCCAGACCATGATACTCTTGAGATATAGCATAGTTTCTTCACCTGGCATATTCTCCCAATCCTGATTTGATGATTTAATATTCAGCAGGAGTCTTCCAAGTCTTCCAAAGACAGGCTGATTCCATTACATCTCTTTCCCAGTACATCACCATGGTTAGTCTTACAAACTCAGACATCATTTGTTTGAATTTGAGGACTGTAGTCTAAAAAATCAGCTTTCTGTTTTGTATTTAGTAACTTGGAGATATGCTGCACAGCACTGAATACTATATTGTATAAAAAATAATGTTACAGAATTGAATTCTTCAGTGAAGTAAAAATTGGAAGCAAACACAAGTGAGACAACCAACTCCTATGCTTTTTCTGTTGCGGTGCCAGAATTATTTGTGAATTGTGCTAAACCTTGAGGTATGATAAGGCCAACTCACATGCAAAATTACTTTAGCTATTGTCTGTTAGTGAAATATAATATCTATACGGTGACCATATTTTCTTGGAAAAAAATTAAGGACAAACCTGAAAGAGGAGCAAATCTGAAAAAGATTCATAAGGATAAAAAAAAATCAATTGTTTATGACTTTGCTTTGCAAAGGAAAATTCAAGAGCAAAACTGAGAAAAACTTTACAGAAACGCATATTCTAATAAAAATATCTAAAATCAGATAGTATATGTAAATTTATTTCAAAAAGACAATTCAATTTCCATATCTTTCACATGAATGTGAAAGACTGTATTATGTGGTACTGTTTGTACGTTAAAAGTTAAATGACCAAAATAAAGGACAAACGTGAGTTTTTGAAAAATAAATACAGGTAGTCCTTGATTTACGACTATTCGTTTAGCAACCGAAGTTACAACAGTTACTTACAACCAGTCCTCGCATTTACGACTGTTGCAGCGACCCTGCAGTTGCGTGATCAAAATTCAGGTGCTTGGCAACCAGCATGTATTTACGATGGTTGTAGCATCCCGGGGTTATGTGATCGCCATTTGCAACCTTCCCATCCAGCTTCTGACAAGCAAAGTCAATGGGGAAAGCCAGATTTGCTTAACGACCGTGGTGATTTGCTTAATGACCGCAGCAAAAAAAGTTGTAAAATCAGGCGTGACTCACTTAATGACCACCTCGCTTAGTGATAGAAGTTCCGGTCCCAATTGTGTTAGTAAGTCGAGGACTACCTGCAAATCTAAAGGACTGTCCTTTATAATAAAGGGTGTATGGTCACTGTAAATATCTAGGAACTGTATTTCAGAATAAAACAAAAAGCAGGTAGGTTATAAAAGTGTCACCTGCAATTTCTGAAGATTACTCAGCGGGACTGCATAAGAAGTTCATATTTATATGCTGTGTTACCATCTAAAAGCATGTAAGCACACACTCAAACACACTCAATGCCCATTAGAATAAAAGAAATGGCTGTTAGAGGATCTCCGTTAATCAGATCCCTTCAGCTCTTTGTGGTCCCTGTAACTGCACGCATGTGATCCTGCTCTTGCACAGACCTTTCAAGAACCTAAACCTCAGATTGCAGCCCTTTGGAGTCTTATGCTCAAAAGCTCAGTTCCCTGTCATCATCTTTTTCAACCATGGCAGCAGCCATTTCCAGGTTTTCTTTTAGTGGTATTATTTTTTCTTTTGTGTTGCTGTTATTTATTTCAGTATTCCATCCTGTCACACAGCCTACTGTGTTACAAGGTGCTGGCCTTTTTTAAAGGCACACGCAAACATGGTGAAAAATGATCCACTGTGAATGGCTAAAACTGGTATCTTCTAAGTAGAGAATCAAGACTGAAAAAAATCCATCAGCTGAGCCCAACTCTTTCAGTTGCAAGAATTTGCATTAAAGCCGGCATCCTATTTAAACAAATCCAGTGAAAGGGAATTTATCATGTGCCTCCGTAATCAAACTACTTTTGCCATAAGAATTTTTTATAATATTCAATCAAAAACTGCTGCCTGTTTCTCACATCTGTTATTTTGTGTCCTGCACTCTGTATTGATAGACCAGGGGGTCTTCATTTCAATATCTGAATAATGCTGTTGTATTTCCCAACAGTTAATAAGGCTAAACATGCCCTTATCCTTCAATCTTCTTCATTGTTTTTTTCTACTTCTAGTTTGTCTGAAAGTGTGTATCCAAACCTGTGCACATACCCGAGGTGGGTTCCAATCAGTGCAGAATAAAGTAGGACAATCACTCCCATGATTTAGAAACAAGGCTGCTACTAATGCAGGCTACAATTGTATTTGCCTTTTTGGCAGCCATATCACTGCTGGCTCACTCGGTTTGGAATTAACTATTACTCTGTTTCTTTTTCACAGATTCAGTTGCCAAGACAGATAATTCCACATCCTATACCTGTGCATTTGATTTATTTTTCCAAAGTGCCCGTTTTTGCATTTGTCTCTGTTAAATTTCAGTCTGTTATTTTCAGCCAATTTCTCTAGCCCATCAGGATTATTTTGAGTGTTTTTCCTGTCTTCTAGAGTATTACCTAAGGGGCGTGGTGGCTCAGCGGGTAAGACGCCAGGCTTGTCGATCGGAAGATTGCAAGTTCAGAGGTTCGAATCCCTAGCCCTGCGTGCGGAGTGAGCTCCCGCACTAGCTCCAGCTCTTGCCAACCTAGCAATTCGAAAGCATGCAAATGCAAGTAGATTAATAGGTACCACTTCGGTGGGTAGGTAACAGCGTTCCATGAGCGTCATGCCAGCCACATGACCGTGGAAGCGTCTTCGGACAACGCTGGCTCTTTGGCTAACAAACGGAGATGAGCACCGGCCCCTAGAGTCGGACACGACTGCACAAATGTGCCGGGGGAACCTTTACCTAGAGTATTACCTATCCCTTCCAATTTTGTATCATCTGAAAATTTGATAAGCATTCCCTCTTCCTCCTCATCCATTTCTTTAATAAAAATACTGAACTGTACAAAGCCCAGGGTGAGCCACCTAATGCCTCATTTTGATGAGCACTCTGTTTTCATTTAATTGTCATACCATCTAGTCATACCTACTTACTGATGTCCCTAACACTCTGAGAATACGGTAGACATAATGTACCTTGATTACAGCAAAGCACTTGACAATTTACTAAGTATCTCACCCAATCTGAAAAGTGGAATCTGGAATAAAAAACATTCTTAAGCAAACTTTCTGTCATTGCTGAATCACTTGAGCCAGTGATGGGGAACTTTCTGAGGTCTCCATTACCTTAAAGCCATTTAGGTCCTCATTACAGCAAGAGGCAAGACCAGAATTGGAAATGGACCATAGATAAGTGACTCTTGTTTAACACATAATTATGGGAATAAATATTTGCATATAGGTATTTTCCTTCTCCAACTTCTCATGAGGGTTTCATGAGAAGGGCAAAGTAGAATCAAGTAAAATTGATCTGGTGTGGGCTAAGTAAGAAAGTGTATTCTTGCAAGACTGTGGACAGCGTAATTATTGAAGTTCTGCAGGGTATCCCTGACTGCAGATGAAGCAAATTTAAGTATATTTAGATGGATCCTCTTCTCAGGGGAGACACATGGAATAATGCAGAGCATTATCCTGATCCTTTCTCTGGGTTTGAATGTTTTAATCTATTCTACAGAATCTTTCCTGTTTATTTATTTGATTGATCGATTGATTTATATGGCAGCCCATCTCAAATACACGATTCTGGGTGGCTGAATTTGCAGTCATGTACAAAAATATCTATGTCTGTACTGGTTCTTAGAATTTTCCTAAGTATTCTTGTGAAAACAGCTACACTGGTAGGAGAACAGAATTAGAAATCTTTTTTAAAAATACAGTGACAGATTGTTTGCTGGAGTGTACTTTCTACAAACACAAGCAGTAATTTTTTTTAAGTGTCTAATACAGGGCTTTCCAAAGTTTTCCCGCGGCGACACACCAACCGCCGTTCGTGTGTCACCGCGGGAAAACCCGGAAGTGCCGCCATTGCGGCAGCGCACAAAAACCTGGAAGCGCTGCTGCCGCTTTTGGGTTTTTGCGCGCCGCCGTTGGTGTGTCGCTGCGGGAAAACCCGGAAGCACTGATGATGATCAGCGCTTCCGGGTTGTGTGGCGACACACCAGACACTGTGTGGCGACACACTTTTGTGTCGCGACACACAGTTTGGAAAGCTCTGGTTCCACACATTCAAAGAAAATGCCACCATAATTTGTTTGGTTGGCTGATTGTTATAGAAAATAGAATAATGCCAAGCAGAACAGAAATAAAACTTAAGAGATCCATATTTTTAAATAAAGCTTTTTTTTCCTTCTTTCTCTTGAAATGGAAAGTTCCTCTGCTTGTTTTACTCAGACTACCTTTTGGCTTTTTAAAATATAGCATAATCCCTTACACGCTCTCAGGGTATAATGCGTTTGGGAGGGATTTGCTTGATTCACCACTTGAGGGCACCTTGCCTATTCAAGTTCTCTCAATTAGCGTAAGCTCCAGATACGCATCATACTAGAGCAAGAAGGATTAATCTATTTCTGGAATTGCACCCAACTTCATAATGAATTTTGGAAGAGATTAAGAATTGTACAACGAATAAAATACTGGTTGATTACTTGGCAGTGCCAACCCACGACCTGGTTTATTTGTTATATATTGCTAAATGCAAAGCAGCACTGTTCTGGTACATGCTCCAAGGAAGCTGGAGGTTATCGCTTCACCCACTGGCCCTCCTTCGGAAGCCCAAATCTTAATTGCGGTGTTGCATACTTGGAACCCTGTTCAATTAAGTGGCTCTGATACACAATATCAGAAGGCATATGACCATTTCTTATTTTGTTCTTAAATCGGTGTGTCTCTTTCCTGAGTTTGTTGTTGCTTTGCCTCATCTGATTTTCTGCTCTCTCTACCAAGAGAATGTTTTCAACATCCTGCAAGTTATCTCTTCCACCCAAAAGACTACTTAGAACAGAGCTTTCCAAACTTTTCATGTTGGTGACACACTTTTTAGACATGCATCATTTCGTGACACACTCTTACAGCAGGGCATCATTTTGCAACACACTCTTACAGCAGGGCACAAGGCAGGCACTAGGACCTGGGCAGAATCCTGGCAGGGCTCGGAGGCAGCAGCAGCCGTGACACACCCAGACACTGCAGCCGACACACGAACATGTCCCGACACACAGTTTGGAAAGCTCTGACTTAGAATATGTGTAATCATTCTATGTCATCACTGCAGTGCTACTGAGAGGAAAGGTTGGCTTACAGATGACAGAGAGTTAGCTTTTTAGAAGATAAATCCATGTTTAAATTCTTTGGCAGTGAGCCTAGGTTTCACTGTGTCCTCACCACTATATGGCCAACATGACTGAGCTGTGTCCAGCCTTGAGCAACTGATTCTGACTGCGTACTGAGTCAATGTTTTCTTTGCACAGTTCATCACTCCTTGAGTCTGTTTCTGGTTTGTCTCCCCAGCTCAGATCCTTTCAGCATATATAACTGTACCAATTGAAGAGAATATTTGAAGCTCAGGGTTGAACTGTGGAGTCCTTGGCGCTCTCTGAGCCTTGTTCTTTTCTTGCAGACTGTTACAACCACATGGCATCACCGTAGCACATAAACCAACCAAAACCCTTCAGAACATTGTAAGTAACCAAAAGACCCAGTAGCCCAAGAAGAAAAAACAGGAGTTATCTACAACATACAGTGTAAGGACTGTAGCAGCCACTATGTAGGACAGACTGGCAGAAGACTAGCAGAACGCATCCACAAACACCAACTAGCAGTCAGAAGACACAATGAAAACTCAATCTCACAACACATGGACAGACTCAACCATACTTTCAACTGGGAAACTGAGCATCTTAAACCAAGCCAAATCCAAAAATGCTAGAGAATTCCTGGAAGCTTGGCACTCAGACAAAGCAGCCATCAACAGACACATAGAGGTAAACAACATCTACATGCCATTCGTAAGAGACAATAGAAAAGCCAAAACACCAGAACACCTCCTTGCCAGCAATCAACACCCAGATATGCAAAGATTAACACCAAGTTTAGCACCAGAGGAACAATCAAACAGCACAATATACCCTAATCAAGGAACTATTAACTCAGTCAATCAACCAAGCAGCAAACAGCCCAATTAAGGAACTACCAAGGAGAGAACAACACCCCCACCAACACAAGCAGGACAAGGCATGGTACATAAACAGACAGCACGTCCCACTCCCTTTTTGCACTGAAGATGTTGCCTAGCCTGGCAATGAAACGTCTGCAAGAAAACAACAAGGCTCAGAGAGCACCAAGGACTCCATGTATATAACTGTGTTTACCTTTACGCTTCTTTATACTGAATTGCATTTACTCTTTTAATGCCATTTTCTCAGCTTGAAGGGTTCTTTTGCAGCTCTTCACCATCCTCTCTTATTTTAATAAATCTGAATAATTTTTGGTGAATAAAGTTGATGACTTAATTCCTCATCTACAACTACAGACTATTTATGAGGTTAAAAGCACCAGTCCCGGGCTTCCGGTGGGGAATGGCAGACTGAACAGCTGTGCCCACGGGCTAAGCAGGCAGAGCTGACAACGCGACAACTTTTTTCGGGCTCAGACAGGTTTTCCTGAAGCCCAGAAATATTCTCTGGATAAAGGAGAATGCCTGGAATCATCCCATTTGTCCTCCGGATGGCTGCTTGTAGCCAGAAGATCGCAAACAGTGTTTCGCGTTCAACTGGTAAGAGCTTTTAGTTGGGAGGTGGGGCCGTCATCATTTTCCAAGCCGCGCTGTAGCCTTAAAGGGACACTATGACCGGCCACCCCATTTTTAAATCACCAATTTATATATTTTTTTAAGTATGCATACTCTAAGAGAGGCTTTCTACAGAGGAGAAAAGCTGGCTCTCTTGGTGCTTAACGTTATTTTTGGGATTACTTTTTTAAAATTCTTTTTTAAGTTTTCGACTTTTTCCTTCTAAATATAAAGGAGGATTGAGAGTAACAATTGTCTTTCTGTTATTATTTTTGTATTAAATTCAAAGATATTAGCATTTTCCTACACATTGAATTGGCTGATTTGAACCTTCAGCTTTCTGTTTTTACTTTTCCTTGGGAACTGCTTATCTCACTTTTGCTTGTGTAAATACATTTCGGAACTTTTCCATATCTTTGACTTTCGCTGGTTAATCTCCTAGGGAGCGCCATAATCTACTGTATGAGACATGGAAGATTTTAAACAGATTTTTTCTGACTTCCATCAAGATTTTAAACAGATTTCTTCTGACTTCTACCAAGCTTTTATGCAAGATATTTAGGACATTGAAGAAAATGTGAGATCTAAAATGTGCCATCAGGTTGGGGATGTGGTGGATGAAATCAAGGAATCCAACAGTGATAGAAATGTTTCTTCTAAGAGTGAGATTGGGATTTCTATTGAGATGCTGGATGAAGATTGGATAGTGGAGTTGGAGAAATTTAAGGGAGAGAGAGATCTGCAAGCAATAAGTGAAATTGACTTCCTGGTGGAATGCCATGAAAAAGAAGGGGTCATTATGTATGGGAGGTTTTTTGAGGAGAAGCTGGAATTTTTGAGGGGGGCAGTTGGGCTGTTTGATTTTTCCAAGAGAAAACCTCTGTGCACGCTGTGGGGATATGTAAATGCTCTGGTTTATTTTGAAGTGGGATAAGGGTTAAAGAATGTTTATCTGGTTTCCTTTAAGGGTTTGACTATTAAGTATAATGGCAGACAATTTATGTGCTTTTCAATTTAATTTTTTTATAGTAGACAGAAATGTATAGAATAGTAGTAGGAAGGGAATAATTAAATATGTGTTATCTTTTCAGGGGAAAAGTTGCTTAGGAGGTCTATATGATTTTTTTTTAATATAAGGGGGAGGAGTAACTGTACTTAGTGATTTTTATTATGTGCTAAAGTGGAATCAAAGCCTTTGATTGTGTGGATCACAACAAACTGTGGCAAATTCTTAAAGAGATGGGAGTACCAGACCACCTTACCTGTCTCCTGAGAAACCTGTATGCGGGTCAAGAAGCAACAGTTAGAACCGAACATGGAACAACCGATTGGTTCAAAATTGGGAAAGGAGTACGACAAGGCTGTATATTATCACCCTGCTTATTTAACTTATATGCAGAGTACATCATGAGAAATGCCGGGCTGGATGAATCACAAGCCGGAGTTAAGATTGCCGGGAGAAATATCAACAACCTCCGATATGCAGACGATACCACCCTAATGGCAGAAAGTGAAGAGGAACTAAAGAGCCTCTTGATGAGGGTGAAAGAGGAGAGTGCAAAAGCTGGCTTGAAACTCAACATTAAAAAAACCCAGATCATGGCATCTGGTCCCATCACTTCCTGGCAAATAGAAGGGGAAGAAATGGAAGCAGTGACAGAGTTTATTTTCTTGGCCTCCAAGATCACCATAGATGGTGACTGCAGCCATGAAATTAAAAGTCGCTTGCTCCTTGGGAGGAAAGCTATGGTAAGCCTAGACAGCATATTAAAAAGCAAAGACATCACCTTGCCGACAAAGGTCTGTATAGTTAAAGCTATGGTTTTCCCAGTAGTAATGTATGGCTGTGAGAGTTGGACCATAAGGAAGGCTGAGCGCCGAAGAATTGATGCTTTCGAACTGTGGTGCTGGAGAAGACTCTTAAGAGTCCCTTGGACTGCAAGGAGGTCAAATCAGTCAATCCTAAAGGAAATCAACCCTGACTGCTCATTGGAAGGACAGATACTGAAGCTGAAGCTCAAATACTTTGGCCACCTAATGCAAAGAAAGGACTCACTGGAAAAGACCCTGATGCTGGGAAAGACTGAAGGCAAAAGGAGAAGGGGACGGCAGAGGATGAGATGGTTAGATAGCATCACCGATGTGATGAACATGAATTTGAATAAACTCTGGGAGGCAGTGGAGGATAGGAAGGCCTGGCGTGCTATGGTCCATGAGGTCACGAAGAGTCGGACACGACTAAACGACTGAACAACAACAAAAGTGGAATGACTTATAGAAATAATGTGAGTTTGGTTTAATATAGAGTAAGAGATTGATTGGCTGGGGGCGTGGTGGCTCAGCAGGTAAGACGCCAGGCTTGTCAATCAGAAGATCGCAAGTTCGGAGGTTCGAATCCCTAGCCCTGCATGCGGAGTGAGCTCCCGCACTAGCTCCAGCTCTTGCCAACCTAGCAATTCGAAAGCACGCAAATGCAAGTAGATGAATAGGTACCACTTTGGTGGGTTCCACACGTTCCACGTGTGTCATGCGGCCACATGACCGTGGAAGTGTCTTCGGACAACGCTGGCTCTTCGGCTAACAAACGGAGATGAGCACCGGCCCCTAGAGTCGGACACGACTGCACAAATGTGTGGGGGGAACCTTTACCTTTACCTTAAGAGATTGATTATGGAAATTTTTGTATATCCTTGCTGTTAAAAGTCGGAAGCCACATCTTTTTGTAATTTTGAAAAAAAAATTCTCTTGTGTTTTCACAACTTTTTAGTTTATTTTTCTTTTTTGTAGTTTTTTTGTTTTTTTGTAGATTTTATCTTTGTCTTGAAACTTAATAAAATTTTATTAAAAAAAAGCACCAGTCCCAATAAAGATCTTTAGGGGACAATCCTGTTTACACCCATTCTTTGTAAGGATCAAATCATTTATTCATACTCTGCTTTCTGGCTTTCTTTCCCAGTTATCAATCCATAAGAGAACCTTTCCTTTTATCCCACAACTCTTAATTTTGCTCAGGAGTTTTCAGTGAAGAATTTTGTCAAAGGCCTTTTGAAAGCCTAGGTAAACAGTGGTTACAAGGTCACCTCTAGTTTCATGCTTGCCGACACCTTGAAAGAACTCTTGGTGGGAAGTCTTTTTACAGAAGCAGTGTTGAATCCCCATCAGCAAGACTGGTCCCAGGTCTTTAATGTTAGTAATATTTTCCACGAAGTTAACTGGAATAAATATTAAGATAGCTAGAGTATATGCCACTGATTGCAGTTACTTGGGACCTCAGGCTGAAAGGAAAAGGAGATAGGTGCAGTGTCATATTGGACCAGGAGGCGTGGTGGCTCAGCAGGTAAGATGCCAGGCTTGTCGGTCAGAAGATCGCAAGTTTGGAGGTTCGAATCCCTAGCCCCGTGTGATGGAGTGAGCTCCCGCACTAGCCCCAACTCTTGCCAACCTAGCAATTCGAAAGCATGCAGATGCAAGTAGATGAATAGGTACCACTTCGGTGGGTAGGTAATAGCGTTCTGCATGCGTCATGCTGGCCACATGACCGTGAAAGCGTCTTCGGACAACGCTGGCTCTTTGGATAACAAACGGAGATGAGCACCAGCCCCTAGAGTCGGACATGACGGCACAAATGTGCAGGGGGAACCTTTACCATCTTGGACAAACTCCTCCCTCCCATACAATTTTTCTGACCATCAGAAGATGATTAAAGAAATTGTTCCTGCACAGTTTAAGAAAAAATGTATAATCAGGTACATCACCAGATATATTTATTCTCATATGTAAAGGAATCCAGATTAAACACCAGATCTTCCGTTTTCTTGAACACAAATATTCAACAGTTCAACATGACTTCTTATTGGCTTTAGCTGTTTGACAGGCCAAGACACCAGAGGTTTCTAGTGCAGCAAGGGAACACAAAAGTATGGGATGGCTGGAGTTACAAAAATAATCACAGTAAAATGCCAGTAAGCAATTGAAAACCCACCTTAAGAGTTTTGCAAAGCCCAATTTAAATAAATATGTTTTAACACCTTTTCTATGAACATCTGAAAGAGAATAATTATGGTTCTTGAAAGGAGGGCATTCCATTGCTTGGAAGCGACATGGGGAAAAACATTTTATAGAGGTCATCCTCGTTTAGCGACCACAATTAGGACCAGCAAGTCAGTTGCTAATGAAGCAGTCGCTAAGTGAAACCACAACTGTGCTTATGATCTTACTTCAGCTTTCCTTTGCTTTACAGACCAGTGAAGGTCATAAAGGCAAGGATTGGTCGCAAAGTTACTTTTTGTAACTGCGAATGGTCGCTAAACGAGCAGTTGCTAAACGAGGCCTACTGTATGGATTTTGTAAGTAGTGGTACCCTCAGAAATAGTTCTGAATGCAGATCTTAGTAATGAGAGAGTCACAGTGAGACAGGTCATCCTTTAGATGGCCCTCACCTAAGCTGTGCTTAAAATCAACTTGAACTGAACCCAGAAATGGATCTTTACCCTGTCTCACATCAGACATATAGTAGTTGCCATTTATACTTCCCTTAATGTTTTGCTCCTGTCAACCACATTATACACTCTGTGTTCTGGTCTTCAAGAAGCATCATGTATTTTCTGAGCCTTCACTTTTAAATTCCTGACGAAGAGCTGAAGCTAGATTGTATGGTTAGGAATTCTTGACATTTTATTTGCCACTCCTGGAACCTTTCAGGTGGAAGAATTGGATATAAATATTTGAAATAAACAGGAAAAGTAGATTTGATCTTTCCCTCCTCCACAGGTCCTTCCTAATGGGCAGCTCCCACTGCCACCAGTCAAAAGACTCAGGGCTGTTCCTCCATCTTCTTCTCCTGAATGGATTCTCTGTGCAGAGAAAAAGGAGTGAAAGAGAGACGGGAAAAAGACAGGAAGGCTGTCAGTGGAAGATGACACCACCTGGAAATCCCCACTCCATCAGGCTTGGAAATTGCTGGAGATGTCTGAGAAGTGGAATCTATTTAATATTTTATTAATATTAATAATATTTAATAAATAATAATTTGATTAGTAAGGCTTACCAACTGCTTTGCTGGCCTAAACTGTAAGGCAGTTTAACTTGGGGCAGATTTCTTCCCAGTCTGATCTGCAATAATTAGATTTTGACTCTGGTAGCTTTCTAAAAAGCCTCCTTAAGGGATTTTCTATGGTGACAAAAAAGACTAAAAAGAGATGAGAAAGGCACTGGAAGTGGAAGGTGGTAACGTTAGGGACAAATCTGGACCGACCTGATGACCAGGGCCCTTGCGTTCCTAACCTCGAGGATCATAAGATCTCTTCTCGTCCTGGGCTGAGTGTGGCTAGCTGGATCTGTTAGAGGGCCCATTTGAGCTGGAGAGCCAATGGACCAGACCAAGTATGGTACGGCAAGCTTTATTTCCTAGCACAAGAAAATGGTGTCCTCTCCAAAGAAGAGAGACCCCGAACAAGCCAAACTGCAGAGTTTCCACCAATCTGCTTTGGACACATAGTTCTGCCCTCTATCCCCTTGTCATCCATACAGTATAAGGGTAAAACCTACCACTTCTCCATCCTGCCATGTCTGTTCATTTTTCTTATTAGCAGTTTTCCAATCATCAACACTTTCTTACCCTACTATCAGTTGTGAGCAGTTGTACTTCCTCTTTAACTGAGTAGGCTAAAGGTCAAGCAAAGTTACAAAAGGACAGCTTTCTTCTTCTTTACGTTCCATTCATCCCTTCCAGTAACATCTGGAAATTCCATCCCACTTCATAAAAAACAAAACAAAACAAAAACAAAAACCGCTGAATGTGCATAGACTGTTCTGGTGATTTGAAACACTGACTTGACCTTCTCCTGGCCACAGATATGCCTCATGCATACTCTAAAGATCGCCGCATGGCTCTTCCAAGCCCAGGCAGAAGCACATTGGTAGTCTGAGACATTGGTGTCTCAAAAGGGAGGGAGGGTCTCAAAAGGGAGGGAGGTCAAGATGGCAGCCACACCCTCCAGGGTTTTAATCAGATAGTTGTGGCCGCCATCTTGACCTTTTTCATCTCCTCCCTTAAGACACTCCTGTGTGGGAGCCCAACAAAACTGCCCCTGCCTTGCTCTAGCAATACTGTTACAGCAGAGAGTGAAAATTGGGGAGTAACATTTATTTTAGAAGCCAAACATTAGCCAGTTAATTACAGAAGCGTACACAAATAAATAAAGTGGGTTGTATCCATGTGTATGCAGTTGCTTTTTTCAGCTTCCAACAAATGGAACATACATGTTAAAAGTGTTAGTTTTTTGACTACTTATGAAGCAAATGCTAAAGCAGGTATTTTCATAGCTGGTCTTGTGTGTTGGCCTGAATGGCTGAAACCACAATTCTTTGTAGGAGATGATAGATAATGTAGATCACAGCTTTCCAAACTGTGTCGCGACACAAAAGTGTGTCGCCTGCGGGGCCCAGGTGTGTCGCGACAAAACCCAGAAGTGCTGATGGTGCGCCGCTGCGCATGCGACCGTGCGCACGGCGGTGGCAGGCCATCAGCGCTTCCGGGTTTTCGCGAGGCATACAAGGACACCGCCGCTGCAGCGTGCGAAAATCCGAAAGCGCGGCGGCGGCGCTTCCAGGTTTTCTCACGCGCTGCCGTTGGTGTGTCGCCGCAGGAAAACTTTGGAAAGCCCTGCTGTAGATGATAGGTAGGTAGATAGGTAGATATAGGTAGATAGATGATAGATGATAGAGCAGTTGTTAGCAGTGTTAAAGTACTGCAGGGAGGCCTGAGTTCAAATTGCCACTCAGCCACCAAGTTCAGTGGATCCAGTCTTTTATTTCCTCTTTCTCCTTTCCTTATAATCTCTGTGCAATGCTATAGTGAAAAAGTTTCCCCATCTCACTGCACAAATCCTAAAGCTCATCTCTGGCCACCTGTGAAGATATTGAATTAAGCATGCATTTTTCTAATTTAATCAAAATTTAATCATTTTTCTAATTTAATCAAACCCCATGATTGCTAAGGTGTGTCGAACTGTGTAATTCAAATATTATTTTGAATAAGCAGGGATAGAGATTCCAAGGGAAGACCTGAACAGAGCTACCTAACCTGTGTTCTCACTAAGCTGCAAAGAAGCTAGGAGTTCTATCCACAAACACTCACAGTTACAGTTCAACCAGATGGGTGTGATATACCAAAAATTGAAAAAAATAGGAGGGAATGAGATGCACAAGAGCAGAAGATGCCTGAAGGCAAGGAGTAACTTTGTCAAGGTTTCAAAACTCTTTTGCAAATTAATTGACCAGCAAGATTTATCAACTGCTTTGCTTGCCTGAACTGTCATCCAGCTTAACCTGGGGCAGACTTCCTTCCCAGCCTGAACTGCAGTAATTAGAGTTAGTCTGTGGTAGCTAAAATAAACAAAACAGACAACTTTAAGTGGCTGCTAATGTGGGATAGAAATATGTTATTGTGCAGCTCTAGGACAAGACAAGAAACATCTAAAAGCAAATATTTGCCCATTAAATATAGTTTATACAAGAAATGATGCATAAATTGCACATGTTTAATCATATTAATGGATAAAGATTTTAAATGCAGTGATTTATCTGATGGCATAGTTTGTAGGCAACTTTGCAAAACTGTCCCCCTCTACTGGTGATTTCTGTGTAAGCCGGTAAGAGCCAATTGTCATGGAATTAATCTGAGTGTCCTAGAAGCTTTTCCAGGAGACGTAGTAATTTTCTCCATGTCATGATAAAAAGGCAATACAAAAACATACATTCAAGAGATCAAAAAGCTTTCATATTGTGTTTGGAGTAGAATATTGTAGCACATTTCCTTTTTAAAACTGCTATGAGATGGCATCGAATCATACTAATGAAAATGCTCTCTATTTAAGGAATTAAAAGAATTGTATTTTTTCCAGTTCAGAATCCTGATTCCAACTTTTATATCACCCAGAAACTGATTTAGATAGTTTTCCCTTCCCTTCCCTTCCCTTTGCAAAAGCCATAACTTTTGGTCTTCTGGTAATTTACTCATCACTGAAGACAGTTGTTGTTTATTCGTTCAGTCGCTTCCGACTCTTCGTGACTTCATGGACCAGCCCACGCCAGAGCTTCCTGTTGGCTGTCACCATCCCCAGCTCCCCCATGGTTGAGTCTGTCACCTCCAGAATATCGTCCATCCATCTTGCCCTTGGTCGGCCCCTCTTCCTTTTGCCTTCCACTTTTCCTAGCATCAGCTTCTTCTCCAGGGTATCCTGTCTTCTCATTATGTGGCCAAAGTACTTCAGTTTTGCCTTTAATATCATTCCCTCAAGTGAGCAGTCTGGCTTTATTTCCTGGAGTATGGACTGGTTTGATCTTCTTGCAATCCAAGGCACTCTCAGAATTTTCCTCCAACACCACAGTTCAAAAGCATCTTATCTTCCTTCGCTCAGCCTTCCTTATGGTCCAGCTCTCACAGCCATAGGTTATACCATTGCTATAATTATGCGGACCTTTGTTGTCAGTGTGATGTCTCTGCTCTTAACTATTTTATCAAGATTTGCCATTGCTCTCCTCCCAAGAAGTAGACGTCTTCTGATTTCCTGGCTGCAGTCAGCATCTGCAGTAATCTTTGCGCCTAGAAATACAAAGTCTGTCACTGCCTCCACTTTTTCTCCCTCTATTTGCCAGTTATCAATCAAGCTGGTTGCCATAATCTTGGTTTTTTTGAGGTTTAACTGCAACCCAGCTTTTGCACTTTCTTCTTTCACCTTCGTCATAAGGCTCCTCAGCTCCTCCTCGCTTTCAGCCATCAAAGTGGTATCATCTGCATATCTGAGATTGTTAATGTTTCTTCCAGCGATTTTAACTCCAGCCTTGGATTCCTCAAGCCCAGCATGTCGCATGATGTGTTCTGCGTACAGGTTGAATAGGTAGGGTGAGAGTATACAGCCCTGCCATACTCCTTTCCCAATCTTAAACCAATCTGTTGTTCCGTGCTCTGTTCTTACCGTTGCTACTTGGTTGTTATACAGATTCCTCAGGAGGCAGACAAGATGACTTGGTATCCCCATACCACCAAGAACTTGCCACAATTTGTTATGATCCACACAGTCAAAGGCTTTAGAATAGTCAATAAAACAGAAATAGATGTTTTTCTGAAATTCCCTGGCTTTCTCCATTATCCAGCGGATATTGGCAATTTGGTCTCTAGTTCCTCTGCCTTTTCTAAACCCAGCTTGTACATCTGGCAATTCTCGCTCCATGAATTGCTGGAGTCTACCCTGCAAGATCTTGAGCATTACCTTACTGGCATGTGAAATAAGTGCCACTGTTCGATAGTTTGAACATTCTTTAGTGCTTCCCTTTTTTGGTATGGGGATATAAGTTGATTTTTTCCAATCTGATGGCCATTCTTGTGTTTTCCAAATTTGCTGGCATATGGCATGCATCACCTTGACAGCATCATCTTGCAAGATTTTAAACAGTTCAGCTGGGATACCGTCGTCTCCTGCTGCCTTGTTATTAGCAATGCTTCTTAAGGCCCATTCAACCTCACTCTTCAGGATGTCTGGCTCTAACTCACTGACCACACCGTCAAAGCTATCTCCAATATTATTATCCTTCCTATACAGATCTTCCGTATATTCTTGCCACCTTTTCTTGATCTCTTCTGCTTCTGTTAGGTCCTTACCATCTTTGTTTTTGATCATACCCATTTTTGCCTGGAATTTACCTCCGATGTTTCTAATTTTCTGGAAGAGGTCTCTTGTCCTTCCTATTCTATTGTCTTCTTCCACTTCCGCACATTGCTTGTTTAAAAATAATTCCTTATCTCTTCTGGCTAACCTCTGGAATTTTGCATTTAATTGGGCATATCTCCCCCTATCACTGTTGCCTTTTGCTTTCCTTCTTTCTTGGGCTACTTCCAGTGTCTCAACAGACAGCCATCTTGCCTTCTTGGTTTTCTTTTTCTTTGGGACGTTTTTTGTTGCCGCCTCCTGAACCATGTTGCGAACTTCTGTCCATAGTTCTTCCGGGACCCTATCTACTAAATCTAGTCCCTTAAATCTATTCTTCACCTCCACTGCATATTCCTTAGGAATAACTAGTTTGTGATCTGAACTACAGTCAGCTCCAGGTCTTGTTTTTACCGACTGTATATATGTCCGCCACCTTTGGCTGCAAAGGATGTAGTCAATCTGATTTTGGTGTCGACCATCTGGTGAAGTCCATGTATAAAGTCGTCTTTTAGGTTGTTGGAAGAGAGTGTTTGTTATGCACAGTGAGCTGTCTTGGCAAAATTCTATCAGCCTATGTCCTGCTTCATTTTGTTCTCCCAGACCATGCTTGCCTGTAATTCCAGGTGTCGTCTGACTACCCACCTTAGCATTCCAGTCTCCTGTAATGAAAATAACATCTCTTTTTGGTGTATTATCCAGTAGGTGCTGCAGATCCTCATAGAACTGATCTACTTCTGCTTCTTCAGCATCTGTGGTTGGGGCGTATATTTGGATCACTGTGATGTTAAATGGCTTACCCTGAATTCGAATTGAGATCATTCTATCGTTTTTTGGATTGTATCCAAGCACTGCTTTAGCCACTTTATTATTAATTATGAAGGCTACTCCATTTCTTCTGTGGTCCTCTTGTCCACAGTAGTAGATCTGGTGGTCATCTGATGTGAAGTGGCCCATTCCAGTCCATTTCAGTTCACTGACACCTAAAATGTCTATATTTAATTTTGACATCTCACCAATAACCACATCCAATTTGCCCTGGCTCATAGATCTTACATTCCAGGTTCCTATGGTGTGTTGATCTTTAGAACATCGGATTCGTCGTTCACCACCAGCACCGTCGGCCGCTAGCCGTCCTTTCGGCTTTGAGCTAGCTGCGTCATCACATCTGGGGCTAGTTGAACGTATCCTGTTCCTCCCCAGTAGCATTTTGACCATCTTCCGACCTGGGAGTCCCATCTTCCGATGGTATACCGACATATCTCTGGTTGTACTGATCCATTTAGTTTTCACGGCAAGAATACTGGGGTGGGTTGCCATTACCTTCCCCAGGGATCATATTTAGTCTGACCTCTCTGCCGTGACCTTCCCATCTTGGGTGTCCCTTCACGGTTTAGCTCATGGTTTCATTGAGGTGCTCAAGCTCCAGCACCACGATAAGGTAACGATCTCCTTTGCTGGAGACTGAAGACAGTAAGTAGCTGCAAAGCTTTTTTAAGACTAATGGGAGTTTGGGACAATGTCCCTGCATCAACCATATATAGTAGGACCAGAACATATATTTGAACTCCTTTGAGCAGCTGACTAGTTGACTAACTAGGGAAATTATCTATAGAATAAATAGGAGGCGTGTTAGAAGAAACCTTCTGTGGCAATGTGGTCTGAAAAATGGCTGTGATGGTTGCATCTAAGTCTGAGACAGATATGCTTATAAAGGTGGTATACCAGAAGTAGCAGTCTCCTGTCAGCTGAGGTTGCTGGTAGCTTTCTCCAAACATCTCCTCTGCAATCTGTGTCAAATATGAATTTAAAATCCACAAATGCCACATACTACATTGATTTGAGTCTATACAAATATATTTCAGCTACACGTAGCACAAATGTTTGATCAACCAGACAATTTCCTTCCCTGGAATCTGCTTGTTCTTTTGCTGCAATATCTTTTGGTTCAGGAGCAGAATGTGAATATAGCTGGCAAGACTGCATCTCATATAAGCTTCACACATGTTTACCCTCCGCTACTTGAAAAACATCCTGTTGTGAGCAATAAACAGAAAATGCAGTCTTTCAAGTAGCTTGGAACATTTGGAGGGCTTCAAAAGTTGATGCTAACTAAGGCTTTACATATGAGATGGGGAGTTGTATCACTAAATAGAAAACAAATTAATATCAACTCTTTGAATTTGGGATTGACAGAATTATGTCTATGATTTCCTCCCTCCCTCTTTTCTTTTCTTGTCATCCTTTCTCCTAATAAATAAAATCTGGATAATTTATTCCATAGATAATATATACACTATTTTGAATGAACGATTGTGTCATCAAACAGAATATAATGTTGTTTTGGGAGTTTTCCCACCTATATTTAATAATAGAAAGGATGCTACAAGACACAGACCCATGATGACAAGATAGTTAGAATGAGCTTTGTAACTAACCCACATATTACAATGAATGGCTAAACTGTTAATAAAGTGGAAGCAGATCAAACACAACCAGCCATAAAAAATATATTTATTTATTTATTTTCTATCCCGCCTTTATTATTTTTACAAATAACTCAAGGCAGCGAACAAACCTAATACTCCTTCCTCCTCCTATTTTCCCCACAACAACCCTGTGAGGTGAGTTGGGCTGAGAGAGTGACTGGCCCAAGGTCACCCAGCCGGCTTTCATGCCTAAGGTGGGACTAGAACTCTCAGTCTCCTGGTTTCTAGCCCAGCACCTTAACCACTAGACCAAGACTAAGGATTCATCTATATGACAAAGTCCATTATTTGTAATATTGTTACCTAAGAATGGTAAAAAATCAGAAGGAGCCTGGTAGTACCTTTTCTGACTAACAGTTTTTATTGTATTCCTCATCAGAATATAATAATGCATCATCGTGAACTGCAGCTCACAAAAAGCTTATGCTTTTAAATAAAATTTGCTAGTCAGAAAAGGGGCTACCAGACTCCTGATTTTTTACCACCATAGACTAACACAGCTCTCCTCCTACAATGTCTAAGAATGGTGCAGTTGTAGATTAAGATTTCTAGCTTTGATTCGCAAAGGGGATTGATTGATTGACTTGGTGGCCTAATCAGCTTGTTTCAATCCTATGACAGCTGTCAGAGCCTGGTGTTGTAAGCTTGGAGGATGCATCCACAGGTGAAACAGATTCTTAACCCCGCCCCATCATCCTGTATATACCCCAATTCTGCTTCAGTTATTTTGGAAGACCTCAGGAGCAGATTTGGGGCATGGGCAATGTAGAAGGAAAGATACATAAAAGTTCCACCATGCAAGTATAAGCAAGCAGATTTAGCTCTGGAATCATCCCTATACCCCCCAGGTGTAGAACTGGCAGAAGGGTGAAGTTTCTCTGCAAATACTTTCCATTTTAAAACATCTGCAAAAAAGAAAACAGGCAGCATAACTTACACCATGCCTTAAGTTTTGCACGGCAGTTAAGTTGCTAGTTTTATATACCATTAACAAACACGGTGATTGCTTTTACTGTTTTAAACTTCTACTTAATATTCTGATAAATGGCAATGTCTAAATTTCCCTAGTTTCCAGGGAAGGAGAGCTTAAAAAGATATTTTGAAGGTTTCAGCAGGGCTTGATCCCAATTATTGACTATAATTATCTCATGATGTTCACCTGCAAAAGGTGAATATACTTCTCTAGTAATGTTGAAGTATATTTGCCTTTTGTATTCAATATCAAGAGAGAATTATAGTCAATAGTAATACTGCATATTATTGATGTGTTAATGCTCATGGTAGTCCATTTCTCTCTGTGGCTTTACTTGCATGATGCATCTTGCAAAAATATTCAGCTGTCGAGCCCAGAGAAGCACCATTTTTACCTTCCACTACACCGCTCTTTCATTGAGGTTTCAAAGTCACTAGTTTTATTCTCACACATTTACTTATGATTAATTGAACCTGGTTTATGGAATTAACCCAACTGTAGATATTTACAGAGCACTGTGAACCAAAAAGTGTTAGATTAACATGTTTTTGGCTAATTGTGGTTCTGTATGTCACACAAATGCAACCGCTATATCATTTAAAAGTTGAAACAGCTGCCATCTTGTGTTCTTTTAAGCCGGATGTTATACTTTAGGGTTGTTGTAAGCTACATTATTCAAATAAAAATGATCGGTAATACCTGTTAAAATTTGAAGGACACAGTAAGTCTGAATAATAAATGGATTTGCAGTAGTAGAGAGGGGTAAAAATGGCATCATGGGCACATATACTAACTGGGGTTTCTTGTTGAAAGTGCTTTGCAAACACAGCCCAGAAGCAAATAGACCTCTTACAGTACAGAGTATAATGCTCAGTTGATTAGGGTCAGCCACCAGACATAAAATAGTGAGCTGGCAAAAAGGCAAGTTGTGGTAAGTGTGCTAGATTTGGGCTGGGAAGATCTGAGTTCACATCCATGAAACAGCATCATGTTCATTGATCAGCTTCAGGCCATTCACTGTCTAGTTTATTTCCCCTGGGTATAATGAATGTAAAATAATGCACTCTCTTAGGAGCTGAACTTCTCTGCCTCTTCAGAAAAAGGGTCCTCTAGAGCAGCGTTTCTCAACCTCGGCAACTTTAAGACGGGTGGCCTTCAACTCCCAGAATTCCACACCCATGCATAGTTGGGGAATTCTGGGAGTTGACTTCCATACGTCTTAAAGTTGCTGAGGTTGAGAAACACTGCTCTAAATGTTCCCTTTCAGCCAGGTCTTTCACACTGGTCAATTATTACTTTAGGAGTTATCTGTCAAAAATGGAACTGTTATATGGTTTTGTATTTTGTTGTTAACAAGTTTGATTGTGCAACTGCAGGATATAAGCCCCATACCTAGACCGCAGCTTGCTTTTTACAATCCTGATAAGGTTCAGCTTCAACTGATACTACCAGGTTGTAGGCCAATTGTACTGACTTCCCAGGTACTTTTAATGTAAAGAACAGATACCAGCAGGTCAGAAGACAGTGAAAGGCTCTTCTCAAGTAAATGCCTAGAGCAGTGTTTTTCAACATGACTGGCTGGGGAATTCTGGGAGTTGATGTCCACCCACCTTAAAGTTGCTAAGGTTGAGAAACACTGGAATAGAGTTTGCAGCAAAATCTGAAGCAGATTGCTTAGACAGAAGCAGCAGCTCCTCTTTTAACAGCAGAGGAACCAACGGCAGGCAAGGGCCGGAGAGGGCAGTGCAGTCCCGCATCCCTCCGCCGACTGGCAACAGAAAGGCTATATCAGAAACAGAAGATTGTGGCAGTATATAAATGGGAGAAAGAAATACATACGAGGCACACCAAATGTCCAGTGCTAGCAGTTTTCATCTCCATCAGGAGGAACCAGCGTTCTGTAAAAGTGATGGGGCACCACAGACCCAGTTTGGTCTAGTGGTTAAGGCAACGGGCTAGAAACCAGGAGGCTGAGAGTTCTAGTCCTGCCTTAGGCATGAAAGCCGGCTGGGTGACCTCGGGCCAATCACTCTCTCTCGGCCCAACTCACCTCACAGGGTTGTTGTTGTGGGGAAGATAGGAGGAGGAAGGAGTATTAGGTATGTTCGCCGCCTTGAGTTATTTACAAAAATAATAAAGGCGGGATAAAAATCAAATAAATAAGTATATCTGAAATACTCTGCGTTGCAACAAAGGTACCTCCAAACAACATATTGTTGCGCGCGCGCACCGTGCGCTTTCTATCAAAAAGGAGCCGGCGCTCCGGCTCTGCTACGAGCACAGGAATGGGCCGGGGGTGGGGGTGGGGGTGGGGGTGGGGAGCGGACTCGCCTCCTGACAGAGCTTGTAACTGAACTGAAACTTATCTCCGTGAATGGGTCGCTCTGCATTTTCTCTGTTTCCCCCTAAATCGAGCCGAACAGGCACGCACCCCCGAAATAACTCGAGCACGTGGGCCTCCAAAGACAGAAGCGACCCACCCCAATCCGGGAGGGGCGAGAGACACAGCTGAGCTAAGACTCCCTTCGTGCCAAAGGTTTGGGCTCACCCCTCTCGGATGGGGTCGTTGGCACCTAACTTCCGCGCGCGCCGCCGATCCTTGGCGCTTCCTTCCTTTTCAATCGGAGGGTGAACCATCGAATTTCCGGGAATGCCGCATTCCAGCTCTTTGCAAGTCCCAGAATCCGTCCCGGCTTTTCCAAGTTTGACGCATGCTTAGGGCTCATCGGTCCGACAGTCTCTCAGCTGTTGGCTCCGAGTTTTTTCGAGCCTTCTCCAACCTGGAGGAACCCTCCAGATGTGTTTGGACTACAGTCCCTATAACCCCGGGGCCGGCCAATGATGGCTCTCTCTGGAGAAAATGAAGGGCGATAGGTTGGAGAAGGTTGGGTCTTTTCTGTTCTGTTGCTCAATAGGCGTACTGGATCCCTTCCTTCCTCCCCCACCGGTACTGAATATTTAGAGGCTCTCTTTTGAACCAGCACGGCTCTTTCCCTTTAAGAGCTGCGCTTCGGGGTGACGTCTCAACGAACGCAGCTCTTTTGGAATGTATGCAAATGAGCCCTTATGTCTTCGACCAACGAGAACCCTAGCCTGGTCCCCTGCAGCCAACGGCGTCCAAGCGCTGCTAGGGGGCGGCCAATAGATGCAAAGCGCCGGCTCTCACCATATAAGGAGCGTCCTCGCCATAAAAGGCAACATTGTATCGCTTTATATGGGGGGAAGATAGCGGGGGGGGGAGGGGGTGCCCCGGGCCGGCGCGGATCCTGACTCTGGTGTGAGCAAGCGGATAGGAAGGCGGGCGGAGGCTGGGTACAGGGAAGGGGGCCGGGCCGGAGCAGCCGGCGCACGGGCCCATGGCAGGGCCGGTCTGACCCGACGCGTTAGCCCCACTTGGAAGGAAGAGGTGGCGGCACCGGCACTATGTTACCCAGCCAGGCCGGGGCCGGGAACGGCGCTGCCGCCTTGGCCCGGAGCACGGTCATGGGTATGGCGCGGACCTCCTCCGGGCGGCCGGGTGCCGGGCTTCCCCGTGGGGCGAATGGCAGCGGTGCTGCTGCAGGAGTCCGCGGGCCCGGCAACGGGACAGGCCCGCCTAGCGGGCAGGGAACGATCGGTAGTCGCTTCGAGCGAGACCGGGATGTAGGCGCGGCGGCGGCGGCCAGCGGCAGCGAAGGCGATTCGGACTCGGCCGAAGATGAGGAGTTGGTGGGCGATCGCCGCGGCATTAAGCGGACTTTGGGTGACATGGAACTGGGGGTGGTGGGGGGGACGGAGGCGGTGACCGCGGCGGCAGCGGCCGGGGGTTACGGCGGAGTGAGCGGGGCCGTGAGTGGCGCCAAGCCTGGCAAGAAGACTCGCGGTCGCGTCAAGATCAAGATGGAATTTATCGACAACAAGCTGCGGCGCTACACCACGTTCAGCAAGAGGAAGACGGGCATTATGAAGAAGGTACCGCGGTTCGGGCGTGGGGGACGGGCCACCTTCCAGGATGGTCGTTCAAGGGTGGCCGGAGACGGCGAGCGTAATCAATCCTGGGGCTCTGAAAGGAGGGGCGGTGTTTTCAGTGCAAAAAAAAGGTGCCGGAGCTCAGAGCTGCTCTTCGGTCGCCAGTCCCAAACGCGGTGTGTGTAGGTGAACAGCGTTGCTGGGATGGGAGAACGCTCTTAACACGCTTAGAGGAACCGTTCTTAACTCCACGTGTTCTCACGCGTCCTGACATTTCCACCAGCAGCAGCAGCAGCAGCGCCGAGTTGCTTGTCCAGTGCAGCACTGTCGCTGCCTCTAACCGAAGGGTTGGGGCTGGTATTGATACCGGAAGGGGAGACAGGCACAGGCCTACCTATCAGCCGCTCTCGCACCGGAAAGGCACGCCCCATTCCTGCCCGGATTCAGCTGGAGGCAGCCCCTTGGGGAGCGACCTTTAGTTTAAATACTGCAAAAAGGCGATAAGGGTGAAACGCTGCACTAGGTTAGCCCTAGGCGAAAGATTGGTCTCGGTTCCGATTTGAGCCTGTCCATTGTCATAGCCCGCATAGAACCGAGCTCTCTCCTCACCTCTCTCTGCCTTCAATCCGGGAAACTTGGGCAGCGCTCCCCAAACACAGCTATAGCTACCTGATTCCATAGAAATTAATGGATGTGCTTCTTTCTGAGTTTTAAGGGGGAGGATCTGGCCAGCCAGTTGGAAATGCTGCAGAGCTGTCAGTCTGCAGGATGGGAATGAATGATAAGCATGTGCCCAAACCAGTGCCTTCGCTGGTTCCTTAACATACTTAGCTTATCATCAACTAGAATTTATCTGGATTAATTTTGAAGATGACATTGATAAGACTCGTACCCTTGTTTTGTTCAAGGGGCTCTGCTCCCAGATCAGAGTGCATAGGACTGCAACCTTAGATAATAACTAAGGAGTTGAAGTTGCAGTGGGCTCCACTTATTGTAGCTCATGCTTCTGTCAGGATGTCTGTATTGGAGGAATTGTAAGTCTCCAAGTGGTGTTAAAACCGACAGTGATGCTAGCTTTCTCTTTGTAGTATTTCAGGTTGTCACTGTTACACTTAAACCAGGGCAGTTAATAGGCTCTGTGCTCTACTAACCATAGTGTTGAACTCCAGAATAATTGCAAAACAAACTCTGTAAAAAAATCAAACTAGCATAAGAAAGGTAAAGGCCCCTCCCCCCCGCACAGTTGTGCAGTCGTGTCTGACTCTAGGGGCCGGTGCTCATCTCCGTTTGTTAGCCGAAGAGCCAGCGTTGTCCAAAGACGCTTCCGCGGTCATGTGGCTGGCATGATGCGCGCGGAACGCTGTTACCTTCCCCCCTAAGTGGTACCTATTCATTTACTCGCATTTGCATGCTTTCGAATTGCTAGGTTGGCAAGAGCTGGGGCGAGTGCGGGAGCTCACTCCGTCACGTAGGGCTAGGGATTCGAACCTCCGAACTTGCAATCTTCCGATCAACAAGCAATGTGCTAAATGTTTATACTGTATGTCCAGCTTGATGGAAAATCGTTTTTTAAAAAAGTATATAGCTATTGTTGGAACCGGATAAAACTAACATTTAGTTGACTTTTTTTTGTTTGTTTTGGTTGGCCAACTAGTCACCTGTTTAAAACTTTCAGACAACTTAAAAAAAAACCTTTCAAATATGAACTTGGGCCTTCTGGATGTTTTGGGCTATAATCGCCATTACTTCCAGCCAGTATGTCCAACATGAGGTGCGAGGAATCGGTGACTTCTAGATATTTATTTAATTTTTATCCTGCCTTTATTATTTTTATAAATAAGGCGGCGAACATACCTAATCCTCCTCCCTCCTCCTCTTTTCCCCACAACAGCAACCCTGTGAGGTGAGTTGGGCTGAGTGTGTGTGACTGGCCCAAGGTCACCCAGCCGGCTTTCATGCCTAAGGCGGGACTAGAACTCTCAGTCTCCTGGTTTGCCATTGGCTCCTTCCTAGGCCTGAGAGAGAGTGATTGGCTCAGGGTCACCCAGCCGGCTTTCATGCCTAAGGCGGGACTAGAACTCACGGACTCCTGGTTTCTAGCCCAGCACCTTAACCACTAGACCAAACTGGCTCTATATGCTGTACTATAACTTAGTGATGGCTGTACTAACATTTCTGAAATTAATTTTATAAATTTCAGCATGAACGCTGAAGGATGTTGACAGCCTCTGGCAACAGCCTGCCTGGCCCAGGCCTTTGCTAAATACAAGCCCTGCTGAGCCTGCTCTGTGCCAGTAATAGCATAAAAACTTTGTGTGCACATGCGTCTCTGTATGCATCCCACAGTAGCATTTGGGCCACTTGTGTGCAATACAGCCAACTGTAATTCTGGGTGCAATTTTAATAAATTTAATTTATTTCAATAAATAAATTAGGCATGAAAGCCGGCTGGGTGACTTTGGGCCAGTCACTCTCTCAGCCCAACTTACCTCACAGGGTGGTTGTAGTGGGGAAAAGAGGAGGAGGAAGGAGTATTAGGTATGTTCCCCGCCTTGAGTTATTTATAAAAAAATAATAAAGGTGGGATTAATTTTTTAAAAAAAATTATCCTGGAGATTTAGTGTCCGATGCTTAGTCTGGGCTGCTGGGTATTCCTTATTTATACATTTTGGCTCTTATTGTTTATAGTGTCTTTATTTTCTTTAAAATAAGAACGTACAATCCAGGGAGGTCCAAAGTTTCTGATCTTGTGTAAATCTGATTCCTTATTCACTCGTTGATGTTGGCTTCACACAGTATGCTAAGCCATTGTTTGTTTAATTGGGGTTTTTTAAACCACAACTGGCTGAATTCACTTAATCCCAAGTGGCACAATAATAATACCAAGACTTAAACTGTTGTTTACAAATCACAATGGCTGAATTCACATTGTACCCTAAATTAAAACCAAATAAAATCATGCTATAGCTTGATGGGTTGGTGAAAGAACCTAGTATCTTGTGTTGTCGGAGAGTCACTTCCAGTTCATACCATACCATGGCTTCTACCTTTCTTAGAATCTGGAAAGAGACCTTGACTACCTCACTGGATGGAGTGGGGGCTCCAGTGACCAACATGGGGGTACTCGTTCTCTCTGAGCTAGGCTAGCCCTCATTTCCCTAATGTGGTGCCCTCTCATGACATCTGAAAATTATTTGGTTGGGGAAGTCCGAGTTAGCCTATGTTAGGGGGCAGTGAAAAAAGTATTTTACAATATTGTGTTTATCGTTATTTTGAGTAGCTTGTGGATTTTTTAAAATAAGCAGCATACAAATATTTTAAATATTAATTTTACATTGAGATGGAAATTACAACAACACTGTATGAGCCCAGCCACTGTGCTTTGAAAACTATGGTTTGTGGCTTACTCCAGTATATGCACCTAGCCATTTGGGGTTATTGAGCAAAATGATGGGCAAACCATGGTGTAGTGCAGTGGTTTTCATCTGGTGTGCCACAAAAGGTCCGCAGGTGTACCTCATCCACCAGAACCTTACCTCCCGTGACATCACCGGGGCGGGCTGCCCCCATTTCTCCTCCTGAATCCCGGCAATCTGTGACATCACGGGACTTCCGGTTTTGCAACCCAGACGTCCCGCCTATCAGATGTGTGCCGTGAGATGAAAAGGTTGAAAACCTTTAGCGTAGTGTAATATGCCAACTCAGCTACAATATGTTGTTTCTTATGTTGTGTCAAAAAGTCATTTGCAGATATTTTATCTTGAGTCAATATTGGTCTGATCCGTGCACACAGTTTAGTAATAAAATAGCCCCACATTGTGGTGTTGCCAGTCTAAAACAATGCAGAAGGTGTGCATATACAGAAGCACCTATTAGGTCATGAACTTGCATACAGAATGCTTGTTGCCTGCAGCCTGACTGAAGAAAGGGCACAAATGTGTCAAGACTTGATGCTTTCTTGCCAGGATGAAGGGAAGACAAAGATGTCCCTTCCCAGGCTACACAGAATGACCGACAATTGGGAGATTTTATTTATTTTTTATTTTATTTATTTTCTATCCCGCCTTTATTATTTTTATAAATAACTCAAGGTGGCTAAAATACCTCCTGTTTTCCCTACAACAACAACAACAACAACCCTGTGAGGTGAGTTGGGCTGAGAGAGAGGGACTGGCCCAAGGTCGCCCAGCCAGCTTTCATGCCTAAGGCGGGACTAGAACTCTCAGTCTTTTGGTTTCCTATTGGCTCTTTCCTAGGGCTAAGAGAGTGACTGGCCCAAGGTCACCCAGCCAGCTTTCATGCCTAAGGTGGGACTAGAACTCTCAAGTCTCCTGGTTTCCCATTGGCTCTTTCCCAGGGCTGAGAGAGTGACTGGCCCAAGGTCACCCAGCCGGCTTTCATGCCTAAGGTGGGACTAGAACTCTCAAGTCTCCTGGTTTCCCATTGGCTCTTTCCTAGGGCTGAGAGAGTGACTGGCCCAAGGTCACCCAGCCGGCTTTCATGCCTCAGGCGGGACTAGAACTCTCAAGTCTCCTGGTTTCCCATTGGCTCTTTCCTAGGGCTGAGAGAGTGACTGGCCCAAGGTCACCCAGCCGGCTTTCATGCCTCAGGCGGGACTAGAACTCTCAGTCTCCTGGTTTCTAGCCTGTTGCCTGAACCACTAGACCAAACTGGCTCTCATGCTGTTGATTAATTTAGCCTTCCAACATACTTGGGCAGTTTTATTTTAAAAGCCAAAACAGTTTCCAGAGCAACTGAAAATGATTAGATATAGCTAAGACCCTGTCTGCAAGTTTATAATCTAAAAGACAAAGGAGAGAAGGAAAATAAAATGCAGGCATTAGTTCTTAAAGTTTTAGTTCTTATTGAAGAAGACTCAAAACTGTTTAGAGAGTCAAATGGAATGGCTGCTGTCAAGGTGGCGAGACCCACAGGCAGCTGATGGAATAAACCCGAGGAATACAAAATAGCGTACCATTTCCACCCCCACTCTAAAATGGCTGAGCTCTAGTTTGGTGCAAGGGGCTGTTCGTAACATTTTGGGGTGAGGCGAAGGGCTGCAGTTGATGGCAGAGTAATGCAAAGGTGGGGCAGGGTGATGTGTGTTGGCAGGACACGGATTTTCTGTTTTTTCCCTAGGTTAGAGTGGAATCTTGCAGGGGTGTGGATCTTTGTTTTGAAAGTATTATGCCTAATTTAAGTCTTATGTTTTCTACCTTGAAATGTTGAAAAATCAAGGCTGTTAGTTTTCAAGAAACCGTAAAAAAGGAGGTTGCAGTATCTTCTTGGCTTTAAAAGTACTCAATTCAAATAATCCTGCTGCTATTGCTAAATTTAGGTTGCTTAAACTTAAAAAACACAAGGCTCTTTAACTACTGAGGCTCCTGGATTCCATAAAAAGCACGAATACTGGTCCATAGACTCCTAATCTAAATTTCCAGAGAGAGCATGCCCTGGGTATAACTTTAACGGGATCTCCATGAAAAAGCAGTACTGGCTAGTAAATGCTTGAGCTTCTTTGTCCTTCTTTTTCATGTTAAGTCACACAGAGCCAACAAATGGAAGGGTGGCTCAGCTGATGGCACTCCTGGGTGACCTTGTCTTAGCTCCGAGGCTAAGCAGGGTCAGGCAAAATTAGTTCTTGGCTTGGCGACTACCAGGGAATACCAAGGCTGTTACTTAGACTGGGAAGTTGCGAACCAGTCTAAGAGAGCTAGTTTGGTCTAGTGGTTAAGGCAACAGGCTAGAAACCAGGAGACTGAGCGTTCTAGTCCCGCCTTCGGCATGAAAGCCGGCTGGGTGACCTTGGGCCTGTCACTCTCTCTCAGCCCTGGGAAGGAGCCAATAGGAAACCAGGAGACTGAGAGTTCTAGTCCCGCCTTAGGCATGAAAGCCGGCTGGGTGACCTTGGGCCAGTCCCTCTCTCTCAGCCCTGGGAAGGAGCCAATAGGAAACCAGGAGACTGAGAGTTCTAGTCCCGCCTTAGGCATGAAAGCCGGCTGGGTGACCTTGGGCCAGTCACACACACTCAGCCCAACTCACCTCACAGGGTTGCTGTTGTGGGGAAAAGAGGAGGAGGGAGGAGGATTAGGTATGTTCGCCGCCTTGAGTTATTTATAAAAATAATAAAGGCAGGATAAATTTTTAAAAAATAAATAAATAAATAAAAATGAACCATCTTGGAAGGCAGGCCATGGCAAGCCACTTCTGTATTCTGGCCAAGAAAAGTGCATGATGTGTCCGTAAAGTCACCAGGAAGTGAACTTGACTCAAAGGAGACTTTTCCTTTTTATATAGCCATAATCTGGCAAATTGTAGGTATCACATTGGATTGCAGCAGAAAAGGAATGGTTTACTTGAATAGTGTTACATAACAGTACTGGGTGATCTGTCTGGCATGTTCACATTGTCAATTAACATTTCTGTAGTGAGTTTGTAGTTATTCATCCTGAAGAAGCAATGCTTTGGGTGTTGGGGCCATGGTGTACATGCAGATTTTTCAATACCACTCAAGACTACATTTTCCAGAATTCCATGAGGGGTGATCTGTTCAAAAACTGGTTTTATGTTTGTGTTATAAGTGTGCCCTAAGTTGCTATGGATGTGCACATTTCTTGATTGAGTTGTGCCTGCTTAGGAAACAGTAACAAGTACATAAAAGTGGATAATATATTTGCCTAAAGTATGAAAGTACTACAGTCTGGATCTCAGTATGTGTATACTGTAGCTTTTCTTCCTCCCTCTCTCTCACACACATAGCCATCACGCTATTTCTTTTTAGGGTCAACAACATTATGCAAGGCACAGAAAAAGAATGAGAAATAGTGGACAACAGAAGTTAAAGGCAAGAAATTAAAAAACAAAAATTAACTTTAGTTTATATTTATACCATTTGTTATATCTCTCCATATCTTTTTGTCTTTGCAAACCATCCCTGCTTCTACTATGACCACACATTACTTTGTACATTGCCTTTTGTTCCTTAAACTGTTATCTTTTTTTAAGATGTCATCCACTCAATCAAGCCATGATTTTTTGCACCTTCCTTTTCCTCATATTTTTCTCTTTTTATATGACCCAACCACCTCAACATACTTCGGTCCATCTGGTTGCTATTTTTTGTATTCAGTCTACATTAACTCAGCACCCATCCATTTTTGATCCAGTCTCTCCTTATTTAACCATACACGATCCTTAAGTAACCCATTCCCACTACGCTCAACTTTATATTTCTCTTATATTCCATTGCCAGCTTCACTGCCCATAATAAGTGGGCAGAAGCATCTCTTAACACCCAGCATTTTCACTTCCTTTGACAAACATGTGCTCTTGCCTGTAACACTGTAAACCGCCCAGAGTCCCCTAGTGGGGGGAGATGGGTGGTGATATAAGTTTGAAATAAATAAATAAATAAATAAATAAATAAATAAATAAATAAATAAATAAATAAATAACACATAAAACTACCTTTCTACAAGCATTTGCATGTCTTGCAGTTTCTCTTATGTGTGTATGACCTAGTTGGTGGAATATAAGCAACAACCTGTTGCTTTGCATGTAAGAAGTCTTAACTTATGAGTTTGAGTCAAACTGAGCTTTGGTTTCACTTGTGACATACTGACCAAAATAGGCCCCAAATTACCAATACTTTCTTAAGACTGGTACAAATTGCAGCATGTGGCACAGGTACAACTACGGCTGATAATCTAGTCTGCTCTTCTCTAAAATGCAGTATGCCTGTTTCTTTCATATAAATATAGCTGAAGAATAAGGCCAAGCCAGTATTCAATGTCACGTTTCCAAAAGTGCTCAAATAGTTGCATCTCGGGAACAATCACTCCCCTTCTATCAGATATAGGAGTTTTGTTTTAATGGAAAGATTTTGTGGTCTTGTACAGAAATTCAGTTTTTTGTCCTTCTTTATCCCCTATATAAACAAAAAAGGAAAGAAAAATTAGTTACTATATAAACACACAGAGTGCAAAATTTCATGTAATTGATGTACACCTGTCTGTCCAAGTGGCATTTAAGCCATGAACAGTTCCAAAACTTTGATCCAAATACTTCCTTTTAAAAAAAAATTCCGTCTCATGTATTTTAACTGCTCTGAGACAATTTCTGTTGGTAATTAGTTGCATAGAATTGTAAGTTTGATAATATTTTATGGGCATTCTTACAAAATTGTTGCTGGGAGAGGCTTCCCATTCACAAAATGACTGCCATGGAGGATGTTTCTAGTTATAAAATATTAATTTACCTGGATGCTACCTGGTGCCCCTCTGTCAGATTTCTCTAGCAACAGTCAGGAGGGAGAACAGGGGAGGAGCAGTAAGGATGAAGAATAAAGCAGTCACTACATGAAATACAAGACTGGATGGTGGCGTGACTTGGGTGAGGATGTTTAATACTGTAAATCGGGTATCATCATACATATGAGCTACTCCCCACCCAGAAGATCCAGATTGATAGCCTAAACTAGCCTTCTGCCTGGTGTCATTCTAATGTGCTGGAATCCAATTCCTATCATTCATAGCCAGCCATGATTGGCTGGAAATGATGGGAGCAATCAATGAACATTGGCTGTGGCTGGATCACAATAATGGTAATAGTAGCCGAGCTCAGTGGGAGAACAGGACATTGAAGAAGGGTGATCTAAGTGAATAGGTGTGAGCATATATATTGGAAGCTGTTCCAAGTTCAAGCAATTGCTGGGACACAATATAAATCTTTAACTTATGAACTATGCTCATTACTGTGACCTGCTTCAGACATAATAAGGTAATACATTTATTGTATGTACTCATGGTGTGCCAGTTCCTTCCTTTCTCTGAGCCAGAATATACGGTTTCCAAAATGGAAACAAACAAGAGTGTTGAACCATGGTTTGATTTATAATCCTGGATTATTCAAATTCTGATAATCATAGTTTCTTACTATGGGTGTAAGGCAGCGGTTCTCAAACATTTTGGTCTCAGGACCCCTTTACTTTCTTAAAAATGATTGAGGGCCCCAAAGAACTTTGGTTTATGTGGGTTACATCTATTGATATTTACTGTATTAGAAAATTTAAACTGAGAAATTTAAAAATATTTATTTGACTTTGTGGACCCCTGAAAGGCTCTTGGGGGCCCCCGGGGGCCCGAGACCACACTGAGAACTGCTGGTGGAAGGGACTCTAGGGTGGGAATTAGGAGCATTTGCTGCAAATCATGATGATGCAAACATGATGATGCATATGCAGTGATGTTATCTGACAAATACTGCCCTTATGTACTTACATCCTAACAAGCATTGCAGCATTTGCATGGTGTTGTGGTCAATGCATGCGGTCATTTGACCCCCTGGACATATTATTGGCCCCCACGTTAGGAACTCTTGAACTAAGGTTATTCGTTCTCATCCGGTGCATTGCAGACTCCAGGCCATTAACATGAAATTCCCGGGACAGTTAATACATTCTGGGGAAGCATTGCAAAATGGGAACTGGACATTTCCACCTAGCATTTGGCTTTCACCCTTTGCTTTTAAAAAAAACTGATTAAACTGCAGGATGTGGACTGGTACTGTTGGACAAACGTATTGTGCGATTGCAGATCTCCATACATTGTTGCCATTTGAGAAATTGCTTAACAGCCGGTCTTGCTTTCCCCATGCTGATGGTGTGAAATGAAGACCATGGCAGCTGTTTGTCTTTGGGACAAAATTGAACAGCTTTTTTTCCCCTCAGCTGTCCTGCTTTCTGGGTATATTGCTAGAGCTCCCAGTTCTTTGTAGTGTGTTGCACACAGTTTAGCTAAATAAGAATAAAGAAGAGTGAGGTTCTTGGATGGGAAGCTCTCTGTATAAAACTCTATCCAGCATCTTGGGGAACAGTGTAAGATGCTATCAAGCAGCTGTAGGGAGGCAGCATTGCAAGACAGGACAGCTGCAGTCTCTTGAAGCTGGCGGAGTTGGCTTTCTAGAAGTTATTGATCATTGCTTAAGTTCAGCAATGGGGTCATTGAGTGCTAAGAGGTTGCAGTTAAATCCAGGGAAGTTTTACCTGAAAGAGCAGCTTTGTGGGATGCTTTTTGATCTTACCTTTCTCTGGATCTCCAGGTGGCAGCAGCTGTGAGGAAGGCATTTGTATAAAGCTTCTACAGAAGCAGTAGTGATAATTTTTGAGCCATTTGGATCTTGCATCCCTTACTCAAAGGCCTTGGTTATATCATAGTTCAATTACCACAATATGCTCCAGGTGGAGCTGTCCTTGAAGAGTACCCAGAATGCAGCATCTAGGCCTCTAACCCCTGCTGGGTGGAGAATTCTGGGAGTTGAAGTCCACACATCTTAAAGTTCCATGGTTGAGAAACACCGCTCTAATCAATACACGATACTGGGATTACAGGCCTGTATTGAATGTTCTGCACTGGATGCCAGTTGCTTTCTAACCACCTTGAACACCTGGGGTAGAAAGATGAATACAAAATAAATGATTAGATTCAGATTACTTGGAAACCACAATTGGCTGCTTGTATCAGTGAGGGGTGAACTTGCTCAGCTTGCAACATATCGAGTCAAACATAGTTTAGCTGCCATACTGAGCCTAATTAAAACTCTTCTGTGCAGAATGCCTGGGATTGGCAGAAGTGGAAGTTCCTTGAGCACCTGGCAGGCTGCATTACACATTGGTTGGGCTGTCTTTGGGGGATGCCAAAGCATTCTCATTCTCATCTGCTTGCATGTACACAAATCCAGTGTTGCTGCATCTCTAGTAATGTCCTTTTAAGGGTTCCTTGAAATGGCTAGATTCAGATATTTGTGTGGCTGCAAAATGCAAACTTAGAGCACCTTGGCTAAAAGTCCATGTTAACCAGGATTCTTAGGTGCTGAAAGGGAAAAGGGGATACCTCATTGCACTACAAACATGGTGAAGAGTCCCCTGGGTATGCATGTTGCTGCATTGATTTGAATGTGTGGGTGGGCATGCACACACATGCCCTTTGCTCTTAAAAATGTGGCTGTATGGCCCTGAGCAGCTATTCTAGAAGAATATGGAGTGACTGTTCTTCTGAGACAGCCAGCTTTGCTAGGCAGCCATGTGGATTTAGTTTTTACTAGTTCCTTCTACTTTAGGCATTCCATTCTTGGCTTAGCTCACCTTGCTTGTCCTTCCTTTGTGACCTGCTGTGAGTTTACATTTTGCTGGAAGAGTCTGCAGCAATGCTTGAAAGCTAGGCTTTAACATTCTTCAGGTGGGTGGCAGATGTGTATTTTTAAAAACTCACCCTCATGAAATAATGCTGGCAAGTTTTCAAAGTATCTTGAACTAATGATTGATTTTCTGTCACCCAAGGTCTTTAAGGTATCCAACCTGATGCCTTGGCTACTAAACTGTTTACAAAAGCATTGGCAATAACGATTGGCTTTTGGCTGAGCATCTCTTGCTTAGTTTTGAGGACTTCCATCTTTGTTGTGGGTTGAATATAGTTTTGCAAAATTTCTGGCTAGATACTTCTTCATGAACTTAAGCCAGGCCACATGCCTGAAAGCTGGACTTCTGGCTGCTGTTTTGCTTTCCTTTTTCCATTTTATTCACTGACAGCAGAAGCTGCCTGCTTGAAGTTCTCGAAATTATCTGAATGCTTTGGCTAGAGACAAGTGGTTCTGCGTATACAGGGATGAATGAAAACGTAGTGATGGTCGGTGTGCATTTGCCCCATTCTTTATGCAAAAACAAAACACTTGCTTTTGCACTGACATATTCTCACCCAGCTTAGTTTGGTCTGGCCATGGCAGGCTGTTTTGCATTTCAGCCTTAAGTGGTCTAGTGAATTTTGAACATTAAGTGCATATGTGATAATCAACTTCATTTGATAAATGTACCAAAATTTTTGTTTACTAGCTTGTTGGAAACTGGCTAAGGAAGAGTGGAGAGTCCCATCTCTGCTCCTCCAGTTGGTTGCCTTTTTCTGATCAGATTGGAGGAGGGGGCTTCCTTTCTCTGTTTCTGTGATGGTTACAGAAGAGGTACGGAGTGCCCCATCAAGACTCATGATGCCAGCCCACTCACTCACCTGTGCATGTCATGTCATAAGCTCACCTGGATGTTGTTTATGGCTCCTCGTGAGTGCTTAAAGCAGGAGTGTGAAAAATCCAGCCTCCCAGCATCCGTTTTGCAATATGTGGTGCCAAATATTTGCTCCCTTTTTTGGGGGTGTGGGATGAAATGGGTGCCCTAAGCCTCTGCAAGGCTTACAGACCTATTTTACCCCTACGCCCCCCCCCAAGTCCACCAAAATCCTACCCCACACATTTTGGGAGCATAGCTCTTGAGGTGCCCTGTGGCCCTTGAGTCACCAGAGGTTGTTAACTTCCCACATGCTTTCATATTTCTTGCTATTATGCTGCTATCTTTAAACGGTCTGTAGTCATGAGGGCTAAATCCAATCTTCTTCGTTTGTCTCAGACTCTTAGGGGTGGGGTGGTGCCTAGAAGTTTCTCAGCAGCATCTGGTTGGCTACTGTTGGAAGTGGACTGCTGGAGTATTTGGTTCTTTAGTGTTTTCCAGCAGGGCGGCATGTGAGTCTTTCAATCCAGGCTGTGCAGTGACAGGTGAATTTTTCTGAACAGGAAGATATGCCAATTAACCGCTAGATGTATTGCTTTCCTGCTCTCTGACCTCGTCTGCTTCCTTTTGTTGAATGATGGTCTGTGTGAGCTGTCAGTTTTAGTCTGTTTCTGTGTTCCTCCTGTCAGTCGCTTTGGTCTCAGGACAAAAGAGCCACAGTAAATGATTTGGATGAGAGCAAAGCTCTTGTGAAATTCAGAGAAGGTCGTTGTTGGATGGTGCTTGATGCTTGTTATCTTTGTTGATGGTGGTGCTGGGGAGTGTAGCTCTTTGTATTGGATGTGCATGACCTCAGCAGAAGAGGAGGAGTGGCTGGGTTCACACATAGCACTAAAAGATAATGCAGCTCATTTGATTTTTGGCATAATAACGATGTGTGAACCCAGATATTGTAGGTGTAAACTTAGGTTTATGGCTCAGAACAGGGTTTGCCAACTTTTCCAGCCAATTATTTATAGAAGTCAGAATCTTGTCAATCTCATAAAACTTTGGCAATCACACTCTTGATACCCCATCTAAGAATGTCAAAATCATGCATTTGTGCCTGAAACCTTGTGAAATCTTACATAAGAACACTAAAACTTTGCAAGAATTGGCAATCCTGTGCGATTTTGCCATATATATTAAAAGTGTTCATACTTTGCAAACGGTTTGGAAAAAATGTTTCAGACCACATTTGAGCATAGCAGCTCTCTGCTGTTCATTAAAGCTGCCTAAAAAAGATGCTGTTGCTTTAAGAATAGTTGATATAGGAAGTGACTGTTTAAAGGTATCAGGACATTAGAATGTCCAAAGGTGCTATACTGTGCTATTGATCCTTGGCATATTGTTATGTCTAAATCTGTCTGTTCAGTAAACTATGGCTAAAACAAGCCATGGTTTATTGGATTTGGGAACCTTGCATATTTCAAATAGTTGAATGATTCACAGTTGGATTTCTGATTAATTGATTTGGAAAGTAATGAAGTTTGGAGGATTGCAGCTGACTGCAAGCTAATCAGGACAAAGTAGATAAAAAGAGAGAAGCAAATGGCTGGGGAAGAAGCAGAGAATCAAGATTTAATTTAATATTTGGAAGCTGGAATAAGTGGAATAATAAAAAGGCTTTCTGAGCATGTACAAAATAACATTTCCTCACTTCTGTGTAGTTATAACCAGTCTTGCACAATTTTAGGGAGAAGAATTGCATGCAAGATCACAGGCAGTGACAACCTTCAGATACCTTT
Organism: Charina bottae; assembly: GCA_023362775.1. Classification (NCBI taxonomy): domain Eukaryota; kingdom Metazoa; phylum Chordata; class Lepidosauria; order Squamata; family Charinaidae; genus Charina; species Charina bottae. The sequence goes on along the minus strand of JALMGJ010000001.1, from coordinate 72,276,566 downwards.
GAATTACAATTCCCAGAATTCCCAGCTCACATGGTCATCAGCCATGCTGATTGGGAATACTGTAACAGTTGCAATGCATCTGGAGGAGTCCAGTTTGGAGAAGGAAGGGCTGTCACAGTTTACCAGCCCGGAATTTCTGTTTAGATGCAATATTTGGAGAAAATCTGAATATAATCTGGCAGATAATCTGAATGGGAGTTAGTACTTTTTCCCCTTTGTCCTTGATAACAAATATACTTATTGGAAGAGGTTGTGGCCAAGCACATATACACACACATATATAAGTTTGAACCATCTTTGCTAATATGTGAGGGTGTGGTTACAAATGGCGTGATTTACTAGAAATCAGCATGAGAATGTATAAAGAACAAGTCTTGCTAGAATAATTCTTTCTTCATTTTTTCATTGGGCAACTTCCTTAGATTGTGGGCATGCTATGGATATAATACATTTTGATTTTAGTAAAGCATTTGATAAAGTAGCCTGTCACGTTCTGATCACCGTTATATTGGTTAGGCTGAGTGGCACATCTAGTTTGTACATCCAAAGATGGTTTATACCTGTACCTAACTTGGTCATTGATGTTTTCTTATCACATTGGAGTGAGGAACAAAGGAGGGAGTCATACGGTTTGGTCTGGAAACTGGTATTTTTCAGCAGTTTTATTAATGACTTGGACAGAGAGGTGGAGGTACTGCTTATCAAACTTGTAGATGGCACTAAGTGGGTGGGATAGTTAATATGGTTGCAGACAGAACAACATTCAAAATGATTAGAGAAGTCTGAAATTTAAACGGGGTATTTTTACCTTGTTCGTTATGTTGTAAACCGGTTTGGAGTTGGGTGGCAACTAAATCGATCAAACAAACAAACAAATAAATAAATGAGACAAATGCATACTTCTCTACTTAGGAAAAAGAAATAAAATGTATAGGTACAGGATGGATATCTGGCTTGGTAAAAGAATATATGAAAAGGATCTTGGAATTGTGCTTAATTACAAACTGAATCTGAGCCAGTCATGTGTTATAGCTAGCAAAAGACAAAATCAATTTTATGTTGCATATTTAGAACTGTGGTTTCCAAATCATGGAAAGTACTTTCCCATTATATTCTGCATTGAACAGAGCCCACCTCAAATCCTGTATCTAGTTCTAGGCATCAACTTGAAGACAGATTTCGAGAACTGAAGCAGGTGACAAGTAGGCAACAAGGACTAGAAACTAATGCTTATGAGGTGAGATGGGTGTTACTAGAGGGGTATAGATTTGAGAAAAGATAGTTGGAAAAAGATGTCACACAGAAAGCCAAAATCTATATGGTATCTTCCCAGAATTCAGGACAAGACAAAGAATTTACAGGAAGGCGAATTCCACTGAATGCTTTTAAAGGACTAACTAACTATAAGAACAGTTTGACAGTGGAACCGATTAGCAACGAAAGGGAATTAGTTCTATTTTGCAGGATTAATTCAAAGTCCCCCAATATGACATGCCCTCAGTCCTGCTATGCTGCTTCATCAGGGCAGGGGGGATGAGCAAAAAACATTGAGAGTGTATGCCAAGAGTATACTGTATATTCCCAGCAGGGTCACCCAAGGTGTGAAGGTCATCCCAGCTGCCCAGCTAAAGCAAGCAGACACTTATATTGAGTAGCAACAATATAGGAAGATGCTGGAGGCAGATGATCACTTTAATGACAATGGCAAAGGCATCAATTCATTCTGTACAGGAGAAAGCGATAGTAAATCACTCTTACATTTTTCCCAAGAAAACCACATGGATAGAAAATATAAAACGATTGACAATATAGTGCTGGACGATTGGCTCCTCAGGTTGGATGGAACTCATCATGCTACTGAGAAAGAGCTGAGGATCTTTCAGAGTTCTAATGGTGTTTATGACATGGCTAGATTAAAGACTTCAGGCTGTCTAGTTGCTGATGTTGGCATACAGGAAAAGAAAATCCAAAGCTACAAAAGCAGAATTACAATAGGAACATGGAACATAAGAAGCGTGAACATGGAAAAGCTCAACACAGTGAAAGATGAAATGAAACAACTACAGATTAACATTTTAGGCATCAGTGAATTGAGATGGACTGAGATCCGACACTTTCAGTCAGAAGATCACACTGTTTATTATTCAGGACATGAAAACCAAGAAGGAACGGCGTTGCTTTTATAGTTAGGAAGGGTATAGCAAGAACAGTACTTGGCTACAATGCAATCAATGACCAAATAATATATATTAGACTTCGTGGACAACCCTTTAATATGACAATCATTCAAGTTTATGTGCCAACCACTGATGCAGAAAAGGAGGTTGATGAGTTTTATGACCAAGTTCAATTTGAAATTGACAGAATATGCAAGCAAGATGTGCTATTTGTGATTGGAGACTGGAATGCCAAAATTGGAATCATGAAGGAGGAAAATTAGTTGGATTGTATGGCTTAGGAAATCGAAATGAAGCGGGAGACCGACTTATCAATTTCTGCCACTGCAATGATAAAGGACTCCAATGGTTAGATAGTAACCAATTCAAAGGAGATCAAACAAAGATTGAAGGAATATACTGAAACACTGTACAGTAGAGATGTCAACATCCAAGATACCTTAGGACAGGGGTCCCCAACCTGTGGGCCGCGGGGCTCCCACCTGCAAACCCCGCCTCCGGTGTGCGCAGTTGGCTCCTGCCTGCAAACCCTGCCCCCCGGTCCGTGGTAAATTTTTCTTCCATGACCGGCCCCTGGTGCCGAAAAGGTTGGGGACCGCTGCCTTAGGAGATATTTATTTATTTTATTTATTAAACTTATATCACCACCCATCTCCCTCCACCGGAGGGACTCTGGGCGGTTTACAACAAGATAATAAAACAAGAGACATAAAATATACATATAATATAAAAATACTAGGTTATAAAACAAGATTAAAATCCAAGAATAGTAAAAAGATCTAACTCAATCCAATGTAGGAGAGGGGCTCTCTAAGGTATTAGCCATCCCCAAGAGTGGCTACTTCTTCCTTGGCCCCAAGCAAGGCGGGATTCCCTACTTACAAGAATCTCTAGTACTAGAAGAAGTTAGTTCAGCACTCCGGTTATTACCAAGTTGGAAGGCTACAGGAACTGATGGAATACTCACTGAAATATGGCAAACAACAGAAGAAGAATCACTAAAGGTTCTAACCAAGCTATGCCAACAAATCTGGAGAACGACACAGTGGCCAACGGATTGGAAGAGGTTAGTCTACATTCCAATATAAAAAAAGACTTAACAGAGTGTTCAAACTATCTTATAATATCTTGAATGGCAAAGCAGTGCTGGGAGTCTCATCTCTTTCCTCATTCCAAAGGGTAACAGATTTGTTGATGTGCACCTATCTTTTCAGCCCTTTAGAAATGATTCCAAAACTGAGTGTGCAAAAGATTCCATCACAGGCTCTTTGACCCTGAGCAGGCCACTCCCAAGTGTTCAGAAAATAGTCCAAGCCCAAAATGCACATTCTAAGTATTCTAGAAATGGTTGGACACATCGGATCACTTCTGGAATATTTGGAACAGCTTATTCTAGGGACAGACCACTTTAGGGGTGTTCAGAACAGCCCTTCTGAGGATAGAACAGCCCATTTTGGGATCAGAACATTTTCTAGTGGAACATTCATAAGATAACTTCATAGTTGTGTCAGATCCACTATTTATATTTCAGAGTAATTGTGGCTTCACCAAAACACCAGTGAGACTAGTGGGATGCACACTTTTGTGTGCACATGCACATATGTCCTTACACTCATTTATACATAGACACATATGTACTGTATAGTAGCTTCCTCGATGTCTATAAAGTTTTTGGCTTCACCTGAAAGTGGCTCACTCTGGGTAGAGCATTGCTGCTTGAGTGAGGTACCCCTTTCCTTAAATTCTGCCAATTTCTCCCTTTTATTGTGGGCTCTAGAACCACATTCCAATGGTTCTGGGCAATCCTTCAATACACTAGTTTGGGTTTTTAGAGTAGGAGAATGAAGTTCCAGTCATGTTGCTTTTGGATCAGAACTGCTATCCTTTCTTAGCCTTGGTGTATTTACGTCTGTGTATTTTGCATCCTTTCTGGTACTGGAAACTTTTGATGTCAGGCAACTTGGATCAGCAAGTTCTTTTTAATTTTTTTATTGAAAGGGAGTCAGCTAGATGTAGAGAAGGAGCAGAGATAAGGGATAATCTGATTGAAGATGGGGGAACAGAAGATTAATTTCCTGCCTTCTCATTCTTCCTTATGTGAAATTTGTAACGTATTCTTTCTCGTTTTAAGTTCTGTCCACTTCAACCTAAGCTTCAAGCATTGTACTTCTGCATCACATCCAGATCTTGTGTGCTGTGCTATAAATATTTAATGGAAATAGGTAAACTGATGATTTGGAAGGGATGTGAATATGTCATCTTAGCACAACCTCATGTTTTGGAGTACAAATGTTGGGTTTAAAAGTGAAATCTGATTTACTAGTCCTCAGCTGCTTTGGCATACCCTGTTTCTTGGAGCAGATGCTTAGGTGAGCCCGATAGGAGAGCATGTACAGTTTGGTGAAACTGCATTATGCTTTGGTTTGTACAATATTGTCTTAGTGAAGTGAATGAGCCAGGAGCGCTATCTGGGGCTTAAGAGATAAGAGCGTTGTGCAACCGCCTATATTTATTTATTTCTACTCTATTTTTATTTTGTTTTTTGCATCTAGTGCATTTCAAGGCTGTTTAAGGTTCTTAAGGTTCTTCCCCATCTGCATAGCTTCAGCAAGCTGCTGCTCCATGTTCCTTCAGACCATGTTCTGGGAAATAGCGGAGGCATCGTAGCTAGGTGGAAGAGCCCAAGAGATCCCTCTTCCAGTCTCGGTCATCTCTAGGTACATTAGAGAAAGGCCCATTTGCTGCTGCCAGTCAGTGTTGATAATATTAGTCATTGGTTTGACATTGACCATGCATTGTTCCTCTGACATTTGTCATGAGAATTGCCACAGTTAGAGTATGTTTAGCCTGGAGAAGACACAAGGAGGGCGTGATAGGGTTGCTGACTTCAAATACTTGAAGGATTGTCGAATAGATGGTGAAGGAAATCTATTTTGTTTGGCTTAAGGGATGATGGGACTTGATTCAAATGACTAGAAAAGAGTTTTCCACTGAACTTTAAGAAGAATTTCTTGATGGTGCAGTTGTTTGAGAGTGGAATAAACTATCTCAAAAGGTGGCAAGCTCTTTTCCCTTAGAGAAATTTGGATGGTCTGGTTGGCCGCCTATTACTGTTCTCAGCCAGTGGATTTTCAGCATGTAGGATTATATAGCTTTTGAAATCCCTTCCAAAGGTCTGTTGCCTCTATATCTTGCTTTGTGAGTTTGCAAAAGCTTATGGCTGGATGCCATTCTTTTGGAAATAAGGTACTGTTCCTTGTGGCCTCTTGGGCAATTCTGCAGGGATAGTTCTTTATGATTAAAATCCAGTATGTTCTGAGGTTTCTAGCTGGCCATTGCTCAATTAACTCTTTCCTCAGACATTTAAACTGATTTGCACTGAAGCCAACAGATTGCATCTTTTGTCCAGATTGGAAAGGAACTACGCCAGGGTTTGTTCAATATGACCTAGCTCAGTGCCCCCCAGGATGGGAATTGTCCATCGTAACTACTAATCAAAATGGGAGTTTAGCTTTGCAATTTTGTGCTATGAAAAACCTATAGCCATCTCCTTGTTCCCTGTAGTTTCTGTGTTTTATGTTAGTAAATATTCACATAACATTCACAATGCTATGGTTTCATTTGTAATTGCATTCCTTTTTTTCTTTTGTTAACAATGGTTTAATCAATCTGATGGTAGTTAAAATCCACTGCAGTCCTGAAGAATTGTGGATAGCATACAATAACAAATATCAACCTAGACAAAAAAGAGAAAGGAAAAAGGACATCACAATAAATCTCCATCAGGAACAAAGCATAAAACCCAAGAGAGCCATGATAATCAAATTGGAAGATAACTGTAGACATCCTCTAGTCCAATCCATGTTCAGAGCGGGATCCAGTACAGCAGTTCCTTAAACTTTTTGCTCTCAGAGCCCCTTCCCATTTTTAAACATTATGGAGGACCCCAAAAGAGCTTTTGTTTGTTTGGGTTATATTTATCGATATTTACCATATTAAAAATTAAAATTGACACATTTGTAGAATATTTATTTATTGAATAATGTAAAAATAACAGTATTAAACCCATTAGTTATTAACATAAATAAAAAAATTTTCATGAAAAAACCCTATATTTTTAACAAATAAAAATGATAACGAGAAGAGTGACATTGTTTTAAATTTTTGAAAATATCTTCAATATCTGGTAAATAATTTTGATTTTGCGGACCCCTGAGAGGGTCCTGGGGGACCTCCAAGGATCCTCAGTCCACACTTTAAGAAAGATTGCACTACAGCATTTTTGACAGGTGGACATACAGTCTCTGAAGACTTCAAGTAAAGGTGAGCTCGCCATGTCATGTGGCAGCTGGTTCCACTGGCTGATAACTTGTACAGTCAGGATGTTCCTCCTGAGGTCTAGTCTGAACTTCCTTGTAGTTTTATTTCTCTGGTTTTGGTCCTGCCCGCTGGAGCAATAGAGATAAGTCGACTCCCTCTTCTATATGACAGCCTTTCATATATTTGAAGTCTGCCGTCATATCTCCCCTTAATTGCCTTTTCTGCAGGCTAAACATACTCCAATCCTTTAACTGTTCTTCACAGAGTTTGATTTCCAAACACTACACCATCTTGGTAATCCTTCTCTAAGCTTACTCCTATCTGTCATGGTCCCTTTTGAACTGTGGTGCCCAGATGAGGACGACGTCTGACCATGGCAGACTAGAGAAGAAAAATTATTTCCCATGATCTGGACTTTGTGTTTCTGTTAAGGGATCCCAAGACAGCATTTGCCTTTTTAGCAGGCACATCACATTTCTGGTTCAACGTTTGGTTGACAAGGACACCCAGATCCTTTTCACAGATACTGCTGCCAAGCTAGGTCCCCCCCCATCCTGTACTTGTGTCTTACATAGGTCCAGGGCACTTTTGCAAACACAGCCTGGCGAAAAAACATTCATGACCACCCACCTCCTATGCCAGATCCCTTCATCTAGCCTAAGAGCTGTGCCCCCAGTCAACATTCTGCTACCCTCAGGATGTGCCTAATCCTCTAATCCAGGGCTTTCCAAAGTTTTTCCCGCGGCGATACACCAACCGGCGTTGGTGTGTCGCCACGGGAAAACCCGGAAGTGCCGTCCTTGCGGCAGCACGCAAAAACCCAGAAGCGCTGCTGCCACTTTCGGATTTTGCGCGCTGCAGTTGGTGTGTCGCCGCGGGAAAACCCGGAAGCGCTGATGATGATCAGCGCTTCCGGGTTGTGTGGCGACACACCAGACTGTGTGTGGCGACACACTTTTGTGTCGCGACGCACAGTTTGGAAAGCTCTGCTCTAATCATTCCTGGGAAATCCAGGCTGGCTAGTTGACAGTGAAGTCTCCGTTAAACATTAACACTCGGTGATAATTCTTCAGCCTGTCTTTCTGCCCCTTCTGTCTACCCAGGGAAAAGAGGAAATATAGTTCAGTAGCAGAGCGCATAGATTGCATGTGGAAGATCCGTCCTCTATTTCAAAAGGCTCTGGGCCAGAATTCCTGGATTGTGGTCGTTGGTCTGAATAGCAATGCTGCGCTGGGTGGATCAGTAATTTGGCCTAGTATATTGTAATATTGTAAGCCGCCTAGAGTCCTCCGATAGGGAGGGGATAGGTGGGGTATAAATATGATAGATAGATAGATAGATAGATGATAGATAGATAGATAGATAGATAGATAGATAGATAGATAGATAGATAAATAAATGACAGTGTCCGTGTTGTACATCGTCACGCACTGGAAAGGTCTCATGCCTACTCTCCCATCTTTTTTGACCCACAAGGCCATGCAAGGCTATTAACAGTCCATGATGATAAAATTTCAGAGGCACTTACACTTGAAGGCAAAAGCAGAATTATATTTTCAATTGAGGTTCAAAGAAGCAAATGCGTAAGGTAGGAAGCAACGTAAAGACCAGGTTTCCAGAAAGCAAAGACAGCTTGGATTGTCATGGAATTTATTTCAGCACTGTGCTACATTGAGGTAGGGCCTCAAATGCTGGAGCTCCTAGCTTCCTCAGGAGCATGCAAGACCTCCTCAGTTCTGATTACAAGAGCCAGGCTGCATCTGCCTGAGTAGACCATCCCATCCAAGGTGCTTCCTTGTGCAGCCAAGCACTACTCCATCTCTCTGTCCTTTGGCTTTCCACATAGAGACTGGCTAGGTCTTTCGATGCGTGTATTTCCGAGAATAGTGTTGGCAGTGGTGGAATATGCCTTTTCTCACCACTGGGGCTTGGCTTTTCAGCATTAGAAGTAGTAGGTGCCTCATCACATACTCTTGCCTCATCTGAAGCCAATGCATAAATTAGGGGCATGGCATCCAATTGGCTTTGTATGTTGAAGAACTATTTGGAGAGGAACAAGACAGGCAGGTAACATCTTGAAGAAATTGGCAAACTTGGGTTAGTGGAGCCAGAGGGATAAGGGTGGAGGGTGTAGCAAACATTGTAGATAAAGAGAGAGCACAACATTGCCAGGTGGCTGATAAGTTGCATGACGTGTGGAAGACGTGGAAAGATGGGATTATTTATACATGCCTTACCAAAATGGAATCTTTCAGACTTGGAGGCTACTCATTTAACTTGCATGTTTTAGCTTTGAACTTTGTTTCTTCTTTACTCTGTGTCCTCAGTCACCCTCCTCCAAGTAACTTTCTCGTCAGGTTGCTCAGTTGCTACTCTTGTCTTCAACATAGTGTATGCTCTATTTTTAATATTTTCTTTTTCTATCATCCCATTTCCAGGAATGCATCTCTGTCTTAACGGTTCATTTTGGAAATGGAAAATGGAGCCAAGTTTGCTATAATCAAGCAGACCTTTCCCAGGTTACGCAGTTGTGTTAGATTCGTACTACTGTCATACCTTGCTGATAGAAGGCAGAGGAAGGTAAAAGTTGTTGGGAAATGCAGTCCAACGCAACTGGAAGGAACCAGGTTGGGAAACCAGATTATGATCTATGGGAACTTCAGATGTAGATTTGTGCTTTGGTATGCTGGCCACCCCAGTTTTTAATTGTATGCAGTTAGTAATTATTAATGTCTTCTGAGCCACCAAATCTGGTTTCAACTGTCTGGGTCAGTATTCTGTACAAAACTCAGAATGATGGACTTTAGATTACATTAAACTTCACATAAAGTTTTATCTAGTGCCTTCCATTGGGTAGTTTCCTGACAGATAATTGTTGCTGTTTTACCTGAAGAACAATAAGAAATCTTGTGGTGCTTTAGGCTAATACATTTGTGAATGCGCAAGCTTTTGAGGCTTGTCGTTGACTTGATTGGCAGTGTGATCTGGAGGCCTGTGGGCCACAGACTAGGGACTGGAGAGGCCACATTGCAGGCTCTGGCTTATGGCTTAGCATACAAACTCTGTCCATTACAGTGTCTGTAATGAACCAAGAAGAAACAAAGCAAAGTATTTATTTATTTAACTCACACAATAGATCTGCTAATCCCTCACAGACAGCACCACACCCCCTAATCACCACAATAAACCCTCCCCTAATCTCTTGTAAATGACCCACAGAAGACACACACCCTCTCAGCAGCTATAAACACCAGCAGGAACACACACCTTCCACTTGGGCACAGAGAGAATCTTCTAGCTGTGCTCCTGTCCTCTGAAGATGCCAGCCACAGCGACTGGCGAAACGTTAGGAAGCAAAACTGCCAGAACACGGCCACACAGCCCGGAAAATCCGCAACAACCATCGGATTCTGGCCATGAAAGCCTTCGACTATACTTACTTACTTACTTACTTACTTATTAAACAGATTCATAAGGCCACCCAACTCACACACGGTGCCTCCAGGTGGCTTACAGAATTAAAAACCATAAAAAAACAATAAACACACACCCCCGGCGGCAGCAAACACATTCATACCAGCCACTTGATTGGCTCCGAAGCAGCTTGGGGTCCCCAGGCCCGTTGACAAAACCACGTCTTCACGGCCTTCCGGAACAGGAGCAAGGAGGGGGCCAATCTTATATCTGGGGGGATGATGTTCCAAAGGGAGGGAGCCACTATGGAGAAGACCCTTTTCCTTGGTCCCACTAGATGTACCTCCCTAACTGAAGGGACCCGCAACATGCCCTGCCTCCCCGCTCTGGTGAGCCAGGTGGATGTGGATGGCAACCAACGCAGCTCCCGCAAAAGAGGTGACACAGGCTTGTGCAAAACTATGCGGGCCGCTGCATTTTGAACCAACTGAAGCTTCTGGGTACTTTTCAAGTGCAGCCCCATGTAGAGCGCATTACAATAGTCCAAACGGGGTGACTAGGGCGTGGGTGACTGTGAGAAGGGCCTGTTGGTCCAGGAATGGGCATAGCTGGCACACAATATGCAGTTGTGCAAAGGCTCTCCTAGCCACGACTGCTACCTGCTCTTCGAGCAGGAGTCGTGAGTCCAGGAGAACCCCCAGGTTACGCACAGGGTTTGTCTGGGGCAGTGCAACCCCATCTAAGACCAAAGATGGTAATTCTCTGGAAACCAAAGAGCCCCGAACCCACAGCCATTCCGTCTTGCCAGGGTTCAACTTCAATCTGTTGCTCCCCATCCAGACCTCAACAGTCTCCAGGCACCGCCATGTTAACACGCCATGTAAACCATGCCACTATATATTTAGATCTAGAATTGTGAAGTGGCATTTTCTGATTGCAAGTGGAAGGAAGTATGCTTGCAAAGGTTACTGCTGTGAATTTCTGTTCATAATAGTGGTGAGAAGAAGTATACAAGCTAGGTAGCTGTCTACCTCCTGAAACATAAGGGCTATATGTTTTCAGTGTTTTCACATGTCCCTTGCAACTCAGAGCTTGCTGTTTTAAGTGTAAATAAAGTCTCCTTGGAATCAAAGTCAGCTCTTAAGTGGCTACATGGACATTTCCATATAGTTTTCTTGGCAGCAATACAGAAGTGGTTTCTAGTTATCGCTCTCCAGGTTGTTGTTCTTTGACTTTCCAGTCTAGTCTGTAGCCTTGCTTTCTTCTCATGGTCTTCCATCCACATACTAACCAGGTTTGACTCTGCTTAGGTTTCTGACATTCAGCCAAGGTCAGCTAGTGCTGCACCAAGCAGAGCAATACAGTAGGAAAGCTGTAACTTATCTAGAACCACACAAACAATAGCAGTAGATCCTGACGTCATTTAATTATTTTTTTTAAGTATTGTGGAATGAAACCTAAGAGATGGTCATGTTGGCTGAAATCATGCATCATTCTCAACCATGGTTTGCTTTAACTATGGCTTCTTGAATTATCCAGAATGGCTAGACTCACATATGGCACTAAACCACAAATCACATACGGCTGGGTTTATCCAAGGGCTTAATCCAAACACACACAAACTGCATTGTGGCTTATATAATCCATAATCCACCCAAAAGGGTATCTCATGTTGTGAGATGAATCTAGTTGTGCTCCCTCTTCTTACTAGTGACATTTTTCAGAAGTTTGTTCCTGACTTTGGCTTTCCTTCACCATCTTTCTCTCTTGTCATCCCAGGCCTATGAACTTTCCACCCTTACGGGCACTCAAGTTTTGCTACTTGTGGCCAGTGAGACAGGCCACGTCTACACTTTTGCCACGCGGAAGCTGCAGCCGATGATCACCAGTGAGACGGGGAAGGCGCTGATCCAGACATGCTTGAATTCTCCTGACTCCCCTCCTCGGTCGGACCCAACCAGCGATCAGCGCATGAGTGCTACGGGCTTTGAGGAAACGGACCTTACATATCAGGTGTCTGAGTCAGACAGCAGTGGAGAAACAAAGGTACCCCCATCCCTGGTTTCTACCTTGGTGGAAATATCTTGGCAGTCTTTGGGGAGGGAAAGAGCTGCTAAGCCAGAGCTTTCCAAACTTTTCATGTTGGTGACACACTTTCTAGAAATGCACCATTTTGCGACACACTCTTACAGCAGGGCACAAGGCAGGCCCTAGGACCTGCGCGGAATCCTGGCAGGGCTCGGAGGCAGCAGCAGCAGCCGCGACACACCCAGACACTGCAGCCGACACTCTAACGTGTCCCGACACACAGTTTGGAAAGCTCTGGGCTAAGCGCTGCTGCTGTCTGCATTTGCTTTAATGCACTAGGCCTGCAAGGCCTTGGCCTCTCTGTAGCACCACCAGATTAACTGCAAGGAGCAGGTTGTTTCCTTCACTGCTTTGCGCAGCAGGGGGACTGAAGTCTAGCAGTGCAAGAGTTAACTCCTGTAGCACACCTTTGCAGGCTTAGCTTTAGGAAGAAAAAAACCAGGGTGCTGGGGGAGGGGGGTTTCTGTGCAGTAGATGAGGAGCTGTTAGGGCCGGGACTCTGCTGTTAGGCTTTGCTTTGGGGAGCACCGCCCCCCCCCCCATCTCCAGCAACCCTCTCTGCACAAAGGGAGGTGTTACCCAGCTTCAGCCAGGGGCAGGTTTGGCAGGGGAAAGGCTGAGGCTGACTGTGAGGGCTTTGATTGCTCAGACTCATCTAGTATTACTTCTCCTGGGAGGCTGTCCTCCCTTCCCCCGCCACCTTCCCTGGGACTGGAGTGGCTGGGCTGGATGCCTGCCGAAGTGAAGTGGGAACAGCCCGCGTCTTGCCTTGCCCTGATGGCGGCAGCGCTGGGCTGGGCTGGGCTGGGCGGTACGTGGCAGGTGCTCTTTGCCTTCCTGCCAGGACCTCCTGGAGCAGCTCTGGTTTTGGGTTATCTCTGCCTGGGCGTCTCTGTGCTCCCGCTCATTGATAAAAATTGGATTCAGCCTCCGTGGCCATATAAGGCCTGGTTTCCTTCCCTGGAGTCCCTGGCTGGGCCCCTCACATTCCTTATAAGCTGCAGCTGTCTCTTGCTTGGTGCTGTTTTGGAAGGGGGCAGGGAGGACGGGGGAATCGAAACACTTGGCTGAACAGACTATTCCTTCTTTCTCTCTGAGCGTCCAGCCAAATGCTCTGCTAGCTTAACTCGTTACTTTCTCCCCAGCAGCTGGAGCATCACTAGAGAAGTGGGGGACCGTGTGTGTGTTTTGGCAGGAGAGAGCAGTTGTTTTGTCATCTCCAAGATGGAGAAGAGTTGTGTGTGGCTTTCCTTCAAAACCAGCCTTAAGGTTTCAGGGGTCTTCATACCCGTTAAGTTATCTCAGTAAATCCTCGTCACAAAGTTGTTTTCTACCTCAAAGGTGATCTGTCCCAAGCCTGCCAATGCCAACAGTCATGCTATCTCACTTTGCAAGCTAAAGAGGCAGCATTTTGCCTGAGCCCACAGGATGAATTCTACATTCTTTGCTACCGCTTCAGAGTTTGATCCTCTTTCCCAGGCTTTATTGCTGTGGCCAGCAGCAGCTCTCCGCGTAGAGGTCATTCCCATGGCCTGCTACCTGACTCTTAGCAAGAGATGCCAGAGGCTGGACCCAGGAACTTCAGAATGCAAAGTATCTGCTCTGCCCCCAAGCCATGATCCTCCCCTTCAAACCTTAAAATCTTTTCTTGCTCTCGGCAAGCGTGTAGGCAGGAGATAGGAAATGAGACTCCTGTAATAGCTTATTCAGATCCCACACAGCTGTCTGTCTTGGCCTGAGACAGTTGGCAGTTGTATTAAGCCAACGATTCCTCTAAAAACCAGCCTCACTTATACTGCTTCCCAGGACTGTTCAAGAGAGACCCCTTCATCTATTAAGTGTATATAAGCATCATTTTCAGGCTTCTCCAACTAGACATCATATCATGTCCTACATACTCTGTTTTTTAAGTATGAAGAATACAGGTATGAATAATTAATCTCTGTAGATTGTTTTTTTAATGGAGACTTTGCCATTGGTGCATTGTTTGCAGGGGGGTTTAGCAGCCGTGGAGAATCTCCAGTTCTTCTGTTTGTGCTTGAAGCACAGCATTTAAGTCAGTAGCATGTTGCGGCCTAGCTCAGAATCTCTGCTTTTCTGGTCCAATGCAAGAAAAGAACACAGTCTCCTTCCCCAGTATCCCAGTCCTCTCTATCTTTGTTCAAAGGCCAGGCCAGCGTTTTAGAAAATGGATATCCACCTACGTACCTACCTACCTACTTCGATGTGCTGCCAAATTTGAGTATTTAGGATCTTTTCTTTCCCATCTCCTTACTATAGTGCCACAGCTTGAACCTGTGCTCCTTTTTCAGAGCTTTGTTTTATGATTAATGGCAGCATCTGAGGTTTCGGATGCAAACAGTTTTGGGACAGACATGATGGGTCCAGAAATCCATTTTCCTCCTGGTCTATGATACTTTTTAAACAGAGGTGTTAGGAAATGAACTTACAACCTCAGACACTCATTTAATATATTTTTGCAATCAGCACTCTACTATGAGCATTAGAGATGGTTTGAGGTCAAATCTCAGCTGTACTGGATGACAGTTAAGAATTTTATAGTCCAACCGGAAGGCTCGGTATTGGGGGGGGGGGTTTCTGGGAAAAGACAACTTGCACGTGTAATTCATAAGTTCCATCCCTTTTGATCATCAGCAGCTGTGATTTGGGGACTGAAGATAGGGGTGAAGAGTCAATTTGAAGAAGAACCAAACAGGTCATGCTTTCTGAGGAATGAGCAAACTGGTATTAGCAAAGAAGATCCTGACTTAAATTATTCTGTAGAAGGATAATGTGTGTTACTTGCAGTATGTCTGGATGATGGATAACTCCCTTTTGGAGGATGGTGGGCCACTGGAAATACAGAGATGGATGTAACCACTTAAACCTGAGTGAGGAAGGGTCATGCCCCTTCTAAGAACAGGTGGGTGGGATTTTGTCTTAGCTTGTGTCATTATGAGTTCACATGGGTCCCGCCTCTCCTTCCAGAATCAACCAGTTGGGCAAGAGTGCACCACTTGCCATGGAAACATTTTTCAACTAGTCATACTCTGGCACACAAAATAACATAGCAACAAAAGCCTGCAACTTGACAACAGGCAGTGCCTGCTAAAATACAGAAGGTAAAGAGAGAAAGTAGAAAGTGAATGGGAAGTCTTTGGAGCTTGAAAACTAACTTGCCGGTTGATTGGATTGGGGGATGAGAATGTGATACAGTATCTTTCTGTCACTGTTAATACACCTTGTTTTAGATTAAGGTGGATAACTGTGGCTTTTTTGAATATTGTTAAGATACAGCTCCACTGTCCCTCATCACTGGTTATGCTAATGATGCTGGGAGTGGTTATTCAGCAGCATTGGAGAGCCATTGATTCCTTTTATCTGTCTTCAAAAGCCAGAAAGTTAAAAGATGAGTAGGGAAGTCTAGGGGTAATTTGACCTATAGTCGGACCTGGACTTTATGAACCCTCTTGCTCAATTTTCATAGAGTGAGTTTTTGCATTATAGAAGGCGAATGAAGTGAGAAATGGTGACCAAAATAATATGATGAAAGTTGCTTCAGATTTCCATTAAAGTAAACATTACTGAGCATGAGCTAGAATGCAGCTTCATCATTGACATTCCTTTTTGTATTTGTAAAATCAGAAATCCCTTTGACCCAAGACTCACTACTTTTCCATTATAGCCTGTTTGAGATGAAAGTGGCTTTATGAGTATGTACCTCATCTGCAAAGTGACGGTGAGATGGATTTGAAGAAAACTTTCTCTGATCCTGGAGAAAACAATTTCCCCACAGTGCCTCCTGAGAGGAAGAGAGGAAGGGGTGAAGTACAGAGAGACTCTTTTAGTACATTTCCTCCATTTTCCTCACAACTTCTTACTTTTCCTATTTCTTGCCCATATTTCATGTCTAAATGGTATAGGACTAACATTAAAACATATACATACACATTAAGCATTGTACAAGGAGTATTAATTATGTAAAAATAACTTATTAATAAGTGGCCAAAGCATAATGTTATACCCCAAATTGCTGTGCACTTGTGTTCTACAAATGAAGGCAGCTTTGAGTTTCACTTGTCTCAGGCAAGAGAAACTTCAGGGTAATATTTCTCAACTGCCCTCTAATGTGATAGACCTTGACTCTCATAATCTCTACCTGTCATGGGATTATGAGTGTTGAAGTCCAATTTATTTGGAAGACACCAGATTGGAGAAGGCCATTCTAAGCCTTTCCCCCCTTCCATTAGGAGTCTTGATACTGAATTTTGGAGGGAATGAAAAGTTATAAGACTAATTCTCATAGTAGCTTGGCTAGTCAAAACAGATATGTGAAAACAAATGGCTGAGAAATGGGCCTCCTACGTTCTTTTTTCTAAACTTTCTAAGACAACTTTTCTTACTTGGTGTCTGTCGGAACAGAAGGGCATGACCCTAATGTAAACTGCAAACTCTGTAGCCATTTTTAATACTTCATGCTGATCATATCAACATAGGCATTTCTGATTGTCTTGATGATCTGCCTAAATCCAGACCTTGGGATTTTTTGCAGAACTTAAAAAAATTTTTTCACAAGGGGTATAGGAGTAGTAGGGAAAAGGAAGTTTGGTTCATTAGTGAGCAACCAGCAAAGTCAATTTCCCTTAGATCCGCAGGTACATCTTAAGCACAAATGTGCTGCTTTGGCTGCATGAGCATTCAAATAATGAGTTTCATCCATCCATCCATCCATCCATCCATCCATCCATCTATCTATCATCTGCATACTCTCCAGATGTGTTGAACTGCAACCTAATATTTTTGAATTTTAGGTAACTATTACTGTGAATAGAAAAAGTAGTAAATATTACTGGACTGAGAGGGGAATGTTACAATTTATAGAATTTGGATGCAGTTGATGATACTGGGGAAAAAGACTTACTAGTTATTGAAATTCTGAAGGTGGGTTTCCTCTTTTACTAAGAGCTAGCTTTGCATCTTTAAAAAAAATTCTCCATAATAGAAATAGAAATATAGTATAGTTTTATAAAGGGAAAGCTCTGCATATAATTGTATAAGAAAACTGATTTTTTTATAGTAAAGAGAATAGTTTTTGTTGCATAGCAAAATGGGACTCTTCAGATTTCTAGTAATCCTGGCCAGCTTGGACTGTTTATCTTGGAATTGCCTGAGGTGTGATAGTGCCAGAAGTAAAAATACTGAAATTGTCTCCTGCTAGATGTAGTCAGAGGACATGGCATAGTCTACCAAGATGTGTTTCTAACAGAAAACACAAACAAACCCCCCAACTTTAGAAACCTCAGCTCCTGTTCCTAATTCTATATCAGCAAATGTTGAGAGGACTATTTTTCCCCAAGTCCCATTTCATTTATGTGAGATGCTAACAGCCTTAGCTTTCCTGCTGAGAGAAAAAAATATTTCTGTATTTGTTCACTCCTTCATCTTCATACATTCCTGCTGGTATGCATCCTGTTCTTAAGAGCTCCTCCAATATAAGGGCTGTTTCCAACAGGATAATTGTTTTGACAGTGTGGAGACTTTGTATAGATCATTGGGTTGTTTTGGAGTGAGTGGAACAGTATACATGTGGACATGCTAGCAAGGTATCATTGGCTACTGGTTTTAAATACAAACAGAGAAGTTCCTTGTGCTGACCTTAGATGGGACTCGTTACTTTTGTGGTGTCTTCTGTGTGACATTTGTAAATATTATGTCATTAAAATTATTTTCAATTAGCAAAATCAAAATATCTGAAGCAAGCATATCTAAAATAAAATTAGGTGGTAGTCAACTAATCCATCTACTTTTTTTTAAATAAATAGTGGAGTGAGGAATTGCTAGCTCGCTGCCCACATACCAAAATTAGTTCTCAGAGTAAGTTTATAATCACTGATGGACCTAAAATTTATGCATATAGTTGGAAGGCAACACAAAGGTCATCTAATCTAGTCTCTTGCACTGCAACATATCTAGTGTTACAGCATTCCTAATATAGCTATCCAGACTTTGCTTTAAAACCTTTAATGATTATGACTCTTCCACCTTCTAAAACAGTCTGTTCCCCTCTCAAACAATTAATACTCTAATTTCTTTCTAATGTTTAGCTGAATCCTTGTTCTTGTAATTTGCTGGTATATAATCCTTTGCTTTGAAGTAATGATTCCATCATGTGTGTAACTATCCTTCAAATAAATGATATAACATCTTTTTAATTGTCTCATCTCTAAGTGAAACATACCAATTCTGTCAAGCTTTCCTCATAAGGGATGGCCAGAAAGTACCTTGTCATCTTTGTCTCTACGCTGTGGATTATTTTGTAATTTGTCAGTCTTGTTCCTAAACTAAACATAGTGTTCCAAGCAGTGAAAAGCAGAATAACATGATAACGTAACATCTCATGATTGAAATGCAGTCCTTCTCTTGATGTAGCCTACAGTTGTGCGGAGAAAATAAATAAGTGTTTCTAGGGAAAGAAAGAACACTTAGACTGGAAAAGCAGACATTTTATATTATAACACTGTGTCTCTTTCAGACTGATTTATAATATTCTGGTTGTGCCAAACAGTATCCAAATTTGTACAAGTTGTGCTAGTTAGCATTGTTTTTAAAGGTTTTTAAGGGGATAGATAGTGCATCAATGTATACTTCCAGTTGGCAAACTGTTACTTGGAGAATTAAGGTTCCTGGGAATATGTCTGTACTTGTTATTTCTACATGGGAGAGTTGAACCATTTTCAGTTCTTTGTGACTAAGAGATCTTCTGTCCGACAAGGCCAAGGATGAGAGCAAAGCTTGTTAGTTCCCATCTATTTTGAATTGATGCCCATCATTTTTTGCCCACAGTTAACGAATTAACTGTGGGGGAAAAGATATTTTACAGGAAATGTATATGCTCCTACCAGTTCCCTGCTTGGTGCCCATAATTGGCTGTTACCCTGGAACTGTCTGATGTAGCTTTCCCAACTTGGTGCCCCCAGAGGTTTTGTGACTACAACTTCGGAATTGCTAGCTAACATGCCAGTGAACGCACCTGCTGAGAATCCTGGGAACTGCAGTCTCATTTATCTGGAGGACACCAAGTTGGAGAAATGTTGGGTTTATGGTAACAGCAAGAAGGAAAGAGAAGATTTTGGGGTCTCCATAGGGATTATTGGAAGTAAAGTCCAACATATCTAGGGGACCCAGATTGGGGTAAAATGCTACAAATTACCTTTTATATATATGGGTGGTAGAATTAATATGCTAATTTTTATTAAATAAAAGCTAAAATGTGTTTAGTGCTTTCAGAGAGCAAGACAGCAACTGTATGTCTAATTAAATATATTGAATAAAGTGACTGGGTTCACATATTGAATTAAAGTCATTGCTATTGTATGAATATTGTATTAAGATGGGCATGGTGGCTCAGCGGGTAAGACGCCAGGCTTGTCGATCGGAAGATCGCAAGTTCGGAGGTTCAAATCCCTAGCCCCATGTGACAGGGTGAGCTCCCGCACTAGTCCCAGTTCTTGCCAACCAATTCAAAAGCATACAAATGCAAGTAGATTAATAGGTACCACTTCAGTGGGTACGTAACAGCGTTCCACGTGCGTCATGCCGGCCACATGACCATGGAAGCGTCTTCGGACAACACTGGCTCTTCAGCTAACAAACGGAGATGAGCACCGGCCCCTAGAGTCGGAGACAACTGCACAAATGTGCGGGGGGAACCTTTACCTTTTTATTGTATGAATCACAATGGATGATTTTGAACAACACTGTTCATACAAAACCAGATGAACCACATTATGGTTTACTATAACGTGTGAACAAAATCACTGTGAACCCATGTTCAAAGAAAATCAATTTCGGATTTTAACCTAGATATAAAAGGCTGATATGGAGACATTAGGTCATTCTTTTCATCTCAGCCTCATTTACCTGACGGGATTGTTACAGCAAGAAAGGCAGAGAATTCTGTGAATATTTATTCTGAACTACTTATAGGGAATGTGCGATAGGAGATAGAAACATGTAAAAGAACTAAGTCAAATGAACAGGGAGTCCGATAGAGCTAAAACATGATTCAGAGAACTGCATCATGCTAAAAAGTGGAAGCTTAAACCATCTGTCCTAGGGACTGTGAAGCCTTGTTTCCTCTCATACAGTACAAATGTTCTCCAGTACCCTAGGGTTTGTAAATTGTACATTTCTGTGGCCAGGTACCTTCTCTCCTCCATTTCTGACTCTTGGTCCACAGCTGTTAAGCTTCAGATCCCATCATTCTTATCTCCAAGTCATTCTGCTTTGGCATGACTGAAAATGTTGTCCAAATCAGCTGAGAATTCTTGGTGAGGAAATGTGTGGCTCTTCAAACAGCAGTCAGGGAAGGTCAGGCTGTGGTTTGAATTTGGGTTTGGGTTGCAGTGTTGGATTTGGCTACCACCAGCTTCAGGATCGCCAAATACAGATACTCCTAAGAGGTATGGGTGCCTGGTGAATACTGACAGGTAACTTGCTGGCAAAACTGTTCTTCCTGCTTTTTGCTCAGCTGTTTCACATGAGGAATTGGTCTGTGTCTTCTCTTTGCTCTGGTTGATAATAGCATGAAAGGAGGCTTTCATTTTTGTGCCTGTGACAACCAGCATTTCTTAGAAACTAGAAAGAGGCTCATTGGATTGACAACTTCTCCCTGGGATGGTTGTTTTTCTAGTAGGATATTTTTTAGATGGGGAAGCATTTAAAAACGACCTCCCACTTGTTGCTTGAAGTGGTCCAATGCATCTGGCCTGGGTTCAGACAGCTGGTACCCAACTGCATACTGCCCTTAGACATAGAGGTTCCATGTATTTTATATTGGATATGGCAATATATGTTAGACCTGCAGCAAGGAAACAGTATGAAGTTAATTCTGTTCATCCTGCGTGCCAGCCAAGGTCTTCCAGTGAATGACATTTCATCTCCTTCCCTAGTTTTCTGATTTGGTTTCAAAAAGTTAGCCTGAATTCTATACTGCTTAGGTTTGCTCAGTCCTCCTTGTACTATTTTAGGTGTCTTCTCCAAAGTTTCCTCCCTAAGGATTTTGATGTTTCTGCAAACCTGGAGGTTTCTCCAGACTTGTGGCTACCTCTTTTGTGCAGATGGCAGTGTTTTTGACAACATAAAGTAAGCATTCGGAAAATGAGTTTGCTATTTCTGTATATTATCAGTGTTCCCCAGCTTAGTGTCCTCCAGATGTGTTGGGACCGCAGCTCCCAGAGTTGCCCCCACACAATTTGGTGGAGGGTGCCAGATTAGAGGAGACCTGGAATCCAAGCTGTAACTTCCATGGTTATTGTACAGCTCCTTCATTTGGATGTAGGGGAGGAAACTTAGCATGCCTGATAAATTGCGCAAATAATACTAATGCTTCAGGACAAGGGAAGCTATGTACTACATTGCTTCCTCCCACTGTCCTGTGTGAGCTAGTAATACTTCACAGGGAATATTAAACAACTCTTCTGGACAAATAACCCTGAACAGATCTGTACCTGGCAAGATCTTATGCATGGTTGGTTAAAACAGTGGTCAGAGCCTGGATCTTTATCCTGAAGTCTCTAGGATGAAAATATTCCAGATCAGTCTTGCTTTAGGATTGGCTTGAGGGTTCTAACCTTAAAGATGCTGCCTTTGGAGCAGTAAGAGTCTTGCGGTCAGGTGGTTGCTCATTCCAGGACTTTAGAGTTTGGCAGGGGTATGAGATGGTACCTTGGATGGGTAAGTCTTTTTCCTGTCCCATTGACCCTTCTTGTGGCATGCAAGGCTGTTGCATGTCTAGGTTGCTACTCATCTCCTGACAAATGGAGCAGCTGCAGAGCTTCTCTCTTGAGATGTGGGCTGAAATGTTTTGTGGTGGGGGTGAGGGAGGCCAAATCCATTCAGTTGGTGGGGCACTGCCTCAAATTGCCCCATCATCTTATCCCATTTTTCCATAGCTGTTTCTCTTGTCTCGTTTTTTTCCACCTAAGTAACTTCATGTGTTTATGGAGTCTCTGCTAGGGCATTGCACACCTTTCATGTGCATCTGTCTGAGCATCCTGCCAGGAATTTCAGAAGAAAATAAGAAATCCTAAGTAGGAGGGAATATAGTAGTCAGATTCCTGCTGGTTTGTAGGCCTGCCTCAGTTCTGTCCATGGCAGATGCAGGGCAAAGGGATCAGAGATCCTTTAGATAATTTCTCTTTATTCATTCTTTCCTCCCTTAACATCATTTTAATCATTTTTTCTTTTATTTTCTTCTCCTTTACATTAACATATCAAATCAAATCTTTATTACGATCAAAGACCAGCATAAGGAGGGTGGGGTACAGTCATTTAAAAGCATAGAAGATACATTAAAATCTAATATAAAAAGCTTTAAAAAAAACAAGACAAAGGGAAAAAAGACAAAAAACAACAATCAACACACACACTACACACACACACATATGCCTTTGAAATCTTGAAAAGATCAACAGATTTAAGCTTTAGAATTAGCCGGACTAATTGGGGGCATTACATGGAATTTGGACACTTGGTTCCAAGGCTTGAGGGACTGGAGCCAATCAAAATGGCTTCCTGTAAAACTGCATGACCTGGGAACTGACCCAGATGTAGCTGGCAGTGCACAAAATTTGCATTGAAGCGTTGTGTTCTGTGTGCCACAGAAATGTTTGAAAGGTGCTGCATCTTCCCACCCTGTCATTCATATGCACTTAGCACGTGTACATTGTCATGGCCCCCATCTAATACATGTGCATGGGCCAGTGCCCAGGTTAAGAGAGGGGGTGAACCTGTTGAACTCCGATGAGCTCCAGTCAGCATGACCAGTATTTAGAATCGATGAGCCTTTAGCCTTTCCTTGTGCAATGCCTAAATGGGTGAGCCCTTTTCAGCAGTCTCCATAGGAAGGCCTTGATGTTTAAAGCAGCTTGTACTTGACACTGCAAGGCAGCTCTTGAAGTCTGCTTTTGTGTTAATTTATCATTGCAAAAAGCTATTCACAAGTCTCAGATATTTACTGTCTATAGCGCACTCTTCCCCAATCTGGAGCTCTGAGCTTGAACAGCTAGCCTTGTTCCCAGCCAGCACAGACCACAGGAACTGCCAAGAGTCTCCTTGATTGCAGTGAATGACTGAATGTCAGATGCACTAAATCGTAATGTGGTTTGTTTGTTTGACTGTAGTATAGCCATTGTGATTTATTACATCATGGTTTGTAGCTTAATTTTTTGATAAAGTCAGTCTAGTATGATTTATTCAAGAAACTGCAGTTAAACAAACCATGATGTAGATAGACTATAATCTGATCTCCTGAATGTGTCAAAGCTAGTGCCTAGATCAGGGTTTCTCAACCAGGGTTCTGCAGGAAGTCACTAGGGCAGGGTTTTCCAAAGTTTTCCTGCGGCGACACACCAACCGCTGTTGGTGTGTCGCCGCGGGAAAACCCGGAAGTGCCGCCGTTGCGGCAGCGCGCAAAAACCTGGAAGCGCTGCTGCCGCTTTCAGTTTTTGCACGCCGCCGTTGGTGTGTCACCGCGGGAAAACCCGGAAGCGCTGATGATGATCAGCGCTTCCGGGTTGTGTGGTGAAACACCAGACTGTGTGTGGCGACACACTTTTGTGTCGCGACACACAGTTTGGAAAGCTCTGCACTAGGGGTTCCCTGGGAGATCACAATTTATTTCAAATTCAGGCAACTTCACATTAAAGAAGTAAGTTTCATTCTTTATTTTTAGTTTAAGAACACTGTTAATGAATAACTACAGGCCTATACATGAAACAAATATAATAATTTTGTAACTTCTGGCCTATATTTGAGCCTAAATGTGCAGGGGATCCCCGAGGCTTGAAAAATATTTCAAGGGTTCCTCCAGGGTCAAAAAGTTGAGAAAGACTGGTTTAGATAGAGGACCTGCTTTCTAAGGGTTGTTTCAAGTTTATTCCTAGGATCTCCTTTAAACAGGTGCACCTAACCCTTTTCAGCTGACATCTGATATTTGGATAGTATACCAGAAGCAAAGCTGCATTTGAAAAAGCATAACTCTGCTTTAATTTCAGTTTAAGTGTAATTAATGTTCAATTAAATGCATATAACATTCTCCATTTCTTCAATCCTTTCTTCGTTATATCACATTAAAGATTACAATCCACTGATTACTTTTGGAATAAATCTGGGAGTTGTGCCCAAGGCTTCAGGGTGTCCCATGCAACTGTAGGCCTCAGGTTGTGTGTCTTTGATTTAACAGGATCAAGTGATAAGTTAGAGGAAAGATCTTTTGCCTTGAGAGCTAATGCCAATAAGAGCACATAATACTGGACCAAAAGGGTACATCTAATCTGTTAATTGACAGCTTTCTATGCTGCCTCCTATGACTTATTATGACTGTGCACATGCAGTGAATTACTCAAACCCTGTCTTCTAAGACTGTGTGCATATTTTTTTGTGTTTTATATCATCTGTGATATGTCCATGTTGCAGGACAAGAGCCCAAACTGGATTAAGTATGTTGCATGAACATCGCCCTTGTGAACAATGTTACCTCTTAGCAGTGGTATTTGCAGTAAACCACAATGATCAAAATGGTAACACAAGCATGATCATGTCACGCCAGTGCTGTCATTATGTACTTTTGTGCTGATGTAAGACACAGCATTAGCGTGATGATATTGTCACTGAAGTTGTCATTTGTGTATGTGTGCTTGCACACACACACTGCAGACACCCATGCTCACTAGTCAGAATAAGGAGGGGACATGTCCTTTTCAGTTTTAGGTATGAAAAACTTTAGGACTGGGTAGTATTCAGAAAGTGATTGGATTTGAAGAAGATCTGGTGCAACTTACAGGGGGAAAAAATGTAAGCTTAGACCTGTATGAACAGAATTTTCAGCTGAGTGTCCACAAATTCACAGATTTTCTTGCTTTCTATAATGGAACTGGCCATTATGTCTTAATTCTGCAGTGAAGGTTCTGTAAAATTATAAAAGCAAGCCTTAAGGCGTGTTTATATGATTCCCTTTTCATTAGGTCTGGTGCTTTTGTAACAAGATTAGCTGTTCATTTGTTTGCTTGTTTATTGTTTATTTACTTTACCTAACATTCATCAAGAAAACAGCTGTTTAGAAAGTTCAGTCCCTTAGATTTGCAGTCTAAAAGACACAGAGCTGCAATTTGAAAGACGGAACACAAAAGAAACGGGTTGGTAGAGAGGAGGAAGAAAAAAAGAATAAACTCAGGCACTAATTTTTGCAAAGATTTAAGCAGTTCATCTAGTTGTTGTTGTTGTTCAGTCATTTACTCGTGTCTGACTCTTTGTGACCTCATGGACCATAGCACGCCAGGCCTTCCTGTCCCCCACTGTCTCCCGGAGTTTACTCACATTCATGTTCATTACATCGGTGATGCTATCTAACCATCTCATCCTCTGCCGTCCTCTTCTCCTTTTGCCTTCAGTCTTTCCCAGCATCAGGGTCTTTTCCAGTGAGTCCTCTCTTCGCATTAAGTGGCCAAAGTATTTGAGCTTCAGCTTCAGCATCTGTCCTTCCAATGAGCAGTCAGGGTTGATTTCCTTTAGGATTGACTGGTTTGACCTCCTTGCAGTCCAAGGGACTCTCAAGAGTCTTCTCCAGCACCACAGTTCGTAAGCATCAGTTCTTCGGTGCTCAGCCTTCTTTATGGTCCAACTCTCACAGACATACATTACTACTGGGAAAACCATAGCTTTGATTATACGGACCTTTGTCGGCAAAGTGATGTCTCTGCTTCTTAATATGCTGTCTAGGTTTGCCATAGCTTTCCTCCCAAGGAGCAAGCGTCTTTTAATTTCATGGCTGCAGTCACCGTCTGCGGTGATCTTGGAGCCCAAGAAAATAAAATCTGTCACTGCTTCCATTTCTTCCCCTTCTATTTGCCAGGAAGTGATGGGACCAGATGCCATGATCTGAGTTTTTTTAATGTTGAGTTTCAAGCCAGCTTTTGCACTCTCCTCTTTCACCCTCATCAAGAGGCTCTTTAGTTCCTCTTCACTTTCTGCCATTAGGGTGGTATCGTCTGCATATCTGAGGTTGTTGATATTTCTCCTGGCAATCTTAACTCTGGCTTATGATTCATCCAGCCCGGCATTTCTCATGATGTTCTCTGCATATAAGTTAAATAAGCAGGGTTCATCTATTAGCAGGCAGCAATCTTGGAGAGCAGAGTAGTATTTTAGCCAGAGCCCCAGTTCCTTTGGCTGTACTCTGGAGAGATGCTCCAGATCCTTTTGACCAGTGTTTCTCAACCTCAGCAACTTTAAGATGTGTAGACTTCAACTCTCAGAAATCCCCAACCAGCATTCTGGCTGGGGAATTTTGGGAGTTGAAGTCCACACATCTTAAAGTTGCCGAGGTTGAGAAACACTTTTGACTGCAAAGATTCTGCTTCCACTGTCCCTCCTTCTCAACTATATGCCAGCCTTCTAAATATGCCAGAATGTGGACTAGAATGAGATTGTATAAGCTTCCCCAGCTTGCAGCAACACAATGCACATCATGCACAGTTACAAGTCCAGTCTATTTGGAGGTTCCAGATTGGGAAATTTGGAGGTTCCAGATTGGGAAATGATGTAAAAGAAAAGTTGTGTGGAGGTCAAATCAATGCTTCTGCTGTATATCCTTCTCCCCAGACAGCTAATTCCTTTTCACCTTTCTTTCCTTATGCAAGGTAGGGCAGGGCTTGAGCTGTGAATGTTGGTTTGCCATTGGGGGCACTCCAGCCTTGGGTTGCTTGTTAGAGGTTGAGCAGGAAGCCTTGAAGACTAGAGGTAGAGGTCATTGCTCTGCCAATGGGATAGGGCAAAAATGTGCCTTCCGTGATCAGTCCCAGAAGCTTGATGGTACTTGCAGGAGTGGGGGCCAGTGTTGCCAGCTATATATCTTTTCTCGAAAGAAGTTCCAAGGACTAAATGTAATAGTCCTATCCTGGAAGCAGCTTTACATTGATTCAGGTATTTGGTCCATTGAGCCTGGTATTTCTGGTAGTGATTGGCAGAGTCTCTCCAAGGTTCAAGCCTTACCAGGAATCTGGTGCTTTTTGTACACAAAGCTTGTGCTTTACTCACTAAGTTATGACCTGCACATCAAGGTTCTTGATTGAAATGCTGGACTCCCTGACTAGCTGCATTTGTGTTTCTTTTTCTGCCATGTATATACCACTGAAGTCCTATGAAAAGCTGCAGTAACATGTTCAATATTCATAGTTACTGTGCCATGCTTAGTGGCCCTTCAGTTACTATATATAATGGCTTGATGACTGATTATTTTGTCTGCTTTGGGAAGTGTGTGTTTGTGCTGAGGGATATTTGCCTGAATTGATTAAGTGGAAATCTGCAACAATAGACTATAGCAGCTTTTCATTTAGTAGGCCTGTTAAGAAGCAGCTCCAGTCATCGTATCAATGCATCTTGAGTTAAGCATTATAATGGAGTTCCTAAAGTTGGGCTGCTGTTCCACTAAGTGTGCAGAAATAGCAGTCTTCCCCAGCATAATGCCTTCCAGATATTTCGGGGGACGCTGTACTAGTCTAAAGAGGAAAGTATACTCTAAACAATTGTGTTTGCAATTAACTTGCAGGTATGGTGCAAGTTAATGGTGTATAAAGCAAGTTGCTTGTTTTATAATGGCAAGCATAATGGCAGGTTGCTTGCTAGCCTTTCACAGATGACCTAGAATTGGTCTAGGACCAGGAAGACCTGAGTACAAATTCCTAGTGAGGCCTGAAGCTGCCTTGCTGCCCAAGAGCCAGTGATTGTTCCTAGATAGACTTAATCCCACAAGGTTGCTTCAAATATAAAGTGGAAAGTGAGGCATATATCCCTTAGCCACATAGATGATAAATGGAAGAAAAAAATTACATAGGCTTGCCAGAACTCATCAGTCTATTGAATTGTGGGCAGTTGTTTAAATACTGTTTTATGCCTTTAAGTAGGAAAATCTATGTATATACTGTATATGTACATGTTCATAGAGTAAGTGCCTATTCTTGCCCTTTCTCTAAGACAGGCAGTCGTCCTCCCTGTTAAGTTGATGGTCTGTCTGTGGTGGGTAAGTCCATGGTAGCGTGAATGGAATGTAAAGAACAAGACAGCTATCATGTTGTAACTATGCTTGACCTTTAGCCTACTGAATTAAAAGGAATAATTACAATTCCTGCTTGGGGGCAGTGGGGGGAAGCATGCCAATCAATGCCTTGGTGCACTTCTCACCTTGTTCTGGGTAGCAGGTGTTGCAATTATTGTCATCAGCCTGACATTGGAAGTGAGAGTGTTCTCTGCAGCCCCACCTGATCTATACCAACAATACAAACAACAGTTGAGCAGGTACCAGCAACAGTCTTGCTGAACTCCTGATTTGGTTGCACTGCAGGAATTCACTTGACTACTTGAAGAAGTCAACTTCCTAGGTAAGTCCTTGCCTTTGTCCTGTCTTCCCCTACTTTCACTCTTTTTGTGAATGGACACTCATATGAATGCTTTGTGGAAGCTGGCGCAGCTCATTCTACTCTGTAGGCGCTTCCTGATGTCTTACCCACCTCCTCTGTGACTGTGCAGGGAGTGGAGAGGCATCCTTTTGTTTTACAAAGGAGTCTTCCTGCTCCTGTCTTTTGGTCCACTAACTACACAGCATCCTTTTCTCCCATCCCCCCCCCCTTGTCCCACTAACTACTTGGTTGGGATTTGCTGTCCAAATTGTCTACCTCTGTAGGTAGTCCTTGCTTAACGATGGTAATTGGGAGCGGAATTTACATCGCTTACCAATGTGGTTGTAAAGCGCGACGTCACGTGACCGCATGGATGGCAATCCTGGCAGTCCCCTGTCCCACATTGCTGTCATTAAGTGAGGACTGCGGGTCATTAAGTGACACGTGGCAGGGGAGGGGGTGCTCTGGCGCAGTGTGAGTGCAGGCAGGTGCTATGGAGTGTGGGTGGGGGGTGCTGTGGGTGCACATATGCTATGGAGTATGAGATCCCTTGGATCTTGTACTCTATAGCTGGCTCCTCAGGAGAAAAAGCAGCGGGAGCGACTTGCGGCCTTCCCTGCTGGCTTCCCCATTGACTTTGCTTGTGGGAAGCCAGCAGGGAAGGTTGCAAATGGTGATCATGCGACCGCAGGACGCTGCAACCGTAGTAAGTGTGAGCTGGTAGCCAAGTGCCTGAATTGTGATCACTTGACCACGGGGGTGCTGCAATGGCTGGAACTTTGAATGGTTGCTGAATGAGTGGTTGTTAACCAAGGACTACCTTTATTAAATACTTCAAATGGTCTTATTTTAACTCTGCCCTCTGATCATAGCTTCTTTGTTTGTGCAAGACCGCTCTCCTTCTTTTGAATCTCCTTCTTTCAGCTCTCCTTCTTTTGAGTTTGACCAAGCTCTGAATACCCTGCCTTCTTCTTCATGGGCATCTTCACCTGCAGATGTGGGCTTATTTCTCTCAGCACAGCTGGTGAGAATTTCTGTGAAGCCTGGGGGGCCACCCTCTGTTTTGCAATATCAGCTCTCCACTCAAGTGGAGGAAGGTGTTTCACCAATGACCAAGTCTCTCCTAGAAAAGGGAGCACTTGTCCCTATTGGATCTCTTTGCAGTACTCCTGTCCTCCCTGTCAAGAAGCCTGAATGGGAAAACATCTGTCCTGCTTACTTTTTTGTTCAGGATTTGCGTCTCGTCAATGAGTATATTGTTCCGTTGTACCCTGGCAGTCTCAAACTCAGCTACAATTCTCACTTCCATCCCATTTTTGCTTCTTACTTTTCTGGGGTTGATTGGTGTGCTATTTCCTTCAGTCTTCATCCTGTTTCTCAGTACCTCTTTGCTTTTGCTTAGAAGGGCCCTCAATACACTTGGAGCCCTCCCACCCAGGGCTTGGTTGATAGCCCTACTTTGTTTTATCAAATCTTGCGTTCTCATCTGAATGCTTTCTCTCTCCCTTGTGGTTCCTGGTTTCTGCAGTATGCGGATGTTATTCTTCTGTGTTCAGTGGGCAAGGACTCACCTGCAGGATTCCTTAGCCCTGCTGATGTTTTTGGCTGAACATGGATACAAGGTTTCTAAGTCTATGCTCCAGTTTTGTCTTCTTGGCCACATTCTGTTATGAAGATTCATACAACCAAGAAACAGGTCCAGGGCGTTTTTTAGGAGTGGTGAGTTTTTTTTGTGCATGGATCCCTAACTTTTCCACCCCGTCTCAACGCTTGGTTCACATTGACCAACCCTGTCCCTTAGTTTAAGGAAGAGAATTCCTCTTCCATTGCCTTGAAGCAAGGTCTGTCACCTGCACCAGCATTTACATTCCCCAGCTATTCTAAATCCTGTCCACTCTATTGTCATGCTCAGCAGGGCATTGCCTCAGGAGTACTAACTCAGCTTATGGGTCCTGGGCAATGGCCTGTGGATTGCTCTTCTTTGAAACCTGATCTGGTAGCAGCTGGATACCCCTAGTGCTTGCAATGGGTGGCAGCTGCTGCCCTTTTGCTGGAGTGTGCTTAAGACATTCTTTCGGGCCACTCCATGACCTTGCTAGTTCCACAAGCAACTGAGACTTTGCTGCTTTCTCAAAAGACCCAACATCTCTCTGCTCAGTTTTTAACTCTGTATGAGAAACTTCTGCTGCTAATGTGACTCAAGTGCTATCAGGCTTTAAATACTGTTAAGTTGTTGCTTCTTCCTACTGACCGCTTTCCTTGTGATTGTGGGGCAGTAGTGAGCACTGTTTCCACTCCTGGTCCTGACCTCATTGAAGTCCCATTACTATCACCTGACTGGGAGCTATTTACTGATGGGTCGTCTTTTTTAGGAGGCTGGTTGACAGTGCTCTGGCTACTCTGCTGTCACCAAAACTTTTGTGATAGAAGCTCACACTATTGCCACAACCATTTCTGCTCAGGTTACAGAACCTGTGGCTCTGACTGGCATTTGTACCCTAGTGGCAGGCTCCTCAGTGACTATCTGTACTGATTCCAATTTGCCTTTGGCATTTGGTCAGATTTGGAAACAAAGGGGTTTCCCTCTTCTGGATATTCCATTGCTAACACAGCTGCAGCTTCCCTGTTGCAGTTTCTGTTTCCTCTTGTTGAGCCCGTAGCAAGGACACCCCATCGTTCGCATAAGGCAACAGTTTGGCTTACACTGCAGCCAAAGATGATGCTCTTTCTGTTTTTTTGTTTTGTTTTGTTTCCCCTGTCAGCCCTTTTGCTCTTGAAGTTTTGGCCTTTTCTTCTCCAGTCTGTCCTTTCTCAGGGACAATTCCTTCTGTTTCCTGAACATACTACTTGGAAACACTTGGGGGCTTCCCCTTCTGATGGCATTTGATGGGCCTCTGATGGATCACTCATGTGCCCCCAAATATTTCTTTACCACCTTGCCCAGCTTCTCCACTCTCATGGTCATCTGGGCAAAGGGAGGATTGCGCTGCACACTTCAAAGTCTCGGGGCTAAAGGGAGTTGCATAGCAAGTGGTCGACAGCTGTGGGGTATGTGCAGAATTCAGCCTACACCCTCTCTAACTGCTGCCAGCAGCACTTCCCCTTAGATGTATGGACCATTCCAATCTTGGCAACTTGATTTCATGGATATGCCTCCTTGCAGGGTATATTGCCACCTACTGACTGTAATTTGCACTTTTTCAAAGGGGCCTGAAGCATTTCCTACTTCTATGGCTGATGTAATAGCAGTAGTAAAGTACTTATGGAAGAGGTCATTTCCAAGATATGGCTGCCCTTCCATATTGAGAGCGACTGTGGCCTACAATTTACTGGCCAATTTTTAAAAAACGTATCCAAGGCTTTGGGGATCAAGAAGAAGCTCCACACTCCTTATCACCCAGAATCTAGTGGACTGATGGAAATATCAAATGACTGTATAAAGACTCAATTGGCCAAACTGTGTACTGAAATGGGATTAAATTGGGTAGAGTGCCTGCCAAGAAAGGCAGGGACCTAACAGAAGCAGAAGATATTAAGAAGAGGTGGCAAGAATACACAGAAGAACTATACAAGAAAGAACTTAATGTCCCTGATAACCACGATGGTGTGGTCACTGACCTTGAGCTGGACATCCTAGAGAGTGAAGTCAAGTGGGCCTTAGGAAGCATTACTAACAACAAAGCTAGCGGAGACGACAATATTCCAGCTGAGCTATTTAAAATCCTAAAAGATGATGCTGTTAAGGTGCTGCACTCAATATGCCAACAAATTTGGAAAACTCAACAGTGGCCACAGGATTGGAAAAGGTCAGTTTACGTTCCAATTCCAAAGAAGGGCAGTGCCAAAGAATGTTCAAACTACCGTACAATTGCGCTCATTTCACATGCTAGCAAGGTTATGCTCAAAATCCTACAAGCTAGGCTTCAGCAGCATGTGAACCGAGAACTACCAGAAGTGCAAGCTGGGTTTCGAAGAGGCAGAGGAACTAGAGATCAGATTGCCAACATTCGCTGGATCATGGAAAAAGCAAGAGAGTTCCAGAAAAACATCTACTTCTGCTTCATTGACTACGCTAAAGCCTTTGATTGTGTGGATCACAACAAACTGTGGCAAATTCTTAAATAGATGGGAGTACCAGACCACCTTACCTGTCTCCTGAGAAACCTGTATGTGGGTCAAGAAACAACAGTTAGAACCGGACATGGAACAACCGACTGGTTCAAAATTGGGAAAGGAGTACGACAAGGCTGTATATTATCACCCTGCTTATTTAACTTATATGCAGAGTACATCATGAGAAATGCCGGGCTGGATGAATCACAAGCCGGAGTTAAGATTGCCGGGAGAAATATCAACAACCTCAGATATGCAGACGATACCACCCTAATGGCAGAAAGTGAAGAGGAACTAAAGAGCCTCTTGATGAGGGTGAAAGAGGAGAGTGCAAAAGCTGGCTTGAAACTCAACATTAAAAAAACCCAGATCATGGCATCTGGTCCCATCACTTCCTGGCAAATAGAAGGGGAAGAAATGGAAGCAGTGACAGATTTTATATTCTTGGGCTCCAAGATCACCGCAGACGGTGACTGCAGCCATGAAATTAAAAGACGCTTGCTCCTTGGGAGGAAAGCTATGGCAAACCTAGACAGCATATTAAAAAGCAGAGACATCACCTTGCCGACAAAGGTCCGTATAGTTAAAGCTATGTTTTTCCCAGTAGTAATGTATGGCTGTGAGAGTTGGACCATAAGGAAGGCTGAACACCGAAGAATTGATGTATGGCTGTGGTGCTGGAGAAGACTCTTGAGAGTCCCTTGGACTGCAAGGAGGTCAAACCAGTCAATCCTAAAGGAAATCAACCCTGACTGCTCATTGGAAGGACAGATGCTGAAGCTGAAGCTCAAGTACTTTGGCCACCTAATGCGAAGAGAGGACTCACTGGAAAAGACCCTGATGCTGGGAAAGACTGAAGGCAAAAGGAGAAGGGGATGGCAGAGGATGAGATGGTTAGATAGCATCACCGATGTAATGAACATGAATTTGAGTAAACTCCGAGAGACAGTGGAGGACAGGAAGGCCTGGCGTGCTATGGTCCATAAGGTCACGAAGAGTCAGACACGACTAAACAACTGAACAACAACAACAACAAGAGTGCCTGCCATGTGTTCTCATATTTATGTAGCCATCACAGCCAAATAATGGACCTCTTTATTTGGTAGGCCCTTGCCAGTAAATGCAATGCACCCTGAAGCTTACACCTCACCGCTGAGAGGTGATAAACTTCAGACTTTTTATAGCATACCCTCCAGAATTTCACAGCCCAGCCTGTACCTCTCGATAACCCAGTGTACTCCATCCAACCAGGTGTTTGGGTTCTGCTCAAGAGACACTGGCGCAAGACCTGTCTGGAACCAAGGTGGGAAGGTGTATACCTTGTTCTGCTTGCCACCAAGACTGTAGTAAATATGCAAGGGAAAGAGGTCTGATACCATTGCACCCAAGTGAAAAGGACAACCTTGCTAGCAGGAGAGGAGCAGCGTAAGGTTGATATCAGCAATTCAACCCTAGAAAAAGCCGACAGCCAGGCACCCATTAGTTGTAGAAACCAGAACAATGTGGGAAACCCTTCTGTCAATTGAAAACAAGCCTCTCCCGTATTTGCATCCTCATAGTGACCAACAGCTGCAACCACAGATGCTGGAATCACCTTAAGGCAGAATCAGTGATTAGTAACATCATTATAATTTTGTGTCTAATTTTATTCTTAGTAATTATTGCTAACTTTGTTCCTTAAAGTGTTTGCTTTGGGGTATAATTAATCTGCTAACTTCTGATCATACAAACTAGAGTATACAAATTGGTTTTTCTCATAAATTGGTGGACTGCTGGGAAAGGGTGGAATCTAGATGCCTTTTCCACCCATGATGTTAATAGCCTGCCAAGTGATTGCTAGGCAGGCAAACCTTTCTGATTGCTAATTGTGCAACAAATTACCAATATATTATCAATATATCTGTCAGACCAGTATCTGACAGACCATTTATAGCTATAGCAGTTCCTCTGGATTATTTTCAAAGAGGTGATCCAAGGTTCTTCCTCAGTTCATAAATTACATCTTCATAATAGTACCCATGGGAGATTCTCTGTTCTATATCAAGATGCTCCTGTAACCCATTTAAGAAGGGTCAGTGCTGCTGCTCTGGTTTTGAATGATGAAAGGAATTGTAGAAGTGGGGGATAGGGAATGCCATGTGACATTAACCCTAAACGAAACCTATGAGGTGTGGGAGCTCCTGGAAAGAACTAATAGTGGTCTAGTCACAGAAGGCACACATAATATATCTGTAGGATAAATTCAGGTAACTGTACCATTTGTATAGAGGAGCAGGGAGGGATATTATCTCACCAACCTTGTAAAAAACTTCAAATGAGCCCTAAGGTATGTTATGAAAACTCAGAATTATATGGACCAGAAAAATTAACAAACATAAATAACTCAGTTTCAACAGTTAGATCCCAAGTATTGTGTTCACACAAATGAGTCTTTTTGTCTGGACAGCATGGGAGACATGCAGGACATGTTGCAGCTGATGGTGTAAGGACACATGGTAACCTCCATATAATAGCTCTCCTCCAAGTCCGAAATTGTCACAGCGTACAAGGTGGAGAGGCAGGTTGCACCTGCAACCTGTTCAGCCTGGAATATTTTTTGTCTGCAGACCGAGAAAGGTGTTTGTTTGTTAGTTTGCTATCTCACCTTTATTATTTTTTCTTATAAATAACTCAAGGCAGCGAACTTACCTAATACTCCTTCCTCCTCCTCTTTTCCCCACAACAACAACCCTGTGAGGTGAGTTGGGCTGAGAGTGAGTGACTGGCCCAAGGTCACCCAGCCGGCTTTCATGCCTAAGGCAGGACTAGAACTCACAGACTCCTGGTTTCTAGCCCAGCACCTTAACCACTAGACCAAACTGGCTCTCTATAAGGTACATAGCTATACCGCCTAGTTGGAAAGGAACATGCACTCTAGGATATCACTCCTGATGCGTACATAAGGAATCTAAGTAGCAATGAGGTATTACTTTTGGGAAGCTGGGCTCCTCTATCTTGCGAGAGGAGGAACCTTGAGGATTCTGATGGCTCATAAAACCTTTTAATTGAAGGAAATACCTGGAAGGTAAGAGAATCGGCAGGGCAGTACTTCAGATGTGGGGTATTGTAGATTTGCAGCAGGCTTTTAAAAATATTCCTAAAGTACTAGAAAAGGTCTCCAATTCAACCTCACTGGCAATTGCAAACCCACAGAGTGAAGTACAATCTTTAGCTCAGGTCATGTTACAACCCTGCAACGCTTTGGATGTCTTCCCTGCTATCCAGGGTGGAACTTATGCCTAATCAAAGAGCATTGTAGTGCGTATGTCAACAAATCAGGAGAGGTTGAATTGAATGTCCAGAAGACCAAAAAAAAAGTAGGCTGTTAAGTTCTGTTATCAGTTAGGGAACTCAACTCAAGGGTCATTCCCATGAAATTGGAATTGGGATAAATCTCAGATAACCACCTGGCTTCCATCCCTAGGTTGGTTGTGCCAATTGGTAGCTGTTGTCATTGCAATTATAACATTTATTTTTGTGTTCTTTGGTTTTCTGCAGTGCTGCTGTTCTCTATGTATTCACCGATCCTCCTTTGTCCCCAGATTCACCCAATCAAATTGGTTCAAGCCAGTTAGGACCTGATCAGAATGGATGGCTCTAAGGGAGGGAAGGAACTTCCTAAAGCCAGGGGTGTGTGTGTAAGGGATGAATAGAATGTCAAGAACAAGACAGCTGTCATATTGTAACTATGCTTGATCTTTAGCCTGCTCATTTAAAGAGGAAGTTCAATCGCTGATAGTTCAATCACTGATAAGAAGGTGCTGATGATTGGAAAAGAATAATGGACAGACATGGCAGGATGGAGGAGGGGATAGAGGGGACAACTGTGCGTCCAAAGCAGATTGGTGGAAACTTGTATAAATTACTGTGTACTTTGGCTTGTTCCCTGGAGAAGATGCTGATGCTGGGGAAAGTGGAAGGCAAAAGGAAGAGGGGCCGACCAAGGGCAAGATGGATGGACGATATTCTGGAGGTGACAGACTCAACCATGGGGGAGCTGGGGATGGTGACAGCCAACAGGAAGCTCTGGCGTGGGCTGGTCCATGAAGACACGAAGAGTCGGAAGCGACTGAACGAATAAACAACAAATTGGCTGGTTCAGGGTCTCTCTTCTTTGGAGGGGACACCCTTTTCTAGTGCTAAGAAAATAAAGCTTGCTGTGTCATACTTGGTCTGGTCCATTGGCTCTCCAGGTCCAATGGACTCATTGTCAGATCCAGTCTAGCTAGGAGAAATCCTGTGACCCCTGAGGTTAGGAAGCAAGGGGCCTGGTCATGTGGCTGGTCTGGCTTGATTGATTGATTGATTGATTTTTATCCCACCTTTATTATTTTTTATAAATAACTCAAGGCGGTGAACATACCTAATACTCCTTCCTCCTCCTGTTTTCCCCACAACAGCAACCCTGTGAGGTGAGTTGGGCTGAGAGAGAGTGACTGGCCCAAGGTCACCCAGTCGGCTTTCATGCCTAAGGCGGGACTAGAACTCACAGTCTCCTGGTTTCTAGCCTGTTGCCTTAACCACTAGACCAAACTGGCTTTGTCCTTAACAATAGGTCTGTCCTCTGCAATGAGCAGGAGGCTGCAGCTGAGATAATGGAAAGTTAATTTGCTCAACTATGCACCATTATCACATGCTCATCCTAATTCCATCTACACAGTTCTTGGTGCCAGGTCTGGAGAGGAGGGGAGGGGTAGGCAACTGCTGGCTGGCTCTCCCCTTCTCTTCTCCCCTATTCCTTCCCCCTCCCCCCTTCCATGCAGCAGGAAGGGTGTTCTGGATTTGTTGTCTGCCTTTCCTTTTTTAGAGTTAGTTGAGCTGTGAATTCCTTGTTTTTGGCAGTGTGTCAGGTCAGGAGCCTGGAGAAGCACATGGGAGTGCCTGCCGGCTGGATCTACATAGTAGTGCTAGTTGTGGGGTGGGGGCAGCGGCATCAAGAACACTGACAACATAAAGACATTAACCCTTTCCAGACATGTAAGATATTGCAGACTACAGAGTTCAAACAGAAATAGCCGTACCAGTCCCAGAAGACAGCATTTTCTCCAGTTAAATAGTCCTTTAAAAACTTGATTACTCTGTGTGTGTGTTTGTGTGTGTATACATACACACACACACACACACACACACACAGTATATATATTGAAAACGCAAATAATGACCAAAAAAATTTGATGTATAGAAGCATCACTGGCCTTCTGATGGTCCATTTTGGCCATACAGGCAATAGCTTGGTAGTCCCTAGTTTTCAAAATTATATATTTAATTAGATTTCTAACCTCTCTTTAGAATCACAGAGTTGGAAGAGGGCACTGAGACCATCAAGTCCGTAGCAGGATGTGACATGATCTGAATGCCTGCATATTAAGTTGGACTGTAGAGGCATGCTGAATACCCTTCTGGTGTATTGACCATTGTGCTGCCCAGCTGGCTCCCTCTCTGGTTTGATCTGGGTTCCAGGCTGGAATTACCATAGTTTTTGGTGTTGGATGATTTCATGACTTCGGTGTAGGTGTGGAAAAGCCATAGAGCTCACTATCTCCATGATAATGATGGCTTGTCCCAAGTAATCTCTGACCCAACACATGCAGGTGGTCATATGCCAGATCTCTGTTCATCTGAATATGGAGGGCATTACATCTACTCTTTTATTATGGTTAGATCACTTCCTAATCCAACTGCCACCCAGGATCTCACAGGAGAAGGTCCATCTCAAGCACCCAATGGATCCAGAGAGTTTCCAGAGAGCTCTTGAAGAAATTGCCCCCAGGTGATCTCTCTCTATCCCCCTTAAGAGTTGCTCTGCAAATCTTTGGAAGACATAGGATATGACCTAGCATCTTAAACCACAATAACATGGTTCACATGTTATGCTAAGTCATGGTTTGCTTAAGTGTTGTTTGTTGAATATGCTACAGTTTGCTGAGTTTGTACATAGTTCACGAAGCCTTATATCATAGCCACAGTGGCTGAGATCACATGATATGCTAAATCAACATTGCAGTTAGATTTATATGGAAAAGCACTGATGGCAAAAAAAAAAAGCAACATTGTCCTTTTAATTTCTTTACATTCAGTTTATACACTTACATATTGATCATCATGAATTAATGATACATACCCTAGAGTCGGACACGACTGCACAAATGTGCGGGGGGAACCTTTACCTTTTTTTTAAGCAAATGAATAAACAAGAAACTCAGAGCAAAATCAAAGCGTAAGTTTGAAGACCAAGCTCTGATTCTACAGAAACCAGATTTGTTGCTAATCTTAAGTGGAGTAACCCAAATCACTGTAGATACCAAAACTGTCCATGAAAATCTGAACGTTTTCAAGGTTTGAAAATGTTAATATTTTATAGAAGCTGAGCAAGTAAATTAGAAGTGAAATGTTGAAATATGGGAATAGGGAAAAAAAGTTGCTTGCAAGGTAATATTTGGCAGGCAGAAAAAGAAAAGTAAGGTCAGGAGGAAAACGGAAAAGTATGTATGTTTGTTTTCAAATTTCACCTTTTACAGCATGGCATGGGGAACTTGTAGTATGGGGAATAGTATGGGGATGTTATAGTATGGCATGGGGAAGCAGAGGGTTGTTCTCTAGATTGTATGAGAAAGCTTGGAGGAGAAACTGAAAGGAAATAAAGGAGACCCTGAGAGGCAATTCCAAGTTTAAGTAAAGGTTCCCCCCGCACATTTGTGCAATCGTGTCCGACTCTAGGGGCCAGTGCTCATCTCCATTTGTTAGCCGAAGAGCCAGCGTTGTCCGAAGACGCTTCCACGGTCATGTGGCCGCATGACGCACGCGGAACGCTGTTACCTACCCACCGAAGTGGTACCTATTAATCTACTTGCATTTGCATGCTTTCGAATTGCTAGGTTGGCAAGAGCTGGAGCTAGTGTGGGAGCTCACTCCGCACGCAGGGCTAGGGATTCGAACCTCCGAACTTGCGATCTTCCGATCGACAAGCCTGGCGTCTTACCCGCTGAGCCACCACGCCCCTTGTAATTCCAAGTTTACAGGGCAGCAAAAGACAGGGCTTGGGGTGGGGGGGGGAGCAGAAACCTATGGAGAGTGGTGGTGTGGAGAAGGAATGATCATGGACAGGATATCTGGAGATGTGCAGAGAGGTACGAACAGGGACTTTGTGCTGGTTTCTGGAGCAGACAGGAAGCTAGTATATGGATTTAAGGAATGGGTATCATGTAACCAGGGTTGTGTGAATGATTTTAGCAGCAGAATACTGGATAACCATGAAGTGATTAGGGCAAGACATTGAGAGACCAAAGGGAAAGGATCGCATCATCTGAAAGAGACTTGCACCAAGTAGATCTTGACTTCTGCTCTATCAGGTTCTGGATACCATAATTGAAGAAAGATTCAGACAACCTGAAAAGGATTAAAAGAAGGGCAACAAATATTATTGAAAGATCGGAAATAAGTTTCTTTGACAAGAGATTGAGATAAATGAGATTGAGATAAATGGGTATGTTTAGCCTTGAGAAAAAAAAAGACTCAAGGGGGATGTGAGAACACTTGCCAGTTATCTGAAGCGGTGTCATATAGAAGGCCACAATCTTCATTGTTCCTAGAAGACAGGACATGGAATCATGGACTTAAGTTATAGGACGCAAGTTCCAGTGAAATGTTAAGAAAAAAACATTCCCTGGTCAAGGCCCTTGCTGCCACTTCACTAGCCACTGGGTCTCCGATTTAGCATAACTTGGGCCTGCCTGAAATTGCTGCTTAGGCCTTTTGCTGCCTCCCCAAGAAAGTGTTTTGCAAGTTACTTAGGCCTTTTGCTGCCTCCCCAAGAAAGTGTTTTGCAAGTTACTTAGGCTGCTGAATGGACTCAACCATTGTGAGATACTAAGGGAGAATGAGTACTCTTGGTTTAGAATGGGGAGAAGAGAGAACAGTGATCCTCCAGTTGTTTTTTGGATACCATCTTAATCTGTCAAATCCATAATAGCAGAGCATGGCCAGGGACATGGAATTTCATTAATCTGTCTTAATGTCAAAGAATAAGGGGTTAGGATCCTGGCTCTTGGAAACCGAATCAGTAAAACTCCTGCCCTTCTTTATGAGTGAATTAATTAGGATAGGGTCTCTTTGAGTTGTTTGAATCTCTTTTTCCAGGATATGAAACTGAAGAGGTGACTGCCTTTTTCCCTGATAAGCCCGGCACTGAAATATTCTTCTGCCATTAGTAATGTTTTGAAATTCTTTTCAGCCACAGGGAGTTCTCTTATGGCTGGCTGGGGAATTCTGGGAGTTGAAGTCCACACATCTTAAAGATGCCGAGTTTGAAAAACACTGATTTATACCAATAGCATGGCAGTGGTCAGAGGTGATGGGAATTGAATCAACCATGTGTGG
This sequence comes from Charina bottae, assembly GCA_023362775.1. Lineage (NCBI taxonomy): Eukaryota > Metazoa > Chordata > Lepidosauria > Squamata > Charinaidae > Charina > Charina bottae. The sequence goes on along the minus strand of JALMGJ010000001.1, from coordinate 72,235,585 downwards.
AGGAGCATGGTGTTATTGACATACACATCTTACCTTTTACTTTTAGATGTGGATTCTGCCAGATAGGGGAAGAAGGGGAAAGGCCATATTTGGCTTTGGGCAGCATGTTCAGTTTGGGCTTGGCTCTTCCTACTTGCCCTTCTTTTGCAGGACTCACTGAAGCCAGCGTTCACTGTCACCAACCTCCCAGGGACGACGTCCACCATCCAGACAGCACCCACGACATCCACATCCATGCAGGTCAGCAGTGGGCCCTCGTTCCCCATTACTAACTACTTAGCACCGGTCTCCGCCAGCGTCAGCCCCAATGCAGTTACCAGTGCCAACGGGACAGTGCTGAAAACCACTGGAACCAGCGCAGTGGCCTCTGGAGGACTAATGCAGATACCTACCGGCTTTACCCTCATGTCAGGTCAGTTTCTCTTTGGCCAACTGAGCATTTTTGCGATACGCGTTGATTCCTCTGCAGTTACACTGAACACGCCGGCCCTCGGCCCTCCTTTGGCTTGTGAGAGGGTGGGATGGGAATGCCGAAACGGCATTCTCTTGTATATCATGGTTTCAGAAAGGAGCGTGGCTGAGGCCAGGATAAGGACTAGTCAAGGGGCAGGTTCTGCCAGGAGAACAGGAAGTTTTAAGGAAACTGTCGTGTTGCTGTCTCTGCTGCCAGCCTCCTCGTTCCCTTGGGGAAATGGAAAATCCCACTGTGACATTTCTGATTGTGAGAATTGTAGGGTTTGGAACTGGGACGTGGAGCTGGGTCAGCGCCTTCCCTCCTCTTCCTCCCATGAAAGATGTATGGCAGCCTCCCTCAACCGGATACTCCTTAGATGTTTTGGAGCTCCAGCTTCCAGAATTCCACGTTCACTCGGAATTCTGGAACTCGTAGTCGCAACACAACTGGAAGGCACAAGGTTGGAGAAGGCTGCATATGATAATTACTGGGAGGAGAGATTAACAAAAAACTAAGAGGAATGAAGGAGATTTTAAAAACAGCTGGCCCTGATAAAAAGCCTTTTTTTCTCCCTCCTTCCAGCAGGTGCTCCACTCCCTCCCGGGACCCCTACCATTCCTCTCACTCAGTTACAGCCGCACTCGCTGGCCCTCTCCAGCCAGCAGGGCCAGGCGGCAGCGGTTGTAGGCATCCCTGGACAGCTGCAGCAGGCACAGCAGACTGTTTTCCGGTTTCCAGCTACAGCCGGAGGGCAGATTGTGTCTCTGACAGGTCAGCTGCACTCGCATTGCTGCTTGCACACGGCAGGTGGGTGGGAATGCACGTTTCCAGGGCAGCTGGTTGACCTGTCGGGGGTTGATCTGTCTTGTGTTTTTGGGAGGCTCCTCCTAAGAGCAATGATAAAAAGTTGGGAAGAGTCGGCTGCTCGGTCCAAATGGAGGTGTGCTGAGGCAGGAATGGAAACAGAAGGTGCAAAAGCTGCTGTTTTGTCAGCTGAGTGTGAGTGATAACTTATTTTAGGAGGGGTAAAGACAGATATGACTAATAACTGGCAATATATTCCCCCAAATGGAAGGCAAACTCTTTCAGCAGTCTGAAAGGTAGTCCTAAGAACCTGACACCTAGCTGAGTCTGATCATTCTAAGTCTGCAATCTCGGGACCGTGGCTGCCACCCTCGTGGCTTTAACATCTAACCATTTTCCTTCCTCTCTCACTTGTCCCTTACTGCTTTTTAAGACGATTTGAACTATTTTATTGTCCAGTCAACAGACATCCACCTGCTTTTTTTACTATCAAGTCTGATTACTTGTTCTTGAGAAATTCAAAAGCCTGCTCTTATTTGGTGGTTTTTAGTCTTAATGGAAGTATTGCTTAAATTTGTATGTTTTTTCTGCTATTGTAAGAAATAGTTCTTGATCTTTTGTTTTCCATAATTTCAAATTGTGATGACAACTGAAGGCACTCAACTGTGGACAGCTTTTGAAGCTTATATGCATGTCTTTAGCGTTCAAACCCTTGACTGAAGACACGTTCTGGCTTGTAAAGGGGAAGTCTAGATTGAAGAATTGTATAGCAAACTCTTCTGGAGGTGACGGACTCGACCGTGGGGGAGCTGGGGATGGTGACGGCTGACAGGAAGCTCTGGCGTGGGCTGGTCCATGAAGTCACGAAGAGTCGTAAGCGACTGAATGAATAAACAACAACATAGGAAACTCTATTGAGTGTGGAGACTCTGTTTCTCCTGATGATGCCAGGATGGGGAGATGATGGAATGTCTTTGTTGTTTATTCGTTCAGTCGCTGCCGACTCTTTGTGACTTCATGGACCAGCCCACGCCAGAGCTTCCTGCCGGCCATCGCCACCCCCAGCTCCCCCACGGTCGAGTCCGTCACCTCCAGAATAATCTTGATTTCTTTGAGGTTTAACTGCAACCCAGCTTTTGCACTTTCTTCTTTCACCTTTGTCATAAGGCTCCTCAGCTCCTCCTCGCTTTCAGCCATCAAAGTGGTATCATCTGTATATCTGAGATTGTTAATATTTCTTCCAGCAATTTTAACTCCAGCCTTGGATTCATCAAGCCCAGCACGTCGCATGATGTATTCTGTGTACAGGTTGAATAGGTAGGGTGAGAGTATACAACCCTGCCATATTCCTTTCCCAATCTTAAACCAGTCTGTTGTTCTGTGGTCTGTTCTTACCGTTGCTACTTGGTCGTTATACAAATTCCTCAGGAGGCAGACAAGATGATTTGGTATCCTCATACCACCAAGAACTTGCCACAATTTGTTATGATCCACACAGTCAAAGGCTTTAGAATAGTCAATAAAACAGAAATAGATGTTTTTCTGAAACTCCCTGGATTTCTCCAGAGGTTATTGGCAATTTGGTCTCTAGTTTATCTGTCTTTTCTAAACCTAGCTTGTACATCTGGCAATTCTCGCTCCATGAATTTCTGGAGTCTACCTTGCAGGATCTTGAGCATTACCTTACTGGCATGTGAAATAAGTGCCATTGTTCGATAGTTTGAACATTCTTTAGTGTTCCCCTTTTTTGGTATGGGGATATAAGTTGATTTTTTCCAATCTGATGGCCATTCTTGTGTTTTCCAAATTTGCTGGCATATGGCATGCATCACCTTGACAACATCATCTTGCAAGATTTTAAACAGTTCAGCTGGGATACCGTCGTCTCCTGCTGCCTTGTTATTGTCAATGCTTCTTAAGGCCCATTCAACCTCACTCTTCAGGATGTCTGGCTCTAACTCACTGACCACACCATCAAAGCTATCCCCGATATTATTATCCTTCCTATACAGATCTTCCGTATATTCTTGCCACCTTTTCTTGATCTCTTCTGCTTCTGTTAGGTCCTTGCCATCTTTGTTTTTGATCATACCCATTTTTGCCTGGAATTTACCTCCGATGTTTCTAATTTTCTGGAAGAGGTCTCTTGTCCTTCCTACTCTATTATTTTCTTCCACTTCTGTGCATTGCTTGTTTAAAAATAATTCCTTATCTCTTCTGGCTAACCTCTGGAATTTTGCATTTAATTGGGTATATCTCCCCCCATCACTGTTGCCTATTGCTTTCCTTCTTTCTTGGGCTACTTCCAGTGTCTCAACAGACAGCCATCTTGCCTTCTTGGTTTTCTTTTTCTTTGGGATGTTTTTTGTTGCCGCCTCCTGAACCATGTTGCGAACTTCTGTCCATAGTTCTTCCAGGACCCTATCTACTAAATCTAGTCCCTTAAATCTATTCTTCACCTCCACTGCATATTCCTTAGGAATAATAGTGAGCTCATATCTAACTGATCTGTGGGTCTTCCCTATTCTCTTTAGTCTGATTCTAAATTGTGCAATAAGAAGTTCGTGATCTGAACTACAGTCAGCTCCAGGTCTTGTTTTTACCAACTGTATAGATGTTTGCCACCTTTGGCTGCAAAGGATGTAGTCAATCTGATTTTGGTGTCGACCATCTGGTGAAGTCCATGTATAAAGTTGTCTTTTAGGTTGTTGGAAGAGAGTGTTTGTTATGCACAGTGAGTTGTCTTGGCAAAATTCTATCAGCCTATGTCCTGCTTCATTTTGTTCTTCCAGACCATACTTGCCTGTAATTCCAGGTGTCGTCTGACTACCCACCTTAGCATTCCAGTCTCCTGTAATGAAAATAACATCTCTTTTTGGCGTATTATCCAGTAGGTGCTGCAGATCCTCATAGAACTGATCTACTTCTGCTTCTTCAGCATCTGTGGTTGGGGTGTATATTTGGATCACTGTGACGTTAAATGGCTTCCCCTGAATTCGAATTGAGATCATTCTATCGTTTTTTGGATTGTATCCAAGCACTGCTTTAGCCACTTTATTATTAATTATGAAGGCTACTTCATTTCTTCTGTGGTCCTCTTGTCCACAGTAGTAGATCTGGTGGTCATCTGATGTGAAGTGGCCCATTCTAGTCCATTTCAGTTCACTGACACCAAAAATGTCTATATTTAATCTTGCCTTTTCACCAATAACCACATCCAATTTGCCCTGGCTCATAGATCCTACATTCCAGGTTCCTATGGTGTGTTGATCTTTAGAACATCGGATTCGTCGTTCACCACCAGCACCGTCGGCCGCTAGCCGTCCTTTCGGCTTTGAGCTAGCTGCGTCATCACATCTGGGGCTAGTTGAACTTATCCTCTGTTCCTCCCCAGTAGCATTTTGACCATCTTCCGACCTGGGAGTCCCATCTTCCGATGGTATATCAACATATCTCTGGTTGTACTGATCTATTTAGTTTTCACGGCAAGAATACTGGAGTGGGTTGCCCAGGGATCATATGTAGTCTGACCTCTCTGCCGTGACCTTCCCGTCTTGGGTGTCCCTTCACGGTTTAGCTCATGGTTTCATTGAGGTGCTCAAGCTCCAGCACCACGACAAGGTAACGATCTCCTTTGCTGGAGTGGAATGTCTTAGGGCAGATATATTTATTTATTTACTGTAACCATCCTCTCTGGGACAGCTGATACAAGGTTATTAATATGAAATGTTTTCTTCTCTGACGCCACGTCATAATGTTCTTCTAGGATGTTAGTCTGTTGCGACAGTTACTATATTTAGGAGCATAATTCCTTTAAAATTTAAGCTTACTGCTCTTGTGATTGTGCAAATTCTGTTGAGTACCTTTTGCTTTGGGGAGTGATGTTTCTAGGGCAATACAGGAAGACAAAGGAATATAGTTGGTGGGAGAAGTTTCCAGCTCTACTAACCTGAGTTGTGATTGGTGAAGTCAAACAAGGTAAATGCTTACTCTGAGAGAGGAGGGGGAGAGAGCACATGCACTATTGCAAGTGATGTAGTGGAAAGTAACCACTAGGCGGAAAGTTGTCAGAATATGAAACTTAGGAAAGGAAGAGATTTGGGGGAAGGCTAGCAAGAAGGCCTTTGCAATAAATAGCACAAACTGTTGATTAATGTTTCTAGCTGGCCCTTTCTAGCTCTCATAAGGGGCTTGGTTTTCTTAAAACTTATACTGGAAGTCTATCACAGAACTTCAGCTTTCATTCAAAAGCAAATTGTTGGACGGTAGCAAATGGGTAGGCAATGGGGGAGACTTAAATTGCTTACAGTGTGATAAACGGTATGTTGACGTAGATATGAGAGGAAGGCTCAGCCTCTCTTTTTCAGAACATCCCCCTCCAAATCCTGCCTGCAATATCAGATATGGTGGACTCAGGACCAGTTCTCAGTTATGAATGTGCATTTTTAACATGTTTGTGCAAAATACATGTTTTATTTATTTATTTAATTTTTATCCCGCCTTTATTACTTTTTATAAATAACTCAAGGCAGCGAACCTACCTAATACTCCTTCCTCCTCCTATTTGTTGCCTTCTCCTCCTGCCCGTCAGTAATGGGTAATCAATCCATGCTTCGTTTGGTTGATTGCATTTTTAACATAAGGTAGCAGTTTACACTGTATGGAAATGTCATCCCCAGATTTTCCTTCCCTCCCTGAAGGTCTTCCTGAAGACCAGTATATCAAAATCGACTTCTGTGTTCTGCATGGGATTGATTGATTGATTGATTGATTGATTGATTGATTGATTGATTTATCATCCATCCATCCATCCATCCAACTTATATCACCGCCCATCTCCCCCCATAGAGGGGACTCTAGGCGGTTTACAACAAGTTGGCAATTAAAAGATATAAAAACATATAAAATACAATAAACAATATATATAACCAACCATAAGTTAAGTTAATTAAAAATATATAGAACCCAAGAGGTGCTGATGTCATATTTAAAAGAACTCTATGGCGCAAGCCATCCCCATGAGGAGCTGTCACTCTTCCCATCCCAAGTGAGGTGGCAGAGCCAGGTCTTCAGTTGCTTTTCGGAAGGTCGGAATTTGGGGTGGGGCAGAAGTTTACCAAATTGAGATGGTAGTAAAATGGGAAGGATGTTCCCTCTCCTTTTTGGAAAATGCTCGTGGAATGGGAGCAGGCATTGAACATGGCCTTTATCTGAGCGACCCTGCCGTTAAATTGGCACAAATGAATTATTAGGCCTGCTGCGAAACTTACTTCTGAGCTGCAAAGCCTGTTTCGAGGATGGAGGTTAATTGGTGACTTATGATGGAGTCTTTACCTGGCATCTGAATTAAGTGACCCAAATAGATCGGTTTGTCTCTCTTTCTGTTAGTGTTCCAGGGGAGAGTCTTGCCAGGTGGACTCCCGTGGTTGTAGCGTGGCCTGGCTGAGGCAGAAATAATGTGGCAGGATCAGAAGCAAGGTCTTGCTCTCTTGGCTGGTGTTTCAGGACCCCAGACCACCTCCATCTCTACAAAAAACCTGGGGTGAGAATGTAAGGGAGTAACTGACAGGGTGCACCCATCGAGGTTTGTTTAGTTTATTGAACAACCACAGTATGTTGAATTCATACATCATGTCAAGCCCTTAATTTATAAACCATAGTGGCTAGGTTCATACAAGATATAAAGCCACAGTGAATTAGATAATATTGCAGCTTAATGCAGCGTATAAATGACACAAGGTTTAGAGCAGTGCTTCCCAAACGTTTTCCTTCATTACCCAAAACCCCTTATCAGAAAGTCCTTTTTAACCCAATGTACAGTAGGTAAAATGCTTTAAGTCAATTTAAATCTTCCTCTTGTGATTGGGTAATGGGTTCGTGTGTCATTACCCAAAGAAAAACCACTTTTACCCAATGTTGGGTAATTTACCCAGGGTTGGGAAGCACTGGTTTAGAGAGTAGTGTAAGCTTTTGTTAGCCCCAGGCTTTCTCTCTTCCCAGTCAAAAGAATGGCAAGTTAATATGGAATGAAATCTGTTAAGAAAAAGGATTCGTATGTGATGGAATGTGTCTCTGAGGGAGAAGGTGATGTTACGGAGATCGCGGGCGAAGGAGGAGGGGGCGCTTTCCAGGGAGAGAAACACATTCACAGCGTCAAGGACCTTGGGTGCCCATCCAAGAAAGTCAGGCCGGATCCGCCTTAGAGTGCCAGGGGTTCCGGGGTTCCACGCACTGCCGCGGCGCGCGAAAACCCGGAAGCGCTGATGGCCCACTGCCACTGCATGTGGCAGCAGCACGCCATCAGCGCTTCCGGGTTTTCGTGCAACACACCTGGGTCCCACAGGCGACACAGTACTGTGTCGTGACACACAGTTTGGAAAGCTATGCCCTAACCCATGACAATGTGCTACTCCAATACCTGTTGGAAGCCATTTCTGTTTAACAATAATAAAGGCACGTGAATGTAAAGAAGGCATAAGAAAAGCCAGGCCAGTATATGGTAAGTCGGTCGTCCACCTAAAGAAGGTGGGATTTTATTATTTCACCTTAGGTGTGATGTCCCATTTCAGGAGTACTTTTCTATAGAGAACCTTCCTTACCGTAAACATGGATGTGCTTTTGCTGTTAGATGCATTCGGGTACATGGGAAGTTAATGGGAACCAGAACTATATACAGTTGATTCCTATCAACTGTATCTTAGATATGTTCACCTACTGGGGGGAAAAAAACCTCTAACTCTAATTCCTTTGCTAAGGCTTCTGCCCCTGAAGGGCAAGATGAAGATTTTAAAGAATCTAATACTAAATAAATGTTGCTAATATAAAGAATGAAACTATATTTAAGATATTTGGGGGAGGAAAAGTGCTACCAAGACTTAGCTATTACAGCAGCCTCTTACCATACATTCTGGGCAGGGGACAGACCGCCCAGGGTCCCTCCTTGTGGGGGAGATGGGCGGGATATAAATATGTTTATAAATAAATAAATGCCATTAAAAAAATGGGCAAAGTAAGATGGCTTTTATGATATATCACAAAACAGGGAAAGGGACTCTTATCTTTAAAACATCTTACCTTTTTAAAAGTTTTTCAGGCTAGGGATGCTTCTATCACATTCTGTCCTGAATATACTCCCACTGATTCTTAGAAGATTGTGGAATCTGGAATAGAATCTTCTCTGACTATACCAGTGTTTCTCAACCTCAGCCACTTTAAGTTGGGTGGACTTCAACTCCACCCAACTTAAAGTGGCTGAGGTTGAGAAACACTGGACCATGCTAATATTGTTTCAGCTTTGAGCATATAAAGCATAAAGCATATTTTAAATCTTTAATATTCGTAATTTTGATGATTTGTAAACCGCCCAGAGTCCCTTGAGGGAGTTGGGCGGTGAGAAATCGAAAAAATAAAATAATAAAATAAAATAATAAAATAAAATAAAATAAAATAAAATAAAATAAAATAAATAAAATAAAATAAAATAAAATAAAATAAAATAATAAAATAAAATAATAAAATAAAATAAAATAAAATAAAATAATAAAATAAAAGAAAAGAAAATAATAAAAGAAAATAAAGAAAAGAAAAGAAAAGAAAAGAAAAGAAAGAACAATGAACTAGATATTACAGGAGATAGCTTAGGAAATAACCACACCAGCAGGGACATTAACCATGTATTTCAGACTTACTCTGAACAACGTTGAGTATGGACCGAAAAACTGATCAAACTCTTTTGCTCCATCGGAATATCAGAGCTAAAATGAAAAGCATTGTCTGTCAGGCCTGACATGCAGCAGGGGAGAAGGCATTTACCAAGGCCTCTGGAAGACTGATCTGAGTACATGGCGGGTTAAAAATGTTCTGTATGCAAGGGATGGGGAATCCCAAAGGCCTAATGTAACTCATGCCCCAGCTGGCCTTCCCTGCTGCTGAATCTTGTGAGACCCCTGCCCTCAAACCTCAGGCCACCTTTCCACTATTGCTGATGGCTGCTCTTCCTTCATTAACTGCCCTCCCCCTATTTGTTATTCTGGTGTGTGCATGTGTATTTATGTACTGATATTTTTAACTATAGGGAGAACCCGTGATCTGCCGCCTCTAGAGACGGGGTGGCCACCATCACACTAAGTGGAACATAGAGCTGGGAAGGACCTTGGAGACTGTTCAGTTCAGGACTGGGAGCCTGATCTTTCATGTGTTCATTATTTGATTCTTATCCCACCCTACCTCCGGTCTATTCAACTGTGTACTTAAGACAGGAAATAGTAATTAAAATACCAAATTGGGGGGTGGTGGTAAAAAAATAATAAAGTTGATACTAAAATTAATTAAGCAAGTGCTTATGAAAGAGATGTGTCTTTACAGATTTCCTCAGTGGAGAGGAAATAGGGGTTGAAAGCAAGCAATGCTTGACTGAGTGCTTTCCGTAGCCTGGGAGCAACTCAGGAGAAGTCCTCTCCTGAAGATCGTAATGTTCCTTTGTTACCACTTTTAGCAGTCACAGCACTACAATCGGTGATGAAGGATTCCACTTACGAAAAGCCACAGATGCTCCATTCCTGATCTAGTCCAGCTGAGTGCAGGATCGGCACAGATATAGTTATATGCCTCCCGCAAAGAAGTACCCACCACTTTCTGATATGATTTGTTTCATGAATGAAAATATTTTACTATAGGGAGGTTTCTCCTAAGGTAAAGCAACCCCGCCCGTCCAAATTGAGGTTGACTCCAGCGGTATTCTTGGCAACAATATGGGGTGGTGGTTTGCCATTGCCCTTTCTGGATTTATTTATTTTTTATTTCTCAATCTAATCTATACAAACTATAGTGGTGGTCATCTCTTATCCAAGTACTAACCAAATCTGACCCTGTTTAGCTCTTTCAAGATCTGCCAAGGTCAGCCAAGTGCTGCCACCTGGTGTGGTTTTTCTCCCAGTCTTTAGCAGAATTTGCTTCACTATGATTTTCATGCTTTGGGTTTCCCTTTGGAGCTCCAGAAAAAAAGGAGCAGTGTGATGGTGCTTGGGTCGTCATGTAACTAGAATTTTTGGATGACCTATTTCCTGTTCAGTTAGCATTGTTGCAGGGTGTGGGGTCAGCTTATTTCTGCCACAAGCTGAGGTTGAAGTCCTGATAGGAGACATAAAGATTTCTCCTGATACCCAGACTTGAGAGATTGGAAAAGAAGTCTGCTCGGTTGCATTAGCCTACCCTGGGGGGCTGTAACATTACTTCAATGGTAGCTTGCATTAGGAAAAGAAAACTACTGAGCCAGTAATATCTTCAAAGTAGGATAATGAATCAGATTGGGAGATCTAGAGGAGGCCCAAGGGAAGAACCAGCGAGGGGGGGCAGGGGCTAGACAGAATAATGGTGTGTGAAATTCAGTGCCTGGGAATGCATTTTATGTAGGTCATTGGAACAAGCTCACTCCTAAGAAACTTGTTTGTCTGTCTCTCTGGTGGTGTAAATTTGGATTAGCCTGGCAACAGCTTAAAGCAGTACCCTGTACATGGGTACACTATAGTACCTATGAAATAGGGATCTACAGGAAACCCACACACACAGATCAATATCTGATGTTTGACTCCCACCATCCACTGCAGCACAAACTAGGAGTCATCAGGACATTGTCACACAGAGCAGAAACCATCCCCACCTCCATGGATTCCAAAAAGAATGAAAATCAGCACCTATTGGGCCTTCACTAAATCTAAATCTACCAGACCTAAAACAGCGACAGATAGGGCTGAGACTCAGAGTAAACGGAAGAACCTGGTCATTCCTTACATGGCTGGCGTGTCTGAAAAGATAAAAAGGATATTTGGCAAACACCACATACCTGTATATTTCAAACCCACCAACACACTGAGACAGAGGCTTGTACACCCCAAAGATCAAACTCCAAAACACAAGAAAAGCAATGTAGTTTATGCAATCCAGTGCAGTGAGGAGTGCTCTGAACTCTACATTGGAGAAACCAAACAACCTTTGTACAGGAGGATGGCCCAACACAGGAGAAGTAACACCACAGGACCAGAGTCAGCAGTTTATCTTCATCTAAAGGAAAAAGGACACTCATTTGAGGACATTAATGTTCACATTTTAGACAGAGAAGATAGGTGGTTTGAGAGAGGGGTCAAGGAATCCATTTATGCCAACTTGGAAAATCCTTCCTTGAATAGAGGTGGGGGCCTCAGGCACAATCTTTCCCCTATTTTCCTTCCTGCTTTGTCTTCTGGGCCTAGGAAGATTAAGACCATTTCACAAGCTCAACAGCAGCATAGTAATCTTAACGATCCTCCTTTAGATGATAAAGGGACTTAGAAATAACATCTCAAAATAACCATGACCTAGCCCCAGGTGCAAGGTCACATAGCCACCTAGAAACATATTTAAGGATTCCCTTACTAACTTTGCTCAGACTGAAGAAGCTCCTTGGATAAGGAGCGAAACGTTTCCACTGAGAAAATAGAAATCCAGTTGACATGATTCAAGCTACAGACAATTCCACCTGGATGACTGAGAACCTTCATAGACATATAGTACCTATAATACACTCTCACTTTGTTTTGATGTAATAATTTTTTGTGAACTTAAAATAGCTATTCCATACCTGATTAACCCTTCAGATGGCTTTTGAGCAACCTTTATGTATAGGTAGGAGGAAATGAAAACATCATTTTATGATTGTTGTTGTTGTTCAGTCGTTTAGTCGTGTCCGACTCTTCGTGACCTCATGGACCATAGCACGCCAGGCCTTCCTGTCCTCCACTGTCTCCCGGAGTTTTCTCAAATTCATGTTCATCCTCTGCCGTCCCCTTCTCCTTTTGCCTTCAGTCTTTCCCAGCATCAGGGTCTTTTCCAGTGAGTCCTCTCTTCGCATTAGGTGGCCAAAGTACTTGAGCTTCAGCTTCAGCATCTGTCCTTCCAATGAGCAGTCAGGGTTGATTTCCTTTAGGATTGACTGATTTGACCTCCTTGCAGTCCAAGGGACTCTCAAGAGTCTTCTCCAGCACCACAGCTCGAAAGCGTCAATTCTTCGGCGCTCAGCCTTCCTTATGGTCCAACTCTCACAGCCATACATTACTACTGGAAAAACCATAGCTTTAACTATACGGATCTTTGTCGGCAAGGTGATGTCTCTGCTTTTTAATATGCTGTCTAGGTTTGCCATAGCTTTCCTCCCAAGGAGCAAGCATCTTTTAATTTCATGGCTGCAGTCAGCGTCTGCGGTGATCTTGGAGCCCAAGAAGATAAAATCTGTCACTGCTTCCATTTCTTCCCCTTCTATTTGCCAGGAAGTGATGGGACCAGATGCCATGATCTGGGTTTTTTTAATGTTGAGTTTCAAGCCAGCTTTTGCACTCTCCTCTTTCACCCTCATCAAGAGGCTCTTTAGTTCCTCTTCACTTTCTGCCATTAGGGTGGTATCGTCTGCATATCTGAGGTTGTTGATATTTCTCCCGGCAATCTTAACTCCGGCTTGTGATTCATCCAGCCCGGCATTTCTCATGATGTACTCTGCATATAAGTTAAATAAGCAGGGTGATAATATACAGCCTTGTCGTACTCCTTTCCCAATTTTGAACCAGTCGGTTGTTCCATGTCCGGTTCTAACTCTTGCTTCTTGACCCGCATACAGGTTTCTCAGGAGACAGGAAAGGTGGTCTGGTACTCCCATCTCTTTAAGAATTTGCCACAGTTTGTTGTGATCCCACACAATCAAAGGCTTTAGCGTAGTCAATGAAGCAGAAGTATATGTTTTTCTGGAACTCTCTTGCTTTTTCCATGATCCAGCGAATGTTGGCAATCTGATCTCTAGTTCCTCTGCCTCTTCGAAACCCAGCTTGCACTTCTGGTAGTTCTCGGTTCACATGCTGCTAAAGCCTAGCTTGTAGGATTTTGAGCATAACCTTGCTAGCATGTGAAATGAGCGCAATTGTACGGTAGTTTGAACATTCTTTGGCATTGCCCTTCTTTGGAATTGGAACGTAAACTGACCTTTTCCAATCCTGTGGCCACTGTTGAGTTTTCCAAATTTGTTGGCATATTGAGTGCAGCACTTTAACAGCATCATCTTTTAGGATTTTAAATAGCTCAGCTGGAATATTGTCATCTCCGCTAGCTTTGTTGTTAGTAATGCTTCCTAAGGCCCACTTGACTTCACTCTCTAGGATGTCCAGCTCAAGGTCAGTGACCACACCATCGTGGTTATCAGGGACATTAAGATCTTTCTTGTATAGTTCTTCTGTGTATTCTTGCCACCTCTTCTTAATCTCTTCTGCTTCTGTTATGTCCCTGCCTTCTTTGTCCTTTATTATGCCCATCTTTGCACAAAATGTTCCCTTGATATCTCCAATTTTCTTGAAGAGATCTCTAGTCTTCCCCATTCTATTGTTTTCCTCGATTTCTTTGCATTGTTCATTTAAGAAGGCCTTCTTACCTCTCCTTGCTATTCTCTGGAAATCTGCATTCAGTTGTTTATATATTTCCCTTTCTCCCTTGCCTTTTGCTTCCCTTCTTTCCTCAGCTATTTGTAAAGCCTCATCAGTCAGCCACTTTGCTTTCTTGCATTTCTTTTTCTTTGGGATGGTTTTAGTTGCTGCCTCCTGTACAATGTTATGAACCTCCATCCATAGTTCTTCAGGCACTCTGTCTACCAGATCTAATCCTTTATTCCTCACCTTCACTGTATATTCATAAGGGATATGATTTAGGTCCTCCAGCAAAGGATTTCGTTACCTTGTCGTGGTGCTGGAGCTTGAGCACCTCAATGAAACCATGAGCTAAACCATGAAGGGACACCCAAGACGGGAAGGTCGTGGCAGAGAGGTCAGACTAAATACGATCCCTGGGGAAGGTAATGGCAACCCACCCCAGTATTCTTGCCATGAAAACTAAATGGATCAGTACAACCAAAGATATGTCGGTATACCATCGGAAGATGGGACTCCCAGGTCGGAAGATGGTCAAAATGCTACTGGGGAGAAACAGAGGTTAAGTTCAACTAGCGCCAGATGTGATGACGCAGCTAGCTCAAAGCCGAAAGGACGGCTAGCGGCCGACGGTGCTGGTGGTGAACGACGAATCCGATGTTCTAAAGACCAACACACCATAGGAACCTGGAATGTAAGATCTATGAGCCAGGGCAAATTGGATTTGGTTATTGGTGAGATGTCAAGATTAAATATAGACATTTTAGGTGTCAGTGAACTGAAATGGACTGGGATGGGCCACTTCACATCAGATGACCACCAGATCTACTACTGTGGACAAGAGGACCACAGAAGAAATGGAGTAGCCTTCATAATTAATAATAAAGTGGCTAAAGCAGTGCTTGGATACAATCCAAAAAACGATAGAATGATCTCAATTCGAATTCAGGGTAAGCCATTTAACATCACAGTGATCCAAATATACGCCCCAACCACAGATGCTGAAGAAGCAGAAGTAGATCAGTTCTATGAGGATCTGCAGCACCTACTGGATAATACACCAAAAAGAGATGTTATTTTCATTACAGGAGACTGGAATGCTAAGGTGGGTAGTCAGACGACACCTGGAATTACAGGTAAACATGGTCTGGGAGAACAAAATGAAGCAGGACATAGGCTGATAGAATTTTGCCAAGACAACTCACTGTGCATAACAAACACTCTCTTCCAACAACCTAAAAGACGACTTTATACATGGACTTCACCAGATGGTCGACACCGAAATCAGATTGACTACATCCTTTGCAGCCAAAGGTGGCGGACATCTATACAGTCGGTAAAAACAAGACCTGGAGCTGACTGTAGTTCAGATCACAAACTACTTATTGCAAAATTTAGAATCAGACTAAAGAGAATAGGGAAGACCCACAGATCAGTTAGATATGAGCTCACTAATATTCCTAAGGAATATGCAGTGGAGGTGAAGAATAGATTTAAGGGACTAGATTTAGTAGATAGGGTCCCAGACGAACTATGGACAGAAGTTCGCAACATTGTTCAGGAGGCGGCAACAAAAAACGTCCCAAAGAAAAAGAAAACCAAGAAGGCAAGATGGCTGTCTGCTGAAACACTGGAAGTAGCCCAAGAAAGAAGGAAAGCAAAAGGCAACAGTGATAGGGGGAGATATGCCCAATTAAATGCAAAATTCCAGAGGTTAGCCAGAAGAGATAAGGAATTATTTTTAAACAAGCAATGTGCGGAAGTGGAAGAAGACAATAGAATAGGAAGGACAAGAGACCTCTTCCAGAAAATTAGAAACATCGGAGGTAAATTCCAGGCAAAAATGGGTATGATCAAAAACAAAGATGGTAAGGACCTAACAGAAGCAGAAGAGATCAAGAAAAGGTGGCAAGAATATACGGAAGATCTGTATAGGAAGGATAATAATATTGGAGATAGCTTTGACGGTGTGGTCAGTGAGTTAGAGCCAGACATCCTGAAGAGTGAGGTTGAATGGGCCTTAAGAAGCATTGACAATAACAAGGCAGCAGGAGACGACGGTATCCCAGCTGAACTGTTTAAAATCTTGCAAGATGATGCTGTCAAGGTGATGCATGCCATATGCCAGCAAATTTGGAAAACACAAGAATGGCCATCAGATTGGAAAAAATCAACTTATATCCCCATACCAAAAAAGGGAAGCACTAAAGAATGTTCAAACTATCGAACAGTGGCACTTATTTCACATGCCAGTAAGGTAATGCTCAAGATCTTGCAAGGTAGACTCCAGCAATTCATGGAGCGAGAATTGCCAGATGTACAAGCTGGGTTTAGAAAAGGCAGAGGAACTAGAGACCAAATTGCCAATATCCGCTGGATAATGGAGAAATCCAGGGAATTTCAGAAAAACATCTATTTCTGTTTTATTGACTATTCTAAAGCCTTTGACGGTGTGGATCATAACAAATTGTGGCAAGTTCTTGGTGGTATGGGGATACCAAGTCATCTTGTCTGCCTCCTGAGGAATCTGTATAACGACCAAGTAGCAACGGTAAGAACAGAGCACGGAACAACGGACTGGTTTAAGATTGGGAAAGGAGTACGGCAGGGTTGTATACTCTCATCCTACCTATTCAACCTGTACGCAGAACACATCATGCGACGTGCTGGGCTTGAGGAATCCAAGGCTGGAGTTAAAATTGCTGGAAGAAACATTAACAATCTCAGATATGCAGATGATACCACTTTGATGGCTGAAAGCGAGGAGGAGTTGAGGAGGCTTATGACGAAGGTGAAAGAAGAAAGTGCAAAAGCTGGGTTGCAGTTAAACCTCAAAAAAACCAAGATTATGGCAACGAGCTTGATTGATGACTGGCATATAGAGGGAGAAAAAGTGGAGGCAGTGACAGACTTTGTATTTCTAGGCGCAAAGATTACTGCAGACGCTGACTGCAGCCAGGAAATCAGAAGACGTCTACTTCTTGGGAGGAGAGCAATGGCAAATCTTGATAAAATAGTTAAGAGCAGAGACATCACACTGACAACAAAGGTCCGCATAGTTAAAGCAATGGTATTCCCTGTAGTAACCTATGGCTGCGAGAGCTGGACCATAAGGAAGGCTGAGCGAAGGAAGATAGATGCTTTTGAACTGTGGTGTTGGAGGAAAATTTTGAGAGTGCCTTGGACTGCAAGAAGATCAAACCAGTCCATACTCCAGGAAATCAAGCCAGACTGCTCACTTGAGGGAATGATATTAAAGGCAAAACTGAAGTACTTTGGCCACATAATGAGAAGACAGGATACCCTGGAGAAGAAGCTGATGCTAGGGAAAGTGGAAGGCAAAAGGAAGAGGGGCCGACCAAGGGCAAGATGGATGGATGGTATTCTGGAGGTGACGGACTCAACCATTGGGGAGCTGGGGATGGTGACGGCCGACAGAGGGCTCTGGCGTGGATTGGTCCATGAAGTCACGAAGAGTCGGAAACGACTGAACGAATAAACAACAACAATGATTTAGGTCATACCTGAGTGGTCTAGTGGTTTTCCCTACGTTCTTCAATTTAAGCTTAAATTTTGCGATAAGAAGCTCATGATCTGAGCCACAGTCAGCTCCAGGTCTTGTTTTTGCTGATTGTATAGAGCTTCTCCATCTTTGGCTGCAAAGTACACAATCAATCTGATTTCGGTATTGACCATCTGGTGATGTCCATGTGTAGAGTCGTCTCTTGTGTTGTTAGAAAAGAGTGTTTGCTATGACCAGCGTGTTCTCTTGACAAAACTCTATTAGCCTTTGCCCTGCTTCATTTAAAGGGGGTGCGATGGCTCAGCGGTTGAGACGCCAGTCTTGTCGATTGGAAGGTCGCAAGTTCAGAGGTTCGAGACCCTAGCCCCGCGTGACGGAGTGAGCTCCCGCACTCGCCCCAGCTCTTGCCAACCTAGCAATTCGAAAGCATGGAAATGCAAGTAGATAAATAGATACCACTTTGGTGGGATGGTAACAGCTTTCCGCACACGTCATGCCGGCCATATGACCACGGAAGCGTCTCCGGACAACGCAGGTTCTTTGGCTAACAAATGGAGATGAGCACCGCCCCCTAGAGTCGGACACGACTGTGCGGGGAAACCTTTACCTTTATTTTACCTGCTTCATTTTGTACTCCAAGGCCAGACTTGCCTGTTATTCCGGTTATTTCTTGACTTCCTACTTTAGCATTCCAGGCCCTTATGATGAAAAGGACATCTTTTTTTGGTGTTAGTTCTAGAAGGTGTTGTAGGTCTTCATAGAACCGGTCAACTTCAGCTTCTTCGCCATCAGTGGTTGGGGCATAGACTTGGATTACTGTGATGTTGAATGGTTTGCCTTGGATTCAAACTGCGATCATTCTATCGTTTTTGAGGTTGTACCCCAATACTGCTTTTCTCACTCTTTTATTGACTATGAAGGCTACTCCATTTCTTCTAAGGGATTCTTGCCCACAGTAGTAGATATAATGGTCACCTGAATTAAGTTCGCCCTTTCCCATCCACTTTAGTTCGCTGATTCCCAAGATGTCGATGTTCAATCTTACCATCTCATGTTTGACCACCTCCAGCTTACCTTGATTCATTGATCTTCCATTCTAGGTTCCTAAACAATATTGTTCTTTACAGCATCGGACTTTCCTTCCACTTCCAGACACATCCACAACTGAGCGTCCTTTCAGCTTTGGCCCAGCCGCTTCACTCTTTCTAGAGCTACTCGGAATTGCCCTCCGCTCTTCTCCAGTAGCATATTGGACACCTTCCGACCTGAGGGGCTCATCTTCCGGCGTCATATCTTTTAGCCTTTCAATACTGTCCATGGGGTTTTCTTGGCAAGGATACTGGAGTGGGTTGCCATTTCCTTCTCCAGTTGGGGATTAGGGGGATTTTAAACACCTCATTTTATCCAGTCCTTTTACTGTAGTATATGTAGACTTTTATGTCACTGCTTGCATTTTTATAACGTTTATATACATATATAGGAAGACACCCAGAACTGTTTGGAAGTGGCATTACATTTGCAAGAAAACAAATAAAGCAATCTAATGTCTTATAGAATTTTATCAATCATAGACAACACTGAATAGATTTATGTGTTTGTTTGTTTATAAGCTTTATATACTGCCTTTTATGTGTGGAGGCTCAGGGCAGCATACATAATGTTCCTTCCTCCTATTTTGCCTCACCACAACAATCCCGTGAGGTAGGTTGGACTGAGAGCATGACTGGCCCAGAATGAGCTTCCATGGCAGAAGGTGGACTAGAATCTGGGTCTCCTCACTACTACTACTACTCCAACCCCTTAACCTTGTACCACACTGGCTCTTATCCTGCATTAGTTAATGTTGTTGCCATCACAGCTGCTGCATTTTTCAACATTGGTCTGCCTTCCTAAAACTCTGGCAGGATGTGAAATGTTAAATTTACAATGGTGCTTAAATGTTTGTGAGCCCTTTTGAATTTTCAGTATTTCTGCATGAATATGACCTAAAATGTTATCTGTTCTCCACAAAAGTCCCAAAACTAGATAAAGAGAACTCTAATTTCCCCTTTCTAATGAACTGATAATCCTAGAGATTCACATCCTTTGGCCACACACAAATACGTAGCTTTGGATCATTTTCCTCAATAAATAAATGAACAAGTTTAATGTTTCTAACTCATTCATTGGGTTCTGTTTATACCATTTTGTCAGAACAATTGAAACTGATTGATTTAAAGGGTCTGAGTAAATAAAATATTATTTTATCCGACACGTGTAAAGAAAATAAATTAGGTGTTACTTTAGTCTCTTTGGGAAGGTAATTCAGATATGGTGGCAAGAGCAAAATAAGGCATCAGAAAGTACCTGGCTTTATATAACACTCACCTTAAATCTAGATTAACAAAACACAATTGCTGAATTCACATAATGTATTTTGCCTGAAGAAATAAACCATATTAAGGTTTAATGTGATGACCTGGTTTACATAACATGCTAAGACAATGGCTGGGTTCCCACAGCATGCTGAATCACAAACAAAACCAGTCCTTTTTTAGCCTAGTTTAATGTGTGATGCAAAGCAAACCACAGAGGAATTTAGAACAGTGGAGTCCTTGGTGCTCTCTGAGCCTTGTTGTTTTCTTGCAGACGTTTCATTGCCAGGCTAGGCAACATCTTCAGTGCATTTAGTTAATTTAGAACAGTTTGCAGAAGTATCCTTCCTTTTGTCCTCTTCCTGACATAGAACATATTTTAGGGTCACCAAAGCAATCTTGGAGATAACTTCTAGATATAAACTCAGTTGAAATGAATCCAGGTTTTTAATGATAACCATTGAGAATCCACTTGCTTGAGTAAAGTTGTGACGAGTTGGCATAGTTGTGAGGATCCAAAGATTTCTGCTTTATGAATGGCTGTGTCATTGCCTATTTCAGGTTGCAGAAGGGTAGCCTTGTAAGTTGCCACAAAAATACCAGAGGTGGGTTTTTCACATTGTGCTTAAGTATAATATGCATGGTTTCAAGTTAGGGTCTTATGTGAACCCAGCCATTATTCAATAAATCATGGTTAATATAATCATGCTTACTGCTGTATGTGAGCCTACTCAAAGTGACCTGGCATCTGCCAGCCTATTTCATTTATTACAGTTAATGTTTTCATTACTTTCATGCACTAGAATGAAGTGGACTGTAGCTCAGAGAAAGTATTTAAGATGTCACAAGATTCTGTTGTTTTCACTTCATTCAGTAACGGGGGCCACTTCTTAGAAAGAGGCTTTTTTTATTTGCTGGAACCAGCCAATCAAACTTACCTTGCTAGGTAAAAACCAGGAAGGGCAGCACCTGAAGAAGCCACAGTTCTCCCCCTATCAGTATCCTCATGCCCCGGTAACTGAAATTCATCCAGCAAGCAACTCGGTGCTTTGACTATGTTCATGGACAGTGCTGAACAAAAACATCCCTTTTGAGTTTCCTTGGATGGGATGCCTTTTATGAAATGATGAAATCATTGTGGAACTGGGGTGTGTGGGTGTGCACGTGCCTTCAAGTCAGCATTGACTCCTGGCAACTGCCTGGATAAGTCCCTGCATGCCCTCCCATATTCTTGGCAAGATTTGGGGAGTGGTTTGCCATTGCTTTCTTCCTAGGGCTGAGAGAGTGACTGGCCCAACATCACCCAGCTGGCTTTGTGCCTTAGGCGGGATTAGAACTCAGAGTCTCCTGGTTTCTAGTCTGATGCCTTAACCACCAAACTGGCTCTCCTGGTAGCCCAGGAGGAGGTACCTTACAGATTTTGGACTATAGTTCTACATAAACGCTCGTCAGTATAGCCAGTGATTATGGATTATGGGAGATGTGGTTAAATAATCTGAAGAGTTCTCAAATTGCTTATTGTTGGTATTAGTTTCTATTTACGGAAGATCAGTTCATGGTGCTGGCAATTAAATCAGATTATACAAAATTCCAGAAGGTTTTGCTGGAAAATGCAAGCTGTATTCTTTTACTAGGCTTTGTCATGAGTCATATGAGGTGGGCAGTGTCTACTAAATTTGTTCTGTATAAGGTTTTCTTCTTCCCAAGATGGTATTTCAACTTCCAAATCTAGCTCCTGCTCTGGGATTTCCTTGCAGTCTCCTATCATGCTAACTACAGCTGACCCTACTGAGCTTTTCAAGATCATCCAAAGTTAACTAGGTGCTGCTGCCAGATTGGTCTATTATTTTTATACAAGATGCCTGAAATTTGAATAAAGTAGTTTTTAAGCTAACTCTTACCTTTATATGGTTCTATGATTATACCTTTTGTGATTTGCTGATATATGTGCACTGTAGGAGGCA
The DNA here is from genome assembly GCA_023362775.1 of Charina bottae. Lineage (NCBI taxonomy): Eukaryota > Metazoa > Chordata > Lepidosauria > Squamata > Charinaidae > Charina > Charina bottae. The sequence continues at coordinate 72,214,049 of JALMGJ010000001.1, read as the reverse complement.
TCCAGTTGACAGCCTTATTTGTGTTTGCCAGTTCCTTTCTTTTTAAAGGGGAGAAAAAGTAAGAGAAAAAGAAAGAGTCCTAATACCCCCCATCTTTCTGTGAGCATGGTGTATTTGTCTTTAAGACTATTTTACAGTTTGATAATACTGGTATGGAAAGGCTGCAGTGGATGGGAGACCTGGACTAAAATATGTAAAAATAAAAGGTAAATAGAAAGGATATGATCAAGTAGCCAGAGACTTAAAGACTTAAACCTGGAGACTTAGATCTGCATGTTCCATCCAATATGGTTGGTGGAAAAGAGCAGAAACCTGTCCATGTCATGGGGGCAACAGCTAACCAAATGCTTTACTAGGAGGCCCCTTTCTCTTGGCCTCATACTTTGCTGCTTACACATACATTGTTTTGGTTGCTGGTGGACAGAGGGAATCCTTTTGGATAGGTTGAGGGGGGTATAAATATTCCTTTAGCTATATTCTGTGCTCCGAATGGATAAGAAAAGGATGAAAAAGAGTGCTGATGCAAAAGAATGAGGCTCTTACCATATTCCACTTTTTGCTTCTTCCTGCAACTGGTAGGAGCACAATAAACATTACAGAATGAAGAAATGTAGAAATATTTTATTAACTCTACAATGCATTGTTTCATTTTGCAGGTTGGTGATATTTTAATTTCTTTGTGTGTGTGAATATTGCTTCCTCACATGAAATATAATCTAGGGTTAGCATATTACACACACACACACACACACACACACACACACACACGATGGAATTAATGGTACAAAGAAATTTATGGAAGGAATTATTCATTGCAGCCAAATGGATCTTTTCTATTCATGGGTACTACAGCTTTTGAAATCTGAATTGCTGAGGAGCAAAAGATGACGGCTTTCTTTATACTGTGCTTAGCTGGTCGGTTTTCCTTAACATCTGGTTGAGCACTTTGGGTACAGTTGTTACGTTGCCTGGTGCTTGCCAGAAGAATCCTCAGCCAGAAAAGTCATTAGCCGTGTTTGCTGGGACCTGGAAGTTATCGTTAGTGGTAGTTATAGGTCCAATATTTCTAGAGGGCTTCAGGCTGGGAAAAATCTTCCCTTTTAGGGGATCCTTGATATATTTATTAGATTTATTTCCCACCTTTTGTTCAGAAGCTTAAGATAGCATATATAGTGCTCCCTCTTCCCATTTTGCCCCACAACAACAACCCAGTGAGGTAGCTCTGGCCGACTGTGTCTATCCCAAACTCATCCAGTGAACTTCCATGGCTGAGGGTTGACTTGAACTTGGGTCTCCCCGCTGCCAGTCCAACTTCTTAAGCGCTACATTATACTGGTGTGCTTCTCAAGTTAGGTTTTTTTTTTTAAAGAATATTAGCTTTCCTTGTATCTCATTGCATGCATGGTTTATGATTATTATTTTTTTTAAAAAACGTGCTTTTTCTTGTTTGCTTTGTGATGATTTTAAGATTAATTTTGGATATATCTATATTTCTTGGAAATGTTTTACGTTGCCTACTTACTAGATACTGCATTATCCTAAATTACAAAAGCCATCCCTTCTTACATATTGTGCTTTATTTTAAATATAGAAACTCCTTTTTTTTGTTTATTCGTTCAGTCGCTTCATATTTACCTTGTCTTATTTAAGCCATTGGCTTCTAACTTCTGACACTGCTGTGGTTAAAGGCAATATCGTTTGAACAATTTCTTAAAAACAACTTTGAAGAAGCTGCTGTAACAAAGTGGAGGGATAACACGCTGCTGTAATTGTTTTGAAAAAGCATCCAACGTATCTTGCCAACCAAAGTCAAGGGATTCAAGCAGCAGCAGCAGATACTAAGAGCAGCCTGTCTTGCTTCCCAGGTGGTGCAGTGGCTCAACAGGTTCCTATGCAAGCCATCCAGGTGCATCAGGCCGCCCAGCAGACGTCTCCCACAAGCGACAGCAGCACTGACCTCACACAGACTTCTTCCAGTGGGACAGGTAGGCAACCACTAACCACCCCAACTCTCACTCTGCAGCTGTGGGCCAGGAGCATTCCAAGGTTGTCCACCAGGACTCAACACCAAGAAGCCCAATACTGTAACAGTGGTGTGATTTTCTGCAGAAAATTTTAGAGATGGAATGAGCAAAGCCTCCAGTAGACTAGCACATGTACACAAGTTTTTAAATACTTTCTGTGCCTCCTCCCCCCCCCCCCCCCCGCAAAGCAAAACCTCTGTGAGTTGGATCAAAACTGCCCTGGTTTCAATCTCATTTGGTCAGTTCAAACGTGTGCTTAAGACAATATGACATCAGTGTTTCCTATTTCTTGGGAAGATTCTCTTGTAATATTCATCTTTTGTTCATCTCCATCTGAAGAACTTTGTGTAGAAGGAGGACCACTTGCTCTCTTTTGGGGCAAAGGGCAGATCTATAACCAGTGAGTCAAAATTTCAAGGTAGCAGTTGTTTGCTCAAATTTAGGAAAAAACATCTAATATGGTTTGATGATGAGACCTGGGAAATGAATGGCTCTCCTTTGCTTGAGGCTGAATAGCAGGTTATCCTGGTTATCGTAGTTGCTGCATCTCTTCCAATTTTTTAATAATATGGTATTTTCTCTCTGCTCCTTGGGAGACAGTAGGGGTACTCTGCTGAGGTGTGTTGTTTAATCTTCTTGCTTCTTACAGTAATAAGAACTTATTCTACATTATTCTTGTCTTGGGCCAAAGTTTATCATTGTCCATGAGGTTATGATCTTCTTTGAGGTCAGCAGTTCCTTGTGTAGTTAGTGCTGATAAGTCAGCAAAAAAAGTTAGCAAAAGTATAATGAGAATACAACTTTAGTGCCATCTAGTGGAACTAGTAAAATATATATTCCAAAAATATTTCTGTTATGTTTTTTTTAATGAAAAGTTGCAAGGATAAATGAAGTGATTTCCAAATCAACCAATTCCTATCTCTGAATTCTTACATTGTATGGTGGCAAGCCATGGTACTAGAAAGTTATTTTACAAGGATAAATAAGGTAGCCTATCTTGTGTCAAACTTGATTCCTGGTGACTTCATGGATGTGTGTGTAGTTTTCATAGCAACAGTGTGGAAGTGGTTTGTCATTGTCTTCCAGGATGACATTTGGGTAGTGTTTTTTTTTTTAACTTTTCAGTGTAGTCTATAGCCCTCAGGTTTCTAGTGGTCTCCCATCCAATATTAACTAGGTCCAGCCAAGATCAGACCATCCCAGTTTCCTGGTGATCGTTAGGGTTTTTCTTAATCTGGTACAGATCACAGACACAAAGACTGAATTTATTTTTTCCCCACACAAAAGTTGTTTTATTACACAAAATTAAAGCCCTGTTTCTTACTTCTAATCTTAATGCTAATTCTTTGCTTGTTTCTATTTTCTTACCTGTCTTAATCTAGAGCAGTATTTCTCAACTTCAGCAACTATGAGAGGTATGGACTTCAACTCCCAGAATTCCCTAGCTGGTATGCTGGCTGGGGAATTCTGGGAGTTGAAGTCCATACCTCTTAAAGTTGCTGAGGTTGAGAAACACTGATCTAGAGTCTTCCTGTTCCTGTAAGTGTACAACTACTTCTATCTTATTACATAAACATAGAGATGAATGTTTATCTCTATGTTCCTATTGCTGTGTTGGTAGCACTATGTTTTCCTATCTTAATTGTTTCCTAGCTCTTTGAATTTTTCTTACGTTTCCAGGTCTTCAGCTCTTGTAGCCAGTTTCAGTCCTTTTGGGTGTGAAACCCCTTTTCACACCTCTATAAACTTGTGAATGGGGCTTTTCTCTCCCCCCAGCACTCACAGTCCTCTCTCCCAAGGCTTATTGTTTCTTTCTCTGTGCTGTTTGTGTTGGAGTTTTCCACCCCCCCTTCTCTGCTAACTTCCTGACTTGACTCCTTTTTTTGCCACACACATACTTGATTTCTGGTCTGTTTTATGGGATAAACTCTCCAACTAAGGAGAGGGTGGGGCTGTTCTAAACCTACTTCCTGGGCAGCACCAAAGCTCTGGATCCCAGGAGAAGGAAGGGGAAATTCCTGCTCACTCTGGGTGGTGAGTTCATTCTTCCACAGTTACACCTTTGTAAACACATACTGTACTGTATATTTTACACATTCATACTTTGTTTTTAGATACAACTTTCTATCCATGCCTAAAAATAATAACATATGGGAGTCTTCTTTTTTAAAAATAACCTTTGGTTCCATTAAAAGCTACTTTCACCCCCGCCTGCCCCCCCAAAAAAGGAAAAGAGATCTGATCTGGGAATATGAAGGAGCATCCTGATTTTCAGACCTACATCACAACCTCTCAAATATATTGAACAATTGTAGAATCTATCTTCTGGCACACGTTGGGAAGCCTTTGGACAATTCTGTTTCCTGGTAGTTGGACTCAGTCTGGGACAAATGTACATGACAAATTTGTACTGGCTCAGAGATCCCCTTGAGTAGGTGGTTGAATATACATATACATACTGTATACATGTACATATACTTATAATTTCTCCCTGTGGCTGTGCACACACCTGATAGAAGCGTGAAGTCCTCTGCTTCTGCAGGGAAGACAAGGGAGGCAAACCGATGCAGCATCCGGGTACTTCAATTGTGTCTTTTCCTTTGTTTTGCCAGTGACCCTGCCAGCTACCATCATGACTTCATCTGTGCCAACCTCTGTGGGAGGCCACATGATGTACCCCAGTTCTCACGCAGTGATGTATGCTCCTACATCGGGCCTCACGGATGGTGGGCTTGCGGTTCTCAATGCCTTCTCCCAGGCCTCATCAGCAATGCAGGTTTCACACGGGCAGGTCCAGGATCAGGGTAAGACTGGACTCAGATAGGTTTGATGGTTGAACAGCCATTCACTGCTTACTGCGGTGTATGCTCATCTGATTTCTCTCTATCTAGTATACACGTGCATAGGCATAAAGCAGCATTTGGATCTCAAGCAGGTAAGGTGCTTCCAGCTCAGCATGGGTACCTCGCTGTATCTGTCAGCAGCTCTTTAAGCAACCCATGCCTTTTCCTGGGCTTGCACAGTAGCCACATGAACTCGGGAAAATAGATGTTTGAGCTGTGCCGCCTCTGTAATGCCTCTTGTGCTCAAGAGAATATTTTACTGAGCCTGGGAACAGGCATTGCTCTGTTCTCTATCTGAGGAACATATTAGCTAAAATGTGACAGTCAAAAGTAGAAACAAGGAAGGAAGATAAAAGGAGAAAATCAAGAAAGAGGATGCATTTATTTCAGTTGGCCTGCTAAAGCTTAACTACAGATGAATATGGGAAGTGATCTGAGAGCGGATTTACATGCAGATGATGCCAGCTTCACTCACTGGCTTTGAGTTTTAGGCAGCAAGGCCAGGAGAAGCATTTGATTGAGACCTCCTTATCCTCTTTATGGTGGTCAGTGGGTCAGAATGACTCCCCGCCCCAATTTTTGCAAAAACAGCAACCCTGAGACCCAAAGAGGAGGTGCTGGTCATTGCATAGGCTGCCGGGATATACATTAAAGAGGGGGGGGGGGTAAACAAAAATGGTTCCTAAATCACTTCAGGGTCTATTCTCTCAGTGAAGGCTTTAATAATTGTTAATGCTAAGCCATATATTGTATGTGCCATGAACGCAGTTGCCATGTTTGTTGTGAATGTGAAAGGGGTTAGGCTCACAGAGTGTGCTAAGGCATGAATTATTTAAACTTGGTATATTGAATTAATTCCAATTGGCTGGATCCACCCAATATGCAACACTAGAAATCATGCTTTGCAAACCACAGTGGTTGGGATCACATAACAGATTAAGCTTAAAAAAAAAGCCAATCATACTATGGTATACCATCATATGTGAGCCCAGCTTATCTATAGACTGGTTTTGTTGTTGTTCTGTAAAACCATGGCTTGCTTTTAATGAGTTGTCTTGTTTTGATGGCAATGGTTCATTTTTTAAATTTCCTACTATGATTATGCCTGCATCTTTCTAGAACAATTGTGGCTAATTTTGGAGAATGACTAGTGTACATCTGTCACTTTATCTGGCAGGTGGAGTCCCTCAGGTATTCCTGACAGCTCCGTCAGGAACGGTTCAGATCCCAGTCTCAGCTGTTCAGCTTCACCAGGTAGGTACAAAAAACCTTGTATGTTTTTTTTTTACTTTTACCCTGAGACTTCAGTCAAAATTTTATTGAAAATATGTCGATGAAGGTTCTCAGTCATCCAGGTGGAACTGTCTGTAGCTTGAATCATGTCAACTGGATTTCTATTTTCTCAGTGGAAACGTTTCGCTCCTTATCCAAGAAGCAGCTTCTTGGATAAGGAGCGAAACGTTTCCACTGAGAAAATAGAAATCCAGTTGACTTTATTGAAAATAGGTTATACTTCCAGGGGTAAGTATGGTATAAGAATTAATTGTAATTGTGCTTATAATTAGTTTGTAGCATCTGATATTTTTTCCTTCCTGTTGTTCATCATACCAGTATTCAAAAGAAAAGGCTTAAGCTGTAGAATTCAGAAGCAGTTTGAACCACTTTTATCCATGTTTAGTTGTTCCAGACATGAGCATTTCAAGCTTCACGTCCCATTCCCAGAAGTGTTGTGAGCAGAATTTCATTGAGAACATGTGACTGCCAGCTGGAGCTTCTCAGTTTATTAAGAGCAGCCCCAGTCAAAATCTACTGAACCTGTGAGCTTGCGTGGCATGTGATGCCCATTGAAAATATAAACATGGCTTTTTGGCATCAATATTTTGAGTGTCATTTTGATGCATACAGTGAGGTTTCATACGCCTTGAAAGGTAGCTCTGAAACATGTTAAGTGAAGAAAGTAAGCTGGGATTGCACCTTCATGACACCCAGGAGCGGAAGAATATTTTGTGCCCGCCCGCAAGAGACTGTTCCTTTCATTGGTTCTTTTCTCTCTGCAGATGGCTGTTATTGGCCAGCAGTCCAGCAGCACTGCCAACTTGACAGAGCTGCAGGTGGTCAACTTGGAGACATCACACAGTTCGAAGAGTGACTGAGCAACTCTGGGAGGGACCTGGGGAGGGGAAGAAGTGTGTACCCAGCACCCCAACATGAAGCCGCCGCCGCCGCCTCCAGCTTTATGCTGCATCTGGCCCTGGATCTATGGCACTCCTCAAGCTGCACGAGGATCTCGGCAGTCCCTATTTTTGTATGGACTCCATCACTTATTTATTGTTGCCTTTTACACGTTTTCTTCTCACACTTTACACTGACACCCCCACACACAAACGCACCCACAGAAGTACATAGATGCATATTAAAAGTGGCTGCAAGGCCAGCAGCAGGAAGCTGAGCCTGGGCTGTAGGGGGATTTTGTTACATTTGAACACTGCATTTACTGTTCTTTTTGTTTGTTGTTTTGTTTTCCTCCTTGTTCCAGCCAAAGAAACTTTCTCTCGTGGGTGGGAGAATTTGCTCTGCCATGTATGAAACCTTCCCTCCGTTTTCATTGCCAGGGGGGGAGCTTTTTTCTCTCTCTGCCTTGCTGCCTCTGATACATAAGAATGTCCACGAATGTCCCTAGTCCATAACCCCTGGGCAGAGCAACTGAGGCTGTGGGAAGAAGCTGCAGTCCAGAAGAGTGCGAAGCTGTTTTGAAAAAGGTAGTCTCTTTTCAGTCATAGCCCTGATATCTTTAAACACACAAACACAATGCTGGGACAGTCACCTCTCTTTCCCCTCCCCCATTCCAGTTCAGGTCACCTCTTGGCTGCAGCTTTGTGCCTTCAAGCAATCCATGATGCATTGTGGGTTGGCTTGCCTTTATTCTTGGCTGGCAAAGAGAGGGTTCTTCCTGTTGGCATTCCAACTGGGGCTATCGGACACTGGGCAAGAAGAGGGCAGGAAGCTGAGCATCTTGGACTCCCATTTATCCTTAACGTGTTCCTCCCTCAGAATCTCTTTTTGTTGGATAGGAACTGACTTGGAGCAGCTTCTTGCCCATTTAGTCTGGCTGTACACGCATCTTACAGCCAAAAAAAAGAATTGTTTACCCTCTTTTCTTGAAACACACTCAGCAACTCCTAAGCCCAGTAGCAGACTTTGCTTTGTGTGATGCTTGAGTTTTGCTGATTTTTTTCTTCCTGAGAAGGAAGAGCTACAGTCATGTTATTATTAATATTATTTTAATTTTGGAAGGTATAAAGCAGCCTTCCCCAACTGGTGCTCCCCAAGATGTTTTGGGTTCCAAACTCCGTATCCACTAGCTTTTGGCAATGCTGGGAATTGTCGACTAAAAGATTGGAAAAGGACTAGGTTGATGAAGGCTAGTGCTAAGGAATGAAGTTGGAAACAAATAAAGGTCTTTTAAGAAAAAAGTACTTAAACTTGACTCAGCAGGCCTTCCCAAGGCAACTGCATCCATGGATGAAATGCCAGCAGTCCGGGATGCAATAATGTAAGATAGCCTATGACATTTTTTGCTTCTCAGATAGCCCTGGAAATGAGATGGTATGTTGCTCCACCATCATGAAGCATGCTTGGCCTGCACTTGTGAGATCTGGCCATCTCAGAGGGACTGGGGAGATGGGATGGGGCAAGCTTAACCATAAAGCATTCGTGGTAAAGGCTCTGCCCATGTCTTTGCGAAGCCACTGCTGTGTCCATGTTCTTTAGAGGGTTTTTTATGATGCTTCAAACAGGAGGTTCTGGAATGAACAAATGTAACACCTTTAAAAGGGGAAGCTGCAAGACTGCTAGACTGTAATGGAGAATGGGAGGAGATGCAGGACAGAGAGGAAGGGCTGTGTCGTCGGATCATTTGCTTGCACACAATCATGCATTTCATTCAGCCCAGAGCAGGTCAGTGGTTCTTATAACCCCCCTCCCAAAAAGGGCCAGCTTTGGATTAAGGAGGCTGCAGACTTTTAGAGAAAGAAAGCAGCTACTGTAACTCCTTTCTTTCTTTTTTTAATTAAAAGACAAAAGAAGCCTTGAAAAAAAAAGACTTTATTTTTCTAAGTGTTAAACTCAGTATTTATGTAATTCTTAAAGGAATTAAAGTCTGGCTCCTGTACAGTTTTCATGGGGTTTGTAGTTTGGGGTGGGGGGAAATGGGCCATGGGGCAGGGATGACAAAAGGAGAAGAAAGGGCCCTTTTTAATTTGTATTGTAATATTCTGAAATTGTTTCCATGAACATTAGCGTTTAAACTCATCTCTGTCTCTAGCACTTGAGTCACGCTTTGGTGGAAAGGTTGCACCAATGGGGGAGGGGAGGGCTTGTAACAAGTGTGCAAGAAGTACCGCCTGGGAGCCACACGCAGCTGCATTGGCATTCCCTTTGTAGTGCCAGAGTCACACTCAGAATAGGTGGAACCAAAATTTTAGACCCTTTGTCTGGCCTTGGGGCAAAATGGAAGTCTTTAGCCCTGTGGATGCTTAAGGCATCCATTTTCCATCTTAAAACCTTGCACCCCATCCTAAAACGGGCCATGCCCCTTCCACTTTGGGGTGCAGACATCAAGCCAAACTGAACTTGCGTGCTACTTTCCTTTTTCCTTTCGTTTGCAACTTCAGCTCAGATGGCTACATTATGGAAATGAAGCCCAAGCTCCCTCAAATCTGCCTTACGTTTAATTCAAAGAGAGATTTAGGGTAACTTGTTTAAAACCTTCCCTGATGGGTTACTTTTTAGACTATTTTTTTTGTTTTAAATGTCAGAAAACATTGAAAGGTGTTATTTCCCCAACTAGTTGCAGTCTGAAAGGATGTGGCCTATAGAGTTTTTGCTTTACATATATATATCGCAACCAATCTGAATTTACTGGTTTCTCTCCGGCACTAACTTCAGTAATGAGGTTTCCAAAAGTGGTGCAAAAGTATCTCCTCGTTTTAACCCTCATTCCTTTTTAGGTAAATACAGATCTTTTTTTAATCTTAAGCTGGGGGTGGTCTCTGTTTATCCACCAAGTCATGAGAATTTTACTCCCCCTCTTCATTAGATCAGTGGCATGAGAAAGGCAGGCATGGCAGGCAGAAAATGACTCTCCCCTGCCTCCTGCCTCAGAAGAGGTACACTTTATGGCAAAAAGATTGCTTAGTTAGCTGTCTTCTCCCGTTGTCAGCAATAATGGGGAACAATTATTTATATTCAGTGTTGTCTGGCCACTGATGAAAACATTTGTCAGCAGAATAAATCCTCAACAACCCTCTGTTTTCTCCCCAATTCTGATATGGAGGATTGAAGGATTTGTCACGCAAATGGAACTTTACCTATACATTGGTGGCTGTTCTTCTGTATGTAGACTTTTTCTCCAAGAGGGAATTTCTCAGCTATTACTAAGAAGTTGCTTGGGATAAAGGCACATCTGCAAAACAGTAATTCTCAAATCATGTTGCTAATTCAAAAGCCCTCTGCTAAAATAGAGACAAGCAGCTAAACTCGAGAACAGTATCTATTTTTCTGATTTTGATTCTGTACTAATTTTCTGATTGGGGATTCTACACTTGATACTCATCCTTCACCTCAAGGAAGTTCTCCCTCCTACAAAAAAGCACCTGCAGGTTAAACGCTAATGTTGCATGTGATTAAAGTGTTGACTTGTAAGAACACTTATCAGGGATGAAATGGCATTTATTGTGTGGTGACATTTTTAGTTCACTTTACAGATTGTTTTTGGATTTATTTTTTTTTGTGCGTGTGTGCGCATGCGTGTATGTGTGTGCGTGTGAGTGGCTGTGTGTGTGGTTTGTTAATTTCCAGGGTTGTGTTTCTGGAAGGATGTGACAGTAATCGCAGTACTATGTACAGAGCTTTCTTTTGTATTAAAAAAATAATCTTTCAATAAATGTATCATTTTGTGCACAAACCTTTGTGTCTTCAGTGATGCTTCTGTGACCAATAACTGCCATGAGGCCTCTGGGAGTGTGCCAATGGAGAAAAAATTATTTATTTGTTTAACAAATTTATACACTGCCCATCTCACTATGCAAGTGACTCTGGGCGGCTTACAAATAAAAGGTCATAAAAACCATTATAAAAAGTACAAAAAACACAAAGTTAAAAGAGAAAAGCTAAAAGGCAGAGAGTATCCTCAAGCCACCAACCACCCCCAGGGCTGCCTGCCACTCTTGGATCCCCAAGCCAGATGGCAGACCCAGGTCTTAACACTCTTCTGGAAAGCCAGAAGAGTGGGGGCCAACTTCACCTTGGGGCAAGATGTTCCATAGGGCAGGGGCAACGGCAGGAAAGGCTCTCCTCCTAGACATATGATAAATAATTGAAGATTGGAAACAAGTAACTGTTTGCGATGATCTGTAATATGAAAGGTGTGCTAATAAGAGAATAAATAATTTCACAGTAGAGGAGGAGAAGGAGATCTGTTGAGATCTAGGTTGGGGATTTTGCCTGGCCCATGCCTGAAGCAATGTGAGAGGAGTAGTTCAATCTATAGGTAACGGGTAAAGTCTCCAAGTCAAGCTCTACTCCTGGTAACTCTATGGATATACCCATGTTGTTCTCTTGGCAAGAATGTAGATGTGGTTCACTATTACCCAGGGATGTTTTTCAGCTTCCCACTTTGACAGCCTTGGTGACAGCCCTTCAAGATAGATCAAGTCAAGAAACAGATACCATAAGAACTATGGAACACTATGATTCAACAGAATCTTGAAAGCTTGGTAGTGTTTCCCTCTGCCCCTTGTTAAAGCAAAAACGAATCAAGGCAGGGTTATCATGAGTTTCTTTTTCACTCCCTCTTCCTTTCCAGAACTGTTGATATTCTTGCTTTTCTTCAAGTTTAGCTATGTACTCCTCCACACCATCTCCCGGGTCAGATTCATCCTCCTCTCCTGTACATGAAGAAGACACTGCCAAGTTGCTATGGGAACCAACTACACTTCCCCACCCCCACCCCCAGGTCATCAGAGGAATCTTGCCACACAGAGTCAGAGCTGGAAAATCCCCCCTCCCTGTCCATTGATAGCAGGAGCGGATTACAGGGATGGAATGTGTGCGGGAATTTCAGATAAAACCAATGTACAAGACATGGAGTGTGGAAATCTGTTGCACTCTCCCATGACCTTTCAGATTCAGGGTAGTGAATCAGATGTTCAAAACCTCTCCTCCAGAATACATTCCACTTCATACTATTCTTCCCTATCCATCAGGATGGGTGGGAAGGTGGGAGGGGAAGGAACAGTTTTAGAATGCAAGGGGCATGGGGGCTTCTCATGAACAAGCAGTGCCTGATGGAAGACCAGATGAATCCTCATAGAAGCAGGCAATTGCAAATGAAAGGCCACTGGATTAATTTGCTAGGTAACAAAAGGAGACAATAAGCTTGGAGTCCAGATTTTGGACAGGTGGAAAATAAAACCTTAGTGGAAAGCCACACCAAATCCCCCCCTACAATCTTGATGCTCTCTTGCTTGTATGTGTCTGTGGCCTGCTGGTATGCAGCTTTTGGCAAATCTAGCTGTTCCTTTAAGATAAGCGACCTGTCTCTCCACAGAAAGTCCAAGGCACAAAGAACAACAAAGGCTGGAGTTCTGGAAGGCAAAATGCAGGTGTGGTAGCTATAGGCTGCCTGAAAGGAGACATGCCTATGGAGGAATGTAGAGTTGTTATACCCAAATTCTGCAAGAGGCAACAATTCAGTCCAATTGTCCTGCTGAAAGAGAGATAGCATGTCAAATACTGTTCTAATATTTCATTCATTCTCTCCGTTTGCCCAAGTATTACTGGAAATCTATTAGTGTAGGGTATATAATAACAGTATCTAGAAAAGCTGATAGTTTCCCTCTGCCCCCTCTTATACCAAAGATAACGAAAGCAGGCTTATCTTGAGGTTCATTCTCACCCCCTCTTCCTTCCCGGGGCTAAGTTGACGTTTACCTAACCATTTTTACATTCCTTCTTCAAGGTTAGCTCCTTATTCCTTTACACTTGGGGTTTCCTGGTGGGCTCCCATCTGTGTACTAATCAGAGTCACTTTCCTTAGCTTTTACTAGAACAACTAAGATTGGCTGGATGCCATCACCTGCTATAACCTGAGTTTGCAAATGAGAGGTGTAAAGCAAAACCAAATTCCTCCCCATTTTTTCATTTCGGAGACAGGTGCAGATAATGTTTTAGGGTGATAAATATTTAAAAAATTATCTCTCCCCTTCCTCCCACATTCTAAATGGTGCAATCCATCCTGCCTCACTACGTCTAGCATCTAACTGCAACCTCATTCTGATGCAGACAGAGATTATAATTCCCCTGAGAAATTACCTTGCACTTATTAAAAAAAACTCCTGGAATAAGAAAAAGTGGGTAGGGGTTGGGCCCACTTTCAATGTCACTGTCTCCTTGGCCACATCTCCAGGCATCACATTCTTTGAATGCATGAAAGGGATTAATGCTTCGGCATTCTGTGCCAGGTAGAACAGGGGAAACAACAAAATTGAGGATGCAAAAGTCTAAATAGTAGAAATTATGGCAGGTCTATGCAAGACCATGTTATGTTGAGAAATGTGTCTACTGGTCAACACATATATAGAAATGAAAACATTTGCTAGAGAATTAGTAGATAGGGAAAATTCCTTTCCCAGGAATATGTCTATGAAGGTTCTCAGTCATCCAGGTGGAATTGTCTGTAGCTTGAATCATGTCAACTGGATTTCTATTTTCTTAGTGGAAACGTTTCGCTCCTTATCCAAGGAGCTTCTTCAAGCTTATTCAAGAATAAGCTTCTTCAAGCTTATTCAAGAAGCTCCTTGGATAAGGAGCGAAACGTTTCCACTAAGAAAATAGAAATCCAGTTGACATGATTCAAGCTACAGTCCTTTCCCAGGAATTTTTCTCTGATTAATGCATTTCCCAAAGGGAAATCTCCCCATCAGGGCAATAAATGCTACAGGTTGGCCAGATGTAAAAGAGAACAAAGTTCCTTTGTCTTTATAATTTTATTGTGAACTGCCCAGAGTCCGCCGTTGTAGGAGATGGGTGATAATATAAATTAAATCAAATAAATAAATAAATAAATAAATAAATAAATAGTTAGTTAGTTAGTTAGTTAGTTAGAAAAACAAGTCCCAGTAAACATAGCTTGCCATGTAAGCTGAAACTGCCATTCTATACAACTAGTAAATGCACAGGAGCCTTTTTTTTAAATCTAGCAATTGCCAAAAAATGTACTATTTTGGAATACTTTGGGCTTTTAGATCTATCATAGACTGCCTCTTTTTCTGGGGATGACAGATTTGGTGAGTTGGTCATTATTTCTAGCGAAAGTGGACATGGCTGATTATGGTTAGATTCTATTTAGGAAATGTAAGGGTTTGTTCGTTTACATGCACATCTCTCTCTAAGGCAGGGGTCCCCAACCTGTGGACTAGTGGGCCGTGGCCTGTTAGGAACTGGGCCATGGGGCTCCCGCCTGCAAACCCTGCCCCCTGGTGCGTGTGATTACCCCGCCCCCGGTGCGTGCGATTGGCTCCCACCTGCAAACCCCACCCCCCACCCCGGTCCGTGGAAAAATTTTCTTCCACAACCGGTCCCTGGTGCCGAAAAGCTTGGGGACCGCTGCTCTAAGGCATGATTTGCTTAGCTGTGTTTTCTTGAATAAGCCACAATTGGCTTCACATGTTTATAAACTGTAAGGCAGAGCTTTCCAAACTTTTCACGTTGGCGACACACACCAACGACAGTGGCGGGGCCTGCGGTGTCCTGGTGTGTCACGCAAAAAACCCTGAAGCGCTGATGGGGGGAACCAGAAGAAGCGGCACCCCCGCCAATCAGCGCTGTGGCGGCACTGATTGGCGGGGGTGCTGCTTCTTCTGGTTCCCCCATCAGCGCTTCAGGGTTTTTTGCGTGACACACCATGACACCGCAGGCGACACAGTAGTGTGTCGCGACACACACTTTGGAAAGCTATGCTGTAAGGGCTGGATTAATTGATTGATTTTTGATTATGTGCTATCAAGTTGGTGTTGACTCTTTGCAACCACATATATAGGCCTTCTCCATGATGATCTGTCCCCAACTTGGTCCTTCAAGTCTTCCACAGATGCATCCGTTACCACTGTAATTGAGGCCATCCACATAGCTGCTGTGTCCTCTTCTCTTTCCTTCCACCTTTCCCAGCATTATGGACTTTTCAAGGGAGCTGGGTCTTCATATAATGTGTCCAAAATATGTTAATTTGAGCATGGTCATTTGTGCCTCAAGTGAGAACTCTAAATTGTTCTATGATCCATTTGTTTGTTTTCTTGGCTATCCAGGGGCTTCTTAAGAGTCTTCTCCAATACCAAAATTTCTTAAGAGTCTTCTCCAATACCAAAATTCAAAAGTGTCAATATTTCTATCCTGCTTCTTCAAAGTCCAACTTTCGCTTCCATAGAGTGTCATAGGAAA
Source organism: Charina bottae (assembly GCA_023362775.1). Classification (NCBI taxonomy): domain Eukaryota; kingdom Metazoa; phylum Chordata; class Lepidosauria; order Squamata; family Charinaidae; genus Charina; species Charina bottae. The sequence goes on along the minus strand of JALMGJ010000001.1, from coordinate 72,198,685 downwards.
ACCATTGCCTGCATAAGTCTGATTTGTGTAGTCTTTTCCAAGGCTTTCATTATTACTCCATCAAGTGCTAGCCTGTGGCATATTTCTTGAAAGCTGGTTCCTTTACTGTTCACAGCCGATCCTAAAAGGCAGAAGCTACCCACTGCTTCAATGAAGATTGGTGATTGGTTGGTGTACTTGTTGTCATTAGGAAAGAACCCTACAATTCAGTGTTTACTATCCATCTAAACCTGCATAAGGAAGGACACATCCTTCAACAGTGTTCCACAAAGAATTTACCTCAAGCACCCACCAGTCTAACTATTGGTATTGGATATTAGCCACTAATTAATTATAATAAATGATGGGAAGAGATGGTACTTAGGAATTATTGACAGCAGCCAACAGCATTTACTAGCAATTACTTTGGTTCATCCAAGCGAGTTGAAACATAAAGCAAGGATAAAGGACACAAAAATCTAGAGTGATTTTAATTTCCCTCTTTTATTTATAAAAGTGGATTGGGATTCTTCTGTTAAGACCTGAAAATACCATCTAATGCGTTACAGCCAGAGAAAGGAAAAGTTCATACTGTACCTCTTGTTCTTTATATTTTCCACTTTCTCTGCAATCTAGGAAACTGCTTTAAAATAAATATTCTCATCTGTCAATTTATATGCATATTGGTTATTATATGTTTTGAACTTTTTAGTTCAAAGGTTCCATATTTTATACTATGACGTGAATAAGTACAATGTAATGTTCCAATTACACTGGAAGTAGCCCAATTACACTGGAAGTAGCCCAAAAAAGAAGGAAGCAAAAGGCAACAGTGATAGGGGGAGATATGCCCAATTAAATGCAAAATTCCAGAGGTTAGCCAGAAGAGATAAGGAATTATTTTTAAATAAGCAATGCACAGAAGTGGAAGAAGATAATAGAATAGGAAGGACAAGAGACCTCTTCCAGAAAATTAGAAACATTGGAGGTAAATTCCAGGCAAAAATGGGTATGATCAAAAACAAAGATGGCAAGGACCTAACAGAAGCAGAAGAGATCAAGAAAAGGTGGCAAGAATACACGGAAGATCTGTATAGGAAGGATAATAATATCGGGGATAGATTTGACGGTGTGCTCAGCGAGTTAGAGCCAGACATCCTGAAGAGTGAGGTTGAATGGGCCTTAAGAAGCATTGCTAATAACAAGGCAGCAGGAGACGACGGTATCCCAGCTGAACTGTTTAAAATCTTGCAAGATTATGCTGTCAAGGTGATGCATGCATATGTCAGTAATTTTGGAAAACACAAGAATGGCCATGCTCAAGATCCTGCAAGGTAGACTCCAGCAATTCATGGAGCAAGAATTGCCAGATGTACAAGCTGGGTTTAGAAAAGGCAGAGGAACTAGAGACCAAATTGCCAATATCCGCTGGATAATGGAGAAAGCCAGGAAGTTTCAGAAAAACATCTATTTCTGTTTTATTGACTATTCTAAAGCCTTTGACTGTGTGGTTCATAACAAATTGTGGCAAGTTCTTGATGGTATGGGGATACCAAATCATCTTGTCTGCCTCCTGAGGAAACTCTATAACGACCAAGTAGCAATGGTAAGAACAGACCACGGAACAACAGACTGGTTTAAGATTGGGAAAGGAGTACGGCAGGATTGTATACTCTCACCCTACCTATTCAACTTGTACGCAGAACACATCATGCGACGTGCCGGGCTTGATGAATCCAAGGCTGGAGTTAAAATCGCTGGAAGAAACATTAACAATCTTAGATATGCAGATGATACCACTTTGATGGCTGAAAGCGAGGAGGAGCTGAGGAGCCTTATGAGGAAGGTGAAAGAAGAAAGTGCAAAAGCTGGGTTGCAGTTAAACCTCAAAAAAACCAAGATTATGGCAACCAGCTTGATTGATAACTGGCAAATAGAGGGAGAAAACGTGGAGGCAGTGACAGACTTTGTATTTCTAGGCGCAAAGATTACTGCAGACGCTGACTGCAGCCAGGAAATCAGAAGACGTCTACTTCTTGGGAGGAGAGCAATGGCAAATTTCAATAAAATAGTTAAGAGCAGACACATCACACTGACAACAAAGGTCCGCATAGTTAAAGCAATGATATTCCCCGTAGTAACTTATGGCTGCGAGAGCTGGACCATAAGGAAGGCTGGGCGAAGGAAGAGATGCTTTTGAACTGTGGTGTTGGAGGAAAATTCTGAGTGCGCCTTGGACTGCAAGATCAAACCAGTCCATACTCCAGGAAATAAAGCCAGACTGCTCACTTGAGGGAATGGTATTAAAGGCAAAACTGAAGTACTTTGGCCACATAATGAGAAGACAGGATACCCTGGAGAAGATGCTGATGCTGGGGAAGGTGGAAGGCAAAAGGAAGAGGGGCCGACCAAGGGCAAGATGGATGGAGGATATTCTGGAGGTGACGGACTCGACCGTGGGGGAGCTGGGGATGGCGACGGCCGACAGGAAGCTCTGGCGTGGGCTGGTCCATGAAGTCACGGGGAGTCGGAAGCGACTGAACGAATAAACAATGTTCCAATAGTTATTCTGTGTCGGTACTGCATTTACTTGCAGTAATGGCATAATTAATAAAACAGCTAGTGTAAACTGTCAACCACATGGCCTTTTTCAGCAGGAACTGCCACTCACGGCAGGCGCGCACGCTTCTCTCAGGCCGTGTGTCACTGCAGCAACAGTAGTCCGAGAGAGAGCGATGGTCGCTTCGTGGAAGAAATGACTCACCAAGACAAACTTCCCTCTTCCTTCTACCCCGCCGCCTTAACGGCTTCCAAAATGTCCTTCGCAAGGATCCGTAGAACAGACGAGAGAAAAAAGTCTAAAGAGTCGAATCCGTGCGCGCATGGGGCTGTTGCGCATGCGTTCTAATCACCCGGAACTTGCGGAGCGGCTGAAGTGGCCGGGAGAAGGAGCAGGCGGTGGAGGGAGACGCGCGCTGCTGCCCTCAGTAGTTGGGTACGTAGTGGGGTCGCACCAAGAATGGCTCCCTTTCCTTCCCCGGCTTTCATTTCTTCCCGTTGCTTGCTTCTAAGATGGTCTCCACTTGGCAACCTTCAGGGTTAGGCAAACAAAACAGTTCCTCGCTGTGTAGCCGAGGGTGGTAGTGGTCCTTTCCCGTCTCTCGCTTTTTCCGCCCTCTTCCTGCCTTCCTTCCCCCATTAAAGGAAGGGTGTGTGAAAACGGAGCTGAAGTATTGCTCGCGCGGAGAAAGCTTAACAGTTTTCCCCTGATAACGAGCGCGGGCTGGGGTTTTCCCTGAATAAAGGAGTAAAAAGGGAGCGCGTTGAAGGTTTCCACTGAAAACGAAAGAGCAAAAGAGTTTTTTTTAAACAAGTACACATTTTCCTGCTTCATCTAATGAGTCAGAATCTATTTCCTATATTGCATGCCCACGTTCTCTACTGTTAATCTGGAAAACACTTCTACTAGCAAAAGAGTTGGGCATGCTGATATTGATTAGGAGTTCCTTAAAGTTTTTCAGTTGGATGAAGATTTTAAGAACAAAAAGACATAATCAACTAACAACTGGGCTGAAATAAAAATGATTGTGGCATTTTGAGAGCTTTGAAAGGAAGAACAATTTCCTTTAGTACCCAATTTTTTTTTAATATGGAAGCCTTCGAATTACCACTGGACCTGGAGGGAAAGGAAGGAGGAGAAAGCCGCGTTACAATATTACTGATATAAAAACAGAGTAAGAAGGGGGGGGGAATGCATCCCTGCTCATCCCTGTGTTCATCCAATTTTTTTCTGTCAGTGTTCCAGTAGAATCAATATGTATTTGCATATTTGATTCCTTATGCAATTTGTAATAAAAAACCAGGCTATCAATGGTTGTGACTAACAGGTTTTTTTTCCATAATCTAGCTCTGTTTACCAGGTCAGAGGTAGAAAAAGGATGAATAGATGCTGCATAAAGATTCGTAGAAAGGTTTTCCATTCACTTTGGTATCAGATGATACAAAGCACTGATTGAATGTGCTAAAATATTTTCTGAATCCAGGCTGCTGTGTGTGGAGGATATGGTTTATTTTCTTCCAGGCCTTGAGTCTTTGTAAACTATATTTCTTATATAATTTGCTGTACTATTCAAATGAATAGAGCAATAGTTAGCAGGGTCTGTTTTCTCCCCTTTCTTGTAGGTGGGTATCCTTATGCTATTTGTCCATCCCCGAGGAATCTAATCCATTGCATTAATATGTGAAAATAAGGCAGTCAGCCGTGGAGCTCACCAGTTTGAGAAGGGTTTAAATACTTCTGCTGGTAATATATCTTCCCCTGTGTTTTAGCCCCTGCCGTTGCTGAATAATCCTTTTAATTCCCTCTACTGCAACCAGAGGCCACTCTTGCTATTTTTAACAAATCCAGTTTCCCCTGTTCCTGAATATTCTCCATCCAATCTACAAATATTTATTGAAAGTGCAAAACACATCTAGCAAGGATAATCTCTTCTTAAATTAGGTTTCAAGCTTCCCTAGGTCCCAAAACCTGTTTTCATTAAGTTTATCACATGCTGTCTCTCTCATTCCTGCCAGTGATAAACTTCGTATTCCTGCTTTTTTAAATAGTTTTTCATAAACTCAGTTTTGTCTACCATCTCCAACACCAAGAGTGCCTTACTGAGAACCTTTGCTTTGCTTAAGAATTAGTCAGGTCTCTTGTGGTCAAGCCAAATGTCTCTCTCTCAATTGACTTTTGAAATTTGAGCTAGTTTACCCAAATGGAGTTTAAATCGTTGAGTACCTAATCATAGATATCCCTAAAGAAGTAATGAGATGCCAAGGCAGTAGCTGTCCAATGCATCATCCTTCTGTTTTGTAATATGTATTGTACTGTAAGTATAACCATCTCTGTACATTTCATTTTTTCTGATACTATCTTATTCCTTCTATTGTTTGATTCACATGGTATTCCAAATTCCTGATTCTTTCTAAGCTGCAGGACTTATTTATTTATTTATTTGATTTCTATAGCCACCCATCTCAACAAGAGACTCTGTTAAGGGAAGGTGATCACCCTCTGTTGAAGCTCAAACTTCAAAGCACTGGACTGTGGGGATAAAAGTATGGGATATGAATTTGCAGTACAAATTTGCTTTCCGGTCTTATGAACTACCATGCCCAACAGCTCTCCCCAGGCTTTAAGGAGCACAAATCTGAGTTATATGTTCCAATGCTAGTGGAAGTCCTTATTTCTTCTTATATGTTAATCTATTCTCCATATTAAGTGCCACTTCTTCATTAAGTTTAGTGCTGAATAGAATAGAGAGCCAGTTTGATCTAGTGGTTAAGGTGCTAGGCTAGAAACCAGGAGGCTGTGAGTTCTGTCTTAGGCATGAAAGCTGGCTGGGTGACCTTGGGCCAGTCACTCACTCTCAGCCCAATTCACCTCACAGGATGGTTGTTGTGGGGAAAATAGGAGGAAGGAGTATTAGGTATGTTCGCCACCTTGAGTTATTTATAAAAATAATAAAGGGATAAAAATACAAATAAATAAATAAATATTCCTCTCTGTCAGCTGGAACCATCCAAATACTATAGCAGTGTACTTTTTTCCCTTCATGCTCTATAATTGTGGTATGTCTATCAGAGTGGCAGAAGACAAAATCTACAATTTAACTCTCTAAAACAGTGGTGGTTAAGCTGACCCAATCACCCCTTTTCCCAGTCTTAAATAATGTCATTATCTTCACAAGAAAACAAACAAACCAAACCACTGTTGTTTTACACAAATGTTTCAGCAGCAGCAGTCCCAAATTGGATCCTAGACTCCCAGTTAAGCAATTACAAATTGCTCCATTAGCCCCAGGATATACCCAAATTACCCCCTTGGAGAAATTACCGCAGTTTAAAAACCACTGCTCTAAAATGAAGCCAGAGTAAAACCAAGAAAACAGTCATGTAAAGCGGTACCCTGAGAACTTCCAAACTGCTCTTCATTTTTCCTCCTGGGGATGTCCAGGAAGGGGTCTGCTGAACTTTAATATCTGTATTTTAAGATTTCCTTTAAGGGTTTATTTTTCAGTCCTTTTCTTAAGTACCAAGTCACTGTTGTTAAATTCCACTTGTCTTGGTTGACTCAGCAGTGAAAGTAAAATTAGTACATATTCTGGGTGGGTCTGTGACCTCTATGGAGATAGCAGAAGAAGTAGAGTAAAACTACCTCAAATAAAAAGGGCAATGGGAGGAATCCAGGCTAAACATAAAATTCTACATCAAAGTTAGAAAAGTGAAAGAGTTCCTATTACACAACTCCCTCAATGCTATTTTATTGGAAGTTCTTAAATTTACCTTCAACCTTTGAAGTTGCTATATATTTTCTAATAATAACAACCTAAAATTAAATGAAATTTAAATGATGAGGAAGGATTTAGGAAGAATTGTGAACTTTCTTGGAAGAAAGTAACAATGCGATTTCTGAGTTGCTGTAACTGTTGATTATGGCAAATGTTTCTTAGAAAAATGATTGAATGCAAAATTGCTTGTCACTCCGGAGCTCCAGGACAGAGATTTAAAAAATCTCATCAATATTTTTTGCTCTAAACTTTTATATAGTTTGAAAAATCTGGTAGGTAATGTCTATTTAATCAGAAGGGATGCCTCTGAAGTTGTTTGCAGCAAAATTACTTGTGCATTTGAAATCACAATGAATCAATGCTTCTGAATATGTCAAGTGAATGCTAATTATTTGGAGATTCCTTGCCTGGTTTTCTGGGTACTTCTCAAGGGCCTGACTTCTTATCCTCTTTTTTCATAGATGTATTTTCCATCATGGTGGGCGAAAGAAGGAATGGGAACCTTGGGCCAAAACTACAAGCCTATCCTGAGGAGCTAATCCGCCAACGTCGTGGACATGATGGACATACTGAATATCTGATTCGCTGGAGCATCCTTAGTTTGGATGACAATGTAGAAAATACCACCCATGCTGCTTCAACTGAGAACAAAATGGATAACATTCTTATGTGGATGTCAGCAGAAGAAGTTTATGCTAATTGCCCCACACTCTTGGGCAAGAGGAAGCCTGAGGGGCAACGAGTAAAGGAGGAGAAGTCACCTAGCACATTCCCACCTGATGTCACAGTGGATGAAGCTTCCCTGCACGAAATGAAGGCCGATGTCAGGAACCTGGTACAGCGTGCTAATCGACAGATGGCCAGGACAAGTGGTCCGGAGTCCTCCATCCTTAATACTGTCCATGTGCTCAGTGCTTATGCCAGCATTGGCTCATTGACAGGGGTCTTTAAGGAAACAGGTGCTCTGGATCTGCTGATGAAGATGTTATGTAATGAGGAGAAGCAAATCCGTCGTAGTGCAGGCAAGATGCTGAGAGCTTTGGCTTCTCATGATGCAGGTGAGGTTGCCTGTTGAGGTATGGTGTGAGCTTTCCTGGTGTAACTGTTTATGAGTCTTATTGTCATATTTGAGAGATATCGCAAGGCGTATTATCCTGGGGAGAATCAAGACTTTTCCTATTTAGAATATCTTCCCACTCTGCTAATAAAGTTCAATTTTTTTTCCTTTATAGCACCAAAGAAACAGTACAGAGTAACTGTCAGTGAGTTCTTTGCTGCTATCTGCTCTGTTAGGGTTTTTGGTTTGTGTTTTTGTTGTTGTTGCTTTCAAGTCAGGCTTGACTCCTGGCAACTGCCTGGACTAGTCCCTGCAATTTTCTTGGCAAGGTTTTTCAGAAGTGGTTTGCCCTTGCTTCCTTGCTAGGGCTGAGAAAGAGTGATTGGCCCAAGGTCACCCAGCTGACTTTGTGCCTCAGGCAGGACTAGAACTCACGGTCTCCCAGTTTCTAGCCTGATGCCTTAACCACTACACCAAACTGGCTCCTTGCTCTGTAAGTAGTTCACTGCAAAATCTTTCAACTAACTCAGGTTCACTTTTTCCTTTCTTTTTCATCACTTTTCTTTTGTTACCTTTACCTTTTATCCAGTCTTTCTTCCTTGTGGGGACTGCCATGCCCCTGAAAGTCCAGGACTTATTTTTCCTGGACCCATCCGCAGATTTTCAGGTGGTTGTGACTGGCATTTTAGGAGTTGGCTGTTCAAGCAGCTATCTCAACAGAAGTGAAAGTATCCACCCCAGTGACCCCCCTCCCATTCAGTCCAAATACCATCTTCAGTGATAATGCAGAATGTTAAAACCATCTGTGCTACTTTAAGAGGGTCAGTGGAGTGTTTCCCTCAACTCTCCTCAGTCCTAAAACCCTTAATTCTTTATTCCACTCATTTCTTAGCATCTGCTTATCCAATTGATAACAAATATCTATAAAAATTAATAGTAGGTTTTTTTAGTTTTGAAGGATTTAACAAGTTGTTCTAATATCTCAGGTATCTCAGAAGCTGAAAATGCTGCTGTCCAAACAATGTTGTTAACAAATGTTGTAGCTGTAAATATTGCCATTGTGATAAAAAAAACAAAAGATGTTTGTCTTTTAACACAGTGTATGTTAAAAATTCATCTTAATCTTCTATCAGTTGGTCCAAAGTCAATATCCCTGCTTCCAACCAACTTTTCCACATCACCATCTTTTTCCCAATTTTTAAAGTTGGGTTTCCCCATAAAGTCAATTTAGCATGGGGAAAAGGGTTGAATCTTTTTTTATTAGGTAAAGGTAAAGGTTCCCCCCGCACATTTGTGCAGTCGTGTCCGACTCTAGGGGCCGGTGCTCATCTCTATTTGTTAGCCGAAGAGCCAGCGTTGTCTGAAGACGCTTCCACGGTCATGTGGCCGCATGACGCGCGCGGAACGCTGTTACCTACCCACTGAAGTGGTACCTATTAATCTACTTGCATTTGCATGCTTTCGAATTGCTAGGTTGGCAAGAGCTGGGGTGAGTGCGGGAGCTCACTCCGTCACGCGGGGCTAGGGATTCGAACCTCCAAACTTGCGATCTTCCAGTCCACAAGCCTGGCGTCTTACCTGCTGAGCCACCACGCCCCTTTATTAGATATTACATTCCATAATTTTCTAACTGACATAGTTGTTTCCAGAGATACTAGAGTTCTAGTATATTTAGATCCTAATGCTGTCCATCCAACCAGAGGTGCTATATATGTATATTCCAAAGTTGCCCAGATCAGATAATTAACACCAATTGTTGGCTTTCAGGATTTAATACTTGACAATAGGTAAGCATGATGATATAGCTCTAGATTCGGAAAACCAAATCCTCCCTCATTAATTGGTAATTGTATTTTCTGTAAAGATATTCTTGGAATTGGAGAACCCCATGGAAATTTTCTAAACAAAGAATTTATCTTCTGAAAATATTTTCCAGATATATGAACTGGAATTCCTCTCCGAATATAATTGAATCTGGGAATAATATTCACTGTGAGAGCGTTCACAAAGGGTGAGGTTTAATGACTCCCATCTCTCAATATCTGTAGAAACCTGTCTATATACTTTATTTATATCGGGTTGGCAACCTGTGGGCCGCGGGCTGTTAAGTGGATCGCAGGGTGAGCCGGAGCAGCTGATTGGTGGCCTGGAAGGGGAAACACCTCCACCTATCAGCGTGCGGCAAAGAAGGGCGGAGGCGGGCCGAGGAGTGTGAGGCCCGATTGGCCCCAGCTCGCAAACCGTGTGTGTGTGAGAGAGAGAGAGAGAGAGAGAGAGAGAGAGAGACCTCGAGTCCTGCTGAGGGGTGAGGGAAGGGCGGTGCGGAGGAGCCGAGAAGCAGCCTGGGGAGAATCTGCCGCCTGCAAACCCCACCCTGGTCCACGCGATTGGCTGCCGCCTGCAAACCCCGCCCACCAGCCCACATGATTGGCTGAAGCCTGCAAACCCCACCCCCCATCCGCAAAATTGGCTGCCACCTGCAAACCCCACCTGCCCGTCTGCGCGGTTGGCTGCTGCCTGCAAACCCCATCCCCCAGTCCTTGGGAAAAATTTTCCCACAGAAGTGGTCCCTGGTGCCAAAAAAGTTGGGGACCCTTGATTTATATTACATGTTTTTGAGTGATATTTTTTGGTATGCACATACCTAGATAGTTAATGGATTCGGTACAAATACGGAATTGATATTCCTTAAATGGATGGGTAACCAAATTTAGGACTGCAGACTTAATGGCCAATACATTTGGCCATTTATTATATTTCTTGGGCAGAGCTGAGCTGTAGACACTGCCATGTGAGGATAACCTGTAGCTGAAGACTTGGGAGAAGTACGTGCCAAATCCAAGTCAGTACTAGCCTCCACTACCTTCATGGGTGGCAGATCTTTTGCTGAATCATTAGACAAAGTCTTGGTTAAAACCAAGGACCAAAAAAAAGGCTTCTGGCCACCTCCAACAGGATGGAAGATTGGCATTGTTCAGGGACTGACAGAATCATATAGTTGTAATATGCAGTCGATGTCATCTTCTCCAACTTCCTCCTCAGTGCAGGATCCACTAGAGTTTCATGTCCTGGCTTCAGCAGAGGGGGCAAATGCCCATGCAACTGGCAAGCAAAATGCAGGTGCAGTGCAAGCGATTGCATGTGAGGCTTGCTGAGGTGCTAGGGAGCAAGCACATGGTGAGAAGGGAGCTTGGTAAATGATGCAGTGATGGGGAAACAAGGTTGGCCGTGAGGAAAGAGGCTGGTACGGGCAGTTGGAGTGGTACGTTTGCAGTGAGGCTTGTGAAGGCATTAGGAGGTGAGGAAGAAGCACAAGGAGGGTATGAGTGTAGGCAGATAGGAGAGAGAACAGGAGTGGAGTTGGGAAGTAGAATGAAGAGCGTGTATGTGCACAACAGCGTATTGGAGGCTCAAGAGGAGACGTAAGCTGGGTCAGTCAGTGCGTAATCAGAAAACACACAATGTCTTGAAAAGTGCAAAGGGAAGAACCCTTGGTCAAAGACTTGGTCAAAATGCAGCATGGTCAAAAACGTAGCGGGAGCAAGGATCAAGAAAACACAGGATATGAAGCCGCATGCTAAAGTTGCTTCCAGCAATAGGAGGCAGTCCCTGTGCAGTTTAAATCCTTTCCCTGCCAAGCATGCACAGCTGAAGCTACTCTTGCTCAATGGCTGCCAATAATGAGGTGCCACAATTGCTTACAGAGTCAGAGACTTGTCACTTGCAAGGTGCTTACTTTGATGGGGTGCAGGACTCTCAGCCGGGTGTGTGTGTGTGTTTCTTCCCCACATCTTGGTACCCATGTTAGTGAAAGAGGCGACAGTAGTGGCCAAGGAGGGACCTGAAGAGACATCAGGGTTGGCAGAGGAAGGATCTGCCATTGCTGAATCTGCAGGCGCAATACCTGCTGGGATCTGATCCACTCATGTCTTAGAGCCCAGCCCTGAGGCCATGACATAGAGCAGAGCTTTCCAAACTGTGTGTGGCGATACAAAGGTGTGTCGCCACACACAGTCTGGTTTGTCGCCACACAACCCGGAAGCGCTAATCATCATCACCTCTTCTGGGTTTTCCCGCAGCGACACACCAACGGCGGCACGCAAAAACTGAAAGCGGCAGCAGCGCTTCCGGGTTTTTGCGCACTGCTGCAACGGCGGCACTTCCGGGTTTTCCCGCGGCAACACACCAACGGTGGTTGGTGTGTCGCCGCGGGAAAACTTTGGAAAGCCCTGACATAGAGCATCTCAGACAGTTGACCGTGCAGACTTTGTTCGAAGACCTCTAGTAAAAAGAATTCACTACTTCCTGTACAGCCTGTTCCACTGACTGACAGCTTGTACAATCAGGATATTCCTCCTGTTATGTAGCCTGAACCTCCTTCCTTATAGTTTTAATCCATTGGTTCTGGTCCTGCCCTCTTCTCTGTAAGAACCCTTCATATGTTTTAAGTCTGCTATCATATATCTTCTTAGTTGTCTTTCCTGTAGTGTAAATGTTCCTAGAGCCTTTAACCATTCCTCATAGGGCTTGGTTTCCAGACTCTACCATCTTGGTACGCCTTCTTTAATTTTGCTCTGTTGCTGTCCTTTTCAAACTGTTGCCCAGAACTGGATACAGTACTCCAAATTGTGTCTGACCAGAGCACAGTGGAGTGGAACAATTAGTTCACATGATCTGGACTTTGAATTTCGAATCTCATTCATTCATTCATTCATTCATTTAAACTTATATTACCGCCCATCTCCCCCAATCGGGGGACCCTGGGCGGTTCACAATAAAAACAAGGTTAAAAATACAATACAAAATCATCATCAATAAATAAATATAAAATCCAAGGGTGATGGGTGTTACCAAGGAGGGCATCATGGGAGCAGCCAGCCCCAGGAGGAACTGTTGACATTCCCATCCCAAGCAAGGCAGCAGAACCTTGAATCTTCTCTCTCTCATCTAAAGCATTAGCCACCCTTCCTAGTTTTATGTCATCTGCAGACTTTTTAAGTGTCCCTTTAACTCCCTGATCCAAGTAATTGATACAGGTGTTGAATAACATAGGGCCCATTTACATTCCACTTAATATTTCTAAGCTGAAGTTGAGCCATTAATAAGCACTCTTTGGTGCAGTCATTTAGCCAAAAGTGAGTCCATCTAACAGGAGTATCATCTAGCCCATGTTTTACCTCTTTATGAAGGAATTCTGATCTTCCAAGATTCTGAAACTCTACATAGAGAGCCCAAATTCATCTCCTGGGTTAACTCTACCTTCCAAAGGACACAAGATCTCTGCCTATTTTCTTTTTGCCTGCCAAGATTCCCAACCAGAAGCAGTGAAATGCAGGATGCTTTAAGAACCAGCAAACTTTACTTCAAGAAGACCAAGGACTGTCAACTGTCTCTTTTTTCCCTTCCAGCAAACCTCTTTTGATTAAAATATATTCCCCACAACAGTTGCCAGAAAATCTACTGCTATAAAGCTCTATCTCTTCTTGCCCTGTTGGGTATCATAGCTCATTCCACTAGGAGTACAGGCCCTTGACTGCCATTTTCACTAACACTTTGCTGAGTGATATATGCAGGGTGTATGCATGTTGCTCTGTTTCTTCATGGAGCATAACAAGTTCACAGATCTCATCTGAGCCTTCCTTTAGCAGTAGTACCTCATTCATAAGTCTGCTCAGTAAGGAGTTTCCACCCTATTATACCCCAACTAAGAATTTCCCCCCACTTCCCTTAGTTTTTTGCTAAATGGAGAACCATGATTCTAATATCTGTGTTTTACACTTATTCTCTAAATAGTTTAGGAGGTTTCTTTCTACTGAAATCTGCAAAAAAAAATTCTTTAATTCTGCCTGCCAGAACAGTAGGAAAGAGAACCCAGCAAAAATTGTTAGTTTAATGTTTAATTACTTAGAAAGTATGTTGTAATTCTTAATCTTAAATGTAGATTCTACAACTACAATCCATGTTTGAGTACTCCAATGCAATTTAATGCTACTTGTTGGAATTAATGGAAAGAGTTAATCATGACTAAGTCCTTTTGAGTCCAGTGTCTATTCTATGAATAATTAAGGGCTGCTCCCAGATTGGCTCTGTGCCGATGTGATTACTGTACACACTTTTGGGCAACAGGTTATTCATTTCCACCTTAGCAGTGATATAGAAATAATAGTTACAAACTGCTGGAACTTGAAGGCAACAGTTTCTCATTGGTGGGGAAATCTTGCTTCATTTCCATGAATAGGTTTTTCCCTCATGTCACCATGGCACCATCTTTCAGCAGTCTTTATAAGTGAGTAGGGCATCTTTGCAGCCCCATTCATGGTGTTCAGTCATTTTTAGAAATTACTATGAAAATAAATGCAACATGAAGTTAGAATAGAGAATTGGTGGAGAATAGAATATGGTGGAGAGTGGAGGTGATAACAGTTGAAATAGAAGGAAACAATATGTTATGCCTGGCTTATTAGTATGAAAAGGTAAGTCTGCTAGAAAACCTTGATTTAAGTAAACTTTCATTCATATACTGTAAATACTTGCATATAAGCTCATTCGCGGATAAGCCGACCCTCTAATTTTTAACCAAAATTCTGACTTCAGAACACCCTCCCCAAGAAACTTTCCTGATGCCAACTTGACTGATGTTTCTGAATTAGGTTAAAAGCTACTTATTTTACTGACATTTGTAGTTAGCTAATGACCACTATTAAATATGTTATCTTGGCCTTTGATTTTTATTCTTTGATATGTTAATGTTTAATTGTTTGTTTTAAAGTTGCTTACTTGCCCTTGAACACATACACATGGAATAAGGATAATAGACATTCCTGTTGACAGTATGTCTACCTTTGTTTCTTTAATAATTTTCCATTAAGAACAAGAAACTCAAGGGAGGAAACTGAAATACAAATTGTGGTGACAGAAAAATTGATACTTTTAATAATTCCAGAACTGTAAAAAGTAACACAACCTAACTTAAACAGGAAGAGCTACTATATAATTTATAGCAGTTTGTTCATTCCTATAATTTGCATGTTATTACCTATTAATTCTAAATTATAGGAGAGTCAATAGGTGTGAAATTGTGATGATCTCAACAACAATGTCCCAATAAACACTTCTCCATGCAATTCATTGAAATGCAGATAAAGCTTTATTCAGGATACATGTTCATTGAAGCACTCCTAAAGACTTGAATACGGATTCCCGCCAAACTAAGCTCTCTTAACCCTTCCCCTTGCGCGCCAATTCACCAACGATGATCTCATGAAGCAAACGGTCCCATCTCCACTCCGTTGCAGGTGCGTGACCTTGGCCGAGCTGTCTCTAGCTTCCAGCAGCAGACATAACACTCAACTGCCATTCCCCCTCCCAACTACTATGCAAGCACTAAGCCTTGATTAATCCCAATGGCAGGATTCATAGACATGAACCCTGACAGAAATATGACCAGGGATATTGCAAGAATGTGCAGATATGAATGGCAAAGGTGTACAGTTATGTAACTGGTAATGGAGCGCGATGGCTCAGCGGGTAAGACGCCAGGCTTGTCGATCGAAAGACCACAAGTTCAGAGGTTCGAATCCCTAGCCCTGTGTGACGGAGTGAGCTCCCGCACTCGCCCCAGCTCTTGCCAACCTAGCAATTCAAAAGCATGCAAATGCAAGTAGATGAATAGGTACCACATCGGTGGGTAGGTAACAGCGTTCCGCACACGTCTTGCCGGCCACATGACTGCGGAAGCGTCTTCGGACAACGCTAGCTCTTCGGCTAACAAACGGAGATGAGCACTGGCCCCTAGAGTCGGACACGACTGTGCAGGGGAAACCTTTACCTTTATTTTATAACATTGGAGACAGATTGTAGAATTTTTAAAGTATCTCTAAGATCCTTTTCCCCAAGTAAATTAGTGCTACAACTTTTAAACAGTATGTTTATTGTAAGGTACCGCATAGCATAAGAAATGTTTTCTGTATGCATTTTAGTAGTATGAGAGTTTGAAGTGACTATTATTTTTGTATAAGTTAATTCCTTGCTGATAAGGGTTAAAAAAATCTTGAGTTCAAAAAATTATCTAGGATGGGAACTAGTTTAAAAAGTATTCTTTTCTGGAATGCACAATTTATATCATTTCTCTGTGTAATGGACCAGGTGACACTTTTGATGCCAGGTGGATTACTAAAATGAGCATGAGCAGGTACTGTAAATCTCAAGTTGGACTTGGATCAGAGAAATTGTGTTCAACTCTTTAATGATCCCATGTAGCCTTAGCAAGTTTTACATCTTTAGTTCTTCATTTGAATTTTTCTTAAGAAAGAAAACTATCTTGTGTTTACTTAGACCAGTGGTTCATTTAGTCTGGTGCAACTTATTATTATTATATTTTTATCCTGCCATATTTATATTTATATTTATATTTATATTTATATTTATATTTATATTTATATTTATATTTATATTTATATTTATATTTATACTTATACTTATACTTATACTTATACTTATACTTATACTTATACTTATACTTATATTATTTACTTAATACCTAATTGAACATACCTGATACTCCTGCCTCTTATTTTCTCCACAACAACAACCCTGTGAGGTGGGTTGGGTTGAGGGAGAGGGACTGGCCCAAAGTCACCCAGCTTTCATGCCTAAGGGAGGCTTAGAACTTACAGTTTCCTGGTTTCTAGGCCAGCACCTTAACCAGTGGCTCTCTATTAATAGTCAGTTGCATTCTAGGAGCCCATAAAGAAATATTTTTCAATGTTGCTTCATGAATTGTAATTGCATATGCCTTGACTCTTATATAGTGGTTAAGGTGCTGGGCTAGAAACCAGGAATCTGTGGGTTCTAGTCCTGCCTTAGGCATGAAAGCTGGCTGGGTGACCTTGGGCCAGTCACTCTCTCAGCCCAACTCACCTCACAAGGTTGCTGTTGTGGGGAAAATAGGAGGAAGGAGTATTACATATGTTCGCCGCCTTGAGTTATTTATAACAAAATAAATAAAGGCGGGATAAAAATTAATTAAATAAATAAATAAAAATAAATGTCTAAGCTTTATTCTTTCTCATTACCATAATAAACAGTTATGGTTAAGACTGCTGAAGACAACAGTCACTATGGTTCAGAAAAAGATTTTTGCTGTATCTTGCTGTAGTTTGATGCCACAGTAGATCATGGGGGGCAACTTAGTGCACTTCTGATGTTTATTTAGACCAGGGGTCCCCAACCTGTGGGCCACAGGGCTCCCGCCCGCAAACCCCGCCACCGGTGCTTGTGATTGGCTCCCACCTGCAAACCCCGCCCCCGGTGCTTGTGATTGGCTCCTGCCCGCAAACCCCGCCCCCGATGCGTGCGATTGGCTCCCACCTGCAAACCCTGCCCCCCAGTCCGCGGAAATCCTGGAAACCCTGCCCCCTCGGTCCACGGAAAAATCGTCTTTTGAAACCGGCCCCTGGTGCCAAAAAGGTTGGGGACCCCTGATTTAGACTATTATTCCTTGCTGTGCTTGCTGGCTGAGGCTTATGACAATGTTAACCAAACTATTTGGTAGACCTCAAGTCTCATTACTCTTATATTACTGCTGTGGTTCTACTTTCTCACTGAGATTTTCATAATGAGATACAGTCCCTAGAAAAAAAATTATGTAAGTCTTAAAAATTGTGATGAGAAAAAGATGAAGATGCCCTTGAGTTGTGACTGCAGCCATGTAACTTACTTGGTAGCATTATGGAATGGTTTGCAATTGCCTTTTTCCAGGATTTTTTTTTTTAATTTCCCATTCTAGTCTAGTCTAGTCTAGTCTAGTCTGGAATTCCCTGGTGGTCACACATCCAAGTATTGACCAAGGCCAACCTTGCTTAGAATTGGAGATCAGCCAAGGATGGCTAGATACTGCCATTTGTTGAGACTTGCAATTGAAAAATACTTCATGATAGAACCAATAACTTCAGTTTACATTTAGAAGATTTAGAGCAGTGCTTTCCAAAGTGCCACCATTGGCGACACACCAACGGCGGCAGCGGCGGGGGGGCGTGCGTGTGCACGGCGGTGGTGCTGGAGGGTGTGTGGTGGCAGCGGCGGCAGCCTCGCTAAAACGTGGAAGCGCTGATGGAGCGTCGCTGCCGCCGCCATACACACTGCCACCGCTGCGCACGCCCCTGCATCGCTGCCGCACGTGCCGCTGCTTTGTGACACACTAAACTGTGTGTTGTGACACACTAAAGTGTCGTGACACACAGTTTGGAAAGCTATGATTTACAGACAAGCTGGCAAGCTTTGTTTTTAAATTTTTGTAAACTAAATTATAATGTTTCAAATTTAAGTCAATATTATATAAAATAAGATGTTCTGAATTTCTGTCCTTTTATGACTCAGTCCTGATTATTGTAGTACTTGGAACTACAGTGGAACTTTTGAATGAGTTTCATGTCCACCATTTTTCCTTAAGTTTCTGGAGAAAAAGACCTTGAAAATTAATGTTCTACTTTTGTTCACATAAACAGAGTCATACAGTGGAGAGAGTTAGCAACAGTTCATGTTGTAAGCTTTGCCAGACTGTCTTTTTATAGATCTTTCAAAAATTTTCAAGGGAGTCAGGTTTAAAATCTGCATTAAATATTCAAAATTAGTATTTATGACCAACTGTAGAAGAATAAATAAATTCAAAACAATTTTGCTTTTCAAAATGTTTATTGTATGTCCTTGATTACCATATTTTCAAAAAAATTGTTATAAGCACCGGTTATAAGTCCCTTTGTTCAGCGCCATCGTAACTTCGAATGGTAACTGAACGAATGGACATTACGCGAGGACTACCTGTATCATATCCTGGACTTTCAGAATGTGACAGTTTTCATTGCATTCATGGTCTAAACAAACACTAGATTTGTAGTGGAAAGTGCTTGTTGGAAAAGGGAGGGAGGGAGGGAGGGAGGGAGGGAGAGAGAGAGAATGAAAGAATGAATGAATGAATGAATGAATGAATGAATGAATATTTGTGGGTTTTTTTTCTGTCACGGAAAAAAATGAAGCAACTGTAGATCATCAAGAAAATTCACTGTAATGAACCGATACGTTCACATGTGAACTACAGTATATGGCAACTAAGCTTTTTCTACAAACCACAGCACACTGTGTCTTTTGGTCTTGCTATTTTAACTATGAAGAAGATATTGGAGCTATTAAGTTTCCCAGTTCAAGTAACAAGTTAGTTTCCTCTTAGGGTATTAGCCACCTCTGATTTCATCTATGGGGGGAAATAAGTTTGAGCTCTTGAAATTAGGAAGATAAGTTTGCAAACATGAGACTAGTATATTTGAAATGGTATTATGGTATTGTTATGGTATTAAGTGGTATTATGGTGTGACTTTAAGAGGAGCTTGCAATGCCACATGTCTTAGTCACCATATCTCTAGCTGAAATATTAATTGTGAAAAAGTAGGATGTCTACCATGAATATTAATCTACCAAGTTCATGTAAATTACATTACCTGTACGTATGGTATACCTGCAGTTCTCTGGTATGTTACACATTTTAATATACAGTATGTCTATAGCTGAATAGATTTTCAGGATGCAAAATAGATAGGTAATCTTGGAGAAATGAAATTTGGTGAAGGATGATATTAAGCATAACTGTTTTGATTTCAGGAAGTCGAGCTTATGTTCTTTTGTCCCTGAGCCAGCAAGATGGCATTGAACAGCACATGGATTTTGACAGTCGTTATACTCTTTTGGAGCTTTTTGCTGAGACTACATCCTCTGAAGAGCACTGTATGTCCTTTGAAGGGATCCATCTTCCTCAGGTACCAGTTGATCGGGTTGGCATTGATATGGGCATTAAGATTACTTTTTTGAAGAGATGTATGCAAAATACAACGCTATACAGTATATGAGTGTCTCATGAGAGAAAGATGGTCTAAAAACAAAGTTAGGGGAAATAACATTCATGAGATGATTGTGCACCGGTTGCACCTGTCCCTGAACCAGAAGCCCTACTCACTATCACTCATGTCTTTGTCACTTCCCAACTGGATTACTGCAAAATGCTCTCCATGGGGCTGGCCTTGAAAAATGCTCAGAAGCTTCAGTGGCATAGACAGTTTTTGGGTGCACAGGGCTTGCCTGGGTTACATTACTGTTGTAGATGCAGCACTGGCTCTCAGTATGCTTCAGTCTGCAATTCAAGGTGGTAATCACGTTTAAAGCATGGCTAGGCATTTGTGGGACTGCCTTTCTCTGAGGGTCTCATCCATCCCACTAGATCTGACAGGATGGGTGCACTCCAGGTCCCCTCTTTTAAACAGTGCTACCTTGTGGGACCATGGAGCTGTGCCTTCTCTGTTGTGGCACCTGCCCTAGGGCTTTCTGGAAGGCTGAGGGGACCTGGATTTTCCCTGGGCGCCAAGCCATATAGGTGTGGTTTGTGTGGGTGAGTTTGTTATATGGTGCCTAAGTTATTGTATTTTGATTATTTTAATTCTGTGTTTTTGTTTGATTTATAGAGGTTTTATTATATTGATTTTGTTGACTGTTGTTAGCCATGCAGAGTTCATAGAGGTGGCCATATAATTTTTTTTCAAATAAATATATAAATAGTGTGGAGGTTGGAGTTGATGTTTTGAAAATTGCTATGCACTTACTGGAAACTGATATGTGATACAGAATGAACCTGGGAGTGGCAATTTGGTGCTATCGAGATGTTTTATAGTACAGGTAGTCCTCGCTTACCGACAGTAATTGGGACCGGGATCTCCGTTGCTAAGCGATGCACACCAACCTATGGCGGCAGTCCCGGCAGTCCCAGTTGCTGTCATTGGGCGAATCCCGCACGGTCACAGCATCCCGTGGTCACGTGATCACCATTTGCGACCTCCTACCGGCTTCCTTATTGACTTTGTTTGTTGGAAGCTGGCAGTGAAGGTCACAAATGGCAATCATGTGACCACGGGACACTGCAACATTGTAATTGTGAGCTGGTTGCCGAGCGCCCAAATTGCAGTGACTATGGAGATGCTGTGACAGCTGCAACTACAAGGACCCATTGAAAGTCCCGCTTGTTCAGCGTCGTCGTAACTTTGAATGGTCGCTGAATGAGTGGATGTTAAACGAGGACTACCTGTATAACTTCACACAGAATTTGCTAAGCTGTCTGATGGGAGATGATCCAAAATATTTGGAGGTAATTCCATTTCTTGGGATCTAGCTATATAGCTCACTGGGATATAGTTGGTAAAACATAATTTTTTAGCTACTGGTACGATAAGCTGTATTTGTTTCAGATTCCAGGGAAGCTGCTGTTTTCTCTAGTGAAGCGTTACCTGTGTGTTACTTCCCTCATGGACAAGTTAAACAGCACCACAGAACTGGGAGGGGAACATCAGGACTCTTCAGCCC
This sequence comes from Charina bottae, assembly GCA_023362775.1. NCBI lineage: Eukaryota > Metazoa > Chordata > Lepidosauria > Squamata > Charinaidae > Charina > Charina bottae. The sequence continues at coordinate 72,177,916 of JALMGJ010000001.1, read as the reverse complement.
CCAGTTCAACCTTTGGGGAAAAGAGCCGGGTACAACGGGAGTTTGATTTCAGCATGGCCATGGCTAACCTAATTTCAGAGCTAGTCCGGGTCATGGGCTGGGATCGCAGCCAAGAAAGGGAACTTCTGTCTCTGACAAATGCACAGCCTCGAATTATTCGATCCATCTTCCAGCCCAAGGGTTCCACTTGTACTGCTGTTCAGGTGCCTTTAGTAACTTCAAACCCTTCACCAAGAAAAAAGCAAGGACAACCATTTTTGACACTGTCAGATTTTTCCAGTCGCAGCAGCTATATTGAGTATGTGCAGGAGAATCTTAAGCCAGGAATGACTGTGCGGATGTTGGAAGAATACGAGGAGATTGATGCTGGGGATGAGGGTGAATTTCGTCAGAGCAATAGTGGAATGCCTCCTGTACAGGTAGGTTGAGGGGTAGAACTTTCTTTAAATTCCTCCTGTGGCTGGGTGGTTTGGATTTTGTAATAGTATTTGGTATAAAAGTTAACTAACATGTTTTTAAAAAACTCTTTATTGTTACAGTAAGCATCCAGGTGCAATTCAAGGTGCTGGTTGTTGTCTATAAAGCCCTTCATGGCATAGGGCCAGGCTATTTGCAGCACATTTGTCTCTTCCTGTCCAGTAAGGTCCAAAAGAGGAGGCATGATCAGGTCCCATCTTTAAAGCTGTGTCATCTCCTAGGAGGTGTGCCTTCTCTGTCGCAGTGCTTACCCTCTGGAATAGTATCTCCCTGGAGATACAAGTTGCCCTGCCTCTGCTGTTCTTTTTAACAGGACTTGAAGAGTCCTTGGCTTTTCCCCCCAGCCCTGAGTTAGGAATGTGTCCCAGAGCAAAATCGTGTTAGAGTTGTCTAGTTCCTTGGTTATTGCTATTTGTTTTATTGTATTGGGTTTAGTTTTTAACCTATATGCTGCCTAGAGCTGTTATGAGCTGGGTGGCTTTTATAAATACATAATAATGAGAAAGCTGGATCATCAAAAACTGTTGAATGAAGAAAAATGGATGCCTTTGAATTGCGGTGCCAGAGAAAATTGTTGGGAATACCTTAGACCACAAGAAGAATATATAATTCAATACTAGATGAAGTAAAGCAAAACTGTTTACTAGAATCACTAATAGTGAGGCTAAAGTGTGAATAGTTTGTGTACATGATACAAAGGCAAGAATCATTGGAGAAGACCCTGATACTTGGAAAAATTGAAGGCAATTGGAAAAGAGTTTGACAGAGACAAGGTGGGTAGATATCACCACTGAGCTTACAAGAACTAAAAGAGGCAATTACTGACAGAAAGTCTTGGCAAAGTAATGTCCATTGGGTTATGAGAATTTGGAAGCAACTGAACAACAATAGGCACTAGGAATTTTTTTCAGTCACAGGACTGCATTTAAAATGAAACAAAACAAAACCTTATATAATAATGTATTGGTCACAATTATGAGCTTAACATGAGCAACGTGTCTTACCAAGTAAGACAACTGTAATGCACTTTATCCTTGATGCTCTTATCCTTAAGTATGTACTGCAACAATAAATGCTCCAGACTTTGGGGGTAGTAAAAAGAAACTACTGGTCAACCTATATTTCTGTTGGCAACTCGTCTGCTGAGTTGGTCAGAAGAGTGGGTGATGACTATCTATGGCAGAGCTTTCCAAACTGTGTGTCGGGACACGTTAGTGTGTCGGCTGCAGTGTCTGGGTGTGTCGCGGTTGCTGCTGCCCCGAGCCCTGCCAGGATTCCACGCAGGTCCTAGCGCCTGCCTTGTGCCTGGCTGCCTCCAAACCTGCCCTGCCAGGATTCTGCGCAGGTCCTAGTGCCTGCCTTGTGCCCTGCTGTAAGAGTGTGTCCCGAAATGATGCATGTCTAAAAAGTGTGTCACCAACATGAAAAGTTTGGAAAGCTCTGATCTATGGAATACCAGTTTGCTGGGGAGAAACTGCCTTTATGCCTTCTTAGTGCTGTTCTGAGAGTTCCGTGTAAAAAACACAATGCTCTTACTTGACTGTACCATTATTCTATCTTATAGAGCTAAAGCTCAATTGCTTGATTGCTGCTAGGAGGCAATATGGCCTTACTAACAAAAAACCCTGTTGTGGTAGAAATAAGATAATCTACAGCCTAAACTACCTTTCCCAAAGTTGGTGCCCTCCAGATGTGTGAGATTTGCAGTACGGCTTGCTGATTCTATAGAACTGATCTAGTCTATTTTGATCATTAACATAAATTATATGTTATATTATATGTTTTATTAAACATAAATTATACGTTATATTATAATGAAATTATAAGTACTTCTGTCCCCTACATGCTGGGCAGGGTGTTTCTTTATTTCAGGGCTTCTGCTTTGTGGCATGGAGTATTTGAGGGAACAGATGGCTTTAACTATCCGTTTGTTGTTTCACAGGTTTTGTGGCAGTCCACTGGCCGGACCTATTGGGTGCACTGGCACATGATAGAAATTATTGGCTCTGGGGAGCAATATGAAGAGGATGCTGCACAAGAAAAAGTATCTAGTTTAACAGAGAACCTGAAACTGCCCACAGGTGAGATTAGAGTTAGATGTAATTCCAGTTTGTATTGTTGCATGTCATTAATTCATTGTTGCTTATTTTACTTCTTTCAACTAGTGGAATAACTTTTAAATGGGTTTACAGAGAGAAACAAGTTTGCTTGACTGATGTTACACTTTAGGCTAGATTGTAGCTAACTATTAGGACAGGGCTTTCCAAAGTTTTCCTGCAGCGACACACCAACGGCGGCGCGCGCAAAAACCCGGAAGCACCGCCACCTTCGGTTTTTCCGCGCCACCACCGCTGCGGCACTTTTGGATTTTCGCGCACCGCAGTGGTGGCGGTGTCCTTGTGTGCCATGCGAAAACCCGGAAGCGCTGATGGCCCACTGCCACCGTGCACGCGGCCGCGCGCCATCAGCGCTTCCGGGTTTTGACGCGACACACCTGGGCCCCGCAGGCGACACACTTTTGTGTCGCGACACACAGTTTGGAAAGCTGTGTATTAGGATTAAAGAGTAAGAAGATACTTTCATATCTTATTTCTGCAGCTTTATCCATTGTTATCTGAAGAAATGAAATATGATCAAATGCTGAAAGTTGAATAGTAGCAGCTACTTTGTGCCTTACATTTTTCACTGTATTATTTTCTACGCACTGCATTAGAGATGGATTTGTATGCACTAAGTAACAGGAAAGTGTGAAATACTCTTTGGGAAATTAATCATTGTAACTTTTACACTGAGAATACACTGTGTGTGTTTGTGTGCTTGTGCAGAATGGAGGTGCATGTTTAGTCCAAAAACACATTCTTCTGCAGCTAAATAATTCTTTGCTTATAGGAAACTTGCATATCAGGACTGAGCATATTTTCTATAGAATTCTAGAGACTTTACAAGTGAGAAGTTTCTGAGGAAGAATCATGCTAACAAAATAGTTGGCAATCTTCATCCATTACTTCTTACCCAATTTACCTTATGCTCCCTCCAAATTTGTTCTGATAAGTTGGAGGACCTGCTTGAGTGATGGAAATGCTGGTATTGGGGACTGCAAAGGAGAAGGAGGAATAGCAAATATCATCTCTCCTCTTTGAAGGGATGGGAGCTGTTCCAAATGTTCTCCTGTTTTCTCAAGCTACATGCAAGTGGAAGACAAGTCTCTGAGTTAAAAGGTTTGTTTTTGCTTTCTTTCTCTGCCTGCAGCTACTCAGACATTCTACTGCAAACCTCTTGGGGGACTTTACTGCTTGCCATACCTAATGGATCACCTAAATGAGAATTCTGGAATGTTGAGCCGGGCTGAATGGTGGGAGCTACTTTTTTTCATTAAAAAGCTAGAACAACATGAACAACAGGAAATTATTCAGTTCATCCAGAAGAATCATGAAGAACAGGTAAATGGAACAAATTTAATTTGGGAAGAAGAGAACAGAGGAAGAAACAGGCATCTGTGTAGGAAAAATGAAATGGCACCTCCAACAATTCCTGTTTTTTAGTCCATTAAGAAATGTGAGCTGGCAGCCAGGAAGAGCAGCTCCTGTGTTCTTTTTCTAATATAGGCATAAGCAACCAGTGAGCTGCTTGTGGCCCCCTAGAATCCCATTTAGGATTGTATCGCTGAAAGAATCAGAATGGCCAAATTCCCATGGTACAATTTTGCAAATTAAGAGTCAGAATACACTGTTTTACAAGGGGTGGGGGTTAAGTGTAGGAATGGTAATAGTTTGCCTTCCAGAGGCCTGCCACTACCATTCTAACCAATAAACTAAAAAACAGTCTGAAAAGACTTTTCCATACCTTTCAAGTGATTCTTCTACATAATTGAATGGCCTCCTGTGACTCTACATAGGGTTGAGAGGCTTAGAGACAGCCCCCAACTGCTCAAAAGTTGCCCTTCCCTTCCCTTCCCTGCCCTGCCCTGCCCTAGCATATGGATGGGTCCATTGGAGAAACAGGCTCTTTTATCCTCTTACAGCTGTGACTGGATTTGAGAAGCATCATGTATTTAGAGACTTCTGCTTACTGAATTGTTTTTTGCATTTTAAGCTGTTGGAACTAGATGAAGAGTGCCTGATTCAGCTGTCAATATCAGTAGAGTTGGCTCGGAAACTCTTGCCACTCTTAAGCAAGTACTGTCAAGGCTGCACCCAAAATGACTTGCAGAACTCCCACATCTATCTCAAATATACCTTCAGCAAGGGAGGGACAGAACAAGGCTGCCAAAGTGTGGACATGGCCTCTGCAAAAGATAGTGGCCTTTCTGAAGCCATGGTTTCCAAAACACCAAAGGAGTCACTCTCTGCTGAAGTGTCTTCTCCAATGCCGTCCATGACAGAGAAGACTGACACACAGCTGATTAATGAACTTCTTGAAGTAGAAGGACTTTCCTTCCCAGACGTACTAGATGAAAAAGCCAAAGGTAAATGCCAAAAAGTCATGTCTATTTTGAGCTCCTTTTAGGCCAAATAATTGCAGGAAAGGTTTTTTTAAAAAATATATGTTCAGAAACTAGTTTGCTGGATGTAGGGCTGTAATGGAAAATAAGAAGAGTAAAAGTATAACTAAACAAAATTTTCATAATTGGGTGGCTGCTAAGAGACTATTGTACTGATCTGTCCTTTGTCACTGATCAGCTTTCTACAGTGTGAAGGTGTCAGGAAAGAGGAACTCCTTGGAGAAGCTTGCAGATATTGTAGACATAATACAGAAATCTAGTTCTGAGGTTGCACTGCAGATGGCTGGACTCAGATTCATTATCAAGATCTTGGAAGATGAACCTGGTCAAGAAAGACAAATTATTAAAGTAGAAGGTGGATCCTCAATCAGGTCAGTTCTCCTCCTTCAACATGCAATAGTTATAGTAGGCCTGTAGTTCCATGGAAACATAAATGGGATCTTGTGGCCTGAAAAGCAATTCATTATTATGAATCATCATCATCATCATCGACAGGGTTCTCTGTGCTGTTGGCTCGGCCACCTGTGTGCTGGATCCAGGTCCCTCTTGGTTCATGAAAATGGGAAAGTTTGGGGGAAGGTTGTGAAAGTGGTTGGACCGCAGCTGCAGAGAACCCTGGAGGAAACAAATTATCTAGACCCATTTCAGTTGGATTTCAGACTGGGATTTAGTATGGAGACATCCTGGTTGCTCTTGTAGTTGACCTGTGGCAGAGCTGGGATGGAAGAGGTGCATCCACCCTTGTGCTCCTTGATCTCTCAGTGACTTTCAGTACTGTTGACCATGGTATCCTTTTGGACTGACTGCAGGGTTTGGACCTCCCTCCCTCCCTCCCTCCCTCCCTCCTTTCCCAGTTCTAGTCAGTGTTTGTTGGGAGAGGGGAATCATTCTGTAAGCCCCACATCTATAGGGTGCTGCAGGGTTCGACTCTCTATCCCTTCCTATTCAGCATTTACATGGAACCAGTGGGTGAGGTCATCCACTGGTTTGGAGTTCAGTATCATCAGTATGCTGATGATACCCAATTATATCTTTCAATCCCAAGCCAGCTAAGTGAGGATGTCAAAGCCTGTCCCAGTGCCTGGAGGCTGTGCAGGCGTCGATGGAAAGAAACCTCCTTTGACTCAATCCTACCAAGACTGACTGGCTCTAGGTTTTGGGACCACCTGCTTCTGGAGATACTGTATATTTCATCTTTGACCTTGGATAAGGTTGCATTTCCCCATTCAAGGGTGGTATACTGTCTGAGGGTCTTCATGAACTCACAATTCCTGAACAATGAGCAGGTGGCAGCTATGGCCAGGATGACCTTTGGAGAGCTTCATCTGGTGCACCAGTTGTGCCCTTTTCTGGATCAGGAGGCCCTTCAGACAGTCACCAATGCCCTAATCACCTCACAGCTCAATTATTGCAATGCACTCTACATGGGGCTGTTCTTGAAGACCACTCAGAAATTTCAACTGGTCCCAAATGCAGTGTTGTGGACAGTTATGGACATGCCTCGGTATGCCCATGTGACACTTCTGTTTCTTGAGCTGCACTGGTTGCCAATTTGCTTCTGGGTGTAATTCAAAGTGGTGGTTATGACCTATAAAGCCCTACATGGCATAGGAGCTGGTTATTTGAGGGACTGCCTATCTCTCGTGGTGTCTGTCTGGCTGATTTGTGCTGACAGGGTTGGTTTGCTCCAGGTTCCTTTGATTAAACAATGCCACCTATCAGGATCTAGGAAGCGTGCCTTCTCTGTCACAGTGCCTGCCCTCTGGAATGAGGTTGCCCCTGAGATCCAGATGGTTCCCACCCTGTTGGCATTCTGAAGAGCCATAAAGACCTGGCTGTTCTCCCAGGCCTTGGGCTAGGGTGGTTGATGCCCCTTTAATTGGGTGTCAATTGTTAGTGGGATGTTTTTGAGGTTTGTTGGGCTTGCCATTTTTGCTCTTCCTTTTCTTTGTCTGAGTCTGGTTTTGTTCTTTATTTATCTCTATTATACTGCTTTTATACTGTTTTGGTATATTGTGAGCCACCTGGAGTTTTTTGGAGTTGGGTGGCATCAAATATAAGCAATTCATTAGCCAATGATTTTTAATGATGCTTTCTTTAAAAATATACATGTAAGGAGATTCTTGACTCTGCTTCCACAGGATAATTAGTATAACACTAAATCATGATCCTCTCTCTACATTGATTTTCTCCTTGAAGTAAATAGCTTTTAGCAAATCATGCTTGTCTTTTAGCTAAGATCAGCAAAATATTGTTTGTTTACACTGTAAATTGAATATATTACAAACCATGGTTTGTTGTGAAGTAAGAAATCAGTAAGGAAATGTGTCTATGTGGGTGTAGGAGAGAGAGAAGTGAGAGAGACAGAAAAAAAAGAGGATGGATGACTGCACAAGCCTAAGGCTTGGTCATGTAATATGTTTTGAAATGTGTTGTGAAATTGAAATTTAATGACCACTCATTCAACAACTGTTCGAACTTACGATGATGCTGAACAAGTGGGACTTACGACCGGTCCTCGTACTTACATTGGTCATGGCGTCCCCACAGTCACATGATCACCATTTGTGACCTTCTTTGCCAGCTTCCTACAAGCAAAGTCAATGGGGAAGCCGGCAGGAGGTTGCAAATGGTGACCATGTGACGTCCTTGCTTAATGACCCATGGTGGTTCACTTAATGATGACAACTGGAAGTGCTGGAATTTCCATCACTAAGTGGCGTGGTCATGTGACATGCTTTACGACCGTGTTGCTTAGCATCCGAAATTCTGGTCCCAATTGCCATTGTTAAGTGAGGACTACCTGTACATCAGCTTGGAAGGAAAAAACAGGGTATTGGCAGTAGGAAGATTAAATATGGAGCTGGATTTTAACCAACAGTAAGTGGAAATGCATGTGGGTTGACTGCACTGCCTTAATACTGTGAAATTAATTTTAAAAAACCACAACCATTCAGGACATTTTTATTAATGATTTGTAATTTGTAAACTAAGTAAACTGACTTTGAAGTATCTCACTATATTTTTTTTCTTTCAATCTTTTCTTAATCTTCTCAAGGAATGTAATTCTGGCTGGATTCATATAATGTGTTAAATTAAGACTAACAAATCCCTTTATGGATTAGTGCAGAGCTTTCCAAACTGTTCATGTTGGTGACACACTTTTTAGACATGCATGATTTCGCGACACACTGTTACAGCAGGGCACAAAGCAGGCACTAGGACCTGCGCGGAATCACAGCAGGTTTGGAAGCAGCAAGGCACAAGGCAGGCACTAGGACTTGCGCAGAATCCTGGCAGGGCAGGTTTAGAGGCAGTGAGGCACAAGGCAAGCACTAGGACCTGCACGGAATCCTGGCAGGGCTCGGAGGCAGCAGCAGCCGCGACACACCCAGACACTGCAGCCGACACACTAACGTGTCCCATCACACAGTTTGGAAAGCTCTGTATTAGTGTGATGCTTAAAACTAGCTTTCTGGTTATAAATTATTTTTTATTATTTTTCTATTTGCCTAATAATCAACGTTTTCTGGATTGTGAGATTACTTAAAATCTAATGACTATGTTATGTGAACCGAGCCTTTTGTTGAATGTTCAGTTGACTATGGTTAAATATATGAACCAGATTATCACAGTTTCTTTGAAGACTACATTTGAAGTGTATGTTCTTCTTCAAGTATATATTCTTTGTGTGACAGTTTGGCAAATTTGTATTTTAAAGTTTTCAGACAACCAGGACCTGGATGTACTTCCATAAAGGTAAAGGTTCCCCCTGCACATTTGTGCAGTCGTGTCCGACTCTAGGGGCCAGTGCTCATCTCTGTTTGTTAGCCGAAGAGCCAGCATTGTCCGAAGATGCTTCCACAGTCATGTGGCTGGCATGACGCACGCGGAACGCTGTTACCTACCCACCGAAGTGGTACCTATTAATCTACTTACATTTGCATGCTTTCAAATTGCTAGGTTGGCAAGAGCTGGGGCGAGTGCGGGAGTTCACTCCGCACGCAGGGCTAGGGATTTGAACCTCCGAACTTGCGATCTTCCGATCGACAAGCCTGGCGTCTTACCCGCTGAGCCACCACGCCCCTTTGTATGTACTTCCATATTCTTGTTTAAATGTGAACACTAATTCTTATAGATTCAGTTCAAAATTAGTGTTTCAGCCTGACTTTTATTAATTGTTGTTCATGCATGTTTATAGGATATTGTTTTCTTTGCGTTTAAAAAAAATAAAGTGCCTAATGAAACTAAATCAATTATTGAATCCTAGATGTTTCTTCTCATGATCAGTACTTGGAGACATGTTTCATTTTATATTTATAGAAATATTTGCAATAGTATATTTCAACAATAAATTGATGCCAGCTGATTCCAAATTAATAAATTAGGGATGTGGATATCTTATTTTGCTCACCATTTTTTTTCTGATTATAATATCCACATAATAGATTATTCTTGGTCCTTCCATTTAGTAAGAATGGTCTTGTTGTGTCAGTGCATTCTTTGGAGCCAAGACTTCATTGTGCAAGGAATGGTTTCTTCAAAGAAGTGTTTGCCCTAACCCTAGCCCTTCCCCAATTGTAGTTTAACACACCCCTTCCCCCAACCTGGTTCAAATGTCACTGGTTCTTACTCTGCATTGGTTGACAGGAGAAGATGCTTTGGAACCTCTGATTGGACATTTGTTGACTATTAATGTACGCTGTCTCTTCTTGATGGTTCTGGAGGAGAGGCCTATACTCCCTCCCATAATGAGCATTGGATGATGTACCTTGAGGTTTCCCTTGGCTTTAAGTTCTTATCTGTTTTAACAAGCACATGCATAGACACTGTATGTACACTCCTTGACAGTTGATCAGTATGAATATATAACTATAGATAAGTAGAGCATAAGATTAATTGGTTGCATGTTCTAACAGAAATATATGTTTGTACATATAGTCTTCTGAATTTGCAGTGGCCTTCTCTCTATTGAGGTCCACTCTAGACTCCCTGGTTTGATTTTACCTATGGCCCTCTATTAACCATTTTATTTACCTTAGGAAAAATTTCTAGAAGGAGCAACTGGGACTTTATTTGCTCAGCCATTTGTAATGAGACAACTATAGATTAAAAAGCTTCTGTTGTCCTCAGGGAGAAGATGGTGAAGATGCTGGTGGAACTGCTCAGCAACCAACTGAAGGAGAAACTGTTGATGGTGACGGCATTAAGACTGCTTTATGTGTTAATGGCAAAGTACGATTGGCGAGTCCTTTTTGCCACAGAAGGCGGGGTGCGTGCTGTGCTGGGCTGCATGCAGGAGTATTCCACTTCAGCATTGGTACAGCAGGCTGGCTTAGCAGTAAGTTGAATGTACAAATGACAGAAGATGACGATAGGAGTTTGATGTGTGTGTGTCTCTGTGTTTGTTTTAGAAGAATTTTGTAGGTCCTGCATAGTTAACTCTTAATAGAAGTAAAGTATATGTTAAGCAGTAGTCAATACATTAAAGTAACAGAGCAAATAAACATGCTCAGAAATTAGAACTATTATAAGAATGTTTCTCATAAAAATTCTTAACAGTTATCATGTTTTTATATAATTACCATGTTCTGTCTTAATAATATGATAATATGTCTTAATCCCACATAAATGTAACTGTCTCAACATGAAATTCAGTTTGTTTGAATTGGCTTTCAATCTAAAGTATGGCTCCCAGTAAGTGGTTACTGGGGCACAGAAGTGTGTCAAGCATCTTCTCCAGCATGAGAAGAGCCCTGGAAGCAGCATAGGGGTAAGTTAACTTCAGACCTTCCAAGGTCCTAAAAATAGCAAGCAAAAACCACCCCCATTGATCCACTATTAAAAGGAGCCTATCGATAACCAGAAATAGACAGTGATATAGAAGAATAAGAAAATAAAGCATGCTTGGGCAATCCTTTCCAGTATAGTGGAGAGATAAACCTTAAGTATAAAATAAGAAAATGAAAGAAGTTAGAGTGCTTGAATAGTTCAGAAGCTGTTGTTTTTATGAGGTTGAACAAGAATTCAAGGGGCTGAAGTATAAAGTGGATGTTGATGAAATATTGTGACAAAGGGAATCAGTTACTTATTTCTGATCTTCACTTAGTTTCTGCTTTTCTTTTTCTAGGCACTAAAAGTATTGGTGGGTGCTGGGAATTGCGAGCTACTTGGTGCCAGTGGGAAGTCATACCCTCTGAATCATTCGGATGCCCAGATGATGCGGGAAATTTTTGCCAGCATTGGTTCTGCTTCCAACAAAGAATCTGATAATTTACTATGTGTAATTCGTGTTGCTATTGAGAAGATGTTGGCTACACCTGGGTAAGGTGAAAATGGAATCTTGACCAAATAAAGGAGCATAACTAGATTAAAGGCTTAAGGAGGTTAAGGAGGGGATGTTAAGAATCCACTTTTTTTTCTCTTGTAGGGAGAATTCAGTTGATCTCTCATGTTGATAATTTCCTGTCCTCTACCTCAAGATTGGAGGCAATCTGACAGGCTTTTTAACAGTATTAATGTTATTTCAGAACACACAATCATTTCTTAAAACTGAATAGGATTATTAATTGCCTAGTGTTGGAAAATTATGCATTCCAGTCATTTTTCCTTCCACATCCTTCTGCATTGCCTCAGTTGCTTATGCCAACCATTCTTCCTTTCCTCAGAGCATCATCAGCAGTGCAGAATGGGCTGTTGGTGTTAAACATGCTGATCAACAATCACAAGGGCCTGGCAGAACAGTTGGGAAGCTGTGACCTCCGCTCGGTCTTGCAGAGTTGCTGCCAAACAGGCCAGAGCTCCAACGAGATGTTGGCTCGGATAGTGCTCAATCGTTTGGCTGAGCATAAATTGCCATTGAGCCAGGAGAATGCAGGTACAGATTGCTTTAAGTTCAAGTTTCTGATCGTTACTCCTTTTTGCATTTCACTTTGTAAGTGTGGAATGGTTTGTTTTATTTCCAGCAGACTTTGCTTTGTGATATGTATGGAATGCCCTGTTTCCTTATTTTGAAGACCTAATAAGGTTTACCTCTCCATTAAGTTGGAAAGGATTGCCCAAGCATGCTTTATTTTCTTATTCTTCTGTATCACTGTCTATTTCTGGTTATCCATAGGCTTCCTTCTAATAGCAAATCACTGGGGATGGTTTTCGCTTGCTATTTTTAGGATCTTGGAAGGTTAGAAGTTAACTATCCCCTGTGCTTCTTCCAGGGATCTTCTCCTGCTGGAGAAGATGCCCTGCTGCAGTGACCACTTACTGGGGGCATGATTAGCAGCTAAGTTTTTTTCCCCATGGCCTATTTCAGGAAATGCTGTTTTGACATAGAGAGAGATGATCTCTCCCTTTTTCTATCCAGAAACTGAAGCCTCCTTTGAGTTCAAAGATATGGATGTACCAACCCTGTTGAGAAACCTCAATGAAACCAGCTTTTCAAAAGATGTGGTGCTAGCACTGGAGCACTGCCTTTGTGATGAGGGTGTCTACCCTGAGGGAAATGGAACTGACTTTTTGCCAGATCATGAGCACTTCTTGCTGCTGCTGAAAACCCTAGAACAGTTGGGAGCTGAGAAGACTGTCCAGATGGGCATGCTGAGGTAGAATGTTGATGTATTTTACCATCATGGAATGCGGAAGTATGCTTTTAGAAGAGTCTTTGGATTCAGAGAAAGTGAAGTGGTTTGAGTGGTGGTTTCTTAAGGTGGGGCATCTCACTCTTCTGGATAGGTTAGTACGGAAGCTCAGGTGGTAGGGAATTTATCTGTAAATAAGGTAATTCGCTGACCTGTATCACCACAAGTCTGTCTTGGTACACAGAAATGACTTGGGACTTGGGTATACCCTAAACTTAGTAAATAGAACACTGCAGGAAATTAGTTGAAATGGGAATAACTTATTGTTGTAAGTTTTGGGGCTCTGCGCTTTACAGAAAACCATGTGGGGCAATTACTTGTACTCTTTTCTTTTTCTGTCTATCACTATCATAGAGGCTTAGAATTCTGGGAGTTGCAGTCCCAAAACATCTTGAGGGCATTGAGATGGGTGAAACTGCGGTAGTCTTTCAGACTGTATGTGAAAGAACTGAACTACAACACAGATGCTTATAAGCTGCTCTGTGATCAGAATCATAAAAATGAACTTTTGGTGTATTTGTCACCAGACAGTTTGGGAAATACGTTTCTTGCTAGAGCTAGGCCTGTAGAGAACATGACTTGTAAAGATATCTTCATCCCAAGTGGTACTTGAGCATCTTAAATTGGTGAGAAAAAGAATTGTACTCTTTTTGCAATAGGGGCATTTTGGAAAGGAAATTATTGGATTGTATCACGCCTTTCTAGCTTAAAAGAGACCTCCAGAAAGCTAACAGTGAAATAGAGAAACAAATATATACAATAAAAATCTGATTTTTATTGCATATTTTAATATAATTAACAAACAGTCAGCTTAAGAGACTGATCTCAAAGACTGCTGTTGTTCTTAAATTGAATTCTGTATTTTAAATAAGTATCTTCTCTTCTTTGCAGGATTTTGAATAAGTTTTTGGATAGTTCTCAAGAGGATGCATTGCCCTGGCACGAGTGCATTGAGCCTTGTCTGTCCTCAATGAGTGCCCACAGTAGTGAACGGGAGGTGAGGGATTAATTGCAACATAAATTGAAAAAGAGAGATTAATGAAAGGCATTTGAAGATGATATGAGAAATATTAGTGAGCATGTTGATCAAATTGCAGATTCTTAACTCGAGCCAAATGTAGTCGACAAAAAGCATTTTTCATCCCTGCTGGCAAATGTAAATGACTGGTATTATATCTGTATTGAAAATCAGATAGAATTGGGTCAGGAAGACAAAAACATGTAGGTGTGTTTGCAAGTATAGAACAGGTATAGAACAGGCACTGCTAAGTTCTTTCTCATCAGTCTAATTTGCTGATAGAGGTTCCCCATCAGATCCATAGTTTAGATAGGCCCTGTCTTTGTCTTGAAAGCATGCTTCCTTTTCCAAGAGTGACAATCTCTTTCCAGTTTCTACTTGAAACACTTTCAGAATGGTCAAATTAACCTGGTTCATACTCAGAACTGGTCAAATTTGATACCCTTAGGAAAAACTAATCTTTAATCAGCAGTTGATTAAAGATAAGAACTTCTCCCTATGCCTGCGAAGATTTTAAATAGGCTCTACAAATGTTACTTGAATGTTAAATTTTTGTTGTGGGTAAAGTGTATGCCTGGAGTTTGTGGTGTCTTTATATGTGGGAAGAGAAAAAAAACAGGCTGCATGCTACATTCGCTGATAGCATGTGACCCACAGCATGCTTGAAAGGGGTTAAATTGCCCATTGGGCTGAAATAGGTCTGATATATGGATTGATCAGCTGTTCCTGAAGATACATTGAAGAGAGGCTGTAATCACCTAGAAAATATGGCTGGTGATGGGGAATAAAAGGCAATAGAGGTGGAAAGGAGAACTGACTTGTGAAAAATCAGTCAGAGTATTTGTGAAGAACTGTTTCTCTGCATACTTCCCACTGAGATTTTGTTACGTTTCTATTAACAGGTTGTGCAGGAGTTCATCCGTTTCCTGCATCGTTTAGCTACCACCAACAAAGACTGTGCTGTTGTTATGTGTCGGGTAGGCACAAAGGAAGCTCTGACCAAAGCTATGGACAAGCACAACTCCAACCTGTTGTTGGTGACAGAGCTGCGGGACCTTGTGACTGATTGTGAGAAATATGCTAGCCTTTATAAGAAGATGACAACCAGTATCCTGGCTGGTTGCATTCAGGTGACTCTGACCTTTCCAGATTGTATGTGTTAAGGTAGCTGGCTTAGGGACAGGCAGGCAATGAGTATCAACAGACTGGCCAGATAAACTGTAATTAATAAGAGCAGAGCAAACAGTCAAGGGGTAAGCTTGGCAGAAAATGTCTTTCGTGAGGTTGTGGGATTCTGTTCTCTGTTCCTACACAGGGATGAGCAACTTTCCTGACCCTCATGTGAGTTTATTCCTTGTGTGCGTGTGCACACACACGTGTGTGTGTGTGAAGAGAGGGAGGGAGGCAGGCAGGCAGGCAATATGATTCAATACTGTATACAGATGATAATAGGACAAAAAGGGTTAGTAAATTCTGTTCAGTGGATAGTTTGCATTACAGAATCGGTAGATTCCAGAATAAATGCTTCTCTCTAACTAAGTCTTAAGTTTTATTAATGTATTTGTTTGTTCTGCTATCTACCTTGTTTGTACAGATGGTTCTGGGGCAGATAGAGGAACATAGGCGAAGTCACCAGCCTATTAATATCCCCTTTTTTGATGTTTTCTTGCGCAACCTTTGCCAAGGTAAGTGACTTATTCCTTTTGGAAGAGAACCTAAAAATTGGAGAATTCATGCACAGATCTGCTTGTAGAAGAACTAATCATCTATCTGTCCGCCTGTCTATCTTTCTATCTAGGTTCTAATGTAGAGGTGAAGGAAGACAAGTGTTGGGAGAGGATAGAAGTCTCTTCCAATCCACATAGAGCCAGTAAACTGACAGACAAAAACCCAAAGACTTATTGGGAGTCTAATGGTAGCACAGGTTCCCATTACATCAATGTCTACATGCACCGTGGAGTCGTAGTCAGGTGAGTCGCAGTGGAGGCAATTGGAATTTGCCTAGCCAGCTGGGTTTGGGGGTTTCTAGGCAGCAGAATAAGGGCAAGCTTAAATGCTGCTTTATGATTAAATATGAACTCAGCAGATAGTTGATCAAAGTCATGAAATTATATGCAAGTTTTTCAGTTATTAGGAATTCTTCATTAGGCAAAATGGTAAATAAAGCAAAAGCAGGAAAGAGGAGGAGGAAGGAAAAGGGGCAGATAAGTCTGTATTTAATTACAGTATGGTGGATTGTGAGAATTTTCAGTCGTGAAAATCAGATATCAGGTGATGAAATAATTTCAGACTGCCAATATTCTCATAGTGACTTTTGAGATGAAAAAAGAAGCAAAATTTTTGTTCTCTTCCCCTTGTTTTTGGGACTGGTTGAGGGTCCCTGGTCCAGGGACTAACTGTGTCTTTTATTTTGACTGAAAAAGAGCTCTGTTTGCAAAAATGCAACTTCTTACATTTAATTTTTAAATGGCCTAGTAAAAGTATTGCCCTGATTTGGATTAGTTACATTTGGGGTGTGGTGTCTGCCTTAGTGCATATGTGTGTGTGCATGTCAGTGTCTATGTTTATGTCTATGTAGTCAGTTATTCTTTAAGACAGAAGAGAGAGGAATAGAATTGGGGTATTTCTTATACCAGTCATGCATGAAATATTTTCAGCTACCCAGGCAGACTTTATCTCATGCTTTAGTGAGTATGCTAGGATGCATCCAAAGTCTGACATAAATACAAGAAAGCACTTTTCTTTTTTTGCTGCAGGCAGATGACTTTAATAGTAGCTAGTGAGGATTCCAGTTACATGCCAGCTCGGATTGTTGTGATGGGAGGAGAGAACACATCTAGCATCACTACTGAGCTCAGTACTGTGAGTGCTTCATTTTTTTCTCTAAAGCTGGTCTGCTTTTAGAAGTCTTCAGTAAGGAAGGTTTTCTACTATATTGCTGAGATATAGTCATGGTTCATAGATCTTCTACAAAGAGTATGCATTTGTTTTGAGCTCTCCTTCCTTGATTTGATACCCAGTTGGAAACCTGCCATTTCTCAAAATATCTGTGCTCCATTCTCTCCGGTACAGTTTAATTAATTTATTCTATTTAGGTGCCACCCGACTCCAAATGACTCTGGGTGGCTCACAATATAACAAAAATAAAATACAATACAATAACAGTTAAAAATAAAACCAAGAAAACAAATAAGTAAAAATCAGATAAAGAACAAGATGGTGATTCTGACCCACAACAAAACTCACAAGGGGCTCTAACCACCCTAGCCCAAGGTCTGGGAGAAAAGACAGGTCTTCAAGGCCCTCCAGAATGCTGTCAGGGTGGGAGCCACTCAGATTGCAGGGGAAATTTCATTCCAAAGGACAGGTGCCATGACAGAGAAGGTGCACCTCCTGGGTCCCGAAAGAAGACACTGTTTAATTGAAGGGACCTGAAGCATTGTTGGTTTATATCAGCCAGGCAGACACCATGAGAGACAGATGGTCCCTCAAATAACTGGACCCTATGCCATGTAGGGCTTTATAGGTCCTAACCAGCACGTTTAATTACACCCGAAAGCAGACTGGTAACCAGTGAAGCTTATAGAGCAGAACTGTCACGTGGGCATACCAAGGCACACCCATCACTGCCCACACTGCTGCATTCTGGACCAATTGAACCTTCCAAGTGTTCTTCAAGGGCAGCCCTCTGTAGAGTGCATTGAAATAGTTAAGCTGTGAGGTGACTAGGCCATTAGGGACTATTTGAAGGGCCCCTCTATCCAGGAAAGGGAGCAACTGGCGCACTAGATGAAACTGTGCAACGACATCACTGAGCAGGAGCTGTGAGTCCAATAGAATAGAATAGAATAGAATAGAATAGAATAGAATAGAATAGAATAGAATAGAATAGAATAGAATAATAACTTTATTGTCATCCCACTATACACTATACAAGTGCACAATAGAATGAAATTTCGTTGCAGTTGGCTCACAAATTCACTCAAGCAATAAAATACTAATGATAATAATAAAAAACCATAATTACTATAAAATACCCATTCTTATAAAATATACATTCTTAAAAAATATACATTCTTTAACTCACAAAAGAACCTAAAAGATCCTCAGATTGTGTACTGGCACATTCCAGGCACAGGGATAGGACTTTGACAGCCTTACTCAGCTGGCCTGGGTTTGAAAGATGCTGATGAAACTGAACCCCAGACCAGTAGCACTTTCACACAGACATTGAATTGGAGGGGAGAGGGCACCAAACCCTGAGGCACTCCATACAGGAGGGGCCTAGCAAGCGGCCTCTCCCCTCCAGCCGTGACTGGAACCAGCCCTGAAAGAAGGAACCACTGCAAAACAGTGCCCCCATTCCCAATCCTGGCGCGAATCCAGAAAGATACTGTGGTTGACCGTATCGAAAGCCGCTGAGAGATGAAGAAGTGCAAGGATGGATGTACTACCTCTATCCTGGCTTCACCTCGGGTCATTAGCAAGCACAACCAAGGCTGTCTGCATTAAATCCCAGACTGAAACCTGACTGAAATGGGTCTAGATAATCCTCGAAGGTCCTCAGCAGCTGCAGTCCAACCACCTTCTCAACACCCTTCTCTAAAACGGGAAGGATGAAGATGGGACAGTAGTTGTCCAGGGATAGCCTCTTGAGAAGGAAGCGTACCACCGCCTCTTTCAAGGATGGAGGCACCACCTCCTCCCTCAAGGAGGCCAACACTACAGCATGGATCCAGCCACAAGTCACCTCCCTGGCCACCTGGACAGTCCACCAGGGATTTGGGTCTAGCAATAGATGGGTGAGCTCACAGTGCAGGGATCCGTGTCCTGTCTTAGCTACTTTTATTGTTGAGTGTTGGGTAATTGTGAGATAGAGGAGCAACATTTGAATGGACAGGTGTTCTAACCCTTCCCCTGCCCTACTAGATGCATTTGTGCTGTTCTTATAGGGTGAGCATTATAACCTTCCATGCTTTTATCTATGTGGTTGAGAAAAGCATTACATTAGTTCATTACATCTGTAGAAAGCACAGAAAAATATTTGATTTGTGGTTTTCTTCTGCACAAAAAGGCAGATTGCTGTCTCCATTTGCATTTCTGTATCCTGGTGAGACTTTGGCTCCTTTTCTAACAGGTGAATGTCCTACCTACAGCTAACAGGGTAGTTCTTCTGGAGAATATGGTCCGCTTCTGGCCAATTATACAGATCAAAATTAAGCGCTGTCAACAGGTAAGTCTGAATTTTGAACCCTGAAGCAAAGCAAAGACTAAAGAGCTGTGTGTGATTATCCCAATAGCTTTTGAAACATTCTTGTAAATTTGTTATCAATACAGGTCTTTCCTCAGATTAGTGGGGCTTTTCATAAGTGTTTCATTTTCCAAGCAGTAATTTGACACATTATAGTTTATATCTGGGAGAATATTATGATTCTTACAGAAAATAGATTCATTGGCTATATGGATTATAATTGCATGAATGCCTGAGAAGATATAAGTGGTAAAGTTTGCTGTACAGTATGATGAATGACAAATTCTTTTCAGCTTAATCACATTTTGTTAACCACTCATTTATGCTGCATTTTTGTATGGAATTTTATTTACTTTGGTTTTTCTTTGAAAAAATTGAACTTCTGGCATTCCTTTATTGCACAATTCATATATAAGAAAGCTGGTTTTGAAAGCATAATAGCGGCTCTCCTACAAAAGAAAGTAATTGCAATTTTCTAGTTGATAGAATACTGGGTTTTGCTAGTAATATGAGAAACATTGTCCAACTATAAAAAATGAATGCTCTGCAAATTAAATGCAAAAACCTTTGGAAGGAACCTGCACATTAGACAGGGAGTTACTTGACAATATGAAAAGTATTCCCTCATTGGAGAAAGCTGTGTTATTTACAGGGTGGCATTGACACACGAGTGCGTGGCATTGAGGTGCTGGGTCCCAAGCCCACCTTCTGGCCCATCTTCAGAGAGCAGCTGTGCCGGCGTACATACCTCTTCTACACCACCAAGGCACACACTTGGTGCCAGGAAATCTTAGAAGATCGGATGCAGCTGCTGCAGCTTTTCAACAGGTCAGGCCGTATCTGATAGAATTCTTTTGTCCTTTTCTCAGGGCTGCAGATGGGGAGAAGTCCTAGGGATCAGGGTCTGCCCCAGAGCTGTTTTTGCAAATCATAGAGATGATCACTGCTGTAGGCCAATATTCCTAAGATACCCGTGTTCCTACTCATCAGTATGTGTCAGCCTTCAAGGTGGACCAGGCTAGGATGCCAGAGTTATGAATGCTGCTGTTTTTTATAATGTTACAGTAACAGAATCTTGTAAGTCTGAATACGCTTCCCACCTCCCTCCCTTTATCTTTGTGGGAACTAGGGAGGATCGTGTCTGAGATGCTTTCTCAAATTACATTTCTGCCCCGGGCTCAGATTTCGTTTATCTGACCTTTGCCTTGGTTGCAGCTCTTCCTCCTGTTCCTCAAGGTTATTTCTACTGCCCATTACAATATGTATTATTATATTTATTGATTTGATGTGATGTGATGTGCCGCCTAGCTCATCTAAGTGACTCTGGGCAGCTCACAACAGATAACAGTTGTATCATGTTATCCAAGCTTCTGCCTCCTCACCATATCCCTTTTCTTTACATTATGGAATTTATTTGTTCCTATCCAAATAAATTGGATAGGGTTTAATTTTATTTGTTTCTTTGTCAAAATAAACAGGCTGCACCTCTTTCCTATTGCAGATTGAACAGCGCCTTGCGCCATGAGCAAGTCTTTGCTAATCGCTTCCTTCCTGACGATGAGGCTGCCCAGGCTCTAGGCAAGACCTGTTGGGAGGCCCTGATCACCCCCTTGGTGCAGAGTATCACCTCTCCAGGTACTGGGTGCTTTCGACCACAGGCCTTTTGATAATCAGACTTGCCCATCCCTCCCTTTTCCAAGCAGATGTGTTAACTGTCTTTCTGTCTTTCCAGACTCTAGTGGCATCAGCCCCATGTCATGGCTACTAACTCAATACTTGGAAAATTTGGAGGCAGCCCGGAATTCCATGAGCCGAGCTTCCATCTTCAATTCCCGTGTTCGGCGTCTGAGCCACTTGTTGGTGCATGTGGATTCTACTGGCCCTGAACCTGAGGAGCTGAAGCCGCCTGTTAAATCCAGTGAGTGTCCTCCCTTCGGGCAAATAAGCTGCAAAAGGGGCAGGTTCTTCTTCCAGAATTGAAAGAATGGTAACAAAAGGGGACCCCCTTGGATATATGATATGGTCATACCGCGAAGAACAAATGTAACCTGTGAGACTGTATTTTAAAGGTTGATGGCATGCAGTTCTTGACGGGGGGGAAATTCTAAAGGACTTGGGAAGTTGGAGACAGATACTTGGGGACTCTACTAGCTCTCTATCCCAGAAATCTTCCTTCCTACAATCTGTGAGAGGAAATAATGTAAAATATTGCTTCATGTTTCATCTTCCTTTCTTTCTATTTTAAATTTAATAGGATGCAAAGAATAGGTGAAAACTAGTATCTTTGGAGAGACTGTTGCTTTTCCCAATCAAGGAAAATGCTCCATTTCTAATATCCTGGATACAGTCAGAAAATCTGAAATTATGTAGTGTCTAAAAACCCACTTTTCTAATGATCCTTGGGATAATTTTAAAGGTGCAGCTGAATTTCCACTTGCTGCGCAATTGTATAAATGGGATTATATGGGGCAGACTTTTTGGGAAATAGTAGTAGAATTCCACCTGTTCAGGAGAGTCAATTTATCAGATGCTTTAAGGGTCACTGTTGTGTCATACCAAAAACTAGCAATTTGTAATGCTCTGTGATGTGTAACATGCCCTTTGCAGATGGGAAGAATGGTAAGAACAAGGAGTCAAGCTCAGGAGTTGTAAAGCCAGCAGTGAATAAACCCAGCTGTATGACAGGCATCACACAATGCTGGAAAGATGTAGTGCAGCAGCAGGTAAGGATGGCTGAAAGGTGGTGTCCAGCAACAGGAGGGTGACTGCATGCATGATGCAGGGAATCATGATGTTAATGCAATCTGTGGGTCTGTGTGCTGACATCTTCTATCATAAGCTATTAACCAGTTCATTATTCATATTTCTTTATGGTTTATGTTACAAGTTAAGGAGTCTTAGAGAACTGTATCAGGAGCTCTGAGGCTTCAGAGGGAGGTTGGTGTGAAATCAAGCTTTCAGATGAAAGGAGTGTGTCTATTCCAATTTTGTTATCTGCTAAGCTAGGTAGAGTTTATTTTTATTGTGAAATTCCCAGCACATGATTGGGCTCCCTAGGTTGCTTTCAGATAAATAAACAGAAAATTATATAAAATATTTAGGTAGAACATCTTGAATGTTTCAAAACAGCAGTAGGCATGAAATTTGCCTTGAATCCAGTGATGACTTGGCACTAAAAAGCCTTCCTTAACAAAACTTCCTCAGGTGATGTCCCATTGAGCTAGATAAAAAGGTTATGACCTTGAAATGTTGCCTGTGCTTCTGTTCTGTTGTCCAGGTGAAATGTTTCTTGGAGTCCTCCTGGCAGAACCCTGACTTTGTGGAACGATATTGCAGCACCTACCAGCGCCTCCGTACTGCCATGGAGGAGCTTTTTGGACAGCAGATCTCCTTCATGCTGGCCTTATGCCACGGTTTCTCTGGAGCCTTGTTGCAGCTCTCCTTCCTGACAGCCATGCACGTAAGTCAGAGATCATGTAGGCATTTCCATAAAACAGAGATGTATAACCTGAGGCCTCAGTTCCAGATCTGTTCTCTAAAATATTTGAATGTGGCTACCTGAGACTTCCAAAATTAGTTATTAAATTGTAATTTTTAATGTGACAGAAAGAAAAATATGTTAAATAAATGATTAGCAAGTATCATGCTAACTAACATATTAACCTGACTTCAGGTGAGTGAGCAGTTTGCCCGTTACATTGACTGGTGGATCCAAAAGAGCTGGGCAGATTCGGGTAATGTGGAGACCCTTCAATGCCTACAGCAGAGCCTGGAGCCCATCCTCTTCCTAGCAGACCTGGAGTTGGCCAACACTTTTGAGCGATTCTACCGGTGAGGCTTTTGTGGAGAGGAAGAAGGAAGGAAGGATGAGTATACTACTTTTACTAACAGAGTAGACAGGTCTCAGGCAGAAAGCTTTTTGGTAGTAGTGGTGAAGCATCTTGCTGGTCCTTCAATCTGGATGAAGGTGCCCTCAAAAACATAAATATGGCTCTGAGTTTTGTTTTGAGGAGTAGTTTGAAGGGGCCTGGCTCCTTCTTAGGAACCAAGTAAGCCTAGATCTCCCGGGATACCATAGGGACTGTGAGAACAAATGTGGCTGATAGATGACCCTTGCCTTTAATTTCACCTTGAACTCCTTGCCTCTCCAGATACTACCTAGGAGACCGTCTTCTGTCTCAAGGGAAGACGTGGCTGGAATCTGCTGTAGTGGAGCACATTGGGATCTGCTTCCCCAACCGTTTCCCACAGCAGATGCTGAAGAACTTGAGTGAGCTGGAGGAGCAGCAGCAACAGTTTCATCTTTTCCAGTTGCAGCAGCTGGACAAGTATCTGCTGGAACTGGATCAGCATGGAAATCGTGAAGAGGAGGAGGAAGAAAGCGAGGTGAACGGGGGCAAAAAACAAATAGATCTAAAGCTAAAGTAGTTCTCTGAAGCAAAGACTTATTTATTTATTTATTTATTTATTATTATTATTATTATTATTATTATTATTATTATTATTTGGATTTATCCCCGCCCATCTCTACCATGGTAGACTCTTTTGCCCTCTCACATCTCTTTTGCCTGGTTGATGCTGCCTAGAATGTCCTGCTGTCAGCCACAAAATTGATACTAGATTTGTTTTGCTCCCAGATGATGGAGAAGAAGCCTTTTTCTCAGGAGGAAGAGGCAGAAGTGAAGGTAGTGGCTTTGTCTCCACGCTGTTGGACCATCTCTCCCCTCTGCTACCTGGAAGACCCTGCCAGATTTTTCCCATCTTCCCTCAGTCAGCAGCTGAGAAAGTTTGCAGACTTCTATACCCAGAGTGAGTATGAGACTGTCCTGAGTTCAAATTGGTGAAGAAAGGGTGATTCATTCAACACCCGCTCATTCTTAACACTATCTCTTATTGTTTACTGCGCAAACTCCTTAAGTAATCTGTTCTCATTTCATTTAACTGATTTTTGTTTTTCCAGACATATCCACTTCTGTATAACAAAGTGGGCAAAGCCACAGTTTTCAACTCAGCCCTTTTTCATTTATTTTGACATTCGTTCCTCACAAGAGACCACTATCTTTCTACCAGTATTTTGCATGTCTTAAAATTTCTCTTATTCCTATCATTTCCCCATATTTAGAAAACATTCCACCAAAGTATACACATTCATCTACTTGCTATAGTTTTTCATCATTTATGTGTAAATGAGGCAATCATTCATGTTATTCTAGGTCAGTCATTCTCTCAGCCCAACCTACCTCACACAGTTGTTATTGCAGGGAAAATAAGAGGTGAAAGCGTTATGTAAATACAACCTCCTTTAGCTGTACAGAATAAAGGCAGGATGTAAATCTAATCATCATTATCTAGAACCTCTGTTGCAAGCCAACATACTGTTGCCTACATCCCTTCAGTGCAATATATTGACATGTACTCAGGATGCCAGTGATCCTGAAGATGATTTAATTAATTTAATTTAATAGATTAGTAAGGCTGCCCAATTCAGAATGGGTTGCGTACAATATTAGAAGCAGATAAAAAACAAGAATTATCAAAAGATGAAGCAACAGAGAAGGCTTGGCATTTCACCACAACTAGGGTACTCTTGAGGATCCCACCATCATATTGTCTCAAGGCCTGAGAGAGAAAAACAGGTTTTATGGGATTTTTAGAATAGGGTCAGGATGGGGGCCATACGAATCTCCAGGAGAATGTTGTTGCAGCGGGCAGGACTAGTGATAGTGAAGGTATGCTTCCTGGGTCCCATCAGATGATGTTGCTTTGTTGGCTTAATCGTTGTTGCTGTCTTAAAAAGGAAAGTTTGCAGTCTCTTAAGTAATTGCCCTGCCTGGAACTGAGGGCTTATTGAAATGTTTTGGCAAGCTTTCAGTGTATTCCTCTCTGACTGACCTCTTCATCTCTTTTAGGTCGGAGCCACTTTGGGCTGGAGCATACAAAGCCACAGCGTTTACAGTGGACGTGGTTGGGCCATGCTGAGCTACAGTATCAGGGCTGCATCCTGCAGGTGTCCACCCTGCAAATGTACATTCTTCTGTGCTTCAACCATGCCGAGGTCCTGACTACCTTGATTCTCATTTCCTGCTTTAGTTTTATTGACATTGATTGTGCCAGGAATTGAATAGTGGTAGACAAAACTATTCACCCTCTCCATTCCCTCTCCCTGTTTCTGGCTTGTGGAAGGGAAAGCGTTATATCAAAAAATGGAAATGAATCCTTGCATATCCCAAGGATTTGTTTTGTACTGGGGCATCAATGATAGGAAATTGACTCTGGACATGCTCTATTTGGAAGCAATTTCTGTATTATGCAGATATGTATAATTTGCCCTTTTCGTACGGTAAGGATGTTCTCTCCCTGACTAGGGTGAGTGTGGTAGCATAACGTTGGATCAATGGCTTTTGTTTATCAGCTTGTGTTCAGCCAGATGGTTTGCCTGATTCAGGCTGGAGGTGGCTTGGGGGTTCTGTGGTCTGGTGTTTAAGCTGCAGACATTTGTACAGAATCCCTTTCAATGAGACAGTGCCTTTTCTGGAAAAAAAATAGTATCCTGAAATTTTCTGCAGTGTTATAATCTCAGTATGACCTGAAGTTTGAAACTAGAAATGTTACTCTGAATGGGATGGTTGTGCTGCACTGTACTGGGAATCTGTCAGGAGCTGTTTCCCTTGTCAGTAGCACGCATCCTTGTAAATGGGTTAGAGCAGAGCTTTCCAAACTGTGTGTCGGGACACGTTAGTGTGTCGGCTGCAGTGTCTGGGTGTGTCTTGGCTGCTGCTGCCTCCTGGCTTCCACACAGGTCTTAGTGCCTGCCTTGTGCCTTGCTGCCTCCAAACCTGCTGTGATTCTGCACAGGTCCTAGTGCCTGCCTTGTGCCTTGCTGCCTCCAAACCTGCCCTGCCATGATTCCGCGCAGGTCCTAGTGCCTGCCTTGTGCCTTGCTGCCTCCAAACCTGCTGAGATTCTGCGCAGGTCCTAGTGCCTGCCTTGTGCCCTGCTGTAAGAGTGTGTTGCGAAATGATGCATGTCTAAAAGGTGTGTCACCAACATGAAAAGTTTGGAAAGCTC
Organism: Charina bottae; assembly: GCA_023362775.1. NCBI lineage: Eukaryota > Metazoa > Chordata > Lepidosauria > Squamata > Charinaidae > Charina > Charina bottae. Next base: position 72,151,967 of record JALMGJ010000001.1, on the reverse strand, counting down.
TGGGTTAGAGTCTCAGAATGGAAAAGTTACTGAATTTGCAGTATTTTTCACAGTAGGGTCTGAAGACTAGATGTTTGTTTGTTTGTTTGTTTGTTTATTTAATTTATCCCCGCCCATCTCCCTGAATAGGGGACTCTGGGCGGTTTACAAAATATGAAAATTTAAAATCTATACAAAAATTACTAAAAAACAATAAATAAAAAGAATAATTAAAATCCAAAGATGGTTAAAAGCTGCAGTCTAGATCACAGTACTACGGGGCTAACCAACCCCAAGAGGCACTACCACCTCCGTCGTCCCAGGCCAGGCAGCAGAGCCAGGTCTTCAGAGACTTCCGGAAGGTCAGAAGTGAGGGGGCCAGCCTCACCTCCGGGGGCAAGATGTTCCATAATGCGGGCGCTATTGCAGAGAAGGCACGCCTCCTGGACCCCACTAGATGGAATTCTTTTGCTGAAGGGGTCCGAAGCATGCCCTCTCTGCATGAACGGGTGGGGCGGGATGATGTTATCGGGATGAGACGGTCCCTCAGATACCCTGGCCCCATGCCATGTAGGGCTTTAAAGGTGATAACCAACACCTTGAATTGGACCCGGAAGCAAACTGGTACCCAATGCAGCTCGCGCAGCAGAGGTGTCACATGGGCCGATCTTATAGCACCCATAACTGCCCGCGCTGCTGCATTCTGGACCAGCTGAAGCTTCCGGATACTCTTCAAGGGTAGCCCCATGTAGAGCGCATTGCAATAATCTATATGGGAGATGACAAGGGAGTGAGTGACTGTTCGGAGGGCATCCCGATCCAGGAAATGTTACAGCTTTCTTCTCTGTGTCCCTTTCTCTATATATTCAACTTCATTTTTTCTTTCATTGGTTATAGGAAGTTTCTGTGGAGACATTGTTAGAAGTCACAGGTCTCTCCCCTGTCCTCCTAAGTCATGCACTGAAACCTCTGACAAAGGAGAATGGGATCCTCACCCAGAGGCAGAGTAAGTAGAGAGGACGTTCCTGTAAAAGGAGAGGGGATACTGACAGTGTGTAAAGCTGGCCTGATAAATTGGATGGGATTGTGACTTTTATTTGTCTGCCCATTAGATTTACTGTATATCCCACCTTTCTTCTGGGAGCTCAGTGAGGTATACTTTGCACTTTTTCTTTCAGTTTTTCCTCATGTGGCTGAAAGATAATAACTGGTCCAAAGTTACCTAGTGAGCTTGCACAGCTGAGAGTGGACTCAAACCTGGGTCTTTCAGTCTTAACCTAACCGCTTCACAAAGGAAACATTAAATAAGCTTTTAGCTGATTTCATGGATTGCTTCGTTTGCCAACTTTGATGATGAAGCTAAAAAGAACTTTCCCGGTCAGGTGTCACAGAATGCAGCTGAAATATCTTAGCTCCTCTCAGTCCCTGTCTTCTTTGACTGCTAGGTATTTTGAGGCTGAATGAGGGGACACCGGGCCAGGAGTCCAGTCAGCGCCTGTGGCTCTTGCCCAAACAGATGTATTTGAATGTGGAAGAAAATGAGGGCTGTGCTCTGGAGAAGAAGAGGAATACCATTTGCTGTCTCCTTATCCAGATCCTGAAGGAGGAGAAAGAGATGCATATAGACAACCTGGTATTCAAGGTATGGAATGCAGGGACGTAAGGCCCTTGCTGAGCTCAGCTGGCAGCCAAAAGGAAGACCAGTTCTATTCATTCTTTCTACCTTGTTCAGGTGATTGATGCCTGCCAGAAACGAGAGTCTGGCTGTACCCAGAAATTTTTGAACTTTTGCTGCAGTAGCACAGATGTCCTCTCTTGCATCCTGCATCTGCTGAGCCAGGGTTACATCCAACGCCAGGAGGACAACCCACATATCCTGGAGTACATCTCGGCAGAGCCCACCACACCTCACCGGGGCCAAGCTCAGCTTATTTTTCAAAACATTACTTGCCAAAACCAAAAGTCTCCTTCTGGGATAGATACAACCAACAGGTAACACTTTATTTTAATGTGCTGTGCATATACAGTAGTAGAGTGAAAGCAGTCCGTTTTTGTTGTTGTTGTTCTTGATAAGGCTTTTTCTTGTCAGATTGGATACCTTTGGCCTTGGCACAGAACAGGTTCTGATGGAGACGGTGCTCCTGCCTATGGGACGCACAATGAATCAAGAAGAGGTTGAGCTGCTGATGACCCAAACGGTGGAGAAGGTGTCAGATACTCTAAGCATGACTGCAGATATAGCTCAGCATCTGCTCATACACTGTAAGTGGAATGTGGATGTTCTGATTCAGCGCTACACAGAAGACCAAGACTTGCTGCTGTTTTCCTCAGGGCTGCAAGTGCGAAATCCTCAGCCGCCTTCAAGCCCTGTCTCCCACTGTCCAGTGTGTGTGAATCTGCTGAGTGAAACAGACAATCTGCCTGTTCTCTGTTGCATGCACTACTGCTGTAAGGTAAGAGCTTCCTTTATTACTCTGACAACAGGTATTTGGGCAGGGGAAAAAAACAAAATTTGCTTTCACTCTGTCACATTAGCAGTGTGTTAGAGAAGATAAAGATATGTATCCTTGATTTTTTTTTTGAAACATACAGGTAGTTCTCAACTTATGTGACCATTCCTTCGAACTTACAACGGCTTTAATTAATCAATCAATCAATCAATCCCCGCCCATCTCCCCGAATAGGGGACTCTGGGCGGTTTACAGAATAACAAAGGTTAAAATCTATACATAAAATTACAATAAAACAATAAATAGATAGAATAAGTAAATGAATGTCCCAGCACCCCACGGTCATGTGATCGCAATCTGGGTGCTTGGCTACCCATTAGCACTTACGACCGGTTGCCAAGCGCCCTGCAATCACACCATTGCCATTTGCAACCTTCCATGCCAGCTTCCCCAGAAAGTCAAAGGGGAAGCCAGCAGGGAAGATTGCAAGTCACTGGGGTAAGTCTCCCCCACCCCCACCCCTCCCCCACCCCCTCTATGCTTTTGCCACACCGGCCACTTGCGCACCCCTGCACACCCTCCCCAATCTGCACCCCTGCACACCTTCCCCGACCCACGCAGGCCTTCTCGCGCACCCTCCCCAACCTGCGTGGCGCCTCCCACACACCCCCACGCACCCTCCCCAACCCGCAAGGCACCTCTTGTGTACTTCCGCGCACCCTCCCTGACCCACGTGGCACCTCTCGTGAACCCTCCCTGACCTGCATGGCACCTTTCGCGCACTCCCATGCACCCTTCCCAACCTGCGAAGTGCCTCTCGCATACACTTATGCACCCTCCCCGACCCACACGGTGCCTCTTGCGCGCACTCCCTGACCCTCCCCCACACCCCTGCCCATCCCCTCATTCCTTCCCTCCACCTGGCAGCAGCCACTTATCTGCCTGCCGACCTGGGACTTGCAGCTTCCTGCCAGCTTCCCCACTGAAGCTGGCAGGAAGTTGCCTCACCTATCGACCATGGGATTCATTAACAACAGCAACTGGGACTGCAGCAATTGCTGTTGCTAAGCGATGCGGTTGCGCTTTACGACTGCATTGCTTAGTGGCGGAAATTCCGGTCTCAATTGCCATCGTAAGTCGAGGACTACCTGTATCTTGTATTTCATTCATCCCTAGATTGCTCTGGACTTCATGTTCATATCTATGAAAGAATATTGTCAATTTTTTGAATTGGTTTCCATTCGTATCCCCAAATTATTAATGGCATTGTCTCTTGCAAATGATTTTTTGTGTGATAAACTGCAGTTGAAATATTCCATATTTCTTCCTCTTCCTCTTCATTTTTATTTTTATTTTTTTCTTAACTAGTCCTGCTGGAATGAATACTTGACTACTCGGATTGAACAAAACCTGATTCTGAATTGCACATGTCCCATTTCTGATTGCCCTGTGCAGCCCACTACTGACTTCATCCGCTCTATCATTTCCTCCAAAGAGGTCATTGCCAAGGTAAGCAGGGTAGTTGTGAAATGCAGGCTTAGCTGATTGAAAAACTGACCAGTCACCTCCAGAAAGGAATTTTGTTCTTATGAGCGGATACTTGTTTTATCTTGAAGCCTGAGAGTTGTCATAGAAGGTTAAGCTGTTAAATCCATTATTTTAGGTATGCTAAATCATACATTAATTAATAGAGACTCTATTGCTGTACATGACTATATGACACTGAAGATGTTGCCTAGTTGGGCAATGAAATGTCTGCAAGAAAACAACCAGGCTCAGAGAGCACCAAGGACTCCACAGTTGTTGTTTTTTTAAATCTCAATCTTCCTAAAATAACTGGAGCAGTTTGCTCAGCAGATGTCTCCTCTCCTTGTATAATGAGCATTGAAGTAATCTAAAGAGTGCTTGGTCAAATTTTTGTAGAGAGCCAGATATACAAAACAAAGTAGAATTTTTTTAAAATCCATATATACTGGTTTGTATACTATTTTACTTTTCTTTCTTTCTCTTTTGTATGTTATAGTAAAAATAAATAAAAAAGTTCTAGATATAATCCATAAAAATGTATTACTGGAGGGTGTGTGTGTGTGTGTGTGTGTGTATGTTGTTGTTGTTCAGTCGTTTAGTCGTGTCCGACTCTTCGTGACCCCATGGATCATAGCACGCCAGGCCTTCCTGTCCTCCACTGTCTCCCGGAGTTTACTCAAATTCATGTTCATTACATCAGTGATGCTATCTAACCATCTCATCCTCTGCCGTCCTCCTTTTGCCTTCAGTCTTTCCCAGCATGAGGGTCTTTTCCAGTGAGTTCTCTGTTCGCATTAGGTGGCCAAAATATTTGAGCTTCAGCTTCAGTATCTATCTTGCCAATGAGCAGTCAGGGTTGATTTCCTTTAGGATTGACTGATTTGACCTCCTTGCAGTCCAAGGGACTCTCAAGAGTCTTCTCCAGCACCACAGTTCGTAAGCATCAATTCTTCGGCGCTCAGCCTTCCTTATGGTCCAACTCTCACAGCCATACATTACTACTGGGAAAACCATAGCTTTAACTATATGGACCTTTGTCGGCAAGGTGATGTCTCTGCTTTTTAATATGCTGTCTAGGTTTGCCATAGCTTTCCTCCCAAGGAGCAAGCATCTTTTAATTTCATGGCTGCAGTCACCGTCTGCGGTGATCTTGGAGGCCAAGAAAATAAAATCTGTCACTGCTTCCATTTCTTCCCCTTCTATTTACCAGGAAGTGATGGGACCAGATGCCATGATCTGAGTTTTTTTAATGTTGAGTTTCAAGCCAGCTTTTGCACTTTCCTCTTTCACCCTCATCAAGAGGCTCTTTAGTTCCTCTTAGTGTGTATGTATATATGTGTATGTATATGTATGTGTGTGTGTGTGTGTGTTTGTGTGTGTGTGTGTGTGTGTGTGTGTGTATTATATTATATATTATTTTATATATTATATTTATTATAATATATATTATAGTATAGTATATTGTATATTATTATTATTATTATTATTATTATTATTATTATTATTTGGAAGAGATAAGTCTCCTCTCAATAAACCCTTAGTTAATAAGGTGGTTTATTTTTGCATACAACATTAGTAAATATTCTGCTACTTTCTTTTAGGATTGGAGTGCTATCCTAAATACATTAATCTTTAAAAAAATAACCTGTTGAAAACCTGCTTCTTTTGTTTAGAGGTTTCTAACATACCTATAACACAAATGTGTCCCAGATGTTTTTTTAATGAGAACTCCAAAACTAACAATCGTGCATTTTTCTATGCAGTACGAGAAAGCCCTTCTAAGAGGTTACGTTGAATGCTGTTCAAACCTAACTTGGTGCACCAACCCTCAGGGCTGTGATCAGATCCTCTGCAAGGAAGGCCTTGGCTGTGGAGAAGCCTGTTCAAAGTGCTCTTGGATCTCCTGCTTCAGCTGCAATTTTCCTGAAGTAAGGTTAACATGAAGCTTGCAGGCAGGGTGCTCTCTCTTTTTAGGACCGTTTACCACATAGCTCAGTCTCTGGATTCCTCACAGGCTCACTATCCTGCCAGCTGCAGTCACATGTCTCAGTGGATGGATGACGGTGGTTTCTATGAAGGAATGACGGTGGAAGCCCAGAGCAAGCACCTGGCCAAACTCATATCCAAACGCTGCCCAAGCTGCCAAGCTCAAATAGAGAAAAACGAGGGCTGTCTGCAGTGAGTATGCTTTTGAGTACATTTTGGTGTAAAGAGGAAAAAATATATATACAAGCAAATTTCAGTAGTTCATGGCTTGTTTGACAGCTTGGATTATTTGTAGTCGTGGAAGATTGCTGTCTGATCTACTATGCCTTCCCTCTCAAAGGCACAGTTGATTTGTGTCTTCCTCACTCTTGAGGCAAGAGGCTGCAAGACAAAGTAACAACCGATTTGATCAGCTCTCCTTATCCTGGTGCCCTTTAAATGTGTTGGGACTACTATACCTAAACCACTCTGCTGCTTTTGGGCATTTTCTTTCAGTAGTTTGGATAGTATCAATCCTATCTCCTTTGTCAGTTAAGGAGGGACAGTTTAGCATTCTTCTGCCCATTTTAATTATGTGTTGATGTATGGATGTTATTTGTTGTTATTGCTAACAGTTAGAAGTGGAAAACTTGATTTGATGGAGAGAATGTACAAGTACTCACTAGGCTTCCTCCTTACACATTGGTTCTCAGTGCATGGGCAACGCGGGCTCAACATTTGCAGTCATAGGCCCTCTTCATGTAATCTTAGTCACACAGAGGGAATATAATCCAAATAGGGATTGAGGAATGTCTGTTTATCATTTTATCTGGTGTTTTCACTGAGCATGATTGGATATGATGTCACAGAAAGAGCATCACCTGAATCTTACTATTTATCATGTTTTGGAAGAGAAAGCATTCTCTAGCATTTGCTTTTATGTTTATCGTTAGAGCAGGGTTTCTTCCCTTTCCCGTTTTAATACTGTGGTTCCACTCTGTATGGCTTTCCATGATTTATTTATTTATTTGGTCAATTTACATGGCTACCCATCTCATGTACATGACTCTGAGCAGAGTACAGAGTTAAAAACACAAAACAGTACAACAAAAATAACCAAAAACATCATAGCAAAAATCATAAAAAACAATAAAAACCATTAAAACCATTACCCCAGCCCCATAATCTGCAGGAGAGCAGACTCAATTTCCTAGCAATACAGCCACTTTGCAAGCTCCGTACCCATGTTACCAGATCCCCAGGCACAATGTAAAAGCCATGTCTTCAGGGCTTCCGGAAGGCCAATAGGGTTGGGGCCAATCTCACCTCTGGGGGGATGATGTTCCAAAGGGCGGGTGCTGTTGGAGAAAAGGCTCTCCTCCTGGGTCCCATCAGATGACATTTCTTTGTAGATGGGACCCAGAGCATGCCCTGCCCTTCTTGCTGGATCTGATGGGACAGGTAGATGTGATTGGGGACAGGCGGTCCCTCAAATAACCCAGCACTATAGTGTTGACACTATCCATATAACCTTTGGGTATCATATTGTCAGGGTCAGGCCAAGAACCACGCTGAGTCAATGTTTTCCGACTCTAGTTCTTTATTGTTCTCACCATATAGACAGAATCTTGGCAGATTAAAGCTACCTAACTAACCTATGGGTAAATAGCCTAGGAGAGGCCCTAGGGCGGAGCTACCTTGAACCTCTTAACTTTCCCAGCAACAGAGTCCGGGCTGCAAAGGTACTTATCTGCCTGGAATGTGTTCCCTCCCTGGGAACCAGCGGCAGAGCTGGAATCCACCACATATATCCTTATTCCTATCTGCAAATTTTTTCCCCGTATTTCTTTTGCTTTCTGAATGCTATTCAGAATTTATTTATTGTTTTGAAAATTCAAAACTAGCATTTTTACACCAAATGTTAGCAGAAGTATTTGAAGTTTAGTAGTCAGAAATAAATGTGAACAATTTATGCTGGAATACATTAGGTAGCACGCTGTGAACATTGCTTGAAAAGTGTTTATGATGTATTAGTTGTCCTGTCTTTGTAGTAAATTTTTGGAACAGAAATACAGGTTTAGGTAGTGGGGCAGTATAGATTGGAATTTAACAAGTGCTAGTCCCAGCAGGCATGTAACCCATGAAGACTGGGTAATTGTCCATAGGAAGTGTTAATGTAAAATCACAATAATAAGTAGATTGATAATTGTGGATTTCATCAGAATTGCTGATATGGATTCCTGAAATACTGAAAGTAGGTTAGCTCTCCCCGCTTGGAGTTGTTGTATTGCTTTTAGTATAAACTGTAAGTTATTCTTAGCTACTATCTAAAAACTAGTGATTTGGTTATAATTTTCACTCATTAGCGTGTACTTAGCCAAAACAACCCTAGAGTTACTTTTGCTGTTCACTATTTCACATTAATAATCTGAAGAATGAAGTTGCTGGCCATTTCTTGAACTAATTGCCCTCATTCCTGTTATGTGCAGTATGACTTGTGCCAAATGTAACCATGGATTTTGTTGGCGTTGCCTGAAACCTTGGAAACCAACCCATAAGGATTATTACAACTGCTCTGCCATGGTGAGTATTGTATGCAAAAGACAAGAAGCTTTTCTGATATAGGAATATTATTTTCGGACTTCCGGTGGGGACATGGCGGATTGAACAGCTGTGCCTGCGGGCTCCGCAGGCAGAACTGACAACGGGGCAGTTTTTTTGGGCTCAGGCAGGTTTCTCCTGAAGCCCAGGAGTGTTTCCTGGACAAAGAAAACACTCAGAATCATCCCATCTGTCCTCCAGAACGGTGACTTGTAGCCATAGGATTGCAAACGGTGTTCGTGCTCGTCTGGTAAGAGCACCCGGGAGGTGGGGACGTCACCATTCCCAAGCTGCGCTGTAGCCTTAAACGGACATTAAGACTGGCCACCCCATTTCTAAATCACCCAATTTATATATTTTTAAGTTTATATACCCTAAGAGAGGCTTTCTACAGCAAGGAGAAGTGGGTGCTCTCGGTGCTTATCGTTATTTTTGGGGTTAATTTTTCTTTTAAAATCTTTTTAAGTTTTGGCTTGTTTCCCATCCAAATATTAAGGAGGATTTGAGAGTAAATAATTGTCTCCCTGTTATTATCTTTATACTGGTTTTGAAGAAATTACCGTTTTCCTATACGTTGAATCAGCTGATTTGAACGTTCAGATTCCTGTTCACTTTCCCTTCAGAACAGTCTGCTATTCAATCTCACTTCATGTAAACAACTTTCGAACGTCCTCATATCTTCGACTTTCGCTGATTAAGCTCCTAGGGGGCACCATAATCTACTGCACGAGACATGGAGGAATTCAAGCAGACTTGCTCTGATTTCCATCGAGACCTTAAGCAAACTCTTTCTGATTCTTACCAACTTTTTATGCAAGGCATTCAGGACATTGTGGAAGATATGAGCTTTAAATGTCTCATTTGGTTGGGGATGTTGTGGATGAAATGGAGGAATTTAACAGCGTCAGTAATGTCTCTTCGACTTCTGCTGAGATGCTGGAGGAAGATTGGATAGTGGAGTCAAAGAAATTAAAGGGCAGACCGAGTTGCAAACCATAAGTGAAATGGATCTTTTGATGGAGTGCCTTGGAAAAGAAGGGGTTAATATGTATGGGAGTTCTTTTGAAGAGAAGTCGGAGTTTTTGAGGGGGGCAGTTGGGCTGTCTGATTTCTTTAAGAAAAAAGCTCTGTGCGTAATGTGGAGATATGTAAATGCTTTGAAGTGGGATAAGAGTTTAAGTATATATCTGGATTGCTTTAAGGGTTTGGCTGATTTCATTTACTTTTAATGATTTGAATTAAGATTATCAAGGTATAATAACAAAGAAAAAGAAGAATGATGTTTGGTTTTGGGTTTGACATGATTAAGATTGTTAAAATTGCTGTATTACTAAGTATAATGGTAGACAATCTATGTGTTTGTTAGTTTGATTTCTATTATAGTAGACAGGAATGTATAGAATAGTAGTAGGAAGGAAATAATCAAATAAATGTTATCTTTGGGGGGATGCTGATTAGGATATATATATATATATATATATATATATATGTGTGTGTGTGTGTGTGTGTGTATACACACACACACACACATACATACACATACACACACACACATACACACTGTATATTCTTTTTTTAATATAAGGGGAGGGAGCAACTGTATTTAGTGATTTTTATAATGTGCCAATGGTATGATTTATTGAAATAATGTGACTTTGGTTTAATATAGAGTAAGGGATTGATTATGGAAATTGTATATTCTTGCTGTTAAAAGTTGGAAGTCATCTTTTTCTGTAATTTTAAAAAAAATCTGTGTTTTCACATCTTTTTAGTTATTTTTTTCTGTAGTTTTTTATTTTTCTGTAGCTTTTATCTTTGTTTGAAATTTAATAAAATTCTTATTAAAAAAGGAATATTCTTTTCGAAGGAAGTATAAGTAGTAGTATGATCTTTTTAGTGTAAGCACGTCAAGGTATTTTTTATTTATCCAGGCATTTGGTAGATAGCATTGCTTCTCTTTTTTATAGTTAACTTCCTTATTGGCTGGCTAGCTGGCTTGCTTGCTTACTTACTGGGCTTATATTCTTTTTGAATAATTACCAACTCTGTTGTGTTTTAAAAGTATAATTACATTGTAATTTTGGGCTTCTTTCCCAATGTATGTATAGAATCCACTTTGTATGAAGTGCAGTCTAAGAAATTTTAAAATAAATAATGCTTGCTGTTAATTTGGATAACTGCATTCTGTTTCTCTTCTTCAGGTAAGCAAAGCAGCTCGACAGGAAAAGCGTTTCCAAGACTATAATGAAAGGTGCATTTTTCATCATCAAGCAAGGGTGAGGATCACTATTCTTCAGTTGAACCTGCATCTTAACAATGTACTTTTATGCATTGGTCATCTTAGAATGTTTGGCTATAAACCATTCTAGTGACTGAGAAGAGTAATATGTCATCACCTCATCCAGTGAAAAGGCAATTTAGAAAGATTGATTGCTATGCTTCAAAACCAATAAACTGAAATTAAATCTTACTACTAGAAGAGGAAATGCCTTTCCCACATAGTTTCTGCATTTTAGCAGGAAAGTAGGGCTCTTGCCGTTTTTCATTTTGTTGTAAATACTCTGCAAGTAACCCTCCTTAACTTTGTTTTATTCAATGTTACCCTAGAAGTTTTATATACGTAAAGGGACAATGGATACTTTTCTGGAGTAATGTAGTAAGTAAAAGTAGACATCAGGAAAACTGATGTAATTCTCTTCAATTTCAGGAATTTGCTATGAACTTACGAAATAGAGTTTCCACTGTCAGTGATATGCCACAGATTCGGACATTGACATTTGTTGTTGATGCCTGCAAAGTGCTGGAACAGGCACGAAAAGTAAGTCCCATCTCTCAATGTATGCTACTTTTTCCTCTGGTATTGTTCTCTTCTTTTCAGTTCTGCTTTTTTATTTTATGCCTTTTATGGCACCACAAAGGGAGTAGAAAGTATAACAGAGGAGATCCACAACATGTGCATAGAACTGTATTTGGTGGTCAGCAGGTGAATGAAAGAGTGGAAGTAAAAGGGTTTGAAAAAAATTGGAATGTGGGAATAATGTAAAATTAAAAGGCTAAAATGTTATTACAACATGACATTTTATTCAGTAAAATGCAGAATAATAAGGTATTTGTGGACACTTTCATTCTATTCAAAGCCTAAATAGTATTTTGTCAAATTTACATTCAAAGCATAGTAATCATGGATGTGTCCTAATTTATTCTGAAATAATTCAGCCATGGCTTCAATTTGAGATATGATTTTCTCTCTAATTTTTTCAAGATTATTTCTCTGTGAACTTCTATCTCCCCTCCCTCCCTCCCTTCCTTCCTTCTTATAACAGTTCATCTCAGTGAAGTTTTAAAACGAAATGCTGTGACACCACATCTTCCACATGAGACCCCAGTGCTCTAAGTGTGCTATCTCTATAGATTTGTATAAGGGCACTACTATATTAGTTGTTGTGTTTTCAGTTCTCTTCCTAATAATTCCAGCCTTGGAATTTGCCTGAAATTTTCATTGAGCTATCAACAAAAATTCCAAGATCCCTTTCCTAATCAGTCACTGCCTGCTCAGTTCCCATTAATGTCTATGACATTCAGATTTTTTTGTGCCAAGGTGTATTTATTTATTTATTGTTCAAATTTCTCTCACCGCCCATCTCCCCCAACGGGGGACTCTGGACGGTTTACAATAAAATCGACAATTAAAAACATACAATATAAAATCAGTTATAATAATACAATTAAATAAATATAAATATAAAATCCATGTGGCGATATGATGTCATATAGTACGGAGGATATTACGGCGCTAGCCACCCCCAGGAGGAGCTGTTACCTTTCCCATCCCAAGCAAGGCGGCAGAACCAGGTCTTCAGATTTTTCCAGAAGGCCGGGAATGTGGGAGCCCGCCTCACCTCTGGGGGCAGAATATTCCAAATGGCGGGCGCCACTGCAGAGAAAGCCCGCCTCCTGGACCCCGCTAGATGAAATTGCCTTGTTGATGGGGTCTGTAGCATGCCCTCTCTGCACGACCGGGTGGGGCGGGTCGATGTTATGGGGATGAGACGGTCCCTTAGGTAACCTGGCCCCATGCCATGTAGGGCTTTAAAGGTGATAACCAACACCTTGAATTGGACCCAGAAGCAGACTGCTACCCAATGCAGCTCATGCAGCAGTGGTGTCACGTGTGCCAATCTTAAGGCACCAGTAACTGCCCGCGCGGCCGCATTTTGAACCTGCTGAAGCTTCCAGATACTCTTTAAGGGTAGCCCCATGTAGAGTGCATTGCAGTAGTCTATATGGAAGATGACAAGGGCATGAGTGACTGTTTGGAGGGCCTCTCTATCCAGGAATGGGCGTAGCTTGTGCACAACTCGAAGTTGCACAAAGGCCCTCCTGGCCACGACTATTACTGTGTTCTTGCTTACATTGACTTGCATTTATCATTTTAAGGCCAGTTGTCTAGATTGGAGAGATTTTTTTGGAACTCTTTGAAATCCATTTTTTATTTTATTACTCGGAATAATTTAGTGAGACATCAGATTTGGCCTTCTCATTCCTTACTTCTAAGACCTATTATTGATTAAAAAATTAAAATGTAGCAATCACATTTCTTCACCGCCTATCTCGACAAACAAACTCAGTTACCATTACAACATCTGTCCTCTTATGGTATAGATGTTAAGGTTGCTCTGGAGCCTTTGGTAAGGGTCTGCATCAAAACATTTTGAAAATCCATTGGGACTCTCTTTTCTACATGCTAACTGACACCCTCAAAGAAATCTAGGTGGTTAGTGAGATGATTTCTGCACTGGTGGATAGTGAGATCATGTTCTACTCTGTCCTTATGATACAGAAAATGTATTTCTTCAGATGATACCTTAGAAGAATCTGTACTGACTTTCAACAAAAACTCTCCAGAATGCTCTTTTGTTCTTAAATTAGTTTTTCTTTGAATTCTTGCTAGAAAGCCTTTGTTGTTCTATGGATGTTCCATAATTATGATTATAATAGAAATAATACAAAAATGTGGAAATTTAACCTAGCATTATCTCCTCACCCCCAAGCACCTATGCTTTAAATTTGAGCTATGAAATATTCTTTTTCTCCGCTGTAGTACATGATTCTATTATTCTCTTCTACTCTGCCATGGTACCACTTTCCAGATCTGCTGCAGAGGAGCAGAGTAGTGGGAATGAGGGATCATTATGCAAGCCTTCTCTGCAGCGGCACCTGCCCTATGGAACATCCTTCCCCCAGAGATAAGACAGGCCCCTTCACTCCTGGGCTTCAGAAAAAAATTAAAAACTTGGCTCTGTGATCTCACCTGGGGCAGGAAGGAAAGTGGTCACGCTTGCGGATGGCTGATTTCTTATAGCTGCCTCAAATATTTTAAATATGTTTAGCTTCACTGTATGAACCACCTGCCACTTGGTTTTTATTATATTTATTGTATTTATATTTTTATTGTGTTTTTATTGTATTTTAATGATGTTATTGTGGCTGTGAACCACCCAAAGTCCCTCCTTGAGGGGGAGATGGGTGGTCATAGAAATTTAATAAATAAATAAATAAATACCTTCTTTCTCTGAGAAATTCCTTCCTTCCTTCCTTCCTTCCTTCCTTCCTTCCTTCCTTCCTTCCTTCCTTCCTTCCTTCCTTCCTTCCTTCCTTCCTTCCTTCCTTCTCTCTCTGCTCCTGGCAGAATCATTCCACCATTGGAGAGATTCTAACTGAAATCTGTTATTTATATGCATTGTGATGTGTGATTGTTTCAGGTCCTCGCGTATTCCTGTGTCTACAGCTACTATAACCAAGAAACGGAAAAAATGGATATAATGGAGCAACAATCTGAGAATCTGGAGCTGCATACTAATGCTTTGCAGATCCTTTTGGGTGAGCCATTACTGCCATGCAAAAAACTGTCATTACTTTGAGACAGGTTTAGAGAATACTGGCAATATTCGTAATACGGAGAGCATCAACTAGCATAATAGTATTTCCTTATTGCTGCCAATACAGATCACCTATGCCTGTAAGTTCTTCAAAATCCTGAGACAATTGTAATTACTGTGACCTGATTATTTCTTCTGTACTTTTTTTTTGTTATCTTCATGGTGGTAGCCAGGAAGTCTTGTGTTTTATTCAATAAATGGTAAAGACTGAGGAAAGTGGACATATGGATTATTTATGGATAAATTCTTAGTATCCAAACTAGAAAAACTGGGACAATTTGGAATTTAATCATTTTGCATAGTTCTTCTAAATTGATCTAAAATTCATTGCAAGTGAAGTAGAATGAAAACTCTGTTTGCAGCTCAAGACAGTTTTGCTGATTCACCTTTACCCTTTAGATTGTTTATTTTTATTTATTTTATTTATAATTCAAATTTTGCCACCACCCATCTCCCCCAGAAAGAAATTGTTACTATAGGCTGCAGCTTTTACTTTTTTAAAAATTGTGAAATGCCAAAAAAAAGTACATCACAAACAACAACGAAAAGGATTAATAGTGTTTATAAAGGTAAAGGTTCCCCCCGCACATTTGTGCAGTCGTGTCCGACTCTAGGGGCCGGTGCTCATCTCCGTTTGTTAGCCGAAGAGCCAGCGTTGTCCGAAGACGCTTCCACGGTCATGTGGCCACATGACGCACGCGGAACGCTGTTACCTACCCACCGAAGTGGTACCTATTAATCTACTTGCATTTGCATGCTTTCGAATTGCTAGGTTGGCAAGAGCTGGAGCTAGTTCAGGAGCTCACTCCGCACGCAGGGCTAGGGATTCGAACCTCCGAACTTGCGATCTTCCGATCGACAAGCCTGGCGTCTTACCCACTGAGCCACCATGCCCCTAAATAGTGTTTATACAGTTAAGAAAAAAATTGTATTATAGTGATTAGAGATTAAAATAAACTAAGTTTGACAAAATAAAAACTAATAGGAAAGACATCCATATCATAAATATAAATAAATAATTGTAGATAATAAATATTTTCAGTCATTAAGCTTATTAAATCTGGACCATATAGCAATATAGTGTGTTGTCATCTCATTTTTAGAACACATTCAAAATTAGTTAAACTCATATCCTGGATCCATTCCTTATAATTAGGAAAGTAAGTTTCTTTCCAATTGCATACCATTATCCTCTTTGCTGTATCCTAGGTTCAATAGACCTACAGCTCTTAGTTTTTTTACAAAAATGTATTGCAATTTTCTAAAAGACATACACAGAAAAACAATATTGAAAAACAAAAGAGAAAGGGTAATATCTAACAAATTAGTTATAAAGTAGTAATATCAAAACAAACAAAAAGAAAAGGTTAAGCAGATAAACAGAAAAAGGAACCCTCCCAAATTAATATACTAAATTAATACAGATCACCTAAATATATCACATATTCACTCAATCATATAATAACAATATATCAAATTGTGCATAGGGATTTGTCTTTACTTGAAAAATATGAAGCTATGCTAAAGGGAAAACATACCATTTCTACCATTAGTAGAAAAAAATAGCCATTTCAAAAATAGACGAATTACACATTTCTCTTTTTTATAAGAAAGATAAAAGTTACAGAAAAACAAAAAAACTACAAAGAAAAAAAACTTTAAAAGAGTGAAAACACAAGATAATTTTTTTTTTCAAAGTTACAAAGAAGTGTGACTTCCGACTTTTAACAGCAAGGATATACAAAAATTTTCCATAGTCAATCCCTTACTCTATATTAAACCAAAACCACATTATTTCTATAAATCATTCCACATTGGCACATTATAAAAATCACTAAGTACAGTTTCTCCCTCCCATTATATTAAAAGAAAAAAAAAAGAAAAATTCATATAAACCTCCTAAAGAACTTCCCCCTCCCCAAAGATAACATATATTTAACTATTCCCTTCCTACTACTATTCTATACATTTCTGTCTACTATAATAAAAAACTAAAAAGCACATAAATTGTCTGCCATTATACTTAGTAATATGAAATTTTTAATGATCTTAATCTTAATAAACCCAAAACCCTCCAAGTAGACATTTTTATACCTTATTAATCTTAATCCAAATCATTAAAGATAAATGAAATCAGCCAAACCTTAAAAACAATCCAGATAAATATTATTTAACCCTTATCCCACTTCAAAATAAACCAGAGCATTTACATATCCCCACAATGTACACAGAGCTTTTTTCCTAAAGAGATCAAACAGCCCAACTGCCCCCCTCAAAAACTCTGACTTCTCTTCAGGAAACCTCCCATACATAATAACCCCTTCTTTTTCCTGGCATTCCACCAGAAAATCAATTTCACTTGTGGCTTGCAACTCACTCTCTCCCTTAAATTTCTCCAACTCGACTATCCAATCTTCATCCAGCATCTCAATAGAAATCCCAATCTCACTCTTAGAAGAGACATTTCTGTCACTGTTAAAATCCTCAGTTTCATCCATGACATCCCCAACCAGATGACATATTTTAGACCTCATATTTTCCACAATGTCCTGAATGCCTTGCATAAAAACTTGGTAGGAGTCAGAAAGAATCTTTTTAAAATCTTGGTGGAAGTCAGAGAAAATCTGTTTAAAATCCTCCATGTCTCACGGAGTAGATTATGGCGCCCCCTTAACCAGCGAAAGTCGAAGATATGAAAGAGTTCCGGAATGTGTTTACACAAGTGAAAGAGATATGCAGACAGTTCCCCAGGGAAAGTAGAAACAGAAAACTGAAAGTTCAAAACAGCCAATTCAGTGTGTAGGAAAATGCTAATATCTTCAAATTTAATACAAAAATAATAACAGGGAGACAATTATTTACTCTCAATCCTCCTTAATATTTGGAGGGAAAACAAGGTCCAAAACTTAAAAAGATTTTTTTAAAAAAAAGTAATCCCAAAAATAACGATAAGCACCAAGAGAACCCACTTTTCCTTGTTGTAGAAAGCCTCTCTTAGGGTACGCATACTTAAAAGAAATATAAATTGGGTGATTTAGAAATGGGGTGGCCGGTCTTAGTGTCCTTTTAAGGCTACAGCGCAGCTTGGAAAATAGTGACGTCCCCGCCTCCCATCTAGCTCTTAACAGGCGAACGCGAACGCTGTTTGCCATCTTCTGGCTGCAAGCAGCCATCCGGAGGACACATAGGGCGATTCCAGGTGTTTTCCTTTTTCCGGAAAACACTCCTGGGCTTCAGGCAAACCTGAGCCCGAAAAAACTGCCAGTTAGATATGAGCTCACTAATATTCTTAATGAATATGCAGTGGAGGTGAAGAATAGATTTAAGGGACTAGATTTAGTAGATAGGGTCCCGGAAGAACTATGGACAGAAGTTCGCAACATTGTTCAGGAGGCGGCAACAAAAAACGTCCCAAAGAGAAAGAAAATCAAGAAGGCAAGATGGCTGTCTGTTGAGACACTGGAAGTAGCCCAAGAAAGAAGGAAAGCAAAAGGCAACAGTGATAGGGGGAGATATGCCCAATTAAATGCAAAATTCCAGAGGTTAGCCAGAAGAGATAAGGAATTATTTTTAAACAAGCAATGTGCGGAAGTGGAAGAAGACAATAGAATAGGAAGGACAAGAGACCTCTTCCAGAAAATTAGAAACATCGGAGGTAAATTCCAGGCAAAAATGGGTATGATCAAAAACAAAGATGGTAAGGACCTAACAGAAGCAGAAGAGATCAAGAAAAGGTGGCAAGAATATACGGAAGATCTGTATAGGAAGGATAATAATATTGGAGATAGCTTTGACGGTGTGGTCAGTGAGTTAGAGCCAGACATCCTGAAGAGTGAGGTTGAATGGGCCTTAAGAAGCATTGCTAATAACAAGGCAGCAGGAGACGACGGTATCCCAGCTGAACTGTTTAAAATCTTGCAAGATGATGCTGTCAAGGTGATGCATGCCATATGCCAGCAAATTTGGAAAACACAAGAATGGCCATCAGATTGGAAAAAATCAACTTATATCCCCATACCAAAAAAGGGAAGCACTAAAGAATGTTCAAACTATCGAACAGTGGCACTTATTTCACATGCCAGTAAGGTAATGCTCAAGATCTTGCAAGGTAGACTCCAGCAATTCATGGAGCGAGAATTGCCAGATGTACAAGCTGGGTTTAGAAAAGGCAGAGGAACTAGAGACCAAATTGCCAATAACCGCTGGATAATGGAAAAAGCCAGGGAATTTCAGAAAAACATCTATTTCTGTTTTATTGACTATTCTAAAGCCTTTGACTGTGTGGATCATAACAAATTGTGGCAAGTTCTTGGTGGTATGGGGATACCACGTCATCTTGTCTGCCTCCTGAGGAATCTGTATAATGACCAAGTAGCAACAGTAAGAACAGAGCACGGAACAACGGACTGGTTTAAGATTGGGAAAGGAGTACGGCAGGGTTGTATACTCTCACCCTACCTATTCAACCTGTACGCAGAACACATCATGCGACATGCTGGGCTTGAGGAATCCAAGGCTGGAGTTAAAATCGCTGGAAGAAACATTAACAATCTCAGATATGCAGATGATACCACTTTGATGGCTGAAAGCGAGGAGGAGTTGAGGAGCCTTATGACGAAGGTGAAAGAAGAAAGTGCAAAAGCTGGGCTGCAGTTAAACCTCAAAAAAACCAAGATTATGGCAACGAGCTTGATTGATGACTGGCAAATAGAGGGAGAAAAAGTGGAGGCAGTGACAGACTTTGTATTTCTAGGCACAAAGATTACTGCAGACGCTGACTGCAGCCAGGAAATCAGAAGACGTCTACTTCTTGGGAGGAGAGCAATGGCAAATCTTGATAAAATAGTTAAGAGCAGAGACATCACACTGACAACAAAGGTCCGCATAGTTAAAGCAATGGTATTCCCTGTAGTAACCTATGGCTGCGAGAGCTGGACCATAAGGAAGGCTGAGCAAAGGAAGATAGATGCTTTTGAACTGTGGTGTTGGAGGAAAATTCTGAGAGTGCCTTGGACTGCAAGAAGATCAAACCAGTCCATACTCCAGGAAATCAAGCCAGACTGCTCACTTGAGGGAATGATATTAAAGGCAAAACTGAAGTACTTTGGCCACATAATGAGAAGACAGGATACCCTGGAGAAGAAGCTGATGCTAGGAAAAGTGGAAGGCAAAAGGAAGAGGGGCCGACCAAGGGCAAGATGGATGGATGGTATTCTGGAGGTGACGGACTCAACCATTGGGGAGCTGGGGATGGTGACGGCCGACAGAAAGCTCTGGCGTGGACTGGTCCATGAAGTCACGAAGAGTCGGAAACGACTGAACGAATAAACAACAAATGGAAAAAGCCAGGGAGTTTTAGAAAAACATCTATTTCTGTTTTATTGACTATTCTAAAGCCTTTGACTGTGTAGATCATAACAAATTGTGGCAAGTTCTTGGTATGGGGATACCAAATCATCTTGTCTGCCTCCTGAGGAATATGTATAACGACCAAGTAGCAATGGTAAGAACAGACCATGGAACAACAGACTGGTTTAAGATTGGGAAAGGAGTATGGCAGGGTTGTATACTCTCACCCTACCTATTCAACCTGTACCCAGAACACATCATGCGACGTGCTGGGCTTGATGAATCCAAGGCTGGAGTTAAAATCGCTGGAAGAAACATTAACAATCTCAGATATGCAGATGATACCACTTTGATGGCTGAAAGCGAGGGGGAGCTGAGGAGCCTTATGACAAAGGTGAAAGAAGAAAGTGCAAGAGCGGGGTTGCCGTTAAATCTCAAAAAAACCAAGATTATGGCAACCAGCTTGATTGATAACTGGCAAATAGAGGGAGAAAAAGTGGAGGCAGTGACAGACTTTTTATCTCTAGGCGCAAAGATTACTGCAGATGCTGACTGCAGCCAGGAAATCAGAAGACGTCTACTTCTTGGGAGGAGAGCAATGGCAAATCTTGATAAAATAGTTAAGAGCAGAGACATCACACTGACAACAAAGGTCCGCATAGTTAAAGCAATGGTATTCCCTGTAGTAACCTATGGCTGTGAGAGCTGGACCATAAGGAAGGCTGAGCGAAGGAAGATAGATGCTTTTGAACTGTGGTGTTGGAGGAAAATTCTGAGAGTGCCTTGGACTGCAAGAAGATCAAACCAGTCCATACTCCAGGAAATAAAGCCAGGCTGCTCACTTGAGGGAATGATATTAAAGGCAAAACTGAAGTACTTTGGCCACATAATGAGAAGACAGGATACCCTGGAGAAGAAGCTGATGCTAGGGAAAGTGGAAGGCAAAAGGAAGAGGGGCCGACCAAGGGCAAGATGGATGGATGATATCGGACTCAACCGTGGGGGAGCTGGGGATGGTGACGGCCGACAGGAAGCTCTGGCGTGGGCTGGTCCATGAAGTCACGAGGAGTCGGAAGCGACTGAACGAATAAACAACAAATATGACTTCAAGTCCCCCCATTTGTTCCCATACATTGAGCATTGGTGTACAGACGTCTGAGCCCTTTAGTGCTGCCCTTTTACATTTGCCTGCTGCGTCTCCTGGTGCATTCCTGAGCACTGCTTACTTTTGATATGACAATCAAATATCTTCAAACAAAGAATAATAAATTATGCTTTATTTTCTAAAGATTCTTGAACCATTTATTGATACATTTATTAAATAAAATAATTTAATTTGACCATGGTAGCCAAAGTAGATGAAAAATTCCATATTTTTAAGAATATAATTCAACACCACATTGAGACCTTTATAAGATTTCTTCCTGAGATTATATTAATTTATGTATTTAAGATAAAACAAGGCTATAACAGAACACTACCAAATGATATGAGTTAAAAAAAACCTTAACATTCCTTATATCACCAACATAGATTTTTATCATCCATCCCTTTTTAAACATAATTTGAGAGGTACAATAAATATTACAAAGTAATATTTCTGATAATTGATTTCATTTTATATGTTTATTTCACATTCTTTTTACATTTGGACCCATTTGTTCATAAGTACTTGGGCTGCAGTTTGAAAGTTGATCTGCTTTTTCTTTCAGAAGAGATGTTGTTGCACTGCCAAGATCTTGCCTCTTCTATCCGGTTGCTCAAAGCAGAGCATTTTAATACCGGTTTAGAGTTGATTCGCAGGATCCAAGAACGGCTCCTGTCAATTCTGCATCATGCTACTCAGGTAACAACTGCCTAGGCAGGATATAAATGGTAGTAAATTTATGTTTGCCAATTCAGTGCTGCAGCAAGAGGAAATGTGTGAAAATAATTAAATCTAGATTCTTAATGGTTCCATTTTCTTTAGGAGAGTGATCTCTGCTACCAGCATCTTGCTATATCCTTTCAATCTTTATTTTGTTGCAGGATTTCAGAGTGGGATTCCAGACCCGACAAAGCTCTGAACAGGGGGAGATTAAGTTATCCAATGTACCTAATGCCACTTCTGCTTATAAAGAGTAAGTTTTCTTTTGGGGATGATGTGAAAAGTAAGGCCATGATGGACCAGGTTTCATGTTTCTGGTGCAGGGTTTCTCAACCTTGGTAACTTTAAGATGTGTGGACTTCAACTCCCAGAATTCCCCAGCCAGCCATGTATGAATGCCTATCCATTCTTAGCCATCTTTATTTTACTAGTTCCTTGCTAAAAGTCAGTAGAAATTCATACTACTGAATTTTAGCAGCAAAGTCCTGGGAGGCTCTGGGGACTAAAAAAAATAACAGTTTGGGGACCACCAATAGAAATTTGAAATTTCTAATGAGGAAAGTCCTTATTGGCTCATTTCAAGTATATTGGGGTGACAGTCTTGCTTGGCTCAAGAAGAATTCTTTTGGACTTTAGAGGACTGTTGTAATCCAAAAGTGAACTGACAATTTGTTTCTGCACAGGCTGGTTTTTGATGAAGGATCTGATTCACCTGATACAGATGATGGGGGCAAAGAGGAAGATGAGGAGGAAGATGAGTATGTTCCAGAGTGGCAAGAGGAGTATGATGATGATCTTGATGATGATATTTCCTATGATGATGAATCAGAGAATCTAGATTCATTTTTTTTTGAAGATGAAGATGAACCATATGATTAGGACTCGCCTTCAGACTCCCCAAATTCACCAACAAATTCTGGAGAAGAGGAACCTTCAGGCAACCTTGTCCCTGCTACATTCTGCTTCTATCATTGTCAAAAACAGCAGGGAGATGATTTCAGTCAAGTGGGAGTCAATTATATGATCGTTTACAACGAAGGGCACTTTCTCTTTGAGATAGATACCTTGTGGCTGTTGGTAAAATTCACTGTGCCTGATTACATATGAAGTTCATTAGCCAAACAAACAAAGGTGGGGGGCAGTGAGGCTGCAGGACTGCAAGCTTTCTTGGGGAATAAGACAAGGCTCCAGTCTAGGAAAAATGTCTGACCATTCCCTCAACTCCAGTGCAGACTTCAATTTTAAAAGAGCACTATATCTCATCAGTGAAAGTTTGCACATCATCCCTTCCCATATTCCCTGTACCTTATTGCCCATTGGCTACTATTATGCAGAAGTTTTATTTGACAAATGTATTTGAGTTTATTATTTTGCCCAGTATTGACTTAAAATTCTAGAACATAATAGCAATACAGCCTTATTTATGAGTGCCAGTTCAATCAGTTTTGTTCTCCAATAGTAAATACATGGAAGCCCTAATGTGTGTGTGTATGTACCCACACATGCAATGTCTCTAAGGGGCCTCTTGTCTGCCATAGCAATTCTCATTTCCATTCTAGCACAGGTCTAAAACTATGAATGGAGATTTTAATTTCATTTCAATATAAATTGTTCTGTAAGATTCAGTGCACAGGGACAATGGTACTCACTAATTAGTGAAAAGGCAACTTAGGTCATTGAATGTGCGTGAATCACTTGAATTGCATCAGCATTTGGGTAAGATTGTGTGTGTGTGTGTGTGTGTGTGCATGCGTGCATTTGCACGCTTGCATAAAATGTTTGCCTATGAATGTTGGTAAAGCTTTTTTTTTAATCCCAAATTCAGTTAAAATGCCCTGCTCTGGCCCTGCTGGATAAATCTGTAGGTTGCCAATGTTCTGAACTGAAATAGTTTTGTATTTTGTATGGAACTCTTTCATGAAGAGGATTTTTTCTTTAGTGTTCCTTTGCCATTTGGAATGCATTCTGCAGATGGGAATTCTGCAGGATGTAGAAGTTCAGAGGGTTCATATATATAATATAAATACATATATAAATGTGTGTGTTTGTGTGTATGTATGGAGGAGCTAAAATTGTTCAGAATATTATGCTTTATCTTTTCTTGAAAATGAAAAAGAACACAGAAATTATACAACTTCTGTTTATGAAATAAACTGGTTTTCTTCTGTTGCTCTTTTTATATGCTTTTCTTTGATTCTGCTTCCCACACTTTTGCTATCCTTGTTTCGTAGGGCCGAAAAATGTTAAATGAGGATGGGAAGGCCGTTGCTGGGAGAAGCCCCATGTAAACTTGGGAGTATCTAGTTAAAGGAAACATTTGCCATGATACCATTTTCTCAGTTTCTCCAGTTTCACAGGAGAACTGTGTGCAATGTCACAATATCCATCTTTATATTCTAGATCAGGGCTTTCCAAAGTTTTCCCACGGCGACACACCAACCGCCGTTGGTGTGTCGCCACGGGAAAACCCGGAAGTGTGTCGCCGCGGGAAAACCCGGAAGCGCTGATGATGATCAGTGCTTCCGGGTTGTGTGGCGACACACCAGACTGTGTGTGGCGACACACTTTTGTGTCGCCACACACAGTTTGGAAAGCTCTGTTCTAGATTAAAACAAGTATGGGGTGTAATGGTATGTGGGAATGACCTTGTGAGACAGAAGGAATTGCTGCAGACTAGACAATCATAATGCAAAAGGTATCTCAGTCCACAGAAGCAGAGGGAATGTGGGAAGCATTTCAGAAGGGACCTTCCCTAGTTTTCTGGAGAGTAAAAGGAAAGGAGGAGAGGAATACTTTCAGACTTGCAAGATTCTGTTAATGTAACCTTACAATAAAGATAGAGCTAGTACTCCTGGTTGTGCTTCTTGTCTGGACTAACTCTAAGGGCTAACATGGGTTACACATAATATCTAATTTGACCCAAAATAATTTTTTAAGGGAAAAAAATAGCATAGTCTCCAAAGTGGAAACAATTGTGCAGTAGTGGATGTCTATCAGTTATGAAAACTTATGAATATATATTTTGTTTATTTTAATTGTGGATATTGAAGTTTAAGTGTTTTTAATTTGAGATAGTCTTCATGCAACATTTCTGTTCTCTGCTTTTATATATGACATAGCTTTAAATTCACTGTGCCAGCAAATGTACCCATTACAGTCGTTTACCTTGTCTGTGTATCACTTGTCAGCTCTTAAGGAAAGAAAGCATAAGTGATAGCTAGAACGTGTTTTTGAAATATTTCAGAGAAAAGTATATATAGATCGTGCATATATAAAAAAAATTAGACATTGTAAAGCTGTTCTTGGTTACCTCCCCCCTCCAAAAAAAATGGATATACAGGATATTTGGAGCTGGGCACAAACATTTATTTTGAACTAACAAATCAGATAATACATTTCAAACTACCAACACTGATGAAACTTTGAGAGTCATTGGCTAGATTTACACATCATACTGAGCCATAGTTTGTTAAATGATGGTTGACTAAGACACACTTAAGGTTTTACATACCTTACAAAACCATAAACCATATTTACAAGCCACAATGCCTGGGTTCACATACTGCTCTAACATAAATAAGCTACATGAAATTTGGTACAATGTATGAACTCAGCCCCTTAATTGTTTGGTTGAATACCATTGTTCTGCTGAAAACCAGAAATACTACCCCACCCTAGAAAAATAATGCCCACAAAATACCCTTAGTTAAAGATACGATGGTTCAAGAATATCCTAATTTGGCAATCTGTGAAGAGGAAGCTAAGCATACCTACTAAGACAAGACCTTGGGCTTAAATACCATCACTTTGGGGCCTGGGGCTTGGAATTTGGAGGCATGCAGATTTGAAACTATTTGCTGGCTAGGCCAGTATCTGGAAGAAGACACCAGAGTAATTTCCTGTCTCATCTGAACAGTATGGTTTGGGATGTATGGATCCATTAACAAAGATACTTTGAATGGCATGTGAAATGTACTAGTGATGATACCAAGAGGGCACATATGAAAAAATACCTTTTATTGAGAGCCCAGTCCTGGAGAAGATAATGGATGCATAGATGTGTTTTGTTAATTGGAAGGAGAGGAACAATCATCACCCATCAGGGAAAGCAATAGACTTCCACCTCTTGGGGGGGAAAGCCCATTTTGCAGTGATGTAGCCAACCTTTAGGGGCGTGGTGGCTCAGCAGGTAAGACGCCAGGCTTGTCGATCGGAAGATTGCAAGTTCGGAGGTTCGAATCCCTAGCCCTGCATGCGGAGTGAGCTCCTGCACTAGCTCCAGCTCTTGCCAACCTAGCAATTCGAAAGCATGCAAATGCAAGTAGATGAATAGGTACCACTTCGGTGGGTAGGTAATAGCGTTCTGCGTACGTCATGCTGGCCACATGACCGCGGAAGCGTCTTCAGACAATGCTGGCTCTTCGGCTAACAAACGGAGATGAGCACTGGTCCCTAGTCGGACATGACTGCACAAATGTGCGGGGGGAACCTTTACCTTTTTAGCCAATCTTTACAATCAGCAATGGACTTAATGGATGTCCATATGCCCACTGTGCCCAAACCTTGCATTTGCCCAGTCCTATGGCTGTGTAGCTGCATACTACAAACAGTAACATTAGTAGAGTGAGATGGATGCTAGAAGATGAAAGAACAAAAGACCTGGCTCTGCCACCTAACATGGGGATCCAATAGTTGCATGCAGCCCTGGGGGTGGTTGGTGGGTTGAGGATGCTCCCTCTGTCTTTTTAACTTTGTATATTTTTTGTAAGTTTTTAAATTCTTTTTTACTTGTAAGCTGCCTAGAGTCACTGAAACAGTGAGATGGGCAGCGTATAAATTTAATAAATAAATAAAGGGTTTTTTGTAGAGTCCCTCCAAATTTAATAGTTATTTCAACAGGCATTGTTAATAGATAACCTATCCCAGTCAAACACACACACACACACACACACACACAGGCAAACAAGTTCCATATTGCTGTCAAGAAAACTACTTGGAGTATCTGTGAAGTTACCTGGAGTTGAGCGGGTGACCTTATTTTATTTTACCTGGGGGATGAGGAAGGAAACAACCCAGGTTGCAAGACAATGCAAAATGGGCATATCCAGAGAAGGAGGTGTTCTGTTTGAAAGCCCCTTGTTTGGGTAAAGGTGCATTCACTATCTCCGTTCAAGAGATGGGGGGGGGGGGGGCTAAAATTTAAGAAATTACAACTCTTAAGATCTGAGGTAGCTGTAAGCAATTAAAACACTTGTCCATGTTTGAATGGACAGCTAATTCAATGTATTCCATACCTAGGAGCTATTGTGTGTGTATGTTTCCTGCACTCTATTCTTAGGCTGACCATATGTCCCGTTTTGAACGGGACAGTCCTGTTTTTTTAACATTTCCGGACTGTTCTGTCATTTTAATATAAAAGTCAATTTTGTCCCGTTTTTTAAAAAACCTGTCAGGAACTAGCCTGTCCCTGCCGCCAGCCAGAACCGAGAGCTGGAAGTAGCTGGAGCGGCGCGAAAGAGCCAGAGTAGCTGATTGGAGGGAACCCGGAAGAGGAATCACCTCCGCCTATCAGCGCGCGGCAAAGGAGGTGGGAGAGGTGGGCCGAGCAGTGCAATAGGTGGAGGTGATTCCTCTTCCGGGTTTCCTGCAGTCAGCTGCTCTGGCTCTTTTGCGCTGCTCCAGCTACTTCTGGCTCTGGGTTCCTTTTGTCCCGTTTTTGTCTCAAGGAAATATAGTCATCCTATGTATTCTAGATTCAGTAATTTAAAGAAAAGAATGTGTTAGTGAATTTCTCAAACAGTGCCTGCTTCCTATGCGTGAGTGAATCAAATTCATATGCAAGAAAAACTCATGAAGATGAGACTTAGATGAGTTCATACAAGCAGATGGTGATGCTGCAGAATGTTGGTCTGTTAAGATGGTCAAACTTGCCAGGTTGGACCAACAAGTTTCACAAGGTTACATTGCGAATACAAAAGGCAGGTGACCTGAGGACAAAAGATGCAATAATCTCAGTGCCTTGCATGTAGAAAAGAGAACTAATGTCTTTGTCCCTTGTTCTGTGGCAAGCAATCTAATTCAAATAGGAAAAAGTTGTGTACATTGTCCACTTGATGCTGAGACATTTTTAGGAGACATGAATGAGAAGAGTCTGTGAACAGCAGAGCCTCAAACATTTGGCATACGCTGTTCCTGATTAAAAACAGTCAAGAGGAAGGTGGGCACTGCATCATTCTTGCCACTTTTTCCAAAAAAATCTCATGCCTGCTTTGAAGCTGTGTTACATGTTTTGCTTCATAATTCTAATGAGTGGCAATACATTGTTGTTCAAAAGATACTTTGTATGCATACAGATAAACTATGATTTACAGTATATATGCATTCTAAGACTGCTTCAGTACTGAAGACAGATTTCAGGTTAATCACAAGAATAAAAGTGTAATTTGTAACCTTTTGAGGCTGTTTCTCACATAAATATGAAGAATTGATTGCACATTTCTTTGTTGTTTTATTAAAGTCCTTAAATGTAACAATATCTGGAATAGCTCTTTTTAAAGCAAACTATGATTCAGACTTACACGAAATGCAGTTAATCCATGTGTATAATTCTAGAATAATTTACTTTACCTTACATATACTGTATCCATTGTTCAATGACCTTCCCTTTTGTTAAAAATGACACAAAGTAAAATATTCTAGCCTATGTCAGAATTTTCCATAATGTCATAGCTCGTTAAAAACTATTTACCTGTGTTTTAACATGGATTTAATATGATTTTAGCCTTTTCCCTTTTTTATCATGTTGTTATAAATCTTGATACATTGTATTGTTTCAATAAAGTGATGTTTATGCAATATTAAAATTATTGACATTCTATTATTTAGATAACTTAGAGTACTGGAAACAGAGAAAAGATAAATAAGTATTCTATCAATACTAATTACAATTCAGGATGTTAATTTTACAAGCATAAAATTATTTGACTTTTTCTTCCAGAAAAGAAAATGTTGAGTATAACACTGAAAAAAAACCTGCTGCGAATTGTATCAAAGTATTTGTTGTATGATAAAGGTTTCAATCTTAAACTGATTGTTTAGTATTAAAGTAACCATTGTATTGTTACTTTATGTGTGTGTGTGTGTGTCATACATGTTAATAAAAGGAAAAAAATAAAGCAAATTTAACAAGAATTAAAATTCCAAAAATAGAAAAGGAAAAAAAACTACTGGGTTTCTGACTTCCCCCTTTTTATACATCTGCTAATTTACAATATTTGTAGACATTTAGGCCCTCTTAGAAGGCAGACTGTAAATGATTTTGTCATGCTGCGTGATATATTGTGTGAATGGGAACTATTGCTTAAATTTGGTTAAACTTCTGTTGTGTATATACACTGTTAGTTTTACCATTGGTGCATATTCTCCAAGTTTGAGTTCCCAATCCGATATTGTCAGAACTGTATCTTTATTCCAATGTTGAGCAGAATTTATTCTCACAGCTGTAAGCATACATCTCATTAAATTATGATATTTCTTGTTGATTTTTTCTGAGATTATATTTAGTAAGGAAAGTTGTGGTTTCATTTCAAATTAAAATTCCAAAATTTTCTGTATTATGTAGGTCTTTCCAATACTCTTGGAGTTTTTTTTTTACATGTCCATCACATTTGGTAAAAATGTTTGTTTGTTCTGTCTATATCATATCTAGGTAAACGTTTATATATGCACCTTAATACATGGTGTTGGTTTTGTATGAGTGTTTCAAATTCTATATTTTTTCTTAATATCCCTTCTTCCTTCCTGAGGACTGATTTTATCCTTCCAGCAATTTGTAACTACATCAACCATGGTATATTCCAGCCTTCACTACGTAGTTCTTGCTATGTTTTTAATCTGATTGTAGAGTCTGAGTGAACCATATCTGCATATGTAATTACATTTTTCTTGCTGTAATTGTCTCCAACGTGAAAAGCAATTGAGGGAGAAGCTAGAGCTGAAATTGCTGGGCTTATTATTCCTTTTGTAGAATTCCATACTTTTATAAAAACTTTGCCTAATAATATGTCCTTTTAAATTTTTATCCTCCTTTGTATCTCTATCCCACAAGGATCTGTGAAGTCCATTGGCTAAGTTTTTACTGCTTTTTAATTTTTTTGCACATTTCTTTGATTGTCTTTTGTTACCCAGTTTTTTTAATTTAATTTTTATCCTGCCTTTATTCTTTTTTTTTATATAAATAACTCAAGGCGGCAAACATACCTAATACTCCTTCCTCCTCCTATTTTCCCCACAACAACCCTGTGAGGTGAGTTGGACTGAGAGTGTGATGGTTCCGGGTGTCAGAGATCACCCGATCTCTGCCAAAAAGGCAAGCAGACAAAGAGCTCATCAGAAGACTGGAAGTGGCGCGAAACTGACATCGCCGGTCTAGCAATGGAAATAGACCGGCTCGCACTCAACCAACGATCGGGAATACACATCTTGCCGAACGTTGCCTGGACAACCGGACAGACTGACCCCACGTGTCAGCAGCAAAGGACACTGGGGGAGGGAAAGGTTTAAATGTGCTTGTTGTTCCTGTTACCTGCATTCCAGTCTTTGTTCATGCTAGTGCTAACTTCTGTATTCTATAATAAACTCTTCTGCTTCTAAGAACTCTGGTGCCTGGGAGTTACTTCAGCACAGAGAGATTATAGCGATCAGAAGGAGCGCCTTACATAAAGACTGGAATCTACAACCAACCGGTGTTCCCGGGAGCGAACCCGAATCTCCGGGAAGCTTCACGGTTGAGACCGGCTTCTATAAATACTGGGCAGAGACCAGGGAAAAATTTTTGGAAGGAGGACCAGACGAGAGAGAGAGAGAGAGCCAACAGCTAACAGGTCCTAACAGCTGAGAGGCGGCGATCCCAACAGCTGAGCAGCACGGCAGAGCAGCAGCAGCAACCGGCGCTCCCATCAGCTGAGAGGCGATCCCAACAGCTGAGCAGCGCGGCAGAGCAGCAGCAGCAACCGGCGCTCCCATCAGCTGAGAGGCGGTGATCCCAACAGCTGAGCAGCGCGGCAGAGCAGCAGCAGCAACCGGCGCTCCCAACAGCTGAGAGGTGGCGATCCCAGCAGCGGGCGGCGGCAGCGCACTGAGAGGCGGCGAGCCTAACAGCAGGCAGCGGAGACCATGTGGTGGCAAAGCGGCGGCAGCGACCAGCGCTCCCAAGCAGCAAGCGGCCAGCGGACACCACATGGCGACAATACGGCGGCAGCGACCAGCGCTCCCAACCAGCATTTGGGCAGCGGAAACCACGTGGCGGCAGACGGCGGCGGAGACCACGGGGCGGCAGAGCGCATCTACTCTGAGGTACAAGAGAAAACCCCAACGAGCCCAATCAGGAGGATAGCACCCCAATCCTGAGAGGCCAAAGGGTGTCCAAGGCTACCACGTTGGAGGGGGCGCATCCCACCACTCACCCACCCACCCACCCACCCACCCACGGAACTGTGAAAGCAGACTGGTCAGTGGGAGTGGGTGAAGGGATGGAGGGACGCAGGGAGCAGAAAACTAAAAAGCGTGTCACCCAAACGCAACGAATTGAGGCAGTTGAAGAAAAATTACCTCGCATGGACTACAGGGTGGAGGAATTAAATGAGAGACTTAATATGCTTATTACACTCCTGGAGGGGAGGGAGAGGCAGATACACAAAACATGTCCACCCCCTTCCGAAGAGAATAGTAACCTAACAGAGCCTGGGGAGGAACCAGAGGAGGAAGACGAAGAAGAGGGTTTCAATGCACAGGACCAACCGCGTACACCTCCACCCATACCACAACGGAGGTCACTGGGCAGCAGGAAGGCACCGGTGGGGTTGCGAGAGCTGAAAATGAAGTTTGATGGAGACCCCAAAAAATTAGTATGCTTCGTAACTCACGTAAAAGGGTTCATGGAAGAATTTGAAAACGACTTTTACACAGAGGAAGCGAAGGTCAGATATGTTTCTTGCTTCTTGGAAGGGGAGGCGGCTAGCTGGCTCGTGAAACTGCATGATACCAAGGCAAGCGCGCTTCGCAACTTCAATAAGTTCATGCAGGCTCTGCGGACCCGGTTCGAAGACACACTGGCTAAAGTGTCGGCCAGAGTGCGCCTCCGAAACCTTGATCAGGGGAAAAGTACTGTTGCGGAATATGCCATGGAGTTCAAAAGTATCCTTAGCGAACTACCGCAATGGCCGGAAGAATTCCAAATTGAATACTTCCAGTACGGCCTGAGACAAGACTTATTAGAACTCATGGTGGGGAGGGAAGAACCAAAAACATTAGAAGGCTGGATCCAACTGGCAAGCCGTATTGAACAAAGCCAGACACAACTGAGGACCATTAAAAAGTTCAAACATTTGAAGAGGAAACCTGAACCCACCACACAGCCCACCCGAACGGAAGTCAAGAAACCCCCAGAGAAGAAAAGAGAAAAGGAGGTGAGGGACAAACGTAAAGACACCGCGGCAGCCATGGCGAAATGGAGACACCCCACACACGTGGACGAAGACAGTGACAGCGAGGAATATGACTACGAATCCCAGATGGCAGGAAACGAGGAAAAGTCTGTGCTAAAGTGCGCATGGCTGACCACTTGGGACTGAGACTTTTTGAACTAAAAACGCCCATTACCTTTTGTCAATTGGATGGTTCTGAGATGAAAGGGGGGCCAGTGGAGCAGTATACGGAGGAAGTACAAATGACTTTGGGAAACCACGTAGAAACTTTGAGGTTCATTGTGGCCCCCATTGCAACAAGACCCATTGTGTTAGGACTGAAATGGCTGAGAGCTAGAAATCCTAGGGTGGATTGGGTCTCCGGGGAAATTGACTTTTTGGACGGAACTCATGGGGGGACACACAAAGAAAGAGATGTGGATGACTGGGAAGTGGGGGCAGCTGGGATGGAATTTTGGGACGAGGATTGGGAACAAGGGGACGAAAGCAATCCACAGGCAATCCCGGAAAAATACCTCCCAGTTAGTGAAGTGTTTGGTAAGCAAGAATGCGACCAAGAGCCCCCCCATAGACAGTCAGTAGACCTCATCCCTGGGGCACCGTTCCCGAAACCCAAGATGTATGCCATGACTCAGAAAGAACTAGCGGAGCTCCGCAAGTTCATTGATAAAAATTTGGCACGAGGCTTCATTGAACCAGCCAATTCCCCGTTAGCGGCCCCAGTGTTATTTAGAAAAAAGAAAGACGGGTCACTGCGGTTGTGCACAGACTACCGGGGGCTCAATGCAATTTCAGTCACTAACCAGTACCCCCTACCCTTGCTGAAAGACATGTTAGCCCAACTATCGAAAGGGAAGGTCTTCACGAAGTTGGACGTAAGGGAAGCGTATTACAGGGTACGCATGAGGGAAGGGGATGAGTGGAAAACCGCGTTCAATTGCCCACTAGGATCATTTCAATACCGGGTGCTCCCATTTGGGATTGCGGGCGGACCGGGAATCTTCATGAGATTCATAAATGAGGTATTGTATGAATTTTTGTACAAAGGGGTAATTGTATATTTAGATGACATCTTAATTTTCTCGGAAAACCTAGAAGAGCACATGGAACTGGTCAAAAAGGTGCTAGAAAAGTTGTTAGAAGCAAAATTGTTTGTCAAACTGGAAAAGTGTGAGTTTCACAAGGACAAACTAGACTTTTTGGGGTACCGCATCTCGAATGCGGGCATTGAAATGGACCCCGAGAAAGTCAAGGCGGTTTTAGGGTGGCAACCCCCCCGAACGCGCAGGCAGCTTCAAGCATTCTTGGGATTTGCTGGGTTCTACAGGCAGTTCATCCAAGATTTCGCACAAATTGCGCTACCCCTAACCGACTTGCTGAAAACAAAAGGCAAGGGGAAAAACGCAAAAGCCCCGCCGCCAAGCACGAAATTAGTGTGGACCCAAGAATGCCAAGAAGCTTTTGATAAGCTAAAGGCATTGTTCACGGAGGAGCCCATCCTCAAGCACCCTGAGCCTGACAAACCGTTCGTAATTCACACGGACGCGTCACTCAATGCAGTTGGGGCTATCTTGCTACAAGCAGATGACAGGGAGAAATTGAGACCATGTGCCTATATTTCTCGGAAATTTAACGAAACGGAGAAAAGATGGCATGTTTGGGGAAAAGAGGCATTCGCAGTAAAACACACGTTAAGCACGTGGCGACACCTCTTGGAAGGGACAGCTGAGCCGTTTCAGGTGTGGACGGATCATAAAAATTTGGAAGCCCTCAAATCCCCGAGAAAATTGAACCCTAAGCATCTCAGATGGGCAGAGTTCCTGAGTAGGTTCAACTTCACGTTGAAATATTTCCCTGGGGGAAAAAAACTCCTGGCGGACGCGCTTTCACGCCTGCCACAGCATGAAGGCAAGATGGAGGAGATCTTTGAGTCTCTAATCCCTTCCCAGCCAGGGGAGGAGCAGACGCAACTGGCACCAGTGGTCAGGGGAGAGGGGAATTTGGCTGTCACCCGCAGCAGCGTGAAACACAGGACTGACTGTGATTCATTCGCAGGAGACCTGCGAGCGGCAACAGTTACTGACACTTGGTGGGTGGAGCACAAACACGCTAGAGGAGCGAGACGGCATGGCCTGGAAAGACAAGAAAGCATACGTTCCCGAATCCTTAAGACAAAGGGTTTTGAGTATGCACCACGACCACAAAACGGCAGGCCACTTCGGCTTCCTAAAAACACTACACTTAGTCAGGGGAAAGTTTTGGTGGCCATCGTTGTGCGCGGACGTGAAAGCTTATGTGCGAACATGCCCCACGTGCGCCACAGCAAAAAGGGAAATGGGCAAACCCACAGGAAAATTACAGGAGGTAGCTAGTCCAACACAGCCATGGAAGCAAATTGCCATGGACTTTATAGTGGACTTACCAGTGAGCAACAAATACACGGCCATCTGGGTGGCCACAGACCTCTATTCCAAACAGGCACACTTCATTGCATGCAAGGGCATACCGAACGCCCAGAAGCTAGCGAGACTGTTCATTCAACACATCTATAGGGCCCACGGAACGCCGGAACGCGTAATCAGCGATTGCGGCAGCACTTTCACATGCAAATTTTGGAGGCCATTTTTGAAGTTAATTGGAACAGAACAGGGGCTTAGTAGTGCGTTCCATCCGTGCACAGATGGAGCAAGTGAACGCCTTAATGCCACACTGGAGCAGTACCTGAGATGCTACATAAATTACCAACAAACTGATTGGGCAGAACTCTTGCCGTTCGCAGAAGTCACGTACAACAACATGCTCCATCAAAGCACAGGGCTTTCACCATTCAAAGCGGCTACAGGGCAGGACTTTGTAACGATACCTGAATTGGCAATGACCCAGAGCACTGACTTAGAGCAACCTCTGAGAGCAGATGAATGGGTCGAATGAATCACCACCAACTGGCCAATAACGGTAAAGACGCTAGAAGAAGCCAAGGCTACTTACAAAAAACATGCAGACCGCAAACGGGAGAAAGAATGGGAATTGAGAGTTGGGGACAAAGTGTACTTATCCACCAAAAACTTACGGTCCACGCAACAGTCACGAAAACTAGCGGCCAAGTTCATAGGCCCATTTAAGATCCTTGCAGTAATTAACCCAGTAACGGCCAAACTGGAACTGCCAAAGGCTCTGAGAAAGATACACCCCGCTTTTCACATTAGTTTGCTGAAACAATACCATGCTTGACATCAGTGGCACCCGGAACCAGAAGCACCCACACCAACACTGGTGGAGGGAGAACCACATTTTGAAATAGACAGGATCTTGGATTCGAGATGGAACGGGGCAGCTGCAATACCTAGTCAAATGGACCCATCTCCCAATTGGTGACAGAGAGTGGGTCAACGCCAAACACACACGCGCCCCTAAATTGGTCAAGAAGTTCCATAAAGAGTTCCCAGACAAACCCCATTGAATGGAAATAGTCTGGTTTGTATATAGGGGGGGGGTGAGTCTTGGGGCGGGAGCATGTCAGAGATCACCCGATCTCTGCCAAAAAGGCAAGCAGACAAAGAGCTCATCAGAAGACTGGAAGTGGCGCGAAACTGACATCGCCGGTCTAGCAATGGGAATAGACCGGCTCGCACTCAACCAATGATCGGGAATACACATCTTGCCGAACGTTGCCTGGACAACCGGACAGACTGACCCCACGTGTCAGCAGCAAAGGACACTGGGGGAGGGAAAGGTTTAAATGTGCTTGTTGTTCCTGTTACCTGCATTCCAGTCTTTGTTCATGCTAGTGCTAACTTCTGTATTCTATAATAAACTCTTCTGCTTCTAAGAACTCTGGTGCCTGGGAGTTACTTCAGCGCAGAGAGATTATAGTGATCAGAAGGAGCGCCTTACACCGGGTGTTATGTCCCAATGAGAGCTCCTCACGCTAAGTTAAACGGAATGAACTTTATTAAGGGAACATACAAGCCCTAACATCGGTGAAGATCTGAATGCCCTGGTTTGGTAAACAATTGATTTTTATTGTGTTTCCCCCCCGCTTTAGTTCAATGTGTATTGCCAGTGCTGTCAGTTTCCTTCTTGGCGCCTCTCTTGTCTTGTCTCGGCCGTAGATGATTGGGTTGTCTGACACTGACAGGTGTTAACATCGCTCTCCTGCAGCCGGGGTGGAAGGTTCCGATGGGGGACCTTACAGAGAGAGAGTGACTGGCCCAAGGTCACCCAGCCGGCTTTCATGCCTAAGGCGGGACTAGAACTCACAGACTCCTGGTTTCTAGCCCAGCACCTTAACCACTAGACCAAACTGGCTCTCTACAGTTTTATTCAGTTTTATTATTGTTTTATTCAGTTTTACTGCAGAATTATATTATTATATAATTTCCATGATTAAAAATAAAAATTAATGAATATATTTATGTCCTTTAAGTGCATTTAATAATGATGAATGAGTTATAAAAATACTTGATGGATAAAATAGGGAAATAGGTTAAGAGAAACTTTTGTTCCATAGGTCACCTCAGCAGCAAAATGCCTAGGAATGGGTTGATGAAGTATTAGTGCAAGGTCACGTTCTGGAGCGATAACTTTTCCAGTTATCACAAAGCGATCATACCTGGTCAACAACAATCTAGACGGGAGCAAAGAAGTACAGAAAATCCCAACATTTTGTGATGATTCGGATTTTTGCAGCCCAAACATATTAGCCCTAATTATCTTAAAATGCACCCAGAAGGCTTGGAATGTTTGAAGAAGGGTTCAGAGCGGTGCACAGTACGACATGAGGCGCTGCATGTAACGGCACATGCACCGTTGGAAGCACTGTTGTAGCGCGTGGAAACCACCGGAGGTCCCGGAGGAAGCCGGTAAGATGGGGCGGGGCGGGGCGGCGCTGCGGAGGCTGGAGCTGATGTCAGGCGCGGCGGCGGCCGCTGCTGCTTCTGCGCGCAGTGCATTGTGGGCGAATCCCACTAGCAGAGCCGCCGCCTCCTCCTCCTCCCTTCTGCCGCCGCGGACCCATCTCGAGGCCGGTGCGGGAGGGGGGGAGGATGCTCCCGGGGCGGCCTCCACAGGAGGAGGCAGTTTGCGAGACGGTCCCAGGCAGGGCAGGGAGCTACGCGTCGGTGCCGCACTGACTGAGGGCAGCTGGTAGAGGATGCACCACCCTCACCAACGGCTGCGGCAAGGACCAGGTGAGCGCCGAGGGAGGGGCTGGCTGGCCCGCAGATTGGGGGATTTCGAGGCGGGACCGCGGTCCCGCTACCCCTTAATCAAACACTTGGGGGAGCGAGGAGGGGGCTGGGGCCCAGGAGGTAGGGCCGTGCCTGGACCCCTCCTCTGAAGTGTGGCCTAGTGGTGCATTTTGGGAGTTGTAGTTCTTCTCTCCCCTTCGAGGGCGGGGGAGGCAGCCTCAGCGTGGCGGAGATCTAAGTTCCCAGGATGCCTCGGGGTGGGATTGACGATATGTTTAGCCAGTCGTGATTCGGAGCAGCCTCTGGGTGGTGGAAGCGAGTGGCAAAAGCAGGAGGCGAGTTTGGACAAACTGCAGTGCAGACAGAGTGGGGAGGTGAGGGGCGGGGCCGGGCTTCTCAAGGGCGGGCCTCATGGTTTACCTGAGAGACGGGGGGCGGGACTCCGATGGTTGACTTTTATCGCCTCAGGGAGCCATTGTGGGGAGGGTGGAAGTAACGGATGTGTCTGGGCATCTTTTAGCCATGATGGGTGTAGAGGGAGAACGTGAGTCATTGAATGGTCTGAGTTGGAATCTTCCCGGAGCAGCTCAGGTAAAGAGGCCATGCAAAGTTTTTATATGGAAGATGTTCCCTCTTCCAAGGAAGTGGAGCTGTATTTCTTTCTCAGTGGCTTTGGAAATTTTCAGGCACTCCAGAAATCATAGGGCCTCTGCTTTTGGGAAGCCTACATTAACTTTATGAAAGGAAGAAAGTGGTGATGATCAGACTGCTGTATGCACACTTTTGCCTCCTCAACTCTGCTTATCCCTTAGATATTACTGTAGAAGCATGAAGCACATGTGCCCCTGTATGTCATTTAAAACATAAACCATCCTTTGGGTTCGTCAGTAGGAGCATCTTTTAAAAATTATTATTCCTAGACAGTTACACAGACTGGTGCTTTAAATAAATGTTGAATGCAATGGAAAGAATAGATATGATTGAATTTTGCAAAAAGGCTGGGATTAGGAAATTATGGTGGAGTGTTAAATGGTAAACCTGCTTAGATATGGCAACTTTCCCCCCCAATTCCTTTTTAAGGAGGAGGTATGCAGACATGAGAAAAGGTCTTTTTAACTTGAGCTGAATAGATAGCACAGTTCAGTTTGGGATAAAGCTTCTGATTATCTGACGACATAAAACTTTTATGCAGCAGTCATGCATTAGTCTCAGGTTCCTCATTCTTTTAAACTGAAGTTCTGCACTTGCAAATGAGAACTTTATCTTTTATTAATTCTTATTCCATTTTGTACTTTAAACCATTGCTATCTCCTTTTTTTCTTTAGATCAATTTCAGTTATTTTTTATCACTAATCTGTTCTTATTCTTGTGTATCAGTTTTGTTTTGAGTGCTTTCTAATTTGTCACCTCCTTTAAAATATGATATTCCACTACACATATATCTTTCCAGATACAGTAGTTCACAGTGATACACAATCTAGTCACTTCTTAAGTTTTGAATGTCATGCTTCTGCTTTTTGGGTGTGAGTAGTGCATTTCATTAAATATTGATAATTTTGCTGCTAGATTTATATATTTCATGGCATACTCTAGAGATCTGGTCACTGTAAGAACATAACTGGATCAGGATCACCCAGCTCAATGTTTTATTGTGATAGATCTGAGTGAGTCAAGAAGTTTCAGTAATCCAGGAAACTGAATTCCTTGTTATTCATGTTTTGTTGTGGGCAGATATTAAGATATGGGGGACATTAGAACATTTGAAAGAGTGATTTGAACCACACACATTAGGCCAGGATTTCAGACTAATTTTGATTAATTTGATGACTTCTTGAATTTTTATGTTAGATTATTAAGTGCAGAATTTTATCTATCTATCTATCTATCTATCTATCTATCTATCTATCTATCTATCTATCTATCTGAATATACCAATGACTATCAAGCTGAATAGTGATTTGAAATAGCAGAAAATATTTGTCAATAAAATCAGTTCAAACAAACAGATTCTGACACTGTTAAAAGAAACATTGATGCTGTAGGCCAGAGCTTTCCAAACTTTTCATGTTGGTGACACACTTTTTCGACATGCATTATTTCGCGACACACTCTCACAGCAGGGCATCATTTCGCGACACACTCTTACAGCAGGGCACAAGGCAGGCACTAGGACCTGCGCGGAATCCTGGCAGGGCTCGGAGGCAGCAGCAGCCGCGACACACCCAAACCCTGCAGCCGACACACTAACGTGTCCCGACACACAGTTTGGAAAGCTCTGCTGTAGGCTGTAATTGGCACTCTTATGCTAGTGTCCCAGGATGGTGTTTCCAGACAAGAAGGTAATTGAAAATAAAATTGTAAATTTCATATTGTTATATAAATCTCAGGTTGTTAACATTTAGACTACAATGCAGTTCTGATTGTCCAGTCTCAAAAATAATTTTGTAAAACTCTAATACATTCTAAAATGATACATAAACTGAAACTATCAGATTAGAACTATATATCTTCTGAGATTATAAGAAATTGAATTCTATAGGAATATCAAACACAGTATTATCTATGGTGACTGAAGAATTTTGGCCTTCTAGAATTTTAGTCAGAAGTTTCCCCAGCTCTGTTGGCAAAGTCAGGGGCTGAATTTGAAAACCTTTAGATTTGAAACATGTATTTTACCTCTGACCTTCAACTTCTAATAACTGGAAGCTGATGCATTAGAACATCGTACTAATATTAATGTGTTTACAGTGAATATAGAGATTTTTTCTTGTTCCACTAGAAGGTGGGTCCAATCAATACAATTGATTGGTAGTGAGCTTACATCAAAAGGAAGTGCTACTGCATAAACAACACATCAAATTTGATGTCATTCAGTGATGTTCATTAAAATAGATGGCTTCAAAAATATTGGCTAATGTAATAAAATGTAGGGTATCATGGAGCCAGGTGACCTAGTGAAATAATTACTCCACTTTTTATCCAAAAGTTTATCGGCAGTATTTTAATTTTTATTATTTCTAATATAATACCAGTTGCCACAACTCAACTAAAACTTATATATAAATGCTATGTGGTGATATATGTCTTTCTTACGTTTTAGGAACATAGACATAATCCTTTTCGTAAGAATTAATTTCTCAGGTTTTGTATTTTTTAATGCCTTTATTAACCATCAAGTTAAATTATATGTATTTTTTTTAATCTGGCAATTTTTAATGGTTCACATTTTTTAGTTTTTGCTATCTGATTATTTTGAAGCTTTAATATTATGGGCAAAGAATTATCATTTTTGGAGGAACACTTTGTTAACTGAGATACATAGTAGCTAAATGTACTAAAGAGATAATTGACCTGGTTGGAGGGCTGGGTTGAACATGCCGTCTTCTCTGGAAGCCATTGGGATTAAGCATTTGAACAGAGAAGCCCTATCTCCTGACTTATTTTCTTCATGCAGGAGAGAGTGGGCTTTCTGCCTGTAGGAGCATTGGTAGGATTGTTTTTTGTCATTATGACCTGTTTCATGCTTTTCCCATTCAAAGGAAGACAATGGCATATGGATGCTGGAGCCAACTCAGCTGATGCTTCTCTCTCTTTTTTTTTAATAAGAATTTTATTAAATTTGAAAGAAAGATAAAACCTACAAAAAAGCAAGAAACTACAAAAAGGAAAAAGGGAAAAATAAAAGAGTGTAGAACACAAGAAAAAGGAATTTTAAAGATTACATACAAAGGTGACTTCCGACTTTCAACAGCAAGAATATAGAGCAATTTCCAAATCAATCCCTTACTCTATATCAAACCAAGATCCCATTATTTCTATAAATCCTTCCATTAGCACAAATACAAATCACTTATGCAATTGCTCCTTCCCCTTATATATATAAAAAAGAAAAAAATATAAATAAATCAGCTTCCCTCCCCCATAAGACAACATTTATTTAATTATTTCCTTCCTGCTACTATTCTGTATATATTTCTGTCCACTATAATAAAAACCAAATTATAAAAATGTATGAATTGTCTGCTTTTATAATTACAACAGTCTTAACCCTATTAAACCTAAAAGACCAACCAATTGTTATTATATCTTATATCTTATAGATATCTTATAAATCTTACAAATCAAACAAACCTTAACAAAGATCCAGTAAATCTTAATCCAGATCACTAAAGAGAAATGGAATCATAACCTAAAAACCAAGCACTTATTATTATACCTTATAAATCTTAAAAGTCATACAAATCTTTAAAAGAATCCAATAAATCTTAATCCAAATCATTAAAGAATGAAATCATAGAAGCCTCATTGTCAATCCAATTAAACATTCTTAATTTTTACCCTACTTCGAAATAAACCAAAACATTTATATATCTCCTTATTACACACAAGGCATTTTTCTTACAAAAATCAAACAGCCCAACCGCTCCCCTTAAAAACACAGACTTCTCAACAACAACAACAACAAAACTCCCACAAAACAGATTCTCTTCTCTCCCATAACAATCTGAAAGCCATAACAAACAACTCTTCTTGTAATCTGCAGTTCAGACTGTCGCTTTAACCCCTTCAGCACCAAAATGTAGTCCTCATCTGGCATTACTTCAGTTTTGCTGTCAGTAGAAAAATCTTCATCCTTATCAAGATCTCCATCTTCTTCCATAAACACTTCAGCCAGATGATACATTTTAGAAATCATCTCTTCCCCAATGTCCTGCATATTCTGCAGAATAGTCTGATATAAATCTGAAAGAATCTTTTTATAGGTCTGCTCAGGTTCACAACAATCTTCCATGTTTCAGGCAGTAGATTATAGCGCCCCCTAGATACTTGACTCGCACAGATAGGAGTTAATGAGTTAATAAAAAACTTCCTAGTGAAATTGACAAGAGAAAGTACTAACAAGCAGCTTTCAGAGAAAGTGAGCAGAGAGCTAGAAATTCAAAACAGCAATTTCAACGTGCAGAAAAATATTAAATCCTTCAAATTTGGTACAAAAATAATAACAGGGAGGCAATTATTTATTCTCAATTCCCCTTAGTCTTTAAATGGGAAGACAAGCCAAAACTTAAAAAGATTTTAAAAATTAATCCAGAAATAACAAACACCAAGATAAACCGCTTCTTCTTACTGGAGAAAGCCTCTCTTAGGGTACAAAAACTTTTAAAAATATATAAATTGGGTGATTTAGAAATGGGGGGCTCGACCTAGTGTCCCTTTAAGACTACAGCGTGGCGTGGAAATGGTGATGTCCCCGCCTCCCGTCGTCTCTTACTGGATTGTTGCAAACGCTGTTTGCGATTCTCTGGCTGCAAGACGGCATTTTGTACTCCAAAACTCAGCTGATGCTTCTCAAAGGGAATAGATGAGACTCAATGAAGATGAGACTAGATGAAGATGTGGGGTCTTGGAGCAGTGGGAGGGATCTTAGTTGATGTCTGGAAATTCCCTATCCCCGATATAAGGGCTATGTGGTAAATTCTTGGATAAAAAAGGTTTGCTAGTACAAGTAAATTTTAAGATGTGATTTCTGTAAAATATATGCATTGATTGTTTACAGAGATCTATATTAAGTGTTGACTTGCATGTGGGAGTGAAGGCCCAGTCCTGATAGCCCTCTGTGCAAAAGGCATGATTGCAAGGTTTATAACTTTTATCTGAGTCATTTGCTTAACACAATTTCTGTCTCCTCAGGTGGTACCATAGCCAATTCCATTGGCTTTAATGGAGGTTTTTTTAAATGTTTGTGTGGAGAAGGTATTTAGTGAAGTAAATATTGGGGGGAATTAAGTTTTACCCCCTCGTTGTTTACACTACTGTAAACAGAATTCAGAAGTGGAGCTGGATGCTGTACTTTTAACACACTATGTGATATATTATTATATAGCTCAGTAATAGTAACATTTTCTGGGATGTTACCTAGCACATACATAATATGCTTTAACTGAAGACTTCAAGGATTAGATTTGGATCTTTTACATGAAAAACCTGTGAGTTGCCACTGAGCTGTACTCTTTTACTAAGGAAGATAAATGAATAGACTTGAAACCTAAGCTACATCACATATGAATGTAAGCCACAATATAGTTTAAACTATATTATGCTTAGAATATACCTATTGAAATCAGGAAAAATGATAGTTTTCACTAAAAGGTCTTCATGATAATAATGGATTTAGGCTGCTAAGTATCTCA
This sequence comes from Charina bottae, assembly GCA_023362775.1. NCBI lineage: Eukaryota > Metazoa > Chordata > Lepidosauria > Squamata > Charinaidae > Charina > Charina bottae. The sequence continues at coordinate 72,108,426 of JALMGJ010000001.1, read as the reverse complement.
AAAATAATATTTCAGTTGGGAAACGTGCAAAATAATTTGACCAAGTTTTCTTACCTAATTACAGTTTATAATGTTATAGAACATGATGCATAATTAACTGTATTTAATATATTTTATTTATATTTACACTAAATTAACTTTTTCTCTCCCAACCAACTTTAACTTGGGACCATTTATTTCTTGTGGTACATTTCCTAGCATAACTCTCAAAATGCCAAGTGCAGGCTGCAGCCAAACAAGGGTACATCTCCCTAAGTCATAGCTTTATAAAATCATGCATGATGTACAGAAAATAACAATATATATTTTTTCTTATAATACTAGGTCTTATAGTCATGCAAAGGAGCAGAATGATGGAAGATTGAAATCAAATAAAGGGCCATATTTCTTCACAAGGTGCATAGTTAACCTGTGGAAATTAGGAGTGCAAGATACAAATATGGCCTCTAATTTGTATTTCCTTAAAAGTATGTTATTGAACAAATTAAGGGAGAATGAGACTATCAGTGGCTAGAAATTATGACGACTAAACATTGCCACTAGTTTCAGAAACAAACCACTTGATACCAGTCACTAAAGCATATGAGCAGGAAGATGCTATTGTGTGGGCTTCCCATTGACATTTAGTTGGCCACTCTGGAAAGGAGAATACTGGGCTAGATAAGCCCTTGGCCTGATCCAGGATAGTTGTTATGATCCTGTCACTGCTTCTGGAAACAACCCCATAAATTCAAAGCTGTATTCAGAGAGATAAATGTAATAACTGGCCTGCACAGAACTTTGTAGAGGCACTTCACTTTGTGCATTTGATGAAATACCCCTTCAGTGTTGCTCTGCAAAGCAACTCCCACTTCTAAGTACTGCAGTGGTACCACATTGAAGCAACCACTTTGCTGGCCTTGTACACTCTTCTGTGCAATTCTGTTTTTTTTCCCCCTGGTAAAAAAAGCTGCCCTCTTTGAACCTTTGATTAATGGTATTTAAGGTAGAGTGCCTTGCTTACCCACATTACAACACTACCTTACTTAAGTGATTGCAGTTGAAATGGTTCTGCAATATTTTATTTATTTATAATACATTTTATACTGCTTACTGTAGAAGCATTTTGAAATGGTGCACTATAAGGCAGTGCACACTTTGAAAATGATGTGAAAGGAGTGCTTTGGACCAAGCACTAGGACCTGTCAACTGTTTATTACAGCAGTCCCACCTTTTTTTTTCAGGCTTCAATCTGGTTGAAGGATATTTGATTTCAGCATGTTCTAGATCAGGGCTTTCCAAAGTGCCGCCGCTGGCGACACACCAGCGGCGGCGGCAGTGCGGCGGCGATGCGCGTGCGCACGGCGGCGGCATGGGGGGCGTGCGCACGGCGGCGGCACGGGGGGCGTGCGGCGGCGCGCGCACGGCGGTGGAGCGGGGGGGGCGTGCGGCGGCGCGGGGGGCGGGGGGCGTGCGGCAGCGCAGGGGGGCGTGCGGCGGTGTGCGTGTGCACGGCGGTGGTAGCAGCCTCCGCTAAAACGTGGAAGCACTGATCCCATGCCGCTGCTGCTGCCGCCGTGCACGCGCGCCCCGCCGCTTCTGGGTGGTGTGGTGACACACCACGCTGTGTGTGGCGACACACTTTTGTGTCGTGACACACAGTTTGGAAAGCTCTGTTCTAGCTGTATGCCTGCACAAATTCTTTTCTTGGTGACTCTTACTAAATTTATAATAGATTTGATTGGAAAGTGAAGCTCTTTTCACTTAAAATTAAACTGTTAGTTAATAGTTAGTTAACAGATAAAAAAACTGCATTTTTCACTAGTACTTTTCATTTCTTGTGTTACCAGTTCTTAATGATATCCTGATGCTGCTCTTGATTGCTCCTCAATGAATTATTTGTCCAAAACTATCTAGGAAAATTGTATTTTATGACCTTGGGCCAAGTAGACAAAATATTTTTATAAAACAAAACAAAAAATTAATTAGCAGGGTTTGAAAATTTAGGGAAGTGATGGTGGAGATGGCAGGCTTACACTGTTTACAGAAATGCCATTTTCACAGTCTATTTCTCCTGGAGCTGCAATTAGGTACATGAGGAAGTGTGTTATATTTCTTTCTTTATATAAAGCTCATTACAAATTTGTGTGGGATGCATTAGGAAGACAAGCCTCCCTCTTTCAATACTACTTCCAGAAATGTCAGAGTAGTTACTTTTGGCATGTAAAAGATGGAAAATATTAGTCATGAATTTCAAAATTCTGTTACTTTACCCTACAGCAATAAAGAGCTTTCCTGGAATCCATGTTTCTTGACCTTTCTGTTTCTGTTTCTTGACCTTGGCCTACCTCAAAGGGCTGGCATTAATAATGAAAACTTGTCAGAGTTTCTGTCTGCCCCACCTTATACCAAACAAAATCAAGGCAGGGCTATTTTTTAAAATATGTTTTACTGAGTTTTAAATATACATAGATAAAAGTTTGAAAAGGAAAAAGAAATAGAAATACAAATCAAAGAAAGAAGAGAAAAAGTGTAGTAAAGCAAAAGAAAAAAAGAGAAAGATGAAGCATAGAAATTAGTCAACTTCCGATTTATCTCTGGTCAAAGTAATTTAAAAAAAATATCTTACATGCTAGGTCTATATATAACATTGAAAAACATTTCTTGTCTAATATATCAATTTATATATATATTAATCTTCAAATCCCCATATAAGCTTTGCCCCTCCTGCATTTTGCAAATAGTCCGTTAATGGTTTCCACTCTTTAAGAAAGTAATAATTTGAATTTTCTTTTAATAAACATGTCAATTTATCATTTTCTGCCATGTCCATCACTTTTAACATCCAGTCTTGTATCGTAGGTGTAATCTGATTTTTCCAATTTTGTGCATATACAAGTCTTGCTGCTGTAATCATGTATTGCATAATTCTTGTAATTTTTTTTCCTATTTGTTCTTCTGTTATTCCCAATAGAAATAGTTCTGGTTTAAATGGAATTCGAATTTGGAAAATATTTTGCATCAATGAATGTATCTGAGTCCAAAATTTCTTTGCAATCTCACATGTCCACCACATATGATAAAATGACCCCTCTTTTTTTTTTTTGCATTTCCAACACAAGTTGGAAATATTCCCATACATTTTAGCTAATTTTTGTGAGGTCATATACCATCTATACATCATCTTATAGAAGTTTTCCTTCAGATTATAACACAAAGTAAATTTTAGTCCTTTAATCCACATATCTTCCCATTGTTGCATTTGAATATTATGACCAATATTTTTTGCCCATTTGAAGGCAGGGCTATTTTGAGTTTCTTTCTCATGCTTTACACTTTCTCAGGACTGAGTTGTCTTTTCTCCTCTTAACGGTTCATTGGTCCCTTCCCAATGCCAGATCTACATTCTTTCACAGGGAAGCAGGTCAACAAAGATGTGCTCATGAGGTCATAGTCATTCTCATAACTCTGGCCAGTAAGATCAAGTCTAATCAAGTCTATTTCCCTAAATTCTGGAATTGTCAGAGTTGGTTGTTTCAACAAGTTATGTTTAGATATGTTTTCATTTTAGGGAGTGAAGACTAAGTGTATAAACAGATGCCATTGAGTAGGGTTCGATTCCTGATGACTGTATGGACAAATGAGCATCTTACCTTAAATATTTAATTTATCATTCTAAAATAAAACATTTCATCTAAAATGTTTCAGAAGTGTTTTGGAAGCATTATTCATAGAAGGTTCATTAGGATCTCTCATAAAATCCTGTGTATGACTCAGCATTTGCCCAATAAAATCTTGCTTGGAGCACCTATAGATGATGCTCTTGGGAAAGGAGATGCAAGCATTCTATAGTACTTCTTTGTAGGGCTGTGCAGGGATGCAGAATTGAAGAGGAAAAACTGTGATTTGAAGTGAGTGAGGGTACACATGTTGCATTGGCTAGTACCTCCTTAAAATTGAATAGATCTTTTCCTGTGCTGCAGCAGCCCTATGATTCCAGGAAATAATGCAAATTCTTTAATGAGTTGTTGACAGGTGCTGTGTAAATGCCCTGCATACTCTGAATAATCCTTTCCTCTTTAAATCTAGATTGCTTCTCAGTTCTACTTTTCTTTGCTTTGGGTGTATCAAAGCAGCCGCCAAGACTCTTCTATGATTGCAGTGGGATATAAATTCAATAAATAAAATTTACATCTCCATAAGCATGTCTAGTTAATATTTTATTGGCACATTGGGGAATTCATCACATCCCCAAAGTAAAGTTTTAAGAAAGTAGCAAGAAACAGTATTTCTCAATTCCTTGTGTATCTATGTAAAAGCAGATGTATTTCAATATCTGATATGACATTTCAGAGCTAATGATGTTGGTACTATCTGAACTATTGATGGAATGTACATTTCCAACTTTATAAAGGCTAAGATTATTCTCTGGATATGTGAATTTTGCATTTGATTTTTCCAGAGCCTGCGCCCTGTGAAGTATCAGTAAGAAATTTCTAAGGGGAAATCCTTTCCTGGACCACTCAATGAGAAGCAGACATCCCAGAGGACAGGAGGCCAAACAGCGGAGGTGGGGACTGCAGCTGTTATTTGATCAGAATTTTTGTTTTTGATCAGAATTTTATTTGATCAGAATTTTGTTTGAGAAATATTTATTTTTCAAATGCTTATTTGAGAAATAAGTATTTTAAGATAAAGATAGAAAGAAGACTTCAATCTGTACTTGCCATTCTCCTCCTCCTTGTAGAACTTGATGCCAAGATTTGAAATATTTTATCAGTATTAAACATTTTTTGTCAACTTTAGTTTGTTTTGTGCTGGTTACATTTGCTCCTGTGACCTTTAAAATAATGTGTAAGTCAGAAAAAATAGTAATAGTAGGGACAGAAAATGTAATTGAGGACTGAGGACATCTGATTTCAAATCCTCACTTAGCTTTAAGACTACCTAGGTGTCTTGGCCATTCAGCTTACCATATAATAAGGGAAAGTTATCTTCCCGTCCCACCCGATCTTGCAGAGAGGGCATGCTGCGGACCCCTTCTATGAAAGAATTCCACCTAATGGGGTCCCGGAGGCGAGCCTTCTCTGCAGCAGCACCTGCCCTATGGAACATGCCTTATCTCCCACCAGAGATAAGACAGGACCCCTTGCTCCTGGATTTTAGAAAAAAATTAAAAACCTGGCTCTGTAATCTCGCCTGGGGCAAAAAGGAAAGCAGTCAAGCCTGGGGATGGCTGATCCCTTAGAGCCACTTTAGATATTTAAAATATTTTAATCATAGTCAACGTCACTTTAGAACTATCTGCCTCTTGGATTTTATTGTATTTTTATTGTAATTTATTGTATTTCTATTTTTATCACAGTTTTTATTATATTTTGTTGATATTGTGTTGTGAACCGCCCAGAGTCCCTCCTTGAGGGGGAGATGGGCGGTTATAGAAATTCAACAAACAAACAAACAAACAAACAAATAAATAAAGTTGACTAAATATATGCTACTATATCTAAAGAAGGGTAGCATGTAAATGTGAAATTTGTCCTGTAATTTGTGTGTGTGTGTGCACGTGTGTGTGTTTGTCAGAGAGAAGTCATGATGATTCCTCTGCTGGAACAGTAGTTGAGGGTTTTTTTTTAATCTTCACAAGCTTTCAGAATATTTTCAGAATTTTTCAGATATTTCAGAATATCCTTCATTCCTCTGTTGTCTTTTTCCTTTATATTCTCTCCAAGTAGAGAAGGCATTGCTTTGCATTTTAGGAGTATGCTAGATTCTTGGCTTAGATTCTTGCAACTTTCTGCTGTTTGTCCCCTTTATTTTGAGAGGGAATAAATCCTATCAAAATCCATTCAACATGCTGGGAATTTTCATTCTGCTCTACAAATAGCTGTATAAGGTTTGTATTAATTATTACACTCTTTAGAAAGTAATACTTAGTCCAAACAAGTTTAAATAAGTGTATATGGGTACTGTACTCCTTTTTAAAGGTCAAATAACAGGCATGGTAAACAATCTGTGATAGTGATGGAATCACGGTTTCCAACAACTTGAATAAATATTGCTTATTCTAATTCATAGGCTTCCTGAGGTGAGGATGTATCCTGAAATAACCTGGGATACTGCAGTTCTTCAGCACAAAACACTTTAAAGTGTTTCCCAGGACCTTTAGTAAGATGGTGAGAGAGTTTTCCATAGCTTTTTTTTGATGAATGGAGGCAATGGAGCATTCTGAAGAGATTTTGGATGTTACTTTCTATACTTTGGCTACAGCAGACTTCAACTGACAGAGTTTTAGCATAGTGTTGAACACCTTAGACTCCATATTTCAAGTTTTTTATCCTAAAGATACAGTGGGAAAAATGTTCTACCCTTCTTAATTGTTCTGAGTTTATAATTAAGTGATTTATGCGGCACTTGAATTTGAATTACAGTGTGACTTGACAGAGAGCTACTAATTATATAAAACAGGGTTATAACCTGTATTTGTTAAGCTGTCCTCCATGTAGGGGGCATCAGCTGATCGCTGTACTGAAAATAATTCTCTCCAGAGGTTTTTTATCTCAACTTTTTTCTTGCCTGTTCTATTCAATTGCCTGTTTTAAGCTAATTATTTCTATTATATATGGTTTTCCAATTTAGTTCCTAAAGAGGCAACTGCTACTGATAATCAACAATTGTGTTAGCTTTCTCACTAGGCTACCAGAAAATCAAACAATTATAGTAATTCTTTAGTGTTTTGTCTGTGTTTGGCTTCCTGTAATACATAGCTGATGCCAGGTAGATAAATACTTCTGAGATCACATTAATACAGACAGGCATATCAACAAAAGAAGTTGCAATAAAAATAGAAAACCAAAATTATACTGAAATTTCCCTGATTGTGTCCTAAGGCAGGAATGGAAAACTCAAATGGGGCTGCATTTTCTAGCTGGCAGATGACAGGGGCCATATCTATAATTGGTCACCTAAAAGTTAATTTTATCTCAACTAAATGAATATCAGTTTTCTAATGTCCATCTTCCATTACCTCTATTCTCTGAAAGTATTTATTGGATTAAATATATATCTATATATCTCAGGTATGGAAATTTAGGATTGGTGTGTCTGAGAGAAAGGTTTTAAAAGACTCATTATCCAAATTCTCTTCCCAATGTTTGCCTGCTTTTCTTCCTGAATGCAAGAAATATTGTTCAATCTGCAAGCTTAGCTTTTGAAATGACAGATGGTTGCTGGGGTGCTTGAACTGCTAAGCTGGGCGGATAAGTATCCACATCCAATCTTTGATATGGCTAGCTGGGATTATTACAAGAATGCACCAAGTGTATGGAGAATCAAAAAATTGAGGAGGATACGCTATATCATGCATTAGCAGCCCACTGGCAACTTAGCATTTTTACACTATCAAGTATATTGGAATTTCTGGTCCTGAATTGTTGGAGGCCAGAAAGGTTGCTGGCAACTTTGCTGGAGATTTCAAAGGGTGTGTTAGACTCAAGGACTTAAACTGATATTCCTATATATCCTAAAGGGATAATGTTGATAACTTGCCAGATGTTTTTGAGCTAAGAAAAAGGGCATGCTTCTTCATGTATTAGGTCAATGGATAAAAACAGTATAATGACTTCTTTTTTTAAACATGCTTAAGTTCTTGAACAGCTTGAAGATGCTCATACCAAATTGCTTCTAAGATTTGGTTGGCCCAAGCCAGTCCTGATGTGTATGTTTGTGTGTGCGAGTATGTGAAAGAGAGAGAGAGAAAGAGAGTTTAGTAAACACTTTGGCCTAGTACATATATAGTGCTAAGTCAGGATTTTTACCTATTTTGTTGAACAAGGTATGATGGCCTAATTTGCATATAGAATATGAAAAATCAGTTTACACATCAGGCTAAACCAAAAACAATCAAATCACATTATTGCTTAATATTAGATATGAACCATGTGGACCTCCAGTCAGTGCATAAAGAACAGAGCCAATAAAGGGATTTTTAAAAAAATAACCTTAAAAAACAACTTCCTTTCTTTTCTTGGTGTCAGTTTACTACTTGCCCTTTTTATCAATGGGAAGCAGAATTGAATGCAGCTACTTTGGCTTTACAAGTATTTTTATGTTGGGAACAAATATGTATCTTATTCTGACTTTCAAATGAACTAAAACAGTTACCAAAGTCATTTTAAGAAGCAACAAACTACAAGCATTAAACTCAGTTCAAGCAATAGGAAAGAAAAATGCTATAACCTCAGGAAAACAATTATTAATAGAAAAGGTAGTCACAATAATTAAAAATGTGAGGATAATGCTATTAGAGAAGCAGAAAAGTAGTAAAAAGAGAAATTGGCTAGTTCCAAAGGGTCTTTTTTCTTTTTAATCTTTCCATAAGCAGCATTTGGCTGATCCTGCTTGGGCTCAGAAGCTGAACTGTTCAAGCTTGGCTAATATTTGAATGGGAAACTATCAAGGAGTCATTGATAGTTGGGTGGTGTACAAATTTAATACCTACCTACCTACCTGGAATATAAATCTAAATTGGGAAGTAAAAAAGTATCCTGGAAGAAGATAGTGGCACAGATGTGCCAGTGTAGACACCTGAAATCAAGCTGGACTCCAGGGCATTTTTACCTCTCTCTAATTTTTTTTTAAAGATTTACTTTGGTTTAGCCTTAGAACATATTCAGCATTAAGATCAACTGGGCTTCCTTGGAGAAGATTCAGAAGCACTGATGTTCCTACTGGAAAATACATGATCATAGTGCCTTTACCATTACACATTACCATATGTAAATGTGATCTTACAGAGTTGGATTTCAGATGCTTGATAGAGTGATTACTGTATTATCTGCAGGAGAAAATTATACCATGTTGATAAGAGTTTAAAGTAGGAACCAGCACTTGGATTAATTGAGTAGGCAGCTAGTGTAGAATAAAACAATACTGGCATAAAATGTTGTATAAACCAGTCTCTGCCAGAATACTGATGGCAGTGCTTTGTATAAGGATGACTCAGTCTTCCCCTTCTCAGTTTTACATTTCCAGTTCTCAGCTGCAAAATAGCTTGTTGGTGGTTTGCTATCTTTTGGAGTATAGACTTTAGTGGAACTCTATGTCACTCCAATAAATTGCTTGCTGCTATTCTATCTTTTTCTCTGAAACTTATATTACAGAAAAAAATGATGGCTGCTAGCTTATTGGTGATGGAAAATTCAATACATGCTTTCACTATGAGTGGGAGTATTTTAGTCCCTGAATCACCATTTCCCAAACTCTGATCATTATTACCTGTAGAATTCTGCACTGGTTGAAATGTCCAAAAGTTGATTAAGGACGGTCCTGTGCAACATATTACAGTAGTCTGGAAATTTTAAAAATCTGTAGCTTAGGCATACACTGTATTTTAACTTGTCTGATAAGCAAAATAAGATAACTACTTAATACAAGTCTGCCTCATAAACAATAACTATTTTGGAGTTCATTGGTTCACAAAGCTGTGCAAAACAAAACAAATTAAAACAAAGCAAATTATGGTTGCTACACAAATTATCATGCAACTTTGGGGAGCTTGTGTGGGAAGCTGAGCAGTTGGAGAACTGGTTCTCTTCTCCATTATTAATTACTAGCATCTTTTTCATCCCTTCTTCCCATCCTGTGCAGAAGATACTACACAATTAAATTTTAAAAGAAACTTAAATGGAGCACAGGCCTACACCTCTCTATGGAAAATAATTACCAGTCTGATTTAACTGTTCACTAGTTTCTTTAACAATTCAGAAAGCATGTTTACAGTGAAGAGTTTTAACTTCTTTCAGTTACTTTCTTTCAAAAGGTAATATACCCAGTTACTGTGATTTTTTAATAAAAAATTAATGTATTAATTTTAAGCCATCCATGCCAAACAATATGAAAACATTTGGTTGAGCTGGTAAATTCCGCCCACCCAGCGGATCGAAAGCATATGCGAGTAGATAAATGGGTACCACTTCGTGGGTCAATTTGCCGGCGTCCAGCGGAGGGTCGTCCTCGTTCCGAAGAAGACCTAGGGAATCCCGATGATGACGGCGGAGGACGACGGATCCGGAAAGAACAGCTTCCTGGACGTCAGCAGCCGGCGCGGAAGCGAGGCATGCTGGGGCTTGTAGTCCAGTGCCTGCAGCCGAAGAGCCGGTTCCCTGTCCTCCTCCCTATCGCGCGGTAAATTTATATGATGATATATGATGTATAATTGGAAAATGTACTGATGTTGTAAGCCGCCTAGAGTCCTCCAGTAGGGAGGGGATAGGCGGGGTATAAATAGGATAAAATAAAATAAATAAATAATAAATCCTTGTTTTCTGGATCAGTGATCACCATCCCAACCCAAGAACTGGTTGTGGGAGCAGGAGCAGTGTGCACTTCTGCCATTGCAATCAGAGTTTCCCTATTACTTTTGATGGATTAGCTATCCCCACTGAAATAATGGGGATTCCCACATGCTGAAAGAGGCTGCACATATGTTAGAGGCTACTTAGATTTCAAACAGCGTTTTTAATTTTTGAAGCCAACAATTCTTGCAAAATTTTCCAGCATCTATCCATTGCTGACAAAGCATTTTGTGATACATCCTTCCACACACTGTAATTAGCAACGATCAGAAAAGGGTAACTATAATTTTTCTGTTGCATATGCAGTTCACTTGTTTTTTAAAAACACCAAATGTTTATAACATTCTTGAATGCAGTTACGTATGTAGTAGAAGAAGAAATAGATGAGACACTACGTTGCCTTATTGTAAGGAATGTTTTGGAGTGAACCTGTTGCAGTCCTACTGCTCTTTAGATTTATTACCTGTTTAACACATGTGAGTTTTGAGAGTGGAAAATGTAGCACTGCAAGCTTGATTTTGTTCGAGGTTATATTAATAACCACCCAAACTCCCCCTAGGGTGGTGCTTCCCAAAGTGCCGCCATTGGTGACACACCAACGGCGGCAGTGGTGGCAGGGCAGGGGCGGGGGCGTGCACGGCGATGGTGCGGGGGGGGCGCGCGGGGGTGGGGGTGTGCATGGTGGCGGCGGCCTCCGCTAAAACGCAGAAATGCTGATGGCGCGCCGCCGCCGCCATGCATGCCCCCACTGCCGCTTCCGGGTTGTGGGGCGACACACCAGACTGTGTGTTGCGACACACTAAAGTGTGTCCAGTTTGGAAAGCTGTGCCCTAGGGGGAGATGGAGCGGTGAATATAAATCGAATTATAAATAAATAAATACATAAATAAATAATATACGATAATCAGTAATTAAAAAAACACTGTAGAGTGAAAAATAATGTGATATAATGATTAAGATACTTGATTGGGACCAGGAGATCCAGGTTCAAGTTCCCACTCAATCATAGAGCTTGCTGGATAACTTTGGGAAAGCCTCTCTTGCATATCACATTCTGATATCTGGAACTCTTCTGAATATGTTTTCTTCCCCTGTTTGGCTGCCTCACGAAAATGGCATTTTGTTTTAAATCTTGGCAATCTGAAGTACTCTGTGGCTCTTCTTGAATCCAGCTGTGTGTGGTATCTGGCAAGCCTTGAGCTAAGTGTTGTTTAAAGAATAAATCTCTGGTTAATTCTGCAATATCATGTATATCATTAAGATAGCTGTGGCTCTTGCATTGTGCTGGCCTTGTTGTTACCACTCAGTTCCTGAGTTGCTGGCTTTCAGTTTTCCTGTCCCCGAGCACTGAAAATCCTGCATGGTATAAGCCAGTACCTTGTCCACTATTTTTAATTTTGTGTTGCTGTCTCACAGCATGGTTGCTTCTGCTCCTTTGTGCATGAGGACAGATGAAGAGGTTTTAAAGAGGGCAGTTGCTTGAGCCAGCCAGGTTTATTGCAAGCTGTGCTCGATCCTGAGGTGAGTTTGCCACCTTCTTAATGCTACTGCCGATTGCTACACATTTCGCCTGTTATGATCTGCATTAACTCTTTCGTGTTTCCCCTCCCCTTTTGTGTGTTTTTTTCTCTTCTTTCTAGATAAATGGCTCATTTAAATTGGGAGCTGCTACTAAACTATTCTCTGGCTGGCAAATGCAGTGCCTAGCAGCTGCTATCAAAGACGAACCAAACATGAGCGGAGGAGGGGAACAGGTTGACATTTTGCCGGCTAACTATGTGGTGAAGGACCGTTGGAAAGTGGTGAGTGTATTCCTGTCTCTCTGTCCTGCCAATCCCATCTAAGGATTTTTCCAATTACTTGAGATGTGCTCTGAATTAACTGCTGCCCTGGTAGAGACATTGTCTTCAACACAAGGTGAGCAAACCTAAAGGCCCATGGCTGCCTGTGTTCCCTGAAATTGTCTTTGCAGCCCATGAAGTCTCCATCTCACCAGAACTGTCAAAATTCAGTAGCATGGCTTGCCACTGTTTTAAAGCAGGAAACTCATAAAAGCTATGGTATGTCTTAATAGAGGCTTAATATAATTAAAATAAACAACCAAAGAACTCCTTGTGGAACTTGTGGGGGCGGGGCAGAAAATCCTAGCCCTATTCAATGTAACGTGGCCTGCTCACTTTGTATAACCATTTTGTTCACCAGGGTTAGTGTCCTCCCAAACAATGTTATATGAATTTTTCACTCCTGCGCAAGAAGCATGTAGATGATGTGGGTGTCTGGTTTCAGTGATGTTTTTAATAAGACTTTATGAGAACAAATTGTAAGCTGATGTCCTCATTGGAATATGTTCTGGATGAAGCCCTTTTGAATGATGAGCTTTAGTAGGTGCAGAATAGGTAAGTTTCTTAACCCTTCCAGCCTAAAAGTGGAGATACACAGCAAGGACTGGGAGATCATCTGGCATGCAGTGACTTATTTTCTGCTGTCTTATGGCAGATTTCAAGATGCTGTTTTATACTTACAAAGTTCTTCGTTGTATGGATACATGTTTTCTATTTTGCACCATTATACTCTCACACGTGAATAGTATGTACTCAGGGCTGGCTTTAGGCTAAGGCCGAGTAGGCAGTAGCCTAGGGCGCCAAAGCTTAGGGGGTGCCAATGCCACCCCTCTTTGTGAATCATTCTAAAAATGCAAATCACATCAGCGGGAGTTGGTGCCATCAGTCAGCGTGGCCTAGGAACACCATGTGCCCTTGAGTTGGCACTACGTATAGTATACTTCATAGTGCCACTATTGAAAAATGGGAACAGTGGGCTTGTGCAGTAATTACTTCCAGGTTGCTCTCTCTTATCTGGGCATTCTTTGTGATTTTTGATCATTATCTATTTATAGCTGTCTTTGTAAAACATAGCTGCAGCCTTATAATTACATTATATCAAATTACTTTAAAACATTGTTTTACTTATTTTATTTTACAAGAGGGACCAGCGACAAAATGTTGCACTGTTGAATTCTCCTGTTCAGGATTCTATTCCAGCATACTCCATAATCCCCCCTCCACTTCTACTTCTGGCTTTCCCCACAGGGATAGGTCAGCATTCCATTCCATGTCCATTGAGTAAGTTCCATCCGCTGGGTCTCCTTTCAAGTTTCTGGCCCTTTAAGATAATGGGATTAAAGAATCAAAGTTGGAAAGGCTCACTTTAGGTCATTGAATCCAGCCCACTGCTCAGTGCAGGAATCCAGATTAAAATGTCCTATCCAGGAGAATATTTGTTGTTAGATAGCATGTTACATTTTTGCAATCCAGAATTCCCCAGAGCCTGTGGATACCTGTTTCTTGTCTGCAAATCATCCCATTTTGAATACATAAATTTCCATACTTGGAGAATATGTTAACTGTTTCTATGTGGGGAACTTCTTGTCTTCCAGAAGTTGGTAAAGAACAATTCCCACCATCTCTCAAAACTGGTTATGCTAGATGGGATTGCTAACAGGTGTAATTCAGTAATATCTGCAGGGCCACTGGCCCTGATACACAAGAATTACATAGTACTTGGCAAATTAGGGAAAGTAATGACTACTTTATTGTCCCTAATTTGCCAATTATACAATTATCTAAGTTAATATTTCCTTACAAGTGGAGACTCCTATACATAGGGGTCTTCATAATGTTGCTATGGCATGGGTATATATGTCCAGTGGTTTGTGTTTTTGCTGAGCCTCAATGCAGTTTTAGTTGGTTTTGGTTTTAATGTGATTCTCTGTTTTTGTTTGTTCGCTGCCCAGAGTTTCTTGGATAGATGAGCAGCCATATAAATTGGCTTAATAAATAAAATTACTCTTTCAAGCAAGCAAAAGTGAAACTTAATATCCACTCATAGTACATTTCACAAATTCTAATTCTTGTAGAAGAGCTAATGGTGTAATAGATGATACAAATGGCTGCTTTAGTGGCCCAAATGTAAGTCTGTTGCCTCAACTCTATATATTATTCCTGATCCTTTTCTGTATAACAACTAGTACAGCAGGCCTGTGCTCTCTCTGCTAGTGCCATTTATATATAAATCTCAATTTTGAGATGCAGATATTTGAGACATTTTCCAGATTCATCTGCAGCAATGTAATTGTATCTAGATTTGCTTTGCTTCCATTCCATGCTATTTGTGTGGCCTCAGAACATTGAGGAGGTCAACTGCTAATGTGATTTTCATGCTTGCTATGAAGGGCTTGGCAGGGAGTCAGTAAGACCAGCTTTTGTTGTATTCATTTATCTAATGGCATATTGAATTAAACACAGTATTTTTGCAGGGAAAGATTGATGTGCTAAATATAGTATCTTTGCTATTACAAATTGTGTGCTCAGAAGATGTTAGTTTTTCAAAATAATTTAATGAAGATGCAGTTCCTTACCAATCTGTGTTATGCACACACATTTTAATCTTCCTTTATGACCTCTTTATCCTTCTCTTGCATTGATTGTCTCAGGAGTCTTATCTCACTAAAAGAACTCTTTCTACAGCAGGGGTACCCAACCTTTTTGGCACCGGTCGTGGAAGACAATTTTTCCACGGATGGGTGGGGTGGGGTTTGCAGGCGGGAGCCAATCGCACGGATCGGGGGGTGGGGCTTGCAGGCGGGAGCCAATTGTGTGGACCGGGGGCGGGGTTTGCAGGCAGGAGCAAATTGCGCGGACGGGGGCAGGGTTTGCAGGCAGGAGCCAATCGCACGGACCACCACCGCTTGTGCTGTTTGATTGTTCCTCTGGTGCTAATCCTGGTGTTAATCTTTGCATATCTTGCTGGCAAGGAGGTGTTCTGGTCTTTTGTCTTTTCTATTGTCTCTTATGAATGGTATGTAAATGTTGTTTACCTCTATGTGTTTGTTGATGGCTGCTTTGAGTCCCAAGCTTCCAGGAATTCTCTAGTGTTTTTGGATTTGGCTTGGTTTAAGATGCTCACAGTTTCCCAGTTGAAAGTATGGTTGAGTCTGTCCATGTGTTGTGAGATTAAGGAGTTTTCATCGTGTCTTCTGACTGCTAGTTGGTGTTCATGGATGTGCTCCACTAGTCTTCTGCCCATCTGTCCTACATAGTGGCTGCTACAGTCCTTACACCAGAGCTTTCCAAACTGTGTGTCGCGACACAAAAGTGTGTCGCCACACACAGTCTGGTGTGTTGCCACACAACCCGGAAGCGCTGATCATCATCAGCGCTTCCGGGTTTTCCCGCGGCGACACACCAACGGTGGCGTGCAAAAACTGAAAGCGGCAGCAGCGCTTCTGGGTTTTTGCGTGCTGCCGCAACGTTGGTGTGTCGCCGCGGGAAAACTTTGGAAAGCCCTGCCTTACACTGTATGATATAATTAATTCCATGATTTAAATTAACTTTTAATTTTATGGATTGACAAATCACAAATTAGAACATACAATTGGGAATTAAAATTGCAAGATATTTTATGTGGTTGTGACAAAACATTAAGTAATATCCCGTTCTGTAGCTTGTGGGCAGTGTTGATGAACAGTGCCCCAGTCTTTGTTTAGGTCTATTTTTAATCTTTTTAATCCCACTACCTCCACATACTTTCTCAATAACCAAGGGGAAATTCTTGTTTGGCTTAGGGAGCATGCAAGGAATGTCACAAAGATACTCTACCTTTGGGTGGGGGGTATTATTACTGCCTATATTTTAATTTTCGGTGTTAACTTTTCTGCAACAGTAATCCATGAGCTTTTGGAAACTTGAAGCTGGAATTCCATAATATTACCACACATTCACTATTGTCATCCATTGTGAACACCCCACTTGCCTATTTCTATAAACCTGAAGATCTTGAAGGAAAAGGGACATGGGAAAGATCCCTTATACAACCTTCCTGTTCTCCCAGTGATTAATGGACCAGAGGGAAGAAAGATTCAGGCTCACAGAAACTGACAAGTGGAATACTCACATTGGATGTGCTGGTCAAATGAAGATTTCTTGCTCTCCACCCTTCCCCAGATTTGATCATCTTGACAGTCCTCAGAAATGGGTAAATTTAGGTTATAATATAATAACTGCTAAGATCACCAGAGAACTTCAGGGGTGTGTATAAACCAGAGCTTTCCAAACTGTGTGTCGCGACACAAAAGTGTGTCGCCACACACAGCGTGGTGTGTCGCCACACCACCCGGAAGTGGCGGCGCACACGTGCACGGCGGCTGCCATGCACGCGCGCACTGCCGCACGCCCCCCACGCCGCCGCACGCCCCCCCGCGCCGTCGCCATGCACACGCACCGCCGCACGCCCCTGCGCCGTCGCCGTGCGCACACGTGCCGCCGCTGCCGCTGGTGTGTCGCCAGCGGCAGCACTTTGGAAAGCCCTGGTATAAACTTTAAATCTAGGAAATCTAGGTTCAAATTCATACTCACTCCTGAAATTCTCTGATACTTCTCTTGCTAAGTCTTCCATTAGGTCCAGAAACCAAGTTTTTCTTACAACATTTATGGTCCCCTAGGAGCTCTCTGGCTATAAATATTAATGCATTTAGTTGGGAGTAAAAGCATGTACTGAGCATATTAGCATATTAGTTTAGGCACTATGGCATGTGATTTCCCCCAACAATAGTTTCCTTCCACTGTTTAGTTTGCTATCATATTTCGTGTTTCCTGGAAGCCATCATATGAACTGCATAAGCATTTGGTAAGATGGAGCTGCAGAGACCAGCAGGGACAGAATCTTCTTATTCGTTGTCAGAAACATTTCAACATGTTGCTTGATTTCCAGAACTGGAATTCTAGAGCTGTGACCCCAAGCACAAATGTGCCATTTTTATCATGATGGTCTGTGGCTGATATTTCCCCTTTTAATACTTACATAGTTTCCATAGTAAAACAGTAACATTCTTTTTTACATCAGTTAATGCAACTGTCAAACCTTTTCTGAAATACTGCAGGCTGTCAGTATTTTGACAAGTGGAGCTGTTAGTTCTTCTCATTTAACAAGATGACAGTTCAATTTCTAGTCACTTTCTAAGCATTTGATGCTCACATTGCTGACAGTAGAGACTTTAAGAAAACTGGTTGGGGAATATATTTTTTTAGCAATAGAACAATTTTTGCTACTATACTGAAAGTACTTTCTCAGCAACCATCAGTAAATAATTTTTTCTATCTGTACAAGTCTCTCAACTGGTTTTACATCTATGGTTATCTTCCCCTGCTCTATTCCCAAACAAGCAGTTTCTAATCACGAACTCAACATTGTTTCATTTTATAGTATAAGGAAACCTAAACATTTTAGCTGAGTTTCTGATTTTGGCACTCACATACTTCATCAGTGTACTCTAGTTATTCCTACCATATTTCCTACAGGAACGAAAGGTGTAACCAATCTGTCTATTTTACGTCACAGTGATCAGTCCTAGATTGGTAATAGTTACTGCATGATGCTTTATTGGATGCCTCTGTGTTGCATTTATGGGTTGTACTTTCATTAAGCACATACTCCTAATACTTAGAAGTAAAACAGGAATCAGATCAGGTCTTCTTTCCTTTTTGATGTGTGGCACCTACTGCTTGCTACAAAGAATGGACCTGTGTAAAGGAACTTATTTTAACAGGCAACATTTTCTGTACTTGTATGTATAGATAGATATAAACTGTACTTACATGTTTGTTAAATATCCCAGTCTGGGCAGATGAAAAATAAACTCTGTAATAATTAAAAAACAAACAGTGCAGTGAGGTTCCTCTGATTTATTTTGAGATTAATTTAAAGTTACGAAAGCATTAGCATGCTTTGGCCAGCTAATATCCCATTCCAAAGCTGTTCTATACCATATATTTTAACTTTGCAATGTACTGTGCATTGATATTTGTACTATAAGTTCTTCTGTTGTTCACCTCATTGTTTTCTCTCCACAATGCATTTATGGTTACATTTCCTAAATCTCCACCCACTCAATATTTTGAAGTGTTTAATTTATCTCTTTCATGAATTGTTGTGCGTGAATCTATTTTAAGACAGCAGTCCATTCTTAAATTTTAAAATGAAATATGCAAGATAACTAAACTGTGATTGCTAAGATTGTACAAAACATCTTCAGCTTGTGTAAAATGGCAACTTTTCATTTTCCACATACTGGGTCTAATCCTGGATTAATTTCTGTGCAGAATTGTTTACAGTGAACTTTTGTTTAGTTGTCCATTTACCTTTGTATGGAGTCCAGCGTCTGTTAATTTCCCAAGAATCTTTGGCCATGGTTTCATCTCTACCACCCATTATAGCATATCATTTTTTTCAACACAGACATTGTTTAATATGCACAGCATTAAAATGAAGTAATTTCTGCATCCAATTCCATTTGAAAGTAGAGGTTTTGTAGTTTATAATCTCTTCCTTTTATTATAACAAACCTGAAGTAGTTTATTTTGTTGTTCCTAGTATCCTTGACCAATATCAACTCTTTCTGGGCTTTTAGTTTTTCTGACATCATCACTACAACTTCACATTCTCTGCATATTTGATCACCTGCCTTTCCACTGCCTCTCTAAGTATTTTTGGCATTCAGATTTTCACGAAATTCATAGGCACATTGACTTATTCTAATGTCCTAAATCTTTTTCTCACTGGAATTGTTGGCAGTTTTGCTTTTTTAGGAATTCTAACTCATCTTGAACCCCTTTAAAGTCATTGAACTATTTAAGATCTGCTTTTTTTAAAAAAGCCATATGTTTGACTGCAGTCAGCTTTAGTGATTCTTGAAATCAAGAATCCTAGTATTCTATGTATAGAATGATATTTCTATTTTTAATAAGTTTTCCCTTTTAGTCATTATCACTTCAAAGAAGCTGATCCTTTTCTGCCTTCCTCCATTCCTTGAAGGAGAAAGTTGGCAGCAAAACAAGTGAAGAATTTCCTGAAAGAGCCATGCTTGGCAGAGTTTGTTTCCCAAGAGATGTTAGGCTAAATAAAGTCCCACATCACTACTATTTCACATCCTTTGGAAGAACTGCAATTTGCTTTTAGAAAGCAATGTCTATAACATTTCTTCTTGGTTGGGTAAGCAGTAATAGACATCATCAATAGTATTCCGTTTATTTGTTTTTCCACTTTATTTTAGTACAGGGTTTATATACAGGGTTATTTTAGTGCAGGGTTTTATATACTGCCCATTTCCACAGCAATTATAAATATAAATTATATATATAAAATATATATAAAAAGAGGCATAAACAGTATCAACTACCTATCTAATAGGTAGCCCACACATTATTAGGCCTCTAATACTCAGCAGAACAATCTGGTTTTAAGCAATTTGTAAAAGGTAAGGTACAACCTCAAAAACAAAAAACAAAAAAAAAAGGTAAGGGTACAACCTCAAAAACGACAGAATGCTTTCAGTTCGAATCCAAGGCAAACCATTCAACATCACAGTGATCCAAGTCTATGCCCCAACCACTGATGCCGAAGAAGCTGAAGTTGACCGGTTCTATGAAGACCTACAACACCTTCTAGAACTAACAGCAAAAAAAGATGTCCTTTTCATCATAGGAGACTGGAATGCTAAAGTAGGAAGTAAAAAAATAACCGGAATAACAGGCAAGTTCGGCCTCGGAGTACAAAATGAAGCAGGGCAAAGGCTAATAGAGTTTTGTCAAGAGAACACGCTGGTCATAGCAAACACTCTTTTCCAACAACACAAGAGACGACTCTACACATGGACATCACCAGATGGTCAATACCGAAATCAGATTGATTATATACTTTGCAGCCAAAGATGGAGAAGCTCTATACAATCAGCAAAAACAAGACCTGGAGCTGACTGTGGCTCAGATCATGAGCTTCTTATCGCAAAATTTAGGCTTAAATTGAAGAACGTAGAGAAAACCACTAGACCACTCAGGTATGACCTAAATCATATCCCTTATGAATATATTTAATAGATTTAAAGGAATAGATTTAAAGGATTAGATCTGGTAGACAGAGTGCCTGAAGAACTATGGATGGAGGTTCGTAACATTGTATAGGAGGCAGCAACTAAAACCATCCCAAAGAAAAAGAAATGCAAGAAAGCAAAGTGGCTGACTGATGAGGCTTTACAAATAGCTGAGGAAAGAAGGGAAGCAAAAGGCAAGGGAGAAAGGGAAAGATATAAACAACTGAATGCAGAATTCCAGAGAATAGCAAGGAGAGATAAGAAGGCCTTCTTAAATGAACAATGCAAAGAAATCGAGGAAAACAATAGAATGGGGAAGACTAGAGATCTCTTCAAGAAAATCGGAGATATCAAGGGAACGTTTTGTGCAAAGATGGGCATGATAAAGGACAAAAAAGGCAGGGACCTAACAGAAGCAGAAGAGATTAAGAAGAGGTGGCAAGAATACATAGAAGAACTATACAAGAAAGATCTTAATATCCCTGATAAATACGATGGTGTGGTCACTGACCTTGAGCCGGACATCCTAGAGAGTGAAGTCAAGTGGGCCTTAGGAAGCATTACTAACAACAAAGCTAGCGGAGAAGACAGTATCCCAGCTGAGCTATTTAAAATCCTAAAAGATGATGCTGTTAAAGTGCTGCACTCAATATGCCAACAAATTTGGAAAACTCAACAGTGGCCACAGGATTGGAAAAGGTCAGTTTACGTTCCAATTCCAAAGAAAGGCAATGCCAAAGAATGTTCAAACTACCGTACAATTGCGCTCATTTCACATGCTAGCAAGGTTATGCTCAAAATCCTACACGCTAGGCTTCAGCAGTATGTGAACCGAGAACTACCAGAAGTGCAAGCTGGGTTTCGAAGAGGCAGAGGAACTAGAGATCAGATTGCCAACATTCGCTAGATCATGGAAAAAGCAAGAGAGTTCCAGAAAAACATCTACTTCTGCTTCATTGACTACGCTAAAGCCTTTGATTGTGTGGATCACAACAAACTGTGGCAAAGTCTTAAAGAGATGGGAGTACCAGACCACCTTACCTGTCTCCTGAGAAACCTGTATGCGGGTCAAGAAGCAACAGTTAGAACCGGACATGGAACAACCGACTTGTTCAAAATTGGGAAAGGAGTACGACAAGGCTGTATATTATCACCCTGCTTATTTAACTTATATGCAGAGTACATCATGAGAAATGCCGGGCTGGATGAATCACAAGCCGGAGTTAAGATTGCCGGGAGAAATATCAACAACCTCAGATATGCAGACGATACCACCCTAATGGCAGAAAGTGAAGAGGAACTAAAGAGCCTCTTGACGAGGGTGAAAGAGGAGAGTGCAAAAGCTGGCTTGAAACTCAACATTAAAAAAACCCAGATCATGGCATCTGGTCCCATCATTTCCTGGCAAATAGAAGGGGAAGAAATGGAAGCAGTGACAGATTTCATTTTCTTGGGCTCCAAGATCACCGCAAACGGTGACTGCAGCCATGAAATTAAAAGACGCTTGCTCCTTGGGAGGAAAGCTATGGCAAACCTAGACAGCATATTAAAAAGCAGAGACATCACCTTGCCGACAAAGATCCGTATAGTTAAAGCTATGGTTTTCCCAGTAGTAATGTATGGCTGTGAGAGTTGGACCATAAGGAAGGCTGAGCGCCGAAGAATTGATGCTTTCAAACTGTGGTGCTGGAGAAGACTCTTGAGAGTCCCTTGGACTGCAAGGAGGTCAAACTAGTCAATCCTAAAGGAAATCAACCCTGACTGCTCATTGGAAGGACAGATGCTGAAGCTGAAGCTCAAATACTTTGGCCACCTAATGCGAAGAGAGGACTCACTGGAAAAGACCCTGATGCTGGGAAAGACTGAAGGCAAAAGGAGAAGGGGATGGCAGAGGATGAGATGGTTAGATAGCATCACCAATGTAATGAACATGAATTTGAGTAAACTCCGAGAGACAGTGGAGGACAGGAAGGCCTGGCGTGCTATGGTCCATGAGGTCACGAAGAGTCGGACACGACTAAACGACTGAACAACAAATACTCAGCAGAACAATCTGGTTTTAAGCAATTTGTAAAAGGTAAGGAGGTTTGGGATGTTTCGCATCTCAGGAGGCAAGATATTCCATAGCATGGGGCAGCTACAGAGAAGCCAGATCATTGGCCCCCCACCCTATTGTATTTATGTGGGGTAGAGACCCTTAGTAATACACCTTGCAGAAACATATGGTTCAGGCCAGATCTTCACATGAATAGGCACACTATTCTCATTTAGATTTGTCCTTATTAAACTAGTATTGTCATGAATTCAAGGTACATTACAGATACTCTGTCAGGTACATGCCCTATGAAAAAATCCTAGGTACAAGATGAAATGAGGTAAAAGGAAGTACTGGTAATGAGCCAAGAGGCAATCCCAGGGATGAAAACTGGAAGAATTACCTAAAAATTATGAATGAAAGCATGCTGGTCATCCTCTTCTTCTCTTTCCTTCCATCTTTCCCTGCATTAGAGCCTTTTGATGATACTTCATCCCAAAGTATGGATGATTTCTCTCAGTGGCTTCATATAAATATTAAAAGCATGGGGGTGAGATCTCAACCTGGTGCTGCCTAGACTGGAAGAGCCAAGGGTTTGATTGCTCTTCTCCCATGCGCACCAACAGGTACAGTCCATCCAAGTGCTTTGAAATGGCTGTGAGGCAGAAGTAGTTCATATTTCTTTTAGAGATTCCAGTAACCAGTGTAGGATGGGCAACAAAATGTAAATCACTTTTACCTGACAATAACAACTTGAGCTCCGCACTGTATCCCAAATTGATCCAAATAACTCAGAGAGCACCAGTAACACTACAGTTCAACCCTGAGCTACAGATATTCTCTTCTATTGATCCAAATAGAGTAAAAGTGTTACCCATCTCGTTGGTGAGATGTGGCAGGATATTTTATTTATGTGTCACATTTTTAGGCCATAACCCTATTCCAAAAATTCTAGGCTTCTGGGCAGTTTAGCAAAATTAAAACACAATAATAATCTCAATCTCTCTCTCTCTCTCTCTCTCTCTCTCTCTCTCTCTCTCTCTCTCTCTCTCTCTCTCTCTCCCCCCCCCCCCTACAGTACATGCACCACTAGAAGGGGACCCATCCAAATCACTTAGCCCCAGGCATAGGGAAACAACTACATTTTTAAAGATTGCCTGAAGGCAAGCAAGGCAAGGACCATGTAGATCTCCATTGGGGAAATGCTGTTCTAAAGGGCAGGTGCAGTAGTAGAGAAGACCCGCCTCCTACGTCCCACTAGATGGCATTATTTAATTCATGGGATCAGGAGCAAGCCATCCCTTTTGGAGCAAATAGGACAGGAGATACTACAGAAGACAGTTTCTCAAATAGCTAAGCCCTATGCCATCACCTCTAAAGTTATATCACTTTATGGATGATAACCAGCACTCTGAATTGCACCTGGAAGCCAATTGGCAACAGTTCAGCTCATGTAGCAGGGTGTTACATGGGTACAGAATGGCTTTCCCATCACTGTGGTGCTGTATCCTGGACCAGCTCTAATTTCTGAGCAGTCTTCAAGGGCAGTCCCATGCAGAACTGTAATCTAACAGCTTGTTCTAATATAAAGCATACCACTAATTTCAAATGGTAAACATGCTTATAATTTTGTATTGAGTTCTAAATAAAACAGTGAGTTGAAAATAATGAGCAATTAAAATGAGAATGATATATTGAGCTGGCTGACAAATGTTTTCTAGTGCACTA
Source organism: Charina bottae (assembly GCA_023362775.1). NCBI lineage: Eukaryota > Metazoa > Chordata > Lepidosauria > Squamata > Charinaidae > Charina > Charina bottae. Next base: position 72,084,407 of record JALMGJ010000001.1, on the reverse strand, counting down.
ATTTGCATGTATATTCAGACGTTAATTCCACTGCATTTATGGGATTCCCACATAAGAATGCACAAGACAGCAGCACTAGGTAGATGAAATGTAGACAAGTGAAAAAGTAGGTAGAGCAAATGTTGTATGGAACAGTAACTTTTGTTCTTTTTCTTCTGCAACCAGCAAAATAGACCAGAAATTGTATGTGTAGTGTGTCAGCCAAAGGTAAGATCTGTTACATTCATTTTGTGTGTGAAAGGGCTAACACAGTTCTTTCATGGCAGCAGTGAAGAATATACTGTATGTAGCTCAGGGTTTATTGAGTTCTTGGTGTTTTCTGAGTTTACAGACATTTTATTATCAGGCTAGGTAACATCAGTGCATAGAGGAGTGAATTTTGCTGGCTGTTTATAAATGGGAGCTTGCCTTACTGACATTTAATGGGGTATTGTTTCTTCCTTGATTGTCTTTTGTTTATCTGATGCTGGTTCCTGCTTATCTGGGTGGTGGTTCATAGGATGTGATGAGAAAGGATGTGCTTAAGGCTTTTTGCTCCTTTCTTTAACCCCTAGTCTTTGCATTTTTGAATGATTTATAGATGGAGCTTATTTCAGCGTTTCTGTTAATGGCTGGTTTGTCAAAGTGTCAAGCCTCTTGGAATTCTCTTGCATTTTTAGATCTGTCTTGGTCTAAAATGTCTACAGTTTCCCAATTGAAATTGTGTTGTGAAATCAAGACGTTTTTGTCATGTCTTCTGGCTGCCAATTGATGTTCATGGATGAGTTCTGCTAATCTTCTACCTGTTTACTCTACATATTGTTTTTCACAGCCCTTGCATTGTACTGTATATTATAAATGACTACTGTTTTGTCTCCTTTGGCTGTTGGATCTTTGGATGCACTTAGGATGCTTTGGATAGATTTTGTTGGTTTATTAGCTACCTGATGCCAAGAACTGTTGGTAGTTTCTGAGATGATTTGATGTATGGCAGTATATAATCCTTTTTATGGACTGTGTGGGTTGTATTGTGTAACTGGTTGCATGGATAGACACTTTTTTGATTTAGTTTAATGGGTTTCCATTGCATTGAAACATGTTATACTACAGTATATATACTTTATTTCTGGTTTTTGTTCTGATTTATTCTAGTGTGTTTTTGCTTGTCTGAAGAGGGCTCTTACACAGCTTATTTTATGTGCTGTTGGGTTGTTGAGCAATCCAAGCTAATAAAGTACTTAAGAGGGAAATATTAAGTAAGGCCTCTTTATCTTATCTCCTCAGTAATACCCAAAATAGTATGAGTCAACACCTTGAGTTAGGTTTGGAAGTTCACAGTTAGCTAATAGTTTGTCATAAACTGGTGTATTCTGTACGTGTTGTGGGAAGAAATTAAGATCTCTCACCCCTCTGCCATATTGTCTTCCTCAAACACTGTTTCCTGCCATTGCTTCTCCTCCTTGAGCAAGGTAAAAGGTTAAAAGTTAGGCTTAACTATGTATAGTCGAAGGCTTTCACAGCCAGATTCCGATGGTTGTTGTGGGTTTTCCGGGCTGTGTGGCCGTGTTCTGGCAGATTTGGTTCCTAACATTTCGCCAGTAGCTGTGGCTGGCATCTTCAGAGGACAGGAGCACAGCCAGAAGATTCTCTCTGTGCCCAAGTGGTGTGTGTTCCTGCTGGTGTTTATAGCTGTTGAGAGGCTGTGTGCCTTCTGTGAGTCATTTACAAGAGATTAGGAGAGGGTTCTTTCTGGTGATTAGGGGGTGTGGTGCTGTCGTGTGTGGGATTAAATGAACTCTACTCAACCACAGAATTATACAAACAACTCACACAATAGATGTGCTAATCCCACACACAACAGCACCACACCCCCTAATCACCACAAAGAACCCTCTCCTAATCTCTTGTAAATGACTCACAGAATACACACAACCTCTCAGCAGCTATAAACACCAGCAGGAACACACACCCTCCACTTGGGCACAGAGAGAACCTTCTAGCTGTGCTCCTCTCCTCTGAAGATGCCAGCCACAGCTACTGGTGAAACGTTAGGAACCAAATCTGCCAGAACACGGCCACACAGCCCGGAAAACCCACAACAACCATTAGGCTTAACTGCTTAGACAAAATATTCCTTTCAGAGATCTTTTATTATAAAACTTTTAATCTTTTATTATAAAAGATCTCTCCTCCCAAGGAAATTAGCAGAACCCATTCAGGCAAAAATTCTTCCAGACCAAACAGATCTCCATAATCAAATAACAAAATATTCCTTCCAAGGTGAACATTCCAAGCTAGTAGACAAAGCCACAGCCCAGCAGGGAACCTGGACTATCAGAACAGAAAACCACAAAAAACAGGGGGCCTGACCACAGAGTGCCTCCTCTCTGAACTCTGCTAAACTGCACTTTCTTAGAATTCCTAGAGAGCGCCCCCTGCCAAGAAATCGGCTAAGTGTGCCCTCTCAGAAGTTCCTAGAGGACGGGACCGCCTTTGCATAACAACAGCCAAGCTTTCATATAAAGAGCTTGTGGGGAGAATACAAGCGTGGCCACCACCGACAGCTGATTGCTCTGTACTTCATGCTCTCGGACAATAAAGTTTATCTCTGTTCAAGCTATTGCCTAAGAACTTTTATTCCCAGCTTGGAATGGACCTGGTAAGATTTCTTCCAACAGTGTATTAAATCAAATAATGTACAATAACATGTGGGATATTTGTGGAATCTCTTGATCTTATTTCCAGGAATGCTGTATCATTTCTTCAGAGGAAATCTACAGTACGTAGTCGCTTTTGTAATTATATTGTATTATAAATGATACATGTTGTTGTTGTTAGTTGCCGTCGAGTCGTTTATGACTCATGGCAACCCTATGTATAATAGAACGAAATGCTAAACAGTCTTGGGCCAATTGCCTGACTGTTCCAATGTTTGCATCCATTGTTGCGGTAATTGTATCAATCCATCGCATTGAGGGTCTTCCTCTTTTCCGCTGGCCCTCAACTTTACCAAACATGATGTCCTTTTCAAGTGATCGGTCTTTCCTGACAATGTGCCCAAAGTATGAGAGTCTAAGCCTAGTTATCCTCGCCTCTAGTGAATATTTTGGTTGTATTTCTTCTAAAACTGATTTGTTTGTTCTTCTGGCAGTCCATGGTATCTTCAGTAATCTTCGCCAGCACCACATTTTGAATGCATCAATTCTTCTTCTATCTTCCTTTTTTAATATTGAAGTTTCACAGGCATATGTGGCAATTGAGAAGACCATAGCATGAGCCAGACGCATCCTTGTTTTTAAACTGACGTCTTTACTTCTGAAAACTTTAGATAGGTCTTGGATGGCAGATTTTCCCAGTGCAATACGTTGTTTGATTTCTTAGTTACTACTTCCCTTGGCATTGATCGTTGATCCGAGTAGAAAGAAATTGTTGACAACTTCAATTTCTTCTCCATTTATTGTGACATTACTTATTGGTCCATTTGTGAGAATCTTCGTCGTCTTCACATTCAGGTGTAGTCTGTATTGCTGACTACAATCTTTCATCTTCATCAGCAAGTACTTCAAGTCGTCTTCATTACCAGCAAGCAAAGTTGTGTCATCTGCATATCGCAGGTTGTTAATGAGTCTTCCACCAATTCTGATACCATGGTCTTCTTTGTACATTCCTGCTTCTCGAATTATTTGTTCAGCGTACACATTGAATAAGTAGGGTGAAAGTATACAACCTTGCCGCGCACCTTTTCCAATTTTGAACCACTTGGTATCACCGTTTTCTGTTCTAACAACTGCCTCTTGATCCATGTATAGGTTCTGCATGAGTACAATTAACTGCTCTGGAATTCCCATTCTTCGTAATATTATTATTATTATTATTATTATTATTATTATTATTATTATTAATCAAAATTATCACCGCCCATCTCTACCACGGTAGACTCTGGGCGGTTTACAACAAATGTTAAAATTAAAGTTAAAAATCAATAATCATTAAAATACAATAAACAGTACAATAAATAAGAATATAAAAATCCAGAGGATGGTAGGATCTTAAAAGGAGGTCATTATTAAACTAACCACCCCCAGGAGGAACTATCTCTACCTTTGTCCCACGCCAGGTGGCAGAACCAGGTTTTTAGGGACTTCCTAAAGGCCAAGAGGGAGGACGCCTGCCTCACCTCTGGGGGCAAGATGTTCCACAGGGCGGGCGCTATCGCAGAGAAGGCACGCCTCCTGGACCCCGCTAGATGGAATTCCTTTGTTGACGGGGTCCGCAGCAATATTAACCATAACTTGTTATGGTCCACACAGTCAAACGCCTTTGCGTAATCAATGAAGCAGAGGTAAACATTTTTCTGGTATTCTTTACATTCAGCCAAGATCCATCTGACATCAGCTATGATACCTCTCGTGCTGCGTCCTCTTCTAAATCCAGCTTGGACTTCTGGTAATTCTCTGTTGATGTAAGGCTGCAAATGTTGTTGAATTATTTTCAGCAAAATTTTGCTAGCATGTGAAATTAATGAAATTGTTCGATAATTTCCACATTCTGTTTGATCTCCTTTCTTTGGAATTGGTATGAATACCGATCTCTTCCAGTCAGTTGGCCAGGTCGTTGTCTTCCAAACTTCTTGACATAGAGGAATAAGTGCTTCCACTGCTGCATCTGATTGTTGAAGTATCTCAGTTGGTAATCCATCAATTCCTGGAGCTTTGTTTTTCGCCAGTGCCTTCAGTGCAGCTTGAACTTCTTCCTTCAGTACCGATGGTTCTTGATCATATTCTACCTCCTGAAATAGCTGACTAACTCTTTTTTATACAGTGATTCTGTATATTCCTTCCATCTTCTCTTAATACTACCCACATCATTTAATGTATTGCCCATATAATCTTTAAGAATAGCAACTCGGGGCCTCAATTTTCTCTTCAGCTCTTTCAGCTTGAGAAATGCTAATCGTGTTCTTCCTCTTTGATTTTCTAACTCTAGATCTTTGCATATTTCATAATTATATTTTTCCTTCTCTATTCTAGCTGCCCTTTGAAATTTTCTATTTAAGTCTCTTACTTCATTCTTTCTTCCATTAGCTTTAGCTACTCAGCATTTAAAAGCAAGTTCCAGAGTCTCATCTGACATCCATTTGGATCTTTTCTTTCTTTCCTGCCTTTTTAATGATCTTTCACTTTCTTCGCATATTATGTTCTTAATGTCTTCCCACAACTCTTCTGGTCTTCGGTCATCAGTGTTTAGTGCATCGAATCTATTTTTGAGGTGATCTCTAAATTCAGGTGGGATATTTTCAAGGTCATATTTTGGCACTCTTGATCTTACTTTAGTTTTCTTCAGCTTCAGCTTGAACTTGCACATAAGCAATTGATGATCTGTCCCGCAGTCAGCTCCTGGCTTTGTCTTAACTGATAGTATTGAGCTTCTCCATCATCTCCTTCCACAAACGTAATCAATTTGGTTTCTGTGTAATCCATCTGGCGAGGTCCATGTATATAGTTGTTGACTTTGTAGTTGGAAAAAAGTATTGCAAATAAATAAATAATTGGTCTTACAGAATTCTATCATACATCTCCAGTGTCGTTTCTGTCACCAAGGCCATATTTTCCAACTACTAATCCTTCTTCTTTATTTCCAACTTTTGCATTCCAGTCACCAATAATTAACAAAGCATCTTGATTGCATGTTTGATAATTTCAGATTGCAGCATTTCATAGAAGTTTTAAATTTCTTCATCTTCAGCATTTGTGGTTGGTGCACACATTTGAATAATAGTAGTATTAACTGGTCTTCCTTGTATGAGTATGGATATTAGTCTCTCACTGGTGGCGTTATACTTTACAATTGATCTTGAAATATTCTTCTTAATGATGACTGCCATGCCGTTCCTCTTCAATTTTTCATTCCCAGCATAGTATACCATGTGTATACTGTCAGATTCAAAATGATACATAATACAATATAATTGGTTTGTCTTGTAAATAATTTGTTCTTTTTAAGAAGTAACATCCATAGCCATCTGAGGGTCATGGTGAAGGTATCTGCTACCAAGAAAAATCACAAAAGAATCTAATCAGACATACCGTAAGTAACTTAAAAGTATTATATTGCTTCTAGAGTTCTACCATTCACCTATATAGAGACAAAATCATCCTCTTTAGTATTCAGAGTTTGGATTAAGTACATAACGGTCCTATTCTTGGCTCATTTTTGAAATGGTAACATAACATCATTTTTTTTAGCTTTTCAAGGCATGCTGATTCATACTCGGAAGGTATATTACAGCAGATTTCCGAGTATAGGAAAGCTGCTGTTGGTATTGCCAAACAAATCTAGTTTGGCTATTGTGGAATTTTTTTGCCCCAAATTAAGATAACTTGCATCTTGCTTAAATGAACCTTGTGTGGCTTTTACCAGCTGGCACTCTATGATTACACTCAGGAAGGATTATTGTTGTGACTCTTCATGAGGCTAAGGGTCTTTTGAAACTTGATATGATTCACTAAGTTGTTTTTTTTCAAAGAAATGTTCTTAGCTATGGGATCATGTTCCAGTAGTATTGCAGCAACTTGCACTGTTACAGTTCTGCTTCTAGGTTCCATTTGCAAGGCATTGATTTACTTTAAAACTCTAAATAAGTTAAACTCCCAAAATATTTCATCCATTACCTTCTGTATTATTCCTTTTGCTCCCAGGGGATCCTTCTTTCTTTTGCTATTTTCAATTTTTACTGCTATAATATATATAAAAAAGAAAGGAACAAAAACCCTGGAATAATATAACTGCCACTCAGAAAATGAAAACAACAAAAAATCAAATGAAAGAAAACATATACAAATATATTACGATAGATATATAAAGTGATTTGGTTTTAGATGGACAAAACATCCACATAGACTCATATTAATCAGTCTTTCCATTTATGTCAATAAAAGCCAGTTCAAAGAGAGGGAACACATTCCTTCAATCCAGATTTTTTGGTTCACAATGATAGTGCTTTCCAGCAATGCAAAACTGTATTTTTAGCTATGCTCCAAGCCCAATGTCCAAAATGCTTCATGAATTGATACATTCCAAATTTTATATGTACAGTATAATTGAATATCTATAATTGAATATCATCAGATGCTGATGTTAGGGAAAGTGGAAGGCAAAAGGAAGAGGGGCTGACCAAGGGCAAGATGGATGGATGATATTCTGGAGGTGACGGACTCGACCATGGGGGAGCTGGGGATGGTGACAGCCGACAGGAAGCTCTGGCGTGGGCTGGTCCATGAAGTCACAAAGAGTCGGAAGCGATTGAACGAATAAACAACAACAACATAAATGAATATCATGTTAACATCTTTAAACCTTGTCTGTAGCTTGAATCATGTCAACTGGATTTCTATTTTCTTAGTGGAAACGTTTCACTCCTTATCCAAGGAGCTTCTTCAGTCTGAGTAAAGTTAGTAAGGGAATCCTTAAATATGTTTCTAGGCTGGCTGTGTGACCTTGCACCTGGGGCTAGGTCATGGTTATTTTTGAGATGTTTGTTTCTAAATCCCTTTATCATCTAAAGGAGGATCGTTAAGATTACCCTGCTGCTGTTGAGCTTGCGAAATGGTCTTAATCTTCCTAGGCACAGAAGACAAAGCAGGAAGGAAGATAGGGGAAAGGTTATGCCTGAGGCCCCCACCTCTATTCAAGGAAGGATTTTCCAAGTTGGCATGAATGGATTCCTTGACCCCTCTCTCAAACCACCTATCTTCTCTGTCTAAAATGTAAACATTAATGTCCTCAAATGAGTGTCCTTTTTCCTTTAGATGAAGATAAACTGCTGACTCTGGTCCTGTGGTGTTACTTCTCCTGTGTTGGGCCATCCTCCTGTACAAAGGTTGTTTGGTTTCTCCAATGTAGAGTTCAGAGCACTCCTCACTGCACTGGATTGCATACACTACATTGCTTTCCTTGTGTTTTGGAGTTTGATCTTTGGGGTGTACAAGCCTCTGTCTCAGTGTGTTGGTGGGTTTGAAATATACAGGTATGTGGTGTTTGCCAAATATCCGTTTTATCTTTTCAGACACGCCAGCCATGTAAGGAATGACCAGGTTCTTCCGTTTACTCTGAGTCTCAGCCCTATCTGTCGCTGTTTTAGGTCTGGTAGAGTTAGATTTAGTGAAGGCCCAATTTGGATATCCACAGGCCTGCAGAGCTGTTCTCAGATGCTGCTTTTCATTCTTTTTGGAATCCATGGAGGTGGGGATGGTTTCTGCTCTGTGTGACAATGTCCTGATGACTCCTAGTTTGTGCTGCAGTGGATGGTGGGAGTCAAACATCAGGTATTGATCTGTGTGTGTGGGTTTCCTGTAGATCCCTATTTCTAGCTTGCCACCGGTCCCAATGAGGACTTCACAGTCTAGGAATGCCAGTCTGTTGTCCTTGGTGTCTTCTCTGGTGAAGCTAATGTTGGCATCTATAGTGTTTATATGGTCCGTGAAGGCCTGTACTTCCTGGGCCTTAATTTTGACCCAGGTGTCATCCACATACCTAAACCAGTGGGTGGGCACCGTTCCCTGGAATGTGTTGAGTGCTTTCTTCTCCACTTCTTCCATGTATAAATTGGCCACAATGGGTGACACCGGAGAACCCATGGCACAGCCGTGTTTCTGTCTGTAAAAGTCACCTCTGTATGTGAAATAAGTGGTGTTAAGACACAGGTCCAGAAGATGGCAGATCTGGTTTGGGTTGAGATGGCTTCTCCTTTCTAGGGTGCTGTCCTCTTCTAGTCTCTTCCTGACAGCGGATAGAGCATGAGTGGTGGGGATGCTGGTGAAAAGGGAGGACACATCAAAGGAGACCATAGTTTCATCTGTATCCAGTTTCAGGATCTTTGCTTTGGAAACAAATTCTTCCGAATTATGGATGTGGTGTTCAGAGTGTCCAACTAGAGGTGCTAGTATGGTAGAGAGGTGTTTGGCAATGTTGTATGTTACCGAATTGATGCTGCTGACTATGGGTCGGAGGGGTGTTCCTTCCTTGTGGATCTTAGGAAGTCCGTAGATGCAGGGGATGGCTTCTCCAGGATACAGACGGTGGTAGGTAATCCTATCGATGGAGCCATCATGTTCCAATTGTTTCAAACTGTCTATTGCCTTTTTCTTGTAATTGTTGGTGGGGTCTCTTTTCAGTTTTTCATATGTATGGTGATCCTCCAAAAGTGAGGTAATTTTATTGTGGTAGTCTGCAGTGTTTAGAACCACTGTACATCTTCCTTTGTCAGCAGGTAAAATGGTGATGGTTTCATCTTTGCTGAGGGCTGTCAGGGCTCTCCTCTCTTGGACGGTAAGGTTGGGGGGAGGAGGTTGAGCACTGGACAGAGCTGCAGATATTTTAAGCCGGAGTTGTTCTGCTTCTTCAAAAGGTAGGTGGTTGTTGTGGATGGCAGATTCTGTGGCTGTAATGAGCTCCACAACCGGAACTTGCTTGGGAGTGATGGCAAAATTAAGACCTTTGGCTAGGACATCTCTCTCTGGTTGGGTAAGTTCTCTGTCTGAGAGATTTTTCACCCACATGTTCTTTTTGTCCTCTGTGGTCCTGTTGTTGTTGTTCCTCCCAGCGGTTTCTCCAGTTCCTTGTTTCTGCTTGCTGCGAGAAAGAAGAATGTCAAATTTCTTAGTTTGCCTCTCCTTTGTCTTGTGATGCTGGGCCAGCTGTACTTTATTGCCAAGCTGAATAACTCTATCCAGGATTGGGTCAGGAAGGGTGGCTGTGAGTTCCTGGTGAAGGTTTTCAAAATTGTATTGCAGGGCATCAATGGTGAAGTGGACTTGCCTTATTCTTTCATTTAGAAGATGTCTTTGTGCCTGCTGCAGGATCTGATCTGCTCTGTGACCCTTAACTGTAGATTGCAGGCGTAGGCTTGTCGGGATGAGTCTCTGTTGTCTGCATCTGAGGTTAAAACGTAGGTGGTTTCTATAGTCTGCCACCTTTCTTGCTGTCTTCTCGAATTTCCTTACCAACTTCAGGGTTTCATCCCCAAAATGTATGGCAATATGTCTATGAAGGTTCTCAGTCATCCAGGTGGAATTGTCTGTAGCTTGAATCATGTCAACTGGATTTCTATTTTCTTAGTGGAAACGTTTCACTCCTTATCCAAGGAGCTTCTTCAGTCTGAGTAAAGTTAGTAAGGGAATCCTTAAATATGTTTCTAGGCTGGCTGTGTGACCTTGCACCTGGGGCTAGGTCATGGTTATTTTTGAGATGTTTGTTTCTAAATCCCTTTATCATCTAAAGGAGGATCGTTAAGATTACCCTGCTGCTGTTGAGCTTGCGAAATGGTCTTAATCTTCCTAGGCACAGAAGACAAAGCAGGAAGGAAGATAGGGGAAAGGTTATGCCTGAGGCCCCCACCTCTATTCAAGGAAGGATTTTCCAAGTTGGCATGAATGGATTCCTTGACCCCTCTCTCAAACCACCTATCTTCTCTGTCTAAAATGTGAACATTAATGTCCTCAAATGAGTGTCCTTTTTCCTTTAGATGAAGATAAACTGCTGACTCTGGTCCTGTGGTGTTACTTCTCCTGTGTTGGGCCATCCTCCTGTACAGGAGTACATCCTGTACAGGCTGTACATCCTCCTGTTACAGGAGGATGGCCCAACACAGGAGAAGTAACACCACAGGACCAGAGTCAGCAGTTTATCTTCATCTAAAGGAAAAAGGACACTCATTTGAGGACATTAATGTTCACATTTTAGACAGAGAAGATAGGTGGTTTGAGAGAGGGGTCAAGGAATCCATTCATGCCAACTTGGAAAATCCTTCCTTGAATAGAGGTGGGGGCCTCAGGCATAACCTTTCCCCTATCTTCCTTCCTGCTTTGTCTTCTGTGCCTAGGAAGATTAAGACCATTTCGCAAGCTCAACAGCAGCAGGGTAATCTTAACGATCCTCCTTTAGATGATAAAGGGATTTAGAAACAAACATCTCAAAAATAACCATGACCTAGCCCCAGGTGCAAGGTCACACAGCCAGCCTAGAAACATATTTAAGGATTCCCTTACTAACTTTACTCAGACTGAAGAAGCTCCTTGGATAAGGAGTGAAACGTTTCCACTAAGAAAATAGAAATCCAGTTGACATGATTCAAGCTACAGACAATTCCACCTGGATGACTGAGAACCTTCATAGACATATTGCCATACATTTTGGGGATGAAACCCTGAAGTTGGTAAGGAAATTCGAGAAGACAGCAAGAAAGGTGGCAGACTATAGAAACCACCTACGTTTTAACCTCAGATGCAGACAACAGAGACTCATCCCGACAAGCCTACGCCTGCAATCTACAGTTAAGGGTCACAGAGCAGATCAGATCCTGCAGCAGGCACAAAGACATCTTCTAAATGAAAGAATAAGGCAAGTCCACTTCACCATTGATGCCCTGCAATACAATTTTGAAAACCTTCACCAGGAACTCACAGCCACCCTTCCTGACCCAATCCTGGATAGAGTTATTCAGCTTGGCAATAAAGTACAGCTGGCCCAGCATCACAAGACAAAGGAGAGGCAAACTAAGAAATTTGACATTCTTCTTTCTCGCAGCAAGCAGAAACAAGGAACTGGAGAAACCGCTGGGAGGAACAACAACAACAGGACCACAGAGGACAAAAAGAACATGTGGGTGAAAAATCTCTCAGACAGAGAACTTACCCAACCAGAGAGAGATGTCCTAGCCAAAGGTCTTAATTTTGCCATCACTCCCAAGCAAGTTCCGGTTGTGGAGCTCATTACAGCCACAGAATCTGCCATCCACAACAACCACCTACCTTTTGAAGAAGCAGAACAACTCCGGCTTAAAATATCTGCAGCTCTGTCCAGTGCTCAACCTCCTCCCCCCAACCTTACCGTCCAAGAGAGGAGAGCCCTGACAGCCCTCAGCAAAGATGAAACCATCACCATTTTACCTGCTGACAAAGGAAGATGTACAGTGGTTCTAAACACTGCAGACTACCACAATAAAATTACCTCACTTTTGGAGGATCACCATACATATGAAAAACTGAAAAGAGACCCCACCAACAATTACAAGAAAAAGGCAATAGACAGTTTGAAACAATTGGAACATGATGGCTCCATCGATAGGATTACCTACCACCGTCTGTATCCTGGAGAAGCCATCCCCTGCATCTACGGACTTCCTAAGATCCACAAGGAAGGAACACCCCTCCGACCCATAGTCAGCAGCATCAATTCGGTAACATACAACATTGCCAAACACCTCTCTACCATACTAGCACCTCTAGTTGGACACTCTGAACACCACATCCATAATTCGGAAGAATTTGTTTCCAAAGCAAAGATCCTGAAACTGGATACAGATGAAACTATGGTCTCCTTTGATGTGTCCTCCCTTTTCACCAGCATCCCCACCACTCATGCTCTATCCGCTGTCAGGAAGAGACTAGAAGAGGACAGCACCCTAGAAAGGAGAAGCCATCTCAACCCAAACCAGATCTGCCATCTTCTGGACCTGTGTCTTAACACCACTTATTTCACATACAGAGGTGACTTTTACAGACAGAAACACGGCTGTGCCATGGGTTCTCCGGTGTCACCCATTGTGGCCAATTTATACATGGAAGAAGTGGAGAAGAAAGCACTCAACACATTCCAGGGAACGGTGCCCACCCACTGGTTTAGGTATGTGGATGACACCTGGGTCAAAATTAAGGCCCAGGAAGTACAGGCCTTCACGGACCATATAAACACTATAGATGCCAACATTAGCTTCACCAGAGAAGACACCAAGGACAACAGACTGGCATTCCTAGACTGTGAAGTCCTCATTGGGACCGGTGGCAAGCTAGAAATAGGGATCTACAGGAAACCCACACACACAGATCAATACCTGATGTTTGACTCCCACCATCCACTGCAGCACAAACTAGGAGTCATCAGGACATTGTCACACAGAGCAGAAACCATCCCCACCTCCATGGATTCCAAAAAGAATGAAAAGCAGCATCTGAGAACAGCTCTGCAGGCCTGTGGATATCCAAATTGGGCCTTCACTAAATCTAACTCTACCAGACCTAAAACAGCGACAGATAGGGCTGAGACTCAGAGTAAACGGAAGAACCTGGTCATTCCTTACATGGCTGGCGTGTCTGAAAAGATAAAACGGATATTTGGCAAACACCACATACCTGTATATTTCAAACCCACCAACACACTGAGACAGAGGCTTGTACACCCCAAAGATCAAACTCCAAAACACAAGGAAAGCAATGTAGTGTATGCAATCCAGTGCAGTGAGGAGTGCTCTGAACTCTACATTGGAGAAACCAAACAACCTTTGTACAGGAGGATGGCCCAACACAGGAGAAGTAACACCACAGGACCAGAGTCAGCAGTTTATCTTCATCTAAAGGAAAAAGGACACTCATTTGAGGACATTAATGTTCACATTTTAGACAGAGAAGATAGGTGGTTTGAGAGAGGGGTCAAGGAATCCATTCATGCCAACTTGGAAAATCCTTCCTTGAATAGAGGTGGGGGCCTCAGGCATAACCTTTCCCCTATCTTCCTTCCTGCTTTGTCTTCTGTGCCTAGGAAGATTAAGACCATTTCGCAAGCTCAACAGCAGCAGGGTAATCTTAACGATCCTCCTTTAGATGATAAAGGGATTTAGAAACAAACATCTCAAAAATAACCATGACCTAGCCCCAGGTGCAAGGTCACACAGCCAGCCTAGAAACATATTTAAGGATTCCCTTACTAACTTTACTCAGACTGAAGAAGCTCCTTGGATAAGGAGTGAAACGTTTCCACTAAGAAAATAGAAATCCAGTTGACATGATTCAAGCTACAGACAATTCCACCTGGATGACTGAGAACCTTCATAGACATATCTTTAAACCTTGTTTCTCTTTTCTAAACCATTTCAACTGTTGGAAGGAAATCTTACCAGGTCCGTTCCGAGCCAGGAATGAAAGTTCTTAGGCGATTGCTTGAACAGAGATAATTTTATTTTCCAAGAGCATGTACAGAGTCTGCTGGTTGGAGGTGGCCACGTTTGTATTCTCCCCACAAGCTCTTTATAGAGGGGAGCTTGGCTATTGTTATGTAAAAATGTTCCCGCCCTCTAGGAACTTTTGAGAAAGCACACTTAGCCGGTTTCTTGGCAGGGGGCACTCTCTAGGAATTCAAGGAAAGTGCAGTTTACCTGGGTTGAGAGAGGAGGCGCTCTATGGTCAGGCTACCTGCTATTTGTGGTTTCCTCTTCTGATAGTTTAGGTTCCCTGCTGGGCTGTGGCTTTGTCTAGTAGTTGGAATGTTCACCTTGGAAGGAATCTTTTGTTATTTGATTATGGAGATCTGTTTGGCTGGGGAAGAATGTTTACTTGAATGGGCTGGCTAAATAGTGTGAAAGCGACCTTTTGTTTTATAAGGTCTCTGATTAAATCTGAAGGGAATCTTTTGTTTAAACATTTGGGCTTCCTCTTACATTTTAATCTCTTGCATCCCCTTTGCATTGGACCCATTCTATTTTGTAATCTTTAACCTTTTACCTTGCTCAGGGAGGGGAAGCAATGGCAGACAGTCAGTGTTCTGGGGGGAGACAACGTGGCAGACAGGGAGAGATCTTAATTTCTTCCCACACAACAATAATGTCAACATTAGATCAAAATGTAACAACAATGGGGCAAGCCTAAATGGTATGTGTCAGAGTTCCCTCAGATATATTATATCTCCAGCATAAAAAGTTTGTCACCCAACCCTTCTTACACATATGCTGAGCTGGCCAATAAACATGAAAAATAAGCTGTGATGAATTAGTCGTCTCTTCACTTCTTAAGAAATATAATTAATATTTAAAATACAAGACTATTAATTTGTTAAAATAGAGTGTTCTCAGCCTGTATTCCAGAGTTCTTGATGATTACCAGTATTTCTAATATGTTTCATAATTTATACAATTAAACTGTAAGTTTAAACTCTTCAAAAGCTCATTCTAGTACAAGTAATGTAAGGGGTTTGAGAAGCTGCTAATGCATCACTCTGTTAGAATTTTTTTATTTCCTTACCAGGTTCGCTTCTGAGCCGGGATCAAAGAAACAGGCAGTTGCATGAAATTAAGTTCTTTATTCTTCCAAGAGCAAAAGCAATGACAGCAAGCTGTTAGGTCGGCGATCGCAGAGGACCCC
Source organism: Charina bottae (assembly GCA_023362775.1). NCBI lineage: Eukaryota > Metazoa > Chordata > Lepidosauria > Squamata > Charinaidae > Charina > Charina bottae. The sequence continues at coordinate 72,069,240 of JALMGJ010000001.1, read as the reverse complement.
CTTCTTACAGCACATTATATACATTCCATTCAACTCCTCTTTTAGAATACCACCCTTTACTCAGTTACCCATACTCCACCTTAACCTCATTCCATATTAGGAATTTCCTTCACTCCATCTTAACATCACTCCATATAAGGAACTTCCATCCTTGACCATTATTAAACAATACCTTTCCTCCGGAGAAGCTATCTTTGGAATGTACACCTTATCTTGTTTCTATGGGCTCAGCTATCTATCAAGGCCTGTAGGCCTGTGAGAAAGGAAGAGTACGAAAGTCAACAAAACTCTTCAATTTGTAGACAAATACACTTTCTCCCCCACTTTCAGTTGCCATTCTGGTGCTCTCTTGCGATCAGCATATTTCTTGTAAGCTTCCTTTGCCCCCTCCAGCGCTTTCTCTATTACTGGCCAACTGTCAGTTATGTGCTTTATCCATTTGGATAAATTTGGAGGTGAATTGTATGCCCCAGTTGCTTATAATTCGTTCGGGGGTCCCATGGAGTCTATAAATGTGCTGCACAAACATTTTGGCCAACTGTCCTGCATTAGGTACACTAGTACATGGGATGAAATGAGCTTGCTTTGAGAATAAGTCAGTTACTACCGAAATTATTGTTTTCTTTTGGCTCTCTGGTAAGTCCACTATAAAGTCCATAGCTGTTTCCAAGGTTGGTTGGGGTTTGCCACATTCTGCAACAGTCCTCTGGGTTTGCCCCCCACTCTTTTTGCCATGGCACAGATTGGGCAGCTGGCCACATACTCCTCCACAACTTTACGAAGGGATGGCCACCAAAATTGTTGTCTTAATAGGTGCAAAGTTTTTAAGAATCTGAAATGGCCAGCTGACTTTGCCTCATGACATCTCTCAAGTATTTTCCTCCTCAAAGGCTCCGGAATATACAATCTATCCCCACTCCACCAGAATTCCTGTTTCTCTGTCAGTTTTGCTTTATTAGCCTGCAACCATGCATCGTCCTTTAGTTCAGAGTGCAACTCATTTTGTAAATCCTCTCCCACTTTTCGGGTAGGTGTGGATCTCTGACTTCTTGTGACAGCTGCCATCCCTAATTGCTGAGTGGGGATGATCGAATCTACTACCTCTTCTCTCTGGCTGTTATGTTGGGGCAACCGGGATAACGCATCAGCCAGAAAGTTCTTTCCCCCGGGCAAGTACTTAAGAGTAAAGCTGAATCTACTAAAGAACTCAGCCCATCTAATCTGCTTTAGGGTTCAATTTCCTCGGAGTGCGTAAAGCTTCCAAAATTTTGTGATCTGTCCAAACTTCAAAAGGCTGAGACGCCCCTTCTAGCAAATGCCTCCAGTTCACCAGAGCCCATTGCACCGCAAACGCTTCCTTTTCCCATATGTGCTAGCGGCGTTCCGTGTCGCTGAACTTATGGGAAAGGTAAGCACAGGGCCTCAGTTTCTCTCTCTCATCTTTCTGTAATAAAATCGCCCCTACGGTGACATCTGATGCGTCCGCTTGTACTATCGGGTTTCGTGGGATCGGGATGTTTTAATACGGGTTCCGAGGTGAACAATAATTTCAATTGTTCAAAAGCCTCTTGGCATTCTGCAGTCCACTGTATGCTTACCCCTGGTTTCTTTACTGCCTTAGGATCGCCCCTCCCTTTGGTTTTTAACAAATCAGTAAGGGGCAGGGCTACTTGTGCAAAATTGGGTATAAACTGCTGACAGAAATTTGTGAGCCCCAGGAAACTCTGCAATTGCCTCCTAGTCCTTGGTGGTTCCCAAGCTACTACATCCCACACTTTTGCCGGATCCATTTAGATCCCTTTGCTTGATACCCAATACCCCAGGTAATCCAATTGTTCTTCATGAAATTCACATTTTGATAATTTGGCATACAATTGATTTTGCAATAACCATTTTAGCACTTCTCTAACCAAAATTACATGCTCTTCCATCGTTTCTGTATAAATCAGAATATCATCTAAATAGACTAATACCCCCCGGAACAAAAAGTCATGTAGCACTTCATTTATTAAATGCATGAATACCCCAGGAGCCCCCTTTAGTCCGAATGGCATTACTAAATATTCAAAAGATCCCAACTGACAATTAAACACAGTTTTCCATTTGTCTCCCTCCTGAATGCGAACCTGGAAATACGCTTCTCTTAAATCTAGATCTTTTAGATCTCTGTATTGTATGGGAATGAGTTCGTCATCTTCTTCTGTCGCTCCCCCCACATCTCAGATACTGCGCCTATTAGTTCTGGTTCCCCCTTCAGCTCTGTAGAAGATGAGCCCTTACATGTCCCATCCGTGAAAGTCAATTACCCAGTGGCCCAATTTACTCGGGGGTTCCGGGCTTGTAGCCAAGCTAATCCCAACACTATGGATTGGTCGGAGATAGGAGCCACTACGAATCTCAAAGTTTCTTTATGGCTCCCTATCCACATTCGGACCTCTTCAGTGTAGTACTCCACTGGGCCCCTTTTCATCTCTGTCCCATCAAGTTGGATAAAGTTAATGGGGTTTCTTAGTTTTCCCACTTTCAGTCCCAGTCCAATTACTAGAGCAGGATTCATGAGGCATCTGGTACAGCCTGAATCTAGCATCCCCACCAATTCCACTCTACCGCGACCCCCCAATGTTTCTAATTGTAATCCCACGAGCATCACTGGGCAATCCCCACTCACCATTGGGTCCATGTGCCCCTTTGGTATAGCCTGCCCTTCAGCGCCACTTAGAACAGGCTCTCCTTGTTTCCCGACGATTCAGCATCCTTTTCTGCCACATCTCCCCTCCGAAAGGGAGGTAGCAAATTCTTTCTTCCGTCGCTCCAGCCATTGCTCCTCTGCTCTTTGGCTTTGGGGTCTTAGCACTGTTGTCTCTCGCCGTGCTTCTCGCCGGCGCCCCAGACTGTGGGCAATTAGCTATGCGATGACCTTTTTGGCCGTATTTGAAACACAAGCCTTTTCTCATCCGGTGTTCCTTTTCTTTGCCCCACGACTTACGTGCTTCCTTCCTCGCGGAAGAGATGACCAACACTGCTTGCCTCTTTTCAGTTGGCTGGGTTCTCTGTTTGCGCTTAATGTGAATTCTCATGTCCTCCACTTCGTCGGCGAGGCAAATCCACTCCCTCAGGGTTCTAGGTTTTCCGCTGGCTAGGGACCACTTCAAAATTTCGGGTGTAAGCCCTCTTGGAAGTACTCAATTTTCAGCGATTCTGGCCATTCCACTGGGTTTTTGAGTACAATTCAAGGTGCCAGTTGTCATCTATGGCTTGGGATCTGGTTATTTATGAGATTGTATTTTTGCCTGATCTATAAGATCTAACAGAATAAGCATGCACCGTCTTGTGGGATCCTGGAGGCATGCCTTCTCTGTTGCTGTTCCTGCTGTCTGGAATACTGTTCCACCAAAGGTTTGTTAAATCCCATCCCTCCTCTGCTTTAGAAAGACATGGAACACTTTGATATTTGACCAGGCCGTGGGCCAAGATGTTTTGTGATCCTACCAAGTGATGACTTACGAAGGATAGTTGAAACTGTTTTTTATACACTTCCCCATAGTATCATTTCATTTTTATATCTTTTGCATTTGATTGCTTTTACTTTTAATGCAAGTTGCCTTGAGTCTTTCTGATTATAAATACAATAAAATAGAAAAGAGTGAGAATTTTAATGATTTATTAAATTTAAATTTAATTTTATTTAATTTTCTGTATCTACTGCCACTTAATACCTTTCCAGGATTTTAGCAGCCCACATTTGATAGAGTCTATTATTACACATTTTATTCTTGAGAGAGCAGCCATTTGGCTTTGTGTTTGTATCTTTCAATGCACTTGTTTAGTTATATCCAAGACAGTCTTACAGCATTGCATGACTTGGTACTGTTTTTCAAATGTTTCTAAGTAAGATGTGGAGTCTCCCTAATTACTAAGTATTGCAATGATTTTGTGTCCTGTTTAGTTGAAGAAGATTGGTGGTGGCGGCTTTGGGGAGATTTATGAAGCAATGGATCTTTTAACTCGGGAGAATGTAGCTCTGAAGGTTGAGTCAGCTCAGCAGCCAAAGCAAGTCCTCAAGATGGAGGTGGCTGTCCTAAAAAAACTACAAGGTAGGAGATAAAAGTTATTCTGGAAAGTGTATAGAAGTCTCTGGAGTTTGTTTGCACTGTGTCCTGCTTTGTGCTAAAACGTATGACGGTGTATTTAAATATAAAATACAGCTTTGTTCTTATAATGAGGTTTCATGTTTCTTTTCAGTGACACCCCTATGTTGCAGTGTCACGGGATTTTTATACTGTTTTAACTATCGTGGCTTTTTCTACAAACTACATTAATTGTAGTTTGTCAGGAAAGTTTAGAATTTTCTGTTGGAGATTCCAACTTTCATATCCAAAGCTACAATAATTGGACTCCCTGTGAGAGAAAGCAGCTCTTTTAGACAAGTTAAGATATGTTGTGGAGATGCACGTAAATCTTTTTTCCTACACTCCCAGGAGAACTACATGCTTCTGGTTTAGTTGGAAGGGAGTGCTTTTGTTACTGCAGCAAATTTTATAATACCAAGAACATAAATTAAGCCAGTGCCATATATCTTCTGTTTGCAAACATGCACCTGGCCAGGAACTGATAAGAAGTATTTATTTTTTCTCCCAGATATGTGATATACAAACACTAGATTTATTGCCATATGTTTCACCAGCCTAGGCAATAGGTACTTATTTGGGGAACAGTTAGGACAAAATCTCATTCAGACTCTCAACTGATGAAGAATTATTACGTTAAATAAACATTTGCCATTACACTTCAACAAAGTTCAAAAAGTTATATGCTAGTTTTACATATAGAGAGATGTGGGAAATAAATATTTATGTATATACAGAAGAGAAAGTGGCTTACTTACTATGCCTATCTCTCTTATGGACTGGCATGCTATTTGGGAATATGGAAATGAGAAAAAAATAGTCAAATAGCACTTTCCAACTATGGAGAGGAGGCCATTGCTATGGAAATCACGTAACAGTCCAACCTTGCTGATTGGGGGAAACTTGATAGCTAGGATAATGGGGAGGTGGCAGAGGCAAAAATGTTCAATTCAGAAAAGAAAAAAGAGAAAAAAAAAGACAGCAAGAGCTAATTGTATTTACTGTTCCAGTGAAAGAGAAAATACAAGTCTGCACTTCAGTTCCCTAAGAATTACTGTAAAAAGATACCATGCATTAGGCTATCTTTTCAAATTCAAATGAGCTGAAACACTTGAAGCTGCTTAAGCACAGTCCAGAGTACACAATTACCCAGAAAGAACCATGAAAATAGCATTCTAAATTGACATTCTGTAAGTGATTTGTGGGAATATTCAATATTCTATTTGAGGTTGAGCCAGTAAGGGGTCTTAGATATGAAGCTGTTTGGTTAAAATGGAAATAGTCAGTGGTCAGAATTTACAATTTAGGTAGCCATTTCCCATGAGTTCTTGTTTGATCACATGAGACATTAATTCCAAGCTCTGCACAACAAGGATGTGATTCCCAGTGACCACTGAAGTAGCTTCAAATTGGCTGGGTAAAAATATCTTTTAGGTAGAACCAGGTGGGACTAGCAGGTGCTTTTTCAGGAGGTAACAATTAAGGCAAACAGCTCATTCTCTCTCAGATAGCAATAATGGGGCAAGAAAAGAAGCCCAGGGTTATATGTTTGATATAACCAGGGTTTGATCCTGTTGGGCCCGAGGAAGTGGACAGGATCCTCCGGACTGTAAGAGCCACTACTTGTCATCTTGATCCATGCCCCTCCTGGCTGGTGAAAGCAGCCAGGGAGGTGACGTGTGGTTGGGTCCATGCGATGGTGGCTACATCCTTGGGTGAGGGAGTGTTTCCGGCTGCTTTTAAGGAGGCGCTGGTGCACCCCCTCCTCAAGAAGCCATCGCTGGACCCTACAGTGTTGGACAATTTTCGTCCCGTCTCCCACCTCCCCTTTTTGGGGAAGGTGGTTGAGAAAGTGGTGGCTTTACAGCTCCAGAGGATTCTGGATGATATGGATTATCTAGACGCCTTTCAGTCAGGGTTCAGGCCAGGATATGGTGTGGAAACTGCATTGGTCGCACTTACAGATGATCTCTGGCGAGCGCAGGATGGAGGCAGTGCATCCATCCTGGCTCTTCTTGACCTCTCAGTGGCTTTCAATACCATTGACCATGGTATCCTTTTGGGACGGCTCCGGGAGTTGGGGGTGGGCGGCGTGGTCTTGCGCTGGTTCACCTTCCTCCGAGACCGATCCCAATCGGTGGTAATAGGAGATGAGAGGTCCGACCCTCGGCCCCTACTTTGTGGGGTGCCGCAGCGTCTCCTATTTAATATCTACATGGAACCACTGGGTGAGATCATCCGTCAATACGGGATGAGGTATCATCAATATGCCGATGACACTCAATTGTATATCTCCATCCCGGGTGAGCTAAGTGATGCAGTGGCTGCCCTTTCTCAGTGTCTGAAGGCTGTGGGGGCCTGGATGGGGAACAACAGGCTTCAGCTGAACCCTGGTAAGATGGAGTGGCTGTGGATTGATGGTGCCTCGGGATCCAGGAAGATGTCATCTCTAGATCTGGATGGGGTGGCACTACCCCGTTCAGATACAGTGCGGAACCTGGGGGTCCTTCTGGACTCACGACTCCTGCTGGAAGAGCAGGTGGCAGTCGTGGCCAGAAGGGCCTTTGTGCAACTTCAAGTTGTACGCCAGCTACGCCCTTTCCTGGACCGAGATGCCCTCCGTACAGTCACTCATGCCCTGGTCATCTCCCATATAGACTATTGCAATGCACTCTACATGGGGCTACCCTTGAAGAGTATCCGGAAGCTTCAACTGGTCCAGACTGCGGCTGCGCGCGCAGTTATGGGTGCCCCAAGATTGGCACATGTGACACCTCTGCTGCGCGAGCTGCATTGGTTACCAGTTTGCTTCTGGGTCCAATTCAAGGTGTTGGTTGTCACCTTTAAAGCCCTACATGGCATGGGACCAGGTTACCTAAGGGACCGCCTCATCCCCAGAGTATCGACCCGCCCCACCCGGTTATGCAGAGAGGGCTTGCTACGGACCCCATCTACAAGAGAATTCCATCTGACGGGGTCCAGGAGGCGGGCCTTCTCGGCAGTGGCACCCGCCCTCTGGAATATTCTGCCCCTGGAGGTGAGGCAAGCCCCCACACTCCTGACCTTCCGAAAGCAACTGAAGACCTGGCTCTGCCACCTCACTTGGGATGGGAAGAGTGACAGCTCCTCATGGGGATGGCTTGCGCCATAGAGTTCTTTTAAATATGACATCAGAGCCTCTTGGGTTTTATATATTTTTAATTAACTTAACTTATGGTTGGTTATATATATTGTTTATTGTATTTTATATGTTTTTATATCTTTTAATTGCTAACTTGTTGTAAACCGCCTAGAGTCCCCTCTATGGGGGGAGATGGGCGGTGATATAAGTTGGAGAAATAAATAAATAAATAAAATATGTTACAGCAGAGTACTGTGTAAGAACTACATGGAATGGTTTAGGAAACTAAATGAATCCTGGATCTCTGAGGCTTTTAATTTTTTTGTGATCCCTTGGGCTTTGTACTTAGAAATCACAGGCATTCTGGAAGACTCTTTGAAAAACACTCTTCTAATAAGATGATAGTGACAAGCTATCTGCATTCTGATTGATTGATTATTGAGCATGGAATTTGCCTTTACACCTTGCAGGGAAAGATCATGTTTGCAGATTTATTGGCTGTGGAAGGAATGAGAAGTTTAACTATGTTGTTATGCAACTTCAGGTAAGCCTTTCTGCTTTGTTAGAAAAAAAAAACTTCATAATCATATTTACCAGGTCATCAATGATGATCTGGATTCTTATCCAGATGACCAGTTTTACAGGCGAGCAAAAAATGTGGAAAGTTTCTTCTCTTCTGAAATACCATACAGATGGAAAAGGACTAGCAAGGAGGAGTTGAAACGGAATCACCTTCTCTTTCCCAGGTGTCACCTAAAAGTCTCAGGAGTTGCAAGTTGGGTGGCTATATAAATTGATAAATAAATAAATAAATAAATAAATAAATAAACAGTATAATATAGCTCTCTGTGTTGTTTAATTATTAATTAGTACCACATTTCTAGAGGCCAAATGACTTATTTTATGTCTTGTCCTTAGAGTCTTATGGAAGGCAAGGCAAAGGGGTTGTGAATAGCTAAATAACTTGTACGGGCACTGGGGATTTTTGTGAGAGTTGGTTCTCGCATTGCTGAGGTTAGTAGCAGCTCAAAAATAATCTAAAAAGGCATGCTGGTCCACTTTCTTAAGAGTCCTCCTTCCTCTTAGCATTGAAAGTGTGCAAAAAGGAATGAAAATCTTTCATTTAAGAATTGCTTACATGTTACGTACAGTATATGAATTTTTTGTCATTTACTTATGGTCGATACTTTTATGCTATCTTTCAGGACCAAAACAGTTTTCTTGCTGTGCTTCATAATACAAGATAAAGATTCAAATATTAACATTCAGTGCAAAATTCATAACATTAACTATTTCCACCCAAACTTTGCATATATCAGCAAATAGGTGTTTGTTGGAAGTGCAGACAAACAATGGCATGTGCATCATGACACAAATACTAAGTTGGGCCTTCTGTGCAAAAAATATATTTTGTGTTATTTTGATGTCATTGCAACTTGTTATGGAGGTTGCTGATCATCCATTTCATTCATATAGATAGATGCAGAGTATCTTACTTTGTTGCAGTGGGAAACCTTTGACTAGTAGTAAAGAACATGTATATTGAATTGTAAATGTTTCTATAAAATTATTTTAAAAAAATTGTAAACGTTTCTGCTAGTTTGAACTATGAGATGTTACAAAATTAGGAAGATGTTACTACAAATAACAGTTTGTTTCAGTTTATTTCATCCTTTTCATCTAAAAAAATCCTGGCGTTGGGACATGCCATCCTCATGTTCCATAGATATGAGAAGGAGTTAATTGTATCTTTCCTACCACCAAACAATCTTGACTACTCTACTATCATTGCTTCTTTTCTTTTTCCATAATAATCTCACAGTTCCTTCCATTTCTCCTGCCTCAGAATAGAATCATAGAGTTGGAAATGAGTATACAGATCATCTAGTTCATCCCTGTGCTCCATGCAGGATCCACTCAGCTTCTTTGACAGATGACTATCCAGCCTCTGTTGAAGACCTCTAGTGAGGGAGAACATACCATTTTGGGTTCCACTGGCTGACAGCCTGTACAGTCAGGAAGTTCCTCCTGATGTTTAGCCTGAACCTCCTTTCTTGTCATTTTAATCCATTGGTTCTGGTTCTGCCCTCTAGAGCAATAGAGGGGGGAAAAAATCCCTCCCTCCAAGTTTCACTGTTGCTGTTTGTGTCTCCAAAAGTGCTGGGTATGCAGCTGCCACTTGACTCTTCAGTGTGCTTCTTTCATTTTGCAGCAGATAGAAGAGAGTAAAAAGGCAGATTTTATGTCTTAAACTGTTTTTTAAATTAACTATTGAGAATTGCTGTTGGAGGTTTTCAGATGGACAGCTCTTAGTACTTTCAGTCAAAAGATATGGTCCAGTTGTTCTTCCTTAACAGATTTTTACAAATGGAGGCCAATATTGATTGGAGAGAAGACAGAACATCCAGCTGTATCTTCAGATGATCATTTGTCAAAATGAGCCCAGAAGAATCTGTTTGAGTTAAACATAATTGATCTAAGCAGAACATAGAATTTTTCTTCCTTCTGGTGGATTAAATAATATCTGCTGATAAAATCTGGTACAGAAACTTGATATCCACTTATTTCAGGGCCGGAATCTTGCAGACCTCAGAAGAAGCCAGCCTCGAGGAACTTTTACACTGAGCACAACTCTTCGATTAGGCAAGCAGATCTTAGAATCCATAGAAGCCATTCACTCGGTGGGATTCTTGCATCGAGACATCAAGCCTGTAAGTAGATTTTGATGGCTGGCCTTCCCTACATAGATTGTTTTTCCCAACATTAATGTTTACTAAAACGTTTACTAAGAAGTAAGCACAGCCCTCCTTGTAGTTGGAAAACATACACCTCAGGGGTATTGCATGAGTTTTAAAGACAGAGGTGCATCCATGAAATACATATAGAAGCATGGCTTTATGTTTTATGATAGGTCAGGCCTCAGTTACATCACAAGCTTGTGTACTTAACTATTTCCAAGTTGCAAAAGCATTTATCCTTTCATGTTTTGCTGTCACTTTTTCTACCAATGAGTGAGAATATGCATAGATGAAAGAATCAGTATCAGAAAGAAAGTAATAACTACACTACAAACCAGATTGGGGACTAATATATTCTTTAAAAAAACAATGTGAACCATATTCCTGTGAAATTGGCTAGGGCTTTCAAAGAGGATTCCCTCTATGATTTTCTTTTCGACAGAGGGAATTCAAATTGAAATAGGATTTTCAGAATTGTTCATGTTATTTAAATATTGAGAAAACTGAAATAGTATTTATTTATTAGAGTTATATCCCACCTTTATTTTTGTACATCTCCAAGCAGTGTACATAATGTGTCACCTCCTATTTTCCCCACAACAACCACACTGTGAGGTGGGTAGGGCTGAGAGAGAGTGATGTTGGGTTTCATGCCTAAGTGAGGACTAGAACTCATAGTCTTCCAGTTTCTAGGTTAGCACATTAACCACTACACCAAACTGGCTCTATTTATACCTATAACACTTTCTCCAGGTAACCTCTTAACCCCCTAAGTTTGTATGTGTGTTTATTTATTTATTTAGTCATTAGTTGGACTGATATCCTTCCTTTCCTTTAGGCACTGTATAAAACTCCAGGGACTTTTGGGCTGTACCAAGTCTGGTTTTCAAGAGTGCATTTGCCAGTGATTGCATGCCCAAATGTATACATCCACATTCTCATGTCCATTCAAGTCTCCTCTTCTTCCCTTCTGTACACACTTTTGCATACAAACTTGTACTTGCATACAGAAACCTTTTTTCAGAGGAAAAAAAAAACCCTTCCCCTCTTAGCAAAGGATGGCAAAATATCGGTGTTTTCCTGTCCTTTCAGAAAATATCACCAGCAACAGCAGTACTAGATTTAGGAGAGACAGGAATATGGCGTATTTGCTTGCTTATTCCACCTTGACAGTGTTGCTTTTCTGTCTGCTGTGTCATCCTCATCACTCTCGTCTCCTTCTCTACACCAACTTTCTCATGCCTTTTCTTTTTGCTGTACTACAGCTTACCTCATATTTGAAAATAGCACATTTGGTAGGATAGCTAATACTCTAGGAGTTAGAAAGAAAATACAAACTGATATTGATAGGTTAGAGAAATGGGTTTAGAATGATATGATGAAATTCAACAGAGACAGTTATGGGTATAGGGTACATCAATCAAATGTAAAGGTATAGGATACGTGAATTGGCAAAAAGTTATGAAAAAAATCTTGGAGTAATAGTTGATTACAAGCTGAGTATGAATTAGCAATGTGATGCAGCTGCAAAAAAATGTGATTTTAGGCTACATCAATAGAAGGATGTTTTCTAAATAATTAAATTGCTTTGCTTTGCTTCACTTGGACCCCACTTCAAATATTATATCCAGTTTGGATATCAGATTTTAAAAAGAATTCAGAGAAATTGGAACAAATTCAGAGAGGGGCAACAGGTTCTACTTTCAGGTGGCTAGAAACAAAGTTATTTGAAGAGAGATTGAACTGAGCTTGGTATGTTTAGTCTTTCAGGAAGCTACTGAATTAAATGCAGGAACTCTTTTTAATCACAGGTGTAAAAGCAAAATGACTGATAATGGGAAATATGATAAAAATAGTAACTGGAACAGATTTTGGATAGTGGGAACTCTTTTTAATCACAGATGTAAAAGCAAAATGACTGATAATGGGAAATGTGATAAAAATAGTAACTGGAACAGATTTTGAATAGTGGCTTCATTACACTTGAAGGGGTATTGATATATTGATACATCTTATTATTGTGTTGCTCCTGTTTAGTCTAATTTTGCCATGGGACGCCTGCCTTCAACCTACAGGAAATGTTATATGTTAGACTTTGGTCTGGCCCGGCAGTATACCAATACTAATGGTGAAGTCCGACCTGTAAGTGATGACTTTTCTATTTCTTTTGTCATTGTAACAGATAAAAAAAACTATTATATTTTTATATTTGGCTCTGAAGCATCCCCAGGCTGCTTCGGAGCCAGTCAAGTGGCTGATATGAATGTGTTTGCTGCCGCCGGGGGGGTGTCTATTGTGTTTTTATCGTTTTTAATTCTGTAAGCCTCCTGGAGTCACCATGTGTGAGTTGGGCGGCCTTATAAATTTGTTCAATAAAATAAATAAATAAATATTTATTTATTATTTCAATTTATATACTATCTCTCTACCCACTGAACAGTTAGATTCTTCTAATTGCCAAAGAGACATTACATATGACTTCAGAATAAAATATTACTTTGCATATAACTATGCCTGTTTATCAGTTACTTATATCAGTACTAAAATAAGAGAACAGTGCAAATTGTTCATCCCCATGTCCCATTAACTTTTATAGAAGACTGATTTTATTTTTATTTTTATTTTTAAAAAACTGCTCATGCTGAATTCAGAAGAAGCAAATTTGCACCTAATAATGTTGTGAGTGGTAGTGGCATATATAACTTACCTTTTTCTCCTGCTACCACCCCTAAAAATCTCCAGAGGGTTAGATGAACCTGCTGAACAGCAAGGTTCTACTGGTATAAGTATCTTCTGTTTGATTTCAGTTTATTCAGTGATTTATTATAATTCTTCTGTGTCTACAGTATTCCACTATGGTTTGCAGCATAAGAACAATAAACAACTCAAAGGTTCTTTTGAACAGGATTGTTTTAATATCCTTCCTAAATGCCATCAATTTGGGCACTAACTGAACCTCCTAGGGAAGCCTGTTCCAAAGTAATGGGGTTGCAGTGGAGAAACAGTGCCTTGGGAGCCCCCAGTCCCTCAAAAAGTAGGGGAACCGTAAGCATCCCCTCATGAGATGAGCTGGTTCTATCTGAAGGAAACATTCCTGAAGATACCTAGGAAACGGGCAATGAAGGGCTTCATAGATTAAAACTAGCACTTTGAATTGTACTTGTAACTTATTGGAAGCTAATGCAGCAGGTACAAAACTGGTGTTATATTTATTTATTTATAAAATTTATTGCCAGATACTTGGTGGGTTGCAGTAATTAAACATTAAAGCATCTACAGTATAGTTAATAGTTATTAAAAGTATAAAACCAAAAAATCAATTAATAACTAAACTGGGCATCCTAATGCTTATCATAGGCCCCTCAGAACAATTTGATTTTCAAAAATATCTAGATTAGAAAACCAAAATAGTGAAGGCAGTTTTAATATCTAGCAGGAGGCTATTCTACTGAATTGTGATTGTCCTGAAAAGTAGCACCTATAAGCCTCTGCCTCCCATATATTACAGAAATGGGGGATCATCAACATTTTTTTCTGTGAGAGACAAGTCAGGTGTGACAAGTCTGGTTGGGGAAGGAGGTCCTGCAGCATTTTTGTACCAAGTCTTTTAGATTTTATAGATGGCAACCAGCACTTTGAATTGCATCCAGAAGTTAATAGGGAGCCAATGTAAGACTCACAGCACATATATAATATTCCTGGTGATGATCACTGGCTAATAACTGGATGCTGCATTCTGGATTAATTAAACCTTCCAAGAAGTCTTCAAAGGCATCTCTAAGTGGAGTGCATTGCATTGGTCCAGACAAGTGGTGATGCGGGCATGAGTTAACTGTTAAGATATCCTCCTGCTCTAGGAAGGCCCATAACTGGTCACCAATCAGTTGGGCAAAAAGTCTCCACATATCCATCAAGTAGGAGCTGTGAGTCCAGAAGGACCCCCAAGTCATGGACCTGCTCCTTCAGGGGCAGTGCTGCCCTATCAGAGGCAACACTGGAGTAGTCACAGTATCTCAATGGATAAAGGGCAACTTTCACTTGCTGGGATTCATCTTTAGCTTATTTCATCCTGTCGAGTTCCTAACAGCCTCCAGACACTGCGACGAAACACTAACAGTGTCTCCTGTTTGATGGGGGGTGGCGATGCAGCATTGGGTATCATCATGATACCCTGATCAATGCTGACTGTACCCAACGGCTTCATGTAAGCTTTCAATGGGTAAATGTTTAATATTATATCTGAGTTGCAATATTTTCTATATGTATCTTGCAGGATTGAATGTAGGCATTGTAATTAATCACTGCATAAACTCTGGTCCCAGTATTTGCCAAGATTTCAATGGGGTCAAATGATACCTCTCAAGATGAGCCCAAAGAAGAGCTGAATACTGAGGGTCCTTATTCCAGCCAGTGACCAAAGCTAGGATTAAAGCTTAATGATAAGCTTGAAAGTTTGAAAAGTTAAATCCATCTTTATTACCAGGTAATTGTACTTTGTGCAGTGAAAGCTCTTAGTACCAATATAATTATTATCTATTTCTACTTTTTCTTCAAAAAGTTCTTTAAGGAAAAGGCTCTGTGAGACAGAGCCCAGCATCACACTATTCAGTATGTTAAAGATTAAAGTGCAGAGCAACTCTGCGATCAATACTGTTAAAGCCATTTCATCCGTCTTCCTCATTTTCTTTTATATTTGTAGCCTAGGTATGCCCGGTGCTAACAATTTGGTATAAATAAAATAGCCAAGATTAAAACTTAAAGCTCAACTTAAAATTAGTCCAATAAATACAGTACATTAAAAATATATCAGTAAGAGAAAGCACCCAAAGCTAACAGTTGAAGACCCACTTAATCTGCAAGTCTGTTTATACACCAGCAGCCAAAATAAAAATGTGTCTTTGGGACCACATAACCCTAGCATGTTAGTATAGAACAGTGCTTTCTAATCTGCTGCCGCTGGCGACACACCAATGGCGGCAGCGGTGGTGGCGCGGGGGCGTGGGCGTGCACGGTGGCGGCGCGTGGGGGCGCGTGGGGCAGGGGTGTGCACGGCGGCGGCCTCCACTAAAACACAGAAGCGCTGATGGCATGCCGCTGCTGCCCCCTCCATGCACGCCCCCACCCTCGCTTCCGGGTTGTGTGGTGACACACCAAACTCTGTGTTGCAACACACTAAAGTGTCGCGACACACCGTTTGGAAAGCTGTGGTATAGAAGAATGTAATATTACAAAAAGCTTGGTCCTGTTTATGCCTTTGAGATGCATAATTAATACTTTGAACTGTGTTCTGAAATTTAGAGTGGTAGCCATTGAGGTTGTTGCAATATTCCTTATAGCCATCACTATCAGTGGTCTGGCTCTAGCATTCTGGAAGTTGAATTTTTTAAATACTTTCTTAGACAACCCAACATATTATCCCAAATAAGATACAGTTGTGGCACCCTTATGGGAGCAGTTGGTTACCACTGAACCCTGTGTATCTCAAGAGCTGAACCCGGGAAAACAATAGCAAATGTGAGTTTCCAAGGTAAATGAAATAGAAATTGAATCCAGTTCAGGTTGAATTCCTATTTGGCTGATCAAGATATATTTCTTATTTGGATTAAACTTCAGCTTGTTTGCCTTCATTGAGTCCATTATTGTCCTCTATCATGGACTTAAAATTTGAAGAGCTTTATTTAATTTAGATAGAAGATACATGAATTAGGATTCAATAGCACATGCTGGCATTGAATCCCAAAACTCCAGATGCTTTTTCCTATCAGTTATTTGTACGCATTAAGTAGTACACAGTATGAACTAGAATTGTGAGGGATACTATAGGGCCTATGACATAGGCCAGCAACTACAGTATCAAGCAGGAGTCCTTCAGCATAATCTTCTGAGGCAATTGTAGCATCTCATGGAGTGACTGCCACCAACTGAGAGCCCCCACCCCTTTTCTGGCTGGATGTTTAGACTCTTTAGCTACTCTCATTATAACAGTGCTATTGGACAATGAACATATTGTGGCATATAAGAAAAGTCATAATGGAGATTGAACCCTACTGCAAAGAGTGGCTTTATGTTTTTAATTTTATGAGGCTCAGTTTTCTTCCAAAAGTACCTTTACCCATTGCTATATCATTGTTTCAGTCTGCTTGTACACTTAACTAAGTCACTTGTTACTTATGGAAGTTAGTCTTCAAGATGTCACAGCACATTTCTTTCTAAGTAATCATTAGATAAGCTGTCTGGACCTTTTACTGAGGATGAAGGACAGGTATTCAGTTTACAGATTTTTAATGCAATCCATGTAGCCTTTTAGAAAAGTTATGTGGCTGAAAAAAAAGCAGGTCTTGCAATCTTTTATTGTTTACCGGTTAGCACTGATCTGCACGGATAAATAGAATTCTTCAAATACATGAAAGGATGTCACATAGGAGAAGGCCAAGTCTAAAAAGGTAAAGGTTCCCCCTGCACATTTGTGCAGTCGTGTCCGACTCTAGGCGCCGGTGCTCATCTCCGTTTGTTAGCCGAAGAGCCAGCGTTGTCCGAAGACGCTTCCACAGTCATGTGGCCGGCATGACGCGCGCGGAACGCTGTTACCTACCCACCGAAGTGGTACCTATTCATCTACTTGCATTTGCATGCTTTCGAATTGCTAGGTTGACAAGAGCTGGGGCGAGTGCGGGGGCTCACTCCGCACGCAGGGCTAGGGATTCGAACCTCCGAACTTGCAATCTTCCGATCGACAAGCCTGGCGTCTTACCCGCTGAGCCACCACGCCCTTACCACCTGAGCCACCACGCCAAGTCTAGGCACATGCAAAACATTCCCTGTAAGGATTGTCCTGTGTGTGGCCAAAATGCATATTTTATATAGTACAGGTATGGCACAGGTGTGGTTGGTTAGGACAAAGCAGAGGCATTTCAGGTTGGATGACAGCTGGGATAACTGGGCGGTGGCAAAGTGGAAGTAAGGACAATAAAGGCTTGGGAAGATGGATAAATGGTGGTTGAACCAGTTGAGGGTGCCATTCTTGTATTCAAGTAAGGCAGTAGTGGCTGTTGGACAGGAAAGCACTAGGAAGATTGCATGAAGGAACGAGATAAGGGGGTTCATATACAGTCTCTCATGGCAGGGGAAGGTTAAAAAGAACTAAAAAGCTGGCAGAAGGTTGGTTGGGGTGGAAGTTGGAGAATGGGAGAGAAGAAGAAGAAAATGCTAACAATCCAAAATGTACTTAGGCAGTTTAGGGAAGCTGAAGGGATTCTGGCTCAAGATCACTGAAGAGGAGTCTACATAGGGACTGCTGTGCAAAGAGGATGACACACTGTGGGATCTGCCTACCCTGCGCACATATCCAGGGGGAGAAAAGGAACTGAAGACATCAGGAAAAAGACCGAGAGGTTGCCAACTACATTTTAACTGGAGCACTTAACTAACTGCTTGGGAGAATTTAGTAGTAGCAACATTTTTAAGGAGAAGCACACTGTCAATTTAGGCAGAAGCTTTACTGTTGTTGGCAGGGTGATAGTTATTCCAGAATTGTAGAGCAGAAAGCATAAAGAAACTGCTACATTCCATCCTCCTTTGAAGGCAGACAGAAGATGGGGAGAAAGAGGGGAGAACTATACATCTATATGCATTAACTGAATTCTGCTTGTGTAGTTATTTGGGAAAGACAGATTTTCAAAGAAATGGATGTATTTCTACCCTTGTTATGCTAATAATAAAGGAAACAGTTGGTATAATTCACAAGAATGTTGTATTTTGTCTGATTAGCCCTGAAATGCCTTTCCAGATTTTTCTTGGGTGAAACCTTGAACAACCAAAATCAGTTTCGCCAGACTGTGACCTGCCCAGAATGGTCCAACCAAGCTTCCAAGTTACCATATGTGTGTTTCTTGCATAAAACAAAACACATTTTTCCAGTTCATGCATTCCCCTAGTCAAGATCACTTCTCTCTCATTCTAGAGTACAGGTTACAGAATACTGGATTACGTTAACAATAGGGTTTCTCAACTTTGTGGTGCCCTGACCCCCAAAATAAATGAATGTGTTGATTCCCACCCAAATAAAACTAGTGATTTAATTGGGGTTAGGGTTGGGCAAGAAAGAAATATACAACTTTTAATGATTAGATTTGAATCTGTAATCTGTGGGTTGAATTGCAGTTCCCAGCAGACCCAACCATTCAGGCTGCGGGCTGTCCTCTATAGGCAAACTGACAAAGAGAAGCTTTGGTTTTCAAGGAAGACATATTTATTCTTGTGTGCCTCCCCGATGCCTGTGGTCCAATTTCCAGGCCTTTTGGTATTAGAAGCAAAAGTAGAACGAATGCAGGATGTTTTTCTCCTACCACTCCAAGTCTTTTGACAGCAACCCCAGTTAGAGTTGTAGCTTACTCCTTCTGCCTCCTTATCTTTAATGGTGACCACAAGGGGCTATTCATAGCTTTCTTCTTGCAGGAACGGGATATAAATATGACAAATACACAAATAAACAAACAAACAAACAAACAAACAACCTGTCCTGTAAGTGCCTCATTCCACAGAAAGCTTCCAAGCTGTATCAGGCCTCTTTCACCAAGACAGATTCCTTGCTCATCCTTTCATGGACCCAGAGCAGAGGGAGGCTACTTGGGACAGTGCCATAAGTTTCCTTCTCTCCTTGTTCTTCTTATTCTTTCTAAACTAATTACTGACAATGGAAATTATGTCAAGGGGATCAGGACTCTATCGGTCCCTTAACATAATACGTCTCTGAAAATAGAGCTTTCATCTTTCTTTTGTTGGCTTCTTCCTCAAAACCAAATTCAAAGTTCCAAAATAAGCTGGATCAGGTAGTGGTGTGGAGAAAAATAAATTCCCTCGGCTTCTTCAGTGCAGCTCTTTGGTAGGGGCAGCTTGGGCAACAGTTTGGAGCGGTGGCACCTGCTCCATTCTAAGCCCCTTTCCATCCTCCTGCCAGAGTAAATGCAGCCAGTTCCGTGCTTCCCAGCATACGCTTAACCATAAATATATGGCCACTGCTGGTAAAGGAGTTGAAAAGAATTCCAGAAGCCATGCGTAGTTTGCTTTCCGTACCTTGCTTTTTGCAGACAGGAGGAGGGAACTCTTTCACATAAAGGCTTTGTTACCACAAGTAGGAAAGGTGTGAAAGGTGGGGGAACCAAAGAGTGGTGCTGTAGTCACTCTCATGGCTCTCCAAGGAGAGTGTGGAAAAGGACATGAAGAACTCATGTCTGCCATACAGTATGTAGGAATGCCCTACATCTCTGGCTGCCTCTCCATGGCTTTGCCTTGCTCCTTCTCTTGGGATGGGCAGAGAAGCTATGGCCATTGCTTCTGCCTTCCCCAGCTAGCCAGGTTGCTAGAGGCAGCTGCAGCTTCTGCAGGCAGAAGGTGTGGAATGAGATGGAAGCCACCTTTTCTCTTTCTCTTCTCCTCCTGCCCACCACATCTTCTCCATCGTGGTGCACAAGCTGAGTTCTTAGCTGCTATTGCCAGGCAGCCTGACTAACTCTCCAGATGTTTGTCACCTGTCCTGTCCTGGTGATGCCCTTTAGCTGAGCTGAGGAAAGACACATTCAGGAAAAAGTGTGTGTGGTACCTGCCTGCCTCTGTGCTCGTGATCTCTGCTTGCTTGACCATTCTCTCTCACAGAAAGCCTCTAGGCTTTACAGGAGGAAAAAATTGCGAACAAAACACGGGATGAGTGAATGTGCATTGTTAGCTCTGGAGGAGAGATGTCACAGGTGGACTGAGTGTAGCTGGAGCCTTTCAGACCCCGCTCCTTCTCTGCTTGGACAACCACTTTTGTGTGCAAGCCTTAAAAACATTGAACCCTCCCTCTAATTTGCTTGTGATCCCCTAAGGCAGGGGTCCCCAACCTTTTTGGCGCCAAGGACCGGTTTCAAAAGATGATTTTTCTGAGGACTGTGGGGGCAGGGCTTCTGGGATTTCCGCAGACTGGAGGGGCGGGGTTTGCGGGTGGGAGTCAATCACAAGCACCGGGGTGGGGTTTGCAGGCGGGAGCCAATCGCGTGGAAGGGAGCAGTGTTTGCGGGTGGGAGCCCCGTGGCCCAGTTCCTAACAGGCCGCGGCCCACAGATTGGGGACCCCTGCCCTAAGGGCTTGTGACCCACAGTTTGAGAACCCTTGAGTTGCAGAAAGGGAGATTCTGACTGAACGCTAGAAAAGCTTCCAAACAGTAAGAGCAGTTTGACAGTGAAACCAGTTATCTAAAGTATCATACACACTGACGCAGGTTGAAATTGATACTGGGCCCATCTAACTTGATAGTGTGATGTTCCTCCCAGTTTTATAAACCTCTCTGCTGAAAATAATTTGTTTTGCTGTTTTGTTGGAAAGCATTTCTGAAGTGACAAAAAAGATGCAGCATTTTATCATGAAAAGTCTCTCTTGTTTGCATGAATTGAAAATGTGCTATAGTGCTTTGCATGCTGCTGTTTCTGCTGACTCAGCTCTAGATTATTGATTACAACTATTTCCTCATGAATCAGACTGCACTGCAGCAGTTTTCAATACTTGGTTTGAGAATATTGCATATATGTGTGGTTTCTGGTTTTGACTGTATAGCTGAACCAGAATGTGAAGAAAAAGCATCTGATAAGCTTTGTCTAAATCAGAAATTTGAAGAAGAAAAAACACACAACAAAACCCTTATTATAACATGGCCAATTTTTAAATAGAGCATCCAAGTCCAAATATGAACATTGTTACTGATTCTGTTATTTCCTAATATTGGTACAATTATTTATAAATATAGAATAATGTTCTGGAGCAGAATTAGTCATCATTATCACTGCATGCCGTAACATTATTACGGTAGTAATTACATCATTGTCTGCATTTAAAGGCATTTCACATCATGATCCCTTTATTTCCGCAACCAAGTAAGATTACCAATTCCATTTCAGTTTTACTTGGTTCTTAAGAGCCTTGCTAAATTTTGCTCTAGACAGAGCAGAAAATTTGCCTGTTAATGGGGGGTGGGGGGGAACCATCACTGTATCTCCCTTCTGTTTGTTTGCAATTATCCTGTTATGTTTGAGTATAAGAAATGCTGAAGGTCTTATTTCAAGAAGACACTAACTTTGTTATTGAATCCAACCACTTTTCAAGAAATCACTTATGGCAAAATAATAGACTTCTAGATCCCTAAATAATGAGATAGCTTTGACAGCTCCCAGATGAAAATAAGAACCATGTACTTGAAAACCTACTTAATGCAGTAGAAAGCCCTGGTGTTTTGTTTGTTTGGCTTACAAACGTCAGTGGATGTGCTCACACATCATACTAACCCAAAAACAAGCAAACCAACATTAGAATTATATTTAAGTCAGCTCATCCCCATATGATTGCATATTTCAGAAAGCTATCTTTTGTTGTTGTTGTTGTTGTTCAGTCGTTTAGTCGTGTCCGACTCTTCGTGACCTCATGGACCATAGCACGCCAGGCCTTCCTGTCCTCCACTGTCTCTCGGAGTTTACTCAAATTCATGTTCATTACATCGGTGATGCTATCTAACCATCTCATCCTCTGCCGTCCCCTTCTCCTTTTGCCTTCAGTCTTTCCCAGCATCAGGGTCTTTTCCAGTGAGTCCTCTCTTCGCATTAGGTGGCCAAAGTATTTGAGCTTCAGCTTCAGCATCTGTCCTTCCAATGAGCAGTCAGGGTTGATTTCCTTTAGGATTGACTGGTTTGACCTCCTTGCAGTCCAAGGGACTCTCAAGAGTCTTCTCCAGCACCACAGTTCGAAAGCATCAATTCTTCGGCGCTCAGCCTTCCTTATGGTCCAACTCTCACAGCCATACATTACTACTGGAAAAACCATAGCTTTAACTATACGGACCTTTGTCGGCAAGGTGATGTCTCTGCTTTTTAATATGCTGTCTAGGTTTGCCATAGCTTTCCTCCCAAGGAGCAAGCGTCTTTTAATTTCATGGCTGCAGTCACCGTCTGCGGTGATCTTGGAGCCCAAGAAAATAAAATCTGTCACTGCTTCCATTTCCTCCCCTTCTATTTGCCAGGAAGTGATGGGACCAGATGCCATGATCTGGGTTTTTTTAATGTTGAGTTTCAAGCCAGCTTTTGCACTCTCCTCTTTCACCCTCGTCAAGAGGCTCTTTAGTTCCTCTTCACTTTCTTCCATTAGGGTGGTATCGTCTGCATATCTGAGGTTGTTGATATTTCTCCCGGCAATCTTAACTCCGGCTTGTGATTCATCCAGCCCGGCATTTCTCATGATGTACTCTGCATATAAGTTAAATAAGCAGGGTGATAATATACAGCCTTCTCGTACTCCTTTCCCAATTTTGAACCAGTCGGTTGTTCCATGTCCGGTTCTAACTGTTGCTTCTTGACCCACATACATGTTTCTCAGGAGACAGGTAAGGTGGTCTGGTACTCCCATCTCTTTAAGACTTTGCCACAGTTTGTTGTGATCCACACAATCAAAGGCTTTAGCGTAGTCAATGAAGCAGAAGTAGATGTTTTTCTGGAACACTCTTGCTTTTTCCATGATCCAGCGAATGTTGGCAATCTGATCTCTAGTTCCTCTGCCTCTTCGAAACCCAGCTTGCACTTCTGGTAGTTCTCGGTTCACATACTGCTGAAGCCTAGCTTGTAGGATTTTGAGCATAACCTTGCTAGCATGTGAAATGAGCGCAATTGTACGGTAGTTTGAGCATTCTTTGGCATTGCCTTTCTTTGGAATTGGAACGTAAACTGACCTTTTCCAATGCTGTGGCCACTGTTGAGTTTTCCAAATTTGTTGGCATATTGAGTGCAGCACTTTAACAGCATCATCTTTTAGGATTTTAAATAGCTCAGCTGGGATACTGTCTTCTCCGCTAGCTTTGTTGTTAGTAATGCTTCCTAAGGCCCACTTGACTTCACTCTCTAGGGTGTCCGGCTCAAGGTCAGTGACCACACCATCGTATTTATCAGGGATATTAAGATCTTTCTTGTATAGTTCTTCTGTGTATTCTTGCCACCTCTTCTTAATCTCTTCTGCTTCTGTTAGGTCCCTGCCTTTTTTGTCCTTTATCATGCCCATCTTTGCACAAAACGTTCCCTTGATATCTCCAATTTTCTTGAAGAGATCCCTAGTCTTCCCCATTCTATTGTTTTCCTCGATTTCTTTGCATTGTTCATTTAAGAAGGCCTTCTTATCTCTCCTTGCTATTCTCTGGAATTCTGCATTCAGTTGTTTATATCTTTCCCTTTCTCCCTTGCCTTTTGCTTCCCTTCTTTCCTCAGCTATTTGTAAAGCCTCATCAGTCAGCCACTTTGCTTTCTTGCATTTCTTTTTCTTTGGGATGGTTTTAGTTGCTGCCTCCTGTACAATGTTACGAACCTCCATCCATAGTTCTTCAGGCACTCTGTCTACCAGATCTAATCCTTTAAATCTATTCCTCACCTCCACTGTATATTCATAAGGGATATGATTTAGGTCATACCTGAGTGGTCTAGTGGTTTTCTCTACGTTCTTCAATTTAAGCCTAAATTTTGTGATAAGAAGCTCATGATCTGAGCCACAGTCAGCTCCAGGTCTTGTTTTTGCTGATTGTATAGAGCTTCTCCATCTTTGGCTGCAAAGTATATAATCAATCTGATTTCGGTATTGACCATCTGGTGATGTCCATGTGTAGAGTCGTCTCTTGTGTTGTTGGAAAAGAGTGTTTGCTATGACCAGCGTGTTCTCTTGACAAAACTCTATTAGCCTTTGCCCTGCTTCATTTTGTACTCCGAGGCCGAACTTGCCTGTTATTCCGGTTATTTTTTGACTTCCTACTTTAGCATTCCAGTCCCCTATGATGAAAAGGACATCTTTTTTTGGTGTTAGTTCTAGAAGGTGTTGTAGGTCTTCATAGAACCGGTCAACTTCAGCTTCTTCGGCATCAGTGGTTGTGGCATAGACTTGGATCACTGTGATGTTGAATGGTTTGCCTTGGATTCGAACTGAAAACATTCTGTCGTTTTTGAGGTTGTACCCCAGTACTGCCTTTCCCACTCTTTTATTGACTATGAGAGCTACTCCATTTCTTCTAAGGGATTCTTGCCCACAGTAGTATATATAATGGTCTCCTGAATTAAATTCGCCCATTCCTGTCCATTTTAGTTCGCTGATTCCCAAGATGTCGATGTTCAATCTTGTCATCTCATGTTTGACCACATCCAGCTTACCTTGATTCATAGATCTTACATTCCAGGTTCCTATGCAATATTGTTCTTTACAGCATCGGACTTTCCTTCCACTTCCAGACACATCCACAACTGAGCGTCCTTTCGGCTTTGGCCCAGCCGTTTCACTCTTTCTGGAGCTACTCGGAATTGCCCTCCGCTCTTCCCCAGTAGCATTTTGGATACCTTCCGACCTGAGGGGCTCATCTTCCGGCGTCATATCTTTTAGCCTTTTGATACTGTCCATGGGTTTTCTTGGGAAGGATACTGGAGTGGTTTGCCATTCCCTCCTCCAGTTTTGGACCATGTTTTGTCAGAACTCTCTGTCATGACCTGTTCTTCTTGACCTGACTTCATTGAGTTACGCAAGCCCCTTCGCCACGACAAGGCAGTGATCCATGAATGGAAGCTATCTTTATCCTGATATAAAATATTCTTGTTTAATTTAAAATAGTCTGTTGAATACTGGCTTCCGGTTAGTGATTTTTTAAAGACAGAATCTTAATGCTTAATATCTCAGTGCATATAATATGTAATTGGTACAATTCAATCACACTTCACAACTTTTAATCTCTAGAAAGGTTGTAATTAAAATGATAGTGGGAAACAGTGCAATGGAGTTTTGTATTCATGAAAATCAGCTGAGCCCTGATCCAAAAAAATATTCCATTTGGGTATGGCACATATGGAAGTGGCATTGTTGTGATTTGATGAAATATACATTCTCATATCCAGAACAGATTCTAGAGAAATGTATTGCAAATTGGCAGCAGAACCACACAATATATAACATTTATTATTTCTTTATTAACAGTATTTATAATCAACCCACTACTGAAGGACTCTGAACAATGTACAACAAACAAACAATAAAACATAACAATAAAGTCCACTAGTCAAGTACCTATGATAAATGCCCTCAGTGATTTTAAGTAGGACTGAACGCTCATTTAAATAATTACTTTATCTGACACAGAATATTAAGAGGGCAAAGACTGCATGTACTGTATCTTTGGAGGGAGGGTGTTCCAAAGACTTGGGGCTAACTTGGAGGAGGACTGTCATCTGCTCCACTCCCCATGTTTTTCTTGTGGGAGGGATTCTCAACAGCCCCTCTCTGTATGATCTAGGTTTAATTCTGGCAAGATGTTACCTTACATCTCCTGGTGCTGCACAATAAAGGGCTTTAAAGACTGTGGTCCACACTTTGAATTGGATCCAGAAGCCTACGGGCAACCAATGCAGCACCTATAACCGCCCAGAATCCCCTCTGGAAATGGGGGGAGATGGGCGGTGATATAAGTTAGAAATATAAATAAATAAATAAAATACAAGTTACTCTACACTGATGGGGTTATTCCAGATGCAGCTTCTGGGTTGTCTCCAAAGGCAGCCTCATGTAGAGCCCACTGCAGTAGCCAATTCAAAACAGTAAATCCAAATCTTTAAAGGCAAATAGAATCAGTCAAATCCTTAAAGCAAACCAGATGAACATTCTTCAACCCTTATCCCACTTCAAAATAAACCAAAGCAGTTACATATCCCCACAATGTGCACAGAGCTTTCCTCTTGAAAGAATCAAACAGCCCAACTGCCCCCCTCAAAGATTCCAGGTTCTTTTCATGGCATTCCACCAGGAGATCGATTTTACTTATGGCTTGCAGATCACACTCTCCCTTAGATTTCTCCAACTCCATTATCCAATCTTCATCCAGCATCTTGATAAAAATCCCAATCTCAGTCTTAAAAAAAAAACCTTTCTATCGCTCTTAAATTCCTCAGTTTCATCCACCACATCCCCAACCTGATGGCACATTTTAGATCTCATATTTTCCACAATGTCCTGGATGTCTTGCATAAAAGTTTGATAGAAGTCAGAAGAAATCTGTTTAAAATCTTGGTGAAAGTCAGAAAGAATCTGTTTAAAATCCCCCATGTCTCACACAGTAGATTATGGTGCTCCCTAGAAGCTTAACCAGCGAAAGTTGAAGATATGGAAGAGTTCCAAAATGTGTTTACATAAAGTGAGAGTGAGATAGCAGGCAGTTCTCAAGAGAAAGTGAAAACAGAGAGCTGAAGGTTCAGATCGGCTGATTCAACGTGTAGGAAAATGCTAATATCTTCAAATTTAATACAAAAATAATAATAGGAAGACAATTGTTTACTCTCAATCTTTGGAATTTCCTTTGGAAGGAAAACGAAATCCAAAACTTAAAAGAATTTTTTTAAAAAAAGTAATCCCAAAAATAAAGTTAAGCACCAAGAGATCCAGATTCTCCTCACTGTAGAAAGCCTCTCTTGGGGTACATATACTTAAAAAAATAAAAATTGGTGATTTAGTAATGGGGTGGCCGGTCTTAGTGTCCCTTTAATGATATGGGACAACCATTCCATGAATTGCTGCCCAAATCCCTGCTTTTCTCTTACTTCTTTCTCCTTGCTGAAATCTTTCTTTTCTTCTGGCCTTTTTCTCAAGAGATTTTGCTTGCCTGATTGTTGCTTTCTATTTTTCCCACTTCTTGCCCAGTTGTGAACACCTCAAGGCAGGATACCCAGACTTGGCCCCCCTCCTCAGCTACTTTCTCTTCCCTCTCTCCTTTCTCTGGGCAGTTCCAGCATATGTTTCATTGCCAAGTCTCACTTTCCTGTTGCTCCTGCCCAGACAGCCTGGCACTGCTTCAGAAGCAGTATCTGTCATGAAGTGTGAGAGTGGGTGGGGTTCCTAGACGGTGGTGCAACTTGGCATGAGAGAGTTTGGGGTGCTGACTGTGTGGCCCAGCCGACCAACCCTGCTGTTGTTCTTCCTGTTACTCACCCTAAGCATTTACATGGCACTCAAGGAACTAGCCTTGCTGGGCAGTGTCCTTAGTGCCTACAAAATATTGTGGCAAGCCACAGAAAATGAGTTGAAGGTCCTCATCTGCCCACAGGCTGTGAGTTTGAGACCCCTACTCTAGAAGCTGAGCCACAATGCACTACTGTACATAAGATACCTAGAGCATGATGAGGTTTAGCTAACTCAAGCAAGAGATCCAAGGCCAGGGGAAGGGATAATAATAATGTTGATCCAATTTTTAGATTTGTTTCTGTTTTGTTTCCTTCCATTTTGCATTTTTATTGTCATGGTTTTCTTTGGGTTTCTCTTTGTTTTACAGTTCTTTTGGGCTCGTTTTTTGAGACTGTTTGATGCGTTGGCTTCCCATCTGCTGCTTATAACCATCTCAGCCATGAGTTGTGAGTGAGCCATCATAATGCTTCTTATTTTGTTTTAGTTTGTGTTTGCTTGTTTGTTTTAATAACGAATAGAATTCTGAGTTTTTTTCCCTTTATTTTGTTTTCATGAAATAATTTTTCCTCTCAATTTTTGATGCATAGGCCAGGAGCCCTCTGGATTCTGCATTTATGACTGTTGGGCCTTTGTAGGACTGCAGTGAATTAAGTGGTGTTGAATGAAGATCCTTTGGGCTTTAGGAACAACCTCTATTTTAAAGTTTTACTTATTGTGCAAAACTCGAATATGCCAAAACCTGTTTACACACATGAAAATTTATTTCCTTCAGAAACATGAAATATGTACCTGAAATTGCAGCCATTCTAGTGATGGAATCCTAACCATAAGAGAAAGTGACAATTTAACTGAAGTTTTGTTTTAACATATGCCTCTCAGTTCTCAGGAGATCAAAAATATTTGTTTAAGCCAGTAAGGTGGTGACATTTATTTATTCAGGAAAGCTTTATCGCAACTTTTAAAAATATTTTTTTCCAAAATAGACTGAAAAACGTCTATCCTTCTATTTTTGTAATACCTTGTTTCAGAAAGTAGAGTATGTAACAATGGTGATTCAGTTTATGTGACTGAACTCATGGTTAGGAGTTAGGTAAGCAATGGCTCTCTTTTAGTATCACTGCATCACGTAGATTCTGAAAATCAGGTTTCAATTATTAAATAATTGAAGATAGAGGATTCTATCCAAAGTTATACAAGTAGACTGTCATCCACACAACAGAACACCTGTCCTTTCTCTCTGTACTGTACCACTTCCCATATTTGGTCTTCCTATTCCTTGGAGCATCTTTGAGGAGTTGCAGGAAGCAAAGGGCAATCTATTTCACCAGTGGTACCCATTCTGCTGATAGATGAATGCTGGTCTATACATTGTGGAAGAAACAAAAACATGAGTACAGTTGGGACCCAACTGCTGCTCTTTGTTTGTTTTTCATAGATAATTTTTGCTGCACAATAAAAAGAACCAAAATTGACACTGAAATTATACTCAGCTATGAATCACAATCAATCCTGGTTTCTTAAATAATGTATATGGACATTCTTTAAGAAATGTACACACACACACACACATAAATATATAATATATAAGTTTACAAATACAAATTTGTTTCTGATAGTTTTCTCATGTGACATTTTCAAGTGTACTTTAAAATATCTTGGGGTATTCCTGAACTTTTTGTTTTCTGGGATCAAGGGGATTCTGTCAATGTGAATTAAGATGGAGCAGCAGAAAGGAATTGAGTTAGCAACTGAACCACTTTGGTAACAAGGATGAGGCTGTTATCCCCCTAAACTGAATCTATTTTTGACCTTTTACTTGTTCTTAAGTTCCTGAAGCCAGTGGTTTTCTGTTTTGCTCTGGAACAAGTGCTTTGCTGCTATGCTTTGTCCACTGAAGGCTATAGTATTTTCTGTGGAGAACTTACCTTTGCAGATTTTTAAAAAATTAATTGGTAATTAGATTTTGTCTTACAATGGTGTTTTCCAATGGGAAGTGTTACTGTCTCTAAAAGATTTGTTTAAAGATCAATTTTTAATCCATAACCAAAATGTCTAACTTGACCATCAGTTCATATTAATATTTGTCATTAAAATAGTTTGTGGACCTAAGCGACAAAGAAAAGATGAAAAGTTTTGCTTACTTTCATTAAGTTTTAATTTTTCTTCTTTCCATCAGCCTCGTAATGTTGCTGGTTTCCGGGGAACAGTCCGGTATGCTTCAGTGAATGCACATAAAAATAGAGTAAGTTTTGTCTCTATGTGTATGGAGGGGGTTAAGTGAGAGAGGTTAAAGGAGAAGTATCCCTTTCGTTGTTCAGTGTGGTGTAGAAGTGTCATACAGAATACATATTGGAACCAGGTGTGAATCAAGGTAGAGTTCAACAGGGTGTGTATGTTATGTTATAATGCACATAAACATTTTATTTGTTTATTTATTTTACAATATTTTTGTACTACCCCAATCAAACTGACTGTGTGGTACTGTACATAGAAGAGCAAACCATAAACAGAATATCTGCACCATAAAAAAAAAACAGCTACCACAA
Source organism: Charina bottae (assembly GCA_023362775.1). Classification (NCBI taxonomy): domain Eukaryota; kingdom Metazoa; phylum Chordata; class Lepidosauria; order Squamata; family Charinaidae; genus Charina; species Charina bottae. Next base: position 72,039,725 of record JALMGJ010000001.1, on the reverse strand, counting down.
ATAATCAGTTGTCCACCAATTGTCATAGAGTCCAAAAGCCTATTGAAAGAAATTGCTTAGAGGGCCTACATGAACAAGATGAGGGTATGAGTAATTGCATCTGTGGGGACAGCGTGTTTCTCAGTGTGGGGACTGCTAGCAAGAAAGCCTGATTCCAGATCCTTTACTCATGTGGGGGTGGGACTTTAGCAAGCTTGCCCTAGATATTTGGAATAGATAGGTGGAATCATATTTTGTAAGGTGGTCCCTGATATTCTCTGGTACTGTGCTGTATAGGGCTTTACAAGTAATAACCATCACTTTGAATTGGTCTCAGAAGCCTACTGGTACCCAGTGCAGTGACCTGAAGATGGGCATAATTTGCTGCTTCTGAGTCATCTTTAAGGCTGGTTCTGAGTCATCTTCAAATGCAGCCCCATGTAGGGTACCTTATGGTAGTGCCAGTTTTGTAATGATTTGGGCATGAATCACTGTTGCAAGGGCAGCAGGTAGGACCATAACAGGTTGTATCTGGGCAAAGGCTTCCTGATTGTGGTTTCCATCTGTTCAAGCAGGACACATAAATCTAGTAGGGCCCCAAATCACAGACCAACTCTTTGAGGGAGTGCATGGCCCCACCAAAAGCAACTACTACGGCTGATGCTGCTAGACAACCCTGATGTTACAGATGTGCAGTAAATCTGTTTCGCTAGGATTTAATCTGAACATGTTTCCAGTCTTGAATAGCTTCCAGTCACTGTTTCAAGACATCCACAGCATCTCCAGCACAATCTGGGAAGACAATCTATAAGTGGGTGTCATCAGCATGTTGGTAACACCTACCCCAAACCAACAGATGACTTCACCTAGTGGTTTCATATAGATGTTAAATAATATGGGAGGGAGACCTGAACTCTGTGACACCTGACACTGGAGCAGCTTAGGGATGGATCATTTTTACACCATAGCTACCAGCTAGAACTACATAGGGATGGAACTTTTAGCCCTTTGAGATAGTCCAGACAAGAAGCACAACCAGGAGCATCAGCACCTCTCTTTTTAGTCTCTGGAAAACTAGGGAGGGTCCTTTCTGAAATGTTTCCCATGCTTTCCCCCCACCTGCAGACTGAGCTGCCTCTTATCAGACTGTTGCCCTGGCTGCAGGTCTTCCTCCTGTCTCCCAAGGTCATTCCCACATACCATTACAGGAACAAATGCAAAATATTGTCCCCTACTCCTAACCTTAGCAAGAGGTCCAGAAGGGTACCATGGTTGATGGTATCAAATACTACCAAGAGGTCCAATAAGACCAGGAGAAGTACATTCTTCCCAACTAGGTCCCAATGAACAACTAAAATGATCAATACTACTTCTGTCCCAAAACTGGGTTTGATCCTTGACCAAAAGAGGTCCAGAAAACCTGTTTCCTGTAAGATTCTTGATAGCTGACTCCCTGCCCCCTCCCTCCTCATTTCTGAACAGTCTTCCTTAAACAAGAAAGCTGGAGAACATCAACAGTTATCAAGTACAGCCAGATTGAGAGAGGGTTTCTTCAAGAGAGGGCACATCACCACCCCTTTCAAGGTTGGTGGCAGCGCATCCTCCTACAAAGAGGCATTCACCACTTTCTGAATCCAGCTGCACACACCCGCTCAGCTGCCTGAAGGAGCCAGGAGAGACATGGGTCTAATCCATAGGTAGCAGAATTCGTATTACAGAAGCCCCTATCCACTTTCTCAGATTCTCCAGGCTTAAAAGATTGAAACAGAAAATGCTGCCCTGCTTAGCTCACTTAATGGGCTATTAGATGACTGAGGCATTCTAAACATTCTCTGTTCTGAGTGCTGATGGTCTGCAACATTAGATTCCCTTACCTTGAATATCATAATTTTTACGCATGTAGCTGTGTTTATTAATATTTTTCCCAGCACAGCAGTTTGCTACACTGCATTACATTGTATTACTAGTGACTTGGCTTTTCAAACGTGGAGAGCAATATGAAGTTTGTGACACTGCAATCTAAACAAAAAGTACACTATAAATCATCTTTCCTACTGAACAGGAATAGGATGATTTGAAGCTGAGGGATTTACAGCTGTTCTTTTCCTGTCGAGATTTAAACGTTGAGCAATTACTCTTTTTGGAAGAGATGGGAGAACTTTTAGGATGGTCTGCCCATAGAAGCTAACAGTTTCCAATGGATGCCAGAGGGCTTTTGGAGATTTTCTGGCTAGTATGAGGGTTGGTCTTGTTGAAGTATGGGTCATCTTGTGATAGGTTTGCTCCAAACAGCCTTTCCCACTGTGCAAAGCTCATTCAGCCCTTAGCAATTAAACAAGATATAACTAGAATATAACATGGAGTCCTGCAAATAGCCTGCAATCCAAAGGAAGTTAAAAGGTGATCTCCTTCAGTGCAGAGATATAAGTATTGGGGGGTATTTTAGGATACTCTTTTAGGATAATCGCAAAATCAAGCATATCCCAGCAGAATGGGGCACTCACTGGGCTACAGTGCAGAAATCCTAATGGGAAAAAATAGAGCTTGTCTTCATTAAATCTATAAATTCCAACTTTGGATTTCTTCCAACTATAGTCAGTTGGGATTATAAAACAGTAGGCATGGTCTCTTCTGACCTTTGTAATTCAAACACATCATGATGTGCAGCATGCATCATAGAGTAGTTCCAGTACTGATGTGGAGGAATTTTTCAATACACATGACAATGCAGAAAAGCTCTATTGGAATTGGAATATATGAAAATTATTGCTTTCAGTTTTTAGCTCTGGTTACATGAAACATTAGGTTTGATTATATATACACAATTTATATGTCTATATTGGCTCCTGGGTAGCAACAGTTTCCTGCCTGATTTTGAAGTTGTTGTAGACACTGTCGGCAGCTACAATATTTTGTAACTAATTTTTGATTTATTGCAGGAAATGGGTCGACATGATGACCTGTGGTCCCTTTTTTACATGCTGGTGGAGTTTGCAGTTGGTCAGCTTCCATGGCGGAAGATTAAAGATAAGGTAGAAAATGTAGCCAGTGACAATACAAGATCTTCCTTTCCAAGATGAACAATAAAGCAATAAGAAAAAACCCTGCCTATGGGATATCCACAGCAGTACATTAGAGCAATAACATTTTCTTGATTGTGTTTGTCAGCAGTATTTCAGTGTTCAGAAACAATTTGTCTTTGATACTGGAGATAATATATAACCACCACAATTAACAGATGTTAATACCTTAATTTCAAGCCATTTATTGTCTTGTTTTGTTTGCTAATGGTATTTATTATATGTAGTATTCTGTATGATGCTGGAATCTGGAATTTTCCAGAGGGCTTTTCCAGAGAGTTTTTGGGGTGTAACGCCAGGTATTTTATTGTTTTGGGTTTTCTCTAGGAGCAAGTTGGTATGATTAAGGAGAAATATGAACATCGAATGCTGCTAAAACATATGCCTTCTGAGTTCCACCTTTTTCTGGATCACATTGCAAATCTGGATTATTTCACTAAACCAGATTATCAGGTAAAACCCTCTTTTTATTACTAGCTTGAAACGATTAGGAGACAATAATTTTGAGTTCCCGCAGGAAACTGGTAAAAAAATAACGTTTCCTAAAGTTCCGCCAGCATCTGTGGCCAGCATCTTCAGAGGGCAGGAGCACAGACAGAAGGCCACAGATGCTGGCGAAACGTTAGGAACCACAAATTCCAGAACACGGCCACACAGCCCGGAAGACCCACAACAACCATCGAACTCTGGCCGTGAAAGCCTTCGACAATACCTCAAAAAAATAATTAGTAGATTTTCTGACCTCTTAAATCTGCTCCTTGGAATATTATTTTGGAGATCTTTGATTTATCTTTTAAAGTTTTTATGTAAACATACCAAAATTGATCCAAATGAAATCAATATATTGCTTTTTTCCAGGTCTTCAATTAGCATGAAACAGTAGGTTCTGCTCATTTTTGCCTGTTTTTGTAGAGTAATACCTGTGAGAATAAATTTGCCAACAAAAATTAACATATTTTACCACTCCTACAGACAACTAATTAGGGTAGGGGAAGATTCCTACCCTAAATAGATCAGTTGCTAAAAATTGTAAATTGGGGCTATACAAGTAGTAGTTTAATTCCTGTTGCACTGCTTGCGGGCAATAACTTTTATGGTAGGAAAGGAATGAATTGTTATTCACATGTTCAAAGAATACCAATGAGTGAAGCCCAGATATAGCAAGTAAGTATGATATAAGTATGATAAATAAAATAAATAAAAATAAAGTACTCTAGTCAGATTTCCCTTGATATATTCAAATATTAAATGGGACCGAGTTTATTGCTTTTTGTTGGTATCTGCAATGCTGCATCCAAAGATCCTTCAAACACTGTTCATCATATTTGTGACTCAGTTAGACCATAGGTATTATCAGCCTTCTATTGAGCAGCATTCTCAATAGATTTTATTAGCACCAATATATTCTGTATCACAGAAGTGACATATTTTTGTAGAAATCAAGTATTTATTAGTCATTTATTTTCAAATATTGCTATTTTCTGTGCATTAAATGTAATTGTTTATCACTTCCTCCACTACCGCCCAGAGTTCCCCATTGGGGGAGATGGGCGGTTATATAAATTTAATTAAATAAAATAAATAAATGAGGTTGGGAATGTTTCATTAAATGTTTCATTGGTTTCTCTTCCTTCCTCACAATCCAGACTGATAACATTTTGATATGTTGACATAAAAACTTGAAAAGATAAGTCAAAGATATCCAAAGTAATATTCCAAGGAGCAGATTTAAGAGGTCAGAAAATCTAATTCATTTTTTATTAGTTTCATGTGGGAACTCAAAATCAGTAGTTTGCAGTATTCAACAGTTCTCTAAAGTAAAAGTTATCCTACTCCCCAATTGTTTAGAGGCTTGTAAGTCATGACCAAAATTTTCAATCTGCCTCAGTAATAATTGGCAGCTAGTTCAGTTGCTTCAACAAAGGTGCAACATGTGTATGGACCACTATCCCACTCAGCAACTGGTCACTTTATTCTGCACCAGCTGCAACTTCTAGAACAAGGGCAAGAGTACCCCACATATTTGTTGTTTATTCGTTCAGTCACTTCCGACTCTTCGTGACTTCATGGACCAGCCCACGCCAGAGCTTCCTGTCGGCCATCACCATCCCCAGCTCCCCCACGGTTGAGTCCGTCACCTCCAGAATATCATCCATCCATCTTGCCCTTGGTCGGCCCCTCTTCCTTTTGCCTTCCACTTTCCCTAGCATCAGCTTCTTCTCCAGGGTATCCTGTCTTCTCATTATGTGGCCAAAGTACTTCAGTTTTGCCTTTAATATCATTCCCTCAAGTGAGCAGCCTGGCTTTATTTCCTGGAGTATGGACTGGTTTGATCTTCTTGCAGTCCAAGGCACTCTCAGAATTTTCCTCCAACACCACAGTTCAAAAGCATCTCTCTTCCTTCGCTCAGCCTTCCTTATGGTCCAGCTCTCGCAGCCATAGGTTACTACAGGAATACCATTGCTTTAACTATGCGGACCTTTGTTGTCGGTGTGATGTCTCTGCTCTTAACTATTTTATCAAGATTTGCCATTGCTCTCCTCCCAAGAAGTAGACGTCTTCTGATTTCCTGGCTGCAGTCAGCGTCTACAGTAATCTTTGTGCCTAGAAATACAAAGTCTGTTACTCCCTCCATGTTTTCTCCCTCTATTTGCCAGTTACCAATCAAGCTGGTTGCCATAATCTTGGTTTTTTTGAGGTTTAACTGCAACCCAGCTTTTGCACTTTCTTCTTTCACCTTCGTCATAAGGCTCCTTAGCTCCTCCTCACTTTCAGCCATCAAAGTGGTATCATCTGCATATCTGCATATCATACCCCACATATACCAGTGAATATATAACCAGGGTGTAGAGGAATAGTCAACTAATACTACTGAGATAACCCCTGCAGAAAGGAGCAAAATCACTCCAACTCAAAAAGACCATCTAGAAAAGTACCATGGACAACCCTATCAAGGCCACTGAGAAATCAAGTAGTATCAGGAGAGCTGGACTCCCCCTTACTCTTCCCTCAAGCCTGAAATATCCCACTTTGGGTTACACTGATTCTTTTGTTTCCCCCACTCCTCTGCAAATGGGCAGAGGAGTACTATTGCTTTATGATTAGTGTATTATGCGTTTTGCTGCTGTTTTTATTGTAGACCACTTTGATGCTTTGGCATGGGGAGTGGTATTTGACCACATATAACAACAACAATAACAACAACTACTACTATTACTACTACTTACAAGCAGATCTTTCCTCTCAGTTGTATCCTGAGATTGACTGCCTTAACCAGGGTTATTTGTAATCAGTGGACAATCCCATAATGCTGTTAACCCTTTTTTAGCTATCTGTTTTAATATATCAGATGAAAAAGCCAGTTTGGTCTAGTGGTGCTGGGCTAGAAACCAGGAGGCTGTGAGTTCTAGTCCCGCATCAGGCATGAAAGCCGGCTGGGTGACCTTGGACCAGTCACACTCTCTCAGCCCAACTCACCTCACAGGGTTGTTGTTGTGGGGGAAATAGGAGGAGGAAGGAGTATTAGGTCTGTTTGCTGCCTTGAGTTATTTATAAAAATAATAAAGGCAGGATAAAAATTAAAAAAATAAAATAAATAAAAATAAAAATGTATTGGGAAATCCTTTTAAGGAGGGGCAGTAATTTTGCAGCAAGGGAATATTATAGAAGAATTCCAAACATGTCCAGTTAAGAAAGTTAAGTTTGGGGAAGTACTTTGCCTATGCTGGAGAGCTGCAGCTGACCTACTTGACAGGTGTGCATTACTTTTACTTGGTTTATGAGCACACTCCAAAAATAATGATGCAGTTATGAAATAAACTAAATTGTTTTATTCACATTCATGTTTAATCAAATATAGTTAATATGCTTACTCTTCAGTCCAGAATATAATGGTTTTCCATTTCTATTTAATAAAAAATTAGACTTTGGGAACAATTTTTGGAAAGCATAGAGGGTACATCCAATGGTTTGGGGGTTACATGTGGCCCTGGGGCCTCAAGTTGTGAATTCATGAAGTAAATCATTCTCCATCCGATATAAAGTGGCTTCCTATATTCCTTTTTCTGATTGTGGATAAACATTTGAACCTTACTATTCTAACTTGTTTTTGTCTAGCTGATCATGACTGTGTTTGAAAATAGCATGAAGGAAAGAGGAATTACTGAGAATGAGGCCTTTGACTGGGAGAAAGCTGGTACAGATATTTTATTATCTACAAGTACATCCACCCCACCTCAGCAGAACACACGGCAGACTGCAGCCATGTTTGGGTGAGTGGCAGACAGCATGGAACCAATATCACAGAACCTCATTACAAGGCCTTTTGGTGCACTGGCAAATTCCTTTATAAAAATATAAAGTCAATGTTTATTGCTACAGATGTTTCCACAATGAAGTGTGGAATACAGGTATAATGCTAATATTGATGGTATGTGTGAGTTTGACCTGTTGACTATACATGATTTCTTGTGAGTGGATTGAATCGTAAGATGTCCTACTGTTTATGGATGGAGCCTTTCAGAAATCGAAAGAACTTGTATCTAATGTATGTTTTGGTTCATGGGCAATGGGTGGGAAATGCAGTTGCTCTAACATGTCCCTCATCCTTTTGGAGTAGAGAGAGCTGAAGGGAGGACAGGAGAATATCACCTTCTCCCCTCTTGCCCTGAGCAGGAGTAAAAAGCAGAACTCTGCTCATAGGATCAAACCCTATTTGTGTTATCATCAATGTGCTGCTTCAGATCACTCTAATTTTTAAATTTTGGGAGATTCTCTGAGTTTGTGAATATTTCCTATGTGAGTGGATCTGCAGGCTAGGCCTGAAGACAGCTAGGAAGTAATAAACTGCCAATGTAATTTAAGGATATGTTGTGGGAGTGGAGAACACAGTTATTTAATGAGAAAATACATATCAAGGCATATCAAGACATAAAGTTCTGTGAAAATTGTTGACCTTGTATTCCGGTTTCCTTGTGCCCTGTTAAGGCAGCTCCCCTGAAGGATCATAAACCTCAGGCAGAATCTAAGTAGTATAGATATAAGCCACATCTCAAGATTTAAGTTGAAGCAAGCAAGAGGCATCTCAGTTCTGTTTTGCTATCAAAATGAAAAATAATATACTTGATTATTCTTATATATATTTTCTTTTAGCAGGGCTACTCAGTGAGCTCCATCCTTCTTCCATAACTAGTACTGTCTTCAGTACATCATATTGACAGTGATTATAGTAGATTCCATGTTTCTGAATTCCCTCCTGCCATAAACCATCATAATGACGAATAACAAACAGTACGAAATTCTGTAGTATGCTAAGTAGTTATTATGGAATTCTTATGAGAGGATTTCCAGGCTGCCAATAAGGGATATGCAGTTTCCAACAGTTAAATGCAAGAGGGGTAACAAAGTTTCATCCATCTGTTGAATCTAGTGGTACCTCAAGAGAAGATACTGATGGTGGCTAAATAACTTATTTAGAGCTGGATGCTCTGTTGCAATGGGCTTGGTATGCGTTATCCATAATATTGGCTGTGCACAGGTGGGGTCTTTGGAACTGCGAGAAATAGTAATTCTAAAGTTTTAGTGTTTTGATCTGAAGTTTGTACATTATTTCCCTTTTAGTGTGGTTAATATCACTCCAGTTCCTGGAGATTTACTTCGTGAGAACACAGAGGATGTTTTTCAAGGCGAACACCTGAGTGACCAAGAGAATGCACCCCCAATTTTATCTGGCCGGCCAACAGAGAATAACTTAGGGCAGGCTCCAAATGTTCCCTTCAATGAAGGAGAAGTTTGGGAAGAGACAGATGTAAATCGCAACAAACTCAGGATCAGCATCAGCAAAGTAAAGACTTTTGACCTTTTTGAATGTGCACTAACCTCTTCATTTTCTTCCTAAGAATAGTGGCTTTGTGAGTAGACAATATACTAAGTTAAAGAGCTTTTAAATTAGGTTTTAGACATATAAAACATTTTTAATGTAAACTGCCTCTGTCTTGCGTTGAAATGAAGTGCTCAGCATGTGCTCTGTACTGTGTGTCTTTACTGGGCTAAAGATATGAAGGATTTATTACAAACTGCAAGGTCTCTCTTGATGCTTAACATGAATTCTATTATATCATTGGATTATGTCTTCTTGGCCAAAATCATTATTGCAGTCTCCTGGGTATAATCTGTCAAGAAATGATGCATGTGAAATCAGATGTTTAATTAGCACAGATGATAGGCTGCTCATTACATTGTATATTTTTGTGGATTTATCATATTCTCAGTGGTTTCTCTTTCTCTATCTCAGACGCAGTGTTTAGCAGAAGAAGATCAGAAAAGTGGTGTATGTCCCATCTCCCCAGTGCGAGCAGCGCCAGACTCCCCTACAACCCAAGGGCGCTCTCTGAGATACCGTCGTGTGAACAGTCCTGAGTCGGAACGCCTCTCCACTGCTGATGGAAAAGTCGATCAGCATGAGCGAAGGTTTGCCTAGGGCCAGCAAGTGGCTTTTATGCATTCTTGTTCAAGCTTTGGGCATATAACTAGAGTCAAAGGAAAGAAAGCTCAGAAGAAGCTGAAATAGCATCCCACCAGAGATCTGTACCTTAATGACTTTCCGTAAACTGTTAAAAACTTGGTTGTCCTCCCAGGCCTTGGGACAGGATGGTTGTGGAGTCTGTCTGGTTTTTGTTTTTTTATGATAATCTTCAAGTTGGCTGTAATATAAATATATATATATATATATATATATATATATATATATATATATATTACTATTACTATTACTATTACTATTACTATTATATATAGTTTCCTTTTTTAATTATAAGCCACCCAGAATCACTGAGGAGTTGGGTGGCTTTGAAATAAAACAAACAAGGTGCAATGATTTAAATGTGCTTAAAAGGAGAAATTATACATTCTTACAGTTTATTTTGAATCTGTATTGGCAAATTATTCTTTTTTTTTTACTCAGACCTATCAGTGCTAAGGGGCAGAGGAGGAGAGAAATTTAATTGTGCGTTTCATTACTTGAAATACATGTAGATCTCTACTGAATTTCCTTTACATCGTTATGCTCAGATTTTAAAATTACGTACCTAGTCAATGAATAGACTTGCTCATATAAAACTTAGACAGATAAATGGGCTTCATTGAAATATATATGTATTATTCAATGGGTATTAGTTCACAGAATTAGTTCACATCACTGAGACCTGGCTGGGTCTGGAAGGGGGAATGGCCCTTTCAGTGATAGGCCCAGCTGGATTTCAGGTGTGGCATTAGCTAAGACCTTGGGGCAGGGGTGGAGGTGTGGCGATTGTTATCCAGGAATTGCTTATGGCTTTCAGGGGCCTGCACCAGAGTTTACCAGATGTGAAACCCTGTTCATTAAGTTGGGCTCAAGGGATCAGCTGGGATTGTTGCTGTTGTCCCAGCTTCTCTGCTGCATAGCAACCTCCCTGCCTAAGCTCCTTGACTCCATCTCTGGGTTGGCAGTGGAGTCCCCCAGACTTATGGTCTTGGGGGACTTCAGTCTGCTTTCTCTGGAAGTGGGGTCAGGCGGTTCAGGAGTTTATGGGCACCATGATAGCCATGGGCCTATCCCAGGTCATCCAGAGCCTGACACAGGACAGTGGTCACACACTGGATCTGGTGTTCCTGTCAGAACGGTGGCTATGTGGTCTGAAATTAGGGGAGCTTTTGCCATGGTCAAATCATGCCCCAATTACCATGGGATTCTCTTGTGCCACCATCCACTGCTGAGAGGCTGGACCCATTAGTTTGGTCCACCCCCAGCGTCTGATGGACCTGGATGGATTTCAGAGGGAGCTGGGGGTTGTTCCTGCTGGTCTGCTGTACGGTCCATCTGAAACCTTGGTCGCCGCTTGGGATAAGAGGATGGCTGAGGCTTTGGATTGGATTACACCTATGCAACCTCTCCCCTCTCGTGGATCCTGTCACTCCCTGTGGTGTTAAGGGAGACATGGAGTTAAGGGAGATGAAATGAGAGAAGAGATGTCCAGAGTGTCTCTGGCATTCTACAGGGGATGAACTCGACTGAACATGGGTTAGAGTGCTATTAAGGCCTACCTTGTGGTGGTAAGGGCATTGAAGCATCAGTACTTCTCTACCCTTATTGCATCTGTGGATAGCCGTCTGGCAGCCCTGTTTCGGATGACATGTGCCCTCTTGTGTAGAGGGGGCTTGGAGAACCCCTTGCAGGGGCGTGGAGAAGAATTTGTTCAGCATCTGTCAGACAGAGTCACTCAAATCCACTCACAGTTGGATGCTGGCCTTGTTGTAGGTCTGGGGAGATGCCTGGGGAGAAGTCTTGCCCAGTTATCTGGGAACAGTTTGAACCTGTTGGGTCTGAGGAAGTGGACAGGGTCCTCAGGACTGTGAGCTCAGCCACCTGCTCTTTAGATCCATGCCCCTCCTGGCTTGTTAAAGCAGCCTGGGTGGTGTCGTGTGAGTGGGTTCTAGTGCTGGTGAATTCTTCTTTGAAGGAGGAGGTTGTTCCTTCACCTCTTAAAGAGGCTTTGGTTCGCCCCCTCCTCAAGAAGCCATCAGTGGACCTCACTATACTGGACAATTTTCACCCAGTATCTAACCTCCCCTTTTTGGGCTGTGAGGCTGTGGGGGTCTGGATGGGGAGCAACAGTCTTCAGCTGTACCCTGGCACGACTGAGTGGCTTTGGGTTTTGCGGCCTGCTGGTTCTAGGACTATACCATCTTTGGTGCTGGATGGGGTTGCACTGCCCCAAACAGACCCCAAAAAGACTGCTACCTGCTCTTTGAGCAGGAGTCATGAGTCTTGGGGGTCCTCCTAGACTCATGACTCCTGCTCAAAGAGCAGGTAGCAGTCATGACTAGGAGGGCCTTTGCACAACTTTGTGTTGTGCGCCAGTTGTGCCTGTTCCTAGATTGAGGAGCCCTTCTCACTCAGGACCTAGTCACCTCCCGGTTGGACTACTGTAATGTGCTCTACATGGGGCTGCCCTTGAAGAGTATCCAGAAGCTTCAGCTGGTGCAAAATGCAGCAGCGCAGGCAGTTACGTTTGTTCCCAGAACAACATACGTTATGCCTCTGCTTCGTGAACTGCATTGGTTACGTCTGTTTCCGGGTCCAATTCAAGGGGCTGTTTTTGACCTGTAAAGCCCTACATGGCTTGGGGTTGGGTTATCTTGAGGGCCCATCTTGCCCTGAGTACATCTGCCTGTCCCACCAGATCCAGCTGACTGGACATGTTACGGGTCCCGTTGGCTAGAGAGCTACATTTGGTGGGTCCTAGACAGCAGGCCTTTTCTGCTGTAGCACCTGCTTTATGGAACATCCTCCCCCTGCCCCAAAGTGAGGCTGGCTCCATCCCTATTGAGTTTCCAGAAGTCCCTCAAAACCTAGTTGTGCCATCAGGCCTGGGGACCCCAGGGGAATGGTGAGATACTGAGGCAGCTCCATTGTTATTAACATCTGCTCTTCCCCTAGTATTTGTTCTTTTTTAGCCCTGTGTTTTTTATAGTTTTTAAAGTTAACAACAACAGCAACAACAATTGTTTTGTATATTTTAATTGTTTTTAGCCTTGTTGTATGCCACCCAGAGTCACTTGTTTGTGAGATAGGCTGCCATATAAATTTGACAAATAAACAAACACACAAATGGAAAATAAAATAAAAATAAAATTTAAAAGCACGAAATGAAATGAAGGCATATGATATATCTTTGAGTTACATAGCCTCAAAGGATATGGTGGCTGTTGAAAATTGCTCCCAAGCAAGTCTTCCTGGGAGATAATTCTGTAAGTGAGGCATCAGAATGGATAGGGTCCACTCCCCAGTGGCAATCCTCTTGCACAGGAGAGCAGGGGCATGCTCTGGGAGGGGAGTGGTCAAGTAGATACAAGTGGTTAAGAGCTTTTTAGAAAGTCAGCAATAAATATTCTGTAGCAGAGAAACATGGCTTATGAGTTATACTTGAAGAAATACAGCTTTAATATTTGGTGGATCTTTTGACTTCCAGTGGATTTGGAAGAGAGCAGATCCCAACTCAGGGGAGCTATTCTCAGAAGGTTCTCTAACTTAGATGATAGGAAATAGCTATTCTTATTATTCTTTAATAATCCTAAATTCTTAAGTTTTAAAATGAATTTGACCTGGCCTTCTTTGCTTTTATTTTCAGATCCCGAGTGGATTTGCCTTGCTCTCCTTCCCGGCTCGTATGCTCTTCCCAGCCAGCACAGATGCTGTCTATTGAGACTGGTCAGGTAGACCGACAGGCAAGTGGAAGGATGGACGTATCTGCTTCTGTGGAGCATGAAGCTCTCAGCAATGCTTTCCGATCAGTGCCCCTGGCTGAGGAGGAGGACTTTGACAGCAAAGAGTGGGTTATAATTGATAAAGAGACAGAACTGAAGGACTTCCATCCTGGCGCTGAACCAAGCACATCTGGAACAACAGATGAGGAACCTGAGGAACTAAAGCCCATTGAGGAAGGGGATGAAAGGAGGCAATTGGGCGCAGAAGCAGCAGTCAGGCCCAAAATACATGATGGGCGAACCCGAGTTATGCAGCCTGTGGCTGAGGAGGACAGTTCCCACAGAAATGAAGTGCAGTGCCAGACAGTATCTGAGAGTAAACATGAACAGCAACCAGGAAGCCCATCACAGTCCCCCTTGTATTCAGCACCAGCTATCCGGCAGCGGAGACAAGAATCTGAGCCCATTGGTCCTGAGAGACAGGTAAGATATGCAATAGAAATGCATCTCCTTCATGTTGCCATAGTTTTCATTTTTGTGACGTCTATTTTGTTTAGTCATCACATCTGGGCATCACATCCCAATCTAGTGTTTTATATAGAAGGTAAATCTGTTTTAATCTTTTATATCAGAATCTAAAGATATTGATACTAGAGCATGGCACCAGCATCAATAATGTTTTATAGCAATTTCCATTAGAAGTGAGTCCATGTGAATTTTTTTGATGCAAATTAGTCCTGAGCATCAGCAGGGTGGTGGGATTTTCCCAATTTATTTTATTTATTTATCATATTTCTTTACTGCCCATCTTGTATTGCAATGACTCTGGGCGGTTTACAAACAATTAAAGATTAAAGATTAAAATATTGTTAAAACCATACAATATAAATATAAATACACATTTTTTATTTTTTATTTATTTTATTTATTTATAGTGGTATTTATACCCCGCCTATCCCCTCCCTAACGGAGGAGTCTAGGCGGCTTACATACATATCTATATACATTTCATCATTATACAATATCACCAAGTGTAATTAACCCGCGCACCAGGAGAGGGGGTATAAGGGAACCGGCTCTTCTAAGGCTCTGGACTACAATTCCCAGGATGCCTTGAGCCGGCTGCTGTTGTCCTGTTGATGTCACTTCCGGGTCTGTCTGTCCTCACCGGCAGCATTCAGTCTTCCTCCGATCTTTTCTCCGGTGGAACCGGCTCCCCGACAGGACGCCAGCACATTCTCCCATGTAAGGTGGTACCCATTTATCTACTTGCATATGCTTTCGAACTGTTGGGTTGACAGGAGCTGGGGCAAGTGACGAGAGCTCACCTTCGCCACGTGGAGATTCGAACTGCCGACCTACTGATCGGCAGTCCTACAGCATCAGCGGTTTAATCCGCTGAGCTACTGCGCCCCTAAATATATAAATATAAATAAACATAAATATAAAAATGCAAAATATAAAAGTCCAAGATGGCGAATAACAATATCATAATTGGCCCCATCAAGGTGCCAACCACCCCCATGATTGGCTATCCCCCCTCCCACCCCAAGCGAGGTGGCACAACCAGGTCTTAACCCCTTCTGGAAGGCTGGGAGAGTGGGGGTCTGCCTCACCTCTGGGGATAACTTATTCCGAGGGTGGGTGCCATGGCATAGAAGGCCTTCCTCCTGGACCCTGCCAATCAACAATCTCTCATGGACAGGGTCTGTAAAATGCCTTCTCTGCCTGACCGGGTGGGACGGGTCAATGTAATGGAGGTGAGACAGTCCCTCAGGTAACCTGTAACCATGTAGGGCTTCAAAGGTGATAACCAACACCTTGAATTGGACCCGGAAGCAAACTGGCACACAGTGCAGCTTGCGCAGCAAGGGTGTTATATGTGCCCTCTTTGGGGCTCCTAAAACTGCTCGTGCGGCCCCATTCTGAACCAGCTGTAGCTTCCGGATACTCTTCAAGGGTAGCCCCATGTAGAGCGCGTTGCAATAGTCTATGCGGGAGATGACTAGGGCATGAGTGACTGATCGGAGGGACTCCCAATCCAGGAAGGGGCGTAGCTGGCGCACAACACGAAGTTGTGCAAAGGCTCCCCTGGCCATAGCTGCTACCTGCTCTTCAAGCAGGAGTCATGAGTCCAGGAGAACCCCCTGGTTCCGCACTGGATCTGTCTGGGGCAGTGCAACCCCATCCAGAGCCAAAGATGGTAAGTTCCTGGATGCCAGGGAGCCCCTGACCCACAGCCACTCCGTCTTACCAGGGTTCAGCTGAAGCCTGTTGTTCCCCATCCAGACCCCTACAGCCTCCAGGCACCGAGAGAGGGTAGTCACAGCATCACTTAAGTCACCTGGGATGGAAATTTATAATTGAGTATCATCAGCATATTGATGATACCTCATCCCATGGCGACGGATGATCTCACCCAGCGGTTTCATGTAGATGTTAAAAAGGAGAGGAGAGAGTACCAAACCCTGCGGCACCCCACAAAGGAGGGGCTGTGGGCCGGATCTCTCGCTCCCTATCAACACCGATTGGGACTGGCCCTGGAGGAAGGAGGTGAACGAGTGCAAAACCGCATCCCCCCCCAACTCCCTGAGTTGACCCAAAAGGATACCATGGTTGATGGTATCAAAAGCTGCTGAGAGGTCAAGAAGAGCAAGAATGGATGCATTGCCCCCATCCCGCTCCTGCCAGAGATCATCCAAAAGTGCAACCAAAGCTGTTTCCATCCCATATCTGGGCCTGAAACCTGACTGGAAAGGGTCCAGATAATCCATTTCATCCAGGATCCTCTGGAGCTGCAATGCCACCACTTTCTCAACCACCTTCCCTAAAAAGGGGAGGTGGGAGACTGGACGAAAATTGTCCAGCATGGTGGGATCCAGTGACAGTTTCTTGAGGAGGGGGCGCACCAGCTCCTCTTTAAAGGCAGCTGGAAACACACCCTCCCCCAAGGATGAATTCACCATCGCCTGGACCCACCCATATGTCACCTCCTGAGCTGCTTTTACCAGCCAGGAGGGACAAGGATCTAATTGACAAGTGGTGGCGTTTACAGACCGGAGAACCCTGTCTACTTCCTCGGGCCCAACAGGATCAAACTGTTCTCAGATAACGAGGTAAGTACGCTCCCCAGGCATCTCCACAGGCCATACTGCACACTTGTGAACCACGGTGAGTGTCGGGTTCAACCGGACAAGAGAGGTTGCACAGGCGCAATCCTGTCCAAGGCCCCTACTGCCTCCCTATTCCAGGCAGCAGCCAGGGCCTCCACTGGACTGTGCAGCTGATCCTCGAGTATAACCCCCAGCTCCCTCTGAAACCCTGCCGGGTCCATCAGTCACCGGGGGCGGACCAATCGAATGGGTCCTGCCTCCCTGTGGGGGGGGGGCGCGGCATAGGAGAATCTCAAGGTCACCAGGGCGTGATCTGACCGTGACAAAGGGGGCAGCTGTAACTCTCCCTTCAGAACACATTGCCACTGCTCTGACAAGAAAACCAAGTCTGGTGTGAGGCCACTGTCTTGAGTCGGGTCCCGAATAATCTGGGACGGGCCCATGGCCGCCATGGTGGCCATGAACTCCCGAGCCGCCTCTGAGGCATGCCCCAGGGATGGCAGGTTAAAGTCCCCCAGAATCATAAGTCTGGGAAACTCCACCGCCAACCCCAAGATGGCCTCCAGCAGCTCGGGCAGGGAGGTTACTATGCAGCAGGGATACTTATTTATTCAGCAGCTAAGGTATCCCATATATCAAGGCATTGATGCAGTTGGTTTGGAATGCATGTTGCATAGTTCTTATGATTTGCTTAAATTCACAGTTGTTTTTAAATAATCAGAGAACTCTGAAAAATATTTAGATGTCTTTAGTATGCTATGGGTTCAGAAATACATTTTTCATCATACATAGAAGAAGGGGGGACAAATGGGGAGATTGGGGAAAGTAGGGAAAACTGTATTTTGACAGTTATATAGATGGAAGTAAGACTAATCATGGATATTATTGTGATAGATGACAAGATAAACTGGTCATAGGCATGCCTAATATTCCATGTAAGATTTTGCTAGTATTGTGCTATTTATTTGAGAATATTGGAACCAACTGAGCATGGAAGAGCCATGCATAGCAAAAGATTCATCATAGGGGACTGGAATGCTAAGGTAGGAAGTCAAAAAATAACCGGAATAACAGGCAAGTTCGGCCTCGGAGTACAAAATGAAGCAGGGCAAAGGCTAATAGAGTTTTGTCAAGAGAACACGCTGGTCATAGCAAACACTCTTTTCCAACAACACAAGAGACGACTCTACACATGGACATCACCAGATGTTCAATACCGAAATCAGATTGATTATATACTTTGCAGCCAAAGATGGAGAAGCTCTATACAATCAGCAAAAACAAGACCTGGAGCTGACTGTGGCTCAGATCATGAGCTTCTTATCGCAAAATTTAGGCTTAAATTGAAGAACGTAGAGAAAACCACTAGACCACTCAGGTATGACCTAAATCATATCCCTTATGAATATACAGTGGAGGTGAGGAATAGATTTAAAGGATTAGATCTGGTAGACAGAGTGCCTGAAGAACTATGGATGGAGGTTCATAACATTGTACAGGAGGCAGCAACTAAAACCATCCCAAAGAAAAAGAAATGCAAGAAAGCAAAGTGGCTGACTGATGAGGCTTTACAAATAGCTGAGGAAAGAAGGGAAGCAAAAGGCAAGGGAGAAAGGGAAAGATATAACCAACTGAATGCAGAATTCCAGAGAATAGCAAGGAGAGATAAGAAGGCCTTCTTAAATGAACAATGCAAAGAAATCGAGGAAAACAATAGAATGGGGAAGACTAGGGATCTCTTCAAGAAAATTGGAGATATCAAGGGAACGTTTTGTGCAAAGATGGGCATGATAAAGGACAAAAAAGGCAGGGACCTAACAGAAGCAGAAGAGATTAAGAAGAGGTGGCAAGAATACACAGAAGAACTATACAAGAAAGATCTTAATCTCCCTGATAAATACGATGGTGTGGTCACTGACCTTGAGCCGGACACCCTAGAGAGTGAAGTCAAGTGGGCCTTAGGAAGCATTAGTAACAACAAAGCTAGCGGAGAAGACAGTATCCCAGCTGAGCTATTTAAAATCCTAAAAGATGATGCTGTTAAAGTGCTGCACTCAATATGCCAACAAATTTGGAAAACTCAACAGTGGCCACAGGATTGGAAAAGGTCAGTTTACGTTCCAATTCCAAAGAAAGGCAATGCCAAAGAATGTTCAAACTACCGTACAATTGCGCTCATTTCACATGCCAGCAAGGTTATGCTCAAAATCCTACAAGCTAGGCTTCAGCAGCATGTGAACCGAGAACTACCAGAAGTGCAAGCTGGGTTTCGAAGAGGCAGAGGAACTAGAGATCAGATTGCCAACATTCGCTGGATCATGGAAAAAGCAAGAGAGTTCCAGAAAAACATCTACTTCTGCTTCATTGACTACGCTAAAGCCTTTGATTGTGTGGATCACAATAAACTGTGGCAAATTCTTAAAGAGATGGGAGTACCAGACCACCTTACCTGTCTCCTGAGAAACCTGTATGCGGGTCAAGAAGCAACAGTTAGAACCGGACATGGAACAACCGACTGGTTCAAAATTGGGAAAAGAGTACGACAAGGCTGTATATTATCACCCTGCTTATTTAACTTATATGCAGAGTACATCATGAGAAATGCCGGGCTGGATGAATCACAAGCCGGAGTTAAGATTGCCGGGAGAAATATCAACAACCTCAGATATGCAGACGATATCACCCTAATGGCAGAAAGTGAAGAGGAACTAAAGAGCCTCTTGATGAGGGTGAAAGAGGAGAGTGCAAAAGCTGGCTTGAAACTCAACATTAAAAAAACCCAGATCATGGCATCTGGTCCCATCACTTCCTGGCAAATAGAAGGGGAAGAAATGGAAGCAGTGACAGATTTTATTTTCTTGGGCTCCAAGATCACCGCAGACGGTGACTGCAGCCATGAAATTAAAAGACGCTTGCTCCTTGGAAGGAAAGCTATGGCAAACCTAGACAGCATATTAAAAAGCAGAGACATCACCATGCCGACAAAGGTCCGTATAGTTAAAGCTATGGTTTTTCCAGTAGCAATGTATGGCTGTGAGAGTTGGACCATAAGGAAGGCTGAGCGCCGAAGAATTGATGCTTTCGAACTGTGGTGCTGGAGAAGACTCTTGAGAGTCACTTGGACTGCAAGGAGGTCAAACCAGTCAATCCTAAAGGAAATCAACCCTGACTGCTCATTGGAAGGACAGATGCTGAAGCTGAAGCTCAAATACTTTGGCCACCTAATGCGAAGAGAGGACTCCCTGGAAAAGACCCTGATGCTGGGAAAGACTGAGGGCAAAAGGAGAAGGGGACGGCAGAGGATGAGATGGTTAGATAGCATCACCGATGTAATGAACATGAATTTGAGTAAACTCCGAGAGACAGTGGAGGACAGGAAGGCCTGGCGTGCTATGGTCCATGAGGTCACGAAGAGTTGGACACGACTAAACGACTGAACAACAACAACAACAACAATTTTGTCCTGTTAATAATAACATTTTGTAATCTAAATATATTATTGTCTCTCTACAGAGCAAATTTCTTAGTGCTTTCTTCATCATAAAAGAAGACATTCAGTAAGGAAGCAATAGGGGAAAAGTCTGGACTTATTCCTTTCCTATATTTATCCCAAACATTTAGTAAGTTGCTTAATATTAAGTAGTCTCTTAAAAATTGTTTCTTTCTGTGTATGTCAGTCCAAATATATCCACGCAGCCACTACCGAAGGTCTGCCCCTTCCATTAAGATGATGGAACCGTAAAGAAATATCCATTCTGAAATCCATGTTAGGCAACTGGCATAATAGTACACCTTATTTTTTTAAATTTTACAGGTTGTTGAATTTAATCCTTGGCTGTTCGTTAGACTATATATAATTCATTATTTATCAGTGCCAGTCATTTAATAACTAATTCTCAATAGGAACTGGAATAATGTGAAATAGAAAATTTAGTTGTGGTAAAATATTCATTTTGACTGCTGCAATTCTTCCTAACCAAGACAAATGTAATTTTTTCTGTCTAGAAATATCTGTGGTCATATGTTTCAAGTTGGTAAATAATTGTTTTTGAATAAATCCTTATTGTTTTTTCTCAAAAAGATTCCTAAATATTTGACCTTTTCAGCAGTAAAGCCAGTTAGCTAATACACAAATTGCTTTTCATTTTCTGTCAAATTCCATATCAACCTCTGAGTTTTCTCTTTATTAATTTGATGACCTGACATCAAATCATATTATTGCATAAGTTCTATCAATGTTATTAAAGAGACTCTAGGTTGAGCAATTATTAGTATAATATGGTCTGCAAATACTTTCAGTTTTTGTGTTCTTGTGCAGCTAATTTAACTTCTGGGATTCTGTTTTCTTGGTGTACTTGGATTTCCAAGGATTCTAATGCTTGTAAAAATAAAGGAGGGAGACGACATCCTTGTCTTGTTTCATTCAGTAAAGTACATTACTGTGAAATAAGAACATTTACAATAATTTTAGCTTTTTGTTCTTTATACATACTCTGTATCCATGTAAATAAATTAGGGCCACAGCCCACTTTTTTAAGAACTGCAACCAAAAAAGACCATTCCAGAGTATCAAAGGCTTTTTCAGCATCAAGAAAAATGATAGCCTATCTTTGGTCTTTCTGCTTTATCTTATCAATAGCCTTCAAAATGTATCTGATATTATCTCTCATATACCTCTTCAGGACAAAACCCTTCAGGTCAGGATATATTATCTCAGTTAAAAAACAATTTATCCTCTTAGCAATAATTGCTGTAAAAGTTTATAATACACATTCAGTAATTAAACAGGTCTATATCTTTCAGGACAAGCCAAATCCTTTCCTCCTTTATAAATTAAGGCAATTAAAACCTCTTTCCATGATGTGCCTGAATCTTGTTCATTATTTGATTTAAAGATTTAATCAGAATTTATTGAAAAATCTTATAATATATTGCTGAAATACCATAGGGTCATGGAGTTTTATTGCTTCTTTAGTTTTGTCTTGAGTTATAGGTTGATTAAGAGCCTTTTTTTGTTGATCAGTAAATTTTTTAGGTAATATTCCATTCAAACATTTTTCAGTTTCTGCTGGGTCAGATTGCTGTTTGCTGTATACATTTGAAAAATAATTGATGAAATGTTGAGTAATGCCTTTTGTTATAGAGACATATTTGGTTCCATCCCAAATAGAAGTTATCATTCTTTTATTCTGTTCCTTCTGCAGTTTTAAGGCAACAATTTGTCTGGGTTATTACCTTTTTCAAAGTATTTCTCTCTTGGAAGATTCAACTTTTTATAAGTTTTATTTACTTCTAGTAAATCAAGCTGATTCTGTATTGTTTTTAATCTTTTGCTCTAAATCTGAGGCTGAATTTACTTTATGACTTGTTTCCAATTGTTTCAGATAATTCAATGAGATATCTTTCTGCTTTTGCAGAACTGTCCTTCTAGTTGATGCGAGAGAGATAAACAACCCTCTCATAAATGCTTTACTAGCCTCCCGTGCTGTAGTTAAAGAACTTTCAGAAATTAAATTCAGTTCCAATATGTTCATAAGAAATTCTAGTCCTGACACATAAATAAAAGGCGGCTTATCCTCTGTGAAGGAATTGTATTTCTAGATATGCCATTAAATATTTATATAATGTTAATCAATGCTTTTTTGTCACCATAGGTCAGGCTTGATAGAGGGCAGTCTATAAATAAATATGAAAGACTACCCTGGGTTGTGGCTACCCTACAACTTGTTATACAATACCTTTAAGATAATAACCAGATATCCCCCCTCCTTTTTTTTTGGCTTCCTTTTTAAAAAAATAAAAATATTTGTCACATTTTCCAAACATATATTATTTTCTACTTCCATATTCTATAGTATTTTGATAAATTAATCACCTTAATAAAAACCTCAGTTGGTTTAAAATTGTACCCCCAAAAAGGAAACCATATGAGAGGAATATTCAGATTTCCCAAGTACAGAAGAACATTTGGAAGATATTATCTTTATTTTTAACATAATTATACCCGAGGACTAGAAACTTGGTTTCTATGTCATGAAACCTTTGATTCTTAGCAATCCATACTAGGTATTGCATTGCATTACATTCTACCTATGGGCAATCACAGCTGTGTATTTCCTGCCTGCCTGTTGCCAAGTGAGTCCAGAGGCAATGGGCAATGAAACAGGAGGTGAGCTATAGCAGAAGAATGTGGCAGCATTCAATGATATCCATATAACCCCATGATAAATACCATGCTATGTCAAATTCAAATTTGTCACAAATAAACCCAGTGATCCTCTTCTGCCTTGTAAGTACATTTCAGGAGATTTTAAGGCAAATTCTTGGAACCTGTCTTGATATATTAGTGCTCGCTGCTTTTTAAATGGATTAAGGCCATGAAATGCTAGGCACATTTGAATATCTGTATCAGGGCTTTCCAAAGTGCCGCCGCTGGCGACACGCCAGCAGTGGTGGCGGCACGGCGGCGGGGCGGTGGCGCGCGCGCGGGGCGGTGACACAAGACAGTGTGCGGCGGCGGCGCGTGCGCGTGGCGGCAACGGGGGGGGCATGCGGCGGCGCACGCGGGGGGCGTGCAGCGGTGTGTGTGTGTGTGGTGGTGGCAGCGGCTGCCGCTGCCACCGTGCACGCGCGCGCCGCCGCTTCCGGGTGGTGTGGCGACACACCACGCTGTGTGTGGCGACACACTTTTGTGTCGCGACACAGTTTGGAAAGCTCTGGTCTGTATCATTGTCCAAGTTCTTACAGCTGATTAGAGAGGGATCTCTCATCCATGCTTTCCTTCAGATAAATGTTGCAAACTCATTGTCATCAACTGATCAGTAGTTGCCAGTGGTCTAGATCAGGGGTTGTGATGGTCCTGGTACTCAGTTATTAATTCAGTGCCTCTCAAATCACAAGCCATCAGGAATGTGGAAGAGTTCTTTATTAATACAAGTGATCAGTCCAAGGTAAAGATCAGTCTGAAGAAAAAGCCCACGCAATTGCTAAGATAAAAATCCCCCTCGTACCAGCCCCTCCTAAATGCTAAATTCCTTCTAACTGCTTCTAACAGTTTCTCACTCCCAGCTGCAACTCTTTCTGCTAACGAGCACTGATAACACTAGGCAAGGCTGACCTTGGAGCCATTCAGGCGGTCTCAACAAACTACTTCACCTAGCATGCTTAACTAGATACCAGAAGGTCTGTCCTTCTTTGGTACATTGGTATTGGTGTATAATAGAGAGCCAGTTTGGTCTAGTGGTTAAGGTGCTGGGCTAGAAACCAGGAGGCTGTGAATTCTAGTCCCACCTTAGGCATGAAAGCCGGCTGGGTGACCTTGGGCCAGTCACACACACTCAGCCCAACTCACCTCACAGGGTTGTGGTTGTGGGGAAAATAGGAGGAGGAAGGAGTATTAGGTCTGTTTGCCGCCTTGAGTTATTTATAAAAATAATAAAGGCGGGATAGAAAATAAATAAATAAATAAATAAATAATGCAACTCATAATTTATTTATTTATTTATTTATTAAATTTCTATGACCGCCCATCTCCCCCTCAAGGAGGGACTCTGGGCGGTTCACAGCTATAACAATAACAATAAAATACAATAAAAACACAATAAAATACAAATACAATAAATATAATTTAAATTAAAACCAAGTGGCAGGTGGGTCGCAGTGCCGCTGAAGCATATTTAAAATATTTGGGGCGGCTCTAAAAAATCAGCCATCCCCAAGCTTGACCACTTTCCCTCTTGCCCCAGGCGAGATCACAGAGCCAGGTTTTCAATTTTTTTCTGAAGTCCAGGAGTGAAGGGGTCTGTCTTATCTCTGGGGGGAGGATGTTCCATAGGGCAGGTGCCGCTGCAGAGAAGGCCCGCCTCCTAGACCCCGCTAGATGGAGCTCTTTTATAGGGGGGGTCTGCAGCATGCCCTCTCTGCAAGATCGGGTAGGACGGGACGTTGTAATGGGGATGAGGCGGTCCCCCAGATAACCTGGGCCCATGCCATGTAGGGGTTTAAAGGTAATGACCAACACCTTGAATTGGACCCGGAAGCAAACTGGCACCCAATGCAGCTCACGGAGCAGAGGTGTTATATGTGTCGATCTTGGTGCACTTAAAACTGCCCATGCGGCCGCATTCTGTACCAGCTGTAGCTTCCGGATATTCTTCAAGGGTAGCCCCATGTAGAGCGCATTACAGTAATCTATATGGGAGACAACCAGGGCATGAGTGACCGTTCGAAGGGCCTCTCGGTCCAGGAAAGGGTGTAACTGGCGCACAACACAAAGTTGAGCAGGAGTCGTGAGTCCAGGAGGACCCCCAAGTTACGCACCGGGTCTGTCTGGGGTAGTGCAACCCCATCCAGAACTAAAGATGACAAATTCCCAGAAACCGAGGGGCCATTAATCCACAGCCACTCCGTCTTACCAGGGTTCAGCTGAAGCCTGTTGTTCCCCATCCAGACCCCTACAGCCCCCAGGCACTTGGACAGGGTGGTCATTGCATCACTTACTTCACCCGGGATGGAGATATATAACTGAGTATCATCTGCATATTGATGATACTTCAGCCTGTGGTGACGGATGATCTCACCCAGCAGTTTCATGTAGATGTTAAAAAGGAGCGGCGAGAGTACCGAACCCTGTGGCACCCCACAGAGAAGGGCCCTTGGGTTGGATCTCTTGCTCCCTATTAACACCGACTGGGATTGGCCCTGGAGGAAGGAGGTGAACCAGCGCAAAACCACGCCGCCCACCCCCAACTCCCTGAGCCATCCCAGAAGGATACCGTGGTCGACGGTATCGAACGCCGCTGAGAGGTCAAAAAGAGCGAGAATGGATGCACTACCTCCATCTCGCTCCTGCCAAAAATCATCCATAAGCGCGACCAATGCAGTTTACGTCCCATGACCCGGCCTGAAACCTGACTGAAAGGGGTCTAGATAATCCGTTTCCTCCAGAATCCTCTGGAGCTGCAACGCCGCCACCTTCTCAACCACCTTCCCCAAAAAGGGGAGGTGGGAGACTGGACAAAAATTATCCAGTATAGTGGGGTCCAGCAATGGCTTCTTGAGGAGGGGGTGCACCAGCGCTTCTTTAAAAGCTGCCGGAAACACCCCCTTTCTCAAGGATGTATTTACCATCGCTTGGACCCAACCACAAGTCACCTCCCGGGATGCTTTCACCAACCAGGAGGGACAAGGAGGGATAATTAGATCACATACTGTATATTACAAAAATAACATAAATTATGTAATTTACATCAGTTGCATCAGGCTGAAAATGATGCAAAGCACATGATTCACATCATTTGCATGATGAATCACAAGTACACTTGTCTTCCTTGTCCCATCCTATGTATACCTCTGTTCTCTGCTTTCCTTTCTCTTTCCCGATTTGAGGAAGGGAGCCTTGTACTGCTGTTTGAATAAGCTGGTCTAAATGACTTTCAGATGCCCCTTACAACCTTTTATTCTATAAACCAGGGCTTTCCAAAGTTTTTCCCGCGGCGACACACCAACCGGCGTTGGTGTGTCGCCGCAGGAAAACCCGGAAGTGCGGCAGCGCGCAAAAACCTGGAAGCGCTACTGCGCTTTTGGGTTTTGCGCGCTGCAGTTGGTGTGTCGCCGCGGGAAAACCCGGAAGCGCTGATGATGATCAGCGCTTCCGGGTTGTGTGGTGACACACCAGGCTGTGTGTGGCGACACACTTTTGTGTCGCCACACACAGTTTGGAAAGCTCTGCTATAAACACATGTATAATATAGTAAATGACCTGAGTACTTTTGGAAATATGGAATACATTTGTTTGATGCAGTTGCATAGTGTCTGAATCCCTTTGCTAATTAATTTCTGTATTAATCAGGTGTACAGCATGAGCAAGCAACAAATGAAATTTTGTTATTAGCAGTTTTTGCAAGTCTTTTATAACTTATACCCTGACCCTAATGATACTTACTCAGAAGTAAATCTCACTGCTCATGTTTGGACATAACAAGAAATCAGAATTCACATAGTCAGTTCTTGCCTTATTTTTTTAACTTGCACCATGAGAGATAGAAGA
Source organism: Charina bottae (assembly GCA_023362775.1). Taxonomy (NCBI): domain Eukaryota; kingdom Metazoa; phylum Chordata; class Lepidosauria; order Squamata; family Charinaidae; genus Charina; species Charina bottae. The sequence goes on along the minus strand of JALMGJ010000001.1, from coordinate 72,013,263 downwards.
CTGTAAGGTGCTTGCTCACAATAAACCAAGATAAATTAGGAACTCCGGCCTATTTTTTGCTAAAATGGTAATCTTACTAAATAATCCCTATTCTATAGTAAACTTCTGTTGGATAAAAAATTAATCTGTTTAAAATTAGGAAAACTCAGTGCCTGACTACAGTGGATAAATATCAATCTATCTTCAGTATAATAGATTGTATAATAAGGTATTTCTGATATTTAACTAAGCATTCTGCCATACAATATGTTCTACAGCAGAGCTTTCGAAACTGTGTGTTGCAACACAAAAGTGTGTCGCCACACACAGTCTGGTGTGTCGCCACACAACCCGGAAGCGCTGATCATCATCATCAGCACTTCCGGGTTTTCCCGCGGCGACACACCAACTGCAGCGCGCAAATCCCGAAAGCAGCAGCAGCGCTTCCGGGTTTTTGCGCGCTGCCGCACTTCCGGGTTTTCCCACGGCGACACACCAATGCTGGTTGGTGTGTCGCCGCAGGAAAAACTTTGGAAAGCCCTGTTCTACAGTGTTGTTTCTGACTACTTTTTGCTTAATTTGTAGGGCTATGAATTTCTAACTTCTAAAGAAACATAATATATGATCTTACCTTAATTTGTATTAAGTTTTTTCTTGGATAGATTTATGCCCTTCCTGGCTCGTGAAGGCAGCCCGGGAGGTGACGTGTGATTGGGTCCAGGCGATGGTTAATACATCCTTGGGAGAGGGCGTGTTCCTGGCTGCTTTCAAGGAGGCACTGGTGCACCCCCTCCTCAAGAAACGATCAATGGACCCTACTGTGTTGGACAATTTTTGTCCTGTCTCCCACCTCCCCTTTTTGGGGAAGGTGGTTGAGAAAGTGGTGGTGTTACAACTCCAGAGGATTCTGGATGACACAGATTATCTAGACCCCTTCCAGTCAGGTTTCAGGCCGGGATATGGGGTGGAGACTGCATTGGTCGCGCTTATGGATGATCTCTGGTGGGAGCGGGATGGAGGGAATGCATCCATCCTGGCTCTTCTCAACCTCTCAGCGGCTTTTGATACCATTGACCATGGTATCCTTTTGGGACGGCTCAGGGAGTTGGGGGTGGGGGGCATAGTTTTGCGCTGGTTCACCTCCTTCCTCCAGGGCCGGTCCCAATCGGTGGTAATAGGAGATGAGAGATCCAACCCTCAACCCCTCCTTTGTGGGGTGCCGCAGGGTTCGGTTCTCTCCCCTCTCCTGTTTAATATCTACATGAAACCACTGGGTAAGATCATCCGTCACCACGGGATGAGGTATCATCAATATGCCGATGATACTCAGTTATATATCTCCATCCCGGGTGAGGTAAGTGATGCGGTGGCTGCCTTTTCTCAGTGCCTTGGGGCTGTGGGGGTCTAGATGGGGAACAACAGGCTTCGGCTGAACCCCGGTAAGACAGAGTGGCTGTGGACTCATGGCTCCTCTGGATCTGGGTAGTTATCATCTCTAGATGGGGTTGCACTACCCCATTCAGACTCAGTGCGGAATCTGGGGGTCCTTCTGGACTCATGGCTCCTGCTTGAAGAGCAGGTGGCAGCCATGGCCAGAAGGGCCTTTGCGCAACTTTGTGTTGTGCGCCCTTTCCTGGATCGGGATGCCCTCCATACAGTCACTCATGCCCTGGTCATCTCCCATATAGACTATTGCAATGCGCTTTACATGGGGCTACCCTTGAAGAGTATCTGGAAGCTTCAGCTGGTCCAGAATGTGGCTGCACACGCAGTTATTGGTGCCCCAAGATATGTGACACCGCTGCTGCACCAGCTGCATTGGATGCCAGTATGCTTCCGGGTCCAATTCCAGGTGTTGGTTATCACCTTTAAAGCCCTACATGGCATGGGACCAGGTTACCCGAGGGACCGTCTCATCCCCATAACATCGAACCATCCCACTCGGTCATGCAGAGTGGGCATGCTGCGGACCCCGTTGTTTAGGGAATTTCACTTGGCGGGGTCCAGGAGGTGGGCCTTCTCTGCAGTGGCGCCCGCCCTCTGCAACATTCTACCCCCGGAGGTAAGGCAGGCCCCCTCGCTCCTGGCCTTCTGGAAGAACTTGAAGACCTGGTTCTGCCGCCTCGCCTGGGATGGGAAGGGTAATAGTTCCTCCTGGAGATGGCTGGCGCCATAGAGTCCTCTTTTAAACATGATCTTACCGCCCCTTGGATTTTATATTTAACTTATTTTTTACTTGCATAGTGTTTATATTGTATTTTATTGTATTTTATGTATTTTAATTGCTGATTTCACTGTAAACTGCCCAGAGTCCCTCTTTCAGGGGAGATGGGCGGTGATAGAAATTGGAAAATAAATAAAAATAAATAAAAATAAAAATATCTGAAAGGCGAACAAAAATGTGTAACATCCAGTGGTCTAAAGGTAGCCAATGTAATTATTTTGTTTGTATACCACTGAATATTCTGACTCCTGGTATAAGAAGATAATAAAGGCAAGGAACTGGATGTTTAGTTTCTTCAATGTAATAGTGAGAAAAATGTTTCATATTTGGAGCATTCTGAAATTGAAACAGCTTGTTTCAAGTTTAAAACAGTTGTTTTGAGTGTGAGATGGACTGTTTTATTCATGTTGGAAGTCTTTTTCATCTTGTCTGATTATCTTCTGTGCTGTTATCCATATTGGATGCTAGAGTCTTGGATATGCAAAAGAACTTGCCAAAATCGAGTAAAGCATACAGCAGCCATTCCTACCATATCATAAACAAATCCTTCTGTGTTTGGGCTCTAGCCTTTACAGTAGTCAGGTAAAATGGAAACATTTAGTAACTTTTATGAAGATAATAAATTTTTATATCTACTTTGCATGGATTTCCTCTATTCTTTTGAAATTCCACAAATGTGATGTTTTGAAATGAATAATGTTCATGCTAAAAATAATCTTAAATCTATGTTGTATTGTGGGGCATCCTCCTGGCTTCTGTAAGAATATTAATATTTATTAATATGGCATGAGACAGTGTGTTCATGCTTGCCTTAATTTAACAAGTCATTGCTTAATTCATAGGGATCTTATATAAAGATTCATTTATCTATTTCTAATTTTTAAAAATGTTTGTGAATCCTGGAATGACAAGTGCTCTGACCTTTAATAACATTTAATAATTGCTTTTTCCTAATGATGTCTACATTTATATTAAACTATAATATGACATAATCTAAAAAATACATTGAACATGTCATAATAATGTATTTCTGTTCCTTAATTGTTAGTAGAAATACATTATTTAATACAGGAATAGTTGCATCTCTACCTATATATATCCTAGAATAGATCAGTGTATAGATTTTTAAAAGTTGTAAACGAACTGGTATAGGCCCAGGATACAGCAATTAACACAACAGAAGGCTTCTAAACATTGAAGAAATTAGGCACATTTGATTTACATAAAATACTAAAGAAAAAAAAGGCTGGGGTGAGTAAAAGGATATGATAATTAGAGGAGCTTCAGTTTTTCCTTGTTTAACAGGCTAAGAAAGGCAATCTAAAAGACCAAAAGCACAACTTTTAGGCTCAAACTAAAAGCTGTCTTTAGGAATAGCACATTATTTGCACAGAAGTTGTTAAGGAAGGCCATGATATCAGTTGGGTGATTCTTAAGTGAAGACTGGAATACCTCTTCTTTTGGAAGGCAATTGGATCTAGTCAGTTTAGATCCATATGCAAAAGAAGAGCATATGAGTAGCTGGGATAAAATAGAGGAAATATTCAGAATGAATAAAACACAGGCGTTTTAGATCTGGTCTCTGTATTTGCTATAGCTTTCCTCTATAAGCTCAATTAAAGAATGGAATTTTTGTATACTCTATTCTGAGAAATACTTAATATGACGATTTTATACTAGCTCACTTCAAGCAGCGCAGTGCCATAGTATTTATTTCTTTTTTATTATTACTTAATGTTCAGCTTAACTTCAAATTAGTCTATTGAGACAGTTCAAGGGTGAGAGGCCTGTTGTAATTTCAGCAGAGAGATTGAAAGGAGTATGTGTGAAATTTTTATAAATAGTATAGTGTGTGTGTCTGAGTGTGTGTTTGAAAAGAGGAGAATATAGTGGATGTCTAGGTTGCCTAACAAATTAGGAAAGAAATGCTGGCCTGCTTCCTTTAGGATTAGTATCAATTCCTTTCACATTATTTGAAGCTCTATTTTCACTCTTCTTACCATGCCAATAAAACTTGCAGGAGAAATCATATCCATGCATGATAGAGCCTCCGACAACTCATGCTGTGCCTATTACTTTAACTTTCTAGAGTTCACAGCTTGTATGTTTTGCATCTCTACTTAGCTACCAATCAAGGTACTGTAGGTGGCTTCCCTACAGTGAGATAGGCTTGAGATAGACTAAAATATAAACTTCCCTATTATAAGATATCATTGTTACTTTAAAATGTTATTTTTAGTTTTAAAAATGCAGTAGAAAAAAATATAGACTCATATTCAAGCAACTAGTTTTTCCAACTTGGAAGAGGGTGTGGTGGGATTAATAGAAAAGTGAGGAGGCAAACAAAATTAAGTTCAGAACTGTTACCCCTTTTCCATTATTTGATTAAAAAAACTTTTAATAGAGAAAGTATGGATCTGCTGCACTGTGAAAGTGCACTGGTAAGGCTTAGGCGTACCTCTTACTTCTGAAGGGCCTCTTCGTGTAACAGTATGAGATTAGCCTAGAAATGGGTGAACCTGGAGGCTATGTTAAGTCCCCGTAAAACAGAAGTGTTTGCCATCCGCCAGTGAAGATTTCTGCAGCATGCACAGCACAAACCAGGGGCGAGTCAAGTCTTTGCCTGACACCTTTTCCTCCACTCTTCTTGGTCTTTTGCAGTTGGAGGAGGACAGGCATTCTCAACACTCTCTCCCGAGGTACAGCCCCCTAAGAAGACTGGCGTCCTCCGTTTTCTCCTCCTCAACCCTGGAGACAGAACAGTACCCTCACCTTGGCGGCACTTTCATACAGCGCAGCCGTTCGGCGGAGAGCAGCCCCGTGCGCATGCCCCACCGCAGGCACATGCCCCTCACAGCAGGAAACCACAGACTTATGCCTTCTGTCCTCCGCATTTCCAGATCCCAGCTCCAGCAGGTGTGGGCCCGCTTCACACACAAAACATAGCCTGTACTGGGGAAGCAGCAGCCTTTGTAATGCAATAATAGAGCCCACTTGCCCCATTTGTCACCTTTAATGCAATATTGAATCCCAGTCGACTTTGGCCTAGAAGGTATTGTAAATGTCTAAATCCCCTGCCAGAGAAAAAGACTCAGAACACCTGCCTCTCTCTCTAATTCTCTGGTACATGGTTCGGAGGCTCATCATGATTCAAGAGTACAGCTAGTCTGGCATGTAGCTTAGTAAAGGCTGATGACAGTACTCCAAGGGGATGGTCTGGAACAGTGGGGTAGCAAGTATTAGGCTGTAACAGTGAATAGGGCAAAGATAGTAAGGCTTGGGGGGGGGGAGACAATACAGATACAAGAGAGAGCTTGTATCTTTACACTAAGATAAAATGTCTGCAGTTTTGTGTTGGTCTGTGCTGATGTTGAGGCCTTCTTTTCATATTTTGCTCTATCGTTAATTTAGGTAAACATGCATGAGAAATTTGAGTCAGCTGCTAAGAAGGATTCACAGATGCGTATTTTAAAAATCACGATCTCAAAATCATAGTCTTTTTACTGCAATTTCCGTATCACAGACAAATTGCACATCTTGCTTCCCTCTGAGTTTGCCTTTACTTTGCAACTCACACTGTATAGCTTGGGCTGCATTTCTACATCCCCAGCTCAACCTTTCAGGCATGGGGATCTAATAGACATGATACATAGCAATGGTTTTTATCTTGATCCATGTACTGAATGCTATGAAGGTACTTTATCTTTAGAAGCCATTTGTCTGCCAGTTTCCTGGCCTGGCTTAGTGCATTCTTGAGGTTAAAATTATTCGGTTAGTGTGTTAAGAAGGAACTAGTTGATTTATGAAGATTCTAATTATATTTAACTTGAAAGGTAACAGAAGGTTTTTTTTTTCTTTTTTCAATACTTACAGGTACTCTCTTTATAAAGAGGAATTTCATCAGTCAGTTTTTTAAGACAATATAGAAAAGCAGAACTTTGCTAGAACACCACCTGCTTGTAGGTAGATAAAGTAGAATTCTTTTGAATTGTGGCCCTTCAGCATCCATTGGTCAGAGCCTGGGTTAAAATAAATATCAATCGAAGAGAATAAATTATAAAATATTATAAAATAAATATTTATAATGCTCAAGCATCTCAATGATACAAACTTTCAATTAAGCAGGAGAGGGACTAATTGTATAACAAAAAGAAAAAAGAATTAAAGAAGTTGAGCAATTTAACGTATTGAAACTTCTGTTATAATAGAGAACTTCTGTGGAATTTTCTGGGGTTACTGGTATTTGTATTATGAACTCAGTATAATTAAAACTTGTCCCTATAAAGTTGCAATTTCAACTCATCAGGAAGTGGAACTAGGTTCCCCAATCAGAATTGACTTAAACTTTTTATTTCATGTTGTGTTTTTTAAAATTATATGTTTTATTCATATATAGCTTGAAACTTCTATTCAATTATATTTTCAATGTTTCCTGTACCTAGGAGGGATAGAAATGTCTAAGCACAAGCTGGCACACCTCCCCCTTTAAATTAAGTTTATTGTGACAGCATTTCATAGTTATTGCTGTTAGCTGGTGGCAGTATTTATTGTAGGTCTCTCATATTTGCCATGTTATTGGAGTAGAATGGCTAAGGTTGGATGTAGGAAGTGGATGTCCAGTTTTACAGATAGCAGTCCTGCATTTGAAGACATCCTCTGTAAAAAGGGCTATCTCCAAATCCAATTTAAACATATATAACCCAAAGAAGGGATGGCCCAAGGTCTTGAAGTTGCCCACGAGCACCTGCCCAAAAGACTGTGCAGGCACAAGTCTCTCAACAGCCTTCCCTGCTATGCTGAGATTATGTAGTTGTTTTTAAATTATAATAATGATTTCTACATTTGTACAGGTACATACAATACATATAAGCACATGTAAAGTTCATGTAAATTGGTGTTCTTTTTTTGTCTCTTTGTTGGTAATATCTAACTGACAGCTCAGGTGTCAAGAACAGTCAAAGAAGGCTTTGCTTCCCATGTAATACTTTTCCTCCATAGTACATGTGAATGGATAATAGTCACAGCCTTGTGAGTTAGTGGAATGGAAACTAAGTACTGTAGTACAAATTTGTAGAGGGAAAAATTACATTATATTTAATCCAAAGATTATGTAATTCGAGGATTTTGTATCTTCGTTCCAAAGGCAATGTGCATGCTTAAACAGAGACACATCTTGGCAGGAACTGGGAAGGATTTTGTTTAAAATGGCATACTAACAAATATTTTTGGTACCTGGCTTTACTTTCAAGAACTGAATGAAGTCTGAAATGGTGGCACCAATTTATAATTGCAACATTTTCGCTCCTCAAAAAAGCATACTCAGCAAAAATCCTGAGAGATGTAGAACAGAACAGAACAGAACAAAACAAAACAAAACAAAAAGCACCAAGTGGCCCATAAGATGCCCTATTCTAATGGTTGCACAGGACCTATTTATGACCTTGTCCAGGACAGGTGGGTAGCCTGCAGATATAACAATAGCAAGCTTATCAGTGCAAATCAACTTTATTATTGAAAGCAAGATTATTGTGCTTTTTGATACATGTATCAGTGTAAGTGATGATCAGTGTCTGGAATTTAGAGAGATGAATAAAAATACAGGTGAATGACTTGTGGTCTGAAAGATGATGGAAAAGAAGCAATATCTTCCCTAGATAACACCCATGTGGCCAGGTCAGAGACCAATATAATTCTGATATGGGTTTAGGGTCTTTCTGAACACAAGGAATAATTAGGATAGGTCTAACACAAATTGTGGATTTCTTTTGAAGTTGATTATTTATAATGCCATATTAAAAAGAAGCCTCCAAGACAAAAGCTGCCAAACCCATATAATGAATTTGCATATTCTTCTAATTAATTAATTAACTAACTAACTAACCAGTCTTATATGCCATTCCAGCTTTAACCCACTTTGAGTAGCTGGTATATTTCTCATAAGACTGCTTTTTAAATGAAAACTACAACATAAGCCCACTGTAAAATGTATGAAACAAGAGCTTCAAAACATTAGACATGCGAGAATCTCTAACATTCTCAGACTTGCTGTTTTCCAAGCAAAGAACTTAAATCTGAATTTAAGACTGTCTCAATGTCATTTAAGTATAATGTGCTGTTTGGAGTTCTCTAGTGTCGTCAGAATTCCCCCCCCCCTTTGTAATTTTACTTTTGCTTGAGAATTCTACCTGCTTTTAAAGGCTTTCAAAATATATTATATGTATATTTTCACCAAGCCATTCATGCATTTTTTAAAAAGCATTTCTTAACTGCTGTAAGAGATGACATAAACACTATGGAGCAGTACAGTGAGAAAAGGCTATGCATCTCTTTAGCATTCTTTCTTTCTAATATGTTTTCTGTATTTGCATGTGCACAATTTATAGAGTTTAAAAATGACTTTGCACTTTAAAGCAGAAATTTGATGCACCTTTCTTCAGCGTAATCTTCACGGAGCCCATTGTAGCCTACTACTCAATCAGACTTCCCATCCTGTCTTTACATGTATTGGACTGCAATTTGAGGAGGCAGTTTAATAAGTTATTAAAAACACAAGAATTAAAAGACACTATTATCTTAATAGAGCCTATGAGGGATTTACTCCCTTTAGGCTTATTCCATGAATGATGAAGATGGGGAAACAATTCCAATGATTACAATTTGGTTGATTATAAAAAAACCTCAGCTGCAAGGTACAGTAATAGCCAAGCAACTTAATGTTCAAAATACCTCACTGATACAACCTTGATTTTCAGTGAATGGGGATTGCCCCAATTGTGCTGCTCTAACTGAAGACCAGTTCTTTGGTGAGCATATGGGTTCCATTTCCAAGATTTCCAGATCTTAAGAATATAAGTGATAAAACTTTTTGTATAGGATTCTTTGCTCTGTGTTTCATAATATCGAAAACTTCCTTGTCTATGCACTGATTTATCATGTTATCTTTTTTCTTTTTCAAAACTGCAGAGAGCAATTGGAGTTCTTGAAATCTAAGACAAAAATCATAGCTCTCTAAGAGCACACTGGCCTGTGAAAGGGCCTTTTCACTGAATAGTAGAAATTGGCTCCTCTTTCTCCTTGGTCTTCTACACCCTCAGTTTCTCCCTCAAAGTCCTTTCTTCCTGGTCTCTTTCCTATTCCCCTCATGCTCAATCCATTATTAGGTTTTTGCCTAGCATTCTTCATCTTTCTTCCTTGCTGTTTCTGTCCCCTTTTCTTCTATGTCTGTTGCATACTTTGTTTCCTATCTTCCAAATGTCCTTTCTTTAGGGACGTTTCTGCCTCTGTTCCATTAATATCTCATAATTCTAATTCTGCATAAATCTCTCTGAATTTCTGTTTCTAGGCTTTTTTCCCTTATAACAATGGTTCTAATTCTCAGCCTCCTTTTAAAGGTGCTTGCTCCTTATAAATCATGTTTGTGAACATGATTTCACAGCCAATGATTTTGGGCTAGCATGCAAGACAACAGGCAAATGATGTGTATATGTAATATGTTGGCTTTTTATAGTATCTTTCATCCAAAAAGTTCTAAAGTGCTTTACAGAACATGTGCACAATATACACAGTATACACATAGTATGTATGTATGTATGTATGTATGTATGTATGTATTTATTTATTTATTTATTTATTTATTTATTTATTTATTTATTTATTTAACACAGCTGCTCCATAATGTTTTTTAAAAACTTGATTTTGCTATCTGTGATAGAATAGGGTTACGTTTGACAGCTCCGTATGCTGCTGCTATACACCACTTAGAAATAGATTGTAGCCTGATAGGAAAATTGATACCCTAGGGATGATGTAAGAAAGATGAGTACACACTAGATTTTGTTTAGTCCCTAAAGATATTATTCTGATTGTGGGGAAAGGCATCCAGACATATCCAAAGAAGGTCAGGAACTTGTTATATATATATCTATGGAATTGTTCCATAGATCTACTACTTTGAATCCAGTAATACGAATCTGTGAACTGGCTTCTATTTTTCTGCTTCTTTGACATAAAATAGTGAAAACTTTCTAATATTGTACCATTTTATATGAATGTTTAAAAATGAGATTATAGTCATGCACTTTCATTTCTTCCTCACTGAATTGTAATGATGCTTCCCTCATTTGCCATTATTTATTTTATTTTATTTATTTATTGATCACATTTGTATCCCGCCCATCTCCCCCACAAGGAGGGACCCTGGGCGGTTATTATGCTTAATTAAATTCTTTAGTGTAAGAATATTAGAATAAGGGGGGGAAAAGTTTACCTTGCCTATTCATAAGTTGGGAACAAACCGACTTGTGAGAGTGGATTATTTTCTAGCATAAATATATTAGAAATCCTAACAAGTTAGAGAATTAATTAAATTAATCTTGTTAAATTAATTTTTCTGTTTATTTTTAGTATATGTATCTAGAGATTTTCCTTAAAGATGCAATATGCACATATATATCCCAGCTTATTTTGTATGCTGTGTTCCAGGACATAATGCAGTCATTGCATATAGTCTACTATGCTGGATGGTGTCCTTAATTAGGGCTTTGCTTCTATGGACATTTTTCCCCCCAACATAATTAGTACATTAAAAAAGTACTCATTTTTCTTCTACCAAATGTTGGGAGATAAAATACTGGACAGCTCCCCTATTCTCTCTTCACTAGCCCAATAGCAAATGTTTGTAGTTACTGGTGAACCACTCCTGCCATTTTGAGTAATTCATTAGTACTTCAACACCAAATGACACTTTCATCTTTCATTGCATATCTTGTCCATTGTTGTTTCTTCTGGTCTTTGATGTATTGAAAAACTGAAAGAGCAGCCTAGGATCAAAATCGGAGAAGCTGCACAGCACAAAATTGTATGCAAATTTTGCTCTGTTGTTTCTCAGTTGGATGGATGTAAGTTATGCCCACTTCAACTATCAGTCAATGGCCTGAACTTATGGTAGTACAAGTTGAGAAGTGCCTTACTATGTGAGGCCTCATCTTGAAATTAGCACCGCAAAGAAATTCAATCAAATAGATGGAAAACTACTTTGGGTAGTTTTTCAGAAGAAACAAAATTATATTCTATTTATGGCATGTAGATAATTTTGCTTCTGTAATGCTTATAAAACTTTCTTTTTATAAGACACTACCATCAAAATCGACCAACAAACCTGTGCTGATAAATGAGCTGAAGTTGCTGTTGCAGTACAGCTTCCCGTTGGATTTGGATTTGGATCAAAGGGTTTGGCTTTGTGCTTGCAGATCAGAGTCAATCACTTTGAAGGGTTAGGTCGTCATTGTTTTATTTTGTGCTGTTTTGTACCACCTGCAATCTACACTACCTTATTTTACAAGAATTCTTGATAGAAGCTATGTAGTACTGAAACATGATTTACTGGATTTTGTCTTTCCCCACAATTATATGAAACTGGTAGAGTATTTTTTGTTGTTAGTTTTGGTAACATTTATAAAGTAGCATTTAGTCAATGCCCTATCTCCTTTTCTTGTTAGACTTCTATATATTGGGTCACTGTAACATTTAGTTCTGCTTTGGCAGTTTCACAACAGCACAAGGATAACATTTATAGTAAATGTTTCTAACACTCCATTTGATGTATTGGTAGTAATTGTTTGTAGTATTCAAACTACTGAAAAAATGATATAATGAATGTAAAAAAACATACAAGCTGCTATAACTATGTAACCTGGAGTTGAAAGTTGATCTCCATTTTTGCATTAACCTGCATGTAATTTAACATTCAGATTCAAATTTACTCTATGAACTATTTTTTTAACAGTGTGATATGCTTTCTGTTGAATCCTGTCTCTTCAGTGCACCTGGCTTAATTATATCTTCTTTGTAATAAATCACAGAGCTTCCTTATCAACAAATCATTGCAAATGCAGGCAAACTATCTCTTAACATAAAATGCATCTACATTGCAAAAACTGCTCCATGAAACAATGGAATAAGAAGGATGCTCATAGGACACTTACTTGCCCCTTCACTTTGGTCCTTCCTGAGAGAAGCAGAGCTTGCTTATATTTGGCCTTACCACTGTACCAAGAACATATTAATATTTTCAGGTTATTTTACAGTTTATTCCTCCTCCTCAAGATTGGAACACAAATTGTTAATGAAAATTTCCCCCTTCTCTGTCTACCTACATTTTTTTCAAACCTCTGACAGGTAGAAACATAGCAATATATGAAGAGTTTCAAAATGAAAAGATTGACTGAATGAAAGGCATATTCAGTTGGGGTTAATTTCAGTGCTTCTGATTCATGCAGTCTAGATTGCAGTGTATTTTAGCCTATGCTGGTTTCTCATTGTTTTATATTGCCAGGGATAGCCATGATTGCCAGCATTGTGCAAGGCTACATTGATGAATCAGGAGCACAGAAAACACACCTGGACCTATCCTTAGCTTAGAAAAAACTATAAAGGGAGGAATAGCTTCTGAAAGCTATTAAGCAATGCATGTGTCCAGAATTTAGAATACTAAGTTGGTGAGAATGAGTATATTACAATCATGCAAGGGCTGGATTTATATTTTACAAAGCAGATATCCTACAAGTTTGAAATTCTAGATTTGCCAGATCTGACAGTTCTAAATAAATAACGAACATATTTTGTTTGCAAAGGATAATACTGGTTTTAGGATATATTAAGCCCATGCTATAATAACTAATTCCAGTGGGATCTGGATTCTTGTTTGTTGGATTGCATCTGCATTTCTCAGGACTAAGTTTCTTATGCCTGAGATCACTTGACCACTTCTGTTTCTTGGGCTTTCTAGATTTCTCTCATAATCATCAGCACCCTCAGGGACTAGTGTATCCTTCTTTTGCCTTATCCTAAGCCCACACACTTGCTGCTACTGTTTTATTGTGGATCAGCAGTTGGCAGTACTAAGATTTTGAAGGAGGGAAGGATTGGGTCATTTTTTCCTTCTGTTTACACAGTGGTCCCAGTATGTATAGAAATGCAACAGTGATCATTTTATAGGATCAGTGTGCATACAAAGAACTAGTTTCCAACTGTATTTTGGCTTAACTGTGGAATCATGTTCTCCTTCCCTAGAGCAAATCCCCCCTTCCCTCTCACATGCATCTTATTGTGGCTATGCAGTCAAAACCTCTTCTCTGTTGTTCCAGAGCATAAAGACTAAGAGGCCACACTCCAAAAAAGATGAGGCTAAGACAAAAACTGAATTTGATTTCATTTCCATCTAAATTTAATCAAAAATAAATGTGATTAATATAATTATTCTCCAGTCATATAGTTTTCTTCTATCATATACCAACTTTTGGAGGCTTCTAGAACAGCACTGAAAGCTTGCGGGGGGTGGGGGTGCGACATGCAGCCCTGCAGCCTCAGTTGTGCACATAGAGGACTTCTAATGTGAAATCTTTCATTTTAAGGCTAGTCACTTCTCAGATAAACCAGAATGAAAGTCAATATTGATGTATTTGTTGGACACTGTTTAGAAAGAATGGAATTCATGTTAGAAAGTGAATGCTTGGTCCAGTAGTTAAGATATCAACCATATTACATTTCCACCAGCTTTTTGTCCTGTGGCAGCATACTATCTGGGTGTGTTTTTCAAGACATCCACGTGGATGTTACAAAGTTTGTTTTGTGTTGCTTTTTTTTGTATGGAGTGCCAATTCTTAATACTTTTAATCTTAATAGTTAATCTTTTTAATGAAAACCTCAGGAATTAGAATCATCCTGGTATTATTGTAGAAGGACATATGTATATTTAGCATCAAGACTGCAAAAGGCCTAAAACCCTTCTTATGAGAATTATGAGGTAAAACTTTATTGTGGGACAGCAGGAATTAATTTGGAAGGACCAAGTTGTCAGAAGGGGTTCAAAAGTTTGTTTTCCCTGAGCCTTTTTATTCTTTGTGTGTGTTGCCTGTTAGAACTGAAAGTAATTTTCTGCACCCCTACCTTTCACCTTTTTGTACTAACATTGTATAATATGCTTGCACTATTCTCCTGGGCAAACCAAGCATGTAAGAAGAAGAAAAAAATGAAGCTTTTCTTTTTTTGGATAAAAGCATTGTATTACTTCTGTATATAGAGAGACTAATGGCAAGACAGAACTTGAATTCTATCTTCTGTATAAAAGCATGCACTGAATTACTTGTATGTAGAACATGCTGTAAATGCTGCAGAGTACTGTAAGATCCTACACTTGAAATCACAAATAACAAGCAACTTCATCTTTTAAACAAAACAAGAAACAAAAAACTAAACCGAAGCTGTGCAATGGATTTTGTGCCTTTTTTAAATCCATGTATGTTAATCCAGACAATCGGAAAAAAAGCTTGTATACTACCAAAACCTTATTAAAGAATTGAAGGCAGAACTTGTGGCAGTGTTTTTTTTTAATCTGATTTTTCACTGGACCCTCACTGTTCTTGTTATGTAGGCTTCAGATCCAAATGCAACCCTCTCCTGTTGGCTCATTATGCTGCATCAGTGTTGTGGAGGACTTTTACTAGTGAAAAGGAGGGATAAATTCTGGTTTTAGGAAAGAGAGGAATATGTCCTGCTCTTCCAGCCTGATTTTTACATCCTATGTATCAGTATAAGAGAACAGATCTTCTGGAGCTTCCTTTTCTGGATTCTGTATTTTGATTTGGCTAATGTTTTCTTCCTTCTTCATTTCTCTCACTTCCCATTAGGCCTTGGGACAGAGAGAAACAGGTATAGTGATCTGTCATCCTAAGAAAACAACAGTTTGATGCTTTGTGGAGAAAATCACTCTTTGTAACCGGGGAGGGCAATGAAATGGGAGAGTCTGTCTTTTCCATGGCAAAGAAAAGAAAAGCTCCAATACTGACTAACACAGTGGAGAAGAGAGCAACAACCTCCAGGCATGCCAGGGCATCAAGATCAATTGTGGCAGGAAAGCACATTGTGTGGGCTGATTTGGGGGTTGACCAGACACATTACACTAACTAAAGGTAAAATGCATAATTGAGATGCAGCAGAGTCAAGCTTGATTCCTGGCACTGCCATAGACATGTTCAGGTAATTTTCTTGGAAATGATATAGAAGTGGTTTGATGTTGGCTTCCTCTGAGATGTCTTTTCAGTTTTCTAGTCTAGTTGACAGACCTGGTGTTTCCCATTTGGGTGCCAATCAGGTACAACCTGCTTTTGGTGATCAGTTAAGATCAGCTACACACTTGCTGTATCTACACAATTTTGTGAGCAACATTTCGTGGATAATGTGTATTCTGATGTTTTTCAAAGATCAGACTTTTAGAAAACAGAATCTGCTAAGTGTAGACTCAACTATAATGCAGTTTCTCCACTGACTTTTGTGAAGGTGTTTCCCAAATTTGGAAGAACAGCACTGTCCATTTGGCCTGCATAAATTTTTCTAGTAATTTCCTGTTTTGCTATTTTGGCATTCCTCTGCTGTAATGTTTTTCTTCTAAAGATGACATCCCCCCCCCTAAAAAAAATGGTCATAGGAGTTCCCAAATGGGATTGCATTAGAGGGTACATTTAATACTCTCACCTACTGTATGCTATGGGACTGACTGCAGTTCGCCCTGTGTAAGACTCTGAACTGCTAACTTCTGCTTCTAATAAATTAGGTGTTTCTAAGGCTGAAAACGCTGCTGGTCCAAACTGAGATGTCAATAAATGCAGTTGTAAATACTGCCAGTAAGTTACAATGGACAAATGGTATTTATCTTTTTAACACAGAAGATAAGAAAAAAACTCATTATCACCCAATAGTTGATCTAAAGTAAAAATCATATCATCCATCCAAATCTTTTATATAACAGTTTTTAAAATCAGTTTTAAGGTCTGGATTATCCCATAGTGTTAATTTGTTTGACATAAAAAAAGAATCAAGATACAAATTTCTCAAAATAGTATACCACAATTTTTGAACTGATGAGATAGTGACAGGAGATATATCTATTATATTTTTAACCCAAAACAGTCCAATGAACTAAAACTTCTATACTGTATATGAATATTCAAAAAGGGTCCAGAAAGAAGAATTTATATTAAGTAAAAGTATCCAAATTGGGTACTAGTGAAAAGGTAAACATTCTAGTCAAAAGCATAATGGAGATCAAAGTCTCCATATTTAACTGTCAATTGCACATTTTTCAAAGTTAATGGAAGATCTGGAATTGGAATTGGAGACGCCATAGACATTGATGGAACAATGAATGGGTTTTTTGAAACTGTGTGTGCAGGAATTCCATACAAATATAAAGTATCCTGGGAATTGCATTCATTTGGACAGTGCTTTTCCTACCCAAAAGGGTGAGACCTAGACTCCCATCTACGTATTACTTAGGAGGGCCAGGGTTGGGGAGATTCTTTTTTCAGAGATGTGCCCACCTGGGTTCTGTGTTTGGCATCAGCTGCAACCCCAGGACAGGAGAGAGGGGTGGCAGTTACTATCTGAGAAGCTCTGATAGCTTTCAGAGCCTCTATGCCATAGCTTTCCAAACTGTGTGTCGTGACACAATACTGTGTCGCCTGCGGGGCCCAGGTGTGTTGCGTCAAAACCCGGAAGTGCTGATGGCGCGCCGCTGCGCGCACGGCGGCACCGGCGGGCCATCAGCGCTTCTGGGTTTTGACATGACACACCAGGACACCACTACTGCCACCGCTGCAGCATGCAAAAATCCGGTGGCGGTGTGCCATCAGCACTTCCGGGTTTTCGCACAGCACACCAGGACACTGCTGCCACCACCACCGCCACGTGCGAAAATCCGAAAGCGCTGCGGTGGTGGCGGCACGCAAAAACCCAGAAGCGCCACCGCCGCGGCGCGCGAAAACAAGAAAGCGCCACTGCCGCTGCGGCGCTTCCAAGTTTTTGCACGCTGCCGTTGGTGTGTCGCCAACGGGAAAAGTTTGGAAAGCCCTGCTCTATGCTCTGATGTGAGACCAGATGTGAGACCTTTATGGCTGAGGTTGGGTTCTAGATAGCAGTTGGGTTTGTTGCTGCTATACTGGCCTTCGGTTTGTAAAGTGACATACCTGCCTGAGCTGCTGGATTCCATTGCTGGGCTGGCAGTTGAATTCTTCAGGCTGATATAAACCTGCCTCCAGGTAGCACTGAGTTTGGGGTTGATCAGGAGTTCATGGTCACCATGGCAACCATGAATCTGACCCAAATTATTGACCCAATGCATGCTGGAAGTCACACGTTAGATTTTGTTTTTGTCTTGGGACACTTGCAACATGATCAGAAGGTGGAGGACATTATCGTCAGTCCTTTGTCATGGTCAGAGCATCTCAGATTGGTTTTTGGCTTACTGTTGCTACCCTTCCCTGCAGGAAGGTAAAGTCTATTAGATCTACCTGCCCCAAGACCCTAAAGGACTCTGGGATTTTAGAGGGTATTCAGGGTCATACTTGAGTTTTTGATGGGTTGTTCAGCTGAAGCCTTAGCTGCTAGCTGGAATGGACAGGTAATGAGGACCTTGGACTGGGTTGCTCCTATACAGCCTCTTGCAGTATATTGATCCTGGGGGTGGGGGTGGGGCTTGGTTCTCCAAGGATCTTTGGGAGATGAAACATCAGTAGAGATGCTTAGAGTGCCATTGGAGGAAAATGAAGAATGAATCCAATCAAGCATATGTAAGAGTTCACTTAGGGATTACACCATGGTGATGACAGTGGTGAAGTGTAGGTATTTTTGCACTCTTTTTGCATCCACAGATAACCAACCATCAGCCCTTTTTCAGGTGACCTCCTCCCTATTGGGCAGAGATGAGCCTCAGAACCACCTATTGGGCTGCTATGAAGAATATTCAAAGCATCTAGCAAATAAAGTTTTGCTACAGGACTCTGACAGGGCAAGTCCTGTCAAGGTGATGGACGTGTGGCCTTGTTTGGTTATCTGGCATGGGTTTGTGCTGTGTCTCTTGAGGAAGTGGGCAAGATCCTTGGTATCATAAGCCCAGCCACTGCTATATTAGATCCATGCCTTTCCTGGCTGGTTAAAGCCACCTGTGAGGTGTGGCATTGGATCAGTGTGTTAGTATCTGCTGCTTTGAGAGAGGGGATGGTGCCCCCTGCCTTGAAGGGGGCAGTGGTGCATCTCCTCATCAAGAGGCCTTTTTCATCCAGTCTCCAACCTTGCCTTTCTTTTTGAGAAGATGGTGAGGTTGCAGATTCATAGGGCCCTGGAAGATATGGATTATCTAGACCCTTTTTAGTCTGGCTTCAGGGTGGGGCACAGTACTGAGAAAGCATTGGTTGTGCTTCTTGATGTCCTTTGGTGGGGTCAGGATGGGTAGTGCAACCATCGTGGTTCTGTTTGATCTCTTTGTGGCTTACAATACCATCCACCATGCTATCCTTCTGAACTATCTGTGGGGTTAGGAGCAGGGGATACAATGTTCCGGTGTTCTCCTTTCTCTGTAATCAGGTCCAGTCAGTGTTGATGAGGGGGAGGGGGAAGAGAGAGATCAAGCGAGAGATCCCTCCTTTGTTGGGTACCTCAGGACTTGAAGCTCTCACCCCTCCTGTTTAACATCTATATGGGTCCAATATCATGAGTATGCTGATGACACCTAGCTATACATCTCAACCCTGGGCAGGTGATGCACTCAAGGTCTTGCCTCAGTGTCTGGAGGTTGGATGGGTCTGGATGGAGAAAAATAGGCTTAAGTTCAACCCTGACAAGACTGAGTAGCTGTGGATGTTTGGACCTGCCAAGTCTGGGCTGCTTTCGTCTTTGCTCTTGAGTAGGATTGCACTCTCCCCTCAGGACTGGTATGCAATTTGGGGTTTTCTTGGACTCACACTACCTGCTTGAGCAGCAGATGGCAGCTGTGGCCAGGAAGGCCACTGCATGCCTATGTAACACTTCTCATCTGTGAGCTGTACTGGTTGCCAGTAGGCTTCTGAGTGCAATTCAGGGTGCTGGTTGTCATCTATAAAGTCCTTCATGGCATAGTTTCTGCCCATCCTACACAATCTGACAGAATCCCCCATAAATTAAACAATGTGACCTGGCAGGACCTAGGAAACAGGCTTTCTCTGTCATAGTGTTTGCTTTCTGGAACACCATTCTCCTGGAGATTTGTGTAGCCTCCACCTGGACCTATTCAAACAAGCCTTTAAACCTGTCCCTGTCCCAGGCTCTGGGTCAGAGTGGGTGATAGACCCTCTGAATGATGTTTTGTTTTGTTTTAAAAATTGTTGATTTCTTGTGGATTTTCTTTTTTGGTTATGCAATTCTTTGTTTTTATTTTGTTTTTTATTGTTGTATTTTGTAAGTTGCCCAGAGTTGAAACAGATTGGGGCAGCCTGTAAATCTCATAAGTAAATAAATATATTCATTCATTCATTGGAAAGGAATAATGCAATTTAGTTACCTGAAACATTCTCAAAGTTTATCTTTACAGGTCAGTAGCATCTTTTCTTTTGGCAAATAAGGCTCTGTTTGGAAAAGATGATCAAAGCTACTGTATGTCAGCTTATTTCAATGGCGCAGAAATAGTGAAACCATAGGTAAGCAAGTACTGGTTAAATCTCTTTTGGTTAGCTAGTGTTTCAGTAGTTAACCTGAAAGGCGAGAATCAAAAAGTTGGAAGGAACCGTTTAAGTCATCAAGTCTAATCCATTGGAATCCTGATGTCCAACATATGGCTGTCCAGTCACTGCTTGATTTCATCCAGTGAAGGAGAACTCCTCACTCCTTTGGTAGTAAGCTGGTAGTTGTACTCTGTTTAGAACTGGTTCTCTATGAAGGTCTGTAGTATTGAGCAATCAGGTGAGATTTTTTTAATACATATCTACGTGAAACTGCTGGGCAAGGTCATCTGATGGCACAGGGTGTGGTATCATTAGTATGCCCCAGGATTTGCCCACATTGCATCTCTGTTGCGTGAGCTGTACTGGCTCCCAGATTCCGTCTGGGTGCAATTCACGGTGCTGGTCATCACCTTTAAAACCCTATATGGCATGGGACTAGGTTATTTGGGGGATTGCCTCTTCCTGAGGATATCTGCCCATCCCACCAGATGGGATAGGGTAGGCATGCTCCAAGTCCCTTCCCTTAAATGTTGCCATCTTACAGGACCTAGGAAGCGTGCCTTTTCCATCACAGCCCCTGCCCTATGGAATACCCTTCCTCTTGAGATCCAGCAGGCCCCTAGCCTTTTAACCTTCCAAAAAGCACTAAGACCTGGATTTCCCCCCAAGCATTGGGATAGGGTGAGATTGGAATGGGAGGAGAGTGTCATGGCTTGCATTGAGAAGTTTGGTTATGGCACCAGGTGTTATTGTTTTTATTTTTTGTATATGTTGTTTTTATCCTTCAGTTGTGAGCTGCCCAGAGTTTGGTTAAAATGGGTGGCCATATAAATGATTTAATTCAATAAATAAAATAAAATATTTTTCTTTAGAGTTTGGAAGGAGGGTTCTTCAAAAGATTTTGATAATCTAAAGTACAACGGTAAACTGGATTGGCCTTTATAGCTGAGGACATTGTTTCCTGCTATCTCCTGGAAAAAAGGACAATTCTGATTAATTGTAAATTTCCATTCTCAGTGCCTTTCGGTGAACATTACTGAATATTTGGTTTATGCAAACTGTCGTGAGAGTCAGATTACTAAAGCCCATTTTAAAATGCAGTTGCCATTCTGATGCCTTCCAAATACTTTGGACTTGTGTGGCCATCACTCCCAGGAAGGGTGGCAGTGGTGACGTACTATAGTCTCCCAATATTTGGGATAGAGCCCCAAATATCTGTAGACTATTAGGTTGCCTACCTGGGCTGAGGTGGAAGTAGACTGGTGTTTGCTGTGAGATATTTCTATTTGTCTCAGTCTTGTTCTGAAAATGAGATATGACTGACATAAAGGTAATTTATTACATCTATCCATCAGTCAGCTGATAAGGTCAGCCTGGAGTGGCAAAATCATGGTCAGTTCCAAGTTTTTTGTGCCACATTTGGGAGCAGATGGGGGCCATTATCACTGTGTTCAGTCTAGCCTGCCTGCTACCTTGTCAGCTCTACTACTACATAAAATACTTTGGCCCCATTCAGTTAGCTTCTGCCCTCATTAGAAGACACGATGAGACTTCTGGTATAGAAAAGATCAGAATTGGAGTTGACTCCACAGGACTCTTGGCCCTTCTTCAAGTGGTGGTGACATCTTTGTTTTGGAATCCTAACCACTGTTCAACATTGTGGGTATTATCGCAGCATCTGTGGGGGGATCAAAGCATACAAGGTGGCATCCTCAGCTTTGTGATGCAAGTCTGCCTCTTTTGTACAAGCATGCACTGTTGGCATACATACAAGAGAGGTGGAATTAACATCACAATACTGTATCTACCATCTTCCCTGTTTTGACACACTCCCCCCTCCCCCAGTACTGTTAGTATTATCATTCTACTTATGAGAGATGCTCTAATGTTGTCAAGCATTTTTGTTGAGGACATCTAACCTGCAGAGCTCAGACAGAGGCAGGACGGTTATTCATCCCTTTTCAGGCTCTGGAGTGGAATGGGAGCTCTGCAGCCTATGAACTTCACTCAGGCTAAATGCTGCCTACATATAAGCCAGGGGCATCACCCTGACAGTACTGTGAATGCTGAAAAGAATGGCATAGGATAGGGATGCACAACTCAAATCATTGTGAGAACTACTTTTAAATATGTATTAGCTTAAAAAGGCTGCACCATGTCTAATAGTAGGAAGGCCTGTGTAAAGAGTAAAGAAGATGACCTTGACAGAGATATGCAGAAGCTGTTGCCTAGGCAAAAGGGGCTAAATAATTTTTAAATCCGGAACATCCAGATAACATTTGGAAGAGGCTCAGACAGACACCTTCCTAATTCACTGAACTATAAGAAGGAGGAGGAGGTACAGCACAATCAGACTTGCAAGATTCTGTTATTATAGCCAATCTCAATAAAAGTAATGTTAGCCTTCCTGTGGAGTTGATTTCCTGGTCTGGTCTATCTAGTGGGACCATTTTGCCACATTTAGAACATCAATGTTTTCTTTTAACACCTTCTCTTCTTGTCTCACTTTTGGTCCACATGTTTTTGCCAACATCTCATTGTCAGGCATTTAGAGCTAAGAGAGAATTTAATATTTTGGCTGGCTGAACACTGATAAATCTGGTGGCCTCTCCTATCAACACATTTCCAAGAATGAGGCAAGACAAAACGTTTTGGAATCTTTACAAATGCCAGTGGCACCAAATTTGCTTCTAACAGACTCTGATTTCCTAGGACAAGGGGCTGATGGTCCTGCATATTGACATCCTGGCTGAAATTGTCTACCATTCCCTTCTGTGCCTATCAGCACAGGAGGTGGCAGAAAAAAAACAGTATTTGGACTGAGGGTCTCAGTTGATCCCTACAAGTCCTGCTGCATCACTTTCTGTCTCCGGAACTCCCCACATAGTGTCTTCTTGGCAACCCTATCTGCCACTTCTCATGTTATTTGCTTTGGCATCTTGCCTCCTTATTTCATCTCTCTCCCCCACTATGGAATTCCATGGTAACAGAATACAATTTTAACTCTCTTAGCAACTTATATACTGAGAAAAGCTCAGGCACATATGTGTTGTGGCTGGTGGGATACAGGAAACTGGAAAAAATCATAGCAATGCCATCCGCCCACTCTGCATCGAACTCCAGAGAGAAGACAAACAGCCTTCTTCTGTTTTCAGCTCAATTGTTTATAGCCACAGTTCTTATTTATTCATTTGGTTTTATATTATTATTATTATTATTATTATTATTATTATTATTATTAAAACTATATCCCACCTTTCTTCTGGGAGCACAAATGGGACCTCCCTCTAATTTTATTTTTTTATTGTGCAGTGGATTAGACAGAGATTATGATTGGTCTGAGTCTGAAGTCCAGCACTTTAACTTCTTTGCCACAGAAAGTTATAGACTGCAAAAACAAATGATGACGTATCTATGGGTTACGATGGTGCTTCCAGATACCATGCTGATGGCATAATTTTTAGTTAATGGACTATATCATAGCTTTCCAAAGTGTGTGTTGCGACACACCAGTGTGTCACCAGGAATGTCCAGGTGTGTCACGCGACGACTCGGAAGTGATGATCGGGGTGATGCACCGAGCGGCAGGGAGGCTTCCTCAGGGACCGCGCTGCCGACTTTTCACCTCCCTGCCGCTCGGTGCAGCATTTTTTCACAGAACCAAGGGAATTTTTGGGGTCCCCGGAGCCTGCCCTTTCGAAGGGGCACCCCAGCGGGGCGCAGGGCAGACTTCCCCCCCACTTTTGCTCCCCATGGTTTTTTTGGCCCCTACCGGGGTAGCTCTAGTGCACCTCTGCCTCCCCGCCACACAGCTGATCGGCGTGGATATTTTCCACCCCAGGGCACCCCCCCCCACCATCACTTTTTGCGGTGATCCAAGGCTTTTTCACCTCACAACCGCAGCTTTTCTTGGCAGAGGCAAGGCAGGGCAGGGCAGCCGTGGGGCAGGGCAGCGCAGCTGCAGGGTGGGGCAGGGCAACCTTGCCCTGCCCTGCCCAAGGCGGAAGCCAATTGCGTGGGCTGGGGGGCAGGGTTTCCACCTGGGAGCCAATCACGTGGGCCGGGGGGGCAGGGTTTCCACCCGGGAGCCAATTGTGTGGGTTGGGGGGGGCGGGGTTTCCACCCAGGAGCCAATCGCGTGGGCGGGGGGCGGGGTTTCCACCCGGGAGCCAATCACATGGGCCAGGGGATGGGAAGCCATGTTATTACTGTGTCGTGAAATGATGCACGTCTAAAAGGTGTGTCACCAACACGAAAAGTTTGGAAAGCTCTGGACTATATGCTTTTAAGTCCAATTTAAAGATAACAAGCCAGAAAAAGGATGGCGAGGAGGTACCAGGAATTTTCCCATTAACTCTTTCTGTACAGCAGATAGAGCAGACACAAAGATTCTCTGGTATAATCTTGTCCCTCCTGTGTGGTTATATATTATGTATTTCTCTTTAAATTACTGTAATTAAATTAGTTATGTATAAATTAATTATTTAACTGCTAAACAATGCAAGAGGGGGAATCAATCTATATTCATGTTATTACATATCTAAAATGAACTGGTATGTAATCCCATACAAATTATTGGCCCACATGTGTATGCAGTTGTTTGTGTCAGACTCACCTACCCACACCAATGCAAAAATGAAATTTACTTAATTACTTAGAGGGCATATCCCTTTCTTAATAAGAGGGGATATGTAAATGTCTGCTTTAAAATAATATAAATAAGTTATAGAATATACAGTTGCAATTGAAATTATTCAACCCCCGTTGCAAATCAGGTTTATTGTCAAAATTTACAGACTTTCAGCTGTTTGCAATGAACAAATCAAAGAAAAGCAATTGAAATAGCTTAACACAACGAATGCTTCAAGTGGTTTCCCCAAATTCAACTGGAAATGCAACTGATAATGACTTCTCCAGTCTCAAAATTATTCAACCCCCTGAATAGAATCCGTCACAACAGCACACATACTGTACAGTATACAAAACAGGTGTTGTCTCAAGCACACCTGATGCAACTAATCAAGGGCTTCATTAGTTGCACCAGGTGTGCTTGAGCTGGAACACATGAAATGCCTGAACTGGCTAGGGGTTTGGTGAGTGTCATGTCTGACTGCATGTTAGAAATATGGCTAACTCAAAAGAATGGTCCAAAAAGGTAAGAGAAGAGATCATCGCCCTTCACAAACAAGGAACAGGATACAAAAAGATAGCGAAGGCACTGAATGTTCCTAGAGACACCATTGGAAGCATAGTTCGCAAGTTCAAAGTTAAAGGAACAGTGGTTACACTACCTGGACGGGGCAGAAAAAGGAAGCTGTCAATGGCTGCAACCAGATTTCTGAGAAGGCAGGTTGAGAGAAACCCTTGAGTGACTGCAAAAGACCTGCAGCAAGACTTGGTGGCAACAGGCACTGAGGTTTCAGTGAGCACAGTAAGGCGCGTACTAAACACAGAAGCTTGCCATGCCAGACCTCCAAGGCGTACACCACTACTGACCCAAAAGCACAAGAAAAGTGGGCTCCAATATGCTCAAAATCATATAAATAAGCCACAGAAGTTTTGGGATTTTGTTCTGTGGAGCGATGAAACAAAACGAGCTTTTCAGCCTGATGGATCAGTGGTATGTCTGGAGGAAGAAGAATGAGGCATACGCTGAAAAGATCACTCTGCCTACAGTTAAGCATGGTGGTGGCTCGGTGATGCTCTGGGGCTGCTTTGCATTCTCTGGCACTGGAAACCTGCAGCGTGTGGAAGACAAGATAGATTCATTGAAGTATCAGGAAATCCTAGGAGAAAACGTCATGCTGTCTGTAAGGAAGCTGAAGCTTGGGCAACATTGGACCTTTCAGCAGGACAATGATCCCAAGCATACCTCAAATTCCACTAAGGCTTGGATGCAGAAGAAGTCCTGGAAGATTCTACAGTGGCCATCACAGTCACCTGACTTGAACCCCATAGAAAATCTCTGGTGGGATTTGAAGAAGGCGGTTGCAGCACGCAAACCCAAGAATATTACTGAACTGGAGGCCATTGCTCATGAGGAATGGTCTAGGATTCCTCAGGAACGCTGCCAGAAGCTGGTGTCTGGCTATGTATCTTGTTTGCAGCAGATCATAACAGCAAAAGGGTGCTCTACTAAGTACTGAAGTTGCTTGCCATGAAGGGGTTGAATAATTTTGAGACTGGAGAAGTCATTATAAGTTGCATTTCCAGTTGAATTTGGGGAAACCACTTGAAGCATTCGTTGTGTTGTACTATTTCAATTGCTTTTCTTTGATTTGTTCATTGCAAACAGCTGAAAGTCTGTAAATTTTGACAATAAACCTGATTTGCAGTGGGGGTTGAATAATTTCGATTGCAACTGAAAGTCAGACTAAGTCTTGTATCATTTAATTTCTTTACAATTCTTATGGATAATCCTAAATTTATCACAACATTGGCCCTTATGGTACACTAATATTAGAGCTTGCTAGCAAGAAGTTGAAGAAAAAATAAATTATTAATAGATAACTTTTGTAAAAAGGATGCTGCTCACTCAAGATTCAGAACTGGGCTTCAGAAAGCTACAGAATATCACTGTGGAGTGATTGAGAAGAAAAGAGTCATTGGCAGAACTTATATATTACTTTAAATATAAATGATGTTTTATAAACCATAATGATTGAGTATTATCACATTAAGCCAAAACCAAGCAACCATAATGTGTACAGTCTGATATTTGTTCTTATTGTGCTTTAGAATTATATCACTGAATATTATGTGTGTAGTCTGGTCAAGTATATTTCAGCAACTACTTAATTCTGTCTCCTTTAAATGTCTAGAAGGTTATTGTAAGTATCTTTGCCTGAATTATGCCCCCCAAAATCTGTGCCTAAATATTTGAAGCTTATTCAAATGCTGTAAAATAACTTCATTGGTTTCCTCTCTATTTATAAAATGTCTTATGCAACTTATGACCACTGTCATATTATATGGCAGTGAACCTCACAACTACTTTTTCATTATGATCTCTGTGCATCACACATATGAGTTGATGTATTTTATAGAACTAGATCGCTCCCAGCCCTCAGTTCCTTTTCAACAGCCACAGGATTAATGTCCTCATCTCCTTTTTGAAAGCTTAACATTTTGTTGCTTTTTGTTTTATTGTTACATCTCTGTTGTCCTGTCTGTATATGTATATATTCTAAATGTATTACTTCCATTCATTGTTTGCTTTTTCTCAAGCAGGCTCTCAGTGGAATTTTCTGCAGCCCATCAAAACTCAGACTCTCTTTCTGAAATTCCTCTAAATGTAGGAGCAAGCTAACCACCTATGGATGGATATTCCCTCTGTCTCATGTGTCTTGGAGAGGAGTATCTGGTAGATAGTTGTCACTACTACCATACATTTAGTAAACAGGCTCAGTGCAATTCATCTTGCCTGTGGGGCCTCCTTTGGGAAAAAGCAGTCCTGGCTACAAACCCAACAATGGGCATACCTTCCAGTTTGTCTAAAGTACCTATTTCTCAAACAGTTCAATACATAGAGCAGCCATATGTAATATCCATGGCTTCTAAACTGTCTTTTGTAGCCTTGCACCAAGTCCAAGTCCAGTCTTCTGTAGCCTTGGAGCCATTTCCAGTCCAGACAGCTCTATTAATCTACCAGCTTTAGTTCTTTCTTTTGATCTTTTTCAGTTTTTACTTTTTAGAGAAGTATCCTTTCAAGAATTCTTCAAGTGAGCCTTAGAGGAAGAAAAAGAGGCATGAATGCCACCTATATCAAAGTTCCCATTCCCTTCTTTATGGTTTTCATCAGTTCTTATAAATGTTCTTCTGTTTCCACTCATCATGATGGTATTCTACAGCTTAGTTTGTATAGTGTCTCCATGCAACCTGGTTATCCCATGGTTCTTAATTCTCCTCACTGTCTCTCACTCTTACCTCAAGCT
Organism: Charina bottae; assembly: GCA_023362775.1. Taxonomy (NCBI): domain Eukaryota; kingdom Metazoa; phylum Chordata; class Lepidosauria; order Squamata; family Charinaidae; genus Charina; species Charina bottae. The sequence continues at coordinate 71,985,598 of JALMGJ010000001.1, read as the reverse complement.
TTCCACTGGAAACAATCTGTTGCCTCAAATTGGATCATCTTTTTGACTTTACCACTCTTCATCTCAATACCTAGCTTTTTCCTCTTTGTTTTCAGAGAAAGCCTTGGTGATTATAGAGGGTGCACATAAGTTTTCCACCTGGGGTTCTTGTACAGATAAATGGAATAATTTCATACAGTCCAAAGTGTTTTGACCCAGTTACCTGGCCATTGCCGATTGTTTTTGATTTTGACTTTTTTGGAAGTCTCAAGTTTTTTATTTCCCTTTACAGTTTTCCTTGTGACAATTTCTGCTATGCAAGCCATGACGGACCACTCTGCTATGTTTTCTTGTCCTATCATTAAGAACTTTCTAAGGAGTATGACTAACACATACCCTCCAATTCAACCCCTGGTTTCACCTTGAAATCAAAATCCAGTTTCAGTCTGGATTCTCTCAGTAGTTTGCACATCCCACTTAAAAAGCCACTTGAACTCTGGATCATTGTTTCTGCCTGCTAAAAAGATGGCATTCTTTGTTGCCATAATTTCAACACATTGGATACTTACAGTGCTTTCATACTTTAGATCAGAGCTTTCCAAACTGTGTGTCGCGACACAAAAGTGTGTCGCCACACACAGCGTGGTGTGTCGCCACACCACCCGGAAGTGGCGGCGCGCGCGTGCACGGTGGCCGCCATGCACGCGCGCGCCGCCGCACGCCCCCCGCACGCCCCCCGCGCCGTCGCCGTGCGCGCACGTGTCGCCGCCGCCACCGCTGGGTGTGTCGCCAGCGGCGGCACTTTGGAAAGCCCTGCTTTAGATAATTAATGGGTGTACTAGCCTACTGTACTGTTTGGATCATTGATCCACAAATGCTTTTTTTTTTAATTATCCAGGACTGAAGAAAGGTTTTCCAATGTCATTGCAATATAGGTAGTCCTCGCTTAGCGACCACAATTGGGACTGGAAACTTGATCATTAAGCAAAGCAGTCACTAAGTGAAACAACTGTGCTTATTATCTTACTTCAGCTTTCCTTTGCTTTACAGACCTGCGAAGGTTGTAAATGCGAGGATTGATCGTAAAGTTAGTTTTTCGTCACCTTTGTAACTGCAAACGGTCACTAAACAAGGCAGTTGCTAAATGTGGACAACATGTATTTTGCTCATTGGATTCATAACAGTATTACTCTGTATTGTGGGCTGATGAACAACCACTTTTATTATTTATTTATAAACAATTAAATGTATAATAAAATAAACAATTTTCTTATTTATTTAAACTATTTGTCTTGATGCCTATCTTGTTCTCACAACTCTGGATGCCTAACAATACAGTAAAAACCAACACAGAATGTACTGCTGGGTTCCACTGTTCCATTATATAACAGAACAGACTGACCAGAGCTATGATTTCTTCTATTGCTTCCCTCTGTAATATTTCAATATTGAAGTTAAGTAAACTGGTGATTTGATGTTAGTCACCAATCTATATTATGTATTATTGCTTCATTGTTCAAACCAATGCATCTTTTGGACAGACAGATATTTTTTCAAGTGGTCACTGTTCATTCATGTTTAAAAGTCACATATTTTATTGCACCTCTCCCCCAATTTTTTTTAAAAATAATTAAACCTAATTCATTAGTCTTTGCATTGCACTGATAAAGTGTCAGTTCATACATAGAAAGTGAGTACATGTCTATCACCTAAGTTGCTATGTTTAGAACTCTTATTTTTCCAACATTGAATAATTGTGGCTCAGCGGGTAAGACGCCAGGCTTGTCGATGGGAAGATGGCAAGTTCGGAGGTTCGAATCCCTAGCCCTGCGTGCGGAGTGAGCTCCCGCACTAGCTCCAGCTCTTGCCAACCTAGCAATTCGAAAGCATGCAAATGCAAGTAGATTAATAGGTACCACTTCGGTGGGTAGGTAACAGCGTTCCGTGCGTGTCATGCGGCCACATGACCGTGGAAGCGTCTTCGGACAACGCTGGCTCTTTGGCTAACAAACGGAGATGAGCACCGGCCCCTAGAGTCGGACACGACTGCACAAATGTGCGGGGGGTACCTTTACCTTTATATCCACAGTATATCCATAATTCTTACACAGTATAACCATAGATTCCAAATTTTTTGTATATAATTCAAGAGCACATTCACATCTTTTATGTGTATTAATATGACTAACCCACCTCCTTTGGCTGATGCCTGATCTGTCAAATACTTAGAGCTCCAGGAGTGTCATGTCAGTCATATGACATGGAGAGTACAATTGGAGTCACTGCTAGGAGCATAAGCAATACAGAGCACACTTTCATAAAATTTTGTAGAAAGTAGCTGTAGAACATTTCTGGCAGTCGTTCTACACAAGTGTATCACCCGTACATGTGAATGCATAGATGATTACTTGAAGAACCACAGTAACATTAAGCAATGTATTTGTTTTTTGTCTAGTTCATGCTTAATGGACTATATGGAAATCTAGTTCTTATTCCCTGTGTAACACTTGCTTCCTACTCATTTCTTGAGATATTCATCAATCTTCAGAGAATGCTTTAAAAAAATAAAAGTATTTCCACTTCAAAATAATGTCATATATCTCTCTCTCATATCCCAGGACATCTGTTTCTTTTTCTACAGCTTTCCTTTTATTTTATTTAATGACCTCTCCTGCTCCTGCTCTTGGGTGCTGCTATAATTTTTTATTTATCTATTATTTAAATTTATCCCCACCCATCTCCCCGAATAGGGGACTCTGGGCGGTTTACAGGATAACAATGGTTAAAATCTATACATATAAAATTACAATAAAACAATAAATAGATAGAATATATAAATCATATAAGGTTTACCTTTACTGTTTATATTCTCTTTTTAACTGGTTTTGTATCTGTTCCAGTTGCATTTTTCTTGTTTGCATGATGACCCATGAGATTGGCTAGGGCATTAACTGAATAATAACCTTTTGCATTGTTACCTCTTAGGAGTGTTCATCAGACATCACACTAGTAGGAGGTGAAGGATAGGTTTTGACTTTAGTAGCAGTAGCATCGGATTAGAGGGAGGCAGTTGCCTCTCATTCCTTCCTATTTGTATTAGATCTGGATACTGAAGATGGAATACTGAAAAAGAATGAGGGGGAGTTCTACAAACTGTTCTTCAGGCATCCCAGAAGTTACCCTTGGGCTTTAAAGCAGGGTATTAATATCATGTGGTAAGGGACTTGTCACTATGCTGAATATGCTTTTTTCCTCCAGAATCTTTCTTCAAAAATAACTTGTTTCTTAATCTTCTTATTTGACTAAACCGGGAAGGGGCACCCTGCGATTCTTGGGCTGAATGCAGCCTCAGCATAATTTTGAAAGTAAGCAAGTAGTTCACATCCATGGGAAAAGTTTCTGTTTCTCCCTCAGGGAGAGAATGGCGAAAGACCAAGAGGGTCTGAAGGGAGATAAGGTCCATCTACTTTTCACTCTGACCCCACCTGTTGCTGGGTCCAAGCAGATGGCCCCCAAGTAGTGTGAAGTTGGCAGTAAAGGGTCCCCAGCTCTTGGTCTACATTCATCTCTGGTTTTAATTCTCCTGACTAATTTCAGCTATCACAACATTGCTTGTGTAGTTTCAACATTCTGGATAACCAAATGTTTTTGTATGTCTTTTTCCAGGTATTCACACTGAAATCTTTTGAAATGAATGGTCTCCCCAAGGTGGTGCCTTTAAATTTGCCTTACCAAGATTTCAAAAGGGATGTATCAGAAAACAGGGAAAGATCCAAAATTCTCCAACGGATAAAAAAAGTGGATTTCTCAAATGTTGTCTTAACTGCTCCTTGTAAATCACCTATAGCTCATCTTCAAGTGGCAAATGGCAGATACAGAGAGAAGGAGGAGGAAAAAGAAGAGGAGGATGAGGAGGAGGAAGAAGAAGAGGAGGAGGAAGAGGAGGAGGAGGAGGAGGAGGAACTTGGCGAATTAGGGGAAGAGCTTTATATGCAGAGTGATTCAAGCAGTGAAGTGAGTCAAAAAAGTACTGAGCGTAGTCAGGAAGGTGCCCCATCCACTCTTTTAGCAGATGACCAGAAGGAATCCAAGGGCCGAGCATCAGCTGCAGAAGGAGACTTGGAACTTGAGGAAGGCTCAAAAACATTAGTTCTCTTTTCACCAGGTGACCTAAAAAAGTCTCCTGTGAATACAGACTTGGCTCCTGATATTGATCTTGGAACTCTTGCTGCATTGACTCCTCAAAGTGAGAAACCTCAGCCTATGGGAAGCCAGCTTGATGTATCTGAGCCAGGAACATTGTCTTCCATCCTCAAGTCTGAACCAAGGCCTCCTATGCCTGTGGCCACAACCTCCTCCCCTTTTACCAAAGTTGAGCGCACATTTGTCCATATTGCCGAAAAGACACATCTAAACATCATGTCTTCCAGTGGCCAACTTATGAGGCATGAGGAATACTCTACTCCAGGGCAGTTTGAAGAGATAATCATTGAGGAAGAATTAGAGGAAAATCAGGTGCTGGTAGAAAATGGGAGTGCGAATTCAGCCTTGGAAGGGGGAGAGATGGAAAGTTGTGCTTTCTCAGTAAATCATATTGAAACCACCTCTGAAACTGCAGGGGAACTGGTACTCCTGAATGGTGTTAAAATGGGAGAAGAAGAAGAGCTAGAACTTAAGGGCAAACTTATTCCCGAGTCAGATGTGGAAGAGGATAGTAAGTTGATTTTGGAAGAACCTGGCCTTGAAAATAAAACTCTTGCAAAAGAATCCCTTAAGCAAGCAGAGTTGCTTCCACATATTCTAGCAGAAACTTCCAAAAAGCCACTGAGTATAAGGTATAGAAGCCGGATTCCTGTCTTGCTCTCTGAAGAGGACACTGGCTCAGACGTTTCAGCCTCACACTCTGGCAAAGAGAGGCTATACAAGAGACTGAAACAGCAGGATTTGGCCCGTCTGGTGATGGAGAAAAGGCAAAGCCATCTGTTCAGGTTAGCTTCTGGAGCTTCATCTTCTGCTTCCTCTAGTGATGAGAGACAGCGGGTTTCAGAAACGTTGTCAGCCACTGGTTCTGAGGAGGATACTCATGACTCAGATGATTTCACCCCAAGGAAGATTGGAAATCAGGAAAGAATTTCCCTGGTTAAGTTGGAGGAGAAAAGCTTAAATACAAGGAGCAGAATCCCTCGCCCCATTGTACCTGTAAAGCCACCTGTGATAGAACTGAAATATGGGAGCCCTTCAGCCCTTCCACCAGCAGCACCAAGTAGCAGTATGGGTGATGCAGCTGGGTCGAACAGGTATGCAGTACTTCTTTCTGACTCCACAAGCAAGCTGATTTAGATAGCTACTTTTGTTCTTGCTTTCTCCTTGGCTCCTTTATACTTATACCCAGCCCATCCACTAGACTCTAATTGGCCTTTTTTTTTTTTGCAGATTAATCTTGCTATGATATTAGACCATAGTTTTAGAATAGGCTGCCTACAGAGCCTTTTCAAACACCCCATGGCTGCTTCTTCAAAATTAGGTGGAAGTTAGGTGTTTTTGCATTTTAAACAGGTTCCATTGGTGTCATGGAAACTTTTAAAAACCAGATTGGAGCACAAGTTCTTCAGGAGGATCTGGAAAAAAAAAGATCGTCATTCTACAGAGAGGACATTTTTAGGCAGGAATCACAACTGAAGGGGTAAACCTACTTTGTGCCCTCTTAGTTTAGTATTCCCTACTGGAGATTTTTTTCAAGCTTAATGTTGTATGCTGGAGGTTCCTAGATATAAGAGAGGATGTGGATAACATTTCTGCCATATGTATCAACTCACTATGACTTTTATTATCTTAGTTACGTAGTTGCATCTACAATGTTTTCTAATGCTTACTGTCCTTTCCTTATTAAGTATGAGGAGGAGGAAGAATTACCAGGCTGAGAAAGATCAACACCCAAATAGCTTATTATTACAATTGATTTATACTCTACCTTAGTTACTATAGAAACATAAACATCATTAAAACACTTCAGTCATATTGTGGGAGTCCTCTAGCTTTAAGTGCTCAGTATGTAATGCTCAGTATGTAGTGTTTGCTTCTTTAATACAAGTGGCTTATAACTCCTGTTTATGCTACTTTCAGCACAGCTAATGCTGTTCCTGTGAAAACGTAACCTGCATCTCACCTTTACAATGCAAATAACATCTTGTTTGAAGCAAGCACTGCACACACATGTCCAGATATGGGTATCCACAGAGAAGGCAAGAATGATAAAATATACATGACCATGTCACAGTGCAAATGTGACTCACACACTAACATTAGACATGTAATGGTATGTGGGAAAGACCTTGGGAGACGGGGCAAAGAGATGCTGCCTAGGGAATGGTCAGATAAGAGAGAGCATAGCCCGCAGCTGCATAGTGGGAAGTGCAAGAGGCTCTGAAGGGACCCTCCCTAAGTTCTTGGGCTGTAAAGGTGATGGCGGAAGAATTGTCCTTTGACTTGCAGGATTCTGTTTATGTAGCTCTACAATAAAGTAGAATTAGCTTATCTGGTCATGTTACCTGTCTGGTCTACCTGGTAAGGCTGACAAGATACTAGGATCCAAAAACCTAATAGTGGCATTTGTGTGATGACATCTCTGTATGCATGTTGCTATTTTGATATCACTTTGAATGCTGCCATGCCAGATATGTAGGGGCTCTTTTGTTGAAGGAGAAAGAAGCATACTTCTGTGTATCAGGGCTTGAATACATTGTTCAACTCCCATAAGATATACGTATGATGAAAGAGCCAGCCTTGCTATCCTATCACATCAAGTTGGTATTGATGATACAAAAACATTGCATGAGGTTTAGTTATAAAGTCTTATGACTGGGTGTATTGGCAGTCTAACTTTTCCTCTTACTTGTTGTGGCATTGCTGTGGCACTTGGCCACCATACGTTTAGTTTTAACCTGTTACAGACTATCAGTTTCTGTCATATGGTTTTGTATAGAGTTTTAGAATAAGCCAGCTGTTGTGACCTTGTCACAAAAAAGCCTTGCTCTTCCTTTTTGTTCTCTTCTTGCAGGATTCAGGGGCAAAGACCATGTGGGAATATATCTGGTGATCCCCGGATGAAAGCAACCACAACTCCTGCTACACCTTCCTTGAAGAGCAGCCCAAGAAAAGCCTCCAATCCTCCAGCTAGAAGTCCTGTTCTCCCTCCACGAAACCTCAGTGCTTCCCCCAAAAGCCAATCTCTGTGCAGAAAGGAAAGCTCATCACCATCTCGACCACATAGGCCTGGGACCACGTTTCCTCCATGGGCTCAGTCTTCTCCCAAAGCTCCATCCAGGGCTCAGGCTATAGGCCTGTTGGGAGATACTCCTGTGTCACCAGGTGTGCTCAGAAAAGGACAAAAAGGGAAAACCCATACTCCAGGAACCAAAGGAAGACAGGTATCCCAAGAAGGCAAGTCTACTGCTAGATAATGATCTGCTGCTGCCAGTCCATTAGACCTCCCGACCTACCATCTTGCCAGGCTGGAAAAACCTCTGCGTATAATATACACTCAAGATGCCGCAGCACAGCCTTATATGTCGGAAATATATGCATATAGCAGCTAGCTGTACTTCAGTGCTTCACTTGCCCACATGTCCATGCTGTCTCAATCCAGCGCTCTACCTGGCTGAGAGCCTCCTGGCCAGCTCATGCTTGCTTTTGCCAGTCACCAAGCAACAACTCAGGCAGCCTGCCTAGTGCCTGATTTTCTTTCCTTCATACTTTCTTTTAATTTCTCAGTTAGCAATACCACAGAATCCTGAGAGATTGCTAGGAGAGATGGCTTTTTATAGCATACATCGGCCCCAGTCAGTGGAGAAATTAAAGGGCTGCACATAACCTGGAAGAGAAATGTTGGTGTGAACTCCTAGATGGTCTAGATATATTGATGTCCCTGCTTGGCACCTGCTCTCTCTCTGGGCCTTCTTCAGTGTGGCTCTGGTGATGCTGCCGGTGTATTGATAGAAAAAAAGAGTTACAATCAGACCCCTCAATGGCTGTCCTGCCTATAGTTAGATGAAGAGTCAATAACAGCCCAGAGGAGAAGAGCTGCATCTTGTGCAGCTTTTTTGGATGCATAGCATCCCTTAGCAGCAGTCCTGAGAAGGTTGCTGAAGAGGAGTGTTAAGTTTCTTGGAGAACCTGCTCCAGGGTGCTCTGAAGTGGAGAGGCATCAGTTTTTCCCTTCAGCAGCGTGCCTGTAAGCTAATATCCACAAGTAGTGGTGTTTTGTGTAAAGGTAGCATTGAAAGCTTCTCAGGGACCTCTACATGGTCTCTTTATTGGTAAAAACAAAAGGAAGTGCAAAGAAAAGAGCTTCTAAAGCCTAAATAATGACCTAGGGAACCAATGTGGCTCCAGTGTATCGGGTTTCTTCAGAATCCAAGTATAAGGCATTCTAAAACATTGTCTGCCTCTCCTTCTGGGATATGTTGGACATGCCATTTTTTTATTTTTATGTTTTGTTTTAACAGGCTTTCCATTTCTAAATGCCTTGCAATGGTAGTACCTGCTTATTTTAGAAATCCAGCCGCCAGACTTTATCTACAGTGTTTGGCACCTCTCAGATTAACTGATTTTCAACCTGGCGCTTGAATATCTTGATAATGCTTTTGAAGCTGGCTAATTTGTAGAGGTGAGGTTTCATGGTAACCCCCTTCTGTGCTCTGGCCTGAAAAATATGAGTTGTATGAACTTGCCATCATGATCAGGAAACACATTATAACTAAGAGCTTATATCTAAGAGTCTAGATTTAGATATGGAGACTTGCAAAAAAAAAAAAAAGGAAGAGTAAGAATGCTTGCCTCTTGTAATTGTACTGAATAATATTCTCCCCACCATCTATGTGAATCTATAAATTGCAGCATGATAGAAAGTAAGAAATGAAAGACTTGAGCAGAGCAGGCTAACTTATTGTTGTGTTAGTTCTAGAGGTCCTTATTCTGGTTTTCCTTTCCTCCCACAACTATTAAGCAGAGCTATATGAATGAAGTGTGAAAGGAGCCTGGTTCCCTCATTCATTCCTTTAGACAAATTTTGGTTGCTGTGTAAACTTAATAAAATGATACCTGCAACTTCTTAGTAAGAGATAAAGAGATTCTTGGTACTCAACATTACTACTTTTCCTGGTGGGAATTCAGGACTCAGTTGTTAAAGGCAAATATCTGTGATAACTATCTGTGCTCAAGACCCAAGATTGTCCATGAATGTTCATGCATCAAAGAGATGGTGGCTATTTTTTTATATTGTATTAGGAGATGGCCTTTTTAAAAAAAGAGATAATGTACTGTTAATCTCATGCCCATCTTTTCAACAGAGGATAACTACCAGAATGTCTAGAATACACTATTGAAACAATAGCATGATTGTCATGGCATGCACCTGAGGAAACATGGGACTTGTGGTTCTATGAGAGGATTACCAAGATTTGGAGTGGAATTCCAGGACAGGGCTAAGAGCAATAGAAGACACAACTCTTTGTTTTGGTAAGATCATGTTGATGAAGCAACAAAGAAACAACAATAGAAACAACCCTGATTAATTTTTTTTATAGTTGGAGCTGCAGTGTGATTTTAGTCAAGACACAGTTGCAATGAGATTTTGAAAAGAAATGCTCTAATTTTACAGTATTTCCTCCCTTTTTAATATATATCTATTTTTCCTTTCCTCCCATAACCTTCAGCGTTTTCTGTTCTGCAACTCTAGGAATCCGTAGTATGCAAGAGCCTCCCAGTCATACTGCAGGCTGTTCCAAGCCCCCCGAGGCCACTGCTGGAGTCTGTTTTTCATACCTCTTTAAAAAGTGTTCTGGGTCTTTTGTTTGTTTGTTTAAATATTTACACAAACAAACCATTTTATCCTCCCCATTCCCTTCATCAACAACTTTCCTACCTCCCCCCATGATAAACCTCTTTCTCACCCTTCCACTAGACATACACATCCTAGTGGAAAGGGACAGAGTTTCGTGGCAGAGCACATGCCTTGTGTGTAGAAAGGCTCAGTTACAATTGACAGCTTTTCTACTGGAATGAATTGAAGAGAGAGGAAAGAGTAAAGACCCCAACCCTGCAGGGCCACTGTGAATCTGGATGAACAATTCTGCTAGATGGACAAATGATCTTATTGGCAGAATGCCTAGATATATCTGAAAAAGCGGGAAGATGGAGAGCATCTAGTGAGCCATAAAGAGAACCTCTACCTTGGTTCTTTTCCTTGGTAATAACCAAGTGTGGCTTAGAATCTTTGCTAGCCAAACTCTGCCAGTTGGGAACCATTGGCATGACCTGTATTAGTGGATTAGTCTAGGATTTGTGGGGACAATTATAAATAATGTTTCTGCAGCATTGAGTAGCCCCCCTTGAGAGGTAGGAACATATAGATTATAAGGCTTGTATTGATAGAATTTGTTATTCTGACAGCTATTTGGGATTCATATTCTCGAATATCTGATCTCACCAATGTGCTTTCGATATGCTGTATTTCTCATATAAATGGTTGGGATTTATATCTGAATAGAGGACTGGGCCCTATTATTGAGCTTAGTCATATGGCTCTCCAAAGACATTTTATTAGGTATAGAACATCTTGGCCTATTCAATCTGAGACCTCACATGTGAGATAGGGATGTGCCAATTCCATTGGTAGATAGCCATCACTCATCCTGGCCCTCCTTTGCACTTGGTAGTAAAAGATCTACAGTGGGAAGCCTATTGGTGCTATCTACAACATTGCTTGATTAGTTCAGAAGAATCACTATTCTAGACCTTTTTCTTCAATGTACAGAGGGTGATGGGGCAAGCATCCTTTTTTTAAATGTTTATTTGTTAAAAAAACCCCACTGCTCACACATTGACTTCCTTCACATATTGTGTTAAGTCATAATATGGTTTGCTTGTTTGTATTAGTTCTGTGAACCAAGCCACTGTGGTCAGTAAACAATAATTTATAGTTTACCACAATATATGAAACCAGCCAACTGATATATGAACCCAGTCAGCTGTGGTTTATTAAATAAACCACGGACCTTTTCCCATAAATTCAGAAACATGGGTGTTATTCAAGAAAACTGAATAAGTATAAACTGTTCCCTCTCTGGCCCAGCTAATTCTTATCTCAAAATCAATATGCTATGTAAATATCAGGGTACAAATTTGAGCACAAAGCCTGGACAGAAGAAGAAGCTGGTTCCTTCCCCTTCTGGTTTCTCAGTGTTTCTCCCACCCCAGCTATTTTTTGGGGGGGTGCATTTGGGAAATGGGATGTGGGGTATAGAAGGACCCTGTATATATTCCTGATTCCAGTAAGAAAAGCAGTTCAAAAAGAAACTTTTTAAACCTAAAACCAGAATAAGCAGTCTCTCTCTTCTCTCTCTGCCCATTCCTCCTCCTCCTCCTCCTCCTCCTCTGTACCCCAAATATGGAAAAGGAAAGAAAGGGCTCCACATGACATTTTGCTTGAACCAGAGGCTATACGTTCTCAGGCATAGAGCGTTTTGACATATTGAATCCTAGACCTCACATAATATAGGGAGGCAGGGAAGCACTGATTCTACTGGTACACAACCACCATTCAACCCTGCCATTCTCCATGTAGTGGGATTTATTTATTTATTTAATTTTATTTATTTATATACATATATATATATACACACACACACATATATTTATATATACAGACACACACACATATTTATATACAGACACACATATTTATATATATACGCACACACACACACATATATATATTGTATATACATACATACATACTGTGTGTGTGTTCGTTCGTTCGTTCATTCATTCATTCATTCATTCATTCATTCATTCATTCATTCATTCATTCATTCTGCCAGACTCCCAGCAACTCTGGGCAGCGCCATCTACAAACATACTGGTTTAGTCCAGGGTTAGTAGCTATTCTGTCAATAGATGCCCATGGTTTAACATTGTTCAGGGCAAGTATACCACCAGAGATGGGAGTCATCTTTCATTTTGTAAAGGAGATGGTTGCTGTTTTTTTCCCCCTTAAGAAACACATTATTGCTAATCTCTTGCCAGTCTTTCCAACATGGGTAACTGACAGACATTTTCCTACAATGCATTGAGGTTCTGAGGCAGGTCATAGGTACATGATGGGGTAGGGCAGCTAGTGAATTCCTGTTATAGCACCACACAGTTTTAATCACGAAGCTGAGAAAGCCTGCAGTCAAGCGTAACATTGGTGTATCTGTGTGTATGTCTCTCTGTGTAAAATATTTTTCCCTACATTGCACATCTCAAACTTTCTGTGGCCAAAGCACTGGACTGAAAACATCCCTTAAACAGCAGTTATTTTGGCTTTCAGAAATGGGAAAGATTAATCATAATTTTATGTGCCATTAGTAGGTTTTTTGCTTGTTTGTTTTGTTTTGGAAAACACTTTAGGGGATCCTGTGAAATTTGGAACTGGGATTAGCCAGATTTTCTCTTATGGCTCAAGGCTTGTCTCCTCCAGTTTTCCTAAGAGGTTCATCATACCTGATTTCTCTGGCATTAAAAAGAAGCATGCAGTTGCTGACAGTTTTATAGAGACAGTTAGGTATAGAATGCAGAGATTTTCCCTCGCCCAATCTTTCTCTTTTGCTTGGTGTCTCTGCTTTGTCCCAAGGGATAGAAAGAAATTACCAACATTTTGGAATACTTGGATAAGACAGGCACAATGTTGTTATATTCCAGGTATGTACAGGAAGTGGGAACATAGCTTAGTCCTCTTACATTTTAAGATTGGATGAGCCTCTGTCTCTCCTCACAACAGGGATCAATTGTTCTTGAGTTCATGAGCAGACTTGTCTTGGATATCCTCCTTGATATGTGTGTGTAATGCCAGCAAAAGAAAATCAGCTTCTGCTCTCAGTTTGGTTTAGGAGGCCGATATTATTTTAATTGGGTATGTGATAAGCAGGTCTGTTCTATTGGTAGGCAACTCTAATCCTGATATATTTCATATAGATGTATAGCAGCACTGGAAGAACAGGAAAGTTTTAATCTGCCCTCCAAATAGTATTAATGTTGGGCACAAACATGTTATACCTCTTGAAACAAACAACAAACAAACAAACAAACAAACTACAGAATCAATACCATGTAGATACAGTCAATAGCCTGTAGATGTAATTATCATGCAGGATGAGGATTTCTAGGAATTAATATTCCTTTGGGACACTTGTACATATTTACCTGAATATTTATTGAGGATCAGTGTTGATAATGAGCTGAAAAAAGGTGTCATAGGGACAAATAATATTGCTGATAGAGCAGCAAGCTGGAGCTGTATGCACCTTTAGTCCTTGGTAGTGATCGAGACAGCTGTGAATCTCCTGGTGGAATGAGTGCTTTGTTTTAGAGATCCAAATTACTCACCCATGAAATATCACAACTCCATGCTGAAAATGGGATTTCATGGATTGCTAGTTGAGCATGTTATCTGTGGTGCCATGGTACAAACAAGCATCATTGTAGAGTCAAAAAGCACTTTTATCTTATTTTTTCTTAGGGTTACAGATTGTTAGATCTACTTCATTGTGTTCTTTGAATCCCGAAGACTACTATTTTTTTGATGTCCTCAAGAATTCATAGTTCCTTGTCACATGTTTCCTTTTCTTTTTATAGCATTTTGCTTATAAATGCTGACTCTCCCACAATAATATTCTTTCGCCCAGAATCTGAACATGTGGGACAGCTCCAATTACTCTTAATGTCACAGTACATTGTGCACTCACCCCATTCATTTTTCAGAGCTAGTGCAGTGGAATTAATTACAGAGGGTAAGCTGTGATTATTGCTCCTAAGTACTAGTATTTCAGACCTGTTGATTGATGCTACGCTTTCCTATTACATTTATAATAAATTAAATTGGTATATTAACTAGGGATGGTGTCATCCCTGTTAATGTTATCTACACAGGTTTATAGTGCAACCTTATTGGTTACATTATTTAATGTATTTCTAGCCTGGATTTGGGGACCAAGCCTTTGCCAGGTAGCTTATATTACAAGTGCATGTTTTTTTAAATGAACAAATATATTAGATCAAACATGCATAAAGGAATAGTTATAAGAACAATAAAATGATTGGCAGATTTTTAAAAAAATTTGTGCCATCCTCAGTTCCGCAAACCATCCCCAGCTCTCAAACCCATTTTCTGTCTGCCTTTTCTTTCTAATTATTCAGTGACAGTAGCAGGAACAGACATTCTCTCTCTTGCTACACATTCCCACTTCTCCTATTGTTGCTAATTAAAAATGGGGAGTGTATTCTGCAGAATCAACTGGGATAACTTTTGGGAATGGGGAAGTAAAATTTGGAGGGGGAAGTCAGGAAATGTGTGTTGCGAGTTGCAGAAAAGGAAAGGGGCTTTGAAAACAAGGTGCTTGTGTGAGGAGGGTGAAATTGTCTTTGGGGCTTCAGCACCTCCAGAGACCTCACAGCTTATTGCACCCCAGTCAGATCTTTGCCATTTGATTATTGTGTGAATCAGCATTAACAATGGGGCTGGACTAGGTTGGGGGGGCCTTATCCAGCTAATTGTACTTGGCTAACTCTAGCATCCTCAATATTTATTTATTTATTTATTTAATTTATATAACCACCCATCTCCCCCAATGGGGAACTCTGGGTGGTTTACAATAAAATATAAATAAAATATCCAGCTTGCTTTAGTGCCCTAGCCGTCTGATTATGAAACAGTTCTTAACGTCCCTTCCCATCTATTTCATCACAAAGGAAGGCTTTATATTAGCAACAAATTAAGAACCAACATCATGCCCTAGGAAGACCCTGTGAGAATTAAATTTTAATATAAACAGCATAGCCCTTCTTGAGATCTCCATGAAGATTTATTTACATGATAACATGCAAAACACACAGATACATTCTTTATATTACTTTTTAAATATACAGCATGGTGTGTTTCTGTTCAGAACTCCAGGCACCCAATTCCCTTTCCCCTAATTTCCTATTATTTGTTTCAATAATTAGCCACCTTGCTCATTCTTCATTGTTGTTCCCTCACTATAGTATTTTCTTTTGCACTTCTGGCTTCCTTGTTGTGCATGAGTGATGATGTTTTAGTAACATAAGCAACAGCACTGATCAAGTGAAATGGAAGGAACACTTAACCATAATACAGTTCTCTTTTATGTGGACGGGGGTCTCTTGAATAGCAATCACTGGGTGATGTGGCTTCCATTAATCCTGTATATATGTAAGACCCTTGTAGTAGCTTCATCCAAGTAGATTTGCAGTGGGTAATCTTTTAAATGGCACTCGTATAACCTTATTTTATTACAGAACACTCAAAATTATGAGGTGCAGTCCAATACATACCTATTTCCCCCCTACAACTCCAGCAATTATCATTTGAAAGGTTGAGGAGGGAGGACAGAACCAACAAGTGATTCTGAACAGATTCCCCCCCCTCCAAATCACTCCTGATATAAGAGTGGAAGAAGCTGCAATATAAAGGTCTTTTAAAAGAAGAAAGAGATGTTAAAGATTATACTGGCTGTCTGGAGAGAAGAGCAATGCAGATAGTCAGGACTGTTGAAAACAAATTTCTCAAGGAACAGAGCAGTGGTGACAAATTTTGGAGAGGGCAAAGGCTTGTTCTCTGCTGCCCCAGACGATCAGACTAGATTCGCTAGGCTAAGGATACAGTTTAGCTCGGTGTTTCTCAACCTTGGCTACTTGAAGATGTGTGGACTTCAACTCCCAGAATTCCCCAGTCAGCATGGCTGGCTGGAGAATTCTGAAAGTTGGTCCACACATCTTCAAGTGGCCAAGGTTGAGAAACACTGGTTTAGTTGGAGGAACTTCTTAACACTCAGAACAATTTGAGAGCGGGACCTGGGACTGGACCTGGGGGGTTGTGAGTGTTCCTTTGCTGGAGGAAATTAGAAGACAGTAGACAGCCATCTCTCAAGGATGTCCTAGTGTCAAATTGAATCTCTTTTGCTGTCCACCAATATTCCATTTTCCATTCTTAAGTTGGGAGTAAAGTAGCTGCTTTGGAAGACGATGGTCAGGCATTTGAACAACATGGCTGGTCCAGCGAAGTTGATCTTGGATGATCATTGTTTCAATGCTGGTGGTTTTCGCTTCTTCTAATACGCTAACAACAGTCCGCCTATCTTCCCAAGTAATTTGCAGAATTTTTCAGAGGCAGCGTTGATGGAATCTTTCAACAATCTTACTCGGCTACGAGTGATCGCCAATGATGAGTGTCAGATTCCTTGCATCTATCTTACAGCATTTTAAATTTGGTTTCAAAGGGAAATATAGAGTTGGTGCCACTGAAAATAGCCATCTTGCCCCCCACCCCTTTTCTCAGAATTTAGCACATGTCACAGTGCCACTTTCTCTTTCCATCGTTGACAAAGCCAAAATCTGGTGGGTGAGAAGATGTGGAATATAGTAACGTAGCAAACCATGCTAAGTTTGTTTGTATGTTTGTTTATTTATTTATTCTATTTATCACCGCCAAACTCCCTCAAGAGGGAAGGTACTGTATATTAGACATTATGCAGGGGTTGTGGAAACAAAATTATTTCTAGGTGGAGTTTTACTGTAATTTGCAATTTGGACCGGAGCATTTAGCAGAATAGGTATTCCTGTATAATATACAATTGGAGTTGTAAATATGAGAAAAGGCTATGGCCCCAGGAGGTTAAGCGACTTCATTCCCATGCTTACTCTAATCTTATCTTTGTAATGTTACTATGCACCCTGAGAAACTAACGTTTCGGAACCAAGATGTCATAATTCCTTGGCTTGTGTTTCTGAACAGGAGTAGGAAGAATTTGCTAATCTAGATGGCAGAACACCTGTAGATTGGGGAAGAGACTTCAGGGGTGCTTCTGGGGAGGTTTTGTGGGCTGAGTGTTCTCACAGGCTGCTCTTAATCTTTGGGTCACTTGGGAACATATATCATCTTTTGCTACTTTGTTTCTCAGGCTAGTCTGAAGTGTAGAGTAACTGCAAGACATTAAACCGTACGTGTTCAGTCAAGATGTGAAAGAGCACAAGCCACCTATTTTGAAAGACGAAAAACAAAACAAAACAACAACAGGATGCTATATATGTCTCCTGTGAAAGGCAATGTGTTGTGCAATGTAAACAATATGGGTATTTCTTTGGACTGAATTTAATATCAGACCGCTAATAACTTTGCATTGCTAATGGATGATAGGGCTTGCTTTTAAGGTCATAAATGTACCACCAAGGAGCAGTTCTGTGTTAACACTGTCTCCCACAGCGCAGAACAAACAAATCTGGTTGGTAGGCAGGATTTCAGTTGACTGGTATTGTATGCTCAAAACATTGTCAGGCTCCATGATAAACCACCTCAATGTATTTTTTCTTTTTCTTTTTTTACGTTTTTCTGAAAGCAGCTCTAGAATGTTTTACACATTACAACTAGAATGTACAATTGCAAACAAGGAAGTAAAAAGAAAAAAAAACCATTAAATTCTGGTTCAAATGCATGGCAACGTTCTCAGCACCACAAAAGTTTGGCATGTGTCACACAGAAGCTGTGTACAGATTCACATGGCATTTTCCTAATTCTAAATCATGACTTAAAAATAAAATAAAAAAGGAAATCACTTTTTTGTTTGTATGAAGAACGATGATCATTAGTAGATTTGTTATTCAAAGGGAATTCTTGGTCATGCCATTAAAAAGCTCGCCGGCCTTTTCACCAATGTGTCTTTTATCATTTGTTTGATGGGCTGCTGAGTTGGATGTTAGCCAGGGGCACAGAGGGTTCATGCCAAGAATATTTTCCAGATGTCCTCAATCTCAGCCACCTCTAGTAAATGAATGCTCCCCCCCCCCAATTTTTTCCCTTAGAAGGTAGGGATGAGATGGAATGGGGAGCAAAATGAGCCTGATTGGAGTTAAGAGGAAAAGGAGTTTGTAGGCAGGGTACTGTTGGTTGACACCATAAAATAATTTTTAATAAATGCAATCAAAAGAAATATCTAAAACAAAGCACTGAAAAAGTAAATTTTGTTTTTGTTTTTTTAAAAACGCAGCATAGATCCATCTTGAGTAGTAGAATGTAAAAGGAAATAAAATTGGTTTTCCATCTTGGGGAATTGTTATAGATTCCTGGGACAAGAAGTGTAAGCTTAAATATTCTGTATGAGCAGAGTCACCTTGCTCTGAGAATACCCAGTAGGGAATTCAGGCAGGGAGGACAGGAGAAGTCTTCCTTCAGCTGCTGCCAAGGGGGCACGAGTGAGCCTGCTGAGTTTTTAAGGGAACATTGAGGAGAGCAGTGGCAGAGTGGAGCCTGGTTCACCTTTGCCACCTATCAGTATCTGCTATCCACAGTGACCACATCAAGGACCACATCAAGGACAGTAGTAGACATTCCTCTAAGAAGAAATGCTGTGCTGAAACCTACTTTTTTAGGACACCAGGCTGCGCAGGATTATCAGTTAATATGGTGGGCTGTATTATGTTGCTAGGGGCGTGGTGGCTCAGCGGGTAAGATGCCAGGCTTGTCGATCGCAAGTTCAGAGGTTCGAATCCCTAGCCCCACGTGACGGAGTGAGCTCCCGCACCCGCCCCAGCTCTTGCCAACCTAGCAATTCAAAAGCTTGCAAATGCAAGTAGATTAATAGGTACCACTTCGGTGGGATGGTAACAGCGTTCCGCATGCATCATGCCGGCCACATGACTGCGGAAGCGTCTTCGGACAATGCTGGCTCTTCGGCTAACAAACGGAGATGAGCACCGGCCCCTAGAGTCGGACACGACTGCACAAGTGTGCGGGGGGAACCTTTACCTTTTTATTATGTTGCTATATAAATTTATAGGCAGTGTGTCCAAGTTTACATCTCTCATAATGAATTAACATTCAGTATACAGATTTTATGCCACCTTTTGTCTTTTTTGCCAATGTAGAAATGATGACTGTACCAATGAGTAAATAACTCTGCTATGTATGGTAGAAAATGAAGTTTAAGTACAATAATTTTCTCAAGTCTGCCATTTCAGCAAGATCTTGAAATAACATGTTTATTTTCCCTTGTACTGTTTTTTTTCCTGGCACCTAACTCTGATGGATGAGCCTATCATGTCCATCCAGCTCATGTTACGGGTACAATTTTCTAAACTGCAAGAAGGAAAAACATATCATTTTAAATAGTATTCAATAAGTATATTTTCTAAGTGAGGATATGCTGGCACTGATGATAAGACAGAAATAATCATTTATTTGGCTATGAAAAATATGTATCTGATATTTTTGAAAGCTGTTATAAAAGTCACTGAAAGAGGCTTCTGCTTCAAAGAAGCAAACTAAAAAGGAGAAAGAATCAAGGAGCACGTGCAAAAGAAACCATTGGTATGCCACCCATCTGTTGTCCTGGGGTTCTCCCGCTGGCAGGATTCCACTCGGTTCTGGCGTGAGGCACTTAATTAATCTTTTACTATATCCCAGACGTGGGAACAGGGCTCCACTTCTCAGTTGTGATCCAACTGTCAAATACATTTCTATTTGCACTTTTATTTAAACATTCTTACAATGAGCAAAAGGCAGTGAATATGATCCTTTTCATTATTTGATCTTTCTAGTAATTCAGAGGGAAAGGTCAAGATAAAATATTGTCACTTGTCCAAAATCACCCAGTGGTTGGGTTGCCACAGTGTGCTAAAACCTAAATCCAAGTTAACAAAACACAATTACTCTGTTCACATAACACACTATTGTAACCTAATCTGATGGCCTGTTTTATACAACACACTACAGCAATGGCCGAGTTCCTAAACACAACCACAAAATGCCCAACCTCATTTTAGCCTACTGTAATCTAGCATGTTGTGTGAAATCAACCACCACATTTCACAACAGAATGTAAATTTGAACTCTGATCTCTCCACCTTTAATCTAATCCCTGCCCTCAGCCTGAAATTCAGATTTGGTTCCTGTCACCCATGGAGAGCCCTCTTTGGGGAAGAAGATGCATGTCAGAATGCCTCCCAAATGGTTGTTCCTAAACAGGGAGAGGACAAACGGTCAAACTTATTTACTGTGGTCAAACCATGGAGCCTATGAACAAAGGTGGGATTTTAATTTGCAGTTTCAACATAATCTTAATAAATAGCACTTAAGGCCTGGCGTGCTATGGTCCATGAAGTCACGAAGAGTCGGACACGACTAAACGATTGAACAACAACAACAACAAATATCACTATAATTACTACTGCCAATGTGTGCAATTTATATGACAGGAACAAACATAAAAAAATATTAGCTTCAATGTTTTTAAAGTAGAAGTTGAATTGTTTTTCTTTATGACTTTTATTACACAAATAACAAAAGGCATATTAAAGTGTTTACAAAAGTTTTTAGTTTCCTTAGTACAGAGAATTCCAAGAGTTTACTTTAATTATTTATTTCTATATTTAATTCAATTTCATAGCCCCCTGACTCCTCAGCAATTCTGGGAGGCTTACAGTTAAAGGAAAAAACATCTATCAAAAAGAGTGCAACTGATTGGAAGACCAATTCCAAATAAAATAAATTTCAAACTTCAATATTTTCTCTTACAATAATCATCAATATATTTAATAAATATATTTGTGATATATTATTACCTGAATCCTTCAGGATCCAGAGTAAACTAGTCTGAAATATGGTTTGATCCTTTAAACATTCACAAACATTCATTCTCTCTCTTCAAGAAACAGACATACCCCTCATCTATAACCTGCTTTTCCATAGTATGTGTGCTCTTACGCTCACTTGTTTCACTTCCAAATTCTCCAAAGTAGTTTGCAGGTGATCTCTGCAATGGGGTTTGCTCTTACTGACTTGAAATGTTGAGAAATCATTGGGATGTTCTGAGCTGCTGCAGGTCCTGCTGCAACAACAAAAAAGCCAACTCACCCTCTCTCCACACCAAAGGAAGTGAAGGGAAAGACACACCTAGTGGTTTGGTGGTGGGAGAAAGAGGGGAACATGTGGGATATTGCTGGCTTATGGGGTTTCATAGAGCGCAGAGTAAACAAAACAGACAGAGTGCAGCGTGTAGGGCTAAAAGTATTTTACTTGTAGCATAAGGCAATAATGGATATGAGTACATTATTGCAAAAGGAAAAAAACAAACCATAAGCAGAGTTCCATCAGCAGATGTGAAGAAAACCATGGCCTATACAAAAGGCCAGGCATAGTTACAGTTCAGGAACAGAGTACATGGCAACATGACAGACAGAAGTCAAGAAGCATAGACCCATAGTTCACAGCTGAGATATACACTTGTTCCAGCTTTCTGATTGGAGGAAAACTATGGAGTCATGAGTTACATGCACTTAATGTTAAAACTAAAGACTGTTGCACATAATATAAAACACCATGAGATGGCAGTGTTGCACATTGTCTCCCCCCCCCCGGGGAGCGGTTCTCACGGGACGGCCGATTAGCTAGCCATAACAAATGTCACGTGACAGTGACGGGCCACCTGCTGTTATCAGTGCTTTTGTTATGGGAAACAGTGGAGCAAAGGAAAATTACAGTTTTTCACATGCTAGGGAATCACAGTGGAGAACACCATTTGATTTGATCTTTACATAGCAACTCCAACAGAACATGATGATAAAATACTGGCAGTTTCCAACTTACTAGTTCTGCTTGGGCTATGGAGGGGAGCCTGCAAGACATCAAAGTGGCATTTCCCTTACAGGACCCAAAACTCAGGAGCCAAGAGGAGGGGTGAGACAAGATTTCTGCCAAAGGGGAAACAAAGCCATGGTGTCCTAACAAAAAACCAATAAAAAACAAAGACATCAAGCTGCAAGTCTAAGTGGATGTCACTGGGGGTCTGGAGCTGCTTTCAAACGGGGGCAGAATCCTTATGTGGGAGTGCTCTGACTTTAAGGGCCAAGCAAGTGTTTATGTTTGCAACCATCATGTGGAAAGTCAGAGCAACCCAACTTTCCGAGCGAAAGAACCAGGCCTGCATGACATGAAGCATTTGCCTCCAGGGATGTCAAATGTCCCATCAAACCCATCCATTTGTTTACCATATGGTGTTCTGGCACCAGGAATGCTCTTCTCAGACCTGCTCCAGGATTTCTGAATGTGTAGAGAGCTACAGAGATGACCTTGGAGAAACTACGCAGCAACACTTGCAAAAACAAAAACATGCTTTAACCCTGGGAAACAAGGAAAGCATGAAAAAGAAACACAACATGACTCTGCCCCAACTTCCTGGGTTATAAAAGGGAGAGAAGGGGAAACAATCAGGCTTGCAAGGCTTTGTTACTATACCTGAATAAAATAAACTTCCAGTCAAATTTATGGAATCTGTTTCCTGACCTGAATGACCTTTAATGGTAAGTTCTTAATTCATACAACTTAAAGGGTGTCTGCAAGGTTTCATATTTCATTGCTTGTTTTTTCTAATCACCTTTTGCTAACCTGCTGCTCTTTAAATAAGTTAGGCCAAAATACACTGCTCAAAAAAATAAAGGGAACACTGAAACAACACAATGTAAGTCCAAGTCAATCACACTTCTGTGAAATCAAACTGTCCACTTAGGTAGCAACACTGATTGACAATCAATTTCACATGCTGTTGTGCACATGGAATAGACAATAGGCGGAAAGCATAGGCAGTTAGCAAGACATCCCCAATAAAGGAGTGGATCTGCAGGTGGTGACCACAGACCACTTCTCAGTTCCTATGCTTTCTGGCTGATGGTTTGGTCACTTTTGAATGCTGGCGGTGCTTCCACTCTAGTGGTAGCATGAGACGGAGTCTACAACCCACACAAGTGGCTCAGGTAGTGCAGCTCATCCAGGATGGCACATCAATGCGAGCTGTGGCAAGAAGGTTTGCTGTGTCTGTCAGCGTAGTGTCCAGAGCATGGAGGCGCTACCGGGAGACAGGTCAGTACATCAGGAGACGTGGAGGAGGCCGTAGGAGGGCAACAACCCAGCAGCAGGACCACTACCTCCGCCTTTGTGCAAGGAGGGACAGGAGGAGCACTGCCAGAGCCCTGCAAAATGACCTCCAGTGGGCCACAAATGTGTGTGTGGCTGCTCAAACGGTCAGAAACAGACTCCATGAGGGTGGTATGAGGGCCCGACGTCCACAGGTGGGGGTTGTGCTTACAGCCCAACACCGTGCAGGACGTTTGGCATTTGCCAGAGAACACAAGATTGGCAACTTCGCCACTGGCGCCCTGTGCTCTTCACAGATGAAAGCAGGTTCACACTGAGCACATGTGACAGACGTGACAGGGTCTGGAGACGCCGTGGAGAACGTTCTGCTGCCAGCAACATCCTTCAGCATGACCGGTTTGGCAGTGGGTCAGTAATGGTGTGGGGTGGCATTTCTTTAGGGGGCCGCACAGCCCTCCATGTGCTCGCCAGAGGTAGCCTGACTGCCATTAGGTACCGAGATGAGATCCTCAGACCCCTTGTGAGACCATATGCTGGTGCGGTTGGCCCTGGGTTCCTCCTAATGCAAGACAATGCTAGACCTCATGTGGCTGGAGTGTGCCAGCAGTTCCTGCAAGACGAAGGCATTGATGCTATGGACTGGCCCGCCCGTTCCCCAGACCTGAATCCAATTGAGCACATCTGGGACATCATGTCTCGCTCCATCCACCAACGCCACGTTGCACCACAGACTGTCCAGGAGTTGGGGGATGCTTTAGTCCAGGTGTGGGAGGAGATCCCTCAGGAGACCATCCGCCACCTCATCAGGAGCATGCCCAGGCGTTGTAGGGAGGTCATACAGGCACGTGGAGGCCACACACACTACTGAGCCTCATTTTGACTTGTTTTAAGGACATTACATCAACGTTGGATCAGCCTGTAGTGTTCTTTTCCACTTTAATTTTTGAGTGTAACTCCACATCCAGACCTCCAGGGGTTGCTTACATTTGATTTCCATTGCTTTTTGTGTGATTTTGTTGTCGGCACATTCAACTATGTAATGAACAAAGTAATTAATACGAATATTTCATTCATTCAGATCTAGGATGTCTTATTTCAGTGTTCCCTTTATTTTTTTGAGCAGCTTATATAGTTCAATCCATCTGAAAGTCCTTATACTGATCCTTACTTAATTAGTTCTACTCCTACAGTGGGATCTGGTGTGGAATAAGAATAGCTTGAATCAAGCTGCTGCTCCCTTCTTCTATAATAATAATATTATTAATAGTAATTTATTAAGTCTGTATGCCACCTGACTCCCAACAACTCTGAGTGGCTCACAACAATCAAAACAAAGAAATTACAATAAAATTAAAAATCGGAAAAAAAGGTAAAAGATGGCAACAGTGACAGACTGGATGGAATGAAGCAAGGGGTCCTTCTCTCCCTCACCAAAGGCCTGGGCAAAGAGCCACATCTTCAGGGCCCCTCAAAATACCCGTAGGCTGGGGGCTGTTCGAATCTCGGGGGGAACCTCAATGCAGAGGGCAGGCACTGCTACAGAGAAGGCATGCTTCTGGATCCCGATAGATGGCCTTGTTTACCTGAAGGAATCTGGAGTGCGCCAACCCTGCCCGATTGAAGTGGCCAGGCAGATATTAGGGGAGATAGGTGGTCTTGCTCACAGATCTGTCCTGTTTGGCTGTCTGTCTGACAGGTGAGTATTTACTTCTGTGGTAAGCTGACTCACTACCAAGACTTATGGATAGATAATATGTTCATAGCAGATCAATTTTAAAAACTGCAAGACATCTACTACACGCAACACCCTACCCAAAAAGCAGATGCTGGAGTGTTACACTGTATGATTCTTAATAATTTAGATTACTGACGTTCAGGGGCATCTGGGGGGTGGTGGAGAGGAGGAAAAAAATCAAGAAAGCAGCTGCAACTGTGCAACCAAACCCATGTACCTTTTTACGAGAGCCACACATGGAGCCACGCTCCACTTTTCTATAAGGCTTCAGTAGTTTAAAGTGGAAAATAAGCACTTGCCAGTCAAATCAAAAGTCCCATCAATTCAAGTCTCTCTTCCCTATCTAGGAATCAGGACCCTGGGCAGCTCCCAGGAGTTGCGTTAGATGAGCCTGGAATGCTATCTCCTTGGCAGAGAACTGAAGCCATCTAAGGTTGCATGCAGACTGGCAACCTCTGAACTGCCTCCGCATAGAAACTAGTTTATTCTAAAGAGCCTTGTTTGTTTCTGAAAATGCTGGGTTTTTGCCACCAACAGATAGAACTAACTTTTAAGGCTGATGCAAGTGGAATGGCCACATCCACAGACCAGGAAGGTGCAGGAGAATGTGCCTAAGACTCTTCCCCACCCAAGTAGAACGGCCTGCATTTCCTCCACACCATTAACCACCTCATTAACAGGCAACTTCAGAGCAATCTTTCTGAGCCAGACTGTTTTTGGACCCAGCCCCTATAATTTGCCTCAGAATAGGGTAGACCACAGAAACTCATTTGCGCATTTTTGGACAGATGATGGATGGAGCCTTGGAACTTCTTATTAGGTTCTGGCTATTGTCTTAAAGCAAAACAAAGGAAAGAATAAAACATTAATTTTTTTTAAAAAAAATGTAGTTCAAAGTGAGCATGCCACTCAAACAAATAAGAAAAAGTTGAAAGGAACAAACAATACTTCGTATTTTTTTCTCCACAGAGTGGAAGGTGATATGAATAGTGAAGCCCAAAGTATGTGCATTCTTCTAATTACAGTTTTTGCTCATAGCTTTTGCAAGGATTCTCAAAATTTGTATCCAGACTCAAGAGTGGTTCTATAAAAATGAGGACGGGAGTTGGGCGCTCTCAACATTTTCCTCAGCTCGGCTTTTAAATTAAAGATAAACAAGCAAAATTCAAATAAAACCAGATCATTATGAGGTTTGTATTTGAATTTTATAATTTATCTTTTATTTCAGAGTGTTAGCTACCTTGAATGCCCTATGGACAGAAAGGCAGGGTACAAGTTTTTAAAAAAATCAAGTAAATAATACAGATGCATTTGTGGTAACGATTCTGCCTCATCTCCCCTGATCCGGTGCTTTAAATCTTCTCAGCTCTCAAACCTTGTGCCAGAATCACAAACAACTCCAGCAGCCAGCTCAAAATACTGGATTGCGCACACTCTCTCTTTCACATGCACCTTCCTAAACGAGAATATCTCTTCTGCATTCTTACAGAAACCACCACTTGAGCCGACTTGTGATGAGTTTATTTAGCCACAAGAAGTCACTGTTGGCTTGTTCTGAGAAGCCTGAAGTGGAAAAGTTATTAAGGCTCAAATAACAGCAAGATGACCTTTCCTTTCTTTGCTCCCTGCCTGTCTCCTTTAGCTTTCTACTGTGTGATGTGACCTTCCTTTGGCAACCTTGGCCCTGATAAGTTCATTGCTCTAGTGAGCAGCATCTATTGCTCATTTGTGCCCAGGACCCATAAATGTTCCCCCATCAAAGTGTTTTAGGATTTCAAATTCTCTGAGAAAGATGAGGGATGCTGGGAGTTGTAGTCAGCAGCATCTGAAATGCCACAAGTTGTCTCTCTTGCTCCACAGAGAGAATATGGGAAGTTATGCATTGTGTTTTACCACCACTCTTCACACCATTGATCATGGAGCTACAGCTAGATCGGTTTAGACCTCTGACTTAATTGTTGTATAAAAGGGAGAGGATTCCTTTCGTTATCGATGGTACTTAGGTAATAATGCATTGTTTCTGGAAAACATAACATTTTAAAAGTAAATAAAATAAAATGTGTATCTGTAATTAAGGATATGCAAGCTGATTGAGTCCCAGCATGGCCATGTAAACCTAATTATAGATGATAGGCCTGAATGCTACTGCCCCACCCACTTCGCACCCCGTGGGTGCAATTTGGTCCTCTCTTGAGCATGGGGGTTTGGACCTCCATCCTAAACTCAAGCATCAGCTGCACCACTGACTGGAGGCCATCTGGCAAACCTCCCCCTACCCCCAAATAGGGAACCAGCTCTTTACTTATTGCCTGTTGCCTATGATGTCAGCACCCTTAAGGGCTGTACAAGGAACCCATAGCTGTGAAATTGCTTTTGGGAAATCAAGATCTACTTCACTGGGTTTTACTTAGAAATAAATTAGGTACTACAGTAAATGTATCCAGTTGTCAAAATTTCTGTAATCTAATCCTTTTCGCCTTTCAGTAAAGCTAGTTAAAGAAGACTGTGAGAATCTTGTCTTTTGGTTGTACAGTAAGTGGCTGCTAACAGATTGATGTTAATCTTGTCAGCTCCATTCTCCAGTACTCCTGAAAGCATGGAATCATGGAGGTCCAGAGAAGCTTTCAGACTGTCTTAGCATCCTATAAGCCCAAATGTCCATTGACAGTTGAGCCACTGTTGCCCAAAATGTGGGTGTATGGAATTGACGGAAAAAATATTATGTGAATGGTGACCCAAATGCCCACATAGTTAGTGCTTTTACATTTTGACTCAGCTTTAGAATGGATGGATATCAAGCATCAAAACTTTCTGTGGTATCATCAGTAGCTTTTCTTGGTCAGCAAATTTGATATGCATTTCTTCCATTTCCTCATCCAAGTCATTAATAAAAATGTTGAAGGTTCACTTTAGAGTTGATCTTTGTGGTACCCCACTTGATATCTCCTTCCAGTTTGATCAGGATGATGAACATTCTTTGAATATATTTTAGAGCCAGCTATTGTCAGTCTTGCTGAAGAAGCAGAAGTAGATCAGTTCTATGAGGATCTGCAGCACCTACTGGATAATACACCAAAAAGAGATGTTATTTTCATTACAGGAGACTGGAATGCTAAGGTGGGTAGTCAGATGACACCTGGAATTACAGGCAAGCATGGTCTGGGAGAACAAAATGAAGCAGGACATAGGCTGATAGAATTTTGCCAAGAGAACTCACTGTGCATAACAAACACTCTCTTCCAACAACCTAAAAGACAACTTTATACATGGACTTCACCAGATGGTCGACACAGAAATCAGATTGACTACATCCTTTGCAGCCAAAGGTGGCGGGCATCTATACAGTCGGTAAAAACAAGACCTGGAGCTGACTGTAGTTCAGATCACGAACTTCTTATTGCAAAATTTAGAATCAGACTAAAGAGAATAGGGAAGACCCACAGATCAGTTAGATATGAGCTCACTAATATTCCTAAGGAATATGCAGTGGAGGTGAAGAATAGATTTAAGGGACTAGATTTAGTAGATAGGGTCCCGGAAGAACTATGGACAGAAGTTTGCAACATTGTTCAGGAGGCGGCAACAAAAAACGTCCCAAAGAAAAAGGAAACCAAGAAGGCAAGATGGCTGTCTGCTGAGACACTGGAAGTAGCCCAAGAAAGAAGGAAAGCAAAAGGCAACAGTGATAGGGGGAGATATGCCCAATTAAATGCAAAGTTACAGAGGTTAGCCAGAAGAGATAAGGAATTATTTTTAAACAAGCAATGTGCGGAAGTGGAAGAAGACAATAGAATAGGAAGGACAAGAGACCTCTTCCAGAAAATTAGAAACATCGGAGGTAAATTCCAGGAAAAAATGGGTATGATCAAAAACAAAGATGGTAAGGACCTAACGGAAGCAGAAGAGATCAAGAAAAGGTGGCAAGAATATACGGAAGATCTGTATAGGAAGGATAATAATATTGGAGATAGCTTTGACGGTGTGGTCAGTGAGTTAGAGCCAGACATCCTGAAGAGTGAGGTTGAATGGGCCTTAAGAAGCATTGCTAATAACAAGGCAGCAGGAGACGACGGTATCCCAGCTGAACTGTTTAAAATCTTGCAAGATGATGCTGTCAAGGTGATGCATGCCATATGCCAGCAAATTTGGAAAACACAAGAATGGCCATCAGATTGGAAAAAATCAACTTATATCCCCATACCAAAAAAGGGAAGCACTAAAGAATGTTCAAACTATCGAACAGTGGCACTTATTTCACATGCCAGTAAGGTAATGCTCAAGATCTTGCAAGGTAGACTCCAGCAATTCATGGAGCGAGAATTGCCAGATGTACAAGCTGGGTTTAGAAAAGGCAGAGGAACTAGAGACCAAATTGCCAATATCCGCTGGATAATGGAGAAAACCAGGGAGTTTCAGAAAAACATCTTTTTTTGTTTTATTGACTATTCTAAAGCCTTTGACTCTGTGGATCATAACAAATTGTGGCAAGTTCTTGGTGGTATGGGGATACCAAGTCATCTTGTCTGCCTCCTGAGGAATCTGTATAACGACCAAGTAGCAACGGTAAGAACAGACCACGGAACAATGGACTGGTTTAAGATTGGGAAAGGAGTACGGCAGGGCTGTATACTCTCACCCTACCTATTCAACCTGTACGCAGAACACATCATGCGACGTGCTGGGCTTGAGGAATCCAAGGCTGGAGTTAGAATCACTGGAAGAAACATTAACAATCTTAGATATGCAGATGATACCACTTTGATGGCTGAAAGCGAGGAGGAGTTGAGGAGCCTTATGACGAAGGTGAAAGAAGAAAGTGCAAAAGCTGGGTTGCAGTTAAACCTCAAAAAAACCAAGATTATGGCAACCAGCTTGATTGGTAACTGGCAAATAGAGGGAGAAAACATGGAGGGAGTAACAGACTTTGTATTTCTAGGCACAAAGATTACTGTAGACGCTGACTGCAGCCAGGAAATCAGAAGACATCTACTTCTTGGGAGGAGAGCAATAGCAAATCTTGATAAAATAGTTAAGAGCAGAGACATCACACCGACAACAAAGGTCCGCATAGTTAAAGCAATGGTATTCCCTGTAGTAACCTATGGCTGCGAGAGCTGGACCATAAGGAAGGCTGAGCGAAGGAAGATAGATAGATGCTTTTGAACTGTGGTGTTGGAGGAAAATTCTGAGAGTGCCTTGGACTGCAAGAAGATCAAACCAGTCCATACTCCAGGAAATAAAGCCAGGCTGCTCACTTGAGGGAATGATATTAAAGGCAAAACTGAAGTACTTTGGCCACATAATGAGAAGACAGGATACCCTGGAGAAGAAGCTGATGCTAGGGAAAGTGGAAGGCAAAAGGAAGAGGGGCCGACTAAGGGCAAGATGGATGGATGGATGATATTCTGGAGGTGACGGACTCAAACATGGGGGAGCTGGGGATGGTGACGGCCGACAGGAAGCTCTGGCGTGGACTGGTCCATGAAGTCACGAAGAGTCGGAAGCGACTGAACGAATAAACAACAAAATTGTCAGTCTCCCTCCACTTTAGCTCCGTTCGCCTGTCATGCTTTCATAGGTACATGTGTCAAGCATTGTAGAACTTGACTCATGTTTGCTTTCGTGCCAAAAGCCTTGCTAATTGGAACAAGCCGCTCGCCCCCCTTGACATTCCTGCCTCGGCCGTTTTCTTCCCACGAACTGCGATAAGTCACCTAGACTGTTAACAAGCGTTCTGATGGGAGGGGGTCGAACTGGAGTGGGAACTAGCTTGTTTTCAATTAGATAGTAAATGATGTCAGAGGGATGTTCTTGATATTGAATTATGTGCACCAATTTGGCCATTCGAAGCTTTGCCTTTGCCTCATGTATTCTGGTCCTTAATAAATGAATCTTTTTAGCATGAACTGACTGAAAGTTTTCTTGGTTTGGGATTCTGATACTGGGACTCTCACAGCTATACATATGCCATCTAATCCACACTTAACTAGCTTTTTAATCAGAATGTAATGCAATAACTTATCAAATGCTTTGCAAAATCATATTATGTGTACAGCATTCCTATAGCCTACTAAGAAAATTACTGGATTCCCTCCCCTGTGGCCCC
Organism: Charina bottae; assembly: GCA_023362775.1. NCBI lineage: Eukaryota > Metazoa > Chordata > Lepidosauria > Squamata > Charinaidae > Charina > Charina bottae. Next base: position 71,954,800 of record JALMGJ010000001.1, on the reverse strand, counting down.
CCCAAGAAATTAGTTTGACAGTACTTCTTCTGGAACAATTTATGCTAAGTTTGAGTCTAGTTTGGTCTAGTTTGGAGCCAGTTTGGTCTAGTGGTTAAGGTGCTGGGCTAGAAACCAGGAGTCTGTGAGTTCTAGTCCCGCCTTAGGCATGAAAGCCGGCTGGGTGACCTTGGGCCAGTCACTCTCTCTCAGACCTAGGAAGGAACCAATAGCAAACTAGGAGACTGAGAGTTCTAGTCCTGCCTTAGGCATGAAAGCTGGCTGGGTGACCTTGGGCCAGTCACTCTCTCTCAGCCCAACACACCTCACAGGGTTGTTGTTGTGGGGAAAATAGAAGGAGTATTAGGTATGTTCGCCGCCTTGAGTTATTTATACAAATAATAAAGGCAGGATAAAAATTAAATAAATAAATAAAGTCTAGTAATTGCTGCATTGTTTTCAAGCTGCTTAAAAGTCAATTCTTTTATGGTCTGCTCTAAATAGTACAGTAGGAATACTGTATGTGTCAATGTCAGACTGACTGGGCTGTAGTTTCCTGGATCATTCCTTTTGGCTTCCTTCCATGTCCTATATATGTCCTTTTGGGTTTAGATCTTAAATAAGCTCTTTCCATGTCAACACAACACAATGTACCACTGCATCGGCTTCTTTTATTGTTTTCCTTTTTTGTTCCCTTGTTGAAACTGTTTGCAATTATGCTTTGAGGATTTCCTAAAGTAGGAACTCCTGCATAACTTGATTTACTTTTCCTGTTAGTTTTTCCAGCCATGGAATTCTATTTACAATTGCTTTTAGTTTATTAAACTCTAATTTATTGAATCCAACCTAGACCTAGACCTAGACCTAGACCTAGACCTAGACCTAGACCTAGACACACATACGCATACTGTATATTTGACATACTGAGCTTTAGTTTCCCTTAAAATCATGAACTCCAACATTACATGGTCACTTTCTCCCAATATTCCCATTATTTCCACTTCACTGGCTAAGTCTTCCCATTTGGTTAATCAAGGAAACTGATCTGTGCCCTCCCCATCTCTGAGAAAGAAATTTGTCTTTCCTAGAGGCTATCTAAGCAGAATATCTCATGGAATTTATGCTCATCATGCCTGTGGCCAAATCATCTACCAGCAGGGGGAGCTTGAAGGGATGAATTCTCCTCCTCCTGCAACAGCTTTCATGAGTTGCATCTGCATCTGATGAAGTGAGCTACAGCTCACAAAAGCTTGTGCCTTTTAATAAAATGTGTTAGTCAGAAAAGGTGCTACCAGATTCCTGATTTTTTGCCACCATGGACTAACGTGGCTCTCTTCCTACACTTGTTCCTCCTGGGTCATCCAATACACCATCTCTGTGAATGTTTTACAGTATACTTACAGGATATTAGCTGCCTTGTTGACCATTGGTAGAAAAGCATATTACAACTGGAAAAGAAACAAAGAGTAATGTACTAGATTCAAACAGCCTGATCTGTTGTATAGGCAGAAGCTTTTCATAGCAAGGATACAAAACATTTCCACTTGGGAATTACTTCAGATCAGACCATTATTAAAGACACGAGTCCAGTGGCCATTTCAACAATTTGTAATTCTGAGTGGGAAAATAATGACTGTAAAAAAGCTGTCAAACTGTCAAGAGGAGATCCCCAACCTTCTCCTTAGCATTGTACAGTGGTTTGATCTGCAAACCTTCATAGATTAAACTTTTCATGTCATGGACTTGTTATCACTGGCCATTGTCTGCTGACTGAGTTCCTACTAGACAGGCAGATGATCTATACTTAGACAGCCAGATAACATGTACTACTGCGGCCTATGCACTGGTTTTTAACTCCCCAGATCCCTCACCAAGGATTATTCCATACAGTTAGAACTTCCATAAAGTTATTGGATTATTATGCCCTTTACCTTTGAGCACAAGAATCAGGAGTCATAGATGGGACTACAAATGATTATAGACATTTTTTGGCATCTGCCTTTGGGCATCCTGAATTTATCACTTATTAAACACCTCATTCTTTTCTCAAAAGAATCCTCAAACATAGAAAAGTCCCAGTATGATATGTAAGGATCAAAGAACTATCAAGCATGTGATTGTGTTCACATGACATGCTTAAGAAGGCTAATGACCTTAGTTTACTTAATTAACCCAGCTTTCTGAGTTGAAAATTGAACAATAAACACCTGGACTAAGTTTGCACAACCTGTTACATTAAACTGTGATTAGTTAGTTTACAGTTTAGTTAAGGAACATCCTCTATGTCCCATTAAAATGTTTGAACTGGCCAGCAAGTCTCTCCTTGGTTGACCTATTCCTATGCTTTGGTTATTCTAGGGCAACCTTGTACAAGCTTTTGTCTTTCCAATGTGTTGGATGACAACTCCCATCATCCCTATCTAAATGAACAAGAACAGTGAGATGCTCTGGAAGAAAATTGTCGGCTATAGGAAGGTACTGTGGCCTGTATGTGATTTTAATGACCTGCATGGGCTAGTATTTAACTTTACAGACAAGGAGTGAGAAGTATATATTGTATCAACCAAAGAGAATATTTTTAATGGTTGTTGTGGGTTTTCCAGGCTGTGTGGCCGTGTTCTGGCAGTTTTTGTTCCTAACATTCCACCAGTAGCTGTGGCTGGCATCTTCAGAGGACAGGAGCACAGCTAGAAGATTCTCTCTGTGCCCAAGTGGAGGGTGTGTGTTCCTGCTGGTGTTTATAGCTGCTGAGAGGTCATTTGCAAGAGATTGGGAGAGGGTTTTTTGTGGTAATTAGGGGGTGTGGTGCTGTCGTATTTGGGATTAGCACATCTATTGTGCGAGTTGTTTGCATATTTCTGTGGTTGAGTAGAGTTCGTTGACCTTTTGCAAGCTGTGTTTTTCAGGAATGGCATCCAGGTTTTGCTGATCTTTAGGCTTTCTTCTTTTTTATTGAAACTGTGTTGGTGTTTATGTATTTCAATGGCTTCTCTGTATAGTCTAACATAGTGGCTGTTGGTGTTGTCCAGTATTTCTGTGTTTTCAAATAAGATTTGGTGACCAGTTTGTTTGAGAGCATGTTCAGCTATTGCAGATTTTTCAGGTTGCTGTAGTGTGCAGTGTCTTTCATGTTCTTTTATCCTGGTGTGGATGCTGCATTTTTGTGGTCCCAATTGTGACCACAATTGAATTGTAATGAATTGTGGACTCCACAGTATATATTGTATGTCTAGCCTGATTCCTGGCAGCATTAAAGGTTATTGTTGTTGTTTATTCGTTCAGTCGTTTCCGACTCTTCGTGACTTCATGGACCAGTCCACGCCAGAGCTTTCTGTCGGCCGTCACCATCCCCAGCTCCCCAATGGTTGAGTCCGTCACCTCAGGAATACCAACCATCCATCCATCTTGCCCTTGGTCGGCCCCTCTTCCTTTTGCCTTCCACTTTTCCTAGCATCAGCTTCTTCTCCAGGGTATCCTGTCTTCTCATTATGTGGCCAAAGTACTTCAGTTTTGCCTTTAATATCATTCCCTCAAGTGAGCAGTCTGGCTTGATTTCCTGGAGTATGGACTGGTTTGATCTTCTTGCAGTCCAAGGCACTCTCAGAATTTTCCTCCAACACCACAGTTCAAAAGCATCTATCTTCCTTCGCTCAGCCTTCCTTATGGTCCAGCTCTCGCAGCCATAGGTTACTACAGGGAATACCATTGCTTTAACTATGCGGACCTTTGTTGTCAATGTGATGTCTCTACTCTTAACTATTTTATCAAGATTTGCCATTGCTCTCCTCCCAAGAAGTAGACGTCTTCTGATTTCCTGGCTGCAGTCAGCGTCTGCAGTAATCTTTGCGCCTAGAAATACAAAGTCTGTCACTGCCTCCACTTTTTCTCCCTCTATTTGCCAGTCATCAATCAAGCTCGTTGCCATAATCTTGGTTTTTTTGAGGTTTAACTGCAGCCCAGCTTTTGCACTTTCTTCTTTCACCTTCGTCATAAGGCTCCTCAGCTCCTCCTCGCTTTCAGCCATCAAAGTGGTATCATCTGCATATCTGAGATTGTTAATGTTTCTTCCAGCGATTTTAACTCCAGCCTTGGATTCCTCAAGCCCAGCATGTCGCATGATGTGTTCTGCGTACAGGTTGAATAGGTAGGGTGAGAGTATACAACCCTGCCGTACTCCTTTCCCAATCTTAAACCAGTCCGTTGTTCCGTGCTCTGTTCTTACTGTTGCTACTTGGTCGTTATACAGATTCCTCAGGAGGCAGACAAGATGACGTGGTATCCCCATACCACCAAGAACTTGCCACAATTTGTTATGATCCACACAGTCAAAGGCTTTAGAATAGTCAATAAAACAGAAATAGATGTTTTTCTGAAATTCCCTGGCTTTCTCCATTATCCAGCGGATATTGGCAATTTGGTCTCTAGTTCCTCTGCCTTTTCTAAACCCAGCTTGTACATCTGGCAATTCTCGCTCCATGAATTGCTGGAGTCTACCTTGCAAGATCTTGAGCATTACCTTACTGGCATGTGAAATAAGTGCCACTGTTCGATAGTTTGAACATTCTTTAGTGCTTCCCTTTTTTGGTATGGGGATATAAGTTGATTTTTTCCAATCTGATGGCCATTCTTGTGTTTTCCAAATTTGCTGGCATATGGCATGCATCACCTTGACAGCATCATCTTGCAAGATTTTAAACAGTTCAGCTGGGATACCGTCGTCTCCTGCTGCCTTGTTATTAGCAATGCTTCTTAAGGCCCATTCAACCTCACTCTTCAGGATGTCTGGCTCTAACTCACTGACCACACCATCAAAGCTATCTCCAATATTATTATCCTTCCTATACAGATCTTCCGTATATTCTTGCCACCTTTTCTTGATCTCTTCTGCTTCTGTTAGGTCCTTGCCATCTTTGTTTTTGATCATACCCATTTTTGCCTGGAATTTTCCTCCGATGTTTCTAATTTTCTGGAAGAGGTCTCTTGTCCTTCCTATCCTATTGTCTTCTTCCACTTCCGCACATTGCTTGTTTAAAAATAATTCCTTATCTCTTCTGGCTAACCTCTGGAATTTTGCATTTAATTGGGCATATCTCCCCCTATCACTATTGCCTTTTGCTTTCCTTCTTTCTTGGGCTACTTCCAGTGTTTCAGCAGACAGCCATCTTGCCTTCTTGGTTTTCTTTTTCTTTGGGACGTTTTTTGTTGCCGCCTCCTGAAGAATGTTGCGAACTTCTGTCCATAGTTCTTCTGGGACCCTATCTACTAAATCTAGTCCCTTAAATCTATTCTTCACCTCCACTGCATATTCCTTAGGAATATTAGTGAGCTCATATCTAACTGATCTGTGGGTCTTCCCTATTCTCTTTAGTCTGATTCTAAATTTTGCAATAAGAAGTTCGTGATCTGAACTACAGTCAGCTCCAGGTCTTGTTTTTACCGACTGTATAGATGTCCGCCACCTTTGGCTGCAAAGGATGTAGTCAATCTGATTTCGGTGTCGACCATCTGGTGAAGTCCATGTATAAAGTCGTCTTTTAGGTTGTTGGAAGAGAGTGTTTGTTATGCACAGTGAGTTGTCTTGGCAAAATTCTATCAGCCTATGTCCTGCTTCATTTTGTTCTCCCAGACCATGCTTGCCTGTAATTCCAGGTGTCGTCTGACTACCCACCTTAGCATTCCAGTCTCCTGTAATGAAAATAACATCTCTTTTTGGTGTATTATCTAGTAGGTGCTGCAGATCCTCATAGAACTGATCTACTTCTGCTTCTTCAGCATCTGTGGTTGGGGCGTATATTTGGATCACTGTGATGTTAAATGGCTTACCCTGAATTCGAATTGAGATCATTCTATCGTTTTTTGGATTGTATCCAAGCACTGCTTTAGCCACTTTATTATTAATTATGAAGGCTACTCCATTTCTTCTGTGGTCCTCTTGTCCACAGTAGTAGATCTGGTGGTCATCTGATGTGAAGTGACCCATCCCAGTCCATTTCAGTTCACTGACACCTAAAATGTCTATATTTAATCTTGACATCTCACCAATAACCACATCCAATTTGCCCTGGCTCATAGATCTTACATTCCAGGTTCCTATGGTGTGTTGATCTTTAGAACATCGGATTCGTCGTTCACCACCAGCACCGTCGGCCGCTAGCCGTCCTTTCGGCTTTGAGCTAGCTGCGTCATCACGTCTGGGGCTAGTTGAACGTATCCTCTGTTCCTCCCCAGTAGCATTTTGACCATCTTCCGACCTGGGAGTCCCATCTTCCGATGGTATACCGACATATCTTTGGTTGTACTGATCTATTTAGTTTTCATGGCAAGAATACTGGGGTGGGTTGCCATTACCTTCCCCAGGGATCGTATTTAGTCTGACGTCTCTGCCACGACCTTCCCGTCTTGGGTGTCCCTTCACGGTTTAGCTCATGGTTTCATTGAGGTGCTCAAGCTCCAGCACCACGACAAGGTAACGATCTCCTTTGCTGGAGTAAAGGTTATTAGTCAACCAATAATACCTGTTGTGTTAAATATTCTCCTATCTCCTAGCCTTCTGTCCCTACTTTTTCTGTTGGGCATCTTTCTTTCATGTCTCAGTAACTATGATTTTACTGATTCTGGCTCCATCCAGTTCTCACTGTGAATCCTTTGGCACGGTTCCTGCTGGGAGGGGGAAAGACATGTTCTACATTTCAAAGTCCACAAAGAGTTTGTGAAAAGTCATGGCACCTAGCTCATACAGAACACAACACAAGCAGGGTTTTTCTTCTCTGGCATCTCAGCTCTTATGAGCAAACAAGCGACTTGGCAAAGATGAACTTTGAAGAGCTCCTCCAAGAAGCTGGAGGCTTTGGGCAATTCCAGATCTTAACCCTGCTTCTGCTCTGCCTTCCAAGGCTCTTCCTCCCCTTGCATTTCATGCTGCATAACTTCCTAGCAGCCACCCCAGGACATCACTGTGCCATCCCACATCAGCACCAATTTACCAATCTTACTGAAGAAGAGGTTCTGCAAATCAACATTCCAAGGGATTTTAATGGAGCTTTCAGCTCCTGTGAGATGTTTTCTGAACCTCAGTTTCGCCTCCTGCTTAACTCTTCCTTTGAATTGACCAACATATCTGTCCAGAGCTGCCAGTATGGATGGATCTATGATCAGTCCCAATTCATTTCCACTATAGCCACCCAGGTAAAACTTCAAATTAGTTCTGATTATCTGCAAATGCATCAGAAAAAAGCAAGAGAATGAAGTATTAAGGGGTGAGAGAGAAAATGCTGTTATGTTATCCCTCTCCTCACTTTTTCCAAAATCTTTGGAAGGGCACCTTATGTGGGTAATGTATGTATTCTCCTTAGATAATCCCCTATCCAATCATATATTGGAATTTCTTATTCATTTAATTCTTATTTCTAGCTGAATATGCAAGACTGCATTGATCATATCCATTCCATCTTACTCTTGTCTCTCTGTTAATTTACTTGGCTGAGATTATAAGCTACTTAAGAGCAGGGTCCTGTCTGGTTTTATCTATGTAATACTGTAAGGCACAATATACATGATAAAATTATTACTACCACTACTGATACTAGTGCATATGTTGCCTGTACCATCAGATTGTTTCCTGATCCATTTTGATCACTTTGGAAACAAGATTTTATATCCTGAAATTTGAAAAAAGTTGGTGAATGTATGTACATTTCACTGTTTAGGAAAAGTAGGAAAGAAGCACTGAAAAAATGCTTTGCTAAACTTGGGATGAATGGAGATAACATTTTCATTTCCCCTTTTGACTTGTACCTCAGATTTATACACTAGGTAGAAAGAGGTTGAAACTTTCAAACTTTTGCCTCCCAAAGACCTTGGAATATATCTATGAAGGTTCTCAGTCATCCAGGTGGAATTGTCTGTAGCTTGAATCATGTCAACTGGATTTCTATTTTCTCAGTGGAAACGTTTCGCTCCTTATCCAAGGAGCTTCTTCAGTCTGAGCAAAGTTAGTAAGGGAATCCTAAATATGTTTCTAGGTAGCTGTGTGATCTTGCACCTGGGGCCAGGTCATGATTGTATTGAGATGTTATTTTAAGTCCTTTTATCATCTAAAGGAGGATCGTTAAGATCACCATGCTGCTGTTGAGCTTGTGAAATGGTCTTAATCTTCCTAGGCACAGAAGACAAAGCGGGGAGGAAGATGGGGGAGAGGTTGTGCCTGAGGCCCCCACCTCTATTCAAGGAAGGATTTTCCAAGTTGGCATAAATGGATTCCTTGACCCCTCTCTCAAACCACCTATCTTCTCTGTCTAAAATGTGAACATTAATGTCCTCAAATGCGTGTCCTTTTTCCTTTAGATGAAGATAAACTGCTGACTCTGGTCCTGTGGTGTTACTTCTCCTGTGTTGGGCCATCCTCCTGTACAAAAGTTGTTTGGTTTCTCCAATGTAGAGTTGGAGAAATATAGAAATATAGTTGTTCTACATTGGAGAAACCAAACAACTTTTGGAATCCATTTATGCCAACTTGGAAAATCCTTCCTTGAATAGAGGTGGGGGCCTCAGGCACAACCTCTCCCTCATCTTCCTCCCTGCTTTGTCTTCTGTGCCTAGGGAGATTAAGACCATTTCACAAGCTCAACAGCAGCATGGTGATCTTAACTATCCTCCTTTAGATGATAAAAGGACTTAAAATAACATCTCAATATAACCATGACCTAGCCCCAGGGGTAAGGTCACACAGCTACCTAGAAACATATTTAGGATTCCCTTACCAACTTTGCTCAGACTGAAGAAGCTCCTTGGATAAGGAGCGAAACGTTTCCACTGAGAAAATAGAAATCCAGTTGACATGATTCAAGCTACAGACCTGGGAATATAATTTGAGGATATTTTTGAGACATTACAATTAAATGTCTCTCTACCTTTTTCATAGGACAAATACAGTATCAGGATATATAGCTGCTTTGAGGACTAGGAAAAGGTGTTTTTCTCTTATTCTTGTTTCTGGATATTAGGCACACCCCCCCCCCAAACACAGTATGAATTTGGGTCAGAGAAGTCTGGATCAGCCTTTGCATTCAGAGAAGGTTGAAGATATTCAGCAGTGAGAGACAGTAACTTGCCCCCAGTTCAACTGTGGTCTATTTTCATCACTTCATAACTGCCAAAGCAGTCAGAGAATGGAGTGTCTGCTCTAAATGCAAATAGTTCTGAGCAAAGCACTGAATATTTCCAGGCATGGCTTGGAAATCCTGCAGAGGCATTGTTATAGTTATCAGCTATAGGTCTTCTAAGTGTGCAGCTAATCCAGCCCAGCGTCAGTATGACCATCTTGATAATGAGTGTTGTAATCCCATACATTTGGAAGGTACCAGATTGGGAAAGGTGGCCCAAATGATACAAAGCCACAATATGACTTGATTATAAAGAAGCTGCTGGTGTTCCTTAGTTCCTTCCTTGGTCTTTCCTTGTTATGCCAAGAAAAAAAAAGTAAACACATAAGACTGGCCCAGGTACATTTTCTACTGAGAGCAGAAATTGGCATTTCCAAGAACATGTTTCTGGGAAGAAGAGTTACTTAGTTAAAGCAAGGTGCTTCCTGCTTAAAGAATGTAAGTTGGAATAATAATAATAATAATAATAATAATAATAATAATAATAATATGATGATGATGATGATGATGATGATGATGATGATTCATAAAAGCACATTGGGATAAGAATAGATAAAGGGAAAGTCAGGACCGGAAGGAAATGGAAGGACAAAACAAAGAAGGAGGCAGTGGGAAAACAAGACTCACTTCAGAGCTAAGAGAACAAGTATGTGTGGATTGTGGGTCCTTCAAGTTCTTACTACAAACACCTTGTATTTCTTTTGCAGTGTCTCTTGATATTGCCCTAGATCCTCTTTGTGCTATCTTAGTCTGTCACAATCTGGTGCCCTCCAGTTGTGTTGGACCACAACATACGTCATTCCCAGTCAGCCTGGCTAAAGGCTACTTTGGCTGGAGGAGGAGAGAAATTGAACCCATCAGAACAGCGCCAGCTTGAAGGAAAGCTGTTTCACATGTTTAATATTGTGCTCTTTGTTTCCATAATACAGTATAAGAAGAGCTGTGTAGGATCAGACCAAAAGCCACTGAATCCAGCCTGCTTTTACCAAATGGACAACCAGATACTTCTCAGAGACCCACAAGCTGGTCATGGCAACAAGAGCACCGTTTCAGTCACATTCCCCAGAAAATGCTATTCCAAGCATGTTGCTTCTGGAGGATGTAGCTGTCACGCATAGGGAATATATCACGTTCACTCTTGCTCAGTGTCTCATTTTACCAACCTTAAATTTATTTATCATGATTCTACCTCAGTTTATGGAAAAATCATGGGTATGCTTATCTGCCTTTTCTCCTAATACATAAAATTTCTGCACACACTTTTCCTAGCGTACACACCTTTGCAGTTTGGTTTCTTTTAGTAGGCTGGTCATGTTCTTGGGGCAAAATGCCCTTAAGAGTGTGTGCTGTTATGATATAATATTGTTCCCAGAACATTTTGAGTGTATGTATGTGTTTGGGGTGGGGTGGGGGGAGATGTCTCCTTTGTCCTCACTGAAAATCTTTGACTTTTGATGATTGACTTAATGGCTGTGTTCACATGACACACAAGACCATAAACTAGTCAACCATTTTAACTTACTGTGCTATTTGAAGCCAGCCCATGTGGTTCACTTAGTTCATTTATTTTATATACAATGTCTTCTAATGCATGTACATCATGAAAGGTGATTTATGGTTGTGCATTGTGTGAGCCCAGAAAATTAGATTAATTCAGTAGACCATGTGTCAGTTAACTGTGACTTTAGCTTGTCATGAGAACACAGCCAATTTATTCTGAGATCTGGCAACAGTTTTGGGGATGGATGTGAAAACCTTTCTATATAGTGTATACAATATTTGTTCTTGGTTTGTAGTAAGCATTAATTCTTCCATGGCATTCTGAGATAGTAAATTTCTTATTTGTTGGTCTTCTCCTGGGGTCTCCAGCATATTCTAGTGTTCTATTTTTCCTGTTGATTTGCCAGACACCCATGCCTATTGAAGCAACGAGAATCTGAAATGCTCCACTGGTGTCTGTCCATTACTAGAAAGAGGCCTGCCAAAGAACCAGAACATGAGATTTGTTGACCCAGAGCAAAGATTGATTTAGTCTAGCATCCTGTTTCTCACAGTGACCAAACAGATGCTTCAAGGAAGTCTGTCAGCACAGTGTGACTACAATAGCTTTTCCCTGCTAGCATCTCGGTGCCACCAGCAACCGAAGGGCATGGTTAGCAGGCATAACTCACGGTCTTTAAGGAGCCTATCCTCCATGCATCTCTAGTCACCAAATTGGGTGGCCATCTCAAATTATTAACACTCACACTTCCCAGCAGATTAAATGGCTGATTTACTCAACACTTCAGTTAACTCCCTTAAATGTTAGCGAGTTAATGATTTATCATTGCATGGCAAACTTTCAAATTATCTGCAGCACCTCAAAGCTTTAAGGAAAATAAATTCACTCAAATTTAAAATATCTGCCCTGGCATCTCTAAAGGTAGACTGAATGCCTACCTGCCCCCCCCCACCCCCCAATGTTGAAAATCAAGACATTGATTTTGGCAAACCCAACTCTGAGTTATTTTGGGATCTAATAAAGGGGCCTAATGTTAATTTGAATGAATTTTAGGGTGTTTGGGCTAAAGAGGGGTGATCACCTTTCACCTTGGTTTAAGGGTGTGGAAGGAAAGTAGGCTTGTTCTGTCTGTTCTACCAACCAAATTTGGATCTAAACTGCTAATTTAATCTCTGATAATATGTGGTGATTTCAATAAAAGTGGTGTTGTATATTCCGCATGTTCTGGCTTTTTGATATTTCTCTGATTTAAAATGATTTAAGTACTGCTATACAGGGTTGTATCTACAGGGCTCATTCTCCCCCCCCCCCCCCCCCGCATTGCACAAATGAGAATTAGGAGTGTTCAGGGTGAGTGCAGGGACAGCCCAAGACCTTTGGAGTTCTGAGCCAAAGAAGAACATGGTGCCTACCTCTCATTCCTTGTAGAAAAGCCACAGTATTTGAATATTCAACTGACAGTGAATGTTTCTTCAACACTGACTATGGAACAGTATCTTCCACAGCATCTGAACGCAGCAGTTTACTTTAGGGAAGTAGGAAAGGCTGGACTGTAGGCTGCTGTCTCCCCCAAACTCCAGCTGCTGCTGTTCCCCAACATCTGGGATTTCATTATCGACCCTTTGGCATAATAACATCTACCAGCAGAATGGTACCTTTGGATCCAACCCATAGACTTTGGTTAGTTGGAATGTATAATTTTAAAATGGTTTATCACCTTCTGTAAATTATCATGAACATGAAACTTACTGGGCTACTGAAAAAGAGAATCATTAAATGAATGCCTATTTTCCAGTGGGACTTGGTTTGTGAGCGTAAAAGCTTGAACCAAACAACTGCTACCTTCTTCTTCCTCGGGGTGATGCTCGGGGCTGTGATCTTTGGATACCTGTCAGACAGGTAATTTGGTTTCATTCTTCCACTATTTTATCTAGATATGTGTGCATCTGAAGATGTATCTGAAGGGTATGTTTGCAAAAGTTCATGCACAGGCAAGAAAAAATGCACTGATGTGAGAATTCAACCCCCTAGATCCCTATACACAATTCCTTAATGAACACACAGCTCTTTTGTTCATCTATTTCAATTTTCAGCCAAAGCTTAGTTGTAGGACAAATAGTTGCTTGAAGTCAATATCCAGTTATCTCTGTAGGCTTCCAAAGCATACAGAAATTTTGCAAAATTCAGAAGAGAGACAACCCCATACTAGCTATCTGATTTTTTAAAAAATAACTTAGCATAATAATGTTGTTAAAACCTATAAATAATACTACCAGATCTGGGGTGTAAAACACTAGACAACCAGTCTGTTGTTTATTCGTTCAGTCACTTCCAACTCTTTGTGACTTCATGGACCAGCCCATGCCAGAGCTTCCTGTCGGCCATCGCCATCCCCAGCTTCCCCATGGTTGAGTCCGTCACCTCCACAATATCATCCATCCATCTTGCCCTTGGTCGGCCCCTCTTCCTTTTGCCTTCCACCTTCCCTAGCATCAGCATCTTCTCCAGGGTATCCTGTCTTCACATTATGTGGCCAAAGTACTTCAGTTTTGCCTTTAATATCATTCCCTCAAGTGAGCAGTCTGGCTTGATTTCCTGGAGTATGGACTGGTTTGATCTTCTTGCAGTCCAAGGCACTCTCAGAAGTTTCCTCCAACACCACAGTTCAAAAGCATCTATCTTCCTTCGCTCAGCCTTCCTTATGGTCCAGCTCTCGCAGCTATAGGTTACTATGGGGAATACCATTGCTTTAACTATGTGGACCTTTGTTGTCAGTGTGATGTCTCTGCTCTTAACTATTTTATCAAGATTTGTCATTGCTCTCCTCCCAAGAAGTTGATGTCTTCTGATTTCCTGGCTGCAGTCAGCGTCTGCAGTAATCTTTGTGCCTAGAAATACAAAGTCTGTCACTGTCTCCACTTTTTCTCCCTCTATTTGCCAGTTATCAATCAAGCTGGTTGCCATAATCTTGGTTTTTTTGAGGTTTAACTGCAACCCAGCTTTTGCACTTTCTTCTTTCACCTTCGTCATAAGGCTCCTCAGCTCCTCCTTGCTTTCAGCCATCAAAGTGGTATCATCTGCATATCTGAGATTGTTAATGTTTCTTCCAGCGATTTTAACTCCAGCATTGGATTCATCAAGCCCAGCATGCTGCATGATGTGTTCTGCGTTCAGGTTGAATAGGTAGGGTGAGAGTATACAACCCTGCCATACTCCTTTCCTAATCTTAAACCAGTCCATTGTTCCGTGGTCTGTTCTTACCGTTGCTACTTGGTCGTTATACAGATTCCTCAGGAGGCAGACAAGATGACTTGGTATCCCCATACCACCAAGAACTTGCCACAATTTGTTATGAACCACACAGTCAAAGGCTTTAGAATAGTCAATAAAACAGATATAGATGTTTTTCTGAAACTCCCTGGCTTTTTATTTATTGTGATATTTATACCCCGCCTATCCCCTCCCTAATGGAGGACTCTAGGCGGCTTACATCCACAATCCTTTATACAATTATACAATTCACCGTGCGTGAGGGGAGCGGGTAAGGGAACCGACTCTTCTAAGGCTCCGGACTACAATTCCCAAGGTGCCTTGAGCCGGCTGCTGACTTCCTGTATATGTTACTTCCGGGTCCGTCGTCACTGCCGCCATTCGATCTTCCTCCAATCTTTTTCTTCTCTGGTGGAACCGACTTCCCGACAGGACGCCAGCAAATTTTCCCACTTAAGGTGGTACCCATTTATCCAGTTGCTATGCTTTCGAACTGTTGGGTTGACAGGAGCTTGGCTTTCTCCATTATCCAGCGGATATTGGCAATTTGGTCTCTAGTTCCTCTGCTTTTTCTAAACTCAGCTTGTACATCTGGCAATACTCACTCCATGAATTGCTGGAGTCTACCTTGCAAGATCTTGAGCATTACCTTACTGGCATGTGAAATAAGTGCCACTGTTCGATAGTTTGAACGTTCTTTAGTGTTTCCGTTTTTTGGTATGGGGATATAAGTTGATTTTTTCCAATCTGATGGCTATTCTTGTGTTTTCCAAATTTGCTGGCATATGGCATGCATCACCTTGACAGCATCATCTTGCAAGATTTTAAACAGTTCAGCTGGGATACTGTTGTCTCCTGCTGCCTTGTTATTAGCAATGCTTCTTAAGGCCCATTCAACCTCACTCTTCAGGATGTCTGGCTCTAACTCACTGACCACACCGTCAAAGCTATCCCCGATATTATTATCCTTCCTATACAGATCTTCCGTATATTCTTGCCACCTTTTCTTGATCTCTTCTGCTTCTGTTAGGTCCTTGCCATCTTTGTTTTTGATCATACCCATTTTTGCCTGGAATTTACCTCCGATGTTTCTAATTTTCTGGAAGAGGTCTCTTGTCCTTCCTATTCTATTGTCTTCTTCCACTTCCGTACATTGCTTGTTTAAAAATTATTCCTTATCTCTTCTGGCTAAGCTCTGGAATTTTGCATTTAATTGGGCATATCTCCCCCTATCAATGTTGCCTTTTGCTTTCCTTCTTTCTTGGGCTACTTCCAGTGTCTCAGCAGACAGCCATCTTGCCTTCTTGGTTTCCTTTTTCTTTGAGACGTTTTTTGTTGCCGCCTCCTGAACAATGTTGCGAACTTTTGTCCATAGTTCTTCCGGGACCCTATCTACTAAATCTAGTCCCTTAAATCTATTCTTCACCTCCACTGCATATTCCTTAGGAATATTAGTGAGCTCATATCTAACTGACCTGTGGGTCTTCCCTATTCTCTTTAGTCTGATTCTAAATTGTGCAATAAGAAATTTGTGATCTGAACTACAGTCAGCTCCAGGTCTTGTTTTTACCGACTGTATAGATGTCCGCCACCTTTGGCTGCAAAGGATGTAGTCAATCTGATTTCGGTGTCGACCATCTGGTGAAGTCCATGTATAAAGTTGTCTTTTAGGTTGCTGGAAGAGAGTGTTTGTTATGCACAGTGAGTTGTCTTGGCAAAATTCTATCAGCCTATGTCCCACTTCATTTTGTTCTCCCAGACCATGCTTACCTGTAATTCCAGGTGTCGTTTGACTACCCACCTTAGCATTCCAGTCTCCTGTAATGAAAATAACATCTCTTTTTGGCGTATTATCCAGTAGGTGCTGCAGATCCTCATAGAACTGATCTACTTCTGCTTCTTCAGCATCTGTGGTTGGGGCGTATATTTGGATCACTGTGATGTTAAATGGCTTACCCTGAATTCGAATTGAGATCACTCTATCGTTTTTTGGATTGTATCCAAGCACTGCTTTAGCCACTTTATTATTAATTATGAAGGCTACTCCATTTCTTCTGTGGTCCTCTTGTCCACAGTAGTAGATCTGGTGGTCATCTGATGTGAAGTGGCCCATTCCAGTCCATATCAGTTCGCTGACACCCAAAATGTCTATATTTAATCTTGCCATCTCACCAATAACCACATCCAATTTGCCCTGGCTCATAGATAGATTTATTTATTTATTTATTTATTTATTTATTTATTTATTTATTTATTTATTTATTTATTTATTTATTTATTTATTTATGATTCGATTTGTATTTACCGCTCCATCTCCCCGCAAGGGAACTCTGGGCGGTTTACAAGAATCAACAGTTAAAATTTAACAATTAAAACAACATATATATAATACTCTCTAATACAATAATAATTTAAATATAAAATCCAAGATGTGATGGGTCGATGCTTAAAAGGGCTCTATGGCACCAGCCATCCCCAAGAGGAACTGTTCTTAGATCTTACATTCAAGGTTCCTATGGTGTGTTGATCTTTAGAACACTGGATTTGTCATTCACCACCAGCACCGTCGGCCACTAGCCATTCTTTAGGCTTTGAGCTAGCTGTGTCATCACATATGGGGCTAGTTGAACTTATCCTCTGTTCCTCCCCAGTAGCATTTTGACCATCTTCCGACCTGGGAGTCCCATCTTCCATCTTTCTACAACCAGTAGATGGCAGCAAAGTATTGGTATTTTGATGTATCTTTGCTGCCATCTAATGGTTGTTGGAGCTTTACAGCCTAAATCTGGTAGCAATAACATATGGGCCGTTTGTCAGGCAAATGATCAGATGGAAGTTTTTGCAATAGCCAGGAAACAGTTGGATCTTTTTGGAATCTTCCAACAGGGGGAAACTGTTGAGGTAAATGTCATAACTTTCCTCCTTCCATTTAACAGAAGGGAATAACAGAAGCAGTGTTGGAAATGGGGGAGGCGGACAGTGAGGGGAAGGCTAAATTGGGAGCTGTAAGGCAAAAGCATTTAGGAAGGCAGCAGAGCATTCCCCCCGAAGATCTAACTGGGGGCAAGAATCTAGGCAATTGGTCTTCATCTATATTAGAACAGCCAGTCTGGTGTAGTGGTTAAGGCACCAGGCTAGAAACCGGGAGACCGTGAGTTCTAGTCCTGCCTTGGGCACAAAGCCAGCTGGGTGACCTTGGGCCAGTCACTCTCTCTCAGCCCTAGGAAGCAGTTAATGGCAAACCACTTCTGAAATCTTGCCAAGAAAACTTCAGGGACTAGTCCAGGCAGTCCCCAGAAGTCAAGACTGACTGAAAGGCATCTATATATTCATATTATTATTTTGTAACCAAATCATACCAAAAAATCCACCACCACCCCAAATAGTAAAAAGTGTTAGAGTCTTGAATGATTTTTGTTTCCAAAGAAAGCCACACCTGGATAAATCTGGGTAAATCCTGCCTCTTGACATGTGCTAGAAGTTTTAATCCCATGCTTTTTGGGGGCGGGGGGCAGGGGGAGGAGCCTAACTTCCAATTACACATCTGCAGAACAAGCTTCCATCTCTCTCTCAATAATAACTCTGTAGGACCAATTATTTAGATTGCATGAACGGACCAGCATAGATGTAATGCCACAGTAAATATAAAATAGGTCAAGAACAAATTAAATGGGTACTACCATTCCAGATTTATTTATTTACTTTCATTTATTTCCACTTGTGTACATGGCCTACAGAAACCTAGTAGCTGCTCCAAAATAATTTCTGTGCTATATGTTTGTTCTTTCTTGTCAAGCGCTGATTCTGCTCCTTGAGGAATTCTTTGCTTGTTTGGATAAAAAGTGAACCATTAGCCAATTTCCCTGAAAGGGTGATTTGCTACTCTCATGACCTGGGGTAGGAGTCTGGGGATGACTTGCAAGTTGCCTCCTTTGTCGCAGAAGTAACGTTTCTTTCTGTGGTGCCTCAGGTTTGGTCGGAAGAGCATGCTCCTGGTGTCCTACCTGGGCACCCTCGTCTTTGGGGTGCTGAGTGCGGCCTCAGATTCCTATAGTATGTTGGCAGTGACACGGACGCTGACGGGGGTATCTATCTGTGGGCTCTCCATCATCGTAATTCCTCTGGGTAAGCCAAAGGGAGGGTCAGGGCGGGCCTTAGGGATATATAGGAACCCGCTGTGCAAGGGAAATCATGGAGGCGAAAAATGCCCTTGATTTCTGCATGCTTCTTGTGGAAAGATGAAAGAATCAATTGCATTTTATAGAGTTATGGATCAGAGGTGTCTGCAGGGTGTGGTCAAAAAAATCAAGATGGTGGCTACGATTGCACAAAAAAACAGGCGGAGCTTTGATAGCATTCTCTTACCATGCCCTGCAGATACCCCTGGTTTGGTGTCCCTGCAAACTGAAATCTAGCCAAATACTGGGCAAATATGGTACCATTATGGTATCCTTTGTGAAGAAAGAAAGAAGGAATAACAGAAAGAGAGCTTCTAGTCCTCATGGTCTAGAGATGTATGGGCAGTAAACCAAACCTGGGAATCTAGGTAAGGCTGGGCAAGAATTAACAGATGGGCCTGTGATAACCTGTATCCTTCCCTCTAATTCTTTGGAAGTGTTTGGAACAAAATATTTATTACATTACAAATCTGAAAATGTATTAATTCAGAGCTTTCCAAACTGTGTGTCGTGACACACAGTCTGGTGTGTCGCCACACAACCCGGAAGCGCTGATCATCATCAGCACTTCTGGGTTTTCCCGCGGCGACATACCAACGGTGGCGCGCAAAAACCTGAAAGCGGCAGCAGCGCTTCCGGGTTTTTGCGCGCTGCCGCAATGGCGGCACTTCCAGGTTTCCCCGCGGTGACACACGAACGGCGGTTGGTGTGTCGCCGCGGGAAAACTTTGGAAAGCCCTGTATTAATTACTGGCAAGATTAGCTCAGTATTCATAAATCCACAGGAGAACAGGGGCAAATTCCACATGGACTGATTTTAGTAAACTGAAAATTGCCTTCATGCTTCTTGGTAAGGTGTTAGAGTCATTTCTGGGATTTTCCCCCCAGGGCTGCATCATCAAAACTTGGGTGCACAATTAAAATAAATAAATAAATGGAAATGTGGGTGAAAATAGATGTATTAATCCTAGCATGAAAATAAATAAGACCCAATCTTATCAACAACTCCCCAGAAAGGTTAAAGAAAAGGAGACATGAGAAAAAGATGTTATAACAGAAGCATTTTTTAAAAAGAAGAAGCAACTCTCTTACTGTGACTGAAATAAAGAAAGCTGTGGGGTTGAGGTGGACCAGGAAGGGGGATATGAGTGAAAAAAGTGTGATGCAGTCCTCAGTTGCAGGATTGAAACACATTCTAAGGTGAGCAAGTACACAGAGGCCCAGATCCTTTAATTGTGTGTCCCAATTTTGCTATTTTATATTTTTCTCAGTGATGAGATAATATATGAGGGTTTTCCTAAAAGCTGGAAATAAAAAAAAGTGAAGCACAGGATGTTCTAAATGTACTCACTGGCCCTAAAAGTTTGCAATTCTTGATTTAAAACAAAATCTGAAATCTAAGGAATACAATTACAAGATAAACTAGCAATAAAAACAACAGCCAAGACAGGAGTCAAAGAGAGGAAAACAAGCTGATGAAGAAAGCTGCAAATCTGAGAAGGACAAATTACATCTCAGTTGCTGGAGAAGCAAAGACTAAGATTAAAGGCTGTAAAAATCCATCCACTGTACTGCAATATCAAGATCTGTCCTCCTCTCCCAATAAAAGGGAGACGTGGGCACAGATGGGCTTGCTGGGCACTTTTTCTATCTTCCAGGCATGGAATGGGTGGATATAGAACATCGTACCATGTCAGGGGTTATAACCAGTCTCTTCTGGAGTTTTGGAAATATGCTTCTTGCTCTGATTGCCTATTTGGTGCGGGATTGGCATGGGCTTCTTCTCACCACCTCTCTTCCTTGTATAGTGGGCATCATCTCTATATGGTGAGTGAAATCGATGTTGTTTCTCAAAAGCTCCTTCACAAAATCAGGTTAAACTAGTAAAGTAATAACTGGTTTGCCTTGACTTCAGGCCAGGCTTTCTCAACTTTTTGACCCTGGAGGAACCCTTGGAAAATCTTTCAGGCCTCGGAGAACCCTGCACATTCAAGTTCAAATATAGGCCAGAAGTTACAAAATGATTATATTCGTTTCATGCGTAGGCCTGTAGATATGCACTAACAGTGTTCTTAAACTGAAAATAAAGAATGAAACTTACCTCTTTAATGTGAAGTTGCCCGAATTTGGAATAATTTTTAAAATAAATTGTGATCTCCCAGGGAACCCCTAGTGACCTCTCGCAGAACCCTTGGGTTCCACGGAACCCTGGTTGAGAAATCCTGTCCTAGACCAAAACAACCAAGATTTGGTGTATTTGAATGGTGTCGAAAGAATTCATGGTGCTTTTGATGGTGGGACTTTGGAAACACAAAGTTGCAGGCAGCTAATCAGAGGCAACTTTGTTTCTAAGAAAGGGTCAGCATCAGGGGTGTCTGCAGGGCATGGTCAAAAACCAATCAAAGAGAATATTTGTAGCTCAGGGTTGAACTGTGGAGTCCTTGGTGCTCTCTGAGCCTTGTAGTTTCCTTGCAGATGTTTCATTGCCAGACAGTCGTACCAAGGAGAGAACAAAACCCCCACCAACACAAACAGGGCAAGCCACCTCATATAAACAGAGAGCAAAGCCCACTCCCTTTTCGTACTGAAGATGCTGCCTAGTCTGGCAATGAAACGCCTGCAAGGCAACTACAAGGCTCAGAGAGCACCAAGGACTCCACATGGTCAAAAAGTCAAATTAAAATATTAAGAGAAAGATGTTAATTTGTGCCCAGCATGTTTGCTATAAACTGAAATGAGTGATCCAGCACCTTGTCCCAAGTGTTAATGACCCACTGTTTGGCATTTTTAAAATAAATGATATCTCAGTAATGGTCCACCAAGAGCAAAATAAGCATCCGGTTGACCAAGAATTGGGCATTACTCATACAAGTAAGGAGAAAGTATGCCTAGTTTTCTTTTGTGAAGCCTTTTGGATTGGAATTTGGAAATCCATCACTTTAATATATTCAAATGTTCAGATATGCTTACATATTTAATTCTGCTTTGGCTTTTGGATCAGCATCAAATTAAGATTAACATTATCCTGCTTCAAAGTCCAGGTCAGAGGCCCTGAAATAAACATTCTCCAGACATTCTATTCTGGCTTGGGACTACGATTCCAGAAAGTAGAACTTTGCTTTTGTTGGAAGGATTCTCCCTGTAGGTTTCAAACAACATTTTCTTTTCCTCTATTCCTTAACTGAGATGGTGGTCAGAAACAGACACTGATGCAGTCAGTTTCTCTAGCCTAGAGGAACAGACAGGAACAAGCCTGAAACTGTATTTAGTTATTAACTATGGGGTTCAATATACCTCCTATTTCTACAAGATTTTGGGTGGTTTACAAAAAATAAGGAAAAATGCATACAAAAAAGACAGGAGCACCCAATATCAAAACTACCTACTAGGCAATCTGCAAACCAGTAAGTTCCAAATACTTGGAGGAACAGCCAGGTTTTAAGCAATTTGTGAAAGGCTAGCAATAGTAGTAGTATTTTTATTTGGCATGCATTTGTATCTAAGTGTGGCATAAGACTTTTTTTTCTTCCAACAGCCCTGCTGTGAAGTTGGTTGGACTGAGAGTGAGTGACTGGTTCAAAGTCACCCAATGAGCTTCCATGGCTAAGGGGGGACTAGTACCTGGGTCACTCCTGGTTCAACACTTTAGCACTACCCCACATAGGCTAGGAGGTTTTGAGTCTTGTAGATCCTGGAAAGTGAGGTCCTCCATGTATGGGGGCAGTTACAGAGAAGGCCCTATTCCTTGGACTTCATGTTGGTTGAGACACTCCTTGTAGGAACTGCATGAGACAGGCCAGGATTTGTTGGATCCTGTAGGTAACCAAATTGCCTTAAACTGCTTGGGGTTTCACTCCATATTACACACAGAGAACTTTACCCTGAAAACAGCAGCAACAGTAATAATTTGTAATGCAGTGGCCTCGGAGGCTAAAGTTTCAACCAAGAATGGCAGAATGGAAGAGTGATGGACATATTCCACAAAGGGCTGTTTTTATTCTCTACTGCATTGCCCTTAATTTTTTCATTTTAAGTTAATCTTGTTTTTCATTCTCTACTGCATTGCTCTTTAAGTCTGAGCATTAAAAATCATCAGCATTAATCACCCATCCTTGCCATCTCCTCCTACTTTAAGATAGTAGCCTTTGTGAGAAGGGTCTGGGTGTCCTTCTGGTAGGCCACAAATTAAGCATGAGCCAGCAGCGTGCTGCAGCTGCTAAAAGACCCAATGTAATCTTAGGCTGCATCAATAGAGGTATAATGTTGAGATCACAGGAAGTTCAGACTGCACCTGGAATACTGTGCCCAGTGTTGGTTACCATAACACAAGAAGGATGCTGAGGAACTGGAAAAAGTGCAGAGAAAGAGCAACAAAGATGGTAACAGGCTCCTATGAAGATTGGTTAAAGGAACTGGGTATGTTTAGTCTAAAGAAGAGAAGGAGATGTGATAGCAGTCTTCCAATACTTGAAGGGCTGTCACAGGGAAGAAGGTGTGGATTTATTCTCCATAGTGCCTGAGGGTAGGACAAGAACCAATGGGTGGAAGATTTACTGAGACAGATCCAAAGTTGAAATAAGGAGGGATTTCCTGACACTGGGAGCTATTAAGGCAGACCAGCCTGCCTCCTGGAGCCGTGGGTTCTCCATCACTGGCGGCTTTCGAGCAAAGGTTGGGCAGCCATTTGTCTGGCATGGCCTGAGGATTCCTGCATTGGGCAGGGGGTTGAAGTAGAAGATCGTCAATGTCCCCTCCGACCCTATGATTCTATGAAGATCTCAGTCTACTGAGCTTAATTGAGAGGAGGCTTCTATTATTTTACATAAGCCAGAAGTTGAATATATCTGCAAGTGGCATGTGCTCACAAACATGACTTTAGGAGCAAGGTTCTTTAGGAAACATACCTTATGACTCAGAAAGTTTTTTTAGATGAGCAAGCAAAGCATGCTGCATGTACATTTTTAGCTTTGTGGGAAGTTTTCATAAAGTTGTGATTAAAACATGACAATGTGAGTGTTTGAATATGTTGGTCAGCTCTAGAGCTGCTCATCATATTCACAGTGAGGTTGACATGGGCACACAGTTTGAGGAGTTTTAGCTTGTTGTTGTTCAGTCGTTTAGTCGTGTCCGACTCTTCGTGACCTCATGGACCATAGCACACCAGGCCTTCCTGTCCTCCACTGTCTCCCGGAGTTTCCTCAGATTCATGTTCATTACATCGGTGATGCTATCTAACCATCTCATCCTCTGCTGTCCCCTTCTTCTTTTGCCTTCAGTCTTTCCCAGCATCAGGGTCTTTTCCAGTGAGTCCTCTCTTCGCATTAGGTGGCCAAAGTATTTGAGCTTCAGCTTCAGTATCTGTCCTTCCAATGAGCACTCAGGGTTGATTTCCTTTAGGATTGACTATTTGACCTCCTTGCAGTCCAAGGGACTCTCAAGAGTCTTCTCCAGCACCACAGTTGGAAAGCATAAATTCTTCGGCGCTCAGCCTTCCTTATGGTCCAACTCTCACAGCCATACATTTTAGCTAGAGTTTTAGCTAGAGCAGTGTTTTTCAAACTTGGCAACTTTAAGATGTATGGAATTCAACTCCCAGAATTCCCCAGCCATCATGGCTGGCTGGGGAATTCTGGGAGTTGGTCCACACATCTTGAAGTTGCCAAGGTTGAAAAACACTGAGCTACAGAATACAGGCAGAGAATGAGATCTTTTTTTTACCCTCCCCTTTAATAGGTGGCTTTCAGAATCTGCCAGGTGGTTGTTGACTAAAGGGAAGCTGAAACAAGCTCACAGACATTTGAAAAGGTGTGCCAGAATGAACGGAAGGAAGGAGTTTGCTGACAAAATAAATCCTGAGGTATGTCAAGACATCGGTATCTAAAAACTCAAGAGATGAAACTGATCTCTTCTGCCCCCATCACCCCCCCACTGGTTCCCCCAACTGCTGTGAATATAGGATGGGCAAATCAATCAAAGTCAGCTTTGCAAATTTATCCAGTTTGGATTCTTTCACTTTTTCATTTTCCATTCCATTTGGGTTTGCCCATTAGTAATTTTACATTATTTTTAAATAAGGTTGCATTTAAAAGTATATGTAATTTTGTACACGTTTCCCCAAGCAAAAGCATTTTCGTCTGCAGTTTTATCTAACATTCAGTTTTCCCAAACAATTTTCCTTCTATGTTTATGCAGATTTTTATCTAATGTATGTTATTGTTTTGAGTGGCAAACTGCACTGCAGTGTTTGGAGAGGTGCCAATTTCAAGTAATAACCTAGACATGATATAAAAATGAGAATTTAGATATTTGGATGCAAACTAAACAAATCGTTCTCCAATCCCCACATGAAAATAGCACCAAGGAGAGGCGGACTGGGTCTACTCTTGGATAGACAAGGCAGAATCAGCTGGTCACATTTTATCCTGTACTTGAGACCTCCAGTTCCCTGATATTGTCACCACTAGGCATGCATTGGTTCAGCTTAAGAAAGATTGGGCACTGCTTCAGCTTAGATATACTAGGGAATGGGGAGTATCTGCGAGGTGTCATATCAGCTTTTTTATGAGGAAAAAGGGGCTCATGTCATTTTGTCCTTCCTCTCATACAACTAAATAGCCTCCACGGTATAGGACCACTTTCCCAATTGGCTCACTGTCATTTGGCTTTGAGGCAGGGCTGCAACTGGGGGGGGGGCGCTGGGGTGTGTGCCAAAATGACACCTGGGGTGCACCAAAATGACGATATAACCCATGGGGGGGGGGCGCGGAATCCATGTTTGCCCCGGGTGACACAGACCCTAGTTCCATCCCTGCCTTGAGGTGACCTGAGACCAGCTTCTTGGTTTCCCTGTTGCAATGACTGAATTTCCCTGCAGGAGACAGAATCCCATCCTATCTCTGGGGCTGGCTTCACACCTCATGCTAAGTCATAATGTGTGTTTGATTTTGAATTAGCATTTTGGGGTGACCCCCAAAGACTGTGGTTTATAAACTGTAGTTGATGGCTGAATGTGTTGGTGAATCCAGATAGCTGGGTTTATTCAATAAATCATGACTTAGCATGAGGTATGAACCCAACTTACACATGTTCCTCATATTAAAGAACTGAAATACATGAGACCAACAGGGGAGTGTTTCCCACTTTATGGAAGTCAGTCTTCTATTTGTGTGTGTCCTTCATCTGAAGAGTCCAAATTTGGTTTAAAGAGAAAACACTAGCAGATGGGAGACCAGAGGTATTGAAGATGCCAATCAGTAGTCCACCCAAGGACAGCAGACTGAGCAAGCACACAGTTCTACAAAACATGATCTTCCCCATTTGGATGATGTATCATATTCCTATGTAAATTGCAGTACTTGGTTCAAATAGGTAGATTTGTAGCTCTACCAATAATTTAGCAAATGCAGTTTTAATGGCAGTGCGTGCTTTTGTTTTTTGATGATACATTTCTGTTCTTTCTTGGCAACATGGCAACATGTAAGAGGTTGTTGTAAAACCCAGCTTCCCTTCCTCAGATCTTACTCAAGACTGCAGCAGCACAGAAGTCAGATGGGAATTATTCCTACATCACGCTTTTCCGAATGCCAGCGCTGAGAAAGATTTCCTTTTGCTTGGGAGCTGTGTGGTGAGGCACACTTCTTCTTGAGTTCTCTTGGACATTTTTGTCCTGTTGGGGCCTGATTCTGGGGTACCTTTGCACATCTCTTTATCTCCCCATCCTTTAGGTTTGGAGCAGCTTTCTCCTATTATAACATGAGCATGAACATCACTGGTTTTGGCCTGGGAATGTACATGACCCAGTTTGTCTTTGGGCTCGTTGAGGTTCCTGCCAAGCTCCTTGTTTTCGTTGTGGTGAATCGAGTTGGACGAAGGGAGAGCCAAGCCTGTTCCCTCATCCTAACTGGATTATCTATAGGAATCAACATTATCATCCCAACATGTAAGTGGTTTTAGATGGATAGTTTTATTCCCCCCCTCCCCCCGTTTCTCAACCTCAGCAACTTTAAGATGCAACTCCCGGAATTCCCCAGCCGGCATCTTAAAGTTGCTGAGGTTGAGAAACACTTGTCTATCTCACATATCTGGGGACTAGCAAGTCTGATTGAGTAGATATTACTGAAAATTAATTCCCCAAAACAATTTTTTATTCAAGAGAGCAACTTTCCCCAACCAGGTGACTTCCAGGTATCTTGGACCACCATTCAGAGAGTTACCCATATCTGAAAGGTACCAGATTGGGAAAAGATGCAATTAAGACAAGGAACTGTGTACATAGGGAGTGCCTTTAGACCAGGTCCTAATTGCCTATCAATCTCAAGTTTGTCTGCTTCAAGGGTAGGCAAACTATTGCCTTCCAGATAATCCTGGACTAGCTGGATATAGGAGAAGAGCTGCCTTATTCCAAACTGGCCATTGATAGTGGGACATGGTGGGAGTGGTAGTTCCAAAATCTGAAGGCCATAAAGTTACTTGGCCTAGCGTCTCCCAGCAAGAACAGCCTTTCCTGAGTTCTGAACAAGAAACAGGGAGGAAAGCAGGCTTTAAATTACCTGGAGGAGTCAAAAATCAGGAACAGCCTGGCAGCATCTTTTCCAACTGACACAGTTTATTAAAAGGTGTACTGTGGGGTTTAAATTGAAATGAGGAGGGTGGGGGTAAGGGTGGAGGAGGCAGGTTACGAATGAAGATGCAGGTTGCGTGTGAGACGGATTATAAGTACCTTAACAGCTAACAACTGCAATGTGTTAAAAACTCACTCTCATTGTCTGGAGTAGTCAGGGCTATTTGTTTTATATAAATATATAAGTTTATTTTATATATTTTATATATTATATAACTTGGCTATTTATTTCTGCTTTTATCTTTTTATTTCAGCTCTATAAATTGCTCACATTATATTAATGCAAATATAGCAAGTCAGACAAAACCCCTCAAATTTAGATCAATATTTATTCAAACTGGATGTAAGAAGAAATCTTAACTATTTGTATTTGCATATTTGTCTAAGGCAATTCTAAATCAAACACAATTAATTTATTTTGAAAAAGTGATTTGCAGTATTTCATATTTACTGCCAAGAACATCCACATCACTCATTACCTTTAAACTCAGTGTTCTTTGTGAATCATTGGGTCAGATCAGAAGATTTGAGTGACTTTGCTGAGATTTTAAATGAAAACAAAATACCTTTTAAAAGAATTCTGATGCAATTTCCTTAGTGGCAAAATTCATATCTTGCCACACATTGTCCATGTGAGTATAGTGACTTACAGGGTAAGTTTACAGATTGTCCTCGTTTAGCGACCACAGTTGTGACCGGCAACTCGGTCATTAAGCGAAGTGGTCACTAAGCAAAACCGCAGCTGTGCTTATGATCTTACTTCAGCTTTCTTTGGCTTTACAGACCTGCAAAGGTTGTAAATGCGAGGATTGGTCATAAAGTTACTTTTTCATCACTGTTGTAACTGCAAACAGTCGCTAAATGAAGCAGTTGCTAAACAAGGACTACCTGTATAGGATACATTAAAACCTCTCTTGGTTGTTCTCATCTCAATGCAAAGCTGTCAAGATTATTTGGGTGAAAGCCCAGTTTTCTGGTCGAGAAAGTGCAGCCTACACAACAAAGGCAATCCTCCCAGCCTCAGGCTCTAAATGTGCAAAAGGGCTATGGATGTGGTGAAGCAACAACACCAGCACCAAGATCCTAACTTGCACAAACAAATGATTGGTCTCTACCTGAAACCCCCAGCATATGACGAACATGGTCAGCTTTCACTGTAGCACAGTGTTTCTTAAACTTGGCAATTTTAAGACATGTGGACTTCAACTCCCAGAATTCTCCAGCCAGCAAATCTGGGAGTGGAAGTCCACGTTTAAAGTTGTCAAGTTTGAGAAACACTGTTGTAGCAGGTGCTGGGTCCCATTTCTGTCTTATCAGGTAACAAGGGCCAGGGTCAGTGAAGCATCGGTGGGATGGCTGCAATGGCGCAGTATGAATCTGTGCTTCCCAAGATTTCAACTGCACTCTGTTTCTCATCCCAGCTCTGGGCACTTTGCGCTTGGTGGTGGCCATCATAGGCAAAGGACTTTCTGAAGCCGCCTTCACTACAGTCTTCTTGTATTCTTCAGAACTCTATCCCACCATCCTTAGGTAAGAAAGAGATCCTTTTGAGATGAACAATTGGTTGCATTATTAAGTGCTGGATCAAGAAGACCTTGGGTCTGATTGAACAGAGTTACTGCTATGCTTGTTCCAACAACCCTAGATCCTAGCGTGTGCAACCCCTCCCCCCCAGCACCTTTTAAGAGTTTGCTTTTCTGCAGGTAAGATCATGCAATGCCACTTGGGGCCCGAAACTGCAGTGCTGAATAAATAGATCACTTAACCAATTATACGCTTTTTTTTAAATTTCAGAGCTCTTATTTTTAACCCAAACATAAATTACTTAATGATTTGATTCACATGTCCCTACTTAGATGATGGCATGAAAAACTGAAAGGAGCAACTGGAGATATAAATAATGATGACATTATCAAGTCTCTTAATATGAGGATGCTTTTGAAGTGCTCACATCCTGCTCATTACCTTGTTCCTCTTATAACTTATATTATGTTCTTAACAGATAAACAGAGGGATGCAAATATTGACCTAAATCAGGGGTGGGCAACGTCAGGCCCGTGGGGCTCCCGCCCGCAAACCCCGCC
This sequence comes from Charina bottae, assembly GCA_023362775.1. Classification (NCBI taxonomy): domain Eukaryota; kingdom Metazoa; phylum Chordata; class Lepidosauria; order Squamata; family Charinaidae; genus Charina; species Charina bottae. The sequence goes on along the minus strand of JALMGJ010000001.1, from coordinate 71,926,008 downwards.
CCTTCCACGCGATTGCCTCCCGCCCGCAAACCCCGCCCCCCAGTGCTTGTGATTGGCTCCCACCCGCAAACTCCGGCCCCCGGTCCGCGGAAATCCCAGAAACCCCTCCCCCCACCCACCCCGGTCCCCGGTTATAAATATCCAAATGGCCCTTGGCAGAAAAAAGGTTCCCCACCCCTGACCTAAATCAACACATCCAGCCTCTCTTTTGTGTACTTTGAATTCAGCTCTCAACCTCCTTTGATTGCTTCCTTTCCTTGCTTCTAGACAGAGTGGACAAGGATATTGCTCCTTCATGGCACGTCTAGGAGGGTCTCTGGCTCCGCTTGTCTTCCTGTTGGATAGCATATGGAATCCTCTGCCCCAAGTGGCCTCTTTTGCCATGGCAGTGCTGTGTGGTTCATCAGCCTTCTTCCTCCCAGAGACACGGGGCATCCATCTGCCGGAAACCATAGAGGACATTGAAAAACAAAGGTGTGAATGAGATTCACTAAGAATTAGAAGACTCTGTAATTTGCTAAAATTTTCACATTTTTAAAGCACAGTTTAATTTCTTCCCACCTCGCCATCAGTTTATGATTTATTTATTTTTTTAAAAAAGGCATATTTGAAAAGTCATAAGCACGTTTGTGTAAAATTTGTTTTGTGTACAGAAAGACATACAATTCTTCTATACAATTTTCCTAGTTTTCACATTTGTTAGCATTTGCTTTTGGCATTCTATCTTCCCCAACTTGGGTCAAATTCTTTGATCAAGAATTGCACATAAAACTAGAAGTGCCCAAACCAGTGGATAATTGTACAACTAAACAGCATTTGAGTTCACATATTGGTTAAGGAAGTTAAAGTCTATTAAACTTAAACATAGAGATTAGAGTTGGAGATAGTAGGAATCAGAGAGTTTAATGAAAGTCTAAAAGGGATCACCATTAGGTAGCAATGTGGATTACTTTTCCATTCATCCGCCGGTGCAGATAAATACAGTATATGATCTAACAGGATCTAATAAATATTACTCAGAAAGCAGTCCCTTAGTAGATCCTGTGCATTATTTACTGGAAGCCAATTCTAAAGTTTTCTACTAGCTTTACTGGGCTAGGCTATACAACGAAGTCTGTAGCTCCTTATGAGGTGTAGGGAATGTTTTGGGGTTGTTGGGGATTCTGAAATGATAGTAACAGAAAAAACCCATGCAGCGTTTATCTAGTTTAGCAGAGTAAAAAGCGCCCAGTAATAATCTTGCACATAAGGCTCAATTAAGTTCAGAGTAAAATAAACACACTTCACACATTAATGTAAAGTTACAGAAAAATAGCTTACAGTTTTGTTGTAGATCAGTTTCATGGTAGCAAACAGTTCATGCGTGTGAACGATAGGTTCTGACCAAACCCACAGTCTTCTTAATGTGGCCTTGCTGAATGCAAGTATGAGCAACATGGACAGCCATGGATGACCATCCTCCCTGGTGGAGATTCAAGCAGGAAAAGAGGAAGGGGAAAAGAACAGGAAGAGGAAATTGGAATTCAAGCCCCTCCTACACAAAGCAAGTAAGATTAGGCTGCAGCAGGACTGCTCCTCCTTCAAGCTTGTGTGAGACGTGCTTGGTTGAAACCTGATATCTCTAACAGGAGTGACTGTGCACATGTGCATAATGCTAGGCCAAATTGGGGCCTCTGTGGTCCCAGGAGAATTTCACAGAAAAAGGAGCCCCCTGTCTCTGTTGGTGGCTGATGGGACTATTTTTCTTTTTCTTTGAAAAGCCTTTATCTGGATTCACGGCACCATGTAGAAAGACAATGCTGCACTGTCACCAGACTGATAACTGGTCAGGTAATCATTTTACCAAAGAAGAAAATGGAGGAGAGTCTTCATATCAGACAGGGTCAGAGACTTCTGAGGTGAAGTCCAAGGATAAGCTGCAGTACCAGATAAGTTGGATGTGATAAAGTGGACCCTCTTTGGTCTACTGTTTTTTTTTCTGCAACAGACTATGCAAATAGTCTGGAGTAATTGGATAATTGGATTATATTTTCTCTGGAAAATATATGCAAAAAAAATTATGTTAGACCTCAAGTGACAACTCAAAAGACAAAAGATTTTCATATAAAAGAAGACTCCATACCTATAGGAAACTAGGATGTCAGGGATATGGTTAGGCTAAAAGCCTTTCTCCTGATAGCTAGATTTCTATGTGGAATTGCCAGAAGCCTTGGGATCGGGTGCAGCTGCTGGGTGTGGTGAGATTGCAAGGGATCGTTTCGCATGAAAGTAACTCTCAGCCCATTCAGACTGGCCACTGGGTCCTCTGGGCAGGAATGAATAACAAGGGTTTGTTGAAGTTGAGACTTGGCCCATAGAAAATAATAAAATTTAATTTCATAATGCCAGCTGTATTTTGTTAGGTCCAGTGAGAGTTAAATTGAATATTCCATGTTGTGACAATTTGTGTTTATCTTAAACATTCAAAATTGGCATAGAACTGATTTTTTTTAAAGACGTGGTATCTGAAAAACACCAACTTACTTCTTCTGGGATACTCCTGCTGGGATAACCTTCTGGGATTCTGGCCTTGTTATTTTCCTTCAGTCAAGTTTATTTTCAAACAGTATCTATCTCCCCCTGCCGCCCCCCTCTAACTTTAGCTCAGAACGGAAGAAACAGCTGCACGGAGATGCACCTGAAGTCATACCTCTCCAGTTATCATAAAATTGACCTGCTGAATGGTTAGGCCTAACCCCAGTAGGTAAGTGAAGCTGCAGAAAGAGGTGAGATAACAACACTTGCTTGGAGGCCCTAACTTTTACACCACAATAAAGTGAATAATGGAACCTTCTTTTGTATGATTCCTTAGCAGGCAAGCAAACGTTTGGTGGATCTTGAATCTCCAGATCAGATGCTTTGCTGTCATAAATGCTCTTCCGACTGGCATTCTCCAGAAGTGGTGGGAACTAGCAATATCCAATATTTCCAGGCCATGCTTCAACAAGAACAGAGCCTTCAGGAATGGGGGGGGGGAATAACAATAAAGTAAATTAACAAACAAACAAACAAGTGTCCAGTATTGTTATGTAGTGTGTCCCCTTATTATTCATCCACACAATAAAAGACCTGACATTTTCGGGTACAGTATAGGTCTTTGTAAGGTGGATGGGAGGGGAGCGATGCTGATTATGCACGCAGATACCACAGTCATTTCTCAGTTTGTTCTTCAGAGGATCCTATTCCCTCCACTGAGTCCATGGCAAACTGTTCCAGAGAAATTGGCGTTCCTTAGGTCAGGGGTGTCCAACCCGCAGCTCACGGGCCGCATGCGGCCCTGAACAGCTAGTAATGCAGCCCACCCAGTTGGATGGAGCATGCGGTGGGGAACGAGGGGGAGAGGCAGGGACGCAAGGCAGGAAGGGACGCCTCCGCAGCTGAGGCACTCCTCCGCGGCCGACCCCCCCCCGCACGGGGGGAACGAGGGGGACGCAAGGCAGGAAGGGACGCCTCCGTGGGGGCGGAACGAGGGACGCAAGGCAGGAAGGGACGCCTCTGTGGCCGAAGGGACACCTCCGCGGCCAACCACCCCCCCACGTGGGGGGAACACACACGCACCCCGCACCCACTTTCCTTGGCCTCCCTGCGACCAAATGCACCCCGCACCTGCTTTCTCTGGCCTCCCCGAGTGTGTGCATGCACACATATACACACACATGGACCACGCACCACGCACCCACTTTCCTCGGCCTCATAGCAATTGCCGCTGGGGCGAGCGTGCCATCAGGTGTTTGCAGCAATGGGCAAGAAGCACAAGGTGGGCTGCTTTCTTTTCCTGGCGGGGCTGGCGAGGCTTAGCCTATAAATCTCTGCACCGAGAAGCCAGGGCGGGGGGCTGCCTACCCAGCCCTCTCCTCCCAAAGGAGGGGTTTGTGAGATGTGGCGCTGGAGGTCTCCTTCGGGGAGAAAGTGTGAAAGTGTGCATATCAAAAGTAGGAAAATGGGGAACTAAGCAACATCGCACTTGACAAATTTAGCTCCTCTATGTCCCTGACATCTCGTTTGGTGCTAGAAAACAGCTTTTGCTGGATCTTTAGCAGTCCAAATCAAGAAGTTTCAAAGGGACCCAATGTTGTCAATACTATGGGTCTGATGTTGAAGAAGGACAATTACACAATAAACATTTATCTGAGAGCAGCTGAAGTTTTTTGAGATGTACCATGGCAGCAGTGAAATATAAATTTACTCCAACACTTTTTTGCTCAGATGATGGTGTTTTAGCTATAACTCGTTTGGATTACTGCAATGTGCTGTACATGGGGCTGCCCTTAAGGACCACCCACAAGTTACAGCTGGTCCAGAATGCAGTTGTGCATGTAGTGTAGTGTAGGCGCCCCTAAGTTCCCCCATTTTGCACTCTTATTTGATTATTAAACTTTGCTTTGTTTATTTGCCTACCTAACAATTTACAAAAGGCTTTTAATTAATTAATAATTTAATTAATTAATTAAAATTTTAAATTAAATTAAATTAAATTAATAATTTAATTAATTAATTAATTAATGAAGTTTTATTACTTATATACATTAACTATATTATATATTTTATGTGTGGCCCAAGACAATTCCTCTTCACTCAATGTGGCCCAGGGAAGCCAAAAGGCTGGACACCCCTGCCTTAGGTGCAATAAAGGGACTTTCTGGACATTGGTTGGGAAGACAGTTGGCAGATCCTTAAAAGTACACTCCTCCAAAGAACTAGGTAATGTAGATTAATATCTACTATAGTATGAGGTAGCAAGGAAGATCTCTTTCTGTCAAAATCTCTTTGGACAAATCCCCATTGGAGGAAAAAAGGGAATAAGGGCAGGGACGAACCTCTGAAGCCAGGGAGGCTTTCTCCAGAAGCCATAGGAGCAACCAGGGGCTTAGGCGCAGAATCAATTCTTTCCATTCCTTCAGTACCTGCACTCCAGCATCTGTTCCTGAAGATACCTCCTAATCTCCAGCCTGTGAGAACAATATCACCACTGAATGGTGAATGAATAACTTGGGAGTCAGGAATTTCTCATGAGCAGTCCTTGTGCCTTCCATAGCTGACAAATACTGGCTGAGTTTGGAAGGAACCTTCTGTTGCCTCTGCATATCAGCCTTGGGCAGAAGGCAGGCAGATGCTGAAATAATAATCAGAGAAAGTCTTTCCTTGTCTTTTGTGTCCAGATTCTGATCACCGTGCTTTGTGCCTGCTTAACATGCTCTGTGTGTGCTCCTCTGATTGTAACAGTAACAGTATACTTTATTGATTAGTCAATTGACCATATCAAAGCATAGGCATCAGCCACAGTAAGATACAATAAAACAAAACAAACTGAGATACAATAAAATGAGATAAAATAGGCTACGGTGAGATAAAATAGATAAAATATAATAAGGTAAGATAAAGTAAGGATAAAAGTAAGGTAAAATAGAGTACAGAGATGTATCGTAAGATGAATATTAAATTCGAAAACAATATGTGTTTAAGTGAATTCATCACCTTTGCATTCAACCCCAATGTGTTCTATAAAACATTTCTCTGTTGGACAGCCCTGACTATACATTTAAGAGTTCTAGTGACTACATATATATTTGTGCCCTGAAGGAAGTAAGATAATCTTTTGTTAGAGTCCCAGTATGTGGTTCTGTCAAGTAGTGTCTGCAAGTACTGAGCCCTTGCTGAGGCATACTGTATAATTGATAGTCAAACAGGACATGTGCAATGTCTTCTATTTCTGATGCTCCACAAACACATGTTCTCTCAGGACATGGCACTCCTCTGATTGTATCACACTGCCTCTGGACTGGACTATGGCCTTGCTGGATTTTTCTGCCTGTTTTTGTATATAACTTTTATTAAGAATTAAACTCAAAGAAAAGAGAATAGAAAGAAGGAATAAAAAGTGCAAGGAAAAAGAAAAAAGAAGAAAAAGAAAACTAAGAATATAATAAAGAGAAAAGAAATATATCAAGAAGTGACTTCCAACCTTAATTACAAGTATAAACAAATTTAGCAACTCTTCACCCTCTCTAAAGTTACAAACATTTATCTCTTCATCCCATATCAATCTCTTATCTATAAACAAATCCATGAAACATAATTTTTTCAGTCCTGGTGTCAGCAGAAAGTCCATAAAGAGTAGCCAGAAGTAAAAACATATCTTGTTTTAACCCTGATCAAATAAACCAACTTTATATTCCTTCATTTTACTTCTAACAGTCTTCATCTTTAGTTCATTCAAATATTGTTGCAGGATTTGATTTCTCTTCATTTCTTCTTTGTCCCATCGTACAGAGTTCTGCAAGGCTTTAACAAACCTCTTTTGTAAATCCAATAGGAAAAAATTATCCAGGTCACTCTCTTGGTTTGTCATTTGTAATTCCCTTTTAAATTTAAAAACCCCAGCCAGTTTATTTTGTAGATCCAGTTAAACATCCTTTTCAAAGTCATTATCTTGGCCTGTCAGCTACTTGTAAATCCACATTTGATACCATCTCTAACTTGTCAGATAAAATATCTGTCATTTCTTCAATAACAACTTTTGGACATAGTCTATCCATAGAAGCAGACATCATTACTGACATTGTTTATATTGTGGCTACTATATTCTGGTTCCATTCTTCAAAAGTCTCCTTCAGTATTTTTATTGTTATAATATTTTGCATTATTTTATAGGCTTGTAATATTTCCCCCTATCTAAAATCTTTAGTCCCCTCTAATGTTCAGTTTTTGAAATCATGAAATTGCTTTTCTTTGTTATGTCTTGTAAAAAACAAAACAGAATCTATTTCCCATGAGAATCTGTTTGTTCTTTATAATTAATCCCAAAATCTTATTGTAAAAGTTTCAATGTTCCAATTTTATCTGGGCCCTTAGTCTGTTTATAACTTTCTAAGATCAAAATCTTATTTAGCTTTTTGTTGTTTATTTCAGATTCTTTAAAATCTTAAGCTTATGATTAATTTTTGTTTTGTTCAGGACTGAAGGCAGACTCACCCAGCATTTTCCAACTTGTCATTCCAAAGGTCTCTAATAGCTTAGAAGTACTGTAATTAATGAGCAATTTCCAAAAGTGATTAAAAAGTGAGGTTTGCAAACTTAGTGTCCTTTAAAAGTCTCCGCCGTGGTTGTGAGCAAGATGGCTAATCTCATTGCCTCCCAGCACTCAACCCCATGGAAAACCGCTGTCCTGTGGTCTCCTTGTGAGAAGCAACTGTCCAGAGCACCTGTGGTCAATCTCCTGTGCTCTCCTTATCCAGAGAGGTTCCAAGGAACCGGTCTACCCACTGGTTCCTTGGTCTTTTCCGTGGTCGTTGGCTCTGCTTTCTCAGAGCTGTCTTCAGTTTGCCATATCTCCCCGGAAGTCCCTCTGACTTTTTCTGCTGTGGGTGCCCATGTGTTTGTTGCAATGCTGCTTTCTCCAAAAGCAGATCCATCACTTTAAAAAGGCTTACACTTTTTGGGGGGTGAAATCACAGATTAACAGTGCAATATTATGTCAATCTAGTAAAAGTGAAGTCCAATAAGTCCAACAAGACTGACTTTTGCTGATAAATGTGCTGAAGAATCAATTAAACAGTCTGAAGAAACAAATATGTGTGATAATTTCTTCCCAGTTTACTGTACCTATTTCAATTAAATCACAATTTCTCTTTAGCCATGTTTAAATACACACACACACACACACACACACACAGACACACACACACACACACACACACACACACACACACACACAGAGGCTCTTTCCTTATAAATTGCCAGATGTGCTATTGTGGAGTCCTTGGTGCTCTCTGAGCTTGGTTGTTTGCTTGCAGATGTTTCATTACCTGACTAGGTAACATCATCAGTGCTAGTGAGTGTGGAGTTTGCTCCCTTCTCTTCTATTGGAAATGTGCTATTACTTGCACATACTTTAAGAAGGAGACTCTTTGGAATACTCTAGGACTGGGATGTGATTTAAACATTTCTCTTTTTAAACTGGACAGCAGGGTCTGTCAGCTGCTTGTGCCTGGGAACCGGCTGGATCCCTGAAACACACGCATACTGCAGTTTCAGAATTCTTGAAAGACATTTATTTATTTATTTATTTATTTATTTATAAATTAAATTTATCACCGCCCATCTCTACAGCAGTAGACTCTGGGCGGTTTAGAACAAGACATGAACATTCTTGGGTGATATCTCATGAGATTTTGGGAAGTTATTTGGAGGGGGGGATCTGATCCACCATACATGATGATAACAAGAGCTTGAAAGGGTTGCCAAGAGTTTCTTTTACTTCTTGAACTACATTTCATTGTCATTAAATTAGTATAGCTACTTTTAGGAAATCATTACACAAACTAGGCAATATCATTGCTTTCCCACTGAAAGGAAAATGACCTTGCAAGAAACACCCTTGAATTTTTTCATGCTCTGGAACTCCATTCAAGGGAGGGAAAATCGACATTTCTAGAACCTCAATGGAATTATGGGGAAGGAGGGGGCTTCATTCTACTGCAATGCCTCATTATAACTTAATTCAGTTAGCTTCAAACCATATATCATTCAATGAAAAGTTAGTGCAATTACACAGATTACTTAAGGGAAGCCATTTACACAGGAATTTCCATCTTCCCTGGAGTTCCATTTCCTTTATTTTAAATGAAACCGAGGATGAATGCCAAGATGGTTATAAGAAAACTAACCTTTTTCTGATGCAAGATCAGAGTCAGTTTCCTTCCCTACCCATCAAGCATCAGAAAGTGTTACAAGAGAAGCAGTTTTCCCTTAATAAGATTTCCAAATGATTCACATGCCCTATTTTGGAGAAGGGTTAAACCAGAGGCAGCAGAGAATTGCTTTGAACATCTGAATGGGGGCAGCCCTTGGCTCACTTACACAGAAAAGAGTTTCATTGAACCCAGTGAGCCATTTGGAGGATTGTCTGGCCAATTATAGAGAAATGTCCTCACTGCTGAAAGGGCTTTCAAAGGGCTGCCTTAGATGACACTGGAAAATGTTCTTAGTGTGCTTTTTGGCAAGAAAGCTGTATGTTATGCACTTGAGAGGACACCCCAGTCAGGGCCCAGAGTCCATTGGCATTGGGTGGCTAATAAATTCAAACAAACAAACAAACAAACAAACAAACAAATAAATAAAGGTCTACCTTCTTGTGGGCAAAACGGCACCTGCAGAGAAAGTTCTGTCAGATTTCTTATACTATATGATATTGGTAAATTGGATTTCTTTTCAATGCAAAAGTGTTTTGGCAAATTGCATCTTTTACAAAGCAAAGCAAAGCATTCTCATGGTGACGTGAATGCCAGGTGGCTGGACAACAGAGAAGCCTTGGCGTTGTTTACGTCCTCATGAGATAAGGAGCGAGAAGGTACCATATTATGGCTAGCAATGGAAATCTTCCCATGAGAAGATATCCTCCTGATGTCCTTCCGTGGGAAGACTTGCCAAGGCCCCCCTGAGCAAGGAGGAGGGGGAAACTCATGCTATGTGCTCTAGGCCTAATGCTTTGAGGCCTAGTGTGTGTGTAACAGCTAACATCCAGCCAATCAGAAAGCTAGAAGATCTAAATATACAACCATGCAAAATGGTGTTCTATGTCTTCTTGATTTCTAGTGTCTCTTAGCTATGTAGTTCTTCACGTGTTCACTTCCCGTGGACTGGGCAGAGTGAGCTATGCCTGGCTTTGGGTATAGGCCATGGCAGGAACTCTGGCCCTGGGATCAATACACGGAACTCTGCTTATAAGTTTGTTTTGTTTTCCTTTTACAATGATGTATCCTGTATATTCATCTTTTTCATTATTGCGATAATGTGATTGTATCTGCATTATTGCCTTATGCCTATCAGTAAACACTGTTGGCCCTAACAAGCTGCATTCTTGTCTGTTTATTCTCAAGCCTCGGGTTTTTCCCCTTTAAGCCAGCATATACCCCATCAAGTTCAGCATGGGAATCTCTCCTTCTTGACTAGCCATGGCTACTTGCAGCCTGCCAATCCCTATTTCAGCAGGAGTTGAATGTGTGCTTCCCAGTCCCAAATACCCATCCAGAAATACTTCTCCAAAGCAGCCTCCCGCAATTTGAGGACCCTGAAAATGAGAGGGCTTCAACTTGCAGAATGCCCAGCCAATCTCTGGGAAGCTCCCAGGTTTGGAAAAAATAGCAATGTCCATGACGTTTTCTTGGTAACAAAATAGAATGTTTTCCTATTGCCTTCTTCCAGGATGAGGGTTTTTTTGGGGGTGGGGACTTCTCAGTCCCTAGCCTACAGCCCTGGGATTTCCTGATGGTTTCTCATCCAAGTACTAACTGAAGCCCATTTAGCAGTCTGTTAGAACTACTGAAATGGAGCAGAGCAGCTAAACTTGTGTACAGAAAAAGAATATTGTTTAAAAACAGAGCCCATGAGCATATTAGAGAGATCCAGGTTAGTCTTACACCTTTAGCCCACCCAAGCATAAAGAAATGCACGCTTAGACATGGCAGGTATGAAAAGTAAGTACAAAAGAGTCCTTATATTTATTCATTGCAGGTACAGCATTTTCGGTAAATAAATGATGTTCCATTTCTTCTTTCTGTTCCCTAAACTTAGTTAACTCTTGCCCCTCATTGCTGGAAAGAGATGTGTGTAGAAAGGGGGAAAAATCTCCTAGGCCCATCTTGGCCTAGGATGGAGCAGCACACAGCCGTGTGCTTTCCTCCTGGTCCAAGAAGGAGAGAGAAGGAGAGGAAGAGGAAGTGGGAGTGGCCAGAAACAGCTTCCTCAAAAGCATGGAGAGCTTGCATCCTAGAGCAGCCATCCATATGCTGATGAGGCATGCTGGATTTGCCAGAATCTCCAACACTAACTAGGTCCAAACCCACTTAGCTTTTATGAAACCAACCAAGGTCAGGTAGGTGCTGCCACCTGTTGTGATCACTTTGGGAAAGGCTGTTCTAAAACATATCAATGCTCCTCCATAAACCCATAAGCCCATATACCCATTAACACATACTGTCATGGCCTGATCTCAAGAGCCATCCTCAAATGAGGAAGAGAAGCAGGAGGAGGCATCCCAAGAAGCAGATCCTGTATGGCCAGGATATGCTAGGCAAACAGTTGGACTAATAATGCTGTTTTCCACTCTTTCAATCCATGTCTCTGGACTTTCAAATTTAATATGAATTATTATGAATCCACAAGTATCATCAAGTCCTAGCGATCCTGGATTTGTTCACTATTTATTCTTGAGACATCCCTGCAAAATACATGGTCTGCTATAGCACTTGTCAGAGGATCACAGTTCACAGCCCACTACTCTGTTCAAATTACTGATGCACATTGTTCAAACTATTTGGAGTGTGTTTAAATCTGTTGTCCATGCACCACTCTCAATTTGATGGATAAATGGAGCAAACAAATGCTAGGTCAGAGCAATACTTGAGCTGCCTCTTTCCACCACTGAATTATGTGCCAGCAGCAGATCAGAACTGGGAAGTACCAGGTGTCTTGAAGGAACAACTTGGACAGGGAAAAAAGGCCTACATGTCCTTTGCTGACTGTAAATGATAGGAGGTACTCCTGTGGAACAAGGATTAGAAAGTCTTGCTGTCCAACAAAGATTATTTCTGCATTCCTGAAATGTCTTAATTTCCAGGAAATTAAGTGCCAGGTTCCTCGGCCCATTAACCTATAGATCAAGTCAACCCTAAGGCCTACATGTTACTGTTTCCCTCCTCATTGTGCTTCCACCCAACATTCCTTTGATCTTTGTTAAATCTTGGGATTTTCACTGATGCCAATGAAAGTTATAATATTTGTCCAACTGGGTAGGGTATACACTGGGAGATTGTTCTTGAGAATATGTATACTACATACCAATCTAGTCTTGTCTGTGTATTGTCGAAGGCTTTCACGGACGGAGTTCGATGGCTGTTGTGGGTCTTCCGGGCTGTGTGGCCGTGTTCTGGAAGTTCCAACTTCCAGAACACAGCCACACAGCCCGGAAGACCCACAACAGCCATCTAGTCTTGTCTATTTCTCTGTTAAAACCAGTTGCCAAGACTCTTTTTCTGGAAATCTGACTCAGTTTGTCTTTCAATTCTTCCCTCATGGCTCCTTTGAAGACTGTTTGCCCTAAGTCTTATTTCTGTATGTATAAAACTTGGATTGAATTTATGAGTTTGAGTTATTGCTGCCTTAAACCAGATAAGCACAGCCATTTGTGAGGCTCAGACAGTGTGTTTCAAGTGACCCTGCTGAGTCTAGGCTGCTTTATGAGATGCCTCTTCCTGGTTCTTGTCTGAGGAGATCAGGCCGTGACACATATACAGAACAGGTAAAGAAACCGATCGTAATATGAAATACATTCTATGAGTCAGATAAATGAGAAAGCCCAGAATGTTATTTGGGATATGGGATGTCCCCATGTCTTCAACTGGTCACAAAATGCTTTAATTTGTCTTTCAAATTAAGGCTATGCTTCTGTGTCTGTATCGGAGGACTGGGAGTTAATTTATAGTTATTTATTTCCATTTAATTGTTTTAGGGGTCTGTGGAACTTTTGGCACACTGGAGCAGGAAGATACACCATGGAGAGCTGCATTTTAAGTGGCTTTCTATAACTTGAATATTTTAGATAGCGTGTTTTCATTTTCCACTCATAAGAGTAGGCTGGTAACAATTATTTGTTTATATTAGGGATGTGAGACACAGTCTACTCATTTACTTAAAAGAGAATACCAAACCTTATAACTGTGCAAATGCGGTATCCTATGCCGCATTATAGTCGTCGCCGTACAGTAGTTAAGAAGGAATCCCACTGCTATCTTTCAGACTGCTAATAATAAATCACTTTGCCTGCGATCTTCGGAAGTGCTACCCAGCAGAGGGCAGCAAAAACCTACCTTTGAATGAATATTAAGGCAACTGCTAAACTGTGTAAAGTCACAGGGTAGGTGCTTTCCCTTGCTTCCCTATGATTTCACAAATTCCTATTTAAAGAAACAATACATTGCTAATTATATGAAGAAACTAGGAGCAAGAGAGCTTCAGTATTATCCCCAGAATCTGTGTACCTTGGACACAGAATGATGATTGGGCAGGTTAGTACCTGGGCGGGGGGCCACTGGAAAATCTCAGGGTTGTTAACTAGACTAGGAAGATGGGAAAAAAAACCCCATCCTGGAAGATGGCAAAGACAAACTACTGTATTTTTGCTAAGAAATTCTACTGCCAGGAGCTGAGATTGATTTAGAGTAGCTAAATACCTTTTCTTTATTTAAAGAGGTCCAGTTGGAGATAGGGGGCCATGTGTCCTACTTCCCAAAGGACTGTTTTCTGTTTGAAGGGCTGCCCAGATTAGTTGGAGAGAAATGACACCAAGAAGGAGGATGGGGGGGTGGTGGTGTCTGGAAGTTGCCCATCCGTGAGCACCCGGCAATAAGACACACAACTCTCCTATTCAAGGTCTTCCCCACGTCACGCTTCCCAAATTGGCATCCCTACATATGAATTAGCAGACACTGAAATTATGCAAACCTCTCAAAACGGAGAGCATGGCGTTCTGCGGTCCTAGGAAAGTGGGAAATGATATTCCATCTGGAAAGTACAAATGCTTCCATCAGCAGGAGAGAGATGCTGTAAGAGGCCTTTCCAAGGAGAATGTTCCAGTGGTTGCACTGGCCTTTTGATCCTTTCATACAAGGAGATTTTCCCGGTGCAATATCCATTAACTGATTCTCTCTTCACTTCAGGCACAAACCATTTTGTAACATTTTAAAAAGAAAAGAAGAGGAGGAGGATCTTGTTAATATCCTGCCAGGAGTATTAGAATACCAGCAGTGCTTTCTTCAGGTAGACCCCAAGGATTTCTCTCTTGCACCTTCACCTTTTTAAATAAATATGCCCCAGGGCCCTTCTCTAAGGGTTCACTCTTTTCCAAGCTTAGCAAAGTGCAGCTTAATTGCTTTTAATTGCTTATGTTGAGCCAGCCCAAAATACTGTTTCCTAGCTATAGGGCAATCAAGTTATTTTGGAGTATCTGCCTCCCACTTGTTTCTTGGTATAATTGTTAGGACATTTCCAGCCGCAGCTTCAGACTTCCCACCACATCCTCAGGGAGGGACCAATCCAATTCCTGTAAATCCCACAAGAACTAAACTGGTGCTCAGCAGGACCAGTACCCAGGCAAGGATAGCAAACATCCCAGGCAACCTTCATTCATGAATGAGAGACCTCTGTACACACAGCACTTCTGCACATGGCCTAAACGGGATTGGTGGAGTGAGATGGCCAATCCCAGATGCTGCTTTCCAGGTTGTATTTTTGAAACCCAGATAAATATGTGTTCAGATAAACATGTACAGTAACTGCTGGTAATGGTGGGGGTACCTGAAACAAACCATGTGAGAAGGGCAAGAGGAGGATGGGAAACCATCAACTTTTGATTCATGTATCAGTCTAGGCGTAAAGGAAGAGGAAACATGCCTCACCCTGCAGCAACATGCACATATGCACAGACTCACTTTTGCAGGTATGTTTCAAGGTAGCCAGAAAAGAAAATAATAGACTTTAGAGATGGAGGGTACCACAAAGATTATCTCCAACCTTCTGCAATATGCAGGAAAGCCAATTATATTATTCACCCTCTTCTTAAGAACCTCGAGATGGAGGACCCACAACTTCCATAGTAGACTGTTCGCTGTTGTACAGATCTTACCACCAGGAATGTTGATGTTGGGGAAGACCCTGCACTGGATTTTCACATGAAAGATTTTATTAGCTGGGATCTCAGATTTTGGTTAACTTCATGGGCTGAGCATATGCTGAAACTCCTTGTTCCTTCATTTTTAGCATATGCCTGCCCACACTAACTTTTAGAATGAAGCTCCAGTTGTCAATGTCAAGATTCTATGGAAACACAAAAGAGATCCTGCAGACTGGAAATCTAGAACCAGCCCAATTCATTGGCGATCACTCATTTTGCTGAACAAGCTGGTGGTGGAGGTGTCCTCTTGTAGTCCACCTGCTACCAGCTGAATCAACACTGGCAATGGGAGAGCATCTTCAACCACCCTTGAGGCCAGGGCTGGCCCCTTCAAGGGGAAGAGCCCTTGAAAAGCATTTGGAAGCTTCAGCTAGTCCAGAATGCAGTGGCACATGCAGTATTGGGCGCACCATGGTATGCCCACATAACACCACTGCTACATGAGCTGCACTGTCTCCCAGTAGGCTTCTGGGTACAATTGAAGGTACTGGTTGTCACCTTTAAATCCCTGTATGGCATGAGGCCAGGTTATTTGTGGGACTGCCTCTCCGTGATGGTTTCTGCCAGTTCCACTAGATTGGGCAGAGTGGACCTGCTCCTGGCCCCCTCAGTGAAGCAGTCTTACCTGGTGGGTCCTAGGAAGTGTACCTTCTCTGTTGTAGCACCTGCCCCATGCAACAACCTTCAGATGGCCCTGACCCTACTGGCCTTTTGGAAGACCTGGCTCTTCCCCCAGGCATTGGGGGCAGGTTGTTAGCTTCTGGAGCTCTGGATATATGGAGTGGGTGTCTTTTGAGGCTTTTAACGAGGGGGCCTTGACTTGGGGTATTTTTGCGTGTTTTACGATTGTTGATCTTTTCTATATTTTGTTCACTGCCCAGAGTTTCACTGGATAGATGGACAGCCTTATAAATTTGAGAAATAAATAAATAAATTTTAAAAAATGACGGGTCAGCTCAGACAGTAACTGGTAGGCAACAAGGGCAGCCTTCGTCAATGTTCTGGATGTTCCCCTCTATTGAAGAGAAAAGCTGGGCACGGTAACCAAGCTATCCTGGACGCCCTAAAATCATCTGCTGTATGATGGAAGATGCCATCTGATCATCTGTGTTTAAGATTCGCCTACAAGACATGTGAGCATCTGCATGGACTGGAGAAGGAGCACCATTTTATGTGTTATCTCCGGCAGCAAAAAATTTGGATCAAGCCGATTGTGAGGCAACAGATTAGGTGGCCATTGTGTTACATATTTAATTCTTCACCTTCAACAGAGGGGAGCAGCTGAGGAATCCAAAAAGCTGTCCCCACCATCTGTTGCCCAAGGCAGTTGCTTCTCTCGATCGAATGAGAGGCTGTCCCTGCAGACAATTGCCTACCCTGCACAGCCTGGTAGCAGATTCTGGGCTGCTCTATACATGCAAAGTCTCATTGCTTATCTGCTGGAAAGTCTCACTCCCCCTCTCCCCCCCTCCACTTTAACCCAGGAGGCGATGAATTTGGGACCGCAAAGAATATGCCATTTGAAACCACTGGAAGGCAGTCCCGTGATGACATGCTAAGTAATTAATGGCATTACTTTTAATAGATCCTCCAGAAAGTGCTAAGTCAGTGACATCTGCAGCAGTGTGGGAATGATACCTTCCAGGAGAATATTTTTAACCCGGTGATGCCTCAAAAGGAAGCCTGAGGGCAGGCTGAAAATGGCCACAGAAAGAAAAAGCAGCTTACCTAGTCCCTGAATTCTTCTCCTTTAGTCAGCTGAACCTGAAACCCCCCTTGACTGTTGGGCATCTTAGTCAAGAATTATGTAGCATTTATTTTCTTCTACAGGGCTAAGAGAAAGTAAGCGAATGGCATGCCTAATAATCTGCTCCAGCAAGGGAGCGTTGTCGGCAGATGTAACCTTCCTTGTGCATTGCTGATGCAGATTAATTACCTGTGACCAAGAGCTGTATCAAAATCCTGGTCTCTTGTGGATGAGAAAATTAAACTAAAGCTAGCTTGCCAGGAATAAGGAGGAACAGAATAACTACAGTGTCTTGCTAGAGGTGCAGAGTTGACTCAGTAAAGCAGCTGCCTCTTTTTTTTTTCCGGTTTTCACAGAAGTCTAGAAATTCAGGCTGCTTTAATGAATAGTCAAGTAGTGTTGTGCTCCTGTGAGGTCCAAAGCATTTCTTCTGAATGATTTTCGAAGCAAGTGCAGTTCTAATCCTTATCCGGGCCAGTTAAAGACCTACTGGCCCCATCTGGAATTTTGCAGCATTGATCTGGTAGTTATGTGGATGTTCAGCTTTATTTCTTTTTTGTGGCTTAGTGCATTGGGCAGACCAAGCTGATTTGGTTAGTTAGTACACTGAAAATGAATAAATTCAATAATTGTGTTATACATATGCAGCCACATGCTGTCAATGTAATTCCCAGGATTAAGGCAAAGGATTGCTCAAAGAGCAATATTATCAGGCAGATATTTTCCTTTAAGTCAGAAATGTATAATCTGTTTGTTTGCTTGTTTCACTCTGCTTTTTTCCTTTAATACCAAGGAAATAAAGAGATCAAACACAAGAACATATTTTCATCATTTCATTGCTGCAGTAGGAAAAAAAAACATTCCCTATTTAAAGTTATAGAGACCTGTTAATTGATGTTTACTGCTCCTGCCAAGCTGCTGTGATTGCTGTTAAAAAAATATGGGCTTTGTAAATGAAAATAGAGCAAACCTAAATATACATATGGACCCTGGAGTAAGGTCTTTGTTCAGAGTTGCAGCAATGGTGGAGGGACAGCATCCTGCACCAAACAAGACACCAGGGAGGCAGGATGGATTGTATGACATTTTCAGCTCTGTCTCTTCAAAGGAGAGAAGGAGCCAAAAAGTTCAGAAACTACTATTGCTGTCCTTCAGCATCTGTTGCCTTAGGTGATTGGCTTGCTTTTCATTATTACTTCTCTTGATAATTTTAGATTAACAATACTGGCACTTTTGGATATACTTTTTTGTATCAAATTATATCTATCATCTATCTATCTATCTGGAGGCGTGGTGGCTCAGTGGGTAAGACGCCAGGCTTGTCGATCAGAAGATCACAAGTTCGGAGGTTCGAATCCCTAGCCCTGCGTGTGGAGTGAGCTCCCGCACTAGCTCCAGCTCTTGCCAACCTAGCAATTCGAAAGCATGCAAATGCAAGTAGATAAATAGGTACCACTTCGGTGGGATGGTAACAGCGTTCCACGCGCGTCATGCGGCCATGTGACCATGGAAGCGTCTTTGGATAACGCTGGCTCTTTGGCTAACAAACTATCTATCATCTATCTATCTATCTATCTATCTATCTATCTATCTATCTATCTATCTATCTATCTATCTATCATCTATCTATCCATCATCTATCTATCTATCAATCATATCTATCTATCTATCTATCTATCTATCTATCTATCTATCTATCTATCTCTCTCTCTATCTCTATCTCTATCTCTATCTCTATCTCTATCTCTATCTCTATCTCTATCTCTATCTCTATCTCTATCTCTATCTCTATCTCTATCTCTATCTCTATCTCTATCCATCCACCCATTCTTGTTATTCAATAGCAGCACAGCTCAGGAAGCATTTTGTTGCTTTTTCTGAAATGATCAGTATGGAATTCATGAGTCAAAAGCCGGACAAACTGAATAGCTAAGCATTCAGTTCAATAGAGAGGATCTCATTGGGTGTCTGGCTAGTTATCTCCTGAGATGAATAGATCACGGCAAAAAGCAATGGCCCTGCAAATGAGTCCAACTACATGACAGAAGGGAGGGGGAATAAAGGCTTAAGAATAATTACCTGACCCCACCCACATTTATAGATGTCTCATGCAGTCATTAAAAGGACTTGTGTAGGGGCCAGATATGGAGTTCCAGATTCCTGTTGTAGCAGGGAATGCATGAGAGCTGCATTTCCTGCTACTGAACGCAATGATACAAGTCTTTGCTCAGAAGCCTCAGATGTGACAGAAGAGGTGACATTGGTAGGCATGGTCTTACCTTTGTATTAGAACACAGATCAACCGGCTGATGAATCATTCCTGTTACAGCAGCTCACATTTTCACATTTTTATATGAATATGTGCTATGTTGTTTCTAGTTGTGTGGGATATCTTGAACTGTTCTGTGAAAAAAGTGCAAAGGGTTTATTTGGTCTACCAATACATAAATAAATAAATCTCAAACAGAATGGAAGCTTCTCTTCTCTACAGTGTCCAGAGAAGGAGAACTATCTCACTTTGTTGAGGCAAAATCAGCAAAGCTTCTGATCAACAAAAGCACAATAAAAGTTGTGGGAGATAAATTGAGATAAATTGACATATTAGTTACGTCAACAGTTGCCCAACAATAAAGATTCTTGTCTATCTGTCTTGTGTCTTGTGTCTCAGAGTCTTAACCTGAGTATGAGCCTAGACTTCTCAAGCCCCTAGGACATAGCTTTCCAAACTGTGTGTCGCGACACAATACTGTGTCGCCTGCGGGGCCCAGGTGTGTTGCGTCAAAACCTGGAAGCGCTGATGGTGTGCCGCTGCGCGCACGGTGGCAGTGTGCCATCAGCACTTCTGGGTTTTGACATGACACACTAGGACACCAGTACCATCGCTGCGGCATGCGAAAATCCAAAAGCCCCGCGGCAGTGGTGCGCAAAAACCCAGAAGCGCCGCCGCCGTGCGCGAAAACCCAAAAGCGCCGTGGCGGCGCTTCCAGGTTTTCTCGTGCACCGCCATTGGTGTATCGCCGCAGGAAAAGTTTGGAAAGCCCTGCCCTAGGACATTCTGCCAAGACCTTGCCAGTGAGCATGATAGCACTTTGTACCAAATCTGAGATTTTTTTCAATTACTTCATAATTTTAGAAAGGTAAATAGTGTTTGATGGGTAGAAATTGAGTTGGATCAGGTTCTTTGTTAGTTGAAATAATCCCATTTCCTCCTTACAGTAAGGAATTAATCACTGCTATCCTAAATCCATATTTAAAACTCTATTTAAAAATTTGGAAAAGGTGGAAACAGTTTTTGGCTCCCTACCTTTCTTCTATTTTTGTATTATTATATTTAGAAGCATGAGGATAAATTTGTTCAGTACAAGGAATGGGTAGCTAGAGGATTTTATGGACTTATGGAAACTCTTTTATTGCTTAATATGTTTTGTAAAAAGATTGATCACAAGTTTCAAATGAATCAAGTTCAATCATTTCAATCTTATCAATTACCACCATTTACAACAAAAGAATACAGCTACTTTGTTTAATAGTAAAGGAAACTCATCCATACCGTATACAGGTTGTCCTCGACTTACGACCACAATTGGGACCAGAACTTCCATCGCTAAGTGAGGCGGTTGCTACGTGAGTCACGCCTGATTTTTTTTTGCCGCGATTGTTAAGCGAATCCAGCTTCCCCCATTGACTTTGCTTGTCGGAAGCTGGCTGGGAAGGTTGCAAATGGCGATCACGTGACCCCGGGATGCTGCAATCGTCATAAATACATGCCGGTTGCCAAGCGCCTGAATTTTGATCACATGACCGCAGGGATGCTGTGATGGTTGTAAGTGCGAGGACCAGTCATAAGTCACTTTTTCCAGCACTGTCATAACTTCGAATGGTCACTAAACGAATGGTTGTAAGTCGAGGACTACCTGTATAACCCTTACATTAAACACGACAAATTCTTTTCAAACTCTCTAAAAATGCTAGGAGGATAATTTTAGATTTGAACTTGATGAATCTGATAAAATTCCTTTTAAAACTATTTCAGGAAAATATCAACAATTGACCATGAAAACAATCCATAGGTGGTACTACTTTCTGCTAAAATTACACTGAATTTTTAGATTGTGTTTGCAGGATTATAACCAAACTGATGCATGCTACCATCTTTAGTAAGAATTGCCAAATAGTTCTGTTGGATTAAAGTTTTTGTGGAAAAACAGCCAAGGATTTTTTGCAATGAATCCTACTGTTAATTTATTGCCCTTATTTTATAAGGTATATAGATTAATGTAGTAAAAGAAATGGATGGTTCCTTTCCAGTTTTACATAAGTCACTGTTAAGTCCTGTGCATACCTACTTGGAGCTACAGTAAGTCTTACTGAGTTCAATGAGATTAATTTACAGATAAATAGTTATAAATCCTACAACTATTTTGTTGTTGTTCAGTCGTTTAGTCGTGTCCGACTCTTCGTGACCTCATGGACCATAGCACGCCAGGCCTTCCTGTCCTCCACTGTCTCCCGGAGTTTACTCAAATTCATGTTCATTACATCGGTGATCTCCAGCAAAGGAGATCGTTACCTTGTCGTGGTGCTGGAGCTTGAGCACCTCAATGAAACCATGAGCTAAACCGTGAAGGGACACCCAAGATGGGAAGGTCGTGGCAGAGAGGTCAGACTAAATACGATCCCTGGGGAAGGTAATGGCAACCCACCCCAGTATTCTTGCCATGAAAACTAAATGGATCAGTACAACCAAAGATATGTCGGTATACCATCGGAAGATGGGACTCCCAGGTCGGAAGATGGTCAAAATGCTACTGGGGAGGAACAGAGGATACGTTCAACTAGCCCCAGATGTGATGACGCAGCTAGCTCAAAGCCAAAAGGACGGCTAGCGGCCGACGGTGCTGGTGGTGAACGACGAATCCGATGTTCTAAAGATCAACACACCATAGGAACCTGGAATGTAAGATCTATGAGCCAGGGCAAATTGGATGTGGTTATTGGTGAGATGTCAAGATTAAATATAGACATTTTAGGTGTCAGTGAACTGAAATGGACTGGAATGGGCCACTTCACATCAGATGACCACCAGATCTACTACTGTGGACAAGAGGACCACAGAAGAAATGGAGTAGCCTTCATAATTAATAATAAAGTGGCTAAAGCAGTGCTTGGATACCATCCAAAAAACGATAGAATGATCTCAATTCGAATTCAGGGTAAGCCATTTAACATCACAGTGATCCAAATATACGCCCCAACCACAGATGCTGAAGAAGCAGAAGTAGATCAGTTCTATGAGGATCTGCAGCACCTACTAGATAATACACCAAAAAGAGATGTTATTTTCATTACAGGAGACTGGAATGCTAAGGTGGGTAGTCAGACGACACCTGGAATTACAGGCAAGCATGGTCTGGGAGAACAAAATGAAGCAGGACATAGGTTGATAGAATTTTGCCAAGACAACTCACTGTGCATAACAAACACTCTCTTCCAACAACCTAAAAGACGACTTTATACATGGACTTCACCAGATGGTCGACACCGAAATCAGATTGACTACATCCTTTGCAGCCAAAGGTGGCGGACATCTATACAGTCGGTAAAAACAAGACCTGGAGCTGACTGTAGTTCAGATCACGAACTTCTTATTGCAAAATTTAGAATCAGACTAAAGAGAATAGGGAAGACCCACAGATCAGTTAGATATGAGCTCACTAATATTCCTAAGGAATATGCAGTGGAGGTGAAGAATAGATTTAAGGGACTAGATTTAGTAGATAGGGTCCCGGAAGAACTATGGACAGAAGTTCGCAACATTGTTCAGGAGGCGGCAACAAAAAACGTTCCAAAGAAAAAGAAAACCAAGAAGGCAAGATGGCTGTCTGCTGAAACACTGGAAGTAGCCCAAGAAAGAAGGAAAGCAAAAGGCAACAGTGATAGGGGGAGATATGCCCAATTAAATGCAAAATTCCAGAGGTTAGCCAGAAGAGATAAGGAATTATTTTTAAACAAGCAATGTGCGGAAGTGGAAGAAGACAATAGAATAGGAAGGACAAGAGACCTCTTCCAGAAAATTAGAAACATCGGAGGAAAATTCCAGGCAAAAATGGGTATGATCAAAAACAAAGATGGTAAGGACCTAACAGAAGCAGAAGAGATCAAGAAAAGGTGGCAAGAATATACGGAAGATCTGTATAGGAAGGATAATAATATTGGAGATAGCTTTGACGGTGTGGTCAGTGAGTTAGAGCCAGACATCCTGAAGAGTGAGGTTGAATGGGCCTTAAGAAGCATTGCTAATAACAAGGCAGCAGGAGACGATGGTATCCCAGCTGAACTGTTTAAAATCTTGCAAGATGATGCTGTCAAGGTGATGCATGCCATATGCCAGCAAATTTGGAAAACACAAGAATGGCCATCAGATTGGAAAAAATCAACTTATATCCCCATACCAAAAAAGGGAAGCACTAAAGAATGTTCAAACTATCGAACAGTGGCACTTATTTCACATGCCAGTAAGGTAATGCTCAAGATCTTGCAAGGTAGACTCCAGCAATTCATGGAGCGAGAATTGCCAGATGTACAAGCTGGGTTTAGAAAAGGCAGAGGAACTAGAGACCAAATTGCCAATATCCGCTGGATAATGGAGAAAGCCAGGGAATTTCAGAAAAACATCTATTTCTGTTTTATTGACTATTCTAAAGCCTTTGACTGTGTGGATCATAACAAATTGTGGCAAGTTCTTGGTGGTATGGGGATACCAAGTCATCTTGTCTGCCTCCTGAGGAATCTGTATAACGACCAAGTAGCAACGGTAAGAACAGAGCACGGAACAACGGACTGGTTTAAGATTGGGAAAGGAGTACGGCAGGGTTGTATACTCTCACCCTACCTATTCAACCTGTATGCAGAACACATCATGCGACATGCTGGGCTTGAGGAATCCAAGGCTGGAGTTAAAATCGCTGGAAGAAACATTAACAATCTCAGATATGCAGATGATACCACTTTGATGGCTGAAAGTGAGGAGGAGTTGAGGAGCCTTATGACGAAGGTGAAAGAAGAAAGTGCAAAAGCTGGGTTGCAGTTAAACCTCAAAAAAACCAAGATTATGGCAACGAGCTTGATTGATGACTGGCAAATAGAGGGAGAAAAAGTGGAGGCAGTGACAGACTTTGTATTTCTAGGCGCAAAGATTACTGCAGACGCTGACTGCAGCCAGGAAATCAGAAGACGTCTACTTCTTGGGAGGAGAGCAATGGCAAATCTTGATAAAATAGTTAAGAGCAGAGACATCACACTGACAACAAAGGTCCGCATAGTTAAAGCAATGGTATTCCCTGTAGTAACCTATGGCTGCGAGAGCTGGACCATAAGGAAGGCTGAGCGAAGGAAGATAGATGCTTTTGAACTGTGGTGTTGGAGGAAACTTCTGAGAGTGCCTTGGACTGCAAGAAGATCAAACCAGTCCATACTCCAGGAAATAAAGCCAGACTGCTCACTTGAGGGAATGATATTAAAGGCAAAACTGAAGTACTTTGGCCACATAATGAGAAGACAGGATACCCTGGAGAAGAAGCTGATGCTAGGAAAAGTGGAAGGCAAAAGGAAGAGGGGCCGACCAAGGGCAAGATGGATGGATGGTATTCTGGAGGTGACGGACTCAACCATTGGGGAGCTGGGGATGGTGACGGCCGACAGAAAGCTCTGGCGTGGACTGGTCCATGAAGTCACGAAGAGTCGGAAACGACTGAACGAATAAACAACAAACATCGGTGATGCTATCTAACCATCTCATCCTCTGCCGTCCCCTTCTCCTTTTGCCTTCAGTCTTTCCCAGCATCAGGGTCTTTTCCAGTGAGTCCTCTCTTTGCATTAGGTGGACAAAGTATTTGAGCTTCAGCTTCAGTATCTGTCCTTCCAATCTAGCAACAAATTCTAATGAACTAAATCTTCTGAGCAGATTTACTAATTGTGGACCACAAGCAGCATGTAATTTATTCAACCCTTTTCTGCAGGCTTCAGCATCCCCCCATCCCCAATAATGTGGCTGAAATTTGGCACAAACCAGCTGTTAAAAAAAATAAAATAAATAAAATAAAATAAAATAGTGGTGTGGTTTCCCCTGATTTTCTGCAGGGAAGGAATATAGATATGCTAAACTTTTAATAAGCATAATGTACCTATTAAGTTGATGGCTGAAAGCGAGGAGGAGTTGAGGAGCCTTATGACGAAGGTGAAAGAAGAAAGTGCAAAAGCTGGGTTGCAGCTAAACCTCAAAAAAACCAAGATTATGGCAACGAGCTTGATTGATGACTGGCAAATAGAGGGAGAAAAAGTGGAGGCAGTGACAGACTTTGTATTTCTAGGCGCAAAGATTACTGCAGACGCTGACTGCAGCCAGGAAATCAGAAGACGTCTACTTCTTGGGAGGAGAGCAATGGCAAATCTTGATAAAATAGTTAAGAGCAGAGACATCACACTGACAACAAAGGTCCGCATAGTTAAAGCAATGGTATTCCCTGTAGTAACCTATGGCTGCGAGAGCTGGACCATAAGGAAGGCTGAGCGAAGGAAGATAGATGCTTTTGAACTGTGGTGTTGGAGGAAACTTCTGAGAGTGCCTTGGACTGCAAGAAGATCAAACCAGTCCATACTCCAGGAAATCAAGCCAGACTGCTCACTTGAGGGAATGATATTAAAGGCAAAACTGAAGTACTTTGGCCACATAATGAGAAGACAGGATACCCTGGAGAAGAAGCTGATGCTAGGGAAAGTGGAAGGCAAAAGGAAGAGGGGCCGACCAAGGGCAAGATGGATGGATGGTATTCTGGAGGTGACGGACTCAACCATTGGGGAGCTGGGGATGGTGACGGCCGACAGAAAGCTCTGGCGTGGACTGGTCCATGAAGTCACGAAGAGTCGGAAACGACTGAACGAATAAACAACAACAACCTATTAAGTATAATGAGGTGGTGGTAGAGGCCATGTAATCCTGCCTACTCTAGTGACATCATAGCATCACAACCCTATCCCTCTAGTCCTCAGTGGGCAAACCCTTTTGAAACAAACATGTTTCCTAGCCCTGATTTACAGTAAAATAATGTTATGTTAGAGGCGAAAGGAGCTTAGATGTCAACTCTTTGCCTAGAACAGAGCTTTCCAAACTTTTCATGTTGGTGACACACCTTTTAGACATGCATCATTTCGCGACACAGTAATAACAGGACTCCCCGCCCCCGGCCCACGTGATTGGCTCCCGCCTGCAAACCCTGCCCCCTGGCCCACACGATTGGCTCCCACCTGCAAACCCCGCCCCCAGCCCATGTGATTGGCTCCTGCCTGCAAACCCCACCCCCGGCCCACGTGATTGGCTCCCGCCTATAAACCCAGCACCCCAGTTCCCCCCAATCAGCACTTCCGGGTCATCTGGCAACACACCGAGACGCTGCTGGCAACACAGTAGTGTGTCGTGCGACACACAGTTTGGAAAGCTATGGCCTAGAACTTTGCTCAACATATGCTAGGTGCAAAATTCTTCCAATTATAGCACTTCTGAGAGATGGCCACCCAACTTCTGCTTTATGCCTCCAGTGAATCTTCATTATCTCCTCTGATGTGGAGCAACATTTATTTATTGATTTATTATTTAAATTTGTATCACTGCCCATCTCCTCTATACCAGGGAACTCTGGGCATACTCTCAGGACAGTTTATTTTCCCCCAAACCACCAAAAAAACCCTCAAACTATTTGACTTAAAACACACACACACACACACACACACACACACACACACACACACACACACGGAGCCACTCTGGCTAGTTAAAATAAAAACTGACTCAGCCTTAACTACGGTGGCATAGTCACACCACTATAATAATGGTTGTTTTATTATTATTACCCATATAATCAAGAATCAGAAAATTAGGAAGGTGGCTTAAAGCTGGCAGCAGAGGAAGGTCCTAAAACTGTAATAATTTCAGGGTGAGTCAGCTCTCTCTGCAGGTCTCAGATCTCTGCCTGTAATTTTCATCTTATCACACAATGTGATTAAAAAGACTGAATTACCAAGTGAAACAACGCAGGCGCAGAGAATAACCCTCAAAGCTGTGGCAAATGTTTTAAATTTAGTAACGCGGTGACAGCTAATTTGCTCTTCTGCAGTTTCAGACAAAAGTGGAAGTGAAAAGAAGCACCAGGAAGGACAAGTTTCTCCTTGGTGTCATTCTGTTTTTACTTCTGTGGATTCTATTGGGTGATTAATGTGGCCGACTGTCTCTCCTGTGTAACTATAAATGCTAGTAATCCTTAGGGCTTGCACCGCACTTGCCCAGCTGAAGCAGAGGAAATCAGCTTCCTTTGCTTGTGGGTGGCACCTTCCCACCATTGGCCTGATACCACAAGGAACATCGACTCTATTCATTTCCTCACTGGTATCTTCTAAAGCCCTCTAGCGTCATCCAGCCATTGTTGAGGCAATATAAAGCCTGCCTTCATTGCTGTTGTATCAGTGCAACAATGGTTGGATGACGCTGGAAGAAGCTATAAATCACTAGTGAGGAAATGGCCTCTGTCTCCTGAGTTGAAAGGAGCAGAAAGGCCATTTTTTATTTTTTCAATATACACATAGGAAGCTCTAGAGATTCCTCTAGCCCAGAAGTTCTCACTTCACTTTAAACTCAAATCTTTATCACTTTTATTCTTACTTCCATTCACTCTGCTGAAGGTTCCTTTTTAAACCATTTTCACCCACTTCCAAAAAACCTTTTTCTTTCATGAAGACCAGTCTGCATTTTCTCTACATCTTTTAATCTTAACCATGCTTTGCAAATGTCTTTGTCTATATACGTACATTATATATTTCTTTCATCCTCATTTTTTTCTGCAGCAATTATTCCCTTATATACATTCTTCCTCTTCCACAGACTCTTTTCATCATTCCACCAATCACTCCTTTTCAAACTTCCTAACTTCACACACTTTGGTGGCACTTGGGAACATAATTCTTTTCAATCTGTTCCAAACAGCTTTCATATCCTCTTTCCATACATCCTCTTTCTTCACAGATTTAGCTATCTTACAATACTTTTTCATTTAGGATGACCTGTACAATTTCTTCTACTTTCACTCTTGTTACTTTCACTTCCTTCCTTTTCTTCCATGTCCAATTTCTCTTTGGTTGGGTACTATGAGAATAAATACTGGTTTAGATTTGTGTTTTCTTGAATTCAACCCAGCTCTTACAGAATAAATAATAAGTAGTGGGATTTGTTCTTAGTGGTCTTGATAAATTAAAATAAAAATTAATTCCAGTTAGGAAATAAAAAATTAATAACAATTTCCTGGTTTATAATATAGAATCATAGAACTGTAGAGTGGAATGAACTATTTAGGCAATTGAATCAATCTCCTGCTCAGTGAAGGAATTCAAATATAGGATGCTTTACTAGAGAACTTCATCCCTATGAAAGAATCAGTGAAGAATACTCAATGCTGGCTACTGATCAGCTGAAAGGTAGACATTTTATCTGCCCCAAATTTGGAAAGTATACATAACCACAATGTTACTATATTATTTTCCTTGCTTTGATCTTTATATTGGCCTTTTCATCATATGCAGGGTTCTAACTTCATTCAATAATATGTTGTTCTACTTTTCCTTCCTTCTTGACCTCATGTTGCACTCACTCAATTAAGGTCATCATTTGTGAGTTGATGTCATGATACTTGTAATGTCATAATAGCTTCTACTGGATAACTAGGCCAGTGGGAAAAACAAGATAAGCCTCTGACTTAATCTAACAGGGCTCTTATTATATTTTTATGTATTTTGTTCTTTCATTGTTGCTCATTGCCTTCAATGGCATCTTGACACATTGAGTTCATACACTTTGCTGATCAGCCATGGATTGTTTACCACAGTTTGCTGAATAAATTACAGTTGGCTGGATTTGATGGCTGCTTGCCTTGGCATCCTGAGACTTACAATCCCAACAAATATCTGGAGACCATCAAATTGGAGAAGGCTGTGTTAAAGCAACCGAGTGCAGGAATTGGGATAGGAAAGGGGGGTGGTTTACTCTTTACTCCAATATACTCCTTTATAGGTCCTTGTGTGAATTAATTGGGGAAGGGGGGAGATCCAGTGGATGGCTGATGAGTTTTATCATCTGGGTTTACTTGAAAGGAAGACAGTTTATTCCAAATTTAACTGTACTGTGGAAAGGCATTCTGAAATTCATGGAGAATATGGTAATGGAGGCACACAAGGCCTTTTTTCCCCATTTAATTTTTCCTTTGTGGGGAGAATTGCCTTGAATTCAGATAATTTTCCTTTCAAGCAAATATATAGTAGCAGTAGGTCCTTGAGTATAATTGTATAAATAGAATAGCACAACTTGAAAGTTATGTCATATAACTTTCCTCATCATGTATAGATTTGATTATTGTGAATTAGGTAATGTTACATTAAACTCAGCACAAGACTAATTTCTCCCTTGCCCTCATTCTTACAATGTTATATATGTCTGATATCTTCTGTAACAAAATAATACTTAGTAGAGGCAGTTTTTGTTTTGCTTTTGTTATGGTACATTGGAACTGGACAGAAGTTAGGCTGGGACAGAAGGGATGACTGGGGTCAAGATTTTTGACTACCAGTTGCAGCAAAAAAACAAAAACAAAACTTCACCCTAAACTAAGGTATATATGGAGGAACTGAGAATGAATGAAAAATAATCATATAAATTTAAATAATAAATAAATAAAATAAATAAATAAATAAATAAATAAATAACTATTCTGGCACATTCTGGTCTAAGCATATGATTAGGCGTTTTCTTAATTTTAAGTGAATATCCTTTCTCCTTGGGTCTGGTTCAGGGGCACCCGGTAGGGGGGAGATGACAAAAGACAAGGTGGTGGGAGCGGTGTTGAGATGCAAGCCGCACCCGACTCCAAGCCTGGCTGGCAGCTCGACAAGTCAGAGTTTCTCAGAGCTCTGAGCTCTGAGACCTGGCTGACTTTCTACCTTGTTTGCAGGGGTCTACGGACCACTGAAGTTTCCCCCTGGAGAAGGGGGAACCAGAAGATTGCTCACAGAGCCATTGTAATTGCACACTCCTGTTTTTCTTTGTTGTTTCCACCGCGGAGAAGAACGGGGAGTGAATGCAATGAAATGGCCGAAAGAGGATTCTAGCTCTGCAGAGAACAGTAAGTCTCTTGGGAGACACAAGAGTGACAGCCAGCTTTTAGATCACCTTATATTAGTTTTCTTTTTTAGATTAGTACATTTTTATTATTCTAAAATTTATCTTTGGACTTCGTTCAAAATGTTGGCTAATTTTGTGTTTTCTTTGCTATAATTAATTTTGGTGGAAGTTTGATAGATTTTATTTTGGCAACATAGTGAACAAGTTTTGTATTTTTCTGCCTTTCTTTTGTATCAGAGAAATTGGGACTTAAGAGACTTTGTTGGTATTTCTCACTCGACAAACTAACTGACTTTTGAGAAATTGTTTGTTTGGGTTAAGCAGCTTGCAGCCTGAAGAATAAAGAAGAATAAAGAATAAAGTATAGAGAATGTGTGCCTCTCTACCTTTTTTTTTTCTTTTTCTATTTTTTTTTAGAAAGGACTATTTTTCATTTGGAATATATTTTCATCTTTCCCTTTACAAACTGTTTGAAATACTGCTCTGTGGAATTTTTTCATCTCTTACTTTAAAAGCTTTTCTCACTTAAAGAAATAGACATTATTGATAAATAATAGAACAGCTGTTCCTTGCTCCCTGAGAAATTTTTTTGTTTTGACTACGGCAGTTGATTACGCTTTGAACAATAAATAATGGCCTTTCTCACAGTACTTCAGGATTTTAAGGAAGAAACCAGCAAAAATTTTTTGCAAATTAAGAAATCCATAGAACGTATATTAATAGTTTTGGTGGCTCAGGAACAGAAGGTACAAGGGACAGATTTAGAAACAGAGGAAAGATCTTTCGAACCAGTAGAGAAACAGGGAAAGAGGACTTTGAATGTATTGGTACAGAAGAAGATTATGATATCTTACAGGAAGTGGTCTATTAAATGTTTGGGCATAAATACATTGTGGCAGCTGAGACAGGAAGATTTTAATATGCAAATTGATAGATATGGCAAAATAAACATTTTGATATCCCACATGAGTTACAGAAATAAACAAGTTGCATATTGTGATATTGGCATAACCTAAACAGGAGATTTATTGATATTGATTTGGAATGCAAGGTGAATGAAAATGCGGATTTGGTATTGTACACAGAGTAAGCACAGATATGAGAAATTTACAGATGCATAAAAACATGATATTTTAAGTGTAAGATACAAGATTATAAATAAATATGTTGATATTATATATTACTCTTTCTGGAGACACATTTATGAGAAGACAATGAGATGATGAGATGGAATTAGAATGTAGGTTATTACAAGAATATGTTGTATGTATTAGGTTATATGTTATGTTAGGTTTTGTATTTTTGCTATATTATGTATTATGTTATGTAATATGTTAGATTATGTATTAATGGAATATATAGTCATAACATGAACAGAATATACTGTATTTTATTAGACGTAGATAAGGCCTTTATTTGTTTTACTAATTGGACTTTATTGAAGATATAAATATAGATGTAAAAATGGAAAGAGCAAATGGAAAACATTTAATTGATGCAACAACGAACATTTGATTACTATTCTAAGGAGTAGAAACCAGAGATGGATTGTTGGAAGATATCAAGAAAGGCGAAACCTATATGAAGAACAGAAGATTGGATTATAGAAATCAAAGGGTATATGACAAAGAAAAGTTTCTGTGTATTGTATTAAGGACTAACATTTAAAGTTAATTGTTGTACTTAAAGTTCAAGGATAAATTGGAGGACATCTATTTTCTATATTTTTTCTTGTTTGTTATTTTTTGACTTCACTTTTTCTTTTCCCTTTTCTTACTTTGTATTTCTATTTCTTTTCTTTTGTATTAGCTTTTAATGTGTATCTTAAAATTAATAAAACTTATGAGGAATGAGATGCAAGCCGCACCCCTTTCTGTACACACAACCCTTTGGTGACTCCCCTCGGATAATGTTGGCCTGGTTAGTGGATATTTGGGTTTGGACCAAAAAATCCCCCAGAGGTAAATCAGGTAAGCCTGAAGTCTGCTCAGCCCGTCTATTTAGTTGAAATAATGCTCTTTACTGGTTACTCCAAGCATTTCCTTTGAATGTCATGGTTTTGATTTTTTTCCTTGAATTTCCCAGGACTTGATGAGATCAGCCAAAATACAGAAGAGAGGAAGGTATATTTTAAGCTGAACCCCCAGAAGAAAATCATAGCTGAATTCTGCGTTTGGTTCAAGTTTGAGCTGTATTGACCACTTAGCCACGACTGCTCTATCTTTAGCTACCTAGGTCACATTGCTGCTTTGGAGAGGTCTTGTCCTGTAAAGAAACAACAGGAAGAATGTTGTTTTTCTCCCAAGTAGGAGAATGACTCTTCCGGGAAAGAGGCTATACAATTTCCAGCTAGACATGAACAAGAGCAATGCATAAGTGTCATTCACTCTTCTCATCTGAAATCTGCTGCTTGAGTGACTAGACTACTGGAAATTACCATCATATTTTGTTTTTCATAGCACAAAGCTGCCAAGTGTGCTACACAAGGAGTAGTGCATTTCAACCACATGAGGACCTAGACTTGGATTGGATTTTTGGAACCACACTTTGGAAGTTGGAATACTAGAATAAGCTTATATGATTTGGTTTTATTCTAGCACTGACATATTTGGAGCTGAAATTCACAGGACTGTCCACATGACTCTGGAGTAATTATTGCTTTTCAGGGTTGCACATGTTCTTTTTGGCTATGTCCCTAGTACCTGAAAATTTTGCCAAGAATTGTGGATTGTTTATACATGGAAATGGCCAAAGAATTGTTATATGCTACTAGAAGAACAAATCTACATCTGATTTGCAGCAATAGATTGCTGATGTATGCTGCTTGTCAACATTGGAATTTCTCACTCTCTCTTTTTCCCCAACAGGACTATTTTTTCACTTAATTCTTTATTTTTCTTCATCCTTTTAATTTTTATATCAGTTTATTTTCTCCTATAAATGTGTTGTTTAACAGAGCACAAAAAACCAACCACCTGGCCTTAATAGTGCTATGTTGCCTCCCATTAGACAGCAAAACTGTCTAGGATGGGGGGAGTAATAGCTCCTCTTGGGGTTGGCTTGCTCCATAGGGTTCTTTAAAGCCTAACATCAGAGCCTCTTGGATTTTATATATTTAATTAAATTATGTATTCTATTTTATAAATTTTTATATGTTTTAATTGCTGGCTTGGTGTAAACCGCCCAGAGTCCCCTCCGGAATGGGGGGAGATGGGCGGTTATATAAGTTAGAAATATAAATAAATAAATAAAAACAGGTTTACCCCTTGAAGAGCTCCAACATAAGGAATATTGTAAGACTTTTAATAAAATAACATGAGTGTCCAAATATGAGCAATAATGCATTAGAATATGTTGCTGCGTTCAATTAGTTAATTCAGTATTTATAAACTACCTTTTTAAGCCAGTTGCCTCTAGGATGAATATGCAGCATTCAGATTAAGTCCTACTGAAATTCATGAGAATGAAATTAGTCATTATAACTATCTCTTTGATGTCATTGCTGCTTTTCATGACTTTACTGCTACCCCACAATAAGCAAAACTAATAATAGTTACAGCACCAAAAGAAAACTGTAGAGAACAATAAAATCTCAAACCATTTAGATAAAAATAAAATCTCAAACTGTAGATAACAATGAAACCTCAAACCATAATGTAAATACATTTTGCATTATGATATGCAAAGACAAGAAAAAATAAAGGAAAAAAATAGCATTTCTATCTAGTAAGGCTAGGGTTACCAGATATCTGAACAGGCAAAGGAGGACACGGACAATTGGAAAGGAGGACAAATGGGGAGAAAAGGAGGACACACTAACTGTTTAACTCCCTTGGCACCTGCAACAAAAATTACAGTGAAAAACTGAAAAAAAGAGTACTTAGGCCTACATGTGGGAGCCAGTTTGGTGTAGTGATTAAGGTACCAAGCTAGAAACCAGGAGACCATGATTTCCAGTCCTGCCTTAGGCTCAAAGCCAGCTGGGTGACCTTGGGCCAGTCCCTCTCTCTCAGCCCTAGGAAGGAGGCAATGGCAAACCACTTCTGAAAATCTTGCCAAGAAAACTGCAGGGACTAGTCCAGGCAGTCACCAGGAGTCAAAACTGACTGGAAGGCAAAATTATATACAGTATTAGTTGTTTATTCATTCAGTCACTTCTGACTCTTCGAGACTTCATGGACCAGCCCATGCCAGAGCTTCCTGTCAGCCGTCGTCATCCCCAGATCCCCCAAGGTTGAGTCCGTCACCTCCACAATATCATCCATCCATCTTGCCCTTGGTTGGCCCCTCTTCCTTTTGCCTTCCACCTTCCCCAGCATCAGCATCTTCTCCAGGGTATCCTGTCTTCTCATTATGTGGCCAAAGTACTTCAGTTCTGCCTTTAATATCATTCCCTCAAGTCAGCAGCCTGGCTTTATTTCCTGGAGTATGGACTGGTTTGATCTTCTTGCAGTCCAAAGCACTTTCAGAATTTTCCTCCAACACCACAGTTCAAAAGCATCTATCTTCCTTCGCTCAGCCTTCCTTATGGTCCAGCTCTCGCAGCCATAGGTTACTACAGGGAATACCATTGCTTTAACTATGTGGACCAGGGCTTTCCAAAGTTTTCCCGCAGTGACACACCAACCGCCGTTGGTGTGTCGCCGTGGGAAAACCCGGAAGTGCCGCCGTTGCGGCAGCGCGCAAAAACCCGGAAGCGCTGCTGCCACTGCCATTTTCACGCGCCACCGTTGGTGTGTCGCCGTGGAAAAACCCGGAAGTGCCATGAGCGCTTCCGGGTTTTGACGCGACACATCTCGGCCCTGCAGGCGACACACTTTTGTGTCGCGACACACAGTTTGGAAAGCTCTGATGTGGACCTTTGTTGTGAGTGTGATGTCTCTGCTCTTAACTGTTTTATCGAGATTTGTCATTGCTCTCCTCCCAAGAAGTAGACATCTTCTGATTTCCTGGCTGCAGTCAGCGCCTGCAGTAATCTTTGTGCCTAGAAATACAAAGTCTGTCACTGCGTCCACTTTTTCTCCCTCTATTTGCCAGTTATCAATCAAGCTGGTTGCCATAATCCTGGTTTTTTTGAGGTTTAACTGCAATCCAGCTTTTGCACTTTCTTCTTTCACCTTCGTCATAAGGCTCCTCAGCTCCTCCTCGCTTTCAGCCATCTGCATGTCTGAGATAGTTAATGTTTCTTCCAGTGATTTTAACTCCATCCTTGGATTCATCAAACCCAGCACGTTGCATGATGTGTTCTGTGTACAAGTTGAATAGGTAGGGTGAGAGTATACAACCCTGCCGTACTCCTTTCCCAATCTTAAACCAGTCCATTGTTCCGTGGTCTGTTCTTACCGTTGCTACTTGGTCGTTATACAGATTCCTCAGGAGGCAGACAAGATGACTTGATATCCCCATACCACCAAGAACTTGCCACAATTTGTTATGATCCACACAGTCAAAGGCTTGAGAATAGTCAATAAAACAAAAATAGATGTTTTTCTGAAACTCCCTGGCTTTCTCCATTATCCAGCGGATATTGGCAATTTGGTCTCTAGTTCCTCTGCCTTTTCTAAACCCAGCTTGTACATCTGGCAATTCTCGCTCCATGAATTGCTGGAGTCTACCTTGCAAGATCTTGAGCATTACCTTACTGGCATATGAAATAAGTGCCACTGTTCGATAGTTTGAACATTATTTAGTGTTTCCCTTTTTTGGTATGGGGATATAAAGTAAGTTGATTTTTTCCAATCTGATGGCCATTCTTGTGTTTTCCAAATTTTCTGGCATATGGCATACATCACCTTGACAGCATCATCTTGCAAGATTTTAAACAGTTCAGCTGGGATACTGTCATCTCCTGCTGCCTTGTTATTAGCAATGCTTTTTAAGGCCCATTCAACCTCACTCTTCAGGATGTCTGGCTCTAACTCACTGACCACACCGTCAAAGCTATCCCCGATATTATTATCCTTCCTGTACAGATCTTCCGTATATTCTTGCCACCTTTTCTTGATCTCTTCTGCTTCTGTTAGGTCCTTGCCATCTTTGTTTTTGATCATACCCATTTTTGCCTGGAATTTACCTCCAATGTTTCTGGAAGAGGTTTTATATATATATACATATATACATACATACACACACACACACACACACATGCATGCACGCGCACGCGCACATGCACACGTATGCACACACACGCACACATACATATGAAATTACTTTTTCCAGCAGCAGAAGACTGGTTTTTCAATCACAGGAATGTGCTAGAGCTTAGGAGGCAAAAGCCTTCAGTGTGAAATTGATCAGGGTCTTGTCAATTTCAGGCAGCAGGGGAAGCCCATGGAGCAGAGCTCTCCAAGCTTTTCATATTGGCGACACACATCAACGGCGGCGGCGCAGCGGCGGCATGGCCTGCGGTGTCCTGGTGTGTTGCGCAAAAACCCGGAAGCGCTGATAGGGGGAACCGGAAGAAGCGGCACCCCCGCGCTGATTGGAAAGCTATGCCCTGGAGGGTACTAATCAGCTAATTAAGGTCACAAAGGGAAGCTTGTTAACTTGTGGTTAGAACTTATTCGGGAAGTGCTGCACTGCCCAAAAAAGCTGCTCAGGAAGAGACACTCATAAAGCTGGACAATATTTAATTTTAAGGCTATGCCTGCCAGATGGAGGACACGAGGACTTTTGTCCTCTTTTTGCTGGACATCTGGTAACCCTATATAAAGCTAAGTTTTAGTTATATTTTATAGTTTAGATCATATGTGTAGAAGTAGTTTTCTTTTTCCTTTTGTTTCTTTATATATATATAGTAATGTTTACAATATTTTTATAGTATTTTTGTTCTTCTATACAGCATTAATATTTAACAATGACAGACACTTATGGTAGTAATGCTATACCTTAGTTATTTTTTACATTTTATAGGCTTGGTTGATAAAGTTACTTACTGTAGATGTTTTATGTAACTTTATGCTGGTCTGTGACCAAAATAAAGAGTTTTAAAGGTTTTTTAAAAGCCAAAATGCATTTCTCATTAACTTAATTTAAGAGTGAAGGAAATGAAGAAAGTTATCTTATTCCAGGAGCATCAGGACATTTAGAGGTAACAATATGGGAAGGGAGTACTGCTCATTCTTTCTGAATATGCCTTTGATTATCATACTGCTTTCTCAGTGTTTCTGAGAATGCACCAATGCTGGCTGGAGTATTCTGGGACTTGAAGTCCACACATCTTAAAATGGCTAAGGTTGAGAAACACTGCTCGAGAAGGCTGGATGTAGAGAAAAGGACTCTGAGATACCAAGATGCTTTGGTAAGCATAATGGTCATTACAGAAGATGAACAAGAAGACTAGCCTTGTACCTAAAGGTATTAAAAGTTGTGCTTCATATTTAGTTTGAAGGCAAGCAAAGTGAGCAAGAATCATAGTAGTGCTCTTCAAATGTCATGTGAAACAATGCAAATGTTTTTGCCATGTTCCAGAATGTGTTTCAGAGCTGTGTATTCTGTTGTTGTTGTTGTTGTTTTTATTGAGAGCCTTTTTGGTCTAGTGGTTAAGGCTCCGGGCTGGAAACCAGGAGACTGTGAGTTCCAGTCCCGCCTTAGGCATGAAAGCTGGCTGAGTCACTTTGGGCCAGTCACTCTCTCTCAGCCCACAATGTCAGGCTCAGGCAACAAGCCGGTCAGTCAATTCCTGTCGCAACCAATGGATCAACATTTGGTTGATCCGAAAAAAATGGACCCTGCACATGTGGAAAAAAACTCTAGGAAGAGAGAGAGAGAGAGTTGATGATGATGATTCTATAGCATATCTATATCTACATTATCTCCCTGCTGTGGTGAGTAGCTGTTTTCTCCTTCGCTTCCTTTGTTGCCCTCTCTTCCTCCTTGCTTTCTTTAATACAGATTATCCTACATCATTTGGGTTGCGCTGTGCCCTGCTGACAGACATGACGTGGTGTCAGAAGTTGAATCTCTGTGAGTATGGATTTTCTTATGCCCCCAGCTCTACTGATGTTACAGGGGAATTTTTTCAGAACTGGAAGCATTGGAAACAGAGTCTTTGTATTTGGCTGCAGTTGCAGCAGACAACACTTCTAAGAAACAAGAAGTTGCAATTACTACATTGTGTGGGGGAGGAGGTCTTAGCTGTTTATAATACTTTTGGCTTCTCAGACACTGCATGCCCAGAAAATATTGAAAATATTCTTTTGAAATTTAGGACATATTGCACTCCCCATCGAAATGTTGTGCTTGAACGTTATACTTATTATTTTCAGATTTATGTAGATACTATTGAAAATTTTGTTACACAACTTAAAGCAAATGCTAGTAGCTGTGAGTTGAATTGGAAGAAGATGAGTGTGGTTTTAAAACTGGAGGAAGAAACATCAATAACCTGCACTAGGCTGATTAATTATGAGCAGTGTTTCCCTGGTAGCATATGGAGGAACTGCTATACAGTCCTTAGGAATTATTGTTTTGGAATGTCAAGCTGCAAGGAAAACAACAAAATTGCTGTTTCATGAAACAAATCTTTCAATTCCAATATTGGAACATGCAGCTTGGAAAATGTTATATCTTGTTCAGCAGGTTGCTATGATAAATATAGCCGAACCATTACCTCAACATCAGCTGATTTATTCTGATGTTTTTAAGGGCTTGGGTGACTCTGAAGTTCTTACCATATTCACATTGATCCAGCAGTTACTCCTGTTATACATGAGTGTAGAAAGCTTCCATTTGCTATATTGGATAGATTGAAAGACACTTTATTTTGCATGGAGAAAGCAGGAGTAATATCTAGAGTCATAGGACCCACTAATTGGGTTAGTAGCTTGGTCATTACAGAAAAGGAAAATGGAGAGTTAAGTATATACTTGGATTCTCGTGATCTAAATAGGGCTGTACGTAGACAGCATTACACCATCCCTACAAATGAAGAAGTTTTGGGTCATTTGGCAGGAATGAAGGTATTTAAAGTTCTTGATGAGGAGGATAGGTATTGGCAGGTGAAATTAGATGAAGAGTCATCATGGTGATGTATATTTTATACCCCTTGGGGAAGGTAGTTTCCATTGCCTTCCATTTGGGCTAAAGTCTTCTAGTGAAATATTTCAACCAAAAAAAGAAAAAAAGAAAAGAAAAGAAACATTTGGGCATATAAAGGGGGCATACTGTACATGCTAGCTGATGATATGTTTATTGCAGCAAAGACTCCAGAAGAGCATGATCAGATTTTGCATCAGGTAATGGAGATAGTGTATGCTAAAAATATTAAGTTTAATAAAAATAAGATCCAATTTAAGGTAGTCTTTGTTAAATCCGATAGTTGTGTGCAGCCCTGGGGGTGGTTGATGGGTTGAGTATGCTCTCTCTGTCTTTCTAACTTTGTATATATTGTATTTTATATTCTCTTTTTACTTGTAAGCTGCCTAGAGTCACTTATACAGTGAGATGGGCAGTATATTAAATAAATAAATAGGCCATGTAGTGACTGCTGAGAGGGTAAGATTTGATGGGGACAAAGTTAAAGCCATAAGGACATGGTACCTCCTGAAGATAGACAGGGTGTCCTTAGATTTCTTCACTCATTACACTAAGCCCTGTTAAGGGGACCATACACTATACTATGCAAAGCATTTAAGTGATTTGCTTTCCTATTAGCATGAACCCTGCCTCACCCAACCTTCTGGTTCCTGGGCTTCAGCTGCTATAGCAGAGCTTTCCAAACTTTTCCTGTTGGTGACACACACCAACGGCGTTGGTGGTGTGCAGGTGTGTTGTGAGAAATCCAGAAGCGCTGATGGCGCACCGCTGCTGCCGCGCGCCATCAGTGCTTCCGGGTTTTCACGCGACACACCTGCACACCACAGGTGACACAGTACTGTGTCGCAACACAGAGTTTGGAAAGCTATGTGCTATAGCATTCTTTTCATGGGTCCTTAAAGGAGAAAGATGGCTTGATGGCTTCACAAATCCCCCTTCACAGCAACCACTCTGATTAAAAAAAATTTTTTTTTTGCACATTACCAGGCATATTTACACTGTCCAGTTGATTGCATGTTAAAAGTCTGCTGAAATTGATCTGGATTATTTTCACTCTTTGTAGATGGTGCAACTGTTCCATCACACATGGTACTCCAGGCAAAAGAAGCTGGAGTGAAATTAGAAAGGGTTCCATCTATTTTGCCATTTTCTTTGGCAGATACCAGGCAGCTGTAAAGCACCAGACTGCTGCTTGGGTTGGGGTTTTTTTTTTTTAGTGCCTGGATGGGGTGGGTGGGTTTAGTGCCCAGATTGCGGGTGTTCTCTGCTTTCTGAGGTCTGCAGTGGTGAAGATGATCCCAGAGCCAGCTTCTAAACAATGTGAAAGTATTGGGAGGTGAAAATAGTCCAATAAAAAGTTTATAAATTTAGAATAGGGCACATAGATTACACAGCTGTATATTTTCAGTTTTGTCCCCTTCCAAATTCAACTGTCCATGTACAGATTCATAAATTTCTCCATTCTGAATTAAGTTGCCGAATTTATCCCTGACTATAACTAAGAGGTGAGATTATTTCCCACTCCCTTTTTATTTACTGCAGGAATAAATAATTGCATAATCAACAGTATTAATTTAAGACTTAAATGGTAGAGGCAGCCAATTGAACACATGGTGATCTTAGGCCATTTCCTGCTGCTGAGTTAAAGTATTATCCACCCATGCTTGAGGCAGGTGAAAATTAGACTGGCATGAGATGTACAGTCTCAATGGCTGTTCTCTGCCCTGCCACCATGGCCTCTGCTTCAAATTGCAGCAATCGCCTAACTTTTCTCCAATTTAATGGGTGACGAAATTTAACAGGTTTTTAACGCCTTGAGGCTCCCCCTGGAAAGTGTCAGAATGAGTAGGAAAATATTACTTTAACCCCTGGACAATTAAGGATGACTTACAGCTGTCTCACTCATGGGCCTGGGAGGGTTTAGAAGCAACATTGTGAAGACAGAGCAGAAAAAATACAGTATGTTGCCATGATAGATTTGAGCCATAGATGGGTGCAAGTGAGCAAAGGTCCTTAGACTGAATGCATCTAGCTTCCCCTGCCTGCTCTGACTACTTGTGGAGTAAGGCTGAGGGTCTTGGTTTATTTAGCTGAAGGTGCTAGGGACTGATAGGACCAACTGCATGCAAAAACATTTGCTCTACTGTATATCTGAATTACAGTCCTTTTGCAGAGGCATACGAGGCAGGACCTACCCTGAAGCCTCTTTCTTAAAATTCTCCATTTTCCATGGATTGTCCTCCAGACATAACTCTGTTCTCCTCTTATAGTACTAGTTTCTTTCTTTCACTCAGTTTGACGCTGTGCCCAGTTTATCCAGCCTTTGCTGATTCAGGGAGTTTTTAGAAGGTCCTTTGCTCCCCTCAGGATCCTAACAATGGCCCTGGAATCTCTTGTGTACTGTGGTCATTTGTTGTAACCAAGGACCATTTACTCTAGGAAGGTTCATTTACTTTTTCAAGTTAAGTGAAATCTGCTAGAACCAGAATAAAACGTTTATGGAAACAGGACAATGTGAATTAAAGTATAATTAACATTATACTTAATGTTTACATTTGTCCTTTTTTGGGAGAGGGTGGATAAACATACTTAAAAAAAAGAAGAGATTGCAGCCCCTCTTCTTTTTATTTTCTAATAATGTTTCTGGGATATGTACAGGAGACAGAAGCATGACTGCAAGTAAAGACCAAATCCACTATTTTGCCTTGTAAGATGCTATTTTTCCATTTAAATAAAAGAAACTAAATGAATGAATGAATGAAAGAAAATCAGATGTGGTCTGTAAAGAGATGTCCAAAGGCAGACTGGCACATGTGGGCATCACAGAGGGACCAGGTTTTACTGCATACTGTTTGTTGTTGTTCAGTCATTTAGTCGTGTCCGACTCTTCGTGACCTCATGGACCATAGCACGCCAGGCCTTCCTGTCCTCCACTGTCTCCCGGAGTTTACTCAAATTCATGTTCGTTACATCGGTGATGCTATCTAACCATCTCATCCTCTGCCGTCCCCTTCTCCTTTTGCCTTCAGTCTTTCCCAGCATCAGGGTCTTTTCCAGTGAGTCCTCTCTTCGCATTAGGTGGCCAAACCCAGCTTGCACTTCTGGTAGTTCTCGGTTCACATATGGCTGAAGCCTAGCTTGTAGGATTTTGAGCATAACCTTGCTAGCATGTGAAATGAGCGCAATTGTACGGTAGTTTGAACATTCTTTGGCATTGCCTTTCTTTGGAATTGGAACGTAAACTGACCTTTTCCAATCCTGTGGCCACTGTTGAGTTTTCAAAATTTGTTGGCATATTGAGTGCAGCACTTTAACAGCATCATCTTTTAGGATTTTAAATAGCTCAGCTGGGATACTGTCTTCTCCGCTAGCTTTGTTGTTAGTAATGCTTCCTAAGGCCCACTTGACTTCACTCTCTAGGATGTCCGGCTCAAGGTCAGTGACCACACCATCGTATTTATCAGGGAGATTAAGATCTTTCTTGTATAGTTCTTCTGTATATTCTTGCCACCTCTTCTTAATCTCTTCTGCTTCTGTTAGGTCCCTGCCTTTTTTGTCCTTTATCATGCCCATCTTTGCACAAAACGTTCCCTTGATACCTCCGATTTTCTTGAAGAGATCTCTAGTCTTCCCCAT
Source organism: Charina bottae (assembly GCA_023362775.1). Classification (NCBI taxonomy): domain Eukaryota; kingdom Metazoa; phylum Chordata; class Lepidosauria; order Squamata; family Charinaidae; genus Charina; species Charina bottae. The sequence continues at coordinate 71,883,606 of JALMGJ010000001.1, read as the reverse complement.
TCCATTGTTTTCCTCGATTTCTTTGCATTGTTCATTTAAGAAGGCCTTCTTACCTCTCCTTGCTATTCTCTGGAATTCTGCATTCAGTTGTTTATATCTTTCCCTTTCTCCCTTGCCTTTTGCTTCCCTTCTTTCCTCAGCTATTTGTAAAGCCTCATCAGTCAGCCACTTTGCTTTCTTGCATTTCTTTTTCTTTGGGATGGTTTTAGTTGCTGCCTCCTGTACAATGTTATGAACCTCCATCCATAGTTCTTCAGGCACTCTGTCTACCAGATCTAATCCTTTATTCCTCACCTTCACTGTATATTCATAAGGGATATGATTTAGGTCATACCTGAGTGGTCTAGTGGTTTTCCCTACGTTCTTCAATTTAAGCTTAAATTTTGCGATAAGAAGCTCATGATCTGAGCCACAGTCAGCTACAGGTCTTGTTTTTGCTGACTGTATAGAGCTTCTCCTTCTTTGGTTGCAAAGTATATAATCAATCTGATTTCGGTATTGACCATCTGGTGATGTCCATGTGTAGAGTCGTCTCTTGTGTTGTTGGAAAAGAGTGTTTGCTATGACCAGCGTGTTCTCTTGACAAAACTCTATTAGCCTTTGCCCTGCTTCATTTTGTACTCCGAGGCCGAACTTGCCTGTTATTCCGGTTATTTTTTGACTTCCTACCTTAGCATTCCAGTCCCCTATGATAAAAAGGACATCTTTTTTTGGTGTTAGTTCTAGAAGGTGTTGTAGGTCTTCATAGAACCGGTCGACTTCAGCTTCTTCGCCATCAGTGGTTGGGGCATAGATTTGGATTACTGTGATGTTGAATGGTTTGCCTTGGATTCGAACTGAAAGCATTCTGTCATTTTTGAGGTTGTACCCCAGTACTGCCTTTCCCACTCTTTTATTGACTATGAGGGCTACTCCATTTCTTCTAAGGGATTCTTGCCCACAGTAGTATATATAATGGTCACCTGAATTAAATTCGCCCATTCCTGTCCATTTTAGTTCGCTGATTCCCAAGATGTCGATGTTCAATCTTGTCATCTCGTGTTTGACCACGTCCATCTTACCTTGATTCATAGATCTTACATTACAGGTTCCTATGCAGTATTGTTCTTTACAGCATCGGACTTTCCTTCCACTTCCAGAGACATCCACAACTGAGCGTCCTTTCGGCTTTGGCCCAGCAGCTTCACTCTTTCTGGAGTTACTTGGAATTGCCCTCCGCTCTTCCCCGGTAGCATATTGGACACCTTCCGACCTGAGGGGCTCACCTTCCAGCTTTATATCTTTTAGCCTTTAGATACTGTCCATGGGTTTTTTTTGGCAAGGATACTGGAGTGGGTTGCCATTTCCTCCTCCAGTGGACCATGTTTTGTCAGTTGACAAAAGGGACCACGTTTACTGCATACTGAGTAACTTGTATATGGAAAAAGGATTAGCTAAACTTGAATAATATATACAGTATGAACTTAAAAAATATTTATTTGACACTATTACTAATAAAAGGGGTGTTGCAGTATGTTTAAGTAGTTTTGTCTCTGATCATTGAACTGTGGTGTTAATGGAATAATATTTAAGCTTGATTACTGAGTTTTAAGAGGAAGAGTTTCTTCCAGAATATTTATTTGTCCTCTAGCTTTCATCCTTGGTCCTCATGCAGGTGTCTCCAATTTCCCTAAGCTGGGCAACAGTCCAAACAGTCTGTGAGTAGTACTAATGGTGATATGGGCTCTGAGCAGCTGTGCTCTTCCTCTTCAGGATGACCTTCAGTCCATTGCAGCCTATCTTTTCAGCATCACTTACAAGGCCAACAGAATTTGGGACAGGGGTATTGGTTTGACATTTGGGTCCTCCCTCTGAGAAGTTCAATCCCATGGCTAACAAGAGCTTGTAAGCTCCCAAGCCCTCCAGTAGGCTCTGGTTAATGGGTTCTTTATTACATGCATGTTATGATTCTTTGGAGCTGCTCCAGAATGCAAGAAACAACTCCTGAGAGAGTCCATAATCACTGGGTGATATTCATCCTTGCTTCTTATTAGGCAATCCCACCCTATTCAGTTTTGCTGTTTTCCAGGATTATTATTGTGGTTATTGTCATTATTGTAACTGCCAATAATCTTAAAAAGTCTATAAAGCATTTATAAAGCATCTGCATATTTCTAAGCACTTTATGGATACAAAAAGATGAGTTCTGCTGAACAGTTGCAGTACGTAGTAATGATAGGAAAGGAAAAAAGAATGGGGATGTTAGAGGGAAGACTGTATATTGGAGCAACTGAAGCTTTACTAGCTTATGGATAGATGCAGTTTGGTCTCCCTCTTTAACAGTGAGTGGTAATACTATAAAAAGTATTAAAAAGAAAAAAGTAATAGATTTGCATAATATCTGCAGGTGGTAGTATACTGATGTAATGGGCAGTAGCAATCACCTTGAGCAGGAACAGGAGGATGAGCTGCAACCAAGACAACAGTCAGACAAAAGAAATTTGAGTCCAAAACAGAATTGTAATTTGAGTAAGCATCTCAGACTTGATCCTCCCTAGTTCTCTTGAACATAAAGGGAGGGAGAGGAGAAGCATATTTAGACTTGCAAGATTCTGTTCCTGTAACCTTATAACAAAAGTAGTTTTAGCAGTCATAACTAGTTTCCTAGTCTGGTCTAGCTTGGAGGGCTAACATCTGCTCAGTCTGCTGTCCAAATCAGAAGCATCCATTATGGGGAGGGAATAAAAAAAGGCAAAACCACAGTTGAAACCCTGTTCCTTACTATGTGTGTTACAATGCACAAAAATAGAGATGAGGCTTAGATTGTATGACTGCAGCCATCATCTTGCCTTTTTTGACCCTCCCTAATGGATGCCAAAATGCTAAGTTTTGACTGACACCATTTCAAGGCTCTTTCGTTACAAGTTCTCAAAAATTCCTTTCTTACCCTTATGGGTGGTATGTGTCTTCCTCAACCTTGGGTCCTCTACCGAGTATCTTAGCTGCCCAGTATCTTAGCTGTTCCTAGCACTGCACTCTTCTGGACAGAGAGCTCTGCTGTTGCTCCTGGGATCTGTTGGAGCCACTCTTCCAGCTTAGGAGTCACAGCCCCGAGTGCTCCTACCACCACCAGGACCACTTTGGCCTTCACTTTCCACATCCTCTCTAGTTCCTGTTTCAGGTGCTGGTACTTCTCCAGCTTCTCATACTCCTTCTTCCTGATGTTGCTGTCACTTGGCACCGCTACATCTATCACCACCGCCGTCTTCTGGTCCTTGTCTACTACCACAATATCTGGTTGATTGGCCAGGACCTGCCTGTCTGTCTGAATCTGGAAGTCCCACAGGATCTTAGCCCTGTCATTCTCCACGACCTTCTGTGGAATCTCCCATCTGGACTTTGGAGGGTCTAGCCCATACGCTGTGCAGATGTTCCTGTACACAATGCCAGCTACTTGCTTTTGCCGTTCAGTGTATGCTGTTCCTGCCTGCATCTTACACCCTGCCACTATGTGTCAGACTGTCTCTGAGGCCTCTCTGCACAGTCTGCACCTTGAGTCCTGTCTAGTGTGGTAGACCCCTGCTTCTATGGACCGGGTGCTTAGTGCCCGTTCTTGTGCTGCTATGATGTGCCCCAGTGCTGTCTTTTAGTCCAGCCCTTTCCAGCCACTGGTAGGATTTCCCAATGTCAGCCACCTCAGCTATCTGTCGATAGTACATCCCATGCAGGGCCTTGTCTTGCCATGGCACCTCCTCTGCTTGATCCTCCTCCCATGTCTGCTGCTGCCTCAGGCATTCTCTCAGCAGCTCATCTTTGGGTGCCATCATACTGATGTATGCCTGGATGCTCTGGGTTTCATTCAGGACAGTGGCTTTGACACTCACCAGCCCCCGCCCGCCCCCTTTCCAGCTGGCGTACAGTCTCTGAGTGTTGGACTTGGGGTGGAAGCCTCCGTACATTTTGAGGAGCTTCTGAGTTTTCACATCAGCAGCCTCCATGTCCTCCTTTGGCCAGCTCACTATACTGGCAGGGTATCTGATGACTGGCAGGGCGTACGTGTTGAAATGTTAATATGATATGATATGAATCAACATATATTATATTATATCAATTATATAAACATTATATTATTATATTAAAATAAATATAAAATATATAAATCATATGTTATAAATAAATATATTTATGTACAGTACAATACCAATATTGTTTTACCTATAAAGAAGATTTAGATTGGACTACATAAGGTCTCCACAGAGGGGACATTTTGAGAGAGAGGACTCATGGCCCTTCTAATAGAAATATTTAAAGGAGGTGCATATAGTTTTAAGTTGTTTAGACAGTTTACAAGATTAAATAGTCTAAATTAAAATAGCATTTTTTTAAAAAATGAAGCAAATGTTGCATGGCTATAGATCAGTGTTTCTGAGCCTTGGCAACTTTCAGATGTGTGGACTTCAACTCCCAGAATTCCTCAGCCAGCCAGTTGACTAGGGAAATCTGGGAGTTGTAGTCCACAGACCTTAAAGTTGAGAAATACTGCTCTAGAGGTCTCCCTCCCTCTATTGCAACACTGGCTGGGCTCTGTTATTGGCTATGCAGCACAGCTTTATGCAGTGCTGAAGAGCTAAATGTGGCCTAAGCCAAGTCTTTCCTATCCTATCCTGACCTAAAATGATGCTCGCTCATTAAAAGGGGGCAGCCTGAAACTGCTTAAAGTGACAGGCCAGAAAATAAGAAAAGTGAGAGGAAGCAACAGGAACCAACAGTGACCTCTGCTGAAATGCTTTGGCTAGGTGCTGATGGTGGCTCACTGGGATCCCTCCCCAAACCCTGCCCAGACGGCATCTAGGACTAGCTGTCCTGGGTGATGTGTTCCTTCCGGCTGCAGTGCTGTTCATCACGAGAAGACAGGCCCCAAGGAGCAGGAAGGAGGGAAATCTACCAGTGAGCACCAGGCATCCTCTGTGCTTCTGGTTTTACTGCCTGTGGAACAGTTGGGGGAGGGGGGGTGGCCAATCTATAGGTGATTGCCACAATGATCAGACTAAATGTTTTTGCAATACATTCAGTAGTTAGCCCTGGACTATTGTGCAGCACGTGGGGCGTGGTGGCTCAGTGGGTAAGACGCCAGGCTTGTCGATCGGAAGATTGCAAGTTCGGAGGTTCAAATCCCTAGCCCTGCGTGTGGAGTGAGCTCCCGCACTAGCTCCAGCTCTTGCCAACCTAGCAATTCGAAAGCATGCAACTGCAAGTAGATGAATAGGTACCACTTCGGTGGGAAGGTAACAGCATTCCACGTGCGTCATGCTGGCCACATGACTGTGGAAGCATCTTTGGACAGCGCTGGCTCTTCGGCTAACAAACGGAGATGAGCACTGGCCCCTAGAGTCGGACACGACTGCACAAATGTGCGGGGGGTACCTTTACCTTTATTGTGCAGCGCAATAGCAGCAGCTTTCTACTGGCAGAAAAAGGGATTGATCTTCCAGCCAGACAAAGGCACTTCGCTCATCAGCATTCAGAATGATGCCATGCAGCCAAAAGTATAGTCCCAGCTCTTCATAATCCACATCTGGGGAGACCCCGCCTAAAGCAAACCCTGCTATTTAAGTATTCTCTGAATAATACTGCCAGTTGTGGAGGCTGGAAGAGAAAAAGAAAAGAGTCTTAATCAAAGGGGAATCGTTCTGCAGTCATGCAACACCGAGGAGCAAGACAAGGGTTTGGTGTCTGCCCATTTTTTTCTATTTGAGAAAGGCTGATTTGCATACAAAAGAAAAATGAAACCGAAATGTTGTGACAATGAAACGCAACAATGGATTGAACTGCAATATCAAGAATTTCCCACGGGGAGACAGCTATTTCCACCCAGCAAAGTTTCTCTTGCCAGCTGTCTCTCTCTCCCCCAGCATTTCTATGCAGCTATTTCTGACAGCCCTCGTTCTTTGCAGTTTATATCCAGACGGAGGAGCGTTTTACCCACCCAGCTTACTGCATTGCACCACCGAGTGAAGACATCACTCTCATCAGAATGCTCTCCTGATCCCCCTCTCAGATCTACTTGTCTTTCTCTTTCCAGCAATTAGGTCTAAATACACTGCACCAGAAGCAGCCGCTCCCACCTCCCAGGGTGCTGCTTATGGCTTTTGAGGTGACAAATCACATTTACAAATTACTTTCTCACAGGCAGACAGACCCAGTTTTTAGCAATCTTGCCTTGATTTGTAACCTGGTTGTGAACTGGAAATGTGTTCATCCCACCCACCAGCTACAGCCTGTCAAGGGCTGGTCTGGTCCTCCTCTTGTATTCTGTAAGAAACTTGGATTTCATGTCAACACCCCCCCACCCTTTTATACATTTTTTAAACAGCAAGGGCCAAAGAAAGCCAAGACAGCAGCAGGCCGGCCGGCCTGTTTCCCCAATATCTGGGTCCCTAAAATGTCACAATGAAAATATGAAGAAGTGCTTTTTGGACCAAAATTACACAGCGGCTTTTCAAGAGACACTTATGAATTCTGGCTGCCCAAGGCATCAGCCCACAGGAGGGGCTAGCTCCCAACCCAGCTCTCCGCTGTTTCCTGCAACCAGGGGGGCTGTGGCAAAGGAACGGGCCCCTCGACTTTCAGTCGGCCATAAAACATTCGCTTGCTTTGGGTTATCCACTGCAGTGTTTCCATTACATTGTTCCAGTTTCCAATTGTCAGCCAATGTTTTTAGAGTTTAAAAAACCGTACAAGGATCGTTCTTTCCTGATTAGCAGTTAATACTAAGATAGATGTGCCATCAGTTCCAGGGTGCTTTAATTTGCACACAAAACTCTGCTTGTAGGGAAGCTGTGCTTTTCTTTTTCTATAACCAGCCCCACTTAGATGAGAGCTGGTGAGTGGGTGCTGGTGCTGGTGAAGACTTGGTCTCATTGGAAAGCCATATTGGACTCTCTGAGGCCTTGCACGTAACTGTCAGTTCATAGACGATCATTACTTAACCCTAACCGTAACCCCGTTAGCCTAAAGGAAGTTTGAGACGTTATCCCTGCGGAGAACAGATCTACAACGGCTACTGTAGTTCAGCGTATCTCCATGATGCAAATTAGTCATGTACAGTTGTAGGAAAGGAAGCTAGATCCAGCCCAGTCTTCCCAGACACAATGTCCCAAATATGTGCTGGATTATAAATCTTATCATTCCCAATCAACAAGGTCAATGGGCCTGCTGGCTGGGAAGAAGGAACTCGTAGTACCCCTCGTATAAAGGACACCCATTTGGGGAACTGGCACACATAAATATCTGTGCACATATGCTTCTTTTGGAGCTGCAACACCAGGGGATCAGGGTTACAGCTTCTATGGAAGTCTATCTGCACTGAGACCAATGTGCTCAGGTCATTCTTTGCAGACACCTGTACCGAAAACTGTGTTTCTTTATGGCTGGAGTCAATCAGGTAATGAAAGGATGGAATCATGATTGTCAGTCGTATAGGACATTCTCCTATATTTGCATGGTTTTCTCATCTCTGCCCCTATAAAGCTCGGAGCAGAAATCATGGAGGTTTCCAATACCAATTTCTTTGGAATTAATATCATTCATGTTCTTAATCCAGACAAAATCACTGGCAAAAGGGTTGCATTCAAGTTTTCTCCCCCTTGTCCGCTATTCATTTTAGATAAGATTTATGGTGGTTTTCTCAACTTTTAATGCAATTGTAGCCCTGGGCATTTAGATGTGGACTGCCAAAGTATTCTTGAGTTACAGAGTGATCTGGTTTTACCAAACTCTTTCATTTCTGCCTTTCCTTTTTTCCGTCTTCTGATGCCATGACTTATCGTGCAGGCATAGTTCAAATGTTCAATTGTCACCAAGGCAAATCCAACCTTTTGTGTTCATGTAAGATATAACTACTTGCAAGAAACCATTTTAACAATAAAGTTGACAGACTTACAGGAAGAGCAGGTCTTGGGGGCCAACTCTTAGTTCCAAGGCAGGATTCTTATTATGAAATCTCAAGAGAGATCTGTTTAGAAGCAAACCTGATTGAATTAAATTGAAATGAGTTGGTTTATAACATAAGACAACAGATTGCTCCAGCTTAATGTGATCCTGCATACAGAGCTGGACGTAAATGAATTTTACAATAGGCAGTAGAGCACAAATGTGGATGCATGTTTTTAAATATGGGCTCATCTTTAGTCAATTTCATTTTAATCAGTCCTTCTGTGGTTACATCTTACAGGGCATTAAATATTCAGATGACAATTTTCATAATTATGCAGATGTACAATCATGCATAATTAAGTATTGTAGTTCCACACACACATACCTCTGTTCCTGAATCCCTGTTTAGATTCTCAGCTCGCTAAGGCTATCATACCTTGGCTGCAAATATCCAGTTGATCGCTAGATGGCAGCAAAGAGACAAAAAAATCTAACCCAAGGTGGTGTATGCAATGTTCCCTCCTCCCATTTCCCCTACAACAACAACCCTGTTGGGCTGATTGGGCTGAGACAGAGAGAATGAATGGCCAAAGTCACTTCTGCAGTTGAGGGTGGAGTAGATCCCGGGTCTCCCTGGTGCCAGTCCAATATCTGTACTTCTATATCACACTGGAGTTGTCTGCTGAAAATTCATCAGGCCATCTTACTAAGCTCTTTCTAGTAGTTAGTAAAGACTCTTTTTGTCTCATTTATAGGGTTTGGATCCCGAATTGCCTGACTTGATCTTCCCTCTGCTTGTTTTATTTCATTGTGAACAGTTTCAGAATGTGGCATTCAGATTTTGATGCCAGATAACATTGTTTAAGAATCATTAGGACCAAAAATGGAGAATCTTTATTTTATTTCATTTCATTTCATTTCATTTCATTTCATTTCATTTCATTTCATTTCATTTTATTTATTTATTTGTTCAATTTATTCCCCGCCCATCTCCCATACAAGGGACTCTGGGCGGGTTACAACAGTTAAAAATTCAAAAGCTGTACAATTAAAATATCTAAAATATCTAAAAAATACAACCATATAAATAGATAAAAACCAAGATGGGTAGGGAATCATAGCCGAAATCCTATTGCTATGGGGCTAGCCAACCCCAGGAGGCACTACCACCTCTGTCGTCCCAAGCCTGGTGGCAGAGCCAGGTCTTAAGGGCCTTCCGAAAGGCCAGGAGTGTAGGGGCCAGTCTCACCTCCGGGGGCAAGATATTCCATAAGGTGGGCGTTATAGCAGAGAAGGCACATTCATTTCCCAATGAATGACTTCTGCATTTGATGGCTTTCCTCTGCATTGCTCCTGGCTACCATAATCAGACAGTTGTAGTAACTCCTGGCCAACTTATAGCCTGGTTTATTCTGTTAAGGCAGGGGTGGGCAACGTCAGGCCCGTGGGCCATATATGGCCCGCGGGGCTCCCGCCCACAAACCCCGCCCTCCAGTGCTTGTGATTGGCTCCTGCCCGCAAACTCCGGCCCCCGGTCCGCGGAAATCCCAGAAACCCCACCCCTCGGTTATAAATGTCCAAATGGCCCTTGGCAGAAAAAAGGTTCCCCACCCCTGTGTTAAGGGCTACATGCCCTAATATAACTGATGGGGCACTGCATGCCACTAATGGGTTGAGCAAGAGCCAAAAGTGGGAATGGGGACAATTCTCTCTCTATCCTCCTAGACCGTAGTAAGAAGAGTGGCTTTTCTGAAATGACCATTTCCAGAGATGTCTGCCCTCCTTGACTTCTTTATCCATTTTGCCTTCCTCTCCTACTTCTTCCTCTCCTTGCCAGAGGTCTGTACTGATGGCCTATAGAGGAAGCTTCTCCCTTCTTTCCATTGCTCTGTCTGTATCCACTCCTTTCTGCTCATATTCTCACCCTGCCTATCTTCTTCCTCCAGGTTCCCCCCCCCCCACCCCGCACCAGTTTGTAACATTGGCAGAGGACCATGCCAAAGTTGGTGGTGGGCACTGTCATTCTTGGGGTGCAAGTTCCCATTCCTGCTTTAGAAAAACTGAAAAGAACAAAAGCAGATGTATGACTGATTTCCAAAGGAGAGGAAGGCATTTGGCAGATCTGCAAAGCCACTTTCAGAATGTACAATCTCCTTTACAGGGGAATCGAAATCCTGTTCATTCTTATCTACAGTAAATGAAATCCCACTCATCCCCCAGACCTTTAATATTTGAGAAGCTGGAGATCTGACACCATTTAAAAATATGTATCCTCCTCTGAGATTCTATACAAATCATGTCAGGAAAAAAATGACCGCTGACAACGCTTGTAAAGAACTAGAGGCACAGGCTCAAAGTGCTGAGAGGAACTCTATCATTAATTGGACAAGAGCCTCAGAGCTAAAAAATGAAATAAAATTTTTAAAGGAGTATTGCCTATGGCAGGAAAAAAATAGAACTCGCCCTGAACTGTGAAGAAAGATGCAAAGTAGTACAAATGTGGAATTGAGCTGCATGTAAGTGATGTCAAATGAGCCAAAGTAAATGACATCTGGCTGTGAATGTTACATTGCATTAGCAGCTAGGCTTTGAGGAAATTGTTTATGTATGAAAAGAGTGGAAAAAAGAAGATGTTTTTTGTTTATTCCCCCAAAGAATTTGGATATCTGCATTCGTTATTGTTCAATCACTTCTGACTCTTTGTGGCTCAATGGGCAGACATTTGCCATAGTGGTGGTCAGTAACTGCTTCTTTGACTTCTTGAGTTTTTAAAAGCTCATGCTTTTTCCAAGTATCAAAAGGGTCTTCTCCAAAGACTCTTGCTTCCACACTGTGTCCAAAATATGTGAAGATATGTCTTATCTTCATTATTAGTGCAGTCAGTGAACTGACTGTTTTTATTTAATCTGGTACAGGTGGTCCTTGGTTAACGACCACTTGTTCAGTGATTGTTCAAACTTACGCTGAATGAGTGGTACTTACAGCCAGTCCTCAAAGTTCCAGCCTTTGCAGTGCCCCTGTGGTCACATGATTGCAGTCTGGGTGATCGGTAACCAGCCCAGATTTCCAACCCTCGCAGTGTCCCGTGGTCATGTGATTGTGATTTGTGACCTTCCGGGCTTCCCACAAGCAAAGTCAATGGGGAAGCTGGCAGGAAGTTGGAAGTCGCAATCACGTGAGGTCCTTGCTTAATGACCCACAGTGATTCGCTTAACGACAGTAACAGGGGACTGCTGGGATTGCTGTCGCTAAGTGCTGCAGTCATGTGACGTCATGCTTTACAACATCACTTAGCAATCCTGGTTCCAATTGTTGTTAAGTGAGGACTGCCGGTATTGAATAATTTCTTATTCTTATGGTCCAAAATACTCTCAGCAATTTTCTCCAGTTCAAAGACATCAATTTTTCTTCATTCAGCCTTCCTGATGTTCCAGCTTTCACAGCCGTATGCTGAGACTAGTAAGACTGTGACCTTGACAATACTTACCTTTGTTGGCAGAGTGAAGTCTCTATGATTTAATATTTTGTCTAGATTTGTCATAGTTGTTCTCCCAAGAAGGAGACATCTCTCTATTTCAAGGTTACGGTCACCACCCTTGTAGATTTTTGAGCCCAGAAGGATAAAGTCTGTTACTACTTCCATTAATTTGTACTGGGTTGGCACTAGTAGCTGACATAATCTTTTTTTTTTAAATATTGAGCATCAGAACAGCTTTTGAACACTCCTCTTTTACCTTCAACAAAAGTTAATGTTTGCTCACTTCCAGCCACTAAAGTGACACTTTCAGCATATCCTTAATATTTCTTCTAGCAACCTTAACTCCAACTTGTGTTTCTTCTGGTCCAGCATTTTTCATAATAAATTTTGCATATAAGTTAAACAAGTAGCGTGACAGTATATGACCCTGATACACTCCTTTCCTATTTTTGAAGCCAGTTTGGTCTAGTGGTTAAGGTGCTGGGCTAGAAACCAGGAGTGTGAGTTCCAGTCCCGCCTTAGGCATGAAAGCCGGCTGGGTGACCTTGGGCCAGTCACTCTCTCTCAGCCCAACTCCCTCACAGGGTTGTTGTTGTGGGGAAAATAGGAGGAGGGAGGTCTGTTCGCCACCTTGAGTTATTTATAAAAATAATAAAGGCGGGATAAATATTAAATAAAATAAAATAATAAAATAAAATAAAATAATAAAATAATAAAATATAAAATATAAAATATAAAATATAAAATATAAAATATAAAATATAAAATATAAAATATAATAATAAATTGTTCCATATTCCATTCTAACTTCTGCTTCCTGGTCAGCATACACATTCTTATATATGCAGATGAGCTTGTGTGCATTTTGGTTGGTCTTGGAAAAAACTATTTGCATTTCTATGTGACCAACTGAATCAAAATATAGAAGGGAATGAACATGTGATTGATAAGAGCATAATAAAAATATGAATTTGGTTGTGCCACTAAATTAGTGGCACAGAATCAGTCTTGCAGATCGAAAACCCATTTTAGTACTTGTCATCTCCAGCTAAAAAAAAATTAGACAGCAAAGGAGATGGAAAAGTCAAAAGTCATGTGATGGGTTGTTCATTTATGAGAAAGCAATGACACAAGAGGTGACCTGAGTTTTATTACAATCAGCTTGGACTCGACTCTGACCTCAGACAAAAAGGAATTTTAACATGTTACAAGGAACATTCATCCCTATAACATGAGTAGGTTCAATTTTTGGTAAATAGCAAATTTCCTCATATTCCCTCTTTCTAAATAAAATAACAGATTAATGCAACATAACGTGTTCAATTAGTCTGCCCAGCTCTTGATTACATAGCCATTCCATGTAACTCAGATAAGTAGCATCTGGATATCTTTTGTCTCTCTCTGTTAGTACTGGCCTTTCTGAGCTTTTTGCTGATAATGCTTGTGACTGTTCTTTGCTTTTATTTTTGACAGGAACTGGAAGGAGGTGTTTTTGATTACACTGAAAAAAATGTTCTGATTCTGTTTTGACAAAGGGAATCATGATGAACTTTGCAATATCACTTTGGCTAGACAAATATCACTATTTTAGACTGATCTTTCATTCTGACACTTTTGTCTGGTAAGAGTAGATAGAGAGACATGGCTCTGTCATTGTGGAGAGAATTGCCTGTGTGTCTTTTTTGGAGTCTTTTGCTCAATGCTGCAGAGTTCTTATAGGGCTTCCATGAATCTACAATGGAAAGACATGTCACTATGCTTCTTCCAAACAAAAGCTCAGCTGGGGATCTCCAACATAGCAAAGGAGATGCTCATAAGAAGATAAGGATCTCCTTCAGGAGCTCTAGCCTTTCTTTGTTGTTTATTCGTTCAGTCGCTTCTGACTCTTCGTGACTTCATGGACCAGCCCACACCAGAGCTTCCTGTCGGCCGTCACCATCCCCAGCTCCCCCATGGTTGAGTCTGTCACCTCCAGAATATCATCCATCCATCTTGCCCTTGGTCGGCCCCTCTTCCTTTTGCCTTTCTTAGGCAATCCTTATACCATATTCTGCAAGTCCATTTGACTGTGGGTAATTGGGACTTGCTTTACTTGTTTAAATCCAAACACTGTGGCAAAAGTTTTCAACTTAACACCTACAAATTGTGGTCCATTATCTGTTATGGCTTGTGGTATGCCATATCTAGCAAATACAGTTTTGATATGTTTAATATTTGTTTGCACAAATAAATCCTCTAGTTGTGTTATTTCTGGATAATTTTGAAAAGTCATATATTATCACAACATAGTCTTAATCATATGGTACGAACAAGTCAATGCCTACCTTTTCCCACTGAGCCACAGGAAAGTTCTTATCTCCGATGGGTTGCACTGGTAAGCTGTGATATGTTGACAGACCTTACACTGAACAAGTCATGCTTCAGTGTTGGAGTTCATGGTAGGCCAGTACCGAGTGACTCTAGCATGTCTCTTGGACTTCTCAATACCTGCAAGATTTTCATGTAGGCGAGCTAAAATTATGAGGTGCAATGAATGAGGCATGACGATGTACTAACTTTATATTCCCAAATCTCAGACGAGAGAGACCAAAATTGTCTATGGTTTGTATGCTGTACATGTCTTTGGATTACCTCATGACTCTCCTTAAGACCTTCATTTGTTTTTTTGGCCTATCCAATTTGTTGCCACATGTGATAGCTCATGGATGCTTTGCTCTGTACCATTCACATGAATTTCATGATCATACTCTTCTTTGATAATGTGCCAACTGATTTCACTGTATGGTCAAGGTACAGCATCTGTCATTACTGAATCCTTACCTGGTTTAAAAATGAGCTGAAACTCATGCCACTGAAATGCTGGAAAGTTGCTGGATTCTGGGTGGAGTGTTAATTTCAGTATGGTGATCAGAGGTTTATGATTGGAATGTACAGTAAACTTTCTTCCAGAAAAATAGAGATGAAACTGATTGCATCCAAACTGCAATGCAGGTATCTTTTTTTCTATTTGAGCATACATTTGTTCCATGAGGGTCAATGCACTTGATGCATACACAACAGGCAGCCTTGACCCATCAGGTTTCTGGAATAAAATAGCACTCAAGCTATCCTTGGAAGCCTCTGTGGACACTTTAGAATAATCATGAAATTGCAAAACAAGTGCTGTACTCAGAATATTATTTATGTAATTTATAGGTCCTTTTCATGTGTTGAAGTTCAATGCCAGATGGCATCTCTGCCTTCAGTGTAATGTAAGTAATGCCTTCAGATTTGTGGTGTGGACAGCCAAGCTAAGAATGAATTTACCATTCCTCTGAACTTCTTTCTCACATGTCAGTTTTGGCATCTCTGCAACTGCCTTTACTTTAGCTTGGCCTGGTTTAATGCATATTTTGTTAAGTACTTCTCCCAGATATTGTATTTCTTGAACTTTAAAATAGCATTTGCTTGTGTTCAATTGAATATTTGAGGACCTGACTTTTTCTTGCACAATTTTAATTGGTAATTGTGTTTGTTTGTTTGTTTGTTTTTATTTATTTATTTATTTATTTATTTATTTATTTATTTATTTATTTAAGAGACTTATATGGCCACTGATCTGATGAACCATAACTCTAGATGGCTCACAGCAACCGTAACAAGAGTTACAAGAACGTTAAAAAAAAACATTAAAGCATCACCATTGGCCTGACACATTGCCAATAAGCTTCCATTCTGGTTGTGATCTGAGAGCTTCTATTTTTAAAAAAATGTTTTTGAGGCTATTTCTCAGCTAACACCAAAGAGGGCACTATTCACTCAGTAATGCTGCAGTTAGGAGCCTTGTGTGGCGCAGAGTGGTAGGCGGCAGTACTGCAATCGAAACTTTCCCCACAACCTGAGTTCGATCCCAGCAGAAGTTGGTTTCTCAGGTAGCCAGCTCGGGTAGACTCAGCCTTCCATCCTTCCGAGGTCAGTAAAATGAGTACCCAGCTAAGCTGGGGGAAAGGTAATCACGACTGGGGAAGGGAATGGCAAACCACCCCGCTATAAGTCTGCCTAGAAAACGTCAGCGAAAGCGGCGTCCCTCCAAAGGGTCAGTAATGACTCCGTGCTGTGCTTGCACAGAGGACCTTTCACTTTCACAATGCTGCAGTTGGCCTTCTAGCCTTGTGCTGACTTCTATGGTTTAACAGTGTACTGTAGGAATATTCACATCATCTTCTTTTAATAAGCTAGCAGAAGCTGAGCGGGTAGTTGCCAAAGCTGTAGCTCTAACAAGCCATCACTGCTACACAGGAACTCAGTTTTACATCTGACACAATGTGTTTGTCACTTATGAGGAGTAATGACAAAGAGGTGAACTGAATACAGGGATGTCTAGAAAGGTTAAAAAAGATCAAAAGTCAAGATAGTGACCACAACCATGTGATTAAAGCTCTGACCCTTTTTATGTGCAATGCAACAGACATAAAAAAGTTGCAGGGCTTCAATTGCATGGTTATGGCCATCGTGACTTTTTTGACTTCCCATACAGATGCTCTTGACTTACTGTGTTTATTGAGATCAGATTAACTTTGATCTGGAGCAAAAAGAACTTAACATAGTGCAAAGAACATGCCAATACTCCCCATAACATGGGGAGGTTCAATTTTTGGTAAGTACCATAGGTGGTTTAATCTAAACTGATAAAAAGGGAGCTTTCTATTTTTTTTATATGGCTATTGTAAATGTCCCAAATTCTGACTCATCAAATGGCAGAGACAGGGAAACCTACTTATACTGACACATTTTAAACGTTTAGTAGGTATAAGGACCAAAGATAAACTGTGAAGAAAGAAGAGGATGACTGTGAAGATTTACAATATATAAACCATTTGTTTATTGGGGAAATAACATTCAGTGCAATGTTGCTTCATCCATAACACTGAGTGGCTGTGGGTTATAAGCCCCCCTCCCCCCCAGTTCTAGAGATTTCCCATCTTTAACTCTGCATGGGGTGCACTTCCCCAGCCAGAGATGGTGTGCAATTTGGGAGTCCTCCTGGACCCTTGGCAGCCGTGGCCAGGGTGGCTTTTGCGCAGGCTTCTCTTGTGTGCCAATGGCGCCCATTCCTGTACCAGGAGGCCTTGCTCACAGGGACTTATGCCTTAGTCATGCCCTGTTTGAATTACTGTGATGCGCCCTTGAAGAGCACTTGGAAGCTGCAGCTGGTCTAGAATGGAGCAGTGCGGACGGTTTTTGGTGTTTCTTGTTTTGCCCATGGGAAACTGCACTGGTTCCAAGTAGGCTTCCAGGTGCAATTCAAGGTGCTGGTTATCACCTATAAAGCCATACATGGCATAGGGCCCGGCAATTTGGGGGACTGCCTTTCTCCCATGGTCTCTGCTTGCCCTACCAGATCTAGCAGAGAGGGCATGCTCCAATTCCCTTCTATCAATCACATCTTATTGGACCCCCGAGTCATGCCTTCTCTTCGGCAGCCCCTGCCCTATGGAACAGCATCCCCCTGGAGACTGAGATGGCCCCAGCCCTATTACCCTTTCATGAAACACTGGAGAGCTGGCCGTTTCCCCAGGCGTTTCAGTCAGGAGATTAGGTGAGCTCTGCTGCTGTTGATGTAGGTTTGCTTATTTATGATATTTATTGTGGCCGCCCACTCCAAAAGACTCTGGGTACCGCAGGTTGTATGTTGTGGTTTTTGTGCTTTTAATCCTTGTATGCTGCCCAGAATTAATTTAATTTAATTTAATTTAATTTAATTTAATTTAATTTAATTTAATTTAATTTAATTTAATTTAATTTAATTTAATTTAATTTACACATATTTCAAGTACTGTGTTTCTTTTCTAGGTAAAGGTGAGTTTTTTGAAGCAGTTTAGGACCACATTTGCTTTTTCTGCAACTGCATCATATTGTTGGCTCATGTTTGGTTTATGATCCACCAAAACTCCAGATCCTTTTTGCATATACTGCTGCCCAGTATGCTCTCCCCGTCCTATATTGGTGCCCTTGATTTTTCTTACTCAAATGAATGATTTTGCATTTGTCTCTGTTGAAATTCTTTTTGTTGGTTTTCACTGTTCCAGCTTGTTAAGATCCTCCTGAGTCCTAATACTGTTCTCTAGAGTATTTGCTTTCCAACCACATTTTTATGGTAGATCTCAAATGGGACAGTGCAGAACAGACTTGTCTAATTACTTCACTCAAAATGTTAAGAGTGACTTTGAACTACGCTAATGTCTGACACCTGATTATGCATCCCCCTTACAAATAAACATACACCCTCTGCATAATTCAACAGGAAGACCCATTGTGTTGCAGCGCTGAGCCAGCATTTTGTTAAGCTTTTCAAGTGAGCTCTTTGACTGCAGCGTTTTCTCCTAACTGATATTGCAGCACACTTTGCCCCTCAGTTAAAACACAAAAGAAAAAAAGGCAAATGCAAATAGAGCAGTCCCCATCTATTATGTGGGAACAGAACATCTTGCCAAAAGTGTGGGACTAAAATAGCCTTGTGCTAAGGAGAATACTGTAGATGCTTTGTCATAGGAAGACGATCAAGCGTTGGCTTGCCAAGCAATAGGCAACTGTTTTAGCCTAGG
Organism: Charina bottae; assembly: GCA_023362775.1. NCBI lineage: Eukaryota > Metazoa > Chordata > Lepidosauria > Squamata > Charinaidae > Charina > Charina bottae. The sequence continues at coordinate 71,865,630 of JALMGJ010000001.1, read as the reverse complement.
GGCCCCTTCCCAACGGGCTTGTCGTTTAGTCGTGTCCGACTCTTTGTGACCTCATGGACCATAGCACGCCAGGCCTTCCTGTCCTCCACTGCCTCCCGGAGTTTACTCAAATTCATGTTCATTACATCGGTGATGCTATCTAACCATCTCATCCTCTGCCGTCCCCTTCTCCTTTTGCCTGAAAGGAGAATATACTACTTAGGACCTTTGAACAAAATTCATGTGATCTACTGCTGAACTACATTCCAATGCTTATTTTCCCATTTAAAGCAAAAAAGCATACTACCAAAATCCTCTCAGGTTGTCACCGAATCCCAGCAGTACAATCTTGGCCAATTTCCCAGAGCCTATGGGGAGGGTGGGGGTAAAAGAAAGAATGGGAATATTTCACCTCTTAGAAGACTGGCATTTTTCATTACTACCTTTATTTTCTCACTTGTTCTCTGAAAAATCATGCAGCTGAAATTTGACTGAGCACAATGAGAGTGTGGGGCCTGCATGTTGCTTGTAACTCCCATTGGGGGAGTTGGGCGGTCATATAAATTTAAATAATAAAATAAAAAAAATAAAGGTCCGGCAACCCTGGACCCCAGTATAAGTGTCCATCCAAAGCATTTCCCACCATTAACTGCATGCTGGATTGGTTTCTAGAAAATGCTACCAAGGTGTATTCTGGAATGCTGCCTTCATTTCTGTAGCCACTGAGGCTTCAAGAAACAAACTGATGACAAGACTCACAATAATAAGGAAATTATTGACCCATGGGTGAGAAAAGGAGAGAATGACCCCTTTTATTTGTCATTACAGAAAAAAAAAACCTACTGTGCAGCATAACTGAAACACGTGGCTGCCAAACTGATTTTCTTCTGCCATTTATTCATACTGTGTGTGACACTAACAGTTGATAATGATCTGATTTCAAAGGGCTTTGGTAGGATTCAGAATCTAGGACAAGCTATTGGCAAAAGATGGCAGTCTGTGAGTCCTCCCAATCAGTCTATCAGGCTCAATAGAGTCCCTCCCAGACCCCCCTCTGTATACTCTAAGTCAGTGTTTCTCAACCTCAGCAACTTGGAGCATCCTGGCTGGGGAATTCTGGGAGCTGAAGTCCACACATCTTAAAGCTGCTGAGGTAGAGAAACACTGCTCTAAGTAAAGGCAAGAGAACAGCCAGGGGCTTTGTTCCCTGCTTGGCTTCAAGTAACAAATGAAGCAGGTTTGTGGGGGTTAGCGCCTTGAAGCAGGAGTACAAATGAGTTAGCTTCCATGGGCAAGCAAGGGATATCCCTTGAGATCCAGCCTGAGGATATTCTGAAAATCTTTGAAAATCTGGCTGCTTTCCCAGGCCTTGGGGTAGGTTGGATGTTGAGCCTCGGTGGTGCTGGTGGTGGTTTTTGGTATGCTATGTGTTTTTTCTGGACATACATGATTCTATTTTTTATTATTATTTTATGGTTCTTGCTTTTTTTTAAGTGTGAGCTACCCAGAGGAGTTAGGAGTGGGGCGTCCTATACATTTAACAAAATAAATAAATGTGCATCAATTTTTATGAATATCCTGCCATCAGAACAAAACAGGTTCCTTATAATTGACTGAGAAGATACTGAAGTCACAACTTCCGGGGGGGGGGGGGAGGTATGGCGAACTGAAGATGGCTCTGCGAAAGCGGAGCTGGTGACCGCAGCAAAGATCAAAGAGCCAGTGAGTAGGCTGGTCCCTTGGAACCTCTCCAGATAAGGAGAGGATGGGAGATTGCCTACATGTGCTCCAAACGGCTGCTCCTCATGGGGAGACTGCAGACAGTGGTTTTCCACAGGTTTGAGTGCCAGGAGGTGATGGGATTAGCCATCTTGCTCGCAATCACGGCAGAGTAAGGACACTAAGTTCGCAAACCACACTTTCTAATCACTTTCAGAAATAGCTCATTAACTACTTCTAAGCTATTAGAGACCTTCGGAATGACAAATTTGAAAATGTGGGGTGAGTCTGCCTTCAATCTTGAATGAAAGAAAATTTTAATTATAAACATAAGAATTTAAAGAATCTGAAATAAACAGCAAAAAGCTAAATAAGATTTTGATCTTATAAAGTTATAAACGGACTAAGGGTCAAGATAAAACTGGAATATTGAAACTTTACAATAAGATTTTGGAAGTAATTATAAAGAACAGCTTCTCATTGGAAATAGATTCTGTTTTGTTTTTTACAAGACATAACAAAGATAAGCTATTTCATGATTTCAAAAACTGCACACTAGAGTGGACTAAAGATCTTAGGCAGAGGAAAAATTTACAAGCCTATAAAACAGGACTTTCCAAAGTGCTGCCGCTGGTGACACATAACACGCTGTTGTTATTTTGGCAACCCTTTATGGACTTTCTGCTGACACCAGGACTGAAAGGGTGATGTTTAATGGATTTGTTTATAGATAACAGATAGGATATGGGATGAAGTAATACATGTTTGTAACCTTAGAGGGGGTGAAGAGTCACTAAATTTGTTTATACTTGTGATGAAGTTTGGAAGTAACTTCTTTATATATTTCTTTTCTGCTTCTTTATTACATTCTTACTTTTCTCTTTTTTCTCTTTTTTTCTTTTTCCTTGCACTTTTTACTTCTTATTTCTATTTTCTTATCTTTCTTTAAGTTTAGTTTGTATTGGATTTTACCATTATAATAAAAATTCTTAATAATACACACACACACACATTGAAGTCACAGCAGTCAAAAGTTTCCAAAGTTTCTAGCTCAAACCGGTGCCCACACACTGGTTTAGGTATGTGGATGACACCTGGGTCAAAATCAAGGCCCAGGAAGTACAGGCCTTCACGGACCATATAAACACTATAGATGCCAACATTAGGTTCACCAGAGAAGACACCAAGGACAACAGACTGGCATTCCTAGACTGTGAAGTCCTCATTGGGACCGGTGGCAAGCTAGAAATAGGGATCTACAGGAAACCCACACACACAGATCAATATCTGATGTTTGACTCCCACCATCCACTGCAGCACAAACTAGGAGTCATCAGGACATTGTCACACAGAGCAGAAACCATCCCCACCTCCATGGATTCCAAAAAGAATGAAAATCAGCACCTGAGAACAGCTCTGAAGGCCTGTGGATATCCAAATTGGGCCTTCACTAAATCTGAATCTACCAGACCTAAAACAGCGACAGATAGGGCTGAGACTCAGAGTAAACGGAAGAACCTGGTCATTCCTTACATGGCTGGCGTGTCTGAAAAGATAAAACGGATATTTGGCAAACACCACATACCTGTATATTTCAAACCCACCAACACACTGAGACAGAGGCTTGTACACCCCAAAGATCAAACTCCAAAACACAAGGAAAGCAATGTAGTGTATGCAATCCAGTGCAGTGAGGAGTGCTCTGAACTCTACATTGGAGAAACCAAACAACCTTTGTACAGGAGGATGGCCCAACACAGCAGAAGTAACACCACAGGACCAGAGTCAGCAGTTTATCTTCATCTAAAGGAAAAAGGACACTCATTTGAGGACATTAATGTTCACATTTTAGATAGAGAAGATAGGTGGTTTGAGAGAGGGGTCAAAGAATCCATTTATGCCAACTTGGAAAATCCTTCCTTGAATAGAGGTGGGGGCCTCAGGCACAATCTTTCCCCTATTTTCCTTCCTGCTTTGTCTTCTGTGCCTAGGAAGATTAAGACCATTACGCAAGCTCAACAGCAGCATGGTGATCTTAACGATCCTCCTTTAGATGATAAAGGGACTTAGAAATAACATCTCAAAATAACCATGACCTAGCCCCAGGTGCAAGGTCACACAGCCACCTAGAAACATATTTAAGGATTCCCTTACTAACTTTGCTCAGACTGAAGAAGCTCCTTGGATAAGGAGCGAAACGTTTCCACTGAGAAAACAGAAATCCAGTTGACATGATTCAAGCTACAGACAATTCCACCTGGATGACTGAGAACCTTCATAGACATCTTTCTAGCTCAAACTTTCCGTAATCTGGTTTCCTCCAAATGTGATAGACTGAAATTCCCAGTACTCCCAATTTTCTGGCTGGGAATGATGACAATTATTATACACTTGGAAAGCGTTGAATTGCATTTTGTTTTCTGAATGTTTACTAAACTTATTGTTATTTTCAGAAGATATTATTGAAAGAAAAAACAAACAAACCAGAAAGCCAAAAAGATAACTTTAAAGAGAAACAATCATTTATTTGGATATAGTGCTGAATTAAGGTTTTGCATAACATTCATGGGCCTTAGGTTTATGCCCTCCTGATTCCCCCCGATACAAGATTCTTAGCTGTTGCTTCTGTTTTCAACTAGCCAGAGCTCAGTGTCCAAATCATAAAGTATGGTTAAGCTAATCTCTGGTTTATTAAATCAAGCTATCTTCATAGACCACAGTTTGAAGTTGGTTGGTTTGGTAAGCTATGAAGATCAGGTCTAGTTTGTCAGGGTTAATTAAAAATGAAAGAGGAAACTCCCAGTCTTCTTCGGACTGCCTCAGAAGAGGAAATGCATAAACCAAAGTTCATGAAATGGGGATATTTATTCTAGTTTCTTGCCTAAGAACGTGATGATCTGTTTTCCAATAGTTACTTACGGGGTCATTGGAGTGGCCAGGCAATTCCAGTTTTACACACACACCCCGCACTGACCTTGTCTTATCGTCAAGCCATGATTTAAGCAGCCTTACCCTGTTTTTTTCTCTTGAAGGAGAAAAAGGCACTAGCTAGGCTAAACAGATCATTTCCGCTCTCCTGCTCCCCTCCACTTTTCCTGGACCCCTTAGAGAAGCAATAAAAATGTCAGTAGAGCCATAAAAATGCTTAGAAGACAAAAGAATGCTGATAACAAGGAGGAGGGCTACTTGGGGGCAAGGAAGGCTGTGGGAAACAAGGACATGGGAGATAACAGGATAGAAACATCTGAGAGTAACTGTTCTTCTAACACACAGTCTCGGCATGCTTAGTAAAACCATCACCTTTGTACAGTAGTCACATCTGCATTACCTCACTATGTCGGACCTCATGGATTACATGTATAATTTGACTTACATGTCTGCTTTGATAAACCTATACAGGAGGGTTGCATCCCCGCCACTTTTTAGGTTTGCTATTGCAGCCTCTGGTACCAAAGAAATACAGTTGTGCTTCATCGACAGGTGTTCTGGTCTCTGTTATTAAATAAACTCATGAAGGAGAAATTCCTCCTACAATCTGGTGTGAGAGGTGGGATCAACGGAACCCAGGAGTGGTGGCAGTATTCTTAAGTATCAGGGGGCCCCCTCTGCTAAAGTATGAATTGCTCAAGACTATAAACCCCTTCCTGATCTTCAGTGGGCTCATGGTGGGTCACCCAGGTTTTGGAGGGATGCCTCCACTTAATTGCTTCTCCCCCCTTCTCAGTGTCTGCATCTGGTCTTCACTGATGGGAAACACTAGATCCAGGTGTTTGGCTGGCGGTGGGTCAGGTCAGAGGGAGACTGGGGTAGCTCAATCTTCATGAAAACTGGGGGTGGCTCGGTTTCCAAGAAAAACGGCTGGAGACCCCCATTGATGGTTGACAGTGCGTTGCCCTTGGACCATGGGAGTTGTCCATGGCTGGCTGGGGAATTCTGGGAGTTGAAGTCTACACGTCTTAAGTTGCTGAGACTGAGAAACACTGATCTATGGTGATGCAGTATGGCTCCCCAGCTGCACATACATCACAAATGGCATTTCTGCGCTAATTCCCTCATGAATTTGTTTTTGTTTGCAGGAAGCATTGACTTGCAACATCTACACTTTGGATGAGAGCAGAGTTTTTCTAAACCGCATTTTGCAGAATCCTAGGATACCCTTGATGAGAAAAATAAAAAAAAAATCACTTAAATGAAGCCCATTTTCTCTCACTGGGGGTTCTGGGAATTTTTTCTTTCTAAACCAACAGATCCCATGGCCTGAAAAGGTTTGAAAATGCTCATCCTCAGCAGCTGAGGAAGCCTTCGGCAGCCCCTAGCAAGACTGATGTAGAAGCAGCAGCAGCTTGAAGCTCTGCTTCCCCCTCTCCCTGTGAACGGCCAGGCTCTGCCTTGATACGTGGATTTCGCTTCATCTCCAGCAGGACTCTTTGTATCCCAGATCGGCCAGTGCTCTAAAAATTTACCCAGGTCCACCTGATTAACTTTTAGATCGGCCTTTCTAACCTTTCGACCCTGGAGGAACCTTTGAAATATTTTTCAGGCCTCAGGGAACCCTGCACATTCAGGCTCAAATATAGGCCAGAAGTTACAAAATTATTATATTTGTTTCATGTGTAGGCCTGCATACATGCATTAACAGTGTTCTTAAACTAAAAATAAAGAATGAGACTTTCCTCTTTAATGTGAAGTTCCCCGAATTTGAAACCCTGGTTGAGAAACCCTGTTTTAGATGAACCCGACTGCCCTCGAGGGAGTCTCAAGACGTGATTCCACTGTCTTTGGTCCTAGCAACAGCAGTCTTCCTTCCTTGTGTGCCGACACCTCTGGGGAAGATGGCATCTGAAAATGGCTGCTCCAGTAGCACCTGCCAGCCAGGGATCAGCTCCTCCCCCCCAACTTCTGTTGACAGGTGTTCTGGTCTGTTCTATTAAACAAACTCCTAAAGGAGAAATTTCTCCGAAGCTATATCACAAAACAGCAGCCAACAGAACATCAGAGAAGAGCAAAGAGGGTCAGGACAATGCATCCTTGGGCCAGGTGGTCTTTCTATCTGCACAAACGAGGGCTTGGTTCTATTAAAAACCACTAGTAAGGAAACTCCAGCAAAGGAGATTGTTACCTTGTCGTGGTGCTGGAGCCTGAGCACCTCAATGAAACCATGAGCTAAATCGTGAAGGGACACCCAAGACGGGAAGGTCGTGGCAGAGAGGTCAGACTAAATACGATCCCTGGGGAAGGTAATGGCAACCCACCCCAGTATTCTTGCCGTGAAAACTAAATGGATCAGTACAACCAGAGATATGTCGGTATACCATCGGAAGATGGGACTCCCAGGTCGGAAGATGGTCAAAATGCTACTGGGGAGGAACAGAGGATACGTTGAACTAGCCCCAGATGTGATGACGCAGCTAGCTCAAAGCCGAAAGGACGGCTAGCGGCCGACGGTGCTGGTGGTGAACGACGAATCCGATGTTCTAAAGATCAACACACCATAGGAACCTGGAATGTAAGATCTATGAGCCAGGGCAAATTGGATGTGCTTATTGGTGAGATGTCAAGATTAAATATAGACATTTTAGGTGTCAGTGAACTGAAATGGACTGGAATGGGCCACTTCACATCAGATGACCACCAGATCTACTACTGTGGACAAGAGGACCACAGAAGAAATGGAGTAGCCTTCATAATTAATAATAAAGTGGCTAAAGCAGTGCTTGGATACAATCCAAAAAACGATAGAATGATCTCAATTCGAATTCAGGGTAAGCCATTTAACATCACAGTGATCCAAATATACGCCCCAACCACAGATGCTGAAGAAGCAGAAGTAGATCAGTTCTATGAGGATCTGCAGCACCTACTGGATAATACACCAAACAGAGATGTTATTTTCATTACAGGAGACTGGAATGCTAAGGTGGGTAGTCCGACAACACCTGGAATTACAGGCAAGCATGGTCTGGGAGAACAAAATGAAGCGGGACATAGGCTGATAGAATTTTGCCAAGACAACTCACTGTGCATAACAAACACTCTCTTCCAACAACCTAAAAGACGACTTTATACATGGACTTCACCAGATGGTCGACACCGAAATCAGATTGACTACATCCTTTGCAGCCAAAGGTGGCGGACATCTATACAGTCGGTAAAAACAAGACCTGGAGCTGACTGTAGTTCAGATCAGGAACTTCTTATTGCAAAATTTAGAATCAGACTAAAGAGAATAGGGAAGACCCACAGATCAGTTAGATATGAGCTCACTAATATTCCTAAGGAATATGCAGTGGAGGTGAAGAATAGATTTAAGGGACTAGATTTAGTAGATAGGGTCCCAGAAGAACTATGGACAGAAGTTCGCAACATTGTTCAGGAGGCGGCAACAAAAAACGTCCCAAAGAAAAAGAAAACCAAGAAGGCAAGATGGCTGTCTGCTGAGACACTGGAAGTAGCCCAAGAAAGAAGGAAAGCAAAAGGCAACAGTGATAGGGGGAGTATGTCTATGAAGGTTTTCAGTCATCCAGGTGGAATTGTCTGTAGCTTGAATCATGTCAACTGGATTTCTATTTTCTCAGTGGAAACGTTTCGCTCCTTATCCAAGGAGCTTCTTCAGTCTGAGCAAAGTTAGTAAGGGAATCCTTAAGATTGTGCCTGAGGCCCCCACCTCTATTCAAGGAAGGATTTTCCAAGTTGGCATAAATGGATTACTTGACCCCTCTCTCAAACCACCTATCTTCTCTGTCTAAAATGTGAACATTAATGTCCTCAAATAAGTGTCCTTTTTCCTTTAGATGAAGATAAACTGCTGACTCTGGTCCTGTGGTGTTACTTCTGCTGTGTTGGGCCATCCTCCTGTACAAAGGTTGTTTGGTTTCTCCAATGTAGAGTTCAGAGCACTCCTCACTGCACTGGATTGCATAAACTACATTGCTTTTCTTGTGTTTTTGGAGAAAATTAGAAACATCGGAGGTAAATTCCAGGCAAAAATGGGTATGATCAAAAACAAAGATGGTAAGGACCTAACAGAAGCAGAAGAGATCAAGAAAAGGTGGCAAGAATATACGGAAGATCTGTATAGGAAGGATAATAATATTGGAGATAGCTTTGACGGTGTGGTCAGTGAGTTAGAGCCAGACATCCTGAAGAGTGAGGTTGAATTGGCCTTAAGAAGCATTGCTAATAACAAGGCAGCAGGAGACGATGGTATCCCAGCTGAACTGTTTAAAATCTTGCAAGATGATGCTGTCAAGGTGATGCATGCCATATGCCAGCAAATTTGGAAAACACAAGAATGGCCATCAGATTGGAAAAAATCAACTTATATCCCCATACCAAAAGGAAGCACTAAAGAATGTTCAAACTATCGAACAGTGGCACTTATTTCACATGCCAGTAAGGTAATGCTCAAGATCTTGCAAGGTAGTCTCCAGCAATTCATGGACCGAGAATTGCCAGATGTACAAGCTGGGTTTAGAAAAGGCAGAGGAACTAGAGACCATATTGCCAATATCCGCTGGATAATGGAGAAAGCCAGGGAATTTCAGAAAAACATCTATTTCTGTTTTATTGACTATTCTAAAGCCTTTGACTGTGTGGATCATAACAAATTGTGGCAAGTTCTTGGTGGTATGGGGATACCAAGTCATCTTGTCTGCCTCCTGAGGAATCTGTATAACGACCAAGTAGCAACGGTAAGAACAGAGCACGGAAGAACAGACTGGTTTAAGATTGGGAAAGGAGTACGGCAGGGCTGTATACTCTCACCCTACCTATTCAACCTGTACGCAGAACACATCATGCGACGTACTGGGCTTGATGAATCCAAGGCTGGAGTTAAAATCACTGGAAGAAACATTAAGAATCTCAGATATGCAGATGATACCACTTTGATGGCTGAAAGTGAGGAGGAGCTGAGGAGACTTATGACAAATGTGGAAGAAGAAAGTGCAAAAGCTGGGTTGCAGTTAAACCTCAAAAAAACCAAGATGATGGCAACCAGCTTGATTGATAACTGGCAAATAGAGGGAGAAAAAGTGGAGGCAGTGACAGACTTTGTATTTCTAGGCGCAAAGATTACTGCAGACGCTGACTGCAGCCAGGAAATCAGAAGACGTCTACTTCTTGGGAGGAGAGCAATGGCAAATCTTGATAAAATAGTTAAGAGCAGAGACATCACACTGACAACAAAGGTCCGCATAGTTAAAGCAATGGTATTCCCTGTAGTAACCTATGGCTGCGAGAGCTGGACCATAAGGAAGGCTGAGTGAAGGAAGATAGATGCTTTTGAACTGTGGTGTTGGAGGAAAATTCTGAGAGTGTCTTGGACTGCAAGAAGATCAAACCAGTCCATACTCCAGGAAATAAAGCCAGACTGCTCATTTGAGGGAATGATATTAAAGGCAAAACTGAAGTACTTTGGCCACATAATGAGAAGACAGGATACCCTGGAAAAGAAGCTGATGCTAGGGAAAGTGGAAGGCAAAAGGAATAGGGGCCGGCCAAGGGCAAGATGGATGGATGGTATTCTGGAGGTGACGGACTCGACCGTGGGGGAGCTGGGGATGGTGACGGCCGACAGGAAGCTCTGGTGTGGGCTGGTCCATGAAGTCACGAAGAGTCGGAAACGACTGAACGAATAAACAACAACAAGTAAGGAAAAGCTCACTGTTGACCTCCATGGCTCAAACTACTCATATCAGTCAAATATATTGCCCTCTTCCCAGTGTTTTCTTAATGAGATCAGCTTCTTAGGCCGCAATCTCCAACAGGAAATTAGCATCGGGTGAGGAATACCAATTCTTTCTTTCTTTTGCTTTGATTTCAAACCTCAAAATCCTACTTCTCCAAAAACACACATGCCCTATGGTTCATTGGGGGAAATATACAAGAACCTGTCCAATTACTATCATTGATACAGTTCAAGAATCTGGGGGGGGGGGGCATTTGGAGGCAGAAATCAAGCCAGTGAAGAAGGAGTTATGATGTGCCTTCTACAATTGTTGATTTTCGGCTTGATAATTAAAAGAAAATATTGCACAGCTTGAAGCTAAATTGCTTTGTTTCTTGCATGTCAACATATATAATTTCAATATGTAATTTACAAGCTAATTTGTATGATTCATATCAGAGTATCAGGTGGCGCCAGATACATGGAAAATTGGTCATAGACTTTCTCCACAATTACATATGAATTTGTCCTACTCATTGGAAGGTTCTCCCCCACTCTAGCTTTATCACTATGCTGGTCTACAGGGATGTCCTTCCAAGAGGAGAACTTCAAATTAGGCACCGGTGGGATTTTGACTACACTGACAGTAGCTTGCACGAAAAGATTTGGCCCGTGAGCCTCCTAAGGTGTACTTTAAAATTCCATATATCATTATTTTGCTCTCATGTGAAGGAAAAAAGGCTTACAAGTTGAAAACAGAGACATATAGCTAGAGTTAAATTACCTACAATGATTTTCTGCAAAGTCTGGGAATGAGTTTTGTGAGTAATTTTCTAGCACTGTCTCATTTATTTAAAACATTTATGTGCTGCCTTTCCATCCATCATAACCTTCATGCTATCTGACAGTCCACTATAACAACCTGCTACACAAGTGGCAGAAGACGTCAGCTATAACTTCATTTGAAAAGTTCAATTTAATGAGTAGGACAAATTCATTTTAAACTCATGTTGAACAGGATAAGAGAATGACAAAAAAGAGTAAGAGGCCAGATCTTTTAAAAAATATTATCTTAACAGCGGGGTTCTATTTTTTTTAAAAAAACTGTTATTCTAAGGGGAAGAAAAAAGAGAGAAAAAAGAGAAGAAGGTAAAAGAAAAAAATAATACATTGACAATTTACAAAATAGCAGTGTTCTAAAGTCCATGTTTGCCAACCAATATAAGGCCCAGCACTTTAAAAAGAGTATGAAAATTGTCTGTTTACTGGAGTCAACCCCTTCCTTAATGAACCTTTGCCTATCCACCCCCACTCCCCACCACTCAAAGAAAATTCAGCTGACAGGGAAACTGCAGAGGCAGGATTCCATTAGTGAATCCTACTGCATTTCTTGGGTTCTAAATAAGAATTATGGGCAATCTTCTTACTACTTACTTGGTTCAGCAGCACATTCATTGTTAATTTTCCAGAAATGTGTTTCTATAATTCTTTCAGTTCTCAACTTTCAGTGTAGAGAATATATTTAAGGGAATGTAGCACTGATTTGCTCTGCATTAGTCACAGTGTGAACCAAGCAACCATTTATTGAAGGACAGCCTAGTCCAGAGCTTTCCAAACTGTGTGTCGCGACACGTTAATGTGTCGACTGCAGTGTGTGTGTGTGTCGTGTGAACATAACGAGAAACCTCTGAGTCGGACGCTCAGAGCCTCAAGCGCCTCGCTGCTGCTGCCTCCAAGCCCTGCCAGGATTCCGCGCAGGTCCTAGTGCCTGCCTTGTGCCCTGCTGTAAGAGGGGAGCTCTGTCCAAGCCTTGCCCTGCTGTAAAGGGGAACTCTGTTTTCATGATATGTTGTGTCCCCATACATTTCACTATTACAATTTATGTATGTGTCCATATCTCTTACAAGTTAGTTAGTTTAACCTCGTTTGCTAGTAAAACTGAATTACTGTATCGCAAAATGATGCATGTCTAAAAAGCGTGTCACCAACATGAAAAGTTTGGAAAGCTTTGGCCTAGTCCTTAGAGCAGTGTTTCTCAACCTTGGGAACTTCAAGCTGTGTGGACTCCAACTCCCAGAATTCCCTAGCCATCTTGACTGGCTGGGGAATTCTGGGAGTTGAAGTCCACACAGCTTAAAGTTCCCAAGGTTGAGAAACACTGCCTTAGAGTAAGAGGTAAATTTATCATTGTACTTATAACTTCTGTAAAGAAGACCGGAAGCCACTTCTTTGTATTCTTTTTCTTTCTTTTCTATTTTTCTATTACTTTCCCCCCTTTTCTTGCACTTTTAACTTTCTGATTTCTTTTTCTTTTCTTCTTACTTTATATTGGTTTGTATTAGTGTGTGTGTGTGTGTGTGTATGTGTGTATATATATATATATATATATATATATATATATGTGTGTGTGTGTGTGTATGTATGTGTATATATATATATATATATATATATATATATATATATAAAATTTGGGGTGTTACAAATTGTAAATTGTCTTGTATTAATTTATTATTTATTTTTTTCTGTCAGAATGGCAGGAAAGCAATGGATTTTTTGCCTCATGTGTCAAATACGTGACCAGCTTGGAGTAATACATACAGTACCTGGATTTGTATGGGGAAGAGCTGGGGGAACCATTGGCTACAGTGCTTCTTGAATTAAAATATCTTAGGCAAAACCAGATTGCCGGCTAGGTATTTATAATAGCCTGCTAAGCAGTGACCATTTTTATTCCTCTAGTTCCTTGACGCGGTGCAGATGAATAGTTAAATCCAATTGGTACAGACAAATCCCCATATTGGCATATGAAATATTATTGGCACTGGCTGTGTTCAATTTTTAGGTACTGTTCAGAGATTTAAAACAGAAAAAAATTCCCTATTTATAGTCATTTTATCATCCTTTCAAATCTTTGCCACACAAACTAAGGTAAAAAGGTAAAGGTTTTCCCCTGTACAGTCGTGTCCGACTCTAGGGGGCGGTGCTCATCTCCGTTTCTTAGCCTAAGAGCCAGCATTGTCCCAAGACACTTCCGCAGTCATGTGGCCGGCATGACATGCGCAGAATGCTGTTACCTATTCATCTACTTGTATTTGCATGCTTTCGAATTGCTAGGTTGGCAAGAGCTGGGGTGAGTGCGGGAGCTCACTCCGTCACGCGGCACTCGGGTCTCGAACCGCCGACCTTCTGATCGACAAGTCTGGCATCTTAACCACTGAGCCATCGTGCCCCCTATACACAAACTAAACTCTGTACACAAACTAAACCCTATACACAAACTAAACTCTGTAGCTAAATTTAATAGCATTCTAATGTAGGTGTGCATCTATTTGAAATGTACAGTAAATCGTATAGTATATAGAATTTTTCCCATAATGAAGAATTAATGATTCAGTAAATTTTGTTAGGTCAGTTTACGTTCCAATTCCAAAGATGGGCAATGCCAAAGAATGTTCAAACTACCGTACAATTGCGCTCATTTCACATGCTAGCAAGGTTATGCTCAAAATCCTACAAGCTAGGCTTCAGCAGTATGTGAACCGAGAACTACCAGAAGTGCAAGCTGGGTTTCGAAGAGGCAGAGGAACTAGAGATCAGATTGCCAACATTCGCTGGATCATGGAAAAAGCAAGAGAGTTCCAGAAAAACATCTACTTCTGCTTGATTGACTACGCTAAAGCCTTTGATTGTGTGGATCACAACAAACTGTGGCAAATTCTTAAAGAGATGGGAGTACCAGACCACCTTACCTGTCTCCTGAGAAACCTGTATGCGGGTTAAGAAGCAACAGTTAGAACCGGACATGGAACAACCAATTGGTTCAAAATTGGGAAAGGAGTACGACAAGGCTGTATATTGTCACCCTGCTTATTTAACTTATATGCAGAGTACATCATGAGAAATGCCGGGCTAGATGAATCACAAGCTGGAGTTAAGATTGCCAGGAGAAATATCAACAACCTCAGATATGCAGACGATACCACCTTAATGGCAGAAAGTGAAGAGAACTAAAGAGCCTCTTGATGAGAGTGAAAGAGGAGAGTGCAAAAGCTGGCTTGAAACTCAACATTAAAAAAACTCAGATCATGGCATCTGGTCCCATAACTTCCTGGCAAATAGAAGGGGAAGAAATGGAAGCAGTGACAGATTTTATTTTCTTGGGCTCCAAGATCACCGCAGACGGTGACTGCAGCCATGAAATTAAAAGATGCTTGCTCCTTGGGAGGAAAGCTATGGCAAACCTAGACAGCATATTAAAAAGCAGAGACATCACCTTGCCGACAAAGGTCCGTATAGTTAAAGCTATGGTTTTCCCAGTAGTAATGTATGGCTGTGAGAGTTGGGCCATAAGGAAGGCTGAGCACCGAATAATTGATGCTTTCGAACTCTGGTGCTGGAGAAAACTCTTAAGAGTCCCTTGGACTGCAAGCAGGTCAAATCAGTCAATCCTAAAGGAAATCAACCCTGACTGCTCATTGGAAGGACAGTTATTGAAGCTGAAGCTCAAATACTTTGGCCACCTAATGTGAAGAGAGGACTCACTGGAAAAGACCCTGATGCTGGGAAAGACTGAAGGCAAAAGGAGAAGGGGACGGCTGAGGATGAGATGGTTAGATAGCATCACCAATGTAATGAACATGAATTTGAGTAAACTCTGGGAGACAGTGGAGGACAGGAAGGCCTGGCATGCTATGGTCCATGAGGTCACGAAGAGTCGGACAAGACTAAATGACTGAACAACAACAACAACAAATTTTGTTAAGCTGCTTTATATTTCGGATCACCCTCATCCTTTAAAAAGCAATTTTTTTCCTCTGGATCATAACAACATATATTTAATTCCATCAGGAGTAGAATTTCTAATAAAAACTACACATGGTGTTTCTGGAATACCTACTCAACCTTAGTTTCTAATATTTATTATCTAATTACTATAATATCTAATTATATTTTCAAAAATAAGTCAAAATACATTAAAAGGTAGAAATGAGGATTAGGTTAATCTCTTTGCTAGAATAGATATTAGAAATATTAAAGACTACTTGGTAAAAGTTCTACGCCCATAATAAGGCTCTGTTTTCTAGGTTCAAGGAAGGGAGCACAGTCCCATGTATTTGAAGATGGACTATGATTTTTGAAAAAAACTTAGTAGGAGTAATTGTGAGACCTTTGCTGGTATCAACTAGTATCCATACCCAAATGGGAATAGAAACTGTAGCATTCTCAGTCTGATCCCAGGGCAAGAGGATGCAAAATCATGGAAGAAATCATGTGGAAAAACAAAGTTTAACTCTTAAATAGAATTTGCACTGCAGAAACCTTGAGGATCTTCAGCATGACATTAATGGGCATCACTATGGCCACTAGCACTTCCTTTAGCACTCAGTAGGTTTATTTTCCCCCTTTTTTAGATTTTTAAAGACATTACTTTTTAATTGGGATGCTGTCATGCTGAGAATGAAGTGTAGGATTTCAGGAAATAACAACTCTGGGTTCCCTAAGGGCCCCAAAGTGTTTCTAAAAACTAAAAATGATGGCTGCAATCCAACACTTCTACATGATCTATGTGTTAGTTTTTTCTACAATATCTATTAACTGGTTTAGCTCCAGCACAACAAGGTAACAATCTCCTTTGCTGGAGTTATTCTGGCATACTCTGCATTTTGTCTAAGGCTTTTTTTATATGTGGTATGTTCCCCTTCTTCTCCCTTGGAACATCACTTGTATGCCTTCTGAACACAGGTATTCTGTTGTGTTGTATGATTTGGCACTGAGAGGGGCGTGGTGGCTCAGCGGGTAAGACGCCAGGCTTGTCGATCAGAAGGTCGCAAGTTCGGAGGTTCGAATCCCTAGCCCCGCGTGACGGAGTGAGCTCCCGCACTAGCTCCAGCTCTTGCCAACCTAGCAATTTGAAAGCATGCACATGCAAGTAGATGAATAGGTACCACTTCGGTGGGTAGGTAACAGCGTTCCGCATGCGTCATGCAGCCACATGACCGTGGAAGCGTCTTCGGACAACGCTGGCTCTTCGGCTAACAAACGGAGATGAGCACCGGCCCCTAGAGTCGGACACGACTGCACAAATGTGCGGGGGGAACCTTTACCTATGATTTGGCGCTAGGGGCTCAGACCAGGCATTGTACAGAGGTTCAGGACCACAAGTCTCATTTCTTTGTTTTCTGTGAAATGGAGTTAAAAAGTAAGATCAGGAGTAATTTAATGGATTAGGCCTCAGATTTCCATCTCTGCTTTATACTTAAAATTTGGGCGTATTACTTCACCTGTTTCAACTTTGGGAAATGCGTTGTGACTCCAGCCATAGTAGTTATTTGTGAATGGAGAAGCCCTTCCGTTGCAATCATTTTGTGACATCTACAACACACACCCAAAATTTCACTGGTCCCAAAGAAGCAATGATATATCATGTTAAAAGGACACTGACAAAAACAGTGTTGAAGAGACTGGGGAATGAAATCTATTCGGACTTCTGCAAATTAAGCCCGATTTCAAAATTTCTATTCTCTTTACCTTCACAGTTTTAACATGTCAGTGCTTTGGTATCCACCGAATTATAGGACTATAAAAATGGAATATGAAACGAAGTACTATTTTCATGATATAAATATTACACGGCTATTTTTGTGTGTATATCATATAAAAATAGATACACCCTGCTCTTCCTCCTTACAGGCTGCAACATCTGATAATTTAAAAAACAACTTTCACCAGCCATGATTCCCAAGTAGAGACAATATCCATTTAACTGTCAACTAATATACATTCCCCGTTCATGGATCACTGCCTTGTCGTGGCGAAGGGGCTTGTGTAACTCAATGAAGTCAGGTCAAGACGGACAGGTCATGACAGAGAGTTCTGACAAAACGTGGTCCACTGGAGGAGGGAATGGCAAACCACTCCAGTATCCTTGCCAAGAAAACCCATGGACAGTATCAAAAGGCTAAAAGATATGACGCCAGAAGATGAGCCCCTCAGGTCGGAAGGTGTCCAATATGCTACTGGGGAAGAGCGGAGGGCAATTCCGAGTAGCTCCAGAAAGAGTGAAGCGGCTGGGCCAAAGCCAAAAGGACGCTCAGTTGTGGATGTGTCTGGAAGTGGAAGGAAAGCCCGATGCTGTAAAGAACAATATTGCATAGGAACCTGGAATGTAAGATCAATGAATCAAGGTAAGCTGGATGTGGTCAAACACGAGATGACAAGATTGAACATCGACATCTTGGGAATCAGCGAACTAAAATGGACAGGAATGGGCGAATTTAATTCAGGAGACCATTATATATACTACTGTGGGCTTAGAAGAAATGGAGTAGCTCTCATAGTCAATAAAAGAGTGGGAAAGGCAGTACTGGGGTACAACCTCAAAAACTACAGAATGCTTTCAGTTCGAATCCAAGGCAAACCATTCAACATCACAGTAATCCAAGTCTATGCCCCAACCACTGATGCCGAAGAAGCTGAAGTTGACTGGTTCTATGAAGACCTACAACACCTTCTAGAACTAACACCAAAAAAAGATGTCCTTTTCATCATAGGGGACTGGAATGCTAAAGCAGGAAGTCAAAAAATAACCGGAATAACAGGCAAGTTCGGCCTTGGAGTACAAAATGAAGCAGGGCAAAGGCTAATAGAGTTTTGTCAAGAGAACACGCTGGTCATAGCAAACACTCTTTTGCAACAACACAAGAGACGACTCTACACATGGACATCACCAGATGGTCAATACCGAAATCAGATTGATTATATACTTTGCAGCCAAAGATGGAGAAGCTCTATACAATCAGCAAAAACAAGACCTGGAGCTGACTGTGGCTCAGATCATGAGCTTATCGCAAAATTTAGGCTTAAATTGAAGAACGTAGAGAAAACCACTAGACCACTCAGGTATGACCTAAATCATATCCCTTATGAATATACAGTGGAGGTGAGGAATAGATTTAAAGGATTAGATCTGGTAGACAGAGTGCCTGAAGAACTATGGATGGAGGTTCATAACATTGTACAGGAGGCAGCAACTAAAACCATCCCAAAGAAAAAGAAATGCAAGAAAGCAAAGTGGCTGACTGATGAGGCTTTACAAATAGCTGAGGAAAGAAGGGAAGCAAAAGGCAAGGGAGAAAGGGAAAGATATAACCAACTGAATGCAGATTTCCAGAGAATAGCAAGGAGAGATAAGAAGGCCTTCTTAAATGAACAATGCAAAGAAATCGAGGAAAACAATAGAATGGGGAAGACTAGAGATCTCTTCAAGAAAATCGGAGATATCAAGGGAACGTTTTGTGCAAAGTTGGGCATGATAAAGGACAAAAAAGGCAGGGACCTAACAGAAGCAGAAGAGATTAAGAAGAGGTGGCAAGAATACACAGAAGAACTATACAAGAAAGATCTTAATCTCCCTGATAAATACGATGGTGTGGTCACTGACCTTGAGCCGGACATCCTAGAGAGTGAAGTCAAGTGGGCCTTAGGAAGCATTACTAACAACAAAGCTAGTGGAGAAGACAGTATCCCAGCTGAGCTATTTAAAATCCTAAAAGATGATGCTGTTAAAGTGCTGCACTCAATATGCCAACAAATTTGGAAAACTCAACAGTGGCCACAGGATTGGAAAAGGTCAGTTTACATTCCAATTCCAAAGAAGGGCAATGCCAAAGTGTGTTCAAACTACCGTACAATTGCGCTCATTTCACATGCTAGCAAGGTTATGCTCAAAATCCTACAAGCTAGGCTTCAGCAGTATGTGAACCGAGAACTACCAGAAGTGCAAGCTGGGTTTCAAAGAGGCAGAGGAACTAGAGATCAGATTGCCAACATTCGCTGGATCATGGAAAAAGCAAGAGTGTTCCAGAAAAACACCTACTTCTGCTTCATTGACTACGCTAAAGCCTTTGATTGTGTGGATCACAACAAACTGTGGCAAATTCTTAAAGAGATGCGAGTACCAGACCACCTTTCCTGTCTCCTGAGAAACCTGTATGCGGGTCAAGAAGCAACAGTTAGAACCGGACATGGAACAACCAATTGGTTCAAAATTGGGAAAGGAGTACGACAAGGCTGTATATTATCACCCTGCTTATTTAACTTATATGCAGAGTACATCATGAGAAATGCCGGGCTGGATGAAGCACAAGCCGGAGTTAAGATTGCCGGGAGAAATATCAACAACCTCAGATATGCAGACGATACCACCCTAATGGCAGAAAGTGAAGAGGAACTAAAGAGCCTCTTGATGAGGGTGAAAGAGGAGAGTGCAAAAGCTGGCTTGAAACTCAACATTAAAAAAACTCAGATCATGGCATCTGGTCCCATAACTTCCTGGCAAATAGAAGGGGAAGAAATGGAAGCAGTGACAGATTTTATTTTCTTGGGCTCCAAGATCACCGCAGACGGTGACTGCAGCCATGAAATTAAAAGACGCTTGCTCCTTGGGAGGAAAGCTATGGCAAACCTAGACAGCATATTAAAAAGCAGAGACATCACCTTGCCGACAAAGATCCGTATAGTTAAAGCTATGGTTGTATTGTTGTAACCCGCCCAGAGTCCCTTGCAAGGGAGATGGGCGGGGAATAAATTGAAATAATAAATAAATAATAAAATAAAATGGTTTTTCCAGTAGTAATGTATGGCTGTGAGAGTTGGACCATAAGGAAGGCTGAGCGCCGAAGAATTGATGCTTTCGAACAGTGGTGCTGGAGAAGACTCTTAAGAGTCCTTTGGACTGCAAGGAGGTCAAATCAGTCAATCCTAAAGGAAATCAACCCTGACTGCTCATTGGAAGGACAGATACTGAAGCTGAGGCTCAAATACTTTGGCCACATCATGCGAAGAGAGGACTCACTGGAAAAGACCCTGATGCTGGGAAAGACTGAAGGCAAAAGGAGAAGGGGACGGCAGAGGATGAGATGGTTAGATAGCATCACCGATGTAACGAACATGAATTTGAGTAAACTCCGGGAGACAGTGGAGGATAGGAAGGCCTGGCGTGCTATGGCCCATGAGGTCACGAAGTCGGACACGACTAAACGACTGAACAACAACAACAATATACATTCAACTCTTGTCCATATACTATTAAAGATGCATATTCCAACCAACATTCCCAATCCTTTTCCTATTATATTCTTAAAATTTCTAAAAGTAATTAATCATATCTAAAGAACGATCAGCCAGTGCCTACTTTACAAACTGCCTCTAAAGCTTACATTCTTATTCAAGTTTGTAAGCTGGGGAAAGAATGTGTAAAATTCTTCAAGTCTTCTGAACAGATTATTTATTATTCATTGCCTTTCCTTCCTATAGGAACCTATTGAAAACCTCTTGATTCTCCTGAGCCTTTGCCCTCTGATTTTTTTCAGCCTTGTTTTCCACTACAAAACACTTCGTAGTTTAGGCTACATTTTACTATCACTATTGCATCCAACTTGCTCCCTCTGTCCCTTCGCATTGCACAAAAGCACGTGAGCCACCCCATTTCCCACATCGCACACGTCTGCTACATACTGCAGTAACAGCAGGTACATGTACCCAAACTTTTGACATGAAATGGACGGGGTCTCAACTGAAACCCTTCTGATTCCCCGGTGCTCGGGATGGCTCTTCCGCTTTAAAGGATAACTGAGTCGCAGTTAGAGGAGAAGCAGCACCCTGGCTTTCTATTAAATCTAGTGGCTCCGTCAAGGTCTTTTTGTGGCTCTGCCTCGGTCATTTCTAATGGGACCCCCCCCCCCAATGACCCCCCCCCCCCAGAACGGAGACGACTGACACTTGTTCCGACGACCTAAGTCCTCAGCAAATTTATTCGCCTCTTCCGAAGTTTGCTTTCCACCCAAGGGTTGCCTCTAACCTACATTTGGGTGGCTGCGTTGACACAATTGTTGGTTTATTAAAAAACCCACTGAGTGTTGGTTGTATTGTTAGCCGCCTAGAGTGGTGCAGCAGTAGCTGCTCTGCATGTTGAGTAAATCCCATTATGCTTATGGGGCTGGCTTCTCCTGAACGCGTGCTTCAGGCTGCGCCGCTTCGCAACGTTAGCGAGCGCAGGACGAAACGGCGGCACTACTGCATTTCGGCTCCCCCTCCATCCCGATCCTCACAAAATACGCTCAGAAACGGTCTGCTTGCATGTTGTTCTTCAGGATTTTACTGCCACTCCAGGATTTTACTGCCACTCACAATCTTCAACACCAGCAAATCCCTTCTCCCAGGAAGGCTCACCCCTCTTCCCTTAGCCACAGGTTCCGCCCGGGAACTTTCCATTCACCGCGAGAAGCTCTCCAGCCGCGGTGCGCGTACTGCGCCAGCGCTGGTTTCCCCCAAGACTCAAAGCAGCCTCACCCGCCTCCACGTAACACTCCCACCCGCCCGCGCCCGCATGGACTCCTCAATAGAGGGCGCACGGCTCCCGAGCCAGACTGTGCATGCCCGAGTGACGCATTGCAGGTACGAAGCGACCAATCAGAGGAGCCTATTCGTTGTTCACTCACTCACACGTTTTCGTTCGTCCATCTTCTTTCGCCGAGCTAAAAAGTCCCTTCTTAAAAAAAAACAACCCAAACCCCTACACGACAATCTTGCCTTAAGAGGCTACAGTTACTCTTTTTCCATCCACTTATTTTATCTTTTGGGAAAGGAACCTACTCGTATGTCTGAGGCAGAAAAAGGAAAATCGCAGAGAAGGAACGGGACATACAGTAGGAGCAACGGTTGTACTTGAGGGTGCGGAACCGGATCTCCTTTTACTGCGCGCTTTTCTTTTTCGTTATGGTGGGGGAGGGCGCGGATGGATCTGAGAAGGCGGTGAGGTGGTTTATGAGGCGCTGCCGGCAGGCGTGCTTCGTTCAGTGTGAGGTGAATCGTCGAGCTGTTGGGTTTTAGGAGCCGAAGAGGTGGACGGCGCGCCACTCCTGCTTTCTGTGCCGAACAAGGCGGCACCGGTCTTGATTCTTAGCTGCAGCAACCGCCGCCAGGCCCGGCACAAGCCAAAATGGTTAGCAAGAGGGAGGGGAGATCGGTCGGGTGAAGTGGGGGGACTTGGCGCGATCGCGGTACCAGTAGCAGAACGAGGAATGAATTGTTACAATTTCGCGTATTTTAACTTTAGTGGGGCGATGGGGCAATTGGGAAGGCATCGTGTATGTTGGGGTCAGTCCTGTGGGACAGCAGATACATTGAGACCAGTTGTCAAAGAGAACGCTCTGGAGCCCGACTTTCTCGCGCGCTCGTGTCAGCGTTCTCGGTAGAATTCAAACGGACGCCAACTGCTTTTCTCGGCGCCATGCTGGTTTGGGGGGGAAGGGGAACAGAAGGTGTGTGGAAGTGGTAACTCTTTCCCCTTGTTCCGTTCTTTTAAGGAGGGGGGTGTCCTGAGAACACCGTTTGCCGTAGGGAGGTGGGGGTGGGTGGAATTCCGTTGCTGTAGCAACCGAGTTGTCGCCGCTACTCGTGCAACGTTTGAGGCGTCGCGGGTGGGAGGCGGGAGTTGTTAGAAATGTGACGGCGCCCCAGCTTTTTTTTTGGTGGCGCAGGGTGGCAATCGGGAGCAGTTTGTGTTTGCAGAGGAAATTTGGGGAGAAAGTAACCGGGACTCTGTTTGGCAAAGATCACAACTGGAGCTAAAACCGTTTTGCACTTTTTTTTTAAAACAACGCGAAGTTTCCCCTTTCCCTGAAAAGTAAGGCTCTTCTTTAAAGAAGGTGCAGTTGCGCCATGAGGAAAGGTCTAATGGGTTAAACTAAAGCTTGGAGCTGCATTTAAATATTTTTGTGTGTAGAGAGAGAATATCTCTTTGCTATTCCAGGAATTGGAAGAAGCTAAAATCAGAATCTCAGTAAAGATTAAGAAAACTGTTCTTGTACATTTCTGTGCAGACCTTTTTTTTTTTTTTTTGGTAAATGAGTGTTGAGTGGGATGCATTGTGCTCTGAGGTTTCTAGGTTGATAACTCAAGGGAAGCCACAAATATTAAGGAATTTTGAGGAATGTTATGAAGAAGTATGATAAATAACAGTCTGTACTGAGTTTTATGATTTGGATATAGGCGCTTATCAGGAAAGAGACATATGGTAATCTAAGGGATGCCCCTAAACTCATAATACTAAGTTGCTGCTGTTATAGTGTTCCCCCTTTTAAAAAGATTTGATTGAACTTTCTATATTTTAAGATGCTTAACAGGTAATATGTTTTTCCTCATACCTATAAAGGAATTTTTGAAATGAAAATCTCAGGATCGAGCAAGAAAATTGATACTCTTGAGTCCTAGTGCTTAAATTAGGGTTCTGCTGGAAGTTAAGGAGATAAGTGGACTTCTGGCTCAGTAGTCACGTTTTCACCTTTCAAAGTGAGTTTTCTCTTCCTGTTAAGGAAATTGTTTAGATGACCTCAGTTTTTGCCATTTTACTGATGATACTGAATGATTTGTTTTGATATTAAAGCTGCATGAAAGTTTATCAAGGACAACAAACTTCTCAGTGGCCATAAAAAGTATAGAACTTCAGAGCAAGGGATAAATTTAGATGTTCTTAGCTATCAAAGGATTCTAATTTCTACCATCCTCAGCAGTTAGACAGGGCCAATCACTTCATTTTCTGTTACCCTGCAGAACGTTTGAAGTTGATTGTGTTCTAAACATTTGAGTTTAAAACTGTTTTGTTCTCTGAATGTAGATCTTTGTAAAGGTGCTGTACTTTTTTCATTGAAATAATAGTGGAGTATGAAGAAAACGTGAAGGATCTCAGGAATG
Source organism: Charina bottae (assembly GCA_023362775.1). Lineage (NCBI taxonomy): Eukaryota > Metazoa > Chordata > Lepidosauria > Squamata > Charinaidae > Charina > Charina bottae. The sequence goes on along the minus strand of JALMGJ010000001.1, from coordinate 71,841,512 downwards.
CAGATGATTTTCTAAGCAACTTGCAAACATTTGTACAAGTAACCTATATACAGATTTCTACTTTTGCTATATTACCTCAGTGATAACTGCTCTTCAGAATGTCCCCATAAGCTGTGATAGATTGTTTTAAGGCTTAAAATTTAAGCAATGCTTAGAATATAAATATCTGCGCTGGAGTTTGGAAAAATCCCAAATACCAGATCAGATAGGCTAAAAACATGTTATGCTAGCACGTAGGAATTTAAATTCCTTATCTGTAGCAGGGCTTATTTCTAGAGATTGGGAATACTGTTAAGGCCATTTCTATTACTGATTCCATATTTATAACTCTTTGTATCTTAATTTAAATATGGGTTAAATGACCAGTTGAAGAATTAGTATTCAAGAATTTTAAAATGGATTTAATAAACAATACAAAGTCAGGTTGGAACTATTAGCTAAGGAGAGAGATATGATTCAATATATATGCTTATCATATATTTGTTGTTTGTTATTTTATCATGGATACAAAGACTTTCTGGAAACAAAAAATTACTTATATTACAGGGATGCTTTATTCTTTTAATTTAACATGACAGCTGTTAGATGTGTTCTCTTCTTGCCCCTTGGGACTTTGAATTTAAGCAGGCTTTTGTCTGTTTTTGACCTTTTAGGAGCATTGAGATATTTCTTGAGTGTTTTCTATTACAGAATTATCCTATTGCTCTCATCCTTGTTTTTTTTTTTTTTTTTTGGATGAAATTTGAGATTGTTGCTTTTTCTTCTAAGGAGACATCAGGATCTCAACAGAGTTTCACCTGGGAATCTGTCATAGAGATTTAGTTGTAGGCCATAGTGCAGTTATGCTTCTGTAGAAGGTCCCCAGTGATTCTTTCCCAGCTGTGAAGAATGAGGTACATGGTGTAAAAGGCAGGCTTGGGCAGTTGATAGCAATAGCTGAATAATTCACTTACATTATGACTGTTAAAGCAATTTTTTGCTTGTACTGTATTGATTGAGCTACTCTTGAATAGGTGGGTCATTTTTTAAATATCAGTTTTATCTAATACCTATATTCTGTTTCATGTGCCCAGTCCTTTTAATGGCAATTATACAACTTTGCTGAAGAACCCACTGTCACCTTGTGTATTTTTCAGTTACACGTTTTTACATTCCCTGTGATATTTGGTATAATGTATTTGTGTTATGCTTACATGCTGCACTTAGATACCTTCGTTTTAAATAATGAAACTTACTTGCTCTGTTATTTTAAAAAATGAAAAGAGTGAGAAAAGGAGTAAAAGAACAGACCCATTCTAATTCTATGCATCCAGATAAATGCACATAATTTTCTGTTTTCTAGGATCTCAGGGCAGGTAGGTGAGACATTGTTTAGGACAGGGAGGCAAGTTTTAATTCCCGGTCACTGACAAGAGTTCTAGTTGTTTTCATTAGATTCAGTTTCTTTAAAGGAGCTTCCTGTTGTACAAATGAAGGACAGGAGATTTTAAATTACACAATGGGATTTTTTTTTTTGCACCATCAAATCATTTTGGGAGAATCTTCTGTCTCCTAGAATAGGTTTGTGGGAGGTAGGAGATGTAAAAATATTTTACTGGAGAGTGCTGTTCTATCAACTGACAGCTACAAATGGGTATCAACTAGCAACTTTATGGGCCTCCAGGGGGTGCCCTGCTAAAGCTAGGTTAAGTGAGGTGGTGATGGTGATACTGTACAGTACTTAAGACTTTTTCTTCAGCTGTTTTACTTACTAACATAACTTCCTTCTCTTTTCTGCCCCCTTTAATTCAATAAGTTAGGGTAAATGGCTAGTCTGATATCTGATAGGGCTGGACAAACTGCTTGAAGGGGTGCAGCAGCTCCATCTTTCAGAAGCTTCTGAACAGCTGCTTTAAAGGCTTCCCCGACTTAAGTGAGTGTGCATTCATCCATGTTCAGACTTTCTACTGGTACTGTTGACAGAATTGCTGTGCGTGCCCATGTATGTGGAGACTACCTGATAAAGCCCTTAAAGTATCTGAACCTTCCAGAGGACATGCTGTTATCCACTTTGAGGAAGAGCCATTTCACAATTTTTGTATAATTTTACCTCATAAACAATATTTATTTATTTATTTATTTATTTATTTTATTAAATTTATATTACCGCCCATCTCCCCCAGCAGGGACCCTGGGCGGTGCACAATAAAATAGAATTAAAAGAAATATAAAATTACAACAATACATAATATGAATTCCAAGGGTAAAATGTTAAAATAAGATACTGGGAGGCTTCAAGGGACCAACCATCCCCAAGAGGAACTGTTGGCATTTCCCTCCCAGGCAAGACGGCAAAACCAGGTCTTTAAGCCTTTCCGGAAGGCTGGGAGCGAGGAAATCAGCCTCAGCTCCGGGGGTAAGATATTCCAAAGGGCGGGCGCAACTGCAGAGAATGGTTCAGAGATATGGTTCAGATTGCAGTTCTTTTAAGGCTTAAAATGGATAAGAATCATGTATTTATGGGAGTTGTAGTTGAAAACATCAGGTGTATACCAAGTTGCCTAACTTTGCCATAAATTCAGCTCAGAGGTGAGCCATACAGAGCATGGATAAAGTTACCAGTGCAGTCAGCTATATATAGTAGTGCACCAAGATTTGAAAAAGTTGCTTTATTTTATGTCACTAGAATACATAACTGTTAAGTCAAAAAGTATGTGACTATTTGAAGATGGTAGTTCAGAAAGCTTACTGCTTAATCGTAATAATGATATTACATCAAATAAAAATAAGTAAAGATAAAATGTAATATAAAATGCAATAATAAATGAATACATCAAATTGATGAATACATACAGCTTTATTTAGAAGAGTGATGTTGATAGAGGTGTTGGGGTCTGTATATCTCTTTTAATTGGTGAAGTAAGTTATTGCTGCTCTCTCTGCATCATTTTCCCTTCCTAGTTCCAACTTCCATATTTTCTTTTGTTCTACACATCCTGTAATGTCACAAGATCTTTTTCTAAAGCCTTTCTTTTAATAAAGTGAAATCTGTCCAGGTTCCATGATATGTTTTATTTGTTGGAAGACTCAAAGTGAAGTCTTTTGGAAGGTATCTTTATCCTACATTGCCAAGACAGAATGAACATGTGAATTATATTTGTTTGAACTTAATTGAGGTTTGCAGAAAAGATAAGTTGACAGTCCTTAAAGATAAGATTGATTTTAGGTTCAAGTAGATGTGGCTAAAAAGTAATCAGATTTCATTGATGTTCTAGCCTGACTTGATTATTTTTCCTCTGTATGCATTACAGAGAACATTCTGAGAATCTTAACAGCCATTTTCTACTTGCTTTTTCAGACCCTAAAGAAACAATGTTTCAAACATTCCACAGTGATTTGTCCACTAGAGAACACTTGGAATCTGCATTTCAATCCCTGTGTGATGCAATGAATTAAGATGAGTGTAGTGCATGTTCTGTACATTAGGCATATGGGTCATCTTAAATAGGATTTGAGTATACTGAACTGTTTGTAGAGAAAAATTACAGTCCGGTTTGGCTTGTCAACCATTACTAGTTTCACAGAGACGCTCCTAGTTGAATCTTTAGATTTTTTTTTAATTGATTTGCTGTAGGATTTTGTTTTAGTACACTGAAGAAGTTTAGGCAAGATATGTGCATGCTGAAAGTCTCTAAAGATGTTAAGATAAAGTTACATACTTGATTCAGAAGGCAGAGTTGTCTAAAACTGAATATACAATATATTGGCTAACATTTCAGGCTTGAGGAAACTCCCAAACTATTTTACTTGTGGAGAGCATTTCATGGGAAATTGCATTATGCTAAGAGTGATCATTGTTCTTTATAACAGCAGATATCCTGGATTGTTATATATGCAAGATTTGTCTTGTATATGCTATATTCTGATATTTGCTCTACATTATAATATCCTAAGCATTATTAGCATTCTGTTGTACAGGTGCAAATTGATATATGTTGGCAAAGTGTCCAGTACATTTTCCAAACACAATTATGGGTGTTTGTGCAATTGAAGTCTTAAAGTTTTCTAACCTACAGCAGGGTGTTACCTGGTAAAGTTACTTTTTTCAACCGACTTGCCCATAGAGAGTGAATAATTTTTTCTGACTTCCTATAACTTTATTTTATTATGGCTCATATGCATTTTGCCAAATGTGTAATCTTTTGGAAAGTTTGAGGTGTGTCTATTTAGAGTCCACTGACATGGATAGAATGATGTTCAACTAATTTAATACATAATTAATTTACTTTTGTATTTAACTAAGGCTACTATTTAATAGGAGAGGTAATGGAAGATAATTGTTTCCTTACTGTTGATCTGAGGACTGCTGACTATAGAGAACTTGCTTCCTTTTCTCTATATAGAGAATTCAGCTGCAGTCACCAGGTGACTGGAGCCATTTGGTTTTTTTCTTGCAGTGATTAGAAAATTTGGATTTCAATATTGTATTCTTGAAGTGCTAAAAAGGAGTAGAGCGCTGTGTGCAGGATGCATATTGCCTACTCCCTCCTGTCAAGGAACAGTACAGATCAAGTACAGCTACATTTAAATGTCTATTCATAGTTTGATTCTGGCTCTGTATCCTCAAATTAATATTTCTTTATCTTCCTCTCATTCCCTCTTAGATTGTTTGCTTTGTTTTCAGAATTATAAGCCTGAATGTAGAGCCTTATGTATATTCTATAAAAGAACATGTAGGAATGGTAAATATGAAACTAGCTTGCCAAGATATATTAACATAATTATGTTTACATATTCTAGGCTGATCAACTGACAGAAGAGCAGATTGCAGGTGAGGTGCCAGATTTATATTACTTATGGTGCTAATGTGTAATAAGTATATGCCTGCACTCTTTACATAGAACTTCTGGAGAAGCATACATTCTTTTTACTTTTAGTTAAATGAGGTACATAAAAGTGTGTTGGTGCTTTGGATGTGTATATCTTGGGTTATATCCCTTGAGTAGAAAGATGGTATTTGCAAATGTCATCTTTATAGACCCCTATTCCATTTCCCTAAAGTGACCACAAATCTCCCCTTCTTCAGCAGATTTTGATGGGATGTTGGGTACTCTAGAGAGAAGGGGAATAGGCAAAAATAAAATCCACTTCCTGCTTGTGAATCTCAGAAGGTTAATCCAGAAGTATATTTGTGGATCACAGTTATGTGTAATTCCATATTTACATCTCAGAAACATTTGAAGGAAAAACTTCTTAAATTGACTGAAACCATTTTATATTTGTTCCTTAGGTTTAACATTTTAAAGGCAGTGCTAAAATAATAAAATGTAATTGTTTGCTTTTAAAGCATGTTATATGTTCTGTTAGAATGTTTATTGTACCTAACAGGTATCATTAACCTATTGCAATCAAATTAAGCAGTTACTTTGGTCCTCTAATGTAGCTGAAATTGGCAGACTGCTGCATTAGAGCATCAAGGTCACTATGTAAAAGAATAGTAATTCTTTCAGGGCTTGTACTGTCTGAACAAACATTGAGTAAGGACAGTTTCCATTAAACACAGTAATTTTAATGATATTGATATAGCTAATATCTTTGGTTGTGAAATCCAATAACTTTACTGTTTTTGACCTTTCGCCTTTAAAAAGAAATAGTCTAATTGGTAAGAATTCTTTGTCCAGATCATGGTCATATCAGACATACTGATACATATGAGAATATGTCATAAAAGTAATCAAATTTGTACCAAATTTGCAAATGACTTAAAATGTTTTCCATTTATATGGAAAGAGCGAATGTATATGCTATTGCTGCCAAAGTAATATGACATCACTGTGAAATATATCACTAGAATAATGCAGCAAAAACTTTTGTCATCGTTTACTTAGTATAGCTTGATTCAGAGAGGTCTTCTTCCAAAAACAAAAGTATATTGGTTGAGTAATCCTGCTCCAAATGTGAAGTTCAAACAGTCTTGTGACACACTGAATAGATAGTAAGTTTTTCAGGGTATCGGCGTTTATTCTGGATGCTATAAGATTTTTTATCCTTTGTTGGAAAAAAAGTTAGTACAGCCTAATTCCTAGTGACTAGCTTTCTTGGCAACTTATGAAGTTGTTTTCTTTGGGTTGTGGTCCCCCCCCCCCCCAATTTTCCAGTCTGCCCTTTAACCCTGCAATTTCCTGGTGGTCTCCTATCTGTGTAAGTGAGTCTGACTCTGCTTAGCTTTTTAAAGATCAGCTAATGTCAGTATTATGTTACCACCAGCTACTGTATATTATAGTTACTTCTCCGGAAAATGTGATGTTAACAGTAATTTGATACGGTGCTTGCTGTGTTTCAAAATTAACTAGTCTATGCAAAGTATGGGAGAAAATATTGTAAAAAGGGTGAAACTGGGCTACTGCTGGTTTCTCTCTTCAGATGAAATATGCCCACTTCCCTCATTCCAGAATAGCTCTGAATCTGTACTGTGGTGAACTATTGTTCTGAACTGGGCAGAATTATTTGTCATAAAGATAATCAGGATCTGAGATTTATGTTCACATTTGACATCCTATCTAGATGTGCAGAATAATTAATTGGAAACCCCAAAGTTCTCCAGCAACAATACAGCTTTTCTGCCAATCTTTTCAGAAACCCATAGTTGTTTTTGTAGGTACATCTTAGGAAGGTGCTATTCAGGGATCAGTTTAATTTTTAGCCAGTAATTAAAGACTACTTGGTAAAAGTTCTAGGCCCATAATAAGGCTCTGTTTTCTAGGTTCAAGGAAGGGAGCACAGTCCCATGTATTTGAAGATGGACCATGATTTTTGAAAAAAACTTAGTAGGAGTAATTGTGAGACCTTTGCTGATACCAACTAGTATCCATACCCAAATGGGAATAGAAACTGTAGCATTCTCAGTCTGATCCCAGGGCAAGAGGATGCAAAATCATGGAAGAATAGCCTGTATTCTGATAATCCCCACCATACTCCAGATCTATGCTTCTGATGCCACAGCAGCACAGTAAAAATCATTATCAGATTCCATCCTAATGAAAACAAGGGTGTTAATGGCCCTTTTATTTTGCTAGGGTTTTTTGATTTTAAAAAGTAGTCTCTTAGTAAACACAACGTGACACATACAGGAATAATTTTTATTTACTCAAATATTAGCTTACATATTTCTGTGTGAGGGTTTGAAGTGATAATTGTTGGGTATTTATTTAATTTTTATCCCGCCTTTATAATTTTTATAAATAACTCAAGGCGGTATACTTAGAATTATAGGATCATGTAATAAGTAATAGCATAGCAAAAATATACAGAGTGAAAGACAAGATAAGTTGGGGAAGTGATATTAGACTAGTAGAGCAAGCTCGTGCATAAAAATATATGATAACTTGTTAAAGGAAATACGTACTTTAATGAAATGCATGTACAAGAAGATGGAACTTTCTTATGAAAGAACAGTGTGGGAAAAATGGTTTTAGGATTCTGGCAGAATTCCTGAGTTTTTAATCAATAAAATAAGCAAATATAAGATAACATAAGTAGCAGGCATAAGGTAGTATGAATGTGTGCAGGTGAAATATTGGGGCATAGCCTGTCTTTCTACATTTAGATGCCTGATTACATGCATTTTTCAAGATATAAGAATATTTACCCTAAAACACTTTAAAATGATGTATCCTTTAAAGGGGGTTTGATAGATGTGATGTAAAATTACTGCTAGTATTTTTAAAGGATATTTTTAAAGACACTTTATTAGTCATTACCAATTCCTTACTTGAAAACCATTTTTCCCAGCTAAGTTTTCCTCTATTACGTTCTGTTCTCTCTGTATAGTTTTTTGATCTAATTGAAAAGTTATCTTTAAAATTGAACAGATTATAGCAGTAATAGGCCAGAACTGCTTTATTGGGCACATTCTGCAGTTACACCCACATCTAATCTCTATGCCATTTTTGGGAGTTGAAACAATGTTGATGCTGTAGAAACCATTTATATTACTTCAACTATTTTTTTTAAATTAATACTGACAATCTTCCCCTATCTAAATGTAGTTACGATGTTTTCTTTGTATTATTTGATTCCCCATTTTGGAATCTTGCCTACATACATACATATTCACTTTCTACTTTGTCTTTACATTTTCTCCCTCTTTCTTTTAGAGGACACCATCTCTAACCAACCCTTTCTCTCAACACATTCACTCTTCCTTCATATTTGTTTTGCAATTTGATCCTCATTTTTAATTTCATATGAATACTTTCAGAACTATTTTCACTTTTGTACTCCATGCACGTCCAATCCGCATACATTCATTCTTGACCCTGATTCTTGTCTTATCATTTATTTATTTAAATTTATATTACTGCCCCTCTCCCCTATCGGGGACCCATACATGTTTCTTATATAACCAGTTCCTTGTCAAGCCCCTTACAAGTAGGGCATGATCAACGAAGCAAGCATCAGACAAACTTAATAAGTTTTAAGGCAGAAACCCAGTCCTCCTTTATTAGTGAGTTCTTTCAGGTTGACTCTGTTTGGAAGATTTGAATCTCTTCTTGGGCTTTGTGCTGTCCAGACTGAGCTGCTATTTACTAGATAAACCACTAACAAATTTTCCCATCTGCTGATTGTTTATATCTAGAGGTCCTCAAGTTTCTTTCTTAGCCTCCAGAGCAGAGCTTTCCAAACTTTTCATGTTGGTGACACACCTTTTAGACGTGCATCATTTTGCGACACAGTAATAACAGGGCTCCCTGGCCCACGTGATTGGCTCCCGGGTGGAAACCCCGGCCCACGCGATTGGCTCCCAGGTGGAAACCCCGGCCCACGCGATTGGCTTCCGCCTTGGGCAGGGCAGGGTTGCCTCTGCCAAGAAAAACTACAGTCGCTAGGTGAAAAAGCCTCGGATCACCACAAAAAGTGACGGTGGGGAGGGCGCCCCGGGGTGGAAAATATCTGCGCTGATCAGCTGTGCGGTGGGGAGGCAGAGGCGTGCCGCAGCTACCCAGGTGGTGGCCAAAAAAACCACGGGGAGCAAAAGTGGGGGGGGAATTCCACCCCGCATCCCGCTGGGGTGCCTCTTTGAAAGGGCAGGCTCCGGGGACCCCAAAAATGCCCTTGGTTCTGCAAAAAAAACACTGCACTGAGTGGCAGGGAGGCGAAAAGCCAGCAGCGCGGTTCCTGAGGAAGCCTCCCTGCTGCTCGTTGCATCACCCCGATCAGCACTTCTGGGTTGTCGCGTGACACACCTGGACATTCCCGGTGACACACTGGTGTGTCGTGACACACACTTTGGAAAGCTATGCTCTAGACAATATTTCACATTGCCACTGCATTCAGTTTATAGGGACATTAATTAATTAATTAATTAATTAATTACATTTATATCATGTTCAACTCTCCCTCCAGTACAAGAAATTGGAGAGCAGCTTGCTTTTATACATAGTCATTTTTGCTTCTTTCAGCAAACTTAACGATTTTTATTCAGTTTTCCATTTCAACCTTGGTCTTTGATAATTAATTTTTCAAATCCACATTTGTTGTATCATACAGACTTAATATTTGCTGCAAGTCATTTAGATTCTCAATCAACAATACGGCATCCAAAAGTTCATGTCCTTGATTTATTTCAGCTGAAAGGTTACCACATTTATCCATAAACACTTAGGCAATCAAAGGGACATCACACACCTTTATCTTGCTCTGTGTAAGCATTCAATTTATTCTCTCACATGCTTTACTTCTGTCATATACTATTCTTAGCGCATTCACCAACCAATCTTCAACTTCCCATTCAATATAATCACTTAATCATATCTCTAAATCTTCTCACATCTCTAAATTAGTAAATACAACAATAACCTTTCTCACATTCATACATTTCACTGGCTTGCTGGAACCTTGTTGGCTTGCTCAAAGTAATTCCTTATATTATGGTTAGTCTCATAGCTTCTGTCCTTGCTTTAACCAACTTGAGACATTCTGTAGTTGGCTATCTCCTTTTCCCTGCATAACTGTTAATACAGTTTTATATAATTTCTGTTAACAATGGGAACATTCTATGTTCTGGAGAGAGAGTTAAAATACAACGAACATCAAATATAAAGAGTTGTAAGCCTCCAAGCCATGATGGGTTGGTTAGTGCTTAGAAATAATATACATACAGTGGGAATGCAAGAAGCCTTGTAAAACAGTGATAATCAATGAAATATATATGCAATAAATCTCACATTTAGATCAAGTGGAACTATGATGCTGTATGTAGATCAAATTTAGCCACAAAATCAATTTTGGTTTTATATGTTTTTCCCTGACAACATAGTGCAGCAGGCAAATTGTCTTCTTGACCAGCATTAGTGGTAACTTAAAACAAATCAGACAATAGTTCACTATACTTGTTTTGGCTAGGCACTATAATATGTTATAAAGCAAAATCAGGCTTAAATTTAATAATTGATTCAATAAGAGGTGCATTAATTGCATTAATCTTAAAACATGTTTGTCCAACTAGCAAGAGATGGAAGTGTTGTAAAAGTGTTGGAGCCAGTTTGGTCTACTGGTTAAGGTGCTGGGCTAGAAACCAGGAGGCTGTGAGTTCTAGTCCTGCCTTAGGCATGAAAGCCGGCTGGGTGACCTTGGGCCAGTCACACACACACAGCCCAACTCACCTCACAGGGTGGTTGTTGTGGGGAAAATAGGAGGAGGAAGTATGTTTGCCGCCTTGAGTTATTTATAGAAATAATAAAGGCGGGATAAAAATAAAATTAATAATAATAATAATAAACACTGAATAGTAACCGCAATACTGTGAGTGGGAAAAAAATGAAATTATTCAGAAGAGATTTCCCAAACTTAATAATTATTAAAAGGGACAGTCAGGATGGAAAAACTGTTGGAGTTTGAGCTGACCCAGGAATTCAGTTACTGAAGGCCCGAAAATAATTGCAGAATACCTTATTTCTTTGCTTCTGTCTTCCCACAAGGAAGATAGTTAACCTGTTTTCTTTGAGGCAAGCTGAGACTTTGTTGATGTAAGCACTACCCTTGCCTTTAAAGGGCTTGAATCTTTCGTGGTAGGTGTTGTGAGGTTTAGAAGGTGTTGTCTACTGTGTGCATTTTGCCATTGGAAATCTTTTTCAGGGCCCCAAAATAAGGGGGTCCAAATGTAGGGAACACAGGGAAATTACAGTATAACTGATATCTGGGAACTTCAAATAAGTGATATATTAATTTCCACTGTGGAGAAAGCTTTCTGATCATCAGATGACACAGAAGGCTTTTTTCATTTGATGATGATAAAGGGATTTCACATGTCCAAAGGAAAAGTACTTTCCTTTGGAGCTGGTGCATCTTTTCTATCCCTTTTTTTTTGCTGCAAGTGAATTTGTTGTAGAAAAAGAAAAACCACAGAAGCAGTTTTTTTTTAAAAAAATAAAAGGCAAAAATCTCCTTAGAGTGAAGTTCAACTTACAATGACTTTATGGGCTTAGCCATGTAGCTTTCTTGGCAACAGTACAGAAATAACATTGAAATAACTTATTGTAAATAACTTTTATTGTATATAATTTTTATTATAAATAACTTATTGAAACTTAAGAAATAACTTATTGTTGCATTAATTTTGTTTTTGTATTTAATTCTGGTCTGCTATTTCCTGGTGGTCTTTTGTTTACTTACTGTTTATGTTTTCAAGTTCAGCCAAAGTTGGCTAATTGCTTCCTAATTAAAAAAAAAGGTTAGTTGAATCATCACAAAGTTTTGTTATGGAAATTAATTATCTAAGTTTTGAAAACATCAGGCACAAAATATCCTATTGGAAGCAGTGTATGTTTTACTGCAGTGTATCCTAGTGTGTTTGGATTTCATTCATTCTACTCATTGTCTTTTCCCTTGCATTGGTTTTTGAGTAATTGAATTAAAATTTAAACAAGTAAATTGAATGGCTTGCACAGTCTTTAAATTTGCTGTTTTTGTGTTACAGAGTTCAAGGAAGCCTTTTCACTATTTGACAAGGATGGAGATGGCACAATAACAACAAAAGAATTGGGGACAGTGATGAGGTCACTTGGACAGAATCCAACAGAAGCAGAATTACAGGACATGATCAATGAAGTAGATGCTGATGGTAAGTTTTATTTAAAACAATTCAGTAATTAAAATTAACATTATATACCTGGATATAACTGAAAGGAATTTTATTAATATATGTTATTTTCCAGGTAATGGCACAATTGACTTCCCAGAATTTTTGACAATGATGGCAAGAAAAATGAAGGATACAGACAGTGAGGAAGAAATTAGAGAAGCATTCCGTGTATTTGATAAGGTATTCCATGAATTTTGATAAGCTTTCAAAGTACTGTATGTCTTAAATCCAGAGGAATTTCCACCTTCAATAAGAACAGAATTCCACACTCATTGTCAGTGCCACTGAATAATGATCTAGCAGTTAAACCTAATTCAGGGAATTAAATTTGACTTTAAATCCAAAAACCTATATTGCCTTCCTCACTTACATGCAAACAATCTGTTCTGTAAAAATTTGGAAGAATTGGTACTAGCAATAATGGTGTATCTTTTTTTCATTCCTGCCAACACAGTTAAAATATGTAACTGATCTCTAATGTCAGTTAAAATGTTTGGTCATGGGACAGTAACTGGCTCATTGCACAATGCTAATTGTCCTGTCCCTGCCTAATTTTTGAAATGTGGCGTCTAGTAGATCTCAAAGATCAAATGCAACCTCAATCCTAGAACTGCTGGGTACTCCTTCTCTTGGTAGAAGCAAGATATGTCTGATTAATTGTTCAAATATGAGTTTATAACAATTTGATAAAATCAAAGTGACCTCTAAATGTTTTCCAGGATGGTAATGGTTATATTAGTGCTGCAGAACTTCGCCATGTGATGACAAATCTTGGGGAGAAGCTAACAGATGAAGAAGTTGATGAGATGATTAGAGAAGCAGATATTGATGGTGATGGTCAAGTAAACTATGAAGGTAAAAGTTTTTTAGTAACATAAATTGGCTTGAATCTATTGATTAGGATACAAAAGATTGAGGTTTGCTTCCCTGTGTGTATTAGGATTTTCCAAGATTCTTCTCTTCCTTATAATGAAATATAACTTGAAATGTTTTAAATATTGATCCCTGGGGAATGGTGGGAATTCAAAATAACTTCCCTGCTTCCTAGCCCTTTTCTTAAAGCTACAAAAGTTGGTGGGTTGGTAATCTATGCTGACTGTTATCTACCACCCAACTTGTAGAAAAGTTGGCCAAGGAAATGATACTGAGATTGTGTTGTGTGTGTGTATGCGCAAACTCTAAAGCAGGGCTTTCCAAAGTTTTTCCCACGGTGACACACCAACCGGTGTTGGTGTGTCGCCACGGGAAAACCCGGAAGCGCTGATGATGATCAGCGCTTCCGGGTTGTGTGACGACACACCAGACTGTGTGTCGCGACACACAGTTTGGAAAGCTCTGCTCTAAAGTGTCGAGCACGTTGGCCTGTGTGCACGGCTACATAATTAAGGCCATCGAAGTGATAAAATGGATTCTCTTTAAAAGCAATAAAAAGACACGTTTCTTTCTCTTGGTTTGAGATTTCTCAAGGATGTGCATATTTTGCATTTGGCAGTCTGAAAGCTGAAAAACTATTTACCATGTGCACTTTGTCCTTTTGAGAGGTTGCATTAAAAAAAGGGTAACACACAGGAATAACACCATTAGAATCCAACCCATAAGCTAACTTCTCTCATAACAAATAATTTCAAAATGCCAGTAAATTAGCTGCCAATCAGGTAACTGTCTTTTCTTTGTATCTGGTTAATCAAGCATAAGATGTTAGTACTCTGATGCCCCCTAATGTGATCTCATAGGATTGGAACCACTTCATTTTACCTTTAGAAGTGGTAAAGCCACTTTACTTCATGAAGCAGCTTTTAGACATGCTATGCAACAATGATTGTTGAAGTAAAGTATGTCTTTGTACCAAATATGTCTACAAAATGTCATTGTGAAGCTCTAACTGGAACTAAAAATAGAAAAGTGCTGTTTATAGGCTTTTTTGGCTCTTAATGACTTGCTTAGAATCTGACAAAATTATTTTTTGTTGTTTATAAATGTTAGTACAGCGTTAGATAGCTTTCCATTCATACCTGACAACATCAGGGTGACTACATCCCAATTATGATGATGCTCCCATAATGCTTGAAATAATAGAAGTTACTTTATTCTCATACTAGAAAAGTTGGTGCCTGTTTATCTGGTCAGAAATAACATTATGTATTCTCTTCGATTGGTAACATTATGTATAGCTTAGATCTGATCAAAAGTACCAGTTCTTACTTTATATGAGGCAGAAGATAAACCAGTAGGGTTTGCAGTATATCAGCAAGGATCCTCACAGCCAGTTATTGAACAGTAAAGAGGGTGGCTCCTTCTTCCACCTTACAATTATGCTTGAACAAAGAAGCTTGAGGTAAATAGTAAGTTTTATATTGTGGGGCTGAGCTGTATTTAAGTCTTTACTCGAACACAAATTTTCTTTGCATAGCAGTTTTTGATAAATGGGTCAAGAGTCTCTAGTAAATAAAATGGAGCACAAACATGAAGGGTGTCCATCTAATGATACTTTGTGATATTTAGATTAAAACATTATTTTTAGTGTATAAAATGCAGTATCTTTTCATTATTTAAAATAGAAACCATGCTAATTGAATCTGGAAAAATATCTTAACATGATGCCTAAAAAGTAAAGCATTGGACACCATGAAACTTTGGACATAACAAGGCTTAGTATTTTAGCTAGGTACTGTAAATTATGAAACGGAACAGAACATATTGATGAACAATTGACTTGCTGCTTTTTGCATGAGTTCTTTGTGTATTAGAAAGAATTACTAGTGATAATTAGAGGAATGAAAAAGTGAAATGATTAATTAAAAATGAATAATTATTTAAAAATTACTACTACTACTACTAAAGCGAACCTGTTCTTGAAATCAGGTATCTATAAATGGTGAGAAGCACTGCACAAATATTGTACAGAAGACAGTAGGATGGTAATCTAAAAAAAACCTTGCATAAATTTCTTAGCTAATATGGCAGATTGCTTGCTTTTTATCTGAACGTGTTGCACAAATACTTGAATAAACATTACCATTTTTTTCTTCTACAGAGTTTGTACAAATGATGACAGCAAAGTGAAGACACCGCACAGAACGTGTTAAATTTCTTGTACAAATTGTTTATTTGCCTTTTTCTCTGTTTGTAACTTATCTGTAAAAGGTTTTCCCCTTCTGTTGAGAGAGATGCATGTATAGTAACAAACTCATTCCTCCATGTTTTCCCCTTTATCTGTCATCCTGATATTTTGGGAAAATGATCAAAGTAACAAATGTTTGCATGTGGCTTACTCTGGATATTTAAGCCCTTCCACACTTCTAAAGCTAGATGGTGTTGGTCAAATGAGGGATCATCTAGGTTATGCCTGTTGAAATTAGTTATTTTAGGAAATTTAGCATGTTGTTGAAATGTAGTCTTAACTCTGTGGACTATGGACAGTCAACAATATGGAACTTTAAAAAGTTTGCACTATTGCAAAACGGGTGTATTATCCAGGTACTCGTATACTATTTTTTGTACTCCTGGTCCTGTACCAGAAGACATTTTTCTTCTATAGTTACTATGCTTTTAAAAACTTTTGTTCAGCCACTTATTTTCAAAAAGAATCTGCTTATGGCACAACTTGCCTCAAATCCATTCCAAGTTGTATATTTGTTTTCCAATAAAAATAATTAACTCATATTGTCTAAATCTTTTTTGAATGTTTGCATATTGCTTTTTTATGTGTGTCTACTTCTATACCTTTTAGACTCTGCAAATGTATGCTGTGTTTAGACACAGCAAAAGTAGCAACCTAGTGCCCTCTAGGCCTCCACTTGGATAAGTCCTAGCTAGCATGGCATATAGCAAGGCATGGCAGGGTGTAAAAACATAACAAAACATCTGGCAGACATGGGCTGTGCAGCAATGCAGATTTGAAGGTGAAAGGTAACTTGAAATGTGCAGGGGCATGCATGTTGCAACTGTTGGCATTCCCTTAAATGCATCAAATGCCAGCAAAAAGTACAATTTCTTTAAGGAATTGCAGGCAGGTACAGCATAAGCTCAGCGGGTAAGATGCCAGGCTTGTCGATTGGAAGATCGGAGGTTCGAATCCCTAGCCCTGCGTGCCGAGTGAGCTCCCGCACTCGCCCCAGCTCTTGCCAACCTAGCAATTCGAAAGCATGCAAATACAAGTAGATGAATAGGTACCACTTTGGTGGGTAGGTAACAGCGTTCCGCGCGCATCATGCGGCCACATGACTGTGGAAGCATCTTTGGACAACGCTGGCTCTTCAGCTAACAAACGGAGATGAGCACCGGCCCCTAGAGTCAGACACGACTGCACAAATTGGGGGGGGGGGAACCTTTACCTTTTTACAGCATAAGCACCCTTGAATCCCCTTCAAATCTAGAAGCTGTACAATCCTAAAACACTCAAAGACAGATGATGTCAATGTCTCATTGTCTAATATTTGAATCTCTTGGTATAATTAAGCCAAGAATGTGTAAGTTTTCCTTTGAAAATACAAATAGGTTTCAGCATTCAAAAATCCACACAAGCAAATTATGTACCCTTGGTACATAGTTGTGTAATGAAAACAAAACTGGTCTGGGCTATTCATTGAAGCTGCCCCCACTGATTGGAAGTTAATACATGGGATCACAATTGTGATTGTGATACTGCCTAGCAGCTAGAAGATGAAAGGAGTCAAGGGCAGTTGTGTCCCCTTTCTTTAAAAGGTTGACCAGCACACCCACGTTGATACTGGATGATGTAGACATGCCACAGCTCTGGAGCAGAGAGGCATAACACGGTTTCTCTTCTGCAAAACACGAAAAAAATTATCTCTGGACCGCAATACGCAAAGACTAAGAAGTGAAAATGATTGGTGGCCGCCTCTTCAGGCGAAAGGGTGACCAAACGGCTACAAGTTCTCAGGAAAAGCTAGATGTGAGTGATGCATTTTGCTTCCACTAAGACCGTGTTCCATGGGAAATTGCTCTAAAACTTTCTGGATCAATGGGCACTTGGGAATTTGTTATATGTCTCAGAAAACAGTTATGCTACCTATTGCTAAGTACAAAACATTGGTATGCCAAAAGACTGGGTGACTGTACTTTCTACCCCTGTCCTGATGGTAAATTAAACTGTTAGGTTGAAGCTAGTATTTTTCTAGAGTGTCTTTGGAACCATGTCAGAACCAGATATTCCGTATAGTCCCACCAAGCCAAAAAGGTTATCTGTTGAAACAGAATTATAAGAACATTTCAGCAAAATGCCTAGCCACAGAAAATGCAACCAATTAGGAAGCATCAACTCAGAATTACTTGCCGACCTTTCCCTACTACCCTGCTTACCTTTGCCCTTTTTCTCTGTGTGTAAAACGTGTGTGAGTCTATGGCCATGTTCTCACAACCCACTTAACTGAATCAGTAGGGGGAGGTACCAAGTGTGGGATACCAAAAATAGGTGAATTGGCCCAATCACTTCTGCTGCCCCCTGGAAATTACATGTAACCCCAACATCCAGTCACACACAGGGTTAAGCTAACTCCATATACTAATGTCTTGGGAACAGCTAAACACAGGTCAAAAATAAGTCTACTCATAGAATCAAGAGTTGGAAAGAACTTAAGAGATCATCTAGTGAAATTCCCCTGCTCAGTGCAGGATCTCCTAAGGCAGCGGTCCCCAAACTTTCTGGCACCAGGGACCGGTTGTGGAAGAACATTTTTCCATGGACGGGGGGGGGGGGGGTTGCAGGTGGGAGCCAATCGCACACACTGGGGGCAGGGTGATCGTGCACACTGGGGGCGGGGTTTGCAGGAGGGAGCCCAGCGGCCCACTTCCTAACAGGCTGCGACCCACTAGTGGGCCTCAGCCCACAGGTTGGGAACCCCTGTCCTAAGGCATGTTGGACAGATGGCTATCTAGCAGTTGCTGAACCACCTGTAAAGCAATCTGTTCCATTGGTTGACAGCTATTACCATCAGGAAAGTCATCCTAATATCTAACCTGAATCTACTTCACTGTTGTTTCAGCTCACTGGTTCTGGTCCTGTCTGACTCTGTGGGGTGACAGAGAACACTGCCGCCTCTACTCCTTTTGACAGCCATCTGGATACCTGAAATCTGCTATCATAATCTATTCTCAGTCTTCTCTTCTTCAGGCCAAATATATCTAGTTCCTTTAACTGTTCCTCATAGGACTTGGTTTCCAGTCCCTTCACTACCTTGGTGGTTCTGAACGTTGTCCACTTTGTGTTTTTTCACTGTTGAGAATTGCAGTGCCAAGAACAGGAAACAGTATTCCAAGTGGTGCCTGACCAAGGCAGAGCCGAATGGGACAATTACTTATGATGTGGACTCTATGCTCACACTGTTGGTCCAATTCAACTTGTTATCTACTACAGTACCTAGATTTTTTTCCAAAGTTTTCCTGCCAAACCAGGTCTCTCCCATATACTCATGCCTTTAATTTTTTCCCCTAGATGTAGAACTTTTTATTTCTCCCTGTTAAATGTCATTCTATTCATTTTGGCCCACTGCTCAAGTCTGTCTAGATCTTTTTGAATCTTCTCTTTTTCTTCTACAGTGTTAGCCACTCCTTTGCTTTTGTGCCACCTGCCAATTTGATAATCATCCCCTCAATCTCTTCATCCAGGTCATTAATAGAAATGTTGAACAGCCTAAGTCCAAAGACTTTGTCTTGTGATGCTCCATATGATACAATTTTTGAAGTGATGTGGAGCCATTTATGGGTACACTCTGGGTGCAGTCATTCAGCCAATACATTATATCATCTAATCCCTTTTTTTTTTTTTGCTGCCTTGGAGTTAATCTTGATTCCTGGATAGTCAATGTAGTTTTCTTGCAATGGTTTCAGAAACGTTCCCATTGTCTTCTTCCTAGGGCTGAGAGAGAGGTGACTAGCCCAAATGCTTTGCAGAGGTCAAGATACTCTATGTCCATAGCATTTCCCCAGTAACTCTGTCAAAAGAGGAGATAAGGTTAGTGTGACTTATTTGTGACAAGCCCAGTCTGGCATGGGCGTCTCTTAGCCCTGCAAGGTAGTCCAGACAAGAAGCACAACCAGGAGTACTAGCTCTATCTTTATTGTAAGGTTACATTAACACAGGGCTTTCCAAAGTGCCGCCTCTGGCGACACACCAGCGGCGGCGGTGGTGGCGGTGCGGGGGGGGGCACGCGCGTGCACGGCGGCGGCGCGGGGGGGGCGTGCGGTGGCGCGTGCATGCACGGCGGCGCGCGCGGGGGGGCGAGCGGCGGTGTGCGTGTGCATGGCAGTGGTGGCGGCAGCGGCTGCCGCTGCCGCCATGCACGCGCACACCGCCGCTTCCGGGTGGTGTGGTGACACACCACACTGTGTGTGGGGACACACTTTTGTGTTGCGACACACAGTTTGGAAAGCTCTGCATTAACAGAATCTTGCAAGACTTAAAGTATTTCTTCTCTCCTTTCCTTTTATTCTCCAGAAAACTAGGGAGGGTCCCTTCTGAAATGTTTCCCATGCCATCCGCCCTTCTGTGGGCTTAGACATCTTTTACATGCTGGTTGTCCCATCTGCGGTTCTCCCTCCTGTCTCCCAAGGTCATGCCCACATACCGTTACAACATCTGCAGGGAGGAGCAGGGGGAATGATGCCATGTGTGATTACATAATCACTCAAATGCTGGGATTTACATACATGTGTCAAATGTTCTGACACAAGCATGTAATTGGGGCATTTGCATGATTATGTAATGGTATGTTAAGTCTCAACTCATTCTGCGCTTTAGTTTCTGCCAACTTCTTGATTCCTTCTTCGGTTATACAGCCCTGCTGATTGATTGATTGATTGATTGATATATATATATATATATATATATATACACACACACACACACACACACACACACACACATACATACATATACACACACACATACATACATACACACAGACATACATACATACATACACACAGTATATACAGTATATGCATGCGCACGCGCGCGCGCACACACACACACACACATATATATATATATATATATATATATATATATATATTCCTCACTTAACAACCACAACTGGGACAGGAATTTCAGTTGCTAAGTGAAGCAGTCATTAAGTGAATCTGACCCAATTTTACGACCTTTTTGCAGTGGTCGTTAAGTGAATCACCATGGGTGTTAAACGAACCACGTGGCCTTTAAGTGAATCACGTGGTTCCCCATTGATTTTGCTCGCCAGAAGCCGGTCGGGAAGGTCGAAAATAGCGATCACGTGACCACGGGACACTGCGACAATCATAAATGCAAACTGGTTGCCAAGTGCCCAAATTGTGATCACGTGACCGTGGGGACACTGCAACAGTTGT
Source organism: Charina bottae (assembly GCA_023362775.1). Classification (NCBI taxonomy): domain Eukaryota; kingdom Metazoa; phylum Chordata; class Lepidosauria; order Squamata; family Charinaidae; genus Charina; species Charina bottae. The sequence continues at coordinate 71,821,048 of JALMGJ010000001.1, read as the reverse complement.
AAGTGTGAGAACTGGTCATAAGTCAGTTTTTTCAGCACTGTTGTAAGTCTGAACCATTACTAAATGAATGGTTGTTAAGCGAGGACTACCTGTATGTCCCTTTTTATTTTCAGCATTTTGGAAGGCTCTGTGTTTATCCACACTGCTGTCTTTAGATCTCTCCCATTTTTCTCTCTATTGTTTGCGATTACACCTTCAATAGCCCATTTTGTAGAATTTCCCATCTTTCCCAATTTTCTCTTTCAGAATGTCAGCTCTATCTGAGTACACCAAAATCCACTTTTCTGAAATCTAGTATGCAAGTTTGATTCTCCTCAGCTAGTCCTCGCTTAATGACCACAATTGGGATCAGAATTTCGGTCACTAAGCAATTCAGTCATTAAACGAGGCATCACGTGACCAGACCCGATTTTACAACCATTTTACCACACCTATTAAGCGAAACACCATGGTCGTTAAGTGAATAGCAGTGGTCGTTAAATGAATTGTGGTGGTCGTTAAACGAATCAATGGTTCCCTATTGATTTGGGTTGTCAGAATCCAGCTGGGAAGGTCACAAATCGCGATCACATGACCGTAGGATGTGGCAACCAGTCGTAAATGTGAGCCAGTTGCCAAGTGCCCAAATCGCGATCACTTGACCGCGGGAGTGATGCAACAGTTGAAACTTTGAGGATGGATTGTAAGTAACTATTTTAGCCCTGTTGTATCTCCAAACTGTCGTTAAACGAACGGTCGTTAAGCAAGGACTACCTGTATTCTCCCTACCGTTGACAGCACAAACTCAAGGATAACAAGGACACTTTCTCTCATTTCTGGCCACCTTCACTTCTTCAATCAATCCCTTCCTGTTGGTAAGGTGTAGGTATGGTATAGCAGACTCCCCTTGTTCCTTCTTTGAGCTTCTAATAAATGACATTGCCAAGAGAGGATAACATTTGTGGGATCTCTGACTCTTGGCAGAGTTAGATATCCAGCAGATATCAGCTGAAATCTCCCATTGTCATTATTGTATGTCTTTTAAAACTTTTTTTAAAAGTTTGATCATCAGACCCAATAGGGTCTCACCCAAATCTTTGTCTATGTAGTTTATAACACTTTCCTCCATGGGAAAAAGCTGGAGAAAATAGTGCTTGAGAAAGCAAGCTTCCATATGATCAAAATCATTGCCAGTCCTGGCAGCATATCACATACCTCTAAAACACCCATTTGCTGCAGTCCCCAAAGCCAGAGTTAACTGAGGTTTGTAAACACTCTGACATCCACAAGGTGCAGCAAAGAGATATAGAAAAAACTCTTTGCTGCCTTTTAGTGGTCATCTGAATTTTTGTAGCCCTAGCTCAAGCTTCACTCATTGCTCCATTTCTGGCAAATGGGGAATGGCTAGGGATTTCATAAAACCTCAGTAGTCTCATGAGACTCCAGCAATTCATGGAGCGAGAATTGCCAGATGTACAAGCTGGGTTTAGAAAAGGCAGAGGAACTAGAGACCAAATTGCCAATATCTGCTGGATAATGGAGAAAGCCAGGGAGTTTCAGAAAAACATCTATTTCTGTTTTATTGACTATTCTCAAGCCTTTGACTGTGTGAATCATAACAAATTGTGGCAAGTTCTTGGTGGTATGGGGATACCAAGTCATCTTGTCTGCCTCCTGAGGAATCTGTATAACGACCAAGTAGCAACGTTAAGAACAGACCATGGAACAACGGGCTGGTTTAAGATTGGGAAAGGAGTACGGCAGGGCTGTATACTCTCACCCTACCTATTCAACCTGTACGCAGAACACATCATGCGACGTACTGGGCTTGATGAATCCAAGGCTGGAGTTAAAATCACTGGAAGAAACATTAAGAATCTCAGATATGCAGATGATACCACTTTGATGGCTGAAAGTGAGGAGGAGCTGAGGAGACTTATGACAAATGTGGAAGAAGAAAGTGCAAAAGCTGGGTTGCAGTTAAACCTCAAAAAAACCAAGATGATGGCAACCAGCTTGATTGATAACTGGCAAATAGAGGGAGAAAAAGTGGAGGCAGTGACAGACATTGTATTTCTAGGCGCAAAGATTACTGCAGGCGCTGACTGCAGCCAGGAAATCAGAAGATGTCTACTTCTTGGGAGGAGAGCAATGACAAATCTTGATAAAATAGTTAAGAGCAGAGGCATCACACTGACAACAAAGGTCCACATAGTTAAAGCAATGGTATTCCCTGTAGTAACCTATGGCTGCGAGAGCTGGACCGTAAGGAAGGCTGAGCGAAGGAAGATAGATGCTTTTGAACTGTGGTGTTGGAGGAAAATTCTGAGAGTGCCTTGGACTGCAAGAAGATCAAACCAGTCCATACTCCAGGAAATAAAGCCAGACTGCTCACTTGAGGGAATGATATTAAAGGCAAAACTGAAGTACTTTGGTCACATAATGAGAAGACAGGATACCCTGGAGAAGATGCTGATGGTAGGGAAAGTGGAAGGCAAAAGGAAGAGGGGCCGACCAAGGGCAAGATGGATGGATGATATTCTGGAGGTGATGGACTCAACCGTGGGGGAGCTGGGGATGGTGACGGCCGACAGGAAGCTCTGGCGTGGACTGGTCCATGAAGTCACGAAGAGTCAGAAGCGACTGAATGAATAAACAACAAAGTCTCATGAGCAAGGATCATGGAATAACAGACACTTTTTGAAGAAAGGCGGTGGGGCCTCTGTGTTTCCCAAATGGTGTTTCTGATCTCCTTAGTGTGTCTACAAGCTGCCGGAAGCCCAGCTGAGCAGATTTGAATGGGATAGTCTCTGATTGGATTAAGCATGCTGTGGCATCAGTGCCTATTTACCTACATATCTTAGTATCATTTCTGAAAACAGGACTTGCAAGCCAACCAACTTGCTACAAGAACAGAACAGAGTTCCTTAGAATAGGGTTTAAGCATGCTCAATTTGTCTCATTTTAGGTCACTGGGGGAGGGATAGTTTGCCTGTCCTAATGAACAGACATAATTTTTGTCCAACTGTTGCTTCTGATTGATATTTTTCTTTATGAAAGAAAAACCCTAAACCCTGCATAAACTCCTTTTAAGAGGCTTACAAACAAGATATATTTATCAATTTGGAAGCAGAAACCAATTTTTAAAAGCTTTATCAGTTCTTTATCTGAAGCTACTCTTTGTTCCCAGATGCTTGTATCTCCTTCTTCCAAATAAGAATGCTCAAATCCTTAGCACATGGATTGTGATGTCATAGATAGCTATTGCTGATTCGATGCAATAATCAGCTAAAAAAACTCTTGAGGGAAAGCATGGTTGACAGCGTCTTAGGCAGTAGATCAAGCAAACATTCTGCAGTAAATGCTCTACAGCTATCTTATCTCAGTTGTAGCTCTCTATTATATTTTCTCTTGTAAGATTAAACATTTTAAATGTATGGTAAAGCTAAACATTTCCTCAGGTTGGACTCCTGGTGACTTCCTGGAGACAATCTTGTAGTTTTCTTGGCAGCAATAGGGAAGTGTTCTGCCAATTTCTTCTTCCAGGCTGTTTTTCAAGTTCTCAATCTAGCCCTACAGCCCTTGATTTCCTGGTTGACTCCCACTGAAGTTCTAATCAGATTGTCACCTTGCTTGGCTTTTTCAGAGATCAACCATGTTTGGCTAGGTGCTAAACCTAAGCTATTCTAAATATGAAACCATTTTATTTTTATTTTTTTCTGCAGAAATACTAAGTTGCTTACTTTCACTTGAAGTCATTCTTTAACAATCCTGGTTTTTTTCTAGGCAGCAGAAAATGATAAAATATCAGACCAAAGAAGAGATACATGGTGGAAAGAATCATTAAGGGTATGTATGATATTTATTTATTCTTAGTGTTGTGTTCTCAAATTACAAACTTATTTATTTATTTATTTATTTATTTATTTGATTTGTATAGCCACTAAAACGTTGCATGTTATAGTGCTGTATTCCAATTTGGGAACTAGTGCAATTAAGACAAGTGAATTCATTTAATAGTTTTGCAGTCTCATTCTTGAATAAAGTAGAATTTGGTGAACAGCCTTCTCCAACCTGATGTCCTACAGTTCCCAAAACTGGCCATGTTAGCCTGGAATTCTGATAATTGTAACCTAACATGCCTGGAAGGCACGAGATTAAGGAAAGCCAATTGAGAATTATTCTTAGACTATTGAAAATGCTATTGTACCCACAAATGCTATTGCAGTCACATTCCGAGAGGTACAGTATCTAGTTCTGTGAGCACAGAATGTTGGACTAATTAGTCCTTGAGATGCTCTAGCATGGCTCTACCTATATTCCATGTACTCCTATGAATAGTTGAAAATAAAGGACTTGCCCCACCCCCTGCAGAACACTTTTCACCCAGATGTCTATATTGCCTATACTAGGGATTGGGCCGTCCACAGCCTATGGCCCAGCTTCAGCAAAGAATTAATGTGAGAATAAACTTTTTGCTAAACATTTTAAATTGAAGAAATCTTGAATCCACTAAATACAGTAAATTTAAATATATTCTTAAATATAGAAGCAATCAATTTACTAAGCCATCCCTTTTGTAATGCAGAACATGGCAATAGAGAATAAATGAAGCTGGGATATAGTTAGTAGTGAAGTCCATTTTGCACAAGCAGTGGGACTGGCAGGACAGAATAAGACTTTGGGACAGACATCCAGGGCCTCAGACAACCAAATGGTCAAAGAGGCCGGGTTATGATAATTTGAAGAAAATTATGTAGATGTAGATATGAAGAAGAATGCTTCTCTCCTCCAATAAGAATGCTGCATTCTGAAGTTAGTTTACTAGACTAGCCTGGGGAAGCATTCTCTTATGTATGAAAAGAGAAACTCTATAAAACTATTTAAAAATAGAGTTTTTTTCTGGTTTTTTTTTAAATGGACAGAAATGGAAAAATATGCAGGTACAGGACATACAAGGACATGCAAAACTGACATAAATCAGTAATAGATTTTTCTATCACTGTATTAAACTGTAAAACTGAAAAGATTAAAGCAGCAAGCCCCCCCGCTTTCTGAAAATAACTGAATAAAAACATTTTCCTTCTCATCTAAGCCATATACATGAATTGAGCCACAGATATTGTAGGTTGCCTGAATACTTAACAGTAACATTTAGTTACTGAATTTCTCTATGTTAAGTCCTTGAATTATTAAAGGAAATGCAATGAAATAAGAAGTGCTGGGCTATCTAAGTGAATTATTAGCCCACAAGTGAAATGTGTCCTCAACTAAACTGTCCTTTAGAAAAGTTGGACTCTATTTGCTATTATTTCCTGCAAGAGGACCATTAGCTACACTCTAGGTCAGAGCTTTCCAAACTTTTCATGTTGGTGACACACTTTTTAGTCATGCATCATTTCGTGACACACTCTTACAGCAAGGCATCATTTCGCGACACACTCTTACAGCAGGGCACCAAGCAGGCACTAGGACCTGCATGGAATCACAGCAGGTTTGGAGGCAGCAAGGCACAAGGCAGGCACTAGGACCTGCGTGGAATCCTGGCAGGGCTCGGAGGCAGCAGCAGCCGTGACACACCCAGACACTGCAGACGACACACTAACGTGTCCCGACACACAGTTTGGAAAGCTATGCTCTAGGTGATGTGAATTTCCCCGGGGCACCAAGATTGGTCAGTCTAGCCTAGTGCAGTGCTTCTCAACCTCAGCAAGTTGAGCTGAGGAATTCTGGGAGTTGAAGTCCACACATCTTAAACTTGCTGAGGTTGAGAAACACTGGTCTAGCATACATAATGATCTGTTTGAAGAGACTGCTGAAATCCACATTTATATCTTCAGATATGCAAAACATGTTATACATGCTTTGTTTCTTTCTACTAGCCAACCCCAATCCCAGGGTTTTACCCTGTTCGAGATTTTCTTGAAGATGCTCAGTTGAACCCAGTGAAAGCAACCTATAATTTTAAAAGTGAAGGGAGAAAGAGAGCATCCGTCTATGAGCAATTGCAACTGCCTGATTTGACCTTGCCAAATAATTTCATGTACAACCCTCCTTCATTTCTGGAACTGGCAGAGAAAAGACCTGCTACTTATTCCTTTAAGAGTACTTCAAGGCAAAGCAACTATTCAGTTTACAGAGATAAGGTAAAAGAAAGCCAGGAATGGGGATCTATAACAATTAATCATTTTTATTTCAAGGAAAAAGGTACATAGGCAAAATACCGTTTTGGATGTCTCAGGGTCTACCAGTAATATCCTCCTGATTCTGTCTCATACCCCAATGGCAAATCATTCTGAGAGGGTTTAATGGCCACCAAATGGTGGGAAAGAATGAGGAGTGGGGAATGGAAAACCAGAGAGAGTTAGGGATGGAATGGAGAATCTTGGAAAAGGTTGTAGCCATCAAATAATAATAATAATAATAATAATAATAATAATAACAACAACAACAACAACAACAACAACAACAACAACATATTAAACTTGTATGCTGCCTGACTCTTCAACAACTCTGGGCAGCTCACAACAATCAAACAAAGGAATTACAATAAAATCAATAAAAGATAAAAGATAAAGATAAAAGATGGCAAGGGCGATGAAGCAAGGGGGTCTCACTCTCCCGCGCCAAAGGCCTGGTTGAACAGCCAGGTCTTCACGGCTCTTCTGAACAACAGCAGATTGGGGGCCATCGAAATCTTGGGGAGGGAACCTAGTTCCAGAGGTGCTGATACCAAGAAGGTGCACTTCGGGGGTCCCAATAGATGACATTGTTTAATTGAAGGAACCCAGACCATGCCAACCCTCCAGGATTGAATTGGCAGATGCTATGGGAGACAGACCCTGTGCCATGTAGGGCTTTGCAGCTAAAGAGCAGCACCTTGAATCATACACAGAAGCAAGGTGGCAACCAATGCAATTTATAAGATACTAGACAACCCCGTGAATTGGGTCATCCATTGGGTCATCCTTTCAGAGAAAGGTAGTGCAGTTTGATGTGACCAGAATGAACATCACATTTTAGGCTGACCATATTTTTTTTACCTCAATGCTAGACGGTCCCGTGATCATCTAGGAAGAGTATTTATCACAAATAGAAAAATAATTGTAGTGGAAAAGGAACTTCAATAATTAGTCAATATTTACTTACCTAAACAGATAAACAGAATGACCACGGGTGGGCAAGAAAGCAGTGGGGGCGGGAGCAACTTCTGACTTCCTGCCAGCTTCCCCATTGACTTTGCTTGTGGGAAGCTGGCAGGGAGTGTCAGAAATCACAATCATGTGACCACAGGGACGATGCAACGGCCACAACTTTGCGAATAAAACTGTCCTGAAGATTGTGGAAACTTCAATTCCACAGGAGTAATGGGTCCTGAATTTTTAATGCATTTTTAAGTTAGCAGATTTTAGTACCTTGATTCAAAAACTGTTGCTGTATAATGCACCGTTTGAGCTAACTTGAGGGTACAAACAGACAAACAGATAAACACAATCAGAGTTTTAGTAGTATATAGATATAATAAGATTCTACACAGCAAGCTTGTTAATTCCTAGTCAACTTTTGAAGAACCAAAGTAATGAAGAATGGCATCTTAAAGTTTCAAGGCACTGAGAACCAAAATGTAAAATGTCCTGATGGTAGACTGAATTGTAGCATTTCCGATTGCACATGGTGAATATAACTTCACCCTACTTCTCCAAGGAAAACCTGTCTGCAAATAGAAAATTAGGATCTTGGGGGGGGGGGGGGAATCTGGCCTTAGGCTGCCATATCAGTTTCCTATTTGCAGCGAGTGTTTAAAGATAAGGGAAAAAGGGATTCCACATCTGCAACCAAGTACAGCAGTCCACTGGTTTCTCTAACAGTCGGGCCAAGGCAAGGAAGAACAATGCAGACTTGATCTCTTGGAAAAATTAATCAACTGAGCAATAAAGTAAACCACAAAACCAAACCCGACTTCTTATATTTGCATATTGTACTTTTGATTCCCCACAGAATATAAACACTGATCCTGGACAGTATGATCTTTTCCCTTCTCCAGTTCCCAGTTTTCCAACTAAGTAAGTATACTTTCTAATCTAGTTTTCTTTTTAAACAGATTATTTTGGCATGTAAAGCCTTAATATTTCTTCGTTTTGGCTGCATTTCCAAGCAGCAGCATATCCCTTGTCTGAGGCCAGAGCATTGAGACCAGGGGCCAAAATAGATTCTTGCTGATTTCCATAAAAGATTATTCATCTTGCTACGACGATCTGTTACAGGGGGAAGGGATTGTACTTCCTTCCAGTTTTTTGGGACTGTCACGACACAGTAATTCAGTTTTACTAGCAAACCAGAGGTTAAACTAACTAACTTATAAGAGATATGGACACATACATAAATTGTAATAGCGAAACGTATGGGGACACAACATATCTCATGAAAACAGAGTTCCCCTTTACAGCAGGGCAAGGCTTGGACAGAGCTCCACTCTTACAGCAAGGCACAAGGCAGGCACTAGGACCTGCACAGAATCCTGGCAGGGCTCGGAGGCAGCAGCAGCGAGGTGCTTGAGGCTCTGAGTGTCCGACTCAGTTACATTCGCGCGACACACCTACACACTGCAGCCGACACACTAACGTGTTGCGACACACAGTTTGAAAAGCTCTGGATTAGTGGTTGAAAATAATGGAAAGGGTCATCCAAACATCTGACAAGCAGTTGGTTGTTTATCCTTATCTTACTCTGCTCACCTTACTGTGATGAGTTGGAAAAATAAACTGCATCACCATATAAATAGCTGGGAAAATACAGATTTTCAAAGGCACATTTGGGTTAAAGGTGGATTGTAGACTCACCACAAGGAGGAAGGGTTGCTCCTTGAATGCTCTGGGGAGTTGCAGTCACACTTCTCCAGCAGTGCTGTGCCTTGGACCTCCAACTACTTAAATTATTATTTAAGTAATAATTAAATTAGCCACAATTATTAATTAAGTAGCTAATTAACTACTTAATTAACAAATTATTATTTAAGTAAGCATATTATTAAAGCCAGGCTCTTTTGTGGATGAAAGATCAAGGAATGGAATTTAGTATGTGTTTGTGTATTTTAAAAATTATTTATTTATTTATTTATTTAATTTTTATCCCGCCTTTAATATTTTTATAAATAACTCAAGGCGGCGAACATGCCTAATACTCCTTCCTCCTCCTATTTTCCCCACAACAACAACCCTGTGAGGTGAGTTGGGCTGAGAGAGAGTGACTGGCCCGAGGTCACCCAGCCGGCTTTCATGCCTAAGGCGGGACTAGAACTCTCAGTCTCCTGGTTTGCCATTGGCTCCTTCCTAGGGCTGAGAGAATGTGATTGGCTCAGGGTCACCCAGCCGGCTTTCATGCCTAAGGCGGGACTAAAACTCTCAGTCTCCTGGTTTCTAGCCCAGCACCTTAACCACTAGACCAAACTGGCTCTTAATAATTACGTGTACATATGTCAATTGCAGTTATAACTTTATGAAGTTATATCTATGTAGCTTATAACAATCAGTTAAACATAATTTCTCTGACTGTAGGCCTGGACCTTCCTTTGAGTCTCAGCGTTACTCTAGGAAGGCCTTAGTCATCACTTCCCTCCACTTGTCTTCAGTTGGATGGTGAGAAAAAAGTTACAGGTCAATAGCCTGGAAATATGCTGGAGTTAAAAAGAGGTTAAATGCTGATATTAAAGTAATTTTGGCCTCACTGATTACAACACTTTCAAGTGATCCCTGGCAGTGGATTCCCCAAGTTAAAACCAATGCAATAAAAGCCAGTTATTAAAACAGTAGGATACAATACTGCTATTAAAACAACTAGCAATTAAAAAAAATCAGAAGAAATTAAAATCAATTCAGTTTTAAAACTATTAAGGCCTCCTAAACAAAGTGTATTCATAATAGACACCTGCAGAGTAACATGGACACAATTCATATCCTACCTCATTACCTACCAAGATTAGCAGAAGAAGATGTTTTGAACTTGGATCTTCTTAAGTTGGTCCAAGATTCAAACCTCTACGACATAGCAGCTCTCAGTTTTAGCCATTTGGGAGACGGCCATTAAGAGGGCAAAGCAGACCTTCCTGAAAAGGGTTTTGAAGAAGATTGAGTTGGGAGTGAGGTTGGTGAAGGCCATTCAAGGGCTCTTTTGCATATACTGAACTGTACCCAGAGGCACAGGAGCCTATACATTATACATTGACAAAGAAGAAGCCTTAAATCCATTGACATGCAGATAAAATTAAAAACCCCAATTTTTACTAAAACTACTGTTGTTTCAAAAGAACCTAAATGCTGAAATTTCATTTTCTCTCCTTTCTCTAAATGTAGGAGTTATATGTTCCGATCTGTAGTTCAAAGACTTCCCATTTTCCTCCCGGTAAGATCTACTAATTAATGACTGTAAAGTATTGGGGTTTCAAGCAAAGAGAGAAAAAAAACCCCACTCTTAAATGTTTATTTCCTGCAAAATGAACCTTTAATGTTTTGGCTTCCCAACTCTGAAACGTTAACATTTAGTCTTTCTGGGCACAGTTAGACTTCTCAGGACTAGCCTTATAATAGGCAGTGCGACAGCTGTCAACCTTGCACCCACCATTTAGGTGTACATGCTAGGTAAATATCTCAGTGGCTTTGGTGGGTATCCTTGGAGAGGCAGCTAGACCACCCTTCCCCTATGGATTATAGTGCCTGGAGTATAAGATTAGACTCCTTGGAGGCAGTCACTAAGTACCAGCAAATATATGGCAGTCACCATATTTCAGCTAGTTTCCCATCAGAACTGTGAAATTCAGAAGGGATGATAGGGGTATGTGAAATTGACTAGCAAGTAGGCAATTAGCATGGGGAGAATGTGAGGGAGGAGATGCCGTCACTGATGCTCTCCTTCAAAGGATTGGTAGTCAAGAAAAACCTGATTTCTTTTTTCTTTTAAAAAAAAAAGCCATATATCAGATGCATGGGAACCACAGAATGATGGTGAGAACCCGTGCATGTTCAAGCAGGATTTTTAGTTCAACTAATATAACAGCTTCTGGAAGCTGCAGTTTTATTGGTACTGGTGGCTGAAAAAACAAACAACTCCTTTCCAGCATATCCTACCTCTCCTGCAGTTATAGGTGTAGTTATAGGTGTATAGCTTATGTTCCCATTATATACAGAGCAGCTATTACACTGTACTGTATGTCAGAGCTTACAGAAGATTCTAGAGCAGTGTTTCTCAACCTCAGCAACTTTGCTGGTTGGGGAATTCTGGGAGTTGTAGTCCAGACATCTTAAAGTTGCTGAGGTTGAGAAACACTGGTCTAGAGCATTTCATAACATTTTTTCTATTTTTCTTTATCCTCAGCTGTTTCTTTTAAAGGAACAGAGCAAATTCATTCCATAAGATTGACTGCATAAAAAAAAAAAGCTTGCTGTACAGTATGCACAATGTATCTACTTGCTCATTGGATTTAACTAGGAGCCTCTTTTCAAAGCATGGCTTGTTTTAACTTTCCTGAAATAATAGTGTGAAAAACCACAATTCTTTACTCTATAATAAAGAAAAGTGATGGTTGCAACAACTGTTTTCAATAGCTACTTATGGATTATTTACAGGGGTGTCGGGGGACTGTCAGAAAAGAAGATGGTGGCCAAGGGCATGTAATCAAAATCCTGCCCCTTTTTATGTGTATCATGCACACAAGGGCAAGGCTCTGGTTGTGCTCTTGTGGCTGCCGTCTCGACTTTTTTTACCCCCATCTTGTGGACCCCCCATTTAGTTGCAGTGCCCATTGATGGGTGGTGTTATGCAAATGTTCTTGTCAGAAGTTCCCACTGGGATTAACGAACGACTCTCAACTCTGCGAATAAAACTCGCCAGAAACAACAGGCAACTATCCTAAGTGCTTACGCACCAACACTAGATGCAGATGAGGATATCAAGGAAAATTTTTATACCCAGCTGGACACCATCTTATCAGAGATACCAAAGGAGGATAAAATTATCCTCCTGGGCGATTTCAATGCAAGAGTTGGGCGTGATTTTGATTTGTGGCCAAGGATCATTGGGAAAGAAGGAGTTGACAACAGCAACACAAATGGAATCTTACTTCTGACTAAATGTGCAGAGCATAACCTTGTCATTACTAACACACTCTTTCGCCAGAAAAATAAATTTAAAACATCATGGAAGCACCCACGGTCGAAGCACTGGCATCTTTTAGATTATGTAATTGTCTGTGCTAGAGATCGCCATGATGTACTTCTCACCAGAGCCATGACGAGCGCCGATGACTGCTGGACAGACCATCGATTAATTCGATCCACGATGGCCATAAAGATTGTCCCTCATCGTAGGCTCCAAGGAAGAAAACCAAGGCATAAAATGAATACACTGGCCCTTCAAGATCCTATTAAACGAGCTTGCTTTCAATCAACTCTCAAGGAACATCTGCCTATGGAACTTCCTGAAAATGTTGAGGAACACTGGACTAAACTGAAGACTTCTATTATTTCAGCCTGTGAACAAACTATCGGATACCAGACTAAGAGACATCAGGACTGGTTTGATGAGAACGATAGTGAGATTGAACATATTATTGACAAGAAAAGGAAAGCCTTCCAGATATGGCAAAAAGATATTAACTGTGCCGTTAAGAAAAAAATCTACGGCAGTGCAAAGGCAGAAGTCCAAAGAAGAACTAGAGAACTTAAGAACATATGGTGGATAAAAAAAGCCCAAGAAACCCAACATTTTGCAGATGCTCATGATGCATGGGGCTTTTTTAATGCCATAAAGGCCATCTATGGACCAACAAACCATGGTACAAATCCCTTACGCTCAGTAGATGGTGCTAAACTTCTAAAGGACAAAGCGTCTATTGCACTGCGCTGGAAAGAGCATTACTACAATCTCCTTAATCGTCACTCCACTGTGGCTGATGAAGTCTTCTTGCAAATCCCGCAAAAACAAATAAGAAATGAGCTTGCAGTACTCCCTAGTTTGGAGGAAGTCAGCAAAGCCACTAAACAAATGAAAAATAACAAAGCTAGTGGACCTGATGGGATTCCTGCTGAAGTCTTTAAAGAAGGCGGGCCTGAACTTACACAACAACTTCATAAGCTCATCGAAAAAATCTGGATGAGGGAGGAGATTCCAGCAGACTTTAGGGATGCCATAATTATCACTCTCTTTAAAAAGGGTGATAGAACAGACTGTGGAAACTATTGAGGCATCTCCCTTCTAGCCACAGCAGGCAAAATCCTGGCAAAGATCATCGCAAACCGTCTCCTATCTGTATCAGAAGACATCCTCCCTGAAACGCAAAATGGCTTCCGCCCTTCCAGGGGAACAGTGGATATGATCTTCACTGCACGACAGCTTCAAGAAAAATGCAAGGAGCAAAACCGCCCTCTGTACACGGCGTTTATTGATCTGACTAAAGCTTTTGATACTGTAAATCGTACTGCTCTCTGGACCATCCTTCTGAAAATCAGATGCCCTGATAAATTTGTGAACATCTTGCGGTTACTCCATGACAACATGATGGCAACAATCCTGAATAACAATGGCTCTCAAAGTGATCCATTTAAAGTGGAATCCGGTGTTAAACAGGGATGTGTTATTGCTCCAACCTTATTCGCTATCTTCATCGCTATGATTATGCACCTTGTTGAAGAGAAACTTCCTACTGGTGTAGAAATTATATATCGAACAGATGGAAAGCTTTTTAATCTTAGTAGGCTGAAAGCAAAAATAAGGTAATTGCAACTTCTGTTATAGAACTTCAATATGCTGATGATAACGTAGTCTGTGCACACTCCGAGGAAGATCTTCAAACTATCCTAAACATCTTTGCAGAAGCATATGAAAAACTCGGCCTCTCGATTAACATTAAAAAACCAAAGTGCTTTACCAGCAAGTTCGAACCAATCCCTCTGTAGCGCCATCAATCCAGCTTAAAGGTGTGTCACTAGAAAATGTCGATCACTTTTCTTATCTCGGCAGCCATCTATCTACAAAAGACAACATCGACGCTGAAATTCAGCATCGCCTGAGCTCTGCGAGTGTAGCTTTCTCCCGAATGAAGTGTAGAGTGTTTGAGGATCGGGACATTCGCAGGGAGACCAAAATGCTTGTTTACAAAGCCATTGTACTACCAACCCTTCTGTACGCCTGTGAAACATGGACCCTCTACAAACGCCTCCTCCAACTTCTTGAAAGATTCCATCAACGCTGCCTCCGAAAAATTCTGCAAATTACTTGGGAAGATAGGCGGACTAATGTTAGCGTATTAGAAGAAGCGAAAACCACCAGCATTGAAACAATGATCATCCAACATCAACTTCGCTGGACCGGTCATGTTGTTCGAATGCCTGACCATCGTCTTCCAAAGCAGCTACTTTACTCCCAACTTAAGAATGGAAAACGGAATATTGGTGGACAGCAAAAGAGATTCAAAGATACTCTCAAAGCTAATTTAAAAAAATGTAATATCAGCATTGAGAACTGGGAAGCCCTAACTCATGAGCGTTTCAATTGGAGGTCATCCTTTATTAATGGCGCTATGGACTTTGAAGAAGCACGAGTACAGGGCGAAAAGGAGAAAAGAGCTAAAAGGAAGGCACGTCAGGCAAACCCTCATCATGACCTTCTCCCACCCGGAAACCTATGCCCTCATTGTGGGAGGTTGTGCGGATCCAGAATTGGCCTTTATAGCCACTTACGGATCCACCGTTAAAATTTTACCTTTGGAAGACAATCTTACTCGACTACGAGTGATCACCAATGATGATGAATGATGATATGCAAATGTAAATAAAGGCCAGCAAACCTATTTGCTTTTCTAAAAAAAGTAGTTCTTTTTCTTGAAATAAATGTCAGGAAAATGCAGATTTCTCTTTAAGAATCCACTTTTCCCAAAGAAATAGTACACTGGGACATTGACATGCATGACAGTTCCTGCTTCAGACAGATACCTCTTTCTCCTCTTGCCCCACCCTCCTCCCTTCCTTGGTCTTTTCTTTTTGGCCAGTCCAGTCACAAAAACCCAATCTTCTGCTGCTGCCTTCCAGCAATTCTCTCCATTCAGGGACTTACCTGGAGAACCACCCACCAAACATGAAAGGAAACTACCGTACACCCTTTTACACAAACAAAGTGAAGAAGTATGACATCGATAGAAAGAATGGTAATTGACTGAAAGGGTTATAAAATGAGTGAATATCATATGGTGGCCATGTTGGCATGACAGGGCTAACCCAGTCCCCCCTCTGCTGGTTGACTGATTTATGCCTACGACAGCATACCCTGCCCGCCAGTGACTGATTTATCTCTGCATGCCAGTAGCATGCCATCCAGGTCAATCAGCCTCAACCATTTTTCCAGCCACAGGGAGGCAAGTCAAAAAAGTCAAGATGATGGCCACAACCATGCAATTGATGCCCTGCCCTTTTTTTACCTGAGTCAAAAAACCAAGATGGTAGCCACCACTGTGCATTGTAATGCACATAAAAATGGTGGGGCTTTGATTGCACCATGGTGGCTGTCATCTTGACTTTTTTGACCCCACCCTGTGGATACCCATCCTTCCCAGCCATCACAGAGGAAGCTGGAAGGCTGTTGCTTTCTGCGTCTCCTTTTTCACTTCAAGGAAATAAATTAAGGGAAATTACGCTCAATTGGAGATGCTGTTGTTGTGGTCAGTCAAGGGAGCCTAATTCCTCTCCCACCACTTTTGGTTCATTTTCCACTTGTATGGTTGGAGAAAGGTAGAAAATACAAAATGAGAAGACCCTGTTTTCATCTCAGAACTAGAAAAGGATAGTTAATTCTCCAATAAATAGTTGCATGACATGCTTGACCTTGAGAGATTAATTTAGCCCCAAAAAGAATCCCAAGGCAGTTTGGGGTGAAAAATAACCCTTCTTGAGTTACTGGCAGGTAATTAATTGGGTAGGGTGTTCACATGGCAAAACTAATCCTGCAGTGATGCATGTCAGGACAACGTGCTGTTATAATAATTGCGGGTGGGTTAGGGAGAGAAACATTTTTATTTCAGAGGATTATCAGTCACCAAGAATAATGATTGAAATAGGGGAGAAAATAAGTGAACATAGAAGTAAATGGGTTTTTGGAACCGGTCACACTGCTTGTAACTTGCAGGTTGACCTTACCTCTGTGATTTGCTAGGTCTTAACACAGATGTGTTTTAAGTGTCTTTCAAAAATGGCGTTTTTGCACATTTACATTGGCCTTCTCTATCTCTTAATTCCCCCTAATATTTGCATTTTTATGGATTTCTTGCTCTGTTTGTATTCTGTTGTTTATCCTGTTGTTTATTGTTTTTTCTCTTACATTTCTGTAATGAATGTAAGCCACTTAGGGATTTTTAATATACAGAGCAGTATATAAATAAATGTAAGAAATAAATATCTTGACTTGGTTTGTTCTCTGGGGCCCCTGTAGCTTTCTGTGTTTTGCCTATTTGGTTTGGTTGAATTTTTATTAGTACTTGTTCAGCAGGGGTCCATGTATGAACTCCTTGAAGCCACACATGTTATTTAGTGCTCTGTTATGTGTGGTTCCTGATTCTCAAAAGGACTGCCTGTCTGCCCTTTATAAGCAGGCCTATTTGAAGACAAGACCCTGTAAAATGTCTATTCTGAAACTTTAGTGATGGAAAGGAGAGGCAGAAGATGAATGTCATCCCTAAACTTCTGAGTAGGAATGCACACATATAAAGTTAAGATTGAGAAGGACTATAGTTTACTGGGAAGACATTTGTTGTACATGCAGGAAGTCCCAATTCCTTGGCATCAACAGAGAGGGCTGTGTTTCTTGTCAGAAGCCTGGAAAAATGTTGCTATTCCAGTATATAGCATCGGGCTAGAAGGAACTAATTTCTCTTGGCATAAGACAACTTCCTATGTTGTTAGGCTCTATTCAGTTCATAGAGGAAGCTTAAAGGGCACTAGAATGGTAAAGCTGGAATCCCTGATTCTAGTCCTCCATAAAAGATCCATTTCACTTGCTTCACCAATGATGCTTCAGTAATTCCCTAAAAGAACTGAGCCTGGGTAAATTTATAGAGAAAATCTCATAGGCCATGTAGGCAATTTAATATAGTCTACATACTGTGACTTGGCAACTTGATTGTTCTGACCAATACTAAGACAACATCTTTCCATATTTCTGCAGTCTCTGAAGAGCTCAGAGCAAAAGTTGAATATTACAATTTTTCTCAGTACTTAACAGGACAATATTGATAAACAACAAATCGAGTAACCACATACATGTTTGATAGGCTGCATCTTGGCAATGGGCATTCACATCTTATTTTGATGCATGAACTACTGTATTTTCATATGTTTGTACATAGGCTGTTGATCTGTACTTTAAAATAGTGAATCATAAGTAATGTTACAAACTATGTACACTGTACATAGATGTGCTGATCTATACTTTTATACATTTATACCTACCTACCCCTCTCTCTCTCTCTCTCTCTATATATATATATATATATATATATATATATATATATATAATATATAATATATTTATATGTAACATGAGTATGCGTTAGTTAAATAGCTGTAGTATTATTTTTTCTTTAATTTTTCTTGATTGTATAATTTATTGTTTATTTTTTTTGATGTTAGGTAAATACATTGAGAGCTCTTGCACCGAAGTCAAATTCCTTGTATGTTTAGTCATTTGTTGTTGTTTATTCGTTCAGTCGTTTCCGACTCTTCGTGACTTCATGGACCAGTCCACGCCAGAGCTTTCTGTCGGCCGTCACCATCCCCAGCTCCCCAATGGTTGAGTCCGTCACCTCCAGAATACCATCCATCCATCTTGCCCTTGGTCGGCCCCTCTTCCTTTTGCCTTCCACTTTTCCTAGCATCAGCTTCTTCTCCAGGGTATCCTGTCTTCTCATTATGTGGCCAAAGTACTTCAGTTTTGCCTTTAATATCATTCCCTCAAGTGAGCAGTCTGGCTTTATTTCCTGGAGTATGGACTGGTTTGATCTTCTTGCAGTCCAAGGCACTCTCAGAATTTTCCTCCAACACCACAGTTCAAAAGCATCTATCTTCCTTCGCTCAGCCTTCCTTATGGTCCAACTCTCACAGCCATAGGTTACTACAGGGAATACCATTGCTTTAACTATGCGGACCTTTGTTGTCAGTGTGATGTCTCTGCTCTTAACTATTTTATCAAGATTTGTCATTGCTCTCCTCCCAAGAAGTAGACATCTTCTGATTTCCTGGCTGCAGTCAGCGTCTGCAGTAATCTTTGCGCCTAGAAATACAAAGTCTGTCACTGCCTCCACTTTTTCTCCCTCTATTTGCCAGTCATCAATCAAGCTGGTTGCCATAATCTTGGTTTTTTTGAGGTTTAACTGCAACCCAGCTTTTGCACTTTCTTCTTTCACCTTCGTCATAAGGCTCCTCAACTCCTCCTCGCTTTCAGCCATCAAAGTGGTATCATCTGCATATCTGAGATTGTTAATGTTTCTTCCAGCGATTTTAACTCCAGCCTTGGATTCCTCAAGCCCAGCATGTCGCATGATGTGTTCTGCATACAGGTTGAATAGGTAGGGTGAGAGTATAC
Organism: Charina bottae; assembly: GCA_023362775.1. Classification (NCBI taxonomy): domain Eukaryota; kingdom Metazoa; phylum Chordata; class Lepidosauria; order Squamata; family Charinaidae; genus Charina; species Charina bottae. Next base: position 71,802,451 of record JALMGJ010000001.1, on the reverse strand, counting down.
AACCCTGCCGTACTCCTTTCCCAATCTTAAACCAGTCCGTTGTTCCGTGCTCTGTTCTTACCGTTGCTACTTGGTCGTTATACAGATTCCTCAGGAGGCAGACAAGATGACTTGGTATCCCCATACCACCAAGAACTTTCCACAATTTGTTATGATCCACACAGTCAAAGGCTTTAGAATAGTCAATAAAACAGAAATAGATGTTTTTCTGAAATTCCCTGGCTTTCTCCATTATCCAGCGGATATTGGCAATTTGGTCTCTAGTTCCTCTGCCTTTTCTAAACCCAGCTTGTACATCTGGCAATTCTCGCTCCATGAATTGCTGGAGTCTACCTTGCAAGATCTTGAGCATTACCTTACTGGCATGTGAAATAAGTGCCACTGTTCGATAGTTTGAACATTCTTTAGTGCTTCCCTTTTTTGGTATGGGGATATAAGTTGATTTTTTCCAATCTGATGGCCATTCTTGTGTTTTCCAAATTTGCTGGCATATGGCATGCATCACCTTGACAGCATCATCTTGCAAGATTTTAAACAGTTCAGCTGGGATACCATCGTCTCCTGCTGCCTTGTTATTAGCAATGCTTCTTAAGGCCCATTCAACCTCACTCTTCAGGATGTCTGGCTCTAACTCACTGACCACACCGTCAAAGCTATCTCCAATATTATTATCCTTCCTATACAGATCTTCCGTATATTCTTGCCACCTTTTCTTGATCTCTTCTGCTTCTGTTAGGTCCTTACCATCTTTGTTTTTGATCATACCCATTTTTGCCTGGAATTTACCTCTGATGTTTCTAATTTTCTGGAAGAGGTCTCTTGTCCTTCCTATTCTATTGTCTTCTTCCACTTCCGCACATTGCTTGTTTAAAAATAATTCTTTATCTCTTCTGGCTAACCTCTGGAATTTTGCATTTAATTGGGCATATCTCCCCCTATCACTGTTGCCTTTTGCTTTCCTTCTTTCTTGGGCTACTTCCAGTGTTTCAGCAGACAGCCATCTTGCCTTCTTGGTTTTCTTTTTCTTTGGGACGTTTTTTGTTGCCGCCTCCTGAACAATGTTGCGAACTTCTGTCCATAGTTCTTCCGGGACCCTATCTACTAAATCTAGTCCCTTAAATCTATTCTTCACCTCCACTGCATATTCCTTAGGAATGTTAGTGAGCTCATATCTAACTGATCTGTGGGTCTTCCCTATTCTCTTTAGTCTGATTCTAAATTTTGCAATAAGAAGTTCCTGATCTGAACTACAGTCAGCTCCAGGTCTTGTTTTTACCGACTGTATAGATGTCCGCCACCTTTGGCTGCAAAGGATGTAGTCAATCTGATTTCGGTGTCGACCATCTGGTGAAGTCCATGTATAAAGTCGTCTTTTAGGTTGTTGGAAGAGAGTGTTTGTTATGCACAGTGAGTTGTCTTGGCAAAATTCTATCAGCCTATGTCCTGCTTCATTTTGTTCTCCCAGACCATGCTTGCCTGTAATTCCAGGTGTCGTCTGACTACCCACCTTAGCATTCCAGTCTCCTGTAATGAAAATAACATCTCTTTTTGGTGTATTATCTAGTAGGTGCTGCAGATCCTCATAGAACTGATCTACTTCTGCTTCTTCAGCATCTGTGGTTGGGGCGTATATTTGGATCACTGTGATGTTAAATGGCTTACCCTGAATTCGAATTGAGATCATTCTATCGTTTTTTGGATGGTATCCAAGCACTGCTTTAGCCACTTTATTATTAATTATGAAGGCTACTCCATTTCTTCTGTGGTCCTCTTGTCCACAGTAGTAGATCTGGTGGTCATCTGATGTGAAGTGGCCCATTCCAGTCCATTTCAGTTCACTGACACCTAAAATGTCTATATTTAATCTTGACATCTCACCAATAAGCACATCCAATTTGCCCTGGCTCATAGATCTTACATTCCAGGTTCCTATGGTGTGTTGATCTTTAGAACATCGGATTCGTCGTTCACCACCAGCACCGTCGGCCGCTAGCCGTCCTTTCGGCTTTGAGCTAGCTGCGTCATCACATCTGGGGCTAGTTGAACGTATCCTCTGTTCCTCCCCAGTAGCATTTTGACCATCTTCCGACCTGGGAGTCCCATCTTCCGATGGTATACCGACATATCTTTGGTTGTACTGATCCATTTAGTTTTCATGGCAAGAATACTGGGGTGGGTTGCCATTACCTTCCCCAGGGATCGTATTTAGTCTGACCTCTCTGCCACGACCTTCCCGTCTTGGGTGTCCCTTCACGGTTTAGCTCATGGTTTCATTGAGGTGCTCAAGCTCCAGCACCACGACAAGGTAACGATCTCCTTTGCTGGAGATGTTTAGTCATACTTGGCCAATAAACTATTCTATTCTATTCTATTCTATTCTATTCTATTCTATTCTATTCTATTCTATTCTATTCTATTCTATTGATTTATAGATTTATAGATTTATAGATTTATAGATTTATAGATTTATAGATTTATATAGCCGCCCATCTTGTACCGAACTCTGGGCAGCTCACAACCAACAGTTAAAACATCTGTGTACAATAAAAAATATTAAAACCACAAATACTAAAACCTGGCACCATAGTTAAACTTTCACATGCAGTCCACCACAAAGTCCTTTTGTCAATCTCACCCTATCTCAGTGCTTCGAGGAAAAGCTGAGTCTTAAGTGCTTTTTGGAAGGTTAAAAGGGTGGGGGCCTGCCGAACCTCAGGGGGAAGGGTGTTCCATAGGGCATTGGCTGCCATGGAAAAGGCAAACTTCCTAGGTCCCAGAAGATGGCAACATTTAAGGGAAGGGACTAGGAGGTGCCCACCTATCTGATCTGGTAGGATGGGCAGATGTCCTTAGGGAGAGGCAGCTCCGCAGATAACCTGGTCCTCTGCCATATAGGGCTTTAAAGGTGATAACCAGCACCTTGAATTGCACCCAGAAGGAAACTGGGAGTCAGTGCAACTCATGCAACAGGGGTGTAACATGGGTAAATCTAGAGGTACCCATCACTGTGCACATTCTGGACCAGTTGTAACTTCTGGGTGGTCTTCAAGGGCAGCCCCATGTAGAGCATGTTGCATTAATCCAAACAGGAAGTGACCAAGGCATAAGCAAGGCCTCCCAGTCCACAAAGAGGCACAATTGGCGCACAAGCCGAATCTGTGCAAAGGCCTCCCTAGCCACAGTGCCTCCCACACAGTGCCTCCTGTCAGGCCCAGCACAAGAACGAGAAAGAATCAATCCAGTCAAACTACAGTTCTTTGACATCTGTGTAAGATCATCCCAGTCCATGTGCTGGGCGGCCAGTGTTTCCATGGGCCAAATGCTTGTCACCATACTACAAATGTACATATTGCCAACGGAAGTAGCAAAGGCTCTTGAGCAAGAGAATCCATGTAGGCAGATCCAGCCTTCATAAGAGCCTGAACATTTTCATTATAAGGTACCTAGGGTCATGCCTTTCATACTTGACAGATGTGTTGATTGCAGTTGTCCAAATATGGATAGGAAGAACAAGCAGGCTGACGTTATTGATGCATCTGTTCTCCAGTTAATAATACCCAAGATCCAGGAGCCAAAGCAATGAGGAAGTAGCGAGAACTTGTCATCAATATTAAGTAAGTGTATCAGATGGAGAGCCTATGAGTCACCCCACCATAATCTTGATAAATGACTCGATCCTGAAGGCACAGATAGGGAGCATAGACCATGTGAATCTCTTCAAAAGACCAATCTGTCATATCCCTGAAAGGCTGTCATTTTAGCACAGTCAGAATTACCTGGAAGACCTTGAACTATATAGCTATTGGGACTAAATGAACCTGCCAAGCCCTCCTCCCAGGATATGGCAGGAAGAAAAATTTTGCATAATGGCACTTCACATTTCATAGTCTGATCAAAGCAAGCAAATTAGTCTCAGTTCAGTTTCCAAATTATGTGTTAATTTTTTTTAGAAAGGTGCAGTTTTCTGTTTGTTTCACATCCTTTTATATCATGTTCTAGTATTTAAAAACATCTGAAAGTAGTGCATATGCTTCGGATTTTTTTAAAAATATAGCAAATAAAGTATACAGAAAATGAATACATTTGATAGAAAACCCATGTTAGAAAAGTGGAGGTGAAAAGCAAGTATTCATACATAACATAATTCAGGGAAAGTCTGGATGAAGACAGTTCAAGAACGCCCTCCTGAATTTCTAGGGGAAATTCCAGAAGCCAAGTGGCAGCTCGTTCTTGGGTAGTCCCAGAATGGCAATCATCTCTGAATCGCAGTGTAGCTAGCAAGATCTCTGAACATCCCAGAGAAATAGAAAAGGTGATCTGCTGGATCCTGAGCTGTCAATAGCCAACTGGCAGCTGGAGTAATTATTCCAGCTCTGGTGAGAAGCGTGCATGGCTAAGCACTCCACTTAGCATTCTGTAAGGGGAACCACACACAAGGGTAGCCTCACAAAAAGCATGTGACGGTAACCTGAGTTAGGCTGTCCTAGCTAGGAAAGGGGGCAGCTGTACCCCAACAGAGGCTGATAATAGGTGCTTTGGTGGTGTATAAATCAGGCAAAAGATATAACAAACAACAGAAAAATCAGCATAGACAATGACATGATAGACAAGGTAATAATCAGGAGCAGCAATAATAATGGCAATAAATAGAGTATAAAATCATTGTAATAAAGTAGCAATATAATTGAAATTCCAAAAACTTCTAAACAAGCAGAAAAAAAAACTTTAATTGGTCTGCAATGTGAAGACTTGGACTATTATTTTTATGTTACAAGAGTAGGGATGTTAACAAATATGTTCTTCATTGCTGGAAAAGAAAAGCTTTTGCTTCACCCAGAACAAAATTTCTTTGTGGAATTTGCTGCCTTAAAATGGCATGATGACTGTATTTCTCTGACTTAGAGAGTAGAATGAAAAAGTTGCTGGTACTGTACCTAGGTCTTTCCAACCACTCTGAATCAAGGTGCCTCTTTGAAACTTCCAGTTCTGTGATGGACAATCTGACCCATCTACAACTCCTTGGCTTGGCCAGATGTTGAGATTGAAGTTGAAGGCACCTGTTCTGTACCAGGTTGGCCTTTTCTGCTCTAAAATGTTGTGGAACATCTGTAAGGCAACACTGTTGGTGGTGGTGATGGGATCCTATATGCCTGGGGATGGCCATGATGGCGTAACAGGAGGCTGTACTAGATTGTCGATTGATTTAATGCACCATTACTATCTTATGATTTAATGGTCAAGTTGTCAAATCAGTGGGAGTGGATTTAGAGGAGAGGTTTATAAAATCACATACTGTAAGTATTGGGTTATGACATCCAGCAAGAATGTTATCCTCGTCATTGTAAGGCAGTCTTCTAATTAAGATTTGTCTACCAATCAAAGAGAATCGAAGATTTGTCTTTCTTTTCCCTCTGTTACAAAGCAATTGTTGTATTTCCCCAGTTCATATTTTTCTGTGAAAATGTGTTATCAAGTGAATGCACTGTACCACAAAGGACGGGGGAAGAAAGAATGTGACAGTTCCGTAGCAACTAACACATGTTAGTATGCAGAAATGACAGTTTATGACAGCGATTCCCACATGCCTTTTACAGCTGAGCAGAAAAAAGACATCTTTTGCTGAAATTAGCCATCAAATCTGCACTTTGGAAGGGAAAATAGTCAGCTGGTCTATTGACAAGGAATCCAGGCTGGCTGTTGGAAAGCAGTAAATGAACTTCTTTGGGATGAAACGTCAGATTCTACTGTTTTCTTCCTTTATATTATTAATTTTCCCCCCAGCTGATCCAGGATTGATAGTATTATGCCTTTGCACCCAGGGGTGCATTTATTATCTAGGGGTATGCTTTTTTCGACGGAACGAGGTCACAAGTGACTTTCTGTTTTTTTTTTTGTAAATATATAGCTGGGATGGTGGTAGTGGAAGGAAGGCTTGCAGCTTTTGTATGCCAAGAGGAACTGCTTCATCTTGAGGTTTTCAGGGGGTGATCAGTAACTTAAAGATGCTTTCAGAGTTCTATGTTGCCCTCCAGGGCAATCCTTGTCTTCATCTAACTCTCAGAATTGGCTTGCTTTTTACACAGTATGTATTCATACATTCCAAAGAGGAAGGGGAAGATGCTGGGGGTAAAGGCAATGAGGCGACCCTTCAGATATTTGCTGACCATTATCCTTGGGGTGGTCAAGATGGCACCTGTGGATCAAACCCTGCCCCCTTTTAACATACATCACATGCATGACACATGTTGAAAAGGGGCGGAGCTTTAATCCCATGGTCATTGCTACTATCTTGACCTTTTTGATCCCCATCCTCCACTGTGGATGCCCCTGCCAGCAAGGACCGCTGATTTAAACGAGGTGTACAATGTGTGGTCCATGGTTGCAAGTAGTGCCCTAAAGCTATGGTATATTTCTCCCTGAAGCCCCCCATATGTCGTTACCGAGGGGGTAAATTATACATGTTTGATTCACTCATTAAGTGCCATTAAACTGATGTTGACTCTTACATATTACATGGATGGATTCATAGGTTTAATTATATTACCTACAGTTACAATTTTAATTAAATTTACTTGCTATTAAATCCAATCCAATCCATTTTAACTTTTGTTCTGCCCCTGCCCCATCTTTGTTCCTGAGCCTGGCCACTGCTTGGAGCACACCTGCCAGCACACCTTTCCCAACCTTTTGACCCTGGAGGAACCCTTGAAATATTTTTCAGGCCTCGGGGAACCCCTGCACATTCAGGCTCAGTATAGGCCAGAAGTTACAAAATTATTATATTTGTTTCATGTGTAGGCCTGCAGATATGCATTAACGGTGTTCTTAAACTAGAAATAAAGAATGAAACTTACCTCTTTAATGTGAAGTTGCCCGAATTTGAAATAATTTTTAAAATAAACCGTGATCTCCCAGGGAACCCCTAGTGGCCTCTCGCGGAACCCTAGGTCTAAAGAAACTCTGGTCTAAAGGCTACGGATGCGCGCTGCATAAAGAGCTGGTGCAGCCCTGACTTAGCAAAATGGGAAACCACCTGGCTGAACTTATGCTCTACATTCTGGCATTCCACCAAAATGGAACTAGGCTGTAAAGGATCTCTGAGAGATCATACTGACCACTGAACACACCCATCCATTTATTATAATGTATTTAAATTGATGCCTTGATGCTCAAGGTTTTCAAAATCCTGGGACTTCCGGTGGGAAAAAGGCGAACTGAACAACCTTGCCCACGAGCTCCTTTGGCAGAGTTGGCATCGTGGCATTTTTTCGGGCACAGGCAGGCTTTTCCTGTAGCCCAAAGTGTTTTTCTGGAGTAAGGAAAACGGTGGGAATTGACCCATTTGTCCTCCAGACGGTGAGTTGTAGCCAGGAGAGCGTGGACAGCGTGCGCGATCAAACGGTAAGACTTCACCGGGAGGCTGGGATTTCATATTTTTCCGAGCCGCGTTGCAGCCTCTTAAAGGGGCAGCGTAAGTTCTGCCTTCCCATTTCTAAAGCACCAGTTTAGCTTTTAAGTTTTGTACCCTAAGAGAAGCTTTTTACAGTAAGAAGAAGCTTGGTGATTATCGTTATTTTTGGATTATATTTTTAATTTTCTTTAAAAGTTTTGGCTTGTTTTCCCATCTAAAGTGTAAGGAGGGCTGAAAAAACATAATTGCCTATCCATTACTATTTCTTGTAATAAATTTTAAGGATGGATTGTTTTCCTACATGTTGGATCTGATGTTTTAAATGTTTAAATGTTTTAAATTTTTAGCTTTCTGTTCACTTTCTCTGGGACTTGTTTGCTAGTATACTTTTGTCAATTTCAGATGGAAGTTTTTCATTAAGTCATTAACTTTTATTTCTGTGAGTTTTATCTTTGTGAGGTAACTATTTAGGAGGCGCCTTGGTTTGCTGCCTGAAGTATGGAAGATTTTAAAGATTTCTTAGAATTCCATTCTGAGCGTAAACAGACTTTTAAAGAAATCCTTTCAGAGTGTTGTCAAGCTGTTTTGCAGAGTGTTCGGGACATTGGAGAAGAGATTGTTGCTAAAATGTGTCATCTGGCTGGAAATGCTATGATGGAAGATGAAGGTTTTGGTAAAGATGGGGACTTTGTTGCTGTTACTGAGATTGAAGTAATGCCAGCTGAAGATCGTGGTTTGGTGATGAAGGGGTTAAAACGACAGTCTGAGTTTAAAACTGCACAAGGACTTGCTACGCTGGGGAAATGTTATGACTATCTAAATCAGTGTTATGGGAAAGAAGACAATATGATGTGTGGGAGTTTTTTTTTCCTGCTGAGAAGTCTGTATCTCTGGAGGCAGTTGGGCTGTGGAATTTTTATATTTAAAAATGCCTTTTGTGTAATGGGGAAATATGTAAATGCTCTGGTATATTTTGAGGAGGGGTAAAAAAGGTTTGCAAAATCCTGCTTTTAGTTATGCTAAATCTGGATTTGGTATATAAAGCAAGATACAACTTCACTTCAGATTCTGTTGATGGCTATGTCACATGAACCTCGCTTGCCCCCATCCCACTCAGCACTCAACAAATGTGCAGAGGCATTCATTCATTCATTCATTCATTCATTCATTCATTCATTCATTCATTCAAATTTGTTATAGCCAATGGACTTATGCCACTTCCCTCCCTTCTCTGACAAATATCCACTGGATTTAATAGGAAGGACTTCTCCATGCACACAAATATACATGCAGGGAATCACATGCAAGGGAAGATCCTGCTGCTTAATCAGGACACTTTCTTGGGGTAGGAGTTCTGTCTACATACTTAAGTATGTATGGAGATCTTCTCATGAACACCCAATGGAAGTTCCTTGGGGAGAGGCAATATGTGTGTCCAACAGTTAATGGATAACTTTATAGGTTTATAGGCCCTATAAACCTATTTGCATGTTTGTTGAATACTGAGGGAAATTCTTCTGCCTCCCTATGGAGAAGCTAGAAGCTCAGTTTCTGCCTGTATGCATAGTCATTTCAGTTTTGTATCCTATAAATAGATTTGGTAAAGCTTTGTGTGGTTTCAAAACATCATATTCTTCCACCCAGGGGCAACAGCAGGAGAAAAGGTGTAAGAACGTACCCTCTGAAAGGCAGGTCCTTTCTCAACCCACTCTCTGAGTTCTGAGTCTACTTCAGCTTTACCAGGTAGCAACTGAGTTCCAAACTATCACTGTCAGGTTGAAACGACCCTACTTTGAACTTGTGAATCAAGGCAAAGAGGTGCCATTAGGGAGACGCATGATCACCATAGTGTTTATGTAATCAGAAGGATGCTGTCAGCAAGCTTTAAAACATTTTGGATTTTCCATTGGCTTTATAGGCTATGCCTCTTCCTTGGAAGATGTAATTCACCTTCTTCCTTTCAAGGAAGCTATGCTTGCTTGTATGGCATTTTTTAAAAATGCAACACAGCACTGTTTTTGTTGTTGTTTGGATTAGGATTTAAATGCCTCTAGTCTTTTTTCAAATACATTGCTAATTCTGTGATGCCATCCATGTCATAATCTTTGGAAAAACACAGAGGACAAATTTAACTTCAAGAATCATAGTTCTTCTACCTTCCTGATCAGGCTGGCATTTCGGAAGGATTACAGTGGAAGAAAAAACAATTTTTTGGCAGTAGTTGATCAGAATTTATCCTGAAAGAGCAGCAGCAAACTAGGTATAATATGAATTGTCTGAGGATTTTTTTTGGCTTTTAAATAGATGTTAACCTTTCATTTGAAAATCCTTGAGGATCTCATTAATGACCTTGTGCCAGGTGGCCTCTGGTGACAGAAGAGCTGTTCCATGTAAACAACTACTCTTTAAATGAGTTATTGATACAGCTGCTATCCAATATTTTGCAACAAATGAACTGGAACTGACATATTAATGTTTGCCTGTCTTGGAACAGCTGCAACCTAGATGGGTGTTCTTTGCAGGTGAAAACTAAGGCTGCTCAGCCATTGATGCTCAGAGGGTGATTTTGCATGTGTTGTTCACTCTACTGGAAATAAATAGCCATGGTTTGGGGATAGGCATGGATAGGGTGGAGATTCGGCATAAAGAGATAGGGTTGCAGTGCACTTTGGGTGTAGTGTTGTCTCAGGTGTAGCATGGTTGAAGAAGGTTTAGGATGCAAAGTAAACCAACATTAAACCATTGTTACCTGTTTGTGCATAATTTTCAGAGGTGAAGTTTATTCAAGTTCACAGGTTCTATTGAGTCAATGGTTCCCATCTTTTTCTCTCAAAACTTGTTACAAGGCGGACTCTGAAGAGAAAAATGGCACTTTTCTTGGAAAATATTTTTAAAATAAAAAGGAATGCTGGGACCACCATATGTGGGCTGGAAAAATCCAAAGAATCACTAGATTTATTGATATAAGAACATAAAAACAGTAATCAATGAAGAGAATTGCTGCGAGCCACACTCGAGGTCTTTGCCCCAAAGTTACTGTTTTAGCAGCCTTGCTGATTCCTTGGCTCTGCAGGTTTTGCATCTTCTTTAGGTATATTTGGTAGGTGAAGATATTTTGTGCAGTGAGGGGGAAACGGTGGCAGCCGATACCCCAGGAAGTATGCTGGGAAATTTCAGAACTTTCTGCCAATGCATATCCCTTCTAATTTTGGAATAATTTGGTTTCACTATGTATTCCACCCCTCCCCCTCCCCCTTTCAAATCAGGCATAGTTGAAAAGCTCAGCACCATCTTCCTTTTTCATTTAAAGCGAGCTTCTCTAACCTAATACCCTTCAGGGGTATGTGGACTAAAATATGCTGGGTGGAAATTACGGGGCTTGCAAAACACCACGCACCATCCTACCACCGGCTGTTCCGTTTGCCAGTCATGCCCAACACACTTTAACTTCAGCGGATGATCCCCTTTGCCTCCCCTTCAGTCCTTCCCTCTGTGACTCCTAAACACCTCTAGCCCACAGCTGAGCGAGCAGGCAGGCAGCAATCCAGGGAACCCAGGCCAAACAGGAGCTGAGTTCCTAGCATGCCAGCCAATGAGCATTCACTTTCTCTCTTTCAGACTTGCCCATCACTGCGTCCCCCTCTCCCAACTCAAGAGTTTCCAAGTCCTTTCTGAAAAGGAGAGACAAAAATATTTCACCAGGGCCCTAATTTAGCAAGCCTTGTGTAATATGTTATCCCTGATGATGATATAGGCTAGGAATGCAGGACTGAATAAAGTGGAGCAAGGAAGTGCAGGATGCAGCAGTGTCCAGCGGGCCAAAGAAGAGGAGATCAGAGATGAGACTTTGCTCATCTATAACAGAAACACAGGAGAAAAAAAAATCTAGTATTCAGTTTTGGGGGGCAACAGTGCACAGTTTTTAGGACTTGGCAAAGTGTTACTGTTGACGTTCTGTTGATGTCATATGATAAATAGAGCAACAGGAGAGGTATGCTAGAATCATTGTGTGGTAGAGTTTTATCTCCAAAACATCTGGTGGTCACCATTTTGGAAAAGCTGATTATTGAGTGTATGTTTCTATATCTGATAGATGAGTAAAAATAAAAGTTGTGCATTCTTTGTGTGTTTATTATGCTGCCATATAGTATTATCTATTGATAGGTCTATTCATATTTCATTACATATTTATTATAGGTCTGCAAAGTTCTATTCTGTCTTTTTTTCTGTCTTTTTATTTTAGCTATGTGATGTTTTAGCTAAAATGCAATTTATATGCCTTATCAAGGGCTCAACAATCCATGACAGTTCCTTACGATTCACTTCCCGTTAGCTGCTTTTTAAAAAACGCCACTATGTTATGTCTGTTTGAAAATTTCAGAAATATTTATGTGGAAAATCCTCTTAAACTTTTCTCTTGGATAAACAGAACACAACTGAGTTGCCCCAAGGGAAGAATTTACAAACACACTTGCACAGAAGATGTCGTTGTTTCAAATATGTTAAAAAGCAGGATTGTTACGCTCAAGAGAACATGACAGATGCTAACATATGAACATAAAAACAACAGACAAATGTTAACATATCTCCTAGCTATAAATAGATTTATTTTCTTGTTTTATAACAATAAATAAAAGTATTGCTTTACTTGTTGGTATCACTTCTGTCTGCAAGTGGTTGAGAATAGATGGATTAGTGCATATGCCTTTGTTAGCAAATGAGTCAGCAAAAGATCTGTGTCAGTTGTTCGTACATTTAAAAGATGGTTCGTTTCTTTTTGCAAAGCAAAAGCTGATACCCTGTAATTACTCCAGGGGCTTGCAAACCTGTCAGAATCACTCAGTGTTACTTAGCTCTTCCTAGAACAAAACAGCTCTTTTCCTGTGGGTTTCCTGTGCGAGGGAGGCAGCAGGGATACATTAACTGGACCACTCCATTTCTCATCCCTTTCCACATTCTCATAGATTGGCTCCTAGTGTGGTGGGGCCAAGGGCATCTGTGTTTGGGGGGCAAATGACAACACATGCATGATGATGTAATCAAGCAAATGCTTAAACTTATTTAGTTGCGTGAGATGTCCTGGTGCAAATACATAATTGTGTCATTTGCATGATTACATAATTGTACTTGTTATCATTTTGGCATCACTGTGGTTTGCTGCAGAGACTGTTGTGTGGAGCTCCCCACGGAATGAGGGAGGGCACCAGTGGACATGGCTCAGTCCTTTCCTCTCCAACCATCTTCATGAAGTACAGACACCTGAAGCTTCTCCCTCAATCTGGGATCAACATGCATTACTCTAAGAAGATTCTCAAAGTGAGATGCTGGGCACCATCACCCTTGATGGTTTCCTTGCCAGCAGGCAGCCACACAACCAGATATTTGAGCAGACAAGCAGACGTGTGCAGAGAAGATGTAGTTGTAGCTGAACCTTTCCTGCCCCCAAACTGCTGCCATTCTCTGCCTATTCTCTCTGCTGTACAAAAGAGTCATAGCTTACTAATAGACAATGCATGTTGCATGTAGAAGATCCCAGGTTCTGTTCCTGGCATCTCCAGTTAACAATGGATCTGGAACGGGAGGGGGAATAGTCATGCCTGGGGATGGCTAGCGCCCTAGATTTGACCTAGAACGGCCCTTATGCTCGCGATTTGATAAAGAACTTAGCCATCTGGATTTTATTCTTTTTATATTTTTATGGTATTTATTCTATGTGCAAGTTGTATTGAATTTTAATTGTGACTTTTCTGTAAATTGCCCAGAGTCCCCCTTTGGGGGGAGATGGGCAATGATAAATTTGATTAATTAATAATTAATTAATTAATTAATTTAGTAGGAATGTTCTCTGCCTATGATCCTGCAAAGAAGCTGGACAGTTCAGGATAGGCAGACATGTAATCTTCACTTTGTTTATATATGAAGCTTTGCTTTATATTTTCTTACATATGAACTCAGTTTTTATAGGAGTCTAATAAGCTTGACCTGTGAACATGTCCTCAAATCTTGGCAACAAATGAACGTAGGTTCTTCAGTCAATGTGAATAGCATGTACTGAACATAGGAAAGGTGAAAACTGCTGAGTCCGACCTGATTAACCCCTGATGTTGGTCCTGAGAAGGATTTGTAAATCTAAATGTGTCCTTTCCACATTTACTTTTGTGGTCATCATGTGGTTGAAATCAAGTAGAAATAGTTGGAGGATGACTACATAGAATCACCGAATTAGAAGGAGTCATTTAGGTAATTGATGGATGGATATTAGTATTAGGCATCTTAAACAAGTTAAATTTTCAGTTTCTGTGTTGAGATATCCAGAATCTGTTAATTGAATGAGCATGGTGGGTAGGATTTGTACTAGTTTCATGATTATTAATCTTATTTGGTATAACTCTCCAATAGTACAAATAAAATGACCCACTGAGATGTTACAAATGTCATCCATGCTATCAAGTATGCTGCATGTATTTCAAGGGTTGAGCAGCTGTCTTGCACTGAGTAAAACTGTTGATTATGTTAGCAGAGTAATATCTTATAGACTATAGCATGCTAGAAACAACAGTGTTATGGAAGTATTTATGTATATGGAACTTGTAAAAAAGACACATTTTATTATGTTGTAGAAAGAAGGTCCAGGCCCAGGTGAATATGAATTAAGGGATGCCAAACCAATTCCAATACGATCGTCCTTCATATCAAAAGTACCACGGCTGTTGCCAGCCCACTCTGTGAGTATAATATTGAAAATGGCTTAATCTGTGCTTGCAGTTATAGGGCTGACTTGGGGTTCCTGCCTTTCTTGGAGATAGTCCATATTCAGTCTTCAGCTTTTCAGCTTTCTTTAGGGGGAAAAACCTGTAGTACTTTCAAGATGTAAGGAAAATGTTACTTACATTCAGGTATTATTAAATTGCATCTGTGGAAATAAAACATGGTTATAGAGAAGATCAGAAAGCTGAACATGGTGGCTGAAGTCTTAAAGAACATTTGACTGACTATATCTGGGATCTTCTCTGATGTTGGGCAACCTGGGAAAAGGGGGTGTGCTCAGTATTGAGAGGTCAAGATGAAGCCCAAACATGGGGCCATTCTACTCCTTTTGTTGGCTACAATTTTATACTGCCTGAATAAAGTTAGTATTCTGTGTAATGTTTCATTTAGCAGTAAGCCTATTCATCCTGCTTTCTAATATTCACTGCCAGCAAATATAAAGCCACTGTGATAACTAGGGACATGTCTGTGAATTTTGTAATATTATATTTTAGTTAGGTAAATGAATACAATCCATTATCTTTAATCATATGAGTCATACATAATGTTAGTATAATTTAATTTGGATTCTTGCACTGAGGAAAGGGTTGGACTTGATAACCTGAATGGCCTGTTTCCAAATCTATGATTCTAGGACTGTGATTCTAATCAACCTCACTTTGGTTATGGCTGCTAAGGACATCTTAGGCAAGCCAACTATGCTGTAAACCAGTGTTGCTGCCTGGAGAATTCTTGGGTTGAAGTCCACACATCTTAAAGTTGCTGAGGTTGAGAAACACTGCTGTAAACAGAAAAAGAGAGTGCTAAAAGAGTAGGGGATTCAGAATAGCCAGTTTCTTATATTCCCTATCTCAGTATTTTAGACACTTGAAACATACTCCCCACTGGTGAAATTAACAGGATATTCCTATATGTTCTTCTTCAATTCAGTTTCATTCCAGATAGACAGGTCCAAGCGAGACTGGTTCAAAAGTGCTTTGGAGCTATCCTCTTTTCCTTTTTTTTTTGGTAGCAAGAAATTAAAAAAGGAAAAAAAGAAACACCCCTTGGAGTGATTTAAACTAAAGATTTGAGCTGTGCATCCTAGCATTGTTGTTGTTGTTGTTGTTGTTTTCTTATGGAAGTCTACCTTCATTTATTTAAACATGATCTTGTTTGTTTCTTATTCTGTACAGAAAGTCCCTGGCCCAGGATATTATTGGCCTACCAAGCAGGCACCCCTACAGCCTAGAACTATTGCCAGCCTTGGACGGGAACATACCATTTTCTTTAGTAACGTACCTGAACTTTAGACTACAAAGCATGTTACGTTCTGGCATGTTCATTCATCCTCTGCATCTTCATTAAGACAAACTTGCCAATTTTATTCCTCTCGGTTTTAAATGGATTGTCACGTTGTTACCCTATGCAAATGTTATTTTATTCATGCTGCTTCCTAGTTTCTGGTTTTAAATAAGGGCATATCCAATAACTGTGGTTAGATCATGGCCTACCCATGACTGAATATTTTATAATTTGTCTGAACTTAATCATTCATTGGCAGCAGTATTTGCTCGGTGCAAGGTCCGCATTGGAAGGGAAAGAGAATAGAGGCGATCCAGTTATCCAAGAGGATCAGCCTTCTCCTCCTTTTCCTCATAAAAAGGATAGTTTGGTGCCAGCATATCTATATGCCATAGCTTTCTGTTTTTCATTCCACCTTTTCAGATTGCCAGGATATTGTCTACGATCAATGAGCAGCTTATTCTAAAATAATGGCACTGAAATCAACTCTGTAATTAATAGCATGCACCGGTCTCTTTGCAGAGTTTCAGACTCTGCAAAAATAGTTTATATCCACTCAAAAGACTACCTCTAATAGGCCAGGAAGGGACATCACTGCAAAATAGTGGAAATGCCTATTCTTTAAAATTAAAACTTTACTTTAAGAAATCTAGGGCTTCTTTCCTTATGATCCTTTTTTTTACAATCCTGGGGAATCTTCTATTTGAGAGCACTGTATGTTGGTGAAGGGGGAATGGTTTTGGTTTGGCGCCTGTTTCCTTTGTTAGTTAGGCTAGACTGAGATTATGACTGTCTCAGGGTCTCCTCTGTTGGGATTATCAGGAGTCAACTCAGCATTGTCTCATAAGCATAATAGGGGGTCTTTCTAGTAAACGCATCTCTACTGTGCTTGTGGGATGTTACCTGAGTCACCTGATTTCCTCTTCCTCCTTCTTCTTGGTTTGGGGATTATCATTCTCCATCTTTACTCCTTGGGCACACGTGCAAGCAGGAGGGCTGCAGGGATGCAGCTCTCGTCCTTTCCATCTCACTTGCACACATATCTACTATGAATCCACTCGTATCCAGATCTACTGAATAAATGCAAGCTGTCTCTATTTTTCTTCATCTAACTAATGTGTGAAGACTGAATTTATTTCTGAACGTAATTAAGCTTAAAGTGCAAGTTCCCTGCTGGTTCATGCTTCTACTCTGCAAGATTGTTGTTAGCTGCTTGGAGTTCTTTTATTAACCTTCAAGACTCCATCAAGGGTTATGGGCCCAGTACAAGACCAGTACAAACCAGTACAAGACCAGTACAAACCAGTACAAACCAGTGCAGTACTGATCTCTTGAAAAGTATTTTTTGTTGGCCTCACAGCCACAAAAAGGGAAGCTGCTTTGCACATTTAAAAAGCTAAGTTCAGAATTTTTTTTCCCTCTCTCTAAACAATGGAGAAAGAGGAGGGAGCTCCCACTCCCCCTTTGCCAAGATTGTCTGAGGATAATTACTCAGCATGGCTATTCAGATTAAGGATGCAGCTAGATTTTGAAGATTGTTTGGATGCTTTGGATTTACCTGAACCTAAACCAGAGGATGGGAAGCCATAAACAATGGAAGAAAAGGGATAAGAAAGCTAAAATTCTCATTGCTAGATCTCTTCCAGATCACAGATTAGCAGAGATTAAAAATATTTCTACTGCTAAGGAAATGATTGAGAATTTATGCACCCTATATTCAGAAGCTGATGATCAGAAAGTCATCTCTTTGTTGCGAGAACTGCATGCATGTAATTTGGAAGACAGTGGAAATGTAAATGACCACTTGATAAAAATACAAGCAATTTTTGATCAGCAGAGCACAGTTGAAAATCTCATGAATGAAAAACTTAAGATGTCTTTTTTGCTAAGACGTTACCAAATATATTTTTTCCATTCGTTGCTGGTTTAAATTTAGAAGGGAAGAATTTCTCTCAGCTGCTGGGAGACATTAGATTGGAATGTCAGAGGCAAGAGAATTTGCATAACAATAGATTGCCTAGCAGAGACATTGGTTACCTAGCAACGAAGGGTAAACATGAGCCAGGACAATTAGTAAGGAATCAGAATACCAAAAAGTCTATTGTTTCTAATGCTTGCAAGAAACCAGGACATTTTGCCATGTTTTGCAGAAGCATGGACAAGAAGGATTTTTCCAAAGGAAAATATTTTAAAAGTGAAAAAGCTTTACACACTGTTTATAAAGCTGATACTTTTCTTAAAGCTGATACCAATAAATGACCCAGACAATGGGTAATCGATTTGGGGGCCAGCAGGCATCTATGTGGGAATAAAAGTGACTTCTGTGAGCTAAGTGAAAAACCAGAAGGAAGAATAACATTAGCAGATGGCAATTCAATTTTGATTCAAGGAAAAGGAAGTGTGCCATTGCGATGCTTCAATGGGAGTGAACACAAAGATCTTATGGCAACAGATGTCTTTTATGTACTGGACTTAGAAGCCAATTTACTGAGTGTCTCAACATTGAATAATAAAGGCTTTAATGTAATTTTTAATGCTAATGGACAATGTAAAGTCACCAGTGGAGAAAAGATTTATGTTACAGGTTTTCAAAAGGATGGCGTTTACCAGGTGCACTGCAAACAACCACCACCAGATGTCAGCCTCACCTATCAGCAGCAAAAGAAGGACAACAGTGCCACCACCTGGCATAGATGGTTTGTGCACTGTGATTTTAACGCAATTTTAAGAATGAAAACTGAAGACATGGTAAGAGATTTTGAAATAAGCAACCATGATAAATGCCAATCAAAATGTGTGATATGCATCAGAGGAAAGGCAACAAGACTAGCCATACCCAAACAAAGGGAAAGGTGGGCAACTAAGCCACTAGAACTTATCCACACTGATTTGTGTGGACCTCTTCAAGCATCAGCGGGTGGAAATAAACATGTTTTATGCTTTATAGACGATTTTTCCAGATACTGTGTAACCTACCTACTGAAGGAGAAATCCCAAACAGCGGACATGCTGAAAGCGTATGTAGCCATGGTGACCAACAAGTTCAACAGAACCCCTCAAGCCTTCCATAGTGACTGAGGAGGTGAGTTCATTTCACAAACCATGCAAACATACCTAACACAGCTAGGCATAGAACACAGACTAACCACTCCATACATGCCTGAACAAAATGGAGTTGCTGAAAGGAAAAATCACTCACTAATGGATATGGTAAGATGTATGCTTTTAGAAGCAAATCTGCCTGACAAATACTGGGCAGATGCTGTTTTAACAACTACGTACTTACAGAATAGACTGCCAACCAAAGCCAATGATGTAACACCTTTTGAGCTATGGCATGAATGCAAACCAAGCATAAAGCATCTGAGAGTGTTTGGATCCAAAGCTTATGCACACATACCGAAAGAAAAGAGATCCAAACTAGACCCCAGAGCTGAAGAAGGCCTCATGATCATGTACACTCCAGGAAGCAAGGGATACAGAATCCTGAACCTGAAAACAGGAAAAGTAAGCACCGAGGATGCAGAAGGGGTTGAACCATCAAGTGCCACTCCTGAACCTGCTCCAAGATGCTCATCACAACCCAAACAAAGGAGTTCCAGCTGAGAGACTCACCTACCTCGCAAGGTTGTCCTTACTAAAAGAACCTGCATCATGGAACGAAGTGCAGCAAATGCCACCAGATGGAGCAAGCAAGTGGAAGAAAGCAGCACAAGAAGAGCTAGAAGCTCTACACAAAAACAAAACATGGACTTTGACAAAACAACCAAAAGGCAAGAAAGCCATAGGATGCAAATGGGTTTTCAAAGCCAAACAAGATGAAAATGGAGAAGTACAAAGATACAAAGCTAGACTAGTTACAAAAGGCTATTCACAAAAATATATTCTTGATTATGATGAGTGTTTTGCTCCTGTTGTAAAACATACTACTATCAGAATGCTCCTGAGTCTAGCAGCTTCCAGGAACATGAGTGTTGAACACCTGGATGTAAAAACTGCATTTCTACATGGAGAGATAGAGGAAGAACTGTACATGCTATAACCTCCAGGCTTCGCCAATCCCGAAGCACAGCAACTCGTTTGCAAACTTCAGAAGGGGATTGATGGCCTGAAGCAAGCAGCAAGAGCATGGAATAAGAAGTTGAACCAAGTACTTAAGCAAGGCTTTGTTCAAGGCCAAGCTGATCCCTGTCTCTACACAAGACGCAGAAATGGCAGAGAGGTGTACATTCTTTGTTTTGTGGATGATTTGATAATTTGCCATAATAACAAGAGAGACTTTGATGAAATCATGTCCAACCTGAACAAAGAAGTAGAAGTCAAGCATCTGGGCAATGCCAGCTACTACTTGGGGATACAGATTGAAAAGGAAGAATATGGAAGCTTTCTTCTAAGCCAGAAGCAAAAGATACTAGAACTGTTGGAAAGCTTAGGACTGCAGAATGCCAATCCTATGCCAACACCAATGGAAACAGGTTTCCACAAGCAGCAGGAACCTAGTGAACTCTTACCAGAGAACAACAGCTATAGAAGTGCCATAGGTAAGCTATTGTATCTAGCCACTACCACTAGGCCAGACATAGCAGCTGCAGTAAACATTCTATGTAGAAAGACTAGCACACCCACACAGAGAGACTGGACTGGTGTTAATTGGGTGGGAAGGTACCTAAAGGGCACTACACACCTAAAACTAAAGCTACCAGCCACAGACAATTCAAAACTAGTTGGGTTTTCAGATGCGGATTGGGCAGAAGACATTACTGACTGTAAATCCACTAGTGGGCATGTATTTTTCTATGGGGGTAGGGCAGTAAGCTGGGGAAGCCGTAAGCAAGATACAGTCGCGATTCCTCCAAAGAGGCGGAGTATGTGTCAGCAGCAGAAACATGCAAAGAGGTTTCATGGCTCAAGCTACTGCTTGAAGACATGGGGATAGAGGAATCTACACCTATTCAGGTCTACGAAGACAACCAAAGTTGTATTAGGCTCTCACAGTCAAAAAAGATTAATGGGAGAACTAAACACACTGATGTTAAGTATCATGCAGTAAGAAACTTGCAAGAGCAAGGAATAGTCAGACTAGACTATTGTCCCACAAGGAACATGACTGCAGACATTCTCATGAAGCCGTTGCCGAGGAGCAGTTACCAAGAACTGTGGAAGAAGTTGAACCTTGTGGACTCTGAGACATGCTAACTTGAGAAGGGGTGTTGGGATTATCAGGAGTCAACTCAGCATTGTCTCATAAGCATAATAGGGGGTCTTTCTAGTAAATGCATCTCTACTGTGCTTGTGGGATGTTACCTGAGTCACCTGATTTCCTCTTCCTCCTTCTTCTTGGTTTGGGGATTATCATTCTCCATCTTTACTCCTTGGGCACACGTGCAAGCAGGATGGCTGCAGGGATGCAGCTCTTGTCCTTTCCGTCTTGCTTGCACACGGATCTACTATGAATCCACTCGTATCCAGATCTACTGAATAAATGTAAGCTATCTCTATTTTTCCTCAGCTAACTAATGTGTGAAGACTGAATTTATTTCTGAACGTAATTAAGCTTAAAGTGCAAGTTCCCTGCTGGTTCATGCTTCTACTCTGCAAGATTGTTGTTAGCTGCTTGGAGTTCTTTTATTAACCTTCAAGACTCCATCATCCTCAAGCCCTTAATGATAAGTTGTAACCCCAGATCTCCATAAGCAAAGGGTAACATACTATCACTACTCCAGGCACTGCCAACTTACTATTCTATGGCAAGTAAGCCTAATAACTGGGATATTATGCTACATACTCCTGCTCTTTGGATACAATAAACAAAGTTGCTTGTATTTTTGGACATGGCATGGCTATTATAGGATTGATCAGGATTGATCAGGATGAGCTCCCAAACATCAAAGTTGACCACTGCCCATTTTTTATCTGATTTTGAATGGATAAAAAAAATGGTGGAAATTGGCCTTAACCAACATGGCATCATCCAGATGTTTTCATTCTGTGGGAAATTTGGGACTTAAACTCCCAACAAGTGTAGAGAGAACCAGATTGTCTGAGCTAAACCAAAGATTAAAAAAAATAGATTCATTTTATAAATGAAAACATGGAATAAAATAGTTATGAATTAGTTCCAGTGTGGTCTCCATAGCCTTTATAAGAATTTGCAGAATGTAAGGATTGATTGTGGCAATAAAATAAGTACACCAGGGTTATTGATTCAGGGAGGGAGTCAGTAAAGTTGGATTGCATTAGGCATCGGGAAGGGAGGGGAAGGGTTCTTTGGGGTCCAGGGACCGCACACACATGTTTTGGAGTGGGCAGGGCTACTGTATGTCATCCATTGACTGCGATTTTCTCCTGAGGTTTGTGGGAAGTGCAAATTTGAATATTTTACTTTGTTTTTCTTAACTGTTTCAAGCCCATTTTATACTCTGCACTACAGCTATCCTATGTTTCATGCCCCAAACCTTGGAAAACTTGCCAGTAACTTTTGACAGAACTCAAGTGGGCTCTGGAAGCCATAAAAATGAGCTCACCAGATTATGAGCAGCAGAGGCATCCACAGCAGAGGATCAAAGCCTTGCCCTCCCCCCCTTTTTTTAATGTGGGTTGCTGTGAGGTGCATGTAAAAAAGTGGTTGGGCTTTGACTGCATAGACACAGCAACCGCCTTGACTTTTTTTACACCCCCCTGGCACTGCATTCACCCCTGATGGGTAGTTCTAGGGCCACAGGTTGATCAGCTCAGTTCTATTGGCTCAGGGCTTCCTGTTGATAAATGGAGACCTTTAATCCAGGAAAAGTTCTCATCAGATCCAATCCATTGCCTTTTACAGATACTTCTAAGTTTCCCAGTAGTATATTGCTCCCAAAGGACATTTCTGCCTCACTTTGTACGATACTAATGGAGAACCTGAGTCAGCAAAGAAATTCAGTGGGAAGCAAATCATTGATAAATGGAGCAAAGTCTCTCCGGATTACCCATCATTATCAAAGGGAATATTGCGAATAGACTTCTCAGAATAAAGTATAGTCCTTTATTATTCCTCAACATTAATTTATTACCTGTCTCCTTAATCTTAATTGCATTCCAACCCCCTATTAAATTTCATTAACTTGAAAGCAAGCATCAAAGTTCAGCAAGTTCAGCTGGCAGAACCCATCAGCACTTCTGTAGTCAAGTGAGAATGTCAAGTGATAATATGAATGTGCCAGAGAGGTTGGGGGAAGCTGCTTGTTGGCTTGTTGAAAAGGTTGTGGTGGCATTTTAGCAATGTTGCAGGATTTTTACAACCCTTCAGTGGAGTCAGGCTTGACTTGAAGAAGATTTGAGAGCTGTGGCAGTGATAAATCGAAACCATGCTCCTGAGAACAAAGGCCATACTGTATGTAGCAGAGGAGATCCACAGCTTAGAACAGAGCTTTCCAAACTGTGTGTCGCGACACATTAGTGTGTCGGCTGCAGTGTCTGGGTGTGTCGCGCTGCTGCTGCCTCCGAGCCCTGCCAAGATTCCGTGCAGGTCCTAGTGCCTGCCTTGTGCCGTGCTGCCTCCAAACCTGCCCTGCCGGGATTACGCACAAGTCCTAGTGCCTGCCTTGTGCCTTGCTGCCTCCAAACCTGCCCTGCCAGGATTCCGCGCAAGTCCTAGTGCCTGCCTTGTGCCCTGCTGTAAGAGTGTGTCGTGAAATGATGCATGTCCAAAAAGTGTGTCACCAACATGAAAAGTTTGGAAAGCTCTGGCTTAGAATTTTGCTTACACCTGTTCATGGCATCAACATGCTCCAGCAACCTCTTTTTTTGCCATCTTCTCATTTTTATCTGGTTCTCTGTTAATGTCAGAGCCAATCTTAAGTTGTCTGTAGCTTGAATCATGTCAACTGGATTTCTATTTTCTTAGTGGAAACGTTTCGCTCCTTATCCAAGGAGCTTCTTCAGTCTGAGCAAAGTTGGTAAGGGAATCCTAAATATGTTCCTAGGTAGCTGTGTGACCTTACACCTGGGGCTAGGTCATGGTTATATTGAGATGTAATTTTTAAGTCCTTTTATTATCTAATGGAGGGTCGTTAAAATCACCATGCTGCTGTTGAGCTTCTGAAATGGTCTTAATCTTCCTAGGCACAGAAGACAACACGGGGAGGAAGATGGGGGAGAGTTTGTGCCTGAGGCCCCCACCTCTATTCAAGGAAGGATTTTCCAAGTTGGCATAAATGGATTCCTTGACTCCTCTCTCAAACCACCTATCTTCTCTGTCTAAAATGTGAACATTAATGTCCTCAAATGAGTGTCCTTTTTCTTTTAGGTGAAGATAAACTGCTGACTCTGGTCCTGTGGTGTTACTTCTCCTGTGCTGGGCCATCCTCCTGTACATAGGTTGTTTGGTTTCTCCAATGTAGAGTTCAGAGCACTCCTCACTGCACTGGATTGCATAAACTACATTGCTTTTCTTATGTTTTGGAGTTTGATCTTTGGGGTGTACAAGCCTCTGTCTCAGTGTGTTGGTGGGTTTGAAATATACAGGTATGTGGTGTTTGCCAAATATCCGTTTTATCTTTTCAGACACGCCAGCCATGTAGGGAATGACCAGGTTCTTTCGTTTACTCTGAGTCTCAGCCCTATCTGTCGCTGTTTTAGGTCTGGTAGATTTAGATTTGGTGAAGGCCCAATTTGGATATCCACAGGCCTTCAGGGCTGTTCTCAGGTGCTGATTTTCATTCTTTTTGGAATCCATGGAGGTGGGGATGGTTTCTGCTCTGTGTGACAATGTCCTGATGACTCCTAGTTTGTGCTGCAGTGGATGGTGGGAGTCAAACATCAGATATTGATCTGTGTGTGTGGGTTTCCTGTAGATCCCTATTTCTAGCTTGCCACCGGTCCCAATGAGGACTTCACAGTCTAGGAATGCCAGTCTGTTGTCCTTGGTGTCTTCTCTGGTGAAGCTAATGTTGGCATCTATAGTGTTTATATGGTCCGTGAAGGCCTGTACTTCCTGGGCCTTGATTTTGACCCAGGTGTCATCCACATACCTAAACCAGTGGGTGGGCACCGTTCCCTGGAATGTGTTGAGTGCTTTCTTCTCCACTTCTTCCATGTATAAATTGGCCACAATGGGTGACACAGGAGAACCCATGGCACAGCCATGTTTTTGTCTGTAAAAGTCACCTCTGTATGTGAAATAAGTGGTGTTAAGACACAGGTCCAGAAGATGGCAGATCTGGTTTGGGTTGAGATGGCTTCTCCTTTCCAGGGTGCTGTCCTCTTCTAATCTCTTCCTGACAGCGGATAGAGCATGAGTGGTGGGGATGCTGGTGAAAAGGGAGGACACATCAAAGGAGACCATAGTTTCATCTGTATCCAGTTTCAGGATCTTTGCTTTGGAAACAAATTCTTCCGAATTATGGATGTGGTGTTCAGAGTGTCCAACTAGAGGTGCTAGTATGGTAGAGAGGTGTTTGGCAATGTTGTATGTTACCGAATTGATGCTGCTGACTATGGGTCGGAGGGGTGTTCCTTCCTTGTGGATCTTAGGAAGTCCGTAGATGCAGGGGATGGCTTCTCCAGGATACAGACGGTGGTAGGTAATCCTATCGATGGAGCCATCATGTTCCAATTGTTTCAAACTGTCTATTGCCTTTTTCTTGTAATTGTTGGTGGGGTCTCTTTTCAGTTTTTCATATGTATGGTGATCCTCCAAAAGTGAGGTAATTTTATTGTGGTAGTCTGCAGTGTTTAGAACCACTGTACATCTTCCTTTGTCAGCAGGTAAAATGGTGATGGTTTCATCTTTGCTGAGGGCTGTCAGGGCTCTCCTCTCTTGGACGGTAAGGTTGGGGGGAGGAGGTTGAGCACTGGACAGAGCTGCAGATATTTTAAGCCGGAGTTGTTCTGCTTCTTCAAAAGGTAGGTGGTTGTTGTGGATGGCAGATTCTGTGGCTGTAATGAGCTCCACAACCGGAACTTGCTTGGGAGTGATGGCAAAATTAAGACCTTTGGCTAGGACATCTCTCTCTGGTTGGGTAAGTTCTCTGTCTGAGAGATTTTTCACCCACATGTTCTTTTTGTCCTCTGTGGTCCTGTTGTTGTTGTTCCTCCCAGTGGTTTCTCCAGTTCCTTGTTTCTGCTTGCTGCGAGAAAGAAGAATGTCAAATTTCTTAGTTTGCCTCTCCTTTGTCTTGTGATGCTGGGCCAGCTGTACTTTATTGCCAAGCTGAATAACTCTATCCAGGATTGGGTCAGGAAGTCTGGCTGTGAGTTCCTGGTGAAGGTTTTCAAAATTGTATTGCAGGGCATCAATGGTGAAGTGGACTTGCCTTATTCTTTCATTTAGAAGATGTCTTTGTGCCTGCTGCAGGATCTGATCTGCTCTGTGACCCTTAACTGTAGATTGCAGGCGTAGGCTTGTTGGGATGAGTCTCTGTTGTCTGCATCTGAGGTTAAAACGTAGGTGGTTTCTATAGTCTGCCACCTTTCTTGCTGTCTTCTCGAATTTCCTTACCAACTTCAGGGTTTCATCCCCAAAATGTATGGCAATATGTCTATGAAGGTTCTCAGTCATCCAGGTGGAATTGTCTGTAGCTTGAATCATGTCAACTGGATTTCTATTTTCTTAGTGGAAACGTTTCGCTCCTTATCCAAGGAGCTTCTTCAGTCTGAGCAAAGTTGGTAAGGGAATCCTAAATATGTTCCTAGGTAGCTGTGTGACCTTACACCTGGGGCTAGGTCATGGTTATATTGAGATGTAATTTTTAAGTCCTTTTATTATCTAATGGAGGGTCGTTAAAATCACCATGCTGCTGTTGAGCTTAAAACAGCGACAGATAGGGCTGAGACTCAGAGTAAACGAAAGAACCTGGTCATTCCCTACATGGCTGGCGTGTCTGAAAAGATAAAACGGATATTTGGCAAACACCACATATCTGTATATTTCAAACCCACCAACACACTGAGACAGAGGCTTGTACACCCCAAAGATCAAACTCCAAAACATAAGAAAAGCAATGTAGTTTATGCAATCCAGTGCAGTGAGGAGTGCTCTGAACTCTACATTGGAGAAACCAAACAACCTATGTACAGGAGGATGGCCCAGCACAAGAGAAGTAACACCACAGGACCAGAGTCAGCAGTTTATCTTCACCTAAAAGAAAAAGGACACTCATTTGAGGACATTAATGTTCACATTTTAGACAGAGAAGATAGGTGGTTTGAGAGAGGAGTCAAGGAATCCATTTATGCCAACTTGGAAAATCCTTCCTTGAATAGAGGTGGGGGCCTCAGGCACAAACTCTCCCCCATCTTCCTCCCCGTGTTGTCTTCTGTGCCTAGGAAGATTAAGACCATTTCAGAAGCTCAACAGCAGCATGGTGATTTTAACGACCCTCCATTAGATAATAAAAGGACTTAAAAATTACATCTCAATATAACCATGACCTAGCCCCAGGTGTAAGGTCACACAGCTACCTAGGAACATATTTAGGATTCCCTTACCAACTTTGCTCAGACTGAAGAAGCTCCTTGGATAAGGAGCGAAACGTTTCCACTAAGAAAATAGAAATCCAGTTGACATGATTCAAGCTACAGACAATTCCACCTGGATGACTGAGAACCTTCATAGACATATTGCCATACATTTTGGGGATGAAACCCTGAAGTTGGTAAGGAAATTCGAGAAGACAGCAAGAAAGGTGGCAGACTATAGAAACCACCTACGTTTTAACCTCAGATGCAGACAACAGAGACTCATCCCGACAAGCCTACGCCTGCAATCTACAGTTAAGGGTCACAGAGCAGATCAGATCCTGCAGCAGGCACAAAGACATCTTCTAAATGAAAGAATAAGGCAAGTCCACTTCACCATTGATGCCCTGCAATACAATTTTGAAAACCTTCACCAGGAACTCACAGCCAGACTTCCTGACCCAATCCTGGATAGAGTTATTCAGCTTGGCAATAAAGTACAGCTGGCCCAGCATCACAAGACAAAGGAGAGGCAAACTAAGAAATTTGACATTCTTCTTTCTCGCAGCAAGCAGAAACAAGGAACTGGAGAAACCACTGGGAGGAACAACAACAACAGGACCACAGAGGACAAAAAGAACATGTGGGTGAAAAATCTCTCAGACAGAGAACTTACCCAA
The DNA here is from genome assembly GCA_023362775.1 of Charina bottae. NCBI lineage: Eukaryota > Metazoa > Chordata > Lepidosauria > Squamata > Charinaidae > Charina > Charina bottae. The sequence goes on along the minus strand of JALMGJ010000001.1, from coordinate 71,774,869 downwards.
CCAGAGAGAGATGTCCTAGCCAAAGGTCTTAATTTTGCCATCACTCCCAAGCAAGTTCCGGTTGTGGAGCTCATTACAGCCACAGAATCTGCCATCCACAACAACCACCTACCTTTTGAAGAAGCAGAACAACTCCGGCTTAAAATATCTGCAGCTCTGTCCAGTGCTCAACCTCCTCCCCCCAACCTTACCGTCCAAGAGAGGAGAGCCCTGACAGCCCTCAGCAAAGATGAAACCATCACCATTTTACCTGCTGACAAAGGAAGATGTACAGTGGTTCTAAACACTGCAGACTACCACAATAAAATTACCTCACTTTTGGAGGATCACCATACATATGAAAAACTGAAAAGAGACCCCACCAACAATTACAAGAAAAAGGCAATAGACAGTTTGAAACAATTGGAACATGATGGCTCCATCGATAGGATTACCTACCACCGTCTGTATCCTGGAGAAGCCATCCCCTGCATCTACGGACTTCCTAAGATCCACAAGGAAGGAACACCCCTCCGACCCATAGTCAGCAGCATCAATTCGGTAACATACAACATTGCCAAACACCTCTCTACCATACTAGCACCTCTAGTTGGACACTCTGAACACCACATCCATAATTCGGAAGAATTTGTTTCCAAAGCAAAGATCCTGAAACTGGATACAGATGAAACTATGGTCTCCTTTGATGTGTCCTCCCTTTTCACCAGCATCCCCACCACTCATGCTCTATCCGCTGTCAGGAAGAGATTAGAAGAGGACAGCACCCTGGAAAGGAGAAGCCATCTCAACCCAAACCAGATCTGCCATCTTCTGGACCTGTGTCTTAACACCACTTATTTCACATACAGAGGTGACTTTTACAGACAAAAACATGGCTGTGCCATGGGTTCTCCTGTGTCACCCATTGTGGCCAATTTATACATGGAAGAAGTGGAGAAGAAAGCACTCAACACATTCCAGGGAACGGTGCCCACCCACTGGTTTAGGTATGTGGATGACACCTGGGTCAAAATCAAGGCCCAGGAAGTACAGGCCTTCACGGACCATATAAACACTATAGATGCCAACATTAGCTTCACCAGAGAAGACACCAAGGACAACAGACTGGCATTCCTAGACTGTGAAGTCCTCATTGGGACCGGTGGCAAGCTAGAAATAGGGATCTACAGGAAACCCACACACACAGATCAATATCTGATGTTTGACTCCCACCATCCACTGCAGCACAAACTAGGAGTCATCAGGACATTGTCACACAGAGCAGAAACCATCCCCACCTCCATGGATTCCAAAAAGAATGAAAATCAGCACCTGAGAACAGCCCTGAAGGCCTGTGGATATCCAAATTGGGCCTTCACCAAATCTAAATCTACCAGACCTAAAACAGCGACAGATAGGGCTGAGACTCAGAGTAAACGAAAGAACCTGGTCATTCCCTACATGGCTGGCGTGTCTGAAAAGATAAAACGGATATTTGGCAAACACCACATACCTGTATATTTCAAACCCACCAACACACTGAGACAGAGGCTTGTACACCCCAAAGATCAAACTCCAAAACATAAGAAAAGCAATGTAGTTTATGCAATCCAGTGCAGTGAGGAGTGCTCTGAACTCTACATTGGAGAAACCAAACAACCTATGTACAGGAGGATGGCCCAGCACAGGAGAAGTAACACCACAGGACCAGAGTCAGCAGTTTATCTTCACCTAAAAGAAAAAGGACACTCATTTGAGGACATTAATGTTCACATTTTAGACAGAGAAGATAGGTGGTTTGAGAGAGGAGTCAAGGAATCCATTTATGCCAACTTGGAAAATCCTTCCTTGAATAGAGGTGGGGGCCTCAGGCACAAACTCTCCCCCATCTTCCTCCCCGTGTTGTCTTCTGTGCCTAGGAAGATTAAGACCATTTCAGAAGCTCAACAGCAGCATGGTGATTTTAACGACCCTCCATTAGATAATAAAAGGACTTAAAAATTACATCTCAATATAACCATGACCTAGCCCCAGGTGTAAGGTCACACAGCTACCTAGGAACATATTTAGGATTCCCTTACCAACTTTGCTCAGACTGAAGAAGCTCCTTGGATAAGGAGCGAAACGTTTCCACTAAGAAAATAGAAATCCAGTTGACATGATTCAAGCTACAGACAATTCCACCTGGATGACTGAGAACCTTCATAGACAAATCTTAAGTTGTCTTTAGCTGTCCTGGTTTAACAATAGTTTTTTCTCTCTTATCCAAATAAATCTGGTATGCTTCCTTGACTATTCTGCTGGGGATGGGGTCACGTGACTCTTAGTGAGTGGGATCTGCTGTCAGGGTTCATAGTTGAATCCTGCCATTAGGGGTGTAGAGTTAGTATAAGCGTGTGAACTGTAGGGAGGGGGTGAGTGTGCCAAGTGTTGTGGGTTTCATCGGAGACTGTGGAATGCAGCGTGAAGGTCAGCCACCTGCAGGAGTTGGAGGCTTGGGAACGGAGAGGGAAAGTTCTGGACATTGACATCATAGACGCTGCGAAATTGGCGCACAGGGGGGAGAGTTAAGTTAGCGCTGTTCGGCAGGAAGCCAGCATTCGGATCTTTAGGAGTGTTTCCATTTACATGTATCCTGAATAAAGCTTATTCTGCATTTCAATGAATTGCATCGAGAAGTGTTTATTGGGGCATTGAAGTTGGAGTCATTACAGAAAGATCCGAATGCCCTTTTATGTCGATTTATCCTGAGGCTACAACCGATACCTCATCGAGCCTTGCCTGTGAGAATCGACCCCCTACCACTTACCTGTTAAGCATCTGCATGGCAGAAAACAGCAGGATGGAGGACTCTACCGTGTTAACACAGGTAGAGGAACTGGAGCAACCAGGAACTTCCAGGGACTATGGGATAATCCCGAAAGAAGAGAAATCAGTTGCCTTTGAGGAGAAAGCAGACCGTAAGAAGGGGAAGTGGGCTACTAAAACCCGGGTAACCCAATCCCAAATAATGGCTTCCCTGGAGGCAAAGGCGTCCCACATGGATTTCGAGTTGGAGACCATCAGTCAGCAGATGGCCATGATGAACCAAACCTTACAACACATCTTGCAAGTTCTCCCCCAGGAAGGGGGAAAAGTTACCCAGAAGGGGGTCACTCCGACCACAACTTTGGCGGAGAGTGAGACATCGAGCGAAAGTGATGAGGAAGAAGAAACATCAGAACCTGACACAAGTTTGAGACTTCCCTCCTCGGGCGGACCGGCCAAAGGGAGAACCCTGGCTGTCAATAAGTTAAAGATGCGGTTTGATGGCGATCCAGGAAAGTTAGCCTGCTTCATGACCCATGTAAGAGGGTTCATGGAAGAATTTGAGGACTCATTTACTAATGAGGAGGCAAAAGTACAGTACGTGTCTAGCTTTTTGGAAGGGGAGGCAGATCAGTGGTTGGTCAGGGACTGGAGGGATCTGCCTTGTTCCTATTGGCTACTTTAGGTTGGGGCTGGCATGCCCCCTCTTTCCTCTGGCCCCTGTCCTTCAGAGTCATTCTGGTTTGGCAGCAGGAGAGCCCAGTTCTTTCAATCCAGGCTCTACTGGGGAATGCAGAGGTAAATGATCCTCTTTTATGTGCAACTTGTAGGTATTATAAGACCATAGAATCATAAGAATTGGAGGGAGATATTGGAATATTAAGTCTTGACCAACCTCTGCTTTAACTAGGGCTGCCAGACCTGTGCTGCAAAAACCCAGATGACCATTACAGGCAGTAAAGAGATGTAGAAAACTCGAATTCATCTGGATTTTTGCAGCACAGATCGGATTACCTAGTTTAAATACATTCAGCACAGAGGATTCTGCCACTTCCGCCCTAAGTAATGGGTCCACTGTCAACTGCTTTCACATTTAAGAGTTCTCATAATATCCATTTGGAATTTGCCTTTCTGTAGCTAAAATCTATTATTCCTTGCCCTGCACTCAGGAACAATAGAAAAGAGAAGTCAGACATTTTCCAGGTACTTGAAGAGTGCTAGCCTCTCTTTCCTTAGCTTCTTTTTTCAAGACTCAAGACCTTCAACATTCCCAGATTCTTCCCTTTCTCCTCATAGGACTTCATATCCAGTCCACCGATCATCCTCATTGTAATTCTTTATAACTATCTGAATCCTTCTTAAGGTGTGATGCCCAGAATTAGATATGGCACTCAGTGAAGGGTGTGATCAGTGTAGAACTGTGATTTGGAAACTGTATGTCTACTGAAGCAGGTTAAAAGAAAAAGGGATAGTTAGGAACAGAGTGACAAGAGAAAGAGAGTGCCAGGGAATTCATAAAGTGACTTTCCAGTCCATCTGAATTTAGTAAAAGGCAGCTTCCAGTATCTCATTAATTTAAAAAGCAAGAATGTGCATTCTGAAATTTGACAAAAGAATACACACACTTGTAACACACACTCAACAGATTGGCTTAAGACATCTTGCTGCATAACATCTCCAATCAGCTGCCTGAATAGGTAAAGGTAAAGGTCCCCCCCCCCCAATTTGTGCAGTCGTGTCTGACTCTAGGGGGCGGTGCTCATCTCTGTTTGTTAGCCAAAGAGCCAGCGTTGTCCGAAGACGCTTCCACGGTCATGTGGCCGCATGACGCGCGTGGAATGCTGTTACCTACCCACCGAAGTGGTACCTATTCATCTACTTGCATTTGCATGCTTTCGAATTGCTGCCTGAATAGGTGTCCCATTTTCCCCCAATCTTCCAGATGAATGGTAAGCCTGTTCCACAAATTACCATTTGCATTTAGATATTTCCCTAAAGTCCAGACAGCACATTACAGGAAGTGCCTTCTTGTGCCTTGAAGGAGGAGATACTTTGGGAGCATTATTTTCTATCTCCCTGATCTACATAAATTGGGGGACTGAAATTATGACATCATACAACTGAAGGAGGAGCAATTGCAATTGTCTGCTCAGGAAAGTCCAATTTAAGTAGAATGTGTTTCTGAAGGCTTAGCATTTTTTTTCCTCACCAAAGGTTCTGGAGCAACAAAAACAGGATTTAGGAATTGCATGTCTTCTTCACCACAGATTGTTGACTCCACTATTTAAGAATGTTTTAATTGGAACAAATTTTAAAATACTGCCGGGAAAAAAAAAAAAGGGAAGGGGAGGGGAGGGGAGGGGAGGGGAGGGTGAATTGTCCTCAGTTCAGAGGAAAACCAATTTCCAGATAGGGCAAACAAACTTCTACCAGGCAATCCTAGATTTAGTTAGAAACCTCCCATTCATTTGAATGGTATTTCTGTTCTACAGCCCAGTCACATTTACCAAAAAAAGTTGTGTTCCTTTGCAAGAAGACGGACAGTCAACAGTGCAGAGGAATATTACTTTATGTCAAGTTAAGGTGCCCATGCAGAATTGCTGGGTCCTCAGTTGTTCTCTGGCTGCTTTATTGCATTCCTGTCAGACCAACTGGCTCTTCACACTGCACAGATGTGACCTGAACAAAGTTTAAGTGTCAAAGTGACACGCCCAATGACATTTTATCAAGTTGCCATTTCTTCTCGTTTTGCATCAACATTATTTACACAGAGTCTGTAGCTTGAATCATGTCAACTGGATTTCTATTTTCTCAGTGGAAACGTTTCGCTCCTTATCCAAGGAGCTTCTTCAGTCTGAGCAAAGTTGGTAAGGGAATCCTAAATATGTTTCTAGGTAGCTGTGTGACCTTACACCTGGGGCTAGGTCATGGTTATATTGAGATGTTATTTTAAGTCCTTTTATCATCTAAAGGAGGATCGTTAAGATCACCATGCTGCTGTTGAGCTTGTGAAATGGTCTTAATCTTCCTAGGCACAGAAGACAAAGCAGGGAGGAAGATGGGGGAAAGATTGTGCCTGAGGCCCCCACCTCTATTCAAGAACACAAAGAAACACAAGAAAAGCAATGTAGTTTATGCAATCCAGTGCAGTGAGGAGTGCTCTGAACTCTACATTGGAGAAACCAAACAACTTTTGTACAGGAGGATGGCCCAACACAGGAGAAGTAACACCACAGGACCAGAGTCAGCAGTTTATCTTCATCTAAAGGAAAAAGGACACTCATTTGAGGACATTAATGTTCACATTTTAGACAGAGAAGATAGGTGGTTTGAGAGAGGGGTCAAGGAATCCATTTATGCCAACTTGGAAAATCCTTCCTTGAATAGAGGTGGGGGCCTCAGGCACAATCTTTCCCCCATCTTCCTCCCTGCTTTGTCTTCTGTGCCTAGGAAGATTAAGACCATTTCACAAGCTCAACAGCAGCATGGTGATCTTAACGATCCTCCTTTAGATTATAAAAGGACTTAAAATAACATCTCAATATAACCATGACCTAGCCCTAGGTATAAGGTCACACAGCTACCTAGAAACATATTTAGGATTCCCTTACCAACTTTGCTCAGACTGAAGAAGCTCCTTGGATAAGGAGCGAAACGTTTCCACTGAGAAAATAGAAATCCAGTTGACATGATTCAAGCTACAGACAATTCCACCTGGATGACTGAGAACCTTCATAGACATATTTACACAGAGCTCTTTGAGCGATGAGATTATTTGCATTACAGCTGTTTGAGGCAGAAGGGAAATTTCTAGAACAGAGCTTTCCAAACTGTGTGTCGCGACACATTTCTGTGTCGCGGTGAGGGCCCAGGTGTATCGCAGGGGAACCCGGAAGAGGAGGCCATGCACCACGGAGGCCTGCTTTGAGGGTGAAGCTCCCAGCTCTTGGGTATGGGCCACGTCCAAAATGCCAGCCCCCCAACCCCATTTGTGTGCAGGACGACCGATTGGCACTTCAGATGTTGCCTTTTGAAGTGGGCACGGTTAGGAATGGAAACATTTTGCACATCTCCGATGGCCTAGACGTAGCGGGCGAGTGAGGTTTGCATGCTGGCTAGGGAATTCTGAGAGTTGAAGTCCACTCATCTTAAAGTTGCCAAGTTTGAAAAACACTGCTCTATGTTCTTCCCTTGTGTCAGGGGTTAAGGCAGTGACATATACTTGGTTGGATTAATCCCCATGAATTTAACCTTTTCCTTTCCATCCCATTAAGCATGAAAAGACTTTGGTAACTTGGAGGGGTGGGCACACAAGATTTTGCGGTGCCACCATTTGCAAACCTCACTGAGTGCCAATCTGAAGTGCCAGTCGGTTGTCCTGCACACAAATGGGGTTGGCGGGCTGGCATTTTGGACGTGGCCCATACCCAAGAGCTGGGCGCTTCACCCTCAAAGCAGGCTTGCCAGCCCTGAAACACTGCCTGGCTTGACCAGGGCAAGGTTGAAACACAAGGTTTTGCATTCAAAATGTTTTGCACATCCTTCCTTGGGCTGTTGTGGCCACTAACATTTGCCCAACATCACATGTGGTACGCCCCTGCACCCCCCAGCCCCTGCCTGGTCGCCTCCCTGCACCCCCCACCCCCTGCCTCGTCGCCTCCTTGCACCCCCAGCCCCCCAGCGCAGTGGCCTAATGATGTCCCTGCACCCCCCACACACCCCAGCACTGCACGCCCCACAATCAGCGTGGCGGCCTAGCGACGTCCCAGCACCTCCACCCCCCCAGCGCAGCGGTCTAACAACATCCCTGCACCCCCCACCCCAGTGGACTAGCGACGTCCCTGCACCCTCCCCCCCAGTTGCAGCCCTACCGGGCTGGTAACTTACCTGGCTTCCGCGGGGAGAGCTGAAGAGCTGGGTTCATCAGGGACCTGTCGGCGCAGCAAGGGATGGGCGGGGCTGCACGTGGTGCATGGCCTCCTCTTCCGGGTTCCCCTGCGACACACCTGGGCCCTCGCCGCGACACAGAAATGTGTCGTGACACACAGTTTGGAAACCTCTGTTTTAAGTAGTTATTTATGTTGTTCAATTTTTTTAAATTATTGCACATATTTATATATTGTTACTCACAAATGACAACAATCTTGGAAATGTATGTTTTTTTACAAATCATATTTTTAAAAATATAAAGGAAAGATATGAGATATGTTGTGTCCCCACTCATTTCGCTATTACAACTTATGTATGTGTCCGCATCTCTCATAAGGCAGGGGCACTCAACCGTTTGGCACGAGGGACTGGTTCTGTGGAAGACAAGGGTGGCTGGGCGCGTCATGGGAACAGACGAGCGGACCCCTGGGCCTAACCGTGCTTGGCATGCCATGCGCAGGCCTTTCCGCCACCTGGTGGAGGGGCGTTGTGTGAGTACCTCTCTTGCGTGTCAAGACCTCGTGGGGAGCGACTCTTCTGTGACCTGGTAGAAGGGTGTTGTGTCAGTATGGCTCTTGCGTGTCAGGACCCCGTGGGATGCAGGGAGGGGTGAGGAAAGCGCTCTTCCCTTTGGTGGCCTTACAGAGGGGTTACCTATGCGCCAAGGAGAGCAATGGATGCAGTTTTCCCATCATCTGGCAGTGTTTCTTAACCTAGGCGACTTCAAGAGTTGTGGACTTCAAATCCCAGAATTCCCCAGCCAGCCTTGTTGGGTAGGGAATTCTGGGAGTTGAAGTCCTCATATCTGAAAGTGGCCAAGACTGAAAAACACTGCTCATGGTCTTGGGTCCATGACCTCCCCATCAAGCACACCTGGAGGGCATTTTTGTATTTTATCTACAATTACATACAATACAATACATACAGTGCAAGACTGGGGGGCCGGGGGCGGGGTTTGGAGCCGGCAGCCAATCACGTGGGCCGGGGTGGGGTTTGGAGCCGGCAGCCAATCACGTGGGCCGGGGGGTGGGGTTTGGATCCGGCAGCCAATCACGTGGGCGGGGGTGGGGTTTGGAGCCGGCAGCCAATCACGTGGGCCGGGGGCGGGGTTTGGAGCCGGCAGCCAATCACATGGGTCGGGGGGCGGGGACTCCTCATTACTGTGTCATGAAATTATGGATGGCTAAAAGGCGTGTCACCAACATGAAAATTTTTGAAAGCCATGCTCTAGAAACATCACCTAATCAGAGTAGATTTCTTGTGTTTCCCTGCATCTCCATGCTGTGATAATGCTAATTTCAGCTTGATGATAAATATGTTGAGTTCACATTTTAATACAATCAGACCCAGTTCTGCACATTTGAATACATAGACCAAGACACAGTTCTTCCCTCCAATGTACACTTCTCTGAACTTTGCAGTGTATTTCTTCAATCAAAGAAATATGGAGCAAGTTGCAGATACTAGTGAAAAGTAACCCCCCATGAATATATTAGTGAAACAACATACAAATACATTACAATAAGGAAATTGATTGCAAAAATGTACATAAAAGGCAAGACTGCATTGTAAAAACCTTATAGTGTGTATGAGTAAAGAGAGGTGCACATAAAAATAAATATTTTTGTGCAATCAAAAGAATCTCAAGCTGATATGGAAATGAGGCAAACTCAGAGTGGAAAACTGAAAGCAATAAAATTACTTAAAGCAGAAATAGAGAGAAATTCATCAATTTCTGGGCAGCCTAGCATCTTCTCTCCTGAGTAACATCATGTAGAATATTTAAGAAAATGTAATACAAGAAAGTGAGGAATAAGTATCATCAATCATCAATCATTTGTAGTTTTCCTGTACAGGCATCACTACTGTAGTGGGTAATTCTTTGCTTTCCTGCTAGTCAAGTTATCTGGTATCTTCACCATCAAAAAATGGATGAGGTGAGAAAGATACTTTCATGGGAACACAGCTCTTTCTTGGTTGATTTTTAATTGTATCTAATTCTGTACTCATTTTTATTCCTACCTTTTTAGTAGTATTTTATTTTATTTTATTTTATTTTATTTTATTTTATTTTATTTTATTTTATTTTATTTTAATTTAATTTAATTAATTTAATTTAATTTAATTTAATTTAATTTAATTTAATTTTATTATTTTATTATTTATTTTATTTTATTTTATTATTTTATTTTATTTTATTTTTTTATTTTATTTTATTTTATTTTATTATTTATTTTTTATTTTTTTATTATTTTATTTTATTATTTTATTTTATTTTATTTTATTTTATTTTATTTTATTATTTTACTTCACTTTATTGATTGATTGATTTACAACAACACAACAGACAAAATAAACATACACAAAGCCATCATTAAAAAATAATTAAAAATATGGTTCCCCAGTAATAATCAACCAAATGTTGAATGCCTGTTCAACACAGAATGGTTTAAATAAAAGGTTTTCAATGCCTTCCTGAACGCCAAGAAGGGACCAAGTGCATCTTTGCATTCAGCATATTCCGTATGGAGGGCGACCACTGAGAAGGTCTGCCTCCTGACCCATGCCCCTTGCACCTCTCTGAGACCTGTACTTTGAGTGGACTTTCCCTAAGTGTCCTCACAGTCCATGCAGAATCACGGTCGCCTAATACAACCCAGTGCTATGCCATACAGGGTTTTATAAGTAAAGATGAGCATTTTGAGATAGTCCTGGAAACTGACTGGCAATCAGCGCAGCCAAAATAGGTGTTGTTCTGCAATAGTGGATATCTCCTGCTAACCCCGCATTCACTATCCCTTATAGTTTCGGAGTCATCTTCAAAGGTGACTTCAAAGCCCTACCTAAGCACATAGTAAAAGTCTGAAGGTATGGTGATAAGGGTGTGAGTTACTGTTGCCAGGGCTTCCTCATCTAGGCAGGGCATACTAGCTGAAGCTGGGCAAAAGTCTCCCTAGTCACAGCCTCCATCTGCTCTTCAAACAGGAAGCAGGAATCCAAGAGGACCCGCAAATCACAGACTTGCTTATTCAGAGGGAGAGCTACCCAATCTGGAGCAAGCATCAGAATGGATATTTCTGGAAAGACTAGATGTTTACAGACAAACATCACCTCCAACTTACTAGGGTTCAATTGCTCACTATCCAGTCTCTTACAGCCTATAGTTACTGACACAAGACTTCCAAATCATCTTTATTTCCCTGGCCTGTGCTAGTGATCTTTGTACTGATGAACTTTGACCTTAGATCAACAAATGACTTCTCACAGCAGTTTCATATAAATTTTCAATAGTATGTGGAGAAGACAGAGCCCTGTGGCACTCCACATTGGAGCAACCACAGGCTTGATTGCTCTTCCTCTATTACTACCAAGTGGATCTGCTCATTGAGGAAGGAGTAGAAGCACTGTAAAATGGTGCCTCCAACCCTCAACCGATGTAGTTAGTCTAAAAGGATAATAAGGACAATAGCAACATGCGGCTAAGAGGTCTAATAGGACCAAGAGGAGCACACTCCTCCTATTTAGGTCTCAACAAAGGTCATCCACCAATATGACCATTGTGTTTCTGTTCCACATGGCCTCAAAGTTCTGTTCTGGGCAGATTTGTATAAAAATAACTATGAAAATTTATGGAAAGAAATTAAAAAAGATCTTGAACAATGGGCAAATCTACAGTTATCATTACTGGGGAGAATTGCTACAATAAAAATGAATATACTACCAAGATTTTTGTATTTGTTCCAAACAATCCCGATTATGATTAAAAACCAAGTTTTTATAAAATGGCAAAAAGAAATATCCAAATTTATATGGCAAAAGAAAAAACCTAGAATAAAATTAAAATATTTACAAGACACAAAAGATAGAGGGGGATTAGCAATGCCAGACCTTAAATTATATTATGAAACATGTGGCCTAATATGGATTAAAGATTGGATAAAACTAGAAAATGAAAAATTACTGAATTTAGAAGGACATGACAATAGATATGGTTGGCACGGTTACATGTGGTATAATAAAAGCAAAATACATAAGGCATTTAATAACCACATAATAAGAAAATCCTTGCTAAATATTTGGAACAAATACAAAAAAACACTATTACCAAATCTTCCACTATGGGTGTCAACCCAAGAGGCATGTACCAGATTAGGGAGTCAAGATAAAAAAGAATATATAAGATATAAAAATTTGTTAAAATTTGAAGGAAATACTCAGAAACTTAAAACAAGGGAAGAACTAGAAAATGAAAATATAATATGTCATTGGTTTACATATTTCCAATTGAAAGAGCAATATAAAATAGACGAAAAAAATTATCAATTTACAAAAATAGAAAATAATTGGGATAATATATTAAAAAAAGAGGAAGAACATTTAATCTCTAAAATCTATAAAACATTACTGGAAATGAAAACCAAGGACATAAAAATTAAAAAAATACATGAAAAAATGGGAGGAAAATTTAGGAATTGAAATTACATATGAAGATTGGCAAGAAATCTGGGTCAAAAATATAAAATTTACTTTAAGTAATGATTTAAGAGAAAACATATATAAAATGATTTTTAGATGGTACATGTCTCCTGAGGTATTATTTAAATCAAAAATGAGTAACTCTATTTTATGTTGGAAATGCAAAAAGAAAAGGGGTTCTTTCTACCATGTATGGTGGCTATGTGAAAAAGCAAAAAAATATTGGGTCAAAATACATAAATATGTATGTAAAATATTCGACAAAGAAATAAGAATGAGACCAGAATTATATTTATTGGGTAAAATTGAAGATAATATAAATAAAAAACAAAAGATTTTATTTCAGTATCTAAGTACAGCTGCAAGGATAAAATACGCCCAATACTGGAAACAAGAAAATATTCCAACAAAAGAAGAATGGATTATAAAAGTAATGGATTTAATGCAATCAGACAAATTAACAAATTTAATAAAAGGAAAAGAAATGAGGAAGTATAATGAAACATGGGACCCCTTCATAAAATATATTCAAAAAGAATATAACATTAAATAGAGAACAAATAATAATAATAATAATAATAATAACAATAATAACAATAATAAAAAAAGTACAAATAAAGAAGGGCCGAAAAGAAGAAAAAAAAAAAGAGGTATAAGAAGAGAAAACTGTAAATCGAGTATTTACAAGAAATTTTTTGTTTGTTTGTTGCTATGTGTTATATATGTTCATTGTTATGTATTATATGTTTGGTTTATGTTTTATGTTAAATGCAATAAAAAAAAGAAAAAAAAAAAGAATTCTCCATGGCTGATTCATCACCGCCTTCTCAAAAATTTTAGCTGAACTAAACTGGACTCTGGGTATATGTAATGCAGTTTGGCTTGGAAGAGAAATGGCCTCTCTCTGTGTGTGTGTGTGTGTGTGATAAAATTACAGCCTCCAGTATCCATTAACTGGTTTTGGTTTGATAGTGAAATCAAGGTATAGAGCAGAGCAGCACACCATTTTGTAAGGTGACCGTACTAATGGGTTCAGATTGTGCACTTCTGTTATGGAGGGATTTACACACACCCACACACACCCACACACAGAATGAGAGAGAGAGAGAGAGATGAGAACACTGCTTTGATTTTATTAACTCTGGGATTTCCAAAAAGGCAACGTGTTCTGGAAACTGTACTGGTAATTACTCAGAGAGCCAAATTGCTTGTATGCTCAAAAGTCTTGCAACATGCAATAAAAGATAGATAAGAGTGAGTCAACATTTATAGCTGCAACGGATGCTATGGTACAGAATGTAATGTAAACGTTGGTTGCCCTGTGAGATGATAAGATCACGAGAAATCAGCTAGTTTTCTAGAGCATTAACTACTAGGATAAATTATGTTTGCATCATTGGATGTCTTCAAAGGAGATACCTCCTTTGACACTTACACAGACTCTTTCTATTTTTTCCCCTTTATAATACTCTCAAAGCTGCAATGCTACAATAATGAAAGCAATAGGAAACCGCAAAGGACCTGCAGAAAGGAAAATGCAACCCTGGACCATAGACTGTGGCGGAGCAAATCCCAGGTGGTTCAGGGGCTGGAGAACTGGGCAAGAAGGATTTCTGAAGGGTGAGAATAGTAAACTTGGACACAGTTGCAACAGGAGGCAGGAAAAGTTGCCAGCATTCCTAAGCCTGCAGATAAGTACGTGTGGGAGTGGGGAAGAAATTAGCAGCTAAGCACTTGAAATATTGTGACTATATTTTCTTGGAAAAAATAAAGGACAAACCTGAAAAAGGGGCAAATCTGAAAGAGGTTCATAAGGATAAAAAAAAGTAATTGTTTATGTTCATAACTTTGCTTTACAAAGGAAAATTCAAGAGCAAAACCAAGAAAAACTTTACAAAAATGCATATTCTAATAAAAATATCTAAAATCAAATACTATATGTAAATTTATTTTAAAAAGACAATTTTATTTCCATATTTTTTGCAATGAATGCTAAAGACTGTGCATTAAGTGGTACCATTTGTATGGTAAAAGTTAAATGACCAAAATAAAGGACAAAAGTGAGTTTTTGAAAAATAAATAAATCTAAAGGACAGTTTTCTGAAATAAAGGACTTTCCTTTATAATAAATGATGTATGGTCACTGTAACTATAAAGTAAAGGAATAGAGATTGGCATAATTTAAATTCTGTTAGTATAGATAGATTCTGTTAGTGTACATACTTATGTATATGTTTGGTCACTATATAGATACATACACTAGCTTACAAGAATTATTGTAAAAATACTTTGCATTAAACTTGGATAGTAATAAACAGTGTTGTATTCACTTATTAGCTGTGTGTGTCGGTCTGGCTCTGTTCCTATCTATACACACCCACTGACAAAAAGCAGGGGATCTCCAAAACCCATCTCAGACCACAACTAAGAACACAAAAAGGGATTCCTCTAGGCAGCAGGGTGCCCACTACACCAGTAGAAACCCTAATTTGTCTCTATGGCCCAATTTCAGATACAGGCATTCACAATCAGAAGTCTCCAGAGCAGACCCTTGGCCACAGATATAGTCTCTTTAAGGATGAATGCCACTCTGCCCCATCTCTGGTCCTGGCGCTGAAGTTGCTGATGGACCCAAAACCCAGGTGAGCAGATTTCTGAGAGGGTGATACTGTCTTCCTTGCTCAACCAGATTTCAGTAACACCCTCCAGATTTATCGGTTCATTCCCTTCTAAATAATGTATAAATCTGGTCTTATTTGCAGACAGACCTGGTATTTACCATCAGCACCCTGAAGCCAGGAAGCTCAGTGATTTGGTAATCTAGTTCTCTCATAGAGGAAGGTGAGTCAGAAGTGAAGTTTGCCATCAAATGGGTGGTCACCCTTCCTTTGGAACAGCTTACTCAGCCCCTCTCACCATCTCTCCCTTCTGTCAAGACAACCAGGATGTGGCTGCAGATTGGCCCTCCCCCAGTGCTCATACAGTATATCTCCTTCTCTGACTATTCATCTTTCAAGTCATTCATCCCTGTCACGCAAGCCAACTCAGACAATTCAAACAGGGTGATCAACTCCTTGTCAACTGCCATTCTGGCTAATCCCCTTTGAACACTCAGAAACACGGACACAAACATTGACATCTTCCACTTGGGAGCCACTCTTCACTTTATCCAATTAAAAAAAAGCCACCTGTGGACAGCTCAAGCCCTATCTGCCCTCTTACCACAAATAGGGTCTATCAACCAGTGTCCCATCTTTTGCCTGGGCAGGTACTCAGAGCTGGTATTAAACCCCTGCCCTAGGTGTGATGAAGTCTCCTGACAGTTCCCCTTGAGTGTTGCATAAGTTATTGGGGTACAGATGATTAAACTCCCTTGCTTCCCTTCAATCTTCCAGCAACTCCATTAGGGTCCAATTGGACAATCAGCACAAATCATCACGTTTCAACAAGTTTAGGAAGTCTCCATGACCAGCTAGTTGAAATTCCATTCCAATCACTACAAACCCCCCACTACCCATTTGGGTGTTGGTCAGATTAGCCATAGTCTGAAACTGAGCTCTAAAACTGTGCCTCAACAGTTCTCCATGTCACTACAGTCTTTGTCCTGAGCTGTGGGCCCGTAGCATTGTCCTGTTACCATTTGGAAATAATGGCAGCCACCACATCGGAATACTATGTTTCACTGATGTTGCCCTCATCATGCCACCACACTGTTTGATTTGAGCCACAGCTCTGTGGGCCTAACCTCTAGCCTAGGAAGGGCCTGCACTTGTTAGTAAATCATGGCTGCCTACAACCAGTGGATGTAGAAACAATGTCCTTTCTCAGCCCTTTCTCTTCCTCACCTATTCTTCCCATGTCTCTCTCAAACAACAAGGATCTTCATGCAGGTAAAAACTCCAGGCTTCACAAAAAACACAGCCACCAATTCCAGAGCATCTACTATACCCCATTCAATGTTCAGCTGTACAGAAAATGGACTATTCATGCTTAAATATACTTTCATAAATCCACAGACAAGTATCAACTGCCATCTTACATCAACCACCATTTTGATTCAATCCAAATTTTGTACATAGTTATTTTAATTTGTTTAAATAATTTTGGTCTTTCAATGTCTGCTTTTAATATGATTTGTATTCAACATTTTAAAATAATTTAATTGATAATTAATAAATAATGATTAATAAATAAAATAATTAAATATTTGGGAGGTCAAAATATTAATTTCTGCTATTTGAGTGCACATGTTTACATATTTTGTTTAAATTAACAAAACTATATCCAATAAAAAGCACAAGGAAAAAAAAAGAGAAGCCATTTCTTATTGGGGGCAAGATTTAGTCCAAAGGAGTACAAAACTTAATTGGAACAATCACTTTCTTTAACACAATACTATATAAATACTACCTCTTATATAGTACGTGCTTCACCAACTGCTAATAAAATATTAAACAAAACATTTAATGTTTCTTATAAATTAGAACATGTCTGTGTTATTCTCAACAAACATATACAATGAATTATCAGTCAGCCTACCCAATTCCTCATTCCAGTGAAAGATTTGAATATCAATCTTCTGCAAACTGTAGAAGCACTTGACCTCCTGTGACATTAGGGCAGAGCTTTCCAAACTTTTCATGTTGGTGACACACTTTTTAGACACGCATCATTTCGCGACACACTCTTATAGCAGGGCACAAGGCAGGCACTAGGACCTGTGTGGAGTCCTGGCAGGGCTCGGAGGCAGCAGCAGCCGCGACACACCCAGACACTGCAGCCGACACACTAACGTGTCCCGACACACAGTTTTGGAAAGCTCTGCATTAGGGAACCCTGACAAATCAGGAAGGGTCTGGATGTATGATGAAAAACTTCTGTTTTTCACTTGATTGGCACCCAGCTCAAAATCTGTTGTGCTCATTGCAGATCTTTTGTTTTTCGCAGGTAAGTTACTCCTCTCAGGAACAATGACATAGATATAAACAAACACTCAAAAATCTTGTCTAAGATGTAAGAAATGTTTTCAAGAAACTGGGCAATAAATGGCTGGACTGAAACCAGCAGACAAAGAGTTAGCTAGTTAAATCAAATAAATTCATGCATATACAGTATACCTCCTACATTTGTTCATACAGTGAGAGTGAAACATATCCAGATAAACAAGTCAATTGATCCAATATGTCTCTTTAAATATTTGTAAATGGAAGCACAACATTTTGACTTTTCTGGTTGGCTCAATGCTTGTCTGGATAGGTGAGTCACATGTACTAAGTGCTCACATATGTAGTTCTATCTCTTCCCCATAGTCACAGTCTCACAAATAGAGTGACAGATAGGTTGAAGACAACCTTGTAATTTTGATGCTAGAATGTACTGTGATCATGAATTAGTTTAACCTTGAAGAAGTGGAGTCATTAAGAATGTTAGAAAGATGTTTCACTGGGCTGCTGAATACTATTTCTATGTTCTTACCACTGTATTTATTACATTAGACCAGGGCTTTCCAAAGTGCCGCCGCTGGAGACATGCCAGCGGCGGTGCGACGGCAGCACGGCGGCGGTGCGGGGGCGCGCGCGGGGGCGACACAGAAGGGCATGCGGTGGCGCACGTGCGCACGGCAGCTGTGCACCACTGTATTTATTACATTAGACCAGGGCTTTCCAAAGTGCTGCCACTGCCACCGTGCATGCGCGCGCCGCCGCTTCCGGGTGGTGTGGCGACACACCACGCTGTGTGTGGCGACACACTTTTGTGTCGCGACACACAGTTTGAAAAGCTCTGCATTAGACATACAACAACTTTTACATACCATTCATAAGAGACAATAGAAAAGCCAAAAGACCAGAACACTTCCTTGCCAGCAATCAACACCCAGATATGCAAAGATTAACACCAGGATTAGCACCAGAGGAACTATCAAACAACACAATATACCCTAATCAAGGAACTATTAACTCAGTCAATCAACCAAGCAGCAAACCAAAGCCCAATCAAGGAACTCCTAAGGGGAGAACAACACCTCCACCAACACAAGCAGGACAAGCCATGGTATATAAACAGAGAGCAAGACCCACTCCCTTTTCACACTGATGATGTTGCCTAGTCTGGCAATGAAACATCTGCAAGAAAACAACAAGGCTCAGAGAGCACCAAGGACTCCACATTAGACATAGTAAACTGAATACTTGTGTATCTATGGTAACTTAGCAAGAATACAGTGAACAATATTTGGTAGCTGGGAGTTCAGGGACAGCAGCAGAATCATTAAAGTATAGAATGGGCCATTTAGATCATCACATCCAACCTTATGCTTAGTGCAGGAATCCAACTCCATCCATTCATTGTCTTAAAAAAGAAATTTATTGAGTCTTTTAAATAATATAAAGGTAAAGGTTACCCCCGCACATTTGTGCAGTTGTGTCCGACTCTAGGGGCCGGTGCTCATCTCCGTTTGTTAGCCGAAGAGCCAGCGTTGTCTGAAGACGCTTCCACGGTCATGTGGCCGCATGACACGCGCGGAACGCTGTTACCTACCCACTGAAGTGGTACCTATTAATCTACTTGCATTTGCATGCTTTCGAATTGCTAGGTTGGCAAGAGCTGGAGCTAGTGTGGGAGCTCACTCCGCACGCAGGGCTAGGGATTCGAACCTCTGAACTTGCGATCTTCCGATCGACAAGCCTGGCATCTTATATAAACAATTACAATTACAAATAAAACATATTAACATTTTGAACAATTAAAAAACTATATACTTGAAAAAAACTAAACAATACAAGCTACCCCCCAAGAATAAGCAACACTATATCTATATACTCTTGTGTCTGTTTGTATGTTTGTAACCTTTAATTAGGCAAAACGGTGCATCACTGGGCAAAAAGTTTTGAACCAAGGTACCTCAAATGGGTTAACTTAAAGAATGTGTCCAAAATCCAGGACCCATGACTCCCATGGGATTGAAATTTGGCACACTTGTGGCTGCTTTAGCACCACTGTGCCTTCCAACTATACTTCCCATAAACCTGTAGGTTGTGTGGTGTAAGGGAAGATGGGAGGGGCGTATCTCCAATATATTTCCCACATCCCTCTGGCTCCTGCATCCAATCAGCTGGCGGCAAGGCTCGACGGGCAAGCAGTGATTGGCTGCTTTGGAACCAAGGCTGAAATTTGAAATCTCTTAACAGTGGTGGGCAGTGTGGGAAGGGCAAGGGAGTGACTCAGAATGCTTGCTGGTGAGGTAGGGCTGCCTGGGGGCGCACCGGCAGTCGATGGGTGAGCCCTCTTCCTTCCTAGAGGGAGAGGGCCTTTGGGGACACGCTGGGATGGGGTGCAGAGGTGCAGTTTTCCTCACAGTCCGTGGCTCCCTTTGTCCCCCCTACTCCCACCAAAGTGGCAGGCAGCCAAGGAGGAGGAGGAATTATTTCTGACACTCCCTGACATCTTCTAACAAGCAAAGTCAATGGGGAAGCCAGCAGGACGCTGCTCCTGCTCCCACTGCTTTTTGCCCATTCTGTTGTGGTCATTCTGTTTCTTTGTTTAGGTAAGAAAATATCTCTGGTTCAAAGCAAATTTCCTGTGATAAGTTTTAGAGTTTGGTATCATCCTTCCAGGAAAATATAACCACCTTTTGCAATATAATCAAAGCTCTTCATAAACAGATAAATTCCAAATTGTTGGAATATAATTTAACAACACACCAACATATTTAAACCTTAATTTCCATCCAAGAATCTGGTTCATCATCATACAGATAGTCCTCGACTTATGACCATTCATTTAGCGACCATTTGAAGTTACGACGGCACTGGAAAAAGTGACTTACGACCAGTCCTCGCGCTTATAACCATTGCAGTGTCCCTGCGGTCATGTGATCAAAATTCAGGCGCTTGGCAACCGGCTCGCACTTATGATGGTTGCAGTGTTCCAGGGTCACGTGATCACCATTTGCAACCTTCCCAGCCAGCTTCCAACAAGCAAAGTCAATGGGAGAAGCTGGATTCACTTAACAACCATGGTGATTCGCTTAACAACCACGTCAAAAAAGGTGTAAAATCGGGCGTGACTCACTTAACAACTGCCTCGCTTAGCAACAGAAGTTCCAGTCCCAATTATGGTTGTAAGTCGATAACTACCTGTAGTAATAATAACTAACCAATAAGGAATTGCCAGCGGACATGTTCAGAGCATATGCATTAATTGTAAAATATTCTAAGAATCTAAGTAGCCAGTGAATTTCCTTTGCAATATAACCAAGATGAAAAAGAATTGTTAACACTGACAAACTTTCTAAAGTATAGCTTTCCAAACTGTGTGTCGTGACACTTTAGTGTGTCGCAACACACAGTTTAGTGTGTCGCAACACAACTCAGAAGTGGCGGCAGCAGCGCTTCCGCGTTTTAGCGGAAAACACAAGGCTGCCGCTGCCGCCGCTGTGCTCACCACCACCACCGTGCGCCCCCCCGTGCCACCGCCATGCACACCCCCGCCACCACACGCACCCCCATGCCGCCGCTGCAGCCGTTGGTGTTCTAAAGCACTGTTCTAAAGGATTATGATAATTGACTATTAATGCTGTTTATTATTCTTGCAAGGTTCAGGAATGCTGTTTTGTGTATATGGCCTGCTTTTGTCAACATACTCAAGGAATGACTGAGCTCCCTTGGGCAAAAGACCAGTTACTTTAAAAAAAGAGAGAGAGAAGAGTTTCACATTCCTCAGAAAATGTTGGGGGAAATAAAGTTTTCTGAGAAACAAAAAAGTACATTGACTTGCAGGGATGCTTTGATAAGAATCTTATCAGATGCTTGTTATCAAGCCAATAAAATTGGCCAATACCATTCTGCTCACTTCTGACCTCTCCAACCCCACTTCTTTTCTCAGCAAGAGCACAGCTCTTTATAGCCTGGGAAGAACCCTTGGTTGCTAGGTCTCTAACCAGAAATGTTGCACAAAAGGCCTTAAGGAAATAGGGAATAATTGCAGAAACTTAGTCATGCCGGCTTCCCAAATATCTTTTCTTTGCACCTGGCTAGCTTTACCATGGGGCAAGGTGAGGTGCTCTGATTGCCTCTTAGCTGCTCCTCTTTCTTGAAGGTCAGAGCGGCGGATGCTAGGCAGCTTCTCTAAACCAGGGCTTTCCAAAGTTTTCCCGCGGCGACACACCAACCGCCATTGGTGTGTCGCCACGGGAAAACCCGGAAGTGCCGCCGTTGTGGCAGCGCGCAAAAACCCGGAAGCGCTGCTCCGCTTTCAGGTTTTTGCGCGCCGCCGTTGGTGTGGCGCGCGGGAAAACCCGGAAGCGCTGATGATGATGAGCGCTTCCGGGTTGTGTGGCGACACACCAGACTGTGTGTGGCGACACTCTTTTGTGTCGCGACACACAGTTTGGAAAGCTCTGCTCTAGACTATCCTTCTGAGGTAATGGGAGACCCTACTGTATCTCCCTGCTAATATTCCAGCAAGATTCCACTTCAACCCCCTTTCAGAATGGGATGAGCGGAGTCCTGGGGTATCTTGTCCTGGGTCAGCATCATCCTAACACATGCTCTGATGTGAAAACTGCACAGAGTAGTTAGGAGAAAAAGGATCCTGGTAGCAGTGAAAGAATATTAGCAATTTTGGAAGAAAAGTATGTACTCACAACACGTACAATCAAAGAAGCCTCTTCAGTACTATATACAATTCTTGGCCATGCCCAGCTAAACTGTACAGTGATTTCGGGCAGCTGATTTAAGGAAATTTAATAATTTGTTCTTGTGCAGTTTATTGACGTTTCCCCCCAGCATTCGTAAAGAGATGCAATCTCTGAGATTAGCTCAATTTTTGTTGTTAACTGCCAAATTTATTATAGCAAAAGACTTGAAAATTAAAGGGCATCTTTCTTTGGATCGGTAAGACGTCAGACTTGTCGATCGGAAGATCGCAAGTTCGGAGGTTCGAATCCCCAGCCCTGCATGCAGAGTGAGCTCCCGCACTAGCTCCAGCTCTTGCCAACCTAGCAATTAGAAAGCATGAAAATGCAAGTAGATGAATAGGTACCACTTTGGTGGGAAGGTAACAGCGTTCCGCGTGTGTCATGCCGGCCACATGACCGTGGAAGCATCTTTGGACAATGCTGGCTCTTCGGCTAACAAACGGAGGTGAGCACCGGCCCCTAGAGTCGGACACGACTGCACAAATGTGCGGGGGGAACCTTTACCTTCCCCCCCCCCTTTGGATCAATGATATTTAAATGTGGGGAAAATTGTATTGGTTGAAAAACTAACATAATGGTAGTCTTGAAGAATGCTTTAATAAAATATTGTTTTACTCACATGTGTCCTTATTTTTCTAACAAAATAGCAACATTATTCCCATTAGACTTTCTGTCTATACAAATGTCCCCTTGGACAGAAATATTGAATATTAGAATTTTATACCTCCCTTAAGATATTTTTTAATATATTCATATATGCTCTCAAACTATGCTATTATACAATTTCTTTTTTCTGCTTTTTTTTAGCTGGTTTTTCGGGCTGGGATGGGGAGTAGGGGAAAAAGATGGGTTGTTCTTGGGCTGTTTTCCTATTTGCAATGTTTTATTGATCACTATTCAATTTGTTTTAAGAATAACTCTTTGCTATGCTAGTTCATAATTAGTGAGCCTCCTAATCTAAGTGAATTAGTGGGCATTGTCCTTTTGTGAATTTGCAAAGCATAGAAACTCAGGATCCATGTGTTTTTCCAATAGCAGGCTGCCCCCTAGTCAGGCAGCTACTGAGATAATGTAAAATTGGTCCGTTATCCCCAAAGGAACTTTAAGCTTGGGTGGAAAATAGTCTCCAATCCTGGAGTCCTCATCTTCCAATAAACTGTTTGGATAAACTATGATAATATTCTCCGTCTTGGGCTTCTTCTGTTTTGGGAACCTCACCTAAGTTGCTCTTAAAGATCTTCCTGCATTCTTTTGGTTCATTTTACAAATAAAAGAGATAGAGAAGAAGACTCAGACAGAATTAAAAACATGTTTTTTTCTTTAATGAAAGTTAAATTTCTGGGAACAGCCTAAAACAATGTTTCCCAATCCTGGCAACTTTAAGATGTGTGGACTTCAACTCCCAGATTTCTGGGAATTTTAAGTCCACACGAAGTTGTCAAGGTTGGGAAACGCTGGCCTAGAATATCTCCGGGGAAACCAGATTCCATTGGCCTCCACCTGTAGCTACCAATACCAGTAGCCAAATGTGTCCTAGGTAATAAAGCAAAAGAGGAGATCTCTCTTCTCCAACCTGGCACCTTCCAGATCTGCAGCTTCTAGCAGAATTCTGTGAATCGCAGTCCCAAGGTATCTGAAGGGCATTATCTAATCATTTGCCCTTGAATTAAAAACTGGTCCCAAATAATGGTCTTCATATTATTTTAGAAAGGAAGAGGTTCAAATACTACCTAAAAATGCCAACTTCATGAACAGTTGTATGAATGGAAGTAATTTCAGATGCCTGATTTTTAAAAAATGAAATAGCATGAGGAGTAATATCATCTAGACTTAAGTTAAAGTGAACTCTTTTCTGCTTTTTTTTTTTTAAATCCTGCCATTCACAGTCTTGTGTATTGCAAGCAGAAGTCTACTGTCCTAGAACCCATGCGGATTTCTTCCAAATATCACAGCATTTCTGCCTGCTTTCATTTTTAATATTTGTTTGTTTGTTTCTTCAATTTATATGGCTGCCCACTCACCAAGTAATTCTGGATAGCTAACAGGGGATTAAAAGCATCAAAATACATATAAGAATCATTAAAACACATATGCACATGCCGGGCCAGGAACAATAACTCATATACCTCACACTAAGATGGGCTCATATAGCAGCTGGGCTCAGTGCCAGGGGAAGGAAGTAGGTCTTCAGGGCATATCTAAAACTGGCAGGGTGAGGGCCATATGAATCTCAGTGGAGATGCTCTTCCACAGGGCAGGTGTTGTGACAGGGAAGGCATGCCTCCTGGGTCCATAGGCTGACACAGTGTAATAGATGAGACTCAGAACATGCTAAACTCATCGAATTTTGTTGGATGGGCAGAGATAATTGGTGACAGATAGTCTTGCAATTAATTAGATATTCGCCTTAAAATATACACACATCTTATTAGATCTAAGCATTATTCAGACCAAATAAAAGTTGCCATATTCTAAGATAGAAGGCGTGTCTGTGTGTGTGTGTGTGTGTGTGTTTACTAGGTGGACTGCTCCTGGTTATTATTTTAACTGGCCTTCTCACTCTCTTGGATTCTTTCCTTAGCCAAAACCACAATTTTCCATTCATCATCTTTTAATTTTGAGAAAATTACACTGAGGTTGCCTCGGCCAGTAATACTACAAATTACATTATGATTTTGCCTAACATAATGCATTAACTTAATGCCTCTGTATCTAGCTTGGATCTCAAATCGTTTTCTGCCTCTCTATCAATACTGGCAGAAAGTATTGCAGACATCCAGTGGGTTATATAAGGACAGTGAAACATCTATTCATTTCATCAACTGTGATTTATTTTAAGATCTATCTTTCTATAGATCCACCTTTGGAGCCTAACTCTTGTCAATCCTTCAAGGATCATAAACTTGAAGTTGGTGTGATGGAAACAGTCAAGCTATCCTCTTTAGGCTAAAATGAAAAACTCAAATGGATTGAATTTATTTATTATCACCTCAGAGCACCATTTTCAGGGTAATGGGCAATAAAAAGTTGAAAACAAGTTTAAAAGGACATAAAATATACCAAATATAGTTAAAATAATCCAGTAAAATCCCAAACTACCACTGAGAAAGAAATCTAAATCGCAGACAGGGGTGGCTCAAGCCATTTAGTTGCTGTGGTTAAAGATAAGATGTTCAACTTCCTGCTCAGTTGGAAGCAGACTGGCTTCAAATGTTGTGAAAGTAGCCCCTTCATGTCAAACGGGCTAAAACATACCCACTACATGGCTTTATTTCAGACATGGTTTTTGGATATAAGCAAAAGGCATATTTGCCACAGCAACCCTTCATTCTCTAGGACAGGGCTTTCCAAAGTTTTCCCGCAGCGACACACCAACCGCCGTTGGTGTGTCGCCATGGGAAAACCCAGAAGTGCCGCCGTTGCGGCAGCGCACAAAAACCCGGAAGCGCTGCTGCCGCTTTCGGCTTTTGTGCGCCGCTGTTGGTGTGTTGCCGCGGGAAAACCCGGAAGCGCTGATGATCAGATGATGATCAGCACTTCCGGGTTGTGTTGCGACACACCAGACTGTGTGTGGCGACACACTTTTGTGTCGCAACACACAGTTTGGAAAGCTCTGCTCTAGGAACAAGAGTTCTCTGCAGGCAGAAGTCTGGGGAAACGGAGCAAGAAGCTATGTGCCAAGGTGGGGGAGTGGGCGCTACCAACATTTTCCTTCAGCCTCTGATTAAAGTGGAATCTCCAGGAAAAAAAGGATTTCCAGGTAACAGTTGAATTGAAAAGAGAATTTAATTCAAGGATCATCTATTCTCTACAGCAGTGTTTCTCAACCTTGTCAACCTTAAGATGTGTGAACTTCAACTCCCAGAATTCCCGTGCTGGCTCGGAAATTCTGGGAGTTGAAGTCCATACATCTTAAAGTTGACAAGGTTGAGAAAACACTACTCTAGAGGAATAGGAAAAAGTTAGCTGGAAATATTGTGTAAGATTAATTTTTATTTTGTGTCTCTGTGTTTAAAGTCTATTATTTTGTATTTATTGTCTTTATATAGGCTCAGAAATTTATGATTTTTCACCCTGGAACTGCTTTACAGCACAGTTGTTTTTAAGCAAGAGAAGACCAGTATCATATTGTGCTGTACCAGAGCTTTATAGTTTTATTTTGTGTATCCTTTCTGAGATTGGTCTAGCTCTCCACAAAGAGAGACTTGGTTGATTTCTCTATCCACATGCCTCAACACTATAAGGCCCAGAACTGGCACTATAGAGTTTATTTCATTTATTTCATCTTTTAATTTGCCAGAAAGTAACACAGGTTGTGGGAATCCTATCTTTCTCACATACCAAGGTTAGGTGTTAGGTATTAGGTGAGGCAACCCTACAAGTTAGGAGGTGATGGCTGGAACTATTAAGCTGCTACATCAAGGCACAAGGCAGAGTTAGGGTGTGTAGACCCAGAGGCCTCCTAGGTCTTTAGGAGTTATGACATAAGATGCCAGGCTCCCATTTAAGCCTTTGATCACAATGTGAAAAACTCATATGCTACCTGGCATGAATGTGCTGTTATCGGAACAACCAAAAAGGCAACTGAACCAACACAATTTGAATAGTTCATGACCCAATTGCCAGATCAGATTTATAATGAAATCTTTCTAAATGGGATCCAAGTGCATAGAGGCCATGGGACAGGTGTCCCAGAATTTTATTTGTTTGTTTTCAAGATTATTATCTCACCTTTCGTACAGGAGCTCAACAGCAACGGTCCTGTAAAGTAGGTTGTCCCCTTCATGGATCACTGCCTTGTCGTGGCGAAGGGGCTTGCGAAACTCAATGAAGTCAGGTCAAGAAGAACAGGTCATGATGGAGAGTTCTGACAAAACGTGGTCCACTGGAGGAGGGAATGGCAAACCACTCCAGTATCCTTGCCAAGAAAACCCATGGACAGTATCAAAAGGCTAAAAGATATGACGCCGGAAGATGAGCCCCTCAGGTCGGAAGGTGTCCAAAATGCTACTGGGGAAGAGCGGAGGGCAATTCCGAGTAGCTCCAGAAAGTGTGAAACGGCTGGGCCAAAGCCGAAAGGACGCTCAGTTGTGGATGTGTCTGGAAGTGGAAGGAAAGTCCGATGCTGTAAAGAACAATATTGCATAGGAACCTGGAATGTAAGAACTATGAATCAAGGTAAGCTGGATGTGGTCAAACATGAGATGACAAGATTGAACATCGACATATTGGGAATCAGCGAACTAAAATGGACAGGAATGGGCGAATTTAATTCAGGAGACCATTATATATACTACTGTGGGCAAGAATCCCTTAGAAGAAATGGAGTAGCTCTCATAGTCAATAAAAGAGTGGGAAAGGCAGTACTGGGGTACAACCTCAAAAACGACAGAATGCTTTCAGTTCGAATCCAAGGCAAACCATTCAACATCACAGTGATCCAAGTCTATGCCCCAACCACTGATGCCGAAGAAGCTGAAGTTGACCGGTTCTATGAAGACCTACAACACCTTCTAGAACTAACACCAAAAAAAGATGTCCTTTTCATCATAGGGGACTGGAATGCTAAGGTAGGAAGTCAAAAAATAACTGGAATAACAGGCAAGTTCGGCCTCGGAGTACAAAATGAAGCAGGGCAAAGGCTAATAGAGTTTTGTCAAGAGAACACGCTGGTCATAGCAAACACTCTTTTCCAACAACACAAGAGACGACTCTACACATGGACATCACCAGATGGTCAATACCGAAATCAGATTGATTATATACTTTGCAGCCAAAGATGGAGAAGCTCTATACAATCAGCAAAAACAAGACCTGGAGCTGACTGTGGCTCAGATCATGAGCTTCTTATTGCAAAATTTAGGCTTAAATTGAAGAACGTAGAGAAAACCACTAGACCAATCAGGTATGACCTAAATCATATCCCTTATGAATATACAGTGGAGGTGAGGAATAGATTTAAAGGATTAGATCTGGTAGACAGAGTGCCTGAAGAACTATGGATGGAGGTTCGTAACATTGTACAGGAGGCAGCAACTAAAACCATCCCAAAGAAAAAGAAATGCAAGAAAGCAAAGTGGCTGACTGATGAGGCTTTACAAATAGCTGAGGAAAGAAGGGAAGCAAAAGGCAAGGGAGAAAGGGAAAGATATAAACAACTGAATGCAGAATTCCAGAGAATAGCAAGGAGAGATAAGAAGGCCTTCTTAAATGAACAATGCAAAGAAATCGAGGAAAACAATAGAATGGGGAAGACTAGAGATCTCTTCAAGAAAATTGGAGATATCAAGGGAACATTTTGTGCAAAGATGGGCATGATAAAGGACAAAAAAGGCAGGGACCTAACAGAAGCAGAAGAGATTAAGAAGAGGTGGCAAGAATACACAGAAGAACTATACAAGAAAGATCTTAATATCCCTGATAAATACGATGGTGTGGTCAGTGACCTTGAGCCGGACATCCTAGAGAGTGAAGTCAAGTGGGCCTTAGGAAGCATTACTAACAACAAAGCTAGCGGAGAAGACAGTATCCCAGCTGAGCTATTTAAAATCCTAAAATATGATGCTGTTAAAGTGCTGCACTCAATATGCCAACAAATTTGGAAAACTCAACAGTGGCCACAGGATTGGAAAAGGTCAGTTTACGTTCCAATTCCAAAGAAAGGCAATGCCAATGAATGTTCAAACTACCGTACAATTGCGCTCATTTCACATGCCAGCAAGGTTATGCTCAAAATCCTACAAGCTAGGCTTCAGCAGCATGTGAACCGAGAACTACCAGAAGTGCAAGCTGGGTTTCGAAGAGGCAGAGGAACTAGAGATCAGATTGCCAACATTCGCTGGATCATGGAAAAAGCAAGAGAGTTCCAGAAAAACATCTACTTCTGCTTCATTGACTACGCTAAAGCCTTTGATTGTGTGGATCACAACAAACTGTGGCAAAGTCTTAAAGAGATGGGAGTACCAGACCACCTTACCTG
This sequence comes from Charina bottae, assembly GCA_023362775.1. Lineage (NCBI taxonomy): Eukaryota > Metazoa > Chordata > Lepidosauria > Squamata > Charinaidae > Charina > Charina bottae. The sequence continues at coordinate 71,746,001 of JALMGJ010000001.1, read as the reverse complement.
TCTCCTGAGAAACCTGTATGTGGGTCAAGAAGCAACAGTTAGAACCGGACATGGAACAACCGACTGGTTCAAAATTGGGAAAGGAGTACGACAAGGCTGTATATTATCACCCTGCTTATTTAACTTATATGCAGAGTACATCATGAGAAATGCCGGGCTGGATGAATCACAAGCCGGAGTTAAGATTGCCGGGAAAAATATCAACAACCTCAGATATGCAGACGATACCACCCTAATGGCAGAAAGTGAAGAGGAACTAAAGAGCCTCTTGATGAGGGTGAAAGAGGAGAGTGCAAAAGCTGGTTTGAAACTCAACATTAAAAAAACCCAGATCATGGCATCTGGTCCCATCACTTCCTGGCAAATAGAAGGGGAAGAAATGGAAGCAGTGACAGATTTTATTTTCTTGGGCTCCAAGATCACCGCAGACGGTGACTGCAGCCATGAAATTAAAAGACGCTTGCTCCTTGGAAGGAAAGCTATGGCAAACCTAGACAGCATATTAAAAAGCAGAGACATCACCTTGCCGACAAAGGTCCGTATAGTTAAAGCTATGGTTTTTCCAGTAGCAATGTATGGCTGTGAGAGTTGGACCATAAGGAAGGCTGAGCGCCGAAGAATTGATGCTTTCGAGCTGTGGTGCTGGAGAAGACTCTTGAGAGTCCCTTGGACTGCAAGGAGGTCAAACCAGTCAATCCTAAAGGAAATCAACCCTGACTGCTCATTGGAAGGACAGATGCTGAAGCTGAAGCTCAAATACTTTGGCCACCTAATGAGAAGAGAGGACTCACTGGAAAAGACCCTGATGCTGGGAAAGACTGAGGGCAAAAGGAGAAGGGGACGGCAGAGGATGAGATGGTTAGATAGCATCACCAATGTAATGAACGTGAATTTGAGTAAACTCCGAGAGACAGTGGAGGACAGGAAGGCCTGGCGTGCTATGGTCCATGAGGTCACGAAGAGTCGGACACGACTGAACGACTGAACAACAACAAAGTAGGTTGTGTTGAGAGAGATTAATTGGGTAAAGTCACCCAATGAGCTTACTTACTTTTCATATCTGCCATGTCTAAGTGTGTGTTTCTTTATGCTAAGGTGGGCTAAAGGTCTAAGATTAACCTGGATCTCTCTAATATGCTCATGGGCTCTGTTTTAAACAATATTCTTTTTCTGTATCCGAGTTTAGCAGCTCTGCTCCATTTCAGTAGTTCTAATAGACTGCTGAATGGGCTTCAAAAGGTACCTGCAAGCTAGTTTAAGGATGGTGGCTTTTTAACAGAAGTCCCTATTCTCCAGCATGTGCTGCCTGAGGCCCTTCTCTCCCAGAATGTAATGATACAGTTGGCCCTGACTATTTTAGTTTATAGCTTTAATTTATAGTTAAAAGAGATAGACCTACTCTCATCATGACATTATATCCATAGAGCACCAGATGGGTAATTTGAGGCATCAGAGCTGTATACAGCCTCTGAATGACTACCCAGCCACAATTGCTGAAGATCACTTGCATGATTTCTTGCTTAGCATAGGGTTTTTTATTAAAGAACACCCCCCCTCCATAATTCCCTCCCCAAACTAGGGGAAAAAACAGAAACTCTTATCCCCCATCCACATATGACCCCATGCACTTTCAATCATCATCTGATCCACTATAAACATCCTCCCTCCCAATGTTAAGTGGAGCCTTGGTCACCAAAATATGGCCTGCCCCGATACAGCAGCATCTAAGTTATATTTACTTGAACTCCACAGTTTGGAGGTTGCATTTGAGTTTCAGTTCTACTTCCAACATTATTAATTTGGAATTCAAGACAATTGCCTTCAATTTATTTACCACTTGTGGCAGATTATGGGAAAGTCTTGCTCTGCTACTGACAATTGGCTGGACAAGAGAGAGAAGATGCTTAATTTAATCTAAGGCCGCTTCTTTTATATCAAATTTTATTAGGTTTTAATTTTACATAGATAAAAGTTTGAAACAGAAAAGAAAATGGAAATACAAATCAAGAAAAAAGAAAAGATAAGAAAGTGTAGTAAAAGAAAAAGGGAAAAAAGATAAAGTTGAAACATAGAATTTAGTCAACTTCCGATTTGTATCTGGTCATGGTATTTTAAAATTTTTATCTTACATGCTAGGTCTATATAAAACATTAAAAAATATTTCTTGTCTATTACTATCAATATATATATATATATATATATATATATATATATATATATATATATTAATCTTCAAATCCCCATATAAGCTTTGCCCCTCCCGCATCTTGTAGATAGTCAGTTAATGGTTTCCACTCTTTAAGAAAATAATTATTTGGATTTTCTTTTAATAAACATGTCAGTTTATCATTCTCTGCCATATCCATCAATTTTAACATCCAATCTTGTATCGTAGGCGATATCTGGTTTTTCCAATTTTGTGCGAAAATAAGTCTTGCTGCTGTAATCATGTATTGCATAATCCTTGTAAATTGCTTCCCAGGTTGTCCATCAATTATTCCCAGTAAAAAAAATTCCGGTTTAAATGGAACTCGAATTTGTAATATATTTTGCATCAATGCATGTATTTGAGTCCAAAATTTCTTTGCAATCTCATATGTCCACCACATATGGTAAAAAGACCCCTCTTTTTTTTACATTTCCAACATAAGTTGGAAACATTTCCATACATTTTAGAAAGTTTTTGTGGGGTCATATACCATCTGTACATCATCTTATAAAAGTTTTCTTTTAAATTATAGCACAAAGTAAATTTTAGCCCTTTGGTCCACATATCTTCCCATTGTTGCATTTGAATATTATGGCCAATATTTTTAGCCCATTTAATCATACAGTCTTTAACTTGTTCCTCTACCATTTCACCTTTTAACAATAATTTATACATTTTTGCAATTAGATGATCATCTGCCGCACATAATTGTAACTCAAATTCCGATTTGGTTTGTTCAAATTCAAAGTCTTTCTTATCTAATTTAAATTTCTCTACAAGCTGCATATATGAAAGCCATTGAAAGCTGTATCCCTCTGATACCAATTCTTCTATTGATTTAATTATATATTCTCCTTGTTCTTTCTTTAAAAAATCTTTGTAGGTTAACCATTTATCTTTATTTCTTACTTCTGTTCTGTAGAATGCTTCTTGTGTAGAAATCCATAAAGGTCTTTTATAACATAAGATTAATTTATATTTATTCCAGATTCTTAACAAGGATCTTCTAATATAATGGTTTTTAAAGTCTACATTAACTTTAACTTTATCGTACCACAAATATCCATGCCATCCATATCTTAATTCATGTCCTTCCAAATTCAATAATTTTTTCATTTTTCAAAACTATCCATTCTTTAATCCAAACCAAGCAACAAGCAGCATAATATAATTTCAAATCCGGCAGACCTAGTCCTCCTCTTTCCTTAGAGTCTTGCAAGACTTTATATTTTACTCTTGGTTTTTTCCCCTGCCAAATAAACTTAGAAATATCTCGCTGCCATTGTTTAAAAGGTTCTTCTGATGCCAATATAGGTAGTGTTTAAAAAAGATATAAAATTCTTGGCAAAACATTCATTTTAATTGCTGAAATTCTACCTAATAATGATAATTGCAGTTTTTCCCAATGTTCCAAATCTTTTTTAATATCCATCCAAAGTGGAATATAGTTATTCTTAAACAACTTAACATTTTTAGTTGTTAAATATACTCCCAAATATTTTACTTTTTCTTCCATTGAATATCCTGTTATTTCTTTCAATTTCTCTTGTTGGTGGTAATCCATATTTTTGGTCAAAACTTTTGTCTTCTGTAAATTCACTTTGACCCCTGCTAGCGACCCAAAGTCTTTTAGTTTCTGTATTAATATTTCAATTCCTTCTAGTGGATTCTCCAAGGTAATGACTAGGTCGTCAGCAAATGCTCTTAGTTTATAAACTTATTTTTTAACTTTAATACCATGGATGCCATCATCTTGTCTAATATCTCTAAGTAAAACCTCTAATACCAATATAAACAAAAGTGGAGATAATGGACAGCCTTGTCTAGTACCTTTTTGTATTTCACATGGCTTACTAAATTCTCCATTAACAATTATTTTGGCAAATTGTGGAGTATATATTGATTTAATCCATTTTATAAAATTTCCTCCAAAATTCATATTTTCCAAAACTTTGAACATAAAAGGCCAATTTAAGTTGTCAAAGGCTTTTTCAGCATCAATAAATATCAAGGCAGCCTCTAAGGCCGCTTCTTAATGTTTCCCATGAGCTTTCAAATGAATGGGAGGCCCCTTCCCCCTTTCCTATGGACACGTTCTGTGCATTCGTGAGACACCTTTGAACATATGTGTGGCCGAAGTATGCATGTAGATTCCTTTCCTCCTATTGCAGTAGCTCAGAGTGGCTTAATTTAAAGGGTCAGGATGACTGTGACTATTTTCCTGCATATCTGCTTCATTTTTCATTAAACCTTACATATGGGCTTCTTTTCTTCGACATACAGTTTCAGCTATTTTTCCTCCTTGTTTCCTAAAGACAGTACAACAAGGATTATTGTAGCAAATTGCTGTATTTTCAGGCTGTCAAAATAGCAAACAATAATGCTAAAAGATGTGAAATGTGTCAACAATAATACATGGGAAAAAGAATTTCTTCAGGCTTGCAATAGCATTTACTTTCCCTTTAAGCTTTTTAACTTAGCCTCGGATATATGAATTGGGGAGTGAAAATAGCAGACAGTATACATTCATGTGGAAGAATTCTTGCAAATTCCAGATCTCATCTGGAACAGCTCTGAACCATCATCCATGATGATGTCTGTAGGGATATCTAGGCACAAAGATACAGTAACCTTTTGTCACCTGCCATTAAGATCCATCCATTGGAACCCATTTTTAGAGATTTAGACTCTAATATAGTTCAGTATATCTACTTTTAGGCATGCTGGGTCCATATGCAGCCTAAATATAGGCACCCTGGTTCTCCTCAGATGTGTTGGAATGGTAGGCAATATTGCAACTTTTCTCTGTAGTATGTTCAACTTTTAACTTTTCTTTTTTAAATGAGGTAAAAACTATCTGGTGGGGAATCTTCTAGGCAACATTGGTCCAGACACAGGCTCATGGACTATCCCTTGCACTGTAGTATTCTGTTGACCAAGTTTTCCTATTTAACCATTAGCTTGTTCATGAACCTGCTATGACATCAAATCACAACAGTTAAGCGATGGTATTGGTGGTGACTTGAGAAATTACAGCGTTTTAAAAATCTTGTTCCATGAAAGGGAAATTGCACCATCTTGTATAGTCGAAGGCTTTCACGGCCGGAATCCGATGGTTGTTGTGGGTTTTCCGGGCTGTGTGGCCGTGTTCTGGCAGTTTTTGTTCCTAATGTTTCGCCAGTAGCTGTGGCTGGCATCTTCTGCTTAAAGATCGCGTTACTGCAACTATGGAGCATTTTGAAATCCTAATGAACAGAGAAACTTGACATGAACTCACAAACCTGGATAGACCTTTCCTGTGTATTCTATTAAAGGTGGCCCAGGACAGGACATGGAAAAGATGATTTCTGCAATATACACCTCCAATTAATTTCCCTTACTTCTCTATCACCCATTACGCTGAAAGTTGCCTAGAATAACAGCTGCCACCCCTGCAATGTAACCGAGAAGGACCTGTGACACTATTGTATCTGGTTTCTTCCCATTTACCAATTTGATCTAAATATCTGCTCCACAGACGTAGCCATTAAATATGAATGAGGCAGATAGAATGGCTGTTTACACACTCAGATCTATTTTAGTTTCACTGAAATACATGAAAGGCAAGGGGGCTTGTTCAATTATGTGGTAGACAGAGGTTGGAAAGCATTTTCTTTTAAAGTGATGCAAGGGTTTGTTGAGGCTATGTGTAGTAGTTGCCTGTCAATTTTTTTCATTCAGGGTGATCATCAAGACCACAATTTTGAAAAGCTGTAGAGCAAATTCCTCTATATTTTATAATTATTAATAGTTGGTCTATTAATTCTTAACACCAAGGCTACATTAAACATAGTGAGGCTTACTTCAAAGTCAATGTTCATAGGATTTAATGGCATATTACTGTATTTATGAATAATTTAATGCAGAAATTGGGCATTCTTATTCTGTTCCCCGGTTACTTTTATGAATAAAATGCCAAATACATTCAACCTAATGTAGCTAGTTTGTTCCATGTGCAAGTAGGTACATGCTATCAATGTCCTGTCCCAGTGTCTGGAGGCTACTTGGGTCTGGATGGTAGGACAGATTCAGTCTCAATCCTGATAAGACTGAGCGACTGTGGATTTTTGCCTGCCCTCCCCTCAATCTGGAGATTTTCCATCTTTAGTCTTGGATAGAGTAGTACTTCCCTGTTTGAGATGCTGCACAATCTGGGTGGGGTCATCTTAAAGTCACAGCTCCTGTTCACAGAGCAGGTAGCAGCTGCAGCCAGGAGGGCCTTTGAACAGATTCATCTGGTAGACCAGTTGTGCCCATTCCTAGATGAGGTATGATTGGGTATGGTCATTTATACCCTAGTCACCACATAGATGGATTATTGCAATATACTCTACATAGGACTGCCCTTGAAGACCACTCAGAAGTTACAGCTGGTACAAAATGAAATTAAAAAATCTTAGGGGAAACATTCTTTCCTGCATAATGCATATGATTTGCAGTTTTTCTAATGCAAAATTCTTTATTTGTTACAAAAATCAGTAGGCAATTTTATGAATTGCTTTTCAGAAATACATCCTATTTAACTCAAAGGGCTTTATGTAAATTATATATTATTATAACCTGATTAAATATACTAGGAAGTAAATATTTTGGAGCTTAAGGGGACTAATGAATAAACACGCTCTATGATTTTACTTAAAATATCTTAATTATTTAATCCAACAAATTAATTGATTAAACACAGCAATCCTTATCAGGAACACCATAACTTTTTTCTTCTACTCCATTTTTCATACATTCCATCTTCAAAAACATTAGTTTCTTCCAGAAGTCCCTGCCTAAATTTCATTGAAACAAAGAGAATGCATTTATTTATTTATTTATTTATTTATTTATTTATTTTTATCCCGCCTTTATTATTTTTATAAATAACTCAAGGCGGTGAACATACCTAATACTGTTGTGGGTCTTCCGGGCTGTGTGGCCGTGTTCTGGAAGTTGTGGTTCCACAAGGAACCACAACTTCCAGAACACGGCCACACAGCCCGGAAGACCCACAACAGCCATCGAACTCCGGCCGTGAAAGCCTTCGACAATACATACCTAATACTCCTTCATCCTCCTGTTTTCCCCACAACAACCCTGTGAGGTGAGTTGGGCTGAGAGAGAGTGACTGGCCCAAGGTCACCCAGCCGGCTTTCATGCCTAAGGCGGGACTAGAACTCTCAGTCTCCTGGTTTCCTCTTGGCTCCTTCCTAGGGCTGAGAGAGAGTGATTGGCTCAGGGTCACCCAGCCGGCTTTCATGCCTAAGGCGGGACTAGAACTCTCAGTCTCCTGGTTTCCTCTTGGCTCCTTCCTAGGGCTGAGAGAGAGTGACTGGCCCAAGGTCACCCAGCCGGCTTTCATGCCTAAGGCGGGACTAGAACTCTCAGTCTCCTGGTTTCCTCTTGGCTCCTTCCTAGGGCTGAGAGAGAGTGATTGGCTCAGGGTCACCCAGCCGGCTTTCATGCCTAAGGCGGGACTAGAACTCACAGTCTCCTGGTTTCTAGCCCAGCACCTTAACCACTAGACTAGACCTAACATGCCCTGTCTGCATCTTCCACCCACCCTAAAGTTCCAGAGTTATTGGCTCTGTTAACTGATGGACAAGGGAAGATGAACCACATTCAAAACTTCCCTTTGGATATTTTATAGCTGTTAAATTACAGTATATTCTCTGTGTTGAGTTTGGTGTGGTGGTGGTTTTGGAGGGGAGGCTAATGCTTTTCCCTCAAAATCAATGTTTGACAGTCTCCCCAGTACCCGAATGCCTCTCTTTCTTTAATTGGTGCTTGCAAAGATTTTGTGGATGTCCCCAAACTCACTGATAGTTCTTCAATATATAAACACAATGATGATATGTCATATTTCATATTCTGTCTACTGAAGGGTAACAGTAGCATCTACAAAGGTCAGCACCAAAACAAGACAAGGTAAATCATCTCCTAATATCTCCGCTCTGCTGTTTCCTGATAAAAGGAAGCAAACAGCCATTTAGAAGCTGCTCATTTAGTGTAGTTCTGAATCAACAGAGTTTCATTCCCTCTGGGCAATGTAAACATTTTGCTCACTGCTGAAGGTTGCAGCAGGTTAACCTCCAAAGCAAGTTGGATTGTTAGAATTTCTCAGGAGCAACATAAAGCAGGTTTAACTGTTGAGATGTTGTTCATAAGAATTCCCGTGCCACCAGAAGTAATTTGTTAAGACAAATGGAAGCAGGATGTCCTAGTTAAACTTGATCTTCATAAGGAGCACTTGGTTTGATTGTTGGTTAAGAGAACTATAATCATGACTTTTGTTTGCACCATGACATGGTGGAAGCTCAGAGCTGCTTGCCATTGGGAATATTGTAGTATGTGGTAGTTGAAGATCATTCAGCAGTGGCCTGTTAGGACCAGTGAATGAGCAGAGCTTAATGTTGCATAGAAAAAGAATATTGTTTAAAAACACAGCCCGTGAGCACGTTAGAGAGATTCAGGTTCTTATTCTTACACTTTTAGCCCACCCAAGCATAAAGAAACACATGCTTAGACATTGCAGGTACAAAAAGTAAGTACAAAAGAGTTCTTACATTTATTTTGTCCAGGTACAGCCATTTCAGTAGAAAAATGATTTTTCAGTTCTTTCTGTTCCCTAAACTGTTGCCCTTTTTGCTGCAAGAGGCTGCGTGGAGAAAGGGGGAAAAGCCTCTGGAGTTGAGGCCTAGCACATGGCCTCTCCATGGAGGAGCTAAGGCACATGCATCCTACCCCGTTGCTGGAAGAATCAGAGAGAGAGGAAGTGGGAGGGGCAACAAGCAGCTTCCTCTAGTACAGAGCTTTCCAAACTGTGTGTCGCGACACAAAAGTGTGTCGCCACACCACCCGGAAGCGGTGGCGCGCGCATGCACGGTGGCAGCGGCAGGCGCCGCCGCCGCCGCTGTGCACACGCGCACCGCCGCACATCCCCCTGCGCCCTTTTGTGTCACCACCCCGTGCGCGCACCGCCACATGTTTGTATGTGTCGCCGCCGTGCGCGCCGCCGCACACCCTCCTGTGTCACCGCCACGCGAGCGCCGCCGCACAACCTCCTGTGTCGCCGCCGCGCTCACGCGCCCCCGCGGCCCTACCGTGTCGCCAGCGGCGGCACTTTGGAAAGCCCTGCTCTAGTAGCACAGAGTTTGCCTCCTAGAGCAATCACCCATATGCTAATGAGGCATGCTTGATTTGCTGGATTCCAACAGTAGTGGAAGAAAACTCTTTTTCTCTCTCTTGGTTTCTGGCTGCTTCAGCCTGTGACAAGCTGACTGGGAGGTGCTTGTAATAGGGAGAGACAGAGATTCTCTTTCAATTTAATCTCTGTCTTACTTTGACCTCTATGAAGTCCTTGCTTGTTGATTGCGAAACTCTAGACTTAATGCAGAGCTCCTCCAAATGTTGCTGCCCTATTGTCATTTTAATGGGATGAAAGGGAATATTATTAAATATTAACTATTAAAACATTTTTATTAAGTTCAAATGAAAAGAAATGTACAGTTTGTCCTGACCTTCAGCATGCTACTCAAAGGGTCATTGTCACTGTCAACTTCAAATAGATAGCACAACCTTGTTGTATCAAAGAACTGACCTACCCAGGATCTCCAATTCCTTTATAATATAAGTGGGTCATGGTGGCAGTTGGAAAAACACTCCTCCAAACCTAAAAGTATCACTTAGGAGAGCCCAATGCTTCCAAACCTAGAGTAGGACTTCAATATTTAAGGTTGAAATGTCAGTGAGCTGCCGCCAGGTGCTTCTACTTTTTTCAATACCAACTCCATGTCAGAATATTCTTTAAAAGTATGGGATGATCTGTCAATCAAGGGATGAAGATACTTTCTGCTACCACCCAAGCATAAATTTTTGGACATCCTATGGATGGCCAGGACAGTCATCTCACAGGCCCAAAATATTTCTGGATCAGAACCAATGTATTTAATCAGTTCCAACTTTACCATTGATTTCTTATGGAACATTAATTACATCTTCTGCAGAGTTGTAATTTTATATATATTGTGTATTCTACAATTTTCCCCCTTGGAGTAAGCAGAGAAATATTAGAACAGAACTTACTATCCTCTGAGATGGATAATGAATTCCTGGTTTGAGCAGGTTTGTGCCCTGGAAAGTGATCCTGAAACCTGAAGCCATATTTTTGTAATCAGCCTAGGACAAGAGGACTTGCAACCCTGGATCCTCTTCCAAGGTCACATTCATTTGCTAATTATCTCTGCCAGACAAAGACTAGTAGGTTGATCAACAAATCACCTTTGACCTACATGGACCAGACTTTCCCTAACTCCTTGAACTCAAGTTTTCCTGAAAGAGTGCGTGTCCTTATCAACAGCTGCAATATGCTTCTCATATGACAAGTCAATGAGAAAACCTTCTTATTACTCATTTATAAACACAGCAATTTTCAGGGCACTTCTAATTGTGGCAGCAGTTATTCAAAAGGGCAAGACTGCAGGGAAAATCTGTCAGTAGGTTTGGATTGTCAAGTGAATGTAGTTGACTTAAGCATCTTGATGTATCTTTATTTAATTTCTGTCTTATTACTATCATGTGGTGTACACTTCACACTGCTTAAGGACACATCAACTCATTACTGCAGCATGAGGAAGCCTTCCTATTTTAAAGGGGAATCTCCTCATGATGTCACTTCCATCTAATCCCCAGTTCATCCTGTCAGACTGCCTGACATAGCTTTTAGGTATTCCACTGTTGAAGTGATAAATTTTCCTCTTATCGCAACACAAGGCATGCTGTATAAGCAATCTACGGCAGCTCTGTGACAAACTGCTGGGGATGATGTGGTTGTGGGCAGTGATCTGCTGTCAGCCCTTTGAAGTAGTCCAGACAAGAAGCACAAACAATGAGTACCTGCACTACATTTTTTGTAAGGTTACAGTAACAGAATCTTGCAAGTGTGAAAAAATTTCTCCCCTCCTTTACTTTTACTTTCTAGTAAACTAGGAAGGGTCCCTTCTGAGATGCTTCCCACACCCATTTTCCTTCTGTGGGCTGAGATACCTTTTGCATGACAGTTGTCTAGTCTGTGGCTCTTCCTTCTGTTTCCCAAGGTCATTCCCACATACATCTGCCCACCTCCTATTGGCTGTCTCAGTCTATTTAATGGGCAAAAGGAATAATGCTGAAAAGCAGGAGAAAGAGCCACTACCAGGACAATGGTCAGATAAAAGAAACCTGAGTCCAGTGCAGAACTGTAACCTGAGAAAACATTTCAGACAAGACCCTCCCTAGTTCTCATGAAGATAAAGGGAGGGAGGAGGGAAGCACATTCAGACGTGCAAGATTCTGTTACCATAACCTTATAATAAAAGTAGTATTGGCCTGCATGACTTTGGTTTCCTAGTATGGTCTACCTTGAAGGGCTGACAGTCTACTGCAGTTACACCCTTCTCTCACCTGATTGATGGGCACAGTGACTCCAATGCCATTTTGCCTTGGCTGTGAGAGAAACAAGACCCTTGGCTTCCACAAACTTTTTTCTTTTTTAAAATGGGAGTATCAACCTCCTTGGGGATTGGTGCATTGCAACAAAAATCAGTATGCTGGTTAATAACCTGCTACTGGTTGTTCACCAGCCTTAAATATTGGTCTCAAGGAATATCTATCTCAGGGAATAGCATTCTCATGGAATGCATTGCCTTTTGAATAGGCAACAGGCTAGAAACCAGGAGACTGAGAGTTCTAGTCCCGCCTTAGGCATGAAAGCCAGCTGGGTGACCTTGGGCCAGTCACTCTCTCTCAGCCCAACTCACCTCACAGGGTTGCTGTTGTGGGGAAAATAGGAGGAAGAAGGAGTGTTTGGTATGTTTTCTGCCTTGAGTTATTCATAAAAATAATAAAGGCGGGATAGAAAACAAACAAACAAACAAACAAATACCATGAAATCAATAATCTCATGGAAAACCTAAACAAAAAAGGGAAATAAATGTGTTCCTAGGTGATAGGAAGTGCTTGAGCAGCTCCAGAAAGCTCACAAGTAACTTGCCTATTGATTTCCCATGAAGGGGGCGGAAAGATCCATCTCTGGGTGACTGACTGGTAGGGCATATACAGTATGGGGCATGGGAGAAGGAAGAAGGAAGAAGGAGCACTCAGAGGTCCCCACCCCCATCGGAACACATGATATACAAGGTGGTCATTGGTTGTTTTTCTCGTTGGTAGGCGATGCTGGATGGAAGGAGAAAGGGAGTTGGGGATCCACCAATCATTGTCCTGAAACTGTCTTGGATTACGTCCTGTAACAACAGCAACACTACCTAGAGAAGTTGCCATGGTACACAAAGCTTGGCTGTGAGGCATGCAATTTATGTCTTGATATTTTTTCTGCCTACTCAAGGATGGGAGGAATGCATGTTAATGCAATTATTAGGATGATCCTAAGAGGGCATGTTGCTTGTTCCAATGAGCTTATAATCTAAAGCAAACTTCTCCAACTGGCTGACTTTGAGGTGTTGGGCTGCAATTCTTGGGAGCTGAAGTCCCAACATACCTGGAGCAGTGTTTCTCAACCTTGGCAACTTTAAGATACTGTATGTGGATTTCAACTCCCAGAATTCTGGGAGTGCTGGCTGGGGAATCCTGGGAGTTGAAGTCCACACATCTTAAAGTTGCCAAGGTTGAGAAACACTGATCTGGAGGATGCAAACTTGAGGAAATCCTACTTGATCTGGGGTGGTCAACAAGGGAAGTAGTAGGAGGTAGGAGTTGAATAAAGTATGAATATTAACTTATTTCAATTACAGGTTGTTAGGTGTAGGAAGAATGTTAAAGTAACAGGGCAGTGACACTGATTTTACATATGTGTTTGTCCTTTTCAGATACCAGGATGGGATCTAGCTTTTATGTGAAGCAAGCACCCACAGAGGGGTAGTGAGTCCTCGTCTTACCTTGGTCCACTTCAGGCTCCAGACCCTTCAGCTTGATCAAGTGCTCAACATGTGATGAGTGCAGCTCAACTGCAAGGCCACTGTTAATATTATGTGTCTATACACATCCAGAAGTAGCAAATGTATTATGTGAGGCTATTCAGAAGACCATTCATATTCTGTTCCAGGTTAGTAAAGGCTACACATTTTACATTCTTTTAAATATAATTTCTGGAGGAAAAAAACTGATTTTGCACAGCGTGTAGGGGGAAAAACATGTTTTTAAATGCGTTTGCTTAAAATTGCCACCAAAAAAGAGGATACAGGTTTGCATAAAAATTTAAGTGCTAAGGAAACTCTGTGGATGCACATGTAGAAAGAATGATTATAATTTGGAAAGAACAACTGCACTTTCTTCCATTATGTTGAAGATCGTGGCAGGATTTACATTGGAGCTCCTTTGTGTGTAAGGCATGGTGGTGACAATAGTTTTCTAAAATGCAGTCACTGCTGAGAAGATACACGACAAAGCGTGCAACGTAATATGTGCTCTATTTATAATGTGAGCATGAACAGGCATCTTATTTTTGTAAGAGTAGCAGAAGATGCTCCAAAGACATCTATGTTTTGGTGACCAGTAACGTTGCAGTTGTAGCTGCTATCATGTTTGAGTTTTTAGTTTAATTCCTGCTTGCAAACCTGCAGATTTGAACCATTCATTTCTTCATTCTTCTACATCTGATGTAGGCATTTCCCCCCTCTTCACCAGTCTGCTTGGAGAAACAGAGATCAGGAAGCTCTCCTTCCACCTGCCCTTTAGTGCTTTGTCTACTATCCGTCGTAATTCCTTGTAGTCAGTTTCATTATGCCAGGAGAAAATCCCCCAGCTTGATTTTCCCTCTTTATGTGTTATGTATACCATTCTCCTAGCATTGACCCACAAATAAAACTGGCACGATTGTAACTTTGAAAACATTGTACTCAGAAGCACATTGAAATTGTGATTGCCTGTTATAAAAGCAGTCAGGGAAAAAATACAAGATTTTTGATGGAAAACAAAGGCAGGGGGCCACTTTGAAGAATGCACAGAGTGTTTTTTGCAGTAATCAAGACATTAATGGGATATAAAACCTATGCAGATAGAACTGTTCCATGACCAGGTGATCTATGTGCCCCCTTTTCTTATAATTCTTTCTCTTTAAACGAGACATGAAGTACTGACTTTACAAAACTAGATTCCACAATCATTCAAACAGAGCGGGTTGTCATCTGACAGCTCTTTTGTCTATTGTAAATTTGGGAACATGGCCACTATGCTACTCTGGGGAGTCTGTGGGCCATCATATTTTCTCTAGTGTTTCTGTTTTGAGACCAGAAATAATTGTGTGGTACAGGAGGAACAGAAGATGGCACACACTCCTTTAAAAAGCTGCTGAAAATCCCTCATTCCTTTTATGGCCTGTGAATGAGGTGGTAGAAATGGGAAAGCATCTTCAATTTAGACCTAATTCTCACCCTCATGGATATTCCTTTTGGAACCTGAAGGAGAATTTGTATAACGATTCACCATGAACTAGAGTCTGCTTTAGTCATGATTAGGTCATGTACTATATTTATACTTATCACATCTCTGTCAAGTCTACCTCTTTCTCACCAGAATTAGGTCACAGGAAGAAGATGATGTAACCAAATTAACACACTTGAATGATCCAGTAACTGTTCTGAATCATATTCACTGAGAGAGCAAAAATAAGCAGGATTCAAGCTGGAGGCAAAAAATGGGAAAGTAACAGTAAGAAAGGTGGGAGTTTCTTTAAAAGGTGCTATTAAAAGCAGGGGTTTTCTAACTTTTTCAGACTGCGGAACCTGTTAGTTAAAAAAAATTCTCAGAACCCCTGATCAAGAGGCAAAGCTTTAGTGATAGAAAATTGGTTGTGTTTGAACCTTTTTTCCCCCAATGGTGATGAGCTTTTTTTTTTTTTTTGCCCGTAGTCTCTCACAGAACCCCACCAAATTCTCATGGACTTTATGTTTCAGCAGAACACAGTTATAAAAACCCTGATGTAAGGCACAATTCTTCTGAAAGACTGCAGAAACAGGTTTCAGAAAGAAGGGAGGGTTCCTGCAAAGGTGGATGGGAAGTCTTAAAATAGGTTAAAAGCACAACAAATAATCCTAATGAGGGAAAAAATGGGAAATATCTGAAGAAGGCAATGCAGTTGCCCATCCAAATTTAGTAAAGGCCTGAAAAGAAAAGGACACATAGGAGAAAGAAAGAAGGGCAAGTCAGCCATGATGAGTGCAGAGAAGTAGCTCTGAATTGTACAGATGATGCCAGAAAGCCAGAAAAGCTCAGAATGAGCTACAGCTGGCAAAGACTGCTAGGAGCAACAAAAGCGGCTTTTAAAGAGATATTCAGAGTAAAAAGAAAAGAATTGTTCTATGAAGATGGCAGAATTGGAACAGGTAACAAAAACAAAAACAAAGATGGAACTACTCAATTCTCATTTTGCCTTTTTTCTTAATTTAATTTAATTTATTTTTTATTTTTTAATAATTTTTAATTTAAATATTAAAATATCTTTTTTGAGATGAGAACATGCATTCAACTAGGCAATTCTGAAGAGCAGAATGAAGAACAGGTTTGGGACTGATAGAAACATGGCATTTATTCTGAATAAGTTTAAATCTCAGGGGCCAGAAGAATTGCAGCCTAGGATAGTGAAGGAATTTACTGATGGAGTTCAGCTGAACTGTTACATAATATTTTGAGAAATCTTGAAGAAAGGGTAAAGTGTCATACAACAGGAAAAGAGCAAATGACTCTATCTTCAGAAAGAGGGGAAAGGGGGATCTGGGAAGCTATAATTCAGTCAATTTAACACTGATATCTGAAAAGATTCTGGATCAGAACATAGAGTGATCTATAAGCAATGCAGAGGTAAGCATGGATCTGTCAAGAACATGTCTTGCCAAGGACTATTTAATTTTTTGGATACTGCATCTTTTTAGTAGATAATAGGAATGCTGTAGGGGCGTGGTGGCTCAGCGGGTAAGATGCCAGGCTTGTCGATCGGAAGATCGCAAGTTCGGAGGTTCGAATCCCTAGTCCCACGTGACGGAGTGAGCTCCCGCACTCGCCCCAGCTCTTGCCAACCTAGCAATCCGAAAGCATGCAAATGCAAGTAGATTAATAGGTACCACTTTGGTGGGTAGGTAACAGCATTCCGCGTGCATCATGCCGGCCACATGACCGCGGAAGTGTCTTCGGACAACGCTGGCTCTTCGGCTAACAAACGGAGATGAGCACCGGCCCCTAGAGTCGGACACGACTGCACAAATGTGCGGGGGGAACCTTTACCTTTTTTTTAAGGAATGCTGTAAACATAATATACCAGGATTTCAGCAAAGCATTAAAAAAAGTATTCCATGACATTGTAGTTAGCAAAGTAGTTAAATATGAATTGGATGGCATTACTGATAATACACCTGGAAGCGGCGGCGCGCGCGTGCACGGCGGCTGCCATGCGCGCGCGCCGCCGCCGTGCGCGTGTCGCCGCCGCCAGCGGCGGCGGGTGTGTCGCCAGCGGCGGCACTTTGGAAAGCCCTGCCATAGATAGATCGGAAGTTATCCAATTTCTATGTTTGTTTTCTCTTTCTTTCTTTTGCTTTACTACACTTTTCTTTTCCTATTTCTTTAATTTGTATTTCTATTTCTGTTTCATTTTCAACTTTTAACTTTGTATATTTAAAATCTTAATAAAATCTATATATATAAAAAAAGGAAAGCTCTGGCTTAGTGGGTAGGGAATGAAATAAAACAAATTAAGTTACATGAAGGTATATGCCAAATTAATGTTGGAAAAAATTGTAATAGTATATTTGATAGTGTAACTAATTACTCAAAAAGTGGAGGACCCCACCAGTGTTTAAACAGAAGCTAGACAGCCTTCTGTCAGGGACACTTTGAGTTCCTGCACTGAAATTTAAAAGGTCTCTTCTGACTCTATGGTTCTATTCCATAATATGGTACCAGTCTTGATTCCTCCTGGATACACCTTTTTACCTTCTATATGAACCCTGTGGACATAGGTTAAATTGACTTTTGCAACAAGTAGGTCACTGGAGGCATCATTCAGGATTTGATTTGTAAATCTTGATGCATTTGCAGTATGAATACTTCACAAAGAACGAGAAGCAACAGGAAATGACTGTATACATGCAACACATCTTTCTCCATGGGATTTATTTATTCATCTGGTGAAAGCTGTTTCAAACTCAGTGTTGTCATGTTTCATGTGAAAAGGCATATCAAATCTCAAAGGCATTACCGACTGGTTTGCAAATGAAATATGATATGATGTAGCACTTCTTTGAGAATGCTACATTTCAGAATTGTGGATATAAGACTGTCTATGAAGGTTCTCAGTCATCCAGGTGGAATTGTCTGTAGCTTGAATCATGTCAACTGGATTTCTATTTTTTCAGTGGAAACGTTTCGCTCCTTATCCAAAAGGGGCAGATTTGTTTATAATGTACTGAAATAATCTAAGCAACTAATGATCTTCAAGTCCCACATATTCATCAGTGAAAGGTTCCTAATTAATCATGTTTATATTGTTAATTAATTTTCATGTTTTTATAATTTCTGTAAGATGGGGTGGGTATCTATGACTCTCCAAATACTGCTGAACTATAACTCTAAGTGGCCTCAGCTAGTAAAATGTAGTCCAGCTACATCTGGCAGGGTTGCAGGTTTTCTCCTTTGCAGAAACTGATACTGCAACAAAAGGAATTTTTGACTATGTCTTATATAAACCAATGGTACAGATTTCTCATGACTAAAGACAGTATTACCAGATACTGTAATTATTTTGACTAGTGGCATCTAATCGAAACCAGATTTTGCTGGATAGTGCCCAAATAATATAAGTAAGCCTTAGTTATTTCCTGCAAATTAACTGAGATGCCCTATTTTTGCCACTGAAGAATATGGTGGCAATAATGGAGAAAGGACATTTTGGGAGGGCCCTGGATGTGAGGGATACAGCAAGGAAAAATTCTTTAGCTGATCATGTAGTACCCTACCAAATGCTTGTGCTACCCAAGTTCAAGTCTTATATTACTTAATCAGCACCTTGATTATGCACGTGAGATAAAATAGGGCTCCCATCTTCTAATGGTTGGACTGTGAAGCTTCAGTCTGTGGGTTTTGAGATGATTTCTGTCCCTGAAAATTAGAAAAAATCAACTCAATCCCCTTTTAAATTGAGATTTAAAAATAAATCAGCAGCATGTAAATTTGGATAGCTATACCATAGGTGTTTACACCTATCTTGTTTAATCCAGTTATTGATAGTATACTTTATGGGAAAATGAACTAGCTCAGGTGAGCACACGAGATCAGTTGGAATGATCATAGCAGCATAATTAAAAGCAAATGCCAAGGCAACTGAAATATTGGTAAAGGGGCCCTTCTAGACTATCTCCTCTAAACTGGAAAGAAAGTTTTAAGAGGCAAGAGATCATTTACATGGAATAACATACTGTTCTCCATCTGTGTCATGTACTACAAATAGAACAAAAGGATGAAATGACATAAGGAACCAAGAAGCTACAGTAATATCTAGTTGTTGTGCTTGCATAGATGCCTACACTTTCATTCTATACATCCCCGAGCACAAACAAAACTGATTTAGCCTAAAATATGCCAAATATTCTGCAATTGGTCCAAACTCACATCTATCTATCTAAATACTACTGAAACTCTGGTGTCTGTTTGATACTTGTAACCTTTAACTGGGCAAAATGGTGCGTTATAGGCCAACAATTTTTGAATCAAGATACCTCAAATGGGCTTATAGAATGCGTCCAAAATCCAGGACCAGTGACTCCCATGGAATAGAAATTTGCCAAATTTTATAAAACATTTTATGACATAAAAATTATAGAACATTTAATGACATAATACAAAATGTCATAAAAGATTTCCTGTGGTCACCTCCTGATGTTTGACTGTGCTATACAGTTCAACATGGGCTACTTTCAAGGCAGATACATCTCTGAATGTCTCCCTGAATTTTTAAGAACTTTTCCAGTACATTAGAAGCTCTGCCATTGTTGAAGGCACTGAGGAATCTTAGAGGGAAATATCTCTGAAACAATGACCCAATGGGTCATGCGTTGTCTAGTATGTAATAATTTTATCCATGGTGCATCCCACCATCTCCATCACGCACATGCCTTGTACAAGCAATTTTTGTGATTTTTCAATGAATTACGTTTAGTTCTAATGGTCCCTAGCTATGGAACATTTGTGAAATACTCTTAAAGGAGATATTTTAAGAGATGTGTGCCTGTCACTCTCTCAAGCAGCAGTCTTGTGTCTTAATGTCCCATAACTTCTTGTGGGCTAGAACAAAACCCTTGCTGAAATTATAAAATTGAGCTGCCCTAATTTTTATTAACAAAATATTCTGGAAATGCCTATTTTTTTCCTCCAGTTTTATATTTTTTCTTGCTATCTCATGCCACAATAATTTGAGGCAGGAGTGAAGAATTTGTTCTACCTGATATCCTTACCCTTTTAAAATCATGTATTTCCTAAGGCCTATAAGTCTTAACGGAATGGAGTGAGAGCTCCTCTTGGATGTCCGACTTACTGACATCACAATTGGTAGATCAAAAATAGTCTTCAAAGCAAAACAAACTAACCCAACCTAAACAAATTCATTATAGTTTAGAGCTATGCATGAACTAAGCTAGAATCTGGTAGTGAATCAACTTAAATGGTCATAGCTCAAGTATTGTGCCAAGAGTGAATTTAAGGAGGTTTTTTTCCCCCCTGTACTGAATTTTCAGCAGAATCAATTTCAGAGCTCATGCAAGTTACCTCTTCACATGTTAATCAATTATAAGGAATGAAAACATGACAAACAGCAGGGGTGTTACATGTAGCTTATGCCACATGTATTATCCATTAGGTACTAGCATAACCACATTATAAGGTAGGCTTATAAAACCACTAAGCTTAAGTTCAGCCCATGCTTGAGAGGCATCACTTATCCACCACTGAATCCTTGCAGTATAAGCAGACTGAAAAGAATATGAGCCTCTTGTGGCTTCCATGCATTTCTGCAGCTGAGAAAGCACTGTACCTAGGCAGCATTTCAAATTGCAATAGGTCTAGCTGCTAGAGAATAACATTTTCTCATCAACTAGCTATCTTGAGCTTTGAGTGCAAGGAAAATGTCATATTCTTGAAAGAGAAGCATTTCCTTGAATAAAGCTTTTCTGAGATTACAGACACACACACACACACACACACACACACACACACACAATGTAAACCGACTGCTTATCACCTAAACTTCCTCCACAAAACACATTTGATGAGTTAATACTAAACATTCACAGTTCCCTGGGAATAACCGTAAATGGAATGACAGGGCTGCTAGATTCAAGGTCCAAAGCTGTCAGAAAGCACTCGACAGCAGCTTCATTTTTGCCCTGAACATGAAGGACTTCTCCAAGGCTGTTCCAGGCTTTGTGGCTGGTACTCTGCACCTGGACTGCATCCTGCAGAACCTTCTGAGCCAAGTTTCTTCTCCCAAGCTTGTTGAGTACCAGTCCCTGCCAAGGAAAAGCAATCCAGCGTTAGCACACAATAAAACTTAATTGTTTGTTGACTAAAAACAGGAGAATAGGAAGATATCTGATACTGAGTCAGACCATTACTCCATATTGTCAAGGGCTCTCCAAGTTAGGGATATCAATCTAGGTTGCAAAAAACTTGACAACCACTAGATGGTAGTGAAGTGATATAAGAGACTACCATTCTTGCAGTTACCCAGAGTTTTGCAGGCTAGTTATGGTAGCTCTTTCCTGGATCTCACCCAGAATCTTCTTCAGACCTATTTGTTGATTCCAGGAACTAAACCTGGACACTATGAGGTGTACCACTGAACTATAGCCCTTGTTCTAAAAGACAGAGTCCAAGTATAATGACAAGATACTCAGAATGATTTCCTTAAACATAAGCAGTGTATTCATTAGCTTGTAACCTGATATTTTTAGCTTTGTTAGTGAACTCCAATTCCTCAAATCTTCATTCCACCTCTCCCTTGATACTTTTAAGAACCCTTGGGTCAGTGATGGAATGTCTAGAAAGACTGAAAAATTCTTCAGTAATTTCTCCATGTCCTTGTACTTGATATTGATTTGGGCCATAAGAACACAGATGGTGCATTGGACAAAAAGTGTCTTATAGGAACATCCCCCAAGCTTATGGAACATTCAAAGCGGTGAGAAGCATTGTTGTACTTTGAGACAGAGGTATATTTTAGCTCTAAAGATAAAATAGAACCAGTATTCCCCAAACCAGTATTTTTCAGATGCATTAAGACTGTACGTGCCAAGATCATTATCTTCCATAATGCATTATAACGAACATTCCCAGGATCTGTATCAGGAAACTGATGCCCAGACATGTGAAGGTTGACACACAGGACCACGGTCAGGTTTTCATTCAACATCTGAAAGGCCCCTTGAGGCTTTCTGAAAGATTGACAGAACAGTACCACAGGCCTCAAGTCTCTCTTAGGATGACCAAGAGAAAGACAACTTCTTTTTTGCTATCATTGTCTTCTTTATTTTTAATAAAAGAAAAGATGCTGAACCTTACAGAGCTTCCCCTTACTCAGGTCCGCCCATCAGATGTCTTGGACTACAACTGCTGTCAGCCCAGGAAAGGCAAGAGTAGTGATGGCCCTGCCCACCCACTGCCAAAGATACCAGGTGCTAATTCCAGCCCAGCTGCTGGGGGTTGGAACATTTGTTTATCAGGATGTTTAAAGTGACTGCATAATGCCCTTCACCCAATAGATTCTGAAGAGTAATAATGAACAACAATTTATTGCACTGTATTTATAAAGGAAAACAACATGCTTGACCACAGATTGTAGCATTAACAGTAAAATGAGGGACCAACTAAAAACCAGAGCAGAGTCAGGTCATTCTCAGGGTGCCTGGGAAAACAGAAATGGTTTAAAACTGGTAGTCAGTCTACCTCTTTAAGGAGAACATCCTATAATCCAGGCACTGTTCCCACCCACTCCCCAAACACCCTCTTCTTTTGTTCTTTTTGCTGCTGTTTTCCATATTTTACTTTTGTTAAGGAAAAATCAGGAAGAAGGGCTTCAATAGTAGAGTTCAAAACACGGACAGTCTGCGAGGCACATCTTTATGAATTTTGGTCCCAAGCCAGTCACATTCACTTGAAGTGGGAGTGGGCAAGGGGATGATCAATCCCACAGATCCAGCTGCTCTGAGATTTGGAAATGGGGTGGGAGAGTTGTGCCAGCTGCTGTACTATGGATGAGGAGTGAGGGAGCATTACATTGATACTTTCCTTCATCCCACCCATTGCTGCTTCAGGGAGAGGGGGTGACATGGGGAGGGGGCATTTATACAAACAAGCAACAACCTCAGATCTCTCTGGATTGGGTGAAGAATCGCAGCCTCAGGACAACTCTCCTCTCTAAAAGAGAGCTATGTATTTTTGACTCCAGAAAGCTAGTATGACATACAGCACTGAACACTCTGTTTCCCTGAAGAAACCTCCCCTTGAGAGCTGCGAAGCTCTGGCAGAATTTTATATCTCCCTACAGAGTCTGGCAAGTGGTAAACAATGCCTTCATGTTATTGCTGTGTATAGTCCAGCTGGGATCTGCCCACGATGCAGAATGGAAAGGGGGGGGGGAGAGGGAGAAGAGAGAGCAACAAGAATATTCATGTATCCTCCTGCAAAAGGCAATTTATATTTTTAGCTGAGCGCTCTCTCTCTCTCTTTAGTAGGTTTCCTAATAAAAGTTCAGTTTCTCAGTTTCCATAGAAACACTTCTTGTTAAGGTGCATGAATAATTTCATAAAATCAGCAGAGATTGAGGGAACATTAGAATTGTGTGTGTGTGTGTGTGTGTGTATGTGTGTCACAAATAATTTATGGCACCACCCTATTGTCATTTCAAGTGAAAGTAAAACTGCTATATCGCTTTGTTTTGGTAAATGAAGTATTTTCCTCAAATCAATGTAGAAATCAAAATCAGTTATGAGGCTTTTGAATATCCTGGGGCTTATCCTTCTTCCCACTCTCTTTCCTCTCCATCATATCTCAGGGTGGGAAAGAATTTCCAAGTGTTGGTAAAAGCATAAGAGGAGCCCTGCTTGGCGGATGAGACAAAAGGCCCATCTAGTTCAGCATTCTGATCTCAGAAACCAGCCATAAGAAAGACAAGCTTCCTTTTCCACTGCTGCCCACAAACAACTGGCATTCAGGGACATGTTGCCTCCAAACTTGAAGCCTCTATTCAATTATCATGAAAGACGCCATCCACTGTCTATTTCCCTTTAAAGCTCCCTAAACCAGCAGTGACCAGAAATGCCATAAATGAATTAGGTCTCTGCATGAAAAAATTATTTTTCATCTGGATAATGGTTGTAAACCGCCCAGAGTCTACCATGGTAGAGATGGGCGGGGATAAATCCAAATAAATAATAATAATAATAATAATAATAATAATAATGCTATTTTCTACCTGTTAGTCACGTGCAGGGGCTGGTTCTAGGCCTAGGCAACCTGGGCAGTAGCCTAGGGTGCCAAATTTTAAGGGGCACCAAAATTGAAAAGACTTCCAAAATACACAATATGAGTATAAAATCTGATAATCTTTCCTTGTTGCTTTAGAACTTTTATGCTTTTCGAAAACACAAGGTTGGTCGAGTGGTAGCGAACAGCCCACTAACCAGACATTGTAAGTCACAAAAAAGAAATTATTATGACAGCTATGGTCCTCAGGAAGCTGATAATATTACTGAAGCAAGACAAAGGTCTGATAGGAAGGTCCTGAGTGAGCGAGTTATGCGATTATAAGCTTATCAAAATTATACTTAGAAAAGTGGTAACAGCGCATTCTGTGTGCCAGCACGCCTGCTTGAGGGTTAAATATAATTTCGCAGAATTGTTGCCAAACGAAAACAGTGGGTGCTGATGTAATTAAAATTACTGTGATTCACAGTAAATAGGGTGAAAATGTCCAAGAAAAGAAAACAAAATTGTCCAGGGCTGAAAATCTTAAGTGTAAAGCTCAAAAACTCAAAGAAAAAAAAAGAAACGAGACGGTGCCTTTTTGAAATCCCTAACAAAATCAGAAGGTGAGCCTGTCACGGGTTCTTTTTATTTATTTATTTTTATTTATAGTGATATTTATACCCCGCCTATCCCCTCCCTAATGGAGGACTCTAGGCGGCTTACATTCATATATATACAATTCAAATTATACAATTCACCAAATTCAATTCACCGCACGTGAAGGAAGGGGGGTGAGGGAACCGACTCTACTAGGCTCCGGACTACAATTCCCAGGATGCTGACGTCCTGTAGCTGTCACATCCGGGTCCGTCGTCACCACTGCCATTCGATCTTCCTCCGATCCTCTCCTTCGGTGGAGCCGACTTCCCGACAGGACGCCAGCAAGTTAGCCCACTTAAGGTGGTACCCATTTTATCTACTTGCTAAGCTTTCGAACTGCTGGGTTGACAGGAGCTAGGACTTAGCAACGAGAGCTCACCTCGCTCGCGGGGTTCGAACTGCCGAACTTCTGATCAGCAGCCTACAGCTCAGCTGTTTAACCTGCTGAGCCATCCGCGTCCCTTTGGGTCCCTTTTGTACCCAAGCTTGTTTATTCAGACTCAAACAAAGGTCCCCCAATAAAGCACTGCACACACAAAAAATTTAGATCTCCCCTTATATGTTTTGGGGGTATTTTTTTTACTTGAAACAACTATTTACAGAATAAAAGTGTTTTCTGTGTGAGTAACTATGATCCTAGCTTCTAACTATCTAACCTACATTCCTAATAGACCTATACTGTGTAACTATTTCTATCCTTATCCTTATCTAATACATGCATGCAACTCACTATGCTTATATTACTATTACTACTATAAACTACTGCTGCTGCTACTATATCTAGTACACAGAGCTCCTTTAAGAGGGCAGCTTTACACACTTGCCCCTCTCCAGACGTTTGCTGGAAGACTTTTCTTCTGCTTGTCTTTTCCTCCAGACTTTCCAAGTCTCTGTGGGAAAGAAACGCCTTTTTGCTGTCTTTGGTTGCTTTATTTCTCCGTTCTGGCTGCCAACTGCAAAATCCAAACATACACCAGCTCTCCACCTTATCCTGCTCTCTCTCTCCTCCTCCTCCCCCAGCTCTTCCAAATGACACCTTTTATCTGCCACACCGCCCGTTCTAACCCCGATAGAAGGTTTCAAGTAGAGGGGAGGAAGGCAATCACAGGTGCCTGTAATGTTCCTTACAGCTTGTTCTTTCACAGAGCCAAAGGATAGGGGGCACCAGAAGGTGACTGTGCCAAGGGCGCCCAAATGTCTAGAGCCAGCCCTGGTCACATGGAGCTCAATGGCTGTCCTGGCAACAAGTTGCCACAGATGACCCCAAATTCGGTATTGTCTACTTTTCAGTGATATACAAATGGCCACTCTAGTTTTAACTAAATGCAGACTCAAAGGCTTCAGCATCAGAAAAGTTTCCTCCTGATTTTGTTTGATCTAATCAAATGCTCCGGAAAACTCAGACTTACACATTAATTTGCAATCTATTTTCCTGCACACCTTATTGAGCAACTATTCTACTGAATGGTACAATAGATCTACATCCTAACAAACGCCGGATGCTTTTACTTTGTTCCTCTCTGAAAATGATAATTTGCACTACTTTGATAATATTTATCGATCCTTATTTAATTGAGCATTTCTATTTCAAAGGCATGGTAAGATACCAAAACCGAATACAGCATTTAAAACCAAAGAGCCTCGAAATAACTAAATAAATCAGTATTAACTGCATGGCAACCAATGGAAATAAAAAGCCAACAAAGCAGCATGAGGGAATGTCATCCACATACAGAGAGCTTTCTGAAACAGCTTTCTGTTGCTTGGGGAGAGCCAGCAGTGGAATGACTTTATCTAAGGAAAGTTTTAGACCTTTGGCACCACTGACACGAAAAGGCTCAATTTATCTATCCTCCCACTGTTCCTCAAACAGTAATTAATGCAGAATCTTCGAGGAAGATCTTTTAAAATAAGAATTAATCCTGAATATTATATCTGAGAGGCTATTTGAACCTTCCTGAGAACAGACCTTCAGGAGTGAAATATGAAATGACATCCTGTACAGATGAATATAATTATATTAGTCTTTTATATTTTAAAATGTATGCAACATTACATCTGAGAACACTTTCCAAGCACCTGCTCTAGTTACCTTGGGAAAAATGAAACATTATCTTTATCAAAGGTGGTTGGGGAATTTCTATATGATGTTATATTGGTGGGGACCTTGGACTACAGAGAGGATGGCATAATAAGAAATTAAATGCCATGGGGAAAAAATTATACAAGGTTTGAATGAAAAGTAAACCTCCACATCCCTAATATTAATTTAAAGAGGGATGTTTTAATAAATGAAATATGAAAATAATCCCTGAAAGGAGCTCTTTCCTTATCTGTATTTACTTCTCCACCTAATAACCACCATTTCCTACACACTTTTACCAATGATGGACAAGCTTCTTAAAGCTTTCATGAAAGAACTCCAAACTTTGTCTCTTCAACCAGGTCCGTTCCACATCTTCACTGAGTCAAACAGATGCCCATGAAGTTATTTCTTCAATTTTGGGAAAAGGTGAAAGTCACATGGCACCAAGTTTGGACTGTTTGATGCATGGGGAAAGATGGTGAGATCCAACTCCATGATTGCCTCTGGTGGCTTGTGAGGTATAATAGCTTGTGGCAATTTTTCGTTCTTGTGCTTCTGAACTCTGGTTAATCATTGTTTCAAAGTTTTGAATGCTGCATTGTAATGCTCTGATTTCATAGTGGAGCCAGGTTCAAGGAAATCCATGTAAATAACACCATCTGCATCCCCCAAAATTGTAACCATGACTTTTCCTGCTGAAGCCTGGGTTTAGAATTTTTTTTACTCCACAGGTAAAGCTTTGCTCAGCTGTCACAGTGGTGTGAAAAAAATCCTCAGCTTCATTCTCATAGTATGACTATTGTTGGAAAATTTCAACTCTTGAAGCTTCCATCTCTGCTGTCAGCATGTGAGGAACCCGTCTTGCACAAACCTTCCAATATTGAAGAACATCAACAATGTGACCTGCATGTTCCCGTGTATCAGGGAGATGACTGGCGGAGAAGGAGGGGGCTCCCTCCAGGGGGAGAAACACATGCGTAGTACTGAATCACTTTGCTTTCCTCCCAAGAGGCTAAAGAAGGCCCCACCCTGATTTCTTGGACCCTTTCTCTGAGCATTACCAGTTCATTTTAGTTTAGCTGGATTCTGTCTAGTAGAGTAGGACAATAAAACATTAGAGCTTCAACTACAAGTCTCAGCGTGTTTTCCTTCACTCGAAGTCAGGACACCGTGAAACTCCAAGCTTGACAGCAATGTCTCTTTGAGGGACCTGATGATTGTCCTTAATGAGTTCAACTATCTTTCTTATGTGAAACTTGTCAGTTGCTGTCACAGATAGGCCACTCTTCGATTGATAGGCCACTTTCTTCTTGATCATACCAGTCAGCTCTTCCTGGTTCACCATCTTTACATTGTTTGGCCCAGCAACACATAGTATTCACATCAACACCTTCATGCACCATAAAAAACATGCATTCACCATCATCAGCATAAAAATATCCATTCAACTGTAATTTCAATTCCAGGGACTGCTTCAGTCAAAAATTCAATCACAGAACATTGCTTAAAGGGCACTGATGAGTATTCATAGCAGGCTTCCATTGCATGGACAATAGCAACACAACTTTTTCTCACAGTAGCTTCCCACCAAAAGAAGTAAAAGGAGAAAAGCTAAAGAACACATCAGACCTTCTATCATGTCAGTACTGCCAACTGTTGGCAAATTATAACATTAGAGGCATTACTTTTCATTCAGCCCTCATATTACGTGCCATAAATGCCATGTGGCCCTACAAATGAAAGAGACACTGATGACCATCTCTTTAAATTGTGAGGGGTATTATAATCCACTGATTTTCCTATCACTATCAGCTCTAATTCTGGAAAGCCTTTGGGCATGATCCTTTCTGCAAGCCCTCCCCCCGCCCATAAGAGGTCCATATCAAACTTGCTACTGCTTTCATTGCCTTCTTATGAACTAAATCATATGGCTACCAAGAGACGGCAAGAACAACACAGGCTACTGCTCCTTTTCTTTGTCCTCATTCTCTTCATTTTCTCAGAGGGGTCAGAGTAATGGCAACAGAGGCTTACGGGGTGTGGCAATAGCTATCGAATCTGGCTCTTGGGGCATCTCCCTGTTGACTCTTAACACTGGTCCAGGTTCTTAGATGTAGGGTACATGTGTGAATGCGGATTGCTTACAATATTTCTCCAAGACTTGGAGAGATCCATCTCCCTCATTACACCTGTTAATTATACTCTTGTCCCCTAAAGACAGAGCAGAGAGACTCTCCAGTAGAAACATTTACATTTTATCTTTTCTTGGGAAAGCTGTGGTAGAGTATCAGAAGATCTGAAGGTTGATCAGAAAAATGTAAAAGAAGCAAGAGAAAAGAAGGAAGTTAAACGTTTTACTAACAGATTTATTTTCCCTTTGCAATCCTACCTTCTCGGATACAATTTCCTAGACACAGGGAGACCCAGATTTTTCCTAGGACCTATTCTGAAAATCTAAGAAAGCTTTCTACCTATAGCAGAAAAGCTATGGATGAAAACCTTACATTCCTCCTGTCTTTCACCAAGTTAACAGACTGGCTGTTAGCGTCTTTCACCTTAAATATGATCAAACATTTGCTGGTATAAAAGGCAGGCCCTTAGACATCCTTTCAAAAACTGGGAGGTCCTGATGTCTTTGTGGGGAGCCTCAGATAAACTCAAGGGTAGAAACCCAGGGCAAGTCAAGAAGGGGTAACAGAGAGAAATAAATTGGATGTGTTTTCTTTCTTCCATTCTTTCTGCCCTGCTAAATTTCCTCAAAGCATAACAGCAGGCTGCCTGCATGGAACACTTTGCAGGCGGTACTGCTTTCACTAAGACCTAAATGGAAATGAAAAAGCAAGCAACAGATGCTTTGTCCCAGCATTTAAAATAGACCAGGCGCAGGGCTCTGCTTGATTTTCTCCCAGGTCAAGGCTGCAGCTCCAGCGGACACTATTTGCAACAGCAGAGCATGATACCATAGATCATCCACATTAAAGACTGTAACAAAAGACCCAAATAACTGTCTCCCCTGCAGATCACATTCTACAAGCTACATTTTTTTCGAAAGCATGGATAAGCTGCACTCATTCAGTTTGGCCAGCAGGGTCCCACAAGATGCCTTAGTTTAGGGAAGTAAATTTGCCCCAAGAGGGCTGGCTGGTAGGCAAACCATGTAATATATACAGTATGCACAGGATAAACGTATGTTTGCTGCATCTCCTTTGCCATTTATGTCTGCTTTCTGCATCACTGTTATATTTTGGGTGTGGAAATATGGGCTTACTGATCCTGCATGGTGGAAATGGGGAAACTCCAGACTAGCAGTGGAGCAGGTACCCTGCAGACAGAAAGTCTCCAGCCAAGACCCAAAGAAGCACCATCAAGAAAGGCAGGCTCACCGAGTAAGATGAACCAATGCCCCAATTCAGTCTAAGTACTTTGGGATCCTTTCCCCTCTTTTTATAGTGCTCCTTCTTCCACAATTTAATTTTGCATGTATTTTTGTTTATACAGAAAATTAATTCAACTATTAATTAGATTTACATCCTAATTCTCTGCTAAAAATAATATTCAGGGAGATTATAATAATAAAATAAGATAAAAATATAATCAGAACTTAAAAACACACCAACTAAATATACAACTGAAATAAACTACATAAGAAATAAACTACACATATCAGTTTTATCTACTTCAGCTCTCAAGCCAGTGTTAAAACCTAAAGTCTTTCTGGATAAAAACGTTTTTGCCTGCCAATGGAAAAATAACAGAGAAGGAGAATGCACACAAGGGAGTTCCCAAACCAGGGAGCAACCAGCACAAAGGTTTTTGCTTGCATTCCCATCAGATGCACCTCTGATGGTAGCCAAACTGGGAGAAGATTCTTTCCTGAAAATGGTTAAGTCTTGGTTAGGCTCATATGAAATAGGTGGTATTTCAAAAAACCTGGTCCCAAACTATACAGCGGTTTAAAGGTCATAATGAATGTGTCAGAGTGCGTGGGTGGAGCGGCCTGATCCGTCTTCCTAGACACCAGTGATCCACGTACTGTGCAGTAAATAGACACTCAAACAGAGATTATATAAAATATCCTATTTACTTTATATACATACGTATTACAGATCACTTCCACACGGGTAACAAATGATACAGCGATGAAGTTACAGCAAACGAGAAGAAACGAGAAGAAGGAATACCAGGATTCTTCTGCTTATATATACAAACTGACCAATCACACTATAGGTCACTCTCATTATCTACCACACCCAACTAAACTATCAGCACCTGTAGTATGAGTCACATACTGCCACATCATCCCTACAACAATGGCTGCTAATTGGGTGACTTGCAGAATAATTCCCCTCTCACCTAGATATCAAGCCTCTGCAGTATAATTTATCTAACTGTAAATTCCTGGGTATATACAAACCCCAACAGAATGCTATGAATTGGGCTTAGAAACTGACATATATGTTGTGTATGTAGAGCGTCTGTTTATGATTGAAGCAGCATACAAGCTCAATAGATAAATAACATGCTTCCTGTAACTAATCCCAGCCAATTGTTGACAGCCTTCTGGATCAGTTCAATTTTCTGAAAATTCTTCAGAAGCAACCCCATCCATTGCATGTTAGAGCAGGGCACAGAGGGTATAACCAAGGCGTTGTTCAACAAGGCCACCAGATCAGACATACTTAGGAATCAGTGTAACGGGGCACACTAGTATTAACTGTGCAAATACAGCACGCTCCTGATTATTTATTTATTTTATTTATGAGATTTGTCATCGCCCATCTCCTCCCACCGGAGGGACTCGGGGCGGTTTACAACAGCATAATCAATAAAACAATAAATTACAATATATAAATTACAATATATAAAATACAATTAAAGCTAAAAATAAATATAAATAAAAATAAAAAATGAAATCCAATGGCTGATGATCTCAGTCCTTGTATGCAATGAGCACTCTAGGGCACTAGCCATCCCCAAACATGCCTACTCCTCTCCTCGCCCCAAGCCAGGTGGCAGAGCCAGGTCTTCAAATTCCTCCAGAAGGCCAGGAGCGATTGGGCTAACCTCATCTCTGGGGGTAGGATGTTCCAGAGGGCGGGAGCTCCTGCAGAGAAGGCCCGCTTCCTGGACCCCGCCAACCAAAGTTCTCTTACTGACGGGGTCCGCAACATGCCCTCTCTGCAGGATCGGGTGGGATGGGTTGATGTAACGGGGAAGAGGCGGTCCCTCAGGTAGCCTGGTCCCATGCCATGTAGGGCTTTAAAGGTGATAACCAACACCTTGAATTGGACCTGGAAGCAAACTGGCATCCAATGCAGCTCGTGTAATAAAGGTGTTATATGTGCCCTTCTGGGGACACCAAAGATGGCCCGTGCGGCTGCATTCTGGACCAGCTGTAGCTTCCGGATACTCTTCAGGGGCAGCCCCATGTAGAGTGCATTGCAATAGTCTATATGGGAGATAACAAGGGCATGAGTGACCGTTTGCTTAAGCCAAGAACCTGAGTCTTCAGGAGGAGGTAACTTTAATCAACTGGTGATCCAAGGCGCTGAAATCTTTCTCACCCAACCCTGCACAAACCAGTAACTGTTCTGTGAGTAGCCAGTCATGAGGCAGGAGCAAATAGGCCTGTTGTCACTAACTGGGCTGGCATGGGCATAGTAGAGCGTATTGAGCTAGAAACTGCTTGTTACAGGATTCTTTCTCTTTAGTTTTTAAAACACGTTATGGAAGGGGACAGCTGGTTGCGCATGTGCATAGTAACTGATGCTTATTTTATTATATATTCTTTAAAATACTTTTTTTCTGCAACAAAATAGTTTTTATTCTATTGGTACTTTCTATTCAGTCATTCCATCATACACATGTTGCATAAACCTGTTCTTTATAAAATTCAAGAATGAATGGCTTCAAACTTTGCAGTAATCTGCTCTCTCTCTCTCTCTCTCTCTCTCTCCCTCTCCCCAATCCTTTTCCTTTAAGGTCTCTTTCTTGAAATAAAATAAATAAACAAAAACCAAATTACTTTGGCTAGTGAATGATTAAAAAAAATATCATTGGTGAAAGCAAAACAGAGAAACACAACCTGGGACTCATGGTGTGGTAGCCATAAGTTAGATGTATGCAAAAGGACCTCTGAACGTACTCTTCTGGCCTTAGCAAGTGTATCAGACGTGGTGCAATCTCAAAAGAGAGATCAGAATGGCCTTTTTCAAGCCTGGACCATTTCTGTACACTTGTTACAGGCCATTTTGAGGTCCAAAATACTGTACTGTTCTGACATCAGAAGTTAACATTCCAGGATTGGAAGGTTTCAGCCTTGAACACTTTGGACAACTCTTAATGTCTATCCAGATACATCTAAGGAGCAGGGCTTTGAATTGTTGCAGAAAAAGCAAACCGGATTATAGGCTAGCATGTTAGAAGCTACAAGCACAGATAAATGCTACATTTTGGCTCCCTATTTATTTATTTATTTATTTATTTATTTATTTATTTATTTATTTATTTATTGAATTTCTATGACCGCCCATCTCCCCCTCAAGGAGGGACTCTGGGCGGTTCACAGCCACAATAACATAATTAAAATACAATAAAAACACAATAAAATATAAATACAATAAATATAAATTAAAACCAAGTGGCAGGTGGTTCGTACAGTGACGCTGAACATATTTAAAATATTTGGGGCGGCTCTAAGAAATCAGCCACCCCCAAGCTTGACCACTTTCCCTCTTGCCCCAGGCGAGATCACAGAGCCAAGTTTTTAATTTTTTTCTGAAGTCCAGGAGTGAAGGGGCCTGTCTTATCTCTGGGGGAAGGATGTTCCATAGGGCAGGTGCCGCTGCAGAGAAGGCTCGCCTCCGAGACCCCGCTAGATGGAACTCTTTCATAGACGGGGTCCGCAGCATGCCCTCTCTGCAAGATCGGGTAGGACGGGACGATGTAATGGGGATGAGGCGGTCCCTCAGGCTTTAAAGGTAATGACCAACACCTTGAATTGGACCCAGAAGCAAACTGGCACCCAATGCAGCTCACGGAGCAGAGGTGTTATATGTGTCGATCTTGGTGCACTTAAAACTGCCCACGCGGCCGCATACATGTATTTGTATCCATATGAATGGTGCAGATCATTTCAACCAATCTGTGTAATGTATGAGAAAAATGCATGAGATTGGTCCTAGACAGAAAACCTTAGAAAAGTAATAAAGCATATACTTTGCAAGAAGATCTCATGTTTAACTTCTGGCATCTCCAATGGAAAAGATCAAGTAGCAAAGGTGTCTGCCTGTGAACCTGGAGAGTTACCACTGATTAGAGAAGACCAAGGTGATATTACTTTTTTGTGCTGGGGATATATTTGGAATTTTGAAAATATGTGGTTGTTCTACAAAATGAGATGTGGCCAATTACCAAAGACCGATTTAACAGAAAATGGTACTGCCTCCTGATGGTCAGTGTAACTTAAAAACACCAGAAGAACTAGTTCTCCAGAATATTCCCTATCCTTTGTGGGGCCTAAAGGCATAGGATGCTGGAGCCAGTTACTTTGATTTCCAGCGTGCCAGCTTTTTTATCATCACCATCACCACCATACAAAGGTATACAAAAGTTGGGATAAACTGGAGGGAGACTTGTGGTCACCACACTGCTTACCTCTGCAGCACATAATACTAGGGTGGTATACAGCAGTTTCTCTCTCTCTCTCTCTCTCTCTCTCTCTCTCTCTCTCTCTCTCTCTCTCTCTCTCACACACACACACACACACACACACACACACACACACACCAGCTCATAGCCTCATAGCTTTACACTGCTCAGAAGTGCCTGCTACATTAGTGAAGTTGCACACGAGGGCACGAAGGTCCAGATTTTGTTGTTGTTCATGATGTCACCTGGGTAAAGTAAGGCTATCCACATAAGGTGGAGGAACTTATTTTTCTTGCAGTTTTCTGGTCTTGGTAATCTTATTTCTTTCATATATTATTAATGACAACTGCCAAATAATTTACAGTCAGACAGATCCTTAGCACTGACTTTTTTTTGCTGTAGCTAGTATTAGAAAATGCAGGAAGATTAAGCAAGAATGTATCAGCCTCCAGGCCTATTTCTCCAAAGTCTGGGAGCAGTTTGTTATCTTTCTTTAACCTGAAATGTTTCATAAATCATAACCTTTTATGAATCAAGAGATATTACTGAATTATAAATGGCTTCACTGTATTTTCTATTACACAGTTAAAAGAAAAAGAATGAGAGTGGGGGAAATATAATCTCAGAACTAAGACAGAGAATTTAAATTTTCTTATAAATATTACAGATACCTTGTTTGGGTGAATACCCAGCAGCCTACAGCATATTGATGTTAGAGAGCTGCACCATAAATTTATTTATCTATTTACAGGAGAGTATAAAGTTATGCATTTCGCCCTGTCTTATATGTGATTTCCTGAACATATTTTTATGGTTTACAACAAGGAATCATGACAGTGCCTGAGTCCAGTTATCTATAAAAGTACAAATGATTAATGTCATAGCACATATATATTCATCACTCCAAGACTGCAATATCAAGCAGAGATCTGGATCAGTGACCATCACTGGCCAAATACCATCGTTGACCAAATAACAGCACTGATCAAATGTCACACACAGAACTATAATTTGCAGCATCTCAGTCACTGTATAGTAAAATAGAGCTATATCCTCAATTGTCATTTGTTGTGTGTAGAAAATTAAGAGTTGTTCAAATATTGAACAAGGCATGTATAATAATATATACATAGAGCTCTGGGTATACCTAAAATGAACACATTATGTTTTAGAGGCAGAGGTTACTATAATTCAGTTAAACATTCATGGAATATGTGATTGTTTTATGTAAATAGCATTAATGTCTTAACATAATGGAACAGTTTTATCCAATAATCTTGGCATAATACAAGATGTACAAAATATGGGGCTGTAGTTTCAGAAGGCGAGCAGTTCAGTTAAGGGCAGGCAATTTAAGGCCATCTACAGATTAAAGCAATTTGCCTTAATTCCAGGACAGAATATTTATTCATTTAGCTTAGTACTCACTATGCTAAACAGTGGTCGTTCTACAATCCCAGAAACATTTCCCACCCTCCACCTCCCCATCCCATCACGTTATTTGATTCTTCTACCTGGAGTTTCAAAAACTGAATCTGAGAGATCTGTCTGCAAAGACTATGCTCTACCATTCAGCTATAGTCATTCTTTAGATGTCTAAAAGAACAGCCCTTTTTACCATCTACATCAGTGTTTTTCAAACTAGGCAACTTTAAGATTTGTGGACTTCAACTCCCAGAATTCCCCAGCCAGCACGCAGACAATAAACATTGAGGCCCCGATAAAACTCACTTTCGTCCACCAGACACCCCATGCTATCTCCATCAACATCTTGGCCCCAGTGCCTGTTTTATTTTATTTTATTAGATGCATATCCTATATTTCATTTGGGAGCTCAAGGTGGCATACATAGTGCTTCCTTCATAAGAACATACTGTAAGTAGTGCCCTGCTGGATAGGACCACTGGCCCATCTAGTCCAGCAGTCTGTTCTCACAGTGGCCAACCAACTGCATGAAGAAGCCCACTAGTCTCCCAGCAGATGGCCTTCAGAGGCAGTCACACTACCTTCATGTTTAATAGCCATTAATCCCCATGACGTCCATGAATTGCTCCAACCCTTTTTTGAAGCCAGCCCAGCTGGTAACCAGCAACACATCTCATGGTAGCAGATTCCAAAGTTTAATTACGCATTGTTTAACTAAATGTCTGGTTTCCCCGCAACAATCTTGCAAGATAGGATAGACTAAGATAGGAGGGACTGGCCAAAATACTAAGCGAGCTTCCAAGACTGAAGATGGATTTGAACCTGGGTCTCCCCACTGCTGTTCAACCCTTTAAGCACTATACACACAGGCTTTCGGATGACTTTGTACAAACACTCCCCCTTCCCCCGTTTCCCTGGGGAAAGTTTACAAAAACAAACACTGTGTACCTGCAATCAAAAGTGGTACACTCCAAGAAAAGCCTTTCCAGTCACTTCTGCTGAATATTAAAATTGGCCCTATAATTATCACAGTGTGTGAATGTACAATGCAATAGCTGTACACAGGTCCTTTACCTAGAGTATAATGTCTTTATCCCTGAAGTGGCATCTGAGAAAAAGCTGCTTCTGGCACAGATTTTAAACAAAATCTGTTAAAATAATGTTGTGTCAACATTGGAACTTTTTTTTTACTTCATACATCCAAAAAGTGCACTTCGAATGCAGCAGGCAAATGATCTAAGAGTCCTGGAGAAGGACGAGGTCTTCCCTTTCCTTGACCTACTTCATTCCTTCACATTTGGATGGCATTCAAAATCTGTTTGAAAGATTGTGGTTTCTCAAGGAGTTTTTAATATTTATATAAATGCTATTTTGGGAAATTAGAAACAGAAACATTCTTGGAATTCTGATTCAGGCCTTTGCAATTTAACGAAGCAGAAACACTGCAGCTCAACTGCCATATAGGATGCCAAACACTTGCATAGGAACCATGCATACATTTACATCCTGAGTTGCAGTTATTGGCTAGGCTGCTATGGCTTATTTAGTTTATTCTATCCTAGCACCTCTCCCCTTTCCCCACTTCTTCTGTATCCCATCTGGAATTCTGCCCCTAATTTGCAGTCAGGAAATGGGGTGAATAACAGCCTTGGGAAAACAAATATATAGGAGAAACTCTATATACTTCCTCTCCTACTACATGAAAGAACTTCCTCTGGGTTACAGCTGTATGGCAAAAAGCACCGGAGAAGGCAAAATATCTCAGTATTGAGAGTAATGCTGAAATTACCAAGATTGACACTGATGTTGATTATTCCTGATATATTGCCTTGCTAAGGGTTGGTAACTTATAGCTTGTGGTAAGGCTTCATATTGCCTCTTGCCTCTACACAGTAAATATGGAAAAGCTACAATTAATTCAGTGGTGAATGGCAATTACAGGAATCCTCCCTTCTAAAAGGAGTATTCCAGTTCACAATTCCAGTCAGCATTCCCCACCATGAAGAGCATCCTGTCCCATTCACATTTTCTTTTCCCCCTGACACCCCCAGTTATCGCACTCCTCACTAGGTTCATTAGTGGAAACACATATTTAAAAACATTTTTCTTATAATTAAGAAAACTTGGAGGTTATTCAAGGTGTTTCTAATTTTTTCTTTCTTAGTGGCCCCATTTATATACAATTTGATTTCCATTCTGCAGTTCAAAAGGAAGGAATAATAGAATAAAGCCACCTAAGTTTTCAAACTCTTCTAGTACCATATAGAAACTAGAATCTTGGATGACAATGGAGGGCATTTTCATAACTAAACTGCTTGGTATGTATTTGCATTTAATTCTGTCCATATATTGAAAACAAGGCAATCCCTTTAATGTCAATTAATCATCCAGTTGCTCTCAGTCCCAGAGGCATGTATAGTTTTTCCTACTATTTCAGAATTGTAAGATACATTTAGAT
This sequence comes from Charina bottae, assembly GCA_023362775.1. Taxonomy (NCBI): domain Eukaryota; kingdom Metazoa; phylum Chordata; class Lepidosauria; order Squamata; family Charinaidae; genus Charina; species Charina bottae. Next base: position 71,707,991 of record JALMGJ010000001.1, on the reverse strand, counting down.
GAACACAAAATGTTCATCCAATGGCAATATCATGTTGAGTGGTAAGTGTTATATTCTCCTGGATGGTGCATTTTCCTACTTCTGCTTCTCATTGACCATCTAGATCTTTTCCAGGATAGATTGTCCCCAACATGGCCTTCAGATCTCTCAACAGCACACTCATCATCACTGTAATCAAATTCATTCTTCCTGCCTGCTAGTCATCCTCTTTCTTTCTACATTTCCCAGCATTAAAGACTTCTCATGGCAGCTGAATCTTCAACATAAGGTGTCCAAAATACTGTATGATAGTTTCAGCCTGGTCATTTGTGCGAGTGAGAATTGTTTGTTTGTTTGATTGATTGATTGATTGTTCTGTGATCTATTTGTTTGTTTTCTTGGTATTCTTAAATGTTTTCTCCGATACCTGCTCCACATTAAGAGCTGCTACATCAGGAACCAGGAAATCCACAATATTTATTTGTTGCTTCCTCTGAATACTATCTACATATGCTCAAAGGAAATAAATAATGCTACTCATCTTTTACTGATCAGAAAGAAGAAAGCATACTGTATGGCCTCAAGGATTTGATAAAGGTCCTTAAGAAGTTGGATCTCAGCAGATGCCTGATGATACCTAACTTTAATTATGAGCATGACTTCAGGACATATATAAAGTGATCTTGTTGAATTTCTGCATTTATTGTAGTGTGTAGTTTCAGTAGTACAGAATGTTGTATAAAGTAGTTATCAAGAAACTATTACAATGGGGCCTCTGAATGAGCTTGATTTATTTAAAAATCACAGAAACATAATTACATACTGCTATTGAAGTGAATTTATTTACAATCGTTCACACAGATATAGGCAGCAACAGAGCTAGCAGTCTTTCAGATATCTTACTCTGTAGGTCAAGCAAAGAAAAAGTGGAAGCGCTCACAACCCTTTAGCATCAGAAAGAAGTATGTAAACAGAAAAAGAGCCAGTGGTGATGACCTAAGAAAGAAGTTGCTATTATCTTGAATTAATCAATACAGAAAACAGGACAGAGTCTTGGGCATGTTTTTGCTGAAATTATATATTTTAAAAGGTAACAAAAAGTGTGATCCTAGTTCAGATACTTTTGCTATGCCAATTATCTCCTTTTTACTTTCCTAGTTATAAATTCCATACTAGTTGGCATGATGCAATCAAACCACAGAAGAATGTCTAAGGTTATCACCCCATGACACAGTCTATTTAGCTGGCACTAGACAACCCACGACCCGTTGGGTCACCATTTCAGAAATATTTCCTTACATAAACCGAGAACCAGAACGACCACAGGCGGATTGCTATTGGTTTGGTTTGAAAATTAAAGAAGAAAACATCAGTTTATTAAAGAAGAAAGATGTGTAGCAAGAGAAATATAGATGCCTGTTGTTTAACAAAGGACGCTTTTGATGACAACATTTCTGGCTGATCTGCCATCCTCTAAGAATACTCTAATGTTTTCACTTCTTTTTCCCCAGTTTAAAGTGACATACAGCTGACGTGCTGGAATACCTTGGAAGGACTTCTTTGGCACCAAAGGATGTCATTTGGAAGACTTGTGTCCTCATTCTGTGGCTTTCGTTGTCATTCTGGAGACGTGCAGCCCTTTCATCCTCCATTTGTTCCTATCTTTTGCTATTTGTTCTTTGTGTCTGGTCCTGGAGATGTGCATTTCTCTGCTCCATTGTCTCTTCCTCTCTTCTCCTTCTGTGCCTCTTGTTGTCATTCTGGGGATGTGCATGCTTCTCCTCCTCTGTCTCTCCTTCTCTCATGTTATTTGTCCTTACTGTTTGATCCTGGAGTTGTGCAGCCCTGGCCTCATCCAATTCTTGTTCTCTCCTCCTCCTTGCTGCTTCCTGATAACGTTTGGTGTCATCAGTTGACTATGACATCCCCCCTCTCTTTCCACGCAGCATAATTAGGCTGATGATATTTTTTAAATTTTAATTTTAATTTAATTTAATTTAATTTAATTTAATTTTACCACAATGCTGTATGGTGCCGTCATCACCTCAGAAGAGTTCACACTTCCTGCTGGCTTACTTTGCCAAATTTTAATCCCTGAGGTATATGGTGCTGTCATCACCTCAGAAGAGTTCACACTTCCTGCTGGCTTCCCCATTGACTTGTGGGAAGCTGGCAAGGAGCATTGGAAATAACAATCACATGACTGCGGCTGACCGCGGTAGTGCAGTGAAGCTGTGGCACTGAAGTGGCCACAACTTTTCCAAATTTCAATCCCATGGGAGTAATGAGTCCTGGATTTTGGACAAATTCTTTAAGTTAGCCCATTTGAGGTACGTTGATTAAAAAATTGTTGCCCTATGATGCACCGTTTTGCCCAATTGAAGGTTACAAACAGACAAACAGGAGAGTTTTAGTAGTATATAGATTCCATAGGGAATGTGTTCACCTGGCCTCTATAGGAAGGCATAGGATTTAAATGTTTGGTCCTTGAATCATTAAATGGGACATAGCAGTTCTCATTTTTTCCCTCTCCCTCACTTTTTTCAAGTATTTTCCTGGGTAAGATAAAAGCAGTGGGGGGAGGCATGCCTTTGAATGTGCGAGTGAATGTGGAAGTGATTTATAATAATAGTAGTTTATAATATTATTATGTATGCATTCAAGGATAATAGACTATATTAAAGTAGGCACACACTGACAATCTGAAAAGCTGTTGGTGGTATGAGAAAGCTGGGCTGCTGAGTAAGTTAGACATAGCCCTAAATTGCTCTCTGGGTTCTGAGGATATTAAAGGATGACAGAGATACAAAGGAACTGCTTTATTATCTACTGTATCTTCCTCCTACCACACTTCATACAAATTATGATGTGTTACAGTTAATATTTTAATTCTATCTACATAATTTAATTTTGTAGACAGATGCAAACAGATGTATATATCTGTCTCTGGCAAAGGAAAGCATTTAAAGAACAATGAGGCTTATAGACGACACCATAAAAGAGGATTTTTTTGCATGCATGGATACCCCTGAAAATGCTTTAAGAGTTTTTTTTGCTCCTGCATGCATTCAGGGATAGTCAGTCACTGTGCCCGTTCTTGGGAGTAGTACAAGTTTTTGGAAACTCATTTGCAAAACGGCTGTGCTGTTGACCACAGCTTTCTATTATTATTTGCCACTCTGATGTTGCCTAGTTACTAGTTTTGTTATACCAACAGCCTACATCAGACTGCCCATCTCACAAAGCCATTGTATGGACCTCAGTGCGAGTAGGCAGTAAAACATACAGTATGGCCCACTCCAATTCCACCCCGCCCAAATCTGCATAGAAGGGCTTTTCTGCCATATTTACAGAGTCAGCATGCCAATATCTATGCAATTGATTTAGTCTAAGCAATAGATCCTCTAACTCAGAGCTTTTATATGGACATTTGTCCACAAGGTTTTAAACTGGGTTTCATGAATTTCTTCAAGAGGCCCTGGGAACTGTAGTCCTCTGAAATCATTATCATTATCATGATTATATTTTGATTATCAGATTTTTATCCTACCCCTCCCCCCTTCTCTCTCTCTATAGGTCAACTCAAGGCAGTGAATATGCCTAATACTCCTGCCTCCTATTTTCCCCACCACAACATCAATCCTGTGAAGTGGGTTGGACTGAGAGAGAGTGTAATGATAATTTTTTATGAAGAGATTCTGATTTGCTTCACAGTGCAACTTATCTGGCCTTTGGAGAGAATTTGTGACTTTTGCAGGCCTACAGCTTGCTAAACTGTAGGTTTGTACTGTGCTTTTCTTGGGACAACACTTTATTTGAAAAGATAAAATAAAAACTTCAAGAATCCACATGAAGAATGGACTCCATAGACTAAGTGGCATGATCAGCCCTACAGATTTCCAGAAGAAATTGTATTCAGTTTGGTACTAATTTCCTATCAAAAAAAGCTGTCAAAATTTCTCTATATGAAACCTTTCTCTCTCCCCCCCCCCCTCGGTTTGCATTTGATGATCCCCAGGGGGGACTGTAAACCTTTGCTATTTAATGAGGACTTTGATTAATTTATTTAGTTACTTTCACTACCACAGAGGCAGGGAACCTATAACACATGTGGTGCTGAGTGCTATATTGATCTATTCATCAGAACATCTCAATCAGTTTTGCAATTAATGGGAACAAGGCTGCAAGAACTTAATTTGACTGCTGAACATCTGCACAAGTGTGATGTTTGGCTGGACCCTGAGATATCACTGAGAAGGTTACACTTTCTGTTGACTGAAGAAATAAATACCGTGGCATAAATAAATAAATAAAATCGATAAGCTATTCATTCTTATGAAACAGTTTTCTAGTTCCTAGTCCTGCTGTGCTGGAGAACCACTGTGGTGCAACATAAAAATATGCTGAACTAAGACAACTCTCCATACAGATGTAGCCATGGCAGTTGAGGCTGAGGGGCAGAACAGTCTAACGTCTGTGAAAGGCAGAAGTTTAGGAAGGCTTACCTAGGATATAAGAAACTAAGAATTCAATAAACTGCATTTCAGCACAGAGTTCATTGACGGCGGCCTTCTGTATGACAAAATCAATCAATCAGTCAATCATATTTGTAGACTATACCAGTCAATCGATCCTCTAGGAAATGTACAACAATGGAAAGCAAGAAAATAATATAACTCTCCCTTACAAACCCCCCAGCAACAGCCAATAGTATAAATATACTATCATGGTTGCCCGCAATCCATCAAAATCAAGCCAAGGCATAATAAAAGATCTTAACAATCTTGCAAAATGCAAGGAGGAATGGGGCCAAATGTATCTCTGGGGGAAGTAAATTCTAGAGTATAGGGGGATGCAGTAACAAGCACTGCCATTGGGCCATACCCCATATCTGTCTCAAGGAGGGAAGGTTCTCTGCACGCTTTTTCTACATGTTCAGACCACGTTGATAGATCCACTTTAGCAAGGGGGATTTTGATGTATTGATGGACACATGAAGATACAGCTATGGAGTGTGGAAATAGACTTGAAGGCCAATTCCCAATGTCCCCAGTTAAAAAGACACAGGGCTGGAGAAACTGTTGCCCAGCTGCCAGGAGAAGAAAAGTTTCAGATTACATAACTGCATGTGGTAATGAAATATCACACCACTTTATTTCTCTTGGCTTTATTGTTCCACATTGGTATAACACTTACTGTATCTTCCATAAGGGTTAGCAGAGTCCAATATTAACTTACATAATCCTCATAAGAACCCCCTAGTTCCCTGTATTTCTAGCTAAATGGTAGCACTATTTGAATTAGTAGGGAGCAAAGATATTATGGCCATTATCTTTGCCTTTTTCCTAAGAAGTCTAAAAGGAAGATTATTCGGTTAAAATTGGGAAGGAGCTTATAGATTTCATTAGAAATCCCTCCTAATTTAAACATGAATGACTCAAAATTTTCCTCTTTAGGTCTTGGTGCAGATATGGGAGATACATATACCTCTGGAATAAGATAAGATGGCCTTGTAAACAAAATCACAAAAGTTATCAGCCTGCCTTTTTTCTGTATCAGCTCAAAGGGTTAGGACTGCCAGATCTGGACTGCAAAAGGCAGAACGAGGAGTGGATGGCACCAAAGAAGTACAGGTAGTCCTCGGTTAACTATGGTAATTGGGACCAGAATTTCCGTCACTAAGTGATGTGGTCATAAACCGCAACGTCATATGACTGCAGTCCCAGTTGCCATTGTTAACCAAATCCCACTGATGGTTAGGTGAGGACCCACCCCGATCCAAGCCAATTTCAGCTCGATCCCTCCCAGCCCCAAGCCGCGGTAAGGTCAGGGACTGCCTTCTCTGCCTCCTCTTGAACTCCCCCCACCCATCTTCCCCCTCCATCTCTGCCCTTTTGGCCGCCCTGCACAGCAGCACTCCTTGGTGGCGGCGCTGGTGGCGCTGGGGCTGAAATCGAGACCTCAGCCAGCCACCGCCACCCCTGGGCCTCGACTCCAACCCCAGTGCTGCTGGTGCCACCACCGCCGTCGAGGAGTGCTGCCTCGAGCCCTGCGCCACAGCCAGCCACCCCAGCGCCACAGTGGAAAGCCCCAGCTGCCACCCCCACCCTGCGCTCCGCAGGCCCTGCCACCCCCAGCTGACCTGCACGGTCTTCTTCCTCCTGCTGCTGCGGTGCACGGCTGAGACTGCTGAAGGCCACGGGCCTCTACTTCAGCCCCAGCACTGCCGCCACTGCCACTGAGGAGTGCCGCTGTGCAGGGCGGCCAAAAGGGCAGAGATTGGGGGGGGGGGGGAGATAGGCAGGCGGGGGGAGCTGTAGTGCCCCTGTGGTCGTAAGTGCGGGCAAGCTGCCAAGCACCTGAATTTTCATCACAAGGCTGCGGAGGCGCTGCAACGGTCATAACTTTGGGAAATGGGTATAAGTACCATTTGTTCAGCACTGCCGTAACTTTAAATAGTTGCTGAACAAAAGGTCGTTAACCAAAGACTACCTGCATAAAACCCTAGCTCTGATGCAATCTGGTGTCTATTCAGCTTATTGCATCCTAGGACTGGTACCCCCACTAGCTGAGTTTCTATGTTAGCAACCTCCTTCTCTGCAATTAACAAGGAAACGTAAGCTGTTAGCCTCTTAGAAAGCAATCTGATTCACAACCACTGCAACCATAGATGCCTTCTAGTGGTGTAGGCTGTCAAAGTAGGCATATCCAACATAGGCCAATAAGTACAATGATGGTAAGTGCCTCACAGGAATTGACTACTATGCCATATCCTTTTTGCGCTGAGTATGGTTTTGTAGCCCATAATTGCATTGGGCTGTTTTATATAGTGCACTGCATTTTAACTATGATTGCATTTTAATTATGGATATTATACTGGTCTTGTTCCCAAATGTTCTAAGGCTCCTTGAGTGTGCACAGAACAGGGAAATGAATACAATTTTCAAATGCAATAAATGAGATGAACAGAATGAATGAAATCAATGTGAATACAGGAAGCCACATTATACTGAGTCAGATCCTTCAGCCAGCTAGACTAGTACTGCTTGCTGGAAATGGCAAACAGTCTCTCAAGATTCCCATTTCCTCTATCAAGATCCTTTAATTTTAGAAGCTAGACTTGGAACTTCCTGCATACAAAACCTAATTCTCCCTTAAGCCTTAAACTCTCCCCTCAGACTGAGGGAGCGAGCGAGAGAACAAGAGCAATGATAAGAAAGCAAAGAGATTTTAAAATTTTAAATGCAGTTGCTTGGCTAGAATTTTTCACCTTGAAATTAGCTGTAATTCCTGTGCTGCTGTGGTGGCAGGCTAGTTCTGCTACACACCAATGTTGGTGACCCCTACTCATAAGATGGGTCACAGCTCTAAGGGACAAAGATACACTGGCCTGCATTTTAGTGACAGGGAACTTTGTGTCTTGCCATGTGCTGGGAGCATCTGTGGAAGCTGAGCCACGCACACATTTTTTCCCTCGGATATCCCATTTGCATGAATTTATGGATTAACTAATCCCAGATCTGTTGATGCTGCTTTCTGTCTTTATGCACAACCACTAGTTAGCCCAGAAAAACCAGCCAGCTTTTTTTAATTCAAGTGTCCAATCAATTCTCCAATAGGGATGGATGGATTAGTCAGTTTTCAGACTAGGAGAGTTTCACATTCTATTTTATCCCATATCAATTTATGAATTTCTTTTACAATCCCCTGCTGTGTAGAACTTTGCATGTTTAAGTATCTCTCACAAACAATGTATGACAAGAAAATACACATTTGTGTTCATATTTTATATTTTATCCTAAGACATTCATTTTTGTATGTATCTTTACTTAATGTACACTTTTTAAATATTGATTTTGGTGGCCTTTTTTGAAGCCGAATCCTGCACCGCTGTATTTTGAGAAATGCAAACACCAGTAAATAACTCCAATTCAGAAAGTACAGATGAGGTCAATTTGCTTAAAAATGGAGAGTGAACAAAATAACAAGATCGCTATTACCTTGAGAATAGACTCTGTTGCAGAAGATGAGGCTCTATAACTATTCACCACAGAACAGCAGCAGCTTTGGACTTCTGGGGAAGAAATGGCGAACTGAAGACAGACAACTGCGGTGGAATGAAGAGCTGGCAAGTGGACTGGCTCTTTGGGATTCCTCTCAAGACAAGGAGAGGACTTGGGATCTCCCACAAATGCTCCAGACAGTTGCACCTCACAAGGAGACCTCAAGACAGTGGTCTCTGGCAGGTTTAGAGCTCTGGGAGACGAGGAAACGCCATCTTGGCCCAAACTGTGGTTGGCACTTTTATGGACACAGGGTTCACGTACTTCCTTTTCTATTCACGTTTGGAATTTGCTTATTAACTGCTTTTCAGCTATTAGGAACCTTCAGAATGACAGGTTTTATAGCACTGGAAAAGTTTCCTTCAATCCTTAGTGAAAGAAGTTTTAAGTACAAATGTAAGGATTTTTTAAAAATTCTTTTTTTTTTGGAGTAAACAGCAAAAGGGTGATTAGAACGTTGATTTTGGAAAGTTACAAATGGACTAAGGGTCCAGATGGATTTGAAATAAGATTTTGAAATTAAGTATAAGAATCCTTCCTGTGGGAAAATGCTGTTGTTTTGAATTCTTAAAAAAAAAAGATAGGATGGGACTTTGAAGGTTGGACACTAGAGGGAACCAGAAGGAATTAAAGATTATAATTAAAGGAGAAGAACACTTACATTTGACCTATCAATACGGAATGGAGCAAAATACTTTAACATTGGATGTATTGAAGGATATTTGTGAACAATGGACCCAGAAGTTAATTTTAAGAATGTCTCCCATTATAGATAGACTGTCTTTAAAAGATGTTAAGGAGGAGGAACAAGATTTACTGGACAAGACTGAGTCTGATCCAAAAGTAGATTTAAAGATGACAGGCTACAAGAATGATATGGAATAAGATGCTACACTGGATATACAAATGAAACCGAAATTAAATTAATTAAAAGGAATATACAAATAACAAACCAAAAGAGTGACTTGGATAACTTTCCTATATTGGATTTACAAATGAGACTTGTAAAAGTTTTGAAGAATTTTGTGAGAAGGGACAAAGAAAAAATGAAAAGAAATCAAGTCCTAGGACATTATTTGAAGGGATTAAAGATCAAGATTGTTAAAAGTAAAAGGAAGGAATTTAAAGTTGGTTTATTTGATCAAGGTTAAAATAGATATGTTATTATCTCTGGTAACCCTTAATGGATTTTTGCTGATCAGGACTGAATGATAAGGTTTTAAGGATTTGCTTATAGATAAGAGATGACATATGGGAAGAAGAGATCATTTGCTGTATTTTAAGAGAAGATGATAAATTACTAAAATTGCTTATACTTGTTCTGATGAAGGGGGAAGTATTTCTTTATATATTTCTTTTCTCTTATTTTCTTTTCTTTACTATATTATTTTTTCTTTCTTTTCTATTTTTTATTTTCTGCACTTTCTATTTTTTCTTTTTATTATTTTCTTTTTCTTAGGTTTTCTTAGTTTTTATCTTTGTAATTGTAATGTTTAATAAAATTACTATTTAAAAAAAGAATAGCAGCAGCTTCATATTTATAGCTGAAGTGGACTTGGGTGGTAGGGAATTATTGGTTTGGATGGTTGTGGAACAAACATACTTCTTGGAAAATTATCTCAAGAAGCAGATACTGGATTTTCCAGCATGAGTTTGGGCCAGCAACAGAATATAGTTCATCTAATTCCATCCCACAAACCCCTTAGCAGCCAAAGTCCTCAGAATGAAATGCTTGCTTTTTTTTTTAAAGACAAAAGTAATGTATATGGTGCAATATTATAGCAATTTTGCTATCATATTTCAAGCATCTCATAAGGCTGGAAATTTTCTCCAATTTTCACATATTCCTTGGTTATTAAAAAGAGTGATGTTTTTCTGGACTTACCCTTTTCAGGCTATGTATATCATTGTATATTGTTTTTATTTTGTAAGCTTCCCAGAGTTATGATAGATTGGGATAGCCTATAAATTTCATAAATAAATAAAACTGAATGGCCATAAGGCTTTTTTGGTGGTGGAGTTTTGGTCGGTTTTTGAGGGGAATATTCACAAAAATTAAATAAAAACAAAATAAGTATTGAGTTTCAGCTCATTTTTAGTTTTCATTATCAGTCTTTTATCTGATCCAATTATTTCATTCTTGTAATTTGCTTCTATGGGTGAAGTCATATTTGGGCCTTCTTTTAACACCTAGGAGCATGGTGGCTCAGCGGTTAAGATGCCAGGCTTGTTGATCAGAAGATCGCAAATTCGGAGGTTTGAATCCCTAGCCCCATGTGACGGAGTGAGCTCCCGCACTAGCCCCAGCTCTTGCCAACCTAGCAATTCAAAAGCATGCAAATGCAAGTAGATGAACAGGTACCACTTTGGTGGGAAGGTAACAGCATTCCACACGCGTCATGTCGGCCACATGACCGCAGAAGCGTCTTCGGACAACACTGGCTCTTCGGCTAACGAACGGAGATGAGCACCGGCCCCTAGAGTCGGACACGACTGCACGAATGTGTGAGGGGAACCTTTACCTTTACTTTACTATACCTATAATAACTGTGTTTTGCCCTGCCAGAGAAATTTACACATTCAAATAGAAAGCTCTGTTCTGTCCTGTTTGATATTGACTGCCAATTTAAGTGCACTGCTGACAAGGATGAATGGCCTCTCTTGATTCCATTTTGTCACTTGTGTTGTGATTCACAAACAACTCCTATCCCAAATAATTAGCTGCACGTAACACTGTTTCACTCAAATGCTAGCCAAGAAAATGAGCTAATGTTTTATATTTAAGACTCAAATGTCGGTCAGAATGTAAGCCAAGAAATCACTTGGAAAAATATGATTCACATCAAACTGAATTCTCAATTAATATTATGTTGAAAATTGCCTGCATATTTGGCTAATTAGTTTATAGTTTAAACAATGAGGAAAGGTTATGATTATGAACACTCTGACAATGTGAAAGGAGCTGTATCACCAGATTTTTTCATCACAAAATCCTCCTAAAGAAAGCCAGTTCATTTGACACAGTCACCCTTGTAACAATACTGTTATTAAAATGTTATTGCATTTTTATGCCACCTTTCTACCAAGGGAACCAAAGGACATGTTCTCTATCATCCCAGAGGGCAGGACAGGCAATCAGATTTAAATTACCAGAAGACAGCTTCCAGTTGAATGAAAAAAGCCAGAAATCCTAACAGTAAGGAACAGTTCTGCAATGGACCCAATTATTCAGAGAGGCAGTGGGGTCCCCTTCATTGGGTGTGTAGAGGCTAGTAGAGGTAGTAGAGGCTAGACAGCCATCTGTGATACAGGTTGGAATTTGGTTTCCTGGAAGGATCAGAAAATGGACTTCATGACCTAATACTCCCTTCTACCTCTGTGATTCTATGGCATTTCACAAATTTAAAATATTAAAACAAATGTAAGAAAAATGTAGAAGAATCATTTTTTCTCAGCGTGACTGATGGCTTCATCATGGATTGGTGCTCTGCCTTCCCTCAGGGCACACAATTCTTAAGCAGCTGCTAAGAAGATAGGAGTGAGATTACCCGAGCAGTTCTCGCAGGCTGACTAGAAATTGCAGCTTTCATGCAATATTTTGATAATGTGAGAAGCCTGTTATTGGCTCATCCATCACAGAACAGCTTCACATATTCCATGGCAATAGGAACACCAAAAATGGGCTGCCTTTGTGTAATCTATGAGAAAGAGATCTTAATAAAAGGACCAGTTGTTATTCTGTCTTTCATGTATTAAAAAAAACTTGCCGCAGTGAAATGTATTTCTTTAAATCCATGCACATACCTACATCAGGCCAAGGATCATACTTGTCTGCAGTGCAAATTATTTAGGTTAGTTGGTGGTATATGTTAGAGGTCGGGTTTCAACCAAGCACGTCTCACACAAGCTTGAAGGAGGAGGCAGCCTCTGCTGTAACCTAATCTTACTTGCTTTGTGTGGGAGGGGCTGAATCCGTTTCCTGTTCCCTTCTCTTTCTCTTTCTGCTCGGATCTCCTACCAAGGAGGATGGCTCAGCTATGGCTGCCATGTTTCTCATACTTCCATGCAGCAAGGCCACATTAAATAAGACTGTGGGTTTGGTCAGAACCTTCTTGCTCGCACGCATGGACCGTTTCTACTAAGGAACTGTGAGTTACAATAAAATTGTAAACTCTTTTTTTTTTGTAACTTTACATTAACGTGTGAAGTGTGTTTATTTTGTGTTTTGAACTGATTAAGCCTTGTGCAAGTTTATGGGAATGCTTCTACTCTGCTATATAGTAATAAGAAGCTGCGTGGAGTTCTGGTACTACCATCCCAGAATTCCTACATTGGGTTAAGGGCACCAGAGGTTTTTTGAGTATATCTCTCACATCAGATTCTCAATGACCAACCAATGAATCTGCAGTAGCACAAGCATGACCCAGGCTTAGTCAGTATTCTAATGACAACAACAACCCAAAACATCAACTACACAACCCTCAAACCAACACCTCTCTTTTTGACATTTGCTCATTTTTACAATTCAAGGCATTATTGCACAACTCTAAATTTCTCCAATGTGCTCCAGTATGTGATTTCACCATGAAATTTGCCCCTCAAAGGGGCTCCCAGATCATTTGACATACAGATTAAGATATTTCAAGGCAAGATGGAGTTCAGACAAAAGGCATCCACGTGATGCAGCTTGTATAATGAATATAATCTCCAGGTGATCTGAGTGCTATCTTCATAATGTTTGCTAAGTTTGATTTTGATCCAGATTCAGTTTTTTTTTTTTTATTTATTCAAATTTATTCCCCGCCCATCTCCCATGCAAGGGACTCTGGGCGGGTTACAATAAATAAAAATTTAAAACTATACAAAATATCTAAAAACACAAACAAAACATAATAAAATAAAATCCAGGATGGGCTTGGACCCGCAGAATAGATAGTAGAGCTATGGGGCAAGCCAACCCCAGGAGGCACTACCACCTCCGTCGTCCCAGGCCAGGTGGCAAAGCCAGGTCTTAAGGGCCTTCCGAAAGGCCAGGAGGGAGGGGGCCAGTCTCACCTCCGGGGGCAGAATATTCCACAAGGCGGGCGCTATCGCAGAGAAGGCACACCTCCTGGACCCCGCTAGATGGAATTGTCTTGTTGAGGGGGTCCGAAGCATGCCCTCCCTGCATGTACGGGTGGGGCGGGTCGACGTTATCGGGACGAGACGGTCCCTCAGGTACCCTGGTCCTATGCCATGTAGGGCTTTAAAGGTAATCACCAACACCTTGAATTGGACCCGGAAGCAAACTGGCACCCAATGCAGCTCGCGAAGCAGAGGTGTTACATGTGCTGATCTTCTGGCACTCATAACTGCTCGCGCCGCTGCATTCTGCACCAGCTGAAGCTTCCGGATACTCTTCAAGGGTAGCCCCATGTAGAGCGCATTACAATAGTCTATACGGGAGATGACAAGGGCGTGAGTGACTGTTCGGAGGGCCTCCCGATCCAGGAAAGGGCGTAACTGGTGCACAACTCGCAGCTGTGCAAAGGCCCTCCTGGCCACGACTGCCACCTGCTCTTCAAGCAGGAGTCGCGAGTCCAGGAGGACCCCCAGATTCCGCACTGGATCCGAGTGGGGTAGTGCAACCCCCCCCAGAACCAAAGATGACAACTTCCCGGATCCAGGGGGGCCATCAATCCACAGCCACTCCGTCTTACCAGGGTTCAGTTGAAGCCTGTTGTTCCCCATCCAGACCCCCACAGCCTCCAGGCACTGAGATAAGGCATTGACCGCATCACTCCATACTCGTTGGAGAAAACAAATATATAATGCCATCATTCTATGCAGACACTATTTGTTCAAAGTTTTCCAGAGGAGAACTTGCATTATGAGAAAACAGGCCACCAAATTTTGACTAATCAAGTTCTTTTTTCAGGCTCGTTATAATCTTTTGATTTCCTGCTTCTGTATTTCCATTTCATTAATTGTCATTGTTATTGCTGGCAGTTTGGGCAAAAACTAAAAGCAGTAATTAATTTTGTTTGCCTGCTGAAGCCTGTTCCCTTTTGAGTGCAAACGAGTTCATAAAATAATGTAAACTTGTAGCACCTTAAAGCCTAGCACATTTTTGTGGACCACAATTCACTTCAGGTTCATTATGTGCATGATTTATTCATTTATTTATTAAATTTATATTACCACCCATCTCCCCCATCGGGGACCCTGGGCGGTTCACAATAAAACATAGTTAAAACATAAATATAAAATTACAATACAATAAATAATATAAAATCCAAGTATAAAAGATGTTAAAAATGGTAATACTGGGAGGCTTCATGGGAGCAGCCATCCCCAAGAGGAACTGTTGGCATTTCCCTCCTAGGCAAGGCGGCAGAACCAGGTCTTTAAGTCTTTCCAAAAGGTCGGGAGTGAGGAAACCCACCTCAGCTCTGGGGGTAAGATATTCCAAAGGGTGGGCGCAACTGCAGAGAAGGCCCGCCTCCTGGACCCCGCTATATGGAACTCTTTAGTCGATGGGGTCCGCAGGAAGCCCTCTCTGACTGATCGGGTGGGATGGGTCGATGTTCTGGGGATGAGACGGTCCCTCAGGTAACCTGGCCCTATGCCATGTAGGGCTTTAAAGGTGATAACCAACACCTTGAATTGCACCCGGAAGCAAACTGGTACCCAATGCAGCTCGCGCAGCAGAGGTGTCACATGTGCTGATCTTCTGGCCCCAATAACTGTCTGCGCGGCTGCATTCTGGACCAGTTGAAGCTTCCGGATGCTCCTCAAGGGTAACCCCATGTAGAGCACATTACAATAGTCTATATGTTAAGTGGATATAGCCTACAAAACCTTACACAAAATGCAACCAGAGCTAACTGTACTCCACAAATATGTGTTAGTTTATGGTGCTAAACTCTAGGAGTAATTAATTTTTTGGGGTACCTTTTTTTGCTCTAACCGAAGTATATGGCTTCTGTTTTAAAAACTGTTACAAAAGGGATTGCCAGTGTCTCTTACTTCCACCATCTCAAACATTAGAAAAACCCTAATTCTCTTTCTTAAAAATTTGGCCCCAAATATAGCAATCTGCCCTATTCCTGTGTCAAGCGAAGAAGAGGAATTGCCGTGGCTGTCCTCTGGATGTATTTTCTTTCTGGTCAGAAATGATAGCAGACAGAAGGGAGTTCAGATCCTTCCTCACTTTACCTTAAATCTGACCATCCTGTTCATTTCACATATGAATAGAACTGAACTTCATTTAAAAACAGTCGTCTGCTGCAATGAAATTTATGTGGGCCTTAGATAGAATGTTCTGAGAACAATTTTGCTGGAGCATCAAGGAGAACTAGTGTCCACCTGCACCAAGTGTTCAAAAAATTCATTGACAACCATCAAGGGGATACCATCTCCCCTCTTATTCTCTCCAAGGAGGGAGAAGAAAGAAACAATTCCCCATATTTTGTTGTACCTATTACTTGAAATAAAATGGCACTGCTGTAACTACCTTAGAATTTACACCCACTTCTGCTATTCTCTGCCCTCTGATATTGCAGAGACAATTTATTACTATGATGGATGCCAGGAAGGCAGACAGAACATTGCAGCTGAGCTTGTGCAGATTGCTTTGGGGGGCGGGGGTGGGGAATCTCTGCTGAAGGAAGATATTGATGCCAGCTATGGAATTGCCTGACTGTTCTTTCCATTATGTCATGTCAGCCTCTCTTAATCTGGTATCCTCAAAATGAATTGGACTACAATTCTAACCATACCTAACCAGCACCAGCATGCTAGATGGATGTCAGGATGGAGGCTGAGTCCGATGAGTCCGATTTGGAGGTAAAAGGGCCGATAACAATTGAAGTGGGAAAGAACGGGGATGGCGCGAAAATTGAATCAGTTTCTGAGCAGTCGAATGGAGGCAGCCCAGTAGGACACTCGCCTCCACCTATTAGCACGCAGGAAAGGAGGTGGGAAAGGCAGATGGAACAACACGAAGTGCGATTGGCTCCCGATCACAAACGGCGCGAAAATGTATTTATTTATTTTATTTATTCTTCAATTTCTATCACCGCCCCATCTCCCCCAAGGGAGACTCTGGGCGGTTTACAGAATACAATAGTTAAAATAAATATAAAACTATACAAATATACAATCATCAAAAAATACTAATAATCTAAATATAAAATCCAAGAGGCGATAAGATGTTATTTTAAAAAGGCTCTATGGCACCAGCCATCCCCAGGAGGAACTGTTCCCGTTCCCATCCCAAGCGAGGCGGCAGAACCAGGTCTTTAAGTTCTTCCGGACGGCCAGGAGCGACAGAGCCTGCCTCATCTCCAGGGGCAGAATGTTCCAAAGAGTGGGTGCCACTGCCGAGAAGGCCCGCCTTCTGGACCCCGCCAAGTGAAACTCCCTTAACGACGGGGTCCGAAGCATGCCCTCTCTCCATAATCAAGTGGGATGGTTTGACGTTATGGGGATGAGACGGTCCCTCAGGTAACCTGGTCCCAAGCCATGTAGGGCTTTAAAGGTCATAACCAACACCTTGAATTGGACCCGGAAGCACACTGGCACCCAGTGCAGCCGGCGCAGTAGAGGTGTTACATGTGCCAATCTAGGGGCACCAATAACTGCCCGTGCAGCTGCATTCTGGACCAGTTGAAGCTTCTGGATACTCTTCAAGGGTAGCCCTATGTAGAGCGCATTGCAGTAGTCTATAAGGGAGATGACCAGGGCATGAGTGACTGTATGGAGGGAATCCTGATCCAGGAAAGGGCGTAACTGGCGCACAATGCGAAGTTGCGCAAAGGCCCTTCTGCCCACAACTGCCACCTGCTCTTCGAGGTGAACCCCATTCAGAACCAGAGATGATAACTTCCTGGATCCGGAAGAGCCGTTAATCCACAGCCACTCCATCTTACCAGGGTTCAGCTGAAGCCAGTTGTTCCCCATCCAGACCCCCACAGCCTCCAGGCACTGAGAAAGGGCGGCCATCAAAGGGATAAAAATCAAAGGGATAAAAGACAAGTGCAGCATGCATCCATTGCCAGAGACAACCGCTCACATTCCGTACTGCGTTCTGGAGTGAATCACAATCCCGTCACCGTGCCAGACTTCCCGATCGGACCTCGCCCTGCTTACACACCAGAGCCTTGCCTTGTAACCCAGCCCAGCCTCATGCCAGAACCTTGCCTTGCCGTCCAGCCAAGTTTCATGCCAGAGCCTTGCCTTGCTGCCCCAAGCCTCGCACCAGAACCCTGCCTTGCAGCACCGCTGCGCTTTGTGCCAGAACCTAGCCTTGCCACTGCACCCCGTTCTGCGTTGGGATCTTGCCCTGCCTTCATGCCCAGCCTCGAGCCGGAACCTCGCCTTGCAGCCTCCATGTCCAGCCTCAAGCCGGAAACTTCCCTAGCAGCCGCCACGCCAAGCCCCGTGCCGGAATCTTGCCTTGCCTTCACACCAAGCCTCGAGCCGGTATCTTGCCCTGCAGTCTCTGCGCCTAGCCTTGTGCTGGAATTGCATCCCATAGCTGCGCCAAGCCTCGTGCCGGGATCATTCCTCGCCGCAGCACCAAGCCTCACGCCACAGCCTCGCACCGCAGCCGCGCCAAGCCTCGTGCCGAGATCGTCCCTCACCACAGCGCCGAGCCTTGCGCCGGAGCCTTGCACTGTAGCTGCGCCAAGCCTTGCTTCGGGACCTTGCATCGCAGCCACGTGGTGGCTGCCCGCATGCGCATCAACTGGGAACGGATCACCGCTTGCCACCCGAACTCTGGGAGCTCCCCGTGTTGTATTGTTTTTCCTAGATATGCTTTGTATGTCTTGATTGTAAATAAAAGCCTTATTCCACACCTTCCTGCTTCAGGTCTTAGTCGGAACAGGACAATCGAGAACATGTAAATTGTGGTCCAACACATCTGTAGGGTTCTAGATCAGATTATGCTATCAGAGATAAAACTAATGTTTTGTTAAATACAGGTTCATAAAAAATGCAGATGTCTAAATTTTTTTCAGAAGTCTAAGAGTAAATCTGAACAATTTTTGATTATCGCTATTATCCCTATTTTTTGAGGGGAAGTAATTTAGGATTTGAAAGTGATTCTCATTCTTAATCCAACATTTTAATCTGTATCCACATACTGGTTCTCAGATAACCTATAAAAAGTCCTTAGGTACTTGCTTTTCTCCTACTGATTGTAACATGCAAAGCAGTTCATAGTGTTTGAGTAATATACAAGGTTTTAAAGATGAAGACTGTCATGAAGCGACTTTCACTTCCGGGTACTGGTCGGAGCACAGCGAAGAACTGGGGCTCCTTAGCCTCGATTCCACGGCTAAGCTGTTTGCAGCGATTTGGGAGAAGAAAATCGCTGGAAAAATCACACTCGAAGAGAGTGTGATCAGAAGATTAACCACAAAGGGTCTCTGAAGTAAATGCCCTCCCCCGACTCCTGTAATTTCCACTGCGGGAGGAGGGAGATGGAGCAATGAAAGGAGACTGGGAAAAAAACGGGGCTCTGCAGCAGCCGTGATTCTAACAGATAAGTAGCTGGCCCGACCAGGCTTTTAGTCACTTTTTTTTTACTTTTAAACATTATTATTTTTTTATTAAGTGCTAAGATTTGTATCTGGACTTGATTTATATTTGCTGGTGCTATATTTTTTTCTTGTTAATGGAAGAATAAACGGTGGGAAGAGAAGCTAAGTGGCTTTGCTAGAAGTGAAAGTGACTTTTACTATTATTTCAGTTTGGTTTGAGTTTTTTACTTATGGACAACTATTGGTATTTCTATTTTTGTTCTCTGGAATACTATATTAAAGCTTGGATTTAAATGGAGTGATTAATACTTTATTTTTTAAGATTTTGATGTTGGGATTACTGAACCCTATTAAAAACTCTTTTATATATACAAGTTCCTCTTTTTCTTTTTGAACTTTGAACTCTGTTTGGATTTATTTTTCTGAAAAAGTCAAGTTATTTAACGTTTAATTTGGATTATTGGATTATTATATGGAAAGTAGAGGCTTTTTTACATGTCTCTAGCAACATTTTTTCTTTTTGACTTGTGGTTGGATTGAAGAATTACAAGTGGGAAGGGCTATGGCGTCTTTGGGAACGAGACGGGCGGAGAAGGAGAAGAAGAAGGAGACTGGAGGATCACCTATTGATTCTGCTACACCTGCTACATCTGCCTCAGAAGCTTTATTACCAGAAATGAAAAAGATATTAGAAGCTGTTGCAACACTAAATAAGAAAATGGATGATCAGAATACAGCAATAAATAAGAAAATGGATGATCAGAATACAGCAATAAATAAGAAAATGGATGACCAGAATACAGCAATAAATAAGAAAATGGATGACTCCACGAAGCAGATGGAAGATCAGATTACAGCATTAGACAAAAAAATGGACGATATGAAGAAAAAAATAACCCGAGAGATTAAGCAAGATTTTAAAAAAGAAATTCAAACAGTTAAGGAAGTGGTCAATTCTCTGTCAGGAGAACTTAAAGATACGCAAAGCCAGATGCAAAAATTAGAAGATAAATCAGAATATGCTATTAAAGAGATTGAACATAATCTAGATATCACAGCTTTAGCAGAAATGAGAGAGAAGGAGCACATCTTGAGATTTAGAGCAATTCCAGAACAAGTAGATGAAAATGTGAGAGAAAGGATGACTTTTGAATTAGCTAAATTTTTGGAGACAAGAGAACAAGATTTAGATTTGGAGATAGACAAGATATTCAGAGTAAACGCACGTTATGCTAAGGAAAGAAAAGTCCCTAGAGACATATTGATATATTTCGTAAGAAAAGTGACAAAAGAGCAAATCTTAAGGAAGCATTATAATACTAGATTAAATATAGAAGGGAAGGAAATAATTGTATTAAAAGAAATTCCCTTGAGAATAATTAGGAAAAGAAAAGACTATTCTTTCCTTACAGACAAATTAAGGCAACATAGTATTTCATTCAGATGGGAAAAATTGGAAGGCGTATCGTTTGAGTTTAAAGGACAGAGATTCAAAATAACTTCCATTTTAAAAGCAAAAGCTTTTTTAGAGAAATATAAGAAAGAAATGGGTTTACCAGAAGGAGAATTGACAAAAGGAGGAGAAACATCGAAAGACAAAGAGAAGACTGAAGATCTATCTGAGAAAGGAGCTACAGGTGTGGACTTAACAAAGGGATTTTAAAGAATAAAACACCAATGGAACTTAAATATCTGACATGGAATATTAATGGAGCCAATGCTCCACAAAAAAGAAGAAAGATATTTCATTTTTTGAAAAAACAGAAATTGGACATAAGTTATTTACAAGAGACTCATATTTGTAAAAAAGATACTAAATATTTGATTCAAAAACAGCTTGGAGAAGAATTTATTTCGGCTGGATATAAAAAAACTAAAGGGGTAGTCTTATATGTACAACCAAAGTTAAACCCAAAATTGATATTAGCTGATGAAGAGGGTCGATACATTGTAGTAGAAATTAACATACAAGGAACTAAAACACTGATAGTTGGACTTTATGCACCGAATATGGATAAAGGAGTATTTTATAAAAACCTGATGGATAAACTTTTGGACTTAACTTATGACAATTGGTGTTTCATGGGGGATTGGAATGGGGTAATTTACCCCAGATTGGATAGACAGTCACAAAAAGAAGTGAAGCAAACACAGGGAAAATTGCCACAAACATTTTTCGACTTGAAAGAGATGTTGGATTTACAAGACATTTGGAGATGTATGAATGGGACTTCCAGAGAATTTACATATTATTCAGAGAGATTTAAATCACATTCTAGAATAGATATGATTTTGATATCTAAAAATTTGATGATGGATATTAACAAAGTTGATATATTACCTAAGACTTTATCAGATCATAATCCAGTAATGTTGACTCTTAAAGGGAAACGGAATGTATTTAGATGGAGATTGAATGAGTCACTACTACGGAATAATGATGTAGTTGATGTATGCAAAAAAAAATTAAGAGAATATTTTCAATTTAATTTGAACAAAGGGACTAATATTCAAACTGTATGGGAAGCCAGTAAAGCATATATGAGGGGTTATTTTATTCAATACAATGCTCAAATGAGGAAGAAAAAACAAAAAAGAATTCAATTGATTTTAGATGAAATTAAAAGTAAAGAGTTAGATTTGAGAGATAAACCAATGGATGACACTTTGCTCACTCAAATTAAATTTCTACAAAAGCAAATATCAATGATATTAACTCAAGAGATAGAGACTCAAATGAAATTTACAAAACAAAAATATTTTGAATATGCAAATAAACCAGGTAGATGGCTGGCTTATAAATTGAGGAAACAAAGACAAAAGAATTTGATTACTAATAATCAACATGAAGGAAAAACTCTGGTGAATAATATGGACATTCAAAAAACCTTTCATGACTATTATTCTAAATTATATAAAAAACAAGATGTTAACTTGGATGAGATTGAAGAATATTTGAATAAACAAAAACTAACTGTTCTTAATGACCAACAAAGATTGATATTAAATAATGTTATAACAAAAGAAGAATTGATAAAAGCTTTTAAGAAAATTAGTAGTGGAAAAGCTCCTGGACCGGATGGATTGTCAGCAGCCTACTATAAATGTTTTGAAGAGGATTTATGTCTACCTTTGCAGAAGACTATGAATTCTATTTTGGAAACAGGAATTATGCCTGAAACTTGGAAAGAAGCACATATAACATTGATACCCAAAGAACAACAGGATTTAACATTAACTAAAAATTACAGACCAATATCTTTATTGAATAATGACTATAAGATATTTACAACGATATTAGCAGAAAGAATGAAGAATATACTTAAGGATTTTATTCATCAAGACCAAACTGGTTTTCTACCCAAAAGACAAATTCATGACAATGTCAGAACATAGTAGACGTAATTGAATATTTGGATCAACACTATGATAAACAAGCTGCCTTGATATTTATTGATGCTGAAAAAGCCTTTGACAACTTAAATTGGCCTTTTATGTTCAAAGTTTTGGAAAATATGAATTTTGGAGGAAATTTTATAAAATGGATTAAATCAATATATACTCCACAATTTGCCAAAATAATTGTTAATGGAGAATTTAGTAAGCCATGTGAAATACAAAAAGGTACTAGACAAGGTTGTCCATTATCTCCACTTTTGTTTATATTGGTATTAGAGGTTTTACTTAGAGATATTAGACAAGATGATGGTATCCATGGTATTAAAGTTAAAAAAGAAGTTTATAAACTAAGAGCATTTGCTGACGACCTAGTCATTACTTTGGAGAATCCACTAGAAGGAATTGAAATATTAATACAGAAACTAAAAGACTTTGGGTCGCTAGCAGGGTTCAAAGTGAATTTACAGAAGACAAAAGTTTTGACCAAAAATATGGATTACCACCAACAAGAGAAATTGAAAGAAATAACAGGATATTCAATGGAAGAAAAAGTAAAATATTTGGGAGTATATTTAACAACTAAAAATGTTAAGTTGTTTAAGAATAATTATACTCCACTTTGGATGGATATTAAAAAAGATTTGGAACATTGGGAAAAACTGCAATTATCATTATTAGGTAGAATTTCAGCAATTAAAATGAATGTTTTGCCAAGAATTTTATATCTTTTTCAAACACTACCTATATTGGCATCAGAAGAACCTTTTAAACAATGGCAGCGAGATATTTCTAAGTTTATTTGGCAAGGGAAAAAACCAAGAGTAAAATATAAAGTCTTGCAAGACTCTAAAGAAAGAGGAGGACTAGGTCTACCGGATTTGAAATTATATTATGCTGCTTGTTGCTTGGTTTGGATTAAAGAATGGATAGTTTTGAAAAATGAAAAATTATTGAATTTGGAAGGACATGAATTAAGATATGGATGGCATGGATATTTGTGGTACGATAAAGTTAAAGTTAATGTGGACTTTAAAAACCATTATATTAGAAGATCCTTGTTAAGAATCTGGAATAAATATAAATTAATCTTATGTTATAAAAGACCCTTATGGATTTCTACACAAGAAGCATTCTACAGAACAGAAGTAAGAAATAAAGATAAATGGTTAACCTACAAAGACTTTTTAAAGAAAGAACAAGGACAATATATAATTAAATCAATAGAAGAATTGGTATCAGAGGGATACAGTTTTCAATGGCTTTCATATATGCAGCTCGTAGAGAAATTTAAATTAGATAAGAAAGACCTTGAATTTGAACAAACCAAATCGGAATTTGAGATACAACTATGTGAGACAGATGATCATCTAATTGCAAAAATGTATAAATTATTGTTAAAAGGTGAAATGGTAGAGGAACAAGTTAAAGACTGTATGATTAAATGGGCTAAAAATATTGGCCATAATATTCAAATGCAACAATGGGAAGATATGTGGACCAAAGGGTTAAAATTTACTTTGTGTTATAATTTAAAAGAAAACTTTTATAAGATGATGTACAGATGGTATATGACCCCACAAAAACTTTCTAAAATGTATGGAAATGTCTCCAACTTATGTTGGAAATGTAAAAAAAAAGAGGGGTCTTTTTACCATATGTGGTGGACATGTGAGACTGCAAAGAAATTTTGGACTCAAATACATGCATTGATGCAAAATATATTACAAATTCGAGTTCCATTTAAAGCGGAATTTTTCTTACTGGGAATAATTGATGGACAACCTGGGAAGCAATTTACAAGGATTATGCAATACATGATTACAGCAGCAAGACTTATTTTTGCACAAAATTGGAAAAACCAGATATCGCCTACAATACAAGATTGGATGTTAAAATTGATGGATATGGCAGAGAAGGATAAACTGACATGTTTATTAAAAGAAAATCCAAATAATTATTTCCTTAAAGAGTGGAAACCATTAACTGACTATTTACAAGATGCGGGAGGGGCAAAGCTTATATGGGGATTTGAAGATTAAAATATATATATATTGATGTAATAGACAAGAAATATTCTTTAATATTATATATAGACCTAGCATGTAAGATAAAATTTTTAAAATACCATGACCAGATACAAATCGGAAGTTGACCAAATTCTGTTTCAGCTTTATCTTTTTTTCTTTTTTCCTTTACTACACTTTTTTATCTTTTCTTTTTTCTTGATTTGTATTTCCATTTTCTTTTCTGTTTCAAACTTTTATCTATGTAAAATTAAAATCTAATAAAATTTGTTACCCAAAAGACTGTCATGAAGCAATTGCCCAAAGTGTTAGAAAAGAATGAAACTAGTAGTAGATCCCTACAGGAATGAACATGATCCCTTTGACCTTTTGTTTTACTGGTGTATGAAAAGAGTATAGAATTTTAAGTATAGTCTTTTACATTCATATTTCCTGGTTAAGTGAACATTTGATTAGTGTCAATCTAAGATTCAATGACATGTCTATCTTTTTTCAGGCCAATCTGAAGGAAACTGATATTGGGAGCTTTAAATATTAAGCAACTCCTACTTTGAGATTTGAAAAAGTTCTCTTGAAAAGCAAGGATACATGTAGAATAATATGAGATAAAATTAGTTTCAGAAAGAAATAAAAATGCTAGTGCCCAGATTCATTTTAGTGCAGCTTATTCTTATTCTTCTTATGAGAGTATGCAGAAAATAATTATTTATGGTCTATTATCCCTTATTAATTTCTCATTGCCAGATTTTTTTTGGTAAAGAAACCACTCCGTATGTGAGATGGCACAGATTTACAGTTGCAGGTGTTAAGCCACTGAAGACATCACATGGGATTGTCATTAAAAAAAATAGCATGATGCTGGAAATGACTCTATACTGTATATTAAAGGCAGAAACTCAACAAGAAAATGGCATTTTTAGTAGTCTCATGCTAAGAATAATGAGATGTTCCTACCCTTTCCTGCAATGGAGTGGGTATTAGCAAGAAAGAAATGAATCATTTGAAGAAGCATTTGAAAGTATCTCATCTGCCTCTTTAGCCATCACTGCTAGATCGTCTTTTTAATAGTAGTGGATGGCATATTTTTCCTGCAATATCAAAGGCATTATGTTCAGGAACACATATGGCAGAATGCTATTCTACTTACGTCCTGCTTAAGGGCTTCCCAGTTGCCTATGGCAAGCTTCGTACTTTTCCTCTCATGATCTTATAATTTAAGACTACTGCAAAGAATTTTATTCATCTTACACAACGGATTCTCACAACTGAAGTGAGATTGGAAGCTGAGACTTTCTAGCCCATAGTTTACATGTACACATTTAGTCTCTGCATCAATTCTTAAAAGTTCCCTTCTTCTATTTTAATTTTATACAATTATAAAATATTTTAATTTTTCTATAATTTCTATAGTTTGATTTCTCCAGCTGTCTCAAAAGTCCACAGCTACAATGATTCTGTAGGGTTTCTGTCCATTCCTTCTGACTAATGAATGGCAGTTACATTGTGGTTGCAAATGACAGTATTAACTACCTCCAGTCCATCTCAGGAGCTCTTAGCAGCTTATGAGACAAATGGATAATGGCCATGTATGTGTACCCAGAGACAATCAGTTACAGCTAGTGTTTTGATTGCAATCAAGACATGATCTGCTTAATCACAGGAATTATTCAATTTATTATTTTAGACCTATTGTCATGCATTTGAATTACAGTTACATGCTTGGCCTTGCTTAACTGGATCAGAAGCCTAGCTGCATGGGGATTTTCCTCTGAAAAAAGATTCTCAAAAGTCCAAGCCTTTCCCCACAGTGGAAAAAAGAGGTGGAGACTACATGAGGCATACCTCGGTATGTTGCAGAAGGGTTTTTAACCTGCTTGATTTTTTGGTGCCTAGATAGATGGCCAGCAGATGGAATGAACCAACCTGATTTTAATTAAAATCACCGACTTCAATGACTTCAACATCTGTTGAGAGACACACTCTGCCAGGCATGGTCCTTCTCCTTTAGGGGGTAGAGGAAAACACAAGACAATCACCTATCTTTGACATGATCCTAACCAATTTGGAAGTAAGCAAAGTGGAAATAGTGGGAACTTTGGGGAAAAGTGATTATGCAGCACTAGAATTCTTGATTTTAAGGGAAACTGAAGCTGAGGGAATGTCCACACAGCTATTCTGCTGTCTTTGCTCCCCTCTTTGTGGGGTGTCTCATGGCTTAACTCTGTCTACCTTTTATCCAACATCTACATGAAACACCAGGTGAGGTCATCTGCTGTTTTGGGGTCATTTTGACCCTTTTGTCTTTTGATACTTATGTGAGGCTGTCGAGCTTTTATCCCAGTGTCTGGAGGCTATGCAGGTTTAGATGAGGACTCAGTCCTACCAAGACCAAATGCTAGGGCTGTTGGAGCTACCTAGATCTGTGGATATTCCATCCTTAACTTTGGATGGAGTTGCACTTCCCCATTCAAAGGTGGTGTGCAATCTGGGGGTACTCCTGGACTGACAGCTCCTGCTCAATGAACTGGTGGCAGCTGTGGCAAGGAATGCCTTTGCACAACTTCATCTGGTGTGCCAGATGACCATTTCCTGGATCAGGAGGCCCTTCAGACAGTCACACATGCCCTAGTCACTGTATGGCTCAACTATTGTGATGGTATGTGGGAATGACCTTGGGAGACAGGAGGAAGACCCACAGCTTAGGCATCGGTCTGATAAGAGGCAGCTCAGTCCACAGGTGGGGGAAAAGCATTGGGAACGTTTCAGAAGTGACCCTCCCTAGTATTCCAGAGACTAAAAAGAGAGGAGGGGAGAAATATTTTCAGTCTTGCAAGATTCTGTTTAATGTAACCTTACAATAAAGATAGTGCTGATGCTCCTGGCTGTGCTTCTTGTCTGGACTACCTCAAAGGCTAACAACTACTGCAATGCATTCTACATGGGACTGCCCTTGAAGACCACTCAGAAGGTTCAACTAGTTTAGAATGCAGTGATGGGCATGCTTTGGTATGCCCACATGACATATCTGCTTTGGGAACTGCACTGGTTACCAATATGGTTCTGGGTGCAATTCAAGGAGTTGATGTGTGGATACTAATGAATATTTCCAGAAAACTAGCTAGTTCAGTTTCCAGGTAATCTTTAAAGGTAGGTAACAGCGTTCTGCGTACGTCATGCCGGCCACATGACTGTGGAAGCGTCTTCGGACAACGCTGGCTCTTCGGCTAACAAACGGAGATGAGCACCGGCCCCTAGAGTCGGACACGACTGTACAAATGTGCGGGGGGAACCTTTACCTTAACTGAAACTAGGTATTGGAACATATTACTACAATATTTAAGAAATGACACTTGTTTCAAACTCAAAGTCCGTTCCTGAGCACAGTTCAAAGTGTTGATGCTTAACTTCAAAAACCTGTATCCTCAAGGCTGACTGGGATAGCAGAAGTCCAAACATTTGAAAATCATCAAGCTGAAGAACATTGACCTATATAGACTGAGATCTGCAAACTGTGGGGAGAAGCAGAAGTTGCATTTGGGATGAGGCAGGTCAATGAGAGGGCTTTTTCAGAGATGGCAACTGTCTACACAACTCCTTCTCCAGTAATGTTCATACTTTTTATATTTTTAGTACAGATCAAATAATTTCTTGTTTGCAGAATCATAGGATTGGCTTCCAGGCCTGTATTCCAGCTCCCTAGTCAGTGCAGGGATTCCAGGTCTACAGCATCTCTGAACAGATGGCTGCTTTTGAAGAGTGCACCACCCCTTTTAGTTAACTAGCTTTAGTGGTCTCCACGTAATTTTAAGTTTTAGACTGTTTCATCTGCTTCTTTCAACTGATAGATTTCCACTGTGATTTTAATTTTATTTTTCTGCTTTTATTGCTTGGTATTTTGTTGTGAACAGCCACAGCAAGCGTTTGGCAACAAGATGGTAAATGAATGAATAAATACACAGATAAAGTAACACAATCTATGAATTATATGTATGTTGTTCCCAAATGAACACTTCCTCAAATTGCTCTAAATAACATCTGAAGAGTGGAAATTATGCAGGAAGGGTAGGCAATGTATTGATTTATTGTGCTAGCACTGCCTAGAGCACTTTCTGCTTTAAGACAGAAAATAACCATGTTGTCAGCCTTACCCTCATGATCTGTACATTCAGATCTGGGAGGGAGTGTGGGAGGGGAAATTCTGCTGCTTCTGGAATTTAAGAACCACACTTAAAGGTTACCACTATGACAGGAGTGACATCTGTCAGATGCTGACCTCAACATTTTCCCAATAAGTGCACACAGTGCCTCTTTGGAACTTTTGGGCAGTAAGATAAAGACAATAACTTTAATGCCCACTTGCAGTATTTATGATCACACTTTTTTCCTCCAAACATAGAATTCTAAAGTGGGAGAATTACACTTTTTGGAACACTGTGTAGTTTTGGGCACTCTTAGTTCCGAAAGCACTGGTGCTTTTAGGTGCTTTATCATAAATAATCCAATTAATTAATGGATAATTATAGGTAGTCACTGCAATGCAGATAAGCTGACATGTGCTTCACATTGCAGACAGGGCAGTTTTGTGTTACAGATGCCTTAAATCAGAGCAATGATCTGCTATATGACAAGGCAAACATGCTCTCTTAAAACTGACACATGATAAGCCTACCTAGTAATAATCAGAGAACAAACATGTAACTTTGGAGTTGATTTTTAGATGTAGAACATTTTTTTGGTGTCCAACTGATTTGCTACCAGGGTGGCTTGGTAGAGAAGGACAGGATGGAATAAGACTTACAAGCAGGAAGAGGAGCTCCCAGTCTGTACAACAGTCCTGTTTCAGGGACATTTCTTCTGTAGTTCTGAGCTCTTCTGAAATGTTTGGAAACCTAAAAGCTGCATATAATTCTGACAAATCATGTATCAATAACTTTGGAAGTGGAGACAGTGTGAAGTGTGCAGTTAGTTTATCTGAAAACTTTCACAATGAATTTGGGAGCCAATGTGGAAAATGGGGTATATCAGCCAATTTAGTAATTATGCTTTCTTCAGCAATACTTTTTAACATCTACATGAAACCGCTGGGTGAGATCATCCGCCACCATGGGATGAGGTATCATCAATATGCAGATGATACTCAACTATACATCTCCATCCCAGGTGATTTAAGTGATGCTGTGACCATCCTTTCACGGTGCCTGGAGGCTGTAGGGGTCTGGATGGGGAACAACGGGCTTCAGCTGAACCCAGGTAAGACGGAGTGGCTGTGGGTTGGGGGCTCCTCTGTATTCGGGACTTTACCATCTTTGGTTCTGGATGGGGTTGCACTGCTCCAGACAGACCCGGTGCGGAATCTGGGGGTCCTCCTGGACTCATGACTCCTGCTCGAGCAGCAGGTGGCAGTCGTAGCCAGGAGGGCCTTTGCTCAACTTCATATCAACTTCATATCGCTGCCAACCCAGCGATTCGAAAGCTAATATAGCAAGTAGATTAATGGGTACCACTCACGTGGGGCAATTTGCGGGCGTCCAGCGGAGAGTCGTCCTCGATTCCAAAAAGACCTGGAAGAGCGGTGATGTCGGCGGAGGACAACGGAGGACGACGGATCCGGAGACACCAACTTCTTGGACGTCAGCAGCCGGCGCGGAGCGAGGCATTCTGGGACTTGCAGTCCAATGCCTTCAGCGGAAGAGCCGGTTCCCTCCCTCTCTCCTTGTCGCGCGGGTATAATATATGATGTATAATTTGACGTATAAATTAATGTATACGGATGTTGTAAGCCACCTAGAGCCCTCCAGTAGGGAGGGGATAGGCGGGGTATAAATAAGATTAAATAAAAAAATAAAAAATTGTGCACCAGTTATGCCCCTTCCTGGATCAGGAAGCCCTCCAGTCAGTCACTCATACCCTAGTCATCTCCCGAATAGACTATTGCAATGCACTCTACATGGGGCTAGCCTTGAAGAGTATCCGGAAGCTACAACTGGTTCAAAATGCGGCTGCACGAGAAATTTTGCGTGCCCTCAGGGTGGCACATGTAACACCTTTGCTGTGGGAGCTGCATTGGGTGTTAGTCTGCTTCTGGATCCAATTCAAGGTGTTGGTTATTACCTTTAAAGCCTTACATGGCATGGGTCCAGGTTACTTGAGGGACTGTCTCGTCCCCATTACATTGACCTGTCCCACCCGTTCAGTCAGAGAGGGCATTTTGAGGGTCCTATCGCTGAAAGAATGTTATCTGGCGGGTCCCAGGAAGAGGGCCTTCTCTGGTGTTGCCCCCGCCCTATGGAATACTCTTCCCCCAGAGGTGAGGAGAGCCCCCACTCTCCTGGCCTTCTGGAAAGGAGTAAAGACCTGGCTCTGCCATCTCGCATGGGGGGTGAAGAGGAGTGGCCAACCCTGGGGGTGGTTGGTACCCTAAAGACACTCCATGGAAATTAAATTAAGAACATTTTACCAGCCATCTCTTGGAACATATTTATTTATTAAGAAGACTGTTTTTATTGTACTGTTTTATTGTTTTATTGTATTTTAATTAATGTTTTATTCCTATTTTATGTAAACTGCCCAGAGTCGCTCTCTGAGTAAGATGGGCGGGGAATAAATTTGATAAATAAATAAATAAACAAACAAACAAACAAACAAACATATCTGAATAATTATTGTTCTATAGATATCGTTATGAGCTGACTCCTATTCTGAGGTATTGCTTCCTGAAGGCAATATGTTAATGATGAGACGTAGATTGCTCATGGACTTGATATAATATAGCACAGAGCATTAAAAAAAATGCATTCAGAAGTATCACATGGAACAATGACATTTTTGTTCTCTTTACCCGGTACCTGCATGTCTTCCAACATCTGATTCCTGCACTTCTGAATTTGATTCTCATCCACTTTCAAATTGCTACACAAGGGAGCACATGCAGATCCATGGCAAGGGCAGTTCCAAAATTTTGATGGCTATCTGGTTTATTTATATGAACTGTATGGTAGGTGTGACCCATGAAACTGGAGGCAATGTAGTCAACTTAGAAGGTTCATATTAGTATTGAGGATATTGGTGATGTGTCCATAGAGTGGGAACTCAAAAAGCAGGATGACCTGAGATATCTCATCTGATTGAAACTCATCTGACTTCTCCAGCATTAGTTTTTGTAAAGCTGCCATAAGCAGCTTAAAAAAGAATGTTCTAATCCAGTAGTTGTAAGCATCTGATGGTGTTAACATCCAGTCCAAAGTCAGCAAAAGCTTTTAAAATGCTTTCATTTAATTGCTTGAAAATATTACAACATGAACGCTTGATTTTATCAACAAAACCACAGGTGGTACCACAGCCTCTAAAAGCATTAAAAACAGTTACTGCATTTATTCTTCTCACCCTAAAGCCTCATAAGTAGGTTGAACAGGAACTTGAATTTTCTGTTGATCATTGCCAAGAGTGCAGAAGGTTTGTTGATTTGTTAAAGTGCTAGTATCATAATACATGTATCCAAGCAAGACAGCAACTCAGGAAATTTCATTTTAATATCTAGTTATTATGCGTTCCTTAGATGGATCAGTTGATAATGAGTAAGTGCCATTATTGTAGTGAAGTTGCTATTGATTATTGAATTTGTCAATGATCTTATGGCCCAAGTACACTAATCATTCTACTGTTGCTTAGAGATTGGACAACATTTTCAGTAAAACATTCCTGATCCTACCACTATTTGATGTGGCATACAATTGACAGATTGTCTTGGTAAGTGTTTGATATGAGCAATATTTTTCAGTGACATTGGAAAGTTGTGTCTATTGAACATGACTTATATTTTATCACAAATTAAGGAAAGAAATTGCAAAGTTTTCTTAAAAATTAGGAAACAGAGACTTACCAAGGCTTTGCAACAAAGTTGTTCCTTCAAATATTGCAATCCAAATGTACCTATATTAGTTTCTGCTAGTCAACTTTTCTTTGCTAGTGTACTATAGAGATGCCATCTTCAAAAGTGTGCATTTTTGCTGCTAGGCCCAACTGCAGCAGGATGAATTGTGGCAACATTAGAGACAGCATTCAGTCCAAATTTTTACATGAATTCTACCAATTTGCAACTCCCAAAAATATACACTAGATTGTCAAAATTCACAATTCGGAATTTCACTCAGTGATACTCGGTTTAAAAATTGCACACGAGATCATACGAAAAAACACACTTTTATATCAGCAGAAAACTGTTGAAAAAAGGTGTGTACAAGGAAAAGTATGCATGGGAATTTATGTTAAGAGAAATACACAAGATTATTTCAACATTAATTTTTGTGCATTTTGTTTTCATCAGATTTTGAATTCAATGTACAACAGAGACAAAATGAACTTACAGTTGGGATAGTAACAGCCTGAGCAAAATTGAAATGGACACATTTGGGAATGCTTAGTAGTACTATATATAGCTTGATGCAGTATTATTAACAAGTCTCAAAAATTATGAAGAATTCTCATAGTACAGCCTGTTTGCTACATACTGTACAGTGAAAAGCAATTTCTCAAATATGTATTGACATAATATGGTTAATAAGATCTTTATTAGCTCATGTGGCAAAACTTTCTAAGTTATAGCCTGCAGTTGAGTTCTGACTGATGCTATTGATGAGGTGCTCTTATCTAAAATATTTTAGCAGTTCTGGGTTCCTCCTCCTTTTGCATTTGGTGTCTTATCCATTGGTCCTTTCAGTGCAAATCTAGATAAAAGTTATCAAATATATACTGTACTTATGGTTGATTAGCTACACGAATGGGTTACTATGCAATGGGGGATATTGCCAATATGATGGGCCAGGTCCCATAGCTACAAAACAATACCCTTAGCACAGGGCTTTCCAAAGTGCTGCCGCTGGCGACACACCCGGCGGCGGCGGCGACACGCATGCGCACGGCGGCGGCGCGCACGGTGGCGACGCGGGAGGGGCGTGCGGCGGCGCGGGGGGCGTGAGGCGGCGCGCGTGTGCATGGCGGCTGCCGTGCACGCGCGCGCCGCCGCTTCCGGGTGGTGTGGCGACACACCACGCTGTGTGTGGCGACACACTTTTGTGTCGCCACACACAGTTTGGAAAGCTCTGCCTTAGCAGGTGAAAGTGCAGATGCTAAACAATGGAGGGAATTATATTTCAGGAAAAATACCCCAATATTTGGCTACCAATTTATCATGGAATAGCATTAGATTTTAATAATTTAATAATTATTCTCTTTGAATACCCCTCCCCCCAAACCAAGTTATAAATGCATTTGGAGAAAATTCCAGGTAGGCTTATAACTTTATTTTTGCTTGCAGGAATCAATATATTGACTGCTTTGTTTGCCAATGGATTTGTGCTTAAAATCAGCCCTGGTGTTTTCAAATAGTATTTTCTGACAGCCCAAGGGGAAACAGAGGAATGCTGCATTAATTAATGCTGATACACCAGGGATGAAGCGCCCTGTTTAAAAGAGAAGTTTGGCTTGGAAACAGACTGGATTGTTCAGGTGGCACCAAGCACTTCAAATCCAACAGCAGAGATTCAATGGTCATATAAAGATAATTGTTACTATCTCTGTCTTTCAATTAAAGAAAAACAAACCCCTCCCCTCTCTCACACAAAGACGTACACCACATAATACACGAGCAAATAACCGCTGTTAAGAAATAAAGAAATGTGGGGAAGACAATTCATTTAGCAAGAAAAACTTGAGGGGAAACAACAAACATAAAAGAACAAAACAATAAAACAATCCTTGGTGCAGAACAAATGGAGCTGAAATAATTCTGGTGGCTAATTTTGGAACAGAAGGCTTAAGGCAACCCATATGAAATGCATATTTTTTTGTTAAGCAAAGTTTGTCGTCATACATCACAGGGCATTTGCTTCCACAGGAAGTGGTAATGGCCAAGCAGTCTAGATCTTGAAGGAGATTAGCAAGGAAGGGCCATAGATGAGATCAGCAGCAGAGCATCTGAGGTACAGGCAGAAGGTCACATACATAATCCATAGCACCTCCTTCAAAGAAGGAGAGAAAAAGACCTGCCTGCATCTCAGGAAAGCTGCTATTAAGTCAGTGCAGACAATACTGGGCTAGATGGGCCGATCACCTCATGCCATATGATTCTTAAGTTCTTCATTCCATGGAGGATCTGTCTATTTATAAGTATTGGCCACAATAGCTAAGTGGAGAATATTGCAAGAGTGCCCACAACATGTTCTCAACATTCCAAATGTGCCCATCAGGCCCCCCAACTTAGGGATCCCTACTATTGTAAGGAGCTCACCTCAATTGCAACATTAAAAGCATTAACTGACCTGGCAGATCCACTGAAGTACACATAAGGATTTCTAGAAATATTTCCAATCATATGGCTGACCCGAATTCTAAAATAATTCTTGGGATTCTGTCTGCTGGACATCACATCACAGCATTCCACGTGCCATAGCAAGGACATAAACATAGACTGCTTCCCTTGTACACACTTACCAAACAGTTCATGATTTCCACTCCGTTTGGATTCACAGTTAATGCTTCATCATACAACTGCTTAGCCTCCTCCAAGCTGCCGTTCATCTCTGCAAGCCTCCCCCGCATGTACAGCACAGCATGAGATGTGGGAAAGAGACTGGCTGCCTCCTGGATACAAAAGCTTGCTTCTTTGAGATGCTGTTGTTCCATGAAGACTTCAGCTACAGAACCCAAAACAAAGCACCAATATATTCTGAGCTTTATTCTGGAGAGCGTAAACTCTGAAATGTTGAGAATATTAGCAATTTAAGAATGAGATAATTGCCACAAGAAACATAACTTGTCTATGACATATGGATTTTCAGTGGGTGCTAGAAATGTATATTATTATTATTATTATTATTATTATTATTATTATTATTATTATTGGCATTTTTTTCTGGCCATACAATGTATACTGTACTTCATTTGGTCTACTTAAATTGGGCCTGCAGAACATGTGGCCTGCCAAGCAGATTTGTGCGGCCTGCCGGCTCTTTTTGAAAGCTCAACAAATCTGCTGCTGCCAAATGTCACCACTGCCAGGAAGATCCACAGCCGCAGCCTAGTTTTTCACAGCCACCTCTGCCCCGAAAGCCAAGCGCCTCCGGGGCCCACCGACACTGCCAGCTCCATCACTGCCACTGCGCCGCCAGCTGCCAAGCAGTTGAAGAGTGTGCCAGCTATTCCTTTGGGGCCCACAATTATTTTTAAGGTATTAATTTGGCTCTTTCCCTTCTATTTGTGCAAGCCTGGCTTAAATCAGCAAAAAAGGTAGATGAAAGCTGGATTTTAAAGAAAAGTACCTAGGTTTTTTTTTTAAATTCTTCCTCCTTTTTCACTTTTTGGTAGAATGCAGCCGTTTGTTTGGTCCTTCTCTGCCCTTAAAACAAATACAGGTTGTCCTCGCTTAACAGCCATTTGTTTAGTGATGACTTACGATGGTGCTAAAAAAACCAACTTATGACCGGTCCTCACACTTACGACCGTTGCAACGTCCCTGCGGTCACGTGATCACGATTTGGGTGCTTGGCAACCAGTTCACATTTATGACCATCACAGCGTCCCATGGTCACATGATCACCATTTTCGACCTTCCTGGCCAGATTCTGGCAAGCAAAATCAATGGGGAGCCACATGATTCAGTTAACAACCATGTGGTTCGCTTAACACCAGCAGTGATTTGCTTAATGACCGCCGCAAAAAAGGTAGTAAAATCAGGTTGGATTCACTTAATGACCGCTTCACTTAGCAACTGAAATTCTGGTCCCAATTGTGGTCACTAAGTGAGGACTACCTGTATTCAGGTTCATTTAGAACTTTCATTTTTGTTATCACTGTGTAGGGAAGAAGAGTGTAATTCTCTCAATAAACATATGGAGCTATTTAATACCAACAGCACTGTCTGCTCTGAAACTAGGTTTCTAATGGGAGATTTTTTTTCATCAGTTTAAAAAAAAAAAGCACCTCACCCTACCAATATTTCTAATGAAAGAGAAAAGATACTAGATCCAGGCCCCTTACAATATTTGTGTGGCCCATCCAAGGAATTGCTTCACTTGGCAGATCCAAAGTTTCTTGTGCTCTGCCTGGCACTTCCTTGGAAATCCCCTTTTGTCATTACTGCTGTCAGAGAAGCGATGGCAACATTTGCATACAAACAAAGCTTTCCATTGCTGATCAAGAGAAAATTGGTGAATTTATTATGTTAGATTTATATCCTTTTTATTTGAGCCCAGGGCAGTTCACATAGATTGGTATTTTTTTTGGGGGGAGGGGAAGGGGAAGCGAGTGATAAACCATACAGTGTAATATTGTGATGCAAACACTACCCCTTACATACTTGTATGTGATGTCATGATGCAAGTGTGGAAAGGCACAGTTTGTGTTGAGACATCACAATGCACATTTCATCACTTTGGTGTCACCATGGTTAAGAACGAACCCTTATAACAACTGACACGGGGATCTCCTTCATTTTAACTCTAAGACAACCCTGGGAGGTAGGTTGGGAGAGAGCGTTTAGCACAAAGTCACCAGCAACTTTCCATGACTGAGGCTGGCCTTGAATCTAGGTCTCCCTAACCCGAGATTCAACACTTCAAATACTAAATCATAGACTCTCTGAACCTTTTTCTCCATGGAAGGAGAAATTCATGATAACCTGTGGCACCAAAAACCATAGATTGCTAAAAAGTGCCTCAAAGAAACAAGGACATTCTATAATATATGAAATGAAATGTGACAATATTCCAAGGAAAACAAATTAAATCTAGGGCTCCAAACATAATCATGACGGGTATTAATGAATTTTGGAATCTCCATGGGCAACTCAGTGTTCCTAACGCTTTTGATTCTGTCTCTATGATACTCCAGGAGTCCCTTGGGCAGAGCTTTCCAAACTGTGTGTTGCGACACAAAAGTGTGTCGCCACACACAGCGTGGTGTGTCGCCACACCACCCGGAAGCGGCGGCGTGTGCGTGCACGGCGGCGGCGGCAGCGGCGCGGTATCAGTGTTTCCGCATTTTAGCGGAGGCTGCCGCCGTCGCCGTGCACACGCGCGCCGCCGCACGCCCCCCTGCGCCGCCGGCGCCGCCGGTGTGTCGCCAGCGGCGGCACTTTGGAAAGCCCTGCTCTTGGGTTTATAAACCACTAGCAAGCAGGCAGCAAGATGGTAAGTTGCCTTCTGTGTCTCTCAGTCTTCATAGATAAGCGGCCTTTCTCTCTGCCTCAGCTTATCAGAGATTACTCATAAGATCTGTGCAACTCAAATATTTTATTTCTGGGAAAGTTGAAGAAGAACATGGTGGTCCTCCAGCTCCAGATGACCTAGTTGACCATGGTTGTTTCTGCACTGTCTGGCAGGAATCATCTTGGGATCCTGTTATGCAATGGTTCCCTTCCTGTCCTGTGGGCTATGTTCAGAAACTTGTGTTCTCCCTGAACAAGCAGGGCTCCAAGTGCTCCTTGACCCTTAACTGCCACTGCTTTCAGGCATGATGGCAAGAAGTGTTTTCACACAGTTAAGGCTAGTGAGCCAGCTAGTCAATTTTGGTGACAATGATCCATGCCTAAATGGAATTACATCTCATCTTGACTATTGCATTATACTCCTGAAAACTATCTGGAAGTTGCACATGGCACATTTGGCAGTTAGGCAAATGTTAAAAAGTGCAAAGTAGAGGAATTACATGATGCCTACACTGAAACAGTATAAGTTGTGCCGGCATTTAAAGCTCCAAATGGCTAAGGGCTTATCTGTTAAGATCCTGTCCTGTTAAGAACTATCTGGTTTTTAAGATCTACAGGAGAAATCCTTATGAAGATGTCCCAATCTATCTGCTATGTGGGAGAGATTTCTTTTCCTATATTGCTCCCAGGCTATGGAATGCACTCCCTTGAAACTTGTGCTTGGCCCCCGCTCTCTCAGCATTTAGAAAATCTATGAAGTCACATTTCTTTCACCAGGATGGTAATACTTAAATTACGTTAGCATTCCTTCTGTATTTTAGTATTGAATTTGTGTTAAGTTAGTTGCCTTGAGTTCTCATTTGAGCAGAAAAATGGGGTACACACTAAATAGATACAGGTATATACAGTTGTAATCGAAATTATTCAACCCCCATTGCAAATCAGGTTTATTGTCATCGTTTACAGACTTTCAGCTGTTTGCAATGAACAAATCAAACAAAAGCAATTGAAATAGCTCAACACAAGGAATGCTTCAAATGGTTTCCCCAAATTCAACTGAAAATGCAACTTATAACAGCTGAAAGTCTGTAAATTTTGACAATAAACCTGATTTGCAATAGGGGTTGAATAATTTCGATTAGATACAGTATATAGATATACTGTAAATATATAGACAGATTGAAAAGTACTAAGAGTGTGATCAGCACCAACAATCTCTACAGCATTAGATTGTTCCTTAGATCAAGAGTGAACAACTTGTCAACTCAAAGGCTCTGAAGTCAAAATCTTCACTACAAGAATTGGGGGGATTTCAGGAGCTTTAAAGGAGAAATGGGTGCCCTAACCATCTGCCAGACTTAAGGCATCCAGTTTGACCCACAACCTCCACTCTCAAACTTCCCCCAATTCAAAGAAATTTGGCTCCACCTACTCTGGGATCAGAAAATAAATGGCCACTTGCAGCTCTGGGGCCCCAGGTTTTATACTTCTTTTCTAGACTGCTGCAAAGTCTCGGTTCTGAATTCCCCTCTTGTATTTTTGTGTGGATCTGATACTGATCTGCATATACCTAGACATAGATAGCCATGATAATGAATTTTGACAACATCACAAGCATCATTCTTCTTTGTTGTTCAGATTTAAATAGCTCATTATAGTGGACATCAACACACAACGATGGAGTCTCAATCCCTTCATGTTTGATGTTAACACTTTCAGAGAGTCAGAACCATCCCAACTTGCTTGATGAAAATAAATGGAATGGTTGAAAACTGTCCCATCTGACTAGAGGAGTTATGTGGGACTGCACCTTTCGGTTCTATTTTGAGACCAGCTTCATTTGGCCCCATTATAAGAACTTTATAATTTAAGTATTGATGAAAAATTCCACTTTCTTTTTATGTTGTGCCTTTTAAATTGTAAATTTGTCAGTCTTTAAATTGCCTCTATTGCTTTTTGCTGCATAAAAATTAACATAAGTACCTCTCTGGAAACTATTGATCTGATGGAAACCATTCTGGGAACCTTTTCAGCTGAAGAATAGGATAGAAATTCTTTAAAACAATCTCTTTTAGCTTTATGTTTAAGAAAGTTTTGCATAACTGAATGTTTCAAAAAGAGAGCATTTGAAAGAACAGGACATTTTATCTTAAAAGTATTAGCAAAACCTCATGGATATATGTACAATATATAACAGATACTGTAGATGGGGATCTAATTTTATAAAGGGAAATATGAATAATGAGGTTGCTCTAATGTTTATGTTTCTCAACAAGTTGTAAATACGTGCCAACTTTTTACAATGAGAAATACTGAGCAAGAATACTAATAAAATCTGCTGGCATGGATCAACTTTTGTTAATGTAAACATTATTATGATTTATGTACAACAGTTATTAAGCCCTCACAAAATCTTCAGATGACTATATTTTGTTTTTATTGAACTACTTTATTAAAGTTAAAATATTTCAATGAAGAAATGTAGTAATTCTTCCATATGACTATTGGGGAAAAAGATTTTTTAAAATAAATAATTATGATTATTCAGTTTCCTGGTATCAGACACTGTTAGAATACCAAGGTAAGAGCTGACAACATTAATATTGTCACTGTATTGGTAACAAAAGAAAGAATAGAAAACAATATTTTCAATCCCTAAAACAGCCTTTCTCAAAATTTTTCCCCTGGAGGAATCCTTGAAATAATTTTCAGGTCTCAGGGAACCCCTGTATAAAAATTGCAAAAAATATGAAAAATTCACAATACAATTCACTTCTAACCTACTCACAATCCATGTTTTACAATGTTTACAACAACAATAAAAGCAGCAGACTGGCAGCTGAGTCTCAGCATGCAATAATTCCCACACTGTGAATGCTAGTATTGTGTGGCATGCAAAGTAAAAACAATATATTTTTTTCAGTCACAATCTCTCATGGAACCCCTAGTGCCTTGAGGAACCCCAGTTGCGAAAGGCTGCCCTAAAGGAACACCTTAATTTAGTGGGAAGGGTCAGGGGTGTTATTTAACCACTTCAGTCTGACTCAAGGTTGTTAGGACTTTTTCTAGGACACGGCCCCTCTCTTCTCAGCCTTTGGCACGAAGCATGCTTAGAAAGACAAAGGGACAGTGGCCAAGACTTAACCAGAGGGTCCTCAGAATAGCTTGGAAGTGCCAATGACTAAGAACAAGGTGGGCAATACACCCCACCCCACAGAAAGATGAGTGGTAGGAGGGGTGACCTGATTGTGTCAGTCCCACCAGCTGCACCTCCCACTATTTAGTTTGCCTCCACCCCACCCCTCCCCAATCCTCTCAGGAAC
Organism: Charina bottae; assembly: GCA_023362775.1. NCBI lineage: Eukaryota > Metazoa > Chordata > Lepidosauria > Squamata > Charinaidae > Charina > Charina bottae. Next base: position 71,667,473 of record JALMGJ010000001.1, on the reverse strand, counting down.
CAGTAATCAAGTAATTTAGGTAACATCCCTGGGAAAGGTGCTTTTCTGTATATAATTTCTTCCTAAAACTGCCTAATTATTGGAGCTACTTATCTTCAGTATCAGAGATTGAAAAATATAAATGATAAAGTAGTAAAAGGACGACCTTTCATTCTAAGTGTAAGTCAAAGCTGAGCAGTGTGCAGCTATCAGAAGTGCAAAGATGGACACCATACGTGTCAGAAGTCAGAAGTCAAGGGCCAGAAAGCACACCTCTTGATGTAGCTTCCAGATCCAAGAGTTCTGGAGTGCAGTTACATTACCTTTTGACATAATGCATAGTACCTTTTTCATTATTAAAGTGCAAGGCAACTCAATTTACTCTCCTCAAGATCTTCAAAGGTAAAGATCCTGAGCTTTTTATAATAAGCATATTTATTTCAATTTAGTCAATGGACCTGTTGAAGACAAATGGTATCTCAATTCAGTATTCATTAGGTTACTGACTGCCCCCAAAGCTAAGACATTTTCACTATTGTTATGTTATTTGACCTCTGACTCACTATATTGAAGGTAATGGTATCTGCGGGTGAGCAGGATTTCTTCCTGGTAATGAGGACCTCTTTTGATGCCTTCTCAGGTGGCACCAGGAAAATAGCCTGAGGATCCTGTTTCTCACACTCCTGAGAGGTGGGGGAAAATTGAAGAAGAACTCAGTGTGGTTGAGCTCTCATTTCTCAGAGGAGAAAGATAATAGGTCAGTGGGAGAGGACATGCTTTGCCTGGGGAATGCTTCTGGTTCAAACCCCCACTTAAAAGGATCAGGTAATGCGGGATAAGAAATACCTTTTCTTCCAGGACAGCCTTCTTTGGTCAGCCTGGACAAAACTAGAGCTAGATGAACAATCTGACCGACTGTAAAGCAGTTGGCTATGTGCTGCAATTGTACATAGCAATATGTTCCTATAACATGGAGGGTGTCTGTGGCTAATGAGGAGGAATCCTGCTGCCAGGAGGGTAAAAAGAACATTATGAAATAACCCTCAAGCCCTGACTGCCTTTAGGAAGACCTGTTAGTTTTGAAATCCTTTCTATTCTTAAAAATTGTATTGTATTTGCAAATAATGCCAGCGTGACCTCATTTTCAGTTCTAATTCTCTGGCTTTCTTTCAGCAATGCGATGTCTACACAAACCAGCCTCTTGAGTGTTATTAACTTCTGTCAAAAACACCAGCAATATTTACAAGGAAGGCACATTATAAGCATCACCAGTGGAAGAAATTATTAAAGCCCTAAGTCTTGCCACCCTTTCTCTTTTTCAGCACAATCTGAAGAGATACAGCTATTTTTAAGTATATAAAAAGACAGAGGCATCTGCAGGATCCAGGCTTTCATCAACACAGTCATACAAAAGGGGTGGCACTTGTATTGCATTAGTGTGATACTATTTTCACCATTTGCCTCCCTTCCTACCCTCACTCCTGCAAATGCCTCTAAAAAGAATGATAAGCTTCTTATGAAACACTGTATGGGAAGAATGTTTAAACTTCCCTTTCTAAGAGAAGATCATCAAAAGGTTCAACTGTGCTCTGGCAGTAATGGCAGGCACCAATACATCTTAGTCAATGCTAAGCAGGGGCACTGAAGACTTTGCTCTTTCATACTATCCAACTTAATGGGCATCTCCTAGATCAGGGGTGGGCAACGTCAGGCCCGTGGGCCTTATAAGGCCCACGGGGCTCCTGCCTAAGGCCTGTGGGGCTCCCACCCGCAAACCCCGCCCCTTCCATGTGATTGGCTCCCGCCCGCAAACCCCGCCCCCCAGTGCTTGTAATTGGCTCCCACCCCGGTCCGCAGAAATACCAGAAACCCCGCCCCCCACCCCCCCGGTCCCCAGTTATAAATATCCAAATGGCCCTTGGCAGAAAAAAGGTTCCCCACCCCTGTCCTAGATTAATGTACAGAAATAACTTTTTACCCACTATATTTTAACAGTACTTAGCCAACAATGGTGATAGGACTTGGATAGGAGATTGGGACGTTTAAAAAAATCCCAGAAGGTCAGCAAACTAATTCAGTATTGCTGCCAAGAAAAGTACATGTATGTAATGGTCTGATTCTGTTACTGTAACCTAACAATAAAGGTAGTGTTAGTACTCATGGTTGGTGCTTCTTGCCTGGACTACCTTGAAGGGCTGACATCAATCTTGCAAGTCTCAAAGTACATCTCTCCCCCTTCGCCTTTAGAGCCCAAGAAACTAGGGAGGGTCCCTTCTGAGATTTGTCATGCTCCCATTCCTTCTGTGGGCTAAGCTGCCTCTTATCTGACCGTTGTCTAGTCTGTGCCGCCTCCTCCTCCTCCTCCTCCTCCTCCTCCTCCTCCTCCTCCTCCTCCTCTCTCATGGACATTCTCACAGACCATTACAATGGATGTGTTCATTAAGTCAAAAAGATTTGAGCTCAGCTCAAAGGAGGGTTTCATTTGCAGTTCCTTGTTGTTGAGACTGCCTTGGTCTCAAATTGCTGCCCATGCATGCCCGGCAACATTTCTTTTGGCATCCTTGGATTTCATCTCTGGCTTGATTTTATTTACATGTGCTGGATTTAAGCATCACAATGGTGGTGAACTACTCATAAACCTCAAATGTATATTTAGAAAACAAAAATCACACTTCAGTGTTTTGTCTGAAAACATGCCTACCTGCTCTGTAAAAAAAAGAAAAAGAAAAAGAAACCTGAGGTAGTAGATAACATTTTGGGGAGCTAGAGGGAATAGCAGAGAGCAAACTTTCGAAATGGTCTTTTGGTAAGCAGGTCTTTTGTGCCTGGTGAGGCCCTCTATGGCAGCCATTTTGTGGCAATGCCATGTTCTCTACCTTCCAAATGTGCCCCTCGGCCAAAATATTGTACACATCTAGAAAAAACAGATTACTGTAGGCCTCTTTTTATATTCTTAAAAAAATTAAGAAAGATATTTAGATATCGATTTGAATTTAAAAAATAAAATTTCTTTTATGTGGAAATGAGGCAGAACAGACTTGTGGGAGAAACACAGATGAGAGTGATATGGGCTGTAAGCAGATTTGACCATCCCTAATACTAAAGGGTTTATCTGAAACCCTCATCTTTTAAAGGCCTAAGTAAAATTGGGGGGCAGTTTTAGCCTCCTTCAGAGAGGCAGTGAAATATCTGGTGAAGTGCTGAACATGTGATCAGTGGACTTAACTCACAGGCATAAAAAACTAGGCAGATGCATTAAAATATCTTGCTGAATTGGGAACTAAATGAGGATAACAGGAGGAATATTGCATAAGGGTATTATCATATTCAACAGTCTGTTAGCAACCAACAATATAATTTTATCTACGAAAGGGGGGTGGAGGAGGAAAGAAATGGGCTGGAGACATGAGCAATTTGAAAATGTGAGCGCTGAAGAGCACTTCCCAGGATTTCAGCTGTTCTGAATCTGTGTGGGCCCAGAAATCCATTTGCACTGCCACAATTAAAAAACAAAAAACAAAACCAGAAGTGTGACAAGATTAAATGTATGTAAACGAGAACAATAAAATATATTCATGGCAGTGAGGATTATTTAAACCCCAGCTGATGTATTTAAGGGTGGACTGATAATCAATAGAGAATGGTGTGTGTGTGTGGTTTAATTTAGGTTAAAGTTTAAAAAAATGTTGAAAAGCCAATTTCCATCTTATTGCTTATTCTACAGAAAATAAATAAAACAGCCTGATAGAGGCAGAATTTTTCTAACAGCACAACAAAAAAAAGTGGCCAATTGGTGAGAAGAAACTGACACATGTATAGCCAACAAAGAAAAAAATATGGGCTCAGAAAGCAGATTATTTAAACTGACAATAAACATGTACTTCCAAGAAATTAAATTTTATGCTTCTATTAGTCATTTATTTTGCTTACTGGTGAACCAGAAACACTGTTAATCTATGGAACTAATTTACAGAGGGCTACAGAAATCAGATTGGAAGAATGTGGGATGGTTTGAAATAGGTCTATAAATCTCTACTTTGTGTATAAATATCTGAAAAAAGTTCTGAATCTGTGTGGGCCCATAAAAAGCCCCCCCCCCCCTATTTTGGGTATCCATATGTCAATTATTACTTAGATAGGAAATGAGTGGGAAGCCAGGCTACTCATATAACAGCTTTGTAAATAAGCCCATAAAAGAGGAGGAGGAGGAAAACTTTGGCCATAAAATCTTTGTGTTCATATTTGCAATTCCCCATATAACAACCTCAGGCTAGAATAATCTAACAGGTTCACAGAAGGGCTACCAGCATGGTGAGGGAACTATAAACCAAGTCCTATGAGGAATGGTTAAAGGAATTGGTATGCTTAGCTTGCAGAAGAGAAGACCATGGAGAGATATCATAGCTGTCTTCAGATAGCAAAAGGTCATATGTCATATGGAGGAGAAGTGGACTTGTTTTCTGTTGCCCTGGAGGGCAAACACTGAAACGGTGGATTGAAACTACAGGGAAGTAGTTCCAAGTTAGATATTAGGAGGAATTTCTGATAGCAAAAACAGTCAGCCACCTCGCAAAGAGGTATGTTTCCCTTCACTGAAGTCTTCAAGCAGAGGCTGGATAGCCATTTATCTAAAATGTTTTAGCTAATTCTGCACTGATCAGGAGTTGGACCAGAAGACTTCTGAGATCCAACTCTATATTTTTGTGATCCCTGTTCACTCAACTGCAGATAAATTTAGATGGCCATGCTGTTTCCAACAGTGGTTAGTGAGACATCTCTGCAGAGCTAACAAACAAATATGAAGATAATAATCTTTATACCACTAGCCAGACTCCCAAGGCTTTTGGTTCTTCTCAATATCTCCATTCAGTAAGGCAAATGGCATCATTTCGGGCTATTTAGCTGTGCATAGTTGTATGCACTGTATATGGGCTATTTAGCCCATTTGGGCTATTTAGCAGTGTATAGTTGTATGCACCAGAGTCGACTGCTGTAGAGATGGGCGGTGATAAATTTGAATAATAAATAAATACCAATCAAAGAGAATAATAAATAAATAAATAGTTGTAAGAAATGGAGCTGTCCCTTTAAATTCCTTGCAGCTTGGCTTGTTGGATGAGCAGTCCATCCCCCTCCCTCTCCCCTCCAGACTGGAGAAATAAGGACTCAGCTGAGCTGCAGACTTATTAGATCTATTGACTATAATCACTAACTCAAAATTTACAGTAACTGAATTGGAGATCAGTGCAGTAGTTTCCTGAATTTCCAAATAAATCCATATAATTCTCCTTTACTAGAAAGTTGGGCTTATATAACAAGCTAGGTTAAATTGACTAGTCTGGCTCAGAAGTTATGATTGCACATCAAACTGGTCACCCATGTTTCAGCCTAGCATGCTGTGCAAACCTTCCCTGTCTGTTTAGGTTATTATGGCTGAATATGTTATGTGAACCCAGGAAATTGGGTAAATATCATTTATTAACTAAATCATGGATAGGCACGTTGTGTGAATACAACCAGGGTGTTCTTTGTGTATGTTTAGCTTATGGTGTTTTGAACCCAGGCAATTAGGTTAGTTCAGTAAATAATAGATCAGTTAAACATGGATTAGCATGTTGTGTGAAAACAACCTAACATTTTCACATTGCATGGTGACTCCCTCTTGCCTTACCAGCTAAATGATGACCAGCCTTGGGCTCAAGAATAGCAATCCTTTTGTAAAAAAGAAAAGAAAAAAGATTTCATTGCTATTTCACCATTGGGTTCTGAGAATGACAGTGAGAGCCAGTTTGGTCTAGTGGTTAAGGTGCTGGGCTAGAAACCAGGAGGCTGTGAGTTCTAGTCCTGCCTTAGGCATGAAAGCCGGCTGGGTGACCTTGGGCCAGTCACTCTCTCTCAGCCCAACACACCTCACAGGGTTGCTGTTGTGGGGAAAATAAGAGGAGGAAGGAGTATTAGGTATGTTTGCCGCCTTGAGTTATTTATAAAAATAATAAAGGCGGGATAAAAATAAACAAACAAACAAACATGCTTTATAGATGGCCTGTCCTCCGCAGAACAGATCTGCAGTTATTTCTGAAGAGTATTACTTCTGGCAGTTTTTTGTTGATGAACCATGTTGGGGTTTGATAAACCCAGGAATTTACTTCTAGATATAAATTATACAGAGAGGCTTGATATTTAGGTAAAAGGTGAAATATTCTGCACAGTCACCCAATTAGCAGCCATTGTTGTAGGAATGATGTGTCATGTGTGACTCATTCAACAGGTGCTTAGAGTTAGGTTGGGTGTGGTGAATAACGAGATTGACCTATAATGTGATTGGTCAGTTTGACTATATAAGCAGAGATATTCTGTATTTCATTTATTCCCATTTTACCTCGTGAAAGCTGTATCGTTGATGGTGTATCATTTGTTACTTGTGGAAGTGATCTGTAAATAAGTATGTATATAAAGTAAATAGGATATTTGATATAACTTCTGTTTGGAGTCTATTTACTGCATAGTACTTGGATCACTGGTGCCTAGGAGAGAGGCAGGCCGCTCCATCTCCGCGCGCTCCCTCTGACAGGGTTATGGGCCCAGAGGCGGCAGAGACGCCATAGACGACGGAAGGCTTTGCACTGGCTGTGGATCGGTGGATCGTGTGCAGTCTGTGAGCTGGAAGCTTTGGAGGCCTATCCAGGAGTCGTGTGGCTATTTGGAGTGATTTGGAGCTTTAACAGGTTCCGTGCCTGCGTGTGTGTGTTTTTCTCTCCTACGCTTGTTTTACAGCTGGAAGACATTCTGATAAGGTATGTGTCTTTAATCATCGGTGTCTGCCCAGAAGGGGCTGAAGACAGATGAGCACAGCGAAGATGTTGCCGGCAGTCGGGGGAGGTTTTCCTCTGGAAAGACTGAATGACAGTAATTATTTGTCATGGGCATATAAAATGGAAATGTATCTTCGGCGTGAAGGGCTTTGGAGGAGTGTAGTTTGCCCTGAACCAGACCTGGAAGATGAAGAAGTTGCTCTAAAGGACGATAGAGCATTGGCAAGCATAATTTTATGTCTGGAAGATAGCCAGTTGTGTTATGTTAGAGACTGTCAGTTAGCCTATAAGTGTTGGGAAGCTTTAAAGAATGTTTATCTAAGAAGCTCACCGTTATGTAAGGTTTTACTAACAAGGCAGCAGTGTTCTAATGTAATTAGGTCTAAGCAAAGCAGTGTTTCTGTTAAGGAATATTCTGAGAATGTTTTGTATGTATGAAAATGTTTCTGCTGTGGGTCACAAAAGCATTTATTGCGGGATTGTGATAAGAAACCGAAGCCGAAGGCCAAGCTGAAAATTTCCAAGCCGGGAGAAGCTGCACAGCTGTCTTTAATTAGTTCAAGTGTAGAACAAGATTTAAAGGGACCATTTTTAATTGACAGTGGGGCTTGTCAGCATATAGGGAGTAACAGACAGATGTTTAAGAGTTTTAGGCAGGCTGATAAAGATCATGTTACTCTAGCTAATGGAAGCATTGCATCTGTCACTGGTAAGGGATTTGTATATGTACCAGGGTTAAATATTGAATTATCAATGTTGTGTGTACCTGAACTGGAGTACAATATAATTAGTGTGTCACAATTGGATAAACAGGGTTATACTGTACAGTTTGGTAATAATGAATGTATTGTTATGAAGGATAACAATGTTTGTGGCAAAGGTATTTTGCAGAACAATTTATATGAAATTGTACAAGCCAGGACAAGCAGCAGCCATCATGGTGTAGCTACAATTAATAAGCCAACACATGATTCATGTGCGCACCTGTGGCACAGAAGGCTTGGGCATCCGAGTTTCAAAGTGATTGAAAAGATGTCAGAAGCAAGTTCTGGAATGGAATTGAAAAAGTGCCATGTGTATTTGGATTGCACAGCTTGTAAGGTTGCAAAGTCAAAGGTGTTTCCTGTGAGCAAATTCAGTGATAGGAAGTCACATAAATGTTTTGAATTAGTTCACACTGACTTAATTGGTCCATTACCAGCTACAATAGGGGGTGCTAAATATGTTTTAGTCATTGTAGATGATTACACTAGATTTGGGTTCTGTTACCTATTGAAAGCTAAAAGTCAAACATTTGAAAAGTTTAGAAACTGGGTGCAGTTTGTGGAACGTAGGTATAGCACAAAGGTGTGTAGTTTACAAACTGACCGGGGTACAGAGTTTCTGAGTGGGAGTTTTCAGCAATGGCTCCGTAGAAGGGGCATTGTGCATAGGAGAACTAACCCACATAGTTCAGCTGAGAGTGGCGTGGCTGAACGTAGGAATTTGGCATTGCAGACAGTGAAGGATTCACTCATTGCTGACTCAGGGTTATCAAGAGGATACTGGGGAGAGGCAATATTAACTGCTAATTATTTAATTAACAGGTTATGGAGTGTATCTGTAAACCAAACTCCATATTATATGTTATATGGCAAGAAGCCACCATTAGCTCATTTGAAGGTGTTTGGGTGCACTGCCTATGTTCACGTGCATAAGGAGGTACGTAGGAAAGGACAGGCAAAAGCACAGAAGATGACGTTTGTAGGGTATGAGCCAGGGACCAAGGGATATAGGTTCACTGATGGCAGGAAAGTTGTTATTTCTAGATCAGCAAGTTTTAGTGAGCACAGCAATTGGCAGAGATTACACGGGAGTAGTGAGGTTTATCTTCCTAGTCAGGGACGTTTTGAGTTTTCAGAGCGGATAGAGGCCACTGATGTGATTAAGAAGGAAGAGGAATTAACTCCTAGTGTGCCAATGATGCAGGATGCTACAGTGTTGCGTAGATCTGAGAGAGTTAACAAGGGCATACCACCTCAACGTTATACACCAGGTGATGTAAAAGTGTGTTTTATTGATTATGAACCTCGTAATTACAAGGACGTATTGGACTGTAGCTTGAATCATGTCAACTGGATTTCTATTTTCTCAGTGGAAACGTTTCGCTCCTTATCCAAGGAGCTTCTTCAGTCTGAGCAAAGTTGGTAAGGGAATCCTAAATATGTTTCTAGGTAGCTGTGTGACCTTACACCTGGGGTCATGGTTATATTGAGATGTAATTTTAAGTCCTTTTATTATCTAAAGGAGGATCGTTAAGATCACCATGCTGCTGTTGAGCTTGTGAAATGGTCTTAATCTTCCTAGGCACAGAAGACAGAGCCGGGAGAAAGATGGGAGAAAGATTGTGCCTGAGGCCCCCACCTCTATTCAAGGAAGGATTTTCCAAGTTGGCATAAATGGATTCCTTGACCCCTCTCTCAAACCACCTATTTTCTCTGTCTAAAATGTGAACATTAATGTCCTCAAATGAGTGTCCTTTTTCCTTTAAATGAAGATAAACTGCTGACTCTGGTCCTGTGGTATTACTTCTCCTGTGTTGGGCCATCCTCCTGTACAAAAGTTGTTTGGTTTCTCCAATGTAGAGTTCAATATAACCATGACCCCAGGTGTAAGGTCACACAGCTACCTAGAAACATATTTAGGATTCCCTTACCAACTTTGCTCAGACTGAAGAAGCTCCTTGGATAAGGAGCGAAACGTTTCCACTGAGAAAATAGAAATCCAGTTGACATGATTCAAGCTACAGACAATTCCACCTGGATGACTGAGAACCTTCATAGACACACAAGGACGTATTGGAGTTGCCACAACACGAGCAGAGTAGATGGAAAGCTGCTATGGATGTGGAAATGAAAGCCATTAATTCTCATAAGGTTTTCAAATCTACTAGGCTGCCTGAGGGGCATAGAGCAGTAGGCTGTAGATGGGTGTATAAGAAGAAAACCTTAGTGAATTGTGATATTCAGTATAAGGCTAGGTTGGTTGCACAAGGATTTTCCCAGATAAAGAATCAGACTTATGATGAGGTTTTTGCACCAACGCTAAGAGGGGAGACATTTAGGTTTGCCTTAGCAATGGCAGCAGCTGGGAATTGTGTAGTACAGCATTATGATATCACAACAGCATATTTGCATGCTGATTTGAATGAAGAGATCTATATGATTGAAGCCCCAGGTTATGAATCAAAGATTGCAGGAAGGGTATATAAGTTGCAGAAAAAGCATTGTATGGACTCAAGCAGTCGGCACGTTGCTGGAATCTTAGGTTAGATAAGGAATTACAAAGAATGGGATTCAAGTGTAGTATAGCTGACCCATGTCTGTATGTAAAGCAATGTGAAAACGATGAACAGATTTTGCTTTTGATTTTTGTAGACGATTTGTGTCTTATAGCGAAAGATCAAAGCAGGGTAATTGAATTTACTGAAAATCTGAAACAGCACTTTGATGTCAAAGATCTGGGAGAAATTAAGAATTACCTAGGCATGGGTATTCAGAAGGTTGATGGGGGTTATGTTCTAGAGCAGCAGAAGAGGATTGAAGCACTGCTAAGAGAGAACAATATGGAACAGTGTAAAGAAGTTTCAACCCCGATGACAACAGATTTTGTTAAAACAGAGACTGGAGATGATGACCAAACTTCATGTGATCAGTCAATAATTGGAAGTGTATTGTATTGTATTGTTTTGCAATATTGTCCATCTGAGTGTAATGTAGCAGATGTGATGACAAAGCCTCTAAGCATAGATAGACCTAGGATGTGTATATCTCAAATGTGTATGTCTTCTATTCTGTACAATTGAATGTAATATCTATTGTAAATTGAAGGGGTGTTGGGGTTTGATAAACCCAGGAATTTACTTCTAGATATAAATTATACAGAGAGGCTTGATATTTAGGTAAAAGGTGAAATATTCTGCACAGTCACCCAATTAGCAGCCATTGTTGTAGGAATGATGTGTCATGTGTGACTCATTCAACAGGTGCTTAGAGTTAGGTTGGGTGTGGTGAATAACGAGATTGACCTATAATGTGATTGGTCAGTTTGACTATATAAGCAGAGATATTCTGTATTTCATTTATTGCCATTTTACCTCGTGAAAGCTGTATCGTTGATGGTGTATCATTTGTTACTTGTGGAAGTGATCTGTAAATACGTATGTATATAAAGTAAATAGGATATTTGATATAACTTCTGTTTGGAGTCTATTTACTGCATAGTACTTGGATCACTGGTGCCTAGGAGAGAGGCAGGCCGCTCCATCTCCGCGTGCTCCCTCTGACAAACCATATCAACTTGCCCCTGATATACAATGAAAAGAAGCACAGTTTAGTGCTGGTTTATGTAAAACACTGATCTGGAACTCTGAATGCATTCCAAACCAGTGTCAAGAATCATTCTCCCTGTCACTGCTGAGGCAGAAACAATTGAATTTCGGTCCTAAAAAGTCAAATGGCTTTTTAAAGTGCAGGATGAACAATCTGGGATCAAAGTCCCATTTATAGCTATTTCAGTCCCTTTTAGCCTGAAAAATGTACAGCTGTTGATGCTAACTTTCTGCAAAAAACTGTCTGAGCTTTGTTTTACCAAGAACTTTCTATTTCCAGGTTAGGAAGATAAGATTTAAAAGTCAGGGAATGTTTCAGCTTTGAATCATTAGAGATGAGCAGCATACCAGGGCAATAGCATTCTTGGGCTGTTTTTCTCCAGCAAGCAGCATTCAGCACTACATTGCCTCGAATCCTGGAAGCAACACCTTATCGTCCAAGTATCTGTCTAATTTGTGTAGCCTCTGATCCTTGTGAACTGAAGCCTGCCTCCCTACTGTATCCATTGGTGAGGAATCTCACTTGTATCTGGAGTAGAACAGAAACAATATACTTGGGTTGTTTACTTGTTCCTTGGTCACAGCAAAATCTAATAAGGACAAACATAACTATTTGGCAGACTGGAGAGCAGCACAAACTCCTGGAAAGTGATGCTGGCCAAACGGTGACTTACACTTTGACCAGTTTTCCCCAGAAAAATGGCAGATTCTGCCAATGTAGTTGGAGGGGCAAGTTGCAGACAAGGATTGCTTGATCTTATCAATATCTTTGATAAATTCCACTTCATCCTTTCTTCCTCAGATTAGCAATCAGATTTCTATGGAAATGTCTATCACAAATGAAACACTGAAAATGTTGTGTGACAGGGAAGAAATGAATATATTACAAGATTACTGTATATACTGTAGAACATGAGAAAACAGATGTTTTCTCTTAGCTCACTGTGTTATGCTGTTCTGGATTCCAGTGGCACTGCACATTGGTGGTGCATTCATCTCAATATTTCCTTAAAAGCTAACATTTAATTTGCTGCTGGAGGATGGAAATGACTTGCTCTATTTTGCCAATTTGGAGGGAGGATGACTAGCTATTTTAGCTACCACTTTGCATATGTGCTGTGGAACATAGTGTGATCATCCACCTGGTAAGGTCTGGAAGGCTCCAGACTGAGGGCATTCAGCCAATCCAGGATCAAATTATTGCAGCAAGTTTTCTGTGGAATGGCCATATTTGGTAAAGCTTGAGTTTAGTTATTACCAGCAGTGGCAAGCAGAATGGGGCACTGCAGTCAAGAGAAAAAGAACCTACAAAAGAATAAGTGCCACCTTACCAAACAAAATGTGGGCTACAAAAGCTTCTACAGGGCACAAGCAACAGCCAATCATAAAAAAATCTGAATAAAATGTTAAATATTTTACACTCTCCAATAGTCCATGTTTATACAGAACAATTCCTATTTTCTGATACTTAAGGTAAAGGTTCCCCCCGCACATTTGTGCAGTCGTGTCCAACTCTAGGGGCCAGTGCTCATCTCCGTTTGTTAGCCGAAGAGCCAGCGTTGTCCGAAGACGCTTCCACGGATATGTGGCCGCATGACGCGCGCGGAACGCTGTTACCATCCCACCGAAGTGGTACCTATTAACCTACTTGCATTTGCATGCTTTCGAATTGCTAGGTTGGCAAGAGCTGGAGCGAGTGCGGGAGCTCACTCCGCACGCAGGGCTAGGGATTTGAACCTCCGAATTTGCGATCTTCCGATCAACAAGCCTGGCGTCTTACCCACTGAGCCACCACGCCCCTTTTTTCTGATAGTTACCCTAGTAAATATTTGTTCCTGTTTAACCTTTTTCTTTTTTGTATCATGTCAATTAGCTTGTATGCTTGCAGGTGGCTGTTATGTACACCACCTTGGAAACTACAGGTACCGTGTGTGTGTGGGTGTGTGTATGTATGTAAGTATATGTGTGTGTGCATATATAAATAAATAAAGCTACCCTGGAATGGAAAGCCACAAAATCATACAATGAAAAGGACTGAAAGGCCAACTTTTTGCTCAGTGCAGGAAATCCAGAGCTAGATGCTGGCTGGGGAATTCTGGGAGTTGAAGTCCACCCATCTTAAAGTTACCAAGGTTGAAAAACACTGCTCTAGAAGTTGACTTGTTACATTGGACAGTTTCTCTTAATGTTCAGCTGAAGTCTCCTCTCCTGCAACTTCAACTCCCTTGATCTAATTCCACTGTCTGCATAAGCAGAGAACAATATTTGTCTTCTTCTATATGACAGCACTGATGAAGGATTTATCTCCCATTCAATTGTCTCTCCTCCAGATGTTTACTAGTGCAGCCACAAGTTTTATATGCTCTATAATTTATTGTAATTTTGTTTGGTTTTAACAGATTTTTCTCTTTATTGTAATTACATTTTGTACACATTACTTTGAGATATTTTAATAGGAATGTAATATTGCAATATATGTTAAGAATTAAATATAGCAAATATACAGATACACATAGTCCATTCAGCCTTTCCTCATAGGACTTGTTATTTAAATTGCAAACTCTGCCAGAAGAGGTAGGCAACCCATAGCCTACAGACTTATTTGATATTCCCCAAATTTCCAAAGGTCTCATAAAATGTCAATTTTCTGCTGTGCAATGTTTTGGCTCCCCTCCTTTTTTGTTTAAAACGAAATAAATGTTGAATTAAGCCTCTTCTAATTTAATGCACTTATTTTGTGTTTGACTCCTCACCAAACATACAGACACACATGGAGTTAAAGGCCAATCTTTTCAGCCTTGTCCTCTGATGGTGGCAAGGTGGACCTCAGATACTATAATATGGATAGATGATTTACAGTATAGTTAGCATGTGGTCTCCAGTACTGCATCATCCTGGGATTATGCTGCCAAATTTTGGTGGCAAAATGGCTGGATTTCCATAGTATGATCTTTCTGTGATTTCCCCCCTAAAATTAAAGTTTGAAAACCATTCCCATTCCTCCCTTGAAATGCTCCCAAGCCCCCCAATTAGGGGTGGCTTTCCTCTGAGAAGCTTCCTACTACAATTCCATTTCTATTCATACCCCCAACACCCACCCACCCCCGGAAAATACGTTGAAGTCATCCAGTTACCAGATGGTTTCCTGTGGCCCTCCAGAAGATTGTAAGGCAAGATTGTAGCTTTTCAAACATAAAAAAAAAAGGTAAAGGTTCCCCCCGCACATTTGTGCAGTCGTGTCCGACTCTAGGGGCCGGTGCTCATCTCCGTTTGTTAGCCGAAGAGCCAGCGTTGTCTGAAGACGCTTCCACGGTCATGTGGCTGCATGACACGCGTGGAACGCTGTTACCTACCCATCGAAGCGGTACCTATTCATCTACTTGCATTTGCATGCTTTCGAATTGCTAGGTTGGCAAGAGCTGGGGCGAGTGTGGGAGCTCACTCCGTCACGTGGGGCTGGGGATTCGAACCTCCAAACTTGCGATCTTCCGATCGACAAGCCTGGCGTCTTACCCGCTGAGCCACCACGCATTGCCTACCTGCTAATACAAGTCTATGGAAAATACTCTGCAACCACAGTATTTATGCCATGAGGATTGTCAGAATCTCAGAATGAATATCACATGAAAACAACTTACCAGCCTGCAACCAGATCTGTTCAAGAGTTGTCCACAGCTGCATAGGTCCTTGCTTTGAGGCAGTACTCTGCATAGTTATCTCTGACATGGCCTGTTCTAGTCGTGAAGCTGCAATGGAAGATGCTCGCTGGGAGCCTGAAAGATAGAAACACAATACTGATTAAATAAATATGCTATAATGGACCCCTTAAATAAATCCAGAATTAGGCAATTTCCTTATTATGGCCAACTAAATATACATACTGTAAACATGGTCAAGCTTTTGAGGTTAACAGTCCAATTCAAATGATGGTCTTTGGCTAATGGAAAAGTCTAAGCCAGTTTCTTATTCAAGGAAATCATGGGGAACAATGGCTATTAGCCTTGATGGCAGCGTGACTGCCTCTGAAGGCCATCTCCTGGGAGACTAGTGGGCTTCCTTGTGCAGTTGGTTGGCCACTGCGAGAACAGACTGCTGTTCTCCAGCAGGGCAATGCTTATGTTCTTATGTACCTCCAAATCAACAATGACAACAGGAAAAATGACTTGGCAGCATTACAAAAAATTACTGGAGCTAGGTGCACTCTGAATTGTTTTTAAAAAAATCTTCACAAGGCATTCTTCCCCAGTCTTTCCCTGAGCTTCCTGACTGCTGAAAAGCACATTCCACATGGCCTGGATGAGGACAAGAGCCTATTCCCATCTCAGGATAACCATACTCAGGATAATCATACTCTCATCTCAGGATAACCATACAAGGTTATATAAATTAAATAAATAAATAAAATAAAATAAAATACTGAGGGCAACATGGGACCAAACTTCATGAATGTACTGTACATCAGGGGTCCCCAACCTGTGGCCCGTGGCCCACTAGTGGGCCGTGGCCTGTTAGGAAGTGGCCCGTGGGGCTCCCACCTGCAAACCCCGCCCCCCCGGTGCATGTGATTACCCTGCCCCCGGTGTGCGCAATTGGTTCCTGTCTGCAAACCCCGCCCCCCAGTGTGCACAATTGGCTCCCGCCTGCAAATCCTGCCCCCGGTGCGTGCGATTGGCTCCCGCCTGCAAATCCTGCCTCCCCGGTGCATGTGATTGGCTCCCACCTGCAAACCCTGCCCCCCGGTCCATGGAAACATTTTCTTCCACGACCGGTCCCTGGTGCCAAAAAGGTTGGGGACCGCTGCGTGTACATAAATCTCCCTAAGGCTTATTGCAGACTTTATAAGGACCCTAAGCTTTCAGTAGCTATCCCATTGCCAAGAAGCACATCAAGACTTAGTTTTTTTTCTGGCTTTCAACTGGCTTTCTTCTGTCATCTTAGTTTGTTCTGAACAGACTTGAAAAACCATTTGTTCAAAAGGCAAGGTGTGGATTTGAAATCAAATAAACTCAGTCTTCAATTATAACATTCAGTACCGTAACTATGTCTAGAATCATTTGCTCAGTCTGCATTTATTTGCATTGCTACTTACTTTATAGATTTCTATCCTGGCTTCACAACTCTTATAATCTTACTAAGTAATATTACCTCAATTATGCAATAAAAATCTGTTACTGGAGAGATGGAGCCAACAGGAAAAAGTTAATTCCTCTTCATTGAGAAGGCAAGGGCAAAACAAAGTTGTATCCTGTTTCTTGAGAATAAACCCCATCAGTCTTGGCTCTGCTTTCTAGGGAAGAGCAGTTTTTTCTCCTGTTGGCTCCAGTCTCCTGAAACTGGCCTTGAAAAAGACAAAAACAAAAAGAATTTAAGAGTTCTTTATGGCATTATGCCATAAAGATATGTATGTATGTGTATATCTATCTATCTATCTATCTATCTATCTATCTATCTATCTATCTATCTATCTATCTCTTTATGGAATAACTGGACACAAGTACCCTAGAAGAGGAACCCTTGGAAGAATTTTCTCCACTTTTTAAAATCATTCTAAAGAAGAGTAATGAAAGATCTTGGAGAGTGAACCTGGACCTCAAGGTTCTCTACCATTGCATTGGATTTTGGATACTCACAGAAACCTTGAGATTAATTGCAGAAGCCATAATTTACACAATTTCCTTGCTTCCCTGGACTTCACTCTATACTCTACATTCCCATCAGCCTCTTTACTGAAGATATGTCAGATTCAAAATAGCAACAATCAGTTGCAATTCAAGTACTACCTTTGGGTTGACACTGGCGTCCCACATCTTCACTGACGTGATGCCAGCCCTCTGGTGGGGCACTTTCAAACACAGCTACATCTCTGAGCATGTGTACACTTACTCGCACAATCTCTTGATCAGAGGTCCATCAATAAATAAGGCCTTATTCAACATTTATTAACTGCTATTTGGTCTGTACAAACATGGTGTTGAATTTATGGATGTGATCATCACATCTTGAAGGTAAGCTAGAAGGCTGATTGTGTAGAAAGGATCTGTCTGACACACTTCTGTAAATTAATTGCACATTCTTGCCATGTCTGCAAGTCAGCCTTTAGTCACTTTAACTACTTCAGCATTTATGAGACATTATAAAATAGACAGATGTGGCCTTTAATAATTCTGAATTGCAATTTCTTTATTCCTGGGTGATATGGATGAAAAAGACAATCTTTCAGAATATCCAAGGTATACCTATACTTTTATTTCAACAATGTTTCTGGGAACACCATAAGAATATAGAAAGAATTCTGATGGACTAGATCTTCCTAATCCAGAATTAAGCCCCATAACAGCCAAAGAGATGCTTATAAAAATCTCGTACTCAGGAAATGAGTATTTACCTCTGAGGCATATTGCCTATGGCAATAGAAGCAATATAGAGCTGTCATATGCAACTGATACAACTCACAGCACCTCTAATGGCTGGCAATTATGAGGTTTGTAGTCCAACATGCTTGGAGTGTATCAAGTTGGGGAACATTGACCTACGTCATATATTGCTATTTTCAGATAATTCAATCCACAAAAATGTTGCCATGTGGTTGTGTCAAACACTTCAAGGCAGGCACACTCAGGAAAGAAGAACTACTTGGATTTCTGGAAAGGTCTTCATCAGTAGTGGGGTAATATAACAGAATCTTGAAATAAAGGTATTGCTCATAATATATTAGTGGGGAACAAGACATTTGTATGGAATAATGCATGAAACCCAAAGAAAACAGTTGAAGTCTATTCATATATGATTGTCCACACTGGATTTAGGACACCAGAATTCCACTCTTTTGTTTCTCTTACCAGAATCATTATCATGGGCATCAGGTAGAGTAAGATACACACTATTATTCTTCTTGGCTGGTACTGTCTCAGTCAAACTGTTTGCTTTTTCGGAATCACTGGAAAAGAATGACAACAGGATAAACATGTTAATTATAGCTTACTGAAAATGCAGGGTATACAGTATGTGAGAGCCAGCATGCTGTAGTAGATGAGGACTTGGGCTAGGACGGGGGAGACCCAGGTTCTAGCCTAGCTTCAACCATGAGGACAAAGTGGGTGACTTTGGGCCAGTTACTTTCTCTCAGTCCAACCCAACTCACAAAGCTGCTGTGGAGAAAAGTAGGAAGAATAAATGGAAAGGTGGGATAGAAATTTGAATAACAGTAATAATAAGTCCGAGAAAATGAGCATCCATCAACCTGGAAAACTGAAATGTGGGTGCATATGACATAGTGGTGGTCAAAGGCAGGCGGGATTTCTGTCAAAAATACAGGAATTTGTTGTGTCACAAGCCATCATGTGTGAAAATTTTGATAAAGCAAATTGCCAAGGCAGGATGATGATGTCAGTGGTGATCAATGTACTCGGAGTAATTTGGCACATTTTAATAAAGCGTGGTTTACTGTTGCTGAAAATCTGGCTCTTTGCTTCTTTCCTACCTGTGAAGTGGGGAAAGTGTGATCTCTTCCTATTGTGGAGAGTTTTGCTCTTCTCTACCACAATGAGGAAAGGTGGCTGAGGTCAAAATTGTACTAGCCATCACTGGCTCAATCCCAGCATTTGGTTCCTTATCTCAACACATAGAGATTTATAACTAACTATGGGTTGTGTCTGGTCTCTGGCACATAATGTTTTCTTTGTTGTGTTTTATTATTTTTATCATTTTTCTTTGTATATGATGTTTTAACCCCTGTCAGCTGCCCAGAGTCACCTGGTGAGCGGGCACCCCTATCATCCTCATCCACCAAATTGTTTGCTTCACGGTACAGAATAGAGAATGGATCACCTGGTGTCCTACTCTCCATTTCTATTCTGCTGCTATTATGTACAGAAAAGGGTTAAGGCTGGAATAACGAAAGACTACTCCCTCTGGGACTGTTCATGCTAATTACGCACAGCACTGTTTCCCATGGCTCTGACTAGTTATGTCCTTTTGCTATATAGATAGATATAGATAATGTAAATTGTGGTTATTAAGTCCTCTGTTCTTTTACCTCTTGCCTGTTGTTCATCTCTCTTTCTCTCTGCTTTTTCGCTGCCTTTTGTCCCCCGTTGCCAGCTAATTATTTTTATGTTTGCTGATGTTTAATAAATAAACATCAAGCTTTATTTTTGCTAGCTGAACTGAGCGGTGTGTGTGCTTGCTCTGATCTGATCTGGATATAGGGGTTGATTGCAAGTGGGCTGGGTGGAAACTAAACTGGAAATTACCCCCAGTATTTTTCCACCAGCTAAGTGGTGCTGCATGAGGCCTTTGAGAGCAGAAAAAAGAGCAGCCATTCCTAGAATGGAAATCCAGTTTCTGCCAGAATCACTATCCAAAATTCAGATTTGTTTATATGACTAAAGGAGAAAAAAAACTGGGATACTGCTGCTTCTATTAATAAATAAAATTCTAGAAGATATTTTAAGTATCAAGTTGGTATGCTTGCACTGATATGCAATGTTTATTTATTGAATCTGTATCCTATTTTTTTCATCAAAGGGCTTGGGATGGCATTCACTTCTTTTTTCCCCACTCTTCCCCATTTTTTCCACACAACAACTGTGAATGTAAAAGAAAGAATAACTCTAATACTAATAATAGTCATTTTAGTAAGATTTTTAGACATGTACACGTAAACATACTATGATGCAACGTCATAATTGAGAATGTTCTTTTTAAATAAAAAAACCACGCAAGCCTTTAAAAAGCACATCTAGCAGGCTGGATCCACAAACTCTGTAATATTTCATGTATTTCCACTGACAACAGTTCGCTTTAATTTAATCCGAGTGACATTGATTTCAATAGGTCCAGCTCTAAGTATGACTAAATCTGAATGTAGTTTAATAAACATCTTAATAATGGCTTCTGGAAAGAGAAGTGAGAAAGGCCATCCATAGTACTATTTATTTTATTTATTTATTTATTTAAAATTCGATTTGTATTCACCGCTCCATCTCCCCACAGGGGGACTCTGGGCGGTACACTTCCCATTGGAGTGTAACTCACCATATGTGGGCTTATATGAGTCATTCTTAAACATATGTGAGTTTATGTGTATGTACTGGCAAAAAGGGATACTGCCTGAAATAATCTGGAACAAGGTCCATTAGGGCTTTAGGCATCAACACGTGCTCCTTGAATTGAGCCCCAAAATGAAATAGGAACCAGTGCAGTATATATGCCATGCATATATATGACATGGTTAGCTCAAGCCTGTGTGGCAGGAAAATTCAGCAGAAATAAAGTTTCTGAGTGCATTACTGTAATCCAGCCTTGTTTAACCTGCCCCATCTGTCTCCTTTCAGAAAAAAACTGAGGACATCCCTATTAACCCAGGCATTTGTAAGATAACCATGATTCTAGGACCAGATGGTCTTTTAGATTGCCTGCCACTTTGCTTTTCTGCTCTTTTAAAATGAAATTGAATTTAGTTTTAGTATTCATCATTTTTAAGCATGGCTGGCTTATTGTGACGGTTTTACTTGAGATTATTGTTATCATTTGCTTGTGAATCACTCCAGGTTCCTCTGGGAGGAAGAACTGTATAGAAATAAAATCAGTCAATCAATTACTACTACTAATGAATAATGTATTGGATTTCAAGCCCCATAATCCACCCTGAAGAGCTCCTACCTAGGGAAAGCTACCGTCATCGCAAGGGCGTTAGTGAATGCTGATACCTGCTCTCTCCCATTTATCTTCACTGCTACTCAAGATCAGTAAATAATCAATAGAGAATGTCATTATTGTGTGCTATTAAGTATGAACGCTTGTCCCCAAATAGTCGTATTGTACTTTATTATTCTCTGACATGAACAGGCAACATCAATGAAAGAGAACAACAAGCAACCTCTGCTAGTATGCTAGCTGGTGGCATTTTGCCAGAAAAACATGTTGAAGAGCTGTTTCTATGGGCACTGTAAGTGTCCTGACATCCCTGTCAAGCTACAGCACAGCCAGGGGTAAAAGAGAGGGGATTTCTTTTCTTCTCTCTCTCTGAGTGCAAGGATCCGATAAGATTTGTGCTCTCAACGGAATATGCCCGGCAGCTGGGAGTGACTTCAGACTAGTTCTGGTCTCTCCATTTGCCTTGATCTGCAATCTTGCAAAGCTGTAATGAATTCTAAATGGCAACCGTTAGTTTGAATAGTTTGCAGGTTTATCTGTGGAATGGGACAGCGTTGGGAAGACACTCCTGTCTTCGCTCTGGAAGGGGGGATGGTCCCTGGGATCCTGCACTTGCCATTCTCCAAACAAGGCTTGGTTACCACGATGGTTATTTCCCAAGCTGTGATTCTTACAGACTTGGCTGGTTATATGATACTGCCTCCCTTCTCATTTCCAAGTGATATAAAGTGGCACATCTTTCAATGCTTGCTCATGGAGGCTTAATGGTTTCTACACATTTCAGGTCTCTTACTCAGGCACCTATATTTAGATTTAGGCAGGAATCCTGGACCTACTAACATGCTTGTAAATCCACTCCAGGATTTACAAGTATGTAAGCGGGTGCAGTGGAGAAATACAACCTTCTTTTTCTTCTCATTCTAAGTAGAGGAGATGGAATAATGGATTTAAACGGCAGGAAGGCAGATTCTGATTGAACATTATAAAAAAGGGCAGCTGGGCAGTAGAATCAATTATCCAGAGAGGGGGTGGACACCCTTTGTTAGATGTGTTCAAATGGAAGCTAGGCAAGAAGGATGCTTTAATTTGGATTCCTGCACGCAAAAGGGTATTGCATTTGATGGCCCAAATGGCCTCTTCCATCTCTATGAAATAACAACAACATTAACTATATCATCATCATGCATTGTTTAAGAACAATATTTTTTACATTGAATTGCTGCTCTTACTCAGTTTTTTTAATTTAAATGATTTATATAGCCACCCATCTCACATGTGACTCTGTGTGTCTTGCAAGGATTAGAAACACAGAAAAACCCACAATATATAACCCCAGCTGCCCGAGGTTAGACAATAACTCCACTTACAGGGTGAAAAAAGCACATTGGCAACAGCAGAGCCATCTAACCACCTGACCCAAATGCCTGTGCAAACAGCCAGGTCTTCAATGCCTTGCAAAAGGCTAACAGGGTTGGGGCCATCCGAATCTCTAGGAAGCCTTTCTCAACCTTTTGACCCTGGAGGAACCCTTGAAATATTTTTCAGGCCTCGGGGAACCCCTGCACATTCAGGCTCAAATATAGGCCAGAAGTTACAAAATTATTATACTTGTTTCATGTGTAGGCCTGCATATATGCCTTAACAGTGTTCTTAAACTAAAAATAAAGAATGAAACTTACCTCTCTAATGTGAAGTTGCCCAAATTTGAAATAATTTTTTAAATAAATCATGATCTCCCAGGGAACCCCTAGTGACCTCTCACTGAACCCTGGTTCAGAAACCCTGCTCTAGGAGGATGCTATTCTATAAGGCAGGTGCTGCCACTGAGAAAGCACGACTCCGGGGTCCAACAAGATGGTATTGTTTGATAGAAAGGATCCCTCTCTACTAAATTTGGTGGGGTGAGCAGAAACAATGAAAGAGAGGCAGTCCCGCAAGTAGCCTGGCCCTATGCCATCTTGGGCTTTATAGGTGATCATCAGCACCTTGCAAGGTAGCCTTGGAAATGTATAGACATGCTAGTACAGGTAAAGGTAAAGGTTCCCCCCGCACATTTGTGCAGTTGTGTCCGACTCTAGGGGCCAGTGCTCCTCTCCGTTTGTTAGCCGAAGAGCCAACGTTGTCCGAAGATGCTTCCATTGTCATGTGGCCGGCATGACGTGTGCGAAACGCTGTTACCTTCCCACCGAAGTGGTACCTATTAATCTACTTGCATTTGCATGCTTTCGAATTGCTAGGTTGGCGAGTGCGGGAGCTCACTCCGCACGCGGGGCTAGGGATTCGAACCTCCGAACTTGCGATCTTCTGATCGACAAGCCTGGCGTCTTACCCACTGAGCCACCATGCCCCATTAGACATGCTAATAACCCACAATAATGTCTACTAGCCAGCTGGCCCGCATATACATTTGCCAATTTAAGGCCTAAAAAGAATGCTTATTTTTTGGAAAGCTTTCTTCTTTGATCACCTGGTGATAGAGATAGCTCCAGGTCTTAGAGAATCTTGTACCAGACACACTTGTGGCTGCTGCACATATGGACCAGTGGAATGTCACTATGGTGTTAATCCTTTTGCCCTCATGATAGCTGGATGGATTGGTATGGGGCTTATTCATTCTTCCTCCCTTCCTTCCCAGCTGCTGTTCTGCTGCTGGCCCATCTCCTTACTGGGTTACTGAGGGGCTCACTCCTCTCCCATTCCTTGGTAGGTTAAATCAAGCTGGCCTGGTTTCTGAGCAAATATTATGCTGGTTGACAATAGAGCCAGGAATGGGTAGTAGAGGGAGTTGTCCCGCTTCTTAATTATGTTGTGGTCACCAGGATCATCCCCATCCCTAAGGGAAGCTGTGGCTAGGCTGCAAGCCAGTGGCAGAGTTACTCTGAAGACCAGCTTGGTTCCATTTCTTGAAAGCATTTCAGGATGCTAAGATGCCCTTGTTTCTGGAATCTATTCCTTGTTACAGACAATATTGGCTCATTTCCACAATGATGGTGCTGCTATTGATGGTATCACTGTTTGATCTCCTGCAGCAGTGTTTCTCAACCTTGGCCACTTTAAGATGTGTGCACCTCAACTCCCAGAATTCCCCACATCTTAAAGTGGCCAAGGTTGAGATACACTGTCCTACAGGAACTATATCACAGATTAAACGTGTAGTGCTCTCACATGACGGACTATTACTTCACAAAAAAACTGCAAACAAATGCTAGCCTGCTAGAAAGGCCTGGCCTAGACTTCTTCCTGATATTTCATCCTGCACCGGGATCTCTGCTTTTTAACTTGTTCAAGGGGTGAACAATAACATGCACAAGCCTGTTGATGACACAGAATCATTAAGAATGGAAACACTGATGAAGGACGTGAAGAGCTCCTAAATTACATCCCCCAAAACTGGTTGAATGTGCTTTAAAATGGTAGATACATTTCAGTGTATGAAATGTAATGACTGTATGGAGAAATGTAATAGCTAATGAAAAATATGGACAGAGAGAAGTCTGTCTCCTCTCATAATGTTAAAACTCAGCCATTGAAACTAAATGAGGAATGATTCAGGATCAATAAAAGGAAGTCCTTTGCAAAGTTTAGACTGGAGAACCATCTAACTCATACCAGTTTAAATAAACAATTCCATGGAGGATGGGCCTATCAATGGTTACTATTCCTAATGGTTGAATACTATCTCCTGAATCACAGCATTCCTTACATACCAGCTACTGAGGAGTGATAGTAGAAGAACACGATTGCCCCCTGTCCATGCTTGTAAACTCCCTGCATGTGTCTGGCTGGCCACTGTGTGACACAGAATGCTAGATTAGCAGGCACTTTGGCTTAATTCAATATGGCTCACATTTTGCAGCTGTTCATGAAATTTTGGGGTATGAAACTGCACTAGGCATATGAACTCCCATTGGTAGCCCTGCCCAGACAACCCTTTTTGCATCTTCATTTAAAGAAAATCCAGTTTCAATTTAAAGAAAAGCCTACCTTTGCTGGGAAACATTATACAACATCTGCCATTGATGCAACGTATGTCTACAGGTCACTAAAGCCTCTTCTGGTCCTTTATGTACTAATTCCAGTTTCACTTTTGTGAAGAGTAAACTGCAATAAAAATATATACACATATAATAAGGAAATAAAATTTAGTTGTACAGATTAATACAGTATGATAAACAGCATTTCCATTTGTAGATGGATGATGTCTACAGTTTATTGACATCCAAAATTAATCCATTTCCATATTTTCATATTTTCATATAATATAAACACATTGAGCTTAGGTGATAACTGCTGTCAGCATTGCAGCCAGAATGGAGCCTTTAGAAAGACATCAGGATGCTTGGGGGAACCCCAATTATTGCAGAAATTTAAAAAAGAAGAAAAAATCCTAATAGTTCTCACTCCACAAACCCCAAAAATACACACAAATTTTATTCAAATAATTAAAAAGGATCTCAAATTTGAGGACACAACCAGACAGATTCACAGAAACAAGGAACTGAGGAAAAGTGAAAAATTCCTCCATCCATGGACATAGATGGGCTTAAATGTATGGAATCAACTTTATAAAAACAGTTACCAGATTTGTAAATGGATTGCTTGTGCTTAATTTTTAGTACCATATTAACATCAAAATATTCTAATCATATCATATATTATGGAATGTTCAGGTAACAACAGGAAAAACTGGGAAAAACAAACTTTATAACAGAAATGAAGTTAAAAAACAATCAGATTGGAAAACATTTAAGTGTCTGCAGATAAATTCTTCAATCCAAAAATCTACACATGTTGATAACCTAGATTTTTTTTTTAAATAATTTTTATTAAAAGAAGATTTTACAAAGATTTTAAAAACCACAGAAACATAGAAGAAGATATAGAAAAAGACCATAAAAGGGTAAAAGTAGTGTAGAATAACACAAAAGCAAGAAAAAGAAAGCTATCTAAAGAAGCAACTTTAACCTAGACTTCTAAAGTCATACATTTGTATACATTTAGCCCCATTGTGAAAAATGGAAAGAGACACAACATATTCATAGACTTTAATCCTGCCAAAATAATTATTCAAAGAAAACTTCATTGGGATAGCACTACAGTAGAGGAATTATTTGAGTAAACTCCGGGAGACAGTGGAGGACAGGAAGGCCTGGCGTGCTGTGGTCCATGAGGTCAAGAAGAGTTGACTAAACGACTGAACAACAAAGAGGAATTATAATATCAACATGGGTCACAATAACCCTTAAGAGATTATTTCCACTACATACATACATACAGTACATACATATACATATACATATACATATACATATACATATACATACACATACACACACACACACACACACACACACACACACACATACACACATCGTATGTTTTAAGGAGAGCAGCTTACAGGGGAATTACTTCAGCTCCTTAGTTATTCTGGTTGACGTTTTCATTGGTTTTCTCAGCTCTACAATATCCTTTCAAGGTGTCAGCATGACTTCTTTGTGCTTTTATGATCTGAGGCAAATCAGCTAACCTTGATATTGCCCATCATCAAAAGCTAGCACTGGGCAACAGATTGAGCAAACACACAAAACACCTAGTCACAATGTTCCCTACGAGGGTGTCAGGTGCATTTTTGCTTCATTTATCATTGTTCTTTCAAAAGGTGTACCACATATGTAAATTAGCACACATACATTTTATACAAAGCTACGGTCGCTTTCATCCTTTTAATGGCAATGTGTAATTAGCCATCTGACTGGTGGGGGTGAATGAAACACAGGAGCACATGCTCACGAGCTAGGCTTGGTGCTGCCTTCTAGTGGTCCCGCCTGCCCCCCTCCACCCACTTCCTGGCCTAGCACAATGCAGTGTCAGCAGGAAGCTTAACAAGAGTTTTAAGGAAAGGGGAGTTATGGGTGTGTGAATGTCAAATAAGGTCTTGAGATGAACTTTATTCTATCTGCTGAAATGCAGATTCTTAGCTTGCTGCAAGATGTATGGCAAGAAGCAGAATCTAATCCTCAGAGCCATTAAGAAAAACTCCTGCAGAGCTATGTTTAAAATACAAAGCTTCCTATCAGATTCTTTTTGGTTACATGAAGGATTGCCTCTTTCCACCCATGCCCTTGAATAGCAACATCCTTCAACAGAAATAAAATTGTCATTCAATAAAAGGTGAGTTGAATATATGAGACAAAATTTTCACTGGAAACTGATCCTTCCAACTAACAGTGAGGACCGTAGGTTTAATTTCCCCACCTGGAAGATCTATTGGACGTATGGGAAAGATCGGTGTGGTGGTGGCTTAGAGGCAACGAAAGGAAAGACGCTGTGAGCTGCTTTAGAGAGATTTTTGTGGGGGAGCTCAGACACGGAGTGAAGACCCCCTTGCCCCTACAAATTATTTACCAACGGGTAGGGGCGACTGGAGAGCGCCCTGAAATCCCAGAAACCCGTACCTCCGGCTTGATATTCGAACTGGAGTAGGCAGGACGGAGTATAGCTCTCGCAGCACATGGACTGAGAGCTGGGCAGAGCTCATGGCTCTTTGCGACTACGGGCTTGGTCGTTTTTCAGCAGACCCCTTTGGGGGATTCTCGGAGGGGAGCCTGGTGTGGAGAACTGGCGGAGCGGGAGATTGGTGTCCCGGTCTCGCTCTTGCTGGACCCTACGAGCCCCAATTGTGTAATAACAACAGTGCGGAGAGCGGAGTGTGAGCGTTTCTCCAGTGAAGAAGAGCACTATTTTCAATGGTGGTGCTCTATAGATTTTAAGAACTGTATATTACATCTTTGGAGAAACTCTGAAGTTGGGT
This sequence comes from Charina bottae, assembly GCA_023362775.1. Lineage (NCBI taxonomy): Eukaryota > Metazoa > Chordata > Lepidosauria > Squamata > Charinaidae > Charina > Charina bottae. The sequence goes on along the minus strand of JALMGJ010000001.1, from coordinate 71,639,845 downwards.
GTAGGGGGGAAATTCCCATGAATTTTATCATCTGGAGAATTTTTTTTAACAACTTAAAATTTTAACATTCCTTCCCGTTCACTTAGAGGCGGCAGGCGAGAGGGTCCCCAGGTATGCGAATGAGGGTCTTCCCTGAGTGTGAGAGAGTCAGGGGAGCCCAAGACTGTGTGAATTTATGGATGAGTGCCCACCCCTGAGTGAGAGACAGAGGGTGGGCAGGAGTGTATGGTGCCCTCTTACGACTAGTGAGAGGGAGTGAGGGGGCAGAGTGGATGTTGGAAGGTGGGGGGGCCCTCCTGGTGCCGAGAGCAGAAGCTGGTGCACTGGGGGGCCTTTCACCACCTAGGGGCGAGTGTTTATGAGAGATGTGTGCATGGAGGGGACCCTTATATCAATCCAGGGTTTCTGGAGGGCCAGGAGTGGAGGTATCTGGGCCTGGAAACTCTGGGGGCAGTAGGGCAGGTTGCCCCATCAAAGTGGTGACAGGTAGGGGATGTTATGGCGGGAACCGAGGGGCAGGCCGTCTTCGGGGAAGACGCCCCCGACGTTTGTTATCGGTGGTGTGTTCCGGCTCCTCAGGTTCAGACCCAGGCCCTGGTCAAAGGATCCTCGAGTGTCCTGGCTTTCGACTGTTGCTACTTAACGCCAGGTCTGTTAATAATAAAGCCCCCCTCATATGTGACTTGATCACAGAGGAGGGAGCAGACCTAGTGTGTATTACTGAGACCTGGCTGGGCACAAAGGGAGAAGTAGCGCTCTCAGAGATGTGCCCAGCCGGGTTTCAGGTGTGGCATCAGCCAAGACCCCGGGGCAGGGGAGGAGGGGTGGCGGTTGTAATCCAGGAATCTCTACTGGCCTTCAGGGGCCCTGCTCCACAAGTGGCCAGGTGTGAGACCCTGTTCTTCAAGTTAGGTGTGCTGGCTCGCCTCCAGAACAGATTGGAGAGTCTTGGCAGTCAGCCAGAGGTAAGGAATGCAGCCCAAGGTTACTTTGCAAGACTGGCCGAGAGAGAGACAAACCAGCGTGTGCCAATAATCAGAGTAGTGAAGCAAAGGGTAGTCAATAATCCAAACCGGGTCAAGGGTTCCAGAAGTCCAAGCCACGATAATCCAAACAAGGTCCAGGGGTCCAGAAGGCAGAGTAACGATAGTCCAAACAGGGTCAGGAACGCAGGAAACAAGACAGGATACCAGAGTGGTCGCAAAGCCAAAGTGCAACGTTGCTCCCACAACTCCCTCACTGCTCCGTTGGTAATTTATCAGGAGCTCAGGAGCTGTCCTCTGGGTCCTGCAAAGACTCTCCCTGCCCTCTGCGTAACTCCCTAGCAGCCAGCCGAGCACTTTTCCTCCTGTCCTTTAAGGCGAGGCGCACACGCCTCCGCCTCTGCCCTTTGGGGGATTCAGGAGAGCTGGGAGGCTGATGGGATCCAGCTGGCTGCTGGCTAGAGGGTGGGGACAAACCACAATCCCCAGCTTGCTCCCCTGTATGCTCGGTTGCTGGCTGCTGGCTAGAGGGTGGGGCCAAACCACCATCCCCAACTTGCTCTCCTGCAGCCTCAGGTATTGCTGCCTCCTGCGGTGCTGGGTCATTATCTGGGCCCGTGTCTGTGTCTGGGGCCTCGCCTGGCTCAATCCCCTGGGGGTTTGCCAGGGGCAGCTCGTCCTCTGACTCATCGCTGAGGCCCTGGGGCAGAGGCTGAACCAGGACACTAGGTTTTCGAGAGAAGTTGGGAGTGTTGCTGCTGTACCAGCCTCCCTGCTACGTAGCAACCTCCCTGCCCGAGCTGTTGGAGGCAGTCTCAGGGTTGGCAGTGGAGTTCCCTAGACTTATGGTTCTGGGGGACTTCAATCTGCCTTCCCTGGGACATGCCTCAGAGACAGCTCGGGAGTTCATGGCTACCATGGCAGCCATGGGCCTATCTCAGATTGTTCGAAACCTGACTCGAGACAGTGGCCTCACTCCGGACTTAGTTTTCTTGTCGGAGCAGTGGCAAAGTGATCTGAAGGGAGAGTTAGATCTATCCCCTTTGTCATGGTCAGATCACGCCCTGGTGGCCTTGAGATTCTCCTATGCTGCCCCACTCCGTAGGGAGGCAGGACCCATTCGATTGGTCCGCCCCCGGCGACTAATGGACCCAATGAGGTTTCAGAGGGAGCTGGGGGTAATACCTGAGGATCTGCTGCACGGTCCAGCGGAGGCATTGGCCGCAATCTGGAATAAGGGAGCAGCCGGTGCCTTGGACAGGATCGCGCCTGTCCGGCCTCTCTTGCCACATCTGACCCAACACTCCCCGTGGTTAACGGAGGAGTTGAGGGTCTTTAAGAGGGCTAAGAGATGCCTGGAGCGCCGCTGGAGAAAAACAAAGACTGAATCTGACCGAACACAAGCTAGAACCGCGGTTAAGGCCTATCTTGTGGCGGTAAGAGTGGCGAAACGTTTATATTTCTCCGCTCTTATTGCATCCGCAGAATGCCGCCCGACGGCCCTGTTTAAGATAACACGATCTCTTCTGAGTAAGGTGGAATCTGTGACCCACCTGCAGGGCCGTGCGGAAGAATTTTCTGAGCATCTGCAGGATAAAATCACTCAGATCCGATCTAGGTTGGACTCCAAGCGTGAAGCAGAGTCTGGGGAGATGCCAAGGGAATGTCATTACCCGGTTATCTGGGATCGGTTTGATCCTGTTGGGCCTAAGGAAGTGGACAGGATCCTCCGGACTGTAAAGGCCACCACAGGCCATCTAGACCCTTGCCCTTCCTGGCTGGTGCAAGCAGCCAGAGAGGTGACATGTGGGTGGGTCCAGGCGATGGTTAATATATCTCTGGGGGAGGGGGTGTTTCCCGATGCCTTCAAGGAGGCGCTGGTGCACCCCCTACTCAAGAAACCATCACTGGACCCTACTATATTGGACAATTTTCGTCCTGTCTCCCACCTCCCCTTTTTGGGGAAGGTGGTTGAGAAGGTGGTGGCGTTACAACTCCAGAGGATTCTGGATGAAACGGATTATCTGGACCCCTTTCAGTCGGGTTTCAGGCCGGGATATGGGGTGGAAACTGCATTGGTCACGCTTATGGATGATCGATCTCTGGTGGGAGCGGGATGGAGGAAGTGCGTCCATCCTGGCTCTCCTCGATCTCTCAGCGGCTTTCGATACCATCGACCATGGTATCCTTTTGGGACAACTCGAGGAGTTGGGGGTGGCTGGCGTAGTTTTGCGCTGGTTCACCTCCTTCCTCGGGGGCCGGTCCCAATCGGTAGTAATAGGAGATGAGAGATCCAGCTCTCAACCCCTCGTCTGTGGGGTGCCGCAGGGTTCGGTTCTGTCACCTCTCCTATTTAATATCTATATGAAACCGCTGGGTGAGATCATCCGTCACCATGGGAAGAGATATCATCAATATGCTGATGATACACAGTTGTATATCTCCATCCCAGGCAAAGTAAGTGATGCAGTGGCCGCCCTTTCTCAGTGCCTGGAGGCTGTGGGGGTCTGGATGGGGAACAACAGGCTTCAGCTGAACCCTGGTAGGACGGAGTGGCTGTGGATTGATGGTTCTTCTGGATTTGGGAAATTATCATCTCTGGTTCTGGATGGGGTTGCGCTTCCCCATTCAGAACCAGTGCGGAACCTGGGGGTCCTTCTGGACTCATGGCTCCTGCTCGAGGAGCAGGTGGCAGCCGTGGCCAGAAGGGGCTTTGCGCAACTTCGTGTTGTGTGCCAGTTACGCCCTTTCCTGGATCAGGAGTCCCTCCGTACAGTCACTCATGCCCTGGTCATCTCCCATATAGACTACTGGAATGCGCTTTACATGGGGCTACCCCTGAAGAGTATCCGGAAGCTCCAACTGGTCCAGAATGCGGCAGCGCGCGCAGTTATTGGTGCCCCTAGATCGGCCCATGTGACACCTCTGCTACGCCAGCTGCACTGGGTCCCAGTATGCTTCCGGGTGCAATTCAAGGTGTTGGTTTTGACCTTTAAAGCCCTACATGGCATGGGACCAGGGTATCTGAGGGACCGCCTCATCCCCATAACTTCAAACCGTCCCACTCGATTATGTAGAGAGGGCATGCTTCGGACCCCGTCGGTAAGGGAGTTTCGGTTGATGGGGTCCAGAAGGCGCGCCTTCTCGGCAGTGGCGCCTGCCCTTTGGAACATTTTGCCCCTGGAGGTGAGGCAGGCCCCATCGCTGCTCTCCTTCCGAAAGAACTTAAAGACCTGGTTTTGCCGCCTCGCGTGGGACGGGAATAGGAATAGTTCCTCGTGGGGATGGCTGGTGTCTTAGAGCCCTTTTAAGATCATGTTGGTATTAGGTTGGTTAAGATCGCCCTCTTGGATTTTCTATTTAATTTATAATAATAAGTAGTTGTATATTGTATTTTTATATTTTATAATAGAATTTTAATCTTTATGTTTGTAAACCGCCCAGAGTCCCCTTTGGGGGAGATGGTGCGGTGATAGAAGTTTAATAATAAATAAAAATAAAATAAATAATGTCGGAATACCCTTAAAAGGATAAAACAAACTTAAGCCCAAGACAAGGAAATGCATCTTTGTTTTAAAATATTCTTTTCAACAGTAACAATTCCATCAAGGGTATTCTTGCAAGTAATCCAATCATGTATGTGTTGGCAATGTTTTTATAGGAATCACAGTATAATTACTCAATATCTATATCTATCTATATCTATATCTATATCTATATCTATATCTATATCTATATCTATATCTATATCTATATCTATATCTATATCTATATCTATATCATCTATATCTATATCTATATCTATATCTATATATCTATATCTATATCTATATCTATATCTATATCTATATCTATATCTATATATAAAATACACATACACATACACACAAACACACACACACACACTTTCTCCGCTATCCAAAGGAATAGTTGGCTGGTGGGAAACAAAGGATTGTATTCCTTTTCCTACTGGCTGCAAGAAGCCAACCATTTTTATTAGGTCTGTGGAGAGGATTACTGGAAGGCAGGGATGTGTGAGAGGGAGAGGGATCTCTGTAATACATGGACAGTACATTTAAATGAGATGCAGGTATGCAAAATGGATGAGTTTGCACATGTGTGCCCACCCAACTCCAAACTCCACAACCAATGCAGCTCTTGGGACAAAAGGTTGCCCACCTATTGTTCAATATGAAGGAGAAGAAAAGATAAAAAAATCTCTCAAGATAAGCCTGACTCCATATAGTTTCCTTGGTAAGAATGCAAAGTGGTTAGCATTGCCTTCTTCCAGGATACACTTCCCAATCTAGCATATAGCCCTGGGATTCCACATGGTTTCCCATTCAAGTACCAACCAAGTCCAACCCTGCTTAGCTATTTTTAAGGTCAAGTTTAGCTCCATGCTGCCACCTGCTGTACCAGAACAATAAAATGTGCAATTGCGTGAACAATTCTAAAGCTGATTCATGGGCCGGTATTCTCTTTTTCTGCCCAGTTTATCTTGCCAAGTTCTTATGAAGATAAAATAAGATAGCACAAAAAGATATGATCATCCCATTTTTCCACTGTCCTCCAGGATGCTGGATGAATAATTCAGGGTACACTGCAGGAGACCTCAATATTATTTTGTAAGTACAAACAGGCAGACAGTATAACTGAGAATTAATGTTCTAAAGTCTGCATACAAAGAATAGATTCTTTGTCATATCATTTCAAAATGCTTCATTGTATTTGTCTTGTAGAGGTGTAAACAATAATGCCGCTGATGAGAACTTCTGAGCAAAGCTTTCAGTCAACTGACATGAGTCATTATGGCCAGATCAATTTCCTCATGACCTCTTAACTGAGCCTTATGCCTAAAATCTGGAGGTGGAGGCTGGGATTTTGAGACTGTAATATAGTAGCATATACAGGGGCCCCTAGAGTCGGACACGACTGCACAAATGTGTGGGGGAACCTTTACCTTTACCTTTAATATAGTAGCAGACATGAAAGGCAGCAGATAATTTTTATCAGCTATTCTCTCACTAACAATCTCACATTTTGTATCTTCTCTACAGTTTCAAGGGATAAAGAGATGATGCTGGATAATTTAGGGGGAAATGGTAGATGGGACAGAATTAGACCTTTCTTGCCATTATTCAGTCAAAGGAACCAGACTCAGGGAAGCCATTTAACTGGAGCAGGATTAAGAAGATCTGGGTTCAACTCATTATTCAGTTGTGATACTCAGGTCCCTTGACATGTAACATTTGTGCCACCCCTAGATCAGCTCTGCATTTACGCAGTCACATGCTATCGTTGCCTTTGGACAGCAAAGCCAAATAATTTTATGTTCTCCAATGATAAAGGAGGAATTGACCCAAGCATATTCCCTTGAAATGTTTTGTGGAACCCTAATTGGTTATTTACTCTTTGAAAATAACTCTTCATATTGCTTTGAGGAAAAGCAAAGGAACAGACTTCTTACCATTCCAGATAACTTAATGCTTCTCTTTTTTCCCTAGTGCCAGGTTGGAAAGGAACAGGTATGAATTAGTATCTCTTCCCAAGGCAAGTTTTTATAAACACCAGCAGCCACTTGCCACTGGATATCCAATTCTCTGGAGGCCAATTACCAAGTTCACCGAAATCTCCATCTTGCAAACAGGAGTTAGTATTTTCTCATCTTTCCTTTCTCCAGAATGAGGTTTTTTGCATTGCAACAAAATGTTGCATAGCCACAACTACATTCCCTTCTTTACAGGGGACCATTTGTATGTTAGTGGTAAGGAACCTTATGAAGAACCTCAAGCTTTTAATAGACTCTGGATAGCTGATTGAAAAGTCACACAGGTCCTCGGCTCATCTATTCCGTATTTTATTTCCAGTTAAATTACTGATACTCTTTCTGAGTGTGCATGATAATACATATTATCATATGCAAATATTATGCTAATCCTGTCCTCTTAGGTTTGTTTTGTTTTCTGTGGTGAATAAGGAAGCCACCCTAGAGTTGCAGTGTATTCTGGGCCTCACTCCAAAATTTCTAAAACTTGCAAAAATGGATTAACTGTAAGGTGAGGGCCCACTCCTTCACATCAAAAGACAGTCAGAGTGATGGTGCTATGCATACAGTATGTTTGATTTCAAATAATTAGCTTGTTGGTATATAGATTTTATTTTCATCATACAACTTCCCGCCTTTCACTACTTACTTCCTTGGCCCCTTTTCACCTGTTCAGGCATGCTCAGAGATTGCAGCCAGAGAAAGAGAAAAAGCTGCATATATGGAAATTCTCCTTTCTCTTTAATTACTAAAGATACAGGAGACCTGACCTATACAGCATAGAATCACCCTGCTGAAATCCCTTCCTAAATACATTCTCAGCAAACAAAACGAAAAGGCACTGTATTTTTCTTTCAACCTATTCAAAATAATATTGACTGTCAGCTTTGAACATAGGTTTCTTTGAGGGCAAGTTGGCTTTAAAGGGTGGAGCTGAAACTGACTTTCTGCTTAATTAGAGGTTTTTAGAAGTTCTACATAGCCTTTCAGTTCTCCTTAAATGTATATGCTAGACAGGACGTGACATTAATAAGCCTGTTCTTTTCACCTTGTTTCTGAAAGCAAGCCTAATTTTTCAATGCCACACAAGACACCCTTTCACTTCATATATTGTATATCCTGAAGAAGTGAACAAGGAGAACTTTGTGGGCACCCAGCAGAATCAGCCAGAGGGAAATTGCAGAGCTTGGCTGGTTTTCCTGCCAGACGCCTGAATGGAAATCTGGATCTCGTCTAGAAAGGCCAGTGAGGGAGCACAATGCCTTCTGAAGGAAGAAACCCAGTGGATTTGCATTATGCATCATTCATACTTGAGCGTTTTTTGTTTTCTGTACAAGAGGGATCTGTAACAAAATCCTGAGTGTATCCTCCGTTCTCAAAGGCACGTTCCTGCTCTCAGTTCCACTTAGCCATTCACTCCAAGCAGGGCCCTTCCTTCTCTTGCTAGCTGGTGCACAGGTTCAGTTTTGGAAGCACAAAAAAAATGGAATCTGGAAAAGGGTACAGAAAGTTAAGCATTTTCCCATGTAGTCCATCTGTTATAAACAATCTACATAGCCAATTCAGAAATTGTATTTTCCAAGGGGACAGGCCTTTTTGGTAATGACTCCAAATTTTGAGATAGCGCTCCAGAAGTTACTTTAATCCACAATATGCCTTCATTAAAAACATTCAAAATATTTTTGTTTAAAATGGCTTTTTCTTGGTAAGTAGGTTTCACTGCTGCTAATTATTTATTATTTATTTATTTATTATTCAAATTTCTATCACCGACCATCTCCCCCCCAAGGAGAGACTCTGGGCATTTGATTTGTTTATTTGTTTTAATGCTATGGTGTTAAGTCAGATAGCGATATAATTTAAGTTTATAAATGTGCATGTTTAAAAATTCAAAATATTCTGGGCAGTAAATTATTTTCTCTGCATTTCTTTCTTATTTTTCCAGTCAGGATGACTTCACATATATAGGCAGAGCTTATATTATTATATTATTATTATTATTATTATTATTATTATTATTTATATTAATGTTATGTTATGTTATGTTATGTTATGTTATGTTATGTTATGTTATGTTATGTTATGTTATTTCACAGATAATTTGAGGTGAAAAAATCTTATATGTCAATTAAGGAGACTCAGTTTTAGATTCTCTAATAAGAATAAAAGTTGCAAAAAATAAAGGAATGGGCAATAGGTGCAAATGGCTGCAAACATCACTGTTGAAAAGCAGGGGTGCCTTTCAAGGACAGATTTTGCTTGAGAGGACTTGCTTGTCTAGTGAATTTAAACCTTTTTGTAAAAGGCCTCTCTTTTCCCTTTCTAGTCACTGCTCCTCTTATTCCCATCTCCATCATTTTGTTCCCTCTGTTAATCCCTTTCCCTTCTCGGTGGAACCATCCCTTTCTCTCACCTCATCTCCATCCTGATTTTCTTCTTCTTTTTGTCTGTTTCTGCTTGAAGGAGAGAGAGAGGGGAATGTCTGTGTGATTGTCTATGTGTGTAGAGTGTTTCAATGCAGGCCAGTGGTTTGTGTATGTGGGAGAGAGTGGTTGAATATGCAGAAAAAGATCAGTTTAATTTTACAAATAGAGTACTTTATTTTACAGGCAATTAATTTTAATCAGTAGTTATTAATTCAATTAGTATCTTGTTGTTTTGGCCTTGCTCTTTTTGGAGTCTGTCTTTTGGTAAGTAAAAGTACACAAACTCTCTCACACACACATATAGAGCCAGTTTGGTCTAGTGGTTAAGGTGCTGGGCTAGAAACCAGGAGGCTGTGAGTTCTAGTCCCACCTCAGGCATGAAAGCCGGCTGGGTGACCTTGGGCCAATCACTCTCTCAGGCCTAGGAAGGAGCCAATGGCAAACCAGGAGACTGAGAGTTCTAGTCCCGCCTGAGGCATGAAAGCCGGCTGGGTGACCTTGGGCCAATCACTCTCTCTCAGGCCTAGGAAGGAGCCAATGGCAAACCAGGAGACTGAGAGTTCTAGTCCCGCCTGAGGCATGAAAGCCGGCTGGGTGACCTTGGGCCAGTCACACACACTCAGCCCAACTCACCTCACAGGGTGGTTGTTGTGGGGAAAATAGGAGGAGGAAGGAGTATTAGGTATGTTTGCTGCCTTGAGTTATTCATAAAAATAATAAAGGCGGGATAGAAAACAAACAAACAAACAAACAAACAAACAAATAAATACCATGAAATCAATAATCTCATGGAAAACCTAAACAAAAAAGGGAAATAAATGTGTTCCTAGGTGATAGGAAGTGCTTGAGCAGTATTAGGTATGTTCGTCGCCTTGAGTTATTTATAAAAATAATAAAGGTGGGATAGAAAATAAAATAAATAAATAAATAAATAAATATTGCACAAACAAATGAGACTCATGCACACACAGTTATTGGGGATAGTGAAATCTCCAGGATAGTTTTCAGCTGAAGTGGGCAACCTTAGGTTGACAAGCTGGGGAAACTGGCATTGCACAGGGCTTTTCATATATATACAGTATATACCACCTATGGGTGGTATGTGTCTTCCTCAACCTCGGGTCCTCTACCAGAGGCCTGGGAGTTTGAGGGTTCTGCACAGTGTCTTAGCTGTTCCTAGCACTGCACTCTTCTGGACAGAGAGCTCTGATGTTGCTCCTGGGATCTGTTGGAGCCACTCTCCCAGCTTAGGAGTCACAGCCCCGAGTGCTCCTACCACCATTGGGACCACTTTGGCCTTCACTTTCCACATCCTCTCTAGTTCCTGTTTCAGGTGCTGGTACTTCTCCAGCTTCTCATACTCCTTCTTCCTGATGTTGCTGTCACTTGGCACCACTACTTCTATCACCACCGCCGTCTTCTGGTCCTTGTCTACTACCACAATGTCTGGTTGATTGGCCAGGACCTGCCTGTCTGTCTGAATCTGGAAGTCCCACAGGATCTTAGCCCTGTCATTCTCCACGACCTTCTGTGGAATCTCCCATCTGGACTTTGGAGGGTCTAGCCCATACGCTGTGCAGATGTTCCTGTACACAATGCCAGCTACTTGCTTGTGCCGTTCAGTGTATGCTGTTCCTGCCTGCATCTTACACCCTGCCACTATGTGTCAGACTGTCTCTGAGGCCTCTCTGCACAGTCTGCACCTTGAGTCCTGTCTAGTGAGGTAGACCCCTGCTTCTATGGACCGGGTGCTTAGTGCCTGTTCTTGTGCTGCTATGATCAGTGCCTCAGTGCTGTCTTTTAGTCCAGCCCTTTCCAGCCACTGGTAGGATTTCCCAATGTCAGCCACCTCAGCTATCTGTCGATGGTACGTCCCATGCAGAGTCTTGTCTTGCCATGGCACTTCCTTTCCTTTCCATTCCATTCCATTCCATTCCATTCCATTCCATTCCATTCCATTCCATTCCATTCCATTCCATTCCATTCCATTCATTTTGATGGAGTGTGTGTGTGTGTGTGTGTGTGTGTGTTTTCTGACTGTTCTTCATATTGGGAGAGGAAAATGTCTTAAATTCAGGTCATAATCCCTTCATACAAAGGTGATGGGTGCACTGTTGGGAGACCTGAAAGACCAGGTTAGGCATAGATCATCATGGAGAAAATCTATCTATGTGATCGCTAGGAGTCAAAAACAACTTGATGGCACATAATCAATCAATTAATCAATCCCTTCATATAAATATAGAATGCAAAACACATTGTGCCTTGTACTTGATGTCACAATAGTACTCACTGTAGAAGGATACAAAGAATGGAAGACAAATTCACATTTTTAAAAACCTCTCCGTTCTTTTAAAATCTCATGTAATCAAAGCAGTTAGATTGCTGCCACAAGGTGGCTTTGTTTATTATTCTTTTGTTGAAGTCATAATTATGACTGCTGGAGATAAGAAATGCAAAAAGCCCCCAGAGAAAAGACAGCAGAAAGGAGACAAAGGGCTTAGGAGTTCTGAAACCAAGGCAGGAATTCAAAATGGCAGGGGGTCATTCAATTGCTAACCCAGAGTGCTAGGAAGCCTCCCTTCCAGATCACTGCTTCATGTTACCCAACTTGGCTTGTAGCACTTTTTATTTTACCAAGTATATTATTCCGAATTAATCTCAAGCAATGTTATTACAAAAATCTCTGCTTAAAATAAGTTAGTCTGTTATCTCAAATTATAAGCAAATCTGAAAGTCTATTCCAGCTATCCAAGATATAATCTAAAACTTCTGTGACACCTGGGAGACTAATCCATTTAAGTAGGCATTGGAGGACTCTAACCATGTAGATTTCATAACTTCAACATAAATCAAACTTTTATTTTCTTCCTGTTCCCACCTCCCAATTATTCTTGCCTATAGAAGAGTACAGGAGATCCTGTACTCATAGTTTTTTGCATGTTTGGTTGGTCCCATTAAATATTTTGACCATAATTTTTAATTTATCTTATGGCCAACATAACTTACATTATTTTATGCTTAATATGCTTTGCGCCAGCTATTTAAGATATCATTGGCCCTAGAATACTTGCTTCTGTTAACTTCCCAGGTTGAGAGTCAAATTTTAACTTACTACTGGAGTTTAATATAATGGATTATCTAGTTCAATTGACAAATGCTTTGCAGCTCTTTGATGTCTGTTTTGGCCTTTGCTTTTAAATTAACAATTACTTAGTCATAGTTTCTTACAGCTGTTGCTTCCATTTATCTCAGTAGTAATCTTGCCACTGGTAAATATAACATCATGTTCTAAAAGCAACAAAAATTAGATGACTCCTATAGGAAATACAAAGCAATTTTAAGTTCTGGCCCATTGTTACCACATATTTATTCACAAGAGAAAAAGAAGTGAAAGACAATTGGAATCTTTAAAATACCTGGTGAAATCAGAATTGAAGAATATATACTGTAAATAAGGTTTATGAAAATCCATAACATAGCCAAAGGAAGAAATAGAAATGTATTTGTATGCAATAGTACAGTATTCCTAATAACCATCACGATATATTTGTTAGCTTGTGCAGTAATAATTGTGTCACTGACAAATAATTGGCTTGAAAGACTGTCTCCTTTCTCACTAATATATTAAACACACACACATACAGAGGATCCAGCTTTGGCAAATATTGAGAATATCAATTTAGTTAATAGTTGGACTTTTATACTCAAAATGTGTATTTCAATGTGTTCAGATCAACCAAAATATTCAGAATATTTCTGGAGTTCATTTAAGTATTTAATACGATAAAGATATATCTTCCTGTTTCAAAAAGGATGGACAAATATACATACTATGTTCAATACCAAACCAGGAAAGTGCTTAGGAATGGAGAAATGTTTGCATAATTTAAACATTTAAAATATTTTAAGCCTGTGTATTCAATATTTCTATTCAAAGAGACATTTAGACAGATGAAGCTAATTTATTAGGAAAAAAATGTTACTGATTCAATTAATAAAAAGTGAGCAAATATATTCTTCACTGTAGGTTCTTTATTGGCAACCAGAATAATTTCCCACACTTCTAAACACAATTATTTCAACAAAATATGTACTTTGGTTTTCCATTCCTTTTCCATTTAACATTAATTAAATCAGTTTTTATGTTGCAATAATTTATATGCATTGGGCAGTATAGACAAAAACCCTTAGTATTCATTATGAATTTTATTATGAAATTCATTATGAATGTTTATTAAATGATTTTCCCAATTTCTTAAAAAAATCAGTCAAGAGAATTAATTGGGCATTACCCCAAGGATGATAATTATTTACACCTGCATTAGTGCAATCTAAAAAGACTGCAATTTATATCATGTAATTAATAAAGTAAAATAATCCTTCAAGCTGAATTCAACTCCTGGTGATTTCAGGATCATGTTCATGTAGGGTTCTTTGCCAAAATATGGAAGTGGTTTGCCATTGCTGCTGTCAGCCCTCTCAGATAAACCAGACAGGAATCATGACCAGATGAGCTACTTCTACTTTATTGTTAGGCTACATTAACAGAATCTTGCAAGTCTGAAAGTACAAATCTCCCGCCTCTTTTTACAGCCTGATAAGTTAGGGAGGATCCTTTCTGAGTTTCTTTCTGTGCCTGTTATGCAGTTGCAGGTCCCCCCTCCCCTTTTATCTGATTGTTCCCTAGGCAGCATCTCTTCCCCCCCCCCCTCTCCCAAGGTCATTCTCACATACCATTACAGCTGCCTTCCCACATGTTTTTCAACTTCCCAATCTGGCCTAGACCTGGCCATTCTTTGATAGTCTCCCATCCAAATACTATCTGGAACTATCCCTGTTTAGCTTATTTGAGATCAGCCAAAGTCAACTAGACATTGTAATATAATCTATGGATTATTTTCATGGTAAGTTTTTGATGACTTGAGGAAATAGATTTAAAAGGAATTCTGTAACATAGAAAATTGCTTGTACTGAACTAATTTATTCACATGTTTAAGAAGTGAATTATGAAAGAAAGAGAGAAGAGGAGTTAGGTCAGGAGCCAAATATTGTTTCCATATTTTGTCAAATATGAAGCTGAATTAATTTCTTACTATCAATTTCTTACTATCGAGAACATATTTTCATACAGAGTTTGATGCTAACTCAGTTTGCACTCATTGAACATTTATGAATTCCTAATAATATGAATCATCTCAGTTGAAAAGCATCTAAATAATGTTTTAAATTTGGTATGCCTAAACCTTAATTATACTTTTGTTTCTACTGTGAGGTTTATCCAATCTTCTATTTTTTAATAATTATATGTAAATGAAGATATAATTCATTGCCATGCACAAAACCAAATAGAAAGTAATGCAATTGGAAGTAACTGAAATAAAAACAGAATTTTTAGAAGAATAATTACGGCCAGAGATAATGAAAAAATATTGCCGTGTCTTAAATTTTGTTTAATCTTGTTCAGAAGGTCACAAATGATATCAACCAAGGATACCATGGTCGATGGTATCGAAAGCTGCTGAGAGATCCAAGAGAGCCAGGATGGATGCACTACCTCCATCCCGCTCCCGCCAGAGGTCATCCGTAAGCACGACCAATGCAGTCTCCATCCCATATCCCAGCCTGAAACCTGACTGAAAAGGGTCAAGATAATCCGCTTCATCCAGGGTCCTTTGAAGTTGCAACGCCACCACTTTCTCAACCACTTTTCCCAAAAAGGGAAGGTGGGAGACTGGACGAAAGTTGTCCAGGGTGGTAGGGTCCAGGGATGGCTTCTTAAGGAGGGGGTGCACCAACGCCTCCTTAAAGGCAGTTGGAACCACCCCCTCCAATAAGGATGTATTAATCATAGCCTGGACCCATCCACCTGTCACCTCCCTGGCCGATTTCACCAGCCAGGAAGGGCAGGGATCTAAATGACATGTGGTGGAATTAACAATTCGAAGGATCCTGTCCACTTCCTCAGGTCCAACAGGATCAAATCGTTCCCAGATAATAGGGCAAGACCACTCTCCTGGCATCTCCCCAGACTGCAATCCAGGCATGGAGTCCAACTTAGACTGAATCCGAGCGATTTTATCCTGCAGATGCTCAGCAAATTCTTCCGCACGGCCCTGCAGGTGGGTGGTCGGTACCACCCTACCCAAGAGAGATCGAGTAAACTTAAACAGGGCCGTCGGACGGCATTCTGCGGATGCAATAAGAGCGGAGAAATATCCACGTTTCGCCGCTCTTACCGCCACAAGGTAGGCCTTAATAGCGGCTCTAGATTGTGTTCGGTCCGATTCCGTCTTCGTCTTTCTCCAGCAGCGCTCTAGATGTCTCTTCACCCTCTTCAAGACCCTCAACTCCTCAAATATGGAATGGTCTACAAACAGATGAAGTACATGATGCTCTGATTTTTAAGAATCTGAATATTTTTATTTTTCTCCTAATATTTTGTGCTAATAGTCTATAATAACATCAAACAAAACATCCTTCCTTGGGATCCCTTGTTTGGTATTCCTATTGATCTGAGACACTCTTTATCTGATTTTATGATAATGATTAGAAGGCTCTGAAGATTTGAGACAAGGATAGTAAACAGGAAATAAATATGGAAAACTTTGGTTTGTTTTTAGTTTGTACTATGTTGGGTCAAACAAAAAAGAACACTAATTATTTCAGCATGAATTGATAATACAATACAATAGTATAGAATACAATACAATACAATACAATACAATACAATACAATACAATACAATACAATACAATACAATACAATAGTATCTTAATACAGTATAATAAGGATGCTTGGTCCCTTTTGGAAAATGGCATGCTGCAGATTTCTGACTCCCCAAGACTCCTGGGCCAACCTAGTCCTCCATTAAGCCAACTCCAACTGTATTATGGCCTTAAGCAAGATTATAGTATTTGTAATTGGTTAAGATTAAATTTTAAAAAATGTTGATGGCAAATTGTTAATTGATTTGTTGATTATTTTTGTTTATTTTTGGTTTTTGTGTAAACTGCCCAGGGTCGCGGTGTTCAAGTTTGGCGGCCATATAAACATATTAAATAAATACTGTAAGTACTAAAAACCAATTTATGTTTACACTTCCAGAACCTAAATTCAGGTGTCTTGTTCAAGTTGGTTCTGTGGAGATTAAAATAACATGTTCCTTCTATCTGGGACTGTAGTCCTATTTCACTGAGCACACGGCTTCAGGTGGGACACATATGGAGCACTGAGGGAGGAAGGGACATCCACCTAGCCATAATATGTTATTTATTGCTAAAGAAACAACATTTTGCAACTAATTTTAGAGTTTCTGTCAGCTTAAAGGAATTGGATATTAAATTTGTCTGAGCAGTTTGGAAAATTTCTTTAGTAGTATCTGCATTAACTTTAACCAAGAATTTGAAAAACATTTGCAGCATAGTAGAACACGATCAATTCACTCAATCTTGCCTAATTCAGTGCTTGGTCTAGGATGCTCACAGTTTCCCAGTTGAAAGTATGGTTGAGTCTGTCCATGTGTTGTGAGATTAAAGAGTTTTCATTGTGTCTTCTTACTGGTAGTTGGTGTTTGTGGATGCGTTCGGCTAGTCTTCTGCCGGTCTGTCCTACATAGTGGCTGCTACAGTCCTTACACTGTATGTTGTAGATAACTCCTGTTTTTTCTTCTTGGGCTACTGGGTCTTTTGGTTTAGTTAAGATGTTTTGGAGGGCTTTAGTTGATTTGTGTGCTACAGTAATGCTGTGTGGTTGTAATAGTCTGTTGGTTGTTTCTGAGATGTTTTTGATGTATGGTAGTGTTACCCTTTTCATAGCTTGTGTTGGTTGTGCTGTAGTGGGTTGAGTGGTCAGGCACTTTTTGATAAAGTTGTGTAGGTATCCATTTTGTTGGAAGATGTTGTATAGGCAGTCTGTTTCCTTTTTCTGGTGTTCTGGGCTGCTGCAGGGCATTTGAACTTGTCTGAATAATGTTATTACACAGCTTCTCGTGTGGGAGGTTGGGTTGTTACTTTGGTAATGGAGCACTTGGTTAGTGTGGGTTGTTTTTCGATAGAGTTGCCTTTCTAATTTGCTGTTGTTTCCTCTGCTGATGAGGATATCCAGGAAGGGTAGTTGTTTTCTTCTTCCTGTGTGAATTTTACTCATTTGAAGATGTTGTTGATAGTTTCATGTGTTTTCTCTAGTTGTTCCTTTTTTATTACAACGAAGGTGTCATCTACATACCAAATCCATAGTTTTGGTTGTATGTGTGGGAGTGCTATAGTTTCTAGATGCTGTATTACATCTCTGATATGAGTCCTGAGAGTGGTGATCCCACGGGTGTTCCTCTCAAACTGAAAGTACACAATGAGGCAGAGGTTGATGAGGTCCATGATTCTGGGTATTTCAATCTTAAGTGTATTTGGCTAGGTTGGGTGTATTGTGTGGTACTGCTGCCACAGATTCTTTCACTAGTTCTGGATCTTTGGACGTAAAGAGTGTTGTGACACTGAATGAAATCATAATTTCATGTTCTTCTATTTTTAGGTCTTTGATTTTCTGGGGGCACTGTAGTGGGAAGTTGATAGAATATTTGCTCCCCTCAGTGAGATGTCCAAGCTTTTTTGTAAGTTCTTTGGCTGTTTTTGTTTGTGTTCTTTGGCAACACAACCTGACCCCCTTTTACATTATTTATTTCCAACATTCTGTTGGGTTGGGAAGAATAAGAAGAAGAACCGCCCAGAGTCTACCATGGTAGAGATGGGCGAGGATAAATTCAAATAATAAATAAATAAATAAATAAATAAATAAATAAATAAAAATGAAGAATTACAAAAAAGAAGGGCAGGGCAGGGCAGGGCAGGGCAGGAGGAAGGAAGGAAGGTGCACTGAAACAAGAAAGTGTGTGTGTGTGTGTGTGCGGGAGGAGCCAGAACCAGGCTACAGCCTTTATTGTGTTATAAGAAAGCTTTATAGGTTTTTTTTGGTGCTTTTGTATGTATGAGCCTCCTTGCTTCACACTACTTTATTTCTAAAGGAAATTCAGTTTTGCCTGGCTCCTCGGTCCTAAAGCTCTAAATCATATCCAAGAAGTGAGATGGAATTAGGTTGGCTGGCATTTCCGTGCACCATAGCTTCTGCTGATGTGACACCCTCTGTTTCCTACACTCCATTAGTCACATACAGACAGCACTTTGGTGGCAACAGCACCTTAGACCAGGTCATACTCAATGAATGCAGAAAAGCATTTCAAGCCCTGATTTGTTGTGTGTCAGTTTTATTTTTCTTATTTTCTCATAAGGTTTAATTGATAGAACTGAACCTTGAAGGTAAACTTACTTTTAGGATTAAGCAATCAGTACAGCAATTGCTGGGAAATTAGAAATGAAATCTACAGTATAATCGAATCGAATTATCCATTCAGTCGTATCTGACCCTTGGAGATTCCATAAGCCAGCTCTCTCCATGATTTCCAATCTTGTACAGCTTCTTTCAGTTGCTTTAAATTTTGGCCTGTGTCAGCTTTGATTACATCCAACCAGTGTGTTCTTTGGCGTCCTCGTCGTCTTTTGCCACTGACCGTTCCAAGCATAACGTCTTTCTCCAACGATGTTGATCTCAAGACATGACCGAAGTAATTAAGTCTAAGTTTTGTTATTTTTCCCTCTAGTGACATGTCCGGTTTTATGCGCTTCAACACTTCTTTATTCGTTATCTTTGCAGTCCAAGGGATTCGCAAGAGCCTCCTCCAACACCATAGTTCAAAAGAATCAATTTTCCTTCTATCCAACTTTTTCATCGTCCAACTTTCACAGCCATAAGTAGTTATGGGGAACACGATAGTGCGGACTAGTCTACACTTAGTTGTCAAGCTGACATCCTTGCGTTTCCAAATTTGATTCATATTCATCATTGCTGTACGACCCAGCATGATTCGTTGTTTAATTTCTTGGCTACATTCGCCATTTTGATTGACCACTGATCCTAAAAAGGTGAATTCTTCCATGCATTCCACCTCATCTCCATCAATTACTATTTTGATGTTTCCATTCTTTGCAGTTGGCATGAGTTTGGTCTTTTTGATATTCAGAAAGAGGCCAAATGTCTTCCTTTCTTCTTTGAGTCTCATGATTAGGTGCTTTAGGCCTTCCTGGGTTTCTGAGATGAGGGTTGTATAATCCACGTATCTAACGTTATTGATGTTTATTCCGCCAGTTTTTACCCCAATTTCTGATTCATCTAGCTCCAGTTTCCTGATGATCACTTCGGCGTACAAGTATAAGGCCTATATAATTATTTTGTTGCCCTTTTTGCTTCTTAAGATGGTTGTCCACGTGAAGCAAATACATCTGTTTTGCACATGGAAAGCTGCCTTATGTGGAATCAGGCAACCAATCTATCTAACTCAGTATTGTCTGTTGCAGCATTGATCTATACATGCAGGTACAATTAATAGCATCAGTTCAGGTATGGTACTTTACAGGCAGCAGTCTTCTCTTTGACACAATCTATTTGGAAGTATCCTTTGTTTGGAGGAGTCCAGTCAAAATCTTATGTAAAGATTTTAAAACTAAGAAGGGAGATCCAATGGATTGTAAGATTCCCATTCACAATTAACTCCAAGTCAACACATTGAGTAAGCATTGAGATGACCTGGTCACAGTCTCAGACTATGATGGGCTGTTTGGCATTTATTTTCAGTATTAGACATATACATACTGTACGTACATACATACATACATACATACATTGTATATATAAAAGTTGGCACACACAAATTCAATATAAGTCCATGCCTTACTTTGTCTTATTTTTTCAAAACCTATTTTATTTTTCTTTATGATAGGCAAGTAGTCAACCTAAGTAACAAGTGTGGATTCCTGTGCCAACATCAAAGCTACCTGAAATAGAAAACCAGCACATTTTGTACACAGATCTTTGCCTGCTATACCTACGATTACAGATGGATTATGTTATCTATCACTATACTATAGCCAGGTTTCTCCAGCCTGGATTCTTCAGAAGTATGGATTTCACCACCACAATTCCCAGCAATGGCTGTGTAACCATTAAAAAAAAGGAAACAGATATGGTTACATAAACCAGTGAGTAAGATTAGCAAACAAAAAAAAGTTTGATAATATTGTATCTGAAGTAGCCTGCAGCTTCAGCTCCTCCCATAATAAGAATATAATACTACCGGTATGTCCCTGTTGTGATACTTATTTGGAATCTAAAGTTTAGATAATATGTGTGAAGATATATGAGTATCCATGTATTCAAAACCTCTAAACAAAGATGTATGGTATACATTTACACAAGAAAGCACCCCACAGAAGCCAGAAAATTGTTAAAAACGATTTTCTAATATTAAGTGGCACTGGCATATATTACATCTGTAACTTGAAGATGACTAATAAGGATGCATACTTCAGGCTCTCAAGCTGTTCTCCTTGTTGGAAATGTCCCTTCATTAGTTGAAAACTTTGTTTTGTTGCTATAGCTACTTTCATTACAAGTGGCCTTGACTAAGGCAAGAGGTATTCGTTATACATAAAGTAAAAATGTATTTAGTTTCAGCTGCAGGGAGTTAAATTTAAGGACATGAGAATAGCCCTATTGGATCAGGCTAAAGTCAAGCATCTGTTTTTCCTGAAGAAGCCAACCAGAGGCTTGTAGAAAATTTGCAAGCAAGATATAATAGATCACAGAACAGACCTTTCCAGAGATCACTATTAGAAATGATAGTCAGCCTGAGGAGCAGCTATGGATAGGCTTACATTTCATTATTTGTCTAATCTCCGTTTAAAGCTGTGCAAATTAGTAGCCATTACTACATTAACCTCTCCCCTCAACCTTTTCCTGTTAATTCTTTAAAGAATGCCACACCTTTGAAAATGACATAAATGCATTTTGTATTCCCTACAACACACTAAGTGGTTTTTGTTTTTTTACTGAATCTATCTATTGGTTTCTATAGTTAAATACTGTAAAGAGTGATCGGCAATGGCTCTCCATTACCTCAGGAGGGATATTTCTACTTCTCACACATACAATAGGTGTACAAAAAAATTCACCCCATGGTCTATAGGGGGCCTACTAGCATCCCCCTGTGGCCCCCAGAACATTCACAGACATTGAGGATAAATTGGCCAGTTTTTTTTCCTGAATTTCTGGAAGGGAGAGGCTAGGGGGATTTTAAAGGGGGGAAAAATGGGTGCTTTCGCTTTTGCTCCCCAAACATCCCAAGCTCCCCCAAACTAGGCTGCTTTTGATCCTGGCCTCACCCACTTTGGAGTGTCTCTCTTAATATGCTGCGCAAGGCCATTGACAGCACAGTGGGTGCACACTGCTGATATATCATACATCAAGGACTGACTTAGGGAAAATAATTCCCAAAGGGATAGCTGCATTACCTGTCACAGTAAAAATAACTAAGTGTCTTCTGGTACTTTAAAGACTAACACAGGTTTAATACTTTAAGATTTATGAACCACGTAGGCCAAACTCATGCCATAAAAAAAAATTGTCGGTCTGGAAAGTGCCATAAGGCTCTTTGTCAACACAGATCAATATATAAATAAAACCCCTGTTTATTTGGAAGTCAGTTCAACTATACTAAAAGCGACTTCCTCTGAGGACAGCAGCCAATGCTTTCAAGCATCAAGATAGTATTATGGAGGTATGTTTTTTTTTTTAAGTTTCCTTTGGTCTAAAAACAGCATCATTAGAAACTAAATTTGTGTGCTTGTGCATGTGTGTCTATGTGGTTAATTAATAGCGGGTCCAGATAAGTGGCCATGGGAGCTTTTCTTCCTGAGCTAGGGAAACAGTTATTTTTGGCTGGGGTGACGGCAGGAGAAGAAAAATGTTTGATTTCTATTCCTTGTTCTGTTCTGTTGATAAGCATTAGGTTGGGGGATGCCCTGCACTCCGTAATTGGGTTTTTAAAAAAATAATCACATGTATAGTTGCTAAAGATGTCTAGTTTGGCCCTCAGTCATTTGGCAAGAACACTGTGCAAAATTTACAGAGAAATGGTGCGTTTACTTACAAAATCAAAATCAAATCAATGATTAAGAATTAGAAAAGAATAAAGAAGACAATCACCATCAGCATAACCAGGATTTGCCTTTTTTTTGTACTGCTTTCAATTGGCATAAAAACATAGACTGAGTATACACATTGTGTTTAACCATGGTTTGTTAATTCACGCATAACTCTAAACCATAAACTAGGGTTTACAAATTATAATGTCTGAGTTCCATTTCCAGCCACTGCCATCCTCCAGTTTTACATCAACAATTTTTGCAGGATTCTCTTATTTTGCTTAGAACTTACATAACAAAAACTATAGGTTAAATTGCTCAGGTCTGTTTATTTTTCTCTCTGCAGTTTTTGATGTTCATTTGCAATATATAGCTAGACTTTACAATAATAAAAGCATATAGAAGGCTGAAAGACTATTTTTAATGTTCACTTCACCACTACTAGTCTTTTCAAAAGCTCTTTAGAGAGATTATTGGAATGTATTGCTCTTTTGTAGGTTCCCTTCAGAGCTAATTGGAAAAATGGGAAAATGTGATTCAAATAGTTGTTTAACCATGAGGCTTATTGTATGTTTGTGTGTGTTGTGTCTTGGATTAGTCACTAGCATTCTGCCTAATCTACTTTATGAAAACATTGCCCCAAGTGTTTATGTGT
This sequence comes from Charina bottae, assembly GCA_023362775.1. NCBI lineage: Eukaryota > Metazoa > Chordata > Lepidosauria > Squamata > Charinaidae > Charina > Charina bottae. The sequence goes on along the minus strand of JALMGJ010000001.1, from coordinate 71,617,202 downwards.
TTCACATTCACACATACTCTCTTACTTATTATAAAGAATAATGAAGAAACATGCTAAATTTGGGGCGAGACTGAGGAAAAACGATAATTGCATAATGTCTGGGAATATATCTCATCATGTACTAGTTGTGCCCTGAAGACTTCCTATATTTGTCAAACCGTTGCAGGCCAAGAAGGAAAGAAGACATTTACTGCAAGTTTTGGATGGGACAGGAGATGTGAGAGACTGTGAGGAGGCTGGAAAAGGCATGATTAGGTATAAATACTCAAGGAACAGAAGAGGAGTTTGTGGGTTATTTGGTTTATAAGCAGCAACTCAGCCCTGGTGGTCCGAAACCTGGAAAGAAGCATTTCAAAACATTTAGAGCAGTGTTTTTCAAACTTGGCCAGCATGGCTGGCTGGGGAATTCTGGGAGTTGAGGTGCACACATCTTAAAGTGTCCAAGGTTGAGAAACACTGCTGTAGGAGATCAGACACAAATAGTGATACCATCAACAGCAGCCCCATCATTGTGGAAATGAGCCAATATTGACTGTAACAAGGAATAGATTCCAGAAACAAGGGCATCTTAGCAGTCTGAAATGCTTTCAAGAAATGGAACTAAGCTGGATCAAACCAAGGTTGAAAAACACTGATTTGGAGAGACTCCACTTTAATGAACACACTATAAATGTGGGTTGGAAATTCCTCCTGCGGTCTCCAAGATTTTGTATTTACCTCAAGACTACTGTACCATTAGAGATACCTTACTGAAGCCTGTGTAATTCATGTTCCTTGATCTTGCCCAACTATGGAACTTAACAGGAAAGAAATAATTACATGTTCAGGGTTGCTGCGAGCTTATAAGTAAAGGGTCAGCACAGCAGGGCAGAGATGTTACACTTTTTATAAACGTTTTTTTCTTTGCTATATTAATGAACCCTTCTTAGTAATCTAGTGGCCACGCCCTCCTCACTAGGCCTCCCTGCATAGCCTTGCATTATGAATTATTGATATATGATTCATTATTTTTTTTAAAATGTATCATATAATCTCATTGAGATGATAGATTAAGACTTCCTTATTTGTCAAAGTTTTAAAAATACGATGTATGCAATTCTACAGTTTTTATCTGATTTAGTTGGATTCTAAAAACCTGCTCACTTGGCTATGGCTACTGCTGGTTTATCAATGTTATCGTGTATTTTATTGTAGGCTTTACTGTATCAGAATTGTGTGGAATTATAAAAGCTTGAAGGCCATCTAGCACAATGTCCTGCTCAATGTAGGGTCTGAAATATAGGTGTAACGTCTGTCTGTCTGTCTCTCTCTTTCTCTCTATCTACAGTATGTTTTAAAGTAAAGTCCTGTTTACTTATGCTATCCGCTCCCATTTGGGGCTCTATAAAGCTTACAAGCTTTCATGTACAGCATTCCTTACATAAAACATATTTACTCTCTATTTAAATGCCTCCAGCAAAGGAAAGACCTCCACTTTACAAGATAGCCTGTTTTAAACAACTATTGCCTTTAGACTGTTTCTCTTAATATTTTACTTTAAAACTTTATTAGCTCCATTTCCCCCTAAATTTACATTTCAGTATTTAATATATTTGGAGACCACTATTATGTCTCTCCTCTTGGGCTTTAAATACTATTTCATCTATTTGGACCTGGTTGCGAGACCCTTATTGTGATCATGGCCTTTATTTGGGAAAACTGTTATTTTGTCAATATTAATAAAATTTGTTGCTGAGGCCCTTACACAGAATTCCAAAGGTGGCTTGCCTGGTTCTGGACAGATCTTAATGACTGCTTCCCACAATCTGCATGCTATCCGTTGACGTAGCCTAAGATCACATCAGCCTTTTTGAGCTGCCACACTGCATAACTAGTTCATGTTCAATTTGTGATCCACTGTGAAACCCAGAGATATATGTTTTGATATAATTCAATTAAATAAGTCATCTAAAAGTGATACTCAGCATTCACCAGTATACTTTGGAAACATGGAAAATATTTTCATATGCGATTCGACTTCCGGGTGTCGAGGTGACCGGTGCGCTGAGCCGAAAACTCCGCGGTTTGTCTGTTTGCGGCGATTTAATGCAAAAAAAATCGCTGAAAAATCGCCCTCGAAGAGAGGGCGAGCAGAAGATTACTCACAAAAGGGTCATTGGATCGCCGCTCTCTCCCGACCCCCGTAAATCCACCGCGGGGAGAGGGAGATCGAAGCGGTGAAAGACGGCTGGAACTGACAACGGCAGCTCTGCGGAAACCGCGAATCTGAATAAGTTAAGTAGCACGGCACCCGACCTTTTAGACACATATTTTTACTTTTTAAAATATTACTTGCCTATTAATATCTAAGATTTATCTCTGGACTATGATTTATAAATGCTGGTGTTTGTTTTTTTTTCTTGTCAAAGGAGTTTTAACGGTGGGATTGGAAAGCTAATTGACTCTGCCTGAAATGGACTGAGTGACTTTCTCTTTTTATTCTTAGTATTCCTATTTTTGGGTTGCTTTCATTCTTATTGCAATTATAAATATTCTTCTTTTGGGATTAATTTGCCTGGATTTAAAGTCTTTGTGGATAAATGAAGTAATGATTTGACAACCTTTCTTTTACTGGTTTGGGATTTTTATTATGAAAGAATTTTTTGCTTTTCCTCATAAGTGTCTGAATATTCGTTGGATAATATGTTACTTTATAGAATTTTTATGAACGTCTTGGATTTCTTTTGTATATAAATTAGATTACTTATTCATGGCTGGACTGTGTGGATATAAGCTGGCATGAGAAACTCTGGGACTGTTTATCTTTTTTGTTATTATTTTGACTATAACAGAAGCCTCTCTGTTCTTTTTTATCTTCTACGCTTTTACTCTTACACTTGGATATACATTTTTAATGGACTAGATTTTAGTTATTTTGATAACTACACTTAAAGGACTATTTTTATTTTTTTGAAGTTTTCATTCCCTTTAGTAGTAGCCCCTTTTTCTGTTTGTCTTTTGTTTTCCCCTTCTCCTCTCTTTTTTTTTCTCTCTTACAGGGGAATTAGCTACATTATGACAACCATGGCATTGAGGAAGAAGGACAAAGATAAGGAGAAAGAAACTGGGAGGACATCTACAGATCCTTTTACACCTGGAGTATCAATGGAGCCCCCTCAATCAGAAATGAAAAAACTCCTGGAAGCAATGGCATCACTTAACAAGAAAATGGAAGATTCAATGGCACAAAATAAACAGATGGATGAACAAATTGCATCTTTAGATAAAAAAAATTGATAAGAAGATGGAAGAAATGAAGAAAGAGATAACCCAAGAGATTACACAAGAATTTAAAAAAGAGGTTCAGACAGTAAAGGAAGTTGTGAATACTTTGTCAGGGGAATTTAAGGACTTACAAGGCCAGATGCAAACATTAGAGACTAAATCAGAAGATGTTACTAAGGAACTTGAATATAATTTAGATATTACTGCATTAGCAGAAATGAGAGAGAAAGAATATATTTTGAGATTGAGAGCAGTCCCAGAACAATTAAATGAAAATGTAAGAGAAAGGATTGTTTCTATACTAGCTAAATTTTTGGAGATGAAATAACAAGACCTAGATTTGGAAATAGATAAAATTTTCAGAGTCAACTCACATTATGCTAGAGATAAGAAAGTACCTAGAGATATATTGATACATTTTGTGAGAAAAGTTACAAAAGAGCAAATTTTGAAGAAGCATTATAATACTGGACTAAATATAGAAGGAAAAGAAATAATTGTATTAAAAGAAATACCGTTGAGGATATTAAGAAAAAGAAAAGAATACTCCTTCTTTACAGAAAAATTAAGGCGAAATAATATTTCATTTAGATGGGAGAGATTAGAAGGGGTATCTTTCATATTCAAAGGGCAAAGGTTTAGGATAACTTCCATTTTAAAAGCAAAAGCATTTTTAGAGAAATATAAGACAGATATGAAAGATGAATCTGGAGATTTGGAAGGAAAAGTGGAAACATTAAAAGATAAAGAGATGAGTGAAGATCTATCTGTGTTGGGAGCTGTACCAAAAAATAAAGAGATGAGTGAAGACTTATCTGTGTTGGGAGCTGCAGGACTGGACTGGAAAAAAGGCTTTTAAACATCAAAACACTTATGGATTACAAATATTTAACATGGAACATCAATGGTGCCAATTCTCCACAGAAGAGGCGAAAAATATTTCATTCTTTGAAAAAATTGAGACTGGATATAACTTGTCTACAAGAGACTCATATTTGTAAAAAAGACACTAAGTATTTGATTTGTAAACAACTTGGAGAAGAATTTATTTCGGCTGGACTTAAAAAAACTAAGGGAGTAGTTTTGTATATACAACCAAAGTTAAATCCAAAAAAGATATTAGTTGATGATGAAGGAAGATATATTGCAGTTGAAATCAATATACAAGGAACTAAAACATTAATTGTTGGACTTTATGCACCAAATATGGACAAAGGAGTATTCTACAAAAAATTAATGGATAAACTTTTGGATTTACCTTATGAAAATTGGTGTTTTATGGGTGACTGGAATGGGGTTACCCACCTAATGATGGATAGACACTCACAAAAAGAAGTGAAACGTGCACAGGGAAAATTACCACAAACATTTTTTGATTTGAAAGAAATGTTGGATTTACAAGATATTTGGAGATTGATGAATAGGACTTCAAGAGAATATACATACTACTCAGAGAGATTTAAATCCTTCTCTAGAATAGATATGATTTTGATTTCTAAGAGTTTAATGATGGACACTGGTAAAGTCGAAATATTACCTAAGACCCTCTCAGATCTAATGTTGACTTTTAAAGGAAAACAGAATGTATTTAGATGGAGACTGAATGAGTCAATTTTTCGGAAAAATGATATAGTTGACATATATAAAAAAAGGTTAAGAGAATATTTTCAATTGAACTTAAACAAAGGCACGAATATACAAACTGTATGGGATGCCAGTAAAGCATATATGAGGGGTTACTTTATCCAATATAATGCTCAAATGAGGAGAAAGAAACAAGGGAGAATACAATTGATTTTAGATGAAATTAAAAGCAAAGAGTTATGTTTAAGAGATAAACCAATGGATGATACTTTGCTTACTCAAATTAAATTTTTACAAAAACAAATAGTGATATTGACACAAGAAATAGAAACCCAAATGAAATTTACAAGGCAAAAATACTTTGAACATGCAAATAAACCAGGGAGATGGTTAGCTTATAAATTGAGGAAACAAAGACAGAAGAATTCAATTGTTAATATACAACATGAAGGGAAAATCTTGGTGAATAATATAGACATACAAGAAGGCTTTCACGATTACTATTCAAAACTATATATAAAAAAAGATATTAATCTAGTTGATATTGATGAATATCTATGTAAACAAAAGCTAACTGTTCTAAATGATCAACAAAGAGTAATACTAAACAACCCGATAACAACAGAAGAAATGGTAAAGGCCTTCAAGAAAATCAGTAGTGGAAAAGCACCTGGACCTGACGGCTTGTCAGCTGCCTATTATAAATGCTTTGAGGATGAAATATGTTTACACTTACAGAATACTATGAATTCGATTCTGGAAACAGGAAACATGCCAGAGACTTGGAAAGAAGCACACATAACATTGATTCCTAAAGAACAACAAGATTTGACTTTAACTAAGAATTATAGACCAATATCCTTATTGAATAATGATTATAAGAAATTTACAACCATATTGGCAGATAGAATGAAAAATATTCTTAAGGATTTTATCCATCAAGATCAAGCTGGATTTTTACCTAAGAGACAAACCCGAGACAATGTCCGAAATATATTAGATGTATTGGAATACTTGGAATAACATTATGAAAAACAAGCGGCTTTGATATTTATAGATGCTGAAAAAGCTTTTGACAATTTAAATTGGCCATTCATGTTTAAGGTATTGGAAAATATGAATTTCGGAGGAAATTTTATTAAGTGGATTAAATCAATATATACTGGGGAGTCCCAATTTGCAAAAATAATTGTTAATGGAGAATTTAGTAAACCATGTGAAATTCAAAAAGGTACAAGACAAGGTTGTCCATTATCTCCACTTTTGTTTATATTGGTATTAGAGGTGTTACTTAGAGACATTAGACAAGATGATGGTATTCATGGTATTAGAGTTAAAAAAGAAGTTTATAAACTAAGAGCCTTTGCTGTCATCACTTTGGAGAATCCACTAGATAGAATTGAATTATTGATCCAGAAATTAAAAGATTTTGGGTCGTTAGCAGGGTTCAAGGTGAATTTACAGAAAACTAAACTCTTGACTAAAAACATGGATCATCATCAACAAGAGAAATTGAAAGAAATAACGGGATACTCGATGGAAGAAAAAGTAAAATATTTGGGAGTATATTTGACATCTAAAAATGTCAAGTTGTTTAAGAACAATTATATTTCACTCTGGACAAATATTAAAAAAGATTTGGACCAATGGGGAAAATTACAATTATCATTGTTAGGTAGAATTTCAGTAATTAAAATGAACATTTTGCCACGAATTCTATATCTCTTTCAAACAATACCTATATTAGCATCAGAAGAACCTTTTAAGCAATGGCAACGGGATATTTCCAAATTTATTTGGCAAGGAAAGAAACCAAGAATAAAATATAAAGTCTTGCAAGACTCAAAAGAAAGAGGTGGACTAGGTTTACCGGATTTGAAGCTATATTATGCTGCCTGTTGCTTGGTATGGATTAAAGAATGGATAACTTTGAAAAATGAAAAATTATTGAATTTGGAGGGTCACGAATTAAGATATGGATGGCATGAATATATGTGGTCCACGCAAGAAGCATTTCATAGAACAGAAGTAAGAAATAAAGATAAATGGCTGACTTATAAAGACTTTCTAAAGAAAGAACAAGGACAATATATAATTAAAACAAAAGAAGAACTTGCTCTAGAAGGATATACATTTCAATGGCTTTCATATGTGCAACTTGTAGAAAAATTTAAATTAGATAAAAAAAAATTGAATTTGAACAAACTAAATCGAATTTGAGAAACAATTATGTGAGTCAGATGAACATTTAATTGCAAAAATGTATAAATTACTGTTAAAAGGAGAAATGGTAGAGGAACAAGTCAAAGATTGTATGATAAAATGGGCAAAAAATATTGGACATAATATACAAATGCAGCAATGGGAAGATATGTGGAATAAAGGGTTAAAATTTACTTTGTGCTATAACTTGAAGGAAAACTTTTATAAGATGATGTATAGATGGTATATGACCCCACAAAAACTTGCTAAAATGTATGGGAATGTTTCCAACTTGTGTTGGAAATGTAAAAAAAAGAGGGTTCTTTTTACCATATATGGTGGACTTGTGAAATTGCAAAGAAGTTTTGGACTCAGATACATTCATTAATGCAAAATATTTTACAAATTCGAGTCCCATTTAAACTGGAATTATTTTTATTGGGAATATGGGAAGAACAAATGGGAAAACAATTTGTAAGAATTATGCAATATATGATTACTGCAGCACGACTGGTATATGCGCAAAATTGGAAAAACCAGATTTAACTACGATACAAGATTGGATGTTAAAATTGATGGACATGGCAGAAAATGATAAATTGACATGCCTATTAAAAGAAAACTCAAATTGTTACTATCTTAAAGAATGGAAACCATTAATGGACTATTTGCAACATGCAGGTGGAAAAAAGCTTATTTGGGGTTTTGAAGATTAAAATATATATAAATTGATATATTAGACAGGAAATCTTTTTGTATGTTATATATAGAGCTAGCATGTAAGAAAACTTTTTTTTTAATTACTAAGACCAGAGATAAATCGGACGTTGACTATTCTATGCTTTATCTTTTTTCTTTTTTTCTTTACTTTTCTGTACACTTTTACTTCTTTCTTTGATTTGTATTTCTATTTCTTTTTCATTTTCACCCTTTTAACTATGTATATTTAAAACTCTAATAAAATTTGGGAAAAAAAAGAAAATATTTTTATATGCATATATAAACATATTCACAAGTCTTTTGAGATTGCCCCATTTATATCTAAATTTTGATATCTCCCAATGTGTTGCTCCTTGGTATCTATATTGTTTATATATTGTTTTATTCATTAGCAATGCAAAAATATATTCCCAGTTTTATAGTTTTTAAATCAACCTCCCATCAGTCATAATATTAAAATAGTTAATTTTTAAAAGAACATAAAGAGAAAGCTGGCTATAAAGTTATGTAGAAGGAGAAAATGTGCAATTCTGTAGTATTTGAGAAGTAGCAGGTGTTCATGTAATTAAACACAGAGTAGTAATACAAATCCACTTGGGAGGAGGCCTTGGTTTGCCCAGGAATGAGTGGTGTTGAGTCCAGCTCACTCACATCACACTCTATAAAAGGGCCCAGAGGAGTCCATAGCCAACAGAATTCTTCTGTAGAAATTATATTCTGCTCCTGCATTCATCTGAAGCTGTGAGCAGCATCCAACTTAATCTTCTCTGTCCTGTCAACCTGTCCAGCCCAAGGCTGCTTCTCAGTTCATATACTCACTTTGAGAAGTGAACTGGTACCCAGGAAGCAGAATGGCCCCTCTTAATGTTCACAGATATCCCTAAAATGACTACCACATTTTCTGTAGTTGAAAAAGCTATCAACTCTCCTTGAGGCATAATAAGTGATATGACTGTACTTTCCATTTGTCCCATATTAGAATGCATATTGTTATTTCCTTTTTTTTAAAGAAAGCCCCATCAAACCTGCTGACATGTCAATAATTACCACCACCACCACATAAAATAATAATAATAATAATAATAATAATAATAATAATAATATTTTTTATTTCTAATCCATTCATAGCTGAAGGTCTTGGAGCAAATTAAAACATGGTTTGTTTGTTTTTGCTGGAATTCTAATTAAGCTTAATCTTAGTTCCTCACACAAACTATTCAGGTACCAGTTCAGACCAAGCAAATATTGATTTTTTTCTCCAATTCTTTCACTACTAATCCATCATCATCACATCAAACCTGCCTATTTTACTGTGGTACGTCATTATGCAGCATAGTCATTTTTCCTTTGGGGCAGCCTTGGCAATATGCAATTTAATTTGACTGATGGCAAAGGCAGGGCTTAATTTCAGTAATTATAAATTATTATTTGCAGCATAGAAAGAGCCAGAGATCCTGCATTTTTCCATATTGATTTCTGAATACAGTTCATTTTGTTAATTTCCTTTGTATCTTCCTCTGCTTCTTCTACATTTTAATTGACTCTTTTCCCCCAATTAGATACTATCTTTTTGTTCACATTAGACCTTGAATTCTCCCTTGCAACACATGTACACACACAGAGACACAAAATAATACACATACACCAATTTCAGGGCTAAGTAAAGACTTAGTCACACTTACAAACCAAAGCAACCTTGGAATTTGCAAGAGACAAGCATCAGGAGAGAGAAGGAAAGCTTAGTTATCTGCTCACTGATAGCTTCTCTGTTCCAAATTGCATCCCCCAGCCTCACAATTCAAAAGTATGGGCTGCAAAGTGTATGTTAGGGAGGAGAAGCAAGGCCTGCATTTTGCACCAGGGAGGGATGGAGAATCTGGAGCAAATAAATTATAGGTGGGAGAAATGTACAGAAGTTCTCCACCTTTGCCATAATGCCCTTGGAATCTCAATGAGCTTTCATTTGGGATCACTAATCAATTTGCACTTTCTCAATACATCTTAGAGTGTCTGCCCTACAATTAAGTACATCATTCACTCCTAGTCTCTGCCAGACTACACCATATCAACCATTTCAATTTAAAAAAATAAAGAGTGTTAGAGAAGCAGCGGGGGCACTGATACATATGTGTGTCCCATGTTCAAATGTCACCTAGTGTTCTGGAAAGAAGTTCTTCTGCTCAAGTCTGATATCACAAAGCAAATGAACATATCCTGCTCAGCTTCAATCTCTCCTAAGTGCAATAATGCTCCATTGTTGCACAAACATCTGTTAGCTTTCTCCTAATAGCTGCTGCATAAATGGAGATAGCAACCTCTTGGAAACCTAGTTTTGCATTATTTGAATGGCTAACTTGTGTGTCTGATTCTTCTCTCTGCAAAAGCTGAAGGGAACTGAGCAATATGATGTTTTCTGACACCTACTCCCCTTTTATTATTTTCATTTCAACAAAGCAATCCCCAGGGCATTGACATCTTTTTGAAAAGTGTCAAACTGAGTTTTGCAAATAATAAGGCTAGTGGGTGGCTTCACGTTTTTCCCCCTGCATGGGTATACTTAGAGCCACTAGATTAAGACACATGGGATTGTCTGTTTTGGTCTCCATACATTATTATAGTATGGAGCTAAACTTATTTTCCTCTTCTAAACTCTATCATACCTACAAAGTTCAGAATATTGCAAGCCATGGTATTTCCTGTGACACTCAATGGAAGTGAAAGTTGGACGTTGAAGAAGGAGGATAACAAGAGTATTGACACTTTTGAATGTTGATGTTGGAGAAGCCTCGTAAGATAAACTTGGACAGCCAAGAAAACAAACCAATGGATCATCGAACAAATCAACCCAGAGTTCTCTCTCGAGGCACAAATGGCCAAACTCAAATTATCCTACTTCAGATATTTTATGCAAAGACCTAGCTCTTTGGAGAAGGCTCTAATGCTGAGAAAGTTGGAGAGAAAGAGAAGATGACCAGCAGTAAGGTAAAGGTAAAGGTTCCCCCCGCACATTTGTGCAGTCGTGTCCGACTCTAGGGGCCGGTGCTCATCTCCGTTTGTTAGCCGAAGAGCCAGCGTTTTCCGAAGACACTTCCGCGGTCATGTGGCCGGCATGATGTACGTGGAACGCTGTTACCTACCCACCAAAGTGGTACCTATTCATCTACTTGAATTTGCATGCTTTCGAATTGCTAAGTTGGCAAGAGCTGGGGCTAGTGCAGGAGCTCACTCCATCATGCGGGACTAGGGATTCGAACCTCCGAACTTGTGATCTTCCGATTGACAAGCCTGGCGTCTTACCCGCTGAGCCACCACACCCCCTAGCAGTAAGGTAGATGGACCCAATTACAGTAGTGATGGGTGCACCATTGGAAGACCTGAAAGACCAGGTTATGGCAGTTTTACTCTTGTACCATTTAAAAGCCTGAAAATCAGTAAAATAGATTTGCTTTACTTTGTTTATAAAAGAAAACAAACTCCCCTTTCCATTGGCATCTGCAGGATCTCACTGCTTTGTATCAGTCTGATAAAAGCAGCATCACACTGCAAGCTCCACCCGTTTTGGGTGTGCATGTGATGTTGCAGTGCACATAGAAAAAGGGTGGGGCTTGCAGTGCAATGTTGCAACACTGCTGCCATCACTCCTGTTGCCTCCCCCGGATGCCACTTCCTTGTCTGCTTCTCAATTCCAATTGTCAGGCTCTCAATTCCTTGCACACATCCAGTTGTTTTTATCTGAAGAAAGTAACTTTATGAATCACTTTCAGACACACTCAGCCCTTCCTTGAGTACCAGCACAATAAAAGGTTTTAATGTGCTCATATCTCAGCTCCCTTTGAAGATTTTGTGACCATCTTGAAATATCTCAACCTGTTTAGAAGCTATTACTTTGCGTTCAACACAGAGAGTGGAACAATGGATGCAATGCAGTGAAGCATGTTTCATTGATATATTTATTGCAGGGGCATCTATGTGGGGGTCAAAACAGTCAAGATGGTGGTTGCAACTGTGAAAATTAAGGCCCATCCCTTTTTAACAAACCTTGTTTAAGCTGGTATTCTCCAGATTTGTTATACTACAAATCTGTTGATACTGCATCTTGTGTTGTTGAATGACCTCACCCAGCAGTTTCATGCAGATGTTAAAGAGGAGCCGTGAGAGACCCGAGCCATGAGGCACCCCACATCACAAGGGCCTAGAGCTAGGCCTCTCCATCCTGCAACACCAACTGGAACTGTCCAATGAGGAAGGAGGAGAACCACTGCAAAACAGTGCCTCCTATTCCCAATCCCCAGAGCCAGTCCAGGAAGATACCATGGTCAATGGTATTGAAAGCTGCCAAGAGATCCAGGAGGGTCAAGATGGTTGCACCATTTCTGTCCACAGCCACTAGAGGTCAGTCACAAGCACCACCAGTGCCATCTCAGCAGTGTACTCCAGCCTGAATCCAGACTGTAAAGGGTCCAGATAAGAACACTAGATTAAAGAAGCTCCAATCATTTGGCTCAAACCAGCAAGGACAAAGACAGTTGTAGCATTTTAACAATGGTTACAACAGGTCTTTTGCCCATAGTGTCATTTCAGCTTTGCAGCTATCATTATTGGTAGACCACTAGTGAATCCTATGCTGGATCCTCTATCAGTCATGTTCCTTTTCCATACTTCAGGTGGGCTGCCTGTCTTTAAAAAAAATTAGAGTAACATGCCTTTGCTTATATATATATAACTCATCTGGAAACAGAAGCGGTAGCTGGCATTCTAACAGATATTAGCTAACAGGCACATCCAGCTGTTTTAGAATCAGTCATAGTGAAAACCTGGAGCATATTTTTCAGGGCTAGGCACTGGATAGAAGAAAACTATAACTGTACTGAAAACTTGTGCTGTTATTATTGTTGTTATTGTTTTTTAACAAAAGGATTTATCTGCAAAAGAGGATTTGTTTTATTCATTGTACTGAACACATTTACCGTTTTAAATATGCTTGTTTTCACTCAAATGCATTCTAGAAGTTCTCTCACAAAATATCAGTAAAAGCCTCCAAGAAGAACCTTTGTTCTGCTTCTTATAAGCTTAGGGATCCAGGAAATGTTCCACTACATTGGCTTCAGCACGAACAAGAAGCTGCCCTGTACTTAATCTCACCATCCTGGACAGAGAGAAACAAGCAGAGCTTTTCTAGCTGATCTTAATAGAAAGAAGAGGGGATTTGAGGAGAAATACTGGTTGTCTTATGAAATGTAGGAAGCTACCTAATACTGTAGTAAGTGAAATCATAACAGGCACAAAATGACCAGTGGCTCCCCAAAGGAGCCCACTTTTACTCCTTTATCAGAGAACCTTTAACTGTAGATGCTTCAGATTGACCCTTTTGCCCCATACATACAATGCTTGCACTCTACCAAGAGTTGTTTCTTCTCCCAGATATCTTTATCTGTGTAACAGTTCTCAGTACAGAAAAAGCTGCCTTCCCTTAGACCAGAAATGGGAGGGTATTTAAACAGGGAGCAAGTCCCACTCCCTTTTCGCACTGAAGATGTTGCCTAGCCTGGCAATGAAACGTCTGCAAGAAAACAACAAGGCTCAGAGAGCACCAAGGACTCCACAATGGGGAAACTGTTCCCCCATCTGTACTAACCAGCAGCTGAGATTGTTAGGTGGGAGGTAGAAGCCAACATCTGGAATGCACAGCTTCCTCATCACCCCTCCATGATGTGCACAACTGGGTGAGACATGGAATATATTCTGGACAACACTTACTTGAAGCAGTCAGGATACTCTGCAAGGGCCACGTCAATTACATCCAAAGCGTGTTGGTAGTGCTTTTGCGATGAAAAAAGGAGGGCCAACAAATGAAGGGAATTCATATCATCCTTACACAGTTTCAGTGCTTCCTGGAGATGTTCTATCGCATCACAAATCTGGAAAATAAATATTAAATTATTGCTCTTAGTTGCTCATCCTTTCAGATCAGTTTCATTTGTTCTGGCCCTTTGACTACAACAAAATAAAAGGAGTCCCAAAGCTAAAATATCAGCAAAGGCAGACTTATTAAAACCAACTGCAAGGAGTAAATCAACTGAACTCCACAGCAGGAACATTAAAATATCTTTATAGAATCTTAAAATCCTATAAAAGAACACTTCAGGTAAGCTTGCTTGCATTTAAATAGTAGCAAGTGGCCAGCATTTTGGAAGCTGTAAAAGCAAAAAAAGGAAGTAAGTAAGTTATTATTCAACTGATCTCTTAATCTTGTTATCTTTTGAATATGTTATCTTTTGAACTATGTCTTGCATGCATATCTATAAATTAAGGGTCACCTACTTTACATTTATTTATTCATTTATTGAACTTATACCCCACTGCATTCAAATGAATCTTGGCAGCTTACAAGGTATACAACACAATAGCAACAAAAATATCAATAGTAAAAATTCCAACATAAATGACAAGAAAAATTAAAGTAAAAAAAAAATCAATAGATCAATGCAGCAAATCAAGAATATGCTCTCCAAAATAATTGAAGCCAGCAGAAAGGGGGCAAATCTGATCTCCAAGGGGAGGCCATTTCAAAGCAACAGTGCTGCCACCAGAAAAGCATCACTGCCTACCCACAGCTCCCTCACATCCAGGAAGTGCAGGACCACTAGCAACTGTTCCTAAGAAGATCTAGTGGATCAGGCCAATTTTGGCTAAGCAGGCAGTCCTATAGATAGCCAGATGCCAAGGCATGAAGAGTTTCATCAGTCAACACCAGAATTCTGGACCAGTTGCTGTTTCCAAATAGTCTTTAAAGCTGGTCACATTTCCCAACAGCCAGGAGCAGCATGTAGCAGACAACAACCTAGACAGCATGCTATCCACTTCTTTGGAGGTCCAGACCAAATGGACCTCCTTGCTGCTGGTCGTCCTCTTCTCCTCTTTCTTTCCACCTTTCCCAGCATTACAGCCTTCCCAGAGACCAAGGTCTTTGCATAAAATGTCCAAAGTAGGATAATTTGAGTCTAGTCATTTGTGCCTCGAGAGAGAACTCTGGGTTGATTTGTTCAATGATCTTGTTTATTTTCTTGGATGCCCAGGGAATTCTCAGGAATCTTATTCAACACCAAGGTTCAAAACCATCAATAGTCTTCCTATCCTGCTTCTTCGAAGGCCAACTTTCACTTCCAAAGAGTGTCACAGGGAATACCATGGCTTGCACAATTCTGATCTTTGTAGGTATAGACAAATCACAGTGCAAATCACAGTATTTGAATATCTTTTCCAAGGCCTTCAGGGCTGCTCTAACAACTGCTAGTCTGCAGTGTATTTCTTGACTGCTTGTTCTTTTATTGTTGATAGGTACCCCCCGCACACTTGTGCAGTCGTGTCCGACTCTAGGGGCCGGTGCTCATCTCCGTTTGTTAGCCAAAGAGCTAGCGTTGTCCGAAGACGCTTCCACGGTCATGTGGCCGCATGACACGCGCGGAATGCTGTTATTGTTATTTATTGTTGATAGTTGATCCTAAAAGGCAGAAGCTATCTACCACTTTGATATCTTCATTGTCACTTCTAAGGCTCCAGGTTGGCAACAGGTAGAACAGGTTGTTCTAACTATTGTCATTAGTTTGGTCATTATATTTAATTTTAGTCCCATTTTTTCACTATGCTCCTTGACTTTTATTACTAGAGCTTGCAAATCCTTTGCATTTTTGGCTATCAGGGTAGTGTCATCAGCATAATGCAGGTTATTGATGTTTCTTCCTCCAATTTTAAAACCATGCTCATTTTCTTCCAATCCAGCTTCCCTTAATCATTCATTCATTGGCGATCACTCGTAGCCGAGTAAGATTGTCTTCCAAAGGTAAAATTTTAACAGTGGATCCGTAAGTGGCTATAAAGGCCAATTCTGGATCCACACAACCTCCCACAATGAGGGCATAGGTTTCCAGGTGGGAGACGGTCATGATGAGGGTTTGCCTGACGTGCCTTCCTTTTAGCTCTTTTCTCCCTTTCGCCCTGTACTCGTGCTTCTTCAAAGTGCATAGCGCCATTAATAAAGGATGACCTCCAATTGAAACGCTCATGAGTTAGGGCTTCCCAGTTCTCAATGCTGATATTACATTTTTTAAAATTAGCTTTGAGAGTATCTTTGAATCTCTTTTGCTGTCCACCAATATTCCGTTTTCCATTCTTAAGTTGGGAGTAAAGTAGCTGCTTTGGAAGACGATGGTCAGGCATTCAAACAACATGACCGGTCCAGCGAAGTTGATGTTGGATGATCATTGTTTCAATGCTGGTGGTTTTCGCTTCTTCTAATATGCTAACATTAGTCCGCCTATCTTCCCAAGTAATTTGCAGAATTTTTCGGAGGCAGCGTTGATGGAATCTTTCAAGAAGTTGGAGGTGGCGTTTGTAGAGGGTCCATGTTTCACAGGCGTACAGAAGGGTTGGTAGTACAATGGCTTTGTAAACAAGCATTTTGGTCTCCCTGCGAATGTCCCGATCCTCAAACACTCTACGCTTCATTCCCGCCCTTTGGAACATTCTGCCCCCGGAGGTGAGGCACGCCCCATCACTCCTGGGCTTCCGGAAGACCCTGAAGACCTGGCTCTGCCACCGTGCTTGGGGCGGGGAGGGGAGTAGATATTCCTGGGGATGGCTAGTGCCTTAGAGTGCTCCCCACATCTATACAATCCTTACTGCCATCTGGATTTTTATTTTATATTTAAATTTAAATTTATTTATTTATTTATTTGATTTATCACCGCCCATTTCCCCCGAGGGGGACTCTGAGCGGTTTACAATATTTATATTTATATGCTGTATTTCCATGTATATTTTATATTATTGTTTTTAACTACTTTTAACTTGTTAGCAATATTGTAAACTGCCCAGAGTCCCTCTTCTGGGGGGAGATGGGCGGTGGCAAAATTTAATAAATAAATAAACAATGTCTCATGTTCCTTGGCCTTTTCTAAAGCCAGCTTGAATGTCTGGCATCTCTTTATCTATGTAGGGCTCTAATCTGTGTTGGATGACCCTAAGCATTATTTTGCTAGCATGTGAAATTAAGGATCCTTTTTTTGGTATTGCAATGGTGATTGACCTCTTCCAATTGGTTGGCCACTGTGTCTTCTCCAGATTTGCTGGCATAGCTTGGTTAGACCCTTGATTCTTCTTCTGTTGCTGGCCATATTTCTGTGGGTATTCCATCCAGTAGCCTTCTGACTAGATAATGACTGGAGTGCTGATCTAACTTCATCTTCTAGTACTAGAGGTTCCTGTAAGTAGGCCCAGACTATTACCGAGCATACCTTTCAATGTTCTCTAAACACACGATGGCTTACTATTGCCTCCTCTTAAATAAGGATTGTACTGGACTGCTGTATACATGAATTGATTTTAGCTGTAATTATTTACATGTTATATTTTTTTCACAGCTAGATGATACTGCTTTAGTGTCATTGCTGTTTTAATTAATTATTAATTTATTGTCATACTATTTTATTATTTGAAATTAAGCAGAAAGTTATGTGTGCACAAGAATTTAATGCCGGCCTTTTAGCCTACATGGAGAGATGACTAATATAAAGACATCTCTATGTAAAATGGTGTTTGGCCACCACAAGGCAGATATGAAGCAAACATTAAATTCCTTGCTCTGGGTGCAGTCTCATAAAAAGCTAGGAGACTCTTGCAAACACCTCCAAGGAAACACTCCTAGGCATCCTAGTACTGCTAGTGAGGAGGGAAAAGGAGGAGTTAATATGTTGGAGGATACATGCTGGGGGAAAATGTAGCAGCCATGAATCCACATCTATGTTCACCAAACTTTACATTTGTTGCACTGTCATCCAATTATTTAGAAAGGCCTTGAGAAGCAGCTGTGCTTTGTTTAGGCAACAGACATAAGAATGCCAGGTTGCTAGAGCATTGGGCTTTAGTGTGGCAGGCTGGGTTTCCTACAGAGCACAAATAAATAGGAGGCAATGCAACATTCCACCATGGACAAGCAGTAATGAGATGTGAAACTTATTTTAAAAATTTCCTAGTTATGCAGCTGTTAAAATGACAAAAGTACAGCCGGATAACTGGTACTAATCTTAGCTCAATCCCAGCTGAACCTCTCAACCTCCATATCTATAAAATGGGAATTGCAATATCTTAGCATGCAAAAAACCAAGATTGTAAAGGGGACTGCATATACTTAAATGCAAATAATAATAGTAATAATAATAATGTCTGGAATGTAGTAGAGTCTATTATAACAGTGATTTTATCTGAATATACCCGCACTGGAGGACCAAATATCAGAGGACAAAAGTGAACCTCTAGAGCATAGCTTTCCAAACTGTGTGTCGCGACACTTTAGTGTCACACTTTAGTGTGTTGCGACACAACCCGGAGGTGGATGTGCATGGCGGCGGCACGGGGGCGCGCGTGGCAGCGGTGTGTATGGCGGCGGCGGTAGCAGCGCGCCATCAGCGCTTCCGCGTTTGGTGCGTCGCCAACAGCGGCAGTTTGGAAAGCACTGCTCTAGAGTGCTGTCAGCCTCACCTGACTTAGAAACAAAGGCTTAGGAGGGCCTTGAGACCATTATATGGAGAAGGCAAAGTTCTGCCAAGTCCTAGCACAGTGATGTACAACTTGAGGCCCCATGTGGTTGAAAATGTATGTATTGCTAACATTATTTTCCTGCAAAACCTTTTCATGATGTTTTGTGCATTGTGACATTGTGACATTGTGACTGCATCTGGCTAGATTTTTAGTTGATTATATTTTTGTACTTTTAGGACTGCTTAGATAGAGTAGGATCAGGTTATTGTTCGATAGTTAATCATTGTCCTTAGCTAACCTGTAGGTTCGATAGTTAATCATTGTCCTTAGCTAACCTGTAGGTTCCCTCTGTAGTTATCAAGAAGGGGACTTGAGTGAACAATGCGAGGAGGAGCAAGGGTGGGAACTAGGATTCCTTGTATCAGTACTGCTTTGTTTGATATGGAAATTAAAGCTATTGGTATGCTGTTAACTTTGCTGCTTGATGGATTGAACACACAAAAAATCTGTCCTGGATCAGAACAAAGTTCCATTAGATCCAGGACTTTGTTTTCCATGGTGCCTATCAAATGTCTTTGGGAAGGCCACCTGTGAGACATTGAACTGTTGTTTCTCATGGAAGATGTTTAGCCTCTCATTTTGGAGATAGTATGTTACCAATGAAACTATTATATGAATTTGTCTAAACCCCTATTAAATTGTTTAAGATGGTAGTTTGGTCTAGAGCAGGGCTTTCCAAAGTGCCGCCGCTGGCGACATACCAGCGGCGGCGGCAGTGGCAGCGCGGTAGCAGCACGCGTGCGCACGGCGGCGGCACGGGGGTGGATGCACATGCACAGCGGCGGCGCGGGGGGGCGTGTGGTGGCGCGCGTGTGCACGGCGGCAGCAGCCTCCACTAAAATGCGGAAGCACTGATGCCGCGCTGCTGCCGCTGCCCCCGTGCACGCGCGCGCCGCCTCTTCCGGGTGGTGTGGAGACACACCACGCTGTGTGTGGCGACACACTTCTGTGTCGCGACACACAGTTTGGAAAGCTCTGGTCTAGAGGTTAGGGTGCTGGGCTAGAAACCAGGAGGCTGTGAGTTCTAGTCCCGCCTCAGGCATGAAAGCCGGCTGGGTGACCTTGGGCCAGTTACTCTCTCTCAGCCCAACTCACCTCACAGGGTTGTTGTTGTGGGGAAAACAGGAGGAGGAAGGAGTATTAGGTATGTTCGCCACCTTGAGTTATTTATAAAAATAAAGGCGGGATAAAAATTAAATAAATAAATGATGCTGTATACTTCACATAGTAGGTAAGATTGTAACTATATGATGTCAGTGCTGGTCCTGCAGAACCTGCCCCATTTTGCTTAGGTGGGAAAAGAAAATAAAGACTGACTGAGCAAAGGTTAATAATTCAGGATCTACCAGTTAGTCTTTTTTAACTTTAGAAACCATGAAATCAGGAAATGTCACTACCTTCTAAATTATTTTGCTAAATGACAGGAACTCGCCAATAATAGGAGCTTAAAAGCAAACTCAGTGGGTTTCTGAACTCTTACCTGAAGTCAAGGGATTAACTGAACAGTTATACTAATCTAGCTCCTTTCATTTTGGAAGATGTACCCTTGTCAGTAGCCACCAAATTGGTTGATGAAAGCTTTAATCATGGCATATAATCTGCCAGATACATTAATGGTATCATTTACCCTTCAGTTAATCAGAAAGAGAATACATTAGATACTTTAGATTATTAAGGGTATTAAAATGCATTAAAATGTTTATCATGAGCTACACTGACAAAAGCAGAATATTTTAAATGTCTTGGCTAGGAGTCACAATCTGAATTTCAAGCATGCTATGAAGATTTATATCCAGTTAAATGAAGGAAAACAGGATGGGCATAGAAGATTCAGGCCATCGATTGATTTTTAGAATATAATTGAGGGCCTTATCCTAAACTGCATTCTAGGCTTCCAGACTGCTCTGGCTGATATATAACCCCACCCCCCTCATTTGAGTTGTCTTTAAAAAACAGGTTGTAGCTTATACGTAGGTAGGCATAATTCTCACATGCCATATGTGGAACTGAGGTTATCTGCCTGACTTTAACCATGCTGGCTTGGAGATTATTGAAATTTGACACACCTGGAAAGTACCAATTTGGTAACATTTGTCCAATTGTATAACTGGTAGAATGATTAAGCAGCCTTCCAATGAACAATAACAACAAGAAGAAGACATTTCCAAATTTAGCTCAATGAAAATCTTTCCTTAACAAGCATAATAGCTCTCTTTTTAAGAAAACTGGGATGGCTTTAAAACAGCTGCTTAAGCATGGAGTTTGATAAAGTGGAAACTGGAATAATTTTGAAAAAAAACCAAACATGTCCCTGTTACATTTTAATTCAGTTCCAAAACCTTGAAACCCTAGTACAAGAGTGAGAAGTGTGTGATCTTCCAACACAGTGAACTTCAAATCTTAGGAGCTTCAGTAAGAATGGCCAGTGGTGAAGGATAGTGGAAATTATAGTTCAGCAACATCTGAAGGACCACAAGTTGCCCACCCTCACCTAGAAGCTTCTCTAGTCATTTTATGTCTTCCATAAATACACATAAGAAGAGTCTCAATAAAGTTGTAATTCAAGCACTCAGAAAGTTAGCAAAATATGTAAACAGTAATATGCAATAATGAACGTGAAAAGTATTGAAGCACCTTCTGACTACTGATAAATCAAATCTATGAGTGGTAAAAAAAAAAAGCACCCTGAAGAAAGACAGGTGTAAAAATCTGTGTCCCAAGAAAAAGACCTCATGTATTGTAGCTATAGATGTCAGAACACCATAGAAATATTTCTCTGTTCTTTCAAGGCACCTGTCTTTATATCTTGTGAGGATTCTTTGTTCTCCAGAGACGGGACACACCACAGCACAGCAAATCTGTATACAATTCCTCACATACCTACCTGCCTGACAAGAGCCAGCTGCAATGAGATATAAAGGATAATTTGGTGGTCTTCAGGTGCCAAGTGATGAGCTCTGCAAAACACAAATATTTATTTATTTAATAAATTTATATGGCCACCCAACTCACACACAATGACTCCGGGCGGCTTACAAAATTAAAATCCACAATATAAAAAACCCATCGACCCCCACCCCCTGCGGTGGCTACAAACACAACCAGATCAAATATTAATGTAGTTTATGCAGCACTGTAAAAATTACCCCAAATAAGGAGACTCAGGGACAGGTAAAAACTCTTATAGTCAACTACAAACTAGTATCACCCAGTCACTTTTTTGTGGTCCAGGACTGATTGGCTTTTATTGCAATCCATGGTACTCTAAGTAATTGTCTCCAAACTCATAATTCAAAGGTGAATTTTTTGTACATGGGAGTTTTTTTGGTAATTTTGTGTAGTGTGTTTGTCTGTGTATGTATCTTCTTTCATCCTTTATAGTATTTACCTTTCACACTGCCACTGAAACATCACTGTTTAAATTATTGTGATTTTTGTTTTTGTTTTTTTAGATTTTTTTATCCCACCTTTATTATTTTTATTATTTTATTTTTTTAAAGAATTTTATTAAGTTTGAAAAAAGATAAAAACTACAAAAAACAAAAAACTACAAAAAGAAAAAAACAAAAACAAAAAAGAGTGCGGAACGCAAGAAGAAAGAATTTTGAAGGTTACATAAAGTGACTTCCGACTTTCCACAACAAGAATATGCAGCAATTTCCATATTCAAACCCTTACTCTTTATCAAACCAAGATCACATTATTTTTATAAATCCCTCCATTAACACATATACAAATTACTAATGCAATTGCTCCTTCCCCTTATAAAAAAGACCAAAAAAATTATATAAATCTCTAAATCAATTTCCCTCCCCCCAAAAAAAAACATTTATTTAATTATTTCCTTCCTACCACTATTCTATATATTTCTGTTCACTATAAGAAAAATCAAATTATAAAAACCTTTATAATTAATAATACTACAGCAATCTTAACCCTATTAAACCTAAAAACCAATTATTATTATACCTTATAAATCTTATAAATCAAACAAGCCTTTAAAAAATCCAGTCAAATCATTAAAGAAAAATGAAATCATATAAGCCTTAATATCAAACCAAGTACATATTCTTAATTTTTAATACTACAAGAATCTTAACCCTATTAAACCTAAAAACCAATTAATATTAAACCTTATAGATACAGTACCTTATAAATCTTACAAATCAAACAAACCTTTAAAAAATCCAGTCAAATCATTAAAAAAAGTGAAATCATATAAGCCTTAATATCAAGCCAAATACATATTCTTAATTTTTTTATCCTACATCAAAATATACCAGAATATTTACTTGTCTCCATATTACACATGAGGCATTTTTCATAAAGAAATCAAACAGCCCAGCTTCCCCCCTTAAAAAGTCAGACTTCTCAGCAGAAAACCTCCCACAGAACAGAGCCATTTAGTTCCCAAAACAGTCCCTCAGAAAAACAACCTCATCAGTATCTCACAAGTCAAACTGTAACCCCTTCATCACCAAAGTGTGTTCGTCGCCTGGTATTTCTTCAGAGAATCCATTCTCACTGTCAGGAAAAATATCTCCCTCTTGATGAAACTCTTCCTCTCCCAGCAAAGCGTCCTCAACCAGTTGACACATATTAGAGCTGATATTTTCTACAATATCCCAAATATCTTGCAGAATAACTTGACGGGTATCACGAGAATCTGTTTGAAATCACAATGAAGCTCAGAACAAAGCTCTGAGAAAATTTCCTTAAGGTCGTCCATGTTTCAGGCAGTAGATTATGACCCCTGGATACTTGGCTAGTGCGGATAAGAGCTAATGGGTTGATGAAAGGATTCTAAAAGTTATTGAGTGATGTTGACAAAAAACTTCCAAAAGTTATTGAGTGATGTTGACAAAAGGGAAAGTAGGCGAACCAGAAACTGCAGCGCTCAAGGAAAGTGAACAGGAAACTAAAGACTCAAAATGGCAGATTCAACGTGTAGGAAAACGTTAAATCCTTCAAATTAAATACAAAAGTAGTAACAGGGAGATAATTATTCTCAGTCCTCCTTAATATCCAGATGGGAAATAAGCCAAATACGTTTTTTTTAAGTTTTAATATTAATCCAGAGATAACGATAAACTCTAAGAGATTTTGCCTCTTCTTGTTGTAAAGAGCCTCTCTTGGTGTACATAAACTTAAAAATATATAAACTGGGTGATTTAGAAATGGGAAGGCTCGACCTAGTGTCCCTTCAAGGCTGCAGCGTGGTCTGGAAATGATGGTGTCCCCGACTCCTGTTGTCTCTTACTGGATTATCGCTAACGCTGTTGGCTATCCTCAGGCTACGAGGCGACGTTCAGGAGTGCAAATGGGATGATTCCAAGCATTTTCTGGCATGAAAATGAAGAGTATCCGGAAGCTTCAGCTGGTGCAGAATGCGGCGGCGCAAGCAGTTATGGGTGCCAGGAGATCGGCACATGTGACACCTCTGCTACGTGAGCTGCATTGGGTGCCAGTTTGCTTCCGGGTCCAATTCAAGGTGTTGGTGATTACCTTTAAAGCCCTACATGGCATAAGGCCAGGGTACCTGAGGGACCGTCTCATCCCGATAACGTCGGCCCGCCCCACCCGTGCATGCAGAGAGGGCATGCTTCGGACCCCCTCAACAAGAGAATTCCATCTAGCGGGGTCCAGGAGGCGCGCCTTCTCTGCGATAGCGCCCGCCTTATGGAATATCTTGCCCCCGGAGGTGAGACTGGCCCCCTCCCTCCTGGCCTTTCGGAAGGCCCTTAAGACCTGGCTCTGCCACCTGGCCTGGGACGACGGAGGTGGTAGTGCCTCCTGGGGTTGGCTGGCCCCGTAGCCCCATGATCCATTCTGCGGGTCCTAATCCATCTTGGATTTTATTTTATTTATTTTATGATTGTGAGATATTTTGTATAGTTTTTAAATTTTATTTATTGTAACCCGCCCAGAGTCCCTTGCATGGGAGATGGGCGGGGAATAAATCTGAAAAATAAATAAATAAATAAATAAATAAATAAATAAAACAAAACTCTCTAGCACTTTTCACTTTTTCAGCTTTAAGTTCACTAGGCATGCTTGTTGGAATTCAGTTGTCATCTTAATATTTAACATTAACCTAGATTTTTTTCACTGTCCATTTTTACTTTCATAATGAACTCTTTCAAGTCTCTCTTGCTTTAGTTAACAAAATGGTCATCAACATATCTCACATTATTATTTTATTCCAGCTGTCATATCTTCCAATCTGCCATTCTTATGTTTGCTGTATAAATTAAAGAGATGGGAGAATATACTTCCTTCTTTCATTCCTTTCTCTATTGGGAACCACTCTGTTTCTCCAAATTCTGTTTTTACTGTAACTTCTTGTTCACTGTGAAAATTCCTTGGAAGAATAATCAAATGTTCTAGTACACCAATTAGCTTTAATATGGTCCATATTCTAGTATGACGTAAATAATCAAAGTCTTTGTTGTAGTGAGTAAAACAAAGATAAACATCTTCTTGTATTTTCCTGAATACAAGATAATATTCAGATTATGGATAATATTCTCCATTTTATATTAGCTATCTAATGACATATCCCTCTTCTTTTTCCAAAACTTGCCAGTTCATCTGGCAGTTTCTCCTACACAATGTACTCTATTCTTACAGATCTTAAGCAAAACTTTATTTGATAAATTGTGTAACAATGGTTCAGTAATTTGCACAACCTGTTGCATCTTCTCTAGTACAGGATATATACTGAATGTTTCCAATTACACAGTCTTATTTTCTATCTGTTGTCATAAAGCTGCTGGCATTAACTGCCTCTTCTCATGCAAATTTAAAGAGTCCAGTGGGTATTTAGTAGACACCTGCAACTTTCATGTTCTGCAGCTAGTCCACTGTTTAGTTTAGGTGAGGTCTCAGTTGGTTTGGGGTGAGGCATCATCAATATGCTGATGATACTGAAATATACTGTATATTACCATCCCAAGCTGTGTGATGATATAGTGGAGGTTCTTATTTGCTGTTTAAAGGCTGTGAAGCTCAAACAGAGCCCCAGTAAGACAGATGTGCTGTTTGTAAGTAAACAATCTCACCTTTTCACTGTTCCTAGTTTAGCTCTAGATGGAGTCATACTACCCTTGAAGGAGAAGGTCTATGATTTGGGGATTCTCCTGGACTCATAGCTCCAACTGTGAACTGTGGCCTCTGCCCAGTTTGGTTGATGCACCAGCTGTGGCCCTTTGGGGACCAGGAGGCCCTTATAACAGTGAGACATGCCCTGATTGCCATGTATTTAGCCAGTAATGTGCTCTAAAACGGACTACCTTTGAACACCATTTAGAAATTGTAGTTGGTTCAGAATGTGATCTGATGGGAGTATGCTACTGATGGAGGTATGTGGTTTCAGCAATATCACACCTGTGTTGCAGTTGCTGCCTTCATTACTAATAGACTCCTAGGTCCAATTTAAAGTGATGGTACTTATTATAAAACCCTACATGACCCATCTCCTGCTTACTTTTGGGACCACCTGTTCTGACCTAAACCAGTGTACCCTCTGAGGTCTTTCACAGAAGGGATGCTTAGGCTCCCACACAACAAATGTCACCAGGATTGGAGTTCATCAGTCTCAACGGTAGGCCCAATATCATGAAACAGCTTGACTCCAGTTGGCCACTACCTTACTGACTTTTCAGAAGGCCATAAAGACAGTTTTCTCCTGAGAAGCATTTGGTCATTTGTGATGGTGGTAAGTTATCTTTTTGGCCTTGCTGTTTGTTTGTCTTTATGCTGGTGCTGTTTTTTACATTTTCTAGCTGGGGATTCTATGGAAGATTGGAAGGGAATGTGTTTTTATGATTAACTGGTTGTATTTTGTTTCTTGTAAGCCATCTACGCACTAGCTCCAGCTCTTGCCAACCTAGCAATTCGAAAGCATGCAAATGCAAGTAGATTAATAGGTACCACTTTGGTGGGTAGGTAACAGCGTTCCGCGTGCGTCATGCCGGCCACATGACCATGGAAGCGTCTTCGGACAACGCTGGCTCTTCGGCTAACAAACGGAGATGAGCACCGGCCCCTAGAGTCAGACACGACTGCACAAATGTGCAGGGGGAACCTTTACCCTTTACCTTAAGCCATCTTAAGTTGATTTGATTGGATGGTAGGTGTGTATTTCTCCATCAGATCTCTTTGAAGTTTACCTTAACTGTACATTTTCCAGTGAACAAAATCTCCCATTTCCCTTTTCTTGTTACATTATTCTATTTACTGATGTTTTGATGTGAGATACCTTTCCCTGTACTCTCTTGCTTGACATTGGAAGTCCATGTTCAGTCATCATTTGCCCTTCATTTTGCCCAAGGCTTTCTTCTGTCTTTCCCAATTACCATGACAACTTGTTGGGAAAGCCACTTGGATCTTTTTTTGTTTGAAACGTTGGCAATATTTTTCCCACTACAGTTTTCATTAGGTTTCCCATCTCTTTCTGTAGCTCATCATATCCTTTTTTACATAAGTTAAGCATACTAAATCCATTCCTTACCTTCATCTTAGATTCAGATTGTATGTTCTCCAGGTCATATTTTAGTGGTGCATTTACTCCTTTTAATTTTCTAATTAATGAGCAGCTCTTATTTGGGTTATTTGTGTGTGTGTGTGCCTTCAAGTCATTCTTGACTCCTGGCAACTGCCTGCAGAAGTCCCTGCAGTTTTCTTGGCAAGATTTTGGAAGTGGCTTGCCATTGCCTCCTTCCTAGGGCTGAGAGAGAGGGACTGGCCCAAGGTCACCCAGCTGGCTTTGTGCCAAAGGCAGAACTAGAACTCATGGTCTCCTGGTGCCCTTACCTATTATGCCAAACTGGCTCTTGTGTCTGGGTTATGACCACAATAAATCTATCAAGCAAATCCAGTCCAAATTCAGGACACCAAAGCAAGCTTAATGAAGAAACAATGTCCAAAGGTAGGCAAACTGAGGTTAACAGATGAGCTGAAGTCAAATGCCAGGAATTTCCAGGTAGCAAGAACTCTTGCAAACTGAGAATCATAGATAGCCTTTAAAAATCCACATTGCTGCAATGACTTTGTCAGGTGCAGATTGCTCCCTAAATACCAGAGCCTTTGATCTCCCCAACCAAGTACAGCAGGCCTGGATCAGGCCAGGATCTCCTGAATTATTTTGCTTAGCCAATCCCAAATCTTCCTCTGATTTCAGGTTCTCTATTTCTCCAAGTTTTACATTCTAATTACCCATTAACAGCTCTACATCCTTCCTTGACACTGCATCTGACACCTCTTACAATTTGCCATAAGATCCCACAATGGGTCCCTCCATTGTGTCAACAATAGGAGTATATATTGGTATAACATATTTACTGGATAATACCTAATTCTGATGTATTCCACTCTACTTAAGTTCACTTATTCCTAAGGCATTGAATTTAGTATGTTTTCTTTCTGCTTTGACAATTTCAGGTTTTCTTTGATTCATATTATCTCTTATTTCATGTTCCAGTTGTATGTACTGTATCTTTGTAAATCATGGAACTCCTCTTTCAATACTGGCTCCAAAAATGACCAGACTCTCCTGTGGCTTTGGTCTGGCCACATCATCATGGCTAGAACTTCAAAATGATAACATTTTGTATGTACAGTGATGTCATGACACAAATTTTACCCTTAGGTATTTGTGATGTATGATGCAAGTACCTTAGTCATGGACTTTTTGTCAGGATGTCATGACACATATTTTGTCACTTGCCACTCCTGTAAGTGCATACATGTAAAATTTTGATGTTCTTCCCCAGTAACTACGGGAGTGCTTTCTGACCTGGTGGGTCTCAGCATCTGGCACCCAAACTTCTGTAAATGTTATAGCAACGATCATAGAATTTTCTTGTCAACAGTGCCAAAATGGATTGTCTTTACCTTTGATAGATTTGACTTTGGACCTTCTTCTCCTTGCATCAGAGATACTTTCTCAGTGTTTACTAGTGAGTGATACTAAATTGACACAAGTATACAGTAGCTATTAGTGCATATCCCCCCTCCCCCCCAAAAAAGGGAGAGAGATTTACATTAAATGTGTATGTGTTAACTTATATGCATAGACACAAATTTAGAAATAATTATTTATATAGGAATTCAAAACATTTGGACATAGCAGGGAAGTGTAAGCAAGTGACCACTGTGGTAGCTCCAGATGCTAAATGCTAATAGAACTTCACCCAGGAAATGGTAATAACTCTTCTCTGGACACTCAGCCAGCATGCTGGAGCTACTGTATCAGCAGATGAGTCAAGAACAAGATTCAGATAGATATTTTACTTTTACTGGAGATACAAGAAGTCCTAATAACAAAGAGAGCTACTGCACTATCTAGCAATCCAGCCTGTTAGACATACTAGCCCCAGGGTTTCAATGTCTTCCTCCCACCCTTATGTGGTAACAGACTTCTTGCTGCTCAATCCTTAGCCTTGGATGTGGAAGGCACCTGCACCATGTTCTGAGAACAGTCTGTCTGTCTCAGTGTGAATCTGCCAAGACTGAAGACAAGGAGCCCAAGACATCTGTCTTAAACTTTTTGCCTCCAGTCTTGGTAGATTCAGAGAGGCAGCTTCAAGGCCCTTGCCCCCATCTTCCTTTCTTACTGTAATTTTAAACTGGATTTGAACTAGCAGCCTGTCATACAAAGTTCTCCATCACCCTTCCCTCCAGCACAGTTAAAAAGAGAAGTGGAGCTACAATGCAAAGACCATTTGATAGCAAATATTTTTTGATTCCTCACATAAATATCTCTTTTTCTTGCTATGATTCTGGTCCTAATATAAGTTTGCTCTCAATAGGTGGTGAGGAAGGAGGAGACTTCCTTACTCTACAATGGCAAAAGAGGAGGCTCTGCACTTGTCATTGGAATGATAAATATATGTCTTTAAAGCTACAATAGTATCCTGGTAACAATAACATAAACCCTGGAATTGCCACAAGGAAGAAAGGGTGAGGCTGGGCAGGCTTGAACAAGTTCAAGATACCAGCTAGTAGAAAATGTGTATAAATATTCCAATCCTTCATGTTTTAAACAGAGAGATGCTTAGCTCAGGCCCCCGATAATATACCATTTGGATGCCAATTGGCAGGCAAATTATAGTCAGAAGTAAATCTTTGACTAAGACAGAGGAGGCAATGCAGTTCAAAACTTCAAATGCCTTTGAAGTTATTGCTCTGAGCAATTTAGAATGAGTGCATTCATATTGTGATACTCTTCTCCTGATATTAAAGAGAACATTAAAAATCTGGGGAAAAAACAACCCACCCTAATTTAGCTGAATAAGAACTGATTACTACCAGATTCATGATAGGGTCAAGCGTTTGCAGCTTCCAACAATTTTGTAAAGCAAGAAATGTCAACAGGTGTGTTTTTTTTCTACCCTAGAGCATCATTACACAAACAAATGGCATCTGCAAAAATTATCTTTTTGTTATACAACTACTGAAGGTACAAAAAGCACGTTGTCCTTCAGGTCAAGCTTAGGGAATCTTCTGCCCATGAAGTAGGTTCAGCCTCCCTCCCCCTCTGTCCTGTGAAGACTCTATAAAGAGGTTTCCTTCTTGGCTTAGGCCAGTGTTTCTCAACCATGCCGGCTGGGGAATTCTGGGAGTTGAAGTCCACACATCTTCAAGCTACCAAGGTTGAGAAACACTGCTTAGGCTATTCAGCTTAATGCATAGGAGACCAACTATCCCTGTGTTTTTCTTGCCTTAAAGCCTTGAGGATACAGATAGTTCCCAAGACAACAAGGCTACTAGTTCATACCTTAGAATCTCCAACAGATGGGCATTATCTACATATTATACTAATTTAATGTTTTAATTATCCCCATCAAAGCTCTTAGAAAAAAATACAGCTTCCTAAAAAACAACAACACAGACATTCAAAACATGTATGTACACACCCATCATACTAAACATTCCCCTTTCCCTAACATTGTAAGCCTGGCCATCAGGAAGAAAGCAGAAATAAAAAGAATTCTTGTCATTTCTTAAATACCTTTCTGGAACTAAGGAGAATGCAGATTCTACAAGAGACGAGCAGTTGGTGAGAACTCCTCCTTTAATTCCTCCATCAAATGGATTTATTTGCAATATGGCACAATTGAGGGTGCTCTATCTGAGTTTGAAGACTGAAATGAAGGCAGTCTGAAGCAAGCTGAGCCTCAGCCACTTAGTAGGTTAGAGATGACACTAGCACCTATATTGTCCCTGGAATAATGCAGCAGGTCAAGAGAACGTCTATGGTGTTCTTCTGTTGTGTCCTTGACTGGAACAGCAAAGCACTGTCATGAGGCAGACAATTGCAGTTGCTGTTGGGAACACAGTAAATTCCTTACACTGTGTCAAACAATTGGTCTCCTTAGCAAAGTACTGTATAGTTTAAACCAATGGATAGCAGTTCCCCAAGGTTTCATAGAAGAGTATTTACCCAGCCGGATCTGACGTTGTTAGGGATGAAACTCAGGTTCACCGAGGCTCTCTCCCATTCAAAGCTGGGTTCAAGAAATGCCAAGTCAGATTAATTGTTCAGCTAGCCTTGTAGTTTAATTAGGCTGGCACTGACTCACCAGCACTTCAAGCAGAAGTCTGCTAGCTGGGGATGCAAGATATGGACCTAGGATGTCCTGCATGCAAACCATACACTCTGCCATGATCTATAGCAATGTTTCTCAACCTTAGCAACTTTAAGATTTGTGGACTTCAACTCCCAGAATTCCCCAGCCAGTCTTAAAGTTGCTGAGGATGAGAAGCACTGATCTATAGTCTCTCCCTAGAGAACTGTTCCTGGCCCTATCTACCCAGTTTTGTTTTGTTTTATTTTGTTTCAGTATCAGGCTCTAAGGAATTAGCTGCACCCAACTCTCAAAACAGCCTCACTTGGCATACCGTACTGTGTAACACTGGCCCATTAAATTGAGAGCTATAGAACCAGGGGAGAAAACTCAAAGGCCACCTTGTCCAGCCCCCTGACAATGCAGGAATCGAGTGCTACAGAAGCTCTGGCAGACAGCCATCCTGACTCTGCTTAAAAGTTTTTCATGTAGGAAAGCCCATCTTCTGAGGCAGCTTGTTCCATTGCCAATCTGCCTATATTGCTCAGCTATTTTGCCCAACGGCTAGTCAAACCGCCCCCCTTTTGCCATTTGAATTCACTTGCTCATATCCTATTTTCTAAAACAATAGAAATCTGCTCCATTAATTATGTGACCGACTTTCAAATATTTGAACATAGTTATCTCTCCCGTCTTAATGGCCTTTTCCCCAGGCTAACTATGCTTCAGCCTTTCCTCACTGTTTTTGCATATTCTGTCTTGGCATATTCCAGCTTGTTGACATGCTTTATCCAGTTTAATTAGCGACATAAAGAATTCCACAACATGCCTGCACAACTGGTGTCCTATCAAGCCACAGGACAGCCAACAAGCTATGCAACTATAATCTGTTAGGAGACTGACAGCTCCTTTTTTATACGTGCTTAAGCAGGTAGCAAAGCCAGGAAGCTTCTTCATGTATCCAAAAAGTTCATATTGGTTTGAATGATTCTATCTTTTGGGGTTTATGGAAGCTGAAGAATGGACTACTGCAGGGCTTTCCAAACTTTTGCTGTTGGCGACACACCAACGGTCGGCGCACAAAAACCCAGAAGTGCCGGCGGCGGTGCTTCCGGGTTGCCACCGTGGCAGCAGCGGTGTCCTGGAACCCGGAAGCGCTGATGGCCTGCCGCCACTGCTGCCACTGCCCCTTCGAAAGGGCAGGCTCCGGGGACCCCGAAAATGCCCTCGGTTCCGGCAGGGAGGTGAAAAGCCTCGCCGCACGCGCATGCTGCTGGGCTGCTTCCCGCCGCACAGCTGATCGGCGTGGAGAATTTTCACCCCGGCCCCCCGCGCCGATCAGCTGTGCACCAGGGAAGTGGGCTGGCAGCGTGCGCGCGTGATTTTCACCTCCCTGCCGGAACCGAGGGCATTTTCATCAGCGCTTCCGGGTTGTCACGCGACACACTTGGAGCCCCCAGGCGACACAGTATTGTTTCGCGACACACAGTTTGGAAAGCCCTGGACTACTGTCTTATAAGGTCTTAAACTAAGGAAATGAAATGCTCAAGAAATTATTTTTATAAAGGAATGTATTATGATATCTTAGTGAAAAATCAATTATATGCATGATGGAACAAAATGCTAATATTGGGGAGGGGGCCACTGTTCAATGGTAGAATATAGACTTTCACAAAGAAGGTCCAGGTTCAATCTTTGGCCACTCCATTTATTTATTTCTAACCTGCCTTTCCTCAAATGCAGAACTTCCCCTTAGCAGTGAAAGTATGAGATCACTGCAAAGCTCAGTGAAAGGACTTCCC
The DNA here is from genome assembly GCA_023362775.1 of Charina bottae. Taxonomy (NCBI): domain Eukaryota; kingdom Metazoa; phylum Chordata; class Lepidosauria; order Squamata; family Charinaidae; genus Charina; species Charina bottae. Next base: position 71,584,465 of record JALMGJ010000001.1, on the reverse strand, counting down.
TCATGATGGGACACGGTAGCTCAGCAGGTTAAACTGCTGAGCTGTAGGCTGCAGATCAGAAGGTCTGCAGTTCGAAACCCATGCAATGAGGTGAGCTCTTGTTGCTAGTCCCAGCTCCTGTCAACCCAACAGTTTGAAAGCTTAGCAAGTAGATAAATGGGTACCACCTTAAGTGGGCTAATTTGCTGGCGTCCTGTCGGGAAGTCGGCACCACCGGAGGAAAGGATCGGAGGAGGAAGATCAAATGGCGGCGGTGACGATGGACCTGGATGCAACAGCTACAGGACGTCAGCAGCCGGCTCAAGGCATCCTGGGAATTGTAGTCCAGAGCCTGGAAGAGTCGGTTCCCTTACCCCCTCCCCTCACGCGTGGTGTAAATGGTGATTTGTGAATCTGTATAATTAATGTATATATATGCTTGTAAGCCGCCTAGAGTCCTCCATTAGGGAGGGGATAGGCGGGGTATAAATACCACAATAAATAAAATAAATAAAATAAATGTCTTCTGAGAGATTTAATTGAAGAGTAAGAAGCTAGGGAAGCTGTAGACTTCTGAAAAGTTTATTGTACAAAACCAGGATACCCTTGGCCACTTCATAACTTTGTTTTTATCCGTTCAGTCGTGTCCAATTCTCAGAGACTGCCTGCACAAGTCCCTGCAATTTTCTTGGCAAGGTTTTTCAGAAGTGGCTTGCCATTGCCTCCTTCCTAGGGCTGAGAGAAAGTGACTGGCCCAAGGTCACCCAGCTGGCTTTGGGCCTAAGGCGGGACTAAAACTCACGGTCTCCTGGTTTCTAGCCTGATGCCTTAACCACTACACCAAAATGGCTCTCACTTCATAATTAAATAAATGCAAAAACACCACTCGCTACACAGGAAATTCTGAAATTCTTTTTCTTTGAACAAATTTTAAGTAGATCTTCTGTACTCACCCCTGAGAAATTACTGTCTGTTTCATATGGCCTCAACTCTTTCCAAAACCACTATTCATCTCCAGCCAAACTAACGTTTTTAATACTACAGATCAATTCTGCATCTGATAAGCATCTATGTACTGTACTGAAATTCAGGACAAAAGGAGCTAATTGACTTCTCCCAACGCCCCCTGTTGGTTAAAGCTGGATATTGATAACGTCCAAGATTTATCCACTTCTAAGCTGAATTTAAGCTATCAAGGAAACAAGCCACAGTTTGTGGGAAAAGGTCAAAAGGCTAAAAATAAATGCAATTTAAGAGTAATATAGGTCAGTAATTATACCTAAATAGTACAGTAATCGAGATGTTACATCTGAGTCTAAGAATGTGTGCCGCTTAAAGCCAAACCCCCTCACCCCCTCACCCCCCCCCCCGCCTCCGAAGAAGCAATTCCGACCCTCCCTGCTGGCTCAGAGACAAGGAGAAACTATGTTGGTCAGTTCTGTAGGCAGAAATATGCCCTCTGGCTGTCAGAAAGGTGTTCTTTGTAAATACTAAAAATCAAGGTTTGGGAAAAGAAATCCTCAAACGTTTCAACACATTTAGAAGTGTAGTGTGAGTTTCAGATTAAAATGTAAAAACAAGCAAATTTCTGGGATCTGGTTTCCTCCCACCCCCCACCCCCATGTTCTTCTCACCTTTCTAAAGTCTGAAGTGCTCTATGATGTAAGTCATCTTGTGCGCTTTTCAGGGTAGCTGCAAAACAAAAATATACATCAGGGTAAGCATTATTGCAAACAGTACATCTGAATAGTCGGGAGCTCCTATTCTTAAAAAGTTATAAAAACAGTCCCATATGGGTCTTCAAAGCAGCATTTCCTTAAGAATGTTACATCTTGTTTTAAAATACGTTTTCCTTCAAGAATCTTGCTGAAAAATTTCCTGCCTTATTTCCAGAGTGTTTAGAAACTGATTATCTCCAATGGCACCCCATATCATTATTCACTCCTTTCTTTTCAAGAACATGGAGGTAGTATCAGGGCAGAAATACAATGTCGTGATTGAGTTAGGGAATATCTCTTCTGAATGTGACTCTTCTGGATTTAGGATCTTAACATGTCCTCTCCACCATTTTATCCCCACACAAATTATGTGAAGATGGTTTACATTTGAAAGTGTAATTGGCTCCAAAATCAGGCCAACTTCATGCCCTGAGGGAGGATTGTAATCTAGATCTCCCCAGTCCTAGTTAAAGAATCTATCCATTAAACATGAATAACAGCACTTCTTCTCAATCTTATTCCACCAGGCCTTCTTCAGATGGCCTTTCTCAAAGATACATAAGCCAGATGCAGAGCCTTCTCTTCTACAGCACCTTCTCTGTGGAATCACCTTCCAAACGAATGCCACAATGGTGGTTATGTGATGATAAACAGGAAACGGATCCAACACTTTTTATTTTGCTAAATTGGGGGAGGCGGGGGGGGTATCATATTAATTCTTTCCTAGTACTAGGGCAGGTGGCTTTCGGTATTGATGGTTTTATGATTTTAAAGCTTAATTTTTCAGTGATTTCATTGTCATTCGTTTTATGAGTGACACAAGATAAATCTGTGTTCTGTCAGTAAATTATCTTAGTTTTAGAGAGACAATAATAGACAATAATAAAAATAAAAATAACAATCAAGTCAAATTACATTCATGTTTTTCAACAAGCCATATACTAATATCTCTTGAGCAAAGTTCTTTCTTGCAATTTCACTTCACGCATGTTTATTGCTGCGCATGTATATAAAATAAGCTAAATTCTATTTTAGCTCTCTGGCACATGTAATCATAACACACATGTGATAGAAAATGTATTTAAAACATAGACCATAAAATAATGGAAAGCACGCTACAAATGCAAGCTCGGATTTCCAGCTTAAGCTTATCTTGCACATGGCGCCATAACTCCAGCGTGTGAAATGGGAAATTGTGCACAGTACTTATGTAGCATTATTTTTCAAAAATCATCTTTTTGGCTTCTGTTAGCAAGCAGTTTTTGCAATTATAGGATCTGATAGGCTATAATATTAAAGGAGTTACCACTCTATCGTCTTTCCCAATTTGGTGTCCTCGGGATGTTCTATGAGCTAAACTGGTAATTAAAAGAATTGTAGGCCTAGTGTACCTAGAAGACACCAGATCAAGGAAATTTATATCAGAGACCCAAATCATTGGGTTCAAAGAGTAAGCAAGGGCATTTTGATTAAATACTAGGAAGAGTTTCCTGATGGTACAAATAGTGGAACAGGCTAATTGGATAGTAGTGGAATCTCCTTCACTGCTGATTTTGAAACAACTGGGTAGCCATCACTGATACTATAGAACAGTGTTTCTCAAGCTTGGCAGCTTGAAGGTGTGTGGACTTCAACTCCAGAATTCCACATATCTTCAAGCTGCCAAGGTTGAGAAACACTGCTATAGAATCTTTTGCATTGGAAAAGTGATGGACTAATTAATTGTTCCTCTCTTCCAATTCTATATCCTTCAATGTGAGATTGTTGTGGGATCATTTGTACTGTATAACAATAGGGATGGTTCCCATTGTCATCTGTGCAATGCTGGTGAGTAATGATGTACCCTTTGTTCATATGCTCAGTGATGAGTTTTTGTGCTCAGTGACCAGTGATACTCACTGGTAATGTTCAGCCTCAGACAAGATACTTCTAAAAATGCCGATCATTATAAAAACAGATCCTTTGGGCTGCAAGAGCATTTTCTGCTCACATCAGCCAGAAGCAGAGTTTTTTTCTTTAGTAAAGAGTTAAATCCAACTATTTTCTATGACTGGATGAATTTTAAACAATTCTTCCATTTCATTTTTCCAGCTTCCATTATCACAGTATGTGGCCTGTAAATTGAAATTGAAGTGCAGAGGACAGCAACAAAAATAGCTGGAGGTATGATAAAAATTGGACTATGTTTAGCCTGGAAAAAAAGGGGCTGAGAGGGGAGATAAAGGAAGTGTTTCAGATACTAGAAGAACTGAAAAATACTAGAAAAATATTAAAAGAGGATGATGAAAGTTTTGCTCTCTGTTGTTCTGAGGCCAGGACTATATCAAATATACTTATACAAGAGGGGAAATTTCAGTTAAATGTTAAAAGAAACTTTTCTTTTCAGTGATAGAACCAGTTCACCAGAGAGAGGGCAAGTCTTATTTGTTGAACGTAAGAGGCTAGACATTTGGCAGCCAGGTATGGCATTTTAGTCCTGCTTTTCTACTCCAAACAGAAGATCCATCTAGAGTCTATTGGAGTGAGTGGCTATAACACATTTAATGAAATAAGTAAATACATACAAAAATAAAATAAAATAAAATAAAATAAAATAAAATAAAATAATAAAATAAAATAAAATAAAATAAAATAAAATAAAATAAAATAAAATAAAATAAAATAAAATAATAAAAATAATAAAAATAATAAATAAAATAAAATAATAAAATAAAATAACTTCAATGCCCACATCAGTTCTTTAATTCCATAAACTATGGAAGTTAGAGCTTATCAACAGTGATTACTCACAACAACAAAACAGAACAGCCAGATACAGAGGGAATGTGTCTTGGAATACCAGATGTTAGACATAAGCTGTGGACATTCACCTATGTCCAGGTGAAAGGAATTGCCTTCATCTCTCATTTTGCTTTATTGTTTTTTATATTGGTTTAGTAAGACTGTGTCATGATGACTGCTTTTAACTGCCTTAGGAGCAGAAAGGCATAATGTAAAGATTAGCATCAATAAAAGAAATAGATTTTGTGAGTGGATGCTGGCCACATATTGCTAGACTAGATAAGACTAGACTAGACAGTTCTTCCATTTAAATATTCTTAACATGTTTAATGTTTAAGTGCTTAAATTGACTTCTTTGAACAATAGCTGTGCAGATCACATTTGACAAATCAAAAGATTACCATCAGTTGCTTGAAGGCTGTATGTCAGGCCTAATGCTAAAAAGCCCTTTGCTAGGAATTCTCCAGCATCTTCTCCCATGCCAACAACCATCTTGGCGAAACGCTCTCCTTCCTCCAGCTGAATTGATGAGAGAAAGGGAGAAACATTACAGGAAGTGTTCTTTGCAAAATCTTAATAGAATATATAATTCTTTGGAATGAATTCAAGATAAGCAAGCATCAGAACTTCACTGTTATAAGATGGTGCTATCCTTCCAGTTAACCAAGTGGTTAAGGTGCTGGGCTAGAAACCAGGAGGCTGTGAGTTCTAGTTCCACCTTTGACATGAAAGCCGGCTGGGTGACCTTGGGCCAGTCACTCTCTCTCTCAGCCCAACTCACCTCACAGGGTTGTTGTTGTGGGGAAAATAGGAGGAGGAAGGAGTATTAGCTATGTTCGCCACCTTGAGTTATTTATAAAAATAATAAAGGTGGGATAATAAATAAATAAATAAATAAATAAATAAATAAATAAATCTCAATGTATAACAAGAAGCTGACTTTTCCCAGCATAGTGCCCAGCTGCAACACATTTGAATCCTCCCAGGTGAAAGTCTACAGCAACCTTTGATCATTGGTGAAAGATTTAGCACTAATGCTGGCTCCAGATTTCGGGAATAAGAATCTGTCAAGTATGCCCCCTCCACCGCTGTTACAACCGCTCATGTTGCTCTCTCTCACATGCATATGGCAGCCTGTTCTTTTCTCCGATGGAGAATCAGCAAGCAAAAGACAGGTGCTGCTCCTTCCCATTTCTTAGTTTGCTCCTCCTGTCTACTTTTGGACCAAAAGGAGTGGGGGAGGATGGTAGGTAGGCAGCAATGGTGAAGAGACAGAAGCTGCTCACCATGGATTCATTGCTGGGGCACAGATCTTGGCACATGCAAGCCATACTAGCCACAGAAACGTAGAAGTTCAAAGAATCAGAGACAGATGGAACCACTGGAAATGGATTAATAGGGACACAGAAGAAAGGAGGAGGGTAAAATGGGACAGATGGTTATCTAGGAGTTGCTGAACCTAGTCCATAGGCCACATAGTGTGACCTTCAACTTCCTGTTAACTTCCAGACAGGCAACCATAAAAACCCAGCAGTACAGCAGGCTACTGGTTTTAGGCTGATGGGTCACATTAAACAGGTGAGGAGGTGGAGGTGGAGGAGGAGATTTATAGGCTGCCCAACTCTAGAATGAATCTGGGTGGCAGTTAAAACATAGAAAACAATAAAAAGAAAATCTTATGCATCTAGACCAGGGCTTTCCAAAGTTTTCCCGCAGCGACACACCAACCGCTGTTGGTGTGTCGCCGTGGGAAAAGCCGGAAGTGCCGTTGTTGCGGCAGCGCGCAAAAACCCGGAAGTGCTGCTGCCGCTTTCGTTTTTTGTGCGCCGCCGTTGGTGTGTCGCCGCGGGAAAACCTGGAAGTGCCGCCGTTGCGGCAGCACGCAAAAACCCGGAAGCGCTGCTGCCGCCGCTTTCAGTTTTTGTGCGCCGCCATGGCTGCGGCGCTTTCGGATTTTCGCGCGCTGCCGTTGGTGTGTCGCCACGGGAAAACCCGGAAGCGCTGATGGCGCTTTGGTTTTGACGCCACACATCTGGGCCCCGCAGGTGACACACTTTTGTGTCGCGACACACAGTTTGGAAAGCTCTGATCTAGACAATTATACCCATATACCAAAAAACCCACAACTGACAGGGTCTCTCAAAAGAGCATATTAGTAGATCTGGGCAATCTGCCAAGCTTGGTCTAATTTCAAATCCTACAACAAGCATCACATACAGACCACTGATTAAATCTAGTCTTTCACCAGTAGCCCACTGATGGAAGGGAAGGGGAAGAGACAGCAAAGGAGGGAAGGGTGGTATCTGAAACAATAGAAAAAGTGGCAGAGAAATGGGAGATGTGGGTGGCAGAAACAGGGAAAAGTGTTGTCCACTCACCAGTCTGGCCCTTCTCACCACCAGCTTGCTGTCCCCAAAGAATGCCCCTAATATAGTTTCAACGTGAGAGGAAATGATGCAGATAGGAACTACAACATGCTTGGAAGACTGTGTCTATGACACATTAGCACCCAGGACAGACTACAGGTCTTTGGTACCAATCATTAACTGTGTCAGTTGTGACAGCTTTATCAAAATCAGGACCACCTCTAGACAGCGACAAGAAGATATGGAAAATCTCCTCACTGTCATCTAGTCCTTATCTAGTCTTATGCAGCCCAGATATGGTAATTCTAGCTCTGGTGACCAACCAGGTAGCACATTCTTATTAGATTCTACTTATTGGAGACTTTGATTAGTGACTCAGTTTTTCTTTTATGGTGTTAACCTGAAACTGAACCAGGTCAGACACAAATGTTTAAATAGTTTAAATTTCTCCACATCCATGAGCTCACTTGAGAGAAGCCATTTTTCTCTCTGTTTGTGTCCTGCCAGTTGCAATATGAGGGATAATGATAATAATGGATCTTTCAGGACTGTGGCAGGATTACTAAGCATCATTTTTTAAAGAAAAAGCTACAGTACTTTAAAGATTTTTCAAGTAGTAATAGGATATATGCCCAAATATTAATGCTTGCTAATAAAAGCTATTACATGCCAAGGTGCCTAACCAAACCTCTCCTTGACATTCTGTCTGAGACAGAAGAGGAAAGCAGTGGTATTTGTGTGGGAAATTATTAGAGATAGGAAGATACAGTGGCAGTTGTGACCAAGCATTTGTGAAACAGGGTTGGATACTGCTTGTGTTCCCGGAAGGATTGGAGGGGGAGCAGAGTTGCTTCCAATTCCATCACCACCAATAGCGGCATTAATAGAAGAGGATGACCAATAGAAGGGGTGATTTTTAAGTTTGAGAACACTAAGCTAGAAGAACATTCTAGGACAAGAACAAAACTCGAGAGGACCTAAAAGGATTGGCTAACTCCAAGGATTCCTCAGCTGTCAGAAATAACAAGGACAAGCCTCCACCTCTCTCCTGGGTTGAGGGATGTGCACAGAAAAACACTCAGCAAGACATGCCAACAAACTATGTGCAGCCATTGCAAAATATAATAATCTGTGTTCCCCACTGCCATCATCTTTGGTGAAAACCTCATTCTGTTAGCAGCCTACTGCTTGAGAACTATTTTTCCTGAAACAGAGGGAGGCTTTTTCCAGCTAACCATATTATTTTATTGCAGGTTCTTGAATGTATGTTTGAGCTAAGCCTACAGGCACACTGACAAGGAATAGGAACAGCAGGTGCTATCCTCTGGCAAGAGGCTGCCCAGCTGGTATTCAGCTGGCACATCTTGGCATGTTGTTTCTTTCTGTTGTGTTTTCCCATCCACCCCATTTCCTTTAGGAGACCAAAGCCATGCATATTCAACTGCACTCTTTCCATCTAAAAGAAACAAGCAAACCGTATGAGTTTTCACCAGTAGCAATTTAGTATTGCGGGGGAACGATTAGGTGACAGTCAGGAGCATTGGCATGGTATCTACATTTTTTAAGGAAATTGATATTTCTTAAAACTGGATAAATCAGATGGGAGATTTTAAAAATGAGGGAAAAAGCAAAGCCAACCGTTCTGTTAACTGCTTGCGCAATTCTAGAGGTTTAGGAATAGAAAATGAAAGGAGGTCATCTCATGCACTCCCACAGTCTCTGCCACACCAAGAGACTCATAAAGAACAGCTATAGATTGTATAGCAGCAAAATCCAGATTCATCACAGGTCTTTTCAAGCATCTGTTTGCCTATTCTTGACATTTTGGGATGTACACTTTTAAAAACTCTTCAGTAGATACCTAAAAATGTAATGCTTTATGTAATTTTAACATGGAAGTTTGTCCATGTGAGTCAATCCCCATCATAAAAACAGGCTTCAACATTTCCAGTGTAACATGAATATAAAAGCAAAAGTTGTAAACGTTTGAAAACTTTCTGATTAAGAATTACAGGGCTTTTTAAAAATATTCATGCTTAATTCAAATTAAGTCCTCCTGTGAACTCCTGGTAAGTGACAGAGGCTGCACATGACAAAGCTCCTATGGGCACCGCTAGGACTGCAGTGCGGTTTTTGTTACAGAGAGATATCAACTAACAATTTCCGTGCTGCCATACATTAATCCAGACAGCAAGATCTGTAAAACAGAGATTGGCTTTCACATATACGTATATCACTTGCTTGATCATGAGGCTCTGATATAAAAACAGGTCCCTACCCAAATGTGCATTGGAATATATTTCCAAATATGAATAAGAGCTATCTGCCCTACATTGCAACCTTAACCCTGACCTCCTTTCAAACTCCGAAAGCTCTTGTAGTCACAACATATCTGGGGGTTACCAGACTAGAAAGGTTTTACTACAAAAAACCTGTCTGGAGTTTGGCCAGTGTTGGTATTTCAGAAGGGAGGACCAAGGCTGATAAAGAATAATTTATCAATGGCCCCCTTGTCAGTTCATGTTACAAGCAAGATTTAAGCCAGAACCTTCTTGATTCATTGGAAAAGACTGCAGCTTTTGGGGAAGGGGAGGCAATTCAGCAGTAGAACATAAGGTTTGAAACTAGAAACATGTCAGCTTGATTTCCTGACTGAGCCACATAACCTCTCACCTGAAATACTGGAGACCTTCTGCCAATCACTGATAGCAATACTGGGCTAGCAGAACTCATGATCTGTCCACATGGAAGGGGATTTCTTACCAGGACAGCTCAAAGGTATACAACCAGCCCCAGTCCTTTTTCAGAATCCTCCACGCCTTCCTTATTTTCTCTTGGACTTAAAATATACAGCTTCTTCGTGAATAAGTATTTATCTGTGGATTTGCTTAATCCAAGAGTTGGCTTTGTTGTAGAAGCCGATTTCACTGTTATCAGTGACTTATTGGTTCTTCTGTATCCTTTTACTTTGTTCAATTAGTGGTTTGATGAACCAGTAAAAGAAACTGCTAGTCACTATTCTAGACACATTGCAATAATTAAAATAATATTTACTCCAAGAAATTTAAAATATATTCAGGTACCTCTTTCCAGTGTACAATAAAGTAGCCTGAAAAATATACATTAGATAGGGAAAAACACGGATCTTCTTTCGTTTATTTATGACATTCTGATGCCTACTCTTACTTTTGTAGGTAACTGGCAATTACATTTCTAAATTTACTCCAAAACTAACGACATATTTATAGCATGCTGGAAGTACACAGAATAAGTTGCACTTTTAAGCTTTCTAAAAATGAGTGGCTTAGTATTTCATAACACAGCAGTTGTTAATCTTCCATCAAATAGCTATATCAGATACCTAGTTTACACCTAGCTGTTTACACCGCCATGTCAATGAAGAAATTATCTCTCTGGATTTCCACTGACCATGATGTCATTATTTTATCATTTTGTGCAATATGAATGCATATTATAATAATTAATGTATTAATTGTATTTTTTAAAAAATGTGTTCCAAAGTTGAAGTACTATACTTTGCTGACTTCCTGATTAAAGACAGGAATCACAGAGTTCACTGTTTTAATTCTTCTTCTTGCATAGCATCTAAATGACAAAATTAGCTATGAGTGAATAATGGCATATACTATATCTTCCTTCTGATGTACATTTGGAGACAGAGAATGAAATGCTATAGTGATGGCCCTGCTAGCTGGCCCTGCAGTCCAACTAGGTACTAAGTCCGAATGCATCTGAAGGACACAAGATTGGAGAAAGTTCCAGCTCCAAAGTCTCTGCCAGCCTAGAACAGAAACCTTAAAGTGCTCTTTAAAAAGCTCCTAGGAAGAAAAGTACCAGAGGAGAAAAGGAAATGACGTTTTTTACTTCTCCAATCTTTGTAATTTCCTCCCATTATACACTAAGGCTGCAATGCTACAAATTGCTGCAAATTAGAAGTAAATCTCATTGAACTCAATTGTCCAGCAATGTCGGGGGTGGGGAGAGGAGGTGCTACAGCTTCCCTATCCTGATCCAAAGGAATATGTGTCATTCAGTGTTATAGGGAAAAATAAAACACTACATTTTGGAAAACATAATGATGTTGCAGAACTGCTGCAAATTGCATTTGGTCTCAGTATACATATTACGGCTGTACATTTGAAAGAGGTACTTCCACCATGAAAGATTCAAACACAGCCCTTCTTTTCAAATTGCTGAAGCAGCCACATCTTTTGCAAGGCTCACATAGTTATTCTGAAAGTTGTTCCTTGCTATCTTCACGTACAGGTTTATTCAGAGGCACTTCTCTGGGAATAAAGAGAAGCCAAATATCTGTGGAAGCACATGCATGCAGTCAGAGCCAAGAAGAGATTCCATTACATAGCTTGTTGGGCGCCTTTAAAAGGCAACTGAAATCTGTTTTCACTGAGCACAATTTTAATGAAGTTGGTCAGTAATTGTTTGTTTGTTTAGTCTTTTTACTGGATACTTTCTGAATCTGCTTTTCTATTGTTGTCATTTGTTGTGGTTTGATTTAATACTAAATCTGTGGTAAGCCATGGTCGGGGCCCAATTTTAGGTGGAACAGCACAATATACATGATTTTTTAAAAAAAGACATAAATGCCTTGGGGATTCCATTAGACTAATGATGACAAAAGTGCAGCTATCCAAACTGGACATGTAATTGGAGCGTAGACCCTCCATAGATCACATTTAATAGCTACAAGTACAATAGATGTAACTAAACTTTGACACCACTACCAGTAAAAGGCCTACAAGTTTAGAGCTAAACCCTGTGATACCCAACAGGGCCAGCTCTCAGGTATTCACAGAACTATATCCTAAATAGGGGTGTGGTGGCTCAGTGGGTAAGACGCCAGGCTTGTTGATCGGAAGATCGCAAGTTCAGAGGTTTGAATCCCTAGTCCCGCGTGACGGAGTGACCTCCCGCACTAGCCCCAGCTCTTGCCAACCTAGCAATTCAAAAGCATGCAAATGCAAGTAGATAAATAGGTACCACTTCGGTGGGTAGGTAACAGCATTCCGCGTGCGTCATGTCAGCCACATGACTGTGGAAGCGTCTTCGGACAACGCTGGCTCTTCAGCTAACAAACGGAGATGAGCACCGACCCCTGGAGTCAGACACAACTGCACAAATGTGTGGGGGGAACCTTTACCTTTTTACATCCTAAATATTAAAGCCCCCTTCTATAAATTTCTCCTATTGTGACCATATATTTACTTAGTGACAGCTGCATTAATTAATCAGGTTTTCAGTGCAATCAAATGAATGATTCATTCATCACAATATTAAATGTAGATTTTTAAAGGAACCTGGGAGCTTTATGTTAGTGACATTACTGAAAAGAATATGCACAGATCAACTGATTGGAAATGACCAAACAGTATCTCAGGATCCTTCTGTGGCATTCTGACTGCTTGAAAGGGTTGTATTCAATTACTAACTTTGTGAAGAAAGGAGGGAAGAACTGTAGCATTACATGGAGTAAAACTATGCCAGACTGGAAGTGATCTCCAATCCAAAAATTAGAATTACTACCTCATTACTCTAAAAGTCTTTAGTTGGAGACTCAGGGTACGTTTGCATTAGGAATGAAGTTCTTGAAAGGCATACTTCAAATCCAGCACTATAAACTATTAACTGTGTTAAAAACTATTACCCTTGGAATAAATCATTTGTCTGCGCTGATCAGTCAACAGAATGTGAGGTCTTGTTAAGTGCCCTCAAGGTTTGCCACCTGCATAATTTATACTGTAATATTTATTTCAATCTGTTAATTATATAGTCAATCAATTAAAAGCAAGGAATTAATCAAGCTCAAGTACTTAGTAATCATCTATTTTCCTTCTCTGCAGGTTACTCTTCTGATTTCATTTAATATTTCCAACAATGCTTTATTGCTCCTCCTGTTGGAGGAGACTGGTGGAGAGAGCAGCCTTTCGCTTAAAGCAAACTAAAGGCCTGGAATTTGCATCTGCATAGGCCACAATTTCTCCCACTTGCCCTTCTTAGTATGACTAAGGCTACATATTAATGCAGAACTTTCCAAACTGTGTGTCGGGACACGTTAGTGTGTCAGCTGCAGTGTCTGGGTGTGTCGCGGCTGCTGCTGCCTCCAAGCCCTGCCAGGATTCCGTGCAGGTCCTAGTGCCTGCCTTGTGCCCTGCTACCTCCAAACCTGCCAGGATTCCACGTAGGTCCTAGTGCTTGCCTTGTGCCTTGCAGCCTCCAAACCTGCCCTGCCAGGATTCCGCACAGGTCCTAGTGCCTGCCTTGTGCCTTGCTGCCTCCAAACCTGCTGTGATTCCGCGCAGGTCCTAGTGCCTGCCTTGTGCCCTGCTGTAAGAGTGTGTCGCGAAATGATGCATGTCTAAAAAGTGTGTCACCAACATCAAAAGTTTGGAAAGCTCTGAATTAATGAGATTCAAATGCACAATAATAGTAACATCACCAGTAACATGTACTTTGTCTTCATGACAGTAAGTTCAAGCAAAAAAAGAGAGCCATCTGTAATTAATATTGATAGAACATCTTTTTTTATGTTCTCTATTTTCAATACTCTAAGTTAACTAAATATTAGAATGTCAGTAATCTTAAATTATATTATGTAAACATCACTGTATTGAAATAAAAAAAAAGAGCCATCTGCTGGTAGGAATAAAACCAGTTTTCTCCAGACAGCAGTCATATCTGTATATTTAACTGAGAAAAAGTCCCATCGTACTCTATGCAATTTCTTTCTAAGTCAACCTACGTGGATTTGGACTGCATAGTACCAGTGTAGTAATTAAGAGATAACAACTCATTGTTCCATTGGGGAAATCAGTTTGAACAAGCAACTCAGACTTTGGTTTATGACAAGTCTTTGGTTAAGCTCTTTTTTACCACCACCACCACCACCACCCACCACCATGAAATAACAGAGAAACACATGTCAGGGACCCCTTGCAATAATTCAGGCCAGTTCTATATAATCGTGCAGCTGCTGTTGGTTTACCCCCACATCCTCCTTCTGTCTCTTCCTCTCTTTAAGCCACACTTGAGTGCTGCTGTCAATGCGGCACCTAATGCATTATGTAAGAAGCACTGTGCCAGCTTGCTTACCCAGTGCAGAGGTCCGATGCAGGCCTTGGCAGCCAGGAGAGGGACAGTGGGATCCGCAGGACGTAGCTTGGCACATTCTCTGAGCACTGAGACAGCATGAGCAGACTGGACAAGGGAGGAAGGAGAAACAAGAGGGAAAGGATAAGATGGTTAGATAATGAGCTATAAGATGCACAAAGTTTATTTATGCCAAATGTTACCTCTCTGAGATGAAACATTTTTGTTACATGACTATTGAGACTTAGATTGGCTCCCAAAGTACATATTTTGTTTTAGAAGTCTTCTCGCCTCCCGACCCCCACATCTGTGGGTGTCCAGATCAGGTATGGTTTTTGAAAAGCATGAAGCGAGCATTCTGCATTTGTTCAGAGATGTCTCTGTATTATATTATTAGCTCTGTTTCATAGCAGGCCACTAACAAAGGAAGAACTTCAGTTCTATGGGAAAGCATTGGAAATATACAGGATTTCTGCAATATCTGTTTACATCCAAATATACAGTAAATGTTGAGAGTGAAAGAACAGATAAGAATCCTAACAAGTTACAATCTGGAGTTAAAATGTAAAACAGTATTTAGGTCCTAGACACTCAAGAAAGAGAAGCGTGAACTACAGGAGTGTCCACAGAGTATGGTTAGCAAGTCAAGATGGTGGCCATGATGATGCAATCAAAGCTCCACCTGTTTTTTATGTGCATGCACATAAGAAACAGGTGAAGCTGTGATTGCACCATCACAACCACAATTTTGACTTGCCAACTATACTCTGTGGACACTCCTGTAGTTCACGTTTCTCTTTCATGAGTGTCTAGGACCTAAATACTGTTTTACATTTTAACTCCAGAACACCCTGGTGATCTACTGAGACATCCCCCAAGAAATATACAACATCTACAGACATGAACACACTAACAGAGCTCCCTCTTTGAGCTAGGTGCCACATTCAGACCAGTTCCTCTCTTGTTGGATGCAGTGCAATTCTGCCAAACATTTCTCTACAAGTAGGAAGTCCTCTTTCATTTGTGGCCATGAATTTACAGTATCGACTTCTCAGTAGATGAGAGGATGGACTCATAAGTGAAAAGTAGCAAGTAAAGGAACCCGACAATCTTTAAAACCCCTGACAGTAAAGCACAAGTAAGGTGACTCTGTGAACTTTATGGCAAAGGATTACTTGGCACAAAGGACCAGATATCAAATGGAGTCCTGTCTTACACAGTTCTAAACAAGCACACTCTTGGAGAATTAGACTGTATTATCAGTGAATATCAAAAATTATTTGTACTATATACCGGTAAATGTCATAATTGATCTCCTTGGTAGCTTATCAGTATGCTATAATAAACATTACTATTGATTCTAAACTAGCAAAATTACTGCTATTATCACACATGTTTGTTTTTTGTTAGCCACTCAGTCACCAAAGCAACTGTAGGGGGTATACAAGAAAATAAGTATTAAAACCAAAATACAACAATCTAAGAAACAGATACAGGAGACCATGTCAAGGAACAAAATTACCATTTAAAAAGCAATCACCAAGGGGATTATAAATCATTCTCTCCCAGTGCCTGCCAGAGAAGCCAAATCTTTGTGGCTCTTCTGAAGGTCATTAGGGTCAGGTCTGTATGGATTGAAGGAGGGCTGCTATTCCAAAGGGTAGGGGCAGCCACAGAAAAAAACCATGTCTCTTGGATCCTGTAAAACAATATCACTTCATAGTGGGATCTGAACCATACTGATCCTGCTAGATTTTACTGGCTGGGCATAAACCACTGGATAAAGGAAGTCCCATACAGTAGGTAGTCAGGTCCCAAGCATTATAGGTGAATACTAGCACCTTGAACTACACCTGGAAGGAAATGGTAACCAGTGCAGCTCATGAAGTAGAAGTATCACATGGGTGAACTAAGGTATGTCCAAAACTACTCATACCACTGCATTCTGGACCACCTGTAGCTTCTAATTGGTCTTTAAGAGCAGCCCCATGTAGAGCGCATTGCAATAATTCAAACAAGATGTGACTAAGTCATGAGTAACCATGGGAAGGGCCTCCCAATCCAGGAAAGAGTATAATTGGCAGACCAGATGTATTTGTGCAAAGGCCCTCCTGGTTACAGCAGCCAGTTGCTCTTCAAGCAATTGCTGAAAGTCCAGGAGAACCCCCAGATCACTGGCAACAGAATGTTCTTCTAGTCAGCCTTGCTAGGGTTGAGCCCAAGCCTGTTCCTCCCCACCCAGATCCCAACAGCCTCCAGGCACAAGGACAGAGCCTTGACAGTTTCACCTGTTCAACCTGGGCTTGAGATATACAGCTGTGCATCACCTGCACATTGATGATACCTGACCAAGTGCTGCCAAATGACCTTGTCTACCAGCCTCATGTAGATATTAAATAGGATTGGGGAGAATGTCAAGCCACAAGAAATTCACAAAGCAAGGGCCTTTGGGCTCAAGCTCTCCTTCCCCTACCAAAACCAACTAAAACCAATCCTGATGAAAGGAAGAGAACCAGCACTTCCCAACCCCAACTCCCAGAGTTTGCTCCAAAGGATATCATGACCAATGGCATCAAAAGCTGCTAAAGTATCAAGTAGGTCTAGTGGAATCACACCACCTCTACTTTGGTCCTAGCCAAGGTCATCCACAAGTACAATTAATACTGCCTTGGTGCTGTACACAGGCCTGAATCCTGATTGAAAAGGAGAGGTTAGAGACGGGTCAGAAAGTATCTAGCGCTGCTGGGTCAAGCAATGGCTTCTTGAAGAAGTATTATGCTGCCTCCATCAAGGCAGGGCAAACCACCCCCTCTTTCACTGGATTAGCTGTCCCATACACAAAGGAACCATTTGACAGCTGATGCATACAGTGGATGGGAAATGTCTGCTAAATCAGTCTTTACTGGGCAACCCTCCAGCCCATTGTCTACCAGCTTGTTTTGAAATGCCTTTGGTATGCTAAAACCCTTTACTGTACATCTGTCTTACCCCACCAATCAGAAATCTGTGGCTGCCAGTACCAAGAAGCCAGTGCATGTCCCCTGTTCTTTCACCCTCCAGAAAGGAAGGAAGTATGGGGTTCAAGGCAGGGGAAGGGGGTGGGCAGCCCCAGATAACCAACTGATGAGGGATTCGTCTTGCTCTCTTTGATATACCTGAGTGTGCTGCCACCCAGCAACATGGGCAGGGAAGCTCAGCAGATTGTCCTTGCCCTTAAACTGCTACTGGTCAAGGGAAAAACACTTCTTTAAAACCGGAACAACTAAGGACAACTTAAACCTGTCTCCATCATGGGCCAAGGATAAAACTAAGGCATCATCATGGACACACTGCAGAATAAGAGAGGTTACCAGGACCTGTACTTTGATATAAGTAGGAAAAGGCCCTTGGGAGTGAGGAAATTGGCAAAGACAGCCAAAATCTGCCTATCCTTTATACAATTTACATATGTGATAATAGTGGACGGATAAGTGGGATGTACCAGAAAAAAAGTCAGGTTGAATGATGCCATTCTAAAATCTAATTGTTTCTTTCCCTTCCCACTCTCTCAGTTATCTAGCCCACATCCTATAACAACAACAAAAAAAACCCACCCCCAAGTCTTCTGAATGTTCAGTATGTTCAATCTTGAAGAGATCTTTTTCTTTCTTTTTATTTGAAATACTAGAGAAGGTGTTAAATTACTGAAATTGTTTATACTTGTCTGGAGGGATGGGGGAGTCATCTTTTATATATCTTCTTTTTCTTTTTCTTATTCCTTTTATTTTATTTATATTTCGAATTTCGTCACCGCCCATCTCACGCAAAGAGCAACTCTTTTTTCTATCTCTTTGCACTTCTCTTTTTCTTTTCTTTTCTTTTTATATTTTCCTTAGTTTGTATTAGGGTCTTTTACCTTTGTATTTGTAAACTCTAATAACATTATTATTAAAAAAAAATATGTTCCACCTTCACTGGGTTGTTTTGAAGGCTCCCTTCTTAAGATCTTTTCCCTATTTTTGGGTGGGCAGGGGGAAGTCTGCAGTTTTGGAGTTCCCTATTCTTATGCTTCTATCTTTCTGTTTTGTGTGAGATTTTCAGCTACATACTGTAAGCCGTGGCATGCACAGCCTGAGCTTCAGGAATAAAGGAAGCAATATGGGAATTACACTTTTTAGTTTAAATCAACTTGATGAAACAATTTTTAATGGACTTCTGTGATACTGTACTGATCAGTATATGTACATGTGTGTAATAAATGTGCATATGATCTTGTCTGATACTAGAATGAGTGAGAGCCGACAAATAATCATATAAGAGCTATATATTAGAATAACAATGGAGTACACACTATTTGTGTAGGGTCTAAATAATCAGATAATTAAAACGTTTGTATTCCTCAGTCAGACTGTGGGTGGAAAGTGCATTGTTTGCAAGGTTCACTGCAAGATGGTAATAATTAGACTTATTAGTGATTAGACTTTAAACCACAGAAGAATTTCAATACAGGTTTTCTATCTAGATACAGTTTCCATATTTGGATCCCTCTGGTTAATGCAGGTATGGGTGTATATCAATTCATTTGTAAAATCAAACATACCTCTCAATTTTGGATTGCAATGCTTGCTCTTAATTTGCCACATCACATCTGAAATTCCTTCCTCCACAACAGTTGAAAAAGGAAAAGTGACCTCACTTGTAACAAGGGTTTTGGGGTTTTTTTTAAAGGAAGAAGACTGCTGGATCTGACAAAAAGTCTATTTAGGCCAGCATCCCATAGTAGCTAACAAGATGGTTCTATTAAGACACAAGTAGGGCATGTGGGCAACAGCCATTTCCCACAATTGAGTTTCGAAAACTAGTATTCAGAGTCCTATTGCCTTTGATTCTGAGGACATCACAAGGTCATTGTTAATAATAGCCATTATAGCAATATGCTATCCCCAGAGTCCTGCCTCAAAATGTTCTTGGCTAGGAAATCTGGAAGTTATAGTCCAAGAAATTCAGAAGATACTAGGTTAAGGAAGGCGGGAATAAATATATGTATTTTGATTATACACACCTCATTATAACCTCATATTTTGGTGTTCCTCACCTCTTACGCTTCAGTGTCAATATGGTTTTGGTACAGATTTGCCACTATATCTAGCTGATGGGAGCAAATGAAATTGCCAGTGAAGTAATGTTAATGCTCTTTGTTAAGCGCGCACACACACCCCTGCGAAATTTGCACATTCTAAGGCAAACCCAATCCTGATGCTCCATATTCTTTGATCAACTCACAGGCTATAATCCAGGCACTGCAGCAATAGCTTCAGCTGGATCATGATGATTTTGCTGAATTTTCCAGGCAACTTTGGAAATTTCCATGGGCAGCTTTACAGAATAATTTCCCTCCCCACTATACTTGCCCCTACTCTCCTTGCAAAAATATTGACCGACAGAGTATCCTCTGGTTAGCTGACCTTTGTACATCTACCTGTTGGTTCAAGATTTGGTTACAATCTTAACTTCTTTCCCTGCTTGTGCTATTTAAGGAGCTCTCTAAAACCTTTGCATTGTTCAGGGCTCCTGACTGCAATGCAAAGACAAACGTTTCTCCTTTTTTTTGACTGGGTTACTTAGCAACCAAACTAAGCTTTGGTAAGGGAAGTAACAGAAGGAGCCTCCCCAATCAAACCCAACCCTTGCTGCTGCAGCACTGGAGTTATGATACAGGTGTGTGTGTGTGTGTGTGTGTGTGTATACACACACACACACACACACACACACATACAGTATATATATATACTGTTCTCTTTAATGGTCTAGAAGGCTTTGTACTATTCTTGCAAGACTTTAAACATCAAGATAAATGTATTGTTATACACTGTAACCATCTTCTTGAGCAATTTCATTTCTGCCATAGACATTGTTGTTGTTGTTGTTGTTGTTGAGAATATATGTAGCTTACTGTGTACGTCAACCATGGCAAGAAATAGCCTTGGGTGTATGGTCAGAACTGGAGGGAGCAACCATTTCCTCTACTTGAAGGTCAGGAGTAGTCAGCAGCATCCACAGTAAACCATAATGATGCCACAATGATGACACATACACAGCAACATCAATTGCATACTTGTGTCCCAATGTCTGACACTAATATGCAACTCATCATCCCTGACCCTCTTTGCAGATGCCCATGGCTACTAAAAAGGTAAAGGTAAAGGTACCCCCCGCACATTTGTGCAGTAGTGTCCGACTCTAGGGGCTGGTGCTCATCTCCGTTTGTTAGCCAAAGAGCCAGCATTGTCCGAAGACGCTTCCACGGTCATGTGGCCACATGACGCACGCGGAACGCTGTTACCTACCCACCGAAGTGGTACCTATTCATCTACTTGCATTTGCCTGCTTTCGAATTGCTAGGTTGGCAAGAGCTGGGGCTAGTGCGGGAGCTCACTCCATCATGCGGGACTAAGGGTTTGAACCTCTGAACTTGCGATCTTCCAATTGACAAGCCTGGCGTCTTACCCACTGAGCCCCCACGCCCCCGCAAAAAAAATCTGAATGTGCAGCCCCCAGTTTAGAGGGTCAACTACTCACAGAAAAGGAAAAGAGATTACTGCCTCATTAAAGTAAATCCAGCATCCACTGCTGGTTAATGCTGTTATTAGGGCCAACTACAATAATAATAAAAAAAGGTTTACAAAGGTTTTTGAATTGGCTACTAACCCATGGCTACTAACAATACCTAATTCCTGACTCTGTGTTCAGTTCACAAACTAACTACAGAATTGATTTTGAACTGCAGACATCATGCCATAAAATACCTAGCTTTTTTTTTTTTACATTTTCTTGCTTCTTCACTATCTTACGGGTTTTTGGAGTAGCGCCTTCCCTGTTGAAGAGCTTGTGAGAATTCAAAAACCTTTGTAAACCTTTTATTATTATTATTGTAGTTGGCCCTAATAACAGCATTAACCAGCAGTGGATGCTGGATTTACTTTAATGAGGCAGTAATCTCTTTTCCTTTTCTGTGAGTAGTTGGCCCTCTAAACTGGGGGCTGCACATTCAGATTTTTTTTGCCAATATTGGTGAAATATGTCAGGACTTGACTGATAGGCACTAGAGTGTAGGCCAGTAATATAGTTCTATACCAAAGTATGTTTCTCCACTATTCAGGAAGAGGGTGAAGCCTCAGAGGTGATGGCCAAGAGGGATGAAAGACTGGACCTGAGCTCCAGATACGGTACTACAGCTATCCAAGGTCTTGCAACTCTAGTTTGATTCTGCCTGTCTGATTAACAATGTACAGACAAACTTCAGGACTATATGATCTTTCACTCTCTCTTTTTCTAGACCCAGATCTTCCAACAACAGAGCCTCTGCAGTTTGGGAGGATAATAGTGTCCCTCTTCTATAGACTCTTTTTAAAAAATTTATGGGTAAAGTCATTGACAAATAAGCAAGACATATCTGGTTTGACCCACAATGACTGTTCAAACAGCTTCTAATTTGAACAAGGGGATATGAACCCAACTTTCCCTGCTCCAGGTCTAAAGCTGTATACAGTCTAGCTCTAAGCAAGGGTGACAAAATTCAGCTCAACTTTATTTAATTATCAAACCAATTCAAATGGGTGAGGAACTTGTGGCTTCCCAGATGTTGGTGAATTACAACACTCAGAATCCCATTGGCCACACTTTCTAGGACAGGAGCTTTTGTTCAGCAATAACATATGGAAAACCACAGATTTCTTTCCCTGTTATAATGAAATGTTCATTGTATGTATGTATGTATGTATGTATGTATGTATGTATGTATGTATGTATTTTGTGATTTTGAATCAATTTTGACTCCTGGAGACTGCCTGGACAAGTCCCTGCAGTTTTCTTGGCAACATTTTCAGACGTGGTTTGCCATTGTCTCCTTCCTAGGGTTGTGAGAGAGTGACTGGTCCAAGGTTACCCAGCTGGTTTGTGCCTAAGGCGAGACCAAAACTCATGGTCTCCCGGTTTCTAGCCTGATACCTTAACCACTACACCAAACTGGCTCTCTCATTATATATAGGTAAAAAAGGTAAAGGTTTTCCCTTGCACAGTTGTGTCCGACTCTAGGGGGCGGTGTTCATCTCCGTTTCTTAGCCTAAGAGCCAGCGCTGTCCGAAGACGCTTCCGTGGTCATGTGGCCAGCATGACACGCGCAGAACGCTATTACCTTCCCACGGAAGTGGTACCTATTTAACTACTTGCATTTGCATGCTTTCAAATTGCTAGGTTGGCAAGAGCTGGGGCGAGTGTGGGAGCTCACTCTGTCATGCGGCGCTCGGGTCTCGAACCGCTGACCTTCCGATTGACAAGCCTGGCGTCTTAACCACTGAGCCATCGCGCCCCCTCTCATTATATATACCTTTTCCATATTGCTTTTTTCTGTCTTCCTTGCTTACCATTTCTTTTCCGTGAATGTGGGTGTGCACACATGCACATTCCTACCAGCAGCTGAGGAACAGACATCATGAATCTGCTACAGCGGACTCTATCCATGAAAGCATATGCCATAATACATTTGTTAGTTTTTAAGACTATTGTTCTTGCAACCATCCTGTTGCAGTCTCTGAATACCAATACACTCTGTTCAAACTATATTAAACTGCAGTGGAGCTCCTCAATTTTGTATAACACTATTTTTTTTTTTAAATAAGGCCAGGAGCTGAAAGTGAAATAAACAGTGGCAATGGATTGCAGAGAAACCCCACAGTACTTTCTCTGTGGATTATTCCTTGCCAAAATTGTAGTGGCATGGCAAACAGCAGCTAGGGACTGTTTGATTCTCTCACCCACACAAAGCCTCCAAGTAACCAAGGTATTGGCAAGAGCAGAGCATCTATTTGCAAAGCCTCCTCTTCACGTTGCCCAGGAAATATTTCAGGAGTCAGTTACAGTAAGTGACTTCTTTGCTGTCTGTATTCAGAGACATCTACAGAGAAGCAGCATGAGAACACACTGCAGATCATCAGATCCTATGCTATCAATTAGAGTGGATTAATGCACAACATCAGTGTGATACAAGAGCCTTGCTGGATGAGGCCAAAGGCCTGTCTTATTCAGCACCTTTCCCACAGTGGCCAACTAGATACTCCTGGGGAGGCCTCAAGCAGAACAGGTGAGTAAACCTACTATAACTCCCATATTAGAACATGCTGCCATTCTCCTGAAGTAATAGTTATCATCTATAGTTGCCATCATGTTGCTACTAATAGCATCATCCTCCATGAATTTGCCCCATCCCATTTTAAAGCTAAACTAGTGGCTATCACTATGTAGCTTAATTATGCTCTGTGTGATTTTTCACCTTTTGTCTGTGAATCTCCTACCATTCTGTTTTACTGCTGACCCTGGGTTCTGGTATGATTAGGAAGAGGAAGAAAAACCTCATAAAATGCTCATACCATGCATCATTTTATGAATGTCTATCATATCAGCTTTTGGTCATCTTTATCTCAAATGAAACAGCACCAGATATGTAATTTCTCTGCTGCAACGTCCACGTTTAACATCCACAAATCATGAAATGAATTAGAATGAGGTACAATTAAGACATTACCAAATTGATGGGGTTGATGTTTTTAGAGAACAGTGGACCATGTTAGAAATATTCACTTCTGTTCTGCCTCCCCAGTTTCACGCCTCTCAGCAAGCTTCACCCTTCCCGAGATCTTGCTGCCTGTCAATCATCCACAAAGTTGCAAGTTATCTGGGCCCTTCATCCCCGGAAGGATGCCAGTTTGTGCTCCTGACGTGCCTTTCTTGTAGTCTTCCCCTTTTTTCCTTCTTGCTAGCACCCTGTCCTCTCACACAGTTACCAGAATTTTTTTTTTAAAAAAAATGGTGCACCAAGGAGAAATCAGAAAAATCCCCTACCACAATAACAACTGGTTCCAATTTGTTAGAAATCAAATGTTATCTTCTTCCCCAGCTTGGCTGCCTCCACATTATGTAACAGTACAGCCAGTCTCTTCCTGGATTAGACAGAGGAGGAGAGACCGGATACGTAAAGAACAGAACTTGCAGAAGACAAGTGCCCTACTCAGTATAACTGGGCATGATGTTTGCTTTCTTTTCAAGCTGATCCCCTTTGCTGGCAGGGAAGAAGAAAACACCCTTGGCAATTTGTACAACTGAGCACAATTTATTATACTGATGAACTGTGGGCCAGCACATTAGTACAGCTATTAGTACATAATCTTAAATCAGGGGATTATTTCACAGTCCTACTGAGTCACTATTATTGTTCTCACCAAAAGTGAATTACATTCCAAAGGCCCACCAAATGAATTAACAAAGAAAGCAAATTTGAACCTTATTGTATTGTCGAAGGCTTTCACGGCCGGAGTTCGATGGCTGTTGTGGGTCTTCCGGGCTGTGTGGCCGTGTTCTGGAAGTTGTGGTTCCTAACGTTTCGCCAGCATCTGTGGCCAGCATCTTCAGAGGGCAGGAGCACAGACAGAAGCGAAATCTCTGTGCCCAGGTAGAGTGGCAATGTTTTGTTTGTTTTCTATTTATAGAGCTAAGTTATAGGAGATTAGGTGGGGTTTTTTGTTGTGTTGAAATGTTAACGAGTGGCTGATGAGCGTGATTAGCATGTTCATTGTGAGAAGTGTTCCCATGTCCTGGTGGTTGGACTGAGTTCGTTGACCTTTTGCAGGCTGTGTTTTTCAGGACTGGTAGCCAGGTTTTGCTAATTTTTAGACTTTCTTCTTTTTTATTGTAACTGTGCTGGTGTTTGTGAATTTCAATGGCTTCTCTGTATAATCTGGTGTAGTGGCTTTTGGTGTTGTCCAGTATTTCTGTGTTTTCAAATAGGATTTTGTGTCCCGTTTGCTTGAGAGCATGTTCAACCTCACTCTTCAGGATGTCTGTCTCTAACTCACTGACCACACCATCAAATCTATCTCCGATATTATTATCCTTCCTGTACAGATCTTCCGTATATTCTTGCCACCTTTTCTTGATCTCTTCTGCTTCTGTTAGGCATCCATTTATTCTTGATCCTATCACTTCTGGCTTTACTATCCACATATACTTCTTAAGGGGACATCATTCCACGCTCAGTATTGAACAATTTGCTTATTCCATTTATTCTCAAGCACTTCCATCGTATACCACTCCTTTCTCATTCAATAACCAACTTTCACCACCAGATTCATGCAAAACATTCCATGATTCAATCCTATTCACTTTTTTGTTGTTTATTCATTCAGTCGTTTCCGACTCTTCGTGACTTCATGGACCAGTCCACGCCAGAGCTTTCTGTCGGCCGTCACCATCCCCAGCTCCCCAATGGTTGAGTCTGTCACCTCCAGAATATCATCCATCCATCTTGCCCTTGGTCGGCCCCTCTTCCTTTTGCCTTCCACTTTTCCTAGCATCAGCTTCTTCTCCAGGGTATCCTGTCTTCTCATTATGTGGCCAAAGTACTTCAGTTTTGCCTTTAATATCATTCCCTCAAGTGAGCAGTCTGGCTTGATTTCCTGGAGTATGGACTGGTTTGATCTTCTTGCAGTCCAAGGCACTCTCAGAATTTTCCTCCAACACCACAGTTCAAAAGCATCTCTCTTCCTTCGCTCAGCCTTCCTTATGGTCCAGCTCTCACAGCCATAGGTTACTACAGGGAATACCATTGCTTTAACTATGCGGACCTTTGTTGTCAGTGTGATGTCTCTGCTCTTAACTATTTTATCAAGATTTGCCATTGCTCTCCTCCCAAGAAGTAGACGTCTTCTGATTTCCTGGCTGCAGTCAGCGTCTGCAGTAATCTTTGCGCCTAGAAATACAAAGTCTGTCACTGCCTCCACTTTTTCTCCCTCTATTTGCCAGTCATCAATCAAGCTCGTTGCCATAATCTTGGTTTTTTTGAGGTTTAACTGCAACCCAGCTTTTGCACTTTCTTCTTTCACCTTCGTCATAAGGCTCCTCAACTCCTCCTCGCTTTCAGCCATCAAAGTGGTATCATCTGCATATCTGAGATTGTTAATGTTTCTTCCAGCGATTTTAACTCCAGCCTTGGATTCATCAAGCCCAGCATGTCACATGATGTGTTCTGCGTACAGGTTGAATAGGTAGGGTGAGAGTATACAACCCTGCCGTACTCCTTTCCCAATCTTAAACCAGTCCGTTGTTCCGTGCTCTGTTCTTACCGTTGCTACTTGGTCGTTATACAGATTCCTCAGGAGGCAGACAAGATAACTTGGTATCCCCATACCACCAAGAACTTGCCACAATTTGTTATGATCCACACAGTCAAAGGCTTTAGAATAGTCAATAAAACAGAAATAGATGTTTTTCTGAAATTCCCTGGCTTTCTCCATTATCCAGCGGATATTGGCAATTTGGTCTCTAGTTCCTCTGCCTTTTCTAAACCCAGCTTGTACATCTGGCAATTCTCGCTCCATGAATTGCTGGAGTCTACCTTGCAAGATCTTGAGCATTACCTTACTGGCATGTGAAATAAGTGCCACTGTTCGATAGTTTGAACATTCTTTAGTGCTTCCCTTTTTTGGTATGGGGATATAAGTTGATTTTTTCCAATCTGATGGCCATTCTTGTGTTTTCCAAATTTGCTGGCATATGGCATGCATCACCTTGACAGCATCATATTGCAAGATTTTAAACAGTTCAGCTGGGATACCATCGTCTCCTGCTGCCTTGTTATTAGCAATGCTTCTTAAGGCCCATTCAACCTCACTCTTCAGGATGTCTGGCTCTAACTCACTGACCACACCGTCAAAGCTATCTCCAATATTATTATCCTTCCTATACAGATCTTCCGTATATTCTTGCCACCTTTTCTTGATCTCTTCTGCTTCTGTTAGGTCCTTACCATCTTTGTTTTTGATCATACCCATTTTTGCCTGGAATTTTCCTCCGATGTTTCTAATTTTCTGGAAGAGGTCTCTTGTCCTTCCTATTCTATTGTCTTCTTCCACTTCCGCACATTGCTTGTTTAAAAATAATTCCTTATCTCTTCTGGCTAACCTCTGGAATTTTGCATTTAATTGGGCATATCTCCCCCTATCACTGTTGCCTTTTGCTTTCCTTCTTTCTTGGGCTACTTCCAGTGTTTCAGCAGACAGCCATCTTGCCTTCTTGGTTTTCTTTTTCTTTGGGACGTTTTTTGTTGCCGCCTCCTGAACAATGTTGCGAACTTCTGTCCATAGTTCTTCTGGGACCCTATCTACTAAATCTAGTCCCTTAAATCTATTCTTCACCTCCACTGCATATTCCTTAGGAATATTAGTGAGCTCATATCTAACTGATCTGTGGGTCTTCCCTATTCTCTTTAGTCTGATTCTAAATTTTGCAATAAGAAGTTCGTGATCTGAACTACAGTCAGCTCCAGGTCTTGTTTTTACCGACTGTATAGATGTCCGCCACCTTTGGCTGCAAAGGATGTAGTCAATCTGATTTCGGTGTCGACCATCTGGTGAAGTCCATGTATAAAGTCGTCTTTTAGGTTGTTGGAAGAGAGTGTTTGTTATGCACAGTAAGTTGTCTTGGCAAAATTCTATCAGCCTATGTCCTGCTTCATTTTGTTCTCCCAGACCATGCTTGCCTGTAATTCCAGGTGTCGTCTGACTACCCACCTTAGCATTCCAGTCTCCTGTAATGAAAATAACATCTCTTTTTGGTGTATTACCTAGTAGGTGCTGCAGATCCTCATAGAACTGATCTACTTCTGCTTCTTCAGCATCTGTGGTTGGGGCGTATATTTGGATCACTGTGATGTTAAATGGCTTACCCTGAATTCGAATTGAGATCATTCTATCGTTTTTTGGATTGTATCCAAGCACTGCTTTAGCCACTTTATTATTAATTATGAAGGCTACTCCATTTCTTCTGTGGTCCTCTTGTCCACAGTAGTAGATCTGGTGGTCATCTGATGTGAAGTGGCCCATTCCAGTCCATTTCAGTTCACTGACACCTAAAATGTCTATATTTAATCTTGACATCTCACCAATAACCACATCCAATTTGCCCTGGCTCATAGATCTTACATTCCAGGTTCCTATGGTGTGTTGATCTTTAGAACATCGGATTCGTCGTTCACCACCAGCACCGTCGGCCGCTAGCCGTCCTTTCGGCTTTGAGCTAGCTGCGTCATCACATCTGGGGCTAGTTGAACGTATCCTCTGTTCCTCCCCAGTAGCATTTTGACCATCTTCCAACCTGGGAGTCCCATCTTCCGATGGTATACCGACATATCTTTGGTTGTACTGATCCATTTAGTTTTCATGGCAAGAATACTGGGGTGGGTTGCCATTACCTTCCCCAGGGATCGTATTTAGTCTGACCTCTCTGCCACGACCTTCCCGTCTTGGGTGTCCCTTCACAGTTTAGCTCATGGTTTCATTGAGGTGCTCAAGCTCCAGCACCACGACAAGGTAACGATCTCCTTTGCTGGAATAGCTCCTTTGCTATTCACTTTACCTTATACTTTCTCTAAATCAACAAATGCATAATAAACCTTCTCACATTTATATATGTCTCAATGCCTTGCTGAAGAGTAAAATATGGCTGGTGCATCCCCTGTCCAGCATTTGATTGTGGCAAAATAGAAATGTAATTAATACTGCAGCTTGAATCATGTCAACTGGATTTCTATTTTCTTAATGGAAACGTTTCGCTCCTTATCCAAGGGGCTTCTTCAGTCTGAGCAAAGTTGGTAAGGGAATCCTAAATATGTTCCTAGGTAGCTGTGTGACCTTACACCTGGGGCTAGGTCATGGTTATATTGAGATGTAATTTTTAAGTCCTTTTATCATCTAATGGAGGGTCGTTAAAAACACCATGCTGCTGTTGAGCTTCTGAAATGGTCTTAATCTTCCTAGGCACAGAAGACAACACGGGGAGGAAGATGGGGGAGAGTTTGTGCCTGAGGCCCCCACCTCTATTCAAGGAAGGATTTTCCAAGTTGGCATAAATGGATTCCTTGACCCCTCTCTCAAACCACCTATCTTCTCTGTCTAAAATGTGAACATTAATGTCCTCAAATGAGTGTCCTTTTTCTTTTAGATGAAGATAAACTGCTGACTCTGGTCCTGTGGTGTTATTTCTCCTGTGTTGTGCCATCCTCCTGTACATAGGTTGTTTGGTTTCTCCAATGTAGAGTTCAGAGCACTCCTCACTGCACTGGATTGCATAAACTACATTGCTTTTCTTATGTTTTGGAGTTTGATCTTTGGGGTGTACAAGCCTCTGTCTCAGTGTGTTGGTGGGTTTGAAATATACAGGTATGTGGTGTTTGCCAAATATCCGTTTTATCTTTTCAGACACGCCAGCCATGTAGGGAATGACCAGGTTCTTTCGTTTACTCTGAGTCTCAGCCCTATCTGTCGCTGTTTTAGGTCTGGTAGATTTAGATTTGGTGAAGGCCCAATTTGGATATCCACAGGCCTTCAGGGCTGTTCTCAGGTGCTGATTTTCATTCTTTTTGGAATCCATGGAGGTGGGGATGGTTTCTGCTCTGTGTGACAATGTCCTGATGACTCCTAGTTTGTGCTGCAGTGGATGGTGGGAGTCAAACATCAGATATTGATCTGTGTGTGTGGGTTTCCTGTAGATCCCTATTTCTAGCTTGCCACCGGTCCCAATGAGGACTTCACAGTCTAGGAATGCCAGTCTGTTGTCCTTGGTGTCTTCTCTGGTGAAGCTAATGTTGGCATCTATAGTGTTTATATGGTCCGTGAAGGCCTGTACTTCCTGGGCCTTGATTTTGACCCAGGTGTCATCCTTGGATAAGGATTTTGACCCAGGTGTTATCCTTGGATAAGGAGCGAAACGTTTCCATTAAGAAAATAGAAATCCAGTTGACATGATTCAAGCTACAGACAATTCCACCTGGATGACTGAGAACCTTCATAGACAAATTAATACTGCACAACTCACATTTGGCATATTGTCACATTTTACTCTTTCAATCAAAATTCTGTAAACACCCTCCCAGGCATAATTAACAAACGAATCCCCATTTAATGTTTGTATTCATTCTTGTTACCTTTCCTTTTGTTTAGGAGAACATTCCTCCAGTTGTAAGCCAGTCTTCACACACATATTAAGCAAGTTACACAGCACATTTATATTTTAACCTTTCTCCAGTTACACCATTCTGCACTCACTGCTTTACCATTTTTTAGCATTCACACAGGACTTACGACTTCTATTTATCAATTGTTTTCTTGGACACTAATACTTATAGCTATTCTACTCTTTGACATATCACTATAATTTCCCTCTACAGATCTCTAAAATAATTCTTCCAGCATTTCCTCATCTTTGTTTCATCCCAAATAATTTCATCACATTTATTTATAATTCTGTTATTCTGCTGGAGGTTCCTTCTTTTGCCTCTTTGCTCACTTCCAAAACAACTTTTATTTCTATCAAAATCACTCTGTATTTGTTACCCTTTAATCTTAACCATTCCTCAAGTCCTTAATTACAGTCTTTGCAACTATCTTTTTCTCTTTACACACATTATACAATATCTTTCTCTCATCCTCATCTTTTGCAGCATTCTCTTTTATGCATTTTTTCTCATCCACAGCATTTTTCATTATGTCATCAAGAATTCTTTTTCATACTTCACGTTAATGTGACTCCACACACTTCTGTGACATTTTTCATTCTGTTCAAAGCAGCTTCCACATCCTCTTTCCTTACATTCTACTTTCTTTATCATGTTGGGAGGTTAATCTAACCTCTAATCCTTTTCTAAGCAGATACTTACCAAAAAAGTCATTATTCTCATTTATTCTTGACTCTCTGCATGGCCCAATCACTTTTTCTACACTGCTCAAAAAAATAAAGGGAACACTGAAACAACACAATGTAAGTCCAAGTCAATCACACTTCTGTGAAATCAAACTGTCCACTTAGGTAGCAACACTGATTGACAATCAATTTCACATGCTGTTGTGCACATGGAATAGACAACAGGCAGAAAGCATAGGCAGTTAGCAAGACATCCCCAATAAAGGAGTGGATCTGCAGGTGGTGACCACAGACCACTTCTCAGTTCCTATGCTTTCTGCCTGATGGTTTGGTCACTTTTGAATGCTGGCGGTGCTTCCACTCTAGTGGTAGCATGAGACGGAGTCTACAACCCACACAAGTGGCTCAGGTAGTGCAGCTCATCCAGGATGGCACATCAATGCGAGCTGTGGCAAGAAGGCTTGCTGTGTCTGTCAGCGTAGTGTCCAGAGCATGGAGGCGCTACCAGGAGACAGGTCAGTACATCAGGAGATGTGGAGGAGGCCGTAGGAGGGCAACAACCCAGCAGCAGGACCGCTACCTCCGCCTTTGTGCAGGGAGGGACAGGAGGAGCACTGCCAGAGCCCTGCAAAATGACCTCCAGTGGGCCACAAATGTGCGTGTGGCTGCTCAAACGGTCAGAAACAGACTCCATGAGGGTGGTATGAGGGCCCGACGTCCACAGGTGGGGGTTGTGCTTACAGCCCAACACCGTGCAGGACGTTTGGCATTTGCCAGAGAACACAAGATTGGCAACTTCGCCACTGGCGCCCTGTGCTCTTCACAGATGAAAGCAGGTTCACACTGAGCACATGTGACAGACGTGACAGGGTCTGGAGACGTCGTGGAGAACGTTCTGCTGCCAGCAACATCCTTCAGCATGA
Organism: Charina bottae; assembly: GCA_023362775.1. NCBI lineage: Eukaryota > Metazoa > Chordata > Lepidosauria > Squamata > Charinaidae > Charina > Charina bottae. The sequence continues at coordinate 71,552,848 of JALMGJ010000001.1, read as the reverse complement.
CCGGTTTGGCAGTGGGTCAGTAATGGTGTGGGGTGGCATTTCTTTAGGGGGCCGCACAGCCCTCCATGTGCTCGCCAGAGGTAGCCTGACTGCCATTAGGTACCGAGATGAGATCCTCAGACCCCTTGTGAGACCATATGCTGGTGCGGTTGGCCCTGGGTTCCTCCTAATGCAAGACAATGCTAGACCTCATGTGGCTGGAGTGTGCCAGCAGTTCCTGCAAGACGAAGGCATTGATGCTATGGACTGGCCCGCCCGTTCCCCAGGCCTGAATCCAATTGAGCACATCTGGGACATCATGTCTCGCTCCATCCACCAACGCCACGTTGCACCACAGACTGTCTAGGAGTTGGGGGATGCTTTAGTCCAGGTGTGGGAGGAGATCCCTCAGGAGACCATCTGCCACCTCATCAGGAGCATGCCCAGGCGTTGTAGGGAGGTCATACAGGCACGTGGAGGCCACACACACTACTGAGCCTCATTTTGACTTGTTTTAAGGACATTACATCAACGTTGGATCAGCCTGTAGTGTTCTTTTCCACTTTATTTTTTGAGTGTAACTCCACATCCAGACCTCCAGGGGTTGCTTACATTTGATTTCCATTGCTTTTTGTGTGATTTTGTTGTCAGCACATTCAACTATGTAATGAAGAAAGTAATTAATACGAATATTTCATTCATTCAGATCTAGGATGTCTTATTTCAGTGTTCCCTTTATTTTTTTGAGCAGCTTATATTCTCTCATCTTATTCCCATTCATCCATTCATATAATCTAACAGAACAATTTTTCCCCTAGATAGTTCTCATTCAGAATTGCACAATTTCTCCCAAGACTTATTTCCAGATCCTCCATTATCATAATTTACTGGAGCATGACATACAAGTATCACTAAGCTATAAATTCCTATTTTCATATGCACCCACAACAATTTAGAAGACACCAATTTTTACTTTCTGACATGCCTTTTACTCCTTTCATTCATAATTAAATGTATACCTCTCTATATGTATTCAGCAACTCCACATCATAAGATCAGACTACCCTCATTCAGATCTACTATATTCTTTTTCTTTCTCATTGTTTCACAGACATACTTCGTTTTCTTTCTTTCATTTCATTTCATTTGTTAATTCATACTCATTACCACTTACTCCTTTTACTTTCCAAATCACAATCTTCTATATGCCACTGTCAGAACCAGATAGGTCCAGAGATATTGACCTCCACTACTCAACTTGGCTTTGGTGAATAAACATGAATGTACATATAATGCATTTTAGTAAGACAGAGAAGATACACACTACCCTTGCTGCACACAGCATTCCTTGGCAATGTTTTTTTAAAATGTAAAGACCCTTAACTGGAGTGCCAGTGGTAATTACCAAGATACAAACAAGTACAGAAAAAGTATTCAACCCTTTCCTCTATGCTGCAATCCTACAGAAAACCCATCCTTTCACCCTTGGTCCTATTGAATTTGTCCCTCCCTCCTGCTGTTAGGTGCATGTCAAGTGGCTCCTTGAACCAGTGTGTCATAAATACTGGCTCTTGAAATTCCAGGCCCATGTTAAATATTCTCTTTTACTCCCCAAGAAGGAAGGATGCGTAGAGAATGGAGTTGGAAAAAGTCTTCAGCTAAAGCTCTGAGTCAGAAAGCATGTAATTCCATCACCTTAATGAAACTTAGAACTTCTGCCTGAAAATCCTGCAATGCCCCACTTTGGAGCTCATTTAAGAAATTTAGGGGCCTAATGCCACCTGTAGTTTGGAGCTCCTCCCCCCTCCCCCCAGCCCTAGATTAACATTGCAGATGGCTTCTGCAAAATGAGATGTTAAAACTGTATATGGAAAATAGAATACTTGTAGAACCTAAAATAAAAATTAAAGATTATCTAAAAAAGCCATTGGATACAAAAGCCACTATGCATTAAAATCCTGCCTAAGGAAATGACCTCATCAGTCTGACCTACCAGTTGGCTAACACAGAACTGTGCTAGTCCATGGACAGGCTTGGCCCACCAGAACACTCATCAGTACCAGGCAAACATAGGGTCCTCTCTTGGGGCAGAGCAACGGAAGCAGACAGCCATAGCCTCTTCATTTTTAAGACCATTGCCTGCTTCAAACTTTCTGCTGCTTAGGGGGATCCCACTTTTTGGGGGCCCAATTCTGTTGAACATGCTGTGAGCCCTTAGTTGGGTTTTTCCCTCCTCACTCTCAACATGGAAGACAGTCAGTATGTAACTATAGTAATTATTAAGGTTTTTTTGTTGTTCAATTGTGTCCGATTCTTGGAGACTGCCTGCACAAGTCCCAGCAGTTTTCTTGGCAAGGATTTTCAGAAGTGGTTTGCCATTGCCTCCTTCCTAGGGCTGAGAGAGGGTGACTGGCCCAAGGCCACCCAACTAGCTTTGTGCCTAAGGCAGGACTAGAACTCACGGTCTCCTGGTTTCTAGCCTGATGCCTTAACCACTACACCAAACTGGCTTTCAATTGTTAAGATAGCTCATTACTAAACAATATTCAGCTTGGTCTCATGTTCTTTTCTGCTCTCTACTCTACCCCACACAATTATCTGCCCTGGGAGAAACAATCCATTCATGCAAAATAAGACCTTTTCTCCTAGGCTAACTGAAACATGATGACATGGCCAAGGAAAAAGACCACGGGCTAGATCCAAAGGTTCAGTGGGTCACCCGAAGCTTCAGGCTAGAACTTCTCCATCCTGATCCATGAGATACAGTCTTAGTTAAGGGAAGTCATAAAAGTATGTTTGGATATATGAATATACATGCATCTTGTTAAAGACCACCTTTATGTTACACTAATGAGCTGACCGGCAAGATGGATTTGCATTAATGTTGTCATTTTAATAGCTTAATATTTTAAATGTAATATTTTATTGAATGCAAGATAAGCAGAATGGAATGCCAAATAAAAACAAAAGGGCGCAACATATATAGACCAAGAGCAGATTCTCTGCTTATACTGAAAAGAATAAATTTGTTTTCAAAATATGAAGGTTTCTGGGGAAAGAGAAGGACTCATCAAACAGTGTTTCTGTGATATCACAAATTTATGAGTCCCATTCTTGGTACTACAAATTTGAAAGTAAACCTCAGATGTGAGATCTTGTTTTTAATGAAGCTTGGACTTGGCTGTGGTCCAGGGCAGATAAAAAGAGATATTTTGCTTTTAGTGGCTTCACAGGATAAGATTATCTTTGCTCATTATTCCCTGCCCCCATCCCTGAGTCTCTAGCATCATGATGCATAGCATAGTAAAAATTGTAATTTGCACTGTTCTCCCAATTATATCTCTCCCTCTTGAATATAATATGAATCTCTTGGGAACACTTTGGAAGTAGGATTGAAACGCTGCCAGATGGAGGAGGACATCTCTTCTGCCAGAGTATTTCACAGAATGATAGAATTTGAGAGTTGAAAGGAATCACAAGGATCATCTAGTACAGTCCTCTGCAATATGCAAGAAAACCAATTAATCTATCCTCAAGAGGTGGCTATCTAGCTGGTAGACTTTTCCATTGCTGTACAGATCTTACTGTCATGAACTTTTTCTTTATACAGTTCTAATATTAATACACAAATGTAGTATCACTTAATTCCAGGATATTTAATAAGTTTAGGAAGCAGCCTGGAAGAGGGCTAGGTAGAAGACAGATCTAAATCTTCTGGTTGATCTCTGGGTAATTTTCATATATTGGCAAGGCTTTCTGGATCCCGATTCTTCAACAACAAAAGCAGCACATTTTTTTTCCCCCATTTAAGTTTGGCTGCTGAAATTTCAAAGACAGAAGAAAACTGAAAGTGAATTGTTGTCAAACTTCTGGTAGATTTTTTTTAACAACACTGGACTGTAATCTACTATCCTTGGATGCCTTGTGTTTTGGGACTGAAGCATATACAGTATGTTTGTGTTCATCATGTTTTTAAAAAAGAATTATTTGACATTTTCTTTAGCTTCACACATTCTTATACTTATCTATAGTATAAATATATACTATAGGTATTCTCTGAGTATGCAGAACCTACTGCCTTACTTTTGGTTACCTCTATTTGGCACTTACCACCTATATTCAAAAAGGATGATGATTGCTACTAATATTAATATAGGAAAAAATTGAAAAGGAGAACTTCTACTAATATACTCTTGTACTATTATAGCACTAATAATTCAAATTGCATTTTGTTTTCAAGCACTGTACAGATAACAGCAATAATTGCACCTATGTAATAGTCTGTTTGCTTGTTTAAGTCTTACCTTGCCACAAGCTGTCATGGCCAGAGCTAACTGGTACCAGAGATGAAATTCACCAAATGCAAGCTTCATTGCTCGTTCTAAACACTGGAGAGAAAAATATATATAAAATATGAAGAGAGTGATAGAATTTTTACTTTTTTCTTGTTTTCAATACTTTAAGCTTTCTAAATAATAGAACGTTCATAATTTATCATCATAGCACATAAATATTATTGCACTGAAATTTTCATTAAAATAATACAGTGTATCAAGATTTATAATATTACAATAAAAGGGAAAAAACATAATATAATATAATAAAAATATAATAAAAACCTGCATTGAGTTTTTATTCACTTCTTTAAGTTAGGTGCTTAACCATTCTACCATGCCTTCAGCATTAAAAGTTGGCCTTATAATTCAAATTCCTTTGGAGTCATAAATATATATAATTTCTTCATATATCTGTTGGATGTATTGGGTACACTTGAGCAAGTTTTATAAACCAAGGTTGGACAAAAGATGTTAAACATACATAATCATGTATTAGTATATTAATGCGAGTCTATTGTCTTTAGAGCAGTGTTTCTCAACTTTGGCAACTTTAAGATGTGTGGACTTCAACTCCAAGAATTCCCCAGCCAGCAGAAGTTCACACATCTTAAAGTTCTAGAGAGCTAGTGTGGTATAATGGTTAAAAAGTTGGAGTGGGAGCTAGGAGAACCAGATTCCAGCCCTCCCTTAGACACAGAGGCTTGTTGAGTGACTTTGGGTCAGTCACTCTCTCTCAGCCCTGGACTGGGATGTTTAAAAACAAAAATCCCAGAAGAAGACAATGGCAAATGGCAAACCACTTCTGTAATGTTGCCAAAAGAACTGCATGGACCTGTCCATCAAATCACCAGGAGGCAAGATTGACTCAAAACAGGTATGTGTGTATCATCATCATCATCATCATCATCATCATCATCATCATCCCAGTCAATCCACTTTAGAACAAAAGCCTCTTTCATTTAAGATTATGGACTGTAATCTACTATCCTGTTCCTGTGCAGATTGGTAGATAAATGTTTTTCAACTTCCCAATCTAGGGCTGAGAGAGAGGCCTAAAGTCACCCACCTAGCTTCTGTGCCAGCTAGCTTCTGAGGACTAGAACTCCTAGTCTCCCAACATTCTTAACTACTACACCAATCTCGCACTCTATCTCCCTCTGTAGAGAGTAAGGAAGATGACCTTGATGAAGATATGCTGGAACCGTTACCCAGGTAAAAGAGGCTGAAACATTTTTTAAGTCCAAAACAATGAGATAACGTTTGGAAGGAGCTCAGGCAGACACCTCCCTAATTCACTGGGGTGTAGGAAGGAGGGGAGGGATAGCACAATCAGACTTGCAAGATTGTTATCAGTCTCACTAGGTAGACCAGAACAGGAAATAACTCCACAGGAAGGCTAAAACTATTTTTATTGAAATTGTCTATGATAACAGAATCTTGTAAGCCTGATTTTGCTGTACCACCTCCTCCTTCTTATAGTTCATAGAATTAGGCAGGTGTCTATCTGAGCCACTTCCAAAGGTTATCTGGATATTCTGGACTTAAAGAATGCTTTAGCTCCTGTTGCCTTGACAACAGAGTCTGCATATCACCATCAAGATATCTTCCTTATTAAGCTCATCGAAAAAATCTGGATGAGGGAGGAGATTCCAGCAGACTTTAGGGATGCCATAATTATCACTCTCTTTAAAAAGGGTGATAGAACAGACTGTGGAAACTATCGAGGCATCTCCCTTCTAGCCACAGCAGGCAAAATCCTGGCAAAGATCATTGCAAACCGTCTCCTATCTGTATCAGAAGACATCCTCCCTGAAACACAAAATGGCTTCCGCCCTTCCAGGGGAACAGTGGATATGATCTTCACTGCACGACAGCTTCAAGAAAAATGCAAGGAGCAAAACCGCCCTCTGTACATGACGTTTATTGACTTGACTAAAGCTTTTGATACTGTAAATCGTACTGCTTTCTGGACCATCCTTCTGAAAATCGGATGCCCTGATAAATTTGTGAACATCTTGCGGATACTCCATGACAACATGATGGCAACAATCCTGAATAACAATGGCTCTCAAAGCGATCCATTTAAAGTGGAATCTGGCGTTAAACAGGGATGTGTTATTGCTCCAACCTTATTCGCTATCTTCATCGCTATGATTATACACCTTGTTGAAGAGAAACTTCCTACTGGTGTAGAAATTATATATGCAACAGATGGAAAGCTTTTTAATCTTAGTAGGCTGAAAGCAAAAAATAAGGTAATTACAACCTCTGTTATAGAACTTCAATATGCTGATGATAATGTAGTCTGTGCACACTGAGGAAGATCTTCAAACTATCCTAAACATCTTTGCAGAAGCATATGAAAAGCTTGGCCTCTCGATTAACATTAAAAAAACCAAAGTGCTTTACCAGCAAATTCGAACCAATCCCTCTGCAGCGCCATCAATCCAGCTTAAAGGTGTGTTACTAGAAAATGTCAACCACTTTTCTTATCTTGGCAGCCATCTATCTACAAAAGCCGACATCGACGCTGAAATTCAGCATCGCCTGAGCTCTGCGAGTGTAGCTTTCTCCCGAATGAAGCGTAGAGTGTTTGAGGATCGGGACATTCGCAGGGAGACCAAAATGCTTGTTTACAAAGCCATTGTACTACCAACCCTTTTGTACGCCTGTGAAACATGGACCCTCTACAAACGCCACCTCCAACTTCTTGAAAGATTCCATCAACGCTGCCTCCGAAAAATTCTGCAAATTACTTGGGAAGATAGGTGGACTAATGATAGCATATTAGAAGAAGCGAAAACCACCAGCATTGAAACACTGATCATCCAACATCAACTTCGCTGGACCGGCCATGTTGTTCGAATGCCTGACCATCGTCTTCCAAAGCAGCTACTTTACTCCCAACTTAAGAATGGAAAATGGAATATTGGTGGACAGCAAAAGAGATTCAAAGATACTCTCAAAGCTAATTTTAAAAAATGTAATATCAGCATTGAGAATTGGGAAGCCCTAACCCTTGAGCGTTTCAATTGGAGGTCAGCCTTTATTAAAGGTGCTACGGACTTTGAAGAAGCACGAGTACAGGGCGAAAGGGAGAAACGAGCTAAGAGGAAGGCACGTCAGGCAAACCCTCATCATGACCGTCTCCCACCCGGAAACCTATGCCCTCATTGTGGGAGGTTGTGCAGATCCAGAATTGGCCTTTACAGCCACTTACGGATCCACTGTTAAGATTTTACCCCTGGAAGACAATCTTACTCGGCTACGAGTGATTGCCAAGAAGAAGAAGAAGGATCTTCCTTATTCTCTCAAGGTCATCTTCTTTACTCTTGATACCCTCTATATTCACAAGCATTTAATGCCACAATATAGTTGATGCTATTTGTGCAAATTGATATGTGTGAAGGATGGTGTACATGAGACCCACTCAGAGCAGGCTGTGAAAGCAGAAAAAATATTCTAAAAAATATTAGCTTAGGCAGCATGATCAAAATGAAGATTTCAGAGAAGATACCAGATTCCCAAATGACCGACGCTTCCCAGACAAACTGGATGAGACAATGGCACTCTTGTTTCCACAGTTCCAGGAGGCATGAAAAAGTGCCAAGGTAGATTAACCAAGCCTTGTTGTATTGGTTAAATCTTACTGGAAGGTATAAAAGTCTATGGGAGCTGTAATACTTTGGAGCCATCATACAGAATGGGAAATTCTACATGATGGGCATCCTGCCTTGATTATTCTGGAACTCAAGCTTAGTCTGGCCAGCTACACTTTGAGTTGGATTGGTATATGTGGGTGTGTATATGTCTGAGTGGGTGAAGATTTTAGTTTAGAAAGTGAACAACAGAAATTGTAAATCTGCATTCTTTTTTATGTGTCCCAAGTCTTTAGATAAAAAAGAACAAGTACACTAGATGTGTCATAAAGAAACTATCTTTATGACTCTATGTAACAAAAGTAAATCAAAATCTGCTAATAGCACTCTTGGTGATTGCAGGAAAGTAGCAACAGATTCTGATTCTCAAATGTCTAACAGTCACAACTAAATATGGATTCTAAAAAATAATGCTGGGTGGTGCTAGGAGGGGGATAAGATAAGGTGAATTTGCATGGGGGAGAAATTCTAACTTTGGTTCTAGTATTGTTAATAAATTATTGGGCTTACTGTATATTCAGAAGCACCATATCTCTTACACCTTAATATATCCATTTGCTTCACTTGTGCAACTATTTTGCATTTGATTCAGGTTGGTGTATGATTGTTGGAAAAGATTTAGAATGTAACCAGGGAAGGGAAGGGAAGGGAAGGGAAGGGAAGGGAAGGGAAGGGAAGGGAAGGGAAGGGAAGGGAAGGGAAGGGAAGGGAAGGGAAGGGAAGGGAAGGGTTCTGGCCACAGCTGCCACCTGGTCATTGAGCAGAGTGTGAGTCCAAGACTCCCAAATTGTGCACCACCCTTGAATGAGAAAGTGCAACTCCTTCCAAAGTTAAAGATGGAATATTCCCGGAACCAGGTGTCTATTAATACCTACAGCCACTTGATCTTGGTTCTTTTCCTTCCTTTGGAGCCAGTTATGGCTGGTATGGTTGGGCGGGAGAGGTCACTCCCTAGGCCCCTCATTTGTGGGATGCCACCGGGCTCGGTTCTCTCTCCCCTCCTATTCAGCATCTATATGAAACCACTGGATGAGGTTATTCATCAGTTTGGGGTTCAATACTCAATTATATATTTTGACCCCAGGCCAGCCAAGTGAGGCTATCAGTCCTGTCCTAGTGCCTGGAGGCTATGTGGGCCTGGATGTGGAGGAACAGTCTTTGACTCAATCCTACCAAGACCAAGTGGCTGTGGGTATTATAGCCACAGGGTTCTGGGAATATTCCATCTTTAACTTTGGAAGGGGTTGAACTTCCTCATTCAAAGGTGGTACACAATCTGGGGGTCTTCTTGGATGCATACTCTGCTCAATGAACAGGTGGCAGCTGTGGCCAGAAATGCCTTTGCAGAGTTTCATCTGGTATATGAGTTGCATCCTTTCTTGGATCAGGAGGCCCTTCAGACAGTCACTCATGCCCTAATCACCTCACAGGTCAACTATTGCAATGAGCTCTATATGGGGCTTATCGCTGAAGACAACTCAGAAGCTTCAACTTGTCCAGAATGCAGTGGTGCAGGCAGTTATCGGCATGCCTCAGTACATGTGATACCTGTGCTCTGCAAGTTGCATTGGTTGCCAGTTTGCTTCTGCCCAACCAATACGAGCTGACAGGGTTGGCATGCTCCAGGTTATTAATCAAAAATGTCATCTATCAGGACCCAGGAAGCATGCCTTCTCCATCATGGCAGCTGCCCTCCGGAATGATGTTGCCTCTGAGATCCAGGTTGCTCCCACCCTGATAGCATTCTGGAGGACCTTAAAGACCTGGCTGTTCTCCCAGGCCTTGGGCTAAGGTGGCTGGAGCCCCTGATGGAAGTTGGTGGTATATGTTCTGTGTGGCCTGCTGGATTCACTATCTTGTTCCTTTTCTTCTTTTCTAGTCTGGTTCTTCTGTTGTATGGTTTTGTTTTTATTATATTGTTTATATCCTGTTTATTCTAGTGTGAGCCACTCAGAGTCACTCTGGAGTTGGGTGGTACCAAATCAAATCAATCAATAAATACCTCAGAAAGCATGACATACTGTCCTCTTCTGCCCAGAGTGATACTCAGAAGATCATAAACTGCTGATGCATCCCGGAGACTGATGGCTCGATCATCTTTCTGATCAGGGGCCCGGCTGATTACTGCATCCTGGTTCGCCTGAGAATGAATTCAAATTTTTAAAAAGACATTTATGCCCAGTGGTAATGACCACAGAGGACCAACATTATCTCAGAAAGGTCTTCAACCTTCACTATGGGCCCAAGAAAGCATTGCACCAACGGATGTCTTCATCTACACAAGGCTAATTTCAAGAAGGCAGATTACAAAGACAAAACAAGGCAACACCATTTTCCTATGTTTTGAAAAAATGTGATCTCATAATAAGAATCATAATAGTCTTTTTGCAATGTCTGCTGTTCTCTGAACTGACATTCAAAAATAATTATCTTACAGTTCAATCCTATTATTTTTACTCATCTTTGCACACCATTTTTAGCCTATGCCACACTTGATGACCCGGTCTGTTCATTTCAGGATTGTTTTACATTACAGCATAGCCGCAGAAAGTCTGCCTCAAATTCACACTTGGTTTTGTGGAAGAAATAAATAGAAACATACATGCTTGCCTGGCTATATGCCACTCTAGCAATACCTCAATCACAAAGTGCTCCAAAAATGGCACTGTATTTGAGCAAATATGAAAGAAAAAAGTTTCGCTCCTTATCCAAGGAGCTTCTTCAGTCTGAGCAAAGTTGGTAAGGGAATCCTTAAATATGTTTCTAGGGTGGCTGTGTGACCTTGCACCTGGGGCTAGGTCATGGTTATTTTGAGATGTTTATTTCTAAGTCCCTTTATCATCTAAAGGAGGATCGTTAAGATTACCATGCTGCTGTTGAGCTTGCGAAATGGTCTTAATCTTCCTAGGCACAGAAGACAAAGCAGGAAGGAAAATAGGGGAAAGGTTGTGCCTGAGGCCCCCACCTCTATTCAAGGAAGGATTTTCCAAGTTGGCATAAATGGATTCCTTGACCCCTCTCTCAAACCACCTATCTTCTCTGTCTAAAATGTGAACATTAATGTCCTCAAATGAGTGTCCTTTTTCCTTTAGATGAAGATAAACTGCTGACTCTGGTCCTGTGGTGTTACTTCTCCTGTGTTGGGCCATCCTCCTGTACAAAAGTTGTTTGGTTTCTCCAATGTAGAGTTCAGAGCACTCCTCACTGCACTGGATTGCATAAACTACATTGCTTTTCTTGTGTTTTGGAGTTTGATCTTTGGGGTGTACAAGCCTCTGTCTCAGTGTGTTGGTGGGTTTGAAATATACAGGTATGTGGTGTTTGCCAAATATCCGTTTTATCTTTTCAGACACGCCAGCCATGTAGGGAATGACCAGGTTCTTTCGTTTACTCTGAGTCTCAGCCCTATCTGTCGCTGTTTTAGGTCTGGTAGATTTAGATTTGGTGAAGGCCCAATTTGGATATCCACAGGCCTTCAGAGCTGTTCTCAGGTGCTGATTTTCATTCTTTTTGGAATCCATGGAGGTGGGGATGGTTTCTGCTCTGTGTGACAATGTCCTGATGACTCCTAGTTTGTGCTGCAGTGGATGGTGGGAGTCAAACATCAGATTTTGATCTGTGTGTGTGGGTTTCCTGTAGATCCCTATTTCTAGCTTGCCACCGGTAATAATAATAGTAATAATAGTAATAGTAATAATAATAGTAATAATAGTAAAAGTAAAATAGTAAAAGTAATAATAGTAATAGCCTGTGGATATCCAAATTCGGCCTTCACCAAATCTAAATCTACCAGACCTAAAAAAGCGACAGATAGGGCTGAGACTCAGAGTAAACGAAAGAACCTGGTCATTCCCTACATGGCTGGCGTGTCTGAAAAGATAAAACAGATATTTGGCAAACACCACATACCTGTATATTGTGATGGCCCAACACAGGAGAAGTAACACCACAGGACCAGAGTCAGCAGTTTATCTTCATCTAAAGGAAAAAGGACACTCATTTGAGGACATTAATGTTCACATTTTAGACAGAGAAGATAGGTGGTTTGAGAGAGGGGTCAAGGAATCCATTTATGCCAACTTGGAAAATCCTTCCTTGAATAGAGGTGGGGGCCTCAGGCATAATCTTTCCCCCATCTTCCTCCCTGCTTTGTCTTCTGTGCCTAGGAAGATTAAGACCATTTCACAAGCTCAACAGCAGCATGGTGATCTTAACGATCCTCCTTTAGATGATAAAAGGACTTAAAATAACATCTCAATATAACCATGACCTAGCCCCAGGTGTAAGGTCACACAGCTACCCAGAAACATATTTAGGATTCCCTTACTAACTTTGCTCAGACTGAAGAAGCTCCTTGGATAAGGAGCGAAACATTTCCACTGAGAAAATAGAAATCCAGTTGACATGATTCAAGCTACAGACAATTCCACCTGGATGACTGAGAACCTTCATAGACATGAAAGAAAAAACTTGCTGGATCAAATCCAGGGCCCACTGAGCCCAACCTCCTGTTTCTAACAGCAGCCTCTGGTGCTGTTAGAAACAAGCAAGCCACATGCAGGATAGAGTATAACAACCTTCTCCCATTGCTGTTCCTCAGCAACTGATATTCAGAGGCATCAGCCACTGAATATAATCTTAACACAGAACCTAAGACTCCAGAGCCAAAGGCAGACTCGATGCCAACCTCCTTCAAATGTTGCAATGTTCAAATGGAGAACAACTATATCTACTGATACCTAAATCTACATTGTGCCTGGGTGAACACATCTGTCCCCCATGTGGATAACTACTTGGGGTTTGTCTTCATTGAGTTATTCAGTTGGAGGCTGTTGGCTGGTCTTTAATTTGTGTTCATGGAGTTTGGTTTTATTATTACTGGAAGATGGCTGTAACCGCTGTGGCAGTGAAATTCATGTGGCAGTTCCCTGTGGAGAGGTTTGCCATTTCTGCAAGCTCTGAGATATTTTGGAGGTCACTTAGCTCAGCAAGAGCTGAGAGAGTCAAGAGTAGAGAGCTTGCATCTGGCTGGAATGGCCCGTTGGAGCTGCCACTGTTTCTGATTTAAAGGATTTCAGGAAGTCCATAGATGTGGCAGTGCTGATTCCAGTAGGCTCTTGGAGACTCCTGGAAGGGATTGTTTATGATCCACTGAAGAGTGGAGAGTAAAGACTAAAGATGGAAAGTGGAGATGTTAAGGAAGGTGCTGGAAGATTTTGCTGGAGATTAAGTGGCATGTAAGAAATCTGAGGGAGGCTAGAGTAGAATGTTTTGTGAAGTCTGGAGAGTTTTTAGAGTTGTAGAGAAGGACAGAAAAGATGGCATGGTGGAACTGAGTGGAACTGGAGGGTTTTGGAAGTATAAGAAGAATGAAGGTAAAATTGAGACTTCCGGTGGTGGATAATGGCGGAGGGATTGTCCTAGCCGATCTCCACGACTAGGATTACAACGCGGCGCTTATCTGGTGGCTCAGGCAAGATCCCGAGCCGCGAAGTATTCTCTGGGAAAGGAGAATTCAAGGAATCGATCCTCATGTCCTCTGGACAGCTGCCTCTCGCCGGAGGATTGCGAAACGATGTTTCAGCAACCGAACGGTGAGTGAACAGCTGAGAGGCGGGATCCCCATCTTGTCCAAGCCGTGTTTGAAGCCATTTTAACGGACACTAACTCCGACCACCCCACTTCTAAAATCACCTTATTTGCCTTACAACTATTGAATTTAAAGAAGCTATCTCCATTATAGAAATACTATTTCTCTTGGTTGACTTTTCATTATTTCTGGGATTTTTTAAAATGTGTTTCATCTACTTTAAAGGATTAAAATTCAAGTAAGGAACCTGAAAGTTATATTGGTTTTTTCTGGAGTTTTTCCTTTTTTTAAGGGAATAAAAGTTGTGATTATTTTCTATTTTTATTTTTTAAAGTTTTTTTTATAAATAAGAGACTGTTGGATTTGAGACTAAAACTATTTTTAGATTGTGTTTTTAGAAAGTTTTGTTGTGACTACCTTTTCAAGCTGTGATTGGATACTGTTTCTAAACACTGATATAGAAAGACTTTCAATTTCAACCCATGGCTTTGTAACTGGATACATTGTAATTATATTCTTTTACTCTCCCCCCTCCCTTTATCACTTGCACTGGAGCCTTTTTTTCCCCTTTCTTCTAGAACTATTATGGTTGGATACTAGAGGGAGCCAAAGTATTAAAGTTTAAAGTATTGAATTTTTAAAATATTGAAGTATTGAAATTATTAAATATATATATATATATATATATATATATATATATATATATATATAAAGAAAGGGGGAGAAGAAGAAATTATGGCTACTAGAAAACAAACAAGACACAGTTCTGGTGAATTTGATTGGCTAAAAGGCATGTTTGAGGAATACACATTTAAAACTACAGTCTATTACTCAATCTTTTGAAGAGCTTGAGAAAAAGTGGGGGAAAAAGGAGGATAAAAGATTTATCTTTTCTAAAGAGATTTCTTGTTTTTTATATAAATTAGAAAAAAAACTGTGAAATGTTATATTTTTTTACTCAGAGAGACATAAATCCTTTTCAAGAATTGATATGATTTAGGTTTCAAAAGATTTGGTGAATAAAATTTCTAAAGTGGACATTTTACCAAATACCTTTTCTGATCACAATCCTGTAAGTATGACAATAAAAATAATGTTTAGGTCATATAGATGGAGATTGAATGAATCTATTGTACAAAAAGAAAAGGTTGTGGAAGACTGTAAGAAGAAATTAAAGGACTTTTTTCAAATTAACCTGGATAACGAAATAGACCTAAAAATGGTGTGGGATACTAGTAAAGCGGTTATGAGGGGACATTTTATCTATCATAATCGTGGTCTTAAGAAAAAATCTCAACAAAAGTTACCAACAGTTTTGGATCAGATCAAATTGAAAGAAAATGAGTTACAGAAAAAACCATCAGATAATAATACTGTGTACCAACTCAAGTTATTACATCAGCAAGTGTCAATGTTGACTGTGAAAGAAATTGAAACAAAGTTAAAATATGCTAAACAGAGACATTTTGAATTTGCTAATAAGCCAGGAAGATGGTTAGCATATAAATTAAGGAAAGAAAGAGAGAAGAAAATGATACTAAAGATTCAAGAAGGGAATGTGGAATTATTGGACAGTGAAAAGATTAAAAAAGCATTTCACAGTTTTTTTTCTAATTATATAAAAAACAAGAAATCTCTTTGGAAAAGTTAAATGAATATTTGAATAAACAAGACTTACCAAAACTTACACAGTCACAGAAATTAATATTGAATAGTCCCATAACTACCTTTGAAATAGTTGAAGCTATAAAAAGAACAAAATTGGGAAAAGCACCAGGACCTGATGGCTTATCTGCACTATATTACAGATGTTTTGAAGATCAGATTCTTCTACCTTTTAAAAGACTGATGAACTCTACTTTGTTAGGCTCTTCAATGCCAGATTCATGGAAAGAAGCTAATATTGCTCTTATACCAAAGGAAGGACAAGACCCTTCCTTAGTTAAGAATTATTGACCAATTTCATTGTTGAATAATGATTATAAAATATTTGCATCAGTATTGGCTGAAAGAATGATTTTTTTTTTACAAGAACTTATCTATCATGACCAATGTGGATTTCTACCAAAAAGACAGTTAAAAGACAATGTAAGAGTGGTTTTGGATATTATAGAATATCTACAATATCAGAATGAATGTCAAGCGGCTCTTATCTTCTTAGATGCAGAAAAAGCCTTTGATAATCTGAATTGGAACTTTGTTTTTAAAGTTTTGGAAATTATGGATTTTGGAGAACATCTTATCCAGGGAATTAAGACAATTTATACACCACAAAAGGCAAATTATTATTGTGAATGATGAATTGACTGAATCATGTCATATACAAAAAGGAACAAGACAAGGATGCCCTTTGTCACCTTTGCTCCTTATTTTGCTGTTGGAAGTTTTTAATACAGACATTAGAAGAGATGAACAAACAAAGGGCTTAAGGATCAAACAAGAGGTTTTTAAATTGAGGGCTTTTGCTGATGATTTAGTTTTGATATTACAGGACCCCTTGGATACTGCAGAACATCTGATGAAGAAATTGAAAGAATTTGGTTCATTGGTGGGTCTTAAAGTAAATAAGCAAAAAACAAAAATGTTAATTAAAAATATGACCTTGTCCAATCAAGAATTGCTGATGGGTAAGACGGGTTTTATGATTGAAAAAAGGTTAGATATTTATGGGTGATCCTGTCAACTAAGAATAGTATGTTGTTTCAGAACAATTATGTTAAAATTTGGAATGATGTGAAAAAAGATTTAAGATGGGGAAAATTACAATTGTCTCTCATGGGAAGAATATCTGTGATTAAGATGAATGTTTTGCCTAGGATATTGTTTCTTTTTCAGACTTTACCAATTTTGTCAACAGACTTACCATTTAAAGAATGGCAGAGAGATATTTCGAAATTTATTTGGCAAGGCAAGAAACCAAGAATTAAATATAAATTGTTACAAGATGCCACAGAACGAGGAGGTTTGGGTTTGCCTAATTTAAAATTGTATTTCGATGCCTGCTGTTTGCTTTGGATGAAGGAATTGATTACTTTGGAGAACAAGAAATGATTGCAGCTTGAAGGACACAAAATAAGATTCGGGTGACACGCCTACTTGTGGTATGATAAAGTTAAAGTTAATAAGGATTTTAAAAATCTTTTTGTCAGGAGAGCCATATTGAGGATTTGGAACAAATATAAGGTAAGACTGTCCCTTAATATACCACTATGGTTGTCACCTCAAGAAGCATTCGTTAGAAGAGAAAATGTGGGAGGAATAAGTTGGTTAAAGTATAAAGACTTGTTAAATTTTGAAGAGGGTGAACCAAAACTTAAAGCAAGGGAAATGTTAGAGTTGGAAGGTTTCACATGTCATTGGTTTAAGGTAAAGGTAAAGGTTTTCCCCTGCACAGTCATGTCTGACTCTAGGGGCCAGTGCTCATCTCCGTTTCTTAGCTGAAGAGCCAGCGCTGTTCGAAGACGCTTCCGCGGTCATGTGGCCGGCATAACACGCGCGGAACGCTGTTACCATCCCACCGAAGTGGTACCTATTAATCTACTTGCATTTGCATGCTTTCGAATTCCTAGGTTGGCAAGAGCTGGGACGAGTGCGGAAGCTCACTCCGTCATGCGGCGCTTGGGTCTCTAACCGCCGACCTTCTGATCGACAAGCCTGGCGTCTTAACCACTGAGCCATTGTGCCCCCTTTGTTTGCTTTTTTTTGCCTTTGTTTGTTTGCGTCATTGGTTTACTTATATGTAATTGTCAGAACGTTTTAAAGTGGATAAAAAGAATTATACATTTGTTAATGAAACAACTCAGTTTGAAATGGAGCTTTGCACAAATGATGAACATGTTATTACTAAAATGTACAAAATGTTGTTACAGATGAATTTGGAAGATGAACAGGTTAAAGAATGTATGATTAAATGAGCTAAGAACTTCGGATATAATATTATGTTGGAGCAATGGGAAAATATGTGGAACAAAGGTTTGAAGTTCACCTTGAATTTCAACTTAAAAGATAATTTTTACAAGATGATGTATCATTGGTATATAACTCCTGATACCATGTTGAAAATGTATAATGGTGTAACGAATGTTTGTTGGAAATGTTTACAGGGTGAAGGAACCTTTTATCATCTTTGGTGGACTTGTGAGAAGGCTAAAAGGTTTTGGGGTCAAATATGTAATACTATTCAAAAGATTCTTAAAGTGAACATAAAAAAAAAAACCAGAACTGTTTCTCTTGGGTTTGATGGAGAAGGAGTTAGGGAAACAATATGGAATTTTGCTTTTCTATATGACTACAGCTGCAAGACTTTTATATGCACAACGATGGAAAGATCTACAAATACCTACGGTTGAAGACTGGACTATTAAATTAATGGACTTGGCTCAAATGGCTAAATTAACAGCATTAATAAGAGAACATTCTGTTCCTGGGTTTATATCTACCTGGCAACCACTTTTAGAGTACTTGCTTGTGTTGGAAAAAAAATGAAGTTTTGATCTTGGGTTTTAGTGATTAAATGGTTTGTTTTAATAGAAATAATATTTTGTTGTTTATTCGTTCAGTCGCTTCCGACTCTTCGTGACTTCATGGACCAGCCCACGCCAGAGCTTCCTGTCGGCCGTCACCATCCCCGGCTCCCCCATGGTTGAGTCTGTCACCTCCAGAATATCATCCATCCATCTTGCCCTTGGTCGGCCCCTCTTCCTTTTGCCTTCCACTTTCCCTAGCATCAGCTTCTTCTCCAGGGTATCCTGTCTTCTCATTATGTGGCCAAAGTACTTCAGTTTTGCCTTTAATATCATTCCCTCAAGTGAGCAGTCTGGCTTGATTTCCTGGAGTATGGACTGGTTTGATCTTCTTGCAGTCCAAGAAGATAAAAATAATATTACTATGGTTTAATTAATGGTAAGAGATTATAATTGTAAATTTATATATATATATCTGTATTGGAGAAAGTCAGAAGTTACCTTTTGTTTCTGTTTTCTGCCTATCTGCACTTTTATAGTTTTTCTTTTTTCTTTAGTTCTATTTTCTATCTTTACTATACTTTCTATTTTGTATTTTAACTATGCCTTGAAAAATAATACAGTTCTTTTAAAAAAAAAAGGAGAATGAAGGTAAAATTGAAGGAAAAGTACAGACTTTTAGTACAAACAATAATGATACTGAGCAAGGAACTGGATTTAATGGCCTAAACATTTCACTGGATCTTTTGTTATCTCACAGCCAGTCTCATTTGATATGGTCATTTGACTATCAACAAAGATAGTCAAACAACATTTGACAAATCAACAAAGAGAAAAACACAGCCAGTCTCTTTTTTTCACAAAATCATCTTCTTCAGAAGTTAGGTACCTTGTTATTATCTTTGTCTTCTTTTTGTTAATTTTGCATCCAGAGAATCGACCAAAGTCTTTGATTATTTTCATCAACTATCTTATAGAGCTTTGTGTTTGCATAATTGTTAGTGCTACACCATCTGCACAGCATTTCATCTTAAATCCTCTCCTTGAATTTTGAACCCAGTTATTTGTTTGGAAAGAAGTTACAGACAGTAAAGGATAGCATAAGCCCAGCAATATCACCATTAGCATACCATCAAATGCTCTTTACTTCAAGGATAACTATGGTAAGAAAGATTTAATTACATATGCTAATATGCTACATCTAGATTCAGAAAAGAAAATAAAGACTGCAAGAGTTGCTCAATGAAGGTAGGAATTTACTATGGTTAATATATTTATGAATTGCTGGAAGAACAAAGAGTGACATTAAGAAAGAAGGTTGGACCATGAGAAAGAATTTGAAATGCCCATACAGAACCAATATCATTTATTGGGATGCATTTACAAATTGTTACTGAAATATGATATGGAGATGGAACAAATTAAAAATTTCACGATAAACTGGATGCAAAATTTCAAAGAAGTAATCACAATGGAACAAAAGGAAGAGCTATGGATAAAAATAAAATTCACTCCAAGCTATAATCTGGGGGGAAATTGATATGAAATGTTTTATAGATAGTATATAACTCTGTCAGTGATCACCAAGATGGACAAATCATATAATAATAAATGTTGGAAATGCCATAATAAAGAAGAAACATGTGGTGGTCTTGCAAAAAAAAAACACAACAACCCTCAAAAGTATTAGAAGAAAATAAATCAAAATATTCAGAATTTTTTAAAAATAAAATTTCAACTGAAACCACAAATAATTTTATTGGGAATGATTCCAGAAAGAATAAATTAAAAGTATCACAACTTATTAAAATATGCTGACAGCGGCAGAAATGTACTTGGCACATCATTGGAAAAGTAAAACTCTGCTTACAATACAAGATTGGGAGACCAAAACTGGAGAATACACAGCAATGGAAAAACTGGCAGTATTTATTCATAAGAAAAGTTTAACCAAATTTAAGCAAGAATGGCTCCTTTATATATGAAACATTATACAGCAAGGCAGATTTAGACATTTGGAATACGGCTTTTAGGAAAAGAGACAAGAGACTAATGAAAAGCAACAGATGAAATGACTTCAACAGATATAAGCAAAAATATCTAATGTTTAATGTTAAATATTAAAAGTAAAGCATAAATATTTAAGCAGTGGCCAGTGGTTGGGGAAAAAGAATGGAAGGGAAGGAGAGAATGTGTCACCAAAATTCCTCTTCACAACGTTTTTACTTACGTTCTATTTTTCATTCTGCCTTTTGTATCTTTATTCTTTTTCGTACTCGTTAAGCTTATGCAATATAATAAGAAAAAAAAATAGGCTACTCTGGATTTACTTAGAAAAATACTGCAGAGGAAACATGAATGATTCATACTCTCGCCAGTCTTTCCGAGGTCTCATGCAAAGGACAAGAGATGGAGGAGAACGGTCTGTCTCTATAGGCAGAAGTCAATTTTCTCTTGATAAGAGGGAAATATATTACAGATTGCTATGTCCTGCCACGGTGCTCGAGACGCACAAAATAGTGTGAGTACGCATTACTCTTTCCTAAGAATGAGGAAAACACTCCTTTAAATCAACTGTAGCATGAACTAAAGTAAGCATTTCAATTAAACGGCAGTTTAACTGAAGTCATCATTTAACAACATTTCAGCAAAAGAAAAACCCAAAGTGAAGAAATAAAATTGATTCAGAGTTGATTAAGGGCCTAATTTCTAATATAATTCTGGCAGATAGAGCTAACTGGTCATTTGCTTGGTTTTTATACTGTAAGGAGTAAGGAAACTGTTCATGACCAAAAGCCAGACTTGAAATTTTAGGGGACAAGTGGGTGGGAGGAATTTGGGTGTTTTTCCCCCCTTTAGTATTTTAATTATGATCTAGCTATTTTAGTTCTTACTAGGCTGACCATATTTCCTTGAGACAAAAACGGGACCCTAACCTACCCACGGCTCGCCGGACAAAGTGGGCGTGCATGTGTGCACGCACACACGCACTCCGTCTAACAAAGCGTCGCCGGCAGCGCGGTCCCTGCGGCGCCCCGACAAACGGGGCGGGTGGGCGCTCTCTCATTGAGAACGGGACAAAATGGACATTTTTATTAAAATGACGGGACGGTCAGGAATTGTTTAAAAAACGGGACTGTCCCGTTCAAAACGGGACGTATGGTCAGCCTAGTTCTTACACTATAATTTTTACTTCTGCCCATCTCAACATGGCAGGAAACTGGCCATCAGTGTTCAGCTTCCAGAGCCACAAACAGAAAACTGAAGGACCATGTGTGAGAAATATGTAACTTATTTGATGAAGGATAAGAAACAAAAGCTGCTTTGGAAGTCATTCCTTTGTGTGCCATAATCAATAGTACTTCTTTATCCCAGAGTAAAGGAAAATTTAAAAGACACACACTGAGATATGCCGAGATTTATAGATGTGCATAATAATCCACAGTGTTAATTAACATCTTTCCATATTGTATACTATTTAAAAGTTTCTACATCAGTAACACTGCTGCACCATTGATTTGTGAAAAATTGCTGCGCTGAACAACCCCCCACATGTTCTGAAAGCTGGTAATCAGCCTCACATCAGAGTCAGCTATTTTGAGCATTTGTCAGTGAGCCAAACCAGGAACGTTAAACCAATGCCTTAGCACAGATAAAATATTCACTCGAATGAGCGAATTACCATAAACTTTGTGATCACCAAAAATAAAATAAAATAAGATACATGTAACTCCATCTAGAGACTTAGCAAACTGTGGGCTAGACTGGGCATAGTGCAAAGGGAACACAATTAGAATTTGGTTCCCAGGAATCTGTCCAAAACACCAGAGTGAAACAAAGTTCACCGTCTTTCTACACATAAATCTATTTAATTTCTCTTTATTTCAGAGTATATTGATGTGGGAGACAAGAGGAGCATAATTTGCTGAAAATTATACTCACAATACTGCAGATTCTCTGCCTCCCCCCCCACCCCCAGGTTTTAGCATTTCCGTAAAAGGGAAGTGCTAACTGTATAGCCCAATTATATGCACTGACAGCATGTAGCAAATACAGGATAGACATCCGTATATACATTAGAAGACTGTAGGTTCATTGGTTGTTGTGGGTCTTCCGGGCTGTGTGGCCGTGTTCTGGAAGTTGTGGTTCCTCCTGCCCTCTGAAGATGCTGGCCACAGATGCTGGTGAAACGTTAGGAACCACAACTTCCAGAACACGGCCACACAGCCCGGAAGACCCACAACAGCCATCGAACTCCGGCCGTGAAAGCCTTCGAAAATACACTGTAGGTTCAGTTCCTGGCCTCTTCACCAGTTCAAAAATAATCTGGTCCAAGTGGTAGGAAAACCCCTGGTTCCTAGAGATCAGCTCCAAGTCAGAATAGACAGTGACCAGGGAATTAGCAGCCCTCCAAATGTAAGCTCTGCTGGCTGGGGCTGATGGGAATTGGGTGTCCAACAGCTTCTGGAATCTACTAGTTACTTACTTCTGGAGTAAACAATACTAGGTTAAGTCTTATCTGGTGGTAGGCTACTTCCTATGTACCAGAAATCTCAATCTCTCTCTCTCTCTCTTCCCCCCCCCCTTAGGACATAAATCACCCATTAATTATAAGAATTCTATTTAACTGAGCCAGAAAATATGCCTTTTGAATAGAAAGGGGGGTTAAATTGAATAAGTAAATAATAAATAAGAACAAGCAAAGCCAACAAACCAACACATTGATAAAAAGGCAAGGGAAGACATCCTCGGTTCTGTTTCTAGCATGCCCATTTTTTCCTCAATTTTTCCAAGATCAGATCCCATGTGTTCACGATACTAACATTGTATGAATTATTCGAAGCTCTTGTTACATTCGACACAGTATTCATTAGAGTTGGCCATAGACTGCCTGTTTCAAGTAAGAAGAGAGGAGGCAGCCAGCCTTATCCAAGTTACCTGCACCACTTGTGATCTCTTGTGCTAATATGCAGCATGTCAGGGAAATGTCAAATTGAAAGGAACACATTAGCTAGCCGTTAAAACCAAATCCAATGCCATGAACAAGGCCTGTGACAGGCATATGAATTGTACTTCAAGGTACCAGACTGGAGAAGGAAAAAGATTTTCTACATGTAAATTAAAATATTGCAAAATAATTGTGGATGTTGTGGAGGTGGTGGGGGTGGGAGAGAAAGAGAGAGGAAAGTGCTGATGGAAAAATGTTCCTTTTCTAATTCCATTTCTAACTCTTGCTAATATTAAGCAGCATCTGAAACTAACTGCTGAAGACTGCTGAAGGGCATATATGATTGAAACAGATTTGGAGTGTTTTTTAAGGACAACTGTTTTATTTGCACCAAGGACTTGGTTTCACCATGAAAAAGCATTCTGTCAGCATTAGGCGCTGTATATTTAAACATGCAGCTAAATACATCTGATTTATTCAATGCCTAAAAAATGTGCAGTGTGAAAACAAAAGAAAGATTTTACACAATTGGGTATATGGAAATGAAAAAGTTGCTGGTCATGTCTTAAAAAGAAATAGATAAAAAGGTAAAAACAAAACAAGATTTCCCTTAGTAAACTGTCTTCATAATCTCATATAATATTTTATTACAGAACTAATTACTTGACTAGCCAAAGGTATTAACTAATTCTGTTGAACTGTAATTAGGTCTCATCCTCACATCCTGCTTCCCGTGGCACAAACATACTCTACTGGCTATTTTTGAGGGGCGTGTCCTCATAACATCACCTTCTACTCATCCTCAGCCTTCCGCTGAAGCAGCCTCAGGCCATCTTTAGCTGTTTTGGTTTGGAGTGGTGTTTTCCCTTTGCTCCTGACCCAAAATCTCCCATAGGGACAATATAGGGCACCTCGGGGATGAGGCTGGGGATGCTGCTGCTCAGCTCCAGTCAACCTATCAAGACTGCTGGGGGGAATATCCCCTCCAGGTCCAGTCACTGGGCATTGCACCTCTATGGCCATTTTGGCTTTGGCTGTGAGAAAGACCAGTTATCTTGTTTCTGCGGCCTATTTCTCTTTTTGACAAGGGTTTAGACCAGAGCTTTCCAAACTTTTCATGTTGGTGACACACTTTTTAGACATGCATCGTTTCGTGACACAATAATTCAGTTTTACTAGCAAACCAGAGGTTAAACTAACTAACTTATAAGAGATATGGACACATACATAAATTGTAATAGCGAAACGTATGGGGACACAACATATCTCATGAAAAGAGAGTTCCCCTTTACAGCAGGGCAAGGCTTGGACAGAGCTCCCCTCTTACAGCAGGGCACAAGGCAGGCACTAGGACCTGCGTGGAATCCTGGCAGGGCAGGCTTGGAGGCAGCAGCAGCGAGGCGCTTCCGACTCAGAGGTTTCTCCTTACGTTCGTGCAACACACCTACACACTGCAGCCGACACACTAACGTGTTGCAACACACAGTTTGGAAATCTCTGGTTTAGACATAGGAATATCAAAGTCATGGTAGACTGAGTACAGATCTTCCAGGAAATCAAGAGATTAAGATGAAGGATACATTAAAAGGCAGCCTTTCCGAGGCTGGGGCATTATGATGATGATGATGATTATTATTATTATTAGTATTATTATTATTATTATTATTCACAATTCTAATAATCCTTAGCAGCACAGCCCACATGGGAACTGATGTCTGCCATGGTTGGAAGGCGTCAAGGCTGATCAAATGGAACAAAATTATTTCAGCTCCAGAGATTGGCAGGGCCAGTTTTTGCAATGATGTGATGGGGCTGGGAGTTGGTCCTCATTTCTGAGGTGGAGGAAAGGAGAGTCTTTGGACTGGTGGGAATGGGGGGAAGATGTATTCTTGCAGTGGAGGAGATTCTGAAAGCAACCAAAAGTTGTCTTTCAAGTAAAAAGATAAAACCACAATAAACATAAAATACAAAATTTCCCAAAGAAGACCAAATTCTGCCTGTCACGCTTTGGAGTGGGTTCAGGAAGGTGAACGGTTGTTTTCAGGAATGGACAGCTGGCCAGGGAAGGCAAGGACCCTTCTTCAGGAGAAGGCACAAATGGGAGAAGGAAGGAGCTAGAAGGCCTTTCCAGTAATGGAACTGTTTGATCCATGTTTCATCTCCTGCCGTGGGATTGTGTGGATTTCAACTTTCCCAGGGCTAATCATTTTTAACCTAAGTGTAAAACCCAGAACAGGCAATAAAAAATAAATAATAATAAATAAATAATAATAAATTTTTAAAATAACAAAAAAGCTCTGTTGACAAGAGGGAAGCTTCTCAGCTGCTGAGAGAAATTTGGCCAGAGAGAAAAACCTGCTGGTGCTTTCAAATTTATTTAACACCTTTGTCTCCCCCACTGCTCATCACCTACTCCTCTCCTGTTTTCCCCAAAGGAGAAAGAGAAAAAGGGACCCAGCACAGTGGTGATGGTTGTCTGCTTTTTTTTCTCTTTAGATTTTCGATAGAACTCCTTGATTATTAGTTACAAAGAATTCCCATGCCACCAATCAGTCCACGAGATCAAGAGATCAATATTCCCATGGCCCGAACTTTAAAAAAAATGCTAAATGACTCCAACTTACAAATGCTACATTTTGGAAAAATATTGATACACTTCTTTGGGGGGGAAGGTTCTTTTTTCAGAACAAGAAAAGATATACCTTTTTGTGGTATCAAATTAGTGCTTGGCATCTTCCCCATTAAACCAAGACTCTGTTAGAAAGAAGATCAAAGTCAATAAAGAGATCCTGACGAAACATACTTACTGATAAATGGACAAGGTACACATAACCAGTTTCCAAGATTCTGTAAGCTAACCCCTTTCTCACGGTAATAAATCTGCCTACTCTAAATATGTGAGAAACTTGTTTTTTTGATTGTGAGATGCTGGGAGAAGTTTGACACAAATGCTCAGGAAAGCAATTGGTGGTT
This sequence comes from Charina bottae, assembly GCA_023362775.1. Classification (NCBI taxonomy): domain Eukaryota; kingdom Metazoa; phylum Chordata; class Lepidosauria; order Squamata; family Charinaidae; genus Charina; species Charina bottae. Next base: position 71,526,899 of record JALMGJ010000001.1, on the reverse strand, counting down.
GGTTTTCCAACTGGTAGGTGACATTGAGTCTAGAATCCATCAAACACTACCCTGGAAGTGTTTCATATTAGATTATGTGCGGATAGCAACATTGCCTGATTTTTTTGCTGAGCTGTGGTAATGTTAGGCTATGGGGGGCAGCACAATTTATGTAGACATAATTCCCTCCTAACTCAAGAATGTGAGGAAAGTGCATTAATGTAGCCACGAGAAAGAGCCCTTTAACAGTACATGTAAGCATACAGCTATTATATTCTGCAAAAGAAATACGAAATACGATTATATCATGGTATATCTATTCACACTACGTGAACATGTAAAAATTTATTTTGCTTCAAAATAATTGGATTGTAACTCTCTGGGGCTGGACAACATGAGCAATTAAGCTTGCAAGCCTCAGAGAAATTCCCTTAAACCACATTTGCAAAGGCTGTGTTCATTAACACAGCTGTTGTAGGTAATGGTACCCAGTTGATCTATACTATTAGCATTTCAGGAATCCTGCTGTTATACTAAAAGCACTGGTTCTTTTAAAAATTTCAGTACAAAGGCAAAATAAAATTTAGATAGGAAGACTATACAAAAGATTGAAAAACTGAAATTACTAAACTGAACTCAAAAGGGGTAAGGAGAATAAGTTCATTCTTTTGACTCTAAGAAGCTCTACAAACATAAATCTTATATTTGCCTTGGCCCACAATGGAACTGGAAGCACAATATCTGGCAGCCAATGGTCCAAAAACTTTCATGAGCAATGAGACAGTTCCTCAGTCTTTAAAGAGACTACTTCTTATCCACTGCCGAACACAATATCCTGCAGAGAGGCCTCAATTACAACACAGAGGATGCGAATAAATTAGAATTCTTTGCAGCTTTAGAAGCAGCATTGAAAACTACAGGACTTACTACAGAAACCCAAGAGAATGTAAGACAGATAATCATACCACAAACCAGAAGAACTTGGAAACAGAACCAACTGAAAGCAGAGGACAGAGCAGCTCTCAAAAACCTAAAGATGGACCAAACTATCGTCATCCTCCCAGCAGACAAAGGCCGCACCACCATCATTATTGCAATATATACAAAAAGCCAAAGATTTACTGGAGGACAAAGAAGCCTTTTTGTTGTTGTTTATTCGTTCAGTCATTTCCGACTCTTCGTGACTTCATGGACCAGCCCACGCCAGAGCTTCCTGTCGGCCGTCGCCATCCCCAGCTCCCCCACAGTTGAGTCTGTCACCTCCAGAATACCATCCATCCATCTTGCCCTTGGTCGGCCCCTCTTCCTTTTGCCTTCCACTTTCCCCAGCATCAGCTTCTTCTCCAGGGTATCCTGTCTTCTCATTATGTGGCCAAAGTACTTCAGTTTTGCCTTTAATATCATTCCCTCAAGTGAGCAGTCTGGCTTTATTTCCTGGAGTATGGACTGGTTTGATCTTCTTGCAGTCCAAGGCACTCTCAGAATTTTCCTCCAACACCACAGTTCAAAAGCATCTATCTTCCTTCGCTCAGCCTTCCTTATTGTCCAGCTCTCGCAGCCATAGGTTACTACAGGGAATACCATTGCTTTAACTATGCGGACCTTTGTTGTCAGTGTGATGTCTCTGCTCTTAACTATTTTATCAAGATTTGCCATTGCTCTCCTCCCAAGAAGTAGACGTCTTCTGATTTCCTGGCTGCAGTCAGAGTCTGCAGTAATCTTTGCGCCTAGAAATACAAAGTCTGTCACTGCCTCCACTTTTTCTCCCTCTATTTGCCAGTCATCAATCAAGCTGGTTGCCATAATCTTGGTTTTTTTGAGGTTTAACTGCAACCCAGCTTTTGCACTTTCTTCTTTCACCTTCGTCATAAGGCTCCTCAACTCCTCCTCGCTTTCAGCCATCAAAGTGGTATCATCTGCATATCTGAGATTGTTAATGTTTCTTCCAGCGATTTTAACTCCAGCCTTGGATTCATCAAGCCCAGCACGTCGCATGATGTGTTCTGCATACAGGTTGAATAGGTAGGGTGAGAGTATACAACCCTGCCGTACTCCTTTCCCAATCTTAAACCAGTCCGTTGTTCCGTGCTCTGTTCTTACTGTTGCTACTTGGTCATTATACAGATTCCTCAGGAGGCAGACAAGATGACTTGGTATCCCCATACCACCAAGAACTTGCCACAATTTGTTATGATCCACACAGTCAAAGGCTTTAGAATAGTCCAGTAAACACCAATCCCATACAGAAACTGGACAACCAGGTCAAAAGAATCCTCAACGACTTAACCAAGAAAGGTCAAATCACAAAAGAAGAACAGAAGCAGATGAAAAGCAGTGGACCCATCATCCCACGCTTCTACGGACGTCCCAAAATACCCAAGCCCGAAATATCGCTCCGTCCAATTGTATTGTTACCAGGGACCCCCACATTCAACATAGCTAAAGAACTTACAAGAAAACTTGGGCATCTCACAGAGGAGAGCGAATACTCTATCAACTCACCACTACAGTGCCACCAGAAAATCAAAGACCTAAAAATATATGAAGTTGAAATTATGGTGTCAGTTGATGTCATTGCACTCTTTACATCCGTAGATCAAGCACTAGCGATTGAATCCATGGCAGCAGTTCTACGCCACAAACCTGACCTAACTAGCTAGATACATCATCATCATCATTGGCGATCACTCGTAGCCGAGTAAGATTGTCTTCCAAAGGTAAAATTTTAACAGTGGATCCGTAAGTGGCTATAAAGGCCAATTCTGGATCCGCACAACCTCCCACAATGAGGGCATAGGTTTCCGGTACACCAAGATCAAAATACCCAGAATCATGGACCTCATCAACCTCTGCCTCAGCACCTACTTTCAGTTTGATGGACAAATATGCCAACAAATCAAAGGAGCACCTATGGGATCACCACTCTCAGGACTCATAGCAGAGATTGTAATGCAACGTCTAGAAAGGATAGCACTCTCACGCATACAACACAAAGTATGGATCTGGTATGTAGATGACACCTTTGTCATAATAAAAAAGGATCAACTGGAAGAAACACATGAAACCATCAACAACATCTTCAAAGGAATAAAATTCACAAGGGAAGAAGAAAACAACAACACACTACCCTTCTTGGACATCCTCATCAGTAGAGGAAATGATGGCATTCTAGAAACACAAGTCTACAGGAAATCTACCCACACTAACCAAGTGCTCCACTACCAAAGCAATAACCCAACCTCCCACAAGAGGAGCTGTGTAAGAACACTATTCAGATGAGCACAAGCGCACTGCAGCAACCCAGAACACCAGAAAAAGGAAACAAACCACTTATATAGCACCTTCCAGCAAAATGGATACCCACGCAACTTTATCAAAAAGTGCCTGACCACTCAACCCACTACAGCAAAACCAACAGAAGCTATGAAAAGGATTACACTGCCATACATCAGAAACTACTAATAGACTGTTACAACCACACGGCATCACCGTAGCACACAAACCAACCAAAACATTTCAGAACATCATAAGTAACCCAAAAGACCCAGTAGCCCAAAAGGAAAAACAGGAGTTATCTACAACATACAGTGTAAGGACTGTAACAGCCACTATGTAGGACAGACCGGCAGAAGACTAGCAGAACGCATCCACGAACACCAACTAGCAGTCAGAAGACATGATGAAAAGTCCTTAATCTCACAACACATGGACAGACTCAACCATACTTTCAACTGGGAAACTGTGAGCATCTTAAACCAAGCCAAATCCAAAAATGCTAGAGAATTCCTGGAAGCTTGGCACTCAGACAAAGCAGCCATCAACAGACACACAGAGATAAACAACATTTACATACCATTCATAAGAGACAATAGAAAAGCCAGAAGACCAGAACACCTCCTTGCCAGCAATGAACACCCAGATATGCAAAGATTAACACCAGGATTAGCACCAGAGGAACAATCAAACAGCACAATATACCCTAATCAAGGAACTATTAACTCAGTCAATCAACCAAGTAGCAAACAACAGCCCAATCAAGGAACTACCAAGGAGAGAACAACACCTCCACCAACACAAGCAGGACAAGCCATGGTATATAAACAGAGAGCAAGTTCCACCCCACCCACCGTTTCACACTGAAGATGTTGCCTAGCTTGGCAATGAAATGTCTGCAAGAAAACAACAAGGCTTAGAGAGCACCAAGGATTCCACAGACTACTTCTTCTACAATGTTTAATCAAAAGGTTGGCCAGGGTGATACTTCATCCTTCCACTCTTGTGGAAGGAAGGAGTTTTAGGATCAACTAAAGGTTAGGAAAGGGAAATAATCTAAGGCCCCCAAAATATGGAAGACTTTAGAAGAGAATATCTGTAGCTCAGGGTTGAACTGGGGAGTCCTTGGTGCTCTCTGAGCTTGGTTGTTTTCTTGCAGACATTTCATTGCCCGACTAGGTAAAAGCTTCATGTTGCCTAGTTGGGCAATGAAATGTCTGCAAGAAAACAACCAAGCTCAGAGAGCACCAAGGACTCCCCAATGGAATACTTTTTCATATTTCTTTGTTACCCAAACTTTTCCTTCTTTCCTCTATTATTTTTTCCTTCCTTAGTATCTGTATGTATGCCTATTTCACTACTCATTTGCATTTTTCCTTCCTTTTTTCCTGTTCTTGATGAACGCTGGACCCAAGGCAATGAACAATTAACTAGTAGTCTTCTAAATTTCTATCCTCAGAAATTATTTCCACATCCTGTAGTAGTCAGAACGTTGGATTTGTTACTCAGGCAAGAAGCTCACTCAATGGCTTTGAGCGAGACACACTCTTTTAAGCTAACTCCCCACCTTCCCTGAAGGAAAGGTAAAGTACAAGGGTTATTTTTAAAACTTTTGTTAAGTCAATGCATTTTTCTCTAATACCCATATCACTTGCATATCTGCCCTAAAACAATACTGTAAAACAGTGTTTCTCAACCTCAGCAGCTTTAAGATGTGTGGACTTCAACTCCCAGAATGGAGAATTCTGGGAGTTGAAGTCTACACATCTTAAAGTTGCTGAGGCTGAGAAACACTGCTGTAAAAGGAATTCCTACCTCAAGAAAGGCAGTGGCATCTCTATAAAAACTCAGCTAATACAACAGTGCCAGGACTAAAGGGGAAATAATATGGGAGACTAAAATTGGAGCACGCCCCCAATCTTTTGCTGTTGTTCTTGTTCTTGTTGTTGTTGTAAAGAGAGAAACCGTTTGTGAAGGAGCCATTGCATGTGTGGATGAGCTACCAATTTCTCATTTGCATTGTTTCCCAAGCTAAATCATCCTTTGAAGTTGCTGTTAGCAATTAATCATGGAGGGGACAAGAATAGAAATAATACTCCAATCCAGGGGTGTCTGCAGGTGTGGTAAAAAATATCAAGATAGCAGCCATGATGGTGTAAACGAATCTCCGCCTGTTTTTATGTGTGGTGTATCAATCAATGTATCTACTGAAGAAGAGCAACCAGGCACTTCTACAGGCCTGGAAACAGTTTCCAAAGAAGAAAAAGTCATGGCTTTTGAGCCGGGAATTGGCAAGAAGAAAACCTCTAAAAAGGGGTCCAGACGGAGTGGAATAGAGGCTACCGAACTTCCTGTGGTACATACTCCCAAAGCGGGTGCAGAATGGTCCGTGGGAATTGGAGGCGGCCTCCAGGCAGGGATGGGTAAACGGACTGCTAAAACCAGAGTTACCCAATCCCAAAGGATGGCTTCGCTGGAAGCGAAGACTGCACGCATCGATTTTGAATTGGAGACTATTAGCCATCAGCTACAGACTCTCACTCAATCGGTGCAGCAACTGGTCCTGGCTCCAAAGCAAAAAGGGGGTTCAGTGACAGACATAAAGGCTACTTTGATGACCACTGCAGTAGAGAGTGGGACGTCCAGTGGCGAGGAAGAAGAGGATGATTCTTCAGAACCAGAGCCGGAGGTGACACAACCTCCCATGAGTGGATTACAAAGGGGTCAAGCCAGGGTGTTTGCAGTAAACAAACTGAAGATGTGATTTGACGGCGATCCCGGGAAGTTGGCTTGCTTTATGACCCATGTCAGGGGTTTTATGGAGGAATTTGAGAGCTCTTTTCTAAATGAGGAGGCCAAAGTAAGGTATGTCTCAAGTTTCCTAGAAGGAGAAGTGGCACAATGGCTTGTGGCTTTACATGACACAAATGCTTCAGAACTGTTGACTTTTAACGCATTTATGTTAGCATTGAGAAGGAGATTTGAAGACACACTGTCTAAAATGTCAGCTAGAGTGCAATTGCAACAATTGAGCCAGGGGAACCGGACTGTAGCAGAATATGCGTTGGAGTTTAAAAACCTTATTAGTAGGGTCCCTGGCTGCCCGGAACCCTTTCAGATAGAATATTTTCAGATGGGGTTGAAACCTGAGATTCTGGAAATGGCTGCGGGGAGGGGTGACCCAGACACCCTAGAAGAATGGGTTCAGCTAGCTGGCAAAGCAGAGAGCACTCTATTAAGACTGAGATCATATAAAAAGTTGCAAAGCTCAGGGAAACAAGCGCTGGGGCAACCTCAGGCAAAGGAATTCAGACCGACTGCCTGGGAAGAAGAAAAGGAACGGAGGGCTAAAAGCGGCTTGTGTTTCAAATGCGGCAAAGAGGGACATCGCATTAGTAACTGCCCACAAACAACCCCTGCTGTGAAGAAAAAGCCGGAAAGCCACTCTTCAAAGCCATCCACCCTGCCTCCACGCAAGGGAACAGCTCATGCCCTGGATGAAGGCAAGAGGTTGGAAATAGCTGGGGGTGAGAGTGACTCCACAGACGAAGAATTTCTGCCATCGGGAAACGAGCGATGCCTGTCCTAAGATGCGCCGGTGGCCAGGCATTTGCAGATCAGCGCTCAGATCCTTTGGTGAGTGGAGAATGTCCTACCATGCAAGTTAAAGTAAAAATTGAGACTTTAGATGGGAGGGATCAGAATAATCTGATGGCTATGCTGGACTCGGGGTGCTCAAGGTGTTTGATGCATCCCGCTATTGTTACTGGACTGAGACTGAAATTGCATAAATTAAAAGTTCCCATCATATTTTGTCAGTTGGATGGGTCAGACATGAAAGGGGGTCCAGTGGAATATTACACAGAAGCCTTGAAAATGACTATTGGGACACATCAAGAGACTATTCGGTTTATTGTGGCTCCCATATCCAGTCAGCCCATAGTGTTGGGGCTTAAATGGTTGAGGGAGCGAAACCCTCACATCGATTGGGTCTCTGGGGAAATGGAATTTGCAGATGGTTCGTATTTAGGAATGGAACGGGATTCTGCGGGACTGTGTGTGGAACTATCAGGCTCATTAAGGGAATTAGCCCAAGCGGCTGTTGCGCCGTCAGCGTATGAGGAGGAGGGGGAAATTTTTGTAGAGACTGAGTCAGACCAGATGCCCCCTCATTGGAAAACAGACTGTTCTTTGCAACTAGAACCTGGAGCAGTGTTGCCTAAACCTAAGCTGTATTCAATGACTCATAAAGAATTGCAAGAGTTGAGAAACTTTATAGATAAAAATTTAAAGCGGAGATTTATTGAACCTTCTACTTCCCCCATGGCAGCTCCTGTGTTATTTAGGAAAAAGAAAGATGGTTCGTTAAGACTGTGTACTGACTATCGGGGGTTGAATGCTATTTGTATTTCCAATCAGTACCCGTTGCCTTTAATGAAGGATATGCTTGCCCAGCTAACGAAAGGGAAAATCTTCACCAAACTGGACTTGAGAGAAGCATATTTTAGAGTGCGCATAAAGGAAGGAGATGAGTGGAAAACTGCTTTTAATTGCCAACTGGGTTGTTTTCAATATAAAGTCATGCCGTTCGGATTAGGGGGGGGTCTGGAGTCTTCATGAGATTAATTAATGAGATTCTGCATGAATTTTTGTATCAAGGAGTGTTGGTATATTTAGATGACATTTTGATCTATACAGAAACCATGGAACAACATGTAAAATTAGTGAAATCAGTACTGAGAAAACTCTTGGAAAACAAGATATATGTTAAGTTGTCCAAATGTGAATTTCATAAGGAAAAACTGGATTTTCTGGGTTACAGAATATCTCATCAGGGCATAGAAATGGATCCTGCCAAAGTTAAAGATGTTTTGGCGTGGGAGACACCCAGAACAAAAAAGCAATTACAAGCTTTTTTGGGATTTTCCAATTTCTATAGACAATTTATTCATGCATTTGCTAAAATAGCGTTACCGTTGACTGATTTGTTAAAAACAAAGAAATCGACTGATGGCGTATTAGCAAATAAGCCTCAGTCGAAACTAAAATGGACGCCAGCTTGCCAAACTGCTTTTGAACAGTTAAAGCAGTTGTTCACTGCAGAACCTATTTTAAAACACCCTGATCCGGAAATGCCATTTATTATACAGACAGATGCGTCAAACTCAGCAATTGGATTTGTATTATTGCAAAAAGACAATACTAATCAATTACGGCCCTGTGCCTATATTTCTCGTAAGTTTACGGAGGCGGAGCAGCGGTGGCTGGTTTGGGAGAAAGAAGCTTTTGCTGTGCGGCATGCATTAGCTAACTGGCGACATCTGCTGGAGGGTTCTCCACATCCATTTGAGGTCTTTACTGATCATAAAAATCTGGAAGCCCTTAAAACGCCCCGGAAATTAAATCCTAAACAAATCCGATGGGCCGAATTTTTCAGTAGGTTTAATTTCACATTGAAGTATTTACCAGCAGGGAAAAACTTCCTAGCGGATACATTATCTCGATTACCTCAGCATGATACCCAGATGGAACAGGTGGTGTCTACAGTAATGTCTCCACAACAATTGGGCTTACCTACCCAGGCTGAGACTGTTTCTGATTCTGCATCTTTACCTTTACCTGTACAACTAGAAGGGAAGGTTGCTCTTACTCGACGCCAAGCCAAACAACATCAGACCACATGTGAACCCTCCTTGGAGAAAGAAATTCGGGAGGCTATGGTAAGAGATGACTGGTGGAAAGCCCACAAGCAAACCTTAACAGAAACTAATGGGGTGTTGTGGAGTGGAGACAGACTGTATGTTCCTGAAACTGTGAGAAAAGCTATTTTACAACGTTGCCATGATAATAAAGTTGCTGGACATTTTGGTTTTGTAAAAACATTGCATTTAGTCAGAAGGCAATTTTGGTGGCCAACTTTAAGGAAAGGTGTTAAACAGTATGTATTATCTTGTCACGTCTGTGATGATCTCAACAACAATGTCCCAATAAACACTTCTCCATGCAATTCAATGAAATGCAGATAAAGCTTTATTCAGGATACATGTTAATTGAAGCACTCCTAAAGACTTGAATGCCAATTCCTGCCAAACTATTCCCTCTTAACTTCCCCCCTTGCGCGCCAAATCACCAACCGATGATCTCATGAGGCAAGCGTTCCCATCTCCGCTCTGCTGCAGGTGCGTGACCTTGATGAAGCCGGTTCCAGCCTCCACCACCAGACATAACACTCAACTGCCATTCCCCCTCCCAACAACTCTACAAGCATCTATGCTAGGCCTAATCCCAATGGCAGGATTCATAGACATGAACCCTGACATCTACAGAGTATGTATCAATCAATACACTGATACATACCCTGAGGACACCCCTGCTCCCATCTCCCCTCAATAGCTGATAGGAAATGTAGAAACGGAGTGATCTAGGTTTAGTAGATGACCTTCCAGTAAAACCATCTCCCAATCATGATGTATCCTTGATTCTTCTACCCCATTTGACTACCGAAAAATGCTTATAATCAAAATAAAATATGTCAGTTCCATCTATTTTGATTCTCATTTACCTGAAGATGAACCTGCCCAACACAATTGCTCCCAAGTAAGCCTGAATAATTCACATTTGCAAATATTTCAGACACATATAAAAACTGCTCTAGTGCAAGCGTTGTACAATATTACATTTCATTACATAATACAAAATAAATATGATGCCTACCCAAAAGTGTCCAAGGCAGGAAAGCAAATTGCAGTCCCCCCTCACGTCCAAGGTCAGTCATTTTGATATCGATGTGCACAAGCCATTGTCCTTCTCTCTGCCACTACAAATGGTAATAGCAGGCAGAAGCCTGTGGTTCCTGCATCAGCATCTCATGGACTTTTTGATGCCTTAGTTTTGTCCTCTAAGCTCAGAGATAAGGCTGCAATGTCAGAACAGGAGACCTCCCCCCGCTTTATGACTGATGCTCTCTGAAGTCAGGTAATCTTGATCTTGGAAAGCCTTCAAACACATCAGGCCAAGGCAAGATCCAAGAGTTCCAGCTCAGAATGGGCCTACCCACAACCCCTTCTACTGCGTACAATGGAATATTTTTATTTATTTGTTCTAATAGAAAGGGCAAAAAGATGGAAGCGCCTTACTCTACTCTTTTCATTTCTAATCTGCTGGCCTACTACAAACAGGGCGGCACTAGAAGTATTGGAGTGCTGAATTGTTGGGAGTGCTCTGAATAAATCTTGGGATTATACATAAATGACTAACAAGTAGCTATCTTTTCACGACACCCACAATCAGCTGCCTAAAGCACCACTTCAGTTTGTTCAGCCTCTGACTTAAATGAAACAAATCCTCATGTAACTATGTTTAGGATTTTAGTCTTGGGGAATGCACTCTTGGGGAATTCCCTGTACGGTCACCATAAAGCCAGTTCTGTGGTATAATCCCCTGCTGTTTATTTTGCTTATTTAATTTTTAGAAAAGCATTACAAAGTCTGCCTTCCTTCTCCAGAGATGTATCATCCATAAATCCACCAACTCCAAGAAGATGTTCAGCAGGTTCAGAAGTTTTTTTTTGTTTTTTTTTTAAAAAAAGACTGCTTTCTCATTAAGCCTATTTTGGGATGGGAAAAAATTGTACTGTCCTCACGCAACACTAAGAAAGATTCACCAGATTAAGTGATGAGTGAGTCACATTTTCTATTACATTTTTCAGGCAATCCATTGAATGCTTCCTTAAAATCGGACAACATTCAGTAATGCTTCAGAAAAAGCAGCCAATTCCTCTGCATCAGAGGTGATTGTTTTACTTTCAATCCATAGGTATGCTTTTGTGGACATGAATTTAATTTGTAGCTTAGAAAAGACACCTGGAATTCCTGTCATAAAAGCATAATGGTGATTATTATTATTATGAAATGCCTTAATTGCTATCATTCTTTATAGCTATTCTTATTTTGCTTACCATGGATTCGCTGATCAGGAGGAGGAGGAGAGCCTCTTCAACGTTGTCATGGGGGCTATAGATGCTGAAAGACAAACACGCTTTTTCAAAATATAAGCAACATTAAGAATTATGCTCATGGGAGACTCTTGTTAATAGCACCACAGGATTAGTAATGTGAAACATCTCATGCATGATTAATTTGTTATCTAATAGTTTCTTCAGACTGGAATGACTAAAAGCTATAGAGGAGATAACTCATCTCTGACGGGGGAGAGCAGAAGATTGGTCAAACACTCTCTATTCATGAAGCAATTTACGTAGCTCCTGGGTGTTCTGATCATGTTGCATCTAAAGGGTTTGGGGCCAGACTGCATGCACAATATCAGCCTATGAGAACTTTGCAATTCAGGGTTGATCCTTCAGAAAGAGCTGGTTGGCTGATGAGTTCCAGGACCTTGTCTGACTTGGCCCCTTCATAATTCCAGCAAGATACATGTGGCATTATCTCTATTAATGTGGCTGAGTCATCCATTTTAGGGGATCCTCTACCAAATGCCACTGTCAAACACTCATTGGCCTTCCCTGTTCACTTGTTCTATTAACATAAGGGAATCTTAAAGGCCTTTTTTAAAAAAAAATCTGGCCAGCTAATTTTTATACTTATTTTAGCTTCTGGTGTTATTCACTATATGATGTTTTACTTATTTAGTATTTGTCCAGTGCATTGCAATGCAATTAATACCTACCCAAAAGAGTATTATATTGATTAAAAACTCCAGATATAGAGAGGAGCTTTTTTTCTGAAACTGTATTACCACAGACCTATAAGCCAAGACCTGGCTATTATTTGTAATCAATAGCTCTCTTCCCCTTCAGTAATTAGAATGTTTTAAACATTCTGAAAGATCCTGGGTCCGTACTTATCTCCAGCATGTAACTGTAGTCTTCGACGCAAAGTGGTGCAGATATAGGCATTATCCTCTTTCTTCATGAATTCAGGAAGAGGATCGGATAAGGGACTCCAGTAACAATCTTCACTCAGGGAGTGGAGGAGCAGCTCTGCCAGCTGTTTGGTGGCTGTCTGGTGAAGAATGGAAAGAAACTGGAAAATACATTCTTAAAAACCCAAAGGACAGATTTCATCTTATGCTATAAGCCAGTGTGAAACATGGGATCATTGAGTTGACAGTATCCACCTGAGGCATGAAAGCCGGCTGGGTGACCTTGGGCCAGTCACTCTCTCTCAGCCCAACTCACCTCACAGGGTTGTTGTTGTGGGGAAAATAGGAGGAAAGAGTATTTGGTATGTTTGCCGCCTTGAGTTATTTATGAAAATAATAATAAAAAATAAATAATAATAATAAAGGCGGGATAAAAATCAAATAATTAAATAATAAATAAATAAATAAATCCACAGGAAAGAATAAACAGTAGTAAGTATTAAGGAAGGGAGCTCTAAAGATACCAACGATAATTTCTGCTGCTCAGTATGTGTGGGTGTTTGTGTGTGTTAGCATGTGTATCTTATATGTGTGTATGTAGGCTTCTAAGGGGCGTGGTGGCTCAGCGGGTAAGATGCCAGGCTTGTCGATTGGAAGATCACATGTTCAGAGGTTCGAAACCCTAGTCCCGCGTGAGAAAGTGAGCTCCCACACTAGCCCCAGCTCTTGCCAACCTAGCAATTCGAAAGCATGCAAATGCAAGTAGATCAATAGGTACCACTTCGGTGGGAAGGTAACAGCGTTCCGCATGTACCATGCTGGCCACATGACCATGGAAGCATCTTTGGACAATGCTGGCTCCTCGGCTAACAAACGGAGATGAGCACCGGCCCCTAGAGTCGGACACGACTGCACAAATGCAGGGGGAACATTTACCTTTATTTTATATAGGCTTTTATGCCACTTCAATCCAGACAGGGATTGTGAATGTTGATGGATAATGGAACTTTCCTGTTTGAAAACATCTACTTCCTGTCATTTGAGTGGGTGTCTTCTTTATTGCTCCAGCAAAGGAGATCGTTACCTTGTTGTGGTGCTGGAGCTTGAGCACCTCAATGACGCCATGAGCTAAACGGTGAAGGGACACCCAAGACGGGAAGGTCATGGCAGAGAGGTCAGACTAAATACGATCCCTGGGGAAGGTAACAGCAACCCACCCCAGTATTCTTGCCGTGAAAATTAAATGGATCACTACAACCAGAGATATGTCGGTATACCATCAGAAGATGGGACTCCCAGGTCGGAATATGGTCAAAATGCTACTGGGGAGGAACAGAGGATAAGTTCAACTAGCCCCAGATGTGATGACGCAGCTAGCTCAAAGCTGAAAGAATGGCTAGTGGCTGACGGTGCTGGTGGTGAACAACATCCAATGTTCTAAAGATCAACACACCATAGAAACCTGGAATGTAAGATCTATGAGCCAGGGCAAATTGGATATGGTTATTGGTGAGATGGCAAGCTTAAATATAGACATTTTGGGTGTCAGTGAACTGAAATGGACTGGAATGGGCCACTTCACATCAGATGACCACCAGATCTACTATTGTGGACAAGAGGGCCACAGAAGAAATGGAGTAGCCTTCATAATTAATAATAAAGTGGCTAAAGCAGTGCTTGGATACAATCCAAAAAACGATAGAATGATCTCAATTTGAATTCAGGGGAAGCCATTTAACATCACAATGATCAAAATATACGCCCCAACCACAGATGCTGAAGAAGCAGAAGTAGATCAGTTCTATGAGGATCTGTAGCACCTACTGGATAATATGCCAAAAAGAGATGTTATTTTCATTACAGGAGACTGGAATGCTAAGGTGGGTAGTCAAACAACACCTGGAATTACAGGCAAGCATGGTCTGGGAGAACAAAATGAAGCGGGACATAGGCTGATAGAATTTTGCCAAGACAACTCACTGTGCATAACAAACACTCTCTTCCAACAACCTAAAAGATGACTTTATACATGGACTTCACCAGATGGTGGACACCAAAATCAAGTTGACTACATCCTTTGCAGCCAAAGGTTGCAGACATCTATACTGTCGGTAAAAACAAGACCTGGAGCTGACTGTAGTTCAGATCACGAACTTCTTATTGCAAAATTTAGAATCAGACTAAAGAGAATAGGGAAGACCCACAGATCAGTTAGATATGAGCTCACTAATATTCCTAAGGAATATGCAGTGGAGGTGAAGAATAGATTTAAGGGACTAGATTTAGTAGATAGGGTCCCAGAAGAACTATGGACAGAAGTTCGCAAAATTGTTCAGGAGGCAGCAACAAAAAACGTCCCAAAGAAAAAGAAAACCAAGAAGGCAAGATGGCTGTCTGCTGAGACACTGGAAGTAGCCCAAGAAAGAAGGAAAGCAAAAGGCAACAGTGATAGGGGGAGATATGCCCAATTTAATGCAAAATTCCAGAGTTAGCCAGAAGAGATAAGAAATTATTTTTAAACAAGCAATGTGCGGAAGTGGAAGAAGACAGTAGAATAGGAAGGACGAGAGACCTCTTCCAGAAAATTAGAAACAGTAAATTCCAGGCAAAAATGGGTATGATCAAAAACAAAGATGGCAAGGACCCAACAGAAGCAGAAGAGATCAAGAAAAGGTGGCAAGAATATACAGAAGATCTGTATAGGAAGGATAATAATATCGGGGATAGTTTTGACGGTTTATTTATTTATTTCGTGTCCAGATCAAACTTTACTCTGCCAAAATGTAGCCACCGCCACAGCTTTGTCATTAGCTTGCTGTACCTTCTATTTTGAAGGAAACTCCCTATAACCCTGGTGAGCTTATGGTCTCCAGTAAAGTTGTATATCTTACGCAGCAATTTTCTGCGATTGACTGTATCATATGCCGCAGTAAGGTCGATGAACGCCACTCCAGTAATTAGTTTTCTTTCATAACCGTCCTCTATGTGTTGTGTAAGATTAAGCATTTGTCCACAACATGACCTAAAACCAGCTTGCTCCTTCATGATCTTTACATCAAAAGTCTCTACCACTCGATTAAGAATCATTTGCTCCAACAATTTGTAAAGATGTTTTGTTTTGACGGTGTGGTCGGTGAGTTAGAGCCAGACATCCTGAAGAGTGAGGTTGAATGGGCCTTAAGAAGCATTGCTAATAACAAGGCAGCAGGAGACAACGGTATCCCAGCCGAACTGTTTAAAATCTTGCAAGATGATGCTGTCAAGGTGATGCATGCCATATGCCAGCAAATTTGGAAAACACAAGAATGGCCATCAGATTGGAAAAAAATCAACTTATATCCCCATACCAAAAAAGGGAAACACTAAAGAATGTTCAAACTATCGAACAGTGGTACTTATTTCACATGCCAGTAAGGTAATGCTCAAGATCTTGCAAGGTAGACTCCAGCAATTCATAGAGCGAGAATTGCCAGATGTACAAGCTGGGTTTAGAAAAGGCAGAGGAACTATACACCAAATTGCCAATATCCGCTGGATAATGGAGAAAGCCAGGGAGTTTCAGAAAAACATCTATTTCTGTTTTATTGACCATTCTAAAGCCTTTGACTGCAAGTATAACCTAGACAGCATATTAAAAAGCAGAGACATCACCTTGCCGACAAAGGTCCATATAGTTAAAGCTATGGTTTTTCCAGTAGTAATGTATGGCTGTGAGAGTTGGACCATAAGGAAGGCTCAGCGCCGAAGAATTGATGCTTTCGAACTGTGGTGCTGGAGAAGACTCTTGAGAGTCCCTTGGACTGCAAGGAGGTCAAACCAGTCAATCCTAAAGGAAATCAACCCTGACTGCTCATTGGAAGGACAGATGCTGAAGCTGAAGCTCAAATACTTTGGCCACCTAATGCGAAGAGAGGACTCACTGGAAAAGACCCTGATGCTGGGAAAGACTGAAGGCAAAAGGAGAAGGGGACGGCAAAGGATGAGATAGTTAGATAGCATCACTGATGTAATGAACATGAATTTGAGTAAACTCCGAGAGACAGTGGAGGACAGGAAGGCCTGGCGTGCTATGGTCCATGAGGTCACGAAGAGTCGGACATGACTAAACGACTGAACAACAACAAAAGAACAAGGTAAGAACAGGCCACGGAACAACAGACTGGTTTAAGATTGGGAAAGGAGTACGGCAGGGTTGTATACTCTCACCCTACCTATTCAACTTGTATGCAGAAAACATCACGCGACGTGCTGGGCTTGAGGAATCCAAGGATGGAGTTAAAATCGCTGGAAGAAACATTAACAATCTCAGATATGCAGATGATACCACTTTGATGGCTGAAAGCGAGGAGGAGCTGAGGAGCCTTATGACAAAGGTGAAAGAAGAAAGTGCAAAAGCTGGGTTGCAGTTAAACCTCAAAAAAAACAAGATTATGGCAACCAGTTTGATTGATAACTGGCAAATAGAGGGAGAAAAAGCGGAGGCAGTGACAGACTTTGTATTTCTAGGCACAAAGATAACTGCAGATGCTGACTGCAGCCAGGAAATCAGAAGTTTACTTCTTGGGAGGAGAGCAATGGCAAATCTCAATAAAATAGTTAAGAGCAGAGACATCACACTGACAACAAAGGTCCGCATAGTCAAAGCAATGGTATTCCCCATAGTAACCTATGGCTGCGAGAGCTGGGCCATAAGGAAGGCTGAGCGAAGGAAGAGAGATGCTTTTGAACTGTGGTGTTGGAGGAAAATTCTGAGAGTGCCGTGGACTGCAAGAAGATCAAACCAGTCCATACTCCAGGAAATAAAGCCAGACTGCTCACTTGAGGGAATGATATTGAAGGCAAAACTGAAGTATTTTGGCCACATAATGAGAAGACAGGATACCCTGGAGAAGATGCTGATGCTAGGGAAAGTGGAAGGCAAAGGGAAGAGGGGCCGACCAAGGGCAAGATGGATGGATGGTATTCCGGAGGTGACGGACTCAACCATGGGGGAGCTGGGGATGGTGACGTCCGACAGGAAGCTCTGGCGTGGGCTGGTCCATGGAGTCACGAAGAGTCGGAAGCGACTGAATGAATAAACAACAACTTCTTTATTGCACAGTTCACCGTTGACGTCAGTTTGTTTCACTTTTGTTATGAATAACACCAGGCAAATTAGAAATAACCCTGTTTTTTATTAGCACAGCCTCTGGCAAAGCAGAGCAAAGAAGAAAAAGCATTTTTCTGCTTAGAATACATTTTCTGGCTACAGGTAAATCTTACACACTGCCATTCAATATTCCAAATTGATTAACTTACAAGCTTTGGCATGTTAATTATACCTCAAAACTTTTTGGTCCAGATTTTTAAAACAAATTATTAAAATTATTGGTAGTACAAGGCAACTGTCCAATACTTTATCTTTCCAGGGCATATTAAAAATCAGAAATAATGGCATTGTTAATACATTATGATAAAGGTGATTATATTCAAATGTCACAATACATCTCTGTGTTGTGCACTTTTCCCCTCCAGCTTTGTTCAAGAGAAGATATTAGAATTTTTGCTTCCATTTTTTAAAGTACAATTGAGTGGTACATCTGAATATTAAGCTGTGATTATTATTAATAATTAGGGCCTAACCCTCTGGCTACCTCTGCTATTCTTCTCGCTGCCTCTACAAGTTCCGCTGGTTCCTGGATCTCCCCATCCATAAAGCTGGACTATCATTCTGGCTCTGCTGCATCCAGGCTATGATCCTGAACTATGACCTTTCAGCTGCAGCTCATTTTAGGCTTACCAATCCACCATGTTGTAGTCACTGGAGTTGATTCCAGTCACAAACTGGCACTCAAATGCCCTCTTGCTCTTTGGTTGGCTGTGATTCACATTCCTCATGTGTGTGTATCTTGGTCCATTTACCATTTAACAGACATTTGGCTGTAATGGAACCCTTTGCCCCTCATTAATCCATTAATGTGAGAGATCACTGTGCTAGTTACAGTACTACGGCTTAATAAAAAAGCCAAGAATGAGCAACCTGTTTGTGACCAGCGACTGCGCAGGCCACAACGGGTGGGGGAATTATGGCACCACAAAGCATTCTTGAACATGATAGCACAGTCTACTCCAACTTGCATGCCCCCCAGATATTCAGACTTCTGTTCTAGAATTCCCCACAGTATGGCAATTGCTCAGAATTCTGGGAATTGTAGGAAACACATCTTAAGGGAGCTGAAGCTCTTTCAAAGGGCAGGTTGGGAAAGGCTACTGTACCATGCTTGCAATAGCCATCATGATTTTACAAACATTGGGGCAAGAGTAATATTTTCCTGAGGTTTAGGGTATGGACAGGCCTTTGGGTTTTCATTTTCTTAAACTAGGTTAAGCCTACTTTAGAGTTTCCATTACAGGGTTTTTTTGAGCTTCTTGTTACAAAGAGAAACCATGGTGGTGTCAGCTTCCTCTTTGAGAAAGGGAGTGCTCCTTTCAGCTCTGAAGAAGGTGATGGTGCACTCTCTCCTCAAGAAGCCATCGCTGGACCCAACAATCCTGGACAATTTTCATCTTTTTAGGGAAGGCTATTGAGAAGGTAGTCAGATAACAGCTCCAGAGAGCCCTGGAAGAAATAGATTATCTGGAACTGTTTTGGGCAGGTTTAAGGATAAACCTGAAATCCAGGATAGAGATGGCATTGGTTGCATTTGGCAATGACCTTTGGTGGAGCCAAGATGGGGTGCTGCATCCATCCTTGTGCTCCTCGATCTCTCAGCAGATTTCAATATCATCAACCACGGTATCCTTCTGTACAGGCTGAAGGGATTGGGAGTGAGGGACACCATGTTGTGGTGGTTCTCCTTTCTCTGAGGCCAGTCTGTGTTGATGGGGGAGGAGAGATCAAATCCATTGCCCTTCACTTATGGGATGCCACAGGGCTCGACACTTTCCCTCCTCCTGTACAACTTTTACATGAAACTACAGGGTAAGACCATCCATTGGTTCATGGTTCAGTATTATCATTATGCAGATGATACCCAATTATATATCTTGACTCTGGGCCATGCAAGTGATGCTGATGTCCTGTCCCAGTGTCTGGAGGCTTCTCGGGCTGGATGGGGAGGAATAAACTTAGACTCAATCCGGACAAGATCAAGTAGCTATGAATATTTGGGCCCCCTGGTCCGAAGAGTCTCCACCTTTAGTCTTGGATGGAGCTGCACTTCTCCATTCAAGACTGATGCACAATCTGGGGGTCATCTTGGACTCAGACCTCCTGGCCAAGAGGGCCTTTGCCCAGATCCATCTAGTGTGGTTTTTGCACCCGTTCTTTGATCAGGGGGGTCTTTGGACAGGCACTCATGCCCTAATCACCTCAGGAATGGACTATTGCAATGAGGTCTACATGGGACTGCCCTTGAAAACCACTCATAAGCTACAGTGGCATGCCTATCTGACAGCACTGCTCCATGAGCCAGTTAATTTCTGGGTACAATTCAAGGTGCTGGTTATCACCTATAAAGCTTTTCATGACAGGGCCTGGTTCTGGAAGGTCAAAGGCAAAAGGAAGAGGGGCCGACCAAGGGCAAGATGGATGGATGATATTCTGGAGGTGACGGGCTCGACCTTGGGGGAACTGGGTGTGGCGACGGCCGACAGGAAGCTCTGGCGTGGGCTGGTCCATGGAGTCACAAAGAGTCGGAAGCGACTGAATGAATAAACAACAACTTCTTTATTGCTTACTTGAAGGACTAGCTATCTCCAATAATTTCTGCCCATTCAGAAATTATTGTGCTTCTGGTCTCAATTAAACAATGTGATCTAGTTGGATGAAGAACACCTTCTCTGTTACAGTGCCCAGCCTCTAGAATGGTATCCCCCCAGAAAGCCATATGGCTCCCATCTTGATGATGTTCCAGAAGGCATTGAAAACCTGGTTATCTTTGCAGGGCTTGGGGTAGGATGGTGATTTATTTATTATTTAAATTTATATGACTGCCCATCTCCCCCAACAGGGGACTCTGTTATGGTGATGAGCCCCTGTAAGATTTAGTTTTGTTTTGTATAGTTCTTTTTTATGGGCACACATCTCTTCCTTCTTTCATTTTATTGTTCTAACTTTTTTATAATGTAAAGCACCCAAGTTGTTTGCAGTTGGGCATTTTTTAAATCTATGTAAATAAATAATCTTCAATAACTGCAATAATCAACAGGAAAAAAAAACCCAAAGTGCTCTTCCCTCATCTAAGAACAATAAAGCTGACATGATTGTTAATCTGAAATAGAATAGTTTTTAGTTTCAGAGTAAGTGGGTCCTTTCTGCTATGCTGTCATGTTCTGAAACAGACTGAGTACGGGGAGAGAAGGAATGCAAGCTCCATGCTTCATTCTTTTGATACTGGAAATATGTAAGTGTTTGATACCGCAAACATTTACATCAGTACTTAACATGCTAATGGTTACAAAATATGTAGTCCTCATACTATGCAGTAATAGAGCCAGTTCGGTCTAGTGGTTAAGGTGCTGGGCTAGAAACCAGGAGTCTATGAGTTCTAGTCCCGCCTTAGGCATGAAAGCTGGCTGGGTGACCTTGGGCCAGTCACACACTCTCAGCCCAACTCACCTCACAGGGTTGTTGTTGTGGGGAAAATAGGAGGAGGAAGGAGTATTAGGTATGTTCGCCACCTTGAGTTATTTATAAAAATAATAAAGGGGGGATAAAAATTAAATAAATAAATAATTTGGATGGGGCTGCAGCATCTTTGGATGCTAAAAAACAGGATCAATTCAGTTCTCATGGCACTCAGCATACCTGGACATCATAGCACGCAGCGCACGCATGCAGCACTTGCTAGAATTCTATAAACCATGGGGACTATATTTCTTGCAGTTCCTGTCATTTCTAGCTGCTGCTGCTGCAGCAGCAAAAGTTCCCGGAAACACATGAAGACTGACTCTGTAGCTTGAATCATGTCAACTGGATTTCTATTTTCTCAGTGGAAACGTTTCGCTCCTTATCCAAGAAGCTTCTTCAGTCTGAGCAAAGTTAGTAAGGGAATCCTTAAATATGTTTCTAGGTGGCTGTGTGACCTTGCACCTGGGGCTAGGTCATGGTTATTTTGAGATGTTATTTCTAAGACCCTTTATCATCTAAAGGAGGATCGTTAAGATTACCATGCTGCTGTTGAGCTTGCGAAATGGTCTTAATCTTCCTAGGCACAGAAGACAAAGCAGGAAGGAAAATCGGGGAAAGATTGTGCCTGAGGCCCCCACCTGAGGCACAATCTTTCCCCTATTTTCCTTCCTGCTTTGTCTTCTGTGCCTAGGAAGATTAAGACCATTTCACAAGCTCAACAGCAGCATGGTAATCTTAACGATCCTCCTTTGGATGATAAAGGGATTTAGAAATAAACATCTCAAATAACCATGACCTAGCCCCAGGTGCAAGGTCACACAGCCACCCTAGAAACATGTTTAAGGATTCCCTTACTAACTTTGCTCAGACTGAAGAAGCTTCTTGGATAAGGAGCGAAACGTTTCCACTGAGAAAATAGAAATCCAGTTGACATGATTCAAGCTACAGACTGTTCCACCTGGATGACTGAGAACCTTCATCGACATGAAGACTGACTGAAATAGCACTTGGAGGAAAGAAGGCTCCTGAAACCCTCTAAAATGAAAGTTGGTCCATCCCAGGTCAAATTCCAAACTTCTGATCCAAAACCGTTCAAATGCAACTTTTGAACCTCTTCCTTTCCAGATCTTTTCCAGTTCTTCCTTTCATCTCTGTATCTTTTACCACATTTTTTTCCTACAGAAATGGAACCAAGGCCCATATTATGGCAATTCAATAATAATAAAAAAACATTAATATTAGGCTGAGATGCCTACTGTATAGTTTTCTCCCACCTAGATTTTGCAACAGCTCTCATATAGTAGGAAAAAACACCAAAAACAGGTATATTAAATTCCATTTGACCATATTAACCAGTTAGTTAACTGAGAATTGCAACACCATGCTTATTGAAGAAGGAAGGAAGGAGGGAGGGAAGGAGGGAAGGAAAGAAAGAACAGCCAACTACTTCACAGGCTTCTGTCAAAAGAGCTAATGTGAAATCCAGTGAATTGAACTTACCATTCTGAAGCTCTGAGTAGCCTTCGTTTCCATGGTCCTTAACAATTCTCGGAGATTTCTTATTCCTTTAATAATGTTGCTAAAGGGGGAAAAAACCAAGTGTGAAAAGCAAGGGTGAATTGTTCATGAACTATGAACAACAACAAAAAGAGAGCCTCTCTTACATTAAATATATGTACATTCACACGTACAAACATAAAAACGTACAAACATACATAAGCACACTTATGCTCAGGGTGGGTTAATAGTAATAGAGCAAGTCAACAACCCTTCAAAGAATACTTTCCCAGATGGTGACTGTTAAGAAGAACTTGTGCTTCATACTTAAGGTTTATCAAAAGGCAGTGCCTTCTCCCATTGTGCCTGGCTAGAAGAGTGGTCAGAATAGAGATCTAGTACTGTGGATTGATGTGTCAGCCTAACATATTACACAGGATAATGTAGAGGATCAAAAATGGGAGACAAAGCATGTTACTTTACATTAAGCTCTTGGACTAAGGTAGGACATACTGGTGGAACCAGTTTTTTCCCCTGCTTTGTTGGGAGAAATTTTTAAAATTATATCAAGCCTAGTTTAATGCTTAGCGTAACATGTATCTGTATTTACTACTACAGAATAGTGAAAAACTGTGCCATAGTTTTCAACAACTGTCCTTAGATTGTGTGGGGTTTCAGGCTGCCCATCCCTGGTACAGAGAATCTGTACATCTCTCTCCCTGAATTTAGGATATGTTGTAAGTTAGTTTTGTTGACAGTGAATCTATTTTCCCCATGACTATGGTCTATCTTAGAATATACAGATTTTAGCTACATAGAGAGGAGAAACCTCCTAATGGTAAGAGCTGTATGTTGTACTGCTTTGGCAAACTCTATTTCACTGAAGATATTTAAGCAGAGGCTGTTTATCCATTATCAAGGGTTCTGTAAACTATAGAGCAGACTTCTATAATCCATGAAGTTCCTCCTGCTTCAAACTGAAAGCCAGTTAATATTTTATTTTACACCAAGAAATATGCACTTGAGATGTCAACAAATTTGAAGTGCCTATCTGAAAGGAAACAGATGCACGCAGGCATATAATTCACATACCAGAAAAATGTATCCCCTGAAATTACATAATAGCCTGTAAGGATTTGTTTTGCTTAGAAGAACTCTACATACTTCCACTTTTAACTTAAGGAACAAAATCATTTCTCTAAATCGCCCCACATACAGAAATCACTCATCTGATAAGAACATCAAGTGACCCACTTCACTTTCCACATTTTGTTTACTTGGCTTATTAAGAAATCTGTCTGCACCCTCTTGTGGCAGAGAAAGAAATTCAATCCAATTTACTTTTTTTCCTCATACACTGATCCTCTGTATTTAAAACAGTGGGGGGAGAATTGCAGCTAAATTTTCTTGTAATTCAGAGTCCTAGAGTGATACCTCTGCTAACAATTAATATTTCCTTTCTTGTGATTAAATGAAGATTTGTGTTGTATTCACAGGTAGTACATCTTTCTGCCAATTGAACATAGGGTTGACACAGACTTTAGGGGCATTCAAACAAACCCATTCAACCAGGATTAGCAATCAGATGAAGGAGCTTTATGCATGTATAGCTTGTATGCTTCCAGGGTGTCTTTTTTGTTAATGCTGAAGACAAGTAGCTTGGCAGGACCAGCAAATACATTCCTGCTTCCCACTCATAAATTGGACAAGTGAAGGATTCTACTTCAACATCTCTTTATTTTGCATGAATGTACAATATCATACAATTTCAAGCAGTTCTTGCTTGTATCTTGTACTGCCTACTATTAGCTTTGATATCCAAAGCCTTTTATGGGAAACCGTGTTTATTGTTTATTGTATACCTACCCTCTTTTTAAATGAGCCACATATGCACTCTGCAGAGCTGCTTCCAGGAAGTAAGGAAGTTCAAAATCCAAAGGAGACCCATGACCACCTTTTATGCCTCTTGTATGTGTATTATTAAAGCTCTGGTACTAGAAGGGAGAGAGAGATGACAGATAAATATGAACAGTAAAGCCTATTCTATTTTATTCTTCTTCCAAAAGGTCAGAGAAAATGACTAGTATCAGGGAAATAGGATGAGATAAAGATATTCTGAAACTTGCTTTGAATTACCCTTGTTATTTCTTTATAGTCTTGGCCATTTGTGTACTGTTTTCACAAGGGTGGCCAGGGGAAGATCCTCACATTGCCTTCTGTATTTCTGGCTATATACTGCTGTGATGCAGATCTACATAACTTCCTTCCTCCTCAGTGGGCTAGAAACCAGGAGTCTGTGAGTTCTCGTCCCGCCTGAGGCATGAAAACCGGCTGGGTGACCCTGAGCCAATCACTCTCTCTCAGCCCTAGGAAGGAGCCAATAGGAAACCAGGAGACTGAGAGTTCTCGTCCCGCCTGAGGCATGAAAGCCGGCTGGGTGACCCTGAGCCAATCACTCTCTCTCAGCCCTAGGAAGGAGCCAATAGGAAACCAGGAGACTGAGAGTTCTAGTCCCG
Organism: Charina bottae; assembly: GCA_023362775.1. NCBI lineage: Eukaryota > Metazoa > Chordata > Lepidosauria > Squamata > Charinaidae > Charina > Charina bottae. Next base: position 71,502,143 of record JALMGJ010000001.1, on the reverse strand, counting down.
CCTGAGGTGTGAAAGCCGGCTGGGTGACCTTAGGCCAGTCACTCTCTCTCAGCCCAACTCACCTCACAGGGTTGTTGTTGTGGGGAAAAGAGGAGGAGGGAGGAGTATTAGGTATGTTCGCCGCCTTCAGTTATTTATAAAAATAATAAAGGTGGGATAAAAATTAAATAAATAAATAAAAAATAACTTAACAGTCACAAACTGTCAATAAGAGAACAGCCCAGAAACAGAAATAGTAGCCCACTACAAGCTCAGTAGCTCCCTGCTTTCTGTTGTTTAATTGAAACTGAAAAAACAGAAGAGTGGTCAAGCATCTGACCACCAGGTCCCATAGAACCAGTTGGATTATAAATCAATATCTGCCCTTCTATTAGTCAGAAATTAGGGCTGTGCAGTAATTCAGACTTGAAGGGGGAAACGTGGTTTGGAGCACTTGGGGGGCATTCATACAGCTCCTCTTGGAATCTCCTGAAAGCAGCTGCATCTTTTCCCAGCATAGCTGCAGTGTGATCCCAGGAAAAGATGGGTTTGGTTTAAGGCATTGCCAATGGCACTACATCAGCACCGTGCACGGTCCAAAGCACCTTCAAATCCAAATTGCTGAACAGACCTAGTACATAATTCAATAGTCTGTAATCATATTACCATCTTTACCAGCTAGGTAGCACAGTAACATCTGTAGTGATCTGCAATGATGTCCAAATGGCAACACACAGGCAGTGATGTCATCACATACTGTACATGCCACAATTACAGCTTCCCATCTTGTACGTAAGCCACTGTACTGGCATGAGAATGTCAAGATGCATGTTTTGTCCATTGTTCCCCCCACCCATGTGGACGCACATCAATCCTGGCTGATTCTCAAAAAATTAAACAGGATTAGACCTGCTTAGTAGCTCAATGGGCTGCTGCCAGAAAATCCCAGGGTGGAAGATAAACTTAAGAGTCAAAAACATCCTGGAAGAAGACTATGGCAAACCACTTCCATACTGCCATACTGTTGCCAAGAAAATACCAGGAATGGACCAGGAATTGAATTTGACTTGAAGAAGACTTTTCTTTATCCAAAAGTAAGATAACCTTGAATTTAAGAAACTTGGTATGCACCCATTATCAAATTTGTAATTTTGCTAAGATGACCTTCCCATTTTAAAGGTCAATTGCTTGTGGGAAAAAATAGCCTTCGTTTTAGAAGTACAGTAAACAGGCTTATAATATGGTTTGGCATAAGGTACAGCTGAAATAGCAGGCATTATTCAAAACCTGGCAATGTTCCTCAGAATCTTACATTTTAATCTGTGGTATTTTAATGATTTTCAAACCTGAGTTCTGAAATTCAATATTCAAAAAGCTGGTAAAATGTGGTGCTTACAATATAAGATTACAGGGATCTGATTCAAATTCCCACTCAGCCAGGTGCCTGAAGCCTTGGGCTACTTGGACTTAACCCCCTCAGAGAATTATTACATGAGCAAAAGAGAGAGGCCTCTTGAGCACTTTGGAGGGAGAGTGGAATAAAAATACGTATCGGGCATGGTCTCAGAGGACATAATTTAGCTCTTTTTCTGGCTTTCCTTCTAATGGAAAGCAAGTTAAACATTGATATAAATCCTTGGGAAATGCTAAGGGCTCCTTTGAGCTGAATCCCATTTACCTTCTCCAGTTCTTGCAGGAACACCTGAGCAATGACACATGCCCTCTCAAAGCAAGCCATGACTTCCTCTTCCCTTTCAGACAGCCGGACTTGGGAAGCCGTGGAATTGGGTGAGCGCTCCAGTGCCAAGCCTATGAAGACAGCAACAGGGACTCTTCAATGCTATGCTGAAAAGCACCAACCATCAATTACTTCTCCCTTCATACAACCATCCCCATAATCTCCTGTGCCCAGAGAAGCCTAACATAGCTGGAGGTCATCTAGTTTAGGGAATTTAAATCTTAGATCCTGATCTGTCATAGTGCCTGCCCTCTGAAATAGCATCCCCCCGAAGATCTGTATGGTCCCCACCCTGACCATGTTGAAAAAGTATTTGAAAGAAAATTTCCCCTCCCCAGGCCTTGAGTTAGGAGGGGTGGCAATCCTTCTGTTTGTGTGATGGAATGTGTCTCTGAGGGAGAAATTGATGTTATGGAGATAACCGGCGAAGGAGGAGGGGGCGCCTTCCAGGGTGAGAAGCGCATTCACAGCCTCGAAGACCTTGGGTGCCCGTCCAAGAAGGTCAGGCCAGACCCGCCTTAGAGTGCCTGGGGTTTTTCCCCAGGGAACTGCTTACTGTAGCTTAGTTTGGCAAGATTCTGTGTAAGGTAGAACAATAAAGATCTAGAGCAGTGCTTTCCAAAGTGCCGCCGTTGGCGACACACCAATGGTGGTAGCAGCGGCGGCAGCGGCTTGGGGGCGTGCGCGGGGGTGGCGTGGGGGGCACGCGGCGGCAGTGTGCACGGCGGTCTCCGCTAAAACACGGAAGCGCTGATGGTGCGCCGCAGCCACCGTGCACACTGGCGCCGCTGTGCACGCCCCCACTGCCGCTTCCGGGTTGTGTTGCGGCACACCAAACTGTGTGTTGCGACACTTTAGTGTGTCGCAACACACAGTTTGGAAAGCTATGATCTAGAGCTTAATTCCGAGGCTCAGTGTTGTTCTTTGCCTAACCACGACAGTTTGGATTTTATATGTTAGTCTGAATGTTGTTCTTCTGAATGTACACTGCTCTTTCTATTTTATTTTGGTTCTTGTTCTTTTTAATGTTGTACACCTCCCAGAGTTTTCATGGAGTTGGGCAGCTCTCTACATATGATAAACAAACAAGCAAATGTCTGACAATGAATCACACCTTACAGGGTCTTCCCATGTGGACACATCTCTTCACTCAGTCCATTCAGAGGGACCATTCTTACCCAGCTTAGATGGACTCAGACAAGTGGTCCCCATTCCTGAAGTAATAGCCATACTATCTATTCTATGCATGGATATAATAAGCTACAGCTGAACGTACTGCACATGCATTGTGTGTAAATAGCCAGCTTTCCCAACCTGACATCTTTCGGATATGGAGACTGCAATTCACAGCATTCCCAGAGCATAGACTACTTCAGCTTCAAGAATAACAGTATCTTGTATATTATAGCTAGGCTGCCACCACTGACCCCTTTCCCCTTTTTTAAAAAGGGGGAAAAAAGTAACCTTCTAGCTCCCAAGCCTTCACAGGCATGTTTGCATCCATATAAGCAATATGCAATGATATCTCCGAAATCAAAAGGGGAAGCTGAGCAAGGTTTTCAGATTACTGACAGAATTACAGTGGGAAGCTATGTACCCTGTATAGCTCTTTATTTCTCCTAGATTTTGCACACACACACACAAAAAACTATTGGAGAAAACAAACACCAAAAAAAGCTCTCTGCAGCATGTTCCCTTGTTTTCCAGAATGCTACTCTGTGATATCACATATATAGAATCATAAGTAAGTAAGTAAGTAAATCATAAGTAAGGACTTTGGAGGTCTTCTGATTCAACCCTCTGCTTAGGATAAGAATCCTCAGGCCATGTTAGACAAATGGCTGCCCAACATTTGCTTGAAAGCCTCCAGTGATGGAGCACCCACAACTGTAGGAGACAGGCTGTTCCACTGCTTAACAGCTCTTCCAATCAGGAAATTCTTCCTTGTTTTGAGTTTGGATCTATCTCTGTAAAGCTTCCACTCATTCGTTCTTGTCCTACTCTTGGGCACTATGGAGAATTAATCCACACCTACTTCCCTGTGACAGTCCTTCAAGCACCGGAAGACTGCTATCATGTCTCCCCTTAGCCTTCTCATCTTTAGGCTAAACATATCCAGTACCTTTAACTATTCTTCATAGGATTTAGCCCCCCAAGCCCATCAACATCTTTGCTTCTCTTCTCTGCACTTTTTCCAGTTCTTCAGCATCTTGTATTGTGGCGACCAAAACTGAACACAGTATTCCAGGTGTGGTCTGACCAGTGCAGTGCAGAGCAGAACTATCACTTTCCGTGATCTCAACATGATACCTCCATTGAAGCAGCCCAAGACTGCATTGGCTCTTTTGGCAGCTGCAGCACACTACTGGCTCATGCTGTGGTCTACCAGGACATCCAGATCCTTCTCACAAGTACTACTGCTGTGCCAGGTACCACTCTTCTTGTATCGGTGCATCTGATTTTTCACCCTACATTTTTCCCTATATTTTTCATCCCTAAACTGCATTTTGTGGGGAAAAGGCCCATTGGTTATCAAATATTTCAAGACCCTTTTGAATCTTCAGCCTGTCTTCTGAAGTGTTAGAAATCCCCCCTCCCAGCTTTGTGTCATCTACTTATTTATTATTTATTTATTTATTAGATTTGTAAGGCTGCCCAACTCAAACAGTGTGACTGGGCAGTGTACAGCACAAAAAAACACACAATAATCCAAACAAAAACAAAAAAACCCCATATAACAGTAAAAGGTGTACAATATATAAATAAAATACAAAATATAAAATGGCAGACAAGCAGCATAACGAAACCGTGAAAGGGGACTCCACTCAACTGGCCCCTAATGCTTGGGGGAAAAGCCAGGTCTTCACAGCTTTCCTAAAGGTGAACAGGGTTGGAGCCTGTGGTATATCTGGGTGGAGAGTGGGGGATGCTAATGCATGCTAATACTACTTTTAATATAAGGTTATATACTTATACTATAAGGTTATAATAACAGGATTTTGCAAGTCTGAATGTGCTTTCCCCCTCCCTCCCTTTATCTTCATGAGAACTGGGGAGGGTCTTGTCTGAGACGCTTACTCAGGTTACAGTTCTGGTCCAGACTCAGATTTTGTTCATCTGACCATTGTCTTGGTTGCGGCTCTTTCTCCTGTTCCTCAAGGTTATTCCTTCTGCCCATTATACGTGGGCATAATGAGATGCACCCATAACTACCTGCATCACTGCATTCTGGACCAACTGAAGCTTCTAGATGGTCTTCAAGGGCAGCCCCTTGTACAGTGTGTTGCAGTAGTCCAATTGGGAGGTGACTAAGGCATGAGTGACCATGAGCAGAGCCTCCCAGTCCAGGAATGGATGCAACTGGCACACAAGACGCAGTTGTACAAAGCCCCTCTAGCCACAGCTGCCACCCGCTCTTCAAGCAGGACCTGTGAGTCCAGAAGAACCCTCAGATCATGCACTAAATCTGAACGGAGTAATGCCACCCCACCCAGAACTAAAGATGGAAACCCTCCAACTCCTGGATCTGGGTGACCCCAAACTCATAACCACTCAGTCTTGCAGAACTGAACCGCAACCTGTTCTTCCCCATCCAGACTCTCACAGCCTAAAGACATTGGGATAAAAATTGTCCAAATTGGCTGGATCCAAGGATGGCCTCTTAAGGAGAGGGCCACCACTGCCTCTTTCAGAACTGATGCAACCACCCCCACTCTCAAAGAGGCATTTACCACTGCATGGATCCCTCCCCATGCACCTTCTCTGGCGGCCTTGACCAACCATGAGGGGCATGGATCTAAACACAGGTGGCTGCAATTACAGCTCAGGGGACCTTGTCCACTTCCTCAGAACTAAGAGAGTCAAACTGCTTCCAGATAACATCACAAGACTGTGCCTCCATCACCTCCACAGGACCTGCCCAGCTGAAGTCCAACTCAGAGTGAGCAGGCATTGAGAATAGTCATCACAGTGATGCCACAGATGCTCCACTGATCTCTCCTGACACGGAAAGGATTGGGTTACCCTGAACAGGGCCACTAGCTGACACAAAGGGGATGCAATAAGGGTAGAGAAAGAAGCTTTTTTCGCCACCCTTATCAACACAAGGTAGGCTCTAACAAAGACTCTTAGCTGTGTTGGGTTGGATTTGCTCCTAGTTTTGTGCCAGTGGTGCTCTAGGTGTTTCTTCTGTCACTTCATCCTCTTAAGGCCCTCTGAAAACTAAGGGGCAAACTGGGGTCTGTGCCCAGAGAGAGTTATTCCAGGTGGTGACTGTCTCAGTCAAACCATGTATCAAGACCTCAGGAAAAGCCCCAAATTTTATGAGCATCCCTTCTATCCCTTTCTCTAAGTTATTTGTACATATGTTGAAGAGCACTGGACACAAGACAGAATCCTGAGGTACCCTGCTGCATCCCTCCCTCCCATGTAGACATAGATCCATTAAGGACCATACGTAGGTATGGTTGTTCAACCAATTGTGCATCCATCTAGTAGGGGGACTATCCACCCCACATTGTTCCATTTTATCAAAAAGGTGGCTATGGACTACTTTATCAAATGAAATCTAGGTACATTACATCCACAGCATTCCCTTGGTCTACTAATTTAACCCCTTTGTCAAAAAAAGCAAAACTGGTATGACCTATTTTCAATAAACCTATGCTGGGTTCTAGTAATCATCTTGTTCCTTTCTAAGTGCTTGCAAACTCCCTGCTTGATGATCTTTTCTAGGATTTCTCAGGTACTGATGTTGAACTGATTGGTCTGTAATTTCCTGGGTCCATTTTTTCTCCCTTTTGAAAGATAGGAACAATGTTCTCCAATGTCTATGAAGGTTCTCAGTCATCCAGGTGGAACAGTCTGTGGCTTGAATCATGTCAACTGGATTTCTATTTTCTTAGTGGAAACGTTTCACTCCTTATCCAAGGAGCTTCTTCAGTCTGAGCAAAGTTAGCAAGGGAATCCCTAAATATGTTTCTAGGCTGGCTGCGTGACCCTGCACCTGGGGCCAGGCCATGGCCATTTTTGAGATGCCTGTTTCCAAGTCCCTCCATCATCCAAAGGAGGATCGTCAAGACCACCCTGCTGCTGCCGAGCCTTCATCATCCAAAAAGTGGAGGAGAGAATGAGCATTGGCTATGTTGGACTTAATTCTTGTTAGCAGAGAAGAAATACATGAGGAAATGGAAGTTGTAGGAACCTTGGGGAAGAGTGATCATGTGATTCTGAAATTCACCATACTGCAGGCATGGAGAACTGAAGGTAGGCAGGTTTAGGACCATTTCGCAGGCTCGGCAGCAGCAGGGTGGTCTTGACGATCCTCCTTTGGATGATGGAGGGACTTGGAAACAGGCATCTCAAAAATGGCCATGGCCTGGCCCCAGGTGCAGGGTCACGCAGCCAGCCTAGAAACATATTTAGGGATTCCCTTGCTAACTTTGCTCAGACTGAAGAAGCTCCTTGGATAAGGAGTGAAACGTTTCCACTAAGAAAATAGAAATCCAGTTGACATGATTCAAGCCACAGAATGTTCTCCAATCTTCTGGCACTTCCTCTGCACTCCAGGAGTTCTCAAATACTGTAGTCAGTGGTTCTCAGATCACATCCACCAGTTCCTTTAACACTCTGGGGCATAATCCATATGGCCCCAGAAGCTTGCATTCATTGAAACAACAGCATCTGTTTTCACCATTTCCTTGCCTATTTTGATCTGCATTTCTATTCTGCCTCCCATAGTCCAGCTTCTGACAAGTTGGACCACTTTTTCCTTTTGTGAAAAGAAAGGTGCATAATAGGAATTAAGCAGTTCAGCCTTCTTCCTAGTGTCCATCACCATCTTGCCATCTTCTCCAACCAGCAAACCAACAGTTTCCTTGACTTTCCACATGTTCTACATATACTCAAAGAACTCAGACAGTTCTTTATGCAACCACACTGGTCTTATCAGCTACCTCCCATTTTTCTTTCTGTTTGGTTTCTGTGTTTGATTCTTATTTATCTCATTTTTTTCAGAATTTCCCAACCCTCCTAGATGGTTTTTCTTTTCAGGATTTCCATCCATGGAATCCTTCCTACTTTTACTTTTACTTTTACTACCTTAGCTTATTGGAGTCAGCTCTCTTGAAATCTAGACACTAACCTGCCTACCTTCAGTTCTCCATGCCTGCAGTATGGTGAATTTCAGAATCACATGATCACTCTTCCCCAAGGTTCCTACAACTTCCATTTCCTCATGTATTTCTTCTCTGCTAACAAGAATTAAGTCCAACATAGCCAATGCTCATTCTCTCCTCCACTTTTTGGATGATGAAGTTGCCTGAAGGACGTGTCAAGAACCTGTTGTATCTCCCACTTGTCAGAGTGTGATTCCCAGTTGATGTTGGGGTAATTTCAATCCCCCATTACCACAGTGATGTGTTTCCTGGACACCTCAGCCATCTGTTTTGGAAAGATTTCATCTGTATCTTCTGCTTGATTGGGTGGCCAATAGCACTCACCCACAACAGTGTCATTATTGTTTCTTTTCCCCTTAATATTCACTCAGAAATTTGACCAGGGTTTTCATCCTTGGTGTCATGAATTTCCAACGAATATAGTCGTTCTTTAAGTATAATGCAACATCGCCTGCCTGTGTTCTTGGGTCTATTTTTTTTAAACTAATTATATCCTTCCAGTATTATATTTCAACTATGAGTTCCACCCCATCAGGTTTCAATAACACCAATAATGTCATATTCCACCACCACCACCACCCATACTAGGATTTCAAGTTCTCCCGGTTTGTTCTTCATATTCTGTGAATAAGCATCTGAGCCATTTAGTACTGCCCTTTTTAGGTTTGCCTGCTGCATCTCCTAATGTATTCTTAAGCTCTCCTTCCTTCTTACCATTTGCTCCCTTGCCGTAAGGTTTACTGCCTTTGGGCTTATGCTTTGAGTGTGGTTCTGGATCTCTACAGCATATATGTGGAATAGATAAATATAGATACAAATACTTAAGAATGGGACAGACACAGTTGCACAAATAAGGTCAATTCTCATACCAACTTTTTCTGCTTTTTCTAATTATGATCCTGTATTTCTCCATTTAATAGCTCCGTGATGTTCTTATCTTCCTTTTCCTCTCTTTAAATTGAAAAGAAATCACTTAAATATATCTTTGCAGACAGAAAGTCCCAAGTTGAATTCCTGGCACCTCCAAGAAAACCTGAAAAAATCCTTGTCTGATCCTCTGTACAAATACAACCACTCATTGTAGGTAAAACTGAGCTTCAGAGATTAAAAGGTCTTATTCAGATATAGCAGTTTCCTGAGTTCCTTCTCTCTGTTCCTAATTCTTTCATCCTTAGCTACCTTATACCTCCACACCCCAGTTTTTTTCTTTTCTTCATCAAGCCTACACAGTCAGCCTGGAAACGGGAACAGAATGTACAGAGGAGGAGTTGAGAATGGAAAAGGCCTCCCATTTATTACTGCTAATCTTACAAGACCTGATCTCTGCAAGTTGAAGTAGTCTTAAATTCAAGGATTAAAAATCATATGGGTCATGTATCTCTCTCCCCCCACCCCACTCCCCGTCCCAAAATCAGAAGCAGAAACCTCTGGCAAAAGCAGTCCATTAAAAGCCAGACCAAACAAAAGGCTGAACTATATGGCGCCCTCCAGATAGAGTTCAGTTACCCATAAACTCTCGCTAGCATTTTCTTTGGAAATTGAAATCCAACATATCTAAAATGCAAAGTCCAACACATTTTATACAACAATGGGAAAAAGTAAAGACGAAAAGTTTCTTTTTGGCCCATATACCATGTTATGAATCAAAAACTGATTCCTGGGTTGTACCACAATATCACGTGGAGACTTTTCATCACGCAGATTCATTATGTCTTTTGTTTTTTCCATCCATGCACATATTCAGTGGCATTTTTGTCCAATAATACACAGGAGCATAAGCACAGAGAAACACCTTGTTGTAAGATTCCAGATTCTCAAAGCATTATCAGAACAGCAACTAAGCACATCATCTGGAACTGAAATATTAAGCACTTCAGGGTTTACTGTTTGTTGTGCCCTCCTGGATTTTTATTTAATAATGGTCATCCTAGATCCAATATGTACCTGTGTATTTCTAAGTTCTGGCTTCCAGTCTCAGCTCCAACATACTTCTACTTTCAACAAGCTGCAGTAAATCCAGGGGTGGCTCTGCCATTAGGCAGAACAAAGTATGTATTCAGAAGGGGGAAGATGAAGCAACACATTGTCTTGTGTAATAAAAGGGAAAAGAAGTAGCAACATGGGGGGGGGGGGGCGCTGCTGGGCACTCTTAACCTAGGTGTCTAGTCTATCCTCAGATATGGTGGAAAGACTGAACCGCCAGTCTACTTGAATTCTGTATATGGAATGAGAATGGTATGCCAGTCCCTCTCATGTTGCTCTTCTTTAAATACTCTTCCCCAGAACTATTTATCCCGAGAGAGACTTCTTTGACTCCAATCAACGAACAGCCCACGGGAGGAGGCCAGACTGAGCACAAAGTAGATGTGCAGGGTGTGTAAAAGGCTTCTAAGAAAGGAACAGAAAAAGAACTTGATATGTCTTCAGGCGTGCTGCTCCCTCCCTCTTACTATGTTACATGGGAAATAATTCCTCGGTATTGAAGCCCATTTAGCAGTCTGTTAGAACTACTGAAATGGAGCAGAGCTGCAAAGTTCGTGTACAGAAAAAGAATATTGTTTAAAAAACAGAGCCCATGAGCATATTAGAGAGATCCAGGTTAATCTTACACCTTTAGCCCACCAAAGCATAAAGAAACACACGCTTAGACATGGCAGGTATGAAAAGTAAGTACAAAAGAGTCCTTACGTTTATTCATTGCAGGTACAGCATTTTTGGTAGATAAATTATGTTCCATTTCTACTTCGTTTCCCTAAACTTAATACCTCTTGCCCTGCTTGCTGCAAGAGATGCATGTAGAAAGGGGCTTGAGGCCTAGCACATGGCCTCTCTCTGTGGAGAGGAGCAGCCACGTGCTGCTTCCTCCTCGATGGAAGAATCAGAGAGAGAAGAGAGAAGAGGAAGTGGGAGTGGGAGTGGCCACAAACAGCTTCCTCAAAAGCATGGAGAGCTTGCATCCTAGAGCAGCCATCCATATGCTGATGAGGCATGCTGAATTTGCCAGAATCTCCAACAGGTATTTCCCATGTAACATACCAAAAATTCTGGATGACCAGTTGGTGGGGTATATGAGAAGAACAGGATGAAGCAGGAAGAAGCCCTATCCGCCTCTGTGTGAATTTCATCCTATCTGACAGGTTGCAGGTTTTGGGTTTGCCTATTTTGAATATCTTTGCCAAGGTCTATTGATCTTCCAGGAGAAGGATAGTCCTACAGTTAAATAAAGAAAAAAAATAACATTCTGGCTAGTCAGGGGACATATGAGGGGAGCAGGATGAGGGAGGAGGAGCTTTGTCAAAGTACTAGGAGCTCCATCCCAACAACTGTTCTTGTTTTTGCCAACATGCTATGGCAGAGCTTTCCAAACTGTGTGTCGCGACACAAAAGTGTGTCGCCACACACAGCGTGGTGTATCGCCACACCACCCGGAAGCGGCGGCACGCGCGTGCACGGCGGCTGCCATGCACGTGCGCGCCGCCGCACGCCCCCCGCGCCACCGCACGCCCCTCCCGCGCCGCCACCGTGCGCGTGCGTGCCGCCGCACGCCCCCCCGCGCCGCCACTGCCGCTGGGTGTGTCGCCAGTGGCGGCACTTTGGAAAGCCCTGTGCTATGGTATCAGTCTTCCTACAGTGATCCAATAGGCTTTTGGGGGGTGGGAATTCTGGCTGATCAATTAGTGGGGCATACAAAGGGAATGGGAAGAAGGGGAGGGAGCTAATCTGCATGCCGGGTTTATCCCAAATGTCACGTTGCGGTGTTTCTGTTTTGGAAATCAGTAATCCTATGGGGAAAAGAAAGTTGTGATAGATTGGACAGTGGAGTATGTTGGAATTATCAGGGGTCAACTCAGCATTGTCTCATAAGCATAAGGGGGGTCCTTTCTAGTAAACGCATCTCTATTGTGCTTGTGGGATGTCACATGGGTCACCTGATTTCCACTTCCTTCTTCTTCTTGAGTTTGGGGATTTAACAATCTCCATTTTACTCTTCGGGCACACCTGCAAGCAGGAGGTGCTGCACAATGCAGTTTTCATCCTTTTCATCTGACTTGCACACAGATCTACTATGAATTTACTTGTATCCAGATCTACTGAATAAATGTAAGCTATCTCTATTTTTCTTCATCTAACTATTATGTGAAGACTGAATTTATTTCTGAATGTAATTAAGCGTAATGTGCAAGTCCCCTTTGGTTCACGCTTCTACTTTGCAAAATTGTTGTTAGCTACTTGGAGTTCTTTTATTAACCTTCAAAACTCCATCAGAGTATAGGAGAGATGTGGGATGAAGGTGGAGGGAGTGTCTGGAATTTCCTAGCCCCATCCCACCTCACATTATGGGGAGTGATGGGTGCTTATTTTTCCTACCAAGAGGTGACACCTGGTGGAACGGGAAAGGAACCAGGGGAATCCACCGACCACTGCCCTGAAACTGTCCCACATTAGATTTGTAAGGACAGCAGCCTCATTGCTTAGGCACAGTAAAGCTTGGCCATGGAGCCAGGGCAAATTATGTCAATATATTTTTCTGCCAACTCAGGGATGGGACAAATGCATGTTACCCAGCTGTGAGGAAGTGTTTTAGGTCCTGATGGAATTATGTTTGGTTTTCTTAAGGGGTGCATTCTGTTGGGAGAAATTGATCTGGGTCCAGTGTTGGGTAAAGCCAAAGGACAGAAGAGATTGCTTGCAAAGACTGCATGAAATGAGGCAAAAGCCTGCATTTCAGCTTCAGTCCATTCTATAAAGTACTGTAGGCTGGCTTAAGGAACCAAATCTTTGATAACAACACGTAACACCTGTGCCTCCCCCAAGAGAGCAGGTATATTTTCCACTGCTTGCTTGTTATTCTGGTCAGAATACAGCACTCCTCAAGAAGCATTATAGGGTCTAATCAGGACAGCCAAACAAACCCTGTCGAAGAACAGCTACTATGGTTAAAAACCTCGTCCCAGTTGACAGTGGTTGATCTTAAGACTGGGGTGGGCAGCTGCTGGGCCACATGTGGCTGCCAAGCTCCCAGAGTTCCCTCGGTTTGAGTGTAGCCAAAAATTTTGGCCAGTTTTTGTTTTCTTTTCTTCTTTTGCTCATTTTGGGGTGGGGAGATTAAGAGAATAATAGATGCCCTAAGCTTTGCAGAGGCTTAAGTACTTATTTCATTCCTTGAAAAACAAAGGAACAAACTCTTCCCCCAAACCCACAACTTCCTCCCACTTGAGTTCTAAGAGGAAACATGGGTGGATCACGCCTCTGCAAATCTTAGGATATCCATTTTACTTCAAAAAGAGGCTAAAACCTTTAGCCACCTCCAGTCCAGTGACATCATCGCCACACCAGCTGTGCCCCCTGCGGAGGCGAACAAGTATTAAAGCACGGCCTTGACTTTGCACACACACAGTCAAGGCTAGGGCTTTGGTTGCACTCCCCAACCACCCCTTTGCCCTTTTTGACCTCCCTGCAGATGCCAATGTGGCCCTCAGCCATAAGGAAGTTGTTCGTGCCTATCTAAAAATTGCTTCATTGTAATTGAGTTCTTAGAAATGTGCTGTATCCTGGTCTATAGTTCACAAAGGTTTGTGTCGTGGTTAACATTGCTCAGCGGGTAAGACGCCAGGCTTGTCGATCGGATCGCAAGTTCGGAGGTTCGAATCCCTAGTCCCACGTGACGGAGTGAGCTCCCGCACTAGCTCCAGCTCTTGCCAACCTAGCAATTCGAAAGCATGCAAATGCAAGTAGATGAATAGGTACCACTTCGGTGGGTAGGTAACAGCGTTCCGCGTGTGTCATGCCGGCCACACGACCGTGGAAGTGTCTTCGGACAATGCTGGCTCTTCGGCTAACAAACGGAGATGAGCACCGGCCCCTAGAGTCGGACACGACTGCACAAATGTGCGGGGGGAACCTTTACCTTTTTAACATTTGAATCCATAACTAGAAAGGAGGAGGCAGAATACTAGTCGTATTCCCACACATTCCCCACTGTAAGGGAGGAATGAATGAAACATGTAAGTACAAAGCTCGTTCCCAGTTTAATGATTCACATACCACTTTAAACTATAGATCGTTTGATCATGTTTTTTTTAATTAGTGCAGTTGATTGGGTTCAAAGCCATGAGGCCATAAGACACAGCTTACTAAACCATTATAGCGAGATTCATACAACACTCTCAGACCAAAACCAAACATATAATGGCTTAGCCAATGTCTGGTTTTACAGTGTATCAAAGTCAGCAAACCTGCCTGGAAAATGACAAAATCAGTATGTACACACTGGCAAATAGTGATTGCCTTTGCACAGAATAAGTGAATATTACTAATAATCTAGGTTCACTGTAAATGTGTTACTCACTGATGCATACAGCCTCTTCATTCTCCTATTGCTCCCTTGACAAGCTAGCACAAAACTTGGTTTCCTCATGCTTTACAAATAGTTACTTTTTTAGGATCATATAGGTCAGGTGCATGTTACATTTGTAATTTCTGATCATTTTAGTAGGGAGCCATAGAATAGGAATAATAGACCAGATGTACCCACATATAGCTAAGCCATGATAAGCCCATTCTTTCTCAGAATCGTAGGTTAACGCTCTAAGTGAACCTAACCAATGACTCCTATATTTTAAATAATGATATGTTACAAACCTGAGTTAAGTGTGTCAGATGCTATCATTAAGGTCTCCTCAGAAATACATATCCAAGACCACTATATGTGGTCTTTATGAAACTAAGCATAAGTATGTATAAAGAAACTAATTAAGCAAATTAGGGTACTTCATAGGCTATTTGATGTGCCACAAAAGCAAGAGTGGGCAGGTAGGCTAGCGAAAATAAATTAGGAACTTTTCATGGTAGCAAATAAAATCATAATAAAATATATATAAGTAAGTCTGAGAGATACAAAAGCTTCCAATGATTTCTCATTATTAACTCAAGGATATCATTTCTTAATGCTTAAGCCTTTCTAATCCAGTAACTACAAGCATTCGCCAGATAAGTACAGATGACACATGCCCCAAAAACCAATAGAATAGCAGAGACATGCTAAGTTGTGAGGAACAAGAAGCACACAGCAGCGTGATGACTGGTGTACAAAATATTCATTGCAACAGTACGTATGGTGCTTTAATTTTGATTTTTACATACCAGTTGAAGGTATCTGATCATGCCAGCCCTCTATTCGCCTAACAAGTGGAGAGGTATGCTGAAAAGGATAGAAGAGGATAGGCAGAGAGCAACTATTTCAGCAGCATTCATAAACAGCACTGAAAGGAAACAGAAGATGAAGAGTGCAAGCAGAGATACTTTTTTCCAGGTTTCCCAGAAAAACAGCTGAATCATAAACCCTCTCATAACATCCCTCTCTCCCAAACCATAGAATAAAATGGCACATACGGAAGAGATTATTATTTTACAATGGCTGAAAATGCAGCAAGGAGAAACGTAAGTATTCTACAAAGGAAAGAAGAACCAAATATTGTCAGCCTGATAAGTACTAAAAAGCTATAGCAAAGAGCCCTTGGGGGCATCTGCCAATAGAGTGGTTCTTAAACTGTTTGACCCATTAACCCTTTTTCCTGGTCTCAAATATTGTCATTATCCCCACAAAAAATACCCAGACTCTGTTGTTTTACACAAGCATCAGTCCCAAACTGGATCCTCGACTCACAAACAAGCAATTACAAATTGCTTCACTACCCCCAGGATATGCCCAAATTACCCCCTTGGGTTATTTAATTACCCCCAGTTTAAGAACCACTGCACCACTACAAACACATTGTCCCTTTTGATTGGGTGGAAGCAAACAAGAGTCATTCCTACTTCATGCCATCAAAGGCAGTACTTTTTGACTTTTTCAGATCTTTCACCTGAATCTGTCGCATAGAACTAAGTTGATTTCTTAAATGTATTGTCCCTCTTTCTCCACCTTTACTTACTTTTTCTTTTTTCTTTTTCATAGCTTATCTGCAATACACACAAACTTGTTTAATAGTAATTTACTCTTTCCAGGACACCATGCCATGTACAGTCCAAAGAGTTGGGCGCATCAGTGTTTCTCAGCCTTGGCAACTTTATGATGAGTGGGCTTCAACTCCCAGAATTCCCCAGCCAGCATCACATTCCCAAGGTTCAGAACAGAAAGACCATGACACTTTAAGATACAAATTTGCAATACAAGTAAAGCTCACATGCTCTCCTGATCATTTTTCTACTTTTTTAAAAAGCAAAATATTATAGTGATACTGATTTGCCCGTGTTGAATTAATCTCAACCTACTACTGAAGACCAAACAAATTGAAGAAATATGTGGAGTGTTTTTTGCTTGTTTTACAGAGGGAAAAAAGAGAGATCTATAGGGCTAATCAAAAATCAATATTTTAGCCAGGCATATATACTGTATTATGTATGGATTAGAATTTTGTTTATTATATTCAGTACCTCATCAGCTTTTCTAAATTTAAACCCAGTGCAACTCCAACTAAATTAATTAAAATAAAATGTTTGGAAGATAAAATAAATAAGGTTACAGTATATGAGCTGATTTTCCACAGCATCATCTCAGTCAAATCAGAAATCATTCCAATGACCACGGGCAGCCCATTACCTTTAATAACAAAAGCTTCTGTGAGCAGACGCAGCTTGTATAAAGGTTTCTTCTCTACTACAATGTCTTCAAGGCCAGCTCTTGCATACATGCTTATAGCCTCCCGGTAACAGCCTTCAATATAATGAAGCTTTGCGAGGATCAACATTGCTTCCGTCATATCTTTTGGCTGGAAAAATAAAAATGTTCATCAGTAATATAATAAAGCTGTAGTTAAGCAATATCTGTTTTGGAAATATTTCCCTATTCAAGATCACGTAGAATCAAGCATCTTGTTAAACAAAACCTTTGTGAGCTTTGAAGTATATGCTGAAATATAATGAGTGCAGATCCCGCTGTTAATTTGAAAGAAATATAGAGATGGATCTCCTTTGTCTACTGAAATTAATAAGGCAGCTCTTAAGAACAGGAACACTCTGTTGTTACAATGGAGCAGCCACATGCTTTGCTGATATGGGTCAATGGATGAAGCCATCTGATTTCCCCCCAAAATCTCCAAAAACACTCTATTCTGTGTGAAATGGAACTCTACCAGTGTACTTTGAGTGCAGTTTCAAAATTGCTCAATGGGTGGGAAATCTTTTCCTTTTTGAAGAAATGTTGGGTAGCCAGGGCAAAACTTTAAGCTGCTTCATTTAAAAAAAAAATGGCAGCACCTACCATGGGCAACAGTGAACAAAGTTCAGCTATCCTTTGAAAAGACACTGAATATATCCCTTACTTTTATGGAATATAAACAACCCTTCAAACATATTGGAACAAGGGAAATTAAATCTCACTCTGATATAACCCTACATCAGCCTCCTCTCGCATCCAGTTTAATTGCAGTACTAGCTGCATCCATTTTAATATTCTAAGTAACCATTGCCCTGTTTTTACCAACTATACCAGCTTGTGCACCAGAGTACTAGAATGTCCATGAACCTTGATCCAAGCAGATGCACTAGAACCTTCTAGTGCATCTGTGAATACAGCCCAGTTTATGCAGTGATAGCTTTAAGCAATAGAGAGACCTGAAACACTTACACAAGAGAGTGCTTTATTTGTGATGACACAAGTGCTCAAAATTATCTTAAGAACACCTCTAAAGGGCAGATTCCTACATGGTTAGTACTGCTATTTCTCAGTCACATTCTCCAAACCAAAAATACCCTAGAACACTATCCCAGCTGCGTTGGGCTACCTAATGTTGCCATTTGTAGGAGACCAGATTAGGAAGTTTGACTCAGAGCATGAAAGTCAGTGCATGGTTAAAATAATAATAACCACTTTGCTAGTCATTTAAGTTTTGTTTTGTTTTATCCATTCAGTTGTGTCCAATTCTTGGAGACTGCCTGGACAAGTCCCTGCAGTTTTCTTGGCAAGGGTTTTCAGAAGCGTTTTGCCATTGCCTCATTCCTAGGGCTGAGAGAAAATGACTGGCCCAAGGTCACCCAGCTGACTTTGTGCCTAAGGCAGGACTAGAACTCATGGTCTCCTGGTTTCTAGCCTGATGCCTTAACCACTACACCAAACTGGCTCTCCTCATTTAAGTTAAGTATAAATTAATTCTAGGTGAAAAAACATGGAAAAATGGGCACTCTGTTTTTCCCCCCCTAGTTATGCTACATCAAGTGAATTAGTAACCCCTTTGGATATGCAGTGAAATGCTTTGTCAAATTTTCCTCATTTTTGTATATGACACTTGTACAAAGTAGTAACTTCCCCAATTTGTAATGAAGACTCACATTAATGAATTAATGCAGATGTTTAGAAGTCAGGGTTTCTAAAAAGGGAAGCTTTGACAGAACCACAAAATCCCACCATGCTGAATAGCTATGTCTCTGGGATAAACTGTCCCATGTGGAAATTTTCAAGTAGCAGGCCAATGAAAGGGACTGTTGGTAGCTTTCACAACAATAAGTGCACAGCTAGACTGCTCTCCCTATCACAGTGTCTCATTTAAAAAAGAGAGAGCGAGAGCGCCTCATTTATCATTAGCATTGCTAAAACAGATCTATAGACACATAAGTGGGATCTGCAATAAAACACTGTCATCACTATTAGAGCCTGAAAAAAGATGTAAGCGTTTTAATGAGTCATTCAATGTGACTTATTAAAATAGCCACATCCTTTTCCTAGGCTCACATAGAATCCTGAGAAAGGGTATAAGAGGTGCTGTGCTCACATTATCACACATTCCAAAGCGCCTTCTCCAAGTCATGTTCAAGAGTCTTAGTAGCTCTAATTTGGGATCCCAGGACCTAGCCACTCATGTCCCACTTTCACTAGGACACCGTATTCTATTTCCCACCCCCAATTATTCCCTTCTTCCAAGTCAGCAATATTCATGGCCCCCGTTTATGTTCAGTTCTCAGAAGCCACCCCTTACATTTGTGTCCCTAAATTGTTTCTGTACTTCTGCAAACCTTCAGCTCTCTCAAAATCTGCTAATACTTTCATTTCTTCACATGGATGATACCATTATAGAAGGGCTGGCTCTTGGAGGACATAATTGCCTGTTAATATATCCGGTGCTGAAAGTTTAATTTAGTAAATGCTAACAAATCCTAACATTTTTCTGAATAAAAATTGCTGCAGATGGAACATTTATTTTAGACTTTTAGAAATGCATTGGGGATGGTATTGGGGAGATATGTGGGACTGAAAGATTCCAACATTTTGTTATCTAAACCGTTTGATTGTACATCATTAACAGTATTTTTAATGTTCTTGTTTTATTTCTGCCAAGAATGCCTACCAGTAATTTCCCTCGATTTAGAATGTCAGTCAAAGACTTTTTGGCATCACTCAGTTTGGGCTCATTTTTTTCCATTAATGGCATGGCGTCCTTGATTTTGGCAAGGTTCTCTTTTAAGCATAGCTCCAGCAGTGCCTCCGCAGCTAGTAGATTCTCATAGTCTTCTGTAAGACATAGTCAATGGAATAAAAAATTACACACTGTGTTATGTTCCCATATATAGCAGGACAGAAAGATAAACATAGGACTTTAACCGCTATATAAACATTCCCTTGCATAAGGAAATTTGCACTCAGTGCAAAAGTTATTTATGTAATAAGAATCTAGTTTAAGTGTTTCTCTATTCATTTATGGACATGTCTTAGAATTTTTTTATTCAGAGATACTAATCAATATCCTGTGCGCTGTATTCTACTTTAGACTTGTTAATATAAGCTCTTTAGAGAAAGAAACACTAATTTGTACTGCCATCTTACTTAATGAGATAGACAAAGTTTTGTTCAGTCATGAAAACTTTATTGGAAATAAAGTCACAGTCCCTTATATAATTTTCTTGTTACTGTATTCTACAAATCTAATCAATAGGACATGTTATATGATAATTTCGGATTTTGCTGCACTCCTCTGTATACATACATAGCAAATAGTAACTGAATGCAATGGCATCTACTTCTCAATATGCATACTACATAAAACGGCACTCTAACTTAATCAACATCGAGGACCGAATCAAAAGTCTATGCACACAATATGACTTCCTATGCCTCTCCTCCCCCAAGCCCCCCTCTCACAACCTTACAATCTACTCAGGAAAGTATTAACCAAACAAATTTTGAGAGGCATAACTGCTGCTATGATAAAACAGGAGTCAAATCAAGATTAAATTGTCTAATTTATCTCAATAGCCTGCACATTCAACTATTAGCCCCTGTGGTCTTTAACTTCACATATCTGCCCACATCCTAGTTTGCCCATGGGGTCTTATGACAAATAAAATAATGAGATACCTATAACGGAAGAAGATAAAATAGAAAGGTAAAACATTAAAACATTCATGCCATAAATAGCAGCAAAACATAAATATGATCTGAGTTCAAAAACAGCATCCACCTGGGGTGTCCAAGGGATGTCAAAGAAATCAAGAGGATGGTTGCCACTGCGTGATTGAAGCTCTGCTTCTTTATATGCATGTTTTAAAGTAGTATATGGTTAAAACTGTATAACAGTTTACTGTTGAGTATGTAAGGTGATTAAGCCTTGTTTAATTTAAGCATATAGAAAACATGACCTATTCCTGGGAAGGACTACAAAGCTTTAACTATGTGATTATATGAACTCAGACTCAATTTAAAAAATACACTAATATTTTATACTGTAATATTTTTTGACTTTCCAGGAGTAGAATGTATCTCCAAAGCAACAGCCAACCTTTCTCACATTCTCCCACTTTTAAAAAAACTATTTGATGTTGCTCTTCTTTTCCTTCCACGTATTCTCTCTCTTCCCACCCCCACCCACCACCCCTTTTTTTCCTGGAACAGTTGCATATGCAAAAGTGATTGAGGTGAGGAAAAAAAATACATGCTGATATGTGCATGTACAACAAGCATGCATTTATGCTCTTGGGCGGAGCCCACAAGTTAACTTAAAACTGGCGACACAGCCCCTCTAGAGACAAAAAATGGCTGTGGTTTGAGGCAAAGGTTTCAACAGGGGAGGGGGGGAATCCAAGCTGCTGGTGAGTCGCTTCCTCCTTCTCTGCCTCACAGACAATTTTATTTTGTACTGAAAGGTTCCTCTTTAAAGTTGAAATTGTATTTTGCTTAGAACGGAACCAAAATAAATGCAAATATCCAAAGTACCCAAAAAATTGGAAAAGAAGGATCACGGGTATTTTGTTCCTTTTGTTTCAGTGATGTTGCTGGTAGGCCATTCTTGCAAGCATGAGGAAATATGAATGACATCCCCTTTTTTTAATCCCCTCCCAGAGGTATCCATAGAGAGGTTTTAAAAAGTCAAGATGGCAGCAACAACCATGGGATTGCGATGCAGGTTAAAAAAGGTGGGGTTTAATTGTGTGGTTGTGGCCACCATCTTGACTTTTTTGACTCCCCAGACACCCCTGGCCCCTCTCCACTGAACTAAACGGTTTACAGAAAACAAAAATGAATATAACAAATTAACAGGTTAAGTATCCAGGTCCTGCTGATCTCCAGCCACCATCCCCAGGATGGTGCCTTTGGGGGCTTTCATATCAACTGAGATATGAGGAATCACGACTAGTACTGTATGCCTGCCTAGTAAAATAACTAATGAAAAGTAATGACACAAATATTTAATTTTCACCATCTGCTTTTCAAATCTCCTTATGTGGCCGACCTCTTTATACAGTTCAGCCCCCATCATGCCCTTCAAAGGCTGGCACAGCCCTTGCTTCAAGGAAAATTGTATCCTGCTACTCTGGGTCAAACCCAGTCCCAAATGTCCATTAGGACAGGCGCTCTATCAACATCTTGCTCCCTTTCCCCTCAAGGACGCTGCTGAAGTTCCCCAAGCTGGCACCCTCCTGAAATAGTGAACCACAAGTCCCATGGTCCTCAGCCAGCCCTGGTTGTAGTTCAACACACGTGAAGACCGCCAGGTGGGGGGGTGGCTTCCCTAACTTAACCTACAGGATAGGTCCATCAGAAGTGGCAAGGCATACCACACAGCCTTGACAGCACCGCTCGGGCACCTGGACTCAGCGGAGGCTGGGGCCACCCTTTTTAGGCAGCCGTGGAACCCTTCTCCCTTCTTGCATGTTGCCCCCTCCCCACTTATTCTGGCCAAAGGGGTCTTGGACGCCGGCCTTAGTTATTTCATTTATTTATCCACATGTGTTACAGCCAAGGGACTCATGCTTCCAAATCCAGTCATGATGGCTGGCACGGATGATGAAAAGCCAAGGTCTTCCTTTTGGCCTTTCCCTGATGCTCATCCTGAGGGACTGCCTCGACCTTCCCAACAGGAGCGGGCGATCCGGCCGTGCAGAATCAGGCCAGCTGCTCCGCGAGGACACCTGGGGGGGGGGGGGCAGGTCAGGAAAAAGGCGGAGGGAGCATTACTGCTCTGTCACTGGCGCCTCGGCGTATCTTTCCTTTCCTTTCTTTGTGTGTGTGTCAAAATAAGAAGGCTACTTCCGTCCTAAATCTACTCACAGCCATCTCCTACATATTAATTCGGAAGGAAGCGCTTCTGAATTCAACGAGATTTATTCCCCAGCAGAGTAAACTTCACTGGATTAAATTAAACATCGCGGGGGAGAGCGCTGATGATTTCCCTTGAAGACCGGGTCACCCGAGAACTGATTTCTCAACGGGGAGCATATGAGTGTGTGTAAGGGAGAGAAAAGATAAAGTCTCCTTCAAGAGCAGAGGGCAAAGCTGAGAAAGAGGGAGAGGCAGCCGAGGCGTGCACATTACAGTAAAACCGGTACGGAGTGTGTGGGGGGGGTGGGGGGTGGGGGGGGTGTGTGTGCCAAGCCTTGGTCCTCAATATTCAGAGTTTCTATAAACAAGCGGTCGCTACGCCCCAGGCATGATTTCAAAAGTTGCGGGGTGGAGGGTGGGGGAACTAACGTGTCAATCAGCTCTCCCCCGCCAAATAAAACGAATCTAAATAATTCTACCCCAAACGGCGACGGGACGCTAAGAGAGACAAGCCAAACCCCCACAGCAGAGTCGCGGCTCGATCGGCGCCAGCCTGTTAAGACAGGAGGATGCGAGCGAGGCAGCAACAGCCCCAGGGATTTGCGAAAGGAGGCTGTATTTGCCGGACCCGCAGGATGTGGCAGACCATCAGGCAGCCGACCGCGTGTGGATCTGTCGGAAGGTGCGCCGAGCCAGCCCGCGGGCTTAGTTTATGGTCCGTGGTATCGTGCGAACTGGTCCATGAAGTCACGAAGAGTCGGAAACGACTGAACGAATAAACAAAAATCGTGCGAACCCAGCACTTTCAGCTGAGCGAGCCCCGGCGACGAGCGAGCCGCCAACAGGGCTCAGCAGGAAGGGGCGAGCGGCGGACCCTCACAAGGACAGGCGGGCGGCCGCTTCCATTTCTTAGGGAAGAGCAGCCGGTCCCGGGGGAATCCCAACGGTTCAAGCGGCCGGGCGCCCGCCCGCCCGCCCGCCTGCCTGCCTGCCTTACCAGATTTTTGCGGTCCGGCTCCGGCTCCTTTCGCCCCTTTGTGCCGAGGGCTGAATGCCCGCGCCCTCATCTGCGACACCAGGGCGAGCTGCATCTCCCACTGGCAATCCATCCTGCACCTCTCGACCGCCTCTTCCATTTTCAGGTGAAAATGCGAGCCTTTCGCAGCCATCTTTGCGTGGGTGGGTGCCTCTTGTACAACAGGGAAGTCCCGGGCAGGCAAGCAGCAGCGCGCCTCGAGAAGCGCCGGGTTTCCCTCCCCTCCCCTCCCCTCCCCTCCCGGAGCATGAGCAAGCTTTCAATTTCCCTGTACACGCTGGGAAGGGAAGCCCGAGTTTCTTCAACCTCTGGACAGCGGTGCAAAATCCCTTCGAGATTCAAAGGTGTGAAAGCAACGAGGGACCATTCACAAATTGGCCCCGGCATTCCTACGGAAAATAACTGGCAACGTTTGGAACACGTCGGGACTGAAGGAAAAAGCGAAAAGTGGAGATACAGTAACGGTTACTTCAGGACCCATATCGGAAACACACCGCCTGTTTACTGCTGGTCCCTAATTAGCAGAGGCTCTACTATTTCGGATCAGTGGTCAAAGGAAGTCGTTATTTTTCCTCTTCTCACTTTCAAAATATGATTGTTGAGTACTAGGCACGGTCTGGATCAGTGTTTCTCAACCTTGGCAACTTTAAGCTGTGTGGACTTCTGGGAGTTGAAGTCCACACAGCTTAAAGTTGCCAAGGTTGAGAAACAGTGATCTGGATGTTCAGAGGGTTGGTGTAACTTGCTCTTTCAGAGGGAGGAAGTAAGGTCATCAAGCAAGGAGCCAAGAATGGTTTCCTTTGCTATTTGCTCTGCGTCCTGACACCTGGGTCTTATTCAATCCCAGAAGGATTTCCTAGACCTCCAACTTCCTTTTCTCTTTCGGCTGTGCTTGATCTGTCAGGCATCATCCCTGGGGTCTTTGCCCCTAAGACTCTGAGTCTGAGCCTCAGAAGGAACACAATAATGGCATTTTGTTAACTTGGGTTTAGCATGTCATGTGAATTTAGCCAGTAAATATGTGTGTCAGAATTTACATTTATGGGAATTTAAATTCACAAATGGAAGCTTACAATTGTTCGTTTTGAGAAGGAAATGGGGGGCTTCATTTGCTTAAGGAGTTGTGAAATGTGAAACATTCCATCTAGAATGCATATTGCATTTTAAAACATGGCTATCTTCTACATTCAGTCCTAAATAACCCATTTTTTAAAGAACTGTCACATAGCATAAAGGAAGCTCAACAGAAACCCCACAACAATAATCTTCGCATAGTGGTGACTAAAACAAATGTCTATGGAAATACAGTCAAATTTTGTTGAATTTTGTGGAATTCCTCCTACAGTCACACCCTTGTCTCAGGCCTAGGCTGACCATACCTCCCGTTTTGAACAGGACAGTCCCGTTTTTTTTAGTATTTTTCAACCGTCCCGTCGTTTCCTAAAAATCTCAATTTTGTCCCGTTTTTCAAACCTGGCGGGAATGGTGCGGAAGGAGGATCCGAACCGGAGCGCAGACCGGGGGCAGGGTTTGCAGGCGGGAGCCAATCACGTGGACCGGGGGCAGGGTTTGCAGGTGGGAACCAATCGCGCGGACTGGGGGGCGGGGTTTGCAGACGGGAGCCAATCGCACGGGCTGGGGGCGGGGTTTGCAGGCAGGAGCCAATCGCGCGAAACGGGGGGCGGGGACCCCTGTCTTTTTCATGAATATGGAATATTACATAAGACCCCGTCCCATTTTGCCACCCTGAAATATGGTCAGCCTACTCAGGCCTAAGAGGGTGGAAAGTTAACAATCTTAAACATTTTTTAACGTGTAAAATATGGCTTTAATTTAGCACATAGGGTTTTTTTTAATAATGCAAATCGTGTCAGCTTGTGTTGTTGGTAACTGCTGAGATTCTAGCATGAACCAAGATGGACTTTAACTCTTTTTTCCTCTTCTGAAGCCTTAAAGAAAATAATTGTTTGAAACCTTTAAGGCAGTGATTCTCAACCTTGGCCGCTTTCAGATGTGTGGACTTCAACTCCCAGAATTCCCCAGCCAGCCCCAACACTGACTTGAAGGCGCAAAATAAATAATACGTACTAACCAGATCTGACTCTGCTTAGCCTTTTTTTAAAAAAAACAACAACAACTAAGGTCAGTTAAGCGCTGTTACCTCATGGGGCAGAAGGTCAGGAGAAAGGCGGAGGGTGCTGCATTTTTGTTATTTCTATACAATTTTTAATCCTCCTCTAATGTCCTGCCATTTAAAACAAATCTATTCATTACCTAGAGCAGTGATTCTAAAAGTGTGATCTATAAAGCATCAGTAGTCCGTAAAGCATCAGCCATGTGCCCCAACGTGCACCAGCAATCATCTGGCATGAGCTGTTTGCTCCCTAAGCCCCACCTCCCTGTGCATGCTGACAGCACATGTGTGCTGCCCCAGACTTCCCTCCCCATGTGTGCTGACAGTCAACTCTGCCAACTGTGCTAAATAGAACTGTGATCTTGCATGAGCAGCCACTTTCTAATGGTAATCTATAACCTGTTTGTTTAGCCCAGAGCTTTCCAAACTTTTCATGTTGGTGACACACTTTTTAGACATGCATCATTTCGCGACACACTCTTATAGCAGGGCACAAGGCAGGCACTAGGAAAGCTCTGGTTTAGCCATTTATTGCTGGACAGGTCTGACAGGCAGGTCACTTGAGAGAGGTGCCAGTCTACCACTTAAAAGGTGGTGGTGTGCCTATTGTTGCTAAAGTAGTGCCATGATCTCCAGAGGATGTAACCAGGATCTTTGCAAAGCAACCTGCCTTTCAGGGTATTGCTTTTCCACACAGGTCTTACAAGCAGGTGGCACTAAGACCACTAGATCAGTACTTGTATGTAAAGTTTCTGACAAATGATTGAACTCACTGCCCTACCCATCTGCCTCCCAACCTTGCTCCAGCCCACACTGGGGGGACCGACTGCTCCTGCCAGCAAGGAAATCCATCAACCATTGCATCTTAAGTTGCCCCACAGTAAATATTTAGGATACTACCGCTCATTAGCTGCATTAGCAAGCCTGTGCAGATAAAGAAAATTATGCTGGCATACTTCTGTACCACCTCACAAACTGAAAGCCCATCAAACTTTCCCTAGGGGAAAGATACAGTTTGAATCGGCCATTTTTTTTGGTTCTGAAAACATACAAGTTGAAGTTTTCTGCATAGGATTTGAATCTTACCTTACCTTAGCATAAAAAGGTAAAGGTTCCCCCTGCACATTTGTGCAGTCGTGTCCGACTCCAGGGGCCGGTGCTCATCTCCGTTTGTTAGCCGAAGAGCCAGCGTTGTCCGAAGATGCTTCCACGGTCATGTGGCCGTATGACGCGCACGGAACGCTGTTACCTACCCACCGAAGTGGTACCTATTCATCTACTTGCATTTGCATGCTTTCGAATTGCTAGGTTGGCAAGAGCTGGGGCTGGTGCGGGAGCTCACTCCGTCACAGGGGCTAGGGATTCGAACCTCCGAACTTGCAATCTTCCGATCGACAAGCCTGGCGTCTTACCCGCTGAGCCACCACGCCCCTTCTACCTTAGCATAGCTTCACTTTAATAATAGTTTTCTTGCTCTTAATTGCAAAGTTTAGGCAAATCACTGTCTAATCTGCAGAATTCCAGTAACAAAACCTATTCCCATTAAATCAGCTCTCCCCAGCCTCAGCAAGAACCGTTGAAGTCCTCACCTCCATTGGGGAAAATGGGGTTAAGTTACGTTCCTCAACTCATATTTTCCAACCGATTTTAATTTGCATTTGTTTGCTTTTTGCCACTCACGGTTCCTTGTTGAGGACAAACCTAAGTTCAATGACAAATCTCAACCACAGTGCAGAGCTTGTAAAGTGGAAAGTGCATAAATTACAAAGTACATAAATTTGGACTGATATAATTCAAAATGTATTATGGATGTTACTTTTCCTGTACAAAACTTAGGCTTCTTGTCATGACATTGAAATTTTGCATTGGGACAGAAACATTGGAAAGATCATCCCTGCGAATTTTGAATTATGCAGCCTTTTTGCCCAAATTGATTTCAGTGATCTAGATTTCTGACAATTTTCAGCTACCTTTCTTTTTTCCCCTGTTTTTCCAAATAGCTAATGTTAAGCTTATTTATATTTCCCATAATTTATTTATTTATTTATTTTATTTTACAAGCTTTGTAAAATTTTCTAATCTAAGCCAACTCTGGGAGGTTTAAATGAACAAACTTAAGCCAGAACATCCCAAAACAATAATCAATCTAAGAAATCAATATCACTAATAATAGCTGAGCATACTTCAAGCATATAGGATCCAAAGGCCTGCTGAAACAAAATAATTTAAAGGCCTGCTGAAACAAGAAGAGTGTAAGAACAGTCCCACCACTGGGGCCAATGTGTTCCATAGCAGGGACTCTTACTGAGGTCTGCCTCCTTATCCAACCCCTTTTTACCTCTTACAGGGATATAACCTTAGCAGCCTTTCCTTCAATGCCCAGACTGCATAGGCAGTCATACTGGGCAAGATGGCCCCTAATATATACCAGCATCATGCCATATAGGGCTGTAGAGATGACCGCCCCACCCGGTCATGGAGGGAGGGCATGCTTTGGACCTCATCAATAAAATAAATTCATCTAGTGGGGTCCAAGAGGCGTGCCTTCTCTGCGATGGCACCCGCCCTGTGGAATATCTTGCCCCCGGAGGTGAGGCGGGCGCCCTCACTCCTGGCCTTCCGGAGGTCTTTAAAGACCTGGTTCTGCCGCCTTGCTTGGGACGAAGGAGGTAATAGTTCCTCCTGGGGGAGGTTAGCTCCGTAATATCCTCCTTTTTAAGATCTCACCATCCTCTGGATTTTTTCTATTTATTATTATATTGTATTTTAAAGTGTACAAGTTTTTAATTTTAATATTATTGTTGTAAACCGCCCAGAGTCTACTGCTGTAGAGATGGGCGGTGATCACTTTGAATAATAAATAAATAAATAATCAGCATTTTGATTTGGGCCTGGAAACCTATTTTTACCCATACAATGATTATAAGATGGGTGTAATTCTGCAGTGCCAGATTTCCCTGACTAGCATGCCAGTCACTGCACTTCGCACCAGTTGTAGCTTCCAAGTCAGGTTCAAAGGCAGCCCTGGGTAAAGCATGTTGCAGCGCAAAGACACCCTGCCCGAGGCTTCAACCTGCGGCTCAAGCAAGCAGCATAATTCCAGGACCTCCAAGTCACAGACCAGTTCCTTCAGGGGGAACCCTGTCAAGAGTTACTGGATAGCCTTGATATTTATGGACATCCAGCAGCTCTGTCTTGCCAGTCTGAGCTTGTTTCTCCCCATCCAGACTGTCACAACTTCCAGACGCTGATTCAAGATGTCTATAGCCTCTCCAGCTGATGACATGTCACCCCAGGCCAATATATGGCCTCTCCTAGGAGCTTCATATACTGTAGATATTAAATAATGCGGGAGAGGACTAAACCCTATGGCACCTGTCAGCCTTCCCAGGTAGACCAGACAGGAAACATGACCAGATGAGCTATTCTACTTTATTGTAAGGCTACATTAACAGAATCTTGCAAGTCTGAAAGTACAAATCTCCCGCCGTCTCTTTTTACAGCCGGATACGTTATGAGGATCCTTTCTGAGTTTCTTTTTCTGCCCGTTATGCAGCTACCGGCTCCTCCCCCTCTTGTCTAATTGTTCCCTAGGCAGCGTCTTTTCCTCCCATCTCACAAGGTCACTCCCACATACCATTGCAGCACCCCACACTGGAGCAGCTAAGGGCTTGATGGCTCATCCCCTATAATTACTGACTGGAACCACCTGCTCAAAAAGGAGCAGAATCATTACAAGACGATGCCTCCCACTCCCAAACCATGCAGGCAATCCAAAAGGATACCATGATTAATGGTAACCAAGAAGTCAAGTAAGACTCAGAGGGTCCATTCCCTCCATCCAAAGGTAATCTAATGTCCCATAATCACATATGAACACTGATTGGGAGAGATCCAGATAATTTATTTTCTCTAGGATTCTCTGTGTTTGAGACACTAGGACCTTCGCAACATTGCCAAAAAGGGGCAAATTTGTCAAACACAACCAGTTGAGAGATGGCCTCTTCACAGGAGAGGTTGCACTACTGCCTCTTTCAAGCCTGCTGACACAGCACTCTTCCTCATCAAAGATTCATTCACCACCTATTGGTATGCCTCACCCACAGGAGCGAGGAGCATGGGTCCAACCCACAGTGACAGGTTCATGGACTCTGTCCATTTCCTCAAGTTCTACAAGCTAAACAAAACAGGTAGACATGCAAAGTATCTCCTAGCTCAGTGGTCCCCAACCTTTCTGGCACCAGGGACTGGTGGTGGAAGAAGATTTTTCCATGGACCGGGGGGCGGGGCGGGGTTTGCAGGCGGGAGCCAATCGTGCGCACCGGGGGGGTGGGGTTTGCAGGTGGGAGCCAATTGCGCGCACCAGGGGCGGAGTTTGCAGCAGGGAGCCCCGCAGCCCACTTCCTAACAGGTTGGGGACCCCTGCCCTAGCTCACCTCACTTGATTCAGGCCAACTGGTTTCCAAACCAAAGCAGATAGAAGGAACTTTATCCACAAGGAAAGCCGCAAAGTGATCTGGTTAGCCAATAGGCGTCTTGCCCCACTTGTCCTTCCATAAAAAGGATCTGGATCACTTTGAACAAAAGTACAGGGCAGGAACCCACAGGTGCAGAAAGCAGGAAAAACCCAATTCTTTGCCATTCTTATTGCCACAGAAGAGGCTCAAATATGAGTTTATTAAAATAAGAATGTGATTTGGAACTATATATAAAAAAATTGGAATGTATCAATTTAAGAAGTATGGATTAATCAAGCATGGGCACAACAAAAATGATTTGTATGCTACAAAGGAAAGATGGTACTATTCCATATTTATAATCCTGGATTGACATGTCTTTGCTGTCTTATTTCAGACTATCACTCTATTGATGAAATGGAAAGATATATTAATATCATTCCATAGGGTCAAGTTTTATATAAAAACTGAGTTGTTATAACAATACTGTATGTTTCTGCATTTTTCTCTTTTCATTTGTTAATATTTGTTTTCCTTTTTTCTATTTTTCTTTCCATCTTTATATGTTATAGCACTAAAATGAATGTTTTGAAAATGAGCAGGTATACGTACCAATACCTGGGCTGCAAAAATCAGAACCACAAGTAGAGCGCAGCAAAAAGGTAGGAAAAGCTAATTCTTTGCTTCCGTTTAGTGGTCGATTTTTGCAGCACAGATGTGGAGGCCCTAGTATCCCCACCCTCTGTCAATTTTGGGTAAATATCACAAAGGATGGGTCTTGCATCAAGCTCTTGAGTATTGTCATTGTTAGGGTTGTCAAAAAGGTTTGTCTTCCAAATGTCTTCCATTGAAAACTGTTATTGCCTCACATTGCCTGTTAACACTGAAGCCCAGCCTTCCAAAGTGATGGTACTCAGGTGTGTTCCTTATGAGTACACCCCTTTGGTGGGATGGCCTCTAGCAAAAAGCATTTCGCTGATAAAAATAAAGGGAGGAATGTTAGGGTTAGCTTAGCGTAACCTACGCCATCTTGCTTTTGGTATTTGCTTGCTAAAGGGAACTAGGTTAGCAGGGACGCAGAGACCTTGCTGCTGTCTCCAGGGATAAGTTCATTCAGATAACACTTAGCAAGGATTGTTTAACATACTAGGAGACGGAACGTCGGCGAGAAATGTAGATACGGAGCTTTGCCCGGTTACTGGGATAGAGTTCGTTCATGCTTCCTTACCAGCTCTGCTACTCTATATAATCTCTATGCCTGTAATATGTAGGTGTGGATCTTCCCAGGCATTTTACTGTCATGATGCCTGTGGAGACCTCCACCCAGCTTTGTCTTGGCCAAAATAAATGCTGTTATTTTATATCTCCAAGCCTCGACTCAAGACTGTTATTGGTAACCGCCCAGGGTCCCTCCTTGTGGGGGAGATGGGCGGGATATAAATGTAATAATAATAAATAAAACTTCAGGAACTTGGGTAAAACAGTGTAAGCAGGGGCCTTACATCATCAAGCTATTAATTCAGTGTTTCCCACCTGGAGCCTTCAGTCGCGTTACCTATCAGGAAAGAACCAGACCGAGAAAGCCGCATTAAGAGAAATCGAAACAATCTAATTCACAAGAAAAACCACAACGTGGAAACCCAGCTAGAGTTTGCTGGAGTGGGTGGTAGCGTAGCTCCGTGGCAATTGGCTAGGAAATTCTTCCAGATAATGACTAAAAAAAGTCAGGCGTATCAGCGCACGCGGGCGGGGGCAACAGGCTCTTCCTCCGAAAACTCTCTCTAAAAGGAATAAAGCCACGTCATAAAGCGAGAGGCGGCGTGGTCTCTCCGGACGTACCTGATTCTATACGCACACACCCCTTCGGCGGGGGGAGCGTGCTTTTTCATAACACGTAAAGTATCAAAGGAAGTAGCCAATCGCCGAGGAGAAGGCGTGGAACTCCTGACGTGCCAGAGGTTCAGAGGTGACATGAGTGGTGGGGATGGTGGCCGAGTAGGTCCAATTCCATGAGTGTTGCTGCTCTTCCTGGCCGGACAGTGTCATCTTAACGGCAGAATTGTTGGGAAGAAGTGCGGGGCTCAGGTGTTGTGGGACGAGCGCCGAAGCGGGAATCTCGCGGTGGCCAGAAGACGGTGCTTGCCTCGCGCCGGCGGGTGTCTGTGCCTCCTGCTTCTCCCTCCGGTCCTAGCCTCGCCGCTGCTGACCAGTCAAGCGGGCGGAGCTGTTATAAATCTGGTTGGGGGGATCCTTCGAAGTCCTCCCTATACGTGACTAAGGATAATTTTGGAACAGGTATACACAACATCGCGGCTGCAAATAGCAGCTGCAGTTAAATAGCAGTTGAAGTGGGGTATTTTTCAAGCAAAAAAGGGGCACAATATTCTTTCGAATGGTGGACAAAAAGTTAGGAAAAAACATTAATCAGACACTCCTAGAATATGTTAAAGCTTTTTAGAGGCTGCCCATTCTAATACCCGCATTTGCTTGATTTTATATGATGTTGCATTATCTCAGAAAATTTCAAGTTGCATTGAGTGGACCATTTGGCCAGAATGCTGGGACATAAATGCTTGGTGGTATTGAGTTTTAAAACGAGGTGGGGCCCTTGCTTAAGATGAAACTCTTTTCTGGTGGGTTTTGTTTTTAGCTTTATGCTGTGGATCTCTTGTCTTTATCTTGTCTTGAATTCCTAAGTAGAATAGCAGGATAGATGTGGAGGATAATAATAGTAATAACAGCTTAAGGGTTCACACAGTTAGTTAAAAAACAGCTTTCTATTCTGATAGAAAGTTATCTCAATTGGAGAATTGTTTCAAGGGATCTGCTGATATACCTGGCATATTGTGGTTGTGGATATTATTATTATTTTGCAATATTGTGTCAAATTGTATCTGAATTCTATCTGGAGGAATTTAAGTTCAAAAATTTTTGAAGTCAGTATGGATACTTTTTCATAATATTATGATATGGTTCCAACTGCTCTCAAGATTGGTATTATATTTGCTTATCAGCTGTTTGGGAGGCTCAGGGAATAAGCTTTACAAGTACAGTATTGTGTTATGTCTGGTAAAACTGTTACTGGGGAAGCTGTCTACAAAATTTGTCAGCCTGGATCTCATAAAGTTGCAAGACAAAGCCCATGAATTAGCTTTTTCTAAATATTGGTTGTTGTGATTCCAAGGTTAAAGGTTTGTTGACATGGCTTCCAAAATTACAATTCTAGGTTCAAATCTAGAAATTCCTAGTAGTACTATTATTTCATGAGTAATGATGGCTGGTGTATATGTAATTGAATGGGTGGGGTTGAACAGAAAGGAAATAATTGCATTTGGCCACATCTTGAGAGTTATGAAATAATTACATCAGCCAAATGTACACATAATGTTAAATTAAAACTCATATTATGTGGCAGAGCAACTTGTTGCTATTCATCCTTAGCTGATTTGTTTAAAGGCACTATTGTATCTATTTTAAAAATCTCTAGTCACATTAGGTTGCAACATATGTGAATAAGAAAAAACATGAAAAATGGCAATAACTGTTTGTTTAAAGGTTACATGCTAGGTTCCTTATAGTCAGAACATACTACATTTTCAAATCATGAGCGAATGTGCAAATATGAATTAATTTAATTTAAAATGTTCAACTTCCCCTGTAGTATTTTTTTAAAAATCCTTATTGTACACTGCATATTTTCACCTTTATATTGACTAACCTTATTATTTGCTTACTGCTGTGCCCTTGAAGATAATCCAGAAAATATATTTAGTATAGAATGCAGCTGTTGCGTTGTTAGAAGGAGTAGCCAATTTAATATGTCATTCTTTAAAGCCATAGATAGCTTAGGACCCAAGTGTTTAAAAGTTGCTACTGCAGCCCACATATTTAGATCGCCTCGTAGTCCCATCTGTGGGTCTAGCGCTCCGTGTGGGGACTGTGGAACTTCTCCAAAGGGAAGTCCAGCTGACATCCACAATCTGGTTTCAATAGACTACTTTTTTCCCTCATATTAAAGCTTTATTAATTTTTTTCAACATATACATAAAAACTACAAAGAAAGAAAGAAAGAATACTACAAGAAAGAAAGAAAACTAAAAAAGTGTGAGAGTACAAAGAAAACTACTTAGATGTCTATGAAGGTTCTCAGTCATCCAGGTGGAATTGTCTGTAGCTTGAATCATGTCAACTGGATTTCTATTTTCTCAGTGGAAACGTTTCGCTCCTTATCCAAGGAGCTTCTTCAGTCTGAGCAAAGTTAGTAAGGGAATCCTTAAATATGCTGCTGTGTGACCTTACACCTGGGGCTAGGTCATGGGTATGAGGAAATAATTTTCACTGCCACCTACTGTACTTCTCTATGCATAGCAACCAAATGAGTTCCCATCTGTATTCTAAAGTAAAAGAGTCCAGAAACAAGTTTCCCAGTGTAATAATGGATAAGGATAATCCTTGGATAAGGAGCGAAACGTTTCCACTGAGAAAATAGAAATCCAGTTGACATGATTCAAGCTACAGACAAAACTACTTAGACTTCTACAACAAAGATATATATAACTTTATCAATCTCTTACTCTAATATAAACTAAAATAAACATTTCTATCAAACATTTCCATTCTCAATATAACATTTTCCTCTAAAACAAACTATTCTTCCTTCTTAAATCAGTCAATCCTAAAGGAAATCAACCCTGACTGCTCATTGGAAGGACAGATACTGACGCTGAAGCTCAAATACTTTGGCCACCTAATGCGAAGAGAGGACTCACTGGAAAAGACCCTGATGCTGGGAAAGACTGAAGGCAAAAGGAGAAGGGGACGGCAGAGGATGAGATGGTTAGATAGCATCACCGATGTAATGAACATGAATTTGAGGAAACTCCGGGAGACAGTGGAGGACAGGAAGGCCTGGCGTGCTATGGTCCATGAGGTCACGAAGAGTCGGACACGACTAAATGACTGGACAACAACAACAACAACAACAAAAATATATAAGAAAACCTTTTACAACTTAATTTTTCACCTAATAAACAAATAATCAAATATCCTTCTTCACTACAATTTTACTCCTCTCTACCTGCTAAAATAAGAAGAAAAAAGATAAAACCTATCTATATGTGATTAATATTATCCAAAGAGCAAAAAAAACCATCCTAATAAATATCTTTATACAGTTAACCAAAGCATTTACATAGTTGAACATTATATCTTATTACCATTACATATTTAATGATAATCTTATTAATTTCCTTTTACCCAAAATAAATTCATTATCCCAAAAACAAAAGCATCTGTCTAAACCTTTAAAAGACCGTCCTAATAAACACAATTAAACAATTATCCCACTTCAAAATAAACTAAGGCATTTACATATTTCAGTATTACAAACCAAGCTTTCTCCTTACAAGTCTCAAGTTTAGCAACCTGCCTTGTAAAATCCAAATCATCTTCAGAAACCTTGAAGCTTAGATCTTGTCTGTCTCGATGTTCCAAGAATGCAGCCATGGTTTCAACAAACTACTTAAGTTCAGGCATTTGCAGGGTTAAAGCACTGCTCCAAGACCAGACTGCTACTGAAATGAATTTATTTGTTGTGCCATATACATAAGCACTTCCACATCTATTGGTTTAACTATACTGTATGTATATAAAGATTATAGTACAGTGCTTTCCAAACTGTTTTCCGACACAACTCGGAAGTGGCGGCGGCGGCGCACCATCAGCGCTTCTGGGTTTTACCGCAAAACACAAGGCTGCCGCCGTGCACGCCCCCACGGCGCCGCCGCTGTTGGTGTGTCACCAACAGCAGGAGTTTGGAAAGCACTGTTATAGTACATATTATATTTCTGATATAAATGTTATTACACCCTTTATTTTAACCAGTTGCTTAACATGCTGTATACAAGCAGAATTGCATGGAGTTAAGTGAGTGAGTGGCATAACAGAGGAAGTGGAATCACTATCTCTTTTTTGTCTTTAGCCTAGAAATCTACAGGAAACCTCTCCGTCCTCTTCTAGTTCCCAAGAAGCTACGGCTTGTTTACAAGACTGAAAGATTAGTTACCTTTCCAACAACTTTCCAAGGGTGACATAAACTTAATCACAGAAAATAATAGAGGCAAATACAACACATTTAAATTATAAAATATTACCTTGCTTTGGGATGAGGGTTTTGGAGACAGCCTTCTTTTTGGTCCTAGAGTCATAATATTTTGTCCCAGTGTTGCAATTTTTCAAAAGAAATCCAAGCAGGATTTCTATTCATACAGCAGGAAAGGGAATGCAACACCACTGCCTTCTTAACTACTCTATTGCACTCTGTTAGTCTACCAACATATGATGTAACCACCAGGGTAGATAACTTGAATGCAGTTAACATCCATTTGCATTGCATTGTTATATCATTCCAAATACATGTTTTATTATGGCTGGCGTGCTATGGCCCATGAGGTCACGAAGAGTCGGACACAACTAAACGACTGAACAACAACAACAACAAAAGAGTGTAATCATGGCCTCATAGTATGGTGTTAGTTTTGGCCTTGTGATATATAATTAAGACAGCTTCTTGTTGTTGTTAAATCTGTATACCTTCCAATGACTCTGGAGGATGATAGTCAATATTCCATGTATGGCTATAACTATGTAATATAGGAGAAAAAAAACTTCTTAGTGATGTCTTTAACTTGCATGCTTGTTTCAAGATAGCCTTTCCAATTTAGTGCTCTACAATGGTTGGGTTCTAAAACTCAGAATTTTCTGGCCAATATGGCTCTGTAGCAGATTTAGTGAACAGTTTCTGCCAACTACTGCATGAAATACCTTGAAAAGGAAAAGTGAAAAATAAAGTTTTGAGGTGTATTTCTTACTGCAAAAGGTGAGGGTGAATAGTGTTCTTTTCATGCAGAAGCAGTGGAGTTTATGCTGAGAGACTTACCCCATCTTAAAATCAGTGTTTGCAAATATGCAGCAGACTCTGAATTGTATGCTTATGACATTATAAATTGCATTTTAAGTTTTTATTTTATTTTTTTCTCTAGAATATGGCTGTTATGATACATGCAAGAATTTACAGCATAGATTTTCTCTGCTGTATTATCCTTGCTGCCTCCGTCATTTCTTTAGCAGAGGATCACGTGGACGGGAGTCACCACCCCAGCATGCACCTTGATAAGAACATGGTACAAGACAAGGAGTATGTGTTCCATAAATTTGCATTTTATATAAGTCAGGTTTACCTCTTTATTCTTCCAGTATAAAGTTGTGAACTGCAGAGCAAGTACAGGCAATGTATAAATCTATGAATTAATGTGGGAATCTTTAGAGCAGAGCTTTCCAAACTTTTCATGTTGGTGACACACTTTTTAGACATGCATCATTTCGCGACACACACTTACAGCAGGGCACAAGGCAGGCATTAGGACCTGCACGGAATCCTGGCAGGGCAGGTTTGGAGGCAGCAAGTCACAAGGCAGGCACTAGGACCTGCACGGAATCACAGCAGGTTTGGAGGCAGCAAGGCACAAGGCAGGCACTAGGAACTGCGCGGAATCCTGGCAGGGCTCGGAGGCAGCAGCAGCCGCGACACACCCAGACACTGCAGCTGACACACTAACGTGTCCCGACACACAGTTTGGAAAGCTCTGCTTTAGAGTTACAACTAATACACTTGAAAAATTAGCAATTGGAATGTCAGGTGACAGCTTTTCTAATGACAGAAATACCAGGGCCTGGCCATTGGCAGAACAATGTACCAAGTTCCTTTTTCTGTTCATTTTGAAATTTGGTTAAATTATTCTTTAATTTAAAGGAAAACAAGATAACCTTTGAGACTCTGAACTCTATTGAAAGAGGGGAACTTTTCATGATGGAATTCATAGTCATCCTGTGAAATGGTAGGATATTGATAGTACATAGGGAAAGTACTTGAATCGTGAAAACTATTCTTAAGGAGTCAGCAAATGCATGTACATTCAACCTAGGCTATCGTTTTACCACTTTGAAGCTCAGTCTGGCCCAATGCTTCAGGGAATATGTACTGTGTTTTTAAGAGTAGCAATCCCCACCTTGCGTCAACCTAGACTCCTCAACCAGGGTGCCCACCTGATGTGCAGACCAACTCCCAGAGTTCTTTAACTAGTGTAGCTATTGCTGAGAATTTTGGGACTTGAAGTCTACTTGTTTAGCATGCTAAGTCATAAGCAAGATCTTGGTCTTGATCTTGGATAGCTTATTCTGCTATGCCATACGAAATAAATAAATGAATAAAATCTTGGATAGCTCAATGAAGTTGTCAATTCAGGGTGCAGCAGCTGTGAAAAAGGGGAATTCCATGCTAGAGATTACTAGGAAAGGGACTGAAAATAAAAGTGCCAACATTGCAACTGCCTTACCCAAATCTATGGTATGTCTACATCTGGAATACTGTGTACAGTTTTGGTCTTTGCATTTGAGAAAGGACATAATAGAGCTGGAAAAGGGGAACCAAAATGATCAGAAAGCCTTGAAACCCTTATGAGAAAAGGCTAGGTTTTTGAGGAAGATCACTGAGGGAATTAAGGTGTATAAAATCATGAATGGCATGGAGAAAATGGAGAGGGAGGGGTTTCTCCTTCTTTAAAATACTAGGAGCAGGGGTTATCCAATCAAGCTGATTGGAAGGGCATTTAAAATGGAGGAAAGGAAGCCCTTCTTCACATACTGCATAATTAACCAGTGGAATTCATTATGACAAGACACAGTGATGGCCACTAACTTGGCTGGCCTGAAAAGGGAATTAGATATATTCATGGAAGACAGTTCTGTCGAGGTCTGCTGATTCTTCAAGACCACATTACCTCCAAGTTGGGGTCAGCATGCCTTCAGATACTAGTTGCAGAGGAATAATGGGGCGAACAGTATCTCACTCCATTTCCTGCTTGTGAACACCCCTGAGGCTGGATTAAGATGCGCCTTGGCCTAATCCAGTAGGGCAGTTCTTAGAATATATGAACCCCAAATACTGTAATTTATAAACAATGACTTATGACTTAGTGTGTTGCGTAATCCAGGCAGTTGTGTCTTATTGAAAAAAATGATGAAACAAACCGGACTAGCACAATACGTTAACTTATCCTGTTGTATGTATCTGTATGGATGTTTTGACAGCTGCCGTGTTTTTATCTTATAGCCACATTATGGAACATTTAGATGGTGTCATTGACAAACCAGAATCTGAGATGTCACCACAAGAACTGCAGCTTCATTATTTCAAAATGCATGATTATGATGGTAACAACTTGCTTGATGGCCTTGAGCTTGCCACTGCAATATCACATGTACACAAAGAGGTACGTATTAGTTTGTCTGAACAGGGAATTTGATGGGCCACTTAGCAGTCCTTGGAAGAATGATATGTATAATATTTGTGCATTTCATATTTCTGTAATGGCGTGTTGTTAAATGCTGCTTCAAACTAAAACTATATTTTTGGGATTTTTAGGGAAGACTTCACCCTAGAAGAACTGTCAGCCTTATAAATCACAAAACTCTGAAATAGCTTTAAGAAGCAAATTAGAAAAAAAATACAGCATTATTCTGAGGTCAAAATTAAATAGAGAACTGTACCTTCTGAGTTTCGATTTGCCAGACCCACTTAAATCTTTTACTCTCTAGCAATGTAGTTCTCAAGGAGGAAGTGCTAAAGAGAGGGTCCAAGCGAACCCCTTTGCTGAAACTCATCCATTGTTTTTTCTGTGTAGGATGGTGGTGAACACATTCAGACAATGAAAGAAGAGGAGCTGATTAACTTGATAGATGGTGTTTTGCAAGATGATGATAAGAATAATGATGGGTATATCGACTATGCTGAGTTTGCTAAGTCACTGGAATAAGAACAATCTTCAGTTTTCACGTGGCCCAGTTCAATGTGATTCTTTATTATATGTTAGTATGTGTGTTCTGCCTTTGAGCTGCAAAGTTAATAGTAGGCTGGTACATGTAGCCATTGGAATGGCTATACTTGTATTTGTTACATGTTGGAAAGTAAAAATAAGCTTGTAATGGAAACTGTTGTCTGCTGTTATATTGTTAACAAACCATGTTGAGCAATAGAGTGCATTGCCCCTGTCAGCAGATTTGTTCAAAATGCTCCAAATAATTTTTGGAGAAGTCCAGTGAAAGTGTAGTGTAAAGACAGCAGCACTGCACAGTTGACACATAATTATAAGGCAAAACTTATAGTATAATCAATCAATATTTATACTTGTTTTTTTTTATTCACTCTCCTTGCAAAATTAAGTAGATCCCAAACCAGAAAAAGTTAACATTCTTCCAAGATCCATAGAAGATAATAAAAAAGTAAAGTACTAATTGAAATATTCATTAAAATCATTGTGAACATAAATGTCTGTCTCAGTTGTCTTCCCTTGTATCAGTACTTCTTTGCATTTTAATCTGCCCATTTGAATGTACTTGTTAACACCATTGATAACAGTATTTCTAAAAATGTAGATTAAATGCCAGTGTTCACTTGTATCCTTCATCAAAAACTGTTCCTATACTAGCTAACTAAATTTTTGTAAACCATGGAAAAATGCTGCCTTGTTAACGTTTCTACCAGTGTATCTTAACATGAATTCTTAAGTGTTAGGTAAGAATTTTAATTTTTTCTTAAAATTAACACTTTGAAGAGAGTGATTAAATACTTGAATGGTCTACTTATTTAAAAAGATTCTGGAGCTCTCAGCAACTTTGGTCCTATACCATTCAGCAGTGTCCTGCAGATTTAAAATAAGTAACTGTCTATATGTCTGGCTTATTTTATAAATTAAATTGGTTAAATAAATATATGCATTCCAAGCTGTTGTATTCACAAGCTCAAAACTCAAGAGCATTCTCTAAATTGTACAGAGATATATTTTCTGTATAAAAGTATTCTTATATTCTGTAATAATTGGTGGTTTTTTTGTCAATTGTGTAATAAAATCTATTATATGATTACAACATCTAAATTACATGATGGGACAGACTTCTATCTATTTATTTATGCTAAAAAATCGACACAAAACATATTAAGATGCCAATCGAAGAGAATATTAAGATGCTTCAGGTTTAGGAAAACACAGACATCATGCGGTTTATTGTATCTTGGTTTAATGAGTTTTGCAAGTTCAACATGCTAAGCTGGGCTTGTTCTGGTTTATTGCTTAGCATGTCTGAACCCTTCCAGTTGTTTCTGATTCAACAGGTTGTGGTAAAGGAAGCCATAACATAGCACAATGCAGAGACGTCTGCAAGGGTATCTAAACAGGCAAGATGGTGTTTGCAGCAGTGCAGTTCAAGCCCCGCACCTTCTGTGCATGTTTCAGTGTCACGTACACGTACAAAGAAGGGTGGCTTCAATTTCAGTGCTGGGGCTGCCGTCTTGCCTGGTTTGACCCTCACTGTGGCTGCCACTGACGTATTGCTTGAACTCCGCTATACTTTTCTGTCCCTGAAAACCTGTTTTCTGTTTCTGAACTTAAGTGATGATCTTTCATCATTTTTCCCCACAATATTCTGTTGATACGATGCATTCCTGGAGTGTTTTTCTACCATTTTGAGGCAGGAAACAGAGGAGAACAAGTATGAATCTTAAAATAGGCTTTGGGTACTTGAAAAACAAAGACACCTCCCCCCCACGCCATTCAGGAATCATGGCCCCGCCTACTTTGTGTGATTGCTCCATCCATTGCAGCCCTCAGTTTCCCCAAAATGTTTGGTGCGGTGCTCACTCACAAAAAGGATGCACAGCCATGTTTTAAAGTAAGGATGGGGAATCCTTTTTCTATATAGGGCCACATTTCCAGGGAGAGAGTCATTTGTCTCATAGAAGAAGGTAAAACTAGCAGCCCTTTTCCTTCTTGCCCACTGGACTTTCAGATTAGGGTCAAGATTTTTCTTGCCAGAGATCTGAGCTAATTGTTTGTAGAAGACTTTTGAAATTAGACCAAGGGTCATGGATTACCAAAGCTTGGGAAGGCACTAGGACTATTGTGGGTGCAAATAGCTGTTTAAAAAAGCTCTAATACAGAAAGGGAGTGAAGTCACTTTGCTTTTAATCAATTACTCAGGGCTCTCTCCCCACTCTGATTTAGCATCTACATGAAGCCACTGGATGAGGTCATCTCTAGGCATCGGGTTCAATATAATTAGCATGCTGATGATGATCAGTTATATATCTTTACAGTGAGCCAACCAAGTGAAGTTGTCAAGGCCCTGAAACAATGGAGGCTGTGGGGGTCTGGAGGGAGAAGAACTGGTTTTGGCTTAACCCTAGCAGACCAAGAGGTTGTGGGTTTTAGCACCTTTCCATCTTTATTTCTGGATGGGGTAGCACTTCCCCAGGCAGAACGGATATACAACTTGGACTCTCAAAGGAGGGGGGGCAGCTGTGGCCAGGAGGATATTTGCACAAATATATTGTGTACAACAATTACACACATTCTTTGCTGGCAGGGGAATTCTGGGAGTTGAAGTTCACACATCTTAAAGTTGCCAAGGTTGAGAAACACTGCCCTAGCTTATAAGGACTCAGGTCCAATTTATTTTCCATCGTCCAGCCCTTTATAGAACATCCTCTCTTACTGCAGTGCCAGGTAGACAGTTCAACAGGATACAATGACCCATGTTATCAAAAACTGCCAAGAAGTCTAGGAGGATCCACAGAGTTGAACTTCTGTCTTTCTGCTGCAGAAACTAATCATTTGTCAAGGCAGCTTTGATGCCAAAAACAGACCAGAAGCATGACTGGAATGGTTCTAGATTAGGGTGACCATACATCCCATTTTGAACGGGACAGTCCCGTTATTTTAGCATTTTTCAACCGTCCTGTCGTTTTGATCAAAATCTCAATTTTGTCCCTTTTTTAAACCTGGCGGGAAGGAGGACAGGAAGACAGGAAGGAGGACTGGAGCCGGACTTGCCATTGGAGGCAGCCCGGAAGAGGCCCTATCAGTGCGGCAACTGGAAGCC
This sequence comes from Charina bottae, assembly GCA_023362775.1. Lineage (NCBI taxonomy): Eukaryota > Metazoa > Chordata > Lepidosauria > Squamata > Charinaidae > Charina > Charina bottae. The sequence continues at coordinate 71,459,100 of JALMGJ010000001.1, read as the reverse complement.
CAGTTGCCACGTGTGAGCCCAGCAGCAGACACAGCACCACAGTCCAGGTTCCTGCCTCCTTACCTGATCCTGAGATTGTCTGCCCAGCAGTGGTGAGGCCAGGGAAAGCAGGCACAGGAAGGTTGTGGAAAGAGGGTGCGTGTGTGTGTGCGTGCGTGCGCGCACACAGATTACTTGCTCAGAGTAATCGCACGCACACACACGCACCCCACACCCTCTTTCTCCAGCCTCCCCATGAACAAATGCACCCGCACCTGTTGCAGGGAGGCTGGAGAAAGAGGGTGTGGGGTGCATGCGTGTGTGTGTGTGCGTGTGCGGCTTACTTGCTCAGTGTAATCATGCGCACGCACACACACGCACCCCACACCCTCTTTCTCCAGCCTCCCTGCAACAGGTGCGGGTGCATTTGGTCATGGGGAGGCTGGAGAAAGAGGGGTGTGTGTGTGTGTGTGTGTGTGCACGTGTGTGTGTGTGTGCATCTGATCAGGCTTGGCCAAGGGAGGAGAGTTGTCGGGCCGCCGAGCAGGAGAAGCTGGCTGTGCTTGGCTGCTTCAGCCACACCACTCCGCCCCTTGCTGCCCACTGAAGCTCCCCAGGGTGGCCGCTCCTGCTTCTCCTGCTCGGCGGCCCGACAACTCTCCTCCCTCGGCCAAGCCTGATCAGATGCACACACACACACACACACTCACAGGACAGACTGCCCTGGCAGGAGCTGGCCGTGCTGGGGGGCTTCAGCGGGTGGCGAGGGGTGGAGTGGTGTGGCTGAAGCCTCCCAGCACGACCGGCTCCTGCCGAGGGCAGTCTGTCCTGTGAGTGTGTGAGTGTGTGTATGTGCATCTGATCGGGCTTGGTCAAGGGAGGAGAGTTGTCGGGCCGCCGAGCAGGAGAAGCAGGAGCCGGCCACCCTGGGGAGCTTCAGTGGGCAGCAAGGGGCGGAGTGGTGTGGCTGAAGCAGCCGAGCGCAGCCGGCTCCTCCTGCTTCTCCTGCTCTGCGGCGGTGGCAGCAGCAGCGACTCTCCTCCCTCCCTTGGCCAAGCCCGAGGGGGATGGGGCAGTGGTGGGCCTCCATCCCCTCCATCCCCGCCCCTTGTTCCCCGGCCGATGACGGTGCTGTGTGGACAGTGTGTGTACTCCGGCCTCCCCCAAACACACCAGCTCTGCCGCACCATTTACTGCTAGAAGAAAAAAAACCTTTAAAAATCGGGAAAAAAAATTAAAATCCGAGCCAATCATGCTGATGGGGGCGGGGTTCGCAGGCAGGAACCAATCGTGTGGGGCAGGGGCAGGGTTTGCAGGTGGGAGCCAATTGCGTGGACTGGGGGGCGGGGTTTGGAGGCCGGCATGGTGGCATAAGACCCTATCCCGTTTTGCCATCCCAAAAGTCCCATTTTTGTCTAAAGGAAATATGGTCAGCCTATTCTAGATAAAACTTGTCCTCCAAGAACATATGAATAAACAGGAGGTTAACAGTAGTGACTGTTTTTACCTTAGGTAATATGGACTCTCACTCCATACAGGAACATACAGGAAAATCTGCTAATATTTTTTCTGGGAAATTGTGACAAGTACTTATGAGAGAGAAATTCAGGAAGGGTTGAACTTCCAGGGTTGAAAAGCCAGGGAAAAGCCGTGTCTTAGTATGCCACAAAGGAAAGGTTATCTACAAAGTCCAAATTAGGTTCTCAGTATAAATGAAGTCTTGGTCAGAACTTGGTATAAATGTATAAATGAAGTCTTGGTCTGAAATAGTTTTATGCTTTGACCATCTTTGATTACTCAGTGTTTTTAGGTTGCATCCATTTTTTTCCAATTTTCATTTATTACAGGTGCTTAGGAAAGGGTATAAGCATCAAGGCCATAGATAAAGGATATAAGATTTCAGTACGCTCTTTGAAGAACAAGATAGAAAAGTATACTGTTGACAGCAACTTTGACTTAACCTCTTTATCTTCATTTTCAAATCTAACAAATATTTAAGTTTGTATAGTCTTTGCCCAATTTATCCCTCCTGCTGTCTGTGTTCTCCCTTATTGTCTGTTTTAGACTTAACAATTGTTGGGGCTGGCAATACATCAATCAGGTGTGAGAGGTGCGGGAGGGAGTACAGGGACGGGTTTGGATAGAGTGCATGAGAACACTCACCTCCTGAGTGAGAGGCAGGGGGTGAGGAGTAACGGATGGAGTCCCCCTCTTACTGACCAGTGAGAGAGGTGGTTGGGCTCCATCAGTGCCGAGAGCACGAGTGGGGGGGGGGGCTTCCATCGCCTTGTGATTGATTGAGAGAGGTTGCATGAATGAATGGAGGGATCCCTATTTTTAACCAGTGTTCTTGGGAGTCCAGGATCGGGGCTAATGGATTCGGAGACTCGGGGGGTTGTAGGGTGGGGCAGGTCATCGAGGTGGTGGCGGGCCAGGGATGTCATGATGGGAGCCGGAGGGTGGGTCAGCTTAGGGGAAGATGCCCCCTGATGTTTATTACCTGTGCCATGTTCTGGCCCTCCATGCTCAAACCTAGGTCCTAGACAGCAGACTCGTGGGGACCCTGACTTTCGGCTGCTGCTTTGTAATGCCAGGTCAATTAACAACAAGGCCTCCCTCATTGGTGACTTGATCACAGAGGAGGGGGCAGACCTGGCATGTATTACCGAAACCTGGCTGGGCCTAGAAGGAGGCGTGCCTCTTTTGGAGATATGCGTAGCCGGATTTTGAGCATGGCACCAGCCGAGACCTCAGGGCAGGGGAGGAGGGGTGGCTGTTGTCATCCAGGAATCTCTAGTGGCCATCAGGGGCACTGCTCCACAAGTGTCCGGATGTGAGACCTTGTTCTTCAAGTTGGGCTCCTGAGAACAGTTGGGAGTGTTGCTATTGTACCAGCCTCCCTGCTGCATAGCAACCTCCCTGCCTGAGCTGCTGGAGGCTGTCTCTGGGTTGGTGGTGGAGTTCCCCAGACGTAAGGTTCTGGGGGACTTCAACCTGCCCTCCTTGGGACGGTCCTCGGAAGTGGCTCGGGAGTTCATGGGCCTGTATTAGATTATCCAGGACCCAACTCGAGACAGTGGCCTCACTCTGGATTTAGCTTTCTTGTCGGAGCAGTGGTAATGTGATCTGAGGGGAGAATTACATCTTTCCCCTTTGTCATGGTTGGATCACGCCCTGGTGACCTTGAGATTCTCCTATGCTACCCCCCTCCACAGGGAGGCTGGACCCATTTGATTGGTCCACCCCAGCGACTGATGGACCCGGCAGGGTTCCAGAGGGAACTGGGGGTTATACCTGAGGATCTGTTGCACGGTCCAGCGGAGGCTCTGGCTGCCACCTGGAATAGGGAGGTGGCTGGGGCTTTGGACAGGATTGCACCCGTGCGGCCTCTCTTGTCTCATCAAACCCAATAATCCGTGTGGTTTACGGAGGAGCTGAGGGTTCTGAAGAGGATTAAGAGACACCTAGAGCGCCGCTGGAGGAAGACAAAGACCGAATCTGACCGAACACAAGCTAGAGCTGCTATTAAGGCCTACCTTGTGGCGGTAAGAGTGGCGAAATGTCAGTATTTCTCTGCTCTTATTGCATCCGTGGAATGCCGCCCAGCAGCCCTGTTCAAGATCACCCAATCCCTTTTGGGGAAAGGGGATCCAGAAATCCATCTACTGAGGAATTTTCTGGGCATCTGCAGGATAAAATCGCTCGGATTCATTCTAAGTTGGACTCCGAGCATGAGACAGGGTCTGAGGCGATACCCAGGGAATGTTCTTATCCTGTTATCTGGGAACAGTTTGACCCTGTTGGACCCAAGGAAGTGGATAGGATCCTCCAGACTGTAAATTGATCTTGCCAATTAGATCCATGTCCCTCCTGGCTGGTGAAAGTCCAGACAATGATAAATACATTGAGAGAGAGGGTGTTCCTGGCAGCTTTTAAGGAAGTGCTGGTGTGCCCCCTCAAGAAACCATTGCTGGACCCTACTGTATTGGACAATTTTTGTCCAGTCTCCCACCTCCCCTTTTTGGGGAAGGTGGTTGAGAAAGTGGTGGCGTTGCAGCTCCAGAGGATTCTGGATTAAACGGATTATCTAGACTAGTGGTCCCCAACCTTTTTGGCACCAGGAACCTGTCGTGGAAGACAATTTTTCCATGGACCGGGGGGTGGTTTTGCAGGCGGGAGCCAATCACGCGCACTGGGGGGCGGGGTTTGCAGGCAGGAGCCAATCACGTGCACTGGGGGATGGGGTTTGCAGGCGGGAGCCAATCACGCACACCGGGGGGGGGGGCGGGGTTTGCAGGTGGAAGACAATCGCGTGCACCGGGGGCGGGGTTTGAAGGTGGGAACCCCGCGGCCCACTTCCTAACAGGCCACGGCCCATTAGTGGGCCACCGCCCACAGGTTGGGGACCTCTGATCTAGACCCCTTTCAGTCAGGTTTCAGGCCCTGTTATGGGACAGAAACGGCATTGGTCGCACTTATGGATGAATTGTGGTGGGAGCGGGATGGAGGCAGTGCATCCATCCTTGCTCTTCTTGACCTCTCAGCGGCATTCGATACCATCAACCATGGTATCCTTTTGGGGCGACTCTGGGAGTTGGGGAGTGGGTGGCGCGGTTCTGCGCTGGTTCACCTCCCTCCTCCAGGGCCAGTCCCAATCGGTGTTGATAGGGAGCAAGAGATCCGGCCCACGGCCCCTTCTTTGTGGGGTGCCGCAGGGCTCGGTACTCTCTCCTCTCCTTTTTAACATCTACATGAAACCGCTGGGCAAGATCATCCATCACCATGGGATGAAGTATCATCAATATGCCAATGATACCCAATTATACATCTCCATCCCAGGTGAGGTAAGTGATGCCATGACCTCCCTTTCCAAGTGCCTGGGGGCTGTAGGGGCCTGGATGGGGAAAAACAGGCTTCGGCTGAACCCTGATAAGACGGAGTGGCTGTGGATTAATGGCTCCTCAGTATCTGGGAAATTGTCATCTTTAGTTCTGGATGGGGTTGCACTGCCCCTGACAGACCCAGTGCGTAACTTGAAGAGCAGGTGGCAGTCGTGGCCAGGAGGGCCTTTGCTCAACTTCGTGTTGTGCACCAGTTATGCCCTTTCCTGGAACAAGAGGCCCTTCGAACGGTCACTCATGCCCTGGTTATCTCCCATATTGACTACTGTAATGCGCTCTACATGGGGCTACCCTTGAAGAATATCCAGAAGCTACAGCTGGTCCAGAATACAGCCGAGTGGGCCATCTTAGGTGCCCCAAGGGTGGCACATGTAACACCTTTGCTACGCGAGCTGCACTGGGTTCCAGTTTGCTTTCGGGTCCAATTCAAGGTGTTGGTTATGACCTTTAAAGCCCTACATGGCATGGGTCCAGGTTACCTGAGGGACCATCTCGTCCCCATTACATCGACCCACCCCACCCGGGCATGCAGAGAGGGCATGCTACGGACCCTATCTGTAAAAGAATTCCATCTAGCGGGGTCTCGGAAGCGTGCCTTCTCTGCAGTAGCTCCCGCCCTCTGGAACATTCTTCCCTCTGAGATAAGACAGGTCCCTTGCTCCTGGATTTCCAAAAAAAAAACTAAAAACCTGCTTTTGTCAGCATGCTTGGAGCGGGAGGGAGAGTGGTTACTCCTGAGGATGGCTGGTTTTCTAGAACGGCCCTAAAGTTGCCCTTTTAGTAACAAACTGATAAAGAACTCTTAGCCATCTGGATTTTATTACATGTCATATTTTTACTGTTTATTTATATTCATTTTATTGTATTTGTACTATATAGCAGTTAACTGTGTTTTTCCCTCCTTGGGGGGAGATGGGTGGTGATAAATTCGATAAATAAATAAATAAATAAATAAATAAATAAATAAATAATTTTATTTCTAATGTAGCATAGAAAGTGAGTATAGATAAAACAGTGTTATCAGCTAAGTCGAACAGTGGCACTTATTTCACATTCCAGTAAGGTAATGCTCAAGATCTTGCAAGGTAGACTCCAGCAATTCATGGAGCGAGAATTGCCAGATGTACAAGCTGGGTTTAGAAAAGGCAGAGGAACTAGAGACCAAATTGCCAATATCCGCTGGATAATGGAGAAAGCCAGGGAGTTTCAGAAAAACATCTATTTCTGTTTTATTGACTATTCTAAAGCCTTCGACTATGTGGATCATAACAAATTGTGGCAAGTTCTTGGTGGTATGGGGATACCAAGTCATCTTGTCTGCCTCCTGAGGAATCTGTATAACGACCAAGTAGCAACGGTAAGAACAGACCACGGAACAACGGACTGGTTTAAGATTGGGAAAGGAGTACGGCAGGGTTGTATACTCTCACCCTACCTATTCAACCTGTACGCAGAACACATCATGCGACGTGCTGGGCTTGATGAATCCAAGGCTGGAGTTAAAATCGCTGGAAGAAACATTAACAATCCCAGATATGCAGATGATACCACTTTGATGGCTGAAAGCGAGGAGGAGCTGAGGAGCCTTCTGACGAAGGTGAAAGAAGAAATGTCTATGAAGGTTCTCAGTCATCCAGGTGGAATTGTCTGTAGCTTGAATCATGTCAACTGGATTTCTATTTTGTCAGTGGAAACGTTTCGCTCCTTATCCAAGGAGCTTCTTCAGTCTGAACAAAGTTGGTAAGGGAATCCTAAATATGTTTCTAGGTAGCTGTGTGACCTTACACCTGGGGCTAGGTCATGGTTATATTGAGATGTTATCCTTTAGATGATAAAAGGACTTAAAAATAACATCTCAATATAACCATGACCTAGCCCCAGGTGTAAGGTCACACAGCTACCTAGAAACATATTTAGGATTCCCTTACCAACTTTGCTCAGACTGAAGAAGCTCCTTGGATAAGGAGCGAAACGTTTCCACTGACAAAATAGAAATCCAGTTGACATGATTCAAGCTACAGTGAAAGAAGAAAGTGCAAAAGTTGGGTTGCAGTTAAACCTCAAAAAAAAAACCAAGATTATGGCAACCAGCTTGATTGATAATTGGCAAATAGAGGGAGAAAAAGTGGAGGCAGTGACAGACTTTGTATTTCTAGGCGCAAAGATTACTGCAGACGCTGACTGCATCCAGGAAATCAGAAGACGTCTACTTCTTGGGAGGAGAGCAATGGCAAATCTTGATAAAATAGTTAAGAGCAGAGACATCACACTGACAACAAAGGTCCGCATAGTTAAAGCATTGGTATTCCCCGTAGTAACCTATGGCTGCGAGAGCTGGGCCATAAGGAAGGCTGAGCGAAGGAAGATAGATAGATGCTTTTGAACTGTGGTGTTGGAGGAAAATTCTGAGAGTGCCTTGGACTGCAAGAAGATCAAACCAGTCCATACTCCAGGAAATCAAGCCAGACTGCTCACTTGAGGGAATGATATTAAAGGCAAAACTGAAGTACTTTGGCCACATAATGAGAAGACAGGATGCCCTGGAGAAGAAGCTGATGCTAGGGAAGGTGGAAGGCAAAAGGAAGAGGGGCCGACCAAGGGCAAGATGGATGGATGATATTCTGGAGGTGACGGACTCGACCTTGGGGGAGCTGGGGATGGTGACGGCTGACAGGAAGCTCTGGCGTGGGCTGGTCCATGAAGTCACGAAGAGTCGGAAGCGACTGAACGAATAAACAAAAACAAAAAAATCAGCTAAGTTCACCTAATGTTTGTTGTTGTTGTTGAGGCTTAGTATGTTATTTGAAGGCATACATAATGATCTGTAAACAATGGATTATATGTTAGCTTGATGTGAGAGCCCAGCCAATTGTGGATTCATGAAACAATAACTTAGCATGTTGTATGAACCCAGCTGCCCACTCCCCAGAATACCGAGTAGTTGGTCTGGACTATAAACAGGATTGTGTAGATTAGTTTACGCCTGCATTTTATGACATCATGACATAGTGAGGGATATCCATGCAGAGAAACATAGACAGACCCATCTTCAGAAGCTGGAATTGTATATGCAGTCTAGGTCTTGATAAAAATGTAAATACAGCTCCATTTCAATGCATTGTGGTGAGCATTCAAATGTACACAGGCATGCAATCAATCTCCTTTCCCCCCATGAGACGTGGATGGACATTTGTTCTTGTATTGCAAGTATATGTTGACAGCATACAAAGACAACTTGGCAAATTCTGTACATCAGTGTTTCATGCTGCTGGCTGGGGAATTCTGGGAGTTGGAGTTCACACATCTTCAAGATGCCAAGGCTGAGAAACATTGCTGTACATAGTGAGATGGGGTTTTTTGCCACCTAAATACATTCTGTGGAGTCCTTGGTGCTCTCTGAGCTTTGTTTTCTTGCAGACATTTCAATGAAAACAACAAGGCAAGGACTCCACAGTTCAACCCTGAGCTACAAATATTCTCTTCGATTGGTAAATACATTCTATCGCCACTAGATGGCACAGGAGACCACATTTGCTATTGTAAGCTTTTTGCAATCAAAAGGCCTTTTCTATTCCAGTTCCAAAAAGATCCTTGGTTCACAAGCTTCTAATATTATAACAAAGCAAGATTATCTCTGCCTAAAAGCTCTCAACCTTTCTTTTATTACAAATTCATTGGTGTCAGAAAAAGAGTATTCAAACATCCCATGCAAATCATCACATGATACATCCCATTTTCATTAATTTAACAATTCTGTCATTTAACAGGCCCAAACTCTTCAAAATCTCCTGTCTTTGCCAAGACCACTAGATGAAGCCAAACGTTTGTCCTTCCTCCAAGACACTTGAGTTATGACAAGCCAAAGATGTGGGTTTAACGTATGAGGTAACTTCATTTTCTTTTCTTTTCCTTGAATCTTTCAAACACCTTGTCCAAGTTTTCACACTGGCTCCTCATTCCTAACCTAATTTGTTGGGATATGATCCTGGTGCGGGATATGAGCCAGACAAAATCATGTCCCAGCTAAATGGGATAGGAGTGGAGAGTCAGAGTGGAAACCTGGACAAAGTGGGTAAAAGATACCTTTTTTATATATATAAATTTTTTTATATATATAAAAATTTCCTTCTCACCCCTATGGGTAGTATGTGTCTTCCTCAACCTCGGGTCCTCTACCAGAGGCCTGGGAGTTTGAGGGTTCTGCGCAGTATCTTAGCTGTTCCTAGCACTGCACTCTTCTGCTCAGAGAGCTCTGATGTTGCTCCTGGGATCTGTTGGAGCCATTTTCCCAGCTTAGGAGTCACAGCCCTGAGTGCTCCTACCACCACTGGGACCACTTTGGCCTTCACTTTCCACATCTTCTCTAGTTCTTCCTTCAGGTGCTGGTACTTCTCCAGCTTCTCATACTCCTTCTTCCTGATGTTGCCATCACTTGGCACCGCTACATCTATCACCACTGCCGTCTTCTGGTCCTTGTCTATTACCACAATGTCTGGTTGATTGGCCAGTACCTGCCTGTCTGTCTGGATCTGGAAGTCCCACAGGTCTGTCTGGATCTGGAAGTCCCACAGGATCTTAGCCCTGTCATTCTCCACAACCTTCTGTGGAATCTCCCATCTGGACTTGATTGTGCTGTTCAGTGCATGCTGTTCCTGCCCTCATCTTACACCCTGCCACTATGTGTTGGACTGTCTCTGAGGCCTCTCTGCACAGTCTGCACCTCGGGTCCTGTCTAGTGTGGTAGACCCCTGCTTCTATGGATCGGGTTCTTAGTGCCTGTTCTTGTGCTGCTATGATCAGTGCCTCAGTGCTATCTTTTAGTCCAGCCCTTTCCAGCTACTGGTAGGATTTCCCAATGTCAGCCACCTCAGCTATCTGTCGATGGTACATTCCATGCAGGGCCTTGTCTTGCCATGACACTTCCTCTGCTTGATCTTCCTTCAATGTCTATTGTTGCCTCAGGCATTCTCTCAGCAGCTCATCTTTGGGTGCCATCTTACCAGTGTACTCCTGGGTGCTCTGGGTTTCATTCAGGACAGTGGCTTTGACACTCACCAGCCCCCGCCTGCTCCCTTTCTAGCTGGCGTACAGTCTCTGGGTGTTGGACTTGGGGTGGAAACCTCCGTACATTTTGAGGAGCTTCTGGGTCTTCACATCAGCAGCCTCCATGTCCTCCTTTGGCCAGCTCACTATACCAGCAGGGTATCTGATGACTGGCAGGGTGTACGTGTTGATGGCATGGATCTTGTTCTTCCCATTGAGCTGGCTCTTCAGGACCTGTCTTATCCTTTGGTGGTACTTGGATGTTGCTGTCTTCCTTGCCTCCTAATCATGGTTCCCATGTGACTGTGGGATACCAAGATACTTGTAGCTGGTCTGTATGTCTGCTATGTGGCCTGCTGATAGTTCCACCCCATCAGTCTTAACTACCTTCCCTCTTTTTACTGCCATCCGGCCACACTTCTCTAATCCGAATGACATCCCAATGTCCTCACTATAGATCCATGTCAGGTGGATCAGTGAGTTTATATCTCGTTCACTCTTAGCATACAGCTTGATGTCATCCATGTAGAAGAGGTGGCTGATGGTAGTTCCACTCTTGAACTTGAATCCGTATTCGGTCCTTATGATTATCTGGCTGAGGGGGTTCAAGCCTATGCAGAAAAGCAGCGGGGACAGTGCATCACCTTGGTATATGATGGCCCTTGAGAGAGCTGTCTTGAGTTGACTTTCAGTGTTGTCTTCCACAGTCCCATTGAGTTCTTGAAGAAGGTCCTTAGTGTCCTGTATTGCATTGTAATGTATTGGCCTATATGGTCCCATAGGTTGGCAGCTATGATGCCTGATAGGACTTTCCATGTTGTAGGGAGGCAGGTTATTGGCCGGTAGTTGGACAGTGCTGTTCCCTTGCGGGGGTCTTTCAAAATCAGCACTGTCCTTCCTTGTGTTAGCCAGTCTGGGTGGGAGCCTACTGCTAGCAGCTGGTTCATCTGTGCTGCTAGGCGTTCATGCACTGCTTTTAGTTTCTTTAGCCAGTAAGTGTGGATCATGTCTGGGCCAGGTGCTGTCCAGCTCTTCATGTTCTTGACCCACTATTGGGTGTCCGGTACTGTGATGGTGACTGGTTCCTGTTCCGGGCGATTGCTGTGGTCTGCTTTCAGGTCCTGCAGCCACTTTGCACTGGTGTTATGTCTTCTCTTTCTCCCATACTGTTCAATTTCTGCTGTTGGTGGCTCTGCTGTTACTGTGTTGTTGCACTGCAGTTGGGAGTACACCTTGGATGGTTCTTTGGCAAACAGGGCATTTATCTTCTTGGCCTCTGTTTCTCTAGTGTATCTCCTTAGCCGGGTAGCCAGTGCTGTGAGCCTTTGTTTGGCAGTCTCTAGGGCAGGGCTTTCCAAACTGTGTGTCGCGACACAATACTGTGTTGCCTGGGGGCCCCAAGTGTGTCGCGTGACAACCCGGAAGCGCTGATGAAAATGCCCTCGGTTCCGGCAGGGAGGCGAAAAGCCTCGCCGTGCGCACACGCATGCTGCTGGGCTTCCCGGGGCACAGCTGATCGGTGTGGAGAATTTCCACCCCAGCCCCCCTGCGCCGATCAGCTGGGAAGCCTGGTAGCATGCGCGTGCGGGGCAAGGCTTTTCACCTCCCTGCCGGAACTGAGGGCATTTTCAGGGTCCCCAGAGCCTGCCCTTTCGAAAGGGCAGCCGCTGCCGCCACAGCGCCAACCTGGAAGCACCGCCGCCGGCCATTGGTGTGTCGCCAACGGCAAAAGTTTGGAAAACCCTACTTTAGGGCTTCAGATGAAGTCAGGCCATTGTATTTTTTCAGTAACTGAGTCTTATCCTTTTTTTTTTTTCCATAAGTTTTATTAAATTTTAAAATACATATTAAGAGCTAATACAAAAGAAAAGAAATAGAAATACAAAGTAAGAAAAAGGAAAAGAAAAAGTGAAGTCAAAAAATAACAAACAAAGAAAATATAGAAAATAGATGTCCTCCAATTTATCCTTGAACTTTAAGTACAACAATTAACTTTAAATGTTAGTCCTTCATACAATACACAGAAACTTTTCTTTGTCATATACCCTATGATTTCTATAATCCAATCTTCTGTTCTTCATATAGGTTTCGCCTTTCTTGATATCTTCCAATAATCCATCTCTGGTTTCTACTCCTTAGAATAGTAATCAAATGTTCATTGTTGCATCAATTAAATGTTTTCCATTTGCTCTTTCCATTTTTACATCTATATTTATATCTTCAATAAAGTCCAATTAGTATAACAAATAAAGGCCTTATCTACGTCTAATAAAATACAGTATATTCTGTTCATGTTATGACTATATATTCCATTAATACATAATCTAACATATTACATAACATAATACATAATATAGCAAAAATACAAAACCTAACATAACATATAACCTAATACATACAACATATTCTTGTAATAACCTACATTCTAATTCCATCTCATCATCTCATTGTCTTCTCATAAATGTGTCTCCAGAAAGAGTAATATATAATATCAACATATTTATTTATAATCTTGTATCTTACACTTAAAATATCATGTTTTTATGCATCTGTAAGTTTCTCATATCTGTGCTTACTCTGTGTACAATACCAAATCCGCATTTTCATTAACCTTGCATTCCAAATCAATATCAATAAATCTCCTGTTTAGGTTATGCCAATATCACAGTATGCAACTTGTTTATTTCTGTAACTCATGTGGGATGTCAAAATGTTTATTTTGCCATATCTATCAATTTGCATATTAAAATCTTCCTGTCTCAGCTGCCACGATGTATTTATGCCCAAACATTTAATAGACCACTTCCTGTAAAATATCATAATCTTCTTCTGTACCAATACATTCAAAGTCCTCTTTCCCTGTTTCTCTACTGGTTCGAAAGGTCTTTCCTCTGTTTCTAAATCTGTCCCTTGTATCTTCTGTTCCTGAGCCACCAAAACTATTAATATACGTTCTATGGATTTCTTAATTTGCAAAAATATTTTGCTGGTTTCTTCCTTAAAATCCTGAAGTGCTGTGAGAAATGCCATTATCTGTTGTTCAAACCGTAATCAGCTGCCGTAGCCAAAACAAAAAATTTTCTCAGGGAGCAGGGAACAGCTGTTCTATTATTTATCAATAATGTCTATTTCTTTAAGTGAGAAAAGCTTTTAAAGTAAGAGATGAAAAAATTCCACAGAGCAGTATTTCAAACAGTTTGTAAAAGGAAAGATGAAAATATATTCCAAATGAAAGATAGTCCTTTCTAAAAAAAAGTAGAAAAAGAAAAAAAAAAAAGGTAGAGAGGCACACATTCTCTATACTTTATTCTTTATTCTTCTTTATTCTTCAGGCTGCAAGCTGCTTAACCCAAACAAACAATTTCTCAAAAGTCAGTTAGTTTGTCGAGTGAGAAATACCAACAAGGTCTCTTAAGTCCCAATTTCTCTGATACAAAAGAAAGGCAGAAAAATACAAAACTTGTTCACTATGTTGCCAAAATAAAATCTGTCAAACTTCCACCAAAATTAATTATAGCAAAGAAAACACAAAATTAGCCAACATTTTGAACGAAGTCCAAAGATAAATTTTAGATAATAAAAATGTACTAATCTAAAAAAGAAAACTAATATAAAGTGGTCTAAAAGCTGGCTGTCACTCTTGTGTCTCCCAAGAGACTTACGTTCTCTGCAGAGCTAGGATCCTCCTTCGGCCATTTCACTGCAATCACCCCCGTTCTTCTCCTCGGTGGAAACAACAAAGAAAAACAGGAGTGGGCAATTACAATGGCTCTGTGAGCAATCTTCTGGTTCCCCCTTCTCCAGGGGGAAACTTCAGTGGTCTGTAGACCCCTGCAAACAAGATAGAAAGTTAGCCAGGTCTCAGAGCTCAGAGCTCTGAGAAACTCTGACTTATCGAGTTGCCAGCCAGGCTTGGAGTGTAACTGAGTCTTATCCTTAATCTCCACACCCTTCTGAAGTTCCACCAGGTGACTAACTTCTCTCTGAGTTGCCTTGATCTTAGCCTACAACTTCATTTTCCAAGTGGGGGGAAGTATGTACTGCTGTTCTTCTTGATCGTGTAGCCAAGCATATCCAGGATTACAGTGGCTGTAGCGTATACCAGTTCAATGGTTTGAGTTATGGTGGTAGCAGGGATTGTCATGAGGACTCTATTGGCATCTTTGCATCTTCTAGCATACTATTTGATGGTATTTCTCCACTGAGCCTTGGTAATCAGTCTCGAGGGTTGATTGTAGCTACTTTATCCATGATCTTATGCCTCATATCAGCTTCTGTGCTCTGTAATGGAGGGGTTGGCAGTGTTCAGGTATTGGCTGCACCTCCAGTTGTTCTTCTGGGTCTTCTTGAGTCCGGGATATAATGTGTAGTTGGTCTATCTCAAGTTATGAGAGCAGCATCCTCTTCACTATGTTGAAGCGTTGGGTAACTAGCTGTTTCTCAGTTACTGTGGATGCAGGTCTTCTGTCCATCCATAGTTCCCTCATATGTTTCATATATCCCCTCTCATTAGGTCTACTGTTGTAGTAGCATTCCATCAATTCCAGGTTCTCTTGACTTGTCCATGTATGCTTTGTTCCAATAGCCCATTTATCGTCAGATTGTCCTGGTTCCCCAACATCTGGCCTGGACCTTGTTAATCTAGGCAATGTCCAAGCCAGCATGACTCTCTTAGTTCGTGTCACTGTGATATCCGAGGTAGGCAGGTGAAGCATTGGGGCAGGGCTTTCCAAAGTTTTCCCACGGCGACACACCAACAGCGGTTGGTGTGTCACCGCAGGAAAACCCGGAAGTGCCGCCGTTGCGGCAGCGCGCAAAAACCCGGAAACGCTGCTGCCGCTTTCAGTTTTTGCACGCCACCGTTGGTGTGTCGCCGCGGGAAAACCCGGAAGCGCTGATGATGATCAGCGCTTCCAGATTGTGTGGCGACACACCAGACTGTGTGTGGTGACACACTTTTGTGTCACGACACACAGTTTGGGAAGCTCTGCATTAGGGGGTCTTTGACCAAGGATCCCTACTGGTAAGGTAGGTACCAGCTGGGATTCAAAGCCTGGTCTCCTGTGTCAAAGGGCAGCGCTCTACCCACTACGCTATCCAGCCGTATGTGTACGTGTACGTGTATGTGTACGTGTACATGTATGTATTGCACATTGCATTAAACCACAATTTATTTAGCAGTTGTTTGAATAAACTGTTATTAGTTGGGTTTACTTACTTCACTATTCTGTAAACAAGTTTTTACAAACCACCATGGCTGGGTTTGTACAATGCGTAAACCAGAACCAAACAATTTGCACTGTGGCTTAGAGCTATGTCATGAATATTTCTTGGAGTGGGAGCAGAAGGACAAATGACATCCTAAGCATCTTGATGTTTTTGCACTAATGACATGAATAATGCAATTTACATCATTTGCATGACAATGTCACAACACATGTGAAATCATCATTGCTTGAACCGGATCTCTTGCAATAAATACAATAGCGACTTTGTTGAGAGTGGAGCTTTCTTACTTTCTGAGTACATAGGATTGCACTGTCAGTGAGTCTCTGAACTTAACTCAATTTAAGATTCACTTTGAAGGCTGATGTGCATCCTGTCAGCACACTGTACATAGCTTTTAGTTGCAGGCAACAGTGTATCAAGTTGCAAAGTAGTCTCTATATTAGAGATAATAGCTTGGAAAAAGCATGAGCATGCTTGAAATAAAACTGGATATCCTGACAAGAAATGTTAAAAGTGATTGGTACTGTCCTTTCTATTAGTTAGAAATGCATGTGGCATGGGTATTTTGTTGCTTATTCGTTCAGTCGCTTCCGACTCTTCGTGACTTCATGGACCAGCCCACGCCAGAGCTTCCTGTCGGCCGTCACCATCCCCAGCTCCCCCATGGTTGAGTCCGTCACCTCCAGAATATCATCCATCCATCTTGCCCTTGGTCGGCCCCTCTTCCTTTTGCCTTCCACTTTCCCTAGCATCAGCTTCTTCTCCAGGGTATCCTGTCTTCTCATGATGTGGCCAAAGTACTTCAGTTTTGCCTTTAATATCATTCCCTCAAGTGAGCAGTCTGGCTTTATTTCCTGGAGTATGGACTGGTTTGATCTTCTTGCAGTCCAAGGCACTCTCAGAATTTTCCTCCAACACCACAGTTCAAAAGCATCTATCTTCCTTCGCTCAGCCTTCCTTATGGTCCAGGCATGGGTATGATGGAGGCCAATAATTTAGTCTCTGCATCTTCTCTGTTTTATGACAAAGCCTTATGAAAGCCGCATTTGACCGAGTCATGGTTTGTTGTAGTCAGTGTGCAAGGACTCATCTGGTGATGACCATAGTTTATGGAAGACTGCAAATGGGAAAAATCATGAAGTAAGAAATGAAAAAAGAGAAAGTAAAAATAGAAATGTCCTCTCTAAAACTAACAGAAAGAGGAAGGGTGAAATTGGTTGATTGATTGATTGATTGATTGATTGACTGATTATGTGCCATCAAGTCATTTTTGACTCCTAGCGACCACATAGATAGATAAGGTGTAATAGATCTGAATAAAAGTGGTCCGATCTTGTGGAATGTAGCTAAGAAATACTGCAGAAAGTGAAGGTGTGGGTTTCATTATGAATAAAAGGGCTAAACATTTTGTTAGAAACAATGAATTTGTGTCATTTAGATGGCTGTGCTCCAGCAAAGGAGATTGTTACCTTGTCGTGGTGCTGGAGCTTGAGCACCTCAATGAAACCATGAGCTAAACTGTGAAGGGACACCCAAGACGGGAAGGTCGTGGCAGAGAGGTCAGACTAAATACGATCCCTGGGGAAGGTAATGGCAACCCACCCCAGTATTCTTGCCATGAAAACTAAATGGATCAGTACAACCAAAGATATGTCGGTATACCATCGGAAGATGGGACTCCCAGGTCGGAAGATGGTCAAAATGCTACTGGGGAGGAACAGAGGATACGTTCAACTAGCCCCAGATGTGATGACGCAGCTAGCTCAAAGCAGAAAGGACGGCTAGCGGCCGACGGTGCTGGTGGTGAACGACGAATCTGATGTTCTAAAGATCAACACACCATAGGAACCTGGAATGTAAGATCTATGAGCCAGGGAAAATTGGATGTGGTTATTGGTGAGATGTCAAGATTAAATATAGACATTTTAGGTGTCAGTGAACTGAAATGGACTGGGATGGGCCACTTCACATCAGATGACCACCAGATCTACTACTGTGGACAAGAGGACCACAGAAGAAATGGAGTAGCCTTCATAATTAATAATAAAGTGGCTAAAGCAGTGCTTGGATACAATCCAAAAAACGATAGAATGATCTCAATTCGAATTCAGGGTAAGCCATTTAACATCACAGTGATCCAAATATACTCCCCAACCACAGATGCTGAAGAAGCAGAAGTAGATCAGTTCTATGAGGATCTGCAGCACCTACTAGATAATACACCAAAAAGAGATGTTATTTTCATTACAGGAGACTGGAATGCTAAGGTGGGTAGTCAGATGAAACCTGGAATTACAGGCAAGCATGGTCTGGGAGAACAAAATGAAGCAGGACATAGGCTGATAGAATTTTGCCAAGACAACTCACTGTGCATAACAAACACTCTCTTCCAACAACCTAAAAGACGACTTTATACATGGACTTCACCAGATGGTCGACACCGAAATCAGATTGACTACATCCTTTGCAGCCAAAGGTGGCGGACATCTATACAGTCGGTAAAAACAAGACCTGGAGCTGACTGTAGTTCAGATCACGAACTTCTTATTGCAAAATTTAGAATCAGACTAAAGAGAATAGGGAAGACCCACAGATCAGTTAGATATGAGCTCACTAATATTCCTAAGGAATATGCAGTGGAGGTGAAGAATAGATTTAACGGACTAGATTTAGTAGATAGGGTCCCAGAAGAACTATGGACAGAAGTTCGCAACATTGTTCAGGAGGCGGCAACAAAAAACGTCCCAAAGAAAAAGAAAACCAAGAAGGCAAGATGGCTGTCTGCTGAAACACTGGAAGTAGCCCAAGAAAGAAGGAAAGCAAAAGGCAACAGTGATAGGGGGAGATATGCCCAATTAAATGCAAAATTCCAGAGGTTAGCCAGAAGAGATAAGGAATTATTTTTAAACAAGCAATGTGCGGAAGTGGAAGAAGACAATAGAATAGGAAGGACAAGAGACCTCTTCCAGAAAATTAGAAACATCGGAGGTAAATTCCAGGCAAAAATGGGTATGATCAAAAACAAAGATGGTAAGGACCTAACAGAAGCAGAAGAGATCAAGAAAAGGTGGCAAGAATATACGGAAGATCTGTATAGGAAGGATAATAATATTGGAGATAGCTTTGACGGTGTGGTCAGTGAGTTAGAGCCAGACATCCTGAAGAGTGAGGTTGAATGGGCCTTAAGAAGCATTGCTAATAACAAGGCAGCAGGAGACGACGGTATCCCAGCTGAACTGTTTAAAATCTTGCAAGATGATGCTGTCAAGGTGATGCATGCCATATGCCAGCAAATTTGGAAAACACAAGAATGGCCATCAGATTGGAAAAAATCAACTTATATCCCCATACCAAAAAAGGGAAGCACTAAAGAATGTTCAAACTATCGAACAGTGGCACTTATTTCACATGCCAGTAAGGTAATGCTCAAGATCTTGCAAGGTAGACTCCAGCAATTCATGGAGCGAGAATTGCCAGATGTACAAGCTGGGTTTAGAAAAGGCAGAGGAACTAGAGACCAAATTGCCAATATCCGCTGGATAATGGAGAAAGCCAGGGAGTTTCAGAAAAACATCTATTTCTGTTTTATTGACTATTCTAAAGCCTTTGACTGTGTGGATCATAACAAATTGTGGCAAGTTCTTGGTGGTATGGGGATACCAAGTCATCTTGTCTGCCTCCTGAGGAATCTGTATAACGACCAAGTAGCAACGGTAAGAACAGAGCACGGAACAACGGACTGGTTTAAGATTGGGAAAGGAGTACGGCAGGGTTGTATACTCTCACCCTACCTATTCAACCTGTACGCAGAACACATCATGCGACATGCTGGGCTTGAGGAATCCAAGGCTGGAGTTAAAATCTCTGGAAGAAACATTAACAATCTCAGATATGCAGATGATACCACTTTGATGGCTGAAAGCGAGGAGGAATTGAGGAGCCTTATGACGAAGGTGAAAGAAGAAAGTGCAAAAGCTGGGTTGCAGTTAAACCTCAAAAAAACCAAGATTATGGCAACCAGCTTGATTGATGACTGGCAAATAGAGGGAGAAAAAGTGGAGGCAGTGACAGACTTTGTATTTCTAGGCGCAAAGATTACTGCAGACGCTGACTGCAGCCAGGAAATCAGAAGACGTCTACTTCTTGGGAGGAGAGCAATGGCAAATCTTGATAAAATAGTTAAGAGCAGAGACATCACACTGACAACAAAGGTCCGCATAGTTAAAGCAATGGTATTCCCTGTAGTAACCTATGGCTGTGAGAGCTGGACCATAAGGAAGGCTGAGCGAAGGAAGATAGATGCTTTTGAACTGTGGTGTTGGAGGAAAATTCTGAGAGTGCCTTGGACTGCAAGAAGATCAAACCAGTCCATACTCCAGGAAATAAAGCCAGACTGCTCACTTGAGGGAATGATATTAAAGGCAAAACTGAAGTACTTTGGCCACATCATGAGAAGACAGGATACCCTGGAGAAGAAGCTGATGCTAGGAAAAGTGGAAGGCAAAAGGAAGAGGGGCCGACCAAGGGCAAGATGGATGGATGATATTCTGGAGGTGACAGACTCGACCATGGGGGAGCTGGGGATGGTGACGGCCGACAGAAAGCTCTGGCATGGACTGGTCCATGAGGTCACGAAGAGTCGGAAACGACTGAACGAATAAACAACAAAAAGATGGCTGTGAGTGTATATGAAAGTGGAATCCAAAGTGATTGATGCCTGTTGTTACAGAAGGCCAGTTTGTGGGTGTGGGGGAATTGTATGACATTCTGAATGAATGCAATCCAGGGAGAAATTATTCTGCTAAGTGACATGAATGGGTGGATAAAAATAAGATGAGAAGATAAAGAAAAAGTGATTAGGCTATTGGGAGATCCAAGAATTAATTTGATTTCTTATGATGAATCATTGAGAGAATTAGTGAAAGATGCAAGCGTGATAAATAATTTTGTATGTGGAACAGACTATTTCTTTGTGGCACTGAATAAATGCAAATATCGGGGGAAGAAACAAGAATTGAAATAGAATGCCAGCAGGAAAAGAAAATACTTGCAAGATTGATGTCAGCCCTTCCAGGTAGATCAGACAGGAAACATAACCAGATGAGCTAATTCTACTTTATTGTAAGGCTACATTAACAGAATCTTGCAACTCTGAAAGTAAAAATCTCCTGCTGTCTCTTTTTACAGCCTGATAAGTTAGGGGGGATCCTTTCTAAGTTTCTTTCTGTGCCCCTTATGCAGCTGCGGGCTCCTCCACTTTTAACTGATCATTCCCTAGGCAGCATCTATTCCCTTCACCTCTCAAGGTCATTCCCACATACCATTACAGACCGTGTGTTGACTTAATTTTTCACAAAATGATTGCCATAATGAATATAAAAAGGTAAAGGTTCCCCCCGCACATTTGTGCAGTCATGTCCGACTCTGGGGGCCGGTGCTCATCTCCGTTTGTTAGCTGAAGAGCCAGCGTTGTCCGAAGACGCTTCCACGGTCATGTGGCCGTATGACGCGCGCGGAACGCTGTTACCTACCCACCGAAGTGGTACCTATTCATCTACTTGCATTTCCATGCTTTCGAATTGCTAGGTTGGCAAGAGCTGGAGCTAGTGCGGGAGCTCACTCCGCACGCAGGGCTAGGGATTCGAACCTCCGAACTTGCAATCTTCCGATCGACAAGCCTGGTGTCTTACCCGCTGAGCCACCACGCCCCTTTTGAATATAATGAATATAACCTACTACAAAATACCAGTTACCCCAAATACCACCTGTTTCCCATCATCACTGGATGTTCCTTACCAAGAACCTTCCCCCACCCCCCAAAAAAACTAATGCGGCTGATTTGGGGCCAAGAAACATTCTTGGAAATGAAGATAATGCTGGAAGTTGGTGTTTTGCAGCATACCAATTTCCTGTTCTTAAAATCAATAGTATTTTTTATAAGAATTTTAAAGGGGGTAGAATGCTCTAATAACAAGGAAGGTATCTGCAGGTACATTGGTGTCCTTGGAGACCATGTTGGTCGACTGACATGTACATAATGCCACTTAATTTTGGAATTATTGCTAATATTGACACGCTTTGGAATGATTTGTTGTTTATTCGTTCAGTCGCTTCCGACTCCTCGTGACTTCATGGCCCAGCCCACGCCGGAGCTTCCTGTCAGCCGTCGCCACCCCCAGCTCCCCCATGGTCGAGTCCGTCACCTCCAGAATACCATCCATCCATCTTGCCCTTGGTCGGCCCCTCTTCCTTTTGCCTTCCACTTTCCCTAGCATCAGCTTCTTCTCCAGGGTATCCTGTCTTCTCATTATGTGGCCAAAGTACTTCAGTTTTGCCTTTAATATCATTCCCTCAAGTGAGCAGTCTGGCTTTGGAATGATAACCAACTAAAAATCCCAGGGGAGCAACAGTTGGGATTATGAACGTATTAATACCAGAAACTCCAGCACATGCTTAGCCAGGCCCAAGTTGTCTCTAGCCCATTTTGCCAAGAGTCACAGGATTGAGGCTGATGCAATTGAAAATTTGGCTGTGAATCCATGTTGAATCTTTGTATGTGACATCCTGCAAGCCCAGGCATTTTGTTCAGGAATCTAGGTCCTTGTATCAGCCAAAATTCTGCAAAATCAATTTTGTTCTCCATGACAAACGTAGCAAGGGTTAGTTTGAAAACTTTATCCATGCTATGATACGAAGGCCTGGGCCAGCACGTGGGGCAGGAAATGGAAAACACTCGATTTCTGGCTTCATTCTTCTCTAGGGAAAGGAGAATACTGGCTGATTCTCCTATGTAGGAGAGGTGCATAGTTTTTGTGGCTGAAGAATGAAAATAATAGGGATCTGATAGCACTGTAAGCAGGAAAGTTCATTAGCTGTCTTCTAATCTAAGACAATCCATGGCAGGTTACAACATTCAGACAGAACACCATAATAACAGATCAAAAATACCACACCCATGGCAGACGAACAACTCAGAGGATAAAGCTTAGCCAGGCAGTCACAATATTAGAACCATGCAAGAGTTCTGTGGTCTCTTAGGATCTCCCTCCCCTGCCTGTAGTTTGACACAGGCTCAGAACAGTGTGTATGGAGGTGGGATAGATATGTCTGTAGGTGTCTTGAAAGGAAAAAGTCCTCTGCAGAGAGCAGAAAGGACAGCAAATAGGAGGACCATGTGTGCAAGAGAGGACAAATGAGTAGAACTGATCTGCATACATTTTGACTAGGCTAATTTATTTGTCTAGATCCAGCTGTATAAATAATATCTACATAATTTAATGGAAATACTGGACAATATATCTCAGCAGAGAAAAAGTATGAACAGCTATGCTTGATTTGCCTGCTCAGTTTGCTACCCAGTTGCTAAGCATTGTTGGGCATCTTCTGTTTCCTGGGCTTTCACTTGTTTTTCATCTTCTTTAGCTTTAAACTGGACTTGGATTGAGCAGAATTTCAAAGAGATGACAGTCTTCCCATTTTTCCCCACAGCAACCATTTTGTGAGAGGTTAGGCTGAGAAACAATCAATGCCCAAAGTCACCCAGTGAGCTTTCATGTCTGAATGTGGATTTGTTCCTAGTTCTTTCCAGTCCCAGTATACTATATGCCCCACTACTTTGCTGAAGCCCCCAGCAATGTTAAAAGAGTTTCATAAAGGACATCTTGGAATGTTATTCTACAAATGATGAGTAATGGATTGTGTCCTGACATTCAGGACATATCAGCTTTCCTTCTGAACCAGTTTTCATTAATGGTGCCTGAATGAATTGCCATTGGATTGCCCTTCTCACTTGGAAAACTGACATTGCTTCACCTCTTGGGCCAGTGGGCATCTTAGGATTTTTAAAATGTATTGATTATATGTATTGATTATATCAATTTATATAGCCATCCATCTCACAATTGTGACTCTAGGCCAGAGCTTTCCAAACTGTGTGTCGCGACACAAAAGTGTGTCGCCACACACAGCGTGGTGTGTCGCCACACCACCCGGAAGCGGCGGCGCGTACGTCCACGGTGGCAGCAGCAGCCGCTGCCACCGCCACCGTGCACGCACACACCGCCGCACGCCCCCCCCCGCGCTGCCACCGTGCGCGCGTGCCACCGCACGCCCCCCGCGCCGCCGCCGTGCGCGCGTGCGCCGCCGCACGCTCTCCTGTGTCGCCGCCGCGCGCGCCCCCACGCCGCCGCCACCGCCGCACCGCCGTTGGCGTGTTGCCAGCGGCGGCACTTTGGAAAGCCCTGCTCTAGGCAGTGCACATAGGGTTAAAAGTCAGGCAATATACATGATAAGAAATATAAGAAAAGAAGTAATGCAGGCAAACCACAACCCAACTCCAAGAAAAAAAAGACAAACTCACAGTAACGGGCTCACCTAAACCATAGACCCATGCCTGAGGGAACATCCAAGTCTTTAATGACCTCCCAAATGCTAATAAGGTCAGGTAAAGGTTCCCTCACACAGTTGTGTCCAACTCTAGGGGCCGGTGCTCATCTCCATTTGTTAGCCGAAGAGCCAGCGTTGTCCGAAGACGCTTCCACGGTCATGTGTCCGCATGACGCGCCCGGAACGCTGTTACCTTCCTACCAAAGTGGTACCTATTTATCTACTTGCATTTGCATGCTTTCGAATTGCTAGGTTGGCAAGAGCTGGGGCAAGAGCGGGATCTCACTCCGTCACGCGTAAATGCTAATATGGTCAGGACTCAATAAAGCTCAGGTGGTATGGATTCCAGAAGTGAGGTGCTGGAACAAAGAAGGCACACTTCCTTCGTCCTGCC
This sequence comes from Charina bottae, assembly GCA_023362775.1. NCBI lineage: Eukaryota > Metazoa > Chordata > Lepidosauria > Squamata > Charinaidae > Charina > Charina bottae. The sequence continues at coordinate 71,435,169 of JALMGJ010000001.1, read as the reverse complement.
AGATGGCACTATTTAATAGATGGGTCCCAGAGCATGTCCTCCCTGCTGGATCTAATGGGATGGGCAGAAACAACCGAGAAAGGTGGTCCTGCAAATAACCTTGTCCCATGCCATTAAGGGCTTTATAGGTAACAACCAGCACCTTGAATTACACCTGGAACTCCCCTGGAAGCCAGTGCAGTTCATGGAGCAGTGATGGAACATGCACATACTAAGGTGCACCCATAACTGTCCATGCCACCGCATTCTGCACCACCTGTAGTTTTTGAGTGACCTTCAAAGACAGGCCCATGTAGAATGTATTGTAGTAGTCCACTTGGGAGGTGACCAAGACATGAGTGACTGCAAGTAGTGCCTCCCAGTCCAAAAAAGAATGCAATTGCTACACAAGATAGATCTGTGCAAAAGTCCTCCTGGTCACAGCTGCCACCTGCTCTTGAAACAGGAGCCATGAGTCCAGGAGAATCTCCAAATTGTGCACCACTTCTCTTTAGGGCAAGGCTACCACATCAAGAACTAAAGATTGAAGATCACCAGATCTGGGATGCCCTAAAACCCAAAGCCACTCTGTCTTGTTATGGTTGAGCTGAAGCCTGTTCTTCCCCATCCATACCCTCACAGCCTCCAGGCACCAAGAAAGATCCCCAACATTATTACTTGGTCGGCCTGGGTTAGAGATATATAACTGAGTATCATCAGCATACTGATGATACTTCACCCATGCCTGTGAGTGACCTCACCTACTAGCTTCATGTAGATCTTAAATAGGAGCAGGGAGAGCTCAGAGCCCTGAGGGACTCCACAAAGAAGGGGTCTTGGGCTAGATCTCTCCCTCTCCAAGACCCTCTTGGGGGGGGGGGTCACAGGATGCCCTGCAAATGCATTTTTTTTATCCGTTCAATCGTTTCAAATCCTTGGAGACTGCCTAGACAAGTCCCTGCAGTTTTCTTGGCAAGGTTTTTCAGAAGTGGTTTGCCATTGCCTCCTTCCTAGGTCTGAGAGCGGGTGACTGGCCCAAGGTCACCCAGCTGGCTTTGTGCCTAAGGCAGGACTAGAACTCACGGTCTGCTGGCTTCTAGCATGATGCCTTAACCACTACTCCAAACTGGCTCTGCAAATGCAATAAGAGCAACAAAGTAAGAATGCGTTGTCACACTTAATTGTCATAAGGTAGGCTTTACTCTTGTTCAGTCCGATGTGCTCCTTCTTGCCTTCCAGTAGGCTCTAGTTATTTATTCTATTGTTCATCATCCAGAATTCCTCTGTAAATATGGGGAATCCCATGTTCAACAAACAAAGAGAGGCTTCATAGGCACAATCCAATCCAAAGCCACAGCTGCCCTCTTATTTCAAGTGGTGACCAAGACTTCAATTGGATCATGCACCAAACCTTCAGAAACAGCTCCAAGCTCCCTCTGAAACCCAGCCAGGTCCATTAGGTGCCTGGAGTGGACCACTTCCATAGCCTCCTTGCATTGGAACACTCCAAGGCAATCAGAAAGTGATCTAATCAGGAGAAACGAAGGATGGTAATTTCCCCCCAAATCCAGTTCAATAATATATATCTATAGTTATGCACAGTTAACTATAGTTATGAACAGTGTTCCGCACACGTCATGCCAGCCACATGACCGTGGAAGCGTCTTTGGACAACGCTGGCTCTTCGGCTAACAAACGGAGATGAGCACCGGCCCCTAGAGTCGGACACGACTGCACAAATGTGCATGGGGAACCTTTACCTTTTACCTTTTTATAGTTATGCACAGTTCTTGATTTTTTTAAAAAAAATTAACTGCGTTGAGAACCAGTACAGTGAAAACATCACACAGATATTGTAGGGAAATAAACCAGTGAAGATCAAGATCTAACACTATTCATTGAAGCCTATCAGAACCAATGGGCTTAATCCTATAGTTCTATACTCTCTTATTTAGGAGTAAGTTCCGCTGAACTCACTGAAGCTTCCTTTTGAATAGACATATAGGCTGGCACTGTACTTACTGCTGAATTGTGGCTAAGGCTTTTCTTGTCTTTTTTGCATGATGCAATCTCAGTTACACTTTTTAAAAATCTGTTTTTTACCCCTGTCATGACCAAATTTAAGGCTGGACATTTGCTGGAAGACTTTTAACCAACTTTGGAAGAACATCAAGAAGGCCAAGACTGAGGTTTGACACCTGGCTGATCATATTTATTAGCTTGGATGCTTTTTTCTACTGGAAGCCAGTGGAAGTGGTGTACTGAGGCCCATCTTAATATCTATACATATGTTAATAAAACTATGTTGCTCAGACATGCAAGTAAAATAGACTGGCTGGATGGCAGTACTGCTCTTAATGTTAGCTGTTGCCAGAAATAAAGCAGCCAAATGTTCCACTGGGGAATAAAAAATGAACTTCAGTTCCACAGACATTTTTGCAGGGCTGGATTCAGTTCCATCCTGAGCCAAATTAAAGGGCTCCCTAGTGTCTTCTATGTACTCTCTCTGTTTCTGTTCTGCCAAAGCAGAGGCAGAGATATATCTGAAATAACCCATTCTTGCAGACAACCTTTGCCTTCCATCTGTCCTGGGCTGTTATGCCCCAGAAAATCTTTGGCAACACAGCATGGTTTTGTGTTATTTTCTTTTTTTAAAAAAACCCACTCTTCATGTTGGCAAGACAACTAGTAGCTGTGCTCAATTTCTCTACATCTGGAAACTTGGATGTTGCTGGTCTTCCCTGTCTGCTTTGTAATGAAAGAAAAGACATGGTGTTCCCAGCTGCAGGAATGTTGTAAAGAGCCCAGCACAGGAGATTGGATCGGTTCTCACTGCTCACAAGGACACCATATCACTGCTGTCAGTGACAGACAGCAGAGATTTTTACTACTCCAATGATCTGGATTGTACGTGTCTTCTGACATTGTGGCATTCAGGGCATTTCCAGTGCACAGGCTACCTTTACTGCCCAAGTATGGCTTAATTCTATCTCTATCTATCATCATCTATCTCAAGGAGCCATTCAGGGTCCTGTCTTTATTAGCTGCTCTGTATACATGTTGCCTAGCAACCATGTGGAGCCAAAGATGGTTGCATTTGGGCCTAAGTTTTTCTGTTGCATAAAATAAGATGTACAGAATGTACAGTATACAAGAGATATTTGTTCCTGAGCCTATCAAATTGCGATTCGGTTTCAGTTCTTCTTTCTTTTCCTTCAGGTTTGCCTGAGTATATGTACTACAAGTAAATATATTCAAGCCAAATAAAGTTCAGCTTCATTTATTCATTCAGGACATTTAGAGAGCAAATTGGTCCATTGGTTAAGATGCTGGACCATGGACAGGGAGACATGGAAGCTGGTAGATGACTTTCAGCCAGTAACTTTTTCTCAACCCTAGACTGGGAAGTCAAAAAATATCCCAGAAGAAAGCAATGGCAAATGGCAAACCACCTTTGCAATGTTGCCAAGAAAACTACATTGCCTTGTCCATGAAGTCACTAGAAGTCAAGATTGACTTGAAGGCATTACATAAAAAAAAAAGATGAAGGACATCTATATCTCATCTTTTCCTTAGAGCATACCTTTCCAAACTGTATGTCACGACACACTGCTGTGTTGCGTCCAGGGCCCAGGTGTGTAGCGGGGGAACCCAGAAGAGGAGGCCATGTACCACGTGGAGTCCCGCCCAGCCCTTGCTGTGCCACCGGTCCTTGCTCTGTGCCCAGCTCTCGCTGCAGAACCCAGGTAAGGTGCCAGCCTGGCAGGGCCACAACTGGGGGGGTGTGCAGGGACGCAACTAGGCCGTCGCGCTGGGGAGTGAGGGGTGCAGGGACACGACTAGGCCACCACGTTGGGGGGTGGGGGGGCAGGGACGCGACTAGGCCGCTGCACTGGGGGGTGCAGGGATGCAACTAGGCCGCCACACTGGGGGTGGGGGTGCAGGGAAGCGACTAGGCCGCCGCGCTGGGGGGGTGGGGCGGGCAGGGATGTGACTAGGCCACCACGCTGGGGGGTGGGGGATGCAGACAGGAGCCAATCGCGTGGACTGGGGGCGGGGTTTGGAGCCGGGAGCCAATCGCGTGGGCCGGGGGATGCGCTTTGGAGCCGGGAGCCAATCGTGTGGGCGGGGGGCGGGGTTTGGAGCCGGGAGCCAATCATGTGGCCCAGGGGACAGGGACCCCTCATTACTGTGTCACGAAATTATGCATGGCTAAAAGGTATGTCACCAACATGAAAAGTTTGGAAAGCCCTGCTTTAGAGGCTTGCTTAGCATGTGACAGCACCTGGCTGACCCTATCTGGAATGGTCCAACAGGTTATTTTGGCCAGTGGGTGGTCATCTTCTGAAGCTCAATGGTAGAACAGTTGCTTAATTCCTACCAAATTTTGCTCATTGTCACCTCTTGTATCCTTTCAGTTAGAATTCTGCTGAATACTTTTCCAGGCACTCTGAACAAACTAGTTTCCCTGCAGTTTTTTCATTCACTCTTGCTACCTTTCCTTTAATTCTGTTGGTGGCACTTGTTTAGGCCTTTTCCTTGTTTAGACCCTTTCCTTGTTTAGACCCTTTAGACCCTTTTCCAAAACTTTTTAAAAAAATTAGGAATGTGCAAAACATCCTGTACATGAACCATTCCATTTGCAGAACAGCTAATTTTCTTGCTAAAGGTATTTTGCCACATCTTAGCCAGTCTGTCACGAGCCCAACCAAAACCTTTTTTACTGCAAGTGTGCTCACACTATCTATCCAAACCTGGATATGTACTCTAATAACTACCTTGAATAATATTATCTGATCCCACCAACCAGAGGTAAATGCCCTGAACTTACATTTACTCAGGATCCAGGGCAAGAAAATTTAAGATACAATCTTGGGGATCTTTTTTTCCTCTAAACAAAGACATTTGATGACCTGAGCCAGAGCTTTCCAAACTTTTCATGTTGGTGACACACTTTTTAGACATGCATCATTTTGTGACACACTCTTACAGCAGGGCATCATTTCGCGACACACTCTTACAGCAGGGCACAAGGCAGGCACTAGGACCTGCGCGGAATCACAGCAGGTTTGGAGGCAGCAAGGCACAAGGCAGGCACTAGGACCTGCGCGGAATCCTGGCAGGGCTCGGAGGCAGCAGCAGTCACGACACACCCAGACACTGCAGCCGACACACTAACGTGTCACGACACACAGTTTGGAAAGCTCAGACCTGAGCTGTCATTGTATGTGAATGATGCATAAATACACAGCTGGAACAGGCAGTAGGCAGGCACCAAGACCAGCTGAAGCCCAAACCTGCTTTCCACAGGTAATTAATCTAAAAACATAGGGCTTGGGGGGTATTTTTTCTAGTTAAATTAAAAACTGCTGCCTGCTTTTCCAAAATCTCAAACTAGCTTTTCAGTTTCTGAATAGGCAGCTGGCTGCCATAAATCACAAATGTCTGGAAAACTAGGCCTGTCAGAAGTGAGCTTCAAAACTCTGGGCAGCTGTTAGATGGGAGCAAAGAGATACAACAAATTCTAATTCTTTGCTGTCATCTTGGGATCATCCAGATTTTTGCAGCTCAGATCTGGTAGCCTATGAAAAACTGAAGTATCCATCATGGCCCATTAAACCTGACCTATTAGAAGTCTGTTTGAAAACTAATTAAAGAGGGGCATTTCTACATAACATTATATATTCTTATATCTGGTTTGACAGATAAGAATGTGACCACATCTGAGATCCCAACTGGTTTTAGAAGTAGCCATTGCTGGGCACCTATCAAAGCCCATACCCTTATAGGGCCTGCTGTACACTTTTGGTTATTAGAGTCTATTGATACTACTTTTGATATTGATTGTTCAAAAGACAATTTTTATCCTGCCTTTATTATTTTTACAAATAACTCAAGGCAGGGAACATACCTAATACTCCTTCCTCCTCCTATTTTCCCCACAACAGCAACCCTGTGAGGTGAATTGGGCTGAGAGAGAGTGACTGTCCCAAGGTCACCCAGCCGGCTTTCATGCCTAAGGCGGGACTAGAACTCACAGACTCCTGGTTTCTAGCCCAGCACCTTAACCACTAGACCAGGGCTTTCCAAAGTTTTTCCCGCGGCGACACACCAACCGGTGTTGGTGTGTCATTGCGGGAAAACCCGGAAGTGCGGCAGCGCGTAAAAACCTGGAAGCGCTGCTGCCGCTTCCGGGTTTTTCGCACAGTAATTGGTGTGTCGACCCAGGAAAACCCGGGAAAACCCGGAAGCGCTGATGATGATCAGCGCTTCCGGGTTGTGTGGCGACACACCAGACTGTGTGTGGCGACACACTTTTGTGTCGCCACACACAGTTTGGAAAGCTCTGCACTAGACCAAACTGGCTCTCATAGTCATATGTCAGCACCTTTTAAATATTGAATGTGATTAAATAATATTTCAAAATGTAAGAAATATCATGAGAAGTAGGAGGGCTGGTAGATGAGATATATATTTCTATCTTCTATTTGCATTATTGATAGTTTGTATTGAATTTTAAATTTTGTTTTTATTTTAAACCGCCTAGGGTCTCTCCTTGAGGGGGAGATGGGCGGTGATAAAACTTTGATAAATAAATAAAATAAATAAATAAATATGTGGATATCTCATATCAAATGAGATATCCACAAAGACATTGGTGCCTACTGGGATCTATATCTGGATCCTTGGCCAAAAGGTATAATTGACTTGGTTACTTTGGGTTCTTTCTTTCTTTTAATCAGCATGGTTTAACAAGAAATGGGAATACTTCTTTCACTCTCTTTTTCTTTGCAAATTCATATAGAAAGAACATATTGTTGGTCAAATCCTTTCTTTTGTCAGTTTGGCAAATCCAGGTGTATATAATAAACCTCGCTTAAATATGTTTCTCCAGGACCTGCTTGGAAATAGCTGTTTAGTCCAGGACATGCTCTTGTAGTAAAATTGGGGGTTTAGAATATAAAGCACTTACATTGCAAAGTTGTTTACATTTACAGGATTTTAGAAAGATATTTCCCATTGTAGATGCTCTGCAGATGCCTACACTTCACTAATATGTTAGCAGAGAACTCTTGAAGTTGAAGTCCACACATCTGGTACCTACATTACGGAAGACTATTTAAGAAGAATTTATAATCATTCTGGATTATCGTCATTTTTTACTGAATTAACAACACTAAAATATATTTGACCTGCAGCCTATTAAGAAACTATTCAGAAGTTAAGACCACCAAGGTTAGGAAATAGGAATAATCTGGAACGACATGTATGCTATTTATAAAACTTGAACTGAAACCAACCTGTCATAAAATTTAATCTTCAAACATTTACTTTTGTTGGGGTTTGTATATACCCAGGAATTTACAGTTAGATAAATTATACTGGAGAGGCTTGATATCTAGGTGAGAGGGGAATTATTCTGCAAGTCACCCAATTAGCAGCCATTGTTGTAGGGATGATGTGGCAGTGTATGACTCATACTACAGGTGCTATCATTTAGTTGGGTGTGGCAGATGATGAGAGTGACCTATAATGTGATTGGTCAGTTTATGTATATAAGCAGAGAATATCTGGTATTCTTTCTTCTCGTTGCTGTTGAAACTTCTCATTGCTGTATTCTGTTGCTGTATCATTTGTTACTGCTGTTGGATGTATTTTGGACTACGTATGTATATAAAGTAAATAGGCTATTTTATCTAATCTCTGCTTGAGTGTCTATTTACTGTATAGAACGTGGATCACTGGTGTCTTGGAAAAAGGAGCAGGCCGCCCCACGGTGCGCACTCTGACAGGTTTTGGGCCCAGCAGTGGAACGTGTACAGCTGGTATGCTGGCACGGCTGTGAGGACGTTGGAAGCCTATCCAGGAGTTGTTTGGATATCTGGGGCGAGTTTGGAGCTTTTGCAGTTTCTGTGCCTGGCCGTGTATTTTTCCTAGGCCTGTTTGCAGCTGAAGGACGTTCTGATAAAGTCTGTGCTATTTATTCATCGGTGTCTGCCGAGGAGGGGCTGAGGATGAGCACAGTGAAAATGCAGTCTACAGTTGGAGGTGGTTTCCCTCTGGAAAGGCTGAATGGCTCCAATTATCTGTCGTGGGCGTACAAGATGGAAATGTTTTTTCGCCGGGAAGGTATTTGGAAGGTCGTCCATGAGCCACCGGATGAGTTGGACGATGAGGAAGTTATTTTGCAGAACAAGAGAGCATTGGCAAGCATAATTTTATGTTTGGAGGACAGCCAATTATGTTATGTTAGAGATCTCCAGTTAGCCAGTGGGTGTTGGGAAGCTTTAAGAAATGTTTATCTTAGAAGCACACCGTTATACAAGGTTATGTTGACAAGAAAGCTTTATCATGCTAAATTACATGACAGTGGGAGTATTCTTGAACATTTGCATTATATGACTGGTTTGTTCCTCGAATTAGCACAGAGAGATATGCAGTTCTCAGAAGCGCATAAAGTTTATGTAATTCTCAGTTCTCTTAATGAAACATGGGATAATTTAGCTACCAGTTTCGGGTCTTTATCTGAGAGCGATTTGACAGTAAATTATTTAACTGGGAGACTTCTGGAGGAGGAACAAAGGAACAAAGATTATAACATAATTAAGCCAAAGCAGAGCAGTATGTCTGTTGGGGAATGTTGTCCTTGTACTACTACTGATAAAATCTTATCTGTAAAGCGTAAATGTTTTCGCTGTAGTTCTGATAAGCATTTGAAAAAAGATTGTGATGTTGCTAGAAGGAAAACAAAAGTCAAGCCGAGGATTTCCAAGCAACGAAGTGCTGTCCAGCTGTCGGTGATTAATTCTGCTGGAAAGAATTTAAAGGAGACGTGGCTTCTTGACAGCGGAGCAAGCCAAAACATTGCCAATGATAGAAAGATGTTTAAAAGGTTTATGCAGGCTGAACGGGACCATGTTAGCCTGGCAAATGGAAGTTTTGCATCTGTTACTGGCAGAGGGTTTGTGTTTGTACCTAGTTTGAATATTGAATTATCTATGCTATGTGTACCAGTCCTAGAGTACAATATCCTAAGTGTTTCTCAGTTGGATAAACAGGGATATGATGTAAGGTTTGATAAGGGTAAATGCATTATTATGAATAATAATCATGTCTGTGGTGAGGATGTATTACAGAACAGTTTGTATGTGATGATGAAACCCAAGACCCATGATGTAAACCATGATGTAGCTATGATCAACAAACCAAACCATGATTCATGTGAACATTTGTGGCATAGACGGTTGGGGCATACAAGTTTCAAAGTGGTTGAAAAGATGTCTGAAGCAAGTTCTGGAATGGATTTGAAACCATGCCAAGCTTATCTGGATTGCACGGCATGTAAGGTTGCAAAGTCTAAGGTGTATCCTGTAAGCAAATTTAGTGATAGAAAGTCACATAAATGTTTTGAATTAGTTCACGCTGACCTAATTGGCCCATTACCAGCCACATTAGGTGGTGCTAAATATGTTTTAGTAATTGTGGACGATTTCACCAGATTTGGGTTCTGTTACCTATTGAAAGCTAAAAGCCAAACATTTGATAAGTTCAGGAATTGGGTGCAGTTTGTGGAACGTAGATATAGCACAAAGATGTGTAGTTTACAGACTGACCGGGGTACTGAGTTTATGAGTGGCAGTTTTCAGCATGGCTCAGTAGGAGGGGCATTGCGCACAGGAGAACCAATCCGCATAGTTCAGCTGAGAATGGTGTGGCGGAACGAATAAATTTAGCATTACAGACAGTAAAGGATTCATTGTTAGCTGACTCAGGGTTATCTAGAGGATACTGGGGAGAGGCTATACTGACTGCTAATTATTTAATTAACAGGTTGTGGAGTGTGTCTGTAAATCAAACACCATATTATATTTTGTATGGCAAGAAGCCATCAGCTCATTTGAAGGTGTTTGGGTGCACAGCCTATGTTCACATGCATAAGGAAGTACATAGGAAAGGGCAGGCAAAAGCACAGAAAATGGTTTTTGTGGGGTATGAGCCAGGAACCAAGGGATATAGGTTCACTGATGGCAGAAGACTTGTTATTTCTAGATCAGCAAGTTTCAGCGAGCATAGCAATTGGCAGAAGTTACACAGAGGGAGTGAGGTTTTTCTTCCTAGTCAGAGACAGTTCGAGCTAACAGAGCGGCGAGAGTCCAGAGATGTGATTAAGGATGAAGAGGAATTAACTCCTAGTGTGCCAATAAAGCAGGATGCTACTGTATTGCGCAGATCTGAAAGAGTTAACAAGGGCATACCACCTCAGCGTTACACACCAGGTGATGTTAAAGTGTGTTTTATTAATTATGAACCTCGTAGTTATTCAGAGGTATTGGAGTTGCCACCACAAGAGCAGAAAAACTGTAAAGCTGCTATGGATGTGGAAATGAATGCCATTAATTCCCATAAGGTGTTTAAATCTACCAGGCTGCCTGAGGGGCATAGGGCAGTAGGTTGTAGGTGGGTTTATAAGAAGAAGACCTTAGTCAATGGTGATATTCAGTATAAAGCTAGGCTTGTGGCACAAGGGTTTTCCCAGATTAAGAATCAGACTTATGATGAGGTTTTTGCGCCAACGCTAAGAGGGGAGACATTCAGGTTTGCCTTAGCAATGGCAGCAGCTGGGAATTGTGTAGTGAACCATTATGATATCACCACAGCATATCTGCATGCTGATTTGAGGGAAGAAATTTATATGACTGAAGCTCCAGGATATGAATCTAATGAGGCAGGTAGAGTGTACAAGTTGCAGAAAGCGTTGTATGGACTCAGGCAATTGGCACGTTGCTGGAATCTGCGATTAGATGAGGCATTGCAAAGAATGGGGTTTAAGTGTAGCAAGGCTGACCCATGTCTGTACATAAAGCAATGTGATAATGATGAACAGGTGTTGCTTTTGATCTTTGTAGACGATTTGTGTTTTATAGCTAAAGATCAATGGAGGGTAAATGAATTTACTGAAAAACTGAAGCAACAATTTGATGTTAAAGATCTGGGAGAGATTAGGAATTACCTAGGCATAGGTATTCAGAAGATTGATGGGGGTTACGTTCTAGAGCAGCGGAAGAAAATTGAACAGCTGCTAAGAGACAACGATATGGAACATTGCAAGGAAGTTCCTACCCCGATGACAACTGATTTTGTTAAGACAGAGGCTGAAGACGATGACCAAACATCATGTAATCAAGAACACTATCAATCAATAATTGGAAGTTTATTGTATTTAGCACAATGGTCGCGTCCCGATATCGGGAATGCGGTGTATGTACTGAGTAGGTATGTTGTGCAACCTACCCAGAGGCATTGGAAAGGTATTAAACGTGTGTTTAGATATCTTAAAGGGACTATTAATAAATGTTTATTAATAAAACCTTGTAAACCATTGGAATTGAAATGCTATGTAGATAGTGATTGGGGTAATGATGTACATGATAGGAAATCAATGTCAGGATTGATAATCATGTTTGGTAACACTTTGGTGGGGTGGAGGTCTCGGAAACAGAGTTATGTTGCCGTATCTACTGCAGAGGTAGAGTACGCTGCACTATCTGACCTATGTTCAGAGTTAATATGGTATAGGCAATTGTTAAGAGATGTAAATGTAACAATTGAGGGACCTATATGTGTATATGAAGACAGTGAAGCGTGTATACAGATGGCAAAGAATGGTAGGATCAGAGGGAGGAGCAAGCATGTGGATATCAAGTATCACAATGTTAGGAATGCTGTAAAAGAATCTCTGATTAATTTGCAATATTGTCCATCTGAGAGTAATGTAGCAGATGTGATGACAAAGCCTCTAAGTGTAGAGAGACATAGGATGTGTGTATCCAATATGTGTATGTCTTCTATTCTGTATAAGTGAAATGTAATATCTATTGTAAATTGGAGGGGTGTTGGGGTTTGTATATACCCAGGAATTTACAGTTAGATAAATTATACTGGAGAGGCTTGATATCTAGGTGAGAGGGGAATTATTCTGCAAGTCACCCAATTAGCAGCCATTGTTGTAGGGATGATGTGGCAGTGTATGACTCATACTACAGGTGCTATCATTTAGTTGGGTGTGGCAGATGATGAGAGTGACCTATAATGTGATTGGTCAGTTTATGTATATAAGCAGAGAATATCTGGTATTCTTTCTTCTCGTTGCTGTTGAAACTTCTCATTGCTGTATTCTGTTGCTGTATCATTTGTTATTGCTGTTGGATGTATTTTGGACTACGTATGTATATAAAGTAAATAGGCTATTTTATCTAATCTCCGCTTGAGTGTCTATTTACTGCATAGAACGTGGATCACTGGTGTCTTGGAAAAAGGAGCAGGCCGCCCCACGGTGCGCACTCTGACAACTTTGTTGTAAAAAAATCACTCACTCTGCCAGTTGAACTGTGTAGTCTTCAGATTTCCTGTGCTTATAACCCAGTAAAAGTCATACTTGTTTTCTTTATTCCAATAAGGTGTTCTCAAAGGAAAAATCAATCCAGGCCAGATTCACTCCTGTGTATTTTGTTCAGAGATACAATTCAGGGACATCAATTCTGAGTACTTTCAGCTTTAGTGAAGGGCCAAACTAGATAGGATTTTTATCACACAGTTTGGATGACTCTGTTTTCTTTTGTTGTTTATTCGTTCAGTCGCTTCCGACTCTTCGTGACTTCATGGACCAGCCCACGCCAGAGCTTCCTGTCGGCCGTCACCATCCCCAGCTCCCCCATGGTTGAGTCTGTCACCTCCAGAATATCATCCATCCATCTTGCCCTTGGTCGGCCCCTCTTCCTTTTGCCTTCCACTTTCCCCAGCATCAGCTTCTTCTCCAGGGTATCCTGTCTTCTCATTATGTGGCCAAAGTACTTCAGTTTTGCCTTTAATATCATTCCCTCAAGTGAGCAGTCTGGCTTTATTTCCTGGAGTATGGACTGGTTTGATCTTCTTGCAGTCCAAGGCACTCTCAGAATTTTCCTCCAACACCACAGTTCAAAAGCATCTATCTTCCTTCGCTCAGCCTTCCTTATGGTCCAGCTCTCGCAGCCATAGGTTACTACAGGGAATACCATTGCTTTAACTATGCGGACCTTTGTTGTCAGTGTGATGTCTCTGCTCTTAACTATTTTATCAAGATTTGCCATTGCTCTCCTCCCAAGAAGTAGACGTCTTCTGATTTCCTGGCTGCAGTCAGCGTCTGCAGTAATCTTTGCGCCTAGAAATACAAAGTCTGTCACTGCCTCCACTTTTTCTCCCTCTATTTGCCAGTTATCAATCAAGCTGGTTGCCATCATCTTGGTTTTTTTGAGGTTTAACTGCAACCCAGCTTTTGCACTTTCTTCTCTCACCTTCGTCATAAGGCTCCTCAACTCCTCCTCACTTTCAGCCATCAAAGTGGTATCATCTGCATATCTAAGATTGTTAATGTTTCTTCCAGCAATTTTAACTCCAGCCTTGGATTCCTCAAGCCCAGCACGTCGCATGATGTGTTCTGCGTACAGGTTGAATAGGTAGGGTGAGAGTATACAACCCTGTTTTCTTTTACCAGCACATAATTAAACTTCTTGGAATTCAGTACAATAGATGCAATATAGCCACTGAGAATTAAAATAGAGATTAGATAAAGGCATGGATGATGGTGCTGAACGGTCTAGTAATGGTGGCTACTATATCCCAATTTAAGTATCAACAGGCAGTACACTTCTCCTTAACTGTTGCTGAGGGATAACAGAAGGAGCAGGTTGTTGGTTTATGTCAGAAGAAGAGCAAAGCTGAGCCACAACAAAAACACTCCCATCTGGTCCAACATTCTGGTTCATTGTGGCCAACAGGATTCCAGTGAGAAACCCATAGCAAGATGTGTGCACAATAATGCCACTCAAGTTTTGCAACAACTGGTTTTGAGGGGCATACTGTTTCTGATCTGGAGACAACATATGCCCATAAATAGCTTGATCCCTCAGCAATTTGCCTAATCCTGTTTTAGCCACCCCTCTTTGGGGAATTTGGTTGGGCCCTCCCACTGAGATATCCATCCATCCTACCAGAGGTATCTCCGGCAGCAATGGCAGATACCATTTTAAAGTTTCCACTGTGCCCTAGAGTGATGAGTGTAGAGTCACCCTAGGCCAGAGCTGACAATACAGTCATAGGACAAAACTGAATCCTTGAATGTCTATTTATATTTCTAAACACAGAAACTCCCCATTCACCACACCCCAACAAACATCTCAGAAAAAAAATAAGAAATCTGGCTTTCTTCATATGTACAATACAGCCTGGGCCCATGCACACCATTGTTTCAGGTATTATAACCTTGTTCCCCCTGCCTTACCCCCACTTGTTGAAATTGCCCAAACCTGTTCTAGGCCCAGGAAAATTAATGCATTTAAAAGGGCAGCTTCCACATGGTAGACCTTATCTGAGTTGCACAACTAAATAGTTTTTGAGTGGGAGATTTCCAGAATATAGTATGGTTGAGGACTAGACTAGAAAATCTAACAAATATCCCAGATGAATGCAAGGGGAAATCACTTCCATATTGTTGCTAAGAAAACTGCATAGGCATGCCCATGAAGTCATCAGGAGTCAAGTGCGACTCAAGGGAGACTTATCTTTTTCTCTCAGAACTAGTCACATACGCTTATAGAAGCTGGGCAGGTGTCGGTATCAAATTCATTTTTGTAAAAACAGTCCCCCAAAGCCACCACTTATGAGGAAAGGAAGATCACCATTCTTTCCTATGTGCTTCTTCTATGATAACTAAAGCACCACCATTCATGGTGCAGCTGATCATCCAGCCAGGTCTCCTGTACATATTACTTTATGGCTGTAGTCCTAAGACTAACACATTGTGAGATTGTCTATAGCTTGAATCATGTCAACTGGATTTCTATTTTCTCAGTGGAAATGTTTCGCTCCTTATCCAAGGAGCGAAACGTTTCCACTGAGAAAATAGAAATCCAGTTGACATGATTCAAGCTACAGACAATTCCACCTGGATGACTGAGAACCTTCATAGACACATTGTGAGATTGCCACAGCATTTGCTTACACAAGGAGATGCTGCTTTCCCTAGATGCAGTGAAGCAGTCATTCCAGGCAGAGATTAAGAAGGAAACCGACCCCATTTGGTTGCCTGTTGAAACTGAAGCAGCTGTTTCACTTCACTTAATGATAGGGTTGGTCTTGAGTTTTTGGTCTCATTTAGTATAGCTCTTCTGATTATGCTGTAAATTTTTGTATTAAAGTTAGGACATCAAGTTAGCATGTGATACCCTAAGTCTTACTTCAAAATCCAAACCCAGGGCATTGAAAGCAAATCAATTTCAGTCCTCCAAATGGTGTAGTTGGGGAATGGTTGCGGGTAAACAGCCCAACCACAATCACCACTTCAGAAAAACAATGCCTGATGTTAGGAAACGACAATCCAATTATCTGTCACACCCACATCCCATTGGGCTTTGTCTGTGTAGAATCAAGAGTCTCTATGACACAGAGAAGAGGTATGTTCTTGGCAGATTCTTGCCTCTTGTGGTTTTGATTTGCTTTGAACTTGTTAGCACTAATGAAGTAGATTGGACTACAGAAAATGGCAGGATTGAGTGTACATTTTTAAAAAATGAAGAATCCCTTTGAGGAATCATGTATAAAAAGTTAAATATCTCATGTATTAAGCTTGACTACCGGTGACTACATGCACATGACTATATTCTTCATGGTCCAATGCAAAAATAGTTTGCCATCACCTCCTTTCAGGATTTTTTTTAATTTATACATTATGAAATAGAGGATGAAACATAATTTATTTTTAAGAAAAGTAGTGTAGGCGGACTTCAGACTTGTTTTATTCTGCTCCTTATTTTATTTTATTTTTTCTTATTTTATTAGGACCCAAAACTTATTAACAAGAGCCAACTGCAAAAGACTGAGAATTCAAGAAAACTCAGTCCAAACTCTGTCTTTCCATACAAAATGTGTCTTTCCAAATAGCTTGTCACCCACATTTCTTCATTTCAGCAGTAAAATTAAAGTGGGGAGGAATTATTTTGTAAATGTTATTGTTAAAAAATCAGGAACTGGGAACCCTTGCTGGTCTACTGCAAGTCACCAAGAAATGTACAGTAATTCTACAAGGATTCCTAATACCAAATGCTTTGGGGTACCAAAATACAAAGCAATGGGACTGTTGCAGGTGACATCAGGACTTTGGGGAGCTGGGAGTAGGAATGCCAAACAGTGCATCCTTGCTAAGAAAGTCTATGCCGTCCCATGACTGGCTTACCCACTCCATCTAGATCACCTTGATCAAGTCAACGTTGAGCTAGCCCAGAGGCTACCAGCATGGCTATGGAAAGTCATGCAATGTTCTATTCACCTTTGGCAGCATGTGGAAGTGGGTGAGGCTGTGAGGAGCATGTGGGGTTGGTGCAATCACCGAGACATGAGGAGCTTTACTGATTTGACTTCATTGCTGGGTGTTGTGCTCGCAGGAGGTGTGCCTACAGCATTCTGACAAGAAAAGCAGTAGTTGGATTCCCCTGACGTTAACAGGCATTCAGGAGGGGAGTTCAGTAGCTGCCGGGACTCCACCATTGCTTTGCAAAATGGTTACTGGGGCTGTTTTAGCTCTTCTTTCTGTTCAGCTCTCTTTGAGGGAGGACCAGGTTTGCAAAATAGTTCAACTGATTTAGTTTAGGCTTGCCAAGGACATAACTGGGTGGAATTATTATAACTCTGTGCATGACTGAGTTTGTTTTAGATTAAGTGTCACCCTTGCCAGGATTAGTTGGCTGGATCAGTGAATCCCTTTTTTGGCATTCCCCCAAATAAGCTTCCCCAATAAGCTTAAATATTCCCCCTCCCCAATTAATGCAGTTAAATATGTTGTATGAACAGGCCATTATTTCTGATAAGGTCAGATCCACTAATTTTAGTTAAATTTACCAGCTAGCAACAACAACAAAAACCAACCCTGAGATGAGTTTTGGTAGCATGATATTTAAAAATCCAGATGAATCTTTGGACAGCATGGAAATAGACACCATAATCTATCAGTGTCTGCATAAGATGCTGCTGCAAAAGGCATAGCTACCAAGCCCAGCTGAAGAGTTAGCAAACCTAATATTGGAGGAGTGTCTATGATAAGATCGATCTTCTACCAATTGGCACTGTGGTCACCCGGATGGGTGGAAGACTTGCTATTGAAACCTGTCCTCAATGCAGAAATATTCAGTAGGAGGAATATATCAAAGACTGTATCTATAAGGTTCAGTGTGAGAACCATATATCCAAAGCTCTAGAGTAAACAGACTGGATTGCATTTTAAAGATCATTCTTTTGATCCTTCCCCCTTTTGGTGGGGGGAGATAAGTGGATTTTGATACAAATCAAGATGCATCAAAGGAAATATTTCTGAAAGAAAGAACAAAAGTTCAGTCACTGCTGATTAACATATTTGCCTGGAATTATGGCTTAAAAATTGCTCTGCAGGGTAATAGTCAATGTGGTGGCCTGGCTTTTCCTTATGCTAATCCTGTTAATGAATAACAGGATTTGTGTGCACAACTGCTGTATAAATGCATAAATGCTCTCAAATTCTACAGCATTGCCCATAGCAAAGAATGTGAACCTATGGCTGTTATATAATAATGAAATTCAAGAAGCAGATGCTGTACAGGCCATGGTATAGGCAGCGTGCACAGGATGAAAGGATTTTTCCTTCTTTCAACAATAAAGCATCAAACTCTAGGATAAAGCAAAATATAATGATTTTAGAACAAAGGAACCTCCAGTGAAGTGTTGTGGTGTCTTCTTTAGCATTTCTGGGACCAACCTAAGGATTTTAGGGGGCCACATGCAGGCCTGGGGCCTCAAGTTGTTCACCCCTGTCCTACAGGATTAGCTGATGTGTTGAATTACAGTTGGATACTGTTCCCTAGAGGGAGGCTGCCCAAAGAGAGGATGTTTGCTTGGTTTGTTGAAAGGCAGGCTTGATGTTTTCTTACTGGGATAGGAATCTGATTACAACTTAATGCATAACTGAGTGCCCTGAGGACTCAGAGCTGTGATCAGCTTCCCAGAACCACTTTTTTTACCACCTTTAGAGCCCCCTCCAACCCCAGTGGCTGAAATAAATGACAGCATTTCCCATCATTTTGAAGCAGGAAGTGCACAAAACCAGTGGTGGCATAATCAGTAAAATAGGCTTAAAAAACCAGGAAAGCTCCAAGTCCCTACTACTTCATGTACATGTATAACATAGCTCTGCTGGCTTTGCACCATCTCCCTGCCCATAAGGGCTGTTGCCCTCACCTTTTTATTGTTGTTCAGTCGTTTAGTCGTGTCCGACTCTTCGTGACCTCATGGACCATAGCACACCAGGCCTTCCTGTCCTCCACTGTCTCCCGGAGTTTACTCAAATTCACGTTCATTACATCGGTGATGCTATCTAACCATCTCATCCTCTGCCGTCCCCTTCTCCTTTTGCCTTCAGTCTTTCCCAGCATCAGGGTCTTTTCCAGTTACAGTAAGTGCAGCTTTCAACCACCAAAAGGCTGCCCTTCCTTAACTTAATGCTCCAAAAATGCAAAATGACATTTGTGGAATCATGAAGTTGGGAAAATGGCCACCTCCTGCTGCATGTGGCCTGTAGGCCAGGGGTGATCCACCTTTGTATTAGATGTTTTGGTCTAAAGCAAAGCATAGGGCTCTATTATGCTTTTGCTAAGAAGTAAGGTCCGCATAAATGTATTGCCTCAGCAATCCTGAGTATTGTCAGAGTATTCTAAGACTGCTCATGTCTACTATTGAAAACCATAGGACTTACTTTGGGATTTTTTTGCAGATTGCAATGGATCATAGTTTTATGTTGTTTTCACAAGATTCTTTTCCATTACTGTGGATATTTTGTATGCAAAAATCACTTTGGGACGACTGCTACATCTCAGAAATAGCTATGTCAAGGACAAAGCTGCACAGAGGATTGGCTTGTAAGCTTGAAGTCTCCTTCAATGACTCCTGTTAAAACAGGAAGGAGATTGCAATTTTGACCATAGTTTCATATGAACTATGAATTCTGGAAAAAGTTTCGTGAAAATAAAAGGAGATACCCTGCTCTGCAGACCCCCGCTGAATTGTGCTTTTGTAGATTAAAATACTGCAGACATGATTAAGGCACCACTTCAGCACCAATGATGTTTCTCAGTACAATAATGAAATATCTGTCACCCAAAAACTGAGCTCAGAGAAATCTAAAAATGAAACAAAAATATCCAAATTTTAAAAAGTTTATTTTGGAGATGTTCTCGGAAAAAAATTAGGACATTGAAGGCGACAAAACCACATGGCTCTTGTTAGTTTAATCATAAACAAATTCCACTCTCCCTTTAGGATGTTCATACTATTGGTTGCTGGAAAAGTATCTCATGGATATGCTTGAAAATGATATTTGCTTGAAAAAGATATTAACTGTGCCGTTAAGAAAAAAATCTACACCAGTGCAAAGGCAGAAGTCCAAAGAAGAACTAGAGAACTTAAGAACATATGGTGGATAAAAAAAGCCCAAGAAACCCAACATTTTGCAGATCCTCATGATGCACGGGGCTTTTTTAATGCCATAAAGGCCATCTATGGACCAACAAACCATGGTACAAATCCCTTACGCTCAGTAGATGGTGCTAAACTTCTAAAGGACAAAGAGTCTATTGCACTGCGCTGGAAAGAACATTACCACAATCTCCTTAATTGTCACTCTACTGTGGCTGATGAAGTCTTCTTGCAAATCCCACAAAAACAAATAAGAGATGAGCTTGCAGTACCCCCTAGTTTGGAGGAAGTCAGTAAAGCCACTAAACAAATGAAAAATAACAAAGCTAGTGGACCTGATGGGATTCCTGCTGAAGTCTTTAAAGAAGGCGGGCCTGAACTTACACAACTTCATAAGCTCATCGAAAAAATCTGGATGAGGGAGGAGATTCCAGCAGACTTTAGGGATGCCATAATTATCACTCTCTTTAAAAAGGGTGATAGAACAGACTGTGGAAACTATCGAGGCATCTCCCTTCTAGCCACAGCAGGCAAAATCCTGGCAAAGATCATCGCAAACCGTCTCCTATCTGTATCAGAAGACATCCTCCCTGAAACGCAAAATGGCTTCCGCCCTTCCAGGGGAACAGTGGATATGATCTTCACTGCACGACAGCTTCAAGAAAAATGCAAGGAGCAAAACCGCCCTCTGTACATGGCGTTTATTGATCTGACTAAAGCTTTTGATACTGTAAATCGTACTGCTCTCTGGACCATCCTTCTGAAAATCGGATGCCCTGATAAATTTGTGAACATCTTGCGGCTACTCCATGACGACATGATGGCAACAATCCTGAATAACAATGGCTCTCAAAGCGATCCATTTAAAATGGAATCCGGCGTTAAACAGGGATGTGTTATTGCTCCAACCTTATTCGCTATCTTCATCGCTATGATTATACACCTTGTTGAAGAGAAACTTCCTACTGGTGTAGAAATTATATATCCAAGAGATGGAAAGCTTTTTAATCTTAGTAGGCTGAAAGCAAAAAATAAGGTAATTACAACTTCTGTCATAGAACTTCAATATGCTGATGATAACGTAGTGTGCACACTCCGAGGAAGATCTTCAAACTATCCTAAACATCTTTGCAGAAGCATATGAAAAGCTCGGCCTCTCGATTAACATTAAAAAAACCAAAGTGCTTTACCAGCAAGTTCGAACCAATCCCTCCGCAGCGCCATCAATCCAGCTTAAAGGTATGTCACTAGAAAATGTCGACCACTTTTCTTATCTTGGCAGCCATCTATCTACAAAAGCCGACATTGACGCTGAAATTCAGCATCGCATGAGCTCTGCGAGTGTAGCTTTCTCCCGAATGAAGCGTAGAGTGTTTGAGGATCGGGACATTCGCAGGGAGACCAAAATGCTTGTTTACAAAGCCATTGTACTACCAACCCTTCTGTACGCCTGTGAAACATGGACCCTCTACAAACGCCACCTCCAACTTCTTGAAAGATTCCATCAACGCTGCCTCCGAAAAATTCTGCAAATTACTTGGGAAGATAGGCAGACTAATGTTAGCGTATTAGAAGAAGCGAAAACCACCAGCATTGAAACAATGATCATCCAACATCAACTTCGCTGGACCGGCCATGTTGTTCGAATGCCTGACCATCGTCTTCCAAAGCAGCTACTTTACTCCCAACTTAAGAATGGAAAACGGAATATTGGTGGACAGCAAAAGAGATTCAAAGACACTCTCAAAGCTAATTTTAAAAAATGTAATATCAGCATTGAGAACTGGGAAGCCCTACCTCATGAGCGTTTCAATTGGAGGTCAGCCTTTATTAATGGCGCTATAGACTTTGAAGAA
This sequence comes from Charina bottae, assembly GCA_023362775.1. NCBI lineage: Eukaryota > Metazoa > Chordata > Lepidosauria > Squamata > Charinaidae > Charina > Charina bottae. The sequence goes on along the minus strand of JALMGJ010000001.1, from coordinate 71,413,804 downwards.
GCGCGAGTACAGGGCGAAAGGGAGAAAAGAGCTAAAAGGAAGGCACGTCAGGCAAACCCTCATCATGACCGTCTCCCACCCGGAAACCTATGCCCTCATTGTGGGAGGTTGTGCGGATCCAGAATTGGCCTTTATAGCCACTTACGGATCCACTGTTAAAATTTTACCTTTGGAAGACAATCTTACTCGGCTACGAGTGATCGCCAATGATGATGAATGACTATTGGTTGCTGGAAAAGTATCTCATGGATATGCTTGAAAATGGAAGATGTGAGACACAACTGACAGCCTTTCTTCCCCAATAAAACATGAGATTTTTGGTCTGCCAAACATTGTTTTTATGGAGTCTACTTGCTCTTATAATTGTGCTGCCTGCATAGCTAAAGTTTTTTTTAAATATAATTTTTATTAAGAATTTTAATTACAATAGTAAAAACGAATACAAACTAAACTTAGAGAAAGAGAAGAAAATGGAAAGAAAGAATAAAAAGTGCAGGGTGGAAAAAGAAAGAAGAAAAAGAAAAGAAAAGAAATATATAAAGAAGTGACTACCAACCTTCATCACAGCAAGTATAAACAAATTTAATAACTCTTCACCCCCTATAAGGTTAAACATCCCATATCCCATCCCTTATCTATAAGCAAATCCATAAAACATCAACTTTTCTATCCTGGTTCAACAAAAAGTCCATAAAGTTGCCAGAGGTTTGCAAAAAAATGTCTTATTTTAATTTGGATCACATAAACCAACTTTATATTACTTCCTTTTACTTCTAACAGTCTTAATTTTTAATTCAATCAAATATTGTCATACAATTTGATTTCTCTTCTTTATCCCATCACACATATTTCTTCAAGGCTTTAACAAGCCTCTTCTGTAGATCCAATAAGAAAACATTTTCCAGGTAATTCTCTTAGTTTATCATTTGTATTTCCTTTTTAATTTTTAAAACTTCAGCCAGTTTCTTTTGTATGTCCAGTAAAACGTCCATTTATATATTTATTTTCTATCCCGCCTTTATTATTTTCATAAATAACTCAAGGCGGCGAACATACCAAATACTCCTTCCTCCTCCTATATTCCAAATCATTCTCTTGGCCTGTCATTTGTAGTTTCACATTCTGTACTTTCTCTGTCTTGTCAGATAAATTTTGTTCCACATCTGTCATTCCTTCATTAACATCTTTTAAACATAGTCTATTTATAGAAGCAGATATCATTACTGACAGTGTTGATACTGCAGATACTAATTTCTGGCTCTATTCTTCAAAGATCTCCTTTAATGTTCCTGATGTTAAAATATTTTGTACCAAGGATGGTTTTGTTGTTGTTCAGTCGTTTAGTTGTGTCCAACTCTTCGTGACCTCATGGACCATAGCATGCCAGGCCTTCCTGTCCTCCACTGTCTCCCGGAGTTTACTCAAATTCATGTTCATTACATCGATGATGCTATCTAACCATCTCATCCTCTGCCGTCCCCTTCTCCTTTTGCCTTCAGTCTTTCCCAGCATCAGGGTCTTTTCCAGTGAGTCCTCTCTTCGCATTAGGTGGCCAAAGTATTTGAGCTTCAGCTTCAGCATCTGTCCTTCCAATGAGCAGTCAGGGTTGATTTCCTTTAGGATTGACTGATTTGACCTCCTTGCAGTCCAAGGGACTCTTAAGAGTCTTCTCCAGCACCACAGTTCGAAAGCATCAATTCTTCGGCGCTCAGCCTTCCTTATGGTCCAACTCTCACAGCCATACATTACTACTGGAAAAACCATAGCTTTAACTATACGGACCTTTGTCGGCAAGGTGATGTCTCTGCTTTTTAATATGCTGTCTAGGTTTGCCATAGCTTTCCTCCCAAGGAGCAAGCGTCTTTTAATTTCATGGCTGCAGTCACCGTCTGCGGTGATCTTGTACCCCAAGAAAATAAAATCTGTCACTGCTTCCATTTCTTCCCCTTCTATTTGCCAGGAAGTGATGGGACCAGATGCCATGATCTGGGTTTTTTTAATGTTGAGTTTCAAGCCAGCTTTTGCACTCTCCTCTTTCACCCTCATCAAGAGGCTCTTTAGTTCCTCTTCACTTTCTGCCATTAGGGTGGTATCATCTGCATATCTGAGGTTGTTTATATTTCTCCCGGCAATCTTAACTCCGGCTTGTGATTCATCCAGCCCGGCATTTCTCATGATGTACTCTGCATATAAGTTAAATAAGCAGGGTGATAATATACAGCCTTGTCGTACTCCTTTCCCAATTTTGAACCAGTCGGTTGTTCCATGTCCGGTTCTAACTGTTGCTTCTTGACCCGCATACAGGTTTCTCAGGAGACAGGTAAGGTGGTCTGGTACTCCCATCTCTTTAAGACTTTGCCACAGTTTGTTGTGGTCCACACAATCAAAGGCTTTAGCGTAGTCAATGAAGCAGAAGTAGATGTTTTTCTGGAACTCTCTTGCTTTTTCCATGATCCAGCGAATGTTGGCAATCTGATCTCTAGTTCCTCTGCCTCTTCGAAACCCAGCTTGCACTTCTGGTAGTTCTCGGTTCACATGCTGCTGAAGCCTAGCTTGTAGGATTTTGAGCATAACCTTGCTGGCATGTGAAATGAGCGCAATTGTACGGTAGTTTGAACATTCTTTGGCATTGCCCTTCTTTGGAATTGGAACGTAAACTGACCTTTTCCAATCCTGTGGCCACTGTTGAGTTTTCCAAATTTGTTGGCATATTGAGTGCAGCACTTTAACAGCATCATCTTTTAGGATTTTAAATAGCTCAGCTGGGATACTGTCTTCTCCACTAGCTTTGTTGTTAGTAATGCTTCCTAAGGCCCACTTGACTTCACTTTCTAGGATGTCCGGCTCAAGGTCAGTCACCACACCATCGTATTTATCAGGGACATTAAGATCTTTCCTGTATAGTTCTTCTGTGTATTCTTGCCACCTCTTCTTAATCTCTTCTGCTTCTGTTAGGTCCCTGCCTTTTTTGTCCTTTATCATGCCCATCTTTGCACAAAACGTTCCCTTGATATCTCCGATTTTCTTGAAGAGATCTCTAGTCTTCCCCATTCTATTGTTTTCCTCGATTTCTTTGCATTGTTCATTTAAGAAGGCCTTCTTATCTCTCCTAGCTATTCTCTGGAATTCTGCATTCAGTTGGTTATATCTTTCCCTTTCTCCCTTGCCTTTTGCTTCCCTTCTTTCCTCAGCTATTTGTAAAGCCTCATCAGTCAGCCACTTTGCTTTCTTGCATTTCTTTTTCTTTGGGATGGTTTTAGTTGCTGCCTCCTGTACAATGTTACGAACCTCCATCCATAGTTCTTCAGGCACTCTGTCTACCAGATCTAATCCTTTAAATCTATTCCTCACCTCCACTGTATATTCATAAGGGTCATACCTTAGGTCATACCTAAGTGGTCTAGTGGTTTTCCCTACGTTCTTCAATTTAAGCCTAAATTTTGATCCAATATGTCTCTTTAAATATTTGTAAATGGAAGCACAACATTTTGACTTTTCTGGTTGGCTCAATGCTGTTGCTTCTTGACCCCCTATACAGGTTTCTCAGGAGACAGGTAAGGTGGTCTGGTACTCCCATCTCTTTAAGAATTTGCCATTCTTCTTCTGGTTTGACCAAGAATGAGAGGCATAGAAATACGTTATGGAAATAGATAAATATAACATCTCAAGAGACATAAGTCCCTCGGTCCTATATAAACAGTACTGAACTAGATGAACAAATCTTTTGAGTCTGCACAGGGCCACCTCTTATTTATCCCGTGTTATTATCTGCTACAATACCTGTTTCCTCTCATAGGAGCTGCAGACGGGCTGAGGCCTTGAAGTCTGCACATTTACAGGGTTATAATGGTTTAAATGGATCCGTGAGTAGATCTGAGGGAACTGGAACTGACTGAAGACTCTCATTTCCTCCATCCAGAAGCCATCCATGCAGGCTCTTCCAAAGTGATATAGCTGACTCATATCACCAAATGCATGACAGCTTTGGTCGCTGTAATTGGTGTTTGAGGAATTAGACTCCAGGAAACCATTGAAAGAAAAAAAAAAGTGGCATGTCTTATTACTGCGGCCCACCCCCATTCTCTAGAGCAGAGCTTTCCAAACTGTGTGTCGGGACACGTTAGTGTGTCGGCTGCAGTGTCTGGGTGTGTCGCGGCTGCTGCTGCCTCTGATCCCTGCCAGGATTCCGCGCAGGTCCTAGTGCCTGCCTTGTGCCCTGCTGTAAGAGTGTGTCACGAAATGATGCCTTGATGTAAGAGTGTGTCGTGAAATGATGCATGTCTAAAAAGTGTGTCACCAACATGAAAAGTTTGGAAAGCTCTGCTCTAGAAGCAGGCCTGAAAGTTTGAACTGGCAGCCTCTTTGCCTCACCCAATTACTTTCTGAATAGTTCAAGATGTCCTTATAAGTGTGTAATCACATCAATGTAGTTTTCTGAACTCATGATGCTGTGGTTTAAGTCAGTGTTTTAAATCTCAGCAACTTTAAGATGTGTGCACCTCAAGTCCCGGAATTGAACTGAACGTTTAAGATGTGTGGAATTGAAGTCCACACATCTTAAAGTTGCTGAGGTTGAGAAACACTGGTTTAAGTAACCAAGTGAACCATTGGTCCTCTTTCCCTTCCAGCCTTGACTAAACAGTTGGTTGTATGACTTTCTTACCACTTTTGCTTGTTTAAAAGTTATTTTGGGCCCTGTCAATAGTTTTTCCTGCCAATTCTCATTCAGTCTGATGACATTTGAAATTAGACCAGGTGGCCCACTCCTGTATTAAGCCTCGCTCAGGGCCCTTTCCCTTCTGAGAAAGATAGCCTCTTTTGTGACTATACAAGAGGAAACCCTTTTTTTTCCATAATGCTAAATGGGTGGTTTTGAGTCCTATTTTAGGCTTTTTATTCGTTTCACATATTAATAATTTTTTTGGAAACTTCAGTAGTACTGCTGCCAAACTTGCTTTTCCGTTTGCATTAGAATGATCTAAAACAAAGACAATTTAAGGCTCACACAAGTGACAATGCTGAGAAAATATGAACATGCTCTGTATGTGTAGGAGGAAATTCTTTTGTGAATGTGTGAATGATAAACAGAGTGAACATGTACAAATGTTGAGACTGGTTAGTTTAAATAATGGCAATATGATTCCCAAATAAAGATTCATCATCTCTGATTTAATGTGGGGGAGTATGTGCGTGGGGATATTTGTGTGGAAATTGCAGAAACTATTTAAGAAATGCACACAAAAAATAAATAATTAAAGGAGGGAATGAGCAATGACTGTAGTGAATGTTGTATACAGTATATTCCTCCATTTCTAGAGACACACCATCATTTGTGCCTTGACTAAGACGGAAGATTGTGGGAGAAAAATCTGTGCTGTGGGTCACAGGAAATGGTGAGACAGCGTTCTTTTTTTTAAAAAAACCCTTTCTGTTCACTTGGATTCTGTATGGTTCCCACTACAGAAGCCAACTTTTTTTTTGGGGGGGGGCGGAATAATCAGACAGAAAGAAATGACAACTATGTAGCCTCCGGTCTCCAAGAGAAAGTCAGAGCAATATCTTTCAGTCAGGCATAGTTTGCCCCTCTCTGTGTCTGTGGGTCAGGGGCATCAGGAGGGCTCTCTGGACCCCAAGGCAAACCTCTAATATGGGGTCTGTACACTCAGCTGCACCCACTGAGTGAAGACTTCTTCCCTGACACTGAAAGGGTCTCCACTCATCTCATTTGTGCCAACTATCTCTCCCCCTTCCTGCTCTACCACTGGACTTGAGGTGGGGGGGGCTCTTCTCCCTCCCCCGTTCAGAGTACAGCCACGTGTGTGTGGCATTCACACCCCCAATCTTGGTTGCCTGAAAAAGATAGGCATACCATATCTGGGCTGCAAACCTCAGATGATCACCAGATGAACCGCAAAGTGCCACCTCCCCTCTGATCACTGGTTTTTGCCCTTCATGAACATTTTGACCTGGGCTACCAGGCTGCTGGCCCACTTCTGAAAGGACCTCAAGTCTTCTTCCTCCTCTTCTTCACCAGTGGGTGGGTGGGTGGGTGGGTGGGTTCCTTCCTTCCTTCCTCTAGTTCACCAGAGGGAAAGTGAAAGGCTGGGTTTGTTTATCCGCTTTCACTGATGGAATGGTGAAATGGTGGGCCTTTATTTCCTTTTTACCAGGTGAAATTGACAAGAGTAACATTTTCTTCTTCTAGTCCCAAAGACAGGAAGAATGGTAAGTGATGGATTTCTTTTTCTTTTTACTTTTGCACCAGTGGACACGCCAGGTGGGAAGGTGTCAAGTACAAGAGGGAGTCAATGAAGGGAGACTCTTACAAAACAATCTATCAATGAAAAGGGCATGTCCTCAAAGACCCCTCAGAGAAAGGAAAACAGTTGGTGCTCACTTCCCTGGCACAGGTGGGAGAGGTGAAGAATCTACCAATTCGGGGCTGTGATAAGCATAGTCCAGACTATCACTGTGGCCAAAGCACAGGTAGGGAATGAAATCCAGACAGCAATTTATTAATCCAGCTTCATTTTCAGCTGGTTTATCCAAGGGAGTCAAGCAGTTTAAGCCTTTGGTACCGAAAAGAAAATGCTCACTTGAGGGAATGATATTAAAGGCAAAACTGAAGTACTTTGGCCACATAATGAGAAGACAGGATACCCTCGGGAAGATACTGATGCTGGGGAAAGTGGAAGGCAAAAGGAAGAGGGGCCGACTTATGGCAAGATGGATGGATGATATTCTGGTGACAGACTCAACCATGGGGGAGCTGGGGGTGGCAACAGCCAACAGGAAGCTCTGGCGTGGGCTGGTCCATGAAGTCACGAAGAGTCAGAAGCGACTGAACGAATAAACAACAACTGAAAAGCCTCTATTTCCTTCACCCCTGTGAACACAACCTGGCTGCTGTGAATGAACTGTCAGTGCTCTTCTACACACTGTCTCCTCTTCCTTTGTGGATGAAACACTGAATTTTGCCCAACTATTTTTTTTAACAAAAGGCTCTGATAATCCCCCCAAATTTAATGAGGGGCTCCTGGAAACCCCTTGAACTCCCTCCAGTTCACCCCTGCCTTTGCTCTCCTCAAAAAAGTTAGAGACAACAGTCTCTGCTCCAATGGATAATTTTCTACAAGATCATCTGACTGAACCATGTCCAGAGATTCTTGGGTTATACACTACATACAAAGGTATCTTTCTTAAGCCAACTGAATACAATGAAGTAGTTGCAAACTTTTAAAAAGTTTCCCAAATCTTCTACCCCCCACAGATATATTGTCTTATTACTCAATCGTCCCAGATTAATATTTTTTCCCCCTAGGATTCTCTGGAAATCTGAGCTAATGATTTGGTTTGACATTCTGGTTTTAATTTGCCTTAACTAGGCATTATTTAGGGCATTACTTATGCTACTTTAGTTTTGGTAAGCTATTTTGTGGCCTCTGATAGGATTTTTGGAGTGTTAAAGATCAAATAACTAGTAAATCAATGTATTAGTGTTCACTTTGGAGGACCAAATTAGATGATATAATTCTAAAAACTTATTTGTTGATCATGAAAAAGAGGATATGAATCTCAGGGATACAGTAGATAACCTGCTACTCTACAGAGATTTTGGACTTAATTTCTATCAGCTACAGTAATGGCAAGGGGTTATGAGAAGTATAATTGTTTGGAGAGCAAAGGGTACATTCTACCTTATTAAATTTTTCAATAATGCAAACCACATTTGAAGTCTTTATGATTTTGCATATCTTTTTCTATCTTCTGAATAATAGAATACTGTGAATTAACGGTGACTAATATAGCCCATGTCCAATCCATACACATTTCAATTAGTTATGTAAGCCTGAATGATTCCACTTTAAGCTTTTCGAAAGAAGAAAAAGGAAACAAGTAGAAGGTGGTCAAGCTCTTTTTCACATAGCCTGGAACTTCACATGGTCTATATTTCTGTAAGCTCTGTGCCTGTGTGTGAGTGTGTGTGTCAGTTCTAATTTATTCTGCTGTGGAAAGAGCAGAGGAAAAAAAGCTTCAGTAGTTCACTGTTTTATACAAACCGTTCTCTGGGAAATTCAGGGCAAAAACATTTTCTGATGCAATCTAAAATAACAAATCTCTGTGTACATTAACTAAATCCAAGTGGCTGCTTGAATCTCCATAGCACAGGCATGAGAGATGGTCTGGGGTTATGGTTAAGGTGGGACTGGCACCGAGAAGACCCGGGTTGAGATCCACACTTAGCCCTGGAATTCTCAGTTCATTGGGTGACTATGGGTCAATCACTCTCTCTCAGCCCAAATTACCTCGCAGGGTTGCTATGGGGAAAAACTGGAGAAGGGAGGGGTAGGTTTAAAAGGCATTAAAATCAGGGGCATCTGCAGGGTAGGTGGGTAGGAATCAAAGCTGCCATCTTGACCTTTTGGATCCACCCCAGAGGCCACCCCTGATTTTTTTTTTAATCCATTCAAACGTGTCCAATTCTCAGAGGCTGCCTGGACAAATCCCTGCAGTTTTCGTGGCAAGGTTTTTCAGAAGTGGTTTGCCATTGCCTCCTTCCTGGGGCTGAGAGAGAGTGACTGGCACAAGACACTTAATTTTAATAGTTAATAATTAATAACCATAGGATGCCACAAGATATGGAACTCAACATAACGTAAAATAGGCTGTCTTCTTGATTTTATATACAAATGTTAAGTATTTTGCTAAACTAATTTTAGATATGGATTTTATTTATTTTATTATAGCTGAGAACTTTTATTGGCTACATATGGCATATTTTTATTTGTACTGGTCTATGACTGTAATAAATAAATAAATTGAGACTGGCACAAGGTCACCCATCTGGCTTAGTACCTAACGCAGGAATAGAACTCACGGTCCCCCGGTTTCTAGCCTGATGCCTTAACCACTACACCAAACTGGCTCTACCCCTGATTAGAATGCTTCTTTTTTCAGGTCCTTTATGAAGCTTGATGAACTTTTCTTGCAGTGTTCAATACTGGTCTGGGATTAAATAATGTCTATAAAATAATTATCATACTACTGTACTGTTGATGCTGGTTGATAGTGTAGTGATTTTTATTGTTTTGATTGTACTCTGCTTAGATGTAAGTGAAAATAAAATAAAAACACTATTAGAGCTGTATATGCTACCTTTTGCTCCTGGAAGAAAAACAAGAAATATATCTGATAAAAATAAAATAAAATAAAAAATATAAAATAAAATACGATGGAGGTCTTTGCACCTGGGAGACAACATACTTCCTTTGATATTCACCCATCTTTATAATTCATTATAAAGAATGGGTGACATTATAATATTCTCAGTGGCCTAACTGCAATGGGGGGAGGCTGCCAATTTTTAGAGAGAAAATTGCAGCATTGAGAATAACAGGCTAAATCTTTCTCTCCCCAAAAGAAATCCCTCTTCTAGAAAATGCCTTCCACCTGCCTCTACAATGTAGCTTTATAATATTTATACTCACTGACTTCAATTAAGACTAATTTAAACCTTGCTAGGGAAAGTATTTTCTCTCTGATCAATTGTTGATAAGGGCTTTTGTGTTTTGGCTTGTCCTAAGTTCTATCCCATCACTTCCTGGCAAATAGAAGGGGAAGAAATGGAAGCAGTGACAGATTTTATTTTCTTGGGCTCCAAGATCACCGCAGATGGTGACTGCAGCCATGAAATTAAAAGACACTTGCTCCTTGGGAGGAAAGCTATGGCAAACCTAGACAGCATATTAAATAGCAGAGACATCACCTTGCTGACAAAGGTCCGTATAGTTAAAGCTATGGTTTTCCCAGTAGTAATGTATGGCTGTGAGAGTTGGACCATAAGGAAGGCTGAGCGCCAAAGAATTGATGCTTTCGAACTGTGGTGCTGGAGAAGACTCTTGAAAGTCCCTTGGACTGCAAGGAGGTCAAATCAGTCAATCCTAAAGGAAATCAACCCTGACTGCTCATTGGAAGGACAGATACTGAAGCTGAAGCTCAAATACTTTGGCCACCTAATGCGAAGAGAGGACTCACTGGAAAAGACCCTGATGCTGGGAAAGACTGAAGACAAAAGGAGAAGGGGACGGCAGAGGATGAGATGGTTAGATACCATCACCGATGTAATGAACATGAATTTGAGTAAACTCCGGGAGGCAGTGGAGGACAGGAAGGCCTGGCGTGCTATGGTCCATGAGGTCACGAAGAGTTGGACACAACTTAACAACTGAACAACAACAAAGTAGGGAGGTCCCCTTCATGGTCCATTACCTTGCAGTAGTGAAGGGGCTTGCACATCCCAATATTGCATGTCATCTGGAGTATACACTTCCAGAAGAGTCATTTGTGAGATAGAACTTGATGCACAACACCAAAATCAAAGTGACTCTTCTGCAAGCAAAGATGGAAAAACTCTATTCAGGCACCAAAATCCAAGACTGGATGCTGTCTGTGGCTCAGATCATTAACTTCTCCTTGTAAAATTGCAACTTGAACTAAAGAAAACAAATCAAATTGTCAGACCAACAAGATATGACCTGTGCAATATTCCATATGATATGTGCTGAAAATAAGGAGTAGTTTTAATGGATTACGTTTGAAAAATAGAGAGTCCAAAGAACTCTGGACTGAAATCTGTGCCTTGGTGAAGGAAAAAACCCATATACTATTGTATCCACAAATGTTAGGGAATGGGCAAAGAAATGCATTTCAAGTTCTGACACTAGCTCTACGAGGATCAATATTTTTGTACTATGTTATTGTTATTTTGGCAGTAAATGTTGCCAAATAAGTGACAGCAAAGGCCCATTCTATGCAAACAGATCTCATGTAAAAATCTTGATGGACCCAGACTGCCTTTAGTTTGACTATTTGTGATTACTTTCTTTCTTTGTTTGTTTATTCTGGTTATGCTGATGGCTTTTGCTTTTATTGTTTTGTTATACTGTAAATTGTCTTGAGTCTTTTGAAGTAGTACCGTTTATTAAACTTCAAATAAAGAAATGCATTCCACCCCCTCTTGCCTATAGTTTTAATTATATTGTGTATCTCAGATGAGGGTTAATAATCCCTAGCACTGAAACCACTTTACCCCAAGCACAAATTTAACCTTCAGTTTTTCATGACATCTTGTCTTTTTACTGTCAAAGACAAACAGTGTGTTCAGCTGTAAAGATCAGTAAAAAGAAACACACACACACATACACATATTTCTCCCCAGACAAGTTAATCCCTTTGTTTATATTTATGACCCTGCATAAAACTGTTCAACATTCAGTGGAATTACAAGGATTGCCAAATGGAAAATCTAGAATGTAATTCTGAAAAATTACTGTAAGCACCAAGTTTGTTCATCATGTGGAAAATTACCTAGTGCCCATCACATTCTTGAGTTTGGAAGATGTTCTGGTGGAGAAGGAAGACTTCCCTCCCTCCCTCCCAAAAACCATGCAAAATAATCATTAGATCAGGAATGATTCCTAGGCCCCACATTTGAAATTACTGTACCCTGGTCCTCTCTTTATTTGTGGTGTGTCATTTGCACCGATTCTTCTCTATTATCCAGTGTCAGAGCTTGTACTGACACTGAAATGGGAATACTGTGGCTTTTTCTTCAGGAGAACAGGAATCAGAGATTATAAGAGCTGGAGACATTAGGGAGATAGATGAACCAATGGTATAAGAGAGCTTCCTGTGCAAAAGGCCTTCCCTAAGAAACACTGTAATCACGTGGGGAATCCTTTCACTTAACATTAAGCAAGTCCAGTTGAACTACAGTTCTGTGCGTGGCTTGAATCATGTCAACTGGATTTCTATTTTCTCAGTAGAAACGTTTCACTCCTTATCCAAGGAGCTCCTTCAGTCTGAAGAACTGAAGAAGCTCCTTGGATAAGGAGTGAAACGTTTCTACTGAGAAAATAGAAATCCAGTTGACATGATTCAAGCCACAGACTGTTCCACCTGGATGACTGAGAACCTTCATCGACATACAGTTCTGCGCATTTTGGTTTAAAGCAATCCACTAAAAAATGCAGGGCTTTGATCACATGGTTGTGGCTGCCATTTTAATTTTTTGACATACACCCACACATATCATGGCCACCCCTGCTGTTTGAGCTGATCTTGGCTTTAAAAGGCTAACAATGGTTTCAGCAATTGCTATTTATCAAGACTGAGCTTAGGTCAGGCAGAGTATCTCACAAGATTGCTGTTGTGCAAATAAAATTGGAGGGAGCACTAAGTAGACAACCTTGAGTCCAGGGTGGGTGATGGAAGACAGAATCTGTGGTGCAGCAATAAGGAGAATTATCTACTGTTCTATAGCCCTTGGATCCTTTTCCAAGGACCTTAAACGTGTAGGCTAAAAGAAGGCCTGTGTCAAACAAATTTTTCAGAAAATTGTATTTTATTGCCAGAGATTGGCAAATGGTTGCCAATAAGAATTGCAATTTTTCTATATATGTACATTATGACAAACTGAGGGCATTTGTACCTCCAACCCTTTATTTGATCAGGAATTTTATATATAGTCGGGCTACCGGATCTAGGATTTAAAAAAATCCAGATAACCACTAAAACACAGCAAAGAGTTAGAGGTGAGTGGCTGTCCTCAGTTTTGCAGACTAGCCCTACAATATATTTATAATGGTTTTCTTGGAACTCCATAGCAGAGTACCTTTACTTTCTTCCAGCCTCTTGAAATTAAAGCAAACTTTTTTTCTTAGGGGTGGGCTTTTTCCTGTGGGGTGGGACTAGCTTCGAAGGAGAGACATTCAAGCTAACCAATTGGAAACTTAGATGACTAGATCAGGTGATTTGAATAAGGCTGAGTCAGAAAAATTAACCTGGGTTGTCAGTTCTGCTATGTTTCAGTCTGAACATTTATTTATTTATTTATTTATTTTATTAAATTTATATTACCGCCCATCTCCCCCAGTGGGGACCCTGGGCGGTGCACAATAAAATAGAATTAAAACAAATATAAAATTACAACAATACATAATATGACTTCCAAGGATAAAATGTTAAAAATAGAATACTGGGAGGCTTCAAGGGACCAGCCATCCCTAAGAGGAACTGTTGGCGTTTCCTTCCCAGGCAAGATAGCAAAACCAGGTCTTTACATGAGACTGAACAGTCTCCTTAGTTTAGAGCAGTGTTTCTCAACCTTGGCAATTTTAAGATGTGTGGACTTCAACTCTTCAACATGGACTTCAGCATGGCTGGCTGGGGAATTCTGGGAGTTGAAGTCCACACATCTTAAAGTTGCCAAGGTAGAGAAACACTGGTTTAGAGGAATGGCCTAGCAATTGTATCTATGTATGTATATATGCATACATTTTTATATATCTAGAAAGAGAAAGAGGGAGTCAGATTTTAAAGGAACTATTATGGGACCTTCATTTGAAGTGGGTTTTTTATTTTTAATAGATTCTCTAAAAATAGTATTTGATAAATTCGAATAATAAATAATTAATAATAAATTTGACCCTGCTGAATTGTTGCATAGTACTAGCTCTTCAGCTAACAAACGGAGATGAGCACCGGCCCCTAGAGTCAGACATGACTGTGCAGGGGAAACTTTTACCTTTTACTATTATCATGATTGTAATAACAGCAGCAATACCACCACCAAGGAAGAAAACACCCCCCCACCAAAACTGGCAGGGCAAGCTACTGTATATAAACAGGGAGAAAACCCCATACTTACACTGATGATGTTACCTAGTTGGGTAATGAAACGTCTGCAAGCAGACAACCAAGCTCAGAGAGCACCAAGGACTCCATAGTTCAACCCTGAGCTACAGATATTCCCTTCTATTGAAACAACAGTGATAATAGTCATTACTGTTCAGATAGCTATGGCAATGGTTCCTGCCCTCTGTCATAAATTTAGTCACCAATGAAATTTTCAGCACCCAATGGCTTCAATAAAGCTAAAAGTGGGAGGGTATTCATCTTTTCTGTATCCCACTGTGTTTTGCTCCCAAACCGGTTTTGCATATGATACCAGTCTATTCCTGTAGGTCAATATTCCATTCAAATTACTTCTATCACTATGACTTTAAGCATGACATATTTGCTATACTTTTATCTTACATGCTACATCTATGGAGAGATCTCCAGATTCAGATTCTCCCTGTTTCCTTCTTGGCACATATGCCCAGATACCTGCACTGTCAGTGTAATACAGTAGTTCCATGCAGGGTGTCTTATCCAGTTCTTACCACAGGTTATGTTTGTTCTAGCCTAGGTGGGAAGAAGAGGTGTAGAAAGAGGCTCCTATTCTCTGGATTCCACTTCCTGCACATAGAAAAGTGATGAAATAGAGCTCTGCCAAACTCAGTGTATAAGCAAAGTACTTGAACTGTTGCTTCAGCAATAGCTATGGAGCCAATTGTACTAGGATTGCAATAAAGCAAGTATCATATCTCTCCTCCTCCTCAATGGAAGTGCTTCTGATTAAAGAAACACAACAATTTCTGCAGATGCTTTTCTGGCAGAGCTCAAAAACCTTCTCCTCTCCTGAGGATGGTATGATAATCCAGAGAGCAAATCCTCTGAGGTGAAGGAATGAGACTGAGCTATCTTCTCCAGCAAAGATTATGGAAGAAATTTATGGAAGATTTACTGGAGCTTAGAATGGAAAATGTTATTGACATTGTTTTAGACATGTCCTCCTGGAAGGACTCCTGAATCTGATAATCTCTACTCTCCGTGTTACCAGACTTCTCTAATGGCAAAGAATCACTAACAAATGGGCTGTGATATTCTGATTGAGGAACACTTGATGAACCTCAGAATTACTTAGAGAAGCTGAAAATGAATAGGAAGGAAGGAAGATGTTGGGGTTTGAATAAATACCCAGAATTTACAGATAGATTAATTAGACAGAAGAGGTACTGTAAATAGGTGAGAGGTAATACTTTCTGCAAGTCATTTAATTAGCAGCCATTGTTGGAGTAAGTGGTGACACATACTGCAGCTGATATAGTTTAGGCTGGGTGTGGCAGATAATTTGTTTGACCTATAACGTGATTGGTTGATATTTGTATAAAAGTAGAGAAGTTCTGGTGTTCACTCTCTCTCGTTACTATCTTCTCATTGGTATCTGTGTTGGATGTTATTGGACTGTATTGTGATACGTATGTATATAGAGTAAATAGATTATTTTATCTAATCTCTTGTGAGTGTCTGCTTACTCAATAGAATGTATTGCTCTGAGGTCTAGAAGGAACATTGGCAGCCCCAGCGCTGTGTACTCTGACAGAAGACCATTTTAAGACTGTTGCCTGTTGCTCATGGAAGTATGACAAAGCATATCCATTAGATCAGCCTTTCTCAACCTTTTGACCCTGGAGGAACCCTTGAAATATTTTTCAGGCCTCGGGGAACCCCTGCACATTCAGGCTCAAATATAGGACAGAAGTTACAAAATTATTATATTCGTTTCATGTGTAGGCCTGTAGATATGCATTAACAGTGTTCTTAAACTAAAAATAAAGAATGAAACTTACCTCTTTAATGTGGTTGCCTGAATTTGAAATAATTTTTTAAATAAATCGTGATCTCCCAGGGAACCCCTAGTGACCTCTTGCAGAACCCTGGGGTTCCACAGAACCCTGGTTGAGAAACCCTGCATTAGATAATTCAGATTCATGTATTTGGGCAAGACAACATGAGCTGATTCTCTTAAGCTGAGCAAAGTAGGATGCATAAGATGAAGACTGTCTTGTACCACCTCCAACGTGCTTGCCTACTCTGGGCAAAATGGGAATAGTATGCTATGAGAGTAATAGAACTTGGTCAGTTTAAAGATTCCAAGCAAACACCTCCCCTCAATTTTACCTCTTGAGTTGGTTTTATTCACATTAGAACTAGCAGCATAAAACATGGCTCTGCTACATGCATTCACAACAGCAGTATTAATAAAACACAGAAAGAATGTGAGAGACAAAATAATTTCCCCAAAACTCCATGTAAATGTTCCATTACAGGGCAAATTGCTAATCTTAGAGTAGGCAAAGCTCTATTAGCCACATAAACTTACCTGTGTTCATATATCAAGTGATTCTCTCATCTAGACTGATTCTGCATTCCTTGTTCCTATATAGAACTATTTGTAATTATGCTGGCATCTTCAAGCTAATAATGTCACTTTCTCAATCTCCTTTCTAATGAGGATCAAATCAAAGAGAAAAACTCAGCTACTTGTTTAAATGGAACATAAGAGTTTTTACAGCAGAAAGGGTACAAAAGGATGAAAGTACTATCACTCTCCTCCTGTTACTCACCTTGCAGTCTATCTTTTCCACTAAGTTTTTCTCAACATGGCTCTACTAACAGAAATTAATTGGACTGGGAAAAAGAACCTGGGGATGAAACTATGGGGACGTAACTGGCAGTATTAGAAGCAGGTCACCTCCATTCACACCTATAGTTAGTTTGCTTTATTTTCCCCACCTTCCTTTTTATAATTAGGGACATCTGGATTTAAATCAACAGAACTCCTGCTATCATGTTTAGCTTGCAAGAGAGCTTTAAATGTGAAATGCAGTCAACCATAACCTCTTGTCATCTGGCCTATCCTTTGTTCTGGCTGGGCTTCACTTGCAAGGCATGTTTTCATTTAGCTATTTCAACCTTAAGAGGTTTTATTAGTCTTGTTAAAGCATGGCTTGGACTCCAATTAATTTTTCTTTTTCATTTAGGGTTCTTTCAGGAAGAGGTGGCCCACATCATGAAAGAAGGGAAAAGATTAAGCAGATTTTTGCCGTGAGTTAACCAGTCACTTCAAATGAAAATTACACCAAGCATACAAACAAATTGCTTCTTTGATCTTTTTAAAATCAACTAAGATGATGGCACAGGCTACTTTTAGAAAGGGAGCAAAGAAGAGTCTGGGGTTGCCGGATTTAAAATTGTATTTTGAGGCATGTTGTCTCATGTGGATGAAAGATTGGATAACTTTAGAACAGAGCTTTCCAAACTTTTCATGTTGGTGACACACTTTTTAGACATGCATCATTTCGCAACACACTCTTACAGCAGGGCGCAAGGCAGGCACTAGGACCTGCGCAGAATCCTGGCAGGGTTCGGAGGCAGCAGCAGCCGCGACACACCCAGACACTGCAGCCGACACACTAACATGTCCCAACACACAGTTTGGAAAGCTCTGCTTTAGAAAATAAAAAATTGTTACAACTTGAAGGTCATGAGTTAAGATTTGGATGGCATGCCTACCTATGGTATAATAAAGTTAAGACAAATAAGGAATTTAAAAATCACTATATTGGGAAGGCTATATTAAGGATTTGGGATAAATATAAAACTAGATTGTCATCTAATGTGCCTCTGTGGTTATCACCCCAGGAGGCATTTGCAAGACAAGAAAGTGTGGGAGAAATAAAATGGTTAAGGTATAAGGATTTATTAAACTTTGAAGAAGGTAAACCTATGTTTAAGACAAGAGAAAAATTGGAGACAGAAGGTCATTTATGCCACTGGTTCAGTTATATGCAACTATTTGAATGTTTTAAGTTGGATAAAAAGAACTATAGATTTGTGAAAGTTGGAACAGAAAGAAACTTGGATAGGCTTTCAAGACTGATGTCAGCTCTTGTAGGTAGTCAGGTCAAGAAATAGACAGTATTAGCAAATTAGGTTTGAAAAGATAAATATCAGGCATTAAGATTCAGGGAGAGGAATGTTTATTTGTTTGTTTGTTTATTTTTTTATCCTGCCTTTATTATTTTTATAAATAACTCAAGGCGGCAAACATACCAAATACTCCTTCCTCCTCCTATTTTCCCCACAACAACCCTGTGAGGTGAGTTGGGCTGAGAGAGAGTGACTGTCCCAAATTAAATGTTATGTGGATGATGTAGTACTAACCATTATGCAACTGCAAAGTGCAAGAAGACAGCTGATAAAAATAATCAAAGAGTTTGATTAGTTTTCAGGATATAAATTTAATGTATAAAAAATAAAGATAATAACAAGACACTTATCCCAAGAAGAAAGCTTTGTGAAGAGTCAGGTTGCCAGTCAACAGAAGACCCAATGAAATATTTGGGACTGTATTTGACAGACAGTAACAAAGATATATTTCAAAATAATTATACCAAATTATGGAGAGAAATTAACAAAAGTTTTTGAAAGGTGGAAAAATTAAAACTATCCTCATTAGGATCAGCTGCAACAGTTAAAATGAATAAATTACCTAAGTTTTTGTTTTTAATTTCAAATGGCACCAATTCCAATCCCATAAATCTTTTTGCAAGATTGTCATAGAGTGGTTAACAGATTTATTTGGAAAGGAAAAAAACCTAGAGTAAAATTTTTGAAAATGTGTTGGCCACTGTGTCATTCTCCAGATTTGCTGGGATAGCTTGGTTAGAACCTTAGAACCTTAACAGAGCCTCCTTCTGTTGCGTGCCATATTTTTGTAGATATTCAGCCTACAAAATATTCATTCCCATAGCCTTCCAACTTGGCAAGAACTGGAGTGCTACCTGTCCATTGGCATCCTTTAGCATGCCAATTCAAGATTGGAAACTCTGAGTTCAGAGATCTTTTGGAAGACTTTCCTTGGTTTTCCATGCCTGTTTCCATCTGCACTGTACCCAAGTACTGTCTTTGCCACATCCTTCCTGACTATGAAAGCAACACAGTTTCTTCTTTGTTGTTTTTGTCCTGAGTAGTAAACAGTGTGATCTTGTAACTGAAAGTGTCCAATTCCAGTCCATTTCAATTTGCTGATGCCTAAAACGTCAGTGTGTAATTGATTCATTTAATCTTTCCTGTATTACGCTTCCCTATGTTCACGCTTCTTGCATTCCATGCCCAGAGTTCTTCACCCATTCCTCCCATGAGCACCCCCCCCCCGCACCCATCACAATGAGGGAGCATTGCAGGATGTGGGGAGGGAGGGGTGACCAAATATGCCTGTCTAGGTATCTGTCACAACTCTCCACCACCACAATCCCAACCCTGCCCCATGTTACCGAGAGTAATTGGTTTCCCCCACCAGCTGAGAAATCTATCAATTACTCTTCTTAACTTGTCCTTTGTTAAAGCTGTAAAGACAGCACCACTCATGAGCCTTCTTAGGCAGATTGAAGCTAGGCTGCTGGGACAGTGCAATTGACCCCAGCATACTTGATCAGTAGTATCATTCTGTAGAGAATTATGTCCGCAAAACCTGTTGGTGTGCTATCTTATGCATGAAACGGATATCCTAAAACTAATGCAGATTTCTCCAATCTGGTGCTCTCCAGATAGCTCCATAACTTACTCATCAGTTTTCAAGTAGTTCATGGGGTGGGTGTGGATAGGATGGCTGCCCTAACCCTTTCCTAAACATTGCTGTGAGCTTGGCTGTGTTGATGGTAAATAGAACTGCCAACATGGCTCTTCCCAAAACACATTTGAAAGGTGCCCCAGAGTTTACCAGAAATGCCTTCATAATTTATAATGCCTGGAAATCTCTCTCTCAACCATGAGCTCACACCGATGGCTTCCGGATCACACACAGCCCTTGAACCCTTTCTTTTGTGGCCAAGATCCAGGCTCATGTAAAACTTAGACTTACTTCAACAGGATGATTCCCATTCTGGAGGCAACCTAATTTCCTTGGCCAAAGCAAAGAGGTGACCTTTGACGAAGTAGTTCACCTTGACAAACAGCAAGTGGTTGCTCTCTAACCCAGTGTTTCTCAACCTCGGCAACTTTAAGCAGTGTGGACTTCAACTCCCAGAATTCTCCAGCCAGAGTTGAAGTCCACACAGCTCAAAGTTGCCGAGGTTGAGAAACACTGCTCCAACCACTTCAAGTGAGCCGTGGGGAAGGGCTCCTTTCAGATTTCTCCCCCAGGGCTGGCTGAAGTGCTTCCAGGCTGAGCAGCTTCAGGTTTGCCTGCAATGAACACCACGTCACCCAGCCTGAAAGCCTTCAGTGTGCAAAGCTTCTGGCAAGTGGCAAGGAGGTGAGTTTTGGCAGGCACTGTGGAAGACACACCGCTTGCTGTCTCTGGACTGCTGCCTTCTTCTTTGCTGAAGCCTGCTGCGAACATGCCCCCACCTTCCAAACTTTTGGTGAGCAGCCTGGAGGGGATGAGCCAATGCCTCCTCTGCAGCGTTAACCAAAGGAGGAGGCCGGCAGCACAAGTTCCCCAGCCTTTGTCATAGCTTTGGGCTAGCAGTCCAAAGACCTGCCCAGCTGCAGGCTAGGCTGCTTCAGCAAGGGTGGGGGGGATGGCTCCCCCATCCCAGCTACGAAGACTTTCATGGAGTGCTAAGGGCATTCTGAGCTAGCTGCCTTTGACACACCTGCAGCATGTGCCAAAGCCACTCTAATCAGCACTGTAGGAGAAGGTGCTTTTCAACCTTCTCCTGTAGTGTGAGCGGTTCGGAAGATGAGCAAAGTAAAGTGACACAGTCTCAGCGGTGGAAGGGCCGTGACTGGTAGGTTCCCGTGGCTGAAATGTCAATGGCAGTAACTATGGGGAAAGCCTGCATCAGTCACCATGCATAATTTGTGCCAGAGCAGGGCTTTTACAACCTGGGTGTGCTTTCTAATCATTTTTTCCCAAAAAAACTATTGGCATGAGAAGAGAATCAGTTTGATCTAGTGGTTAAGGGGCTAGAACAGGAGTGGGAAAACTTGAGCTGACTTAGGTACAGAAGCCAGCTGGGTGACTTGGGCCAGTCACTCTCACCCTAGGAAGCAGGCATTGGCAAACAAGCTCTGAAAATTGCCAAGAAAACTGCAGGGAGTTGTCCAGGCAGTTGCCAGGAGTCAACACTGATCTGAAGGTACTCTGTCTGTCTATCTATCATCTATCATCTATCATCTTTCTTCTGTGTATCTATCTCAACATAATAACCACTAGATGGCAGCAAAGAGTTCACTCGAGTGCAATACTGTACAGGTAGTCCTCACTTAACAACCACAATTGAGACTGGAATTTTGGTTGCTAAGCAAAGCGGTCATTAAACGAATCTGACCCAATTTTACGACCTTTTTTGCGGCGGTTGTTAAGCGAATCACCACGGGCATTAAGTGAACCATATGGTCATTAACCGAATCACATGGTTCCCCGTTGCTTTTGCTTGCCAGAAGCCAGCCGGAAAGGTCCAAAATGACGATCATGTGACCATGGGGCGCTGCGTCGGCCATAAATGCAAACCAGTTGCCAAGCACCCAAATCATGATCATGTGACCGCGGGGATGCTGCAATGGTTGTAAGTGTGAGAACCGGTTGTAAGTCAGTTTTTTCAGCACTGTCATAAGTCTGAACCATCACTAAACAAATGGTTGTTAAGTGAGGACTACCTGTATAGTGGTCACCCAGATTTGTGCTTCCCAGATAGGGACGTTGCATGAGTGTTCTTGGGATTTGGTATGTGTAAGAGATTTGTTAAATTGTGGGATAATCTGGGTACATCCACATTTTTCCCCAAAATGATTAGTGACAGTTTGACCCACTACCTTGCAGTTGTCTGGATTTGTGCAGATGAGCTGCAGCTACTGGACAAGTGTTGCTGAAGAGTCGAGGTTCGAGAAAAGAGTTTTTCTGTCTATGTGTAGGTTGATCTACCCTTCAAAATACAGCAAATAAAGCAGCTGTGGAAGCCAAGGTTCTGTTTCCCTCGCAGCCAGAGTAATGGAAAGGTCCCCTGGGCACTCTCCACCCCCAATGGGAACAAAAAGCCTCCTGGACTATATCTGCTTCAGTACGGCAAAAAAGGACTGATATTCAACAGCAGGAATGGTGTGGTTCCAGTGTGCTTTGGGTTGTCCAGAGTTTCAGTCAAGGCAGGAACTACTTTTAGCTTGACTAGTTGACCTACCCATAAGAGGAAAAAAAAATCAAGTGACTGTGGAAGTTGAAGTCCAGGTCTCTTGCACAGCAAAACCAGCACTGTAGAAGAGGAGCAAAGCCAGTGACCAGACAGCAATTTGCTGGACCCAACCGAAGCTGAGCAGATCTCCTGACCCCAAACTCATCATCTCAAGCTTCATTCTCCATCTCCCTAGACTGTCCACATGGAATGCCCTGTGCCAGCATCATATGGAAAACGCCACGTCCACACTGGAACACCTAAAGGCATAGCTGGGGTAGCTTAGCAGCATGCTGATGATAAGATAGAGGTGACACTGCAAGAATATGTACTTGACAAACAGTAATTGGGGTGTCTTCCACTGGGTCAAGGCGGCTGTGTGGCTGGGCTCCCAGTCAGGAGAGTCAATGGCCAGGGAATGCAAACTCAAGAACAGGGAAAAAGAATTCTGGTATTGGAAGGAGTTCAATAGCACTACAGAGACTTGGTAAAAGCAAGACAGAGTCCTGCTATGTGCCAGACAGCTCTGTGCCAAAGTAAGGAAGAGATGTTTTTGGTCTGGATCCTCATCAGCCTTCATTCAATCAGAGGCACCAGCTGCTCCGACACTTGATGGTGTGTGCTAATCAAGGCCAGTCCTCCTATGAATTACCAGAAAATACAAGGCTCAATTGGCCGACTGGGTGGGGGTGGACTGCATATATCTTGCCTCAACCTGCTACTCTGAAGGCCACTTGACAGTATCTCCACAATGTTTCATTAGCTAGTTGTGATAGCAATGATAGCAGAGGCTTTGGATGTCTACTTGCTGTGGTCTTGCACTTCTACCATGTGCTTCCAGGGCATACTGACCCAATGTCTTCCTACTTATGTAGATCCACAAACATCCACAGACAGTGAATAAATACACCGCTTTAAATGACTGTGCCATGACTCTGCTCTCTAAAGCAGTCTTTAAAGTGTGCTAGAAAATCAGTGTGCCCTAACCCTAACCCACTGCTGCTGCCCTACGGTCAGAAGATTGCAGTCTTTTCAAAATTACAGAACATAAAAATAATACTGCTCTGAAATTATATGAACGATTCCCTGCCTCATCCACTGAGATCCTCTGTAAGTCCTTTCCTGCTCCTACATGAAATACCCTAAGGCACTAATCTTGGTGATGAGTCTAGTCATTCATTTGCCATGTGCAACTTCTACAAGCATTATGGGAAAGAACAACAAGAAAAAAGCAAGGCAATTTCTCTGCTTTGGCCATGGCCAAATTTCACAATGAAGATTATTCTGGGACTAGGATGCATTCAGTTTATCCAAGATAGGGCTACCATATCTGGGTTGCAAAAACCCAGGCAACCACTAGAACACAGCAAAAGATATCCCTGCTGCCATCTAGTGGCTGTCTGGATTTTTGCAGCCCCTATATCACTTGCCACAGCCTACCTAGATCCATCCTCCCCACTGTACAGCATATGAGCAAAATCTTGGACTCTGCAAGGCACACCAATTGACACATGATGGGATGCAGTACATAAATAACTCCATGTTGCAGGGTAATTCCTTTTCCCTAGCAGCTATGTGTTAATGCATGGACAAGAATGCAGAAATCTTCTGAAGAGCATCAATTTACACCGGCTCTGCTACTATTAATAGGAATTTGAGAAACTCTAATTACAGCTAAGTTAAAGAAGAATATCTATGTAAGAGCTGCATTTCTTGATGCCATCAGGCATCAGTAACCAATTTCAGCTTTTTGTCAAGAGTTACTTAAAACTTGACGGGCAGGCATTTTTAAAAATTTTTGAGCCAGGGCAATTTGTCTTGCCAAGAGTAACATCCAAATAAATCTCATGGACCTCAACATATGTAAATGATTTAGATTTATGCAACATGACTTTTATTTCTGCAACATCCTTAAGTGAGGATATGGGGGAGACAGAAGAAGTGCTTAATTCCTTGGCAAGCATACACAATTAAAAAGAGAGAGGTGAGTCACTGTGATGTTTGACTCTGAAATGAGGATACAGCCATTGCAATGTTGACTAGCGTGAGACTCATTATTGCTATGAGAAAGGACTCCAACAAACTCTTATTCACTCTGTTTAGTCAGAAGAACTCTCTGGATAATGGGGTGGGAAGAAAGGAAGGGATATGGATTATTTCACACACACACATTAACTATGAGAAATAACACACACAGACACACCAACACCCCCCCCCCCCAAAAAAAAAGCCCAGACAACATGAGGACAGGGAGGGCTTGTTGCTCTTAAAATCCCCTCACCCGGTAATGAGTTATGGTTTCTATTTAACAATGAAACTCATCGCCTCTTGGGCATGGGGGAGTCCAAGGAGGTTCAGTGTTCAAAACCAAAAAGTTCTGCCTCCTTGCTTGCTCACTGCATTGGCAGGAAGATCTGCTGCCTTCCACTCCTCTGCTGTCTGATGGTGCTGCTCTGATGTCAGAAAGAGCAAAAGGGGGAATTCTGAAGACACCAAAGGAAGAGGAAGCAATGATGCCATCAGAAAGACTTCACATGAACAGAAAGATAGGAATCTAGGAAGTTGTCTTATATTGATTGATTGATTTTATTTATTTGTCACATTTCTTTACTGCCCATCTCGTATTGCAACGACTCTGGGCGGTTTACAAACAATAAAGATAAAAGATTAAAATATCATTAAAAAGCATACAATATAAATATAAATACACATAAATTATATCATCAGATGACCTGATCTGCCCATTCATTATTGTCAGCAGCTATAAACAGCTTTAGGAAGTTTTACAGCCCTAGTTGGAGATGCCAAGAATAGGGCCTGGGAACTTCTCCATGGTATGGCTACTTTCAACATACCTTCAGAAATGGAAAGAGAGCAGTATGCTATCCTTGGGGATGCTACATTTATTTTTCTTCCTGTTGGTTCCAATGGAGGAAATAAGTAAAACAATGAAAAAGTGAAGATGGGAGGAACAGTGAAACATCACTCACTTTCTGCTCTGTTGGCACAGGCTCAGCAGGGCATGAAAAACAGCCGTCTTTCCAGCATTCAACTTCCTCCTCCTCTCCTAACTGGATTTCTCTGTAAAGGAAAACAGTCTGGATATGCACAATACTCAGTGATAAATGAGGGACAAGGTACACATATCCGGTTTCCAAGATTCTGTAACTTAACACTGTTTTCCCTTCTAATAAACCTTTCTGTTCAGATCTAAGAAACTTTCTTTCTGATTGTAAGGTGCTGGAAGGGGCTTGAAATCTTGCTTCAAACACTGAAAATTTAAGATTAAAGGGGGTTGGTTATATCTTATCTCTTCTTTTTAAATACACATTTATCTTTATTATCTCTGGTGTGACTTGTCTATTCTCCAAGGAAGGAAGGAAGGGCTGAAACCTCTTGCCACATACCTCTATGCCAGAGCTTTCCAAACTCTGTGTCGGGACACATTAGTGCAGAGCTTTCCAAACTTTTCATGTTGGTGACACACTTTTTAGACATGCATCATTTTGCGACACACTCTTACAGCAGGGCACAAGGCAGGCACTAGGACCTGTGCGGAATCACAGCTGGTTTGGAGGCAGCAAGGCACAAGGCAGGCACTAGGACCTGCGTGGAATCCTGGCAGGGCTCAGAGGCAGCAGCAGCCGTGACACACCCAGATGCTGCAGCCGACACACTAACGTGTCCCGACACACAGTTTGGAAAGCTCTGCATTAGTGTGTCGGCTGCAGTGTCTGGGTGTGTCGCGGCTGCTGCTGCCTCCAAACCTGCTGTGATTCTGCACAGGTCCTAGTGCCTGCCTTGTCCCTTGCTGCCTCCAAGCCTGCCCTGCCAGGATTCCGCGCAGGTCCTAGTGCCTGCCTTGTGCCCTGCTGTAAGAATGTGTCACGAAATGATGCCCTGCTGTAAGAGAGTGTCACGAAATGATGCATGTCTAAAAAGTGTCACCAACATGAAAAGTTTGGAAAGCTCTGCTCTATGCTATGTGACCAGGAGGTACAGTAGCATTATTGACATTATTTCCATTCTTTTCTTATTGACCTTTTAATCACCAGAAAGGTAACACAGGTGGTGAGAGCCCTATCTCTATCACATGCTGGGTTAGCACGAAGACAATTTGTGGGGTACCCCCAGAAGATAAGTGGTAGCAGCAAGAACAGGGGCATGTGAAACAAGTCACCAGCTTCAAATTGCACATAAAAAGGGGTGGGCCTTCCATTGCCTGGCCATGCCTATCCTAGCTGAGGATTCCCCGTAAGCTGGACCTACCTAGCCACTACCAAAAGCAAGAGTCGGGGCCAGCATGTGCACACCTGGAGGGCTTCTGCAAAAGAACATTTGGGGCCTTCAGCCTCCTGCCCCACAGCTTGGCCATTCCACTACAGGTTGCCACTCTGTTGACAATGGTCACCTTGCTTTCCTCACATAAAAAATTAATGCTATGGTGAAGAGCAAGGATGGGGTTATACCAATTGCCTCTTGTTTCTGGCAACATCATGAGGACATGTTCCTGGGGCATGTTCATGCCATGATTAGGGATTCATGAGGATGAGCTCTCTGACTCATTCAAAAAGGCTCCTCAACCCAGCTCTCAAAGCCACAGTCAAAAGACGTAAGAGTGCTTGCCTATGTCAAGAGACAGCTAATCCTGCAGGGCTACTTGGGAGTAGCCTAGTGAAATAAACCAGGGCTGATCAGGAATAATCAGCTGTGTGCCGTTAAGAGTCAGAGACCACCGGTATTTAAGAATCAACCTGGCCTGTGAAGCTTTCTAGAATTCCTATTTTAGGATTCTTAGATCCAAAGATCTTCCTTGGAATTTGAATGATGTTGTCATTAGATTCTTTCTACTTTGGTTCCTTTGGCTGCTTCCTAGTTTGTGAAACTGCTTGTAACTGTATGAAACTCTGGACTCAATTTACAATTTTGAAATAAGATTTTCAGATTTACCATAATCTTAATCCAGGCAAGCACTGTGGTTGGTGAGGCCTTAGATGCACCGAAGCCCACTAATTTCATCGGTACTAAAAACACAGTTGTGTTACAGTGGGCTTTTTTTTAATTGCTCATTGCTTGGTTCGTTGGTTCTTAAATAAAGTAGAGAATAAAATAGCTTACAGTACTGTGGGAAAAAATGCTTGACTTTTATTTTCAGATACTGCTGATAAGAAACCTGTCCTCTAAAGAATCTGTTCTTGTTTATATATGTATGTTAACCATGTGGTTAACAGTCCCATAGTAGGGGGTTGAAATTAAATAGCAGCCTTCAGGGGACATTGTTTCATAATATTAATTGATATTAATATTAATATTAATTAATATTATACTAACTAATATTAATTAGTTGTGATAGTTTCATCTAGATCATGGATGGGGATAGCAGCTTAAGCCACTCTTCCCCATGTGCTACAATACCAATCATAATTCAGTTCCTGTGGGCTGATATTTAACTTTTAAAAACTAATACAATCAAAAATTGGGAATACAAAAACTTTGAAGAAGATATGGGAATTAGATTTTGAGAAATACTAGGATTGAGACAAATGTGGGGAAAAAACTAGGTCTCTTTTCAACAACTTAGCACAAATAACACTTAAATTTTACACTGTTGGCATATCACTCCAATTAAAATTTTATACATAATAAAAACAAGTACAAATACATATTGGAAGGGTTGCTGAGGTAAAAATACCTTTTATATGTGATGGTCATGTCCAAAAGTCAGTAAATTTTTGGATATGGTATTTCAGGAAAGCGTACTATTACTAATCGAAGAATAGAAAAAGAAACATATTTAGGTCTGTTGCCATTATTTGCTGATAAGAATAGAATTCTGAAAAGTAAGGCACTACTAATGCATTTATTTATTAATGACTGGCAGTTTAGTAATCACAAAATATTAGAAACCTCTAGAAGGGGCATCTGAGAAAAACGGGCATGATAAAGCCTCAATGGAAAAATTAACACATCAATTGAAACCACTTGAATGCAAAGAGACAAACATTTGTTTCCATTATTATTTTATAAAATCATCACCATAAAAAACACAATCAACCATCTAAATCACATTATGAGAGACTGTGGAAAATACAAACCTTGTGAATGAAATATATCGATGTAATGTCCTTGCTTTGCAAGATGTTAAAAATTGGTTGGCTTGAATCTGTGAAATGTTATTGTCTATAGAGCTGTTAACATAAAACAAATAAAAAACATGACATCATGGTAATCACATTAGTAATGTAACATGTACTTAGGTCTTCGCTGCCGGAGGCTCAGCTCTAGCTGAAGGGTAGAATCTATTGTGGAATTTCAATGTGATAACGTTGTTCTTTGCTTTTCACACATCATGATATCTCCAGTGTAGGTCCATATGTGCAAGGATATGGGCTATTTTGAATCCTGTGCCCTTGTATAGGTGTACTTATAGGGTTGGGTAAAATGTGTGCATGGATCAGAAGAAACATTCTCTAGTGCAAAAATTTCACTTCTCATTATAGGCCCAATAAATCTAGAGGAAATGGGTTCTGTGCTTAAGAAATCCACTGGGCAAGTTGTGCTTAATATGTTTCATTAATCTCAATAAGATAGAGGTGTCAGATTTCTCATATGAAATTGGAAAATTGGGTTTCTCTACAAAGCAAAAGTGTTTTGGCAAATTGCATCCTTTACAAAGCAAAGGCTTCTTCTGACGTGAAGTGCAGGTGCAAGATAACAACTGCCATGTGATGTCTTGTTATGGCTAGTGGCCTACACAAGCAATGGGACCTTCCCATGAGAACAATGTCTCCTGATTCCTTCCGTGGGAAGCCTGCTCCAGAGGGGGAGCAGAGGGGGGAGGAAATCACGTGCTCGCTTAGATGCAGCACTGCTACCCAATAGCAGGTCATGCTATGTGCTTTAGGCCTAATGCTTTAGGCCTAGTGTGTGTCACAGCTAACTTCCAGCCAATCAGAAAGCTGAAAGAACTGAATATACAACCATGCAAAATGGTGTTCTATGCTTCTTGATTTCTAGTGTCTTTTAGCCATGTAGTTCTTCATGTGTATTCTACTTTTGAGGACTGAGCAGTGCATAGCTATGGGAGGCTATGCACGGCGTGAGCTCTGGCCCTGGGATCAATACACGGAACTCTGCTTATAAGTTTGTTTTTGTTTTTCCTTTGACAATGCTGTACCATGTATATTC
Organism: Charina bottae; assembly: GCA_023362775.1. Taxonomy (NCBI): domain Eukaryota; kingdom Metazoa; phylum Chordata; class Lepidosauria; order Squamata; family Charinaidae; genus Charina; species Charina bottae. Next base: position 71,384,774 of record JALMGJ010000001.1, on the reverse strand, counting down.
AACTAACATTTTTGCGATAATGTACTGTATATACATTATCGCCTTATGCTACAAGTAAAATACTTTTAGCCCTAAAAGATGCACTCCTTGTCTGTTTATTCTCAAGCCTCGAGTTTTTTCCCTTTAAGCCAGCGTACATCCCATCAAGAGGTAGATAAGCTTTCCTTGAAGCTGAGCTCTAGTTTTTATGTAGCAGTGAGTTTTACACCTGGACCAGGAATACCTGAGAGACAGACCAACCATTAATTAGGCCCTTTGCTGCATTCTTACGGGAAAGCAGTACCCATACAGTACATTTACCAGCACGGGACTCAATTTGTTCTCCTCAGCCATCATGGGGTCATTAGCTATGCCAGTGGTTTTCTACCTTGACAACTTTAAGATGTGTGGACTTCAATTCCCAGAATTCCCCAGTTAGTTGAAGTCCACATATCTTAAAGTTGCCGAGGTTGAAAAATGCTGAGCTATACTAACTGGGAATGATGGGAACAGGAATTCAATACATTTGGGGCACATTTGTGGAAGGCTGACCTGCAAAACAAATAGGATTCCCCCTGATTCTTCCAGCAGCTTGTGATACAACTAAGTAACTAACACATCACCTGTCTTGACTCAAAGTGAGTTTGAATCAGGGATGGAAAATTCCAAGTATGGGATAATCTGACACTTTCCCTTACAAGTCTGCTTTCAGTAATGAAACAAAATATAGCCATAAATGACAGGAAAGGAAATGATTTTTCCTTTTTACTGAGTCTGCCAATAATCTAGAGAGGAAATTAAGTCAGAGGGAGAAGGGAGGAAAGGCAAGTATTTGGAGGTCTTTTGACTCTTAAAGCTACTGATGGCCTGGAAAGCTTGTTTTATTGTAGGAATGAGAGTTGGTTCAACTGTCAGTGCGAAAGGAACATTCCAAATTGCCATTTGGATTAAAGTCCTACTTGGTCAGCTGTTTATGAAATGCTGACATCTTCTGTCTTCATCTTCCACACAACAAAACCATGCACACACAAACATTTAAAAAAAAACTTTTTTTTTTGGTCCTGTTATGCTCATGAATTTTTCCATGTATTTTATTTAGTCCATTTAGTACAGGGATGTCAAATTAAAATGTGTTGTTTCTTCTTGTGAGAGGGCATTCTTTCCTTTGGTGTTTGGTACGTTACCCTTGTTTTTGCTCTCCTTGTTTGGCAGAGGCCTTCCTTCCTTCCTCTTTGCTCTTGCTTCGCAAAGACAGCTTGCCTGCCTGCCTGCCTGCCTGCCTGCATGGTGTCTTTCCCACTCCTGACCTGGCAGAGAGACTCTTGCAACATGCAGCCAGACCAAGCCCTCCTCCACAGTGGCTGCCTCCTTCCTTCTCTTGGGCAGACCCAGCCTCCTGGCCTGTCTTCCCTGGCCAAGCCTCATCTCCCCTCTGCGCTTCCTTGGAGATCTTGGTATCATCTCAGAAGCAGACTCCGGCTTGGGATGCAAGAGTGAGTGGGGCTTCCTTGAGAGTGGAACCACTCAACAGGAGGGTCAAGTGCTGACTGAGTGACCCAGGCAACTAAGCCCTGTTGTTGCCAGAAGATCTGCCATGTTGGGCCAACGTGAGTCGTGAGGCTCCCACCACCAGGCCATTTCTCTTCCTGGAGTGCTTCCCATATCCCACCTTGCATGTCTACAGTACATGGGGTTTAGCACCCTGGTCTTGATGGGCAGTCTCTTCAGAACCCCCATATTATTTTTGCAGACCAGCATGACAGGGTGAGATGCCGTGATGCATACAGGTTCTGCAAATTGGTCTTGAGGCTAAGGAATTTTTGTTTGGGTGCCAATTGCATGCAAAGTGTCACTTTGACACTGAGAAGCTTCTTATCTAATTAAGGCACTTGTGAGCAGGCACATTTGTCCTTTGGTGAAAATATATAAGGGGAAGACTTTCTAGACAATGGGGAGGTTGTTGGACATTGTTGGTCTTGTGGTTGTACTGTATACCAGAGATCCTTTGTACATCAAGGTAGAGTTGGAGACAGAACCCTAAAAGAAGGTGAAATCTACAATTGAGGATCAGAAAGAGCAGACTGGCTGGTGAAAAGGACTGAGCCTGTGTTTGGAGAGGACAGACCAGGGATAAGTGAGAAAAGCTCAACTAAGCGGCTGGAATTCCCAAAAAGGCTTGGGAAAGAGTTATTTTTCTCTCTTTTCTGCCTCCTCTCTAGACTAAAAGCATGCCCAGAAGTGAAGGTAGCATTCAACTGTTTAATAAGCTGAGCATAAAATGAAAACATTAAGGGTCCACACAGCCTTTTACCTGAAACCCAGTCTAATATAACAGGCCACAGTTCTAGTCCATCCTCAGTCATGGCAGGTCACTTGGTAATTCTGGACCAGTCATGATTACTCAGCTCAGCTGGACTCACAGGGTTGGGGGGGGGGGAGAGGAGGGAGCACTGTATATGCCAGCTTGAACTCCAGGAGGAAAGGAAGGATATAACTCTAGCAAATAAGTGATTAATGGACATTTGGTAATGAAGAGTAAAGAAAGGTGCTCTAAAGGTGCACTCAGGGGCAGTTTATAATATCTGTCCATTGCACAGTAACAAAGACAAGGAATTAGTCATTAATGGGGGGAAAAGAGTCAGCCATGTGGGTATTTCATTAAATCTGTGTCCCTCCAAGATTTGTGGATTTATTTCCCAGAAAAACAGTTTTCAGGAAGATAACTCACTCTTTCTCATAAATAAGCAACACGGCTTTTGTGCCAAAGCCTCCCAACAGTTTCACCCCTCCTGCTTGGTCTTTTTCATTCTTCCAGGATACATTCAAATTTTTTTTTTTTTTTAAAAAAAGCCTTCAAATTATAGCCAGACTTCTGCTGTCAATCACCCCAAAGCAGGCCTCCTTTAAAGATTGCTCAGATTATATGCATTCTTGTTAAATGACAACCCTCTACAGCCCTTCATTTCAGAAAATAGAAAGTGGCTCTATTCCCAAGTTTATCAGAAGGACAGCCAAATGATGAGATTATGCTGTGAGCTCTTGAACTGGGGCGCTATATTAATCAATGGGTTTGCTGGGAGGGTACATTTAGAATATGAGACAGGCTGCTGACTGCCTCTCTCAGCAGGCAAACGTCACCTGGTCGTTGTCTTCCCTACTAGAGTTAGAAATATGACCAAGATTCCAATAGAAATGCAATATTTGAGATGCATATGGCCCCCACTCCAACAATGTTTAAAAGGTCCTTGAAAATCTGGTTATTTCCTATGGCCCTGGGCTAGGGTGGAGGGGCAAGGATTTTGTATGTTAGCTTGAATGTTTCCCTCCGGATACAGATAATTAATTCTTTTCTTGGTTTTTGGTGCTTACTGTTTACTTAATGGGCAGCTTTCTAAATTAAATAAATAAATATTTGTACAAATGTATGCTTACACATTTGAATCGTAATATATAAAACTATGTCCTCTTGGTGGGTAGGTGGTGCGTCTGTAGAGATATAGAGACCTCCTCCTTTAAGGGGTTAAATGCCTTCTGTTTGCTGAAGTCTTTGGGGTGTTCTAATTTAGGTGGAGAAAAAAAGACAACTAAAGGGATAATCTGGTAAGAGGCTTATAAAAATTACACTGTGTTCAGAGAATAGGAGAGATTTTTTAAACATGTATTCATTTAATGCTAGAACTCTTGTTGAAACCAAGTGGCAGCCAAAATAATGAATCATTCTGAACATACATGAAATTTCCCATTTCTGACAAGGGGACATTGGTACCTGCTTGTCAACCTTAAAACCCCTTCCCTTCCCCTCTGTCAGCCTTCATTATCTGAAGGGAGATTTAAATCAGGCAGTCCTTCAAGGAAAAGCTTGAAACCTGCTCCAACCTTCCAAGTGAGTTGGAAGGCCACCCCCTTCTTCTCCAGACCAGACAGCGGGCCAGGATAGAGAGAGCTGCAGTCCAACCCATCTCAGGACACCCTGTGAGACAAGGCTGTGGTTGGGTACAGTATGCCTTTGAGTAGCAATTGCCGCAGGGGGACTGGCCTGCAAAGTTTTGGGTGGGAGCAGCATTGTTGCTTTTAGTCCAGTTTTAGAAGTATTCTCTGAAGCACCTGGTGAGTAAGGGCCAATTAATAACTAAAAGAGAGCCAGTTTGGTGTGGTGGTGAAGGCACCAGGCTAGGAACTGGGAGACCGTGAATTCTACTCCCGCCTTAGGCATGAAGCCAACTGGGTGACCTTGGGCCAGTCACTCTCTCTCTCATTCCTAGGAAGCAGGCAATGGCAAACCACTTCCAAATTCTTGCCAAGAAAACTGCAGAGACTAGTCCAGGCAGTCGCCAGGAGTAAAAAGCTGACTTAAAGCTACAAAAACAAAAACAAACTAAAACATAAAGGTAAACCTCTAGGTAGAATACTATCACAGGGCAGGATATTTTGTATTAAAAATGGAGACCCACCTCTTCTCTTGCATTCACCTTTGATGGAGGAATATAGAAAACAGCCGTATGTCAGGCCAGGTTAGTTCTCTGGCCAGACTTGCACCAGCTTTCCAGGGACTCAGACAGAGAAGAGCTTCGTGACTCTTCTCATGGGGTTCACCAGGAAACTGGACCTGGGTTCTTCTCTTTTCCATGCAGAGCACCCGTCCACCACTAAACTACATTCCTTCCTAAAGGAGGAGGCTAAGTACTAATGCTTGGTTACTAACCTTATTTTTGTTTGCAGGACAAACTAATTCAGGGATCTCCACAGGGTAGGGTCAAGAAAGTCAAGATGGCAGTCATGACACTACAATTGAAGCTCTGCCTGTTTATTATGTGTGTCACATATAAAACCCTGGCAGAACTTCGATCACACCATTCTGTCCACCATCTTGACTTTTTTTGACCATACACTTTGGGCACCCATGAACTAATTTATTGTCATATCCTTTGTGGGAGTTCAAGCAAAAATGAAAAGCAAGTTACATATCTCAAAAAAGGGACTGCATGCTGCAGAACACATGACATACTTAAACATTGTGTCCTACCCCTTTCCTGGAAAATAAAAATCAAGAAACTCTAGACCAAGCCTGAGCAATCCCTTAGCCTCAGGTGGCCCTCAAACTCTTTGCACTGTGCCTTTTTGAAAACAAAGTAATTCCATATTTTCTGGATAGGAGGAAGTGTCTTTTACCCCAAACAGTTACCTGTGAATTGAGAAGGCATCTTATATCCACTGATAAAGCTGGAAGCTTTTAAAAACAAAGGACTTGCCAACATCACTGTTGCAAAGCGTGGATATGTTTGAAGATTAGCTTGAGATTAGCTGCTGGCTGGGAAGGGCTGTTTGTCTGGTGAATTTACCCTTTTGGGAATTATCAAACAGGGCTTTTTTAACTTTCGTTGCCTTCTCTGTGCCGTTCTTCTCAGTTTATGTCCATCCAGTTTTGTTCCTCCCTTTCTTTCCCTTCCCTTCCCTTCCCTTCCCTTCCCTTCCCTTCCCTTCCAAATCCAGCTATTCCTCATCCTTGCCCTGCTCTGATCTTTTGTTCTTTTTGGCTGTTTCTGCTGGAAGAAGAGATGGGAGTGTGTGGGCATGCCTGCATATAATTCTCTGTGTGGGTGTTTTCTGTGTGAGAGAACAGTTGGTTTATGGAGAGGAGATCAATTCATTTTATAAATAAGGTGTCTTATTTTATAGGCAATTAATTTTAATTAATCATTTTTAATTCAATTAATTGTTTTGCTTGGTCCTGGCTCTGCCTTTTGTTGGGGTGGGAGTAATGTATACATATACATATGCACACACATCCCTAAGCGTGTCACATGCATATGTTTATTGGGGGAGAATGGTTTCAGTTGGCATTGGCAACTCGAGTTGATAAGGCGGGTTTTCTGAATATTGCAAGGATTTTATCTTTTTCTTTTGGGAGAAAATATTAAATTCAAGCGTTCTTTCTGTGAAGTAAATGTAATAAAATAATTCTGTTACACGTCCAATAGATTTGAGGCATCCATTTTACGGGGCAAAGACCAAATGAATAAGCAAAAATGTGAAAAATCCATTCTTTTTTGCTGTAGTGGCATCATCCAACTCTCTGCAGGCCCTGGAGAACAAAATACTGTACATACATGTTTTTTAAACAACGGTGACCTTCAGCCTGCACATGATCTAGAAACATGGTAAGCCTTAATACTGGTCATCTGAATTGTTGAAGGAAAACAAATATTTTCCCTTGAAAAGAAGAAAAATGTATATCAAATATGAATTCTTCTCATATAGAAAGCATAAGAATATTCTAAACATATGTAAGTAAAATGGACAAATTGGTACTGGTATATAGAAACATGTAACAGCGTTCCGCGCGCGTCATGCCGGCCACATAACCGCGGAAGCATCTTCGGACAGCGCTGGCTCTTTGGCTAAGAAACGGAGATGAGCACCGACCCCTAGAGTCGGACACGACTGTGCAGGGGAAATCCTTCACCTTACTTAACCTACCTATATAGAAACATGCACTAATTTGTCTATTTTGCTACTTATATATCGTTTTAACTCATTTCTAATTATTGATTACTCTAATTCACTCTACATAGGTAGGTAAAGTAAGGTGAAGGATTTCCCCTGCACAGTCGTGTCCGACTCTAGGGGGCGGTGCTCATCTCCGTTTCTTCTTTGAAGACCACCTGGAAACCATCTGGTCCAGATTGCAGCAGTGTATGTGCACAGTGGTTGGTTGCAGTACTGCAACATTATACTTCTGCTGCATGAATTGCACAGGTTTTCAGTAGTTTACTGAGTGCAATTCAAGGTGCTGATTGCCACCTAGGAAGCCCTATATGGCTCAGGGTCCAGATGCTCCCAATAGTTTCCCAACTGGGTGTTGCCTGCTGAGGGTCCCCACTCACCAGGAGGTGCGGTATGAGGGGGGCCGGTGGCAGGTGTTCTCAGTAGTAGCCCTCATCCTCAGGAATAGCTGAAGCATGTATAACCTTCATCCTCATGGCTTTCAAGAAACAGGAGAAAACAGGGCTCTTATGCAGCCTTTGAGATTATTATATTGTGACACCACTTTTATAACTCTATAATTTTTAACTTGTATTTTACTTATTTTAATTTTCCTGGTTTTCTTCCTGTTTATCTACTCAAACTCTGTAAGCTTCCCAGGGGCCAGCTGGTTTCAGGCAGTCAAATTTTACAAATATATAAACATTTCTGAGATCCATCTTTCCCAGCCTCATACTGTCCAGGAGAGATGCTGTCTTAGAATTCTTGGCCAGCAGGGGCCGTGCCCATGCTGGTGGGAATTCTTGTCCTGTGTATCTAAAACAGAGCTTTCCAAACTGTGTGTTGCAACACAAAAGTGTGTCGCCACACACAGTCCAGTGTGTCGCCACACAACCCGGAAGTGCTGATCATCATCAGCGCTTCCGGGTTTTCCCGCGGCGACACACCAACGGCGGCACGCAAAAACTCAAAAGCGGCAGCAGCGCTTCCAGGTTTTTGCGCGCTGCCGCAACGGCGGCACTTCCAGGTTTTCCCGCGGCAAGACACCAACGGCGGTTGGTGTGTCGCCGCGGGAAAACTTTGGAAAGCCCTGATCTAAAAGGTACTAGTTTGGTAACTGTATTTCTCTTTCAGCAAGTCCATTCTTATTTATGAAGCTCATGCATAAAAACAGGGCTAATGCACACACATGGGCAAATTTGCACTACTGGGGAAAACAAAACACATTGTGTCCCACATTACATGTCAACTTGTTATGCAACCTTTGCTGATGCATGAAGCATGAGCAGAAAAGCCATCCAATCTATGAGAAGAGGAAGTGGCCACTTTAGTGGATATGTGATCAGATTTGCCCATATAGTATAAACAAGCCACTTCTCAAAGACCATCTTGTTTGAACATACATGGCCAGAAGAATGGACTTAATGACATATGTCTGCAAAATATTTATACCAAAATAGAAGCATGTTTACAAAATGAACAAGAAAAAAAGGAAGCCAAATCACCTGCCATGATCATCAGTTATGCAGTTTAAGCAAAGGATATATCTACACTTTTTACACCTAATCCAAAGATCTGTTGCAGGAGTTTCTGTACTTGCAAAACAACTGAAGGCCCCATTGGCAGGCTGCGTTACGCTGTCAAATCCTTTTGCACTGTCTTCTTCCTCTGCTTTTCTACCCACGTGACTTGTATGCTCACAATACTTTTTGCTATCAGATTCCACAGGCTGAAGAATAAACCACATTTTGGACATAATTAAAAAAATGTTTATTCAGATATTAACATGGGTTACTAAAGTTGCGAGTGGCCAGTTTTCCTCAACCCTTTCTGGCAGTCCCACTTTCTTCTGGGCCATGATACAGATTTGGAACCTAGCTTGCTTGCTTTCAGACTGATAATCCTCCTTCCATCTAATGCATAAAGAACAACTTACCACTGAAACAAATGTATTTTTGTAGTTAAGAGACCATAGACCAGGGTAACCTAAGTAAAATTAATACCGAACCATTAAAATTCCATGGACACAAGCTGCAGATAGCCATTTTGAGCATCACTTATTTCAGTGAGAGAATGGCTCACGTGCTTAAACAAAGGAATGTGCTTCCGTTATTATACACAAAAGCATCTCGTACTTTCCATCTGCTTTAGCACCCTCTCTTTGCATAAAAGATATCCTATTACATTTGAAGCTTTGAAATAGTTTTATAAGGCAGCTCTATATAAATAATATTGAAGTAATTGTGTCAATTTAAAAAAAATAAGGGTCCTCCAAAGAACCCCTGTACTTTTCTGATCCTCTTATCGTTGTTAATGTTAAAAACCTAATAAAATTTGATCTGACTCCTTCTGGATTTCACTGTGCTTTTTGTTATTCTTGGAAGCAAACCAGCTATCCAAATGTCACCCCCATTGATTCACATGCCCCAGATATTACAAGCTCACTGGGTCACCTTCTTACAAAGTCAATGGCTCAAGGGTAAACTTTTTGAAACTTTCATTCCTAGGCATCTAATTCTGAAAAATCTTTGTTAAATGGGAGAATAAAAGCCGTGTATTTAGGCTGATGGAAACTTGCTATCCTCCAGATGTAGAGGGCTACAAATCCATGCTGGTTAGGGATTCTATGAGTTATAGTTCAATACATGTTGAGTTCAGCAGGTTGCAGGAGGATTCTTTGACAATTTGATGATTAAATTAATGACAATTTCAATCCAGGTCTTCTAGCTGCAGAACTAGAATTCAACTATATAGATAACACTGGCCTTATGTAGCAGGCAGTCCTACATAGTTTAATCAGCTCAAAGTTCCAAATCTAGGTGGAATTGCAGACAATGTCACTTTAACATGGATAAAGGCAGACTGTGGAGCAGGGAAAGTCATCAGTGTAAAACTGAGGGATGATTTGCTGATGATGCAAACATCTCTTTCAGCTTGTCTTAAAATAATACAGCTTGGCTTAAATTAATAAAATTTAAATTGAATTAATTAAATTAATTCAGCTTGGCTTAAAATAATAATAAAACCCTCCTATAAAGAAAGGAACAAAGTGTTCCCTGATACTCAGTTTTAATAAATAATTAGTTATTAGGTTCCCAGGGAAGTAATTTAGAGAGTTTTGGCTTTCAGCTCAACTCATGGTACCTGAAGGAATAACTGAAAATCTCAGTTTTAGTTTGAATTTTAAGCTCCAAGTACATTTCAGTGCTGACTCCCTAGAAAAATCTTTTTTAAAAAAATAAGTTAAGTGTTTCCAGATGTGAGTTTACATTCAGACTTTAAAGGAACACTGAAATCTTTGTCTAAGGCAAGAAGGGAGGAGAATGTAAGCTACCCATTTCTGAAATGGAATATATTGAAAAAATCAAGCTATATAGAACTATAAAGGGTGCAGCTTCATATGAAGAACATTTTTAAAATATATAGCCTCCAGTACATTACTAGAGTTAAGCCAAAGACCCAGTCATTAACTGACTCGCAGTCTAATCCCAAATGAGCTGGCACTAGCTTACCAGGGTAAGGGGAATCTGTTGGTTGATCCACCACCAACCGAACAAATGACTGTTAATCACAGGTCTGGTGTTTTTTTTAAAATCATCCATACATCCACAGGAAGAAACTAGATGTGTGCCAATATACAAAGGATGAGATCTATTCAGCCATCCTTTGCCTGTTGCCTTCTAGATATATTTGTCTACAACTTCCTATAATCTTGTCAACATGGCCTAAGTTGGGGTAATCAGTAACTAAAAAAAATCTCTTGGGTTGTGAACATCATATATACACATACCACCTCCACAAAGGCAAATCCAGAAACAAAACTGGTATATAATGGGAATGAGGCCTGCCAAAAGAGCTTACCATCAGACCATTTTAGTGGACTGCCTTGAAATAACATGTGCTGGGGGGGAGCAATGGGAAAGAGCTTCCTGAAAACATCTGGCCAGATGCCAAAAGGCTAGAAAGATCCTTAGAGTCAGCAAGGACTTTACAGTATATGGGGGTACCCTCCTCTACCTTTCAAAATATTTTTAAGACATATTTTCTTGTATGGATCAATCTAAAAATAGAGCAGGTGATTTAATAGCCAGGAGAACCAACAACATAATGGGGAAATGTTCAACTGTTTTTGTCTCTCTGGATGTCTCTCTTTCAAATGGCAGGAATTGTATGAGGATCACAAATTGTAACAGAGTCCAACACTTTACCAGAACCAGTTGGTGGTAGCATTAGGGGATTATTACTTACACTCTCTTTTCCCGTAGGAATTAAGTTGTACTTTATGGAGGAAACATCATCCTTCCCCAAATCCACAAAATAAACAGATAGAAATAGCAGCAGTTCAGTCAATATGAGTTACTCTTACAACCTTTGAGAGGAGGGGACTGACTACATATGGTCCTGTGTTCTTCATGCATTATATTTATTCCAATTTGGCCACACTACTTTCTTCAGTTTCTAATTCTTTACACTAGCATGGTGGCAGAGGGCACAGAGTACCTCTGCCAAGGGGATCAAAAAAGCCAAGATTGTAGCACATTAAAAAGGGGCAGGCTTTCAATTGGGCAATTGTGGCCACCATCTTGACTTTTTTGACCCTCCTGCAGAACCCTCTGAGGTATGAGCGCATGATTATCATAATGCTCTAATTTCTAGCTCGTAGTGCTGGAGAGAGACTATATTGGCTACCGCAGCTGTAAATCCTCAGACTTTTGCAAGAGAATTATCACTGTTCTCTCACTGCTGTTAAGACTTTTCTCCTCAGCAAAGTAGGAAGAAACGAACAGTTTAGTAGCACTGAAATAGTGCAGTATTCCAGTGGAGTTCTGAACACTGTGCCCAAATTCTTCCTTGCATCACTAAATTGATCTAAAATTGAAAGCATATAATGCAACTGAAATCATTAACTGTGGCAGGTGGTACAGGTGCATTTCATGTCTCACCTGCAATCAACATGTCAGGATTGTTACACTTAAATGTTCCAATATCTTGTTGCTACATTTGAGAGTTATTTTTAAAAGTAAATGCAACATTTTCAGGATTCCAGCAGAACCATGTCAACAGTACTGCAACATGCCAAAGTCCATATATGACACAAAACGGTTTGGTTATTGTCTATCTTTGGAACAGAAACTTGTCATTTTGGAACTGAAGCCCATTTGCACCGCCATGGCAATGATGCATTAAACCCAACCTCAGTGCTTCAAAAACTGGATGCCTCTGTAAGCATTTTGTTGCTTTGGCTTTCTACATTAAGTCTATTTCTGTCCCAAAGGCTCCATTCACTTCTGCTTTGTTTGTTCTCCTTGCTGAGACACCCAGCTTGAGCCGGCAGTCTTGATCCTTTTAAATGTCTGCATGATAAAGCTGAAAGGATCCAAGGACACCTTCTGAACATGGGATGGTTCTGCATCTCCCCACCTCATTCATTCACCAAGCCAACAAAAGTGGGGAGGGGAGAGACTGGGCCAAAGGGAAAGTGCTGCTAAGCACATGACTCAGGAATATGTATGCTATCATTAAAGCCCAGTCACCCACTGATTACAACCTAGTCTTGACCTTGGGTAAAAACATGTTCTTTGCCCAAATATGGCAAGCAGGCAGGAAAATGTATTAGGATTAAAGCAGCAACTGCTTACAAGGAAAAAACGCAGGCTACTGCCGAAAGGAAAGAGTTTGAGGCAAAAAGCACACCAGTGTGATCATTTTCACAAACAGATAAACATAAGCACATTGGGAAAATAATCAGACGGTGCATCAGAAAGGGCTATTTATTACTATCACAGACAGTGCCAAGGAAAAGAATAAAAACGGACTTCTTAACTGGCACAAAGCACAGCGCTCTCAAGTTCCTACAGTGGAATCAGATACTGAATTTCCACAAGATTTTGCTTGAAAGAACCGGAGACAAAATGCCTCACGCCTCTGCCAGACCTCCGTGGGTCTTCAAAATCTGCTCTGGAGGAATGCCCCACTTTATAATTTTATTTGAACATGGTGATCAACAAAATATTGAAAATAATAAACAGCTTGAGAAAAGTAACACAGACTACACAATAGTGTAATAATAGTAATTCCAGAGCAGATTTGGGGGTACATGTTCCAGAATGGAGAAAAGACAGAAGCCCACTTGCAGTGGAGTCCATTTCCTAGCACCTTGGGTACCTACTTGCAAAGACTCCAATTTGCTTCTGTATGCATTTAAAGGTCTGGCTTGACCATCAACAGAGTATTTCTGCATTCCCTATTACTTATGCATCCCAGACACATTTTTGAGGTAGCAGCTACAGCCAGAGGAGGAAAGATGTCAGTTCAGTTTTCATCTACATGCAGTTCTTGCAGTAGAATGGGTTGATACACATAAAAATGTTAGTTTGAACTTCTATCTCTTCATTAACAAAGGGAATTTTGTGGAAGGATACCTAATAAATTTTTCAGATTCTTCAACATTCCATCTTGGCAGCAACTCACATTATCACCACCATTTCAATACTTCTTAACATGTCATTAGAAAGAATGCCATTAAACTTGCTTTCCCTTATGCCCTGTAGATTGCTGTGAAGTTATTCTGGGCTATGAGAATATTCTACAGTATACCTTTCAGAGAAGGGTTCATTATAAATTGCATAGTGAGGGAGCAAGTCATTGTCTTTCATTGGACCACTGACTTCTGGTTATCAAGATAACAAAGTATGACAAATTAATGAACTCTTTTGTATTTTTAATAGATATCAAGCGTAATACATAAGATAAAGTTCCTTTGCCTGGGCACTTCTCAAGTCCAACAGGTAGGAAGGCGGCTTGTTCTGGATGAGACAGTATTCCTTCTGAAGGAAAATGTGTGTATCTTGGAGGCTGTACTTGATTCTGGTGTCACTAGAGCTCAGATGGTATTAAGTGGCAAGGAAGCTCATGCCCAGCTTTGCTTGCTCTGTCAGCTATGACCCAATTTAGACTGGGACAGCCTAGACTCAGTAGTCTCAGTCATAATTAACTAGGGCTTCACTTTCACTTTGATTAAATTGTGTATCAGAATTGGCTTTCCAAAGCAGATCATCAATTCGGATTAGTTGCCTCCAATCTATCAATGTGATGGCTTCTCCCCACCCCCACAGACTGCTTTTGTGAATTAGATCAGCTTAATGTTTTGAGTGGCTTCAATGAACCAAGTCAAATCAACAGTTCAAAACTGGAACTGGATCCATAGATCTTCTATTAACAATCTCATTATTGCAATGGACAGTGCGCTGGGGTACTGTTGAAATTAGTCTGGATCCTGCAACGAGTGCGGAACACAGTAATCCAATTATTAAATAGGCAGCTAAATAACTCTGGGCCTGAAAGTGCTGGACTGGCTGTCTGTAAGCTACCAAGCCCAATTTAAGGTGTTGACATTACTCTATAAAGCCCTAGATTGCTTAGGATTCAAATACTTGAAAGATTGCCATGCCCAACACCACCTACCCTACCCCAAAGGAAAACATTACTTTTACAGTGTGGTAGTTGGGAGGAGGGGTTAAATCACAAAAAAATGCCTATTTACCCAAATGTCTCCAATACATGCTGTAATACATTTGTTTTAATTTTTGTATTTAGGATGGATGGTTTTATTGGTTTTAAATTTTATCTAGATCACTCTGGCAAGTTTGGAAAGACATAAAAATTAACAATAATACATGACATACACAGATATTTTGGGCGTGCATGTGCATAGGCACACACACATATAAATATCAGACTTATCTATTTCATAGTGCAAGCCTACCTGTTTGAATAAAAAGGAAGTTCCATTATAGTGGGGTTTAATTTTTAGTTTGTTCCTTCACTATTTAACAAATGCACATCTATATGAATGAACCTAGGAGAGGTTGTATGCAGCAACGCAGTTCAGTGGCACTACTATGCAGATGACGATGAAGGTTCTCAGTCATCCAGGTGGAATTGTCTGTAGCTTGAATCATGTCAACTGGATTTCTATTTTCTCAGTGGAAACGTTTCCACTGAGAAAATAGAAATCTAGTTGACATGATTCAAGCTACATACTATGCAGATGACATCCAATTGTATTGTACATCTAAACCTGAGACAGCTGTTCAAATCCGGGAGACCCAAAGGCAACTTGCCTCCTCACCATGAACTCAGTAGGTGGTATTTGCTTCCATGTTTTACCACTTTTCCTAACAGAGCCAGCTGTTTTAAGGATAATTTCAGACTACCGTATGTGATGTGAAAATACATGTTATGAAGAAATATATTTACTACAAAAAAAAAGCAATGTCATCCATAGTAATTTTTGGAGACTAATGCCATGTCTGAAAAGGAATTTGATTTCAAAGAAGTTGTAGCTATTAAAAGGAAAAAGTCACTGTTAGTCAATCTGTCTCAAAAGACAGGAGTAAGAATAAACATCACCAAAATAGTACAAAATCCAAAACAGATGCAAGAAGAGTGTTCTTAGTGAAATCACTGTACTAACAAGTTGAACAGAAATGTAGTAAGTAAATGCTTATCAGGAAAAGCATTTCAAACTCTATTGCTAGGATTTCACAGTGATATTATTGCTAGAAATTCACAGTAGAAATTAGTCTGTATAAAACCTAAGATGTGGTTGGAACATAATTTTGTTTTTATAGTAATAAATAAAAATACATACTGGTTTTAAAATTTAGGACTTCAGAGTTTACACAGCATTCCAGTTTAACACAACTGAACATTTCTTTTTCTGATATAATATAAAATAAATATTAATTTTCTGGAAGAACATGCATTCCCAGTTGCTAAAAATGGAGCCAGTACTGTATGTCTTTTTAAAATGAAATGAGAAACAAGATGTTATAAAAAAATAACCCTCTATATTAACTTCAAAGATCACTTTGAAGGGCAAAATCTCTCAACCCTAAAGCAATCCTACATCTCTGCAGCAACTAGTACCTCAATGGGTTTGGGAAAACCAAATCCAAATTATTGCCTGCAGCAAGAAGCTGAAGTGGATTTACAACTGGAAAGGTACTAAACACTTTAGGATCAATTAACAGTCAATAATGGACAGTTAAAGGAATGCATCCATTTGTTCCACAAAATGAAGTATTACTAAAATGTAACTGCATGTCTATAATAAATATAATATAATATAATATAATATAATATAATATAATATAATAATATAATAAATATAATATAATATAATATAATATAATAAATATAATATAATTAATATAATATAATATAATATAATATAATATAATATAATATAATAGGATCCAATTAAGGTATTATATGCATCCATTCAGTAGGGGAGTATCATGTTCTCTAGCTTAGATGACTGTACTAGTATTTGAAAACCAGGAATGCTTGGAAATGGTTGTATTTTTGAGTTCTGGAAAATTACATTTATGCTGAGATTTGGTGGCCTGACCAGCAAGCATTCAGCTGCACATTATTTAGCTGTTAGGTCTGTATCCTGTCTCTCCTCCAAAAACTCAAGGTGATAGTACATATCACTCCTGTCTCACTACAACCATCCCATGGAATAACTTAGGATGTGAGTGTGTAAATCATCCAATGAATTTATATAGCTGCAAGTAGATCTGAACCTGTGTTTCCAAGGTCCTAAAAATGTTAACGGCTTCAAGAGGAGTTATGCAAACATAAAGGAGTAATTATACAAGAATAAAATTGAAAATATTGTACTTTATTTGCACACACACACGCACGCACACACACACAAAGCTGTAACAAGGCACACCAAGCAGAAGAAAAACACACATGTGGATAAACTGGTTACTGTTGGCATACAATATAACCTTTCTTGTATATGCAGCTCTGAAGTTTCTCACCTCACATTAGCTGCCATGGAGAAGAATATACTGTAGCAACTGGTTAAGAAACTAAGAAAACTACCCACTGATACAAGACACATAAGCAAAAACTAAGGGACTCTGTATTCCAACACAAATTTTAGTGCAAACACAGCTAGAACAAAACAAGTTATGTTCTGTCCCCAAAGAAAGAAAGAAAGCAAAAGAGCAAGTTTTCAAAAGTATTTCACTTAAGGAGGAACACAATATGCAAATTATTAAAAAGGTGCTATACGATTTACAAATACAACTGTTCTGATGCATCAGATAGGGATCAGAGGAAAACAGAAGTGGGATAGAATATTAATTGTTCTGGATCAGTTTAAGTTAGAACTAAGCTAGATGGCATTGCAGTTTGTAGCAGATATGTAAAAATACTGTTTTGAAGTAAAAAATCAGAGTGGTAAGCTTTTTAATTTATATTTGACAGGCCACGCATATGGAAATAAATTAAATGGTCCACTAAGATCCCAATTAATTTTCTACAAATTGAAGCACATAACCCATATTTGAGTAAATCTTTTTAGTATTAGCATCCTCAGAAACAATGTTTTTTTTTTTACAAATAATGGGCACAGGGTTAGGCTGTTAATATTAAATGTTATAAAGAAATACAGTAACCTGTAACAGTACTCTATTTTGAAAAGCAGGAAACCTGGACCAAGGCCGTGTTAGCCTGTTTCATAATCCAGCCCAGATCAAAATGGCCTTGATCACCACAATCAGAAAAAATACATCAAATACAGGATCTAGTACAGATATCCTTGACTGTTACACTAACTTTCCACAAACCACTTGAACAGAACTTGCAGATCAGACTAAGAACTTCTGAGTTAATACAAATTCCAATTGTTAATTCTAGAGCAAGCTTCAGCTTAACCACTATATCTACTGCAGTGGTTTCTTAATTAGAAGCTATTGAATGTTTTAAAATACTAAAATATTAATTTAAAAAATCGCTTTTAGGACTAGGGATAATGAAATGTTTTACATCTATTAAATGATTAAAGCAGAGTGAAGATGACCCTGATTAATGAAACAAATAAGTTATGGCATATGCCATATCTGAAGAGGCATTGCCCCTTCGCTGTAATGATAGGGCAACCTCCTCTAGCTTGGCATCCAACAGACTTGCTAGATTATAATTCTCATCTACTGCCAACATGCCAGAAAGTATTTTGTTTTCTTCTTTAGAACTATTGTTTTACTTATATGCATTTTTGGCAGATTTAACTATCTGATTATACCCACATGATTAACCCATTAAAATATTTAATTTGGAGACATTTAATTTAATAACATATTTAATTTGGAGAACCAAATATTGGTACAGAACTTCTTAATGCACATGATTTTAAAATGTAGAAATGAAATGTTATAGTGATTTCCCATTACCTATGATTTTTCCTCTTAAAACAGTTTTGACGTAAAAAGTGGCATAGGAGAAGATGAACTGTGAAAAGTAGCACTGAATGCAGCTGTTCTGAATCAATGTTTGGTATTCAAGTGCTCATATTAATCAAGAAGAAAAAAGCTAACAAGCTACTTTATTGTGAATTATGAAACTGAATAGAATTTAAAAGTTAATGCCCAATAGCTGTCTTACATCAATACTACAAATATTGTAGTAGAAAGTAGACATATTTTGTAACTGGCAAATTATAACCTAAAAGTCTGCATGAAAAATGTGATTTTTGTGTTCTGTTAATTGTTTCAAGAGGTATTCACAACTAAGTTTGATTAACTGGAGGCAGCATCTGACTCGTAAACACAATAAGCTCAAAGTACAATAAAATCTAAACACTGATGTGCTTACTGTAGTATACTGTAACACATACACAAAAAAGCACAATGTGAGCTTACTAGGGATTCTGAACTCTGTTCACTTTGACTTAATTGGTTCCCGCTCCAACCATCGCACTCTAACCTTTTGCTTATAATGATATTCCTTCAGAAAGTCCTGCAACATTGTTGGCAAAGGAAGACAATCAATCCCATCATATGAAGTGTACCTGCAAATTACTGCCCGGCAGATATATTGCAAGCTGAAAGGAAAAGTCCTATTTAGGGAAACTGTAAGTAGCGGTTCAAAAAACATGCAAGAAATAGGATCTTTGTAGTGTTCCAGAAGTCCTGTTACAGTGGAGGAGTGAAACACACAGGGATCGTGAGCATCAAAACTGAAGTTGTGATTCCACTGCTCGATGCGTGCATGTAAAGACCGGTTATAGCGGCGGAAGCTCACGGAGAAGAGGTAGTCTTCTTGAGCAGAGTCCCTGAGCAAAAAAGTCCCTTCAGGTTTTCCTTCTAGAAGTGCTTCTGCTTCATAACGGTCCATCACGCCCCAGTAGCATGGATTACTGGTAATTTGAAGTAAATCTGGCACTAGGCAGTGAATATAATCAATCTGTGTATGTACTTTCCAAGCTCCTTGTCTGGTGATGTGGCTATGGCTCTCTCCAGATATTTGGCGCTGCTTTTGTCGACGTGACTGCAAGCAGAGAGTAGTTGTGTCTTCCTCCAAATCACAACTTCCTTGTGTTGCTGAATTGCAGTCTCCCATCAGTTCAGACATGCCAGGGGGCAGCTTTGGCCCTAGCTTATATAATGGATTAACCTGTGCAGTAGCTTCAAAGGTATGTATCTGAGCATTGGGAGGAGGATCCACCCCTTCTTCTATACTGAGCCTTCGTCTCTCTCTCAGTCTGTCTTCCTCATCTTCTGTAGAAGCCAAGGAGGAGTCAAATGCATCAAAAATAGCAGAGTGTGGGCTCACTGGAGCTGTGTGCTGCTTAATTAAATGCCACTTTTGGGCTAGATCTGACCCAGCAGGAAAAGGACATTTTTCTAACATAAGTTCAGAAAGATGGATCTTCCTTTTGTTGGAAAAGAGAGGCTTAGATTGCTTGCAGTATGTTCTCATAGGGAAACATAAGCCTACAGTATCTTGCAGTCTTTGCCTCAGAGAACGACTTCCTATGGTTCTGCTTGAGATGCTATCTGTATCATTAACTGAGCTCACACCGTATCTTCTTTCCCTCCTTTGCAAGTGAGAACAGCCAAATCTTTTTTCACTTTCCAAAGAGCTCTGGGTTTTTGTAGAGCAGGAATGTTTCTTTTTCCCACCCCACGGGGCATGCCGGGAGTAGGAATCCCTTCGTGCAAATTTAGCTCCTGAGGCAACATTCAAGTCAATCTCTTTCTCAATGCTTATTTCCACAATCTGAGGGATTTCTGTGGCACAATTTTGATTCTTCCTTGAAAAGCGTTTTGAAGTATTTAGATTCAGTTGCAAAGGGCTGCTAGGTTGCTGCTGAGTTGGACCAGGCACACACACACTTCTATCTCTAACAGATGCACTATTGGAATTTATGTCTACATTTTCATTTCTATTTCCACCTTCAGGATTAAAGAGATTTTGGCATCTGTACTTGAAGCTGTTCCACATTTTCCCAACTTTACCCATGGATTATGTTACCTACATTTCAAAGACAGAAACACAATTAATTTAGTAAAGTCACTTATTGAATAAAGAATAAATAGCTGAACATTTAATTCACGGATAAAATGAAAGTGTGATATTAATCCATTTCACTTTCAGTTTATAACGTAAGCATCAATAAACGATTAAGCAGCTGTGAAATAATTGTGTTACTTTCATACAAACCAGCTATATTACTTAATTGGGAAGAACACTAATTTTTGTTTTTCCCTCCATGTTCCATGCTTTACCACTGTTTCTGTATGCCTAATAAATCAATGTAAATAAATACATAAATAATTCCAAATGTGTGCACTTTCACATTTTAAATTGACTCGAGACATATCATAAGGACCATAGGAAAAATGCCTCTGTCCCGGTATACAGCATTTACTTGCAAGTACCCATCATTTTGTTGCAGAAAAGGGTTAATATTTACAACTACTAAAATGAGCAGCAGTAATTGTACACATGCCCAACTAGCCAATATCTGCCTCAATCGGATATATAAATGTCATGTTGGCCAGGTACAGACACAACATCTGTATTACCATTGTCCCTGTCATCTGTCAATTTCTGGGTGACCATGGCAGGAAGTTCCCAAATGACAGGATGATGACTTTACTCCAACTGGCCAGGCCTAACTTCACTACTGGAGTGCAGTTAGTTTTCATGTTAATATGCAGCCTAAGGCAAGTGCTTTCCAGCTGAATGTATGATTTCAAGTTATGTAATGAAGCACAGCATTCTCCCACAAGAGCTTTAGCATGTCAGAGTTTAGATGTGACAAAGCACGAACATTTACATGTGTGTGTTTGTATGTGTAAGATTTAGACTGAGAGACCAACACTGATGCCTCAGTACTTTCTTTTTACTGATAATGACATAAATATTGATGCAACAGATTCAGTATTAAAAATATGGTCACATACTTTCAAGAATTACTATGTTTAACCACAGCTATTAATCATATTGGAATTGAATTTTCAGTTTGATTTCAAGGGTAAAGGATACATCTGTAACAAAAAATATTCATAATAATATTTAGGTTGAGAACTTTTTTTAAAGTAGATCATTCATTTGACATGTTTATTAACAAAATATTTCATACTAATGAACTACAAAATCTTCTATTAAAAATAATTTTAGACAAATCTGAATCCCTAGACATTTTAAAAAGCTCCCTGAAAACCCACTGATGGAGCTGAAATGCCAAAATCTGCAATATTCCTAAAAGGTAACTATTAGCAAAACACTGTAAAAAGAATTCTATTCATCTGCAAGTGCATTAAAGCAAGAATTCTGAACGATGACCCACAAAGTGGTTGGTGATCTGAGGAGTTGGCTGATCATTTGAGCTGGCTGCCTGCTTTTTCCCCCAGCTGCTGCTTAACATCAAAAGGCTACTAAATATATACCTCTTTTCTAATATTAGTTTTCCAGGTAAGTAATTTTTATGGTTGCCATTAAAATGATACAACACTTTAAAAGAGCAGATTTTATTTTTAGTTCCCTGGTATTATTAGCTTGCTTTAAACTTAGACAATTATTTGACAGTCACTAATCAACTACTTTGCTTAAGACCAACCTACAGTATCAATATACCATGCGTACTAAATATGTGCTGCTGTATCCCATGTCACACTGATTAGTATGTTTGATCTAAGGAGCAAGTAAGGAAGACAATGATACACATTTGCTACTACTCCATTTTAGTTGCTTGTTCTATCACAGATTTTGTTCCTGAAATATTGAAATATAAAGAATTGGGCTTGAATGTTTCCAATTTCTTCAATTGCAACTTGAAAGGCAATCTTCATTACAATGTTTATTTATTTATTTTTTCCAACTTCTATCACCGCCCATCTCCCCCCACAAATGTTAACTAAACAGTCGTCCTATTCTATCCCAGGCCCTAACACTTAATGATTCTTTAACATCACCTTCAGATAATACCAGCTCTCCATCCCTTACGCCTATTTATTCTCTGAATAATGAGAACTTGGGAAACTTTCTCCAATTCAGAGAGTTTGGATGCATAAGAGAAAAAAAAAGTTGCCTAAGGCCCAAAAACCGAAATGAAACGGAGGATATACAAGCATAATTGAGTGAAAAAATGATGCCTCCTATGCTATTGTCAATTGGCAGTAGTCCACAATTTCTCTATCTATACTCAACACAAGTTTATTTATTTATTTATTTAATTTTTATCCCTTTATTATTTTTATAAATAACTCAAGGTGGCGAACATACCCAATACTCCTTCCTCCTCCTATTTTCCCCACAACAACAACCCTGTGAGGTGAGTTGGGCTGAGAGAGAGTGACTGGCCCAAGGTCACCCAGCCGGCTTTCATGCCTAAGGCGGGACTAGAACTCATAGACTCCTGGTTTCTAGCCCAGCACCTTAACCACTAGACCAAATTGGCTGAAGAGTGGAAATAATTCACACAGTTGTTTCTCCCTGTCTCTTTATCCTTTTGTTGCTTGGTCACCTTTCCAATTCAAGCCTTCTTCCATCCTCTGGCTCACCTTCAGACCACTTCTGGCCATTTTTTAACCTCCTCCGTCACCCCCATATCTGCATTCTTCTAGAGCAATACAAATAGTGTTATTTGTTCCATTTTGATTTGGGTTGCTAGCGAAACTTCAAAATGTAGTAGTTACTTCCAGCTGCCCACCACTTTTAATTCCCAATAATGTCGCTAAATACACTTGGGACCACATGTTCTTAGAAATCAAGGCTAATATTTCATTTTGAAAAAGCCCTCTATTCAATCACAACTATTATGACTGAAAATAAAATAAGGTAGGCATATCATACATGAAATGCCAGGATAATTCTGGGTGGGATTGGGAAGGAGTCCCTATGTGCATTATGCTTTCTACTGCCAATTTATGGAATAATTAGGGTCCCATATAAAGTGAACTAGAGATATAAGTAAGAGGAAGAAGTTATTTCCCTTGCCATACCGATTCTTCAAATTTTCCATATATATATATAATGGCACTCAGCAACCCCATTTGTTTAAGGCAGCAGAGTTGCCTTATTTTCTAAAGTATGCATAAAAGAAATCAAAGAGTAATTAAATCAATTAATTACTAAGCAGTTCAACCATCAAATGTTTCATAACCATACACAGGCAATAAAGTAGCATCTAAGGACTCACACAAAGCCAACTTTAGATGATAGCCAAGATATACATAATGAATACAGTTCTCTCTGACCACATTTAAAACAAGAAAGCCATGAGAAGCTGCAATCAGGTACCAAAGAACCACTGCAAAATAATCTTTGTCCTTGTTTCTATCCCAAGAATGGTGCCGTCAGTTTGCTTCACATGGGAAAAAACACCAACTGCAAAGCAAAAATAATTATTCAAGGTAACAGAAATGTGTATTACTTAAACTAAGCTATAAGCTAATTTGACATTATGATCCTGAACCTACTTACCTAAGGGTAAGCCTTACATAATTTAGTAGGATACATTTCTGAACACGAATGCACAGAATTATTTTGTTAATTCAAATATAATGAGCAAACAAACCTTTTTGAATATGTATTCATAGGGCAGATTTATTAAGCTCAACAAATTTTATCTCCAGGTAAATGTATACTGGACTGCATCCAGAATCTATTTTATTTTATCATCGTATGAATGCAGTGAAGAATGACAAACCCTTCTCTTCTCATTCCTAAAAAAAAGGGCAAAGCTCTAGGATTTGTATGAATGAGAAAGAATAGGGGGAATCAATTAATTTTAGAATAACTCAATTTCCAGGCAATTAATTTTAAACATTAGTTATTAATTCTATCATTTTTTTTTATCCTGGCCCTCCCTTTTGGGGGGGTACATATATAGACACAAAGATGTGGCACATCTGCACTTTTATTGTGGAAAGAGAAATTTCCAAGGGTGATTCCCACCAGTGTTGACAATCTTAGGGAACTAAAGCATTACAATCTTAGGGGACCTGAGCATTACTAAGGACTATGTCTATTTTATTTTTCCTTTTGGATGGGGAGCTAGAATAAAAGCACCATCAGTCAACATCTTTATTTCCCAGAATACCTCTGGGTCCCACATAAACTAGTAGCTTGTTACAGTACTATGGTTTCTTTAGAAGTATACAAGTCAAAAGCAAATTTTTATTTATTATATTTATATAGCCGCCCATCTCACATAAAAGTGACTCTGGGTGGCGCACAGATGATGTAATAAACAGCATCTTGCGGAATCAAAGAGGAAATGCATGAATTTGCTTCCTGATAAATGGATATAGATCATCTTAATCTGTACAGAGAAATACAAATAGAAATACTGCGTGTGGATGTGAAAGTATTTGTACAATAAACCTTTAATTTAATGGACTCAGTATAGCAGACTTTGGATGACAAAATCTGTCCATACACAGCAGGCTTCAGTGCATGCATAAAATCTGGTTCAAATGTAAAAGACATTCTGCTTTAACAAACCCCCTTCCCCTCATTAAATATTACACTGAGGATTTACTGTATTTCTTCCTGAAATCATGTATGTGTTCGTAATCAAATGGTTTTGCCCACAGGGTGGAAGGCTGGAGGTTTCCAAAAGGCCCTCTGGTCTTCACACCTTGGACCTGCCTCCTTGTTTTGGGGCAATAGCTAGGCTGTCCCCGCTGCGCCACCTACCCTGTAGGGACTGACTCATCCTCCCTCTAACCCTGATGTGTGGGTGGGAAAGGGCTCTCACATCCTGTACTGCCTAATAATTACAAGGTAATTTTTTTTAAAAGGAATAATTTCCATAATGATTTTCCTTAGCTATATAGCCTACAGGCATGTGACTACAGGTTTCAGCCCTTCTTTCCATATATATACCTTTTTAATCTTTAATTTATTTTTAAATTATTGTACTGTAACAAGCTACTATAGGGGGCGTGGTGGCTCAGCGGGTAAGACGCCAGGCTTGTCGATCGGAAGATCGCAAGTTCGAATCCCTAGCCCTGCATGCAGGGTGAGCTCCCGGACTAGCTCCAGCTCTTGCCAACCTAGCAATTCGAAAGCATGCAAATGCAAGTAGATTAATAGTTACCACTTCGGTGGGTAGGTAACAGCATTCCGCAGGCGTCATGCGGCCACATGACCGTGGAAGCGTCTTCAGACAACGCTGGCTCTTCGGCTAACAAACAGAGATGAGCACCGGCCCCTAGAGTCGGACACGACTGCACAAATGTGCGGGGGGAACCTTTACTTTACCTTTACAACAAGCTACTAGTTTATGTGGGACCCAGAGGCATTTTGGGAAATAAAGATATTGACTGATGGTGCTGCTTTTATACTAGCTCCCCATCCAAAAGGAAAAATAATTTAATTTAACCCAATTTTCTGAAGCAACAGTTCCTTTGCTTCACTTACCTCCAGTTTTTGGGATGGACTCCACTTTAATCAGAGGTTACAGAGGAGATAGTACAGTAAACCCCAATCCTATCTAGCCTCTCTTTCTGGACTTGTTCCAGATGAACTACATTTTGTTCTTAAAAATACAAACTATCTCTAGCAGAGGGAGGAACTGGGGGAATCTGACTGCACATGGATAAGGCCATGTCTCTCTTGTGAATGCAGATTAAGAATGGCAGAGTTCGAAGCCTGCCCATTCAGAAAAGTATTATATATATATATGCATATAAACACATATTTTCCCCATTTTTTCTTTATCATTGGTTTTTCTTTTCAAAGCTGCGTTTTGTAAAAAGAAGTACGTCTTTTTGTTTTGCAAAAATAAAAATAAAAAAGAATCTTAAATATAAGGTCTACCTGACATAAGAGGTACAGAAATAAATGAGATTAAAACCAAAGACTTGTACAGAAATGTTTTGCAACTCTCTTCTGGTGTGTGGTTTTTTTTGACACAGACGTATTATTCAGTTGGAATTGGAATTATTGAGTTCAACTGGGCTTATTCTTAAATAACGGCAGGATTTAAACTTTCACATTTTTTAAAACCCCTTCTTCAAATATTTTAATATGAAAAGCTTCAAGCAGCTAATTCCAGGCTCAGTCAATAATTTTTGATAAATCCTAGCATGTACTGTACATAACTGGAAGAATGATTTCAATTAGCCAGTTTGGTCTAGTGGTTAAGGTAATGGGCTAGAAACCAGGATTCTGTGAGTTCTAGTCCCTCCTTAGGCATGAAAGCCTGCTGGGTGACCTTGGGCCAGTCACTCACTCTCAGCCCAACTCACTTCACAGGGTTGCTGTTGTGGGGAAAATAGGAGGAAGAAGGAGTATTAGGTATGTTCACTGCCTTGAGTTATTTATAAAAATAAATAAACAAATAAATAAATAAATATCACATAATTCTACACTGCATTCTGATAGAAAAGTTTATTTGCCTAAATATATTTGCCACTGTTTAATAAAGATTTAAAAAGCTTGAATGGAGAAGTTTTCTATCCTTGCTAAAAAGTATCTATAATTATAGATTAAGTGACTAAGTTCTCTAATATAGCATTAGAATTACCTTAGTGCCCAATTCCACACAATGTAATTCTGTTAACTGTTAAAATTCAGACATGCATCAGTGTTCACAGTACTGAACAGAAAGCTTTGCCAATAAGTATTGGTCTAGTGGTTAAGGCAACGGGCTAGAAACCAGGAGTCTGTGAGTTCTAGTCCCGCCTTAGGCATGAAAGCCTGCTGGGTGACCTTGGGCCAGTCACTCTCTCTCAGCCCAACTCACCTCACAGGGTTGTTGTGGTGGGGAAAATAGGAGGAGCAAGGAGTATTAGGTATGTTCCCTGCCTTGAGTTATTTATGGGGAGATGGTGCGGTGATAGAAGTTGAAAAATAAATAAAAATAAAATAAATAAAACATTTTTAAAAAGTATTACAGCAATCTATTATACAAATCAGGCCATTTACCCTGAAATCTACAAACTACTTTCTTTATACATTTAAACAACATAGTTACTATTATGGGTTACTATTCAGCTATAATTATGTAAGTACTGGGACCAGTGACACTATACATTATTAATTCATTTCAATTACATTTGGGCATACTTAACAATTTAAACAAAACCTTATATTAAAACAGTCTGCTTAAATTTTATTTTCCCATTATTCAACTTCTTCCTCAATCCCTTGATTTCTTTGTTCCCTTACTCCTTTTTCTCCTCTCAGTCTTCCTTACCCTTAGTGTTCCAAGCTTCAACTGTTATAAAATCTGACCAAAACAGACCAAGGGGAAGAGAACCCATTTAGGAAAACAAACAAAAAAAACCTCAGCAAATTTCTGCTCTCCAGCTTATGCAGCAGAATATACTGTGAAAAGGACTGTACTCTTCAGTTAGAACCCCTTTCCTATCAGCAGGGATAAAGCTAAAACATTTGCTCTGACTTAACAGCGTCTTATCAAGATAAGTGTGTAAAATTGGGAAAGGAGAGCAGGATATGAGGTATGAAATGAATTTTCAGATCCTGAGTATTGTGAATGGCTGGATATGGGTCAGTTGTGCAGAAAGATATGTAGCTCCTAACATAAATTTACATACTTTACAATTTAGCCTAAATGTAGTATGTAGTATATGTAGTATGTATGTAGTAAATGTAGTATAGAAGTGCCAGTGTTGCTAAATATCTTATATTATGTCAATTACCTTGAAAAATATTTAAAAATATTAAAATTGAAGGATTCCATTTTCAGTAGTGCCTTAAGTATAATCCTCAAAAACTAAAACCACGTTTACAATTTGTACTATAAAGTTGTAATATACAGTTACACACAACCAGCTGAGTAAATGGCTGGTTAATGTCCTCCTGATAGCTGGTTTTACCATCTCTTGGATTTTTATCTTACCATCTCTTGGATTTTTATCTATTTTTATCTATTTATTGTTGTAATGTAATTTTATATGTATAGATTTTAACAGCTGATATGTTGTAAACCGCCCAGAGTCCCCTATTTGGGGAGATGGGTGGGGATAAATTTAAATAATTAATAAATAAACAAATAAATAAATAAATACATAAATAAATGCAATACTAAAAACAATGCAGTCCAAATAAAAAGAAAAATAACTATAGTAAATAAAATACTTTTTAATGTAGTAAATAAAATTCCATGAGTAACGTAATTCTGGCCTAGTACTCAACCAAATTCATATAACACATTGATATGATTCTTCTTCTCAAAAGAAGCCATTAAAATAAAGATTACCCAAATAAAATATTAACTGGATGAAGCTACAGTAACTCATCTAAACTACAAACTTTTTCTTGAAGTATAAAACTGATAAAGTGTTCTATGGAGTCCATGGTACTCTCTGAGCCTTGTTGTTTTCTTGCAGACATTTCATTGCCAGGCTAGGCAACATCTTCAGTGCGAAATTTTTTTTTCCGCACTGAAGATGTTGCCTAGCCTGGCAATGAAACGTCTGCAAGAAAACAACAAGGCTCAGAGAGCACCATGGACTCCACAGTTCAACCCTGAGCTACAAATATTCTCTTCAAAAGTGTTCTATAAACAATAAATACGTTAATAGTATTTAAGGGCCCAGCTTTTCCATTTTTGCTGAAAAAAAAGGAACTATGACAAACCTTAGTGAAATAAATAAATCTATCAGTATTGTCCAAGAATAAAAACTTGTCTAATCTGTCCAATTAGTAATGTAATCCAATGGGAATCTACTCAGAAGTAAGGTAAAGGTTCCCCCCCGCACATTTGTGCAGTCGTGTCCAACTCTAGGGGCCGGTGCTCATCTCCGTTTGTTAGCTGAAGAGCCAGCGTTGCCCGAAGACGCTTCCACGGTCATGTGGCCGCATGACGCACGGGGAACGCTGTTACCTACCCACCAAAGTGGTACCTATTCATCTACTTGCATTTGCATGCTTTCGAACTGCTAGTTGGCAAGAGCTGGAGCTAGTGCGGGAGGTCACTCCGCACGCAGGGCTAGGGATTCGAACCTCCAAACTTGTGATCTTCCGATCGACAAGCCTGGCATCTTACCCGCTGAGCCACCACGCCCCCTCTCAGAAGTAGGTCTCACTGAATCCAGCAACCTGCTCTTGCATAAAAGTTCACAGAATTGCAGATTTAAGAGTCACATATGAGCAGGCCAAGTGTACATTAAATTGAAGAATGTGGTAGGAGGGGAATTTCAAGGAAAATGCAGATTAAAAATAAGTTTTGCAGTAAATCACAATTTCAATGGCACTAACAAAAAATAAGACAAAACATGGTAAGTATTAAAGGTTTTAGATAGCAGATTAAAAGTTCAATGCATTGCTTCCCACTATCTAAAATAGCTTAAAATATATTTATAAACAATAGTCGTGCGATCCTATAATAATTGCAAAAACAGTATTTTGTTTAGTTACCAACATGATGCCCCTCAGAACCAATAAGCTACCAACCAATAAATTTTAAAAATATTTTCTTTTAAATTTCTAAAATCTTTTTTTAAAAATGCAAAGATGCCATGCTACAAATCAAAGCATCAGCCTCCAGTATTACATTTCTTTGCAAGAATCCCTATATACTTGAAAGAGAACTAGCCACCTAGAAAGTATAAGTAATTATGTCATAGGAGCATGAATGAGTTCAAAGACTTAGTTTACTATTGTTTTCTCTGCAAGATGCAGTTTGACTTACATCATTCTAAGCTATCTACCTTCAGGACCCTCTTTTTATAAACTATTTCTCCTCTGTTTCTATCACTGAGATCTGAACTTCAAAGTTTAAACTATGAGGCAGAATATCTGAGAGATGGCCTTTGATCCTTCTATGGGGTTTGAATCTTTCAAAGGAAAAAAAATTATTTACCAACAAGTATCAAAAAAGAAAAATCTAATTTTAGCAAGGCTCATCTATAAAAAATATGGAGTAATATTAAGAAAAATTAAAAATTCATTAAAGGAAGGAAGAGAGGAGGAGGAGGAGGAAGGTGCAAGATTTTTTAAGAACAGGTAAAATCAAAAGCTATCTATGTGGTTGCTAAAAGTCAACACCGATTTAATGGCGCATAATCAATCAAGCAAAAGCAAAAGCAAGGAAAAAGAAAAGGTGAAAGTTTCAGAAATAAGGTACTTTGGTTGTACTTCATGTCATGTTATTTCCCAAATGCAAAAGCAAAAATGTTATATAGTTATATTAAAGAGAAACAATTTTATTATAGCCTAATTGAATCCAAAATTCAACAGTATTTACTTCCAACTATGAATAGTTGTGAATTCTATTAATAATATTTTTGTTAAGATTTTCAGACTTATCCAAAAGCAAAGTTACCACATATGTAAATGCGTTGGAGCAATTCATGGAAGTCATGGGGATCAATAGCTATTAGTCTTGAGGGCAGTGTGACTGCCTCTGAAGGCCATCTGCTGGGAGACTAGTAGGCTTCCATGTGTAGTTGGTTGGCCACTCTGAGAACAGAGTTCTGCACTAGATTGGCAAGGAGTCCGATCCAGCAGGGGACTGCTTATGGTCTTATGTGGGGACATCAATCAGCTATGTTGGTTAAGAAAAAAAATCCAAAATCCCCAAATTGGGTAATACATTTATTAGGACTAACCAAAATGAAACAAAAAGTGTACAAGTTTTAAAGTTCAAGGATTCATCTCTTGGCTATATTTTGTTAAAGATTAGAAACAGTCTTGGGATTAATGATCTTTGAGTTTAGGAGCTAGAGAGAACACAATTTTCTTTCTTCGTACTTATTTCTTCTTTTCAGCATGCTGATCACAACGTAATACTATTCTGTTCCTATTAAGAACCCCTCAAACTGCATAACTGAAGTCTGTCCATCACTTCCTTGAACACCATAACTAGTACAAACATGGCCTTAAAATCAGCCAAAACTGTTTCTTTCTTTCTCTTTTCTTCTAACCTACTTTCCTAATTAACCAAAGGACATACAACAGGTTAAACATATTATCAACTGTGGATTCTGCATGCTTATTTAGAATTAAAAGTCTATTTGACTGATTCTTTTTCCCAGGATGTAATGTTAGGATTGCACTAACTACTCTGGGTGCCTGTTGAGGCTTTAGATTTACACAGAACTACAATGCAGTGCGCACAGCTTAAAGAATCAACATTTATCCTGGCTATTTTTAAATGCATGCCACTATCACCTGTATAAACTGAATATAACAAAATGTAACAATTCATCTAGCCAGTACAGGACTCAGCAACACCAAAATACTAATGCAAGAAGTGCAGCTGAGTCAACTGAGGACAGAACTTCCTCAATCCACCTGCCTGGCATTACTAGTGAAATGCTGGCACTTAAACCACTTTGGCTCTAAATCGATCACTGGCAAGTTGGAAGCTGTGACCTCTCTTAGAATTGGTGTGTTAGACTGTGCAGAAAGCCATACTTCAAGGGCAAAATGCATTTTGGGGAGTGTATGAACGTATGGATAGCACCTGCCAAGAACACCTTGAAGCAGCTGCGTTTCTTCCAGGGTTTGCATGGCCATCCTCTGCAGCTGACAAGTGATCCTGTGGCAAGTCTGATTCCTAACCAGTGGTGCATGCTCTGAATCATCTGTTGTCCTTTGAATCCTGGTTGCTGTAAAGCCCTACTATTTGTCACAATCAACCCAGTCAACATGTTAGATATAACCCTGGATTCAAAATGCTTCTCAGCTATATTAAAACCTTCCTTATTTCACACTGTATAATTAAAAAATCAGAATGAATCTTATTCCAAAAATTGCTGACAAGACTACTTGATTTTAGAGGTTGATGGTTTTATACAAAGGATGTAATGGCAAATTACTGTATGATTCTTTGAGAAATCAAGTGGCATGCAGGCAATTACAAAGTATAAATTCAAGAGTTTGATGTTATATTTGTATCAAGCCTAAACACTTGGACAGTTTTTTCCCCAACTTCCATTGAAAAAAAAATTGTACTCTGCTAATAAAATCAGAAATCTAAATTGTGATTGTTTTAATATGTGCATGGAAAGGTTTTTCTGTGACCATAACAAATAGTGATTTAGAAATATCCCAATAAAATCGTTTTACTGAATATTATATTTGCATCTCATGGATTCACTCAGTTAACTGCAGTGTTTCTAGAACTGATCTCATCTATGAATTATCTGCATGAGAGCCAGTTTGGTCTAGTGGTTAAGGTGCTGGGCTAGAAACCAGGAGTCTGAGAGTTCTAGTCCCTCCTTAGGCATGAAATCCTGCTGGGTGACCTTGGGCCAGTCACTCTCTCTCAGCCCAACTCACCTCACAGGGTTGTTGTTGTGGGGAAAATAGGAGGAGGAAGGAGTATTAGGTATGTTTACCGTCCTGAGTTATTTATAAAAAAATAATAATAAAGGGGGGGGATAAAAATTAAATAAATAAATAAAATGTTGCTGTAAGAACAAAGGGGAAAGTGCAATTTCTACTATGTAAAGCATAGCTTTCCAAACTGTGTGTCGCGACACAACCCGGAAGTGGACGTGCATGGCGGCGGCACTGGGGCGCCCTCGGCGGTGGCAGTGTGCACGGCGGCGGCAGCAACGACGGCAGCGGCACGCCATCAGCGCTTCCGCGTTTTAGCGGAAAACACGAGGCCGCCGCCGCTGTGCACGCCGCCTCCGCGCACCCCCCTGCGCCGCTGGTGTGTCACCAACGGCGGCAGTTTGGAAAGCACTGATGTAAAGTATTCATAAGTTCTCAGCAATCTAGTTAATTCAGAGAATGTTAGTTCTACTTCCCTTTCAGTAACTTTACTGTACCAATACTAAGATCTCAAAACCTAAATGATATTTAGTTCATCAAATTCAGTGAGCAATCTTTTTTGTGGCCCCAAGAGTAACTTTATGCCACATTGTCAAATCTAGTTTCACTTTCCACTATTTCAAGGTAGAAAGTACATGAAAACTACAGCATAAACATAAAACAAATTCTCTGAGGAAAATTAAAACCCCATCCCTGCCATTTTGCATCTTTCATTACCTTGCCCACTATAGACATAACCATCCATAAAAACTTCTAGTGTTACTCTTAAGTCATTAACAGGTTACTTAATTTAGCGCAATACATAACAATTTACATTTTCTTCAGAATCTTCAATTCAAGAATATATAATATCTTGAATTTATCAAGACATCAGCAACTTTCCACAAACTGCAAGAACATCTCCAGATATGACTTATCTACAAACAAATTCAGCTTCTCTGTGATATTTTATGAAATGTTCCACCATCCACATCAACAATTTCTAGGTTCAAGTCTTAGTGACTAAAATGATGTGTTTACATAAATGGATGTTTCCTCAGGCCACTTCCACAGTGCTCTGTTTTACTGTCCTAGAGGTGACCCTGAACAATATGGATGATTACATACTGATTTGCAAGGTAAGCAAAATACCATACTTGTCATCTGTTGTTACCCCAAGGCTCTAGCATTTCCTTTATATTTTAATCCTAGAAATATGCTATAATATATTACCACATGGTTACTCCAGTGAGGTTGTTCTGTGTAAAAGACTTTAAGTCTGTATTGTATGCTGTTTATCACCATAAGAAATAAAATGGAATATGAAAAGCTAGTTGGCTCAACTAAGTACTATCTCTTCAGGCAAGGATTTTGTAATGGAATATATATTTTACTACAGACAAAGAAAGAGATTCTATTATTATTCAATGAATAGTTTTATGTTTCTAAGTTTTTAATCTAATCCACATCTGTATCCTCAAAAGACATTAGTAATCAGAACAGATAATACTGAGCAAGATAGACCAATGATTAGAAAACTGTTTCATGTCTATAGATGTAAGAATGCCACAATGAAATTAACTAGCCTGTTTCAGACCTGTCTTAGAAATCCTGACTTGTAATAAGATTTAAGGTACAACTTTATTATATAATTTCTAGTTTCCAAAACTAAAAGGGAAAAAAATAAATTAAAAAAAATTATGAAGACACAAAAGTCAATGTACAAGAGCATAGAACTTCTGGTCAATTTATTGATTATGTGCCATCAAGTCATTGTTGACCCTTAGCGACCACATAGATAGATTTTCTCCATGATGATCTATCTCTAACCTGGTCCTTCAGCTCTTCCAACAGTACACTCATGGCTACTATAATTGAATCTATCCACCTTGCTGCTGGTCATCTTCTTCTTCTCTTTCCTTCCACCTTTCCCAGCATTAGAGCTTTCTCCAGAGAGCTAGGTCTTCGCATAATGTGTCCAAAATAGCATAATTTGAGCCTGGTCATTTGTGTAATGGTATGTGGGAATAACTTTGGGAGACAGGGCAAAGAAACACAAGCAAGGGACCGGTCAGATAAAAGTCAGCTGAGCCTGCAGCAGGAATGTGGGCAGGGCAAGAGGCTCAGAAGAGACCTTCCCTAGTTTCTTGGGCTGTAAAAGTGACGGGGTGGGGGAGGGGAGAGATGTAATTTCAGACTTGCAAGATTCTGTTAATGTAGCTTTACAATTAAGTAGAAGTAGCTCATCTGGTCATGTTTCCTGTCTGGTCTACCTCGTAAAGCTGACATTTGTGCCTTGAGGTTGATTTGTTGTTGAACTCTGGGTTGATTTGTTCGATAATTCACTGGTTTGTTTTCTTGGCTGTCTATGGTATTCTCAGGAATCTTCTTCAACACCAAAGTTCAAAAGCATCAATATTCTTCCTATCTTGCTTCTTCAAGTCCAACTTTTGCTTCCATAGAGTGTCACAGGGAATACCATGGCTTGCACAATTCTGATCATTGTAGATACAGACACATCACAGCATTTGAATATCTTTTCCAAGGCCTTCATGGCTGCTCTACCAAGTGCTAGTCATAATTGAAAATGAAATAATTATAAAATGGGTCAGCTTTCCCCAAGCTGAACATGACTACAACTCCCAACATTTGCAGCCACTACTAGCAATACTTATGCTCTGTTAGTTAAGTTCTACAGTCCACCATATCTCCAGGACAGTAGGACAAGTCAGGCTGATGTAGGTAGACTCTTATCATCTCTAAAAAATAAAAATTGTGGATTTGACGAAAAGATAAAACACTGTTTGCCAAGTGTGACTTGTATGCAAACACTGTAAACAAAATCTTAAATCACCAGTGGCTAATATCAACAGAGTCCATAATAGAGATTAGAATACGTAAATTTGGTAATTGTGCAGTTACTGATAGCTTCCCATTCAAATGGAAGAATCCTTTTTTGGTTTCGATGTAGATCATCAAGAAGGTATGGTAAACTAAGGAATGTTTTCTCCTAACAGTGGCATAATTAATACAGACTCTCATTTCATCAGATCCTACCACCAAGGCTCAGACTGAACTGGGTTGCATAGTAGATCCTTTCAATCTATTATATAATATTCATACCAAGCACTAAAAACCCTGAATTAAGCATGTATGTAATAGAATCTATAGTGAACTCAGATAAAATATTTGCCATCCATTCAAAATAATTCTGCGAGACAGACTGACTGTTAACCTTCATCTTTGGCACAGGAAATATGACTAGCCAAACAGTAGAGCTGGTTCCAATATGTCCAAAACTGTAATCAGTGGTGCAATACAGGTAAAAACATACACAACTTCATGCACTCATGTGCAACAATTATAGACTGATGGCACCACCAGTGGCCACAACCTCATCAGTTTAAGTTTACACATTTAGATTTGCCCATCTATCTTATACAGAATGGCTTCCAGGTACTGTACAACATTCTTCACACTGGAAGTTTGGTGGCATGAGACTTTTGAAGCTATGAATAACTGAACCAGTTATGCTGAATCCCTGCTCAATAGCCCCTCCAGAAAAAAAGAGTGCCAGCAAATCTGAAACAGAACACTGCTGATTACTGAAATTTGAAGTAGTTATTGGAGGTATAATTGGAAGAAAAAAAATCAGTTCAGTTCTTTTCACATATTTGCTTATACTTCTCTTCATCCTGACTACACAGAACAGAGCTTTCCAAACTTTCCACGTGGCGACACACACCAATGGCAGCGGTGGCGCGGCCTGCAGTGTCCTGGTCTGTCGCGCAAAAAACCCGGAAGCGCTGATGGGGGGAACCGGAAGAAGCGGCACCCCCGCCAATCAGTGGCGGTGGCGCTGATTGGCGGGGGTGCCGCTTCTTTCGGTTCCCCCATCAGCGCTTCCGGGTTTTTGCACAACACACCAGGACACCGCAGGCGATACAGTAGTGTGTCGCGACACACACTTTGGAAAGCTATGACATAGAACATGAAGGCCATAAAACAAAAGCTTCCATTATCAGTAAGGATAAAATGCTGAAAAAATATTTTTCTACACAAACATCCAATATTCTATTAATTCATCTTTAGCCCCAGTTCTGTGCACAACCCTGAATAAGCAAAACTAAAGTTTAAGGTGCCCATATGCTACAGTTTTAAATTGCAAAATAATGAAGGAAGGAATTCAGAGAGGCTAGAGACATACATTTCACTTTTCTCATCTCCCTCCTAGTCAAGATTTTAATTTGAATTATTAACTTCTCGTTTCTCTCCTTTAAGTCGCAATGCCTTTGCAAGACTTAGACGAGACAGCTAGAACAAGAGTTTACAACCTGGATTACTGAGCCTTCCACCTGAAAAAAAATAAAAGTGCTCCGAAGAAGAAAATACCGCATACTGTACTTAGCCACTTAGATAAAATTTCCCCAAGGAATCCGGAAAACTGCTCATCCCGCAGTCCTCCAACTGGGTTTTGTAAAATAAAACAGAGCGTGCATTTCTTTCTCCCTCTCTGCGGGTCATTCTCCTGTCCCCTTTCCTTAAATTCCGGGGGCGGGAAGCGGCAGCCGAGGAATGTCACTCGCTTCCCCCTCCTGATGACGGGCCTTTCAAAGAAAAGGGGCCGGGAGTAGAAGCTTCCCTCCTCTCCCGGCTGCTCAGCTCGAGCTAACCAGATTTACCCACCTAAGCTGCGGCTGCACAGCGTCGGAGGCAGCAACTGGAGGTGGTGGGCTTGCACGGCCAGCGCATCTCTCTCCCCGCTATCCTCGCTCTCAGCGCCGTGCCAGCTCCCTCCTGGGTCTCGGCATTATCTCGCTGCGTCTCCGCACAAGCTCCCACCTCCACCTCCTCCTCCTCCTCTTCCTCCTCCGTCCCTTGCCGCGAAGATGGTGCGGACCCCTCCTCGCGCGGCCTGGCCAGCAGTCTCGCCTCAGGCCCAGAAAGCGAGAGAGCACCACCAGTGATGGGGGAGGGCGGAGGAGTGACAGCGCCGCAGCCAATTGCACAAAGCGGCAGCCTCGCTCCTTCGTCCAACCGTTACCTTCGGTAGCGGGGAACGGTGCAGCCTCAGCGCAGCCTATAGCAACGCAGGCCCCTCAACATTCCCCCGTTAGAAACCGGAGAGCCAATCCTGGGCAAGATATATAAGCCGCGCCCACCAGGCCGCCGACATTTCTCTTTCTCTCTCGTCAGCCGCAGCGGTGAGCCTGAGGGCGGGATCCCCAGCAGTAGGAAGGATGTTGTCGGGGCGGCCATCTTGAAACAGGGAACACGGTTGGCGGTTTGGAATGATGGGGAGGAGAGATGACGCCTTCTCGAGAATCTGTAGTAATGGTAACGCGACGTGTTTCACTTGGATGCAAATCTCAGTGCCTTCAATGAAGCGTATTCCTGTCGTCGTGCAGGAACACCCACGAACACCTTTGTACTTGTTTGCAAGCTCTACTGAAGACAGTGACGTTCAGTCTCAGATTGACCCGAGGGCGTGGGTCAAAAAAGCAAGCAAAAGAAGTCGACGTGGTTGTTGCTGTTTCCTAGCAAAAACAACTCCTCATAGCGACTTCAACAAATCTGAGGAAATCTCAGCGCCGCCGCGCGAGCGTCCTGGGGGCGGCGTGGCAGAGCGCGGCGCTTCATTTGCATAAGAGCCGTGATGCATTGCGGGTAGGAATAGAAAGCAAAAACGTTTATTTAGCCCCGCAAACGTCGCTCTTTCCCTTGCCAGCGCGCACGTGGTCGGTATCAAGATAGGCCCACGTACGGAGCTGGTGCTGGTACAGGAGTCAGAACAAGGAGTTACTATAACGTCAGGAAAGGTCGCTTGCTGGAAAAAAGTTCACGAGGGGGCTTCGTCTGTTTTGTTCGGGTCAAGGAGGCTGTTCACGAGCGGGAAGTCTTTTTCCCAATAATGCTAGGAACTGTTATTTTATTGAGATCCAAGATCTATTGAGGACATGGTGCTGTTTTTAAGAGCAAAGCGTTTTACTGTTGGTTCTCCGTGAAACGGGGATTTCCCTGGTTTTTTTCCCAAAAATATGATTAGTACATCAGCATTGATCTCCTGAAGCCCAGAACATTCAATCACAAACTATGAATGCTATTTTATTGTTGCAAGGTGTAATAAGATAATTTTGAAAGATTCTGCTAGAGCAGGGTTTCCCAAACAGTGAGGTGTCCACCACCCTGGGGGAGGTGGAGACAGAATCCAAAGGTGTGAAGAACTTTTTAGTTTATTTATTTATTCGAATTTATCACCGCCCATCTCCACGACAGTAGACTGGGTGGTTTACAACATTAAAATTAATATTAAAAAACCTATACACTTAAAAATACAGTATAATAATAAATAGATGAGATAAGAATCCAGAGGATGTGAAGATAGGAGGGTATTACGGGGCTAACCACCCCCAGGAGGAACTATTACCTCCTTTGTCCCAAGCAAGGTGGCAGAACCAGGTCTTTAAGGACTTTCTGAAGGCCAGGAGCGAAGGCACCTGTCTCACCTCCGGGGGCGAGATATTCCACAAGGCGGGCGCTATCGCAGAGAAGGCACATCTCCTGGACCCCGCCAAATGAAATTCCTTCATTGATGGGGTCTGAAGCATGCCCTCTCTGCATGACCGGGTGGGGCGGGTAGATGTAATTGGGATGAGACGGTCCCTCAGGTATCCTGGCCCCATGCCATGTAGGGCTTTAAAGGTGATAACCAACACCTTGAATTGGGCCCGGAAGCAAACTGGTACCCAATGCAGCTCGCGCAGCAGTGGTGTTATATGAGCTGATCTTATTGCACCCGTAACTGCCCGCGCGGCTGCATTCTAGAACAGCTGAAGCTTCCGGATACTCTTCAAGGGTAGCCCCATGTAGAGCGTGTTGCAGTAGTCTATATGGGAGATGACAAGGGCATGAGTGACTGTTCGGAGGGCCTCCTGATCTAGGAAGGGGCGTAACTGATGCACAACCCGAAGTTGTACATTGTTACAATAAATCCACCTTTCCTAAAGTTTCATTGTATTTTCATTGTTCATTTGTATTCATTTTGGTGTTTGGATTTGTAGAGGAGGTGTGTACATTAAGATTACACTGAAGGGTGGGGTGATGGCAAAAAGTTCAGGAACCCCTGTGCTAGAGTTTCCCTCTGCTCCCTCATACAAAAAAAAAAAAAAAAAAACCTGAGGGGTTATTTCGAGTTTCTTTCTCATGCTTCTACTTTCCCAGGACTGAGTGGACTTTTATTTTCCCTTACTTTTTTCTGGATACCTTGTTGAAGGTTATCTTTGCATTCCTCTGCAATGCTTTAGGAAAGGAAGAAAGTGAATTTTCATTTTATAATTTCTGATTAAGGTGGAATAACCCATTGCTGCTCCACCATAGAAGAGTTTATTTTTCTAGTGGGAAAAATGTTATGTTATGTTCTCACAACATACTGAACCAGAAATACTGCATTTTAATCTGGAGTGTAGTGTGATTTAGCCTTAGTTAATTGGTTTCTGGTCATTTCGTTCATGGTTAGGTGTATCATGTTAATTCAGAAATTTAGGAAACTATGCTTGATTATGTGTCCATCAGGTCAGTGTTGATTCTTAGAGTCCACATAAATAGATTTTTTTCTATGACAATCTGTCCCCAACCTGGTCCTACAGGTCTTCCAAGGGTACACCCATCACTGCTGTAATTGGACCCATCCATCTTGTTGCTGGTCATCCTCTTCTCTTTCTTTTCACCTTTCTCAGCATTAAAGTCTTCTCCAGAGAGCTAGGTCTTTACATAATGTGTCCAAAATATGATAACTTGAGTCTGGTCCTTTGTGTCTTGAGTGAGAACTTTGGGTTGATTTGTTTGATAATCTGTTTTCTTGGCTGTCCATGGTATTCTCAGGAGCTTTCTCCAACACTAAAGTTCAAAAGCATCAATACTGTACTCTTTCTATCCTGCTTCTTCAAAGTTCAGCTTTCACTTCCATTTCTCTTTAATGATCTGGATTAAGATTTACTGGATCTTTGTTAAGGTTTGTTTGAATTGTAAGATTTATAAGATATCTATAAGATATAATAACAATTGCTTGGTCTTTTAGGTTTAATAGGGTTAAGACTGTTGTAATTATAAAAGCAGACAATTTATACGTCTTTATAATTTGGTTTTTATTATAGTGGACAGAAATATATAGAATAGTAGCAGGAAGGAAATAATTAAATAAATGTCTTAGGGGGGGAGGGAAGCCGATTTAGAAACTTATATACATATTTTTTTAATATATAAGGGGAAGGAGCAATTTCATTAGTGATTTGTATATGTGCTAATGGAAGGATTTATAGAAATAATGGGATCTTGGTTTGATATAGAGTAAGGGATTGATTATGGAAATTGCTATATATTCTTGCTGTTGAAAGTCGGAAGTCACCTTTGTATGTAATCTTTAAAATTATTTTTTCTTGCATTCTACACTCTTTTATTTTTCCCTTTTTTTCTTTTTGTAGTTTCTTGCTTTTATGTAGTTTTTATCTTTGTTTCAAATTTAATAAAATTCTTATTAAAAAAGAGACTGGCAAGTTTTATTAAAATCACTGGGTGAGTCTCCTTCAATCCTTTAAAAAATTTAAGTACAAGTTTAAATATTTGTAACAATTTTTTTTAATATAGAGCAAAAGGATGATTAATGTTGGCTTTAGAAAGTTTTAAATAGATTAAGGGCTCAGATGGACTTAAGTCTTTGAAGCTCATTGAAAGGATCCTCTCTTGTGGAAAAATGTCTTTGTTTATATTGCGAAATAACTGATAAGATGACTTTGAAGATTGGACACTAGAGGGCACCAGATGGCTACCTTAAAAGAGATTTTTGATGAATGGGTGCAGGAAGTTTTAAAGTTATTTACCTTTACAGAAGAATCAGAAGGTGTTACTGAAGAGGAACATGCTCCATTGAATAAAATTGAAATTGACTTGAAGGTGGATTTTAAAATGATAGCTTACAAGAAAGAGATGGAAATAATGGATTTACAAATGAAACTGGATGATTTTATAATTTAAAAAGACATACAAATAATAAATCAAAAGAGTGATGTGGATAAATTTTTTACATTGGATTTACAAAAGGGATTTGCTAGGGTTGCCACATTGAAATTACAAAAGGGGCTTTATAAAGATGTCAAGAACTTTGAGAGAAGAGACAGAGAGTATGAGAAAGCAGATGTTAGAACTTTCTTGGAGGAACTTAAAGATCGTTGGGGGAAAAAGAAGAAAGAATATAAAATTGGTTTATTTGATCAAGGTTAAAATAATGGGTTCCTATTTCTGGTGATTAATGGTTTTTTGATTGGGACTAGATGATGATGTCTTAAAGATTTTGTTTATTTGAAGAGAGGAAATAAGGGGGATATGTTTAAATAGAAATGGAAATATAAATATAAAAGGAAGGATTCAAATTGGGTGTAATAGATACAGTTTGTAATAGTTGTTATTTCTGATAACCCTTAATGGACTTTTGCTGATTAATATGGAGAGATTACATTTAAGAGAAGGGTTTATAGAGAATGGGGTGAGGTATGGGATGAAAAAGTGTTTGGTTTTATTTTAAGAGATAGTGGTTAGTTGTTAATGTTGATTATACTTGCTAGAGATGAAGGGGGGTCTCTTTTTTTTCTTTTTTCCCTTTTTTCTGCACTTTTAATTTTTTTTCTTTTTTAATATATTCCTATACTATGTAGATTGTATTATTTTTATTTGTATAATATAATCTTCAATAAAATTATTGGAAAAAAATCCTTCAATATCTTCATTGTCAATTCTAAGTCTAGTTGTTGTACCTGCTGTCATTAATTTGAACTTCTTTATATTTAATCTTAGCCCCATTTTTTTACATTTGCATTTTCAGCTATCAGAGTAAACTATGGTTATGTTATTGTTTGTTCAATGTATAAGCTGCCTCAATTGTCCAAGTAGGTCATTCCAACAATCCTAAAAATGTGCCCCTAGAAGCAGAGGTAGGAACTGGTGCTGTATCGTAATACGCATCACTGTGGTTCAATTTCACATCTTATATCTGATCTGAGGATACATGTCAAGAAGGTTGGCCACAAGGGTTTTAGTGTGAAGCTGTCCTCACTTCCTACTTTGGGCAACTCCAAAGAGATGATGCATTGGAAGAGAAGAAGAAAGCAAATGCTTTGTATAGCTACCTTGCTTTCTTAATGCCTTTTCCAGGAAAAAAAATTCCAAAATTATATTTATCCAGCATACTATAAAGACATATTTTACCAACAAGCAGTATGACTGAGACATGTAACAGTGAGACGGATGTGAGAGGACAGATTATTTCAATTTGGTCTGCAGATGGTGGCATACATATCTGAATCTTTTTCTTGAATTTACTTGTTGCAATCTCAACATGGCAAACTTAATGGAATCATTCTTAGCACACTGGTAACAATGTAATCCAAACACGAGAGAGAGAATATGTTAGGGTGAGCCCTGCCATGAAGCAGACTGAGTCAACTAGCTCAAGTGGAAGATGCTGGAGGATTTGTAGTGATGATGAGGTATTGGAGAGCAGAGCTGTGGTATTACCTAGCTTCTCTATATTTTCCACTTTCCACAAACTAGCTTTCTGCCCTTAGCTGCAGTGGAGAATGCTCACCTAATCGTGCTGAATATTTAGCTGCCAGTCCATTCAGCTTCTGTATGGGGGATGGTGTCTGTCTGTCAGGATGGGATTCCATATTTCAAGCAGGTTTAATCTTTAATATATAGGTCTTTAATCTTGTGTTTCTCTGTGGTTTAAACCAGGCCAGTGTTTAAAAGGCAACTATTATGGTGCCATCTAGTGGAACAAAACTTGTATCTGCTATTTATGTATGCAGTATACCTATAGTAATTGTTCTAAATAATGACTTAGCTATTTAGGAATCTAAACAGAAATCTCTTAGTGATAAGCATGTGTTCTTTCTCCCTTTCTTCTACTGCTTATTTATATAAGCATCTTCTATACCTTTGGTCAAGACCTTCATGTAATTGCATGGGAGAACTCCAGGGCAGCGTGGGAAGGAGAGGAGAGTAAAAACAATAGAATAATCCAACTGTCCTCAACCTAAGCACCTCCAAGTGGGTGGGCCAACTCCCAGAATTCTCAGAGAAGTGTCTCTGGGTAATTCTTGAATTGGAGTTTACATATCTGGAAGGTGCCCAGTATGAAGTAGTCATCTCGGGAAAAGACCTATAGCCAGTTTTCATTTGTATGTTAGTTAACAAGATTTATTTATTTATTTATTTATTTATTTATTTATTTATTTATTTATTTATATATATTGATATTTATACCCCGCCTATCCCCTCCCTAACGGAGGACTCTAGGCAGCTTACATACACATATACATTTCATGTTATACATTTCATACATTTTCAATTTAACCGTGCGCTAAGGGAAGGGGTAAGGGAACCGACTCTTCCGAGGCTACTTGGACTACAAGCCCCACAATGCCTTGCGTCGGAGCCGGCTGCCGACGTCCTGTAGATGAAGCTGCTTTTTCCGGGATCCATCGTAACCACCGCCGTTCCAAAGATCTTCCGTTTGGTGGGCGACCCCCGACAGGACGCCAGCAATTTTACCCACTTAAGGTGGTACCCATTTATCTACTCACAAAGCTTTCGAACTGTTGGGTTGACAGTGTTAGAGTTCTTGTGTTGCCCTGGCAAATTATTCCTATACAAAACAAAGCACAGCCTTCTCATGGTGACGTGAAGTGCAGGTGCAAGATAGCAACGGTCACGTGTGTATTGTTTTGACTAGATTGCATGGGAACAAGGTCTCCTGATATCCTTCCGTGGGAAGCCTTCCTCAAGCCCCCCCTGAGCAAGGAAGGGGGGAACTCAGTGCATAGATGCAGCACTGCTAACCAATAGCAGGTTGGGTATAGGCCATGGCAGGAACTCTGGCCCTGGGATCAATACACGGAACTCTGCTTATAAGTTTGTTTTGTTTTTCCTTTTACAATGATGTATCCTGTATATTCATCTTTTTCATTGTTGCGATAATGTACTGTATCTGCATTATTGCCCTATGCTAAACAGTAAACACTGTTGGCCCTAACAAGCTGTATTCTTGTCTGTTTATTCTCAAGCCTCGGTTTTTCCCCTTTAAGCCAGCATATACCCCATCAGGTTATGGTTGCCCAGAGAGAAATTTGCGTTTTCTTTGCTGCGTTGGACCTGGCTGTGCAAGGGAGTTTGTTTTTAGAGGCTGTTTTCGGAATAAACATGTTTTCTTTGAGTGGTCAGCAATGGCTGAACAGTGTCTGGTCAGTCTGCCATTTGAGGCTTTAGATGGCACTATCTGACCTGGTGTGTGGAGATGGAATCATTCTTTTTGCAAGAAGATTTGTGGCAGTAAGTGGCAAATCCACTTCCAGAGATCCCTGGAGGATTCAGAGGGTTCCCTCTGTAAGAAGTGCAAGCGTGTTTGGATTGTGCTTATGGCATTTTTTGCTTTTGGGACTCAAATCCTCTGAATGGAATTATTTCAGCAACCCACGGACTGTGTAATGGGTGCTGAGAAGCTGTTGGAGCCTTTGATACACGGTGGAGCTCTGTTGCCCTTGGTGGTCTATTAAGACAGCTTTATAGTTTGAAGCTGCAACCGGTGAGACTGTGATGACCCGCCTTGGTGAGTTCAAGACTTTGTTTGCTGCATTTGAACAAGAAGGCTTGTTTTTCTGGGGCTATGAAAAAGCATGCGTGATTTTTGTCAAGCCTGGAGCTACTGGTCACTTCCAGGAGCCTTG
This sequence comes from Charina bottae, assembly GCA_023362775.1. NCBI lineage: Eukaryota > Metazoa > Chordata > Lepidosauria > Squamata > Charinaidae > Charina > Charina bottae. The sequence goes on along the minus strand of JALMGJ010000001.1, from coordinate 71,339,988 downwards.
CCAAACAGAGTGTTCCAGCTGCAGTAAAACCTGGGATGGAATTTACAATAGCCGTGTTTTGGTGTGCTGCTTCTCAGAAACTTTCTACAAAGCTGTTCCCTGCCTCGATGTCCAGCGGATGCAAGAAGCCTGGTTTACGAAGGGAGGGGACGCCAGATGCCAGGAGTCAGCTGAACAACGAATCCAAGTTTTCTGCTCTACCGGCTGCTGTTTTGTAAGCATTTCCAGAGACTCTGTTTTTGAATTCGGCTCGCTGTAAAGTTTGTAAACATGGACGGTTATTGTTACAAATTTTAGCCTTGAGTTCAGCAAGTCATTTTAGCTGATATTTCTGTGTAAAAATGTGTATGTGTACACTTGTTGTTTTTCTCTCCTCAGTGTTCCAGCCCTGGTCAAGTCTGAGTGTACTTGTTGCTGAATGTTTCATTGCGATATGAAACTGCTTGTGTTGAGGTTGAGTGTGTTAGAGACAAACCTGTAACATCAAGTGTGTGAGATGCTGTGGAGATTGTGTGGACAGGACATTGTGTGTTTAATGTTCCCCACATCATAAATGCATCCATAAAGTTTTCACAAAGTACTGGGGTATCCTGGGATGGGAAAGTGTGTCTCAGATAGCCAAATGCATTCTGAGTTAGAACCCAGGAGATGTGCAAAAGTTTCTTGATTGTGTTGTGTGTAAACAATCTAAAATCAAGACTGTGTCTGTTACTAGGCAAAGTGACAGAGTGTTAACTAGACCATTTCAGTTGGTTCATAGAGACCTAGTTAGCCCCCATGTCCCAAGTAATGGTGGGGTGCGAGTTTCATGTTTCTTCTGGTTGATGATCATACCTGCTTGTGTTGTTGCTACTTGTTGAAGTCTAAAGCGAAGGTCAGCGAGTGTGGCGGGGCAGGCGCAGCAGCAGGCATGGTGCGCGTTGCTGTGGGCATACCCCTGGCAACCTGGCAGCCGTCTCCGGCAGCCATCTTGACAACGGGCAGGGCTTTCCAAACTGTGTGTCACGTGACAAGCCGGAAGCGCTGAAGGGAGTGGAAATTCTCTGCGCCAATCAGCTGTGCCTCGGGAAGCCCGGCAGCCTGCATGCGCGATTTTTGCCTCCCTGCCGGAACCGAGGGCATTTTCGGGGTCCCCGGAGCCTGCCCTTTCGAAGGGGCAGCGGCAGCAGCAGCTGCAGTGCTGCCCCTTCGAAAGGGCAGGCTCCGGGGACCGGGGACCCCGAAAATGCCCTCAGTTTAGGCAGGGAGGCTTCGCGCAAGCTGCCTCAGCTGTTCTGCGGGGAGAATTTCCACCCCAGGGCAGCGTGTGCGTGTGGAGAGGGGAGGTTTCTGCCTCCCTGCCGGAACCGAGGGCATTTTCGGGGTCCCCGGAGCCTGCCTTTCGAAGGGGCAGCGGCAGCAGCAGCTGCAGTGCTGCCCCTTCGAAAGGGCAGGCTCCGGGGACCCCGAAAATGCCCTCAGTTTAGGCAGGGAGGCTGCGCGCAAGCTGCCTCAGCTCTTCTGCGGGGAGAATTTCCACCCCAGGGCAGCGTGTGCGTGTGGAGAGGGGAGGTTTCTGCCTCCCTGCCGGAACCGAGGGCATTTTCGGGGTCCCCGGAGCCTGCCTTTCGAAGGGGCAGCGGCAGCAGCAGCTGCAGTGCTGCCCCTTCAAAAGGGCAGGCTCCGGGGACCCCGAAAATGCCCTCGGTTCCGGCAGGGAGGCTGCGCGCAAGCTGCCTCAGCTGTTCTGCGGGGAGAATTTCCACCCCAGGGCAGCGTGTGCGTGTGGAGAGGGGAGGTTTCTGCCTCCCTGCCGGAACCGAGGGCATTTTCGGGGTCCCCGGAGCCTGCCTTTCGAAGGGGCAGCGGCAGCAGCAGCTGCAGTGCTGCCCCTTCGAAAGGGCAGGCTCCGGGGACCCCAAAAATGCCCTCGGTTCCGGCAGGGAGGCTGCGCGCAAGCTGCCTCAGCTGTTCTGCGGGGAGAATTTCCACCCCAGGGCAGCGTGTGCGTGTGGAGAGGGGAGGTTTCTGCCTCCCTGCCGGAACCGAGGGCATTTTCGGGGTCCTCGGAGCCTGCCTTTCGAAGGGGCAGCGGCAGCAGCAGCTGCAGTGCTGCCCCTTCGAAAGGGCAGGCTCCGGGGACCCCGAAAATGCCCTCAGTTTAGGCAGGGAGGCTGCGCGCAAGCTGCCTCAGCTGTTCTGTGGGGAGAATTTCCACCCCAGGGCAGCGTGTGCGTGTGGAGAGGGGAGGTTTCTGCCTCCCTGCCTAAACTGAGGGCATTTTCGGGGTCCCCGGAGCCTGCCCTTTCGAAGGGGCAGAACTGCAGCTGCTGCTGCCGCTGCCCCTTCGAAAGGGCAGGCTCTGGGGACCCCGAAAATGCCCTCGGTTCCGGCAGGGAGGCAGAAACCTCCCATCTCCACATGCACACGCTGCCCTGGGGTGGCAATTCTCCCCGCAGAACTGCTGAGGCAGCTTGTGCGCAGCCTCCCTGCCTAAACTGAGGGCATTTTCGGGGTCCCCGGAGCCTGCCCTTTCGAAGGGGCAGCACTGCAGCTGCTGCTGCCGCTGCCCCTTCGAAAGGGCAGGCTCCGGGGACCCCGAAAATGCCCTCGGTTCCGGCAGGGAGGCAGAAACCTCCCCTCTCCACACGCACACGCTGCCCTGGGGTGGAAATTCTCCCCGCAGAACAGCTGAGGCAGCTTGCGCGCAGCCTCCCTGCCTAAACTGAGGGCATTTTCGGGGTCCCCGGAGCCTGCCCTTTCGAAGGGGCAGCACTGCAGCTGCTGCTGCCGCTGCCCCTTCGAAAGGGCAGGCTCCAGGGACCCCGAAAATGCCCTCGGTTCCGGCAGGGAGGCAGAAACCTCCCCTCTCCACATGCACACGCTGCCCTGGGGTGGAAATTCTCCCCGCAGAACAGCTGAGGCAGCTTGCGCGCAGCCTCCCTGCCTAAACTGAGGGCATTTTCGGGGTCCCCGGAGCCTGCCCTTTCGAAGGGGCAGCCGTTGCCGCCGCAGCGACAACCTGGAAGCACCGCTGCCGAAGCAGTCGAGCCTCTCTTTCCCTTCTTCTTCCAAACCTCCCCCGCCCTCTTCCACGCGATTGGCTCCCGCCCGCAAAACCTGCCCCCTTCCACGCGATTGGCTCCCGCCCGCAAACCCCGCCCCCTGGCTCTCGAGCACTTCAAAATGTGCACGAGCATGTCAAAATGGCTCCCGGCAAAAAAAGTTTGCCGACCCCTGATCTAGTGTATGCACCCACAGCTAGGCCAGAATATTTACGTGTGGTGCGTTTTCTGGTTGCGTAGCGTGAAACAGGTGTCCATTTACATATTGTGATGTTGGCACAGCATATTTGAATGTAGATCTCCCTGAAACAGTTTGTGTAAGGCAAGCGGTTTGGCTGTACATGTGTGGCAGTTCCCAAACAATTCATTGACTTAACAGGGTGCTTTATGGATTTTAAAGCAGGCCAGTCATTGATAGCATGGTGCAGATGCTAACTGGGATGTGTAGAAAACGTGCTGTTTTCTATGTGTACATAAGAAAGTGTAGAAGTTTGTGTAGGACTTCGTACTTATGTAGTTGTTTTTCTGCTTAGAAACTGAAGTTTTCCACCTTGTATAAGAATTTGTCAGTCAGCTGAAATAGAATTGCCAGCTGAGGAAGTTCAGCACAAATTCAAGCATTTATCTTGGTGTTGAAGGTACAAAAGCCCAAAAATCAAGAATCCTATGGTTCTTGAGAGTGTCAAATGACAGAGTGTTACAGAGTGTCATTTGTGTAAAGGGAAGCTTATCCTTAATTTGTTGTACAGTATATCACTCTACAGTAACGCAGTGGACATGCCCTGAATTAGTTTTGCCCAAGTAAAAATACCAAGCTGCGGTTTTTTCTTAAAATCAGCTAACAGCATGCAACAGGATTGGAATTCCTTATCTATGCTGGCTGCGATTTTTTGCAAAGGAGGGGACAGAACATTTGCGGGCAATGTTTTTCTGTTTGACTGTTTCTGTTCCTGCATAATCTGTATTATTTGATGTATCTGTATGTATCTGAATAAAACATTGCATGAAGTGTATATTGTGCATTATACATATGTGTAACAAGTGTTTTTAAACCATTTCTGATTTTGTTGATACTATTGGTTGTAAAAACTGTAACTTGAATAGTATGATTATTACATGCATTAACCTTTGTTTTTCTTGTTTCTGTAAAGAATGTTTGTTACTCCCTTTGTACAGAAATAATTCGGGAGGGGTGTTAGAGTTCTTGTGTTGCCCTGGCGAATTATTCCTATACAAAACAAAGCACAGCCTTCTCATGGTGACGTGAAGTGCAGGTGCAAGATAGCAACGGTCACGTGTGTATTGTTTTGACTAGATTGCATGGGAACAAGGTCTCCTGATATCCTTCCGTGGGAAGCCTTCCTCAAGCCCCCCCCCTGAGCAAGGAAGGGGGGAACTCAGTGCGTAGATGCAGCACTGCTAACCAATAGCAGGTCATGCTATGTGCTTTAGGCCTAGTGCTTTGAGGCCTAGTGTGTGTAACAGCTAACTTCCAGCCAATCAGAATGCTGGAAGAACTGAATATACAACCATGCAAAATGGTGTTCTATGTCTTCTTGATTTCTAGTGTCTCTTAGCCATGTAGTTCTTCACGTGTTCACTTCCCGTGGACTGGGCAGAGTGAGCTATGCCTGGCTTTGGGTATAGGCCATGGCAGGAACTCTGGCCCTGGGATCAATACACGGAACTCTGCTTATAAGTTTGTTTTGTTTTTCCTTTTACAATGATGTATCCTGTATATTCATCTTTTTCATTGTTGCGATAATGTACTATGCTAAACAGTAAACACTGTTGGCCTTAACAAGCTGTATTCTTGTCTGTTTATTCTCAAGCCTCGGTTTTTCCCCTTTAAGCCAGCATATACCCTATCAGACAGGAGCTGGGACGAGCAACGAGAGCTCACCTCGTTGCGTGGGGATTCGAACTGCCGACCTTCCGATCGGCAGTCTACAGCTCAGCGGTTTAACCCGCTGAGCCACCTTGTCCCATATATATATATATGGGACGCGGTGGCTATATATATATATATATATATATATATATATATATATATATATATATATATATATTACATATATATTTTAAAATGCACTCTGAAGTCTCTCTAACCAGGAGGGCACAAAAGGATGCAATGCACAGAGTGCAAGAAGATGCAGATGAATAGTGACACTGAAGTACAAAACTCCCAACAGTCAACCAGAGTTACTCTTTGCTTTTAAAATGTGCAGCTTCAAAACCTCCAAAAAAAGCCAAGGAAGCAAATGCAAGCCAGCATAGAACTTTTTCAAATTACCTACTTCCCACTTTTTCAAATTACCCTCAGGAAGCAAAACCACATTCTGTGAGAGGACATTCAAATGCCTCACTGCCTGACTTCTGCAACCCAGAATGCCTTCACAGTCATTACAGTAAACCTAGCTAGCGTTGGGGATCAGGAAAGGCCTGTCATTTTTATAGCCCCAGATGGAGACTGAGGTGCTAAAGTTCAGTTTGCTTTCCAAAATGGTGCATTTAAGTTCTCCAGTGCCTGCCTGTTGTTCTCATCAGCACATTCAGCTGTGCTCTAAAATTAGAGCTTGCTCCTGAAATGAATACCGTTGCTCTTCAATCAGCAGGCTGCAAATTGAACAATAAATTCTTGTCTCTTAGTATTTCATGCTGAATTAGCCAGGCCTGAAAAAAAAAGAGAGGCTGATCTACATCCTGCCATCTAAGGTCAGAGCCTGGAGGGTTATTAGGAATTTTTTTTTCCATCTTCCATCCACAATTTGTGTCCAATTTCAGCTCACTAGCTACCATAACATAGCATGCTCTTCCTAGGATTTAATAGCAAGGAGGATTAAACATATTTTAGGTTAAAATGAGTATGCATAATTTGGATTATAAAGAAATAAGTTAATACTCTACTTTTTGACCCCAGAAGCAACCCAATCTTTAGCCAAGGCTACCGGTATGTGTTGGGCTACTGGTATGTACAGTAATGTGCAAACGTTTTAGGCAGGTGTGAAAAAATGCTGTAAAGTAAGAATGCTTTCAAAAATATATATTGTAATTGTTGATGTTTGTCAATTTACAAAATGCAAAGTGAGCAAACAGAAGAGAAATCCAAATCAAATCAATATTTGGTGTGACCACCCTTTGCCTTCAAAACAGCATCAATTCTTCTAGGTACACTTGCACACAGTTTTTCAAGGAACTCGGCAGGTAGGTTGTTCCAAACATCTTGGAGAACTAACCACAGTTCTCCTGTGGATGTAGGCTGCCTCAAATCCTTCTGTCTCTTCATGTAATCCCAGACAGACTCGATGATGTTGAGATCAGGGCTCTGTAGGGGCCAAACCATCACTTCCAGGACTCCTTGTTCTTCTTTACGCTGAAGATATGTATGTCTTAATGACATTGGCTGTATGTTTGGGGTCGTTGTCCTGCTGCAGAATAAATTTGGGGCCAATTACACGCCTCCCTGATGGTATGGCACGATGGATAATATCTGCCTGTATTTCTCAGCATTGAGGACACCATTAATCCTGACCAAAACTCCAACTCCATTTGCAGAAATGCAGCCCCAAACTTGCAAGGAACCTCCACCATGCTTCACTGTTGCCTGCAGACACTCATTATTGTACCGCTCTTCAGCCCTTCAACAAACAAACTGCCTCCTTCTACAGCCAAATATTTCAACTTTTGACTCATCAGTCCAGAGCACCTGCTGCCATTTTTCTGCACCCCAGTTCCTATGTTTTCATGTATAGTTGAGTCGCTTAGCCTTGTTTCCACGTTGGAGGTATGGCTTTTTGGCCGCAATTCTTCCATGCAGACCACTTCTGGCCAGATGTCTCCGGACAGTAGATGGGTATACCTGGGTCCCACTGGTTTCTGCCAGTTCTGTGCTGATGGCACTGCAGGACATCTTCCAATGTCGAAGGGAAGTAAGCACGATGTGTTTTTCATCTGCTGCATTAAGTTTCCTTGGCTGACCACTGCGTCTACGGCAGGGGTCCCCAACCCCCGGGCCATGGACCGGTACTGGTCTGTGGCCTGTTAGGAACCGGGCCGCACAGCAGGAGGTGAGCGGTGGGTGAGTGAGCGAGTGAAGCTTCATCTGTATTTACAGCCGCTCCCCATCGCTTGCATTACCGCCTGAGCTCCACCTCCTGTCAGATCAGCGGTGGCATTAGATTCTCATAGGAGCGCAAACCCTACTGTAAACTGCGCATGCGAGGGATCTAGGTTGTGCGCTCCTTATGAGAAGTCAGAATCCGACACTTACTTTAGTCCGTGCATGCCCCCCCCCCCCCCGGTCCATGGAAAAATTGTCTTCCACAAAACTGGTCCCTTGTGCCAAAAAGGTTGGGGACCGCTGGTACGGTCCTCAACGTTGCCCGTTTCTTTGTGCTTCTTCAAAAGAGCTTGAACAGCACATCTTGAAACCCCAGTCTGCTTTGAGATTTTTGCCTGGGAGAGACCTTGCTGATAACTACCTTGTGTCTTGTTGCTGTGCTCAGTCTAGCCATGGTGTATGACCTGTGACATGAAACTGTCTTCCACAACCTAGTGGCAGAGTTTGGCTGTTCCTCACCCAGTTTTAAGTCTCCTACACAGCTGTTTCAGTTTCAGTTAATGACTGTGTTTCAACCTACATATGAAATTGATGATCATTAGCACCTGCTTGGTATAATTTGTTAGTCATACACCTGACTCTAATCCTACAAGATCCCTGACTTTGTGCAAGTGTACAAAGTGTGCAAGTGTACGAATTGATGCTGTTTATGAAGCCAAAGGGTGGTCACACCAAATATTGATTTGATTTGGATTTCTTTTCTGTTCGCTCACTTTGCATTTTGTAAATTGATAAACATCAACAATTACAATATATATTTTTGAACGCATTCTTACTTTACAGCATTTTTTCACAGCATTTTTTCACACCTGCCTAAAACTTTTGCACAGTACTGTATATATCAGAGCTTTCCAAACTGTGTGTCGGGACACGTTAGTGTGTCGGCTGCAGTGTCTGGGTGTGTCGCGGCTGCTGCCGCCTCCGAGCCCTGCCAGGATTCCACGCAGGTCCTAGTGCCTGCCTTGTGCCTTGCTGCCTCCAAACCTGCTGTGATTCTGCGCAGGTCCTAGTGCCTGCCTTGTGACCTGCTGTAAGAGTGTGTCACGAAATGATGCATGGCTAAAAAGTTTGTCACCAACATGAAAAGTTTGGAAAGCTCTGGTATATATATTCATAAATTACCATTCTCCTGTAATAGATATGTCTGGGATATATATTTTTTAATGTATACACACACACACACACACACCTGATTTAGGCCACTGTTTTGTATGCTTCCCCCATGTCTGTGAAGTGGCTTGTGACAGGTGAAGAAGGCAGAAAGTACTTGGATGGCATAACCTATTCTCTGTAACCGCCCTCTGTGAACTAGCAGGAGTCGAAGCCAGTTGGCGTCAATGTGTGATATTCTCTGTCGCTGTCAGGGCCCTTTCCTCCTGGTAGAGGCCACCATTACATGGTTCTCTATCCTGGGCCTCCATTTTAATTTTCCACAGTGCTTCCCCCTTCCCAGCACAGTATTCCTTCTGAGCTTTGTGGAAAGCATAAATGGTGATAGTTGAATCAGGGTGGCTGCTCTTGACTATAGTTAGTACCGGAAAAGTTTGCTGGAGCCCACTGATGAAGGAAGGGACTCTCCAGAGGACATTTTGCCAACTCCCTCCTCAAATCTGATTTACTGATAGGGCTGAACTCAGCAAGATGTCTCTCCAATCTCAGTGTTCCTGATACACCATTGCTATCTAAGGATCATAATGAACAGATATAAAGTTCTTAAAGTGCAGCCACCTCTCAGTTTTCCTGGTGCTGCTATTTGCACTTAATAAATATCACTCAATAAATCAGGCAGGCTGCACTTCCCTGGAAGGGGCCTCCTGCAGGCACTATGCCTGGGGCACCATTAAACTTAGAACTAATCTTAGGTCTAAGTCAGTTTATGTGATACTTTAGCTTTAAAGTATTAATCCAAATCTTTGGGTCCACACCTAGTGCATTTTTCCACTGCCCACCTGATCCTTCTCTTTGTTTTCTGAAGTCAGAAGTTTGGAACAGCTCCTGTTCCCCTTTTCCCATATTATATTCCCACATTCTGCATCACATTGTGCTAGATGTTGTTGAAATGTGGTGTCTGTCACTGGAAGCATTCTTAGTAATCCCCAGGGAATCAAAACCAGGCCTCTCTTACAGCTGGCCAAGGCAGGTGTACAGCAATGGTAGTTGTGCAAATCTCCTGAGGAAACCTGAGTAGGGATTCAGGCTTGAGGCTCTGAGGGTTAGGGAATTCTTTGCAGATGTCTTTTTTTGCAGCAAGACCGAAGTGTAGAAGGCAATAGAGTTCCTGTTCAGCCAGTAGAGCAGTACAAAAATGGTAACCCCTTTAATGGAGGAAAAACATATATGGAGATTATAAACACGTTATTTGTTTAATCAAGGTTTACCAAAAAAGCACAATTGTCAATGTTCATACAGCTCACTGAACCATAAGCCAGAGTCTACAAGCTCCGGTATCTGGGTCTTTACACAATACTAAGTCAAAACCAAATGCACCGTGTTATGATTTAGAGCATAGCTTTCCAAACTGTGTGTCGCGAGACAGTACTGTGTCGCCTGCGGGGCCCAGGCGTGCCGCGCAAAAACCCAGAAGCACTGATGGCACGCCGCCGCATGTGGCGGCGGGCCATCAGTGCTTCCGGGTTTTCGTGCGGCACACCAGGACACTGCCGCACATGAAAACCCGAAAGCGCCACTGCTGTGGCGGTGCGCGAAAACCCAAAAGTGCTGCGGCGGCAGCGTGTGAAAACTCAAAAGTGCTGCGGCAGCGGCGTGTGAAAACCCAAAAGTGCTGCAGCGGTAGCGTGCGAAAACCCAAAAGTGCCGCAGCGGCGGCGCTTCTGGGTTTTCACTCGCCACCGCCGCTTCCGGGTTTTTGCCCGCCGCTGTTGGTGTGTCGCCAACTGAAAAGTTTGGAAAGCCCTGATTTATAGTGTGAACCCAAGCGTACATTTTGCCTCTTGCATGGTGCTGCCAAGATAATAGCTCTTGGTATGGACAAATGTTGTCTGAAGAAGAACTTTCTTTTGTCTACCCTGGATTTTCTCCCAATTTATTTCAATGTGTAACTTAGTATTGCACTAAAACAAGAAAAAACATATCTATATCTGCAGCTAACTTTAGTTAGATTAGAGTCTTGGTCTGTATCTGAAGCATGATCACCTGTTTCTAAATTTCCCATCTCAGTTTACTTAGCCTCTCTAGCTGTAGCATTGGGAAGCTGTTAGCTGAGTTCCCCAAAACTGTTTAAAGTACAATGGCTACCCTTCTCCTGCACATTATATGGTATGGTTCTGAAATATGTTTTAGCTTGTTCCATTCATCACTGCACTTTGACATTATTTTTTGTAGTTTAAACTATTGATTTTCACAGTATAGCTAAAATACAAAATAGAAAAGCAAGAAAAGCAAGAAAATAGAACTAAAGAAAAAAGAAAAAACTATAAAAGTGCAAATAGACAGAAAACAAAAACGGAAAAGTGACTTCCAACTTTCTCCAATACAGATATAGACAAATTTACAAAAATAATCTCTTACCAATGATTAAACCATAATAACATTATTTCTATTAAAATAAACCAATTAATCATTAAAACCCAAAATCAGAACATCATTTTTTTCTACCACAAGCAAGTACTCTAGAAGTGGTTGCCAAACAGATAAAAATCCAGAAACTGAATGTTCTCTAATTAATGCTGTTAATTTAGCCATTTGGGCCAGATCCATTAATTTAACAATCTTCAACCATAGGTATCTGTGGATCTTTCCATCTCTGTGCGTATAAAAGTCTTGCAGCTGTGATCATATATAAAAGCAAAACTCCATGTTGTTTCTCCAGCTCCTTCTCCATCAAACCCAAAAGGAACAGTTCCAGCTTTTTTGTATATTCACTTTTAAAATCTTTTGAATAATAATGCATATTTGATCCCAAATTTTTTTGGCTTTCTCATAGGTCCACCAGAGATGATAAAAAGTTCCTTCTCCCTGTAAACACTTCCAACAAACATTAGTTACACCATTATACATTTTTTATAGTTTATCAGGGGTTAGATACCAACGATACATCGTCTTATAAAAGTTCTCTTTTAACTGCACTTTGACATTATGAGTCCTTGTAGAACCTTTGTTTTGGGACTGCAGTTCTCAAGCTATTGTGTGTGTGTAACACAAGAGCTTGCAATTTATAATAGGATCAATTGGGATATAAGGAAACATAAGCTGCATCCTATGAAAACTCCCATGTTTTCTCAATTTTTAAATTTTAATCCTTAAAGGCTGAGTTCACTGTTCTCAATTTGGATTATAAATTTGGAATAGCAATAACCATGCTGATTGTGTATTCTGGGAACTGTCATCTCAACTCATCTCTATGGTGCAAGATTGAAGAAGATAAGAGTTGGGCACTGCAGTAATTTAATATCATCCTCTGGTATTAAATCCCTGAAAGAGCAACAGATAATTGGGATAACAGTTCCACCAAATAATTGTTGCAATTGTGAATTTAGCATTGGGCAGGGGAAAGGAGCTGATTTAGAAGTGAATTCTAAGCTCAGTACTGATTTGTACAAAAATATACCTGCCTTCTGAGAGATCAGACTCCGGAAGGCGCTTGAGGGGAGATCCAGTTCCCAAAGTCTCACACACATGTGAAGGGGGGGCAGATCAGCGCTGCTAAATCCATGTAAGAAATGAGCAGCTCTCTTCCCAAGCCACTAGTTGGTTACTGAAAACAATTTCAGTATCAGAAGCAATTTCAGCACTTTGGGTCTGCCCTACCCTCTACTTGGCCATTGATTTTAATGGATTGATCTGTTTTTAGTATGTTGTTTAACCTGCAAATGAAATAAGTAAATACAAACAAATAAATAGCCTATTCTGTACTATCCTTCTCTTCTTCTGCCTATAGGCCGATCAAGAGCTAAGTGGCTATCAGGCTGGGCGGGGGTTGGGATGTGCATGTGCTTGTAAGTGAAGTTTAAAATATTTACATTTAGAACACATTTATATTTTAGATTTTAGATTGCTTTATTGATGTTTTATTTCTTTATACCTTGCCCCATGATACTTCTGGGGATAATTTTAATTTTTATACATAAAAAGGGAACAAATAATCACATGGGGGGAATTTTTCTCTGAGAAATGATGAGCTGTGGAAGTTTCTGTCACAGGTTTATTCAACATCTTTTGGATTTGCTTTAGGAAGCCTCTCTGATCTATTGATACAAACATTAAGAAAGGATCCCTTTTCAGAGTCAAAGAGATATATTCCTAGATAGGCTTAGCAATTTTTCTGAGCTCCACCCAGTTGCACAAAGGCCGTTAAAGCTGGGTTTGTTTGTTTTTTGGAAGAGAGTCCTCATTCAGGTGCTTACCTATAATAAGTAAGTGTAAATATTAAAAAGCAGAGACATCACCTTGCCGACCAAGGTCCGTATAGTTAAAGCTATGGTTTTTCCAGTAGTAATGTATGGCTGTGAGAGCTGGACCATAAGGAAGGCTGAGCGCCGAAGAATTGATGCTTTCGAACTGTGGTGCTGGAGAAGACTCTTGAGAGTCCCTTGGACTGCAAGGAGGTCAAACCAGTCAATCCTAAAGGAAATCAACCCTGACTGCTCATTGGAAGGACAGATGCTGAAGCTGAAGCTCAAATACTTTGGCCACCTAATGCGAAGAGAGGACTCACTGGAAAAGACCCTGATGCTGGGAAAGACTGAAGGCAAAAGGAGAAGGGGACGGCAAAGGATGAGATAGTTAGATAGCATCACCGATGTAATGAACATGAATTTGAGTAAACTCCGAGAGACAGCGGAGGACAGGAAGGCCTGGCGTGCTATGGTCCATGAGGTCACGAAGAGTCAGACACGACTAAACGACTGAACAACAACAAAATAGTTAATCAGCTTACATAGTGTAGAGCAGTAAACATTCACAGGAGACCCAGGCTATGAATAAAACTAACCCAATGGGCTTGAGAAGAAACTGAGAACAATGATTTGTTTGCAGCCTTTCTCAACCTTTTCACCCTGGAGGAACCTTTGAAATATTTTTCAGGCCTCAGGGAACCCCTGCACATTCAGGCTCAAATATAGGCCAGAAGTTACAAAATTATTATATTCATTTCATGTGTAGGCCTGTATTTTATTTATTTATTTATTATTCAAATTTATCACCGTCCATCTCTACAGCAGTAGACTTTGGGCGGTTTACAACAATATATGTATTGTAACAATGTATATATGTGTTAACAGTGTTCTTAAACTAAAAATAAAGAATGAAACTTTCCTCTTTAATGTGAAGTTGCGTGAATCTGAAATATTTTTTTTAATAAATCGTGATCTCCCAGGGAACCCCTAGTGACCTCTTGCAGAACCCTAGGGTTCCACGGAACCCTGGTTGAGAGCCCTTGATTTAGATCCAAAGTACTGGCTTTTATTTATGTGTTAGACATATTGTACATACAAGAACACATACTCTATTTTAATACAAATGGAATACTTTAGGACAGTGTTTCTCAACCTCGGCAACTTTAAGATATGTGGACTTCAACTCCCAGAATTCCTCAGCCAGCAAGGCTGGCTGGGGAATTCTAGGAGTTGAAGTCCACACATCTTAAAGTTGCCGAGGTTGAGAAACACTACTTTAGGAAGAAAGAAAGAAAGAAAAACCTGTCCCCAGCCTGCCCTCGAAAAAAACCACATTTATATTTTCAGATGTGTACATATATATGGCAAAGCTTGTCCTGGACTGTCCACTTTAGGCTGTCTATAGGGAGAGCCAAAGGATTATTTCTATCATTCATTCAAGTAACATATTGCATATGCAAAAGTCTTCTCTGTAATTTGTTGTACTTCCATGAGTGGGCTATTCTATTATGTTAAAACATGAAAACAGGGGAATGTTGCCCTCTCGGAAATGTGTCCAGCCGGGTTTCGAGTATGGCATCAGCCGAGACAACAGGGCAGGGGAGGAGGGGTGGCAGTTGTCATCCGAGACATATGGCCACCAGGGGCTCAAGTGACCGCTGTGAGACCCTGTTTTTCAGGTTGGGTTCCCAAGCACAGTTGGGAGTGTTGCTACTGTACCAGCCTCCCTGCTGCGTAGCAACCTCTCTGCCCGAGCTACTGGAGGCCATCTCGGGGTTGGCGGTGGAATTCCCCAGACTTATGGTTTTGGGGGTTTTCAATCTGCTGTTCCTGGGACGGGCCTCAGAGGCGGCTCGAGAGTTCATGACTACCATGGCAGCCATGGGCCTGTCGCAGATTATTCGGGACCTGACTCGAGACAGTGGTCTCACGCCGGTTTTAGTTTTCTTGTCAGAGCAGTGGCAATGTGATCTGGGGGGAGAGTTAGATCTGTCCACATTGTCATGGTCAGACCACGCCCTGGTGACCTTGAGGCTCTCTTGTGCTACCCCACTCCACAGGGAGGCTGGATCTATTAGATCGGTCCGCCCCTGGCAACTTATGGACCCAATGAGGTTTCAGAGGGAGCTGGGGGTTATACCTGAAGATCTGCAGCACGGTCCAGCGGAGGTCTTAGCCGCAGCTTGGAATAAAGAGGTGGCCGGGGCCTTGGACAGGATCGCGCCTATGCGACCTCTCTTGCCTCGTTCAACCCGTCACTCCCCGTGGTTCACGGAGGAGTTGAGGGTTTTGAAGAGGGTTAAGAGATGTCTGGAGCGCCGCTGGAGGAAGACGAGGACTGAATCTGACCGGACACAATCTAGAGCCGCCATTAGGGCCTACCTTGTGGTGGTAAGAGCGGCGAAACGTGATTATTTCTCCGCTCTTATTGCATCTGCAGAATGCCGCCCGATGGCCCTGTTTAAGATTACTAGATCTCTCTTGGGTCGGACGGACTTAGTGACCCATTTACAGGGCCGGTCGGAAGAGTTTGCTGAGCATCTGCAGGACAAAATCACTCAGATTCATTCTAAGTTAAACTCTAAGTGTGAGGCACAATCTGGGGAGATGCCAGAGGCATGTACTTACCCTGTTATCTGGGAACAGTTTGATCCTGTTGGGCCTGATGAAGTAGACAGAATCCTCTGGATTGTAAACACCACTACTTGCCATCTAGACCCGTGTCCCTCCTGGCTGGTTAAGTCAGCCCGGGAGGTTACATGTGGTTGGGTCCAGGCGATGATTAATACATCTTTGGGGGAGGGGGTGTTTCCGGCAGTCTTTAAGAAGGCGTTGGTTCATCCCCTCCTCAAGAAGCCTTCCAAATTGAGGTAATTTTGATGCAATGTAATTTTGTATATCTAAGTATACAGTCTGTACATATAATAACATATGTGGAAGGCTTTCTGCCTTTTACACTGAAAGGAAATATAATTGTAATAAAAACATGTGAACCAGTAATAAAATTTTTCACAGCTGTGGTATATAAATGCAGTTTTTCTGGAAATGAGCTCCAGTTAACTAAGCAGTGCATACTTTTGACTGCTTAATTCTAGCTTGTGAAAAACACAGTGTACTTCAATGAAGTATCTTTCATCAATTGAAGGGCAATCTTTTTAGCTTTTAAAAATAAATTAAACAATCATGCAAAGAAGTGTTAATAGCTAGCAAGAAAAAGGTAATTCCATAAAACAAAAGCATCCAGCCTCTGCTTTGCTCAATCCCCCATTCTTTGACTTTATGAGAGTCTATCACAAAAACCAAATTTGAAAGCCTCATTATATACAGTATATTGAAGGCACAATGGGTGGGGCCAGGATACATTTTTGAAGGAATATTTAGTGATGAAGTAGGAGCATTAAATATCTGCAAAGCTTAACACAACCTTTTCCAACTCATCTTTATTATTTGTTTATTATTTAAATTGATATCACCGCCCATCTCCCCCAACCGGGGGACTCGGGGGCGGCTTACAATAAAAGCAAAGTTAAAAACATAAATATAAATTTGCAATATCAATATAATAGAATAAATATAAAATCCAAAGAATAGAATAGAATAATAACTTTATTGTCATCCCACTATACACTATAAAAAGGTAAAGGTTCCCCCCGCACATTTGTGCAGTCGTGTCCGACTCCAGGGGCCGCTGCTCATCTCCGTTTGTTAGCCAAAGAGCCAGCGTTGTCCGAAGACGCTTCCACGGTCATGTGGCCGCATGACGTGCGCGGAACGCTGTTACCTACCCACTGAAGTGGTACCTATTAATCTACTTGCATTTACATGCTTTCGAATTGCTAGGTTGGCAAGAGCTGGAGCTAGTGTGGGAGCTCACTCCGTCACGCAGGACTAGGGATTCGAACCTCCGAACTTGCGATCTTCCGATCGACAAGCCTGGTGTCTAACCCGCTGAGCCACCACGCCCCTTTTTTCCAACTAATACATTTTATTTAAAGGCATAACTTTTTGTGAGCCATGGCTTGCTACATCACATTCATGGAGTGGTTAAATTGATGAAGAATTTGAAAAGGGGATAGGGTGGGGAAAGAAAGGGTAATTATGTAGATGCAGCTTATATGTGAGACAGATTACAAGTAATTCATTAATTAGTAGTTATAATGTGTTAAAAACCTATTGTGTTTGTTGAGACCTTCTGAGATAGCCTAAAAACTTTTGATGGATCTGAGTTCTGCAGTCTCTTGCTCTGTGATGCAGACATAGTTTTGTTGTTCTAAAATGGCAACTTGGAAATCTGTAATGGAGTGTCCTGGGAGATTAAAATGGACTGATATTACTTCGTGTTAGTTTTAAGTCCTGATGTCAAACTTGTGTTCATTAATTGTTTTGTGCAAAGTCTGACTTGTTTGCCCAACATGGCTTGAGCTGTGAATTATAGGTGATAACCAGTAGTGATCTTGTGTTCTGTTTCTGTGGTCTCTTTTAATAGGTTCTCCCTGGGAATTGGTCTGGCTGTATTGATTTGTCTATTGATTTCATTGGGTGGGTAGTTCAGTATCCTGAATGCTTGGTTTAATTCCATCAGTTCAGCATCTCCATCAAGTGGGTCAGAACTAATGTGTAGAGCCTGGCTATACATAATAGATTTGGTGGTGTTTTCTGGGTGGAAACCACAAGCATGTAAGTATGTATGGCAATCTGTAGGTTTCCTGTATAATGTGGTATTTATTCTGTAGTTTTATGGTGACATCAGGGAAGCGGACTTGTTTTGTAGAAAGGAGGAAGCTGAGATTGATGATGGGGTGGGAGTTGTTGACGTCATTATGGAATTTGATGATCCATGGGTCCAGATGATGAAAATGGCATCAAGAAATCTGAAGTAAAGGAGGAGTTTCAGAGTTGAGAAAGCATTGTTCTAGGGTGGCCATGAAGATGTTGGCATATTGTGGAGCCACGTCTGTGCCCATGGCTGTGCCACTGATTTGCAGATATATGTGAAGTAGTTTTGGGTACAAGTCACACATTCTAGTGACAAGGCATGCTGTGATGATGTTCATGGTGGTTGAAGTCCATGTTTGTTGGGGATGTTGGTGTGTAGTGCCTCAATATCCATGGTAGCTAAAATGGCATTGTTAGGGAGGTTGCAATGGATTCCAGCAGTATCTGTCCATCCAATAAGAGTTGGATGGGAGGGTTTCATTTAGGTCCCTATTCTGTTAGGACCACAAATGCAGACCTTTTCCAATGCTGGTCCCCTTCTTTGGAACAACATTCCCTTTGGGAGTAACTCAGCACCAGCTCTGATGGTGTTTAGGAAAGTCACCAAGACCTGTCAGTCCCAGTAATCCTTTGGTTATTGATATAAAATGTGAGATTTCCCCCTGCAGTAATTGTAGAAGGAGAGCCAAGTATAGTAGCAAAAAAGCAGGAGTGTGTAACTCCTTTTCCGACTGACCAACTTTATTAAAAGTCATTATTCATAAGCTGCAACTCACTTCATCAGATGCATATAGACTAATTAGTGAAGGCCCTCTACATATCTGATGAAGCTTATGAAACTTTGTCTTTTAACAAAATTGGTTAGTTGGAAAAGATGCTACCAGACTCTTTCTGATCCCCTGTAATAAGTGATGGTTCATGTGATTTTGATAATTATTCTTTGGCATAGTATAATTGGAATTACATTGTTGGTATATTTTGTTACTGTATTATTTCAAACTATTTATTGTACTGGAGTGTGTGCCATTTAGAGTCAGTTATGACTGAAGCAGCATATAAGCCTGAGTAATAAAAAATAAGAGTCAGAACAGGCCATCCTGGGGTCAGTCATCTGACTTCATACAAGCGGCTTTCCAACAATTTGCAACAAGTCCTTTGAAAATGCAGCAGTTACCCTTGTAGTCAGTAGATGACACTCTGCAATCATGTAAAGGAAGAAACAGAATACTGTAGACAAGTGTGGCAGTGACTTTTGTGTATTAGCCCTGAACAACACATACACAGCAAAATGAGGTGAAGGCATAGAGCTAGTGCTACGGTGGATTGTGTGAACAGTTCTACACAGAGAAAAGCAAAACACCACAAAGTATTGCAAGCAAATACACACATGACACATAATCAAGTGAGGGAGAAAGAAACATCAAGCCCAATCTGCTCATTGCTCTGCTAGTTTTCTACAAACTCATTAGGGGGGAGCATTGCATTACTGTTACTATAAGGCAGTGTTTCTCAACCTTGGCCACTTTAAGATGTGTGGACTTCAACTCCCATTGTGTGTATATATATACACACACACATGCATCTTTAAGAGAGGAAAAATAGAACTTTTAGCTTAGGCTGACCATACGTCCCGTTTTGAACAGGACAGTCCCGTTTTCTAAACAATTCCCGACCATCCTGTCGCTTTAAGAAAAATATCCATTTTGTCCCGTTTTTTAAAGTTCCCGTGGCGAAGCGCACCCGCACGTGCACCTGCCCGCACGCGCATGCCCGCACACACACACGCATGTGTGCCCGCGTGCTTGCACGCCCGCGCACCCACTTTGTCCGGCGAGCCATGGGTAGGTTAGGGTCCCATTTTCCTCTCAAGGAATCAGCCTATTTTAGCTATAGTGGTAGAATAGTCCCATAAGGGAATTCTGAGATCAGAAGACCTTCCTTCCTTCCTTCCTTCCTTCCTTCCTTCCTTCCTTCCTTCCTTCCTTCCTTCCTTCCTTCCTTCCTTCCTTCCTTCCTTCCTTCCTCTCTCTTTTCATTGATGCCAATGGGAGAGTAATGAATGAAGTAGTACTACTTTCAAGAGTAGTATAGTTCTGTCATTCTGGAAGCTAGTAATATAAGGTTGTAGATTCTCTTCTGGAATGGTCAGAAGATGCATCTGAAATGCCATATTTTTAGGTTCTCCAGCCTTGTATTTTTAGGTTCTCCAGCCTTGTATTTTCAATATCATAGAGAACTAGGAGCAGGCACGTCTACAATTCTTAGTGAGTGGGACTTACCAAGTTTGGTTTCATTATCAAAGCCCACTTCATAGATGCAAAAGTTACTGTTGGCGAGCAATGTTTCTTCCACTATTTGTGGCATTTATTCTGACATCTCCTTATGTTAGCATCAGTTTGTGATTAGAGTACCAAGAAAATGCTCAATTGCAGGGTGTTTCAAAAGGCCCCAGGCTCAATGCCCAACATCTCCAATTTAAACCTTTGGAGAGTAAGGAATGTTTTTTTAATAATAATTTTTATTGAAAGTTTTAATAACAATAGTAAAAGAAAATACAAACTAAACTCAGAAAGAAGGGAACGTAAATAATAGAGTGAATAAAAGGTGTACAGAAAAAAAAAGAAAAAAGAAAAGAGTAAGAAAAAGAAAAAGAAATATTTAAAGAAGTAGCTTCCAGTCTTCATCACAAGTACAAACAAACTTAAGAATTCATCACCCCCTATAATGTTATATACAAGTATCTCTTCCTCCTGTAACCTAACCCTTCTCCATACGAAAATCCATAAATCATTAACATTTCAGTCCTATTGTCAACGAAAAGTTCATAAAGGGATCCCAGATTTATACAAACATGTCTTATTTTAACCTTGATCAAACAAACCAACTTTGTACTCCTTTCTTTCACTTCTAACAATCATAATCTACTGTTCAATTTTTGAAATCATAAAGTCTCAAGTTTCTTTTTTTGACTTAAGGTAGACTGAACAAATTGGTTCCCATACAGGGCTGTTTATTTATATAATTATTTCCAAAATCTAATAGCAAAAGTCCTAATATTCCATTATACCAAGTTTGTATGGTCCCTTAATTTGTTTATAACTTTCTTGAACCAGATTCTTATTTAGCTTTTTGCCGTTTGTTTCTAATTCTTTTCTTAAGCTTATAGTTAATTTTTCTTTTATTCAAGAACGAAGGTAAACTCACCAGGTGGCTTTTCAAACATTGTTTTGAAGATCTCTACTATGCTTAAAGTAGTTGAATAGGTAATTTCCGAAAGTGATTAGAAAGTGAGTGAGCTCAGTGTCCTTTAAAAGGCTCTGCCGTGGTTGAGAGCATGATGGTTCTCTTTGTCTCCTGGCACTCAAACCCATGGGAAACCACTGTCCTGTGGTCTCCTCATGAAGAGCAGCCGTCCGGAGCATGAGTGGGCCATCTCCCATCCTCTCTTTATCCAGAGAGTTTCTGTGAGACCGGTCTACTTGCTGGTCCTTTGGTCTTAGCTGCAGTCATCATTTCTACTCATTCAGAGATGTCCTAGCTTGCCATTCCTTACCCGGAAACCCGGAGAGTAAGGAATGTGAATGGCTAATAAGTGCTCCAAATGTGTTGCATTACAATATTTTTCATTTCCAGCCTATAGATCTGACTGTACAAGATGGGAATATAGACTAACACACTTGGAGGGTCCAGTTTGGATAAGTCAGGAAAAACACATAAAGAAAATAATAAAATACCTTCTCCCCCTGTATTTATTTATTTTATTTAGGAACATTTATATGATTACCCATCTTAATCAAATAACTCTGGGCAGCTAACAAGGCATAAAAACAAAAACATGGTTTTAAAAAAAACACAATAAATGGGAATTTGGGGAGTTGTACTCCAAGCACATGTGGAAGGCATCAGGTTGAGGGTGAAGCTGCCATAAGCAATGATGGTTTCTCAGGATTAGTATCATGGGAAGACCTTGTGATTCTCACTCCTCCTATGTTTTCAGAATAGAAAAGGAAATAGCTGTAATCCATTCTGTCTGGCCTTGATCTTCCTAAACTGTCTTGGCTTGTTTTCCATTAACTGAATAAGGTCAAGTCTGTTTTAAAAAATGTTTTTCTTTTATTAATAAGAATCAGTCACATTAAACAGCATTACATATCTGTTTTTCTCATACCCTTATTACCAGAAATAAAGACAGATCTTCCCAAAAGATTCATTAGGTGTTAGGTTGCTGCTGTTGTGAGTGCTAGGCGGTACTGCCCTTTATAGTAATAAATCTGTTAGGATCAAAGGATGAACTGCCCTGTCCCCCATTTCACTATAAAAACATGTAAGAAACCCAGCCTTCCCTCACTGGACATTCTTTGCACATTTTACTGCCATGCTTGCAGTACTCTGCTTCTGTAGTTTGGATGGCATTGATCAGCATGAATTTTCTGTGTTCTTGCTCTTACATCAAGGGATGGACTAATGGTATTATTATGCCCTTTCAACTTCCCCAATGATGAGACAGGAAGGTGTCCCAGAACTTTGCATCCTTCTGTTGAAGACTCTTTGAAGATATGTTGCCTTAATCTTTGATATATTTACAACTTACAGACGAGAGTCCAGGTTGAGTGAAGCTGCTTAAAATGCAGAAGTTACAGTAAGATCCCAAGAGACAGAAACATTCCAAGCCATGTTCAGCCTTTTCAGACAGACAGCATGTTACCATTAATCTAGGATATGTAACATGGGGAGGGGTTTCTACTCAAAAGCAGTGGGTGGTATACCATTCTGATTGCCACTGCAGTTAGTGCCAATTACATAATGAATCTGTTGCTACCATCCTGGTGTATATAACAAAGGTAGATTACCACCTATCTTCTCTGTCTAATCAATCTGGTGGTTTGAGAGAGGGGTCAAGGAATCCATTTATGCCAACTTGGAAAATCCTTCCTTGAATAGAGGTGGGGGCCTCAGGCACAATCTTTCTCCCATCTTTCTCCCGGCTCTGTCTTCTGTGCCTAGGAAGATTAAGACCATTTCACAAGCTCAACAGCAGCATGATGATCTTAACGATCCTCCTTTAGATAATAAAAGGACTTAAAATAACATCTCAATATAACCATGCCCCCAGGTGTAAGGTCACACAGCTACCTAGAAACATATTTAGGATTCCCTTACCAACTTTGCTCAGACTGAAGAAGCTCCTTGGATAAGGAGCGAAACGTTTCCACTAAGAAAATAGAAATCCAGTTGACATGATTCAAGCTACAGACAATTCCACCTGGATGACTGAGAACCTTCATAGACATATCCCCATTCTATTGTTTTCCTCTATTTCTTTGCATTGTTCATTTAAGAAGGCCTTCTTATCTCTCCTTGCTATTCTCTGGAATTCTGCATTCAGTTGGTTATATCTTTCCCTTTCTCCCTTGCCTTTTGCTTCCCTTCTTTCCTCAGCTATTTGTAAAGCCTCATCAGTCAGCCACTTTGCTTTCTTGCATTTCTTTTTCTTTGGGATGGTTTTAGTTGCTGCCTCCTGTACATTGTTACGAACCTCCATCCATAGTTCTTCAGGCACTCTGTCTACCAGATCTAATCCTTTAAATCTATTCCTCACCTCCACTGTATATTCATAAGGGATATGATTTAGGTCATACCTGAGTGGTCTAGTGGTTTTCTCTACATTCTTCAATTTAAGTCTAAATTTTGCGATAAGAAGCTCATGATCTGAGCCACAGTCAGCTCCAGGTCTTGTTTTTGCTGATTGTATAGAGCTTCTCCATCTTTGGCTGCAAAGTATATAATCAATCTGATTTCGCTATTGACCATCTGGTGATGAATATCACTTCCTGAATATCCTTCCTGAATAGGCAGTTTCAATTGGTGGTCAGGGAGAAGAAATGGTCAAGCCAGCAGGTGATCCACTCTGAGGCACGATAGATTTTTGCTCCCTATCTCAAGTTATGAAACTGCTGGGGGAGGTAATCCATTGATTTGAGGTGAGGTACAATCAGTAAGCTGAGGTAATGGTTGATTCCCAGATTGATAAAGATTGAGGAAATGGTTTTGTAAACAGCTTGCTACAAACCTGTTATCAGTGAAAAGACCCACCTCCCTGCCAGATCTCAGGAAGGCTGTTAGATTAGGATGGAGACTTTTTTTAGTTTCTTTCTATTAAGGAAAAAAATGGTTGTAAATGGGGAGTAGCTGGGTTACTGAAATTATTGTTAACACTATCCCTTGCATCTCAATAAATCTGCTAAAGAAAACAGAGAATCTTGCTTAGAAAGAATTACTTTAATTTTGAAGCAACTGCCAAATACTGACATCTTATAATACTAAGTTATACATCATCACCCCAGTCCAGTCCAGCGATACAATGGAGCTCCTTATAGTGTCCTGGGGCTGTGGAAAACTAGATGGAATAAACTAAGCTTAAATTGAATTCCAGCAAGATGGAATTGGATTTGTAAATTATAAATTTATAAATTGTAAATTATACAGGTAGGTCTCGATTAGTGCTGATAATGAATCCCACGAAATGGTCGTATTATTTGAATTTGCACTATTCGTAGTTGTATTTCTATGGAAAACATGGCAAGAGGTTCCAGCTCAGTGGAAATAGGCAATGAGAATTTTTAAACATAAATTTTTATATTTATATTAATGAAATACTACAGTAAAGGAGAAAAAGAATATACTTTAAATGTATTTTGGGTTGCATTAAATGTGACCTGGTATCAATTTACAATTTGCACTAAATCAAAATCAAGTAAAAATCAATCACTAAATCAAGTATCACTTTATTCAAACTTGCACTAATTGCGACCTACCTGTATGGTGCATTTAGATTTTGAAGGAAGCAAAGTTACATTTTAATTTTTTTAAAATTAGATTTACAGGTAGTCCTCAGTTAACAACGGTAATAGGTCACAAATGCAGTGACCATCCTGTCCAAGTGCCTGGGGGCTGTAGGGGCCTGGATGGGGAAAAACAGGCTTCAGCTGAACCCTAGTAAGACAGAGTGGCTGTGGATTAATGGCTCCTTGGCTTCTGGGAAATTATCATCTTTAACTCTGGATGGGGTTGCACTACCCCAGACAGACCCGGTGCGTAACTTGGGAGTCCTCTTGGACTCACGACTCCTGCTTGAAGAGCAGGTGGCAGTCGTGTCCAGGAGGGCTTTTGCCCAACTTCGTGCGCCAGTTGCGCCCCTTCCTGGAACAAGAGGCCCTTCGAACAGTCACTCATGCCCTGGTTATCTCCCACATAGACTACTGTAATGCGCTCTACATGGGGCTACCCTTGAAGAATATCCGGAAGCTACAACTGATCCAGAATGCAGCCGCGCGGACAGTTTTGGGTGTCCCAAGGAGGACACACATAACACCTTTGCTGCACGAGCTGCACTGGGTTCCAGTTTGCTTCCGGGTACAATTCAAGGTGTTGGTTATCACCTTTAAAGCCCTACATGGCATGGGACCAGGATACCTAAGGGATCGTCTCATCCCCATCTCTTCATCCCGTCCCACCCGGGCATGCAGAGTGGGCATGCTACGGACCCCATCGATTAGGGAGTTCCACCTAACGGGGTCTCGGAAGTGTGCTTTCTCTGCTGTTGCCCCAGCCCTTTGGAATATTCTGCCCCCGGAGATCAGACAGTCCCCCTCACTCCTGGACTTGCAAAAAAGACTGAAAACCTGGTTTTGTCAGTATGCTTGGGGTCAGAAGGAGATTGGAGATACCTGGAGATGGCTAGCACCTTAGATTAGCTCTGAGGTGCCCTTGTTTACAAACTTAAGAATATTCTGCGATTGGATCCCATTTTACTCATTATATTTTAAATTATTACTTATTATGTATTTTATTTTATTTATAAATGTATATTAATGATTTTAATTCTGTTGTAAACCACCCAGAGTCCCCCTTGGGGGAGTTGGGTGGTGATAAATCAAATAAATAAATAAATAAATAAATAAATAAATAGGGACCAGAATTTCCATCACTAAGTGATGCAGTCGTAAAGTGAAACATCACATGACCACATTGCTTAGTGACAGCAATCCCGGCACTCCCAGTTGCCATCATTAAGCGAGGATTGCAGGTCGTTAAGCGAGTCCCAAGTGGCTCACAGGCAGGCAGGCAGGCAGGTAAGTGGTGGGAGGGTGCGCGGGTGACCCACAAGACGTGGTGGGGCCGAGGGTGGCTGCTGCTGGACGGGGGAGAGCGCGTGGGTGGCTGGTGAGGTGTGGTGCGAATGTGGCAGGGCTGGGGGGGATGCTGCCAGGAGGGGGAGAGTGTGAGCAACTTACTGGAGCAACTTGCGACCTTCCCTGCCAGCTTCCCTATTGACTTTGCTTGTTGAAAGCTGCAGGGAAGGTAGCAAGTTCTCCAGTAAGTTGCTCACACTCTCCCCCTCCCAGCAGCAAATGGTGATCACGTGACTGTGGGATGCTGCAGCCATCATAAGTGTGAGCTGGTTGCCGAGTGCCCAGATTGTGATCATGTAATCGCGGGGGTGCTGGGACAGCTGGAACTTTGAGGACCAGTCATAAGCACCATTCAGCAGCATCATAACTTCGAACGAGTGGTCATCAAATGAGGACTACCTGTATATCCTGCCTTTATTTTGTACCACTTACCCTCCTTTCTCTATCCTTTGGAATACATGAGAGTGAAAAAGGCCAATAAGATGTGCCATTCTATAATTAAACTTTTAAGTTATTTTGGAAAAAATCACAATTTCATAGCCTTTTGTTCAATCAATAGGAGTCTTTATGGGTAAGAACATTTATTGACTTGTGATGTCTTTTTGGGACCTTGTGGAAATTTAGCGGATATGTTTTTGGTATGTATGTAGAAGATAAAATACTAAACTTGAAATAATCCTGCGCTCATTTGAAGAGATGCCTAATGTGTTCTGGATGACTCTTCTGGATATTAATCAATTTGCTTGTTTGCGCCATTCCCAGGGCCAGTGCATTTGAAGGACTGAGTAAAATCTGGCACACAGATTTTGGCTGACATACAGTAGTGTAGGCTGCCACAACTTGTGACTTGTCAAGTAGAAGCAAATCTATTAACCAAGGATTTACGTTTGACAACCCCTCTTTTGTTTGTCTTCTCAATGAAAAAACCTTCATAACTGGCTGTAGAGAGTGCACTTGTATGGGGCAGAGAAAAGTGCTTCTCTGTAAAGTTGCCAAATACTTATCTCTTATGAAATGTTGCTATTTCCTCCTGCGTGTAAAGGTCTTTATCCGTGAGACTTTCTCCTGTGTAAGTTCATGTCTTTACAGCCTTTTTGAGAGGGTAAGTGGAAAAGCAAGTCTCCTTACTCTCTGCACATTGCTCTATGCCTACCAGCCCCAGTGGGTGTCTGTCATTGGCACAGGTGGCAGTCCATGATGATGAGGGCAGATGCATAAGCCCATCTGAAGAGCAAAATGGGGGATTGATGTATGATTTTCTGAAAACATAAGTTACTAATTTTTAACACATGTATCATATGCTGAAGAGGGGCATGATGGCTCAGTGGTTAAGACGCCAGGCTTGTCGATCGGAAGGTCGGCGGTTCGAGACCCGAGCGCCGCGTGACAGAGTGAGCTCCCGCACTCGCCCCAGCTCTTGTCAACCTAGCAATTCGAAAGCATGCAAATGCAAGTAGATAAATAGGTACCACTTCGGTGGGATGGTAACAATGTTCCCTGCACGTCATGCCGGCCACATGACAGTGGAAGTGTCTTTGGACAGCGCTGGCTCTTCAGCTAAGAAACGGAGATGAGCACCGGCCCCTAGAGTTGGACACGACTGTGCAGGGGAAAACCTTTACCTTTACTATCATATGCTGAAAGGCAGATTCAGTTATAAAACAGTTTCAAGCCACATCAATATATGGAAACATGAGCCTCATCTTTTGATCAGTGTGCTGCCTGTGTTATGTAATCTTGTAGACACAGTAGCTTGCAGACCACATTTGTTGTTCAGTCAAAGGTGACACAAACCAGAGTACATCCATCTTGAATGAGAAATACATCAAGTTGGGCCTCCTTTAGATTTAATCTGTCCTTTCTTGAATCATAAGGGGCGTGGTGGCTCAGCGGGTAAGACACCAGGCTTGTCGATTGGAAGATCGCAAGTTCGGAGGTTCGAATCCCGAGCCCCGCGTGACGGAGTGAGCTCCCGCACTAGCTCCAGCTCTTGCCAACCTAGCAATTCGAAAGCATGCAAATGCAAGTAGATGAATAGGTACCACTTCGGTGGGTAGGTAACAGCGTTCCGCGTGCGTCATGCCAGCCACATGACCGTGGAAGCATCTTCGGACAACGCTGGCTCTTTGGCTAACGGACGGAGATGAGCACCGGCCCCTAGAGTCGGACACGACTGCACAAATGTGCGGGGGGAACCTTTACCTTTACCTTTCTTGAATCAAACAATGAAAGTCTGAGGCCCATTATTTAAATGACAAAACCACTTTAAGAGGTGGCAAATTTGAGCCCAACAGTTCCCTTTCTTACTCCAAGTCCCACAAATTCTCTGTCCTACAACAAGGATGGCAGTCGGTGGTATAGGCAAGTAACTTTAAACCCTGAATTGAATAGTGTTTATCCCTACCCTATTTTAGGCAGCCACATGTATTGTTTCAGATATGAAACACACAATTACCTTTCTGTTGTCCAACCCAACTCACAGTGTGAGTCCACAGTTAACAGTTGCATCTACTTTCCTGAAATGAGCAGAAAACCAAAGGACACTTTGCCAACCTTGTTAAATAAAGAAATGTTCCAAATATGTGTTGTTTCACTTAGATAATGAATGAAACAATCTAAGAATTAGGTGGGAAAAGCACAAGAGGTCCAATCAGCGTCTGATAGTATTAGCTCTTGAGTCCCCAACACAGCATCTCTCAGCACTTCCTTTAGTGTCCGCCAGGTTCTTTGCCCCATCTGATTTGATTTTTAGTTTCTTTGGGAAAATTGGAAAGTTATCATGCTGCAGTGTCAAGTACAAGCCTCTGGTATCTTTATTCCAAGAATGTCTCTGGTCCTACAGAGACACCAAAGTCATTCTTAAAAGAAGTCATGGTCAGTAGCTACAGCAGTGCTTTCCAAACTGCCGCCGTTGGCGACGCACGGTGGTGGCAGTGGCGGCGGCCTCCGCTAAAACGTGGAAGCACTGATGGCGCGCCGCTGCTGCCGCCTTGCACACCCCCGCCGCCACTTCCGGGTTGTGTTGCGACACACCGTTTGGAAAGCTATGAGCTACAGCTTAGAACTTTGTTTGAAAGTGTGCCCACCCTCTAACAAAAAACTAAAAGGTAAATTAAATTGGTAGATGGGATTCTGGGTTCTATAATTCCTCATACCAGTTTGCCTTCTGGTAAACACATAATCTGTGACTGGCCACAGTCTCTATGGAAGCCATTTTGTGGAAAATGCCAATTGCATATTCTCAGAATTCCAACCATGCCAGGCAGCCTTGCCATTATGAAGCTCATCTGCAAATATCCACTCTCAAGTGAATTATATCAAGGGCTGTCCTTATGTCTAGAAGTTTCAGATGATGTTAAATGGGGCAGCAAGGCTGCTAACCAGGGCAAGATACAGGGCTCATGTGATGCCTTCACTGAAATGTATTCGCTGGTTGCCTGTTGCTCACAGAGCACTAAGTAAGATGTTGATATTGATGCTTAAAGGCCTAATAAGCTTAGGTCCTGACTGTCTAAGGCAGGGTTTCTCAACCTTAGCAACTTTAAGATGCGTGGACTTCAACTCCCAGAATTCCCCAGCCAGCAAGCTGGCTGGAGAATTCTGGGAGTTGAAGTCCACGCATCTTAAAAGTTGCCAAGGTTGAGAAACCCTGGTCTAAGACATTGCCACTTCTGCTATGAAATTGCCCTGTTATTAATATCTGCAGCAGAGGCTCTTTGGAGATTCCTGCTATCAGAGGAACATTTTTCTGGCATGCGGGAAAAGGCCTTCTGTTTAAGGAATGCATGTTTCATTTGGCCTGCACTCTCTCAGTGTTTAGAAAATCTGTAAAAAGGTCTATCTTTTGCAAGGTTTTAAATTGTTAGATGATACTAGTATTTATTTTGTTGTCAATCTGTGTTAAAATTTTACTAGCCACTTTGCTCACTAGAGCAGAAATGCCAGGTATAAATCAAATGAATTAATTCAGAAGATTCATGGAACCCCCATATTTTGCAGTTACAAAAAATTCTTTTATGAAGAACCTTAAAAGTAGCCTCCCCTCCTCCCCACACCAAAATAACTTAAAGAAGGTAGAGGATATACAGCGAGTGCCAATGGCATCTTTGGGGTGGAGAAACAGACTACTACTGAGGGCAGTGGCAAATGAAATGGGATATTCTGAAAGAGGACACCATTGTTGGAACTCAGAATGAGAACATTGTACAAGATGCTATTTTGTTGCAGGTTCTGTTGCAAATAATGATTGTAAACTATCTTAATGTAGGGTAGAGCATGTTATGAAAGACGCTGGTTTCTGAGTGGACAGTATTCTTAACCTAACATTTGTGTGGACTTCCAGTCAAACACCAAATAAAATGGGGAACATTTTCTTTTTTCATCTCTTGATGCAGATTGTGCAGCATGACGGATGCTAAATTAATTCAACTGGAAGCACTGCTACATCGTAGGTCATGCAGAACAAAAGGAATTCCCAACATATTGCATGGGACTCCAGATCTACCAACTGCTTAAAGAAATTGTAGTCAATTAAATGCATACAGTTCAGGCATTTGATTAACCAAACTTCAGAGTGCATTTATTTCCACATTTAATTGGAAAAATGACACAGGAGAAAAATATGAAATACGGAGCTTTAAGAAATAGACAAAGTGATCTGAACACAAATCTTCCACAACATGTTTTCTGATCTTTGAGCTCGTTCATCTAAAACAGCCTTTCTGAACTGGAATATGGGAGCTGTAGCATCAATGCCTTTGGAGGACATGGGTTGGAAAGGTTGCTCTAAAACACAAATTGAGTCCCTTGAATTACTTTTCTAGTAACTGAGATGCTTCTAGACAACAGCTCTATTAAAATGATTACACATGGTTTAGGAAATGGATGTTCACCCAGGATAACCTCAAGACATTTCACGCTTTACATGCTGTAGCGGCAAATGTTTCAGAATGAATGTGAAAACTGATAAAGGGATGGGTAGTTGGAGGGCACCAATGAATAAAGCAGGAATTTTTATACATAAAAAGCCATTGTGATTTAACCATCATAACTTTTCATAAAATCATTAGCTTGGAAGGACCCTGATGCTATCTCATCCATATTCCCTGTTCAATGAAGAATCCAAGTTACTGTAGCATTCCTAACAGCATCTATACTTTTGGCAAAAGACATTTTGCCCCCCACACCAAGATATCAAACGGCTCTTCGCTTTAGGAGAATCTCCTAAGCCAGAGCTTTCCAAACTTTTCATGTTGGTGACACACTTTTTAGACATGCATCATTTCGCGACACACTCTTAAAGCAGGGTACAAGGCAGGCACTAGGACCTGTGCGGAATCCTGGCCGGGCAGGTTTGGAGGCAGCAAGTCACAAGGCTGGCACTAGGACCTGCGGTAAGGTCCAGTGGGAGGAACCAGACAAAGAACGATCCAAGAAAGTCCTCAACGGCAGAACAGGCGGAAGATAACAAGGTGTATTGTTACAACGGCTGCGAAGGCGGATGAAGGCTGCAGCAGACAAAAGGTCACCAATCGTCATGGTATCCATGCCATTGGATTAGAGCCTTTTTCTGTGAAGGTTGTGTGCTGATCGTTGTGCACCGATCTCCACACATAAAACAAATTCACGCACAGGCGTCTTCCAACCACACCAAACCCAAAACAACCAAAAGTCCCATGGCGATTGACGAATGGCAACGGGGGCAGGACTGTGAAATCCGAAAGCTCCTAGTCATGGACCAGCACATGGGCGGTGGATACGGATTCAGTCGCCCTGACTCAAGGATCGAGGCAGTTGAGTAGTTCGGCAGCTGTATCCACGACTGAGCAGCCCTATTTAGGATCCACTCTGCTCACCCCATATGGGGAGGGGGCTAGAAAAGGTGCCCTAAACATAGTCTGCCTCATTTTCTCCCTGACTGGATTACCGCGACCAGTGGGGTCACCATCTAGCGGTCGTAAAAAACACATGAATTTTGGAACATGGAATATACGGACACTGCAAGACAATATGGATAGTGAACGACCTGAACGTAGAACTGCCATTATTGCAAGGGAGCTGAGACGTTTTAATATCGATATAGCAGCACTCCAAGAAACTCGAAGAGCAGGAGAAGGACAGTTGAAGGAAGAAAAAGGAGGTTATACCTTCTTTTGGAAAGGACTGCCTGAACAAGAACAACGAATACATGGGGTAGGCTTTGCTATCAAAAACGACCTTGTGAAGCTCTTGTCAGAAGTTCCCACTGGGATTAACGAACGACTCTCAACTCTGCGAATAAAACTCGCCAAAAACCAATAGGCAACTATCCTAAGTGCTTACGCACCAACACTAGATGCAGATGAGGATATCAAGGAAAAATTTTATACCCAGCTGGACACCATCTTATCAGAGATACCAAAGGAGGATAAAATTATCCTCCTGGGCGATTTCAATGCAAGAGTTGGGCGTGACTTTGATTTGTGGCCAGGGATCATTGGGAAAGAAGGAGTTGACAACAGCAACACGAATGGAATCTTACTTCTGACTAAATGTGCAGAGCATAACCTTGTCATTACTAACACACTCTTTCACCAGAAAAATAAATTTAAAACATCATGGAAGCACCCACAGTCGAAGCACTGGCATCTTTTAGATTATGTAATTGTCCGTGCTAGAGATCACCATGATGTACTTCTCACCAGAGCCATGACGAGCGCCGATGACTGCTGGACAGACCATCGATTAATTCGATCCACGATGGCCATAAAGATTGTCCCTCATCGTAGGCTCCAAGGAAGAAAACCAAGGTGTAAAATGAATACACTGGCCCTTCAAGATTCTATTAAACGAGCTTGCTTTCAATCAACTCTCAAGGAACATCTGCCTATGGAACTTCCTGAAAATGTTGAGGAACACTGGACTAAATTGAAGACTTCTATTATTTCAGCCTGTGAACAAACTATCGGATACCAGACTAAGAGACATCAGGACTGGTTTGATGAGAACGATAGTGAGATTGAACATATTATTGACAAGAAAAGGAAAGCCTTCCAGATATGGCAAAAAGATATTAACTGTGCCGTTAAGAAAAAAATCTACGCCAGTGCAAAGGCAGAAGTCCAAAGAAGAACTAGAGAACTTAAGAACATATGGTGGATAAAAAAAGCCCAAGAAACCCAACATTTTGCAGATGCTCATGATGCATGGGGCTTTTTTAATGCCATAAAGGCCATCTATGGACCAACAAACCATGGTACAAATCCCTTACGCTCAGTAGATGGTGCTAAACTTCTAAAGGACAAAGAGTCTATTGCACTGCGCTGGAAAGAACATTACTACAATCTCCTTAATCGTCACTCTACTGTGGCTGATGAAGTCTTCTTGCAAATCCCGCAAAAACAAATAAGAGATGAGCTTGCAGTACCCCCTAGTTTGGAGGAAGTCAGTAAAGCCACTAAACAAATGAAAAATAACAAAGCTAGTGGACCTGATGGGATTCCTGCTGAAGTCTTTAAAGAAGGCGGGCCTGAACTTACACAACAACTTCATAAGCTCATCGAAAAAATCTGGATGAGGGAGGAGATTCCAGCAGACTTTAGGGATGCCATAATTATCACTCTCTTTAAAAAGGGTGATAGAACAGACTGTGGAAACTATCGAGGCATCTCCCTTCTAGCCACAGCAGGCAAAATCCTGGCAAAGATCATTGCAAACCATCTCCTATCTGTATCAGAAGACATCCTCCCTGAAACACAAAATGGCTTCCGCCCTTCCAGGGGAACAGTGGATATGATCTTCAGTGCACGACAGCTTCAAGAAAAATGCAAGGAGCAAAACCGCCCTCTGTACATGGCGTTTATTGACCTGACTAAAGCTTTTGATACTGTAAATCGTACTGCTCTCTGGACCATCCTTCTGAAAATTGGATGCCCTGATAAATTTGTGAACATCTTGCAGTTACTCCATGACAACATGATGGCAACAATCCTGAATAACAATGGCTCTCAAAGCGATCCATTTAAAGTGGAATCCGGCGTTAAACAGGGATGTGTTATTGCTCCAACCTTATTCGCTATCTTCATCGCTATGATTATACACCTTGTTGAAGAGAAACTTCCTACTGGTGTAGAAATTATATATCCAACAGATGGAAAGCTTTTTAATCTTAGTAGGCTGAAAGCAAAAAATAAGGTAATTACAACTTCTGTTATAGAACTTCAATATGCTGATGATAACGTAGTCTGTGCACACTCAGAGGAAGATCTTCAAACTATCCTAAACATCTTTGCAGAAGCATATGAAAAGCTCGGCCTCTCAATTAACATTAAAAAAACCAAAGTGCTTTACCAGCAAGTTCGAACCAATCCCTCCGCAGCGCCATCAATCCAGCTTAAAGGTGTGTCACTAGAAAATGTCGACCACTTTTCTTATCTCGGCAGCCATCTATCTACAAAAGCCGACATCGACGCTGAAATTCAGCATCGCCTGAGCTCTGTGAGTGTAGCTTTCTCCCGAATGAAACGTAGAGTGTTTGAGGATCGGGACATTTGCAGGGAGACCAAAATGCTTGTTTACAAAGCCATTGTACTACCAACCCTTCTGTACGCCTGTGAAACATGGACCCTCTACAAACGCCACCTCCAACTTCTTGAAAGATTCCATCAACGCTGCCTCCGAAAAATTCTGCAAATTACTTGGGAAGATAGGCGGACTAATGTTAGCGTATTAGAAGAAGCGAAAACCACCAGCATTGAAACAATGATCATCCAACATCAACTTTGCTGGACCGGTCATGTTGTTCGAATGCCTGACCATCGTCTTCCAAAGCAGCTACTTTACTCCCAACTTAAGAATGGAAAACGGAATATTGGTGGACAGCAAAAGAGATTCAAAGATACTCTCAAAGCTAATTTAAAAAAATATAATATCAGCATTGAGAACTGGGAAGCCCTAACACATGAGCGTTTCAACTGGAGGTCAGCCTTTATTAATGGTGCTATGGACTTTGAAGAAGCACGAGTACAGGGCGAAAGGGAGAAAAGAGCTAAAAGGAAGGCACGTCAGGCAAACCCTCATCATGACCGTCTCCCACCCGGAAACCTATGCCCTCATTGTGGGAGGTTGTGCGGATCCAGAATTGGCCTTTATAGCCACTTACGGATCCACTGTTAAAATTTTACCTTTGGAAGACAATCTTACTCAGCTACGAGTGATCGCCAATGATGATGAATGACTAGGACCTGCGCAGAATCACAGCAGGTTTGGAGGCAGCAAGGCACGAGGCAGGCGCTAGGACCTGCGTGGAATACTGACAGGGCTCGGAGACAGCAGCAGCCGCGTCACACCCAGACACTGCAGCCGACACACTAATGTGTCACGACACACAGTTTGGAAAACTCTGTCCTAAGCCCTACCTACTTCCCTACAAGCTCTACCTGTTGGCTGTAGTCCTTTCCTCTGAAACAACAAACAGGTCTGTCTATCTTCTACCTAACAGTCCTTCAGATATTTGACTCCAAGAGGAGGAGAAAGAAATGCAAAGTCCTTGGGCTGCCACCATCCAATCCTGGGCTCTTTGTCCAGGCCTTTGGTGAAGAAAATGAAACTCTTTGCTTCATTCCTGTCCTGTCTCTTATTCTTGCCATATTTTTTTCTCTTCTTGCTGTTGCTATTTGCAGTTGGTTATGATGTTTCCATCAGAATCATAGTGCAGTCCTTAAATGTGAACTAGGGTAATGTAGAGCCAGTTTGGTCTAGCGCAGAGCTTTCCAAACTGTGTGTCGGGACACGTTAGTGTGTCGGCTGCAGTGTCTGGGTGTGTCATGGCTGCTGCTGCCTCCGAGCCCTGCCAGGATTCCGTGCAGGTCCTAGTGCCTGCCTTGTGCCTGGCTGCCTCCAAACCAGCTGTGATTCTGCGCAGGTCCTAGTGCCTGCCTTGTGCCCTGCTATAAGAGTGTGTCGCGAAATGATGCATGTCTAAAAAGTGTGTCACCAACATGAAAAGTTTGGAAAGCTCTGGTCTAGCGGTTAAGGCAACGGGCTAGAAACTGGGAGACGGTGAGTTCTAGTCCCACCTTAGGCATGAAAGCCGGCTAGGTGACTTTGGGCCAGTCACTCTCAGCCGTAGGAAGGAGGCAATGGCAAATCACATCTGAAATCTTGCCAAGAAAACTGCAGGGACTAGTCCAGGCAGTTGCCAAGGATTGGACATAATTGAATGGCAGAAAAACAAAACAAAACCAGTAATGTAACACTACTATTGTATCTGGCTTGGAGATCCAGTTCATGATGATATAAGGGCCGATGATGAGAAATCCGATTTCCCTACCTACTTTAATCTTATTTCAGCAAAACATTTTACCTCACCTTTTAAAACAAGCCTTACAAAAGCAATAAAGTAATCATGATGATGCAGATAAACACAGTCACATCTTCACCCACCTCCATTATCTGCCATGACTGAGTGGTCAAGTACATGCTTGGTATGCATAGCATCCCAGTTCAGTCCCTGGACTTGCAGCTAGAGCTAGGAAGAACTTCTTGGGAAAATGTGGAGAGCTGCTACTGACCAGTGTACAGCAACACTGAGTGAGATGGACTAAGGGCATGACTACTGTGTTGATGTTTCTAAAATCTCTCCTATGACTGGTTCTACAATCAAACCCATTGCTTCTTTGCCAAGGGTGTCACCCAAAGAGAAAAAGATAGACATGTACCTGGTGCCCAAGGATGAAAGTGACCGTGAAGATTTTTACAAGTTAGAATCAGAATCTATCTTTAGTGCGGAGAGGTTAATGAGGTCTCTTGTTCAGTGCAGCAAATGGGTGCCTAGTCCCAACGCACTAAACTGTAATTTCAATGGTGAAAGAAACGAAAAGCTACTTTAAAAGAAATCCTGTTACCAGTATTTAATTATGTCCATTAAAGATTTTAATTAACGTTTTAAAATTTTGCTTTGGCCCACCCATTTTCAGAATGCAGGCCTGGGTTAGGGTTAAGGCAGCCCACCAGCCTCAAGACTGGACGTAAAGCGCCGTGCTCCGACACATTAGCTAACTCCTGAGTTCCGGAGGTATTTTGCGGTCAACGGCGCCCGAAGCCCAAAGCGACACCTGAAATTACACCCACGAGCCTGCTCCGTCCTGCCAGGACGAAATGCATGCATCGGGCGCGCGCTTCATTCAAGCCTCAAGCACCTTAGATGCAAGCGCGCAAGCGTACGGCGTGAATTGCTCCTCCGCAGCCAATTCCATTGCAGGCCGGGTAGGCAGCACGTTGGGGCTAAGAAATGGAGATGAAATCGAGAGGGAGGGAAGGAAGAGCTGCTGTTACGACGACGGGGTGTGTGGGGGGGACCTCTGTCCTGGGCGGTCTGACTGGCCGGTAAAGGCGAAAGGTTGCGTGTGTTATCCGCGTGTACGGCGTGACTAATATTCGTGTCCTACGCGCGTTTCCTCCGATTAGAGCAAGCAGGAATAGGGGGGGCGCCAGGTGACAAAGGGCGCCTTAGTGGATCTCGCCCAGCTGACAGTCCCAAGATGACATCCTCTGACGGAGAAGAGCTGATCAACAAGGCCGCGGGGAGCAATAAATACCAGAAGGGTTGGGCAGCAGCCTGCGAGAGGAGCAGAGAGAGAGAGGCAGCCTTCCCTTCTCAAAGCCCACTCAAGGCCCCCCGTTGCAGCCCTTCCGAATCCTCCCCAGAAGCGCTGGGCAGCCTCTTCACCTGTCCTAGACGCGCACTCGCCACCTCAAACCGGCGCCTGCTGTGGCAACCCCACTCACCCTCGTAGCAACTGGCCGCCGCCCGAGCGGTTCTCTGCGCCGCGCTGCCCGTTCCTGCCACGCGTCTGCCGCGAGCGCCGAGCCATGGAACCGCTCCAGCTGAACCTGCAGGGCTACCAAAACGGGGAGTTGCATCCCAGCTGCCTCTTCGATGTGCAGAGCGGCGGCGAGGTGCGAAGGCCGTCTCTGAAGTACCAGCGCCCGGCGCTGGACTTTTCGTCCAGCGCGGGGCGCCGCGCTGGAGAAGCGGAAGAAATGGAGCGACTCCCGGCTCTGGAGGCCGCCTACGCCACTATCCTCCAGGGCTTGGGCGAAAACCCGGGGAGGCAAGGGCTGTTGCTGACGCCCCGGAGGGCGGCTAAAGCCATGCAGTTTCTCACCAAGGGCTACCATGAAACCGTCGAAGGTGAGTCTCCTTCAGGCCATGAGCCCCTTTTCTTTCTTTAATGGAGGCAGGCCTCTTTCAATCCATTATCATAAAGTGGTTCCTTCAGAGGGATGTCCATCCATTCTAGTCCTCCATTCTAGTCTTCATTCCCCCTCTACTGGAAACAGGGTCTGAGAGGGAGATTGGCTGTGCCTTTTTCAGGCAGAATGAAGGCAAGGTGCTTTTAGCAGGATGGCTTCTAGAAGCACTCTCGAAAATGTTCAGGTAGGGATTGAGGCAGGCAGTTCTAGATCCTGGTCCCCAAAATCTTTCAGCACATATGTGAATTATATGAAGTAGAAAATGAAAAGCCCACCATCCTGTGATTTGAAACTGCATTAAAATAAACAACAGCACTGTTAAGATTGATGCTTTCCTCATCCCACCCACCAACTATAAATGTATATGGTATAAATGGCATGCATCTCCATTAGAAGTGTGTACATAAGGTTACTCTTCATAAATAAGACAAAAAGAAAGTAGATAGCCGAAAAAATCGGCATGGCACATTTCTCCTCGCACCGCACTGTGTCAACAACTAATATCCTGCTAAGCAAAGAAAACTAATATCCTGCTAAACAAAAAAAATACTCAGGGGTACTTAACACAAAAAGTTTTGCACTTGTCTGAAGAAAAACCACTGAATACGACGCTTACAGAGGCTGATACTGAGCTGGAGAAATCCTTCACAATGCATGCCAATAGCAACTTATGCAGCAGCAACTAAGTCAACTTTTTCTGAATCTCACATTATGAGAATGAGACACACACACAGCAAGATAGCTAATGATTTTTTCAGAATGCCATTAGACCAAAGTTCTCATTTCATAAGACACAAGGCAACTATATATTGTGCCCAAATGAAAATGGAACACGTAGGATTTGTGGAATGAAACACAACGATCACTTCACATCTCTTGTGGGATAGGTCTCTCCATGTTTTACTCAGAAACCATACTATCTTCAAAAGGTTTTACTTCCTAGAAAAGTGGCTAGGTTTGCACATCCTTCTAAGTCAGTGTTTCTCAACCTTGGGAACTTTAAGATGTACAGTATGGACTTCAACTCCCAGAATTCCTTTGTAAATGACAGTCTAGTCTCACCATAATGCTATGAAACTGGTTGTAGACTTGAATAGTTTTAGTACCTGAAATGCGTTGTTTACCTGGGCATTTATATGGGCTGATTTGCACTTCCTGCTTACCATTGCACCAGAACTTGGCCATCTATCATTCTGAGAAGGCAGAATGGACAACATCCTCAGCCAACCTCTAGGCTGCTGGGAAGATGACCTCCACCTGAGTTTTCTTGCATTCCATCCAAAGTAGTGTTTTCCCCCTTCTGCTGTTGTTGGGGGGAAGAGAATCGAGGGTGGGGGAGACATTGGAAAAGGAAACACTGTAAAGATTATATTATCTTTAATGACCATAAACAAAGCAGCAGTTGGGTATGACACAGATGTTCTTTCATTAAGCAGCTAGTTAGCATCTATAATGAGACAGTAATCTTTGTTCAGTCCTTGAGAAATAATGTTACATCTTCTAATCAATTCTAACTCTGCTGTTTTGTGCTGAAATCCTAATTCCTTTTCTCACTAATTTTTGCCCTAAGGTCAGCAACGGAGTATTTTGGAGAACTGCAGTGTGCACATTGATTTTTGAATATTACCATTCCTGATGTCAGATTTGTATCCATTCATTCTTTTGTGTAGAGATTGGCTAGTTTGTCCAGTCAATAGCCGTGGGTTATTGCTGACAGATGATGGCATATTCCATGTTGAAGGATGGAGAGGTGAATGTGCCTCTGAGGTTAGGGATACAGTTAATAATTGTAGTAATGTTATCAGAGTAGGTAGGAGGCAGAGCATTTGGTTCCTGCATCGGTATCAGTGTGAAATGGTGTGTTGCTTCTGGTTAATAGCTGTTTTAGATTAAGGGGCTACCTGTAAGCAAATACACAACTATCATTCATGAACCATAACAGGGATGGCTGCAGATCATTTATGATGTGCTTGAATGATTTTAGTTGGGACAGCAAGCTGTGGTTTGGAGTTTTCTGTTCTGGGTCTGTCTTTTGGTACATTACTCCTGGGAATCAGTGTGGACCTGTTGATCTGTCATTTAAACTTTATTAGGTAGATATTGTAGTTTAAGAAATTATTAATTTAAATCTTTGTCAGATACAACTGAATAGAAGATTCCTGATGATTACATGAATGCGTAGTCTTCCTGTAGGTTTTTTTTGACAACAGTTCAAAAGCTGTTGATGGTGGGTGAAAGACTCGATCAAACTTTGCCAGTGTCTCTTTTCCTTTATTTGTGGGACTTTTTTGTTACTTCATTTGACTCACCTCTCAGCAGTTTACAGTCAAAATACTAGTGTACAATATATAATAAAATAAGTACAAACAATAACAATAATTCTAGTATACTGATCCAACATTATGGTGCTGCATCTTCCTTACAACAAAATCTTACACCAGCCTAATCTCCAAAGGCCTTCTGAATTAATCATGTCTTAACGAGTTTTTGGAAGGCCATAAGAGAAGGACCTCCAGGAACCTTGCCTCCAGGAACAAGCTATTCCGTAAGAGGGTAACCCCCTCCTGCCAAACATGTTACCCTCATCTAGCACTCTCTCTTCATTTATATTGGGTGGGCAGATTCTACCCAGAATAGCCAGTCTCTAAGATAGCCAGGTGGCAACCAGCATACTGAATTGCATTCGGAAATTAATTGATAGCCAGTGCATTTTCCGTAGTAATGGCATAATATGACAGTAATGGGTCTGATTTGTAAGCACATGTGCAGCTGCATTTTGCATCATTAGAAGTTTCCAAGAGGCCTTCAATGGCAGCTCATGTAAAGCAGATTACAGTAGGTCAGTTGAGAAATGGCCTTGGCATTCATGCCTGCTGTTAGTGCATTCTTTTCTATGAATGGCCGCATGGTGCAGCAGCCAGAGCTGGGCATGGTCCTCCTAGCCCATGGCTTCCATCTGCTCTTAGAGCAGGAGCTGTGAAGCCAGGTGGACCCCCGGATTTCCACCTACTCTGATTCATTTGCCCACTCTGGTTCATAGGCTTCTCTAGATCCATTCTTCCCAGCTCGCACCTCAGCTAGAACTCAGGACATGCTTTCTAGGTCTATTCAGAAATAAGCTTACTGTGCTAATAGAACATCTGAGTAGACAGGTAGAAGATTGCCTTCTGAATTTGCTGGCATTTTTAAAAAATAAAATGGTGGATTTTCCTGATTTGTCAGTCTGATAAAGCTTTATAAGCTTACATTTTAACAAGAGTATCTTGCCATTTGTCGTGAAACGATCTAGAAAAACTGAAATATGGCTGATTTGATCCATCTTGACATTGCTGTATAAGATAATATAGTGTTTCACCACCAAATCACAAATGTATATTGTTTTTAATTTTTTTCATTCCAAATCAGGAAACAACTTCAGTTGTCTGACCTTGCTATAAAACGTGCATGCTAACTCAGTACACTGTTTTGTAAAAACTCAGTACACTGTTTTGTACATTTCTGTAGGGTTTTTCAATTATAAAGATACTTTCGCAAAGACGCAATTGTCAGTTAAAGATGGGGTGGGGTTCAGTTTTCCAAAGTATTCAATTTTTCCAACTTGTCCTCTGTAATGTGCCCCCTGAGAACCAAATGGCTCCCATTCTGATGGCATTCCGGAAAAAGACCGGGCTGCTCTCCCAGGCTTGGGGTAGGGTGGATGGAACCCCTTGTTAAATGTGTTTGTTATATAATAAAGGCAGGATAGAAAATAAATAAATAAATAAATATGCTTGATGTTAGCAGTCCAAATTTGCCATTTTGTTTATTTTCCTTATTGTATTTTTTAATTTATCTTACTGTATTTGTTTTGATATTGTGAACTGCCCTGTATTGGCCTGGAGTCAGGCAGTGCCAAAGTAGAAATACATAAATAAATAACATAAAATACTTTTTTACCTGTACCACAATTTGAACACCTTCGTGGCACAAATTCTCCTTCTGGGCCCTTCTGAAGTATTCATAAATAGCACCTTTAATTCCTTGGATTATTTGTAGTTCAAAATTTAATACTTTTTTAAAGATTTTTTTTATCCCACCTTTATTATTTTTATAAATAACTCAAGGCGGGGAACATACCAATACTCCTTCCTCCTCCTGTTTTCCCTACCACAACCCTGTGAGGTTAGTTGGGCTGAGAGAGAGTGACTGGCCCAAGGTCACCCAACCGGCTCTCATGCCTGAGGAGGGACTAGAACTCTCAGTCTCCTGGTTTGCCATTGGCTCCTTCCTAGGGCTGAGAGAGAGGGACTGGCCCAAGGTCACCCAGCCGGCTTTCATGCCTAAGGCGGGACTAGAACTCACCGTCTCCTGGTTTCTAGCCTGGGGTCTTAACCACTAGACCAAACTGGATCTTCTGTTATATTGATTCAAAAACAGTAGTATATTATTTCTGGAAAAATGTGTTTCAATCCTTTCTCTTATGCTAAACTGATGTAATGAGGTAATCCAGATCTCAAAATTGATTTTTAAAAAACATGGTTTACAGAAGATCTAAATGAATGCTGGCATTGTTACATTAGATACATTATCAACTAGTCACTAGTGCATGACAACAATCAGTTTTTATTTTTTCCATGCTAAAATATAAATGCCATTTGTTAGTGTCACCTGCTGGTATATTTAAAATTGCAACATTTATTGACATCTCAATTTAGACCAGCGGCATTTTCAGCCTCTGAGGTGAGATCATTATATCCAATGAGACCGAAATGGGTGCTGAAAAGGGGTTAAAGCATTTGTTTACGATATTGACCAGTGCCAACAGAGAATGAGGGAAATAGTTTCTTGATTCATCAGTGGACACACATATCTCTTTTTAGAGCACCTTTCCAGAAAAAATGAGCAAAAGACAGGCTTTGTCAAAAGCCTTTTATTACTTATTTTAAATCTTGCTGTAAGGTCCACA
Source organism: Charina bottae (assembly GCA_023362775.1). Lineage (NCBI taxonomy): Eukaryota > Metazoa > Chordata > Lepidosauria > Squamata > Charinaidae > Charina > Charina bottae. The sequence continues at coordinate 71,297,383 of JALMGJ010000001.1, read as the reverse complement.
CTGATGTATTTTATCAAGAGCTTTATCACAGTAACTTCCTTCTTCCTTTTCTTCTCTTTTACCTCAGTACTTTCTAGCATCTTTCCACTGAGGCGTACTTTCAATTCCAAACATATTAACATTGCAAGATGCAACGAAGTACTGTACCGCCACCTTTTTGGGCTCAGGCTCAGAAATAAGAGTGGCATGATAAACATAGAAGAGGCTTCACAGAATGAACTCTTACCTAAACAAATAAGCAATAGAAGAAGAAATAGTCTCTCTCTCTCTCTTTCTCCCCATGTTCAATCGTGTCCAATTCTCGGAGACTGCCTGGACTAGTCCCTGCAGTTTTCTTGGTAAAGTTTTCAGAAGTGGTTTTGCCATTACCTCCTTCCTAGGGCTGAGAGAGAGTGACTGGCCTAAAGTCACCCAGCTGGCTTTATGCCCATGGCAGGACTAGAACTCACAGTCTCCAGATTTCTAGCCTGGTGCCTTAACCACTACACCAGACTGGCTCTCTCTCTATATATATATACATATATTCATTTCTGCATACTGATTACTGATATCAGTTAACACTCTTCCCCAAACTGGTACCTTCTAGATGGGATTGCAACTCCCAAAATACCCAGAGAATTCTGTCCTTTAGAATTACTGTCAATGATAAAACTAAAAAATGGTCAGATGTGTTTTCTTTAATTGCTCTCTGGAAGCCAGTTGATTATAAGTGCTTTTAAATCATTGTTTTATTATAGAATTATTTCTATAATTCAGTCAGTGCCATCTAGGAACTAAGGCCATGGTTCCCAAACGCACAGGGGTGCTGCAGGATAATTTACTGCTTAATAGATGGAACTGTTAGTGAGTTTGCTGAGGCACCTCAGGGTGCCGCAGCACACAGTTTGGGGACCGCTAGGGGTGCTATGAACCAAGAAAGTTTGGGAACCTCTGAACTAAGCATTTGGTACAGATCTTTCTTATGACTGAACAAGATTTATAACTCACTACTGGTAAGGCATTTACTTGTTGTATAACACACAACTAGGTCTTGTACATCTCCCCAAAGGGCTGGAGGACTGCAACTCCTTGAAAAGGCTGCTCTAGATCAGTAAGTACATACAGTCACAATCCTTGTTCCAAGATTTGGATAATACTTGGTACATCTGGGGACCATAAAACGGGAGCCCTGAACCTATATGAAATTTGGAAAATATAGTTGGATAAAATGCTTTATACCTTTAAAATGCTTTATACCTTTACAATGCTACCTGTCCTCAAACCAGAAGATCCCCAGTCATCATATCACTAGGCCACAGCTTTCCAAACTTTGTGTTGCGACACTTTAGTGTGTCGCAACACACAGTCTGGTGTGTCGCCACACAACCCGGAAGCGGTAGCGGGGGTGTGCACGGCGGCGGCGTGCCATCAGCGCTTCCGTGTTTTAGCGGAGGCCGCCGCTGCTGCTGTGCACACCCCCGCCCCCGTGCCCCCCCCGCCCCGCCGCCGTTGGTGTGTCGCCAACGGCGGCACTTTAGAAAGCACTGCACTAGGCTATAAAACAGTTTCTATTGATACCTAAGGAGTTAGCAGTCATGAGTAGAGGTACTTTAAATCAGGAATGAGAATCTGTAGCCCACCGAATGTTGTTGATGCAGTTCCCATCAACCTCAGCTAATATGGTCAATGGGAAAGGATAAAGGGAGCAGTAGTTCAATAACCCCTGGAGATTCACATTCTCCACTCAGCTGTGTTAAATCTTAACATCTACCCAAGCAATAGGATCCTTAAAATTGGCTTTGCTCACTGCTAATTTGCCAGGTGCTAGGGAGTGCTGTAATAATGGTAATAAAAGAAGTATAGCAAGAATCATCTAGAATTGCCTGTTCTGGAAAAAAACAACAAAGAATTTCAGTCCTTGTCTGTTCAAGAATGATTAAAAACAATTGCTCTGTACATTCTGCTTGCAATAATCATACATATGCAAAACTGAAGTGAGGTAAAACACTTCAAGCCCAGTTTGTATGATCTCAAAAATGTAATGGCCAGGAAAAAACACATTTAATTTAAGGGAATAATATGGTCATGAGTATGTCAAATGGAGATTAAATCTATAATTAGGAATCCTGGAGAACCAAATGATTTGGTTAAAATTATTTAAAAACTTAAAATAGCCAGTGGTTATAATTAGCTTAAGTTCCATGGCAACAGAACCTCATAGTGATTCCTCATATAAATACTAAAACTATTAGTGTCAGTATCAGAAATATAGATGGTGGATGTGCTTTCTACCAGACCCAGAAAAGTACAGGAATGGTATTCACGTTTTGCCGTACATAGATCCAGGTCCTGAGGTCAGTGTATGCTCTAATCAGGCAGGGAATGGTGGCAAAATCGATAAAGCAAACAAGTCAGAAAAAGAAATGAAATTTATGTGTGGATCAAGTGCCCGAATAAAGTGTTGATAGGAACAAGATAAAGTCAGTTTCAAAGGAATCTAGTAAGTTGCCGTAGGGCAGTTTATATGTTTAGTTATTCTGTAGTGAAGGATAGAACTAGATTGAGAAGTCATGTTCTTCCATTATAGCTTCCATTTCTTTTTGTTTTTTCCCAGAGATACTCAATGATGCTGTTTTTGATGAGGACCATGATGAGATGGTGATTGTAAAGGGCATCGATATGTTTTCTCTTTGTGAACATCACCTGGTACCTTTCTTTGGCAAGGTAATGACAGTGGAAACATGACCACCTTTTTGATTTAGCATGCTTCATATATGCTAAATTCTAGTATCTGTAATCTTCAATCATTATGACCAGTGGAACAAGTTTGTTGCTATTTGTAAGATGCCTTGCAGAATAACTGAGTGATTATCCATTTGACTAGTTTTCTACAGCAGTTGCAGCAACAGTTTTTTTCAGAATGAAATTAACAGGGAGATGGCTCCTGCTAAATTGGCCCAGTTACATATTCAGCTTCTTGACTGCAATGCTGGGAAATTGAATGTTGAGTGCAACAGTAAATGTGGGTGGAAAACTCATTTCTAGGTTCAACTGAAAAAATAATCATAACATGAGATAGAGACAGTCATGGATCTAATAATACATGCATACATTAATTATTCTTCATCTTCCTTTCATATCTGCAGGTACACATTGGATATTTACCAAGGAAAAAAGTAGTTGGATTAAGCAAACTTGCAAGGTATTTATTACTCATCTTCTGTTCTTAACACTATTTTAAAATTATTTTATGTTATGAATTCAATAAGGCAACAGGTAACAGATAGCTTAGAGTGCTGTATGGGTGTGTCTGATTCTCTTTTTAGAGAATAGCTATTCAATATGACAGTTGTTTGAAATCTCCACCCTCAGTCCCCCCCAAGGTCGAGTCCGTCACCTCCAGAATATCATCCATCCATCTTGCCCTTTGTCAGCCCCTCTTCCTTTTGCCTTCTACTTTCCCTAGCATCAGTATCTTCCCGAGGGTATCCTGTCTTCTCATTATGTGGCCAAAGTACTTCAGTTTTGCCTTTAATATCATTCCCTCAAGTGAGCAGTCTGGCTTTATTTCCTGGAGTATGGACTGGTTTGATCTTCTTGCAGTCCAAGGCACTCTCAGAATTTTCCTTCAACACCACAGTTCAAAAGAATCTTCCTTCGCTCAGCCTTCCTTATAGTCCAGTTCTCGCAGCCATAGGTTACTACAGGGAATACCATTGCTTAAACTATGCGGACCTTTGTTGTCAGTGTTCTTAACTATTTTATCAAGATTTGTCATTGCTCTCCTCCCAAGAAGTAGACATCTTCTGATTTCTTGGCTGCAGTCAGCGTCTGCAGTAATCTTTGTGCCTAGAAATACAAAGTCTGCCACTGCCTCCACGTTTTCTCCCTCTATTTGCCAGTTATCAATCAGGCTGGTCGCCATAAACTTGGTGTTTTTTTTTTGAGGTTTAACTGCAACCCAGCTTTTGCACTTTCTTCTTTCACCTTTGTCATAAGGCTTCTCAGCTGCTCCTCGCTTTCAGCCATCAAAGTGGTATCATCTGCATATCTGGGATTGTTAATGTTTCTTCCAGAGATTTTAACTCCAGCCTTGGATTCATCAAGCCCAGCACATCACATGATGTGTTCTGCGTACAAGTTGAATAGGTAGGGTGAGAATATACAACCCTGCCGTACTCCTTTCCCAATCTTAAACCAGTCCGTTGTTCTGTGGTCTGTTCTTACCGTTGCTACTTGGTTGTTATACAGATTCCTACTTGGTTGTTATACAGAAGATGACTTGGTATCCCCATACCACCAAGAACTTGCCACAATTTGTTATGATCCACACAGTCAAAGGCTTTAGAATAGTCAATAAAACAGATGTTTTTCTGAAACTCCCTGGCTTTCTCCATTATCCAGCGGATATTGGCAATTTGGTCTCTAGTTCCTCTGCCTTTTCTAAACCCAGCTTGTACATCTGGCAATTCTTGCTCCATGAATTGCTGGAGTCTACCTTGCAGGATCTTGAGCATTACCTTACTGGCATGTGAAATAAGTGCCACTGTTCGATAGTTTGAACATTCTTTAGTATCTCCCTTTTTTGGTATGGGGATATAAGTTGATTTTTTCCAATCTGATGGCCATTCTTGTGTTTTCCAAATTTGCTGGCATATGGCATGCATCACCTTGACAGCATCATCTTGCAAGATTTTAAACAGTTCAGCTGGGATACCGTCGTCTCCTGCTGCCTTGTTATTAGCAATGCTTCTTAAGGCCCATTCAACCTCACTCTTCAAGATGTCTGGCTCTAACTCACTGACCACACCGTCAAAGCTATCCCCGATATTATTCTATTATTAGCTATCCCCGATATTATATTATTCTACTACAGTGGAATAGAATTCTTGTGGTTGTTGATTTATGAATAGTGGTGCAAGACCTTATGTGAGTTCCTATTTCTATATGCCAGAATAGCACGATGGTGAAACCCTCTACAGACACTTGCCTGAATGTGTGAACATTTAAAAAATGGATGGAGACATTCATATGTTCTTTGGGATTCTGAAGTAGAATTGTACTTGTATTCACTTGAACGTCAATACTGCTCTCTGATCCTAAACCTTGTTGTATGGAGTTCACATGGATGACAACTTGTTTTAAGAAAAAACAAGTACTACATCCCTTCATAATTCCTGGCAGAACATATGGAGTGAGAGAGAGAAATGGGTTTGGCTATATGCACAGCCCTATTCTTTACCCAAATTCAAGCACTCATACATTCAGGCAAACGCCTGAAGTGAGCTATACTATAGTGTCATTATAGTGTCATTGCAGGGAATTTTAGGCATTGAATTGCAACCATCAGCTGGTCAGAGCCAGGAGAAATATTGGTGACTTTTGACTCTGCCCTCAAAAACGTGATTGGATATCCATTTCAAACTGGGATATCACTGAGGTAAAAAAAGTTTGATGACTATAGTCTGGGATCGATTATAAACAAACTTAATCACTTTCTGGTTTGCATTTCCATCAATGCCATGTCCCTCTCTCATTAGTGTATCTTGTTTTCCCTCTCTTTCCAGAATTGTTGAAATGTTTAGCCGAAGGCTCCAAGGTTAGTACTATTTCTGGCACTTTGCTCTACTTAATACATGCTTCAATTCTTAAAGCAAAAGGGCTAAAGATAGATCAGGACCCATTGATAATTCTCTGGAAAAGATCATCAAATGTGTCTGACGAGGAGCAAGGCTCCATTCTCCAATTAGCCTGTTTGGAGGGAAATCCAGAAGTTGATTTGTATACAAAGGAACTGAAAACTCTGTTTTCATTCCTAAAACAAATAACCTAGTGTGGAAGAGCAGGCTGCTAGAACAATTGCAGGCACCTGTGCTGCCTCCCTCCCTTCCTATTTGAAACCTTCTCCCCAGCATCAGGATGGCAGAGTCTTATAAAAGCTGCAGCCTTGAAACAGGAGGAGACGGGAAGAGATCAGATGAGACGTGCGTGTTTTGAAGCTCTGCAGCAGCAACAAAGAAATCAGCCAAAGAAAAGAAGTTTTGTTTTCCTCACAAAGACTTTGGAGTCCAGAGAAAAAGAAAGAAGAGGCAAAGCCCAGCACAACATTGAGAAGGTGCAAGTGCTGTACAAGCTGCCCAGTCCTAAAGCTCTATGCTAGCAATAGTAACAGTTGACTAGTAATAGTAGTGGTAGAAAAATAATAGTTAGAATATATCTGTAGCATAGAAGTAATAGTATAGAGTATAGGGAAGTAATAAAGTAAAGGTAAAGGTTCCCCCACACAGTCGTGTCTGACTCTAGGGGGCGGTGCTCATCTCCGTTTGTTAGCCGAAGAGCCAGTGTTGTCCGAAGACGCTTCCACGGTCATGTGGCCGGCATGATGCGCGCAGAACACTGTTACCTACCCACCAAAGTGGTACCTATTCATCTACTTGCATTTGCATGCTTTCGAATTGCTAGGTTGGCAAGAGCTGGGGCAAGTGCGGGAGCTCACTCCGTCATACGGGGCTAGGGATTCGAACCTCCGAACTTGCGACCTTCCGATCCACAAGCCTGGTGTCTTACCCGCTGAGCCACCACGCCCCTAGGGAAGTAATAGTAGGATGACATTGTATAGTACAGTTTCATTAGTAATAGAGATAGTGTATAAGATAGGATATTAAGAGAATAGCTATAGAAAACACGCATATACATATTTGTAAGTTTCACTTTTGTACTGTAGATATATTTTTTTTTTTGTTTAAAATAAAACATCTCCCCAACCCTTATAGGGAGAAAGAAAAACTCCAGTTGTCGTAGGGTCCAGTGCTTTTGGGGGATCGTCTGAGCCTGAGGCAATCAAATTGGGTATAGTTTAAAAAGAATCCGTGACACCTGGGCAGGACATAAACTTGTGCTAGCCCACAGCAAAGGTTCCAGGGTTTTTTATTTTTTGTATTGTTTGTATTGCTTGTGTTTTTATTATCATTGTTAGCTGCCCAGAGTTGTGTGCCACAAGATGGGAGGCCATATAAATCTTATAAATAAATAAATATATATTTTTTGAAATTCAAAATTTGTGGTAGCCACTGAAATAGATGAGTTTTGTTTCCACCCACAAAATGTGCAAGAAGGGAAGCCTCTCCCTTGCTTACAAAAATCTCTTTTACTGGATTAAAAATTCTTTTTGAAGAAACTTTTGATCAGACTCAGTCCAGTATGAACACTATATGCCTTATCCTTAAAAAGCAATTTTGCATATACTTTGTCAATTGATTCTAGCCAATATAATTTTTCATAAAACACTAATTATTTTTCTAGTCCAGGAGCGACTTACAAAACAGATTGCCCTAGCGATTACTGAGGTTCTGAAACCTGTTGGAGTGGCTGTGGTGATAGAAGCTTCGTAAGTTCATCATTCCTTATTCGGTTTAGCCTGATTTGTAATTCTCTCTCTTTGCTGCCAGTTATTTATTCTTCTTTCCATTTCCTTTTTATTACTATTGAAAAGTAACATAAATAGTAGTAGTACAGGAATAGATTCATATTTACACTGGAATACTATGTGTTTATTGAGTTCAGTCTTGTGTAAAAGTGTGTAGCCTGGTATTATCATGACCATCCAAATGTTCCTGAACTGCAAATCTCAGCACTTTCACAGTTGATCTTGCTTTATCTGGTGCCCCTCTACTGAAGGAAGGCACTTTGATACAGAATAGGCTTCTACCATGGAAACAAGAGTATTTGGAGAAGTTCTCCCTTCCTTATTATTATTTCTGATAATAAGAAAATAGGATGCAATCCTATATTCCGTCATCTGGAAATAACTCCCATTTTTTTGTTTGTTGTTGTTCAGCTGTCAAACTCAACTTTGTTTCTAAGTGGTCCTATGTATGAATTGTAGTGTTGCTGAAGTGCTGTAGATTTCCTAGAATATGTGGATTTTTTAAAATCCTGTATGTCAGGCAGATTATTAAAATCAATGCATGCTTCTGCATTCTGGAATAGTATAGTCCTAGAATTTACGTTTAATTTTGCTGATGGTTTTATTATTATCTTTTTAATCAGTTTGAGGCTTGAATGCTGTTTCACTCAGTTTGGCTAATGTTCTAAAAATGCCTCTTTTAACATTTCTTTTGTCAGACACATGTGCATGATCATGAGGGGAGTTCAGAAAATGAACAGCACCACAGTCACTAGCACTATGCTCGGCACCCTCCAAGAAGATTCAAAAACCAGGGAGGAATTTCTTGCCTTGATCAAGAATTAAACAGCAGCAGCTTGCAGTTATATCAATGATTTGAAGCATACAGAATTGATTATTATAATTGCCTTATGTGAGCCATTGTTTCGGAAGCTGTGTAATTAAAAAAAGAGAAAGCAGAGTTAATAATTGTATCACAGCTTTGTTCCCACTTTTGGATAACACCCTTGCCTTCTACATAGGCTCCCTTGGGAATGGCAGTCCTAACACTTCTGAGGAGTGTAAGTTTGAGGAAGGCCACCCAAGAATTTTGTTGGGAGTATTACCCAGGCAGTGCAAATACCAAGAAATCAGTATTATTCATATGGCAGCATATGTGACGTGGTTGCACAGATCTTCTTGCATCTTTAGATATATGCAAATGAGAATAAAGCAAGAGATCTACCCTCCTTCCCAAATGAGAATGGTATAGATCTGCTTTCCCAACCTGGTGCCCATCAGAGATATAGAAGACTTCAAAATTGTCTTCAGAATTATTTTTATTTATTTATCATATTTATATCCCGCCCATCTCCCTCACAAGGAGGGACCCTGGGCGGTTCACAATAAAACAGTTTAAAATCAATAAAAACCATAAGTAACACCAATAATCAGCAAAAATACATAATTACAGTCAGATGCAAACAATGGTAGGTCTTACTTATCCCATGAGCTGGTAGGGCTGGTCGAGGCAGATCTAATAATGGGAGTTAGTCCAAACATCTGGAGGATACAAGGTTGGGAAGGTTGGTTTAGGTACCCTCATGTAGTCTTATGCTGGGCGGGAGGGGGGGGGAGGGAACACTTATGTTATATATCTTAGAGGCATTAAACTCTGTGGGACCCAGGGGTCTTCTAAGACATATAGGATTGTGTTGTATATCGAGTTTTGGCCTGAAAAGTTTTTAACTGAAGATACTGAAGATACTGAAGATACAACTGAAGATGGATTCCCTTACCAACTTTGCTCAGACTGAAGAAGCTCCTTGGATAAGGAGCGAAACGTTTCCACTAAGAAAATAGAAATCCAGTTGACATGATTCAAGCTACAGACAATTCCACCTGGATGACTGAGAACCTTCATAGACTTAACTGAAGATACTTTTTTCATAATGGTGAAACAATAGGAACAAAAATAGTAAGGATTTTTCTACAGAATTCTGACCTTTGGATTTTTATGCTATAAAGTACTGTAAACATTACTGTATTGTCCTCAGAAAAACTATCATACAACTTGAAATGTGCCTTATAGACTCCATAACTTGAAGAAGAAGAAAATGTTGGCATTTCTTAAATGCAAAACTGTAATGTCTGCGGAAAGGGGTGCCCCTCAATATATAATTATATTTTTACAATTTACTCACTAGAGGGAAAAAGGGCTATTATGTATGTTACGTGATGTTTCTTAAGTGGCTGCCTGCACAGCCACATACTGGGAACTGCATATGTTAGCAGCAGAAACATTTGTCAGTATTCATAAACGTGAGCCCCCCTCTTCTTCCTGTTAGCTAACAAGTTCTTTAAAGCATTTTTATTAATATGGTCACTTAAAAGTGGTGCTAAAATCCACATAACTACTTTATTTTAGGTCATCATATTCTGCATGTATAAAATATTTGTAATACAAAACTTGTTTTACATTTCTGCTTTAGTTGGCATCTTCAAGAATATAGTTGCCATTGTATTCAAATAATTAAAAATTATCTTGTCACATATTGCTGCGTTGCCTTGACTCTTATTTTTAGCTGCATTATAATATAATGACATAAACCAGCATGAGATAGAATCAGTTAAATGCAATTTCATTGCAGGATGCTTCTGTACAATTTGTACAGACTAAACAAATTAGTTTGCAAAGAAGCCTCTGAATCACCAGACCATGACATATTGCAGATAGAACTTCGATACCACCTTGCACCTGTAATATTTCCTTTCTCAACTGCTTTTAAAAAATATATTAAGTCTGAGTAAGGTTTTTTGCAAAACTGAAAAGCAGGTCCACAACTTTCTAAATCTTAAATAAATAAATTGTATTTTTTATTTTATTTTATTGCACCCATCTTGTTTGAGGCAGAATACATACAGTATGGTTCCCTTCCCCCTTTCAATCTCAGAACGAACCCTATGAGGTAGATTAGCTTGCAAGACAGTGACTGGCGCAAAGTTATACCTGAGTGAGAATTTGAACATAAATCTTCCCATTTCTAATCCAGCTTTCTAACCATTAGATTGTACTACTGTTACTCCTCTTCTGACCAATTTATATTAAAATTGCTTCCCCAAACCAGCAATGATACATTAAAAACTTAACAACTTCTCCTGCTATTATAGTGAACATTATTTGCAGAGAATCTAAAATTGTATTATGCAAACAGGAGTATGGTTTTGAAATTTAACGTATCCTGGACACACTTGTTGTGTTTGACAGGGAAAATGGAGTGGACTATTGCAAATTATGCATGAAGTATAAGAATTGGTATTTCTTGGTAGAATGCTTACTAAAGATGAGGAAATGGTTGGAGATATTTTAAAAATGTAAATGCTGGTAGAAAGATAGTGGGCAGTATGTAGTATGTTGTGAGAAATGAATGTCAAAAGAAATAAAAATGGTAATATCAGGACATGCTTTCATCCCTTTTTACATGGAAGCAAAAGCTGGATATGTCATATCAACATCAAATAAGTTGAATGGAGTAAGAAAGGGGTACTTAAGAGGTATATGTTGCAAAATAGGAAGAGACAGAATATGGATTGAATACGAAAGTGAGTGATCAGCATGTTGAGATGCTTTGATCATAAAGAAATTGCATTAAGGATCAAATTAGAAAACAAATACACAAAGGAAAAGTGAATAGGTCAAGAGGAAGGGGAAGATAACCAAATCTTGGTTGGATGGAGTTGATAAGATCCTGTAAAGGAGGTGAGAAGTTCAAAGGCAATGTGATATGAAATTGATTAATGAATACGGTAGAAGCAAGAATGGTTTGCAAGGACAGAAGGGCATGGAGTGGTATAGTGCAGGGTTTCAAACCTTTTCATGCCATAGAACCTGTTATTTAATTTAAAAAATCCCAGTATCCCTGATCAAGCAAAGCTTTTGTGGTAGAAATTTGGCTGCATTCAAATGAACTTTCATTTGGCTCTTAATCTCTCACAGAAACCCATCATGTTCCTGTAGAATCCCAGGGTACATGAGATTGATTTAAACTAAATTTAGCACTTTTTCCTTTTAAGTTTTTTGGCTTATTACTTCTTACAACTTTTCTGTCATTTGCATAATATTGCTCATGTCAAAGGGGAATAGAACAATGGTTACATTATGTATGTATAAAATGATAAGCCTGCATGTCATAGCTGGAAAAGCAACCTCTCTCTCCCAAAAGGGATTTTTCCTTTTGGTTGCTGAATTCTACATTAGAAAACATTGCTGCTTAACACTAAAGATAAGCTGCTTGTTCAGAATGAATGCACAATAGAGCCTCTGCCTTTTAAAATATAAGGAAAATGCACACATCACACAGACATATTTCCAAATATATAAAACCAATCCAGTACCCCTATCCCCCTTGTATTATAACATAACACAAAAATAAGGGCAAAGGAATTGTGCTCACTGTGCTAAAAATTGCACTTGATTAGGTGTTTTTTTTTTGCAAACACTGATATTTTTGAATATGGGTATGTACATATTTAAATTTTGTTGTTCAGTCGTTAAGTCATGTCCGACTCTTCGTGACCCCGTGGACCATAGCACGCCAGGCCTTCCTGTCCTCCACTGCCTCCCAGTTTACTCAAATTCATGTTCATTACATTGGTGATGCTATCTAACCATCTCATCCTCTGCCGTCCCCTTCTCCTTTTGCCTTCAGTCTTGCCCAGCATCAGGGTCTTTTCCAGTGAGTCCTCTCTTTGCATTAGGTGGCCAAAGTATTTGAGCTTCAGCTTCAGCATCTGTCCTTCCAATGAGCAGTCAGGGTTGATTTCCTTTAGGATTGACTGACATATTTAAATACCCCTCCCAAAAAAACACACCATAGTTTGAATCTTTCAGTGATCAAGAAAGTGCTACCAAGGTTCTTGCTTGCATAAGAACATAAGATAAAATCTGCTAAATTAGGCAAAAGAGCTATCTAGTTAAGTTTTCTGCATAGGATATGAAGACCCTTGTCCTGTTCCACTGCTGCTCACTAGCAGGCTATCTTTATGCCAAAAACATTTGAAGAGCACTGTATTAGGGAAGAATGATCTAAAGTCTAATGCTCCTTGTGTCGATCTGAGGCAGGGTTTCTTAAACTTTTTTTCTCTCAGGACCCCTTCCCGCTTTTAAAAATTATGGAGCACCCCAAAAGAGATTTTATTTGCATGGGTTATATTTATCAATATTTACTGCATTAAAAATTAAAATTGACGCATTTGCTGTCGCTACCGCTTCTCACAATTGTTTTTTTTATTAAGTTTTATTAGGTTTTTAGGTATACAAAGCTAAAAGATAAAGATGAAACGGAAAAAGAAATACAAATTAAAAGAAAAGAAAAAGAAAAGTGCAGTAAAGAAAAAGAAAAAAAGAATAAAGAAAAAGACATACACAGAAATTAGATGACCTCCGATCCGTCTATGGTCATAAGAATAAAATAGATAGTTTGTTTTAACATGCTGGCTATTCATATAACATTCATATATTTTTCCTTGTCTATTATGTACTATTTATCTATAATCTAATCAACAAAAACTCCATATTTAGCTTTACTCCTCCTGCTTTTTGCAAATAGTCCATCAAAGATTTCCACTCATTAAAGAATAATAAAATTTTCTTTTAGTAGGCAAATCAATTTGTCATTTTCTGCCATTTCTAGTAGTTTCAACATCTATTCCTGTATTGTTAGTACACTTTAGTTTTCCCAAAACTATACATATATAGATATACCCAACTATACTATTATACTATGCATATAGAAATAAAAAGAAAAGGATTTTTCTATTTATACAACCCAGATTCCAAACAAAAAGAAAGAAAGAAAAATTCTGATTTAATTCTTTTAAGTTATACCCAACCCTACTATTTTTGATCTCTCGCTATAATATTTCTTCAGATTTTGTTCTTTTATAACTTTTCTCACAAAATATCTTGACAGTTTCTTATCTCTAACGTAACGTGATTCAACTCTAAAAATTTTATCTATCTCAGAGTCCATGTCTTCTTCTTCTGTCTCTAAATGTTGAACTAAAGTATCAACTATATATTTTCTCATATTCTCATCTAATTTTTCCAGAGCTCCTATCAAACTCAAAATACATTCTTCTTCTCTCATTTCTGGTAATACAATAGCATCTAAATTATATTCCATAGTAATAGAATCTGATTTAATCTCCAATTTCTTAACCTGGCCTTGTGTCTCTTTAAGATCCCCTGGAAGAATATTTGCAATTTCTTTGACAGTCTGTATTTCATTTCTAAATTCTTTTTCTGAGTCTTCCTTCATCACTTCCATTTTCACTTCTATTTGTTGATCTAAAATATTGTCCATCTTTTTATCTATTTTTATATCAAAAGAAGTAATTAAGTCATCCATCCAGGTAACATTTAAAATATCCATCTTTTCCTCCAAGGCAGTAGTAAAATCATCTATTTTTGGAATCAGTGCTGTAATCGCATCCAATATTTTTCCCATATCTGATGTTGGTACTTCTGAAGGTGCAGCCATGGACTCCATTTCCTTATATCTATCCCTCTTCACTCTTGCAACCGCAGTAACCAAGTTGTATATATTATTCCTGTAAAGAGAAAAGAAAAATAACAAAAGACAAAGGAGAACCACTATAAACAATAAAAAAAGGGAAAAGGAGGGATAAAAAATTATTAGGGATTCAAAAGAAAAAAGGAGGGAAGAGAAGAAAAAAAAATCCAAATACAATAAAAAATTAAAAAATAAAAGTAATACTGCTTTTTCTTAATAGATATTGCATAAAAAAAAGGGCAAAATGTACTTTGGTAAAATCAACAATTCTCACATAAAAAAAAAAAAGATAAAAGTACAACGGGTAAGTCCTTTAGCTGTAGTCAAAATATCCTTGAAAATGTAATAACAATCCAGTTCTCAGGCAAGCTTATAATCACAAGTCCCAAAGAGGAGAGAGAGAGGAAAAAAAAAGAGAAGGGGGGGGGGGAATAGGAAAAAGCCCCAACTCCAAATGTCTTCACTCTCCAAGACGAAAAGCAACAAGGAAGTCCACTAAAATCCCAAATAATAAGAAAATTCCCAAAACTGTTTAAAACAAAAATATTCCAAAAATACCCATTATAATCCAAATAATTTCCAAGCACATTACAGAGAAAAGAAGGAAAAAAAAATACCATTTCAAGATGAAAAGCAGAAAGGCAATGAAATAAGATAAAAGGCAGACATTAACCCATTTGAATTCAAAATCCAGAGAGGAAAATAGATTAGCCCCACTTCAGTAAATAAGCCATTCGTTAATAGTCAATGTCACTCCATTTAACTTCCAAGTAAAGTCATTGTTCTTTAAGCTCCCACCGTTTCTCAAGTCGTCTTTAGCAAGAAAGTTACACAATCACCAGCAGCATCGGTCATGTCCATAGAAGGATCTTAGCAGATAATATGTAAAGTTAAAATAAACACAAATATAAAACAGTGACTAAAAGTGCTGAATTTAGGTGCTACTCATCTGAAAAGATTTCGCTGTTTTCTGTAGAGCAATAACGATGGTCCTTCCAGTCGCTTTCGTCGTTTCAATTTCCTTTTTCCCGTGGTGGAAAAACGGGAATTGGGAAAGAGCGACGATCCCAGCGACCCTTGTGGTTTATCTTCTGATCCCCTTCTCTTCAAAGGGGAGGTTTCAGCAGTTTTATTTCTTTAAAAACCGCTGCAAACAGGCAAACAGCTGAGCCGAGCCAGGAGCGCTCGGTTCAACGCACCGGCGTCTTCAGCACCCGGAAGCGCTCTCCCGCTTCTCACAATTGTTGATGGGATTTTAATATTGTATTATTTTTAAACATAGGCTGTAAACATTTTATTTATTTATTTAAAAGATTTATATAGCCACTCATCCTACACAACATTACCCTGGGCAACTCACAAATGACAGTTCAAACAATAAAAAGAGTTTTAAAAAAACATAAAAACCAACACAGAAACTCCTAGTACCCTCAAACACAACACATCCCCTCACATCCACAAAGAACATTACTGGGAACCAGCCTTGCACTACCCCAATGCTTGTGGGAAAAACCAGGGCTTTTCAGAAGGCAAGGAAGGTTGGGTCCTCCCAGGATCTCACGGGGGACGGTGTTCCAAAGGGCAGGGACCGCTACTGAGAAGGTGCACTACCTAGGTCTCACTAGGGAAGGGACCTAGAGCACACCCACCCTATCAGACCTAGTGGATTGGGCAGATACCAGCACTTTAAACTACACCTGGAAATAAACTAGAAGGCAGTGCAGCTTGTGCAACAGCGGTGAAACACGCAGCGCCCAAACTGAACATGCCACTGCATTCTAGACCAATTGTAATTTCTGGATCATCTTCAAGGGCAGCCCATGTAAAGTGTGTTGCAGAATCCAACTGAGCAGTCACCAGGACATGAGTGACAGTGAGCAAGGCCTCCCAGTCCAGGAATAGGCACAATTGCTGCACAAGATGAATCTGTGCAAAGCCCCCTCAGCTGTGGCTGCCACCTGCTTCTTGAGTCCATGGGGACCCCCAAATTGCATACCATCTCTGTCCAGGGGAATGCAACCCCAGCAAGAGTCAAAGATGATACCTCACCAGAACCAGGAGGACCAAAGACTCAGAGCCACTCTGTCTTGTTAGGGTTTTGTTGAAGCCGATTCTTCCCCATTCAAACCCGTATAGCAGAGCTTTCCAAACTTTTCATGTTGGTCACACACTGTTTAGACATGCATCATTTCACGACACACTCTTACAGCAGGGCATCATTTCGCGACACACTCTTACAGCAGGGCACAAGGCAGGCACTAGGACCTGCGTGGAATCACAGCAGATTTGGAGGCAGCAAGGCACAAGGCAGGCACTAGGACCTGCGTGGAATCCTGGCAGGGCAGGTTTGGAGGCAGCAAGGCACAAGGCAGGCACTAGGACCTGCACGGAATCCTGGCAGGGCTCGGAGCCGCAACACACCCAGACAGTGCAGCTGACACACTAACGTGTCCCGACACACAGTTTGGAAAGCTCTGCCGTATAGCCTTCAGGCACTGGGCCAGATTTATAGATAGTGAAAATGTCATACAAAATATTAGTCAATTCCATGCCCTCTTTGCTCACCTTCATTATCTGAGAGGGACAGATTTCTATCCTGGCCAATTGCAGGATATGCATGAGACATTCTTGTGCCACTGCTTTTTTTTTTTGCATTTAATGTTTTATTAAAGTCCATATTAACTCTAATAAACACAACATTTGTATAGATGTTGTGGCCAAAACCAGGCTCACCTAAAGCAACCAAATCACTTTGAAGATGAAACATACATTTATTAGCATGCAAACAATAGCAGTGCACACTGGGCTCACAGCCCACTTGGGCAGCCCTGACTAAAAGCAGAACCACAAATTACATGCCTTTGGCCTACTACATTTCAAAGACAAGACAAAGGAAAAAGGCAGACCCAGTATAAATTAAAGTGTGACATTGGAATGTTTCTGATGAACCCATCTGTGTAACTTTATTTATCCCTTCCTACTAGGTTGGCATGCTAGCCATACTATCTTTGAGACATGGTCAGTGAATAGAAACAATTTGATGTATTGTCGAAGGCTTTCACAGGAACCACAACTTCCAGAACACGGCCACACAGCCCGGAAGACCCACAACAGCCATAGAAACAATTTGGTTTCCTGGGCCATAGGTTCCTGACTGATTCTTCTCCCTGTCGCCACTCAGGGTCAATTCTGCTTGGTGTAAATGTTTTCTTACAAGGGCACTTTAAGCAGTTCACATAGGACCACAGAGGCTCAGTGGTTAAGACGCTGAGTCAGAAGCCATTAAGGCTGAAAACTCAGCAGTTCGAAACCCGAGCGTGAGCCGCGTGCCAGAGTAAGCTCTTGGCAATTAGTAAAAAAATCAGTCCCAGCTTCTGTCAACCTAGCACAGTGCTTTCCAAACTGCAGCTGTTGGCGACACACCAACGGCGGTGGCGGTGGCGTGCACGGTGGCGGCGCAGGGAGGCATAGTGGCCTCGTGTTTTCCACTAAAACGCGGAAGCGCTGATGGCGCGCCGCTGCCGTACACGCCACCGCTCCCGCACCGCTGCGCACGTCCACTTCTGGGTTGTGTCGCAACACACTAAAGTGTCAAGACACACAGTTTTGAAAGCTATGACCTAGCAGTTCAAAAGCATGCAAATGCGAATAGATAAATTAGGTACCACTCTGGTGGGAAAAATCACAGGGACATGAAAGGAGCCTCCTTGGGCGTCCCCCGGGCATGGTGATGTCACTGGCAAATCCTTTCACTATAGAACCAAAAAAGCTTCTGACACGAAACTACAACAGCAGTTCATATGTATGGGGGTGGGGGAGGATCTCGCACATTTGGTATTGAACACAGCTTGTGTGTATGTGGGGGGGACCTTTCATCACATTGTGATTAGTTCACAATTATATCCCATGATTCAGTTACTGGGATCAAAGTTAGGTAGTGTATTCATATGGCTGTCCATTTCTCAGATGTAATGTATTTTTGTTGGCCCCAGAGCCATTGGTGTTTATGGAAATTTCAAGAAAAAGATGTGGGCACTAGGGAAGAGCCTCAGAAAACAATCAAACTGAATACTATCACAATGAAATTTTCTGTTTGACTTAAAAGCTCTACATCATGTTCAACTTCATAAAAGCTATTAATTAAACATGACTGGAATTATGCTGATTGTCCCTTTCTAATATTTTTTTAAAAATGCTGACAATGCACTTACAATTTGGCAGAAATGAATCAAACTAATACAAGTCTATCCAGTTCAGTCAGGTAGCCCACAGTGAGATAGGCCAATTTAATTCCCTCTCCAATGAGAAACTGTTGCTTGTTTTCTGCAACACACTGATAAAAATACGCAAACAACATATTAACCACTGAATACTGTAATATTGCATATAAGAGAATCTAACCCCAAAAAATCCAAAATATGAATGCAACAAATTGGGAACACCTTACATTCTTTCTCCTCTTTAACAAGTAATACCTCTATACTAATTGTACACCATCAAGCTAAAGACTGATTTATTTTAGAAATATTAATGCTATCTTAAATTTAAGCCCCTGTAAGTTTAACATTAAAAATGAAGACAATTTTACGTGATAGCACAGTTATCAGAGTTATCAACCAAGGTATTTAGAATGTACAACCCATTGAGCTGAATGAAACTCAATAGCTGTGTATTGTTATTTGCCAGATGCTTTGATAGCCTTTGTTGCAAGCAATTCTAGGTATGTAACAAAAGTAAACTGAAAAGCTTCCTATTGGTGTAGCTGGATTGCTAAATTACATAGCGTTATATTTAAACATACATTTGCCTCATAAATCATCTTATGCCAATCTATTTTATCGAGATTTTGCTGGTACATTCAGCAGTCCTTATTCTTGATGTAAGAGTAGCTGAGATGATGGGAAAGTTAAACTATTTGCTGCCCTTTAAGTTTCTCAAAAAGAAACTTAAATTTTGAATGTTCTAAGAACTTGCGTGTTTATTTTTTCTCCTATTTGGCAGATTTTACTATATCTACCAAAATTCCAAATGAGGATTCTGATTAATCAAATTATGATGAACAAAGATTTCTTACCCCAAATTAATACGAGCAAGCCCATTTAATGCAGATTTAAACTTAGAACTAAGACAGCACAACTATCCCATGCAAGTTCTCTAGGAGCCTCTCATCATACTATCAGTGCTGATGATGTTCAGCAATTGCTTTTATATTCAAAGCTGGTCAATTAAAAATCACAATAATTAAACTGATGTTTGCTTGTAGTTTTTTGTATCCAAGACTTTCTTTCCACACATTGCACAGATACCTGTTAATAAAAAGCACAGGAATATTAAAATTACTTTTAATCCATCTAGTACAACTTAACTTGTTTCTCAGTAACCACATAAACTTTAAAAGGAAAGAAACTGGCTTTATGGAAAATATCTCACCCTTTTTGTATGCACATCCCTGGCAGTAATGAGAGCCTGGCTGATGAACTGAACTTTTACAAATTCGGCATATTGCAAATTTGTTTTTGCCATAAGGATCAAATCTAAGATAAAAACAAGCGAATTAGCTGTTTATCACAATAATTTATATTTACTTTCATATATTTGCAATAGATGGGGGTAGGGGGAGGTGGACATGAACCCCCCAAGAAAGCTAATAAAAGACCCAAGAGAGCTTATTTGTTGCAGTTGCATAAAACTATCAAAATGCAACTTGCCATTTTGAGCTACCACTATAGATTTGCACAACATAATCTATAAAAACTACAAGTGTCCATGTTTTCTCTTACACCTTTTCTTTTCCACTTATGGGTAAATCAGCCCAGAGGACATATGCATGATAAATTCCCCAATCCTTTATTTACTTGTTCAGTGCCTTACAGAATTACCACCATCTAGCCCAGTGTTTTTCAAACTTAGCAACTGTAAGATGGACTTCAGGGAATTCTGGGAGTTGAAGTCCACATAACTTAAAGTTGCCAAGTCTGAAAAACACTTATCTAGCCACTGCTTCTCAAGATGCAGTGATGGTGGTAAAGAGTTACAGGTGCTAAAGGTACAGGGCAGTGGAAAAAAGCTTCTATGGCAACCCGAGACTGGAAGAAGCAGGAGTGACTATATGAGGAAACATGGAAGAGAAAGAAATTCAGATGAATGTAGGCAATGAAGAATAGGCATTAAGAATTTTTCCAGCATTTGACAAATGAATTAAGATTTTAATTACCTTGCCTTTTTTGATGTCAATGCCTTGTTTTCATTTAGTTTTCTCCCACCACTTTCTATAAATGAACAAAAAAAATAATATAAACAATTTTGAAACCATTGCAAATTAAAGTTGAAACCATTAAAAAGAAAAAAATAAATGTCTGAAGTACCCAGTAACAAACAAAAAATGAACAATTTAACAAGAAGTTCTGAGAAGAATGCTAAAATTGTGCCACTTTTCCCAATTACATTTTAATTATGTCCCTTTCATCTTTTACTACCACCGAACTACTTGTGAGGCCTATCTAACACTATACAGGTAGACTTCTGCACATACAATGGGATTTTGCCTTCCTTCTGCATCCACACATCCACAAATCCTCCCTCTTAAGTTTCAAGGATTTATATGGACTGAGGGAATTTGGTTTTGATTCTACTGTGTGGGATATCCCTGGATACAACATATTTTGCATTCACTCTCCTTACAGAACTTAATCATCAATTTCCTGTGGTAGATCTTTTGTTGCTGATCTCAGTAGTAGATCCTGTTCTCTCTGATAATTCGAACAGCCAAAACAGAAAGTGTACATAGCTAAAGATCAAAACAGAACTGCAGCGGCACTTACCTTCTTTTGGAAACTACTTAAAAACAGGAAAATACTTAATTAAAATCAGGACATCATGTATCTGTGGGATAAATATTCACCAGGTTTCTCTAACCTAGTATGATTAAGAATTTCTGCATCATAGGACATGTAATATTGCTATCAATACTTCATAAGTGTTTGTACAAGCAGTCAACAGAAGCCTTATTTATTTATTTAATTTATATTTCAAATTTCATCACCACCCATCTCCCTCAAAAGATCTGAATTGTGTATGAAAATATTGTGGTGGTAAAAGGTACCCCCCATCCTGTACACACGTAAGCTGCATTCACTACCAAACCTCTGAGTTTTGGTTTATCCAAAATATTCCAACATCATGCTGTAATGTCCACTGTGTCTGCCTTTTTTCTTTTTTGCCTTTCTTTGCCTTGTAATGTAGTGGGCCAAAGGTATATAAGCCCTGGTTCTGCTTTTGCTCAGGGCCGCTCAGCAAAGTATCAAAGTTTTGCTGGGGATCCAGGATATACTGTATTATTGCTTGTATGCATGCACATAAAATTATGTTGTATCTTCAAAGTGATTTGGTTGCTTTAGGTGAGCCAGGTTTTGGCCACAACAATATGGTACCCCAGAGAAAATACGACTAGAACTATGGAATACTAAATATCCTACAATGATCCAGCTAAAAATGCTGAGTTCTTTAAACTAGTTTCAACCATACAAAGTTCAGTCATGTTCTTATTATCAAGTTGTAAAGGTTTTTAGCATCAGTAGTTATTTTCAAGGAAGATTAATTTACAAATGTCCCTGTGATGTTCAGATGGTTGAAAGGAAACCTGCTTATATATTATACATGGCAGTTCCAAGTTCTGATAGTCTATTGCTTAATTAGATTATGAAGTTCTTTTGGAATTATACTTTTATGCGAAACGTTACTTTTCTGAACAAAGGTAAAAGAAAACATACCCATGTGATTACTGAGGCAATAATTATAAAGAAAATAACATACAGCTTGACGTGAGATCTGCAGAGGTTTTTTTTATTGACATTTCCTACTCACTTTCCTGATCAAGAAATGAGAAAGTACTCTAATTATCAAAAATAGATAGCAGTTCCTGTGATACTTAAGAATACCTGTTGTGTTTCTTGCACCATCTTTCCAAGTATCAGGTGTAATTACTGTACCAAGTTTTCTTTCACCTATGAAGAAGCAAAGAAAAGACAGAATAAAAACTATGATAATATGATTACAACAGCACAGTATGTTCAGGTCATATCATTTCACAGATTCAGTTATGATGAACAGCAGAAATGCTAATAATATAAATACTAGTAATATAAAGTACTGCATAGGTAAAGGTTCCCCCCACACATTTGTGCAGTCGTGTCCGACTCTAGGGGCCGGTGCTCATCTCCGTTTGTTAGCTGAAGAGCCAGCGTTGTCCGAAGACGCTTCCACGGTCATGTGGCCGGCATGACGCGTGCGGAACGCTGTTACCTTCCCACCGAAGTGGTACCTATTAATCTACTTGCATTTGCATGCTTTCGAATTGCTAGGTTGGTAAGAGCTGGGGCAAGTGCGGGAGCTCACTCCGTCATGCGGGGCTAGGGATTCGAACCTCCAAACTTGCGATCTTCCAATCGACAAGCCTGGCGACTTATCCACTGAGCCACCACAGCCCAGCCAAAAGTACTGCATGCCATGCAGCAAATTTTTCTACAACTATGACACACTAAAAAAAACTGAACAGCCATTGATGATGCATAGAATCTGTCCTATGACTCAAGAAATTGCCCTATGGGATTTAGTGAGTTTTTTCTACTAATACATGTTTTTAAAGCTGTGAGGCGTTGATCCTTCCAAATACAGTAGGGATTACTTATCAATAACTATGAATAGGTCTATGACACGTGTTAGTAACTACCACAAGAAATTCTGATTAAATGAAAACAGGACGTAAATGTAAGAATAACAAATGGGAATGCAAACAAATTGGAGTTTGCAGATTATGAGGAATAGACGGCAAATTGATTGAGTTAGCAGAAATTCCCATGACCACGTACATTGATGCTTGGTGTGTAATCACGACATAAACTCCATGAGCCTAGGAAAGATTAGGATTGATGTCATGGATGGAACTTGTATCATAATAGTCCAGTCTTGGACATGTAATTTTTACAATTTACCAGTTGATAATTTTGAGAATAAAGTGCACATTTTCACAAAAGAAGGTAAATTTGTTTCTGGTTTCATATGCCCTAGAAATAAGAATATATAGCTATGCTATCAGTGTAGCACCTTTTACAGAGAAATCCATGTAAGGCTGCAATCTTATACTCACTGAAATCATTACTACTTTCTAAATTGACACCATAGGAGTATGCTAATTTTATTCCCAGTATTCTGGATGACAGATTTGTTTCCTGAAAGTCTGTGAGTGGTATGTATACCACTAAATTATATCAAGTTAACAGGAATTATGTATACATATAAACAAATAACGATAGCTTGGGATATAGGTTTTTCTATGCAGATCTTAATATTAAAAATTTTGAGAAAAAAGAAAAATCATATAGTCACTAGAGCATAATTCTCTAGTGACAATTGTAACATTGTGACATTGAAGTTCACACGCTTAAACTACCCCTAGACCCATAATGACAGGATTCAGCTATGAACCCTAACAACAATAACATTTGTGTAGCCAAGTGGCTAGGAGAGACAGTCAGTAAGAGTTCTTGGAACTATAATCCCTATACATCACTACACAATCCTATGGGTTGAGAAAGGTTGTATTGATAAGCTTGAATCTTAAATCTTGTTTTTGAAATGAGCTCAGCTGGTATCTTTCAGGTTCAGTTCTCTTTCCCATCTATATTATGAACTTCCTAATTAACAATCACAAAAGCTGACAAAAAATTATTAGCACAATAAACCTCTCCTACAGTTGTATCTGATCAATACATTCCAGGCATTTTGTTACCAGTGATTTTCAGAATAGCAAACAGCCATCTTTGCTAGGATCTACTGAAAACTTTACAGTAGTCACAATTTTGGGGATCAAAGCATCCAACAAACAGCAACCTCATGGCACCTACTCTTCTAAGTCACTTTAAGTGGTCTGAAAACCTCCATCATGCGTTCATACTAATGCTTCATCTGATTCAATACCTCCAAACAGAATAATCTTAGGCATGTATACTCACAGAACCAAATCCCATTAAGTGCACTCAGGATGGCAACATAAGGCAACGTCCCCAAACTTCTGTTTTAAGTATGACACAAGAAACAAGTCCTTGGCTTTTATCTTTTACCACAAGCAAAAACAGCAGCCCTGTTTTTGCTTGTGGTACTGAACTGTTGGTGTTGGAGGAAAATATTGAGAGTGCCTTGGACTGCAAGAAGGTCAAAGCAGTCCATACTCCAGGAAATAAAGCCAGACTGCTCACTTGAGGGAATGATATTAAAGGCAAAACTGAAGTACTTTGGCCACATAATGAGAAGACAGGATACCCTGGAGAAGAAGCTGATGTTAGGAAAAGTGGAAGGCAAAAGGAAGAGGGGCCGACCAAGGGCAAGATGGATGGACGATATTCTGGAGGTGACGGACTCGGCCGTGGGGGAGCTGGGGGTGGCGACGGCCGACAGGAAGCTCCGGCGTGGGCTGGGCCATGAAATCACGAAGAGTCGGAAGCGACTGAACGAATAAACAACAAAACTGAACTGAGAGCATCAGGCACCGACTCGTTGAGAAATGCAACTAGATTTCCTTAGCGGGGGAGTGGGGGAGGCAGCCTTTCCTTACCGGAAAATCCCGAGGCCTAAGACAGAAGCGTCGGGCCACCTGAATTTTACTCATTTCTCAGGAACGAGCTCCAACGAACGGCTCTGTTGTTGTTAAATTATCCTCCCCACCTTACCCCGCGTGTTCTCCCACCATCACCCATCCCTTCAACTCACACTTCTCGCACACCATGGCGAAGGCCTAAAATACCGAACTGAAACCGGCGAAAACCGTCAGCCAGCTGACAGAGGCTGGAAGCTCCCCACCACCACAACGTTCCACTTTCGAAACCCCCCAGCCTCCACGTTTCCGCTTCCGGGTTCCTCGCTCGCTGCTGCGCTGGTGTCTACTGGTTGAGAGCGTCTTAGTGACCGGCGGGTTGTTGTACGGAAGTAGTCATGACGTAGAGTCCGATGACGCTACTGGGGGTTGAGTGCCGCCGGTTACGCTAAGGGAGAGCAGAGGTTGTGTCTAGGTGAATCTATGACGTATTTTTGAGGCTTTCCCTGTTAGCACCTGGGAAACGGCAGGTAAGCTGGAGGGGCGCCGTTGTCTCAGAAGCCTTGTTTCTTGCCTCTCATAGTGGCGACCCTACAACCACCTGCCTCGATATTTTTCCGGATAGCCGCCTCCTAAAAGCATGCACGTAGGTGAAGGAAGGGAAGCGGGGAAGGAGTTCTGTCATTAGTGGTCTTCTGTCTTGATGATTAGTCCCTTGCACATTTTCACCCCTCGCCATCCTATCGCATTTCGGTAGGAAAAGTAACTTATTTAAACAAACAATGCAGAGGCTGGCCTTTGGAATAGAGGTGTTTGCAACTGAACCACCCCAGAACATAGGAGAAGTTGGAAAGACTCAGATTACTTTAGTTTGGCATCTTCTTGAATGGAAGCATGCTGAAGGTCTTAAAAGCCATTCTTATAAACTATTCTAAATATTTCTATTTCCTTTCATACAACAAATTGTAACTTTGAAGCTTACTTGTTTTTTCATGTCTCTAAAAGTTCTTGTAGGAACATGTCGATGAAGATTCTCAGTCATCCAGGTGGAATTGTCTGTAGGTTGAGTCATGGCAACTGGATTTCTTTCTTTTGGTTGAAACATTTCGCTGCTTATCCAAGTAGCTTCTTCAGTCTTGTAGGAACATTTTCTATGCTATATAAACCCATTTCATCTCTGCAGGAATGCATTGCCTTTATCTTTTGTACAAAAGAGAATTGCCTTCACTATCAATATTAACATACATGCTTTAATTTGCTTCTCAACAGGTGGAAATTAAAAATAATACACCATGAGAGATACAGAAATAAAGAGACTGCTGACTGCCAATGTCCTCTGTATCTTTTCTGTTATTGTAACCACTACTGTTCCTTCTTTGTTCTCGAAGAATTTCTCAATCCTGGACACACACTTGACATGGCTGTGCATCTGTTCAGCAAGTGTTGGTGTTATAAATATAATTTTACCTATGATTTTTAAGCCATATCTATCTACAAGAAGATATTCTCTTGCCCACAAGGTATGTTATAATCTTGATAAAACTTAATTGTTGGTATGGTGCATGGATAACACCTTTACTTGGCATCTTTTGATTCTCAAAAATGTTCTATATGCAGTAATGCTATATGGTAGGCCATATGAGAGAGCAAAATTGAATGAATGATTGCATGTCTTCAACTATTTAGGAAGTTTATGGGTGCAGTCAGAATAAAACTCCATGTCTTCAGCATTATTCCACACCACTTCTCTCTCAACTAAAACAGTAAAATATATCTAACCATCACATCCTGTAAGTAACTAAATATTATCTTAATATTTCTGCTATAAAGAAGTTGATTTTTCTTTCTCTAAATAATAATATATGCCTTAGCTATTAATTAAAACTGATATTTTTCAGTATTTTGACTATAGAACAACATTTGAGTTGTAATGATACAATCTTATAAACCTTTATTTTATAAAAGTCCATGTTTGATTGCATTTCAAGTTTTAAAAGGATCCCAGTCATATCAAGTGAACCAGTCACTTAAAAGCCACTCAAGTGACCCCAGCCACTTAAAAGGACCCCAGTCATATCAAGTGAATTTGCATATCAAATGAAGTTGCATTTCAAGTTTTAAAAGGACCCCAGTCATATCTCCCAAAGAATTGTAGCAAATGGAGAGAGAAGTGATAGCCCTTTATAAATAGGTTAGCTAGGTTTTCCTGACATTGTGACTGGCCAAAATATTTTGGGAGCTATGATGGTGAACCCTTGTAAGAAACCTTCCAAGCCCGTGTGTGTAAGCTTGTCTATTGTATAGGTTGTGTGTAGATTTATCTTGCAACAGTATAGTAATCAGAATATTGTTGTGGAATTTACAAAAACAAAAATAAATCTAGAAAATTTTCTAGCAGTTATGATGAATAAGTATCCTAAAACTGATTGAGAGTCAGTTTAGTGTAGTGGTTAAGGCACCAGGCTAGAAACTGGGAGACAGTAAGTTCTAGTCCTGCCTTAGGCACAAAGCCAAAGGTGACCAAGGGTGACCTTGGGCCAGTCACTTTCTCTCAGCCCTAGGAAGAAGGCAATGGCAAACCACTTCCGAAAAACCTTGCCAAGAAAACTGCAGGAACTTGTCCAGGCAGTCTCTGAGAATTGGACATGATTGAACGGATTAAAAAAAAAACTGATTAGGACACTGACTGATTTTGTGGAATTTGCTTGCAAAAGTATCCTTAGCCTGTAAATCTGATTCTGACAGTATTGAATCAGCTGTGAAACTGCAATGGCTGCTAAAAGAGCATCTTCCTAACTCTGAGTGCATCACAATATTCAGTATGGACATTGGGATAAAACTAACTCAGATTGTAGCATCTTAAATTGTACTGGTTTCCACAAGAGATTGAAAGCCATGCTTAAACATCTGCTTGAAAATAAATGAGACTTAAAAGAGTTTCAGTCTGGGCATTTTGTTTCAGTTGAATGCGTTTAAACAAGCATTTTACTTTAATATTAAAACTCAATGAGACAAGTATTTACATAATTTATAGTCCAACAATGAGCAACCAATGGTGCTATGCAACTCCTAGCCTTGTTTCAAAAGCCATGCTGGAAATCAGCTTGGACTTCTGGCAAGAGAGATATATTCCTGCCTAGTAGGCTGTGGGATGGGGGTGGGGGTCAGGGAGTCAGGCAGGTAGGGAGAAGAGAAAGGATGGTGGAGAGAGAGAAGAGGATACTGTAGTTATTATCAGTTTTGGTCCTGACCACCAAGAGACAATAAGCATCCAAGCATTAGTTCAGTGTTAGTGATCTAGAAAAGATTTTAAAAAGGTAAAGGTTTCCCCCGCACATTTGTGCAGTCGTGTCCGACTCTAGGGGCCGGTGCTCATCTCCGTTTGTTAGCCGAAGAGCCAGCGTTGTTCGAAGACACTTCCATGGTCATGTGTTCGCATGACACGCGCGGAACGCTGTTACCTACCCACCGAAGTGGTACCTATTAATCTACTTGCATTTGCATGCTTTCAAATTGCTAGGTTGGCAAGAGCTGCAGCTAGTGCGGGAGCTCACTCCGTCACGCAGGGCTAGGGATTTGAACCTCCGAACTTGCGATCTTCCGATCAACAAGCCTGGCGTCTTACCCGCTGAGCCACCACGCCCCTTAGAAAAGATTTACAAGGGTTTTAATCTAATCTAAGTATACTTAATCATGTACTTTATGGAACAAGGACTTGTCTTCTTAAAAAAAAATCTGTGCATATTGATGGCATTATATAGATAAATATTCATTCTCTTTAAAAGGTGACAAGGTTTATAAGATGCTGTGTATACTACCTCATGTCTTGTATCCTCTTCCATGGAATTATTGTTCTTTACGGAGCACCATTAATAGAGTAAGTAAGTCTCTTACAATCCCAACTGGTAAATCATAAAGCTAAATGTTTAGAAATTTAAACCACAATCCGTCTGGATTTACAGTGTTCCATATAAGACCCTGTAATAGAGAAGAGTAATATGGATTTGCTTTTAGATACTTGCATAATTTGTGGTTCTGGATAATATTAAATATTAATAATGAAGACAAAAGTGATACGGCCTATCTGAACTTAGAGTTGATGATAAATAAGTCAAAGTGGCAGATAGTTTTGTTTTCCTGGCTTCAAGAATAAATAAAGATGACATTTTGCTGGTGAAGTAAAGAGGACACTAATCCTACGGAAGAATGCGTAGTCAAAGCTAGACAAGATAATGAAGAATAAGGTCATTTCAATGACAGCAAAAGTCAGAATAATTAAAACAACGGTCTTTTCAGTGGTAATGTTTGGTTGTGAGAGTTTTACATTGAGAAAGAGAAAGAGGATAAACACCTTCAAATTATGGATCAGGTGACGTTTAGTAAGATTACCATGGACTGCAAGTAGCAGCAACCAATCAGCTCTGGCCCAAGTAGGCTGACTTTATAATACGGGCATGTGGTGCACAGAAATGATGGACTAGAAAAAAGAAGTATGTTTAGCAAGGTTGAGGGAAATCAAAAAAGTGGAGAGCAGATAACATGGATAGATGTGATCAAAGAGATTACAGGAATGTCCTTGGAAGAGCTACTGGTTATTAGTGGAAACAGGTCAAGATAGCAAGCATTTATCTGTGCAGTCGCCAGGAGTGTAATTCAGTAATACCTAACCATGATTTGTGGTAGATATGCCAACATTTTAAATATTTATAAAGTTACAGTCCTACACATACATAATTATTATTC
This sequence comes from Charina bottae, assembly GCA_023362775.1. Classification (NCBI taxonomy): domain Eukaryota; kingdom Metazoa; phylum Chordata; class Lepidosauria; order Squamata; family Charinaidae; genus Charina; species Charina bottae. The sequence goes on along the minus strand of JALMGJ010000001.1, from coordinate 71,268,114 downwards.
ATTGCATTTACATCTCACATTGCTTCAAGGAACTCAAGATAATTTATATTGGAGTTTCCCCTAATTTTATCTCCAACAACCACCCTGTAAGTCAGGTTGCACTGTGAGAGAGTACTTGGCCTAGAGTCAGTCAGGATTGTGATTTTGGCTCCCTTGGTTCAAAATGAGATTGATAGCAATATTATTTTTTCTTTGAACCTGGCTTATTTTAATATATTATTCCCAGGTTCTTAATTAAGTACTAAAATTGTACTTCAGTTGCAGGAATGGCATTCTGTCTCAGGTTCTACAGATGAGCTCAAGTTACTGCTACAGATCTGTCAATCCATTATAGCATAAAGTTTCATTGGCAAAATATAAAAAGGTCCCAGAGATGTCTTGGAGTTGGGTGGCCTTAACAAGGCAAATGCATGCATGCCTATATTCTAGAAAGATGAGCAAGTGAAAACAGTTCAAGCATATGATGCTGCAGGATTACATATTAAATCATAAAATATGTAAAGTGTATATATGCAGCATATTATCAACGTTCTGAGCATTTATATGTCATTTTTAAGCCTGTTTTAGAGAGTTAAGGAAAATGTATTTTAATAGCTGGTGGGAAAACTGAACACAAATGTTATTGAGACCTGATCATAATGAAACTAGGTAGGCCTAAGGTGAATTTAATCACACTAAATTCCATTTCTGAAGGTTGGTCTGTCTCAAAACGAATAAATACCCTAGCATTACAAGGAAGACTGGCATGACAGGGAGAACACTAGACATGAATTTTCCCCCCAAGCTTCCAGTTTTCTCTGTGGGATATTTATTTATTTACTTGCTTACTTTCTTACTTATTTTGTATGGAGCATTAAGGTTCTCTGTCTCCAGCATATACTGTAGTCTGAAAAGGTAAAACTAGCCAAAACTGGAAACTTGTTTTTAAGCAAATACGATTAGGTTGGAGTTCTGGAAACAGTGCACTGTAGTGAAGAAAAGCAAGATTTGAAGTATTCTAAATAAAAAATCAGGGTTGTGGGGTGGTGTTTTTTCGTAAGTGGTTGTCCAAATGTCAGTGTTACATCAAAGATCCAAATTTTTGATGGCTTCTGTGGCAATGTGTCCTAAAGATGCTCTTCCTCCAATTTGCTACTGATGATTGCTGTATTACAGCAAAGTAATAAAATTAAAAAAGCACTTTTGAGAGTTATGACAATCACCATGTGGAATTTTTGACTTTCAGAATTGCGAAAACTCAGTTTTGATATAAGATATATAAACTGCTTCACTCCAGAGTCAGACACTGTTTGTGTTCGGATGTCACATTAAAAATTAATCACACATGCCCCAGATCATGAATTCAGGAGATCAGAGGCATTTGCTTTTATTTTGTATTCATTACAGCCTGCTGTGGTATTCAAATTTGGCAAACATGAGTAAATCTTCACTGAGATTTGTTTAGATCTTCATTTTGTGTGACAGAGATACACAACTTTTTCTAGGCCTAAAGCCATAGTTGAACTTTGAGTGGCATGTTGGGAGCTGCTTTCCAAAAACTAAAAGGTAAGGCCAGAACAAAAACCAAATTTGATTTAATTTAATTGACATCTTTAACACTGAACAATTTCCCCATAAAACTGCTTATGTACATTAAAATGTTATTTCAAAAGGATGTCACTTTGAAGTATTCTAAATAAAAAATCAGGGTTGTGGGGTGGTGTTTTTTCATAAGTGGTTGACCAAATCATATGAGTCAATGACCCCTCAATTTTTTTATATTGCCAACAGAGAAAATATGATGCCCATCCTTTCAAATACATTATCTGGGGAGTCCAGTAAACTCAAACTAATTTTTTTCTGATGAATAGGTTTTAATCTTAAATTTGCTGAAGCAAATTTCACATTTTTTAAAATGTGTAATCTTTAATATTCCATTATTGGGTGTTCCAGTTCTTTAATTCGTGAAAGATAAATGTCCTTAATGTCAACTTTAACAATGTTCTCTGGTTTTTAACATAAAAACTATTTCAAACATCGACTCCATCAAGTATATTTACAACGTGGGTTTCTCGGACACAGCCAAAGCATCCAGTCCATACTGACACGTTAAAACATGCTTGAGTTGATAATATCCCCACTCTTGTGAATTAGGGAGAAGTCAAGAAAAATCTTTAAAATAATCATTACAAAGTAATTGTATTCCATATTCTCCCCACAGCTTCCACAGAACATTTTGCCCCTAATTGACATTTAATTTTAATTAGAATTGAATGTAGTTAATATGATATACTATCCAGTCATTTTTCGTAATTCCCCATCCCCACCTCCCTGGTCATATTAAAGCTATCATTGGCAACGTTTTAGAAATATCTGGGGCAGTCCTGTAGCTCAGAGGCCTCAGATTATAATGGCTTTCATTTATGAAACTGACTGATTTCAATCGAAGAAAATATTTGTAGCTCAGGGTTGAACTGTGGAGTCCTTGGTGCTCTCTGAGCCTTGTAGTTTTCTTGCACACGTTTCATTGCCAGGCTAGGCAACATCTTCAGTGCGAAACATGAAACATTTGCACTGATGATGTTGCCTAGCCTGGCAATGAAACGTCTGCAAGAAAACTACAAGGCTCAGAGAGCACCAAGGACTCCACTGACTGATTTCAACAAAGCAAGCAGAATGAATGTTGATTACGGTCTGAGCGTAATGGTATGCTGTGATTAACTGAACTTGAAAGCAAAGGTTTCCAGTCTCTTTATAACCTTTCAGGAGGAGGAAAAGGAGGAGTGTGCAAGCCCAGAGAAAAGCTAGGCTCATTCCTACCTTTATAACCACAATTCATTGTAGTGTCTGAACACAAATGCTTTATAGTTTATCGTTCTTACCCTTTCATTGTGTTTCTCAAGATAGACCTTTAAAATAGCTTCACTGACTTCTTTTTTTTTTTTGCATTCCTTCTTTCCAGGTCAGTCTTGGATACCTTCTTATTTGCAGTTCTTTTATCCACCTTTACTACTTTGCCCTGCTTATGTTTGCTGGGGCCAAACGTTCAAATATGGCTCAGAGTGTTCAGTAAAAATGGGTAAGTTGCATGCAGTTGAGATTGGCAATGCCATTGGTGCAGTTGAGATTAGGCACTTCTTTTTTTATTAATAATAAATAATGGCCATATTCTTATCTGAGGCAAAGTATAGAAGGCTTCTACATTCTGGTTTAGCAGATCCAAGCAGTAATCTAATGCACAACTGCTCAGCGGCTCCTTCTCCTGCCACCAGAAGTAATTACAAGGATGATTTCTTTTCTCCTTCATTTATTGGAATTAGGATCCCTGCCTTTTTTTATCTTAAGAAGCCAGAGTTTATTCTTAGGTCCCAATTCTGGGTTTTTAAAAAACAAGCCAGAGGTTAGGTTCAGGTGACATACTATATACTACTACTCTGATTTGTGTAATTAGTCCCACCAACAGGAGGCATCAAATTGCAGAATTCATCTTAGTGGAACATTTAAATTAGGCGTTAGCATTCAAACCCTAAATTGTGATATATAGCAATTACAGTTGGTAAGAACAAATCTGCGTCATAACTTTTGATTTGAAGCTGGCTTTTTTTCACTAACCGTATGTAAGATTAACTTCAGTGAATACATCCAGTTGCATGGTCATACTAGAGAGGTGGAGTCCACAAGCTGAAGGTTCCTGCACCATTTCTTCATAATGCTAAACACTGACTTCTCATTCTACGCAAATGTAGCCAGAAGTGGAAACAAGACTTTGGCTCATAAGCAAACAGAGTTAAAATAGCTTTATATTATGTTAGTTAATTCCATATGTACTCCTTGTTTATTTAATACATTTTGTTTTCCTTGAAAAAAACCCTACTCTTTGAAAAATTGTTCCTAAGAATTTGGGTGTGTATCGTGCATCCTTTCAATAATAACTGTCTTTTGGAGTGAAGTTATTTTAATAATTATTTACATATTTTGTTAAAAAAAACCCTGTTAAACATAAACATGCAAAGCCAGGAATGTGCTGAACTATCCCAAATGCTCTGTTCTCAGCAACTTGACATTCAGTTGAAAAGGTCAGATCTCGGTGTAGAAACAATTTGATTAAATGAGCCTTGAAATTTGGCTTGTTGGATCTTCTCTGGTAATGTCTTTCATGTGCTGAACCCATTTATCTTAAGGCAGCCCATTCCTCCTCCCAATTCACCTGATTAAAATTGAAAGATTTCCTTGAAAGTTTATGCCAGGCTTCCTTGAGTGTGTGCCTATGGTGGCTATGTCTCCCATACTTACGCAGATAGACTGGAGGTGCTGGTCTATGTAGGTAGTCCTCTCTTCACCTCTCCCCACCCACCTCTCTCCCCCCATCTCTGCCCTTTTGGCCACCTTGCACTCCACTGCCTCTGCCGGTCTTGCTGCCCTGCCCTGCGCTCGCTGGCCCTGCTGCCTCTGCCGGCCCCACCTGACCATTTTCCTGTTGCTGCTGATGAGGTGTGCCTGGCCTGGCCCTTCACGAGTCAGCTACTGGCCACATCAGGCCTTCTTCTTGAGGCCACGCCTGCCCCTGGCCAATTTGTGTGTGGCCTTCTTGCAAAGTTTTGGAAGGTAGGCGTGTGAAAGAAGGCCCTAGCTGCACCTGTGCAAAAGAAGGACCTTCTAGCTGGGTCCTCCTTTCATGCCGGTGCAGCTGGGTCCTTCTTTTGTGCGCCTGCCTTTTTCAAGGCAGGTGTGTGAAAGAAGAACCCTTCTAGCCGGTTCCTTCTTTTGCGAAAGAAGGCCCTGGCTGGCGTGCAAACAGATGCCCTTGTCAGAGTGCAGACGCGGGCCCCGGCCAGGGCACGAGAGAGGCCCTGGCAGCACAGGCACGAAAGAAGGCAGTGCGAAGAGAGCCCCATGCGGAGTGGCGTGTGGAGTGGCATGCAGTGTGGTGGCGGTCAGGGCTGGGCGGCAGGGGCAGCTGACAGCAATGGGTAGGTGGCTAACCAAAAATTGGTTGTAAATGCGAATGGGCCCGAATTATGTTCACATGACCGTGGAGGCGCTGCAACCGCTGGAACTTCGAGGACCGGTCGTAAGTCCCTTCATTCAGCACCGTCGTAATTTTGAATGGTCGCTGAATGAATAGATGTTAAGTGAGGACTACCTGTATTCACAAGTTAAAGAAATAGCTTAGGATATTTGGGATCCAATGGGTCGTGACACTGACAAAAGAATGCCAATGCAGGTGTGCAAAAATAATTTATTTTGTCCCTGCCTGCCATGCAGGCAGTAGGTTAGGCAGCATTGACTGAAGAAGGAAAGTATTGCATAGATTTGGGATTTGTAGGAAGACGAATTCTGTTTTTTGAGTTTCAGTGTCTGTTTACTCCTGTATTATTGCATAGACCTGGGACACCGCTGTGTTAAAACTGAACAGGAGACAAAGTTGATGATTAAAGGAAGAAATGGAATTTTTCACATAAGAAGCTGCAATTTACAGAGTGAGACCATGGGTTCATCTGTCTTATTGCATGTCTTTATGCTTCTGATGGTTGTTACCTAGTATTTCAAAGAGGAATCTTCTCTAGTCTAGCTGGAGGTCCAAAAATTAAACCTAGGTTAAAATCAAAATCTTTTTAGGCATTGTATATATTCTGTCACTGAATTAATTTCCTGTCTCAAATTCTCAGATTTTTGTAGAGGAATAAATAATTGGAATATTTGGATGATGGTAGTGGGAAATGCATTTTGGAATGGAGACTTGGTGGGAAAAAATTAATTTAAGGGAGATATTTATAGCAGGGAAAATGGATTGGCAAAACCAGACAGAAATAAAGAGATGACCATTCAAAGGGAAAGTTGTTTGTCTTAGATGCCATTTGCATTATTTATTAATCTCAGTAGTTTACTTCCAGCAAAGTCTACATTGCAGCAACAAATGATGAGTAAAGAGAATGGTTTGGGATTCAGACTCTTTGCTTAGTTAAGTCTTTTGTTGATTAGGTCCCAGCCATGAACACTCTAGCAATGAATACTGACGAAGCATGATAAAAAAAAATAGGTACAGTCATACTTTGTTTTATTGCGAAGCACAGTAAAGCAAATCGCAATAAAATGAGGTATTGTTGTTGTTTATTCGTTCAGTCGCTTCCGACTCTTCATGACTTCATGGACCAGCCCATGCCAGAGCTTCCTGTCGGCCGTCACCATCCCCAGCTCCCCCATGGTTGAGTCCGTCACCTCCAGAATATCATCCATCCATCTTGCCCTTGGTCGGCCCCTCTTCCTTTTGCCTTCCACTTTCCCTAGCATCAGCTTCTTCTCCAGGGTATCCTGTCTTCGCATTATGTGGCCAAAGTACTTCAATTTTGCCTTTAATATCATTCCCTCAAGTGAGCAGTCTGGCTTTATTTCCTGGAGTATGGACTGGTTTGATCTTCTTGCAGTCCAAGGCACTCTCAGAATTTTCCTCCAACACCACAGTTCAAAAGCATCTATCTTCCTTCGCTCAGCCTTCCTTATGGTCCAGCTCTCGCAGCCATAGGTTACTACAGGGAATACCATTGCTTTAACTATGTGGACCTTTGCTGTCAGTGTGATGTCTCTGCTCTTAACTATTTTATCAAGATTTGCCATTGCTCTCCTCCCAAGAAGTAGATGTCTTCTGATTTCCTGGCTGCAGTCAGCGTCTGCAGTAATCTTTGCGCCTAGAAATACAAAGTCTGTCACTGCCTCAACTTTTTCTCCCTCTATTTGCCAGTTATCAATCAAGCTGGTTGCCATAATCTTGGTTTTTTTGAGGTTTAACTGCAACCCAGCTTTTGCACTTTCTTCTTTCACCTTCGTCATAAGGCTCCTCAACTCCTCCTCGCTTTCACCCATCAAAGTGGTATCATCTGCATATCTGAGATTGTTAATGTTTCTTCCAGCGATTTTAACTCCAACGAGGTATGCCTGTACCTATTTTTTTCTCCACTTCCTGTCTCAGCAGCTGTGCTAACAGAATTCAGAAATAGTTACTATCTCTTCCCCCTCTGCAAAACTCTAGATTTCATTCTTGTTTGGTGTAAGCTTATTTGATTTGCATTCTGGTTTGGCACATGTTATTTCAGGGCTTTCCAAAGTTTTCCCGCGGCGACACACCAACCGCCGTTGGTGTGTCACCGTGGGAAAACTCGGAAGTGCTGCCGTTGCGGCAGCGTGCAAAAACCCGGAAGCGCTGCTGCCGCTTTCGGGTTTTGGCGCGCCGCCGTTGGTGTGTCGCCGCGGGAAAACCCGGAAGCGCTGATGATGATCAGCGCTTCCGGGTTGTGTGGCGACACACCAGATTGTGTGTGGCAACATACTTTTGTGTCGCGACACACAGTTTGGAAAGCTCTGCTCTAGCGTTTTTTGGATTTGGCTTGGTTTAAGATGCTCACAGTTTCCCAGTTGAAATTATGGTTAAGTCTGTCCATGTGTTGTGAGATTAAGGAGTTTTCATCATGTCTTCTGACTGCTAGTTGGTGTTCGTGGATGTGTTCTGCTAGTCTTCTGCCGGTCTGTCCTACATAGTGGCTGTTACAGTCCTTACACTGTATGTTGTAGATAACTCCAGTTTTTTCTTCTTGGGCTACTGGGTCTTTTGGGTTACTTAAGATGTTCTGAAGGGTTTTGGTTATACTACACCCTAACCCTATACTACTATTCAAAAATGTTATGTTGCATAAGAAAGAATAAGATAAATTATTAGCATCTATAAAGCCGAGGGAAAGTTTTTGTCAAATTTTTGTTTTTATTTGCATTTTCCCCCAGTTTCCTTGGAGTAGATTCCTTCGTTCCATGAGTCAGAGAACTCCGTGATATGTCAGTTTCATCTTTTTCAGCATCTTTAGACATAGATGGTGCAGCTGTGGGATGAGAAAGCAAGTCTTCTAATCTCCCTTTTTTAAGCCAACAGTCCCTCCTTAAATATAAGAAAAAACCATTGCTTTAACTATGTGGACCTTTGCTGTCAGTGTGATGTCTCTGCTCTTAACTATTTTATCAAGATTTGCCATTGCTCTCCTCCCAAGAAGTAGATGTCTTCTGATTTCCTGGCTGCAGTCAGCGTCTGCAGTAATCTTTGCGCCTAGAAATACAAAGTCTGTCACTGCCTCAACTTTTTCTCCCTCTATTTGCCAGTTATCAATCAAGCTGGTTGCCATAATCTTGGTTTTTTTGAGGTTTAACTGCAACCCAGCTTTTGCACTTTCTTCTTTCACCTTCGTCATAAGGCTCCTCAACTCCTCCTCGCTTTCACCCATCAAAGTGGTATCATCTGCATATCTGAGATTGTTAATGTTTCTTCCAGCGATTTTAACTCCAACGAGGTATGCCTGTACCTATTTTTTTCTCCACTTCCTGTCTCAGCAGCTGTGCTAACAGAATTCAGAAATAGTTACTATCTCTTCCCCCTCTGCAAAACTCTAGATTTCATTCTTGTTTGGTGTAAGCTTATTTGATTTGCATTCTGGTTTGGCACATGTTATTTCAGGGCTTTCCAAAGTTTTCCCGCGGCGACACACCAACCGCCGTTGGTGTGTCACCGTGGGAAAACTCGGAAGTGCTGCCGTTGCGGCAGCGTGCAAAAACCCGGAAGCGCTGCTGCCGCTTTCGGGTTTTGGCGCGCCGCCGTTGGTGTGTCGCCGCGGGAAAACCCGGAAGCGCTGATGATGATCAGCGCTTCCGGGTTGTGTGGCGACACACCAGATTGTGTGTGGCAACATACTTTTGTGTCGCGACACACAGTTTGGAAAGCTCTGCTCTAGCGTTTTTTGGATTTGGCTTGGTTTAAGATGCTCACAGTTTCCCAGTTGAAATTATGGTTAAGTCTGTCCATGTGTTGTGAGATTAAGGAGTTTTCATCATGTCTTCTGACTGCTAGTTGGTGTTCGTGGATGTGTTCTGCTAGTCTTCTGCCGGTCTGTCCTACATAGTGGCTGTTACAGTCCTTACACTGTATGTTGTAGATAACTCCAGTTTTTTCTTCTTGGGCTACTGGGTCTTTTGGGTTACTTAAGATGTTCTGAAGGGTTTTGGTTATACTACACCCTAACCCTATACTACTATTCAAAAATGTTATGTTGCATAAGAAAGAATAAGATAAATTATTAGCATCTATAAAGCCGAGGGAAAGTTTTTGTCAAATTTTTGTTTTTATTTGCATTTTCCCCCAGTTTCCTTGGAGTAGATTCCTTCGTTCCATGAGTCAGAGAACTCCGTGATATGTCAGTTTCATCTTTTTCAGCATCTTTAGACATAGATGGTGCAGCTGTGGGATGAGAAAGCAAGTCTTCTAATCTCCCTTTTTTAAGCCAACAGTCCCTCCTTAAATATAAGAAAAATATATTATAAATACGTGTTCTTTTATAAAATATTATTCTAAAACAATGACAGTCTTTTAGATAAAATTTAAACATTTAGAATTTTTTAAAAATTAAATATTGCAAAATAGGACAACAAAGTGTATTTACTTCTTGTTGTGTTTCCGTGTAGGCACAGGAAAACTTTGGGATTTCAAAATAATGATTGATTGGATGATAATGAGGTTACAGAGATTATAGCAGGTATAACCAAAAATAGCTAGTAAAAGCACAGTAGAAGTACTGAGATGAACTTAGTCGATCTCTGAAAACACATATATTTTTACTACCTTAGAAAATTCTAGAAAATACAAGATTACGCAAGCACACATTCCATTAGCCATCACAGCGATGACATGACATGTAGCCTTTGGAAAACTCCATTGTACGCTTGTGAGAGAATGAGAGTGAAAAAGGCAAATAGCATCCCAGTATTATTAAGAAAATAGTTTTGGCCTCATGGACCCTCTGAAAGGTCTCGGAGATCCCCAGCGGTCCGGAGACCACACTTTGAGAACCGCTCCTGTAAAACACCAAGCAATGAAGTGTCAAAGGGTGCCTTTTCTGTGTCAACTAAGAACCATCATGATCATTTTGTTTATCACAGATACAAATTGAATTACAACACCTGCAAAGTGTTTAAGGGGAAATAAGACAAAAATATTGGTGCCTGACTCGATCCTTGTATTTTATGTATATTTGGTCATCTAATTTTTGCAAGTGATAAACCAGCTACAAAAGTTCAAAAGCAAATGGCATTAAGAGCAAAGTAAAACAAAAGAGAGAGAATAATCTATATAATCATCTCAGTGAAAAGAGTTTAAAAATTAATCATGCTTAGAAACTTCTTGGAACAAATCAACTTCCAACATAGGTTGGAACATTACTAGATGAGATCTCCAAGGCTTCTTGGAGCTGGGAGTTCCACTGCTTTGGCACTGCAGCAAGTCAGGGCCCTTCACATATTCCCATCATAAGCACCTCAGTTGAGGATGTGCATAAGAGTCTTTCCAGCTAATTCAAGAGGAAGGAGAGGGCCTTGTTCGTCATAGGTAAATAGCTTCATTTTATATTAATATAGAGAAGAGCACACTCAGTGCTTTGTCTGTAGCTTGAATCATGTCAACTGGATTTCTATTTTCTTAGTAGAAACGTTTCGCTCCTTATCCAAGGAGCTTCTTCAGTCTGAGCAAAGTTGGTAAGGGAATCCTAAATATGTTCCTAGGTAGCTGTGTGACCTTACACCTGGGGCTAGGTCATGGTTATATTGAGATGTAATTTTTAAGTCCTTTTATCATCTAAAGGAGGGTCGTTAAAATCACTATGCTGCTGTTGAGCTTCTGAAATGGTCTTAATCTTCCTAGGCACAGAAGACAAAACGGGGAGGAAGATGGGGGAGAGTTTGTGCCTGAGGCCCCCACCTCTATTCAAGGAAGGATTTTCCAAGTTGGCATAAATGGATTCCTTGAGAGAGGGGTCAAGGAATCCATTTATGCCAACTTGGAAAATCCTTCCTTGAATAGAGGTGGGGGCCTCAGGCACAAACTCTCCCCCATCTTCCTCCCCGTTTTGTCTTCTGTGCCTAGGAAGATTAAGACCATTTCAGAAGCTCAACAGCAGCATGGTGATTTTAACGACCCTCCTTTAGATGATAAAAGGACTTAAAAATTACATCTCAATATAACCATGACCTAGCCCCAGGTGTAAGGTCACACAGCTACCTAGGAACATATTTAGGATTCCCTTACCAACTTTGCTCAGACTGAAGAAGCTCCTTGGATAAGGAGCGAAACGTTTCTACTAAGAAAATAGAAATCCAGTTGACATGATTCAAGCTACAGACAATTCCACCTGGATGACTGAGAACCTTCATAGACACACTCAGTGCTTGCACATGTGCATTTTGTAAAGCCTGAGCTGGCTCCAGAAAGTCAGCTTAAGTATGGTACAGCTTGCATGAGATACCACTGCATCTTCTCTTTTGGGCTGGATACATACAGTTACCAAAGTATCTTCCTGCCCACCCAGTACGTTTTCCTAACCAACTATTTTCTCAGGAGGGGGTGGAATGAAACTCAACCAATTTTAATTAAAACCCAACTCCTGATGTTAAATAAGCATAAATCCCCTCAGACTTGCGTAGAGAGACATCTGGCTTCAATTTCAGAAAGCAGCAGCTCTGTTGCTTCTTCACATAAGTGCTATTCACAGTTTCCATAATGATCTGACAAGAATATGGATTTCACCTGCGTAAAAAATTAGTGATTTGAATTGGATTCTTTCTCAGTTGTGAATTTAAATTCTCAGTTTATGAGCCTTTTGTTCCCAGCTGAACATAATTGCTAACACAATGGAAGAAGTTGCAGTATATTCCAAATGGCTCATGACCAAATCTAATATTAATTAGTAAATCTTGCTGTGCATGTGGAATCCCTAAATTGCACCAGTGCCTCCGAGGATGGGACTCTGGCCCAACTGACAGATTCTGCTCCAGTACTTTTGTTGAACAGAATGTGCGGCCCAATGTTTATGATGCAGAATTCTCGCAATGCAGTTTTCAGCTAAGGTATTTTCTTGATTCTTTTTTTCTTCCCAGAGTTACAAATAATGAACATAAAAGTTGGGCTCACATAATGATTGATTATGTGCCATCAAGTCAGTGTCATCTCTTAGCGACCACATATATTTTCTCCAGTTGTCGGTCATTTTATATTTTCTGTCTATGTGGTTTTCTTGGTAAAAATACAGGAATGGTTTACCATTGCCTTCTCCCATTGATGTCTTCGCTCTTGTCACAAAAATCCACCTCCAGCATCTTCCTATGTGGTTGAACCTGTAACTTGGTTATGTTGACTGTTGTTGGTTTTATCTCGGCTCCTACAGTATATTTTTTTATTTATTGTTTTGCTCTGATGTTTTTATCTGGTTTTTATTCTCTGTTAGCCACCCAGAGTCATATGTTTGAGATGAGCAGCCACATAAAATGAATGAATGAGTGAATGCATAAACGAATGAATGAAGAATGAATGAATATATAAATCTCTGCTGCCCCAAATAAGTGCTTGCTTGCTTTAGCTGGGCAGCTAGGATGACCTTCACACCTTGAGTGACCCTGCTGGCAATATATACTCTTGGCATACACTCCTGACCACCTTCGCTAATCCCTCCCAGGAACACCACCCCCATCACAATGAGGCAGCACAGTTGGGGGCAGGGGTGTTGGCTGGTTTATGGTTCAGTGCATTGTACAAACCCAACAGTTGGCTTTATTCAGATAACCATGGGTTAGTTATCAAGCCAACCTAGCCATAAAGATAACCAAAATTTCTGCCTTCATGGCAATCTCTAGAAGAGTTTTCTATAAGATAGTACAACCATCATATCAAACCAAAATTTAGCACATGGCTTGTGCATTCTCTCTTCCTTTCCAAGTGGCAGTTCCTTCCCTTTTTTCCTGCTTGGGTAAATGCAACCCATAGGCTTGAACAAAATGGCAGACTGTAGCTTGCCTTAAGCCAAGAAGAAAGGAGATGGGAAGATGTAGGAGGCACAGAAGGACTATTTTAATGATCAGCAATGTAGAAGTACTTTAACAATAAAATGTAATGCCTCATAATTGCATCATATGATTTTTTTCCTGCAGGAGGATCCAATAAAGCAGCAGGTGCATATGGAAAATTTTTATAAAAAATCAAAATCTTTGAGCATTTTATCCTTTCTTAGAAAAGAATGAGCCACATTGGATATGTAGAAAATAGTATTTAAGAGTTATGTTTTCAGTATGGAAAAAAAGACTTCATATTTTAAATTACGTAACTCCCACTTGACTCCCTTGCTAGCTCTTCCATTATTTTGTTATCAGCGTGGAATTAAATTGATTCAGAGTTGGTGGGAAAAATGGATATTGCAGAAATTATCCTAATTGAGGGAGAAACAAGGTTTTCATGCTGTGGGAGGAAGCTCTATGGAAATGAGCAGAATGAAATCAGCAGAACTAGAAGTGCCCCTTAAAATATTACCCAGATTGTACTTTATTATATGACACATAGTTACTGAATTTTACAATGTGACAGGTTTTTAAACATATTATAAAGAACAAAAAATGAAGTAAATCTTAATTTTTTTTAAATTATCAGCAGCAAAGCAAATTGTAGCCCAGTCTGGAAGCATATGAAGAGTGTTTTGTTGATGCTCTAGTCATAACGTTTGGACTTGATGGAAAACATAAATTAACATGACTGGAGAAAGACAATAGAGGGAGTTTATTATTTTTTGCAGGTTGTCACGAATCCATCTAAAGATTTTCAGAAACTGGTAAAAATGAAATGTAATTTTAAAAATTTCCTAAACATTTTCTATGGAAAAATGTGTATGTATAAACTGTTTGAAAATAAAATAAAATGGTTGCCAAAAACCTATCAACCCTTTCAAAATAGTAGTGTTTACATAATTTTTGAACAACATAAAGATTGAGCCATGGAACATTCTACATTCAAAGGGGAAAGTGTGATTTGTATTGCTGCAAAGGCTTAATAAAGAAGTAGCTGTTGTGCATAGAAAAAGCAAAATGCTTTGAAATTTTGGGACCACAGTTTACTTTTCAAACTGTGGACTCATGTGACAAAGTCCTAATAATCTCCTCTATGCTTTGTGAAATATTCCTAATGGAAAAAGCCCTCCCAAGAAAATGTGAGATATAGTTTCTATTTTTTTTTAAATAATAAATTTAGGGCAACTATGGTATTCTCCAGAATATGTAGTTTATAGGTCCTATCATTTGTTTTAGTAAGAACTATTAGAAGGCATCCCGTCAGAGATGCGTGGTGATAGGGTGTTAAAATCTTTAACTTTTAAATTGTCAGGTTTTTTTAGAAAGACTAATAGATGGGAATCTGCAAATGAGTAGCTCATATTTTGTAATATTGCAGTCTTGCATAGATAAGTCAAAACTATGGGTGAGTAAACAAATCAACCAGTGAAGAACAGGCAGTTTTAAAGAGTAACTTTTTTTTCCACTCTTTTTTAGGGCTATGTCCATCTGGGATAACAATCTCCAGATTACCACGATATGCAGTGTGGTGGGAGCATGGCTTGGGGCATTTCCTATCCCACTGGACTGGGACCGTCCATGGCAGGTTGGTTGCTCTATTTTATATAAATTAAAATTGTTTGATCAGACCATTTCCATCCAGTCCCATGTTTAGTTTGCAATTATCTGACTAGTTCCATTATAAAAGCTTATGAGCAAAGTGTCAAGTGTCTTTCCTGTTTTGCCTTCTAGCATTTTCTATTCAGACTGACTGTCTTTAAGATTTAATTAGCCTGAAAAAGAGCCACTGGTACATTTTTTTTCCTCCAGAAATTGGCCTAATCCTCATTTTTCAAGCTTTCTTAAAGGGCTACCACAAATCTTACATTAATGAATTCAACTGTTGCAGCCATGCCTTTTGAAGCTGAGCACAGAATTTCTAAGCAATCTTGTGCTTAAGACACATTGAAGTAGACAAGGTATGATGTGGCCACCTCCCCACCTCTGATGCACTTTTTTAAAAAAATTGGTTTTATTTTTTTTATCTTATGAGTTATGACTGGTATTTATTTTAGCTAGATCTTCTTCAGATGATCAAACTACAGCCTGTATTTCAATTCTGTAGGAACTAGCAGTTTACAATAATCACTTCAAGGCAGGTTGCCATAAACAATTCAAAATCAGTTTGAAAAATCGCAGTACAAGAAAACACAGCCCAAACCAATTCAATAGCATAAGATCATTCTGGACTGCAAAAAGGAGAAGATAATTAAGCTTGACCCTAAAATAAACTGTCTTAATATGAACCAGCCAGCATGAATCTTGGGGTTGAGGCCCATAGGTCTGCCAGAGAAGGAATTTGAACCATTTAAGTACCTCCACTGTAAAGGCCCTTGAGAACAACATGGCAGAAGGCTTTCTTTAGCAAGCTGTAAGTGGATGAAGCTGCTTTCTCAATGTGAGTTACCTGGTTGTCAGAACACTTTCATATGTGCTCAGTTCAAACAAGGCTAGTTTATGTTAATGTTAAAAGTTAATGATATTTCTCGAGTTCAAGTCGTAGCCAGTCAGCATCCAGCCCATTAATGTCATGGAGGCCATGTGCTCTTACACCATCTGAGAATGTGGCTTGTGGTGTGCTGCTATCTTCCATTAAAAGCACTTAACAAAATGCATTTGAAATGGCTATTGGCTCCAGGTTGATCTTTGAAAAAGCCATAGCTGAGCCACCCTGTGCTGAAAACATATTTTGCAGTTTCCCAACAAGTCCTTAAGCATTTTGCTGCTTATAGGAAAAATGAGCAGCTGGCAGGATTGCAGGAAAACTACATTCATCTGCCCAAATTACTGTTGGGGGTGTGGGAATAAACTGATTCTGTTAATAATGTACAGTGGATTAAAATATTCTCAAAGCAGATAAACCCACAACCAGAGGGTAAGGATATTTGGCATTAAGCATTCTGAATCTTGCTAGATTGAACAGAATGTCTAATGTAAATGAATGTAGTCTAATGTTAATTATTACCCTTGTACAGTTTTTCACCTCAGAACTAAATGCAAATGATCTTGCTAGATAATTCAGAAGTAATAAATTGAAGATTGGGATGCTGGTTTCCTTTTTTTTTTAAAGAAGCATACATCTAATTATATTCCCACGTATTTTTTACACTAGATCAGAGCTTTCCAAACTGTGTGTCAGGACACGTTAGTGTGTCGGCTGCAGTGTCTGGGTGTGTCGCGGCTGCTGCTGCCTCCTGGCTTCCATGCAGGTCCTAGTGCCTGCCTTGTGCCCGGCTGCCCCCAAACCGGCCCTGCCAGGATTCCACGCAGGTCCTAGTGGCTGCCTTGTGCCCGGCTGCCCCCAAACCTTCCCTGCCAGGATTCCACGCAGGTCCTAGTGCCTGCCTTGTGCCCTGCTGTAAGAGTGTGTCGCGAAATGATGCATGTCTAAAAAGTGTGTCACCAACATGAAAAGTTTGGAAAGCTCTGCACTAGATAGATCTATGGTAAGTAATATGCATCAAAATATAAAGCAAATTGAGGATAAGCTGGTGGAGGCAACAAGCACAAGAAACCAGGACATTAAGGGGGACACTAGTGCCCAACTTCCAAGGTGCCATGGCTACTGGAGGGAGGGGGGAATCCCAAGAAACAGGATGAGATACGAGTTCCCACTAACAGACAAGACTGCCCCCCCCTCCCAGTTTCAGAGGAAATGCTGCAAAGCTGCCTTCACCATCTTTTTTTTTCTGGCAGGAACTGAGCTGGTATTGGCTCACCTTTCCGAAATTTTACGGGTACCCAGAAGCACAGAGCCAATCTCACCCCAGCAGAGTGCTTGAGGGCAAAGAGGCCTCTGTTGAAGCAAGGGGTCTTTAAACAGGCTGATTGGGGTATCACCTTTCATGCATCAGAGCTAAGTTTGTGGGTGAAATGGGTTTTAGTTCATGAAACCCTACACAAGAATACCCGATAGTATTTAAGATACCTCTACTTTCCTGGAAGCTTAAGAAAGTATCCTGGCAATAATATTTTGTTTTACCATAATTTCTCCTCTCAGAAGCCATTGGAAATGGCTAGGCACACACCAACAAATTTAATTATAGGCGTCGTAGGTTACGAATTGGCAGAGCTTTCAAATTCACCACCAGGCTTACTTTATTTTATTTTCTTTATTATCTTCTTAAAAAGGGATAGTGAATGAAAGAGTGTATTTTAATGTTGCAAAAGCAGCTTATAAATGAGCCTTTACCTCAAAACTGTATCAAATAGATGAGTCACTGGGATAAAAGACAGTTTCTGCTGAAAAAATAAGGCTCAAGAAATAATCAGCTGGGTCATTTATATTCTTTTAAGAACCAGTGCTTCCAAAAAAATAAATGACTCAGAAAAAGGAATACTTTTACCGGTAGCATAGCATAGCATTGGATGTTGCAATCTACTATGTCATTTAACAACATATCCTGTGCAGAAATCTGCAAAACCTATACAGAGGAGCTCAGGTACTTGGTGCTTCCTCTTGGCATCAATTACGAAGGAAGACAAAATGATCCTCTTGGTATGCATTTTGAGAGCTCCTGAAATCTTGAGCGTTGCAGCTCCTGGATTGTACAGTAATAATGTGTATATATTCACGTAGCCCTTTCTGGTTCTTTGGATTTGCCGTAAGCTGGTGCAAAAGTAAAGTCTGTTGCATTTTTTGTCAGGGCTTATTTCCATTGATCATGGCACTCCTCTAAAACCATTGCTGCAGGATCCATAAGAAAAGCGGGGGACTCTGTGGCTCTCACAATGCCTCTGACATTTTTAATAAAGAAAAAGTGTGGGAGAATGGAAAAGTGATGACTGCACAGTAAGAGCAGAAGAATGCTTACAGAGGGAGGGAGTTATTTTTGTATTTCTAGCTTGGGAAAGATTTTCGCAGCAGAGGAATTTGGCATGATAGAGTTTTAAAAAACAGAGATTTATAGTAGCAGAAGACATCCAAAATTAATTGAGGAGAAATTATCAAGATTCTCAGCTTTGGAGGTTTCCCATATACTATAGTTTGTCTGTAGAGGTAGTGCTAACTTCTGTAAATCAGTACATGTTTAAAGAAGCCTTGTATCTAAGTGATAGAAAGTGAGCCAAAGGATACTGTGCAGCCCTTTTCTCCCATGCCCATATTCTCTTCCCTGCCCTAATTGGAAAAAAACCTGCAGCCAATATAGCCTTATTTCCAATTTAACTAGGCTTTGGTCTCCAAAGAATCCTGGCTATGCAAGGAACAAGAAACAGCCTTTAGCAGTATTAATCTCATTAAGTCTGAATGTATGAGCCTATTGCCCTTGGCTCCTCTGCGTTGTGTTAGGAAATCTGGTTTGTACTTTTGTGATAGACTTATGAGAAGGAAGATGTAATTAAGGCAATAGCTAGGAACATAGCAAACCAGTGACCTTTTTAAGAGTAGATGATCAGGTTCAAATATGCTGGGCGTAAAGGGATTGAATGATACAAGTTTTTCATACAAAGACTAGTACACCATTGCCTAGATTATTTTATTATTGTTTAATGTCTCAATTCCTGATGAAATTGAAGTTATTTTGAATGAAAATGTCCATTGGAAATTCAGCCTTCGCCAGGCCAAAAATGCAGTATGTTAGCACTGAATAAACACTATTTAACATTTTGCAGAAAATATGCAATGCCATGTTACTGAACACGAATAAGCAAATCTTTGGTTTGAAAAGCAGGCATGACAGATTGAAACAGTTACCTTTCTCAGGCTGTAAATAAAAGGCTGAAGCAAGGTCAATAAAAGAGTCCCTAAGGCACCTCATGAAAATATTACTATCATCTTGACTACTCTTCTAAAGACCTCCAAATAATGCTATATAACACTAAATGCACATTTAGTGATATGAAGATTAAGCACAAAAGATCAAATCAAAGCAGATTACAAACAACAAAGAAGTTGGTTTGATGCATTATGAGTAATACGATGAAAAAATTAATGGCTAGGAGAAATTGTGGAACAGTAAGATAGATTTTTTCTGCCTGTTCTCTTCAAAACTAGTTCTGGAATAGCCTTCAGCCTGGAGCCCCCCAGGTAGGATAGGATGCTATCTCAGAGGTCTGTCAAAAACACCAGTAAGGGAAAGCTGTTCTACAATTTGTGTGTGCATGCATTTTTCAAGCTGGAGGCAGGAGCTAAATGCCACCCAGACAGAGAGACAGACAGAGAGTTTAGCATTGTATTGCCTGGATTACATTTCATATGTTGTCCAGGAGATGAGTGAAAAACAAGATGAAGGACAGGGGATTGTAAATTGTGCCTTTCATAAAGGTTAAGGAAATACAGTGTATACCTACCTTAGCATAGCAAAAGGCACTGTAAGGATGGCCTGAGCCTATAGCATTCTACAAAAGAGTAGAGATAAGCTGCAACACAGTGTTTTTCTTCATTTAAATAAAAAGTTGACCTCTGTTGTGTTATCTGGGCCAACAAGTTTCAGAACCGGAGTCAGTTCATTAATCAAATAATTTAATATTTAATTTTGGCTAAATGTTTAAAAGTCTGTATCAAAATAAATCATTGGTATCAAGAAAGATTTCTCAACCCTTTTACTTTTTTTTACTTTTACCTTTTACTTTTACTTGAATAAAGAGTGGTTCAAATAAGTTAAGGCCCGTGGATTGGGATAGCAGTGCTCTGCTTCACATTTCTGGTTTACCTAACTGGGCATTGCCTTACATATACATATTGTAAATTATATTCTAGTAAAGCCTTGTCTGTACGAACCCCCAAGCAGGTAGATCAGTTTTCCCAGCCTGGATGTACAATACTGTACTTCATTACAAGAGGCACAATTCCTAGTTACTGTATATTGGCCGAGAACCATGAGAGTTATTGTCCTAACATATGTAATTGTAGATTATTACATGAAAATAGTTGAAAGAAGGAGTACTGCCAGTGGGGACATGGCGAATGGACATTCCTGAACAACGGGGACAATATTATTGCTGAATCAGCAGCTAGATGCTGGATCTGAGCCTCTGAAATCTCTCAGGAGAAAGGAGAGATCATGAGATCACCCATACATATTCCAGACAGCTGCTACTCATGAGTAGACAGCAGGAACCAACGTTTCTGCAGTCACTTGTGTGTGGAGCAGCTGGGAGTTGAGGGATTTCATCAGGCTCACAAGTGTAATGTAGCCTCTAAGGACTTTAAGTTCAACTGATCCTCATTTCTTAACTAACCACTTTTGGAATTAATTTTTTATTTTTTAAAAAACATTGAGAACCCTCAGAACGGCAAGGTGATGAGTTGTTTAAAATATTTTTTTTAATACTTGTGACGAGGGGGGAAGTTACTTTATTTTTTTTCCTTTTCTCTGCTATGCTTACATTTTTTCTTGCACTTTATATTTTTTGTTCTTAATTTTTTGTAGTTTCTATTAGTTTTTATCTGTATAATTGTAATTTCTACTAAAATTATTATTAAAAAAAGAAAATAGTTGAAAGAAGAGGTCTACAGGTCAGGCCCACTGATGTACAAAGGGGATTGATTGATTGATTGATTGATTGAAGGGGTCCACTGACAATCGTCAGATGCAGGAATGATGGGGTGATTGTAGAGAATATCTGTGCATACTTTTAACACCACAGAAATAGTATGGATCACTGTACATCATCAATTCATATTAAGAACATACAGTGATAACTTTTAGATTGGAGCAGATAACGATGACAGCTGCAATGTTATATCTGCAAGTCTGAAAGTGAGAGCAAGGCATTCCCAGTTCTTCAAGCCAGATTGTTTACACTGTGTGTACATGCAAGAACTGTGTGGTAGCACAAAGCTGGTTTTTGGCCACAAGTTCATCATTCTAAGAATCATTTTACAGTAGCTAACTTAGAGCAGAATGGCTGTGGATCATGGCAAGGAAGGCTATTGTGCCAGCAGTTTGCATTCATAGGTTAAGAGTCACTTTGCTAGGAGATGCAAACTCAGCAGAGTGAAAATAAATGTGGGCTTTGTTATGAAAGAAGTAGCCCTATTCAGTGGCTCTCATGTATAAGCTTTATATGTGAGGAGGCGGAGGTGGGATGAATGAACTCTTCCTCCATTCCTCTTTCCCATTCTCGCTGCCTTCTGTATGTGAAGGGCAGCTGTACAGCAAGACACTTCCCGGGTTACAGAATCTTTGAACAATTGGCTTCAATGTGGAGGAACCAACAAGAGAGGGGTAGAACTAACTAGCCCCCCTTCCTCTTTCTTCTCACATGCAGAGCTCAGGCAAAAGGGGAAGCACTGAATAGAGCTAATGCCTCTTAATGTGCTTTCAATATCTCTTATCTGCACCTCTGCAAATATTCCCATCTGCCATTAATTTTCTCTTTTATAACAAAATTGGGGTAATTAGCCAGCTCTAAACTAGTGTTCGTAAAAGCATTCACTGAAATGTCTTTATTTTATATTTATAGTTTGTAAATTTCAAATCTGAAAGCTCCTTAATAAACTCTAATCATTTTTAAAATTTAAATCATTTTCAATATGCTTTAACAATGAATTTGCAAGGGCAGGACACATTCATAATTACCAAAATGCAGTCCCGTTGAACCCCAACCCATCCATTCCCCCTGTGCCAGCAAACCCCTCCCTCCTGCCATTGCTGAGCAGCAACACTTAAAGAGGGAAACTGCTCCTTGGAGCTACATATAAAATTCCTGTTGTATAACTCCACCCATATTAAGCAGCTAACACTTCCTGTCTTGCCCGATAAAGATAGCTTGGACTGGATTTCACTTAAAGAGAGAAGAATGATGCTCAAAATGATGCCCTGTCCAATTAAGGAACTCAACTGATTGCCTATCCATTGTAATTCAAAGTAGCATTCATTTGCAATGCATTCATTTTTATTACACTGTGACATTTAGTGAGTTAATCAGTAAAACCAATTAAAACTATTTTATTGGCTAAAAAGGTGCCCTGCATAATTGGTCAGCTTTTTTTTTACCTTAATTTTTGTGTGTATATATTTATAAAAACGTTAGGAAGGAGGCACTATCCTGGAAGAGGCATTCATTTTTTTTCCACATTCTGAAGCTTCCTCTTCTAAGATATGTTATGATGTACATTATCTGAAAATAACAAGTATGCTTTCCCTCTCCGTGAAGTTACTTTTTTTTTTTATTCAGATGCAATTTCAGTTGATCAATCAGCTGATTTGTTTAATTAGTTCTCTGACTGATTGATAACCTGACTTGATTGATAGCCACTTACAAGTGGCATAGTATCTTTATTTTGTTCTGGGTGGATCTGGCTAGCTACTTCTGATTTCACCCATCACAAACAGATCTTGGAGTATAGTTTCAAGGCTTAAATTCAGTTAGTGGTGCATAAACAGGGGAATGTGCTACCATGTTTATGTCCTCATCTGTTTAATACTGACTAGGGAATTCCACGTAAGTATCTGGCACTGCTCCTGGAATTTTTATCCTTACATATTTCACCTCTTGACTGAACACACAAGAATATTGGGATATTAACTGCAACTCCACATTGCCTACACAACTTGGAATTCCAACTGCAGGTATAACACATAAGCAGCAAATATATTTCAGGAACTGCCAATTAATTTCATTTGAGAACAGCACTGAGAGGGAGGGAGGGTTAAAAAAGAGAGATCAACAGTTTTACAAAGGCTGGATCTAGTTCCAATCATGGGAGCATTCTCTAAACCAACTTCTGCTCAGATTTCTCTTGCTGGTCAAAAGGGGCATTTTTGTATAGAACCCAGCACCCATTTCCCTAATATTCTGGAGCAGAAGCAGCTAAGAGGACTGCAGGAAAAGTGCTGAATCGGGAAAGACCATCAGTTCCTCCATTTTTTACAGGGATTCTTCTCCTGGGTCAGACGTCTCCAGTGATGGAGAACCTTCTATCCACAGAAGACAGATGCTCAGATCCAATTCAATATGCTTTCTAGCATGATAGCAGAACTTTACCTTGCAACTATTCATTGCTATTGCTGGCAGAGAAAGGTCATTGCATGAAGCAGTCATGATCGTGTGTGCCTCTGCCCTTCCCTCTGGTTTATGGTCTCCTTTAATATGTTTCATTCAGTTGTGCTTCAATATCAGATGTGTTATCAGAGCTACCTAGGACTGAAAGAATGCAGTAGGGAAGGGAGAGGGAGAAGCAATACAGACAGTTTTAACCATCCATGCTTTAAAAAATTAGCAACTTAACTGGAAAATAAGAATACATCAACTGCTCTGACCACAGATGCACCACATATTTCTTACCTGGTTCTGATCAAGCATCATATGCAATAGCCAGCATCTAGTTACACTTTAATGCACATGAGTTTAAAAACTGTACAATTGTTTGTATTCATAACAAATGCTTGATGGCTATTACCATTTTTTTGGCATTCTCGGTAAAAGCATGTCAAGCTTTGCAAAGGATTCTGTACCCCCTTTTGGTTTCTTTCAGTTATACCAAAACCTTGTGCTCATTAAAGTACACCCTTTTCTTCTTCTAATGCAGCATTTTCCTCTTTCAGGTGTGGCCCATTTCCTGTTCACTTGGAGCCACCTTTGGCTATGTGGCCGGTCTCCTTATTGCATCTTTGTGGATATACTGGAATAGGAAGCAGCTTACATACAAAAGCAGATAACTGGCACAAAGAGGAAAGGCATTTTGATTGTGTGATTCCATGAAGGAGGTACAGGGGTATGGGCAAAGCAAAAGGCTTTCCAAATCTTTTCAGAGCATTGTGGGGCTTTGCTCCTCTTTTTTACAGCATGATCATACATTTGTTGTGTGTCCTAAATTATGTTACCCCTGAGAGATTGTACCTTCCTTCCCATCTGAATAAAATCTTCGCAGTAGTTGGTGCCTACTTCTTCACACATTTGTGATTTTCTCCCTCCCCCTCTGGGTTTCACCAAATGCCAGTTCCTAAAATCAGCTTCCCTGTCGGATCAGTGGATCTCTTAATAAGGTGTTGCTGTCTTGAAGTGTATATTTGCACAGTGTCAGAAGTTTCACAGTACGGTGGCCATTGTCCCAGCAGCTCTCATGTGATCAGGCAGCAATTAATGCATCTTGAGCCTATTCTCTTTTTCATTGTGTGTTTCTTTGGAGTTAGAATGGCTATAATGGCTTCATCAAAAACAGTCTTCAATCCTTTCTGTGTTAAAGCTGAGCACTCCACATAGCAATAGGCTCCTATCTGTCAAGAAAACAAATGCATTTAATAGCTGCACAGACAGTAGCCATCTTCCCCAAACTCTATTTGCGAGCTCAGGGGGCTTTCATTTTTATTGAAACATCAATGTTCGTTTTTTGTTTTGTCTTTGCCCTGAGAAAAATGTTCCAACGCTCTAACTTCCAGAAAAAGAAGTTATTCAAGTTTGTCTTTTGGTGACAGATTTAGAATTCTTTTCATTACATTCAGGGTTTGAAAGAAAAACATTAAATGCACTGGAGTTTTCAGTTTGTTTTACTATTGGCAGTATATTTGTATCTGAGGCATTTTAGGAAGATGTAAAGAACAAATGAAGTGTACAGATATTTAATGTATACACAGAGATTACCATCAAGCAAAAAATTGTCTATACCCAAATACATTATTGCACCTGATATAATATTATACTTCAAATGCTTTAAAAATTCAGGTGGTTATTTTAATTTTCTCAGACTCATATTTTCACTGTGTTCTATTATCTTCCATTCAAGTAAGTTATTTTTTAATTATTGAAAAGTACTAAATGAACTCTCCTACTTAGCAGTATTTAATACTATATTTTATTCATGAACAAAACAGCTATATTAACAGATAAGATTATGTAGTGCTTAATTCTTACATAGCTGCCTTTAAACGCAGTACCCAAATCTGCATTCTTGCTGCTCCTTCTCACGAAAGGAGACTAAAAGTGGCACTGGCCCATGTGAAAAACAGAGTCATACTAGAAGTTTATTCCCTGAGACTGGGCACAGCTGGAATTTTGGGAGCACATCCTGTCCGTCCTCAAGGATACTGGCAGATGGCCATGCAGGAAATTTCAGGTCTGCAAAGAACTCACATACTGAGGAAAATGGTGGAGAAATGCAGTATTAAATTTTAGGGATACTTTAGTGTAAGAAAAGTAAAAGTTGAACCAAGGTGCAGAAAAATGCAGTGTTTGTAATAAGTAGAGCTGAAGAAAGATGTCTGAATACAAATCCCCTGCACCAGACTTTGTATGGCCTCATTGTCCATAGTTATCAATGGGAAGGATAGCCTAACATAACTGGAGGGTATTAGGTTAGGGAAGAATTGCTGTTATACAGTTATCTGGGAATAATTGAACTAAATGGCAATTTTTTTTCTCCCAAACTTTTCTTTGACTCTTTTTTTTTCTGTCAATGCTACACTAAAGTTTGCTGATATTATATATTTTTATTTACTTGTTCGAGATATGTTACTTGTACGAGTTATATCCTCCAAGAACTCAAAAGGGATTTACATGGAGATTCCTTTCTTGTTGCCACGAAACAGCAACTTTCAAAGTACTGTAGGTTGGGCTGACAGTCCTTGCAGATCCTTTTGTATGTCTTTTCATATAGAAAGGTAAAATAAAGGTAGAGGAAATACAGTACACATAGTACCAAGCAAGATCTATATATGGCTAAAACTCTTGTGTCTGTCTGTAACCTTCAATGGGGCAAAACGGTGCATCATAAGGCGGCAATTTTTGACCCAAAGTACCTCAAATGGGCTAATTTACAGTGTGTGTCCAAAATCCGGGACCCATTAACCCTAACCCTAATCCATTATTCCTGTGGGATTGAAATCTGGCGAAGTTGTGGCTGCTTCAGCACTGCCTCGCTGCTGCGGTCAGCCACAGTCACGTGATTGTCATTTCCAATGCTCCCTGATAGCTTCCCACAAGTCAATGGGGAAGCCAGCAGGAAGTCTAAACTTGATTGTGATTGCTGACACTCCCTGCCAGCTTCCCACAAGCAAAGTCAGTGAGAAGCCGGCAGGAAGTTTCCAGTCCAAGGCCAGTAGGCAGGTAAGTGGCTGCTCCCGTGTGGGGGAGGGTGCACAGGGGTGTGCCGTGGGTCAGGGAGGGTGTGCGAAGATGTGGCGAGCGTCAGGGAGGGTGTGCAAGTGCAGCATGGGCACAGAGGGACTGGGGAAGGGTCCGTGAACTTACCCAAGCAACTTGCGCGAACTTCCCTGCCATCTTCCCCATTGACTTTCTCCCTGCCAGCTTCCCACAAGCAAAGTCAGTGGGGAAGCTGGCAGGAAGTCGGAAATTGCTCCCACTCCCACTGCTTTTTTGCCAATCCATGGTCATTCTGTTGATCTGTTTAGGTAAGTAAATATCTCTGAAACAATGGCCCAAGGGTCACGGGTTGTCTAGTTTGAACTCTAAATGTCCAGCTTACCTCTTTTGCTAACTTCTGTCCCTGCTCCATAGATATTGGTTTTTCTTTCATGTCATTTAGCCTTGCTAATGTTTTAGGATCATCACGAAGATCAATCTGTTAGGAAAGTTACAGTAGATGTGTATACTTCCTTCTACATGCTTCAAATCCAACTTTACATCATAGACTTTTACTTAAAAAACAACTGGCTCCAATACAAGTTAAGAACACTGATGCCTCACTGAACACCTTGGGATTTAAATTAGGCATGACTAATATTGAATACAATGGACTTAACTGCAGCTAATTTAGGCTAATTTCATTTATAACCTTCACTTTAACTGGAATCTTAAGCCTACTTCTGTAAGGCACACTGTGGTTCAAATGAACTGTGTGCAAATGTAGGAGGCCCCATGACATTTCCAGAGAATGACCTCAAGGCATATTGGAGCAACCTCATTTAAACTTGGCAGCCTGGAATCTAGACTACTGATCTCTAATCTGGTCTTCCTCCTCCATCAGATATGCTGAACTAAAATTCCCAAAATTTTAGTTCAGCATACAAGAAGCAAGAACACACAAGAAGCCAATAACTGGAAGATGAGAGGCAGGGACTGCTTAATCTTCCCACTTATTTTCTTTCTTCTGCTGACTCGTGAGACCAGAAATCAATTAAGAAGAAGCTCAGAGGAAATTTGCAGAAGAAAATAGGTAGCTGGAAGAAAGGCTAAACTAAATGTCCTCCAACCCATTCTTGGTTATTTGTTCATTCATTCATTTATTCCATTTAGGCACCACCCAAGTACAGAAAAGATAACTGATGTACAATTTACATTAAAAAAAAAAAAGGTAAACAAGATGGCAGAACCAGCCAACACCACAAAACATATACCACACACCTAGCAAGGGGCTCCATCCACCTTAGGCCAGAGCCTGGGAGAACAGCCAGGTTTTCAAGGCCTCTAGAACATTACCTGGTGGGAGCTTGAAATTGTCTTTAACATGACTACTGGTAAACTGGTGCTTGTGAAAAAATTATAGACACAACTGCTCTTTGCAGCTTCAGAATGAGTTCTGGACCTTTGTGATTTCATGGATTCAGGTGTTGAGAGTCAAGCCAATTTACAGTATTTCTGGCTCAGCTGTGGTGGACTTGAAGCCATAGTAAAACTTGTCTTTTCTTAGAATTGCTGCAGCTCTATGGAGCTAGTTTGTTTCTGTATTTGTGAGCTCCCCACTGCTGATTCTAGCAGGTCTTTCAAGGTAAGAGTGGTTTGATGGCTTTGCAGCCAACTCAGGCATAGAAATCATTCAGAGATTTTTGCATAGAGACCAATGGATAGATGGGGGGTGGGGAATACAAGCAATTTTTAAATTTCCTTAGTGCAGAATAGGGATTAGGGGATTTCCAACCTTCTAGCATCAGCGGCAGGGCAGTAAATGCATGAAAACTTTGCTCACTATTATTAGTGCATAAAGTCAACCCGCTTTTCAAGGATTAGGGAATAGGAGTACTGGTGATATGCCCACAGTGTGTAGTTCTGTCTTGAATATCAGAATTAATTTCATGGTTAACATTTCAACATGAAAAAAGAGGGAAATGGTAATTGTGAATAAAAACTGGGTAAAAAAGCAGGGTCTGACTGTGCAGTAGTATATATGTGGGACCATATTTGGGGTGTTCCAGGAGGAAGAAGGTACTTTCTTACCACATTTCTATTTGGAAAGCCAGCGGTGGGCACTGAGCCCACAAACTGCCACAGCCACAGGGGTAAAAATGGGTGAACCAATTCTTCCCACCCAGAGGGTACAGAGTTGTGTATCTACAGTATGTATATATTTATCAGCAAAGGACTCATTGATGACCACAAGACTCTTCTTTCCATCCAGCTGCAGCATGTGATACCCACGCTTGTCTGAATCATCTGTTTGATTCCTATAATTGCCGCTTTATTGTTTATGAGCAAACACCCTTTTTGTTCACAAGCAGAGCACATCAAGATGCAGAGCTTTGCTTTCAATCTAAATGCTGAAACAAGTTTTAAAAATTCATAAAGAGGATAAAAGGGGGGGGCGGTATTCTCAAAGGACTTGGTTCCCTAACAAGAGCAACAAAAGTAGATTGAGATGCAGTTTGGTTCTCTTCATTGGGACAGTTTCTCCATTCCATAGTTAATCTTTCAAGGCCTGTTTACAACTAATGGTGTTAATCACAGAAGGACTAGAGGGCTCCAGTTGTCCCTTCTGGCTCTAAAATTAGATTGCTTTGGATGCATTTCTTGTTATTTTAGTTGCAAACTAGAAATATAAGCCTACATGCTTGGAGAGAGCAAGGGGTGAGGGAACTGGTTGCTGGAAAGAGGGAGAAGCTAGATTTAGGTGACAAATGAAATTATAGGTATTTGGACTTCATTCCAATTGTAAGTGGTACCTGTCAGGTTAAGCCAAAGATTTCATGGGAAAAGGGTGAGTTTTGAAAAGAATTTTCAGGGAAAAATAAAAATGGCACTATTCTGAGAAGGGCACCGTGGCATAAGAAACAATTAGAATGGGCAGAGCCCATGAAGAACTTAGGAATCTCTTTAATGGGTGATGGTAGTAGAGTTAGAGAGGTGAAGATCACAGGAAGGAACATGCCAGTGATTTTTAAAGATTCTGAGGATATTTCAAAGGCAAAGATAAGTGGTGCATGTGCTTTTTGTAAATGAGGAAGAAAATATCTGTTGCTATTTCCATGGCACATTCTCACCAACACAAACAGACATAAATATAAATATAATATTCAAGCTACATACCTGGGTTCCAACCAATAAATAAGGTACATTTGGTGCATATTCTTTAAGTTCTGGTACCCATTCCTCCTTCACATTCTGAAAAGAAGCCGGATTTACCACGGAGAAACAGATGAGGAAAACATCGGTCATGGGGTATGACAGCGGTCTGAGGCGATCATAGTCTTCCTGAAGACAGAAATTTATATATACACATATTACTTTTCACTAAAAACTTGAATTTTGATCACAGTCATTTCTAATGTTGGTGTTTCTAAGCAATCACTGTCTCAGTATTACATGCTGTATAAACTGAGAGTTAAAAGCCCCTTCCAATCCATTGCAAAATATGCTTTCCCCCTACTTTTGGTCTATTCAGATGGTAATACTACTACAAAAACCAGACAGTGACCTTTCCTATCAGCTGCTACAATATATTGAATGATGGATATATTTTTAAGAATTATTTCACACACGAAAAAATAGAAAAATTATCTTATTTTTCAAGACATTAAGCCAAGCTGTGGTTGTCTGATTTTAACATTTTTGTGGATCGTGTCTGAAATAACAAAAAACTGAATGAAACTACTTGCTTCCTTGGTGAGGTCCCCACCAAAATAATTTAAGAGCATTTTTTCTGAATCAGATCAAAGATTTATGAATACATTATCCACATTGGCCAATCAGATGCCAATAGAAAGTCCACCTGCAGGACTAGAGCACAACAGGGCCCTCTCCTGATATTCCTTAGCAGTTGCTATCCAGGACTCACTGTCTCCATCCTGGAAATAGCCTCAAGCAGCTGTCACAACCAATGGCTGTCTTTAACCTCCATTACTTTATCTAATCCCTCTTTGAAGTGGTCCAAGTTAGCAGCTACCACAACATTTTGTGATAACTCTTTTAATATCTGATATCATATATCTGTCTTGAATGTTTCATTATTCAGCTTCCTTGCAAGGGACTGGGTATTCTTATTATACGGGATGAAAACTAATCCCTGTCCACTTTCTCAGCTCCATTCATGATCTTATACATCTCTATCACATGGTATCTGAAACACTGCAGCCTTGGCTCATCGGAATTGCTGTCCCCTTTCACATGTTGCTTCCATTACTGCCTCTCTGCAGCTCTAGAGAAGAAATACAAGGTATGTTGTAAGTTTTATTACTAATTCCTTCCATAAGGATGGAATTTGCCTTTTTCACAGCAGCTGTACGTTAACCTCTCTACAGTGGAGTCCTTGGTGCTCTCTGAACTTGGTTGTTTGCTTGCAGATGTTTCATTATCCAACTAGGTAACATCATCAGTGCGATGATGTTGGGTAATGAAACATCTGCAAGCAAACAACCAAGTTCAGAGAGCACCAAGGACTCCATAGTTCAACCCTGAGCTACAAATATTTATTGGAACCTCTCTGCCATAACTCCAAGTTCTCTTCACTGTTCAGTCAATTCCAGTTGAGACTCTAGTAGCATATATGTGAAGTTAAGTTTTTTTGTCTTAATACGTATCACTTGCTCACACTGACATTTGGCATTTTAAAGCCCAATTTGCAGAGATCCTTTGAGAACTCTTCAGTATCCCTTTTTTGTTAATCACTCAAAATAATTTGATGTTTTCCATTATCTGTACTTATCTTATTATTATCTTATTATTAACTTATTATTATATGTAATTATCTGGGGCGTGGTGGCTCAGCGGGTAAGACGCCAAGCTTGTGGATCGCAAGTTCGGAGGTTCGAATCCCTAGCCCCATGTGATGGAGTGAGCTCCCGCACTCGCCCCAGCTCTTGCCAACCTAGCAATTCGAAAGCATGCAAATGCAAGTAGATGAATAGGTACCACTTCGGTGGGTAGGTAACAGCGTTCCGCGCGCGTCATGCCGGCCACATGACCGTGGAAGCATCTTCGGACAACGCTGGCTCTTCGGCTAACAAACGGAGATGAGCACCGGCCCCTAGAGTCGGACACGACTGCACAAATGTGCGGGGGGAACCTTTACCTTTATTATCTGTACAGCCTCACTGTTCATTCCTAATTCTAGATTATTCTTCAATATGTTAAAAATAGTGGCCCCAGAACAGACTCTGTTTACAGTCCTACATTTAAGAATAAATTCTCACTTTTTTGAGCATTTCCCCAATGAAGTAGTACTATGGCATGAACAGCACACTACCATAACCATTTATTTTACCTTACTAATTATTAAGAGAGAAAGTCCTTGCTTCTGGTCTTTGGAACATGTACTTCTAAAGCTAAGATTGCCAGTGCATCATAATGAACCTCAATTTTGGATGTCCTAGCTTAAAAGAATTAAATAAAACTGATAAGAGTAATGAGACCTGCGATTAAACATAGCAAGAATGGAATATGTTTTGAAGAAAAACTTTATGAGGCTTTTCATCTTAGTTTTTGTTTTAAAAAATCACAGAACAAAAATATATAAAATCTGAAGCTGATAAAAGCACATTCTTCATTTCTCTCAAAATACAATACTTTCAAGATCATCCAGTGAAACAGTTAAGAACGGAAGCAGATTTCAAACAAAGCAAAAATTCACACAACACAATTCACCTATGAACTTTACTGTTACTGGATGTGGTGAAAGCTACTTGCAGTTTAAAAATTCATTATATCAATTCATGGAGACTACTAGCCATAAACAAATAAAAAATGCAACCATGTACAAAAGACAACCTCTGACTTGTGACAAACAAGCCACCTGGGACATTGTAATTTTTATGTTTGTAAGCCTTTCTGTACTCCAGTCATTGTATCCAAGAAAACATGATCTTTTCTGGATGGAGAGCACAGCAAAATCTGAAAGTAACTCCATAATTGTGAATTAAATCTGTTTCCAGCGTGTACAAGCTGCTGTGAGACTGAACATAAAAATATTTTTAAGGAGCTAGAAGTCTTTTAAGAGGGACCTCATTTTCTCAAGATACATACTGGAACTGCCTTTTGTATGTATTGGAATTCATGGCTATGCTGGGATTGGTTCAACACATCTGGACAACAGAAGGTTGGGGAAAGCTAGTATGTAGACATTATAGTACTTTTATCCCTCTGCCAATTATTTGAAAATGTAATATCTAGTAGACAGGAGCAGAGACATCACACTGACAACAAAGGTCCGCATAGTTAAAGCAATGGTATTCCCTGTAGTAACCTATGGCTGTGAGAGCTGGACCATAAGGAAGGCTGAGCGAAGGAAGATAGATGCTTTTGAACTGTGGTGTTGGAGGAAAATTCTGAGAGTGCCTTGGACTGCAAGAAGATCAAACCAGTCCATACTCCAGGAAATCAAGCCAGACTGCTCACTTGAGGGAATGATATTAAAGGCAAAACTGAAGTACTCTGGCCACATAATGAGAAGACAGGATACCCTGGAGAAGATGCTGATGCTAGAGAAAGTGGAAGGCAAAAGGAAGAGGGGCCGACCAAGGGCAAGATGGATGGATGATATTCTGGAGGTGACAGACTCAACCATTGGGGAGCTGGGGATGGTGACGGCCGACAGAAAGCTCTGGCGTGGACTGGTCCATGAAGTCACGAAGAGTCGGAAACGACTGAACGAATAAACAACAACAAAAAGTAGACAGGACAATGGGATACCTTGACAGGTAAATGTAGACATAAGGAAGGCTGATCCCCTTTAAATATGCTTTAATTCTCTGAAAAATATGATCGGGTAGACACATTAAACTAAGTAAACCATTTAAGACACATTAAACTAAGTAAATGTTGTTGTAAACCACCAGAGTCCCTCCGGTGGGAGGAGATGGGCGGTGACAAATCAAATAAACAAACAAACAAACAAATAAAGTAATGTGATTTGTTTAGTTTCGCTTTGGCATGATGTGCACATGGGTTTAGTGAATAAACTATTGTTTATTTTAGGGCAGCAAGCCTCATTTTAAAGCTAGTTTGTTACTGACTTGTTGAATGCAACTGTAATTTTAAGTGATGTTTGAATAAGGATACAGGACTTTTTTGTGGTTTCTTAGCATATTTCTAGTTGGCTTTTGTTACTGACAGCACTGCAACATTTAAAAAGGTATGGATTTCAGTGTTAAGGGCGCACCAGTTTGCAGCACATTCTGGAAATGTGAATTGGCATCAGTTAAGGTTGCAAGATGTTTCAAATAGGTATTTCCCTACCCAGGAAGCACAAGCTCGGGCTCCTCTTTCAGATCTATCATCTGTCTGTCTGTCTGTCTGTCTGTCTGTCTGTCTGTCTGTCTGTATGTCTATCTATCTATCTATCTATCATCTATCACATTTATATCACTGCCCATCTCCCCCACAAGGAGGGACCCTGGGATGTTTTACTGAACACCTGGATAGCATGGAAAGCACACATTCTGCTTCCTATCAATTCGTGTACCAAAGATATGCAAGAGACAGAACTGGTATAATTACAGTATACAAGCAACTTTAGCAACATAAATTACCGAAACTTTAGACACATTACTAAACTCATTAAAAATAATAATTTATGGACTAAGAATACCATTTAACAAAAAGCGTACATGCTTGGTTGTCAGCCTATACACCTACTGCAAACAATTATTTATTTTCTAATTAAGATTTGCAGGGGGCACGATGGCTCAGCAGTTAAGATGCCAGGCTTGTAGAGACCCTAGCCCCGCGTGACGGAGTGAGCTCCCACACTCGCCCCAGCTCTTGCCAACCTAGCAATTCGAAAGCATGCAAATGCAAGTAGATAAATAGATAAGTAGATAAATTCCCACTTTGGTGGGAAGGTAACAGTGTTCCGCATGTCATGCCGGCCACATGACCGCGGAAACGTCTTCGGACAACACTGGCTCTTTGGCTAACAAACGGAGATGAGCACCAGCCCTTAGAGTAGGTCACGACTGTGCGGGGGAACCTTTACCTTTACCTGATTAAGATTAATCATTGTGGCCAGCCCCCGAAGACTTTATATAGCATTTGGGCTTTATATTGAATTGTCAGGATACTTCTACCACAGATCAGAGGATGAAAGTTATTCATCTATTGTTCAAGGCATGATGTTTACTGGAACCATCTGGAGAATAGTTCATGACCAGTGAAAAAATACAATGACAGCAGCAGACGTACTCCTGTAGAGTATACAATATACAAGTCATCTATGTAACAGGATACAGATCAGAGCCCCTCTACTTACACATTTCAGCATTTTGAAAGTGTCTCAATTTATTTGTACTATTCTGACTGGTTGTCTGTCCTGTTTGGCTAGTCCACGTGGGTACAAAGCCTACTCAGGAGCTTAAAAGGTAATCTTTATTGAAACACAATTATTTACAAGGTTGAGTCACCAGTTTGCTGGCATTCACAAAGCTGATATACTGAGGTAGATTTTCAGAAGCAGCTGGCTCAATAAACTAGAGTCCTTTTAAGCAAGCTTCTCTGGAGACTGGAACTCTGGACTGAATTCCTTCTAGGCAGGAAACACTAGACTGGAACTCTGGAACTGGATTCACTCTGGATCTGGATTCCCTCTGGGACTGGAACCTGGACTGGATTCCCTCTGGGTCTGGAAGGCCTTAAGCCACTGGAACTGCTAAGCAGACTGGACTGGCTCACCACGACACTGGTTCTGGGTTGGAGCCACAGGTACTGGAACTGGACTGGCACCAAGGTACTGGTTCTGGAATGGAGCCACAGATACTGGAACTGGACTGGCACCAAGATACTGGTTCTGGAATGGAGCCACAGGTACTGGAACTGGACTGGCACCAAGGTACTGATTCTGGAATGGAGCCACAGGTACTGGAACTGGACTGGATCAGCGAAGGCAGCTGAGCTGGTTCCCTGGAGTAACTAGAATTACTAGGATCAGACTGGGTTGGCATCACTGACTGGGTATCTCTGCCAAGGCAGACTGGGTTGGCACCACTAGGTAACTTGCCTGTCTCCAGGCAAGATGGATGCGCCTCTGCAAAAAAACCTTGAGGCAAGGAACAGGGCTGTGGGGTTTTAACACGAAGCGAAGCGCAGGAAAAGGCAGGGTACTTAACTGAGGCTTGAAAGCGCCGTTTATCTAAAGCCGCTGATCGCTACGAAGCCACTGACCACAATGAGCAAGTTCCGAGTCTGGCTGAAGCACTACGAATAGGGCTGGCTGCACGGCATATAGCAAAGGCTCTGTTTCCCCTTACTGTGGAAGAGATTGGTACCTCCTCTACAACCCAGTTTTGCTCAGAAATGATGAAAGCGGCTGGTTCTGTAGAAGCTTCAGGGAGCTCTTCTTCATGAAGCGCAGGCTGAGGTTTGCAAAGCGATGTGAGCCGATCTCTGTTGGAGTGAAGTTCTGAGGTTTGACTACTAGCAGGAAGTTCTGGAAGAACTGTTGTCGCCGGCAACCCCTTGCCGGCTCTGAGCTGCCTTTATCCTTGTCTCTGCTCGTCTCTTCCCTTCAAGAGCCAATCAGAGCTCTCTCTGTTTGGCGTGCTGCTCTGCCCGCCTTGCTCTTGCACTCATTGGCTCTGAGATCCTTCTTCCTGGTTCCTGACCAATTATTGCAGCCGGATTCTCCCGCGCAGCTGAGTCATTCCCGGGTAAGTTCCTCTGCACCTGCTTGTTTGGCGTCAGGCTGTCTGACATCACGAGTTCTCTGCCCAGGGATGCACTTTTAAACCTGCCGGTAAGTAGTGTCGTTTTCCATTTCCCCATCTGAGTCAGAGGCTTGCCTCTGACTATCAGCCCTGCTTCCTCTAAGTCGGTCAGAGCCCTGTTGCTGGGCTCTGACATTGTATCACTTCAGGAAGCATGTAGGAATTTGCATATTTCCATGGAGGTCATGCAAAATCTTTTATGTTATACAAAAAAATAATATGCCAGGGAGAAGAAGAGGCTTTTTTCCTGACATGTTAGTTTTCAACATGCAGGGTGTATTTTTCATATGTGGGATATTCAAACAAGGCAGTATTTACTTACAGGTGAAGTATATTTATATATTGTTCATTCTAATACTATTTTTCTCTATTTTATAACATGATTTGAAAGGTAGATTGATTCAGTGTGTTTTTCACTGCCTTAAAAGGTATCATTCCAAAAGCAGATGAGAAAAAAGAAAAAGAATTGAACCAAAGCGGTATCAAAGCCAGCAATCAGTTTCAGATTAGACAGCTGAGAGTTTACAGCATAGCTTTCCAAATTGTGTGTCGCAACACTTTAGTGTGTTGCAACATACAGTTTAGTGTGTCGCGACACAACCCGGAAGTGGACGTGCACGGCGGCGGCGCAGGGGCGTGTGTGTGGGTGCATGCAGCGGCAGCGACGACGGCAGCGGCGCGCCATCAGCACTTCCACATTTTAGCGGAAAACACGAGGCCGCTGCCCTGCACATCCCCGCGCCGCCACCACTGCCGCCGTTGGTGTGTCGCCAACGGCGGCAGTTTGGAAAGCACTGGTTTACAGGTACAGCAAGAACTTCTCATCCAGGAACTCCAGTAAAAAGCTATCATACAATCTTCTGCAAATGGATGCTCTCCAAAAATCACCTCAAATCTCATGAAATCAGTGAATCTCATATGTTTTGGGTACTCTCTCTCCTGATATCATGGACAAGCTTTTTACAGTCCTATGTCCAACCTTAAGAATTTCAAAAGAGAAGAGATTACTGTACACAGTTTAGAGATAGGAGGAGGCGTGAGAAAGAAAGTCAAAATAACACCACCTTGATTTTGTTTAGTCTAGGATGGGACAGAGAGAAACTTGGAGGCTTTCAAGATTCTGTTATTATACCCTACAACAGTAAAGTAGCATTCCTGGAATTTCTGTCTAGTTTCTTGTCCTGACTTATTTCAAAGGGCTGACAGTAATTAACAAAGGGGGACTAATGGTGTGACCAGTTGTAAGGCAGCTTCCTATATTCAACCCCCTCCCACACTCTCTGATCAAGAACTGATCTGACATGTATACATACACTTCTCCCAGCTCTGTGACAAAAAAAAACACCAAACAATTTCACAACCTGTGTATCAAGCGTACTAAAGAAAATTATATTAATCTTTCTTCTTTTGCATTATTTATTCTTTCCTACCCTTCCTCTCTTTCTTAAACCATTTCATATCATTTTTTGTGACTTTATTCATCAGAGCAGCGGTCCCCAACCTTTTTTGCACCAGGGACCAGTTTCGTGGAAGACAATTTTTCCACGGACTGGGGGGGGGATGGGTGGGCCACGCGGGCCATGGGCGTAGCTCGATGGGTGGGCTGTGCGGCCCGGTTCCTAACAGGCCGGGAGTTGGGGACCCCTGCATCAGAGGGTGGATATTCAAATCTTCATTGAGACTGTACTTAGAAAACTGCATGTAACCTTGCTCACTGTATCTCTAAAAGGATATTCGAGAATTGGAAAAGATGCTGAAAAGGGCAACCAAAATAACTGTGGTGATGGAGCCACTCTTCTATGAGGAAAGGGGCTACTAAAATTAGACAAAAGGGGAATAAGAGAGGGGCATGAGAGGCAGATGCAATTATTAATAGCACACAGAAAGTGGGCCAAGACACTGCTTTCTCCTTTTCTGACAAAACAAGAACATATGGTAGACATCCAAAGAAGCTAATTAATGGGAGATTCGGAGCAGAGAGAAAAAATTTCCTCACACCAGTTAAGCAACAATATTTGTTTCTTTAAGGTGTTGTGATCCCTTCCTGTAAACTCTCTCACCCCAGGATCTGCCCCACCAACCAGGACAAGCCATGATTATTTTCACTGGTATTCCCATCCATCAATTTATTTTCCTCCCTTCAATCAGGGGACCAAAAGGAGGAAGATGCCTTCCTTTTTCAGTTTAAATGAAAACACCACAAGGATAGTTGAAGCCTATCAACTATTGGTAGTCAAGCTGAAAGAATCCAGGCCTTCCGAGGCATGTTACCAGATTACACCCGACAAGACATAAACTGGCATAAAAAATTAAATGTTTAAAATAGTATTTAATTTATTATGATACTCAAGAATGAAGCTGGGTGTTGGTGATGCAGAAAAAGGTTCAGGATTCAAAAATCCAATGTAAGCAAAAGAACAATGGGCAGGCCAATCCAAAATGGGAATTGAGCCTTAAGGAAAATAGCTTTGTAAGGAATCAGGCAAGGCTTTATGGCCACCCAAAATAAATAAAATCTCTATCATCTCTTATGGCACCTAAAAATCTGGGTGCATTTAGATTTTACTTCTTGAATTCTACAAAATCACATCCCACAATCATGGGGTAGGCTCAAAATCTTCTTGCCTTCACCGATCGCTGCTGCTTCATTATTTAACCTCAAGGGGAGTAGGGAGCTGCAGGTTCTGCTTGCTCAGGGTTTAGCCAGTGGTCCTCCCGGTCTATCGTATAATAGCAGAAGGGATTAGATTACAAATCAAATGTGGGTTTTTAATTTTTTATTATTTTAGTTACTTTAGTACAACAAAAAAGAACAAAACAAGTTTGAGAGAGAGAGAGAGAGAAGAAGAAGAAGAAAACCCACCTATTTTATTTTGTTCTTTTAAAGCAAAAAGGGAGCGTGGAAAGGCTGAAATTTTCTCCCGAGGCCCTCCAAATGCAGTCTAAATCTTTAAAGAAGTTGGACAAATTCATTGAGGACATGGTTTTCCATGGTTACGGGTCAATAATGGCTACATACTGACTCCACAATGAGAGGCAGGATGTGACTGAAGGTTGGGAAGAACAGTGAGAGAGGCCTAGGCTTTCTTATCCAGCTTGCAACTTCCCAGGGGCATCCTGAAAGCTACTGTAGAGAAAAAGGAGCTGGATAAGATAATGTCCAGCAGAGCCCTAGTTCTTATGAACAAGGGGTTAACTGAAGCACCATTCCCCAAACCACTGAAAATCATATTCAGCTACCCTTCCCACTTTTGAAATGTCAGCAGACAATCGCCAAACGTTTTCAAGAAAAGCCAGACATAAAGCTGCAAAGATCTTCAGCATAAAAATCAGCTTCAAAAAACCTCTTCCTGAACAGGTTTCAAGGGACACTGGTCAACAAGAACACGTTAAGAGGGAAAAATAGGGATAGGCAGATCAATCTAAACCCAATTCAAGCCACATGTATTCAACTATGGTTCTAGTTTGTTGGGTGTTCTTTTTTAAACATTTACTTTAATATCTAAGTTCTTTCATATTTTCTATGATACTTTCCCTATAAGTACAGTTTGCACAAACTAGCCCAGTATATGCATTTGCTCCCCACTATTTAAACTATTTTTTTAAAATACACAGCTTTCCCAATAGCATACAGTTAAGCCAAGAACAAGAGATACTATCAGATTTTAATAACAGAGTCTGTTGCCATTTCATTCAAAACAATATGTCCGTGGCAGAATTTTTTTTGACATCCCTAGTGAAATCAGAGCTTTGTGATTGGAAGAGGCTGAGAAGATTCTGCAACTGACTTTGTCCCAGCAGTGCATGAGGAGAACATACATATTAGATATGGTGGTGATCCATAGTGTATCAGAAATTTTCTGGCTTCTATAGCTATCACTAAAATTATATGGCCTAATCATAGTTGTTATCATGAAGCAAAATTGGGTAGATATCAGTTTTGTTCTACCCAATCATGAACCAAAAGGTAATTACATGAGATAACAAGTCTATTTCAGCACAGGGAACCATCTGTCTTCAGCTTTCATCCACTGCTTAGGACTTCATTCTCGTCCCGTCCCGCCCGCAAAAAACCCACAATTGCAAGGTGTGGTAATAATACTAGCTGTAAGGCTGGAGCTACATCAACCTCTTTCCCTCAAGACAGTTCAAGAATATACTCAAGTCCAATTGTGAGAAAACTGTGCCTTCTAGATGCTGTCTCATCAACCCCGGTCACTGATCAACTGTACTGATAAAAGCAGAACCTCTACAACAGAGCTTTCCAAACTGTGTGTCGCGACACAAAAGTGTGTCGCCACACACAGTCTGGTGTGTCACCACACAACCCGGAAGCGCTGATCATCATCAGCGCTTCCGGGTTTTCCCGCGGCGACACACCAATGGCGGCGTGCAAAAACCCGAAAGCAGCAGCAGCGCTTCCGGGTTTTTGCGCGCTGCCGCAACGGTGGCACATCTGGGTTTTCCCGCGGCGACACACCAACGGCGGTTGGTGTGTCGCCACGGGAAAACTTTGGAAAGCCCTGCTCTACAACATATTGGATTCCAGAAGATGCTGTCAGTCTACATTGCCAAATTCCTCAGCTGATAAAATACACATGCAAGTTGTTGGGGAAGTTTGAGCACTGGCCTTCACCTGGGTAAACCAGCATCCATTTCTATCATTGCAGCTATACTTTCTTCCAGGTGTAATCCCCAAGAAAATTATCCTCAACCAGAAAATCTACAGTCAATAACTGAGGGCCAAAGAGAGGCTACAGAAATGATGACAAATCACTCAGTGAATTTCAATCTATATCCCTGCTTTTCCTCAGGGGAAAATTCAATCGTGCTCTGATATAGGGAGGCTTTTTTTAAATAAAGGGATTAAACAATTGTCCCACCAGCCACAGTTCTGGAAATCAGGGTACAGTCTGATTTACATTGCTGTGTATCGAGAAGCACAATTCTATGGAACAACTTAATAATTCTGTGGAGGAAGTATGGTAATCCTAAACTGGCAAAGGACTGTGATAAAGCACATGCTTTGAGGTAGAAAGTTCCATCTTCAATCCACAGCATTACCAGTTAAAAAAAATCACATGATATGAAAAAACATCATTGCCGAAGTCCTTCTAGACCAGCCTTTCTCAACCTTTTGACCCTGGAGGAACCCTTGAAATATTTTTCAGGCTCCAGGGAACCCCTGCACATTCAGGCTCAAACATAGGCCAGAAGCTACAAAATTATTATATTCGTTTCATGTGTAGGCCTGTATATATGCATTAACAGTGTACTTAAACTAAAAATAAAGAATGAAACTTTCCTCTTTAATGTGAAGTTGCCCGAATTTGAAATAATTTTTAAAATAAATTGTGATCTCCTAGGGAACCCCTAGTGACCTCTCATGGAACCCTAGGGTTCCACGGAACGCTGGTTGAGAAAGGCTGTTCTAGACCAATCACTACAACCCAAGTCCAACACCACATATGCGGTACTACTCTGGGATGTTTGCAGATGAAGCGTTTACAGTGCATTCACCCTGTATCAAACCCAAAATGATGGTGTCTCTGTTGGAACCCTCCCATATTTCCCCAATACTTAGTTCATCTGTTTTTCCAAAATAAATTCATAAGAGAAAGATGATAAACTACTCAATTGCCTTCTTATAAGTAGAACTAGAAGCCCTCCATAGGGAAGCACCTGTGGAATATATCAGCTCCAGCACACTTCATCCATTCCCTCTTAACTTCTGAGGAAAATGTACTTGGAATATATTGGACCATCCTTAAATGGTGCAGGAGGAGGAGAAGGCTCGGGAATTGGGGGAAGGGGTGGAGTACACTGCAGGCCACTCTGGAGCCACATGAAGCCTTTCACTTTCACTTCATGTGGTCCTGGCATGGTGAAATAAATTCCAGGTATTTTTTCTTATTTTGTGCAGGAAAGCAAATTGTTTAGAATAAAAATAAAAAGCTACAAAAATAGAAGTAAAACTAGTACTACTCCATTGATATACCATGCAGTAACCTGTGTGGGCTATAATCCAATGGAAATTGGGCTAACCATGCTCTATGCTCATCTTGGTAAACAGAAAAGAAGGAAGGATCAGAACAATTGCACCTGCTTTCTCTTCATTGTACATAATCAGAAAATGCCTGTGAAGTCACATGAAAACATATCCCCAGCAAAATCCACATAGAAAGGAATAGGAAGCCTAAAAGATGTTGGAGTTAAGGAATTTGAACATAGCATTTATTTCATTTTTAAATTTTTATATACTAACACGGCGGTGGCCTCTGCTAAAACGAGAAAGTGCCAATGGCGCTCCGCTGCCGCCGTCGCTGCCACCGCCATACACACCCCCCCCCCCCCCGCTGCCACTTCTGGGTTGTGTTGCGACACACTAAAGTGTTGCGACACACAGTTTGGAAAGCTATGATATACAGTATGGAGTACACCACTGCTCTGTTGAACGGAGAGAAATATACACATACAGAAACTTGTCTTTCTAAATTTACACTTCTGTGAATTTTGCAAATCAGTTTGCCAATTAAAAAGGAAAATAATACCTGGACAAAAATGCATACAAGCATGAAAATATACCAAAATGAACTGCATCCACAAATCTGTTTGCAAAACTAGATAGGTTATGCAGAACTGCAAACATAAATTATTATTATTGTGGAATATGCAAAAAACAAATTTTAGTCAATGTATATTTTAAAAAACTACATGATTTGCCAAAATGAGAAATTAAAAGAAATTTAAAGAAGCGTATTTGACTAATCTTAATAATCTACAAATTGTAACAGATTTTCATCAATCACACCTGAAAGCGAGGAGGAGCTGAGGAGCCTTATGATGAAGGTGAAAGAAGAAAGCAAAAGCTGGGTTGTAGTTAAACCTCAAAAAAACCAAGATTATGGCAACCAGCTTGATTGATAACTGGCAAATAGAGGGAGAAAACGTGGAGGCAGTGACAGACTTTGTATTTCTAGGCGCAAAGATTACTGCAGACGCTGACTGCAGCCAGGAGATCAGAAGAAGTCTACTTCTTGGGAGGAGAGCAATGACAAATCTTGATAAAATAGTTAAGAGCAGAGACATCACACTGACAACAAAGGTCCGCATAGTTAAAGCAATGGTATTCCCCGTAGTAACCTATGGCTGCGAGAGCTGGACCATAAGGAAGGCTGAGCGAAGGAAGATAGATGCTTTTGAACTGTGGTGTTGGAGGAAACTTCTGAGAGTGCCTTGGACTGCAAGAAGATCAAACCAGTCCATACTCCAGGAAATAAAGCCAGACTGCTCACTTGAGGGAATGATATTAAAGGCAAAACTGAAGTACTTTGGCCACATAATGAGAAGACAGGATACCCTGGAGAAGAAGCTGATGCTAGGGAAAGTGGAAGGCAAAAAGAAGAGGGCCGACCAAGGGCAAGATGGATGGATGATATTCTGGAGGTGACGGACTCAACCATTGGGGAGCTGGGGATGGTGACGGCCGACAGGAAGCTCTGGCGTGGGCTGGTCCATGAAGTCACGAAGAGTCGGAAACGACTGAACGAATAAACAACAAAAGAGTTTATATAGCAAAATCCACATAGAAAGGAATAGGAAGCCTAAAAGATGTTGGAGTTAAGGAATTTGAACATAGCATTTATTTCATTTTTAAATTTTTATATACTAACACCTAGAGTTTATATCCCAACGTCAACTGGATAGCTGTTTGGTAATCATACAATGTACTCTCTGTAGTACCCAAGTGATTTCTGAACTTTCAGACAATAGAGAATCTGAAAACCTCAGTTAAATCTCCTTCAAGTTGTATTTGACTTCTGGCCACTTCATGGACAGTCCAATATAGTTCTCTTGACAATAATACATAGAAGTAGTTTGCCATTGCTGTCTTCCAGGATGTTTTTTCTTTCCTTTTTGTAACTTCCCTGTCTGATCAACAGCTCTAGTATAGCTAGAATTCTCCCATCCAAATACTACCCAAACCCAACCCTGCTTAGCTTCCTAGTCAGCCAGTTGCTGTCACCTGCTGAGAAATAAGTAACAAAGAGCCCAGGAAATGCCTAGGCTGGGACAGCAAATTGTTGTTTAGTCTATACATGCTTTTGCCTTTAAGTATATGGATCAAAATGTTTAATGTATTCACTTTT
Organism: Charina bottae; assembly: GCA_023362775.1. Taxonomy (NCBI): domain Eukaryota; kingdom Metazoa; phylum Chordata; class Lepidosauria; order Squamata; family Charinaidae; genus Charina; species Charina bottae. The sequence continues at coordinate 71,224,286 of JALMGJ010000001.1, read as the reverse complement.
AAAGGCTGTCTTGCAACTTCAAATGTCAGCTCGGACAAAAGACACACAGCACCATAGGAGTTCAAGCAATCTTATAGCCACTAAACACACTACGCAGACATTTTTTAAAAAACAGATAGATCTCATTATTTTCTCTGTACATATCAGAAAAGGGCAAACATCTCATGCTGAGAGTTGGGAGACAGTTTGTCCAGAACTTCATGACCATTTGGCAATTAAAAGAGGTCCTTTAATCTCCATGCTCTAATAACTTCACCATAAAACTGGTTTCTGCACCCAGTTTAAAAAGCCACATTTTCAAAATGATGGGCAAAAAGTCAGATATTGACCTAGTAGACTTCCAAAATCTGAATATTTTGAAATTCTCTGTGGATTTTATAATTCTTAAATTAAAATTTTGTTTCTGGAGTTAATGCATGATACATGGCATAGAAATCTACCAATGTCCTATGTACTGCATATGTGTATAGAGCCAGTTTGGTGTACTGGTTAAGGCACCAGACTATGAACTGGGAGACGGTGAGTTCTAGTTCTGCCTTGGCACAAAGCCAGCTGGGTGACCTTGGGCCAGTCACACACTCAGGCCTAGGAAGGAGGCAATGGCAAACCATTTCTGAAAAACCTTGCCAAGAAAACTGCAGAAAACTCACTCACTCACTCCCTTCCTTCCTTCCTTCCTTCCTTCCTTCCTTCCTTCCTTCCTTCCTTCCTTCCTTCCTTCCTTCCATGGGTTTTTGCTTTTATTTTGTATTACAGTGTTGTTTTGTCATAATTTTTAATGGATATGTTTTTTTAATTTATTTTTATTGCTTTTTAATAACAAAAAAGAAGAAAAAACAAAACAATGATAATAGTAATGGAGATACATACATTATCATAGAGAGGAGAAAAAACATAAAAAGATATTTTTGTGTGAACAGTTTCTTAGCAGTTAGGGTGATTTGGAGAACGTCTGCAATAACATTTCTTAAACTACTTTTTCCCAATTTCGCAACTTCCAGATGCACAGGAATTATAATTTCCACAATTTCTGCAGCATGAGATACAGTTCTAGATGCCCTAAAATATATTTCAGGACAGACAGAATATAAGGAACAGCAAACAGAGATTATGATAGTTTCAGGTTCAGACAGGACTGACTTAACAAAATACTTTCAGTCAGTCCACCTTCTTCTCACTGCTGGTACTACTTGCCTACTTAGATGAGATAACAGGCAAAATCAGCAGGACAGAGGCATGTAGGGGAGTCTAGGGGTTGACAGTGTGTTCCCTGGAGAGGGAGGGAACCTTTGACATATGCCAAATTATCCAAGACTTCAAAAGAACAAAGAAGAAACAGCAAAAAGATCTGTTCCTTTTTCAATATTCCAGATTCTACCAATCAGTCCACAGAGTGATCATTCCATGAGTCAGTACAGAATGGTTGGTCATATTCTCTGAAAAGGGTGGGTGGTGGTTAAATTAGGGACCTGCTTAAAATGTGAGAATGAATTGTTACAACCCTGCTGCCATCCCCTTCCAACCCACACCAAATAATAAAAAACTCTCTTTTCCCCTCCTGTTTCTTTCAAAGTTCTAAAAGTGTACTTTATAACATGGTGATGTCTTCAAGACGACAAAGGATCAACAAGGTGGGTTGGGCAAATCTTATTAAATATTACACAAGACTGCATGCTCTGGAGAAACATCTCTAGATTTTGTAACTGCTCCACTGCCGACCATCTGTTGCTTATGGCAAGGCGCTGTAGGAGCAAAGGTTCTCAATCAGAACCATCTGTTTTTAGAAGCAGAACCAAAAATAGGGATTGGTCAGAGCTGCTGAAAAAAGCCGGCCTGCGTATGCTGAAGGGTAGCCATTAGTGCAGCTAAAAAGGGTGTATGGGAGCCCTCCTCTATACTCAAGGTTGCCGGCTTGAGAGAGGTACAGTCCCAGTTCTGGATCCACGTTATAATCTCCTTCCGCAGCACGGCTTGCTAATGAGGGCCTACAAAATCTTCCAGAAGATGATTCATCCAACTCCTCTCTTTTTATCATTTTCCGAAGTTGAGTGTTTTAAAGTTGTTTTTGATGGTGCTAAGGAAAGGCCAGAGTATGGATTGCTTTCTTCTCTTTGGGAATGAAGAGCATATAATCTTCTACAGATAAAACACAATGAATGTAAAATCTTTAAAACTGCCACTCAAATAAAGCCATAGTTGACTATGGAAAGTCTAAAAAAGAAGAAAAATGGGTTCTGTAATAATCTCAGCAACAGCAGCATACAAGAACAACATGCACAACACGCCTACATTAAACAATCTGTGACAAGGAAAGCTGAATTACGCACGTTAACACAAGATCATTCTACTTTTTACTTATTTTGGGTAATTTATTTTTCTTCTGAGAGCCGTGGAGTAAGCAGGGCATAAAAACATCTCTCTCTGGTATGCCTGCGCAACATGCAGTCTGCGAAGAGCTTTGTGTGGCCTGCTGGCATTTTCTAAATTCACCGCTGCCAAATGTCACGGCTGCCAGGAAGGAATTGCCTCCCCGAAAAACACGCTGCCGGGCGCCCCCAACGCCTCACTGACACCCCCAGCTCCATCTCTGCTGCCGCTCCGCTAGCCACTAAACTGCTATTCCTTTGCGGCCCGCGATTATTTTTGATGTATCAATATGTCCCTTTTCCCTCTATGAGTGTGCAGGCCTGCTCTCTAATCATCTGATAAAAAAAATGATTCAGATATCACATCAAAGTCCATCCTGTACTAGTAGTATTTGACAAATTGAGCCATGGTTTGTGCTTCCAAACAACCCTCCTTCAATCACATGACTGCGGGGACGCTGTGATGGTCGTAAGTGTGAGGACTGATCGTAAACCACTTTTTGCAGCGCCATTGTAACTTCGAACGGTCGCTAAGCGAATGGTCGTAAGTCAAGGACTACCTGTAGTTCCTGATTGATCTTTTCCATTTTACAAAACTTCCTTCTTGGTCTTCTTGATTTTCCTTTTGTGAGACTAAAATTCCCTAGAGCAGATTATACAAGTGCTATATATTATTGGTGTGTTGACGCCTCTGTAATAGAACATACAATCCATATTCTAATCTGCCTATCCGATGTTGTATTTCTTCAAAAATCCATGTTTTCTACTGATTTCTTTTATGACAGTTCTTTTAAGCAATTCTGACTTCACAGTTTATCAAGAAAGTGCTTTTCAAATTAATGTAAACTATTTATTAAAATAATAACAGCAGCAGTAGTGTGTTTATGACTGCTTCCTGGTTCCAGTGCATTTTTAAATGGAAGGTCTCCTAACACACAAGCCCTCAAAATGCTTCGTACAGTTATTCTTTTTTCCTCTTTAATAGATTTTTCTGCAAAAAGTAACAAGAGTGGGAAAGCGTGTAAGACTGACAAATGGAAGCTGATCATACCCAAATTTCTATAATTTTGGGAACATGATAGGGTAATTGCAGAATCAAAACTTATCTGAAAGCACTTCCAGAAACCTGGATATAACTGGAAATGCATCAGTTGAGCCATTCAGTCTGCAATCTGAATCTTGAGGTGCAATCTAAAATATAGACCTCACAGCCACAACATCTGGCCAAATCCTTGCACATTTTTATCTCCCTCCCTTCTCTCTGCTGTTGTTGAGTATCAACTAGCCTGCTGAAGAATTCTGAAGAACCAGTTTGTTCATTAGTTTGTGGCATATTGGTTGGGCCCAATAAAAGTTAACACCCAACTGTAGTTTTTGAAGTTTTTTCTTGTGGACCACTGCGACCTTTTAATTTTCTGCTGCCACGCCCAAATATAGTTACAGGTTTCCCCACACAATCAAGGCAAGCTAAAAAACCATCCTTAATGCTACTCTATTTTGGTAATAGAAAGGAAAAACGGCCTCTGCTAGGAACGGATGGTAGAATGCTATGTCCGCTGAAGAGTGGCATTTCCCACCCACTTCCTAGAAATAGGAGCTAGTCACTACAGCTGCAGAATGAAATAAGGATTCTCTGACCAACAAGTGTACTGGCTATTTTCTGCTCCACAGAGCCTTGAATATTTCAACCCATAAGGCGGCTGAGCTAGCAACAAAATGAACTTCTGTCTGTACGTGTGTGTGCACACGCATTCTTATCCACCCACTCACATTTCATTCACAGCCCAAAACTGCTGCAACAAAAAGCTAGTCGGTGGTGTGGATTTTTATTCTTACAGCTTTTCATAAAATCTTCTGAACTGATGCTACAATAACACTTATAAAGCAAATAAAGTGTGAGATACATGATTTCACTTGCTTGCTTTAAAAATCTTCTGCAAGTAGATCCTAAAGCATTCTACAAAATTCAAACTAAATAGAACACACTACAGATGCACAGACTGAGCAAAGTTGAAAGCAGTGAACACAATACTATGCACTGATAAGAATATAAACTAAGCCGTTATTTGATTTCATTAAAAACTAAAGAAAACAAAACAGCCTTAGAAAAATGTTAAGACCTAAGAGAAAACCTATTTGGGAGATTACAGGGTTTTTTCTTCCCATCCTTGAATCCCCCCCTTCAATTCTACTCCAGTAGAAGACCCCTCTTCTTTCAGAATATGGAGTGATATCCTAAAGACAGTGTCCTAAATAATTGTTTTAGTACAACTTTATTTCTTAAAAATGGTTTGTAGTAACTATGCAAGAAATAATTCTACAGAATTAGCAGATCACACTCTCTATTCAAAACCAATTCTTCTAAAGCTAGACAGACATTTTTAAAAAACCCAAGGTAGGTTCTCATAAAATCTGCAGTCATCCGGTTGTTCCCTTACAACATTATTTTTAAACTGTTTCTTCTGGATAATGCTGCTTGTGGAAGTTGTTTCAATGTTCAAATAATCAAAGGTTCATTTTATTTACTACAACGTTAATAGTTTCAGCTTCATATACTTCCTTTTCCAGTTTTCTGCAAATCCAAAAACATTAGGATATTTGGGGCACTTTAGAGTACAAAAGTTTGCTGTTGTTTTTGGATGTGCAGGTGTATATGTGTGTGTTCACACACACAAGCACACACTGTTCTTTCAATATAACTAAGGCATTTCTACTTTTACATTTAATAAATTTAATGAGCATTACAAATTAGTGTCAGCTAAGCCATCCATTATGTGTTTCATGCTACTAAAGTAGCAGTGGAAGCTACTTTTATTCTATAGAGTTCATCCACAGATGGGAGCATCAAATGATAGTGGAACAGATTTCGCCTCTCTTCTTCCCTAAATCCAGGATGTGAGTGGATACAGCAAGGTGGAAAAGAAGGGGCATACCATTGCATCAATATATAAAGTTAGAATTAAGAAGCAAATAAACGTCACTCAAAACATGCATCTGCTGAATTATGATTCTTAAACAACTGAAACAGTATCTTCCATTCATAGGGCAAAAGTATCAACAGGTTGGGGGAAACCCAACTGCAAAACCACCAAAAGACATAACAAAGAGAACTCCTAAAAATGAGGTTGGAGGGGAAGAACATTCCAAAGAGGACTGAAATACTCAATTGCCACATTCCCTTGTCAGACTGTAAAAAAATGGAAAACTGCAAAATATTTCTCAGCATCAAAAACAGAATAGAAAGCATTGTTCTACAGAGATTCCCACACAAGAAATTGAAAGTGAACACTTATTCAAGAAGAGTTACCCTGAATAGATTTTGTTTGCTCTCCATAACATGATGGGGCCCATATGTCCCTTCACTGGTTAAACTTCCCATGTGAGCAGTCCGGGAAATAGTATCCTCAGTCTCAGTTGGTCCTGTTGACCTTCGGTGATGTCACCATACAGGCATAACCAGTTAGCTACAAAACATTACTTCACCATGAAATTCATGATATCCAATGGGATGAGAAGCAGAAAGAGATATATTCTTACAGAAAGTGCTGCAGAAACAGCAGCAATGGCAGAAAACTTCAGCAATGTGAATGTTTACATATTAAAGATTTAAGGGAGAGGGAGAATTTACTCTCTTGAAAACATTGTTTTTATTTGAAAATTAGAAAGGGCATATATTCTACAGAATCCTAATTTAAACATCAGATAATATATTTCACTTACCATAGATAAGGCCAGATACACATTTCAGCTTAAAGCATTGATGAAAGAAATCTGTGGCCATCCAGAGACTGCTAAACTACAATTCCCAACATCTCAAGTCAGTGGTGGCCAATGGTGAAAGATGCTGGGTGGGGTTGTAGTTCTGCAACATTTGCAGTATTCTAAATTGCGCTAAGCCAAAATCAAATAAATTACATTATGGCTTGCTATGATACATGCATCTGCCTCACAAACTGTTCAGGTTCCTGTTTATTACGCACACTCATGTCAACAAATATTTATGAATTACTGAAGGGCCATAAGTCCCCAGTCTCTACCCTAAGCATTAACAAGGTTCCTCTGTCTTGACTGTCTTGTAGTTAAGAGTAACGGCATACTCAACATGTTATGAATCCTTCTGCTTACAACCTTCCTCAATTTGTAGTCTATGGCATTCAGAGGTCATCAGGTTGGGAAGTCTGGCCTACATATGCATCACAGAGTAGCTTTAGCAGAAGGTCTGATGAAGTCTGATATCTATATACTACTAAAACTCATGTCTGTTTGTTTGTAACCTTTAACTGGGCAAAACGGTGTGTCCTAGGTCAACAATTTTTGAACCAAGTACCTCAAATGGGGCGTGGTGGCTCAGTGGGTAAGACGCCAGGCTTGTTGATCGGAAGATTGCAACTTCGGAGGTTCGAATCCCTAGCCCTGTGTGCAGAGTGAGCTCCTGCACTAGCTCCAGCTCTTGCCAACCTAGCAATTCGAAAGCATGCAAATGCAAGTAGATTAATAGGTACCACTTCGGTGGGTAGGTAACAGCGTTCCGCGCGTGTCATGCGGCCACATGACCGTGGAAGCGTCTTCGGACAGCGCTGGCTCTTCGGCTAACAAACGGAGATGAGCACCGGCCCCTAGAGTCGGACACGACTGCACAAATGTGCGGGGGGAACCTTTACCTTTTTTTTTACCTCAAATGGGCTAATTTACAGAATGCGTCCAAAATCCAGGACCCATGACTCCCGTGGAATTGAAATTTGGCCAATTTTATAAACCATTTTATGATATGAAATTAACATAAACCATTTTATGACATAATACAAAATGTCATAAAACATTTCCTGTGGTCAACTCCTGATGCTAAATTGTGCTAAACAGTTCAATATGAATGACATGGGCTATTTTCAAGGCAGTTGTATCTCTGAATATCTCCCTGAATTTTTAAGAACTTTTCCAGTGAAGGCAGTACATTAGAAGTTCTGCCATTGTTGAAGGCATTGAGGAATCTGGTAAGGAAATATCTCTGAAACAATGACCCAACGGGTCATGGGAAGTCTAGTGATACTCTAAAGGGAACAACTACTTCCCCAAGGCATGCAATTAAGGGCAAATATTTCTATTTCCTCACTACATGAGTTGATACTGAAAAATCCCTAATTTTGTCATGAAAACAAGCAGAATTAGTAAGAGAAGTCCACAAGGAGGCTACGAAAAGGTCACCTGGCCTCAAGCCAATAAAACCTTATGACAAATCAGTGGCTGGGAGCTTCTGAGCTGCAGTCTAGAATTGTACAGGAAGCCTTGGTCATCAAAAGACTGACTTGTGATTTTACAGATCAGACTGTTCGACCTTGATGATTTAGATTTCCTTTCTTTTGCAAGACAACCAACTTCAAGCTTTTAAACTTGCAATATACTTTCCTTAGCAGCATAATTACTCATGTCAAATTACCTGTTATTATACATGCAACTCCTAGGACCTTAGGATATGCTATAAATATATAAATCCTCATCAGTTTATCCTCCAAAACCTTCAAAATATTCTTTTACACCTCTCATGTATCGATAAAACATAAAAAGGAAATTTTAAAATCAGCTCTGGCTTAATGGTGAAATGGTTCATAATTCTCTAATTCATCTTTCTGCCCTGGGTTCAGTGGGGGTGCATTGTACAAGCAATATTTTCTCAAGTTTAGGTCTCTACCTGTCCCCATCTGTAATGTGGAATTAATTAGTCTGGTTTATTTTACAGGTATGTTGTAACTGCTTCAGAATTCAAACACTTGGACTACAAAGATAAAGTACTATACAGTATGCTACAACATGGCTATTGGCCATGCTATCTGGGAATTGTCCCAATACATCCAGAGGGCATGATGCTAAAGAGGGCTGCCCTGTGGGACAGCCATCTATATTACTTCACCCATCTCCAAATGTTACATACTCAAAGACCGACCAAAAACCTTTACAGTGTACTTATGAAACAACATTGAATAAGATAATTGATTTATCAATGTTGGTAAGGCTCTGGATAGCAGCACCTGTGATTTTGACCTTCAAAACCCTTCATAGCTTTGGGCTACTGTATCAGAAGGACTGCCTCTTCACATCTGTGCCTAATCAACTTCTAGGATCAGGGTTATAGCTCCTCATGAACAGGCTTTTTCAGTGGCAATCTCCCACTGTGGAATGTCTCAACTGTAGAGAGGTCCACCGAATACCTACTTTGTAGGACTATTTCAGAGAGCCAGTTTGGTGTAGTGGTTAAGGCAGGGCTTTCCAAAGTTTTCCCGCGGTGACACACCATCGGTGGTGCGCAAGAAAACCTGGAGGCGCCGCCGCTGCGGCGGCGTGGAAACACCCAGAATCACCGCTCCTGTGGCGGCACGCAAAAACCCAGAAGCACCGCCGCTGCTTTCGGTTTTTGCGCGCCGCCACCACTGCAGCGCTTTCGGATTTTCACGCACCGCAGTGGTGGCGGCAGCGGTGTCCTTGTGTGCTATGCGAAAACCCGGAAGCGCTGATGGCCCGCCACCGCCATGCGCGCTACTGCGCGTGGCGGCGGCGCGCCATCAGCGCTTCCAGGTTTTGACACGACACACCTGGGCCCCGCAGGTGACACACTTTTGTGTAGCGACACACAGTTTGGAAAGCTGTGGGTTAAGGCATCAAGCTAGAAACCGGGAGACCGTGAGTTCTAGTCCCGCCTTAGGCACAAAGCCACCTGGGTAACCTTGGGCCAGTTGGTCTCTCTCAGGCCTAGGAACAAGGCAATGGCAAACCACTTCTGGAAAAGCCTTGCCAAGAAAACTACAGGGACTTGTCCAGGCAGTCTCCAAGAATCAGACACGATTGAATGAAAAAAAAAGGACTATTTCAGTCTAGATTTTAAAAGTAAAATTTAGAATAATCTATCACCCAGCTGGGTTTATTTTTTCAGCCATTTGGAGATGCTTATCACATTTAATATATAATTTCTGTTTTATTGCATTCTACAGATCTTATTAGAATTTATTTATTAGGTAGCCTGCCTTGTGTCCATTGGTTATAAGAAGTTTATTGGGTGAAATAAATTAATAAAATATTGTCTGATTATTATTTGAAATCTTTTTACCTGGTGATTCTTACCTGAAACATCAGTTACCATGTTAGTCACTGCAGCAAAACAAAACTTGCAGCATCTTTAAGACGAAGACATTTATTATAGCATTAAGTTTTCCCCCTCATTATATGCCATAGTGACAAAGTAAAATAAAAATGCCCTCCAGTCAAGTTTAACTCCTTGTCTCTACATGGATGTGTCGATGGAATTTTCTTGGCAAAAATACATTGCCTTCTTCCAGGATGTTGGGTTTTTTGTTTTTATTTCCCATTATGCCTACAAGTGCTGAGAATTCTTTGGTATTCTCCCATTAAAGTATTAATCCGACCCAAACCTGCTTAGTTTCTGAACCCAGAGAAGATCAGCCAGGTGCTTCCACCTGCTGAGATATATCACAATAAAAGTCTTCAAAAGTTCTTTAAAAGTTGCCACAGGAGTCTTTATTGTGTTTTATGCCTGCTACCAAGTATACCAGCTACTCGAAGAACCCAATTTGAAATCCTAAATCAATAGCTATTGCAGCTATAAGCATTTCAGATAGATATTCCACCATTGTGTTGTATTGTTTTCTTGAGCCACTAGGCCCCTAAGAGCATCAAAAACAAATACAAATCCAGCACTGCAAATCTCTAATTGTCACGTGGGATGTTTTATGTGGATTATTACGACTCTGCTGCCATTCCTGTAAAAAAGGAGGGGATTTGAAAGGTTTGATATAATTCTAATGGACTTTCTAATTAAAGACTGGGTTGGCTGTTGTTCTTGCAATTTTCCCAAAGGCCAAAAACCCAAGACTGGGTTCTTGCAATTTTCCCAAAGGCCCTGCTATTTTTTTAGATGTTTATTTAATGCTTTAGCTCAGAGCTTTCCAAACTGTGTGTTGGGACAGTGTGTCCGCTGCATTGTCTGGGTGTGTGTCTGGGTGTGTCGCTGCTGCTGCTGCCTCTGAGCCCTGCCAGGATTCCGCGCAGGTCCTAGTGCCTGCCTTGTGCCTTGCTGCCTCCAAACCTGCCCTGCCAGGATTCCATGCAGGTCCTAGTGCCTGCCTTGTGCCCTGCTGCCTCCAAACCTGCCCTGCCAGGATTCCATGCAGGTCCTAGTGCCTGCCTTGTGCCTTGCTGCCTCCAAACCTGCTGAAATTCCACGCAGGTTCTAGTGCCTGCCTTGTGCCCTGCTGTAAGAGTGTGTCGCGAAATGATGCATGTCTAAAAAGTGTGTCACCAACATGAAAAGTTTGGAAAGCTCTGCTTTAGCTGTTAAAACAAAGTGTTTGCAGTAAGGACAGCTCTAGAGAAAGGTTGATAGTATGATCGCAACATGTGCTAGAACTTTAAATAACAGATTAAATTACCCTATTAATATTTTCATTGCTACTGAGCTACTAGCCAAATGCCCAGTTCTATGTATGTTATACTTTGATTCTTTCTGTCTTTAAGAATAAAATCTCATTACCCAAACCATATATTGTCACAATTCATGTATTAGACCTTCATATAAATCTTTGAAGTCCTGCTGCCGGCATAAAAATTCAGACTACAGGCCTGATTCTGTGTATTCAAACATTCTCAATCTATTTACAGAAAGTGCAATGAATTAATCTGCACACAGCACATAAGCCATCAGGATGTGATGATGGCCCTGATTTAAATGGCTTTAAAAAGTAGTAAGCTTCTCAATGTTTACTAGACATTGAACTAGAAGCGGCTTGCCTCTTAGTACCAATCTATGGGAAATATGAGTGGAAGAGGACTAAATACGTAAATCCTGCTATTGACTGGCCACTGTGGGAGACATAAGGTAAAGATTTATAATAGCCCTCTCAAAGCTGGTGCTTTTCCAATGCGTTGGACCTCAACATTCATACAGCTATGCTGGCTGAGGAATTATGGAAGTTGGGGATCTAATAGAAATGTACTTGACCCACCCAGATTAGAGAAGGCAGATTAAGGCAGACTTTGTATGTGATGAGGCAGAATTCTTTTTATGAACTGTATCTGATGCTTCTCAGATGTGCAGTTATTAAGGAAGTGAGTCATGGACTGCATAACCAGTTTCCAAGTATATTTTGGCTAAATCTTTTTTGATCCTAGCAGCATCATGACTATGAATGTCTTCATTTAAACCATTCTGGACAATACTAGGTTAATTTACTGAGAGGATATTACTTAGGGGCCCATAGCATTATATGTAAAAGGAAGTCAAACTGCAAGAATCAGTGGCAATTCACCAGTCATTCTAGATGCAAATGCTGTAGTTTGGGATTTCCTATTCATTTTGCCACCCTTGCCTCCAAGTAGATGGGTCCCAAGGAGGGGGAGAGAGACATCCTTCCCTAGTCTCCCCTACTCCCAAATTATTCAGTCCTTCCTTGCAAATGTTTCAGTTCAAAGGACTTCTTTCAGGACAGAAAGCAACGGGCTGCAATAAACAGACAAGATGCCTTCCTACCATATTAGATGATGCCATTATTCACCAATCAGAGCCAGCAGTTCTGGTTGCCCATTCACCAGCAACTCAAAAGTCAGCCCAGGCATTGGGAACCAAAAATGTACAGTGCAAACAGTAACAGTTTTCACTGTAAGGCCAGAGTTGGATCATCACATTTACACAGCTGTTTATAATGTCTTTTAATTGGGGCTGTGCAGGGAAAACAAGGGGAAGCAGGTTCCTTCTGAAAGCTCTGTAGCAAGACAGCAAATGAGGCGATTAGTACAAGCTGCTGTAGTGAGACTTCTCAACAAACAGAATCTTTGAATAATTCAACATGTGCAAGTGAGCATAAAAGCAACTAAAGCTTTAGAACACACTCTAAGCTGGACTTATTTTTTTCTTCAACACAACCCTTGTCCGGCTCTACCGGATCAGGAAGGTACTTACCTGTCCGGCAGTGTCATATAGCCCAAGAAGGTATTGCTTGCCCCCAACTGTCACACTGACTGCAAAAAGAAAGAGAGAATGAAGTGGGGAAGGGGGGCCGGCATATTTGGCCTCTTCTCTCTAGAAGAGGAGAAGCAAAGGAGGAATTTCAATCACTCACCGAGATTCAGGGGCAAAATGGGCGGGTGCGTGTGTCAGGCATTGAAAATACAAAAATATACAAACACTGCTAGCTTCTGTGATGGCATGAAAGAGAACATAAACGTTTTTTCAATGTCACAGCATTGAAAAATGGTAAAGATCTCAGTAAAGATGTTCTGAGCACATGTTTCTCTGACCCATTAACATGCATGTGCTCTCAAAAGGGTCAAACTACTCCAACAGAGTAGTTGCAAAGGGGGTGGGGGTCCTAAAGAAATATTTCCCCATCAATATTTTCTGCTTTCTGCGTATTTTTCCCCTCATGCTCATAAAGACTTTTGTCATAATATGTCAAAATCCAACTTAGCATGACTAAAGATCTTTTCTGCTTTAGTAATAACCGTTACCACTTTAGTCTCTTTTCCAGGTGGTTTGTCATGGGGGGGGAGGGGGCCGGGATATTTCTGTTTCACAACAAACCTGAGTACAGTTGAAAGACTTTTCCCTTTCCTTTCCCACCTGCCGTAACTAACACGCCAAACATAATGCAGAGAGAGGAAAGCCCTCGGGGGGGGGGGGGTTGGGGGGACGCTGTAAATAAGCCATTTCGAGGGAGCTGCCACGAAGTGTCCCGGTAGCAAAAGACGATTCAAACCATTCTAAATTCCAGCTTGACTTTCTCTAACTCGCTGCCCCCCGGATATGCTCAAAACTCGATTGCTACACATCTGGAGGGCTCCCCGTTGGGGAAGGCTGACCGTTGAAGGGCGGCAGACCGGGAGAAATGAGAAAGGAAATGGGGAGAGAGGAAGACGCGGAGCGGGGGGGGAAGCAAAGTTTTTGCTGAAGTTCCTGCTTTGCTGCTTTTCTTGGCACGGGGCGGGAGCGAGCGAGACGGCCGGAGAGAGGCAGGGGGGGGGGGGGTACGAGAAAAGACAGTAGTGAGACACTTACTCAGCACATGCAAACGAGGCACGTTTGTTCGTCCCCCTTACCTGCGTAGTGGTCAAAGACTGTGGGCACGTACTCCTCCGGGAACGCGTCGTTGGCATAGCTCATGAGCAGGCAAGTTTTGCCCACCGCTCCGTCGCCGATCACCACGCACTTCAGCATGACTGTCGCCGCCGCCCCCGTCCCGTTGGCCATGATGAGGTTTCCGAGCCGCTCGTCATTTTAGAGAGAGGGAGAGCCAAGCAGGGAAAGCGGGGGGGGGGGGGAGAGAGCGAGGGCTGGGGCCGTTCACGCGCCGAGCCGGGAAAGGCGACGCTCCTTCGGTGGCATTTCGAGCTCAGCCAGTCCGGAGTTGGGTAGCGTTAGACTGCGCCTGGCAGCAGGGCTTGGCTGGGCCGCCTGTTTCAGCAGGCGCCACAAATCACGGAAGATGGCATTTCTTCTGTCCCTCGCCGTGGTCGAAGTCCTCCTCCTCCTCCTTCTCCTCCTCCTCCAGTGCCAAATTTGGCTGGCAGGGATTTTCCTCCCCTGCTCTCGCCCCTGTTAGGCGCGATGACACAGTCTTTCATAAGACCAGCAGCAGCAGCAGCAGCAGCGCGCCTGGAAGAGGAACTTAGAGCAGCAAAACCCGCACCGACACGGGCACCACTTTCGCCCAGCTCCTCCTCCTCCTCTTCACCCCCCCCCCCCTTAGAATCCAAACTGCTTCGCATGTGCCGGGCAAGCCCTCCTTCCTCCCTCCCCCCTCCCCCCCTCCGTCGCTTTCCGAGGGGAGGAGGAAGAGGGGAAGGCCCAGGCTTCCTTCCAGAGCGAGGGTGGGAGTGGGATCACGCTTTACTTTCCTTCAGATCCCTCCACCCTCCCCTCCCCCTCCCCTCCCCCGGCCTCAGGCACCACTTTTCCAAACACGCGCAGAAAGCAGAAAAATAACGAGGCCGCCCCACCAGCTCCGGCTCGTTTGAGAGGAGAAAGGAAGAGCGATGCCAAATACTGTAGCTACGGAACGCTGAGGGCTCCTCTCCAAAGAGCCTGCAGTGCCGAGAAACGTCCACGGCTTTTGCAAAGTGCCTCCCTGGCCTGAGCGATGATGTAAATAATCGAGATATACTAATAACTGGATATGATCCAGGGTCCCCCCACCATCCCCATCCCCAGAGGCACAGTATTGTTTTTTGCACTTTCTGTTGGTAAAATCATTCTAGATTGTGAGTGACGAGTTGCTCCTACAATTCTGTCCTCCTATTGGTTAGGTGGAGATGGGGGTCATATAAAATTAAATCTATTTGGAAGCACTTTTTAAAAATTGAACAATGGGTTATAAGCTATATGATCAGGAAAATATCTATCAATGGCAATTTAAAATTCTGTAGATAGTTGTATCAGCAAAATGGAATTGATGTTAGCAAAGTTGTTCTATTTTTGTACACTAACTTTTCATATTTTATGCCAACTCGAACATATTTATTTTCATAACAGCACTGTGTGATAAAATCAGGCTGTGAGATAGGTCACTTAGGAACCTTTATTGTTAAGCAGAAATTCTAATGCAGCTGTCCTCTAAAGCAGTGTTCCTCAACCTTGGCCACTTTCAGATGGGTGGACTTCAACTCCCAGAATTCCCCAGCCAGCCATGCTGGCTGGGAAATTCTGGGAGTTGAAGTCCACCCATCTGAAAGTGGCCAAGGTTGAGGAACACTGCTCTAAAGTGATACCTTCCAGGGTAGCGGGGGAGGGGGGGAGGGTGAGAATAGTAATCTAACACATCAATTTATAGGTATAGTCCAACAATTTTATTTATTAATAATTTTACACTGCCCCATCAGGCAACTCTAGGCAGTGAACAGAAGAATACTAAATAGCAATCTTCTCAGAGCATAATTCAAAACAATAAATAATGCTGACTAAAATAAATTCAGGTGGTCACCCTCCATACCAGAGATTAAAAATTGCCAAAACACTGCTTAAAAAGAAAAGTTTTTTTAAAAAAGTTTTTTGAAAGCCAGAAGTGAGGGGGCCAAGCATGTATCTGGAGTCAGTGTATTCCACAGTGTGGGGGCCATTATTGAAAATCCCTGCCCTTCGTGCTCACATCCCCTCACCTCATGTGGGATTGAGAACCTAAGCAGGCCCTCTCTAGATGGCCCGGCAGAATGGGCAGAATCATTACAGTATACACAAGACAGTGGTAACACAAGATAACACATCTGGGAGCCCTCAGGTTGGGAAAGGCTGTTTTAGTCAAAATCTCTAAGATCCAGTTTCATCATTCAGCCCACCATTTTTTAAAAATTTAACATCGATCCAACAGGGATCTCTCAACAATCAGGCTATAAAATGATTGGCTCAGCATCGTCTTGTCATCTTCATGACTAAGGAGATATGAACATGGGTCTTCAGTGTTTCCCAACCTTGGCAAATATGTTGACTTCAACTCCCAGAATTTCCCAGGTAGCATGGCCATTGCAGATAGTTCTGGGAGTTAAAGTCCACATATCTGGATGTTGCTAAGATTAGGAAAAACATCTCAAGCCCATATCTAACTCCATTCGCTAAACCACTCTCAATTTTCCACACCTACCCTGCATTAGCAACATTCACCTGTTTTGGTTGTTTATTCGTTCAGTCGCTTCCGACTCTTCGTGACTTCATGGACCAGCCCACGCCAGAGCTTCCTGTCGGCCGTCGCCACCCCAAGCTCCCCCAAGGTCGAGTCCGTCACCTCCAGAATATCATCCTTCCATCTTGCCCTTGGTCAGCCCCTCTTCCTTTTGCCTTCCACTTTCTGTAGCATCAGCATCTTCTCCAGGGTATCCTGTCTTCTCATTATGTGGCCAGAGTACTTCAGTTTTGCCTTTAATATCATTCCCTCAAGTGAGCAGTCTGGCTTTATTTCCTGGAGTATGGACTGGTTTGATCTTCTTGCAGTCCAAGGCACTCAGAATTTTCCTCCAACAGCACAGTTCAAAAGCATCTATCTTCCTTCGCTCAGCCTTCCTTATGGTCCAGCTCTCACAGCCATAGGTTACTACAGGGAATACCATTGCTTTAACTATGCGGACCTTTGTTGTCAGTGTGATGTCTCTGCTCTTAACTATTTTATCGAGATTTGTCATTGCTCTCCTCCCAAGAAGTAGATGGATGGATGATATTCTGGAGGTGACGGACTCAACCATGGGGGAGCTGGGGATGGTGACGGCCGACAGGAAGCTCTGGCGTGGGCTGGTCCATGAAGTCACGGAGAGTCGGAAGCGACTGAACGAATAAACAACAACTGGAATAATATTGCTAACCTCCTCTTAAGTACCAGTCTGTAAGTCCCCCATCTCAACTCCTTGACTTGAAGAAAATTAAGAATAGTGGCATTCATTAAAGCATGGGTTCAGGGATGTCATCAGGAATCATCATTGTGAGCAGGGGTCCCCAACCTGTTAGGAAGTGGGCCGCACAGTAGGTGAGCGGTGGTGGTCCGTGTGATTGGCTCCCGCCTGCAATCCCCACCCCCCAGTCCGTGTGATTAGCTCCTGCCAGCAAACACCCCCCCCCCCGGGCCAAGGAAAAATTGTCTTCTACAACCGGTCCCTGGTGCCAAAAAGGTTGGGTACCCCTGATTGTGAGCACTTGCTCTTTGCTGTTTTATCAGAAACCAGGAAATTTGGACTAACTAGAGGCAGAACTCTTATGTTCTCATGGAAACAAACAAACTCCTAAAAAGAAGCAGTATAACAACCTATCTTGCTTTAGATTCCTAAAAAAGAATTGCAACAAAAAACATGGCTTCACTTTTAACTAACTTCATCTCAAAACTCTCTTTGTCCACATTCAGACTTTATAAAATTATTATTATTATTATTATTATTATTATTATTCAAATTTATCACAAATTTAAAATTAAAATTATTAATTCAAAATTATCTCTTTCCTGCCCCTCTCACTAACCCAACAGTGTCATTTCCCACCCCAAAGGCATGGGAAAGAGTTTTCAAGCCATTAAGGAACATTAATATTCTTTGTTTAATCCCTGACCATCCATTAGTTGCCTAGCGATAGGCTGTTTCACAGCAATCAAGCCGACCAAACTCGTAACAGTGTTATGAGCAAGCTCATGGGGCAAAGTGAATATACTTTGCATAGAACTGAAGTTTGTTGACTAAACTGTTGTACACCTTGCAATGCCTAAAATTACAGCAACATTTTAAATCATAATGAAACAGAAGTACAGGACACAACAAAATGCCACTAAGAAATTAACAGGTGCAAAAGAGTTAAAAGATTTAAAAGCTAGGGAAAATAAGAGAGGTAACTGGCACTGAAATTCCAGAAAAATGGTTTTGTATGAGTACGGAGCTGAAAATTGGTTGCTGAATGCAATGAAGCACCATATGATAGAAGTGAAGCCTGCATGAAAATAAATGGAATGCTTAACAGATCTTTTGTAGCGAGTAAGGCATGGATATGTGGATAAGGACTGCTTATAGTGTGTTGGCTGGGGATATACATGTTCTTGTGTTCAGATGCTGTGTTTTTGGTGGAAAACCTTAATGATTTGCAGCATGTTAGATTGTATGACGCAGTGAAGAGTATGGATCTGAAAATTAATGCATCAAAGACCAAGGTAGTTGTGTTTCACAGGGAAGATGGGGTGAATTGTTGCAAGTTATGCACAAATGGTAAAAAATTAGAACAAGTAGGTGTATTTTTGTGCCTTGGTAGAATCTTTACTAAGGATGGGGAAATGGAGAAATTTTAAGGTGCAATGCTTGTAGAAATGTAGTGGATATGGTATGTGGTCTATTACTGTATAAGGAACAGATATTTGTTGAAAGAAGCAAAAATGGCTGTAGATAATATGGTGTCTGTCACCACTTCATATGTGGAAGGGAGAGTTAAATATGTCAGGAGGAACATAAAAGTAAATTGGATGCAGTGGAAATAGGGTACTTAAGAAGTGTGTGTGTTAAAAGAAGAAATATGGTCAAGAAGGAATGGGTGCTGAATGAATGTGGACCGCATATAAGAGTAACCAATACAAAACAGTATTTGAGATGGTTTGGTTATGTAGAGAGGATGAATGAGAATCAAACTGCAAAAATATATGAAGGAAGAGGGAATAAATCAAGAAGAGGGGGAAGACAGAGAAAGTTGTAGTTGGACAGAATCAATGAGATCCTCAGAAAGAGAGAGGGGAGAAGTTTAACATACAAAGGCAATGTATGAATCAGTGTAGGGATGCAGTGAAAGCAAGGATGGTTTACGAGGATAAAAAGGTATGATGAGATAAAGAGAATGATGACTGAGTAAATAGTTTTGATGGTTTTTCCTTTTTTAATATCATCTCATGCCTTTAATTCTGTTGGTTACTGTTTTTTTCTCCTTTTTTGCCCTTTGCATAATGTTCCTTACCCTGACAAGTAATAGTGTGATGGTATGTATGTATGTAAGGGGCGTGGTGGCTCAGCAGGTAAGACGCCAGGCTTGTCGATCGGAAGATCGCAAGTTCGGAGGTTCAAATCCCTAGCCCCGCATGACGGAGTGAGCTCCCGCACTAGCTCCAGCTCTTACCAACCTAGCAATTCGAAAGCATGCAAATGCAAGTAGATGAATAGGTACCACTTCGGTGGGTAGGTAACAGCGTTCCGCGCGCATCATGCGGCCACATGACCGTGGAAGCGTCTTCGGACAACGCTGGCTCTTTGGCTAACAAACGGAGATGAGCACCGGCTCCTAGAGTCGGACACGACTGCACAACTGTGCGGGGGGAACCTTTACCTGTATGTATGTATGTATCAAGCAAGCCTCCCTGGGGAGGTCATTCGACTTCGCAGATCAGGTGCTTTTGAGCAGAAATGTTACTAGAATGTGACGTATGTCGATGAAGGTTCTCAGTCATCCAGGTGGAACAGTCTGTGGCTTGAATCATGTCAACTGGATTTCTATTTTCTCAGTAGAAACGTTTCACTCCTTATCCAAGGAGCTTCTTCAGTCTGAGTAAAGTTAGTAAGGGAATCCTTAAGTATGTTTCTAGGGTGGCTGTGTGACCTTGCACCTGGGGCTAGGTCATGGTTATATTGAGATGTTATTTTTAAGTCCTTTTATCATCTAAAAGAGGATCGTTAAGATCACCATGCTGCTGTTGAGCTTGTGAAATGGTCTTAATCTTCCTAGGCACAGAAGACAAAGCAGGGAGGAAGATGGGGGAGAGATTGTGCCTGAGGCCCCCACCTCTATTCAAGGAAAGATTTTCCAAGTTGGCATAAATGGATTCCTTGACCCCTCTCTCAAACCACCTATCTTCTCTGTCTAAAATGTGAACATTAATGTCCTCAAATGAGTGTCCTTTTTCCTTTAAATGAAGATAAACTGCTGACTCTGGTCCTGTGGTGTTACTTCTCCTGTGTTGGGCCATCCTCCTGTACAAAAGTTGTTTGGTTTCTCCAATGTTCTCACTGCACTGGATTGCATAAACTACATTGCTTTTCTTGTGTTTTGGACTTTGATCTTTGGGGTGTACAAGCCTCTGTCTCAGTGTGTTTGTGTAGGCAAAGAAAGAAGCATTAAAATGTTGCAAAGAAGCCTGTGTGGCTGTGGTTCTGGAGAATGTTCTAAATTCTCAAAGAATCTGGACTTCTGCTGATTTTGGCTACCACAGATATTTCTTGGGAGGATTTCCCCCATAAAAGCATGTGAAGAGAACCAAGGAAATATTCTTAATGCTGAATGTCAGGCTTGGATTGAAATACACACATCTTTTCTGATCTCCTGTATTCCATGTCTATTTATCTGCATCCTGTCTTGTCTGCTTATGCTGATGCACTGTTACAATTAGGCCAATCATTCACTATCAGGCAGTTTTTGGAACTCCTCACCTGTCGCCCTGAGGACAGATCCTATTTAATTTTTCAGACTTTTCCAACCAAACAGGCTCTGGGTGGGGCAAGAGGTCCAAAGGCCTTCATGTGCACTGCTGATATAAGGGCAACATTCTGCCCTGTCAATCAGCCTTGCAAATCTCTCCCTGTATCTCAGCTTGGTTAAGTTAAACTCTTGATAGGTCCAGCAGTTCAGGTCGTTTATGCAACTGTCTGACTTTTCTGCAGTCTCCACAAAATAAGCCTCCTCAGATGAAGGAATTGATAGTGTTGGGGTAATAGCATGTTCTTCCCTGATAGCAGTCAGGATCAAACTGACTCAGTCATACTCGGTACAGGGCTATTCTTCAGGAAGTTGCTATTTATTCTCTTTCATGAAATGGTTTACATTTGGGCTGCAATCCATTTACCTGGCCATAGTTCCCATTCAGTGTGAGAATGTTACAAAGTGATCAGTAGCACACCACAGGAGGTGAGGGTATGAGGTTGGGGAAAGTGGGGGTAAGCGATCAGAATGGTCAGGATTCTGACTGCCTGTTCATTAATATATAATATATAATATATATAATATATATTATAATATATATATTATATTATTATATTATTATATTATTATCTTTCCCCTATTTTCCTTCCTGCTTTGTCTTCTGTGCCTAGGAAGATTAAGGCCATTTCGCAAGCTCAACAGCAGCATGGTGATCTTAACGATCCTCCTTTAGATGATAAAGGGACTTAGAAATAACATCTCAAAATAACCATGACCTAGCCCCAGGTGCAAGGTCACACAGCCACCTAGAAACATATTTAAGGATTCCCTTACTAACTTTGCTCAGACTGAAGAAGCTCCTTGGATAAGGAGCGAAACGTTTCCACTGAGAAAATAGAAATCCAGTTGACATGATTCAAGCTACAGACAATTCCACCTGGATGACTGAGAACCTTCATAGACAGACTGCCTGTTCACTTTATCCTTCCATCTTCGTGGTGGTGAAGACTGGTGCCAAGTGACTTGGAAAGCAACAATGGCGGTGGACATGTGAGATTGCAAAGAGATTTTGGATTCAAATACACTCATTGATGCAAAATATTCTACAAATACGAATTCTATTTAAACCTGAACTATTTTTATTGGGAATATTAGAAGAACAAATAGGAAAGAAATTTACAAGAATTATGCAATATATGGTTACAGCAGCAAGACTTATATATGCACAAAATTGGAAAAATCAGATTATACCTACAATACAGGACTGGATGTTAAAAGTAATGGACATGGCAGAAAATGATAAATTGACATGTTTATTAAAAGGAAATACAAATTATTACTTTCTTAAAGAATGGAAACCATTAACGGACTATTTGCAAAATGCAGGAGGGGCAAAGCTTATATGAGGTTTTGAAGATTAAAACATATATAAATTGATATATTAGACAGGAAATGTTTTACAATGTTATATATAGTACTAGCATGAAAGAGATTAATATTTAAATTACTAAGACCAGAGATAAATCGGAAGTTGACCAATTTCTATGTTTCATCTTTCTCTTTTTCTATTTACTTTACTTTACTTTACTTCACTTTTTCTTTTCTTTCTTTGATTTGTATTTCTATTTCTTTTTCCTTTTCAAGCTTTTATCTATGTATATTTAAAATTCAATAAAATATATTTTAAAAAAAGGAAAGCAACAATGGCTATTTATTCATTCATTTTGTACCCTACCGCAATCAAACAGGTAGACAATGTGACCACAGTAAAAACATCCTCAGTAAGCATACTCATGAAACCCCAACAAGACCAAGAAACACCAATGTAAAATAAAAATTAAAATGGGAATGGCACTATGCATTAAATCTAGATAATGCTCTCCAAAATGATTCCGTTTTCAATAATTTCCTGAAAACTAGCCGGCAAGTCTGATCTCCATTCCGAATTGATGGCACCACCATAGGAAAGCAGTGTCTTCTAGCCTCTGCCCAACTCACCTCCTAGAAGTGCAGATCCATCAGCAGCTGTTACTGAGTCTTACTACTTCTTTAAGAGATATTGAATCCAGAAAGGATTTTCAGGGAATTTCCATGTGGGGTCTTTGCACTGTCTCTTAATCCATTCTGGAGCTATGTGTTCACGCACTGCTATCTGTGTTCAGAAGCCAAGCTACTTAGTTTCTAGCTCAGCTGCAGTATATCAAGAAGAGAAAGAAAGCAAATTTTCAGTTTTCAGTACTGACATTCTGCAGAGTCCATTTTTCCACTGTTTCCATTTTTTCCCCGGCCTCCTAGTTCCTGGGCTTCAGCTTGGGCTTCAGCTGAAACAGCAACATCCCATTCACAGGTTCTTAAGGGGCAAAATAGCTTGATGGCTTTATAGACACCCCATCACAGCAGCTGCTTTTTTTTTCTTTATTTGCATAAAGTACAGTCTCAGTCAAATTTGAGGCCAGATGAATTCATGAACATGTCATACAGTTTTTCTGGCAGTTGTACAGAAACGCTTTGTCCCTGCACCCTCTTCTATTTTTGACTTCCTTGTCTAACCTTTGGCCCTGGTATTTCCTACCATTCAAGTAGCCAGTCTTCTACTCAAGAGCTACCAAAACCCAACCCTGCTTAGTTATAAGACAAGGTCTGCTACATACTGTCTCCTGCTGCAACTCAAATCATGCTAACGTTCACCTGGAGACCTGGTTTGACAAAAGTTTTACCTCTTTCTGCCTTCTCTTCCTTAGCTGGTGGCAAGATTTCGGTTTTTTTAGCACCTGTCTTGTAGACGGAGGGGTTCTAGCAATTTTTTTTCTTCCCTTTTGTCTGAGGTGGGAGATGAGGGTCTTTTTGTTATTCCAGGATGGATTTCCTCTCTCTCCCCAACCCCCCATCACTACAGGCAATCTTTTAGCATCCTAATCATAGTGACCATGGAGCTTCACTATTTAGTATGTTCCTCCCCCATCCTTCATTACAGACATTGCAGTAACATCCAACTGTGGTTACAGCTACTGGGAAAAGCACTTAGTTACAAAAAATGCCTGAATGCTATTCTTTCACCATCATGCCTAGCAATAGGCTTGTAAATGCAATGGAGAAATGGTGGCTTGGTGTCTTCACAGTTTTTCCTTTACAGCAACTGATACTTTTTGATTTGTTTTTACAAGCAACCAAATGCAATGCAGCAGTACGTTTTGGAAATGTGAAGGTAGGGGTGGTTAATGATTTATTTCCGTTTTTTGTGGTGGGGGATGAGGGGATGTTTTTGTTGCTGCAGAAGCTGCAGCAGCAAGAAACAGGGCACTGTTTCAAAAATGGCTATTTTTGCATTCCCTTGTTGGTCAGCTGGCTCATGGTCTTCCCATCTAGTCCCCTGCATTTTGAAACATACTGAGTGAAATTGATTGCACAGCCAGCTTTAAAATGGTGTGGAGGGTCTATGTGGGACTAGAAATAATGTCATACGGAAATGCCATCCATTAGTTGATCAGTGGAATATAACATACTGCTTTATACAGAACCAAACTGTTGGTGCATCCAGCCTTGGATTGTCAGCAGGCACTTCTGGCCGCTTTCCACAATTTCAGGAAGAAGCCTTCTTAAGAATTTTGTTTGCAATCTTGAGTAACTTGTCTGAGCAGGAATGAGTGGGGGGGGGGGAAGGAAGGAAGACCAGGACCATCCACATGCAATCCATGTGTTCGACGTCTGAGCTACTTTGTAGAAGGCAATGTGGTCATCTGTACTATATTAGGTGGTACAACAAATGAATGCTGATGTCCTTCCTTAACCCTTCTTGGATGTCCAGTGATGCTCTTCCTATTCTCTAATTCTTTATACGTCTCTAACTCATACAGGACTTCAGGCTACAGACCAATAAAATAATGAAACCATTTCTGTGGTTATTTTGGTAACACTTCAAACAAGAAGAAGTTTGGCTCCTTTTATCTAAGCCTTTGAGTCTTCTCTTAACGTCTGTAATTGGCATTGTTATTGTGTAACACAAATATAGTTGGTTGTGGGTTTCCGGGCTGTGTGGCCGTGTTCTGGCAGATTTGGTTCCTAACGTTTCGCCAGTAGCTGTGGCTGGCATCTTCAGAGGACAGGAGCACAGCTAGAAGATTCTCTCTTCTAGCTGTGCTCCTGTCCTCTGAAGATGCCAGCCACAGCTACTGGCGAAACGTTAGGAACCAAATCTGCCAGAACATGGCCACACAGCCCGGAAAACCCACAACAACCATCGGATTCTGGCCGTGAAAGCCTTCGACTATACAAATATAGTTCTTCAATTCTTCATAGCCCCACTAAATATTAATTTCCAATCTCTGGACAACAGAGAATGCTTGGAAATAATTATTCTGTTTGTGATGCACTAGCTTATTGCTACATTGCATAGCAAGATACTGAAATCCTTGAAGATTGGGACACAGTTTAATCTGTGCGTGAGGAGCTAGCAGCTCCCAGGTTGTCTGCAAGCATCAGGCCTTCCTTCCACTACCTTCTCCACCCCACACCCCACTGTGTGCAGCAAACAGACGTTTTAAAAAACTTCCACTGCTACCTAGGTACAATGCAAGCAGTAATTGAACAGAGACAGTAAAGTAAGATTGCAGATGGGCAGAAAAGGGTTTGTTTGTTTGTTTGTTTGTTTGTTTTCAATATCTACAGCTTATCCCAGTTGACCAAGGACTATGGGCAGAGTACAGCAAAGTCATACACACACAGTTCTCTTATTAAAAACCCTACTAAACAAATAAAAAATCTCATAGGTACTCAGTAGCTTAACTAGCCTAAGAGCTGAACTACTGCTGAAACCAAATTACTTTGGCTAGTTTACAAAATGCTAATAAGGACGTCTGTAGCTTGAATCATGTCAACTGGATTTCTATTTTCTCAGTGGAAACGTTTCGCTCCTTATCCAAGAAGCTTCTTCAGTCTGAGCAAAGTTAGTAAGGGAATCCTTAAGTATGTTTCTAGGGTGGCTGTGTGACCTTGCACCTGGGGCTAGGTCATGGGTGCAAGGTCACACAGCCACCCTAGAAACATACTTAAGGATTCCCTTACTAACTTTACTCAGACTGAAGAAGCTCCTTGGATAAGGAGTGAAACGTTTCTACTAAGAAAATAGAAATCCAGTTGACATGATTCAAGCCACAGACTAGAATGTGACGGTTTTGTCAGAACGAAGAAGACAAACATTATCATGCAAACTCCACTCCTTCCATACACACGTAAAACATCGCAGCACACATACAAAAGGTGTGGGGCTTGTATCAAGAGAGTCATTTTGCGGTTCACCCCCTTGCCCTCTGCATGGATTGCGATGCTGCTGAGAGGGCTTTCTCCCTGCTTGCTCTCTGTCTTACAAGATAGTAAGGGAAGCAAAAGTAGGAGACCTCTGTAGAGTCTGGTTCATATGAGGGAGGATTGTTAAGCAAATATCTTAAAACCAAAAAAACCAAAGTGCTTTACCAGCAAGTTCGAACCAATCCCTCTGCAGCGCCATCAATCCAGCTTAAAGGTGTGTCACTAGAAAATGTCGATCACTTTTCTTATCTCGGCAGCCATCTATCTACAAAAGCCGACATCGACGCTGAAATTCAGCATCGCCTGAGCTCTGCGAGTGTAGCTTTCTCCCGAATGAAGCGTAGAGTGTTTGAGGATCGGGACATTCGCAGGGAGACCAAAATGCTTGTTTACAAAGCCATTGTACTACCAACCCTTCTGTACGCCTGTGAAACATGGACCCTCTACAAACGCCACCTCCAACTTCTTGAAAGATTCCATCAACGCTGCCTCCTAAAAATTCTGCAAATGACTTGGGAAGATAGGCGGACTAATGTTAGCGTATTAGAAGAAGCGAAAACCACCAGCATTGAAACAATGATCATCCAACATCAACTTCGCTGGACCGGCCATGTTGTTCGAATGCCTGACCATCGTCTTCCAAAGCAGCTACTTTACTCCCAACTTAAGAATGGAAAACGGAATATTGGTGGACAGCAAAAGAGATTCAAAGACACTCTTAAAGCTAATTTTAAAAAATGTAATATCAGCATTGAGAACTGGAAAGCCCTAACTCATGAGCGTTTCAATTGGAGGTCAGCCTTTATTAATGGCGCTATGGACTTTGAAGAAGCACGAGTACAGGGCGAAAGGGAGAAAAGAGCTAAAAGGAAGGCACGTCAGGCAAACCCTCATCATGACCGTCTCCCACCCGGAAACCTATGCCCTCATTGTGGGAGGTTGTGCGGATCCAGAATTGGCCTTTATAGCCACTTACGGATCCACTGTTAAAATTTTACCTTTGGAAGACAATCTTACTCGGCTACGAGTGATCGCCAGTGATGATCTTAGTCTCATGCTGTGAAGTTTTAGAAGGTAAGCAAACAACCATTTGAACTGATGAGATGGAATCTAGATTCAATAACAGCAGAGCTTTTGGACAACCTTCAAAGGCAGCCCCAGAGAGCACTTACTGCAGTAATCCACGTTACCAAAGCATGGGTAACTAAGGCTAAGTGATCTCTGCCCAGGAAAAATTGCACTTCATTGTGATGGGGGCCAGGTCTTTAGGCTCTTTAAATAATGTAATAAACTTTAACTACCCGTGAAGATCAGTGAAGCATCCATATGTTAACCTTGAGGGAAACAGGAGCCCTCTTCAGAACAGTGGTCTTAGGGTTCATCCATTATGCTGTGTTACGTTTTGATGAATAGGTTACAGCTGCTTCAAAATTAGTCTGACCATATGTCCCATTTTGAACGGGACAGTCCCGTTTTTTAAGCATTTTTCAACCGTCCCGTCATTTTGTAAAAATCTCAATTTTGTCCCATTTTTTAAACCCGGTGGGAATGGCGTGGAAGGAGAATCCAAGCCGGAACTGCCGATTGGAGGCAGCCTGGAAGAGGAATTTATTTATTTATTTATTTATTTATTTATTTATTTATTTATTTATTTATTTATTTATTTATTTATCAATCATACTTATATCACCCCGCCTATCAGTGCACGGCAAAGGAGGGCAGAGAGGCGGAGAGGAGGGTGGACCGGGGGCGGGGTTTGCAGGCGGGAGCCAATAGCATGGACCGGGGGGTGGGGACCCCTGTCTTGTTCATGAATACGGAATATTACATAAGACCCCGTCCCATTTTGCCATCCCAATGTCCCGTTTTTGTCTCAAGGAAATATGGTCAGCCTATTCATAATCATAAAATGTAAACAAGTTTTATGAACAACAATGGCTAAATTCATCATCACGTGAAGCCATAATTAAACAAACCATGTTTTGTTATAGTGCAATATCGGGGAATTGATCCTCAATCAATGGAAAGGAAAAAAAAAGGAAAAAGGCTTACCCGCATCCTACTAATAGCGTCCAATAACTTATTCATGGTCCCCAGAACTTCAGAGTGGATGCGGCCTAAATTTCCAGACTCATGTTTTTGGATTTTTAGGATTTAAGGGTTACAATAGTTGCCTTAAACTTTGGAGAATCTTAAGGCACCTATTGGGCCCCTAAAACCCCCTCAGTTCAAAGGTTATGATGCTGAATCCATTATGGACAGCATTCTTCCACCTGCATGTATAAAATACTGTTCCAGTTATAACAGGATAATCTGTTGTGGTTTTTAAAAAGAGAAATTAAAATCTAGGCTTTCAGATAACAAAGACTAAGAACAGTTGCATACAGAATACAATTACTGTATGCAACACTTCTTTAATGACATGATCTGCACAAAGGGGTCACTTTACTATGTTCACCACATGACCCACTTCCAAAGCAAGACAAAAAACTTCCGGTGAGCCATAATGGCGAATTGACATTCCTCTAAAAGAGAGGAAAACATTGTGGCCGAAACAATGCCCAGATGCAGGGTTCAGGCTGCTGAAATCTCCCTGGAGTTAAAGAGAGATCGTCAGATTACCCACATGTACTCCGTACAGCTGTTTTTTTGCAAGTGGACAGTAGGAACTGCATTTTTGTAGTCAGCTTGCAATCGGCTGGGAGTTGTGGGATTCCATCGTGCTAATGTTGCCTATATGGACTCTAAGTTCAATTGGACTCATCTCTTAATCACTTTGGACTTAATTTTTTTCCTTTGGCTTTCTTTAAAGATTGAGAACCTTCAGACTAGCAAGTTTTATTGAAATCAGGTGATTTTCTTTCCATTTCTTTTTTTAAGTTATAGTTAAACTTAAAATATTTGTTTAAAGATTTGTATTTTTTGGAATATACAGCAAATGGATGATTCTTGCTGGCTTTAGAAAGTTTTAAATGGACTAAGGGCTCAGATGGACTTGATTTAAGACTTTGAAGTTGATTGAAAGGATCCTCTATCAGGGAAAGTTCTTTTTGTTATCTGAAACCAATAACATGACTTTGAAGATTGGACACTAGAGGGCACCAGATGGCTACCTTAAAAGAACCATTTGATCAAAAACCAGGAGGTTTTTGAACTATTTAACTCTACAGTAAAATCAGAAGGTGTTATTTCTGCCACAGCAGAGAGTTTGCCTAGAGCAGGGTTTCTCAACTTCAGCAACTTTCAAATGTGTGGACGTCAACTTCTAGAATTCTGGGAGTTGAAGTCCACACATCTGAAAGTTGCTGAGGTTGAGAAACTAGAGCACAGCTTTCCAAACTGTATGTCGCGACACTTTAGTGTGTCGCGACACACAGTTTAGTGTGTCGCAACACACAGTTTGGTGTGTCGCCACACAACCCGGAAGCAGTGGCGGGGGCGTGCATGGCGGCGGTGGCGTGCATGGCAGCGGCAGCAGCGGCGCGCCATCAGTGCTTCCACGTTCTAGCGGAGGCCGCCGCCGCCACCATGCACACCGCGCACCCCCCCACGCCATTGCCATCACCATGCACGCCCCCACCCCTGCACGCACCCCCGTGCCGCTGCCGCTGCCGCCATTGGTGTGTCCCCAATGGCAGCAGTTTGGAAAGCACTGGCGTAGAGGAATAAATAATCTGATCTGATCCAAGACAACTTTCTAAAACGCACCTAGTCTCTTCTAGAGACAGGGTGAGGGAATTGTGGTTTCCCAGTGTTGTTGAATTACAATTCACAGAAGCTCTTGCCAGCATGGCCAGTAGCAGTGGATCCCAGAAGTTGCATTTCAAAATTTGGAAGGTCTTCTAAAGAACATAATTAGTATGATTAATTATCAGGTACTTTTTCCACTTGTGAGATTTTGCATCATGTGAAACTGATGTCAGAGCCTACCCAGACAAACATAAGATAGGCACAACCTTTGATCTAATACTGCTAAAAAAAGAGAGCAATTTCTGTAGCATTTACCTACCAGTCCAACCCATCCAGATGTTCCTTCCTCACCCGCCAAAAAAAGAAGAAGAAGCAAGGAATAGTTTGACAATGTGGATGTTAAAGAACTTCTAGTGATGGTACACCCAATTAAAGCTCTGCACAAATGTTTTCCAGTGCAATTAGCAAAGTGGCCTGCTTTGCTCCCTTGACTGATCATTTTGTTTTCCTGCATTCCATAGTGAAAAGGACTTGCAGAGTAAGGAAGAAAAGTTCCAAAAGCTAGTCAAACTCACAATTAGCAGCGAGATTGATAATGGTCTTGAACCTGCCAACTTTTAGTCCCTGCTCAGAAAATATCAGTTTGGCATAAATTTAAGTTGGTGCTTTACACACACACACATGCACACAGACCACATACATACCTATGGGATTTGATCTGCTCACATTGTACATTTCATCTACAGTCGGACAGCACTGGCTCTTCAGCTAAGAAATGGAGATGAGCACTGCCCCCTAGAGTCGGACACGACTGTGCAGGGGAAAACCTTTACCTTTACTATACTTAATTAACAATTTCTGTTCAAAACAGCAGGCTTTATATTTGACTAATGCTAGTGGATTCCTTCTTTCTTTTGAAAACAAATTCTGATATTTTATTTTGCTAAGCTCAGAAATAGTATATAGTACTGGACTTCCGGTGGAGGAAAAATGGCGGAGTGACTGATCCTACCGAACTCCGGGGTTAGGACTGACAATGTGGCTTTTGTTTGGTGGCTTAGGCAGATAGGTCCTTGGAGCCCCAAAATATTCTCCGGAGGAAGGAGAATTTGTTGGGGTTTGATAAACCCAGGAATTTACTGTTAGATATGAATTATACAGAGAGGCTTGATTTCTAGGTGAGAGGTGAAATATTATGCAGAGTCACCCAATTAGCAACCATTGTTGTAGGGAAGATGTGGCAAGGTATGACACATAACAACAGGTGCTAAGAGTTAAGTTGGGTGTGGTAGATAACGAGAGTGACCTATAATGTGATTGGTCAGTTTATCTATAAAAGCAGAGATATTCTGTATTCCATTTTATTCCCATTTTCTCATTCAACCTCTTGTATGCTGTATTGTTGGTTATCATTTTGTTACCCATGTGGAAGTGATCTGTAAATACGTATGTATATAAGTAAATAGGATATTTTATATAATCTCTGTGTGAGTGTCTATTTGCTATACAGACTAAGGATCACTGGTGCCTAGGAGAGAAGCAGGCCACTCCATCCGCTCGCCCTTTAACAGAATTCAAGGAATTATTCCCTGTGCCCTCTGGACAGCTGCTCCTTGCCGGAGGATCATGAAATGGTGTTCCAGCGACCAAACAGTGAGTGATCAGCTGAGAGGCGGGACTGCCATCTTTTCCAAGCCGCATTGAAGCTGAGAAATGGACATTAACTCCGACCACCCCACTTCTAAAATCACCTTTTTGTTTTTGAATTATTGAATTTAAAGAGGCTTTCTCCAGTACAGAAATATTGATATTGGTTGAACTCTCATTATTTTGGGGATTTCTTTTTTGCATGTTTTAACCGCTTTAAAGGATTAAAGTTCAAGCAAGGAAGCTGAAAGTTGAACTGCTTTAGTAAAAATTTTTTTAAGGGGAATAATTGTTGTGAGTATTTTCTATTTTTAATTTTTAAAAAATTTTTAAGTTAAAGATTTTGTTGGATTTGGGACTGGGTTTTTTTAGTTGCTGTGGGAAAGTATCTGCTGCGGTTGTTTTTTCAAGCTGGGATTGGTTAATTTCTTTAAGCACTGATAAAGAAAGGCTTTCGATTTCAACTAGTGGCTTTGTAACTGGATACTTTGTAATTGGAAACTTTCTCCCCCCTTCAACTACTTTCCATCACTGGATTTACATTCCATTATAAATACTATTGTTGGTCACTAGAGAGAGCCAAAGTATTAAGTTTTAAAGCACTGAAGTTTTAAATCAGGGGTGTCCAACCCATGGTCTGCGGGCCACATGCAGCCCTGAACAGTTAGCAATGCGGCCCGGCCCAGTCTGGAATGAGCCTCCTGTCCCCACCACCATGCCAGACTATGGAAGAGGCTGGAATGGCGTAAAAGGGGAATCCAAGCCGGAGCTGCCGATTGGAGGCAGCCCGGAAGAAGCCCCTCCACCAATTAGTGCATGGCAAAGGAGGGAGGAGGCGGGCCGAGGAGCACCCCCGCCAATCAGCCTCCCCTCGCTGCTCTTCCGAGCCATCCTGCCTGAAGGAGGAGGAGTGGGCAGTGCGCAAGCCTGCTGTGGAGGAGGAGGAGAAGGAAAGTGGTGGCAGTGCGAGCGGGCTGGGGGTTGTGAGGGGGCAGGTGGCGTGAAGAGGGTGTGGCAGCCGAGGCACAGCGATGGTGCCAGCTGGCTCGGGCGCCGGCAGCAGCGAGTGTGTGCGGGGAGGCTTTTCATCTCCCTGCCGCTCAGTGCAGCGTTTTTTCACGGAACCGAGGGCATTTTTGGGGTCCCCGGAGCTTGCTCTTTGCGGGGCGTGGGGCGGACTTTTCCTCCCCCCCACTTTTGCTCCCCGTGGTTTTTTCGGCCCCTACTGGGGTAGCTCGGGTGCACCTCTGCCTCCCTGTCTCACAGCTGATTGGCGCGGAGATTTTCCACCCTGGGACACCCTTCCACCATCACTTTTTGCAGTGATCCGAGGCTTTTTCGCCTTGCGACAGCGGTGCTCTGCCAAGAAAAGCTGCGGTCATGAGGTGAAAAAGCTTTGGATCACCACAAAACGCTGCATGGAGCAGCCGGGGACAGGTTTTGCAGGCGGGAGCCAATCGTGTGGGCCGGGGGGCGGGGACCCCTAGAAATAAAGTGCACAATAAATGTAATGCTCCCGCCTGCAAACCCCACCCGCCGGCCCACGCGATTGGCTGCCGCCTGCAAACCCCACCCCCTGGTCCTTGGAACATTTTTTCCCATGGAAGTGGTCCCTGATGCCAAAAAGGTTGCTGACCCCTGTGATATGGGTTTTTTTGAGATCTACCATGGCAGCAGTGAAATATAAATTACTATATATATATAAATTATTATTACTTATATACATTAACTATATTATATATTTTATGTGCGGCCCAAGACAATTCCTCTTCACTCAATGTGGCCCAGGGAAGCCAAAAGATTGGACACCCCTGTTTTAAATCAATATATTTAAAAAAGGGAAATAGAAATCATGGCCACTAGAAGAGTACAAAGATGAGCCTCTGGCGAATTTCAGGGACTAAAGAGCATATTTGAGGAGTTCACTGCTAAATGTACACAGTCTATTGCCCAATCTTTTGAGGTTCTTGAGAAAAAGATGGATACAAGATTTAACAACTTTGAAAAGAGATTGGAGCAGAAATTAGAGAAAATGGAAGGAGATGTGAAACAACTAGCAAAGTTGATGTATTGGAAAGTGAAAGGGAGAAAGAGCTTGACAGAATTGCATTGCTTGAATTAAGGGATAAAGAATTTTGTTTCAGGCTCAGAGGGATTCCTGAAGCCAAGGAAGAGAGTCTTAAAGATAAGATTTCACAAGCTCTGGCAGCTTTAACTGAATGGAAGGATGACAAAATGATGGAAGAAATAGAAAAAGTATTTTGTATCAACTCGAGGTATGCAACTATAAATAACAAGCCGAAAGATGTTCTGGTTCAGTTTGCTAGGAGGAAAACAAGATAATTGGTCCTACAAGGCCATTTTGATTCCAAACTTAATATTGACAAAGTGGATATAATTGTACTGAAAGAAATTCCTGCGAGAATTTTAAGAAGGGCAGGGTTTGCGGGCGGGAGCCCCGCGGCCCAGTTCTTAACAGGCTGCGGCCCACTAATGGGCCGGGGCCCACAGGTTGGGGACCCCTGTCCTAATGTACCATTATGGTTGTCACCTCATAAAGCATTTGTTAGAAGAGAAAATGTGGGGGGAACAAGTTGGTTAAATTATAAAGATTTGTTAAACTTTGAAGAGGGTGAACAGAAGCTTAAAACAAGGGAATTGTTAGAGTTGGAAGGTTTTACATGTCATTGGTTTACATATGTGCAATTGTTAGAATGTTTTAAAGTTAATAAAAGGAATTTTAAATTTGTTAATGAAACAACTCAATTTGAAATGTAACTCTGTACAAATGATGAACACGTCATTACGAAGATGTACAAAATGTTACAGATGAATTTAGAAGATGAACAAGTTAAAGAATGTATGATTAAATGGGCTAAGAATTTTGGATACAATATTATGTTGGAGCACTGGGAGAACATGTGGAACAGAGGTTTGAAATTTACTTTGAATTATAACTTAAAAGAGAATTTTTATAAAATGATGTATGCTGGTATTTAACTCCTGATAAGTTGTCAAAAATGTATAATGGAGTAACAAATGTTTGCTGGAAATGTTCTCTTGGTGAAGGAACTTTTTATCATCTTTGGTGGACTTGTGAGAAGGTCAAAAATTTTGGGGATCAAATACAGTATGTGCTAATATTCAAAAGATCCTTAAAGTGGACTTACAAAAAAACCCAGAACTCTTCCTCTTGGGTCTGATGGAAAAGCAGCTCGAGAAACAACATGGGACTTTGCTTTTATATATGATTACAGCAGCAAGACTTTTATATGCACAACGACGGAAAGATCCACAAATACCTACGGTGGAGGATTGGATTATCAAACTGATGGAGCTGGCCCAAATGGCCAAGTTAACAGCGTTGATAAGAGAAAATGTTGTTTCTGGATTTGTTTCTACTTGGCAACCACTTTTAGACTACTTGCTTGTGTCAGAAAAAAATGAAGCTTTGATTTTGGGATTTAATGATTAAATGGTTTGCTTTGATAGAAATAATGTTACTAAGGTTTAACTAATGGTAAGAGATTATATTTGTAAATTTATTCATATCTGTATTGGAGAAGGTCGGAAGTCACTTTCTGTTTCTGTTCTCTGTCTGTTTTGCACTTTTATATTTTTTTCTTTTTTCTTTAGTCCTACACTCTATCTTTCCTATATACTATATTCTATATTTTGTATTTTAATTATATTCTGGAAATTAATAAAGTTCTTTTTTTAAAAAAGAATAGTATATAGCAGGGGTCCCCAACCTGTGGGCCGTGGCCTCTTAGGAAGGGGGCCACGGGGCTCCCGCCTGCAAACCCCACCCCCCAGTGCACGCAATTGGCTTCCACCTGCAACCCCCCCGGTGTGCGCGATTGGCTCCCACCTGCAAACCCCCCTGGTGCGTGCGATTGGCTCCCGCCTGCAAACCCCCCTGGTGCATGCGATTGGCTCCCGCCTGCAAACCCCGCCCCCCGGTCCGTGGAAAAATTGTCTTCCATGACCGATCCCTGGTGCCAAAAAGGTTGGGGACCACTGGTATATAGTACCAGTGGCAAAATGCCTTTCCCCAAACATTACTACTATTAACCTCTTCTCTTTTCCTGAAGGTACCAAAGATGGATGAGATAGATTACTTGCTAAGCCATTCATGTCTTCCAAAGGACCTGTCCTCAGGTAGGCATTAATTAAGGTCAGTTAGGCTGATAAATAACTTCCTTTTTAAAAAAATTAAGAACAACTCACAGAAGAACCATTGTCTTGCAGCACACAGTCTTAAACTCATATACAGAGATGGGGCAAGATGGTGCCACATCAGGCAAGAATCAGAAAATGTGACTATTCTGAATCTTTAAAAAGCAAGGATAAGTCCAGTGACCATACCATTAGCATTACCATCAAATGCTTTTTACTCTAAAGACAACTACTGTAAGAAAGATTTAGTCACAAATATCAATGTGATATATTCTGATCCAGGAAACAGATTAAAGACACAACAAGAATTGCTCCATGATGGAAGGAACTTACCATGGTTAATGTATTTGCAAATAACTGGAAAGATAAAAAGTGATCTTAAAAAGAAGGAGGAACCTTGAGAAAGATGACAGAATTTGAAACACCTATACAAAACCAAAATCACTTATTAGGTCATATGTCTAAATTGTTACTGAAATATGATATGGAGACAAATTAAATGTGTGAAAAATGGATGCAAAATTTTAAAGGAACATCATAGTGGATTAATGGGAAGAGTTATGGAAAAATCAATAAAATTTAAGCTATAATTTAAAGGAAAATTGGTATAAAATGTTTTATAGATGGTATATAACTGTCAATGATTGCTAAAATGGACAAATCATGTAACAATAAATGCTGGAAATAACATAACAAGGAAGGAACATTCTATCCTATGTAGTGGTCATGCCAAAAAAAAAAATCAAAAGTACTGGAAATAAATGCATCAAAATATTAATGGAATTTTGAAAATGAAATGTGAATTGAAACCACAAATATTTCTATTGGGAATGATTCCAGAGAGTATAAATGTAATTTATTGAGATGTATGCTGACATTGGCAAGAATTAACCTGGCATAACATTGAAAAAGAGAAACCCTGCTGATGATACAGGATTGGGAGACCAAAATGGGAGAATATGTGGCAACGGAGAAATTGACTATATACAGTATATTCACAACTAAAGTCTAACTAAACTCAAGCAGGAAAGGCTCCCTTACATACAACATACGATACAGCCAGGAAAACTAAGACATTTAGAATATGGCTTTTGAAAAAAAGAGGGAAATTGATTAAAAACCAACTGAAAAAATGACTCAGATATAAGCAATAACCATTAAAGTCTAATGCAAAGTATACCATAAATATCTAAGTAACAGTGTTTGGGGAAACGAAAAATGAAAGGAAGGGGAGAGTGCACAATTGAATGTTTCTTATTACAAAGTTTTGTCATTATGCAATATCTTTCTTACTTCTTGCATCTCTATTTTTGGCAGTGACAGAAACTTGATTACGACTAAAGACCAGCCGATCTCCATTTCTGATCTTTTACTTTTGTACAACGCATATGCAGTAATACAACGGTGAGGCTCCGATCCTTCGACTAATAAATGAAAGCTCCAACACACGCCACGTAGGATATGTAAAAGCTTTATTTACAGCGAGCGATCTGGTTCCACTTTAAAGATTCAAGTGAAGCATACTGTAGTTACAAGATCTTGCAGTTCAATAGTTTTCCCATTTCCCCCCTCCCCATAGAATGTGTTTATCAGTTTCATTCCTCTCTGGCTCACACCCACTCTGCGCTGTTTGGCGCTGTCCACTGAAGGTACTGAATGGCGTTCGTCTAATCCACACCGCAGGGTGATTGTCTGGCGGTTTGTTGTTAAGTTTTTCCTATTGACAGCTTTGGCGCCTTGGCTGGGTGATATGCTTATGTGACCTACTTATCATGTCAGGGTGGCATGGGTACCAGCATAACAACAACTAATTAATTAAATAATGAAGGCAGGGGAATAAGGGGATCTGGTGAGAAGCAAGTCTTCCAATCCAAGGCTTTTCCATGCACTAGGAAAACAATGTGGAGCCAAGTGTGAGAATGTCTGTTCTTTCTGAACTGAAGAAATCTTTTTGGAGGCTGCAGAGGGATCTGGAGTCTGAACATGATTTCCTGCAGGTTCTTGCCCTAGGGACATATTTTAAATCATCATTATAACATTTATTTCCTGTTTAAAAAACAGAAGCTGCTAACTTAATGGCAACTGGCAGAGGTAATGAACATGATATTCTGCTTAACATTTTGAGAGGTTGGCAGCGACAATTACACAGACCAAAGGTAATCATGTAAATGTGGGGGTGAAGAGCTGCTAGTGATTACATCGGAGGCAATCGCAGGATTGGGGGCTATTGTCAAAATGACAAGAGAGGCGTTATGCCATTGTAATGCAAGCTCCACCCCTTTTGTACATGTGTACACCATCATGATGCATGCACAAAAGGACAAAACTTGCATTGTGAGGCTGCTTTCTTCATTTGCCCTCCCCTCCCTTGTCCTCTCCCCTTGCAGGTGCCTCTGGGATTAACCATACCTCTTCGGAGGGTTTGAAAAGTAGTACTAAGGTGATTTATAGCTGTAAGAATATGCTGTGGTTAAGTTTTCCAAAGCTATGGCAAACCTAGACAGCATATTAAAAAGCAGAGACATCACCTTGCCGACAAAGGTCCGAATAGTTAAAGCTATGGTTTTTCCAGTAGTAAAGTATGGCTGTGAGAGTTGGACCATAAGGAAGGCTGAGCGCCGAAGAATTGATGCTTTCGAACTGTGGTGCTGGAGAAGACTCTTGAGAGTCCCTTGGACTGCAAGGAGGTCAAACCAGTCAATCCTAAAGGAAATCAATCCTGACTGCTCATTGGAAGGACAGATGCTGAAGCTGAAGCTCAAATACTTTGGCCACCTAATGGGAAGAGAGGACCGATGTAATGAACATGAATTTGAGTAAACTCCGGGAGACAGTGGAGGACAGGAAGGCCTGGCATGCTATGGTCCATGAGGTCACGAAGAGTCGGACATGACTAAACGACTGAACAACAACAACAACAAGTTTTCCAAAACTACTACTACTAATAATAATAACAATAATATGCTCACCATGAAGGAATGGTAAAAGCCACACAGATTAATCCAGGGCTTTCCAAAGTTTTTCCCGCGGCGACACACCAACCAGCGTTGGTGTGTCGCTGTGGGAAAACCCGGAAGTGCGGCAGCGCGCAAAAACCCAGAAGCGCTGCTGCTGCTTTCGGGTTTTGCGCGCTGCAGTTGGTGTGTCGCCGCGGGAAAACCCGGAAGCGCTGATGATCAGCGCTTCCGGGTTGTGTGGAGACACACCAGACTCTGTGTGGCGACACACTTTTGTGTCGTGACACACAGTTTGGAAAGCTCTGGATTAATCAGTTTCTTTAAAAAGAGTGTCTCTACTTAGATCAGGCTTTCTCAACCAGGGTTCTGTGAGAGGTTACTAGGGATTACTTGGGAGATCATGATTTATTAAAAAAATTATTTCAATTTCGGGCAACTTCACATTAAAGAGGTAAGTTTCTTTATTTTTAGTTTAAGAACACTGTTAATGCATACCTACAGGCCTACACATGAAACGAATATAATAATTTTGTAACTTGTGGCCTATATTTGAGCCTGAATGTGCAGGGTTCCCTGAGGCCTGAAAAATATTTCAAGGGTTCCTCCAGGGTCAAAAGGTTGAGAAAGGCTGACTTAGATAATTTGTGTGTCTAACTATTGAAGATACTATTTTCCAGTTGCTAACATCCTACCCCAAGAGAAATTAACTATTATTGGGGGGGGGGGGTAGAATTAAACATCTGAATCAAGAGAATGCAGAAAACTCATCTGATTAAAATCTGTTCACAGATCACTTTAATATCCATGATTAGTAGGCATAAACATGTACCAATGAATTAATCACTGCTTTCACTTGTATTTATTAACTACCAAAATGTTCATCATTAGGAAAACAACAACAACAGAGAGCTCAGCTTTTGCATTGCTTGAGGCTAGCTCCTGCATGCTGTTGGTTGCAGAGACTGGCTGAAAAGGGGCAGGAAGAATTATATGTTTATATATATTGGCTAGAGTATGGGATATAATGTAATTGAATCTGTTAACAGGCATTGAATGCTATCAGAGAGTGCTACACTGTGTAGTCCTAAGTCTGTTTAACCATCTTGTCAGAAATATAGCTTCATTGTCAGTGTAGCTTGAATCATGTCAACTGGATTTCTATTTTCTTAGTGGAAACGTTTCGCTCCTTATCCAAGGAGCTTCTTCAGTCTGAGCAAAGTTGGTAAGGGAATCCTAAATATGTTCCTAGGTAGCTGTGTGACCTTACACCTGGGGCTAGGTCATGGTTATATTGAGATGTAATTTTTAAGTCCTTTTATCATCTAATGGGGGGTCGTTAAAATCACCATGCTGCTGTTGAGCTTCTGAAATGGTCTTAATCTTCCTAGGCACAGAAGACAACACGGGGAGGAAGATGGGGGAGAGTTTGTGCCTGAGGCCCCCACCTCTATTCAAGGAAGGATTTTCCAAGTTGGCATAAATGGATTCCTTGACCCCTCTCTCAAACCACCTATCTTCTCTGTCTAAAATGTGAACATTAATGTCCTCAAATGAGTGTCCTTTTTCTTTTAGATGAAGATAAACTGCTGACTCTGGTCCTGTGGTGTTATTTCTCCTGTGTTGGGCCATCCTCCTGTACATAGGTTGTTTGGTTTCTCCAATGTAGAGTTCAGAGCACTCCTCACTGCACTGGATTGCATAAACTACATTGCTTTTCTTGTGTTTTGGAGTTTGATCTTTGGGGTGTACAAGCCTCTGTCTCAGTGTGTTGGTGGGTTTGAAATATACAGGTATGTGGTGTTTGCCAAATATCCGTTTTATCTTTTCAGACACGCCAGCCATGTAGGGAATGACCAGGTTCTTTCGTTTACTCTGAGTCTCAGCCCTATCTGTCGCTGTTTTAGGTCTGGTAGATTTAGATTTGGTGAAGGCCCAATTTGGATATCCACAGGCCTTCAGGGCTGTTCTCAGGTGCTGGTTTTCATTCTTTTTGGAATCCATGGAGGTGGGGATGGTTTCTGCTCTGTGTGACAATGTCCTGATGACTCCTAGTTTGTGCTGCAGTGGATGGTGGGAGTCAAACATCAGATATTGATCTGTGTGTGTGGGTTTCCTGTAGATCCCTATTTCTAGCTTGCCACCGGTCCCAATGAGGACTTCACAGTCTAGGAATGCCAGTCTGTTGTCCTTGGTGTCTTCTCTGGTGAAGCTAATGTTGGCATCTATAGTGTTTATATGGTCCGTGAAGGCCTGTACTTCCTGGGCCTTGATTTTGACCCAGGTGTCATCCACATACCTAAACCAGTGGGTGGGCACCGTTCCCTGGAATGTGTTGAGTGCTTTCTTCTCCA
Source organism: Charina bottae (assembly GCA_023362775.1). Lineage (NCBI taxonomy): Eukaryota > Metazoa > Chordata > Lepidosauria > Squamata > Charinaidae > Charina > Charina bottae. The sequence continues at coordinate 71,183,887 of JALMGJ010000001.1, read as the reverse complement.
CTTCTTCCATGTATAAATTGGCCACAATGGGTGACACAGGAGAACCCATGGCACAGCCGTGTTTTTGTCTGTAAAAGTCACCTCTGTATGTGAAATAAGTGGTGTTAAGACACAAGTCCAGAAGATGGCAGATCTGGTTTGGGTTGAGATGGCTTCTCCTTTCCAGGGTGCTGTCCTCTTCTAGTCTCTTCCTGACAGCGGATAGAGCATGAGTGGTGGGGATGCTGGTGAAAAGGGAGGACACATCAAAGGAGACCATAGTTTCATCTGTATCCAGTTTCAGGATCTTTGCTTTGGAAACAAATTCTTCCGAATTATGGATGTGGTGTTCAGAGTGTCCAACTAGAGGTGCTAGTATGGTAGAGAGGTGTTTGGCAATGTTGTATGTTACCGAATTGATGCTGCTGACTATGGGTCGGAGGGGTGTTCCTTCCTTGTGGATCTTAGGAAGTCCGTAGATGCAGGGGATGGCTTCTCCAGGATACAGACGGTGGTAGGTAATCCTATCGATGGAGCCATCATGTTCCAATTGTTTCAAACTGTCTATTGCCTTTTTCTTGTAATTGTTGGTGGGGTCTCTTTTCAGTTTTTCATATGTATGGTGATCCTCCAAAAGTGAGGTAATTTTATTGTGGTAGTCTGCAGTGTTTAGAACCACTGTACATCTTCCTTTGTCAGCAGGTAAAATGGTGATGGTTTCATCTTTGCTGAGGGCTGTCAGGGCTCTCCTCTCTTGGACGGTAAGGTTGGGGGGAGGAGGTTGAGCACTGGACAGAGCTGCAGATATTTTAAGCCGGAGTTGTTCTGCTTCTTCAAAAGGTAGGTGGTTGTTGTGGATGGCAGATTCTGTGGCTGTAATGAGCTCCACAACCGGAACTTGCTTGGGAGTGATGGCAAAATTAAGACCTTTGGCTAGGACATCTCTCTCTGGTTGGGTAAGTTCTCTGTCTGAGAGATTTTTCACCCACATGTTCTTTTTGTCCTCTGTGGTCCTGTTGTTGTTCCTCCCAGTGGTTTCTCCAGTTCCTTGTTTCTGCTTGCTGCGAGAAAGAAGAATGTCAAATTTCTTAGTTTGCCTCTCCTTTGTCTTGTGATGCTGGGCCAGCTGTACTTTATTGCCAAGCTGAATAACTCTATCCAGGATTGGGTCAGGAAGGGTGGCTGTGAGTTCCTGGTGAAGGTTTTCAAAATTGTATTGCAGGGCATCAATGGTGAAGTGGACTTGCCTTATTCTTTCATTTAGAAGATGTCTTTGTGCCTGCTGCAGGATCTGATCTGCTCTGTGACCCTTAACTGTAGATTGCAGGCGTAGGCTTGTCGGGATGAGTCTCTGTTGTCTGCATCTGAGGTTAAAACGTAGGTGGTTTCTATAGTCTGCCACCTTTCTTGCTGTCTTCTCGAATTTCCTTACCAACTTCAGGGTTTCATCCCCAAAATGTATGGCAATATGTCTATGAAGGTTCTCAGTTTCCACTAAGAAAATAGAAATCCAGTTGACATGATTCAAGCTACAGACAATTCCACCTGGATGACTGAGAACCTTCATAGACATATTGCCATACATTTTGGGGATGAAACCCTGAAGTTGGTAAGGAAATTCGAGAAGACAGCAAGAAAGGTGGCAGACTATAGAAACCACCTACGTTTTAACCTCAGATGCAGACAACAGAGACTCATCCCGACAAGCCTACGCCTGCAATCTACAGTTAAGGGTCACAGAGCAGATCAGATCCTGCAGCAGGCACAAAGACATCTTCTAAATGAAAGAATAAGGCAAGTCCACTTCACCATTGATGCCCTGCAATACAATTTTGAAAACCTTCACCAGGAACTCACAGCCACCCTTCCTGACCCAATCCTGGATAGAGTTATTCAGCTTGGCAATAAAGTACAGCTGGCCCAGCATCACAAGACAAAGGAGAGGCAAACTAAGAAATTTGACATTCTTCTTTCTCGCAGCAAGCAGAAACAAGGAACTGGAGAAACCACTGGGAGGAACAACAACAGGACCACAGAGGACAAAAAGAACATGTGGGTGAAAAATCTCTCAGACAGAGAACTTACCCAACCAGAGAGAGATGTCCTAGCCAAAGGTCTTAATTTTGCCATCACTCCCAAGCAAGTTCCGGTTGTGGAGCTCATTACAGCCACAGAATCTGCCATCCACAACAACCACCTACCTTTTGAAGAAGCAGAACAACTCCGGCTTAAAATATCTGCAGCTCTGTCCAGTGCTCAACCTCCTCCCCCCAACCTTACCGTCCAAGAGAGGAGAGCCCTGACAGCCCTCAGCAAAGATGAAACCATCACCATTTTACCTGCTGACAAAGGAAGATGTACAGTGGTTCTAAACACTGCAGACTACCACAATAAAATTACCTCACTTTTGGAGGATCACCATACATATGAAAAACTGAAAAGAGACCCCACCAACAATTACAAGAAAAAGGCAATAGACAGTTTGAAACAATTGGAACATGATGGCTCCATCGATAGGATTACCTACCACCGTCTGTATCCTGGAGAAGCCATCCCCTGCATCTACGGACTTCCTAAGATCCACAAGGAAGGAACACCCCTCCGACCCATAGTCAGCAGCATCAATTCGGTAACATACAACATTGCCAAACACCTCTCTACCATACTAGCACCTCTAGTTGGACACTCTGAACACCACATCCATAATTCGGAAGAATTTGTTTCCAAAGCAAAGATCCTGAAACTGGATACAGATGAAACTATGGTCTCCTTTGATGTGTCCTCCCTTTTCACCAGCATCCCCACCACTCATGCTCTATCCGCTGTCAGGAAGAGACTAGAAGAGGACAGCACCCTGGAAAGGAGAAGCCATCTCAACCCAAACCAGATCTGCCATCTTCTGGACTTGTGTCTTAACACCACTTATTTCACATACAGAGGTGACTTTTACAGACAAAAACACGGCTGTGCCATGGGTTCTCCTGTGTCACCCATTGTGGCCAATTTATACATGGAAGAAGTGGAGAAGAAAGCACTCAACACATTCCAGGGAACGGTGCCCACCCACTGGTTTAGGTATGTGGATGACACCTGGGTCAAAATCAAGGCCCAGGAAGTACAGGCCTTCACGGACCATATAAACACTATAGATGCCAACATTAGCTTCACCAGAGAAGACACCAAGGACAACAGACTGGCATTCCTAGACTGTGAAGTCCTCATTGGGACCGGTGGCAAGCTAGAAATAGGGATCTACAGGAAACCCACACACACAGATCAATATCTGATGTTTGACTCCCACCATCCACTGCAGCACAAACTAGGAGTCATCAGGACATTGTCACACAGAGCAGAAACCATCCCCACCTCCATGGATTCCAAAAAGAATGAAAACCAGCACCTGAGAACAGCCCTGAAGGCCTGTGGATATCCAAATTGGGCCTTCACCAAATCTAAATCTACCAGACCTAAAACAGCGACAGATAGGGCTGAGACTCAGAGTAAACGAAAGAACCTGGTCATTCCCTACATGGCTGGCGTGTCTGAAAAGATAAAACGGATATTTGGCAAACACCACATACCTGTATATTTCAAACCCACCAACACACTGAGACAGAGGCTTGTACACCCCAAAGATCAAACTCCAAAACACAAGAAAAGCAATGTAGTTTATGCAATCCAGTGCAGTGAGGAGTGCTCTGAACTCTACATTGGAGAAACCAAACAACCTATGTACAGGAGGATGGCCCAACACAGGAGAAATAACACCACAGGACCAGAGTCAGCAGTTTATCTTCATCTAAAAGAAAAAGGACACTCATTTGAGGACATTAATGTTCACATTTTAGACAGAGAAGATAGGTGGTTTGAGAGAGGGGTCAAGGAATCCATTTATGCCAACTTGGAAAATCCTTCCTTGAATAGAGGTGGGGGCCTCAGGCACAAACTCTCCCCCATCTTCCTCCCCGTGTTGTCTTCTGTGCCTAGGAAGATTAAGACCATTTCAGAAGCTCAACAGCAGCATGGTGATTTTAACGACCCCCCATTAGATGATAAAAGGACTTAAAAATTACATCTCAATATAACCATGACCTAGCCCCAGGTGTAAGGTCACACAGCTACCTAGGAACATATTTAGGATTCCCTTACCAACTTTGCTCAGACTGAAGAAGCTCCTTGGATAAGGAGCGAAACGTTTCCACTAAGAAAATAGAAATCCAGTTGACATGATTCAAGCTACAGACAATTCCACCTGGATGACTGAGAACCTTCATAGACATATTGCTTCATTGTCAGTGTTAACAACTTCCTGACATTATTTTCCCCACTGCAGAGGTGGAGGACCTGATAAAATGACATGGAATTCCTGAATCTCCAGGAGAGTCTCTGACAGTTACAGCTGACAATATTGTTGAGACCTTAGTCTTACTATGGAATTGTGAGATAAGATAGATCATTGGCCTGACCACTAAATGCCCTCTGAAGTCCAAAAGGCTCCATGGTTTTCTGCAGGTTTTCTAGCAATTACACATATCATATGACAGATTGAGAGGAGAGGAGAGATGTTCTGGGGAGCCATGAAACATCTCATTTTAATTCCAGACCGTGACAATCAGGTCATTCCATGAGTGGTGTGGTAGTTTTCCAGAAGTAAATCTACCAGAAAAATTAGTTACTGATAGTTTAGACATAATCAAACCCCAAAACAAGTTTTGCACACAGTTGGGGGCACTTATGAAATATTGTGAGGATGACTAAATAAATGCTGGAGTACTCTAGGACATAGTCATGCCTAAGTTGTGACAGTGAAAAAAGCAAAGCCTTGCCAAGTCCATATGTCCTCAAAAAGTTGTAGAGCTTTTCTGATTTAAGATTTACTATCATCTGTCCTATGAGATAGTATGCTGGATTCCTTGCAATAATGAATTTCCTAGATGCTTTGAGGATGAAGTTCCTCAACATCAAAGCCATCTGAATGCTGAAAGCAGTAAGGTGTCCAATGTACTATCTTCTCCAATTTTGTAAAATTGATTTCAGCTTATTCAGCCTGAGGCTGAAGAAGGTATTTTTTGCAGTAATCCAAAAGGCAGATGGCTACATGCCTTCTTGATTCTTTCCTTTATTAGACCTAATCTATTGGCTGGATGGGTTTGACGTCTTGGAATGGTACCAGCTGTCTCTTCAGAGGCAGTTGTACAGCTAATCTAGAAAATACCCTTTCTGGACCCAATAATAACTATGGTTATAAATATTCTATTGAAGGGTGCAACAAACCCCAAAATTCTGGTAATGACCCAATTGTGCTCTTTAGAACATCTGGGAAATTGACACTGTACTGAGTGGTCTGAATTCATTTTGTCCCCCCCACCCCACCCTCCAATTCTTCCATATAATCCCATTTATACTATGGCACAACTGATAAAACTAGGTTGCATCCTTATCATTCCAACAAAGATTATAAGGTAGATGAATATATCCATTAAACATTTCCTGATTTGCAGGCTAAACTCAGGACACAAGAGTGTTTCCTTTGACTGTCCAACCTGTCTCTCCAAAGAGGCAGGCTTTCAGTATCCTCCACATCCTATAAAAGGAAGGTAGTGCCCAAGAAAAGGAGGCAGGCAAATGGTCAGCATTCATACCGAAGGCCAAAATTATATTTCTTCAACCATCCTCTCTGCAATGAACTCTGAAAATATACTTAAACACAAGTCTGTAGCTTGAATCATGTCAACTGGATTTCTATTTTCTTAATGGAAACGTTTCGCTCCTTATCCAAGGGGCTTCTTCAGTCTGAGTAAAGTTGGTAAGGGAATCCTAAATATGTTCCTAGGTAGCTGTGTGACCTTACACCTGGGGCTAGGTCATGGTTATATTGAGATGTAATTTTTAAGTCCTTTTATCATCTAATGGAGGGTCGTTAAAAACACCATGCTGCTGTTGAGCTTCTGAAATGGTCTTAATCTTCCTAGGCACAGAAGACAACACGGGGAGGAAGATGGGGGAGAGTTTGTGCCTGAGGCCCCCACCTCTATTCAAGGAAGGATTTTCCAAGTTGGCATAAATGGATTCCTTGACCCCTCTCTAAGGAGCGAAACGTTTCCATTAAGAAAATAGAAATCCAGTTGACATGATTCAAGCTACAGACAATTCCACCTGGATGACTGAGAACCTTCATAGACACTTAAACACAAGAACTTACTCAAAGAGGTAACAAGTAACGACTTTCCTAGCTGCTTTAATTAATGGCTGGAATTACTCCTACAGATCAGGGGAGGTCCAGGGAACAGAAACAGAGAACTTTGCTTCAGAATTCAGATTATCTTTAAGAAATAGGTAAATATTGTAGGCAGAAATTGCATACAATTTTAATTTTTTTTTCTGTGTTTGCTTAAGTTCAATATTCTTTATATCTTGGGACAAGCTTAAGCATTGTACATGCATCAGCCTTTTGTGATTTCTTTCTTTCAAATTTCTTGAGATAATAATTTCCCCCCAATGAACTTTGTATGCTCCATAACACTTGCCATCTTGCCAGCTGCTATATATTTTATATTGGGCAGCTCTGTATTAAAGATCCCGCAATGCTAAATATTTATACTTGTAAGATTTTAAAAGTAAAAAAGCTATTTTTATATAATTCTGTTTTTACAAAAATAAAGTTGGATTTTTCTTTATCTCTTCTACAAAGTAGATGTCAGGATGTCATCCATGCCATCCTGCCATGGTGCCAGGAAGGAACATCCCACCAATCTGTTTAAACTCACAGGGTTGTTTGGGGGGTTGCTTTGCAGTAAAACTGCCAGACGCTTGAAGTGGGGGCTTGGTGTATTCACAGAACTGCAAACTATGTTCATCAAAGTATTGCATCGAGCGATTCAGCACCCGGGACAGATCAAAGGGCGATACTGCCACATTAGTTGATTCGGACCTAGAAAGACCTGAAAACACAGAGACAAAGGGAAGGGTGATCGAGCCGCGAATCCCGATGGGTGGGGAGAAACTTGGAGATTTTTAAACTGTTGGTTGCAGGAGCTTGATTCACTCAAGTCTTTAACGTGCAATGGATCACTGGCTTTAATAAAGATTCCTTCATATCCCTGAGTGGCTTGTGTCAGGAACTCTGATTTAATAGTCAATGGATCGAGGCATCACAGTAGACCAGATCATGAAACTGACTCCACTGGAAGACTAGAACTATATTTTATTGAGACAGGCTATAGTAACAGAATATTAGAAGCTTGATTGTACTTTACCTCCCCTCCCTCTTATACTCCAGTGAATCAGGGAGGAGCCTGCTTGAGTCTCTTCTGAATACTATCTTGCTTCCCAGGATTTAAGGATGTTTTAGCCCTCTTTGCTATGTAACAGTTCTTGCCTATTTCCCTCAAGATCATCTCTCTGATTCTCTGCAGGAGCTGGCACTATAGAAATTATTTCATTATTACCTTTATACTTGTCAGAAAGACAGCAGGGTGTGGGAGCCCTCTGTCTCTCAGACCCTGGAGACTGGGGGAAAGACAATAGGTGAGGCAACCCCTTGGAAGATAGGAGGTTGCAACAGGAACTATCAAGCTTCTACTACAGAACAAGAAGCAGAATGAGAGAGTGAAAATCTAGGTCAGTGTTTTCAAACTTGGCAAGTTGAAGTCCACACATCTTAAAGTCTCCAAGTTTGAAAAACACTGATCCAGAGGTTTCCAGGAGAGGTTTGAGACCTCCAGCCTGAATCTTGACACTGTGGACTAAGCCCTGCTTGCTACAGGGGATCACTATTTAGTGTTTTTACGATTTCAGCCTTAGATGGGCAACAAACGTACAATCCTAGATACACTTACCTTGAAGTACACTCATAAAGATGTTTATTTATATCTATTTATCTACCCATACCATTTTCATTGTATCAAACATCTCAAAGTAATTTACAATACAGTAGCCATAAGATAAAGGGGTGTGGTGGCTCAGCAGGTAAGACGCCAGGCTTGTCAATCGGAAGATCGCAAGTTTGGAGGTTCGAATCCCTAGCCCTGCGTGACGGAGTGAGCTCCCACACTCGCCCCAGCTCTTGCCAACCTAGCAATTCGAATGCATGCAAATGCAAGTAGATGAATAGGTACCACTTCGGTGGGTAGGTAACAGCGTTCCGTGCACGTCATGCCATCCACATGACTGTGGAAGCGTTTTCGGACAATGCTGGCTCTTCGGCTAACAAACAGAGATGAGCACCGGCCCCTAGAGTTGGACACGACTGCACAAATGTGCGGGGGGAACCTTTACCTTTACCTAGCCATAAGATATTACAATTAAAATGGAAATAATGTTAGAATTAAGATAGCTGATGATTACCTAAGGAAAATCAGGGAAATGTCTGGCAAATAGATTTATAATGGATAGGTGTAATATTGCATGCTGGGATTCACCTAATCTCAAGGGAGATATTATCCCACAATTCAGGAATCAAGGACCTTTCCCTACTTACTTCTAACCATGATGATGATATGAGGTTCTTTTTGCTATGCCCTCATGGCATTACCTTCATCGAGTCTTCAACCCATGAGTGAGACAGATATATTTATATTTATTTAACTTATATGACCGCCCATCTCCCCCAACGGGGAAGATGTAAAACATCCTTAGCTGTATTGGATCTAAAGCAATGTTTCCCCTATTAAGCCAACAGTGTCCAGTGGCAATTACAAATTGTGTAAAATCTGGTCCAGTTTGCTGTCAGTGATGCAGCCAGCTGACTGGTAGCAGATGGGATCTCTCAGGAATGTATTGGCTGTTTCAGGATGATGTGGGCATGCCCAATTCTCTGTTGTTCTTTAACAGTCTCCTCCCCCCATCCTTTTCAATTATTTTGGAAAGTTTGATTTCAGTTGTAGCCATGTACATGAGATAAGAGGTCCTATTGAACACCTTTGGTGCTCATTCTGCATTAATTGCCCCTTCCAAACCACTCTCAAGGGAAGCCCTATTAAAGCATGTTACGTACAGCAGTCCAATCTTGTGGTTACTGATATAGGGATTACTGTGGTTAAATTATTGAACCAGAAACCACAACACACTAAACCAAAATCATTATGGCTTAGTACAGGGGTCGGCAAACTTTTTTTGCCGGGAGCCATTTTGACATGCTTGTGCACATTTTGAAGTGCTCGAGAGCCAGGGGGCGGGGTTTGCGGGCGGGGGCCAATCGCGTGGAAGGGGGCGGGGGAGGTTTGGAAGAAGAAGGGAAAGAGAGGCTCGACTGCTCCAGTCGCTTCTCTTCCGGAGCCGCTCACGCCCCCAGTCCAGGCAAAGTAAAGCTGGTGGGGAATCCAGCACGGGAGCGGGGTTTGCGGGCGGGAGCCAATTGCGCACACTTAGGGCTGTGGGGTGGAAATGTGCTGCTTTTGCACGGAGAAAAAGAGTAAGCAGAGCAGCAACGAAGAGGTTAAGGCAGGGCTTTCCAAACTTTTGCCGTTGGCGACACACCAACGGCCAGCCCACAAAAACCTGCAAGCACCGGCGGGTGGTGCTTCCAGGTTGTCGCTGCGGCGGCAACGGCTGCCCCTTCGAAAGGGCAGGCTCCGGGGACCCCGAAAATGCCCTTGGTTCCGGCAGGGAGGCAAAAATCGCGCGTGCAGGCTGCCGGGCTTCCCGACGCACAGCTGATTGGCGCGGAGAATTTCCACTCCGGGTGGCCTGGCAGCGCGCGCGCACGCGATTTTCACCTCCCTGCCAGAACCGAGGGCATTTTCATCAGCGCTTCCGGCTTGTCACGCGACACACTTGGGGGCTCCCGGCGACACAGTATTGTGTCGCGACACACAGTTTGGAAAGCCCTGGGTTAAGGCGATGGGCAAGTGCCCATCATCAAGATGGCTGCCGGAGACGGAGGCTTCCAAACTCTCGCGAGACTGTGTGAAGCCCGTCCCCGGAGGAAAAAGAGAGGCTGGGCCTAGGTTGCCAGGGGTATGCCCACAGCAACGCACACCATGCCCGCTGCCGCGCCTGCCCCGCCACACTCGCTGCCGCGCCTGCCCCCGCCACGCCCGCCACGCCTGCCTGCGGAAGAGCCACACTCAAGGGGCCAAAGAGCCGTATTTGGCTCGCGAGCCGCCATTTCCGACCCTTGGCTTAGTACAATGTGGGGACACATTCAGGACAGCTTTCCAAGCATTCAAATGGAATCTGCATTCCTATAACCTAAGACCATTATTCCATAACCTGTCTTCAAAGATGATAGAAACATTGTGGCATTCTTCTGTGTGACACCCCTGTGTGAGAAGTGCTACCACATCTCCCCTGTCCTACTCTTTAGCCATCTCTTCCCAAAGCTAAACATAGCCAACACTCTCAGTCTTTGCGCATTGGACTTACTTTCCAGACCTCTAAAATGTGGTGCCCAGATCTGGAGCCATTATTTTCCATGAATGGAGCCAACTTAAAAATTTTCTTTTGCAGTCATGTCACACTGTTGATTCATATTCAGCTTCTGATTAACTACAATTCTAATATCCATTTCACAAGTATTATTGACATTTAAGTATGCACTGTAAACAAGAGCCAGAAGAGTCTGTGAGTTGAATGCATATATCACAATAAACAATAATATAATTTGTTGGATTCTGGTGTAGTGCAGAAGGAAGCAACCTGTGGCACTCCAAATGTCTTCCCAGAGACTGGCTATCCTGCTGTTTTCTGCAGGATTATGTAATGTAGAATATGATTCCAACTCTCAGCTTCATATAACAAAATGGAATGATGCATCAGACATTAAAGTAAGATACTCTAGATACTAAGCATCACTGGATATCTCAAATATTTATTCCATTAGGTAAGAGCCTAGTAATTCTTCCTTGCTTTTACAGCTTTTCTCCTCCTGCTACAGCATGCCTGGATCTGTGGGATTGCTGGATTGCTTATCCCACCGAATATGACCTCAGAATGCATTTTGATATCATAGCACAAGCCTCATTGTAAAACTATGTGAAAAAGCACAATATGAGATCAAGATGACAAGCTCCATTAGCTCATGTAACCTTCATCTTTGCCAGAAAGTCTGGTTTCTCACCCTTTCCCTCTAATCTTTTCATCGACATCATTCATTTTCCTACACATGGGAATATATGCCTCTTCTGTTTACCCATTACAGCCGGCATCACCTTTTGGCATCCTTAGGTAGCAACCAGGTTCCATGGGCCCTTCTGGAAACTTATTTGTTTTGTTTACAGCCCATCATTCCAAAGAGTGCTAGGCAACTGGATTTAGCCATTTTCTCCATGGTGCTTCAGCCTAGCTGCACCCAATCAGGCCGTACTGCTTGGAGTTCTTCCATTGTGGGTAGGTATGTTGGAGGTCCCAGCAAATCAGCATGCCTCATTAGCATGTAGATGAGCACTCTAGGATGACTCTCTATATGCTTCCAGAGGAAGCTGTTTGTTGCTCCTCCCACTTCCTCTTTCTCTCCCTCTCCCTGACTCCATCTTCCCTCGAAGCAGGAGTACACGGCTGCGGCTCCCTATCGAGAGGTCATGCCTACGTCTCAACCTAGGAGTCTTTCCCCTTTCTGCACGCAGCCCCTGGCAGCAAAGAGGGCCAGGGGTCTACATACAGTTTAGGGAGAAAGAACAAGAATGTAACTGGACCAAATAAACGTAAGAACTCTTTTTTTTCTTACTTTTGAACCTACTTTGTCTAAGCGTGTAATGCTTTATGCTTGGGTGGGCTAAGTGTGTTAAGATCAATAACCTATGTCTCTCTAGCATGCTCATTAATGCTATTGTTGATAATATTCTTTTTTGTGCGCTTATTGCCTAGCTGCATTAAGCTCTGCTCCATTCAGTGGTCCTAGCAGTCCACTAATGACCATCATAGGGTTATGGGCCCAGACTTTTACAGAAGGAGATTTATTTTTCAGTAGAGAAAAAGACAAACAGCAAAAATTTTCTTTTTTGGCTTGTTTTGTTTTTGCATGAGCATTGTTGTTGTTTTTGAGATAATATTCAGTCTAAATGCTGAGAAGGTTATCTTGCACAAGAAAATAGCGATAAAGCATAAAGATGTTTTTTTCTTTTTGAAAGTGATTTTTAAACTTTTTGCTTAGACAAAATGGCCAGTGTACAACTGCCTTACAATCTAGTAATTTTTAAACTAAACCCCGGAGAGTTTTATCCCTGGAAAATTTGGGTGGAAAGGCAGGCAAGGATTCTGAATCTGCATAATATTTTGAAGGAAGATCCTCCAGGTTCAGATTCAGAAGGCTATGAAAACTGGATAGCCAATTATCTTAAACCCCAAGGATTAATCTTGAATTCCTTGAGTGGAGCAATGATGGTGCAAATACAGCACAGGGAAACTGCAAAAGGAATGATGGAGGAATTGTTTAAACTCTTTGGGGAAAAAGGAGATTCCCAAGTTGTTAATCTGGTGAGAGAGTTATACAGTGAAAAACTCCAGCCAAACGGAGATATTGATGAGCATATTTCCAAAATTCAGTCATTACTGCACAAACCTGCTTGCAATGATGTGATTTTGGATAATAGAATCCAGGTAGGATTTCTATTGGGATCTCTGCCTCAGAATTTCTCAAGTTTTGCTGCCAGACAACCCCTATCAGACTTGATTCAAGAATTAAAGTCTGAACATAGCAGGCAGGCCTCCTATAGAAATTCCAAGCAGAACCATCATGAGGCAGGCTACTTTTCAAAGGCGCCTCAGGGCAAGAATGATGGTCAGATGCAAAGGAGTGATTCACAAACAAAGAAACCCATCAAGTGCCATTTTTGTGGCAAGAATGGGCACCTAGAGAAAAACTGTTGGGCCAAAAAGGCAGATCAGAAAAATGTCTCAAAACAGCCAGGTGTTCTTGACATATTGGGAATGAGGGATTTTTGGTTGGTTGGTCACATGGCTACTGTTTTGTAAATCTGAATCTTGATATGAAAGAAAATGTTAAGAAAAAATTACAGTGCTTGGATTCTTGCAATTCACTAAGCCAAAACCTGACAAATCACATTATGGTTTTAGATAATATAGGGACCCAGTTGTAAGGTGTCTGATGTGCTATGCCTAAAAACATATGTTCCACAACTACAAACGTGTTATGCCTAGGTAGTGCCAATTTTATTGTGAAGCCTATTCATTTATAAAGCAGTCTTCTTTCAGCTGATTTACTGCCTAGAAGTAGCTCTCAGGAATATAAAAACTATCCATCCCTGATCTTGATTGTAACAAAAACATACAGAAGCCCAACTGCTAAAACATCCTGGGGCCAAGATGATTCTTAAAGCAATTTCAATATGTAAGCTCTTTAGAAGTTCTTCTGCAGGAAACGTTAATAATCAAGCTATGTGAACAGCTACAGATCAATATGGGTCAAGCTTTGCATATTACACTAAGCTATTATGTGGTCTGTTTAGTTTTGTTTAGCATGTGTGAACCCAGGCAACTGTCAGTGTTCAAGGTATGGGAGAAGGGGAAAAGAAATCCTTTTCAGTGCCTATCTTACCTGCCAAGTTAGGCTTGCTTCCCAGATGGGCAACCAGAAACAAGAGTAATGGATGCTGATTTGCTAGCTGATTGCAAACCATGTTTGATAAATCCTATTGAAACTGGGTTCACATACCACTCTAACCAACAATGTCATTTGGGCATATGAACCCAGCTATTATGAGCTGTAAACCATAGCTGATAGCAAGACTGGGCAACACTGAAACCTTTTGTTTTGCCAGGAGCAGGTGTGGTAATGTGGTAATATCATTGGAGAGATGGTAATGATAATTTCCAGCCATGGGGGTGTGGGGATAGCAGAATAGAAGATTTACAGATGGAATAGACACATTTTGACTTAAAAAGGCTTAATACATACATTTCTGCCTTTTATTAAATACTGCAAAAATTATTGCAGAAAGTTATACTCTTGCTGCAGAATTTAGGCAATATGATCTGGTGGTACTCTGAAGGCTGCAGAAGAGAGGCTGGAGCATGTTGTATGCTGCCTGCAAGTCGCCCAAGCTGGTTTATGAAATATGTGTACCCAATAAATTTATTAAGGCATAGATGGCTGAGCACAATGTATGAGTCCAGTCTAACACTATATATTTTTCTTGATCCTTTCTTCTGTATTAAGATTCAGATTCCAGAGGGATGACTATGTTAGTTTGCTGCACCAAAAGAGAAGGGAGGAAAATGTTCTTATGCATTTTAAAGGTTTATTCTGACCTAAAGTATACTCTTGTCCATGAAGCTTGTACCACATACTGTATTTAACATGCCAAAGATTACCAATATATACAATACTGTTATTTTTAATCTATGAGAAATTCAGAACCAGGGCAGTTCTAGGTTTGAATCTCATTAGATGGTCTTGGGATTCTCTGTATTTATCAATCTAACCTACCTTACAGTGTTAATGTGAGACTAAAATGAGGAGGGAGAAAACTAAGTGCGCCAATCTTAGGTATTGGCCTAGGGTGTTTTGTGAAGCCATCTGTAAGGGGTTGATCAAGTAGATGTGTGAGTGACCTTGGATGTGATGTGTTGTTAGTTTTTGATTGATTGATTGATTGATTGATTGATTGATTGATTGAATGAATGAATGAATGAAGAAACCTAAGCTATCTGGAGGAAAATTACTGGACCTTAGTGTGATGATCTCAACAACAATGTCCCAATAAATACTTCTCCATGCAGTTCAGTGAAATGCAGATAAAGCTTTATTCAGGATACATGTTAATTGAAGCACTCCTAAAGACTTGAATGCCAATTCCCGCCAAACTATTCCCTCTTAACTTCCCCCCTTGCGCGCCAATTCACCAGCCAATGATCTCATGAGGCAAGCGTTCCCATCTCCGCTCTGCTGCAGGTGCGCAACCTTGACGAAGCCGTCTCCAGCTTCCACCACCAGACATAACACTCAACTGCCATCCCCCCTCCCAACAACTCTATAAGCAACTATGCTAGGCCTAAGCCCAATGGCAGGATTCATAGACATGAACCCTGACACTTATTAGAATACATTTTGGTGATATCAGAGGGTGGAAAGTATCTCCATGACTTATAGAAAGAGAAGTTGTATAACAAGTGCTGTAACCTTACCTGTCCAGAAAATCTTGAATGCATTTGAAAGAAGCAAATCTGATAGGGTCAGCCTGTGAAAAATGTTTATGGCCTCCTCCAAAATGGGCAGCCATATGCTTTTCCACATGGATTTCCCCAGTACTTAGTATTCTGCAGATTTTAATACTGAAATTATAGGATTCTTGTTTCTTATTGTAGATCACAAGATTTCCAAACTTTCCATCTGTTTCTCATATCTGTTTCTGCTTGCCAAGGAAAAAGTGGATGTAATGAGAAAAGAACAACTCCAATATTTGAATCTGAGATGAGAGAAGGTATTTCTTCTCCGATTGTTTGTTTCATACACTGGACAATTTGGAAGGAGGAAAAACCTTAAATATAAAATGAGTTCCTCCAGAAATTTCTACATTAATCATCAGCATTTCATAAATTATATCCAGTGACACTGTAGTAAATTTTGAAGGGCTAAATTCAAAATCAGGACATCAGGACATTGCCTGGACACAATGCCAAAATGTTGTTTGGTTTGACTTAGTGGACTGTGTAAATCCAGATATTGTGGTAGATATCCAGTGGCTTAGCATGACATCTGAATCTAGTTCTATTTATCCAACAGAATAAAGTATGATACCAAATGTATTGGGATAAATGTGACTGATTAATTGGGAGAAAGCTCCACTGAACATGTTACTTGGGAATAAATCTCCCTTGGACTCAATGGTGCATGCTTCTAACAGGAGAAGTTCAGCTTGTAAAATGCATTGAACGCTGTAATCTTTTGCCAGCCGAATTGCAACCTTTTAACTTTTAATTAGAAAACCAGTATTGCAAAGTAATGTCACCATTTAAAGTGCTACTTTGAAAAACAAATACCATGAAAGAAAGAGAAGGTACTGTACAGCCTTTAAAGAATATATATATTCATATATATTATATTATATTATATTATATTATATTATATTATATTATATTATATTATATTATATTATATTAATTATATTATATTATATTATTATATATTCCTTTCTTTCTTTCTTTCTTTCTTTCTTTCTTTCTTTCTTTCTTTCTTTCTTTCTTTCTTTCTTTCTGCAATCTCTGTTTTCTGGCAAAATTGGCAGCACAGTTTTTAAAAATATTTTTTCAAATTTAAGAGAGAATGGGAGCATAAGGTCTCTGCGAGTCCATGCTAATCTATCATGCACATTCACTTGCCAGAGCAAAGAGGTCAGTCAGTCAGTTATCTTGTGGCTCCAGCACTTCAGCACTGCTCCCGCTCTGAAAAATGTTCTGGAATTATGGTCCCTGCCCTGTAGAGAAGCAACACAATTTGCAATTAATTTTGCTGCATCTAACCCAGTAACAGAAAAGTATCTGAAGAAAAAGAACACAGGAAGCTATGATGAAGGAAGAACCAATTCATTACATAATCTCTCTTCTTCATGCTAAAATGAGATGTATGTACGTACGGAGATATATCTTTATGTATCACTGCAGAAGCCAGTTAGCAATAAATACGACAACCTGCATAAAACCCAGATTGATTTTGAATCTGATAAATTAGCGGTGCTTCCTCTAGGATCGAGTTGCCATCTTGTAATGTTAAGACCATTATTTGCTTTTGAGTCATTGCAGGGAGTAAATTGATTTTCCCCCCCTGTCCATTTGTATTTTTCTATCTAGGAGACACAGAATTAAGGAAGCTCAAGTCCCATTTGTCATTATTAAGTCCTGATATTTGCATTTGGATTAGCTAGTCTATGCACATCAATGTACTTTCAAATACATTCATTTTTGTATTCACCAAATGGGATCCTTTGCTTCTTCAGCTATATAAATGCACATATATCATCTGCTATTGTTGATCTAATACTATACTGGGTTAAGAGACAGAAAAGAGAAACTTGGAAGATAATGGGAGCTTGGGACAGAAAATATGATTCCAGAAAGTTTCATTTATTTATTTTATTTATTAAATAAATTTATATGGCCACCCATCTACCAAAAAGTTGCTTTGGCGATCAAGAATAGAAACACAATACAATTATAAAAAAAATAATTAAAGCAAAAAAGACAATACTGAAGCCTTGATAAAACTCACATCTATAGATCAACCACACCATGCCAGATCCACTAACGTCCTGGCCCCAGTGCCTGGGGGCTAAAGCCAAGTCTTCACTGCTTTTCTGAAGACCAATAGAATCAGGGCCATCTGTATCTCTGGGTGAGGCTGTTCCATAAGGCAGGCGCCGTGACAGTGAAGGCCTGCTTCTGAGGCTCTACCAGGTGACACTGTTTCACCAGGAGGACCCCAGATGCCATATTGATGGGCGATGGGCAAGACCACTGGAGATTGGGCATCCTGCAAGTAACCTGGCTCTACGTCATGTGGGCCCCATATTCATGGATATCAAGAAAGAAAGTTAGAAAGAGGGAAGGGAAGGGAAGGGAAGGGAAGGGAAGGGAAGGGAAGGGAAGGGAAGGGAAAAGTGTGTGTGTGTGTGTGTGTGTGTGTGTGTGTTTTCTCAGCCTAGTAAAAAGGTAAAGGTTCCCCCCGCACATTTGTGCAGTCGTGTATGACTCTAGGAGCCAGTGCTCATCTCCGTTTGTTAGCTGAAGAGCCAGCGTTGTCCGAAGACGCTTCCACGGTCATGTGGCCGCATGACGCGCGCGGAACGCTGTTACCTACCCACCGAAGTGGTACCTATTCATCTACTTGCATTTGCATGCTTTCGAATTGCTAGGCTGGCAAGAGCTGGGGCGAGTGTGGGAGCTCACTCCGTCATGGACTAGGGATTTGAACCTCCAAATTTGTGATCTTCCGATCAACAAGCCTGGCGTCTTACCTGCTGAGCCACCATGCTAAGATTCCATTGGTACCTGTTACAATTTTAAAGGGAAGAACAGGAGCTTGTTGGCTTTATCTCTGTTTAAAACAACAACAACAGTGTAGCAGGTAACAGAAAAGACCCTCTCCACCTGAGAACAGTTGCTACCAATCCTAGTAAACAATGTTGGGCAAGTTATAAAAACAGTCAGATTTGATATAAATCAAATTCTTGAGTCTTGAAGGTTTACTGAAATGGCAGCCTAAAAGAGTTTGATCAGAGGGAAGTAGAAGAGTCTTTTGAAAGAAAAACTGGTCTAGAATCCCCGAAGACTCAAATGATTGTTCAGGAGAGTTGTCAGATAACCAGAACACAAGGCTGCTTGCTTCGGTGCCTTTTATGGCAGTAGCTTTGCCTGCAGAAATCAGCGGGTAAGGCTGTGTTTACAACATAGAGAAAAGCAGGATTCGCTTGTTTACTGTTTCCTGATCAGACTGATAAGGAGCAGGGCAAGGATGGGGGATGGAGCAGGGTCAACACTTTGTACCTTTGCGGGTGTGTTTGTGCCACACAATGCCACAAGAAATGGGGAGTTGATTACTCTTCCCTGATGCCCCAAATGCAGGCAACGCTCTCTTCAGCTTTCTGATCCTCAAATAGCAATGCTGGCACTCCCAGGATTTTCTGCTCTGAATAAATTTGCACATTCTTAGAAAGTGTGAGTGAAAGTGTTACAACAGGAAATAAATTTGTATCACCTCCTGCAATAAGTGTTGCAGCTGCATTTTTGCATTTTAAAGAGTCCCGTTACAGAAACGGTCCAGAATGTTTGGCTTTCACATTTTCATGACACAGAACTACTTCCAGATTTACTTAAGCCACAGAACTGGCACAGATATCATAATACAATCCTACACATGTTTATTCAGAAGCAAGTTTCATTCAGTGGGAGTGTGTTCCCAAGCAAGTGTACATGAGATTACAGGCTCAATCTTAAATGGCTATTAGGAGTCTGCAGATTACTGTTATTCACAGGTTAATTCATATAAGAGGAAACAATTTTTGAAAAACCCATCATGACTTCCAGGTCTAAGTCACACTGTTTGAATTAAATCTCATCCAACACTGCAAAGTATTGGATTAGATCAGCCTTCTACACACTAGGCACCCCTCCAGCACACCTCCTTCAATTCCCAGGATTCACAGCAGTGGTCTTGCTGGCTGGGAATTCTGGGAGCTGAAACACACATCTGGAGGGTGCCAATGATGGAGAAAGTTAGAATAGACTGATTGTCCACAACCTGGTGTCATGCAGATATTTGGAATGCAACTGCAAACAGCTCCAGTCAATATGAGTAATAGTAAGAGATAGTAGGAACTATAACCTGAAACAGCTGCAGGGCACCATATTGGGAAATTATGGATTAAATTACATCCAAGGCTCACTCTTAAAAATATATATATTCTGATTTGATTGCAATAGTCCTCTCTTCCTCTCTTTCAAGAGTGTGCAGTCACTCATGAATAAAATTTGCTTTCTGAAGTCACATGAAGCGTGCAGAAAGGTTATGCCCAGCACCCCTTTCCAATACCACTTGCAATTTAAAAATGAATCCTAAACTAGAACCCATAATCAGAGATTTTACCATGGGCTTGGGCACCTGCCAAGCCTCACCCCTAGTAGGGCTGACCCTCAAATCTATTTAGGATTCTCAACATTTTAACATTAAAACATAATGAAATACACATTAAACACCTTATACAACAACAAAAAGCATGACTTATTTGCCCAAACTCAGACAACCTAAACATAAACAAGCCTGTCTGCTACTGGAAGGCTAACAGTTGCCCCCCACCTCAACAGGGAATTTCAAAGACTGGGTGCACCCATGAAAAGGTGCCAACAGGCATTTGCTTCACGTGTTCCTCTGTTGGTAGCAGTATTGAGAATGTATAACCTGAATGCATTAAACATCCAGGCAAGCTTATAAGGTAAAGTACATCCTACTTTATGGATGTGTATAGTCCCAAGGGTAGTTCTTCAAATTAGTACTTTGGCTTGTGCCCAGAAATAGACTGGCAGACACTTACGTTTATTTATTTATTTATTAAATTTCTATCACCGCCCGTCTCCCCCTGAGGAGGGACTCTGGGCGGTTTACAGCAAAAAGTTATTATTAATAACAACATGAGCCCTCTAACTAGCCCTAATTGAAAGTTTGGATGCAGCTTTCTGGACCAGCTGAACTTGCCAAATACTTTTCAGTGACTGAATTACAGTCCACTGAGATGTAAGCCATGCATATATCACCATGGCCAGATCAGTCTTCTTTGTGTATCTTAACTGGACTAACAGCACTCCTTTTCCCTAGTAAAATCTAGGCATCCAGGTTCAGGACTGAGTCCAAAAACATATCCAAGCCATGAACCTGTTTCTTTCATAGGGAGTACAATCCAGTCAGCACAGGTTAAACTCCTATTATTTCCTCTGTCTCTTGACTGAACAAGAGCATCTCTGTCTTGTTTGGGTTAAGTTTCAATTTGTTTGTGTCATCCAGTTCCTTACTGACCCAAGCACCAATTTAGGATTTCAATTGGTTCCTTAGATTTAGATTGAGAGGATCACTAAAGGTGATGGCACCACATTCCAAACCTCTAGACCAGTGCTTTCCAAACTGCCGCCGTTGGCGACACACCAACGGCGGCGGCACGGGGGCACGCGCGGCGGTGGCGGCATGCACGGCGGTGGCGGCCTCATGTTTTCCGCTAAAACGCGGAAGTGCTGATGGCACGCTGCTGCCGTCGTTGCTGCCGCCGCCGCCATACACACCGCCGCTTCCGGGTTGTGTTGCAACACACTAAACTGTGTGTTGCGACACACTAAAGTGTTGCCACACACAGTTTGGAAAGCTATGCTCTAGACCAGGGCTTTCCAAAGTTTTTCCCGCGGCGACACACCAACCGGCGTTGGTGTGTCGCTGCGGGAAAACCCGGAAGTGCGGCAGCGCGCAAAAACCCGGAAGCGCTGCTGCTGCTTTTGGGTTTTGCGCGCTGCAGTTGGTGTGTCGCCGCGGGAAAACCCGGAAGCGCTGATGATGATCAGCGCTTCCGGGTTGTGTGGCGACACACCAGACTGTGTGTGGCGACACTTTTGTGTCGTGACACACAGTTTGGAAAGCTCTGCTCTAGACAGACAACTTCTTCCAGCATATGTTAAATAGCCTAAAGAACAAGATGAAGCCGTGAGGGATGGAAATGATATCTAGCAGGGGACCCTCAGCATCATGTTAATACTAACTTTGAATTTGCCTTTGTCCCATTCTGACAATTTCTTACCCATCTGCTGCTGTAACTTAGTGCATGAAATCAGGACTGCCAACCCTCCAAGAAGTACCAGAGCTCCCATAAAACAGTGATTCCAAATCCCATCCAAATGAAACAAAAAGGTATCATAGTTGAGGGTTATATTCCTATCTAATACCCAGCTATCTAAGATGTGAATTGCTCATTTAGTTAGTAACCAGGCAAGAAAATAACAATCTGTCATAACACCAGCTTTTCCATTTGTTAATCATTCTCAGCACAGTTAAAACCAGCCCATAATTTCCCCACCTTGTCCTCACCATCTGTGGAACTCAGCATGGCATTATCTACATAATTGCATGTCTCAAGCTTGCAGAGTATATTCAGCCTGTATTGTTTGAAATGGGACAACAATTGAGTGTACTACTTCCAGTGTTTCCAGTGCTCCATGAATTAACAAACAGACCTCCCCCTCTTTCAATAAAAGAGAAGCAAATAATCCTTCACACACATGCACAGTCTCTGAATTAGTCTGTACTGTATGTATTGTGCATATATTGAGACAACTTTGTCAGGAGGTTTGCAAACAATGCACTGATAGGCTGCTATAGGGGTAGCTCAAGAGCTGTTGTGTCTGTCTGTCTGTCTGTCTGTCTGTCTGTCCGTCCATCCATCCATCCATCCATCCATCCATCCATCCATCCATCCATCCATCCATCCCATTTATAGACCGTCACAATCTCAAAGGATTCTTAGCAGTTCACACATTAAAAACACAATAAACAGTACAGAATAAAAGTAGTTTATTAAAAGATCCACAAACCAATTAATAACATGGAATATAACTTAAAAACAAAGCCATTCTATAATCCAAACAAGATGATATCTCAGCCCCAATGCCCTCCAGAAGAGGTCCATTTTGAGCTGCTTCCAGAAGGCAGCAATGCTGCTGGGCCTGCGCCCCTCACCTCCCTAAGGTGGGGAGCCATTAGCAGTTTCTCCCAGGTAAACTGAAATGGGTGGGCTGATTCCCATTGGCAAATGCAGTCCTGCAGATAACTTGGTGAAACTTGTGAAAAAGACCTTAGAACAGCAGTTGATGCAAACTGGATGTGAGCCAGCAGTGTAATGTGGCTGCAATGAAGACAAAGGCAGTTTGAGGCTACATCAACTATGGTGGCTATGGAAAAAGCCCACTTCTGAGGCACTGTTCTTGAGAAGAAAGGACCTGGAGGGAGTTGATCCTATTTGATGTGATCAGACAGGCAGATGAATGTGGGAAAAGATGGTCCCTTAGATAATTAGGTCTATGTAAGACCCTAAAGGTAACAATCAGCTCCCCGAATTGCACCCAAAAACCAACTGGCAAGCAATGCACCTCCAGAAGAATCCCAGATATGTCAGGATACACCTGTCACTACCCAGGCCGCCACATTCTATACCAGCTGTGGCTTCTGAATGTTTCGCAAGGGCAGCTTCATTACAGCACCTTACAGTAATCCAACCGGAAGGGGACTAGAGCATGATGGCCATGAGCAAGGGCTTCCAATCCAGGAATGGGCACAGTTGGTGCACAAGGTGTAACTGGGTGAAAACCTTCTTAGCCGCAGCTGCCATCTGCTCCTCAAGCAGGAGCTCTGAACAGGGGAATACAACTCCATTCAGAGTCAAAGATGGTATTTAATTGTAAGCAAGTGAGCTTTAAAAGACCAATAAAACATTCTGCATTGGAGCCTGATGTACCACAGAGGAGAGATATTCCACCAGAGAGGTACTACCGTGGACAAAACTCACCTCCATGTCACTGGTAAGCAGAAATCTGCCACTCATTATACAGAACATTAAACCAAGGGAGCAAAGGTCACCAGAGGTGGTGATATCACGGCCATTGATTACAATGGCTTTAAAATAAGATTAGACAAATTGAGGTAAGCTTTCGGGAACTGCTAGTCTTGAAGCTAAATATGTTCCCTGCAGATCTTGTGGAGCCATGGCTCTGAGTATAAGCTGCAGGTTTGGCAAGAGCTGGAGCTAGTGCGGGAGCTCACTCCGCACGCAGGGCTAGGGATTCGAACCTCTGAACTTGCAATCTTCCCATCGACAAGCCTGGCGTCTTACCCACTGAGCCACCACGCCCCTTTATTTTTATTTTATTTTTATTTATAATTTAAAATATAATTTAAAATATAATTTAAAATATAATTATTTATTTTATTTATATTTTATTTATATTTATATTTATATTTATTTTAATTTTATTTTTATTTTTGAATGTGTTACTTTAAGATAAAATAAAAGTCTCCTTTGTCTTGACTTCAGCTCCCAGTAACTCCTTGGACATGCCCATATACTTTTCTTAATATTTATTTTTATTGCTTTTAAAATGGTAACAGAAAAATAGAATTTTCTGAATGTATTTTTATTTGACAATGCCCATGTACTTTTCTTGATAACAATATGCATGTGGTTTGCTCTTGCTTTCTTTTGGGATTTTGTTTTCATCTTTCCAGTCTTCACCTACAGCCTTGATATCACCCATCCAAGTACTTTCTAGGCTCAGTCTCACTGTGGTGGAATGCCTAACAGACCTGGGGAACACAGAGGAGGTAGCAAAACAGTTAAGAGAGGACCTTCATAGACATAGTTAAGAGAGGAAACAGTGCTGTTACAGAAGGGAGAAGGGGAAAGGGGGAGTGTGAAAAAGAGACTCAGAGTAACTCCTCCTTAATTACAATAGGTATAAGTTGGGGCATGATGGCTCAGTGGTTAAGACGCCAGGCTTGTCGATCGGAAGGTCGGCGGTGCAAGACCCGAACGTGCGTAATGGAGTGAGCTCCCGCACTCTCCCCAGCTCTTGCCAACCTAGCAATTCGAAAGCATGCAAATGCAAGTAGATGAATAGGTACCTCTTCGGTGGGTAGGTAACAGTGTTCCACATGCGTCATGCCGGCCACATGACCGTGGAAGCGTCTTCGGACAACGTTGACTCTTAGGCTAACAAACGGAGATGAGCACCACCCCCTAGAGTTGGACACAACTGTGCAGGGGAAAACCTTTACATTTACCTATAAGTTATACAGGAGAATGACTTTGGTCAGCTTTCAAGATTTTGTTACATTACCTTACTAGCAATACAGACCTTTCCAGAAATGCAAGTGGTTCTTGTTTCCTGAACCTGGCAGACTTGCTGGACTTGACACTAACTAAGCTTCCAAGCCCAGACAGGATCTATGGGTTGGTCTTCAAATATTTATCCCTGTAATTTTTTTTAAGTAGGTAGGTAAATAGACATAATTAGTAGCACTGTTGACCCTAACCCTACTTGAGGGACATCAGGAAACCACCAATGTGTAGAAGCAGAAAGATTTTAATGCTGCTTTTTTAATATCCCCACAATCCTTGTGATGTAACATCTGGGGCAATGTGGGAAATTAAAAATAGTTGCCATGGATTCAACATAGATTGAGGCTACCCAACTTCTAATTTGGCATCATTAGGTGAAGTCATTAGTAGCACCCACCAATATAGGTGAGAATCTATCACTAAATAGTGCTGAGCACTTTAACAGAAACTGATAAAACCTGGAGTTAACTGGGATTAAAATCTTAATCTTCAAAGACAACTGCCTGCCTGAATACAAGACAATCATTTAAATAAAGGATGAGGAGCTTGTAGCCCTCCCACTGTTGTTAGACTTTTTGTTGTTGTTGTTGTTCAGTCGTTCAGTCGTGTCCGACTCTTCGTGACCTCATGGACCATAGCACGCCAGGCCTTCCTGTCCTCCACTGTCTCTCGGAGTTTACTAAAATCAGTCACGGCTGATTTTACGACCTTTTTGTTGCGGCCATTAAGCGAATCAACGCAGTCGTTAAGTGAATCACATGGTTGTTAAGCGAACCCAGCTTCCCCTATTGACCTTGTTTGTTGGAAGCCGGTTGGGAAGGTTGCAAATGGCGATCACATGACCCCAGGACACTGCAACTGTCACAAATACATGCTGATTGCCAAGTGTCTGAATTTTGATCATGTGACCACAGAGAGGCTGCGGCAGTTGTAAGTGTGAGGACCGGATGTAAGTCACCTTTTCAGCACCATCATAACTTCAACTTCAAACTGTCGCTAAACGAATGGTTGTAAGTCGAGAACTACCTGTAATTTTTCTATAATCTCTGAAATCTCTGTAGTTGAATCCATTGGTACCAATCCTGCTGTCTACAGCAGCTGAGAACAAGCAGTTTTTATTGTGTGACAACCCTTCAGATATTGGAAGATCATGGACGTTTCTCTTTATAAACTTTTTTCTTAGCCAAACATAACCAATTTGCTAATCCTTCATAAACTTAGTTAACAGATCTCCTGACCAATCTGGTCACTCTCTCTGGACATGCTCCAGTTAGTTCTTAAAATGCATGAAACTCTTGATCTGCCCTTGGATTAAATATTGCTTTAAACAGACGGGCCTAAAAACATGTGAAACAGGTCATGTCTTCTAGGCTGGTTTATGATAGCAACAACCACAATAATCAGTGTTCTACAAGAACCTTGGGAATTATAATGTTGGGATTACTCCAAGAACTGCCTATTGGGGACCTCTAGTGTTCTTATAGATAAAGGTTTTTATTAAGTTTTTAGATGCTGTTATGGTGGCTGTTTATAAACTGGTATAACAGAGATACAGTTTTCTGAAAATGCCTTTTCTCTTTAGAGGTACATCTTTTAAATGATCAATAATTGGGACACTGCAGCTCTGCAGGGTGGAACAAAGGCACATCTAACCCAAACTAATATATGTTGAAGTTGATCCAAACTAACATGTCCACTCAAATCTATACACATTTACTCAGAAATAAGTCCAAATGAGTTAGTTGGACTTACTCCAAGGAAAGTGGCTGAAGCTTTGCAAATCTAAATTATTTAAATGTAGGCTTACATTGTGGCTATTTGGTCTTTCCCTTTTCAGTTTTTTGTAGGAAAGGAAGAAGAAACAAATAGTTGCAGCGGGGGTGAGGGGTGGAATGGGATGCTTTTGAATGGAAACCAATAATGTCTGCCTTGTCCTTAAAATTCTGGGCTAGAGGTAGGACATTTCATAATAAAGTTTTTTCTGGGAGCATCTCTAGCTGGATCTGCCTGCCTGCCTGCCTGCCTATCTATCATCTATCTTTCTATCTATCTTTCTATCTATCATTTATCTATCTTTCTATCTAATAAATACTTTGACAAACACATGAGGATCAGAAACATGTTGGAACTATGGCTGGAGTTGGCTATAGCTTTTACACAATAAGCAAAGTTATTCTGGAAGTGCTGGATGCAGGAGGACCCCAGATAGCAAATCTGATCCTTTTTAAAAAATAATTTTATTAAAGTTGTTAATAAACATAGTAAAAACTAATACAAACTAAAATAAAATAAAAAATAAAAATAAAAATAAAAAAGGTTCAGAAAGTGTAGAAAAAAGAAAAAGAAAGACAACAAAGACAATAATAAAGAAGTGGCTTCCAACCTTCGCTACACTGAGCATAAGCTAATATACTAACTTTTCACCCTTTTAGTTACAAATAAAAAAACCCTCTTCTCCCCATTTTTTTTAATCTGTTCAATTGTGTCTGATTCTCGGAGACTGCCTGGATATATCCCTGCAGTTTTCTTGGCAGGTTTTTCAGAAGTGGTTTGCCATTGCCTCCCTCCTAGGGCTGAGAGAAAGTGACTGGCCCAAGGTCACCCAGCTGGCTTTGTGCCCAAGGCGGGACTAGAACTCATGGTCTCCCGCTTTCTAGCCTGATGCCTTAACCACTGCACCAAACTGGCTTTTGATTTAAGGATTTTTGTTTAAGAAAGTTTTAAATGGATTGGGAGACCAGAGAGATTTGGAATATGGGTTATTTTTGCTGTAAGACTTGGAAAACAATTATATAATTAAATAATATACTTGTGGGAAAGGACTGAAACAGAACTAAATCCATATTAGGAATTGAGGCTTGATGAAGGTTGCAAATGGACACTACAGGGAACCAAAGGACCAGGCAGAAAAGAGTTTAAATGGCTAAGCCAGCTATAACTTTTTCTTATCTTAAAGAGTTTTTTACATGGGCTGAAATATTAATAACTAATATCTCGGAAAGGATACAGATTTCAATGGATAAACTTTTAGAAGACAATGTGAAAGATTTAAAAAAAACCTTTACCTGACATAGACATTATAGAGTTTGAAACTATAGAAGACAACACAATTGAGATTACCAAAATGGGAATACAAAAGACAAACCAAGAAAAGGAAATGGACATGGAACAATTACGACACGAAATCCTGGACGATGCCTCTTTATGGGATTTATAAAGTAGGCTGGTGAAAGCTTTGAAGACTTTTTTTAAATACCAAAGAGTGATGAAAGATCACATCTTGGGATGCCACAGGAAAGATTTAAAAGTCAAGATTGTGCCGAGCAAAAAGAAGGAACATGAAGTTGGACTATTTGACCAGGGATAAACTATTTGTTTGATATATCTGGTAACTCCTAATTGACTTTTTGCTGAACCAGGATTGAAAAGACCATGATTTCTAGATTGCATATAAGTAAAAGTTAGGAGAGCCAGTTTGGTGTAGTGGTTAAGGCATCAGGCTGGGAACCAGGAGACCGTGAGTTCTAGTCCCACCTTAGGTACAAAGCCAGCTTGGTGACCTTGGGCCAGTCACTCTCTCAGCCCTAGGAAGGAGGCAATGGCAAGCCACTTCTGAGATCTTGCCAAGAAAACTGCAGGGACTTGTCCAGGCAGCCTCCAAGAATCAGACAGGATTCAACTGATTTAAAAAAAAACTGAAATGAGGGGGTTTGCCTTAACTCCAGA
The DNA here is from genome assembly GCA_023362775.1 of Charina bottae. NCBI lineage: Eukaryota > Metazoa > Chordata > Lepidosauria > Squamata > Charinaidae > Charina > Charina bottae. The sequence goes on along the minus strand of JALMGJ010000001.1, from coordinate 71,155,865 downwards.
GTGGCAGTTTGTTCCACAATAAAGGCAGAATTTCAAATGTATCTGCAGCAATATCTCCAGAGCTGTCCTATAGACCTCAGAGCCAGGTGTGTAGGTGTATGTTTACCTATTTAAATATTAGTCATCATTTCTAGGTTTGCATCAGTAATATCAATCGGTATGAGCACTTTTTTCCTCCAAATCCCTGTCCTCTGTGATGGGCAATGCATTTCCGCAACGCAAGGAAGCTCCCACCCCACTATCCCGGGAGAGCGGAGGGTCGCGGCCGCTTCTATCGCTTGCGAGGAGTCGCGAATTTCAAGCCGTCTCTCCCTCGCGCTCTGGAGGGAAGGAAACACTTCAAAATTAGGAGTCGCAAGCGCCGGAGCTGAGCCAAGGGGGCGCGCGCTGCGAAGGTAAGAGGCCAGCGCGCGCAGCCGGGAAATCTGAGCGCTCGGGAACCATGAAAACAATCCGTCATTCCCGGACGGGCTGCTCTGACTCACGTAGCAACCGCGGAAGTGGGCAGTGCCTCAGGAAGCGGGAAGCCGAGCTGCACGTCCCGAAGAATACAAGTCCAGAATACAAGCGCCGCAAGTGTCACGTCTCTCGCATAGGCTCCCGAAGGCGTTTGCGCTGATCCGACGGCCTCAATTTCGTGCGGGGGGAGGGGGAAATGAGTGGATGGGCGGCTGGGGATGGGCCACCTTTTGTTGCTTTTAAAGCTTTGTTATAGGCAATGAATCTACCGGCGTCTTTGCAACAGGACGGAACACGTCTCCAGCCGGAGGGTGCCCGTCATTCGAGGGGCCTTTACCCAAACCAGACAGATTGCTTGGACTCTTGAGGCAGAAAATCCCACCAGCCCCTTTTTGCTCCTATGGCAGTGAACATAAAATTGTTGTGCTTGTTGTAAATGAATCCTGACACCCCAAAACAGCACCTGCGATAACCACCTCTGTGCGTTTCGCAAGCGATGTTGTTGTGACGTGCACAGATACAAGAGACGCGGCTCTCCTTAATATTCCTTTTCCTCAGAGTGAGAAAGTACTAAACTTCTGCCTCTTGCACAGGTTAGAAAAAGATGGGCGAAAAATACATAAAATGTATTCGCCTTTCATGAAAGACAGTGTTGTGCACGGAGAGATTCAATATTTTGCTCGTTGAAACTTGCTAGGCAAACTTAAGTCAGTCCTTATCTTTAAACTTTAGCCATCTCACAGAGTTGTGAGAATAAAAAGTGTGAGTAGAAATTGAAGCATCTTGTCCTGGGCATTACAAAATGAACAAAATCGGCAAGGGTTTTCTGCCATTGCATCCTGGTTCAAATTTCATTTTGAGACTAAGAAACAGGTTGTACTTGCACAGTGGTGGGGCTAATTGTGCACAACAACCTAGTGGAAGGCTAAGATCAAGAAGGAGCTAAGGAGACTCATTCTCTGTCTCTTCATTTTCAGTTTTTTGTGTGGGAGATAGAATCTTTTTTTTCCTAAAGAGACTTTAAGGGCATGTTAAGAGTTATTAAAAGTCACAACTAACTAAATAAACGACAAGAATCATATGATCATAATGACTTGGTTTATATATTTATTTATTTATTATTTCAATTTATTCCCCGCCCATCTCCCATACAAGGGACTCTGGGTGGGTTACAATAATCAAAGGTTAAAAACTATACAATAAAAGTCTCTAAAAAATACAATATAAATAGATAAAATTCAAGATGGATAGGGATCGTAGTGTAGATCGTTTTGCTACGGGGCTAGCCAACCCCAGGAGGCACTACCGCCTCTGTTGTCCCAGGCCTGGTGGCAGAGCCAGGTCTTAAGGGCCTTCCGAAAGGCCAGGAGTGAAGGGGCCAGTCTCATCTCTGGGGGCAAGATGTTCCATAAGGCGGGCGCTATCGCAGAGAAGGCACGCCTCCTGGACCCCACTAGATGGAATTCTCTTGTTGAGGGGGTCCAGAGCATGCCCTCCCTGCATGCCCGGGTGGGGCGGGCCGACGTTATCGGGACGAGACGGTTCCTCAGGTATCCTGGCCCTATGCCATTTAGGGCTTTAAAGGTAATCACCAACACCTTGAATTGGACCCGGAAGCAAACTGGTAACCAATGTAGCTCGCGAAGCAGAGGTGTTATATGAGCTGATCTCCTGGCACCCATAACTGCTCGTGCCGCCGCATTCTGAACCAGCTGAAGCTTCCGGATACTCTTCAAGGGTAGCCCCATGTAGAGCGCATTACAGTAGTCTATATGGGAGATGACAAGGGCGTGAGTGACTGATCGGAGGGCCCCCTGATCCAGGAAAGGGCGTAACAGGCGCACAACTCGCAGTTGTGCAAAGGCCCTCCTGGCCATGACTGCCACCTGCTCTTTGAGCAGGAGTCGCGAGTCCAGGAGGACCCCCAGGTTCCGCACTGGATCCGAGTGAGGTAGTGCAACCCCACCCAGAAACAAAGATGACAACTTCCTGGATTTAGGGGGGCCATCAATCCACAGCCACTCCGTCTTACCAGGGTTCAGTTGAAGCCTGTTGTTCCCCATCCAGACCCCCACAGCCTCCAGGCACTGAGATAAGGCATCGACCGCATCACCTACTTCACCCGGGATGGAGATGTATAATTGGGTATCATCAGCATATTGGTGATACCTCATCCCGTAGTGATGGATGATCTCACCGAGTGGCTTCATGTAGATGTTGAATAGGAGAGGAGAGAGAACCGACCCCTGCGGCACCCCACAAGTCAGGGGTCGCGGGTCAGCTCTCTCCTCCCCTATCAACACCGACTGGGAACGGCCCTGGAGGAAGGAGGTGAACCAGCGCAGAACTACGCTGCCCACCCCCAACTCCCCAAGCCGTCCCAAAAGTATACCGTGGTCGATGGTATCGAAAGCCGCTGAGAGATCTAAGAGAGCCAGGATGGACGCACTCCCTCCATCCCGCTCTCGCCAGAGATCATCCATAAGCGCGACCAATGCGGTCTCTGTCCCATATCCCGGCCTGAAACCTGACTGGAAGGGGTCTAGATAATCCGTTTCATCCAGAATTCTCTGGAGTTGCCACGCCACCACCTTCTCAACCACCTTTCCCAAAAAGGGAAGGTGGGAGACTGGGCGAAAATTGCCCAGGATAGTAGGATCCAGGGACGGCTTCTTGAGGAGGGGGTGCACCAGCGCCTCCTTGAAGGCCGCCGGGAACACTCCCTCACTCAAGGACAAATTAATCATCGCCTGGACCCAACCACATGACACCTCACTGGCTGATTTCACCAGCCAAGAGGGACATGGGTCAAGTTGCAAAAGCCACATGTGAGCAACCTCATTAAAGGTAAAAATGCCTTCCAGGGAATTCCACAATGAACAGATTTGAATTTTTCTTCCAATTCTATATCTATTCTTAGTATTATGTAGATGACATCTTTTCAATTGGTGCAGTTTCTCCAATTATTGCAGAAAAGTGGTTGGAAAGCTGTGCTAATTAAAAGAAATCTGTAACTGCTGCCTGCCTTCTAATAGCAGAAGGCTATATCTAATGCTATTAGATCTAATAGCAGAAGGCTATTAGATTCACCGAGTTGGACCTGATTAGGGCCCCAGATTTGGACTGCAAAAATCTAGATGGCCACTAGATGCCAGGAAAGAGAGTTTTCTCAATGTTTTGCTGCCCAGAGTTTAAACCAGATTAGTCACTGAATGGCATTCAACTAGTAGCAGCCCAGGACTGTAGGCTAGAATACGAATTTAAAAAAAAAATCCCGAAAAAGGCAGTAGTAAACCACTAGCACATTGTTGCAAAAGACTGGTCATTTGAAACTTTACTTTTATTTTCTTTCACTGAATTCATAGTGAAAGAATGCCTAGAACTAACAGTCTGACTCCATGTTAGTCCCCTTTTTGTGTTCCTCGACTGAAGGCCCACTAATGGGGCTTACTTCCCAACAAGATGTGGTCTCGATTCTGCATATGTGCTATGGATGCTTAAGATCATGCTGTATTTCCTGGTCTTCAAAAAGTTAACCTGAATACAAGTATGAGGATAGACTTAAAACATGATTCAGTTTCTGGTACATTCCTGTTTGTTGTTTTATCAGCTAAAACAAACAACAGTGGAAAGTTTTTATTGGCTTCAATAACAAACTTGGCTTGGGAAATAAAGAATGAAGTAGACACCTTTTCCATCATCTCTTGCCTAATCTTTCTTTAAACAGAGTTGTGGGCAAACAAATGTTCTACCACTGGGTTATAGAAAAAACTATGGAGTGCAATGTGAATGCACTTGGACAGGGGTGGATAATATATATAAAGCTGCTGGACAACAATATGCTGGTGATAATTTCCCTTGCTAATGTCCCTGCCTAAATTTAACTTAAAAATAATAAATAGAAGGATGAAATAGTACAGAACACTAACCTAGCATAAACTTTATTTTTGAAAGAATGCTTCTGGACCTCATGCCTGCTATATAAGGATTCTTAGGAAAAAATGGCATCTAGCTGCAGCCCAGTGCGTTGCTTGACTGTATGTCCATCCACCCAGAGAAAAAGAAGTAGACTGAAACAGAATGACCGCATTCTTGGAGCTAGATCTGTTGGTAGAGAGCGATCTTGCCAGTTTTCCTGTTGATAAATGGACATTTGGTGATACAGGTAGTCCTCATTTAGCAACTACCTCTTTTAGCAACTGTTCATAGTTACAGCAGTGATGAAAAAGTAACTTTGCAACCAATCCTCGCATTTACAACCTTCACAGGTCTGTAAAGCAAAGGAAAGCTGAAGTAAGATCATAAGCACAATCGTGGTTTCACTTAGTGACTGCTTTGCTTAATGACCAAGTTGCCAGTCCCAATTATGGTTGCTAAATGAGGACTACCTGTAATGCACCCATTTGGAACAAAATTACTTTCCTAGTTTAAATCAACTGGCAGCCTTTTTTCCAGACAAGTCTACTGGACTTTTGAAAGACATCTGAACATAACAGGTCTAGCAGTCTTCCACAAGAACATATACCAGTGTATGTAAGGAGCCTGAGTAATGTCTGAATTGCAGGTGTGGCTGAGGCATTATGCAGGCAGATAGAAAAGAAGTGTCTGGCCTATCCTGCAGCCAAAGCACTGCCATTGCTTTGCTTAACGACCAAGTTGCTAGTCCCAATTGTGCTTGCTAAACAAGGACTACCTGTAATCTGTAATCCACCATGGAGCCATTTTGTAAAGCCCTTTATGCCACCCTTTTGTGAGAACACCCACAAAACGTTCTCAAAATTCCAAATGTATTTGCTAGCTCCCCCCGCCCCCGATTTCAGTGGGGTTTGGCCAAATCAATGAGTTAAGTCAAAAACATTTTTTACTTCTTATTTGCTTCCTATAAAGACTTGGGGCCTTTCCCCAATGCTGAGCTGAAGTGCTATCAATTGAATTGGCAGAAAATTATACTGGCATGAAATGTTTTGTCCCCATTGTGGATCCCTATCCTGCTTCTATTGCCTCTGTTTCAAGGCAGTACAGTTCCCTGACTTGCCTGCAAGGTAACGGGTGATGAAACCTAGCTGATTTTGTTCACTTGGCAGTGCTGCTGAATGATATTGGAATAAGGAAGAAAATATTATTTTAACACTGATACAGCTATGGAGAACTCCAGCCTGCCTCACTCATAGACTGGAGATGAGATGATAGCAATATCATCAGGACACAGAAAAAGGATGTTTGTGCTGAAATTATTTGGATGTGAGGAAGGCCCTTTAGACTATATTCACACAGGATACCTTATCTGGTTAGTGAATTTACTCATTTTCTGAGTTTGAGAATACAAGGAACCATAAACTAAGCAATGGCCTGGGTCCATACAACACTATGCCATAAAAAACTAACCAAGATTTAAAGTAATTATGTTCAGTGTGTTGTGTGAAAGTATCTTCTAGATTTCATATTGATTTGAATAAGCATTATGTATGAATCAAGCCATAGTGAGATGTTATTAGTATGTAATACCTTGAGACAAAGCATATTTAACATCTGTAGGGCCTCTTCAGACAACCATACTTTTAAAATTATTTTAAGATTTTTTAAATATTTTATTTTCAAGAATTCTATTTAAAACTGTCATATATAACTGTAACCAAAAAATCTTGAAAACAGATAAAGGTAAAGGTTCCCCCCGCACATTTGTGCAGTCGTGTCCGACTCTAGGGGCCGGTGCTCATCTCCGTTTGTTAGCCGAAGAGCCAGCGTTGTCCAAAGACGCTTCCACGGTCATGTGGCCGTATGACGCACGCGGAACGCTGTTACCTACCCACTGAAGTGGTACCTATTTATCTACTTGCATTTGGATGCTTTCGAATTGCTAGGTTGGCAAGAGCTGGGACTAGTGCAGGAGCTCACTCTGTCACGTGGGGCTTGGGATTCGAACCTCTGAACTTGCAATCTTCTGATCGACAAGCCTGGCGTCTTACCCGCTGAGCCACCACGCCCCTTCCAGATAAATAATGCCTATTAGAGACGACTCTGTCCTTTCTGCTGTACCTTGGAATAATTGCTATGAATGTTCCTGACTGCATCTGAATGAACTTTTTTTTTCTTTTTGCCCTTAGTCTCTTGTGGAACCCAATCAAGTTCTCATGGAACCCCAGGGTTCTGCAGAGCACAGCTTGACAACCCTGTTCTAGAGGACTCATGTGGCAGTCCTCTTCCCCACTGCATACAAGTGCTTGGTATCATTGCAGCATTTCTGTTCTTCCAGGGACTGGAAATCATATGATTGTCCAGAAGCTCTAGCCATAAAAATATCAACCTCTTGATCACCTGGAAGAGATCACTATCAAGAAGTCTATATTCCTATGGTTAGAACTTTTTAAAGGTTATTTGAAGGACTGCCTTTCCCCAGTTACATCTACCTGGCCCACCAGAGCGGGGAGGCAGGGTATGTTACGGGTCCCTTCTATGAGGAAAGTTCATCTAGTGGGACCACAAAAAAGGGCCTTCTCCATGGTGGCTCCTTCCCTGTGGAACATCATTCCCCTGGAGATTAGATTGGCCCCCACCTTGATACGTTTCCAAAAGGCCCTGAAGACGTGGTTCTGTCAGTGGGGCTGGGGATCAGAAGACAACTGATGGATGGGGTAGGGGGACTGCCTGTAAAGACTGCTTTACTGAGCAGTCTCCCCCATCAGCTGTCACTCAGCTTGTTTTGAGTGTGCTTTAGCACTCTTTCAAAAGAGTGCTAAAACCTCTATCAAAACAAGCTGCCCAACAGGTGATGCTTGGTGGGAACAGCCTAATCAAGATTTGAGTAGGTACCCCACCCACCATGCCTATCAGTTTTCTTGCTTTGAGCACAGGATTGCTGATCCATGGAGGGGGCTGCCCAATAAAACATGGAAGGCTCTCCTGCTTTTCCAGACAGCACCTGTTATCCTGCAGATCAGTCATAAGCTCAAAGCTAGATCTCTTGGGGGAGTACTGCCAACAAACCAGGAGCAACTGTATTTTAAAGGGAAGCTGCCATTATAACCCCATCCTGCAATCAAGCAATCAAAAGCCCAGAGGAAAGGGTTAGAGCAGAGCTTCCCAAACTGTGTGTCGGGACACGTTAGTGTGTCGGCTGCACTGTCTGGGTGTGTCGCGGCTGCTGCTGCCTCTGAGCCCTGACAGGATTATGGGACGCGGTGGCTCAGTAGGTTAAACTGCTGAGCTGTAGGCTGCAGATCAGAAGGTCTGTAGTTCGAACCCCGCGCAACGAGGTGAGCTCTCGTTGCTAGTCCCAGCTCCTGTCAACCCAACAGTTCGAAAGCTTTGCAAGTAGATAAATGGATACCACCTTAAGTGGGCTAATTTGCTGGTGTCCTGTCGGGAAGTCGGCACCACCGGAGGAAAGGCTCGGAGGAAGATCGAATGGCGGCGGTGACGACGGACCCGGATGCAACAGCTACAGGACGTCAGCAGCCGGTTCAAGGCATCCTGGGAATTGTAGTCCAGAGCCTGAAAGAGTCGGTTCCCTTACCCCCTCCCCTCATGCGCGGTTAAAATGGTGAATTGTATAACTAATGTATATATATGCTTGTAAGCCGCCTAGAGTCCTCCATTAGGGAGGGGATAGGCGGGGTATAAATATCACAATAAATAAATAAGGATTCCATGCAGGTCCTAGTGCCTGCCTTGTGCCTTGCTGCCTCCAAACCTGCTGTGATTCCACGCAGGTCCTAGTGCCTGCCTTGTGCCGTGCTGTAAGTGTGTGTCACGAAATGATGCCCTGCTGTAAGAGTGTGTTGCGAAATGATGCATGTCTAAAAAGTGTGTCACCAACATGAAAAGTTTGGAAAGCTCTGGGTTAAAGAATGGCTAGAAATGTTTTGGGAAACCTGGAAGTCAGGCAGACTTGATTTGATCATTGGCTGGAAGAATCAGAGATGGGGATAGTATGAACTGGTCCTGGAAGACATCATGGCTCTGTGGGATTTGGGAGAGAGAGATGGGTGATGTGGTGACAGCCAATTTCCAAGTAAGAGACAGAGTGTGGCGGTGGATTATTTCCCTATGGACTGAGAGTTTTGAGTGGGAGCTTTAGGGGAGGTTATAAATATTGTAAAACAAATAAAAATAATAAAATTAAACCATGGAGAAAGGCCTTTAGTCATACCTATGCCACATGTAAAATTCCCTGCTCATAGTAAGGACAATACAGGTCAGTTCTTATCTATTGCGGCCCAAATGCTTTAAGCACAAAGTTCAGTTTTAGCCAAGCATATTCATGCTATTCGATGAAAGCTGAAATCTCCGATCTAGAGACTACCTTGCAATCCCACTTGTTATGGCCCACATCCCACCAAATAAGAGGTACATGCAATGTACTAACACGTGAGTTTGATAATTACTATGTTTATTATTGTTAGATTTATTATGGCTGCCCACTTCAAAAGCCTCTGGGGCACAAATGACTTGTGTCTGCCACAGTTAAAGCTTCCCCTGGACCTTTGCAACTTTTCTCTCTAAATTATTTATCTGTGTCTCACATTTTCCAGCCAATCCAGCCCTGCTCCTGGCTCTCCCCGCAGGGAGGTTGAGAAGAACATGCACTTGGTAGGCAAAGGAAATATGTTCCCATGCCTGTCTATGAGTCAGCCTGTAACAAAGCTGATGTACGTGCAAGTGAAACAATCATATGTTGCTTCCCTATTTATTCTGCTTCTACTTCCTTTCTTCTGTGGTTTTGCATGTACTGAACTTTAAACTATGAAGTCCTCAGGGCAAGAAACTGCCCTCTTTTACTCTATAATATAAACTCAATTCATGCTGATGAAGGAAGGAAAGAATAAAATTCTTGCGTTTAGAACTATTTGTATTTCCAGAATCTCCTGTGTCCAAGAATCCTCCATTCATTCATATGGCTCAAGGACTGAGTGCTTTGTTTATTCTAGCCACAGGTGATTATTTTCCTACTTATTGGGCCTACTGACCAATAGAACAAAACCCTGTCCACTTTGGCCAGGCAGTTACGTGTTTTAAGTAAAATAAATAAATAAACAAACAAACAAACAAACAAACAAACAAAGTAACTAAATACATAATAGGAAATCTGCTACTTCCCTCCCCACAAGCTCATTTAGGTTTGTATTCTTACATGTTAAATTTAAAGGGGGATAAATCAGCTCTTACTTATTTTAAAGCTGACTCAATTAAATCTATGAGTGTTTTCTAATGATGAACAGCCTGCATTCATTTCATAAAATTAGATTGCAATCAAAAGATACAGTAATTGAGATAGTTTTTTTAAAAATTGGCATCCCTGTTTAGAGAGCTACTACAAAGATGTTCATGAACTTCGGGGGAAAAGAAGAAGAGATTAGATTTCTGTGATGCAATCCATATTTTCAGTTATTCAAATAATTTATTCAAACTCAGTGGTATATCCATCAGTGTTTTAATTTATGTGCTCTGTTGTGTTGCACAAAGTAGATTTCTTTATACATGTACAGTATGGAGCTGACAAAGCTCTTGCAGGAAAGGGCTGTTCAGCTTACAGTTTCTGCACATCAAGTATAGGAGGGAAGAAGGTTACTTTCAATAAAGCCTATGAAGTGCTCAAATGCTGGGCGTGGCCGTTGTCAGGACCCTATGAAAAGAGAGCCTCACATGTCAAAGGCTCCACTCTACTTCCAGAATATTTTAATTGCACATATAAGGACAGCACCAATAGCAAATATCTCATGCTTCTTAATGAAAAAGAACATCAGCTCCCTTGCTATATAGATGAGGTGTATGAAGACGAAACAGTACAAGAATAAGGTAAACTGGTCTTGTGGTAAGAGGAAATGACGGCCACCTCCTGGAGGCTGTGAAAAGAGGAAAGAAAGTGATAGTACATTCCAGTTATATTTCGTATCCTGTCAGTCACTGAAAATGCAAAGAACAAAGATTAGGCTGACCATATTTCCTTGAGAGAAAAACGGGACCCTAACCTACCCACGGCTTGCCGGACAAAGTGGGCGCGCACATGCGTGCATCCGGGTGCGGGCGCACGGGCGCACTTCGCCGCGGGAACTTTAAAAAACGGAACAAAATGGATGTTTTTCTTAAAATGACAGGATGGTTGGGAATTGTTTAAAAAACGGGACTGTCCCATTCAAAACAGGACATATGGTCAGCCTAACAAAGATACATTTTTGGCATTCTTTGCAAGCAGCATTATTTATTCCCACACTATTTCTGTTATAAAATACTTAAGCTGTACTATTCAAACTGCCACTTCTTTTAACTGTTTAATTCACATTAAGCCGAAAAACAGAATATGGGCTTATTTTGGATGGAATTTACATAATTATGATTTGAAATTTTAGTTTCTGTGTTCCACAGAACTAAGAGCACGGTTCTATCTTATTCAGAAATAAGTCTCATTGAATTCGGTGAGATTTATTCATCTCAGATGAATGGGCTATAGCTTTCTTGGCTCTTATGGAAAGCTATATTTGCCTACTTACTAAGCAAAGACTGCAATTTAATGAATGCTAGTTTAATTTTGTAGTCTCATTTGTTCATGAAGATCATTAACAATTACTAGTTTCCACATTCACCATTTTCTCAAGAAGGTACAACCGTAAGTGGGTTCCATCTCCTTTTGGGAAGGAAAGATACTTCAAGCATTTAGCATATTACTTTGAGGTGTTTTGACTGAAAACTTTATTTCCAAGAACTATCTTTGCTTTCTTTTGTTTTCAAGCTCTTCAAAACAATTACATTCTAGATCTTCCAACTATTTCCCACCATTCTGGACCATGTGCCCCTAATTTCTCTAACAATTATTAAGGAGCATGCTGTTCCTTAACTCTTAACTCCAGATTCTTTCATAGAAACCACACAGTTCTTAAGATTGACCTTCAATAACATAATACACCTGTTCATTATTTTGATGCAGCATGATAATTTACACAAGGTGGAGACAGGATATTTCTAAAAAAATAAGTTGAAGGAATTTCAGAATGAAAGATTTCACCTTCTCCAGCTTATATAGTTCCCAGCTGGGAAGAGGGAAAAAATTAAATTCTAGCACTAAGGTTTGCCAGTCTAGGCAATTTGCCCCTAATGTTTTCTTGATTAATCCTATTTTCCTATTGCTATTCCTAGTGATTATGAGCAAGCCGAACCCAAATACATTTTAATATCTTTAGCATTAATATGTTCTTAACAAATGTCAAGAGATAAAGTCACCATTCTTTTGTAAAATATAGTTTGTCAATCAGTTCCACAATAGTTATAGCAGTTAACTATGATAGTATCTGCCAAAAGATTCCTTCATATAACTATGGTTCCTAGATTACTTGAAGAGAAGGAATGAATAAATCCACAACAACTAAAACAATACGGCGGTTTCCTTTTCTATTGATCTCACAATTTCTTTCCATCTGCCATCCTCACCTGCGCTGATGGTACCTGTAACCGCATCTCCTCCATTTTCTCCTCATGTTGTCGCTGCTTCTCCTTATCTTCGTAACGGTATCTGGTCATGGTGAGCTCCATGTCAAGGCGCATTTTCTCCAGCTGGGTTGCTAAGCTACTGACCTGCTTGGTATTTGACTGTTCCTCTTGAACCCATGCATCCATCTCACCCTCTCTGTTGGCCAAGCCAGAGTTCAGATTGCTCAGCCCCACCTGTGGCTTTGTCCTCATGAGTGCTTCTTCATCTCTAATGTCTAATGGATCAGTCACATCATTAGGTGTACAAGGTGGCTCAGTCAAATCATCAGGACCTGACGTTTGCTCAGTTGCATTGTCAGCAGCTGAAGACACATTTTCAGGGTTGTCCTCCTAGCATAAGATGTGGGTGTGGGGGATGTTTAATGGACTAGCTATGTAAAGCAACAGGCAAACAACACTTTGAATAATTCAAAAATAAAGCCAGGTCTTAGTACAGCTAGGTGTGATGAAATTATTGGCGTACCTCTGTGGTTTAGCAATTATTTCAAAATAATTTGCTATTATATAAAATAAAGCTAATTTAGTGTAAGCAAGAAATGGAAAATCATTTTCAAAACTATAATGTTTAAAAGAGGAAAAATAATATAAGAATTGGTGGAATCATAACTGAAAAAAATGACTGCATTATCATGAAAATCGTTATTTCATAAACTGACATAGGTAACAGTAATTTCTGAATTACTGAATGAAATTACTGAATCCTGAATATAATTTCTGAATTTTTCAATTCTTTCTTAAACAAGTTGATTTTGTTCATAACATTATATCTCAGCTAATTTTGAACCATTCAGTGTTTGGGAATTCTGTGTTGTTTTTCATAAAAAATTATCTAAGCACGTAACATTTTGCTATTAGTTATAAATTGAATATTAATAAATTGTTTAATTCTCTCATTTAGGCAAGCTAAAAAAATTGATTCAAGAAAACAATATATCAATTATTATATAATTTGATAGTTTATACATAATATTTCCCTGAGTTATTTTTTAAATTTTGGCATAGCCAAAACAAGGTACATTAAAAAATGGAATTGTACTGTGATATTTTTTGTGGGGCAGGTCATTCTTAACATCAGATGTATGTTTTATGGGTACACAAGAAAGGGTATTCTCAGTCAGACAGTGAAAGGTTGATCTGATCTCTTCGTTGATGAACTTTTTGTCAGCAGGGAGCATCCATTTTATTTAAACAGATGGTTGACCTACTGAGTTGATTGATCTTTCTCCACTGCTGGGTCTTTTACTCTCTTGATGTAAAAAATGTGATTTGGGAAGCATTCCCATCAAGGTAATTAGCTGTAATGTAACCGAAGCTAGCTGTAATGTGAATCAAGGTCCTTGCATAAAGAACAAGAATGTACTGTAAGTCATTGTCCCTCCTGGAATCCCAATCTAGATTTAGGGGGGTCCTAAACCCACTATTTGCATTAGAGGAAAAGCTCCCACTGTCTGCTATTCAAGAAGGATAATGAACAAGTATAAATCTTACCATGAGGAATTTAGGCACAAGGCAGCAGGAAGTGAGAATATAAAGGCTGGAAGATGCAACAGGCAGCCTTCAATTTCACTAGATTTTAATTTTCCATCATGCACTTCTATAACCGTTGTCCCTGACAATATATTCACCGGAAAGCCAGGTTTAGAGATCCAACTGTCAAGATGATGTCACAGATTCCACACTGTGACGTTATAACCTGCCTATTGTTACAGTTGGCCCAGAGCTCAGTGGTAGAGTACTTTGTATAAGTAGATCATAGGTTTAATTACTGTCAGGTTGGCATGCTGTTCAGGTGGCTGTTGAGATGTTATTTTTTATCTGGCTAATATTGACTATGATCAAATTAAAAGTAAAAACAACTTTTAAAAAAATGTCATTATGCTGTCACTCATGAATAAGATCAAAGTAATAACATTATTACTAGAAGAAAGTGCAAAAGCTGGGTTGCAGTTAAACCTCAAAAAAACCAAGATTATGGCAACCAGCTTGATTGATAACTGGCAAATAGAGGGAGAAAAAGTGGAGGCAGTGACAGACTTTGTATTTCTAGGCGCAAAGATTACTGCAGACGCTGACTGCAGCCAGGAAATCAGAAGACGTCTACTTCTTGGGAGGAGAGCAATGGCAAATCTTGATAAAATAGTTAAGAGCAGAGACATCACACTGACAACAAAGGTCCGCATAGCTAAAGCAATGGTATTCCCTGTAGTAACCTATGGCTGTGAGAGCTGGACCATAAGGAAGGCTGAGCGAAGGAAGATAGATGCTTTTGAACTGTGGTGTTAGAGGAAAATTCTAAGAGTGCCTTGGACTGCAAGAAGATCAAACCAGTCCATACTCCAGGAAATAAATCCAGACTCCTAACTTGAGGGAATGATATTAAAGGCAAAACTGAAGTACTTTGGCCACATAATGAGAAGACAGGATACCCTGGAGAAGAAGCTGATGCTAGGGAAAGTGGAAGGCAAAAGGAAGAGGGGCCGACCAAGGGCAAGATGGATGGATGGTATTCTGGAGGTGACGGACTCAACCATGGGGGAGCTGGGGATGGTGACGGTCGACAGGAAGCTCTGGCGTGGGCTGGTCCATGAAGTCACGAAGAGTCCGAAGCGACTGAACGAATAAACAACAAAAATAACATTATGTTCTTCCTATAGGTTTTTGCAAATAGGGGAAAGCCTAGCAGGAAAACTGTTTCATATTCCAAGCTACTTGCTATGGGTCTTTCCGAACCTGCGTCTAATAATAGAAAAACATGCCCTGACAACATTTTTTTTTCTGCTCCATCCCCATGACATTGCCTTCATCTTGTCCCCAGCCTGTGAGACAGACAGACTCGAGTTGTTCTTAGCTGTACTGGTGTAAAAATAGTGCTTTCCCTCATGTTCTAATATTGTCCAAGGAGGGCAGCCTCAATGTATATTATAACATCTGCTAGGCTTTCTCATCTGTTACCTTGGAGAAAAGTCAAGAGGATGCAATTGCTCCAAACAGAGGCCATAGATGGGGACAGCAACTTTCCTGCCACAGTCTTCTGCTGACTCAAAGGTGGGAGGACACACCTTCAACTCAGCAGTGGAGAAAGGCTGCCTTATAACTAAACTACAAGCACTTCAGATAGGAATACAGTGATGGAATTCACAAAACATGCTAAGTAGTCAAAATATGATTTACTGGTCTGTAGGTTAGCAAGTTGTGTACATCTAGCCAGTGTGATTTGTAAGCCATAGTTTATGTTTTAGCATGTTCTATGAACCCAGTCAATTGTGGTTTATTTAAATAGCATAATAGGCAAATCAGGCCAGCCAGTCATCACTGATGGCTATTCACTTGAGTGCCAGTGAATGAAATTTTGTTGTTGTTTATTCGTTCAGTCGTTTCCGACTCTTCGTGACTTCATGGACCAGCCAGTGAATGAAATACTGTATCTTTTCCCAATTTAACACTCTCTTTTGGTATTAGACTATATCAGTCTTCCCCAACGTGGTCTCCAAGGTCATGAATTGTGGAAATTGCAATCTCAGCATATCTGGAGGGCCCTAAATGATTAGATCATTTGATTGCCACCCAGCATAGCAATGGACGATGAGTTGTAGTACCAGCTTGGAGAAGGCTGAATTAAACTATCTTTGGTAGCAGAAATCAGGACTGGAACTATTTTCTACCATTGCATTAAAAGGACAGGTGTTGAAACTGAACTAGATACACTGTGGGCCTGATTCAATTTAATTCCAAAACCTAGTGGAAATTCTGGGTTAGCAGTCATCATGATCTCCTTCTGCCAGTCTCCCCTCTCCCCTCTGCGGCCCTCTCTGGTTATGTCATCTCATTGGCTTCTTCATCCTCATATGCTGGAAGGATTTCTTTCTGACTTATAACCCTGACTGGGCAGAATACTAAGCTGTGCACATTCAGCTCCCAATGCATGATGTTGTTGTTCAGTCGTTTAGTCGTGTCCGACTCTTCGTGACCTCATGGACCATAGCATGCCAGGCCTTCCTATCCTCCACTGCCTCCCGGAGTTTACTCAAATTCATGTTCATCACATCAGTGATGCTATCTAACCATCTCATCCTCTGCCGTCCCCTTCTCCTTTTGCCTTCAGTCTTGATTTTCTTTAGGATTGACTGATTTGATCTCCTTGCAGTCCAAGGGACTCTTAAGAGTCTTCTCCAGCACCACAGTTCGAAAACATCAATTCTTTAGCGCTCAGCCTTCCTTATGGTCCAACTCTTGAGGGGATGCAAAGCCAGGACACTGAAAAGTAGTACAGTGCAGAAGAAGTGCTTTGGCCCCAGCACAGGCACGGTGCCTCTTTGCTCTTCATTTATGCAGACTGGCTGTTTTTAGGCATCTGTGTGAACTTGTAAGAAAACATTCTGCTTTAAGGAATCTACTCCTTGAACTCAGAGGCACCTCTGCAACCCCCCCCCCTTTTTTTTTTTAATTTCAGGTGCCTGAAAATAGGCTAAATGGCAGAGAGGGGCTGTTTGTGGCTAAAGTCCATAATAATTTTTCTGAATCATTTTCAAAATGTGCAGAGACCTCCTATGCAAGGGCTAAAGCCTGGAATGACATGAGTGTAGTCAGTCACACCTTGTTTTAATGGACCGAGGGGACCGAGTTAGTGGGGTTGCTTGTGAGCTGCCGAGAAGTGCCTTAGAGAGCAAATCACTTTCATCTCTGAAGATACCAGCCACAGCTGCTGGCGAAACATTAGGATACCAGTTAATTAGAGTTACTGGCTTATTAGCCTGGAAACTCATCACAATTGGAGGAATGTCATGTCTTCCCTTCCCTTCCCTTCCCTTCCCTTCCCTTCCCTTCCCTTCCCTTCCCTTCCCTTCCCTTCCCTTCCCTTCCCTTCCCTTCCCTTCCCTCCTTTTTCATGCCTTTGTGTCAGTTTCAACTCCTGGTGACTGCCTGGATAGGTCCTTGGCAAGATTTTCAGAAGTGGTTTGCCCTTGCCTTCTTCCTACGGCTGAGAAAGAGTGACTGGCCCAAGGTCACCCAGCTGGCTACATCCTGGTTTCTAGCTGGTGCCTTAAAATACTACATCAAACTGGCTCTCTCCAATATTCATTAACGTTCTATAAATCACAGAGTATGTCATTGTACCAATTTACATAGTTTTTGCAATGACATTACAAATCACAATGGAAATTTGCTCCACTGCATGTGATGTTCATTTTTTTTTAAAGTTCCCCCTGCACATTTGTGCAGTCGTGTCCGACTCTAGGGGCTGGTGCTCATCTCCGTTTGTTAGCTGAAGAGGCAGTGTTGTCCGAAGATGCTTCCACGGTCATGTGGCCGGCATGACGTGCGCGGAACACTGTTACCTACCCACCGAAGTGGTACCTATTAATCTACTTGCATTTGCATGCTTTCGAATTGCTAGGTTGGCAAGAGCTGGAGCTAGTGCGGGAGCTCACTCCGTCACGCGGGGCTAGGGATTCGAACCTCCAAACTTGCGATCTACAAGCCTGGCGTCTTACCCGCTGAGTTTTACTAATATATGTCATGTTATCATTTTTCAACATTCCAGAGAAAAGAATAGGCATTTGTAGATGCTTATGTGCGGAGTTTTTTCAGTTCACTGATTGTACATCAATAAACATAGTTGGGATGCAAAAATATATTTGTGTTCGTTTTCTTTTCTCTAGAAAATGTTGTATGTACGTGGCTAGTAGCAAGTATTTCTGACAATCCATCTCTTGTTTGAGATGAAGAAATGTTTTTTTATAAGCAAGGTTTGTAATTATTTAACTATCTAATGATGACAGTTTTAACTAAAACAGGTTTTTAAAAAATCAATTGCTCTCTTGAAAAAAGTTTAAATAGTGAAAAGTTAAAATATCAAATCCACAAATTCAAAATGAACCAACAGCATTACATAGCCAACAGGAGGCACTGCTCCCATGTAGTTACCCATCCAGTTTTGTTTCATTGTTGGACATGCTTAGCATATTAGGTACTACAGGGTTACTGCCACTGAGCTATTAGTAATGCCCTGAAACTTGCTTTCAAAGGTTTAGTTTTGAACTGTTTGTACAATGACTGCAGACCTATGAACGTTGCAAGAAGACTATTAAAACTGAAAGTTGGAGCTGGATATCCCAATACACAATTCATTTCTAATCAAAATAGCTGATTAATAAACTAGAAGAGAGTTATTTCACTTCACAAATGAGGAGATAAACGAGAGAACAATAGAAGACAATCTCCTGATAAATAAAGTAACTTTGCCTTTTAAGTTAGAAGGAAGGAGAGCAGGATGAGGTAACCTTATGCTGGCAGCTTGTTCTATTTCTACAGCAATGGTTGGATCCCACTAAGGGGCACGAGGGAGGAAAAAGCCCCAGTCTTTTCAGCAGATGTCTGGCACTGATCCTTGGATCTTTTTCATGCAGCTCATCAGTAGATACTGTCAAATATCTGTTAGCAATAGCAACACTAGAATGGTTAAAGATGATCTCTTAACCTGTGCCCATGTCAAGTCATACTACCCCCTCCCCCAAAAAAGTCTGGAAAATTTGTCCTCTCCTATTTATTTCATTTGTAATACTTCTACCTCATGAGAATCAAACAACTCATCATGAGCCATTCACAGCAGGTGTTGGCTATAATCCTCAGTGATCTAACTGGCTTAAGATCAGCAATATTTCTCAAAGACCACCTGAATGTCTATGGTCTGTCATGATCTTTTAAGATCAGTGTACATCCTTTAAAAATCTACTGATTATGATTGTCCGTATCTCTAGCATGCACAGGATGATACCACAGATACAATAACAACTCCTCTTGGGGTTGGCTTGTGCCGTAAAGCTCTTTTAAATATGACCTCATTGCCTCTTGGATTTTATATTTATATCTAATTTATTTTTTCTTTGGGTTGTTATATTTTATTTTATATGTTTTAATTGCTGACTTTGTTGTAAACCACCCAGAGTCCCCCTTTTGGGGGGAGATGGGCGGTGATAGAAGTTGGATGGATAAATAAATAAATAAATAAATAAAGGTTAAAAATAACAGATATTATTTTATTTTATTGTAATTAACTCAAATAATAAATTATAAGAAACCTATTCTTCCATTGTGGCATCTCTGGACTCATAATATCCAATATTGTTCCATAGGACATGAACTACAGTTTGATACATGCAGTTCAACAGAATTGGTTGATTCCCCATAAATCTCCTAAAAACAGGTTTGACTGGGGAAACATCACAAGTCTTGAGTCCAATATTTTATCTTCCAAAACTTTCTATAATACTTATTTAATGAAGAAAAACGCAATGTCAGGCAGAGTATTTCAATAAATTATAATATGCTACTGGCAATTCAAAGTACAGGTTTATAGTTATACAGAACAGTGACCTTATCCTCATCCACTGATGATGCAGCCTATTAATGGAAGGCGTCCAACAGTAAATAAATGGATTCCTCATTCAGACTGTAGGGATGAAAAATGAATGTGTTAGATTGCACAGACAGGTATCCATAAATTCAATCCCTTTCATATTATAATTCAAAGATGAAACCCCCATTGACCCAAACCCAACAAACAGCTATGAGCTCTGTGTGTGTGTGTGTGTGTGTGTGTGTGTGTGTATGTGTATGTGTATGTGTATGTGTATGTGTATGTGTATATATATATAATATTATATTCATATTCTCATTTAATGAACTAGGGTTTACAATGCTACCAATGTTATTGAATTCCTGCTGATTGTTGATATGGACATCTGATGTTCCAGCTAACTTAACAGAAAGCACATTCTCGCATCCAAACCCAAACTCTGGATTAGCCTAGGTCTTTGCTTGCCCAAAGAACAATTTCTTAATGTGCAATAGTTAAGTTAGCTAACTATTAGTTAGGAGATGGAGAGAGAACCCTAGTGGGGTATCCTTTCAAGCCAAATGGCACTGGGACTACTAATCCCAGTATCCCCATGGGAAAATTGTATTATTTATCATTTATCATTCTCCATCTTCCTCTTGGTCAGAATGCATGGATCCCCAGGTACAAGAGGGCCAAAAGGGGGTTCATACCCCCCCTTTTTCTTACTCACACCCTGTATATCCTATGCTATATCCTTGGGTGGTACTTGCTGACGCAACTGCTCCATTTTCTGCTCATGTTGGCGCTGCCGTTCATTCTCCTCATGCTCATATCTCAGCCTTGTCAGTTCAAACTCCATCCGCCTCTTCTCCAGCTCTGTCTCGATGGCTAAGTCCAGCCTGCTGCTTGACCACTCTGACTCTGCCCCACTGACCACAATGCGTGGCACCTGCAGGCCTAGGTGTTCGGTCACCCCGTCATTCCGTTGCTCTGGGGTCATGTCAGCTTTTTTTGCCTCTGAGGTGGTCTCCAATTGCTGCTCAAGTTTTGGGCTCTCCTGGTGCCCATTCTGCTCACTGGAGAGCTTCCTTTCTTTCATCTCTGGCATGTATACTTCCACAGCCAGCTGGAGTTCTATCCTCATCTTACCTATCTCAGCAAAGGCCACAGAAGCTGTTTCAGCTGTGGCGTCTGCCATGCCACACCCAGATACTTTCTGGCTCACTATGTGGAGGTTTCCTGGCCGCTGGCGCATTTGCTCCATCTTCTCTTCATGGTGCCTCTGTTTCTCCTTCTCTTCATACATTTTTCGCTCATGCTGTCGCTGCCTCTCATTCTCCTCAGAGATGTGCTTCAGTTTGGCCAGTTCAAACTCCATGCGCATCTTCTCCAGTTCAATTTCTGTAATGGGGTCCAGCTTACCCCCAATCTGCTCCTCTTCCCCACGAACCCCAGTCCTGGAGGGAGATCCTTGGCGTATGTGCTCCATCTTTTCCTCATGCAGCCGTTGCTTATCATTCTCCTCATGCTGCCGCTTCAGTACAGTCAGTTCAAAGTCCAGCCGCATCTTCTCAATCTCACTGTCACCTCCATGTGTCTGTGTTTGCCTGGCTTTTCGCTGTTCTTGCTCCTTAACATAGTCATGCTCATCATCTTTGTGGGCATTTTTCTCCTCTTTGGCAACTGCCTCTAATGGCAAAGGACTGTTTATGATTTCTATCTGCTGCAGGGTCTCTAAGAGCATCCGTGGATCTCCATTATCCAGAGTATCAGTCATAACAGAGAGGTTGGCAGGACACACTGGCATATCTTCACTAGCCTCCTAAAACACAATAAAGGGAGGGGGCATCATGCATACATTTCTGAGATGGCCTAATTAACACCATGTCTTGGGAGTGGTCTTTCTCTATATATCTGAGGTGGAGAGCCTGTGGTCCTCCAGATGTTTCTATTAACCCCAGACAGCACTGGCAATGATAAGAGACATTGGAAGTTGGAGTTGAGCAATATATGGGAAGGACACAAAACGTT
Organism: Charina bottae; assembly: GCA_023362775.1. NCBI lineage: Eukaryota > Metazoa > Chordata > Lepidosauria > Squamata > Charinaidae > Charina > Charina bottae. The sequence continues at coordinate 71,134,555 of JALMGJ010000001.1, read as the reverse complement.
AGGGCCAGTTTACAAGGCATCAGAATTTCCCATGCTGTTGTAGAAAGATCTATATAAAGAAAATGGTTCGGCAAATGAACTCAGGGAGGGAAACAGAGGCCAGGGAGTCCCAAACTTTTGGTGCCTGTGAACACATTTGGAATTTTGAGAGCGTGTTATATAGGACCACTGTATCTGGACTACAAAAATCTGGACCTCCACTAGATGGTGGCACAGAGATGAGAATACCCTAAATCTAAATAGGGATTTTTTTGTAGGCCAGACATGGTAGTCCTAATCTTATGAACATTTTTACTAAATGTTTGCTAAGGTGGGTGTGGCCAATCACCAAACACCTATATAATAGAAATCAAACAAAGGCCTGGGCTGCATCCACCGCATTTTGCTTTCTAAGAATATTTCTGGAGTCTTTGCATTTCCAGAGGCATTATGAGGAACATAGCATGTTAATTTCCCATTCACTTTTTAGTCTGAGATTACTTTAAAAAATAAAATTAAGCTGGGCAGGGTCCAAGGATGATTAGAGATTGCTACTATTTCTCAGCCCAGTCCCATTTTTGTAATATGGGTAAGATTATGCTAGTCTTAGAGAAGGCAGGGATGAAATGGTTTTCCAGATATCTTTGGACTACAGCTCCTCTCTCACCAGTGCTTATGTCTGCTAGGCCTGATGGGCATTAATGGATAACTGCTGGAGGGCCATATGCCTACTCCTAGTTTTAAATTCTCTTGAGATAATTGTCTAAAGGTTTTTGAGTACTTAGGACAAATTTTAGGAGTATTTACTAGGAGGATCTAGAACTGCTAGCAGACTACCCACTCAACATGAGCAAACAGAATGATCCACCTGTTAAAAAGGCCAATGCAATCTTGGGCTACATTATCATAAGCACTGCAACCATATTATCGGAGGGAACCCTTTCACTGTAAGCTGGTTAGGCAGCACATGGAGTAGCAGGTCTGGTTCTGGGCACCACACTTAAAAAAAACAAGAGCTGGACAAACTGGAGGGGGCTCAGAGGAGAGCTACCAGGTTGATAAGGGGTCTGGAAATCCAGCTCTAGGAGGAATGGTTACAGAAGCTGGATAGGTTTCCCTTGCAAACAAGAACAGTAAGGGAAATACTATAGTCATCTGTAAATGTCTGAAACATTGGCACGTACAAATAGAAGCACACCTGTTCCCTATTGAAAATGAGGGCAGCACAAGGCCCAACATTAAAAAGAGATGAACATTCAGAGGAATTTCCTGGCAATAGGAGTTGGTAAACAATGGAACAGTCTGACTCTAAGAGTGGTAGACTGGACATTTTCAAATGGGGAATGGAGGGTCACCTGTCAGGGCGGGTTTAGTGGATTCCTGCACTGACTGGGAATTGGACTTGATAAGCCCTAAGGTGCCTTCCAAGCCAAACATTCTATGATTCTATTTAGGGATGTGCATTTATTCAGATCCAAAGCAGAAAAGATACTTTTGAGGGGGTGTTGGCAGACTTGCTGCACTTTTTAGTAGCTCCTTAAAGAAGCCACAAGCACCCCCATGCCCCTTCCAAAGCAACTTTTCTCCTTTGGATCTGAATAGATGCACATCCCTAATTCTACTGTATCAATATTGTTGTAGTACTTTTGTCAACCAGTGTCCTCTAGAGCAGCATTTCTCAACCTCGGCAACTTTAAGATGTGTGGACTTCAACTCCCAGAATTCCAGAATGCTGGCTTGGGAATTCCCAGAATTGCAGCATGCGGGCTGGGGAATTCTGGGAGTTGAAGTCCACACATCTTAAAGTTGCTGAAGTTGAGAAACACTGCTCTAGACTACAACTTCAATAATTGTTAGTGAATACACAGGCCTATGACTAGCGTGCAGGGGGGGTGGGGGCACACAGATAAAAGGAGGAAATATTATTTTAAAATATCCATCTGTAAAAACTTTGAAGGGCAAAAGAGAATTTAGGGGGGCAAGCCTTGTCTATCCTCCCTTTACTATGCCCATCAATATGGCAATTGGTTATGTTTTGTACAGGATTTTTAAAGTCTCTTATTGTTAAGATCTCTTATATCTAAATCAGTTTCCTTATAGTTTTTGAGAAAGCTAAATTTCTTTCAGCTTCAATCATAGATTGGAACTGCTAACACATCTCTAGTGTCAAAGCTTTCATTATGCCTTCCATAAAGCTATCTGAACTCCATAATTTCCCTCAATACCCATCAAACATATCTTGATCACTTCTAAGGACATAAACTTACTGTATAATTACCATTCTTCCTTCTATGTTTTTCCATTCTATTTTTGTATCCCTACCTTAAATTTCCACTCACTTTTGGAATGCCCTATTTATCAGGGATGGAACTAGGGTCTGTGTCACCCGGGGCAAACATGGATTCCGCGCCTCCCCATGGGTTATTTTGTCATTTTGGCGCCCCCGGGCGTCATTTTGACACGTGCCCCCCTTGCCCCCCACTAGTTGCGGCCCTGCTATTGATCCCCAGGTGGATATCAAGAGATCTCCAGGAGGATATCAAGAGCAGATCTGGCAGAGACTCCAGCCTTGCACAATTTTTCAAGGAATGTCATCTACTGTAATTGGGGAATCTGGGTCTGAACAAAGAGCACTATTGGGGTCAGAAAGACTCTGGGCCCAGCCATATGGCTGTGTTAAAGTACCATCTATCACTCCTTGCAGAAAAAACATGCCAGCATATAATTTGCTGCCTCTGAGTCCTTTTCTGCCTCAAGACACTGGACTAGAAGCCAGGAAGCTGTGAGTTGTAATCCTGCCTTAGGCACAGGAGCCATCTGGGTGACTTTGGGCCAGTCATTCTGTCTAAGCCCTAGGAAGGAGGCAATGACAAACCTCTTCTGAAAATGTTGCCATGAAAACTGCAGGGTCTTGATAGTCACGAGGAGTCAGGACTGATTCAAAGGTAAACGGATACCTACAGTTTTAATGTAGGACAAGTTAAAGAAAGTAATTGGTGGATTTTCCTGGTTCCATTTCCTCCTCCACTGAGGCAGGATAAAGCACCACATATTGCTTTCTTTAATGTATGATGGGGCATACAGTAACTGGGAAGTTATAGGCAGATGCTTTTTATTGCAGGCATGGACATGCTTGGTACCTATGACCTTTCAGCTACTGAAAGCCCTTTATGTATGTATGTATGTATTTACTCAATTTGTATAGCTGCCCATTTTGCAATTGGGACTCTGGGCAGCAAAAGTAGAATTAAAACCAACAAAGAATGAATGAACATACATACATACGTACGTACGTGACACAATCATAGCATAATGGCACCCAAGAACAATCTGACTCAAGCCACCCAAGCACAGTCCTTTCAAGAAAAAAACCATATTGACAGGCTCATCCATGCCCGAGGGAACTTCAAAAACTTACAAAATGCCAGCAGGGTGGGGGCAAAATAAATCTTGGGGGATATGATATTCTAAAGGGCAGGTGCTGGACAGAGAAGGCATTCTTTGTGGGTCCTGCCAGATAGCACTTCTTAATAGACAGGACCTGGAGTATACCTACCCTGCCAGATCTAGTGAGCTGGGAAGAAACAACTGGAGAAAGGTAGTCCTGCAAATAACTTGGCCCCATGCCATGAAAGGCTGTATATGTGGTAACTAGCACCTTGAATTACACCTGGAAGTCTATTGGGGGCCTGTTCAGCTCACAGAGCAGTGGTGTAACATTGATGTACTGTACATAACTGGCTGTACCACCACATTCTGGAGCAGCTGCATCTTCCAATTGGTCTTGAAGGGCAGCCCTTGCAGTAATCCTTTTGGGAGGTAACTGAAGCATGAGTGACTGTGAGTAACATCTCCCAGGCCAGGAAAAGATGCAATTGGCACACAAGATGAATCTATGAAAAGGCCCTCCTGACACAGGAGCCATTTGTTCCTCAAACAGAAGCTGCAAGTCTAGGAAGATCCCCAAATTGTGCACAAGTTCTGCCTGGGGCAGCGCAACCCCATTGAGAACTCAAGATGGAAAATCTCTGGATCCAGAAAATCTCTGCATGCTGTTTTGGTCCTATACCTGGGCCTGTAACCTGACTGGAAGGATCTAGATAATCCGCTTCCTCCAGAGCCTTCTGAAACTGCAGCACAACCACCTTATCAACTTTAGGGAAGGCTGGAGACAGGATGAAAATTGTCCAGCATGGTTGGGTCTAGCAATGGTTTCTTGAGGAGAGGGCAGACAACCACTCAACTGTCAATGGGACCACTCCTTCTCTCAAGGATGAATTCACTACTGCCTTAAAAAATGATTACTGGGGCATTTTTCTGACTCAATTAAGGGTGTGTGAAGATGAGTCTCCTGGCTAACATATTTGGTTGTACTACTTCTGTGATGCAAAAAGTCAGACAAACCACTGCGCCAGAGATTTCTGTATTTCTCTGCTGCCTCTGGATTTCTGCAGCTGAGATATGGGGAAATTACATATAAATGGCTAGGAAAAACCTGGATCTTTTTTGAGATTGCTAAGGGGGGGGCAGTATAAAATCTAACCCTCTTTGGCCAGGAAATAAATTTAAAAGCTCATTTGTTAGTTAGATGCCATTGATTTCCAATCCTAGTGAGTCCCTAGACAAATGCTCATCATTTGGACCTGGCTCTAGTAATAACCTGTAGCTCCTTCAAGGACACCCTGTAATCTCTTTGAAACTTTCCAGACACTTTATTTGCTGTCTCCCCTTTCTTTGGCTTCCTCAACCTTGTCAAGCACAATCACCTTTTTAGTGTATCATCTGTTCATATAACGTGCCCAGAATATGAGTTTCTACCTGCTGATTTTTACTTCAAGGAAGCAATCAGCCTTTATTTAGTCAGGATTGACTGATTGATTGATTAGGTCCTTTTGCAGTCCATGGTACTTTGTGTAACCATCCCCAGATCTATAATTCAATCTTCTTTTTCTCATACTTTCTCAATGTCCAGTTTTCACAGCTGTATATTATCACCACAAAGAGCATTGCTTTAACTAGTCTGATTTTTGTTGTGTTACAAATATCCTTATCCTTTCTCCCTAGGACTGATCTTATATTTACTTTTCCAGCACACTGTGCATCTTTATTTATTATTGAGCTCAAGAAAACAAAACTATCTACACCTTTACTTCTGTAGTATGCATACATTTGTTCACAGATGTTCACTGATATCCACTAATTCTAATTCTGATCCTGTTATTGAGCAAATTATAGCTATAAACAAAGCAATGTCCTTTTTGAATATTATTGCCACTCCATTTTCTTTATATACTATAATGACCTGAATAATATATTACATAATCAACATTCCAGTCTGGCGAAGTTAAATCACCCCTAAAATATCCAATTTAGTATGCTTCACTTGAAAATTTCCAGTTTTCCCTAGCTCATATTTTGTATATTCCATGTTCCAATTCTATGTGTCTTTGTATGACAAAAAAGTCTTCTTTCAATACTGGTACCATCAGCGACCAGACTTCTTGCAGCTTCAGTCTGGCCTTGTCATCACTTCCAGATTTACTTATGAAAATTGGATGGATATTCTTTTCCAGTAACTACAGGAGTACATTCTGACCTGGGAATCTCATCATCTGGCACCCAGACTTGTCTAAATATTCCATCCATGTCCACACTGTTTTCTTGACAACAATGCAAAAGGAGTTTGCAATTTTCTTCTTCCAGGTTTGATTTTGGAGTTCCTTCTCTAGATAGCCTGACTTCCCCCATACCTGCAAAGTCCCACCTGCCCTCATTCCCATTATGGATTACCTTTAGCTTCAAACTTCCCCTTTCGACTTTATTGGCAAAGGCATCCATAACAGGAGATAATGTACCACTGGAATCAATCCCAGAATCACTGAAATAATTGAGCCCTCCCATCACATGAAGATGATAATCCTCTGAGAGGGGGATAAAAAAGTAACTTAAAAAAAAGACAGAAGAGGGCAAAGATTTGCTATACTGCCCAGGATGGCAGGACAAGATCCAATAGATTTAAATTGCAAGACAGGAGATACATTGTGTTAAAATTCTTAATGATAGAAATAGTCTGAATTTGGATCAATTGCTTAGAGAGGAATGGAGGAAAAAGAATATGCTGGAATATTAATCTTTTGCTACATGCTTTCTCAGGCAACAACCCACTTTGCTTGATACTGAAGAAGTGGAACTGGAGAAAGCAAGATCAGTTAATACATGAAATCTCTAAAGTTTTCAAAGGAACAGAAATAATAAAGCCAGCCAGAATCTTTGTGGGGTGTGAGGAAACTGTAATCCCTGTTAATGAATCTCAGAAAAGCTTTCGGAAAGCCTGTCCCTATTTATCATCCCAACCTACCTTGCAGGACTCTTGTGAGAATAAAATGAGTGAATTGTGCCTTGAACCCTTTGGAAAAGGTTTAGCTCTTACCATGGGGAACTTGGACACCAGAGTCAGAGATACAAGTAGCTTTATGTCCCTATGCTTAGAGATTAAATTAAGTCTGTCCCTTTTCCTTCAGCCAGATCCCAGCTGTCCTGGTTTCCAAAACCAGATTATTCAAATCTACATTCCAAGCTAACTGTCTTAATGATGTCACAAGGTTCCAGAGTCAGCTTCATTCATGCTCTCCTAGCTCCTCTGGTGACTTGGAGGGGTTTAACAGTCCCTGTTAAGGGGAGGGAGAATCTTTTTAACAGACAGGTGTTATTTGAAAATACGCATTGTTGTGGGAAAGATGTTTTTGAAGAAAGCCAATGGCCATCTCAGATTGAGTATATTTCCAGCTGACTGGCTCCTGCTTGCTTATGCTGTATACAATTTGGAAAAAGAGTAATAGGAAGCTAGCACCAGGTATTCCTCTTTCAGCCTGGAAACTGATGTCATGGCACAGGAGAAAAAGTAGTTTAGAAAGACTCTGATCCAAGGGGCGATATTTGTTGACTCCACTCCCCCAGTAAGAATGCTGCAGGTCTAAATGTCAGATCTAGCTGTGGAAAAGCGAAATGTGTACAAAATCATCTGCGTGCTCTCTCCCTGCTTACGTAGTGTGACATCAGCAATAATTTTAAAAAGTGTCACTGATGGCTTTTAAGTCTCCTCAGGGCCGCAACTAGGGGAGGGCAAGTGGGCCCGCTGGGGGGCGCCAAAATGACACCACCTCCCTCACCAACCCATGGGGGAGGGGCACGGAATCCATGTTTGCCCCGGGTGACATGGACCCCAGTTGCGGTCCTGAGTCTCCTCCCTCCCTTCACGATGTCTGCGGTTCAGGCACAGCAACGTTATTTCCCCAAGGCACTCTGTCTTTCAGGATGGATGCTAATTCTCCTGGCAATGGCATATCCCATGTGTCTTGCACCTGGGACATAAGTGAGAAACACTGTTTCCAAGATACTGCACTAGGACACCACTGTTGCAGCTGCAGGCATATCAGCTCAAAAGAAGAATTTTTGTGGGAAAATGACATAATATTCCCATATATTGCAAGCTGGAAAAGTTCGTTTTCCAAGCTACGGAATACAAGAGAATTAGCAACAGAGTAAACCACCCCACTCTATAGTCTGCCAAGAAAATGTCAGCGAAAGCGGCATCCCTCCAAAGGGTCAGTAATGACTCGGTGCTTGCACAGAGGAACATCCACAGGTAATACAACAGAAATTCAGAAAAACAATATGATTCTAAACATTTCAAAATGCACATTAAAATATAGTTAAACGTGTACCCATAGAAGTATGAAACTTTGCTTTAAACTGCATCTTGAGGATTGCAGAAAGCAATGCTGTTTTCTAGAGAGAGAGAAAAAGGGAAATAAATGGAAACAAAGAATGAAATTTGTGATCATCATTCACACTGACAATGATAGTACTTTTGAGACAGTGAAAGCATACCGCTGGTAGTGTTGGATAGATTCTTGCATTAAAAGCTGGAAAGGCATTTAGAAGAAAAAAATCGATGGGCTCAATGATTTGAGGTTATCTACTGTCTCTCAGCCCTCAGTCTCAATGAATAAAAGTGGGATTTTAGTGACTGGATTCACAAACTGAAGAAACATACAACATAATAACATTATTTGCTGCTCTGATTCTAGAGCAACTGATACACTGAGGGATTTTATAACAGTGGTATGGTAAGTTTCTAAGATGGAAAACGTGAAATAAAAATAAAGTGCATAATCAACTTATCCCATTAAAAAATGCAGGTCAGTAGCCCCAGTAGCAGTTTTTTTAAAATCCGTTCAATAATGTCCGATTCTCGGAGACTGCCTGGACAAGTCTCTGTAGTTTTCTTGGCAAGAGTAGGAGTTTAGTTAATCTGATTTATACCATTTTTAAACTCTGTAGCCTGGTATAGGTGCAACCACAATACTGTGGCTTGAATGTGGCTGAATATGATCTATTAACCCATCCAATTGGGGTGTACTCAGTAAACCATGTTAAACAGCAAAATATGTGACCGAATGTTTCTTATTAGGATTACTTCTGGATAAACATGAATACATAAAGTGTCAAAGATATACATTCATGGGCAGTATGGGATTTCATGTACAATTATCCCTTAATGTTGGGGGAATTCACACATACTGTATGTTCCAACTATCTTATTTACTATCAACTGAACTGTGGAAGAAGGTGACTGAATTCTACTACCATTACAATGAGTTAAAATACATCACTGAGTAGCCATGTCATTGATTCCTCATAACATTTCTAGTCCTATTTTAACATAATATAAAAAGGCTCCTTCAGTGAGATGTGTGCATTTTGACCGGAATTCACACTTGATTCCTTAGCAACACTTCATCTGAACTGTTGTGGTAACCAGAAAATTATGTCATCATAGTGTGGAACTTTTTTGACATCACTGCTGTGGCAGTTCAGGAGAGGAACTGGGGCCCGAGTTTGAGTATGTGTGTCTGTGCATGTGTGCATTAAACTGGGGCAGCTGCCTTCAGGTCTTCTAGATGGGACAAATGAGGCAATAGAGCCTTTTGCCTTAAAATCGGAGACTGATGTACATTTCTTGCTGGGAATAGATCTGCGATGGTAAGAAATCCTAGTAAGTTCTAGTCATTCTTGTAAAAACAGAGCATTTCAAATCATTAAAGGAAACATGAGAGATACTACATTATACAAACAACACTTATTTGCAAATTTGATATAAATTTAAGGCAGGCAGGGGTTGAAACCTTTTATGCCCTATTTAGATTGGTGGGAAGACTAAACCAATTGCTTATTGAAATCATGGGTCTACAATGTGCATTGGTTGGAGAGTTCTGACTTAAAACACTCTGCATGGCCGAGGGCTCCACTGACAACTGGCCAAAAGAAGGTGTGGTATTTTCTGCCCTTCTTTTTTAGGCCTTCCTTTTTCTGTAGTTGAGGGGTGGGGAGTGGGAAGAAGGGGAAGGAATAAGATTTGCAGTTGGCTGGAATAATTTGAGATCGGTTGATGAGCTGGTATGAATTCATTTAATTGAAGCCTGAGAGGAACTAGGCATCTGACTGCCATGCCTCTTTGAGGGACATATCCGAGTTTGGATTTCTGACCCTGAAAAGAGGCCATCTCGGAAGCTGGCAGAAACATAGGATGGGAAAGCTTCTCTTGGCTGAATCATAATACCCTCCCCCTCACTGTGCTCATCTCAGCTTTGCAAATTCATTTCTACAGCTTTTATTGTTGCCTTCATGAGTACATTCTGTTATTACTGTCAACATCTGACTTTTAAAAAAAGAAACAGTCAATATCTTTTGAAATAACTAAGACAGGAATTAAAGCATCTCTCCCAATGCTCAATGGCTGTAGTTTGACAACAACTCCTGTTAACTGTCTCTTGGCCATGCTGGCTGGCATGATGTCTTAACACGTGGGGGTGGGGGGGGACAGTGGGGGAAAGCTTTCTTAATGACTTTTGTTGCATCCCCTTTGGCAATTACAACACATTCCAGGATTGTTCCTAATAAGCAGAATACAGAATCTGTGGTTTTCCAGATGTGGCTGAACTACACCTTTCAGAAGCTTCAGCCAGCAGGACAATTAAGAGGGAGGTAGGAAGACCACAAGTTTTCCATTCCTGCAGAAGACATACATGTGTTATTATATTAGCTTATATTTTTTATTATTTGGATTTATCCCCGCCCATCTCTACCATGGTAGACTCATGGTAGATATACAAGTCCTCCTCTCCCCCCATTTCTGATCTGTCTCAGGAAACATCCAGAGAACCCCATTCATCTTCCGATTTCTCCAACTTCGAGGCAGAGTCCGTGCACCACACAGACAAGGAGATTCAAGCAGATCTGGATCATACTAGCAATCTGGAAGGGTCTGAATATTCTTATCAAGGAGGCAATGTAGAATTCAAGGACATGCAGGCAGGACTTGAGTTTGCTGTGCAGATAACCCCAATTAAAGATTCCAAAAAGCATAAGGAAAAGATGGTAAGTGAGAAGGAATGTGGCAGGTGGAGGAGGGAAGTCTTCATTTCGCCCTTTTTTCTGGCCGTACTATTAAGCAATGAGGCACCTCTTCTGGTAGGTGGTAAAAAAGTAACATATTTGTAGTGATGCTGAGGCCCACAAGATGAGTGGATGGCAGAGGGTCTCAAACGTTTTGTTCCAGAAGTCCTCTCAGTCCATTCTCCTGTCTCCTGCTTGAAGAAGGTGGCTTGGTAGTTTCTGCTACTACCACTTATCCTCCAGGGAGTGCCTTACCTGGCGTCCATCCCCTAACTTGGGAATAAGATAGAATGGTGATTAGAAGGTCAAATGGAGGCTGAACAGAATACCTACTCCAGCATGTGCCCTGCTGCATGTGGTAGACAAGAAATCCTGAGCTACTCCTGGTTGGGCAACCTTAGCATGGATGATGAAATCCCCCAAAGACAGGAAGCACTTAATGTAGACAAATGCCATGCCAGAAATCACCCCAGCCAGCTCAAGAAGAGAGGCTGTTATGCAGAAGGGCGGACAGTGCACAAACAGGATCCTTACAGTGTCCCAGCCCCCCAAACACAGCAACAGGGACTCAAAATAGGAAAAAAGTCAGATTCAGTTAATCCATTAATTTTGCACAACTTAATGATTCGTAGGTATACAACAAAAATAAAAACATGAATAGTATAATCATATATAAACAATAATAAAACTCGAAGCAATTTAAAAAAAACACACAGCACCACTCCAGTTATTCCCTAAATGCTCTCTGGAAAATGTTTGCTTCAGCCAGTGTCTGAAATGCTAACAGGGCAGATGCCAGCCCAAGTTCCAGAGGGAGGCTATTCAACAAAATGCCTGGAAACATGGCTACTGGGCCCCAGCCCTCTTCACATTGACGTAGTGTAGTCATTCGCAGCTTTTCCCGGGTGGAGCTTTTGGTCAATGAGATGCCATTTCCATAGACAACAGCCACACTGCCTTTCTGCCTTCCAGCCTGGCTTGCTGTATCGATGAGAGGGGTTAACTGCCTTGTCCTTTATCAGCCAGGCCTCTATAACCACTGGCATAATGCCCTGGCATAATGACCCTCCTGCCCCAGGGTAGCATTTCTTTTACCTCAGGGAAAAGAACAATGACATCTCTGAGCAGAAAGGCTTTACCTGGGATGTGCTTTAGTGGCTTAGTCTGCATTCCTTGTACACCTGGGGAGGGGAACAAGGCCATACCTGCTGGCCGTTCTTCCTTTGCACTTTCTACCTTCTTCACTAGCATACATTCACCAAGCTGATTCACCAGGATGCTCCACACGTATTTCTGAATAAGCATAATGTCCTTTGGTGCTGGGGCCACTGATGACAGGGAGTAGGGTTAGCTTTCGTGGTCATGAGAATGCCTACATCTGGCTGTACGTGCTTTTCCTTATAGAAGTCCTCACTGAACAGAGTGAGTCATGCTATCAAATGAAGATGCATGACGGTACCATAAATTCATAAAAATAATAAAAATCCACAAAAGAAATGATGATTTTTTTCTTTCCTGTATTTCTTTCCTTTTATAAAGAAATTCTTTTCAGATCCTAGTAGCTGGGATTTAGTCCCACAGTAATTAATATCTTTAAAAATAGATTAAGCAATACACCAACTATTTGCTATTGCTAGCTGGGTTTCTGAAGACCAGCAAAGCACAGAAGAATCCTAACATTCATTCAATACAAGATGACCTCACCTGCTTCTTGGAGCGGTGGAATGAAAAAGTGTTTTGAAGTAAACTTCCTCTTTGACTCCAGTTGACAGAACTTGACTCACTATTCCTGGAAAGCCTCATGTATCCCAGCCACTGGGAGTACCAGCAGGAACAAGATCATGCCAATGAGCCCTGCTTGTAGTACTTTTGACAGAGCCATTTGGTCAGCTAATGAGAAAAAGAAAACATGAATGAGACTGGCCATGACCTAATACAGCAAGTACTTTCCTTAGTTCTTATGGCTGAATGCTATAGGTGAAACGTTAGGACTTATGCCATGCTTTTTCATTTCAGGATGCTGCAAGGGAGACTCCAGGCTCTTCCTACTTTCCTGATGATATGACAGAGACCTTAGACAATAAGAGTCAAGCAGAGCAGGTGACAATCACCAAGCAAAGAAGGAGCAGTGCTATGCCACCAGCAGTATACTCCAGGATAGGGGAGGCCAGCAGTTTGGAAGGAATGGGTCATCTGAACAGTAGGCAGATCACAGCCGCTGATCTTGACTTGGAGAAGATGAGGTTGGATGGTGCAATGATTAGGCTAAAATATAGGCATGAAGATAATGAAAAGCGACGTCAGCACGAAGAAAAAATGGAACAGCTACGCCAAACGGTTCCCTCTCAATCAGTAAGTGGGAAGGCATAGCAGGCAAATAAGAAACTCTTTTGATAAAAATAGAAACCAGGTTCTGTACTGGCTCATCTATAGCCTCTTTGCCATTGTTACATTGCTGGTATTGAGCTATAAAAACCTTCAACCGCCTAGTTCCAACATACTAAAATCTGTTTACAAATCTGTGTTGCCACTGTTTATTATCTTAATAATGATAGATCTTTAATGCAGCCGACCTCAACCCAGTGCCCTCCAAATGTCCTGAAGTCATCACAACTGGAGGCCACCAGCTTGGGGAAGGCTGCTGTAAAGAATTCTGCAATTTCCCAAGAAGGTAAAAGGTAAAGGTTCCCCCCGCACATTTGTGCAGTCGTGTCCGACTCTAGGGGCCAGTGCTCATCTCCGTTTGTTAGCCGAAGAGCCAGCGTTGTCCGAAGATGCTTCCATGGTCATGTGGCCGCATGACGCGCGCAGAACGCTGTTACCTACCCACCGAAGTGGTACCTATTAATCTACTTGCATTTGCATGCTTTCGAATTGCTAGGTTGGCAAGAGCTGGGGCGAGTGCGGGAGCTCACTCCATCATGCGGGGTTAGGGATTCGAGCCTCTGAACTTGCGATCTTCCGATCGACAAGCCTGGCATCTTACCCGCTGAGCCACCACGCCCCCTGTTCCCAAGAAGAGTGAATGACAATTAAGGCAGTCCCAGTTTATCATAGAGAGGTAGCCTCAAGAAATTTCCAGCATGAACTTTCAGAAATAAATGGCCTTGAAACCCAAGAAAAGGGGAGCTAGGCTGGTGTTTTCTGATTTTGGAGGGGGTCCATCTCCATGCTCCCATGGAGATTCCTCTTGGGTAGATGCTGCTATTGCTATTGCTTTGGCCCAGTTTGGAAAGAACAGTAGAAGATTTCTGCCGAAGAGGGCTGTCACTCACTCCTCTGTGCTTCTTCTTGGACATGACCCTGGACTGACTGAACTGCAAAGACAATGAAGGGGAATGGCTGAGATGCCAAACTCCCAAGGCTGCCTGACTCAGAGCTATACAAATTTTATGGCTTCTAAAGTTACTGCCTGCAATTTGGAGAAGGCAAACAGGCAGATGTGCATCCTTCTAAAGGGCACAGGGTGCAAAGATAGTTTTAAAGGGGAGGAAGTAAAAGAGGCAGACATTGCAGATGAAAGTGAGGAAATAGTATCGCAATCAATGCCTGATCATAAGAGATGCTGTTATGATGCAGTACATTATTTTTATTTAGTTTAGTCAAAGTATTTCTAGGTTGCTTCTTCCTGAAAAGCTTAGCATGCAAAAGGCACATAGGGGAGATGTTGAGGAGGACACTAATTACCTTCGGGTCAACTATTTTGGCATCCTTGAAGTCTTGAACATGTCAGCAAGTGGAAGAGACAGTTCGGAGAGAGAACCCAGCAGTGGCCAGACTAGGCATGCTTGTTTATACACACAACAAATATCAGATGTAGTTTAACCTCCAGGTACAGTACGCTACACATTAGGACAATACAGATGTTTATAAGATTGCATTGCTCACTCTCTTTGGATTATGCCTCAAACACTTGGGCCTATTAACAGTTTCACCATGCTCCTTTCTTTCTTTTTTGTTCCTTTCACTCACAGATTGGACAAGAGCTCCATGAATTATTCCAGCCCCAGAACCAGTATGCCCTATTTTTTTTCTGCTTCATCTTTATCCATGTTATTTACACAGTAAGGGAGCTGGCTTTCTATTTTATTACGAAGCACCACATATTCTGCTTTGCCGTTTTGCTGTATTTCGTTTTCAAGAAGATTTTCCTGGATTACAAAAATAGGAAAAAACAACCTTGAAACAGCAGCAGACTCTAAGCAGCAGAGACAAGAGGAATATGGCTCCTTGAAGTTTACGTATCTCGCCCCTTCTCTTTACAGTTTCCTAGTGTGCACAATGAATGCAGGTTTTGGTTTGGCTGTTGAAGGCTCTGACGGTGTCCTCTTTGTTGAATGTTATATTCCCCCTCCCTTTAAGGCTCTTTAAGAGCAGCTCTCCACCTGAGCCTGTCACAGTCACCAATGTTAATAAATTGTCATGGAATTAAAAAAAATTGTGTGTGCACATTGATGCTTTGAGAAAGAAGTATTGCAGGTAAAACTATTTTTAAAGTGGACAGCTCAAGGCGGTCCGGTATTAAACATTAAATTCCAAATGAAGTTCAACCACACGAAATGCACAGGCGTTAGTAGAATAGAAGAAACACTAAATTAGAAAAGGCCATCTCTACTGTTTTCCAGTTGTTTGGAATTCAGTTCCCACCAGTCCCAGGCACCACAGCCAAACACAAGAATTTTGGGGGAAGGGGGGAGTCGGTCCAAAATATTTGAATGGAATCAAGTTGCCTACCCCTGAACTAGGGATGTACTCTTTAAAATAAATATCCAAAGACATTTTGCTACCTGCTGCACTGTAGCAATTGTTGCCCCTGCACCAAATCACAGGTGCATAATACTCAATGCCAATCAGTAAAAATATAAAAATGACATGCTAAATAATAACTTGCAGGTTTATTGGGACTCCTCAGATCTGTTTCCTGAGACAGCTTCTTCATTTGGCTGATAGAAAGGCGAAACTTTGGGCTGGCCTTCCTCACTTTCACCCTAATCACCATCTTCCTCTTCACATATTAGTTTTCACATTGCTCCTTACTCATAGCAAAACTCAGCCCCACTGATAAGACTCAGCATGCAAACACACTTGCACTTGTATTGTCGAAGGCTTCCACGGCCGGAGTTCGATGGTTGTTATGAAAACCATGATACGCTGGTCATACACAAACCAGACCTCAAACTAGGACACAAAGTATACAGAAAACCCACCCATACAGATCGGTATCTGCACAAAAATTCCAATCACCACCCACGACAAAAGAGAGGCATGATCAAAACCTTGGTGGATCGTGCTAATCGAAACTGTGAAACCCAATTTCTCAACAATGAACTTAACCATCTGAATTGGGTCCTACAGGCAAATGGCTATTCCAAGAATGAAATAAAAAGAGCCATCAAACCAAGAAAACAACATCCAACTGAAGAAAAACAGCCCCCCACAAACAAAGTATTCCTGCCCTACATCAAAGGAGTCACTGACCGCATGGGAAAACTGATGGAAAAACACAACTTTCAAACAGTCTTCAGACCCACCAGAAAAATACAACAAATGCTAAAATCAGCAAAAGACAAAAGGGACCCCCGCACCGCTGCAGGAGTATACCGTATACCATGCAGCTGCGGACAAGTATACATTGGAACCACAAAACGAAGCATTCACACCAGGATAAAAGAACACGAAAGACACTGCAGATTACAGCAACCAGAAAAATCTTCAGTAGTTGAACATGCTCTCAAGCAGACACAAAATCCTATTTGAAAACACAGAAATACTGGACAACACCAAAAGCCACTACATCAGATTATACAGAGAAGCCATTGAAATTCACAAACACCAGCACAGTTACAATAAAAAAGAAGAAAGTCTAAAAATTAGCAAAACCTGGCTACCAGTCCTGAAAAACACAGCCTGCAAAAGGTCAACGAACTCAGTGCAACCACCAGGACATGGGAATACTTCTCACAATGAACATGCTAATCACGCTCATCAGCCACTCGTTAACATTTCAACACAACAAAAAACCCCACCTAATCTCCTATAACTTAGCTCTATAAATAGAAAACAAACATTGCCAAACATTGCCATTCTACCTGAGCACAGAAAGAGCGCTTCTGTCTGTGCTCCTGCCCTCTGAAGATGCTGGCGAAACATTAGGAACCACAACTTCCAGAACGCGGCCACACAGCCCAGAAGACCCACAACAACCAACACTTGCACTTAATTGACTATGGATGGATCGTGGGGGAGAGATGAGAGAGTTCAACCCCACACTCAGTTTAGGGGGTTATGGAGTCCAAGGGAAAATAGCACTTTTGTGCCAGAACATCTTATACCAGCTTCAGGCTCCCTTAGCAGCAGGTTGAGATAGAGATGGAGGTCACAGCATGAAAAAATATCCCCTACAAATGGTTAGTGAAGCATCTTCATGTGACAGCAAGCAGGATGTATGGATGAACCCTCTTTCTGAGAATATATCCTGGTAGGGGCTTAACTCAAAGATCAGCCATGTTTTCCCCACCTCCTTCACTTGGTTTTACCCATCTTGCCTATGTTTTCATGACATGCTCTTCCATGATTAGGTTATAGTTTATGTCAGTTCTTCCAATTTTTCCTTTATGTAAATTTCTCAAATTTGGTAACTTTAAGATGTGTGGACTTCAACTCCCAGAATTCCCCAGCCAGCCATGCTGAGATTTTAGTCTTAAAAATGCTTCTTGCACCAGGAACCACCTGCAGTCCTCTTGCAAACCACCAATTGGTTTATGCAATGAACCCAATTTTCTGCATTTATATAACATGCAAAATTAAACTGAAAACAGAGACTGGGTTTGCATAATGCATGAGACTAAAATGTGGTTAGCTAGTTTATGGTTGATTGTGTTTTGCAAATTAGCAGAATTCTTGGAAGCTTTAAAGTTTGCACATATTTAATGTAACTGCAACTGATCTGTTAAAGATATTGCCCTAATGGATATGCCATATTTGTATGTAACATATTTACAGAAAATGTCTTTGTATCTATGCAAAACTTTAACTTTTCCAGATTCTGAATGGTCATCACTCTTGCAAAAGGGATTTATAATACTGGACATGCCCCCCCCCCAAAAAAAAAACCCCATCAAAAGTCACCCTAAGGAAAAATATTCTATAATCAGCCTTGGGGATTATAATGGCAGCCAGACAGATGTTTCTGGAAAGCGCAGATATAGAACATGAGACATGAGGATAATGACTACTTCTTGCTATTGCCTCCTCCCCACTTCAACCTGTGGTATTCAGCAGAATATTTGCCAAGAACCAACTGTTAATGGTCATGCTCTCAGGACACAATGAGCTTAAAATGGATGGGGCGCGGTGGCTCAGTGGGTTAAACCACTGAGCCGTTAGACTGCCGACCATAAGGTTGGCAGTTCGAAACCGTGTGATGAGGTGAGCTCTCGTCACTAGCCCTAGCTCTCTGCCAACCCAGCGATTCGAAAGCTAATATATAGCAAGTAGATAAATGGGTACCACTCACGTGGGGCAATTTGCGGGCGTCCAGCGGAGGGTCGTCCTTGATCCAAGAAAGACCTGGAAGAGCGGTGATGACGGCGGAGGACGGCGGAGGACGACGGATCCGGAAATACCAGCTCCTGGACGTCAGCAGCCGGCGCGGAGCGAGGCATTCTGGGACTTGCAGTCCAATGCCTGCAGCGGAAGAGCCGGTTCCCTTCCTCTCTCCCTGTCGCGCGGTAATAAATTGTAAAAATGTAAAATGATGATGTATAATTGGATTTGATATATAATGTTGTAAGCCGCCTAGAGTCCTCCAGTAGGGAGGGGATAGGCGGGGTATAAATAAGACAAATAAATAAAACACCTGAATTTACTTTGTGGTTTAGTCAGTATCATGTAAAGGCAGAACATTTAGTTAATTGGGTAAATCATGGTTTAGTCAACCATGGACGTGTGTGCAAACACAGCCAATATAAAGCCATCATAACTATTTATCTTTGATAGCTTTGTCCTCCATAGACTTCTCTAATCCTATTTTAATCTTATTGCTACTTTATTGTAACTAAAGGCAGGATATACTAATACCTGGAATATCAGACCCGGGCAAAAAAACCCATGAACCCTAAACAGCAGCAGACAGACTAAGCAGTGTCTTGGTCTTTGCTTAGAATAGCCCTACAGAAACAATTTTTCTATCTTGCTTTGGATGCAGAGCAATTTCCATACCATATCTGAGGTTACAGGACAGAATAATTAGCTCTGATGTGCTACTGTGGAAGGTTCTTTCCTTATAGAAAACTAGGGAGTAAGTATGTCAGAGTGTTTTGTCCAACAGACCCAGTCAGAAAGCTAGACAGGCACTTGAGCAAGAGGAGACTCCTGATTTCATTCCAATATAACTCCACTAAATCCAGCACAAGCAAGTCCATTACAACTAAGTCCAATGCCACTGACTGGCTAATCTATAGAGTGAGGCCACCTGCACAACAGGGTGTCCTGTTGTGTCCTCCAGAAGTTTTAGACTATAACTCCCAGAGTTCTTAGTCAATAAGCCATGAGCAGATTGATGAAAACTAAAGTCCAATGATTCTGGAGAACACAGTTGCCTGTCCCCGATGCACAGAAAACCTTCTACTGGCAAATGAACTGTTCCCCCCATTCACCAGATGTAGACCAGCTGGTGGAGAACAATTCCTTTTTTCAAATAGCAGGAGACAGTACCCACTTACTCATTATTTAACTTACACAAAGTTTTTTTCAAAAGCTCCAACAAGCTTAGAGATGTATTATATTTATTTATTTATATTTCAAATTTAGTCACCACCCATCTCACTCAAAGAGCGACTCTGGGCGGTTTACAATAAAACAAGAATAAACGTCATATTAACAACCCTGTTGATGTCCAAACTGTTAACAGTAATAGAACAAGACCAAACCATATCAATTAATGTTTTAACTCTTGAGTTCCATAGAATAACAGAGTTGGGTTACCAAGTCCACCAACCTGCTCAGTGCAAAAATCCAAATTAAACCATCCCGGATAGATGTCCTCCAGACATTGCATGAGCATATCCAATGAAAAGGAGTCCATCACTACTCTATGTAATTGATTCCACAGCCAAACAGCTCCTACGGTTAGGACGTTTCTTCTACCATTCAACTGGAATCTGGCTATTATCTGGTATTAGTCATATGTTGCTCCATGTGGTGAGACTGTTGAGCTCTGAGGCTCATGGGAGCAAAAGGTTGCACATCCTCTTCACACACAGACTGACAAATAACCTAAAATGCACATTTCAGGATCCACCCACTTCACAGATACAGTGATATATGTGCTTTAAGTAGGCATCGGGGTCCCTACTTTTAGGCATCTGTGGAGATGCAAATCCTAGCAGGAGGATCCAAATCCAATATTCATTTCCTTCCCTTTAAATGACTAACTGAGCAGAGACAGGAGAATGAGAAGGATTAGCAGCCTCTGTTCACCTGGCACTTTTCCCTTTGGCCCAATCACACATAGCTGTTCAGTAGGGCAAGACAATAGATGGTCCTTGTAGAAGAGCAGGCTGCTTGGAAAAATTGCAGGCTCCTGGGTTGCCTTCTTCCCCTCCCATTTGAGCTTTCTCCCCAGACTCAGCATGGCAGAGTTGTCAATAAAGCTGCAACCTTGACACAGGGGTGGGAGGAGATGTGTGTTTTGGAAGTTCTGTAGCCACCAGCAAACAGAGTAAAGCAGATGAATAAAAAAAGGTGTTTTTCCTTCAAAGGGAGTAAATGGTCCAGAAGAAAAGAAGTAATAAGGCACAGCAAGGAAAAATGCAAGTATAAAAGCACAATGTGGAAAGTTGCAAGTGTTCTACATGCTGGCCATTAACAGAGAAGAAAAAAAGCAGAAGAAACCCCAGAGAGAGGAGTTAAGACAGAAGAGTATTTGTAAGAAAAAAACATTGCTATATAATAGTAACACTATAGAGTGTAGTATAGTAATAGTAAAGAAGAAATGTAGCAATGATAATAGAATAGTTATACAATATACAATATACAATATACAATATACAATATACAATATACAATATACAATATACAATATACAATAGAGTATGGTATAGAGGAAATATTGTAATAATAGTTATATATACCTTTACCTTAGTTATTGAATAGTGATAGAGTATAGTAATTGTAATTGTAATTGTTATAGTAATAAGTGTAGGTAAAGGTAAAGGTTCCCCCCGCACATTTGTGCAGTCGTGTCCGACTCTAGGGGCCGGTGCTCATCTCCGTTTGTTAGCCAAAGAGCCAGCGTTGTCCGAAGACGCTTCCGCGGTCATGTGGCCAGCATGACGTGTGCGGAACGCTGTTACCTACCCACCAAAGTGGTACCTATTTATCTACTTGCATTTGCATGCTTTCAAATTGCTAGGTTGGCAAGAGCTGGGGCTAGTGCGGGAGCTCACTCCGCATGCAGGGCTAGGGATTCGAACCTCTGAACTTGCGATCTTCCGATCGACAAGCCTGGCGTCTTACCCACTGAGCCACCACGCCCCTTAGTAATAAGTGTAGTAATATAGAAATAATAGCAGTAGGATAGAATATAGAATAGAGGCAATAAAAAACATTCACATATAGACTTGTAAGTTTCATATTTCACTTTTGTATCTTGTTTTTTTTTTTAAATAAAACATCTCCCCAACCCTTATAGGGAGATATAAAAAACCACCTCCCCAGGGTCTAGTGTTTTTGTGTCTCTCTTCAGTCTGGGTCAATCTAATTGGGCACAGTTAAAAAACACATGACTGTAGTGATCCAGGAAGATGGAGGTGGGCTCGCTCAGGGGTTCCAGCCCATCTTCCCAAATTAATTTTAAAAAATTGCCTATAGGGCTGGAGCATAATGAAAAACGGAAGCATATCTCTGTGTAAAAGCTGATCACTTCAGCCACTGGTTGAGATCTGCATACTTCCTCCTTGATGGTTCTGCTACATCTGAAAATGTTACTGAAACACTCTGGTGAGAGGTAAGATTTACAATTTGAGCTGTTTGGTCTGTGATGGTTTATTCACATATGCATGTCACTTCTTTCTATGGCAGTTGAGAAGGAATGAAAGTACATGGCTAGATTCCCATTGCAAGCACGACACAGCCAGCCACCAACACAATTAAATCTCCTTACCAGTTGTCCAGCAACATACAATCATACTGATTCAAAAGCCTGTTTTGGTATCATTAGACTCTGACCCACTTCTTCAGAAAGTATCTAGCATCCCACGGGCTCTTGAACCAGAAAAGTACTATCAAGACTACATGACATCACTGTTTTCCTATTGGCCAGCAAGCAGCAGGAGACGTGATTTATTTCCTGTAGACAATCAGTGTTTGGGAGGCATATTCTATGCTGCAGGCCTTGGCAGGGAGTTTGGGCTTGCTTTCTCTCTAGCTCTTTTGCGTATTGCACCAGATTTGCAAAATGGGTCCACTGACAGCAACAAATGAACGGGTGGAGTTTATTTTATTTATTTATTGATCAAATTTTTATCACCGCCCATCTCCCTCCACACGAGGGACTCTGGGCAGTTTACAACAAAATGATCCATTAAAACACAAGCACAATATATAAAATATAATACAATTATTAAATAGTTATAAAATAAGGGTAAAATCCAAGTGGCAAGATCTAAATCAGTCCATGGGTGTGAGGAGCACTCTAAGGCACTAGCCATCCCCAAGAGTAACTATTCCCCTCCCGGCTCCAAGCAAGGTGGCAGAGCCAAGTTAACTGTGTTGGTGTATTATTCTTTTGAGGAGTAAGTCACAGCAATATACTGTAGCTTTATTAGGTAAACACCTACAAACTTTAAAAGGTCAGGCAGCACCTGATCTAGGCTGAAGAGTATAAAAGAGCCAGACTTCCTGCTTCACTCTGTTTCTGTTTACTCCTGTTTGCTTGTTACTACTACCTGGTATGTGGAATTGTAATACTTCCAGGGATCTGGAAGAAGACTGTAAATATCTGTTTGAATGAGAAGCTAATATAACTGCAACTAATTTACTACAATGACTGGCGTCTTTATTGGTCTCTACTGCTAAAGTTTCTGCTATTCTGCGTGTGCAAGAAAACACACTCTCCAACAAACTGAACCTATGGATCTAGGAACAGAATCTATTTGGAAAGCAATTTAATAAAGATCTGCTGTTTATTTTTACCTCCAAATGTGTTGGTCCACAACTTCCATTACCCCGTACAGTATGGAACTTGCTTGTGCTGGTGAGGATGATAAGAATTACAGTCCAGCATATCTGAAAGGTGCTGGGGGAAGCCCGTTGTATACATGCTGTATCACCACCCTCAGGCTATTGAAATCTGTAGATCAAATATACTAAGCTGTTCAATAATGCAGAGGTTTTTCAAATGCAGGGTGGTGATGGTGTAATAAAAGTACATTATTTTTGGAGTACTAGTTCCTTTGGCAGTTTAATTTGATTCCGTGGAACTAATTTCACAACCCCTCAGCTGGATTTGCACAGCATGCTAGGCTAAAATATGGTTGGTTTATTTGTGGCTCAGTGGGTTGAGTGAAGCCGGCCAGTGTGGTTAGATGATTCAGTGTGTTGTATAAACAAAGGGTAGTACTAGTAAAGTGACTGTGAGTTAGCCCCTTGGCAAATGCCTGTGACCTTGATAACTCTAGTAAAGCAAAATCAGGTGTATTTGTATACATAAATGAGTTCATATACACAGAGAGAGAGAGAGACTTAAAGATGATCATCACAGGAAGTCTGCCTGCCACAGCATCATTGGACAGGAGCATCACATATTTGTCAAGGAACTCCACCCCTTTCAAGTCAGAGGCTGCAGGGCAGCAGCAACTTGAAAGAAGGAGGAGTGGAAGAAGAAAAGCTGTTGGTTGAGTTGCATTACTCCATGACATGAATAGAAGCTGCTATTCAAACAAGCAGAAGCTATCGCTGGAAGCTTATTGCAGTCTCCAGAGAGATCTTCAGGATGAAAAGTGCAAAGGTAAGAGAGCAGCATCCCTGAAAAATTGTCTTGGTCATCCCTGGCTTAAATTTAGAATGAGTGCAGTGTCCTAGCTAAGAGGTGAGCTGAATTCAAATCTTGCTTTTGCCATGAATTCTCCAGCTGCCTTTAATGAGGCACTGTTTTCTCAGTCTACCCATCTGTAATATGGCAGTAACAGTGGCTTACCTTATAGGGCGGTTGTGATTATAAAGATTATACATACTGTAGTAAAGATATACAATGCAGCAGTAATAATAACTGAGTAATCTATTGCTCTAATAAACATAATGTTTTTGATGCATCGGATATGAAGCCACTTTGAAAGCAGTTGTTAAATAAGTGTTCTGTATTCATGAACTACTTTTTGTCACTATTATTACTAAGGATAGATAATCTAGATTGCTCACCCTGTTATTTGATTAACGGAAGCCGTGTTTCTCCTTGTTTTGTAGTCGGGACAGTAGGCCATTACAGCTACACAGGAGACAGTGAACAAATGAAGGATTTTTCCTAAAAGTGAGTTAGAATAATAGAGAAACTTTACCTGTTGGTCTTCCGTATATAAAGGTAGAGCACTTTTGTCCTCAAAAATCCGGTTATCTAATAGAGTGCTTTTTGCTCGAGAACTGTCTTGGTGCGACCTCTTCTGGTACTGAAGGCTTACTACACTAGCAGCACCTAGACATTAAGGAAGTCTTTGAATGTGCAAAGGAACATGTGATGGAAGTGATGCTTCCATGCTTTCAAGGCAAAGTAAGTATGGGCCCTCCAGGATGTCTAAGCATCTGAGGCAGTTAGCTATGCCAGCCTCTCAAACGGTCACTCTCCAGGTGTGAAGAGACTGAACCTCCCAGAATGCAGCCATATTGGCATGGCAGCTTTAATCCTAACACATCTGGAGGGTGCCAGTATCATTTCCATTTTGGCATATACTGTACATACTGTGTTCAGATTGTATATTCATAAACCCATGAGCAAATGACATGGAGATGAGCCAGAAAAATGTAAGGAGAATCCCATCTTTTTCACCTCCTCCTCTTATAACCATCTGTGTTATAGAATATTGGCCTCAGCTGTAGTGAACTTTTTTTTTAAAAATGTGTTCGGTATTTAAATAGAGAAAAGCTTGCCTCAATTATTTTTCTTGAAATTGAAATCTTTGGAGGTACATAATCAGCATAAATTGCCTTGACTGACTATTGCTGTCAGTTCATCATTGAAAAACACACAATATCTTGCTAACTGGCTGCATAATGATTTTACTTGGCTGGTTATATACTCCCCAGGTCAGCTTTAATCAAACTCAGAGCATTGGTAAATCTAGCCCAAAACTGTCAGCAGGTTCCAGAGTGTCAAGAACAAGGTTCACCAGTTCTGCCTGGGGATCCAGGATTGAACCTGGGGTCCTGAGCCCACAAAGCATGTTCTTTATCATTGAGTATGACCATCCTTTCTTTCATTCCTGCCATGGTTCCCTACAGTCCTTAAATAACATATGGAAATGTAATTAGATCCATTAAATTAGATCCATTAAATCTACAGCTTCTTAAATTCCCAGCCAACATAGCCACCAACCATGTGAGGTGGGAATTTTGGAACTATAGTCCCAGAACACTGGAGTGCACCAGGCTGGAAAAAGAAGACTATGCATTTGAAGAAGTGACAAGACGAGATCTGGGAGCTGATTAGATGATCAGTTGGTCAGTGACAGGTCAGCTGCTTCATGGCTAATAATGAAATATATTAAATGAGATGCTGGAGATATATCAAGGGTACAATTTCCTAGGCTCCCAATTGATGTGTCATTGCATTCAATCAATTGTCTGGGTTGTCAGCTGAGCTGAATGATGTTTGGAATTGCTCCTTTGCCTTTAAGGGGAAGTTTGACAGACAGAAATTGATTTACGGAGATTTTCAAGGTCAGAAATCATATATAGTTACCTACTAATTCTGCAGATCACATTGTTATAAAAAGGAATGCCAAGGTGCAAACATATAATACAAATTTCAAAAGTTATCAGCTGTACTTTGGCACTACTTCCATTTGTTCTGTTTAGGAGTTAGAATTCCTTATTTTCTCTGCCACTTGTTCTTGGAAAAATATATTGCTTAATCTCTTAAAATACCTAAAATGTAGGAAAAAAAGAAAATAATAATAATAATAATAAAGAAAAAAACTATTGTTTTCTGACTCCCCCCTTTTTGCACATTTGCACATTTGTGATATTTGTAAGCATTCAGGCCCCCTTAAAAGCCATACTGTAAGTGGTTATATTTACTCTGCTGCGTGAAGTGTTGTAGGTATGGGAACCATTCTTGCTTAAATTTAGATAAACTTCTATTGTGTAAGTGTACTGTTAATTTTGCCATTGCTGCATATTCTCAAATTTACAATCCCAATCAGATATATTTGGGATTGCATTTTTCTTCCAGAATTGAGCAAAGTTTATTCTTGCTACTGTAAGCAGATATATCATTAAATTATGATATGTTTTGTTAATTTTTTCTGAAATTATATCTAATAACAGTTGTGGTTTCATTTCAAATTTAAATTCAAAGATTTTCTGCATTATACTACAGGTAGTCCTTGAATTACGACCATTTGTTTACCAACCATTCAAAGTTACGATGGTGCTGAAAAAATGACTTATGACCGGTCCTCGCACTTATGACTCTCACAGTGTCCCTGTGGTCACATGATCAAAATTCGGGTGCTTGGCAACCAGCATGTATTTACAATGGTTGCAGCATCCTGGGGTCATGTGATTACCATTTGCGACCTTCCCAGCTGGCTTCTGACAAGCAAAATCAATGGGGGAAGCCGGATTTGCTTAATGACCATGTGGTTCACTTAACAACCATGGCAAAAGGTTGTAAAATTGGGCATGGTCACATGATGCCTCACTTAACAACCGCATCGCTTAGTCACTGAAGTTCCAGCTCCAATTGTGGTTGTAAGTCAATGACTACCTGTATGTAAGTCTTTCCAGTACTTTTGATTTCTTTTACATGTCCACGACATGTGATAAAACGTTCCTTCTGTTTCATGGCATTTCCAACATTTATTACCGTATGATTTGTCTGGGAGTGCATGTTTGACCAGCATCTCGTGCCCCTACAGATCATTTAATACAGTAATTTTGTGGCTAGACAAGAGGCTCTAGCTTCTTGTATAGCCTTTTATTCTTGAGGTTTCACAACATGACTTGGGTGACCCAGAGCTTAGTCTGGAATGCATACCACAGCTCCAGGACCTTCATCATTAATTCCTCTCTTTTGCTACGGTTGACATGCTAGCACTGCATATTAGATTAGAAGTGATGCTACAGTAAGTTATAGGGCACATTATACTAGCAGTGTGGATGACCACTGAGAGCTCTGCATAGCTTGGATCAAACAACCATCAAGCTGTGATATAGTTTATTTGATTCTAGCTTAATGTGTTGTGTGAACTGTTTGACAGAGTACAATTTCCTGTACCTGTCCTCCCTGCTAGTGTGATCTGTTGATTAGGGATGATGGGACCTGCAGTCTAATACACCTGTAGAATGTTTGACCTATGAAAGCAATTATATATGGTTTAAAAGGAATGCACATTTTTAACATCCATGAGAAAGGCTGTTATTCTGCTCAGATCCATCCAGTTAAATTGTTAACTTTCTCTGCCTGAGGGCTTCAGGTAAGAATAACTTAAGACCGCAGTAGCCTCATCAGGGATCAGCCTCCAGCCTCACTGGGGGACATGCAGGAACTGATACTCCTGTGCCACAGGAGTGGTACAGGTGGTCCAAGGGTGGCAGGGCTTACAAAGTAAGCCCTGCTTCCTTTCCTCATAACTCTGGGCTTACAGCAGAGGGTAAGAATCTCTGTAGGAAAGGTGCTCCTCCCAGGAGAGGAGAGAAGCTTTGTGTGAGGTCCAGAAGCCTCTGGAAGAGGGGCGTGTTACTGCTACTTCCACACAAAGTGGTTCTGAGCAAATGCAACAGTTAATCTTGGAAGTTGTTTTGCACTTTTCCGTGCACCACCTTATTCCATTGCTTCCAACTTTGTGTAAAAGGGAACACGAGGCAATGGTCAAATTCATTTGTTTCCTACAGTGTGACTGTGCTGCGCAAATATCTTCCTAAATCAGGCAAAATGCTTCAGTCCCAGTCCTCTATATCTAAAGGTCTGTGCAAATAAGAATTTAGGATCACCCCAGGGCTCTTTATTTACATTTCCTGATAATTTTAAAGCCAACAGGAACTGTGTGTGAGAACAGCTTTCAGACTTTTTTTTTTTTTTTTGGGGGGGGGGGGAGATAATACTTTTATGAAAAAGACGTTTTCCAAAAGGGAATCTTTCTCTGTATCCATTACACCAACATTTTACAGTACTGTCACTTCTTAGTTATCAAATAATTAATACAAAGAGCCAGGAGGTGATGTAAAATGAAATATGTTGGATATGTAAAGAATGTATATTTTATAGTAATTATGGATTTTTATTAGTATTTTAATGTTTGACTGAAATTGTGAGTTAAAGAATGTATATTTTATAAGAATGTATATTTTATAAGAATGGGTATTTTATAGTAATTATGGTTTTTTATTATTATCATTAGTATTTTATTGCTTGAGTGAAATTGTGAGCCAACTGCAATGAAATTTCATTCTATTGTGCACTTGTATAGTGTATAGTGGGCTGACAATAAAGTTATTATTCTATTCTATTCTACATGCTTCAATGAGCCTCCGGATCAAATGCAAGACTTGACTGAACCACAAGGCTTGAGTATACATTTGAAAAATGAAACCTTCTTCTTTCCCCAGGTTTAGGGTGAGCCTAAGACAGTGTTTCTCAACCTTGGCAACTTTGAGTTTAGAAAGCCATCTCTTTGAATGCCAAGCTGGCTGGGGAATTCTGGGAGTTGAAGTCCACACATCTTAAAGTTGCTAAGGTTGAGAAACCCCGGTCTAAGAAGTTGTCTTGCATGCAATCAGTCAAGTGGTGTGTGTGAACCAACCCATTCAAAGAGATGGCTTTCCAAACTAACACGATATGGGACGCCTCCTATTCAAGTAATGGAAGCCAACAGTTTCTGATATAGGCTTCTTCAGAGGGCAGGGCTTTTGAAGAAAACTGGTTGGTAGGCAAAAGGAGAAGGGGACGGCAGAGGATGAGATGGTTAGATAGCATCACTGATGTAATGAACATGAATTTGAGTAAACTCCGAGAGACAGTGGAGGACAGGAAGGCCTGGCGTGCTATGGTCCATGAGCTCACGAGTCGGACACAACTAAACGACTGAACAACAACAAACCCAGTTCACCACAAGAGGACAGTCTTTTCCACAAATAAAACTAATTCATAATTGCTTTAGTTGTGTGATTTACTTTCATTTTCCACCTCATGTCTACCCGTACTCTTTTTCCTTGAGAGAGATTCTTGTAGCCTGGTTGTTTGGCAGCACATTGCAGATGGATCTAGATTTTTTGTAAACGACCTCTTTAAAAAGGAAGAACAAAATGCAGGAGGAGGATCAGGAGATAGTGTATTTAGCTCTCAGAATATCAAACAGAAAGAAAAACCAGCTCACTGACTTAAATAACATGAACTCTAAACTGAACTGGAAAAGGGTATAGTTGCAAAATCAATACGGACTTGGATTTTAATTCCAACCCCTAACTTAAGAAATTTAGCATTTTTCCCTGTGCATGTGCCCACACCCATGAACACCACTCTGCAAATTATGGGATGGGCCTGAGGATTCTGCTGGGGAAAGAAGACAGAGGTGGTCCAACATATATTGCTGCCTATGGGGTGATGGGAACCAGAGTCTTGCTCCAGCTGAGAGCTGCAGGCTTCTTAGGAATGGGGAGGGTAGGTTGTATGGCATCCAAATCCAAAATCTTGCCATGACTCTGCCGCCTGCAAATGCTGCCTGAGCTGGCCACTTCACTTTGCCAGTGGGTAGCCAGCCCTGGGACAGGGGGGTTAATCTAGTTGGTTTGGTCCAGTTCATGCAACCAGTTGTTAAATCCTTTCCTCTTCCTCCAAGGAAGAGACAGAGGCCCAGCAGGCTGAAGCTGAGAGGAGAGCGCACCAACTCTGGCCTTACAGATTGCCTCCTGTGCTGTACAACCAGGCGCCCCTTGGTACTCCTGCTGTTCCCATTCTCTGTTAGGCAAGATCCAACAGGCTGGCCAACTGGAGTTGAACCAAGAAGTGCCGAGGCACACGGGTGGGACAGACTGAGACTGGGGTGTAAGCCCAGTGCAGCTGACTATAGATGTGGGGCGCAAGAAAAACACACTGCATACTGAGGTTGAATCCTCATTCCTACAAAACAATGAAATAGGGAAATGTTCTAGTTCTGGCTCTCCAAACTTTTTATCTGGCAGACGTTGTTGCCTGCTTTAGATCGTGCCCCCGTCCTGGAGAAGATGCAAGCAGAAATGTCCACAGGCCTCTTCAGAAAGGATGGAAGATTTCTCTAGCAGCTTAGAGGTACAGTATGAAATACCTCTCCCAAGGACAGAACCTCGGTTGTTTTTACATGTGTGTATGTATTCAACATATGCTATTGTGTGCATATCTAAAACCTGAAATATAAGGGCATTTAATTTTAATATTTGATTTTTTTAAATTATTTTTAAATTTAAAAAGCATGTCTTGTAAAAATAAAGGCTTTGTTTCTGCAGGTCTTCCTGACTTGGCCAGGTCAGTCTTACTAAAGTTATTAGCAGGGGCAGAGAACGGGACTTTTACCCGCTTGGGCATTTTATTCCTAAATATAAAGGTTTTCCCAAAGTGTGCTAATGCTTCCCTTATTTTTCTCAATAATTCTATTTTAGAACAGTCTTCTTGCCATTCCTTGCAGTGAATCATAACCGGAGCAAATTAAATTTGATATAAATTTAAATAATAATAAATAATAATAATAATAAATAATAACAATATTTAAAAGAAAGCTAGTACCACAATTCGTGCCCTCTAGATACTTTGAACTAAAACTTTCATCAGGCAGTAGCATTCTGATGGTGATGGGCAGTGGGTGATATGGTGGGAGATGGGGTGGGGTACTCTTAGAAAAGATATATTCAGTGTCTTGTATTAATTCCACCTTTCAGCCCAAAGGGCTCAACCCCAGTGCCTGGTCATCAGATTCTCAGTGGCCCTGGGGAATCTGAAGTGGCCCAGATGTTCATAGCCACCATGGCCATGACCCAAATCATTGATAGCCTAAAACACAGTGTGGGTCACACAATGGATCTAGTTTCTGTCTCAAGGCAGTGGCAATGCGATCTGGAGTTGGGGGAAGTTACTATTTGTCCTTGTCATTGACAGATCACTCTTTGATTGCTTTAGAGTTCTCTGTAATTGCTCCCCACTATAGGGAGGAAAACCCATTTGATTGGCCCAACCCAGGTTCCTGGTGGATCCCACTGGGTTTCACAGATGGGGAAGTTTCTGAGGACTTTAGTCACACATTGGAATGTATATAGATCCTGGAGGGTCCCAGGTTTTCAGAGGAACTCCAGGAGGTGAAATGGCAGAAGAGACACCAGGAGTGCCTTTGGAGAAAGACAAAGAGCCGATTGGACCCAACAGGGATAGAGCCTTTACTAAGGATTACACCAAGGTGATAACAGCAGCAAAGCTTAGTTATTTTTCTGCTCTTATTTCATCCACGGATTGTTACCTGGCAGCCCTGTTTAAGGTGATCTTGTCATCTGAAAGGCTGTTGTGAGAACTATTTGAGGCATTTGTCAGATAAAGGTCTAGCCCCCAGCCCTTGCTTTGTGGGGTGCCTCAGGGCTCAATTCTCTCCCCACTCCTGTTTAACATCTACATGAAGCTGCAGAGTGATGTAATCCATGGGGTCAGGTATCATGAGTACACTGATGGTACCTGGTTATATATCTCAATCCTTGGCCAGCCAAGCAATGCTGGTGAGGTTTTGTCTCAGTGTCTGGGGACTGTGGAGGTCTGGATGAGGAGGGTTCAGGTTCAGACTCAACCTTAGCCAAGATTGAGTAGCTGTGGATTTTGAGGCTACCTGAATCTGGATATTTTCAAGATGGCGACTGGGAGCAGTCGCTGCTAATAGCTGCTCTGGTGGGAGAGGATCCTGGTCTCCTGAACCCTGCTTCCCACCCCTTTCTTGTCAACTGGGGGTTTTGGGTAAGTTCTTTGGCTTTTAACATCTTTGCCGACATGGTGGAGATGACTGGACCCCCCCCCCCAGGCGGAGTGGTGGAGCGGCAGCCCTTTGCAGCAATGGCGGATTTTGAAGCGTTTCTCTCGTGGTCTCTGGTGAGCGTACTGTGGACCCTGGCAGACCCTCTGCAGTCCTCGGTGGACCCCGATGAGCCCCTGTTACCTTGGGCTGAGACGGCTGGACCCCCAGGTGGCATGGTGAAGTGGCAGAGCGGCGGAGCGGCAGAGTGCAGCAGGCCCTTTGCGGCAGCGGCGGACTCCAGCGGGCCTTTGTGGTGTGTTTCTCCTGCTGTCTCTGTGGGCCCTGGCAGACTTGGAAGACCCCCTGCAGTCTTTGGTGGACCCCAGTGAGCCCCTACATACCCCCAACATACCCTGATGGCCTTGAGAGACCTTGGCGTTTTTGGCAGGGTGGAAGACCACGACGGGTCTCTGAGTGGAGCGGCAGAACATGGCAGGTCTTGGGGTGGCAGTGGACACTGACTCCAATGGACCTCTGGTGGGCCTGGGTGGTCTTTGACTGGGTGGTGGTGGTCTTGGGTGGGATGACGGATCCTTGTGTGGAGGACCAGCCCTATGATATCCCCATGGATTTTAACAACTTTTTTCTTTTAACAACTTTTAACAACAAAGAGAAGTGAGTCTGGGAGTGGAGGATTGACCACTTCCTCCATCTACTTAGAGGCGGCAGAGAGCTATTAGGGTCCCCTTGGTGTGAGTGTGGTACTTCCCCCTGGGTGTGAGACAGGGGGAGTCCAAGGTTATGTGATTGTATGCATGTGTGCCCACCCGACTGAGAGACAGGTGGTGGGCAGGAGTGGATGATGCCCCCCTGCGACCAGTGAGAGAGGCTGAGGGGAGACATAGTGGGTGTTTGGGGGGTGGTTAGGCCCTATCGGCGCCGAGAGTGGAAGCTGGTGCATTGGGGGGGCCTGCCATTACCTGAGGACGATTGAGTGTGGAAGGATGGATACGTGGGGGAGGGGACCCTTGTTTCAACCCAGGGTTTTTAGAGGTCCAGGAGTGGAGGCAACTGGGCCTGGAAACTCTGGGGGCTGTGGGGCGGGCTGCCCTATTGAGGTGGTGATGGGCTGGGGATGCTATGACGGGAACCGGAGGGCAGGCCATCTTCGGGGAAGATACCCCCGGTGTTTGTTACAGGTGGCGTGTTCTAGCCCTCCGGGTTCAGACCCAGGCCAGCAGATCGAGCACCCTGGTCTCCGGCTGCTGCTTCTCAACGCCAGGTCTGTTAACAAGGACCCCCTCATATATGATTTGATCACAGAGGAGGGGGCAGACCTGGTGTGTATCACCGAGACCTGGCTGGGCCCAGAAGGGGGGTAGCCGTCTCAGAAATGTGCCCAGCATGGTTTCAGGTGTGGCACCAGCCGAGACACTGGGGTAGGGGAGGAGGGGTGGTGTTTGTCATCCGAGGATCTCTACTGGCCTTCAGGGGCACTGCTCCACAAGTAGCCAGTTGTGAGACCCTGTTTTTCAAGTTGGATTCCTGAGACCAGTTGGGAGTGTTGCTGCTGTACCAGCCTCCCTGCTGCATAGCAACCTCCCTGCCTGAGCTGCTGGAGGCCGTCTTGAGGCTGGCGGTGGAGTTCCCCAGGCTTATGGTTCTGGGGGACTTCAATCTGCCATCCCTGGGACGTGCCTCAGAGGTGGCTTGGGAGTTCATGGCTACCATGGCAGCCATGGGCCTGTTCCAGATCATTCGGGACCCAACTCGAGACAGTGGCCTCACCCCAGACTTGGTTTTCTTGTCGGAGCAGTGGCAATGTGATCTGAGGGGAGAGTTAGATCTGTCCCCTTTGTCATGGTCAGATCATGCCCTGTTGGCCCTGAGATTCTCCTATGCTGCCCCACTCCACAGGGAGGCAGGACCCATTTGATTGGTCCACCCCTGGTGACTAATGGACCCGATGGGGTTCCAGTAGGAGCTGGGGATTATACCCGAGGATCTACTGCACAGTCCAGCGGAGGTCCTGGCTACAGCCTGGAATAGGGAGGCAGCCGGGGCCTTGGACAGGATTGCACCTGTGCGGCCTCTCTTACCCCATTTGACCCAACATTCCCCATGGTTCAAGGAGGGATTAAGGGTTTTGAAGAGGGTTAAGTGATGTCTAGAGCTCCACTGGAGAAAGACAAAGACCGAATCTGATCGAACACAAACTAGAGCCACTGTTAAGGCCTACCTTGTGGCGGTAAGAGTGGTGAAATGTCAATATTTCTCCACTCTTATTGCATCCACAGAATGCTGCCCATCGGCCCTGTTTAAGATTACTCTATCTCTTCTAGGTAAGGTGGAGTCAGTGACCCACCTACAGGGCCATGCGGAGGAGTTTTCTGAGCATCTGCAGGATAAAATCACTGAGATTTGTTTCAAGTTGGACTCTAAGTGTGAAGCACAGTCTGGGGAGATGCCGAGGGAACATTATTACCCTGTTATCTGGGAACAGTTCGACCCTGTTGGACCTAAGGAAGTGGACAGGGTCCTCCGGGTTGTAAAGGCCACCACATGTCATCTTGACCCATGCCCTTCCTGGCTGCTGAAGGCAGCCTGGGAGGTGACATGTGGCTGGGTCCAGGAGATGGTTAATACATCCTTTGGAGAGGGGGTGTTCCCGGCTGCTTTCAAGGAGACGCTGGTGCACCCCCTCCTCAAGAAACCATCACTGGACCCTACTGTGTTGGACAATTTTCATCCTGTCTCCCACCTCCCCTTTTTGGGGAAGGTGGTTGAGAAAGTGGTGGCGTTGAAACTCCAGAGGATCCTGGATGACACAGATTGTCTAGACCCATTTCAGTCAGGTTTCAGGCCAGGATATGGGGTGGAAACTGCATTGGTCATGCTTACAGATGATTTCTGGTGGGAGCGGGATGGAGGGAGTGCATCCATCCTGGCTCTTCTCGACCTCTCAGCGGCTTTTGATACCATCGACCATGGTATCCTTTTGGGACGGCTCAGGGAGTTGGGGGTGGGCGGCGTAATTCTACGCTCATTCACCACCTTCCTCCAGGGCCAGTCCCAATTGGTGTTAATAGGAGATGAGAGATTCGATCCTCTATTAGGTGATGGTGGCCATTTGGGGTTTCAGGCTTGAAGTAATCCAAACAACGTGTTGTAAGGCTAACAATATCTTTATTGATAGCATAAGGCAATAATGGATGTATAGTGCATTATTGCAAAAAGGAAAAATCAAAGCATAAGCAGAGTTCCATCACCAGAAGTGAGGAAAGAAAAACATCATGGTCTGTGCAAAGACCAGGCATAGTTACAGTTCAGATACAAGTACATGTAGATAGCAGTCTACATAAAGAAAAGCATAGGAAGAACATAAGTGAGAACATAAGTGAGAATGAATACCCATGGTTCATAGCTGAAATATACCATGGTTCAGAGATTTGATTGGTTCTCTTTCAGCCTAGCATTTTGGTAGCAATTGTACTTACTATAAACCGTCACACGATGGCAGTGTGGCGCGTTGGCTTTCCCTCAAGATACTTTTTCGGTTCCCCTGGGAAAAACGCTGATAAGAGGTTGTTTAGACTACAAGGGCACCTGTTGTTTACGAATACTTGCTTGCAACAGGGGGACTTGTAACTTTCCACTTTCAGGCCAGATTCAGTGAAGAAAATGCCATGCATTTAATTCTGCATAGAATACTTTTACCAAATAACTTTAACATCCTCACCCCGTCTTCTGTGGGGTGTTGCAGGGTTCAGTTCTCTCCCCTCTCCTATTTAATATCTACATGAAACCACTGGGTGAGATCATCCGTCACCACAGGATGAGGTATCATCAATATGCTGATGATACTCAATTATATATCTCCATCCCGGGTTAGATAAGTGATGCGGTCGCTGCCCTTTCTCAGTGCCTGGGGGCTGTGGGGGTCTGGATGGGGAACAACAGGCTTCGGATGAACCTTGGTAAGATGGAGTGGCTGTGGGCTGATGGCTCCTCTGGATCCGGGAAATTGTCATCTTTAGTTCTGGATGGGGTTGCACTACCCCATTCAGACCCAGTGCGGAATCTGGGGGTCCTTCTGGACTCATGGCTGCTGCTCAAACAGCAGGTGGCAGTCATGGCCAGAAGGGCCTTTGCGCAACTTCGTGTTGTGCGCCAGCTGTGCCCTTCCCTGGATTGGGATGCCTGCCGTATAGTCACTCATGCCCTGGTCATCTCCCATATAGACTATTGCAATGCGCTCTACATGGGGCTACCCTTGAAGAGTATCCGGAAGCTTCAACTGGTTCTGAACGCAGCTGGGCACACAGTTATTGGTGCCCCAAGATCAGCACATGTGACACCTCTGCTGCGCCAGCTGCACTGGGTGTCAGTATGCTTCCGGGTCCAATTCAAGGTGTTGGTTATCTCCTTTAAAGCCCTACATGGCATGGGACCAGGCTACCCGAGGGACCGTTTCATCCCCATAACATCGAACTGTCCCACTTGGTCAGGCAGAGAGGGCATGCTGCGGACCCCGTCGGTAAGGGAATTTCACTTGGCGGGGTCCAGAAGGCGGGCCTTCTCTGCAGTGGCACCCGCCCTCTGGAACATTCTACCCCCGGAGGTGAGGCAGGCCCCATTGCTCCTGGCCTTCCGGAAGAATTTAAAGACCTGGTTCTGCCACCTCGCCTGGGATGGGAAGGGTAACAGCTCCTCCTGGGGATGGCTGGTGAATATGATCTTATCGCCTCTTGGATTTTATACTTAATTTATTTGTATGGTGATTGTATTGTACTGTATTATGTTTTATGTATTTTAATTACTGATTTCTTTGTAAACCGCCCAGAGTCCCCTTCGGGGGAGATTGGCGGTGATAGAAATTGGAAAAATAAATAAATAAATGAGTACACTGATGGTTTGTTGTTGTTCAGTCGTTTAGTCGTGTCCGACTCTTCGTGACCTCATGGACCATAGCACGCCAGGCCTTCCTGTCCTCCACTGTCTCCCGGAGTTTACTCAAATTCATGTTCATTACATCGGTGATGCTATCTAACCATCTCATCCTCTGCCGTCCCCTTCTCCTTTTGCCTTCAGTCTTTCCCAGCATCAGGGTCTTTTCCTGTGAGTCCTCTCTTCACATTAGGTGGACAAAGTATTTGAGCTTCAGCTTCAGTATCTGTCCTTCCAATGAGCAGTCAGGGTTGATTTCCTTTAGGATTGACTGATTTGACCTCCTTGCAGTCCAAGGGACTCTCAAGAGTCTTCTCCAGCACCACAGTTCGAAAGCATCAATTCTTTGGTGCTCAGCCTTCCTTATGGTCCAACTGTAACAGCCATACATTACTACTGGGAAAACCATAGCTTTAATTATGCGGACCTTTGTCGGCAAGGTGATGTCTCTGCTTTTTAATATGCTGTCTAGGTTTGCCATAGCTTTCCTCCCAAGGAGCAAGCATCTTTTAATTTCATGGCTGCAGTCAGGAAGTAATGGGACCAGATGCCATGATCTGAGTTTTTTTAATGTTGAGTATATTAATATCACTCCATACAGAGATCATTTAGAATTTAAAAATAAAAAGCCTTGAGAGAATAAGGTGAGATGGCAATTCTGTTTCATAGGCTGGATGCCTAACTGAAAGAAAGGTAAACCCTTCCTTTTTAAAGTTTAAAAATTAGCAAAACCTGGCTACCAGTCCTGAAAAACACAGCCTGCAAAAGGTCAACGAACTCAGTCCAACCACCAGGACATGGGAATACTTCTCACAATGAACATGCTAATCACGCTCATCAGCCACTCGTTAACATTTCAACACAACAAAAAACCCCACCTAATCTCCTATAATTTAGCTCTATAAATAGAACATTGCTACCTGGGCACAGAGATTTTGCTTCTATCTGTGCTCCTGCCCTCTGAAGATGCTGGCCACAGATGCTGGCGAAACATTAGGAACCACAACTTCCAGAACACGGCCACACAGCCCGGAAGACCCACAACAGCCATTGAACTCCGGCCGTGAAAGCCTTCGACAATACATTGAACGCCTCTACGGGGAGGAAACGTTCCGACAGACACGGAGACTGGAAACACTCCGGAACAGAAAAGCACACCTTCTCTGCTCCTTAACCTTCCTAGTGCGATGCAGAGATACCAGGACCATTCCAGCTTTTCTCAGAACGAAAAGGACCTTCAAATCGTCACAAGCCAGCCGCATTTACGACCGCCTTGAACAAGCCCTCCTGCGTGAGAGAATTCACACAACCCGCCGAAACCTTGCCATCACAGAAAAAGATCTATTCGACACACATATGAGCCTTAGTCACAAAATGAGAAGCCAGGATTGGGACAAGATTGATACCATATCCTACAGAAAAATGGAAAAGGACATCTTTGACTACACAAACAGACAAAAGCAAAAATTCAACAAATGCCAAAACAGTCAACCAAAACCGGCACTGGATACTTCACGCATTGTCATCAATTTGACAGAACGCCTGCTCTCTCCTGAAGAAACCTCCATCCTAAGCAAAGGAGGAAACTTTGCAATTACACCCACCAGAATTCCAGTGGAAGATATCATTGCCAATGTGGAATCAGCCATTCACCAACGTCCAGAGGAAGAAGCAGAAGAAATAAGGGGTGAAGTGGCAAGAATCCTAAGGAAAGCAAAGCCCCCCACCAGCAACATTACTAAGAAGGAGAGAAACGCCATAGAGACCCTCAATTCGGACCCAGACATCATCATCCTTCCAGCGGACAAAGGCAATGCCACGGTAATTATGAACATAGATGAATACAAAGACAAAATCAGAGAATTACTAGACCCCACCACATACAGAACAATAAGACGGGATCCGACCAGCAAAATCATGAAGCAAACCAACACACTGATAAAGAGCTCCTCCCTGCATCCCAACGTACTACAACGTATTTGCAAGACAGAAGCTCTCTCACCTAGACTATACGGACTCCCCAAAATCCACAAAGACTCGATCCCACTCAGACCCATTGTAAGTGCCATTGGCTCCCTGACATATGAATTATCCAAACATTTGGCAACCCTTTTACAGACCCACATCGGACAGACTCCATCCCACATCAAAGACTCAGGACACTTTATCAACAAAATCAGCACCCTAAAACTCAACCACACGGACAAACTGGTCAGCTTTGACGTGGTCTCCCTGTTTACCAAGGTGCCAGTAAGGGACACCCTGGCACTCATTAAGCAAATATTCCCAGAAGACATTACAGCTTTATTTCAACACTGCCTAACAACTAGTTACTTTCAATGGGAGAATGAGTTCTACGAACAGATGGATGGCGTTGCCATGGGAAGCCCCCTGAGCCCAGTCATAGCAAACTTTTACATGGAACACTTTGAAAAACAGGCTTTGGAATCGGCACCCATTACACCAACAGTCTGGTTCCGGTTCGTGGATGACACCTTCGCAATTTGGAGTCATACTGAAGAAGAACTGGAGAAATTTCTGGACCACCTAAACGGCATCCACCCCAATATACAATTCACCATGGAAAAAGAAACTGATGGCAAACTTCCATTTTTAGATACGCTGGTCATACGCAATCCGGACCTCAAACTAGGACACAAAGTATACAGAAAACCCACCCATACGGAAAACCCACCCATACGGACCGATATCTACACAAAAATTCCAATCACCACCCACGACAAAAGAGAGGCATGATCAAAACCTTGGTGGATCGTGCTAATCGAAACTGTGAAACCCAATTTCTCAACAATGAACTTAACCATCTGAATTGGGTCCTACAGGCAAATGGCTATTCCAAGAATGAAATAAAAAGAGCCATCAAACCAAGAAAACAACATCCAACTGAAGAAAAACAGCCCCCCACAAACAAAGTATTCCTGCCCTACATCAAAGGAGTCACTGACCGCATGGGAAAACTGATGGAAAAACACAACTTTCAAACAGTCTTCAGACCCACCAGAAAAATACAACAAATGCTAAAATCAGCAAAAGACAAAAGGGACCCCCGCACCGCTGCAGGAGTATACCGCATACCATGCAGCTGTGGACAAGTATACATCGGAACCACAAAACGAAGCATTCACACCAGGATAAAAGAACATGAAAGACACTGCAGACTACAGCAACCAGAAAAATCTTCAGTAGCTGAACATGCTCTCAAGCAAACAGGACACAAAATCCTATTTGAAAACACAGAAATACTGGACAACACCAAAAGCCACTACACCAGATTATACAGAGAAGCCATTGAAATTCACAAACACCAGCACAGTTACAATAAAAAAGAAGAAAGTTTAAAAATTAGCAAAACCTGGCTACCAGTCCTGAAAAACACAGCCTGCAAAAGGTCAACGAACTCAGTCCAACCACCAGGACATGGGAATACTTCTCACAATGAACATGCTAATCACGCTCATCAGCCACTCGTTAACATTTCAACACAACAAAAAACCCCACCTAATCTCCTATAATTTAGCTCTATAAATAGAACATTGCCACTCTACCTGGGCACAGAGATTTTGCTTCTATCTGTGCTCCTGCCCTCTGAAGATGCTGGCCACAGATGCTGGCGAAACGTTAGGAACCACAACTTCCAGAACACGGCCACACAGCCCGGAAGACCCACAACAGCCATTGAACTCCGGCCGTGAAAGCCTTCGACAATACATATCTTTTATACCTTTATTTTTTCCAATCCAACAGAATGTTGGAAAGAAATTATGTAAAAGGGCTCAGGCAGAGATTAGATAAAATAGAGATTAGATAAATTATGTAAAAGGGCTCAGGATTCAACAGAATGGGACCAAATTTAATGTGGTAGGAGAAGCCAAAAGAAAGTTTGACTTCAAAAGTTGGCCAGATGTGGCCAGGGGCTGCAGAGAAACCTCAATTTCCAATGCATCCAATATGGGAGAGACGGTCAGACAGGGCTGAGAATACTGCTGACTGCTACTTTCTAAGCCCCCTCTGTCTTCCTTCCTAGTCATAGGACCCAGAACAAAGCATGTGAAGCCTATCTTAGAGTTCAGACTTCCCTCCTTTCAGTCTAGACCAGTGTTTCTCAATCTTGGCAGCTTGAAGATGTATGAGGAGAGCTTGATGGCTGGGGAATTCTGGAAGTTGAAGTTCACACATCTACAAGCTGCCAAGGTTGAGAAACACTGGTCTATACTGGATGCAATTAATCTAAAGAGCAAGAGACTATCTGATTAATAATATTTATTTAGAAGGAAAGTTCAAGTCACAATACAAGAATTCCAGTGAGTACTCTACTTTCAAATGAGGTACCTATATATAGGCAATCTATGGCAGCAAAACACTTCCCATTTCTTCCTGCTTTTTTAGTGCAGAGGGGAGGATGTTTGCCTTTTCTGTAAAGATGGTACAGTCTGCATTGTGTTGATTAATGTTAGATTTTTAATTACTCTCACGCTAGGCTTCCCAGTGTATACGTACACGCAAAACACATATAGGGAACACACATGCATCCACTCCAATTAGTCCCTCACACAAACACACTGAGATGCAAAACATTGCTGCATTGCACAGAAGAAGATACAGATCCCTCCTATATACAGTATGTGTTGGGATAGGAGTTGGAAAGAGTTCTAGAAGCCATGGTCTGCATGCTTCCCCTGGCTTGTTAAAAGTAAGTGCAAAGTCTTTGATCCAAAATGGATCAGATAAACTTTAGCCAGATGTTTGATGATTATGATGATGATTAGCATTATTGTTATTGAAATTCCTAAGGGAAAATAGAAATCTGTCCTCTCAAGATGGGTGTAAATTCAATCTGACCATACAATTTAATCATTATAAATTTCCTTAGATCCATGCTCAATGGTAGAACAGTGTTTTACATGCAGGATCCTAGATTTAATCCTCAGCATCTCCAATGGCATCTGGGAAAGGTTCCTATCTGAAATCCCTGAGGACAGTAGTCAGTCAGTGTGTACAATACTGAACTAGATGGACCAAGAATCTATTCTGGCATAAGACAGCTTCTTAAGTAATTTGAAGTGTAATTTAGTTATTTTGCTGCCGTTGTTGGATATTCCTACCACACACTCACACACATGCAGACAGACCACCAAAAATTAGTCTTCCCTCAGGAAAAAAATTAGTCTTCCCTCTTTAACTATTAAAATGAATTTAAGATGGAGATACACCTTTGTTATTGCTGGAAAACTACAGCTTAATATTTCTATTTTGATTATAACGTTGAATGTCAGAACATACTTCAAAACAACATTTTACACTGAGCCAAGAAAGGAACATTTAACTAGCCTCTGAGGCATTCCAAAACCATTCTAGCCCCAGGTTACATACTGTATTTCAATGTCTAGATCAGTGTCTTTCAAACTTGGCAACTTTAAGATGTGTGGACTTCAGAATTCCCCAGCCAGCAACACTCCAATTCTGGGAGTTGAAGTCCACACATCTTTAAAGTTGCCAAGTTTGAAAAACACTGGCCTAGATGAACTAAATGAAATTTTGCATTAAAATTAAAAGTCCATCTTCTCGCACAATGGGAGATATGTAAGGCAATTCCACTTGCTGACGGAATGCAACATAATTTAAGTCACACATTTTTTCTCTTAGTTTGGATTCCAGTGCTTAGATTCCCGATCAAAACCAAGGGTGCCTGACACAATGTCAGACCAGGGATCTATTTAGCAGTACTGCCTTCTACCTGCTCCTTTTTAAGTATTAGAAAAAGCAGGCCTCTCTGTTCTAGTTTCTGGAAAGCAGATGCTGCCTTTCGAACCTGCTTATGGGCTCCCAACAGGCTTCTGGTTAGCTGCCCAGACCTCCAGTTGGCCCTCTAGTCCTGTTGCCTGGACTAAACAGGCATTGAAGATGCATGAGATATATCTGATCTATTGGGAACAGACCTCTTCTGATGTTCCTATTTTCTTCAGAACAAAATCATATAGTAAAACCATGGGAACATTTCTACTTCCTTTTCAATTTTCTATCAACTGTCTCAATAACTAGCTTTTGCTACAAGCTGTTTTCTTTCAGCTCCTGCAAAAATTGCAGACTCAAAGTTTCACAAGAAAAAAAAAGTCTTAAAGCGTTATCTGTGAGAAAGATAACACTGTGCTTGTGGCATGCTTCTATCTCCCATAATTTTATCTTGTATAACAAGCACCAGAACAGTTTTTGTAATTACTAGCTTGACCTGTAGATTGTGGCCACCTCTAAATCCCTGAATATATCAATCAATCAATCAAAATTTACTTACGGTCCAAGACCAAACACAATAAAAGACCAGCATACAATACAATAACTATAAAAAGAAAACTTAAAATTGCAAGAAAATCCTAAAAAAATTAGCAGTTAATAGTTAATTGTATGAGGGAGGAACCAGACAATTTGTAGCAACTATTGATAAGAATTTTGCAACCTTCTTAGAGGTTTCTGGTCATCCAGGAGAAGGGTAAAAGCCTTCTGGTCAGAATGGCAATTAGAGTTATTAACAATTGGAAGTATTAAACTTGATGGTCATTGGGTGTCCAGTGAACATTTTAATAGACAGATGAAACAGATTCTGCCTCTGCCTCTGAACAGAAACAAGTTCAGCTTTCACATTGAAGGCTTTTGCATCTACCGGTTGTTGCCCTAATAGGTAGTGCCCCAATTTGGGCCAAAGTAAATAGTCTCCTATGTGGAGCATATAAAATGTTAAATAAATATCTAAGGACAGACCGGGGAGGAGGAGCAATTGTGCTATAAAAGGGATGAGAGACTTGGGTCTGTCATTTTGGATATTTAGATCCCAAATCCTCTGCTTTAGTTCAGCCAGGGTTTTATCAAGTCTCAAAGCAGGTAGTGCTGACAAGGTAAGATTGCAATATACCAAATGGTCATTAATTTGTTGTCTTAGGTTGGAAGAGAACCTATCCAGCAAGGTGCGATGAACTAAGGAAGTTCCTTAGTAGCAAGTAGCCTTGGTTCAGCCAGAATCTAAGATGACAAAGTCTTAATCAGGCCCCAAGGGAAATGCAACCTAATTCTAGTTGTGTTGGCATTGGAAGTTAAATGAGGAACTCGTAGTAAGATTTTCAAGAATTGTGATTGGATTGCCTCTAAACTAGGAGACTTCTTGTAAATACA
The DNA here is from genome assembly GCA_023362775.1 of Charina bottae. NCBI lineage: Eukaryota > Metazoa > Chordata > Lepidosauria > Squamata > Charinaidae > Charina > Charina bottae. Next base: position 71,090,813 of record JALMGJ010000001.1, on the reverse strand, counting down.
CTATATAGCCTTAAATCCAGAACTTTGTCTTTAAATAGTGTAATAGTTGCTTGAACATAATTGTTACCAAATTGACCTGCAAATTTAGCAATTGCAATAGATGCCTTTCGGGGTTTTACTAGAAGCTCTCTTGTTTGAGTAGACCAGCAGATAAAAGATTGAAAATAAAGACCTAGATATTTACAGGATTTTACCTGCTCTATGAGTTTGCTGTTAATTGTCCATCTGATTGGGGCCTTAAAGCATTTCCTAGAGAATACCAGTACTTGGATGTGAGGGTGATCTGGCTGTAACATCTATCACCCCATTGATCGCCAGGGTTGATTCGGCTTGTCCCTGAATTTCAATTTCATAAATTTTAAGATTAAAAGTAGTTTAAGACTTAATTCCTATGTAAGCATTTATTTCCACAGAATAGGTTAAAGCTCTTCCCATACATTTTTAGTCTGTTATACAGTACCTGGCTTAATTCCCTACAACTTCTGAAACTTTCACTATCATAAAGCTGTATCCTATCCTTCTCAAAGCAACTTAAGGACCTTTCATTCTTACAACAAGCCTGTGACAGTTGGACTGAAGGATATAAACTGGATGGGATATCACAACCCAACCATGATTGGCTGCTAATAAGTTTGTATCTGGAATAAGGTCCACTCTTTCCTTCCTGTAATGCCTAGCCATCCTATTTTACCTTATCTCACACATCCTTTGTTGGATAAGCAGTTTGTTAGTAGCCTTCAATATTCAAGTGAGTTTTTTCAATAAGTGTTCATATTTAGAAGATTGTTGCTTAATACAGAAATCTTCTATCCAACTCCAGTTAATACTAATAGGAACAGGTATGGGTAGTTTCCTCCAAGTGAAACTGGAAACCTTGATCAGACTTTTATCTGTATTTTCTCTACTTAAGTTGCCTCTGAGTTGAGCTTGTCTCCTGGTGGCTTACATGGACACCTCTGTACTGTTTCCTAACATGATATGGAGATCAGTTTGTTTGCCATTGCCTCCTTCTGTGTTTATTTTCCTCCACTTTTCAGTTTAGTCTACTAGCAGGGGGGAGATATAGAGCAGACAAATGGCACAATCTACCTCCACTTTTGAAATCTCAAGGAGAGGTATGAAAGTCAAGGATAGTGCCTAATGGACACTTCTTAATGTACACTTCAAAAGAGCTAGCCCATTCTTCCCCATTTGGGTGGTCACATTTTTTGGACTATAGTTCCTCACATTGGTTGGAGATAATGGAACTAGAGTCCAAAGTAGCCAAGGAAGGCCAAGCTAGGCTAGCATATTGCTGATAAGCACTTTCCCTCCCCCTCCTCCTCTCTGGCTTTGACTGTTTGCCTTCTTCTGGCATTACAAAGTTCAAAACTTCATCAGCGTCTTAAAAATAAAAGGCAAAGCATGCCATTGTTGGTTTCTTTTTTCCCATGAGAACCTTTCGCTTTGTGGTTGCTTGAGGAAGTTGACTTAACAATTTAAGATGAAGTGGTGGTTTTTCTTTTTGTTAAAAGAAAATATAGTTAAAATATAGCTCAAGTGTGTGATTAAGTGTAAGGCCTGTCTTGTCTCGTGATGCCTAATGGAAAACCCTTGCAAACTATTTTATTCAGATTATAGATAGGTGATACAGACAGTGGTATCTACTGTATTTTAGATGTCTAGCTACATCTTATATCAAAAAGGTGGTGGAGGAAGGTTAGAAAAATCTTTGAGCGGAACTCCTTCCCACTTTCAGAGGCAAGCTTAATAATGTCAAGATTGCTTTTTACTGGCTGTGTTCACATGACATCCGTACTCCTGGTTAATTGAACTATGGCTTACTAAACCCAATTTTGGGGATTCATATGACATACTGAACCATGAATCATACTGTTATGCCATTCCAAAGTTTTTAAATAAGCAGTCGTATGCAAATTGGACCAGGTTTGCCAACTGCTAGTAAGAACAAAAATTCACAACTCACTTCTCTCTGTCGTTTTTTCATGTTTCTACAGTTTCTACAGTGATCTATGAAGGGAATTTCACATGCAGTTTTGTAAACAGATGTCTGAATCTGAGCTTGCCTTTTACTTCCTCTCTATCCATTTCTTTTTCTTTCTAACATTTCCTTCTAGATGGCAAATGCAAAAGGAAGGATTCTCTTACTACTCATAAGCTGTAGTTACATGTTGCCTTTCAGAATTCCATTATATCTCCAATGCTTTTTGATATCTACATGAAGATACTGGGCAGATCATTAGAAGATTTGGAACTGGGTGCTTTCAGTATACCAATGACACCCAAATCTGTATCTTGGTATCATTCTCAAGTAATGATAGGGTTCCCCTGAATGAATTAGTTGGATGAACCCAATGAATACCAATAATCATTGTGTGAAATCACAGTTCGAGAGAGATGGTAGATGTGTCTGTTCTGAGTAGGATCACTGAAGGGGTGTGTATACAACCTGGGAGGCAATGGCCATCAAGGCTTTTTATCAATTGGGGTTAATATACCAGGTGCATCTCTTGCTTGAGGAGAATTAATGTGACTACCACAATGACTTCTACATGTGACAGCCTTTATATCTCATATGAAAACTTCATTTGGCACAGATCTCAGCAGCCAGGTTTGACTTCTAGAGTTGAGAGAGACCACATTATCCTTGTGCTAAAAGCATTGCCAGGACTGCCAATTTACTTCTGGGTGAAATACAACATAGTAGTTTTCATCTTTAAACTCCTGTGTGCGTTGAGCCCAGGTTACATTACTGAATGAATGATTCTTTCTATGTGATTCCCTGCCCACTTCAGTAACACCATCTGAGAAGGTTTGCTCACAATTCTGCTGCTGGGTTTGGTTTGTCTTGGGGGAATTCCAGGTTGAATGGTTTCTATAGGTAAAGGTAAAGGTTTCCCCTGCACAGTCGTGTCTGACTCTAGGGCAGAGCTTTCCAAACTGTGTGTCGCTACACAAAAGTGTGTCGCCACACACAGTCTGGTGTGTCGCCACACAACCCGGAAGCGCTGATCATCATCAGCGCTTCCGGGTTTTCCCACGTCGACACACCAACGGCGGCGCGCAAAAATCCGAAAGCGGCAGCAGCGCTTCCGGGTTTTGCGCGCTGCTGCAACGGCGGCACTTCCGGGTTCTCCCGCGGCGACACACCAACGGCGGTTGGTGTGTCGCCGCGGGAAAACTTTGGAAAGCACTGCTCTAGGGGCTGGTGCTCATCTCCATTTGTTAGCTGAAGAGCCAGTGTTGTCCGAAGACACTTCGGCGGTCAGGTGGCCGGCATGGGGCGAGTGCTGGAGCTCACTCTGTCACGTGGGGCTAGGGATTCGAACCTCCAAACTTGCGATCTTCTATAGTTGCCCCAAATCTTTGGAATGCTCTCCCCATAGAGAGAAAAAAAAAGCCCTAAAACATATTTTTAAAATAGTGTTTTAACTGCTGTTTTTACTTGTTTTAATATAACTGGTTTTAATTTTGATTACATAATTTATTGTAAACTGCAGGAGATTGTGGTAGTCAGTGGTAGAATAAGCTAGATAAATAAAAAAAAATGAAAAGAGGTTGTAGTTACAGGCCCTGCCACGTGACATTTCCATCTGCAGAGAGATTTTGATGAAGTCCCCCTTTTAAATAAGCAATCTGCACCTCTGCATTATGGGTTGAAAAAATAATTGGGTTTATATTGATTTTTAGGATGTTCACAAGAAATAATGATACGGCAGATAACAAGATGTTGTTCTTTAAATGTGAAGCAATAATTCTATCTGCCCTGTGGTAAGCATTTATGCCTCATTAAACAAAGAGGACAAAGGCAGATATAGATCTGAATAAAATCTGTATTTGCCAACCTTTTTGTATAGATGTAAATTTATAAATAATGTCTTTAAATTAAACAGAAAGCAATTGTTCTAACTAAAGTGAGGGATCTTTCACCAGGAGACCTGTGTATCTGTTACGTTTGCTGTCTTAGATGTGGATTAGTGGCATGATTCTGTCCACTGCTTTCCTGTCTTTAAACCAGGCAAGGGGCAGCCTTGAAACAGAGGACTTCAAATAAAGAATGCTTTCCAATACATGTAAAATAGGGCACACCACCACTTCTACCTTTTGCTTTTTATTAGCTCTAGAATAAAGGGCAGAGCTGTTCTGCTAGCTATTGTCATTTTCCTGGCTCTAGAGGCAAAGCGGCAAAACTGTCAAGAGGAAACAGTTCGCCTACAAGACCGTTGGTCCTTGAAACAATTGAGGGGAGTAATTTGAGCAGCAAGTCTTCTTCCTGTTGTAAGAAAAGCTGTTGAAACCAGAGTAACTCTATTAGGCTGAATGTCTTTGGGGTATACTCCAGGAACAGAAAATATAATTCATATAAACACAAGCTGAACCTTAGCTCAAGGCCCGGGAAACAGCTCTAGCAATCTGTCAGCCCTGGACGTGGCTGCTGTAAGGAATTACTATGAAAGAACATCTGGAGATTTCGGAAGCTGCAAAATATGGTACCTTGCCTCCTGGGCATTTGAAGTTTTTCAACCTCCATTCTGGGAAACCTTGAGTCCCTTTGGAAACTATCAGGGGATTCTAGGTGAATGTAAGATACTGAGGGATGGTGAGGGTGTCTCAAACCAACAGCTGGTCTTCCAACATTCTGGTTTCTTGGCAACCTAGGCAGATGTGACTGTATGGTGGAGTCATTCCCTCTGGTTTGCAGTTCCAGCCTGTCTTAAAGCAGCCAGCTAAATGCTGTCAAAAAGGAGGCTATCAAATGAGGACAAAAGAAGGGATGGATTTTTATAAAATATGCATGTGTTTATTTATACACATCCGTGCAAAGCAAAAAGTTATGGCTCTTGTTCCCTCCCCCCCCCCCCCACTAGTATTAAAACCTCATGTCTGAAATGTTTTTGCCAGCCGTGGATGTAATCGATTGGTGCAATACCCTTGTTGTGATTACAGTGTGGGAACTGTCAACCATTGATTGAAAACAATAACTCTAACTCCCTATCCCTATCCCTAACCCTAACCTTTATGGCAGGGAAAAAAGCACAAGACAACCAAAATAAGCAGATGTAATCAATTGGGATGTGAAACACACTGGCAGGGAAAAACTTTTTGGCAAGCAAAAAAGCAACACAAGCCGTTATTATAATTTCAGTTGTTATGTACAATTTTTTCATGGGCTGAGGTCTGCACTTCGCCTTTGAGTGGCAGCCCAAAAGCTGCACTTCAAGAATAAAAAAAAAAGCCATGCCACCCTAAAGGAGATTTAATGTAATTTAATCATTTAAATCAAATAAGTTAACACAATTACTCTCCAGTCATATATTTAAAAACTTCCCCTGTCTGTTAAATTAAAAATGATAATGGAGTGGGAAAGTGGCCCGTGTGCTTCCTTAGTCTGGGGCCAGGTGCTAATTGTTGTTAGCTAACTTCATGGAACCTGTGGGATTTTCTTGTTTAAGGTTCTTTGTTTTTGAACCAAATAGATCACGCCCTTCAAATACATGATGCCTTTCAACAGAACACTGTCCAAATACAGGCCGCCTTCTTTAGTGCAGATTATGCACAATTCCAGCCTGAACACAGTCATCCAATCCCACAGCCTGAATGGTCAGATGATCTCAAAGGCCAATGGAGACATAAAAAGTCACCATACCTAACTTGGGTCTTCAGTTTTGCACAACCATTTAAATTTAGAAGAAGAGAATAAGCCGGAAGCAGTGTGTGTGCATGTGTGTGCACATATAGGCATTCTTCTAGATCTTGGCAACTTGCTTTTTTGAATAGTTTAGCTTTGGAGACATATTCTGCCCCTGACCTTTATGAACTTTCCACTTTGTTAAGTACATGCTAGGATGATCTCAGAGTTTGGCTGATATCTGATCATGAGATTAATCCTCATGATGAGTAATAGCAGCAAAGCTTCATTGAAAGGCAATTCATCCACTCTAGCTGATCTTCCCGGGCAATGAGCAGATGCAGGCTGCATTCGGTATTAGAGGAAGGATGACCATCTCTCTGGGCTTGAGCCCCTTATGTATAGGGTACGTATAGGGTACGGCCTTGAAGGACAGGAGGAAGAACCGCTAATCAAGGCAACGGTCAGATAAAAGGGGCCTGAACCTGGGCCAAGGAAATCACATGAGAAAACATCTTGGAAAAGCTCCTCCCTAGTTCACATGAAAATAAAGGGAGGGAGGGAGGGAGGAAGGGAGGGGCAAATACATTCAGACTTGCAAGATTGATGTCAGCCCTACAAGGTAGACCAGACTAAGAAACCAATGCCAAGTAGGTCAGTACTGCTTTTATTGTAACAGCTATAATAACAGAACCTTGCAACTGAACTGTGGAAAACCTCCTGCCCATTGTGTGATGTGTTAGGAGTCTCCCCTGCACTCACTTGCTTGCTGAGAACTGAACAGCTTGGCAAGATCAGCTGAGACTGACAGGTACTGTATATAGGGGGAAAATGCAGTTTGAAAGGACTCGCCCACTATCCAAAGCAGAATAGACCTGGAGGAGTCCTCCCAGAGAACAGAGTGGAGTGCCTACACCAGCCTTAACCAGCCAATAAGAACTGGGCCAACCCTACTCGCAAGGGGTAACTTGATGGTGCCATTGACAGAGTGGGTGGTGAAGTCTGTCCGATTGTTCTCATGACAAACAATGTGTTGGTTTAAGGAAGAAAGCACTACTTTAATATTGGGACTGCCACCAATAACTGAAGGCTATCGCAAGGTGGGCTAGGGATCAAATGAAGGCAATGTCCTGGGGACACAGTGGAAAAAAGTGGTTGTCAGGGCACATTCATGTCATGGTAGACACGCCCAGAGTCTACCGTGGTAGAGATGGGCGGTGATAAATTTGATTAATAATAAAAATAAATGGTTAGATGGTGCTCTTTTCTGGCATCTCAGGGTTGCCAGCCAGTCAAAGCTGGTAAACATGGTAAGAGGAAGAGCAGCAAGGAGACACTTGAGACTTAGCCAAGCGATCGTGTAAAGGGAACCTTTGGATTACATTCTCTAGGGCTGGTAATAAAGGGGTGGGGCTTTGATTGTGTAGTGGAGCGCATCATTGGGGCCATCATCTTGACTTTTTGACTCTTCCCTTGCATGTGGACTTGGGCAGGAAGAGAAAACTAGCTTGAAAAGGAGACAGAAGTGTTTGTCTAATCCATTTGGTTCCCACGCTCTGTGATACCACAATCCCCTAAAATAATAAATGAATTTGTAGGACTTTCCCTATGAATAAGACTAATGATCATTTTGGTGTTGAGATTGGGCAAGAAATAAACAGGCCACTTTGAATTGTTGAATTTTAAGCTACAGGAGTTTTCAAACATTGTGGCACAGCAACAGTCCACTGGGGCTTTGCCCAGGCAAAATGAGGAATAAAGCCCAGGGTGAGTTTTGAGAGGGTCCTGCTTTGCCTGGGCAATTCTGATCAATTTCTTTTTAAAAATGATAATCCCCTCCCCCACCAATTGTTTGCACCCCCCTGGTAGATGCCAAGAGTTTGATCCCTTTGTTGAATAACTGAAAATATCAAGCAAGCCATCATTAACAGTTTAGAGGGCTTTTTATAAAAGAAAAGGATGGGAAGATAAGCAAATACCCCAGGATTCAAGCCAACATGCTCTCCACAGATTGTAAGCTGGAAAAATCAGTAAGAGAATGTGTTGCAAATTGGAGGATTAAGATTTATAGGAGAAGAGAAGCTGAAGGAGAAGAAGAGTTGCAGGCCTAGTGTTATCTTGTTAATAAAACAATTAGGTCTGAAAGCTTCCCAAGAATGTTAGAATCACCTGAGTGTAAGAACGTTGCTCTGTTCTTTACAAACAACTCAGAGAGTGCTGGGTGGTATGAGAAATGACTGATTAACAGAGTTGCACATGATGAGTATGGAAAAAAAATCTTCAAGTCTTGATCTGAAGAAAATTGAGGAGAGCTTTGCTTTGTATCAGCGCAAGGGGTGTGGTGCATCTTGCTTCATTAATAAGTAAATAATCTGTCAACAAGAATTATCATACCTCTGTAACTATTTATCATATAGCAAAGTTCTTTAAGAACATCCTCTGCCACCCTTTTGACCCTCCAAGCTAGTTGTTCCAGAATTGCTCATGAGCCATTCCCTTCCCTCATCCTGTGGTCTGCCATCTGTCAAAGCCCCTTGAAACAGAAACCTGTCCTTCGAGACTCTGAGAACCACCACAAACACCGAAGGTGCTGTGTAAAGAAATGCCCTGGTTTTATCAGGCTTATGGATAGAATTCAAGGCTCTGGTGTTTTCAAACAAATTGACCATCCTCCCCCATATGATGCAGGAGTCTGTTGAACACTGTGGCAACTTCTGTTGATTTGTATGTTTTAAATTATATAGTAAATATAATATTTAGTATCCCACTGTAGCTCTTAAAAGCCTCTGGAATGAATCTTTAGAGTAATGATTTGGCTAAGGCCAGAATCGGTGTCTTCTCAACATGGGCTCTGGATTATGCAGAAAGAGATGGTGGATGAAAAACCCCGTCCTGTGCATAGTTACTTGGAAGGATCTCTCAGATGTTTCGGTGGAATTTAGGATAACAGACTAAAAGGACATGCCAGTACATATATTGACAGTGAGGGGCCTGCTGTGGAAATGTGCTCAACCGTTTCTGGGAAATCTTATCTGGACCAGGATCAGGGGCAGCCTGTTCTTCTGGTTTTTGAGCAAAACATTTGGTGTGTATGGTGCTGACTGAAACTAGAGATGGGCAGTCATGAAGCAATATGACCCCTTTCCTAGTTATGCCTACAGGGAAGTGCCTGTCTTTTCTATCACATAGCCAATCTCCAGAGTAGCTTTTTCTAGTTTACTCCTGAAAATTTTATTTACACACACATACATATATGCCTATTGTTGTTGTTGTTCAGTCGTTTAGTCGTGTCCGACTCTTCGTGACCCCATGGACCATAGCACGCCAGGCCTTCCTGTCCCCCACTGTCTCCTGGAGTTTACTCAAATTCATGTTCATTACATCGGTGATGCTATCTAACCATCTCATCCTCTGCCGTCCCCTTCTCCTTTTGCCTTCAGTCTTTCCCAGCATCAGGGTCTTTTCCAGTGAGTCCTCTCTTCGCATTAGGTGGCCAAAGTATTTGAGCTTCAGCGTCAGTATCTGTCCTTCCAATGAGCAGTCAGGGTTGATTTCCTTTAGGATTGACTGATTTGACCTCCTTGCAGTCCAAGGGACTCTCAAGAGTCTTCTCCAGCACCACATTTCAAAAGCATCAATTCTTCTGCGCTCAGCCTTCCTTATGGTCCAACTCTCACAGCCATACATTACTACTGGGAAAACCATAGCTTTAACTATACGGACCTTTGTCGGCAAGGTGATGTCTCTGCTTTTTAATATGCAGTCTAGGTTTGCCATAGCTTTCCTCCCAAGGAGCAAGCGTCTTTTAATTTCATGGCTGCAGTCACCATCTGCGGTGATCTTGGAGCACAAGAAAATAAAATCTGTCACTGCTTCCATTTCTTCCCCTTCTATTTGCCAGGAAGTGATGGGACCAGATGCCATGATCTGGGGTTTTTTAATGTTGAGTTTCAAGCCAGCTTTTGCACTCTCCTCTTTCACCCTCATCAAGAGGCTCTTTAGTTCCTCTTCACTTTCTGCCATTAGGGTGGTATCGTCTGCATATCTGAGGTTGTTGATATTTCTCCCAGCAATCTTAACTCCAGCTTGTGATTCATCCAGCCCGGCATTTCTCATGATGTACTCTGCGTATAAGTTAAATAAGCAGGGTGATAATATACAGCCTTGTCGTACTCCTTTCCCAATTTTGAACCAGTCGGTTGTTCCATGTCTGGTTCTAACTGTTGCTTCTTGACCCGCATACAGGTTTCTCAGGAGACAGGTAAGGTGGTCTGGTACTCCCATCTCTTTAAGACTTTGCCACAGTTTGTTGTGATCCACACAATCAAAGGCTTTAGCGTAGTCAATGAAGCAGAAGTAGATGTTTTTCTGGAACTCTCTTGCTTTTTCCATGATCCAGCGAATGTTGGCAATCTGATCTCTAGTTCCTCTGCCTCTTCGAAACCCAGCTTGCACTTCTGGTAGTTCTCGGTTCACATGCTGCTGAAGCCTAGCTTGTAGAATTTTGAGCATAGCCTTGCTAGCATGTGAAATGAGCGCAATTGTACGGTAGTTTGAACATTCTTTGGCATTGCCTTTCTTTGGAATTGGAACGTAAACTGACCTTTTCCAATCCTGTGGACACTGTTGAGTTTTCCAAATTTGTTGGCATATTGAGTGCAGCACTTTAACAGCATCATCTTTTAGGATTTTAAATAGCTCAGCTGGGATACTGTCTTCTCCGCCAGCTTTGTTGTTAGTAATGCTTCCTAAGGCCCACTTGACTTCACTCTCTAGGATGTCCGGCTCAAGGTCAGTGACCACACCATCGTATTTATCAGGGATATTAAGATCTTTCTTGTATAGTTCTTCTGTGTATTCTTGCCACCTCTTCTTAATCTCTTCTGCTTCTGTTAGGTCCCTGCCTTTTTTGTCCTTTATCATGCCCATCTTTGCACAAAACGTTCCCTTGATATCTCCGATTTTCTTGAAGAGATCTCTAGTCTTCCCCATTCTATTGTTTTCCTCGATTTCTTTGCACTGTTCATTTAAGAAGGCCACCTTATCTCTCCTTGCTATTCTCTGGAAATCTGCATTCAGTTTGTTATATCTTTCCCTTTCTCCCTTGCCTTTTGCTTCCCTTCTTTCCTCAGCTATTTGTAAAGCCTCATCAGTCAGCCACTTTGCTTTCTTGCATTTCTTTTTCTTTGGGATGGTTTTAGTTGCTGCCTCCTGTACAATGTTACGAACCTCCATCCACAGTTCTTCAGGCACTCTGTCTACCAGATCTAATCCTTTAAATCTATTCCTCACCTCCACTGTATATTCATAAGGGATATGATTTAGGTCATACCTGAGTGGTCTAGTGGTTTTCCCTACGTTCTTCAATTTAAGCCTAAATTTTGCGATAAGAAGCTCATGATCTGAGCCACAGTCAGCTCCAGGTCTTGTTTTTGCTGATTGTATAGAGCTTCTCCATCTTCGGCTGCAAAGTATATAATCAATCTGATTTCGGTATTGACCATCTGGTGATGTCCATGTGTAGAGTTGTCTCTTGTGTTGTTGGAAAAGAGTGTTTGCTATGACCAGCCTGTTCTCTTGACAAAACTCTATTAGCCTTTGCCCTGCTTCATTTTGTATTCCAAGGCCGAACTTGCCTGTTATTCCGGTTATTTTTTGACTTCCTACTTTAGCATTCCAGTCCCCTATGATGAAAAGGACATCTTTTTTTGGTGTTAGTTCTAGAAGGTGTTGTAGGTCTTCATAGAACCGGTCAACTTCAGCTTCTTCGGCATCAGTGGTTGGGGCATAGACTTGGATCACTGTGATGTTGAATGGTTTGCCTTGGATTCGAACTGAAAGCATTCTGTCGTTTTTCAGGTTGTACCCCAGTACTGCCTTTCCCACTCTTTTACTGACTATGAGAGCTACTCCATTTCTTCTAAGGGATTCTTGCCCACAGTAGTATATATAATGGTCTCCTGAATTAAATTCGCCCATTCCTGTCCATTTTAGTTCACTGATTCCCAATATGTCGATGTTCAATCTTGTCATCTCATGTTTGACCACATCCAGCTTACCTTGATTCATAGATCTTACATTCCAGGTTCCTATGCAATATTGTTCTTTACAGCATCGGACTTTCCTTCCACTTCCAGACACATCCACAGCTGAGCGTCCTTTCGGCTTTGGCTCAGCCGCTTCACTCTTTCTGGAGCTACTCGGAATTGTCCTCCGCTCTTCCCCAGTAGCATTTTGGACACCTTCCGACCTGAGGGGCTCATCTTCCGGTGTCATATCTTTTAGCCTTTTGATACTGTCCATGGGTTTTCTTGGCAAGAATACTGGAGTGGTTTGCCATTCCCTCCTCCAGTGGACCACGTTTTGTCAGAACTCTCCATCATGACCTGTTCTTCTTGGCCTGACTTCATTGAGTTACGCAAGCCCCTTCGCCACGACAAGGCAGTGATCCATGAAGGGGTATATGCCTATACCTATACCTATATATGTATGTACTGTATATGTGTGTGTGTTTGTATCTATATCTGTATATCACACATTCATACATACACACACACAACCCACTTATCTAGAGATCTACTAAACCAGAATACGCAGTTTTAATGACAAGTAAATAAATAAATACTGCAATAAAACCAGAAGTGGAAATGCATATTCCTCAAGGCCACAATAGGAAGCAAATAGGCAATTTAATTAAAATCAGCACGTACCCAGGATGATGTCATTTGAGTCATCATATGAAATATGTCAGGAAAAAGAAAGCTAAAAAAGTGGGAACAAAACATTCTTAAAAACAATTTAGCAAATCTATCTGCCCAATTTTTTTAAAAAGATATTTTTAAGAAGATTTATGCCCCCTTAAAAAAAGAAACTGACATATAAGTTATTGGCAATGAAAAGGGGGATAAAGATGAAGACTAGTTGAACAATGGGGATGGATTGATAATTGGAAGTATATGGAATCATAGATTTGGAAGTGACCCTATAATCCTCTAAAGCAATGTTTCTCAACCTTGGCAACTTTAAGATGTGTGGACTTCAACTCCCAGAATTCCCTAGCCAGTTGCAAACATCAAGCACTATAGGAGTCGGAAGGTGGAGGCTGAACTTTCCAGCACACAGCTCCCTCCCTCTCCCTCCCCCCTCTCACACACACACATAATGGCTCATGATGCATTTTACAAGTAAGAAATAAAGCCTCACTTCACACGTAACTGGGAGTTGTGTTTGTCCTTTCCACCTTTCAGACACTTGGATAGCAGCCATCCTCTGCTTGATTGGAAGGGACTTCCAGCCCTGGTCAGAAGAGCCCATTCTCCAGGCCAGGCTGGGCTGGGGACCCCCTTCTCAGGAGGAAAAGCCAGGAGCTACCCCTGTTCTGTATCAACCCTTCTTCGCTTTATTTACGGAAGCTTATCTCCATAAGTTTTATTGCTCTATCTGGGATTTGTCTTAGAACGGGGGTTCATTTTTGCAGTTCGTAGGAGGTCTTTAATGCCTGTTGATTTTAATCTTCTGTTTTATTAATGCCCATCCCTTTCTTATTTGTAAACTGGCTTGAGACAGTTTTTGCCTTAAAAGCAGGCAAAAAAGATTTGAAATTAATCAGGAATAAAGGAGTAAGGTATGATTGCTGGCTTCTCTCTGAGAGCATAGAACTGATATGGGCAAAATGTGGCTCTCCAGATATTATTGAACTCCAGCTTTGTAGCTGGTTACCTGGCCCAGTGTTAAAAGATGATGGGAGCTGTAGTCCAGCAGCATCCACATTCTGAAGGGATACTTCTGGGCCATTTTTGGCATAAAAAGGGAAGCAGAAGTGTGAATAACTACAGAATTTGACTGTTAGCCCAGTAACTTTTTCTTTTTTAAAGATATTATTATTATTTGAATAATGAAATAAGGAAGAGCTTTCAAGAGCAGTAAGGGCTATGGAAAGATCCATGCTGAAAGTTTCTCTCCGAGACCACATCCCAAGTAGTCGGATTAGAGCACGAAGTGGAATAAATGATGTCGTCATCGAATATCGCGAACGGAACCTACGCTGGGCAGGACACGTCGCGCGCATGTCGGATGCCTGTTGGACAACAGCAGTTGCCGAATGGTATCCAAGAGAAGTAAAAAGACCCCTTGGCCGACCTCCAAAGAGATGGGAAGACCCAATAGTCAAGAACTTTGGCCGAACCTGGAGAAGAAAAGCCAGGAATCGAGATGAATGGAAAGCGAGTTGCGACCAGCAGGATTCTGTCCGGCGACAGTCTGGTCAATCAAGGTGATCGAGGTGATCGATGAGATGCAGAGGAAAAAAGGGTTTACATTGGAAAGTAACAATTGAATAACACAAAAAAGAAACAACTACTAAGCATGAATAAAACATACATAAAAATATTATGGGAAAACTTACTAGTAACACATTCTCCCCTTCCCTTTCATTTCCCCCCCCCCCAATAAACCACAACCTAGATACATAGGCTTTACATTAAACACTAAAGATTATTGCTTGTATCTGATTCAATCCTTTCATCTTTTATTCTTCATTAGTGCCATAACTTTCTTCCTAAAAACCATATTCCAAATGTCTAAATTTGCCTTGCTATGTAATTATTATAATTATTAGATTTTTATCATATATTGTATGTATGTATGTATGTATGTGTGTGTGTGTGTGTGTGTGTGTGTTAACTCAAGGTGATGAACATGCCTACCTCTTATTTTCCCACAACAACAACCCTGCGAGGTAGGTTGGGCTGAGGGAGAGGGACTGGTCCAAAGTTCCCTAGCCGGCTTTCATGCCTAAGGTGGAACTAGAACTCACAGCCTCCTGGTTTCTAGCCTTAGCCACTACACCAAACTGCCTCTCCATATTGTGCAGTATACAATGTGAAGTATGTAAGCCATTCTTGCTTATATTTGGTTAGACTTCTATTATGGATATACAGTATACTGTTAATTTTGCCATTGCTGCATATTCTCCTATTTTGATCTCCCAATCTGATATCATCGGCAAAGTTCCTTCTTTTCCAAAATTAGGACAAATTTGTTCTTACAGCTGTCAGTCTTAGTAAATTGTGATATTTTTTCATTCATGTTTTCTGGAATTGTACCTACTAAGAATATTTATATTTTCAGTTCAAAGTTTATTTTTGGGATTTTCTGAATATTTTGATGTATGTCTTTCCAATACTTTTGACGGTTTTTTTGCATAACCACCATGTATGATAAAATGTTCTTTCTTTGTTATGGCACTTCCAACATTTATTGTTATATGATCTGTCGATCTTGGTAATTATTGATGAAGTTATATACCATCAGTAAAACATTTTATACCAATTTCCCTTATAATTTAGAGTAAATTTTATTTAATTTTTCCATAGCTCTTCTCATTGTTTATGAAGGTTCTCAGTCATCCAGGTGGAATTGTCTGTAGCTTGAATCATGTCAACTGGATTTCTATTTTCTTAGTGGAAACGTTTCGCTCCTTATCCAAGGAGCTTCTTCAGTCTGAGCAAAATTGGTAAGGGAATCCTAATATGTTCCTAGGTAGCTGTGTGACCTTACACCTGGGGCTAGGTCATGGTTATATTGAGATGTAATTTTTAAGTCCTTTTATCATCTAATGGAGGGTCGTTAAAATCACCATGCTGCTGTTGAGCTTCTGAAATGGTCTTAATCTTCCTAGGCACAGAAGACAACACGGGGAGGAAGATGGGCGAGAGTTTGTGCCTGAGGCCCCCACCTCTATTCAAGGAAGGATTTTCCAAGTTGGCATAAATGGATTCCTTGACCCCTCTCTCAAACCACCTATCTTCTCTGTCTAAAATGTGAACATTAATGTCCTCAAATGAGTGTCCTTTTTCTTTTAGATGAAGATAAACTGCTGACTCTGGTCCTGTGGTGTTATTTCTCCTGTGTTGGGCCATCCTCCTGTACATAGGTTGTTTGGTTTCTCCAATGTAGAGTTCAGAGCACTCCTCACTGCACTGGATTGCATAAACTACATTGCTTTTCTTATGTTTTGGAGTTTGATCTTTGGGGTGTACAAGCCTCTGTCTCAGTGTGTTGGTGGGTTTGAAATATACAGGTATGTGGTGTTTGCCAAATATCCGTTTTATCTTTTCAGACACGCCAGCCATGTAGGGAATGACCAGGTTCTTTCGTTTACTCTGAGTCTCAGCCCTATCTGTTGCTGTTTTAGGTCTGGTAGATTTAGATTTGGTGAAGGCCCAATTTGGATATCCACAGGCCTTCAGGGCTGTTCTCAGGTGCTGATTTTCATTCTTTTTGGAATCCATGGAGGTGGGGATGGTTTCTGCTCTGTGTGACAATGTCCTGATGACTCCTAGTTTGTGCTGCAGTGGATGGTGGGAGTCAAACATCAGATATTGATCTGTGTGTGTGGGTTTCCTGTAGATCCCTATTTCTATGTCTATGAAGGTTCTCAGTCATCCAGGTGGAACAGTCTGTGGCTTGAATCATGTCAACTGGATTTCTATTTTCTTAGTGGAAACGTTTCACTCCTTATCCAAGGAGCTTCTTCAGTCTGAGTAAAGTTAGTAAGGGAATCCTTAAATATGTTTCTAGGCTGGCTGTGTGACCTTGCACCTGGGGCTAGGTCATGGTTATTTTTGAGATGTTTGTTTCTAAGTCCCTTTATCATCTAAAGGAGGATCGTTAAGATTACCCTGCTGCTGTTGAGCTTGTGAAATGGTCTTAATCTTCCTAGGCACAGAAGACAAAGCAGGAAGGAAGATAGGGGAAAGGTTATGCCTGAGGCCCCCACCTCTATTCAAGGAAGGATTTTCCAAGTTGGCATGAATGGATTCCTTGACCCCTCTCTCAAACCACCTATCTTCTCTGTCTAAAATGTGAACATTAATGTCCTCAAATGAGTGTCCTTTTTCCTTTAGATGAAGATAAACTGCTGACTCTGGTCCTGTGGTGTTACTTCTCCTGTGTTGGGCCATCCTCCTGTACAAAGGTTGTTTGGTTTCTCCAATGTAGAGTTCAGAGCACTCCTCACTGCACTGGATTGCATACACTACATTGCTTTCCTTGTGTTTTGGAGTTTGATCTTTGGGGTGTACAAGCCTCTGTCTCAGTGTGTTGGTGGGTTTGAAATATACAGGTATGTGGTGTTTGCCAAATATCCGTTTGATCTTTTCAGACACGCCAGCCATGTAAGGAATGACCAGGTTCTTCCGTTTACTCTGAGTCTCAGCCCTATCTGTCGCTGTTTTAGGTCTGGTAGACTTAGATTTGGTGAAGGCCCAATTTGGATATCCACAGGCCTGCAGAGCTGTTCTCAGATGCTGCTTTTCATTCTTTTTGGAATCCATGGAGGTGGGGATGGTTTCTGCTCTGTGTGACAATGTCCTGATGACTCCTAGTTTGTGCTGCAGTGGATGGTGGGAGTCAAACATCAGGTATTGATCTGTGTGTGTGGGTTTCCTGTAGATCCCTATTTCTAGCTTGCCACCGGTCCCAATGAGGACTTCACAGTCTAGGAATGCCAGTCTGTTGTCCTTGGTGTCTTCTCTGGTGAAGCTAATGTTGGCATCTATAGTGTTTATATGGTCTGTGAAGGCCTGTACTTCCTGGGCCTTGATTTTGACCCAGGTGTCATCCACATACCTAAACCAGTGGGTGGGCACCGTTCCCTGGAATGTGTTGAGTGCTTTCTTCTCCACTTCTTCCATGTATAAATTGGCCACAATGGGTGACACAGGAGAACCCATGGCACAGCCGTGTTTTTGTCTGTAAAAGTCACCTCTGTATGTGAAATAAGTGGTGTTAAGACACAGGTCCAGAAGATGGCAGATCTGGTTTGGGTTGAGATGGCTTCTCCTTTCCAGGGTGCTGTCCTCTTCTAGTCTCTTCCTGACAGCGGATAGAGCATGAGTGGTGGGGATGCTGGTGAAAAGGGAGGACACATCAAAGGAGACCATAGTTTCATCTGTATCCAGTTTCAGGATCTTTGCTTTGGAAACAAATTCTTCCGAATTATGGATGTGGTGTTCAGAGTGTCCAACTAGAGGTGCTAGTATGGTAGAGAGGTGTTTGGCAATGTTGTATGTTACCGAATTGATGCTGCTGACTATGGGTCGGAGGGGTGTTCCTTCCTTGTGGATCTTAGGAAGTCCGTAGATGCAGGGGATGGCTTCTCCAGGATACAGACGGTGGTAGGTAATCCTATCGATGGAGCCATCATGTTCCAATTGTTTCAAACTGTCTATTGCCTTTTTCTTGTAATTGTTGGTGGGGTCTCTTTTCAGTTTTTCATATGTATGGTGATCCTCCAAAAGTGAGGTAATTTTATTGTGGTAGTCTGCAGTGTTTAGAACCACTGTACATCTTCCTTTGTCAGCAGGTAAAATGGTGATGGTTTCATCTTTGCTGAGGGCTGTCAGGGCTCTCCTCTCTTGGACGGTAAGGTTGGGGGGAGGAGGTTGAGCACTGGACAGAGCTGCAGATATTTTAAGCCGGAGTTGTTCTGCTTCTTCAAAAGGTAGGTGGTTGTTGTGGATGGCAGATTCTGTGGCTGTAATGAGCTCCACAACCGGAACTTGCTTGGGAGTGATGGCAAAATTAAGACCTTTGGCTAGGACATCTCTCTCTGGTTGGGTAAGTTCTCTGTCTGAGAGATTTTTCACCCACATGTTCTTTTTGTCCTCTGTGGTCCTGTTGTTGTTGTTCCTCCCAGCGGTTTCTCCAGTTCCTTGTTTCTGCTTGCTGCGAGAAAGAAGAATGTCAAATTTCTTAGTTTGCCTCTCCTTTGTCTTGTGATGCTGGGCCAGCTGTACTTTATTGCCAAGCTGAATAACTCTATCCAGGATTGGGTCAGGAAGGGTGGCTGTGAGTTCCTGGTGAAGGTTTTCAAAATTGTATTGCAGGGCATCAATGGTGAAGTGGACTTGCCTTATTCTTTCATTTAGAAGATGTCTTTGTGCCTGCTGCAGGATCTGATCTGCTCTGTGACCCTTAACTGTAGATTGCAGGCGTAGGCTTGTCGGGATGAGTCTCTGTTGTCTGCATCTGAGGTTAAAACGTAGGTGGTTTCTATAGTCTGCCACCTTTCTTGCTGTCTTCTCGAATTTCCTTACCAACTTCAGGGTTTCATCCCCAAAATGTATGGCAATATGTCTATGAAGGTTCTCAGTCATCCAGGTGGAACAGTCTGTGGCTTGAATCATGTCAACTGGATTTCTATTTTCTTAGTGGAAACGTTTCACTCCTTATCCAAGGAGCTTCTTCAGTCTGAGTAAAGTTAGTAAGGGAATCCTTAAATATGTTTCTAGGCTGGCTGTGTGACCTTGCACCTGGGGCTAGGTCATGGTTATTTTTGAGATGTTTGTTTCTAAGTCCCTTTATCATCTAAAGGAGGATCGTTAAGATTACCCTGCTGCTGTTGAGCTTGTGAAATGGTCTTAATCTTCCTAGGCACAGAAGACAAAGCAGGAAGGAAGATAGGGGAAAGGTTATGCCTGAGGCCCCCACCTCTATTCAAGGAAGGATTTTCCAAGTTGGCATGAATGGATTCCTTGACCCCTCTCTCAAACCACCTATCTTCTCTGTCTAAAATGTGAACATTAATGTCCTCAAATGAGTGTCCTTTTTCCTTTAGATGAAGATAAACTGCTGACTCTGGTCCTGTGGTGTTACTTCTCCTGTGTTGGGCCATCCTCCTGTACAAAGGTTGTTTGGTTTCTCCAATGTAGAGTTCAGAGCACTCCTCACTGCACTGGATTGCATACACTACATTGCTTTCCTTGTGTTTTGGAGTTTGATCTTTGGGGTGTACAAGCCTCTGTCTCAGTGTGTTGGTGGGTTTGAAATATACAGGTATGTGGTGTTTGCCAAATATCCGTTTGATCTTTTCAGACACGCCAGCCATGTAAGGAATGACCAGGTTCTTCCGTTTACTCTGAGTCTCAGCCCTATCTGTCGCTGTTTTAGGTCTGGTAGACTTAGATTTGGTGAAGGCCCAATTTGGATATCCACAGGCCTGCAGAGCTGTTCTCAGATGCTGCTTTTCATTCTTTTTGGAATCCATGGAGGTGGGGATGGTTTCTGCTCTGTGTGACGATGTCCTGATGACTCCTAGTTTGTGCTGCAGTGGATGGTGGGAGTCAAACATCAGGTATTGATCTCTGTGTGTGGGTTTCCTGTAGATCCCTATTTCTAGCTTGCCACCGGTCCCAATGAGGACTTCACAGTCTAGGAATGCCAGTCTGTTGTCCTTGGTGTCTTCTCTGGTGAAGCTAATGTTGGCATCTATAGTGTTTATATGGTCTGTGAAGGCCTGTACTTCCTGGGCCTTGATTTTGACCCAGGTGTCATCCACATACCTAAACCAGTGGGTGGGCACCGTTCCCTGGAATGTGTTGAGTGCTTTCTTCTCCACTTCTTCCATGTATAAATTGGCCACAATGGGTGACACAGGAGAACCCATGGCACAGCCGTGTTTTTGTCTGTAAAAGTCACCTCTGTATGTGAAATAAGTGGTGTTAAGACACAGGTCCAGAAGATGGCAGATCTGGTTTGGGTTGAGATGGCTTCTCCTTTCCAGGGTGCTGTCCTCTTCTAGTCTCTTCCTGACAGCGGATAGAGCATGAGTGGTGGGGATGCTGGTGAAAAGGGAGGACACATCAAAGGAGACCATAGTTTCATCTGTATCCAGTTTCAGGATCTTTGCTTTGGAAACAAATTCTTCCGAATTATGGATGTGGTGTTCAGAGTGTCCAACTAGAGGTGCTAGTATGGTAGAGAGGTGTTTGGCAATGTTGTATGTTACCGAATTGATGCTGCTGACTATGGGTCGGAGGGGTGTTCCTTCCTTGTGGATCTTAGGAAGTCCGTAGATGCAGGGGATGGCTTCTCCAGGATACAGACGGTGGTAGGTAATCCTATCGATGGAGCCATCATGTTCCAATTGTTTCAAACTGTATATTGCCTTTTTCTTGTAATTGTTGGTGGGGTCTCTTTTCAGTTTTTCATATGTATGGTGATCCTCCAAAAGTGAGGTAATTTTATTGTGGTAGTCTGCAGTGTTTAGAACCACTGTACATCTTCCTTTGTCAGCAGGTAAAATGGTGATGGTTTCATCTTTGCTGAGGGCTGTCAGGGCTCTCCTCTCCTCCTTTGCCCTCAGCAAAGATGAAACCATCACCATTTTACCTGCTGACAAAGGAAGATGTACAGTGGTTCTAAACACTGCAGACTACCACAATAAAATTACCTCACTTTTGGAGGATCACCATACATATGAAAAACTGAAAAGAGACCCCACCAACAATTACAAGAAAAAGGCAATAGACAGTTTGAAACAATTGGAACATGATGGCTCCATCGATAGGATTACCTACCACCGTCTGTATCCTGGAGAAGCCATCCCCTGCATCTACGGACTTCCTAAGATCCACAAGGAAGGAACACCCCTCCGACCCATAGTCAGCAGCATCAATTCGGTAACATACAACATTGCCAAACACCTCTCTACCATACTAGCACCTCTAGTTGGACACTCTGAACACCACATCCATAATTCGGAAGAATTTGTTTCCAAAGCAAAGATCCTGAAACTGGATACAGATGAAACTATGGTCTCCTTTGATGTGTCCTCCCTTTTCACCAGCATCCCCACCACTCATGCTCTATCCGCTGTCAGGAAGAGACTAGAAGAGGACAGCACCCTGGAAAGGAGAAGCCATCTCAACCCAAACCAGATCTGCCATCTTCTGGACCTGTGTCTTAACACCACTTATTTCACATACAGAGGTGACTTTTACAGACAAAAACACGGCTGTGCCATGGGTTCTCCTGTGTCACCCATTGTGGCCAATTTATACATGGAAGAAGTGGAGAAGAAAGCACTCAACACATTCCAGGGAACGGTGCCCACCCACTGGTTTAGGTATGTGGATGACACCTGGGTCAAAATCAAGGCCCAGGAAGTACAGGCCTTCACAGACCATATAAACACTATAGATGCCAACATTAGCTTCACCAGAGAAGACACCAAGGACAACAGACTGGCATTCCTAGACTGTGAAGTCCTCATTGGGACCGGTGGCAAGCTAGAAATAGGGATCTACAGGAAACCCACACACACAGATCAATACCTGATGTTTGACTCCCACCATCCACTGCAGCACAAACTAGGAGTCATCAGGACATTGTCACACAGAGCAGAAACCATCCCCACCTCCATGGATTCCAAAAAGAATGAAAAGCAGCATCTGAGAACAGCTCTGCAGGCCTGTGGATATCCAAATTGGGCCTTCACCAAATCTAAGTCTACCAGACCTAAAACAGCGACAGATAGGGCTGAGACTCAGAGTAAACGGAAGAACCTGGTCATTCCTTACATGGCTGGCGTGTCTGAAAAGATCAAACGGATATTTGGCAAACACCACATACCTGTATATTTCAAACCCACCAACACACTGAGACAGAGGCTTGTACACCCCAAAGATCAAACTCCAAAACACAAGGAAAGCAATGTAGTGTATGCAATCCAGTGCAGTGAGGAGTGCTCTGAACTCTACATTGGAGAAACCAAACAACCTTTGTACAGGAGGATGGCCCAACACAGGAGAAGTAACACCACAGGACCAGAGTCAGCAGTTTATCTTCATCTAAAGGAAAAAGGACACTCATTTGAGGACATTAATGTTCACATTTTAGACAGAGAAGATAGGTGGTTTGAGAGAGGGGTCAAGGAATCCATTCATGCCAACTTGGAAAATCCTTCCTTGAATAGAGGTGGGGGCCTCAGGCATAACCTTTCCCCTATCTTCCTTCCTGCTTTGTCTTCTGTGCCTAGGAAGATTAAGACCATTTCACAAGCTCAACAGCAGCAGGGTAATCTTAACGATCCTCCTTTAGATGATAAAGGGACTTAGAAACAAACATCTCAAAAATAACCATGACCTAGCCCCAGGTGCAAGGTCACACAGCCAGCCTAGAAACATATTTAAGGATTCCCTTACTAACTTTACTCAGACTGAAGAAGCTCCTTGGATAAGGAGTGAAACGTTTCCACTAAGAAAATAGAAATCCAGTTGACATGATTCAAGCCACAGACTGTTCCACCTGGATGACTGAGAACCTTCATAGACATATTGCCATACATTTTGGGGATGAAACCCTGAAGTTGGTAAGGAAATTCGAGAAGACAGCAAGAAAGGTGGCAGACTATAGAAACCACCTACGTTTTAACCTCAGATGCAGACAACAGAGACTCATCCCGACAAGCCTACGCCTGCAATCTACAGTTAAGGGTCACAGAGCAGATCAGATCCTGCAGCAGGCACAAAGACATCTTCTAAATGAAAGAATAAGGCAAGTCCACTTCACCATTGATGCCCTGCAATACAATTTTGAAAACCTTCACCAGGAACTCACAGCCACCCTTCCTGACCCAATCCTGGATAGAGTTATTCAGCTTGGCAATAAAGTACAGCTGGCCCAGCATCACAAGACAAAGGAGAGGCAAACTAAGAAATTTGACATTCTTCTTTCTCGCAGCAAGCAGAAACAAGGAACTGGAGAAACCGCTGGGAGGAACAACAACAACAGGACCACAGAGGACAAAAAGAACATGTGGGTGAAAAATCTCTCAGACAGAGAACTTACCCAACCAGAGAGAGATGTCCTAGCCAAAGGTCTTAATTTTGCCATCACTCCCAAGCAAGTTCCGGTTGTGGAGCTCATTACAGCCACAGAATCTGCCATCCACAACAACCACCTACCTTTTGAAGAAGCAGAACAACTCCGGCTTAAAATATCTGCAGCTCTGTCCAGTGCTCAACCTCCTCCCCCCAACCTTACCGTCCAAGAGAGGAGAGCCCTGACAGCCCTCAGCAAAGATGAAACCATCACCATTTTACCTGCTGACAAAGGAAGATGTACAGTGGTTCTAAACACTGCAGACTACCACAATAAAATTACCTCACTTTTGGAGGATCACCATACATATGAAAAACTGAAAAGAGACCCCACCAACAATTACAAGAAAAAGGCAATAGACAGTTTGAAACAATTGGAACATGATGGCTCCATCGATAGGATTACCTACCACCGTCTGTATCCTGGAGAAGCCATCCCCTGCATCTACGGACTTCCTAAGATCCACAAGGAAGGAACACCCCTCCGACCCATAGTCAGCAGCATCAATTCGGTAACATACAACATTGCCAAACACCTCTCTACCATACTAGCACCTCTAGTTGGACACTCTGAACACCACATCCATAATTCGGAAGAATTTGTTTCCAAAGCAAAGATCCTGAAACTGGATACAGATGAAACTATGGTCTCCTTTGATGTGTCCTCCCTTTTCACCAGCATCCCCACCACTCATGCTCTATCCGCTGTCAGGAAGAGACTAGAAGAGGACAGCACCCTGGAAAGGAGAAGCCATCTCAACCCAAACCAGATCTGCCATCTTCTGGACCTGTGTCTTAACACCACTTATTTCACATACAGAGGTGACTTTTACAGACAAAAACACGGCTGTGCCATGGGTTCTCCTGTGTCACCCATTGTGGCCAATTTATACATGGAAGAAGTGGAGAAGAAAGCACTCAACACATTCCAGGGAACGGTGCCCACCCACTGGTTTAGGTATGTGGATGACACCTGGGTCAAAATCAAGGCCCAGGAAGTACAGGCCTTCACAGACCATATAAACACTATAGATGCCAACATTAGCTTCACCAGAGAAGACACCAAGGACAACAGACTGGCATTCCTAGACTGTGAAGTCCTCATTGGGACCGGTGGCAAGCTAGAAATAGGGATCTACAGGAAACCCACACACACAGATCAATACCTGATGTTTGACTCCCACCATCCACTGCAGCACAAACTAGGAGTCATCAGGACATTGTCACACAGAGCAGAAACCATCCCCACCTCCATGGATTCCAAAAAGAATGAAAAGCAGCATCTGAGAACAGCTCTGCAGGCCTGTGGATATCCAAATTGGGCCTTCACCAAATCTAAGTCTACCAGACCTAAAACAGCGACAGATAGGGCTGAGACTCAGAGTAAACGGAAGAACCTGGTCATTCCTTACATGGCTGGCGTGTCTGAAAAGATCAAACGGATATTTGGCAAACACCACATACCTGTATATTTCAAACCCACCAACACACTGAGACAGAGGCTTGTACACCCCAAAGATCAAACTCCAAAACACAAGGAAAGCAATGTAGTGTATGCAATCCAGTGCAGTGAGGAGTGCTCTGAACTCTACATTGGAGAAACCAAACAACCTTTGTACAGGAGGATGGCCCAACACAGGAGAAGTAACACCACAGGACCAGAGTCAGCAGTTTATCTTCATCTAAAGGAAAAAGGACACTCATTTGAGGACATTAATGTTCACATTTTAGACAGAGAAGATAGGTGGTTTGAGAGAGGGGTCAAGGAATCCATTCATGCCAACTTGGAAAATCCTTCCTTGAATAGAGGTGGGGGCCTCAGGCATAACCTTTCCCCTATCTTCCTTCCTGCTTTGTCTTCTGTGCCTAGGAAGATTAAGACCATTTCACAAGCTCAACAGCAGCAGGGTAATCTTAACGATCCTCCTTTAGATGATAAAGGGACTTAGAAACAAACATCTCAAAAATAACCATGACCTAGCCCCAGGTGCAAGGTCACACAGCCAGCCTAGAAACATATTTAAGGATTCCCTTACTAACTTTACTCAGACTGAAGAAGCTCCTTGGATAAGGAGTGAAACGTTTCCACTAAGAAAATAGAAATCCAGTTGACATGATTCAAGCCACAGAATCCCTATTTCTAGCTTGCCACCGGTCCCAATGAGGACTTCACAGTCTAGGAATGCCAGTCTGTTGTCCTTGGTGTCTTCTCTGGTGAAGCTAATGTTGGCATCTATAGTGTTTATATGGTCCGTGAAGGCCTGTACTTCCTGGGCCTTGATTTTGACCCAGGTGTCATCCACATACCTAAACCAGTGGGTGGGCACCGTTCCCTGGAATGTGTTGAGTGCTTTCTTCTCCACTTCTTCCATATATAAATTGGCCACAATGGGTGACACAGGAGAACCCATGGCACAGCCGTGTTTTTGTCTGTAAAAGTCACCTCTGTATGTGAAATAAGTGGTGTTAAGACACAGGTCCAGAAGATGGCAGATCTGGTTTGGGTTGAGATGGCTTCTCCTTTCCAGGGTGCTGTCCTCTTCTAGTCTCTTCCTGACAGCGGATAGAGCATGAGTGGTGGGGATGCTGGTGAAAAGGGAGGACACATCAAAGGAGACCATAGTTTCATCTGTATCCAGTTTCAGGATCTTTGCTTTGGAAACAAATTCTTCCGAATTATGGATGTGGTGTTCTCATTGTTGTACTGTGATTATTCCTTTAAAGCTTTGTATCCATTTTATCACACACGTTTTAATTTGTTCCATCTCCATGTCATATTTCAATAACAATTTATTTATACATCCTAATCTTGATTTTGTATATGTGTTTCCAATTCTCTCATCTTTCCCAAAGCCCCCCCTTTCTTAACTTTTAATTTTTTCACTTTTAATTTTTCCAGCAGTTTGTAAGTACATTAGCCATGGTAAATTCCTACCTTCATTAAGCAGTTCTTGCTGTATCTTTTTGCTGTGTCTGGATGCACCATATTAGCATACACAATTAAATCTTTCTTACTATAATTGTCCCTAGAATAAAAGGGATTTGATGGTGAAACTAATGTGATGTTGCAGGACATTCTTGTTTCTAAAAGATTTCATATTTTCATCAAATTTTGTCTTATAATATGTCCTTTCAAATTCTTTTCTTCTTTTGTTTCCTTATACCATAAGTACCAATGAAGTCCATTGGCTAAGATGGCTCCTTCTATGATTGATCTTCTACTATTTGGGGATTTTATCCATTTTGTTATCCACCCTGATGATTTTTTGAATGCTGGTGGGAATTCTCCTTGTGATCTAGGAAAGGGGGGAATCAACCAAGCTTTGTTATTAAGGGAAATGGCTTTTGGGAACAAGTATAAGACACGCTTGGCAAAAGTGTGCTGTTGTCATCCAGACTTAACAGGCATGTAGCTGGAGGGAAAAGTATTTGTATGAGGGAGCTTTGGGTGACCTCTTGATGGAACAAGATCCTACTGTCTTTTGATATGGTCTAATCCATAGCTTTCCAAACTGTGTGTCGCGACACTTTAGTGTGTCGCAACGCACAGTTTAGTGTGTCGCGAAGTGGCGGCACAGGGGTGCGTGCGGCGGCGGCGCAGGGCGCGCACGACGGCAGCAATGTGTACAGCGGCGGCAGTGTGTACGGCGGCGGCGCACCATCAGCACTTCCGCGTTTTAGCAAGGCCGCCGCCACTGCTGCCGTGCACGCCGCCACCGTGCGCCCCCCACACCGCTGCCGTGCACACGCCCCCCCCGTGCGCCCCCGCACCGCCGCCGCTGCCACCGTTGGTGTGTCGCCAACGGCGGCACTTTGGAAAGCACTGGGTCTAATCAATAATACTATTACTACTGTCTGAGAAATCAGTTCTAGCAAAAGTAAATTACCTCAGCCTAGTCATATCCCATCTAATAAATCTGAAGAAGATTACTAAAACAAAAAACAAACACAAAACCCAACCCAAGCTCCTACTTCTTACTGTCTAAGCTGGCACTTCAGATGTCAGGTGACATATGGCCTTTCCATAATCTTAACACACAGGTGCCTTCTATGAAGCTGGGGATTTAAACTAAAGGGAAGGTTTGGATAATGCCTTCTCTTGAGTTACTAGGTCTGTGAGTTGAATTTCTGGGCAACGCTCCATCATTTTCATTCAAGGCTTATTTCATTAACAGCCATTCTTTCTCACTATAGAGTGCTGGGAACTAGCGCTTCACCAGTCTACAATTCCCAGGATTCTCTGGAAGATGTGACACTGAAAGAGGTTTGTTTTTTGTGGTCTGTTTTTATTGTACGCTGACCAGAGTCACGTTCGTGAGATGGGCGGCTATATAAATGTGATGAATCAATAAATCAATAAATCAAAGCAATATAATTTTGTAATCTGACATAATTTTAGTAACAACCCCCTAAAATGGTAAGTTCAGGGCCAGTTTAGATTTGAAGAGGAGGTTAAGAGTTCATCTACACAGCTGTTTTGCTGTGCTTTCCTTGTTTTCCCTCTGTTCCCTGTCACCATAAGCCTTATTGGATTTATATGTAATACTTGGCTGGCTGAGGAATTCTGGGAGTTGAAGTCCCCATATCTTAAAGTTGCCAAGGTTGAAAAACAGTGGGCTAGAGGGTATCAGTATTTTCAAGCTGACTGGTGGCAGTATCAAAATTATCTTTTACTGAGAGCCCTTGGGGTCTGCCAACAAAGTTTAAAACTTATCTCTCCTCCAAGTTCGTAACAAACACTAATTATTTAAGCACTAAATCCCTGGCCATTTGGGGAAAGCTGCAGTACATGCATAGAGGGCTGGATTTTTAAATACAATCACATCATTAGCAACGGTGAAAGAGAGGGTTCCCAGCCATCTAAAAAAGAATCCTAAATGTTACAACAAATCAGAATGTTTTAAATACATTAAAACATTTAAATACATTATTTAAATACGTGAATATTTATCCGCGCTTATTGCATCCACAGAATGCCGTCCGACGGCCCTGTTTAAGATTACTCGATCTCTCTTAGGTAGGGTGGAATTGACCACCCACCTACAGGGCTGTGCGGAAGAATTTTCTGAGCATCTGCAGGATAAAATCGCTCGGATTCGGTCTAAGTTGGACTCCATGCGTGAAATGCAGTCTGGGGAGATGCCGGGAGAATGGTCTTGCCCTATTATCTGGGAACAATTTGATCCTGTTGGACCTAAGGAAGTGGACAAGATCCTCCGAACTGTTAATTCCACCACATGTCAGTTAGATCCCTGTCCTTCCTGGCTAGTAAAATCAGCCAGGGAAGTGACATGTGGATGGGTCCAGGCAATGATTAATACATCCTTATTGGAGGGGGTGTTTCCGGCGGCCTTCAAGGAGGCGTTGGTGCACCCCCTCCTCAAGAAGCCATCCCTGGACCCTACCATTCTGGACAATTTTCATCCAGTCTCCCACCTTCCCTTCTTGGGAAAGGTGGTTGAGAAGGTGGTGGCGTTGCAGCTTCAGAGGACCCTGGATGAAGCGGATTATCTAGACCCTTTCCAGTCAGGTTTCAGGCCGGGATTTGGGACGGAGACTGCATTGGTCGCGCTTACGGATGACCTCTGGCGGGAGCGGGATGGAGGTAGTGCATCCATCCTGGCTCTCTTAGATCTCTCAGCGGCGTTCGATACCATCGACCATGGTATCCTTTTGGGACGGCTTAGGGAGTTGGGGGTGGGCGGCGTAGTCTTGCGCTGGTTCACCTCCTTCCTCCAGGGCCGTTCCCAGTCGGTGCTGGTAGGGGAGGAGAGATCCAGCCCGCGACCACTCCTGTGTGGGGTGCCGCAGGGTTCGGTTCTCTCTCCTCTCCTATTCAACATCTACATGAAACCGCTGGGCGAGGTCATCCGACACCATGGGATGAGGTATCATCAGTATGCAGATGATACTCAACTGTATATCTCCATCCCAGGTGAAGTAAGTGATGCTGTGACCACCCTGTCCCAGTGCCTGGGGGCTGTGAGGGCCTGGATGGGGAACAACAGGCTTCAGTTGAACCCTGGCAAGACCGAGTGGCTGTGGATTGACGGCTTAGCGTCTTCTAGGAAATTATCATCTTTGGTTCTCGATGGGGTAGCACTGCCCCATTCGGAACCGGTGCGCAACTTGGGGGTCCTTCTAGACTCACGACTCCTGCTCGAAGAGCAGGTGGCAGTCGTGGCTAGAAGGGCTTTTGCACAGCTTCGGCTTGTGCACCAGTTGCGCCCATTCCTGGATCGCGATGCCCTCCGAACAGTCACTCACGCTCTTGTCATCTCCCATGTAGATTATTGCAATGCGCTCTACACGGGGCTACCCTTGAAGACTATCCGGAAGCTACAGCTGGTGCAGAATGCAGCCGCGCGGGCGATTTTAGGTGCGTCAAGATCCACACATATAACACCTTTGCTCCGCGAGCTGCATTGGGTGCCGGTCTGCTTCCGGGTACAATTCAAGGTGTTGGTTATCACCTTTAAAGCCCTACATGGCATGGGACCAGAATACCTGAGGGACCGTCTTGTCCCCAGGTTATCGACCTGCCCCACCCGATCGTTCAGAGAGGGCCTGCTGCGAGCCCCATCAATTAAAGAATGTCATCTGATGGGGGCTAGGAGGCGGGCCTTCTCTGTAGCAGCACCCACACTATGGAACATCTTGCCCCCAGAGTTGAGACAGATCCCCTCCCTCCCGACCTTTAGAAAAGAACTGAAGACCTGGTTCTGCCGCCTGGCATGGGAGGGAGGAAACGATAGTTCCTCATGGGGGTGGTTAATCCAGTAATTTTATAATGCCCTTCTTTTATTAATACTATCTCCCACTTGGATTTTTATTTTATTTTATTTTATATTATATTAATTGTATAAATTGTTAGTTTATATATTTTATATTTTATGCTTTTATCTAATTTTATTTATTGTAAACCGCCCAGAGTTCCCCATTGGGGGAGATGGGCGGTTATATAAATTAAATAAATAAATAAATAAATAAATAAATACCCTGTCAGCTTTAGTTGGGTCCAACTCAAAGTAGGACAGAGCAATGTTTAAAATATAAATAATTCCTAGTTCTCATATGGTATTCTGGTCCCATGCCATGTAGGGCTTTAAAGGTGATAACCAACACCTTGAATTGTACCCGGAAGCAGACCGGCACCCAATGCAGCTCGCGGAGCAAAGGTGTTATATGTGTGGATCTTGACGCACCTAAAATCGCCCGCGCGGCTGCATTCTGCACCAGCTGTAGCTTCCGGATAGTCTTCAAGGGTAGCCCCGTGTAGAGCGCATTGCAATAATCTACATGGGAGATGACAAGAGCGTGAGTGACTGTTCGGAGGGCATCGCGATCCATTATTGCAAGGGAGCTGAGACGTTTTAATATTGATATAGCAGCACTCCAAGAAACTCGAAGAGCAGGAGAAGGACAGTTGAAGGAAGAAAAAGGAGGTTATACCTTCTTTTGGAAAGGACTGCCTGATCAAGAACGACGAATACATGGGGTAGGCTTTGCTATCAAAAACGACATTGTGAAGCTCTTGTCAGAAGTTCCCACTGGGATTAACGAACGACTCTCAACTCTGCGAATAAAACTCGCCAAAAACCAACAGGCAACTATCCTAAGTGCTTACGCACCAACACTAGATGCAGATGAGGATATCAAGGAAAAATTTTATACCCAGCTGGACACCATCTTATCAGAGATACCAAAGGAGGATAAAATTATCCTCCTGGGCGATTTCAATGCAAGAGTTGGGCGTGATTTTGATTTGTGGCCAGGGATCATTGGGAAAGAAGGAGTTGACAACAGCAACACAAATGGAATCTTACTTCTGACTAAATGTGCAGAGCATAACCTTGTCATTACTAACACACTCTTTCGCCAGAAAAATAAATTTAAAACATCATGGAAGCACCCACGGTCGAAGCACTGGCATCTTTTAGATTATGTAATTGTCCGTGCTAGAGATCGCCGTGATGTACTTCTCACCAGAGCCATGACGAGCGCCGATGACTGCTGGACAGACCATCGATTAATTCGATCCACGATGGCCATAAAGATTGTCCCTCATCGTAGGCTCCAAGGAAGAAAACCAAGGCGTAAAATGAATACACTGGCCCTTCAAGATCCTATTAAACGAGCTTGCTTTCAATCAACTCTCAAGGAACATCTGCCTATGGAACTTCCTGAAAATGTTGAGGAACACTGGATTAAATTGAAGACTTCTATTATTTCAGCCTGTGAACAAACTATCGGATACCAGACTAAGAGACATCAGGACTGGTTTGATGAGAACGATAGTGAGATTGAACATATTATTGACAAGAAAAGGAAAGCCTTCCAGATATGGCAAAAAGATATTAACTGTGCCGTTAAGAAAAAAATCTACGCCAGTGCAAAGGCAGAAGTCCAAAGAAGAACTAGAGAACTTAAGAACATATGGTGGATAAAAAAAGCCCAAGAAACCCAACATTTTGCAGATGCTCATGATGCACGGGGCTTTTTTAATGCCATAAAGGCCATCTATGGACCAACAAACCATGGTACAAATCCCTTACGCTC
Organism: Charina bottae; assembly: GCA_023362775.1. NCBI lineage: Eukaryota > Metazoa > Chordata > Lepidosauria > Squamata > Charinaidae > Charina > Charina bottae. The sequence goes on along the minus strand of JALMGJ010000001.1, from coordinate 71,058,959 downwards.
AGTAGATGGTGCTAAGCTTCTAAAGGACAAAGAGTCTATTGCACTGCGCTGGAAAGAGCATTACTACAATCTCCTTAATCGTCACTCTACTGTGGCTGATGAAGTCTTCTTGCAAATCCCGCAAAAACAAATAAGAAATGAGCTTGCAGTACCCCCTAGTTTGGAGGAAGTCAGTAAAGCCACTAAACAAATGAAAAATAACAAAGCTAGTGGACCTGATGGGATTCCTGCTGAAGTCTTTAAAGAAGGCGGGCCTGAACTTACACAACAACTTCATAAGCTCATCGAAAAAATCTGGATGAGGGAGGAGATTCCAGCAGACTTTAGGGATGCCATAATTATCACTCTCTTTAAAAAGGGTGATAGAACAGACTGTGGAAACTATCGAGGCATCTCCCTTCTAGCCACAGCAGGCAAAATCCTGGCAAAGATCATTGCAAACCGTCTCCTATCTGTATCAGAAGACATCCTCCCTGAAACGCAAAATGGCTTCCGCCCTTCCAGGGGAACAGTGGATATGATCTTCACTGCACGACAGCTTCAAGAAAAATGCAAGGAGCAAAACCGCCCTCTGTACATGGCGTTTATTGATCTGACTAAAGCTTTTGATACTGTAAATCGTACTGCTCTCTGGACCATCCTTCTGAAAATCGGATGCCCTGATAAATTTGTGAACATCTTGCGATTACTCCATGACGACATGATGGCAACAATCCTGAATAACAATGGCTCTCAAAGCGATCCATTTAAAGTGGAATCCGGCATTAAACAGGGATGTGTTATTGCTCCAACCTTATTCGCTATCTTCATCGCTATGATTATGCACGTTGTTGAAGAGAAACTTCCTACTGGTGTAGAAATTATATATCGAACAGATGGAAAGCTTTTTAATCTTAGTAGGCTGAAAGCAAAAAATAAGGTAATTGCAACTTCTGTTATAGAACTTCAATATGCTGATGATAACGTAGTCTGTGCACACTCCGAGGAAGATCTTCAAACTATCCTAAACATCTTTGCAGAAGCATATGAAAAACTCGGCCTCTCGATTAACATTAAAAAAACCAAAGTGCTTTACCAGCAAGTTCGAACCAATCCCTCCGCAGCGCCATCAATCCAGCTTAAAGGTGTGTCACTAGAAAATGTCGATCACTTTTCTTATCTCGGCAGCCATCTATCTACAAAAGCCGACATCGACGCTGAAATTCAGCATCGCCTGAGCTCTGCGAGTGTAGCTTTCTCCCGAATGAAGCGTAGAGTGTTTGAGGATCGGGACATTCGCAGGGAGACCAAAATGCTTGTTTACAAAACCATTGTACTACCAACCCTTCTGTACGCCTGTGAAACATGGACCCTCTACAAACGCCACCTCCAACTTCTTGAAAGATTCCATCAACGCTGCCTCCGAAAAATTCTGCAAATTACTTGGGAAGATAGGCGGACTAATGTTAGCGTATTAGAAGAAGCGAAAACCACCAGCATTGAAACAATGATCATCCAACATCAACTTCGCTGGACCGGTCATGTTGTTCGAATGCCTGACCATCGTCTTCCAAAGCAGCTACTTTACTCCCAACTTAAGAATGGAAAACGGAATATTGGTGGACAGCAAAAGAGATTCAAAGATACTCTCAAAGTTAATTTAAAAAAATGTAATATCAGCATTGAGAACTGGGAAGCCCTAACTCATGAGCGTTTCAATTGGAGGTCATCCTTTATTAATGGCGCTATGGACTTTGAAGAAACACGAGTACAGGGCGAAAAGGATAAAAGAGCTAAAAGGAAGGCACGTCAGGCAGACGCTCATCATGACCGTCTCCCACCCGGAAACCTATGCCCTCATTGTGGGAGGTTGTGCGGATCCAAAATTGGCCTTTACAGCCACTTACGGATCCACCGTTAAAATTTTACCTTTGGAAGACAATCTTACTCGGCTACGAGTGATCGCCAATGATAGTTCAACAGCACATGCTTGATGCTTTTCTGTGGAAATCGGTGAGGCTTAGAAATTCTTAACTCTGGCTGACACATATCCAAGCCCCATTTCATTGGCTGGAAATCTCTTTGTTTAAAATGGGCTGCCTTATAATATAAATTATTCCATTTACAAACCTGCTTGCCTTTTTTTCTTTTGTGCTTGATGCTCCCATTTGTCGACAAATACTGCTTTTTGGAATGTTAACCACAACAATGGATTGTTGCATCATCTTGTCACTCTGGTACACACGGCTCATTTGCAAATTCAGTCCACTACGGAAAAGAAATATAGAGTGGGTTTTTTTGTTTGTTTTTGTTTTGTTTTTGGACATCTGTAATTCTCTAATGGCCTGAATGAAGATGATTAGAAATCAAGTATGGGGGAATATTTTAGCAGAAAATAAAGGGGTTGTTTCACTTCAGATCTCATTAGTCTAGGAAACTGTTAGTAAAGTGAAACATGAAAGATGTAACATGACATTGAAGTGGCTGAGCGATCAGGGATAACCTAACTCCAAGCTTTCCTATTCAGTCCATTTTTATTATCCATCGTTATTAGTCCTCCTGGAACCAACTGCAAAGTACAGTCTCCACTACGCTTTGCAAGCTGAAAATTAATCTCAGCAACATACTGAGACCCTGATTTCCAGAGAATTGAATGTATTAATAAGAGGTATAATTTCCCATGGTTAGTTCACCTCAACTGGTGCTCTCCTATCACTTCTCAGGCAGTTGTCTAGAAGATGACTGTTCCAGCGCAACACATCTGGGGGCATCAAACTGAGAGAAGCTGGTATAGTTGTTCTTTTCTATTGCCTCACTACATGACCAATGAGGGATTTGATTTGGTTTGATGGATTGCCATACTGTTCACCCCTGATTTGACAAGCAGGAATATGTGCTTGCCCCAGCGGTTACATTGCCAATGTTGAGTAATTTGACAGTTCTATACATGTAGAGGGGTTCTGTTTGTTTGAATGGAAAAGAACTTCATTTTGGTTGAAAAAGTTGCTTGCAAAGACATTTCAGTTGACCTGGTCCTTAACTGGGCAACTGCCAATTGGAAGGATATTCTATTGTGTCTTATAGTGAAGGTTTCAAGCAGTAAACAATAAACAGTGATCAAGAGGAGAAACAATGAAGAGAGTTTAGGATTAGGGCGAATTAGAAATTCCTTTTGGCAAGAAGTGATGGAACAACACTTGTATACAAACTTAAAAGGAAGGCAGAGAGAAGATGCAGGGAAGTGGTGGTAAGGGCAATGGAAAGAAGAAAGAAGTGAATGCCATCAGTTTTGTTATTCTGGCAGAAAGAAAAAAGATGGTTGTTTTCCTGCTCTAGAAATAGTTTGTTTTTCTGTGGAAGGAGATATACAATGCAACATGTAGAAAAGGGAGCAGATATGCAGTTGGAAGAATGAAATGAATATTTTTTTTATTTATTATTATTTAAATTTATATCACTGCCCATCTCCCCCAATGGGGAACTCTGGGTGGTTAGAAATAGAAAAACAGTGTCAATTGGGTGGGTGGGGGCAGATAACTGGATCCCTTTTTAAATTCACAGGCCCAGAAGTATCTCTTTTGCAGCTGTCTTCTTCACTGATGCAAAATCCATGTTTTGGTTGGATTTCCCTCCCATTTAATAGACAGATGTCTGTTAAATCGAGTTTTTACTGCAAATAACACCAATTACATCAATTATGTAATTATTCAAATTATGTAAAGTGGCGCAAATCATGTAGATTTCTCCCAAATGACCTGTTAATTGAGGTTTTACTGTAATGTTTTTTTAAAAAAATATAATCAATATGCCCCAAGTTACATCTAAATATAACAATAATTACATCTCCTTTTTAGCTATTGAAGCTATTTAGCTTTTGAAGATGAAGATATCTAAGAGGCCACCATAAAAAGTATACATGAGCACTAGAGAAGCAAAACATTCTTTATCTGCCCATTTAAGAAATATTTTAAAAGATTTCATTCTTTACATTCATGGCTTACATTCAGTAAATTGGACACAGATTTTTTTTCTGCCTCTTTTGTCCTGTTGCAGCCTCTTACATTACTTTAAAACCCATTCACTTTGGAGCAGCCTTTCTCAACTTTTTGACCCTGGAGGAACCCTTGAAATATTTTTCAGGCCTCGGGGAACCCCTGCACATACAGGCTCAAATATAGGCCAGAAGTTACAAAATTATTATATTTGTTTCATGTGTAAGCCTGTAGATATGCACTAACAGTGTTCTTAAACTAGAAATAAAGAATGAAACTTATCTCTTTAATGTGAAGTTGCCCGAATTTGAAGTAATTTTTTAAATAAATCATGATCTCCCAGGGAACCCCTAGTGACCTCTCATGGAACCCTGGGGTTCCATGGAACCCTGGTTGAGAAACACAGCTTTGGGGTAACCTGCATCTGCATCAGAAGGGGAGTAACTCAGCTGGAGAGGAGTCAACAGAAATTGTGGATTCTCCTTCTGCAAAAGTTTTCCCTCCCACAAGAAATTCTCTAGTTTGTATCCATAGAATCAAGAGTTAATACTGTATAGTCTTCAAAAAAATGCAGTCCAACAGTTTGTATCTGGACTGGAAAATGAGTGCCTCTTCCAACTCCCTTTAGCATTCATGACTAGCCATGGTGACTGATCTATGCTTTCATGGAGTACCTATTAGAGAAGGTCAATCCCTCTCTCTTCTATAATTAAAAAAACCAAAAACGGTGGAAATGAAACATTATTCAGAACACCAGTAGCTGTCAAAGAAAGGTACTAAATCATCCATTATGGTTGATGCCATACAAGTCCAAAGGTGAAATTAGGTAACTCACTTAATAATTTACCACTTGGAGTTATTATGAAAAACTTTACAGTCGTACAAGAGACATGACCTTACATGCCTGTGTATACAGCACCTTAGGCTTCTTTGAGTAAGGACAGGATTGAAATGTGGTAGAGAAATAACTAACTGCACTTAACACTGAATCTGGTACAAGTGGTATGAACGGTTGAAAATATCCAATACTAAAAGTAGGCAATATATGTGGCTGTTGGTGGCATGTCCCTTTCTTAAAAGTTTTCGAAGACAGTAGAATGTCTTATTAATTAAATAAAAAGGATAACATTGAAATTAATTTGAAATTAAATTAATTTCTAGTATTGTGGAATTTTAATAATTTCATTCAGTTATATGTAAAATATGTACTTGAAACTCTGTCTGACAGTGAACATAATAATTGCAAAATACTGGAAAATTAACAGGTCAGGAAATAGTGATATACAAATGGGATCTGCAATAAAAATTTGGAGTGTAGAATTTTTGTTTTCTTGCCAGCCAGCCAGCCAGCCAGCCACACAATTTAATTATTTTATTTTATTTTATTTTATTTTATTTTATTTTATTTTATTTTATATTTTATTTTATTTTATTTTATTTTATTTTATTTTATTTTATTTTATTTTATTTTATTTTATTTTATTTTATTATTTATTTTATTTTATTATTTATTTTATTTATTTTATTTTATTTTATTTTATTTTATTTATTATTTCCAGGCCACCCAACTTCACAATGACTCTGGGTGGCTTACAATTATAAAAGAATTAAAAAAGAAAACATTTATCTTTTTAAAAATAATTTTTATTAAAAAAAATCATAAGTAAAAGAAAAATCTAAAAAAAGGAAAAAAGAAGAAAAATAAAGAAAGAAGAAAGAAAGTGCAAAGAAGAAAAAAAGAAAAAAAGAGAGAGATAATTAAAGAAACTAAAGTAAATGACTTCCAAACTTCTTTTCAATAGATATTAACAAACTCATCATCCCCCCTCCGTCTTAACTGTTCCAGAGATCTCTACATCCCAAAAAAGAAAACATTTATCAAAGAAAAAGGAATACAACCAACCAGAACACCAACCCCATAACCCCAAAAAGATTAAAACAAAAACAACAACAAAACTCCCAAACGACTTGATCATCCTGACCCCTCTTTATATCAACAGTAATTCCATGGCTGCTGAATACACTTAATCCTCACTGGACTTTGACCTTAGGACATTTTGGTTACTAAAGGATTGTTGTAGTCATTATGTAGTCATGATCTGGGCGAGATCATCCGTCACCACGGGATGAGGTAACATCAATATGCTGATGATACCCTACAACTATGTGAGACAGATGATCATCTAATTGCAAAAATGTATAAATTATTGTTAAAAGGTGAAATGGTAGAGGAACAAGTTAAAGACTGTATGATTAAATGGGCTAAAAATATTGGCCATAATATTCAAATGCAACAATGGGAAGATATGTGGACCAAAGGGTTAAAATTTACTTTGTGTTATAATTTAAAAGAAAACTTTTATAAGATGATGTACAGATGGTATATGACCCCACAAAAACTTTCTAAAATGTATGGAAATGTCTCCAACTTATGTTGGAAATGTAAAAAAAAAGAGGGGTCTTTTTACCATATGTGGTGGACATGTGAGACTGCAAAGAAATTTTGGACTCAAATACATGCACTGATGCAAAATATATTACAAATTCGAGTTCCATTTAAACCGGAATTTTTCTTACTGGGAATAATTGATGGACAACCTGGGAAGCAATTTACAAGGATTATGCAATACATGATTACAGCAGCAAGACTTATTTTTGCACAAAATTGGAAAAACCAGATATCGCCTACGATACAAGATTGGATGTTAAAATTGATGGATATGGCAGAGAATGATAAACTGACATGTTTATTAAAAGAAAATCCAAATAATTATTTCCTTAAAGAGTGGAAACCATTAACTGACTATTTACAAGATGCGGGAGGGGCAAAGCTTATATGGGGATTTGAAGATTAAAATATATATATATTGATGTAATAGACAAGAAATATTCTTTAATATTATATATAGACCTAGCATGTAAGACAAAATTTTTAAAATACCATGACCAGATACAAATCAGAAGTTGACCAAATTCTATGTTTCAGCTTTATCTTTTTTTCTTTTTTTCTTTACTACACTTTTTTATCTTTTCTTTTTTCTTGATTTGTATTTCCATTTTCTTTTCTGTTTCAAACTTTTATCTATGTAAAATTAAAATCTAATAAAATTTGTTAAAAAAAATATATGCTGATGATACCCAATTATACTGTACATCTCCATCCCGAGGGAAGTAAGTGATGCCGTGACCACCCTTTCCAGGTGCCTGGGGGTTGTGAGGGCCTAGATGGGGAACAACAGGCTTCGGCTGAACCCTGGTAAGACAGAGTGGCTGTGGATTAATGGCTCCTCAGCATCTGGGAATTTGTCATCCTTAGTTCTGGATGGGGTTGCACTACCCCAGACAGACCTGGTGCGTAACTTGGGGGTCCTCTTGGACTCACAACTCCTGCTCAAAGAGCAGGTGGCAGTTGTGGCCAGGAGGGCCTTTGCTCAACTCCGTGTTGTGCGCCAGTTACGCCCTTTCCTGGACCGAGAGTGTCCTGTTCGGAGTATGAGACCACCAGGACTTTTTAAGGAAATAGTTTTATTTACAGTAAAAACTATTTACAAAAGGCAAAAGTCTTTTAAGCACATAACTGTAGATCAACTTGAATCAACTGGACTTCATGGCAGGTTGCACTTGGAAGACTTGGCAGCTCTGCAGTAACACTGGCTAGCATTCACAACAAGTTGAGTAGACCAATTCCTCTGAAGCAATGATCCAAGACTGGCTGGATCTTCAGGACTAAACTTGATTCATGGAGCCAGGCTCTTCTGAAGCACTGAGGCAGGACTGGACTGGATTTACAAGACAAGGCTGGATTGGATCCACTGGACAAGGTTCTTCTGGAGTGACAAGGCAACACTGGACTGGAACTGCAAGGCAAGGCTGGACTGGATTCCCTGGACAAGGTTCTTCTGGAACAACAGGACAATACTGGACTGGACTTGCAAGACAAGGCTGGACTGGATTCCCTGGACAAGGTTCTTCTGGAACAACAAGACAATACTGGACTGGATTTGCAAGGCAAGGCTGGACTGGGTTGTCTGGACAAGGTTCTTCTGGAGCAACAAGACAATACTGGACTGGAACTGCAAAGCAAGGCTGGACTGGATTTCCTGGACAAGGTCCTTCTGGAGCAATAGGACGATACTGGACTGGACTTGCAAGGCAAGACTGGGCTGGTAAAACTAGGCAAGGTACTTCTGGAACAATGAGGAGCGACTGCACTAGACCAGCACGATAAGACTGCCCTGGAGCGAACTGATAAAACTTAGCTGAATTGGCAGGACGTTGCTTGACTAAGGCTGCAGGACGAAACTTGGTTGAAGTGGCTAGGCGAGGCTGAACTGAGGCGTTGAGATCGCAATTGACTGGGTCCATTGAAAGACTGCGAGATAAGACCCCATTTCACTTGGCGAAGGAGCAGCGTGAGACCCTGAAGCAGCTGGTGTCAATTCCGAAATGATGCAAGGCTCTGACTCTGGTTTCGTGACAGCTACAGGGCAAGACTCTGAAGACTGTTCTGGCTGGACTTCTCCTGAAGAAGCTGTTAGCTTAATTGAATGGTTGTCTCCGGCAATTGGTTGCTTGCACTGACGTCCTTTTATTCTGTTTTCTGTGCGCCTTCTTCCCTCGGGAACCAATCGGGCTTCCTTCTGCTTAGCGCGCTTCTCAGCCTGCCTTTCTCGTGCATTGATTGGTGCTCTTGATCTTGTTCCTGGTTCTGGACCAATCAGATCCTCAGATTCTCTTGCTCTGCTGAGTCATTCCCGGGTTCGTTTTCCTGCACCTGCTGGTCATGAGTTTCAGTCTCCTGCACCTGCTCATCACGAGTTTCATTTGCCTGGTGTTGCACAAGATAAGTTTCGTTTTCCCCTAGCTCAGAGTCAGAGTCAGGCTGGACTCTGACAGAGAGGCCCTTCGAACGGTCACTCATGCCCTGGTTATCTCCCATATAGACTACTGTAATGCGCTCTACATGGGGCTACCCTTGAAAAATATCCGGACGCTACAGTTGATCCAGAATGCAGCCACGCGGGCAATCTTAGGTACCCCAAGGATGGCACATATAACACCTTTGTTACACAAGCTGCACTGGGTCCCAGTTTGCTTCCGGGTCCAATTTAAGGTGTTGGTTATGACCTTTAAGAGGGGCGTGGTGGCTCAGCGGGTAAGACGCCAGGCTTGTCGATCAGAAGATTGCAAGTTCGGAGGTTCGAATCCCTAGCCCTGCGTGCGGAGTGAGCTCCCGCACTAGCTCCAGCTCTTGCCAACCTAGCAATTCGAAAGCATGCAAATGCAAGTAGATTAATAGGTACCACTTCGGTGGGAAGGTAACAGCGTTCCACGTGCATCATGCTGGCCACATGACCGTGGAAGTGTCTTCAGACAACGCTGGCTCTTTGGCTAACAAACGGAGATGAGCACCGGCCCCTAGAGTCGGACACGACTGCACAAATGTGCGGGGGGTACCTTTACCTTTACCTATGACCTTTAAAGCCCTAAATGGCATGGGTCCAAGTTACCTGAAGGACCGTCTCATCCCCATTACATCGACCCGTCCCACCCGGTCATGCAGAGAGGGCATGTTACGGACCCCATCTGTAAAAGAATTCCATCTAGCGGGGTCTCGGAAGCATGCCTTCTCTGCAGTAGCTCCTGCCCTCTGGAACATTCTTCCCCCAGAGATAAGACAGGCCCCCTTGCCCCTGGACTTCCACAAAAAATTAAAAACCTGGTTTTGCCAACATGCCTGGAGCAGGAAGGAAAATAGTCATTCCTGGGGATGGCTAGTCCCCTAGAATGGCCCTAAATAACCTTTTATACCCACGGACTGATAGAGAACCATCAGGCATCTGGATTTTATCATATTTTGAATAATCCAAGATGGCGGCCGCAAGCAGACGCCGGTAATCGCTCCAGGAGAATTGAGCCGTAGGCCCTAAAACCTTCTTCAAAACCCTCTTTATACCCCACAAAACTACCTTGGGGGCTGGAGAGGCTGTGTCGGGCTTGGGGTGAGCGGTCTTCTCCGGACGGAGCGGTGTGGTGGGCTGAGTTTGGCGGTGATACCAACAAGAGACCGTGGTTACGGTGGAGTTGCAACCCAGTGGAGTCGCCGGAGCCGGTGAAACCTAATAAGGCTGGCTGAGTTTTGGGAGCTTCGTGAAGCTTGGCGGTGGCAGCGGGACCCAGCGGAATTGCCGGAGGCTGCCAGAGTTAGAGTCTGGCCTAGAGGAGTTCGGTGGGGGCTGATAGAGCCTGGCGTGACGGGCCGGGTCTTTTCCAGGCCCGTTTTTCGAAGTTGCGCCGGAGCTGTGACGGGCCGAGGCTGAAGCTGTGGAGGCTCGGTGGAGGCTCAGTGAGGCCGGGATCGTCCCCCCCCCGAGACAGACAAACAACCCTCCCTGGGACAGACAACCCTCCCTGGATAGACAACCTCCCTGGAACAACCCCCCTGGAACAAACGGCCAACCCCCCTAGGACAAACAACGTTGGGGGTGTGGCAAGTCCCAGCGTTATACTGGATGGAGACTGCCGGAGTTGGAAGCTGGCCCAGTGGAGTCTGGTGAGGGCCTGGCAGAACCTGGTGCAACGAGCCGGGGTTTTTCCCGGGCTGCTTTTTCGAAGCTGCAGTGGAGCTGCGGTGGAGTCCAGCCTGTGGGCTTAAGTTTATACCACCCTAATGGGCCCCGATGAAGTCCAGGAGGCCCAGGAAGATTACTGGCGTGGCTGGCCCATTGCAGGAGGGACTGGGAAAACACTTGAGACCCCCCCACCTGGCGAAACAACAGATCAAACCTATCAGTGAGCCTGTATAGACCTGAGTGGGACTCTTGAATGTTTGATAGACTCTGGGGGAGCCAGACTTAGATCCCTTCAGACTTTGGGGTTCTTTGAGGAATGGTCTCAAATAACAAACCCGTGGACTTTGTGATCACAGACTTTAAATTATCTTAACATCTAATTTAACATCTGATCTGCTTGACGGATAAAGTAGAGGATCGACCACCCCCAGTCTATTAGGGCGGCAGAAGGTTGTGAGGTCCCTTGGTGTGAGTGTGGTGCCCCCCTTGTAAGTGAGAGTGACAAGGGGGGACTAGGATTGTATGAGTTGTGAGAGAGTACCTATCCCTGAGTGAGAGGCAGGGTAGGTAGGAGTGTTTGGGTTCCCTCCTGTGGCTAGTGAGAGAGGCCACAGAAGGGAACAGTGAGAGTGTGTGAATTGTATGGGGTGGTTGGGGCTTGCCAGCGCCAAGAGCGGAAGCTGGTGCGCTGGGGGCCCTGCCATTTACCTAGGAGAGATTGAGTTGAGAGGATGAATGTATGGAGAAGGGGACCTTTGCCCAAATCCAGGCTTTCCGGGGGCTGTGGAGGCGTCTGAGTCAGGAGACTCTGGGGGCTGCGGGGCAGGGAATTCAATCGAGGTGGTGATGGGTAAGGGACGCTATGACAGGAGCTGGAGGGCAGGCCATTGTTGGGGAAGGCGCCCCTGGTGTTTAATACCGGTGGTGCGTTCCGGCCCCCCAAGCTCATACCCAGGCCCTGGTAAGCAGATCTTTGAGGGCCCTGATGTCCGGCTGCTGCTCCTTAATGCCAGGTCTGTGAATAATAAGGCTCCCCTCATCTGCAATTTACTCGCGGAGGAGGGGGCAGACCTGGCATGTATAACAGAGACTTGGCTGGGCCCAGAAGGAGGGGTTGCCCTCTCGGAAATGTGTCCAGCCGGGTTTCGAGTATGGCATCAGCCGAGACAACGGGGCAGGGGAGGAGGGGTGGCAGTTGTCATCCGAGAGTCTCTTATGGCCACCAGGGGCGCTGCTCCTCAAGTGACGGGCTGTGAGACCCTGTTTTTCAGGTTGGGTTCCCAAGGACAGTTGGGTGTGTTGCTACAGTACCAGCCTCCCTGCTGCGTAGCAACCTCTCTGCCCGAGCTACTGGAGGCCATCTCAGGGTTGGCGGTGGAATTCCCCAGACTTATGGTTTTGGGGGATTTCAATCTGCCGTCCCTGGGACACGCCTCGGAGGCGGCTCGAGAGTTCATGACTACCATGGCAGCCATGGGCCTGTCGCAGATTATTCGGGACCCGACTCGAGACAGTGGTCTCACGCCGGATTTAGTTTTCTTGTCAGAGCAGTGGCAATGTGATCTGGGGGGGGGGGAGTTAGATCTGTCCACATTGTCATGGTCAGACCATGCCCTGGTGACCTTGAGGCTCTCTTGTGCTACCCCACTCCGCAGGGAGGCTGGACCTATTAGATTGGTCCGCCCCCGGCAACTTATGGACCCAATGAGGTTTCAGAGGGAGCTGGGGGTTATACCTGAAGATCTGCAGCACGGTCCAGCGGAGGTCTTAGCCGCAGCTTGGAATAAAGAGGCGGCCGGGGCCTTGGACAGGATCGCGCCTATGCGACCTCTCTTGCCTCGTTCAACCCATCACTCCCCGTGGTTCACGGAGGAGTTGAGGGTTTTGAAGAGGGTTAATAGACGTCTGGAGCGCCGCTGGAGGAAGATGAGGACTGAATCTGACTGGACACAATCTAGAGCCGCCATTAGGGCCTACCTTGTGGCGGTAAGAGCGGCGAAACGTGATTATTTCTCTGCTCTTATTGCGTCCGCAGAATGCCGCCCAACGGCCCTGTTTAAGATTACTAGATCTCTTTTGGGTCGGACGGACTTAGTGACCCATTTACAGGGCCGGTCGGAAGAGTTTGCTGAGCATCTGCAGGACAAAATAGCTCAGATTCATTCCAAGTTAAACTCTAAGCATGAGGCACAATCTGGGGAGATGCCAGAGGCACGTACGTACCCTGTTATCTGGGAACGGTTTGATCCTGTTGGGCCTGATGAAGTAGACAGAATCCTCTGGATTGTAAATGCCACCACTTGCCATCTAGACCCATGTCCCTCCTGGCTGGTTAAGTCAGCCCAGGAGGTTACATGTGGTTGGGTCCAGGCGATGATTAATACATCTTTGGGGGAGGGGGTGTTTCCGGCGGTCTTTAAGAAGGCGTTGGTTCATCCCCTCCTCAAGAAGCCTTCCCTGGACCCTACTGTTTTAAACAACTTTCGTCCTGTCTCCCACCTTCCCTTTTTGGGAAAGGTGGTTGAGAAGGTGGTGGCGCTGCAACTCCAGAGGATTCTGGATGAAACGGATTATCTAGACCCCTTTCAGTCAGGTTTCAGGCCGGGATATGGGACAGAAACTGCATTGGTCGCGCTTATGGATGATCTTTGGCGGGAGCGAGATGGAGGGAGTGCATCCATTCTTGCTCTCTTGGATCTCTCAGCGGATTTTGATACCGTCGACCACGGTATCCTGTTGGGGTGGCTCAGGGAGTTGGGGGTGGGCGGCGTTGTTTTACACTGGTTCACCTCCTTCCTCCGGGACCGCTCCCAATTGTTGGTAATAGGAGAGGAGAGATCTGACCCTCGGCCCCTCTTGTGTGGGGTGCTGCAGGGTTCGGTTCTCTCTCCTCTCCTATTTAACATCTACATGCAGCCGCTGGGCAAGATCATCCATCACAACGGGATGAGGTATCATCAGTACGCTGATGATACCCAGTTGTACATCTCCATCCCGGGTGAAGTAAGTGTTGCAGTCAACACCCTTTCTCAGTGTCTGGAGGCTGTAGGGGCCTGGATGGGGCACAATAGGCTTCAGCTGAACCCTGGTAAGACGGAGTGGCTGTGGATTGATGGCCTCTCAATTTCCAGGAAGTTGTCATCTTTAACTCTGGATGGGGTGGCACTGCCCCGTTCAGATTCAGTGCAAAACTTGGGGGTCCTCCTGGACTCACGACTCCTGCTCGAGGAGCAGGTGGCAGTCGTGGCCAGGAGGGCCTTTGCACAGCTTCGGGTTGTGCGCCAGTTGCGCCCCTTCCTGGATCAGGAGGCCCTCCAAACAGTCACTCATGCCCTTGTCATCTCTCATATAGATTACTGCAACGCGCTCTACATGGGGCTACCCTTGAAGAGTATTCAGAAGCTTCAGCTGGTCCAGAATGCGGCTGCACAAGTAGTTCTGGGTGCTATAAGATCAGCACATGTAACACCACTACTCTGTGAGCTGCATTGGGTCCCAGTTTGCTTCCAGATCCAGTTCAAGGTGTTGGTTATTACCTTTAAAGCCCTACATGGCATGGGACCAGGGTATCTGAGGGACCGTCTCGTCCCGATTACATCTACCCGCCCCACCTGATCATGCAGGGAGGGCATGCTCCGGATCCCATCACTAAAAGAATTCCATCTAGCGGGGTCCAGAAGGCGTGCCTTCTCTGCGATAGCACCCGCCCTATGGAATATCTTGCCCCCTGAGGCGAGATGGGCACCCTCACTCCTGGCCTTCAGGAAGTCGTTAAAGACCTGGTTCTGCTGCCTTGCCTGGAACGAAGGACATAATAGTTCCTCCTGGGGGTGGTTATCCTTTTAAGAACATACCATCTTTTTGGATTTTCATTTTTTATTTTTATGGTAGTTTTAAATGTATTAGTTTTTAACTTTTATATTATGATTGTAAACTGCCCAGAGTCTACCACGGTAGAGATGGGCGGGGATAAATCCAAATAATAAATAAATAAATAAATAAATAAATAAATAAATAAATAAATAAATAAAATATTTTATATTTTTATTGTGTGTTTATATATTTGTGCGTTTGTTGCCCTTGCAGTTGTGTTGCATTTTAACTGTGTTTCTATTGTAAACCGCCCAGAGTCCCTCCTTGGGGGGAGATGGGCGGTGATACAAATTTGATAAATAAAATAAATAAAATATAAACTATATAATAACTATATAAAAACCATAGTTTTCCCCCCTTCTCAAGCTTGCTGACATTTCCAAGTATTATGGAAAACCTATTTTATATGGGTGGCATGGCGTTCTGGATACATGCTATAAGCATTATCTCTTCTCTTCAATTGGTATTAGCATATAGAATTACTAAATAGTGGGCCATTATAGATGCTTACCGGTTTGGATGCCAAAGCCCTCAGGTTTAGTGCTCAGCATTAACAAAATCAAGGCAGCAGGGCTTAGAAAGAACCAGGTCTTATTCTAGGGAGTTGACATCAACCAGAATTTACAGTACCAGTCGAAGAGAATATCTGTAGCTCAGGGTTGAACTGTGGAGTCCTTGGTGCTCTCTGAGCTTGGATCTGTAGCTTGAATCATGTCAACTGGATTTCTATTTTCTCAGTAGAAACGTATCGCTCCTTATCCAAGGAGCTTCTTCAGTCTGAGCAAAGTTAGTAAGGGAATCCTTAAATATGTTTCTAGGGTGGCTGTGTGACCTTGCACCTGGGGCTAGGTCATGGTTATTTTGAGATGTTATTTCTAAGTCCCTTTATCATCTAAAGGAGGATCGTTAAGATTACCATGCTGCTGTTGAGCTTGCGAAATGGTCTTAATCTTCCTAGGCACAGAAGACAAAGCAGGAAGGAAAATAGGGGAAAGATTGTGCCTGAGGCCCCCACCTCTATTCAAGGAAGGATTTTCCAAGTTGGCATAAATGGATAAATTGATTTTCTGGTGGAATGCCAGGAAAAAGAAGGGGTTATTATGTATGGGAGGTTTCCTGAAGAGAAGTCGGAGTTTTTGAGGGGGGCAGTTGGGCTGTTTGATCTTTTTAAGAAAAAAGCTCTGTGAGCATTGTGGGGATATGTAAATTCTCTGGTTTATTTTGACGTGGGATAAGGGTTAAAGAATATTTATCTGGATTGTTTTTAAGGTTTGGCTGATTTCATTTATCTTTAATGATTTGGATTAAGATTAATAAGGTATAAAAATGTCTACTTGGAGGCTTTTGGGTTTATTAAGATTAAGATCATTAAAATTGTCGTATTACTAAGTATAATGGCAGACAATTTATGTGCTTTTTAGTTTGATTTTTATTATAGTAGACAGAAATGTATAGAATAGTACTAAGAAGGGAATAAATAAAGAGATGTTATCTTTGGGGAGGGAGAAACTGTACTTAGTGATTTTTATAATGTGCCAATGTGGAACGATTTATAGAAATAATGTGGTTTTGGTTTAATATAGAGTAAGGGATTGACTATGGAAAATTTTTGTATATCCTTGCTGTTAAAAGTTGGAAGTCACATTTCTTTGTAACTTTGAAAAAAAAATTCTCTCTTGTTTTCACGCTTTAGTTTTTTTGTAGTTTTTTGTTTTTCTGTACCTTTTATCTTTGCTTGAAACTTAATAACTTTCTTATTAAAAAAAGTCTTCGCTTTCAACCCTTCCTTGTATGATTTGGTTCCCAGACTCCTCATCACCATGGGCACCTTCCATTTTGTCAAAGAGGCACTTAAAATGTGGCCCCCAGAATTGAACATGGTTAAGAGAAGCTTTTCTTCAAATCTCCACAGTCCTTAAATTATTGAATTGTGTATCATCTCAACAGATTCCATCTCTATCTAAGATACTTAGATTGGGCAAGAGGGCTTTGACTTCAAGCTTTAGTTTAGCAGTGAAGCTCAATCTGGCATTTGGGTTGACATCAGCAGTTGTCAAGTAAACTGATCTCCAAGCATTATTATGAGAATTACTTATGATACTTCTAAATGGGCTACTTCCGAGTTCCTTGGAAAAAGGGCAACAGTAAACAACTCGGCTTCGGACTGTAAGCTTAAGTAAGGTGCTTGGAAAACTTGAAATGGACTACATCAAAGCTGTAAAAATATGTATTTATTTATTCATAATTTATATGAAATTATGTATTTAATTTATATGCCTCTCCATTCCCAGAAACTCACAAGGTCAGTAGGGTTGTAAACAAAGCATGAATAACAAATTGTGGTCCTTATCACTGAACATGAAGAAGGAGGAAGAGACCAGGAGGAACAGAGGGAGGAGTTTGCTGGGGAATATGTTTTTATCTTGGAAGAGCAAATTAAGGACTGTAAACAGTTATACATTGTTGGTATGGGTTTTTTTAAAATTGAAAATTTCAGGCCACTTTAAAAAGCACGGTGTAAAAAGTTTGGACCATCTTTTAGTTTGGGTAATTCCTGCACATCAGTCAGATGGGCCTGCAAGGAGAGCAAATTTTTGAATCTTTGTTGGGCAACTATTTTATGTTTTGTCTTGGGGAAATTTTATGAATGTTTTGTGCCTAAGGACAATCAATAAAGGACATAGAAGCTTGGAGGAGCTGCTAAGGCTTATTTGCAGGCACTAGTTATGAAAGCAGATAACTATGAATTTGAGGCAGCAGAAATGAAAGTGTCAGGGACAGATTGGTTGTGAGCATTTTGAACAAGGAATTTATCCCAAAAATTGCAAATGGAAAGTGCTGTTCAACCCAGGTTCTAGCCCAGGATGATGTTTTCTGTGCTTTATTAAGTTATAAAGCAATTCCCATCCATTACTCTAAGTATAGCATAACCCAACATTTCCCAAAATCTGGTCCAGTACTAGTCCTTGCAAAAACAAACAAACAAAACATAAACCAACCCAAACAAAATCCACACGTGGCCCTTAGAAAATATATAAATGATTGCCCTCTTCCCCTCCAATCACCAGAGCTCTGGCTGGTGGGGAAAGAGGAGAGATTTTTCTCTGGAGCTTCTAGTCGAAGTGCTGCCTAAGTCTTAACAAATGTAGTTTGTTACGGATGCTTAAAAGCCCATCCACCATACGGCAAAACCGCAGATACAGGAAACTGTGGACAAAGTGAATGTTTATATACAGTCTACAGCTGTTTAATATTTGGGGAAACTCTAGTATAATCTACGTCAGCTAATCATGGGTTGACAAGTATGAACCTCAGTTCTACTCTTAGAAACAAATACTGCATGTTAACATCCTCGACTTTCTCATTTTAAGGAAGTCAGTAATTTCCAAATCACTATTTGATCATCTTCATGGAGTGTATGCTTTGCCAGAATTATATCAAGGATCCCAAATATGGATGATCAAAGGAGATATTTAGAACCAGCAACTGTGCAAGAACAGTTTCAGAGATCTCAAATTTGCTATTGTCAAGACCAACAGTGGCTGAATTAGGAGGAACAGAGGACACTTGCAGCTAATTCCATGGAAACAGCAGTCCTCCCATTCACAGGCACTTCCAGAAACAGGTCCAAGCAAGATAAGCTTGCCAAGACACCAACATTCAGAGCTTAAAAGACTGCCACCCTAGAATAATAAAGCTATCATCAGATGTATGTATATTCCTTGTCCTCAGGCATGGAATTTGTGACTTCTAGAGGCAGTGTGATCTCAGATCTCCATATTAAAGATAGTTTATGTAGTTAGAGCACCAATTTGGTGTAGTGGTTAAGGCATCAGGCTAGAAACTAGGAGACCGTGAGTTCTAGTCCTGGTTTAGGCACAAAGCCAGCTGGGTGACCTTGGGCCAGTCACTCTCTCTCAGCCCTAGGAAGGAGGCAATGGCAAACCACACCCCAAATCTTGCCAAGAAAACTTCAAGGACTTGAAGGCAAAAAAAAAAAAGTAGTTAGAAATAGCAACCATTTATTGGGGCAGAATAATCCTCTGGATCTATTGGAGGTGATATAAATAAGAGTTATGAAAATGAAAAAAATAATACTGCATGTTTATGGATAATAGGCAGTTTATTATCCAAATGAGTGTAAATACAGTGAAATGTGGTCGTAATCAGTGAATAGGAGGAAGTGGAGTCAATCCCTGTATGGCAAGAAAAAAAATGGAAGGAAGAGAAGCAAGAATTAGCTGATGAGTGAGGTTTCAACTAGAAATAAGACTAAAGACAATAAGCAGTTGATGTAAGTTAGTTATCTAAATTATTCTAAATTAACATTAAATCTCAGGCCAGTTTATAAAGAATAAGTAAATAAGACATGAAGCAAGATTTATTTTATACTTCACTGAGTGTACTTTTTTTGATTAGCTGTCAAGATGGCTATTTCTTTATTCTATGCATTTAAAGATATTACAAATCTTAATTTCTATATACAATCTAATAAATACTTGCACTTCACAAATATACTTTCAACTGACTGTTATTTTGACAGAATCAAGAGTCATAAGACATGGAAGGATCAGTATGCTTTAATAAGGTATCAGTGTCAAAATACATTTCTTTATTGAGTTAAAAGTTGCCATACAGTTACAAGATTATCAGTAAGAAATTCAACAATAGAGACAACATGAAATAATTATGACAATAGTTATGGTTAATATTTTAAGCATGGACTCCCTCTCCCCCAGTGTATTTTTAGTAAAGGGTTAGGGTAAACACTTGAATGCTGAAACTACAAATAAAAATAAAATAGCAATATACGAGTGCCATTAACCCTTCAGGCACACAGCTCATTACCACGAACAGATCTGGTTTGCTGCAACCACAGGCTTCAAGCCACTTAAACTCCAGAGATGTCACTGTAAATCAATGGATTACTTTAAAGTGAACTAGATGAGATTAGCAGCTTATGCGGATATTTGTAATATATGTTTCCTCCAAAATTTACTTAAAACTTTATTATAATAACTGAAGATCTGATCCAATCAAACTCATATATGAGAATCACATCAAGCAAATCAAATTTGCCACTAAATATATTTTACTTGAAGCTGTAATCCATTGCCACTTCTTTGAACGTGTGCATTATGACAAACTATATATATATATATATATATATATATATATATATAAACAACTCTTTAATGCTTCATAAGTACTAATTTTTAAATACAATGTTCTTCTGATAAAACACTCTAGATCTGAAATTATGCCATATACTTAATTAGTTGTGAAAGTATTATCACAGTCTTCCTCCACATGATACCCTCCTGATATAAATTACAACTGGGTTCTGTATTCTTGGAGTTGCAGTCAACACTGGAAAGCACCAAGTAGAAAAAGGGGGCATTATGATGGCCACCCTTTGATAGATGCTTCCTGAACTTTGCATGGCATAGGCAAACTTGGAAATGTAAACTTATACATGTGTCTTCAAATTATGTCCTTTCAATTTCAGCAGGGCTTACTATCATCTAGGTATAGAATTATACTCAACGGCTGGGTTTGCACTTCAAGTGAAACCAGAGTAGTGCATTTTTCAGGGCTTTGGGCCATATTCTGTCTTTAGATGGCCTACTCTATACCTCCTAATTTGGACTGCTACTTTTGGATGAGACAGAGGACATTCCTGTCACCAGTTCTGAAGAAGATTCAACTCTCAGTCTGATCAGCTTCTGGAACTGGGAGATAGTTCTATACCTCTTTATCTTTTGCTGTAGACATCAAAATGGCTTCAACTGGCCCTGGTTTTCCCTCTGCCTCATATAATCTCACCTGTAGATGCTGATCATCAAGTGGTAGAATGATAAGGCTAACAACATGGGTGGAGGACTTGCTCCAGGCCTTTCTTTCACAAAGGCTTGTCATTGGTACAATGTAGTGAGCTGCTGAGAAACAATGAAAATCCTAACTTGGGGACCAGAATAACCTCCTGAATACCAGTATTTCAACACTGGAGAGATTAGGCCCTGGAACAAAAAAAAAAAAAAGGCGGAGGCAATGTTCACAGCTTTTCTGCTAAGCCTTTTTTCATTCACTATAGAAATGTTGAGTCAATTTAAAAAATACAGTATATATAGTGGGTTTTTTTTTTTTTAAAAAAATAAAGATCCCTGAGCAGACTCCATTCCTGAACACTTTCACTCTAAAATCTTTCTGCAAACAACTTCTTTCATGGTTTTACCTAGCTTGAAGAACTCTTTTCTTCCCAAATTTCAAGCAAAACCCATCTACATCACATTTAATTTGTTTTTCCCTTTTCTGCTAACTTAGCTTTGGCTGGATGGAGCACTGATTTTTGTCAAAACTGCAACTTCTATGAAAGGCAGAGAGGCAACCATGGTTTTACAAGGACTCCATAAATACCTTCAGTGTAGAACATGCATAGTTCTAGCATAGCTTTATATTCCCCATACAGGGAAGAATGGGAGCTGTATTTGCTATAATGGACTAAAAGGTTTAAGGCACTTCAGCAGTAAACCACAAACAAATATAGGCCTGAATCCCTCCCTTCCCCCCTCAAAAGGTACTTGTGATTAAGTCTCAGGGAAATAAATAGGACTTAGAGGAAAGCTTGGCTACATCTTAAACCCTATTGTCTTCAATGAGCCTAAATACTAATACATTTGTCTAGATGAGGGCAATGAGCATGAGCAGGAATATAATATATAGAAATTGTTTTAATTTCTAAGAGTGGAATTTAATGCCATGTAAGTACACTTCCACTTGCACAACAGGGTTTTCTTCTCAACCCCCCCCCCCCCCCGCCCTAGCCATAGAATCCTCACTCCTTCCAAGAATCTGCTCTGGGGTGTACCCCTATAACCCCATTCTCCAATGAAACCAGTTTCATTCTAAGAGAGGTCCCTGTCTTTTAGAAATTTCAGTTGGTGCTAATTTGCACCAGATAATCATCTAAGCAAGTGAGATTTTAGTGTCCTGTAACATTATCACAATTCCTGATCCTCTGACTCTACCCTTGGCCTTCTGAAGCTCATTCTAAAATTCAAAGGCCAGGGTGTGCAATTGTTTCTACACCAAGCATCACACTTAGCCTTGGGCAAGCTGGTGGCTGCTCTCCAATATGATGTCATTTCATTTACATTTAAACTGAATTCTGATTAAAATAATAAACACAATTGGTCTCTACTTGTGCATTTAATAACTTTGCCCTTCTGTCTTATTAAATATTATAGTTTGGTAACAAGGGCTGCATCCAAAGCTTTTGGGGACCACATAAGGCCTTAGGGCCTCAGGTTGTGCACATCTGCTCTATAGTTTTAATAAATACCTTTAAATCTGCACCCCACAGTTCCTTGAGCTTATATTATTGCTGAATTGAATATACAGCTATTCCTGTTTGCCCAGCAGAGGCAAGCAGGACTACATGGAATGAAATGGACTCCTTCTATTTAAATAAATTCCTGAGCACCAACATTTTTTTTTCTTATAGTGTTTCCGAAAGTTCAGAATGGTCTTTTGAAAACCTACCAAAAGATTATTTGCACAGAAAGGCTATAAACAATTAAGGTACACTAAAAAAAGTGACAAAAATCTCACTGAACCACACCAGAGTCTATAACACTTTCTACAGCATAGTAACTAGGGAAGCAAATGTATTTATTTCTCAGCACAAATCAGTAGTGTGGAGGACATGGATAGCTTAGCTGAGACGGAAAAACCAAAACCAAAACACCAACATCCAATTTAACTGGCAATTAGCAGTGTTAATAATATCCCTTAGACAATTCCTGTCACGGCATAACAAACAATGGGATTGAAGAAAAGAATTCCAAAGAAGCATTCATAATTCTGCATCTATCTTAAAAGATAATACAAAGTACCAGTACATGATAAATATTTAACCCAGACAAAAGTATCAAATCAGTTATGGTGGTTGGTTTAAAATATTAGAGAATTAAAACATATACATTAATTTGTCTAAGTGATCAGCATTTTTTATGATTATCCCTAACTCAGATTTAAATTCCTGACTTATTTAGACAGATTCTGCAGAGTTAATTCTGACCTAAATGAGATAGAATGCAACAGTTCCATTGTTTTGGATTCTTTTCCAAAAAACACTCTTAAAACCTAAAAAGTAATTTAGGAGAACATTGAATCATGGGAGTTCTCTTAAGATCAGGTGAGGGAGGCACTTTCATATTGCTTAAATCCATGGCAGAAACTTGCCGGATAGCTTTGGCTCTTCCATACACAAACATGAAAAAGCATCCACCTTTAAAGCTAAGCCAGGATAAGACATGAAGCCAAGCATCTATACTGTATCATCTGAGAGTGCACTCTAAGATAATTTGCAACGCTATAGAGGAAGCTGGAGCCAAATGATCCATTCCCACATTTGCTTCATTTTCTGTTCTTGATATGCATAGGCATTGCATACGATTGCAAACTACTGCTTGCATTACTAGAACATTCAGTCTTAAGTGACCCAAACGTTAAATTGGACTATGATCTGTTATTTGACAGGGATTAGCCAACACAGCAGTTAATTCTTAGTATTAATGAAAATTTACCTCTTATTTTTGGGTTTGTAAAGAGATAGAAATTTGCACTCTTTTGCACACTGGAAAACGTAAGTAACAGCTTGGGAATGGCCATATAGGTACTCTGTTTGAATAAGGCAGTGCTGACTACAGTCAGGGAAAAGATTTATTTCAATTAATCTTTGGCAAAAAATGACACTTGCAATAAATTGAGCCAAAGTATTACATACAGGCATTAGCACACCCAAAGCCTTTTTTTTAATTAGCATGAATATTGAGGAAATTTCAGAACATATAAATTACACACAGCAAAGGGGAATAATATAATATAAATTTTCTAAGGAACACTTTATTGGAATAGAAGGAAAAAATACAGTAGATGCATACTTCTTTAAAAGCAAATAAGAAAGTGAGTAACTTTGCAGAAAGGCCACTATTTGGTAAAGTGGACAAGTTCAACAGGTAAGTAAAATCTTGTAAAAATGTAAATCAGTATTAGAAATTGTCTACTTGCAAAAATATATTTTAAAACTGCAGCTGCTTGGAACAGTATCAGCCAGGGGATACTGCAGATTTGCTCAAGTGGCTTGGTCAAGAGCTCGAAGCAAGTCACCTCCCTGCAGAAGAGTCGAACTCCCCAGCACCGGGACGTTAACCTCACAGTCATATCGGGTCAATTCTGGCAACAAATAAGGTTCAAAAGAAGACCCAAGCAGACGACTCGCGACTCCTGGGGGACAAAAATATTCAGAAGCTGAGCAATACATTTCGTCCCCAAAGGTTCTTAGAAGAGGTGTTGAACTTTAAAAAATGACACATTAATACAGTAAAAGAAAAAAAAAAGGCAGCCTTTCAACAATAACAAAATAAAAACCCAAGCAAGACAAAACAAAGAAACAGAAACACATTTCCACCTCCAGATGTGAAGCGATGTCCTTATCATTAATTAAGTAGGGATTAAAAGACATAGTAAATGAGCACAGAAGTCAGTGGCACAGGGCTTGAAATCAATTTAGAAGTTACAACTATTTATGGGTCTGGAAACTGCTTATAGACTTAAATGCAAGTTGAATTATGAGTACAGATATATCCTAATCAGTGCAGTGCAGTTGTCCTCCATAAAATTTTGGGCTGATAGTAAGAAGTGAAGCCTTTTGATCAACATACCACAATGGTAGTGGCATGGGTGGCTATATTTGAAGGGCAGGGAGACTATATGTCTGTGTATATATGTGTAAATGGGAAGATACACAACTGTACAGAAGTGTGCAAATGACAAAATGTTTGAGTGTTTAATGTATATTTATACAATTTGCTAAAGCACAATATAATCCTGTTGGGTTTTGGCTTAGCATGATGTATGAATTTATCCACTATAGTTTGTAAACCATGGTTTAGGGCAGGGTTTCTCAACCAGGGTTCCGTGGAACCCTAGGGTTCTGCGAGAGGTCACTAGGGGTTCCCTGGGAGATCACAATTTATTAAAAAAGTTATTTCACATTCAGGCAACTTCACATTAAAGAGGTAAGTATCATTCTTTATTTTTAGTTTAAGAACACTGTTAATGCATATACAGTATACAGGCCTACACATGAAACAAATATAATTTTGTAAATTCTGGCCTATATTTGAGTCTGAATGTGCAGCGGTTCCCTGAGGCCTGAAAAATATTTCAATGGTTCTTCCAGGGTCAAAGGTTGAGAAAGGCTGGTTTAGGGATTAGTGCAGTGCATGACTCCAAGCTTTATTCAGCAAAGCATAATTAAACAAACCAGCCACTGTGTGTATGAATGACTGGAATGGGTTTGTGCGAATAGGTTGAGAATATGTGGATGGATAAGAGGTCCCAATAAAAGATTTTGTAATTAGTTCTGCAAATGACTTTATACAACACATTTTAAGCTCTGGCTCCATCCACTGCATTGATTAATTGCATGGACTACACTGATCAGACTTTTTTAAATTCATAGAAATGTGGAGTTAGTAGAAATCATCTTCTTGTTGAAGGACAGCTTGTTCCTTTCAGCCCAGTCTTCCCAATTAGATTGCAATCTCATTCTGTCAGCCTGGGTGTTGCCCCAAATTCCCAATTTTGTGTCTGCAAATTTGACAAGCAGTCCATCAACCCCATTACCCAGATTATTAAGAAAAAATGTTGTATAACACTGGCCACAAGGCAGACTACTCTGGATACTGTTCGCCAACTCAATGTAGAAACATTAATGCCACCTCTTTGAGTGTAGTCAGCCAATCACATGTCAATCCCCCTTACTGTAGTGCCATCCAAACCACACTGTAACAAGGTATTAATGAGAATATAATTGACAATATCAAAAACTTTACTGAAACTGAGGTAGATTACATTCACAGCTTTCCCCTTCTTTGCTAAAGTAGTTTCATTGTTAAAGGAGATGCAATTTGTTTTATACAGTATGAGCTGTTTTTGACAAATCCATGCTGACTCTTAACAATCAGGCATTTAGATGCTTACAAATGGCCTGGTTTATTACCTGTTCTAACATTTTTCTAGTTAATGTTAGGCTCACTGGTCAATAATTACACCCCTTTTTCCATTTCTTAAAGAGGGGGACCATTTATTCTTCTCCAGTTCTCCAGCACCTCTGGTTATTCACAAAGCAATGCTGCTTTTGGGCTACATCAACCATCATGTAGACTTTCTTACAGCCAGTTTACTTGACTACCTCAATTTATGGAAACTGGGAAATAAAAAAACATCCCAGAAGGTGGTAATGGCAAACCACTTCCATATTTCTGTCGCGAAAAGTAGAAGGTCATATCCATGAGGCCACCAGCAACTGAGCTTTACTTGTAAGAGACGTTATGGAGATAACTTCAACTCATTTGGTGAGCAGATTGACCACACCACCTCCTCACTTTGGAGGTTACTCACTTTCAGCATCTCACAGTAAGAGCCTATCCCACCTACTAAAGCAGAGCTTTCCAAACTGTGTGTCACGACACAAAAGTGTGTCGCCACACACAGTCTGGTGTGTCGCCACACAACCCGGAAGCGCTGATCATCATCAGCGCTTCCGGGTTTTCCTGCGGCGACACACCAACGGCGGCGTGCAAAAATCCGAAAGCGGCAGCAGCGCTTCCGGGTTTTTGCGCGCTGCCGCAACGGCAGCAATTCCGGGTTTTCCCGCGGCGACACACCAACGGTGGTTGGTGTATCGCCGCGGGAAAACTTTGGAAAGCCCTGTACTAAAGGGACTGATTTAAAGCACTCTGATCTTTATTAAAAGTAAATCTTTCATTACTGAAAGTAATCTTTCCAAATTTGAGATGACACTTACCTGACATCCTATGAGCTTGTGATACACTGAAGTCCTGATAAGGGGTTTTGTAAAATGGGGGAGAGTACACAACTTTGGGATTATTTGCAGAGTTGCCAGAGGACAGTGGTAGATCGTGCTGTTGTTGCTGCATCATATGCACCGACTGGCCTGAGCATCTTTGTAGGTTACAAAGAAACTTATCTATAATTAAAAAGTAAAAACTGGTTTTAAGAAAGAATGAGGGGTATGCTATTAGAAACAGAATGTGTCATATAGCTCTAATTTATATTTTGCCTGGAAAAGTATTTGTGTGCGGTGGGGCAGATAGAGGTCCTATGTTTTTGTAAGGCAACTTTTAAAAAGTTGAATTATTCTCAATGGATACTTTCCAGACTGCAAACATCTGCAGAAGGAAATTACTTGAAGCAGCCAATACAGTCAGTTTAATGGTGAGCATCAGTTCATAATAAGATGTTAAGATACAAAGATTTCTCAAGGTTAGAACTAGTTTATGCATGCATGGTTTATCATCCATGCAATGGGCAATTATGGAAGATGGAGCTATGCGTATGCATGAATAGATTACAGATTAACAATGTATTCATGCACCCAATTTTCATTCATATATAATATAGAGATATTCTTACTCTTGGGCAAAAGTCATTGAAGGGTAGCTGAAAAACTTATATGTATTTTGACAGCTGGGTACTGACCTTGTGAACATATGATACTGAAAAGTATTGTGAGACAAGTGATAGGGCAGGATCTGCAATGATGGCTTGTTCATACAGGAAAGTCAAATTATCTGGTAATTACAATGCAAGAGCTTGTTGAATCAGACTGAAGACCTAACCTAGTCCAGCATTTTGTTTTCACAATGACTAATTACTACCCCACAGGTAGGGCATAAGGGCTTCTCCTGATTTTGTTATTATGACTGACATTCAAAGACATGCTGCTTCTGATCCTAGAGGAGGTATATAGCCAACAAGTATGGCTTATGGCCATAATGCATTTGTTTAAGTTTCTTTTTAAGACATTTAAATTAGGAATTCACATCATATCCCATGGTAACCAACAACATATTTTAACCATGTGTTGTGTGAAAAAGTTTTTTTTCCCCCTGTCCATCCAGAATTTCACACCGTTCAGCTTTGCTGGATGACTCCTGGTTCTGAATAACAGGAACCACTGTGGGATATTGTCATTTGACCTGCCTGTAGACTTCTCAGAAGTATCTGACTGGCCACTGTGTGAAATGACACTAAATAAGATTGTCCATTGAACTTATCCAGCAGAACTTTTACTTTTAAGAATGATGAAACAGAGCATGGACAAGGGAGCATAGAATTTGGTAAATATGAAAGGCAAATGCAGGGCATGTACTGTACATAGCTCTTTTACACAGTTTTTTGTGATTCTGCCCACAGCCACCATGGTGTGATGTATCACTAGGCTTGACCATACGTACCGCTTTAAATGGGACAGTACCGTTTTTTTCACATTTCCCGACCGTCCCGTTGTTTTAATATAAATGTCAATTTTGTCCCATTTTTTTAAAAAAAATTAGCAAAATGTCAGGCATGGCAAGATTGACTCAGCCAAAATGCAATTATCATTTAAAAAGCGCTTGATTGAGGTGCCTGATGTTGGGTGAGACTAGAGAGGGGCAAGGAAGGCGGAAAGAGAGAGAGAGAAAGAAACAGAGAGAGACGGAGAGAGAGATCTTTGCCACCGGCTCTGCTCTGCTCTTAGCTGGTCACTCTCTGCTCTCTGTTTGTTTTATTAAAATGCGTTCGGGATGTGATCCCGCCCCCTTTTTTCAAGAGTGAAACTGATCATTTCTCCAGCTCGGCAAGAGAGAGTCTTTCGTTTGGGATTGTGGGAGAGAGAGAAAGAGGGAGAAAAAAAAGCAGGAGGAGGAGGAGGGAAGGCAGATGGAAGAGAAGCCTCACTGGGCGTGGAGTTTTTGAATCCTCCCTTCCTTGCCTCTCTTATCTCCCCCCTCCCCTCCTTCCTGCGATCCATGATGTTACAAAGTCCATGAGCTGTGCTTTCCCCATTCACCTCCTGTCAAATACAGTCCCCCTCTACGTCTACCTAAAGTTTTGTATGAGTTCTGTCACTGAAGAATAATTGTTAGCTCAATATGTTCATGTAATAAAACTTTTTCATTTTAATGAAAACAAAAATATTTTTATATATACAGTAATCTGTTTAAGGACCAGCAAATGGATCTTAAAAACTCTTTAAAACTTTTTTTATCATCTTACTTTTTCATGAATATGGAATATTACATAAGTTTAACCCGTCCCATTTTTGCCATCCCAATGTCCCGTTTTTGTCTCAAGGAAATAGGTCAGCCTATGTATCACACCATGTGTGTTCCCATTTGGCCATATGTATTACCAAGTTTTGAAAATTCTTACCATTAAGGACACTTGTGCTGAGTGACTTCTTTTCTGAAAGCAATGCACAGTTTTCACTTCTGAGAATTTTCATTCTTTTCAACATTAAGTGGGTTGGATTAAGGCCAGATATGTCATCTTGTGTCTACGGGTAAGGAAAAACATGAAGACGTAAGCTACTCAAGGAATGAACCTTGTACAGTCTTCTATTTAAAAACCACAAAAGGCAAAATATAGTCATCAATCACAATAGATTTACCCCATTCAGGTGTTGAAATGTTTGGTCTTCATAATCTAACTGCCGCTTCAACTTGAAACTGTTGGCGAGAGCTATCCGGGCTGGGTTTATATCTATGCCTCGCTGTCCAAAACTCTCCAGTGACCTACCAAAACAAATCATTATTTTTAATTAAGTTGAAACAAGGTTTATTTTAACCCAGAGAAATGTGACATGTTGATCTGCAGAAATCGGTTCTTTTTCAGATATGTTATTGCTGTATCAATGGCTAAAACAGAGGCTTGCAAGAATAATTCTGAGGAAAAAAGTGACTAGTAGTTGAGAACAGCTGTGAAACTCACAATTGGTACAATAATAAGCATGAATAAGGCACTCTGTTAATAAAAAATGAAACACTATTTCTGCTTCTGTAAAATCAGAAAGCTGAAATGGAAAGAACAGAGTGAACTGTACAAATTGATAATAACAATTTATTTAACAATTGCTCAACATCTGTTTTCTGCAGTTGGTTTCTATTGCCTAAGCACTGTTGACTCTATGGTGTGGGCAAATCAGTGGCTTACACCACAGGCATTCACTCATTGATATCTGAAGTCAACAACAGCAGTTTGTTTTTCCCTAGAGTTAATAGATTGTGCAAAGATGAATGGTGGCCTGGGAGTTGCTTTTTCATCTCACATCCCTCATAGATAAAGCCAGTCATGTGGATCCCTTCCCTATTGGACCAGCCGTTTATTATTTTAATTATGATTTTATTTGTCAGATTTATATATTGTCTTTGGCCAGGAACTTAAGGCAGCATACACAAAATTCCTACTCCCCATTTTTTTCTACAACAACAATATTGTGGAGGCAGGTAAAACTAAGAAAAAGGGACTAGCCCGAAGTAACCCAGTACTACTAGTAACCTAAGTCTCCTCAGTCCTACTGCAACTCCTTAACCACTACACCACCCAGGCTCTGTCCTATCAAATGTTGCAGTAGCGGTATAGGAAGCAGCCTGGGAAAGTAGCCCCCCAAACCAAGGCTACTCAGTCTCCTTCCTGTCTTGAGGGCTTCACTCCAAATGATGACAAGACACAGGTGGATTTGGAATTCTTGCCCCTTAAGTTTCTCAGGCACACAAACTGGGTGAGATTCCCTACATATCGTCTGCAAGGCTCATGGGAGGCACAGAAGGGATGCTAGGGGTTGTGTAGGGATAGGGATTGCATTTTTTGTACTCCTGCTCTACCCTGCTGCACTCTGAGGGGAAGGACTTCATATTTCAGATGGTTTGAAGATAGGAATGTGTGATAATGTGATGGATCTCGGAGCTGGAGGAGGCGCATTCCAGACTGATAAGCGTTCTCACAGCATGGACAGCCTTAGGGGGCCAGCTAAGAAAGTTAGGCTGGCCCTGCCTTAGAGTCCCAGTATTTTTCCCTTAGATCAGTTAGGGCACCTTTAGTCTGGCAAGAATCTGTATATGGCAAGAGCAATAAAGAAACTAGAGCTATAACTCCTGCTCAGTGTGGTTCTTACCTAGATTCCCTGACAGATAAGCTCCTCTCAAACCAAGAGAGGACTTCAGGTGGATGGGTGGATAAATACTTTGGGGGTACAGCCTCATTTCCCCCCTCCACACAATGCCCTTGATACCCACACTAGATTATCACTTAGCAATATTTCCAGGGAACTTCCCCCTTTGAAAGTATGTGGGTTTGTTAAAAGATAGCTGGGCTTCTTAAATACTTGGTGCAGCTCTTGACTTTTAAGGAAATTTCAGAATAGAAGTAAAATTCATTAAAAGCTGTGAATCACTCAGATCTCCACCCCACCTGCCTAACAGTCAAACAACACTCATGATTTCCCCAAGTTTCCCCTTTTTCCATTTTGGTTGAAAGGATGGTCCTGATGAAGGAGGTGGAATCATTGTTCAGCTGCAGTGATTAGAAAACACATTGCACACATACTCTGCAAATACTCTCAGGGTATATGTACATTTTTTTTAAAAGTGTATTTTTTTTAAATGAAGAGATATGATGATTATGTGCCATCAAGTCATTTTCAACTCCTAGCAAATAATCTCTTCAATTTTAATCTGATAACTTCTTTAAAAATAGGCATACAAAACCATGAGTTTTCTCTGACCCTTTGACAAATGGTTTTGCTGGCAACTTTTTATTTTTATGCGATAACAAACTTTGCTCTGAGGTTTCTGTTAATACATACTGTGTTTTCTGTTTCTTCTTTTTGATTCAACCACTTGCCTCTACAAGCATGCATGTATGCGGAGAATGAAAAACCTAGCCATTATTTAGCTGTATTTAAACTGCTTTCATTTATTATCTTCAACATCCTTTTCTGTGTTGAGTTACCTTTTCTTATCTGTGTTCATGCTGGACAAATGCAGTGATGGGGGGTCTGATGCAGAGCTCATTAAAGACTTATTGCCCATTCCTCTCCATTTTGTAGGCACATACTGTAAGGGTGGGTCAGGTGGCCACTGTGTATTTGGTCTCCCCCCCATTGAAGACAGTGGAGTGTTGGCTTGTGCATAGTAGGGCAGCAAGAATGATGACGACTGACTCCCATGGTTGAAGAATGCCAGTGGCACAGTCCCTTGGCCTGCCTGCATGTTTTTGTCAGATACTGGCTGGCAATATTTCTCTAGGAGGAACTGGCTCTGGGAAGAAGGAGCAAGAGGTTGGAAGAGGCTGCTTATGTTGCTTAAGCTCTGCTGGGTAAGCTGGACACTTTCACAGAGAGGACGCTCCTCTTGACAGATTGGGCTCAGCTGGAAATCTTCCCCATCCATGGGAATATAAGGAGCCAAAGTTTCAAGATCCAGTTCATTGAAGTCACTCTGTCCAAAGAAAATTAAAAGGGGTGGGGTAGTGAAGAAAAACAGATTTCCAATTTAAAACTAGAAAACTAGAGTCCCTCTCTTTCCTCATATCCCAGAACAAAGTCTAAGGCACAATATGGCTTACTCCATGTGAAGATGTGGGTTTGCAGTCCCTTTTTTAAACCAAAATTCCCCAGCCATCTAGATGTTCTAGACTACAACACT
Source organism: Charina bottae (assembly GCA_023362775.1). Taxonomy (NCBI): domain Eukaryota; kingdom Metazoa; phylum Chordata; class Lepidosauria; order Squamata; family Charinaidae; genus Charina; species Charina bottae. The sequence continues at coordinate 71,026,985 of JALMGJ010000001.1, read as the reverse complement.
GCAGCAACATGACTGAGAATGAGAATGATGGGAGTTGTAGTCCAGCACATCTTAAGCAACCTTTGCTTACTTAGCATCTGTCAGATGTCTTAGATAAGGAGCCCCCTAGCCTGCTGAAGATGCCAGGTTGAAAAGGCCAGTCTAGGGAAATTTGATTTTTCCATTATATCTATCATATATTAATGCAGAACCCCTGCACTGCATCTGCTTTCCATCCTAATGGGCAAGAGCAATAGCCACTGACTCTTATGTTTGCATATGAGGAACTGAAAGAATATGCTCTTTTGGGTTCTGGCTTGATGCTAATTCACCCATGGCTTCTCTTACCTGTGAACTGCATTGATTCTTGGTATCTGTGTCCATGGCAAAAAGCTTCTCAATCATCTCGATCTTCAGGTCTTCATCTAAAGAAGTGTAATAATCTCCTGGGCTGCTTGGCTTTAGGATGAAATGAGAAAAAAGACTATCAACAAGTATACAAATAGCCATAATGCAGTCAGCTGTATAGAATGAAACATCAGGCAAGGGAAGACTTGGCCAGAATGGATTCTTCCCTGAAACTGATTCCTGTTCTTGGCAGTGCTGCGTGCCACCTCTAAAAATATTTCAGGTGGTCTCCCAATACTCAGGGGCATACCTAGGAGACACAGGGGCTGCAGGATGAGAAAAAATTCCCCCTTGCAGTGCTAGCACCCTATTGCTGGAAAAAGGATGGTCACTAGGTTACAATCCAAGAAGAGTTAAAGAAGAGCACACAATTGAAAAAAAAAATCAGGAAATGATGGATATATTTGTTTTCCTGCTGGCAGACATTTGTGAAGTACAGTGCAGTTATAGACATATTTATATGTCATAAACTTAGCAAAAGCATTAAATCTCAGTATCTTTTTAAACAACACAGTAGGCTGTCATTTCCTTGCTTCAAAGGAACTTATTGCTAGGTAAGTGTGCTTAGGACTGCAATCCTTACATACAGACCAATGACTAAAACAAAACATTAAAACATTAAGTTACTCAAATGGACCTAGCAGTGATGGAAACAGTGGAACCTTTTTTTGGAAGGAGAGAAGAACAAATATGGTTATGACCCCTGAAAAGAGATGGAACACACAGAGCCTGAGCAGCCAGAACTGATTCTTGTAGGCTGCATGGATCTGATTCTGTAAAGTAGATTTGTTCCCCCATAGTTCTGACAATGGGTTCATCATCATTCTTCTACCACTGAACTCAATATTAGCAAATAGGGCAGTAGTCAAAATGAGACTGCTGCAATAAAGGGATGGTATCAGGGAAACCTCCAGGTCTACTGAGTCATAAATAAACTTTAGGAATAAATTCCTAGGGTGCAATACCCTTCAAACAACCCAGTTAAGGCTTAAGTGTGCTGAATGGCCAAGAAAAAAACTGAGTGTTTATTTGGTAGGTTAGGGGCAGAGATGCAGAACAGGGAAAACAGTGTCCTAGAAGAACTAGGTTGTTGCTGAAATCTTAAGCAGGAGCACCTCACAGTGCAAGGTTTGGTTGTACACTCTACTTATGCATGTATAAACTCAGCATCAAGGATAGCCAATTGGAACCACATGAAAAGCATCCAGGCCCCTGCGCATGTTTACCATAGTTTAACATATGGAGCAATAGGAGCAATCACTGTCCTGATACTCCCATTTTTAGGACTTGTGGCTGCAAAGCTGTGATTTGCTTCACACTCAAAATATGGTGCAAGAATAATGGCAGAAACAGAAAACACTGATTTGTGCTTCTTGTTCCCCCTCTGCTGATTCAGGGATCAGGGCTGATTTAGCCAAAACTCCAGCAAGTGAGAGAACTGTAAACTGGGTTCTACCCCAGTACATCCCCACTCCTTTCACACGTAATCACTTGAGTTAATGGGAAGTCTTTGCATTTCCATATGGGAGCAATTCTTTCCTGATCTTGCTTTGTATTTACTGGTGACTTTCCATGTTAACCTCTTAAGGTCTGGAAATGGCTGCTCCCCTTCTGAGCTGCCAGAGGGCGGTTACTGATGTATCCTCTGAGCATGTCATTCCCTTCCCCTCCTTTTTGTGTTCTGAATTAAGTAGGGTTCTGCCAAACCAATCTCAGCCATCACCAGCCTCTGATATTGGTTTTGGCTTCAGCGGATAAAGGCGGCTGGAAGTAATTCCCCTTTTTAACTACTAGTACTGTAACTCCAGTTGGTGCTGGTGGAAGAAAACCATACTTCAAAGCTGGCAATGCCGCCAGTCTTCAATACAAAGGCCCTTCTTACGGAGGAACAGCTGCTGCTGCTGCTTGCGCTGGGGGTACTGCTGCCAGGTGCGACTTGAGGCAAGGTAAACGATGGCACACTCAGCTTTTCAGTCTCGGATGCCTGGTTCTTCCCTTCTGGAGGCCACCGAGTGTTTGGAGTCATCACAGCTTTGTTGTAGGTAGAGATTTCCTCAAACTTTTGCGTTCCTGAAATTGAGGCAAGCAAGGTCAGTTCATCCTTGGAACTTGCAATCCTCAGACATTTTTAAGAAAAAGAAAACAAACAAACAAACAAACAAATAAATAAATAGGGAAGGACATTCAGCTGGGGGAGCCTACCTCACTCCCAAAATAGAGAATAGCTAAGTCTTAATTATAAGTCTGAAGTCATTGTTATGTCAATAAAGGACTTGCTTAAATTTATCAGTTTATCTATCTATCTATCTATCTATCTATCTATCTATCTATCTGTCTGTCTGTCTGTCTGTCTGTCAGTCAATCAATCAATCAATCAATCAATCAATCAATCAATCAATCATACTTCCACTCTGCTGCAATCAAAACAACTCTTTGCTGCTTGTACTCTATATAATCAAGAACTAAAACATTCACAGTTATATTAATAACCAATCCAAAACATAGCAATAACAATGACCATAGCAGCCCCCACAAAAAAAAATTAGACAAGAAACAGCAAAAAAACAAAAGCAGAAAACAAGATGGCATCAGGCCCAGACTTGGGAAAGGCCTCTGAAAACAATTTGTTTTTTAACAGTTTCCAGAAAACTCACAAGGAGGGGTTGGAGGTAACTGTGATCCTTAACTGATGGGTGATTATTGCTGCTGCTGTTGTTATTATTATTCCAAGAATGGTTCGTAATAAAATAGAGGAAGATCAGAGGCATTTCCCAAGTCTGTACTGGATGCCATCTTGTTTTCTGCTTTTTGTCTAGCTTCGCAAGGAATGCACATGATTGACTCTGTAACAAACCAGTGACTTTCAGCTCTACAGAAATTCAAAAGTTTTTCTGACATAAAGCTAATTCAGACATTTGGGTGTGTGGCTGGCAATGAACTAGGTGCGAAAGATACTGCATCAGGCATTAATATTTATTTCTTTAAGTTCATTCATAATGAGGAATTGAAATTTTTTTTTAAATTAAAGCAAACATTTCCTCTCATAAGTGAAGGCTAAGGAGAAACATAAACCTGAAGTTTCTCATGGCTTGTTCCCATAGCTGAACCAGACTTTGCCGCCCTTCTATCCTGCTGATGGGTTGGATTACAAGTCCCATCATATGCAACCAAAATCAAAAATAGTTTTGATCCGTTTAAATCAGGGACAGTGATTTTTTTCTCCTACGGGGTTATCTTGGTTGGAACCTGCCAGAGTCTGCATTCCAAGAAAGTAGGTGAAGGAAGAGCTCCAAAAGGCACTTGCAAAACTGGGACTAACAGGCACACAACAATACTTTCACACACAAACACATAAGCATCTCTTCCCAATCTTAGAGAGGTAGACAGGCTGATTCAGGATTCCAACCTTGGAGCATGGAGTTAAAGCATTTCTCTATGATACTCTAACCTCCAACCATTTCAAACCTCCACTGAACTCCAACATGTTCAAACTTAAGCAGCTGCATATTAGCTGGTGTTTTTTTGGCCCTACAACCTGTGGGGGAAGAGACTAAGGAAGACATAAAGAGAGAAGCTGCTGAGATACTCTCACCTTTCCCACCCTAGAACAGCTGCTAGCTCATCAGATCACTGCGGGACAATTAGAAAGATCATGGCCAGGTAAGAGGGGAGAAAGTTTGGGGGAAATACCTATAAGTTATAGGTATCATTGTGTTTATCTAATATTTTGTGGGAGATGCCACAATCTACCAGCTCTCTAGTGGTTAACTACTGTACAAACACAAAAGGATGTTTACCACCTATTCTTCCCAAAATATTACTAACCAAAGTCAAGAGAAATAATTGCATCGCCTGGTGTTGGTGCCAACTGGGCAAGTTCTTCTGGTTCTTCCTTCAGCTTGGTGAATAAGAAGTCACTCTTATCAGCCACTGGGACTCCATGGTCAAACATAGAGTTCATGGCCATCATATGAGGCTTAAAAAGTGATTCTGTCTGATCCATGGAGAATACAATGTCGTTGTTCTCTATTTCACTAACAAGATAAATTAAAATGTTAGATATTTTGTATTATGCAAGACAGTATTTATGTAAGTATAAAAGATAGCAATAAGAGATATTTAATTTTAACCAACTCTGGCTTCTCATTCTGAGTGCATAGAAATTTTCCTTGGAATAAATGCACTGTATCTAATTCTGTCCTGGTTGCTTTCTTCACCAATTTATTACATTGGAACTATAAAACTTTAATATAAAATTTCATGCTGGGCTCAATGAGCACTGTGATCATGTCTCCACTTGCACCTGATCATGGCACAAACATGCCCTAGCAACATCTTTTTTCTGTCATGCCCCAATAATATTGCCTTCCTCCCATCCTTAGCTGTTTGGTTGTTAAAGTAGCCTTTATCCCCCTTATTCCAACACTTAGAAGGGCAGCCTCAAGGTGTGTAAAATCTGTTAGGCTTTGTCACTCATGACCTTGAGGGGAAGCCAGGTGACTGGCTATGACTGGGAACGGAGGCAGAATCGGGATTGGCAAAGGAGACAGCCAATTTCATACCGGTATAGTTTTCTGCTGCCTCAAGAATGTTTGGATTGTGCACTATAATTTGGAAGTAGGAAAATTCAGGAATAGGAAATAGAGAGCCAGATTTCTTTATTTCCCACTTTAGTATCAAGTAGCCGCATGGACTTAAAAATGGGGATTTGTGCCTCCTGGTAGGAATATTAAGTAATAGGCTAAACGTACAATGGAAGATCTGTCGGCAACTAGATATTGTTAGCCTACAATTATCTTTAGTGCTGGCTGGGACTAATGGGGATTAAAGCTCCAAAAGAATCTGTAGGGCCACAGTTTCCCCACACCATGCTTGCCCTGTATTTGAGGAATTTACATTCCACGGCTCCATAAACAGGGAATGCCTCCCACAGAAACATGCAAGACTGCTCAGGCTGTATTGCTTCTCCAACAATTCTCATTCAGCTAGCACTCTTCAGGATTTCAACTGTCTTACCTTAGAACATAGTTAAAACAAATTATGCACTGAGGCTGCAAATTCCGAGTATTGTAGATGACTGTTCCTTGGGTCTCAAGCCACACATATCCACCATGCTTGGCAAGCATGCGGTACTGCCCTGTAACCACTTGACCTTTTCCACATACTGGAGTTAGAGAAGGAAAGGGAAACATGCAAAGAGGAGAAATTGCATATCAATATCATGTTAGACACAGAATGCACTAAGCCTAACTGCTATAAATACCATTTTTCCGTGGCAAGTATTACAGCATCTTGCTAAAAACATCAGAAACTTGTGGCATAATAGATCTGTTAGTCTAAAGTATTAATTCACTTATAACAAAGTAAGGAGCAGCAAGACAGTGTATGGGTCCACTTTAGCTCTCAACCCTTGCAAGCTCCTCACTGGCCTTCTTTTTCCACTGGGGTATCTTCTAAGGGAGGAGAAAGCTCAGAGGAGGGAAATCAGCCATCTCCATTACTCCCATTGCCATTTCTATTCCTATCTGGCAGAAGTCAAATCGTTGATGCATGTCTGTTGTGCACTTCAGTATGACCTCTGTGGCGGTATCCCAGGGATCACAGAATTCATCTCATTTCCTCCTTCAGGTTAGAGGCAGTTTCCAGCATTGGATTCCCTGGGTTATCGCTCTTCCCAACCTTGGAAGCGGGCTTCATTCTGATACAGAGGAGAATTTAGGCCACACATTGGGCTGGTTGAAGTAGACTCCCCATAGTTGCAACCAAATGGTGGGCTATGCTGACTTTAAAGAGCAACAGCAAAAGCAAGAAAAGCAGTGATTGTTGCTTCTTCGACACATGCATTCTTGCCAGACTATCACTGGCACACTACTGGATTCCTTCGGGAAAAAACGAAAGGATGGGTCTGTAATTACTAAAATTGACTTGATCTATTATTTTTGTTATTTTAATTGTGAATGGTTTTAATCTGTGTCCATTCTAATTCAGACTGGAAACTGTTATAACAGAAACCTGATGTATAAAACCACCAAGCAAGCAAGCAAACTTTTTGATGCTTTGAAGAAGGAACAAAGTCCTGCCCCCCTTCAGTGATCAGAAATACCTCTCTCCCATCTTGACATTATAAAGATGGCAAAATTATTGCCTGGTTTAAATCCCACTGTCCAAACTACTTTGCACAATTTTGCAAATGGAAAGTCTGAGAGGCTGTAATTCTGGGACTTGCTTCTGAGTAGATATCCATCAAATGTTGTTATTATCATTCATGCCAATGTGGTGTTGTGATGGAGATGCTGGGACTAGAACTGGAAGACCCAAGTTCAGGCCTGCCCTTAGCTCTGGAAACTGACTGGATGTTTATGGGCCAGTCTCTCTCTCAGCCCAACCTTCTCGCAGTGTTATTGTTGTGGGGAAAAATGCAAGAATAGAGTGCTATGTATCCCATCCTGAGTTCCCCTTCAGTGTAAATAGATGTTACTAAGGAACTACTTAATAAATAAGACTATTATAGAAACAATAGCCTGGGACTTTTCTGAGACAGCCATAGAACCAAACAGCCTTTTAAAGATGAACAAATAACCATATTAAATCCTTTGTTTATGTATAATCTACAAAGAGCTTCTCTAATGTTTTTATTGCATCCCTTTATTGGTGAAGTTCTGCGTTCAGAATAATCTTGCTCTTAAGGAGATTATGTTTTGATTATTAGATTAGTGAGGTGCATGAACAAAAAAATCAAAGATTTTGTCTGAAAACCATTTAAGCAAATGGCTTCTGCATGTCTGTGAAACATTATTACACTGGATTCTTAATAGAGAACTTGTCATTAAGGAATCATCATGTGACGTGCCTGTTACATTACTCAAAGGAGTTTTAGTGCTTTCATCTTTAAAAGAAAACAAGTCACACCATGTTCTGATACAACAAGTTGCTGTTACACATGTGTTAGTGGACAATGATATCTAATGGTGGATAAATAATTCTCTCATTTGGGCCAACTGAAGGGTGACTACTACCTGATCACTACAAAAGAGAAAACACATCACTAAACAGATTTCCATACAATTTGGAGCCAGTTTGGTCTAGTGGTTAAGGCAACGGGCTAGAAACCAGGAGGCTGTGAGTTCTTGTCCCACCTTAGGCATGAAAGCCGGCTGGGTGACCTTGTGCCAGTGCCTCTCTCTCAGCCCAACTCACCTCACAGGGTTGCTGTTGTGGGGAAAATGGGAGGAGGAAGGAGTATTAGGTATGTTCACCACCTTGAGTTATTTATAAAAACAATAAAGGTGGGATAAAATTAAATAAATAAATAAATCTGCACAAGCTATTATATACCTATTTAGCCACCTTTAATAATTTGGTGTTAGCAGCAAATTTGGCCCTTTCACTGCTCACTTCTAATTTTAGGTAAATTATAAACAAGTTAAAAAAAAATTAGTCCCAATTAATTTGCAATTAGGAATGAACCATGAAATGGGGTGGGAGGTGGGTGGGAAACTGGCTCTTAATTGTGAGAATTGTTGATTTATTTTTACTCCATGCTTCCTGTTCTTTGACCAGTCATCAGTCCATAAAAAAGACGTTTATTCTTATCTCAAAATTCAGGGGTGCCCAACTTGTGGGAGGAGAGTAAAAATACTTGGCTCTTGAATCAGGAGTCAGGGAGCACCTTTTCCAACTAACAAATTTTATTAAAAGGCCTGGAACGTCTGCAATTCCCTTCAATAATTCATTTTAGATTATAGTTAAATGCAGACTTTATGGTTTTAATACCAGCTCTTTTTCCCTCCCCCACGCCTTTTGATTAATTTACAGTCTTGTCTGGAGTTCTGATAACTTGAAAGCTTGCACATTATGAATTGGCTTACTAAGGGTACTGCCCTAACATACTGAATTTAGAATGCTGTTTCCCGTCCCTCCTCAGATTCAAGTTTTCACAATGAACTGTAGTCATAAACAGCTGAATTTCTGGAAGAAGTCTAGTGTGTGATGCTATTGTTAAATTCAGAAGTGGTTACCATAAACCAGGAAGTACGAACGTGCATTAGATTAAGCCATATCCCAAATCAAGCTGATTGGAAAGATACAGGGCCCCTCCAAATCTGAATTATCTAGCAGCTTCACAACAATTCAGAGCATACAGAAGAGTCATGTGCATTGACATTTTGTCCTGTGTCTATTATTTGTATCCTTTGCGTGGCACATGATGTACTACCAAACCTATACTCCTGATGCTCTTTCTCTTTCAATATTTATTTATTATTTTGGATTTATCCCCGCCCATCTCTACCGTGGCAGACTCTGGGCGGTTTACAACCAAATATTCCAATTTCTCCAAGACTACTCTCACAACAATTTTCCAGTGTTCCACTATAGTCCAATGGGAATGGGGTTAAAGCTATAGCACTTGTTTTGCAACATTTTCCTTCATCTTCTCCTTTTACCTCAGATTAAGGAATGTGATTTTACAGTCAGAAAAATCAAGTTTTTAAAGGATATTTTTCATGTGCATACATTTGAATGTTTAAGCTCTACTTAGCTTAATGCAACTATCTTGTTCTTTGCTTAGCATAAACACATAGAAAAACTGAGTGGCCGTTCTGCAATGACAATGTATAGGCAACTAAAATTAGCATCTATTTTTAGACAATATGTAACAAGCTACAGTGAGAAACAATACAAAAGGAAATAAGAGACAAGGGGAGAGACAGCAGTAAAAGCAGAACAAGCTGCAATCCTGTATTCACTTATCTGAGAGTAAATAAATCTTGATGAACTTCTGAGTAGACATACATAGGATTGTGCAGTTAATTTTTTGTTGTTCTAAATATGCAAGCATTAGGAAAGGAAGGCCGTAAGAGTCTATCCGGTGTGGCCACATGAGTCACTATAGACCTCTACAACATGGCCATCTAAGGTTGGCCTTCTGGTGCCTTGTGCAGCTCTCTGAACCTTGGCAGATAGACATCTTTCAAAGGCTCTCCAATATTTGCCTCCAAAGCACGGAGCAGGGATTGGATTCAGTGGCCTAAATGGCCCCTTCTAACTCTATGTTTCTGACAACTATATTATCCAACAGACTGGTACCCACATGTGAATTCCTCAGGTTGCTTCTCTGTAACGTGTTTCACACAACTTCTTGCTTATTTATGGTTCCATCAAACCCTCCACTTTTTCCTTTGCCCTTCATTGGGAGGGGATTATGAATTCCCCCACAAAAAACCCACACCCAAATCCCAACAACCTAACATGGGAAAATCCTTTCACCCATTCCCTGTTAGCATTTATAACATTTATAAATTTATCTCATTCTTACTTCAAGTACATCAAGATAGTGTTTTTTTCTATTTTCTGCTTGAGAAAAATGAACTTTCCAATTATGAGTAAAAGTAGCAATAACTCTTATGGTGCTTTAAAGGCTCGCAGATCTATTGTGGTGTTATCAGTTAGCAAGGCTCGCAGATCTATTGTGGTGTTATCAGTTAGCAGGAGTATGTATGTATGTATGTATGTATGTATGTATGTATGTATGTATGTATGTATGTATGAGATTTAGAGGCAGCCTAACCACAGAATGACCTTGAGTGGCTTACACTAGAAAATCTTATGCATCAACAGAAACATACTCCCTCTAACTTAAAACATAACCAAGAGGGTCTCCACAAGCACCCTACTGCAAGGCCTGGAAGAACAGCCAAATTTTTAAAGACTTCTAGAACATCATCAGGGTGGGAGCCGAATGGATCTCTGGGGGTATCTCATTCCAAAGGCCAGGTGTGACAACAGAGATGGCAGGCTTCTTGGGCCCTGATAGATGATATTGTTTGATCAAGGGGACCTGAAATGCACCACTGCCCAATCTAATTGGATGGGCAGAAATAACCTGGCCCTATCCCATGAATGGCTGTAGATCTGCATATGTATAGGTAAGTCTGTCTGTGATGAATGATGAAACAGTTGAATGCAGTGATGGATGATGTGGCCTCAGAGTCACCTGAAGCTCCCCTATCCGTTTTATGCATACCCCCCACCAGGGGTTCCCTCTGCACTGCCAATTTTGCTTGTAGATAAAATAGGTGTTTAACACCTAGAACTCCTTCCCCTCAAACCAGAAGGAAACAGACATCTTTCTACCCCTCCTCATGTGCAAGAAGTAGCATCTCTCCATTTGCTATCACCTGGCCATAGTGATAAGAGCCATGCACAAGTTATTATATGCACATCCAGCCACCAAAAATTGGCCCTCCCAGGCTTCTGTTTTCCTAAGTAACATGGTCACCTTGTGAAAGGACTGGTTCCCATCATAAATTATTTTCCAAGACACACAATTTACAGGGGAGTGGAGACTTACAGGCAGTCTTCCATATAGACCTCTGCAGAAATACACCCCCCACTGATCTCCCTGGAGTGCTAGCTTCTGTGAAATGGACATAAATGGCTCATGAGTCTAGATGATGATGATGATGATGATGATGATGATGATGATGATGATTCCGGCTGACTGGAGTCATGCTCAACTCGTGCTTCACCCAATAATTATAGCTTTAGAGGCTGACTTACAGTTTTGATGACTTTTGGTCATACTCTCAGAATCCAATGCATGGTAGAATTCATATGCAGAACGGCCCAGCAGTTCCTCAGGATGATATCCAACTAATTCAGTTATCCTTTACAAAATATAAATATATTCATTACATACTGAATTTTAAAGAAAAACCCTACAAGAAAAAAATATTTAATACATTACACCTGTAGTCTGGACTTGCCAAATCTACAGAAGTGGTTATCAAGTGCTGAATAATCCAGGTAACTGCATGTAACACTCATTTCATTTAGAACGAGAGCTGCTTAGTGCACCACCGTACATGTCTGTCAGATCTGAAGTCTTAGCCTAGCATTGGTAATGGTGCCTGAATTAGCAGAATAATTCCTATGACTGGATAAGATAATGTTTTGTAGATTTGTACTGCATCTCCTATTTTCTATTCTAAGGAATTATTTATTATTCAATTACATCTTGAAATCTAGGTGACAAAAAGGTGTAAGTCTCCAGAGTGAGTATTCATGACTAGGAATTCAAATCCAGGACTTCTGGTGGGGATATGGCGGACGGAACAGCTGTGCCTGCGGGCTCAGCGGGCACAACTGACAACGCAGCAGCTTTTTCGGGCTCAGGCAGGTTTTTTCTGAAGCCCAGGAGTGTTTTTCCAGAAAAAGGAAAACACCTGGAATCACCCCATCTGTCCTCCGGATGGCTGCTTGCAGCCAGAAGATCACAAACAGCGTTCGCACTCGACTGGTAAAAGCTTGCTGGGAGGCTGGGACGTCACCATTTCCAAGTCGCACTGTAGCCTTAAAGGGACACTAAGACCGGCCACCCCATTTCTAAATCACCCAATTTATATTTCTTTTAAGTACGCATACCCTAAGAAAGGCTTTCTACAGCAAGGAGAAGCGGGTTCTCTTGGTGCTTATCGTTATTTTTGGGATCAATTTCCTTTAAAAAAAATATTTTTAAGTTTTGGACTTTGTTTTCCATCCAAATATTAAGGAGGATTGAGAGTAAATAATTGTCTCCCTGTGATTATTTTTACAGTATACTAAATTTGAAGATATTAGCATTTTCCTACATGTTGAATTGGCTGTTTCGAACTTTCAGTTTTCTGCTTCTACTTTCCCTGGGGAACTGTCTGCATATCTCACTTTCATTTGTGGAAACACATTCCGGAATTCTTTCATATCTTCGACTTTCGCTGGTTAAGCTCCTAGGGGGTGCCATAATCTACTGCATGAGACATGGAGGATTTTAAACAGATCTTCTCTGACTTCCACCGAGATTTTAAACAGATTCTTTCTGATTCCTACCAAGTTTTTATGCAAGGCATTCAGGACATTGTGGAAAATATGAGGCCTAAAATGTGTCACCTGGTTGGGGATGTCGTGGATGAAACTGAGGAAATTAACAGCGACAGAAATGTCTCTTCTAAGAATGAGATCGGGACTTCTGTTGAAATGCTGGATGAAGATCGGATAGTTGAGTTGGAGAAATTTAAGGGAGAGATCGAGTTACAAGCCACAAGTGAAATTGATCTTCTGATGGAACGCCATGGAAAAAAGGGGTTATTGTGCATGGGAGGTCTCCTGAAGAGAAGTTGGAGTTTTTGAGGGGGGCAGTTGGGCTGTTTGATTTTTTTAAGAAAAAAGCTCTGTGCGCATTGTGAGGATATGTAAATTCTATGGTTTATTTTGAAGTGGGATAAGGGTTAAAGAATATTTATCTGGATTGCTTTTAGGGTTTGGCTGATTTCATTTATCTTTAACGATTTGGATTAAGATTATAATAAAAAATAATAAATGTCTGGTTTTGGGTTTAATATGATTTGTTGTTGTTTATTCGTTCAGTCGCTTCCGACTCTTCGTGACTTCATGGACCAGCCCACACCAGAGCTTCCTGTCGGCCGTCGCCACCGCCAGCTCCCCCAAGGTTGAGTCATTAAGATAATTAAAATTGTACAAGTACAATGGCAGACAATTTATATGTTTTTTAGTCTGATCTTTATTATAACAGACAGGAATGTATAGAATAGTAGCAGGAAGGAAATAATTAAATAAATGTTATCTTTGGGGGGAAGTTGATTAGGAGATATATACACATACACGTGTGTGTGTATATGTGTGTGTGTGTGTGTGTGTGTGTGTGTGTGTGTGTGTATATATATATATATATATATATATATATATATATTCATTCTTTTAATATAAGGGGAGGGAGCAACTGTATTTAGTGATTTTTATAATATGCCAATGGAATGATTTATAGAAATAATGTGATTTTGGTTTAATATAGAGTAAATTGTTGTATATCCTTGCTGTTAAAAGTCGGAAGTCACCTCTTTTTTTAATTTTGAAAAATTTTCTCTTGTGTTTCTACACTTTTTTAGTTTTTTCTTTTTTTTTTGTAGTTTTTTGTTTTTGTGTAGCTTTTATCTTTGCTTGAAACTTAATAAAATTCTTATAAAAAAAAAAGGAATTCAAATCCAGACACCAAGGCACCATTACACACAATGATCATGACTTTTAGCAATTGTTATACTCTTTCCTCTCCCTCTTCCTCTCTCACATTCAAATATAACTTTTTTCTGTTTACTTGATCATGGTGCATATACATTACAATTAGCTATGATTATCTTTGACTAAAGTTTTCAAACTGTTGTAAGCCAATTATATTCACATTATCATTAATGCCTACATAATGGAACTCTATGGTGAACTCCAAAGAGATATGGAATAGAGAGATTTGCAAACAAAGGAGGATCATATTTTTGTATTAATATTAATATTAATATAATATTATTAATTATAACAATAGTTATAATATATCATAGAGCCAGTTTGGTCTAGTGGTTAAGGCACCAGGCTAGAAACCAGGAGACTTTGAGTTCTAGTCCTGCCTTAGGCATGAAAGCTGGCTGGGTGACCTTGGGCCAGTCACTCACTCTCAGCCCTACTCACCTCACAGGGTTGTTGTTGTGGGGAAAAGAGGAGGAGGAAGGAGTATTTGGTATGTCCCCTGCCTTGAGTTATTTATAAAAATAATAAAGGAGGGATATAAATAAATAAAATAAATAAATGTGTATTTTTTGATCCTTATCTCTTAAGCCCTAGGTAAGGAATCATATTCATGTCTTGGGCTAACCACCACAGCTCTGATTTCACTTGAAGCAGCAGACTGGAAGAAAGCCATGGGTGGGGTGGAATTTAATAAAATATTGAATTAAAAATTGAACTTTTGACTTTTGTTCCTCTTTGAGGTTCCATAATTTACATAAAGTTGACTTTTTTCAATTGGAATTTATAGCTAGGAATTAGCTCATTGTTTTTGGTATTTCCTTTACTAAAGCAAAACATTAAACAAATACTACGCAAGATACTAACATTGTGATTCTCCCAGATCTCCATGAGAGTCAGCTGCTGTACTTTATGCAATAATGTTTCCTAACATAAATTCTATGAAGATTTTCACACAGTGACTCTGTTCCTTGCGTCATCAATGTACAAATGAGTACTAGGCTACAAATCAGTGGTGCTGTGAAGATTTGGTTCAAAAATCACACACAAAATTATCTTTTATTAAATATAACATGTATCCTATATTAAAATAATTGCTGTCATTAAAAACAAAGGCTTTTTCTCCTCCTCCTCCTCAACATTTCAGGATAACCTTGTTAACATTTTGTATAGTTTTGATCATATCTAAGTCAGGCACATGAATCCTATTATCTGTATAGTATAATTGGATAAAATCTTTTTTTAAAACTGTGAAATGAAAAGGCTACAATAAGGTTACTCCCTCCCCTTTGAACTGCATCACTCCTAGTTGATGTTAACCTTACAAAGCCAGGAAATAAAACCTTAGAACAAATACGGAGTCCCCTCTGCCTGCAAGCACGTAGTTGCCATTATCCCTAATGACGATAACACTGTATTCTCACAAGGATTCTGATTTCTGTGCTGCCCTGAAGGAGTCTGGCCTTTTTCTCCCCCTTTTCATGCAGTTAAACGGCACTTCCATTCAGCCACTGGCTTTGCTCCTCCTATTCCCTATAGCGGTTTTGCACCTGTAAGAGTGTCTTACTGCTGATCTTGCAAACTGTGGTTGGTAACTGAGGAAGGAGGAGAATAGAAAGTTAGAAAGTCCATCCAGCCGACCAACAGGGGAGTGGAAAAAATCACTCCAATCAGCATCCCCCATGCTCATCATTTCCTCACTGCACTTGCTTTTTTGGAATCAGAAAAATACACCAGGGATTGTGTAGAGAAGATGGCCATCCTACCTAATGTAATTAAAGCATGGGAGACAGTGGCAGGTGGCCTTGCTTCAACAGAGAATGGGGAAGACTTGGGAGCTGGATTCAGAAGCCAGGAACCAATAGGCAACTATGAACCCCGCAGCTCCAGAGGAAACTCTGCCAAGTCAGCATACGCAAATCATTTAGTTGTGCTGCCTTCTAACATATGGGTTGTAGGTTGCAACACTCTCATGGCAATTATCTCCAACAAACAGTCAATGAAACAGAGAGATGTGGAGTCCTTGGTGCTCTCTGAGCCTTGTTGTTTTCTTGCAGATGTTTCATTGCCAGGCTAGGCAACATCTTCAGTGTGAAAAGGGAGTAGGACTTGCTCTCTGTTTATATACCATGGCTTGTCCTGCTTGTGTTGGTGGAGGTGTTGTTCTCCCCTTAGGAGTTCCTTGATTGGGCTGTTGTTTGCTGCTTGGTTGATTGACTGAGTTAATAGTTCCTTGATTAGGGTATATTGTGCTGTTTGATTGTTCCTCTGGTGCTAATCTTGGTGTTAATCTTGACTTCAACTCCCAGAATTCCCCAGCCAGCAAAAAAGCAAGGCTGGCTGGGGAATTCTGGGAGTTGAAGTCCACACATCTTTAAGTTGCCAAAGTTGAGAAACGTTGGCTTAGACACTCACAGAGCATTTAGTGTGACTGTGCCCCTAATTTTAGAATAAGTACCATACAAGGCCTTTTGAACTGGAAAACCTCAGACTTTTCTCTAGTGTTGAAAGACAACATTATGCACTTTCAGTCATCTCATATACCACTTTATTTTAATCTCCTTCCATCCTTTCAATCTGCACCAAACTTCCTCCACGTAGTATTAGCCTCTCAAATGTACACACCATTGAAGCATTTCTTATAGTACATATACCCTGTGAAAATGTCATGTTAATGTGATCGTATGTATTCTTGGATTAGAAGATCTTTTGGACAAAGGAGGTGTTATTTCATTGCCTTTTCACCCACTCCAACTAAGACCAATGTCTGCAGGATGGCAAATAGCTGTTTAGATCCTAAATGTCAGAGCACAATGGGTATGTTCTCAAAGAGCAGGCAATGAGGAAAACAGGAAAATTCTACCCCTGACTTATATTAGACTGAAATATTATCCAAGGATTATGGTTTTAAAAGAGTGACTTCTGATAACTGGATAAACTATCCATATGCTCTTGTTAATATTCAGCTCATCTTTAAGCAGCATTAACCTTGGGACATTACTCCTTTAATTACAAACCTGACCTTGGCTAGTTTTTAGAAGTAAATATTGTAATTGGTTAATTTTCTTCTACTCCCCATAAAACATGATGTACGGAAAGTGTTTCTTTTTCAGCCTTTTGACCCACCTGGAACCCTCTGCCGAAGTAGCCTAACAGATAGGTCCTGGTGGAGCGTTGCCTATTTCTGAAACCTACAGAACATTCAGAATCAATGCTTTTTAAAGCCTTAATGCATACAGACTGCAGGCATGGAAATCACATTAGCTTGGTCCATGTGGCACCAAGCACCAGATGTGATGATAAATGGCCTGCCAATGTCCTATCATTTACTTCATCCCTTTCAAGTGGCACATGTTTCATGAACAGATAAGAGATGCAGCAACAGACCTGAAAGAAAGTATTCAGACTCCTATGCTACTGTGTGTGAAGGTCTATGTCTAGCAGTCTCTGTACTGCCCAAAATGACAGCTTTGCATCAGATTTATCCCCCTACCTCCATAAGATGTAGTCAAAGTTACACTGACCTCTCATCTGCATTTTGTACATTTCTGACCCCCCGCTCAACATAGTTCACTGCCATTAAGAGTTTGGAGTTGTAACATTGTGATGTCAGTAGAAGTAGAAAGGAGACAGCTTTGCATAGAGTTGTTGCTTTCTGTGACATGCCTGCTTGATAAAAAAAAATGAATCCCCAACTTTGCATTTATTCTGGCTTGTGTTTATGTGGAGGTCTTTATCCTTACATTTTATGGCAGTGGGTAGGCAGCCCTCATGCCTACAGTTGTTAGAGTTTAACCATACTGGTAGCAGAAACTGTGGAAGATGGAAAGGCATCAAGTTATCTATAGCTATTCTATGGGATTCCCCTAATATAGCCCAAGTTTATGTAAAAGCCATGATCACAAAGCAGGACTTTTGGTGAAAATATGATTGGCCTCCCTCTAAGTCCAAATGACTGATAGTCCAAGGATGCATTCCTATTTATTAGTTCTGGTTATTTTGGAAGAAGTGCCATACTCTTGCCCTGATTAGATACATTGTTTATATCAAAACACTCCTGAATTTCATTATTCTGTCTCAAAACTAGAAACAATTACAACATATGTTTCTTCTGTGGCAAATGGAGCTGTTTGTCAGGATTCTCCCTGGCAAGCTGGCCTGGAGCAGATTAACAGGCACTCATGAACACAAGAACTTCTGATTTATTGTAGAAAAACCAAGAAGCTGTTATGAAAGAATTCTAACAACTGCTGTGTGTCAAATGCAAGTTCTATTTATACTGTAATCAGTGTCCAAATTCTTGTGTTTCTTTCTCCTCTGACTCTATGAAAAGTGGTAGAAGTTATTCTACTTTAGGGAGGAGGGACAGTTTCCATATTTTCCTTTGTTTTGGTAACAGCCAGATCTGGTATGAGGCTGTCTGCTTTTGACCATATGAGAACTAGCTCCCACACTGTCAACCTTCGGTGGCCAACAGAAGAAATGGGGGTGGGGAGTGTTAAGTGTTCATATTCTTAGAAACAAGCAGTTTATACTTATGCCTGTTTTCAAGGAGTATATACTCCTACTTTCTACTTTTTCTGTTAGTCTTATAAAATTTATCTTAAATCAGCTCAAAGTATGTCTTGAATCTACAATGAGGCAAGAATACTAAAACCTTGTAGCTATTGTGAATGTGTGAGTTTTAAGGCATTTTATTTTTAAATTTATTTCCAATATTATTTTAGGGTTTTGTGAATACCATCCAAAGTTATTATGGACATCATGAAGCCCAAGGGCATTGCACTACTGACCCCTGAGCTAAATTGATTACCTGATATGGTATCATGCAATTCTGTATGTTTCTGGGAAAGGCACCTTCCCCAATTCTTACAGTCTGCTTTAGTTACACAATACAAAACCATTTGCTTTGAAAGGAAAAAGAAATGAAGCCCACACGTGCTAATTTTTTGTTTTATGAATACACTGTAACATGAACTAACTAGTTCTGGAAGTGGTCATAGTTGAACCATAACACCATAAAACTATCTCTTTTACAAACTGTAGTATGAAGTAGCTTGGTTTCTTTTTTTAAAAATGTGGCTTTGACATAATTCTTGCAGGAGCTTGCTATATTTTCTAGTTTTTATGCTTTAATGTCAAAAAGGCACATAAACCACTAATTAGAGACAGCAATGTCATATCTGAAAGGCAACCTGCACTTCTTTCAGCAACCAACATATGATGATGATGATGATGATGATGATGATGACGATGATGATTTAACACAGGCATCTACTCCAGTGGACTCTGGGCAGCTTACAAAATATAATACTAATTAAAACAATTAAAAACACAAACAAAATGAAACAAGGCAGCCCAGACTAAAAACAACTATTAAAACTAAGCATGACAGCACCAGCCCCACAACACATTCACCTCAAGCCTGGGACCAAAGCCAGGATTAAGGGCTTTTCGGCATCCCCGGAGAGAGGGTGACATCCATATCTCTGTACAGGAAAACAAAAGACAGGACAATTGAAGGGCATCTGACTTGCCCAGACTTTTATCTTGGGAAAGCTTTCCTTTAGAACAGTGTTTCTCAGCCTCAGCAACTTTAAGAAGTATGGACTTCAACTCCCAGAATTCCCCAGCCAGCATGAATGAATTCTGGGAATTGAAGTCCACACCTCTTAAAGTTGCTGAGGCTGAAAAACACTGCTCTAGAAGACTCCAGCCCATGGATGAGGAGCCACATTGTTGAAGTTGATAACTCACAAACAGGGGTTCTGCTACAATTCCCTTCTTCCAACCCATTTTCCTCCCACTGTGGCAAACATGATCCTGGGATGCCCAATGGGAGAGAACAAGCGGCAGAAGGAACAGCAGCATGGAAGCAGCCTGTTAGTGATGTCTCCTGCCTCTGTCCTTGAAATCATCCCCACACTTTGCTTTCTAGATATTGTTCAGCAATCTAACCAAAGCTAGAGCACAGATTTTGCTTTCCAAAGATCCCAGGGTAAATAATAATAATAATAATAATAATAATAATAATAATAATAATTTATATGCTGCCTGACTCCAAGCAACTGGGCGGTAAAATGCATTAGGGCTGAGAAAGTCCTGTCTGAACCCCTGGATAGGAAACTCTTGACGCTGTATAGTAAAAGAAATATAATATTTTAAAAAGTTTTGAATCACTGTCTTCTTTTTTATAGGTTTGCTGTTTATTTAATTACTGCTGGTTGCAGCCGATACAGATTTACTAGATCTTGTGACAGAGTAAATGAGTTAGTGAAGTGATGACATGCAGTTACCCAACTGAGTTGCATGGATGAAGATGGCTTAGCCATTACCCGTCTTAACCATGCTGAATAACTCAGAATAACTCAAAATAATTTACAGCACATGGATTACAAGTCTACATCATAATGGAAATGACACCTTTTGTTCTGATCCTTAGAATAAATGTTTGGACCAGCATTGCTGACAATAGTAAATGCAGCAGTAAGGGAACAGCTCTTCAGCACAACATAGAAGATGAAAAAAAAATGTTCGCATTCAACTTTACATCGTTCAGAGACATAGGAAGCCACCGCCCCCTGCAAACCTTTTCAACAGCTATATCAAGGGGTTATATCTATAGCTATAGCATCTCAGCTATATCTAACTGAGTTGCATGGATGAAGATTACCCGTCTTAACCATGCTGACATCATGATATTCTTTCTCAATTCGGCTTTAATTACATACAATGTACAAATCTTATGAAAATATTGCCTGATATTTTGGAAGCTACCGTCTTGAGAAGAAGATTTGTGGGATTATTTAAGCTTCCTCTCTCTAACTAATTTTTCTGTTCAAGATTTCCCACTGTTACTTGTTTTTATCTTAAGGGGTAAAATGGCCCAAAGCATCCTCTCTCTCAGCTCAGGACTGCAGCCTTCCCTTGTTTCAGAGTTTGTGCTTAAAAAAAAACAATAGACAACAACATGAGACACCCATATGAGGTTACATGTAACATGTAGTTTCATTTTAGCTTTGTTATACTTTCTGCAAGAAATCTAAAATACCTAATAATACTTCATTTTCTTCTGTCAGAAAAACATAATCGCACCATCTCAAGGCCATATAAGCGCATACTTAGGGGGAAAAAGGCTAAACGTCACAAAGGTTATCACTGACTCTAGGAATTTCACAGAATGATTTCCAAGGTGGCATTTCCTGATTTGCACTAATAACCTGCAAAGCTCCATGTACATATACAAGGAAACACAACCTTCTAGAGCAGAGCTTTCCAAACTGTGTGTCGGGACACATTAGTGTGTCGGCTGCAGTGCCTGGGTGTGCCGTGGCTGCTACTGCCTCCAAGCCCTGCCAGGATTCTGCACAGGTCCTAGTTCCTGCCTTGTGCCTTGCTGCCTTCAAACCTGCCCTGCCAGGATTGCGCGCAGGTCCTAGTGCCTGCCTTGTGCCCTGCTGTAAGAGTGTGTCGCGAAATGATGCATGTCTAAAAAGTGTGTCACCAACATGAAAAGTTTGGAAAGCTCTGTTCTAGAGAAATCTCATTCCTCCTCTTAGCTATACGCTCACAAACTTAGGATCTAGACTGCAAAACCCGGGTTTCATAATCATCTTATGCCTGAATATATACGTAATAATTAATCCATAACAGCACTAGTATCACACCCCTTTTCATTGTGGGAAGAAGGAGACATAAATCTTCACCATATTCTCTGACAGGGAATCTCCTGCCTTCAGTTCCAGACCTTCTCCCATGATGCTAAAGACCTTCCTTCTTTAGTTTTAAAAACAGCCAAAAGCAAAGCGATGGTCTAACTTCTGGTAAACAACAAACTAACCTTGTTTATATGAGATACTTAATTGGGTCAAAGGGGAAGGAGTTAGTGTCATCCAAACCAGCCACTGCCGTGGGGCTGTGTCTATGTAGATGTGTTAGGTAGAGGGAGTTAACTTTAGCCCCAAATAACCCAAGAGCTATTTCAGGCTAAATTAACTTCCCACCCACATACCACACTCAGTATGACCCTCTGAACAACAAGAAAGTTGAGGGGATTCTCCAATCCAGCTGCTGAAACAGTCTTTAGGGGAGGCCTGGAAAAAATGGGGCTTCTCTAAATTATTTCTGTGTTTTTCTTACTCAGGCACCTGTAACTCCATGGTTAGGGAGGATGGAAAATGACTGGGATGACATCAATTATTATTATTATTAATAATAATATGTTATTAAATTTATATGCCACCCAACTCCCAGCAACTCTGGATGGTTATGAATAAAGACTGAGCTGCAATTTTTTAAACTATTGGGGGGGGGGGGATGAGTGAATGCAAGTAAGTTAGTGTCTTACCTTCCTTTGCAGTGGTCTTTGGGATTAAAAAAAAAGGCTACCCCTCCATTTGACTGGGACATTGGTGATCACACACTGTTGAACCACAAGGGGGCAGCTAACCTGATCAGCTATGTTACATGAAAATGGCCTCTGTACAAAAAAAATAGATAAGGCACATAAGGGGGTATCTTATACCTGATTAGACTATCACTATATTGCCTATGCCAACCTTCAAATCTTCAGGCCCAACACATCTGGAAGGGAGTAGGGAGTAGGAAGGCAGGTCTATGTTGATTGACAATCACTCTGCAGAGTCACAGGGGGAACTCCTTCCCATCACCTATCACCTGATTCTTTTAAAACTAAGGGCTGAATTTGGGACCTTCTCCATGCAAAGCAGATGCTTTAGCACTGAGACATGGTTTCTCCTCTTTTACTTTGGTGGGTCATGAGCTGAGTCAGCCCAACTTAATTGCTTTTATAACCTAAATGGTTGCTTTCTTGTTAGAAGATCTTTACCACTGCTTGTTTTTATGCCCTGGATTCAGACTGACTTCAGGTCTATCAAGCATTGTAAACTGCAGCATTGTAAACCGCCCAAAGTCACTCTTTGAGTGAGATGGGAGGTAACTAAATTTGATATCTATCTATCTATCTATCTATCTATCTATCTATCTATCTATCTATCTATCATCTATCATCAAATTTAGTTACCACCCATCTCACTCTTTGAGTGACTTTGGGCGGTTTACAATGCTGCAGTTTACAATGCTTGATAGACCTGAAGTCAGTCATATATATATGTGCTATGTAATCTGCAAAAACCAAACGGGATTGTTGAAAATAATTGGGAAGCCAAAAATACATGAATTGCAAAATGAGGTATGCAGGTGACTGTCAGCCCTTCAAGGTCAGGAAACAGATACCACAAAAATTACTAGAACTCTACTTTATTGATACAGGCTATTATAACAGAATCTTGATAGCCTGACAGCTTTCCCTTCACTCGCTCTTATACCAAAGATCGTCAAGGCAGGGCAATCATTAGTTTCTTTTTCCCACTTTTTGTTTACTTGGGTTAAGCTCATGTTTTACTAATGGTTGCCACATCTTCTTCAAGGTGAACTCTGTGCTCCTCTACGGTTGGCACTGGTTAATTCCTACAACCAATATACAGCACATTTCTAGGATGCTGACTTTGACTATCTCAAGTCTTGAACCATTCTAATAGCAGTCACAAGTGCCCTTTTGTATTGATAAGTGTCCACACCTCTTTGATCAGGGGCTAGGGCAATTGATTCTTTTGGATCCAGAGATAATAGCACACCAGTGGATAAAGAAACTTAAAGCTTTATTATAAACAAAGTTAAGCAGAAGCACAGTTTAACAAGCATAGCATACAGAAAGGAATGCATACATACATACCAAGCAAACAAGGTGATACCTAATCTCCTATAGGCTGCCAGGAGCCCTCTAATAAGGACAGCAGAGATACCCAAAGGTGGCAATTTTCACAGCACCCAGCACTCAGGCCTGTGTGGACTCCCAAACTCCAAAGACAATCCTAAGGTTTTTATCAAAGCCTGGCTCCCAAACCCCGTGACCAAGTTTCCATGGCACTGAAGCTGTATGGCCTGACCTTGACTGGGATTCTTCATGTGGTCCAGCACCTGACCATGACATCATTCTAATAACATGGGGAACCATCAGATAAGCAAGTGCTTAAGCAAAACAATCTCTTATCATCCCCCCCCCATTCCAAGCCGCTAAAGGAGTGGCTGGAGGAGTGAACCTTTGTTTAAACTTAACAAGCTGGGGACTTTCTCTCCCCCCCCTTCCCACAGAGATATGTTCTGAAGGGCTGCTGGAGGAGTGAACATATGCTTCTTCTCTCCCCCCTCTCATGCCAAACAGCAACAAAAACAAGCCAATTAAACATCAGTATAACTCGAAATAAACTCTAATCTCCTAGGTGGGGGGGAAGAAAATCAAAGCATGCCACCTAACTCCTCGAAATACAAAGGTATTTCGCAGGTTGCCATTACACCTTTGTCCAATCCTAAAAGCATCTGCTTAAACCTTCTTACAACATCTAGCTTGTCTAACCTAACAGAATACTGGAAATAAATTAGGACTCAGGACTCTACCCATCCGTCTGTCTATAAGCAGTTATAGCTGTCTGAAAATTGAACAGAATGAAATCAGATTTGGTATGGTGGGAGAAGCCAGTTAAGGAAAGACTGAGTTAAAAAATGGACCAGATATGACAAAGGGCTGTAGAGAAAAACATCCCAGAAAAAAATTCCCCAATGCACCCCTATGGGAGGAGCAGGTGGGCAGCAGTACAGAATGTTGCTGACCATTCCATTCGAAGCCCGGCTCCCTTCTCCCTCCTGGTCATGTGACCAAGAGCACAGCATATGTAACCTGTCCTGTGCTTCCCTGCGCACAGCTACAGAAACGCACACAGAGAGAACACAAGAGGAAAGTAGACACACTTGTTTCTTCATTACCCAGAAGAAAATGCAGATGCCTACTATGACCACTACCGTCAAGAGGTTAGAAAGCATTTCAGAAGCCCTGCTCTGCAAGCTTTCTCTACCTTTAACTCACAAAGGGTCCTGAGCAGCAGGGAGCATTGTCATCATATTATCAGCTATTGCAAACCAAGATAAAGTAGGTAAATAACATCACAGAAAACACAGAAAAGTTTACTCTCATACTGGAATGCTAAGCAATACAAAACAAAATAAAATTCAAGGGAATAATTTTTCCTTGAGTCCCAAGAACCATCAACTGAAATCCAGTGTAAATAACATTTGCTTAGAGTTACAAAGTTCAGGAATTTGCTTGGTATCAGAAAAGAACAGAACTCACAGTCCCTTCACAGCAATGTCTGTTTTTGTTGACTTCAACCATTTCAGCTGTATAATTAAGGATAGGTGAGTACAGAATCCATTTTATAACTGCAAACATTGACAAGAAAAACAAACAAACAAAACCCTGCTGCCTACTGCAAATCATATACGGACTCAATATTAGATCCAGATTAATTTTATGCCCACCCCAGCTTTAGGCAAGACCTATAAAATGTGGATTGCATCTGCATAGTCTTAGGCATGCAGCAAAACCAGGGGGCATGATAAATTTTATGGTCAAGTTCATGAAAACGTACAGTATGTCATAATATATTTCTCTACTTGGAGGATAATCAGAGAACAGCCTTTTACTTCATAACAATCTCTATCTGAAGGGTTGTCCAAAGTTCAGTCCATCTATTTTTTCAAAAAATATGAAAACCCCTTAACAAAGGAGAGATAGACCCTTGAAGATGCTGTTCAGCATCTTCACACCTGGACTACTGACCAAACAGGTACACAGGTCATCTGGTTACAGTAACTTCCCAAAGCTGGTGAGATACATTTCTTTTAAAATGATATCATTATTTCTCAATTTCAACTATGCATATAAATTAATGTGTGTATTTTTACAGGAATTTGTTACTTTAGCTCCTTTTTCTTTTTGGTAATATGTAAGATGTCTTAGGCTCATGCATTAGTTGCAAAACATAAGCAAGGATCTGAAGAGGAATCATTGAAGGACAGTGTTATGATGGCTTTCACTGAAGAATAAGATTCTCTTCTGTACTTTTAAGTTTCTACAAATGAATGTAATTAAAGGCATATCTATGACTTTAAAAATTCCAGGACCAGATCAATTGCATCCTAGAGTACTGAAATAGCCTGCCAATTGCTCAATAAAGAGAACAAAATTCTAATAACATGTAACTCTAGATACAAGAGGGCAACTAAGAAGGGGCAGGACTGAAGCTTCAGATAGATAGAAACAGGATCAGGGAATATGATTTGTATGGTTTTATATTTATTTATATTTATAAATTATATTTATTTTAACTGTTATATTTTGTAAACCGCCCAGAGTCCCCTTGGGGGAGATGGTGCGGTAATAGAAATTGAAAAATAAATAAATAAATAAATATCTATTTATTTTGAATGAGTTTAAACTTCCAGTGCCAGATGAAGTGCATCCTAGGGTATTGAAGGATCTTGCTGAAGGTCTACCTAAATCTGTATGTATTTTCTTTGCATAACAACTGGAGAACTAGAACAATCCCAGATGATTGGAGGGCCGCAAATGTTGTTCCCTGCCTTAAAAAAAATAGGAAATACAAAGAAGCATGGCTTCTGGAAATCTTGCTAAGCTCTTTAACAACAGTAATTTTAGTTAATTCTGTGTAACAAAGAACAGTGTTGTTTCTGCACATGTAGATGTCTATGGGTATGTGCACTTTTTCCTCAAGGCCTAATTAGAGCAGGAGCCTATGTGCTGCCTCCATGTGGTGGTCTAATCAGGGTAGGTGCATACTTATATGTTGGTCCTATGTGTGTATCTCCATTTTTCCCTCATATTGTTCGCTGTGTGTTTCTGAGCTGCTATCTAGATGCAGCTCTCCTTGGATGATTTTTTTCTGAATTCTTTGTCTTCACAACCCTTGACCATATCCAGCTTATTCTTAAATTTGATATTTCTTTTGATGGTTTCTCTCATCACAACACATTTCTGTTTTTTTGGGGGGAGAGAATCCAGAGAACTACAAACACATCAATCTGATCTGAGACCAGGGAAGACTTTAGAGCAAAGTGACTGTTCTGTAAGCAGTTTTAAACAATCTGTTAATTAGTAAAAGTCAGCATGGATTTATCAAGACCATGTCCTGCCACAGTAACCTTGTACCATTTTTTTTAAATAAGACATCTTTATAGATTGTGGGAATGCTGTAGGCATAGTATATCTTAATTTTAACAAAGGCTTTGGCAAAGTAGTCACTGCATTCTGATAAACAAATATGAGTCAGAAGGCATGACATTAATTAAATGCACAGTTGGCTTGAAAATTGTATTCAGAATGCTCACCAATGGTTCCTCATCAAATTGGAGAGAGTTATCAAGTGGAATGCAACTAAGTTCAGCTCTCGACTCTGTACCTGTCAGAATTTTTATTAATGAATTAAATTGTGGGGATGCTTACTGAATTTCTAGGGGACAAAAAATTAGGTGGGATAGCAGTATCCTTTAAGAAAGATAAAATTCAAAGCAAACTTGATAGGGTAGAGAAATGGATTGAAAACAATAGAATATTTAACAGAGAGAAATCAAAGTGAAATACAGAAATAGCATTAGGTTGGGCAAGTAAATTGTTCCTTCCTCAAATATACTTTCCCAGGGAAAAATAAACTGCCAGCTCAGCCATAAAATACTCTAACCTCACCATTGTCATTTCATTAACATGTGTATGCCATAACACGTGTATGCCATAACCCAATCAAGGAATGGCTATACTTAAATGTATACTTAATTTGCAGAAGTATATAGAGATGTTGCATTTCAGCTGGTTTTAGGCTTGACTACTGCCTCCGGTACCATAATAAAGCAATTTGTGCTTTGATGGAATTGTGTGTTGATCTCTGGTTCTAAACAAAATCTAAGGAAATTCTCCTACAAATTGAATCAGCAGTAAGATGACTGAGAACATAGAGGTGATTTTTGCCTGTGCAGAAAGCATAAGCCTATGTAGAGATGTTATATCTCTGCCCCTTTTAGGCTTGACTATGGCCTCCTGTACCATAATAAATCAATTTGTGCTTCACAGGAATTGTGTGCTGGTCTCTGGTCCTAAATGAACTCTAGGGAAATTCTCCACCAGCTTTCATGATACAACAAGAGTGGGTGTGGTATGTATCAGCTATCTTAGCTTGAAAACTGACTTTACTAAATTAACTAATAAATGAAAATATTACTTCTCCCAAAGTTAAGCTGGACTTTCTGTCTCCCAAGTGACCATTATGAAAGGACCACCATTCGCTAAACAGAATGCACCTGAGCAAGTGCTGAGTGTATCTATGGCTAACCTGCAGCTGAATCATCAGCAGTGAGTGGCCTTTATTGAAAGAGCTGCCAGGGAACTTTGAGTTTAGGATATTATTTTATTTATAAACTAAGCTCTGCCAATGAAACATATGTTTTTGCATTATGAGGCATTACTATATTCTCTGCAAAGATGGAACAGCAGTGGTTCACAAAGTTATTTGCACATTAAGAAAGGAAAGACATAGACCTAGGTCTCTTTCTAACACCAAATATATCATAGATTTTTCTCATTTTTTTCAAAGAAGTAAGAATGGATAAATTATTCTTCAAATTATTTCTATACTGTCACCAAAATTGTTGATTTGATCGTACACCTCTGGTTTATATCACTCAATTCTCAGGATTAAATGTCTCAAACCTTTTATTGTATCACTAAGCCACAATTTCATCACCTCACTTGAACTTCAGTATTACAATTCTCACGATCCTGAAATCTGGAAAGAATTACTGCCTATTCATTTCTGGGATACATATCAATGAGCCAGAAATGTCATAAAGAGTACTCTATGTAGAAGGACTGAAATTACAAAGAGGGGAAATGGTGCCACATTTGTGTTGTAGAAGCCATGGCTGGGAATGTATTTCTAATTCCCAATGGCCAACTTCCTATATTTAGAGCTATCATAATTTTATACAGAGGATATATTTAACTTCTTATATATCAGCACTACTTTTTAAAGAATTTCAGTTATCATGGTTTTTCTTTTTCCAGTATGGTGGTAAATCTTTCAGAGCAATTCACTTCCTTTGAGATGCCCTCCAATTTCTTATGCAGCCCAGATATGAGAATTGTCTATGAGAATAAGGTGCTGATGGTATAAAAAGAACAATATTTAATGTTTTGAAAACAGAAAATAGACAGCTAACATAAAATGCCCTCCAATACCAAAAAGGCTGGGATGTATACTGAATTCCCTTTCATGAGTGAGTTATGTCCTAGTAGTTGTTTCCAAAAAACAATTTCTGTTCAGTAGGAATATGACAAACCCTGTTCAGCACAGATGCACTAGATAGCTAAAGGACATCAGTTTTTGGCAACCAATAAATGCTACAGATGCAGTATCTTGTGCTGCCACGATGTTTGGGGTGCAGTGGGGTTTAGCCCAGCTATCACTCTTCAAATGTGTATAAGTTCAATCCATCTTTTTTGTTTGTTTGTTACTTTGTATTTGATCAATGGTCATCAATCCTTTCCTGACCACCAATTCCTTAGAGTAGTGTTTCTCAACCTTAGCAGCTTAAAGATGTGTGGACTTCAACTCTCAGAATTCCCCAGCCAGCATGCTGGCTGAGGAATTCTGGGAGTTGAAGTCCACACATCTTAAAGCTGCCAAGGTTGAGAAACACTGCCTTAGAGGAAGTGGACATCCCACCCTCCCTTCTCCTTGACAAGCTTCTCCCTCCCCAGTCTATTTCACAAATGGATCTTATAGGCAGTTAGTCAGTCAGTCAGTTTCACAATGCTTATAGAACTCCCTCGCTTAATTTTACCTGCATATATAAGGAGCGTGTACGTTCTCCACAATGTTCCAGCTACTTTACTCCCAACTTAAGAATGGAAAACGGAATATTGGTGGACAGCAAAAGAGATTCAAAGATACTCTCAAAGCTAATTTTAAAAAATGTAATATCAGCATTGAGAACTGGGAAGCCCTAACTCATGAGCAGTTCAATTGGAGGTCAGCCTTTATTAAAGGCGCTATGGACTTTGAAGAAGCACGAGTACAGGGCGAAAGGGAGAAATGAGCTAAGAGGAAGGCACGTCAAGCAAACCCTCATCATGACCGTCTTCCACCCGGAAACCTATGCCCTCATTGTGGGAGTCTGTAGCTTGAATCATGTCAACTGGATTTCTATTTTCTTAGTGGAAACGTTTCACTCCTTATCCAAGGAGCTTCTTCAGTCTTCAGTCTTCTTCAGACTGAAGAAGCTCCTTGGATAAGGAGTGAAACGTTTCCACTAAGAAAATAGAAATCCAGTTGACATGATTCAAGCTACAGACAATTCCACCTGGATGACTGAGAACCTTCATAGACTCATTGTGGGAGGTTGTGCGGATCCAGAATTGGCCTTTACAGCCACTTACGGATCCACTGTTAAGATTTTACCCTTGGAAGACAATCTTACTCGGCTACGAGTGATCGCCAAGAAAAAGAAGACATTCTCCACAATGTTCCACCCCTGCAAAGGAGACTTTGCAACACAGTGTACTAAGCTATAGGTGGAAGCTGTGACTACTTGAAGAACCATCATAAAGCAATTGGAGATGGGAGTCAGATTTTTTAGGGAAAGTAGCTGAGGACAGACAGTCTGTCGCTTATGTTCCTAGAGTGAGGCAGTCAAAATACTAATGGGATACAACTCCCATATCTATCTGGCCCTAATCTGCATATGAAGCCAAATAAGATACCTGAGATAATAAAATGCATTTTTCTATTTAAGACTCTTGGTGAGAAGATACTGTTTATGAGACCCTTACATAAAAAAGCAACCTTTGTTGTTAGAGAGCAAGTTTTTGTTTTGATTTTAACATTTTGAATATTTAGTGAACAACATCCTTCTCTATAAAATGAAGAGATGTGGTTGACTCCACCAATATGAATAGATCAAGCTTCAAGCCTCCAGAAACAGAATGAAAATACAGAATTGACTATACCATTTCAGGCTGCAGGAGGGAGATAACAATTTTGAATGTTTCCCTCTCAGATACATTCAAATAAAAAACTAACACCACAAGAAGAAAAGTTTTAGCACAGGTCAACCTTTATGGAACTATTTTCAACTTGCAAGAAGTTTTTCACAAATGTGATTCCCCCACCAAAAGGCTGTAGATGGTCCAGTGTAATACTCTAGAGCCCTGCCACGTTCCTTTCTCTTTCCACTGTATGCATGCATATTTAAAGGATTTTAAAAAATTATCAGTCATATTAGAAACAGATTAGGCTGCTTATGTTGCCCAGCAAAAAAGAGATAATAATTTCACCTGTCATCACAGTAAGTGAATTTCATGTCCATGCTATGACGGCTCAGGAACGTCTTGCTGTCCAGTGGAATATCAGTATTGGAAGGATGTTGAATGGGCTCACACATCAGTATAAGGCAGGATAAGAGTGGCTCCTTAAAACCACACAGAGCATGAGGAGGACATGTATTATAGACCTTAATTTGTCCTGTGCAGTGCAAAACCTGAAAGGTAAAAGAAGTTCTTTGTATTATTATATTATTATAAAATAGAGCAATTGGGGGGGGGGGGAAACAGGACTAGACTGAAATTTTCAACCAATGTTACTAAAGTTTGTTACCTTCCATGTGGCAGATTTGAGATTTACAGTTCTGCCTCTGTTGGTAACAGTACATTTCATTCTCATGAAGAAGTCACGTTCCAAGGGCATCTCTTTATTTTTTTTCCCACAACCTGGACCTAAGAAAAAGAAAAATAATTATATTAGTTCTGGAAGTGTATATCAACTCACTTTCTGTCAGAATTTCCAAGGATTGAATCTTTACTTTCTATTTCATCTTATAAGAGGACTGAAATGTTGCAAGATAAAGTAGTCATTTGCCTTATTAATGACCAAATTTTAGTGAGAGGACAGCTCAGCGTTGAAGAGATTATCACTTTTGTAGTAATAGACATGTTATCTGGCTTCACTACTTGGTTACTGTAAACCTAATAACTTTCTGAGTGATTATTAGCTAAAGAAGGTTACCATTTCCCCAGAACAATTTTATATTTAAGTTGTGGAAGTACAAATCTAGTTGGTTACATTCTAAAGCCTTTATTACTTTCAAGGACCAATAATTCCTTGACTCTCTAGATTGTTTCTGGGATGAGTAGTGGAGCTGATAGACTCATAAGCTTCTTCACCCAGTACTATTCTCTGCAGAAGAAACTAACAACTTTAATCAGGAAAAACAATATTGACATCTTAAAAACTAACACATTTAATATGATATACAGTTGCAATCAAAATTGTTCAACCCCCATTGCAAATCAGGTTTATTGTCAAAATTTACAAACTTTCAGCTGTTTGCAATGAACAAATCAAACAAAAGCAATTGAAATAGCTCAACACAACGAATGCTTCAAGTGGTTTCCCCCAATTCAACTGAAAATGCAACTGATAATGACTTCTCCAGTCTCAAAATTATTCAACCCCCTGAATAGAATCTGTCACAACAGCACACAGGTGTTGTCTCAAGCACACCTGATTCAACTAGTCAAGGGCTTCATTAGTTGCACCAGGTGTGCTTGAGCTGGAACACATGAAATACCTGAACTGGCTAGGGGTTTGTTGAGTGTCACGTTTGACTGCATGTTAGAAATATGGCTAAGTCAAAAGAATGGTCCAAAAAGGTAAGAGAAGCGATCATCACCCTTCACAAACAAGGAACAGGATACAAAAAGATAGTGAAGGCACTGAATGTTCCTAGAGACACCGTTGGAAGCATAGTTCGCAAGTTCAAAGTTAAAGGAACAGTGGTTACACTACCTGGATGGGGCAGAAAAAGGAAGCTGTCAATGGCTGCAACCAGATTTCTGAGAAGGCAGGTTGAGAGAAACCCTCGAGTGACTGCAAAAGACCTGCAGCAAGACTTGGTGGCAACAGGCACTGAGGTTTCAGTGAGCACAGTAAGGTGCGTACTAAACACAGAAGGTGTCCATGCCACAACTCCAAAACGTACACCACTACTGACCCAAAAGCACAAGAAAAGTCGGCTCCAATATGCTCACAATCATATAAATAAGCCACAGAAGTTTTGGGATTCTGTTCTGTGGAGCGATGAAACAAAACTGGAACTTTTTGGCCCGATGGATCAGCAGTATGTCTGGAGGAAGAATGAAGCATACGCTGAAAAGAACACTCTGCCTACAGTTAAGCATGGTGGTGGCTCGGTGATGCTCTGGGGCTGCTTTGCATCCTCTGGCACTGGAAACCTGCAGCGTGTGGAAGGCAAGATGGATTCATTGAAGTATCAGGAAATCCTAGGAGAAAACGTCATGCCGTCTGTAAGGAAGCTGAAGCTTGGGCGTCATTGGACCTTCCAGCAGGACAATGATCCCAAGCATACCTCAAATTCCACTAAGGCTTGGATGCAGAAGAAGTCCTAGAAGATTCTACAGTGGCCATCACAGTCACCTGACTTGAACCCCATAGAAAATCTCTGGTGGGATTTGAAGAAGGCGGTTGCAGCACGCAAACCCAAGAATATTACTGAACTGGAGGCCATTGCTCATGAGGAATGGGCTAGGATTCCTCAGGAATGCTGCTAGAAGCTGGTGTCTGGCTATGCATCTTGTTTGCAGCAGGTCATAACAGCAAAAGGGTGCTCTACTAAGTCCTGAAGATTCTTGCCATGAAGGGGTTGAATAATTTTGAGACTGGAGAAGTCATTATAAGTTGCATTTTCAGTTGAATTTGGGGAAACCACTTGAAGCATTCGTTGTGTTGATCTATTTCAATTGCTTTTGTTTGATTTGTTCATTGCAAACAGCTGAAAGTCTGTAAATTTTGACAATAAACCTGATTTGCAATGGGGGTTGAATAATTTCAATTGCAACTGTATATGATTATACAATAGGGGTGTGATGGCTCAGCAGTTAGGACGCCAGGCTTGTCGATCAGAAGGTCGCAAGTTCGGAGGTTCGAGACACTAGCCCCGCGTGACAGAGTAGCTCTTGCCAACCTAGCAATTCAAAAGCATGCAAATGCAAGTAGATAAATAGATACCACTTTGGTGGGAAGGTAACAGCATTCCGCGTGCGTCATGCCAGCCACATGACCGTGGAAACGTCTTCAGAAAATGCTGGCTCTTCGGCTAATGAAAGGAGATGAGCACCAGCCCCTAGAGTCAGACACGACTGTGCGGGGGAACCTTTACCTTTTATATGATTATACATGCAGTACTTGTGTACACATTTTTAAAACAAATAAAAATAAATAATATTCCACAAAGGTATTGTTACCTATAAGGTGCTACAAATTATTTTACTGGGTTTGCTCTGACAGACTTTAACAAAAAATCTCCTTGTCCAACTGATTTCTGAGTGTCCCAGATTCCATAATATAGATGCTACTATTGTCTTCTTGAGATCCAGTTTGGTGTAGTGGTTAAAGGCACCATGCTAGAAACTGGGAGACTGTGAGTTCTAGTCCCGCCTGAGGCACAAAGCCAGCTGGGTGACCACGGGCTGGTCACTTTCTCTCAGCCCTAGGAAGGAGGCAATGGCAAACCACTTCTAAAAATTTGTGAAGAAAACTGCAGGGACTTTATTTATTTATAAAACTGTCCAGGCAGTCTCTGAGAATTGGACACAACTAAACAGATTTAAAAGAAGTCGTCTTATGGTGAGGAGAAGTGGGGAATGAACAGGTGAATCTAGCTTTTTCCCCTCAATTTCTCCTAGTGATACAGTCAAGTAACATCTGAACAGGCACTAGGTAATGTATGGAGGAGAAGCTTCCTTCAGCTCAAGGGCAGCAGTCCCTTCTGGCTAACCTACTGTATGTGCAGACCATATTAAAGAAAGGGATAGGTACATTGCACCGACTTTGATTCCCTCCCCTTCCATCAAACATCACCAACTGGCAGGAAAACATCCTCCAGACATCCTCCTTAATATGGGATGGTCCTGAGGAGAAGATGAGTTTGACAGATGGCTAGTCTGGTGGGTTTAATCATCTATCAAAACATACTCAGGACTTTGCACAAGTGTTTTGCATGGGTGAATCTAAAAGGAGGATGACTAAAAGCTGAAAGGAGGTATGGGGAGTGGGGGTGGGAAGGAGTAATGTGGTGGTGCTAAATCTCTGTTCACAAGGAGCCTGAATAACAGGTGATGGGTGGTAGCAGTGGAGGTGAGCAGTGGCGGTGGAGAGGACTTCATAGTCCTCCCCCACCACTGTCCGTGTGTGTTGGAACTGAGCAACAATTGTTAGGAAGGGGTACTGGATACCCATATCTCCTTTACAGTACAGCTGTTACTGGAGATCCTTTTGAACATGGGAGGAGTACTAAACTCACGTTCACCAGGAGCATGGCTTTCAAAATACTAAGCTCAGATTCAAAAAAATCTTGAATAACAGCTGACTGGTAATGGGGCTGGTGCATCATGAAGTGGCCAAGAGATCTCTGCTGCTTCACAACAGACACACCCCTTCACAATTTGGCTGCTGTAATTCAGGCTTCTTCTGAATACAGTTAGCTGTCATTTGAGTTGGTCCATCTTTCCAAGCCAGGTCCTCAAGCCATAGATCAGCCCAGAGACCTGGCGGGTACAGGGGAGACATCCCAGTTTAAAAAGGCTGGATTCTCCTGCTGCCCAAAGCAGAATGGACCTGGAAGACAGTGCTAGGAGGCTAGAAGGACAAGGGTATGCCCACACTAACATAAAGTAACCAATAGGAGTCATCTGACTACACTACCAATCTTAGACCAGGGGTTGTTTGCTCATAAATAATGTGTACATGCAGCATAAACCTGAAAACTCAATCTCCAGGTTATAATAAATCCTCCAAAGGATCAAGTACATTTTAAAAATTATTTACCATTTTTCAAGCTTAGATTTTCCCGAATTTCTTCATGATCACATGGGTGAGTGAAATCAAAAATGCTGTGGCCAGTCAACTCCACCTAGAAAAATAGAAAAAAAACCAAGAATGGCATTTCCATCTTGTTGGCAGCAAAGACAGAATAAACATCAACTGAGAAAAAGTGAAGAAATAAAATAATATTACAAAATAAATTTGTAATGGGCAATGAGATAGACAGACAGACAGTTTATTGGGTTTATTGGTTTTTTTTTTATTGTTTTTTAATTCTGTAAGCCTCCCAGAGTCACTGTGTGTGAGTTGGGTGGCCATATAAATTTGGTAAGTAAGTAAGTAAGTAAGTAAGTAAGTAAGTAAGTAAGTACATACATACATACATACATACATACATACATACATACAGTACATACATATTTCATCCATCCCCAAATACACAAAAAGCCACAAGATAAAGATAATGTTTTTCTGGCAGGTGTTTTACCTCTATTGTAGTCATTGCAAGGCATTTTGCTATTATTAGAGCTCTGTTAACAATAAAAATGTCCTTTCATTGTAAATTCACAGTCTAACTATTACTATATATGTATTATTTAATATACTTTCCCATTCTATTCTAAGGGCTTAGAATAGCTTCAATGATAACAATTGTTTTGATTACACAACAAGCTGTTATGGAAAGTAACCAAGAGCCAATAGCTCTTTTTATAGAAGAGCATGAGGGCTACTTCTAATGAAAATAGAATATCATTAATTAATCTCAGAAGATGATGAACTGCGTATAAAATTCTTATTCAGCCTTATGCTACTTGTGATTTACTAAGCTAAATACAGTCTACCCATCATTCACTCTGAATTCTTCAAATGTTAGGCAACTTTGTCTTTGTAGCCAAGTGGCAGTTAAAAAACAGATTTAATTGATGCCCTGGCTTGTTTGATTGTTTATAATTTTGATCTATAAGACTACCCAACTCAGCAATGACTCTGGTAACTAGTGCAGCTCATATAGCAGAGATGTTACATGGGCATAACAAACTGTCGCTATAACTGCTCATGCCTATGCATTCTGGACCAATTGTAACTTCTGAGTGGTCTTCAAGGACAGCCCCATGTAGAACACATTGCAGTAATCCACATGTGAGATGATAAAGGCATAAATGACCATGAAAAGGGATTCCTAGGCCAGGAAGCAGCATATTCAAGCAGGACCTATGAGTCCAGGAGGACCTCAAATTGCACACCAGTTCCATCTGGGGGCATGCCACCCCAATCTGAGCCCCAAATGGAGAATTTCAGCCCTGGAAGAACCGCACACCCAAAGCAACATAGTCTTGTTGGGGTTACGCTTAAACCTGCTCCTCATCATCCAGACCCAGACAGCCTCTAGCCACTGTTACAAGATCTCAACAGCATCACACTTGGTCAACCAGGAGGCAAGATACAGAGTTGAGTATCATCAGTGTACTGATGACACCTGACCTCTGCCAATGGGTGACTTCACCCAGCAGTTTCATGAAGATGTTAAATAGGCGGGTAGGAGGATTAAGTCCTGAGGCACTCTGCAAGCCAGGGATTCAGGCTGGATCTCCCCCCTGCCCCCCAACATAGACTGGAACTGGCCAGAAAGAAAGAGAGCCACCTCAACACCATGCCTCCCACTCCCAATCCAGGTCCAGAAGAATTTACATATCCCCACAATGCTCACAGAGCTTTTTTCTTAAAAAGATCAAACAGCCCAACTGCCCCCCTCAAAAACTCCGACTTCTCTTCAGGAAACCTCACATACATAATAACCCCTTCTTTTTCCTGGCATTCCACCAGAAAATCAATTTATCCATTTATGCCAACTTGGAAAATCCTTCCTTGAATAGAGGTGGGGGCCTCAGGCACAATCTTTCCCCTATTTTCCTTCCTGCTTTGTCTTCTGTGCCCAGGAAGATTAAGACCATTTCGCAAGCTCAACAGCAGCAGGGTAATCTTAACGATCCTCCTTTAGATGATAAAGGGACTTAGAAATAAACATCTCAAAATAACCATGACCTAGCCCCAGGTGCAAGGTCACACAGCCACCCTAGAAACATATTTAAGGATTCCCTTACTAACTTTACTCAGACTGAAGAAGCTCCTTGGATAAGGAGTGAAACGTTTCTACTGAGAAAATAGAAATCCAGTTGACATGATTCAAGCCACAGACTGTTCCACCTGGATGACTGAGAACCTTCATCGACATATTTGACCTAGTGATAACTTCTTAAGGAGGGGCCACATAAAGGGTTCCACCTCTTTTAAGGCAGGTGGAACCACCCTATCTTTAAACTATGGATTTACCACTACATGGATCCAACCTCATATGAAGGTTGGATCCTCCAACCTGGCTCTTGAGACAGCTTAATCAACCAGGAGGGACATGGTTCTAATAAACAGGTAGCCAAACTAACATTAATCAGGATCCTATCCATTTCCTTAGGAGTCACAGGATCAAACACTTCCCAGGTAACTGTTATGGTCTCCACTGTCTTGGAGAAGTCAGTGCTGAGGATTCTGATCCAGCAGGTTAAGTAATCAATCACCTGAGGCTGACTTAGCAGGAGCAGATGTGGGAAGAATCAGATGATAAGGGACCAGATCCTAGCCGAATACAGGAGGACACATCAGGAGCTTTGGAGTACTGAGCAGAGTGCTTCCTACAGAAGCAAAGGTACAAATGCCCATAATTGAGTTGTACCACCACTATGCTATTTAACAGCAGCTGCCAGCAGCTGGCCTCCTTGTTGGGAACTTGTTTGCTCTTCATCTTTCTCCAATGGCACTCTTCCAAAGCTCATTAGAAAATCAAGGAGCAACATGGGATCGGCAAACAGGAAGAGCCCACACTGGAGCAATCTGATCCCAGCCCTCAATATACTCCCATTCCAGATGGAGACCAAGGCCTCAGTTGAACTCCAGGAAAAACATGAAGCTCCATCTGGGCCATTAGATACCTGGGACAGACTGATCAAATAGTTCCTTCCTTCCTGCTGGAGGGAGGGGCAGCCCCAGTTAGCTGAAAAGCAACCACAGAGAGTGATCTGTTTCTGACAAAGGACTGATGGTAATGTCCTCCACCTTTAAATTATGTTGCAACTGTCCTGAGATAAAAAGCAGATCTAGCATGTGACTACCTGCGTGTGTTGGGCTTTCAATAACTTGGGTCAGTCCATGTTAGTCATGGTAACCATGTGAACTCCTGAGTCAATGCCACATGAAGGGAATTTAAAATCTCCCAGAACAATCAGTCTTGGAAGGAGCCTCCCCGAAGACTGTCGAAACAACACAATCGGGCGTACTCTGGAAATGGTGAACTGCACCGGCTAATCCTTCTACCACCAGATCAAACCACAGCTCTGGACACAAAATCATCATCATCATCATCATCATCATCATCAGTCTTGGAGGCTCCACAGGGAACTCAGTAACAGAGTTGAGCACCTCAGCCAGGGATGTTGCTGCATAGCAGGAAGGCGAGAACAGCAGCAACAAATCCAACTGCTCTCTAGAGCCCAAGTTCAATCACAGGGTCTCATATCCAGTTATCTGCAGTGCAAAGCCTCTGAAAGCCATTAGGGCTTCCTGAATGACAACTGCCACCCCACCCCCTCTGCTCTGAGATCACAGCTAGTTCTAAACCTGAAACCCCTCTGGGCATACCTCAGAGAAGGGGACGCTCCACTTCAAGCCCACCCATGTCTCAGTTACACATGCCACATTGGCTGCCTCATCCATGATAAGGCCTTCAATGAGGAGCATTGCTATCCCAAATCTGACATTTGACAGCACCATCTGGAGACCAGGGTTGATGATCACCCTGTGAACTGTATTGTATAGGCCTGTTCTTATTAAAAATAGTTCCAAGTGAACTCACCCAAATCTTTAGTTAAACTCTAGACCAGAGCTTTCCAAACTGTGTGTCGCGACACAAAAGTGTGTCGCCACACACAGTCTGGTGTGTCGCCACACAACCCGGAAGCGCTGATCTTCATCAGCGCTTCCGGGTTTTCCCGCGGCGACACACCAACTGCAGCGCGCAAAACCCAAAAGCAGCAGCAGCGCTTCCGGGTTTTTTGCGCGCTGCCGCACTTCCGGGTTTTCCCGCAGCGACACACCAATGCCGGTTGGTGTGTCGCCGCGGGAAAAACTTTGGAAAGCCCTGCTCTAGACAATAATGGGAATCCAAACTAGACCATCAATAAACCGCCCAGGGTCCCTCCTTGTGGGGGAGATGGGCGGGATATAAATGTAATAAATAAATAAATAAATAAATAAATAAATAAATAAATAAATAAATAAATAAATAAAATATGAAATCAAAAGGATATGAAGCCAAAAGGAGGATGCATGGCTGAATCCCACCTGCACAAAACGGCTCACACCTTGCTTCGAAACAGGTGTTGGACACTGTCCAAACTGATGCTACGATTTACTGGGCAATTAAGTGCACACATATCCCTTCACCAATGGCTATTCTTCTGCACTACACAGCTGTATATGTAGAGCTTTTTATGGTTTCAGAGCACCTCCCTGTGTCTCTAATCCTATAGCAAATGCATTGCTCTCTTCACTGGAACAGTGCTGCAGAGACACCAGTACAGATAACTTTTGTCTCTCTGAGATTTTACAGGAATATTTTGTTCAATCTTTTTTTAAAAAATTCCTTTTACCAAGAAGAGAATGTGAGAAAGAGCAGAGAGTTATATTATCCAGCTTGCTATGAGAAATGAATAGAGAATACTCTTACCTGTGTCAAACCCATATATTTGCTGATGTTTTCTGACAAAAAGATCATGTCTCCATCCTGTGTGATGACAGTGATAAATCCCTCTAAAGCTTTCAGGTACAAGTTATCCAGCTGCTGATCTGTCTCAATTTCCCTCTCATTGTTGGTGCAGACTGCAGGAGTGGGTTGCAGGGAACAGAACCAAAAGGAAATAAGACAGGAAAAGAAAGTTAGCAATTAACAACCAAATCCTGCTGAAAATCCCTATACATTATAACTAATGGAAACATAATTTAACCAGAAAATAATAGTATAGTCATTTCAGAGTCATGGTAAATTAGACAATGTGGTTTCAAATCCTACACTCAGTTAGCATTAAGTCCTACTGAGATCAGTGGAACTTATATCCTATTAAACACATATAAGACAGCACTAGAAACAGGGTATTGTCTACCCATTGCCAAGGAAGGAAAGAAGGAACACCACCAAAATAGGATTTAAAGGGATTTCTGTGGAAATTACATGTGTTAATGAATATTGAAGGATGTGAATTTGGAAGTAATTACTATTGATAAATACATCTCAGTATAATGGGGCAGATTTTTAATAGATGAACTTTGTTAACTTTGTTAAGATGCTAACTGTTAATGTCAAGGAAGAGCAACTCCTTTCTTATTGTTTTTCTCTAACCTGACTTCTACTGGATAAGTCTTTCAAATACAAGTTAACTTCAGATAGACTGTCATCTGTGTAGTACAACACATGATCATCCTAGCAGGAGATGCAAAAATTTGCTACCACCCCAATCCTATAAGAGACACTCACGTGTAACTACATACAAACATCTTGCCTGATATAATTACTGGGAATATGCATTATCAGTAACATTATCTGTTGGAAGGGAAAGCAGGGGATAATATTAGGATTTCCCCCATCTAATCCTCTCCAAAGTCGGTGCAGTTACTTACTATTTCACCAGGGCTAAATAAACCTAGCATGCTTCTGTACCAGGTATGTACATCAGTTGTTAAGCCACAGTAACCTCAACACAGTGTCATTACAGAAAAGTAATATAGGAGGTCCTGGACCTAGCCATCCGCAACTTTTTATTCTTAGTTTGTCATTTTTAATTATTATTTTCTTTCCCTTTTTTCCTTCTTGCCAGCCATTCTTCCTTCCTTTTATGTCGATGAAGATTCTCAGTCATCCAGGTGAAATTGTCTGTAGGTTGAGTCATGGCAACTGGATTTCTTTCTTTTGGTTGAAACGTTTCGCTGCTTGTCCAAGTAGCTTCTTCAGTCTGGGCCCAGACTGAAGAAGCTACTTAGATAAGCAGTGAAACGTTTCAACCAAAAGAAAGAAATCCAGTTGCCATGACTCAACCTACACTTCCTTCCTTTTATTTTATTTAGCTTTCTCTTTTATTTTTCTTTACTTTGCCTTTTCTTGCTGCCACATAATTATTAGCTACAGCAGTGAACAAATTGATTCTGTTTTTGTACACTCTAGAAATGCAGAGGAACAAGTACTATGAGCTAGGAAGACTCTGTTCCAAATATCACATTAGTGACAAATTTAATAGGGGACTTTGATCCTGAGTCTTACCCTCTTATCTGCAACATGGGGATACCAACATGGGAATAACAGCATGATAGGTGTAAGGGTTATTGAGAATTGTATTTTTACACAATTACTAACTCATATGGTGTTTTACAAATAAATATTTCCTACACAGTTTGGCAACATCAGAAAAGCTTGTTGGCAACAGTGGCCACAGTCCAGAAAACTACGTGCTTCAGAATCAAGCAATCCAAGAATAATCTCCTCCTCCTCCCCCCCCCCCAAATTACACATTTGAACATAACTGATTCTCATGATCGAACATGCATATAATGGAGAGAGGGCTATTCACAGAAGGTAAAGCCAAAATTTGTTAGGATACCCTTCTCATCCTGGTGTCCTGTCCTGACTAAGACTCGAAGCAGGAAGGTGTGAAATATATACTTTATTTACAATTAAACACAAATCTCTCAAATAAATGACACGTGGTGCTCACAGACTCAGTGGTGCGCCGTGCTCAGTTCCACTGGGTGCAAACACGGGCAGCCACCATGTGGCTGCAATGCAAGGCTCTGGTGCGGGGCTTGGTGTGGCGGCTGCGCGATGAGGTTCTGGCACGAGGCTTGGTGCAGAGACAAAGGGAGGTTCCGGCGCAAGGCTTGGCACGAAGGCAAGACGAGGTTCCGACGCGAGACACAGCAAGACGGCAAGGCAAGATTCTGGATCAGGACGCGACTGGGAGACAAGGCAGGGTTCCGACTCAGGGCGTGGCTGGGCGACAAGGCAGGGTTCCAACTCGAGGTGCAGCTGGGTGGCAAGGCTAGGATATGATGTGAAGCTTGGCTGGGCGGCAAGGCAGGGCTCGGACATGAGGCTTGGCTGGTTTGCAAGGCAAGGCGCTGGCACGAAGCTTGGCGAGGTTGCAAGGCAAGGCTCTGACATGGAGGCAAGGCAGGGCCCGAGCGGGGATGCTGGCACGGCAACAGGATCGCGATTCACTCCAGGATGCAGTATGGAATGTGAACGGTTATCTCCAGCCATGGGTACACGCTGCTCTCACCTTTTATCCTTTTTTATTTTCGTGCCATTTGTGAGCAGGAGACAATCGCCCCTCGCATTGCTCTGCCCACCTTTCCCACCTCTCTCACATGCTGATAGGTGGTGAGTCTTCTTCTGGGCTGCCTCCAATCAGCTGCTCTGGACCCCGCACCATCCCAGTTCTTTCCCGCTTCTATTGTTACCGTCCCTTCCTCTTCCGAATCGGACTCAGCCTCCATCCTGACACCTGGTGCCAGCAAGACCAATGTTCACATTTGTTGGGGAGAATTGGGGAGGGGGAATCAAGCTGGGAAGAATGTACTAGGTCAGGCCTTTCCAAAGTTTTCCCGCGGCGACACACCAACGGCGGTTGGTGTGTTGCCGCGGGAAAACCCAGAAGTGCCGCTGTTGCGGCAGTGTGCAAAAACCCAGAAGCGCTGCTGCCACTTTCGGTTTTTGCGCACCGCCGTTGGTGTGTCGCCGCGGGAAAACCCGGAAGCGCTGATGGCGTGCCATCAGCGCTTCTGGGTTTTGACGCGACACATCTGGGCCCCGCAGGCGACACACTTTTGTGTCGCGACACACAGTTTGGAAAGCTCTGTACTAGGTGCTCATACAGGTTTATGTATTCTCTTGACTGTAGTTTTGGTTCATTTATGACATTATCTAGTATAAGAACTACGTTTCCATCTCTAGTGAATTACTTTCATTAGATATTTGGTGAAATATAGATGTATATTTAATAGCAAGGACTGTTAACACATATAGGTACAATATGTGTACAATATTTAAAAAAAATGCACACTTATAAAACCCCAAATTGTTATGATTACAACAATTATCCTACAATGAGCAGGAAATAAGGCTCAGTTCATGGATAATATATATTCTAACTGAATCATGATCTTTAAAAAGCCCTTTATGGAAGCATCAACTTTTGGTAGTACCGAAATATTACCCAACAAAAGACTGGGTTACATTTGTTCAATTTAGTTATTAAGTTTGTTTAAGAACAACACATTCAGTTTTTCTCCTTCCAAAGGGATACAACTTAAAAAATAAGAAAAAATAAACCAGTATCATGAATTTGAGCTTTTTAAAAATAATATTGTTGCAGATGACTGTAGTCAAATATGTATCTTGGACTTTAAAAAACAGATTTTAATCAACTAAGACAGTGGCTAATAAGATTCTATGGCAGAAGAAGTTCATGGGAAAATTAGCTCATGGAAGGTGGGTGTTCCTCAAGGAGGAGATACTAAAAGTGCAGCTGCAAACAATTCCAATGAGGAAAAAAATGGAGTACCAAAGAAATCAATGTGGTCATGCTAAAAGCATAGTGAAAATCTCAAAACAAAAAATGGACATTTACAGGAAGTGGAAAGAAGGATAGATCACCAAGGGAGTTCTGAAGTACAGTCCTGGAGATAGCTCACAGCTGTAGTAATGGTGTCAAGAAAGCAAAAAGCTCAAGATGTGCTGAGGTTAAGAAAGAAAAAAGAGTTCAAAACAGCAGATGCTAAGGTATGTTCAAAATAAAAGGAAAAGAAAACAATCAGTATACCAGTTGCTTGGTGAAGATGGCAAAATCCTACTAGCTAATAGAGCAGTATTTCTCAGCCTTGGCAACTTTAAGATGTCTGGACTTCAACTCCCAGAATTCCCCAGAGAGTTAGATGCTTGTCTCTACTATGCCTGAAGCTCATTTGGTCATCTTGTGCCATTCACTCTCACTGTCTCACTTGTCTTACTTTAACCCAAAAGATTGCTATGAAGATAAAATCAAATAAAGTTGTGCTTTGTATGTGATAGACTGAAATGCAGGGAATGAAGGGAAGACAAATTAATTTCCTCAGTGCAATCACAAACAAGGTCATTGAACCAAAGGCCAGGAAGTTAATTGGTTCACTGACATGGAATGAATGCTGCAGTGCATGGGGCTTCCTTCCCATTCATTTATTTAGTTAGTTAGCTCCAACAGAGAAAGCGCAGCATCCAG
Source organism: Charina bottae (assembly GCA_023362775.1). Lineage (NCBI taxonomy): Eukaryota > Metazoa > Chordata > Lepidosauria > Squamata > Charinaidae > Charina > Charina bottae. The sequence continues at coordinate 70,982,353 of JALMGJ010000001.1, read as the reverse complement.
TGTCACAGATGCTTTAAAAAAGAATACAGTAGACAGAATTTATGGAGGAGGAAGCCATCAGTCCATGCTCCCTCTAACACTTCTGTGAAAAACTTCCATAGCAAAGGTTAATTATACGATATTGGGAACAAAGCAAAACATGCACATGTGTGTATGTGTATGCAGGGGAGATTTGAATGTTGGAGGGCCAAAAACAGTTACTACAGTCATTCACTGATGCATCCATCCCATTCATAGATAAGTAGGTGAAGAGATACTTTTTCTTTTTCCTAGAAAAGTGGTTCTCACTGGATATGATGACCTCCAACTGCTGTAATTTCCAGTTAGCTCATTCTGTTGCCATTCATTTATTTATCAAATTTATATAACCACCCATCTCACAAACGTGACACCAATATGAAGTCATCAGGATATGGAACTCGACACTATAGTATCTTTACCTTACCTTACCTTACCTGGCCCAATTGGCTTAGGGAGTAAGGTGTGGAAGTACCCTTCTCTCTCTTTACATGAGAACGGGGGATACACATTCAATGACAAACATGCCTAAAGCAGCACTTTGGCCCTAAAAAATCATCCGGGCAGTTTCTACATTCCTGCATGTAGTGGCAAACCATCTGCATGTACATTGCTGGTGCCCTTTACATGCGGATGCTCTCTGTGGAGGGCCCCTTATAAAATAAAGGATTATTTCAGAGACATTAAGGGCTGGCCCAAGGCTGTATGCTGATGGAGGTGCTTTCATGAACAGAGGGCAAGACTATCTTCTGAATTCAACACTAGCCCAGACAGTAGATTCCACTAAGGTTAATGGCAGACACAGCTGCAGCAGTTTGCTGCCACTCATTCACTGTGCCATTGCTTCTTCTCTGCTTCAATAAATGCTACCATGTACCAATGGCTGCATGAGCATGTGTCACATAAACACAGCATAAGTGCATGTGCAACGCCACATAGCTATCTGCCTTTCACTCAGTCAGAGAGACCTTTCCCAATAGTGAAAGTGATGTGATGTGATGTGTTGTGAAAAGGTAGTTAGGGATGAAGGCGAGCCTGCCAAGCCAGCAGGATGGAAGTACTTATTTATTATTTGGATTTATCACCGCCCATCTCTACCATGGTAGACTCTGGGCGGTTTACAATCATAAACCGCCAATCATAAGAAGTATCTCTTCTTTTGGAGTCTAGCTCCAGAGAGCAGCAGTCAAAAAAGTGAAGCTGATTCTCATCTGTACCTGCCATATGTGGCTGCTGCTTCCCTCTGCCTAACATTAGAGCCAGTCCTACGAGAACAAAAAGGAAAGAAATGTGGAGACTTTGGAAAGCAGGAAAAATGACGGAATAGACTGAGAATTTCAAGCAGCTACTGGAACCATTGTCTTGAACCTCAATAAACTTGAGCAGAGAAGGAAACAGTTTAGTTCACCCACCCATCCAGCATGACTGTGGCTCTAAAGTGATTATTGTTGTCTTATGCTGTGTCTAAATAATTTTCTAATGACATTTTGTAACAAGTGCCAAATATGAGCTCCTTTTCTGAGAAAGGCATTTTCTTAATTAAAGTCTTTTGTTTGCTGTTTGCAATCTGGTTATAGAGGTGTAGCCATAAGAATATACTGTATATGTTCAGAACAATGGAAAATGGAAGTTGTAGTGGAACCCCAAGCTATGCATATATAAGTCCTCATAAAACAGAGCTCTGAATGGGACCACAGGAAGTTACTTCAGGCTAAGTCAGGCCATTGATTCAGGCAGAAGTCTTTCTCCAAGTTGCTAGGGAATTTACTCATTCAATCAATTTTTAAGACTGTCCATTCATCAGTGACTGGAAGGTTTGCAGACAGTTAAAACAATAAAAAATAAAATAAATCATAAAACTAACCCAGAGTCTCCTGGAAGAGCCATGTCTTAAATTCTTCCCTGAAGGACAACAGGTTCAGGGCCATAAGGACCTTTGGGGCAGTGTACTATCCATAGAGAGAGCCAGTTTGGTCTAGTGGTTAAGGCATCAGGCAAGAAACAGGAGACCGTGAGTTCTAGTCCTGCCTTAGGCACGAAGCCAACTGGGTGACCTTGGGCCAGTCACTATCTCTGAGCCCTAGAAAGAAGGCAATGGCAAACCACTTCCAAACTCTTGCCAAGAAAGCTACAGGGACTAGTCCAGGCAGTTGCCAGGAATCTACAATGACTCAAAGGCACAAAACAAAAACAAAAACACACCTATCCGTGGGACAGGCATGGGACTTTTTCTGCTCACAGGTTATGCACCTACTGTACATATCCACAAATCTGCATTATTTTATTCAAGATGCTCTGTGGAACTTGTCAAGAATATCCTTTATCTTCTATTATATTTAATTTGATGTTGGAAACATTGACCTGTCTTAACAGAGAAACAGGACATTTTTAGGAATAACAGAGGCTGGGGTTGAACATAAACTCCTACTGTATGCTGATAATATAATTGTGTTTGATAATTATGTTTGGTATTATGTAACGGTTTGATAAATTATGAGGCTACTCAATTAAATTGGAGCAAGTTCAATATGTCTCTTATAAGCCCTAACATTTCCATGAAAATTTGTAAAAATTAGGTGTTAGTTTTTGATGGGATTCTTTTAAATATCAGAAATAATTATTCCAAGGAAATTTGTTGATATAAATAAAAATCCTTATCTCAGATCAAAATCAGTATAAATAAATGTTTAAAAATTACACTGACCTATATAGGGAAAGATTAATGTTATAAAACTAAATGTTATTTCAAGATTGATGGGAAGGACAAACCCCTAGTTTATCTAAATTATGGTTATTCTAATAATTTTCCTGATTTTCAGCTTTATCACAGGACATATATTATGGCTAAATGTTTTATGGTATATAAGCGACCAAGTCAAAAACCTACTATGGGCACAATGAGAAAGCCACATGGCAGAAGCTTGGTACCATTTATAGCAATAGTTCTATTGCATTTTCTTATAACTAAACGACTGAACAACAACAAAAATTTAGAAGATGTTCATGGAAGCATAAGTTTTAATAAAACTTTTACTCAGGGACAATTGCACATAAACCTTTTATTTGGAAGTCATGGGCAAGCAGGGGCATCAATACTTTAGATCAACTTATAGCTAACCAAGTTTCTAAACCATTCTGGTTTAATATCCAGTAGCTTGTAAATATGGTGTTACAAAGATCAGTATAGTTTCAAGATGTGAATGAACTTTTGAACACAGTACACCAAACATTTGGAATTTATCATTATACAAAGAACTATAGATTTACCAAGCATGGGATGTAGCAAAAATGTTGTTTTTCTTTTTTATTATTATTATTTTTATTGAAGAGATTTTTTACAGAGTAAAAACAATACAAATTTAAAGAAAAAAAGAAAAGTGAAGAAAAGTGATAAGTAAATAAGAAATAAAAAAGAGAAGAAAGAAAAAGGAAAAGGAAAAGGAAAAGGAAAAGGAAAGGAAAGGAAAGGAAAGGAAAGGAAAGGAAAGGAAAGGAAAGGAAAGGAAAGGAAAGGAAAGGAAAGGAAAAGCAAAACAGTTGTTTTTCAATGGTGCAAAGACCCTGACATTTTAAGACCCCAGATTTAAATTTTAGATTAATGATATATATTCAGTTTCTATGAACTGGCTCTCTCTTGGTGCAATGGAAAGTCAGATCAATATTACTCTGCGTAGTCAAAGTTTAATTATCTGTTTAAAAACTGAGCTGAGTGACATCTACTGTATATTGCAAATGAAATATAATCTGCAGTGTATGTCTGTATGGCATAGCAGATTATACTACACTGTTGAAGATAATTTAATATCTGGGTAGGAATACACAAATCCCTTTGTTTAGTACTTGGAGGTTATGCTATATTTGAAAATGATTCTCTGTAAGCCTTGTTTATAGGGAAAAATATCAGTTATGGAGAGTCAGTAAAAAGTGCTAATAATCAATATACAAGGCCTTGTCTTTTTAGGGCAAATGTCTACTGTAATATTCAAAGAAGATATTCTTTAATGCTAAAAATAACCTTTGTAAACAAGCTTTGATTGATTCTTACTGTCAGGATGTACATGGTTCTAAAGGGCTAGAACGTGTTTCCGCAGATGCTTGTTCACTTCCTCTAGTCCAACTTTTTGGAATGTAGCTAAGAGTTAATAATCAGACTCTCTGTCCAAAAGCAAATGGTTCAGGTGAGATTCAAATCTGAAACTCCATAATCCAACAAAGAAAAGTGTCTCAATTTGTATGCATTTTATTTCATTCAAATAATACAATGAGAAATATAAAGATGTATCATGGATGGCAGCAGTCTATCCTTCTTGACTGAAAAATTCATAAAAATACTGGAAATATGGGAAAGTTATGTAAAAATGTCATGAAGTTACAAGGAAAAATGTGTGTTAAGATTAAAGGCATTACCACAAAGGATTTTTTCATGGCTCCAAAAGTAGCTCCATTCCTATGGACCGTTATCTTATGATCTATGGCCACTTTCAAATACAAGGGCTGCCATGATCTTGGGTTAGTTCTGTTCCTGGACAAGGCTGGTGGACGTGAGAGAGTAACCCTCATTCTGTTGTGAAGCCAATTTATTGAGGGCAAAGCTATGGTATGCCTTGATTTGCTGAAAAGACAACCCTTATATTTACAGTGGTGAAGCCCTGCAAAGCTTCTAGGTGAGCCATTTTCCTTGATGGGAACTTGTATTGCCCCACCTTCCAGATACTGGACTCAGACTTTCCCACATCCCCAAAGAAGTTTCTTCTACCATGGATTTTTTAAATGCAACACAGAAGATGGCAGCCTTGCATCTCTTCCTCAAAGCAACTGTTCTTTATTAAAACAAAAAAACCTCATTAAACTAATGCACAGAACCTGAATAAAAACATGATAGGGATGCAGGACCCTGATGTAATTCATTTCTCTGTTTTCTCCTATTGGAAAATGAGAAGGAAGAACAGATTGCCTTGTAGCATTCTCAGTGGATCAATGTTATTTACAGTGAAAAGAATTGTGGGCAAGCTTTAAACTAGTTTTGTAAGATTGAGGAATAGAAATGGTGACAAAATCTGTTGTGCTTAAAAGAAATGAATATAAAAGAGTCTGAGTAGGAAAAAATCCTTAGTGTAGAAAAATGATATGCTAGTAATTGCATTAAAATGAATACAAAAGTTGCCACACAAATTGTTTAGAAAAGTATGTAAATTGTGGGAAACTATGAACAAAATCTTTATGACAAAAATTACAGATTTTCCAAGTTTTTCTTCTTTTTATGATTTGCTGGGAAATTAGACAATATGGAATAGTACTTACCTTATACAGCACCTGAAATTAAGCCTGTAAGTAATAGTCTGTGGAATTTTTTCAACACAGATATTAGATGCACAAAACACTGAGAGGATTGGTGAGAACAGTGGAGAGAAGATAAGAGATTGTAGAAACCTGGCCTCTCATTCTTTTCATTCACATTCTCATTAACGTACAGCCTGATCCATTATGTTTACTCAGAATTAACTCACACTTCATTTGTGGATTTACTGTCAAATATGTGTACTGAAGGGGCATGGTAGCTCAGCGGATAAGACGCCAGGCTTGTCGATCGGAAGATCGCAAGTTCGGAGGTTCGAATCCCTAGCCCCGCGTGAGGAGTGAGCTCCCGCAGTAGCCCCAGCTCTTGCCAACCTAGCAATTAGAAAGCATGCAAATGCAAGTAGATGGATAGGTACCACTTCGGTGGGAAGGTAACAGCGTTCCACGTGCGTCATGCCGGCCACATGACCGTGGAAGCGTCTTCGGACAACGCTGGCTCTTCGGCTAACAAACGGAGATGAGCACCGGCCCCTAGAGTCGGACACGACTGCACAAATGTGCGGGGGCAACCTTTACCTTTTTTATGTGTACTTAGGCTTGCAGCGGTCAAGTAAAATTGTTCATTTATATAATTCTGAAAATCCTAGAGGTAAAATTATTAGCTGGGTTATCTTAGAAATATGCAGGTTGATCCAATGTCTGACAAGAATTTGTATTAATTATTTTATTTATTTATTTGTCCAACTTCTATCACCGCCCATGTCCCCCCACAAAGGGGACTCTGGGAGGTTTACAACCAAGTTAGTAATTAAAAACATATAAAATACAATTTTTGTTGTTGTTGTTGTTCAGTTGTTTAGTCGTGTCCGACTCTTCGTGACCTCATGGACCATAGCACGCCAGGCCTTCCTGTCCTCCACTGTCTCTGAGTTTACTCAAATTCATGTTCATTACATCGGTGATGCTATCTAACCATCTCATCCTCTGCCGTCCCCTTCTCCTTTTGCCTTCAGTCTTTCCCAGCATCAGGGTCTTTTCCAGTGAGTCCTCTCTTCGCATTAGGTAGCCAAAGTATTTGAGCTTCAGCTTCAGCATCTGTCCTTCCAATGAGCAGTCAGGGTTAATTTCCTTTAGGATTGACTGGTTTGACATCCTTGCAGTCCACAGGACTCTCAAGAGTCTTCTCCAGCACCACAGTTCGAAAGCATCAATTCTTTGGCACTCAGCCTTCCTTATGGTCCAACTCTCACAGCCATACATTACTACTGGAAAAACCATAGCTTTAACTATTCGGACCTTTGTCGGCAAGGTGATGTCTCTGCTTTTTAATATGCTGTCCAGGTTTGCCATAGCTTTCCTCCCAAGGAGCAAGCGTCTTTTAATTTCATGGCTGCAGTCACCGTCTGCGGTGATCTTGGAGCCCAAGAAAATAAAATCTGTCACTGCTTCCATTTCTTCCCCTTCTATTTGCCAGGAAGTGATGGGACCAGATGCCATGATCTGGGTTTTTTTAATGTTGAGTTACAAGCCAGCTTTTGCACTCTCCTCTTTCACCCTCATCAAGAGGCTCTTTAGTTCCTCTTCACTTTCTGCCATTAGGGTGGTATCATCTGCATATCTGAGGTTGTTGATATTTCTCCCGGCAATCTTAACTCTGGCTTGCGATTCATCCAGCCCGGCATTTCTCATGATGTACTCTGCATATAAGTTAAATTAGCAGGGTGATAATATACAGCCTTGTCGTACTCCTTTCCCAATTTTGAACCAGTCGGTTGTTCCATGTCCAACTGGTGTACAACTCGAAGTTGCCCAAATGCCCTTCTGGCCACAGCTGCCACCTGCTCTTCGAGCAGGAGTCGTGAGTCCAGAAGGACCCCCAGGTTCCGCACTGAGTCTGAATGGGGTAGTGCCACCCCACCCAGATCTAAAGATGACAACTCCCTGGATCCAGAGGCGCCATCAATCCACAGCCACTCCATCTTGCCAGGGTTCAGCTGAAGCCTGTTGTTCCCCATCCAGACCCCCACAGACTTCAGGCACTGAGAAGAGGCAGCCACCGCATCACTTAGCTCACCCAGGATGGAGATATATAATTGGGTATCATCAGCATATTGATGATACCTCATCCCGTGTTGATGGATGATCTCACCCAGCGGTTTCATGTAGATATTAAATAGGAGAGGGGAGAGAACCGAACCCTGTGGCACCCCACAAAGTTGGGGCCGAGGGTCGGATCTCTCATCTCCTATTACCACCGATTGGGACCGGTCTCGGAGGAAGGAGGTGAACCAGCGTAAAACCACGCCGCCCACCCCCAACTCCCCGAGCCACCCCAAAAGGATACCATGGTCGATGGTATCGAAAGCCGCTGAGAGGTCAAGAAGAGCCAGGATGGATGCACTGCCTCCATCCCGCTCCCGCCAGAGATCATCCGTAAGTGCGACCAATGCAGTTTCCACCCCATATCCTGGCCTGAACCCTGACTGAAAGGGGTCTAGATAATCCGTATCATCCAGAATCCTCTGGAGCTGTAATGCCACCACTTTCTCAACCACCTTCCCCAAAAAGGGGAGGTGGGAGACGGGACGAAAGTTGTCCAACACCGTTGGGTCCAGCGATGGCTTCTTGAGGAGGGGGTACACCAGCGCCTCCTTAAAAGCAGCCGGGAACACTCCCTCTCCCAAGGACGTAGCAACCATCGCCTGGACCCAACCACATGTCACCTCCCTGGCTGCTTTCACCAGCCAGGAGGGGCATGGGTCTAGATGACACGTAGTGGCTCTTACAGTCCAGAGGATCTTGTCCACTTCCTTAGGTCCAACAGGATCAACAGTTCCCAGATAACCGGGCAAAGACGTTCCCTCGGCATCTCCCCAGACCATGCATCACGCTTGGAGTCCAGCTTAGAACGAATCCGAGCGATTTTATCCTGCAGATGCTCCGAAAATTCCTCGGCACGGCCCTGAAGGTGGTTCACTGGCCCCACCTTACCTAGGAGAGATTGAGTAATCCCAAACAGGGCCGTCGGGCGGCATTCTGCGGATGCAATAAGAGCGGAGAAATATTATAAATGGGATTAGCTTGCTGTATCCCATACTAGCTTTCTTGCTCTGTTAAAAACAAGTTCAGACCTTCTTCCCTCCGAGTTTATTTTTCTGGAAGAGCTTCCTATCTGCTTCCTATTTTTTCCCATTACTTTTGCCACATATAGCCACAGGAAAAGAAAAGTTTCCTCCAGCTGCTAAGACAGAAAGAGAGAGAGAGAGAGAGAGAGAGAGAGAGAGAGAGAGAGAGAGAGAGAGAGAGAGAGAGAGAAGGGGGAAGGGGTAAAGGAAAAGAAATGAATTTTAATAGAGCCATCCAAGTCTTTGTGGCTAAAAATGATCCCTCCGAAAAATGATCAGCATAGGCTTTGCTTGCGTAGCCTAAACTGAAAAGAGAAACATTCTCTGGGACTGCTTTTATTCGGGATAGGCAATGTGGTGCCCACTGCCACTAATGACCCAGTGGACACCTCCCCTGGGGCCTACCAAGTTCCCCTCACTACATGACTTCAATTATTTCCTTTGATGCTTTTAAGTTAAAAATATAAAAGGAAGGAAACATGCTGCAAAGCAAAACACCGGATTTATTTTAGGATGTCTCAAGGCTTTACATGGGGACAATATACATTCTTAGAAAATAATAATGGGGGAGTCAGCCACAGGAGATATGCACACCTGCCCAGAAAAAAAGTGGCAGAAAGCATCCTGGGGAGTTAATGTGGAATGGCAGGGAGCAATCTCACCAGTTTGCTTTCTAATTAAAAGGTATTTTGTGACTCACCAGAGTAGATACTTTGTGAACAGGCAAACTTTGCTTGCCAGTTATATCATGTTCTACAACATGTTCTCAGAACTGTACTCAGCATCCAAAAAGACTGCTTTCTTCTCTCCTAGACTATCTCAAGTTAATAGTCTGGCTTATTTTGGGCAGTCTAGAATGCTGAGTAGGGTTGGTTAGTTCTTAAATAGAGGACCACCTCAGAGAACCAATGCTATAGGTTAGAAAGGGAAAATGGAAAATCATCCTGAAAGAGGGCACTAGTAAACCACTTCTATATCATACCAAGAAAACTTCATGAATGTTTCCATTAAGTCAGCAGGAGTTCGGCTCAACTTGAAGAAGACTTCACTTGACTTTTCAGGTCTAATATTGCCTCTTACAGGCCAGGTTTTGTAAACTTGAAGCTACATACACATGCACTCCCTGGGCCTTATCCATGTTGGTTTGCATTGTCTGGTGCTAGAATGTCAGAAATCATCTGAGTTTCTTTTTGTCTTGTATGTTTGCTTGGTTGAGCAAGGGAGTCCTACTTGTGTTTACTTCAATACAAATGGGATTACTTCTGCAATCATAATTTTGCTTTTCTGAATTCCCAGAAAAGCAGGAATTCTATTCACAGATGACAAGTTTAAGCCTTCTTCAGACTTGCAGGGAAATTGGATACTAAGGAGAATAGATTCTTCAGGGACACATCTTCCCTGCACTGGTTCATGTCCTTCGCAGGTATTTCTTTCCAAAAGTACCTCTGAACAGAACTATTTGGGTTTCAACATGCCAAAGTTGTTTATTCCCTTGCCAGCTATTCTTTCTACCCCCATCCTTCTACAACAGTGATTTTCTGTCTTTATACATCAGAGAACAAACTCTTCCCCACAACTGCACAGTTCCATGCTGTTTTAGATAGCTACAGTACCAACCAACTATCCATAATAGAGGAAACTGATAACTAAAAAAGAAGCTAAAATACATGGTTGTTTAAAATTAGAGATAATTATTACAATATAAACAGAAATATGGTACATCTCACTATAATGTTCTCTCTCTGCTTAAGTCTACTGTTGAGATGCTAAATGTTGAGGGGGAAATTCAAAGAGCTAGCACTTTATTCACGCATGAATTACACTTGATTATTTATGTTTAAGCCAGACTTGAATTGGGCAGCTCGATGAACAGAGGATACCTTCAAACAAAGGGTTATCCTATAAAATAGATCATGTAGCATACCTTAATGTCTGGGTAACACGGCATCTATTGGATTTCTGGCAGTTACTCCATTGTTAAATGAGCTGGACCTCTATAAAGTATTTGAGGGAGGAATACCAGTCAAGCCAAGAACACCAAGAAGAAAATAGGAACAATATTCTACAGCTATTGTTCCCGTTAGCTTCCTGCAATAGTAATCTCAGCCAGGCCACCAGACCCCCAGGCTGAAGGTTTCCTTCCCAGCATTCTTGTTCAGCCGCCTACTGTGAAAAATCAAAGGGAAATGGGTTACTAAGTAAAGAAGGAACCAGAATAAAGCAAGATTTGGTATATTGCGCTCTTTTGAACTCCAAGCCACAGGAACAACATTTCCTATTATGAAATGATACAAAAGATCAAATTCAGACCTCAAGGTGGCTTTAGTGAAACATAAATTTTAATCTCTACAATATACTTATTCTAAAAGCAGGAGGATTACTGTATTTATTGTTGTTATTGTTATCACTATCATTATTAATCTTGCAGCAATATATATGGAATGACTTCCTGCTGTCCATTTTGATCAGATAAGAAGCAAACCGTCTTCATTATTGTTATTTTGTTGTAAGGAAAAAGTTAAACCTGAATTAATGAATCTGATACAGAAGATTTGCCAAACCATTTCCTACAATAGTTACATTTTTAAAATTTTCCTGAAATGAGAACCTACATATAATACAGTTATATTTCTAAACCTCCAAACTGTTTGTTACAAAATAAGGTTTAAACTTGAAGATTCCTCCTTGTTTCAAGTAAAAGATTGAACTTAAATGTTCTTTTAATAAGGGAATGCTACAAAAAGCAATGTGACAAAGCAGCAAGAGGTCCAGAAACAGGATAAAATAAAGACCGACATAACAGAAATACTTTGATTATTTCTAAGTTAATTATTGATCATTTCTATGTTAATCTCAATTAGCAAACTTAACCAGCTGATCAGATTGCATTTAGCAATTTGGTCGCACTTATGGATGATCTTTGGCGGGAGCGAGATGGAGGGAGTGCATCCATTCTCGCTCTCTTGGACCTCTCAGTGGCTTTCAATACCATCGACCACGGTATCCTTTTGGGGCGGCTCAGAGAGTTGGGGGTGGGTGGAGTAGTTTTATGCTGGTTCACCTCCATCCTCCAGGGCCGGTCCCAATCGGTGGTGATAGGGAGCGAGAGATCCGACCCTCGGCCACTCCTTTGTTGTGTGCCGCAGGGTTCGGTTCTCTCTCCGCTCCTCTTCAACATCTACATGAAACCACTGGGTGAGATCATCCGTCACCACAGGATGAGGTATCATCAATATGCTGATGATACTCAGTTGTATATCTCCATCCCGGGTGAAGTAAGTGATGCGGTCAACACCCTGTCTCAGTGCCTGGGGGTTGTAGGGGCCTAGATGGGGAACAACAGGCTTCAACTGAACCCTGGTAAGACAGAGTGGCTGTGGATTGATGGCCTCTCGGCTTCCAGGAAGTTGTCATCTTTAACTCTGGATGGGGTGGCACTGCCCCATTCAGACTCAGTGCGGAACCTGGGGGTCCTCCTGGACTCACAACTCCTGCTCGAACAGCAGGTGGCAGTCATGGCCAGGAGGGCCTTTGCACAACTTCGGGTTGTGCACCAGTTACGCCCCTTCCTGGATCGAGAAGCCCTCCGAACTGTCACTCATGCCCATGTCATCTCCCATATAGGTTATTGCAACGTGCTCTACATGGGGCTACCCTTGAAGAGTATCTGGAAGCTTCAGCTGGTCCAGAATGCGGCCGCGCGGGCAGTTACGGGTACAATAAGATCACCACATGTAACACCACTGCTGCACGAGCTGCACTGGGTACCAGTTTGCTTCCGGGTCTAATTCAAGGTGTTGGTTATCACCTTTAAAACCCTACATGGCATGGGGCCAGGGTACCTGAGGGACTGTCTCATCCCGATTACATCTGCCCGCCCCACCCGGTCTTGCAGAGAGGGCATGCTTCGGACCCCATCAATGAAGGAATTTCATCTAGCGGGGTCCAGGAGGCGTGCCTTCTCTGCGATAGCACCCACCCTGTGGAATATCTTGCCCCCGGAGGTGAGACAGGCGCCCTCGCTCCTGGCCTTCCGGAAGTCTTTAAAGACCTGGTTCTGCCACCTTGCTTGGGACAAAGGAGGTAATAGTTCCTCCTGGGGGTGGTTAGCCCTGTAATACCCTCCTTTTTAAGATCTTCCATCCTCTGGATTCTTATCTATTTATTATTATATTGTATTTTTAAGTGTATAGGTTTTTAATATTAATATTAATGTTGTAAACCGCCCAGAGTCAACTGTTGTGGAGATGGGCGGTGATAAATTCGAATAATAAATAATAAATAAAATAAATACATTTGATTGTTTAAATCAGATTTTCCAAGCCTAATACCCTCCAGATATATTGGACTGCAACTCCCATTATTCTGCAGCCAAGAGAATGAAGAGACCAGATTAAGAAGGCTGGTTTACAGTTTCCTCAATCTTTTTAAATTTCGCCCAAGAACATATTCTTGATTTTTTACAAAGTATAGAGGATCATATTTACAACAGATGGTTTGCTTTATCTTTTGTCCTCCTTCTCTATCTTGTTTGGTATCTACATATTAGGTATCTACTTTGAAAAAGAGAAACCTACTACAAAATTTCCCATTATGAAGTGCTTCTCTTTAAGATTCCAGCCAGGCAGGATCTTTTGCAGGATGATGCATTTCAGTTCCCTCTTCTCTCATGTCTGCTGATGAACAGGGATGATGCCATTTTAATTACTTAGTGAATGAGGGTTTTTTTTACTAACATATAGGACAGAGGCCAATGTGCAAAAAGGACAATACATGTACAAGTCACTGTTAGGCATTTCCCTAATTTTGAGGGTTAGGATTCACAGCTTTGCAATCAGAGATTTATGGCTATCAGTCTCTTTTCAGAATTTGACATCCAGCTTGCGGTTAAGTTAACCCGGGGCAAAGTGGAGTCAGAGATTGCTCCCATCATATTCACATTTCACATACTGGGATTCACATTCAAAAAGTCTGAGAAACAGATTCCTCTTGATTTGATCCATTACAGAAATGAATTTGATCTATTTCTAGATTTCTGCAATTTCTGGAAATTCTGTGGTTTTGGATTGTTTACCCTTATGCCCTCACACCTTTAAATGGGATTTATAACTTATAGGCTCTGAGAGATAAGTTTGATGTTACTGCAATGAATTAGATATATCCACATACACAATCCAACTGAATAGCAAAAAGCTCCAGTGAAAAAGCTTACCCAGATCTGGCTTTTTAAAAAATGAGAACACTAGAGCCATACAGTATTTCTACAAGTTGACTTACAAAGATACATGTTGAGCATAGCAGGGAAAAGATTACTTAAGCACTACTAAAGGCAGCAAATCTATCTGTCCCAACAAATATCTGCACCTCGCTAGGGACTCTCAGAATAAAAACTGCACTGCTGACTCCCGGCTAAAAATGTTTGCATTCTTCTTGACATATACATACCTTATGACTCACCCCCTAGTTACTAGGGAGAAGAGATGAGTTACCTTTCCCAAAATGGCTATCCCACTCCAAGCTTCAACAATTAATTTCTATTGAAGTGGGGTTTTGAGTCTCTAGGACAAGAAATGTGTCCTTTTCTTCTAGGAAGGGTGAGAAATCCAAATAATTATCAAGAACAAGTGTCCCCAGTAGGCGATATGAGAATCACTGGAGACCACCCCTTTCCAGCAACTTTTTCATGACTTTTTCATGCCTACTCCCTTTTATGAATATGCACTTTTTTAATTTTATTTTTATTTTAATTTTTATCCCGCCTTTATTATTTTTATAAATAACTCAAGGTGGGGAACATACCTGGGGAACATACTTTGCCTCTATTTCTTAGTTTGTGAGCCACCTACAATCTTCCCTCCTTCATCTTCCCAACCAGCCTGCCCTTGCAAACTAAATAAAAGTGTGATGGGGAAAGAAAGGGAGGGAGGGAGGGAGGAAACATTAACAGATCATTTTGGCCTATGCACTCTTTGGTTCAAACCCCGCACTTCTTCATAGCCTTCAAATGACAAACTCAGAACAGTGACCTATGGATTCATGGTGTTACTAAATAAATAATACTGAAAGTTACAAGGACAGAAAAATGAAGCAGAAAGAGCAGTTTAACATATAGAAAAACAAAATCAACAAGCTTGCTAGCATCAAGCTACTCAAAGAATGCCAGACAATGGGATGAGCAGAATAATAGCAACCCACCTCCATCCCACCTGCAACATCTCTGGATTTCACAATATTTTCAGTTTCCAGTCTCATGGAATCACCCTGATCGTCTTAAAAGCGGTTGGGGTGGGGGTATGCTATTGTCCACCAATCTTGTTGAGGAGAAGGGAAACCAGACAGAGAGTTTTGCAATTCTTCATTTTGAAGAAAGCATTATTTCTTTACGTTAATTTGTAGATCACATGGTGGATCACAACCCCTCTAAACAACTACTCATACCATATCACTTTCATTGCTATATGTGGCTAACTCTCCATTCACACCCAAACACAAATATTCTAACCATATCCTTGATAAACACTAACAGAATGTCCCAGTATTATTTTATTTAATTATTTAAAGCCATTTTATCCACTTCTTTAGTCCAAGGACCTTTTTTTAAAAAACAAAGTTTCTATTGCTTAACATTTGGGATTTTTTAAAAAATTAAGGATGTAATTTTTTAAATGAAGAAACATTATGAATTGGAGCTAGACAAAAATAGTAGTACCATTAACCTCAGCAAAGCTAGCTATTACCGACGTATAGAACTGTACTGTAAGTTTACTTACTAATGAAATCAATGAAATCTAAGACAGGACTGATTTCTCCCATTTATTTCAATAGGTTCAATAAGTTCCAGTACCTTCAATTTACATTTAGCTGTAGCCTTTCATAAGAACATGTAGGCAGAAATTAAGAGAAGATATTTTCCCCATTAACAGCTAATATTCTCCACTAGTTAATGAATACATCTTATGTCCATAAAAACATCACATCAAGAGATACACATTTTAACTATTTATTTCTTTGAATATTAAGTATCCACAGAACCTTGTGTCACCAATCTCTGATTTAGATAAGTGGTCATGATATGTGACACACTTAAAGAGTAATTATACTCTTGACATGATAATGGCCTTCACCTCTTTACTGCATAAAATATTATGTTCCTCTTACAGCTGGGAGAACCATCTTGTGTACCTGACTCTTCTTAAAAATAAGATTACAAAATCTGGAGTGGTATTATCCAAGCTGTGAACACAACTGTGCTGGAAAACTTAACTGAGACATAACTGAGAATTAGTAAAGGACAAACTTTGAAATGGAATGTGCCCAGAAGAAAAGGAAATTATGCAGCACTCATTTTGTTTTTGTTGTAATCCATACTGTTTAATTTTTTTCCCTCTACTTAATACATGAGACCACTCAGCCAAAAGAATGATGCAATCCTTTGATTCAAAATGTTATCCCATTTAAATTCAAGGCAAGGAGCGCTACTTCCGACAATTGGGAGTTTTCCTTTTAAGTACTTGGCATAACTGATTCTTTCAAGAAAGGAGGAAATGGAAAATGTAGAAGTCAACCATGTTTGTTACATGGCTGGGCATCCAATAGAAATCTCAGATTTCTGGACTCCCGTTGGGAATATGGCCGACTGAGCAGCTGTGTCCGCGGACAGAACTGGCATTGTGGCAGGGTTTTTTTTCAGGCTCAGGCTGGTTTCTCCTGAAGCCCAGGAGCATTTTTCCGGAGTAAGGAAAACGCTCAGAATCGACCCATTTCTCTTCCGCACGGTGACTTGTAGCCTGAGAATCACAAACAGCATTCACGCCGATCGGGTAAGAGCTGCTGGGAGGACGGGACGTCATCATTTCCAAGCCGCGCTGTAGCCTTAAAGAGACACTAAGTTGAGCCATCCCATTTCTATTATAAGAATTTTATTAAGTTTAAAGCAAAGATAAAAACTACAAAAAGCAAAAAAAAAACCTACAAAAAAAGAAAAAAACTAAAAAAGTGAGAAACACAAGAAAAAGAATTTTAAAGATTACATAAGAAGTGACTTCCGACTTTCAACAACAAGAATATATAGCAATTTCCATAATTAATCCCTTACTCTACTGTATATCAAACCAAGATCACATTATTTCTATATATCAATCCATCAGCACACATAGAAATCACTAAATAATTGCTCCTTCCCATTATATTAAAAAAGAAGAAAAATGTATAAATGTATAAACCAGCTTCCCTCCCCTAAACACAACTTTTATTCAATTATTTCCTTCCTAACAATATTCCATATATTTCTGTCTACTATAATAAAAGTCAAATTATAAAAACATATAAATTATCTACTTTTATAATTAATAATACTACAACAAACTTAACCCTATTAAACCTAAAACCAAGCAATTATTTTCTTAATTTTTTTCTCATAATTGATAATTTTTTATTTATTTTTATTTATTTTTCAAATTTTGCCACCGCCCAACTTCCCCCAGAAGAGGGACTCTGGGTGGTTTACAACAAAGCTAACAAGTTAAAAACAATAGCCATAAATAGTATATTTGTAGTACATACAAATACAATATATAAATATAAAATAACAATCCAGATGGCAATAAAAGATCGTATAGATGTGGGGAGCACTCTAAGGCGCCAGCCATCCCCAGAAATAACTACTTCCCTCCCTGCCCCAAGCGCGGTGGCAGAGCCAGGTCCTCAAGGTCTTCCGGAAGTCCAGGAGTGATGGGGCTTGCCTCACCTCCGGAGGCAGAATGTTCCAAAGGGCGGGAACCACTGCAGAGAAGGCCCGCTTCCTGGACCCCACCAAATGGAATTCTCTTACAGATGGGGTCTGTAACATGCCCTCTCTGCATGATCAGGTGGGATGGGTCGATGTAATGGGGATGAGACGGTCCCTCAGGTAACCTGGACCCATGCCATGTAGGGCTTTAAAGGTCATACCAACACCTTGAATTGGACCCAGAAGCAAACTGGTACCCAATGCAGCTCGTGCAGCAAAGGTGTTACATGTGCCGATCTTGGGGCACAAAGAATTGCCCATGCGGCCACGTTCTGGACAGCTGTAGCTTCTGGATACTCTTCAAGGGTAGCCCCATGTACCAGCACAAAACCACGCCACCCACCCTCAACTCCCTGAGCCGCTCCAAAAGGATACCCTGGTTGATGGTATCGAAAGAGGTCAAGAAGAGCAAGGATGGATGCACTGCCCCCATCCCGCTCCTGCCAGAGATAATCCATAAGTGCAACCAGTGCCATTTCTGTCCCATATCCGGGCCTGAAACCTGACTGAAAGGGGTCTAGATAATCCATTTCATCCAGAACCCTCTGGAGCTGCAATGCCACCACTTTCTCAACCACTTTCCCCAAAAAGGGTAGGTGGAAGACTGGACGAAAATTGTCCAGTACAGTAGGGTCCAGCAACAGTTTCTTGAGGTGCACCAACGCCTCCTTAAAAGCTGCCGGAAACGCCGCCTCTCCCAAGGATGTATTAACCATTGTTTGGACTCAACCACATGTCACCTCCCGAGCTGCCTTGACCAGCCAGGAGGGGCATGGATCTAGATGACAAGTGGTGGCGTTTACATTCCGGAGGATCCTGTCCACTTCCTTGGGTCCAAGAGGATCAAACTGTTCCCAGATAACTGGGTAAGTACGTTCCCTCGGCATCTCCCCAGACCATGCCTCACGCTTGGAGTCGAACTTGGCACGGATCCGAGTGATTTTATCCTGCAGATACTCAGAAAACTCCTCTGCACGGCCCTGGGCCCACCTTCCCCAGAAGGGATCGAGTGATCTTAAACAGGGCCGTCGGGCGGCATTCTGCGGATGCAATAAGAGCAGAGAAATATTGACGTTTCGCCACTCTTATTGTTGTTACTACAACAATCTTAACCTTATTAAATCTAAAACCAAGCAATTATTATTATACCTTATAGATCTTAAAAATCAAACAAACCTTATAAGGAAACCAGTAAATCTTAATCCAAATCATTAAAAAGACATAAAATCATAAAAACCTCATTATCAATCCAATTAAGCATTCTTAAAATTTTATCCCACTTCAAAATATGTCAAAACATTTACATATCTACATTTTACAAACAAGGCATTTTTCATACAGGACTCAAACAGCCCAACTGCCCCCACTATAAACTCAGCCTTCTCAAAGCTCCCAAAAAGCAAGTTCTCTTCTCTCCCATAACATTTCCCCAGAAAGCCATAACAATCCCCTAGAAAAACAACTTTCTGTGTAGTCTGCAGCTCAGATTGTCTTTTTAACCCCTTCAACATCAAAATGTAATCTTTACCTGGTGTTACTTTGATCTCACTGTCAGTAAAATCACCATCTTTACCAAAATCTCCATCTTCCTCCATAACATCTTCAGCCAGATGACACACTTTAGAAATAATCTCTTCCCCAATGTCCCAAATATTCTGCAGAATAACTTGACAGCACTCTGAGTCTCTTTGAAAGTCTGCTTAAGCTCACAACGGAGCTCTGAAAGAATCTTGCTGAAATCCTCCATTTTTCAGGCAGTAGATTATGGCGCCCCCTAGATACTTGACTTGCGCAGATAGGAGATAATGGGTTAATAGAAAAGATCCGAATGAAATTGGCAAGGGAAAGTGCACTAACAAGCAGGTCCCAAAGAAAGTAAACAGAAAACTGAAGATCCAAAACAACAAATCCAGCGTGTAGGAAAATACTCAATCCTTCAAATTCAGTACAAAAATAGTAACAGGAAAGCAGTTATTCTCAGTTGTCCTTATTCTTTAAATGGGAAAACAAGCCAAAACTAAAAAAAAAAATTAAGAAAATTTAATCCAGAAATAATGATAAGCACCAAGAGAGTCCGCTTCTTCTTGATGTAGAAAGCCTCTCTTGGGGAACGTAAACTTAAAAAAATATATAAACTGGGTGGTTTAGAAATGGGTGGCTCAACCTACTGTCCCTTTAAGGCTGCAAACACGGCTAGGAAATGATGGCGTCCCCCGCCTCCCGTCATCCCTTACCGGATCGTTGCAAACACTGCGATTCTCTGGCTGCAAGACGGCATTTAGGAGAACAGATGGGGCGATTCCGAGCTTTTTCTTCATATGAAAAAGCTCTAGGCTCCAGGAAAAAGCCTGTCAAGCCACCACAAAAAAGCCCACATTGCCAGCTCTGCCCGCAGATCCTGTGGACACAGCTGCTCAGTCGGCCATGTTCCCACCGGAAGCCAAGCCATCCCATTTCTAAATCACCCAATTTTTAATATTTTTAAAGTTTATTTACCCCAAGAGAGGCTTTCTACAGTAACGAGAAGCAATCTCTCTTGGTGCTTATCGTTGTTTCTGGATTAATTTTCAAATCTTTTAAAGTTTTGGCTTGTTTTCCCATTTAAACATTAAGGAGGACTGAGAATAAATCATTGCCTCCCTGCTATTATTTTTGTATTGAATTTGAAGGATTTAATATTTTCCTACATGTTGAATCTGCTATTTCGAATCTTCAGTTTTCTGTTCACTTTCCCTGGGAGCTGCTTGTTAGCATACTTTCTCCTGTGTCAACAATTTTCGGAAATCTTCTATTAACTCATTAACTCCTATTCCTGCTAGTCAAGTATCTAGGGGGCGCCATAATCTACTGCCTGAAACATGGAGGATTTAAAGGAGACTTTCTCAGAGTTTCGTTCTGAGCTAAAGCAGATTCTCTCTGATCTCTGTCAAGATATTTTGCAAGATATTTGGGACATTGTGGAAAATATCAGCGTTAAAATGTGTCATCTGGCTGAAGATGTTGTGGAAGAAGTTGAAGATTTTACTACTGACAGCAAAATTGAAGCCTTTGATGAAATGCCAGGTGAAAATTATATTCTGGTGATGAAGGAGTTAAAGGGACAGTCTGAGTTGCAGATTGCAAATGGAGTTGTTTTTCTGATAGAATGTTATGGGAAAGAAGAGATTCTGCTCTGTGGGAGGTTTTTTGATGAGAAGCTTGTGTTCCTAAGGGGGGCAGTTGGGCTGTTTGATTTCTGTATGAAAAATGCCCTGTGTGTATTATGGAGATATGTAAATGCTTTGGTATATTTCAAAGCGGGGTAAAGTTATTAAGAATGTTTATCTAGATTGATTTTAAGGCTTGTATGATTCTTTAATCATTATTTTTCTTTAATGATTTGGATTAAGATTTACTGGACTGCTTTTAAGGTTTGTTTGATTTTTAAGATTTATAAGGTATAATAATAATTGCTTGGTTTTAGGTTTAATAGGGTTAGGATTGTTATAGTATTATTAATTATAAAAGTAGATAATTTATATGTTTTTATAGTTTGATTTTTATTATAGTGGACAGAAATATATAGAATAGTGGTAGGAAGGAAATAATTAAATACATGTTGTTTTTTGGAGGGGGAGTTGATTTGGAGGTTTATGTATTTCTTTTTCTTTCAATATAAGGGGAAGGAGCAATTGTATTTAGTGATTTTTATAATGTGCTAATGGAATGATTTACAGAAATAATGTGATCTTGGTTTGATATAAAGCAAGGGATTGATTATGGAAATTGCTGTATATTCTTGGTCTTGAAAGTTGGAAGTCACCTCTTTATGTAATCTTTAAAATTATTTTTTCTTGTGTTTTACACTTTTTAGTTTTTTCTCTTTTTTGTAGTCTTTTGCTTTTTTGTAGTTTTTATCTTTGTTTCAAACTTAATAAAATTCTTATAAAAAATAGAAATCTCAGATTTCTAACTCACTTCAGATATGCAACACATCAATCTCTGCAGGTCACATGTTCCATCAGCAGCAAGGATGAATTTACAAAGATTTAATTACTAGCCTATCTCTCTATTCCACAGAATGTCTTATGTATAATGGGTTTTTTAAAAAATCCATTCAATTGTGTGCGTTTCTTGGAGACTGCCTGGACTAGTCCCTGCAGTTTTCTTGGCAAGGTTTTTCCGAAGTGGTTTGCCATTGCCTTGTTCCTAGGGCTGAGAGAGAGTGACTGGCCCAAGGTCACCCAGCTGGCTTTGGGCCTAAGGCGGGACTAGAACTCATGGACTCCCAGTTTCTAGCCTGATGCCTTAACCACTACACCAAACTGGCTCTCTTGTATAATGGGGAGCTCATGGGTTTTGATTTTTAAATTATATCTGGGGCACCTCCAGTGTGGAGTCTTTTACACTTGCAGTCTAAAACCACCTCCTCCAAGCTGATGCCCGTCAGAAATACTGAATTTCAACCCCTAGAATTTTCAGCCAGCATGGGCAATAGCTAGGAATTCTGGGAGCTGAAGCCCAACAGAATTAGAGGGGTCCATGCTGAGGAGGGGTAGCTTGAATAAGTTGATATATATGCTGTTGGGTTCCAATGTGTTTTCCTCTTCTGACCAGCATTATCAAAGCAACTGTTCCAAAACAAAATAATGATCCCAGTCTCTATTGTGAATGTAGCTGGCTAGATAGCCAGCAAGGAAAAGGAATTTGTCTTATAATGACTCTTGGCCTATATAGCTTAAAATGTTATCTTCACTAACTTGGAGCAGCTCAACAAGCCTTCAGACAAGGGTCTTTTCCTATTAGAGCCTGATGGGTTTCCTAGGACCTTCTACACAAAAGTAAGGGCTCTATCTCTGAGGAATGGCTCTTCCCCATGAGAAATGCAGGTACACAGTCTAGGTTTCTAGTACATATGGATAGTTGTGAGATACAGCAAATTGTTCCAGGGACAGGATGTTACTTATAACAATACTGTTACTTGCTTACGTAATCAAACAATCCGACTTATCAAGGTCTATGTTGCAATAAGGAACAATTTGAGTTGTATTTCTTCTAAAGTGCAGGTGTTTTCATAGAATCATAGAGTTGGAAGGAGTCATATGTGCCATCAAGTCTAATGTCTGGTCAGAGCAATAATTCAAATTAAATCATCCTGAACAGATTGCTACCTAGCCTTTGCTAAAGATATCCAGTGAATGGAATCTCACTATTGCTCTGTGTAATTGGTCCCTCTGTTAAACTTTTTTCTAACTTAAGACAGTCAGGCTAGATGTTATGGTGCAGAGCATTGAGACCATATTGAATGATATAGTTTTGGCAAGTAAATACCAAATATAAATATGACCGTTAAATATTTAATACATATATAAAACCATCATCCAAATATACTGTGGTCATTAAATTTCAAAAATGAATTGTTAAAATAAAAATGGGCAAACTACTCTTTCTATGGAAGTATGTATATATTTCAGTTCATAGAACTCTCTTTTGGACTGAAAATATAATTTTTTGTTTTCCTATTTAGCTCTATAGATAGCAATGAAGGCAAACATGAAAAAACTCACACAGGCACTCATATCTTTTAACCAACTCAGAGTTATAATGACCAATAGTCACTACAAATAGTGCATGAGAGACAGACAGGCTATATATGTAATCCCATTTAAGTGAAGCATTTGAACTATTGTAGCTCCTCATAAAGGTGATTATGTATAACAATTTTCCACATTAAATTGAGATAGCCTTGTTCCAGCACTGAACTGTTGTGATTTATAATCCCTAGTGTTTTAATTAGGATTAGAAACTCTGCAGGCCCCAAATCATTTTAATTAAAAATTTCCAGGTTTATTTTTAGATATTTACTCCTTATCTATATGGAAAAATAATGAATTTGTTTTCCTTGAATTCCAACTTGGACAACATACTTATTTTATTTATCACATTTATAACCCTCCCTTTCTTCCAAAGGGTTTGGGACTGTGTAGACCAGAGCTTTCCAAACTGTGTGTCGCGACACAAAAGTGTGTTGCCACACACAGTCTGGTGTGTCGCCACACAACCCGGAAGCGCTGATCATCATCAGCGCTTCTGGGTTTTCCCAGGTTTTCCCGGGGCGACACACCAATTACAGTGCGAAAAACATGGAAGCGGCAGCAGCGCTTCCGGGTTTTTGTGCGCTGCCGCACTTCCGGGTTTTCCCGCGGCGACACACCAACGCCGGTTGGTGTGTCGCCACGAGAAAAACTTTGGAAAGCCCTGGTGTAGACAGTAATTCACTAACAGTAATTCACTTTTACATTCACAAGCTCCTTAGGGAAACAAGATGAGCTGTTGTTTTAAATGAATCTTAAACCTTAGTCTTAGGTTTTCCCAGTTTGCAAATTGGACAATAATGAAGGTATAAAATTAAACCTTTTCCTCTACTGTTTTATGTTGACAAGCTATCCACATTATGGTGGATCCATAGCCATCCACACTATGCTCATGAGCTATCCACACTAATTGCTATAACCAGCATAGGGAAGATTTGGCATTCAACCAAAAGATAGCCAGGAAGGAATTATTAGACCCCTCCATTCTTAAGTCCCCAGCTTGTTTGAGGAAAGGAAGAAAAGTGTGAATTCAAAGATATATTTTAAATGGGGTCTAAATTGATCCAAATAGGAATATTTGTCAAAATCTACCCAGCCAAATTAATGGCTGAATGAAGATTTGAGTTCAAGACCAAATTCCACATGATACACAGTACATCAAATTTACCTTATCACTCTTGCTTGTCTTTCCTTTAAAGATAGAGGGCAACATGTGGCCCTCCATAGGTGCTATTGAACATGTCCAACAGCAAGGGATGATGGGTGTTGCAACATCTAGCATTGTTTCCACACCTTGTTGTATCAGCCCAATGAATCACCATAACATAAAGTTCTGAACTTGACTATAGTTTGTATTTTTCCACAATATATGTCTTATTGTCTGGGGAAAAAAACAGTATTTTTGAACATTAATATAGTCAGCAGCTAATTTGCAATAGGGGCAATACCTGTAATATCACTGAGGCTACATTGGTGAGCAACTGGCTTCATTTATTTTACAGCTTAGTTTATTTCAGATTGATAGGATTACAGCACCCAGATTCCAAGCCAATATGACTGGGTCGAAATTTTGGTGTAATACATCTGGAGAACACTAGATTGGGGAAAGCTAACTTACTGACTCACTTGTGCATGACAAAAATCAGAAGAGATCTGATAGCACCTTTTCATACTAACACATTTTATTAAAAGACATATACCCTTTAATACACTTCTGTGAGCTATCTAATGAAGTGAGCTGTAGCTCATCAAAGCTTAAGCCTTTTGATAAAATGCATTAGTCTGAAAAGATGCCACCAGACTCCTTATTTTTGGCTACTATAAACCAACACAGCTCTCTTCCAACAATGTCCTACACAACAGAGGCATAGACAAAAGGCTTCTAGGAGGAAAAACTGGGTTGGGCAAAGGGTTGTCCACCTTATGTACCTCAGCAATCATGCTATGGGATCATCATCTGTTGTTCACAACAGAAGGGAGCATTTTATATTTCTTATCAGAGTAAGCAGCCAAGTTACCTAGCAGAAGCCTTTGTTAAAAGGATCACAATGGGAAAGAATGACTTCAGAAAAGTCCTTGATGGCCCTGCGGCTCATGTAGGAGAAACTGAGTTAAGTTTATTAAATTGGAAGTTCCTAGGATCAGGCTATCCTCTTTAAATAGGAAACAGGATGAGCTGCTGGGTCACCAGATAATACAGTGGAATTGAACACGGCTGAACGCTTTTGCTTACCCGAAGACAACAGCTTGTGTGTCCGTAAGAAACTGATTGCAAGACGCATAATCGATGCTTTGTCCAGATGTGAGCTGATGTTGTGAGGCAATGGTAGCTCATGGGCCAGCTCATAGAATACTTCGGTTTCTTTGCTTCTTCTACACCTTGCTGCATCTCTTGACTTCTCTTTCCTTCTTTCAGAACTGCTCCTGTGACAATAGAGGAAAAAAGAAATTTGATCCTAAGAAGCAGGTTATACTCATACTTACATAATACATGCCCACTGTGCTGTTCTCTATCAGGTTATGCAGCATTATGCAGAATGCAGAACAAAAGTAAAAATAGTAAGCCAAAGAAATTAAAGGCATGTGATACAATAAAGAAAATAAAACTAGTATACATCAATATCATTTACCATACCTCTCCATATCTTTCTATCCTTACAAACCGCCCTTGCTTCCCTCACACCCACATACTGTACCACTTCATACATTAACTTTTGTTCTTTAAACTTCTCACTGTCCATCCAATTTCCTATCTTTAGTAAAAATGTATACAAATTCATCCACTTGCTCTAGTTTTTCACCACTGATGTATAACTTGCAACCGTTCACTCCATTTTCCCTTATAAACACCACTACCTTAGGCTTGGTTGCATTAATTTTCAGATCCATACTCCTTGTTATATTGCACTAACATTTGCTGCAAATCATTCAGATTCTCAGCCCACAGCACCCAGCATCATCTGCATGCAAAGGTACATGTACATTCATGTTCCAAATCAACTCACCTCTAATGTCACCACAAGGGAACATCATATATTTATCTATTTATAATTCACGTGTGTAAAGCCATCCACTTTCTTGCCGATTCTGGGTGGCATACAAATTGAAATAGAACAGCATCAGGCATCAGGCAACAGAAAAGGAAGATGGTCATCCTGGTGGAACTGACATAAGAACCCCTCACAAAGGGAGTCCACAGCTTGCTCTACCCCAAAGCCTGGAGAAACAACCTGGTCTTCAAGGCTCATTTAAAGGAGAGGAGGATTGGGCCATTCAAATCTCTGGATGGATGCTGTTCCAGAGGACAGATGCCACAATAGAGAAGACGTGAGTGCGGGGTCCGATGACATTGTTTAATGGAGGGTATCCAGAGCATACCAACTCTGTCTGATCTTACAGGATGGGCAAAAACAATGGGAGAGAGAGGATCACTCAGATGTCATGAAAGGCTTTGTAACCGATAACCAGCACCTTGAATTGGACCTGGAGACCTACCAGTAACCAGCACAGCTTTGCAAAGCAGAGCTGTTACACGGGCATGCTGTGACATGCCCATAACTGCTTTCACCACCACATTCTGGATGATGAGAATCTTCTGAATGATCTTCAAAGGGAGCCCCATATAGAGCATATTGCCATGATCCACATATGAGGTAACCATGGTATAAGTGGCTGTGAGAAGGGTCTCCCTTTCAAGGAATGGGAGCAACTGGTGAATCTGTGCAAACGCCTTCCTGGCCACAGCTCCCACCCGCTCTTGAAACACAGGCTGAAAGTCCAGGTCTTGTGCACCAGTTCCACCTGGGGAAGTGCCATCCTATTCAGAACTAGAAATGAAAGTCCCTTGATCTGGAAAGTCCATGTACTCATAGCCACTTGGTCTGGCTAGGGTTGAGCTTAAGTCTGTTCCTCCCCATCCAGATCTAAATGGTCTTCAAACGCTGGAACAAAACCTTGGCAGCATCACTCAGTCGGATGGGGGTTGAGATATACAGCTAAGTATCAACCCGGAGAATTGATTATACCATACCAGGAACTTGATGGGAAGCCTTCTGTACAAAGCATGTTCTATGTCATCAAGTTATACAGCCTGCACTGCAACCAAGTAAGTGAGGCATTGTTACATTAACATTCTGTTTTTATTCAGGAATAACAGTATTTTTAAAAAAATCTGTTCTTTTCAGTGATTCCAAAGCAGGCTTAACATATGAATGTCTGTGTATATGTGTGTGAACATTCACACACACATGAAAGATAACCCGCCCAGAGTCCCCTTTGTGGGGGGAGATGGGCAGTGATAGAAGTTGGACAAATAAATAAGTAAACAACACAGGGCAAACATTAGCTGCTAAAGTCACATTTTGAGCAGTAATGTTTTGTAGCTAAACCAGTTCTTATCTCAGCTATTTTTGCTTAATTAGAAAGGCCACATCTCATCACTGCAAATCAGTCTGTTTATTATTTTTTCTCTTTGTTTAAATCTTCCACTGGCCCACAAATCCAGGCCAGCCTACAGCAAAGTCATTTGTATCTTTCTGTGCTCAAAAAGGGCTTCATAACCTATATTACAGTTAAGATGCTTCTAGGGAATTAAAACTTTGCAAACAGTCTAAGGATTTAATTGGCCATAGGGAATCTGAAATACTGTAGCGGTACCGTACATAAGTATTCACCAGTTTTGCTGGGAGGGTTATTTAACACTTGCCTGTAGTTCCATGCACTCCTGCAACAGGAATTGATAAAACCTCCAAAGTAAGTATCACTGACCAATTTTTAAAATTTCAAATGGCTAGTGGTCCATGGTATGCACCTACTGTAGGTGTCTGTGCAGAGTGTTATAAACTTGTGAGTAATAGGCTGGAATCTGCCATGCTGCCCCAGGAAGAAAAGCATATGGTTCAGTGGGGACACACCTAAAACTGCACTTAAATTTGAGCATTCCAAAGAAGCTGAAATACCAGAAATGCAACTTCCTTCATCTTCATCCCAGATCATACAAATGTTTCTCAGTGCAAAGGTGTATTTTGAAAGCCCTACTTCTTCCAAGTTAAATTAGTTATCAATCGAAGAGAATTAGTTATGCTTGAGATGAAGACAATGTTTATATATAAAACATACCCATCCTGGTATATACTTGGAAGCCTGCATGTTTCTTGGGAATTCTAATTACACAAACACACACAGTGTTTACATTTGCTTGCACTATTAAGCTACTGGAAATCAGAAGCCCAATTTTATTCCTTGTGCATTGCAGAAGTCTTTGAAAATATAAGAAATTTCTAGAATGAATAAAACATCTATTCCCAAATAACAGAAATAATTACCTTCATATAAACAGACTGTATGTAAACGATTGTACCTAAGCTTCATATGAACACTCCTTTTGCATGTAGTACTTTTCCTTCCTCTTTCAAGAGGGAAAATTTCATTAAAAACCTTAGCTGTAATTTCCCATTCAAATTGGGTTATATAATCATGATTTGAAGCTGTTTAATATTCTGTCTTATTCTCAAACTTGTAAATATAGTTTTCCTATTTGGATGAAAGGGAAGTTATTGTCAACGTTATGATTTGTCTGATCCCTTTACAAAGGGACAAGTGATGTAGCTCCATGCACGTCCAGAAGGCTCATTCATATTACAACTTTCTAAGCTATGGTTGTCAAAACTCTCTGCTACTGTATTCTTAGGCAACAGCACAAACTTTAAAGTCTTCCTTATCTTTGATCTGGTAATCCTTGTTTCTTTCTGTGGCACAGATGGAAATCTCTGATGCACAAAAACATATGATCTACACTGGAGATGAGCAGCCTTCGAAGGTCTGCAACTGCAACTCATTCTCCCAAACTTTCAGGTGGCTGCAGGGAATTTTTTGTGATATTTTGACATCAGCAGAAGGGGCAGGGCCAACATTTGGTCTTTTCCAGATTTTTAAACATAGCAATGGGAGTTTTTAAAAAACATGAAAAATTGTACCACCAAAATCTGAGTATTTTGTCAACAAATTTTAGCAGCAAGCTTTTTGAGATGCTGGAGCTACAAATTGTGTATAGTGAAAGCTGGATGTACCTTGTGGGATCTAAGTTTTCCACTTCTTATCTACATGCACAATTCCTATGTATCTGTTCACAGGGGTTTTTTTAATAAAAGCAAGCATCTTCAGTAAGACACCAATTATCTGCTTTATTTATATTTTTATTTTCAGTCTGAAATGGCTCACAACTATAAGCTTGCAGAATAATGCTCTTAAAAGTCAGTAGCAATCACTGATGGCTCATTTTTATTTAGTCCCAGAGCCATGTCACACCACAAGAGTTCAACTGGCAAATCATTCCCAACACACTGTAACCCTAGGCTGACCATACGTCCCATTTTGAATGGGACAGTCCCGTTTTTTTAGCATTTTTCAACCGTCCCGTCGTTTTGATAAAAATCTCAATTTTGTCCCGTTTTTTAAACCCGGTGGGAATGGTGCGGCAGGAGGATCCGAGCCGGAGCTGCCGATTGGAGGCAGCCCGGAAGAGGAAGCCCTCCTGCCTATCAGCGTGCGGCAAAGGCGGGTGGGGTTTGCAGGCGGGATCCAATTGCGTGGACTGGGGGACGGGGTTTGCAGGTGGGAGCGAATCGCGCGGACTGGAGGATGGGGTTTGCAGGTGGGAGCGAATCGCGCAGACTGGGGGGCGGGGACCCCTGTCTTTTTCATGAATACGGAATATTACTAAGACCCCATCCTGTTTTGCCATGCCAATGTCCCATTTTTGTCTCAAGGAAATATCAGCCTATGTAACCCCAACTTGCTTTTCTTTCACTTTGTTTATGCCAACTACTCATTATAAACATTTCCAGAAAACTATTTCCACCAGCTGAGTGAATATGAAACTGGAAGGCAAAGGGAGTGGCAGTCTGTCAGTCTCTTCTAAAAAAACAAATCAAGGGAGAAACATGATGCAATACATGTTTCATTGGATGTGAGGCTCCGGAGAGGCAAAAACTGCTCCATAAGGTGGAAAGCTATCAAGATTCATTGCCACTAACTGCGCCTTGCTTTGAAGTCAATTAATCTACAATCTCCATATGAAGCAAGTATCAACTAACATGCAAAGTAAAGGGATACTAAAACATGTCATCATAAGAAAAGCACTCAAGAAGGGTGAGAAATCTTTTTTAAAGGAGATACTAAAATACAAATAATATAGAAAAAAACAGAAGAAACCAATGTGCCTATACACAAAGTCTAGAGAAGAACTAAAAACAATAAAGGATGCATAGGACATAGAAGGAGGGAAAGGTAACTTGAGTAAAAGCATATATACAAGAAGCCTATCAAGAAGACAGGATACCCTGGAGGAGATGCTGATGCTGGGGAAAGTGGAAGGCAAAAGGAAGAGGGGCCAACCAAGGGCAAGATGGATGGATGATATTCTGGAGTGATGGACTCGACTGTGGGGGAGCTGGGGGCGGCGACGGCCGACAGGAAGCTCTGGCGTGGGCTGGTCCATGAAGTCACGAAGAGTCAGAAGCGACTGAACGAATAAACAACAAAAGCCTATCAAGAGATGATGCTGGAAAAGATAAAGTTCAGAATGATCTGAGGTTGGTGAAGAAAGCTAAAGGCTTCTTTAGAGATGATGATGATGATGATGATAAAAATAGAATCAGTTTATTAGAAGTTCAGTGAAAATGAAAAATTGCTAACAGCAATTTTTGCTAACAGGTAACCAAGGTAACTGGTAATGCACAGCTAAACACCCATTCTAGATCATTCTTCTCAAATATGAAGCTGTATGTTCCTCTACAGAACTAAAAAGGGGCAGGAATGAAGCTCGAGACAGATAGAAACATGATCAGGCAACGTCTTCCACAGATTGTGGGGAATGCTGTAGACATAACGTAGCTTGATTTCAGCGAAGCATTTGACAAAACACCCTATGTTCTGGTCAGCAAGCTATTTAAATGTGAGCTGGATATATTAGATATATTAGAAACTAAAAGAGAGACTGAAAAAACTGAATAAAAGAGGATTGTAGGGGGTATTTCTAGGCGCAAAGATTACTGCAGACGCTGACTGCAGCCAGGAGATCAGAAGACGTCTACTTCTTGGGAGGAGAGCAATGAAAAATCTTGATAAAATAGTTAAGAGCAGAGATATCACACTCACAACAAAGGTCTGCATAGTTAAAGCAATGGTATTCCCCGTAGTAACCTATGGCTGCGAGAGCTGGACCATAAGGAAGGCTGAGCGAAGGAAGAGAGATGCTTTTGAACTGTGGTGTTGGAGGAAACTTCTGAGAGTGCCTTGGACTGCAAGAAGATCAAACCAGTCCATACTCCAGGAAATAAAGCCAGACTGCTCACTTGAGGGAATGATATTAAAGGCAAAACTGAAGTACTTTGGCCACATAATGAGAAGACAGGATACCCTGGAGAAGAAGCTGATGCTAGGGAAAGTGGAAGGCAAAAGGAAGAGGGGCCGACCAAGGGCAAGATGGATGGATGGTATTCTGGAGGTGACGGACTCGACCGTGGGGGAGCTGGGGATGGCAACGGCGGACAGGAAGCTCTGGCGTGGACTGGTCCATGAAGTCACAAAGAGTCGGAAGCGACTGAACGAATAAACAACAACAAAAAGGGGGTACGACAGCATCAAAGAGAAGGTTATCAGACAGAAGGTCAGGACCTGTTCCCTCACACTCCACACAACAGGTCATGAAAAAATGAATTTATAATAATATTTAAATTAATAACTGATTATTAGGGGGGAAATTTCCTAACAGTAAGAGCAGTTTGATAGTGGAACCAATTACCTCGAGAGAGGTGGGTTCCTCTTCACTGGTGGAGAATAGACAGCCATCTGTTACACAGATGAAAAAAAATCAAAAGATGTGTTTTTCACCAAAGCAACCTTAACTCAGCAACACATCACATGCGCAGCATATAACTTTGTGTAATGCACCTCAATTACTAATTTATTTAATGAAACAGAATTGCTCGGCAATTTCAGCAGCTTGTTCTGAAATATCAGGCAGGTGCTGAAGATAAACCCTACTACTAGAAGCACCACTCAGATGATCACGGGGGGAGGGTCTGAATCATACAGCAAAAAGGGAATACTATAATAGCAACCGTTTGGACATCCAATGTGTCTTAGCCATTCTGAATGAAGAACAAAAGCAAGAAAAGTACCTTGGACTGATGAGAATTATCCTTATGAGGAGCTGATAGCAAGAAATGTAAAGCAAAGGACATGATTTATGCTATAGTCTCTAGTTTTGAACTAAAGAATGAGTGGCCTTCCAAATGTTTTTGGAATGTTAACTCTCAAAATCTGTGAGCATTGATTGTACTAGCTATGGGTAATGGAAATTTTAGGCCCAAATATCTGGACACCTCAAGTTCTATAGTTCTGCTTTAGTTAGCTGTTAATCAGTAAAAATATGAGGTAGTGGGGAAGAATCTGCAGCCTTTGCGATGTTGCTGAACTACAATTTCTGGCCTGTAAATGTTGTAAAAGCAACAGTGGCAGCTACCTTGGGGACCCACAACCACAGAAGAGGTCTTGTTGGGCCTTTAATCTTTAAGAAAACTAAAACTGGTCATAGTCTACTGCAGGGCTGGCAGATGCCCACAGAGGAAGCTAGGCATTTGTCTAGGGCAGCATGACAGGAAGATATGGAGTGGCAATCAGAAGTGGGCTCTGAGTAAATGTGACAGTCAGCCTCAGAGTGTAGTGACTTGGGCAACCACTACACAAAGTAGCAAAGAAATTCAGAAAAATTAACTCTACTGTTATTTGGTGGTCACATGTATTTTTAAAGCCCAGATTTGGTAGCTGTACTACTGATGCAATGGGCTGAAACTGCTTCCGTCTCTGAGAAACACCTCCAGTTGCCACTGCTGCTGTTCCTCCCTGAGATTTCACCCCTGGGAGCAGTTTGTATATGCAAATCCCAGGCAAGTTATGGTACATATTTAGCCTGGAGAAGAAAAGATTGAGCAGACACATGATAGCACTCCTCAAACACCCAAAGGGCCTGTTAAAGACCTGTTGTCTCTTACCCTAGAGGGCAAGATTAGATCAGATGGGTTGAAGTTACAAGAAAGTTAACTTCAGCTGAATACAGTAAAAACATGGATCTGTTGAGCACCATTTTAAAGCATAATGGTGACCACTGCCATATCTTGTGGCATTTGATTACAGAGGTTATCAATGTTTTGTGAGAAGGAACATCTCCTTTTCCCTATATAGAGTCTTCCATCATTTAATGCAGAGACTCTTTTGTATTGTTTCAAGGCAATGTTCCTCAGTATTTTATGGCTTGCTATGTAATGTGTGTGTTCACCCGCTGTGTATGAATTCACAACTGGATTCTCACATCTCAAAGGTCAGGAATCCAGAGTTAATTAAGCTGTCAAAAATAAATGCTGCTGTCAAAAGGCTTGCTAGTACAGCTTCAAATGTTAACTTGCAGAACGAGAATAGCATGTTTTAATGCTACCAAAAGATAAAGGGAAGTATGCTTGGCTTTCTGTATACATGGAAACTGCTGACCAAACTGAGTGGACAAGTTTAGAAAGTGAACACTTAAAAAGGATATTTTCAACATTATGTTCAAAACCATTTTCTTTTCTCTTGTTTAATCTATTGCAAAATTTACTCATATTTACCAGAGAGAGAGAGAACTCTGAATTTCTGAAAACCTCTAATGACTCATCAACATTTAGCCCTGGACCACAAACAGGTGGAACTTAGGTCACCTGGTCACAGTTTCTTCTGCCAAACAAACTGCGTTGCTTATTTTTCAATTTAAATTGTAGTCAATATTGCTAAATGTGCTTCTACACAGTTACATTGACATATGCAAATTTTATGGAAACCAGACTCCAAATTTGTGTAATGCATTTCTTCTCCTAGGGTATGCTTCTTATTCATTTTGTAACTAGCTTTTCTATCAGGCCATTTCACTAATTTAACTCAGGCTTAGCTCACATTTGCCACCAAGTACACATTCAACGGATCACTGCCTTGTCGTGGCGAAGGGGCTTGCGTAACTCAATGAAGTCAGGTCAAGAAGAACAGGTCATGACAGAGAGTTCTGACAAAACGTGGTCCAAAACTGGAGGAGGGAATGGCAAACCACTCCAGTATCCTTGCCAAGAAAACCCATGGACAGTATCAAAAGGCTAAAAGATATGACGCCGGAAGATGAGCCCCTCAGGTCGGAAGGTGTCCAAAATGCTACTGGGGAAGAGCAGAGGGCAATTCCGAGTAGCTCCAGAAAGAGTGAAGCGGCTGGGCCAAAGCCGAAAGGACGCTCAGTTGTGGATGTGTCTGGAAGTGGAAGGAAAGTCCGATGCTGTAAAGAACAATATTGCATAGGAACCTGGAATGTAAGATCTATGAATCAAGGTAAGCTGGATGTGGTCAAACATGAGATGACAAGATTGAACATCGACATCTTGGGAATCAGCGAACTAAAATGGACAGGAATGGGCGAATTTAATTCAGGAGACCATTATATATACTACTGTGGGCAAGAATCCCTTAGAAGAAATGGAGTAGCTCTCATAGTCAATAAAAGAGTGGGAAAGGCAGTACTGGGGTACAACCTCAAAAACGACAGAATGCTTTCAGTTCGAATCCAAGGCAAACCATTCAACATCACAGTGATCCAAGTCTATGCCCCAACCACTGATGCCGAAGAAGCTGAAGTTGACCGGTTCTATGAAGACCTGCAACACCTTCTAGAACTAACACCAAAGAAAAGATGTCCTTTTCATCATAGGGGACTGGAATGCTAAAGTAGGAAGTCAAAAAATAACCAGAATAACAGGCAAGTTCGGCCTCGGAGTACAAAATGAAGCAGGGCAAAGGCTAATAGAGTTTTGTCAAGAGAACACGCTGGTCATAGCAAACACTCTTTTCCAACAACACAAGAGACGACTCTACACATGGACATCACCAGATGGTCAATACCGAAATCAGATTGATTATATACTTTGCAGCCAAAGATGGAGAAGCTCTATACAATCAGCAAAAACAAGACCTGGAGCTGACTGTGGCCTCAGATCATGAGCTTCTTATCGCAAAATTTAGGCTTAAATTGAAGAACGTAGAGAAAACCACTAGACCAATCAGGTATGACCTAAATCATATCCCTTATGAATATACAGTGGAGGTGAGGAATAGATTTAAAGGATTAGACCTGGTAGACAGAGTGCCTGAAGAACTATGGATGGAGGTTCGTAACATTGTACAGGAGGCAGCAACTAAAACCATCCCAAAGAAAAAGAAATGCAAGAAAGCAAAGTGGCTGACTGATGAGGCTTTACAAATAGCTGAGGAAAGAAGGGAAGCAAAAGTCAAGGGAGAAAGGGAAAGATATAAACAATTGAATGCAGATTTCCAGAGAATAGCAAGGAGAGATAAGAAGGCCTTCTTAAATGAACAATGCAAAGAAATCGAGGAAAACAATATAATGGGGAAGACTAGAGATCTCTTCAAGAAAATCGGAGATATCAAGGGAACGTTTTGTGCAAAGATGGGCATGATAAAGGACAAAAAAGGCAGGGACCTAACAGAAGCAGAAGAGATTAAGAAGAGGTGGCAAGAATACACAGAAGAACTATACAAGAAAGATCTTAATATCCCTGATCAATACGATGGTGTGATCACTGACCTTGAGCCGGACATCCTAGAGAGTGAAGTCAAGTAGGCCTTAGGAAGCATTACTAACAACAAAGCTAGCGGAGAAGACAGTATCCCAGCTGAGCTATTTAAAATCCTAAAAGATGATGCTGTTAAAGTGCTGCACTCAATATGCCAACAAATTTGGAAAACTCAACAGTGGCCACAGGATTGGAAAAGGTCAGTTTACGTTCCAATTCCGAAGAAGGGCAATGCCAAAGAATGTTCAAACTACCGTACAATTGCGCTCATTTCACATGCCAGCAAGGTTATGCTCAAAATCCTACAAGCTAGGCTTCAGCAGTATGTGAACCGAGAACTACCAGAAGTGCAAGCTGGGTTTTGAAGAGGCAGAGGAACTAGAGATCAGATTGCCAACATTCGCTGGATCATGGAAAAAGCAAGAGAGTTCCAGAAAAACATCTACTTCTGCTTCATTGACTACGCTAAAGCCTTTGATTGTGTGGACCACAACAAACTGTGGCAAAGTCTTAAAGAGATGGGAGTACCAGACCACCTTACCTGTCTCCTGAGAAACCTGTATGCGGGTCAAGAAGCAACAGTTAGAACCGGACATGGAACAACCGACTGGTTCAAAATTGGGAAAGGAGTACGACAAGGCTGTATATTATCACCCTGCTTATTTAACTTATATGCAGAGTACATCATGAGAAATGCCGGGCTGGATGAATCACAAGCCGGAGTTAAGATTGCTGGGAGAAATATCAACAACCTCAGATATGCAGACGATACCACCCTAA
The DNA here is from genome assembly GCA_023362775.1 of Charina bottae. Taxonomy (NCBI): domain Eukaryota; kingdom Metazoa; phylum Chordata; class Lepidosauria; order Squamata; family Charinaidae; genus Charina; species Charina bottae. The sequence continues at coordinate 70,946,106 of JALMGJ010000001.1, read as the reverse complement.
TGGCAGAAAGTGAAGAGGAACTAAAGAGCCTCTTGATGAGGGTGAAAGAGGAGAGTGCAAAAGCTGGCTTGAAACTCAACATTAAAAAAACCCAGATCATGGCATCTGGTCCCATCACTTCCTGGCAAATAGAAGGGGAAGAAATGGAAGCAGTGACAGATTTTATTTTCTTGGGCTCCAAGATCACTGCAGACAGTGACTGCAGCCATGAAATTAAAAGACGCTTGCTCCTTTGGAGGAAAGCTATGGCAATCCTAGACAGCATATTAAAAAGCAGAGACATCACCTTGCCGACAAAGGTCCGTATAGTTAAAGCTATGGTTTTTCCAGTAGTAATGTATGGCTCTGAGAGTTGGACCATAAGGAAGGCTGAGCGCCAAAGAATTGATGCTTTCGAACTGTGGTGCTGGAGAAGACTCTTGAGAGTCCCTTGGACTGCAAGGAGGTCAAACCAGTCAATCCTAAAGGAAATCAACCCTGACTGCTCATTGGAAGGACAGATGCTGAAGCTGAAGCTCAAATACTTTGGCCACCTAATGCGAAGAGAGGACTCACTGGAAAAGACCCTGATGCTGGGAAAGACTGAAGGCAAAAGGAGAAGGGGATGGCAGAGGATGAGATGGTTAGATAGCATCACCGATGTAATGAACATGAATTTGAGTAAACTCCGAGAGACAGTGGAGGACAGGAAGGCCTGGCGTGCTATGGTCCATGAGGTCACGAAGAGTCGGACACGACTAAACGACTGAACAACAACAACAACACATTCAAGAGGATGTGTGCCAATTTGCCCATTGGACAGAAAATGGTTCAACAATAAGTTACATTTACAGCCCATCTCCTGGAGAAAATCTATCCATGCGGTTGCTAAGAGTTGGCACCAACTTGATGCCACATCAATCCATCCATCCATCCATCCATCAGTCAAAATGCACCTGTTTGACATGTGCAACATTTACATTTTAACATTCTGAGAAAATATAACCCAAAAAATCTTAAAAGAAAAAGAAAATCCTGAATGGCAGTCTATAAGTGCAGAAACAAATAAACAAACACCATTTCTTTCTTGTAACTATCTTTTCTGAGCTAGGTTGTAATGCCTATTAATCAGTTCTGTCATGTTACCCTTGAAAGCATGAATCTCCTCTGCCATATTGTCAATTTGGTTGTCAGAGTATACACCAGAGCTTTCCAAACTGTGTGTTGGGACACGTTAGTGTGTCGGGACACGTTAGTGTGTCGGCTGCAGTGTCTGGGTGTGTCACGGCTGCTGCTGCCTCCAAACCTGCCCTGCCAGGATTCTGCGCAGGTCCTAGTGCCTGCCTTGTGCCTTGCTGCCTCCAAACCTGCTGTGATTCCACGCAGGTCCTAGTGTCTGCCTTGTGCCCTGCTGTAAGAGTGTGTCGCGAAATGATGCATGTCTAAAAAGCGTGTCACCAACATGAAGTTTGGAAAGCTGATATACACTTTCACACTTCCACATAATCACTCTCTCCTTACCTCTCCTCTTCACATCTTTTGCATTTATGATAATGCATTTATAGTAATAAAAAGTGAGTCACAATCATGCTAGAGAGGTACAAATAATATTGAATACAGTGGATCTTTATCATTCATTTGTGTATGGAGAGCCTCAAGATTCTAATCTTAGACCAGTCTTTCACTGTATCCATCAGTCATTTATTTTTGACAGGTTGTCTGCAGGTTTGCAAAAACATCATTACCCAGAAGCTAAACCTGCATTGCTGAGATCTGCCTGTAGATAAGCCAACTATTTACATAATCTAAAAACTGCATACCAAAAGCTAAGCTTTATCTTTTCTGCAAAGAATAACATAATGGTGGCCAAAGTGTAGTACAAAGGTCTCCTAAGCTGATGTTTTAATGTGCAGCTCCCTCAATCACTATCAGAAAGACATCAGTATGAACTTGTGTACATTTACTCAAAAGTACTCCTTACTCACGCTTGAGTTTTCCCATTTGTAATTGATTGTTGCTTCACTTTGAAGTTTAAAATGAGAAAATATAAATGTAGATCAGGATCATTTTCCATTAAAGTACCTCTTGAAATTGACAATTTTGATTCAGTATAAGTCAATGTGCTCTTATGATTGTTGTATTCATTCTGAATCAGGAATGAGAAACCCATGCTTTCAAGTAGCTACTTAGCCATGAAGTTGAGTGGATAGCCTAGTACCAATTGGTATCTCAGTTTAAACTTTATTGCAAGAACTATCAAAAGAAGACTGAGGTAAGAAGGAACACCATATGCTAAGGGTGAAAGACTGCCTATTCCTTTTAACCTACCCATATATTAGGGCAGTGCTTTCCAATCTGCCGCCGTTGGCGACACATCAAAGGCGGCAGCAGCGGCACAGGGGGCGCACACAGGGGTGGGGGCGTGCACGGCGGCGGTGCGGGGGGGCGCACGGTGCTGGTGTGTATGATGGTGGTGGCAGTGGCGGCCTCTGCTAAAACGCGGAAGTGGTGGTGTGCGCGGGGGCGTGCATGGCAGCAGCAGCGGCCCCCGCTAAAACGCGGAAGCGCTGATGGCGCGCCGCTGCCCCCGCCGCCGCTTCCGGGTTGTGTGATGACACACCAAACTGTGTGTTGCGACACACTAAAGTGTCGCGACACACAGTTTGGAAAGCTGTGCACTAAAGTGTCGCGACACACAGTTTGGAAAGCTGTGTATTAGGGTAATCCTACAATCACTGGCTTGTCATCGGGTTATATAAACTTGGTGCCAGTAAAAATAGGATCTTTTCAGTTGTAGGCCTTGCTCTATGGATTTCCAGAAAATATTCAAGAGACCCTATATATTATTGATTTTTAAATGCTTTTAAAAACATGTATTTGGGCATTTAGTGAAACTGTTGCTTTAGGTTTTTGTTTAAATTTTGGATTTAGCTTTCTTTAACAGCTTATTTTTATATTTATTTATGACTTATGAACTCATCTGGGTATTTATGTTTATGTTCTAAGCTAAGAAGCAAAGACTATAGTGTTGAAAGATAACTATAACTTTTATCAAATAAATAGGTATATAAATATGACTTTCTCAACAGAAGTGTGAAATAAGAACATCATCAACAAACAGAACCATACAGTAGACTTAGATATTTCATAGTCAAGGGATACAGTTGATTAATTCAAAATGTAGGTTGCATACCAGCAATTTTCTATATCATATATGTTCAACTGTTCTCAGAATACTACAAACACCAAAGGCAGAACACAGAATGAGTTTACTATAAGAAGGTTTACATGCTTATATGAAAGAGAATGACTTTATATATCAAAATAGAAAATGAATAATTAAATCCATAGAAGATAATTGTATGTAAACATATAGTACCATGGTCTCCAAAAAATCTTGGCACAGAACTGTGTTGATATTTCCCAAGGTGCCTGTGTCAGACCATCCAAAGGATTTGGAAGGCTTAAGAAGAAGCTTTTGAACTCTGGATCTCTCTTTTCATACAGAAGAGAGGCATTTGCAATGTAAATTAACAACCAGACCAAAGTAGACCAATGTCAATTTTACATTCACAATGAAAACCCACATGGAACTCTGTATGAAAATGTCCCAAGAGGGACCAGAGCAGGAAACCAATGGTTTTACTAGTTTTAAAACCATTATTTTTTTTTACCATTAATTAATTAATAATTAAAACTAGTTTTAAAAATGCATTGTTAACACTGTCATGATTCTTTTTTCAATAGTAATACAGAATCTCCAATATAACAGTGGAGTAACATAACTAAGAATACATCAAGTATTTTTTTCTCTAATACTTTTTAGTACTCTCTGGTTTGGTACCCTTCCAGTTTCTCATATATTTTACATAAGCTAAACCTTTCATTAGACTTTGTGTTTCTAGGCGCAAAGATTACTGCAGACGCTGACTGCAGCCAGGAAATCAGAAGCCGTCTACTTCTTGGGAGGAGAGCAATGACAAATCTTGATAAAATAGTTAAGAGCAGAGACATCACACTGACAACAAAGGTCCGCATAGTTAAAGCAATGGTATTCCCCGTAGTAACCCATGGCTGCGAGAGCTGGACCATAAGGAAGGCTGAGCGAAGGAAGATAGATGCTTTTGAACTGTGGTGTTGGAGGAAAATTCTGAGAGGACTGCAAAAAGATCAAACCAGTCCATACTCCAGGAAATAAAGCCAGACTGCTCACTTGAGGGAATGATATTAAAGGCAAAACTGAAGTACTTTGGCCACATAATGAGAAGACAGGATACCCTGGAGAAGAAGCTGATGCTAGGGAAAGTGGAAGGCAAAGGGAAGAGCGGCCGACAAAGGGCAAGACCAAGGGATGGATGATATTCTGGAGGTGACAGACTCAACCATGGGGGAGCTGGGGATGACGACGGCTGACAGGAAGCTCTGGCGTGGGCTGGTCCATGAAGTCACGAAGAGTTGGAAGCGACTGAACAAATAAACAACAAAAAACCTTTCATTGTGAAAACTTTATCATGGTAGACTTAGCTATTTGAAGCACATAACTGTGATAGGATAGCCCAGCCTTTCTCAATTTTTTGATCCTGGAGGAACCCTTGAAATATTTTTCAGGCCTCAGGGAACCCCTGCACATTCAGGCTCAAAGATAGGCCACAAGTTACAAAATTATTGTATTTGTTTTATGTGTAGGCCTGTATATATTCATTAACAGTGTTCTTAAACTAAAAATAAAGAATGAAACTTACCTCTCTAATGTGAAGTTGCCCAAATTTGAAATATTTTTTTTAATAAATTGTGATCTCCCAGGGAATTCCTAATGACCTCTTGCGGAACCCTAGGGTTCCATGGAACCCCGGTTGAGAAACCTTGGGATAGCCAGTTGACAGAAAACTGGCCATCTCACTCATATGAGCAAGAAACAAATACTAAACTTTAATGAGTTGACTAAGAATGTATCTTTTTGGCTGCACACATAACCCCTTTGTTTACCCCTTCAAAAAAAAATGGGGAGGCAAGCCAGGACCTCTTCAATTAACCATAGTTTACAGTTTTGTGCAAACTAAGCAATTATAATTGATGGCTTCAAAATAAATCTCAATATTAAGCCAAGTTCAAGGTACATGCTTAATAGCTTAAGCTAGTTCTGAAGAAGCTTCCTCTATTGGGACAAAACATGAAATAATAGTTAATGGAAAACTTCCTGTTATATTTGCTTGCACAAACTGAGGAACAAATGAATTGTGTGCATATCCCAAAGGATTGTTTGCTTCAGGCCTTACCTTTGCATGTTTGATACAACAGCCCCTCTAATCCCTTAGTAGCTGTGGTGAAGGTAGTGAAGAGACAGTCTTCATGCTTATAGCACAATTGTCTGTAGTGGGAGGACTGGTGTACATGCAAATGATTTTGTGTAACCTGGAACCTTCTGCCATCAGGATTCCAGCTCATATGGAAATATCATGTGCAGAACTGTGGCTAATTCTGTAAGTGTGAAGGCCTTCTCTTCACTTATGGCACCAATGTGATTAGGAGAATGGAGGGCCTGCTTACCACATCTTGCATGCTGGACTGAACATGCGAAGATAATGACTCAATTGGGGCTTATACCTCACTGAGCTAAGATACCATTGACTAAGCAAGGCCAATATGGGTATGAGAAGAAAAGTTTCTCTTTGCATTGACAGTGGTTGTAAACAAGCACCAAACTTTACACATATTCACGTATAAACAATGGCTGGATTCATTATGCTAAGCCGTGGTTTGTTTTAATTATGGTTTGTTGTGCATTTGCTCACATATAACTCTAAATCATAATGAATAAGCCGCAATGGCTGCGATCACACATAATTGACATAGTATCATGTGCAAATCCAGATAATAGGTCAAAACTATGAAAATGTGACTATTTGTGGCAATTAAATTGAAACTGAACCCTTCTGCTCTGCACTGTAATATTTGCTGATTCTATTTTATGCATGATAATCCCATGATAATAAGCCCTGCATGGCTTAGTACTGGGTAACTTGAGGGACCGTCTCTCCCCCTCTACCTGTCTGATCTGGTCAGGCAGGATGGGCATGCTTCGGGTCCTGCCAGCCAAAGAATGCTGGTTGGCAGGGCCTAGAAGACGTGCCCTTTCTGCCATAGCGCCCACCTTATGCAACATTCTCCCTCCCTCCCTTTAATCAGGGTGGCCCCGACTTTGCTGGCCTTTCGTAAGGCCCTAAGGACCTGGTTCTGTGCCCAGGCTTTGGGCCCCGAGTGATTCCAGAATGGAGCCAGAAATTAGTAGCTACAATATCAACAGTGTTACTAATGATGTCTGACTCTATGGATAGACTATGTCCAAAAGATGTTAATGAGAGAATGACAGATGTGGAGCAAATTTTGTCTGACAAGATCTGTACCAAATTTGGAACTACAAATGACAGGCCAATATAATGATTTGGAACAGGATGCTTTATTGGATATACGAAAGAAACTGGCTGACGTTTTAAAAATTAAAAGGAAAACACAAATGACAAATCAAGAGAATGACCTGGAAAATGTTTTCTTATTGGATCTACAAAGGAGGCTTGTTAAACCTTTGAAGAAGTCTGTGCGATGGGATAAAGAAGAATTGAAGAGAAATCAAATCCTATGACAATATTTGAATGAATTAAAAATTAAGACTGTTAGAAGTAAAAGGAAGGAATATAAAGTTGGTTTATTTGATTAAGATTCAAATAAGATTTTTTTTTTGTAAAGTTCTGGCAACCCTTTACGGACTTTTTGCTGACACCAGGATTGAAAATTGATGTTTTATGGATTTGCTTATAGATAAGGGATGGGATATAAGGGGCGTGGTGGCTCAGCGGGTAAGACGCCAGGCTTGTCAATCGGAAGATCACAAGTTCGGAGGTTCGAATCCCCGCGTGCAGAGTGAGCTCCTGCACTAGCTCCAGCTCTTGCCAACCTAGCAATTCGAAAGCATGCAAATGCAAGTAGATTAATGGGTACCACTTCGGTGGGTAGGTAACAGCGTTCCGCGCGCATCATGAGGCCACATGACCGTGGAAGCATCTTTGGACAGCTCGGCTCTTCGGCTAACAAATGGAGATGAGCACCGGCCCCTAGAGTCGGACACGACTGCACAAATGTGCGGGGGAAACTTTACTTTTTTTTTAAGGGATGGGATACAGGATGAAGAGATATCTGTTTGTAACCTTATAGGAAGTGAAGAGTTACTAAATTGTCTATACTTGTTGTAATGAAGGTTGGAAGTCAGTTCTTTATATATTTCTTTTCTTTTTCTTTATTATATTCTTTCTTTTCTCTTTCTTCTTTCCTTTTTCTTGCAATTTTTATTCTTTCTATTCTCTTTTCTTTCTTTTAGTTGTATTAGTTTTTACTATTGTAATCAAAATCCTTAATAAAATTATATAGGAAGGAAGGAAGGAAGGAAGGAAGGAAGGAAGGAAGGAAGGAAGGAAGGAAGGAAGGAAGGAAGGAAGGAGTATCACCTGGTTATGCAAAACAAAGAAAACTTTGTTGATAAGCAAAGACAAGCAATCTGATTGAGCGCAATCCTGACAGACCTCAATGTGCCCCTTTTTTACAGTTCCAAGGAGGAACTGCCTGCAGGCTGGATGCCTATATCCTAAGACAAGTGCTGGGTCTCAGGGCCCAGCAGATGCAACCTAACACTTACACTTGTCCAGCAAGAATTGGTAGGAATTTAGATTTAGGAGACCTACACTTTCTTTTATAAATTGCATGCTACAGATTTGGGTTCAACTCTTGGTGACTCTATTGACAAATGCTCAACATAATACTGATGATTATAATCACTGTCTACTCATACCACTTGGCTAATATGAAATGAAATTGTGTGAGAAAATGAGAAACTGTCAGATTTGTCCATTCAGGCAGAAAGTCTGGAGTGACAGTAACTCAGGCACTTCAGGACACTGCAAGAAATTGGGAAATTTAAATAGAAGCCTTCCAGACTCCATGGGAAAGCTGCTGCCACCATTACTGCCAAATGGGCTGAGGAGATCATCAGTGTAACAGGGGCTACTGGAAGGCAACTGGCCCTGGCACTGAATTTGGTCCCCTGGATTTTTTATTGCAAGACCCTTTTTGTATCTCCATACTACTGTATCTCACTGCAGCAATAAAACACCAAAAGAACAATCCAAAGCAACTTTTTGTAATATGAATCTGGCTTGACAGTTACAATCCATCACAGATTCAAGGATACTTACAGTAAACCCACTGATGCCCATGGCCTTCAAGCACACAAGTCTTTGTTAGATAGATTGTCCCAATTTTGTGTCCTACTGAGTATCGAACTTTGTACCCATTTCAAACATCCTGAAAGCATCCCGTCCTCTCATTTTTGGTATTTTACCTTGCTTCATATCCTCACAATGACAATAAGCTTGAGTCTTACATATTCAGTAACTTCTGGCCTTTTTTTTTTTTTGCTCTTGGCTATTCTTTCTACTTTAAGATAGCAGTTAAGATTTTCTGCTGAATGGATTGCTCCCTATCCTATTTCCATATTTAAGACAGATACAACCCCATCTATATTTAGACATATAAATAGGTATGCATATTTCTTTCACAATTTTTTAAAGTTTACTGTTATAGACTCCCCTCCTCCCCACACACATTTATTACATTATGGCAATAAAATAAAATAAAATAAAATAAAATAATAAAATAATAATAAAATAAAATAAAATAAAATAAAATAAAATAAAATAAAATAAAATAATAAAATAAATAAAATAAATAAAATAAAATAAAATAATAAAATAAAATAAAATAAATAAAATAATAAAATAAAATAAAATAAAATAAAATAAAATAAAATAAAATAAAATAAAATAAATAAAATAAAATAAAATAAAATAATAAAATAAAATATAAAATAAAATAATAAAATAAAATAAAATAAAATAAAATAAAATAAAATAAAATAATAAATAAAATAAAATAAAATAAAATAAAATAAAATAAAATAAAATAAAATAAAATAAAATAAAATAAAATAAAATAAAATATAAAATAAGTCCTGAGCCCAATTCTTCACTCTGGGAACCAAAAGATTTGCTGTTGTGCATAAGGGCACAATTGTATTTGTCCTTTAATAATCAGCTTACAAACAACTTCTGCCTGTTTATTATTAGAAGCTGGAGAATTATATGTTGACAACTAGATTTCTCACACCCTCTTCACAGGCTGTTTTGACAAGCTTTCTTTATTTCTAGGAGTACAGTACATTATGACAACCTTCTCTAACTTGGTGTCCTCCAGCTATGCTGAACTTCAGTTTTCCAAAGACCTGTGGGCTGGGGAAACCAGCAGGCAACTGGTTGGAGAAGGCTGCGTTAGAGAGCTTTTAAAAGCCAACTCTAATTAATTACTCTGCTTTTACCTTAGTTGAAAAACTACAGATGAAGGAGACACATTTTGGGAGAATGAAAAAATGTATGCCACTTTCTAATCTTCCTAATAATTTCTATCTCTAGTATGACAAGAGTTCCAATCCAACAGAGTAGATGGTTTAGGCTAGACTTGTGTCTTCTTAAGTCAAAAGAAGCCCAGACATTTTCTGTCCCTGCTAAATGATTCACAACAATTTTTTGTTTGTTTGTCTGCCTGTGACTAGTTACAAAACACACTTTATCAGATGAAAACTGGTAAAGTTATTTGTTATTTGTTTGTTGGGTTTATATCTTGCCTTCCTCCAAGAATAGACTGCACCCCCTCCTTCAATTTATTTTTCCAAAAACAATGACACTTTGAGGGAGGCTGGATTGAGATACAGTGATTGATCCAAGTCACCTGAGTTTTCATGGCTGAGATGGTGGTCCACTTAATCTTACTGCACCCTGGTTATTTACTGAATTTACTCACAGCCAGCACCTGAGAATACCTCTATATTTTTTCTGGGTAAATAGTTAAACTATTAAATATTAAATATTAAACTATTCGCACTGAAGATGTTGCCTAGCCTGGTAATGAAACGTCTGCAAGAAAACAACAAGGCTCAGAGAGCACCAAGGACTCCACAATAGTTAAACTTCCAGACAAAGCAATGCAGGGATCTGACAGAATAAGTAGAAATACAGATTATTTCTACTACAGCATGTTATCTTTCCACATTTTAAAAACATCAAAGGTTCTTTTAAAAAATTAATACATTCAGGCATCAAGGGAGGTAATGCTATGCACCTCAGTCCCTTTGGCTCCCTTGCAAACCAGAAAGCTAGTGTGATATTTACAGTAAGTGTTGGCAATTTGCAACAGGAGGAGCTGCACCTTGTTCATTCATGTTACCTACCAAAGTGAATGGCAGCCATTTATTATTTATTATTTATTTATTTATTTATTTTCTATCCCGCTTTTATTATTTTTATAAATAATTCAAGGCAGGGAACATGCCTATTACTCCTTCCTCCTCCTATTTTCCCCACAACAACAACCCTGTGAGGTGAGTTGGGCTGAGAGAGAGTGACTGGCCCAAGGTCACCCAGCCGGCTTTCATGCCTAAGGCGGGACTAGAACTCTCAGTCTCCTGGTTTCCTATTGGCTCCTTCCCAGGGCTGAGAAAGAGCGACTGGCCCAAGTCACCCAGCCGGCTTTCATGCCTCAGGCGGGACTAGAACTCACTGTCTCCTGGTTTCTAGCCCGTTGCCTTAACCACTAGACCAAACTGGCTATGAAAGAAAGTAACTTAGTTTACACAGACACCACCAGGAAAGGTACTGTGCATTTGCTCCTATTAACATTCTTTGAATTTGGTCAGCAGTGATTGTGATTGGATATCCTGATGAACACATCTGAATACAAGTGTATTTTGAAATTATACTGGGGGGGGGGGGAGTGAACAGGAGCTGGGAAAGTAGCAGAGCACAGTGATTCTTCCTCCACAGACCTCAATAAAATGCAACTCGGACTGCCCTTGACATTTGGAAACTGGCAAGCACAGGATGTTAGTTGGCAGGCTGTCCCCGCTCAAAGCAGACCAGGGAGTACAAAAGAAATCTTCACGCTTAACTTTTATAGCTGGAAATTAAAATACACAATGTTTATATTTCAATGAAGCTGTTACTTTTTTAACTTTGTTAATGAAAGCATTATCTGTTAGTAAAAATGAGAGGAGGGGCACCAAAGTACTGTACAAAATAAATTATTTTTTTAATCACAACACCCTCCCTCCCCTCTCAAGAAATAACATTTGCATCATTAACACACACGAAGTCCACATTAGGTTTCATGATGTCTTAAGACTAATTATGACTTATTTCATTACCTTAGATTGACCACACCCTTTGATAAGGCAAACTCCATACAAACTGATGGAAAAGATAGAGTAACAAAAGGCTAAGAATAGATCAGAAACACAGGAAGTTTGTTCTGGGCTTAAAAAAGAAAGAAGACGACAATGCTTTACTGCATCAAACTCATGCTGGAAAAATGGTCTTGATACAAAAAAAGAGAGTAAGAGAAAGAAAAAAGAGGGGGAGGACCAGAGTTAACTACATACACAGAAAGGATTATCAATTTCAGTCGCTAATGGTAGGCTCTGTTGCATTTTACCATTGCTCATCTGCCAATTATATTTAATTGGAAATAATTTAGTTTTTTTATTTCATTATCTAGTACAGCAGACAAAAGGGACAACAAATTTGTTTTACATGGGCTCCAGCACTTGCTCTGTCCATTAACACAGACAAATCAAGGCCAATTAAAGCTGTTGTCACATTTTCAAAATATATTGTTTCAAAGTGTTCTCTGAGCAGCACATGATTACAGTTGCTAAAGTCTTGTGCATCTTCTCAAGTTTGGGGAAATTTGCGTATTTTTGCAGCATTGTACAGCTGGAGGGGGCAGCTTTTTGGTGGCTGCAGGCCCCCCTTTACTATTTTGGAGGAGCTTAGTGACCACAGTGGACAGGTCACTAGGTAGGTGAGTTGTTGTTGTTCAGTCATTAAGCCGTGTCCGACTCTTCATGACCTCATGGACCATAGCACGCCAGGCCTTCCTGTCCTCCACTGTCTCCCGGAGTTTACTCAAATTCATGTTCGTTACATCGGTGATGCTATCTAACCATCTCATCCTCTGCCGTCCCCTTCTCCTTTTGCCTTCAGTCTTTCCCAGCATCAGGGTCTTTTCCAGTGAGTCCTCTCTTTGCATTAGGTGGCCAAAGTATTTGTGCTTCAGCGAGTAGGTGGGTGTTTTTCCCCTCTTCTGCTTGTTGGTTTGCAGGAGGCTTTTTTAAAAAATAATGTTAAGCTACCATAGGAATTATACTGTTTTTTATGTGCTTTTTGTCTCCATACTGTGATAAATTGTGCTATCAATTTTCAGCAATGGTGATCTGCAGGCTGCAAAGAACATGTTTAGGTGCCACAGAAAGATGTTGCCTATAGTCATCTGTAACCTGGAATCCTTGAGGCTGATTATTATAACACAGATATATGGAAGGTTAGCTTTGAAGACTTCTTGCAAACAGCATTGAGCCCAGAATACTGAAGTAAGATTGTTATAGAAGATATGACAACAAAATCTTAGCTTAGGTTTTAGAGCTCCATTCAGTGTGTGTGTGTGTGTGTTGAGAGAGAGAGAGGGGGGGGGAGCGCGCATGAGCAAGAACAGTTTCATTTTCCTTTGGGGAACCTTTTCCTGATCTATATTAGTTATCTCCATTCTTGTATTCTCCAGATATGTTATATGTTCAGCCTTCATAATCCTCACTCATTTTTGCTGTGCAATAAATTTGGCCACAAAAGGAAAAAGGAAAAAATATAGGTATTACAGAAAAATATGTTGTTATAACTTTTTAGTTACAAATCCTTCAATTGCTATTCCTGTTTTTTCTAAACTCTTCCCCCATTGTCTTGTAACAGCTGTATGCATTTTTATGTAAGACGAATTAAGATTTGATACCACTGCTTACAGTGTCCATTTCCTCTGTTTTCATCCAATATACCTCAAGTATGAATCATCTCCCTGAAGTTTTAAGCCACACAACTGATTTATAGGAACTTATTGTAGGCAGGCAAGGAGGTTGGGCTAGATACACCACGGCCTAACAAATTCTCTGGGAAAAGCCCTTGGAATGAATGTTATGCCATAGCTTAAAAAGCTCAATACAAGACAAACCTTTTATGGCTACTCACAAGAAAGTGGAATTTACATATCTGCTGTGGTCATGCAGATGCAAATTCAAAGGCATTTAGGTTTCCATGGAACTTATGAGAAAAGAAAAATTTCTGTGAGATAGGCTTTATTTTTGATGAGTAGTAAAATATACACCCCGTGATGCAGATATCAAGACAAAAAAAATTACCTTTTCATTAGTGGCTAAAGTAAATACTGGGAATAACTCTAGATTGTAGATTGCAGTCCCCAATTAGAAGACTACAAAACAGGTAAATTCTAGCTGGTTTTGCTCAAGGGAGGATGGATAATTAGTTTATGAACTTATTTATTTAATCTTATATTTAAAGATGGCCTTTGAACAAAACAGAACTTGTTCATACATATAATGAATCCACAAATCATAGAATATCAGAATGGCATATAAGAAAAACATGCAATAAAGCAGAGTTAAAAAAAACCTGAATAAAAATAGCCAATCAGCAGAACATAAATAAGGCAGCAGCTTGAACAGCCTCTTTGTGGAAAATATTCCAAAGGCTACAGCAGATGTCATCCCTGCAAAGGCCCTGCTTGAATGGAAGTAGGATGTCTCATTAAATGAATGGGGAAGACCGCACCTGGGTTTTTAATCATTCTATCAATTTCACTGGAATTTGTCCAAGGTGAATAAGTTAGGTACAGCAACTTTGAGGAAGCTAAGCAGGCATGAGCTTTTCAGTGGATTCACCTCAGACAGCAGAACAAGTTTTGGGGAGCTTGCAGTGTTACATGAACACAGGCATTGTGGCTTCTAAACCATGGATTATGGTTTAGTTGGCTAACTCAACTGTGTGGCTAATTCAACAAACCACCATTAAAATTCCCCATGTCTGACCACAATGTGTGAACCCTTTCAGTGGCTGGATAAAATATTGTCTTGCAACCCAGTACATGCAACTTTGAATACCGGCAGTGAAAAAAGCTACAATATATATAAACCACACACACACACACACGCACACATATAAATATATGTACAGTTTATTTTATTTGCAGTTATTTTTAATATATGTGGTATATTTCCAACAGGTTTAAAAGCAGTGGGATTTAATGTGCAGTTTTTATGCATATCCACATTTCTGTATTATAAGAATGCATCTTAGTAACTATTATTTAAGTGTCACTCATTTCCTTAACAGCTCTAGGTAGCTTACTAGAACTTATTAGTACAGGTCTATTATCTATCACATACCAACTTAAAAATGCAAAGTTAAGGAAGAAAAGGTGACTTTGATTCACAAAGTACTACACCAATCCTACTTTAAGATTTTTCTAGAATTGAGATAGAATAAATATCCATCAATAAATGTTACTTAAGAATGGATCTATAGATTTAGTTTTTTAAATCCAAACTAATTAAAGATAATTGTGTCTTGCTTATAGGTTTCCCTGAGATATCTAATTGACTACTAGTAGAGTCGGGATGCTGGGCAAAATAAACCTTGCAGGTATGGTTTTCAAACTTAGCAGTACAATAAATCACAGAATAATTATGTTACTGACTGCAAGTGTATTGCCAAAACGATATACTCTGTATATACATGTTTAAGTACATGCAACCTGCCAACTGTGAAGAGTTTTTGCTCTACTTTTTTTTTTGCACTAGCTAAAATTTATTTATTTATTTATCCCGCCTTTATTATTTTTATAAATAACTCAAGGTGGCGAACATACTTAATACTCCTTGCTCCTCCTATTTTCCCCACAACAACAACCCTGTGAGGTGAGTTGGGCTGAGAGAGAGTGACTGGCACAAGGTCACCCAGCCGGCTTTCACGCATAAGCCGGGACTAGAACTCACAGACTCCTGATTAAAAAATGCCTTTTTAATCTATTGTAAGAAGTCCTTCAGTCTTAATGTTTTGCATAAAATATTAGTAGATGCTGACATTCTTGATTATTACTCTAAGTTGGACACAAAATATGCATCCATAAACTAGCACATTACACACATTAAAGGAATAAGAAAGAGTTGCATATGAGAATGAAGGCAGAAAAGCTGGCTCTTGAACAGAAAGACATACATTAAACATAAAGACAGCGAGATGTAGGTAGTTCCTTAAAGAATAACAAGTCCATTGCAGCAGTTATTTATTTCTCTTGAAATGATGGGGCCTGGTGCTAGCAGGCTGCTTTGGGCTGACTTATACTGTAGATATGACATATGTGCAATCACACAGATGTCTCATCTGCTAGGCTTGGTAGCACAAAGCAGACAGCTACTAGTAGACTGGTCTTGGAATGAAAATATGCAGAACCTATTTTTGATAGTGGCAGAGAATAAGAAGACATGTGTTAAAAGGTGTTGGCTACAGCCTTACATATACCTCAATGCCACCATCATTTCCACTTCTCCCTTCCCTCAAAAGCAGTCTGAAGATGATTCATAATCATCTTAACTTCTGCTGACATCACACTACTGAGAACAAGGAGCAAAGAATATCAGTTTATCATTCCCTCGCCTCATTCTGCATAAAACATTTTATTTTAAAAACAGTATGTAACCTCCTACCCACTGTTTCATGTTCAGTGAATCTGGTAATATGAACAAAAAATCAAGTCATCTTTCCCCTTCAAACACCTACTAGGACCAGAATCTAGGAGCTGGGGTAAAACAAGAGTTCCCGAAAATGGGGAAATAGCCCATAAACTCCACAAGGCTAGCTTTACTATGGTTTCAAATACACTACATCTAAGACGAAATAAATGTGCCCAGCTGATGTTATAGGGATCACTGAGGTCTGTAGCTGCTTTCAAAATGGGACAGAAGCCTAATGTGGAAGTGTTTTTAATAAATGGAAATTACATTGACTACTGTGGTTTTTACTTCTGAATACATATGTATGCCATTATACTCTTAATAGATTTATTTCATAGTAGTTAGGGTGATGGAAGATATGCATATTTTTAACAATACAGATGTCAAGGGGGGGCATGTGATCAAACATGCTCTGTGTCATTGTGACACAAACTGCTTGTTGCATACTTCCATGAGACATTGGGATGCAGATAGACAAGTGTGGACTTTACATTGTGACAATATGATACACATTTCATCACTTCCCTGTCATTGTAATTAGGAACAAATGATTATGCATATTACCCATTTCAGGGGAGAGGGACCTGAATTTTTATACATGCCTACTTTCAGTTTAACCCCATTTCTCTTCTGCTATTGCTCACGTGTATTAAAACCTGGCTGTTTAAACAGGCTCTGGGGTCTGAATGAATTTTTCTTCTCAAGCAACTGGAAGTTGTTAACAGTATTTTGCTGATTGTGTTTCATTCCTGATTATATATAGGTAATTGTATTGATTATGCTATAGGGATGCATGTTATCTTTTGTTTTGTTTTTATTCTGAATTAGCGAAGGGGGGGACACTATATACTGCTCAGAGTCAGCTCTGTTTGAAGCAGCCGATAAGCCCTGTACAATAAAATAATAAATACAAACATTAGGGAAAACACAGCACATGAACAACAACTGCAGATCACAAAAGAATAAGAAGTGCACATGGCCTACTGCGTCTCCTGATATCCTAAGGACTTGACTCAGGCAGTGCTGCCAATCTGCCATTCAGTCAACCAGAGCAAACCCACTAGAATACTTCAGAAAACATTAAGAGTCCATTAGAATGATTTCATTTAACCCTGGCTCCATGTCTTCCACCTTATCTATACACTCTATTACAAATAAAAATTCTAGAAAATATACTCAGTCTAGGGCTATACAGAGAACAGGATTCAAAGGGCAGATGTAATTTGCAGAGTCCATGGCCACACAAATAGCACTTGTCAGGGACACCCTATTCAAACAGTCTTTTCCGAGGATAGCACTTCAGCTGCAGAGGTAGCTGTGTGAGCCCAGGACCATATGAAGTTGCTTTAAGGTGTTCCCGACAAGGGTTCCATATGCATCCACACACTCTGAATCACGTTTTGCCCTTTGTATCCAGACCTCTGCATGGCCTTACTCCATGCTCTTCCAAAATAAAAAAGTCAGGTTAAGAAAGAATAGTTTCAATGTACAGTATATCTCTTGTTTTACCCATTTTACCACTGGGGTTCAGGTGGTAGCTCATAATACAAAAAATAAAATATAAACAATTAAATCTCAGCAAAAATAACTAAAAATATGATTACCGCAACCCAAAAAGGCTTGGCTGAAGAAGAAAGAGAAACTGTACTGCTTATAGCTGGCATTGCATACTGTAGTTGGATCTAAATTAAGTTCCTCTCCTCCCCATCCTTTTCATTATCCATTGAGATCAAAAGTCAAAGCTTTCCCAAAGAGTCAGGATGCCTGGCGTACATGTTGTCCCTTCAGAGCTCCCAACATGTAGCTGTATAGAACAGAACAAACTCTTTTCCTTTCTGACAATCCCATGAGAGCAAGCCCTTTTGAGTTCACTGTCACTGGAGACAGCATATAAAACCAATCTGTTACATGACCTTCCATTATCACAGACGTCTCACTGGTTTTAAAGAATGCAGACTGCTCTTATTTCAGCTTAAGAGTAAGACACAGTATAAGAACTCATGTAAAGTCCAGAAAAGCGGAAGGGCTCTTATTTTCTCCCATTGCACCAAGTAACACAACATCACTGAGAGCATGTGAGATACTGGAACCAAGGAACAGAGATACTGTTTTGCTGATCATGAAAAGCAGGTGGACCAACATGACACACATTTTTGCACCTCACAATGCAAAGGGAAGGCAGAAAAGGCCATTTAATATAGTATTATGAATTATAGTATTATAGTTATGAATCTATGCAGTTGCTCCCTAAATTTCCTAGCATTAAACAATTATTCAATACACCACCACAGAAAATCACACACTGAAATGTTGGAAAATTTTGCCCATGTGATTTAATTATTTTATAGCAAAAGCCCCTATTTAAGGCATATCTTTTTAAAATTTGTCCTAATAAAAAATCATAGAATGCCATGCAAACTTTCACGTTCTCCTCAACACTTCATCAAGAAAGGAAGTAAATAGAGGAGAAGAAATGGAGAAGAAAAATGGGTGCTGGAGCTGAAATCATGGACTCTACTTCAAGTTGCAATCTTTGATGAAATGTGGAAGAAGACTACAGATTTTCAGAGGCTTCTGAAAAAGTCCTACACTAAAAACTTAGCAACCATGGCATAAGTCATTTTATGGTCTGCTTCCAGGTGACAGTTTCAGGACCAAGAATTGTTTCTAAGCCTGTTGGGATGAAACAAACAAATAATGGTTGATCTTTTGCATGTACATATATAAAATCTAGAACAGCCTTTCTCAACTTTTTGACCCTGGAGGAATCCTTGAAATATTTTTCAGGCCTCAGGGAACCCCTGCACATTCAGGCTCAGATATAGGCCAGAAGTTACAAAATTGTTATATTTGTTTCATGTGTAGGCCTCTATATATGTATTAATGGTGTTCTTAAACTAAAAATAAAGAATGAAACTTACCTCTTTAATGTGAGGTTGCCCGAATTTGAAATAATTTTTTAAATAAATCATGATCTCCCAGGGAACCCCTAGTGACCTCTCGCGGAACCCCGGGGTTCCACGGAACCCTGGTTGAGAAACTCTGATCTAAAAGTTACTCAGAAGTTCCATCTTCAGGTGAGACACACAAGATTCTTGACAGAAATAGAGGTAAATGGATCTGTTTGTTAGATGAACAAATATATTTTTATCAATAGGAGCCAAAATTGAGTTCTTCATCAAGTCTTTATAAATAAAATACCATTTAGCAAGTCTTTATAAAAAATATAACATGTAGAGAATTTAATCCCAACTTTAGGTACATAAAATCACCTTCTCAATTCTCTCTTCCACCAGCTGTTTTCTGTTCAATATCAATAGATATTATATTCCTAAAAGCATATAGAGTTGGCTGTGTGTACGACAACAGCAGTCAGGATACTTTATGCGTTTTATTGGAAATCACCTATAAGTCCTTCTTTAAAAGAATGGCAAACTAAACTGTGGAAATATGCATCAATGTTATTGATTTGAACTGTATTTGAAAAGTAAGTCTGGTATAGAATTTAATTTCAATTTGGAAGCCATTCATAGAATATACATATGGATTCATACCACATCCAAAGTTAGAATTTCTCTTAACATAAGACTTTAATATATTAGCTTTTGCCCGATTTGTTAAATAAGAATAAAACTTTTTAGATCAGATAGAAACTTATCAATTGTTCATTCTGACTTATGATTCTTATTCTGGTTGCCTTTGTTAATTATTGAATATTGACCTGACTTTAATAATGGTTTTGATCACTTTTAGATGCAGCACTGATCTAATGTTATTTCAAATTTTTTACTCATTTTTATATAGCTTGTAAATCTTGATTTTACCTACTTTTTCTGGGTTGTGCTTCTAAATATCCATTACATTTTTTAAAAGGGGGAAAAATGACCTTCTCCCACTGTACAATTTCAAGCTACACCAAAAGCAACTGTAGCTGTTTTCTAATAAGTTAGCCATAAGAATATATGCAAAATCTGTATCAGGAAAGTACTTTCATTAGGCTAATTTAGCAGTTACAAAATAGTATATAAGCACTACGCTCTTCAGAATTCTTCAGGTTAGATAATAAAGAAAAAAACATTTATTCCTGTTCAGAGATGATGTTCCAACGATCTCCGGGGACTATCTTTTGAGTAAGCAGTAGATCTAGGCACAATTGGACTTGAAAAGTATTAGTGCACTCTATATAAAGGCAATGAATTTGGAAGATTTCATAAAATTTCCCAGTGAAATTTTTTTCCAACAGTTCCTTGGCGTAGAAACCTTTAACAATGCCTCATAAGCTACATACTGTAAATTAATGAACGTTAACTTACAAAAATATATGTAGTATTAGGAAAACTTGCAGATGTAAACTTTCCAGTTCTTTTTCTAATTGACAAAAAAGTTGATTAATCAGAATACATAAAAGTCTGCACAGTATCTCTTTTTTTTTTATTCCCCTCATCCCAAACTTCTGAGGCTGACATCTTTTTGGTTGATCTCTCAGCATGCCCCAGCTATGGCAGTAACACATTTCTTTTCTTTATTAAATTGTTTGGCAACCCAGAGCTATTTTTTGCAGAAGCAATATATTGGTACTTTTGCATCCTCTACAGCAGCGTTTCTCAACCTTGGCAACTTTATGCTGGCTGGGGACTTCTGGGAGTTGAAGTCCACAGATCTTAAAGTTGCCAAGGTTGAGAAACACTGCTCTACAGTATCATGGGAGGTGATATACTGTACATCCCTCACAAAGAATGGTAGATAATATTTGATAAAATTCAGCAATATGGTCCTCTTTTTCTGGGTGTAGGGTGTGAGAAAAATAAGCAAATCTTAAAACTTCTAAAAAAACATCATGTGAACATGTTCAATTTAGCCGTAGATGTATACAGCATAATCCAGCTGAAGCACAGGCACTACCAATGTCTGTAAGAGAAAGATAAGCACACAGCTCATGCCAGACAGACATTCCAGGCGTGCCTGTTCTCAGCCTTTCCCCCATTTTGCTCCATGGAATAGTCAAATTAATAATCCGTACACTGATGGCTGCATGTTGGGTGGAAGAATTGGTTAATTGGAGTTTGTTTAGCATTCAGTTGGTGGAAAACAAGATCCAATGGTGCTCTGTTATTAGCAGCATGAAAAGCATTGCCTAGCCTATTTTCTGATTTGTCAAGATACAATGCTCTATTAGCAATAGGCAATTAAATCATGGCAGGAGACATAAAAAGATGTGAGACTCAGACATATAACTGGGGGAGTGAGTGTTCTGTAGAAGGTGGGTTATAGGTAAAGGTAAAGGTAAAGGTTCCCCCCGCACATTTGTGCAGTCGTGTCCGACTCTAGGGGCCGGTGCTCATCTCTGTTTGTTAGCCGAAGAGCCAGGGTTATCCGAAGACGCTTCTGCAGTCATGTGGCTGCATGACGCGCGCGGAACGCTGTTACCTACCCACCGAAGTGGTACCTATTCATCTACTTGCATTTGCATGCTTTCGAATTGCTAGGTTGGGAAGAGCTGGGGCGAGTGCGGGAGCTCACTCCGCACGCAGGGCTAGAAGGTGGGTTATACAACATGCTTAATTGGACATTAGGGTTTGGGGTGGGGTTTGAGTAGGATGAACCTTTCCAGAAGATCGTGTAACTGGTTAATTAATAGACGATAACCTTACGATGACCAATGATGATGGCTTCATATCACCTCTACTAATAAAGACAGTAGCATTTCAGTATCAGTAACTATATTAACATACAAGTGCATATTGGTTTTGTCATCAGGGATGATAGCCACAAACATAGTCACTAAATCATTTTAATTATTTAGTAATCAGTATTAATTGGTAAATATTATTGATTTTACTAATGATCTTCATTAACTTACAATGATCCTATAATAAGGTATAAATGTACAGGGACAGCACCTTTCTAGCAGACAAGGAAGATACAAGAAACAGGCATCCTGAAACTTACATTTGTACCACAAAAAGACATTCAAGATCAGAAACCCTATGATCTAGAAAAGTGGTCTCTCTTTTCACAAAGAGTGTCTTATGAAAAAAACCTCACAAAATTATAAAAAATTCTGGAAAGGAACTGAAATTTCCTCAAACTACAGATATTAAAGATATACCTCACAATGTGTAAAATCAAGAGCAACAGGGTTATAGGTTTACTGTACTTGCTAATAGTTTGGGAAATAGCCTTAGCTTAACATAAAGCTGTAAGAAAAGAGATAGTTCCTTTAAAAAAGAAAAACAAAAAGCTACATGCACATGGTCTCCTCCCGAATACTGAGAAAAGGAATTTGTATGAAACAGAAGAGGCTTGCTAGTCCAGGAATCCCCAGCATTTTAGAGCAGATGTGTTATACTTGGAGTTTTGAGAAGTTGTCATGACATTCTCACAAACTACCACAATAAAAGGTGTGTAACCAGCTGCAACTCTGCCATTTAGCAGAAGGCTACTCCTCTGGCCCCATTCCCCACCCTGCTCTTTACCATCACAACTTATCTTTTGCCCTTTTCAGGGTAGATGGGCACATTTCAAAGCAAAGCATAAAACTGAACGACTCACTCTTTTTACTTTCCCAGACTGCATTTGAGGTCTATGTGGAACCCGGAGGTATTTTTACAAAGAGATACGATGCTAGAGGGTAACACTTTGTTCTTCAGCATGCTCCCCATCCATTTTTTTTTAGTGAAAAGAATACAAACAATAAAATGGGGGTGGTTGGGAAGTGTTGGCAACCCAGGCACAAGTCTTATTCAGGTGTTCTCTCCCACTCTTCCCTTTGAGCCTGCACACGTTCTTTGGAACACATCAATAGGCTTCTCCATCTTCCACAATGCATAGGCTGACCATATTTCCTTGAGACAAAAACGGGACCCTAACCTACCCACGGCTCGCCAGACAAAGTGGGCGTGCATGCGTGCGTGCATTTGCACATGCACGCACGCACTCCGTCTAACAAAGCCTTGCCGGCAGCACAGTCCCTGCGGCGCCCCGGCAAACGGGGGCGGGTGGGTGCTCTCTCATTGAGAACGCGACAAAATGGACATTTTTATTAAAACGACGGGACGGTCAGGAATTGTTTAAAAAACAGGACTGTCCCATTCAAAATGGGACGTATGGTCAGCCTAACAATGCAAAGCAGGTTGCAGAAGCTTTTTATAATGGAAGTTTTTATTGTGCTACAAAAAGCACCCTAATGTATCATGTGTAAAAGTGCTCTTAGCATAATAAGTAGCAGTATCAGCAAGAAATACTTTATCAGTACAGCTCTACCATCTGACACAATATTTACACACTATAGCAGGAGTATTCTAGCAGAAAAAGCTCTACTGCCCAGGTGGATATGGGGATTGGAAACCAACACATCTGAATGGCATCCGATTGGAGAAACCTTATCTATGAACTGAAGCTTCCAGTTCCATCCAACATGCATATGCATGAAATTCCTCTTGTTCTCCAATTTTAAATAAAGGCAATTGTTGCTGATTTTAGTTTCATACCCACTACTTGTCCTTAGCCTGAAAAGTCTGCTGTATATTGTTTGTTCACTAACACCCACTATTACAGGCCTCATAATAGGACTAAAGTTGCTTGTACATAATTTGCCTGCAGCGTACAATTATTTCCCTTCCAGGGCAGAAAGGGAGCAAATGTTTCTATCCTCTTCAAGCTGAGCAGTGCATTATAAACCCTCCCTTTTGTAGTGTGGATCTTGCAAGTAGCTCCCTGAAGAAATAAGAACAAGTCACCGTGTTTCAAAGAACCCCATAGCCATGTTTCCTCTGCAGTTTCCATAGGCCAGAGCTTTCCAAACTGTGTGTCGTGACACGTTAGTGTGTCGGCTGCAGTGTCTGGGTGTGCCGCAGCTGCTGCTGCTGCTGCCTCCGAGCCCTGCCAGGATTCCACGCAGGTCCTAGTGCCTGCCTTGTGCCCTGCTGTAAGAGTGTGTCACAAAATGATGAATGTCTAAAAAGTGTGTCACCAACATGAAAAGTTTGGAAAGCTCTGCCATAGGCTGTATGTATTCTCTCTGCAAAACTCTTTTGCAACTGCAAACCATACTGTTTTTGAAATAAAAACAAAAAAACCCAAAACATTTCTCTGTAACACAATTATTTAGTAGCCATCTCTCTCTCCTCAGTTTCTTACAAGATTTGAAGAAGAATGTTCCAGGTACCTTTTTTGCACAGCTGAAGAAGTCAAAAGTATAAAAGGTAAAGACACTACTGAATCAAGCTCGGCTCTTGGTGATGGCATCCGTGCTGTTTTCTTGGACAGATAACAGAAGTGGTTTGTCTTCTTCCAGGATGGTTTTCAAGTTCCAGGTTTAGCCAAGAGCCCTGATAATCTCAAGTGACCCCCATTCAAATTCTAATCTAGGTGACCCTACTTAACTTGTGAGATCACATTTGCTGAGGCAGTCAACTTATACTCCAAATGCCATGAATTTTGATGCCAGCCATTTCATTTAGCAATTCTGTGCACAGCATTTAAAGCATGCTTGTTCATTTGTAGACTGCTCAGAAGAGTCCCTAGAACCTGGCTACAGGTGCCCTACATTAGGAGTCCTATTCCTGTAAGGCTGTATTGCCATGGTAGGGGCCAGAGCCACAAATGTTCGAGGAGATGTCATTCCTCCTATATCACTCCTTTCATTCTCTTTCCGGCATTTGAGAGGCTTCCCCAGGCTGTTATTAACCAAATGTTGTGCATAAACAAGTAGTCCTCGCTTAACGACCACAGTTGGGACTGGAATTTTGGTCACTAAGCGATGGGTCATTAAGCGAATCTGACCCGATTTTATGACCATTTTTGTGGCAGCCGTTAAGCAAATTACATGGCCATTAAACAAACCACATGGTCGTTAAGTGAATCACGTGGTTCCCCGTTGATTTTGCTTGCCAGAAGCCAGCTGGGCAGGTCAAAAATGGCGATCACATGACTGCAGGATTCTGTGACAGTCATAAACGTGAACCAGTTGCCAAGCACCTGAATCACCATAATGTGACCACGGGGACACTGCGACGGTGGTAAGTGTGAGGACCAGTCATAAGTTGGTTTTTTCAGTGCTGTTGTAAGTTTGAACCATCGCTAAACAAATGGTCATTAAGTGAGGACTACCTGTATTAACTGCATTCATGCACGTAGCATCATGTCTAGTTTGCTTGTCTTGATCCACCAGCAGATGTTTTCAGAATATTACAAATTTCATCCTGACTGTTATGTATAGTTTAACTAATTTATGTACTGCTATTCTCCATCAAATATGAACTAAAGCTTAGAATTAAATTTGATAAAAATGTAACACTAGAATACTAAAATACAAAAGCATTATCACAGAACATAAAGACAGAAGAAAAAGGGACAATAATCTATCCTACATCTGTAACCACAAATCCCACAAGCAGCTGGATAAAAATATTATTATTATTAGAAGTACTGTACAGACAGTAGCCCTATTTAAGAAGAATCTGACAAGACAACTAAATGCTACCACAAGAGCCAGATTTTGGTCTAGAGTCTAAATGAATGCAGTGCAGAGACCTGGAACATCTGTTTCAGGAGGGTATTTCATAGAATAGGTACCACTGCTGGAAGCTCTTTATGAATACCCCTGGTGTATTTTTAATCTCATGTCTTTAATGTATTTAATAACATTGCTTTCCCCAAAAGAGAATAGTATGATGGGCGTATGCATGTCCGTGTGATCGTTGGGGTTGATGAATTTTTTCCCACAGAAAAGAAGCAAAGAACAAATCTCTGGGTTTTTGTCCCCTCTAAGATTGTAGCCCCACCCATCAATCCATAAAGCACCCCTTATTTATCATGGAGTAATGCTGATTCTAGGCGGTATCTTACCTCTCTAATCCCTTATGTGAAAGAGAGCTGCTATGAAAATTATGGTGGCAATTGTCTTACTGCAGTTGGAAAAATCCTTTTTCCTATCAGCAGAAAACAGGATTCTTATGCTTACTCGTGGGAAGAAGGTTATTTTTCTTTTGAACAATGCAAAAGCAGCATTCTGAACAAACACGCCTTTCTCTCAGCCTCTGTGTACCATCGATAAAAGGGGCATCACATCAGTAGCCTCACACGTAGTGGCCCAAGTAGCAAATCTAAGGATTATAAGGATGATACAGAAGGTGCATGCAATTCCAATAAATACATAAAGTAAGAGCTGTTCTGTCTGAAGGATGCCTTCATGTTATTTCCTTCTGCCTGAAAGTCCTTCTTGTGACCTTTATATGTAGTCACAGTTATCCAGTACTATGCCCAACTTCAGAAGTACATTTGCCATTAATACAATGTCAGCTCCTCAATGCCTAGACTCCAAATAGAG
The DNA here is from genome assembly GCA_023362775.1 of Charina bottae. Lineage (NCBI taxonomy): Eukaryota > Metazoa > Chordata > Lepidosauria > Squamata > Charinaidae > Charina > Charina bottae. The sequence goes on along the minus strand of JALMGJ010000001.1, from coordinate 70,920,064 downwards.
GAGAATGGGTCTGAACCCCAGGGTGCTGTCGATCGAAGTTCAACTCTGTTATGCCAGCAAGAACTTGTAAGTCATTCCAAGCTTTGCTTTTGAAAGCCACACTGGAGATACAAAGAATTTAAGCACTGAGAAGACAGCAGTCCACGAAGCAGAAAACATCCAGCATTTAGTAACCCACCCCCTTTTATCTTTAAGCTCAGACACCTTCGGACAGAGTTATCTGCTACAGCCCGCCTTTGGTGGAAGGCAGTATCTCTGTGGCCTGGCTGCAGCAGAGCAATGGAGACATGGAGCTCCAGTCAAGATATCCCTCCCAAAGCCTCTTGCTTCTGAGATCTGACACTTGCACTCACTGGAACTGGCATAAAGTGCAATACTGCTGTTACATAAGAAGAATGGGTGTTTCCCCATGCCTAAGAGCTGATTACTTTGAATAGCTATACATTAATCTAAAAACAGATCACATGCAACTAAAATTTAAAAACAGCCTCTCGCATAGTACAATCCTGAACATTTTGTCAGAACTTTAAAAATAACTGTCACCTACTCTTCCTATTAAACCTCTTAACTGCTGGGTCAAAAACAGCACACAGTAACAATTCCAAAGAATTTAAAATACCTCCTGTATTTGACTACAGATTCCCTCTCCCCAGACAGCAAGGAACCCCTTTGGCCTTCATAATATTACTAATTATTGCCTTAAAGCAATAGATTCAATTATGATTTTAGAATTTGGGGAAGTAAAGAAAAAAGTTGAGCTCGCCATCACATATACCAGACAGAATATCAAATTTCACACAAGCTTTAGAATAGCTCTTGACATTTAACTGGCAGACACACAGAGTACGTAGGTTGCTTTTAATCAATCAGTGCTTTAAAGGCAATATGCATTCCTCCCTGCCTTTGCACTTCAGTGAAAGGACTAGATATATTTTATTGGGGTTTTTTTTTTTAATACATCTGTCTTTTCTTAAAATTGGTTTTTCTTTTTCCTTAAAAAGAGGACCACTATTATCACTGTTAGTGTTTATACAGCATTGTGAACTTTGCTACTTTGCGGAGCAGCGAAAGCAAAGATACAAACCCTGGCTATGGGAATTGACCCATGAGAACCACAGTATGAATTTTTCAAGCAGGGGAAAAGCATAGTGGAAAGGGAAGAAAGGAGGAAATAAGGGAAGAACACGCACAAGCCCAGCTATATAAATATTTACTTCCAACAAGAGAATAAAGGGGGGATTAAAGGCCTTGTGGAAGAGGTGGATTTTGAATAGGCTAGAGGATCTCACCTGTGCCCCAGTCTCAACTGTCTTTCTTGCTTTTTCCTGCCCAGTTGCTCGGCCATCTTCTCCCTCGGGCCAGACGAGATGAGCAAGTTTCAACAGTGTTAAGGAAGATTAGCAGAAGCCATGGCTGCTTCCTAGCTCACTCCCCTCTCCTTCTTGGCTTTATCTTGGACTGGACTGAAACTTGGCTCCAGTCCACTGGTACTCAGAGGGTGATAGGGGCCAGCAGCAGCCTCTCATCCTTGCCGTTCTCTCCAAAAGGCAGCTGAGTGGCAAAAGCGATGAGAAGGAAAAGCAGCCTGCTTGTTCCCCAGCCCTTGACCTAAACGAACAAATAAATAAATAAATATAACCCCCACCCCTCCATCCCATATTCAGAACACACATCACCCACAGAAGCATGAAGGTAATAAAACGTATTGAGATAACCCCAGTGATTTCTGTAATATCGATGTGACCCCACCTTCCCTCCCTTCTATCTTGCTCTCAGTCTAGGAAAGCTGGCACCTCAAAGTTGCAAACAAATATACTGGAGATGAAGTAGCACACTGAATTCTGGAACTGGGAACTGCCTGCCAATAGCTGTTAAAGTCTGGCTTTTTCCTTGGGTGTTGGGGCTGAGAAGATTGGAGTCCCTGTCCAGAGGATGGTATGAATGTGAGTTCCTAGTCACCTATTAATGTGTGGTTGAATTTTAATTGAAATTGTTCATCTTGTTCTGTTTTTGGTTTATTGTATGCCTCCTGGAGTCACAGTGTTCGAGTTGGGTGGCCATATAAAGTTTATAAATAAATAAATGCCACCATAACTGGAGTGCAAAAATTCAGATGACCACTGGATGGCAACAAAGAAGGCATATTTGCTGCCATCCAGTGGTCATCTGAATTTTGCAGTGCAAATATGGTAGCCTTCAATGTGTAAGTATATACTGTAACTAAACAGAACTTGAAGGACAAGAGCCAAATAAAGGACTGTAACTAGGAAGTTACTGTAATGCGTAGCAGTTTCTAAGAATGGGACTGCCCTCTTGTCACCTAAAAGAAAACCAAAGTAGGGAGATAACATTACTGTATTAAAGGGTTGCTTGGTATCTGTTATGGACAAGCAGCTGAGTTCAACAGAGGTTTGTACATAGAATATATCTATTTTATTTCCCTTTTATTGTGATAGTATAAATCTTCATACATTGTGTTATTTCAGTACAATGATATTTATATAACACACTTAAATTCTTAACTTTCTATGTATTGTTGCTTGGTATTATCTATTGTTGGGGTTTGATAAACCCAGGAATTTACTTCTAGATATAAATTATACAGAGAGGCTTGATTTCTAGGTAAAAGGTGAAATATTCTGCACAGTCACCCAATTAGCAGCCATTGTTGTAGGAAAGATGTGTCATGTGTGACTCATTCAACAGGTGCTTAGAGTTAGGTTGGGTGTGGTGAATAACGAGAGTGACCTATAATGTGATTGGTCAGGTTCACTATATATACAGGGACATTCTCAGTTCCCATTATTCCCATTTTACCTCGTGAAAGCTGTATCGTTGATGGTGTATCATTTGTTACTTGTGGAAGTGATCTGTAAATACGTATGTATATAAAGTAAATAGGATATTTGATATAACTTCTGTTTGGAGTCTATTTACTGCATAGTACGTGGATCACTGGTGCCTAGGAGAGAGGCAGGCCGCTCCATCTCCGCGTGCTCCCTCTGACAGGGTTACGGGCCCAGAGGCGGCAGAGACGCCATAGACGACAGAAGGCTTTGCACTGGCTGTGGATCGGTGGATCGTGTGCAGTCTGTGAGCTGGAAGCTTTGGAAGCCTATCCAGGAGTCGTGTGGCTATTTGGAGTGATTTGGAACTTTAACAGGTTCCGTGCCTGTGTGTGTGTTTTTTCTCCTACGCTTGTTTTACAGCTAGAGGACATTCTGAAAAGGTCTGTGTCTTTAATCATCGGTGTCTGCCCAGAAGGGGCTGAAGACAGATGAGCACAGCGAAGATGTTGCCGGCAGTCGGGGGAGGTTTTCCTCTGGAAAGACTGAATGACAGTAATTATTCGTCATGGGCATATAAAATGGAAATGTATCTTCGGCGTGAAGGGCTTTGGAGGAGTGTACTTTGCCCTGAACCAGACCTGGAAGATGAAGAAGTTGCTCTAAAGGACGATAGAGCATTGGCAAGCATAATTTTATGTCTGGAAGATAGCCAATTGTGTTATGTTAGAGACTGTCAGTTAGCCTATAAGTGTTGGGAAGCTTTAAAGAATGTTTATCTAAGAATCTCACCGTTATGTAAAGTTTTACTAACAAGAAAACTTTATCACGCTAGATTAGGGGTATCTGATAACATAAGGGATCACCTGCATTATATGACAGGGTTGTTCCAGGAGTTGGCTCAGAGAGATATGCAATTTACAGAAGCTAACAAAGTGTATATAATTCTCAGTTCTCTAAATGAAACGTGGGATACTTTGGCAATTAGCTTTGGTTCGTTATCTGAGGAAGATTTAACTATAAGATACTTATCTAGCAGGCTTTTAGAAGAAGAGCAAAGAAGGCAGCAGTGTTCTAACGTAATTAGGTCTAAGCAAAACAGTGTTTGTGTTAAGGAATGTTCTGATAACCAAAACAATGTATTATTTGTGAAGAGAAAATGTTTCTGCTGTGGGTCACAAAGGCATTTAATGCGGGATTGTGATAAGAAACGGAAGCCGAAGGCTAAGCTGAAAATTTCCAAGCTGGGAGACGCTGCACAGCTGTCTTTAATTAGTTCAAGTGTAGAACAAAATTTAAAGGGACCATTTTTAATTGACAGTGGGGCTTGTCAGCATATAGGAAATAACAGACAGATGTTTAAGAGTTTTAGGCAGGCTGATAAAGATCATGTTACTCTAGCTAATGGAAGTATTGCATCTGTGACTGGTAAAGGATTTGTATATATACCAGGGTTAAATATTGAATTATCAATGTTGTGTGTACCTGAACTGGAGTACAATATAATTAGTGTGTCACAATTGGATAAACAGGGTTATACTGTACAGTTTGGTAATAATGAATGTATTGTTATGAAAGATAACAATGTTTGTGGCAAAGGAATTTTGCAGAACAATTTATATGAAATTGTACAAACCAGGACAAGCAGCAACCATCATGGTGTAGCTACAATTAATAAGCCAACACATGATTCATGTGCACACCTGTGGCACAGAAGGCTTGGGCATCCGAGTTTCAAAGTGATTGAAAAGATGTCAGAAGCAAGTTCTGGAATGGAATTGAAAAAGCGCCAAGTGTATTTGGATTGCACAGCTTGTAAGGTTGCAAAGTCAAAGGTGTTTCCTGTGAGCAAATTCAGTGATAGGAAGTCACATAAATGTTTTGAATTAGTTCATGCTGACTTAATTGGTCCATTAACAGCTTCAATAGGGGGTGCTAAATATGTTTTAGTCATTGCAGATGATTACACAAGATTTGGGTTCTGTTATCTATTGAAAGCTAAAAGCCAAACATTTGAAAAGTTTAGAAACTGGGTGCAGTTTGTGGAACGTAGATATAGCACAAAGGTGTGTAGTTTACAAACTGACCAGGGTACAGAGTTTCTAAGTGGGAGTTTTCAGCAATGGCTCCGTAGAAGGGGCATTGTGCATAGGAGAACTAACCCACATAGTTCAGCTGACAATGGCGTGGCTGAACGTAGGAATTTGGCATTGCAGACAGTAAAGGATTCACTCATTGCTGACTCAGGGTTATCAAGTGGATACTGGGGTGAGGCAATATTAACTGCTAATTATTTAATTAACAGGTTATGGAGTGTATCTGTAAACCAAACTCCATATTATATGTTATATGGCAAGAAGCCACCATTAGCTCATTTGAAGGTGTTTGGGTGCACTGACTATGTTCACGTGCATAAGGAGGTACATAGGAAAGGACAGGCAAAAGCACAGAAGATGACGTTTGTAGGGTATGAGCCAGGGACCAAAGGATATAGGTTCACTGATGGCAGGAAAGTTGTTATTTCTAGATCAGCAAGTTTTTGTGAGCACAGCAATTGGCAGAGATTACACGGGAGCAGTGAGGTTTATCTTCCTAGTCAGGGACGTTTTGAGTTTTCAGAGCGGAGAGAGGCCACTGATGTGATTAAGAAGGAAGAGGAATTAACTCCTAGTGTGCCAATGATGCAGGATGCTACAGTGTTGCGTAGATCATACGCAACAAGAGCATACCACCTCAACGTTATACACCATGTGATGTAAAAGTGTGTTTCATTGATTATGAACCTCGTAATTACAAGGATGTATTGAAGTTGCCACAACACGAGCAGAGTAGATGGAAAGCTGCTATGGATGTGGAAATGAAAGCCATTAATTCTCATAAGGTTTTCAAATCTACTAGGCTGCCTGAGGGGCATAGAGCAGTAGGCTGTAGATGGGTGTATAAGAAGAAAACCTTAGTGAATGGTGATATTCAGTATAAGGCTAGGTTGGTAGCACAAGGATTTTCCCAGATAAAGAATCAGACTTATGATGAGGTTTTTGCACCAACGCTAAGAGGGGAGACATTTAGGTTTGCCTTAGCAATGGCAGCAGCTGGGAATTGTGTAGTACAGCATTATGATATCACAACAGCATATTTGCATGCTGATTTGAATGAAGAGATCTATATGATTGAAGCCCCAGGTTATGAATCAAAGATTGCAGGAAGGGTATACAAGTTGCAGAAAGCGTTGTATGGACTCAAGCAGTTGGCACGTTGCTAGAATCTTAGGTTAGATAAGGAATTACAAAGAATGGGATTCAAGTGTAGTATAGCTGACCCATGTCTGTATGTAAAGCAATGTGAAAACGATGAACAGATTTTGCTTTTGATTTTTGTAGACGATTTGTGTCTTATAGCGAAAGATCAAAGCAGGGTAATTGAATGTACTGAAAATCTGAAACAGCACTTTGATGTCAAAGATCTGGGAGAAATTAAGAATTACCTAGGAATGGGTATTCAGAAGGTTGATGGGGGTTATGTTCTAGAGCAGCGGAAGAAAATTGAAGCACTGCTAAGAGAGAACAATATGGAACAGTGTAAAGAAGTTTCAACCCCGATGACAACAGATTTTGTTAAAACAGAGACTGGAGATGATGACCAAACTTCATGTGATCAAGAATATGTGATCAGTCAATAATTGGAAGTTTATTGTATTGTATTGATTTGCAATATTGTCCATCTGAGTGTAATGTAGCAGATGTGATGACAAAGCCTCTAAGCATAGAGAGACATAGGATGTGTATATCTCAAATGTGTATGTCTTCTATTCTGTACAATTGAATGTAATATCTATTGTAAATTGAAGGGGTGTTGGGGTTTGATAAACCCAGGAATTTACTTCTAGATATAAATTATACAGAGAGGCTTGATTTCTAGGTAAAAGGTGAAATATTCTGCACAGTCACCCAATTAGCAGCCATTGTTGTAGGAATGATGTGTCATGTGTGACTCATTCAACAGGTGCTTAGAGTTAGGTTGGGTGTGGTGAATAACGAGAGTGACCTATAATGTGATTGGTCAGGTTCACTATATATACAGGGACATTCTCAGTTCCCATTATTCCCATTTTACCTCGTGAAAGCTGTATCGTTGATGGTGTATCATTTGTTACTTGTGGAAGTGATCTGTAAATACGTATGTATATAAAGTAAATAGGATATTTGATATAACTTCTGTTTGGAGTCTATTTACTGCATAGTATGTGGATCACTGGTGCCTAGGAGAGAGGCAGGCCGTTCCATCTCCGCACGCTCCCTCTGACATCTATGTATGTGTGTGTGTGTGTGTGTGTGTGTGTGTGTTTATACAGTACATGTTAATAGAAGGAAAAAATAGATGAACAAAACAAGGTTAACAAATTTAAAATAATAAAAAGAAAAGACAAAAGGCAAAGAATAAAAAAGAATATATTTTTTTAAAAAGCTATTAAGTTTCTGACTTCCCCCTTTTTATACAGTACATCTGCTAATTTGCAATGTTTATAATCATTTAGGCCCCCTTAAAAGCCAAACTGTAGACAATTATATTTACCATGCTGCATGATGTATTGTATATATGGGAACCATTCTTGCTTAAAATTAGTTAAAAATCTATTGTGTATATATACTGTTAGTTTTGCCATTGCTGCGTATTCCCCAAGTTTAAGTTCCCAGAATATATCTATTTTTTTAAGTTGCTGTTTTATCATGTTACTTCCTTTCCTCCTCTATAATATTCTGCAATGGTCTGTTTAGACAAAAGTAGAAATAGTTCAAGAAGTACAGGAAAAGCCTTCCATCCAGACTGTGTGTCATACAAGTTTGTTTTTTAATGTATCTATTTGTCACACAAAAGCATACCCCCAAATAAAATGTTATTGGTTTGATTAATCCTGTACTTATTACTTAACAGGACATTTATTAATTCATTTTGGTGGACCATTCATTATGTGGTTTTGGCTTCTTGTGTTACGTGAGCCCAACCTTTGATATTTGTAAACCATGGTTCTTTCTTTTTTTTTTGCAATGTGTGAACCCAGCCTGCTGTAGCATGTTGTGGCTATACTCCCTAACTGGATGGGGTTAGAACTCATTCTGTACGGGATTGTCAGGAGTTTTAATTGGTGAAATCAGTGTCTTAAATGCCTGCAAGTCTTACTGCACCCATTTTGCTCCTTAAACCCGCCCCAGTAGAAAAAGGGCTGCGCGGTTGGCCCCACCCATTCTCAGAGACATGCATGGTTCTACACCGACCTCCACAGCCTACATCCCCTTCCCCCAAATTGGTACCTTTGGGACGTGGTCTCCAGCTACCAATTCAAAAGGTGACTGGCTGATTGTTATTTATGAGACCAAAGTCAGATACAGCAGAAGGGCACCAGGTTGGGGAAAGGCTGCATCAGCCTCAGAACGTCAAACAGCAGCCACCTACGTGAGCAGTGCAACTTGACCGTGTCACCCGAAGTGACCCACCTCAGCTCCACCAGGGATCAGGCCTCTTCGTTAAAAGCCTGAGCCCTTAATGTGCTCTGTTAACATCACCAGCAGCTCCAGCAAATGCAGAGAGTTATAACAAACAGCAAGGAAATATTATGCAAGACCACAGGAAGTCACAGGAGACAGTATTCTGGGCAGACCTGGCAAGACGTCTGTGTGAACTCCAGTTAACAACAGACCTCGATCATTGGCGCCAAACTGAGCAGAGAACATTTCTAATGCTGCTGTGGATAAAACGTCACATGTTCTTGCCAGTGGGCTGTGCTCCAGAACGCTGTGTACCTGACAGAAATCAGATAAACTCAGGTCTCTCTTTTTTCAATCTCTCTCAACCCCAGCTGGGAAGGAAGGAGAGGAAAAAGGGGCAAGTAATTCCTTTAGTCTTTGTAAGAACGGACAAATACATTTGGCATCCCACTAGGTAGCAGCACTTAGCTAAGCTAGGCCAACTTCAACAGATTAAGCCTCATTGGGCCTGATTAGAGGTTGGATGGGAGACCACCAGGAAACCCCAGATCTATAGGCTTGAAAAGGAAATAGCAAAACACTTCTTCCTGTTGCCAAAAAACCCTGCAGGGATGTGTCTATGTGGTTACAAGGAGTAAAGACTGACGCGTGGATCTTTACAAATCCATTGCACTAATGATGGATTTGCTAATTAAGTCTTCCCCCTTTACTGGTGGTTAATAACTTTACAAAGCAGAAAAGAAACAAGCCAATTTTGGGTGTCTGTGGTTACTTTCCATGAATCTTTCTTCCATTCCTCTACCAAATTGTCTGCAAAAGCAAACCCACCTTATAAGCATATTGCTTTCTTATGTCTTGGCAATGGCAGCAATATTTGGGATACTGCCAGAATAGGACTGCTTGCACACATGTATTGTTCTCTAGAGACTCGCAAGTCAATTCCTGGTTTCTCTAGGAGAACCACACTGAGAAGACTGCTGCCAAAACCCAGCTGCACAGAACCACACTCTCCTTTGTGGTAATTGGTTAGGTTCACAACATTGTACTACGCCATGGTTTATAATAGCATGGCTTGTTGAATAAATCACAGTGACAGGATTTACGAAGAACACTTTACTATCAATGATTGTTTACAACCCACAATTTCAGCCATCAGGCTAAGCCAAAGCCAAAGAAAACACATTTTTGCATTCTATAGTCATGATGATTCAGCCACTGAAGTTAGCATTTGCAGTCCAAAAGAACTCACTCAGGAGCCTGAATTTGACTCAGCTGCTGATCTTGATCACTGTGATCAGAATTCCTATGACCTTATATTAAGAACATTTATGGAATCCTATTAGTTCTAGTAAATCTTTCGTTGTTGGGGAAAGCTACACATATTATTTCAAATATACTTTAAGAGGAGGAGGGGAGAAAAAATCCAACCTTGACACAGAAGCTTTGGTTCTGGGTTCATGCAAAAGAGCCATACAGTTCTGTGCAGGCTTACTAGGAGATACATCACATAGAAATTAGCAGAGCTTAATTCCAAATATACCCAGTATCTGTACTATTGTTTCTTCTGCAAGCAAAGGTGCTCGACTACAAAATAAATTGTTCCATTAGTTTCACTGGGGCTTTGTGAAGGTCTAACTTCAACTACTTGGGCACTTACATATTTGCTCGGTGTCTCTGACAGTTTTATATCTGTATCTATATACTGTAAGATATATTTTATATCACAGTATATAGATATACGTAGATATAAAACTGTCAGAGACACCGAGAACTGTATAGTCTCTTTTGCATGAATCCAGAACCAAAGCTTCTGTGTCAAGGTTAGATTTTTTCTCCCCTCCTCCTCTTAAAATATATTTGAAATAATATGTGTAATAATAATAAGCAGGAAATCTCACACCTGCAGTGTCAGGTGCTTTTCAAATTATGAAGTAATCCATAAGTATATTCTGGAATATTTATGGATTACTTCATAATTTGAAAAGCACCTGACACTGCAGGTGTGAGATTTCCTGCTTATTACTTCAACATGGATCACATAGTTATGTCAATTCTGTCATCACAAAGCATTCTGATTGTTCGAGCTACTAAATTTGAGCTGAAAAACTCCAGATGACCACTAGATGGCAGCAAACAGGTACATAAAATAACCCTTTGCTGCCATCTATTGCAAAACTCCAGCCACGCCTAGTATCCCTACTGATTATGCTCTGACACCTGCAAGTTTCAAAAATCTGTATTTCTTAACACCACTGCTTGGGAACAAAGAACCTATGATTTTCATTTCTAGTGCATCTTCATCTATGCTCTCTAAAGGCACCCAACCTCCTGGGGGAAAGCAACTAAAGCAGTAGATAAGAAAAAACTATGATGATCATGGAAAGCAGAGCAATGCCTCTAGCATCTAAAGAGTGACAGCGAGAAGTTGCAGTATGGGAGACACCTCTAATTAAGAGGAGAGTGTGAATAAGCATGCTATGATCTGGCTCTCACTTCATTGTTTTTTTAAACCATGGTTTATGTCTCTGTGTTGAGTGAACCAAGCCAATTTGGGGTTATTTTTTTTTTTTATTAGATTTATATTACCGCCCATCTCCCCCAACGGGTTTATTACATAAACCATCATTAACAAGCCATGGCTTATAATGATGTGTTCACCCTGTGTGTGTGTGTGTGTATGCCTCTGTAAAGCAGATTAGAGATGGACCTTGGTGAACCTCTTTAATGAGACAACAGTGTGATTTCCAGTTGGATATATTGGCCCTGCTTGTGTATAGGAATACAGTGACCTGATTCAGACATTATGTTAAATCACAGTTTGCTTAATCACAGTTTGTTGAAAAAGTTATTTAAAAACCAATAAAATTAAAAAAAAAATTTAAAAGCTCAGTGTGTTGTGCAGATCAGGTCAGGATGACCCTGGCTTTATTAGAGAATGCTGTTTTGAATGTCTGCATCCATATCTTTCCGACTGCTACTGTTGCTTCTGCTACTGATTTGGGTTAGAAGACATTTTATTGTTAAGACTGCAGTCGGATATGCATTTATTTGGGAATAAATTGCACTGAATTTAATGAGATCTACAGTACTTCCAAGTAGACATGTATGACTGATTATGTGCCATCAAGTCAGTGTCAACTGTTAGCAATCACATAGATAGATTTTCTCCAGGGTGATGTATCCCCAACCTGGTCCTAGTCCCTGCAGTTTTCTTGGCAAGGTTTCAGAAGTGGTCTGCCATTGTCTCCTTCCTAGGGCTGAGAGAGAGTGACTGGCCCAGGGTCAACCAACTGGCTTTGTGCCTAAGGCAGGACTAGAACTCATGGTCTCCCAGTTTCTAGCCTGGTGCCTTAACCATTACACCAAATTGGTTCTCTGGCATGTATAGGATTATGCTAGGATTATGCTAAATCTCTTGATATGCATTGTTCCATACAGTATATATTATGTTTAATATGGGTAGAGTGCTCATGTTACTGACATGAGGTATTGCTAACAGGCATTTGTTACACCAAGGTAAACATTAGATATGGATTAAAATAAAGTGTTAAGGATCATTGACAAATCAATGTTATGTTGTAATGTAGCCTTCTCCAATCTCATGTTGTACAGGTACAGTTTTAACTTCCATGGCTAGGGATTATCAGAGCTCAAGTCCAACACATCTTGAAAGTGTCATACTGGAAAAGGATGTATGTATTATGGCTATTGTTGTTAGCAATATTTGCCATTACTGTATTTATAATGCTAACTGACACTTCACTCTGCACATATAAAGTATGTATACTATAGCACAGTTACGCTTGTGGAAAATGCCATCTATAATAAATGGTCCACTGCTCCTATTAACTTAGATGCCTTTACTCTCAAATACTGTAGTTTTGTATACTAATTGTATAGTAATAAATTACATATAGTAACAAATTATATTTATGTAATTATACTATGTACAGTAAGTATAGTAATAAATTACTGTATAGTAGTTCCCTTCTTACTAATTTATTAATGGATATTGCAAGATGGAATACTGTCTTCTCCGCTAGCTTTGTTGTTAGATAATATCCATCAATAAATGAATATATCCCACAGTCATTTAGAATTCTTGAAAGTGTGACACAGAAAAGAACAAGATATTTCATTTCCTCTTCAGTACATGCGATGAACTTTTTCCCAGTTACTAGTCCTAATCCACATGCAGAATTTTATATTCTTACAGTTCAGGAGTAAACATCCCGCTTTGCGCCATCATTTATGACACTGAGAATGAATGTCAAGGTCAAGTGCTCCTTCCTCACTCTTCCAGTAACATGCCAGCTGATCTTCCTGGCTCATTCACTGAGATTAAGCCAGAATTGCCTACTTTAGGCATAACAGGGGCATTCTGTCTTCATATGAGCCAGGATCTTTGCACCAAAGCTGAGAGGGAGCAATTGCTTGGCTGCTGGATCAGTTCCCAATTTCATAAAGCCTGCCTCTAAGCATGACCCTGAAGCCTAAGCTTGGTCTAAACATAATATGAAATTGTTACCTATGAATTGAGTCTAAAAGTGTACATATTTTTTCTCAGATGGTTTTAATTACCTTAGTTAATGAATGGCTGGTTTTATGCATGAGTGTAGGCAATAACATGATTTGCTGGATATTGACTTATTGCAGCGTGTAAACCCATACACCATACCTAAATACTGTACTGCAGCGGTCCCCAACCTTTTTGGTACCAGGGACCGGTCGTGGAAGACAATTTTTCCACAGACCGGAGGGGGGGGGGTGTTTGCAGGCGGGAGCCAATTGCGCACACCAGGGGCAAGGTAATCACACGCACCGGGGGACGGGGTTTGCAGGCGAGAGCCCCGCGGCCCACTTCCTAACAGGCCGCGACCCACTAGTGGGTTGGGGACCCCTGCTGTACTGTATTATGATCCAGGCTCCTATAGCTTATTTAAACAAGTACAGAAAAAAAGATTCCCAGTTTAGCATTATGTGAGAACTCAGCCTATGTCTGGATTATACATTGCACTGTAAGATATAGTGTAGCCTAGTAATTTCTTTCATCCTAAAGAACTTTAAAGAATAGGATGTAATACCTGAGGTTCAAACAACCATTTGGATATCATTATGATACTGGCCTTCATTCTTTCTACTTTCAAAACAAGAAATGGAATAAGTAGTTTATCCTAAGATTCAACAAAGCCTATCTAAACAATATTCATAAGTGATTTCATCAACACAAAGTAGGCGAATTGCATGAAAATAAAGATACACATCTCTGTAACACTGCAGCACTGAAGCATAAAGTGCATATCTTATTTTATTGTATTTTTTAGAAATTATGGAGATTTATTTTCAGCTTTTTTCTTACTGTTTTCTATTATCTGAAAATACAATGTACAAATAATTCGAAGGAATTGCCTGTTTCAGACCTCTCCTTATGAAACCTGGGAAAACTCAACAAGGGGATTTTAAAATTTCTACTGCCCTTCCCACATTACATAAATCAGAGTTCACACATATGTAGTAATATAGTAACATATTTCCATAATTTTCACTAGCAAAATGTGACTTTTCTGGTCACAGAATTTGGAATCTTCTAGGCAGACAATGGCACGAGTACATTTCAACGAGAGTGAGTCAATGGTATGGTGGAGGTTTGCTACTCAACTACCTTGAGAAATAACTTGACTTTTAGTACTCCTTATGAAAGTAGTATTTACTCCTTCAAACATGCACTAGGTGAGTTTCAACAGTCCAAGTGCATTCAGTATCTATTAAACCAAATCAGAAAAAAAAAGTTACCCTTCTGAGAACCAACTCCTCCTGCTAAGTACAAAACGCTCTAGTGATGTAAAATACAGTATAATTTTATCCATTCTGTACACCACCTTCTATAGATTTTATACATTCAACATGGTATCAGTCTACAGACATCATCAGTCACTAAAATACATCTGTCCAAAGTCATATTCATTACTTACCAAGCCAAATCCTCCCAATGGCATTTAATCTCCAAGTAGGCATTATGCAATTATAAAGGTCATATTCCAAGCAGATGTAAAGGTGCCCAATATGCCCACCCATATGCCTCTGGATTTCTCTACTTTTGCACCTTCCCCACCATATTTTCCTTCATTGCTTTCTCCACACTACATTCCCCAATCCTTCCAATGCAGCTTCTCCACTGCTTTTATTTCTCTGCTTTTCTGACTCTGCTTGATCAGATAGTAAAATTACAATAAATGAACCAATAAATGAACATTGCACAAGGGGCCAAATCTCACCCACTTCTGGAACATGGATCTTGGCTTGCTACCCAGGGGACAGGACCAAGCTAGAGCCAAAAGAAATTACACGCTGGTTATCCAGTATCAAGCTCTGTCTTTTGACTCTTAGTATCTAGGCACTATACTGCTAATATTTGGATTTTTGTTTAGATTTTTTATCCCACCTTTATTATCTTTATAAATAACTCAAGGCGGCAAACATACCTAATACTCCTTCCTCCTCCTATTTTCACCACAACAACCCTGTGAGGTGAGTTGGGCTGAGAGAGGGGGACTGGCCCAAGGTCACCCAGTCGGCTTTCATGCCTAAGGCAGGACTAGAACTCTCAGTCTCCTGGTCTTTTTTTTTTTAACTTTATTAAAATTTAAAAGTAAAGTTAAAATACAAAATATAGAGTACAGAAAAGTTTGAATACAGAACTAAAGGAAAAAGGAAAACTAAGGAAGTGCAGAAATAGGAAGAAACCGTAAGAAGAAGGTGACTCCTGACCTTCTCCAACACAGATATAAATGCTTATTATACAGATTTAATCTCTTACCATTAGTTAAACTTTTGCTAACATGATTTCTATAAGAAGAAACTATTTAATCGTCATAGCCCAAAATCAAAACTTAATTTTTTTCCATTATCAGCAAATAATCCAAAGCAGTTTCCAAGTAGAAACAAATCCAGTCACAGTATTTTCTCTTATCAATGCTGTCAATGTTGCCATTTGTGCCAGTTCCATTAACTTAACCATCCACAGTCTCCTGGTTTCTAACGTTGGGCCTTAACCACTAGACCAAACTTATTTCCTAAGCATCATGCTTTTAATTAGGTGTGTGCATATCTTTACACATGTATTTATGTTTAACTGTTCAATTAGTTACATGATTTTAGTAGGTTTTTATATAGCAAACTGAGTTTTCTAATATTCTGTCATTGATCAATCAAATTGTACAAATACAAGTCAAAACATTTATGGCATGGATTACTATTTCCATAATGTTCCTTAGTTTTCTATTCCTCTTTGGGGTATATACTGTTAACAGGAAATCTCCCTTCTTTTTGTTTCCATACAGGCCTTATGTACAATACCTATATTCTGGCATTTTTCATGCCATCAAAGATAAAAATATGTAATTTTTTTGATTGAAATATTAAGAGCTTTTACCATTTTTAAACAGGGTGTAAACAAAAGTAATAGTTTTTTAATACATAAAAAAAGGTAAAGGTACCCCCCGCACATTTGTGCAGTCGTGTCCGACTCGTGCAGTCGTGTCCGACTCTAGGGGCCGGTGCTCATCTCCATTTGTTAGCCGAAGAGCCAGCGTTGTCCAGACGCTTCCACGGTCATGTGGCCGGCATGACGCACGCGGAACGCTGTTACCTACCCACCAAAGTGGTACCTATTCATCTACTTGCATTTGCATGCTTTCGAATTGCTAGGTTGGCAAGAGCTGGAGCTAGTGCAGGAGCTCACTCTGCACGCAGGGCTAGGGATTCGAACCTCTGAACTTGCAATCTTCCGATCAACAAGCCTGGCGTCTTACCCGCTGAGCCACCACGCCCCTTTTTTAATACATACCTCACCCCCAATATCTTCAGAACAGTGCAAAAACTAATTAGATCGATGGCATCAGGGGTTTGTTTATATGGAGGGTAACTTAATTGTGAATATATATGTCCAGAAGATTTATTGATGTTATCTGGGATTTTTCAAGCATCAGGCTGTAACTTTCCATGAAAAAACAAAAATGAGAATAAGCAGTATGTTATTCTAAAATTAAAAGTTTAATGATCATGCACCACTTATTGCTGCCATTATGTATGACTAACATAATCAGTAGCAAAATCAAATGCAAGCCATTTCTTGCTCAACTGCTGACAAAATTCCATTTATAGAAGCTGCTTCAAAACCTATTAAAATATGGCCTTCAGACATCCTTTTGTCCCTGGTAACAAATATTTGCTGAATCTTCCAAGTGCCCAAACTGAACACTCTAGAACACTTAAAACAGCTGAAGTGTTATTGATTCTATTTATGCAAAATTTCTCATATGTATTCAGTTGGATGGTCATTTACATTTGCATTCGCAAAAGCTGCTGTCAAGGAGCTTGTGTATCAAAATACACACAAACCATGATTTCTGTGGATTGGGGTTCACACTCCAGGGACTGAAACCACAGTTTTAAAGTTGGTTTTCAAGCAATAGTCTGTGATAACTGTAATCGGTCATCATATTTGGATCCATCCAGTTAGACCCACAACTGAGAAACCTGATACGTTATAGAGAAAGGAATGCACTTACAATGACAGGGAAAAAAGGAGAAAGCAGCAGCGATGTGGGACTCACATACTGTATGCTTGATTAACCATAATTTATTGAGTAATCCACAATTTGGTTGAGTTCACCCAAAAAATGCCAAGCCATAAACTGTAGTACACAAAGCACAAAGAAATCACATTATGGCTTAATATGGTGTCTGAACAAGGTTTCCATGTAGGTTCTTGAAATAAGGTTAGCTCAAAGTATGGTTTGTATTGGATTGGATGATCATTACTTAATTTGCAGACATATCAACCAACTGCCTTCTCTTAATGGTATGTCAAAAAAAAAGCACGGAAGTAACTGTCCAATTTGGAAATTATGAAAACCGGCTCCAAAACAACTCAGAATCATAAACCATGTTTTGCAGATGAAGCCCATACTCTTGCCTTGGATGTCCCTGCTATGTACTGTAAGTTGCCAAGGCACTGCTTTAAGCCACTCAGTTCTGCCCGTCCCTTTGCCCAGTGGCCAGCAGTAGATACCTGCGTTGCCTTGCAGGAAATCAGTAAACGGAACAGAATATTTTTATTGGGAATATGGGAAGAACAAATGGGAAAACAATTTGTAAGAATTATGCAATATATGATTACTGCAACACGACTTGTATATGCGCAAAATTGGAAAAACCAGATTTTACCTACGATACAAGATTGGATGTTAAAATTGATGGACATGGCAGAAAATGATAAATTGACATGCTTATTAAAAGAAAACTCAAATTGTTACTATCTTAAAGAATGGAAACCATTAATGGACTATTTGCAACATGCAGGTGGAGAAAAGCTTATTTGGGGTTTTGAAGATTAAAATATATATAAATTGATATATTAGACAGGAAATCTTTTTGTATGTTATATATAGAGTTAGCATGTAAGAAAACTTTTTTTTTAATTACTAAGACCAGAGATAAATCGGAAGTTGACTATTCTATGCTTTATCTTTTTTCTTTTTTTCTTTACTTTTCTATACACTTTTACTTCTTTCTTTGATTTGTATTTCTATTTCTTTTTCATTTTCACCCTTTTAACTATGTATATTTAAAACTCTAATAAAATTTGGGGAAAAAAAGAAAGAAAACGGAACAGAATAGCAATGAAAGACACTCAAACGTGATCTGAGCCAAATGCCATCCCCTAAACCCCCACCAAACTAAAATTATTCTACGTCTCCTTCCCCTTCTATTTTAAAAATTGCATCTGTATCCTTGCCAACCAACTCTGGCCATCATATCCAAAATTTCCCTTTTTTATCCTCTCCAAAAATGCTGTGAAATAGATCAAGCTAAGAGATGGAACGAGCAGAGCAAAGATCTTCTGATTTAATAGTGACCAAGTGGCTCAGTCAGGACAAACCCTTTGTCCACTCCTATTACAGCCTTTTCCCACAAAGTGGCTGGGAACAATTTTTAGCAACACGTTGTACTTCACTGATTGGAGCCTTAAAAATTAGCACCAGCTTTCTCCCCTTTACTAGTAAGCTATGGCCATCTTGAACCTGGTTCCTCTTCATGTCACCCCATTGCAGAATGTGAATGAAAAACATTGTGCTAAAGTTTCAGGGTTACCTGTTCTGCAAACGATTTTGGAGCAGACCATACTGCATAGCTGTCCTTTTATCAGCTCAGAAATAGCTTGTTAGGGTAATACTGTGTTCCAGTTACCGCTCAAGAGTTTACTGGCTACAAAGGAATTTCTAAAAGACTTTTGTTTAGCTGTATTACCACACACTTCAGCATGCCAGGTCTGGAATACCTTAAGCCACACCCAGGTGAGTCATGCACTGGCTAAGTTTCATGATATTCAACAAATAAAAACCTCATGGAATCCAAACTTCTTGTTTAAACAATATACATTAATTCCTTAAAATCCAAGAAGAGATTAGCAATATAAAGCCCATTACAATGGTGAGGCACAGTAAACATTATAGCAGGTAAAAGGAATCATTGTCTGACTTAATTCACTTACGAGAATGCAGTTCATATGTTTTCATAATCTGCTATGGCCCCAAATAAACAATAACATGTTAAAACAATCCTAATCAATACATGTATTGGGAAGAAATGTGTAAACTGAGGAGAGAGGGAGTGTTGGCATAGTCATGAGAATTTATTTGGCCTAAGTCATGGTTTGTTGAACAAGCCAAAAATAGCTGAGTTCACACATTGCATTACGCCATAAACCACAAGGGCTTGATTCACAAAACACATTAAACCAAGGGTTGTCAAACCATGGGCTGGGACCCCTCAGGGAATTGTGGGCAACTTAGAGAGAGGGTCAGCGTTTTCTTTAAAAATCCATGCTTTTGCAGGCACAGTGGAAGTCTGTCAAAACTCTCTCTGGGCTTTGTTTCTCATTTTGCCTATGCAAGATCGCTATAAGCAGTTGTGGTACCAGTTTGAGAGGCCCTGTGATAAACAGATTAAAATTCAACAATTAAAAATGTTTTATTGACTTTTTGACCCAGCACGAATACCAATTAAATCATTAGTTGAATTCATCGTAGTGGAGGGGTGTCACACAAATTCATTTACTATTTTAGGGGGCTATAGTATTGCCACGTTTAAAAACTATGTCATGTAACCAACCAAATGAACCATATTGCAGCTTAGAGTGATATGAGAATACTGTTGAGTGATGCAGACAGATTAACAAACACATGTTCTCTACTGCAGACTTCCCCAGCTTAATGCCTCACAGAAGTAAATACGTCTTCCTTGGTATGTAGTTCAAGTGACCTGGATCTCAGAGAAGGCTCGTAGCAATACCCACTGCATGTCACAGTGGAATTGCACTAAGCACAACCTCTAATGAAAACCTTTAGCAGGAGGTTGTTTACCATTTGGTTGCCAGCCATCAAGAATCAAGAGTTGATACCATTTAAGGAATGGCAGAGAGATATTTCCAAATTTATTTGGCAAGGCAAGAAACCAAGAATTAAATATAAATTGTTACAAGATGCCAAAGAACGAGGAGGTTTGGGTCTGCCTAATTTGAAATTGTACTTTGATACCTGTTGTTCGCTTTGGATGAAGGAATGGATTACCTTGGAGAACAAGAAATTACTACAGCTTGAGGGACATGAATTAAGATTCGGGTGGCATGCCTATCTATGGTATGATAAAGTTAAAGTTAACAAGGATTTTAAAAATCATTTTATTAGGAATGCCATATTGAGAATCTGGAATAAATATAAGGTAAGACTGTCTCCAAATGTACTATTATGGTTGTCACCTCAGGAAGCAATTGTTAGAAGAGAAAATGTGGGAGGAATAAATTGGTTAAAATATAAAGATTTGTTAAAGTTTGAGGAGGGTGAACCAAAAATTAAAACAAGGGAAATGTTAGAACTGGAAGGATTTACATGTCATTGGTTCACCTATATACAGTTGATGGAATGTTTTAAATTAGATAAAAAGAATTATAAATTTGTTAATGAAACAACTCAGTTTGAAATGGATCTTTGTATAAATGATGATCATGTTATTACTAAGATGTATAAGATTTTGTTACAGATGAATATGGAAGATGAACATGTCAAGGATTGTATGATTAAATGGGCTAAGAATTTTGGATACAATATCATGTTGGACTAATGGGAGAATATGTGGACGAAAGGTTTGAAATTTATGCTGAATTATAACTTGAAAGAAAACTTCTATAAGATGATGTATCGCTGGTATTTAACTCCTGATAAGTTGTCTAAAATGTATAATGGTGTAACTAATGTTTGTTGGAAATGTTCACAGGGTGAAGGAACCTTTTACCATCTTCGGTGGACTTGTGAGAAGGCTAAAAAGTTATGGGATCAAATATGTATTATTATTCAAAAGATTCTCAAAGTAACTATACAAAGAAAACCAGAAGTTTTTCTTTTGGGATTGATGGAAAAGGAATTAGAGAAACAACATGGAGTTTTGATGTTATATATCATAGCTTTCCAAACTGTGTGTCGCGACACTTTAGTGTATCGCAACACACAGTTTAGTGTGTCACGAAGCAGCGGTGTGGGGGCGTGCGCGGCGACGGCGGTGTGCGTGGCAGCGGTGGTAGCGGCGCGCCATCAGCGCTTCCGCATTTCAGTGAGGCCGTCGCTGCCGCCATACACGCCACCGCCGCCACGCGTGCCCCTGTGCCGTGCCGCTGCCGCCATTGGTGTGTCACCAACGGCGGCAGTTTGGAAAGCACTGTTATATATGATTACGGCTGCAAGACTGTTATATGCACAACAATGGAAAGATCCACAAATGCCTACGGTTGAAGATTGGATTGTTAAATTAATGGCTCAAATGGCTAAATTAACAGCTTTAATAAGAGAGCACTCTATTTCTGCATTTATACTAACTTGGCAACCACTTTTGGAGTACTTGCTTGTAATAGAAAAAAATGAGGTTTTGAGTTTGGGTTTTAGAGATTAAATAGTTTCTTGTAATAGAAATAATGTTATTATGGGTTAATTAATTGTAAGAGATTAGATTTGTAAATTTACCTATATCTGTATCGGAGAAAGTCGGAAGTTACCTTTTCTCTTTTCTCTTTCTATTCACATCTTTATAGTTTGTTCTTTTTTCTTTAGTTCTGTCTTCTGTCTATTCTATAGTTTTTTTCTTTTTTGTATTTTAATTATATCTTGAAAATAATAATAAAAAAAAGAGTTGAGAAATAAATTGATGTGTATGCAGCCATGCCTGGCCTACTCAGAAAAAGGTATAATGTGAACTGGCCCTAAACATTATTAGGTGCCAGATTATTAGATGCCAATCAAAGAAATGCATGGTCTGAAGAAGTAGTAAAATAACTACAGCAATCCGTTCTTCTCTTTGAGAAATATCTTTTTTTAAAAAAAAAACATATTGTTAAAACTGAAAGAATTTGAGAAAGTACATATGCACACAGACACCTACAATGTGCTTTTTTTCTTATCCGTTCAATCGTGTCTGATTCTCGGAGACTGCCTGGACAAGTCCCTGCAATTTTCTTGGCAAGGGTTTTCAGAAGTGGTTTGCCATTGCCTCCTTCCTAGAGAGAAAATGAGTGGTCCAAGGTCAAAGCCAGCTGGCTTCGTGCCTAAGGCAGGACTAGAACTCATGGTCTCCCAGTTTCTAGCCTGATGCCTTAACCACTACACCAAACTGGCTCTTTATGTGCTACCTATAAGTAAACTGGCATATTTTCCTACCCAAAGAAAGTGACTGTTTCCATTACATTTGTGATCACAGAAAGGAATAAAGTATCAGCCTTCTGAAAGACAAGAATTCACACTTTGCGTCAAAAAAATATAAAATGAAGTCCTAAATGGAACACAATAATGAATTTGTTGCTTCAGATAAGGAAATACAGTAGAGAACAGAAGCTATTTTCATACCACCCTAATTTCTGCAAACTTCAAACAAATTGAACCACTCAGTCCAGTACTTCAAGTATAATAATAAAGCTTTGCTCTTCTGCTTTACTGAGGTATAAGAATTTCCTTTCCTACGATAATTATTTGCATACTTTTACTCCCACATATTAAAATAATTATGTTACATTGCTTTCCAGGTATACTGGGACTACAGTACAACTCCTGGAATCCCCATCCAGATCACTGGCTAAATTAGCTGGGGATTATGGGAGCTGAAGTTGAAGTTCAGAGGTTCCGTGTTGGAGAAATCTATTTTATACCATGTCAGACTATCAATTAATCTAATCTAAAATGGTCTACTCCAATGGTACTAATTGTTCAAGATCTCAAGATGATGTTTTTCACACATTCTTCCAAACATCCTTCTGACTAGAGATATCAGCAACTGAATCTAGAATAATCCGCATGAAAAAGGGATGTTCTACCACCAAGGTACAGCATTTTCAGGCCTCCATTCCACAGCAATACCTTGTGGACTTGCATACACATAATTTTCTTCCCAAATTTTGGGAGAGTGTCATAACTTCACCCTGACCTTTCCTATACTTTTCCAGCATTTGGACTACTGTATAAACTCCATGGGACCGAGATCCAAGTCTTTTGCATTCCATGAAATGGGAAACATTATTATGATTATATTCATCATATTATTTTGCAGTATTTGATATATACTGAAGTTGATAATTCTCTTTTGTTATTTTAATAAAGAAATTGGAGGGAGGAGGAATGTATTTGGTTAGTGATCTGCAAATCAGGATTATTTTTAGCTTTTTCCGTTCCCATCTCACTCACAAAGATTCAAGACTTTCATCAAAACAGTTTTATCTAATCTGCATATAGTCAGTTTAATTCACAGTTCTTATTCATATTATCTGAGGGTAAAGTCCATTACAGTTTTTTTTACATCTGAGTATTTACAGGGTTTCACTGCTGGTTTTAGGATCTCAGAGGGAAGTTAATGTTGCTATTAACATTGTGACTTGATGCTGCAATTAGGATCTGATATTTGTCTTACTGACATAAATGTTTATTCCCAATAATTTGTGTTCCAAATTAATCTCTCAAGGAAGACAGAAGAAGCATTGTCAACCTCCATGAGTTAGAAAAAACCAAAATACAAAAACGAGTAGCAGTGATAACATGGAAAGTCACTGAACTTTTCATTCCAGCCACCATTTGCTACATTTTGCATTCAATAATTCAAATTAACACTTGCTCCTTGTAGACAAAACAAGATCTATTTGGCCTTGTAAATGCCTTCAGCAAGAGCAACAATAAATGTTTAATTACATTTTCAGGAGAACGCAGGGACTCTGACTAAATGAAAAAACCAAGACCTTTCAAGAATTCATCTTGAAATGTTCTCAGAACACTGGAACATTGCATTTAAAAAAGAAAACAGGAAATCTGTCCCAACAAGAAGTGGACATCTGGTCATTCTAATCTGAGGCACAGCAACAGACAGCACTAAATATTACAAATCTCATGCATAACTGAGAATTAACTCCCACTGTACTGAATGGGACTTACTCCTGAGTAAGCAAGTATAGGGTTTTCAGCTTTAATGGTTTTAATTTGCCTTCCATTTCTAGATGTTTGTAGAATAGCATACTCTTTATTCTACCATGACGTAACTTAATCAGAAACAAAAGCCATTCTTTCAGAACACTCTGAAGATTGCGAAAGACCAGAGTTTCTGCAGAGTGACACCACTACAACCCCTTCACTTTTTAATTTTTTTTATCAGGCACTCTAACCACCACGTCCTGCAAGAGACAAGGCCTCATATGTAAATTAAAGAGTGCAGCAGACTTGGGCCACTGTAACCTCCTACGCTTATATACAGGTATGTTGTGTTTGCCAAGTATCCGTTTTATCTTTTCCGACACGCCGGCAATGTAAGGAATGACCAGGTTCTTCCGCTGATTCTGAGTCTCAGCTCTGTCTGCCGTTGTTTTGGGTCTGGGGGTAGACTTAGCTTTAATGAAGGCCCAATTTGGATATCCACAGGTCTTCAGAGCTGTCCTCAGGTGCTGATTTTCTTTCTTTTTGGCACCCGGCAAACACAACATACCTGTATATTTCAAACCCACCAACACACTGAGACAGAGGCTTGTACACTCCTACGCTTATGTTGATTTGATTTATTTTTTAACGCACTCATATTAACCTGCCAATCATTAATTATTTTTTCCTAAGGTACATTTACAAATCTGTTTCTATCTCTATCTCTATCTCTATCTCTATCTCTATCTCTATCTCTATCTCTATCTCTATCTCTATCTCTATCTCTATCTCTATCTCTATCTCTATCTCTATCTCTATCTATCGTTACCTGTTCTTTATTTCCTTATTTTCATTTTCCATTTCTTTCTGAAAAAACTTAATAAATAAATAATCTAAAATTTTTTTTATCCTATCTACTCCAATAGCGATATGCTGTTTTTATAATGATATGAGGAAGGAAGGAAGGAAGGAGGGAGGGAGGGAGGGAGGGAGGGAGGGAGGATGGAACTCTATAATGAGGAATGTAGTTTAGATTTTAGGGATATGACTACATAGAGAGGCTTTATGACAACTATAAGGATCTCTGTATTGATTCAGATCTTACAAATAACTCAAACACAATGGCAGAAACCTTCCAGGAGATATGGATTTTTTTCAACAGAATACTAAAAAATTAACATATCCATATTTTTATTGCTGTTAAACTAGTGTGTTTCACTAAGGTAAGGTGACATGATACCTACAGTGTTGGACATTCAGTGATTAATATTCCTTCTGTTCACTTTCTCCAATATGCATTAAATAATGTAATAAACAACAAGAACTCTTTTTGTCGCACACACCATGGGAGGGGAGACCACCAGAAACAGTCAACCACTTTGATACATGGGATATCTGTGACACAGATCATTTGGAGGCATTTTACATGTTTATAACTCTTTAGAGTCAGTTATCATCACAAAGGTATAAAATTAACCATTCAGTAAGAGGGAAAAATATGTCAAACTAAACAAAGTATGGACATGTCCTGTACAACAACCACACTTGCCCGTTTGAAACAATCAGTTTCCAAATAAGAGATAGTACATTTGCAGCAACAAAGGTTAAAATCTCAGGCATGTGATCCTAAGAGGGCTTTGATTTCTGGTTTGCTGATTTCCTAACAGCATCTCTGAAGAGATCTATATTTCTGGGCATGGAATTGGCCCTATCATTAGGCATAGGAGAGTTGCATTAGGCAACTGATTTTGGGTATCATGAAAGGCTAGGAAATGTTATTTCATTTAGTTATAGCTTGTAGATTTTTTTATGGACAGGTAGCAAAAAACAAGGCCATGTACACAATATGGGACACTTGTTGCTCTACATCAGCACAAAGTATCTTAGATTAGCAATGATCCTGTTCTTCATTTTGCAAGTGTATCTCCATGAAGCCTTACTTGAGATGCACCAACATCAAAATACTGTTCTCCACGCACTATGTGTGTAATCCATAAATTCACAAGAAGACCACAATGTCCACAAACTGTATGAACATTCTTTTCCAGCCATGTATGGAACATTCCTGACTAATAAAAAGGTATAAAATGATCCTGCCTATTTCAATTTATGCATGTACTGTTTTTGTTGTTCAGTCGTTTAGTCGTGTCCGACTCTTCGTGACCTCATGGACTATAGCACGCCAGGCCTTCCTGTCCTCCACTGTCACCCGGAGTTTACTCAAATTCATGTTCATTACATCGGTGATGCTATCTAACCATCTCATCCTCTGCCGTCCCCTTCTCCTTTTGCCTTCAGTCTTTCCCAGCATCAGGGTCTTTTCCAGTGAGTCCTCTCTTCGCATTAGGTGGCCAAAGTATTTGAGCTTCAGCTTCAGCATCTGTCCTTCCAATGAGCAGTCAGGGTTGATTTCCTTTAGGATTGACTGGTTTGACCTCCTTGCAGTCCAAGGGACTCTCAAGAGTCTTCTCCAGCACCACAGTTCGAAAGCATCAATTCTTTGGCGCTCAGCCTTCCTTATGGTCCAACTCTCAGAGCCATACATTACTACTGGAAAAACCATAGCTTTAACTATTCGGACCTTTGTCAGCAAGGTGATGTCTCTGCTTTGTAATATGATGTCTAGGTTTGCCATAGCTTTCCTCCCAAGGAGCAAGCATCTTTTAATTTCATGGCTGCAGTCACCGTCTGCGGTGATCTTGGAGCCCAAGAAAATAAAATCTGTCACTGCTTCCATTTCTTCCCCTTCTATTTGCCAGGAAGTGATGGGACCAGATGCCATGATCTGGGTTTTTTTAATGTTGAGTTTCAAGCCAGCTTTTGCACTCTCCTCTTTCACCCTCCTCAAGAGGCTCTTTAGTTCCTCTTCACTTTCTGCCATTAGGGTGGTATCGTCTGCATATCTGAGGTTGTTGATATTTCTCCCGGCAATCTTAACTCCGGCTTGTGATTCATCCAGCCCGGCATTTCTCATGATGTACTCTGCATATAAGTTAAATAAGCAGGGTGATAATATACAGCCTTGTCGTACTCCTTTCCCAATTTTGAACCAGTCGGTTGTTCCATGTCCGGTTCTAACTGTTGCTTCTTGACCCACATACAGGTTTCTCAGGAGACAGGTAAGGTGGTCTGGTACTCCCATCTCTTTAAGAATTTGCCACAGTTTGTTGTGATCCACACAATCAAAGGCTTTAGCGTAGTCAATGAAGCAGAAGTAGATGTTTTTCTGGAACTCTCTTGCTTTTTCCATGATCCAGCGAATGTTGGAAATCTGATCTCTCGTTCCTCTGCCTCTTCGAAACCCAGCTTGCACTTCTGGTAGTTCTCGGTTCACATACTGCTGAAGCCTAGCTTGTAGGATTTTGAGCATAACCTTGCTAGCATGTGAAATGAGCGCAATTGTACGGTAGTTTGAACATTCTTTGGCATTGCCTTTCTTTGGAATTGGAACGTAAACTGACCTTTTCCAATCCTGTGGCCACTGTTGAGTTTTCCAAATTTGTTGGCATATTGAGTGCAGCACTTTAACAGCATCATCTTTTAGGATTTTAAATAGCTCAGCTGGGATACTGTCTTCTCCGCTAGCTTTGTTGTTAGTAATGCTTCCTAAGGCCCACTTGACTTCACTCTCTAGGATGTCCGGCTCAAGGTCAGTGACCACACCATCGTATTTATCAGGGATATTAAGATCTTTCTTGTATAGTTCTTCTGTGTATTCTTGCCACCTCTTCTTAATCTCTTCTGCTTCTGTTAGGTCCCTGCCTTTTTTGTCCTTTATCATGCCCATCTTTGCACAAAACGTTCCCTTGATATCTCCGATTTTCTTGAAGAGATCTCTAGTCTTCCCCATTCTATTGTTTTCCTCGATTTCTTTGCATTGTTCATTTAAGAAGGCCTTCTTATCTCTCCTTGCTATTCTCTGGAATTCTGCATTCAGTTGTTTATATCTTTCCCTTTCTCACTTGCCTTTTGCTTCCCTTCTTTCCTCAGCTATTTGTAAAGCCCCATCAGTCAGCCACTTTGCTTTCTTGCATTTCTTTTTCTTTGGGATGGTTTTAGTTGCTGCCTCCTGTACAATGTTATGAACCTCCATCCATAGTTCTTCAGGCACTCTGTCTACCAGATCTAATCCTTTAAATCTATTCCTCACCTCCACTATATATTCATAAGGGATATGATTTAGGTCATACCTGAGTGGTCTAGTGGTTTTCTCTATGTTCTTCAATTTAAGCCCTAAATTTGGCGATAAGAAGCTCATGATCTGAGCCACAGTCAGCTCCAGGTCTTGTTTTTGCTGATTGTATAGAGCTTCTCCATCTTTGGCTGCAAAGTATATAATCAATCTGATTTCGGTATTGACCATCTGGTGATGTCCATGTGTAGAGTCGTCTCTTGTGTTGTTGGAAAAAGAGTGTTTGCTATGACCAGCGTGTTCTCTTGACAAAACTCTATTAGCCTTTGCCCTGCTTCATTTTGTACTCCGAGGCCGAACTTGCCTGTTATTCCGGTTATTTCTTGACTTCCTACTTTAGCATTCCAGTCCCCTATGATGTAAAGGACATATTTTTTTGGTGTTAGTTCTAGAAGGTGTTGTAGGTCTTCATAGAACCGGTCAACTTCAGCTTCTTCAGCATCAGTGGTTGGGGCATAGACTTGGATCACTGTGATGTTGAATGGTTTGCCTTGGAATAGAACTGAAAGCATTCTGTCGTTTTTGAGGTTGTACCCCAGTACTGCCTTTCCCACTCTTTTATTGACTATGAGAGCTACTCCATTTCTTCTAAGGGATTCTTGCCCACAGTAGTATATATAATGGTCTCCTGAATTAAATTTGCCCATTCCTGTCCATTTTAGTTCGCTGATTCCCAAGATGTCGATGTTCAATCTTGTCATCTCATGTTTGACCACATCCAGCATGTACTGTACATAAATGCCAGATCAGAGGTTCTCTAGATAGCTACCTTTCTATTTATAATTAAGGCAGCATTTAATATTTCATTTTAAATTAAAAGCCATTACCAATAAAAGTGAGTTGAACAATATGTATAACACATGAATCTGTTTTGTGTATCTTATATAACAAGGCCCCTACAAAATATTTACATCCAAAATCTGAAGCTCATTGGCTCCTGAAAGCATTTCTAAAAGATTATGCTGTAGAAATTTAATTTAGTTCTTTTAACATCAGCCAGTGTTAAGGACTTCTAAAGTCTGTTGAGGTGAACGTAAAATACAAGTATTTTGGAATAAACTGAGTTTGCTTTCTGAGTAGATAAACATAGGACTGCAATACATGACTTCAATCTTATACCTATTTACTTGGCAACAAACCTCACTGAATCCAAGTACTTGATTCTGAGTAAATACATACAGCACGATTGCAATAGGCTATTTACAAGGTGGCAAACCTATGTATTTATAATACTGCCTTTCTATGTAAAAGCAAAAAAAGAGAATATATTTATTTTTAAAAATAATATAAAATATTAAAAACAACAATAAAATCCTATTAAAACTATATAGTAAGACAAGAGGGGATCTAAGCAGAAGGAATGGAGATCATTTGTAACTTCAAAGTTCCTTATAATGTGAAATTATTGTTAAAACAATTGTTCCTAGTCCGGCACAAGCACATCTAACCTATCTTAATTTTAAAAAGGGAGAATATGTGTCAATTTTTAAGTCTCTCTTTGGAATTTGTACAACTCAAAAGTGCTTTGTCTTGACATCATATCCATTAGCAATTATTTTGGGGAAATTTTCCCTCTTCTCAGAACTATTAATCATACTTTTATCAGACAATAATTATATATTCATTTAGCCTACTTCCTGTCCAAATAAAGGAGCCACAGTTTTTTATTTTATTTGATATAAAGTGCTGGTAAATAGTACATCAGGAACTACACTGAAGCTGGTTCATCCTCCCACCTACCCCTCTAGATCCTGTAAAGACAACAACCAGAACTTAAGGTGAGCCAGAGAATCTCAGGAACCCATTTCCTCAGCACATCAAAGATGACAGGCAAACGATTGACAGAGGAGCTGAATGAATTTAAACAGGGGTGGGCAACTTGTTGCTGCTCTGTAGAACATCTGGCATTTCCTTTCCTCTGCATTATCTGTCTTTTATTTTTTATTTATTTTATTAGGCAAGTTTATATGGCCGCCTAACTCACACACGGTGACCCTGGGCGGCTTACAGAATTAAAATCCATAAAACAAAATACACACCCCATGGCGGCAACAAACATACTCAAATTAACCACTTGATTGGCTCTGTACCGACCTGGGGTCCCCAAGCCCGCTGACAAAACCACATCTTCAGGGCCTTCTGGAAAAGGAGCAAGGGGGGGGGGGGGAATCTTATCTCTGGGGGAATGATGTTCCAAAGGAAGGAAGCCACCACAGAGAAGGCCCTTTTCCTCGGCCCCACTAGATGTACTTCCCTGACTGAAGGGACTTGCAGCATACCCTGCCTCTCCGCTCTGGTGGGCCAGGTAGATGTGACTGGGGTAAGGCTGTCCTGCAAATAACCTGGCCCCAAGCCACAAAGGGCTTTAAAGGTGATAACCAGCACCTTGAATTGGACCTGGAAGCAAATCGGCAACCAATGCAGCTCCTGACACATGACACATGCGCAAATCTAGGCTTGCGCAAAACTATGCAAGCCGCTGCATTTTGAACCAACTGAAGCTTCCAGATACTCTTCAAGAGCCGCCCCATGTAGAGCGCATTACAATAGTCCAAACGGGAGGTGACTAGGGCATGGGTAACTGTGAGAAGGGCATGTTGGTCCAGGAATGGGTGTAATTTATTTATTTTATTTATTTATTAGTTTAATTTATATGACTGCCCATCTCCCCCCATGGGGAACTCTGGGCGGTTCACAATAAATAAGTTAAAATAAAATCTAAAAATATATAAAACCACAATATATACAATACAATAAATAATTATAAAATCCAGATGGACGAGGTATTCATTAAAAGAAGGACATTAAAATTAGGGGATTAGCCACCCCCATGAGGAACTATCCCTTCCTCCTTCCCATGCCAGGCGGTAGAACCAGGTCTTCAGCTCTTTCCTAAAGGTCGGGAGGGAGGAAATCTGTCTCAACTCTGGGGGCAAGATGTTCCATAGAGTGGGCGCTGTCACAGAGAAGGCCCGCCTCCTAGACCCCATCAGATGGCATTCTCTAATTGATGGGGTTCGTAGCAGGCCCCCTCTGGATGACTGGGTGGGGCGGGTCGATAACATGGGGATAAGACGGTCCCTCAGGTATTCTGGTCCCATGCCATGTAGGGCTTTAAAGGTGATAACCAACACCTTGAATTGTGCCCAGAATCAAACCGGCACCCAATGCAGCTCGCGGAGCAACGGTGTTACATGTGCAGATCTTGGAGCACCCAAAACTGCCCGCGCGGCTGCATTCTGCACCAGCTGAAGCTTCCGGATAGTCTTCAAGGGTAGCCCCATGTAGAGCGCATTGCAATAATCTACATGGGAGATGATGAGAGCATGAGTGACTGTACGGAGGGCGTCGCGCTCCAGGAATGGGCGTAACTGGCGCACTAACTGAAGTTGTGCAAAAGCCCTCCTAGCCACGACTGCCACCTGCTCTTTGAGCAGGAGTCGTGAGTCTAGAAGAACCCCCAGATTACGCACCGGTTCTGAATGGGGTAGTGCTACCCCATCGAGAACGAAAGATGATAATTTCCCAGAAGACGCTAAGCCATCAATCCGCAGCCACTCGGTCTTACCAGGGTTCAACTGAAGCCTGTTGTTCCCCATCCAGGCCCTCACAGCCCGCAGGCACTGGGACAGGGTGGACACTGCATCACTTACTTCACCGGGGATGGAGATATACAATTGAGTATCATCTGCATACTGATGATACCTCATCCCATGGTGTTGGATGACCTCGCCAGCGGTTTCATGTAGATGTTGAATAGGAGAGGAGAGAGAACTGAACCCTGCGGCACCCCACATAGGAGCGGACGCGGGCTGGATCTCTCCTCCCCTATCACCACCGACTGGGAGCGGCCCCGGAGGAAGGAAAACTATGCCGCCCACCCCCAACTCCCTAAGCCGCCCCAAAAGGATACCATGGTCGATGGTATCGAAAGCCGCTGAGAGATCCAAGAGAGCCAGGATGGATGCACTACCTCCATCCCGCTCCTGCCAGAGGTCATCCGTAAGCGCGACCAATGCAGTCTCCGTCCCATATCCCGGCCTGAAACCTGACTGGAAAGGGTCAAGATAATCCGCTTCATCCAGGGTCCTTTGAAGTTGCAACGCCACCACTTTCTCAACCACTTTTCCCAAAAAGGGAAGGTGGGAGACTGGACGAAAGTTGTCCAGGACGGTAGGGTCCAGGGATGGCTTCTTGAGGAGGGGGTGCACCAATGCCTCCTTAAAGGCAGTTGGAACCACCCCCTCCAATAAGGATGTATTAATCATAGCCTGGACCCATCCACCTGTCACCTCCCTGGCCGATTTTACCAGCCAGGAAGGTCAGGGATCTAAATAACATGTGGTGGAATTAACAATTCGAAGGATCCTGTCCACTTCCTCAGGTCCAACAAGATCAAATTGTTCCCAGATAATAGGGCAAGACCACTCTCCCGGCATCTCCCCAGACTGCAATCCAGGCATGGAGTCCAACTTAGACTGAATCCGAGCGATTTTATCCTGCAGATGCTCAGAAAATTCTTCCGCACGGCCCTGCAGGTGGGTGGTCAATACCACCCTACCCAAGAGAGATTGAGTAATCTTAAACAGGGCCGTTGGACGGCATTCTGCGGATGCAATAAGAGCGGAGAAATATTCACGTTTTGCCGCTCTTACCGCCACAAGGTAGGCCTTAATAGCGGCTTTAGATTGTGTTCGGTCCAATTCCGTCTTCGTCTTTCTCCAGCGGCACTCTAGACGTCTCTTCACCCTCTTCAAGACCCTCAACTCCTCCGTAAACCACGGGGAGTGATGGGTCGAATGGGGCTTGAGAGGTCGCATCGGCGCAATCCTGTCCAAGGCACACGCCACCACCCTATTCCAGGTTGCGGCCAGTGTCTCCGCTGGACCATGCAGCAGATCCTCGGGTATTACCCCCAGCTCCCTCTGAAACCTCAATGGGTCCATAAGTCGCTGGGGGCGGACCAATCGAATAGGTTCTGCCTCCCTGCGGAGTGGGGTGGCATAAGAGAATCCTAGAGATATCAGGATGTGATCTGACCATGATAACGGGGATAGTTCTAACTTTCCCCTCAGGTCACTTTGCCATTGCTCTGACAAGAAAACCAAATCCGGAGTGAGTCCACTGTCTCGAGTCAGGTCCCGAATAATCTGGGACAGGTCCATGGCTGCCATGGTAGCCATGAACTCCCAAGCCGCTTCTGAGGCACATCCCAGGGACGGCAAGTTAAAATCCCCCTGGACCATAAGCCTGGGGAACTCCACCGCCAACCCCGAGACGGCCTCCAGCAGCTCAGGCAGGGAGTTTGCTACGCAGCAGGGAGGCTGGTACAATAGCAACACTCCCAACTGTTCACGGGCACCCAACTTGAAAAACAGGGTCTCACATCCGGATACTTGTGGAGCAAGGCCCCTGAAAGCCACCAAAGATTCTCTGATGATAACTGCCACCCCTCCTCCCCTACCCCGGTCTCTTGGCTGGTGCCACACCCGAAATCTGGCTGGGCTCATCTCCGAGAGGGCTACTCCTCCCTCTGGGCCCAGCCAGGTTTCGGTAATACACGCCAGGTCAGCCCCTCTCTCCGTGATTAATTCACTTATGAGAGGGGCTTTGTTGTTTACTGACCTGGCATTGAGTAGCAGCAGTCGAAAGCTGGGGCCCTCAAGGATCCGCTGACCAGAACCTGGGGTTGAACTCGGAGGACCGGAACACGCCAGCGGTACTAAACACCGGGGGGCGCCTTCCCCGAAGATGGCCTGTCCTCCGGTTCCCATCACAATATATCCTGCCCATCACCACCTCGATCGGATTGCCCACATTATAGTCCCCAGAGTTTCCTGATCCGGTCGCCTCCACTCCTGAATCCCTCGAAAACCTGGATCTAGGCAGGGGTCTCTTCCATACACCCATCCTTTCACTCTCCATCCTCCTGGGCAGTCGTAGGCTACCAGCGCAACCAACCGAAGCTCTCGGCGCTGGTAAGCCCCAACTGCCCCTTCTATTCACCCTCCAATCACTCATTATGCCCCCTGTGGCTTCTCTCACTAGCCACAAAGGGGCAGACAGTCACTCCTACCTACCCTGTCTCTCACTCAGGGTCAGGTACTCCCAAACACATACAATCTTGGCCCTCTCCTGGTTTGCCATTGGCTCCTTCCTAGGGCTGAGAGAATGTGATTGGCTCAGGGTCACCCAGCCGGCTTTCATGCCTAAGGCAGGACTAGAACTCTCAGTCTCCTGGTTTCTAGCCCGTTGCCTTAACCACTAGACCAAACTGGCTCATGTGGATCCTGCTCACATGCCTGCCAGTACAGTCTATTGGATCAGCAAGGAAAGGCAGGGCTTTTTCTGTAATGGCCCCATCTTTATGGAAAGGTGTACTATAATCTATGTACCTCTCTCACACACTCTCTAAAATAAACCTTGAAAATGCCGAATGTTTCCATTTGCTTTCAGATGAATGAATGCTCTTTTTATTTTACGTATTTTATTGTTTTTACTTTATTTTTTTTATATTTAATTGTCTTAAAATTGTTGCTATATAATCCACCATGAAACTTTGTCTCACAGAAATATTTAAAATAAGTGTTCAAAAATAATAGATATTTAAAATTAAATACAATTTTGTTTCAGGAAAATGTTTAAAAAATAAGTAAATAATGACAAAAGAGAGGCCCACTGAAATAAATACCTAATTTCAATCAGTCTACTTCAACAATAACTCAGTCCAAAGCCAAGTCATAGCATTTATTACTTTAATTTAATTTTGGAGGAAAAAAATAAAAATGATATTAGCTGTCACCTTTCCAACTTTGTATCATACATAAACACCATCATAACAGTTAGAGTTAAAGTTGGCTTCTGAATACCACTAATCAGACATCATAATTAAAACATAACCGGTGTATATAAATATATGGCATTAGAGCCTCAATGAGAAATTCTACTTCCCTATTTTGCTAGAAACTGAAACACAAGTGATAATTCTCTATTTCCTTTTACCTCTATTACTTAATATTCACACATTATTATGGTGATAACTTCCAAACTTGTAAAGTAATATCCATTTACATAATGTATCACTGCTGATCAAAACTGTACAATCTACTTCGTTGCAGTTTCTCCTTAGTGAACTGCCTTTACAGAGTAAGAACTTAATTAATATTAAAATCAATAATATTAAAAATGTATGGAAGGTTGCAACAAAACAACGACAACAAAAAGGATTCCCACAAGAGTAGGATGACCATTTGTGGGCAGTAAATTAAACTTAATATTCTGATTAACATTCTAATTTGCCCTATTTTAATATGGTTCTTTTACCCTTTGCTTTGCCTTTTCTTTTCATTATATGGCTTTTTATATATAATACAGAGTTTGTTTTATATATACAAAACATTTTATATAGGTTTGTATAAATTAGTAATATTGGTATATTGTTATATATGTATCACAAGATACTAGGATCTCTTTAAAAATGTTAATTCTAATATTGTTGAATTTTCATAAAATAATTTTTTAAAAATGTCTCGTTCACTCCATCTCACACAAACTTTGTCAGGTTAATCAACTATAATCAGAAAGCTAATAAAATAGCATCAAATAGGATGAACTTCAGAAAGGACAAGCTTTTACTAAAGCTAAACAAAAAAATATCTCACTGATTTCAGGACTTAAGAGATATGTTGTTATCCTCTTTACATTTACATGGGAATAAGTACCACTAAAAGCAGCAATATTTATTTCCAGTTAAATGAGAATTGTGACGCTCTGCACAAACCTAACTTTGCCACTACTGTGCAATCAGTCAGCAGATTTACAAAGTGCTTAGCTTTGAAGAAATCATATCCTGAAATAAAATGAAAATACACTACAGTATGATATGATAAAATAACATAGGACAGATGCTAAAATCCATGATGCAGTGGCTGGGGTGGAGTTATGTATGGATGTACTGCACGTTCTTTAGTTAAGATATATCAAATCCAGCCCCATTCAGTGTGGATGATCTAGGTAGTGATAGTGCTTTCATCTCTTTCCCAGCCCACAAAAGAGGCAATCTAAATCTTACTTAGGTGTGCCAGTGTTAAAGTAATGTTTTCCTCCATAAGCCAGCAACATCCAATGACCGTTCTAAGGTATGCAGAATCTGTTCCACTTCACCATCCATTATATCACACACAAAATCATAGGCAGTAGCGAATGGGATCAGAAGGGCAGGCAGATACAGGAACGTGCAGGCCAGCCCCCACCCTTTGGTCCCTGATTAGGATTATCTGCAGGACCTCTGTTGCTCCATCTCTGAAAAGAGCCAGATATAGTGGCCATGAAGTGTAAAGAAAACTACTTGCTGGAGTTTGAAATAGAGCAGCAGTGAAATAGCAAAAGGGTAGAACGGTGCACAGTGAAATGGTTTAACAGTATGGAAATAACATAACAAGCTAACCCAGCATAACACTGAAATGATGGGACAGTCCTCCCCATTGCCTTCTGAACAGAACATAAAAGAAGAAAGAGAGATCTTAAGTAAAAGCGCTGCTTGTGATTCAGCTCCCTTTCTAACTTCAGTCAATTACACTTTATTCAGCTCAGGCTGCAACAGAATGCAGTGTAGGAGGAGTGTATAGGAAGGAGCCTAGAGCTGATGGGCAGAGACTTATAGCCAGACCCTGCCCATTCTCCCTAGAATGACTTTTTCCCACCACCTAGTGATATGCAGAAGAGGGAAGCCAATCATATCTGCTGCGTGCCCAAATTCAGGACAGCACCCTTCTGCAGTCAGTCAGAACAGAGGCAGGATAGGATAGGGATCAGCAATGGGGCAGCAGATTTCAGGCTGGCAGAGCTGTCTGGTAGTAGAGTTTTCAGCCAACTCAAGAATGTATGGATAGCAGAATCCCAGCTGTGGGGAAAGGCCCTCACTCTGCCTCCTGGTTCCTCAGTTATTCTTCCTCCTCACAGAGATTAAGCCACTGTAGCTTCATGCTGCCATTTCTCTGCACCCTTAATAAAACAGTCAGAGGAATGGTGGCTTGTACCTTGATGGCTTTACAGCTCCTGACTGTGAATGCTTCCATGTTATAAAGGGCAAACAAAATAGACCACCAATGGGGAGGAGCACTGGCTGAAGGTTGGTGCCTCCTATTAATCAATTCATGGCTTGCTTCATGCATTCTCTGTGTTCTGAGATTAGCAAGGGGGAGAACAACTGTAAGCCAACTCAAAACTGTTTTGGAGAGTTTGGAAACAAAATCCATGGTAGCGCAGAAGGGTATCTTCGCAGACACATGCTTTTAAAGAAGACAAGCAGTTGAAATTCCTCCTTTGCACAATCAATATCTTGCAATAGAGACAAGGGACACAAAGGGAACCAGGGAGGATGGGAGGTAATCTGATGTACATGGACTTTGGGGAGGGGGAATGTTGTGCAATCTTAATTGTAAACCCTTTAACCTTCTGAAGCCTATCGAGCCATTTTCCCCAAACCCCAAATCCAGCTGATTTTCAGAACTGGCTTGATCTGTTGCACCAGGGAACAAACTGTAGCAGCCCGAGGCTGCCTTCTGCAAGCAGGAACCTCCAGGGTGCTGGTCACACTAGTCCGGGGTCATGGGAGTTGCAATCCAATAGAGTGGAAGTCACCAAGTTGGGGAAGGCTGCCTTCAACGCCAGTGCGCATAAGACGTCCTGTCCCCCGCTGTGCAGAGCACACTGGCGTTCAGCCGATGCAGACACCGACCCGCACAAAACGCGCTGCAACCGGGCAGGGGCCGGACCTTCACCCAACCGACCTTTCCCTGAACTCTCCTGTCCCACTGAACTGTCTCAGTCTGAAGCGGCGACACCCACAACAATCTTTGCTCGGAGGGAGACGTTTGGAAGGCCGGCGCTCTTCCAATTAACCCAGTACAGAAACCTTATTTGGCCACAGTGCCCGAAAACCTACCGAATGTCTACTCTGGAGCAAGTCACAGCCACTGATGGCACGATGAGCATGTGCGAATAAAGAGCAAGGAAGGATGAAAGGGCATCAGTTTTTTTTCTTCCAGGTAGCGCGAAACTAGGAAATTTGGGGGGGGGGGGCACTGAGAAGAGCAGTGGATTCATGAAGGAATAGATCCGTAGCTTCAGCTCCTTTCGATATCTAGCAGTTACTTCTCTCCCGGGATGGAAACCCGTGGCTCCCCGTAAGGAGCATAAAATAATTTTGCGTTCTCCCGCCAGCACCAGGAGTAAACCTTTCCTCGTCCAGCAGGAAAGAATATAGTAAAGGTCATCTCCGCTTTTCAAATACGTGCCAGATTAAAATTTAACTGGCTCACTCAAGGCTCAAGGGAAGGAGTGGACCCGATGATCTTGAGAGACCTCTCCCAGGCCCTGCAAGTCTAGGATTAACAGCTCAGAAAAAAGCACCTCATCTCCGGAGAGACTGCTAGATAATCGGTGCCTCCCTCCTAAATGCGGTTCTGTTTCCAAAGGCACAGATCATGGCAATCCGCCCCCCCCCCCGCCCCAAAAATGTAATTACTTTCCGCGCACGGTCCCCAGGTGTGGATCGGAGCCGTTCCTTATCTTTCCCTGCACCGCCTAGGCAGGCAAATCTGGAAGCATCTTCTCCGTCTCTGCCAAACTAGTCCAAGAACCAGAGGACGGGGTCACGCACCTCGCAAGAGGCGACCCCCCTTCGACGCCATTTATGTTTCGGATTCAGTGATTAAAAGAAATTTGAGGCGGCATCCAGGCTCAGCCAGCACGGAGCTCGTCGAAATCCCATTGACCTCAAGGGCGGACTTAACCAGGCCCCTCGCATTCTTTCCTTGATATCGATGGGATTTCTGAAGCCTTCTGTTTTTTAAAAAAATCAAACCACAAAGCAAACAAATTCGCGGGTACTACGACCCAACCTTCGGTCCGTTCAGTTCAGTGCATTCCACACACGCTCAACCCTCGCCGTTAAAGAGCAAGGGCTCCTAAACATACTGAGCTTCGACTACTACGACGTATCGAAACGCTTAAAGGTTAACTAGTGAGCCGTACATCTTTCGAATCGGGATAGTATTTTCAATTTCGAAACCTCACGCGCACAGCGCAACCACTAGCCAAAAATATTTTAAAGGGGCCGCCTTCCATTAGACAGATGCCCATTACCGTATAGATGGCCATCACGGAGGCCTTGCCCTTCCAACCAGCTGCACTCGAGAGAGCGGCTTTATGGTTGTTGTTTTTATTATTACTGTCCTACAACTACTATTTTTATCTCGTAGGGCACCAGCAGCAGCTCTCAGCACTTTACTGGGCGGGAGAGAAGATACACGTCGGTTACGTAGTTCAGATGCCTCCATCCTTCCGCGGACTCTCTTAGCCCCGTCTCCTCCTCCTCGCCCCTTCCTCTTACCTCTTCTTTTCCTTCTCAGCTGTCATCCTGGACGCCCCTGCCGCCGCCGCCGCCGCTCCTGCTGTTCCTCTTTGCTCTTTTCCCGCTTGCTGCTTAACCCAAGCGCAAGGAGAGGAAGGCGAAGGCTCCCGTGGGCGTCCCGCTTGGCAAGGGCAGCCTGGGCGCACGCAGATCCAGGCGGGGGCCTGGCTTAAGTGGGTGGGAAGGTCCCTGAAGGCCTTTGATAGGCGCCGGTCTGGGCTGCTTCGCTCGCCCTTTTCTCCGCTTCTGCCTTCCCTGCGCTCCTTCAGTCGGCTAGATTCCCTTGCCGCCAAGGGCCCCTGGCTACGCGCTCTCTCCGCGCATTCACACGCGAGCAGAAGAACGAAGGTCGCCAAGTAGACTGCGAGCCGAGCCGAGCCGCCCCCGAGCTGACCATACAGTCTCAGGACACTGCCGAGGATTGTACAGCCCGCTCAGGGAAGAAAGGGGCAGCGAGTGCCCGCCGCGACTTTTGGGCGCTTCTCCCCTTCTCAGGCTCCGTAAATCAGAGGAAGCAGCGACGCGCTCAGGGCTCCCTTTAAAACGTCAAGCCTTGGCTGGGTGCTCCGGGGGGCCGTCTCAGACTCTTGAGCCCCGGGCTCCGGCTCCAGCTGGAGCGGCCGACGGAGTGTCCTCCAATGGGCAAACGAGGCGCTCGGCTCTAGGCCCGCCTCCGCTCCCCTCCTCCCTGCCTGTCCTGCACCTTTCCAGAACTTGTTGAGAGGAGGTCAACGGAGTGACTTGGAGGCGGCGGCGCGAGCGGCCGCGGGCAAGCGAACCGGCGCGCGGCGACGAGGCGAAGAGCCACAGGCAGGCGGCCTCGTTTATTAGAGCCCAAGGCTTAGCCTCAGAACCGATTTGCCCTCTTGTATCCCTGATACAGAAATTAACCTTATCCCGTTTTTTTCTGAGCCGTTTTGCTTATGGGTTATCCCCCCTCCCCTTTAATGTGATGTAGAACCAGAGGTCTAGGATAGTAACCAGCCCTCTGAGACTGGAAGGACATTCTCCTTTTATTCTTACGCATTAATGGATCTACCTCCAAATCCAAAGCCATGTTTCCTCACTTTAACCAGACGTTTTCTAGGGGGGATGACTTTCCTTTCGCCCCTTTCCCCTCTCCTTGCCGTCCACTCTACGCCTGGCAGAATGAAGCTTAAGGTTAAGGAAGGCAAAACTTTTTGTGGCCCCCTCCAACCAGGCAGCCAAATTTCAACAATACAATTGCCTAGAACTTTTCAGATCAGTGTCCTAATGTTCTGAATCAATACATAGCCAAAAACTGTATTGAAATCCTCAACAGAAGGTAGACAGTAAAACACACTCACACATGCCGCCCACCTTCCTTCCAAAAATTCGAATGGTCCGCCCCCGGCGACTAATGGACCCGATAGGGTTTCAGAAGGAGCTGGGGGTTATACCCGAGAATCTACTGCATGGTCCAGCGGAGGTCCTGGCCGCAGCCTGGAATAAGGAAGCGGCCGGGGCCTTGGACAGGATCGCGCCTGTGAGACCTCTCTTGCCCCACCCGACCCGATATTCCCCGTGGTTCACGGAGGGATTAAGGGTCTTGAAGAGGGTTAAGAGACGTCTAGAGCTCCGCTGGAGGAAGACGAAGACCGAATCCGACCGAACACAAGCTAGAGCCGCGGTTAAGGCCTACCTTGTGGCGGAAAGAGTGGCGAAACATAAATATTTCTCTGCTCTTATTGCATCCGCAGAATGCCGCCCGACGGCCCTGTTTGGAATTACTCGATCTCTCCTAGGTAAGGTGGGGTCAGTGACCCACCTTCAGGGCCATGCGGAGGAATTTTCGGAGCATCTGCTGGATAAAATCGCTCGGATTCGTTCTAAGCTGGACTCCAAGCGTGATGAATGGTCTGGGGAGATGCCGAGGGAACGTCTTTGCCCGGTTATCTGGGAACGGTTTGATCCTGTTGGACCTAAGGAAGTGGACAGGATCCTCCGGACTGTAAGGGCCACTACGTGTCATCTTGACCCATGCCCTTCCTGGCTGGTAAAAGCAGCCAGGGAGGTGACATGTGGTTGGGTCCATGCGATGGTTGCTACATCCTTGGGAGAGGGAGTGTTCCCGGCTGCTTTTAAGGAGGCGCTGGTGCACCCCCACCTCAAGAAGCCATCGCTGGACCCTACGGTGTTGGACAACTTTCGTCCCGTCTCCCCCCTCCCCTTTTTGGGGAAGGTGGTTGAGAAAGTGGTGGCATTACAGCTCCAGAGGATTCTGGATGATACGGATTATCTAGAACCCTTCCAGTCAGGATTCAGGCCGGGATATGGGGTGGAAACTGCATTGGTCGCACTTATGGATGATCTCTGGCGGGAGCGGGATGGAGGTAGTGCATCCATCCTGGCTCTTCTTGACCTCTCAGCGGCTTTCGATACCATCGACCATGGTATCCTTTTGGGGTGGCTCGGGGAGTTGGGGGTGGGTGGCGTAGTTTTATGCTGGTTCACCTCCATCCTCCAGGGCCGGTCCCAATCGGTGGTAATAGGAGATGAAAGGTCCAACCCTCGGCCCCTACTTTGTGGGGTGCCGCAGGGTTCGGTTTGTTAGAGTTCTTGTGTTGCCCTGGCGAATTATTTCTGTACAAAGCAAAGCAAAAGCATTCTCATGGTGACGTGAAGTGCAGGTGCAAGATAGCAACGGTCACGCGTGTATTGTTTTGACTAGATTGCATGGGAACAAGGTCTCCTGATTTCTTTCCGTGGGAAGCCTTGCCCAGGCCCCCCTGAGGAAAACGGGGGAAACTCAGTGCGTAGATGCAGTACTGCCATCCAATAGCAGGTCATGCTATGTGCTTTGAGGCCTAGTGTGTGTAACAGCTAACTTCCAGCCAATCAGAATGCTAGAAGAACTGAATATACAACCATGCAAAATGGTGTTCTATGTCTTCTTGATTTCTAGTGTCTCTTAGCCATGTAGTTCTTCACGTGTTCACTTCCCGTGGACTGGGCAGAGTGAGCTATGCCTGGCTTTGGGTATAGGCCATGGCAGGAACTCTGGCCCTGGGATCAATACACGGAACTCTGCTTATAAGTTTGTTTTGTTTTCCTTTTACAATGATGTATCCTGTATATTCATCTTTTTCATTATTGCGATAATGTGCTGTATCTGCATTATTGCCTTATGCCTATCAGTAAACACTGTTGGCCCTAACAAGCTGCATTCTTGTCTGTTTATTCTCAAGCCTCGGTTTTTCCCCTTTAAGCCAGCATATACCCCATCACGGTTCTCTCCCTTCTCCTATTTAATATCTACATGGAACCACTGGGTGAGATCATCCGTCAACACGGGATGAGGTATCATCAATATGCCGATGACACTCAATTGTATATCTCCATCCCGGGTGAGCTAAGTGATGCAGTGGCTGCCCTTTCTCAGTGTCTGAAGGCTGTGGGGGTCTGGATGGGGAACAACAGGCTTCAACTGAACCCTGGTAAGACGGAGTGGCTGTGGATTGATGGCGCCTCGGGATCCAGGAAATTGTCATTTTTAGATCTGGATGGGGTGGCACTGCCCCATTCAGACTTAGTGCGGAACCTGGGGGTCCTTCTGGACTCACAACTCCTGTTCGAAGAGCAGGTGGCAGCCGTGGCCAGAAGGGCATTTGTGCAACTTCGAGCTGTATGCCAGCTACGCCCTTTCCTGGACCGGGATGCCCTCCGTACAGTCACTCATGCCCTTGTCATCTCCCATATAGACTATTGCAATGCACTCTACATGGGGCTACCCTTGAAGAGTGTCCGGAGGCTTCAAGTGGTCCAGAATGCAGCTGCGCGCGCAGTTATGGGTGCCCAAAGATCGGCACATGTGACATCTCTGCTGCGTGAGCTGCATTGGTTACCGGCTTGCTTCCAGGTCCAATTCAAGGTGTTGGTTGTCACCTTTAAAGCCCTACATGGCATGGGACCAGGTTACCTGAGGGACCGCCTCATCCCCAGAACGTCGACCCGCCCCACCCGGTTATGCAGAGAGGGCTTGCTACGGACCCCGTCTGTAAAAGAATTCCATCTGGCGGGGTCCAGGAGGTGGGCCTTCTCAGCAATGGCACCCGCCCTTTGGAACATTCTTCCCATGGAGGTGAGGCAAGCCCCCACACTCCTGACCTTCCGAAAACGATTGAAGACCTGGCTCTGCCACCTCACTTGGGGTGGGAAGGGTAATAGCTCCTCTTGGGGGTGGCTTGCGCCGTAGAGCTCTTTTAAATATAACATCATAGCCTCTTGGATTTTATATATTTATTCTAATTTATTTCAGAATGATATATTGTATTTTATATGTTTTTAATAATTAACTTTGTTGTAAACCGCCCAGAGTCCCCTTGTGGGGGGAGATGGGCGGTGATATACGTTGAATAAATAAATAAATAAATAAATAAATAAATACTCTCAACTCCTCAGCCCACCCAGGTATGTGATGTGGTCCTGACTATTTTGTCCTTCAAATACCCTGTAATGGTGCAGTTAGGGCCTGGCTGCTCAGCAGGTGATAGCACCTAGCCACCCTGGGCTGATCTTCAAAGCTAAGTAGGGTCAGCTCTGGTTTGGGAGACCATTTGGGAAATCCAAGGCAACTGGCTGGATTGGGAAGTGGGAAAAACTTTCCAGAAGGCTGCAGTGGGGAATCACATCCATAACACTTTCACGAAAATGGCATGGATGCAGCCACCAGGAGTCAAGTCTGACTTGGAGGTGTCTTCTTAGAAATAATTTGCTGGGTGGGTCTCTGGACTTTCTGGAGACATAAGTCTGGGGAATAATGGTGGAATAGTGCAAATCCATGGGTTTTCGGTTCCCCTTCTCCATATGCTCTCTTTTCAGAAGCACTGCCCTCAGAGTACAACAGGTAGGTAAGTGCCAACTGTGCATGGTGACCGTATTGTCTTGGAAAAAATAAAGGACAAACCTGAAAAGGGCAAATCTGAAAGAGGTTCATAAGGATAAAAAAAATTGCAGGTAATTGCTTATGTTTATAACTTTGCTTTACAAAGGAAAATTCAGGAGCAAAACCAAGAAAAACTTTACAAAAATGCATATTCTAATAAAAAAAAAGTAGATGTAAATTTATTTTAAAAAGACAAGTCAATTTCCATTTTTTTCCACATGAATGTGAAAGACTGTGCATTAAGTAGCACCATTTGTACAGTAAAAGTCAAATGACCGCAATAAAGGACAAAAGTGAAAAATAAATAAATCTAAAGGAGAGCTTTCTGAAATAAATGACTATCCTTTATAATAAAGGACATATGGTCACTGTACAACTGGGCAACGTGTGCTACTGTAAGGGCCAAAGCATTGAATGGCATCTCTGCTAAACTCTTCAGGGGCTTCCTTAGAATCACACCCTTAATAATATTCTCTTAATAGCATATATTATTTGTGAGGCATATATTTTATTTGTGGCATGGTGTGATTTGGTTTGGTGTCATTGTTAACATGTTAGAACTGGGAACAGAAGTCCACTCTCAGCAGTGGAGTTCACTAGATAACTTTC
The DNA here is from genome assembly GCA_023362775.1 of Charina bottae. Lineage (NCBI taxonomy): Eukaryota > Metazoa > Chordata > Lepidosauria > Squamata > Charinaidae > Charina > Charina bottae. The sequence goes on along the minus strand of JALMGJ010000001.1, from coordinate 70,875,175 downwards.
AGTTAATCTCTTTAAGCCTAACCTCTCACACAGGGTTTTTGTTATGGAGAAACATTGGAGAAGGGAGTACTGTGTATGATGCAGAGCTTCTGGAGGAAAGGCAGGATACAAATCTGACAAATCAATAAATAATAGTACTTCTTACATGTTCCATCCAGTTGCTAAGAGAAGAGTGTTCAGAGGCAGCATGGCAGAACCCATTAAAACCATAGAAAAAAGCACTGCAGAAGAAAAAAATACAGAACACTACGGTTCCCATGCATTTCAAATAATATTTTACCAAGGGGAAAATGGGCTTTTAATTGAGATAATATAGGCAGCTCAATAAAGAATATATCAGATTATCCCTTATAACAGCTATTGTTCATTAAATTAAATTTTACATTTTAAGATCGTTGAAACAGATAGCTTAGAGCAGTGGTCCCCAACCTTTCTGGCACCAGGGACTGGTCATGGAAGAAAAATTTTCCATGGGCCGGGGGCGGGGTTTGCAGGTAGGAGCCAATCGCGTGCACCAGGGGCGGGGTAATCACGTGCACCGGGGGCGGGGTTTGCAGGAGGGAGCCCTGCGGCCCACTTCCTAACAGGCCGCGGCCCACTAGTGGGCCATGGCCCACAGGTTGGGGACCCCTGGCTTAGAGGACATATTAGATTGCTTAGGTAGCTGGAAAGTTGCCCAACATAATTTTTATTAATAAACATAAATATTTTCACTTGATCAAATGTTTTATCAAATTATTCTGGGATTAGAACCATTTGATCCAGGCATCTATTCCTCTTTCCTTTTTTGCCCTTCTCTATCTCCTTCTCTATTATCACTTTACATATTAATAAAGAAATATCATTAAGCTTTTCTTCTTTTCTTCTTTTTAATTGGGTTTGTGTTTAGTTTTATTGTTAGCTGCTTTGAGCACCAATCTTTGACAGAAAAGTAGGGTACAGATTCAAGAACTAAATACATCACCATGTATTTACTTGGCAAGTAAGATCTTGTTAACTCTTACTGTACATGGCTGCATATATCGGCTTTTGATCAATTCTCCTATGTACATACCATCCTTTTTGCATTTAGTCTGGAAACTTTCCCCTTGTCAGAATATACCAGACTATAGGCAAGCCTGCAGTAATACAGGACAGTGATTTATTGATGAGAGGGTGAGATGGGAGGGGAATTTCCCTCATCCAGCCACTAAATAATGGCTCCCTGTTCCACTAGCCTTTACTGGCTTGACAGTTTCCTGGCTGGTTGAATTTATTAACCACCCATGCTTTGCTAAGGAGATTGTATCTCCTTGTTCAAATCAGTCTTGTCTTCCCATTATTATTCCATATCTTAGAATTTCCTCATTTTAGCTAGAGCTGCAGCTATGTCAAAGCATTGCAGTCCTTGTGGTTGAAAGGGGCACCAAGCACCTGCTGGTCCTGTTTGGTTGGAAATAAATAATATTACTGTTACCCTAAACATTGGCTTATATCTTCCTTTTCTATCAGTGTTGTTTGTGTGCATAACTACTTCTCCTCTTCCCCACTGGAACACTTGAGGTTTGTCTTGATTTATTTTCATGCAAAGCTGGATGAATCCCTTTGCCCTATTCCGACCTTCCTTCTGGTTAAGAGAATGTTTGATCCTAGATATGGGGGTCCTAAGCATTATGTCCCTTTTTGTAAATAATATTCCTCTAGCCACATAAAATTATTATGTTTTCATTTCTTACCACTCATATGTGATTACTGTAGCTTAAACAGGCCTACAAAGTAGTATAAAAGCCACTAGAAATAACATTTAAAAACATACCTTAAACATCCAAAGGTCAAATAAATCAGCTAAAGAACAGACATAATATTATCAACAGTAAAGCAAAATAATATTATTTAACAGTAAATCAAAATAATAATATTTCTAGGAGCAAATATTACTGCAGACACTGACTGCAGCCAGGAAATCAGAAGACGTCTACTTCTTGGGAGGAGAGCAATGACAAATCTCGATAAAATAGTTAAGAGCAGAGACATCACACTGACAACAAAGATTTGCATAGTTAAAGCAATGGTATTCCCTGTAGTAACCTATGGCTGCGAGAGCTGGACCATAAGGAAGGCTGAGCGAAGGAAGATAGATGCTTTTGAACTGTGGTGTTGGAGGAAAATTCTGAGAGTGCCTTGGACTGCAAGAAGATCAAACCAGTCCATACTCCAGGAAATAAAGCCAGACAGCTCACTTGAGGGAATGATATTAAAGGCAAAACTGAAGTACTTTGGCCACATAATGAGAAGACAGGATACCCCGGAGAAGATGCTGATGCTGGGGAAGGTGGAAGGCAAAAGGTCCCTCCTTGTGGGGGAGATGGGCGGGATATAAATGTAATAAATAAATAAATAAATAAAATAAAAGGAAGAGGGGCCGACCAAGGACAAGATGGATGGATGATATTCTGGAGGTGACGGACTCGACCTTGGGGGAGCTGGGGGTGGCGACAGCCGACAGGAATCTCTGGCGTGGGCTGGTCCATGAAGTCACGAAGAGTCGGAAGTGACTGAACGAATAAACAACAACAAAGCAAAATAAAACCATTCAAAATAAACAGTCTTTCCAAAGTCATAAAATAAAAAGGTCTCAATAATCTTCCCATCTAAGGGAAGCAGGGAGACCTGGTGAGGCCAAATCTACAAATCTCTGAAAGACTGTCACAAAGAAGAAAGAATAGGCTTTTTTCTGTTACTCTAGTCTAGAATAATGTTTCGTAAACTTTTTTCTTTCAGGACCCCTGCCCACCTTTAAAAATTATGGAGGACCCCGAAAGTGCTTTTGTTTGTATGAGTTATATTTATCAATATTTACCATATTAAACATTAAAACTGATGCATCCCCTACCACTTCTCACAATTGTTTGGTGAGATTTTAATATTGTATTATTTTTCAACATAGGCTGGCGAATAATTTTGATTTCAGGGGTCTTCAGACCACACTTTTGAGAAACCCTGCTCTAGAGCAGGGTTTCTCAACGTCAGCCACTTTAAGATGTGTGGACTTCAACTCCCAGAATTCCCCAGTCAGCATGCTGGGGGGGATTTTGGGAATTGAAGTCCACACTTTAAAGTGGCTGAGGTTGAGAAACACTGCTCTAGATGGCAGAAGTAGAACTAGATGTAGGAAAATACCTGAAACAGATTTAGGAAAATATTGGAAGAAGCTTCCTAATGGTAAAAACTGTTTACCTCTGGACAGATGATGGACTGTCTTTCACTGGAAATACTGAAACAGAAGCCAAATGGCCTTCTCTTGGGGATGCTTCTAACACTGTACATCTAGCATTGTAGAGCTTGCAAGGAGTTGGAGTAGATTGCCTCCAAGCATCTTGTAACTCAGTGATTCTGTAGTAAAAATTCCCCTAAGCTGGCACTACCATCAAAAAAGCCCTCCCCTTTAGTTACAAGCCTCATAAACTAAGGCTAAAGTAACTGGATCTAGAACTTATACAGTTATGAATGCAATCATATTTGTATTTCTCTTCCTTTTTTTTAACCCCTCTTTGCTTCCATTGTCCTTTTTCTTGCTATTATTTTGTTGGAAAAGAATCAATATGCTTTTAGAAATAAATGAAATCCCATCAAATATATTTCTCCATATTCAAAAATGGTTTATTGTTTTTGAAAGATGAATAACAACACAATACTGTGAATGTTTTCTTTTAATTATTTCAATTATTTTTGTTTTTAAAATCGGTATGCCGCCCTTCAAAACCAGATTTTCCCAGGTGTGGCTTCATAAACGTATTAACTTATTTAAGGAGGATGCTTTCATATATGATGTTCTCAACATCAATTTGGAAACTAATTAATTTCAGCATTTGCATGATTCAAACTTCCTGCATCACAAATGAGCAACATAACCAAATAGCAAATGCTATTAATTAATATATATGTATCACTTCATAATCACATTTTCATGAGTTTATTATGTGAATGAAAAAAATTTCCAGGCTGAACAAATAAGCTAAAAGTTAAAATTACTGCTGCAATTCCAGTTTAATGCAGTAGCAAAATTTGCAACCTAAATCTCAGTTTCTGAACATTTAGCATTCAAGCTTTTAACCACTGACCAAAATTGGCCTAAGTTTTATATGTTGTGTGAGCTTCTTAGCTGAACTTCCCATGATATAGAGTGCCCAACACTTGCAGATCACTACATTGCATTGTTCTTTCATTTTCATAGTACAGATGTGCTCTCCCTTCAAACATTCTTATGTCATAATTGTACTTGAATAGATGATGAAAGGGATGGGGAAGCAATAATAAATTTTGCTGATATAAAGCTCCCATTGCTCCTTATCATTGGCCACCAACATCTAAACTCTCACAGATTCCCCATCCCTGTTTCGTTATAATCTGCAGAAAATCCAGATCAAAGGTGTATTTAATCCAGCCTTCTGCTTCCCACATTGGCCAAACAGATGTCTCTGGAAAGCCCACAAGCAGAGCATGAGGGTAATGTCTCCCTTCTCCTCTGGATCACTGGCTCTTAATAACTCAGAAGCATGCTGTGTCTGCACCAGAACAAGCATATAGCCATCAAGGCTGGTACCACTGACAACCTTAGCCTATCTGTGATTAATGGTTGATACATCTTGTTTTGAGCCACTCAAAACAAGAACAGGAGAAAAGAAATACAGATATTTTTTAAGAAATGAAAAGGTCACATATGCTATTTGACATGGATAGACAAATTTTAGGCTTTGATTTAAAACTGGCTTACAGTCCTGACTTGAATGCATGCAATAAACAATAATCCTGGCTTTAGATGTTATAGTAAGTTATCTCTGACTGGATTGTTTACCAGCTTACAAAGCAGGAGCCAATGTTCTTCACCAGCAGGAATTTGTGGCTTGATAGAGCCCGGATTCCTACCTGTTTCTTATGAGCCAATATGGCCATTGTCTTGTGGCGTTCCTATTTAAATAACATAGCGGTAAATGTCTACTTTAAACAAAAGAATCAGTGATTTACTGCCTATGCTCAAAACCTAATTTTTACTAAGGGGTGCAAATTACTTCTGCTAATCTATATTCATTATTAGTAATTACCATTATTGTCTGTAGATTCCAGCAAGAGCATTCTCTTTAGAAAACATCCAGCAGAAGATTGCTTTCCACTTATCAGTAGACACTATTCATTCATATTTGCTTTCTAAAATTACAGATTGCCTAATGTTTGGATCAATAGTTCATACTGAAAGAGCACAGGTGAATTTGATATATTTTCTTGAGAAGGGTACTTGCCTTTCTTGCAGCCACTCCCTAAATTAATTTGTTAAGGGCACATGGAGAAAAGCCTCTAAAAATGACCAAGAGTATATATGGAAAGAGATGTGTCTATAGATCAGTGTTTCTCAACCTCAGCAACTTTAAGATGTGTGGACTTCAACTCCCAGAATTCCCTGGCCAGCATGCTGGCATGGAATTCTGGGAGTAAGTCCACCCATCTTAAAGTTCCCAAAGTTGAGAAACACTGATCTAACTAAATGAAGCTGAAATATGGAGAATGTACTAACAGCAGCTAATACTAACAACATTTTAAAAAATGTTTTTCCAAAGTAAAAGAGATGCAGTAAAAAACAGGACACTTATCGCTCAGTATAGAGAATTCGACTATAGTTCCTCTTTTTTCTGATCCGATGACAGTCAAACATGCTTCCTCTGTAACAATTTGATTGTATGGTAGTAGAATGGAAAGAAATGTCATCTGCAAATATTAGAATCTTCAGTTAATGTGTGTGCTGGGTTTCTAAATTTAGCCCACAGATAATAGAAGAACAGAACAAGATCAAAGAACCAGGTCACTTATTTCCTCGATTAGCTAAACTTTAGTTTTTCCACTGATTTGAGTTGGATTCAAAGCTCCTTTTCTGTATCTGATTCTAGAATAAACACTCAACTTCACAGTCAAGAGACAAGGAAAATATTTCAACTGGTTAAATGGAAGATGTACATTCAGAAATCAGATAGGCCAGATCTATCAGCCACTACTGAGCTCAAGAAGATAAACTTCTACTGAAATGGCAGTTCCTATTCTCCTAACTCCTTTGGCCATGCTTCAGTGGGGATAAAACTGCTTGGTAAATTTGTAACTAATCCTAAGTAAGTACCTGCAACTGAATCTTTTCCTGTTCACCTGGTTTCTATTCTCTGATCATTTTTCCTTCCTTAGGACACACACAAGACCAAGATAGAGGCCCAGTTGCTTGAACTTTGCAAATTGCATGCATACTGCTGAGGGCAATGCATATATGTAAATAAATAACATCAGCAATAAGGCCATGGTTGTAACCCAATGGTAGCACGCATGCTTTGCATGCAGAAGTTTCCTGGTTCAATACTTAACTTCTCTAGATAGGTCTGAGAAAGAAATCTCCCTGCATACAGGCTCACTGGGTACAATATTATCTACCTATCCAGATACTTAACTTGAAAATGCCTGCTCCTAAAAAAAACCCAAAACAACTTCATAAACTCATTCTATATCTCTTGAACAGAGAAGCACTGGCCACAAAATATTCCTTTCGTGATAATCTTCAGGCTAGATGTGCCATGCAAATTACGTTGCTGTGGCAATGCATGAAAATTATCCAGAATGTATAACTGGAAGAAAATGTGGCAGTCAGGCTTTTAAGTGGGGCTGATAGCTGGGGACAAATGATGTCACTGCTGACATTGGCTGGAGATGTTATCTTGGACTTCAAAGCCCTCAATGGCCTAGGTTATAGGAAGGACCCCATTTCTGCTTCTGACAGGCTTTCTGCTTTCTGTAATGACAGTTCCCAGAAACTTCTCTATAGTAACATCTCAATTATGGAGCTGCTTCTTCAAATAGTGCTATTTATTTATTTACATACTAACATTCATATCCCTTCCAGGAACTATGAATGGCTAACATCCAAATGAAACTCATAAAACAACAATAATCATCATAACATAAACATAACAAGAAAGAACAAACACACATATGGGGGTTAAAAACAATCCGTTCCTCAGCTCTCAATCTCTTTGATTTCTTAAAGAGCTAAGTCTTTCTTGCTCTATGAAAAGATTTATGGAGTCGAGGGGGCCCTCCAATTTTAGGAAGCAGCATATTCTACCAGGAAGGGTCAGTTAGTAAAAAGGCCTGCTTCCAGATCCACTCATCCTGATTTGTGGAAGAAAGGGATTGCAGAGCATCCTCTCCTGGAATGGTTGAATCGGATAGGTAGAATCCCTCTGGAGAAGACAATCCCATAGGGACTCTGGTTCTAAGCCTTGTGGGGCATTTTATATTCATCAGGTAGAGTCACTCCCAGTGATGTTTATCTTTTTTTTCCAGATACCTAACCAAGTTTTCCATATTCTCTTGGGTTTTTGATTGCATATGATAACTTTTGATTACAAATACTTACCCCCACAAGCACACATTTTTAATAGAACAGCTGTGATTTTTTTTTACATTGCTGGCTCCTCACTGCTCTTTAATCTGCAATAAGGAGCCATATTATCTTGTATTTTTGCTGTTCAGGTTTAAGTGACATATTTTTGTTGCCAGAGAAGTTCCACAAATGTATAAAAAGAACATATATGCAATTCAAATAAAAAAAAACTGAGGAGGGTAGATGTCCCCAAAACAGCCTAATAAGAATTGAGCATGCTCACTTGTCAGGGAATACTGTACTTATTGGCTACTGGGGGATATGGAAAAGTGAGAGGTGGGATGACATAGCTGAATTTACAGTGAATTTTTGTTGCAAGTTCCAGTTGTTAATTCCTAAAATCTATCAATTGCTGTCTTTAACTTTTCAAACAGACAAAATCTAACTTACAAAAGGTACAGGGATATATCAGATATTTTCTAGTGAATCATTTGAAGTGCTTAACATAAAAATCTCCCATATTTGTGTGTGTGTGTGTGTGTGTGTGTGTGTGTGTGTGGTCTGGTCTGGTCTGGTCTGGTCTGGTCTGGTCTCTACACTATGCAATATTTGTGGATAATGACTTAACGAATCAGCTAACCAAGAATAGGGCCGGCTTAAACACTTAGGATCCCTATGGTGAAAAATAAGCAAGGGCTCTCTCTTTTTCCTCATTCCATCTATGAAAGCTGACATGAATGGCAGCTGAATCTTTTATTTAATGAAGGCATTTTCACATCATGGAAAAGAATGTCAATTTTGTCATTTATAAATTCATAGAACATAAGAAACGTTTTACTTTTATACTATGGAGTAAAATCAAGAGCATCTGAATGAGCTGCCAGGCATCCTATCCGCACCTGGGGTCATTAGACAGGTTCTGACACTTGCATCCTCTGTTTTTTGCCCAACCCAGTATTTCAGCAATATCAGACAGTTGAGAGTAGCTTCCATTTTAATTCCCACAATGCATCTGATGTAACGACACTATGAAGAATTTCTTGCAAGAGAAAATGGAAGTCCAAAGCTTCTCAGTACTGCCATTCTGCTTGCTACTTTTGCCAGATGTTGATCCTGGACCTGGGTAGCTCAGAGAAGGAGTCCCACAGAATATACTTTGACTGGGGCATTCTACAGACCTGGATTTGATTCTGAAGGTATCACTGGGTTCTGTAGATGGAGAGGAGTACAGAGATGGTTAGGATTATTTCAACCATTGAAGCCAACAGGGTCCAAGGCAAGCCCTTTCTCAGCTGGTTCTGTTTCTTCTTGGCACCATGTTCCATCACTGGGATAACCTTATCATTTTTCTACTGAACTATTAGGTTATGAGTCATAGCTGTAAACTCACCTTTTTGCGTACTGTTGTAAAACAAAACAAATAGGCATGGAGAACTGACCACACTTCAGAAATATTTACAGAGTTGCAACATGGATCCCACCAGTTTTGGTTGGTTTACTAGTGAAAAATGGGCAAAAATGGATAATCTTAAATGTCTCCCTATCTCTAGGGAACTATGTAGGATACTACTTTTAAAATGACCAGAATTTTTTAAAATTAAATAATTCACAGCTTTTGAAATCTCATTTACAGGTTTCGCCAGGCAGCCTGGAGGTTACAATGTCAGATTCTTACATAATCACATGACTGACATAACTCCAAATTTAACAACAAATATCAGGGGCCATGTGACTTATGACCTTGTGGTACTGTATAGGATGACAAGGTAAAGAAGAATGTGACGTTCTCTTCGATTGGTATTTTAAGTTATGCAGAATTTCAGAAGTGGTGGTTTAGGTGTAACTTTTCAAGAAAAATATTTTTTATTTATTTATTTATTTATTTATTTATTTATTTATTTATTTATTTATTTATTTATTTAAATTTATATTACCGCCCATCTCCCCTGTCGGGGACCCTGGGCGGTTCACAATAAAACATAGTTAAAAAAGATAAATATAAAATTACAATAAATAAATAATATAGAATCCAAGTATAAAAGATGTTAAAAATGGAATACTGGGAGGCTTCATGGGACCAGCCATCCCCAAGCGGAACTGTTGGCATTTCCCTCCCAGGCAAGATGGCAGAACCAGGTCTTTAAGCCTTTCCGGAAGGTCAGGCGCGAGGAAACCAGCCTCAGCTCCGGGGGTAAGGTATTCCAAAGGAATGTAATTTAATATTACATGGTGTTGCTGGTCACAGCAAAAAACAGTGATAGGCTCATTTCTATAGAGTGTTTCCTGAAAAATGTTATTGTATATTACAGCTGTTGAATTAATTTGTCTTCAGTTTATATATCTTTGGTGGTACATATGACATCACACAAATAATGAACTTGTCCAGGACATCTGAGGGCACTAGGTTGGGGAAAGCTGATCTCAGGCTATCTTGGCCTAAAATCAGTAGTAGACTTATATGTTTGTTGGTTTAGGACCAAGCCAAACACCACCAAATATTGAATACCTATTCAATAGCTCAGGGTGGGAGAGGAGGCTTGTTTGCTGTGCACTAAGACATAAGACATGAGAGCCAGTTTGGTCTAGTGGTTAAGGTGCTGGGCTAGAAACCAGGAGGCTGTGAGTTCTAGTCCCGCCTTAGGCATGAAAGCCAGCTGGGTGACCTTGGACCAGTCACTCTCTCTCAGCCCAACTCACCTCACAGGGTTGTGGGGAAAATAGGAGGAGGAAGGAGTATTAGGCATGTTCACCGCCTTGAGTTATTTATAAAAATAATAAAGGTGGGATAAAAAATAAATAAAAAATGAAACACAAGGAAAAGACTTCATAATGCACCAAAGATATAGCATATTCCATATCCTTGGACTCTTTCAGAGTGGGCTCAGTCTACTTATGTGAAAGTTGCTCTGTTACCCTGAGGCAGTGTGTAGGCTTTCTCCATCTTGAAAAGATTAAGTTGCCTCTTAAAGAATGATAATGTGAATGCTAAAATGGTTCAAACCAAAGGTCTTCTGAATTTCAGCATGTTGCTTTCCTCAACTAAAGGTGTCTGGGAAGCTCATGTGCAGAAGACAGTAGCCACAATGGCCCTCTGCCATTGTAGCTTCTCACCGGCTTTATTCAATGGTCAAGTGTCTCTGGATATGGAGGTTTCATATATCACCTTGCATTGTAGGCAAGTGAATTTCTAGAAACAGTATGAAATATGCACTGAGTTCAGAATGCAACCGTTACGCTGCTAACTGGGATTTGGTATTGGGATTATGTTGGAATAACTACTAACTGTTACCTGAAATTGGAATTATGAATGGCAATTGATCAGTAAAAGGCTTGTTGTTAAAGGTCAAGAGCAGACCAAGGTTTTTCCTGGCTTACTGTCCTTCATAATTCTGACCTGTGCTAACCTGTGTTCTCTTTGAGTAGGGCAAAGGGGTGGGGGTGGGAATGGGATAGTTTTCCCCCAGTTAATGAACACAAAATATGACCAAGTGATCTTTTTAAATAACAAAGTTTGTGCTAAAACCAGTTCTTAAACATGTAAGTAATCATGCTATCCATGGAATTCTGGAGTTATAGTCCAACACACCTTGAGGCAGCAGTTTGAGAAAGTCTTCTGTATCTTAAGCAAAATGCTTTTCCCTGCCCAACACGAATTCTCTGAGTTTTAGGAGGCCATATCTTTAGCTTTAAGGGAAGAGTAGGAAGGTAGTTTAATATAGTACTGTTTGTTAGCATGTCCCATAGTAAGGAATGCTGGGAGCAACCTCACCTCTTACTTCAAGAGATGAGGACATGCATCCTAGCAATCTTTTTGTTGATTCACTTCTGACAGCAAAACATCTTGGGCTGGCCTTGGGCCATCCTTGTCAGGAGCAGCTGAGGAGGTATGAACAATGCTGTTTGCTAAGCTGAACTATATTACTGAGAAGGTTTTAAATGCTGAACTTCTAAACAAGCAAGTTGGAACTGGAGCAAATATTATTTTTGAGTGATAAGCTCAACAAAAGTTAAAAACAATACTATTTTTTTTCCTTTTAATCCGTTCAATCATGTCTGATTTTCGGAGACTGCCTGGACAAGTCCCTGCAGTTTTCTTGGCAAGGTTTTTCAGAAGTGGTTTGCCATTGCCTTCTTCCTAGGGCTGAGAGAGAGTGACTGGCCAAAGGTCACCCAGTTGGTTTTGTGCCTAAGGCGAGACTAGAACTCACGGTCTCCCGGTTTCTAGCCTGATGCCTTAACTACTACACTGAACCGGCTCTCTAAATGTCACCAATTACAATTAGCATTATTATCACATCAAGCAGAAATGAGATGTCACCTGATGAAACAGGTCTAGGCTTCAGTCTGTTCGAATCAAATTATCCATTCAGTCGTATCCGACCCCTGGCGATTCCATAAGCCAGCTCTCTGTTACCATTTTCCAAAGAGTGAAAAATCCATTCACTTTTCTGCCTGCATTCATGCTGAACCATTAGATTCTTGGCTGCAAAAATACTTTAATTAATGTAAAGTAATCTTTAAAACCTCTGGGTCTTGTAAGCACTTTACAAAAGATGATGAAATAAAACATGCTAGAACCTGCAATAAACTCCAAAACAATACTAACTCATAAATACTCCTCAAACAATGTCAAGCTAGTTAGAGCATTACTGTACTGACATTTATTGATGAACAGATTAGGCAACAGGGCTAACTAGGGCAGAATTTTTGTGGGTTTGTGTGTGTGTGTGTGTGTGTGTGTGTATGCATGCATGCATGCATGCACATGAATGTAAGGGTTTCAGTTAGCATGGCCACATTCATTAGGAATTCTGGGAGTTGCAATACCAACACAACTAAATACCTCCAGATTGGAAAAGACTAGCATAAAGGAAGAAAATATTTTTGCTCTTTCTCTCCCCAACTCACTCTTTTTCATCAAGGACTATCAAGGACAAGTGACCAGTATATTAACAGTACTGGAAAGGCAAAAACTTTAGCAAGCTAAACTATCCCTAGTGATAGGCAGCTTCCGACATTTTCTTGAAACTAGCCATGAGGAAGACTTTTACCAAAGAATGATTTTTAGCCATTAAAAGTCCAAAAGCGCATAGCAGATGTCTATGGGTCAGACTGGGCTTTAGGTCACCAAAGTTCAACTCTTATGCTCATTTTCTCAGAGCAAAGTAAACATTCAGGCAGGTCTATTATGCATTTCTCTTGATCACAATTAGAAGCTTCTGAAACACATGCTCCCTACAAATATGAAGCTACTTCCTCCCCATCCTTTTTCTGTTTTCCTAGAGGACCACAACCTTTCTTTTCTGAAACAATATAACAATTTTTCTCCAGTCTCAGCTAATGGGTGTCTTGAATGACAGAAGGTAAGGAGGCACCTCAAGACACCTCTCCAGTCAACTTGGCTAGAGAAAATGGCACCGGGTGCCTTTTCGTTCACCGCTGGCAGAACAATGAAATCTAAAATTGTGCAATCTGGGTTAAAAGTCTAAAACTTGGCACACCTATCTACTCAACTAAACTAATGCTTTGTTATGAATTTCAGTAAGCAATTAATGGTAGTATACTGGCAAATGTCTCACTCTGTATTTTAGTCCACGAGTTATGAGAAAAACAATTATTACCATGTGTGATAAAAAGTATTAAGAGAGAGAAAGTGTGTATGCTTTAAGCAAGGTCTTTTGTATCTAAGAGATAGGGTTATTGTAGACCTGCAATAACTACATAATTTTCCATTTAATCACAATTTACACACATCTTCCTCACCCCTGGCCCTACCAGACAGCCAGGTGTTTTAATGCATCACTACTAATGTTTGTGTATACGATACACGAGTCAGAGTACTTTTTGTGCTCACCCACAATTCAAAATCAGTATTGTCTGTGACTTGCCACACTAATGTTTCTAGCCAAAAGTTGTTTAACAATTTACTGAGCCAGTGTACTGCCAAGGTTTTGGTAAGTTTTTACAGTGCAAAAATTGCAATCCAGCACCTACAAGATGACCACATAAATCAGTTTTAAATTGATTTGCTATATTGCATTGCAGAGATTATATTTTATTGTAAACCGCCCAGAGTTCCCCGTTGGGGGGAGATGGGCGGTCATATAAATTAATTAATTAAATAAATAAATAAATTATATACAACAAACATCCAGAAAAAAAATGCCCATGCCATCAAAACAAACATCCCACAAGGGGTCCACCAACCACTCTAGCCCATGGCCTGGGGGAAGTTTTAAGGCACAGCTTTCCAAACTGTGTGTCGCGACACTTTAGTGTGTCGCAACACAGTTTGGTGTGTCACCACACAACCCGGAAGTGGCAGCGGGGGTGTGCACAGCGGCGGTGGCAGCGGCGTGCCATCAGTGCTTCCACATTTTAGAGGAGGCCACCGCTGCCGCTGCCGCCACCGTGCACACCCCCGCCCCCCTGCCGCCTCCGTGCACGCCCCCGCCCCCGCGCGCGCCGCTGCCGCTGTTGGTGTGTCACCAACGGCAGCAGATTGGAAAGCACTGTTTTAAGGGCTTGTTTAAATTGGGTCAGGTTGGAGGCAGTATGAATCTTGGGGGGGGGGGATATTGTTCCAGAGGGCAGGTGCTGCAACAGAGAAAGCCCACTTCCTGGGTCCCCTATCTAATTGATGGGACCCTGAAGCACACTGACTCTGCCCAATTGTATAGGATGAGTGGAAGCTATGGAAAACAAACGGCCCCTCAAATAACCAGGCCCAATGATACAGGAGGTTCTGAGTGCTACCAATCGAAAATCATTATTCTGTCTTTTCCTATTGAACAGATTTTTTGTGGAGAGAAAAGAGGCACAACTAGTACTAGAAAAGCACAGAAGGATTACAAATAGAAGATAATCAAGGCTGGAAGCCTTGATGTTACAACTGGCTGGAGTTGGAGGCGAACCCTGCGGCCCTGGAAGGTGCAGATGGGGCGGAGGCTGGAGCCCAGGAGACCAGGACATACGAAAAATAACATCAACATGGACTGACCCCTATGAAGACCTGGACAGCGTCCCATTTAATATAAGGTGGCAGAGGGTGTATAGGGGTCCCTTAGTATGAATGTGGACCCCCCACTGGGTGAGAGACGAGGTGGGGGGAACCAAGACTGTATGGTTTGGTAAGAGTACCCCCCTGAGTGAGAGTGAGGTGGGGTAGGAGTGATTGCTGGTGAGTGTTGGTACCTCTCCCTGACCAGTGAGAGAAGTCGAGGGAGAGGTACAGAGCGTGACTGGGGGTGGTGCGGGATCCTTACAGTGCCGAGAGCGTGAGCTGGTGCACTGGGGGATCTTGTCACTACCCGATTTGTTGTGAGATTGGATGATGGGTGAATGGGATAAGGGACCCTTGATTAAGCCCAAGAATTCCAGAGGCCTGGGAGTGGAGGCTACTAGGCCAGAGTCGGGAATCTCTGGGGGCTGGGGGGCGGGCCATTTGATTCAGGTGGTGACGGGCAGGGGACGGTATGACGGGAACCGGAGGGCGAGCCATTACCGGGGAAGGCGCCCCCGGTGTTTGTTACCGGTGGTGCGTTCCGGCCCCCCGTGTTCATACCCAGGCCCTGGTAAGCAGATCCTCGTGGGCTCCGGTCTCCGACTGTTGCTGCTGAACGCCAGGTCGGTGAATAACAAGGCCCCCCTTATAAGTGATTTAATCACAGAGGATGGGGCTGACCTGGTGTGTATTACCGAGACCTGGCTGGGCCCAGAGGGGGGAGTAGCCCTCTCGGAAATGTGCCCAGCCGGGTTTCGGGTGTGGCATCAGCCGAGACACCGGGGCAGGGGAGGAGGGGTGGCAGTTGTCATTCGAGAGTCCCTTGTGGCCTTCAGGGGCGCTGCTCCACAAGTGGCCGGGTGTGAGACCCTGTTCTTCAAGTTGGGTTCACGAGAACAGTTGGGAGTGTTGCTGCTGTACCAGCCTCCCTGCTGCGTAGCGACCTCCCTGCCTGAGCTGCTCGAGGCTGTCTCGGGGTTGGCAGTGGAGTTCCCCAGACTCATGGTTCTGGGGGACTTCAATCTGCCGTCCCTGGGGCAGTCCTCGGAGGCGGCCCGGGAGTTCATGGCTACCATGGCAGCTATGGGCCTGTCTCAGATTATTCGTGACCCGACTCGTGACAGTGGTCTCACCCCGGACTTAGTTTTCTTGTCCGAGCAGTGGCAATGTGATCTGAGGGGAGAGTTACATCTTTCCCCATTGTCATGGTCAGACCACGCCCTGGTGACCCTGAGACTCTCTTCTGCTGCCCCACTCCGCAGGGAGGTGGGACCTACTCGATTGGTCCGCCCTCGGCGACTGATGGACCCAGTGAGGTTTCAGAAGGAGCTGGGGGTTATTCCCGAGGACTTGCTTCACGGTCCAGTGGAGGTCCTGGCCGCGGCCTGGAATAGGGAAGCGGCCAGGGCTCTGGATAAGATCGCGCCTGTGCGACCTCTCCGGCCCTGTTCGGCCCGCCACTCACCGTGGTTTACGGATGAGTTGAGGACCTTGAAGAGGGTTAAGAGACGTCTAGAGCGCCGCTGGAGAAAGACGAAGACTGAATCTGACCGAACACAATCTAGAGCCGCAGTTAAGGCCTACCTTGTGGCGGTAAGAGCGGCGAAACGTGAATATTTCTCCGCTCTTATTGCGTCCGCAGAATGCCGCCCGACGGCCCTGTTTAAGATTACAAGATCACTTTTGGGTCAGGAGCAAGGGGAGACCCATTTACAGGGCCGATCGGAAGAGTTTTCTGATCATCTGCAGGACAAAATCGCTCAGATTCATTCCAAGTTGGACTCCAAGCGTGAGACAAGATCTGGGGAGATGCCAGAGGCCCGTACTTGCCATGTTATCTGGGAGCAGTTTGATCCTGTTGGGCCTGATGAAGTAGACAGGATCCTCCGGACTGTAAACGCCACCACATGCCAACTTGACCCATGTCCCTCCTGGATGGTAAAATCAGCTAGTGAGGTGACATGTGGCTGGGTCCAGGCGATTATAAATTCGTCCTTGAGTGAGGGGGTGTCCCCGGCTGCCTTTAAGGAGGCGCTGGTGCACCCCCTCCTCAAGAAACCATCCCTGGACCCTACCATCCTGGGCAATTTTCGCCCAGTCTCCCACCTTCCCTTTTTGGGAAAGGTGGTTGAGAAGGTGGTGGCGTTGCAACTCCAGAGGATTCTGGAGGAAACGGATTATCTGGACCCCTTCCAGTCAGGTTTCAGGCCGGGACATGGGACAGAGACTGCATTGGTCGCGCTTATGGATGATCTCTGGCGAGAGCGGGATGGAGGGAGTGCGTCCATCCTTGCTCTCTTAGATCTCTCAGCGGCTTTCGATACCGTCGACCACGGTATACTTTTGGGACGGCTCAAGGAGTTGGGGGCGGGCAGCGTGGTTCTGCGCTGGTTCGCCTCCTTCCTCCGGGGCCGTTCCCAGTCGGTGTTGATAGGAGAGGATAGAGCTGACCCAAGACCCCTGACTTGTGGGGTGCCTCAGGGGTCGGTTCTCTCTCCTCTCCTATTCAACATCTACATCAAGCCGCTGGGCGAGATCATCCGTCACCACGGGATGAGGTATCACCAATATGCTGATGATACCCAGGTATACATCTCCATCCCGGGTGAAGTAAGTGATGCGGTCAATGCCTTATCTCAGTGCCTGGAGGCTGTGGGGGTCTGGATGGGGAACAACAGGCTTCAACTGAACCCTGGCAAGACGGAGTGGCTGTGGATTGACGGCCCCCCTGGATCCGGGAAGTTGTCATCTTTGGTTCTGGGTGGAGTTGCACTACCCCACTCGGATCCAGTGCGGAATCTGGGGGTCCTCCTGGACTCGCGACTCCTGCTCGAAGAGCAGGTGGCAGTCGTGGCCAGGAGGGCCTTTGCACAGCTGCGAGTTGTGCGCCAGTTACGCCCTTTCCTGGATCGGGAGGCCCTCCGAACAGTCACTCACGCCCTTGTCATCTCCCGTATAGACTATTGTAATGCGCTCTACATGGGGCTACCCTTGAAGAGTATCCGGAGGCTTCAGCTGGTGCAGAATGCAGCGGCGCGAGCAGTTATGAGTGCCAGAAGATCGGCACATGTAACACCTCTGCTTCGCGAGCTGCATTGGGTGCCAGTTTGCTTCCGGGTCCAATTCAAGGTGTTGGTGATTACCTTTAAAGCCCTACATGGCATAGGACCAGGGTACCTGAGGGACCGTCTCGTCCCGATAACGTCGACCCGCCCCACCCGTGCATGCAGAGAGGGCATGCTTCGGACCCCCTCAACAAGAGAATTCCATCTAGCGGGGTCCAGGAGGCGTGCCTTCTCTGCGATAGCGCCCGCCCTATGGAATATCTTGCCCCCGGAGGTGAGACTGGCCCCCTCCCTCCTGACCTTTCGGAAGGCCCTTAAGACCTGGCTCTGCCACCTGGCCTGGGACAACGGAGGCGGGAGTGCCTCTTGGGGTTGGCTAGCCCCGTAGCAACACTATGCTACGTTCCCTACGTCCCCCATCTTGTATTTTATTTATTTATATTGTATTTTTTAAAATTATTGTATTGTTTTTAACTTTGATTGTTGTGACCCGCCCAGAGTCCCTTGTATGGGAGATGGGCGGGGAATAAATTGAATAAATAATAATAATAATAATAATAATGTTGGATCCCCATAACATTCTTTGACTAAGGCAAGGTAATGACATAATAGATGGCTTATCTGAAAACACCCCAGGTCTGTTTATTTAGTTATTGGATTCATGCATCACCTTTTATTCAAATGCTCAAAGTAGCATATATAGCACTACCTGCTCCCATTTTTTTCTACAACAATAAACCTATGAGATAGATTGAGTTGAGAGAGAATGACTGGCCGAAAATCAGCCAGTGAACTTCTGTGGCTGAAGATGCTGGGCGTCCCCGGTGCTAACCCAACACTTTAACTGCTACACTATGCTTGTTGATCTTTTTTACAGATTTTATTCCCTCTTGCCATAAGCTACTATCTAAAAATATAGAACGAAAACATGCAAGTGAAATGGCAATTTCCTTCCCAACATAAATAGCAATATTTAGAATGGAATGTATTAGGAGAGCGGACAAATTATTAACAGGTAGGAAGGATCAAGATTAACTTATCTGTAAAAAAAGCCAATGATTCCACTCCCTCTCCTCCTTCATGTCTTATTTAAAGGGGGTGGGGGGAAAGCCCCAGAACCTTGATTTACAATCACATATTTAACATTGCCTAATTCCATTTTCTGATGTTGTAAAACCATCATGAGTTACTGCATGTACAAATAACTTGCTTTCTGAGGAAGATACATACAGAAAAGTCTTGCATTTCTGGAAAACTAAAGGGTTTATTATGCCATATAATTTTGTGACCTAGAAGCCACTTTCTCAGATGCCTCTAATGAAATGACACTAGGCCATAAAAAACTCCTTGTGATGGCTATAAAAAACTAAAACAACCTTCTCTCTGGAATCCAAGGGACTTCAAAATACAAAATATTAGAATGGAAATATATATATATATATATATATATATATATATATATATATATATATATATAAGAAAATCTGTGATGTTACAGCAAATTAAGAAATGTGAGGCTTTATGGCTAGTATAGACAGAAACTGGAAGTAGTTGTCTATGTCCAAAGGTGAAGATAGCTGCAGCTCATAAATAGTTGGGCTAAATGAGCTAACTAAATTTTTGAAAACTGCTTTAATAGAAGGAATATAGGAAACTGGCTCAGGCCAGTTCAGGCCACTCATCCTCTGAGCCCAGTACTGTATTGACTAAATCTAGCCATTCCCCAATCCAGCACCCTCCAGGTGGATGTGGCAACCGCACCTCCCAGAATCCCCAGCTAGCCTAGTTCAAAGCCTTTGGACTTTGCAACTTCTGAAATGTGATTGCATGCTTGGCTTTTATTTTGGTTTTATTGGCATAACTTAAATAACAGCCACAGGCAAAGGAGGGGATCAGGTTTGGGATCACAGTAGAAGATGGAGAGTTATCTGAGAACTCCTGCCAATTGATCACTGAGGTCTCTTCCACCTCTACATATACCTGTTGCCATGGGCTTAAAGACAACTAAGCAGGGGCTTTCTCAGCACCTGGATCTTGCGTTTGGACCAAGATTGGATGCCTGCTGCCATGGACCTTAGTTAACTTTTCTTTTCTGGCCAGCCACTCAGCGTAGAATCATGTGGCTGAATGTAGCAGCACATGTAATCCCAAGGGCTGTTGCATTTAGCCTCCCACGGCTTCTCATAACATGTTACAGTTAGATAGACTTGCCTAGATACTTATTTATTTTATTTATGTATTATTTAAATTTATATGACCGCCCATCTCCCCCAACGGGGGACTCTCAGATATACTGGATGGTCAAAATAAATCTTGAAGCCTGTGAATTCCAGGGTCCACTTTGAGCCTAGATCTAGGGCAGGAAAGTTTCTGAAGGCTGAGCACAAGCATGTAGGTGTTTTTCACACACTGATTTCGGTGGGCAGGACAGTAACAAGTCACATAATGAGACCATTGCAGGTAGCAGGGGCGAATGTAAGCATGATTTTCCCTTTGCTTTGTTTTTGGAAGGGGGGGGGGGCTTAAAATACTTGACGACATGTTTATTCACCTGAAATATTGTGCACCGTTTTCCTTTTGTTTCTAAAGGAAATATAGTAGGATATTACACTGCCATTGTTTGGTGTTTTGCCACTGAATTTGGGTAGCAGAACTATTTATTTATAATTTAGATTTCTAAGACCACCCAGCTCAACATCAACTGTGGGCTTTCCATCTACCCAACACTCAAGGTACTTTGCAGCAATTAAAAAGGCAAACTTTAGAATATAAGGATCAGCACAATACAGTCAAAATCAAGACAAATTTAAAATCAGTATCATTAAAATCAAAACTGAATTCGACTAACAATTAGAAGCTTGGTGAAAGGTGGGATTTTGCCAGTTTCCTAACTATTGGGAAAGTAGGGGCCAACACACCTTCTTGGGGCACGCCCTTTGGAATAGCGCCCCCTCTGCTTGGCCCTGACCCTGCCTATCTTTAGAAAGGTATTAAAGACCTGTCTATGAAGGTTCTCAGTCATCCAGGTGGAATTGTCTGTAGCTTGAATCATGTCAACTGGATTTCTATTTTCTCAGTGGAAACGTTTCGCTCCTTATCCAAGGAGCTTCTTCAGTCTGAGCTCAAGAAGCTCCTTGGATAAGGAGCGAAACGTTTCCACTGAGAAAATAGAAATCCAGTTGACATGATTCAAGCTACAGATATTAAAGACCTGTTTTTTTCCCCTCGGGCATTGGGTCTGGGAGTGGTATGACCCGTTGGATGAGGGTTTTTTTCCCAGCACTTCATGCGTTTGTATGTTGTTCTGGATTATGTTTTTATGCTTTGTTCTGTTATGTGGTTTTTATTAACTTATAATTGTTTATTGGTGATGTATGCCACCCTGAGTCATGTCTTGACTAGGAGGCTAAATAAATAATCCAGTAAACAAATAAATAAATTCCATAGCCTGAGAAGGCCCTCTCCTATCTACAAAGTAGGTGAGCTTCTGTCAGGGTCTCTCCATCTGATCTTGGGGGAACGGGCTAGGCTGTTAAAAGCAGATACAAAGGTGGCTTATAGGTAATGGATTATTCATGCTTGGTCTAATGGAGGAAAGTGCTTTCTGCTACAGACTACCTTTATACATGGAAATGTGTTTCTAGTGTCTGACTGGAAGAAGGAACAACACAGGAATGGAGGAATGATTGCAGGATTCTGTACACAGAGCAAAACTGTATTGTTCTAGCTACCTACTATCCTCCTTTGCCAGTAGGAATGGGAACAATTGTTTAGTTTTTTGTTTAATAATACCTATTCCTACTTGCCAAAGTAAGCCAAAAAGACATTGTATTTAGAAATTTGCAGTGCATTTTTTTAGTTAAAAATATATATGAAAATAGAGAAGTGTGGATATATTAAAGAATATCTGTTAGCAACAATGCATGTATTGTATTTTGGCTTGCAAGGTAGATTAGAGATCGTAGCTTGCATCAGATACTATAAGTATGCTTGAGGTAAACCTGAGTGTTGCAGAGAATTCATGTGGCATGGATCAACTAAGACTGGTAACCTAACCTATACCTTCTCTATTTTACCATTAAAAACAATTTGAAAGTTTCAGTTGACCAAAGCCAATATCCATGGTCCCATCTGGTGACAACCATGGCATATGGAAGATTGCAAACTGGAATTAAGAGGAATTAATGGTAAAGAGCATGGAATGGAGTTGATGAATACATGCAGGGAAGTTAAAGGGTAGGTTAAATCATGAACAAAAGGGCTAAAACATATTAGAAAGTATGAACTGATATCATTTTGAGTACGTATAAAAGTAAAAATTGATAGGCTGGTATTAGTTACATGTTATGATCCAGTGAATGGTGATAATGGAAGAATCAGGGATGAGTTTTAGGGAAAATCATGCAACATTATGAATGAATCCAGTAGAAAAATTAGTCGGCTAAGTGACATGAATGGTGGGGTGGGAACAAGATAAGAGAGTACAAAAAAGTGGCTGGGCAATTCAGCCCAGAGACTTAAGAATGAATGAAAGTAGTGACTGGTTTGTTTCTACTTAGAAACCCATGGCCAAATAATTAATATAGATCTAAAAGCATGATTGATATGCACATTTGAGAGTGCTTGGAACAGAGTGAAAAGAAGTATGTTGCACAATGCTACAGAAATATGTGAGATTATGCTAGTAAGAAGTATGAAAAATAATGGTTGGTAAGAAAAATGTATACTATATAAGAAAACTCATAATTTAAAAAGTGAGGATGAGATAAAAATGTTGTATCCAGGGGGGTCTGCAGGGGTAACAAAAAAGTAAAGATGATGGCCACAACCATGTGGCTGCCATATTGACTTTTCTGATACCTCTGCAGATGGATAGACCTGATATTGTATCTGTATAGGAAGAAAAGGATAGGTGCAGAGAATGTAATCAATGAGCAAGAAATGGATAAGAGAGACATAGAAAATACAGAGCAATTTGTGAGGGAAATAAAAAATAAAAAATGTTTTGGAAGACGTGAAGAGGAGAATATTGATGTGGTTTACTTGTGGAATGGCTGTGCAACTTCTTTAACATGTATGTGAAGATCATTGGGAAAATGCTATTGTTATTCTCCTATACAAAATTCCAGGTAACAGAAATGAATATCAAAACTACAGGAGGACTAGATTGTTAAGTGAACATTAGAAGGTGTATAGCAGAATTCTGATTAAAAGGGTATGAGAGATGAAAATAAGCAACATTTGGGAACCACAGAATTACTTTATATTGGTCTGGGAATAGGCAGACAAGATTTTTTGCTGCTCAGCAGGATGCTGAGGAACGTAAGAATGTGAGAAAGAAAATTTGTTGTATGTTTGTTGATTGCCATATACTTTCTCTTTATTATAAAGTCAATATGTTTGAACTATGGAATGTTTTACATGAATATGGAGTTGAAGGTTGGTTGCTGAATGCAATAAGAACAGTATTTGATGGAATTAAATCATGCATGCTTAGGGAATGGCTTGATATTGAGCTGGGAGTTAACAAGAATGTGTAATGACCCCTTTGTTGTTTAATGTAGATAAATGTATAAGGAATGCTATGATGACACTAGAGATGTTATGGTCAGGGATGTGAATGTCCATGTGCTTTTGTATGCAGATGATGCTGAGTTGTTGGCTGGAAACCCAAATGATTTGCAACAAATGTTAGATAGATTGAATAATTCAACAAGAAATATGGATCTGAACATTAATGTACCAAAGGCTAAGTTGTGTTTAACTGGAGAAATAGAGTGAGCAACTGTAAATGCTATACAAATGGCAAAACATGAGAGCAAGTAGAGAAATGTGTATTGCTTGGTAGAAGGTTTATTAAAGATTGGGAAATGGATAGAGAAATTTTAGGATGTGCAAATGTCTGTGTATAAGAATGTGTTTCTGTTCACTTCTTTATATGGAAATGAGAATTGGTTATAACAGGAGGAACATAAAATTAAATTGAATACTATGGGAATGAGTTATTTAAGAAGTAAGTGGTAAAACAACAAGAGGGTCAAGAAAGAATGGGTGCTGCATGAATATGGATTGAAAACAAAAGTGAGTGACCAATAGGAAAGAAGCGCATTGAGGTAATTTGGTCATACAGAGAGGATGAATGAGGATTGAATTTCAAAACAAATATATAAAGAAAGATTGAATGGGTTAAGATGAAGGAGGAGACTGAGGAAGTTGTGATTGGATAGAATTGATGAGATCCTCAAAAAGAGAGATGAGAAGTTTAAAGAATGAAATGCAGTATGAGAAGTGGTATATAGTCATGGTGGAATCAAGATAATTTGCAAGGATAAGAAATAATGGAGACGTACAGTGAATAGAGAGAGAGCCAGTTTGGTGTAGTGGTTAAGGCATCAGGCTAGAAACCAGGAGACGGTGAGTTCTAGTCCCGCCTTAGGCACGAAGCCAGATGGGTGACCTTAGGCAAGTCACTTTCTCTCAGCCCTAGGAAGGAGGCAATGGCAAACCACTTCTGAAAAACCTTGCTAAGAAAACTGCAGGGACTTGTCCAGGCAGATGCCATGAGTCAAGAATGACTCAAAGGCACACACACAAATACAGTGAATAGTGTCAGTTTAAACTATGTTTCTTTTTTCTTTTATTCATCTCTTACCTTTATTTTTTTTATTTTTGGCTTTCTATTTCTCTTTTTCTGTGCTTTGCATAACAATGCTTACCCCACAAGGGAATGGCTTGATGGGTATTATGTATGTAAAAAAAGAATTGCAAAATGATGCAGGAGCAAGCAGAAGAATGGAAAAATAATAAGCAACGAGGAATCAAAATTGACAGATTCATCCATTAGTTTTGCAAGATACCTCTACTTTCAGTAGAAACTAACCTTTGTGTTATTGTGAATAGTTTTGACTTCCCCCTCCCGCTGTGGGGATCTCTTTTGTGACCTTCATGGAAAATGCTGACCAAATGGCGCAAAGACCAAAGAGATATAGAATGATCAACTTATGTTACCAAACCAAGGAAAAGAGGTGTTAAAAATGGGCAAGGCTGAGTGTTTATCAACTGGCCACAAATAAATAGCTTTCAAGAGGTGTCCTATCAGCCAGCTATATCAGCAAACAATTACAGATGGTAAACATCTACATGAGTTGGCAGCAAACATTGCAAATAACTATTTTCTGATGTTAGGCTTGTTGCCTTTCCTTAAGTTTGGTTTTATTGGTCTGTGTAGTCATGTGCAGATCACACTTTAGGGTACTATGTGCCATAAGATAATACAATGACTCTGTTTAGCCCTGTTAAGGAAATACTTGAAATGCAAAACTAATGGACATACGAAATGAAATCTATAGATATTAGGATTTGAATACATGACTATTGATGAGAAAGATGCAGTTTTAACAATAGATAGTATTGTGGATTTGGGATCCCCACCCCCATGTTCAAAATATAATTTCAAAAAGCAAATACAAGAAAAAGGAAAAACACTCATCAGTCTGAAGTTATACAGTACATCAACATTCTAGCACAATATATTAGTTATTACATTTCTTCCTTCTCTTCTTCGTCCTACTTTGAATTTAGGTATGCCCATCTATTTTGGGAGAAGCTCTTGACCCAGGAAAGGTACTGCAATGGAAGAGGGGGGAAGGCCATTTTTGCCAATTTCTTATCCCACATATACTGTAGTTCCCTATAGTATAAAAATCTACTGCAGAGGATTGAATGATATCACTCCAATAACTAAATGGAAGGGCTGCAAAGGGAAATGAGAATTATCCTTGTTGCTCTACCATTAAATTAAAGTCTGTTCCTCTATTAGCATTACTTTTTCTATCCATAGAAGAGAAATACTAAATTCAACGTATCATCATCATCATCATCATCATCATCATCATCATCCATTTTTATGCTATATACTTAAGCCAGCACGGAAATAGTTTGATGAAACACAAGAATCACATAATATCAAGTAACTACAATAAATAAAGAGCAGAAGAAAAGTTCAGAGGGGACCATTTCTCCAGGTAACAAATGCAAGTAGTTAGGAAATATTAAGGATTCCAAATATCAGTATGTGTATCTTTATCTATATCTTGATGTCCCATTCATTGTTGAAGCCCCTATCTATTTACAGTTTGCGATTTAGAAGATGAGTATGCACAATAGGGCCTTCTTGGTTGCACACTTTTGCTGTGGAACATGCTCTACAAGGAAGTCAGCACGGCGTACTCTTCCCTGTTTTTGTTTGTTTGTTTGTTTGCTTGCTGCATAGCTTCTACTTAGTTTTTCAAGGACAACTTTGGTAATAGTCTAATTCTTTGCACTGACTGTTGCATGTGTTGAAATTATTTCAGTTGTATTTATTTTTTCCTTGAATTGATCATGAATTTTGTTTCATATCATTGCTTATCACATTAGTTGCTGTTAACTTGAATATCAGAGCAAATATAATTATTTAAATAAATAGGTATTCAAATACTCCTTTTCGACAATTGTTCTCTGAATTCATAAGCATTTTCTGTACCTTTACGAAATCTTTCTAGCTATATTAGCATTGTGTTATGTAAGACAGCCCAAATCTCCTTTAGCTAGTTTTCCAGGCCAAGGCCTTCAATTGATTTCCATTTATTTTCCTAAACAAATATTTGTGATTGTGATTCATCATGATAGATTCCTAAACTCCCAACTCACTATCTAGAGGGACTAGCATGATGAAGATTGCCATTTGGCTGATAGAGAAAAGTTTAGCAGGATATCTGCTGCATTGTTCCCTTTCCACTCCACCTGTGGAGAGGCCTGTGGGCATGATCTGATTGCCACTAGGCTGGCTGCTGATGGTAGCTATTGTAAGGTTAAGAAATGAGAAAAGAGGAAGAATAAGGGCACTCTGATATAGCCACTGGTCCTGCCCCTCTTTTTGCAACAGCTTTGCATGCATCAGGTGAGTGTTCTCACTGCTGAGTTTCCTCCAGATGTTATTGAAATGAAATCCATTAGCCAGACATACAGTACTTCACCTTTGCTTTCATTATTTACTCACTGCACTTTCTTTTTTGGTGGCAAGGAAAAAAAAGCCAAACCAGTTTCTCTGTGTGTGTGTGTGTGTGTGTGTGTGTGTGTGTGTGTGTGTAAACAGTAAAATCACTTCTGGGTGCAACTATAGAGGACAGGTAGATGATGGCAAAGCATGACATCTTGCCACCTGATGTGGTGTGGGGGAATCCTAGCAGCTGGATCAAGGTGGGGAAATCTCCCACCCTGCAGATCCACAGGAAATATGACAAATCTTTCTTCAGAGTGTTTCTTCTAAACAGGATCTGAGTCAAAGTTCCAAGCTCAACAGAAGCCCCATGACAGGGGGAGGAGGAGTAGCACTGATCTTCCATCAACATAGTCATGTTATATGTGAATGGCTTATTAAGACACAACCACATTTAATTCTCATTACTTCAGCCCCATCCACCATTTGGCTTATGGTCCAACAGATTATTCATAAGAGAATGTGGTGCTTCAAAGGAAAAAAGGTTGTCCTCTTCAAGCAGCCATTCCCACAAAATTGCACACTGAGTTCCATAAAATTCTGCAACAAGAGATCAGCAACAGGGCAACAGTTATGCTAATGGAGCAAGTTCACTTCCAGCTCTGGGACCAGATTGGATGATACCTTTCACTAATCTTATCCATAATGATAAGACAGTGCACTTGCCCTCTGCTCTGCATAAGTCAATATCTTGAATTTGATGACTGTGCTTTGATTTTAGTATTTGATTTTATTGAATGTTATGGAAGCTGCCAAACATACAGGAGAAAAAACACTATCCTGTATAGACATGTGCTGGTTTGAGAAGTATTGGCTAATCTTCCAGTGGTAATGTATGGTTGTGAAAGTCAGACATTGAGAAAGATCAAGAGAAAGAAGCTAGAGGCCTTTGTATTATGGATATGGAGACTGTTACTAAGAGTAAGATAGACTGCAAGAAGAACAAACCCATCAGCCTTGGAAGAAGTAAAGACTATCTGCTTCCCTGAGGCAGTGATCAGCAAGCAGTAATTCACATTCTTTAGCCATATGATGTACATGAATGATGCACTATGACAAGGACTGTACTTGGCAAAGTTGAGGAAAGAAAAAGAGAGGAAAACAATGAATACGTTCAATGGATAGGATCAGGAGATCACTGGAATGTCCTTAAAAGACCTATCAGTGGGGATAGGTTGAAATGCCAAGTGTTTGTCCATACAATCACCAGATTGGGTAGGGCCTAACTCGGTGGCACCTGAAATCTATGTTATCTAATCTAACCTGTATTTTAACTAAGTGATGAAACCAACTGCAAGGCAGCTCCAGATGGAATAACAATATTAAATGTGCATTTTGGTTCCAAATTTGATTAAAAGGTTCTTCCTAAAATATGTAAGACATTTTACTGTATGTGAAGAATACCAGAACCAGGATAATCTGAAGAGCTTTTTTAAAAAAACCAAAGTCCCTTTCTTAGCACTCTTCAACATGTCATCTGAAAGCCACCACAGGCTTGGCCTGGCTTGAAACAATCCAGACACTGAGATGCAGCACTAATTCATGGTAGGTGTGGCACATAGGAATGAGAAACACCAGGGATATCATAACCTTACTCCCCTCACATTTGGAGTTTGTCTCTTTTATATTTGTTGCACAATCTGGAAATATTTTAAGCTCTGCTAAATCCAACTCATGTCAGTGTGTGAATTAAGCACAAAGATCATGACACTATTCTATTCCACCAGCAGAATTCAAAATAAAGAGTATAATATTTAATCTTGTAATGACATCTGCATTGCAATTTCTCAAAACTTGCCTTTGAAAGTCCTCCTGTTTGTGATGCATTTGAATTTTTTGATAAAGGTAGTAGAGGGTGGTACTGCTGGATACACATAATAATCTTTGACTAGTGATGCTGTCAAGACAGGATTTGGGAAAAGAAGTCCCTGTGTGCAGCAGGCTGAAACATTGCATTGTAAAGTAAAGGAGTTAGTGCACATTGCACCCTCATCCCCTACTCCAAGACCATTCCAGTCATTCATTCCCAAACTGCCCCACTGTCTTTTACTAAAAGAAATAGATTTAGGACATGATTAACAAATCAACCAGGATTCTTTTGTGGATGGGCCCTATCTAAACTAGAAGTATATATTGTACAGATTTTATTTAGGCTTAGATTTATTGTTTGGTGATGCCAAGATCTAATTCTAGACATTTTACCTGTGTGTATGCACATGTGTGTGGTGATTCAGTGGTTAAAATGCCAGGCTTGTCGATCGGAAGGTCGGCGGTTCGAGACCCGAGCACTGCGTGACGGAGTGAGCTCCCGCACTAGCCCCAGCTCTTGCCAACCTAGCAATTCGAAAGCATGCAAATGCAAGTAGATGAATAGGTACTACTTCGGTGGGATGGTAACAGCGTTCCACGCATGTCATGCCGGCCACATGACCGCGGAAGCGTCTTCGGACAAGGCTGGCTCTTTGGCTAACAAACGGAGATGAGCACCGGCCCCTAGAGTCGGACACAACTGCAGAATGTGCGGGGGGAACCTTTACCTTTTATGCACATGTGCAATATATGCAGCTGCTTCTGGAGGAGCTACATTCATTTGGATGATATTTGTATTGCATTATCTCAAAGTAAGCTACCTCACAGGTGAGCGGCTTGGTATTTCTAGTCTATAGCACATATTAGGCCTAAGATCCACTTATCTCTTTTGCAGAGGTTGTCTGGATCTGGAAAAAAACCAAAATGGTATTCATGATTTAAAACTCCCCTGAACATCAAGGACCCCTAAACATTGCCTTGTTTTTGCCTTAATCCTTGTCTTTTGCAGGTCCAAAGTTTAGGCTACTGACGTCACTGCTGGCAAATACAGCCTCAGAATGTGCTAGGTGGTTTAAAGGGATTAGGAAAAAGACATTCAAAGTTAATGCATCTCTATCTTTGGTTGTGTTCTTCCTTAGAGTAACACAAAGCCCTTGAGCAAAGTCCAGTATGCTGAAATGTATATAAAGCTTGGGGTCTGCAGGTATTTGAGTGATGCAGACTCCACTGAAGTTAAGGTTTTGAAAGTATGATATTTCTCCTACAAAGTTGAACACTGGTGGAGGAAGAAAATACAATGTCATCAAATGCATCATCCTCAAGCAGCTACTTTGGACCCCCTTGTAGGGAAGAAGCTTCCTATATGCAAAGATTTTTCTTCCTAGTAGAGGATCATTCACAAAATGATCCCACACATTATCCCCCCCCCAACACACACACACCTGAAATTTGCAATAGTCTGAAATTTATTCTGCCGCCTCAGGGATTCTGCCATTTCATTAAAAACTCTTTATCCTGCATGTATAAACCCATGCTTTAGAGATAAACCTAATGGATTAAGCCTTCTGGAGACAGACTCTTGAGTGTCATTCTGTCTAGTGTTTATTTAGCCCATTGCTGGCATGGAAAACAGTTAAAACGTCTCCTTAATTCTCCTTTGGGGAACTCATTCTGATTAGTGAAACATTGGCATTCCCTTTCTCCAAGATGGAATAATTCTTTTAAAAGGGCTACTTTTCATAGGGCATAATCCAGCCCATTCTGCACACGAACAAGATATAAAGCATCTTTCCCTTACTTCCGTACCACCCTGCACCTTGTAGTTGGCAGTTTGTTCATGAGGCATGGATTGGCAAGTCCTGTATGGACTGAAATTAAGTGGGATTTGAAGGGCACCAAGTTGGGGGGAGCTAGTCGAGCCACAATTTGGGAATGATGCTTACAGGGTTGATTCCTGGAACATCGCTGCAAATCCTATTTTAAGTTGTTTGATGGGTAAGTCTTTGCTTCTGGTTCAAGGCATATTATTACCAATGACCCATTTCCATTTTCATGCCAAAGTTTCACATTGATACACTGTTTTCATCCACACCATTCATCAAGGGTATTGGCCAATGTCAGCCCAAATCTTTTCCCCTGGTTCAGATTTCTCCAAGTGGGTACTCCTAGCTGTGCTGGGACAACAACTTCCAGAACAGTCATGTTGGCTGAGAATTCTGGAAAGCGACAACTTGTCAGGCCTTTTGTAATCTCCCCATATTTGGAGGCCATCATCTTGGGAAAGACAATCCAGTCTACACTAAAGGAGAATGGCTGTTGGCCATTTGGTGTAAAATTTGCACAAAGTAGGAATGCTGTTAGGTTGGCCACAGGCTCACTGAAACAGTGTGGAAGAGGAAAGCCGAGGATAGGAACCTGCTGATCCTGCCAAGCTTGTCAAAGCTATTGTGGGACATACAGGTCCGGCAACCTGACAAGTATTTGGAAAATGTAATTGAAGGCTTTGCTCAGGTGCCTGAAGCCTTCTTGGTTATGGCTTTTCTTTTCTTTTTCCTTCCTTCCTTCCTTCCTTTCTTGATATATATGGTCGTTGCTATACATAGAATGAAGGGAAAGAATACAGTTGATTGTTTTGGTGTGCAGCTTTTCATTTTTATTTTTTGAAAAATTATTTACTGAAATACAAACAACTGCAACACCAATGAAACAAAATACAATAGTGTGTTTTTATGTGTGTGTGTGTGTATTGTTTGGCATGTGCTGTTGCTGAATTCTCTCTACATAAAAATCTCTATGTAACTCCTATAAAATAAAAGAAGAGGAAGAGGAGGAAACAAACTCCTAGCAGTATGAATGCACTATTAAGAAGAAATGCATGATCAGAAAAGGACAAAAATATAGTTTCGAATAAAATTTGTAAATGCTAATTTACAGTATATTCAGAGGTGCACCATTAGAAATAATTATACTTGAAACAAAACTACTATGCATGAGATGGTATTTATTGTGGCCAGAGAATGCCTGTCAAGATACTTAACCGTTGATGGGCAGTTTCAGTGCAAATCTCCCTTTTCGCACTGAAGATGTTGCCTAGCCTGGCAATGAAACATCTGCAAGAAAACAAGGCTCAGAGAGCACCATGGACTCCACAGTTTCAGTGCAGTTCGTACTCTCTTCTTGTTTTCTTAGATCCTGATTGGAGAATTCTTCGAAATAGGGTGCCTTAAAATAGAAAACCTATAAACTTGATAAAGTGAAATGCCCAAGCTGTACTTACATGTCATATCAAACCACAAACTAGCCAACCACATTTTAGCCTAGCATGTGGTTAATTTGTATTTCAGAGTGTCATGCAAACCCAGAAAATTGGGTGGAGTAGACCATTGTTTAATTAATCATGGGCAAGCATGTCATGCAAACACAGCCACAGTCACTGTATGTCACCCCTCAGTGAGAAAGCTTCTAAACCCATATGCTCTCTGTTGTACTATTTTGCAGGTTTAATTATGCAGGTAATTAAAGGGAGTATAGCTAAGGATTCAAAGTGGTAAAGCCTGCTTATCCCTTCAGACCCCTATCCCCCCCTTTATTTTTTATTTTTATTTTATTTTGTTGTTGTTCAGTCGTTTAGTCGTGTCCGACTCTTCGTGACCTCATGGACCATAGCACGCCAGGCCTTCCTGTCCTCCACTGTCTCCCGGAGTTTACTCAAATTCATGTTCATTACATCGGTGATGCTATCTAACCATCTAATCCTCTGCCGTCCCCTTCTCCTTTTGCCTTCAGTCTTTCCCAGCATTAGCGTCTTTTCCAGTGAATTTTATTTTTGTCCCATTATTATTATTATTATTATTATTATTATTATTATTATTATTAACTCAAGGTGGCAAACATACCTAATACTCCTTCCTCCTCCTATTTTCCCCTCAACAACAACCCTGTGAGGTGAGTTAGGCTGAGAGAGAGTGACTGGCACAAGGTCACCCAGCCGGCTTTCATGCCTAAGGCGGGACTAGAACTCACAGCCTCCTGGTTTCTAGCCCAGCACCTTAACCACTAGTGGTTAGACTACTTTAGGTAGTCCAATCCTGTTTTCTGCATTAAGGAAAATACTGAAATGGTAAGCTCTGCTTTTGCATGCAAATTGGCATGACTATGGTGCCCCTCTGCTTTGTTGTTTATTCGTTCAGTCGCTTCCGACTCTTCGTGACTTCATGGACCAGCCCACGCCAGAGCTTCCTGTCGGCCGTCACCATCCCCAGCTCCCCCATGGTTGAGTCTGTCACCTCCAGAATATCATCCATCCATCTTGCCCTTGGTCGGCCCCTCTTCCTTTTGCCTTCCACTTTCCCTAGCATCAGCTTCTTCTCCAGGGAATCCTGTCTTCTCATTATGTGGCCAAAGTACTTCAGTTTTGCCTTTAATATCATTCCTTCAAGTGAGCAGTCTGGCTTTATTTCCTGGAGTATGGACTGGTTTGATCTTCTTGCAGTCCAAGGCACTCTCAGAATTTTCCTCCAACACCACAGTTCAAAAGCATCTATCTTCCTTCGCTCAGCCTTCCTTATGGTCCAGCTCTCACAGCCATAGGTTACTACAGGGAATACCATTGCTTTAACTATGCGGACCTTTGTTGTCAGTGTGATGTCTCTGCTCTTAACTATTTTATCAAGATTTGCCATTGCTCTCCTCCCAAGAAGTAGACATCTTCTGATTTCCTGGCTGCAGTCAGCGTCTGCAGTAATCTTTGCGCCTAGAAATACAAAGTCTGTCACTGCCTCCACTTTTTCTCCCTCTATTTGCCAGTTATCAATCAAGCTGGTTGCCATAATCTTGGTTTTTTTGAGGTTTAACTGCAACCCAGCTTCTGCACTTTCTTCTTTCACCTTCGTCATAAGGCTCCTCAACTCCTCCTCGCTTTCAGCCATCAAAGTGGTATCATCTGCATATCTAAGATTGTTAATGTTTCTTCCAGCGATTTTAACTCCAGCCTTGGATTCCTCAAGCCCAGCACGTTGCATGATGTGTTCTGCGTACAGGTTGAATAGGTAGGGTGAGAGTATACAGCCCTGCCGTACTCCTTTCCCAATCTTAAACCAGTCCGTTGTTCCGTGCTCTGTTCTTACCGTTGCTACTTGGTCGTTATACAGATTCCTCAGGAGGCAGACAAGATGACTTGGTATCCCCATACCACCAAGAACTTGCCACAATTTGTTATGATCCACACAGTCAAAGGCTTTAGAATAGTCAATAAAACAGAAATAGATGTTTTTCTGAAACTCCCTGGCTTTCTCCATTATCCAGCGGATATTGGCAATTTGGTCTCTAGTTCCTCTGCCTTTTCTAAACCCAGCTTGTACATCTGGCAATTCTCGCTCCATGAATTGCTGGAGTCTACCTTGCAGGATCTTGAGCATTACCTTACTGGCATGTGAAATAAGTGCCACTGTTCGATAGTTTGAACATTCTTTAGTGTTTCCCTTTTTTGGTATGGGGATATAAGTTGATTTTTTCCAATCTGATGGCCATTCTTGTGTTTTCCAAATTTGCTGGCATATGGCATGCATCACCTTGACAGCATCATCTTGCAAGATTTTAAACAGTTCAGCTGGGATACCGTCGTCTCCTGCTGCCTTGTTATTAGCAATGCTTCTTAAGGCCCATTCAACCTCACTCTTCAGGGTGTCTGGCTCTAACTCACCGACCACACCGTCAAAACAAAACATCTTTACAAATTGTTGGAGCAAATGATTCTTAATCGAGTGGTAGAGACTCTTGATGTAAAGATCATGAAGGAGCAAGCTGGTTTTAGGTCATGTTGTGGACAAATACTTAATCTTACACAACACATAGAGGACGGTTATGAAAGAAAACTAATTACTGGAGTGGCGTTCATCGACCTTACTGCGGCATATGATACAGTCAATCGCAGAAAATTGCTGCGTAAGATATACAACTTTACTGGAGACCATATGCTCACCAGGGTTATAGGGAGTTTCCTTCAAAATAGAAGGTACAGCAAGCTAATGACAAAGCTGTGGCAGTGGCTACATTTTGGCAGAGTAAAGTTTGATCTGGACATGAAATAAATAAATAAACCGTCAAAACTATCCCCGATATTATTATCCTTCCTATACAGATCTTCCGTATATTCTTGCCACCTTTTATTGATCTCTTCTGCTTCTGTTAGGTCCTTGCCATCTTTGTTTTTGATCATACCCATTTTTGCCTGGAATTGACTGTTTCTAATTTTCTGGAAGAGGTCTCTTGTCCTTCCTATTCTACTGTCTTCTTCCACTTCAGCACATTGTTTTTTTAAAAATAATTTCTTATCTCTTCTGGCTAACCTCTGGAATTTTGCATTTAATTGGGCATATCTCCCCCTATCACTGTTGCCTTTTGCTTTCCTTCTTTCTTGGGCTACTTCCAGTGTCTCAGCAGACAGCCATCTTGCCTTCTTGGTTTTCTTTTTCTTTGGGATGTTTTTTGTTGCCACCTCCTGAACAATGTTGCGAACTTCTGTCCATAGTTCTTCTGGGACCCTATCTACTAAATCTAGTCCCTTAAATCTATTCTTCACCTCCACTGCATATTCATTAGGAATATTAGTGAGCTCATATCTAACTGATCTGTGGGTCTTCCCTATTCTCTTTAGTCTGATTCTAAATTTTGCAATAAGAAGTTCGTGATCTGAACTACAGTCAGCTCCAGGTCTTGTTTTTACCGACGGTATAGATGTCTGCAACCTTTGGCTGCAAAGGATGTAGTCAATCTGATTTCGGTGTCGACCATCTGGTGAAGTCCATGTATAAAGTCGTCTTTTAGGTTGTTGGAAGAGAGTGTTTGTTATGCACAGTGAGTTGTCTTGGCAAAATTCTATCAGCCTATGTCCCACTTCATTTTGTTCTCCCAGACCATGCTTGCCTGTAATTCCAGGTGTCGTTTGACTACCCACCTTAGCATTCCAGTCTCCTGTATGAAAATAACATCTCTTTCTGGCATATTATCCAGTAGGTGCTGCAGATCCTCATAGAACTGATCTACTTCTGCTTCTTCAGCATCTGTGGTTGGGGCGTATATTTTGATCATTGTGATGTTAAATGGCTTCCCCTGAATTCAAATTGAGATCATTCTATCGTTTTTTGGATTGTATCCAAGCACTGCTTTAGCCACTTTATTATTAATTATGAAGGCTACTCCATTTCTTCTGTGGTCCTCTTGTCCACAGTAGTAGATCTGGTGGTCATCTGATGTGAAGTGGCCCATCCCAGTCCATTTCAGTTCACTGACACCTAAAATGTCTATATTTAATCTTGACATCTCACCAATAACCACATCCAATTTGCCCTGGCTCATAGATCTTACATTCCAGGTTCCTATGGTGTGTTGATCTTTAGAACATCGGATTCGTCGTTCACCACCAGCACCGTCGGCCACTAGCCGTCCTTTCGGCTTTGAGCTAGCTGCGTCATCACATCTGGGGCTAGTTGAACGTATCCTCTGTTCCTCCCCAGTAGCATTTTGACCATCTTCCGACCTGAGAGTCCCATCTTCCGATGGTATACCGACATATCTCTGGTTGTACTGATCCATTTAGTTTTCACGGCAAGAATACTGGGGTAGGTTGCCATTACCTTCCCCAGGGATCGTATTTAGTCTGACCTCTCTGCCACGACCTTCCCGTCTTGGGTGTCCCTTCACGGTTTAGCTCATGGTTTCATTGAGGTGCTCAAGCTCCAGCACCACGACAAGGTAACGATCTCCTCTGCAGGTAACTGCCGCTCTGCACAAGAACTTAATATACCAGTCTTCGGGCTTATCTCTGTTGCTGAGTTGCCCTGTTGCTAGAACAGGCAGGCAACCATATTTAGAGGGCAGAAACAGACAACATTGCCATCTATTAATCCCCCACTCACTGTCAAAGTGACTTCAGGATGTGATTTTTTGGTTCTGCTTCTGAAGTACACTTTTCTATGTCATGTCACCTCAAAGGCTCTTGTCTGTTTTGGATAATGTGCTTCTGTTTGTTTCAGGGTAGTCCCAAAGGTTCTTTGGCGATTCTACAGAGTTAGAAGCACCCCTTGGATTGAATCAATGCTTACCATGCTCTCTAGTGCCTTTTTAAAGCTGCCTTTTCACCATAATTCTCTAATTATAGCACCATGCTATAATTCTCACCTTGCAAATAGAAAGTAGTTGGTGTGAAAGCCAGCAAACACTTTTTAATCAATGCTTTTGTCGCCCTGAGGTTCCTGCCTTTTTAAAAAGAAAAAGAACACCCCCCCCCCCAAATCTCTGGGTGTGCACTGTTTTACTGTTTTCCCAGTCACCTGAGATAGAAAGGTTTCATCCTCGGCACTGGAGCTCAGTAGTCATGGGGGAAGCAGCATAGGAAACTCTTCCTATGTCATTTAACATCTGCATGAAACTACTGGGGGAGGTCAATTGAGGTTCATGGTGAGGTATCATCAGTATGCTGTGTTTCTCCCCTTTTTTAATTTATTCAAAAGCAAAAAAAAAAGCAATATAATAATATGATGATGATGATTGTACGTGCGTATATAAAACTGTTCTGGAAATGATAACTCATTCCTTGGTCACCATTTGGTTTGATTACTGCAACACATGTACTGTATAGATCAGGGTCTGTAGCTTGAATCATGTCAACTGGATTTCTATTTTCTTAGTGGAAACGTTTCGCTCCTTATCCAAGGAGCTTCTTCAGTCTGAGCAAAGTTGGTAAGGGAATCCTAAATATGTTTCTAGGTAGCTGTACAGAAGACTGAAGAAGCTCCTTGGATAAGGAGCGAAACGTTTCCACTAAGAAAATAGAAATCCAGTTGACATGATTCAAGCTACAGACAATTCCACCTGGATGACTGAGAACCTTCATAGACATATGTATAGATCAGAGCTTTCCAAAGTGCTGCCGCTGGTGACACACCAGCGGCGGCAGCGCGGTGGCGGCACGCACACGCATGGCAGCAGCGTGGGGAGGCGTGCGGCGGCGCGCGCGCACGGCGGCGGCGGCAGCCTCCGCTAAAACGTGGAAGCACTGATCCTGCGCCACTGCTGCTGCCGCCGTGCACGCACGTGCTGCCGCTTCCGGGTGGTGTGGCGACACACCACGCTGTGTGTGGCGACACACTTTTGTGTCGCGACACACAGTTTGGAAAGCTCTGGTATAGATGGTTGTCTTTGGAGATTACCCAGAAGCTACACCTAGCACAAAATGCAGCAGCAAGATCCTGACAGAACAACACCATTGAGTTCTAAAACTTGAAATTGCTGGACTGGTTGCCAGTAGGCTTCTGGGCTAAATTCAAAGTGCTCGTTATTACTTTTAAGGCCTTTTATAGGGCAGAAGTGGGATATTTTAGGCTGGTGTTTCTCAGCCCAACATGCTGGCTAGGGAATTCTGGGAGGTGAAGTCTAGACCTCTTAAAGTTGCCAAGGTTGAGAAATACTGTATTAGGTAATCCCTTGCTAGAATTGAACCGGCCTATCCAGTCCAGTCATCAAGAGGGGTTCTGTACTGGGTTACCCCGCAAGAGTTAGAAGGGATGTGAAGCAGGTGACAGTTCTTCTCAGTGACGGAACCCATTCTACAGAACATTCTTGCCATGGAAGTATGGACCGCCCCTTCCTTATTAGCAATATGTCTATGAAGGTTCTCAGTCATCCAGGTGGAATTGTCTGTAGCTTGAATCATGTCAACTGGATTTCTATTTTCTCAGTGGAAACGTTTTGCTCCTTATCCAAGGAGCTTCTTCAGTCTGAGCAAAGTTGGTAAGGGAATCCTAAATATGTTTCTAGGTAGCTGTGTGGTAGCTGTGTTCTAGGTAGCAGCTACCTAGAAACATATTTAGGATTCCCTTACCAACTTTGCTCAGACTGAAGAAGCTCCTTGGATAAGGAGCGAAACATTTCCACTGAGAAAATAGAAATCCAGTTGACATGATTCAAGCTACAGACGTCCTTATTAGCATTTTGTAAACTAGCCAAAGTAATTTGGTTTCAGCAGTAGTTCAGCTCTTAGGCTAGTTAAGCTACTGAGTACCTATGAGATTTTTTATTTGTTTAGTAGGGTTTTTAATAAGAGAACTGTGTGTGTATGACTTTGCTGTACTCTGCCCATAGTCCTTGGTCAACTGGGATAAGCTGTAGATATTGAAAACAAACAAACAAACAAACCCTTTTCTGCCCATCTGCAATCTTACTTTACTGTCTCTGTTCAATTACTGCTTGCATTGTACCTAGGTAGCAGTGGAAGTTTTTTAAAACGTCTGTTTGCTGCACACAGTGGGGTGTGGGGTGGAGAAGGTAGTGGAAGGAAGGCCTGATGCTTGCAGACAACCTGGGAGCTGCTAGCTCCTCACGCACAGATTAAACTGTGTCCCAATCTTCAAGGATTTCAGTATCTTGCTATGCAATGTAGCAATAAGCTAGTGCATCACAAACAGAATAATTATTTCCAAGCATTCTCTGTTGTCCAGAGATTGGAAATTAATATTTACGTGGGGCTATGAAGAATTGAAGAACTATATTTGTATAGTCGAAGGCTTTCACGGCCAGAATCCGATGGTTGTTGTGGGTTTTCCGGGCTGTGTGGCCATGTTCTGGCAGATTTGGTTCCTAACGTTTCGCCAGTAGCTGTGGCTGGCATCTTCAGAGGACAGGAGCACAGCTAGAAGAGAGAATCTTCTAGCTGTGCTCCTGTCCTCTGAAGATGCCAGCCACAGCTACTGGCGAAACGTTAGGAACCAAATCTGCCAGAACACGGCCACACAGCCCGGAAACCCACAACCAACTATATTTGTGTTACACAATAACAATGCCAATTACAGACGTTAAGAGAAGACTCAAAGGCTTAGATAAAAGGAGCCAAACTTCTTCTTGTTTGAAGTGTTACCAAAATAACCACAGAAATGGTTTCATTATTTTATTGGTCTGTAGCCTGAAGTCCTGTATGAGTTAGAGACGTATAAAGAATTAGAGAATAGGAAGAGCATCACTGGACATCCAAGAAGGGTTAAGGAAGGACATCAGCATTCATTTGTTGTACCACCTAATATAGTACAGATGACCGCATTGCCTTCTACAAAGTAGCTCAGACGTCGAACACATGGATTGCATGTGGATGGTCCTGGTCTTCCTTCCTTCCCCCCCCCCCACTCATTCCTGCTCAGACAAGTTACTCAAGATTGCAAACAAAATTCTTAAGAAGGCTTCTTCCTGAAATTGTGGAAAGCGGCCAGAAGTGCCTGCTGACAATCCAAGGCTGGATGCACCAACAGTTTGGTTCTGTATAAAGCAGTATGTTATATTCCACTGATCAACTAATGGATGGCATTTCCGTATGACATTATTTCTAGTCCCACATAGACCCTCCACACCATTTTAAAGCTGGCTGTGCAATCAATTTCACTCAGTATGTTTCAAAATGCAGGGGACTAGATGGGAAGACCATGAGCCAGCTGACCAACAAGGGAATGCAAAAATAGCCATTTTTGAAACAGTGCCCTGTTTCTTGCTGCTGCAGCTTCTGCAGCAACAAAAACATCCCCTCATCCCCCACCACAAAAAACGGAAATAAATCATTAACCACCCCTACCTTCACATTTCCAAAACGTACTGCTGCATTGCATTTGGTTGCTTGTAAAAACAAATCAAAAAGTATCAGTTGCTGTAAAGGAAAAACTGTGAAGACACCAAGCCACCATTTCTCCATTGCATTTACAAGCCTATTGCTAGGCATGATGGTGAAAGAATAGCATTCAGGCATTTTTTGTAACTAAGTGCTTTTCCCAGTAGCTGTAACCACAGTTGGATGTTACTGCAATGTCTGTAATGAAGGATGGGGGAGGAACATACTAAATAGTGAAGCTCCATGGTCACTATGATTAGGATGCTAAAAGATTGCCTGTAGTGATGGGGGGTTGGGGAGAGAGAGGAAATCCATCCTGGAATAACAAAAAGACCCTCATCTCCCACCTCAGACAAAAGGGAAGAAAAAAAATTGCTAGAACCCCTCCGTCTACAAGACAGGTGCTAAAAAAACCGAAATCTTGCCACCAGCTAAGGAAGAGAAGGCAGAAAGAGGTAAAACTTTTGTCAAACCAGGTCTCCAGGTGAACGTTAGCATGATTTGAGTTGCAGCAGGAGACAGTATGTAGCAGACCTTGTCTTATAACTAAGCAGGGTTGGGTTTTGGTAGCTCTTGAGTAGAAGACTGGCTACTTGAATGGTAGGAAATACCAGGGCCAAAGGTTAGACAAGGAAGTCAAAAATAGAAGAGGGTGCAGGGACAAAGCATTTCTGTACAACTGCCAGAAAAACTGTATGACATGTTCATGAATTCATCTGGCCTCAAATTTGACTGAGACTGTACTTTATGCAAATAAAGAAAAAAAAAGCAGCTGCTGTGATGGGGTGTCTATAAAGCCATCAAGCTATTTTGCCCCTTAAGAACCTGTGAATGGGATGTTGCTGTTTCAGCTGAAGCCCAAGCTGAAGCCCAGGAACTAGGAGGCCGGGGAAAAAATGGAAACAGTGGAAAAATGGACTCTGCAGAATGTCAGTACTGAAAACTGAAAATTTGCTTTCTTTCTCTTCTTGATATACTGCAGCTGAGCTAGAAACTAAGTAGCTTGGCTTCTGAACACAGATAGCAGTGCGTGAACACATAGCTCCAGAATGGATTAAGAGACAGTGCAAAGACCCCACATGGAAATTCCCTGAAAATCCTTTCTGGATTCAATATCTCTTAAAGAAGTAGTAAGACTCAGTAACAGCTGCTGATGGATCTGCACTTCTAGGAGGTGAGTTGGGCAGAGGCTAGAAGACACTGCTTTCCTATGGTGGTGCCATCAATTCGGAATGGAGATCAGACTTGCCGGCTAGTTTTCAGGAAATTATTGAAAACGGAATCATTTTGGAGAGCATTATCTAGATTTAATGCATAGTGCCATTCCCATTTTAATTTTTATTTTACATTGGTGTTTCTTGGTCTTGTTGG
This sequence comes from Charina bottae, assembly GCA_023362775.1. NCBI lineage: Eukaryota > Metazoa > Chordata > Lepidosauria > Squamata > Charinaidae > Charina > Charina bottae. Next base: position 70,833,847 of record JALMGJ010000001.1, on the reverse strand, counting down.
GGTTTCATGAGTATGCTTACTGAGGATGTTTTTACTGTGGTCACATTGTCTACCTGTTTGATTGCGGTAGGGTACAAAATGAATGAATAAATAGCCATTGTTGCTTTCCTTTTTTTAAAATATATTTTATTGAATTTTAAATATACATAGATAAAAGCTTGAAAAGGAAAAAGAAATAGAAATACAAATCAAAGAAAGAAAAGAAAAAGTGAAGTAAAGTAAAGTAAAGTAAATAGAAAAAGAGAAAGATGAAACATAGAAATTGGTCAACTTCCGATTTATCTCTGGTCTTAGTAATTTAAATATTAATCTCTTTCATGCTAGTACTATATATAACATTGTAAAACATTTCCTGTCTAATATATCAATTTATATATGTTTTAATCTTCATATAAGCTTTGCCCCTCCTGCATTTTGCAAATAGTCCGTTAATGGTTTCCATTCTTTAAGAAAGTAATAATTTGTATTTCCTTTTAATAAACATGTCAATTTATCATTTTCTGCCATGTCCATTACTTTTAACATCCAGTCCTGTATTGTAGGTATAATCTGATTTTTCCAATTTTGTGCATATATAAGTCTTGCTGCTGTAACCATATATTGCATAATTCTTGTAAATTTCTTTCCTATTTGTTCTTCTAATATTCCCAATAAAAATAGTTCAGGTTTAAATAGAATTCGTATTTGTAGAATATTTTGCATCAATGAGTGTATTTGAATCCAAAATCTCTTTGCAATCTCACATGTCCACCGCCATTGTTGCTTTCCAAGTCACTTGGCACCAGTCTTCACCACCACGAAGATGGAAGGATAAAGTGAACAGGCAGTCTGTCTATGAAGGTTCTCAGTCATCCAGGTGGAATTGTCTGTAGCTTGAATCATGTCAACTGGATTTCTATTTTCTCAGTGGAAACGTTTCGCTCCTTATCCAAGGAGCTTCTTCAGTCTGAGCAAAGTTAGTAAGGGAATCCTTAAATATGTTTCTAGGTGGCTGTGTGACCTTGCACCTGGGGCTAGGTCATGGTTATTTTGAGATGTTATTTCTAAGTCCCTTTATCATCTAAAGGAGGATCGTTAAGATCACCATGCTGCTGTTGAGCTTGCGAAATGGCCTTAATCTTCCTAGGCACAGAAGACAAAGCAGGAAGGAAAATAGGGGAAAGATAATAATATAATAATATAATAATATAATATATATATTATAATATATATTATATATATTATATATTATATATTAATGAACAGGCAGTCAGAATCCTGACCATTCTGATCGCTTACCCCCACTTTCCCCAACCTCATACCCTCACCTCCTGTGGTGTGCTACTGATCACTTTGTAACATTCTCACACTGAATGGGAACTATGGCCAGGTAAATGGATTGCAGCCCAAATGTAAACCATTTCATGAAAGAGAATAAATAGCAACTTCCTGAAGAATAGCCCTGTACCGAGTATGACTGAGTCAGTTTGATCCTGACTGCTATCAGGGAAGAACATGCTATTACCCCAACACTATCAATTCCTTCATCTGAGGAGGCTTATTTTGTGGAGACTGCAGAAAAGTCAGACAGTTGCATAAACGACCTGAACTGCTGGACCTATCAAGAGTTTAACTTAACCAAGCTGAGATACAGGGAGAGATTTGCAAGGCTGATTGACAGGGCAGAATGTTGCCCTTATATCAGCAGTGCACATGAAGGCCTTTGGACCTCTTGCCCCACCCAGAGCCTGTTTGGTTGGAAAAGTCTGAAAAATTAAATAGGATCTGTCCTCAGGGCGACAGGTGAGGAGTTCCAAAAACTGCCTGATAGTGAATGATTGGCCTAATTGTAACAGTGCATCAGCATAAGCAGACAAGACAGGATGCAGATAAATAGACATGGAATACAGGAGATCAGAAAAGATGTGTGTATTTCAATCCAAGCCTGACATTCAGCATTAAGAATATTTCCTTGGTTCTCTTCACATGCTTTTATGGGGGAAATCCTCCCAAGAAATATCTGTGGTAGCCAAAATCAGCAGAAGTCCAGATTCTTTGAGAATTTAGAACATTCTCCAGAACCACAGCCACACAGGCTTCTTTGCAACATTTTAATGCTTCTTTCTTTGCCTGAACATTCTATCCCACAATATTTTATGGGCAATGTGCATAAAATAGCCTTAGGAAAAATATAGAGGTATATAGGGCATGGCGCTGGAGATGATAGATAATATACATACACATATACATATACATATACATATACATATACATATACATATACATATACATATACATATACATATACATATACATATACATATACATAGGGGTGTGGTGGCTCAGCGGCTAAGACGCCAGGCTTGTCGATCGGAAGATCGCAAGTTCGGAGGTTCGAATCCCTAGCCCTGCGTGCGGAGTGAGCTCCCGCACTAGCTCCAGCTCTTGCCAACCTAGCAATTCGAAAGCATGCAAATGCAAGTAGATTAATAGGTACCACTTCGGTGGGTAGGTAACAGCGTTCCGCGCATGTCATGTGGCCACATGACCGTGGAAGCGTCTTCGGACAACGCTGGCTCTTCGGCTAACAAACGGAGATGAGCACCGGCCCCTAGAGTTGGACACGACTGCACAAATGTGTGGGGGGAACCTTTACCTTTACCTTTTTATACATATACATATACATATACATATACATATACATATACATATACATATACATATACATATACATATACATATACTCATCTCCAGCATCATGCCGTATATCTAAGGGCTCTATGCACCCCACTCTTCCAGGACAGTCTTGTGGAGGAATTTGTAAGTTTTGGCTGTCATCTTGCAAATACAAGAATGGCACCTTTCTTCAGCATACTGAAGAAATATATATTTAAATATATCATTAAAAATAGATTGCTTTTCTTAATCTGTAACTTATTTACATTGCATACACAATTCCAAGAGGAAATTAATGGGATTGCATTGCATGCAGCAGTCCTATATTTGCTCAGTGGGACTAAATGAGTTAGCCCATTTATGGTGTATTATGAGATCCACTGAGCTCAAAACAATTAAAACTGGTGTAACTGATTTGTGAGATAGGAGGTATGTGGTGGAAGTAAGCCTGATCAGCTGTGCACAAAATTGCATATCTCAGGTCCATACTAGATGAAGTAAGATCTATCTTTTCCATGCACCCAAAATTATTTGGTCTCTAGAGCAAGTGAATTAAGTAAGATAATTTATCTTTGCATTATAGATGAGTTTTTAATGGGAATAATGTGGATCATCAAAGAAGCAAATGACTATAGCCCAATGGAAGAATATATGTTTTTGTGCAGAAGTCTCAGGTCCAGCCCCCAACATCTCCTAAAATCTTGGACAGTTGCTCTCTCTCTCTCTGAATCTCCACAGTTGATGTTGCTGGTCAGTGTAGACCGTGAGGAGCTAGATCAATGTTTCCCAACCTGGGCAACTTTAAGTTGTACGGACGTCAACTTCCAGAATTCTTAGCAATGGCCATGCTGGCTGGGGAATTCTGGGAGTTGAATTCCATGAATCTTAAAGTTGCCCAGATTGGGAAACCCTGAGGTAGATGGACAAATTATCTAAGTGTAAGGCAACTTCTTATTTTCCTTAGTATTGTGAATGAAGCAGCTTCTCAAAATTGATAATTATCGTTCCCTACTGATTTAGAGACATAGTGCAGAAGAGAGGAAAATAATAGATCTCTTTCTTTGTTGGATCAAGGGATCAGATCTCGGTAAGGGTGCACATACTTTGCATATTGAAAGCATTGTGTTCAGTCCCTAACACTTTATTTTAACTATTTTATTGTAAACCGCCCAGAGTTCCCCATTGGGGGAGATGGGCGGTTACAGTATATAAATTAAATAAGTAAAATAAATAAATAAATAAATAAATAAATAAATAAATAACACAGAGCTTTCCAAACTGTGTGTGGCGACACAAAAGTGTGTCGCCACACACAGTCTGGTGTGTCGCCACACAACCCGGAAGCGCTGATCATCATCAGCTGATCATCATCAGCGCTTCCGGGTTTTCCCGCGGCGACACACCAACTGCAGCGCGCAAAACCCGAAAGCGCAGCAGCGCTTCTGGGTTTTTGCGCGCTGCCGCACTTCCGGGTTTTCCCGCGGCGACACACCAACGCCGGTTGGTGTGTCGCCGCGGGAAAAACTTTGGAAAGCCCTGCCCTAACATGTTCAGTCAAAAGGAAAAGGAAGGGAAAGGGAATAGATGGTAGAGAAGCAAGAACAGTGTCTGAGAACCTAGAGAATTGCTGCCAGGGAGAATAAACGATTGAACTCAATAGTCAGATAAACTGATACAAGGGCATTTTCTTTGTTGATGTAAAGATTCTTTTTGCTGATATCTCTGTACTTAGAATGGGAAATTTTCTAGTCCTGGAAAGAGCCACCAGGAAAATTGCTGAGTAATTTGGTATCTTTCTGCATATTTCTGCATAAGAATAAAGACAAAAATGGGATAAAGGTTTGGCAGCAGAACTAGTTAATCCTGAAATAACGATATGTGGGAATATCCCTCCAGGGAAGCTAAGTTGCATCTGCAGAGATATACTCCAAAGTTAGTAAAATGTGAACCATCCAAAGCTTCCCAGGAACATTTAGTGCAAAGGACATTAATGTCAAAGAGGACAGCCAATATACAGCTTAGACCAATACATGGAAAAGGAAGAAAGAATGACAGTGTTGCAAGATTCCCCCCACCTCCAGAATTAACTCGGCCTAATTTAACTGAAATGCCTTAACATTTCAGAAAAACAAGCGAATGACTGAGTAACTCAGGCATCAATTCCCTTTTCCCTTCATTTTAAGAACAAGCTCCATTAAGCACAAACCAGTTGGAAGTCTTGCATCAAATTTTCCAAATTCTCTATTACATCATGGAAAATATGCTGGTGCAGTTTGATCCAAGTGGTTCTATATCCAACCAGAGACCAGAGTCCAATATAGCACTAATATCATTTTCTTGGCCCAGGACACCTTGGAATTCAGATCTTATCAAAGTGCTGATGCCTTGCAACCTGAGATTGCTGTCTGGAGAAGTGAGATTGTTAAGTGATCAGCAGCAGCAAGATGCCTTGAAGGGTGGCTGCACCTTTCTTCAAATAGAAATCCTAGTTAGTACCTGGCAAATTACTTCAGCCAATGCTTGGCACTGTTGCTTTATTCTAGTTCCTTTTTCTAGACCTTCACATTTATTTTGGAAAATCCTGAATCTGGAGGCACATCAGATGTTCCCCAAGTTTTTTTGAACGTCAACTTTGGCCAACTTTCATTATCATGTAGAGCCACAGAAGAGCACTGAATATACTTATGAGCACTTTCAGGTTGTCAAGGCCAATGATGAGATCCAGTTTTGCATGTGAAGCAAACACATGGCTGTACAAAAATATACCCCAGAGTTTCTCCTATGGAGAGAGGCCACTGTGTGGAAGAGATTCATTGAACCTTTTTAAAAATCATATCTCAAGGATAGTATACTTAGTTGGGAAATCAGCTGAGCAAAAATCACCTTGTTGTATGTTTAGCTAATACTATACTGCATTTATCAGGTGTGATGCATAATAGCAGGCTAATCCAGTAGAACAGGAAAACCTCTAAATTGCACAATAGGATACTACAACCGGTAGACACTGGCCATCTTTAGCTCTCCTAGAGATGTACTACAGTGTCCTAGTTGTACTGCAAACAAGGTACAATAACAAAGATATTAAAGGAAACAAGGTAGGGAAAGCAGGCCTGTGTCCAGTGTATAAAGGCAGATGAAAAACAATCATGGACTGGTATAGATTTCAGGAAGCCACAGTGAAGTGTGCTATACTGGGGCATTTCCTATATTAGTGACCCCTGAAAACTTGCCTACCTATTACACAGGAACAGTGTTCCAGCTAGGGACCACAGGCAGGCAGTTGCCATCTAAATTTCCATAATGCATTGGGGGCATGATTGGAAATTATAGTGCGTTTTGATCTTTCACAGCAATATCTGAATAATGAAGGAGAAGTGCAGATCCAAAAATAGTGAAATCTTTTTAGCAAATAAAATTGAGTTGCTTCAATAATTTGAAAAGCTGTATAATACATAATTACAAAATTTATAAATTATAAATATAAAGGAAACTTGTATGTTAGGAAAAGGGTTTTTTAAACCCTTCAGAAGGATTTCACAGCCAAATGATAGTTCTTGCAAAGTCTGTGCATTTCTCTCCTTTTTCTGATCTGAGGAAACCAGTCATTGCTGTAAACTGATATTTAGATTTTCAAACCAAACAAATGCTATTTGGGATAACAAACATCTGCTGTTGGCCCCAGAAATTCACTATTCACAAATATTTGAACAAAACAGCCAACTGATGAGAGAAGCAGAACTGGTACACAAATATTCTAGCACACCAAGCCCATGCCCCTGTGCTATTTTTTAAAACAATCCCATAGTCAAACATGAGCTTTCCAGTTATACTGTGACAACGTTCAAGAAAAAGGAACCAAAAATCCTATTTACAAAGATCTTGATTGTTCCCATGCTAGTTACATTAGCATTTTGAAGCATATAACTGATTACAACCACATATTTTTGATTTCCTGATGGTTGAAGTGCATTATCTGGGTTCAGGATACCCCAGTGACTGCTTGGGAGCTGAAATCTTCATCAGAGGACCTGCCTTCAGAGTTTAAGCAAGTGGTTGGCAAGAAGTGTACTTTTCTGTATCAGCTGTGGAAATGCCCTACTGCCCAGGAGAACCATCTTCTTCATGTTCTTCTTCCTTTTACGCACCAAGCAAAGTCTGATTTATTTCAATAGCCTTTTACTGTTTAATTTCATTATCTCTCTGTGTGTGTGTGTTTCATGGAATGACATATTTGCATAGATGAAAGAGTCTTTTAGACTATCTAATAAAGCCCTTGACTTGATGCAGGAAATCCAGGGTTAGAGATTCTGCAACAAATGGCTATAAAATCTGTTTAATGTCCTACAATGAAAATCGACCAGCCCTCTAGGTACTTGGTTCTATTATTGAACTGCTTTAATTATTGAAAAGGGTTTCGCGCTAATGTTCAAAATCTATGTTCCTGAACAGCTCTTGAACAAGATGATCTTGGTTCCTTTCTTGAATCCACCTCCTTCTTGACATTGTCATATTGCACATTTGCTTTTTTTTTGTGGGTCCAATAACCCAGTTGCTGAGAAGGGCAGTAAGAAGCAACCCTATTATATTTTGCAGACGTCCTCAGGTAGGTGACCTGTGAATAACAGCAAAAAGGAAGTCCAGCAGGACCCAGGGTCTCCAATGATTAATGTGGATCAGCAGGTGCCCAATGAAGCCTATCATTAACATACTCCTACCAGGGATTGTCATTAGTGAAGATGAGCACATTTTACTCAGATTTTAGCTATAACTATCAAGTACCATATTGCTGCATTAGGTCTTCCAAAAACCTTTGTTCACAACCTTTGTAGAACTAGAAACACAAGGTAGTTCTATGTATGAACAGTTATGTTCAGTCATTTTGTGAGAAATAAGCCTGCATCAGCTTTCTGGTTCTTTTTAGCATATAGATGAAGCCATAGGTATGATTTGAAATATAGAATACCATAGAGATTTAAAGACAGCCAGTTTGGTGTAGTTGTTAAAGCACCAGGCTAGAAACTGGGAGACCATGAGTCCCACCTTAGGCACAAAGCGAGCTGGGTGACTTTGGGGCAGTCACTCTCCCTCAGCCCTAGGAAGAAAGCAATGGCAGTTCCAAAAATCTTGCCAAGAAAACTGCAGGGACTAGTCTAAACAGTTACCAGGAGTCAAGACTGACTTGAAAGCACGAGAGAGAGAGAGAGAGAGAGAGAGAGAGAGATTGAGATTTAAAAGATGGCAAGTGATATGCCCAATGTCTGCAGAAGCTACTCCTGCCTGGTTCTCTATAAAATAGCTGAAAAGTCAGAAATTCATGCTGTTTTTAATTCAGGTCTTTTCAAGGTTCAAGTCTGTAATTGTTTTAAAATTATCCTGCCAATGCAAATAAAACCCACCATTTAACACCTATATTAACAAACAAATTAACAGAAAAAGTTGCATACACACACACACACACTAACACACACACACAGTGAATATAAGTAAGCCAAACATACAGTGTGCATCCTTAACCCATTCTTAACTAGCAATGATTGAGCTAAAATCATGTTAACTATTATGTGGAGTTTGGTCCACAATGTGGCAATAGAATGATTCCAGAATATGTGATTTAATGCTGCAACTTCTGAATTGCGTTTTCAGGAGCATGGCACATAGCCTATATTGTCATACATATAGGACTCATCCATACCGCTCTGTTTATGTTCTTTCCTCTCACCCTTGAGATGAGAGAAAAGTATGTCATTGTGAAATCCGCCATCCTTACAACCTACTTTTACTATGCCCCCAAATGAGGCTGGTAGAAGTGCTGCCCTCACAAGAATGGTTAACTGCTGCTGCTGCTTCCAGGGGCAGGGGTGCTGCCCCCCAATAAGCCACTAGGGCAGCATTTCTCAGCCTTGGCAACTTTAAGATGCTGGTTGGGCAATTCTGGGAGTAGAAGTCCACACATCTTAAAGTTGCCAAGGTTGAGAAACACGGCACTGGGGTATGGTGCTGAAGAGGAAGCAGCAGGAATAATTCAGCCCAGGTCCATGAGAAGGTAGTTAGCCTGAAGGAGGTGGATTTCCGACACTCAGGGCTTCTGCTTCCAGTCCCCTGCACCCCGCCCACCTTCCTGGTCCTACTTGGCCTGCTAATTAGGCATTGCTGCTTGCTGTACTTAATCACTGGCCTCCCCTTTTCTTAGAGACAGCGAGGCTTTATACATGACAGCCATTATGAACAATTAGATAATGGTCAAGAATTATTCCCTTCACCTGTTACTTAATCATAACAGCTGGGAATGGGTTGCTAAGTGGCAAGAGTTAATACTTTGCAGTGAAGCAAAGACCAATCCGTTCTCTTTTGGCCCTTATTTGTGGGCTCCATTCCACTTTGGAGGAAAAGATTTGACGGGAGTTCAACTGGAGAACTGTGGTGCTCAAATGGGGCTGCCAATCTGCTTACAACTGCTTCTCCAATGAAACTAAGGAGCTTTTTCTGCAAGATCAATATTCCCCTGACCGGACAGCAACAACAACAGAGAACAGCTGCTGGGCAAAACTCTGTTCTCTCCAGCAGCCAAAGCAAAAATGGCCATGGAGGCACAGAGCCCAGCCACTGGATGCGAGTGGTGGTCCTGCAGTGGGCAAGTTGGAGTCCAGCAGGTCAGGAATCTTGGAAGAATCCTCTTCCAGGCCCAGAAGAATATTCATATAAGAAGCCGTCTTCTGTTTTCCTGTGGAAAATAACCACTTTCCTGCCAGAATACTGTGGACTGGCAATGCGATGGAGACTCCATTGTGAGGATATGTTCTCTGCAGAAGGTTAGTGGGGCACTTTTGAGGTGGGGCAAGGAGACTGAATGGATCAGCCCAAAGTGTTAGGGGAGGATCTGAGAGTCTGTGACAGGCCTATAGGATAGTCCAGTCTTGTGACCAAATGTCTTTGCATGTTGGGATGTTTAGAAAAATACAGGGAATGAGATCCAGGGAGGAGAAACAGGATGACTGGTTGTTTCCCCATTCATAGATGAGAATAGAGAAACTCTTAGGGTAGCATGGTGGAAGAAAGAAGAAGAAAAAAGTACTGCCCTTACAATCAACATTGACACTATCTCCATAACTGTCCTAATTCCTTTTGTTTAATATTCAGTTTTCCCATTTGAGTCACAGGATTGTTTAACAGTGCATTAAGAAATTGCAACAAAATTCATTGTCAACGTAGATCTACTTTTTCCAAACAGGGGAGTTTTAATTAAAATATCATCCCCATAAACCCACCCATAATAGAGAAGGCTATAGATCCATCTAGTTCAACTGAAACGCTTTTAAGCTATCTCCCAACTCAACGTATGCAACTCTACATATGTTGCAGTTTCTGCTCTAGCAGAATATTAACCAATTAGGCCAGGTCATCTTGAAATGAGCACATTCATCTCTCTATGGAGACATTTTGCTTTATTTTGTCACAGAAAGAGCTAGGAATGTTACAGATGAAAGTGTTAAGACTACCATATCTGGGCTGCAAAAATTGGATGACCAGTAGATGGTAGCAAAAAATTGGAGTTTTCTCTATCTCTTTGCTGCCATCTAGTGGACGTCTGGAGTTTTGTACTTCAGATATGGTAGTCCTATAAAATGTAGATGCTACATGCAGCATGAAAGGCTATGCTTGGTCTTGTTGCACATAGATGCCCAACTTCCCTTCTTAGTGCATCATTTATTTATTTATCTCAATTTATATAGCTGCCCTCTCATGAAAGCAACTCTGGGCGGCAAACAAAATGTACAATTTGACAACAATATCCATAAACAAAAAATCATGCTTGTGACTTACTCTTGTTTTACTACTGCTCAGCATGTCACAGTATGTCACAGCATTGCATTAGTTTCACAGGAAAGCTTATATGTATAGGCAGCCTAACTTTGAGGTATGAGATGGAGATTCCCTCTTATTAGTGCAGAGCCATCAGCAATGTAAACCTCGGGCTGTCAATTGGCAGCTTCTTCTTCTCTCCTCTAACCCAATCGAACTTCCTCAGTAATCCAAGTTCCCACACTTCCTCTTTTCCCATTCTTTGTCTCAGTCTAGGCTTGCTGGAGGTAGATTTCCATCTTCATTATAAGTCTTCCATGTGCCCCCCAAAGACCCTTTTAACCTTTCTATGTGCATTTTTTTCCTCAAACCATTGGGATTTTGATGTCAGGTAGAGCCACATTTTACAATGAAGAAGGGAATCCTGTCATGACAACGGGGAACAAGCACAACGTAGCAACAAAACACTCTTTGGCCAGGTTATTATCTGCTAAGCAATAGAATTAACCTTCCTGTCAAAGAATGCTAATCTTTTAAAATACTAACATTTCCCCTCCCCTCTTACTTCAAATATGTCCTCTTCTTTAAAGAGTTCATTAGAGATAACTCTCAGCCAATCTTCGAATCTGTCTTTTTTCTTGAACAAACGGCAGATAGTCTCAGGATTGGAAAAAGAGAAGATACAGGGACTTTCTCTCTCTAGAGACACGCTCAGTTACTGATGTTGGATCTCCTAACCTATCTTCCTTGCAGGCCCATTTAGGCAGCCTCTGAGACGCCTTCTGCTCACAACATTCCAGCGTGCATTCCTTGGGGAACGAAGAAACTATCTCTGAGGTTCAAAAGCCTTGAGGGGAATGTCAGGCAGGCTTGGGTTGGCTTTTTAGGCTCTTTTAACTAGGGATGTTTAGATTGGTCTAATGCCAATTTACATAAGTGTCACAGGTTTTAGATACTATTCCTCTTGGTTGATAATTATAACAACTTGTCTTTGTTCTCATATACACCCCCCCCCTAAAATGCAGGGTTTTGCAACTTACCCCATTATGTGCTTTAAAAATTCCACCTACTCTTTTAACATGCCTCTTTCTAATATATGCTCTTTTGTACTGAGCCTTCCAAAATATATACACATTCTCTTGGACATATTATATACTCTTTTAAGCAGCTTTTTGAGTGGACTGTAATAGATGATAGCAGTTGCATCTACTTCTTCTTGTCTATGTCCCAAGAGAGTCCATTTTGGCAGATTGTAACATTTTGCTCCCATGAAAATCTTTTACACCTCTGTTTTTAGCTGACTTTTTATCACTGGCAATATTTCGTAGGCTTCCACATTTTAGGGTGCTTGCCAGTGCCAGAAACACTATCATGGACACTGTTCCATAATATTGCAAACTGATAAGAAAATATGAGTTGCACTTCGTTTAGCTGCAATCAGAACTAGTGAGGTAGAGAATGTGTGAGCACAGAGGAGAGAGATGGATGGTTTGTTGATTTATTCATCTGCCTGGATGGGAAGGCTTCACTCCCTTTAAGTCTAAATGCATCATTGGGCTGTGGCATTGCACTGAAGTCAGCCTGGAAAGCCATCTGTTGCCTGTTAAAGGAAAGCTCTCTCTCCCACCACAGGGGCTTCCATGAAAGGTGGTCAGAAAAATCAAGTTGGTGATCACAACTGTGCATTTGAAACCCAACCCCTTTCTAATGTCTGCCAGCACACACAAAAAGAGGGTGGGACTCTGATCACACACTTGTGGCTGCCAACTTGATTTTTTCAACCCTCCCCTGACCCACCAGTTCCACAATCAAAAGGCAACTATATTGGAGGGTGTAGAGAGGCACAATTGGGGTGCCTGTGCAAAGCAGGCACAATTAGCTAGTGAGAGTTATTGTCACCCTGTTGTTGCAAGAAAGCCGAGAGAGCAGTCACAGACATCCATGCCTAACCACGATGACAGCAACTATGTGGTGATGTAGCAACTCAAGCTCTGCTCTTTCATACTTGCATTGCAATGTCATATGCAAATATGTAAGGGATGGAATTGGCATTGCAATGTTGTGATGCACATTTTGTCACTCACCTCCCCTTGCCCTAGCTGTGGACTCTGATGATGATAGCGTGTTGCACAATTCAATGTCCATGGCGTAATCATCCCACCAAAAGACGCTTGATTAATCCACAGTTCAACCGTGAGCTACTGTACATATATTCTCTTCCATTACTACACTTGATTTAAAAAAGCATCCCAAAAGTCTCACCTTAGATGTTTGAGATTGCAAGTGACAAAATACAATATTTTGAAGTGCTTGAGTAATCCAATACAACTATAACATGATATACATTGACTGAAAGTAAGACTGAATAGGAAATACTTGGGAACTAGAATCAATGATGAATTGGAACAAGATTTTGGAAATTGGCTAATGTGATGTGATGCAGTGTGCACTGGATCCGACCTGACTCACTTTTGCCTGCAGCCCTTGCCTAAGGGGCATCTGTGGAGCGCAGGTAGAGTCAAAAGAGACAAGATGGCAGCTGTGATTGAAGCCCCAACACTTTTAGCATAATTCACAAATGTGATGCATGTAAAAAAAAGGGTAAGGCTTTGAACACAAATGCCTTCTTGACTTTTTTTGATACCTCTGCCTTTATCACTTTGCACAAGTGGCCTTTGGTCCAAAAAATAACTTATCTGCCACTGCACTAGGAACTGCCTATAAAGATGCATGTGCTGTTTTTATGTGTTCAGAGAGGATTTTGAGGCCAGATTGTGAAATAATCAAATTTAGGTTCTGTTAAAGGAAATCAGTAAACAAAAGGAATATGTTAAATGTGATCATGGAGCTTTCCAAAGGCCAGGGACTTTCGATTTCCAGGTTGAGAGAAACTGAACTCGGATCCAAACCAATTGGAGAATCTCTCTTCCCAAGACGCTGAAATCGGTTCGCTTGCTGAGATTAAACTCATTAGTAACCTCTCTAGAAAGACTCTACCTGTGTAACAAACTTAGCAGTTGCTAAGGCTAATGAAAACTGATGCTCTAAAGATGCACTGCATATAATTTTGTATCCAGATTGTTTTATTTCCCACTGAACATTACTACACAATCCAATAAATTTCAGTTCAGTGAAGCCAAGGTCAAGTACTTTCTCTTTCTACCTTTTAGACGTTAGCTGCTGGAAGGTGGAGCAGCCACTAATTCAGCTGAAGCTAAGTCAGCTTTAGGTCCTATATTGGTTGATTGATTGATTGATTGATTGGATTTCTTAAGGTTGACCAACTCCAGGAACACCCTGTGTGGCTTACAAGATGTCCAATAAATATGTTAAAAACACAGCTAAAAACCACATGACTGCCTGGACTAAAATAACATGTGAGAAAACCTCAACAGGGTCTCCACATACACTCTAACCCCATTAACAGGAAGCAATGCTTCTGCTCGTCTATGAAGGTTCTCAGTCATCCAGGTGGAATTGTCTGTAGCTTGAATCATGTCAACTGGATTTCTATTTTCTCAGTGGAAACGTTTCGCTCCTTATCCAAGGAGCTTCTTCAGTCTGAGCAAAGTTGGTAAGGGAATCCTAAATATGTTTCTAGGTAGCTGTGTGACCTTACACCTGGATAAGGAGCGAAACGTTTCCACTGAGAAAATAGAAATCCAGTTGACATGATTCAAGCTACAGACAATGCTTCTGCTCGCGCCACTGGAAGGATCATGTTTGACAACTGAAGCATCTGAGTTTGACTCTGCTGTACAGCCATGAAAGATACAACAAGTCAGCCTAATGCCTGCTTCATGCTGTGTAATCTACTGAAAGCTCCATGACGGGAACTCTGAACTTTATCTTCTTCAAAAAGCAGTTTTAAGCAACCTGGACAGAGGTTGAAGCCTAAAGGTGGGTGAAGTAGGCTTCATCCTTTGCCTCGGCATTTGCAGCCTGATTCAAATGAATTGCTGATTACCTTCAGAGTGTAAAACATATTGTATAATTGAAAATTAGCAGTTAAAATGGGTCTGCTTGAGCGTGTGTGAGACAGACAGACAGAGAGTCTTACTGGTGCTGCTCTGCCTTAAAAGACACATAAATATCTGGTGAAATTGTCCTGTAAGTGATTGTAAGCTTAGATATTTAATTTACTTGAAATCGTACTGTAATTTTTTGGGATCCATTCTGGTTTTATAATTTTCTTATAAACTGCTGTGGTGACTTTGATAAGGAGCAGACAGCATATTAAAAAGCAGAGACATCACCTTGCCGACAAAGGTCCGTATAATTAAAGCTATGGTTTTCCCAGTAGTAATGTATGGCTGTGAGAGTTGGGCCATAAGGAAGGCTGAGCACTGAAGAATTGATGCTTTCGAACTGTGGTGCTGGAGAAGACTCTTGAGAGTCCCTTGGACTGCAAGGAGGTCAAATCAGTCAATCCTAAAGGAAATCAACCCTGACTGCTCATTGGAAGGACAGATCCTGGAGCTCAAATACTTTGGCGACCTAATGCGAAGAGAGGACTCACTGGAAAAGACCCTGATGCTAGGAAAGACTGAAGGCAAAAGGAGAAGGATGAGATGGTTAGATAGCATCACCGATGTAATGAACATGAATTTGAGTAAACTCCTGGAGGCAGTGGAGGACAGGAAGGCCTGGCGTGCTATGGTCCATGAGGTCACGAAGAGTCGGACACGACTGAACAGCAACAACAAATGTAAGTTACAATGATAAAGAATAAGAAAAATAAGGAATATCTAATTGTTTCTTTTATGCAGGACTGAAACTCTATATTGTTCCCTCATTTTTATATATTGTTTCCTGTTTTCTTAACCTGATCTGTAAGTTTTGCCTTCTCACTCACTGAAAAATAAACTCTATTTTATTAGTTGGAAAATCATTGCTTGGTTCCTGCATTTTGCTCCTTCCCTATGATGTCTTATGCTTGGCTTTGTTTACCTACTAGATTAAGAAGGCCTGGTTCAGAGGATCCTGAGATAATCTGTGATGTATTGGACAGTATTGGTTGAGGCTCCAGATTCTGGTTTCACAGGGGGTTTTCTGGTTCTTATTATTGTGAGCCACTCAGAGTTGTGGCACACAATATGAACAGAAGTACAGTAAAATAAATAAATAAATTTTATGAAATTAAATTGTTGTAACCCGCCCAGAGTCCCTTGCAGGGGAGATGGGTGGGGAATAAATTGAAATAATAAATAAATAAATAAGCAAGCAAGCAAGCTATGAATAATGGAGCACCTTTCAAGAGGCACAGAGAGATAGTAACTTGTATACCATAACATTTTAATTCTTTTAAAGGCAAATAACCCGCCTGATTATTTTACAGGATGTCTGTCTGTCATGTAAACTGTGAAGGTATCCTCAGAGTAAACCGGGATTTCATTTCAGGGTACTCTGTGGATGCTCAGAGCTGGAAGTCATAATTAATATAGCAGTGCTTTCCAAAGTGCCGCTGTTGGCGACACACCAAAGGCGGTGCGCGTATGCACGGCGGCGGCATGTGGGGTCACGCGGTGGCATGTATGGTGGTGGCGGCCTCGCTAAAACGCAGAAGTGCTGATGGTGCGCTGCCGCCGTGCACAATGCCGCCGCCGCGCGTGCCCCCGTGCCGCCGCTTCACGACACACTAAACTGTGTGTCGCGACACTAAAGTGTCACGACACACAGTTTGGAAAGCTATGTAATATAGCTTGTCATTTTTGTTAGCATGCTGGCAATTGCTGCTGCTGCGGCTGCAAATACTTTGAAGGTTTCACTTTAAAAAGAAAATCTCAAGCAATCTGCAATCCTTGGGAGGGCAGGATGTGTCCTGTCTGCTTGTTGTTGGACCCTTTCCAGCTTCCACATATATACCCAAATGTAAAAGCTGGGTTTGGAGGATTTTTTAAAATTAGGAACTTGATTTTCAGTCTAGTTCAGAAGAGCGCTCCTTTTATTCCATCCTGGGCAGCAAGATATTCAGCATCCTGGGAAGAGGACTGATCAACAGTCACGGCAGCTACAGGCAACTTCCCAACTATTTATGTCATGTCTCTCCCCCTCCCACCTAGAAAGATCTTTTCTGAAAGCAATTCAAAGATTCATTTGGTGTTTCGTCACTGGGCATCTGTGACAGAACATGATGGCTGAATCAGGAGCTTGTTTCCAGGGCCTTCCAGAGCCGTGGCACAAAAGCTGATGGCTTCCTATATTGTGCTGGAAGCTGTCTTTCAAAGCCGAGGAAGAATGCTACAGCAGAGACATAGGATGGTCTTCAGTCTCTCAATCAATGGCTTCCTTTTTAGTCTCCAACATGGTACATTCCAAAAGGACAAACTATGAAGTGCAACTCTGTAATAGCTTGGATAGTCATATGCTTTAGGAAACCTGTTTCCCTTAATTTCGTCATTCCTTTTGCGGTGTGTGTGTGTGTGTGTGTGTGTGTGAATGAAATGGGAAAAGGATGCCAGCTCTCTCTCTCTCATGGTCTTTTTCTTCAATATGTCCTGCCACTTTTTTTTAAAAAGTACAGGCAGCATATAGCATGTATTCACAAATGCAAGAATGCAGAATTATATATGTGGAGATTTTGGATGAATGTTTCTTGGAACAGCTTGAGTCTTAGGAGATAGGGTAGTAGCAGCTGGCCAACTTTGTTTGGGTTTGGAAGCTAGTCAGAATCAGGTCTTACCAGGGAATATCAGAGCAGCAGGCTAAATTAGGAATTTGAAAAAAAAGTCTCAGAAGAAGGCAACACAAACTAAATCTGCAAGGCTGTGTCCATGATTTGAAGGAGAATTTACTTTCTTCGAATGACTTGAATCATGGATTTGTGGATGCTCATTCCCAGTAGTAGAAACTCGTAGTTGCATCTGGAATCTGCTTTGTGAGATGGCAGTAAACTTTCATCATCTCCCTGCAATTGGCACATTGGCTGAGAGCCAGCCTTATTGCAAGGTATCTGTAATGGCAATGCGGAAGACCATTGCATTTCAAGGAGTTTAAGTGACATATTTTGGTTTTTCTCCTTCACACAAAGAAGCTTAGAGTTTATTTTGAGTTATACTAATGTTTAGCTGGCTTGCTTTTTATTTCTGTTTGCAATGTGGGGGAGAAGAGAAAACCCCAAGATTGTTTATGTTAACACTAGCTTATCTGTATAGCTTCCCAGGCTCTTGGATTATGTCATAAACAGGTGCTCCAGATCATGGGAACTATCCAGTCAAGGTCAGATCCTGCAGTCTCTGTACCATGGAAACGGGGTCATGAGGCTTTAGGGCCAGACTTTGATAAAAAATATTAGGATTGTCTTCTGAGTTGGGGAGCTTCTGCACAGACCTGAGCACTGGGTGCTGTGGAAATTGAGCCACCCTGGGGTGTATCCGCTGTCTTGATTAAGGGGCTCCTGACAGCCTATAGGAGATTGGGTATCACCTTGCTTGGTATGTTATGATTTTTCTTTCTTTATGCTATGCTTTTTATGCTTCTGTTTAATCTGGCTAAACTATGTTTCTGGCTTAACTATGTTTCTGTTTAACTCTGTTTGCTTAAGTTGATAATAAAGCTTAAAATGGTGGAGTCCTTGGTGCTCTCTGAGCCTTGTTGTTTTCTTGCAGACGTTTCATTGCTAGACTAGGCAACATCTTCAGTGCAAAAAGGGAGTGGGACTTGCTCTCTGTTTATATACCATGGCTTGTCCTGCTTGTGTTGGTGGGGGTGTTGTTCTCCCCTTAGGAGTTCCTTGATTGGGCTGTTGTTTGCTGCTTGGTTGATTGACTAAGTTAATAGCTCCTTGATTAGGGTATATTGTGCTGTTTGATTTTTCCTCTGGTGCTAATCTTGGTGTTAATCTTGACTTTAACTCCCAGAATTGAAAAGACCAAGAGAAAGAGAGAGCTGAGGAAGAATTAATAATTACTCGGATAACAATTGATCTTCTTGTACAGGTTGAGAAGTTCCAACACCTCTTTGAGATGTGTGTATGTATATACACCCCCTCCAGCAAAGGAGATCGTTACCTTGTCGTGGTGCTGGAGCTTGAGCACCTCAATGAAACCATGAGCTAAACCGTGAAGGGACACCCAAGACGGGAAGGTCGTGGCAGAGAGGTCAGACTAAATACGATCCCTGGGGAAGGTAATGGCAACCCACCCCAGTATTCTTGCCATGAAAACTAAATGGATCAGTACAACCAAAAATATGTCGGTATACCATCGGAAGATGGGACTCCCAGGTCGGAAGATGGTCAAAATGCTACTGGGGAGGAACAGAGGATACGTTCAACTAGCCCCAGATGTGATGACGCAGCTAGCTCAAAGCCGAAAGGACGGCTAGCGGCCGACGGTGCTGGTGGTGAACGACGAATCCGATGTTCTAAAGATCAACACACCATAGGAACCTGGAATGTAAGATCTATGAGCCAGGGCAAATTGGATGTGGTTATTGGTGAGATGTCAAGATTAAATATAGACATTTTAGGTGTCAGTGAACTGAAATGGACTGGGATGGGCCACTTCACATCAGATGACCACCAGATCTACTACTGTGGACAAGAGGACCACAGAAGAAATGGAGTAGCCTTCATAATTAATAATAAAGTGGCTAAATCAGTGCTTGGATACAATCCAAAAAACGATAGAATGATCTCAATTCGAATTCAGGGTAAGCCATTTAACATCACAGTGATCCAAATATATGCCCCAACCACAGATGCTGAAGAAGCAGAAGTAGATCAGTTCTATGAGGATCTGCAGCACCTACTAGATTATACACCAAAAAGAGATGTTATTTTCATTACAGGAGACTGGAATGCTAAGGTGGGTAGTCAGACGACACCTGGAATTACAGGAAAGCATGGTCTGGGAGAACAAAATGAAGCAGGACATAGGCTGATAGAATTTTGCCAAGACAACTCACTGTGCATAACAAACACTCTCTTCCAACAACCTAAAAGACGACTTTATACATGGACTTCACCAGATGGTTGACATCGAAATCAGATTGACTACATCCTTTGCAGCCAAAGGTGGCGGACATCTATACAGTCGGTAAAAACAAGACCTGGAGCTGACTGTAGTTCAGATCACGAACTTCTTATTGCAAAATTTAGAATCAGACTGAAGAGAATAGGGAAGACCCACAGATCAGTTAGATATGAGCTCACTAATATTCCTAAGGAATATGCAGTGGAGGTGAAGAATAGACTTAAGGGACTAGATTTAGTAGATAGGGTCCCAGAAGAACTATGGACAGAAGTTCGCAACATTGTTCAGGAGGCGGCAACAAAAAATGTCCCAAAGAAAAAGAAAACCAAGAAGGCAAGATGGCTGTCTGCTGAAACACTGGAAGTAGCCCAAGAAAGAAGGAAAGCAAAAGGCAACAGTGATAGGGGGAGATATGCCCAATTCAATGCAAAATTCCAGAGGTTAGCCAGAAGAGATAAGGAATTATTTTTAAACAAGCAATGTGCGGAAGTGGAAGAAGACAATAGAATAGGAAGGACAAGAGACCTCTTCCAGAAAATTAGAAACATCGGAGGTAAATTCCAGGTAAAAATGGGTATGATCAAAAACAAAGATGGTAAGGACCTAACAGAAGCAGAAGAGATCAATAAAAGGTGGCAAGAATATACGGAAGATCTGTATAGGAAGGATAATAATATTGGAGATAGCTTTGACGGTGTGGTCAGTGAGTTAGAGCCAGACATCCTGAAGAGTGAGGTTGAATGGGCCTTAAGAAGCATTGCTAATAACAAGGCAGCAGGAGACGACGGTATCCCAGCTGAACTGTTTAAAATCTTGCAAGATGATGCTGTCAAGGTGATGCATGCCATATGCCAGCAAATTTGGAAAACACAAGAATGGCCATCAGATTGGAAAAAATCAACTTATGACTCCAAGCCTGGCTGGCAACTCGACAAGTCAGAGTTTCTCAGAGCTCTGAGCTCTGAGACCTGGCTAACTTTCTATCTTGTTTGCAGGGGTCTACAGACCACTGAAGTTTCCCCCTGGAGAAGGGGGAACCAGAAGATTGCTCACAGAGCCATTGTAATTGCCCACTCCTGTTTTTCTTTGTTGTTTCCACCGCGGAGAAGAACGGGGGTGAATGCAGTGAAATGGCCGAAGGAGGATCCTAGCTCTGCAGAGAACGTAAGTCTCTTGGGAGACACAAGAGTGACAGCCAGCTTTTAGACCACTTTATATTAGTTTTCTTTTTTAGATTAGTACATTTTTATTATCTAAAATTTATCTTTGGACTTCGTTCAAAATGTTGGCTAATTTTGTGTTTTCTTTGCTATAATTAATTTTGGTGGAAGTTTGATAGATTTTATTTTGGCAACATAGTGAACAAGTTTTGTATTTTTCTGCCTTTCTTTTGTATCAGAGAAATTGGGACTTAGGAGACTTTGTTGGTATTTCTCACTCGACAAACTAACTGACTTTTGAGAAATTGTTTGTTTGGGTTAAGCAGCTTGCAGCCTGAAGAATAAAGAAGAATAAAGAATAAAGTATAGAGAATGTGTGCCTCTCTACCTTTTTTTTTTTTTTCTACTTTTTTTTAGAAAGGACTATCTTTCATTTGGAATATATTTTCATCTTTCCTTTTACAAACTGTTTGAAATACTGCTCTGTGGAATTTTTTCATCTCTTACTTTAAAAGCTTTTCTCACTTAAAGAAATAGACATTATTGATAAATAATAGAACAGCTGTTCCCTGCTCCCTGAGAAAATTTTTTGTTTTGGCTACGACAGCTGATTACGGTTTGAACAACAAATAATGGCATTTCTCACAGCACTTCAGGATTTTAAGGAAGAAACCAGCAAAATTTTTTTGCAAATTAAGAAATCCATAGAACGTATATTAATAGTTTTGGTGGCTCAGGAACAGAAGATACAAGGGACAGATTTAGAAACAGAGGAAAGACCTTTCGAACCAGTAGAGAAACAGGGAAAGAGGACTTTGAATGTATTGGTACCGAAGAAGATTATGATATTTTACAGGAAGTGGTCTATTAAATGTTTGGGCATAAATACATTGTGGCAGCTGAGACAGGAAGATTTTAATATGCAAATTGATAGATATGGCAAAATAAACATTTTGACATCCCACATGAGTTACAGAAATAAACAAGTTGCATATTGTGATATTGGCATAACCTAAACAGGAGATTTATTGATATTGATTTGGAATGCAAGGTTAATGAAAATGCGGATTTGGTATTGTACACAGAGTAAGCACAGATATGAGAAACTTACAGATGCATAAAAACATGATATTTTAAGTGTAAGATACAAGATTATAAATAAATATGTTGATATTATATATTACTCTTTCTGGAGACACATTTATGAGAAGACAATGAGATGATGAGATGGAATTAGAATGTAGGTTATTACAAGAATATGTTGTATGTATTAGGTTATATGTTATGTTAGGTTTTGTATTTTTGCTATATTATGTATTATGTTATGTAATATGTTAGATTATGTATTAATGGAATATATAGTCATAACATGAACAGAATATACTGTATTTTATTAGACGTAGATAAGGCCTTTATTTGTTATACTAATTGGACTTTATTGAAGATATAAATATAGATGTAAAAATGGAAAGAGCAAATGGAAAACATTTAATTGATGCAACAATGAACATTTGATTACTATTCTAAGGAGTAGAAACCAGAGATGGATTGTTGGAAGATATCAAGAAAGGCGAAACCTATATGAAGAACAGAAGATTGGATTATAGAAATCATAGGGTATATGACAAAGAAAAGTTTCTGTGTATTGTATGAAGGACTAACATTTAAAGTTAATTGTTGTACTTAAAGTTCAAGGATAAATTGGAGGACATCTATTTTCTATATTTTCTTTGTTTGTTATTTTTTGACTTCACTTTTTCTTTTCCTTTTTCTTACTTTGTATTTCTATTTCTTTTCTTTTGTATTAGCTCTTAATATGTATTTTAAAATTTAATAAAACTTATGGATAAAAAAAAAAAAGGAAAAAATCAACTTATATCCCCATACCAAAAAAGGGAAGCACTAAAGAATGTTCAAACTATCGAACAGTGGCACTTATTTCACATGCCAGTAAGGTAATGCTCAAGATCTTGCAGGGTAGACTCCAGCAATTCATGGAGCGAGAATTGCCAGATGTACAAGCTGGGTTTAGAAAAGGCAGAGGAACTAGAGACCAAATTGCCAATATCCGCTGGATAATGGAGAAAGCCAGGGAATTTCAGAAAAATATCAATTTCTGTTTTATTGACTATTCTAAAGCCTTTGACTGTGTGGATCATAACAAATTGTGGCAAGTTCTTGGTGGTATGGGGATACCAAGTCATCTTGTCTGCCTCCTGAGGAATCTGTATAACGACCAAGTAGCAACGGTAAGAACAGAGCACGGAACAACGGACTGGTTTAAGATTGGGAAAGGAGTACGGCAGGGTTGTATACTCTCACCCTACCTATTCAACCTGTACGCAGAACACATCATGCGACATGCTGGGCTTGAGGAATCCAAGGCTGGAGTTAAAATCGCTGGAAGAAACATTAACAATCTCAGATATGCAGATGATACCACTTTGATGGCTGAAAGCGAGGAGGAGTTGAGGAGCCTTATGACGAAGGTGAAAGAAGAAAGTGCAAAAGCTGGGTTGCAGTTAAACCTCAAAAAAACCAAGATTATGGCAACGAGCTTGATTGATGACTGGCAAATAGAGGGAGAAAAAGTGGAGGCAGTGACAGACTTTGTATTTCTAGGCGCAAAGATTACTGCAGATGCTGACTGCAGCCAGGAAATCAGAAGACGTCTACTTCTTGGGAGGAGAGCAATGGCAAATCTTGATAAAATAGTTAAGAGCAGAGACATCACACTGACAACAAAGGTCCGCATAGTTAAAGCAATGGTATTCCCTGTAGTAACCTATGGCTGCGAGAGCTGGACCATAAGGAAGGCTGAGCGAAGGAAGATAGATGCTTTTGAACTGTGGTGTTGGAGGAAAATTCTGAGAGTGCCTTGGACTGCAAGAAGATCAAACCAGTCCATACTCCAGGAAATAAAGCCAGACTGCTCACTTGAGGGAATGATATTAAAGGCAAAACTGAAGTACTTTGGCCACATAATGAGAAGACAGGATACCCTGGAGAAGAAGCTGATGCTAGGGAAAGTGGAAGGCAAAAGGAAGAGGGGCCGACCAAGGGCAAGATGGATGGATGGTATTCTGGAGGTGACGGACTCAACCATTGGGGAGCTGGGGATGGTGACGGCCGACAGAGGGCTCTGGCGTGGACTGGTCCATGAAGTCACGAAGAGTCGGAAACGACTGAACGAATAAACAACATATACACCCCATCACATTATTCTCCCTTGGGGTAAGCAGTGTCATGCAAAGCACAAAAAATGAGTAATAAAGAAAAGGCCAAAGGAATTAAGACATGAAATATGGAAAAGAGAAGGACATATGGCTAAACCTAGTCTGTCCACCATTTATTATGTTTCTCATACTGTTCTATCCTTGAAAACCATCATACCTTTTATCACATTCACACATAGTCTTTTTTTCCCCTTTCCACTTCTTACCTCTTTCTCCCATCTACTCCATCCTAACAAATCTTTCTTTATGCTGGTCTATGACTGTAATAAAGGTTTGATTTGATTTGATTTGAACAAATCTTTCTTGGTCTTCCCTTTCCTCTACATCCATTCACTCTTCCTTCATATATTTGATCCTTGTTAACTCTCTCTATATGATCAAATCACCTCAATGGATTTTTTCCTCTCACTCACTCATTTTGTATTCAATCCACAATTGGCACCTATTCAAACTTGGCTTGAATTCTTCTTTTTTTACCACACACACTTCTTAAATGATCTTTCATTCATTGGCGATCACTCGTAGCCGAGTAAGATTGTCTTCCAAAGGTAAAATTTTAACGGTGGATCCGTAAGTGGCTATAAAGGCCAATTCTGGATCCGCACAACCTCCCACAATGAGGGCATAGGTTTCCGGGTGGGAGACGGTCATGATGAGGGTTTGCCTGACGTGCCTTCCTTTTAGCTCTTTTCTCCTTTTCGCCCTGTACTTGTGCTTCTTCAAAGTCCATAGCGCCATTAATAAAGGATGACCTCCAATTGAAACGCTCATGAATTAGGGCTTCCCAGTTCTCAATGCTGATATTACATTTTTTTAAATTAGCTTTGAGAGTATCTTTGAATCTCTTTTGCTGTCCACCAATATTCCGTTTTCCATTCTTAAGTTGGGAGTAAAGTAGCTACTTTGGAAGACGATGGTCAGGCATTCGAACAACATGACCGGTCCAGCGAAGTTGATGTTGGATGATCATTGTTTCAATGCTGGTGGTTTTCGCTTCTTCTAATACGCTAACATTAGTCCGCCTATCTTCCCAAGTAATTTGCAGAATTTTTCGGAGGCAGCGTTGATGGAATCTTTCAAGAAGTTGGAGGTGGCATTTGTAGAGGGTCCATGTTTCACAGGCGTACAGAAGGGTTGGTAGTACAATGGCTTTGTAAACAAGCATTTTGGTCTCCCTGCGAATGTCCCGATCCTCAAACACTCTACGTTTCATTTGGGAGAAAGCTACACTCACAGAGCTCAGGCGATGCTGAATTTCAGCGTCGATGTCGGCTTTTGTAGATAGATGGCTGCCGAGATAAGAAAAGTGATCGACATTTTCTAGTGACACACCTTTAAGCTGGATTGATGGCGCTGCAGAGGGATTGGTTCAAACTTTCTGGTAAAGCACTTTGGTTTTTTTAATGTTAATCGAGAGGCCGAGCTTTTCATATGCTTCTGCAAAGATGTTTAGGATAGTTTGAAGATCTTCCTCGGAGTGTGCACAGACTACGTTATCATCAGCATATTGAAGTTCTATAACAGAAGTTGCAATTACCTTATTTTTTGCTTTCAGCCTACTAAGATTAAAAAGCTTTCCATCTGTTCGATATATAATTTCTACACCAGTAGGAAGTTTCTCTTCAACAAGGTGCGATGAAGATAGCGAATAAGGTTGGAGCAATAACACATCCCTGTTTAACGCCGGATTCCACTTTAAATGGATCGCTTTGAGAGCCATTGTTATTCAGGATTGTTGCCATCATGTTGTCATGGAGTAACCGCAAGATGTTCACAAATTTATCAGGGCATCCGGTTTTCAGAAGGATGGTTCAGAGAGCAGTACGATTTACAGTATCAAAAGCTTTAGTCAGATCAATAAATGCCATGTACAGAGGGCGGTTTTGCTCCTTGCATTTTTCTTGAAGCTGTCGTGCAGTGAAGATCATATCCACTGTTCCCCTGGAAGGGCGGAAGCCATTTTGCGTTTCAGGGAGGAAGTCTTCTGATACAGATAGGAGACGGTTTGCGATGATCTTTGCCAGGATTTTGCCTGCTGTGGCTAGAAGGGAGATGCCTCGATAGTTTCCACAGTCTGTTCTATCACCCTTTTTAAAGAGAGTGATAATTATGGCATCCCTAAAGTCTGCTGGAATCTCCTCCCTCATCCAGATTTTTTCGATGAGCTTATGAAGTTGTTGTGTAAGTTCAGGCCCGCCTTCTTTAAAGACTTCAGCAGGAATCCCATCAGGTCCACTAGCTTTGTTATTTTTCATTTGTTTAGTGGCTTTACTGACTTCCTCCAAACTAGGGGGTACTGCAAGCTCATTTCTTATTTGTTTTTGCGGGATTTGCAAGAAGACTTCATCAGCCACAGTAGAGTGACGATTAAGGAGATTGTAGTAATGCTCTTTCCAGCGCAGTGCAATAGACTCTTTGTCCTTTAGAGGTTTAGCACCATCTACTGAGCGTAAGGGATTTGTACCATGGTTTGTTGGTCCATAGATGGCCTTTATGGCATTAAAAAAGCCCCGTGCATCATGAGCATCTGCAAAACGTTGGGTTTCTTGGGCTTTTTTTATCCACCATATGTTCTTAAGTTCTCTAGTTCTTCTTTGGACTTCTGCCTTTGCACTGGCGTAGATTTTTTTCTTAACGGCACAGTTAATATCTTTTTGCCATATCTGGAAGGCTTTCCTTTTCTTGTCAATAATATGTTCAATCTCACTATCGTTCTCATCAAACCAGTCCTGATGTCTCTTAGTCTGGTATCCGATAGTTTGTTCACAGGCTGAAATAATAGAAATCTTCAATTTAATCCAGTGTTCCTCAACATTTTCAGGAAGTTCCATAGGCAGATGTTCCTTGAGAGTTGATTGAAATCAAGCTCGTTTAATAGGATCTTGAAGGGCCAGTGTATTCATTTTACGCCTTGGTTTTCTTCCTTGGAGCCTACGATGAGGGACAATCTTTATGGCCATCGTGGATCGAATTAATCGATGGTCTGTCCAGCAGTCATCGGTGCTAATGTCCCATATGGGGAGGGGGCTAGAAAAGGTGCCCTAAACATAGTCTGCCTCATTTTCTCCCTGACTGGATTACCGCGACCAGTGGGGTCACCATCTAGCGGTCGTAAAAAACACATGAATTTTGGAACATGGAATATACGGACACTGCAAGACAATATGGATAGTGAACGACCTGAACGTAGGACTGCCATTATTGCAAGGGAGCTGAGACGTTTTAATATTGATATAGCAGCACTCCAAGAAACTCGAAGAGCAGGAGAAGGACAGTTGAAGGAAGAAAAAGGAGGTTATACCTTCTTTTGGAAAGGACTGCCTGAACAAGAACGACGAATACATGGGGTAGGCTTTGCTATCAAAAACGACATTGTGAAGCTCTTGTCAGAAGTTCCCACTGGGATTAACGAACGATTCTCAACTCTGCAAATAAAACTCGCCAAAAACCAACAGGCAACTATCCTAAGTGCTTACGCACCAACACTAGATGCAGATGAGGATATCAAGGAAAAATTTTATACCCAGCTGGACACCATCTTATCAGAGATACCAAAGGAGGATAAAATTATCCTCCTGGGCGATTTCAATGCAAGAGTTGGGCGTGATTTTGATTTGTGGGCAGGGATCATTGGGAAATAAGGAATTGACAACAGCAACACGAATGGAATCTTACTTCTGACTAAATGTGCAGAGAATAACCTTGTCATTACTAACACACTCTTAACCAGAAAAATAAATTTAAAACATCATGGAAGCACCCACGGTCGAAGCACTGGCATCTTTTAGATTATGTAATTGTCCGTGCTAGAGATCGCCGTGATGTACTTCTCACCAGAGCCATAAATGATCTATTCCCATAGCATTCAACTTACTTTTAGGCTTTTCCCGACAATTCTCATTTCTGAGTAAGAAAATCAGTAGATGCACACTGTCATACACAGCCATTTTCAGTTATTTTAACAAACATTTACTTCTTACAACAGACCACATAGTACCTACTATCTTTCCACCAGCACTGGTATACCTTAAACTTTCTCCATCCATTGTCCAATCTTTAGTAAACATTCTACCAAGGCAAATCCATGTATTGGGTTTAGTTTTTATCTATCCACCCATCCACCCACCCACCCATCCAAGTGACAGCAGCATCAGGAAGAAGGAGTATGAGAAGCTGGAGAAGTACCAGGGCCTGAAGAAGGAACTAGAGAGGATGTGGAAAGTGAAGGCCAAAGTGGTCCCAGTGGTGGTAGGAGCACTCCGGGCTGTGACTCCTAAGCTGGGAGAGTGGCTCCAACAGATCCCAGGAGCAACAGCAGAGCTCTCTGTCCAGAAGAGTGCAATGCTAGGAACAGCTAAGATACTGCACAGAACCCTCAAACTCCCAAGCCTCTGGTAGAGGACCCGAGGTTGAGGAAGTCACATACCACCCATAGGGGTGAGAAGGGAATTTTTATCTATTTATTTATTATTTAAATTTATCCCCGCCCATCTCCCGAATAGGGACTCTGGGCGGTTATCTATCCATCCATCCATCCATCCATCCATCCATCCATCCATCATTCATTCATTCATTCATTCATTCATTCATTCATTCAATTCCCCCATTCAAGCATACCTTATTCTTTGACACAGTAATTTTTAGAGCCACACACCTAAGTACATCATTCAGTCCATCTAACATTCACTGCAAAAAGTTTGCATTGTCAGCCAACAAAACAGCTTTATCTGCATACACATTCATGTCCTTAACCAATATGCTCTAACATTGCCATAAGCGCTCCCTTATTATTTATCCATCAAGCAGTTTGGTGTAGTGGTTAAGGCACCAGGCTAGAAACTGGAAGACCATGAGTTCTAGTCCTGCCTTAGGCACAAAGCCAGCTGGGTGACCTTGGGCCAGTCACTTTCTCTCAGCCCTAAGAAGGAGGCAATGGCAAAACCACTTCTGAAAAACCTTGCCAAGAAAACTGCAGGGACTTGTCCAGGCAGTCTCCAAGAATTGGACACGATTGAACGGATCCATAAATACATTTAATAGCCAAGGGGACACCCTCATCATCTTCTCTTACTTCCTGTTCAGTGTTGAAACATTTACTAAATATTCCATTTATTCTCATGCATGCTTTATTCCCATCATATAATGCTTGCATTCAGAAACAAAACTTCAAAAACAAAAGGAACAAAACATTCCATGTTCATGTAAATCAAGCCTATTCACGTTATCATGTGCTTTGTCTAAATAGATAAGCATACAATATGCTTTCTTTCTCACACTCATGCAATCCTCAGTGACCAGCTGAAAAGCAAAACTCTGGTCTGCACACCCCCTGCCTGGCCTAAAGCTGTATTGCAGCCCCCAAAGTTTGCTCTGCTCTTGTATCCTTTCAAATTGAATTCTGCCAAGCATCTTCCCAGGTGGACTTCATTAACTAGTCCCTCCGTAGTTTTTGTATTCACTCTCACTACTTTTCTGTTTGTATAGAGCAGAGCTTTCCAAACTTTTCATGTTGGTGACACACTTTTTAGACATGCATCACTTCGTGACACACTCTTACAGCAGGGCACAAGGCAAGCACTGGGACCTGCGTGGAATCACAGCAGGTTTGGAGGCAGCCAGGCACAAGGCAGGCACTAGGACCTGCACGGAATCCTGGCAGGGCTCGGAGGCAGCAGCAGCCGCGACACACCCAGACACTGCAGCCAACACACTAACGTGTCCCAACACACAGTTTGGAAAGCTCTGGTATAGAGGAACAATAATAGCATTTTTCCAATGATCAGGCACAGCTACAGTCTTCACATTCACGTTAAAGAAATTGCACAGCCACTCCATAAATAAACCACATCCATATTTCAATGTTTCTCCAGTTACATCATCTGCATTTTCACTTCTAACATAAACAATAAACAGTTCTTTATTGATTCCCTTAATGCCATAGAAAAGCCAACAACCTGGTTTTTGTTATCTGTCTCCTTCCCCTCCTGGGTCATCACGCAGTTTCAGTTTGCCTGCTCTGTCTAATATACACTTCAGAAGCATAGATGTAAGGAGAGAATATTATTTGTCCCCCACAACATACACAAACCATCATCACTACTGCTGAAGGCAAAGAATGAACAGTTCAAGTAAACATTGCTTACGTTCAAAACTCAAACTAGTACAGTGCCCCCCATCGGTGTGTTCAGAAATTAGATGATTATAGGCCCTGAGAGAACCTATAGTAAGGGAGTGTGGGATCTGAAACACCCTGTATTTTGACCACACTAATGCCAGGCCTATATGGATGGTTTTCGTTTGATTCACAAACCTCTTTCTCTATAAAAAAATACCCAGAGTGCCTTGTGCAATTTCAGTGTGTTCAAGTGGAGGCTAGATTTTTGTTGTTTATTCGTTCAGTCGCTTCCAACTCTTTGTGACTTCATGGACCAGCCCACGCCAGAGCTTCCTGTCAGCCGTCACAATCCCCAGCTCCCCCATGGTTGAGTCCGTCACCTCCAGAATATCATCCATCCATCTTGCCCTTGGTTGGCCCCTCTTCCTTTTGCCTTCCACTTTCCCTAGCATCAGCTTCTTCTCCAGGATATCCTGTCTTCTCATTATGTGGCCAAAGTACTTCAGTTTTGCCTTTAATATCATTCCCTCAAGTGAGCAGTCTGGCTTTATTTCCTGGAGTATGGACTGGTTTGATCTTCTTGCAGTCCAAGGCACTCTCAGAAGTTTCCTCCAACACCACAGTTCAAAAGCATCTATCTTCCTTCGCTCAGCCTTCCTTATGGTCCAGCTCTCACAGCCATAGGTTACTACAGGGAATACCATTGCTTTAACTAAGCGGACCTTTGTTGTCAGTGTGATGTCTCTGCTCTTAACTATTTTATCAAGATTTGCCATAGATAGTCATCTGTATTAATATGTATTCCTTCATTCAGCAAAGAATTGGATTCAGTGTCCTGAATCCAATCCCACTGCTGTGATTTCTCTCATTCCAATTTCATCTTTTCCTCCTTTCTAAAAGTCCTCATGACAGTAGGCTTTCCCAGATGTTGAGGACAAGATGGCTAAACAATTTCCTTTGTCCTAGTGACACACCTCAAGGTCTCCCATTCTTCTACTTCCAGCTTCTGGTTACTTAAGGAAGAGTATTTATGGTTAGGCTTAGTTTTTGCCTTGAAACAGTAGAGTTCCAAGGAGAATGCTTGGAATCTGATGTTTACAAGCAAGGATCAGGCAGTCAGGGAAGCACAAGAGGAGTAATACTACTATAGTTAGTAGTAGGGAACCCGACAGGGGAGATGGGCGGTAATATAAATTTAATAAAATAAATAAATAAATAGTTGTTCTCTGTATATTTTTGAATCACCATTTACCCAGCTATAATCTCCTCTGCTTTCAAGATCACTTTATTGGGTTGCGCACACAACTATGACTGTGAAATGAATTATCTCAGAAATGGCTGCTCTGATTTTACATAAAATAAATACAGCACAATTCCAGAATGTGACAAAAATGCAAACCCTCTAAAATATTAAGATGTTTTAATTATCAATTAAAAGCTGGTTGATGGACATCATCCTTTCTGAAAGTATGGCTGAGAAGAGACTGATGCTCACCCCCAATGCAATGATGTCATGTCTGAACCTTTTCGGCACAGGTTGGGCTTCATTAGTATTTGAGTGGGACACCACCAGGAAATTCCAGGCTGAGGGCTACACTGAAAAAAATATCTGGAACAAGGCAGTGGCAAATTCTATACAGCATGGATGTGTCCATGTAGACACCAAGAGTCAGGTTCATCTCAGAAGAAACTTTACCTTTAATGTTGGAATCAGTAACTTCTATTTCAATGGTTATTGGCTATGCAGTTGGAAACACATTTTAAACACATGCAGGTGAGATCTGTACATTTCTAAACTGTGAATTAGGCAATTCAGAAATATGCAGATCCCAGCCACATACGCTAAGGATGCTGGTAGCCACAAGATGATCCTTACATACTCCATACTCATAAAAGTCATCTTCTTGTTTTTGTTCAGCATTGTCACCATTTCCACAATGCAGTGAAAAGATGCACATGGCTCACATAAAAACCAAGCAGAGCTTCAATTGCACCATCACAGCAACCATCTTGAACTTTCTTTGTCATACCTGCGAATGTCCCTGGCCCCCAAGGGGGTAACAGAACCAGATGATCCTGTTTCCTCATTTCTTTCATATATCCCTGAAGCAGGTGCATAGGAATGCCACTCTTGTAACTGACATGGCAGCTTCCCTTCCATCATCAGCCATGGTTTGTGGAAGAAGGCCAAAAGAAAAAAAGAACACCCCCCCCCCCCCGCTCTCTGCCTGCACTGGACACTGTTCCTCTGGGTCTCTTCCAAGCATCTGTAGCATCCAAGTGCTGCACAAGTGGAAAACCAAACACAGTCTCTACCTGGCAGCTCATGATTTAAAAGATAGGACATGAAAGGCGAAAAGGGAGTCAAAAAGCTCCTGCCTGCAAAGCCAAGATAGCTATTGCTCTGTGAAAAAAACATAGCAATACACTTCAAGCCGTGGTGCTGGTCTGCTTTTTAAGAGGGCAATGGCTGGGATTTGGTAAGACTTAGATGCTGGCGGCATCTCCAGTTTTAAAGCAGATAAGCTAAGGAGCAAGTTGGCAAGACTTCATGTCAAGCGATTGGTAGGCTGTCTTGAAGATAACCTGATTTCTGTGAGGAGTGTTTACAAGGCAGATGTTACCCCACCCCAAATCCTCTCCTGGAGAGCTTTAGCTGAATGAGCTTGCTTCCCTGACTTGCTTATAGCCTTGCTCTGTATGTCAGAATGAAATCTAATGAAACTTGGAAACTCTGGGTCTAGAAGTCATGAGGACCTCTAACTAAATCTACATAAGTATAAATATGTCAGGATATACAAGGCTGGGCCAAGCTGCCTCTTTTCACGCTCTTTCTTCGGTAATACGTTTTCTCATATTTTTATAAGATACACGTTGCCACCTTATCTAGGGATAAAAGCAGCTGGGGCTGGGAGGTTAAGGAGATGATGGTTGGAGGCAGTATGCCCTAGAGCAGGGTTTCTCATCCTTGGCACCTTTAAGATGAGTGGACTTCAACCCCATGCATGGCTGGGGAATACTGGGAGTTAAAGTCCACACACCTTAAAGTTGCTGAGGTTGAAAAACATTGTTCGAAGACATGCAACCAGAACTTTGAGGAGGAGGGAATCACATCTGACAGATTAAGGGCACATTTCTCTTGCCTGTCCCGAAATGCAGATCTTGAAGTCCACACATCTTAAAGGTGCCAAGGTTGAGAACACTGCCCTAGAGGCACATTTTGGCTATTTTCTTACATATTAAGTAAATGCATGAAGTTATTTGAACATCAGCACCCCCACCCTCACTGCCTCCCAAAAAGCTATTCATGGGAAAGCATTTTAAACTCCATTTTATCTAGGAAGTTAATAGTACATTAGTCCATTGTAGGTGGCAGTGTAAGTCACAGTTTATAACCTATCTTCAGTCCTTAAGCAACTTCCGTTCTTCCTTTTATCCTCCCCACTCTGCCCATCTAAAAAGGAAAAAAAAGGTTTTCTTTTTGCTACTTTTCTGACTCTCTGTTGTGCTGAATGAGTCTCCCTTATTGCATATAGTGTACTTTATGTTAGACTAGTGCATACCATACAGAATATTTTTACATAATAGTGCATTATATACACAGTAGTGATATTACATACACTTCACTGACTTAAAAAGAAATGGGACTGCTCCACAAGCAACACTATATCAGTCCCAGAAAAGGTTAACCTTCCTAATGAGCCACATCAAAAAAACTTGCCTGCCCAGGAAAACAAGTGGTGAGAAGATCATGGACTCTTCTGTGATGCCCTCAATCCGTTGACTATTAAATCAGGGTTCCTGACACAAGCCCCTCAGGGATATGAAGGAATCTTTATTAAAGCCAGTGATCCATTCCACGTTAAAGACTCGAGTGAACAAAGCTCCCACAACCAACAGTTTAAGAATCTCCAAGTCCCCCCCCCCCCCACATCGGGATTCACGGCTCGGTCGCCCTTCCCTTTGTCTCTCAGTTTTCAGGTCTTTCTGGGTCCAAATCAACTAATGCGGTGATATTGCCCTTTGATCTATCCTGGGTGCTGGATTGCTCGGCACAATACTTCGATTAACATGTTTGCAGTTCTGTCAATACATCAAAGCCCCATCGCCAGCATTCTCCCCTACTTTACACAACCCTGTGAGTTTAACAGACTAGCAGGATGTTCCTTCTTGGTGCCATGGCAGGATGGCATGGATGACATCCTGACATACCGCCCCCCTAAATATAAATCCCCCACCTTTAGCACTTTATATACAAAATGCAAAATACATTACACGTCACCCATTATATAGGTTCCCCTCCCTTTTCTCAAACCCTCTATTTCGGCTTGGTTGGGAATTTGTCATGAAACTTTTCACTAAGTTAGGTGCTTGTACATGATGACTGTCCACCCACTCACTCTGAGATCTGGGTAAGTGTTTCCACTGTATTAAGTACTGCAACCACCACCACCCATGCCATCTGGAGTCTAGTATCTCTTGCACCTCAAAGTGCTGTTCTCCATCAACCATTACTGGAACTTTATTTGTTTATTATGAACCGCCCAGAGTTCCCCATTGGGGGGAGATGGGCGGTCATACAAATAAAATAAAATAAAAATAAATAAATAAACTGGTGTAGGTTGCTCTGGGTGCCAGAATTCTGAGTCTTTAACTGGTTTCAGCAGACTACAATGAAAAACGGGGTGGACTTTTCTCAAATCTTTTGGTAGCTGTAACTGTACTGTCACATTGTTGATAATTTTGATGATAGGGAAAGGTCCCACATATCTTGGACCCAGCTTTTTTTAGGGTTGTGAGGGGTTTAGAAACTTTGTAGATAAATACACCTTCTCCCCCACTTTCAGTTGCCATTCTGGTGCCCTTTTGCGGTCAGCATATTTCTTGTAAGTTTCTTTGCCATCTTCCAACACCCTCTCTATTATTGGCCACCCGTCAGCTATGCATTTCATCCACTCATCCAATGGAACAATTTCGGTTTTATCTTTTGGCAACTCCGGGAATGCCACAAACTCTTGCACGTTCACCACTTGGAAAGGGGGAAACCCCGTTATAAGCCACTTCGGCAAACGGAAGTAGGTCCACCCAATTGTCCTGCTGATAGCTTATGTAGCATCTAAGGTACTGCTCCAACACTTGGTTAGTACGTTCACAGCCTCCGTCTGTTTCCAGATGATGGCTGGAGCTTAAACCTTGTCCCATGCCAATCATCTTTAGGAATGCCCTCCAAAATTTGTAAGTGAATTGTATGCCCTGGTCGCTTATGATTCATTCAGGGGTCCCATGTAGTCTATAAATGTGTTGCACAAACATCTTGGCTAGCTGTCCTGCATTTGGTATACTAGTGCATGGAATGAAATGGGCTTGCTTTGAAAATAAATTGGTTACTACCCAAATCACTGTCTTCTTGTGGCTCTCTGGTAAATCTACTATAAAGTCCATAGTTATCTGCTTCCAAGGTTGGGTGGGGCTTGCCACATTCTGCAATAGCCCTCTGGGTTTCCCCCCCCACTCTTTTAGCCATGGCACAGATTGGGCAACTGGCTACATATTCCTCCATCTTTGCGAAGGGATGGCCACTAGAATTGCCACCTCAAAAGGTGCAAAGTCTTTAGGAATCCAAAGTGCCCAGCCGACTTCGCACTGTGGCATCTCTCAAGTATTTTCCTTCTCAGGGGCTCCAGGATATACAGCCTAGACCCACTCCACCAGAACACCTGTTTCTCTGTCAGGTTTGCTTTATTAGTTCGCAACCACACATCAGTTTTTAGCGCCAACTGTAGCTCATGTCGTAAATCTCCTTCTACTGTTAAATTAGGCTCAGACTTCTGATCCCTTCTGACCGCCGCCATCCCCGATTGTTGGGTGGGGATGATTGAATCTATTACCTCTTCCCTCTGGCTGTTGTGTTGTGGTAACTGGGACAAAGCATCGGCCAAAAAATTACTTCCCCTGGGTAAGTACTTTAAAGTGAAATTGAATCTACTAAAGAATTGAGCCCATCTAATCTGCTTGGGGTTTAACTTTCTTGGAGTGTGCAGTGCTTCTAAATTCTTGTGATCTGTCCAAACTTCGAAGGGGTGAGCTGCCCCTTCTAGTAAATGCCTCCAATTTATCAAAGCCCAGCGTACTGCAAACACTTTCTTTTCCCATACGTGCCAACAGCATTCCATGTCAGTAAACTTGTGGGAAAGGTATGCGCAAGGTCTCAGGTTCCCTTCCCTGTCCTTTTGTAATAAAATCCCCTCAACAGCAACATCTGATGCGTCCACATGCACGATTAGGGGTTTCGTGGGGTCGGTGTGGTTTAATACTGGCTCCAAAGTGAACAATGCCTTCAGTTGTTCAAAAGCCTTTTCACCACCTTAGGGTCCCCCTTCCCCATAGTCTTTAGTAAATCAGCAAGGGGTAAAGCCACCTGTGCAAAATTGTGTAAGAATAGAATAGAATAGAATAGAATAGAATAGAATAGAATAGAATAGAATAGAATAGAATAGAATAGAATAACTTTATTACAGTCTTTGACCAGCCTTTACAGAAAAGAAAATAGTTTAATTCAACAATCCATTGTCAGGAAAAAGGAAAACAATAAAATAATAAAACAATATATCTAATTAAAATTTTTGCGTAATTGTATAACGTGATAAAAATATTTGGCCACCAGGTTTGTGAGTGTAGAATCAGCATCCCTTAAAAAGAAATAAATGTAAAATCTATCAGTATGACCCACAAATTTAGAAATAATTGGGGAAACCAGAGCACGTCTTGGGGCATCATAAAATGGACACCGTATGAGGACCTGGGCAAGAGTTTCTACCTCCCTGGATCCACAAGGGCAAAGTCTCTGTGAATAAGGAGTCCCATGAAATCTTCCTGCCAGCAGTGCTGAAGGGAGGGCATCAAAGCGGGCTCTGGAAAAGGCCCATCTATATTTGCTTAGGATTAGATTGTATAGATACCCTGCAGTAGAGGGTTTGCGGCTATCTAGAATTTGGGGATAGAATTCGGGAGCACTGGTAATATCATTTTGGCGATCAATGTCCCTAATTCTTTCTTTTACTATTGATTTGGCCTTCTCCAGAGTTAGTTGGCCTAAATATTTGGGAGAGAGGCCAAGACTGCAAAGTTCTTTTGTACAAGTGCGGTGCCAGCATTCTCCCCTACTTTACACGACCCTGTGAGTTTAACAGACTGGCGGGATGTTCCTTCCTGGCGCCATGGCAGGATGGCATGGGTAACATCCGGACACTCTTCCATCTTTGTAAGATCTTTCTTTTTAAATTTTTTTAATATTTTCTTGTTAAGGTAGGATACTTTTTACCATGTTCAATAAATAATGAATGGGCCCTTAGCTGATTTACAGACCCTGGACGTTTTGCAGGACTTTGAACCTCTCCAGCAACATGGTTACCCTGAGTTTAAACCAGGTCATCAAGTTAGAAGGAAGAATGAATTAGGCCTTAGCACCACAGCTAGGCTCAGAAGCTAAGCAGGATTAGTGTTGGTTAGTATTTGGATGGAGAACCACTAAGAAATTCCAGAGGCATAGTTAAGACCGAGAAGTTAAAAAATACTGTGGAAGAAGGCAATGAAAAACCACTTCTGTACTGATGCCAAACCAATGGAAAGGATCTGTCCATGCAATGACCAGGAGTCAAGCTTGAGTTGAAGTTGTCTTCACCTTCTATAGGATTAGGGCTTCTAAGTGAGGGAGTTGTTATGGGGGCTCTTAACAAGTTATGTTCTGCATGAATATTCCCTATTATCTCTCTCTCTCCTTGAAAATGTCTTCATTCTCTTTTGAAACCACTTATGAGAACTGCAAAACATTTTTTTAACATCATAGTATTTATTAGGTTCTGAAACAATACACATTCACATACTTGAGAATACAGTACATTTGGCACAGTAATAATGGCTACAGTGAAATAACCCTAATGAATGGCAAGAGATTCAAATTACGACTGTAGGAAAAAGTCTGTACAAAGAAAGCCTCACAATTGAAGGAAAAAACAAAACAAAACAAACACTACCTGGTCCTGTAAAACTCAGCAAATTTTGTATTTTCCCCCAGAACTATTCTCCATAAAATTTCAAATAAGGTTTTTTTTTTTCCTGGAGAGATAACTTTAGTTTTATTGTAGGTGGGGGGAGGGAATATTATCCCCATGGACAGTGACTTCAAAAAAACAAAGCGAGAGAAAATTGTCTATGGTGATTTCTTCCCATTTTTCCATTTGGCATTTTGCACACTTTTTGTGTGTCCTTCTCCCACCTCTCCAAAAGGATGGGGGGAAAAAACTTTACAGAAAGAAAAACTCTTAATCACCTGCTAATTTTTTAAAAGTTCAAGGAAAATGAGGAAACCTGCTAAATGGAATGTTTTGGGAACAGAATTTACTTATATGCTGAGGGCAGCAAGAGGTTTCGCACACAACCAAAATCCTTCAATCCTATTGGCTTTCAATCCAGCTGCTGCCATGCATCCTCTGGTGGCTTTGCATGTGGATACAAGCACCCATTTCCAATCATCATCAATCATCAATCATCATCATCATCATCATCCAGACATTCAGGCTCAGGTATCATGATACAGCCCGGGATGCACCTGTAGCCACACACCTGCCATGGGCAAAATCCATCAAAGTTTAATTGCATGGCTTTCTCTTGCTAGGTCAAGGTGGACTTCAGAATTGGAGCTGAAATATCTTTGCATGCAAAAAAGAGAAATGCAGGAACTAGGGCATTTCTTGTTAGAATAAATGTTGGTCAGAGATTGTGCATGCCAGGAAAGAGAAGTGATACACTCCACAATTTTGCTTACCGAAGCTTTGTGGAACACACATTTTATCCTCTTATAAAGAACCGCTAATCTCCATTTTGTATGAAGGCTTCACATTCCATGCAAGCAATAGTGCGCTGCACAATCATTCTGCAGTTTAGTCAACCTATGAACAGTTTTGGGAGGCCTTTTGCAATCTCCAAAGCTTCCATTCACCTATGGAAAACACTACTTAGCTTTGTCCATTCTTGCACTGGATGTTCAAAGTTAACATCAGGTAAAATACACAGAACAGGTATTAAACACCAAGAACTAATGGGCAGTTTACACTATTTTCCCCTAAAATGAACATAAAATGAGATGATGCAACCTTTGTGACATTTCTGTGCTTTCGCTCTAGAAGCCAGAGGGTGAGGAGATAGGATTTCTTCCCCCAGCCCCCAGCCCCTTAGTTTTAATAAAAATAAAATAAATTATTTAAAAAGGTTTGATACTTTATTACTTTGGTAAGCCAGACAACACATGACTTGATGTAGCATATTTAATATTCTGAAATCATCATATGAATACATACATACATACATACATACATGTATGTGTGTGTATATATATATACATATATATATACATACACACATACACTATATATAATAATAATTACACCTGAGTTTTAAAAAAACACAACATAATGGAATTAAATGTCTTTGTCACCAAAAGTGGCTCTGAACAGCCATACACAAAACTGATGTAACCTGTCCATTTGAAAAGATGACTTGCACCAACTTCTCAGTCTTCTTTGGGGGCCTGGGAATCACTCCAGTGTGGCCTCTTCCCATATTATGGGAAGTTATAGGCCACATGGGAGAAGCCCATGACAGATGTCTTTTCTGGAAATTGGGGCATACCTCCCCTAACAGGGAGGATTCAAGGTTGGATGATGTTCTGGACTGTATGTCCTATGGCGATCCTGCTCTGGTTGGTGGGTTCCTCTGGACTTATCTGAAGGCACCAGTCTGCAACAATTTGACCAGTTTTATAAATGCATCAAGTAGTTCAGTCTAGCTCATTGTAATTTACCACATAACATGTCAGGGCATTTAATATGACAGATTAACCCTGCTCAAACTACTGACAAAGCATTTTTAAGAGGGGTTCCAGAGCATGGTCCTGGTAGCTGTGCAGGGATACCCGGTTCAGATGCTCTTCCTGTCTACTACCATGGAAGGTCACTTTGATAGCCAGGAGGTTCTATGTTCTCTGATGAAGAAACCTTTCTGCAACAACTTTCATGTCATAGAGATAACATGAGATGGGGCATGGGTCTAAAAGATGTGCTTCGGTCAATAGTGGTCCCTTCTCCCCCTCCCCCCAACCCTCTCTATCATTCCATATACAGTTTAAGAGAACTATACAGGAGAATTAGTACAGCTTAATATAGGTTTACATCTGTCCTATAACCAAAAAAAAAAAGGGGGGGGGAAATTCATCTTTGACAATAACTTGAACCAATACACAAACAGAGTATTGCACATGGACATTATCATAATTACTCTTTCATCAGCTAATTTTAATAATATGCCTGAACATGCAGCAGTTGATACCTCTATATTCATTGAATTCCACAGGCCTTGCAATAAACATCTATATACAAATCCTCACCTGTACAAAAGAAAAAGAGAAAAGAAAGAAGGAAGAGTTGGAAAAAAGCTTTATGACATATATATATATATATATATATATATATATATATATATATATATAAAATTTCCCCCATATCCAAAAGTCAGGCTCCATAGGTCAATCACGATATGTTTTATTAATCTTTTTTTCAGAGAAAAAGTTATTGGACTTAAGAATGGTCAAAGGTCAAAGGCTGAATGACTAAGGAAGTGTTTAAAAGAAAATGGCAACCAATTCAAGCATTTTATGTAATTTATAAAGTGTCTATGGGGCTTCACTTTTGGTACACCCTATATGTAAGTGTGTGTATGTGTGTGTATGAAAAATCCAAGTGCAACAAATAAAAAGGATTCCCTTAACACTTCATTTAGTCTATACACACACACACACACACACACACAGAGACGTATATATATGTATATATACATATACATATACATATATATACAGTAGATGTGAATGATACGTATACAAGCACGCATGTCCACACACACATATACAGAAATGCAGTATTCCCAGAAATATGAGTAAATAACACTGTCAGCATATCTACAAGCGGTAACTTCACATTTCTTTCTTAATGTATTTTCCACATGAGTTACCAATTTGTAATGATTACACAAGAAAATCCATTTACAACCTTCACCAATGTCAGTTTTTGAATCTTGATCTTAGTCTCTCCCTCCTTTTTCACATCATGAATGGCTTGGCGTTTTTCCTATCGACCAGAGTTATCACACCAGATCTTTCAAAGCGTTTTTCACAACCCAACAGTAGCACTACTGGGCCGACCCACAGTACAGTAGTATGGTATCCCAGGATCTCTGCCCCTACCTCCGCCCTCTGCTCTTGGCCAGGGGCACCTTATGCAGAGCCCGGAAGAGGACAGAGGTAACTGGAGGTGAACATTCAGCAGAGAGAAAGAGAGGACAAAGGCTATGTACAAAATAAGATGGGTTACTCCCATTTTTGTTTTGTGTGTGAAAGCCTGCAAAAGTAACACACTGCTATTGAAATTAAAATTAAATAAACAAAGCAGGTCATCATTCAGGTTCAATACGTAAAAAGAAAAAAAGAAGAAGAAGGCTCCCCCGCCTCCTCAAGTCCCCTTCATACCTGTCATTGCAGCAATGACGTAAATGATTTAGGCACGAGCTTTTAAACAGTTTTACTATGGAAGGATTATCATGAGTGTGGCAAAGCAGCTGTAAGAACTGTAGAAAACCTATGCTGCTTTATTAAAGCTAGTATAGGCTTTTGGAGAATCTGTCCATTCTTAGCCCTTTAAACACCTGTCTTGGTAGCATTTGTGTTTGCGATTTTTTTAAAAAAAATTAGTTATAATTTCTAAATAAAAACTTTTAAAAAATCATGTATTCTTTAAAAAAATACTTTTTTCCTGAAATGTTTTCCATAGCATTTATTATTTTAATCATAATGCTTTCAGTCAGACTACTTGCTTTTTGAAGACCCTGCCTTGCAAAGAAGTGCTCTTTAAAATATACAGTATATGTATTTCAATTTTTTTTTTTTGGTAAATCATTTTGCCCCATTCACTGATGTATCACAGCATGGCTTGTTAACATTTTGGCAAGCTGCTCTACTATAAGTATAGGTGAAACCCATAGAAAAGAAGAGATGAGCAGGATTTCTCCCTGTCAATTACTTGCATTTCTAGGGGAAAAGTTGCAAGAAACAGATTTCAGGAAGAACTTCATGGAGTTTCTATGTTTTTAGTGAGTGTCTTCTTAGAAATAGGTTCCACCATGTTTGAGGTTTACTCATGTGTAAAAGTGGCACAGTTCAGCCTCAGAAGCCTAATATAGTTATGGAAGTCCTGCATAGCACATGATGGCTTTTTCATCCTGATGGCACTCAGCCTACACTCCCATCAGAATTAACAGAGGAAACCATCTCCTGCAATTGACTGTGTATTGTTGTTCCTGGGCAGCCGTCAACCCACGAGCCTAGAGCAGCCCTTGGCACACTAAGCCTTGGTTCTGACTAGGGGGAGAGCGCAACACCAAAAAGCAGTTCAAGAAAGAATTTGCCCCAGTGTGTCTACGGCTAGCAAGAACTATTTCCCATTTTCTCTGCAACTGGCCAGCTTGGTGCATGTTTACCCTGAAAGAAGTCCGTACATCATGGCAACTTCTGATTGCATGTGCAAAGCTGCCTTTTCCTTTGAACTGACTGGGAAACAGATTAGGGCAGATTATGTAGGCTTCTTCACATCTTTGTATGCTGAGAATTGTTGATATGCTGCTCTCTGTCACTTCCAAACACAGAGGGCAGGGTTTTTTTAAACCCCCAAGGCAGTCTAATTTTTAAAATCTTACTTCTGAAAAAAATGCAATGTATCAACATATTTCAGAAGCCAATCCGAGTTCAATTGAGATCTCCGTCACGTAATAAGCTGCCAAATGGAAGCTGTTTTCAGTCGCTTTTGTGGATTTCAGCCTCTGGGCAGTGAACTATTTATGTGCACTAGAACTGAATTTGTAGCATGCTCTTTCCCCACCAGGTAAAGAGCAAGCAGAGTGGGAACATGCGTTGTGACCGCAGTTAATGCAGCCATACATGGCATTATATTGGGAGCATCAATTATTAGCCATCT
This sequence comes from Charina bottae, assembly GCA_023362775.1. NCBI lineage: Eukaryota > Metazoa > Chordata > Lepidosauria > Squamata > Charinaidae > Charina > Charina bottae. The sequence goes on along the minus strand of JALMGJ010000001.1, from coordinate 70,790,827 downwards.
CGACCTAGACAGATCTCAGTACATCTCACACTGATGCTTAATATGTTTGCCTTTCAAGGGTAAATGTTCCATTCAATTTATTTTGAATACTGGAAACCTGGCATCTCCATTCTAAGCACATGAATTGGAAGGAAATGTGTTAAATTGGGTTCTACAAATAACCTGCATGATTAGCCCTAATGTATAGAATTCTTAACCCAGAGTTGGAGCCAGTCATACTTAAAACAGACCTAATAAAGGAACTGAATTTAAGTTAGTTGAGGCAAAATGAAATCCAAGTTATTTCAGTGGATCTAAGGAGACGAATAGGGGGCTTTGTTCCCTGATATAGTCACACTGAACAGAGTTGCTTGCATCTACAGTAGGAACTACAATCCAGATTAGGATGGCAGCAGGAGACAAAAAGTTAAAGCCCCCTCACCCCCAATCTATTCTTGGCATGTTTTTAAAGCAACCTTGAGCCTGCAATTTTAAGATGCGTAGTCCCAAGTGTGGAGAGGTGCCTAACACTTACTCACAGCAGCTACTTTTTCCTCTCCGAATGGTTCCCAAAGGTTTTGCCTCCCCAGGTAAGATTTAAAATCAGTGTTTACCTTCTAAGACAGTTTTTTTCAACCTCAGCAACTTTTAAGAGGTGTGGACTTCAACTCCCAGAATTCCCCAGCACACCTCTTAAAGTTGCTGAGGTTGAAAAACTCTGTTCTAAAAACATGCAACCAGAACTTTGAGGAGGAGGGAATCACATTTGACAGATTAAGGGCACATTTCTCTTCCCTGTCCCGAAATGCAAAACTTCAGTTTCCTAAGGTTGCATTACATGCAACATAACATGGAAAGGGATGTCAGCTGAGGAATTTGGATTCACCAGGACTCCAATCCTATCCATTTGCATCTTAAGGATGTGATCTCAACCATTCCAGTTCACATTCTATAGAAATCAATGGCAAATGGGTTTTAGGTTTACCTCTCACTCTTCTAAGGCCCCTGGCAATCATCACAGAATGCAATGAATTGATTCCAGACTCAGTAAATCTTATGGCTGATTTATAGATTCATATCTGAGATGAAAATAAGTCATAATGAAATATTTCCTCCATCTCCATATTCATATAACACATATACTTATCCATGTAGCACAATGTGATGGGATAAGTATTTACGGCACCTTGGAAAAAAATTATCTGTCAGTACGTACTCTAGACCATAATTTTAAGCATTAAAAGATGAAGTTAAAATTCCTAGTGATTTTTGAATGTTAAAAATGGTTGAACAAATTGCTTTTGACAGTGCTAGATGATAAAAATAAAATAAAGGCAAAGCCTTCCTGGAAATAAAAGAAAGTCTGAAGAGAAAGAGAAATAGAGAGATTGAGTGAAACAGCAGCAAGAAACAACAGCAATGTGTTACCTTTACCATTTCTAATACAAAATATTTTGCATTGCTTTGTAAAACAGCTATTATGAGTGCCTCCAGATCAAAGAAATATAACAATAAATAGACAGTAGAAAGTAATGGGTTTAGGCTCATGGTCAGAGAAGCAGTTCTTGATGGTGTAGCTAGAGGATTTTTCAGAACCACAATTTGCAGCATCTGTGATCTGGCGGTTCCAATTTAGGGGTGGGGGAATATCTTATGGCAGCAGCTCTTCTCCAAAATATGAGAAGCCTTTAAATTCTTCTTGGTTGATTTGCTTTATAATTGTCTCATCCACTGGTGTTAATATTGGGTCTTCTCGTGTAAAGTCTTGATCAAAGTTATTTACATCCCTTTTGGTTTTCTGAGGAACAAAAGCAAAAGATGAAGAATGAGTGGTGTTCTCACACCAACAACCAACTATTCTTTTTATGGGATGGGGAAAAGAGTGATAGTTTGTTAGGCTTCTAAAATAAGGCAGTTTCATTTAATATACATATTCTCTCTCTCCTCTCTCTCTCTCTTTCTCTCACACGTACACACACCACTTCATATAGGAGAAATTGAGAAACGAAGGTGGCCAAGTGAGAGTGCAGAAGCAAAGAATGGTTTTGGATAAGCCCACTAGCCTTTAACTGAGAAGTCAAAAGCAAAGTGATGGTATACCGGAGAACTTAAATTACAGCATACCGTACTGCAATAATATGGATAAAGGAATCATGAATTCAAACAGCTCTTGCCTGGAAATGGCATCATAGGTTGATTACAGATGTAGGAGTGAAGCACATGATCCCTATTACTGATGATGAATATGAAATAAGGTAAGCAAAATCTCACAAATTCACAGCTTTTGCATCTTTAGGATCTAGCAGTGATTGTTTTTCACTGATGCAGAACTTCCACAATGGACCTGCAGAAGGTCTATGATCTACAGTCCTGATATTCCCAGTGCCAATTCTGATAATAGAAGGCAGCTATTCTAAACATATCAGTAGAATTGGCACACTGGGGTGGTTGTGTCTACCTAGTATGCTTACTACCACACAGTTACTCTAAACCTTAATGCTAATAAATTGCCCATCAATGAAATGCTTCCTCTTTCAAATTTGTATCTCCACAGGAGAAACTTACCTTTTGAAACATCTTTAGCTCATTGGTTTCCAAAGCATGAGCCAAGTTTTCAGGGAGTGACACAAGCTCCCAATGTATACTTCACAATGTTTATCTTAACTTGGCAGGGACTCAAAATATAACCCATCCCAGCTGGGAGCAAAATCCCAGTCCCAATGTAAAAGGAAAAGAGATGAGAAGTGCAGGTTACATGGAAATGTCTAGTTTTCCAAAAATTCCCTTCTCATTCCCTTTGCTATACCCTTAAAAAAAAGCTTGTTATGAATCCAGACCTCAATCTTTAATATATTGAACCTAGAAAAAAATGACAGCTATGAGACAAAGGGTTTACTCTGCTTTTACTCATATTTGGGCAGATGTACCTCTCTTTTTTTGCCTATGGAGGCAACCCATGGATAGTGTTTTCTGGAGTTGGCCTGAGTTTGAGAAAGGGCATTGGAAGCGTGCCCCCTGACATGGTTATGGTTGGATCATTATACCATGTTCACCTTTTGTACATCACTAATCTCAAATGGTTTTCTATAATTACTGAAAGTGAAAAGGACATCATATGATTAACTTCTACCAAGTAGGAAGAAATCACAGAGTGTTTTCATTATAGTTCAACAGAGAATTAAGCAAGAAATATAATTGCTAAGACTGTTTGTGTAATGTTTCCAAGCAAATTCCTCCCACAGAAACTTTCTTGCAACTATTAGCATTGTATATCCCCACAACTGGTAGAGAAGTGAGTGAATTCCTTTGCATGGAGTTTGGAAGCATGTACAGACCACGCATTGTCTCAGTCATTTTTGTGCCACCTTTAGGGCAACCTTCTCCAAAATGATGCTATCCAAATTTCTTACCTAACAACTATGGGCACTGTAGTTAAAAATAGGGAAGGCACCATTCCAGTATTTATGTATACAACGTATATCCCATATTTTTATTGTTGAAAACAATCACATGTTAAGAGGGACCACTTTAGAACAAGATATAAAGCGGGCTGCCAACTTTTTAACCGGATTTCTGCACCCTTTAATAGCTGACTGTCTTGCTGACATGGGCATGCATCTCAGTTGGGTTGTTTTCTGCCAGCCAGGCTACTATTAAAGGCACAGGAGCAGGCTGAGATTTTTCACGGTCAATTGGCAACTCTAGTGCAAAGCCAGTGAGCCCTCAAACGTGAACTATAGACATCTATGGTTCTCTTAGGCTAGCTGCTTCCTACTGCTGTTGAAGCACCTGTCAACAGAGAACAGAGGACCACTGCCTCTTAGCCCCTGAAAATAAATGTTGAGAGGGGAAGAATTTTGTAAAGAATTCACTGTTCTTCCACTCTAGCCAAATCATTTGCGTGCTCTTTCAGCACCGAGTATGGAGAACCCAGAGGATGTCATTGCCCTACTGCAGATTTCCAATTTTTCCCTGTGGTCTTCCAGTCATCTTTAAAACTAGCTGAATGCACCATTTTTATAACTTTGAAGGAAACTGTAGTGCCAGATGGGTCACCATGGACTAAGGGCTGTTTAAGCTCACAGTTACAAGAGGAATTTGTGATGCATTCAGCGAAACCCTGCCTTTCCATATTCCTTGCCCTGTCCTGCATTCGTAGTTGATTGTCCTTCCCCAAAGCTAATCAACTGCAGCACAGTTCCTATCATGTTTCAAATACTTAACATCCATTGCTTGGTTTAATTTTTTAATTTTTGTTTTATAGCTATAGTGCAACTGCATAAACTAAAACAGCATACAGAATATTTGTACTTAAGTCCTTTCACAGCTTGGGGGAGGAGCATAGCTTCAATCCATACCCCAACATACTCCTTGCTCAAGGTTGTGCCTTGTTGCTTGCTTTAGACTAATCCTCCCTTGGAAATGCTGAACTCCTTTCTTACAAAAGCGCCCCCAGCCTCTGCCCGCAGCTTCTGAGACCAGAAAGCAGATAGAGGGTCCCAGGTTTTTGTTTCAATTGGACAGCCCTTGAATCCACTGGATATCTGGGTTTGTTTTGGGCAGTGATGACATCTGTGACTTTGAAGCCTTGGTCACTCCTTCTGCAACAACCTACATCCATACCTCAGTGTTGAGGCACTTCTTTATTATGTGTTAAATAGAGAGAGTAGGAGATTCCAGACTTGGGAACCAAAGAAGAAATATGAGAAGCAAGAAACGAAGGCAGAGATTCATGATACATTCAAGAAGAGACAGGGAGGTACAGAGAAATCAAAAGCAAAGAGTTGAGAGAAAAGACAGGAAAAAGAAGAGAGCCGTACAAGAAATATTGCTAGGTAATCAACTGGAAAGTCTCACATACAGTAATTGTATTTGGAATGTTCTTGGTAAATGCAGTCACATAAAGTAAAAAACATTTTGCTGAAACTGACCCATTTATTCACTGCTCATAATGGCTGACTTTCAGAACTTTTTAAAACACTGTCAGTGACATTATTCATAAAATTTTGCAAGATCAGACAAAATAGCACTATGCTGAACTACAGGGCTGATATACATAACACCCATACAAGGACATACAGAACAGATTTTTTTTTCTTTCTTTTTAGCAAAAGAAAGGAAATAACTCAAACACTATGGAGAGAGAAGCGGAACAGGGAGGCAATGTGGAGTGGATAAATGGGAAAGGTTAAGCATTTCTGCTGATCTGGCATACGCAACCATCCTTCATAAAGTGATGTTCTAAAGAAAAAATTGGGGCAGCAAAAAGCAAACGGGCTAACAATTGCTTGTCTGCATGGAATGTGCAAGAAATTAACGCTGGAGCTAACCTGATTTGCTTGCCATGTATATTATTGTACATTATAGATTTATATTTAGTATAGCAATATCCAATTTTTCCTCCAAGACATTCAAAGCAACATAGGTAGTATAATAACACTCATGCTTCTCAAGTTAATTTGCTTGACTCAGACTGAGGATTGCTCTGTTAAAATGAGGTTTCACTGTTTTTTTCCTTTGAGTTGAGCTCAACTCTTGGTGACTTCAGGGACATGTCCATATAAATTTTCTTGGCAACAAAATGGAGAGAGTTTGTTGCTCTTGGATAGCATGGATTTTTTTTTTACTTCCCAATCTAGCCTACAACCACGGAATCTTCTAGTGGTCTCCCATCTGGGTACTAACCACATCTGCCACTTCTTAGTATTTTAAGAATAGCCAAGATTGGCTAGATGCTGCCACCTAGCTGGGCATGACCATAATTATTGTAAAATAAGTATAACCCAAATGTTATATTTCCTAGACCCATACCAGCTTTAAAGAAATAAGATCTTCATGTAAGCTGCACTGAGCTCCTAGAAGAAAGGTGGGATATAAATCTAACATATAAATAAATACACAACTGACAGTGCCTCAGCCATTTGGGATGTACTGTGGCTTTTCTTATTCTCTGGGGAAAGCATAATGCCACCAACACCCCTCCCCCCTCAAGCTCTTATAAGCAGTGATGGGACACTTTCTACCCATAGAAAGTCATTCTCTGAGTGAGATGGGTGGGAAATAAATTTTAGATAGATAGATAGATAGATAGATAGATAGATAGATAGATAGATAGATAGATAGATAGATAGATAGATAGATGATAGATAGATATAAAAATAGTGAGAGGAGTTGATAGCAAGAGGAGGTGATGAAAGCAGATCTCTTGAGCATGAAAGAAGTAGAGGAAGGAATGTGTAATGCTCACCTCTGCTAAATGAACCCCAATACCTCTTTCTTATGGGAAAGACAGTGCTTTGTAGACAGGAGGAGGGAAGGAGGAATATTTTCTCCAAGATAAGGAAAAAAATAAAAAATAAAAATAAAAATGAATTCATATTTAGAATACTTTGAGCTTGTTATTGACAAGTCTGTCGTCGTTCTTCTTCTCTTGGTCAAGCAGGATTTAAGCAGATGATACTCATCCCCTTTCCATTTCACAATGTGTGAAAGAGAGAGGAGGATACATTTCTCCATTCCCAGCCATCACAGTTCCCCTCTGCTCTGCCATCCCTACTGGTCTATATGAGGAAAAGTGTCTGATTTGAGCTTATGGCACATGGAATAGGGTAGGCAACAACAGTAGGCCTTGTTCTGGTGCTAGTCAAGTATGTCATACTTTACTAGTAGACCAGGTGGTCTGAGATACTAAAACTGGCTACAAATGTCATTGTATCAGAATAAGAGAACTGCATAAGACAGCCTTATTTTCATTTACATATATTTGTGCCGCTCAGTATTTCAGTCTTTTCCTGTTCTTTGATTTTATTCTCTTTTAATTTTACATGGAGTAGTAAAAAGTGCAGAATCAATGCAGAATTAGCATAACTGAACAATAGTACAAAATCAGGAACCTGGGAAGGAAGGAAGGGAGGGAGGGAGGGAGGGAGGGAGGGAGGGAGGAAATAAAATGAAATATTGCTGGACCCAGAAGTGTCCCCAAAAGAGGCTATTTCACACATACATTTGAAGGTCTATAACACTGGGGAAGTATCTCTTACTGTACCTTATTGTAGGAACTGAAGTCATGACAAAGAACAGCACAGAAAAATATGAAGGATAAACAACTCATAGGAAACAATAATAGGAAAGAATAACAATCCATACACGAGGTGATGGAAAATGTCCCAGTGGAACCTGGACACGGGGAAATCAACTTTGGGGTATTTTGCACCTCTTTTTTTTCCTGCTGCCTACTCCTTTAATTAAATGTAATATAATGCATGCTTCCATGCCTTGCATGTCCAGACCTCAGGCATAGAAGCTGAAGTCCTAAAGGGCAGCATCTTCATGTATCTGTATAGTAGTTTCTTTTTCAGACAGTTGGCTTTAAGCCCAAAGACTTGGCATTACTAAGGGTAACTCTTCGCCCCAAATATCCATACTAGGACTGCAAGTAATTAGATTCATTTACCTAATTAGTTTCTTACACTGAAATTTTTCCTAAGTGCTGGTGATAAGGCACAAGGTGCAATCATGTGAAGTTAGTTCAAGCATGATTCTTCCACTTTTTTTGCTGTAGCCATAACTTCCCTTCAAAAGGCCTATACAAATCTATGCCTTGCATTAAGCCGGAAAAATGCACCTTGAGGCCACAGACCTCAGAGTACCTCCAAAAGCTGCCACCAAACTGTAACTCTTAATGTAAGATTGAAAACATGGGAGCACTCATACTGCCTTTAATTAAGCATAAGGTAAAGGTAAAGGTTCCCCCCACACATTTGTGCAGTTGTGTCCGACTCCAGGGGCCGGTGCTCATCTCCGTTTGTTAGCTGAAGAGCCAGCGTTGTCCAAAGACACTTCCACGGTCATGTGTCCGCATGACGCTCGCGGAACGCTGTTACCTTCCCACCGAAGTGGTACCTATTCATCTACTTGCATTTGCATGCTTTCGAATTGCTAGGTTGGCAAGAACTGGGGCAAGTGTGGGAGCTCACTCTGTCACGTGGGGCTAGGGATTCGAACCTCCGAACTTGCAATCTTCCGATCAACAAGCCTGGTGTCCTACCCGCTGAGCCAGCACGCCCCTTTAATTAAGCATAATGCTAATCAAATTATATGTAAATTAAATTGAATCAAATTTATTGTTTGCCTAGCCTTGCCTGCACTTTGGGGTGCTATTTAAAGGCTGAACGTGGCTCACGAACTGAAAAAGTTGTGCTCCTTAGCTATGATTTCTTTTGTTTTAACCATATTTTATGGAATAATTCATAGAGTCTTGGTTTACACAATACGCAAAGCCATAAAACATTGCTTACAAACATGCTAAGCCAAAACCAAACCACCATATCATGGCTTCAACCTGATATGTGAACCAGCCTATGTCTGAGGCTTTTTGGGGTGGGGGATGGAATGGTTGTTGCCAGCTGCCAAGAAGAATGCCATCATCTCCCTCCTAACCAACCAAGAGGACCAGTGACAGTACTAGAACCCAGGTTTTCCATTTTAGTTTTTGGCTGTTCATACCAAGAACCTGCATCTAGTCACCGTTAAATTTTCCAGCATTTGGGGAAAAAACTAGAAAGCTTCCTAAAATTTCACTGCATTGTCTCCATCCCATGAATGAAATGGCCTCATATTTCATCTGCTGTTATTCACCCCTATCCTCTAAATCATACTGGCTGGGGAATTCTGGGAATTGAAGTAGACACAGCTTCAAGTTGCCAAGCTTGAGAAACAGTGCTCTAAATGTTGGCCTTAAATTTGGAAGGTGGAAACTTTTATTTGTAAAGAATGCGGATCTTCCTTAAAAAGTAAGTAAAGGTTCCCCCCGCACATTTGTGCAGTTGTGTCCGACTCTAGGGGCCGGTGCTCATCACCATTTGTTAGCCAAAGAGCCAGCGTTCTCCGAAGATGCTTCCACAGTCATGTGGCCGGCATGATGTGCGCGGAACGCTGTTACCTTCCCACCGAAGTGGTACCTATTCATCTACTTGCATTTGCATGCTTTCGAATTGCTAGGTTGGCAAGAGCTGGGGCGAGTGCGGGAGCTCACTCCATTACGCGGGACTAGGGATTCAAACCTCTGAACTTGTGATCTTCCGATTGACAAGCCTGGCGTCTTACCCACTGAGCCACCACGCCCCTTAGGGATCTTCCTTCCCATGTCCAAATATGGCTTCTATACATACTGACTTGGGGGAAGGGAGAGGTCGAGTCTAAGGCCCCTGCTTTGTGAGGTGACTCGGGGCACTAGTCTCTTGCCACTCCTATTTAACATCTGCATGAAGCTGCTGGGCGAGGTCATTTGTCGGCATGGGGTGCAGTATTATCAATATGCTGATTATACAATCGTACATCTCCATTCTGGGTCAAGCAAACAATGCAGCTGAGGTCCTTGCCCAATGCCTGGAGGCTATGAGGGTCTGGATGGCAGAGAACAGGCTTCACCAAAGTCCTGGCAAGACTGAGTGGTTGTGCGTTTTAAGGCCCCTTGGCTCCAGCGATTTTCCACCTTTAATTCTGCTTAGTGGTGCACTTCCCCAGAGTCAGTCTGCAATTTGGGGGTCCTCCTGGACTCACAGCTCCTGTTTAATAAGGTTAAGGGGGCTTTCACACATGTTCATCTTATGCACCAACTGTGACCATTTGTGGACTAGGAGGCCTTGTTCATGGTGACTCATACTTTAGTCACCTCCCGTTAAGATGACTGTACATGGGGCTCCCCTTGAAGAGCATTTGGAAGCTGCAGCTGGTCCAGAATGCAGTGGTGCAGGCAGTTTCTGTAGTTTCTTGCTATACTCATATAACGCTGCTGTTCTGCAAGCTGCTCTGGCTCCCAGTAGGCTTCTGGGTGCGATTCAATGTGCTGTTGTCACCTATAAAGCCCTACATGGCCTAGGCCAGGCTACTTGGGGGACCGCCTTTCTCCCATTGTTTCTGCTTGCCCTACCAGATCTAGCAGAATTTATGCTACAGGTCCCTCCTATCAAACACTGTAATCTTGTTGAATCCTGGAGTTGTGCTTTCTCAGTGGCAGTGCCTGCCCCATGAACAGCATCCGCCCAGAGAGCTGGATGGCCCCCACCCTGTTGGCCTTTTGCAGGGCTCTGAAGACCTGGCTGTTTCCTCGGGCATTTGGACCAGGAGGTTAGGTGAGCTCTGCTGTTGGTGTGGTTTTTATTGGGATGTATTGTTTGTCTCAGGCATCATTGTTTGTAACTGCTAGGTTTATTCTTTGCACATTGCCCACAGTCACTGAAGTGAGATGGGTGGCCATATAGACAGGGATGGAACTAGGGTCTGTGTCACCTGGGGCAAACATGGATTCCGCCCCCCCCCATGGGTTATTTTGTCATTTTGGTGCCCCCCAGGTGTCATTTTGGCACACCCCCCAGCGTGGTGCCCAGGGCACATGCCCCGCTTGCCCCCCCTAGTTGGGGCCCTGCATATAGATTATATAAATACATACATGCATACATGCATACATACATAATCCACTTGCTTTAGACCTATATTAAATCCCTATTATTAACTTCTCATCACAGGGGCAATCAAACTTTAAAATAGAAGTATTGTAAGCATTAAAAGCAAGGGAACAAGAATCTCTGGATGGCTTCAGCCTGGACTTTATGAAAGGCATCAATGTACTTATGCTTCAGACATGAACAACACATCACTCTGAAATGGCTCCTGCAGCCCCCTGCCACAAAAATCATTTTTTAAACTGCCTAAACCCATTAGATTTTTTAATTTTCCTGTGCATGAATTTGTGAGGTTTTGGAACAATGATAGCTAGGATCAGCACTGACCCATGTTGACATGGAAATAGCTACCCATAAAATTCAGTGGAAAGGCTTCTGAGCAAGTTGCGCAGGAGTAGGGTTCCTCTTTTGTAGTACTTATTCATTTGCCCTTTTTCTTACATTTAACGTAACTCTTTTATCCTTATAAAGCAATTATTCAGTAACGTTGTCTTTTTGACTTTCCACTCGCATAAAACTTTTTCCCTATTAGGGAACTGCTGAGTCCCACAAAGTGATTTCTAGGCAAATATTTATAGAAATAAATAAATAAATAAATAAATAAATAAATAAACAAACAAACAAATAAATAAATAAATACAAAGTAAATACTATAAATACTACAGAAATACAAGCCAATCGCATGGCAACATGCCAAAGGACAGAATTCTGGTTCTGGAATCTTTCCAGCAAATATTGCTAGGCAGTTATGCAAACTTCTGGTAAGCAAATAAGTTAAAATAGAAGAAACCTGAACTCTAAAAATAAACCTGGCCAGTTGAAGGGTAGGGATCTTTTTTACTTTAAGTATGTTTCACTCTAACAGTTTCTAGTGATCCTCCTTCCCCGCTCTCGTGAAATTAAAATGAACAGAGTGTTTCCCCCCTACCAATTTGCATTAAATCTGATGCTAAAATATAGTTTAGAAGTTCTTTCAAAGGGCACAATGTCGATGAAGGTTCTCAGTCATCCAGGTGGAATTGTCTGTAGCTTGAATCATGTCAACTGGATTTCTATTTTCTCAGTGGAAACGTTTCGCTCCTTATCCAAGAAGCTTCTTCAGTCTGAGCAAAGTTGGTAAGGGAATCCTTAAATATGTTTCTAGGGTGGCTGTGTGACCTTGCACCTGGGGCTAGGTCATGGTTATTTTTGAGATGTTTATTTCTAAGTCCCTTTATCATCCAAAGGAGGATCGTTAAGATTACCTTGCTGTTGTTGAGATTGCGAAATGGTCTTAATCTTCCTAGGCACAGAAGACAAAGCAGGAAGGAAAATAGGGGAAAGATTGTGCCTGAGGCCCCCACCTCTATTCAAAGAAGGATTTTATATGTGGTGTTTGCCAAAGGGCACAGAAGTCTCATAGGTGGAGAGTGCCACTCTTAAGGCAGGCAAGGGGTGCGTGGATGTCCTGTCTTTCATGGGACAATCAGTTCTCCAGAGGTCTTTGGCCTCCTTGGTTTTCCACACCTCAAATAAATGCTAGTGAAAACATGATGAGGAAGCTCTTCCTCTTGGGCTTTTTCAAGATGAAAGGATGCCACTATCACTGCTTAAGGAGGTGTCTGGCCTCTGAGAAAAACCATCCACTGAATAACTGTTCCCACAAATTTGGTAGAGAATTTGAAAGGTCATTTGTAATTAAAGTTGCCTGGAGAAGAGAAGAAAGGAAGTATAAGCTCATTGCTCTTTATCTCTACATTTGAGGAGCAACCTCCACAGTGGAACCCCTACTCATTCATATGGTCTTCTGGTATGATTTAAACCTCTGACAGATCAGGGTTGCTAATCACACAGGGAATGGAGAAGGCTGCCCATTGTAGTTGTTCATGAGGCCAATACAGGACTCATGGCAGGGAGAGAGGGAACAATGGGCTTATTTCTTCTCTCATGCCTCATACAATGGCAACAAGGGGAGTGAGGAAGATTGAACAGAGCAGTTATATTTATTCAAAAATAAGGTGGGAACTGTCTGTCCTCATAAGGCAGAAATTTAAATAAATTATATTTATAGGTCACAAATCTGCAGGGAAGTCAGAGGGTTCCTCTTTCAGGGGTGTGAAAGGTTTCTGTGAGAAGTTTAGGGGAGGCTTTGTAGTGTAAATTACCACTGTATCACCGTATAACTTACTAAATGTGTTGCTGATGGAAATATTACTATAGCTAAAGACATTGCTGCTCTGCAATGGTTAAGCCCCAAGAATATTTAACAGAATTATGTTTCAATATTTTGTTTGTTTGTTTGTTTGTATTTTTATCCCGCCTTTATTATTTTTATAAATAACTCAAGGCGGCGAACATACCTAATACTCCTTCCTCCTCCTATTTTCCCCACAACAACCACCCTGTGAGGTGAGTTGGGCTGAGAGAGAGTGACTGGCCCAAAGTCACCCAGCCAGGTGTTATTTTCAACAACAACAACAACAAACATTTTCAAAAGAGAATGCCTGGATCAGTCTTTCTATGTACTATGTTTATGCTTGAGTTGTTCATCTGTCACATCAGTCATGCCCATCAATGACTTGTACAGAAACATGGAGGGAAGGCTTCTTCTTAGGATAGGCCCACTTTGTTGCTTTTCTGTATTGGGTGGACATAACAAACTAATAGCAGTCAATGCAGCAGAATTAACACCCTACTGCAGAAGAAGCTCATAATACATACATACATACATACATACATACATACATACATACATACATACATACATACCTCAAAGCACAGTAGGATTCATTTTTCAGCATCTTGGCCTGTCACACAGTTTGAAATTTACTGTTTTTATTATCCATTAAAATATTAAAATACATAATCTATACTTTAAAAATTCTAGCATTTCTTTTAATACACTGGTTGAGATTTTTGGCCCAACCATGAAAATAGATTTCAGTGCATAAAGAAATGGGGGGAAGTGAAGAATCAATGAAATAGTGTTTTACAATGAGACATGGATCAACTCTACCAACCCCAACTGATCTGAGCAAACTACATTTCATGCAGATGCATGCAGGACAGCCCCCCTTTGCATCTCTCCTCCTCTAAATCCCAATTGCCATGCATCAGATGACTTAATGGAAATAGATCATGAGACTGAAAGAACACCTCAGGTTTGTATGTTAGGCCTAAAAAGGGACCTACCTGGATATATTCCCCACACTGTAGGCCTTACCTTAAAGAGGGACATTCACACTGAAGCAAACTTGAAAAGAGAGAACATTCACACAAAAAGAAATTTATTTGGCCAGTAATTTCTGGTGTTCCGATGACTATTACTAACGCATTATTAACAGCTACTGGGTTTTAAGGAAGATTTTTTTCTTGCCTCAAATAAATTGAAAAGTCATAATCCCATGCTTACAATGATACGACTTCAAAGCAACTGAGCAGGAAAAAACCCTATTTAAAATGCATAAATATTTTGGCACATCAGTTGTAAAAGTTGTAAAAAAGTGAAAACAAGCTCATCAAATTTCCAGAGGCATATTTGATTTTAAAATGTTGTCTCCAGAAAGAAAGTCCCTCTTTAAGAATTCCAGCCGCCGCCATCATCATCATCATCATCATCATCATCATCATCATCATCATCATCATGCAACTTGGCATTTGCCACATCATTATTAAAACAAACAAACAGATATTTCTGCAGCTGACATATCTCAAGCTGAAGTGCTTCCAATTCCTGACACATCTCTCCTATTAGGTTGCAAAAGCAAGGACTGTGGCAAACTCCTACTCTGGGTTCTGACTACTCTATTCCCCTTCCATCCAGGGTTTCTACCCTCAACAGTCAGGCAGCATTTTGTAGCCACTGAGCATGCTCAGTATTAATTGGCCTGAGAGTTTGAATGTTTCTACACATACAAAAATGTGGTGACTTTTCCCTCCTCAGAAGAAAGCATTTGGCCTGGCTCTTCCATTTTCCTTTTAGAGGGACAGATGCATTTAAAATAGAAATAAAGGCTACAGTGAGAATTTAACACAACACTGGTGTTATTAGAATATGGGTTACAAGAAAGTTTGAGGACAAACTTGAATGAAACACACATATAATAGCACAGATTTCAATTATTGCAGACTAGGGTTGTGCAAATGCTTCAAAAGAAGCACTCCCCCCCCCCCCCCCAGCAAAGTGACTGCATATGGAAACAGCAAGAGCAGCTGAAAATAAAATATCTGAGAAGTAGACTTGGCAACCCCCAAAATATCAATTGCTGATAGTAGTATTTATATCATCTTAGATTGTATTTATCTATAAAGTTTATAAGCTACTCCAAATAAAGCTGACTCTGAGTGTCGTGAACAGGCTGTATGACTCTCAAGGAGAAATTAGACTCTGGTTTAGCCAGGAAATTAATATTCTTAGGCTTTGCTGCCTTACTAGGACTGCAAAAATAGGTTGGTGGAGGAATGAGGGTTGCCAAGCACTTAGAGCAGTCTTTTCCTCCAGGTACTTTAGGACCACAACCTTCAAGATTCCTATGAATCACATAAAAATAAATGTGTAAAGGCATAAATTAATACAAATCCTGAACTGGATTATTTGTGATGAGTGCTACCTGGGGATTCAACCAGTGAACCACAAATGATTGGTCAAACAGGAAAACTAGCCAAGCCAGACATTGACAGCATCGCAATAGAAATACTAGAAATATAAAGTCTCCAATTTGGAAGAAAAAAAAGATCCCTGACCACCTTTTCTCAATAATTCAAACTGAAAAAAATGGGAAATCTTAGAGTATACTGTGAAAAAAATGCCTTTAAAATGTTTCTCTTTTGAAATAAGTAAAAAAAAAAAAGGAAGGCAAACTTTTATTCTGTCATAGTGAGAAGGATGTATATTTTTATATAAGATCACTTGCAGAATGAGGAAATAATAAATCATGCACACGCTGCAGATTAATCTCCCAGCCTTGAATTTTCCTGATAAACTAGACTAGTAAAGGTAAAGGTTCCCCCACACAGTCGTGTCCGACTCTAGGGGCCGGTGCTCATCTCCGTTTGTTAGCCGAAGAGCCAGCACTGTCCGAAGACTCTTCCACGGTCATGTGGCCAGCATGACACGCGCGAAATGCTGTTACCTTCCCACCAAAGTGGTACCTATTTATCTACTTGTATTTGCATGCTTTCGAATTGCTAGGTTGGCAAGAGCTGGGGCGAGTGCGGGAGCTCACTCCGTCATGCAGGACTTGGGTCTCGAACCTCCGAACTTGCGACCTTCTGATCGACAAGCCTGGCGTCTTAACCGCTGAGCCACCGCGCCCCCATAAACTATATAAATAAACCATAAACTAAACTACATGTCCACTATTCCCAGCCAGCATGGCAATTGTAGTGGTGGAGGGTTTAAGAAAAACATTTAAGAAAAACAACTGTAGACATATTCAGTACTCATACCCCAAGGGCATATCCCTACTGGAAGTAAGAGGTGCTGCCTAGGAATTCTGAGAGAGTTGTAGTCCAAAACCAATGGAGGGCTGCAGCCTTTTTGCTGGTAGCATCTGATGTAATTTGTAGCGGCTTTATCTTGATTTCCTGCAACTACAAAGCCAAAGGTGCCATCCTCCATAAACACTACACTAAGTGAGTTGCAACATTTTGCTGAAAAACGCTTCCTTCTGAACAGACATTTATAGGATTGTGTTAAAATCTAGCCATGGTTTTTTGGCTGCAATCCTATGCAGGATTACTTGGGAGTAAATTCTAGTAAACTCTGCCCTTCCTTTCCCAATGGCATGGACAGGATTGCTCTGCATATTTTATATGCTTAGTTAACAATAAGGGGTGTTACGTATGTTCTTAAAATAACATTCATTAGTTTAAGTCTGATAAGGAAGTGTTTCTCCTTGGTTCTTATTTCAAGTGGTCTTTACCTCAAGGCGTTCCTCTTTGGTTTTTTGCCAGACCCAAACAGCCCTCTTGAGCATGTCTTGCTCTTGTCCTCTCTTGCAGCTAAGCAAACAACCTTAAGAGCCTTTCTCCCTGTTCTGTGAAGATGATGCTCCAAGACTGCCTCTAAGCAACTCCTTCCTTCCTCTTGAAAGAATGCCCAGATCTCTGTGCCCACCAGGGATTCCAGTTCAACCATGCTTACGTACAGCCCAAATGATAGCTTAGGGCAGTGTTTCTCAACCTTAGCCGCTTGAAGATGTGTGGACTTTGGCTCCCAGCATGGCCAGCTGAGGAATTCTGGGAGTTGAAGTCCACACATCTTCAAGTGGCCAAGGTTGAGAAACACTGGATTAGGGGAAGGTGCCAGATGGTCTCCTTTCCTATCCAATCACAATTACCACTGCAATATTCATTATTTTTTGGGGGTGGGGGAATACCAGACCGTCAACATTTCCTCATAGCTTCAAAATGTCTATGCAACACAAGTAGCCTAGCCAAGCAATCACTTTTGGCTTGCTATCCTCTGCTTTTGCCTCGCTGGATGTAGCTACAGAATTAAGGATTTAGTCTGTCTCCTCTTTGCCTATCACTCTGTCTGCACTTTGTCTAAGAGACTGCTCTCTGAGGTCACTTCCTTTTGCCTTTCTTCCCAGACACACTTGCACAAAGCCCATGTACTTTTGACTCTTTTTTCTGGTAAGATACAGCTAGCTAAATAGTAGATTATATGGACAGACTTAGGTGCTGGACCTTTGTCCCTCCTGGCTTTTGTAAGCTGCCAGTGAGGGGACCAGGAATTGGGGATTGGGCAACTGAGAGTGCTTCTCTAAAGGAAGGGTGGTGCCATCAGCCTTAAAAGAGGTAGTGGAGTACCCTCTCCTTAAGACATCAATGCTTGGCCTACTTGTTCTGGATAACTATCAGTCAGTCTCCAACCCTCTAAGGAAGATTATTGAAAACTGAAGGGTTAACAGTTACAGAAGGCCCTGGAAGAAGCACATTATTTGGACCCCTTCCAGCAGGGTTCAGTCCTGGGCGTGTGACAGAAAACATACTGGTCATTCTTGTCGATGGCACGTGGAGGGTCTTAGATGAGGAAAGGGTGTCCCTCCTTGTCCTGCTTGATTTCTTTCTGTTCAATACCACTGATCATGATACCTTTTTAGACTACAGCTGGAAGAGATCATCCCTTGGTTCAGGGTGAGGTATTATCAGTATAAACCTGATAATACTCAGGTTTATATTTCCACCCCCAACTTAGCAGAAGATGTACTAAAAGTTCTGATGGGATGGAACTAGCATGGGAGGATTCCAAGTATTGTTTGTTTAGAAGTCTTCAGATTCCATCTTTAGCTCTGGATAGATGGCACTGCTCCTGAAAGAGCATATCTGCAACTTGGGGTTCCTTCTAGACTCACTGCTCCTAGATGGATGGCTAAGAGGTTTTGTCTAGCTTTGGCTAATGTGCCAATTATGGCTCTGGCAGTAGTAGCTGATACCCTTGTAATGTCATACTTGAATTACCATAATCTGTTCTACATGAGTTTGCCTTTGAAGTCAATCAGAAGCTACAACTGGTCCATCATGAGCTGCCCACCCAATATAGCACCACAGAATCAGACCAATCTTGCAGGAATTGCACTGGTTTTCAGTAGGCTTCCAGGTCCAATTCAGGATGCTTGTTACCACTTATACAGAACTTTATGGCTCATGCCATCCTTAGCTTTGGGACTGTCTGATCAAGGTAGAGTATACAGGATGAGCGGGCAGAGAATCCCTTCTCTGTGAAATGTTAAGGGAGAGGGGAGCCAGAAAACAGGCCTTCTTGATGACAGTCCCCTTGCTTTGGAACAGCCCACCCTGTAGGTTGGTCTCTTCCCTGTTTCCTTACTGATTTTAATGTATAATTCTGTATATCTTTTTTACCTTATTGTATGCTATCGAGAGGAGGAGGAGGAGGAATTATATAAATAAATAAATAAATAAATACATACATACATACATACATACATACATACATACATACATACATAGCAAAGGGAATTTCCTGAGCTTCTCTTTTCACAGAATTAGAATTCAGAGTTACTAGCAATACTACTTAAGAATCTCAGTCAATCTCAAACAACAGTGATCCAGCATGTAAGCAAAACACAACTGAGTATGACAAATCATAAATATGATTCCCAATTGATGCAGGTATTGGTTGATTACATCGAAGAATGCAAATTCCAATATGAATTTTGGACACTGAGGGTACCTTCACATATTTAGATTAATGTGTGATGCATGATTATCTTGGCTGTGTTTTCAGTGACAGTACAGTAAGCAGCAGCAAGAAGAACATGACGTCTTATCACTCCATAACACAAAACCAATGGTTTTAGAAACTAAAGTTATCAAGTGATAATGGCAATATTTTCTGTGGTTCACTTTCAAAAACAGGATGTCATAAGCTCTTGATCATTTCCACATTCAGTGCTTCATTAACAAGTATGACATATACCTCTAAGGAAATCAATTACCTGACTCTCTTTGTTATGGCATAAATTTGACCATTTTATCAGTTCTATTGCACTTTTGCAACCTTACTATCATAAAGGCAATCAACCCGGTTTTATGTATGTTCAGCCAAGTTCTCTTGGCTGAATCAATACTTACAATACGAGGTTTGAAGGGTGGCTTGATTTTCCTTTGTTCTAGAAGAACCCAGTCAATTTCTTTGAAGAATGGATGCTGTTTAATGGCATCTTCACCGTTCTGAGATGCCACACAGCCTAGACGCTTATTTGGGTTTTTTGTCATGAACTGCATGGAAAAGAAATAACCAACTTCAGTTACATAGTTAAAAATTGTATAACAAGGTGGTAAGGTACATCAAGACAAACTCTGGGAAAAGCAGAAACATCTTACTAAATATTATATTGGCATGAGTCTTTCTGATGCCTTTCCTAACTCAATACAGTTTTGAACTTCCTGTTGTTATTCTATGGTAGCCGGTGTAGTCTTCATCAGACTGAGATCGACCATTTCAAAACATTACATGGTAATAAACCACAACAAATCTCAAATCGGATTATTATGTACTTAAATCACATGATATGTTTCACAGCACTTGTTTGTTGCATTCATATTCATATACAATATAAGGAGTAAAATTTTAATGTACAAAGGAGTCAGAAAAAAAGAATGCATATGGCTACTACAATAGTCCAGACCATGAACCAAATGCTGTGCCATTTTGGAAGACAAGAACTGGCAAATCCACTAAATATTTCCAAGCTGGAAATTACCATTTTTACCACTCTTTATGGATGGTTTTATAGAGAGCATATTGTCTGACCACTGAAAATGCAAACAGTTGACAGCCCTAAAACAAAGGAACAGACGAAGGTGGAGCAGGACCATCAGAATAAAATAAGCACTGTCTTGTATTTTCTTTGAGATGATATGATGAAATCCAAGCTGAGCTACTCACAAAAGAGCATAATACATCATCTAAAACTGGGGCAGAGGCATACCTGTGTGTAACAAATGGCATGCTCACACACACACAAATTAAATTAAAGGTTCAAGAAGAAGGGTATGAAGAATCGAAAACAGAAACCACAATAGAACCAGAGAAACATCAACAGGTATTGTAAAGGGAAAGAACAGGCAGTTTTCCAGTTAACACAAGTACACTTTGATCAGCACAAAATGTGTGACCTAAAAATAGGATTGAAACGAAAAAGGTGCTATGTTAAGTGACATCAACAGAAGAGAAGCAGGACTGAACAGCAGACTCCTTGGAGGAATGAACACTACCTACAAGCCTGGCTAGCATTCATTATCCCCTTGAAACAAAGAAACGAACCATCATGGAGGGGCCAAGACACTGAAATTATTATTAGTTTTTAATGTATGATGTGGCTGAGGGAACATGGCATGCTTACATCTAGCACTTCTTGTAGGGACTGGGATAAAGCAAAACTCACCTGTGACATGGGAATATAAGGAAGTGCTAGAGCATGGAAGAAATATCTATGCAAAGAGTCTGGTTCTTTCTTAGTGTATCATGCCTCTTAAACATTAAACAAACTTCAAACAGATCCATTCACTAATTACACTTTAAAGAGGTAACAGCAGTCCCTGTCTGCCTCTGTATGATCTGGCAAACATTTATTTACAGTACATTAAAAGAAACATCTTCAAGGAAAAGATGCTACATCTAAAAACCAGGCCCTGCGCAACAGCAGCACCTCATTACATCAGACACATGTTTTTCAGGTTTTGGTATGAGCATGAAAAAATATGATGATGCTTTAAAAATGGCACTAAAGGCAGGTGCCTTAAAACAGTGGCATCCTTTTTTTCAGGCTTTTCTCAAACCTGGGAAAAGTCAGGCTGTTTGAATGAATAGTGAAGAGACACTGTGCTTGTATTTGTTCCAAAGCACTTTTGCAGAATCATGTTCAAAGAGTGCCCTGCCCTGCTGAAAACTACCTGCCAATCAACACATTCTATTCCAAACAAGGTTGGAAAAACCTGGAAAACAACTGCAAGTCAATATGGAGCATACTGTCGAGGGACCTAGGATAGGATGCGCTAAAGCAGTTTCCTGCGGCCTGGGGAGGTCAATTCCTTAATATTCAGTGATAAGAGCAAACATCTCAAAACATTTTTCTTTATTACGATGATTACAAATTCATTATATACACTACAAGTACATAAACTGGTGTGCACAATTTTGGGGAGGGGAGGACTGAACTTTTTCTTTTTAAAAAAGTGGGTAGCTAAGAGTATTGGTGCAGTAACATTACTGGAGAAAATGAGACCAAGATTTTCAGCCTTTCTTCCCACTTCTGGAGAACTTTATGGTCCCCTCCCACTTTCTAGATGAGTTAAACCAATCCAGACTTTAACACTCTTAATTTTTTTAAAAAAGTTTCCTACCAATAATTGATGGGAAATTACACTAAGGTTTGATTGTTTGCCATAAAATTTCAGTGGTACAATCTCAGTGGGCTCTGGAGGCTGCAAGAAAGGTGATAGGGTACCATATCAAGATCTCTCTAAAGCCCTGTAACACAGATTTCCTTTAATTAGAGAAGAAGATTGAACCTACGTTTTTGGAATGCCAAGTACAATTTCCCCCACCAAACTAAGGCTCCTTTATTTCTCATTTTGTTCTTATTTTCAAGGGAACTAATCTTAAGCATTAAACAAATAAAGAAGAATTTTGAGTTCCCCAAAGTCATAAGATCTGTAAACATTCTAAAAAATTCAGAGCTGTGTCCTTCACAAAACTTCAGAAATTAATAGGATCTCTGCCAACCCAGCACTGAAGATCAGTTTCAGTTCAGAGAAATTAAACTCCAGATTTCCCACTGTTGTTCCTGCTACCCTCCCCAAGTTTCCAAGCATCCTTGATTTCTGAGGCTGGATATTTTTGTCTGGAAAATGTAAATAAATTGCAACATAATACTGCAATAAAATAAATAAAAATGAGTAGAAACCAAAGATCATTTTGCAAAAGCTACTCGAAGGAAGTACTTTTAAAAATCTTAACAGGATTCTGATTTAAAGTGCCTGAAGAACAAAGCCCTCATCTAACAGTACAATGTAAGGAAACAAAGCATTCCAAAGCTAATCCCTTGTTAATATTCAGCAGTCAAGTACATAGACGCCCCTCCATTTCCTCTGTTTTTCCTGCTCTTCTGTTAACTTCATATTGCTAAGGAAGAAGATGAACCACCCAAGTTTCAAACATTAAGCTAAGCCTAAAACTCACCCAAAAGAAGTTTGCATGGTGGGTGGGAAAAGTCCTCAGATTAGCAATCTTCAGAGTAAGAAATCCAGTAGCCACCTATGTGTGTTTAAAGGACTGTGTGGATGAGCATGCTAGTCTTACCCTCTTCTTATCACTTCCATATGTATCAGGTAAATGTCTACAGAGGAGACCTTCCTCTGTCAGTGAATCTCCATGTTGCTGAGGATCCTGATTTCCCAGAGTTTTCACTCTCACAGAGAACCTCTATAGTTAGGAGAGGTTCACCACTCTAGGCATTCACTCTCTGCATGTGGAGGACAGCAAGAAGAGGATGAATCTAGCATGCTCATCCCTTTCTCTTGAATGTGTCAGTGGATTTCACAATGACTGAGAAGGGCTCATTTCAAAATTTAACCAACTATGCGGGCTGATCTCATCTATCTCGCAATTAAGGAAAGTACCATGGACAGCCAGAAGAACAAACAAATCAGTTTTAGAAGAAATACAACCAAAATGTTCACTAGAGGCAAGGATAACTAGGCTTATACTCTCATACTTTGGGCACATTGTCAGGAAAGACTGATCGCTTGAAAAGGATATCATGTTTGGTAAAGTCGAGGGCCAGCAGAAAAGAGGAAGACCTTCAATGCGATGGATTGACACACTTACTGCAACAATGGATGCAAACATTGGAACAGTCAGGCAATTGGCGCAAGACCGTTTAGCATTTCGTTCTATTATACATAGGCTCGCTATAAGTCGTAAATGACTCGACAGCAACTAACAACAACAAAGGCTACTTCAAATGCTATTGCACACACACTCCACCCCCCCCCCCCCATAAGTTCCTCCAAGCTTCCTCAGGCTGGCAGTGCTCCATACCATGGGCATAGCTTTCCTGGAATTTACTAGAGAGACCAGCCAGTTTGCATGAAACATCCAAATGCTTGGATTGTCTGACTTCTGGTGGGTTCTAAATAGGAACTTTCCTCAAAGCAGCTGACTTTATGTTCAGGTAGAAACATCAGGTTTTGCAACAAGTTGTCAGGTTTTGCAGCACAACTGACTACACTTTTTTTTTAAATAACTGGGCATGGACTAGCAGGTCATAAACATTCAAAGGTCAAACCCTCAAGAAACTGAAGTGGCTACATTCCCATCCCGAAATCTGAGTTTCCATTCCATTCCATGCCCAGCCTTTTTTAGCTGCTTTGGGGAGAATTGCTCCAAATAATTTATTTTTCCTAAATAGTTCTCACTAGCTTGCGAATATGCCCCTCTTGTGCACGGTCAGGGTTATTTTGGCAACATAAGGAACAACATGCAGACAATTAAGTTTATATATATGACTGTTACAATACTTTGTTTTGAGCAATGTATAGTAAAAACTGAAATTTACTGTAATAATTAATGCAACATTTAAAATGTTTATTTATGGTAAGCATATTTTATGATAAACAGATGTGGTTATGATAACATCTGGAGAATTCAAGTATTAGTATTTGGTATGTAGGCTAATTACCTATTTCAGGGAATTAACTGGGAATTAACTTTTGGCCAAGAAACATCCATTGAATATAATTCCCTTGCAGAACCCTCTCATCTTAAAGATATGAAATTTATTGAAACTAACTCCACCCTTATTTTTCCACCTTTCTTTTTCTTCAAAAGGCTATGAATGTTCTTTGAATTCTAAACAACAAACTCTAAATGACATTTGCCCAGAAGTTGCAGTGGTCAGAAACACAGGATCATCTCCCAGTGAAATCAGTTGACATTTTAAGTCAGCATGGTTACGGGTAAGGCTGTCATTGTGTTAAATATCTTTTGGATTGGGGCCCATCTGTGTGGGCCTATCATCTTCAACAGCCATCTAGCATCTTCAGTTGCATAATTCTGTCCTCATTTTAGCCAGCTATACAATTTGGAGTATTCAGCTTGATAGGCACTTCAGTTTGCTTGTGTTTTTGGTTCTTCCTGAAACATGATTCTCAAGTGGAGGCATGTATACAGTTATACAGATGCAAAGAACACAAACATTTTGTCTTTTTCCCACAAGAAGTGCAATTCATCCCAGACCCCCTTATACTGACAATGGCACTCTGAACTGTAGTTGAACTCCCAGCGGTGGCTTTTTCTCAAGTGTTCTAGGAAAACTCAAATTTAAGAAGGGAAATAGACAGATAGATAATCTTACAGCTTTCAAAATGCTGACAGCTTCTTTGCTAAGCCATACTGGATATAGCACATCATCATGCAGGATAGACTCAAAGAGGTCATCTTCATTATCAGCTTCAAAGGGAGGCTGTCCGGCCATCATTTCATACATGAGAACCCCCAGTGCCCACCAGTCTACAGAAGGACCATATTCTAATTCCTGGAGGATCTGTTAGGGGAAATCAAGAGAAGGGCAGAGAGAAATAAATTGACAATAACGCACAAAACGAACAATTTAAATTGCCTGCTATTTGAGGAGGAATCAAATTATTTTTTAAAGCCAGTTAAAAGAAGCACACTTGGATCTTAAATTAAGACCCACTATAAATTCTTTGAAGAAGTTTCCAATGTGACACATCTGTTGCCCATTGTCTAACAATGACAGTGGTATTCTACCCATCCAATATATTCATAATACACTAAACTTAGTGTTTATCAGTGAAGCTGAATGGAAGTAGATTTACATCAGAAAAGAAAAAGCAGTTCTTCACTTAGGAAACAGTTAACCTACAGAATTTCCTATCACATGATATGGTTAAATCTAATCTTGACCATCACCTAGTTCTACTCAAAAGGAAACTAGCAGATTCATGTCAGAAGAGACTTCGAATAGCCACTGATTCCGATGGATAACTGCTGTCTTCAGAGGCAGGAGTCTGCTATTAAACTGCTATCATGCTTGTAGACTTTACTATGGTTAGCTACTATAGGGAAAAAAATGCTAGAAGAAATAGGCCTTCACTCTGCTCCAACAGGACTTTTCCTATGTTTTGTGTGTATAACAAGATGGATTTGGTTTCTGAATGGTACTAGAAAATTTGTATGGCAAGCACACATTTATCCCATTTTCTACCAAGTTCCTGTTGTGATGTTCTCCTACAGTCACCAGCATGCTCAACCTTAAACAGGATTGCATGGAAATTTGGTTTCAGTGTTTCACGCAGGGTTAAGTAAACTAGCATCATAAAAAATAAAGTTCTATACACTTCGATGCATAATATTATACCTCTGGAGCTATGTAGTCTGGTGTTCCACAAAAGGTGGTAGTCGTTACTCCATTCAAGATTCCTTCCTTACACATTCCAAAATCAGCCAGTTTGCAATGACCTTCTGCATCCAAAAGAATATTGTCCAGTTTCAGGTCCCTTGAATAAGAAAGAACCAGGGAGATCTTAGCAACAATGAAATAAAAGGAAAAAAAATGAAGAGAAGCAGGTGCCTTTGTCATGTAGAGAATCTGGAGTGCTATCAAATTATATCCTGCTTCATAGTATTTTAAGGTATCGTCCCAAGGGGAAAGTGTGATTTTTCCACCTCTTCTATAAACAAAATGTATTTATCACTAATATGCAGAAATTAATATGATAGATTATAAATCCTTATTAATCTTACATGCTCATTTATGTGTAAATAAGTAAATAACTAAAAATCCCAAAAGATTCTCATAAGAAAGCATTAAAAACTAATTCACTAAAGAGGCTTCTCTAGGTTAGGGAACTAAGTTGATAGATAAAATAAGGGGAATATAGAACCAGCTCCAGGTTTACCTGGATATTTGGTATGACCATCTTTGCCATGTCTGTGGGTTTAAGCAAGGAGCAATTGCAGATCCTATAAAAGCAACTGCCAGTGGACATGTAATTTCATTATTCTTTAAAGCCTTCCTTCTCAGGTTAGAAAATCAGCAGTTGATATCCTGGAAAAGTTGGAATCAGATAACAGAACTGCCTTTGTGGGGGGAGGGGAGGAACCTACTTATCATTGCTGTAATCCCTGAGGCAGGCACACATCAAACTAGTTTCATCAGAAAGTTGAGATTTTTAACACTTTGGAGGAGTTAGAATTTTATGAGCTAAAAGCTTCCTGGGACCTGCTCAAAGGAACAACCAAGTGTTCTGTTAACTGGGAGAGTGCAATTGTATGCAAAAATGTATACTGGTCAAATTGTGTATTTCAAGGAATCCCTAAGGAAACAGAAGCTGACACAATCTCTACATGCTTTCAAGTTAAATATCTTTCTGTAAATTTGAATGCATACTTTCTATTTATGTACAGTTCTTTACAGATTTTAAATAAAACAATGAATGTGGCAGATGCCAAATTTTGAATAAACTTTCAGTCAGTACTTTGTAAAACCTCCTTGGTAGAAAAAACAGCTTCCAAACATTTCCTGTAGCACTCTAAGAATTTTTCTGTTCTTGCTTATGGTTGTTTCCCCCCCACCCCCACCCCCCCGTTCCTTGCAGAACTCTTCTAGTTCAGAAATATTCTTAGGTCTCCTTGCATCTACTGCATATTTGAGGTCTTCCCACAGATCCTCAATAACATTGAAATATGGGGTTGTGAAGCTATTCCAAAATATTTATTTTTTCTTTCCTGTAACTATTTCATGGTTGAGATATATTTCAGATTGTTGTCTTGTGAAATATCCATCTTCTTTTCAATATCCATCTTTTCAATTCTAATTTAATTTAATTGCCAGATGTAGGACATTAGCTTCAAGGATAAACTGGTATTTAGCTGGATCCATTCTTCCTTCCCCTCACACAATATTTTCTCTGCCACTGACTGCCACACAACCCAAAGTATAATAGAGCCATCCCCATTGGCAAAGTGCTCTTTTCTTTAAATGCTTCACTTTTTTTCTCCAAATGTATCTTGTGTAGTTGTGATCAAAGAGTTCGATTTTTGTTTCATCTGTCCAAAACACCTTGTCCAAAATGTTTCAGACTTATCACAGTTTTCTTTTGCATATTACAGATTATGACTTTTGTGATGAGATCAGAACAAAGGTTTCCTTCTGACAACTCTCCCATGCAGATTATTATTGTATAAACAAATCTGTAATTTGGACTTCTTGACAACTACGCTAGTAAACTTTTGAACAGGTCATTTTCAGTGATCTCTGGGATCTGTTTTGCAAATCTGACCAGTGTGGGGCAGTTCTAGCTAAGATTTTTCTTGGTTTTCACGCTAAAGTCCTACAATCAGTGAAGAAACTGAAGCTGAAAACAGGTTGGATATTTCATAAGACAATGATCTGAAACATACTTCTAAAACAACCATTAAGTACTTACAGGAAAGAAAAATAAGGGCTTTGGAATGGCTTTTACATACCCTGAATGTTACTGAGAATCTATGGCAGAGCTTTCCAAACTGTGTGTCTGGACACGTTAGTGTGTCGGCTGCAGTGACTGGGTGTGTCACAGCTGCTGCTGCCTCCAAACGTGCCCTGCCAGGATTCCGCGCGCAGGTCCTAGTGCCTGCCTTGTGCTCTGCTGCCTCCAAACCTGCTGTGATTCCACGCAGGGCGAAATGATGCCCTGTTGTAAGAGTGTGTCGTGAAATGATGCATGTCTAAAAAGTGTGTCACCAACATGAAAAATTTGGAAAGCTCTGATCTATGGGATGCATTGAAACATACAATTTCAAGAGGGGTGCCTAAACTTTGCACACAGCCGCATATCTGCCTCAACAGAAACACCTACAGAATCATTTTTCTTCCTTTCGTTGATTTCGGTATACTGATACCAAACACCAGCCTTTAAATCTGTATCTACAAAAGCACATGACTGGTAGCTTAGGAGGCGGTAACCTATTTTAAATATTCCTAGCTTGGAAATCAAAAGAGGGGTCAGCCTTAAATAAGCAAAAGCAAATTCTGTTCAGTGAATAATTACAAACAAAACAACAGTGGAATACCAAATATTCTATCAATCACTTGAAGTGTTTGGGGCAACTTCTATGTAGGGGCTATAATGTTTCTGTCTCTCCTTCTCTATGTCTTTTATAGAATACATCCTCTAATATGTCTTTTAGTAGCCTACTTCTCCATTGCAACTTTAATGGGTTTAAACAAGGATAAGATGAATTTATCCATAATTTTATCTTTAAAAAGCGTATTGCCATATGTTCTTACTACTTTATTAGCTAAAAAGGTATCTGATCATAAGCTGGCTTGCTGTAATTATAAAGCAAATAAAATTTAAAAATTGAATAGAGGCAGTGAGGTGTAAGTTATTTTTCTGCTGTGCAAGAAAAAAAATCCTTAATCCTTTGCAGTAGAACAGCTTTTTTTTTATTTGAAAAAATGCCACATGTTGAAGGATGATGAAATAATGGTATGAGACTATTAAACTGTAGTCTGATCAAGTTTGATGGTTGAATGCTTAAAAAAGTAAGATCAGTCATATCTTCAGAGGCCACATTTATCTATAGACATTGTTGTTGAGTTTACATTCATCTCAGTTGAAGAGTTTAATTTAACTTATCAGACATACCATTGCTTGTTCTATTCAGGTACTTCCAGTTCACATGGATAAAATGCCAAATGAGTGTATCTTGTAAATGAAATGAATACAAATGATGAAAAAAACCCCATAGATACTAACTGGGTTTCATGAGCAAGGTGATCTTGGGCCGCTTTTCCTAGCTTACCACTCTCTAGAGGATGCCAAAGGTCACAGTGGCTGGGGATGACAGGAATTGAAACCCAACACATTTCTAAAGCACCAAGTTAGGGGAGGTGGCCCTATATAAACTAGAGTATCCAGATATTTTGTACTATGCTTATTTTACCCCCAATTTATAATGGAAAAAGAAAAGGTACTGAAAACAATGCATACAACTTCTCCAATAGTTTCATACTGATATTCAGTTACATGGAAACATACTAGAACTTTGTGGGGTACTATATATGTATATGACATATACATATTTATTTATTTATTAAATTTACCACCACCCATCTCCCCCCTAGGAGGGACTCTGGGCGGTTTACAATAAAACATATGTTTTATTGTACAGTAAAACATATTGTTTACAATAAAACATAAAACATATACTGTACATATATGACAAGGTGTCAAATATAGTCTCTCCAACACTACCTTCTGAAACTGCCTTTGGGGAAATGTTAAAACCATGCAGCACAATATTATTCGGTTTCATTTCAGGAGGATGGACTAGTAGAATACCATGGTTGAGCACTAAGAAATCCAGCAGAACTAACAGAATGACTTGTCTCCCTCCTGGACCTATAACTGGACCTGAATCAAGACTGAAACCAACATGGATATCCATTCATCTTGATTCATTATCAATTATCAAGGGAAACTCTTAACACCAGGGCTCCCTAATAGAGGTCTCATCAGGGTTCATGAATTTAACTGAGTTTGTATTGCAAATTTTTAGAACCTTTCTGATGAAGCATGCCAGCTCTTAAATAAGATTCCAAATGGATGTGAATCTGCAAATTTGTGAGCCTCTTTCTGAACCAGTAGTATGAGAAAGAGAAGATATTTGGGATACTTTTTTTTTGCACACAACAGATACTCTTCTCCCAAATGCCCCATCTTCCTAGGAAAACACAGTAAGAATACAAAAATCTTGTTACAACAGTGAAACACTATTGTGCCATTACCCTTTCCTTTTCCTTGGTCCAGTTTGCATGTGGGTAAAACCAAGCTCACAGAGTAGTGATGGATTAAGTCACCAAAAGTATATTGTTCCCACCATACTATCCCAGGCTAAAAAAAGAAAAAGAATAATATCTCAGCTGTGCTCTCAAGAGTATCCTCAAAAGGAAGAAACAAACAGTTTTTAGCTCAATCATATTTCCTCCCCCAACAAATTTCTGCTGCTGAAGGAGGGACTTAAAGAGATTTTTGCAACGAGAAGTCTTTCCATGGGCAGATTAATAGAAATGACAGTTATGTAAGAATAGTTATTTGTATTATTTATAGAACAACATATCAAGTGTGTTGTACCATAATAAACTGTTGACATAAGTATTACTGGGATGAAGCTTTTAATCTTCAGTAGTAAAGTTCATACTCCTTTGCTTTGTCTATGTGTGTACCTTTTAAAAAATGAAATCTTACTGTATTTTCAAAGGAACATTATACTAAATATGTTTCTAGCATTACCAATGAGCCTGCTTGTCTGTCTATCTGATAGATCTCTACTTTATAAAAATGTTTTTGATATAGAAATATTTGGGGAGAAATGATTGGATAAGTGTATCACTAAAACAGAACTGTATCAACTCCTTCCAATAAATCCTTTGCTTGTCAAGCAGCTGTAGGGAGCACCAATTTTCACTGGCCAGGACACATGGTTTTCATATCCCCCTCCCAGGCCCGCAACTAGGGTCTGTGTCACCCAGAACAAACATGGATTCCGTGCCCCCCCCTGGATTACGCACCCCTCTGCAGGGTCGAGTCCGTCCCCCGCGGGGAACAGCAGCGTGGCGGTATGTGGGGGAAGAAGGGGACCAAGTGGCTCGGGGGCTTCTCCTGGCAATGGCAGTGCCCCCCCTGGAGCATCGGAGCATCAGGACCAACCTGTGCCTCCCTCCCTCTGCGGCAAGCGCCGGTGAATCAAGCGCGGTGGGTGGGAAGAGGTGCCTCTGCAGAAGTGCTCGGCTTGGCTTCCAGGGCGTGCCTGTGCAGAGGCAGGCTGGGATTGAGGGCAGTGCTTGGCGGACGCGGATTGGCTGCGGCCTCGGCCAATGGAGAGCACGCGTGAGAGCTGCTCGGCCTCCTCGGGGCAGGGGGTGGGCCAGCCTGTCTCCATGCTGCCCCGCAGCTAATCACCACCAGTGGGGGTGGTCCCCCGCCGTTGCATGCTGTGCCCTATCGGCGATCGTGCCAGGAAACAGTCAGTATACAAATACTATTTTGTCATTTTGGTGCCCCCCCCAGCACGGAGACCAGGGCACATGCCCCACTTGCCCCCCCCCCCTAGTTGTGGCCCTGCCCCCTCCTGTTTCTCAAGTCTAAAAACCATCATGGTCTATGGCAGTGGGTGACTATTATAAATTTAAATAAAATCATCATCATCATCATCATCACCATCACCATCAAAGTTATCCCTTGAACAACAACAACAATTAGAGGTAGCTGTTTCACATGATTAGCTCCCCTATGAAGCTCATAGCATTTGTGTATGTTTGTTGGTGGGATTAGATTAGAAAAATGGTATGAGCGGAAGGCACTCAGTGTCTTTCCCACAATGCTTCTGATCTGATCAAAGTAACTTCCCTTGCCACTCTGTAAGGGAACCAACCCCCCCCCCCCCCAAATTGAGGAGATCTCTACAGTATTACTCACTGTAACTCTTTGGCAGGTAGATGCATTCTTTACCAAAATGCTATACAAACCAAAGATGAAAAGGGGACGGAGGGAGCTTCACTGAAGCAGGGCCATGTTTTGGAGGTTTGTTGACTTCAAACTAGTGCTGGGACAAAGTATTCATCCCAGCTATTTCAGTAAATTCTGGTTTGGGAATGAAAAGGTCCCCAAAGAACAAATTAATCTTCAAGATGGGGTGAGGAAAAGCTTGAGGCATTATCTTAGAAATGAAGCCACTGAAGACTTTTTCTGACAAATAAAGCGGCTGGGGTTTTTGCCATTCTTAACTTACCCTCCAAACTAAGTTAAGCATTCTTTAAATGGCTTGTTCCTCCCCATAATGATAAAAGTATAGAAGGGGGTCTATCAAATATAGGACTGATTTAAACATAGCAATATAATGGGGGTTGGCCCAAAACATTTTGTTGCCTGAGGCAAAAAGGTAGCATTCTACCCATACCTTGTTCACATGCAACATATGACTAGAGAGCCAGCTGAATATTTCTTCAACACTCACAACAGATAAGTCTTCCCTGTCATACAGAGGATTGGACAGTATATTTGTGGACAGAGTACACATCAACCACAGCTCTATCCTTCCATACATTTTTACCCCCCGACTCCTGTGTGCTTCTGTTGCAACTGGCTCATTCTGCCTATTGGAAGGGCCTATCTTGGGTAGGCCTATATCTTATAATATGGAAATAAATGTGCTATTTTTCTGGGCAATCCTATCTATGTTTGCTAGCAATTAAAATGTTCTAAGAGTCATACAAAGGTGGAAGGTGAGCCAAGTTCTTAGCAGTTCCAAAGGCAGATTGCTGGCAATCACGTGAACTTAACTGCCGCTCATGCATCCTTCACTTTTGAACCTAAACTGGCAATTGCAGATCGTGATGGCTCAGCGGGTAAGACGCCAGGCTTGTCAATCGGAAGATCGCAAGCTCGGAGGTTCGAGACCCTAGCCCCGCGTGACGGAGTGAGCTCCCGCACTCACCCCAGCTCTTGCCAACCTAGCAATTCAAAAGCATGCAAATGCAAGTAGATTAATAGGTACCACTTCGGTGGGAAGGTAACAGCGTTCCGCGTGTGTCATGCCACATGACCGTGGAAGCATCTTCGGACAACACGGCTGCACAAATGTGCTGGGGGAACCTTTACCTTTACCTCTCAGAGGACAGATTTGGGCCAGGGGCCGTCAGTTTATGGTTTCTGAAGAATTAAGCCTCCCAAGCTGCATAGCAGAGATAATGTTAAGCAATTTAATATATTATATTTAGAATATTGGAAGCAGTTGTGCATTTCTGTGATGTCAAAGGGCTTGAAAAAATATAGTCTATTTGCTAAATACTGGCAAGTGAAAATTGTACAGTCAAATGGATAAATAATGGGTTTCTAAAAAGATTTCATACACAGGCTGAACTAATAGTCCTGGAAAAGCTCAGGTTCTCTGACACAGGGAAATAAGATGCAACAAAAGTACTGCCTAAACATTTAGCTACTTAAAATAAAGTGCACTATTGGACTCAGAGCTTTGCACAATGAAACATCATACAATTTTAGAAAAGGTGGTTATTAAGAATAACTAGGGAAATCCTAAGAGCTGTGATGTGAAGGAAAGGGGAGGTCTAAAAGTGTTCATTGCTTCTCCCGTTTCTTTTGGGTGGAATAAGCATTGCTAGCTGACGGGGGCTACTTCCAGCACCAGGAATAAAATGTGGTTGTTGTGGACACCGGTGAGTGAATGACACAAACAGGCTTCTGAGAAGCTGAACCCCAATCCTAATTTTTTTGTTGTTGTTCAGTCGTTTAGTCATGTCCGACTCTTTGTGACCTCATGGACCATAGCACGCCAGGCCTTCCTGTCCTCCACTGTCTCTCGGAGTTTACTCAAATTCATGTTCATTACATCGGTGATGCTATCTAACCATGTCATCCTCTGCCGTCCCCTTCTCCTTTTGCCTTCAGTCTTTCCCAGCATCAGGGTCTTTTCCAGTGAGTCCTAGCTTGGTTCAAAATTTGTGGCAATACAGCAGAATTGCAAGGCATTCCCCACAATGCATTGTAAAGTTCTTAGTACTACATATGATTCGTGGGTTTGTGGCTGAATCAAGTCCCAATTCATAGCCTTAGCCAGCATTATATAATTACTGAGAGCCAGTGAAGGCTTAAAGCTTCCTTCAGTCATGAGCTCCTTGATGACATCTTGGTCATTTTGATGCGAGAAAAAAATGAAATGGCTGTTGTGGGTCTTCCGGGCTGTGTGGCCGTGTTCTGGAAGTTGTGGTTCCTAACGTTTCGCCAGCATCTGTGGCCAGCATCTTCAGAGGGCAGGAGCACAGATAGAAGCAAAATCTCTGTGCCCAGGTAGAGTGGCAATGTTCTATTTATAGAGCTAAATTATAGGAGATTAGGTGTTGTTGTTTTTTTTTGTGTTGAAATGTTAACGAGTGGCTGATGAGCGTGATTAGCATGTTCATTGTGAGAAGTATTCCCATGTCCTGGTGGTTGGACTGAGTTCGTTGACCTTTTGCAGGCTGTGTTTTTCAGGACTGGTAGCCAGGTTTTGCTAATTTTTAAACTTTCTTCTTTTTTATTGTAACTGTGCTGGTGTTTGTGAATTTCAATGGCTTCTCTGTATAATCTGGTGTAGTGGCTTTTGGTGTTGTCCAGTATTTCTGTGTTTTCAAATAGGATTTTGTGTCCCGTTTGCTTGAGAGCATGTTCAGCTACTGAAGATTTTTCCGGTTGCTGTAGTCTGCAGCAACCGAAAGACACTGCAGACTACAGCAACCGGAAAAATCTTCAGTAGCTGAACATGCTCTCAAGCAAACGGGACACAAAATCCTATTTGAAAACACAGAAATACTGGACAACACCAAAAGCCACTACACCAGATTATACAGAGAAGCCACTGAAATTCACAAACACCAGCACAGTTACAATAAAAAAGAAGAAAGTTTAAAAATTAGCAAAACCTGGCTACCAGTCCTGAAAAACACAGCCTGTAAAAGGTCAACGAACTCAGTCCAACCACCAGGACATGGGAATACTTCTCACAATGAACATGCTAATCACGCTCATCAGCCACTCGTTAACATTTCAACACACACACCAAAAAAACACCTAATCTCCTATAATTTAGCTCTATAAATAGAACATTGCCACTCTACCTGGGCACAGAGATTTTGCTTCTATCTGTGCTCCTGCCCTCTGAAGATGCTGGCCACAGATGCTGGCAAAACGTTAGGAACCACAACTTCCAGAACACGGCCACACAGCCCGGAAGACCCACAACAGCCATTGAACTCCGGCCGTGAAAGCCTTCGACAATACAAAAAAATGAAAGACAATTTGTGCACTAAACTGTGTAATTACTGAACAGCCTAGCATTTAGGAGGGAAATTATTTTATCAATATATCTAACCCACCTTATAATTCTAACAGTATGGTTTATTCTAACAGAATAGCTTATTCTACAGTGAGATGGACAACATTACATAGACACTGTTCAGGGTGAACCAGTCTCTACTGGTCAGGGAGGGCCCCCAGGATCATCTACAAGGCCACTGTGAGGAATATTTTAGCTCTCCTGATGTGGACTCTGACTGGGCAGTCCAGCTGAGGTGCCTGAGGCCTGGTCATTTTTAAGTCTCCATTAAAATTGTATTTCTTACATTGCTCTTAATATATGCATTTTTGTATACATTCTTTCCTCAACACACTCTTTTTTCTGCACACTTTCCTGTAAGACACATTTTTGCAATATAATGTGACCTTTGCATTTTGTTTTTATTAATTGGCACATTATTCTGCATATTTTTTAGTTGTAGTATGATCTGAGATGAGTTTGAACTGATGGCAACTAAGAAAGTGGCCACGATTCTCTGTGCTGTCAGTTTTGCCACCTGTTCATTGGACCTGGCTGCCTCCTGACCTGTGAAAGCAGCCAAGGAGGCGTCCTGTGGTTGGGTCCATGCTGCGGTGTTGGCCTCTTTGAGGGACAGGGTAGTACCTTCTCCCTTGAAGGAGGCAGTAGTATGTCCCCTCCTAAGGAGGCCATTCCTGGACCCAACACTTTTAGTTAACTATAGTCCTATCTCCAATCCTATCTTGTTAAGAAGGCAGTCGGTCTGCAGTTGATGAGAAGTGAATTATCTAAACCCATTTCAGTCAGGTTTGTGGAGCATACAGTTGAGAATGTTCAGGTTGTCTTCATTCTTGTCAGGGCAAGAAACTTCAAATTGTTGCAGGAAAAAGACAATCTGTACTGTCAGGATGCAACATCATTCCTTTTGGGTCCTTGTGAGGAAAATAGGAACAGTTCTAGGTTGTTCTGACTTCACCTCTGTTGCTGTCTGAAGTATTGGTGGACTTTTGCTTTGGGCTTTTTTTACTTCTTCAAGACAGAGAGAAAATTAAAACCCTCTTCTCTCCCCCACCAAAGCCCCTCAACTAATGAGCATGCTTTATTCCAAAGAGTGGATTCTGCAACTAGTCCCCTATTCACCTAATCACTAGTAGTAGGCTGCCAATAACGTGCCTGGATTCCAAGTCATAGACCAGAGCTTTCCAAACTGTGTGTCTGGACACGTTAGTGTGTCCGCTGCAGTGTCTGGGTGTGTCACAGCTGCTGCTGCCTCCAAACGTGCCCTGCCAGGATTCCGCGCGCAGGTCCTAGTGCCTGCCTTGTGCTCTGCTGCCTCCAAACCTGCTGTGATTCCACGCAGGGTGAAATGATGCCCTGTTGTAAGAGTGTGTCGTGAAATGATGCATGTCTAAAAAGTGTGTCACCAACATGAAAAGTTTGGAAAGCTCTGATCTATGGGATGCATTGAAACATACAATTTCAAGAGGGGTGCCTAAACTTTGCATACAACCGCATATCTGCCTCAACAGAAACACCTACAGAATCATTTTTCTTCCTTTCGTTGATTTCGGTATACTGATACCAAACACCAGCCTTTAAATCTGTATCTACAAAAGCACATGACTGGTAGCTTAGGAGGCGGTAACCTATTTTAAATATTCCTAGCTTGGAAATCAAAAGAGGGGTCAGCCTTAAATAAGCAAAAGCAAATTCTGTTCAGTGAATAATTACAAACAAAACAACAGTGGAATACCAAATATTCTATCAATCACTTGAAGTGTTTGGGGCAACTTCTATGTAGGGGCTATAATGTTTCTGTCTCTTCTTCTCTATGTCTTTTATAGAATACATCCTCTAATATGTCTTTTAGTAACATACTTCTCCATTGCAACTTTAATGGGTTTAAACAAGGATAAGATGAATTTATCCATAATTTTATCTTTAAAAAGCATATTGCCATATGTTCTTACTACTTTATTAGCTAAAAAGGTATCTGATCATAAGCTGGCTTGCTGTAATTATAAAGCAAATAAAATTTAAAAATTGAATAGAGGCAGTGAGGTGTAAGTTATTTTTCTGCTGTGCAAGAAAAAAAATCCTTAATCCTTTGCAGTAGAACAGCTTTTTTTTTATTTGAAAAAATGCCACATGTTGAAGGATGATGAAATAATGGTATGAGACTATTAAACTGTAGTCTGATCAAGTTTGATGGTTGAATGCTTAAAAAAGTAAGATCAGTCATATCTTCAGAGGCCACATTTATCTATAGACATTGTTGTTGAGTTTACATTCATCTCAGTTGAAGAGTTTAATTTAACTTATCAGACATACCATTGCTTGTTCTATTCAGGTACTTCCAGTTCCAGACTGGATTCCAAGTCATAGACCAGAGCTTTCCAAACTGTGTGTTGCGACACGTTAGTGTGTCGGCTGCCGTGTCTGGGTGTGTCGCGGCTGCTGCTGCCTCCGAGCCCTGCCAGGATTCCGCGCGCAGGTCCTAGTGCCTGTCTTGTGCCCTGCTGTAAGAGTGTGTCGTGAAATGATGCATGTCTAAAAAGTTTGTCACCAACACGAAAAGTTTGGAAAGCTCTGCCATAGATGTTTTTAACTATACAGGATTAAAATTATCACAAAGGATCTGAATGAAGTGGGCATAGCACAGTAAGTATTTATATTCACAATCAGAGCTTTCCAAACTGTGTGTCACGACACAAAAGTGTGTCGCTGCACACAGTCTGGTGTGTCGCCACACAACCCGGAAGCACTGATCATCAGTGCTTCCGGGTTTTCCCGTGGCGACACACCAACGGCGGTGCGCAAAAACCTGAAAGCGGCAGCAGCGCTTCCGGGTTTTTGCGCGCTGCCGCAATGGCGACACATCCGGGTTTTCCCGCGGCGACACACCAACGCCGGTTGGTGTGTCGCTGCGGGAAAACTTTGGAAAGCCCTGTTCACAATGATAAAAAATGTCAGTGCAGAAATGCTATTTTGGCTCAAAAGTTTAAAGACTTTTAAAGGGGCAACCACTAGGCACAGTGGAGAAATGTAACTGTTCCTTCAGTTCTCTTGATACCAAACCACCCCACACGCAGCCTTCATTATTCTCCAGACAAGTGTTACAGGGAAGTTCTGTGTATATAGAAAAAGAGGACATATGTACTTCTGTCCCTTTCTGTATATAAAAACATATATTTTTCAGCTCAGCCAGGGAATACAGGCTCATTTTTAGTTTCTTGTTAAGTAAATATAACAACCAAATAAACTAAAATAATTGACGTTTAAACAGAAGATAAATACTGCTTCCCAACTTCCTCTTTGCAGAATTAGTGTTATCAGGCAGAAAGCACTGGTCCCCTTCCTACAAACTCTACAGGAAAACGACTGCCCTCTCAGGAATGTAAACTTGGCACGCTTCTTGGTTGCCTTCTTTGGTTTCTCCTTTTTCCCTTTAACAAAAGGTCCACCCTATTCTTCTCATAAGTCAAGGCTCTGTTTACATGATGATCTGTTTACATGATGCAGATGAATATTAAGGAAGGGAGGGCTCTTACAATGACACAAATGCCACCTTTCCAGTAGACTCTGTTGGAGGTATAAGGGGAAAGTAGTTCAGAATGGGCCAAATTCTAGGAACTCAGAAGACCCTTGTTCAAATGCCACCCCAGCCAGAAGCTCACTGGGCTAATTCAGATGGAGTTGCCAAGCCCTGTTTTGTTGACAGTGAGCTCCAGGCATGTGAGCTTCAATTTATTGTCATATTGACAAACGAGGGTTGGCATCAATATATGACAGGCTCCATACCCATGGAAAATCCTTGAGATTTATGTCTTCTTGCCTACCTGTTCCCGAGAACTGGACTATGGTGACTGCAACCTGAAAGGTAGTTGCCATTTGTATATCCTACAGTATGCTAAGTGTCAGTTCATCCACATTGAAAATGATTGTTTTGTTTCAGTCATATTTCAGGGATAATGGCAATGCAAAATTCTTTTGGGAGGAAGGGCCAGAGTTGCTGTAGCTGTGTTCTTTCATCTGATGTGTTTGGAATTCAAGGAAACGAGAAATGGCTGCCTTCTTTGCTATTTCGGGGGGGGGCTTCCAATTTGGAAGGAAGAAGTTAACATCTACTAAAAGACAATGTTTTGATACAATTGTTAGATTTCTTTTCCAAAATGTTATTGTACTTAAAAGGTGCAGTGCTAAATTCCACAGAAAAGGCCTTGTGAAAAATATAATCAATCAATCAATCATTCTATGCAACCTCATTTTAAAACCAGAAATATCAGGAAACTCCCCAGAAGAAGCATTGACAACCAGTTTTTAAAAATGTATGTCCCAGTTGGAGAGAAAACATAAAACAGATTTTATCAATTCTGATATAATGGCAAACTGTGTCAAAATCAAGGAAGGGAGTCCAGAAAAGAAAGGAAGAAGTGTATGAACCTGGGTTTAGAATATCTGATTGCCAAAGCATGCTTCATCTGTGTTTCATCCTGTCTAATTAAGTAACAGGAGGCCATCTTTTTCTTAGAAATATAATTCTCCATCATTTGTACAGGACATAAAACACTGCCCTACCTTATAAGGCTACTGAAAAATTGTTAAGATTATGTGTGTGAGGTGTTTTAAAACTTGAAATGTGTATGTAAACAGCAGAGTAATTCTTTGATTTAACAGATCTCAGTTCAGCAAACTTTAGATGTAATGGACAAAATCTGCTGAAACTGAGATGCTGTGCTGGATATCAGCAGTGTCTGAAGGCAGGGAAGAAAGGGAAGGGAAGACACTGGGAAGTTTGTGGGGAGGGTGGGCCAGTAGAATAAACCACAGTGGGACATCAGAAGCAGTGGCAGTGGTTAATGGGATGAGTGGGCTTGTGGGACATGCTACGCTGGGAGCTGCTGAGAGGAGGAGAGGAGAGAGGGACATGCACCTATCTTGCCTTATTTGTTCTTGTGGCTAGCATTAGGGTAAATCCCCAGTTTAATGGACATTCAGCTTAAACAGATTTCCCTCCTCCTGTATAGTCCATTAAAAACAAGGGTTTATTGTTATAAACAGAGGTACAATACTGAAGTTCTCAACTAGTTATTTTCTTTTATGCCTTCAGGAATGGTGTTCAGGAAGCTGACAGGACAGATGGACTTTTTCTTTATTCACTATTATCATACACTAACACACACACTATATCAAATTCAGGATCAATCACTGAAATAGACTGGAAGTAATATGGGATTACTGAACTGCCCTGCATGGTGATGGGCATCCCTTTATTGGCTGTGTTCAAGGAGCGGATAGGCAGCTACTTGTCTAGGATACTTTAATTTGGATTCCTGCACTGAGCAGACTGTTGGACTTGATGGTTCAAATGACCTTTGTCAATTCTATGGCTCATGATTCTAAAGCTTGGCTCTCAATTTCACTTTTATAATACCTCCAACTACCAATATTTTGCTTGCAAATACCCTGAGTCCAATTGGGAAACACTGTGCTAGGCATCTACCATATGAAGATAAGTAGCCTCAAAGTGTTCAACTTGCAAATTCTGTAGGAAGGCAGTGCTTTATGGAGAACTCTAGAGACACTGCAAGAGAGGGTGGTACATTCGAACAGCATGGGCTCTGTAAACAGCAGCTATAAACACCAGCAGGAACACACACCCTCCACTTGGGCACAGAGAGAATCTTCTAGCTGTGCTCCTGTCCTCTGAAGATGCCAGCCACAGCTACTAGCGAAACGTTAGGAACCAAATCTGCCAGAACACGGCCACACAGCCCGGAAAACCAACAACCATAGGATGGGCTCTGTTTATAACAATGTATCTTTCTATAAAACATTTATGTGAATATTTGTCTTCATCACAATTGTAAGGATTAGATAAGGCTACTCTTGCCTTTGACTGCATTTTAACTAAAATAAATTCCAATCAGATCCATGACTATGCCAGCCCCAAAATTACACGAGCTTAGCAATTGAACCTTTCTTCTATACTGCAAATGATCGTTGCTTATAATAGGATAAAACTGGTTAGACATCTAAAAGTGATTATTCATTAACACTGGCAAAAAACCAAAAGCCACAGAATAGATCTGCATAAACTGTGATTTCCCACCCAGCAAAGTAAAACCAATCCTAGGTGCTTGATGAAGTGTTTTTGATGTCTTATCTTTTGCTTACTATGGGCCTTTCCCACTTGCACCTTGTCACAGTACAAACAAGCCTCAGGAATCTCTTTTTTCTGCCACATCCCCATGACATGAACTTCCTAGCAACATCCCATGAATGAGACAAGCTGAAGCTGTCTTTAGGTGTACTGGTGTTAATATGTTTTCCTCCTTGACAATATCCAATACGAAATGCATTTTTCCTGGGATCTCACTGGGGAGAACAGCCACACCAGACTAGCAAAAAATGCAGCTACTTTATGGTAAAAGGTAAAGGTTCCCCCCGCACATTTGTGCAGTCGTGTCCGACTCTAGGGGCCGGTGCTCATCTCTGTTTGTTAGCCGAAGAGCCAGCATTGTCCGAAGATGCTTCCACGGTCATGTGGCCGGCATGATGCACGTGGAACGCTGTTACCTACCCACCAAAGTGGTACCTATTCATCTACTTGCATTTCCATGCTTTCGAATTGCTAGGTTGGCAAGAGCTGGGGCGAGTGCGGGAGCTCACTCCGTCACGCGGGACTAGGGATTTGAACCTCCAAACTTGCGATCTTCAGATCAACAAGCCTGGTGTCTTACCCGCTGAGCCACCACGCCCCCTATCTACTTTATGGAGTTGCCAATAAATGCCCCCTAAATGGCACACACCCACAGAAGCATCTTTTTGCCTTCAGTTCCAAAGCCCTGTGTAGCTCTAGAATCTAGAATTCAGCACTGGTTGCCCATATAAAGAAAGGAAAGGAAGAGGAGAGAAATTTTAAGTAAAAGTGCTGGTTGTGATTCAGTAAGTTTGTTTTAAAAAAACCACAATAACAGTGGCAACACAGGCAGGATAGGAAATTCCATTGTAGCTTTCTACTAACTCAAAGATGGGTGGATAGCACTTGAACTCACTTTTTGGGTTTGCCTGGCTTTCCTTTTAAATGAAACTCAGTTCAACTTAGCATTTCCATAATTAAGCTATTCATAATCATATCTGCTACTTGCTGGTTATTTCACACTTTGCTCTTCAGTCCTCAATAG
The DNA here is from genome assembly GCA_023362775.1 of Charina bottae. Taxonomy (NCBI): domain Eukaryota; kingdom Metazoa; phylum Chordata; class Lepidosauria; order Squamata; family Charinaidae; genus Charina; species Charina bottae. The sequence continues at coordinate 70,748,807 of JALMGJ010000001.1, read as the reverse complement.
TCTGTCCTTTTCCTCTCCTCTCCTATCAGTTGCAGTGCTGACACTGTATTTTTCAAAAACGAGTATCAGCCAGGAAGCCAGTATCCCAAATAAGGGCCAATTTGGGGTAGGTCTCTGCTTGCCTTTGGCTTTCTCTTTATTTCTCCAAATCTCTCTCTCCACCCCACCCCCCTGGTTTTTCATCATGTAAGGGAAAAAGCATGCAGACATAAGCCACTCATGGTTTCTTTCCATTGGAAAAGAAAATGCTGATGGAAATTTCCACATAACATGAAATTGGTCCTTTCTCTCAGCAATCTTTGGCACTCCAGATGTCATTGAACCCCAACTACTAGCACTCCCTCGGAATCATGGACAGTGGTGAAAGATACTAGGAGTTAAAGACCAGCAATCTCTGCATTTCCGCAGGCAATGCAGAGAAGAGGAACTACATTTGGCAGCTGGATGTGTGCTTCTTAAAATCACTTTTAAGAATAGTGATGGGAATTTTGAGAGATAGGAGCAGATCTTATTTTCCAGCAAATTTGTTAAAAGCAGCCAACTTTTTCCCATATAATATCACTAAATCCAAAATAAGTCATCACATTGTGACCCACCCAAGGCCATTTTTAAAAATGATTGGACTGTAAATAGTTTTTTTTGTGCTGAGTAACAACTTTTATTAAAAAAAAGATATAGAGGGCACTTCTACTTGTTCTTTTCTGATTGGTTCCATGTCCCTGAGATTCCACAACATCTCCTCTGTTCCATTTATTTTCAGCTCAGCTATGTTGTACGTCAAACTTCTAAGAAGCTAGTTTGTTCCCTGAGATGCTCTGGTTCTGCAGGCCGAGCTGTTTTCCCATTTGAGGAAACATTTGTCTCATCTCACTTCCCAGTTCCTAGGCTACAACCATGTTAGCAACTCTTTCAAAGGGAATGGTGGCTTGGCAGCTTTTCAGCCCTGCCCTTTCATATGATTATTGAGACCTTTTTGCGGACAGACATATAAACACACACAAAGTGTGTGTGCGTGTGTGTGTGTGTGTTGCATGTGCAGGTAATTTAATTAATGTCTGTAAACCGCCCAGAGTCCCCTGTGGGGGAGATGGCGCGGTGATAAAAGTCTAATAAATAAATAAATAAATAAATAAATAAATAAATAAATAAATTTATTGTACTTCCCTTTTATATGATGTGGAATGGGGGGTTGGTGCTGTAGGGCTTTTGGCAATTTGAGGGAAAGTAATGATTTTTTGCTTTTTGTTTTCAGCATATCTGAGTCTGTGGTGTAAACTTAATTACATATTGTCTTCAAATTGCTTTAGAGGGATTGGGAAATGGAAGTAACAACAGTGTAGAAGTGTCCTCAGTCATATTTTCCAAAGCAAGTACCTTTTTTTCTCCTCAACAGAACTGGAACATTTCTGGGAATTTTTACATCCCAGGGTAAGAGAGATGTTTTATTCTGAAAAGAACTAAGGAATTGGGGGGGGGGGGACAGAATACACTGCTTTAGCATCCTTACTAAAATCTCTCTCTCTCTCTCTCTCTCATATAGTGTGGATTATGTGTGACCAGGTTTGCTCTTAAAATGTTGTAGTAAGTTTCAAGTTGCCCATCTCTCTTCCACAGGAATAAATGGACTGCTGTCCACACCACTGCATTCCCAGTATGCCGAGGTCCAGGCTGGCAGGACCTAGATAGGAACAGGTCCTGCAACCTCTACAAAAGTGAACAAGAGCCCCCCAAAATAATGAATTCTTAATTCTCTCTCCCCCCTCCAATACATGTTCCTGTGTGTTTCCAAACATGCATTATTTTTCTGCTTCATCTTTACTGGTAGTTGGCAGAGATATATCTGCAGCAACCTGCCCTGTGAATAGTGCTTTGTGACTGCCCTCTTCAAGTACTTCATGAAAGAGAAGTGATCCCACAGCCAACTTCCCTTACTGCAGTTTCTTCTGTATATGCCTGCCAATTTTTATCTGAAGTCGTGAAAAACTGCCAGTTTCTTTTTTTGTTTTTTGTTTTGAAAGGGAAAAGAAGGAGAGGAAGAGTGAAACGACAAGATAAAGGCCTTAATAACATAGAGAGATAGTAGGTGAAAATGTATTAAGAAGTTCCTTGTTTCTAATAATAAATATTTATCTCTAAGTGTATTCTTCTGGCATAACGAAAAGTTAGCAATTCAGATTTTGTTATTGTTCAGACAGATGCCAATCAGGGGCTGCAAGGAACAAATTCAAGTTGTCTCCAAAGAGGTCCTTCCTGTTAGTGGCTAAGCCTTCACCCTCACCATCAAGAGAAAATGGCTTTATGTACAAAGCCTCACCAAATGATTATCCCAACTCAGACTGGAGACAACTAAGACAAACAAACCCAGGAAGTGGCAGGGAGTTCCGAAATGAAAGGAAATCCATGGCAGGAGGAGAAAACTGAAGAGATTGCCCTGATCTGCAACCAAAGTCAACGATGGGTCACGGTGTGCCAAGTTTTTAAAATAAGCGTTGCTTGTCTTATAATACAAAACTGGCACCCACAGCTGGCAAGGGCTGCAGAGACGATTCAAATGCTGACATTCAGAATGATAAACAGTCTTCTCCCCACCTCAAAAAGAGTAAGAAAAAAAGTTCCGTGCAAGCAAGCAGAAACCAACAGCCAATGTGGTTGCTAAGACACCCTGGACTTCAGCCAATACCAAATGAAGAGCTTTAATAATCCTTTATTTCAGTCTCTCAAAGAAAAGTACCTGTAGATGACGCCATGCTGATGTAGAAACATGAGTGCCGATGTGACTTCTGCTGCATAGAAGCGGGAGCGAGGCTCATCAAATTTGCGTGAACGTTGAATCTGAAACATTAGGTCTCCTCCATTGACATATTCCATGACAAAAAATAGGCGGTCCTGAAATTCACAAAAATAGAGCTGTTTCGTTGTTTTTTCCCCCCTGAGTTTCACAAAGATGCTACTGTACATTCATGGCACATCAGGAAATTAGGATCTTTATCCAGAAATGGAAGTAACAACCAACTACAGCTATCTGAACAAGGGGAGCAAATGCTTTCAAATAAAACCATGGGTTTTAAGCTAATGAAGAGTGGCTAGAAAAAATATACTGTAGATGTATGTTTCAAATGAATACTTTTATTTTTAAGCTTTTAAAGGAACATATAATAGGTGTATGAGGACCTTTTGTTTAAGTGCAGATTTCCTTCCATCATGACAGACCAATTCATATGATATTGTTTATATGCTATGAAAAAACATCTACTTCAGCAGATTATTATTTTTTTAGCATTGTGGAACAACCCAAAGCCTCATTTTGGCTTCACCAACAATAAAACTCAAACAGGAAGCAAATTTGTTTGCAGATACAAAAGAAAAGGAAAAGACTGCTCTTAGGCAATTCTTGGTCAGTGGATGGCACTGAATATTTTAAATTTGCAATCTGTCATTTGACAATGACATTTCATTAATTCTCTAAAGCAAGGATGGGCAACTTGTGGCTTTTGTGGCTTGTGGACCACAGGTTATCCACTTTATGCTTAAACTAGAACCAGCCAAACCACATTATTAAAACCACATTAACCGCCCAGAGTCCCCTTTGCGGGAGATGGGGCGGTGATAGGAATCAAAAGAATAAAATAAAAATAAACTTATGGTTGAACTTGAGGTACATATCCTGTGATCAATTGATCACTGCTGGTACCATATTATTCAGAGGTCAATCAGTGGAAAAGGACAGAAAGGGGAAGCTGTTGACCAGAAGAATAAAAAAAATGTTAGGTCCAATTCCTATATTTTACAAAGACAAATGGGGCATATTTGATTCAGAAAATTATATGAGACACATGCATTCATACATTACACATTTACATACATACACACAAGAAGAATCCATTGGAGTTGGGCAGCTATAACAAATTTGAATAAATAAATCTTAGGGATAGGGAATCTGGGGCCCCACAGATGTTGCTAAATTACAGCTGCCAGCAGCCCCAATCAAGCTGTCCAATGGCTGGAGATAGTAGTTCAGCAAATTTAAAGGCCACCAATTCCTCATTCTATATTAGATCTAACACTGAGAAAAGCAATTCTCTGATACACCATGAGGGAAAGTTTCACTTTCTGACATTTCTACAGCTGCAATTCTACACTTAATTTTAATCCAGTTAGCTAGCTTTCACAGATGATTTCAGAACTCGTGCTTTATTGAATACTAAGATTAGGGTGTCCAAAACACACAATTATTTTAAAAGCTCGCTTTGCTTTGCTTTGCTTTTTTGTAGCACCTCTCCAAGCCCCATCCTGACATCAGTGTTCTGGATGGTGTATGGTTTCCCACTGGTTGGAGACATGCAGAAAGTGGAAGGGCGGCAAAGCCAGAGGGTTTCACCAAGTTGCTTAACATGCTCCACTCATGCAACATAAGGATGCCACCATTCAGCAGCCAACTAAAACAGAGCCAATAGAGACAGGATTGCAATGGGGATAATGAGCTTTATGCTGGCATAGTTTCCGCCAACTCAAGACAGATACTGTAGCTAGCACTCAAATTTGGCAAGAGGAAAGGCCCTTAGAGTTAGTTATGAAGGGCTCAAGATCCCTCCAAAATCAAAACAGTGAAGAGCGAGAGAGAGAGCTAGATGGGAAATAGAAGCCTCCACAATGCAAGACAGAATTGTTCTGTGCATTCACATGCTTTTTTTCCAATTTCTACAGGATCAGTGCTTCCAGCCTAAGGTTTTAGCAGAAGTGAGCTGGACATCCTTTGAGGGCAAAAGAATTCTGGATTAGGAAAATATAAGGGCTCTTGCATCCACTGAATTGGATGTGTCACAATATCTGGGGAGATTACTGAGGAGGATGACTGGACTAGTGAAAAAAAGATGTGTCTGCGTACAGTTCATTCTTCATAATGAAGTCATTTTGTAATGAACTAGAGATTTCTTGCCCAAAATTTGGCTGATTATTAGATACAATTCAGCCCTTCCTAGGAACCTGCACTTCTGCCCATTTTTAATTTTTCTTCTCAAACTGTCCTCTCCCTCCATGCTCTTTTATATTCATTTCCTAGCTTCCAACTCTATTCTAAATAAAACCTTACTTTTTGTAACTTATCTATAGCTAGTAAGCCCTTGGTTCCTCCATCTCTAAGCTCTTTTTGCCTGGCTTACTTTCTTGATGCCACAAATCGGATTTGAATAATGTATGACCTTCATGCTGAATGCAGTCAACTGCAGGTTCAATAAACCTTTCTTCCCTTCTATCTGCTGGAGACTGCCAGAAGACTGCCAAAAGAAAAATAACTAACAGGCTCTTAGCGTTGTGAGAACTTCAGATAGATTTTCCTAGCAATTTATGTATTTATTTACTTCAGTTAGGGGGCGCGATGGCTCAGTGGTTAAGACGCCAGGCTTGTCAATTGGAAGGTCGGCGGTTCGAGACCCGAGTGGCGCGTGATGGAGTGAGCTCCCGCACTCGCCCCAGCTCTTGCCAACCTAGCAATTTGAAAGCATGCAAATGCAAGTAGATAAATAGGTACCACTTCCGTGGGATGGTAACAGCGTTCTGCGCATGTCATGCCGGCCACATGACCGCGGAAGTGTCTTCGGACAACGCTGGCTCTTCGGCTAAGAAACGGAGATGAGCACCGGCCCCTAGAGTCGGACAGGACTGTGCAGGGGGAAACCTTTACCTTTACTTCAGTTCATATTCCATTCCGTTCCTGAAGCTGATTTCTCATAAAAAGCTAAATCCATTTTTTCCTCATGTTTGGAGGAGAAACTTAGCCTCTTCAACTTAAAAAAGAGATTTATGCCTTTTAAAAGACTTTTTAGACACATCTGCTTGCTTTACATGGAACCTATCCAAGTTTTCATTTTAGAGAAACAAAAAAGATGTAAGTCTAGAACGATATTGTTTGTCATTGTTTCTTTTAGTTTGTTCTATGTAATTCAGGAATTCTCAGGACTGTTTTGGGTGTATAGCTCTGTGCAAAACATGCTGCTTAGTACAAACCTCATGAATAGTTAATAAATAAACACCATGTAAATTTAAATAATACTATAATATATAAATGACTATGAAACAGACATTAATTGTGCAAACAGGGCAGAAAGGACAGAATAGAAGAAGGAAATGGAATCACAACCGGCATGCATTGCAGTACTTGGAACACCATGCTACTCCCCTCTCCCAGGGCACGATTCTGAACAGAGTCCTTTGGGATTATAGCAATCTATAAAAGCATTTAATAAACAAATTAACAGATAAACATGGGGTTGATATCCCCCATTTTTACAGGCCTGGACTTTCAGAGGTTACAATTATTGGAATATATGCACATGTACTCAGTAAAGTCCATTACTTCTTAAGTGCACAGAACCGTCCAGCAGAGGAAAGAAGTGATGACTTTGGTGTTTAGCTCCACCCCTTTATCAGCCCTTTGACAGGCTTAATGCAAAGGGAGCTTTGTCAGTATTCCTATTATGAGATAAAACAGACCTATTTATGGTAGGACAAATCACTGTATACATGATCTTGGGGAACAGCACGGCTACTAAATCTTATCCTGGGAGAATTAACATTTCTTCCACTGTTTCTTTGAAGTGTGCCAGAACTAAACATGCATCCCTCCAATGGTTATTGTGGAAGGGCATTAAAGAATTCTACGAGGAATAGTTTTTATGAGTGCATTACCCTTCTGTGTACATCTCAATCATTTGGCCTCCTTTGAGCCCTGACTTCATCTTCACATCCATGAGAAAGTGTTGAGCACATTGTTACCAGAACTACCTAAATGTAAACCAAGAAGAACGAGTTTGGGAACTCCTCATGAGAACTTGTGAGTGATGACCACAGCTTCCTGTGAGGAGAAATAAATCCTTGAGCCACTTGTTGGGTGTATCCAAAAATGACCACTGAGCATTCAATGTTTACACATGGAAAGATACCATCAGTGGGGGAATGAAGCTTCATGTAAATTCCAGACAAAAGGTAATGCCTTTGATGTATTGTTCTCAGCCTGAGAAAATCTGCATAAAGAACTTTCCCTCTCACTGGATTCTAGCAGAAATCAATTTGTCTTTTCTTCTGCTTGCTTGTTTGTTTTTTCACTTTTCAATGTAATGACACTGTACTACATTACAGCTGCACCAAGGTACACTTAGTAGCAGGCCAGAACAGGAATTGAGAAAAGCCAAGAGGGACAATCTTCCCTTGCTGTCAGTTCAACACTGAACATTAGGCAGCCTGTCAGATAGCTGAAGACAGCTTGATTGGCTGAAATATCAGAAAGCAGGAATAAATCACGCAATACATTTTCCACTTTCAAATCTCAGACATGTGTCCGTGCTGTGTGTCAGGCAAGGCAGGAGTATCACCGCTGGTCCTAGACTGCAGGAGCTACTCTTGCACACTGTTCAAACACCCAAATCAGGAAAAGCATCACATACGCACCCCTCAATCACCAGAATCCACAACTGATAAGACTTATCAGCATTCTCCAAGTGGTATTTTTCCTTTTTTATATTTCTCATATAAATGGGTGTGAAGATTTTTTTTCCTGATTCCAACAAGTCTTTAAACTTGAGTTTGCTGTGTCAATAGATCCTTTTTTTTCCTCGTTGGAAACTATTCTGGTAAGTTACATTTCTCCTCCAAATGCTAAAATTGTTCAAGATATGTCCTAAATTGCTCATGAAATAGAAGCATGCTTGACGTGTTAATAATGGGAGCTCCTGGCAAACAAAGTCCACACACTGCCAATCTAACAGGAATCCGAGCCAATGTAGATGATTCCACATTAGACCCTTTCTCTAACTGTAGAAAGTCCAGTTTGCTCAAGGAATCCAAAAGTCAATACTGAAATGCATCAAAGTCCAGTGTATATATTGTATTTTTGATATATCTTTATAAGATATTTGATTAAAAATTAGAGGGTTGTGGCATTCTTTCCCAGCCAGCATAAAATTATGTGTACTTAATTCTAATTTAATGGGATTCTCAAACAGGTTAGTTAGTATTGTTGAAAATTGTAAAAACTGTTGTGCAGTCTATTAAGAAACCTGCTGCTTATTTAGGCTACGCACAGGCTCATGATAAAGCACAACCTTTTGAACAGTTAAAGTGCTGCATTGTTTTTGACAGGTACTGTACATGTGGCTGTTTTGGAATGATTCATTTTTTCTTTGGCAACTGAATGCTTAAATGTATATATGTAATGGACATCACTAGTATGCTTTTTGACTGTCTTCTGCAGAATTTTGGAAGAACAAAAAGCTGAGAGTTCATTGTAAATGACACCTGTTGTCAATATGTACAAGATGTACACTATGTTCACAGTGGGGGAAGAAACTCTGTACACACTCTTGACTCCTAGGAACAGCCAATCAATCACACTCTGGTTGCCACTGAGGCTGGCCCAAAATATAACCCTGGCTTGGCATGGCAAGGATTTGGGGCAAGTGAAGAATCCTCTCCCAAGTTGCTCTTATGTGACTAGACTAGAGGTGTGCAACTTTGGAAGGCAGGGCTAAGGCTTTCACTTGGCCTTTGGGTAGCATGCTGCACACCCAAAAAGGGGTAGGATTAGAAAAAAACTCCCTGGCACCAAAACAAACATTAAGTTGAATTAAAACTAAACTAAACTAAACTAAACTAAACTAAACTAAACTAAACTAAACTAAACTAAACTAAACTAAACTAAAAACTAAACTAAACTAAACTAAACTTTTTTTGTTGTTTATTCGTTCAGTCGTTTCCGACTCTTCGTGACTTCATGGACCAGTCCACACCAGAGCTTTCTGTCGGCCGTCACCATTCCCAGCTCCCCAATGGTTGAGTCCGTCACCTCCAGAATACCATCCATCCATCTTGCCCTTGGTCGGCCCCTCTTCCTTTTGCCTTCCACTTTCCCTAGCATCAGCTTCTTCTCCAGGGTATCCTGTCTTCTCATTATGTGGCCAAAGTACTTCAGTTTTGCCTTTAATATCATCCCCTCAAGTGAGCAGTCTGGCTTGATTTCCTGGAGTATGGACTGGTTTGATCTTCTTGCAATCCAAGGCACTCTCAGAATTTTCCTCCAACACCACAGTTCAAAAGCATCTATCTTCCTTCGCTCAGCCTTCCTTATGGTCCAGCTCTCACAGCCATAGGTTACTACAGGGAATACCATTGCTTTAACTATGCGGACCTTTGTTGTCAGTGTGATGTCTCTGCTCTTAACTATTTTATCAAGATTTGCCATTGCTCTCCTCCCAAGAAGTAGACGTCTTCTGATTTCCTGGCTGCAGTCAGCATCTGCAGTAATCTTTGCGCCTAGAAATACAAAGTCTGTCACTGCCTCCACTTTTTCTCCCTCTATTTGCCAGTCATCAATCAAGCTCGTTGCCATAATCTTGGTTTTTTTGAGGTTTAACTGCAACCCAGCTTTTGCACTTTCTTCTTTCACCTTCGTCATAAGGCTTCTCAACTCCTCCTCGCTTTCAGCCATCAAAGTGGTATCATCTGCATATCTGAGATTGTTAATGTTTCTTCCAGCGATTTTAACTCCAGCCTTGGATTCCTTAAACTAAACTAAACTAAACTAAACTAAACTAAACTAAACTAAACTAAACTAAACTAAACTAAACTAAACTAAACTAAACTAAACTAAACTCAGTCAATATGACAATGTCTACCTTCTGACACATCAGTAATTGTAACTGACTGGACACTTCTAGGGAGTCCCACCCAAGGCTTTAGGGAGCTGCAAGTAGCTCTTGGGCCTCCTGGACTATCCAGAAAAAGACTGGTTTCTTGACAGCCTTTTCTGAGCCAGATGTTCATCTAGCAAGATGACCTGTTCTTTTGCAAAACACATTGGCTCAAAAACTTATGCATAAGCTCCTGAATGCATGAGATCATATATTTCTATTGGCTTCTGCCAAGCAGTAAGATAATATCAACAAAGGTATTGCTAGGTTTAAGCCAGCTTAAATCCAGGATAATACCATCCTAGACTGTCCCCATGAATTCTTTTATTTTTCATTAAACATAAAGATGGAAAGTAGCTCTCTTCAAATATTTATTTCATGTGGTGGCAAAGCCCAAAAACTGGTAACTTCTATGGATGAAGCAAATCCTTGTTCCCTTTTGGAATAAGATATAGCAATTTATTTAAAGGAAAGACAGCTATCCATTATGTGAACTGAGTCAATGTGTACAAACCACTAGGAGAGTCTGCAATGAACAGGCAAGATCCTTGCACAAGCAAGCCTCTTATAATTTATACCAATTGGCCAGATATAAAACTTTAATTCCATATAATAACTAAAAAAAGGAAAGTCTTCCTCAAGTCAAGCACAACTCCTGGCAACTTCATGCACACGTCCATGTAGTTTATTAGGCAGCAATGTGGAAGTGGTTTGCCATTGCCTACTTCTGGATACAATAATGAGCACATCACATTCTATCAGTTCCAGAAAAGGTGAGCCCCGTGACGCTGGCTTCTGTGTTGGCTATACATGTGGAAGTTGCTTCCACATGAGACAACCTCATTGTTCTATATTAGAATCTCTGTTTTTTAATCTGACAAACATTGATGCTTACAGACTTAAATGTAATATGTCTCAAGCATATTACGGAACAACACTGCTTGAAATCCCAAGAAAACCTTTTTGCCATATTGATGATAGTGCTTCCCTAGCCTTAGACAGACTGCATTACAACAGAAAGGCATGAGATTGCCTCTGATTTGAGAAACCCCTCTAGGATCTATAAGGTAAAGGTAAAGGTTCCCCCCGCACATTTGTGCAGTCGTGTCCGACTCTAGGGGCCGGTGCTCATCTCCGTTTGTTAGCCGAAGAGCCAGCGTTGTCCAAAGACGCTTCCACGGTCATGTGGCCGGCATGACGCATGCGGAATGCTGTTACCTACCCACCGAAGTGGTACCTATTCATCTACTTGCATTTGCATGCTTTCGAATTGCTAGGTTGGCAAGAGCTGGGGCTAGTGCGGGAGCTCACTCCATCATGCAGGACTAAGGATTTGAACCTCCGAACTTGCGATGCTCCGATCGACAAGCCTGGCATCTTACCCGCTGAGCCACCACGCCCCCTACGATCTATACTTGGCATTTAACAAGATCAACGGCTTGGTATTACATACCCCCTCTATCAACTGTCATTAACCTGAGCAAATTACAATGGGAAAGTTGCTTCCTAAAGTTTCATCCACAGCATTCTGTAACTTAGCTGACTTTGTCAGTGCTGATTAGCAAGAACCCCGATTAAGTACTCTGTATGGAAATACCTTATATCCTTCATCATGTTTGTTTACATTAAGAAGCTCAAATGCTTTACTCAGAAGGCCTAACAAAGGGGAGAACATAATCTTACATGTATATGCATGTAACAGAAGCTTAGCAGCTACTTTTTGTAAGAAAATAATAACTCTGGAAGGGAGAGTTTGAGTGAAGAGGTACTGGGTAGAGAGGTGGGTTCTGTGACTCCTTCTCCTTGTTGGTTCTCTGGTCCAAATCTCCCCCTGGAGCCTGTTTTTCTTTAGTGATATGGAAGGCTGCCCCATTTATATCACACACTCATGTAATATGTAGCTCAACTTTGTGGACAAGCTGCCAGAGCTTTGCTACCAAAAGCAGAACTCATCTCCATCCCCCTCCTCTATGACTATGTGAAGTGGTTCAGCAGTTCCCATGTACTTATGTGCAAAGGTCAGCCAGTGACAACAGTGGGCTCCAGCTTCACAGCACAACAAGAGACTTCTAAAAGGGCTGTGATCCTCCTGAATGGAAAATTTACAAAAAGAGTCCTGCTGGGTCACAAACTCTGGCCTGACTCTAAGCAATAGATTATTTTCATGATTTATTTGAACACAGTGTTCTGAGTAACTTAAATTCATTAAATTTCCATAAAGGCAGATTTCTCTTAACGACCAGATACATTCTGCTGGGACAAAAAGTTAGCATAAAAGAAATGGCTGGAATGTACAAAGGCTGAAACCAAACATGGTTTACTACAGAATATCCCCACAGATATTAATAGCATACTGGGCCTGCTCAAGAGGTCTGCAGCCAAGAGGTCTCATTGATTTCCGGTTCATGAATCAAGAATGGTGTTAAGGCTGCAATATCACTATACTCTCATGCTAGACCTGTTGAATTTTTGCTTTTCAGGCAGTTATTGAAAGTTAGAGTTTCTTTAGGAAAAAAACATAGTTCCAAACAATGAATTGAAACACCCTTGCATTTTTCTACCCCAGAGCTTTTACTGGCGTTGTCATGTTTTATTTTTTTAAAGTACTTATTGTTTCAATATGGATCTATATGTCAGAATGGAAAGATACACTTATCCAGGCTTTGTGGGATAAAACCATTTAGCAGGTTTCAAGACAGAATCATCTACCAACAGATCTGCAAGATGGAGGCAAGGAAGGGTGAGGAAAAATATAGCCTTCAAAATTCATGTTTTTCAGGGTTTTAAGGTTCAGTTTTCAACTAAAATTCACATTTTTCAGGATTTTAAGGTTCAGTTTTCAACTAAAATTCATGTTTTTCAGGATTGTAAGGTTCAGTTTTCAACTAAAAAAATATGCAGAATAATGTGCCAGTTAATAAAAACAAAATACAAAGGTCATATTATATTGCAAAAAATATGTGTCTTACAGGAAAGTGTGCACAAAAAAGTTTATGTTGATGGAAAGAATGTATATAAAAATGCATATATTAAGAGCAATGTAAAAATACAATTTTAATGGAGACTTAAATATGTAAACTGATGCAAACTAAGCCTAAATTCTTTATGTAAATGCTGGTCATTTAATTATTTAAAAATTGTTTCTAGATTATTTTGCATCCTGCCACTGTGTGCTTGGAACTGAAAAATCTAAAACTGAAAAGTAGATTAACATTCTTTAAAAAGCAGCATGCATACAAGGACACCCCACAGCAGGGCTTTTCAAACTTTTCCCGTTGGCGACACACCAATGGTGGCGTGCGAGAAAATCACGGCAGTGGCGGCGGCGCTTTCGGGTTTTTGCACGCCATAGCGGCGTGCCATCAGCGCTTCCAGGTTTTGACGCGACACACCTGGGCCCCGCAGGCGACACAGTATTGTGTCGCGACACTCAGTTTGGAAAGCTATGCCCCACAGCAAAATATTGCAGTACAGAGTATTCCTAGAAAGTCTGCAGCCCATTAACCATGTCCTTTTCTGGGACATTACACTTTGTGTCATCTCATCTGGTTCCATCTATTTTTTATTCTCTTGTCCAGATACTGAGCTGTCTATACCAAATTTAATATGCTCAATACTAAGTGACCTTTGTAGGGAAAGATGATTCCAAAAAAGCGCAGTTGTATTTCTGAAGACTGTTGGAGTTTCCATCCCCTCTTGTGTGTGGATGATGTGTTTCTAACTCCATAAAGACTACCACTTGGAAAATTTAATTGCAATTCCTATGCCTAATGAGAGAATACTTGCCAAGGGAAGGGCTTTTTGGGTGGCCTCCACACATCAGCCATAATGTGTACTTACAGTTTTGGACAAGAGCCAGGACTTTAGAATTAGCTTTCTACCTTTCGTATCAGTTTCTGAGATTTTGGAAAGCTTACCTCCTTGGTTTCTTGCAACATGGAAAATGACTATGGAATTATCTGCCATCTTGTTAGGAATGCTCATAAAAAAGGAGGCGGCTTCTAACAGGAATCTGTTAGAATCTGTTAGCTAGTTTGCTCTAGTGGTTAAGGCACCAGGCTAGAAATCAGGAGACTGTGAGTTCTAGTCCTGCCTTAGGCATGAAAGCCGGCTGGGTGACCTTGGGCCAGTCACTCTCTCTCAGCCCAACTCACCTCACAGGGTTGCTGTTGTGGGGAAAACAGGAGGAGGAAGGAGTATTAGGTATGTTCGCCACCTTGAGTTATTTATAAAAAATAATAAAGGCGGGATAAAATAATCTAAAAAAAATCTTCAGAATGTGTTTTTCCCATTTAAGATAAACTATGAAAGAAATGCATGTGCTTATGGATATTGTTAAGGACCTGCTTAAAACACTACAAAAGTAAGTTGAAACGATTTGATTTTACTAAATCTGGAGAGAGTGTAAGACCCTTTCAAAGCTGTCGATGACTGAAATGAAGTCAACTTGACAAAGCTACTTTACAATGCTACTCAAAGTACTGAAAACTTTGAGGGACCCAGTTGAAAACAAAAATGTTTAGGCAATTTCTTTTTGTTGTCACAAGATGTTTTACTACTTGACAAGAGGAGCTTTAGTGAATAAGGCCTCCACCTGTCCAACGTTTTCTGGGCTTAGAGATTAAGATGAGTTGAGACTGCTTATTACTTGGAAGAGAGGCTATTAGGAATCCCAGAACCATAGGAAAGACTAGGAAGTCAAAAAATCCAAGAAGGCCATGGCAAACTACTTCTGCATAATTGCCAAGAAAACTACACAGATCTATCTATGAAATCATCAGAAATTGACCTTCACTCAAAACAAACATCATTTTACCAAATCAAACTAAAGAATCCACCTTAATCTAACATCTTGCTTTAGTGTGGATGTAAAAGATCTGGATGATCACCTAATAAGCTTTTTGTTGGTCTGACTTTAGAAAATGTTTGGAATCTTTAACAACTATGAATGCAACAGCAACAATGGCAATTTTTAAAAGCACATAAGATGGAAGAACTCCATCTGCAATGGCAAAAGGTTTGTTTCCAATCTTAACTCAAAATAACAGGTGATCACTTTTTCCCTGAATTGCTTGGGACCAGGTTACTTATAAGGCATCTCCCCTACCTTGATCTTACTTGTCCAGTCATCACTTTGGGGCAGGGACACCTCAACTCTTGATATCATAGAATAGTTGTTTATCCCAAAAGGAATGCTAGTCCTAATTGCTATGATCAAACCTCTGTAATTGGGAGATAGAATTCTATTTACCCAAATGTGCTACAACCCACCCCAAAACAGAACATGGGATACCAAAAAAAAAAACAACAACCACCAAAAAACATCACCCCAAACAACCACCACATACTGTATGCCTTCATTTCCATTATTCTCATTGAATCTAAGACAACCCTCCCTTTTTAAAGATAATATATTTGGGAGAGAAATAGTCTTCCTTTTTGCTAAAAACAAGAATCAGACGTCTGTTTTTGAGGGCTTTTGCGACAAAGTTTGATGAAGGGGTAGAGTGTTTTAGCATGAAGCTTTTATGGCAAATATAATTTGGCAACAAGGAGAGGGCTCAGGTGAATTCAAGGTGAACTTCTGATTAAGAGACACACAGAATCTGTTAGATTCATGGGGAAGCTAACGTTCCTCCTTCCCCTCTTCCCAACAACTTTTTGTGGCTTTGTTTGTAAAACGTGGCCTTGGAATAATCTTCTGGACACAGAAGGAGCTCATTGCTTTCATTTCAAAAAGTTTATAACAGGCCTAAGTGCTGATTAGGATCAAATAATATAAAAACCATTCTGTTTCAGTTCCCTAAATAACTGGACTAAGAGGACACTTTAAGATGGACTTAATAAAGCAAGATTTACAATCTGAATAACTTCATAATACTCAGATTCATTCTCCTAACCGGAAGTCTAGTTCAAGCTCAATATAATTCATATTTTATGTCATGGAAGTATTTTTTTTTCTTCATCGTCTACAGTAGATAGGAAAAAAATAAACTTGAAATCAATTCACACAACCTCAAATGCCTCTTAGACAACCAATTCCGCTCTCTCATCAGGTGGGCTTTTAAAAAGTCTAGCCAAAGAAAACATGTCCCTAGGTCTATGCTGAGCGAGAATAAAACAATAAAAAATTATTTCAGCTGCCACAGCTCAGGAAGGAAAACAAAAACATTACACAGGAGCAAAAAGGAAAAAAAATATTCCTGGCTTTCAGACTCCCTGTTCTCTTTCGTAAATGATTGTCCAGCTCTTAATATAGGCACCAGGCCAAAGTTAAAAGTATGTCTTTAAAAAGAACAAAACAAATAAAACCAACAAAATAAACAAAACAGGCCAGGTTTGGTTTTTAAATCTAAATTCAGTCTGCAATGCCCTGGATCTTTAGATCAGACAACGATGTTACACATAGCATGCATTAGCTGGCATCTCTGCTTTCTGAACAAAACTGCTCCTCTACAGGACTCCAATGAGATATCCCTGCTTTCTTCCCAGATATTCCATCCCCCCCCATGCTTGGCATTCACTTCTTTTCCAACTGATGCACAAGAGGTTTGAACATGGGTATACAGGGTGTAGTAAGGGTAAAATCTGCCTTTATGCACTGAAAAGGAAGGTTTAAGAGCCCTTGCAATATATACATTGCAGAATTACACTTAAACTATCAGCCTTTGTACAAGCAAGAAAATGTGTGAATATGTCTTCAGTTACAAATCTTTGTTCCCCAAATAAATGTTGACATTAAATATTGCTGAAACATATGTGGGTTTGACTGAAAATTAACTCAAATGAGTTTGGGAAGATGAATGAGATAAAACATTAGAGGTGCTAGAGAAATGATGAATAACAATGACTGAAATTTTTTTGGGGGGGAAGAGAAGGTGAAGAGGAAGCAGCTCTTCAATGTAAACATAAAAATAAATTTTAAAAAATTAAAGCCAATATTCTGGCATAGTCTTGGTTTTCAAGTTTAAGAGGCATTGCTGTAAATATCTAGGGAAACATTACAAAGGCGGCGCCAATGTAGGAAAGCACAGTTAACCTTGACAAAAAGGAAAAGGGCGAATTTCAACAATAAGCATTTTCCTTTTTCTAAACAGCTGGTTTCTTGAACTTCACTTAAGCAGAGGAAATACTCAACAGCTGTTAACATGCAGTTACAAAGACTTTTGTTAGCTTCTCCTCCCCATTTTTTAAAGTGTGGCTATGACGGAGGATAATGGTAAGAAGATGTGTATATTCTCACAAAACATCCTTTGTAAATATGCATGCTTTATCTATTTTAAAGACTGGTAAGGTGGTCTCTTTTAAAATCTGTACTGCAGCAAGGAATTTTACAAGTCTCAGAAACAAACATTTCAAAATACTCCTTCATCCTCAGACTTTTCCAAAAGAGTTACAAGCCACATTAACAAACTTATGTCCAAACTAAAGAAATGTGTATGTTTATATATACTGTATTCTATACTGTTTTATTTCATCACCATGTCACATCACACAATATCTTCCATCTTCCTAAATAAATTCCTACTCAAGATCACGGGTGTCTTCAGTGTTTGGTCAAAAATATCACAATAACCTTAAAAAAGAGACAGAGCTTCGATCGCACTGTCACGACCACCATCCTGACTTTTTTGACCACGTCATGTGGACAGCTGCTGGGTTCTCAGCACCTGCTGAGCTAGAGCTGCTCAAATGGGCGGCTTGGCTCCTGCCGTTTGGCAAATAGGTTTGAACAGGGATGCTTGGCTTGTCCTGCCCCGCCCCCTTCACTCTCCCAGCAAGTCAGAGCTGGAAGCCAAGAGCTAACTGGGTTTTTCTGGCATGTTTAGCCACTCCCCTTAGCAATATGACAGATAAAGCTCTAAAGCAGCAATATCATCATCATCATCATCATCATCATCATCATCATCATCAAATAATCAAATAAATCACAACAACAGAAGATAAAAGAAGCAGAACAGGAAAAGGAAAATTAATTTAACAGTACCCACTGGCATGAAATATATATATAATATAATAATGATGGCAATACTGTAAAAATATTATAGTCTTCTGACAATTATAGACCAATACAAAGCCCAAGGAAGGATTAAAAATACTATAACATTTGAAAACATTAGTTAAATAGAGGGGAGTGCCACAAAGAAAGAGAATTCATATATAGTTCTCCACCAGTAATAATTCACTTTAGTACAGTGTATATATACAGGTATGTGCACAGACATACATGGGTATGTGTGTAAATGCATGCATGCATTGCATGATGGAGAGAATGAAGAAAAGTGATAGATCCATTCAAAAGCATTTCTATCTCCAAACCTGAACTAGGCAGCAGCAGTAACAAACTCATGCAACTACAAATTCTAAGTTGTGTGTTTTAACCTACATTTTCACCTTTCCCATACAAGCAATTCTGCATAGAAGAATTGAAACAGATGGAGTGATGGTTTAGCTCAGGTGTGTCCAAACTGCAGCCCACGGGCCGCATGCGGCCCTGAACACCTAGTAATGCGGCCCCCAAAAATTGTAAACTTTTAACATTATTTTGCGATTTTTTTCGTGACTCGAGCGCGCGGTGCTCGAGCGCGGACTGTGTAGGTAGAAACAACGGAACGCTGTGTAGGGGAGGGGGCAGTGCAGCGCTAACGCCAACGCCGCCCGCTACACACATCAGCTTGTGGCGACTTGGCATTATATATAATGTTTCGACCTACCTACACGTGTTCTGTGACAACAGGCATTTATTGTTATTATTATTAAGTAGACATGTATGTTTTCTTATTTATTAAACTTTGCTTTGTTTATTTGTCTACCTAACAATTTACGATGGGCTTGTTGTGTTATTTCTTAAAAAAATATTTATTCCTAAATCAATTCATTCCAGCATGGCTTCAACGTCGTTTCAACAGAAAACAGAACCCAAAAAAGAAAAGAAAAAAAGAAAAATCACGGATGAAGGAAGAGTATTCAACGAAAAATGGACAGATGATTACTTTTTTGTCAAGACAAATACTAAGGCACTATGCTTAATTTGTAGGGAAAATGTGTCAGTTTTCAAAGACTACAATTTGAAAAGGCATTATATGGAAAAACATGCTGCCAAATTTGAAGCGTATCAAGGAATTTGTCATAAAGACAAATTAGCGGAACTGAAAAAAAGTCTGTCGTCTCAACAACTTTTTTAAAAAAAGTCACAACTCAAAAGGACTCTATTATAAAAGCTAGTTATTTGGTAGCAAATCTGACTGCAAAAAAATCAAAACCATTTACCGATGGTGAGTTTATTAAACAATGTATGGAAAGCGTGGCAGATATAATTTGTCCTGATAAAAAGAGTGATTTTTCTAAAATCAGTTTGTCTCACCAGACTATAGCCAGGCAAATTGAAGAAATAGGAAAATCTATTGAAAGAGGTTTGAAGAGTAAAGCTGCTAATTTCAAATTTTATGCTTTGGCGATGGATGAAAGTACTGATGCTACAGATACGGCTCAACTTGCCATTTTTATTAGAGGTATTGATAACGAATATAATGTCACTGAAGAAATGGCTTCTTTAGTGCCATTAAAAGACACAACTAAGTCTCTTGATTTGTACGAAGCAATGAAAATGACATTAAAGCGATTTTCTTTAACCATTGTCAACATATCTGGTATATCTATTGATGGTGCCCCGGCGATGGTTGATAAAAGTGAGGGACTTACAAAATTGATAGACGACGATGCAAGTGCCACCATCAACTCACGTTTGATGAAGTATCACTGCATTCTACATCAAGAAAATTTATGCACGAAAGCTTTAAAAATGGAGAATGTCATGCAAATTGTCATCAAAGCAGTGAATTTCATAAGGGCCAAGGGATTGAATCATCGCCAATTCCAGTAGTTCCTTAAAAGTATGGATGCTGATTATGGGGACATTGTTTACTTTTCTGAAGTAAGGTGGCTAAGTCAGGGTAAAATGCTGAAAAGATTTCATGATTCACAAAATGAAATCAAAAAGACAATTTGTGCCAGAACTTGAAGATGAAAAATGGCTCACAGATTTAGCATTTTTGGTAGATTTGACTGTTCATTTAAACATACGTCTTCAAGGTGAAAACCAATGTATCATTGCAATGTTTCAAACCATAACAGCGTTTGAAATGAAATTTAAAGTATGGCAAGCTCAAGTTATGGAAAATAATTTTATACATTTTAATACGTTGGCTAAACACAATCCTGTGAACAGCGAGAAATATGCAGCCTTGCTTTTCAGTTTGATACGGGAATTTGAGAACAGGTTTTGAGATTTCTGGAAAAATCATCAATATTTTGTCTATGAAGGTTCTCAGTCATCCAGGTGGAATTGTCTGTAGCTTGAATCATGTCAACTGGATTTCTATTTTCTCAGTGGAAACATTTCGCCCTTATCCAAGGAGCTTCTTCAGTCTGAGCAGTCTTCAGTCTTTACCAACTTTGCTCAGCCCTTACCAACTTTGCTCAGCCCTTACCAACTTTGCTCAGACTGAAGAAGCTCCTTGGATAAGGGCGAAACGTTTCCACTGAGAAAATAGAAATCCAGTTGACATGATTCAAGCTACAGACATCAATATTTTGGTATATTTTCGACTCCATTTTCAGTCGACATAACTACATTACCTCCAAATTTTCAAATGGAATGCATAGAGTTGCAATCAGACATTCAACTCAAAGAAAAATTTGATCATGTCTCTCTACTGGACTTTTATAAGACCTATCTTCCCAGAGAAAAATATCCCTCACTTCACAATCACACCTTATTCATGACATCGCTTTTTGGCAGCACGTACATTTGTGAGCAACTATTTTCAAGGATGAAGCACATGAAGAGTAAAATTAGAATTAAAATTTCTTTTTTTAAAAAAAAAATTCAATATATAATTAAAACACAAAATACAGAATATAGGACAGATAAAATACAAGTCAAAAAAGAAACAAGAAAAGCTAAAACAGTGCAGGAATAGACAGAAAAACATATAAGACAAGTGGCTTCTGTCCTTCTCCAGCACAGATAAAAAGCTGTTTTCATATATAAGAATAGAGTATCATGTTGCTTCTCAAACCGTTGATCCCTCAAACCCAAGAGAAACAGCTCTGGTTTCAGTTGTGAGTCCACTTTGAGAATCTTTTGAATAATAGTACATATTTGGTTCCAGAATTTCTTAGCTTTTCCACAAGTCCACCATAATATAGATAGAATGTTCCTTCCTCCTGTATATATTTCCATCAAACATTTGTTACCCCATTATACATTTTAGACAGCTTATCATGAGTTGAATACCAACAGTACCTCATTTTATAAAAATTCTCTTTCAAATTATAATTCACAATAAATTTCATACCTTTGTTCCACATATTCTCCTATTGTTCTGTCATAATACAACAAGAATATACATCAATTTCCATATTCAAACCCTTGCTCTGTATCAATCCAAGATCACATTATTTCTATAGATCCTTCCATTAGCACGTATACAAATCATACAAATCACTGATGCAATTGCTCTTTCCCCTTTAACAAATCCTGTCAAATCGTTGAGATTCAATGGAATCATATAAGCCTTAATATCAAACCAAGTACATATTCTTGATTTTTTTATCCTACATCAAAATAGTCCAGAACATTTACTTGTCTCCATGTTACACATAAGGCATTTTTCATGAAGAAATCAAATAGCTCAACTGCCCCCTTTAAAAAGCCAGATTTCTCAGCAGTAAGCCTCCCCCAGACCAGAGCTATTTGTTCTCGACATAATCCCTCAGAAAAACAACCTCAGTATCTTGCAGGCCAAACTGTAACTCCTTTATCACCAAAGTGTGTTCATCACCTTGTATTTCTGAAGAGTGGCCCAGGGAAGCCAAAAGGTTGGACACCCATGGTTTAGCTCTTTGTTTAAATCAAACCAGCAGAGGGATTAAACTAACAAACCTACACACAACCAGATAAAAAGGAACTTCATTCCTAACATGCCTATACTATTCTTGACTGAGGTCCAAACACTTAAAAAGACAAAGCAAGAAAAAAGTCAAAATAATGACATCAATCCATTCCGTAAAAAGTTTTAGT
Organism: Charina bottae; assembly: GCA_023362775.1. Lineage (NCBI taxonomy): Eukaryota > Metazoa > Chordata > Lepidosauria > Squamata > Charinaidae > Charina > Charina bottae. The sequence continues at coordinate 70,727,042 of JALMGJ010000001.1, read as the reverse complement.
GATTTGAATCATTGATCACACAACAGAAATAAACTTTCATTTAATATGAGAATTTAAGTATCAACCACCTCTTTGCTATTTTTGGTAATGCTTTGTACAGTGCAATTACACAAATACCTACTAAGAAATAATTCCCAGAGAATTCAGTAGGATTCTCTCCCACTCCTGCCCATTTTCGTTTAATATCCATAAGTTTATTAATATGGTGTTACAAAGATCAATATGATGAATGTATTTTTAAATTATACACCCAAAACTTGGAACTTATCATTAAATGAATAGCCAGAGATTTATTAAGCTTGGTGGGCAGCAAAAAAAGAGATCACACTTCAATGTTGGAAACATAATGTGACTTCTTCCTTGGGCTGATATGCAGTTACTTTCTGTTTATGAGTCAGCTCTCTGTCAATGCAATAGAAAGACTGATCAATATTAATTTATGTGATCAAGGTTTAACGATTTGTTAAAAATTAGTCTGAATGACTGTCTATATAGAGAAGGGCTTTCCAAAGTTTTCCCACGGCGACACACCAACCGCCGTTGGTGTGTAGCCGCGGGAAAACCCGGAAGTGCCGCCGTTGCGGCAGCGCGCAAAAACCCGGAAGCGCTGCTGCCGCTTTCGGGTTTTTGTGCGCCGCAGTTGGTGTGTCGCCGCAGGAAAACCCGGAAGCGCTGATCATGATCAGCGCTTCCGGGTTGTGTGGCGACACACCAGACTGTGTGTGGTGACACACTTTTGTGTCACCACACACAGTTTGGAAAGCTCTGATATAGAGGATAATACCTTTTTATAGTTTCACTGATTTCTATGTTTCTTTTTGTGTTTTTTCTCTCATCTCTTCTCTCTCTCTTGTATATTACAGCAATAAAAATTAAAATTAAAAAAAGGACTTCTGAGTGGGTATAGAACTGCAGCCCGAGATATGCACAGGTTATATAGGGTAGAGATACCAGATCTGGGCTGTAAAAATCCAGTTGACCACTAGATAGCAGCAAAAAGATACAGAAAAGCCTATTTCTTCTCTGCCATCAAGTTGTCATGCAGATTTTTGCAGCTCAGATCTGGCAGCTCTAATAAAGGCTTAAGCAACAGGTCAGATTAGACTACCTAATTATTTTCTCTTTCTTTTACACAGTCTACCTTTGCTGGAAAAATAATGTAATGTATCAGAAAGCCAGGCCCCCTTTCAGATAAAGGAAGGTTTTTGAGTTTTGCATTGCATTGATAGGACTCCGATATCTGGTGTGCAAATGTCAGGGTGTCAAACAGATGGCAGGAAAGAATTAAAGATTTATAATTTATAATAAACCTCCCCATCCCACCTCCAATATATCTATATTCTTATAGATATATGACAAGTAGGCCTTCTCTGTTATGGAGACTGCCCCATGGAACAGTCTATCTCCAGAGATTTGGATGGCCCTAAACCAGCCAGACTTCCATAAGGCATTACAGACCTATCTCTTCTCCTGAGGTTTGGGCCTGAGTACTGGGTGAGCCCATTTCGTGGGGTGACTGTTTACTTGGGTTTATGTAATGCACATCATGTTCTTTTAATTTGTTTTTGTCAGAGGGAGCGCGGAGATGGAGCGGCCTGCCTCTCTCCTAGGCACCAGTGATCCACGTACTATGCAGTAAATAGACTCCAAACAGAAGTTATATCAAATATCCTATTTACTTTATATACATACGTATTTACAGATCACTTCCACAAGTAACAAATGATACACCATCAACGATACAGCTTTCACAAGGTAAAATGGGAATAATGGGAAATGAGAATGTCTCTGCATATATAGTGAACCTGACCAATCACATTATAGGTCACTCTCGTTATTCACCACACCCAACCTAACTCTAAGCACCTGTTGAATGAGTCACACATGACACATCTTTCCTACAACAATGGCTGCTAATTGGGTGACTGTGCAGAATATTTCACCTTTTACCTAGAAATCAAGCCTCTCTGTATAATTTATATCTAGAAGTAAATTCCTGGGTTTATCAAACCCCAACAGTTTTTAATGGTCATGGTAGTTATTTTATTGTTAGCTGCCGAGAGTCGCAGTTTACTTGAATGGCCATATAAATTTATGTAATAAATAAATAAATAGTAAACCTACCTACCTACCTATCTGGCCCAGGCAATGCTAATAATTGACTACACTTGAATATTTCCTGTGTATGGGATCCATGACAGTTTAGCAGTATCTTCTCCAAAAGCTTTACAGGCTGGAGATTTCAGAAGTTGATGGCTAATTGTTTTTTTGTGCCTTTGAGTCAGGGTTGACTCCTGGTGACTGCCTGGACCCTGAAGTTGTCTTTGTAAGATTTTCAGAAGTGGTTTGCCACTGCCTTCTTTCTAGGGCTGAGAGAGAAGGACTGGCCCAAGGTCACCCAGCTGGTTTTATGCCTAAGGTGGGACTAGAACTCATGGTCTCCTGGTTTCTAGCTTGGTGCCTTAACCACTACACCAAACAGGTTCTCTGATGGCTAATACTGGAAGGGTTAGAATTAGGATTAGGGCTAATATTGGAAGGTTATTTTAGTGCTAAGGGTCCAGACTCATACATCCCACCTTTGATGCTACTGTTGCTTCTGTCCCTGAAACTAACAAATGTCTTATTATGTCCAGATTTGGGGAAGTTTAATGTTAAAATTACAATCTGTCAACAAGCAATGATCCTTTACCACTGTCAGATGCTGACATGGTTGAGCAAGTCATATTTCAGCTAAACAGATTTCCCACAGTTTTTCTCATAAAGAGAAATTTGTTTCAAAGCAAACATGAACAATTTGATTGCATCAGAAGATCAAGGCTTACTGAGGCTCACTGTCATAACATTAAAACACAATATAGTATTATATATAAAAAGACTCATAGAGTCAATTATGTTGTATTCCCACAAGGAATAGACTCGCACCTTCTCTTTTTAATTTGTTTATGAGTTGGCACAGCCTTTCTTCTGACTGTTGTCAATTTGAATGACCCTTTACACTACACAAAATAATGCCAGTCCCTAATAAAGAATAACTAGAGAGAAATTGGCTAGTTGTTGCCATAAAAATTCAGTTTTGTACAATGATATGATCCTTGACAATAAAGCAGGAAAAGACACCTTTTCTTTAAATCTATGTTTCAAAGAAATTAAAATAAAAACATCATAAACTGGATTATTTTTCTGCAGACAGAAAATGCAACATTTACCAGGATGTAGGTATAACCACAGCAGATTAATATAAATGAGAATCTAATGCATTCTGATGACTGAAAATTAGAAACTACCGTTGACATTAGTATAAGGAAATAAGTGAGCTTTCTTAGAAAAGTAGTGCAGAGTGAGAAACAAGAACAAAATAGTTTCACATTTCTTGGGGGAAAAGGAGAGCTTTGGCCAACTACTGTAATATTTACTTTGAATGACTGCTCACCTGCACTTTGCTAAACAAGTGGCAAGAGAAAATAGGGTGTGTTGGATGGCTGCATACCCACCACTATGCCTTTTGTTCAAAAGTGCAGTCTGATGTGAGGCATTAAAAGGAATTTTAAAAGGAACATTAAAAGACCATGACAGTTCTTAAGAGGACAACTTCACTTGTTATGAGGATGTAGATCCTGTAACTCTGTTGGCAACTAAGTAGGACCTTAGCTCCAACACAGAAGCTTGTTGATGATGAAAACTTTGCATCTAAAGGACATCTAAGTGCAGTTCAAACATCCATGCATGCATGACTGGGAATTATGTTGACTGAGGACTTCACAAAGCATAAGGCATCACACCTAAGATGTTTTAGAAAAGGCCAGCCTATTTACTCATCTAGGCCTGCAGCAGAGTGTCTGTCACAAACATGTGACACAAGCATGGCACTTACGAATGTCAGCTGACAAAATCTGCTCTTTACAATCTACCTTATAAAAATTGCTATGAATGCAGCTGGCTGCTTTCGATTTAATCATTCTTTTTTTTTTCCTTTCCTTTTTTTCTGTTAGTCTCTTATAAAAGCCCATCAAGTTCTCTGCAGAAGATGGTTTGAAAAACCCTACAACAGAGGACCAACCATAGGAAAGGGTTGCTGTCCTCAGGTCTTGCTTGCATGCTTCCCACAAGAATTTGGTTGGGCTGTGCAATACGGAAATCAGAATGTTGGACAAAACAGTAGAGGTGTAAAATAATTTTGTTCATTTTGCAAACCAACTAATTCTGCCCTTTCTAGAATGTGGTTATCTTTTGGAAGGCAGAAATCTTCCCACCCAGTATGACACAATGTATTCTCTTCTGTCTGAGAAGCAACTTGATTATTAATGGAAGTTGCCTTCTATTTCACATTAAACATATGCAACCAGCAAACCCATGAATCATCAACTTCTCCAAGCAGTTACTTCCATAATACCTACCAAGAATGTGAAAAGGTATAGAAGACCCACACTGCTAATAGGTACACCATGAGTTTTCCTTGGGCCAGACTAGCAGCAGCATGTCTTTGGTACCTTTGCTTTAAGTGACTTCCAGGTAGTTCTTCAATGCTAAGCTACAACTCCTGTCACTTCTCTAACCAGACTAAAGCTATCCTGAACAAAGGGGGTCAGAATGGAGAATATACAGAGTAGACAGCCAATGGACTATACTCATCTTACCCAAAGGTTCAAATAGCTATGGCCTACTTACGATTTTTTTAATCAAAAATGGAAGTGCAAGCTGAATTTAAAAACTGAAGGATGTTTTATTTAAGATATTTCCAGTATTTTAAAAGAGTTTTGTGTACCTCACAATTTCATACACAAAAATTTTATTTAATCAAACTAAAGGCAACTACTTACTTGCAAAGTGATGAGATATGCAAAATGAGATATGCAAAATTTGCAAGCACTTGAAATAATTGAGAATGCAGATAAGAAACAGGAAGTGCCTATGGTGAAGACTCATAAACAAACAAACAAACAGACAGACAAACAAACAAACAAATCCTTTGGTAGATGGCATTGTTGAGAGTTTCACTCTACCTCATTGCAAGCATGACTTGCTAGCCAATGAAAAGGAACATACAGGGATTTGGAGTTCCTTGTGGGTCTTTTTTAAATCTACATCGTCATCCTAAACAAGAATTATGCAGGCAAAAGAAAACTAAGTATAGATATTGGGTTACTGACATGGTTGAGTTCACAAATCAGCCTTAGGGATATATGAACTACACCATGTTTTTTATATATATAACAATGCAGCATTAATCTAAACGACAGGGATGGCAATTAATCTTCTTGGGCACATCACCAAGAACAATTCTTTCTCAGTTTTTCCCACAGATTGGTCATTTCAGGTATCTGCAAAAATCAGAGGTTTCACTGAATGAAAATTTTCCAAAGATCAGTTCCTTAACAAAAGCTCAAGATCTACCATCTAGCTTAGACATTTCATGCTAATATTAGTTGTCTAAAATTTGCAAAATTCAGGAATAGGAACTGAGTAGATATGATTAAAACTAAAAGGGAATAGTGTTATTTCTTCCCATGTGAAGACCAGGAAACTTTACCTGCCTACAAGTACAAACTTAGCATAATTTACAATTAGATAACAAGACAGGACTAACTATTTTGGCAGGAAGACCAATTTCAAGCCTAACTCTGCTGCCTTGAGGTAAATTTCTGCCCTCAGAGGTTACTACAATCTAAAATAGGATCTCAGATGGGTATAAATAGTGGCTATGAGTAGACACTCCACAGTAGACACTATAATTTCTTAAGGCCGCAGTTCAAATCTAAAGTCGCAGCATATTTTTCGGCAGAGATGTACATGCCTGGTGACCTACTACAGTATATGGATGAGATTCTTAAATAGATGTAAATGCAAAGTACAGTTTTTAAAATATGTCCAGTCCAGTGATCTATGGCTAAAGAGAAGGCCTTTTCAGTTGTGGTGTTCTATTCATCTATTGCAGGAAGTGCTGGAGAAAAAGCCAATACGTTTAAGTGAAAGAAGGACCCAAGAGATCCCTCAATCATCACACGAAGTCTAGTAAATAAGTGCAACCTTCATCTGTTTTCACCATGTTTTTCTCCCACTGGAAAGGTTGAACATTAGCCAGACTTAATTCTAGCTTGCAGTTATCTTGATATAAAATTCCCTTCTCACCCCTATGGGTGGTATGTGTCTTCCTCAACCTCGGGTCCTCTACCAGAGGCCTGGGAGTTTGAGGGTTCTGTGCAGTATCTTAGCTGTTCCTAGCATTGCACTCTTCTGGACAGAGAGCTCTGATGTTGCTCCTGGGATCTTTTGGAGCCACTCTCCCATACACACACACACACATATATTTTTTCCATTTGCAGGATTCTTTTTAATATGTGATATGACAAAACATCATTTGATCCCTAACTACACTGCTTCCCACTGGTTTCTTTGTGTCTCTGATTATACTTTCCTCTCAAAAGTTCACCCAGTCCATCCATGATTGGTCTCATATCTCCTTGATGCTTCTTCACTGCTGCAGCAGCTCTTTTTACATTCAGTATTCCCTCCAAACTAGCCCTCAGCTGAGGTTCATATAGAATTAATCTTTACTGATATAAACCAATAACCTTCCATATAACTCCTTTATTATTTTTAAAATTAAATCCTAATAGTTTTTCAATATGTGGTAAAAAAAAATTTATATGGAATTAAATTTTTGATAGAAAAAATGTGATATGTTTGCTTTTGCCCTTTTAATCAGGGCTAATGCTGTGGTCTAGTGGTTAAGGTGCTGGGCTAGAAACCAGGAGGCTGTGAGTTCTAGTCCCGCCTTAGGCATGAAAGCCTAAGTGGGTGACCTTGGGCCAGTCACTCTCTCTCAGCCCAACTCACCTCACAGGGTGGTTGTTGTGGGGAAAATAGGAGGAGGAAGGAGTATTAGGTATGTTCACCGCCTTGAGTTATTTATAAAAACAATACAGGCAGGATAAAACTTAAATATATAAATAAATAAATAATTTGTGTTCTGTCAATTTAAACTCTTGTTTTGATTTTTTTTCTGTAAGCTCCTTTGGAAAAAAAGTATTTTGAAAGACAGGATGGAATTGTCACAGACATTTAGATACACATTTTGTTGTTGTTCAGTTGTTTAGTCGTGTCCGACTCTTCGTGACCTCATGGACCATAGCACGCCAGGCCTTCCTGTCCTCCACTGTCTCCCGGAGTTTACTCAAATTCATGTTCATTACATCGGTGATGCTATCTAACCATCTCATCCTCTGCCGTCCCCTTCTCCTTTTGCCTTCAGTCTTTCCCAGCATCAGGGTCTTTTCCAGTGAGTCCTCTCTTTGCATTAGGTGGCCAAAGTATTTGAGCTTCAGCTTCAGTATCTGTCCTTCCAATGAGGAGTCAGGGTTGATTTCTTTTAGGATTGTCTGATTTGACCTCCTTGCAGTCCAAGGGACTCTTAAGAGTCTTCTCCAGCACCACAGTTTGAAAGCCCATTAATATGATATGGCTCAGTCCTCCCTTCTTTTGAGAAAAATATAACTTGATGCTCCCTAGAGGAAGAAAGGCATTTTTCCTTGCATTTGAGAGTTGTACTGAATTTGAATTTGCATTTGCTATCCCTTCGGGTAGAACAATTATAATAAGCTGATACTGTATATAAATTTACATAAAAGCCTATTAAAGTTTTTAGAAATCATTTAGGGTAGCAATATATGGATACTTTTCAATATACCATTTTATATATAAATTAAAAATAAAATATTAGTATGTCCTAATTTTTTTCCATTCTTTTTTAAAGACAACAACAACAAAAGAGGATTTTTTTCCCTCATGTTTTCTTCCTGTACCTTTGCTTCTCTTGGTGCAATCTCTGAGGAACTGGTTCATTTAAAAACCTAACATTTCCCATAACATTTTGGTATTTACCTGTCTAAACAGGGTAGTCAAGCTGTATCCTTGAAGTGCTTCTGCGTAAGTGATTAATATGAAATCTTACAAAAATACAGTCTACGTCATTGCTTTATTAAACAAGAGAGGAAATGAAGAGTACTTCACAGCATTTGTATCAGCAGCCAGAAAACTAACATTTAATACACATATAGCTAAAAGAACCATGATTTCTAGATTTGTTGAAACTGGGATTGTTTTTACACAGGATACTCCATTTAAATCAGAATGAGATATTTACAGAAAACCATCCAGACTGATCCCTCATTAGGATTCATATATTAAAGTATTATGTGACCAATCATTTGAAGGACACATCTCAATCACTGGTTAGTTATTCTGAATTTCAATTGTCCTCTATGATTATACATATCATTATTTGGAAAATATTTTCTAATTTTTGATTAGTTGACAAAGACTCGGGATCTTGCCATGCTAGGTCTCAGGGCCTCCATGCACACTGCATTACAGTGCTATTCTTACAAATTCATTGCTAATAAGTTTTCAATAGCTAGGCACATGTTTCATTTTATTTTAAAATTAACTTAATATCTCTGAATTTATCTCCTGGTTCTGTAATATATACATCTAACTAGAAACTGGCTATGGCTGTGAGAGTTGGACCATAAGGAAGGCTGAGCGCCAAAGAATTGATGCTTTCGAGCTGTGGTGCTGGAGAAGACTCTTAAGAGTCCCTTGGACTGCAAGGAGGTCAAATCAGACAATCCTAAAAGAAATCAACCCTGACTCCTCATTGGAAGGACAGATACTGAAGCTGAAGCTCAAATACTTTGGCCACCTAATGCAAAGAGAGGACTCACTGGAAAAGACCCTGATGCTGGGAAAGACTGAAGGCAAAAGGAGAAGGGGACGGCAGAGGATGAGATGTTTAGATAGCATCACCGATGTAATGAACATGAATTTGAGTAAACTCCGGGAGACAGTGGAGGACAGGAAGGCCTGGCGTGCTATGGTCCATGGGGTCACGAAGAGTCGGACATGACTAAACGACTGAACAACAACAACAACAGAAACTGAAATTCATGTAATTATTTTGCCTCCTTGAGACTGGTATTCGTCATGTGCTGGGTCATCACACTGCTATGTTTGTTAAGAGGTGAAATGGAAGTTCAGGAAACACACTTAATTTTCTAAAGTACAGCTACATATAATTCCCCAGGAATTATGATGTGAATCATACCAACAACTTCCTCAAACACATACAAAAGGCTTGCAGCCTATCTCACTAGTAGTGCAGATGCCAGTTCTACTACTTATTCCATGCATATTTGAGTCAACCATGGGTGGATTTCACATAGCAAGAAAGAACAGAAGCTGAATTTCTATATTAACATTATAAAAACGGTGGTGGTACTGGTATGCAACATTCTATATGAACACAACCAAAGGTTCACCACTCTTCATTGCCATGTATCAGTCATTATTTAGTCATATCCTAAAATTATTTCCCTAAAACTTTTTAGGATTTTTTTTTTAAAAAAGAAGGTATTTGTAGGCTTAAACAGAAATATCCCAACAGAAATTCATTATACTTTAGTGACATTTAGCTATTAAATGATCCTCACTATGGTGCAGAATATGAAATAAAGCCTTCACAAGGGTCTTACATGACACATGGCAAGAATATCAGACAATATAAATGCACCTTAAGTGGATTACATCCATATAACAAAATCTGCACAACAGGTTTAGCTGCCTAGCAACCCACACAATAGATGGTTGGATAAAACGGATTACAAGCCATCGATTAGCCCCAGACAAATATACGGCCAACCAGCCAGTCAAGTTAATTTTCACTCTAAATCACAAATGACACATCTTGGCCCTCTGGCCATTATTACAAGAGAAATTTAGGGTGCTGTCTGTACAGATTGGTGACTGGAAAGTTGTCATAGCATAGTTTGTCAATGGGATCTGAATATAACAGCAACTCCAGAGACGTTTTTCCAAGGAGAAAATAATCCATTTGTCACGATGAGATGAACACACTCATTCGAGTTGAACAAAATTTGTAGTGCTATGAGGTGTCTATATAGTATCCATTTTATCCTATATTTACCTGCCACTTTTGAGAAACTGTCTTGGCCCCAGCATCCTGCCCCTGTCCACCTTCACGTATAGTAAATCTCCAGCTGGGCTGCAAATAGCTACATGTACAGATGGACAGATCAGTACAAACCTTTTATCATCCACTTTAGGAGAGCAGTGGTCAGTTTTTAAAATTAATTTCAAAAAAAGATACATAGAAAGAATCAACGCTTATTTTTTATCAGAACTTTTCCTAACACATATAGCTTTTCTATGTATGTACAACTTGCCATGTCTTACATACTTGGTGCTGTAAATTGCCCAAGAATCCATTTACTAAACATATATTTTTCTGATTATATAAATTAGAAAAATTATGTTTAGAAAACAGAATATGAATATATTACGAGTGTGTGTGTGTAATGTTGATAAAATTTGCCCCATGTAAGTTATTTTAATATACAGTAAATTTGCCAGGTGTAAGTTGTTCTTACAAAAATCAATTACAACTTTCAGAAATGTTCTGTCTCTCATAAACAAATGGATTTTTTTTCTATTTAAGAAAGATAGGATTCTGTTCAGTGCTATCAATGGATTCTGTGGCAGAAACTGGTGAAACTATGTCCCTTATTCCTCTTCCTTATACACAAGATTGAGAATTTTGAAAAGCTCTGGAAAACACATTGCCCTGACATTGAGAATTTTGACCTGACAAATTGGTTTATTGGACTGAGGATGAGAGCTGTGCTCATTAAGAAATTAGTCACAAAATAAGCAAATGTTAAAATTCCTGTAGAAAGCTACAATAAATGTTAGGGGGTGGGGCAGTAATGGAACTTGTCATCCTTCCATAATGAATGGTGTACTGAAGTGCTGATGGTCACGCAGTCTTTGGGAAAGGGCAGAGAAAAGCTAGTGTAAATATGAGATCCCTAATATGGGTTCAAATGTGCCTATGGGCAGTTCCCTTGGCACCCACTAAACACCCAGTCTATTCCATTTTTTAAATAATTTTGAACAAAGTAAAAATAAGGGTGGTATGCTCCAAGAAGAAGCGGGAGCCCCCAGAACAATCTTTATCTTCAGGAATGCCCCTTAGTTTCACATAGGCCTCATAGGAATGTTTAGAAAATAAAAATGGTTTTTCAGATAATGAAAATGTCCCTGTAGTTTGTTCATAAATGTGCCTTCCTGGCTAGAAAAAATACAGAGGTGAGGTATGGTTTGACAGTGAATCTCCTTGTGCTCTAGAAAGGGAGGCAGAAAGAATCTTTGTCAGTTTATCTTCTGGTTTTGTAACTGCTAACTGCTGAATGGGTAAGCACCATGTCACATTTTCTTGGAGTGCCTACGACATACTCTCAGAATGTCAAATGTGCCCACTGACTTCAAATGGATACCTATGTGGAAAAAAATGAACATTTCTTCTAATAGTTTCGAGTTGCCATCTTTCTTTCCTCCCAAAATTCCAGAAGTTGAGTCAGCTTCGACACTGAGAAAAAGGTTACTGTACATTCAATGTCATTTTTTGTTATTTTATCCACAATACAATAAAAGGACTAGTGGGTACATAAAAATGGGTACACAAAAATGATAGCTGGAAGCTGCTTGGAAGAAGACAACCAAAAATGTTTAAGGAATGATTCATTTTTTAAAAAAATTAAGGAGTGATCAGGGAAAACTTCAGCACTAATCTTCTTGAGATGCTGGACTGTGGCATTTGCCTAGGATGCCAGGTACTGATGCTGGTATTGAGTCCTATTTTTATTTTTTTATATATAGTAATTTTATTAAAATTACAATTACAACAATAAAAAGTAATACAAACTGAAGAAAAGAAAAGAAAAAGAAAAAATGGTGCAGAAAAAAAAGAGGAAAAAACAAAAGAAAAAATAAGAATATAGTAAAGAAAAAGAAAATAAATATATAAAGAAGTGACTTCCCCCTTCATCACAACAAGTATAAACAATTTTAGTAACTTATCACCTTCTCTTAAAATACAACAAAAGACCTCTTCTTCCCATATCCCATCTCTTATCTATAAACAAATCCATAAAGCCTTGTCATTTCAGTCCTGATGTCAGCAAAAATCCATTAAGGGTTACCAAAGATAATGTATCTATTTTAACCTTGCTCAAATAAACCAACTTTTTATATTCCTTCCTTTTACTTCTAACAATCTTAATCTTTAGCCCCTTCAAATAATGTCCTAGAACTTGATTTCTTTTCATTTTTTCTTTGTCCCTCCTCACAAAATTCTTCAAAGCTTTAACAAGTCTCTTTTGTAAATCCAATATAGGAAAATTATCCAGATCCCTCTCTTAGTTTGTTATTTGTTTATCCATTTTAATTATTAAGACATCAGCCAGTTTCTTTTGTATGTCCAGCATAATATCTTTTTCCATGTCATTCTTGTAGCCTCTCATTTTTAAATCCACTTTCAAATCAGTTTCAATCTTGACAGGTAAAATTTGTTCCTCTTCCATAACATCTTTGAAACACAGTCTATCTATAGTGGCAGGCACTCTTAAAATTAACTTCTGCGCCCATTGTTCAAAAATTTCCTTCAATACTGTATGTCCAATGTTAAAATATTTTGCTTCGTTCTATATTTGTAAGTCAAATTTAAGTGTTCTTCTCCTTTAATTGTAAAAAAAAGCAGAAAAACCTGCCTGAGCCCGAAAAAACTGCCGCATTGTCAGTTCTGCCTGCTGATCCCGCGGGCACAGCTTTTCTGTCCACCATTTCCCCACCGAAAGTGAAAGAGCTATATAATTTCAACCCCACCCACTTGGTGGAGGTCATCCTGCTATGGCCCCCTGGGAGTCAAAATATATATTTTAAAAAGCATGACCTAGGCCAAGTTTTACAGTATCCATTTTTTTCAGATACAAATGTCTGCAGATTTTTAATATTAGCCTGTCTCTGTTTGATCCCAAGGTCCACAGCACCTGGAATCCCTAGAAGCAGATCATTCAAATCTATACCCAAGAGAAACCAGGATGGAATGCTTGCATTTCTACTGCACCAGGGCTTCAAAGTGACACTTTGCCAGCCCATCATAAAAGTCACAAACTTTGTTTAGTTTGAATGTTCAATTTCCTTAGAATGCCATACTTACCACTATTTCTATGAAGTTATATAACAATTTCAAAGGGAGAAAGAAACAGAAAAGAGGCTCAAAGGATTTTCTTTTTTGTATCTTTAGTGCCACCTTCTGGCATTTTAGGAGCAATACTATATGTTTATTTTTATATTAAAATCTGTTAGAAGTAATTCATTTTTAAAGGAGTTTACAGTAGAGAATTAGGTGGTAGACTGTGGAATCACTGAAATATTTTTATAAATATGGTTTAGACAAATGAGTTTTCAATAGCTAATTATTTATTTTATACCTAAGTGCAGAAAAGCCCAACAAAGAAAGTAAGTTCTACTTAAAATTTCACAGAACAGACGAATGAGTGCAACCTTCTGCAAAACACAACTTTGGGAGAACCTTAAGAATCAACCCCTCCCTCCCTCCCCGGGAATGGATGAATTAGTTTTCCACATCGCCATCATATGTGAGACAGAGACTCTCAAGCCTGATGCAAGATACACAAAAACCATAATTCTGTTCCATTTCTGTTCTCTGTTTATGTAATTTTAACAATGAGAATGCAACTTTGCACTTAATTATATATTCCAAAGATTTCTTTAAAAATGTTTACATTTCAAAACTTGTCTTTGCAGACATCTAACCCCCCTCCCCCCGACATATTTTGACAACTGTAAATGTCAAGGGAGAATTAAGTTATTATCTGCATGTCCATCCAGGGGGTGTGCATCACTCAGCTCATAGTAGCCTCCAAACACCTTGACCAGTAGTTAAGTTTGGTATAGATCTAGTTAGCTTACCTTGGTCTGGAAACAGCAGTAGAGCTGTGTTAAATAAGGATGCTTTCGTGCTAACGCCAGAATCCGTTTTTCTGTCATTGTACAGTCTACATCATCATCTTGAAGAATGACATCTTTCTTTAAGACTTTCACAGCATATACTTCATCTTTACCTTTGAGTTCTGCCAGCATGACCTAGAATCAAGGACAATGTTTCATTTATAAAATGCATTGCTCACATATTTTAAAAGTTATACCAGCTCAATAGACAACTGGGAGAAAAATGAACACGCAATCACAAGCAGTCTTGAAGCAAAATATTTTACAAGGGCCCTATGTACAATATCTATCTGTCTGCCTACCTACAGACAAAACTTAGGACACTTACAAGGCTCAAAATATCACTTGAAATTTTAAGATCTAGTAAGCCCGGTATGAAAATGTAAGCAGCGTCAGCTCCAACTGAAAAATCAGCCTTTCTAGAAAGATACACAGCCAAATTCAGTACTCTTCAAGCAACCCCATTTATTGTCAGGGTAGCTCAGTATAATCTAACATGAAGACATGTAGAAATTCTTGTGTATGCTGTACTATGAAGAAATTCTTTGTACATGTTCAAACACCTACTGGATAGCTGCTATAGGTGAGAGTATATTTGTAATCAATAACAATCTGCACATACACACACTCAGGGTGGAGGGTTTCCATTGCTATTAACACATTCTTTAATTAAGTAAATGGAGGACTCCTACAATCCTAGTTTTTTTTTTCAAAATTTTATTGGAGTTTTAAATATACATAGTTAAAAGGGTGAAAATGAAAAAGAAATAGAAATACAAATCAAAGAAAGAAGTAAAAGTGTATAGAAAAGTAAAAAAAAGGAAAGAAAAAAGATAAGACATAGATATAGTCAACTTCCGATTTATCTCTGGTCTTAGTAATTCAGAAAAAAATTTTTGTTACATGCTAGTTCTATATATAACATACAAAAACATTTCCTGTCTAATATATCAATCCATATATATTTTAGTCTTCAAAACCCCAAATGAGCTTTGCTCCACCTGCATGTTGCAAATAATCCATTAATGGTTTCCATTCTTTAAGATAGTAACAATTTGAATTATCTTTTAATAAGCATGTCAATTTGTCATTTTCTGCCATATCCATCAATTTTAACATCCAATCTTGTATCGTAGGTAAAATTTGGTTTTTCCAATTTTGCGCATATACCAGTCGTGCTGCAGTAACCATATATTGCATAATTCTTACAAATTGTTTTCCCATTTGTTCTTCCCATATTCCTAGTAAAAATAATTCCGGTTTAAATGGGATTCGAATTTGTAAAATATTTTGCATTAGTGAATGTATCTGAGTCCAAAACTTCTTTGCAATTTCACAAGTCCACCACATATGATAAAAGGACCCCTCTTTTTTTTTACATTTCCAACACAAGTTAGAAACATTCCCATACATTTTTGCAAGTTTTTGTGGAGTCATATACCATCTATACATCATCTTATACATCATCTTATAAAAATTTTCCTTCAAGTTATAACACAAAGTAAATTTTAACCCTTTGTTCCACATATCTTCCCATTGCTGCATTTGTATATTATGCCCAATATTTTTTGCCCATTTTATCATACAATCTTTGACTTGTTCCTCTACCATTTCTCCTTTTAACAATAATTTATACATTTTTGCAATTAAATGGTCATCTGTCTCACATAGTTGTTTCTCAAATTCCGATTTGTTAGTTCAAATTCAAATTTTTTTTATCTAATTTAAATTTTTCTACAAGTTGCATATATGAAAGCCATTGGAATGTGTATCCTTCTAGGGCAAGTTCTTCTTTTGTTTTAATTATATATTGACCTTGTTCTTTCTTTAAAAGGTCTTTGTAAGTCAACCATTTATCTTTATTTCTTACTTCTGTTCTATAAAATGCTTCTTGTGTGGAAATCCATAAAGGTCTTTTATAACATAAAGTTAGTTTATATTTATTCCAAATTCTTAACAAAGATCTTCTAATATAATGATTTTTAAAGTCCACATTAACTTTCACTTTGTCATACCACAAATATCCATGCCATCCGTATCTTAATTCATGACCCTCCAAATTCAACAATTTTTCATCTTTCGGAGTTATCCATTCTTTAATCCATACCAAGCAACAAGCAGCATAATATAGCTTCCGGTAAACCTAGTCCACCTCTTTCTTTTGAGTCTTGCAAAACTTTATATTTTATTCTTGGCTTCTTTCCTTGCCAGATAAATTTAGAAATATCCCGTTGCCATTGTTTAAAAGGTTCTTCTGATGTTAGTATAGGTAGTGTTTGAAAGAGATATAAAATTTGTGGCAAAATATTCATTTTAATTACTGAGATTCTACCTAACAATGATAATTGTAATTTTTTCCATTGGTCCAAGTCTTTTTAAATATCTGTCCAAAGTGAAATATAATTGTTCTTGAACAACTTAACATTTTTAGATGTCAAATATACTCCCAAATATTTTACTTTTTCTTCCATTGAATATCCCGTTATTTCTTTCAGTTTCTCTTGTTGATGGTAATCCATATTTTTAGTTAATACTTTAGTTTTCTGTAAATTCACTTTGAACCCTGCTAGTGACCCAAAGTCTTTTAATTTCTGAATCAATAATTCAATTCCATCTAGTGGATTCTCCAAGGTAATGACTGTCGTCAGCAAAGGCTCTTAGTTTATAGACTTCTTTTTTGACTTTAATACCATAAATACCATCATTTTAAGAATCTACAATCCTACAACCTACAATCCTAATTTTGAGCAACTGTAAATCAAGATGGCCATCTCTCTCTCTCTCTCTCTCTCTCTCTCTCTCTCTCTCTCTCTCTCTCTCTCTCTCTCTCTCTCTCTCTCTCTCTCTCTCTCGTAGTCGCTTCTTATAAGCCAGCAGGGAAAACATACATGGGTGCACACATATGTATTTAGGATATTCAGGATCTCTGGCACTAATTAGAAAGCTAAGGATAGACACAATGATTCTAGCCTGAACCTGACTGATAAATTTCTGGTTTCAGTTCCATCAGAAGTCTCCCCAAGTAAACCGCCCAGAGTCCCCTTTGGGGGAGATGGAGCGGTAATAGAAACTGAAAGAATAAATAAATAAAATAAATCAAAGCACATCAGGCCTATAGGACCTTGCAGCTAAACCAGATACTGAGCCTGCACGATCTGTTCTTCCAAACAGTGGCAGGAAACTGTGGGCCCTTTGCCAACATGGTTCAACACACTGTATATCTATCTTCCCTTTACCATCCCAAGTCTTTCTGCTTCTGGCTGTATGATCCTTGCCCACTTGTTCATGAACTGACTCTGAGGTAGGGCAGGGTATGATGTGAATTTCATCCTCAGTAAATTTGAGTCAAATTGTTTGCATAGTCCTTGTACCCCACACACTCAGTCTGAGAATGCAATTGTAACTGGAATAATCAAACTGGATGTTGGCTGGATGAACTGAGTAGATCTCTGTAGAGTTCTGTACATTGCAAAATCATTGTGTGATGATTTCACAAATAGACCATTAGTTGATCACATCAACACAAATCAATTGCAAATAAATGTATTTGGCATGCAGTAAATAGTCATTTATTTATAAATTAATCATATATAGTTAAAACTGTATCATTATTTAGCCACAAATGAGGTCACCAAAGACATTGATAGGTATATAAATTAGCCTTTACATTTATGCTTTGCAATACATATGAGGATGTCATTTGAAATAAGTCCATGTTCACTATGGCCCTGGTTTTTGCTGCAGATGAGAGTCAGGACCAAGGCTCAGCAAGATTGGACACTTAACAAGACCAGGGGTGGCCTACAGCCAAATGACTCCTCTTTACCATAGCAACTCAGGCATGATTGTTGGTGGCATGAAGGAACATTGTATTATGAAACTTATTGCTGGTACCCAACAGTTAGTATGAATGATAGCAAGGAGGAAGTGGAGCAGCAGCAGTTGGTAAGATAGATAGATAGATAGATAGATAGATAGATAGATAGATAGATAGATAGATAGATAGATGTGTGTGTGTGTGTGTGTGTGTGTCTGTGTGTCTGTGCACGTGTGCATGCGCGTGCGCACACAATGATTGGTAATATATATACAATGTCTTACCCTAAAGAACATGGATGCAGCATTGCACAGATACACTAGTGGTTGCAGTAGTAGAACAAGCAGCTTTCTCCAATCCACTGTTTTCTAGTGGGACTACAAATACCAGACTTCCTAGTCAGCAACAGCAAGGAAGCCTCGGAATTGTAGCCAGAAACATATAAAGGAATGCCTGGGGAATGTTCGAAGATATTTGCACACACAAGTGAGAGAACCATGGAAAAGTTTGATCTCTTTTTTAAAAAACATAGGGCCTCTTGAGTAAAATGTAAAGGTCCCAATAAAGATTTTTGGCACATGTCTCTTGAGCTTTAGAATTGTAGGTATCCCTGGGTATTCTATTACTTTAAATTTCAAAAGACTTCCTTGCACAGAACTGAAGAAATAAAACTTGAACCCACAACACTTCTATAATTATAGAAAGTGAGATTTGTCATTACTTTTTTCACTATTCTGTAACTCCTTTATATGGTGTAGCAGTAGGAGGCAGAACAAATACAGTCTAATATTTACATGCCATGTTAAGTTTGCATGGCTGGCAAGTTGAAAAAATAAGCAAAAATTATTTGATTTACAAAATCAGAAAAAGCAAAACACGAATTGCCTACACAGAGAATAAATTTCAATCACCTGACAGAGCACTTTCTGCAGTTAGGCTCTTGACAAATATAATTTAGCATTTCAGTCAAGAGGTATACATTCAACTCACAAAATAATTTAATACTGACATTTTTTTAAAAAAGAAATCAAACTTCGAAATGAGAAACATTTCTGCCACAGGACTTGTAAAAATACAGAGTTATCCATTCTTGCTACAGTTCTTTTCAGTACATACAGTAGATGGCACTTATTCTTTTATAAAAACAAGTAAAACAATAAAACATGACAGATTATCATTTGTGCAAAGACATCCAGCAACTGTAGACCTTGGTCGTCTGCAACTACACCTCCAATATCAGCTTTTGTCAAATAGCTCCAGATATATTGGCTTATGATTCTCAGCAAGGTCAGAAATTCTGAGAGTTGTAGACCTACATACCTAGAAGCCATCAGTTGACAAAGATTTACCCACATTATCCATTGACTCAAACTGGCCCACAAGGCAGCAGCATTTGAAGGAGCACTGGAGTCAGGATGATGTGACAAGAATCCATTGTACCTAACAGCTTAGATCTGACAGCACTCAGTGGGTCAGCAGGTTTGTCTGTGCAACTAGGTTTCTAGAATCAATGCACAAAGTACATTTGTACAGTGTAGGTGGTATGGGAAAATTTTGCAAAAAGTGTCATAAAGGACTGGAGAAACAAAATTCAAATCCCAATTTACTTGCAAGATTCATACAATGGCCAGGACTGGTCTCCTGGTAAGGAAGACCACATGACTTTACACATGACCCCTCAAGGTACTTCCAGATCCCAAAATCATGGAAACAGATATCATCAATGCAGTCTGAGATACAGAGTGCTATGAATTTCCTATAATCTTTCAGGCATGCATTTAGCCTTTCTTGTTATCCTGTTGGATCCATCCTTCCTTCCTTCCTTCCTTCCTTCCTTCCTTCCTTCCTTCCTTCCTTCCTTCCTTCCTTCTTTTCTACTTTTTAAAATCTGCCCCAATCCCTAGAGATTCTGGGCAATATACTTTAAGGGCAAAAAACAAAAATGAACAAGAAAAGAAATAATAAAGGAATAAAATCAAAACATAAATCAAGACGTCTATGAAGGTTCTCAGTCATCCAGGTGGAATTGTCTGTAGCTTGAATCATGTCAACTGGATTTCTATTTTCTCAGTGGAAACGTTTCGCTCCTTATCCAAGGAGCTTCTTCAGTCTGAGCAAAGTTAGTAAGGGAATCCTTAAATATGTTTCTAGGTGGCTGTGTGACCTTACACCTGGGGCTAGGTCATGGTTATTTTGAGATGTTATTTCTAAGTCCCTTTATCATCTAAAGGAGGATCGTTAAGATCACCATGCTGCTGTTGAGCTTGCGAAATGGCCTTAATCTTCCTAGGCACAGAAGACAAAGCAGGAAGGAAAATAGGGGAAAGATTGTGCCTGAGGCCCCCACCTCTATTCAAGGAAGGATTTTCCAAGTTGCAATAAATGGATTCCTTGACCCCTCTCTCAAACCACCTATCTTCTCTGTCTAAAATGTGAACATTAATGTCCTCATTAATGTTCACATTAATGTTCTGAGAGAGGGGTCAAGGAATCCATTTATGCCAACTTGGAAAATAAATAAAAAAATAAATAAATTTATTTATCACACTGCTGCTCCGATCGATGGATGGATGGATGGATGGATGGATGGATGGATGGATGGATGGATGGATGGATGGATGGATGGATTTATTTATTTATTTATTTATTTATTTATTTATTTATTTATTTATTTATTTATTTTCCCGCCTTTATTATTTTTAAAAATAACTCAAGGTGGGGGACATACCTATTACTCCTTCCTCCTCCTATTTTCCCCACAACAACAACCCTGTGAGGTGAGTTGGGCTGAGAGAGAGTGACTGGCCCAAAGTCACCCAGCCGGCTTTCATGCCTAAGGCAGGACTAAAACTCACAGACTCCTGGTTTCTAGCCCAGCAACCCTCCCCCCAGAACACTGACTAGAATCACTCACTCAGGCAGGAGTTTAGCCATTGTAAAATGAAGCCTCTTACTACCAACCTTTGTTGGTAGTATAGGAGAATACTGTGGTTGGTGGTATTGAATGTTGGTGAAAAGTCTAATAGAATTAAGAGGGGTATAGTACCTCATCAAAGGTAAGCTATTAGAGTGGTCAATGCCATTTCTGCTCTATGGGCTTGAATCCTGACTGAAAAAGATCCCAATAATCTGTTTCCTTTAGGATCCTCTATAGCTGTTCCTACCACCTTCTCTTTTTTTATTAAGAATTTGATTATAATAATAAAATCTAATACAAGCTAAACTTAAAGAAAAGAGAATAGAAAGAAGGATTAAAAAGTGCAAGAAAAAAAGAGATAAGAAAAAGTAGGAATAATGAAAGAGAAAATAAATATGTACCGTAAAGAAGTGACTTCCAACCTTCATCACAACAAGTATAAACACATTTAGTGACTCTTCACCCCCTCTAAGGTTACAAACCCTTATCCCATCTTTAATCTATCAACAAATCCATAAAACATCATCTTTTCAGTCCTGGTGTCAGCAGAAAGTCCTTAAAGGGTAGCCAGAAGTAACAACATATCTTGTTTTTAACTTGATAAAATAAACCAACTTTATATTCCTTCCTTTTACTTCTAATCATTTTCATCTTCAGTTCATTCAAATATTGTCATAGAATTTGGTTTCTCTTCATTTCTTCTTTGTCCCATAGCACAGAGTTCTTCAAGACTTTAACAAGCCTCTTTTGTAAATCCAATAGGAAAAAATATCCAGGTCAATTTCTTAGTTTGTCATTTGTATTTCCCTTTTAATTTTTAAAGCCTCAGTGAGTTTCTTTTGCAGATCCAGTGAAACATCCTTTTCTAAGTCATTATCTTGGCCTGTCAGATGTAAATCCAGTTTCGATAACATCTCTATCTTGTCAGATAAAATTTGTTCTACATCTGTCATTTCTTCAATAACATCTTTTGGTCATAATCTATTAATAGAAGCAGACATCATTACTGATATTGTTGATATTGTGGCTACTATTTTCTGATTCCATTCTTCAAAAGTCTCCTTCAGTATTTTCATTGTTAGAATGCTTTGCAAGATTTTGCAGGTTTGTAAATCTTTCCTCTACCTAAAAACTTTAGTCCCCTCTAGTGTCCACTTTTGGAAATCATGCAATTGCTTATCTTTGTTTGTCTTCTAAAAACCAAAACAGAATCTATTTCCCACAAGAAGCTGTTTGCTCTTTATAATTAATTCCAAAATCTTATTGTAAAAGTTTCAATATTCTAATTTTATCTGGACCCTTAGTCCGTTTATAACTTTCTAAGATCAAAATCTTATTTAGCTTATTCTTTAAATTCTTAAGCTTATGATTAAAATTTATTGTAATTCAGGATTGAAGGCAGACTCACCCGGCGTTTTCAGACTTGTCGGTCCAAAGGTCCCTAATAGCTTAGAAGTAGTTAATGAGGAATTTCTGAAAGTTATTAGAGGTTTGAGAACTTAGTGTCCGTTAAAAGTCTCCGCTGCAGTTGTGAGCAAGATGGCCCATCGTCTCCTGGCCCTCAAACCCACGGAAAATAGCTGTCCTGCAGTCTCCTTGTGAGGAGCAGTTGTCCGGAGCACATGTGGACAATCTCTCATCCTCTCCTTCTCCGGAGAGGTTCCAAGGAACCAGTCGACTCACCGGTTCTTTGATCTTTGCCGCGGTTGTCAGCTCTGCTTTCTCAGAGCCGTCTTCACTTTGCCATACCTCCCCCAGAAGTCGTTTCTACCATTTTCTCAACAAACTTTATTTAAAAGGGACATTGAAGAAAGGAAAACTTATAAAAAATGATCTGGTCCAGCAATGATTTCTTTAGGAATGGGTGTACTATGGCCACCCTCAAAGCAGCTGGCATACCTTCCTTCCTCAAGGAAGCATTGACAACCTTCAGATCCAGCTGCTCATGCCTTGCCTAGCTACCCAAAGAAAATCAGGAGTCATGTGGATCAAGCCTGTAACTGGTAGAGTTCGAGCTATAGAGGACTGTATTCATTTCCTTGGATTTCACAAATTCAGAAGAATCCCAGATTACATCAGAAGAGGCTGTCTCACTCACCTGATGAGGTGCTTTGTTCCCCACCCCCAATCTTTCCCCCAAAAGATCTGTGTAATTCTGGGAGAATCTGCGGGTGCAGAGGAGAATTGATGCTTCATTGTTCTTATTGTCACTCCATGGGTTTGGACAAATACTCTTCCTGGCACTCAGACATGTCCATTTCTGGTTTTCTGATGCTGTTGCTCTAGAATTCCTTTTTGTTGGTGGGAGGAAGTTCAAAGAGAAATGACTATTCACATCTTGTACAGATACACAACCTATGGCTCCAAGGCTGTACATGGACAGGTAAGACTTAGGTGCACCCCTTACACACACACACATCTGTTCTCTACCAGCAACTACCCAACTACCACTTTCTGCCTTATCCTTCTGCCTCTTCTAATGCATATATGTATGGGAGAAGACATACATACACTGTCTCTTTAAAGGATCTGGGTTTGGGTGATTTTATTCACATAATTTATTTTAAACTTGGGATCAACTGAGATATGATAGGAAGGGATTAGTGTAAATGTGTATGTATGTGTTAAAGTGCAATAGTTAAATCATTAGATTAATTAAAAAGAATAATAGTAATGTATAGTCGAAGGCTTTCACGGCCGGAATCCGATGGTTGTTGTGGGTTTTCCGGGCTGTGTGGACGTGTTCTAGCAGTTTTGGTTCCTAACATTTCACCAGTAGCTGTGGCTGGCATCTTCAGAGGACAGGAGCACAGCTAGAAGATTCTCTCTGTGCCCAAGTGGAGGGTGTGTGTTCCTGCTGGTGTTTATAGCTGCTGAGAGGGTGTGTGTCTTCTGTGGGTCATTTACAAGAGATTAGGAGAGGGTTTATTGTGGTGATTAGGGGGTGTGGTGCTGTCGTGTGTGGGATTAGTACATCTATTGTGTGAGTTGTTTGTATATTTCTGTGGTTGAGTAGAGTTCGTTGACCTTTTGCAAGCTGTGTTTTTCAGTCCTACATAAACCTGCTTACTGCTTTTTGGAGGGCCCTTTTATGTGGCTCTCTCCTAAGATGCCATTTCAAGACTGGTTTTTGGCAAAACAGAAACTGCACATCTTGGCCATAATGCCATGTGACAAAGAGTGTATTGGCATATGGGCAGTAATATTCTCAGCTTAGGAGTCATGATAATGCATGTGACCCAAAAGAACCAAGCAGCAATTGTAGGCTACTCACCTTTCCAAAGCTGCCTTTTCCTAATACTTTAATGAAGTTAAACTCCTCCAGGCCCATTCGCTTTGTCTGAGCTTTGACCTCTCCATTTTCCCCATTCTCCCCAGGTGTGTTAAGTTGGCTGTCAGATGAGGTTGCTGCTGTTCCCCTGTGTTCTTCTCCTCGATTGTCAAATGATAATGCTTTCCTGATGTTATTTTCAAGCTCCTTGCTTTCTGTGCAAAGATAAAAAACGGTACTGACAGGTAAGATATCTTACAAAAACCGCTGCAGGATTTTACATTAATTTTTAGAGAAAGATGAACTTTACCAGATGCTATTTTGAGTGGCAAAGAATGAGAGGTTATGGCCCATCCAAATTTTACACATACCTTACTGACTGAATTTAAACTGGTCTAGGGGTAGAAAACAGAAGAATCTTGTGGGAAAATGTATGTCTCAAGTAGAGAGCAGCCTCTTGGCTCTGCTCCAGGACTTTTCCTTTGGGAGATTCAGAGCCCATAAAGAATATTCCCTGACACTGCTCATCCCAGTCTTAACGTGCGACATAGAACTGGGTTGTTTTGTCATTTTAAGGCAGCAGCGATCAGCTGAATCTCCAGAGCTACATATACTTCCAAAACGTTTCTGACCATAATCGTTGAAAACCGGTGGTGCAATTTTCTGCCATTTTGAACTTTAAATACAAATAAAAAGGTCTAAACTCCTCAGGGAAAAAAAAAACAGAACAAAAATCTGTGTGACAACTATTTGCATCTTGATCCCACTCATTGTGGCCCTGAGGTTCCTTACAAAAGACATTACCAAAAATTGCTTTTTTCTGTTCTAGATTATGGTTTAATTATTGGGTTTTTTTTAACAGTCACAGTGTTGGACTCAGACAAGGTCTTTAAGGCTTTTTGGAATGTCATCAGTGTGGGAGCCATATGAATCTTAGGGGGACTTCATTCCAGGCACTGCTACAGGGAAAGCATGCTTCCTGGGTCCCAAAATATGACACTGTTTAATCGAGGGGACCCAGAACATGCCCACTCTGCCAGATCATACTGGACAGGCAGAAATCACAGGAGACAGGCAGTCCTGTAAATTGGCTGGACCCTACGCCATGTAGGGCTTTAAAGGTGATAACCAGCACCTTGAATCACACCCGGAAGCACAATGGCAATCAGTGTAGCTCATGAAGCAGAGCTGTCATATTGGTGTGCTGAGGCAAACCCATATTGCTTGCACCACTGTGTTCTGGACCAGTTGAAGCTTCCGGGGGGTCAAGTGCAGCCCCATGTAGATCTTACTGCAACAGTCACATTGCGAGGTGACAAGGACATGAGTGACTGTCTGGAAGGCTGACTGATCCAAGAAAAGTGCAACTGGTGCACCAGATGAAACTGCAAATTATGACACTGTTTAAAGGTTGAATGTTCTTCTGTTAAATCTGAACGGGTGGAGTGCATTTTGAAATGACATTGTCTAGTCAAAATGTTAAGGTAATACAATATATTTATTAGGAGAAAATAAATGTTGATGAACCTTGATCACATGGGGAAGTTGGTGCTGACTTTGATCTGTCATCTTCTCCTGGTGAGGATCCAGGAACTGGCGGTTGAGATTCTGCTCCTGGAACAAGCTAAGAATAATCCAACAAAAGAGATACTTAATCACAGTCATACGCTCTTCTGACATGACATTTATGAGACACTAAAGATATAATTCCACATAACAATGCTTTTGTACAAAAGGAGGAAGGCAACTGAAAATATATTTTATCTTTAACAAAATTTGGAATCTGTAGTTCATCTTTAAAAGGTGTTCAATTTTAGAACCCCTTTAAAAACCTTAACTTCTGAAATAAGGTCCTAATAAAATCCTGTTGGACTTGATAGTCCATCATAATTTACAGAGTACCCTTCTAACAAAACTTTGATGACATATGGAACTGTGCAAGAATAAAATCTGAGTGGATTTAATAGATTATGCTCAACAAAGCATAAGGAGGCTTATTTTAACAATTCTGTAGGAACATGAGCCAAAAGGAAGATATAAAATTTTATTGCTAATGCTAAGATTTCAACATATAGAGCTGGATTGGAAATCATCTCTGAGCCCAAAGTAACTAACTTTGGGCTACTTAGAGGAAGAGTGGAATACAAGTATGATCAGTCAATACAGTGATGCAAGATAAAGTAACTATTAAGAAATCTGTGCTGGTTTCAGTGTGTGCAAAATTGCTATCTCCCTGTATGGATCTATCTAAGGCAGAGCTTTCCAAACTTTTCACGTTGGCGACACACACCAACGGCGGTGGCGGCGGCACGGCCTGCGGTGTCCTGCTGTGTCGCGCAAAAAACCCGGAAGCGCTGATGGGGGAACCGGAAGAAGCGGCACCCCCGCCAATCAGCGCTGCCGCCGCCGCTGATTAACAGGGATGCCGCTTCTTCCGGTTCCCCCATCAGCGCTTCCAGGTTTTTGCGTGAGACACCAGGACACTGCAGGTGACACAGTAGTGTGTCGCGACACACACTTTGGAAAGCTATGATCTAAGTATTAAGATCCACTTGGAGATGCTCAGTGTTCCATATAAAAAGGATGTGAGACGTATGGAGACCAATAAACAGTGTTTTTCTGTGACAGCCCCCACGGTGCTTTGTGGAACAGCCTTCCCCTGGGGGTCTGGTTAGCACCAATTCTGCTGTCATTCTGCAAGGCTAAAGAGAACTCTTCCACAGGGCTTTTCAATTGTGATGTTGTGTTGATATGACTGGTTGGCACCTATCACTATTATTTTTCTGTTTTTATTGTTCTATGCTGTTCTCTGATCCACCATTTTAATTGTGTATCTGTTTTACGTTATGTGTTGGAAAGTACTTTGAGTTGTTCCAGACTTGCTAGTATACAAGTTAATTAAATAAATGTATACAGGGCAGGCTGGCAATATTAAGTGAGAAATCAGCACACACTATTTCTGCAAGTACAGTTAAAGTCAGTGAAGCAACTGCAAGAGACAAAGCTTACCTAGGAGAAAGCCATACTGTCTGTAGTAGGATTTACATATCCATGTACACATGTAGGATTGTACTGAGCATGTATGTATCTTTTGGTATAACTATTCTCCATGTATATGGTATGCTATCCAACTGATTCATGTTTGTCTCAGTGTGGAAGCATCAGTTTTGCAAATGTCTACTGAATCGTTTTAGAAGAATGCTATTTCAGTGTGTTTCCATTTGACATCATTGTAATAGCATGGAGGGCATTGAGGAACAGGCAAGGAATGATCTTATGCCAGCTTTTCAGCTAGATAAGAGTATTTACATTTAAGAGTATTTACATTCATGTGTGTTCCCAGAAAAGGACTTCAAAACAGTGGCTGTGATGTTTATGCGGCTTCCTGACAAGAAATGTTCTTTCTAACAGTTGAAAAAAGAATGCAGCCATCTGTGACTTCACTGCTACTGAGGTCAAATCAGTCTAAGGGCCAAATTACTAATAAGTTGTCCCTTAATGTATTTCATATGCAAGATGCAGCTTCAGGTTTTAATTATCTTTAAGTAATTACAGAGATGGAAGGCAGGAGAAATAGGGGGATTGGAAATGTATCCCTTCCCTCCCAGCATGTAGCAACCTTCTCACCCAAAACTCAGATCCCTTATGTGGCTAATGATAGCCATAGATTCATTTAGATTAGACTACTTCTTTGTGGTCTGGAATCCTGTAAGGAAAAATGTTTTTTTAAGGGAACAACAGCTAGCAAGAGAAGAGAACTGGACCCCTCCCATTCCTGTTGTGCTGCAAACATGCACCCTGAAGATTTTTTTTATCAGAGAAAAGGGGCTTTTTGTCTGATGTCACATATATTTTCAGGGCAGCATCTAATTTATTCCTTAGCCCCATTGGTCTTCAATCTCTTCAAACATATCAAAGAGTTAATTCTGGTGTTGTAATTCTACAGCAGGATGCATGGCCTGGAGTCCCAGAGCTTCATCAGATAAGATTTAGCTGTGCCATGTAATTTAACAGAAGGGGAAAGTAAATACATGGGCAGTAATCACATTCACTCTGTTTAATTAAAAATAACTAAAAGTATTTGTTCTAGCCTACAACATGCTACTCAAAGGGCTAATGTGGCCCTCAAACTGAAACAAGTTATGCACCCTGGTTGACAGTGTTTGCGTAAGCAAGCTCTAGGTGAGATGCTAATTCATGGACTTCAAGCACACTGCCAAGCTTTCTCAATCATAGGTAACATGATATAGTTACTTACTATATCAAGAAAAGGTTAGTATTTTTTTTCAAAATACAACCTAAATCAAATTTCTTCCTGTCTTATAATTATTTAAAGCCAGAAGAGAAGTACACATTATAGGTGATGCAGGGTTGCTGTAGCAAAAGTCATCTTCATTTCTGGTGAGTTACAAAAATGTAGCAAAAATCATGGACTCAGCAATGATTAAAAACACCCTTGTCCAACCATTTGTCATCTAGATGCACTATAATTTAGATATCACCAAGTTAAGGAAGGCTATTTTAGGATACTTACCTTGTCTTATGACAGCATGATACCATGCAGCATGATCTGTTACCACTCCACATTACTGGCTGCTCCTTTGAGAAGGAAGGGAGTAGGCTACCATTTTCAGGGGCACCAGAAATCAATGTTTGGGATGGGTGAAAACATTTTCAGGTCTTTGCCACTTTTGCGTTTTTTACCCATTGTGTTGTCCTGCTTCTACATTAATTTGCAAATTCCTCTCCATAGATATATTTAAATATATTCTAAATGCATATTTTAATGTATTTATATTGCTAAAGATTGACATTTGGAAATAGTAGGAAGTCCTTTCAGCTCTTCATTGCTGTGAAATCTGTTGGATAGCTGAAGTCCAATCTGCCCATTGGTTTGTGAGGGGCCACAGCAGATCATTTTGTTTAGGAAGTGACAAATACATTCCTTGAGGATCCCTAAATCAACCAGAATATATAATTATGCTCTAAAATCCATACTAAAATAAAAGGACACAAGATGTCTCCCATACTTCACAGGGCAGAACCATTATTAGTTCATATTTTAAACTGGTTACCTTCTTCCTCCTTTGTCCACTATTAGTGATCTTATCTGGAGTAACGCCAAGATCCGCAAGTACTTTAGCTATCCCTCTAGCATCTACTCCACAGTTGGGTGCTACGTTTGATTCACAGCGTCTATGTACATTCATCTTGCAAACTGTAAATTTAAACCAAACAGAAAGGAGGTGGGGGTAGAAAGATCCGGGTTAAATAAGATTAAGCTGTTTTGATATATTAGTATCCATTATCTATTTGCATTCTTTATAAAATCCTCTTTACAGTCCCTGTAATGAGAATCTAATTTAAGTGGAAATAGACTAAAGAGATTTGTGACAGTTCAGGTATGTTGCATTCTATAAAGAACTGGCTTCCAGGATCAGACTAAAGCTTAACTCAGGGGTGAACAGTCCTCTCCTCACTTTTGGGGCTCACAGTGCCTTCCAGGTTACTGCTGAATTTTGGTGGGATCCCAATCCAACTCAACAGCACAGTTTTTGGGCCATTTGCAACCCCCATAATATAGAAAATAAGCTCAGTGATTTACTTCTTTACAAAATAACTTTCCCAAACTCACCAAAAATGACAAAAAAAAAAACTTGGGGACCTTGCTGCCTTTGATGACATCAGTCATGGCCATGGCGGCTTAGAAAAACAGAAAAATCGGGGGAAATGGACTCTGGTTTAAAAAGTTGCTTTGTCTACCCCTGTTCTAACTGCATTCTGCTGTACAGCAGCAGTCAAATAAATATGCCTCTACGGACTTGTTCCTGTCTGTCCTTCAAATGTTCCCCTACAAAGGTTTAATAGCAGTCTTTTCTGCAAATGAAGCAACACATCCCAGTGGGGGTCAAAGGTCAGGGTGTTGGAGAAGGATCATGGAGACCCAGGTCACATCCTCAGTCAGTCATGAAATTCACCAGCTGACTCTGGGCCAGTCATGACTCTTCAGTTCAACCTATCACACAGGACTTTTGTGAGGAGGGAAGTACTGTGCCTGCTTCTTTGGGTTCCTGAAGGAAATGTGGGAGATAAATGCAATGAACAAGGAAAGTAGGAAAGCAGAAACAAGCAAACTTCCTTGTATGGTTTTAGAGTGAATTATATACAACTAAAATCAATCTGAGGACCACTCTGACATTTTTGACAACTCAAAGAGGTCACAATGTTGTGTTAAACTGAACAATAGTTTTGTTGCCATTTTAGTTCAATTTTTTTAAAAAGCCAATTCTGGTAACCTCTGGGGCACATTCCTCATTCTCTACCTTCATTCTCAGAAGCCTTCACTTGTCTATATGGTCATCCTTTTCTCTGTGTTTTCATTTTATCCTCCTTTTGGCACAGCATGTTTTCATTACATCCTACCACTTTGATCATCTTGTCTCAGTCACTCCTCCAAGCTCTCTCTGAAGTCCCATCTTTCAAGTTCCCCTTATTTTATTTTTCCTCCATCTCTGCCACCGCAGCTACCTCTGCACCCCATCTCCTGCTTCCCAGAGGTCTCTCTTTACAAGTCCCTATTACCTTGTCATCCCCTATGCACCCCACACCACACCTTTTGTTCTTTTTGCACCACAACAGATATTTGAATCTACATTTCTTCTTTCAGTTCTTTATTTGGCTCAACTTAATTCCCCTTGATGGATTATCTCTGTGTTTATTCTGCAGAGATTCATTTGGTCTCTCTGCAATCTAACCACAAAGCTTTCACTCCCTTAGCGGAAAATAACTTAGAGGCAGGCTGTGCGTGTAGCCAACTGGCTTCAATAGGTAGGGATAACTGGCAGCAATTCCACCTGTGAATCCAGAAAGAGGGGGAGGAACCCAGTCACAGTAACACAAGCATTCCCCACATCCCCATCCTGCCTGCTTGCAGAAGGAGCTGCAGTCAGCCCTCAGCCCTTATAAAGTGGAGAATCAAATTAAGGCAATAAATCAGAAATAATATACATGCATCACATAAATATTTGTGGGAATACTGACTTCAAATGTACAATTAGAAGCAGCTAATAACTGGGGAGAGGCTGTTTAATATTCAACCCCTTTTTTTGGTTTCCTGTCATCATAGCAGTGCTGGATTACACTTATTCAAGTGCTTTCTTGTGGAGGAAATTAAAATAACACGTGCAGATTCTGCAGAATTGAAGAAAACTCAAGGTAAGGAAATTTGTGAGAGAAAATTCCCCTGTACCAAATTGATGCACAGATAGCTACAAATCTGGTGAAGAAAAATTAAATTAACTTAAGTATTTTTCAGTCCACTTTACAATCCTATCTTTCTTGTTTTGTTCTCATTTGACTGGAGTGATGCCACATAATGGGAGGAATTTTTTTTAAAAAGCTAACATTCCTATTTGCCCTTTTACCCAAAGGTAAAAGTCATTGTGCTTCCAAAACACCATCCTTTTAGAATGCCCCTTAAATTATTCACAAGTCAAAATTCTCACATGGCTGATCTCTGCTTTATCTTGGTCCTTACTGAGAAAAAAACACAAGCTAATAATAACCAAGAGACTATAGAGCTTACACTAAAGCCTGATATGGCCCAATATTGCATCTTCTTAAAACAACCAATTTACTGAGGAAAAGTAGAAATGTCTCCCACCCAGAATTGAAAAAGCCAGTATGACAGATGACAGCAGTGGCTGAATATCCTTATTTCCCCTGGTCTTTCTTTTTGAAGTATTTGAGATTCTTTTTGTTCTGCTTGCAGTGAGAAAGAAGTAAGAAAAGGGAATATTTGAAGTAGTAAGTTTTTCCCCTCAGGTTTGATATGGCAAATATAAAACACCTGTTATGAAAATGAGATGGCAAAATAGGAAATGCTGACCACTCAAAAATGTGATTTTGCATTGGAAAGTCCACGTTTATAGCAGTTCTGTGTACTCTACCATTAGTCTAATGCTGACTACAGAGATGCTGGGGCCAAGTTTTAAAAGGAAACGTATTTATTGCTTTCATTTTCTAATTTCCAAATGCAAGTAAAAATCTGTACAAAAACGTGTATTTTAGAAGAATGCATATAATTCACATTTTCATGCCTGGTTGTGTGGTGGGGTATATGCATAATAAAACAAAACAGGTTTATGAATCTATAGAAATATTAAATTTGTGCAAAGGTCTGTGGTTAGACTATGCTGTCCAATATCTAATGTTGGCTCCCTTCCCATCCCAACAAAAAACATTAATGTCAGCATTTAATCATCTGAGATATTTTTCTAGCTCTGGAATATAACCTTCAGTGCTATGGACTTTCCATTTCCAATGGAAAGAGAAAAAAAAGAAAAGAATCAAATTTGGGATATTTAGGTTTAAGTTCCATGTTTGCCATGCATTCATTATTTCATTCTCCATCTCTTAGTTTCTCCAGCTGCAAAATAAAGATAGTGCCCTATTTCATAGGACCTGTTGCAATGGCTATATTGCAAATTCAAACTGACATGTAAATGATAATCAGGAATGGGTATGCCATATGAAAGCTAGATAGTGGTATTCCTAATAAACCTTAAGAAAGATCTTACAGATAGAATGTGTTTATTTAGCAAGTATGCTAATTCACATCAAATGATCTCTCTACCCCCAAAAGGCTCATCAGGGGATCGTGCTAATTTTATATCAGTTGTAGCTAGTGAAAAGAACAGACCAAGGAGAGTAGAATAAATGTGCATGGCAAATACATGGTTGTATATTCAGACTCAGGAATTATGTTAGAGAATCCAGTATCTTCTCTGATGTACCCTTTGCCCCCACTATATGACCTTAATTGTCCCACACTGCATTTTTCCCTCCATATTGATCACAATCAAATACTACCAAAATCTTTGGGAGGTTTACATTTTTGCATGTCACTCTCTGAACCTGGTCAGACTGGCTTCCATGTGCCTGCAATTTATACTGCTCATATGCACAAAAAAATCCCAATGAAAATCAGGAATTTTATTCTAACATGCAACATAGGTACAAGAAAGCAATTGGGACTGAAACAACACCACAAACTGAGAATTAAATCTGAAAAAATATTCTCCATCTGGGCAAAACCTTCTCTAAACTCAAGGCCAGAACTACATATCAAGTTATTCCATTAATTGGGCATTAAGTAATTTTCTGAAAACCTTGTTTTAGGTGCCACATGAAAATTAGTGCGTTACTGTGTAATTACACATGGAAACATAACAACTTGTTAAAAACATGGGTCTATAGAGCTTGATCTTAAAAACATGCTCAAAGCTACAGACTTGGACATTTAACTCCAAGTTCTAGGTTGTAGTTTAGGTAATTTACTTGTAAGAGTGTAATTCGTTTCTTCAATTATATAGGAGTGTTGTACCAACCAAAGGGGAAGAGTAAAATCCTCTCTTAAAGTTAAGCCCTATTTCAATTCAGTTTAATTTATTTCAAGGCAGACATGCATAGGACTGACATTAATAGCAAGATCCTGGGTTTAAAGATGGAAAGTATCTTACCTTTGCATTGTAAACCTTGTCTCAGAAGACCCCAAAGCAATGAACCACAGTGGTCACAGAAGGTGGGCACTTTGTAATTGTGAATGCTAAACTTGTGAGGCATGTTGACACTGAAACGCTGGGAGCCCACCTGGAAGATAAAAAGTGTAAGAGCACCAAAGTTAGCATGCTACTATTTAGTCTCTTCTAGTCCCTCATCGTTAGGGGCGTGGTGGCTCAGCGGGTAAGACGCCAGGCTTATCGATCGGAAGATCGCAAGTTCGAAGGTTTGAATCCCTAGCCCCGCGTGATGGAGGGAGCTCCCGCACTAGCCCCAGCTCTTGCCAACCTAGCAATTCGAAAGCATACAAATGCAAGTAGATGAATAGGTACCACTTCAGTGGGTAGGTAACAGCATTCCATGCGCGTCATGCCAGCCACATGACTGCGGAAGCGTCTTTGGACAACGCTGGCTCTTCGGCTAACAAACGGAGATGAGCACCGGCCCGTAGAGTCGGACACGACTGCACAAATGTGCGGGGGGAACCTTTACCTTTTTTTTTAGTCCCTCATCTATTAAGTAAAAAGGTAAAGGTAAAGGTTCCCCCCGCACAGTTGTGCAGTTGTGTCCGACTCTAGGGGCCGGTGCTCATCTCCGTTTGTTAGCCGAAGAGCCAGCGTTGTCCGAAGACACTTCCACGGTCATGTGGCCGGCATGACGCACGCGGAACGCTGTTACCTACCCACCGAAGTGGTACCTATTCATCTACTTGCATTTGCATGCTTTCAAATTGCTAGGTTGGCAAGAGCTGGGGCAAGTGCGGGAGCTCACTCCGTCACGCAGGGCTCGGGATTCGAACCTCCGAACTTGCAATCTTCCAATCGACAAGCCTGGCGTCTTGCCCTCTGAGCCACCACGCCCCTTCATCTATTAAGTACATACATATGGGAGAGATTAGACTGCTTCCATTACTTGTGTCCCATATTTTCCTCCCTCTATAGTCCCAGTCCTACTGCCTGTTATTCCTGTGGACTGACAGTTTTCAAAGGGGGGTTGGTTGGTTGTGGAATAGAAGCTTATGCCTCCTCCCTCAAAAACTAGGATGTAATATACCCTGATGTCCTATTCCCCAAATGCCTCCTGGCCTTCTGTGTACAGTTACAGAGGTTCTGCAGTTGTTCTATGCTTCCTGGAAGTTTAGCAATATACTGATAGATTGACTGCATCTATTAAGTACATACAGTCAATCTATCAGTATATTGCTAAACTTCCAGGAAGCATAGAACAACTGCAGAACCTCTGTAACTGTACACAGAAGGCCAGGAGGCATTTGGGGAATAGGACATCAGGGTATATTACATCCTAGTTTTTGAGGGAGGAGGCATAAGCTTCTATTCCACAACCAACCAACCCCCCTTTGAAAACTGTCAGTCCACAGGAATAACAGGCAGTAGGACTGGGACTATAGAGGGAGGAAAATATGGGACACAAGTAATGGAAGCAGTCTAATCTCTCCCATATGCATCTCTCTACATGAGACTTTATATCTGATGTGATACTATTGCAAGGGCCCACTTGTACTGTATATAGTAAATGAAAGCTTCATTATAATAGTTGAAACAGCACTATCCACACTCAAAGAGATAGCAGCAAGATTGGGGTTTACTGAAAAAATAAAAATACTCATTCATCCATCCCTTCCCCACCAAGCCCCCCTCTAAGATAGCAGAAAGAACCAAAAATTTACTGATACATTTGGAAAAGGACCACCTCATTAAAATATGCTGTAATTAAGAGGGGGGGGAGCTGCATATCATTATTATGATATCAATTCATTGTAACTTATAGTTTAGTAGTAAAGTACATGTTTAGCCTGCAGGAAGTCCTGGGTTCAATCCTTGCTGCCCCCTGACAAAAAGGAACAGAGAGCAGGTAAGATATACCTCCTCCAGAGACCCTGGAGAAAAACCTGTCAATCAGTTGGGCAATACTGAGTCTAATTGGAACAATCTAAGGCAGTTTCTTATGCATACTGCAGGGGAGATCAAAGTGAATGGTCTTTCAGGAAACAATGTCCATCTTGCTGATCTTACTAAAGAAAACTGAGCTATAAGAAAAATAAATTTGCTACACTCTCAGGCTGTTTTATAAAGTTTCCTATTGTAGTTAAAAATATATTACATGCCTTCCTCCAGCCAGTTGCAGCCCACATGGCTTTTATCCATGAGTATTTAAACAATGACTGTATTGGTTCAGAAATTCCTTAAAACTGGAGCCTAAGAATGTAATCAATGCAGGAAATCACAGAGTCCTGCTGGTGTAATATGTAGCATACAGTCTATCAGTATATTGCTTGGTAGATCACCAACTGGCATAAAATGTCCCTTATTGAAAACACTGAGCATGTTGCCTTGCAAGGCAATGGAGACATTGAAAATGAAGTAAGTACAATGCCCTTAGAAAATGAAAATGCAACAAAAGAGGGAACTAAACAGGTGTACTGTTTTTAGCAAGAAGGCCATCGGTGCACAGTATCTTATTACACTTTGAGAGTTGAGATTAGCTTTCCCCAAGTTAGTTGCCCTCAAGAAGTGCTGGACTAAAGTTTTCATTAGAACTTTCACAATGCAAACTGCAGTCTGTCACCTTTGAAGTCTCCTAGGCTGGGAGGATGTTCAGAACCTATGCTATATTTCAATTTCCTTTTTTAAAGTGATTAATTGTTTCCACTGAAATGTTTCATTTCCCCCCATGCAGATATACAGTAACTAGAATGATGCTCTCTCTCAGCCCAACTCACCTCACAGGGTTGTTGTTGTGGGGAGAATAAGAGGAGGAAGGAGTATTAGGTATGTTCACCGCCTTGAGTTATTTGTAAAAATGATAACGGCGGGATTAAAAATTAATTAAATAAATAAATAAATAAAAAGCAAACAAATCCCACAAACGCTGTAGCACTTTATCTCTTTTTATAAATGGGAGAGGCGATAGCAATTTGAAAAGGCAGAGGGGTTTTCCAGATGAAAATGCAGCCCCTGTAGAGGGTAAGGTGAATTCCCATTGTTAATCACATTGACATGTAAGCAATTTTGATCTATCCCTGGGCCAGTGGCATTGTAGATATGGACAAGGAACTGTTGTGTTGAGGCAGTGGCTGCCACCTCAGAAATGGCAGTATATGACTGTCCTGTGCTTGAAGGGGCAGACTGTATGATCACTGGAGGAGTTATTTGGCTCGCCAGACCTACCATCGCCTGGGATCCTTTGAAGCAGGATGCTGACATAGTTAGGTAAAAAGATGACGGTCCCCCCCCCCCCCCGCACATTTGTGCAGTCGTGTCTGACTCTAGGGGCCGGTGCTCATCTCCGTTTGTTAGCCAAAGAGCCAGCGTTGTCCGAAGACGCTTCCACGGTCATGTGGCCAGCATGCCGCACGCGGAATGCTGTTACCTACCCACTGAAGTGGTACCTATTTATCTACTTGCATTTGCATGCTTTCGAATTGCTAGGTTGGCAAGAGCTGGGGCTAGTGCGGGAGCTCACTCCGTCACGCGGGGCTAGGGATTCGAACCTCCGAACTTGCGATCTTCCGATCGACAAGCCTGGTGTCTTACCCGCTGAGCCACCACGCCCCCTGACATAGTTATGTAAAGGAGCCCAAATGGAGAACTGGTAGGATGTCATAGAGCACTAGGAATTTGGGAAATAAGGCAATGGACATTTGCCACATGGGGGAGCACTAGCAATTTATTATTTTTTATTTTTGTGAAGAGGACAGAAGAATGAGTGTTTAGACATGGACTTGAGGGACAAGGCAAGTGGCCAGCAAGCAAACACTGACAGGTTATCAGTCCTCTGTGCTCAGCCATTGGCCAGAAAGGGCCATAGCTAAGTGACTGTGGTTTTCTAAGAGCTCTAGGCCCATCATGTCTGTACTCACAGCGTCCTGATGTCTAGATCTGAAAACAGTCAAAACAACCTAGATCAGATTTGTGTGTGTTTTAAACCAAGAGATGGAAAGGCTGGTCGTTTGGAAGACTCATGCCTTAAACACACTGCACAGTTTCCTTTTATTTAGGCATTTCTTCTATAAATATTTACCTCATCATGGGCTTCCTGCTTCTTCAAGCCGGCGCACTTTGTTATTATAAGCTCATGGCATCGCTTGTGGACTACGCAAGTACAAACTGTAAACAAGAGATTATTTTATCCATAGTGAAAGAGAAGATTCAATAAAAAGAGAAGTTCTAGGGGATTCATTCCTATCCTCATTCCCCTCCAGGGCTCTTCTAAAATGCCTAAATTAGATTATGGTCTGTGTCAAAATGGGGGTGGGTGGGTCCAAAAGGATATTCTAGGAATCCTGTTGGAATTGTGGCTCCCAAGTGGGCAAAGAAAACTCTCAAATTAACAAGAGCAAAGGTAGTTGACACTCTTATGACTCTATCACATTTTAAATAGCATCAAAATATCTGTTTGCACCTTCACAGAAGGGAAATGAAGTTATGAGGCTCCATACACATTCCAAATCAATGTTCTCATATTGAACATTCTGGAAAAGGCAACAGACTATTGCCAAACTGCCATATAAGGAGATATTTCTGGAGCATAATTGCCCCTTGTCCAAAATGAGCTGTTATGGTGTTATTGTCCATTGGCTTTGAGAATGGCTTATTGCTTTAGAATTGTAAGCCACCTGGAACAGACCGAGTAGAGAGTGTACAAATAATACAAAGTAAATATATAAATAAATGCATACATATTTATAAAAAATCCTGAGCTGGTTTGACATGCTCAACATTAATGCAGTGATGCTTGGACCTGCACCCTCCTATTTCACTGCCTCCCTGGCATGGGCACAAAAAATCTGAAGTGTTTATTTCTGTTTAAGATTATTCATAATTTGCTGTGTCATCCAACCCCAGGCACATTGTAATTGACCTTAATTACACCTATCTGAAGCAAATCAACTTCTGATCATAGATTTTGACTAATCACAGTAATAATCAATCACCGCTATAAAGCTAGGTAGCACCCAAAACTGTAGTTAATCTGTAAAAAACAAAACAAAAGTCCGATCAGTCTGTTTTGAAGGAGAAAACTGGGTAAGTTGTAGGAGCTGAATCCTCTCGTTCTCCAATAGTTTATGTTGGGTGCAGTCCCCTCCTAAACATTTTCCTTACTGAGATCTGGAGAAAATTATCTGGAATAAATTATACAGATCCACAGAAGTTTAGCTCACCTTACTCATATGTACTTTCGCACTTTCACCCTCCTACTTTCCATTTTGTTATGAGAAATCTGAAGGCACACCATCAGCTGTTGTCAATCTGGCATGGCTATTTGCTGTTTCAAAGACGGTAAATTTAACTTTCCAAGACGCTTTAGACAGCATTTTGAATTATGTTGGAAGAGCTTCCCCAACATCTGCACAACCCACAGCCACTGTAAGAATCACTTGTTCAGAACTGCCTGTAGATCAGGGCAATAAAAGGCCAAGGGAAATACAGCTATGAAGCTTAACTGGTAAGAGAAAGAGGAGGACAAGCTCTTTGGTGAGAACTGCAGGGCAGGGAGAGTTGGTTTGAAGGATGGCTGATGGAGGTCAGAAGAAGCATCCATGACACAATAAAAACACTGTCTCACCGTTCTAAAAGGAAAAATATTTGCAGCATTTGCTTGCTGTCAAACCATCATGGGTCACTCTATCGGCACACTAAACCTATGAACTACAACTAGAGTTTGGAGCTTGAAGCACCTATTATGCATAGCTTCTGAGTCTTATTCTTTTATGGAGAATAAAACTCCATAATATACCTCTTTACTATGCAGTATTTTATTATACTGTATCTTTCTTTGAATTGGTTACTACCTATCCATTGGCATCCTTTAGCATACCAATTTGAAGTTGGA
Source organism: Charina bottae (assembly GCA_023362775.1). Classification (NCBI taxonomy): domain Eukaryota; kingdom Metazoa; phylum Chordata; class Lepidosauria; order Squamata; family Charinaidae; genus Charina; species Charina bottae. Next base: position 70,687,736 of record JALMGJ010000001.1, on the reverse strand, counting down.
ACCTTTTTCTGAGTTCAGAGGTCTTTTGGAAAACTTTCCTTCTGTCTGTTTCCAACTTCAGTATCACATTGAAGTACTACTGCTTCTTCTCTCGTCTAACAGCTCTCTGAAACACTTTGTTAAATTCCTTCCTGAGATTTTTGTCTTTCTTGTCTTTGGCTTCTCTTCTCTTCTTGGCAATTTCCACGATTTGTTCTGACGTCCAGTTTGCTTTCTTCTGTTTCTTCATCTTTGGCAGTCTCTTATCACATTCATCCTTAATGACTTCTTTAAGTTTATTCCACAGTACCTCTGGTTCATTATCAATAAGATTCAGGACTTGAAAGTGGTTCCTGATATTCTCCGTGAAAATGGTAGGTATATGCTCAAGATCATATTGTGGAAACTGGTTGGCTTTCTTCTTCTTCTTCTTCTTCTTCTTCTTCTTCTTCTTCTTCTTCTTCTTCTTCTTCTTCTTCTTCTTCTTCTTCTTCTTCTTCATTTAGAGCTTGTTCCACAGTCAGCACCTAGCCATGTCACCTCCACCTCCTTTTAGCAATAATATAGTCAATTTGATTTCTATTTACTCTATCTGGTAATGTCCATGTATAGAGGTGTCATTTTGGTTCCTTGAAGAATGTGTTAGCTATGAAGAAATCATGCTTGTGACACTCTATGGAAGTGAAAGTTGGACTTTGAAGAAGCAGGATAGAAAAAGTATTGACACTTTTGAAATTTGGTGTTGGAGAAGAATATCATGGACAGCCAAGAAAACAAACAAATGTATTATTGAACAAATCAACCCAGAGTTCTCATTCAAGACACAAATGACCAGGCTCAGATTATCCTACTTTGGACATATTGTGAGTTGATACCAAATTGATTACTCATAATCAAGATCTGAGTCTTAGTAGAAACAATTAAGATTTTGTCAAAGAGTATACACAAGGAAATCTTTCAAAATCTTAAAACCTACAGCAGATAACTAGTCTTAATCCTAAAAGATATATTAATACCGAACTGCATGTCCAACAGCAGCTAACAACTCTGGGTGTCCTAACAACATAAGCAAACAATATAAGTAGATTTTTCCTATTGGTTTACTTATAACTTTTAAATTAAGAATCCAGTGACACTTATTGTGTTATCAGTTTATCCTATCTGCACTAGCACCTTCTGCATATTCTACATGTTTTCTACTCACATAGTAAATTGGGCAAGGGTGGGGGGAGACCAGTAGTGATGAAAATTGCATTCAACCCCAGACTGTAAGTTTCCCAAAGACATCTGACCAGCCACTGCGGGCAGCTGTTAAAACAACACTATTCCACTCTGCTTTAACCAAGACTCAATGTTTCTGGGGGCCATCTAGGGGATTTTTATTAATTGTATGTCTTTTTGTGTTTGTTCTCTATTATTACTCTGTTGTATGCTGCCCAGATGGGATCTGTATTACAAAAACTGTGAAGGAAGCAAACAAACAATCATGCTGGATTCAAAGGCATGTACTCAGTAAGGCTCATCTTCTATCAAAAGTCTATGGAGGCTGTTGCAGGGGGAATGGGGCAGCAGATCTTTCATTATTCTCTGCAGCAGGACATCTCAGAGGCTGTACACTCTGAATAGCTTTCCTGCTTGTTGAAAAGGACTGAAGGATCATGGTGACTACATGTGGTTTCTCATTATCCATGTAGGGGCTCCCAAAATTACTGGGAATTTATAAAAAAAAAACTGCAAGGAAGCCATTTCCTCTAAGCCCCTAATCATCAGGGTTCCTTATGGATTCCATTCATATTCATAAAATGTACAATTTTCCTTACCTTGACATTGGTACCCTTGTTTTCCTATTACTCCCCTGTTTTTTTAAAAAAAAAAGAACAGTTAAGAACACATTAGGAATAGACAGTAGATATAATTTCACATTGTCATTTGTTATACAGTGAATGGCTAGGAACGACTATACGATATAGAAAGCCATGCTGACTACATTCCTATTTATGCAAGAATATTCTCCTTTTAATTGCACAGATGGAATTCAAAGTGATGAAACTCACTTTGCCTTCTTTCTGTCTCACATTTTCTGAAATGCCTCGAAGCAATTGTCCTTTCATTGTGTCTGCTCACTCATACATTCCTAGTATTGATAAGGCTTTGCCAATCTTGCTCTGAAATGCAGCTCACATCTTTATTAGCTGTGAAACTTCAAAATGTTTGGCAAGGGCTATCTTCTTTGTTTCAGCACTGCAGAAACCAGAAAAACTGTCACTGAACTCTGTCCTCACCACACAGCCATTAAAGGTTCAGATGTAACATGAAAGGGCCAGAGGCTCTATAGTCCAAATTAATCATACATTAATCTAAACATGACCTTCTGCTGTGCTTCAATTACAGTTCTAACAGCGAATGAGATCCCACTGACGTTCACTTCTATGCGAAGATACATTGATCAAGTTCAGATAAGGCGATTCTCCCTTAGACACTGAGCACAGCAGTTGCTTAGCAATAGAATTGGATGGGATGAAATAGTCTGAAGGAGTTTACTGAGCTGTAGAGAGCAACCATCCCATGCTGGAGTGCCATAGCAGTGGCTATGAAGTTCACTGGGGCTGAATATACTTCATATATTGGATTCCTTTTCACTAGTTGGAAATGAGAAAATTTGAATTAAGGAAAATCTATACTAATGCCTTATAATGCAACCCTGTACATGTCTACACAGAAGCAAGTCCCACTATATTCCGTGAGTCTTACCCCCAGCAGTCTGTTCACATGACTGCAGTCTTATTCTATTTTTTTTACTACAGAGTACAAAGAATTTGATCTCCACCATATATGCTTGTATAATGTATAATACCTTACCCACAGACGTATAGGGACCCTTTGCATTTCTCAGTAAATAAAATAATGACACCATTATTTTATTTTATTAAATAGTTATTTTTTTCTGAAATGATTAATTCAAAAGACTTCCAATAGCCAAAGCAACAATAGTAATCATGTTACCACAAAAAAAAACCAAGCCAGATGATATGAGAAATGTCTCTGTATAATAAAATTTACCATATAAAGTCTCGGCAGTGTGAACAATAGGTTGGTTGTCTAAGATAGGTGGCCATAAACTTGTGCCCATTAACCTGATGGACCCTGCGTCGCACTGCCCCTTGGCGCTTCCTGGGGCGCATCCGTTCCCTAAACACTCTTTCTTCATTGTCTTTGGGTGCTGGAGGGAATAAAAAGAGAGAGAGAAAGAATGGAAGAGATTAACACTGAAATATTCCAGGCATAAAACTGAAGAACAGAAATAAACAAGCAGAATTCACAACTTCAAATTGATTCTCAAATATCCATGTTTCTGTATGTATTCCACCCCACCCCACCCCACTATTCTTTTCTGATTTAAGCATAGTGAACCCCTTTGTTTGTTTTAAAGCAATTTTACAATATGTATGATTGTTCAGATAGGCTTAAACGTATGCAGAAACTTCATCAACCTTGTGTCCTTTGAATGTGTTGGATTTCAGCTCACTCCCAAAGGGCATACTGATTGGAGATCAATGCATCCAGAGACCACCAGGTTGGAGAAGGCTGGTGAAATATTTGAAGTTATAAAGGATTCAACAGTGGATATATAATTCTGAATTCTTTGGGGACCAATAAACTGATAGTTGGGAGGGAGAAAGTCTGAGATATTAAGTTAGATCTACAGTATGTCCCACCTTTCCTCCAGGAGCTCAAGATGGTTTACAGGGGTATCTTCCTTCCTTTTATCCTCACAATAACTCTATGAGTAGATTGGGCCAAGAGAGAGAGTATCCCAAAGTCATTCAACAAGTTTCCCTGGCTGAGGATGGATTTGAACCAGGCTCTCCCCAATCCTCGTTCAACACACTGATTACTACGCCACAATACCATATTTTTGAAAGCTTGGGGCTCAATGGATTGCACCAAGAGACCTCTCCACAGTTTCCTGGAAAGGTATTGGTAATAGATCTTGCTGGAACAGCCTTTCTGAGGATGCAGTGTGCTGATAGCAGATCTGTCTGCAATTGTGGAAAAGCTGACAAGGCTAAATAATAACAGTGTCACCAGCACCAGTGCGCCAAGGTCCAGCACCCAATCCTTTCACTACCGTTATTCTCAGAAGTCTACTTATTGATTGGGTGTAACAAAATAAATCATATGATATCTCCTCTCTTAATGACATTGCAGGATAATAATGCAAATTAAAACAGCATGAATGTGAAGCATCAGCATCTATCTGCATTGGATATAAATTAATTCTTGAGATGAGGTAACAGCTAATTCTATCAACACTTCTCCTTCCAAATGTATAATAATCAGCATTTTTTCTACAATTGCTTTAGGCAAGCAGGATATAACAACCAATACGGGGTGATATTGCTAACCCCTTTTTTTCTTGCTGGGAAATTCCCTTTTGTACATCAAAATACTAGATTTTTATTTTGTTTTTTAATGGGAATGCAGCACTTGTTTACTTATCTTCAGCTATTGCTGCGGAAGCCATCATGTGCAGAGATCTCACACACACACATATGCACGTTTTGGCTACCAGCTGTGATTCCAGCATCACAGCAAAGCCACACTGATGCTATGCTGCTGCTTCCCGCTGTGTTACATTTATCTGACTGAGCATTTCACAGCAGCTTCAACCCCAGCTTTGTCCTTTGGGTTTGCAGGGAGGGGGGAATCAGAGGAAGAACTTGCATCACTCAGACCAGTTGAAGAGGGACATCTATGGGAATAAGTCCAAAGGATTCAACCTGCAGCTGATGATCTCACAGAGCTGCCTTGTGTGAGAATGAAATATATAGGATGAAGAGGGAACAGGAAATGTTTCCAGACTAGATGCTTTGGGTTTTAAAATGGCCAACATTCAACTAATCCTAAAGTGATACTACAGAAGCCTTAATGCTCTTAGGAAAACTGTGAGCTAGCATGGTGTGAAAGGTAAGACACCTACACAGTCTTTCCCAGTTACTGAGATCTGCCTCTGAGATCCTGCTTTAGCCTGGATGTGTGGCATGTGGCACCCTGTGGTGACACCTTTTTCACTGAGGCAGCCCAAGTATCTCAGAGCAATTTTAGAGCACCATAGCAAGACTTCCTTAAAAAAAATCCTCTAGGATTTCTATCATCTTGTATTTTAGTTAGTTTTGTTCAGATACACAACAGTTGTAGGTCAGAGATAGAATGCAAATTTTGCAAGGGTTTTGATCCATGGACTCTCCAGCCAAAAGAACTGGTAGCGGCTGAGGAGAAGCATGTCCACCCGCAGTCCATCAGAATAAGTTAGTTTTCCTATGGATTATGATGGCTTGTAAATTACTTGGGTAAATAATCTGATTCAGCTCTGGAATTTGACTCAACTGAATAGTGAGATGTTAGAGGTAACAACTCACAGTTGATTGAAGTTCCTCTTCTTTGAGTGGGACTGCAATGTATAGAATCTGATCTGCTATCTTCTGAAGTTCCTTCCCCTGATGTTATAAGACAAGATAAGCAACAGTTCAATGTGCGAGGCAGTTTGTAATGGGGAAAAAAATGGACAGTCTTTATATTTTTCCTGCTGCATCTCTTAAAATTGCTACTGAATATTGCTATTGCTATTTCCTTAAAATTTAAGGCAGCCTTCTCCAACTAAGGTTGTTTGAAACAATAGTTTAATATCCCAATTTCTTGATTAACTAGTTAGAAAAAGCCAGAGTCCCGCAAATTGTTATCTAAGGAGAAACAAAATGAGTCCTCATTCTCCTCCTCTCACATCCAGGGGGAGAAGACAGAAGAAAGTATTTGCCAGTCCAAAGATGCAGCAGTCCAACTCTAATGTCCTAAATGAAGGTTCAAATGATCACTTGAACTGCATTCAGAAGTGTATGCAGTACCTCTTGTTTAATTACCCTACACATATTCAATTGAACTACAGGGGGTAGGAAGTCAGTTGGAAGAGCAACTAAAAGAATTGTTAAGAACAACTCTTGTACTCTTCATCACAGACTAGAACATGTGGAGCCTCATCCCACTATATCAAAGACTTTTCCTTACCCTACCATGCCCTATGACACTAGAAGTAGGTAACCTGGTGTCCTCCAGACATTTTGGACTTCAACTCCCATTAGTTCTAGCCAGCATGGCCAAATACAAGGTACCATGTGAGTTGTAGCCTAAAATATCAAGAAAAAACTAGTCACTTAACCTTCTTTAAAAGAATAGTAAAAATAAAATACTTGACAATCCTTGTGGCTCAAGCAGGTGGACTGATTCCACTTTCAGCATGTGAAAGGCATTACCGCAGCCCATTTTGGAGAGTGCCATAGGTCCCTGGTGGGTAGAAGCTATGATTTTAACTCTAGATCAAGGAATTTGGATTGTAGAAGTGCAGGAAAGCTGCCAACAGGATAGTCAATGATGGGATACAGAACAATGGTCCAACTCAGTAGAAAAAAGTTAGAGTGCCCATATCTCCCTAAAATATGTTCTCTGCCATTATTTTCCCCAAATGTGGGTAGATTGTTCTATATCAGTGCCAGCTTTGTAACATGTATGCTGTACTTTTATATTTAAAACTGAAGAAATACACAGCAAGGTATTTCCAACTTCAGTTTTCTGGAACTCTAAAATGGTCAGTGGTACCATAGCAAAATCAATGATATAATGAAAAATCATTACTTAATTTAATTTATGGTACACACCCAATGGAATTTAGGAAGGAATTTAGTGACAAGGTCTGATCCAGCTGAGAAATGCCAAAATGCATTAGCTCAAATCTAGATAAAGCAGCTGAGCTCAAATGAAACAATTTAAAATTAGAAGTCAATTATCACTGGGCAAAGTGCTAAAAAAAAACGAGTGTTGCTTGCACAATGTAAACCAAACCTGCCTATAGTCTGGTCCAAAGATGAGCTAGTCTATGTCACACCACAAGTTAGAATGCCGCATAGCAGCAGGCCTTGTAACGGCATTGTTCTAGGTTGCAAAACAGAAATATGATTACTTTGGAAAATGTGTAGATACAGTAGCCATGAAAGCTGCACTCATTCTGATCTTATCAATTAATACCATAATTTCTGGCTTTCTGGGCTTCGTTTAATCCTAAAAAATTGAAAAAAAAATCATTTTATTTACAAGTTGAGCAGGGCCAAATTTTACCATCTCAAATAACATGTCTTAAAATATCTATAGCGTAACCCATACACTGAGAGATATAATTTTTAAAAATGTGTTGTAGTAGACAGACAGATCCTGCCCTTCTGTCGGCTGGGAAGTCTGAAGCTATAATTCCTACGTATCTAGGAGGACACGTCGGGGAAGGTTGTTTATGTTACCTGACTTTCAGGATTTTGGTTTTGCGATCCAGAGATTCTCCAAAGATACTTGCAAAAGCAAAAGTGATGCATTTCCTTTTACCTAATGAAATGTCATCTGATAGTTCTTCTGTTGTTTTGTACATGAAAAACCTTTTTTGAGATTTTTCAAATGTAATTTTAAGGCTAAAAATCCAGACATAACTAATACATCTACTATGGTTGAAAAACTATCAGAGCAAGAAAGAGGCCTGTTTTATTGGAACTTGGGGGGGTACAAAAAATCAAGCTTCACCATTTAAGTAGAAATTAACTCTTCTTGATATATACTCTGCTTGGGCACAGCTTAGTAGTAGTAGGCAACTTTTTGAGCTGGGGCGCATGCATGTGGAATATTTGGAGATCACAAAATGGCTGCCATCGGATGTCAGAGTTCGGCAGACCTCTGCCATTAAGTCAGACGGCTATGTGGATTAAGGGGAGTTAGAAACTGACGTGAAAGAGTCAGCAGCGCGGGGAGAATGCCTGCCGACACCAACTTGCGAAACGGAACTACACATCTCCTTGACCGACCATCTAGCACCCTGAAGCTGGGAAGCAACACGTGTCAGCAACCATGAACAATGGGGAGGGGAAATGCTTAAATGTACTGTATCATGCCATGCCTGCTCATTCAAGTCTTTGTTCGTGTTAAGCCTTCATGCACCGGAATAAACCCTTTTACTTCTTAGAAATCTCGCGTCTGTGGTTTACTCCAGAGAAAGGGGTTTTAGGGCATCGGAGAGGAGCACCTTACATCGGAGGACTTGCCTATTCTCTAAATGGCTGCCGCTGTCAATATGTTCAGTCACAAAATGCCCATTTACCAGAAAGTGAACTATCCCTCCCCCAATGCTTTTTAATCCTTCCGGTGGAATTTTTGTTGGTCTCTAACATATTCTTACATGTTCTTACAACTAAATATGGTGCTAGAAGCTGGTGTTTTGCTTTGCAGCATGGAAATTTTCTATTTAATTTGTTGTTAATAGTGTATTTTTTAAAAAAAAATTGGGTAGGACAGAGAGCCTGAGCCAGCTGGAGGACAATTGCGTCTCCATGAGTGCCACATTGCTTGCCCCTAGCTTAGATTTACTGGGTTTACATGATGTCCAAGCAATGCCCACCCACCTGAGAGGTATCATACCGTACTTGCATATTATGTAACCATACGTTTTGAAGATTCCAAACACACACATTGATATTCTATGGGCATAGAAAACTTACATTCATTTTAATTTAACTTATTTATTTCACAAGATTTCTCTGCTGCCCCAATTATAAGACATTTGCCTGAAATAAATTCTGTGGGTTTGCATGACATTTCTCTTTGCCCAGCTGCTTCAGAAGGGCTGAGAGGAGGGGAAAGGATGAAAAGCCATCTGGGCTATGGAAAGGTTGGTTACTGCTGCTGCCACTGACTTAAAATGTTGGTGGTGGTGTTGTTTTTTTTGAAAAAAGCTTGTTTATACAGCTTGTGCACATAGCTTAATTAATTACTTCCTAATTTTATCAAGTCATAATTTGTCCACAAATTAGACCAGGATCATCCCTCTGCAGGCAAAGGACTATTTGATTAGACCAGACAGTAATTTATTAAGACTTGCATTCAAGGAAAGGAAGGAAAAATAGCAGAGAAAGAGAAAAGGTATAAGCATAAGGCTCAAGGATTGCTTTGGAGGTTTGTGTTAAGGCTGGGCAGTAGCCATCCCCAAATCTACTGGGGCTGCAACTTCCAAATCTGTCAGTCAACATAGCTGAAATCTGGAAAGGCCAGAATGAAGGTCCGTATATATCCCTGTATGTGGAGCATTCATGTAAATCAAGTGTGCACAACTTTTTCTGGGTTGGCAGGAGGGCTACATTCCAAGAAGGTTGATGGGGCCAGGATAAAAACAAAAATAGTTTTAATTCATGTTTAATTAAAGTTTAATAAATACCATTAATACAACCAACTACAGTTAATAATTCTCCCTTCTATTACAATTTGAGGGCAACATTTGGAGAGGTTCTTATTGCAGCAGCAAAGCCTTAGAGAGCCACAGGGAGCTCTGGACTTCCAGCTGGGTTCCCCTGTTTTTCCCCCCTCTTTTAAATATATACAAAGAACACTATTCGGTCACAGTTAAACACTTTGAAGTCTCATTTATTCCAAAGAAGTCTTTCCTATTCAAAGTAAGGTGTGTATATGTGTTTTAATGTAAGGTAGGATTACAGAAGAATCTGATGAAGAATCATAGTTGAGGAATGGAGAAAAGGAATTGAGATGGGATCTCAGAAGGAAGAAACGGAAAATGGCATCATATGAAGATTTGGCTAAAGTGTAATGAACATTATGCAGAAAATTGCCTTTTAATTTGGCTCTAAAATGCAAAGCCTACAGTTGGAAAATTTGACACAGGCATAAAATGATGAAAGCCAACAAAAGTCCAGACCCTCTACCTTGTTCCTAACACTCCAGATCAGGCTATTTTCCATACCAGAAAAAAATGTTGCTAAAGGGTGTTCCTTTCTATAATTATAGAAATATACGAACCCTGCAGCTATATGATTATTTATAGCAAATATTCATGCTGGAGTGGAACTACACAATTGTTACTAAAAACCCACACCAGTGATTCATTTCCCTCCAGGCCAACAATTTAAATAATTCCTTCACACCACTGGGGGTCACTCTAGCCTGGCATTTAAAACAACATCAAATGTTTTTCTTTTTAATTATTAAGTTCTGAAGCCTTAAAAGCCAATTTCCCAGTAGCATTCACCAAGAAGTGACTTTCACACAAAATATGTGAAAAAATCTGTGGAAGAATCAATTGTGTGTGGGAGAAAGCCTAATTCTAACATTTCGTCAAAAATAATCCCTCCTACAAAATATATACTATTCTGATTTGTGAATTCATAGGGTGTGTGTGTGTGTGAGAGAGAAGAAATATAGAGACATTTTGTTATAATAAATTGATTGTCACTCAGTTTAGATAGCTTTCTGTCATGAAGTTGTTAAGGTACTATGCAACAGGCACAAATGGAGAGACATTAGCAGCCCAGAACACAAAAAGGCCTTTTTGCATTTATAAACTGTTGGAGAGATTTAAACTGTAATATTAACATATTCATTCCTTATCAGTACATGATTTACTGGGCATCTGCTGTGGTCCCCAGTGCTAAAACTTGGTATTTGTTTAGAAGCAAAACAAAAAACAAAAACACCCCACCATCTGAATTCTATTTAATTTGGGAATGTCTATACACAAATTTTCAATCTTACGGGGAGATCCAAAATGTTGAATATCCATATTCAATACTTCTATCAAAAGACATTTATACAGATGGAGGCAATTGCTTGTACTGTAAATTTGCTGATACAGGTAAGCACCGAGATCAAATGTGAACAAAACTACTCTTAACTGAAGGATTTTTCAAGACTCTGCTGCTGGTGCTAATTTTCAACCAATGTCATTTTTCCAACTTTTACATATAATTGAAAGGAAAATGGACTTAGTTTTGCAGCATTTTACTAGAGTAACTCTAGACTTTCTATATATAATGTATATATAATATATATAGTATAGTTTATATTTTATATATTTTATATTTTAGTATATATTTATATTTATATTATATATATATTATATATATATATATATATATAATATATATAGTATAGTATAGTATAGTATAGTATAGTATAGTATATATAATAACTTTCTAGAGTTACTCTACAATTCTACAAACATTGCAAAAGTTCTTGATTAGTAAATTCTCATGATCTTATGAAGACATGATTGCACTTGCCTCATCTGAAACCAAGTTGGACTTAGTTTTGCAGCATTTTACTAGAGTAACTCTAGACTTTCTATATATAATGTGTATATATATATATATATATATATATATATACACACACACACACACACATTATATATATATAATATATATAGTATAGTTTATATTTTATATATTTTATATTTTAGTATATATTTATATTTATATTATATTTATATTATATATATATATATATATATATATATATATATATAATATATATAGTATAGTATAGTATATATAATAACTTTCTAGAGTTACTCTACAATTCTACAAACATTGCAAAAGTTCTTGATTAGTAAATTCTCATGATCTTATGAAGACATGATTGCACTTGCCTCATCTGAAACCAAGTTGGAAATTGTGACCAATTCTTCTGTACAATACATTAAGCAGAAATGTGTGTCCCATCAATAATCAAATATCAATCCCTATAACGTCCTTTATCTTCTTTCATGAACTGTCTGTATTTAACTGTGAATTTAAATTTTGGGTGAAAGAAAAATGGAAGGAGGAGGGAAGGATCAAGACTGTTTTGCTCATCCTTGAGGAGCCAGACTAGAAACATCATTTACATTTCCCATGATGCCTTCTGGAGCGACATTATATTAGGGATGTTACAGAAAATAAAACAGCAACTCTCAGATCCCACACTGGAGAGTGATGTTGTTGACTGTCTTTTCCAATATCACCATCTGGTAAGCAAACTAGTGGGTGGGGGTGCGGTGTATAACTACAGTATAGGAGAAGGCCCATAACACACCCTGTCTAACACTCCCTAAAAACCTTGAACTGACATTGTGTGGTTTGGATCTGAATTAAGTATTTTCTTATACTGAGCTACCCTTCCCTAAGGATTCATTTTAATCTATTTTTATTTTACCTATTTTGTACTGTTGTGTGAGGAAGATTTCCATTATTACTCAGAGATAAGCTGGGAGTTATTTATTTAAAAATCTATCTCTCTGCTTTTAGTCTACAACTTTTATTTTTCCACAAGCAGGCTTACATAAGATCAAAATGCAGAAAAACATCAATAGAAAACAATCAAAGCCAAGCTAGCAGTCAAAATCAACAGAATGAAAACTATCTTTGGCCGGTCATAATCTGAGCAACAACTGTATGCATGGAAAGTTTGTTTGCAATTTTAAAAAAAAAAGTTATGTAAAAATCATTATCCAGCTAACCTGATAGACTTTCTTTCTAGAACTCCTCTCAAATGTTCTGCCCTTCACTGGAAAGACGTGTGAATTCAGATGTACAGTACATAACTTCCTTGGATTTTTCTGCTTTCCTCTAACTTTTAGCCCTCTAACTGCTAAAAGCCAATTAGCAAAACCAGCTTTAATTTAGGACACCTTCTCTCCTGGAGGATCTTGAATTAGGACATCTTGCAAATTAAAACAAAATGCTGCAGGGGAAACACTGTTTTTCTGGATTCTATTTCATTACACACCAACACCATACATAATTTTTACCCAGTTAACCAGCGCACTCAGTCCTTGTTGGACCCGTCTTTGGGCTCCCTCTAATTAACTTCTTCTCAGTGTTTTTGTTCCATTGAAAACCTTGGTGACCCTGAAGCTATGGATATCCTCTATTTGTGCACCACTAGTGTAGTTTTGGCTACAAGTAGAGATGCTTGTAGCCTGAATTCTGGAAAGAGGGAATAAGTCAACAACTCTGGAGTGGGCAGTCCTTAAAAAATCTGTGTAACCAGCCAGATCCAAAACATATCTAAAAATTAAAGTATCTGCTGAAATAAACAACTGTAGGATGAAAAAAAATAACTCTACAATTAGGTTTCCTTCCAACATGACACCAACTACTCCAACGACTACATTGTAGAAAAAGACTTGGATGTATTTACATGCCAGTGTGTGTGTCTATATGAGCGTAACTCTTACATTTCACAACTCCCACCTGAAATCTTAAAGACGAGTATTTCTTTCCAGGATGAATTTGATCCTTTTGTGGCATGTCAGCTACCAATTCTGCTTTATTTTGTTCCTTGCTTGGCTCTCCAAAGCACTGCAGCTGTAACTGGGGGCGTTGTGGCTGTCTCTTTGTTTGGTATCTGCATCATCGGCAGATTTCACTCAACTACCGTCATTCTTCCCCACATATCCTGACATCAGAATGGTATCTGCTGAGAGAGCACAGCCCCAGCCTCACAATTTGGGGGGTCTGGTGAGTCCTGATGGCTCTCCCTAATGTTCTCCTCCATTTGCTCCTGAGCTGTTACCAAGCAGCTGCAGGTAAGATGGCTCAGGAATGGGAAGACAGCAGTTAGCGACTCCCTTGAGTCTGCTCTGTTCTTGCTCCTCTGCTGGGAAAGCCCACTTGTAAGCATGAGGGGGAATCTGCAACAACTGAAACAGAAGGGCACCTTTGGAGCTACATGGTAGCAGATACCAGGCAGGCAAGGTAGAAGCTGGCTGAGTTCCCTTGCAGTGCCTGCTTCCTGGAAAGCTGCTAATCAGGGATGGAACTAGGGTCTGTGTCACCCGGGGCAAACATGGATTCTGTGCCCCCCCCATGGGTTATTTTGTCATTTTGGTGCCCCCAGGCGTCATTTTGGTGCACCCCCCACCGCAGCGCCCGGGGCACGTGCCCCGCTTGCCCCCCTCCTAGTTGCGGCCCTGCTGCTAATATTGACTAGGCAGTAAAAATATTGATAAGACTTATACCTGGTCTTATTTTAAGAGACAGCTAGCCCAAATGCTAGAATTAGCACTGCCTGTCTGCCTTTTATACTTGGCCTCAGGTGTGCAAGAGGAAAGCTTTGCCATACCTGGATCCATCTCCTCATACTATTACTACTACTACTACTACTACTATTAAAGGCAAAACTGAAGTACTTTGGCCACATAATGAGAAGACAGGATACCCTGGAGAAGAAGCTGATGCTAGGAAAAGTGGAAGGCAAAAGGAAGAGGGGCCGACCAAGGGCAAGATGGATGGATGGTATTCTGGAGGTGATGGACTCAACCATTGGGGAGCTGGGGATGGTGACGGCCGACAGAAAGCTCTGGCGTGGACTGGTCCATGAAGTCACGAAGAGTCGGAAACGACTGAACGAATAAACAACAAAAACTACTACTACTACTACTACTACTACTAATAATAATAATAATAATAATAATTTATTAAATTTATATGCTGCTCAACTCCCAGCAACTCCCCCTGGCCCACGCTTAGCTCCCAAGCATCAGGGAAAAGACTAAGTAACTCTGATAGCTACTTTTCTTCCACTTGTGGATCTAGCAAGCCATGTACAAATTCCATCTCTTCTACCTTATGAGGTCTTCCCAGAGAATTGGATGCATCGTTACTGTCTTGACCACAAAGCTCTAGCCAGGCATGGTCATATCTGATGTCCACATAAGTGGCTTGTACCGTGAGTTTCCCCCAATGCAGGCTTTCTTAATCCCTGGGACTCATCAGAATCTAGACCAAATTCAGCTGTACAGCCAGGCTTTCAAATGTTGCTGATTTTATAGTTTGTACTTTTCACTGATTAGTTTTTTAATCTTTTGCTTTATCGCCTATCTGCCATTGTTTCTGCCCGTCTGATCTGATGGAGTGCACACACCCACTTTGGACAGAGTGGGTGCACTCCAGGTCCCTTCAATTAAACTTTGTCATCCTGCGGAACCGAGGAAGCGTGCCTTCTCTGTTGTGGCCCCCACCTTCTGGAACAGCATCCCCCCAGAGACATGGAAGTTGCCTTCTCTCTGAGAAGCCCTTAAGACCTGGTTTTGATCTCAGGCCTGGAGTTGATGTGTTTAGAGGGCCCCTATCATGTTTTTTGTTGTCATGGCTGTTTTTAGTCTGGGTTCTCATTGTTCTTATGTTTTTAAGTGTTTTAACTGCTTATTTAGATTTTTTAAGCTGCCCAGGGTCTCCTGGAGTGGGCAGCCACAACAAATTTAAATAAATAAATAAATAAATAAATAAATAAATAAATAAATAAATAAATAAATAAATAATGTATTTCTGTGTTCTTAAACACTTAGTGATTTTGAATGTTCAACAAATAGAAAATGAGATATAAACTTAATAAATAAAATCATAAAAGTAAATGAAGAATACAAAATTGGGTTCAGAATTCAGCTGCCTGAGGGCAGTTATTTGTTCTTGTTTAAGTTTCTAGCCCTTATGACTGCAGAGAAACTGAAGGACACAGTGAAGAACTGCTCCTTCTCAACTAATGCAACATATATTTTTTTCTGAGTAAAGAAATTCAAGATTTGATGTATTTCCACAAACTAGCTCCCTCTGGAAAATATTTTAGCATCCTCTCTTTCCATTCCCACCAGAACCAGTCATTCTCTGCTGACTGAGAATGAGTCATTCTTTGCTCCTTCAGGTGGATGTTCATAGCTTTACTTTGGACTCAGATCTAGATTATTTTAAGACATTAAGCTATGCTGAGCAATGACAAGTTATAGCCTAATCCTCTGCTTCTACTAGATATAGGATAAATATTTTTATCCCTTCCATTTTCAGAGGTCTGTCCTATGCAAATGGAGCAGGTATTCAACAATTTTTTTCAAGGAGGCAAATTCTGAGATGTTTGTAGAGTAGTCTTAAATTTATGACAAGGCGATAGCTTTTCTCTCCTTTTTAGCAGGAGCAATAAAAGACTATTGATGTCGGCTTTGAGAAATAAAGAAAAGTTTAGCCACCCCATCCTAATGATTAAAAAATTATATTGGGTGTTAGGAAGAATTTTCTGACAATAAATGCTACCAGCCAGTGAAGTAGGTTACCTCATGGACTGGTATGTTCCCTTTTGCTGGAGGTCTTCAAGCAGAGGCTGAATAGCCATCTGTCTGAAATGCTTTAACACAGAGCTTTCCAAACTGTGTGTCGCGAGACGTTAGTGTGTTGGCTGCAGTGTCTGGGTGTGTTGCAGCTGCTGCTGCCTCCAAACCTGCCCTGCCAGGACTCCGCGCAGGTCCTAGTGCCTGCCTTGTGCCTTGGTGCCTCCAAACCTGCTGTGATTCCGCGCAGGTCCTAGTGCCTGCCTTGTGCCCTGCTGTAAGAGTGTGTCGCGAAATGATGCATGTCTAAAAAGTGTGTCACCAACATGAAAAGTTTGGAAAGCTCTACTTTAACAGATCTTGCAAGGAACAGGGGGCTGGACTAGAGGGCCTCTGGGACCAATTCCAGATTTTTAATACCATGAGTCTATGGGGAAAAAAGTCTTAAAATTCATCAGAACTAAAACCTATTGGCCCTAAAGTAGTATTATCAGCAGGAAGTCTTAATCATAGGTAAAAGCATATAGGACTGGCCCAAGCCAGCACGTTCCACCATTTCAGGAGGCAGTGCCCACACAATTTCACACAGAAAAGAATAAGAAAGCCAGGGTAGAAAATGGAATGTTATAGCAGATGCAGGAAATGGTTTGGCAGAGCACAACATTAGACCTAACAGCTTTTCAACAAGAGCAATATATTCCGGTGTTACACACGCGCGCCCAGGTTCAACTTATGGTCACTCACTCACACACTCACAGCCTGTTGAGGCATGCGGATCTTGTCAGCCCCCCTGGGTTTTCCAGATAGGTGCGGCTTGAGCAGACAAGACACACAGCCCTGGTCAACAGCCAGGAAATAATTAGGGACACACACAAATCACTTCCAACCGAACACTGAGGCACAACAGGTTCTTTGTAATACACGGAGACTCAGTGAATTTAAAGTAATAGCAAAACTTTTGAATGGTCCCTTCGAATGGTCACTCATGCCCTGGTTATCTCCCACATAGACTACTGTAATGCACTCTACCCTTGAAGAATATACGGAGGCTACAGCTGGTCCAAAATGCAGCTGCGCGGGCAATCTTAGGTGTCACAAGGGTGGCACATGTAAAACCTCTGCTACGCAAGCTGCATTGGGTTCCAGTTTGCTTCCGGGTCCAATTCAAGGTGTTGGCTATGACCTTTAAAGCCCTACATGGCATGGGTCCAGGTTATCAGGTTACCGTCTTATCCCCATCACATCAACCCGACCCACCCGGGCATGCAGAGAGGGCATGCTCCGGATCCCCTCCGTAAAGGAATTCCATCTAGCGGGGTTGCGGAAGTGGGCCTTCTCTGCAATAGCCCCTGCCCTCTGGAACATTCTTCCCGCCAGAGATAAGGCAGGCTCCCTCACTCCTGGACTCCTGGACAGGCTCCCTCACTCCTGGACACTCCTGATAAAATCCTGGTTTTGTCAACATGCCTGGAGTGGGAGGGAGAGTGGTCACTCTTGGGGATGGCTTGTTCCCTAGAATGGCCCTAAAGTGGCCCCTTTTCACTCACGGTCCAACAAAGAACTTTTACCCATCTGGATTTTATTGTGTTCCATATTTTTACTGTCTATTTATAGTTATTTTATTGTATTAACATTTTATGGTATTTAACTGTGTTTTTATTGTAAACCGCCCAGAGTCCCTCCTTGTGGGGGAGATGGGCGGTGATAAATCTGATAAATAAATAAATAAATCTTTACTGGTTGCAAGGTACGTTTGCTCTTTCTCACACGCACACGCTCATCCACACTTACCCACCCACCACTTACCCACCCACGTCCTTCTCAACTAGGCTGCCAGGCACTAGTCAGAGGGACGGAAGCGGCCAAGTCTGGATCCAAATAGGACTCAAGGAGTGGGCGGGCTTTCGGACCCCTTTTATCCCCAAAAGTCCTTGCTTTGTTGATTCACAAGGCTAGCAGCTACTCTTGCCTTGTTCTGATAGCTGTTGATGGGGTGGGGTGGGGGTTCCATGTGCTCAGGCCCAACTTCCTTTGTCTGGTTCAGCTGACATTTTTCCTTTGTTTTCTTAACAACTTGCTTCCTTCTTATCTACCTCCCTGAAGGGATCTTTTAGACATGTTTCCTGGCTTTTGTCCTCTCTGCTTACCTGCCTGCTTCATCTTTAGGTTATGGCAGCTTCAGTCTAGTCTCAGACTGGTATTTCTTCTCTGCCACCCCTTCCTTGCTTTGAAAAGGATACCCTGTCTACATCTTGGTAGCTGGTGCTGGAAAGTCATAAGTCATTAGCCAACAATGATTTATCCAAGCAAGTTCCAGCCCAAATGAATACTCAGTGTTTCTAATGTTATACTTTAAAAAATTAATGGGACAGTATGTTTAAAGTACATGGGTGTGCATCCCTCAACCCCCAGGGTAGACATGAGAAACAAGAATGGAACATAGGAGGCTCCTGCCTTCTTCCTCAGACTCTTTCATTCTTGTTTTTAAATGGAATCATCTTTAGTTGCATGCTTATTTTGTAAAAAGAAAGGGAGAGAGAAAAAAATCATTTGCTCATATACAAGTACAGAAATATACCCCACAGAGTGCCAAATCTCTCCTTATCAAGTCTCCTATGTAAAGGTTTGGCAGTGGAAATGCTTACATAATTCAAAATGGGTTGCTTAAGGTCAATATGGTATGCAACTTCCCCAGGGAATTCCCTGAAACATTAGGAACGTATGCACTCAGCTAGGAAACGCTCAGGGTTTAAGACAGAGCTTTCCAAACTGTGTGTCGGGACATGTTAGTGTGTCGGCTGCAGTGTCTGGATGTGTCGCTGCTGCTGCTGCCTCCGAGCCCTGCCAGGATTCCGCCCAGGTCCTAGTGCCTGCCTTGTGCCTGGCTGCCTCCAAACCTGCCCTGCTAGGATTCTGTCCAGGTCCTAGTGCCTGCCTTGTGCCCTGCTGTAAGAGTGTGTCGCAAAATGATGCCCTGCTGTAAGAGTGTGTCGTGAAATGATGCATGTCTAAAAAGTGTGTCACCAACATGAAAAGTTTGGAAAGCTCTGGTTTAGGATGATGCTTTCCGCCCTTTTCTCATCAGAAATACACTCATCACACTCACACACACATTTCTCATAAAGGCTGCTGTAAGTTTTTGAAACTGAATGGCCAAAGATCCACTAGATGCAAGCTACCCCAGAGTCTCCTGATAAAATCTAAGTGGCTTTAGAAATAATGCAATGTTATTTATTTTATTGATTGATTGGATTTACATACCACTCTTATCTAATCTTAGGAGAGAAGCAACTGCTCACTGTAAAATCAACATCAATGCCCTTCAGATCCCTGTGACCAGAAAAACACTTTGGGTACGTAGTCAATGACTTCAAATTCTTGCATTCAAAGCTAAGCCAGATTATGTAAGAATGTAAGATGAGTCCCAAAGCCTGTCTATCCCAGCAAACAGATGATTCTGGGAAGCCCGCAGGCAAAACATAAAAGCAAATACACTTTCCCATTTTGCTGTACAGCAACTAATGTATGCTTGCTCTGATACAGGAGGTAATATCTATCCCTGATGACTACTAGACTGTCTTTGCCTGATTGTCCTTGGATTTAAAAGGTATTTTCCTGCTCTCTTATCTAAAAAAGGTACCAGTTACCACCTTACAGCTCTATTCCCAAAGATGTGGGAGCCTGCAATGATCCGTAAACATTAGTGTAGGCAGTTGGAATACTTTCTCTCCCTTTGCACCATCAGAGAGGATGAGATTAAAATCTAAAGAGCAACCAGAAATCTTTGCAAAAGGATTTTGATTTAAATGCTTCTTATGTCTAAAAGAGAAAACAAACACAAACATGTGCCATTCACCAGTATTTGTTTTTTTGTTTTTTGTTTTTGCAGGATTCCAGCCCTACAGAGAAAAAAATGATCTAAATACATTTTCTGTCTTTTTAATGGGATCATCTTTTACAGAAAACCTGAACCACATGGGAGAAACAAAGGACAAATATTATTCTTTAGTTCTAACCAGTAGTTTGAAGACATGACAGAGCTTATTAAATATGGGCCTCTGGAGGCAAAATAATGTTCTGTGGCTGGCTTGGACTAGGATAGCACCATGGTTTATAAACAAGACCACATTTCTGATACTTTACATAGCCACTTAAACACAAAATCACCCCACAACTTGCAAGCTAGCACAACAAACTCTGTACATACAGCACCTATACAAAAACAGAAGAAAGTAAAAACATACATATACGAGGAGATAGTCATGTATCTCAAAGCTTAATCACACAGCTTCCAGCTAAATGTCTATGAAGGTTCTCAGTCATTCAGGTGGAATTGTCTGTAGCTTGAATCATGTCAACTGGATTTCTATTTTCTCAGTGGAAACGTTTCGCTCCTTATCCAAGGAGCTTCTTCAGTCTGAGCAAAGTTAGTAAGGGAATCCTTAAATATGTTTCTAGGTGGCTGTGTGACCTTGCACCTGGGGCTAGGTCATGGTTATTTTGAGATGTTATTTCTAAGTCCCTTTATCATCTAAAGGAGGATCGTTAAGATTACCATGCTGCTGTTGAGCTTGCGAAATGGTCTTAATCTTCCTAGGCACAGAAGACAAAGCAGGAAGGAAAATAGGGGAAAGATTGTGCCTGAGGCCCCCACCTCTATTCAAGGAAGGATTTTGCAAGTTGGTATTTTCCAACTTAGCTTCCAGCTAAGTTCATAACCTTGAAAACAAAGGATCACCAATATTCAATCATGTTTAAATGTTTCCTGGCTGCAGAGCTAGGGGTACGGCAAAACTGAGATGGACCATTTATACAATGATATAAGGCCAGTGATTGGGCAAATACACAGACACTTGTATTTTGAAGAACAGTTATCTTTCTTAAGTGCACCATCAATAAACAAAGATGATAGCCTTTATCTTTCCAGAATCCATGTGAATTAGCTAAACTATGAAATTAATATGAAATTCCCAGACTTATTTTTTTCCTCACACTGAAACGGCAGTGGTAAAAGCCACAAGTGAAGTTAGCAAATGATGCAAACAAAAAGGCTTGCTTTAACACCAGTAAGTGGTTTCAAACCTTACTGGCATCATGTACTCTCAATCTGTGAGTGGGATATTTTTGAGTCAAGACAGCCAGGATACACGTTGCAGCCACTGTGCTAAGGCTACATAGGCTTTTGGTACCTGGATGGAGACTGCTAAAAACTTGAAGGATGCTGCTATGGAAGAAAGGCAAGATACAACAATTCAAAATAAACCAATCTATGTAGTGAAGACAAAGACTTCCAGCTTGATCCACATTAAGAAATCTGTTCTGCCCTGTTGTGAGAGGTGCAGGGGCTTAAAAAGTACCTGCATATGTTAGCTCCTCTTTTCATCTCTTTGTGTTGAAATGGATTTACATCCTAGCTGGGAATTCTAGGAAGTGCATTTTCAATGTATATGGAGAACACCAGATTAGGGAAGGCTGCTTTAAGCTTTTGCAAAAAAAATGTCTTGCAGAGTAGAGATGGTGAAGACAGTGTAAACATGCATGGCCTCAATGGTCCAAATAGTGTCCATTATGGACAGTAAAATCAGCAACCCTTGCAAGTGGAAATAATCCTTACTGCATTCAGGCAGGCTTACAAATACACACTTAAATGATATCCAGATAACATTATTCATAAGACAAGAGAAGTCTACTAAACCAAATGCTTTAAAATGGGAAATCAAAAGGTACAAGCGTTGGAACTGTCTAAATCTAGAGGCTGAAGTACCCACTAGGCTTTGAAGTATGTGTCAGTCAAAAAGGGCCATGGAATATGAAAAGGTATCTTTGGAATGTCCCAAAGTACCCTAACATTTGGAGGTGAGGCGCCCGGAGGTTTGTAGGATATTGTTCCCTTAAATAAGACAACTTTGGCATTAAGTCTTATCTACAGAGTAACTTATAAAAGTTATTAGCCATTTGACAAAGAACTACATCACTACTGTACAGTAGTGTACTGTACTTTGTACAGGAGGATGGCCCAACACAGGAGGAGCAACACCACAGGACCAGAGTCAGCAGTTTACCTTCATCTAAAGGAAAAAGGACACTCATTTGAGGACATTAATGTTCACATTTTAGACAGGGAAGATAAGTGGTTTGAAAGAGGGGTCAAGGAATCCATTTATGCCAACTTGGAAAATCCTTCTTTGAATAGAGGTGGGGGCCTCAGGCACAATCTTTCCCCTGTTTTCTTTCCTGCTTTGTCTTCTGTGCCTAGGAAGATTAAGACCATTTCGCAATCTCAACAACAGCAAGGTAATCTTAATGATCCTCCTTTGGATGATAAAGGGACTTAGAAATAAACATCTCAAAAATAACCATGACCTAGCCCCAGGTGCAAGGTCACACAGCCACCCTAGAAACATATTTAAGGATTCCCTTACAGACTTTGCTCAGACTGAAGAAGCTTCTTGGATAAGGAGCAAAACGTTTCCACTGAGAAAATAGAAATCCAGTTGACATGATTCAAGCTACAGACAATTCCACCTGAATGACTGAGAACCTTCATCGACATATCACTACTGTATTACAGTTTCCCTGTTTTGGTTTACTTTGGGCCTTTTCTCATATTATGGCTGTTTATTTTTCATTTGTAAACAGCTGTTGAAGTAAAATAATACATTAAATACAGTCATTTAAATGTTTGCCCTTCAAATACAACTATACCAAAAGGAAAACAAAACTATCAAAACACACACATTCACAGAACCCATAGAAACGCTGTAATTGATATTGTTTTCTTGAAGAAATGCTCTTCATGTTATTGGCACATGGTGGTTCACGTGGGCTAAATCTGGTTTCTGAACATTTCCCATCTGGCCTATGAATCTAGTAACCTTTGTTTGTTCCAAGCTGTCTCTTCTTCAGAACTAATTAGTAATAAAAGGTTACAGTTGAAAATAGTCTGAAAAATGAGAGAGGAAGCTACAGGCATGAGTTGCAAAATGTGCAGCCCAGCAGCATCCCTTTAGTAGCCGAAGAGCACTCACAGAGCAAGTGTGGCCCAAATGTTGGCCATCAGGCTTGCGGGTCACCTGGAACCTGATCCCTTCCACTTTGGGAATGTGTTCCTTGACATGCTGTGCAAAGCATGGAGCTGATAGAAGTTCTGCACTCCTGTTTATAGGGCAACGTGTGACCTTACCCTCCAAGTCTTTAGGGATCCAGATTGAGCCACTGGATGTAGGAGCTGGGGATGCGTCAAAACCAAGGAACACCTTGGCTGGGTTCACATGATAAATCCTAAGCTCAGGATAATAAAGCACAAATGCTATATTCATATATACCCCAAATAATAAATTATAATGTAATTATGAAAGCTGCCTCACCCAACATACTAAAACAACATTACAGGCTGAAACATAAGCTTCCTAATCCCATTTTAATGGCTTCTAATATCTTGTGCAAACTCAACCACACAAATACACATCATCCTTCACTCTATGCCAGCTGTCCCCAATCTAGTATCCTCCAGATGTTCTAGAACTACAATTCCCACAATCCACAGACAGTTGAGCAAATCTGTCCTATGCTTTACAATTAGCTTTGATATTTTTTAAAAAAATCAGGATAGTCTTTGTTATTATTGATTATTAATTATTAAGCTATTCTTTTTTAAAAAAGAAAAAGCACTGTTGTTCAGGCAACAGCTGCCTAAATTATTTACTATGGTATTTCCAGTACAGGAGGACCTAATGGCTGATCTGGTTGGGGAAATCCATCCCAAACTTGACAATAGCTGACTGTCACCAGGACCAACAGATATTTCACAGCTCTTGACTACTGGGAATGAGAGGCTATAGATTGCCATGAAAACAAGAAAGCCAGTAAATTATTAGCTATCGTGAGATTCTCATCATGTTCCAACTTTGGGGTGGGGGGCTAGCTAAAATGTCTTATGGTGGTACTTCCTTCTCCCCATCAATGAAACTCCTGGTAGCACTGTTATCTTGAACAGTGCTGGCAGATGGGTATTCTACTTTTTTCAGAACCAGTCCAAGTATTTTTGCTTCTTGAAGCAAATGACAAAATGGTACACATTCCAGGGACCGAAGCATCTGGACAGCAGCTGAAACTTACTTCGACACTGGTGATGGAACTGTGTCCTTCACAAAAGTGCAGGTAGCAGTTTAGTTTGAGAACCCAAGGGCAAATCACGTGGTGTATAAAGTTGGGCAATGCCACTGTAGCCTCTGACACCTTAGGTGACTTGTTTGCTCTAGCTAAAAGTAGGGACAGTTCTCATTCCTTTGACCTACATTAGCTACCTTATGGGGCATTAAATGTCCTATAATGATTCAGCCACCTGACCAGGAGATAAATACATGCATGCATATAGGGCAACCCATAGTTAAGAACGGAGCCTGTTGTAGCAAAATTCGAGTGTATACCAAACAGGGGGATCAAAAGTGCTATGAACAGACCACACTGCCAGAATCCTGCCATAGGATGACAGTCCTAACACTAAGGACAAAATATTTTAATAAAGCAACCAACTAATGAGATGGATGTGCTATTGGAGAATGCATTTTCAGAGGTAAGGAGAGATGGAGTTTGCTTTTATATATCCATTAGCCAGAACAGAGGGAAGATGAGTCCAAGGCAGCCTCTTTAATTTCTAGCAAGTAAGGCAGAGGCAAAGTCATAATGGAACATATTAAAATAAAATTTACAGAGGCCATGGGGAACCAGAATGAAAGTGTTCACATTTGAATTAATGTTGGGAAAAAAGGCTTAGATCCAAAAAATGCTACAAAATAATACAGCCACAAAATATGCTGCTAAGTAGCAAAAGTCCAAGTAGTATTAGTTATCAACAGTTCTACTGTTAGAAAACTATTTCCACTGGAAATTATGAGGAAAGAGAGCAATCACCATTTCTTTTCCTCCGTGCCATCCAGACAAAAGAAATCTACTGTCAAATATGTCCAGCTCAGGAACAGCTGCTGTCTCAAAGCCATACATCGTTTTATAAAACAGAACAAAGAAAAAGGAAATGACAGGATTATGCTGTTTTAGACACTACAGCCATAAAACAATATCTTTATTAGTCATTAGGGATGTCCCTGGCCAGGTCTACTTTTCCTTAAAAAAACAAAACAAAACAAACTGGTCAGGGACATCCCTTATGACTAATTTGGCTATTTCAGACTAAATTTCTGCAAAATGACCAAGCATGAGCTAATAAGCATTCTTCGATTATTCCATTATTAACAACAATGGCTCAGTCTCGATATAGTTGCAAATACAGTAGCAATGCAGAGGTGGCTCAAAATGTCATTTGGATAGGCATGCTTCCCAACCTGAATTGCAATGCAGGAGAAGCCACATGCCTTCTTTCAGACTTCTCCTTGAAGAGAAGTGGATGCCTTGCATATCAAGCAATGTCGTAATGCAGTTGTGCATCCAAATACAGATCTGTCTCCAGCCAGTACAGATGGTTTATGATCTACAAGGGAAATTTTTCGTGGATTGGGAAAGACTTCTAGGAACTGCCACAACTGTAGAATCCAGACAGGACTTTAGTAATATATTTTTAAGTTGAAATAGCCTTGACAGATGAAAAAAATGTTCACAAAGATAGGTTCTGTTCTATACATTTAAAAAACCCTCAGTATGAAAAGTGGAATAAAATAGATGGACTTGAAACTGAATCCAGGTTTTCTTTGTTTACTGTATAATTGAGCAGTAATTAGTCTGATAGCCAAGTTCATGAGTAGGCAAAGTGGTGTATGAACCCAAAGCTTATTCATAATGGCCAAACTAATGGCCATCACATCTGAATGTGGACAATTGCATCTTGATGCACACTTGTTAATTTCATGAGCTCTCTTCAGTGAAGACCCATGTCAATCAAAGTATAGAGTGAAGGGATTAGGGACAGCAAGGGTTTTAATTTCTGCATAGACAGAAAGCCTATGCTGTATTTTAAGGCACGTATCAATCATTAAACCTAGTTCCTCATTAATGCCAAGATCTAAAGAACCACATAATTCGTTCCATATATTAAGAGAAGTCTGGGATTGAATTTCTTGGTTAATCACTTTTAGAAATGAAGCACCTTTTAAATGTAGTTTATGATACAAGAGTCAGGGTTCCATTCAAAGAGAAAAAAATAATGTATATCCTACTGAAGATGCCCAAGCTTTTAATTCAATGGTATGGAATCTATTTTCCACTCCTGACATTGTTAGACTGGTTATAGCTAATAGGTATTGGAGTCCAATCATATTTGGAATGCTACAAGTTCCCTAATTCTGCCTGAAAGTAAGATTTGCAAAGCAGAGCCAGCAACGGGCTAGAAACCAGGAGACTGTGAGTTCTAGTCCCGCCTTAGGCATGAAAGCCAGCTGGGTGACCTTACGCCAGTCACTCTCTCTCAGCCCAACTCATCTCACAGGGTTGTTGTTGTGGGGAAAATAGGAGGAGGAAAGAGTATTAGGTATGTTCGCTGCCTTGAGTTATTTGTAAAAATAATAAAGGCGGGATAGAAAATAAATAAATAAATTCTGTATAACATAACACCTTGCAAATAATCTGTCTTATAGAGTTATTCATTCGGTTTGTAGCGATAAAGGTATGTGCAATGTTCAGTGTTTAATTCATCAGGATGCTCTCTATTTATAAGCAGGGAGATACTTTGGATGATATTGTTGAAGCATAGAAACTGGTCAAAGTCTAGACAACTAAGAGAAAGACAGGCTGTACTAGCTGTGTAGTAGCTTAGATCAAGACCTGAAATAGCTAGGCTAGACATTGGGCCAGTGACTGCCTCTTGGCCTCACTTATCTTACATTAAAAAAACTCAGATGGTTGATAAATGTATGAACGTTTTCCTGAATTTGGAGGAAAGGCAAAATATGACTGTAATAAATAAAATTTTATTTTATTTTATGTATGTTCAACTGAAATCTGCTTTCTAGTAAATTGAACTTTTGTTTTGCTTTGTTTTGTTTTGTCTTCTGGACTATCTCTGAACAATTCTGCAGGGTCTTTACAGCCCTTCAGATACTTGAAGCTACAGTAGCTGTCATCTCTTCTTCTCCAGGCTAAACATATCCAACACTTCTAACCATTCCACCTGCTTTTTTCTTTTCACATGGTAAGTTCTTTCCCTCTTCCATAGTCTTCCTCATTACGCTTAAAGCAAAAGTTCTGCCCCATGCAAAAAAATTGATTTTTCTCCAGTGCTTTGATTAAACTGCAATCAACACTGCTCTTTCTGTTTAACACCCCCAGCAGCACCTTCCGTTTATATAACCTTTTATCACAGGAGAGCATCTTAGTTGTTGCACCAGCATCACGGCTAACGTCAACACAGTTCTCAGAATAGCATTTATTAGCTAAATGAATGCTGGAGGGCCAGCAATGGAAATACACATTAATGTGTTGATGTAATCCATACTAACAGAGTGGCTATTGTTTCTGCTGGTAGCTGGCTGAGGAAGCAGGGATGCTCCAGGTAAACTCAGTACTTCTTTGCATAAAAGTTCCCCGTCGGGGGAGATGGGCGGTTATATAAATTAAATAAATAATAATAAAATCAAAGGGCTGGAAACCGATGTCTGCAGGGTAGGGGGAGATATCTAGGCAAGAACCCTTCACATAAACCACAAACCTTTCCAGCAAAGGGCAAGGAACAAACCAGAAATGCTGGACAACAAAGTAACTGATACAAGCAAATGATTCAAGTGAGAAGAACCAAGCACTAAACTGGAGGTGATGTGTGATCATCATTAAGAAACAGAAGATATGGCACATTACCGAATCTGTAGAAGTCAGATTTTTAAACTCCCACAGGATACCAAAATGCATATTTTGAGTTCCCTGTTGGGGGAGATGGGCGGTCATATAAACTAAATAAATGAATAAATAAATTTAATAAAATAAATAAATAAATAAATAAATAAATAAATAAAATGCATATTTAAATGTGTATCTCCACTCAAAATACGTATCTAAACGCCTATTTCAATACATTTAAACTTCTGAGAATTGCATCTCAATGTTTAATTTCCTGATCTCAGACACAGGCATGGGGTGGCCCAAGACCTGCCGGAGGTGAGAAGAGGATCTATTGCTCCCCTGTGGCTTCCGTGCATCATTTTCACCAGTGGGAGCAGCAGCAGCAGCACCACCACCCACCTGCTTGTAGGCTGCTGTCCTACAAATCTCTCTCTAAAAGCGGGTTCTGGAAAGCAGCATGCCTGAAGCACAACGAGGCAGCTGTTCTGAGCAGCAGTTTGGGAGAGTTGTCCAATAGTAGTGGGGGCTCTCCAGTCATACAAATTTGTGAAGGTCTTGCTAGGGTAGGCAAAGTCAGTCCAGTGCAGCATAATAAATGAACAAAGCTTTACGTCTTGACGGTGATTTGCCAAGAAATTCAGAGGGCCAAATGTAGGCTGACCATACAGTACACCCTGTTTTGAACGGGACAGTCCCATTTTTTAGGCATTTTTCAACCGTCCCGCCGTTTTCATAAAAATCTCAATTTTGTCCCGTTTTTCAAACCTGGTGGGAATGGCGCGCAAGGAGGATCTGAGCCAGAGCGTGGACCAGGGGGCAGGGTTTGCAGGTGGGAGCCAATTGCGTGGACCGGGGGGCGGGGGTTGCAGGCGGAAGCCAATCACGTGGACCGGGGGGCGGGGGTTGCAGGCGGAAGCCAATCGCGCGGACCGGGGGGCAGGGACCCCTGTCTTTTTCATGAATACGGAATATTACATATGACCCCGTCCCATTTTGCCATCCAGAAATATGGTCAGCCTAGCCAAATGTGACATGACTTATTAAAGGCAGTTGTACTGGAGCAACAGATTGGCTTAGGATTATGACATTAGGAAAAGGATTTAACAGTTTCTCAAGTAAAATCATATCCAAACCTCTCAAAGCATTGAAACCTCTAAAGATGAGGGAATAATTTTAATGAGGAAATCATGTCCCCCTTAACTTCTGCATTTTGCTGGTCTGAATTGTACCATGTATTAGTGTCTCAACTATTTTCATTTATTCTGTTTTGGAGGGTGTGGACTATTTGGCCTACATGCATGGCTGAAAAGGGATTACTGGTAGAACTGAATATGCTGTTGGGCTCCAGCTGATACAGCAAGTGAGTTAGCACCAGGAGTTGGTGAAGAAGGCTCCTAGATTTGTCTCTCCATTTGGTAGCAGAATAGTGCTTCAGTTTGTGGAATGGTCTAATAAGCTAGAACAATTCTCCTCTAAGGCTTTTGAGGGGGAAAGATATATTTCCAAAATGGGAATCAAGTCCCTCTGTGTAGAAGAGGTGCTACTGAAATCTATGGCTGACATGGGTAGTTCGTTATCTTCTCTCTGGATCTGCCCTAAGAATCTGACTGGCTGATTCAATGTACTTGAATTTTATTAATTTATTAATTAATCACATTTATATCCCACCCATCTCCCTCACAAGGAGGGACCCTGGGTGGTTACTTCCAAATCAATTTGATTTGATTTGAATTGAATTGAATTGAAGCCCACCATTTAAATGCATGGTAATGCATTAAAAATCACCTACAGATAATTATTAATTTTGCACAAATTGAAGCCCAACACATCTAGAGACTAGCTGGCTGGGGATGGCTGATCTTGCAAATTAGCACAATGAGAATGAAAAGGCTAAATTAAGAAGTAGACCATAGCAGATTGCTAATTTTACAGATTATGAATGAAAAAAAATGTGGAAAGCTTTTTGACATGTGCTACCACTGAAATGAAGGAGACTGATGTAAAACTTCCAGCTATGTTTGTTTATTATTTTATTTATTTTCTATCCCGCCTGTATTATTTTTATAAATAACTCAAGGTGGCGAACATACCTAATACTCCTTCCTCCTCCTATTTTCCCTACAACAACCACCCTGTGAGGTGAGCTGGGCTGAGAGAGAGAGACTGGCCCAAGGTCGCCCAGCCAGCTTTCATGCCTAAGGCGGGACTAGAACTCACAGACTCCTGGTTTCTAGCCCAGCACCTTAACCACTAGACCAGGGCTTTCCAAAGTTTTTCCCGCGGCGACACACCAACCAGTGTTGGTGTGTCGCCGCGGGAAAACCCAGAAGTGCCGTCCTTGCGGCAGCGCGCAAAAACCCGGAAGCGCTGCTGCCGCTTTCGGATTTTGTGCGCTGCAGTTGGTGTGTCGCCGCGGGAAAACCTGGAAGCGCTGATGATGATCAGAGCTTCCGGGTTGTGTGGCGACACACCAGACTGTGTGTGGCGACACTTTTGTGTCGCGACACACAGTTTGGAAAGCTCTGCACTAGACCAAACTGGCTCACTTCCAGCTATGCTTCTGCAGAGCTAAGTTTCATACTAACAGGGAGTGTTTGTTTTTCCTCCATGCTAAAATACTTAGCCAAGTGGTTGTGGGGAAATCATATAGTTTCATTTCAAGTATGGGCTGTTCCATTCTCCATACTGTAGGCACTGAATCTATGTATGCAATCCTCTTCTCACTAATGTAAAATGAACTTGCTTAATCTAAAAATTTACTGACTCTTTCAGTTTTTCACTGAATAATACCTCTTAATACCTTAATACTAAAAGGCTTTTTGGTCAGTATGCAGGTAATCAAAAACTGCTTGAGTTGATTTTTAAAATACATAACCCTAAATTTGCTTAAGAAATAATCCATTTTCTAGGAATTCCCAATACAATTTTTATATACTGATGAATGTCTAGTTGACGTAGACATGGAACATGAGAGAATCAGCCCCAGCAGCAGCTTTTGAAAAGTCAATGCTTCCCAAGAATGAATTCTGTTTTGCTATTATCTCCTTCAGCATCTGACTTTTTGAAATTGTCCATTCTAATGTGCAATAAGAGATGTTATTCTTCCTGCTAATGTTCTGCTCATGCAGTGCTGAATGTTGTTGTGTCAACTTAAAACTCTCTGCCCTAGAGAAATAATAGTGGGACTTGAAGAACCATGAGATTTCAGTGCATCATTTCAGCAAGCAGTGATTGGATAGCCCATCTTGGAGAGACCTAATGGTCCACATCTCTCACACACTGATTTCAGATGATATCTTTGAATATCAATGATTCCTCCCCAAAAATTCATTCAGCTGTTGGTTATTG
The DNA here is from genome assembly GCA_023362775.1 of Charina bottae. Taxonomy (NCBI): domain Eukaryota; kingdom Metazoa; phylum Chordata; class Lepidosauria; order Squamata; family Charinaidae; genus Charina; species Charina bottae. Next base: position 70,656,673 of record JALMGJ010000001.1, on the reverse strand, counting down.
CCACCACTGCTCTCAGAGATGGTTATAGGTAAAAAAGAGCAGGAATGATCAACTGTTTCGATCCAAGGGAATTACCAATGATTTTAGGACCAAGAAGTGCTAGTGGCCTTTGAGTAACAGGCTGAGGGCTGCACTTCAAATAGAAGGTGGGGCCAAGAGAAAAACTTAATCTGCCTCAATTTAATTTACATTTCTCATTTTGAACATCTAAAACTTCTTCCAGTCTCTATTATTTCCTTACGTATGCTGCCATGTTTGGTCTAGTGGTTAAGGCAATGGGCTAGAAAGCAGGAGACTGTGAGTTCGTCCTGCCTTAGTGTCAGGATCCAGCGAATCAGTACACTGAAGCAGTAAAAATGAGGATTGGGACTCATGAAGGGACTTTAAGATTCATCATGGCTCTGATTGCAAATCAGCCCATAGTTCTAGGATTAAAGTGGCTAAGGGGGAGAAACCCTAGTGTCGACTGGGTCTTGGGGGAGATGGTGTTTGCAGACGGAGCCTATGAGGGACTAATTCGGGATGAGTTGTACCGCAAACTTGAAATGGGAGCGGCTGGTGTCATAAGTGGGGAACAGAGCATCCCATCAGAGGAAATTGTCATACCTGAACAGTATTGGGGCTTAAGGGAAGTGTTTGATGAAACTGAGTCCAATCAATTACCACCCCATAGAACAACTGACTGTGCCATTGAGATCGAATCGGGAGGGGTTCTACCCAAAACCAAATTATATTCAATGACTCACAAGGAGATACAGGAGTTGAGGAAGTTCATTGATAAGAATTTAGAATGGGGATTTATAGAACCTGCGTCTTCCCCTATAGCAGCTCCTGTGTTATTCAGAAAAAAGAAGGATGGCTCTTTAAGACTGTGTACTGATTACAGGGGTCTCGATGAGATCTGCATCTCGAAACAATACCTGTTACCCGTAATGAAAGATATGTTGGCTCACCTTTCAAAGGGGAAATTTCACCAAATTAGACTTGCGAGCAGCTTATTTTCGGGTGTGAATTCAAGAGGGGGATGAATGGAAAACAGCATTCAACTGCCAATTGGGCTGTTTCCAGTACCGAGTCATGCCGTTCAGCATAAAAGGTGGGCCCAGTGTGTTTATGAATCTGATTAATGAAATTTTGCACGAATTCCTATATGAAGAGGTCTTAGTTTACCTCGATGGTGTCCTAATTTATACTGAAACCATGGAGGAGCATGTAAAATTGGTGCGGAAAGTGTTAACAAAACTGTTGAAAGCTCAGCTGTATGCTAAACTGTTGAAGTGTGAATTCCATAAAGAGAAATTGGACTATTTGGGGTTCAGGGTGTCTAGTCAGGGCATCGAAATGGATCCCGTGGAAGTATAGGCTGTATTGGGGTGGGAGGCCCCACGAACCCAAAGGCAATTGCGAAGTTTAGGGTTTTCAAATTTGTATCGGCAGTTCATTCCCAACTATGCTCAAATTGCTCTGCCGTTGACTGATCTCCTGAAAACTAAAATCCAAGCCGAGCCACTGAAAGTGAAAAAGCCAGGAGCGGTGTTGAAATGGACTAGGGAGTGTCAAGAGGCTTTTGAGCAGCTGAAGGCACTGTTTACTGCCGAGCCCATTTTAAAGCACCCTGATTCACAAAAGCCCCTAATTATTCAAACTGATGCATCAGATGTGGCCATTGGTTCAGTATTATTGCAATTAGATGACAGAAATGTGTTGAGACCATGTGCATACATATCCCGAAAATTTTCAGAAACTGAGAGACGTTGGCATGTGTGGGAGAAGGAAGCGTTTGTGGTTCGGCACGCTCTCTCCACTTGGAGGCATTTACTGGAGGGGTCCCCTCATCCATTCGAGGTATGGACTGATCATAAAAACCTAGAAGCTTTAAACGCACCTAGAAAACTAACTCCCAAATAGATACGGTGGGAAGAATTCTTCAGACATTTCAATTTCACTCAAAAGTATCTGCCGGGGGGGAGGAAACTTTCTTGCCAATGCTCTTTCCAGACTACCACAACATAACAGTCAAAGGGAAGAAATAATTGATACTATAATGTCCCCCCAACAGTTAAATGTATGTCAGTACAACAACAGGGAGGTCCAAAGAAAACCAAATGATGCCCTAGAATTGCAAGAAGGGAAAGTTGTGATTACCCAAAGCAGGAAAGTGGAACTTTCCCCACCCTTAGAGCCAGAGCTGATGACAGACTTGAAAACTGAATTAATAAAAGATGACTGGTGGCTGGGCAATAAACAAACATTGACTGAGCACCAAGGATGGTGGTGGTGTGGTGACAAACTGTATATCCCAACCACAGTAAGAAAACATATTTTGGAATGTTGTCATGATGTAAAAATGGCCGGTCATTTTGGGTTTATGAAAATGTTGGATTTGGTTAGAAGGCAATTTTGGTGGCCATCCTTGAGAAAGGATGTAAAGGACTATGTGGCCACCTGCCCCACATGTGCTACTGTAAAGAAACAAGGAGGAAAACCAGTGGGACTCTTGCAACCAATGGCTAATCCTTCTCAGCCCTGGAAGCAAATTGCTATGGACTTCATAGTCGACCTCCCTGAAAGCAAAAAGAAAACTGATTTGGGTGGTTATAGATTTGTTCTCAAAACAGGCTCATTTCATTCCATGTAATTGCCTTCAGCGAACCAGTTAGCTAAATTGTTCATCCAACACATCTATCGCCCTCATGGTGTCCCAGCGCGAATAATCAGCGATCGCGGAGTTCAATTCACTTCAAAGTTCTGGAAATCATTTCTAAAGTTAATTGGAGCAGAACAAGGATTAAGGTTGGCATTCCATCCCCAGACAGATGGAGTGACTGAACGGGTTAATGCTGTTTTGGAACAATATTAAAGGTGCTACATTAGCCACCAACAAACTGACTGGGTTGATTTATTGCTTTTCACTGAAGAGGCATACAATAATGTGGTGTATCAGTGTACTGGATTTTCTCCAAGATCGCCAATGGACAAGATTTTGTGGCTATACCTGAACTCCTCTTAACTCCACCCCATGAAATTGTGAAACCTCTATTAGCTGCCGAATGGATTGCTAAAATGGCAGCTAATTGGCCAGTAATGAAAGAAACTCTGCAAGAAGCCAAAATCAATTACAAAAAATTCGCTGACAGAAAACAAGCCCCTGAATGGGAATTGAAAGTTGCGGATAAAGTATACTTATCAACCAAACATCTCCGTGCCATACAACTATCCAGGAAATTAGGACCGAATTATGTGGATCCTTTCCCAATTGTACAAGTAATAAATCATGTAACTGCCAAACTGAATCTCCCTAAGAACCTAAGGAAAATACATCCTGTGTTCCACACTAGTCTTTTAAAACCCTACAAGCATTCAGTTTAATGGCATCCAGAAGAGCTTGAACCTACTCCAATTATGGTACAAGGGGAACAACATTAAGAAGTTAAACATATTCTGGAATCCAGACACCAATGCGGACAATTGCAATACCTAATCCAATAGAAGCACCTACCTAAAGGCTTCAGCGAATGGGTCGCTAGCAAACACGCTCACGCTCCAGATCTCACAACTCAATTCCATCGCAAATTTCCCAACAAACCTAAATGAGCTGTATGTAAATGCTAACTTTTCTATTTTTGTCTTTGCTACAGGTTTGAAAACTTTCCTCTTTATTCTGCAGTAGGGAAAGCCTTTTTCCTGAGGGGGCAGCATGTCAGGATCCAGTGAATCCTGCCATTACTTCGTTCCCGCTTACTACGCTTAGGGCAGATGCGTGTCAGCCTGAGAGAGTTTGCAGACGGGAGGGGGAGCGCATTCCATGAGGCGCGCTTGTAATAGGCAGAGACTGTTTGGCAGAACGTCAAGGTCGTGCACCTGGGAGAAGGAACCAGGAGGGGGTTGCATCAGAGTGGGAAAGTGGACATTGACGGAAATGACTGAAAGTGGGCTGGCACGAAGGGAGGGGGAATTTCAAAATTCAATCTTTTGGCGGGAACCATCATTCGGGTCTTTAGAAATGCTTTGATTCACATGTATCCTTAATAAAGCTTATTCTGCAATTCTATTGAACTGCATTGAGAAGTGTGTATTGGGATTCTAAAATCAGGGTCATCACACTTAGGCATGAAAGCCAGCTGGGTGACCTTGGGCCAGTCACTCTCTCTCAGCCCAACTCCCCTCACAGGGTTGTTGTTGTGGGGAAAATAGGAGGAGGAAGGTTTATTTGGTATGTTCGCCGCCTTGAGTTATTTATAAAAATAATACAGGTGGGATAGAAAATAAATAAATAAAAAATAAAATAATGTAAAATAAAGGCAGAACTAGTTAAGATGTTGGTAGCATATATTAGGACTGTGCAAAGCATGCTTTGCAAAACACATAAGCATGAATGAAGATTTTAACAATTTGCAATGTGTATGTGGCTGCTTCCAAACCTGAATCAGGCTGTTTCCATTTGTGTGTGCAAGCACAGCCTCTTCAGTTTGCCTGTAGTCTCCCTGGAAGTGTTGTTTGTGCATGCACACATTCACATTGACAACCAAGGAGAGATTTTTTGATTTATATAAAGACTTTTATGGAGAGAATAATACGTTTCAAAAACCATTGGTGGATATTTTTCAAATAAATTATATAGAACAATTGTTCCCAAAGTGTGGTCCAGGGATCACTGGGGCCTATGAGAGTAGTGCAGATAGGCTCTGGTGCAGGTGCCACAACAGAAAAGTGCCTTTTTTTTTTTAAATGGACTAAATATGGTGAAATTGACAAACTTTGCAAGATAGAGTTCCTGCTTGAAATCTCGTTATATATTAACATTCTTGCTCAAAATCTTGCAAGAATTTGAGTGGAAATGATGAAGTCAAAAGATTTCTGTCAGTTTTTTTAATTACATTAATCTTTTTTAATTACATTATTTTTTAAATTACATTAATTTTTTTAATTACATTAATTTTTAATTAAATTAATTGTTTTTAATTACGTGGAATTCTTCTGATCGGGGTCAGATTGCCATGAAGCTCCTAAACATTGTAAGCTGATTCTAAGCATGTCATGATCCATAAAAACTTTCAATGGCATTAGTATCCAATCACTACTTGAACATACTGTATCTTATAAAATATAAATTTATCTTTGTATGTATACTTTCTATTTTCTTTTTCATTTGATCTTTGGCTATAAATAACAATAAGAAGAATAATAGAAAACAAATGGAAAAAGTAACAAAATATCAGGATTTGCAAACTTAAGTTGAAAAACTTTGGAAGAAAAGGTCAACTATAATATAAATAGAGATTGGAGACTTTGGAATGATACCAAAATGATACACCAAATATTTGAAAGTTTTAAATGCATGGACCTGACACTGACTTGCAAAAACTACCTTACTTGGAACTTCCTACATACTATGGCAATACCTCTTGGTTAGAACCCCAATCATTGGAAAACACCTAGTAAAGATCATAATACAGTATTTGATGGATGAACAGATAATTTTTATTTATTTATTTATTTATTTCCTATCCCGCCTTTATTATTTTTGTAAATAACTCAAGGCGGCTAACATACCTAATACAGATGACCATTCAGTGATCTGCATGAAGGGAACTTTTGGGAATCACTGAGCTAAAAGAACATAAACAAATAGAGCAATATAAAACTCTATTGTACTCTATAAATAGAATATAATAAAACAAGATATTATTGGAAGCTACTTTCTACAATAACGCTTCACTGCTTGTGACCTACCAAGTTTAATGTACCTTGCCTGCAACATATCACACCACACTCAGTTGTTTTATTTCAAATAAGGTGAAAATCAAGAGGTTTTTCAAGTTCCTGTTGGACTGGCATACTTGGATTGTAGGTGGCAAACTGTGAAAGCTTCTTCTAAAGGTACTGTTAAGTAGAATTCACAGATATACTGTATGTTTTCATTGATTTCCATTATACAGATGTTCATGGAAACTATTTTGAATATAGATGTACATTGAAATTATTTTGAATATTTAAAAATCAGAGGAGAAACCCCTTCACAACTCCTGCCCAATTCACTATAGTTTTTTGAGAACAGAACAAGACCATCTATCCTTAAATACCATTAATTTAAAACAACAATAACAACATGGAGATGGGCCATTTTCCCCAAGAACATTGCCTGTATGTGATTATTTCCAACATTGTGGATTAGAGTTTCCATGGCAACAGCAGCTGGATGAGAAATCAATTTTCAAAGCAATTCTTAAATAAAATAAGTTGCAAACTGCAGATTATATGCTTACAAAGAGAAGAGAAACTAAACCTATGGCAACGAAGGGGAAATTGCTGAAGGAGCATATTTTTATCTGGATGGAATGCAATGCCCTGTGAATGCAATTATTTCAATGCAGCTGACCTTAGAATTAAAGCTGCTGAAAGCCTTGGTAGGGAACATGCCCCATTAAACTCAATAGGAACCGCTTCTGTATAATATGTTTAGGATTGTTCTTCAAGCCAACTGAATAAATTAGGGCCAAACTAGCAGTAGCACATGGCTATGTATCCTCTGCAATGACAGAATGGGTGGTTAGCTTTCAATCCAATGTCAATCAGCACACATAATGGCAACAGGGACGGAATGCGGGGAAGGTAATTCCTGGGGCTTGGAGATCAATGCTGTTCTGATACAGTACCGACAGAGTAGTGCAAGCTCATCTTGCTGACTCTAGTGTTCCTTGCTTTTTCTCTATCCTTTATCATCCCTGCCTTCTGATTTATCATCATACTGGAGAGGGAGGGAGGGAGGGAAGGAAGGAAGGAGGAAGGGAACTTTAAATGCTTACTGTCTTGTGTATACAAAGTAATCTGCCTTGAAATTGTTTCATATGCCACTGAATTCTAAGAACAAACTTTAGGCATATTCCCACTGTACTCATAGCCTAAGGCTCCAAGCCACACATGCAACAATACAAAACAAAACAATACTCCAGCTAAGCTAGAAGACATGACCAAGGCCTAGATGTCTAACATTAGAGTCACTAACTGGTTTGCACTGCTCAACTATCCCCTTGTTGATACAGAGAACGTGTCAAAATATAGCCTAATGCACAGTCCAGTAGTCAGAAGGGGGGGAAAAACACAGCAAAGGATTGGCTGGCTGTCACAATAGAATAAGCAGAGAGTGCCCACTCTGTAAAAAGCTATTTATCTAGCCTAATACAGTAGCAACTCATGCTATGCTAAGATAATTACGATGCATAAAATAACCAGGCCAGTTGTTTCAATTCTCAGTAACATGAAGAAAGCATTTCCACCAAATACACAAACTTAACAAGACAGAAAGCACCCTTCTTGGTTAATACAATTAAGTTTAATATGTTTAAGTCTATTTCTCTGGGTATGTATGTGCATACATGTTGGACAAGTCAAACTATTCACCAGGGTTCAACCAGATAGGAAGGATTTCTTCCATCAGTCAATCTATGCAAGGGGAAGGCAAGGGAGAAGAATTAATTGTGCTTCGTATTCAGGTTGAACCTTCACAAAGCTTTGTTTCATAGAACAAGCTTACCAACACAGTGTCTTTTCATACATATTCAGATTGGTCTATTTATTTATTTATTTATTTATTTATTTGATTTATATTTATTTATTTAATTAATTAATTTATATGACCGCCCATCACCCCACATGGGGAACTTAAATCCCGTTTTTCCTGTAGAAACTCAAGGTAGAGTACACTATACTCTTTCCTCCTATTTTTTTCCTCACAGTGATCCTATGTAGTAGGTTGGTTGTTGTTTATTCGTTCAGTCGTTTCCGACTCTTCGTGACTTCATGGACCAGTCCACGCCAGAGCTTTCTGTCGGCCGTCACCATCCCCAGCTCCCCAATGGTTGAGTCCGTCACCTCCAGAATAGCATCCATCCATCTTGCCCTTGGTCGGCCCCTCTTCCTTTTGCCTTCCACTTTCCCTAGCATCAGCTTCTTCTCCAGGGTATCCTGTCTTCTCATTATGTGGCCAAAGTACTTCAGTTTTGCCTTTAATATAATTCCCTCAAGTGAGCAGTCTGGCTTTATTTCCTGGAGTATGGACTGGTTTGATCTTCTTGCAGTCCAAGGCACTCTCAGAATTTTCCTCCAACACCACAGTTCAAAAGCATCTATCTTCCTTCGCTCAGCCTTCCTTATGGTCCAGCTCTCGCAGCCATAGGTTACTACGGGGAATACCATTGCTTTAACTATGCGGACCTTTGTTGTCAGTGTGATGTCTCTGCTCTTAACTATTTTATCAAGATTTGCCATTGCTCTCCTCCCAAGAAGTAGACGTCTTCTGATTTCCTGGCTGCAGTCAGCGTCTGCAGTAATCTTTGTGCCTAGAAATACAAAGTCTGTCACTGCCTCCACTTTTTCTCCCTCTATTTGCCAGTCATCAATCAAGCTCGTTGCCATAATCTTGGTTTTTTTGAGGTTTAGCTGCAACCCAGCTTTTGCACTTTCTTCTTTCACCTTCGTCATAAGGATCCTCAACTCCTCCTCGCTTTCAGCCATCAGTAGTAGGTTGGACTAAGAGACAATAACTAGCCCAAAGTCATCCAGTGAACTTCCATAGCTAAGGATGGAGTGGTAAGTGGGTCTTCTCAATCCTTATCCAAGTTATCTTGTAGCCCAAGTATACCTCAAAAGCTACCACATTGAAGAACCCCATTCTATCACAAAAGCTTTGTAACTTGGCTTATAATTGGTACTCATGATATGAAAGCCACTTTGTTTAATTATACTGTATTGTATACTTTTCTCTGAATCTCCCTTTCATTCTAAATTCAAAGCAACTCTCACCTGACTGGGCAAAGCAAGGGCTTGAGAAGCTTCTTTGAACCTCAAGAGAGGTTTCGCATAGTCAAATGAGGAAAGACAGAAGAATCTCAGTGCTAATCACGCTCATCAGCCACTCATTTAACTCATTGTGTTAACATTTCAACACAACAAAAAACCCCACCTAATCTCCTATAATTTAGCTCTATAAATAGAAAACAAACAAAACATTGCCACTCTACCTGGGCACAGAGATTTCGCTTCTGTCTGTGTTCCTGCCCTCTGAAGATGCTGGCCACAGATGCTGGCGAAACGTTAGGAACCACAACTTCCAAAACACGGCCACACAGCCCAGAAGACCCACAACAGCCAACTAGCATCAATTTCACCAGCTTTCTATAGAAATGGTTGCTAGCTTAAGAACCACAGTCAAATCCTCCAAAAGCTAGAAGCAATGTAGAAATAGCAATAGCATCTGGACCATATAAACCTATTAACAAATGCTTAAGCTAAATATACCGACAAGAAGCACTTTGAGATAAATCAGCCTCAGTTTTTAAATTCTTCTAAAGAATTTAAAGTGGTTTCTCAAACTAAGCTGATCTGAAATAATGTGAGAAGTTCAGTTTACAAAAAACAAACCAGATCTAGATGCCATTTTTAAACTAGGGTAATACCATAACATAAGCTTTTCATGGTAAAATGGGTTAAAATTATATCTGTAACCCAGTATTTTCCAAGTATGTCTTGTAGCATTAAGTACAGATGTTGAAATGATCTACACGCAGCTGAATTCCTTCTTACAATCAGTAACCAAAGAAAATATGGTGATAATCCTGAAACTGTCACAAGTTAAACCCACCTTTCTCAGTTGTTGCAATGAAAATCTTGTAGGGTGTCTTTACCAAAGTAATTTATTCAATTCTGAAAAATAACTAAATGTCTTGGGAATCTAGGAATCTCTCAATGAACCATTAAAAAGGTAAAGGTTCCCCCCGCACATTTGTGCAGTCGTGTCCGACTCTAGGGGCCGGTGCTCATCTCCGTTTGTTAGCCGAAGAGCCAGCGTTGTCCGAAGATGCTTCCACGGTCATGTGGCCGCATGATGCGCGCGGAATGCTGTTACCTCCCCACTGAAGTGGTACCTATTCATCTACAGTAATTGCATTTGCATGCTTTCAAATTTATTTATTTATTTATTTTATTTATTAATCAAAATTCTATCACCGCCCATCTCCCTCCACCGGAGGGACTCTGGGTGGTTTACAACAAAATAATAGAAACAAAAAACATAAAATATACATAGAATATAAAAATACAAATTATAAAACAAGATTAAAATCCAAGAGGCAAGAGTGGTAAAACAATCTAACTTAATCCAATGTAGGAGAGGAGCTCTCTAAGGTATTAGCCACCCCCAAGAGTGACTATTCCTTCCTTGGTCCCAAGCAAGGCGGCAGAGCCAGGTTTTCAGGTTCTTCCGGAAGGTCAGGAGCGAAGGGGCTAATCTCACCTCCAGGGGCAAGTTGTTCCACAGGGCAGGAGCTACTGCAGAGAAGGCACGCCTCCTGGACCCCGCCAGATGGAACTCTCTTATAGGTGGGGTCTGTAGCATGCTCTCTCTGCATGATTGGGTGGGATGGGTGGATATATTGGGGATGAGGCGGTCCCTCAGGTAACCTGGTCCCATGCCATGTAGGGCTTTAAAGGTGATAACCAACACCTTGAATTGGACCCGGAAGCAAACTGGTACCCAATGCAGTTCACGTAACAACGGTGTTATATGTGCCGATCTAGGGGCACCAGCAATGGCCGGTGCAGCTGCATTCTGGACCAGCTGAAGCTTCTGGATACTCTTCAAGGGTAGCCCCATGTAGAGCGCATTACAGTAGTCTATATGGGAGATAACAAGGGCACGAGTGACTGTTCAAAGGTCATCCCAATCCAGGAATGGGCGTAACTGGCGCACAACACGAAGTTGTGCAAAAGCCCTTCTGGCCACGACTGCCACCTGCTCTTCGAGCAGGAGTCGTGAGTCCAGGAGGACCCCCAGATTCCGCACCGGATCTGTCTGGGGCAGTGCAACCCCATCCAGAACCAAAGATTATAATGTCCCAGATGGGGAAAAGCCATTAATCCACAGCCACTCCGTCTTACCAGGGTTCAGTTGAAGCCTGTTGGACCCCATCCAGGCCCCTACAGCCCCCACGCACCGAGAAAGAGCAGTCACAGCATCACTTACCTCACCTGGGACAGAGATATATAGCTGAGTATCATCAGCATATTGATGATATCTTATCCCATGGTGGCGGATGATCTCACCCAGTGGTTAAACAGGAGTGGAGAGAGAACCGAACCCTGTGGCACCCCACAAAGGAGGGGTCGAGGGTCGGATCTCTCACTCCCTATCACCACCGATTGGGACCGGCCCTGGAGGAAGGAGGTGAACCAGCGCAAAACCACGCTGCCCACCCCCAACTCCATGAGCCGACCCAAAAGGATACCATGGTTGATGGTATCAAAAGCCGCTGAGAGGTCAAGAAGAGCTAGGATGGATGCACTGCCTCCATCCCGCTCCCGCCAGAGATCATCCATAAGTGCGACCAATGCTGTTTCTGTCCCATGTCCAGGCCTGAAACCTGACTGAAAGGGGTCTAGATAATCTGTTTCATCCAGAATCCTCTGGAGCTGCAGCGCCACCACTTTCTCAACCACCTTCCCCATAAAGGGAAGGTGGGAGACTGGGCGAAAGCTGTCGAGTACCATAGGGTCCAGCGATGGTTTCTTGAGGAGGGGGTGCACCAATGCCTCCTTAAAGGCAGTTGGAAACACCCCCTCTCTCAAGGATGCATTGACCATCACCTGGATCCAACCACATGTCACCCCCCAGCTGCTTTCACCAGCCAGGAGGGGCATGGATCTAGATGACAAGTGGTGGCGTTTGCTGCTCGAAGGATCCTGTCCACTTCCTCAGGTCCAACAGGATCAAACCGTTCCCAGATAACTGGGTAAATACGTTCCCCCGGTATCTCCCCAGACTCTGTCTCACGCCTGGAGTCCAACTAGGAATGGATCCGAGCAATTTTTTTCCTGCAGATGCATAGCAAATTCCTCTGCACGGCCCTGTAGGTGGGTCTCAAGACCCGCCTTCTCCAAAAGGGACCGAGTGATCTTAAACAGGGCTGTTGGGTGGCATTCTGCGGACGCAATAAGAGTGGAGAAATATTGCTAGGTTAGCAAGAGCTGGGGCTAGTGCGGGAGCTCACTCCGTCATGCGGGGCTAGGGATTCGAACCTCCGAACTTGCGATCTTCCAGTCGACAAGCCTGGTGTCTTACCCGCTGAGCCACCATGCCCCCATGAACCATTAATTTGGTATAAATGAATGTTGGTTACTTTTCAGTAGCAGGAACTGCACTTAAAAGAATAAAGGATATTGAGAGCAAGAATGGCTAGATATGCAACAACATTAGAGAAAAGATTTTTGGCCCCCTTTCCCTCTTTTATTCAATGTGTTGCATTTTTATAAGTGCATTAGGCCTTTTGTTTATCCTCCAAAATCAATGCAAAATCGCATTACTTCTTATGCAAGAGTGGGCTGCCATATTTTAGTGGTACAACCTCGGAAGCTCAGGAATTGCCTGTGGATTGCTCACCGGTGGTTTAGGCCAAGCACAAGTCACTTTTTTTTTGGTAAAGGAAGCAAACTCCAATTCTTCTTATCTTCTCCAGCAAAATGCTCTGTATTCTTTTTCTATTCACCATTTTTTCCCTAATCCTTTATGGGGACTGTAAACAATTGCTTCTTGTCTGTGAATAGGGATAAACAAGGACAAAGTTCAAATATACCATACTGATCACGGATATAGAAATTGGCCATCGGGGTATTAGTCAGTAACAGTCCTCAACGTTCCTGATCACGGACCACGCCTGAGTTTCTGGGAGCTACAGTTCAACGAAATGGGCAGGGCCAGAAATTTCCAATCCGTTTCAAAAAGACGTCATCTGTGTGGAAAAGATGCAGCATAATTTCCATAAGAGCAGATTTACAAGTCTTGTCCAAATGGACTCTGCTACAGTATGGCACAGATGGCAGTATTGAATAAAGTTTCCTAGTGTCTGTCTTTTTTCTTTTTCTTTTTGGTATAATTGCACAACGTTTCCTCCCCCCCCCCCTTTTTTTTTTTTTTTTAGTCACAGAGATGTCTGATGAAGGACATGCGGTTATGAAGTGTAGGGGTTTTTTTAGGCTTCCACTGGGGAAATTTATATAACCAAAAATGATACCAGACAAATCTTTTTTTAAAAAAGTTATTTTTAAATAAAGTTCCAAATGGCGCATAAGAGGAAGTTGCATACAAAAGCTCAAAAACAGATGGGGATTCATGATGGTTTCTTTAAAGAAGCAACACGGCTATACTAACAAGGGCAATAAAAAAGATTAGATGTTTACCAATCATCGGTGGGGTTAAATATGTCCTCTCTAAGTCATTCAGTCTTAGAAACGAAGGAAAGTACTTGATATTTTCTAAGCAAATCTGAAGTACCCCACTCCCTTCCCACTTTGCTACCAAGCACCCACCCCCACCGCACAATCTGCCACTACTTGATTTGTTGCTGCTTGCATTAAGTACACATCTTTGGTTCTAATATATTTTTAGATTTCTCATTTAGTATACCATTGCTATTTCTATTACTTGGGTTTCAATCTGACGTTTACCTCTTTACAGAATATGTGTATTATTTGCCCTTAAAGGGAAGGGTGAGATTATGGTTGAATTTATTGGCACATATAATGCCATGATGAGATATTTTTATATTATTTCACTTCCATAGTAACTATTTGGTAGTTCATGAACCAGATATTCTGAATTTCCTAGGATTCACAGCATTTTTGTAAAGGTAACTGCACCAGTTTAACTTAACTGAATTGTAGTATGATTAGATGCAGCACCCGGGTACAAGCAGCTCATTATCTACAAAACTCTGAAAGCCAGAAAAACTGTTCTTATATTTTTATGTGGCATTTCAAATATATTTATATCTCAGAAAAAATCTGCTGTTAAATTTAGTTCATGTTGGGGCACTGACAGGCTGAGTACTTCCAAAGACTAGACCAAGCTATTTCTGTCGTACTCAAAATCAGAGTCTGGAGGCATTTTATTTTCACCTCTATCACACACATTTTCCTCTTCTGGACTCATCCAAATTAAAGTTGCTTTACCTCATTCTTCCTCCAAGTTTTTTTTTTCTTTAACATTAGCAACAGAGATTTGGTTCGAAGTGGAGACGGCTGTACAAGCCATAACCATTTCTGAAAATACACCCGAATCCTCATGCAATGAAAGAAGGTCAAACTAAACACAAATCATAGTTAACGTTTAGTTATGGGACTTCGTGTACTGTTATAAACAAGGAGCCACTACAGGATGGTATATATCCTGAGCTTGGGAGGCCAGGAGGCAATGTATTTCTTTCTGTGCTTTATCCTTAAAGGGGGGGGGGGAGAGGGAATCTTCCTCTAGAGATCCAGATGGCACCCTCCCTTATGGTTTTCATGAAAATGGTAAAAACATAACTGTTCCTCAGAACTTTTAATTTATTATTTAATTTAAGGGAATGCAAGGGGTTGGGTAAGGATTGTGTATTTAATGGTGTTGTTTTAACAGAAGGAATTTTCTTGGTGCAGTAGCTTTCTACTTGCAGGGACTAATCTACAAAGTAAGCATCCAAATGTTTGATTACCAGTTTGCAACATAAAGTAAGAAGAAGAGCATGGTTCCATATTTTGGGAAGCCCTTGGAGAAGGTGTCCTTTTTCCAGCTTGCTGCACCCCCTATTCTAAAGAAGGCCCCCTGGTATCTGCCAGGCAGTTTGATCTATAGACATCTGGCCATGCTCTTACTCTTTACACCCCTAACTTTGGACCCAGCCTCTAATTTATTTATTTTTATTTATTTGTCAAATTTATCACCGCCCATCTGTACAAAAGTAGACTCTGGGTGGTTTACAATAAAATATTAAAACTAAGAACCTATACATCTTAAAATACAATCCAATAATAAATAGTATGTCAGGAAGACCTCCGGAAGGCATATTCCATAGGGAGGGTGCTATCGCAGAGAAGGCACGCCTCTTGGACCCTGCTAGATTTCTAATTAGATATTCTAATTTGGCTAATGTTGTCTGGGGAAAAGGGCAAGGGGCTGTGAACTGCCAATGGGAATAACTCTGTATTATTTTCACTCATTTGCACACTTGCCATTGTTGAGAGGGCAGAGGAGGAAAATATAAAAGCAACTGCACAAAAGCAGGCCAGCAATGGCAAGTTAAGCAGGAAGGAGTAGGGCCAGAGAACCTTGGTGGGCCTTGAAGGAGTCTGAACATGCTTTCTTTCCCTGAACCTGAGAATATTTTATTTATTTATTTATTTATTCAAATTTATTCCCCGCCCATCTCCCATGCAAGGGACTCTGGGCGGGTCACAATAAATAAAAATTTAAAAACTATACAAAATATCTAAAAACACAAACAAAACATAATAAAATAAAATCCAAGATGGACTTGGACCCGCAGAATAGATCATGGAGCTATGGGGCCAGCCAGAGAATATCCATAGCTCAATGACAGAACAACAAATGAAAGATCCCTGGTTCAATTCCTGACATTTCTAGATACAGGTGGAAGAAAAGACATCCTGCTGGCTGAACTGTTAAAGAGCTGCTGCTAGACAAAATTGAATGCCAGATTAATAACCCATGTTAATAATAGCAGAGGAAATGAAAGGTTAAAAGGCTACTTTACAGAGTTAAGCTGGCATTTCTTAACTTTATAGACAATAAGGAATTTTAAAGCCATAATCAACTGCACATCATTCATATTTGTGCTTCAGACTGGTTTCTGTCCCTGCATGGTTTTTGCATGGGATCACTATATCTGGATGTACTCAAGGAATATTTCCTCAGCGCTGTGCTTTAGAAGGAACTCTGTGACTCCTAAATTTCAAGTATTCATCTCTCTCGAACATTTGCATGAGAAGTCCCCAGGTGGTAACTAATCATAATGCACAAATCCAGCTGTGCTGATTTCATGTTAACTATGGTTAGTTACAAAAATAAGCTTGAAAATTCTAGGTAAAGATGACTGTGGCCAAAATGAAGAAGAAAAAGATTATGGTGGTGGGGAGATCTGTGTGGTTGGGTGGAGAAGCATGACCACATGTCCCAGCTACTACATTCACGATATGAGGACTGGTACATTGCATATAGTCCAAAATGGTCTGCTTGCATAATGGTTTTATTTGTGATTAGTGACTAACATCCATTGTGGAAAGAAAGATAATGATATTTTTATTGCACATCCTCTTTTTAGGAAACTGGCCAGTCTTTAAATCTCATCAGGGAATGCACAGAAGCTGTAAATATATGAATCAAATGTTCATTGAGACAGTTATTACTGAAAAATGGGGTGGGGAACACTTGGGGAAATAGTACAATTGAAGCATCATTATATCCTGTTTCTTAAAAGCTAATGGATGCTACTATCCAACATAAATAATGGACTTTAAAAAGTTTAATGGAACTGTTAAAATAATCACATCAAAGTATCACTACAAAAGGAATGAGTTGGTCTATAACAAAATTGTAAGCCATCTTTCATTCCAAAGCATCTCCTAAAAAAGCTGTTTCTGGAACTGCAAATTTTCCTCAAAAGAAAAAATTGATAAATTGATCATGGGCATAACTTCAGCCTCTAATTTTTTAACTTTACAGTATATTTCATTTAAAATATATATATTAATTTTAAAATGTAGATTTTTGGAGAAATTCTCATGGCTAGTATGTGGTGTTCTTGCACTTATTTAATGATGAGATGACCAACATGTGTTGTGTGAATGCCTGCCTTTTACTGGACAATCCTCTCTCCAGCAGCCTACAACCTGTTGGAGTTCCATGCTTCCCTTAAATCCCAAGGAAACCTCAAAGCAGAGCATCTTCCACTGGCCTTTCTTCACTGGTGGTGCTATTGGCATTGCTAAGAGGCAATAATGCCCTTGGGAGATGGTGGGAAAATCACTCCTTTCCCTGGAGAAACAAAGCGTTCATCAATTTCTCTGCCTACAAATTGGGTGGAAGATTTGAAAATCTCTGGCCATTTTATACTTTCTTTTTTTCAAGATAATCTAATGAAGCTTTACCATAACCTTGCCTCTTTTAATTTGATAAAATAATTATGCATGTTTATGCAGATTTTTTGCTCACCAATGATAGCATTAATACCATTATCCAAAGCTTTAACAACCTCCATCTTGCTACAATCATCATGTGCAAACTAATTCCTTTTTGAGATTTTGGTAGAATGAATATTTATCTATCTATTATCTATACCCATTCATCAGAAGGAAGAACACCCCCAAATTTAATTACTCTTTCTAATCTTTCATACTATAGTTCATCTTTTCAAGAATTGCTTAGCAGATTTATAAATTGGCCAAATGATGAAATCATCATCTTCCCTTTCCTTATCAAGTTGGGAATGGGTATCAGCTAATGAATGAAGAGTTCTTCTTTATTTTAGCATAGAAGCATTCCTGCTTTGCAATAAATGCTAGGCAACTTTGGTCAAAAGCCTAAAATTATTAATAGGGAAATTATTTTTATTTATTTATTTATTTATAATTCAAATTTTGCCACCGCCCATCTCCCCGAGGAAGGGGGACTCTGGGCAGTTTACAATAAGAACCATATTAAAAGGATAAATATAAAAACATCTAAAATATACATATTTCCCCTGCATCTTTCCCCGCTGTCATGGTCAGATCATGCCCTGGTGACCCTGAGATTCTCATATGCTGCCCCACTCCGCAGGGAGGCTGGACCCATTCGTTTGGTCCGCCCCCGGCGACTAATGGACCCGATAGGGTTTCAGAGGGAGCTGGGGGTTATATCCGAGGATCTAATGCACGGTCCAGCGGAGGCCCTGGCCGCAGTCTGGAATAAGAGGACGGCCGGGGCCTTGGACAGGATCGCGCCTATGCGACCTTTCTTGTCCCATCCAACTCGATATTCCCCGTGGTATACGGAGGGATTGAGGGTACTGAAGAGGGTCAAGAGACGCCTAGAGCGCCGCTGGAGAAAGACAAAGACCGAATCAGACCGAACACAAGCTAGAGCCGCAGTTAAAGCCTACCTTGTGGCGGTAATAGCGGCGAAACGTCAATATTTCTCCGCTCTTATTGCGTCCACAGAATGCCGCCCGACGGCCCTGTTTAGGATTACTCGATCTCTCCTAGGTAAGGTGGGCCCAGTGACCCACCTGCAGGGCCGTGCGGAGGAATTTGCAGAGCATCTGATGGATAAAATCGCTCGGATTCGTTCTAAGTTAGACTCCAAGCGTGACACATGGTCTGGGGAGATGCCGAGGGAGCGTCTGTGCCCGGTTATCTGGGAACAGTTTGATCCTGTTGGACCTGAGGAAGTGGACAGGATCCTCCGGACTGTAAGGGCCACTACTTGTCATCTTGACCCATGCCCCTCCTGGCTGGTGAAAGCAGCCAGTGAGGTGACATGTGGCTGGGTCCATGCGATGGTTCTTGCATCCTTGGGAGAGGGAGTGTTTCCGGCGGCCTTTAAGGAGGCGCTGGTGCACCCCCTCCTCAAGAAGCCATCGCTGGACCCTACAGTGTTGGATAATTTTCGTCCTGTCTCCCATCTCCCCTTTTTGGGGAAGGTGGTTGAGAAAGTGGTGGCATTACAGCTCCAGAGGATTCTGGATGATACGGATTATCTAGACCCCTTTCAGTCAGGATTCAGACCGGGATATGGGGTAGAAACTGCATTGGTCGCACTTACTGATGATCTCTGGCGGGCACGGGATGGCGGCAGTGCATCCATCCTAGCCCTTCTTGACCTCTCAGCGGCTTTCGATACCATCGACCATGGTATCCTTTTGGGACGGCTTAGGGGGTTGGGGATTGGTGGCGTGGTTTTACGCTGGTTCAACTCCTTCCTCCAGGGCCGATCCCAATTGGTGGTTATAGGAGATGAGAGGTCCGACCCTCGGCCCCTACTTTGTGGGGTGCCACAGGGTTCGGTTCTCTCCCCTCTCCTATTTAATATCTACATGAAACCGCTGGGTGAGATCATCCACCAACACGGGATGAGGTATCATCAATATGCTGATGATACTCAATTATATATCTCCATCCCGGGTGAGTTAAGTGATGCAGTGGCTGCCCTTTCTCAGTGTCTGAAGGCTGTGGGGGCCTGGATGGGGAACAACAGGCTTCAGCTGAACCCTGGTAAGACGGAGTGGCTGTGGATTGATGGTGCCTCGAGATCCAGGGAGTTGTCATCTTTAGATCTGGACGGGGTGGCACTACCCCGTTCAGATAAAGTGCGGAACCTGGGTGTCCTTCTGGACTCACGACTCCTGCTTGAAGAGCAGGTGGCAGCCGTGGCCAGAAGGGCATTTGTACAACTTCGAGTTGTGCGCCAGCTACGCCCTTTCCTGGATCGGGAGGTCCTCCGTACAGTCACTCATGCCCTGGTCATCTCCCACATAGACTATTGCAATGCGCTCTACATGGGGCTACCCTTGAAGAGTATCCGGAAGCTTCAACTGGTCCAGAATGCGGCTGCGCGTGCAGTTATGGGTGCCCCAAGGTCGGCACATGTGACACCTCTGCTGCGCGAGCTGCATTGGTTACCGGTTTGCTTCCGGGTCCAATTCAAGGTGTTGGTTGTCACCTTTAAAGCCCTACATGGCATGGGACCAGGTTACCTAAAGGACCGCCTCATCCCCAGAACATCGACCCGTTCCACCCGGCTATGCAGAGAGGGCTTACTTCGGACCCCGTCTATAAGAGAATTCCATCTGACGGGGTCCAGGAGGCGGGCTTTCTCAGCAGTGGCACCCGCCCTCTGGAATATTCTGCCCCTGGAGGTGAGGCTAGCCCCCACACTTATGACCTTCCAGAAACAACTGAAGACCTGGCTCTGCCACCTCGCTTGGGATGGGGGGAGTAATAGCTCCTCTTGGGGTTGGCTTGCTCCATAGGGTTCTTTAAAGCCTAACATCAGAGCCTCTTGGATTTTATATATTTAATTATATTATGTATTCTATTTTATAAATTTTTATATGTTTTAATTGCTGACTTGGTGTAAACCGCCCAGAGTCCCCTCCGGAATGGGGGGAGATGGGCGGTGATATAAGTTAGAAATATAAATAAATAAATAAATATATAATTTACCAAATATAAATATAAAATAAGTGTAAAAGCCAAAGATCTAATTCCGTGAGGAGAGCTCTAAGATCTATTATTATTATCTAATAATTATTAGATCTGCCCTTTGGGGAACTGACAAACACACAAACACCATTAAGGAGATTGGGAATGGGGCATCTTTATTTTTTTTAATAAAACTTTGTTAAATGTTATAAAACCCATTTCATTTCTCTGGGATTAGATAGATGGAAACAGATGTAGAAAAACAAGGAAAGTCTTCCAAAAGATCTCTGAACTGAGAAGGAGGTTCCAACCTTGATTGAAATGCTAAGAGACATCAATGGATAGATAGTAACGGATTGAAAGAAGATCAAAGAAAGATGAAAGGGGTATACTAAAGTTCTGTACAGTACAAATGTCAACATCCAAGGTACCTTAGAAGATCTTCTCTATTTACAAGAATCTCTACTACTAGAAGATGAAGTTAGATCAGCACTCTAGTCATAATCAAGTAAAAAGACTGCAGGAATTGATGGGAGTATCTATAGAAATATGGCAAGCAATAGAAGAAGAATCAGTAAAGGTTCTAAGTATTGATGCTTTTGAACTTTGGTGTTGGACAAGACTCCTGAGAATAGCATGGACAGCCTAGAAAACAAATAAATGGATCATCTATTTGATCAAATGGAACAAATCAATCCAGAGTTTCAAATGAGGCACAACTGACCATGCTCAAATTATCATGTTTGGATACATTTTGCAAAGATTTAGCTGTCTTAAGAAGTCTATAATGCTGGAAGGAAAGAGAATGACCACAGCAAGGTGAATGGACTCAATTACAGCAGTGATGGATGCATCATTGGAAGACCTGAAGGGCCAGGTTGGGGACAGATTATCCTGGAGAAGATCTATTTAACACTGATCTGATGGCACATAATCAATCAATCAATCAATCAATCTGGATTAGATAAATATCAGTTTTCAAATTCAAATCTTTATAGAGGTATCTAATGAAGTCGTTATATGTCATATTATGGATGTTGCTTGCCCTCTTGTCCCAGGATTATAAAAGCATAATTCTTGGCAAATGTGTTTCCATTTAGACCACGGTGCTAATTCCAACTGCAATTAGAGAGAGGAAAAAAAAATCTCATATTGGTGCCAATGAAATATCTTTTACTGCTAATTGCAGCATGAAGGGAAATTTTGTGATTAAAGTTCCCCTCCGTGTGCATTCTGGTCCTGATAGAAGTTTCGTTACTTAAAACATGAAAGTTAACATTCATGTTAATAAAATGACATGTCCTTGGAACTTAAAGTCATTTACAGGTGTTGCCATTTCTTATTATTCCAAGTCACTGGCATTCTATTTGGCAGCTTAGATGTTATTCAGTATTTGCTATGGCCATTACACTGGTGCCTTGAGTATCATTTCTGCAAATGGTTCTGCTATGCTTACAAATGTGTCTCACCACATCTCCTGATGCTCTAATTTGATTACAAAAGCTGTTTCCCAGCCATCTGACTATATCTAAATGAATCTCAAATTCCCTAAGGATTCCTCAAGAGCTATTATAAAGAGAGAGTGAAAGTCCGCTATTGACTGCTGCTGCCTTTAATGGACTCATTACATCGAGTTCATTGTGACCTCTACAATTCTACACTGAAGGTTAATCCTTCAATATGCAAATACAACACTTGGGGCCCACAATGGCAAAAACAGAAGCACAGGAAGTTGCCTTATATGAGGTCAGAATATCAGCTCATCTAACCTGGTCTTATTTCCTCTAATTTGGTATGGGTCTCTGGAGGCTTTTAGTTTTAATTCTTTGGACTGGAGATGCCAAGATTGAATCTGTGACCTTCTGCCTATAAAGTATGTGCCCTGCCCTTGTGAAAGAGCCCTCCTCACAAGCAAGGATATAAAAAGACTGCTCCTGGGCAAGAAAACAGGGAAGATAATTTTGGCCATGCAGAAGATACCAGTACTGCCACTCTACTTTTGTAGTTTATCTTTCATACAAGGAGCTCAATGCAGCACACAGGGAGTCTTTATTATCCTAAAAATGATCTTGAGAGGTAGCTCAGGCTGAAACATTGTTCAGTGAGTAAACTGGGAATGGAACCTGAGTCTCTCTGATCTAATTCCAATACTGTGACTAGTACACTGGTTCACACAATATGTTAAACCCTACTCTGGGTCAACAAAATCCTGTATTCATGTAACATGCTTTCCCCTCCAAAAATCAAACATATTATGGCTTAACGAGATGGCTCAGTTCACACAGCATGCTAAGATAATGGCTGAGTACCCACAAGTTGCTAGACCAGGAATTAGCCCTCCATGGATATCTGCGGGAGAGGGCAAGGTGAGGGCAAGGCAAACAAATCACAAAATGTGTCTTCCAATACAAACTTTGCCCCATTCATACTTGCAGCATGATGGCACACCAAGTATGTAAGAAGGTACAGCTTACCTTGTGACATCGCAAATGACGTTTCTTCATTTTGATGAAATGTCAGCTTGCTACAGACTCCCTTACAATGCTCTTTTTACAGGTAGAAATCTACATGTGCTCTATTATGGGATAACAGGCCAAGAATTAGCAACATACAGCCCTCTGGAGCTTACCATCTGTCTTACACCAACCCAACCAGGAGAAAAGAAAATGACAATTGTGGCCAATTGTATTTGCAAATTTGTATTTGCTAGGCTTATCTAACAACACTAATTGCTTATCATATGCCACTAAAAGTAACAAGCATTGAAAACAGCCATAAAGCATCAGGCAAAGTAGTTAATATTAACTCATAATTATTAATGCTCATCTTTGCAAAGCAATTTCACTGCTGCTGCAATAGCATCAGCTGGTTTCACTGATTTCTTATGTAAGAAAAGTAAATGTCATTGTGCTTGTACAAAAGTTAAAAACACATTCTCTTTGCTATGGAAATGCAGTGGAACACACAGCACCAAACATTTATGTCCCCATCCATCTCCCCTCCCCAAACTACTAATTAAAACATACTCCTGTTTCTGCACCTGTTTTCAGTTCTTTATAACAGCATGATGGGGAAAAATGACTCTATCCTCTCTTTTATATTTTAATACAGAAAATATACAGTAATTTAATACATAAAATAACAAGATATATAATTCAAGCAAACACGCAATTAGCCTTGTGCTGGCTCTTCAGATGACCATCGGCAGAAGGGATGCATCCCCAAGGATGGTAACACAATCATTATCATCACCTTGCAGTATATCTTTGTGGTCAGAGAAAAGCCCAACCCCCTGCTTGTGGAGTAGAGTTGTTTGCACCACTGCAATGGAGGCTGGGAGAAGGCAGCATTGAAATAGAAACACACCTGGCTGAGTTTCTTGAGAAATGGGAGATGGTACCTGCTTTCTTTTATAGCTTGACTCCCAATATGGAAGCAACTATTACTGCATGCAATATATCAGGGCCCCATAACTATTGCTGCATGCAATATATCAGATATCTGTTGTCTCCAGGGGCTTACAGAGCCTGCTGAAGTCAGAATGTGAGACTGTCATGTCCTGGAGGGTCTATTCTATTCTGATTCAGCAGATGCTTTCCAAAGTTTCATTCTTTCCAAGTCCAATCTGGGAAAACCTATGAGTTGAATCCAAAACATCTTGCATGCAAAGCATGTATTCTACTAACTTCCTCCCTCCAGATCTTTGCCACCTGACCAGGACATGAGTCTGCACTCTGTTGCATATCCTCCACCAGTTATTTTACTTCTCCCCCTGCAGCCCCTAAAGATTTACAGGACAGCTGTCATTTGTAAAAGTGATGCCCTTTGATCATATCCCAGCTTTCTGGATCATCCTTGCCAACTCCCAAATTAAACATTTTGTGCAAGCCAGGCCAAAGGGGAGGCAGCTATTTGCCTTAGAATGATCAAAATTAGGATGATCAAAATCTCAACATACTAATCAACTATGGTCTCTGGCAACTTCTTGGAATCAGATTTTGTGAATTAAGCATGATCTAGGACACCATTTGCTTCCCTCTAATCCTCCAGCTTGCTATGAAAACACCTGAAAGTCAAACCATTTTCTTTCAAAATGTAAACCGAACTGGAACTAGACCAAACTGGGGGGGGGGGGGGGGTTACATATCAACTATAAGACATAATTGACTGCTTAATTCTGTGCCATCATGTCAGTGTTGACTCTTAGCAATCGCATAGATAGATCTTCTCCAGGAGGACCTGTCCCCAACATGGTCCTTCGGGTCTTCCAATAGTGCACCATTGTCACTGTAATTGAGTCCATTCACTTTGCTGCTGGTTGTCCTCTTCTTCTCTTTTCTTCCATTTGAAAAAATATGCTATTTTTTAAAAAAAGTTTTGTGACCTAAAAACAACATGATTTGATGCTCTGAGTGCATCAGCCTTTAGCATCAGCTTCCAAAATGAATTGGGGGCATTAAAAAAAAAAAGTTTGAAATATCTGTCCTAAATACACCTCCTTTTCAATGTGACACTGAAGTGCCCCCTGGGTAGATTGATTTTAAACAACACTTTTGGAACTTGCTGAAAATGCAGATGTGAAGAAACTGTAAACCACATACCATCCTCTAAAATGAACTTCCCTGAGTGACCTGAAAACTTCTAGCTAATTGCCACAATCTGCAAGCAATTTTTTTTAATGACCAGAAGGAATAACTGTAGC
This sequence comes from Charina bottae, assembly GCA_023362775.1. Taxonomy (NCBI): domain Eukaryota; kingdom Metazoa; phylum Chordata; class Lepidosauria; order Squamata; family Charinaidae; genus Charina; species Charina bottae. The sequence goes on along the minus strand of JALMGJ010000001.1, from coordinate 70,631,964 downwards.
TTTGCTCATCCAGAAACCTGGCTTGAAAGTGATTCCCTGCCCCTCCCTCCCTCCTTATGCCGCATGCAATAAGACAAGATACAAAATAAATAACATTGCATTTGTTTAATGAAAATTATACACTGTGCCAAAATTTCTTGCACAATGTCACACCTGCCAATATTTCAGAATACTGGCTCTTTCAATGTACCTTGCCTTGCACAATGTGCAATATATATGTGGTTATGTATGTGTATATATATGTGTATATATATGTATCTGTGTTTGTATATTTATGTACTCTGTGTGTGTGTGTGTGTGTGTGTGTGTGTGTGTATTGCTTTACTCTTACTGCTTCCCTAATGGGTTGGCTGGCCCCTTAGATCTGTCCCGACCAGCCTTGTTGATCAGTGGAATAAGATCTACCACTTTTGGATCAAATTGTATGATGTTGTATATATGTATATGTATATGTATATGTATATGTATATGTATATGTATATGTATATGTATATGTATGTGTGTGTATATATATATGTGTGTGTGTGTGTGTGTATATGTAATTTTATATTGTTTATTATTGATATTTATTGTTTTAATTGTTTTGAATTTGTTGTGAACCGCCCAGGGTCCCTCCTTGTGGGGGAGATGGGCGGGATATAAATGTAATAAATAAATAAATAAATTATGTTTACAGTGAGGATAGAAAAGTTTTTACAACCCATGTTTTGGGAAAGGCTTCAAAGACCACATTCCAATTTTGGTGGGACCAAACTTAAAGAAGAATCCAAAATAAGCCAGGAGTTGCTTTCTCTGGCAAGCCTGCTCAGAAATAAGAGAGGGTGTCAGTAGAATAAGCTGCTCCTCTGAATGATTATTCAAGAGTGAGGAATCATCCAGTGAAATGATTACTGGATCCATTGAAATTCTTCTCTGTGTTGATTAAATACTTTGTTATATCCCTGGTACAATTCTATACATAGCATGCCTCTTCAGATAGGAGTCCAATTAGGCTAAGAGTTATGATGGTAGTAGGGCTGCAACCCTCTTCAACAGAAATAAGCACCATAAGTTATTAAATGAGACAATACTGACTACATTTGCAACTTGGTGGCAGCTTCTAAAAGTAAGACACATTTTACCTCCTTTCTTCTACAGTTATTTATAATATATAAATGTCAGAAAGAAAAATGCATTTACAATTTGCACCTGAAGTTGCTTACAGCAGAACTTTATCAGGGATAGCTAGGCTGATCTACCAATCTCTTTGTTCAGCTCCTAACCATTGCCCAAGCAAATAATAAATCCTGAGATCATGGATGCAAAGAGAAAACATGAATTTCTATTTTCTGAATCACCCAGAAGGCATTCTCCAGTGCAGGACAGCACCTCCTCCCAAAGCTAATAAACAGAGTACAACTTTAACAAACTCTCCAGGGAGGTGGTGTCCTAATTCCCAGACTAGACTGGAAGAGCTCAACCCCATTTAACTGAAAATAAATATTGAGGGGGAAAACCTTCAAGAATTATGCTGAGGAACACAGTTAAAAGAAAAATACTGTAGGTATTAGAGTTCAGGAAAACACTCTAGGTCAGTGTTTCTCAACCTTGGCAACTTTAAGATGGGTGGACTTCAACTCCCAGAATTCCCCAGCCACCTCTGGTTGTCTCTGCTGGCTGGGGAATTCTGGGAGTTGATGTCTACCCATCTTAAAGTCACCAGAGTTGAGAAACACTGCTCTAGGTGAAGAGAGAAAAATAGGAGAAAATCCCAGGAACTCTTCTTCATAGGCATGGCATAGACAGAAGCCCTAAATATCAGAGTGTTTCCTAGGGGGATTCCAGACCTTGAGAAGTGTCAAAAGGATATCAATATAGGTTTCCAACATTGATATATTACATTACTGATACTACTTTCTGAAGAATCTGCTGACCAAAAACTAAACTAACCTTCAATATAAAGGAAGGGTTAAATCTAAACACCACCTAATCTTACGTAATTTAGGTTGCCAAGAAGGTTCCCCCGGTTTTGACAACTTCTTAACCAAAGTTGTGGCCACCAAGGAACTATCTTCAGTACGAATAAACTCGCCAACTCATAGCTAAAGATTCAGAGGGGGGATTGATTGATTGATTGATTTTCTATCCCGCCTTTATTATATTTATAAATAACTCAAGGTGGCGAACATACCTAATACTCCTTCCTCCTCCTCTTTTCCCCACAACAACAACCCTGTGAGGCAAGTTGGGCTGAGAGAGTGTGACTGGCCCAGGGTTACCCAGCCGGCTTTCATGCCTAAGGCGGGACTAGAACTCACAGACTCCTGGTTCCTAGCCCAGCACCTTAACCACTAGACCAAACTGGCTCTAATGGGAATCCCATTAGCGCTGTCAATACTGAAATTAGATTCAAGGAAGGGAATCTATGTATCACAGAAAGATAAAGCAGGGCCACATTTTTCAAAAACCTATTGAAATTGGAGTGAGTAGGAAAAGGCTTTTCTCCCTTGCAGGAAAAAACATTATTAAGAGCGATGGCCAGATGTGTAATTGTGCTAATATTCAACCCATTGACCCTAAATAGAATTTTCCTACCCAAGGAATGCCAGAAAAGTGTCTATGTTGAGCGTCCCCAACCTGAGATTCAGCTGGAAGAGACTCAGAGGAAAGCAATTACCTCTGTTTTTTTATTTCTGATCTGAGATTGTGAAGGAACAGGAGCAGGAAGACATAAAGATGTCCCTTTGCCACTGGGAGATCAGAACATCCATCTCGCTTGTTTCTAGATGCAGAAACGTGGAGAAGTGCTGAACTTGAGCACTGTCCTTGGTCATTAACAAATATTACATGTACCTACCTAATAACAAATCCCACAGAAGTCAATATGGCTTACTTTCAATCAGGTTCTATATAGTAGGCTCTACAGTGGTTCCATTTTAATTTCAAAAAGTTGCTTTGGCTTGGGAGGGGGGCAAATGTAGTACCTGTCTGCAACTTTTTAAAGTAGCTATGTCCTTTAGATGCTGTCAGCCTTCCCAGGTAGACCAGACAGGAAACACAACCAGATGAGCTAATTCTACTTTATTGTAAGGCTACATTAAAGGGGCGCAGTAGCTCAGCGGGTTAAACCGCTGATGCTGTAAGACTGCCGATCAGCAGGTTGGCAGTTCGAACCTCCGCGTGGCGTGGTGAGCTCTCGTCACTTGCCCCAGCTCCTGTCAACCCAGCAGTTCGAAAGCTAATTGCAAGTAGATAAATGGGTACCACCTTATGTGGGAGAATTTGCTGGCGTCCTGTCGGGGGTCGCCTCCGGAGCAAAGAAGACCTCGCAAATGGCGGCGGAGACAGAGAAACGGAGACGACGGATCTCGAACAGCAATATCCAGGATGTCAGCAGCCGACTATGAAGCAAGGTATTCTGGGACATGTAGTCCAATACTACAAGAGTCGATTCCCTTACCCCTTCCCTGAGCACGCGGAAATAAACATTGTTAATATATGATTGTATAAATATATGAATTGCAAATGTTGTAAGCCGCCTAGAGTCCTCCGATAGGGAGGGGATAAGCGGGGTATAAATACGAATAATAAAAATAATAAATAATAAAATACATTAACAGAATCTTGCAAGTCTGAAAGTACAAATCTTCCACCATCTCCTTTGCAGCCTGAGAAGTTAGGGAGGTTCCTTTCTGAGCCTCTTTTTCCTCCCATTATGCAGCTGCAGGCTATGCCCTCTGTTATCTGACCATTCCCTAGGCAGCCTCTCTTTGCCCCATCTCTCAAGTCTTTCTCACATACCATTACAGATGCAGCTGCTTCTAAGAATTGTGTTCTGGTGCTATGATTGTACTCTAAAGCATATTTTCAGAATTCAGTCCAATATGCTGCACAGCACCTACAGTACATAAAGTGGCCTTTCTCAAACTGAATGGTCTCACATCAACCCACTTCAGTTTTTTTCTGAATAGTCTTACAGTAAGACCAATGCTTCATAACTCCATTCAGAGGAGATTGGATGCAATGGGCTTTTTTTTCAGATTTCACCTCCAACCAAATTAGAAAACCTATTGTTTCCAAAGCAGTCCAGACAACTGACATTACTTATTTTTGCAAATTTATATTATTTTTGTAATTATGCTTTTACATTTCCATCAATGTATGTCAAGTGCGTAATTACATAAATTGTCAAAAATGATATGAAAAGTCATCTATTAAATCATTTGCATTAATTTACATCAATAATACCCATTTACCTCACTTGCATAATTATGTAGAAATGATGTCAAAGTTAATTATATTATGCAAATTATATAAATGGATGCTATTGATGTAAATTGACACAAATGAAATAATTTCAGATTTAACAGATATTTGGGGTTAACAGAATCCCTTCCCTGAAATGGTCTATTAAATCAAGGTTTTAAACAAAACAAAAACCAGTATGTTGGATTAGGAGTGGGGAGATCCATGTCCACCCTCAACCATGGAAGCACACTGGGTGACTTTGGCCCATCACTGCCTACCCAACCTACCTCACAGGTAGTGGATAAAATGAGATTCCCCATAGTAGCCACCCTGAACTCTTGGAGAAAAGACAGAATATAAATCTAACAAACATACCCTTCAGCCTTATTTCCCAAGGGCCCACAACCTATAACCCAAGAAACCATGTATTCACTCTTTTGATTTTCTTATCTACATCAACTACAGCAGATTACTTAAACACTGCGGCTTTATTGTCTTGCTGATAAATGTACCTGAGAGGTGTAAGCATAAGAAGAGGAATCCACCACAGTCCTTACTATACAGTATCTCTTTTTATCCTATTTCAATGGCTCAGATTTGAGAAAAAAACCATATGTTTGCAGTTTTCAAAAGAACTTGAAGGGAGTTGGGTTCTGAGAGGAAAATCAAAAGCCATTGAGGGCTTAACTCTGAAAATCCCACCCATTAGATCAGAGCTTTCCAAACTGTGTGTCGCGACACAAAAGTGTGTCACCACACACAGTCGGCTGTGTCGCCACACAACCCGGAAGTGGCAGCAGGGGCGTGCACGGCGGCGGCAGCGGCACCGGCGCGCCATCGGTGCTTCCGCGTTTTAACGGAGGCTGCCGCCGCTGCCGCCACCATGCACGCCCCTGCCCGCACCGGGTTTTCCCGCGGCGACACATGAAAATCTGAAAGCGCCGCAGCGGCGGCGGCGTGCAAAGACCGAAAGCGGCAGCAGCGCTTCCGGCTTTTTGCGCGCTGCCATGGCAGCGGGACTTCCAGGTTTTCCCGCGGCGACACACCAAGGGCGGTTGGTGTGTCCTCACGGGAAAACTTTGGAAAGCCCTGCATTAGATCCATGGGATTAAGTGCTTAGATTCCCTTGCCAATCTTGATGCCATCAAGCCCTTGCTATTTATGCTGGCAATATTAAGAAGGCAGTACTTTGTCTTTGTGATCAACCTCCATGGAATCTAAAACATTCCACTGGCATCTTTTTCAGAGGCTATCCCAGATATTCTAGTCACTCCTAGCATTTTGCAAACGCACACTTGGGATGTGGGCTTTTCTCTGTATTTTACTAAATGGCGAAATTAGCTTGCTTCTCTGCTGTCAAGAAAAATTACAGAACTATTCCAAATGGAGTATTTTGCAATCCATAGAACAGGCTCTGTTAATCTATGCTGGAATCCATGTGATACAAACCATGTTGACATCACTGACAGCTAATAGTAGAGAGCCAGCTTTCCATGCCTGGGGCAAATACTCCATTGCATATTGCCAGCTCTTTAAGATCCTGCCAAAACAGCAACAAAGGGTGAAAATCACACTCACCACTACACTGTAAGCACGGCTATCAACCACTGTAGTGACAAAGGCCTGGAAAATTACTTGGAGCAATATTGTGCCTTTTCCTGGTTCTAGGGTTGCTTTTCAAATGATGCAAACCCATTAAGACAGTTAATCAATTACATAATAAAATACAGCCAGTCTATCCTTAATGAATAATTTGCAAAGTGGACAGGGGATTGTGGGGTTGCTAAACTGCTGTACTTCTTTCAGATTTGCTTTTCTTGATTTGATATAGCCACAGTTTAGATCAAACTTAAAAGTTGATCAGGTAGCTCAGTAAAAGTGTAAGTATGCAGCACAAAGTCATAATGTTTTGAATGTTTAAGGAACTTCTGCACTTGCTAACTCAGCAATCTTTCCACCAATTCTTTCAAAGCTTTGTCAGGATTACTATCCCATACTGCTGATGACAGGAGGGTGCTGAAAAACTACTAAGGGCACCCAGTGAGTTTATGGATGCTCTGCTTTGTATGCATGGCTCCATATCTCCATTCCGACAACTGAAATCTCTGTTTTGTCATTCAGACCTCTATCACACTCAAGCATTTTATTTATTTTTAATTTTTATTTATTCTATTTATTTATTTATTCGATTTATCACCGCCCAACTCCCTCAAAGGGACTCTGGGCGGTTTACAATCCAAATATAAAGTTAAATAAACATTAAAATAAACAATTTAAAAATACAATAAATATAATAAAATCAAGATGGTAGTATCTTCTTAAAACATTGGAAAGGGCAATTCTAGGGCCATCCTAAGGTATTAGCCATCCCCAAGAGTATATACTCTTTATCCCGCCTTTATTATTTTTATAAAAAACTCAAGGCGGCGAACATACCTAATACTCCTTCCTCCTATTTTCCCCACAACAGCAACCCTGTGAGGTGAGTTGGGCTGAGAGAGAGTGACTGGCCCAAGGTCACCCAGCTGGCTTTCATGCCTCAGGTGGGACTAGAACTCTCAGTCTCCTGGTTTCTAGCCCGTTGCCTTAACCACTAGACCAAAGTGGTTCCTTTGTTACTGCTATCTATGTGCCCGTGTCAGGAGCTTGGGAAGAAGCTAGAGCATTATTTATTTATTTTTCAAATTTTTATCACCGCCCATCTCCCCCCTAAGGAGGGACTCTGGGTGGTTTAATGGCAAGGAACAGAAGGTTTATGTTCTTATAAAATGTAAGATCCATGACACTCACTCTCCCTAGCCATGTGTATATGACTGCAGCCTTAAAAAAGTAAATACAGTATATCCAGTTTTTGTCTTACCTCCCTTTTTTATTGCATGCCATTATTTCATGTTATGAAAAGAAAAGAACACTCCAGACACTACCTTCCTGTCTGTGGAACCTCTCTTGAACTTCGTTCCTGGCCAGTGTCCTTCCCATGGAATGGCCTGACCAACATACCCTATCATGTCTCACTCGACTTGTTACCACTGAAATTCTCCTGCCATCCATCTCTACTCCTCTGGAATATGCAAACAGAATTTACAAACCTGCTAATTGATATTATAGCACTCTAATTTTTTTTAAGTTCTTCTTCTCCTTATCAGTTTTCTAAGTGGAATTATAGGATTTTTAACAAAGAAAAGCTGGTGTGATGTTGTAATCCAAACATGAGCTGGCCATTGCCCAAAACCATTCTAGGGTAAAAATTACTTAGCAGGAATACTGGAATACCAATATGAATTTGTTTGGGGCCAGGTATTATCCGGCACCAATGAAAACTGCAATTTTATTCTTCTTGTGTGTTAGCAAAAGAAAGCTACCTTTGTGTGTGTGTGTGTGTTTGTGTGTGTGTGTGTGTGTGTATATATACTGTATGTATGTATGTTTGTGTATATATATATGTGTGTGTGTACACATACATATATGTGTATATATATATACACTATATATATATATATATATATATATATATATATATACACACACACACACACACACACACACACACACACACGTATAGACTACTGTAATGCGCTCTACATGGGGCTACCCTTGAAGAGTATCCGGAAGCTTCAGCTGGTTCAGAATGCGGCGGCGCGAGCAGTTATGGGTGCCACGAGATCGGCTCATATAACACCTCCGCTTCGCGAGCTACATTGGTTACCAGTTTGCTTCCGGGTCCAATTCAAGGTGTTGGTGATTACCTTTAAAGCCCTAAATGGCATAGGGCCAGGATACCTGAGGAACCGTCTTGTCCCGATAACGTCGGCCCGCCCCACCCGTGCATGCAGGGAGGGCATGCTCCGGACCCCCTCAACAAGAGAATTTCATCTAGCGGGGTCCAGGAGGCGTGCCTTCTCTGCGATAGCGCCCGCCTTATGGAACATCTTGCCCCCGGAGGTGAGACTGGCCCCTTCACTCCTGGCCTTTCGGAAGGCCCTTAAGACCTGGCTCTGCCACCAGGCCTGGGACAACAGAGGCGGTAGTGCCTCCTGGGGTTGGCTAGCTCCATAGCAATACGATCTACGCTACGATCCCTATCCATCTTGAATTTTATCTATTTATATTGTATTTTTTAGAGACTTTTATTGTATAGTTTTTAACCTTTGATTATTGTAACCCACCCAGAGTCCCTTGTATGGGAGATGGGTGGGGAATAAATTGAAATAATAAAATAAATAAATAAATAAATACCCACACATACATGCATATATTCATCCATTCTCTTGATGATTACTGGAGATGAGGGTTTGGGGTTTTTTTTATCATACGAGCAGAGCAGATAATAAGTTGTTCTCCTAAAGCATATACATTTTCACGGTGCTAATTGCAGTGGGAAAGCAGCCATCTACTTTCTGCTGTGCATTAATTATGCTGATCAGATGGATAGGGGAAAAGTGGGTGCAGCTCAAAATAGACTGCAGGTTACCTATCCCTCAGTATAAGGCATCTTTTAAAAACCATCTTTTAAGAGCTTAATTATAATGTGGATGATTAACTTTTTGAATTTGTGTAAATCATATGTTAATGTATAAATAATTTAAACGATTATTTGTTGCATGAAGTCAGTCCAAATTTATTTGCATTTACAACAGGGAGGTAAAACAGAAAGTAAAACAATCAGGGTGAGGATTCATAGAATTAAATGTTTTTTTGCACAGAGTATAAAGGAGAGAAATAAAATGAAGTAAAAGACACATTGATTTGGAAGAATGGATATATCCATAGGCCAAAGATTGCAGTGAAGTACATGCGAAGGATGCTACTGACAAAATAGCCACTGTCCTGTTTCAGAGCCTGTAAATGGGAAAATAAAACTCAACTATTGCACAGATTTTAGTAGCAAATAAATTCTTCACTCCTCATTCAACAAAGCTAAATTTATCAGTTATTATTTAGTCCTCTACTGCTTTAATAGACATTTGGGAATATATTGTGATCATCATCATCATCATCATCATCATCCATTTTCAACATTTTATGTGTTATACAGGAACGAATAATGATGTAAAGAAGTTATGAGATGTTTTAGTGAGGGGAAGGATACCAAATATTGATGGACACAGAATTTGATGTAATGCTGTAAAGCTTAGGAGCATTTAATCCGCTGGTTCGAAATTGTAGGAATTATCCACACATTACTGAGGGCACTAGGATGGAGAAGGCTGTTCTACAGCAATGTGAAACGACTTGAGGGAGAATACTGCCAGATCCAGGCTTCATTCACAGATAGATACAGTTAGCCATAACCAATTTTACACCCAGGAGATTTAGTCTGGTTAACCACTGGAAATATTAAATGCTACTTACAGGACGGATTGTTGCATGTCCATAATGGATTCTGTGTCCAAAAATGGCAATAATTATACATGATTCATAGTAGGTCATTAAACCAACAAGAACATCCCATAAAAAGACATTGGCAAACAATTTCCATGCTGTTGCCAAGAAAAGTGCATGGTTGTGCCCATGTAATCACCAGAGGTTTAGCTCAACTCAAGGGCACTCTTTGTTTTCTTTAAGTGACCCCCTTGAAATTGAACTGCAGACTAAACCGGGCTAGCCAGAGCAATGTCTGGTTCAGTATAAAGCAGCAACTTCCTAGGGCATCAAGCTCACTTTGGTTGTCCAACTACTCATTACAAGCATAGCACTGCACTGCACTTAATCGTTCTCCATCCAGAAAATCGAAAACAGAAGCCAACTCTGCAGCCACCCAATGGGTTCCTGCTGCAGAGATCTTAACCATGAAAAGGTGATGGTAGAAAGCCAAAAAGAAGGAAATATTCAGAATCCATTGTGTAAGCAAAGAAGGACTGAAGCATTCCTTAAGTCCTAAGAAGGGAGATAGGATTAAGAAGAGTCTCAGGCTGACTCCTCCCTGACTCAGTGGGGTCTATGAGGGAGGGGAGAAAAAGCACAACCAGACTTGCAAGATTCTATTAATATAGCCTATCTCAATAAAGTATAATTCTAGTCTTCCTGTCGAGTTGGCTTCCTAGACTACCTCATAGGGCTGACAGTAACAGAAGGAAATTGAAAGTCAATTATTCTTCTCATTGGAAATGCTCTGAGTTCCATGGTAAAGGGACACAGGGAGCAAGCACAAAATACAATAAATCACAGGCTGTGATTTACTGTGATATTGCCTTGGCATATTGCACCTGTGTCAATGTTTCTCAAGTAATAGAACAAGATAGGAAAACTTGTGCTTCCAGATGTTTTGACCTTCAGTGGCCAAGAACAGTGAGTGTTGCCCAAATGTTCAGTGGACCTCAAGACCTAACCCTGCACCAGAGTTTGCAAGCAATACAGGAGTAAAGCATGATAATATAATTGTCCAAAGAAACATACAAAAAATTCACCCCATGGTTAGAAGAAGCCAAATTCAAGTCTATCTGCATTACAATAAGCACATTATTGCACCTAAATTGTTCCAAATGCTTCTGTTAAACATTTCAGTCTTGTTCCCCCCTTATTATGCAATATTGCAAGACTTCAATTCTGAGTAAAGTTACAGCCAATGAAGTTTTATCATCAGTAATTTGTCCCAAAGGAACAAGAGAAGCTACACATGACAAAGTTTTTACCCATCTACGCAACCCTTAAAAAGTACAAGAGTTCTGTCTTTCATTCCTATCTGTTTACTCAGCAGATAGGTTTGTTTCAGATCAGTAGTGCCCCCATCCAAGTATAGTTTAACAACTCTCTGAAACTTACATGTACTTTCACAGGATGACTGAGCTAGTCTGAAGTTGACTCTGGATCTAACTGATTTCATGACTTCAGCTCATTTGAAGAGCCAGTGTTGGCTCTTTTCTTTTTTGCTCTGCACTGGTTTATTTGAACCAGATAAAAGCTGGCTATTTTCTGCATTGCTTACAGCTGAACAGAGCTTGTTGGCAGTTTGCATTCCCATTGGCAAGAACTTCTGCCTTGCCTTGTCTCCAGCTCCTGGGCTGAAGTGAGCCTTAACTCTTTCTTCTCCATCCTCATAAAGTCTCAGCATCTCATTTATGAACCCAGGAATTTGTGATTAATTATGATTACAATGGGAAGGGGAGAAAGGGGTACTGGCAAAGTAGCCAGCTGCAAAACCACAGATATTTCACCTTCAGTGTCTTTTAAATAGAATGAACAAAGGGTGGCAAGGTGGCTTTTCTTGGTCCTTCTTTCCTAAATCATTCACCACTTGCATAACTTCTCATCATAGCAACATGGGCCAGGGGCACTCTAGGATATATATTTTTAAAAAAACCTTTCTGGTGCAAAGATGTTTGCTACCCTGGGATTCCTAGCTCAAAAGGCAGGACTCCAGTTGAATGACCAGTATGTGTGCATTCTCCTACATGTTAGCTAGAGGGAGGTGATCTTCCCATTCTCTCAGCATTTCAACATCTGCAGTAGGATCACAGGGCCAGTGTTAGAATGGCTTGGAGGGTGTGGAGTAGAAATGGTGTTATATGAAAGTGTCTTTGGTAGACAGAAAGACGACAGGAAGCATTAAAAAGGGTAAGTCTACAAAAGCAAGTAAAATCAATATTATTTTAGTGCACATGTAGTGTAGTTAAGTACCAAATGCAGCACAGTGGTTAAGAGATACCAATGAACTGTTTCAAATCTGCCTCTCTGACAAAGAAAACTAACTGCTCACAATAGATATAATATAAACATCTCTTGTGAGATTTTTAATGATTAAAATAAGTACATAAACCAACTTCTAAGCTTCCTATATCACAAATCACCACCTCCTACATAGAGATACTTGAATTTAATCTTTATTATGCCTTGACCCATAACTCTTAAATTAACATATACATCAACATGTGGTCATCTTTTGGACTTCATACTTCACTGAAATTTGCAGTGAAGTTCCTGCTCAAAGGATATGCCAAAAGTATTAATATTTTAGGGTAACATTTATTTAGAAGTCTCTTATTTTGAGATAAAGTAAATGTATGTGTGTATTTTATGAGAAATATAATCAGAAATGTATATTTATATCTGAATAATATTTAATAAAAACCATAGATTAATTCAGACACATGAATAAAATGAATATATGAATAAATACATGAAGGCAGAGCAGATACAGACCAATCCATACATAATGCTACTTTATCTTTATTTTAAAAAATATATCACTGTTTGGCAATGTAAATGACACACACAAGAGGCCTGATCAGGATTTCAGATAGGTAAAGGTAAAGGTTTTCCTCTGCACAGTCGTGTCCGACTCTAGGGACGGGTGCGCATCTCCGTTTGTTAGCCAAAGAGCCAGCGTTGTCCAAAGATGCTTCCGCGGTCATGTGACCGGCATGACACGCACGGAACGCTGTTACCTTCCCACTGAAGTGGTACCTATTTATCTACTTGCATTTGCATGCTTTCGAATTGCTAGGTTGGCAAGAGCTGGGGCGAGTGCGGGAGCTCACTCCATCACGTGGGGCTAGGGTCTCGAACCTCCAAACTTGCGACCTTCCGATCGACAAGCCTGGCATCTTAACAGCTGAGCCATTGCGCCCCCCTTTCAGATAGGACAGAATGTTAAATTAGGGTCTTGTTTTGGTGTAGATTCTTGGAGATTATTGCAAAAAAAGAAAACACTGTACATAACTGCTGGCAATGCATAGTTATAAAACTAATATACAGTTTGACCCTAAGCTCCACTGCAAAGAAACCTCAGTTCCTATCCAGTTATTAGTCTACTGTATATAGCTTTCATTTCAAGTAAGAACAGCTTGCCTAAACAACAGTTATAACAATAATGTATCCCTGGTTTGTGTCAGTACTTTGTAGGCAAAGTACTTAGTTGGCAGGATGCAGACAACAATATTTCAGCTTGCAAGGTAGTTTCTAGATTAGAGGTACTAGTTTGCATAGAATAGAACGAGTATGATTAGAGCAGTGTTTCTCAACCTTAGCAACTTTAAGATATGTGGACTTCAACTCCCAGAATTCCCCAGCCAGCATGGCTGGCTGGGAATTTTGGGAATTGAAGTCCACACATCTTAAAGTTGCTGAGGTTGAGAAACATTGGATTAGAGTAAAGCTGGGCTTTGGTTGCACTTGTGGCGTACAAAACGTGCCACAACTCACTGATACCGTCCTTACACATAGTACGGAATATTGCATATGGCACAAGTACAACCAAGGTTGGTAACCTGGCCCACACCTTCTCTGTTTTCTTAGAAAGCATTATAGGAAAGCCTGCCATGCTATCCTTCCAATGTCAGAGCTAGCAGAGGGTTTTTAATAGAAGAGAAGGAATGGCACCTTCCCAGCAGGCTGGCTTCATTCTGTAGAACAGCTGGTCATATTGGTTTACCAATGGCCAGAAAAGTGCTTGCAATTTATTTCATTTTTCTAACACACTCCCAGACTAATCCAGGAGCTGTGGTAGCTCAAAGGATGGGATACAGTTTGAGTCACATTTTTGTGAACTCTCCGACTATCAGCTTGAAGGAGAACTGACTGGCTAACAGTGGTCCCTACTTTTTCCTCAGCATTTCAAGGCCAGCAGAAGGGAAGACAACTGATGGCCATGTGAAAGTGTCCATGATTTCTACTGTCATCAGGGCTATCCCATGGAAGGAACCATTTCAAAGTGCATTTACTACACTCTGATCTGAACAGCTTACATCTCTCTCCAATAACGTATGAATAAAGCTTGGGTGAGCTAAGAGAAAACAGTGCTTATTTTTTAATTTAATGATGAAATCCATGTGTGTGTGTGTGCGTGCGTGCAACCACCAACAAAAAAAAGATAGTGATTATATGGTGAAAAAGAAAACCTAGATATATTATAGTGATTAAAATAAACTAAAGGTGACAAAAAAAGAAAATTAACAGGAAAAAAGAAAAAAACCCATAACAACTATAGATAGTGATATAAAATTAATTAAAATTAATTAAATCCTTAAGCTTATCATTAAATTTAGACCATATAGAAACATATAGTTTCATCTTTAAAATTTTGAAACACAGAGGCTTTTCAAAAATTGGTAGCCTGGATCTATTCCTTAATATCAGAAGATTAAGTTTCTTACCAGGCTCAATAAAACCAAAGCTCTTCATGAGATGTCAAATTCCATGTTTTAGGAATATACTGTAGTTCAACATCACATTAAGATCCTTAACTATTATAGCTGGACAAGACCAGACCATATGAGTTAAAATTTCTTACAATGCCAATACAAAAAATTTAACATCAATTCCTTTTTAAATTAAGGGATTACTGTTAACATCCAGTATTCTGTACAATATCAGCCAATCTCAATAGGCTTTGCAGGATGGATTTTAAAAAGCAGTAATTAGCAGTGCCTTAATCTTAGAAATGGTAGGCAAGGGAAACAGATGGCTTCCCACACTGTGGAGCGGTAAAGTTGCCCAGTTTGAAAAAAGAAGGCACAGGCTGTAGGTAACAATTACTGAAGTACTCCGAGTAGGAATCAGACAACAGTAGATTTAGGTTAGCTGTTTATTATTTCACCTTTCAGTACCTGTTTCCTTAAAGGTCTCTTAGCAACTGCAGCAGCTAAAGCAGGTATCTAAAGTTCAATTCGATAGCTCCCGATGCTCTACAATGATCCTTCACACTAAACTTCTCTCTAGATAATTTCCATCATTCCCTATCAGCAATCAGAGTGTGAATAATCTTATTAAGTGCCAGCAGTGTTATTGCAACACCTGCCTCTGACCAGAGTTATTGACTGCCTGATATGAAGCAGAGGTACTTTCAGTTTTATTAAAAAAATGTGGTTTTTAAAATGTTCAGTTGTTGATCAAAGTACTGGAAAGGCCATACATCTTGAATAAAATAGTTTTATTTTTTTAACGTTCCTAGTGATCAGTGGAGTCCCTGCTTTTCATGCTGAAGATCCCAAGTCCCATTCTTAGTATTTTTGCCTTTAGAAAGAATTAGGAAACTATGGGCAGGAAAAACTTCCCCCTAAGATGCTGGGAAGCCTGTCCAAGTCAGACAATACTGGGATAAATTGTCTAACCCTTGCCTAAGACAACTTATTTTTTTCTAAATTCTGCATCACTTTATTTTTTGGCTGTTCTTATGGCAGAAGAAAAGGGCGGCGTGGTGGCGTAATGGTTAAGGCTACCGACTGTCGAACGAAAGGACAGCAGGTCGGCAGTTCGAGACCTGGAAGCAACGCGTAACGGGGTGAGCTCCTGTTCTTGCCCAGCTCTTGCCAACCTAGCAGTTCGAAAGCACGTAAAAATGCAGGTAGATAAATAGGTACCACTCCGGTGGGAAGCTAACAGCATTCACGCTGGCCACATGACCACGTAAGTGTCTATGGACAACGCTGGCTTCCTCGGCCGAGAATCGGAGATGAGCACCACCCCCTAGAGCCGGATACAACTGGAAGGGGAAACCTTACCTTACCTTACCTATGGCAGAAGAGTTTAAACTGCTAAAGTTTGCATTCTCACAGTGATTTAGACTAGACGCATTGCAACAGAATTAATTTTTATAAAAGTTAAAATAACAACTCAAACTATCCACAGTTAAAAGTCTTTTTTTTTAAGTTTTAAAAACAGGCATTTTAGAATGTCAACAAGTAGGCCAGTTCCTTCTGTTTAATAGGGAGTGCTTTCCAGGAATTCCGAATTAGAGAAAATGCAAGGTGCTACAGCATACAGTCACCTTATTGATGTGAACAGATGTAGGCACATGATCTTGAGTGTTTGAGGCCATCATGCTGGTGTAAATGTTTCAAAACACTGGATTTATATTCAGACACATACACATTGCAAAACATCACCCTAGCAATACTGGGCTTGATTACCCAAAAGTTTCCTTCCTCCATTTTAAACACTGGATCCAAAACAAGGTACATTTAACTTGTTCTATCTACAGAAATCACAATACGCCTTTCACATTTGGTGTTTAGAGTTTTCATTATGGATAAAAAGGAGTGCTGCCAGAATGTTTAGGCTGTTGTTCAATACTTAGATGTAACCTGCATGGTATCAGAAGAAGTGGGCAACCTTTTATCCATATCACAGAATGTAATAATTATGCTAAATGCATGGTGGGGGAAAAAGAGTAGGCAGAAGGCTCTTGGAGTAAAGGAAATGCACCTTAGGGATGCACAAAATCCATTTTAAATGACTTTCTATTAATAAGAATTCTTAAGAGGGCCCTCCATAATGGTTGGCATTAGAAACTACAATTGTTGTGATACCGGGTAGATATTGGACATCCTGTAGAGGTGCTGTGCAATGGTTCAGTGAGTGCAGGCTAAAATGAAGCAGTTGTGCTAAAGCCATGATTTGCAAGCAAGGAAATTTCAGTGTGCTGATGACACATACCTATCCCACTTACTGTACATCCATGAACTATGATATTTTATTGAAGCTTAACCTTCCCACTCTTGTGCTGAAATCCAAACCGGTGCTTTTAATTAAGTGCAAACAACAAGACAAACATAATTCATCACCTTATCTTCCAGCATTTAATGAGAAGGCAACTGATTCTAGAAAGCATGGATATAGAGGAGGAGGATGCAATTTGAGAACCACTGTCTAGCTTTTCAACCAACATGGAAAGGAAGAAAATGGTCATGGTTTCAAACAAAAGGAATTACTTGACTATAGATAGTCAAGACTATAGATAGACTATAGATAGTCAAGTGCATTTTTCCAGGGAAGTGGGCAGATAAACTCCATTAACTGGAATAAATACTTAGGAACAACATTCTTAACCAGATTTCCTAGCTACTCTAGCACGTATATCTATTCTAAGCACTTATATCTATTCCTAGCACATATATCCCTAAAGAATTAAGGGAGACAAGAATTCTTGTTTGCTTCCTGAACAAAGTTTAGAGAGAAGATGACAAATTGATGAAAAGTATTGAATTTGAACCAGGCCTTCCACTAGACCTGAGCCATGAAATGTTTATTTTAATGACAGATGGTTTCAAGACACACTATTAACATGGGTAATTGTATATTAATCTAAGCCTAAAGGGTTCAGAAAGGCTACAGAAGCAGTTAGAAATTGAAATTCAGTGGCTGTACTGTTTTGTTAAACCAGATACGGGCAGAAAGCAAATTTATAATGTCTGCCAATCAAGGAGACAGATGTTCCTTGAATTTCCTTCAGTTCTTGAAGAAGGTTCTGAGAAGCAAACACACAACATCCCCAAAGTGTAGCCTTTCCTAATATAGTGCCCCCAATGTGTTCTACTTAATTCTCTAGGACCATGTTGCCATGGTCTTCATCTTTTTTTTTAATGAACCCCAGTGTTTACAAATATAAATCTTCAACTTCTACAGCAGTTTTTCAGATTGTTGGTTCATTTATGGTTCTGATTCAAAATGCTATCACTTTATGTGCACTCAGTGACTAAAAATCAGAACACTTTAAACACACTCTCACCCCACCTCTCTGCTGTGTTCTGCTAGAACAATCCCTCAAGAAATCTTACCACCAACTGAGCAGTATTTGCTATGAACAAAATCAAATTTACCTTCCTGATGGTAGCAGGAAACCTGTAAACAGCCTGCCCTGAAAAATATGCCTGTGACCCATCATGGTTGGTCTTCTGTTGTGAATTAAAGACTTGAGAAAAGCATTTGGTTTGTCTTCAGCTTTATTTTACAAGCCTTCGTTATATTGCTCTGCTCTGCTATATTTTGCTTTCCTGGGTCATCAAGCTTTGTGACAGAGGAGAGGCTAACACAATGACTGTTACTTAATTTTAATTCCATGGGGCATAGAATGACTGATGAAGGCTCAGTCTAAGAGCACAGAGGGATTATATACACACACAGACAGAACAGTTCAGATTTAAGTTTCATACCAAAGCCACCCTACCATTAGGGAGAGTGAGGCAATGATGCAACAGTGCAGACCCCAAGAATGGGTCTTCTGAGCTCTGCAGGCACTCCCCTCTCTTCTAGAGAAGAACAGCATTCATAACATGGCCTGCCCTGAGCAGCCTAAAGGGACCCACAATCTCAGGATGTGGCAGCTAATCAGTCCAATCAGCTGCAATTCTAGTCACCT
Source organism: Charina bottae (assembly GCA_023362775.1). NCBI lineage: Eukaryota > Metazoa > Chordata > Lepidosauria > Squamata > Charinaidae > Charina > Charina bottae. The sequence goes on along the minus strand of JALMGJ010000001.1, from coordinate 70,613,663 downwards.
TCAAGATGTGGATTGGGACCAAACAACTATCTTGCCTTTATCTCAGACATCAAAATATCTTGGACCATGTCTGTTTCCAGGATGCAAGAAGTGGCTTAAAAGGCACTGTTCTAAAAAAAAAAGTCTCTTGATACCTTTCATTTGAGAAATAATGCTTACCAAAGAGGAAAGTCAGCTTACTACAGAAAGTCAATGTGTTCTTGGGACAACTGCCAGCCTGTTAAAAAAAAAGTGAGCTAAGGAAGAAGGAATAACAGTTAAGAATATTATCTTCTATCAGAAGAGAAGCAAATGGAGAAGTGCTTTCTTCTCCAAACTGCTGACTCAAAGATAACCAAAACCGATGATAATTAAGGTCATACAGGCCCAAGCCAATGACCTCAGGAGGTGCACAGACCAAGGAAAGCACCTTCCATAATGAGGCAAGAGGCTTACCCCAAAGCTAGGAGGAGTGAAAACACTCAGCCCAAGACAGAATGACAACATTGCTAGTATGGATAATGGATGAGTTGAAACCGTTTCTATGCTTATCTTTTCCTTTCCCTACTTTCTTATTAGAAGTACCACTGCGGAAAAATTGGATGGTAATAACAAAGGGTACATATCTGCTTGAAAAGTCAGAATTTCCTTCAGAGCTGCTATAATTTTCATTTACAATCTTGACCAATGGAGGACAAGGTCAACATACACAGAGGTCAACAGAGGACTTTATATGATGCTTCAAAAAGAAACTCACAATATTAATCATACATATAACACTGAAGTACTTTTTTTGTTCAGCCTGAAAACCAGACTCTTATAATTCTTTTTATTAATACAAATTGGAAACAGATGTTTACAGAGACTTTCCCAAGACCACTGAATTAAATACTAGTTAAAATCTCTCTGAATCCATTCTGATCCACCCAGCTACAACATTAGGTTTGTACTAAAGGGCAATGAAGATGAGTAAATCTAATAAGAATGGCATTTAATTTTTTTAAAAAAAATAGATTTAATACATGTATTTAATTTTGTTTATTTAAAATAATTCTATACTATTGTTCATCCAACTGGATTTCATAGTGGATGTGTTGTTGTTTATTCGTTCAGTCGCTTCCGACTCTTCGTGACTTCATGGACCAGCCCACGCCAGAGCTTCCTGTCGGCCGTCACCATCCCCAGCTCCCCCATGGTTGAGTCTGTCACCTCCAGAATACCATCCATCCATCTTGCCCTTGGTCGGCCCCTCTTCCTTTTGCCTTCCACTTTCCCTAGCATCAGCTTCTTCTCCAGGGTATCTATCTTCCTTCGCTCAGCCTTCCTTATGGTCCAGCTCTCACAGCCATAGGTTACTACAGGGAATACTATTGCTTTAACTATGCGGACATTTGTTGTCAGTGTGATGTCTCTGCTCTTAACTATTTTATCAAGATTTGCCATTGCTCTCCTCCCAAGAAGTAGACGTCTTCTGATTTCCTGGCTGCAGTCAGCATCTGCAGTAATGTTTGCGCCTAGAAATACAAAGTCTGTCACTGCCTCCACTTTTTCTCCCTCTATTTGCCAGTTATCAATCAAGCTGGTTGCCATAATCTTGGTTTTTTTGAGGTTTAACTGCAACCCAGCTTCTGCACTTTCTTCTTTCGCCTTCGTCATAAGGCTCCTCAACTCCTCCTCGCTTTCAGCCATCAAAGTGGTATCATCTGCATATCTAAGATTGTTAATGTTTCTTCCAGCGATTTTAACTCCAGCCTTGGATTCCTCAAGCCCAGCACGTTGCATGATGTGTTCTGCATACAGGTTGAATAGGTAGGGTGAGAGTATACAGCCCTGCCATACTCCTTTCCCAATCTTAAACCAGTCCGTTGTTCCGTGCTCTGTTCTTACCGTTGCTACTTGGTCGTTATACAGATTCCTCAGGAGGCAGACAAGATGACTTGGTATCCCCATACCACCAAGAACTTGCCACAATTTGTTATGATCCACACAGTCAAAGGCTTTAGAATAGTCAATAAAACAGAAATATGTTTTTCTGGAACTCTCTGGCTTTCTCCATTATCCAGCGGATATTGGCAATTTGGTCTCTAGTTCCTCTGCCTTTTCTAAACCCAGCTTGTACATCTGGCAATTCTCGCTCCATGAATTGCTGGAGTCTACCTTGCAAGATCTTGAGCATTACCTTACTGGCATGTGAAATAAGTGCCACTGTTCGATAGTTTGAACATTCTTTAGTGCTTCCCTTTTTTGGTATGGGGATATAAGTTGATTTTTTCCAATCTGATGGCCATTCTTGTGTTTTCCAAATTTGCTGGCATATGGCATGCATCACCTTGACAGCATCATCTTGCAAGATTTTAAACAGTTCAGCTGGGATACCGTCGTCTCCTGCTGCCTTGTTATTAGCAATGCTTCTTAAGGCCCATTCAACCTCACTCTTCAGGATGTCTGGCTCTAACTCGCTGACCACACCATCAAAGCTATCTGCAATATTATTATCCTTCCTATACAGATCTTCCGTATATTCTTGCCACCTTTTCTTGATCTCTTCTGCTTCTGTTAGGTCCTTACCATCTTTGTTTTTGATCATACCCATTTTTGCCTGGAATTTACCTCCGATGTTTCTAATTTTCTGGAAGAGGTCTCTTGTCCTTCCTATTCCTATAGTGGATGTACAGTACATATAAAAACTCTTTTTACCTCAAAGTATAGAAAATAGAAGGGGCGTGGTGGCTCAGCGGGTAAGACGCCAGGCTTGTCGATCGGAAGATTGCAAGTTCGGAGGTTCGAATCCCTAGCCCTACGTGACGGAGTGAGCTCCCGCACTCGCTGCAGCTCTTGCCAACCTAGCAATTCGAAAGCATGCAAATGCAAGTAGATGAATAGGTACCACTTTGGTGGGTAGGTAACAGCGTTCCGCGCATGTAATGCTGCCACATGACCGTGGAAGCGTCTTCGGACAACGCTGGCTCTTCGGCTAACAAACGGAGATGAGCTCCGGCCCCTAGAGTCGGACACGACTGCACAAATGTGCGGGGGGAACCTTTACTATAGAAAATAGCATATACATCTTAAAAAATAGTAAGACCAAACACAGCTCATGCTTTGCACATAAGGGAGGCTAAGTCATTATGAGAATAAAATGCTTGAGTGAAATGACAGGTTTGATCAAGGAAGATTGTAATGTTAGTGCCAACTGAAACTCCCTAGGAACAGCATTTCAAGGATGCACATCTTGCAATCGCAGGACACACACACTTATTTATTTATTTAGAAAACTTATATGGCTCCCTGTGTTATAATACAAAGTCACAAAATATAGAATGTCATTCTTCCCACCAAAGCACCACAACATCTCCTCAACTCTACATCTGCTGGGCTCACTTCCAACCTAGCCCGGTGCTTGCGTGAAGAGCCAGGTCTTCATGGCCCTCTGGAAGGATAAGAGGTGGGGACAGAGCTCAATACGCATTCTGGATTTTTCTGTCTGCCTGAACAGTGAAAGCTGCTGTGGTGCTCACGCAAATAATAGGATGAAATACATGGCTGGTTGGTGGATCACATTTTGTGCAGATCAGATCTAGTGTCAGGTGTCACACCTTCCCTCCTAGTGTCCTTTATACCCCAAAGTGAAGGAAGCAGAATATTCTATTATTGTCTCTAATGCTTGTAGAGGACAAAAGGCATTGAAGAATGCTAATATCTCTTTTGAGACCACCAGGAAGTCCATTGTCAATGGTGTAATGCCTGTTTGATAACACATCAGAAACTACAGACATTGCAAACATGAGAAAGATGCACCCCAGTGACCAAGGAAAGGGTGGGATTGCAATATTGCCGCTAAAATTTACTCGGTTGAAATCTAGCTGTTGCTGAAGCAACAATGCTCTTGTTGGACAGCTCCCTTCATGAACCTGAATAATCTGATCTTTGACCCATCAGTTTGATAAAGCATAGACTGAGCCCTTTTGGCCAGAACAAGAGAAATCATGAGCAATCTGTCACTACGAGTCCAAAAAAGCCGCTTGTGAATTTAAAAATTACACGCTCATTAGGCAAATTGAGAGTTCTTCCAAGGGTTGTATATTACTTCTAACCCACAGGGTCTTGCTGGAATTCTGAAAATTGCAGCTTTCATTTGAAAAAAAAAATGTTCAACTCTTGTGAGTACTTGCTGTGCCCATATCACTCACTACATGTAAAAATAGAAAGGCACCAATTTGTTTCCAAATGCAATACATACTCTTTTTAAATGCAGAGAAGGGAGGCAGAAACCATGAATTTGCAACTTGCACACAGATATATTTTCAGTTAAAAATGAATAGAAATCTCATATTCAACAACTATCAAAGTGTGAAGTTAACAGAAAAAAAAAACCCAAAGTCCTACTCATCTAAGTATTTGTTATATCAAGGAGGCTAAATGCTAAAACAACAACAATTACATTAGTTAAATCATTAAATCAATTAAATCATTAAATCAATTAAATGATTTAGGATTCCCTGACTCAGGGTTATCACATGGATACTGGGGTGAGGCAATATTAACTGCTAATTATTTAATTAACAGGTTATGGAGTGTATCTGTAAACCAAACTCCATATTATATGTTATATGGCAAGAGGCCACCATTAGCTCATTTGAAGGTGTTTGGGTGCACTGCCTATGTTCACGTGCATAAGGAAGTACGTAGGAAGGGACAGGCAAAAGCACAGAAGATGACGTTTGTGGGGTATGAGCCAGGGACCAAGGGATATAGGTTCACTGATGGCAGGAAAGTTGTTATTTCTAGATCAGCAAGTTTTTGTGAGCACAGCAATTGGCAGAGATTACACGGGAGTAGTAAGGTATATCTTCCTAGTCAGGGATGTTTTGAGTTTTCAGAGCGGAGAAAGGCCACTGATGTGATTAAGAAGGAAGAGGAATTAACTCCTAGTGTGCCAATGATGCAGGATGCTACAGTGTTGCGCAGATCTGAGAGAGTTAACAAGGGCATACCACCTCAACGTTATTCACCAGGTGATATAAAAGTGTGTTTTATTGATTATGAACCTCGTAATTACAAGGACATATTGAAGTTGCCACAACACGAGCAGAGTAGATGGAAAGCTGCAATGGATATGGAAATGAAAGCCATTAATTCTCATAAGGTTTTCAAATCTACTAGGCTGCCTGAGGGGCATAGAGCAGTAGGCTGTAGATGGGTGTATAAGAAGAAAACCTTAGTGAATGGTGATATTCAGTATAAGGCTAGGTTGGTAGCACAAGGATTTTCCCAGATAAAGAATCAGACTTATGATGAAGTTTTTGCACCAACGCTAAGAAGGGAGACATTTAGGTTTGCCTTAGCAATGGCAGCAGCTGGGAATTGTGTAATACAGCATTATGATATCACAACAGCATATTTGCATGCTGATTTGAATGAAGAGATCTATATGATTGAAGCCCCAGGTTATGAATCAAAGATTGCAGGAAGGGTATACAAGTTGCAGAAAGCGTTGTATGGACTCAAGCAGTCGGCACGTTGCTGGAATCTTAGGTTAGATAAGGAATTACAAAGAATGGGATTCAAGTGTAGTATAGCTGACCCATGTCTGTATGTAAAGCAATGTGAAAACGATGAACAGATTTTGCTTGTGATTTTTGTAGACAATTTGTGTCTTATAGCGAAAGATCAAAGCAGGGTAATTGAATTTACTGAAAATCTGAAACAGCACTTTGATGTCAAAGATCTGGGAGAAATTAAGAATTACCTAGGCATGGGTATTCAGAAGGTTGATGGGGGTTATGTTCTAGAGCAGCGGAAGAAGATTGAAGCACTGCTAAGAGAGAACAATATGGAACAGTGCAAGGAAGTTCCAACCCCGATGACAACAGATTTTGTTAAAACAGAGACTGGAAATAATGACCAAACTTCATGTGATCAAGAACACTATCATTCAATAATTGGAAGTTTATTGTATATAGCACAATGGTCGCGTCCTGATATCAGGAACGCAGTAAATGTTCTGAGTAGATATGTAACCAAACCTACTCAGAGGCATTGGCAAGGTATCAAACGTGTGTTTAGGTATCTGAAGGGGACTATTGATAAATGTTTATTGATAAAACCATGTAAGCCATTGAAATTGAAATGCTATGTAGATAGTGATTGGGGTAACGATGTACATGATAGAAAATCAATGACAGGGTTGATAATAATGTTTGGTAACACCTTAGTTGGGTGGAGGTCTCGTAAACAAAGTTCAGTTGCTGTGTCAACTGCAGAGGCGGAGTATGCAGCATTATCTGATTTGTGTTCAGAATTAATTTGGTATAGGCAATTGTTAATGGATGTCAATATAACAATTGAGGGGCCTATATGTGTATACGATGATAGTGAGGCATGTATACAACAATGGCTGCTAATTGGGTGACTGTGCAGAATATTTCACCTCTCACCTAGAAATCAAGCCTCTCTGTATAATTCATATCTAACAGTAAATTCCTGGGTTTATCAAACCCCAACAGATCTTCTGTATATTCTTGCCACCTTTTCTTGATCTCTTCTGCTTCTGTTAGGTCCTTACCATCTTTGTTTTTGATCATACCCATTTTTGCCTGGAATTTACCTCCAATGTTTCTAATTTTCTGGAAGAGGTCTCTTGTCCTTCCTATTCTATTGTATTCTTCCACTTCTGCACATTGCTTGTTTAAAAATAATTCCTTATCTCTTCTGGCTAACCTCTGGAATTTTGCATTTAATTGGGCATATCTCCCCCTATCACTGTTGCCTTTTGCTTTCCTTCTTTCTTGGGCTACTTCCAGTGTCTCAACAGACAGCCATCTTGCCTTCTTGGTTTTCTTTTTCTTTGGGACGTTTTTTGTTGCCGCCTCCTGAACCATGTTGCGAACTTCTGTCCATAGTTCTTCCGGGACCCTATCTACTAAATCTAGTCCCTTAAATCTATTCTTCACCTCCACTGCATATTCCTTAGGAATATTAGTGAGCTCATATCTAACTGATCTGTGGATCTTCCCTGTTCTCTTTAGTCTGATTCTAAATTGTGCAATAAGAAGTTCGTGATCTTACTGCTATATGGTACTATATTGTGCTTTGGGATTACTTTTAATGAAAAGTGGACTATAAATATGTGTGTGCATTTACACAGACAGAGACGCACACAAACACACAAACTAAATTGTACGACAGGAGAAGGGGAGATGAGAAAACATTGTTCAAACAAGCAAATGGGAATGAGACTACAGCCCTGGAGGCTGCTTACTGCAGCTACAGACACACTTGCAGAGAAGGAACAATAGGACTTAAAAGTATAAGGAAAAGGAGGAAAGGCAGCTATTCCCTGTCTCCTGGAAAGCCCCTACACCCCACTTTTAAAACTTTCTTTCCCCCTGCCCTAAAATGGCTGGGGAAGCAGTTTTCACCTTTGCATGAGTTGGGATAGGCTTCCTGTTTGGGTCTTCTCATTCTTCCTTACAGGAAGAAAGGAAGGCCAAAAGAATGTTTCTCTCAGTGGATTGACAGAAGCCTCTGGGAAAGCTCACAAGCAGGACAGGAACACAAGAGTGTATAAGAGCGTGTAAGTTTACTCCAAGACATTTCAATGTCTGAAGCAAAGCAAAGCCACAAATGGTGTTTTCCACCCTCTCAAGTGAAGTCAAGTCCGAGTGTGTTATTTTGGCACATGGGGCAGAAAATCCCACAAGTATCTTTTCAATCTCTGGCAATAAAGATACAACAACAACAACTTACATAGCTAACAATTTGCCTCTTTTTCTTGTCACCAATATTGGCTGCTTAAAGGGGCTCTGCTTCACTTGCCTAATAATAGGATATACTGTATCTGAAGACGGGCCAACAAGTCTGCACACTGATTAACACTTGAGAGCATAAAATAAAAGTACCACCATAATCAAAACATTGTTTTAGCGGCTATTCCCTTTTAAAGAGCCAAGCAAATATGTCATTTATTTAAGAATATTGTTTCATTGTATTTTACTGACTATTTATTCTTGTTTTTTTGTAAACTGCCCAGAGTCGCTCTTTGAGTTAGATGGGTGGTAACTAAATTTGAAATATAAATAAATAAAAATAAAATATCTTATTCTTACTTTTCCCCTAGTTATGCCTATGTGAATGTAAATAATACACAGCTAGAAAACAGCCTGTTTACAAAATACACAGACATTTCTACTCCCTGACTGAGTAAAGGACAAAAAAAATATGCTTACATCAACATTTGAAATCAAAAGACTCTTAGCTATTTAATAATATATCCCAGCAGTTCAAAACTCTTCTGGAGATTATTAAGAGGGATAGAATCCAATGTACTTTTATTTATAATAAAATCTAGCCTGCTTTTGATTATGCAGAAGCAATTTAAAAAACAAGTTTGTTTGCAAGAAAGTGGGCAACTGATGGAATGGAAACCCCATTAGCCACTGAGCCATTATATGTATATATGTAAAAATATATATGTATATTTTTAATAGTTAATTGAAAATGACAGTCCCTAGATATAATTAAATATATAACATTGTGTTTTTGTCTTGGTTGATGGAAAAGATTTTTTTACCCCGTGTCTTTTACTGTTTTTTTCTATATTTTTATATAGACGTTACTGCTTTTATGCTTGTTAGCTGCCCAAAGTTATTTGATTAAAATGGGCAGCCATATAAATTTGCATAATAAATAAACAAACTTTAGAGATGATTTATTTCAAATCAATACTTTGCCTCTGTTTTGCTTCTACCATCTTGTGGTCATAATAGCATAAGGTACCAACATCAATGGACAAATCATGTAAATGCAATTCAAATCAGCTTATGCTCCAAATGAAGACCAATGGACCAATGCATTCAATTCCTCTGAAAAATCTTATAGACTGTTAATAACAATATTCTACTGCATGGTGTGTGTGTGTGTGTGTGTGTGTATGGTGTGTGTACATACAGTATATATGTATATCTATATCTATATAGTAAAGGTTCCCCCTGCACATTTGTGCAGTCGTGTCCAACTCTAGGGGCCGGTGCTCATCTCCGTTTGTTAGCCGAAGAGCCAGCGTTGTCCGAAGACGCTTCCACGGTCATGTGGCCGGCATGACGCGCGTGGAACGCTGTTACCTTCCCACCGAAGTGGTACCTATTCATCTACTTGCATTTGCATGCTTTCAAATTGCTAGATTGGCAAGAGCTGGAGCTAGTGCGGGAGCTCACTCCGCAGGCAGGGCTAGGGATTCGAACCTCTGAACTTGGGATCTTCCGATTGACAAGCCTGGCGTCTTACCCACTGAGCCACTATATCTATATCTCACAATAATGAGCACATATTGTCAGGCAATACTTGTACCATGTCCTACAATGATTATTATTATTTGATTCCCCCTTTTTTTTTAGAAAGTTCAGAGCTACTTGCATGAAACTTCCAAGGCTGCCCTTTAGGTATTGATCAAGGGTACATCTCTTGGCTGCAGAAAATAACACAGTATCAGATTTATTGTATCACTGACTGAAAAAACTAACATGTAGCAAGTTGTTACAAATGGAATCACAGGGATGAACAGGGCATTTAGGCCACGGAGTCCAGCCCCTTGCTCAATACGGGAATCCAAATTAAAGCATCCTTAACACTTGGCTATTTAACTTCTGCTGGAACCCATCCAGTGAAGAGGGCCCTGCACTTCTGTAAGTAAGAGGTTCCCTATCAAATTGCTCTTCCTGCTGGGAGCTTTTTTTCATCTGTCAATCATCTGGGACCTCTCTTCTTAGAACTTATGCATGCCCACATATATAAGGGAGGTCCTTGATTGGTTTAGCTTTCTGTGCCCCAGATACACCAAAATCTGTATATTCAGATAAAGGGCTCTTGACCATACTTAAAATATGTACGTATATTTTTGAGTGAATACAATAAAATCTAGCAGTCTTACCTTCACCTGAAGAGCCTGAAAGATCTATGATGACGTACACTCTTCCTTCTGGCTCCAGATCAATCTGCAGAAGAAGGAAGCAAATATTTATTATTAGAATTTCACTGTGTTCTTTTCATGGGGTGTGTTGTTTTCCTGAGAATTCTTACAGCATCCTTAATGCACTCATGTCAGTCATTGGCTTAAAGGAATTGGGGAAGAAAAGATCATATGCCAATGAATCATTATAACCCAGCCTCAGATTAAGCAAAAAGAATTAGTGTAAATATTTGGCTACATTTCTGGATTTGGATTTCATATGACCACTTACTTATTAGAAAATAAGTAAGGACAGTACTTCAATTACTTCAGTTTATAGCTATACATGTTCCAGAAGCTTAGAGGAGATAATACAGATTAAAAGCCACATTTAAATAATGCAGACCACAATATTCTCCCAGTTGTTTCTACCCATCCAATTCGGTCTGGTAGGATGAGCATGCTATGGGTCCCATCAGCCAAGGAATGTTGGTTGGCGAGGACTAGAAGGCGTGCCTTCTCTGCTGTAGCGCCTGCCCTCTGGAATATTCTCCCTTCAGAGATTGGGATGTCCCCGACCCTGTTGGCCTTTCCTAAGGCCGTGAAGACCTGGTTATGTGCCCGGGCCTGGGCCCCCGTGTGTGTTAAGGGCCCCGTTTCTTGGCTATACTAACATCTATGCATTGTTTACTTGGCGACTATACATATTTATTTTGTACTTTTTGTTTTTAATTATTTTAACTGTTTTATGGTTTTTAAGATTGTAAGCTGCCCAGAGTCACTCATTGAGATGGGCGGCTATAGAAATTAAATAAATAAATGTTGAAATAATGAAAACACTAGATGCCAAAATCTTCATAACTTTGTTTCAGACTGGCTCTCAGACATCTGCCCAAACATTTTTTTATAAATGCAAATGGGGCCAACATTTTATATTGGGATTGTTTAGAAAGGACATTATAGGACTCATGCATGTATTGTCAGATTTCTACAAATAGGATATTTACTGAGCCCATCCCTGACGGTCTCTGCAAATGTCTGCTTGATACATGGTGCTAAATCTTTCTATCTAGGTTTAGGGATAGGCAAATTCCACCAGATATTCCACCAGAAGGGTAAAGATATGTAAGTACACATTACTATACTGCTTTTATGCCTGTACTTGTCATATGTCAGGATGAAAATGACATGAGTTAAAAGCATCTTGGAAATTCCACAGACAAGGAGCAGCTAAGGACAACATTATCTTTCAATGATCTTTAGCTTCCTTGTGCTGGCACACAGATGGTAGTTTCAAAATGGTATTCTTTATTGACCTTGGAGATTTTGATGGGACATGGGGGAGAAGATGATTTCTTACATATGTTATGGTTATTTTTCAGGCATTTAACACAACACGTGTGCTTATTTGGCACCAATACATTGTTCCCGCAATGTGAAGCCAATGTCTTGAAAATTATTTCTCTTAACCATTATTACTGAATTTTTATATCAGGAATGGACAGTTTTCAGGTTAGTGTGATCTATTAACTCTAAGGTCAACCAACCAGAACCAAATGGAAAATAGAGGTACAGAAGCTAAAATGAAGGACTGAATAGTTTATTATAGTCACAGATCAGCATAAGCAAATTCCAGATAGAAACACAATAACCAAATACAAACAGTATGTCTATGAAGGTTCTCAGTCATCCAGGTGGAATTGTCTGTAGCTTGAATCATGTCAACTGGATTTCTATTTTCTTAGTGGAAACGTTTCACTCCTTATCCAAGGAGCTTCTTCAGTCTGAAGAAGCTCCTTGGATAAGGAGTGAAACGTTTCCACTAAGAAAATAGAAATCCAGTTGACATGATTCAAGCTACAGACAAATACAAACAGGTACATAAAAATCAGTACCAATAGAAAGAAACAGAATACATAAATATAGATTCCCACATGGACAGATTTGTTCTCCTTTGTTACCTGAGCTATAACAGATTCCTTAGCCATTATTTAGCCTTGAAGCTGCTTAACCTCTGTTTCTGTCAGTCCTTTCTAAACTGCTACTGAAGCATTGGCTTTGCATGCTCTTTCAGTCAGGAAAGGAAGGTGGCTGGCTATAAGCTCTCTTCCTCTCTGCTGGAGTGGAGAGACTGCTGGACTCTGCTTCTCCTTTAGTTCCTCTGCTCTTGGTTTGCTGAGGTCTATGCCCACGTCTTCTTCACCAATAGTCACCTGCTAAGCTGCACCTTATTCTGACAGTTGCTTTACTCCCTTGGTTGCAAATTCTTCCTCTTTGCTCTCCCCCAGGATAACAAGCTTCTTCCCACACAACCCCCAGGTGCTATCAGCTGTTTCCCTTTTTATTTGGAAACCAGGTGTGTTCCAGTGCTCCTCAGGTTACCTTAAAGGCCCAGGGTGAAAAACAAAGGGAAGGAATTGCTCTTGTTGGCCACAGCAAGGCATTCCTTCCACAGGGCCAAAATACACCCTTGGCTAACATCTCTTTCAACAGGAATTTCTGTGATGTACTGACCACTTTTTCACTATTTTGTCACTATTTGACAACTGGCAAATAGAGGGAGAAAAAGTGGAGGCAGTGACAGACTTTGTATTTCTAGGCGCAAAGTTTACTGCAGATGCTGACTGCAGCCAGGAAATCAGAAGACGTCTACTTCTTGGGAGGAGAGCAATGGCAAATCTTGATAAAGTAGTTAAGAGCAGAGACATCACACTGACAACAAAGGTCCACATAGTTAAAGCAATGGTATTCCCTGTAGTAACCTATGGCTGTGAGAGCTGGACCATAAGGAAGGCTGAGCGAAGGAAGATAGATGCTTTTGAACAGTGGTGTTGGAGGAAAATTCTGAGAGTGCCTTGGACTGCAAGAAGATCAAACCAGTCCATACTCCAGGAAATAAAGCCAGACTGCTCACTTGAGGGGATGATATTAAAGGCAAAACTGAAGTACTTTGGCCACATAATGAGAAGACAGGATACCCTGGAGAAGATGCTGATGCTAGGGAAAGTGGAAGGCAAAGGGAAGAGGGGCCGACCAAGGGCAAGATGGATGGATGGTATTCTGGAGGTGACGGACTCAACCATGGGGGAGCTGGGGATGGTGACGTCCGACAGGAAGCTCTGCCGTGGGCTGGCCATGAAGTCACGAAGAGTCGGAAGCGACTGAACGAATAAACAACAAAAACAACAACTGACCACTTATATTATACTGCAGTGCCATGGGAATTCTCGTGGAGTTTATAAATAAGCAAAAATAATCTTCTGTCTGTTGAAGAGTTCTTTAATTTCCCCCATAATCTGGGTCTGGAAATTGGATCAAAGGTACATCTAAGATTGATAAAAGCTGTGTAAAAATTAGATCAAAGAAACATCTGAGATTGATAAAAGCTGTGTAAAGTACTGAACAAGTTCTAGCAGGGTATTTCTCAGCTTAATGTTGAAGAGTTAGAGTGTAATAAAGAAGAGAGCAACCTTCTCTGAAGCCTGCCTCTCCTCAGCTATAATCCAGTCCAACAGTTTGTCATAAGGATATCTGGCATAATGTTTATGGACCTTATTAAGAAGACTGATAGGATGGTAATTTATGGATAAGTCTCTATTCCCTTTTTTATAAATAGGGATCACCATGGCTAGATTCTGGTCACTGGGAATCTTAGCTCTGCTGTCTATAAATGTGAATAGGGAGGACAAGATTGAAACCCACCAGTCTAAGTTATTGTGAAGGACCTCCACAGTGATAGAATCACAGCCCAGAGCTTTTTAAAGCAGTTTTAATTGCTTTATTAAAATGGCAATTTCTGAGCCTGACACAGGAGACCATGAGGGAAGTAAGCATTCTTCACAGTCTAGTTCTGTATTCAGGTAAGGTGACTCCTGGGTGTACAGCAACCTAAAATGGTGATGTAGAAAGCATAGAGAATGGCCTTGGAGGACACTGGGAAGATCCATTATCAAGGCAATGATCAGACAAGTACGCTTATGTCCATTCCAAGAAACTAATGGAAACTAATGAGAAAATGCATCAGACAGGTCCCTCCCTAATTCACACAAAGATAAACTGAGAGAGGAGGGAAGCACATTCAGAATTGCAAGATTCTGTTTCTATAGCTGTTCTATTAAAATTAATTTTAGACCTATAAGGCATTGGTTTCTTAGTCTAACCCAACTTATAGGGCTGGCAGGTATTCCCAAGCAGAGACAGGAATGAGGAGGGTGAAGGGTGAAAGGCACTGACTGAAGAGTTGTAAATCAGCAGAATAGAACTAAATACTTGGATCAAGACACATGTATCAATTGGTTCCTTGTCTCTCTCAGAGCCTGCCTTTTCTTAGTCTGTTATAGTTGTTTACACTGTCTTTTAAGAGATAGCAGATCTTGTACTGAATGAGTAGGGGGTTATTTTTATATTCTCTAAAGTGAGTATTCATCTGTTTCTTGAACACATGACATTCATTGTTAAGTCAAGGTTGGTCAAGGAAGGACCAATTCTTGAGAGCTATATAAGCAGAGCTGGAGAAAACAAATAGAATTGGTCAAAGGAGCTGTATCAGCTGGCTGTAGAATGACAAGAGACAATAAGTCTCTTCTTCTGGAATATCTAATTGTAGTTGGAATGTCTCTTCAGAGGAAAGAATTTCAGTTAACTTGTAGTTCACCTGGGCCATCCATTTCAGGCATATTGGGCCCCTGATAATGTCTTCAGATGGGATGGTTCAGATAGTTCTAAGGAAAGACCACCAAAAGATTTCAAAAACAATGTATCAGGAAAGCAATCACTCTCAGGGCAATTGTCAATATAAAGTCTAAGCAGAGGGAATATATGCTTCTAGAAATTGCAGTATAATTCATAAAGGAGGGCCTTATCCTAGCCCAATGTGAAAATTCTGCCAGGTAGTCAGTAGGACATCGTGCTGTTTAAGATCTGGTCTGCATCATATGCAGACCCCTAACGTTTCCAGTGTTGTCCTTGGATTCCCTGACTAGCAAAGGGTGCTTGACCTCTATGATGGGTTGCAAATGATGGAAACTGAAATATAGCAGATTATCATTCAAGCTTAATCCGTCACTGAAATCCCCCACTATGAGCAGATGGGAAGTGCAGCTGAAGATTATTAATGTAGATTTCTGCTTTTGACCAGATTTCTACGATTCAAGGGTGAGGGTTGTTAAACAGTATATAAACATTCATAAGAAGCAAATTCTCATGGGAGAAATTTAGGATGACTTACAAAACTCTCAAATGGATCTAGTGAAATGATCATGGTGTAGAGACTGACTGAGGTATGGACACTCAAGACTGCATGAAATCTCACTTATTCTGTTCCAGGGACTGCGAAAAGAGAGGAGGATTTAATACCCCCAACATGCAAATCATTAGCTGTCCAGTGAAACATAAGCAGCAAAGAATATAAAACTTGGTAATATAACTCATGAAGGCAGGGTCCCTTATTCAGACCTCCCATCCAGCAGCATTCCAGGAGAGCAGTCACAATAATTCAAGTAATGTTGCAAGTCAACTGGACTTTTCAGGGGTAGCAAAAGGAGGGCCCAATATGCCATGCCTTGACCTGGGCTGGGGGAACATTGGAATCATCTAAGATTGTGCCATCAGTAATAGTATCCAGCATTCTTGAGCAATTAGATTCTTCTGCATCTTCCCTCTGTAGTCATCTGTTCATATAGCCAGGGACACATAGCTCAGTAAAGGGGGGAAAAATGTGTGGATAGAGAGCTTGAATCATCCCTGCGGCAGTGAAGGAGCAGCAAAGATTTATTCCCTACTGGGAAATGAATGCTTTATATTATGAAGGTTGGCTGAATCATTATGTAAATGAGGTGACGATATAATTAGGCTCATGCCAAGTCATGTTGCATTCAGCTGTATCTCCAGCATTTAAGCAGGGCACAATGCAGGCGGGTCTGGTTCTGGCAGAAAGTTCAGGAAGGCATCAGTGGAGGGTTTGACTGCATCACCCATACACTAGGAATGAGGTGACTTGCAGCTTTTAGAATTTAGTGTCAGGCAGCTACATTCTTGAGCCATATATAGAGATGAGCTGTATAGACAAAGCTATATCCAGGTTACTTTGGATTTTGCTATTGCCATTGTTAAATAACTAGGATCCCAAAATCTTTGGGCAATAATCTGTAAATCATCCAGTGAATTTACACCCAAGCCTATTTCTTCTCCACCTTGTTTTATGCCATTAACGCTATCAAAATTTAAGACAGTCTCAGCATATGAAAAGCAACTGCTTTTCTTGTTTGGCCTGAAAGATAATTGCCCCCTGGGTTTTAAGGTTGAAGACAACATTGCATTACATTGGAGAAACCAAACAACCTTTGTACAGGAGGATGGCCCAACACAGGAGAAGTAACACCACAAGACCAGAGCCAGCAGTTTATCTTCATCTAAAGGAAAAAGGACACTCATTTGAGGACATTAATGTTCACATTTTAGACAGAGAAGATAGGTGGTTTGAGAGAGGGGTCAAGGAGTCCATTTATGCCAACTTGGAAAATCCTTCCTTGAATAGAGGTGGGGGCCTCAGGCACAATCTTTCCCCTATTTTCCTTCCTGCTGGTTTATTTTCTGTGCCTAGGAAGATTAAGACCATTTCACAAGCTCAACAGCAGCATGGTAATCTTAACGATCCTCCTTTGGATGATAAAGGGACTTAGAAATAAACATCTCAAATAACCATGACCTAGCCCCAGGTGCAAGGTCACACAGCCACCCTAGAAACATATTTAAGGATTCCCTTACTAACTTTGCTCAGACTGAAGAAGCTTCTTGGATAAGGAGCGAAACGTTTCCACTGAGAAAATAGAAATCCAGTTGACATGATTCAAGCTATAGGCTTATACAACTTCCTAAGCCATAATGTGGTTTGTTGGGTTTGGCTTAAATTATTGTGTGAACTCAACCATTGTGGTTTGAAAATAATTCTTTATGGTTTGGTATATTGCTTGAACTCCAATTGTGGTTTATTCAATAAATGACTGTTAAAACAATCATGCCTTACTCCAATGTGTGAAACCAGCCACTATGCATTTTTACTCATGTACTCTGATCTGAGGGGAAAGGATACTTTTATTTGTTTTTAGTGATGGGTGAGCTTTCCCAAAATTACCTGGGAAAGGGATTACTGAACTAATTTTAAGCTAATTTGGTTCAGGCCTAAATCTGTTCATTGTAAAATCGGATTCATCCCAAACTCCATGTTTTGTTGCACTATTATTTCACTGGCATATGAATAGATCTGGATCTCCCTATCCTAGTTCCAAACATCCTTCCATTACCAGGGAATAGTATCCTGAGGAATTCCTCCAACTGTCCTATTCTCTTCTTCTCAAAATACGCATACTAGTGACAGCAGCAGTAAGAACACGTGATGCAACAGCACTGCCGGGGCAGGCCCCTTTGGACATTCGGTTTCTTAAGTCATTTAGTAGTTCTTCAGGTTTTTGTTAGCCCTGAGCAATTACAATTCCAGAGTTCCTGGCACAACTCCTAGTGCCTTGTGAAACACATGGAAACAGTCTCTTGCTAACTAAACAGATCAATTCAATGGGCATGATGAGTACAGCAGCTAAACTCAAACTTCAGAGCTTTGCATGCAGCTTGCAATGTGCCATACAGTCCAAAACATTCTTATTCTGAAATCAGACATTCTGAATGTTGTCTAGTTAGTATTCAAAATCATAATGTGCACTCTTCCCATGAGCTATTCCATTTAAGCAGGTGAACAAGTGTTCTGCTCTGTACAAATGAATAGGAAAGAATTATAAACTTCTTTGCAGAAAGCAATGGCAGCAATGACATTCAATAAAATGTCAATATTTTTAATAGGAAAAACGGCAGGCAATGAGAAAGTTGAAAGGCTCACTTGTTCTCCTTTGCAAATGTTTTAAGTGCAGTCTGTTAGAAGATCAGAAGAGCAGGGTGTTAGGTAAATGTTTTGAGGTTAGAGATGATGGTTGCTTTTGAACCATATCAGTAATATTATGCAGATGGCCTCCTGCGGGGAGGGGGGGAGGACTCCCTACTCAGTTATCCAGCTAATGCCACACAGTGATATTTATAAACACAAAGTGATTCTGCTGAGCTGTATATGCAATTTCCAGGTGGAGAGCCAACCTGCAGATTAAATTATAAGCACATGAAACACAAGTCCCATTTGCTTTAGGAACAATGGGTGGTTTGTAGCAGAGAAGAGCGCTTTTCACTCCTATGTACCATCAGAGTAAGGTTTACCTGACAAACATGTGGATCTGGAACACAGCACCCTCGCCTTCCCTTCTATAGAGGAGATTAAAACGTTTGATGTTTGAGAGATATAAAATGGGTATATTATGGCTGTGCTCCATCTTAGGATAAAGCCTGAAATCAAGGCAGTTCAGATCAATTGAGAAGAGTTTTCATACTCATCCAAGGCAGAGTAGATAGCTCCAATTTACTTGTCCTAATCCAGCATTCTTCATGAATCTTGTTCTAGCACTCTGCTACACTGGAAATAGCAATGTGCAACACCAAAAAGAACATTAAAAATTGTTTTGGTTATATACAGTAAATGACAGCGTGGCTTGAGGTATAGGTTAAACAAATTAATCTAATTTTGAAAAATGTATCTATGGAAGCTATATGCTGGAGATAATCAGAAGGGCGAACAGTTGGCTTCAAGTTCTGCTTGGAAGCTTCCCAGACCAGATGTCCATGAAGGTTCTCAGTCATCCAGGTGGAATTGTCTGTAGCTTGAATCATGTCAACTGGATTTGAAATCCAGTTGACATGATTCAAGCTACAGACATTCCCAAACCAGACCATCTTAAAAAGCGTGGCTGTATTTCATGAAGGAAAAAGCAAGAGAGTTCCAGAAAAACATCTACTTCTGCTTCATTGACTACGCTAAAGCCTTTGATTGTGTGGATCACAACAAACTGTGGCAAAGTCTTAAAGAGATGGGAGTACCAGACCACCTTACCTGTCTCCTGAGAAACCTGTATGCAGGTCAAGAAGCAACAGTTAGAACGGGACATGGAACAACCGATTGGTTCAAAATTGGGAAAGGAGTACGACAAGGCTGTATATTGTCACCCTGCTTATTTAACTTATATGCAGAGTACATCATGAGAAATGCCGGGCTGGATGAATCACAAGCCGGAGTTAAGATTGCGGGGAGAAATATCAACAACCTCAGATATGCAGACGATACCACCCTAACGGCAGAAAGTGAAGAGGAACTAAAGAGCCTCTTGAGGAGGGTGAAAGAAGAGAGTGCAAAAGCTGGCTTGAAACTCAACATTAAAAAAACCCAGATCATGGCATCTGGTCCCATCACTTCCTGGCAAATAGAAGGGGAAGAAATTGAAGAAGTGACAGATTTTATTTTCTTGGGCTCCAAGATCACCGCAGACGGTGACTGCAGCCATGAAATTAAAAGATGCTTGCTCCTTGGGAGGAAAGCTATGGCAAACCTAGACAGCATATTAAAAAGCAGAGACATCACCTTGCCGACAAAGGTCCGTATAATTAAAGCTATGGTTTTCCCAGTAGTAATGTATGGCTGGGAGAGTTGGACCATAAGGAAGGCTGAGCGCCGAAGAATTGATGCTTTCGAACTGTGGTGCTGGAGAAGACTCTTGAGAATGCCTTGGACTGCAAGGAGGTCAGATCAGTCAATCCTAAAGGAAATCAACCCTGACTGCTCATTGGAAGGACAGATGCTGAAGCTGAAGCTCAAATACTTTGGCCACCTAATGCGAAGAGAGGACTCACTGGAAAAGACCCTGATGCTGGGAAAGACTGGAGGCAAAAGGAGAAGGGGACGGCAGAGGATGGGATGGTTAGATAGCATCACCGATGTAATGAACATGAATTTGAGTAAACTCCAGGAGACAGTGGAGGACAGGAAGGCCTGGCGTGCTATGGTCCATGGGGTCACGAAGAGTCGGACACGACTAAACGACTGAACAATAAAAACATCATTTCATGGAGATATGGCCTTATTTAGAAGAGATTTTCCATGGATTTTCATATGGGAGTGATGGCTAAAGCTCTGGTTATTACCAGGGGTAGGGATACTTGGATGCATCTATAGAGCCAGCAAGACAAAATGAAGAGGACACTTTTATGCAATCCTATGCCAACTGTGCCCATTGTAGTGCATTTTAGAGAAAATTCATACAGCTTTGTACTTCTCTTTATATTTTCCTGAAAGAATTAATATCATCAGACGTATTAAATATGTGGTAAGGTAAAATATTAAAACCTGGAATGTTTTAAAATTTTAAAACAAGCTTTTTATTCTGAAAAGCCTGAGATCAAAAATAAACACTTCAGAGGAAAATCGAAATGACATAACGGCCACCTTAATTGTTTCTTATTCTAGCTCTTCACAGAGGATGTCACTCATTGAATAAGGGGAGTGATAGCAATCTGGAATTAGTATTAACCTACAGCACTAAAATAAAAGTGACCTTGTTGCTATTGAAAGATTGCTTCTGGCTTTCTCTGACATTCATGATCTCTGTGAGGCCATAAAATTAAATGGACCTGAGCTCAACCATAACAGCAAACACAAATAACTTCCTCCCACATGGGTTACATTCTGCTTTCTATATCCATAGAAGATTCTAGTTTTGTGGCATTCATGCATTATGCAATGCTATGCCTGAAAATTCTGGAGCACTGCAGATGATCACATTAGTAATGCTGGACGGCAACCTCTCAGAACACTTCTGATTGGATGCATGCAAAAAAGCAAGGTTTCTTTGTGGACTAAATAAATAAATTGCTAACGAATATGAAAATGTTTCTCCAGATTGGAATTTTTCTTTTTCTTTTTTTTTCCTTTGCTGGTTTCTCAGAAGGACTCAAGATGTATATAGAAACCATTTTCATCCGATAGCTCCTTGTTCCTTGTTTGCCAATATTCTTTTCAGCTTTTGATTTACTAACTTTTCTTTCACAACTTATAACAAGTACACTGTTTTATGCATTTTATGCATATACTTGATTTGCATATTGTTTATATATATATATATTTATTTAATTTTTATCCCTTTATTATTTTTATAAATAACTCCAGGCGGCGAACATACCTAATACTCCTTTCTCCTCCTCATTTTCCCCACAACAACAACAACCCTGTGAGGTGAGTTGGGCTGAGGGTGTGTGACTGGCCCAAGGTCACCCAGCTGGTTTCATTTGTCTGTTGCTCTTCTCTTTCACCCCATAGCTTTACAAGGCTCAGGGTCTGTTAGTAGCTCACGTCAGAATGTTCTTTTGGAAAATACCTCAGTAGAACATGTTTTGCCATATTCTTCCACTCTGAAAAAGGAGCCATGCAAGTGACTGATGGTGGACACAGCTAATGCTCTCATTACACCATAATTTATCTGACAGAATTTGCAAAGCCTTGGAACCGAGGTCTAGGCATCCTGGATTTCACCACAGTTGCCAGTTCACACTCTGGAGATCTAAATGCCCTGATGCATCAGGAGAAGAGGCAGGTATTTTCATCACCCCTGCTCACCTGCCATAATGAATAGGAATCCAGGTGAAAACCATACAGTTGGAAACATGGTAGATGCCACTATGGAAGAAGAAAATCAGTTAGGAACAGGCAGATCTTCAAGTTGTGGCTGCATCATGTAGGACATTGGGCTAGATGGAATCACTTCTAGTTCAATTCTCAGAGTTGAAATCTGATAGGACTAGAAGTACCTAGCAGGTTTCTGGCCTAAGAAGTAATCCTTCAGAGCAGTGCTGTATAACCTGGGATTTCTAAATAATTTCTATTGCTTAGGAGTCATTTTAGCAAAAAAGAAGATTCATAAATATTTGATTAAAAAAAATGTTTGACGACAGAACACACAATCCCATCTACTCAATATGTTGGCTGAGGAGAACATGATGTATGTTTTACCAATCCCCTGGCAATCTGAGCTTGAGAATGCCACGTTTTTCCCAGATGTTAGGTGATCTTGCATCTATAACAGAATGCATTCAGTTGAAAAAGTATAGTTAGCCCTTAAGGTAGGCAGGATATCTTCACAAACATATTTATATGGGAAAATAACAAAATGTATTATGACAGGACCTTATTTACTACATCATGTTGTTTTGCTGGATCTAATGTAAAAATAAATGTTCTGATTGTAATATATGGTGAGAAAATACTTTGTTCCTGGTCAAAACACCTCAATTTTAATGATTAAAAGACTGAATAATTTATGTTTCCTACTTGAGTTAGGATGGTGAGCTGGTTATGTTAGCTCCACAAAGATCCATGGAGTCTTTTGTATCAACCCCCTGGAAGGACAGATAACTAAGAAGGCTAGATAACAGCTCAACAGCCAACAGGGCTTTCTGGTATTCAAAGTACACAGGATATTCAGAAGCTCTTAGAAACCTGACTGAGCCAGCAAGTAGCTTGGGGAAAAAATTAAAATATTGTAGCAGAGACATGGAATGTAAGATCTATGAGCCAGGGCAAATTGGATGTGGTTATTGGTGAGATGTCAAGATTAAATATAGACATTTTGGGTGTCAGCGAACTGATATGGACTGGAATGGGCCACTTCACACCAGATGACCACCAGATCTACTACTGTGGAAAAGAGGACCACAGAAGAAATGGAGTAGCCTTCATAATTAATAATAAAGTGGCTAAAGCAGTGCTTGGATACAATCCAAAAAACGATAGAATGATCTCAATTCGAATTCAGGGTAAGCCATTTAACATCACAGTGATCCAAATATACGCCCCAACCACAGATGCTGAAGAAGCAGAAGTAGATCAGTTCTATGAGGATCTGCAGCACCTACTAGATAATACACCAAAAAGAGATGTTATTTTCATTACAGGAGACTGGAATGCTAAGGTGGGTAGTCAGACGACACCTGGAATTACAGGCAAGCATGGTCTGGGAGAACAAAATGAAGCAGGACATAGGCTGATAGAATTTTGCCAAGACAACTCACTGTGCATAACAAACACTCTCTTCCAACAACCTAAAAGACGACTTTATACATGGACTTCACCAGATGGTCGACACCGAAATCAGATTGACTACATCCTTTGCAGCCAAAGGTGGCGGACCTCTATACAGTCGGTAAAAACAAGACCTGGAGCTGACTGTAGTTCAGATCACGAACTTCTTATTGCAAAATTTAGAATCAGACTAAAGAGAATAGGGAAGACCCACAGATCAGTTAGATATGAGCTCACTAATATTCCTAAGGAATATGCAGTGGAGGTGAAGAATAGATTTAAGGGACTAGATTTAGTAGATAGGGTCCCAGAAGAACTATGGACATAAGTTCGCAACATTGTTCAGGAGGCGGCAACAAAAAACGTCCCAAAGAAAAAGAAAACCAAGAAGGCAAGATGGCTGTCTGCTGAAACACTGGAAGTAGCCCAAGAAAGAAGGAAAGCAAAAGGCAACAGTGATAGGGGGAGATATGCCCAATTAAATGCAAAATTCCAGAGGTTAGCCAGAAGAGATAAGGAATTATTTTTAAACAAGCAATGTGCGGAAGTGGAAGAAGACAATAGAATAGGAAGGACAAGAGACCTCTTCCAGAAAATTAGAAACATCGGAGGTAAATTCCAGGCAAAAATGGGTATGATCAAAAACAAAGATGGTAAGGACCTAACAGAAGCAGAAGAGATCAAGAAAAGGTGGCAAGAATATACGGAAGATCTGTATAGGAAGGATAATAATATTGGAGATAGCTTTGACGGTGTGGTCAGTGAGTTAGAGCCAGACATCCTGAAGAGTGAGGTTGAATGGGCCTTAAGAAGCATTGCTAATAACAAGACAGCAGGAGACGATGGTATCCCAGCTGAACTGTTTAAAATCTTGCAAGATGATGCTGTCAAGGTGATGCATGCCATATGCCAGCAAATTTGGAAAACACAAGAATGGCCATCAGATTGGAAAAAATCAACTTATATCCCCATACCAAAAAAGGGAAGCACTAAAGAATGTTCAAACTATCGAACAGTGGCACTTATTTCACATGCCAGTAAGGTCATGCTCAAGATCTTGCAAGGTAGACTCCAGCAATTCATGGAGCGAGAATTGCCAGATGTACAAGCTGGGTTTAGAAAAGGCAGAGGAACTAGAGACCAAATTGCCAATATCCGCTGGATAATGGAGAAAGCCAGGGAGTTTCAGAAAAACATCTATTTCTGTTTTATTGACTATTCTAAAGCCTTTGACTGTGTGGATCATAACAAATTGTGGCAAGTTCTTGGTGGTATGGGGATACCAAGTCATCTTGTCTGCCTCCTGAGGAATCTGTATAACGACCAAGTAGCAACGGTAAGAACAGAGCACGGAACAAGTTTAAGATTGGGAAAGGAGTACGGCAGGGCTGTATACTCTCACCCTACCTATTCAACCTGTACGCAGAACACATCATGCGACGTGCTGGGCTTGAGGAATCCAAGGCTGGAGTTAAAATCGCTGGAAGAAACATTAACAATCTCAGATATGCAGATGATACCACTTTGATGGCTGAAAGCGAGGAGGAGTTGAGGAGCCTTATGACGAAGGTGAAAGAAGAAAGTGCAAAAGCTGGGTTGCAGTTAAACCTCAAAAAAACCAAGATTATGGCAACGAGCTTGATTGATGACTGGCAAATAGAGGGAGAAAAAGTGGAGGCAGTGACAGACTTTGTATTTCTAGGCGCAAAGATTACTGCAGACGCTGACTGCAGCCAGGAAATCAGAAGACGTCTACTTCTTGGGAGGAGAGCAATGGCAAATCTTGATAAAATAGTTAAGAGCAGAGACATCACACTGACAACAAAGGTCCGCATAGTTAAAGCAATGGTATTCCCTGTAGTAACCTATGGCTGCGAGAGCTGGACCATAAGGAAGGCTGAGCGAAGGAAGATAGATGCTTTTGAACTGTGGTGTTGGAGGAAAATTCTGAGAGTGCCTTGGACTGCAAGAAGATCAAACCAGTCCATACTCCAGGAAATCAAGCCAGACTGCTCACTTGAAGGAATGATATTAAAGGCAAAACTGAAGTACTTTGGCCACATAATGAGAAGACAGGATACCCTGGAGAAGAAGCTGATGCTAGGGAAAGTGGAAGGCAAAAGGAAGAGGGGCCGACCAAGGGCAAGATGGATGGATGGTATTCTGGAGGTGACGGACTCAACCATTGGGGAGCTGGGAATGGTGACGGCCGACAGAAAGCTCTGGCGTGGACTGGTCCATGAAGTCACGAAGAGTCGGAAACGACTGAACGAATAAACAACAACAACAAGCAGAGACATAAAATTTTTGTATTATGATTCATATTACTAATCGTCATACTGATGTGAAGGTTTCTGGTTTGATATGATACAACGAAACAACATTTTGATGCTGTACTCTGTAACTAAACCCTTTTCCCCCTACAGTTATGCAGCCTGCCACCAATTGCCAAACATTTTGCTTGAATTTTTCATCTTCGAAGTGTTTGCATGAATAATACAAAAGCCACTAATTGAACAGGAAGCCAAAAACTCAGAATACACTAAAAGCAATTACAATAAACTGAAACAGCTTGCTTTTCATCCCTGCCTCCACCTGAGAAAGTAGTTTTAACATATTTTCACATAGGAGATGTAAATCTTGCTTCAATCTACATTGCAGTGCAGAGATCAAGTTTAGACTGGCCAGAATCTCTGTTTGTGCAACATACACAATAACTCAGAGACCAAACAAAATAGCACTGGAGTGGGAGGAATTCAAAGCTGATTTTAGCTCCATGTATGAGAACACTTTTTAATGGACTATTTGCTATCACATGTGTTGACTCTTAGCAAGCACATAGATAGAGCTTCTCAAGATGATTTGACCCCAATCTGGCCCTTCAGGTCCTCCAGTGGTGCACCCAAGTCCTTCCACCTTACTAGTCATTCTCTTCTCTTTTCTTCCATCTTTCCCAGTATTATAGACTTCCCAGGAGAGTTAGGTCTTCCATAAAGTGTCCAAAATATGACAATTTGAGCTTATCATTTGTGCCTCAAGTGAGAACTGTGGATTGATTTTTTCATTGATTCATTTGTTTTTGGCTATCCATAGTATTCTCAAGAGTTTTGTCTCAAGGTTTAGAGCTAGATAAACCATCAAGTGAGATTTCTTTAAGTGAAATCTCTCTAGCATTTTTGTATATAAAATAGCTCACTCACTCTAAGCGAGGGACATTCAAGAACATTGGTCTAGTGCTGTGAGTTTGCAGTTAAGTCACAGACTAGGCTCATGAGTTATATGAAGCCACACGTTTTTTCACCATAGTTTCAACATGGTTTATTGAACCACAACTGTAGTTTGATAGTTAGCCTTAAATTATAGTTTTCAGACTGTAATAGCTATATTCAAACACCCTGAGCCAAAACTAAGACAATTACATTCTTATGGTTTTGATTATTAGACAGGATAGATTATAGAAAGAAGAGAGTCATGATGTAACTTTAGAGAGAGAGGTTAAAATATAATTGTACTCATAACTGCTGTGAAGATAGGAAGCCACTTCTTTATATCTTTCTTAACATCTTTTTCGTTTGTTCTACTTTTCTTTTTGTTCTTTTAGCTTTTTCTTTTATTTCTTCTTTTCTCTTTCTTCTTTTTTGCTCTATTTTAGTTTTTATTAGTTCTTATTGTTGTTAAAACTTTCAATAAAAATTATATATTAAAAAAAATATTCAGGCCCTACTGCTGGATGGGATGATAATCTCAAACTCTTGGTTTACCATCAGAAGTTCTCAGCAAGCAGGCAGTTCAGGTCATTGACAAGAGTAATCTGGCTTCCCTGCCAACCAACTGGGCAGGGACGAAGAGAGAAATTTAGTTCTGCAACACCCGAGCCCCCAGGAGATTCCAAGGGAATGCAACTTCCAAGAGGAAAAAAAGGATCCCCGCAGCTTTTAATACCTTTGAATTCAATTTAACTTCAATAGTTTGTGACCAACCACCTAACAGGCCTATATGAAATCCTCCATGCCCCTCCAAAACATGTCACACAAAGGACATCCATAAAGACAAATCATTAAAATATGTACCAGGTAGAAAAACTTGCAGACTGAATAATTAACTTGCAAACAAATCATCATTATTTAAACCGATGCCCCTAACCATGGACTGTGTGAATTCAGGACACTAATGTTGTCTCCATCATTACTGTAGCAAAATGGCCAATGAGCAACTATTGAAAATCACTGCCAAAATATCATGAGATAGGGATTATAAAATATTCTTTATTGGTCTAAAGATGGGAGTAATTGATCAAAGATAAGTATTGGATGTACCTGGGATCGATTAGCTCAGGTTACATAACTATTAAATGAGGCCTTACTTGGGATATTGATTTACTGTTTACAGGTGTTAAATCAGCATGGATAATAAAAGCTAGGGATATGGTATTACTCAGCTAGTCCTGCAATTGTAAATTAATCTTGTGCACCTGTATGAAGATACACATTTAATCAAATGTGTAGGGGAACAATATTGTCCACACCAGTCCTGAAGCACAAACACTTTTTAAAGGGGGACTCTAAGGCCATTCAGCTGTGAACTCTTGGATTTTATTCTCCACACATCTGAACAGCATTAGTTCTGCAATCAAGAAACTGTATCCTTATGGGCAAAGAATTTTGGATATAACATCATGCTGGATCAATGGGAGAATATGTAGAAAAAAGGTTTGAAATTTACACTGAATTACAATTTGAAAGAGAACTTTTATGACTTCTGGTGGGGACGTGGCGGACTGAACAGCTGTGCCTGTGGGCTCAGCGGGCAGAACTGACAACGCGGCAGTTTTTTCAGGCTCAGGCAGGTTTTTCCTGAAGGCCAGGAGTTTTTTTCCAGAAAAAGGAAAACACCTGGAATCACCCTATGTGTCCTCTGGACGGCTGCTTGCAGCCAGAAGATCGCAAACAGCATTCACGTTCGACTGGTAACAGCTAGCCGGGAGGCTGGGACATCACCATTTCCAAGCCACGCTGTAGCCTTAAAGGGACATTAAGACCGGCCACCCAATTTATATTTCTTTTAAGTACGCATACCCTAAGAGAGGCTTTCTACAGCAAGGAGAAGCGGGTTCTCTTGGTGCTTATCGTTATTTTTGGGACCAATTATTTTTAAAAAAATTCTTTTTAAGTTTTGGACTTTGTTTTCCATCCAAATATTAAGGAGGATTAAATAATTATCTCTACGTTATTAATTTTGTACTAAATTTGAAGGTATTAGCATTTCCCTACACGTTGAATTGGCTGTTTTGAACTTCCAGTTTTCTGCTTCTACTTTCCCTGGGGAACTGTCTGCATATCTCACTTTCACTTGTGTAAATACATTCCAGAATTCTTTCATATCTTCAACTTTCGCTGGTTAAGCTCCTGGGGGCGCCATAATCTACTGCTTGAGACATGGAGGATTTTAAACAGACTTTCTCTGACTTCCACCGATATTTTAAACAGATTCTTTCTGATTCCTACCAAGTTTTTATGCAAGGCATTCAAGACATTGTGGAAAATACTCTTTCCTCCTCCTATTTTCCCCACAACAGCAACCCTGTGAGGTGAGTTGGGCTGAGAGAGAGGGACTGGCCCAAGGTCACCCAGCCAGCTTTCATGCCTAAGGCAGGACTAGAACTCACAGACTCCTGGTTTCTAGCCCGTTGCCTTAACCAGTAGACCAGGGCTTTCCAAAGTTTTCCCGTGGCGACACACCAACGGCGGCGTGTGAGAAAACCCAGAAGTGCCGCCGCTGCAGTGGCACGCAAAAACCCAGAAGCGCCACCACCACCACTTTCAGGTTTTCCTCACCGCCGCCGCTGTGGTGCTTTCGGATTTTCCCGTGCCGCAGCAGTGGCGGTGTCCTTGTGTGCCGTGCGAAAACCCGGAAGCGCTGATGGCCCGGCGGTGACACACTTTTGTGTCGCGGCACACAGTTTGGAAAGCTGTGCACGAGACCAAACTGGCTCTCCTTGCTGTTAAAAGTCAGAAGTCGCCTCTTTTTGTAATTTTGAAAAATTTTCCCTTGTGTTTCTACACTTTTTTAGTTTTTTCTTTTTCTTTCTTTGTAGTTTTTTTCTTTTTCTATAGCTTTTATCTTTGCTTGAAACTTAATAAAATTCTTATTAAAAAAAAAGAAAGAACTTTTATAAGATGATGTATCGTTGGTATTTAACACCTGATAAGTTGTCAAAGATGTATAAGGGGGTATCAAACGTATGCTGGAAATGTTCCCAAGGTGAAGGCACTTTTTACCACCTTTGGTGGACTTGCAAGAAAGCTAAGAAATATTGGGAGCAGATATGTATTATAATTCAAAAGATTCTCAAGATGAATATACAATTGAAACCAAAAGTTTTACTTTTAGGTCTGATGGACAAACAACTTGAAACAAAATTTGGGACTTTTTTTTATATATGATAACAGCAGCAAGACTTTTGTATGCACAAAGGTGGAAGGATTCAAAAATTCCTACAGTGGAAGAATGGATGATAACATTAATGGAACTGGCAGAGATGGCGAAATTGACTACATTGATTAGAGAAAATGATGTGTCTAGCTTTGCTTCTACTTGGAAACTGCTTTTGGACTTTTTGCTTGTAACTGAAAAAAATGAAGTTTTGATTTTGGGATTTGATGATTAGGCAGGTGTAGTT
The DNA here is from genome assembly GCA_023362775.1 of Charina bottae. Classification (NCBI taxonomy): domain Eukaryota; kingdom Metazoa; phylum Chordata; class Lepidosauria; order Squamata; family Charinaidae; genus Charina; species Charina bottae. The sequence continues at coordinate 70,584,062 of JALMGJ010000001.1, read as the reverse complement.
TATAGAAATAATGTTTACTATAGTTAAAATTAGAGAAAGAGGTTAATGTATTTTTTACTAGTATCTGTGCTGGAGAAGGTCGGAAGTCACTCCTTTTTCAGTATTTCTATTTTTTCTGCACTTCTTAGTTTATCTTTTTTTCTTGTTGAAAGTTTAATGAAGTTGAAAAAAAAACTGTATCCTTTAGAATATGTTATATTTGGTAGTATATTAGGACCAAGATTAATCCACAATTAATTTTAATGTCATAGGTAATTCTCTATGGTTCTAGTTTCTTTGCACAATCATGAAGATTACATTAAAATTAAACAGCACTTAGAGTTATAAGTACTGGTTCCTCACCTTAGTTCTATAGATTTCAACTGACAACATTCCCTCTCTTTGCTCCAGCTTCTCACTTTTCTTCATGGTGTTCTTGCTATTGATGCTACTGTCCTAATCCCCAAACTCCCAGCCTACCTGGTCAAAGCTGAATGCATCATGTTGGGAATTTGGGGAATGGATGTCAAGGTTTACACAGTTCCCCTTTTAAAAATTATGATGTCTAGCCTTTCCTGTCACCATCTTTCCTATAAGATGTCATCAGAAGCTCACCCTTCTTCCATGCTCTTCCTCATTTTCACATTGCTGTAGGTATGAGAAAGAGTGGGATGATTTTGAAATGCAGAGAAGCCACACTCTGAGCTTCTCCAGTGAGACCCGGGATTCCTAAATCACAGAGGTAACACCAGAAATAGAACCAGGGCTGGAGATAACCGGGCAGACTTATAAGGCAAGTTTTGCACTATTTTGAGGCTACGTGTGAATTAAATGAAAAGATCAGGGGGAAAGGAGCACATGCTTCGAGTGTATAGTGGTGCTGTTTAAGAGATGCTACAGTTGTGATACAAAACATAGTGCAAAGTTAAAAATCTCCTTCCACAACTGACATTCATTGGCACATTTCTTGAAAGTCCCAGCAGGGAGACTGCAAATTAGCTGGACATGGAAACAATTACTCAAAGAAGGCTGAAATACTTCTAACTCCAAACGTGTGTATCATTTCCTCTTGCTAGAGGTAACTGGAGCCCTCTGAAAGGGAATGACATTATTATGGCTTTGATCTATGCTAAATATGAATAACTTTGGAATAAGATTTTAATTTTTCCAAGACTTTTGTTAAGCGCCTACTCAACAAAAATGCAACATGTATATCATTTTGATCTAATCAGGTTTTAAAAAGCAACAATGAACGACACGCCTCCGGAGTATTGAAACATCTTGATTATAAGAGAAATGCTTTCCTGTTAAAATGGATATTTCTGTCACATTTTACAGTCAAATGGTTCCTAGATAAAAATATAAGAACCACCCTGCTAGGACAAGATAGATGGTTGCTTTCATCTAACAGAAGAATGCAGTCACCAATATGACCTGTAGCAACACAAATGATTCAGGTTGAAACTACAGTAGACATTGCAACAAGTGCAGCAGACGCATGCTTTGTCTCCCACATAATGGGCTCCTTACTACACTCCCAGCAACACACTACCCTCCTGTCCTTGAGACAATAGCAAGGTATGCTGTTTGGAAAACTGCTGTCCCCAGAGTGTTTCTCTTCCTTGCCTCCTTTGTAAGAGTATGTCCTCAGCAGACAGTAAGCAGGCCATTTTGGTGGGCTGGGACAAGAGGAATGTTGGATGACCCCAAAGCTAGTATACAAAATGAGTTGCAGCAGCTGACTGACTACTTATCTATGCTAGGAAGCAAAACAACACTGACCCTGGTTAGGATCTGGAGAGGAGTTCCTCAGGGAAATCCAGGGTTGTAGACTAGATTGGAAAGTTGGGGAGAGGGGGAGGAAGAATGGCAAACAACATTCACACTATGGCCAAGAGATGAAGACGTGAAGTCTCCAGGATGGAAGTCTTTACTTACTTTATACTGAAGTATGGTGCACTACTATTACTCCAGTTACTCCACCTCTTAAGTGAACGCCAATGCAATAGCTTTCATAACTACTGACTATAATATGTACTGAATATTTCTACATTACTTATCAGAAATGCATTATATAGGAGAGCCATTTTAAGTAGGCAGTGAACGGAGAGGACCAGTTATCCTCACCTGTTCCACCAAAAACGTGCAGATTTGGTGTCAAAGCCCCTTGTCCCAAACATGCTAGTCCCGTCTCAAGACTGGCAATAAAAAAGCCAAAGCCTAGATTCTATCGTACAGCAATACATTATTATTTCAATTCAGCTGAGAAGGTGTTTCAAATCTTGATAGCAAAAAGGGAGAGGGAGAGAGAAACAGCTGGAAGAAAAGCAAGATAGGTATATGCAAAGGTATCTGCTAATTATGTGCCTCACAAAATTCCAAATTTGGCCTTCCAACATTTTCCCTTTAGCTTTGTTAACATGAACAGAGGGGCCCAATCTCCTTCTTAGCCAGCATTTGATAGCCAGCCAAGGAAGTAAAGTAGACTGTGGTCAATCTTCTGTATGAATACAAACATTTAGAAGCTCCTTCATAATGTGTTCCTTCCATTTCCATCCATTAATGTAATGAGAAATGATTTGAATGCACTGAAATAGATTGTGTATTATTGATATTCAGACCTAGAGCCAACTTGCCTTCAGGATTTAACTGGTCTATTGGGTTAAAAACAAAACTCAGGAAATTATTGGGATAACAAGAGTTGGAGGTGAAAGCAGATCCTCTATATGAACAACAAGAGCAAAAACTATGGAAAGTGAAGGAGGCACTACTACTAAAATGCATTTAACTACAGAGTTAAAAAAACAAAACAGAAAAGCATATAGGCTTCATAAGTATTTATATACAAAACTTCTCTTTGTGTTTATGGAGGCTGAAGCAATACATTTACTCTACCCAAACCCTCTCTCTCTCCAAGTTCTTCAATATGCAACAAGGGTTTAAAGAGAAAGACAAGCTTTTAAGCTTACACTAAAATAAATATTAATAGTTTTAAAATAAATACCTAATGATATACCATCAGAGCAGTGACAGAACAGAACCTCGAAGGGACTGTTTAAGCAATGCACCCTTCTCTGCAAATATTTGGGCTCTGGCACCCTGCCATTTGCCAAGCATTTAACTGATTTACATGCTCTTTAAAACATCTGTAGCCAGTATTAATATCAATGTTTCTTACAGAAGGAAAAGGAAAGTGGAAAGCTACATTTGCTTATAGGACTTTTTCTCCCTTTCTTCAACATGTACCACAGAGTGGCTCCTAATGAGACAGCCTTCTCAAACTCATACTCCAGAAGAGCACGACTCCAACCTAATGTATATGTTCCTCATACAAACATACATACTATACACATCAGAGGAAAGGGTTAAGAAATAATAAGCCAAAAACATTAAAGCAGAGCTTTCCAAACTGTGTGTCACGACACAAAAGTGTGTCGCCACACACAGTCTGGTGTGTCGCCACACAACCCGGAAGCGCTGATCATCATCAGCGCTTCCGGGTTTTCCCGCGGCGACACACCAACGGCGGCGCGCAAAAATCCGAAAGCGGCAGCAGCGCTTCCAGGTTTTTGCGCGCTGCTGCAACAGCGGCACTTCCGGGTTTTCCTGCGGTGACACACCAACAGCGGTTGGTGTGTCGCCGCGGGAAAACTTTGGAAAGCCCTGCATTAAAGGCATGGGATAAGAAAGAGAAAAGGAAACATACAGTAGTTGAAACTAATTTGCACCAACACCATTCACAATACCTCTCCATACCTTCCTATCCTTACAAACTGTCCTTGCTACTATTATATCCTTATACTTCTTGCTGCATGTGACATGGGTGAGACTTACTAAAAAGCATTGTGTGATGTTTGCAGCAAAAATCATGTTTGTAATAGGCATTCACCTAGTCCAGTGTTTCTCAACCTTGGCAACTTTAAGATGTGTGGACTTCAACTCCCAGAATTCCCCAGCCACCACCCCTCCAGCATGCTGGTACCTTAAGTGAAATGTCTCCAAAGCTCCTAATCACCCAGCATACATGTTAGATCTCTACCCTCTAGAACAGAGCTTTCCAAACTTTTCATGTTGGTGACACAATTTTTAGACATGCATCATTTTGCAACACCCTCTTACAGCAGGGCACAAGGCAGGCACTAGGACCTGCGCTGAATCACAGCAGGTTTGGAGGCAGCAAGGCACAAGGTAGGCACTAGGACCTGCGTGGAATCCTGGCAGGGCTCGGAGGCAGCAGCAGCCGTGACACACCCAGACACTGCAGCCAACACACTAGCGTGTCCCGACACACAGTTTGGAAAGCACTGCTCTAGAACCATTAGCTGTAAAAGTGAAGATATTGTCACTTCCTGTAATAAATGTGTTTTTGTTTCCCCTTACCGCCACCTAGTATATCTTCCTCCCAACAACAAGAATTGTGAAAAAAGCAAGGGCTTGATAGATGTTCTGAGATGTGTTTATGGATCACTTCATTATCTTCTTTATTTACACAGCTTTTCTCTCACTCTGAAGCTGGTGTGCTTTTGTTTACTTTAGAAGATTAGAGAGGGATTAATGAAGCCAATTCTCTTCACAAAATAGACCTGTTTGCTGCACATTGCAAATTGCTGATGATTCACTACTGCTTTTTCTCTAGTTCCTCAGCCATAACAAAACCTAGGCAATCCCACTGTCAACCAATTGGGGCTAAACAAGAATTTCCTTCTACTGGTGTTTAAGCACAGGGTGGAACAGCTGTGCCCTGTCAAACACCAGCTACCCTTAAAATACTGTAAACAATTTAAAAATGCATTGGCTGTGGGGCAACATTACATTTCTTAAGTGCAGAGATGGGGGGGGGGACAGGTAACAAAACAGTGAAAAATATGCAACCTGGCTGTGTTCTAATTTTAGAGAAAGGAAAGGACTAGTGCAAGATTAAGTAATATTCAGTATTCTAGATTGAAACTTTTCAGTTGACATAAACTCTTTTATGCTAACAGTGAAAAAAATGAAAGGTTAAAAGACAACACTATCAGACTGGGCATATGTTTAGCTGAGTTAATGTTACGTGGCTTTTAAAACAATTGAATGGGAAGCTTTATGAATAGGAGCATCATGCTTACTGGCTTTGATGAAGCAACTGAGTTAGCACAGCACCTATAGAAACAGACAAGTAGTAGTATTGGACAGGTAGAGTTCAACCATGGAATTTGCTATTGCAGGATCAGCGATGGCCACTAGTTTCAACAGTTTTAAAAGAGGATTAGGCAAACTGATGGAAGAGAAGCCTATCAGTGGCTTGTGGTACCATCAAGATCTGAGGCGACATGTACCCTCATATCCTGACAAGAGTGACAGAGGACTGCAGGTTTCCCTTGGTCATTGTGAGAAGAGAATGTTGGTTAACACAGTCCTTTAGTCTGAGCCAGCATGGATTTTCTTATGTTCTTCAGGCAGGAAAAAAATAAAGCCACAAAATGTAGTAGGGGAGAAAATTCAGCCAGCAAATGTATAGAAAGTTCACTGCAGGTCTAAATGGTTTCCTGAAATGGTTGGCTTTGGAGGAGTTCCACAGTCATAAACCAAGGGCATATGATATTTTATTACAATTTCTTCCAAGTATAACATAGTTTACTCTGTGCTAGGGCTGTCCCACAAACTATTTTCAGTACCAAGTCTCAGCCTCACACCTATATCAATCCTTCTTTGGAAGAAACATTTTCTAGTCCCCACTAACACTTTACCAGACAGAGCTAATTCCTATTCTACAGGGAGAAATGTTTCATATACATGTGTGTGGCCAAGTTCACCAACAGCAATGAGGTAAAGATTGGAATGTACCATTTCAGACAACAAATCTACATTAAAAAAGCAAAACTCTCAATCTAAATAACCAGAGGTCAGAAAAAAGAGCTTTTCTCTTAGCTTTTTTTTGTCTGTCTGTGTGTGTGTGTGTGTGTGTGTGTTAAAAGGAATCCTCTCCCTGCAAAGACTGACAAGACTTCAATTGTGCAATTCCCACCTGCTCTTTAAAGTAGTGCAATCCAAAAACAGTATTTTTATCTCATCTGCTTTGGCTAAATCATGCAACCAAACATATTAAATACCATTTACTTTTCCACAGTTATGTTGGTTTGTGCTGCTGGGCAATTTTCCATAGCTAAAAACTATAAACAAGTTTATAAATATGAATCATTTATAAATCGTACATCTTATCTTCCAATGGATCTTCAGGGCACTTCAAAAAAAACCTGAGAATCAAGCTGTTCAAAAATACTGTCCTTGCATAGATATGCAATGTATGGAAAGGAAAGAAGGGCACTCTCCACTGCCCCTGAGTTTCTGTCATCCCATTCAACCTGTAGACAGCCTTCGCCAATGTAAACAGCCTAGAATTCTCAGAGTTGGCATCTCAACACCTCTTGGGGGCAAAAGTTTGGGAAAGTCTGACACAGATACTGGAGTTAAGTCTGATGATAGCTGGGAGGGGTGGAAGGAGCAGTCCTTTTACATGTAAGGATATTAGATGCCAGGCTAGTATAATTCTTTTAGTAGGGTCAGAGAGTAAAAGTAAAGCCTCCTTCAAGTTTTGTTCAATTCATGGAGACTTCATGGACATGTTCAGGTAGCAATCGAAGAGAATGTTTGTAGCTCGGGGTTGAATTGTGGAGTCCTTGGTGCTCTCTGAGCCTCGTTTAGGTAGTTTTCGACAACAAATAGACATGGATTGTCAGTGCCTTCTTAAAGGATTGCTTTTAAACTTCCCAAGTTAGCCTGGATATTCCCTAGTAGTCTGCCATCCAAGTAGTAACAAGGTCTGTCTCTGTTTTGACTGAGGTGTTGTGGGGTTGTGAGCTCAGATAAGGCTGACTAGATGCTGGCACCTGGCTGGGCAGATTTATAGATTATTTTCTTTACTAATGTTCACAAGATTTGTTCTAGATTTTGTGTTGTCTTTAAAAGTGTTTTAAACACACATTCATCTTCACTGCACACAATAGTTCTCTCCAAACACATTCCACACTGGCTCCATCTCTAACATTCCTACTAATTCTACTTCTGTAGGGGCAACTCTGTGCATTCAATTGAATGTATATAGATGTCTTTTTAATACAGTCCAGAATTCCAATAGGGCAGCACTCCTAATCGTGTGGAAGACCCATTGGACCAGTCTTTCTGGCATCTACTAAAACTCAAAGTAATCCTTTTCCAAGCATGAGTCTCACAGAATCTCTTTAGCAAGAAAGGGATTGGTTTACAAGAATACTGGCAACTGAACTATTTCCTATCTAGAATTCAACACATCCAAGCTTCATTAGGGTAGAGACTTCTTTATCGTTTGCCCAACTGTCTTGTTTTGAACTGGTGGTGGGTCTCTTTATAGCTAATGCAGAAGCTTGTAGCTGGTTCTTTACAAAATGATCACCTAAATATTTATCAGTCTGAGAATGAGCCATTACACATACTGTATGTTCAACTGAGAATGCATAGGTTCCCTCTTCAGTTCTTAATAATTTAATATAGTTTTGTACCACTTCCTGTTGTTATAATTATCAGAGTGATTTCTGCCAAATGCTTGACACTCTGCCCAACTGGAGTCAATGGAACGTTGCAGACAGACTACCCAGGGGATCATTCCCAAATATTGCTAGAACTCAAGGTAGGTTAGGACTACTTTCTCATCGCCTTCAATGCAAGGCTTTTCAATACAGTTGTTGCTGTTCAGTCAATAAACAAACAAAATATATTGTTCACAGTCGAGTTTTGTGCATGCCTGCTCAGAAATAAGATTTTTTTTTCCTGAATTTGGTGAGACTTATTGACAAGTAAGTATGACTAGCAAGACTGCTTTATAAGTCAGGGGGAAGAATCCAGGTTTCTTTCTTGCTTTCCCTCCCTCCCTGCCTCTGCTAGAATAATGGGAACCAAATCTTGTCAGAATCTAGACAGTCATACTGTGTTTGGTCCGGTGAAACCTTGAGATTTTCATAGAATAAACTTTATCATTTTTTCCCTGTAGGCTTTAATCCGTATCCAGCTGGCACTTCTCAACTGTACTTCTAACTGCAGTGTGTACATAGCACGCTTCCAAACTATCCAATGCAAAAGGCATTTCATAAAAAATAAAAAGGGCTCCAGTTAACATTCACATTTCATTATATTGTTCCATATTCAGATTTCTCTTTAAAATTTAAATTCACTGTAAAATATAGTAAAGTTGGCCAGTTTATCCTGTATTTTGAAAACAGTCAGCTGTATGGTATATCTTATTTTAATTCATGGGCATGGAGGACTCTGGCCATTTTTATATTATTTCAAATAGAGAAGCTCAGGAATTGGAAAGGAAAGAAAAGGCAAAACCTCAGTAAAGTACTTTAAGTTGCTCTGAATTAATGATGGGGAACGGATGACATCTTTTCAGTTTTGAACCTTCTACCTCCCGCCATGATTAGCATCACTATGGAGCACTGCGAGAAATTACATGGTGCCCAAAGTGATCCAAGAGTATCACCATATGTAAACGAATGCGTAATAAATTAAATGAAAGCTCAGGCAGATATCAGTGGAAGTCTCTGCAAATAAACAGGCAGTTACTTTAAAATGTTGAATTCTGATTTAAGCATAAATTTGGTTGCTTTTGATCTAGTAGCTAATGAGGGATGCTGTGCTTGCAAGAACATTACCCTGCACCCCAAATCTCTTCTAAATCTAAAGTGGCCTGATTTAACCCCTTCTTTCCAAAGAAAAAGAAAAAAAAGCACCTACCATGGATTTCCTCCCATTTTATATTCATTGGCTGCATTCACGCAATACATGAAAACCTAAACTTGGGATAACATAATTCAATTGCTTTGTTCACATAACTTGCTATGCCCACACAACTAAACCACATAATGGCTTAATGTAAAGGCCTTATTGTGTAGTATGGTAAGACAAGGGATGGATTTCTAGAACATGCTGAACCACAGACTACCAATGCCAGTAAACTACTGTAGCATAAATGGCTCACACTGGGCCTATGCATACAGATGGGATGACCCCAGTCTTCACATATGAACAGAACTTTCTCAGCTTTCTCCAGGTGTATACTCTCTAGACAGAATCTTGGAATTCTGACAATTACAGTCCCAGTATATCTAGACAATGCCAAGTTGAAGAACTTCATTCTAAACCAGAGGGTTCTGATGGATAATGAAAATCAAACACTTAGACTTTCGCATGGGCCTGCTCATTGTCAGGGCAAACCCCTTTGAATAAAGTTCTCAGAGGAACCTTACAGAAGTCCATGACATATATTAATCATTTGAGAGTAAGCTTTGGACCAATTCCATTTAAGATACACTGACCAGTGTACTGCTTGTAGCCTTATTCAATATACAGCATGCTAAATTTTTCCCATCAGCTTGTAACATTTACTCTTTGTTCTTGACTCTCCTTGATCTTCAACAAGCCAGCTGTTTCTAAATGCCTTTAGCCCATTGGCTACATTCCTCCCCTTACTCCAGATGAGAGTTTCTCACTCTCAACTCCATAAGCATCCCTCTTTTTTTAACTTTTTAAATTAAATTAATTTTATTTTTTAAATATTTTAATCCCCCCAACAAGAAACTTGAAAAGATATTTAAGATGTTTAGTCATCTACTTAGATTATCAAGTAGATTAGTCATCTACTTAGATTATGAAAACATTTATTGAACTCCCTTCAACTTTTTTGTTTCTTTGTTTAATATATTCAAGGGATCAATCTAAGGTTGGGGAAGAAGAAATAAACTTTGAAACAATTAGTCTCTCTTGCCTCACTTCTGAGGCTGTTTTTCCCCACATTACTCAGAGGAAAATCTGTTCTCTTGCTGTGTATACAGCCAAACCTGACTCTGAAATATGTAAAGATGTAAAAAAAAATCTGCCACATTTTTCTACTGGAGCCCTGTAGAGATCTGTAAAATAGACTACACTATAATAGGGACAGTATAATAGTAGCACTGAACAAAGTCCCTTAGCATTCATCTTTCTCTGGTTAAAACTCCATAAACATAAAATGTTTGTGAAGTGTGCATCCCCCCTAATGCTATATTTCTGAAAATGGCATACAGTGGGGTAGTTATGTTAAAAATGTTAGGCACAGCTGAACTTAAAAGTCTGCATCAGGAGCATTTATGAAACCAACAATGTCAGAGATAGTTGCATTCTTGGAGAATTTACACTGATAATGATGTACATTAAGGGGACGTTGTGCATTCTATGCACAAAAACAGAGAACCTTTTTAAAAATTCTGTAAAAAAAATCCCTAACACACTAGAACACAGTAAACAGAATAACAATATGAATTTTGTTGTTTATTAGTTCAGTCGTTTCCGACTCTTCGTGACTTCATGGACCAGCCCACGCCAGAGCTTTCTGTCGGCCGTCACCATCCCCAGCTCCCCAATGGTTGAGTCCGTCGCCTCCAGAATACCATCCATCCATCTTGCCCTTGGTCGGCCCCTCTTCCTTTTGACTTCCACTTTTCCTAGCATCAGCTTCTTCTCCAAGGTATCCTGTCTTCTCATTATGTGGCCAAAGTACTTCAGTTTTGCCTTTAATATCATTCCCTCAAGTGAGCAGTCTGGCTTGATTTCCTGGAGTATGGACTGGTTTGATCTTCTTGCAGTCCAAGGCACTCTCAGAATTTTCCTCCAACACCACAGTTCAAAAGCATCTATCTTCCTTCGCTCAGCCTTCCTTATGGTCCAGCTCTCGCAGCCATAGGTTACTACAGGAAATACCATTGCTTTAACTATGCGGACCTTTGTTGTCAGTGTGATGTCTCTGCTCTTAACTATTTTATCAAGATTTGCCATTGCTCTCCTCCCAAGAAGTAGACGTCTTCTGATTTCCTGGCTGCAGTCAGCATCTGCAGTAATCTTTGCGCCTAGAAATACAAAGTCTGTCACTGCCTCCACTTTTTCTCCCTCTATTTGCCAGTCATCAATCAAGCTCATTGCCATAATCTTGGTTTTTTTGAGGTTTAACTGCAACCCAGCTTTTGCACTTTCTTCTTTCACCTTCGTCATAAGGCTCCTCAACTCCTCCTCGCTTTCAGCCATCAAAGTGGTATCATCTGCATATCTGAGATTGTTAATGTTTCTTCCAGCGATTTTAACTCCAGCCTTGGATTCCTCAAGCCCAACATGTCGCATGATGTGTTCTGCGTACAGGTTGAATAGGTAGGGTGAGAGTATACAACCCTGCCGTACTCCTTTCCCAATCTTAAACCAGTCCGTTGTTCCGTGCTCTGTTCTTACCGTTGCTACTTGGTCGTTATACAGATTCCTTAGGAGGCAGACAAGATGACTTGGTATCCCCATACCACCAAGAACTTGCCACAATTTGTTATGATCCACACAGTCAAAGGCTTTAGAATAGTCAATAAAACAGAAATAGATGTTTTTCTGAAATTCCCTGGCTTTCTCCATTATCCAGCGGATATTGGCAATTTGGTCTCTAGTTCCTCTGCCTTTTCTAAACCCAGCTTGTACATCTGGCAATTCTCGCTCCATGAATTGCTGGAGTCTACCTTGCAAGATCTTGAGCATTACCTTACTGGCATGGGAAATAAGTGCCACTGTTCGATAGTTTGAACATTCTTTAGTGCTTCCCTTTTTTGGTATGGGGATATAAGTTGATTTTTTCCAATCTGATGGCCATTCTTGTGTTTTCCAAATTTGCTGGCATATGGCATGCATCACCTTGACAGCATCATCTTGCAAGATTTTAAACAGTTCAGCTGGGATACCATCGTCTCCTGCTGCCTTGTTATTAGCAATGCTTCTTAAGGCCCATTCAACCTCACTCTTCAGGATGTCTGGCTCTAACTCACTGACCACACCGTCAAAGCTATCTCCAATATTATTATCCTTCCTATACAGATCTTCCGTATATTCTTGCCACCTTTTCTTGATCTCTTCTGCTTCTGTTAGGTCCTTACCATCTTTGTTTTTGATCATACCTATTTTTGCCTGGAATTTACCTCCGATGTTTCTAATTTTCTGGAAGAGGTCTCTTGTCCTTCCTATTCTATTGTCTTCTTCCACTTCCGCACATTGCTTGTTTAAAAATAATTCCTTATCTCTTCTGGCTAACCTCTGGAATTTTGCATTTAATTGGGCATATCTCCCCCTATCACTGTTGCCTTTTGTTTTCCTTCTTTCTTGGGCTACTTCCAGTGTTTCAGCAGACAGCCATCTTGCCTTCTTGGTTTTCTTTTTCTTTGGGACGTTTTTTGTTGCCGCCTCCTGAACAATGTTGCGAACTTCTGTCCATAGTTCTTCTGGGACCCTATCTACTAAATCTAGTCCCTTAAATCTATTCTTCACCTCCACTGCATATTCCTTAGGAATATTAGTGAGCTCATATCTAACTGATCTGTGGGTCTTCCCTATTCTCTTTAGTCTGATTCTAAATTTTGCAATAAGAAGTTCGTGATCTGAACTACAGTCAGCTCCAGGTCTTGTTTTTACCGACTGTATAGAGGTCCGCCACCTTTGGCTGCAAAGGATGTAGTCAATCTGATTTCGGTGTCGACCATCTGGTGAAGTCCACGTATAAAGTCGTCTTTTAGGTTGTTGGAAGAGAGTGTTTGTTATGCACAGTGAGTTGTCTTGGCAAAATTCTATCAGCCTATGTCCTGCTTCATTTTGTTCTCCCAGACCATGCTTGCCTGTAATTCCAGGTGTCGTCTGACTACCCACCTTAGCATTCCAGTCTCCTGTAATGAAAATAACATCTCTTTTTGGTGTATTATCTAGTAGGTGCTGCAGATCCTCATAGAACTGATCTACTTCTGCTTCTTCAGCATCTGTGGTTGGCGCGTATATTTGGATCACTGTGATGTTAAATGGCTTACCCTGAATTCTAATTGAGATCATTCTATCGTTTTTTGGATTGTATCCAAGCACTGCTTTAGCCACTTTATTATTAATTATGAAGGCTACTCCATTTCTTCTGTGGTCCTCTTGTCCACAGTAGTAGATCTGGTGGTCATCTGATGTGAAGTGGCCCATCCCAGTCCATTTCAGTTCACTGACACCTAAAATGTCTATATTTAATCTTGACATCTCACCAATAACCACATCCAATTTGCCCTGGCTCATAGATCTTACATTCCAGGTTCCTATGGTGTGTTGATCTTTAGAACATCGGATTCGTCGTTCACCACCAGCACCGTCGGCCGCTAGCCGTCCTTTCGGCTTTGAGCTAGCTGCGTCATCACATCTGGGGCTAGTTGAACGTATCCTCTGTTCCTCCCCAGTAGCATTTTGACCATCTTCCGACCTGGGAGTCCCATCTTCCGATGGTATACCGACATATCTTTGGTTGTACTGATCCATTTAGTTTTCATGGCAAGAATACTGGGGTGGGTTGCCATTACCTTCCCCAGGGATCGTATTTAGTCTGACCTCTCTGCCACGACCTTCCCGTCTTGGGTGTCCCTTCACGGTTTAGCTCATGGTTTCATTGAGGTGCTCAAGCTCCAGCACCACGACAAGGTAACGATCTCCTTTGCTGGAGAACAATATGAATATATATATATATATTCATATTCAACTGCACATCCCTAGAAGCTTGCACAAAATCTGGAAGTGAAAATGAAGCAATGGGATTACATTCATATGATCATGACAAGACTGATGAAATGACTCCCACAGAATGTCTAAATAAAACACGAGTTTCTTGTTAAAGGTGTAACAAATCCATCTGAAAACTTACTGTTCACCAAGATGAACAGTGCTATAATATGCTCTGAGATGATGTCCTGAGTCGATCTCCAAGCCAAGAAGTGATTGCATACAAGTTATGACAAAATAAAATAAGGATTGGGGGTTGGGAGAAGAGGAGGGAGGACAACGCTTGTACTGAATGATGAGCAAATTGGGTAGAGCTATATAATGCACACAAACAGAACTGAAGTAACTTGGGTCAGTTTATTCATTTACTTAATAACATTAAGCCTATACAGTAATATCAAGCTTCAGCTATATGTGTTTTGCATCAGGGAAATTTCCAAATGGAAAATGAAATAATTGGTAACCAGGAATTGGGGAAAAAATAGCACAACAATTGCAAAGAAAGCTGCAAAGGTGCTTTGGAAGGCTGCTCCAAAAGCTCTGAGAAGATAGCGTAAGCTTCCGAAGACAGCGTTCCGAAGGGAGCCGTGGAGGAAACATGCCGGGGAAGCTGGGTCCGAAAAGTACTCAGCAAAGCCAGCAAGGTGCTTCTGCTTTGCCCATGGCAGCTGGGCGAAAAAGTTGAAAGGTAGGTGTGGGGATGCGATGGCTCAGTGGTTAAAACACCAAGCTTGTCGATCGGAAGGTTGCAAGTTAGGCGGTTTGAGACCCTAGTCCTGTGTGACTGAGTGATCTCCCGCACTAGCTCCAGCCCTTGCCAACCTAGCAATTCGAAAACATGCAAATGCAAGTAGATAAATAGGTACCACTTCGGTGGGATGGTAACAGCGTTCCGTGCGCGTCATTCCGGCCACATGACGGCTAAAAAACAGAGATGAGCACCGCCCTCTAGAGTCAGACACGACTGTGCAGGGGAAACCTTTACCTTTACCTTTACTTAGGTGTGGGGAACTGGGAGAGGAGGCAGCTGGGTGAACGAATGAGGGCTGGGGAGACTAGAACTTGCTGGGGTGGCTTTGTGCGACACAGGTGGCTTGGGGTGGGCAGGTGGCTTGGCTTGGTGCGGATGGGTGGCACGGGCGGGTGGCATGGTGGGCACCGTGCAGTGCGGCATGGGTGGCTTCACGCAGCGTGGCTGGGCTTCCCGCCCCTCAAGGCAGGGTGCAGGGCTTTCAAAAGGGCAGAGATGGGGCGGGGAGATGTGTGTGGGGGGGGAGTTGAATGCAGTGTTCAGGGCTGGGAGGAACTAGTCCCGGAATGGCTTGGAGTGAGGTGGGTGCCCGGGCTAAAAACAGGTAAAATTCACTTAACGATGGCAAGGGGAATTGCTAGGATTGCCGTTGCTAAGCGATGACATCCTGCTTTATAACCACATGGCTTAGTGATGGAAATTCCAGGCTCAATTGCCGTCTTTAAATGAGGACTACCTGTATTGGTTAAGGCATCAGGCTAGAAACCGGGAAACCGTGAGTTCTAGTCCTGCCTGAGGCACAAAGCCAGCTGGGTGACCTTGGGCCAGTCACTCTCTCTCAGCCCAGGGAAGCAGGCAAGGGCAAACCACTTTTGAAAAACCTTGCCAAGAAAACTTCAAGAGAGCCAGTTTGGTCTAGTGGTTAAGGTGCTGGGCTAGGAACCAGGAGACTGAGAGTCCTAGTCCCGTGGGATAAAAATTAAATAAATAAATAAAATTGTCAAGAGACAGCACTGGCTTGAAGGCACACACACACAACTAAAATACTGTACCCCAAAGAATTTTAGAAAATCCCCCAACCCAAATAGTTGAACTTTCTTCTCAAAGTAGTGCTCTGATGTACTTCTCCCAAACCGATAAAATGTATAATTTTAATCATCCTAGGATGTTTTATTTCTGGGCAATTTCACCAAATTTACAAAAAGTCAGCTTTGGTTGAATGCCCATTTTCAATGTGTGTTTTCATTTTATATCTTACCAAAAGAAACAAAGAACAAGAGAAGATACTGTATATCATAACTGATATACTGCCTTATAAAAGCAAATCCAAATATGTTGATTAACACCCACACACACAATCCAACAGAACAAGAAGTAACCTTTGTGCACTATTTTTTTGGAGAAAGCAACTGAGATAGAACTTCTTTTCTAGCAGGATCAAGTAGACACAGTCTCCTCATTAAATTAGCAGTTTATAGAAACAACTGTGATTTGGTAATAATTGCAGAATAAACTATTATACTTTGAAAGAGGTGATCCTCCTTCAGTCTTTTTCAAGAACAAAAGGGGAGGGGGTCAACATTTTACTAAATATATTAGATAGGAACACTATTCTATGAAGAGTTACTGTGCCAAATATAGACATTTAATTAAACCATTCAGGAGGCAAACAGAGGGTGATTCATTCTATTTTGAATAGAAATCTTAATGCAACCATAATCTGTTAAATTGCTGTTGCTTCTTGTTGCCTCTAGTAAAAGTTGAAGGATTCCCACTCAGATCATTATATGCATTTTACTTGCACTACACTCAGTGTTATGAGAACTACAGTAGCTAGCAAGAAGACTGGCGGTGGTTATGGTTGTGAGGTGGTAGTCACATTTAAAAACTTGGTAAGAAAAAATAGTTTTCTAATTTTCTGTGACAATATAATATGGATTTCTGTCTTTTCTCTTCTGGATTGTCAATAACAGGAGAAGAAACTTATGAAAATGACCATCTATCCACATCTGCTCTTGTGAATATTTCTTTAGATGCAAATAAAAAATCCTCAGGGAAAAAAGTGAGACTCCAAAACTGTCCTCCCAGAACAGGTAGTCAGAGGGGCAAAAAAGGATTTTTGAAAAGCTACAGCCATTCTCCAGATGTTGTTACCTACAACTAACAGGAACCACAGTCAGCAACATGAGTGATGCTGGGACTTGCAATTCAGCAAAATTCCTGCTGTATACAGCTTGGCAGAGGCTGTAGGGCTGCAGACACAGTCTACTGCAAACCCAGATGGAGAAGCCATTGATATTGCTGACTGGATCTGAGCCACTGGATTTTTTGCATGCAAAGCCTTTGCTCTGCTGCAAAGCTGTAGCTCTCCTGCAACTCAGATGTGTTAAAAAAGCAAACACTGATGTCCAGTTTCCAGAAACAATATTTGAACTCCTAATTTGTCACAAGCAAAGAACGTAGGGGGCAAGACATTATATTTACCAAATCTCTCCACTAAGACGTAGCCAAACAGAGCAGGGCTCCCACATCTTAAATTAGTTGCCTTGAAGAAGGCATTTGGCAAATGAAGCTTGCATAGAAAGTGAGATAGTTTCTTTTGTGCATCTATTAAAATGTGTCTCTGGCCACCTCTCACAGCTCCTTGGTAAATTTCATGTGTCACAGTAGCCTTGTATCTTTAAATGAGGCTCTGTCCCAGTATATCTAAAACAGAAGAGAGTCCACTCTCTTCTGATCCAAAAGTAATCCTGGCTGGAAGAAAAATGCCTGGAGGAGGATTTGGAGAAGGAAAGGCGACATTTAGGGAAGAAGATTCTATTACAGGAGGAAAAACCTCAATAGTAAGACCAGTTTGAAAAAGGAGCCAAGCTCCTTGAAATGGGAGGTGAGCACTCTCTGCTGGGGAAACATTTATTTATTTATTTATTTATTTATTTATTTATTCATTCATTCATTCATTCATTCATTCATTCATTCATTCATTCATTAAATTTATCCCCGCCCATCTCCCGAATAGGGACTCTGGGCAGTTTACAGGATAATAATAGATTAAAATATATAGATAAAATTACAACAATATAAGAATAATTATAAATCCAGATGTCATTAAAAGAAGGACATTAAAATCACGGGATTAGCCATCTCCAGGAGGAACTATCCCTCCCTCCCTCCTTCCCATGCCAGGCGGCAGAACCAGGTCTTCAGCTCTTTCCTAAAGGTCGGGAGGGAGGAGATCTGCCTCAACTCTGGGGGCAAGCTGTTCCATAGAGTGGGCGCTGTCACAGAGAAGGCCCGCCTCCTAGCCCCCATCAGATGGCATTCTCTAATTGATGGGGTACGTAGCCAGGCCTCTCTGGATGACCGGGTGGGGCGGGTCGATAACATGGGGATAAGACGGTCCCTCAGGGGGAACCGTCTTATTAAAAGGGGGAATTCAAAGGGGGAACACACAAAGATTGAAGTAAGTAATTCAATATTCTTCATAATATTAAAAACAATATCCTGATTGGACTTCTGAAGAGTTGTGAATACCTGGCTCTTCAGAATATTTGGGGACATAAGGATTAGCCCACCTGTTCAGCAGCACATCAAGGGGGTTTCTCCAATGAGGAGTTCTGATGATTATGATCTTTTCATCCATATACACTGGTGGATGTGAGCTGCTCACAGCTTTCAAGATCTGAGTGGCATAGAAGCTGCAGCAAATAGCTCTAGCAGATACAAGAGAGCGGGCTTGCTTTGCATCTCATCTGTTCAACAGGGCCACCTGATGAGTCCTAGGAAATACGTCTGTCACAATGCCTGTCCTCTGGAATAGCATCCCCAATGGTTCAAAGAGACTTGACTCTGCTGTCCTTGAAATGCACCTTGAAGACTCGGTTTCTTCCCCAGGCTCTGGGATAGATTGGGGGGTGTGTGTCTATCTGGAGTGACGTACGTCAAGCTTATGATCTATAACTGTTCCCCTGTTATGATAATCTTTTACTTATCTGGTTTAATGTACTGTGGTTCTGTTTTTAATTTGTATGCTGCCCTGAGTCACTGTGGAGTTAGATGGCCTTAGAAATCTAAATTCAAAATAAATAAACAAATTGGAAATTAATTACAATTAATCCAAATGTTTGACGAATTAAATTATTTAACAGTTCATTGTCAACACACACACACTTACACAAATGAACTTACCCCCTCACATATCCCCCCTCATGTATCATTTCATTCTCACACTTAAAATTAAGAGGTAGCATGAAGCAACTGATGGGGGGGAGCGTTTGATGGGACAGAGGAAGAAAGAGGATTGCATTTATTTGAGCCCTCTTCTGGCAGGTTGCATGTGGCACCTAGGGCCTACACCACTCCCCTCCAAATTCTATGGCTAGGTTCAATAATTGGTGCTAAGCTATAGTTATTAAATAAATCACAGTTGGTTTGCACAACATACTAAACCATAAACAAATCATATTAGGGCTTAACATAATGTGGAAACTTGGTTTATGCTTCTGAAGCTCTTACTCATACACCATTTGAGTCACACTTAATAGGATCCTACCCTTTACAATGTCAATATGAATGGGGTAGTTCCATGTTTGCAGGTGTAATTCTCCCATTCAGAATTCTGAAGACACTTCTGGAAGAAAAAAGCAGCATAGAATTGTCCCTGCCCGAGTCTAATGATTGGTTAACATTTACTTTGCATTGGCACAATATGCTAAACCAAGGGTCGGAAATGGCGGCTCGCGAGCCAGATCTGGCTCTTTGGCCCCTTGACTCTGGCTCTCTCTCTCTCTCTGCTGCCCGACATCCGGAAAGCCGGTCTCAGGAAGCAGCAGGCTTCAGCCCGCCTCTCTGCTCTCCTTTGGCGCGCGCTGATTGGTGGAGGCTCAGAAGGAAGGACGCCTCCACCAATCAGCGTCTCTGTTTCTTCTCCAGGAGAAGAACCCTGGAGAAGAAACAGAGACGCTGATTGGTGGAGGCGTTCTTCCTTCTGAGCTTCCACCAATCAGCGTCTCTGTTTCTTCTCCAGGAAACCCCGCAAACCCCGCCCCCTTCCACACGATTGGCCCCCGCCCACAAACCCCGCCCCCTGGCTCTCGAGCATTTCAAAATGTGCACAAGCATGTCAAAATGGCTCCCGGCATAAAAAGTTTGCCGACCCCTGTGCTAAACCATAATTCATAGTTTACCAGCAATGACTACACTAATAAACAAACCACATTCTATTGTGCACATTCTGTGACTTGCATATTGTACAAACTTGCATATTGTACAAACTTGCATATTGTACAAACAACAGCCTCAAAGCAAGTCGCCTCTGCAAAGGTTTCCATGGCTTTCATAAGCAGCTGAAAAATTTGGGCTGATATAACTTGCTTCTTGGGGGAAAGGTTGTGCCTCCATAGACTTCCTTCCCTGCATTATGACCTCTCTTAAGTCTGGCCATTCTGCTAACCTAACCTGGTATCCTATATAACTTCACATTCTCTTAAATTCTTACTACCACACATCTTATGGGAATTTTAAGCTTCATAGCCTAAGACACAGCTTTCCAAACTGTGTGTCGCAACACTTTAGTGCGTCACCACACAACCCGGAAGCGGCAGTGGGGGTGTGCATGGCGGCGGTGGCAGCAGCGCGCCATCAGCACTTCCACGTTTTAGCGAAGGCCACCGCCGCCGTCGTGCACACCCCCGCCCCCGCGCACCACCGCCATGCACACCCTGCCCCCACACGCGCTGCCATGCCGCCGCCGCTGCCACCGTTGGTGTGTCGCCAACGGCGGCACTTTAGAAAGCACTGGCCTAAGACTTCAATAGGATTTAGTTTCACATCTGTGTATAGTCTAACTCAGAAGAAAGCCCCAAGTAAGTGCACATAGAAAGCCACATTGCTCTTATCCATCCAGTCTAGTATTGACTCCAAAAGGCAGCGGTCCCTTAAGGCAGGCTTTCACATCATCTACCATCTAATCCTACTTTAAATGGTGATGTTAAGGACTGAACCTGTATATAATAGCACGCACTCTCTCACAGATGTATCTACAGTTTTATTTTCCATAATAGACTTCCCCAACCTGGTGGCTTCCAGATGTGGTGGACTATATTTGCCATTAATAGATAAGTATGAATGAATGACAAGAGTTGTAATCCAAAACATCTGGAGGCCACCATGTGGATGAAGGTTAGCCTATGCAATAGAAAACATGATGGCAAGTAAAACACCTCCAGAGGTTTTTTTTTATTCTGGTGGGATAGAAATGTGAAAAAGAAATAAAATACTAAGATGATGCATTTTTACCATGGAATACTCTTGTAATCCAAGAGTATTCCATGGTAAAAAGGAATACTGGCAGTATCCTCACGTATGGTACTGCCACTCTTCAAAATCTCTTGCAGGCAGAGAGAGATTGAGAGAGAAAGAAATACTGCTTCCGTCCTTTGCGTAGGAAATTATGCCAGGAACTGAAGCTGGATTCTTCCAAATATTAGCCAGGTGCGCTGCAGCTGAGCTGTCATCCTCCCTGGAAATTATTTCTCTCCCTTGAGAAAGAAATGGGGGGGGGGGGGTGCAAAAGTTAAACAGCAAGAAACATCTTGGGCTTTTCCTTTTATGCTTTTTTTTCTCTGAGGGGGTCCATACCTGGCTCCATACCAGTATACGTATGTACTGTAGCAGTTCACAAAGACAATTGTCACACAGAAAAATAAGTTCCTGCCTGAAGCACACAACCATGTGTTCGTAATACCCATCAATTAATATTAGAGGTCTAGAGTTTTGAACCAACCTCTATAGTGCTTTATAAAGAACTGTATATATCGCCTCCTACAACATACTATATATACTAGTTTAAATTCACCTTAGGAGTTACTGCTTTAAATGGCCTGGGTTTTTTTTTTTAATATAAATCCTTCCCTTTTTCTGCTTTCTTTCAAGTGTTTTCCATTCTTTTACAGGCTGCATGTCACTACGCTGGCCATATAATACTCTATTGGGTAATATCTTCTGCTCCCTGTTTACTCGTTCTGCTGACTTGCCCAAAGCACTCCTTGGAAACTGACCTGGAGATTCCTACATTTGCAGTTCTTGTCCGGCCCTGTTCGAGAGGCACGGGTCAGGCGTGTGCCTGCGTGTGCGAAACAATCTGAGCCAGCAGATTCAAAGGAGTGCTGTTCCCAGGGGCAGAAGGATTTGGGTTAGTTGATGGAGTCAAATGGATCAAGTAGGTATACAGGACACTCACTACATCAAGATGTAATTGCAGACATCAGACTGGATAATTATAAAAGGGGATTTAGCAAATTCACAAAGTATTGATCTGTCAGTTGCTAATAGTCCCTATGGCTATATATTATCTCCAGCATCAGAGAAACACAAGCAGGAGAGGGTTTGTGGTTCTTTACAAGTATCAGCTAGCCAGGGTGGGAACAAAATATGGATTAGATCAATGTTTCTCAACCTCTGCAAGTTTAAGATGTGTGGACTTCAAAGCATGCTGGCTGTGGAATCCTGGGAGTTGAAATCCACACATCTTAAACTTGCGGAGGTTGAGAAACATTGGATTAGATAACCCTTTGGATCAGAAGGGCTCCTATGTCCTAATAAATACAGAAAAATATACTCGTAATTACAAAACTAAAACAAGAAAAATACTTTTAAAATGCTGTCTTAGGTAGCAGCAGACATATTTACAAAAACGCTATGGAAGTTTATTCGCTACCCTTTCTATTTCACCAATCTTTAAAATGCACATGAAACTAAGAATACATCTAAGGTTTCTTGAGTTAACTGTTGAGAGAATTTTAAAACCGCCCACTCCTTCCGTAGCTTAGAGTGTACAGTAAAAAAAATTCCATAAAGCTTTTTGCCAATTGACAATAATACTTCATACACATTAAAGTACTATTTTACAAAAACTTAAGCCAATAAAAATGCTTAACTCTTTAAATCACTATATGTCACCCATTTATTTGTGATGCAAGAGAGTAATTCCTTGGCTGCCTTGCAGGTATCCTCCAGGCATAAGGATCTCTTTTCTCTAGAATAATTTCTAAATTATTTAAGAACTGTTAATTGTTATTTCTTATATTTTAACTATTTAAGAAATTAAACTTTTTTTCAAACTGAATTACAACTAGTAGGAAAAAATACTGGTTCCTTGCAGAATTCAACTTGATCTTTAGAATTTCAGATTCCCCCTTCCTGGAAACTTTGAAATGCCACCAACTGGAGAACACCACACTAAGCTAGGTGAACATCTGGTCTTCCTCGGGGTAGGGGAGCCATGGATTTTCTTTACTCCAATAGAGGAGGATCTATGTAGCTCAGGGTTGAACTGTGGAGTCCCTCACACTGATGATGTTACCTAGTTGGGTAATGAAACATCTGCAAGCAAATAACCAAGCTGACAAGAACTCCACATTTTCTTTTCTACTGCAAGTTCTGGTTTTACACCAGGACCACAGCAATTACACAGCATTCCAAAGGCAGAAGAAGAGGTAATAATAGATCTTATTATGCTAGTATCTCAAATTCTTTTCCCACGTTGCTTTTAACGTCTTTGTTGGTTAGCTGTTGGCTGCTTTGGACTCTCTAGTTTACTCTGCAGCACAGTCAGAAACAAGGATTTTATTCCTCTAGCAAGTACACAGACTGGCAGCTTTTATACTATCTTAGTTATGAGCACACAATGGTTAACTGTAATTTTGAAAATAGGACTGAGTATTTTGCAGATCATTTGTTTCACATTGCATTTCACTGGACTCTTCAGGAATCCCTGTTCTCATTTTAATCTTTTTCTTGCCATGTTTTGTGCAATTCCATTCTTTTAATTTGGGGGGTGTAATTTATAGTTCTTTTGGCCATTTTGCTCTGCTGCTCAGTGAAATAATATATTTTAAGACTTTTGTTTTCTCTCAGATTTAGCAACTCAGCTTTGCTACCTGATTTTGGTGTCTCTGTGTAAGTGATAGTTTTTAATACTCTGTCTAGGCCAGTGTTTCTCAACCTTGGCAACTTGAAGATGTGTGGACTTCAACTCCCAGAATTCCCCAGCAGCTGGCTGGGGAATTCTGGGAGTTGAAGCCCACACATCTTCAAGTTGCCAAGGTTGAGAAACACTGGTCTAGGCAATGTTTAATTACTGCAGTCATTTTTTTACAACTTGTGTTTCTCCCTTGGGGTTTTCCATTACAGACAACTTAATAAAGCTTGATTTCAATCGAAGAGAATATTTGTAGCTCAGGGTTGAACTGGGGAGTCTTTGGTGCTCTCTGAGCCTTGTTGTTTTCATGCAGACGTTTCATTGCCAGGCTAGGCAACATCTTCAGTGCGAAAAGGGAGTGGAACTTGCTGTCTGTTTATATACCCTGGCTTGTCCTGCCTGTGTTGGTGGGGGTCTTGTACTCTCCTTGGTAGTTCCTTGATTGGGCTGTTGTGTGCTGTTTGGGTGATTGACTGAGTTAATAGTTCCTTGATTAAGGTCTACTGTGTTGTTTGATTGCTCCTCTGCTGCTAATCTTGCTGTTAACAGCAAGGAGCAATTAGCAGCAGAGGAGCAATCAAACAACACAGTAGACCTTAATCAAGGAACTATTAACTCAGTCAATCACCCAAACAGCACACAACAACCCAATCAAGGAACTACCAAGGAGAGTACAAGACCCCCACCAACACAGGCAGGACAAGCCAGGGTATATAAACAGACAGCAAGTTCCACTCCCTTTTTGCACTGAAGATGTTGCCTAGCCTGGCAATGAAACGTCTGCATGAAAACAACAAGGCTCAGAGAGCACCAAAGACTCCCCAAGGCTTGATTTGAAACAAGAAGCCCTCCTGCTGTATTGCTGCAGCTCCAGAGGCCAAATCTTTGATGACATGAGATGTGAATATGATTTTCCTACAGACTGTTTGTACTACAAAAGTTCAAAAACAGCATCTAGATGGCATATAGTCTGTGCAACTGCATCTCCCCAGCATTTCCAAATCTAAAGACGGAGATAAGAAGGGCTTTAATAGTAAGTGGAACAAGATAACTTTGATGGAGATACTCCACTTCTACTGACAAAACTTTCTAGTAACCTTGTTGCAGAATATATACAAGCTAGGAAAATAAGGTTTTTTTTTAAATAGGAACATAAAATTTATTTTTTTTAATGCATTACAGCTGCTTGGACCTGGCAAGAACATAAACAAAGGTCAATGTATGATTGAAACAGTTTAAAATAATCTACATTCACTGAACACTTTATCGAAGTCCTATATATAAAAAATTATTACCTACCTACCTACCTACCAAATAAAGTTTGGTCAGAATTCTCATGTGAAGTAAATTATAGCCCTCTTTTCCATTATTGCTATCAAATTATGAGGATTTTCTGCTACATGATGTGGGTGTCTATATGGAATAGAATTCTAACACATATACACAATTCTAACACATATACACAAAGAAAACACAGAAGACAAGCACATACTTCTAGCACACTGCACTGGCAGGTGTTAGCCACAAGTATTTCCAAAAACTGTCTGCCCTAGTGGAATTTCTATCAAGCAATTGTTTTGGACTGGCCTGCTCTGTCAATCTTCAACACTGATGGGAAGCATTTGAGGATTTTTAGAGAAAAGTGCATTTAATCAGATGTTGGAGACAAAAATAAGTGATGGATTATCAAGAGCTAGAGATGGGGCTTTGAAAGATAAGCCCTTTGTTAGGGTACAGATCATGCATTCAACCCTGGCGCAATTAGGGGTTATGGAATATTATCTATGACCACCATAATGAGGAACACCCTTGCATACTTTTCAACCACAGAGAAAACTCTATAAATGCAAAGTTATACAATGATCTCACCTTCTGATGCTCAGATGTGAGGAGGAAGCAGGCACATTGCTCCATCACCACATTCAGTTAATTTATGGTGGTTGCAGGGGGGGAGGGAGATTTCTGTAAGCTCTGTCTACAGCCAATCCAAGGTGAACTGACTTTATTCTTTGGCTAATTCACTTACTGCACTAAGCCAGCATGTAGCTTGGTTATGTCTTAACATGTAACATGAACCCAGCTAATTATAGCTTATTCAGCAAACCATCATTACACAAACAATGTTTTAGGAGTCAGGACAATCTGCATTAAATTACAGCTCAAGCTTTGACTAAGATATGAGTCATTGTGCCCTAAAGAATTTATGCCATGAATCATTAAGTGTTTTCCAGGTATATAAAATCTGACAATGTAATACATGAAACGAGTTCCAACAGAATGTAATTAATTCTACACAACTGCCACAGCCTTGAACTAATTTTCCTATTATGGTGGGCCAGAACATAACAATGGATTTTGCCTTCTAGGCAGAAGTCTGCTTATGATTTCACACCTCAGCCGCTTGACACAATGCTTTAGCTAAGCTCCAAATATAGTGCAAGCTAAGAAGGGGAAAGAGAATCAATTATAAATATGGGTTCCTTAAAGAGGACAGGCATGGAGTAACAACTGTCGATAGCTTATTGCTTAGTGCAGAGTGCTTATTAATAAAATAATACCATGCACAGAAGACAAGGCACCAGTAGGAACACAGGCTTTTCATAACAAGATGTATCTAAATATACCCAAAGCAGGTAGCAGCAGCCAGCCCATCTTGGTTGATCCTTAAAAATGTAAGCAGGGTCATGCATGTTTAGTATTGGGATGGGAGATCACCAGGAAATCCCAGAGCTGTAGGCCAGACTGGGAAATAAAAAATCATCCTGGAAGAACACAGCGGCAAGTAACTTCTGCACTAATGCCACATAAAGTGCAAGGAATGTCCATGCAGTCATCAGGAATTGCAGCCACTTGGCTTTACCTTTTCTAAAACATTCGGTAATCTGGTAGCTTCATACTGTCCATTTCCTTATAAAACCAACAGCAATCAGTGACAATGGCTACAGATAATACAGTGGCTGGATTCACATATGCTAAACCAAAATGTGCTCTGGTTTGGCTTCACATGCTGTATGAATCTGTCATTTTCAAGATTAGTCCCACATTATCCTAACACACAATTTGGCCCTATAATCCACGGCTCCTGAATATTAAGGTGAAGGCAGGCAAAACAATTACAGCAGTGTTTCTCAGCCTTGGCAACTTTAAGCTGTGTGGACTTCAACTCTCAGAATTCCCCAGCCAGCAATGCTGGCTGGGGAATTCTGGGAGTTGAAGTCCACACAGCTTAAAGTTGCTAAGGTTGAGAAACACTGAATTACAGGGTAGTGAAGGTAATATGGAAGATTGTTCACTGGATTTAATTCATGTATACTTATTTCTCTGGGGCCAAACTTTAGGCTACCAGGCACATCTAGTGGGATGACCACTAGATATAATGGACAGCTACACTATAAATCTGCTGAACAAGCAGCCATAGACAATTAGCAGCCTCAGCAGCAGGGTGTAACAAAGGCCAAATACTACTGGCTTGAATATATGCAAGGTATATATCGTAAGTATAGTAGTCCTCACTTAATGACTACAATTGGGACCGGAATTTCAGTTGCTAAGCGAAGTGGTCATTTAGCGAATCTGACCCAATTTTATGACCTTTTTTGCAGCAGTCGTTAAGCAAATCACCGTGGGCGTTAGGCGAAGCACATGGTTGTTAAGCGAATCACTTGGTTCCCCATTGATTTTGCTTGCCAGAAGCCAGCCAGGAAGGTCGAAAATGGCGATCACATGACCACGGGACACTGTGATGGTCATAAATGTGAACTGGTTGCCAAGTGCCCAAATTGTGATCACGTGACCGCCACAGTCGTAAGTGTGAGAACCAGTCGTAAGTTGTTTTTTTCAACACCGTTGTAAATCTGAACCATCACTAAACAAATGGTTGTTAAGTGAGGACTACCTGTATTGTGTCCTGGCAAATATTGTCTCTAGTAAGTAACCAGCTCTATCCTTAGGAACAAGTAGAAGTGTATGGTTTGGGGCATATCCAAGGCCTGGGATGAATTATATGCCTACACCAATGTAACAGTGGTGTAGAAGGCAATGGAACACCACCGGACTACATTTTTTTGGGGAATCGGCAGTGGCTGAAAACAACTACAGTAACATCAAAAGCACAAATGGCCATGATGGTTGCCAGCCTCTAGTGCAGGCGGCATTAAAAACAGCAGAAGGAATATTTATTCCTTTTTAATACTGAGCTCCAAAGAAACTGGTAATAGGAAATTGATGTGGATAATATAGTGTGAATAGAACCAATCACAAACTTTTCTCTCCATTTCCAAGGCAGTTTTGCACCAGGGGTCCCTGTTCAATGAAGTTCTCATGACCATAGTACATAAAGGTCTAAACTTGAGTAACATCTTACATATTCAACCAAAGGTGACCACATATAAGACATGAGCATTATGAAGAGCAGTCAAGACTCTGAAGCGTCACTCGAGCTTAGTTCCACCTGATTTTCTTGCCTGAACTTTTATATAATAGAAAGGAAGAGAGACTCCCCTGCAACTTCTGTTATAATGTAGTAAGTGAGCAAACTACGTACTAGTGAAGTCACTAGCAAAACTCCCAGTGACATGATAGTTTCTGAATTGCACACTAGTTACTATACTAGGCATTGTACAGAAAACCCAAATGGTGCAAAACCTGCATAGAAATCTTAAGGCCACTAGACTTCAAACAAAAGATCTTTAGGAAAGGTGACTGAGATATTACTATGAAATTGGATTTGGCACTTTATCACCTGGTTCCAATGAAAACAGAGAGCAGTTCAGCTGCTGCAAATCATTACCTCACCTGTGGTGTAGGCAGACAGAGCCCAATCCTGCAGGGGGTTGACGGTTTGCATCTGAATTCATCAGGACCTAGAAAACATCTGAGCCGTCCTCCCAAATACAGCCCATATAATGTGGTATAAAATGATCTATGATCAATTTCCAAGATCTACTATGTGCCTAGGTCTGCAAGAACAGAACAAAGCAGCCTGTGAAACTCAGCCTATTTTGGTTGGTTGATCAGACTTTGCTCAAGCTTCATTTGTATCTATGGGCTTTGCTGACTGCATCTTATGGGCTTTAAGTAGCCAAAGTTAAGTAGGTAAAGTTAAAAAAATGTAAATGTATTTATTTTATTTGAATTTATTACCCACCCAACTCCAATGGACTTTATAGTTATATTATAAATATTTTATAAAATATTATATTATATATAATTGTTAATAATAATAATTATATTGTAAATATAGAAAATATTTCTGAACACTTAATATTTCAGAAAATATTTCTGAACACTTTATAGAAAATATTTCTGAACACTTAAAAGCAAGCCCAATCAGAGCTGCAAATTAAATAATGGTTTTGAAAAAATGGTTTTGAATAGGGGGCGTGGTGGCTCAGCGGGTAAGACGCCAGGCTTGTCGATCGGAAGATCGCAAGTTCGGAGGTTCGAATCCCTAGCCCTGTGTGCGGAGTGAGCTCCCGCACCAGCCCCAGCTCTTGCCAACCTAGCAATTCGAAAGCATGCAAATGCAAGTAGATTAATAGGTACCACTTCCGTGGGATGGTAACAGCGTTCCGCGTGCACCATGCGGCCACATGACCATGGAAGCGTCTTCGGACAACGCAGGCTCTTCAGCTAACAAACGGAGATGAGCACCGGCCCCTAGAGTCGGACACGACTGCACAAATGTGCGGGGGGAACCTTTACCTTACTTTTTTTTTGAATTCTCACATAACAAACGCCTAGGAAAACAGATGCCTTTGGTTTTTTTAACAGGTCCCTAAAAGAGATCACAGCTGGCAGCGCTTAAATGCTAGAGCAAAGAGTGTTCCCAAGAGTGAGAACTACCACGAAGAAGGTCGGCTTTCATGTAACCACCAGAAAACAGTATGAAGTTTGAAATGCAAACTGCAAGTCCTTCTCCATTAACTGTAGCAGCTGCAGAGTTCTGCATTAGTTCTTTATCATCCAGAACTACAGATACCAGAGTAAGAACCTGAATCTGACTCAATAGCGAAAAGATAGAACTGTGCAATAACTGTTATACTGAGGCAACATACCGCTAACTGATTACCCCACTCAGAATCCTGAGTAGAAAGGTAGGCCCACATATAGCTCATTACCATAGTCTAAACCTGAGGTTATCAATGTATAAACTATGGTTACCTGTCTGAGATGCTCTAGTGGATCTCTGTTCTGAGCAAGGGGTTGGAGTAGATGACTCCCTTCCAACTTCATAATTCTATATAGCTGATTGCAATAGAATAGCTCTCTATATAACTTCCTGGAATATAACTTCTTTCCTTTCTCTTGGGAGGGAAGGTGGGGGCAATTATTTATTTTAAACCGTCACACAAAGATCTGAAAAGTTAGACTACTTTACTATTGGCCATGCAAAAATAAATGGTCCACACATGTACTACAACCCAAAGAAAACAAGTTTAAATGTAGAACCCTTCAGTAGAACTGGATGAAATATGTCTTCCATGTGGTTTTTAGATCTCAAATTCTCCTAGTGGGATTTTATTCCAAGCTGGAAAGAAATGAAGTAGAATATTGTTCCCATATCCTGCAAAATTTTAATCATCACATGACTTCAAAAACCTTATGGCCTCATGAATGCTTTTATCTTCTTCAAAGCCTCTGCTTGTGATAACCGTACTCTGCCCTTTGAGCTCATGCAAATATTTTCCTCATGCTGGTAGAAATCTGGTTATTTTCTATGGTTCCAAATTAGCTTGTCACAAAATTTTGAGGGCCAACGTTTCTCTATGCTACATAGAGAATATGCAGCTCAACCAGCTGCAAAATAAGAGCTACGAATTAAACAACAGAAACCTCAGGGGCCCTGGGCTCTTAATTCTTCTTATCTTTGAATTGGACATGGATTTCCAGCCCTTAAATGGAGAACATGCAAGCAGGACATCCTAAAGTGACAGAATTGTACTTGACTTTTGACTTTCAAAGACTCTTGCTTATGGGATAACCTTTTCCTGAAGGCTTATATTTCCACAAACAAAGGAATTTATAAGAGGTTCTTGTCTAAATTTCTCCACTAAGGAAAGAATATGACTTCTTAGGGAAGGGTCAATGACAGCACCTGATTATAATACTTCCTTCCTGAGATGCTTGGCTGGAACCTATATAGATGTTGGTTTTTGAGTCAGATTTAGACATTTTTATTTTATTAAGTTTCTAAATATAATTTGATCTGGTTCACCAAAGTAGGGTTTCCTACATTTTTATAAGGCTCCTTAAGATATTGATCAATTTTAAAAACATCTTAGTTCTGTTCTGAAATTTTGAAAAGTGATTTAGGGATGCTATGGAAGCTGGAATATAAATATTCTTATTAAATGAAAAATAAATTACTTGAAAAATAGTAAAGAAATTCTATGTATAACTATGACCAATAGAGTTTTGGTTTTACATTTCATCTAATGTAAGATTAAGACTTGTCCAAAGTGTACTTACTCTAGGGTTCTTCCATTGATCTTAATAGATGTTTAATCAAATTTAATAGAATAAATATATTGCGGTATAGGGGCTAAGGCACCGCTTATCAGACTGAATGGGATAACTTTGAGGATTTGTTTTCTAAACAGGGAGTTTTTATTCTCTGTAATGCGATAAATATTTAACATACAAGCACTGCAAAAAACAGATGCGTTAACCATAATACATTGCCAAGTCCCTGTACTTATGCAAACCCCAAATCACAAAATAAATTGAAAGTTTTCATAGATCTCCAGAATTCTTTATCACGCGGGATAGTAAATAAAGCTAAAAGGATCAGAAAGGAAAAGAGCTTGCTGATATTGGCCATTTAATATACATTTTGCCACAGTTTTATGATGTAACAAAGGAGGAGGTTGTATATATTCAAATTAGGCTCCCAAAATGCTCTGATGGTGTCAGGACAAAGGATTATCCCTTGAGATAAAGAAATAAACAATGACTATGGTTTTTTGAAATTATAAAATCCAGATGTTATCTAGCTCTGCCTCTATATTTGAACAAAACTCAGTTGGGGAACAGATCTTTTTCAAAAACAAAAGATCAGCCATTGCTTATATTTATCTCAGCATCTTTGGAAGAAACAGTGGCAACTTAGATGCATCAAGAAACATTCCAGCATCAAGAAAAGGTTAATTTAAGTGACCAAAAGATTCTCCCATAACTCATTATTAGACAATGACAAAATAGAGCTTCTTGGCTTCAACATTAGCCTGCTTCTTCCCTTGCCCGCAACCCCACTTTATTTATCATGTAGTCTCGAATGTGAAAACTTTTACACTATTTTGCAGTCTCCTGGGATAGACTAGTAACATCATGACCCTCTTTATTAAATTTATTTTATGCCTTCCCACTAAAAAATTAACAATCAAACACAGATAAAATGTAAGATTATGGTTAAAGCTAGAAACATATCTGGAGAAAAAAAATAGCAGCACTCAACAGGTTACACCAGGGCTTTCCAAAGATTTTCCCGCGGCGACACACCAACCGGCGTTGGTGTGTCGCCACGGGAAAACCCGGAAGTGCGGCAGCGCGCAAAACCCCGGAAGCGCTGCTGCCACTTTCGGGTTTTGCGCACTGCAGTTTAGTGTGTCGCCGCAGGAAAACCTGGAAGCGCTGATGATGATGATCAGCGCTTCCGGGTTGTGTGGCAACACACCAGACTGTGTGTGGCGACACACTTTTGTGTCGCCACACACAGTTTGGAAAGTTCTGCGGTTACACGTTCAAGTCAAGTAAGTTTAGAAACCAAATGTTGATCTGAATATAAACGTCTTTGTATACCGGTGGAAAGACAACAAATACATTTATTGGCCTCCCTTAGCAGGGAGCTTCAGAGCCTGGGAACAGATACCGGAAAACTCTCTATCTCCCAACAAATATGTCCTCAATGATGAGGATAAGAAAAAGAGCCCTCTCCTAAAAATCTACCTTTATATGATCATCACCGAGTGGTACAGTACAAGCTTTATGTGCAGAAAGTTTCTGGTATATATAATTTTTTTAAAGAAAAGATAAGTGATTGGAAGTACCAAAGACCCTTGAGCACTATCAAAATTACCCAGTGTTATCAATCAGAGTCCTGAACCTACTGATAATTCTTATCTAAATGGGCTATTGTAACTCTATGATTCTCACAAATGAAGACAGCATTTAGACCTTCTTAATTAATGTAATGGTGATGTGAGAACCTTTGGTGTTACTCCAGAGCCCCTGTAATAGCTGCCTATATGTCCTTATCATGTCTGCCCACCTCCTGTTTTTCCTCTTGAACAAGACTTGCCAGCAATTTCATGCTAGATTCGCCTCCCTGATCTAATCTTACCAACCTTAAACCAATTGCTTTTCCATATGGATGCAGCATAATTGCCATGAAACATGACTTTCCATTTTCTGGTTGCCTGAACAGTGTAGGCAGAATCCTTGTGTGGGAGACAAGAATTAAAAGAATACTAAGTCACTTGCTTGTTCAGAGAAAGAAAGAAAAAACAAGAAGAATTTGGTTTGAGCAGAGAAAAGGAATGACATTGTAATGACATTTTCAACTGGTAGCACACACCTCCTACATGCAACATCATAAAACAGACAAAAAACAGACAAAGCAGCCAGGACATGCAGAACCGTATACTGAAATGAATGAGAAGACATGGTATGAATTAGGTAGGACAGTGAGAGAACAATGTCCTCCTTCTGAGAGTCAATATGACTTCCATCACATTTTTAAAATATGCATGAAAGAAAACATAAGCACATTTAGACCCAGAGCTATAATTATATTCTATTTTTTTTAAAAAATAGAGGAAGCCAAGGTAAAATCCAGGGCTGATCAAATACATTTTGCTCCCTTGGAGAGAATAGTAACTGGTACTTCCACAAGGCATCAAAATATTGAAAAGTTGATTAAGTTAGTCAAACTCTTGTCACCAGAAAAAGAAAATCCTACAAATACTTCTTGGAGGTAAAATTAAATACCTGACAATCTGCTGCCTTGTAACAATTGTTTTACAGTACTCTGTTTAAGGATATGGCTAGTTTTGTTAACAATTATTTAGGGAAAAAAAACCCATTCAAATGGTATTCGAAAGGCATCACTCAAGAATAATGTTCATTTATTTGGATTTTAACTATTCTTCCACTCACATATGTTGCAGCTATCAGGTGATGAATATGCATGTGTGTATCAGGCCTCGGTGAATGCAAATCAAATTGTTAGTTTCAAGAGTCCTTGTCATCAATATCTACATTTTAAGATCTTCACAGACCTTCTTCCATGTACCATCTGAAATACACTGGGTGGTTATTAGAGAAAAGTATCTGTGATAGCCCCTTCATGGATCACTGCCTTGTCGTGGCGAAGGGGCTTGCGTAACTCAATGAAGTCAGGTCAAGAAGAACAGGTCATGATGGAGAGTTCTGACAAAACGTGGTCCACTGGAGGAGGGAATGGCAAACCACTCCAGTATCCTTGCCAAGAAAACCCATGGACAGTATCAAAAGGCTAAAAGATATGACGCCGGAAGATGAGCCCCTCAGGTCGGAAGGTGTCCAAAATGCTACTGGGGAAGAGCGGAGGGCAATTCCGAGTAGCTCCAGAAAGTGTGAAACGGCTGGGCCAAAGCCGAAAGGACGCTCAGTTGTGGATGTGTCTGGAAGTGGAAGGAAAGTCCGATGCTGTAAAGAACAATATTGCATAGGAACCTGGAATGTAAGATCTATGAATCAAGGTAAGCTGGATGTGGTCAAACATGAGATGACAAGATTGAACATCGACATCTTGGGAATCAGCGAACTAAAATGGACAGGAATGGGCGAATTTAATTCAGGAGACCATTATATATACTACTGTGGGCAAGAATCCCTTAGAAGAAATGGAGTAGCTCTCATAGTCAATAAAAGAGTGGGAAAGGCAGTACTGGGGTACAACCTCAAAAACGACAGAATGCTTTCAGTTCGAATCCAAGGCAAACCATTCAACATCACAGTGATCCAAGTCTATGCCCCAACCACTGATGCCAAAGAAGCTGAAGTTGACCGGTTCTATGAAGATCTACAACACCTTCTAGAACTAACACCAAAAAAAGATGTCCTTTTCATCATAGGGGACTGGAATGCTAAGGTAGGAAGTCAAAAAATAACCGGAATAACGGGCAAGTTCGGCCTCGGAGTACAAAATGAAGCAGGGCAAAGGCTAATAGAGTTTTGTCAAGAGAACACGCTGGTCATAGCAAACACTCTTTTCCAACAACACAAGAGACGACTCTACACATGGACATCACCAGAAATCAGATTGATTATATACTTTGCAGCCAAAGATGGAGAAGCTCTATACAATCAGCAAAAACAAGACCTGGAGCTGACTGTGGCTCAGATCATGAGCTTCTTATCGCAAAATTTAGGCTTAAATTGAAGAACGTAGAGAAAACCACTAGACCAATCAGGTATGACCTAAATCATATCCCTTATGAATATACAGTGGAGGTGAGGAATAGATTTAAAGGATTAGATCTGGCAGACAGAGTGCCTGAAGAACTATGGATGGAGGTTCGTAACATTGTACAGGAGGCAGCAACTAAAACCATCCCAAAGAAAAAGAAATGCAAGAAAGCAAAGTGGCTGACTGATGAGGCTTTACAAATAGCTGAGGAAAGAAGGGAAGCAAAAGGCAAGGGAGAAAGGGAAAGATATAAACAACTGAATGCAGAATTCCAGAGAATAGCAAGGAGAGATAAGAAGGCCTTCTTAAATGAACAGTGCAAAGAAATCGAGGAAAACAATAGAATGGGGAAGACTAGAGATCTCTTCAAGAAAATCGGAGATATCAAGGGAACGTTTTGTGCAAAGATGGGCATGATAAAGGACAAAAAAGGCAGGGACCTAACAGAAGCAGAAGAGATTAAGAAGAGGTGGCAAGAATACACAGAAGAACTATACAAGAAAGATCTTAATATCCCTGATAAATATGATGGTGTGGTCACTGACCTTGAGCCGGACATCCTAGAGAGTGAAGTCAAGTGGGCCTTAGGAAGCATTACTAACAACAAAGCTAGCGGAGAAGACAGTATCCCAGCTGAGCTATTTAAAATCCTAAAAGATGATGCTGTTAAAGTGCTGCACTCAATATGCCAACAAATTTGGAAAACTCAACAGTGGCCACAGGATTGGAAAAGGTCAGTTTACGTTCCAATTCCAAAGAAAGGCAATGCCAAAGAATGTTCAAACTACCGTACAATTGCACTCATTTCACATGCCAGCAAGGTTATGCTCAAAATCCTACAAGCTAGGCTTCAGCAGCATGTGAACCGAGAACTACCAGAAGTGCAAGCTGGGTTTCGAAGAGGCAGAGGAACTAGAGATCAGATTGCCAACATTCGCTGGATCATGGAAAAAGCAAGAGAGTTCCAGAAAAACATCTACTTCTGCTTCATTGACTACGCTAAAGCCTTTGATTGTGTGGATCACAACAAACTGTGGCAAATTCTTAAAGTGATGGGAGTACCAGACCACCTTACCTGTCTCCTGAGAAACCTGTATGTGGGTCAAGAAGCAACAGTTAGAACCGGACATGGAACAACCGACTGGTTCAAAATTGGGAAAGGAGTACAACAAGGCTGTATATTATCACCGTGCTTATTTAACTTATATGCAGAGTACATCATGAGAAATGCCGGGCTGGATGAATCACAAGCCGGAGTTAAGATTGCCGGGAAAAATATCAACAACCTCAGATATGCAGACGATACCACCCTAATGGCAGAAAGTGAAGAGGAACTAAAGAGCCTCTTGATGAGGGTGAAAGAGGAGAGTGCAAAAGCTGGCTTGAAACTCAACATTAAAAAAACCCAGATCATGGCATCTGGTCCCATCACTTCCTGGCAAATAGAAGGGGAAGAAATGGAAGCAGTGACAGATTTTATTTTCTTGGGCTCCAAGATCACCGCAGACGGTGACTGCAGCCATGAAATTAAAAGACGCTTGCTCCTTGGGAGGAAAGCTATGGCAAACCTAGACAGCATATTAAAAAGCAGAGACATCACCATGCCGACAAAGGTCCGTATAGTTAAAGCTGTGGTTTTTCCAGTAGCAATGTATGGCTGTGAGAGTTGGACCATAAGGAAGGCTGAGCGCCGAAGAATTGATGCTTTCGAACTGTGGTGCTGGAGAAGACTCTTGAGAGTCCCTTGGACTGCAAGGAGGTCAAACCAGTCAATCCTAAAGGAAATCAACCCTGACTGCTCATTGGAAGGACAGATGCTGAAGCTGAAGCTCAAATACTTTGGCCACCTAATGCGAAGAGAGGACTCACTGGAAAAGACCCTGATGCTGGGAAAGACTGAGGGCAAAAGGAGAAGGGGACGGCAGAGGATGAGATGGTTAGATAGCATCACCGATGTAATGAACATGAATTTGAGTAAACTCCGAGAGACAGTGGAGGACAGGAAGGCCTGGCGTACTATGGTCCATGAGGTCACGAAGAGTCGGACACGACTAAACGACTGAACAACAACAACAACAAATCTGTGATAGATTTCTTTCCCCTGAGTAGGTCTTCTGATCACATCACCCTTTTTCTTCCCCCAAGTTTATGGAACTTAGTATCTAGTGATCTCTAGACCTTTTAGGATTTTAGAAGTTTTAAGGTCTGTAAAAATAGACTGTTGTAATTATATTTTGTTGTGTCAGTTTTATCCTCTGCTATTGTATGCAACTCGTAAATTTTATGCAGTAGATCCTGCTTTCATTTTATAAACATTTAATGTATAGTATCTATTTTAATTATGTGCTCAAGGTACTTTGGTTACTGAGTAGCATATAACTAAAAGAAATGAAATAAATGCATGCATCATCATGATAGGCAACCAAGGTTGTAATTCTACCTCACTTCAGAACTACTGCTTTTTACTTATGCTTACAGAGAAAAAATCCTTCCCTTTCTGTCATTAGGATCAGATGGGAGAAAAATCAATGTATTGAAATGACCCTTTGCATAAGCTCAGCTCTTATCTGTTATTTAAACTAGCTGACCTCATCATGACTTCTACAAGACTTTTGACCTCATCATGACTTCTACAAGACTCCCATGTATCTCTTTCTCTTCCATATAGTGTCTTGTTGGAATAGGCAATGTGGGTTACATAGACCAATGGCAACACTGATTCTGCTGAGCCCATCCGGCTATATTTTCTTCAACCTAGGGTTCCAAAGCATTTCCAGGTCACCAGATCAGTGGCCAAATGTTTCATTGCAAGTATAACCAAAGCACTGATAATAAGAATGGCTGTAGGTGCTGTTTCAATTTAAAAAGAAACAGCCACTTTGTTGCTGTTATAGGGTGTTAGCCTCCTCAGAAATGCAAATTTACTGACCTGCAGCAATCTGTGCAGCATGGACTGTTTCTGCTTGGGTTCCTAGCCATTCAGTCATCTATACTTTTTTTTTTTGGCAAAATACTCCGGCCCTTGGTTTTCCAGCAGTTGGTTTTCCAACTGCTCTTTGGCTCAGTCTTGACTGTGTATGCCCTCCAACTTAATCCTCAAATCAGCTTTGTGAGGTAAGTCCAGCTGTTTCAGTGGGTAACTGCTACTCTCTTATCAGTAAGCCATTAATCCTTTGTGTTATGTCCATTCAATTTCACCAAACCCAAGTTTGGCTAATTTAACACGAGACAGAAAAATGCAAATTCCTTGTAATAAAATAGGGGTAAGGGAAAAAAATGAAACAAGTATCTCTAACAAAAGAGCACAGGAGGATAGGAAATTTGCAGGCACATGTCAGTGTAATTAGCACCATCCCCTAAGTATTCATGTTTATTCGGCAGTCTCTAATTAACTTGGGCAATCAATACAATGACGCCATTGGGGAATACAATGTCAATGCAAAGTGTTTTGTCCCAAGTCTCTAAGGAAACACTGCAAATACTAGCATACAGCACAAGAGGAGATGGGCCAATAGCTTCACTACATGAAGCGATGTATGGCAAGTATGAAAACTGTATGGCTTTCACTTGACCCTCAAAATCTTGTAACAGCTGCAGCACAGGTAAATGTATTGGGCAAGTGAATATACTTGGCAGTTTTAGAGAATGGGGCACGATGGCTCAGTGGTTAAGACGCCAGGCTTGTCGATCGAAAGGTCGGCGGTTCGAGACCCGAGTGCCGCGTGACGGAGTGAGCTCCCGCACTAGCCCCAGCTCTTGCCAACCTAGCAATTTGAAAGCATGCAAATGCAAGTAGATAAATAGGTACCACTTCCGTGGGATGGTAACAGCGTTCTGCGCGAGTCTTGCCAGCCACATGACCTCAGAAGCATCTTCGGACAGCGCTGGCTCTTCGGCTAAGAAATGGAGATGAGCACCGCCCCCTAGAGTCGGACACGACTGTGCAGGGAAAACCTTTACCTTTACCTTTACCTTTAGAGAACACTTATAAAATAGTATCCATAGGATATTTGTTGATTCCCAAATTGGCCAGTCACAAAACATGCATTTTCCAGAATGCAAACTGATGAGGTTGCTCCTCATGATCTTCTGGTTCACAGCTTTTTTTCTTTTTTTTTATGGGGACAGGGTGCCACATTTCCAAACAAAGCATCTGTGGAGGTGGGGGATTGTCAAAATCTGCAAAATGGCCCAGATAGGAACTCTTGCTTGGAGAATCCAACCCCAAGAAAAGCCCCAAGAGCACCTCACAAAATGGATTTGTGCTGAATTGCAATTACATAGTGACAATATCAACTGCACTTAATGGACTTACATTTCAGTTCATTTAAATGTATTTGAAACTATTATGTCATCAGGACAGAGTATGCAGAGCTGGGATTCACCATGACTCCATGCCTAATATAGCACACCATACACTATTACATCATCTCTAATCCCTCTAACTACTTCATCTTGGGAAAAGGAGCTTTACTAACAAACTGTCTCTGAATATCTGTAGCTTGAATCATGTCAACTGGATTTCTATTTTCTCCGTGGAAACGTTTCACTCCTTATCCAAGGAGCTTCTTCAGTCTGAGCAAAGTTAGTAAGGGAATCCTTAAATATGTTTCTAGGTGGCTGTGTGACCTTGCACCTGGGGCTAGGTCATGGTTATTTTGAGATGTTATTTCTAAGTCCCTTTATCATCTAAAGGAGGATCGTTAAGATTACCATGCTGCTGTTGAGCTTGCGAAATGGTCTTAATCTTCCTAGGCACAGAAGACAAAGCAGGAAGGAAAATAGGGGAAAGATTGTGCCTGAGGCCCCCACCTCTATTCAAGGATTGGATTTCCAAGTTGGCATAAATGGATTCCTTGACCCCTCTCTCAAACCACCTATCTTCTCTGTCTAAAATGTGAACATTAATGTCCTCAAATGAGTGTCCTTTTTCCTTTAGATGAATGTCTCTGAATAAGAAAGATGGACATTTAATTTATAATTAAAGTTGTAGTTGACCCAGGCAAAGCAACTGAAAAGAAATACCAAAGCTCTGGAATTATTGTTCTACCTGCTGGTGGAACAGATATTGAAGTCTCATGGGAGCATAAAATATCTCCTAATAATTCCTTTTATCCCCCTGATGTTTTTTTTTAAAGGTATTTGCTGATACATGGGGATTGAGGATGGCAGGGCAAAATCTTCTTTCCCACTAGATGGCAGTGTTGTTTTCTTAGAAAAAAATAAAATAAAATAAAACTTGCCTATAATCAGTGAATGAAAGGAAAAAGAGACTATTCTGTGAAGGTGAAAACTGTGAAGATCTAAAGAGAAGGACAGAAGAGAACACTGAGTGTGTATTTCCAACATGAAGTCCTAACTAACAAATAATTAGCCCAAACAATGCCAACGATTATGTAAACTGGAGAGTTTTAATTAGGGTTCTACAGCCATGCAAGCTGATAATTCATATGACTGTAGTAATCTCCAGTTCAACATCTCACATGATAGGCCAATAGGTGTGAACAGCACTGTTGAATCTGCAGGTTAAAACTCCAGGAGAAAATTATCCTGATTCACACTTCAGCATCTCATTGTGATTTTCAGCAGCTGGCTGGAGCAGAATTTATAGTTTCACAGGATTTAACAGAGCTGTTCAATTTTGTTTAGAGAGAAAATGTTACAAACAGGAAATTGAAAGGAAGAAAAAGGAATAAGATCTCCAGGTTTTAAAATATTCAGGCATTAATTCAAAACATTTTTCATCCCTTTCAACTACTACTAATATATTAATCAGAAGCAACATCAACAATATAAAAGAGGTGCATAAGCAGCACTGAGAGCCAGTTTGGTGTAGTGGTTAAAGGCAGCAGGCTAGAAACCGGGAGGCCGTGAGTTCTAGTCCCACCTTAGGCACAAAGCCAGCTGGGTGACCTTGGGCCAGGCATCTCTTTCAGCCCTAGGAAGGAAGCAATGGCAAATCACTTCCAAAAAACCTGGCCAAGAAAACTGCAGGGACTTGTCCAGGTGGTCAGCAGGAGTCAATACTGACTCCAAGGCACCAAAAAGAAAAGAAAAAACAAGCCATGAGATTTTCCTTTTCCAAGTTACCACCTATTTTATTTGTGACAGGAGGAGTATCTAGAGAAGGAGCTAAAGTTAAGCTCCTACATCATGACGATATATTATTTCAAGTGTGATCCAACTATTCAAATCCCAAATTCAGAGTACATCTAAAGTCCTCCTCTGGGTGCCATCTGGGAGTTGATTAACCTTTTTGGTTGTAGTACCAAACACCTACTCTAGAGAAGCTTACTTGGTGCCCACTCTGATGTTCTCAGTGCCAGCTGAGTATTTCTTCTCAATATTTGGTATTTCAACAGATCAAGTAACAGATTTCAAATGGTTTGACTTTAACTTTAAGATATGTGGACTTCAACTTCCAGAATTTCCCAGACAACATGTTGGCTAAGGAATTCTGAGAGTTGAAGTCCAAATTTGCCGAGACTGAGAAACTTTGTCTTAGATAATATCTTCTCTCCAATAGACAGAACAGAACCTCCCCCAGTGCACCCAGTTTGTGTCCAGGAATGACCATATGCCACCAATTCTCTCTGTTCCATCAGGTTTTTGTTATATCCACTCTATGTTCTTGTTTGCAATCAAGCACTCTAGCTTGTCTCCTTTTATCTTCTGACTGCCCTGTGTATCTGTTTATCCACTTTAAAAGTTGACCCTATCAATAATATTTTTGGGAACATCTACAGTGTTCTTAACTGGATGCTGGCCAGCACCTCTTAGCCTTCTGCAAAAAACTCTGAGTATGTTGGAAGGGCCTTGTGTGAGTTCTTCACTGAAATACATGAATCTGTTTCTCAGTCAAACAATATGTATGTTAAGCAAAGAAAAGAAGGAATGGAGTCTAATCGTTTAGATCTACAAGTCTCATCAGAAGCCTTGATATGGACAGGAAATACTATCTATTTAGGCCTATTTCTTTATTTGACTTTTATCCACTGTTTTGTTCTGGTGAGCAAGCAAAGCAACTGGAAAAATTGGTGATCACAGATTTCCTTTGCCTGCTGTTTGAGCTAAAACTCAACTATCATGCACAGGTTGCATTTATACCTACCAAATCCTGAAGTTACTTGTTGAAGGTCTCATTGTGGATTTGAATCTAGACAGCCCTGGATGAAGGCACTAATTTTTTATTAAATATGTGAAGAAGTTATTCTGTAACTTCTGTTCTGAAGTGATTATTTCATTAGCATTTCTTAGAATGCAGTTTAAAATAACAAAGAAATGCTATGAAAAAATGATCTAAACCCCAACTCTGCATCCCCTGAACTTGGAAGGTCACTTCTCACACCTAAAATAGTAAATAGCTTCTTCAAAACAGATTGAACAATAACACTCATTTTCTAACCTTTGCGTGATGATAAGAAACACTGAGCTCATGAAAAACAAACCACTGTAATCTGAATGGAAAGACAAACATTAAGTACAGCTACAGATTCTGCTGTGGTCACTTGCTGTAATAATCTTATACTTTTTATTGTGATTTATTTGAATAGTTTTATAAAATTCTGCCCCTTTATTAAAATCACAAGTAAAAATGTACTTCACTGATTATTCTTTACAGTTCAGCATAGGTGTCACATCAAACCATCTGAACATGGAGACAAATTATTGGTGACAATCACTTTTCTGCTTATATTTCCCATCAACATATCTTTTCCTCATTGTATCGTGTATCGTGTATCTGGTTCCTGGAAGGCAGAGCAGCAGTTGTATCTACGGCTTGTCAATTCAAACACTGCAGCAAATCTTAGCACAAAATACAGTAACATACCTCACCATAATATTTCAAGCTTAAACAGTTCATTTTTATTAAGTTTTGCTGTCAAACTGTAAGTTATTATTCAACAACTTAATACATCATTCCAAATACTTGTTTAGCTTCCTTAACCATGATTTGGAAGGATTTATGAATTGACCCTCCAATATTCAACACTGTACTTTCAGCTCAGCTTGAAAACTTCCACTCCACTTTGTGACTTTGAGCTCATCCTGAGGTGCCCAAATGAAGATATTACCCTAATGAGAGTTTTTGATTTTTTTTTCTTTGCCAATTTTTAACAATTGTGACAAATAGAAGGTTGAAAGGGTTCCAAATGAAACTCTTCACTCATCAGTTCACAATGTTCTGTGATGCTGATTGAAGTGTAAGAGCCTCTTCACACAATTGCATGGCCAGTGCAAGAATTACACAGTACTCAATCGGTTCTATGAAAATTGGCATTTGGTATATAGAATCTTCCAAATGCATGAGTCTGAGGGCAATACAAACAAGCTTGCAAAAGGCATTATGATTACAGGGAAAAGATTAATAGGAAAGCACATTGTGTTGGATCAGCTGCGACTATCTGCCATTGACTTCAGCTCCTCTTCTCCCTGGGCTGTTTCAGTCATTAGCTATTCCCATTCTGGCTTCACCAAGCAAGAGGTCATATAGCAAGGCTGCAACCAATTGCTCTTTTAGCTTTTTCTCTTCCAGAAACATTTCCCTCAATCAGTCACTGTGAGACCGCATATGTCGTGTTTAAAAGCAGCCCCTGAGTTTCTTGGCTTTCTTTTCCCCTTATGATTGCTTTCGCATTTTGTATTATGCCTGTTGAATATATTACTGGACAGAGTAACTTTTCTGCAGAGTGCTTAGAGAAAATTTTAGCTCCTTAATACAGTACAACAAAACAGATAAAATAACTTGAAATCAGAAGTGGCATCTTTTCACTTTGCTTGAAACTTAATAAAATTCTTATATAAAAAAAGAAGTGGCATCTTTTCTGATTAACACATATTATTAAAAGCATAAGCTTTTGTAAGCTGCAGCTTATGCCTTTTAATAAAACTTGTTAGTTGGAAAAGCTGCTACCCGACTCCTTTGATTTTAGCTACCATAGACTAACTTGGTTCTCCTCCTACATTGTATAAAATGATTTGACAATTTATGATCACTGCAGTAACTGAACTGGCTGCATAACTATTATGGGATAATTTAAATCACATATTCCTTACAAGACAAAATATCATTCACTTGGCTGTATGCAATGGTCACCACAGAACTTCCACC
This sequence comes from Charina bottae, assembly GCA_023362775.1. NCBI lineage: Eukaryota > Metazoa > Chordata > Lepidosauria > Squamata > Charinaidae > Charina > Charina bottae. The sequence continues at coordinate 70,540,201 of JALMGJ010000001.1, read as the reverse complement.
AAATTTCCTTATCATGGGTGTATAATAAGTCTCAACCGAAGCTACTCTGATTTCTCCAATCTGCTGTCCTCCAGATGTGGTAGAATCGACACCTCCAGCATTCCCACCTGGATTTCTAGGAGCTGAAAATCCATTATATTTGTATGCACCAGGTTGAGGGATCTTGGGCAAGTTTATCATTTGACTTCCCAGGTAAAAGTAAACACCTCAACTGATCTACTAGCAGTAGCTGCTTAAAGTGAAGCTGCACATTCAGACAAGAAGAATGATTTTCCCTATTGCAAGACCACACATTTCTGGATGTTGACAATGATCAGTACAACTCCACTGAGGGGCATTTTCAGGAAGTAATAAAAGTGGTAAAGGATGGTTGCTGGTTTATACAATCAGAACCCCTTATTTGTGTCTGTATGTGAGGGCTCATTTTCATTCTAATATAATACATTAATACTTCTGAGGTGAAAAAGACTCTGACAAGATGGATGGCTTATCTTCATACATTTAATGCTGAAGCAGAAGGCAACAGCTTCCATAAGTCAAATCTCTTTTTCTAGCAACCAAATTCCTATTTGTGAGGATAGAGATGAGGTGGGGGTGGAAGTGCATGCTTCCTCCACAGAGCAGAGACTGGCTGCCATGGAAATCCCTGCACATTTTCTACTTATTCTAATTCCCTCCTCACAAACACCCCTCTGCTTCAAACAGATGTCAGAGGTCACATTCAGATAAAGTCATGGTTGATTATAATTGTTTGTTCTTAGTTGCATTTATTTTTAGTGGTATTTAAAAACCTTGTTCTCTTTTGAACTTGAGGAGGTAGAAGGAAGATCTACTGATTGATATGCATCTGTTGATTATTTGCATTAGATCAGCAAGGTTCTCCTTCAACATTTTTTAACAATAGGAATTAAAAAGTTCCCCTACCTACCCAGCCCACCCACTTCTAATAACACAGTGAAAACAGAAGAAAGGTTGAGGTGAAACAAACAGTGAATTTTTTTATCAGTTATGTTGTGAGCGGGGTGGGTGGCTGGGTTTTTTATATGTGTCTGACCAGAGAAATGATATATTCCTCAGCTACTATTTGGCACTTGGTTCTGTTGATAGATCTCGGGACCAATTTTGTCAGAGGTCATCCTCTTGAGGCTTTACAAAGTGCTGTCAGTGAAGCCTTATTGAAATGAATTCATGCTTCTGTACCTGTGTGTGATGATTTGAGCCTCCCAATCTAATTTAATCTTACATATTACACATACTATTGATTATGTGTCATCAAGTTGGTGTCACGTCTTAGCAACAACATAGATTTTCTTCAGGACAATCTGTCCCCAATCTGGTCCTTCAGATCTTCCAAAAGTGTACCCATCACTGCTATAATTGAGTCCATACACCTTGCTGCTGGTCATCCTTTTTTTTTCCTTCTACCTTTCCAAGCATTATGTACTTCTTAAGAGACCTATAACAGTAATATGTTCAAATATGATTATTTGAACTTGGTCATTTGTTCCATTTGTGCCTTGAGTAAGAACTCTAGGTTGATTTGTTTGATGATCCATTTGTTTGTTTTCTTGCCTGTCCATGTTATTCTCAGAAGTCTTCTCCAACAGCAAAGTTCAAAAGCTTCAACACTGTTTCTATCCTGCTTCACAGTCCAACTTCTGCTTCCACAGACTGTCACAAGGAAAATCATTGTCTGCACAATTCTGATCTTTGTAGATATGAACATACTACGGCCTTTTTTCAAGGCCTTCACTGTTTGTTTGTTTGTTTGTTTATTTATTTATTTATTTATCTTATTTATACCCCACCTATCCCCTCCCTAATGGAGGACTCTAGGCGGCTTACAACCTCATACATATTTAATTATACATTCATATATATACATTGCAGTGCACCGCGCGCAATTAGGGAGGGGGTAAGGGAACCGACTCTTCTTTTTCAGGCATCGGAACTACAAGCCCCAGAATGCTTTGCTTTCCGAGCCGGCTGCTGACGTCCCGGAAGTTGTAATTGGATCCGTCGTACTCAGCCTCCGTCCTCAGCCACCATCATGGGCTTCTCCAGATCTTTTGTCTTCGACTCCGAGGGCGACTCATTGACAGGACGCCAGCATATTGCCCCACGTTAGTGGTACCCATTTATCTACTTGCTTATAGCTTTCGAAAATGCTGGGTTGGCATAAGCTGAGGCTAGTGACGAGAGCTCACCTCGCCACGCGGATTCGAACTGCCGACCTTATGGTCAGCAGACTAACAGCTCAGCGGTTTAACCCGCTGAGCTACCGCGCTACCGCGCCTTGTTACTCTACAAGTGCTAGTCTGTGGCATATTTCTTGAATGCTGGTTCCTTTACTGTTGATAGTTGATCCTAAAAGGCTGAAGCTATTCACCACTTAGATATCATCATCGTCAATACTAAGGTTGGTGTTGTGGGTTAGGGTAAGAAACAACACTGAGCCCGGAATGAAGCTCTAGATCTTTATTGTTCTACCTTACACAGAATCTTGCCAAACTAAGTCACGCTAACCAGTTCTCTGGGGAAAAAAACCTGGCGCTCTAAGGCAGATCTGGCCTGACTTTCTTGGACGGGCGCCCAAGGTCCTCGATGCCGTGAACACGTTTCTCTCCCTGGAAAGCGCCCCCTCCTCCTTCGCCCACGATCTCCACAACATCACTTTCTCCCTCAGAGACACATTCCATCACACCTGGTTGCTGTACCTGTTATCATGAGTTTGGTCTTCTTTATATTTAACCATAGTCCCATTTTTTTCACTGTGCTCCTTGACTTTTATCACTAAAGCTTGCAGATTATTTGCATTTGCTGCAAGGTCATTTGCTGCAGAGTAGTGTCATCAGCATAGGGCAGGTTATTTATGTTTCTCCTATTAGATAAATTCTAGATTATAAGGACTGCAAGGAAGTCATTCAACTTAAAAAATATTGATTACAGCACTGTACCATTTAATTACTTCACAAATAAAAGGTGATGATGATGATGATAATGATAAAAACAGCAACTTAGTAGCCAGCCAGCACAAGAGCATTAGTCAGAGAAGTTCAAGTACAGCACTGTAGACTTGGTGCTTTCCAATCGGGTGATCCAGTCAGAAATCATCTGGCAAGAACAAGAGAAATGTACTGCATTTTTTAAAAAAACTGTATTCCTGGAAGTTAATATTAGGAGTGTGCACACTTTAAAAATGATTTGGAAGAAGTGTTCTAAACCTCAAGAGAATGCAGAGTGCAGTACAGTACTTCTCTGTTATTCATTAAAGCCATCTGATTCTTTCAGGATTTTGTATGGGCCTGAAAAAGAGGACATTATTTTAGGAGTCCCATTAAAGACATGCTGCTTTAATGATTCAATTTAGTAAATTAATGGCAACTTTTTTTTAGCTGGTCCAGAACATTGAAAAAATATGTCTGTGCTTTAATGAATAGCAAAGAGGTACTTTGCTCACATGAACTCCAAAGCATTTCTTCCAAGTCATGCCGAAGTGTGCATAGCCATAGTTTATATATTGTTTTAGCTGGCAAGCCAACCTCAGTTCACTGAAAGCAGAAAGAACAGAACCAAGAGTCTGTACAATTCAATGAATAAACTGCCTTTAGAAGATTTTAAAACCAACGTTCAGGATAGATTTTCCTGCCAACATGATTTAGAATATTATTCAAGCATTGAAATAAAAACCCATGATGGGTATTAGGTGCAGTTCCTTATCACAAAGTATTATAGCATGTTCATCTACCTTTCCTGGATGTTTCAGAAAGAAACATTTATGAACTTCTAAAGGCAGTTTATTAAATGTTGCAGTTTATAAATGAATACACGTAGACTTATATATAGGGGAAAAAGCCATTTTTGGAATGATTATCAGAGGAGAAAGCCCTGGAAGGGAATGGGTTATGGTAAGAAGCACCTATTCTTACTTGACTAGTTTTGTAGGAAGGAGAAAGCTACAAAGAAAAACTAGGCAACAGAGCTTCTAAAGCTATAATCAATACATTATGCTATTCTCTCTCTCTCCTTAGCAGATTTGCTGCAGAAAGAAAAAGATTAATGAAGTGGTGGGAAAATCTACAGTAAGACTGTATCATTTGTGTTCCACCCACCCCCCAACAGAATAACTGCAAAAACAAAACAGAACAAAACACCCCTATTTGGAAACGTTTGGGAATGGATATCTTATGCATGTATAAATAAATAAAATACAGTAGACACATCTTCTCTTCAGCTGCAATTATATACCCACTTCAACATAAGAACAACCCACAATTTTAACAAGTTTTGTTAAGCAAGCCTGTTTTATATCTAATACTAAATAGATGGGTGGGTTCATACATAATACTAAACCAAAAAAATCCACATTGTTACTTAATGTTATCTTTGAACCATATGCCTACAGGAAACCCACAAGTAGAATATGATTGCAAGTATTATGACTCAGATTTCACCAAATCCAGTGGGGTTTATTTTTGAGTTATCATGTACAGAATTACACTAAGCCTTTCAAAAACCATTCACAATCATTATATTCATGGATACTCATAAACAATATTAATTCAGAAGTCTGCTCCACGGAGTTCAATAGAACTTACTTTTAGGTAAGTGGACATCAGATTGTAGCTGTAAGCTACAGTAACAACTACCATTAAATGTCATAGCTGATTACAGATAATGTGAAATAGTAATATATTTATTTATGACAAGCCAGGGTATATAAACAGACAGCAAGTTCCACTCCCTTTTCGCACTGAAGATGTTGCCTAGCCTGGCAATGAAACGTCTGCATGAAAACAACAAGGCTCAGAGAGCACCAAAGACTCCCCAATATATTTATTTGCAAGTTTTCTTAATTTAAAAACCCATAAAGAGTGTTTTGTCTAATCTATTCTAAGAGAAGAAAAGTGATCACCTGCATGTAGCTGAAATATTCCTTACACTTGACTGAATGTAGAAATCAGGTAAGTAGAAACATTTCAGCCAGTTTTTGCTTGATGACCATCCACCTGAACTAATGGTGGAAATGTACAGCTACTAAAAGGCTTTGTCACTGACTTCAGTAGACACAATTTGAGACCCACAGATTTAACTACTATTTACTTTCTTCTAAAAATAGTCAGGTCAAAATTAGTCATTATCCAATTGGTAAGAGAATCTGAAGATTCTGCCTATAAGAAGCAAGACAATTCTTCTAATTTTAAACTCTTTATTTTTAACTCTTTACAAGAAAAATAGAGCTATAGAATGTTGATGAAGATTCTGTCATCCAGGTGGAATTGTCTGTAGGTTGAGTCATGTTGGAATGGATTACTCTGGAGAATAAGAAATTATTACAACTGGAAGGACATGAATTAAGATTCGGGTGGCATGCTTACTTATGGTATGACAAAGTTAAAGTTAATAAGGATTTTAAAAATCATTTTATTAGAAATGCCTTACTGAGAGTCTGGAATAATTATAAGGTAAGACTGTCTCCAAATGTACCATTATGGTTGTCTTCTCAGGAAGCAATTACCAGAAGAGAAATGGAAGGAATCAGTTGGTTAAAATATAAAGACCTGTTAAAGTTTGAAGGGGGTGAACCTAAATTTAAAACAATGTTGGAATCTGATGGATTTATATGTCATTGGTTCACCTATATGCAATTGATGGAATGTTTTAAACTAGATAAAAAGAAATATAAATTTGTTAACGAAATAACACAATTTGAAATGGATTTATGTATAAATGGTGATCATGTTATCACTAAGATGTATAAGATTTTGTTACAGATGAATATGGAAGATGAACAAGTTAAGGATTGTATGATCAAATGGGCTAAGAACTTTGGATATAATATTATGCTGGATCAATGGGACAATATGTGGAAGAAAGGTTTGAAATTTACGTTGAATTACAATTTGAAAGAAAAATTTTATAAGATGATATATCATTGGTATCTAACTCCTGATAAGTTGTCAAAAATGTATAGTGGTATAACTAATGTTTGTTGGAAATGTTCACAGGATGAAGGAACCTTTTACCATATTTGGTGGACTTGTGAGAAAGCTAAAAAGTTCTAGGACCAAATATGTATTGTTATTCAGAAGATTCTTAAAGTAAATATACAAAGAAAGCCAGAACTTTTTCTTTTAGGTTTGATGGAAAAACAACTAGAGAAACAACATGGAGTTCTGCTACTGTATATGATCAGGGCAGCAAGATTGTTATATGCACAACGATGGAAAGATCCGCAAATACCTACAGTTGAAGATTGGATTGTTAAATTAATGGACTTGGCTCAGATGGCTAAATTAACAGTTTTAATAAGAGAGCATTCTATATCTACTTTTATCTCTAATTGGCAACCACTTTTGGAATATTTGCTTGTAAATGAAAAAAATGATGTCTTGATTTTTGGTTTTAAAGATTGAACGATTTGTTGTAATAGAAATAATGTTAGGTTAGGTTAATTATTTGTAAGAGATTAGTTTTGTATTTAATCTTATATCTGTATCAGAGATAGTCGGAAGTCGCCTTATCTATTTTCTCTTTCTATTCACATCTTTATAGTTTGTTCTTTTTATTTTAGTTCTGTTTTCTATCTAATCTATAGTTCTTTCTTTTTTGTATTTTAAATATATAACTTGAAAATAAAATAAAATATATCCATAAAAAAAAATAGTCAGGTCAAAATTAGTCATTATCCAATTGGTGAGAGAATCTGAAGATTCTGCCTGTAAGAAGCAAGACAATTCTTCTAATTTTAAACTCTTTATTTTTAACTCTTTACAAGAAAAATGGAGCTATAGAATGTTGATGAAGATTCTGTCATCCAGGTGGAATTGTCTGTAGGTTGAGTCATGGCAACTGGATTTCTTTCTTTTCGTTGAAACGTTTCGCCGCTTATCCAAGTAGTCTTCTTCAGAGACTGAAGAAGCTACTTGGATAAGCGGTGAAACGTTTCAACCAAAAGAAAGAAATCCAGTTGCCATGACTCAGCCTATAGAGCTACAGAACCGAACTTTTATCTGCTAGGTCTCATGGATGAAGTCTGCAGGAAGGGAAATACTGGATTTAATTGGAATGTATAAAAATAAGAACCCAGAGTGATCCACTGAATTAAATTCTGCTCATAAGGCAAATGATACCAACAAAAGTATAGGTATATGTATCTTCTGTGCTACTGTATTTGGTAGGTAGATTTTAGCTTAGTGTTATTGCCTAATCTGGGCTTCTTTTATACATGTTAAGTCATGTCAGTGGCTGAGCATGCTCCATTAATATAGGCAGTTGTAGTTTGAACATCAAACCATTGTTTATCTATCTGTGAACCCAGTCTCAAGGTAGTCATTGACCCCAGAGGCAGAGAACCATTTTTACCTTAGAGTAACACATACTCTTCATGTGTTCACGAAGAAACCCCTTCATGATCATGTGTTCATGAAGAAACCCCTTCATGGATCACTGCCTTGTCATGGCGAAGGGGCTTGCGTAACTCAATGAAGTCAGGTCAAGAACAACAGGTCATGATGGAGAGTTCTGACAAAACGTGGTCCAAAACTGGAGGAGGGAATGGCAAACCACTCCAGTATCCTTGCCAAGAAAACCCATGGACAGTATCAAAAGGCTAAAAGATATGACGCCGGAAGATGAGCCCCTCAGGTCGGAAGGTGTCCAAAATGCTACTGGGGAAGAGCGGAGGACAATTCCGAGTAGCTCCAGAAAGAGTGAAGCGGCTGGGCCAAAGCCGAAAGGACGCTCAGTTGTGGATGTGTCTGGAAGTGGAAGGAAAGCCTGATGCTGTAAAGAACAATATTGCATAGGAACCTGGAATGTAAGATCTATGAATCAAGGTAAGCTGGAAGTTGTCAAACATGAGATGACAAGATTGAACATCGACATCTTGGGAATCAGCAAACTAAAATGGACAGGAATGGGCAAATTTAATTCAGGAGACCATTATATATACTACTGTGGGCAAGAATCCCTTAGAAGAAATGGAGTAGCTCTCATAGTCAATAAAAGAGTGGGAAAGGCAGTAATGGGGTACAACCTCAAAAACGACAGAATGCTTTCAGTTCGAATCCAAGGCAAACCATTCAACATCACAGTGATCCAAGTCTATGCCCCAACCACTGATGCCGAAGAAGCTGAAGTTGACCGGTTCTATGAAGACCTACAACACCTTCTAGAACTAACACCAAAAAAAGATGTCCTTTTCATCATAGGGGACTGGAATGCTAAAGTAGGAAGTCAAAAAATAACCGGAATAACAGACAAGTTCGGCCTCGGAGTACAAAATGAAGCAGGGCAAAGGCTAATAGAGTTTTGTCAAGAGAACACGCTGGTCATAGCAAACACTCTTTTCCAACAACACAAGAGACGACTCTACACATGGACATCACCAGATGGTCAATACCGAAATCAGATTGATTATATACATTGCAGCCAAAGATGGAGAAGCTCTATACAATCAGCAAAAACAAGACCTGGAGCTGACTGTGGCTCAGATCATGAGCTTCTTATCGCAAAATTTAGGCTTAAATTGAAGAACGTAGAGAAAACCACTAGACCAATCAGGTATGACCTAAATCATATCCCTTATGAATATACAGTGGAGGTGAGGAATAGATTTAAAGGATTAGATCTGGTAGACAGAGTGCCTGAAGAACTATGGATGGAGGTTCGTAACACTGTACAGGAGGCAGCAACTAAAACCATCCCAAAGAAAAAGAAATGCAAGAAAGCAAAGTGGCTGACTGATGAGGCTTTACAAATAGCTGAGGAAAGAAGGGAAGCAAAAGGCAAGGGAGAAAGGGAAAGATACAAACAACTGAATGCAGATTTCCAGAGAATAGCAAGGAGAGATAAGAAGGCCTTCTTAAATGAACAATGCAAAGAAATCGAGGACAACAATAGAATGGGGAAGACTAGAGATCTCTTCAAGAAAATCAGAGATATCAAGGGAACGTTTTGTGCAAAGATGGGCATGATAAAGGACAAAAAAGGCAGGGACCTAACAGAAGCAGAAGAGATTAAGAAGAGGTGGCAAGAATACACAGAAGAACTATACAAGAAAGATCTTAATATCCCTGATAAATACGATGGTGTGGTCACTGAGCTTGAGCCGGACATCCTAGAGAGTGAAGTCAAGTGGGCCTTAGGAAGCATTACTACCAACAAAGCTAGCGGAGAAGACAGTATCCCAGCTGAGCTATTTAAAATCCTAAAAGATGATGCTGTTAAAGTGCTGCACTCAATATGCCAACAAATTTGGAAAACTCAACAGTGGCCACAGGATTGGAAAAGGTCAGTTTACGTTCCAATTCCAAAGAAAGGCAATGCCAAAGAATGCTCAAACTACCGTACAATTGCGCTCATTTCACATGCTAGCAAGGTTATGCTCAAAATCCTACAAGCTAGGCTTCAGCAGTATGTGAACCGAGAACTACCAGAAGTGCAAGCTGGGTTTCGAAGAGGCAGAGGAACTAGAGATCAGATTGCCAACATTCGCTGGATCATGGAAAAAGCAAGAGAGTTCCAGAAAAACATCTACTTCTGCTTCATTGACTACGCTAAAGCCTTTGATTGTGTGGATCACAACAAACTGTTGTTGTTGTTCAGTCGTTTAGTTGTGTCCGACTCTTCATGACCTCATGGACCATAGCACGCCAGGCCTTCCTGTCCTCCACCGTCTCCTGGAGTTTACTCAAATTCATGTTCATTACATCGGTGATGCTATCTAACCATCTCATCCTCTGCCGTCCCCTTCTCCTTTTGCCTTCAGTCTTGCCCAGCATTAGGGTCTTTTCCAGTGAGTCCTCTCTTCGCATTAGGTGGCCAAAGTATTTGAGCTTCAGCTTCAGTATCTGTCCTTCCAATGAGCAGTCAGGGTTGATTTCCTTTAGGATTGACTGGTTTGACCTCCTTGCAGTCCAAGGGACTCTCAAGAGTCTTCTCCAGCACCACAGTTCGAAAGCATCAATTCTTCGGCGCTCAGCCTTCCTTCTGGTCCAACTCTCACAGCCATACATTACTACTGGGAAAACCATAGCTTTAACTATACGGACCTTTGTCGGCAAGGTGATGTCTCTGCTTTTTTTTTTTTTTTTCCATAAGTTTTATTAATTTTAAAATACACATTAAAAGCTAATACAAAAGAAAAGAAATAGAAATACAAAGTAAGAAAAGGGAAAAGAAAAAGTGAAGTCAAAAAATAACAAACAAGAAAAAATATAGAAAATAGATGTCCTCCAATTTATCCTTGAACTTTAAGTACAACAATTAACTTTAAATGTTAGTCCTTAATACAATACACAGAAACTTTTCTTTGTCATATACCCTTTGATTTCTATAATCCAATCTTCTGTTCTTCATATAGGTTTCGCCTTTCTTGATATCTTCCAACAATCCATCTCTGGTTTCTACTCCTTAGAATAGTAATCAAATGTTCGTTGTTGCATCAATTAAATGTTTTCCATTTGCTCTTTCCATTTTTACATCTATATTTATATCTTCAATAAAATCCAATTAGTAAAACAAATAAAGGCCTTATCTACGTCTAATAAAATACAGTATATTCTGTTCATGTTATGACTATATATTCCATTAATACATAATCTAACATATTACATAACATAATACATAATATAGCAAAAATACAAAACCTAACATAACATATAACCTAATACATACAACATATTCTTGTAATAACCTACATTCTAATTCCATCTCATCATCTCATTGTCTTCTCATAAATGTGTCTCCAGAAAGAGTAATATATAATATCAACATATTTATTTATAATCTTGTATCTTTCACTTAAAATATCATGTTTTTATGCATCTGTAAATTTCTCATATCTGTGCTTACTCTGTGTACAATACCAAATCCGCATTTTCATTCACCTTGCATTCCAAATCAATATCAATAAATCTCCTGTTTAGGTTATGCCAATATCACAATATGCAACTTGTTTATTTCTGTAACTCATGTGGGATATCAAAATGTTTATTTTGCCATATCTATCAATTTGCATATTAAAATCTTCCTGTCTCAGCTGCCACAATGTATTTATGCCCAAACATTTAATAGACCACTTCCTGTAAGATATCATAATCTTCTTCTGTACCAATACATTCAAAGTCCTCTTTCCCTGTTTCTCTACTGGTTCGAAAGATCTTTCCTCTGTTTCTAAATCTGTCCCTTGTACCTTCTGTTCCTGAGCCACCAAAACTATTAATATACGTTCTATGGATTTCTTAATTTGCAAAAAAATTTTGCTGGTTTCTTCCTTAAAATCCTGAAGTACTGTGAGAAAGGCCATTATTTATTGTTCAAAGCGTAATCAACTGCCGTAGTCAAAACAAAAAAAATTTCTCAGGGAGCAAGGAACAGCTGTTCTATTATTTATCAATAATGTCTATTTCTTTAAGTGAGAAAAGCTTTTAAAGTAAGAGATGAAAAAATTCCACAGAGCAGTATTTCAAACAGTTTGTAAAGGGAAAGATGAAAATATATTCCAAATGAAAAATAGTCCTTTCTAAAAAAAAATAGAAAAAGAAAAAAAAAAAGGTAGAGAGGCACACATTCTCTATACTTTATTCTTTATTCTTCTTTATTCTTCAGGCTGCAAGCTGCTTAACCCAAACAAACAATTTCTCAAAAGTCAGTTAGTTTGTCGAGTGAGAAATACCAACAAAGTCTCTTAAGTCCCAATTTCTCTGATACAAAAGAAAGGCAGAAAAATACAAAACTTGTTCACTATGTTGCCAAAATAAAATCTATCAAACTTCCACCAAAATTAATTATAGCAAAGAAAACACAAAATTAGCCAACATTTTGAACGAAGTCCAAAGATAAATTTTAGAATAATAAAAATGTACTAATCTAAAAAAGAAAACTAATATAAGGTGATCTAAAAGCTGGCTGTCACTCTTGTGTCTCCCAAGAGACTTACTGTTCTCTGCAGAGCTAGAATCCTCTTTCGGCCATTTCATTGCATTCACTCCCCGTTCTTCTCCGCGGTGGAAACAACAAAGAAAAACAGGAGTGTGCAATTACAATGGCTCTGTGAGCAATCTTCTGGTTCCCCCTTCTCCAGGGGGAAACTTCAGTGGTCCGTAGACCCCTGCAAACAAGATAGAAAGTTAGCCAGGTCTCAGAGCTCAGAGCTCTGAGAAACTCTGACTTGTCGAGCTGCCAGCCAGGCTTGGAGTGTGATGTCTCTGCTTTTTAATATGCTGTCTAGGTTTGCCATAGCTTTCCTCCCAAGGAGCAAGCGTCTTTTAATTTCATGGCTGCAGTCACCGTCTGCAGTGATCTTGGAGCCCAAGAAAATAAAATCTGTCACTTCTTCAATTTCTTCCCCTTCTATTTGCCAGGAAGTGATGGGACCAGATGCCATGATCTGGGTTTTTTTAATGTTGAGTTTCAAGCCAGCTTTTGCACTCTCCTCTTTCACCCTCATCAAGAGGCTCTTTAGTTCCTCTTCACTTTCTTCCATTAGGGTGGTATCGTCTGCATATCTGAGGTTATTGATATTTCTCCCGGCAATCTTAACTCCGGCTTGTGATTCATCCAGCCCGGCATTTCTCATGATGTATTCTGCATATAAGTTAAATAAGCACGGTGATAATATACAGCCTTGTCGTACTCCTTTCCCAATTTTGAACCAGTCGGTGGCAAAGTCTTAAAGAGATGGGAGTACCAGACCACCTTACCTGTCTCCTGAGAAACCTGTATGTGGGTCAAGAAGCAACAGTTAGAACCGGACATGGAACAACCGACTGGTTCAAAATCGGGAAAGGAGTATGACAAGGCTGTATATTATCACCCTGCTTATTTAACTTATATGCAGAATACATCATGAGAAAGGCCAGGCTGGATGAATCACAAGCCGGAGTTAAGATTGCCGGGAGAAATATCAACAACCTCAGATATGCAGACGATACCACCCTAATGGCAGAAAGTGAAGAGGAACTAAAGAGCCTCTTGATGAGGGTGAAAGAGGAGAGTGCAAAAGCTGGCTTGAAACTCAACATTAAAAAAACCCAGATCATGGCATCAGGTCCCATCACTTCCTGGCAAATAGAAGGGGAAGAAATGGAAGCAGTGACAGATTTTATTTTCTTGGGCTCCAAGATCACCGCAGACGGTGACTGCAGCCATGAAATTAAAAGACGCTTGCTCCTTGGGAGGAAAGCTATGGCAAACCTAGACAGCATATTAAAAAGCAGAGACATCACCTTGCCGACAAAGGTCCGTATAATTAAAGCTATGGTTTTCCCAGTAGTAATGTATGGCTGGGGGAGTTGGACCATAAGGAAGGCTGAGCGCCGAAGAATTGATGCTTTCAAACTGTGGTGCTGGAGAAGACTCCTAAGAGTGCCTTGGACTGCAAGGAGGTCAAACCAGTCAATCCTAAAGGAAATCAACCCTGACTGCTCATTGGAAGGACAGATGCTGAAGCTGAAGCTCAAATATTTTGGCCACCTAATGCGAACAGAGGACTCACTGGAAAAGACCCTGATGCTGGGAAAGACTGAAGGCAAAAGGAGGACAGCAGAGGATGAGATGGTTAGATAGCATCACCGATGTAATGAACATGAATTTGAGTAAACTCCGGGAGGCAGGAACCTTACAGGAAGGCCTGGCGTGCTATGGTCCATGAGATCACGAAGAGTCGGACACGACTAAACGACTGAACAACAAGAACAACAACAACACATACTATCTACTAACATATCTACTTTGGACCTTGGACTGAAGACATGGCTCAATATGCTTGGAATGGAAGCAGATCTGTTGGTCCACCTTTTTGAGTCCTCTTTTCTCTACTTTTTCCTCTTATCTGTGGGAAAAAGTTAAATGGCCACATTATAAAGGCTGCTAACTCAGCAGGCAGAAATGTAGTATATGTATCCCTTATAAGGAAAACTTGAGTTTAGATCTTGACAGCAAGATTCTCCATTTACAGGTCCAGCCATTGCTTCTTGAATCCTGCTAGTAGGCCTGGCTGTTCACATCTGCTTCCTATTCACTAAAATCTATTCCTTCCAAACTCAATTACCTAAAAACGATGCATTTAAGTTTATCACCCCAAACGGCACAAACTACAAAATTCCACAGACTATTCCACTGGAATAAAATCTCCTAACACTGCATAAAAGCTGAATGTTGTATTAGTAATTTTGATTGTATGCTTTTAAACTTCAGTGTTGCTTTCAAGCCAGATTGGAACACCTAATTCCTAGCCATTCTTGGCTTTTACAAAGCCTTCATTAGCCAACTAATATTTTCAACCATAATTTTATTTTGGAAAGATTCCCATTTGTCATAATTAATCATGAGTCCAATTTTTCAAGGTTCAAGATACACCAGCTTAGAAATCTCAAAAACTGGCAGAATTAACAGGTAATAGAATATAGATAACTCTTATTGGAGAATTAAATTCAACATCTGCTTTTAAATAACTTAATTCTGCAAGCTATTTATCTAATGATTGATACAACTTTACACTGACTCATAATTCATCACTCTGGGTGGTGGTCATCAATAAAAAATCAAAACTGAACAAAAAGTACTATAAAACCAAAATAACCAACCACAATCACACACACACACACACACACGTGTGTGCATGGGCATAACAAGCACACTCTCCCAGCAGAATAAGATCAATCTCCATCCTGGCCCAATTCATGGGAGAAACATCCAGACTGCACAGCTTTACAAAAGGCTAATTGAGCCAGGGATGCCTGAACCTTAGGGAGGGAGCTCATTTCAAAGGGCAGGTACATCAACAGAGAAGGCACTTTTCCTAGGTCCCATCAGACGGTATTACCTCAGAGAAGGGACTGTAGCTTGAATCATGTCAACTGGATTTCTATTTTCTCAGTGGAAATGTTTCGCTCCTTATCCAAGAAGCTTCTTCAGTCTGAGCAAAGTTAGTAAGGGAATCCTTAAATATGTTTCTAGGGTGGCTGTGTGACCTTGCACCTGGGGCTAGGTCATGGTTATTTGAGATGTTTATTTCTAAGTCCCTTTATCATCCAAAGGAGGATCGTTAAGATTACCATGCTGCTGTTGAGCTTGTGAAATGGTCTTAATCTTCCTAGGCACAGAAGACAAAGCAGGAAGGAAAATAGGGGAAAGATTCTGCCTGAGGCCCCCACCTCTATTCAAGGAAGGATTTTCCAAGTTGGCATAAATGGACTCCTTGACCCCTCTCTCAAACCACCTATCTTCTCTGTCTAAAATGTGAACATTTTAGAGAAGGGACTCAGAGAAAGGACCTGGAGCATGCGCAATCTGTGAAAGCTTATGGGACAAGCAGAAATAACCAGACATAGGCAATCCTGCAAATAACCTAGCTCTGTGCCATGCAAGGCTTTATAATGATAACCAGCACTTTCAATTGCACCCAGAAGCCTACTGGGAGTCAGTGCAGCTCACAAAGTAGTAGTGTACCTGTTACTACCCACGCAGCTGCATTCTGGACCAATTGCAGCTTCTGGATGGTTTTCAAGGGCAACCCCATGTAGACCCTATCCATCCATCCAATTTAGATGCCACCCAAGTCCAACTGAGAGGTGACCAAGGTGTGAGTGACCATGAG
Organism: Charina bottae; assembly: GCA_023362775.1. NCBI lineage: Eukaryota > Metazoa > Chordata > Lepidosauria > Squamata > Charinaidae > Charina > Charina bottae. The sequence continues at coordinate 70,524,597 of JALMGJ010000001.1, read as the reverse complement.
AAGAGCCTTCCGATCCAGAAAATGGGTGCAACTGGCACATGAGGTGGAGTTCTGCAAAAGCCCTCTTGGCCCTAGCTGCCACCTGCTCGTCAAGCAGGAGTTGTGAGTCCAGGAGGATCCCCAAACTGCACACAGACTCTGAGTGGGAGAGTGTAACCCTACCCAGAAGGAAGGAAATTCTCCAGTCTCAGGAAGAAAGAAAGCTTTCCTAAAATGGTAAGTTGCTGATAGGCAATATGAAACAACAATCAATTAATAAAAAGCTTGTTTGCACAGTAAATTCAGATACTGAATTGAGAGAGAGAAAGAGATTAAACACACCCCCACACACAGAGGCATATGGCCATGCATCTCCTTCTCCCTTCTTGCAAACTCTGGCTTATTTAATTACTAACCTGACCCAATTTCCTTTCCCCAAACAATTAGTTTCAAGTACTCTTTCTTGCCCCTGCTCCCGTGAGTACTGAGTCATACAAAGATGAAGCTGAAAGTAGCTTGCCCAGCAGATGTTTCCTACATCACTAGCTGAACTTAGTTCCTTCTCATAATTATAACTTGGTGAAGATTGAATGAAAATTATTCAGTGGAAGCAGTAATAACTTCTCACATCACTACTATTGAGTTACTATCACTTAAGGAAAATATAAAGAAAAACAAAAACCAAAAGACAAAAAAAGAAAGAAAAGTGGAATAAATAAGGGGAAAAAACCATACTGAAATAAATACATATAACAGACGCTCTAGTGTTAAACAATAAATTAAATCTGGACTACATGTAATAATGTAATATATAATATTAGTAATAATGATTGAACTTTTCCCAACACTGGAAAAGGCGAGCTCATATGTAGAAATGCTTTCACTCAGGGTTTTAAATCAGGTGTAATAAACTTTTTCTGCAGGGGTAAAACAATCTTCTTAGCAGCAGCTCATGCATGATAAATCTAAAGTTCTTCATACTTAAGGTTTCAAATTTTCAGGATCTAATTTAACATCATGTTTGTATCTTAAACCTGTTTTTCTTTTCCCAACATTCTGTTAACAACCTTATGAATATTAAACCAAAAATGGTCCCAACATAAAACAAGTCCAAAACATATGAGTCAGTGTCCTCTGTGAAATATTACCCTTCCAACATAGAGTCTGAAGCCCAACCCTTACTGCACATCCTCTGGGGTTCCTAGTAACACAGAAAAGAATATTTCATTGAATTAATCAGTTCTTGAAAACACAGGATACTAACTTAACATACTTTAAAACTCTAGCCCATTGTTTTGTTAAAATAGGATATTTCAATTGACTTTTTCAAGTTGCTTGCAGATTATCTATATCTATATCTATATCATCTATATCTATATCTATATCTATACATACACAGTATATACTAAATATCTATATATCTATATCTATATCTATACATACATACATACACAGTATATACTATACTATACTATACTATACTATACTATACTATACTATACTATACTATACTATACTATACTAAACATATATATATACAGTGTGTGTGTGTGTATATATATATATATATATATATATATATATATATATATACAGTGTGTGTGTGTGTGTGTGTATGTATATATATATATATATATATATATATATATATATATATATATCCCTTCTCACCCCTATGGGTGGTATGTGTCTTCCTCAACTTCGGGTCCTCTACCAGAGGCCTGGGAGTTTGAGGGTTCTGCGCAGTATCTTAGCTGTTCCTAGCACTGCACTCTTCTGGACAGGTTGCTCTGATGTTGCTCCTGGGATCTGTTGGAGCCACTCTTCCAGCTTAGGAGTCACAGCCCCGAGTGCTCCTACCACCACTGGGACCACTTTGGCCTTCACTTTCCACATCATTCATATTTTTTATATTTATATTTTCAGTTGTGGATAAAAATTAACTGTAGATTTTGGAAGATTTGCAAAACATTGAATCTGATTAACAATAAGCTGATACAAAGTACTGATACCATTTTTTTTTGCCCAGGAAGAAGAATTTACTAGCAACTTTTCAGACTGTCTGAAATGTCTGATTCTCGTAAGAGTTAGATTCAAATTTGAGACTTCTTCCCAAATCATTTATTATTATTATTATTATTTATTATTTATCAAATTTCTATAACCGCCCATCTCCCCCTCAAGGAGGGACTCTGGGCGGTTCACAACATAATATCAATAAAATACAATAAAAACAACAATAAAAATACATTTATACATGCCTTATGGAGTTTAATGCAAAAAATACAAGCGGTTTATAACTAAACCAGGAACCAAGTCCCTGCCAAGTATTAACGGACAGAGATAATAACTAGTTGTGTCCATAACAGCCATTTTGAGATAAATACCATAAGGCACTAGAAATCAAAATATAAGCAAAAAGTATAGTTGGAAACCAGTAAAGTTTAAATCAATCTCTTCAGATGAAATCTGTAATTTATCTTTATTTAATCTGTAAATTTAAGAGGTCTGACCATCCCATAAAAATGTTCTCAAAATCTTATCATTCTGTTTGAAATATTTAGCCAGTATTAAGGTAGGGATATTTCTAAGAATACTGTATGTTAGTCTTGGAATAACATTTATTCTTCCCAAAGGCTCATGGGGATTTCTAGCCATCTATTTGTATCAGTATTAATCTGAGATAGAACCGTTACCTTCTCTCTGTGACCAACTCCTCATTTTGCTCAAATTATTCAGATAATTTGTGGTCTATTGGAGGTGATGATACATGCTTTATGCACTTCTAATTTAATGGCAAGCAGAAATGCTCTTCTGGACAGATTTACTGTAAATTAAATACCATCTTGCGGTTGCCAAATCTTTACAGCAGCCTCTACATCAGAATGAAGCTCCTTTAGTCCCACTATAAGACACCAGACATATGGAGTGAAATTGGAAGGGCACAACACAGTGTTTCTCAACCTTGACAACTTTAAGATGTGTGGCTGGGGAATTCTGGGAGTTGAAGTCCACACACTGTAAAGTTGCTAAGGTTGAGAAACACCGGCATCACAGTATTCAAGCTAGCAAATCCATTTTGTCAACGTAGATCAAGTGCCTTCCAAGACCTTCAAGGGAACACCCAAGTATCCATTACCTTGGAAAGATGGGGGAAGAATCCTAGAAGTTAAACACCAGAACACAAATCTACATAAGAGTTTTGACTTCTGATACTGCAGTGGACAAATCTATGCATATGGCTTTATTCTTCCCTGAAATAAATGCCAGGTTCTGTCAGAGTCATCTGCCAAGTAAGCAAAATGAGTAATAAAAGGTTAAGAGTCTGGAAAACCAATATTTATAACTAGACCTGGTGTGATGACCAACGTCAGGTTGGGGAAGAGTAGCCTACACAAAAGGTAGTTGTGAGTTTGAAATTGTTTGGTTTCTTCTTATAAAGATGTCCATGTTTTCAAAGGAATATGCATTTAATTTTATTTTTTAATCTATTGTGTAAATATTGGAAAGTTGTGATTGGCTAAGATTCTTATCTTCTTAAATACATGTATTTTGAAATGAAATGAAATAAAATATTAAAATGTATAGTGTTTACCCAAAAACCTACAACCTTTATCTCTGAAGTCCCATCAAATTAACTTAATCTGCTACCCTCCCCCAAAACAGGGCTATCTTACACAAATTAAAATGTGTTGGCCATATCTACCCTTCTCCAGAAATTCAAACACTGACCTTATATATACATGCCAATTTCTATGCAGAATTAGAATATGTTTCAGTAGCACACAAAACGCATCTATGTTTTTGCATAATACTGCTTCCCATTGTCATGCTTATACAATATGAGACTCACCAAACCAAATGCAACCCCCACTCATAATTAATTTAGGGAATAACATAACCTTGTAAGTACACTCTTACAAATGTGAGCTGTCTTTTCTGTAAGATGTCCAGGCTGAAATTATGTTCTTTCTGTTACCAGATTACTGCCTATCTTCAATATGTTTTCAATTGCCTTTGATCTTTCAAAGCAATAGATTCTTCTCCAGTGACTCTTGTCTTTGCATTATGTGTCCAAAATATTTAAGCCTTCGCTTCAAATTTGTGCTTCCAGTGAGCAGTCTGGTTTTCACTTCACCTAGTACTGAAAAATATGTTCTTCTCGCTGTCCCAAGTTATTCTCAACTCTTTTCTCCAGTACAGTTCAAAACATCAGTATTTCTTTGTTCAGACTTTCCGATGATCAAACTTTCACAGCCATATGTTACAACTGATACAATTATTAGAGGAAAAGCTTTCAATGATCCCATATATGAACTGATCATATCCAGTCCCTTGGCCACTGCTGTGTTTTTCATACCTGCTTACAAACCACAAATTGCAATTCATCTTGTAAGATTTTAAACAGTTCTGGTGGCATTTTATCAACTACTGCAGCTATCTTGTTAGAAATATTTTCTAGAGCCTATTACACTTCACTTTCTAGAATGTCAAGCTTTAATTCAGTGATCAAACCTTCGTGCAGCAAGTCTATTTATCTATCTGCTGCCATGTATTGGGTGGTGATTTGGAGTTTTGCAGGCCATAAAAAGGTAAAGGTTCCCCCAGCACATTTGTGCAGTCGTGTCCGACTCTAGGGGCCGGTGCTCATCTCCGTTTGTTAGCCGAAGAGCCAGCGTTGTCCGAAGACGCTTCCACGGTCATGTGGCCGCATGATGCGCGCGGAACACTGTTACCTACCCACCTAAGTGGTACCTATTCATCTACTTGCATTTGCATGCTTTTGAATTGCTAGGTTGGCAAGAGCTGGAGCTAGTGCGGGAGCTCACTCTGCACGCAGGGCTAGGGATTCGAACCTCCGAACTTGCAATCTTCCGATAGACAAGCCTGGCGTCTTACCCGCTGAGCCACCACGCCCCTATTTTGCAGGCCATATTAGGTTGCTAATTAAAGCTGTATTATTTTTAGATTTTATTATTCAGATTGCAAGCCATCATAGCTTCCTGCCTAACATGGCATGTGATAACAGGACTATAATCACAAATACAAGACCAATAATGTACAGTATATGTAATTGGCTTCATCCTTTTGCTGCTGCTAGTTGAAGAATTTCATTTAAAGGCACTTCATTCAATGGACTCCTGTGAGAATTTATTAACTTACTTTCCACTTTTCCAAACTCCTTCCTTTGTGTTTTATAATGAGCTATTGTCTTGTCTTGAGGGTATTCAGTTTGCTATCGGTGTGTATATGGATATTCTTTTGTTGCTGTGGAATCACCAGAGCTGACTGAATATACAATGGTGGGGAGAAATTCCATGAATAAATCAGGCCTAAGAAACAATAAGATACAGATGGCTTTTTTCTTAGTTCTGCCAGGATGCTGTACAAGCCAACTTCATGAGACTCATTAACTCACAATAAGCAAATTACCAGTAGCATCACCCAGAATGTATATCTTCAAATTACCTTTATATTTTTAATTAATGAATGTTAACAGTTAAACATAGTCTGGACCACCTACTAATCACTAAGGTTTGCAAAGCATTCCAAAGAGAAGCACATAGGAATCCCTCCTTACAAATAATGAATGCAACTGCATTGTTTGCAAGGCTGTGCAAGCACACGCATGCAGACACACCCAGGAGCAGATTTTGATGGAGCTGTGCAAGCCTTGCAAATGTGTGTTGTAACACTACATTAAAAGCTACAGTACCTTAAAACAATGCCTTCAAAAAGTACATGCTCCTGCATGTTGTGAAGCTGTCTTGGCACAGCCTTATTAATTATTCCATTAGGCTGGAGAGAAGCAGGACTATTCTATTGCCTTTTCTGAGAAATTAGCTATTTTAGCTCTCCTCAGTTGTTGCTAATCTGGAAGCCATTTCACAAAGCTACCTGAATCATTTCATCATAGAACTCAGCCCTGGGATTGTTGTTTTCCTCTTCCCTCCTTATTCATCTTCATTGTCTAACATGCTTTTAGAACGTAAGCACAACAGAACTCTTGGAAAGTGGATCTGAGTATCTGTTTTAGCTAACAAGTTAGGTAAAATTGTATTGTCGAAGGCTTTCACGGCCGGAGTTCAATGGCTGTTGTGGGTCTTCCGGGCTGTGTGGCTGTGTTCTGGAAGTTGTGGTTCCTAACGTTTCGCCAGCATCTGTGGCCAGCATCTTCAGAGGGCAGGAGCACAGATAGAAGCAATTTTGCTTCTATCTGTGCTCCTGCCCTCTGAAGATGCTGGCCACAGATGCTGGCGAAACGTTAGGAACCACAACTTCCAGAACACGGCCACACAGCCCGGAAGACCCACAACAGCCATTAGGTAAAATTCTTTACGGATCTAACTGTTTCCTTCTCTTGCCACTATTCACCAAATCCACCATACCTATTCAGTTTATAAAACAATGCAGCTTCTCGTTTGACATTTGGAAATATCCTTCTCATATAAGACTTTTAAAAAGAATTCAGACAAAAGCTCTAGTTGTTTTTCCAAGTGTACTGCATTAAGACTACCAGATCTGTGCTGCAAACTCCAGATGCCCCCAGGTGGCAGCCAAGAGTTAGACTTAACCAATCGCCACCTTGCTACACACACAAACACACACACACACAAAAACACAGAGACAAAAACTGTAACAGTGTTACAGTTTTCTGCATTTCTTTTCAACCAGGATTGTCTGGATTTTTGCAGCCCATACCTGATAGCCTACAGTAAAACATGCTACTGCAGTTTTGATCTGTCCAATTTAAGGGATGGTGCCCACATTACAGCAGCCATATGGAGGACATTTCAAAACAACCTGTTTGACAGCTATTGACCAAAATTAATTGTGTAAATCAGATTTCTTGTTTCATGTAACTTGGGGGGGGGGGGAGCATGTGGTTGACATGGCAAAAACTGCCAGGTTAAGAGCAGCCTGCTGTAATCAGTTGGTCATCATGTGATCTCCACTGGGTATGTTTTAGAATCGCCTGTTATGCAAAATGAACTTGGAGGATTCTGGAAGCAATCATTTTGAAATGTTCCAGCTTCCCCAATCCAGCACTCTTTTGGAAGGTTGGGTCTGCAACTTTTAGAGTTATTAGCCAGCATATTCTAGAATAAAAGAGTTTTTAAACCCTCCTCTCATCTGAATATACATAATATGGATAAAGAATATTAATGACTGTGAGATACCAGAAATGTTAAACAAAAGCAATGTAAATCAGCATGTCCTTCCCCATAAGTGCCTATCAGTGCTGAAGAAACTTCTTTAGATACCAATTGGGTTCACGCACCAAACTATGAGCCACAGCTGACCACATTCCCACAACATGCTACAGTAAGTCTTGGGCCATGGCTTCAAACAATGGCTGGGCTTGCACAACATGTTCAACCAAATCTAAAGAAACCACATATGGCTAAGCGTGATAGGTGAAGCAGATCAGCAAAATATACTACAAAGGACTACCAATTCTAATATTAGTGACTGCCAATAATAACCATAAATGGGTAAATATTGGATAGAAAATATCAGGTGACTTAGAAACTGCCAGAGATAACCACAGATCTGAAGACTTCAAAAAGCAGCAAGAAGGAGACTGGGATTAATGAATCTAGGAGTGAGGGACATCCACAAAGGGGAGGACAAATTCAAGATGGTAGCTGTGACTGAAGCCCTGCCCACTTTTATGTGCATCACAGCTACCATCTTGACTTTTTTGACACTCCCACTAGGAGTAAGCCTTTCCTGGCTTTTTAGCGAGAAAGGCAGCATTTTGAGTTATGATAAAGAATGGTTCTACCTTCTCCCACCTGGGTCAGATCAGATCATTCAAACTACGACCTGCATGCAACATAAAACAACCTGGTCCTTCATCTTTCAGCCTCCCTGTATACAAAAATCTTTACAACTCTCCTCCCAGAGATATGAGAGTAACATGGGATGCAATGTGGTGTATTCTTAACACAGGCATTCACTGGAATCAAGTAGCCGCTGCAGCTGCTGGTGACTCTCCTTAAAATGTACAGTTGAGCTAAAATAATGTGAGTAAAGGATGCTTGTATTCTATATTGAGAGAAACCATAAAAGTAGTTTCTCCTGTCACTCCAGAATACACATAATCTAAATCAGATTGAGCCTGTCATTACAGACATAATTTGCAGTTGAAGTCAGCATGAAAGAAATCATGGACCCCTTTGCTTATACAGAGGAAGGTAGTTTGGAGCATGCAGGGGTGGAAATGCAGCCCCTACCTGCAACTCTTTAAAACAACCACTTGCCTACTCTTTGCCTACGATCATGTGGTGCTACAGGGGGCACCAGAAGAAGAGAATATACTATGTCACTCAGGGTTGAACTGTCCTTGGTGCTCTCTGAGCTTGGTTGTTTACTTGCAGACATTTCATTACCCAACTAGGTAACATCATCAGTGCTAGTGAGTGTGGGGTTTGCACCCTGTTTATATTCAGTAGCTTGCCTTGCCAGTGTTGGTGGGGGTCTGGTTTTCTCCTTGGTAGTTCCTTCATTAGGGTATTATTTTCTGCTTGATTGTTTGTCTGGTGTTAATCCCTGCTTATCTGGGTGTAGGCTGCTGGAGAGGATATGTTCTATTAATGGCTATGTGACTATTGATGGCACCAGATCCCTGCACACTCCAAGGCACTCTTTGGGAATCAAATCCAAACTGCCCTACTATGTAATCAAATCATCCAAATTGTTTTTCAATACTGTTTCAAATACTATTCTTCCTAGTTGGATGAGTTCCCCTATTTCTTCAGGATTATTTGGAAGCCTCTTGGAAGAAGGCCCTGGAGAGTAAGTTGCAGATTTATCAGTATGCCTGAGAGATTATGTTTGAAACAGAGCATATGGATGTGGCTTGCCTGTGGAGTGATGGGGAATATTTGTGCCTGACAATTGAAAGACTGCCACTGTTGTACCCCAAGACAAAGGGAAAGGTAGCAAGATTGAATGAAAAATTACAGGAGGATTAGCTCGCTATATGTGCCTATGTGTTTGACAGAATACTGACCAACTGGGTATAAGAGGTGACAAAAAACAAAATTGGGGAAATCCCCTTTGCCTTCATGCTGGGCAGAGAGACTGTAAACCTTCTTTTTGCTTTTCTGCAAGTCATCAAGAAATGTATGAATGTGAGAAGGAAAGCTTATTGTACATTTGCTGATTAACAGAAAGTGTCACCTCAATCACCTTGATTGACCAGATTGTTGCCGGACAGAGTCCTGCTGGTTGCAACTTGCTTTCCATTTGTCTCAAATCCTGGCTTTTCTTCTCCAGGTTCAGCCAAGTTCTTCACTATTGGGTCTTCCCATCTCTTTGGAGGTCAGCCAAGGGTTTTTTTTTACTTCTCTTGGATACCATTCAGCAACTGCTGTTGTCCAACGGCCATCCGATATGTGCGCGACGTGTCCTGCCCAGCGTAGCTTCCGTTTACGATATTCAATGACGACATCATTTATTCCACTTCGTGCTCTAATCTGACTACCTGGGATGTGGTCTAGGAGATAAACTTTCAGCAAGAATCTTTCCATAGCCCTTACTGCTCTTGAAAGCTCTTCCTCTTCTGCCTTTGTTAACAATGTTTCACTTCCATATAGCACCGCCAGTAAGACAGTTGAATTAAAAAGATTAGCACGCAGTTTTCCGTCAATCTTCTCATTTTGTAAGACTTCTCCAATGGAGTTGTATCTAGCCCATCCAGCTTTCTTTCTTCTGACCAGTTCTTCTCTTTGATTGTTGTTCATTTTGATTAGCCATCCCAGGTAGACATAGTGGTCAACCTCTTCAATGAGTTCATTCTGAAGTCTCATTGGAATTTTGGAAGGTTCCCTGTCTGCATATATTTTGCTTTAGTGTGATTCATCTTTATACCCACCTTTCTGCTTTTGGCGTCAAGTTGTCAAAGCATTTTTTGCAGCTTTCGAGCATCTTTTGTGATCAGTACAACATTGTCTGCAAATCTGAGATGGTTTATCTTCTCTCCGTTTACATTGATTCTGTCTTCCCAGTTCACTCTGTGCATGATATTTTCCAGGCAAGCATTGAAACGTTTAGGTGAAATTGTATCGCCTTGCTTTACACCTTTCTCTACTGGTATTCGTATTTTGGTTTCCAAGAGGGTTATATTTGTGAAGCAGTTGGTGTTTGCTTCTTTGAGCAGTGCGATGTAGTCGGAGTTGATTCCTTGATCACTGATCACTTGCATTACTGCATTGACTTCGACACTATCAAATGTTTTTTTATAATCCACAAATGCGATCGCAAGCGGAAATTTATATTCTCTTGACCATTCAATGAGCTGAGTAAGAGTGAATATATGATCAGTAGTGCTGTACTTGCTTCTGAAGCTGGCCTGCTCTCTCGGCTGTTGCCTGTCTAAAGTTCTTGTAAGACGGTTTGTAATCACTTCCGTGAATAGCTTGTAGACAGTCGATAATAAGCAAATCAGCCTATAATTTTTGAGATCTTTGCATTCTCCCTTCTTGTACAGCAGGAATGTAGTAGACTCCTTCCAGCAGTCAGGACTTTTTTTCATCTCTACGTACCTGGTGAAGCACTCCGCCAGTGCTTTCCATAGTTCATGGCCTCCAGCCCTCAGTATTTCCGTTGTTATACCGTCTTTTCCTGGAGCTTTCCCCACTGTCATCTGATGGATGGCGCGTCGAACTTCACTTATTAGGATGGGTGGTATATATTCGGTCGTGACGGTTAATGGTGGCATTGGAATGTCCAAGCGTGATGCAAACAGGTCTGTGTAGAATTCTTTGCAGATTTGCTCAACTTCTTGCTTTCCCCTCTTTTTCTTTCCATTTTTATCTTTTAATGCTGCTGCTGTTGTTTTGCACAGTGCTATTTCCCATTTGCACTTTCTGATGCTGCTTCACTTATTTACTGCCTCAAGAAGTTTCTGCTCTCGGAATTTCTCCAGATCTTCTTTCAGTTTCCTCTGTATTGGAGTTGTATTTCTTTCTTCTGACCAGTTCTTCTCTTTGATCGTTGTTCACTCTGATTAGCCATCCCAGGTAGACATAGTGGTCAACCTCTTCAATGAGTTCGTTCTGAAGTCTCATTGGAATTTTGGAAGGTTCCCTGTCTGCATATATTTGCAGAGAAGAGAGTATTTGACATTATTCCGAGCAGTTCTAGCCATCTGTCTTCTCTTTTGAAGAAGCATTTTGGACTCTTCTGAAATTCTTCCTTTTATCTCTTTTGGCTTCGTCATTCTTGCTTCTTTAGCGCACTAACAAGTACACTATAGAAAGTGTACTGTATGATAAAAGTGTAGAGGGTTGAATTAGACCAGTGTTTGTCAACCTTGGAAACTTCAAGATTTGTGGACTGGGGAATTCTGGGGGTTGAAGTCCATACATCTTGAAGTTGCTGAGTTGAGTTGAGAAACACTGAATTAGATAATGTTTTGCACAAATATGAAGATTAGTTGCTGAATGTGATAAGGGCAGTATATGATAGATGTAAAACAGATGAAATTAAATGCAATGTTTAGTGAATGATTTAGTACTGAGCTGGGAGTAAAACATGTGAGATGTTGCCTTGGAAGTTTAATATATTTATGGATAAATACACAGTGAAAACTTGTGGTGACATTAGAAGTATGTAGGTTGGGAATGGTGTTTATGTACAGTATATTTCCTTTTCTCTTCCCTTATCTCACGCCTTTAATTTCTTTTGATTTCTATTTCTATCTGCATAACATTGCTTAGTATAGTCTCTATAATTACAAAATGGAATAGTGTAATGTAGCATGCTTTAAGAGCATGGTGCTATAATTTTATTCATGACTTTGGATGCAAACCACCTTGAAAGGGCTGTGTAGTCCCCAAAAGCAGAATATAAATACTTCAGTAAGTCTATTATATTTCTGAGATCAAAAGCTCATTTCTAACCAGGAAGAATTTTGTGAAATGTTAAACACATTTATTATTGTATATAAGAGTTTGTTGCCATAACAACTGTATTAGTTTTTAAAGGGCATAAGAGTGTTTGTTTCTTTGTTTTCTATCCCACCTTTATTATTTTTATAAATAACTCAAGGCGGCGAACATACCTAATACTCCTTCCTCCTCCTAATTTCCCCACAACAACAACCCTGTGAGGTGACTTGGGCTGAGAGTGTGTGACTGGCCCAAGGTCACCCAGCCGGCTTTCATGCCTAAAGCAGAACTAGAACTCTCAATCTCCTGGTTTCTAGCCCATTGCCTTAACCACTAGACCATACCTTTCCAAACTGTGTGTCGTGACACACTGCTGTGTTGCATCCAGGGCCCAGATGTGTCACGAGGGAACCCGGAAGAGGAGGCCATGCACCACGTGGAGTCCCGCCCAGCCCTTGCCGCTGGTCCCTGCTCCATGCCCAGTTCTCGCTGCAGAACCCAGGTAAGGTGCCAGCCTGGCAGGGCCGCAACTGGGGGGGGCAGGGACATGACTAGGCTGCCGCGTTGGGGGGTGCAGGGATGCAACTAGGCCACCATGCTGGGGGGTGGGGGTGCAGAGATGCGACTAGGTCGCCGCACAGGGGGGTAGGGGTGGAGGCGGGAGCCAATTACGTGGGCCGGGGCCGGGGTTTGGAGCCTGGAGCCGATTGTGTGGGCCGAGGGGTGGGGTTTGGAGACGGGAGCCAATCGCATGGGCCGGGGGCGGGGTTTGGAGCTGGGAGCCAATCACGTGGGCCGGGGGTTTCTGGTCTTCTGGCTTTTCTATTGTCTCTTATGAATGGTATGTAAATGTTGTTTACCTCTATGTGTCTGTTGATGGCTGCTTTGTCTGAGTGCCAAGCTTCCAGGAATTCTCTAGCATTTTTGGACTTGGCTTGGTTTAAGATGCTCACAGTTTCCTGGTTGAAAGCGTGGTTAAGTCTGTCCATGTGTTGTGAGATTAAGGAGTTTTCATCGTGTCTTCTGACTGCTAGTTGGTGTTCATGGATGCGTTCTGCTAGTCTTCTGCCAGTCTGTCCTACATAGTGGCTGTTACAGTCCTTACACTGTATGTTGTAGATAACTCCTGTTTTTTCTTCTTGGGCTACTGGGTCTTTTGGGTTACTTACGATGTTCTGAAGGGTTTTGGTTGGTTTGTGTGCTACAGTAATGCTGTGTGGTTGTAACAGTCTATTAGTAGTTTCTGATGTATGGCAGTGTAATCCTTTTCATAGCTTCTGTTGGTTTTGCTGTGGTGGGTTGAGTGGTCAGGCACTTTTTGATAAAGTTGCGTGGGTATCCATTTTGCTGGAAGATGCTATAAAAGTGGTCTGTTTCCTTTTTCTAGTGTTCTGGGTTTCTCTTCGATTGGTAACACTTAATTCTGCCTCTGGAAAGGGTTTCAAAATGTCTTCTTTTTTGCAGGTGGTCTGGAGATTTTATCTGAGGGCAGACAGCATGGTTATAGGCCTGAATATGTTCTGAAGTTCTGCCTATCCTGGAGGTGAAGAATTACATACAAAGTATACATTATTTATTTTATAACCGTTCTCTGGGGTACAGCTTAGTATCCTATTAGTCAATGACCTTGAAAAGCAGAACAGCCAACACCAGTAAATGCTGATAGTCAACTATTATAAATGATAGTTGTCCAAGGGATCATGTAGAAAGTTATTATTTCTAATAACAGAAGCAATAAACTTCTCAAAACAAGTTGCTGGGAGGGAGTGCTACTGTCCTTATGTATCCTTTTGCGGGGGGGGGGGGCTAAATGGGTTTTGGTTTCATCCTACAGAGCTTTCCTGTTCTTAGTAGTTTGCCCACATTAAAACAGTGTTTGATTTCCAAGTACAATGGGAAGATAAGGGGAGGAGTTCCCTTTTTTCTGAAGCTTATGAGTATCTACATTGTTTGAATAAAAAGGAGCCAAGAGGTACGGCCAAGGAGAAAACAAAAAGTGGCATCTTAAAAACTAATTAATGTATTGTGACATAAGCATTTAGAGGCTACAGTCAGTTGACAGGATAATAGCTGACTGGTGTTTATGTTTGTGTCTCTCTGTGTATATACACATACAGGGAAGCATGGATAAAGAAGAGGAAAAATTGAGAGACTGGGGACTAATAAGCATAGAAAGTCAGAGGCAGTGTCTGATGCATATCAACTTGAAGGAAGTTCAGTAGGAAAGAGATGTAGTTCAGCAGTAGATCACATGAATTTTGTTCAAAGGTCCTAAGTAGTATATTCTCCTTTCAGGCAAAAGGAGAAGGGGACGGCAGAGGATGAGATGGTTAGATAGCATCACCAATGTAACGAACATGAATTTGAGTAAACTCCGGGAGACAGTGGAGGACAGGAAGGCCTGGCGTGCTATGGTCCATGAGGTCACAAAGAGTCAGACACGACTTAACGACTGAACAACAACAACTATTTTCACTCAGTTTGACACATGTGATATCCTTGCCTTACTTAGTTACAAGTAGACCATGGGAATTACGGTCAAGCACATCTGGAAGGCAAAAAATTGTCAGTGGTACAAAACCTATGGTGGACAGTATCAAGGCAGCTTCCTAAATTCCTAAGCGGTTAGAGGGTCTACTACAAGCTTCCTAGTTTAGCAGTTGTATCTGAAGACAGGGGTGTCTAGGGGAGTTAAGGGGAAGAATAAAATGTGTATCACAACGTCAAAATGCAAACTCTACGCTTATGCATGTGACATCAGGATGAAAGTATGAAAGGGAAGAGCTTGTATCATGATGCTGCAAAGCATATTATTTCACCATTTTGGCATAACTATGGATAGGAATGGACACCTGCATCTGAAAAGGATACCCTGGGTTTCATCATTCAATTCAAACAACAGGCTAGCATAGTAATTTGTCTTTTTAATTTGTGTTTTTCTATTGTTCTTTGTTTTTAAATGTTAAAAGCCTCTTGGAAGAAGGCCCAGGATAATAAGTTTTGGACTTACAGTATCAATTTGCCCGAGAGTTCCATTAAGCAAAGTTTGTGACATGGTCGTAGGTGTGGAATATCAATATGCCAAAAGAACTGAGCCAAAGGTGTGACTACACCTTGCACTGCACTGATAGAAAGCCTGTGATAGCAGGGGATGTTTCAACTTCACTAGCACAGTGGCCGTTTGAACACCTTCTGTTGGCAGTGCTGGAAGGCAAAGTCAACTGAATCCCACACAGAGTAATTGTGCCTGTCATCCTCATCAAGTGATCTGAATTAAGCTGCTTACTTCGTAGGTTAAAACAAATTGCATGTATTTTTATTTTTGTTTCTGAACAATGATTATAATAAAGACAAACTGAATCTGAATGCAAATTCATATATTTATGCCAATATGTTGGGGTTTGAATATACCCAGGAATTTACAGATAGATAAATTATACTGGAGAGGCTTGATATCTAGGTGAGAGGGGAATTATTCTGCAAGTCACCCAATTAGCAGCCATTGTTGTAGGGATGATGTGGCAATAATGACTCATACTACAGGTGCTATAGTTTAGTTGGGTGTGGCAGATGATGAGAGTGACCTATAATGTGATTGGTCAGCTTATGTATATAAGCAGAGAAGATCTGGTGTTCTTTCTTCTCGTTGCTGTTAAACTTCTCATCGCTGTATTCCATCTCGTTGCTGTATCATTTGTTACTGCTGTTGGATGTATTTTGGACTACGTATGTATATAAAGTAAATAGGCTATTTTATCTAATCTCTGCTTGAGTGCCTATTTACTGCATAGAACGTGGATCACTGGAGTCTTGGAAATAGGCAGCCCCACGGTGCGCACTCTGACACAATATACTCTATATTGACATTTTGTAAAGATAGTAAGGCAGTATATATTAGATTACCAACAATAATCAGTAACTACCTCATTTTTATGCTTGTACTTTGCAGATTTTCTGCTTCCAATGGCTTGCAGATTAGCTACCATGGAAGGTTGCAGCTTGTTTTACTTAGTATAGGCCATTAATGTGATATATTTAGTTTTGGCTTAGCATGTTGTATGAATACAGCCATTGTGGTTTATGAACCATGGTTGATGGTTAACAATGTGTGAATTTATTCAATTGTGGCTTATATAATAATCCATGGTTCAATATGCTGTCAAGAATGTCAAATGAGATGAGCTTAAAGTGACCCAACACAGGCAGTTCTTATGCTACCCATCAGGAACAGCTTGTTCAATTTGCATTCATAATTTGAAAACTTGACATTTTGCAGAACCTGCAGGCGTTGACAAGGAATATTTTAGTGGCAGAAAGAGAAATGGATCATTGAAATTTAGGTAGGGTGCATATGTGTAGGATGTGTGATTTTGTGACAATTATTCAATGCGGGTTCAAGCTTTGTCCCCGATTTTTTCTCTGCAGACCTATGACCTATAAAACTTTCCAACATTACAGGAACCAACTATGTGCAACTATGGCATGGTTGCAGCAAAGTGTGTATTTGATTTTACAAAATCTAAACTTCCCCAAAGACAGACATTAGCTATGTATGCCTTCCACAGCTGGTTTCTTCCGAATCTTTTGTACTACAGGGACAGCCACATTTCAGTGAATTAAGGGAGCTGTAGTCTAGAATATTTGGAGAGCACCAGGTTGAGGAACACTGGCTAACAGTAAAAGAGCAATGATTTCTTGAACAGAAGCATTATGAATAGATGAAATGAGCAGGGTTTTTTTTCCCAGAAGCAATCTTTGTTCAAGATCTTCCTTTCTTTTTCTCCTTTAATCTTCTTCATTTCCTGTCATCTTGGATAATCAAGCAGTAATTTAGTCATCAGCTTGGGCTGTTCTATCATCAGCCTGACATCCATCTGTATTGACATTATACATCAGCCTAACAGGATGAACTAATCAGTTGCCATCCCTACCTCATGCATGAGATACTTGGGATATGTACTGCTTTAATTTGCCAAGAGCCCTAGAAGAAGAAGCATTTCAGGATGCAAAGAACTTCTGGGATTGTTCCAAAAATGCTGCTTAGAAATGTTAAATGGGAGTTGATATGCCTCTGCCTGTTGGTTAAATAAAACATGATAAACTCTAAGAATATTGCTGCTAGTCCATTAAAGCACCAACACAGAGTACTTTTCAGAGACTGAAAATGGGCATTCCAATCTTCTGAACCAAAAGATAGTGCCTGCGGTTCATCCAAGCTCATTGCTAACCATGTGCCTTTTCCTCCCTGCACCAACATGGTAAGATTCAACCCCAACATATCATATTTATAGAATGGAAAATGAGGAATCTAGGAACAAATAAAGCTGTGTTTATTCCATAGTGATGCTTACGTAGGCTGACCATATGTCCCGTTTTGAACAGGACAGTCCTGTTTTTTTAGCATTTTTCAACCGTCCCGTCGTTTTGATAAAAATCTCAATTTTGTCCCATTTTTTAAACCTGGCAGGAATGGCACGGAAGGAGGATCCGAGCCGGAGCTGCCGATTGGAGGCAGCCCGGAAGAGGAAGCCCTCCCGCCTATCAGCGTGCAGCAAAGGAGGGACCGGGAGCAGGGTTTGCAGGCAGGAGCCAATCATGCAGATCGGGGGGCAGAGTTTGCAGGCAGGAGCCAATCGTGCAGACCGGGGGCAGGGTTTGCAGGTGGGAGCCAATCACGCAGACTGGGGGGTGGGGACCCCTGTCTTTTTCATGAATACGGAATATTACATAAGACCCCATCCCATTTTGCCATCCCAATGTCCCATTTTTGTCTCAAGGAAATATGGTCAGCCTATGCTTACACTACTCAACAGATGCTCAGGTGGAAGGGGAAGTCACCTTTTATCTGACCATTGTCTTGGTTGCAGCTCCTCCTCCTGTTCCTCAAGGTTATTCCTTCTTCCCATTACAGAGTGGGAATTGAGAAGATGAAGAGGAGAAACAGTTTACAGAGCAGGTAAGAATTGTGAATCCAGAGCATGCATACAGAGAGCTAGCTTACCAAAAAAATAACAAACAAACAAAACTAGGCCTGGATAACTGGCAGAAATCAAAAAGTTGGTAGGGCCACTATGCTTCAGAAAATGAAATTAACAAGGAGAGCTTACTAGAATCAAGAAAACATTCACAGGATAGTGACAGTATTTCATGAATACTTGTTTAGGACCTACTAAGTCTTTCTTTACAGATTTCTAGGCTCATGAGCTAAAGTTCCTTCTCCCCCCAGCTATAACATATACTGTACTTGCAATATGACCAAGCACTGGATAAATGTTCCTTTGAAGGGGTATGTGTGTTTCACCGCATCGTCACTTATTTGCATCTAATACCATGTTCTAAAAATGTTAGCTAGCAAGCAACACTGCCTCACTCAACAATACCATATGGAATTAACATCTGATACTGCTTGCGTAAGATTCTCTTCTCATTGAAAACACGTCAAACTGTGCTGTAGATTACACTGTGGCATTTAAATAGTAATAATTTGGATATGAAATCTAAATTAAAAACGTGTTGCACATCAGAAGCATAAATTCCACCAGTAGGGATGGAAAAATAACAATTAGTCACTCTCAGCAGTAGAAGCCAAGGTACACAAATGAGATCCTCCACGATCTATTATAAAATCCATGCTTATTTTTGCCTGAAAGAACAATTACATTTAGCTCCTACTCCAGCACATTATTAAGAGTGCTCCTGAATATAGTGTGTGTGTGTGTGTGTGTGCGCACGCATGCTGCAAAGTACTCAACTAATAACAACTCTATGGTGGATTCAGTCTGTAATTCCCAAGGCAGTATGGTGGGGTTTTATTTATTCATAACAAAGTCCCATCTGCTTTTACAAATGATACTTAAATCTGATTTTTGTACTTATATTTCTGCAAGTAAAATGGAATTTAAACATTTCCATTGATTAGAAGTGATGTATTCCAGAATAAAAGGCATCCGTAACATTAAGTGTGAAAATTCCCCTTCATGCTTTCACTTAAATACTGTATCCAGTTAAACCAAGTGGCCATGTTCATTTGTATACAACGTTCATTTGTATACAGCATCCCATGAGTCACACACATGGAAACCTTTATACTTATCCAAAACAGTTGAGAGCAAATAGAGGGATAATTATTCATGCCAATAAGGGGAGTCTAAGCAGTCTGAGTTGATTACTTTGAGAATCAAGACTGATAAATCAAACGTGTTCAGTAGATAGATCCACAAGAGGGAAAGCATCTCACCACTGCTAATATAACATTGTCTCAAATTTGTACTTCTCATTTATCCGTGTGAGATGTCTGAATATGTATTAGAGAAACTGCCAAACCTATGAATGAGAGGAGTGATATTCAGTGGATGCAACTGAAGCAGTGGGGGGAACTGCTTTCCCCCCTTGCCACTCTGGGTTCTTCACCCAGGTTTGCAAACATTTTTATGATGGGGAAAGCTTCTGGCAGGAGAGCTGATGAATGGATGGGAAACCAATAAGTACGACTTCCTCATCGCCAATTTGCCAACACTGGAAGAAGTACTGAAGTTCAAAAAGAACTTCAGGCTGGAGTTACACCTGTATCAACAGAGGACATGGTTTGGATCTAAACACCCAAATCTATGTTATCTATTAGCCCAAGCAGAGCTCATAAGCAGCTATTGTTTATATTGCTCATAAACAAGCAAGAATTCACACATCATCAACATTTATGCAGAATTGAATTCTTCATTACAGAAGCATCTCCCAGCATTGTTTCAGGGGGGCTCTAGAATTTCCAGAGGTGATGTCCAATGTTTATTTTTATGTTGATAGTACGGTAGAAGTCTGATGTTGAAGCTCCTTGGTATCATTTTAAACACAGTGATGAATGTTGACAATTGTTGGTTAATGCAACATTCACTGACAAAGAGGCTATTAAGATTTGTTTATAACTATTAATACTTGTCAATGTTCACTATATGGTTGAAGAGGATTTTCAACTTTTATATCATAGGGACTCTGGGACTCCATCCCTCTTTCCAGGCCTACCCTACCTTTGTGAAAAACAAAAATCCATTCTGACAAACCAAAGCACTATGATATTCTTAGCTAACCAACCCCAAGCCCATAAGAAAAATCCTATTTTCCTAAAAAAAAAAGTCACAACCCTAAGGAAACTCTAAAACAGCAGGCAATTCTATTGACAGAACTCTTCTGAACCCCATCAGAGAAAAAAGAAATAATCTGCTTCATTATTTTCTTCATTCTCTCACTTCCTCCCCCTATGCTGATTTGCCCCAAACAGCAATAAAATGAAAAAGCTGTTTATCACATATTCACTTGCCAAGCAGACCATCAATTATACAAATCTTCAATTAGTCTGGCACTGTAGCAAATGACATCATCACCTTGGATCTGGAAGAAGTCCTGGAAGTGCCGTTCCCTCCATTATTCCCTGGTGTTATCTGTGACCTTGGGCCTATGTTACAATTCTTAACCTATGTCAAACTCTTCTTCACTGGAATGATGTGAGACTAAAAGTCTCATACATACACCCTAATCTGCCTGCGTAAAAATAAAAATAACCATCAGAATCACATACTGTATGAACTTATGGCCAGAGTCCATTACGGGTAGGCAACCTGATTTATAGGACTGACTATAAGTCCTCCAGCACCACCCCTCCTCCAAGCTATGATGGTCAATAGCGAGGAATTATTCCATGTGGCAAGTACTCTGAAAAAACTATTTCTGTAAATATCTTTCTCTGCCTGCACCTGAAATGCTAATACCTACACCCGGGACCTTCTGCATCAACAATGGTCCCAGCCCAGGAATTATGTATACACTTTAAATAAAGTACTCCCTGTTTTGCATGCAAGTGTTTGTAGCCACCATTACTGAGATAAGTGACTTAGGAATTGGCCCTGCTGGATCTTTTCAATTGTGCCATTGCTTAGGGCCAAAGTACTTCAAAAGCTGCCCTATACAGTACCAGGTGGCTTTATTTGTCTGTCTTACCCAGTACATTCCCCTGCATCTCATAGAAGCTCTCCAGCTTTCAGAGAGAGATTCACCCCACAACCTTTTATCTGGGAGATGCCAGGGAGAGGACTTGGAACCACCTATCTATTCAGCACATCAAGATGATGCTTTTTTTTTTAAAGGTAATTCCATATCAGGAAAGGGATTGGAAATAAAATTCACAATAATGCCATGTTTTTGTACAAATCTGTGCTGCAACCACAACTGGAATCCCATGAATAGCTTGAACCACCTGTTCACCACATCTCAGAAGGGATACTGTAGGGCTGAAAAAACAGGATGAACCAAATGAACCAGGGTCTGAATCAACTCCTTTAAGAGAAGCGGTTGTCGCATTGGGGGGAGGGGGGTTAGTTCAGAAAAAAATGTAAGTAAAGCAGGGGGAGATAACCTTGGAAAAAACAAATGGGGACTTTTTTCTTTCTCTCTCTCTCTTTCATATTACTAAAACCCAGGGATATCCAATAGAGAAGATTCTGGATAAATAAAAGGAAGTCCTTCTTCACATAATTAATGTATGAAATTTACTACAAAAAGGCATAGTAATGGCCATCAAGTTAGAAGTCTTTAGAAGTAAATAAGACAGTTCTGCAGAGGATAAGGTTATCAATGGCTACTCGTTTTGATGAATGTTTCTCATATCAGAATCAAATCAATCTATATGAGTTGCTGGGGAACGTGAATGGAAGGGTGCGATTGCTTGTGGACTTCCCATAGGCTCCTAGCAGACCAGCCCTCCACTCCAGAGATATGGACTTCATCTCTCAGAATTCCCAAAGAATGTGGGGATACTGAGAATTTTTGGAGGTGAAGTGCACACATCTGGAGGGCATTTATGTGGATAAAGGATATGCCACATATCTTCTCAGTTTAAACATAACATGGCCATGGGTGCCTTTTACTTATATGGGGGGGGGGGAAGTGGTACAGGTGAGGGGTGCAAAGCCCTCCATTCCCTTATCTTAACTTGCTGCATCCAGGTACTGTAAGCAGTGTTCTCTTTATGCAGCAGTTCTCATGCTGGAAGCAATCCAGCCTGAGAAAAACACTGCCTAAAACTCAATGGTGAGTAGAGCAAGGAATAATGGGGAAAGGCTTTCACTCCACCTCCCCTTCTCACTCGATTGTGTCTAAAAAGGAGATTGATCCCATCCCTGATGTCTACGGAAATAGGGCAGGCAGGCAGGCAGATGAAAGACACCTGGCGGAGGCCCCCTCGCCTCTCAATTGACATAGGCTTTCAAAAGGCATTTGCACAGGGCCTCATAAAAACCTACAACATGTAATGGAAATGTAGATAACAGCATGAAAAAGAAATTTCTCAAAAAGTCACTTGGTTTATAATATTACTTTAATACTTTCAGCTGTTGCACTCACCCTCACACACACAAACGGAGGAGGGAAGGAAAAATCGCCTGCCAAGATTTGAGTTCTTCTAATGAAATCCAGAGCAAGTGGCCTCTCAGCCCCGCTCTCTGTCTCATGCACAAAATACACAGAACAAGGCAGGAGTATCACGATGCTGTCAAACCAAGACAGAAATTTCTCTCAGCTGCTGATCAGAATAGAACAGTCAGGGTTACTAGGTCTCCTGTCAACTCCAATTTAGCCATCCAAGGTTGTACTGGAGACTTCACATTCTGCACATTTGTACCTAAATGGAAAAGATTAACCCAGAAATTCCAAGGGACCAACATGCCAAGAAGAATAGGCATTCAAAAATCTAGCTTCTACTCCACAGCTTTCCAAACTGTGTGTCGCGACACAATACTGTGTCGCCTGCGGGGCCCAGGTGTGTCGCATCAAAACCCAGAAGTGCTGATGGTGCGCCACCGCCGCATGTGGTGGCGGCCCATCACCACTTCCGGGTTTTCGCACGGCACACAAGGACACCGCTGCCACCACCGCTGCGGCGCACGAAAATCCGAAAGCGCCACAGTGGCGGCGCTTCCGGGTTTTCTCGCACGCCGCCATTGGAGTGTCACCACGGGAAAAGTTTGGAAAGCCCTGTTCTACTCTGTAATCATTAAATTGTCTTTCACTTATGCTGCCATACTGCTTATTTTTCTAAAAGAAAACTACTTCCATTTCTCCTGAGGTCTGTACTCTGGAGATGCTACAGCAGTCTTCCCATGATGCTTCTCTTTTATACAGCAGAAATTTTAGCTTGCTTGCACAAGGGTTATTAATAACACTTTTACCAGCACCTGCAACAGACCACCTCCACGGTGAGAGACTCAACAGCTGTGTTACAAGTAGAAAAACCATAAGGAGCCATGCCTTGAACTGAGCAGCCCAGTCTTCAGTGCTGTATTTCCCCTCTTTTTTTAATTTAACTTTATTGAGGTTTCAAAATACAATTAAAATACAAAGTTCAGAAAAGCTTCTCCAACACAGATATAAATGCATATTATGATACCTTAATCTCTTACTCTTAACTAAACCTTAACGAACATTATTTCTATAAAAAATAACAATTTAATCACCAAAACCCAAAATCAAAACTTCATTTTTTTCAGTTACAAGCAAATAGTCCAGAAGCGGTTTCCACGTAGAAACAGACCCAGTCACAGTATTTTCTCTTATCAATGCTGTCAATTTTGCCATCTGCACCAGCTCCACTAATTTCACCATCCATTCTTCCATTGTTGGAATTTGTGCTCATGATAGTGAATGGCAACCAGTGACAGGATCACTGCGTTCTGGACTATCCCCTTCCCTTCCCGGTATTTATATGGACTCTAGGTGAGAACAAAAGGCCAAAACCTACAAGACCGCTTAATAAAATAAGAACACATAAATAATGTACCTTAAAAAACACATTCAAGCAGAATGTTTTTCACTTGTTTGTGAAAAGCAAGCTGGGTTGGAGCCATCTGCACTGCTTGGGAGAGGGTATTTCAAAGAGGGAGGGCATCATTGAGACCATCTGTTGCACACTGAAGTAACTCAACTGAGTAATGAAGAGGGCATGAGTCACTGTTGTGAGATTCTCCCACTCAAGGTAAAACTACAACTGGTGCACCAGCTGGAATTAGGCATAGGTCCCCTTGGCCATAACCTCTGCATGTCCATAAAGCAGTAGCTATTAGTCCAGGAGGAACTTCAAGTCACGAATCTGCTCTTTCAGGGGCAGCTATTACCCAAACAAGAGATAACACACAACCTGTTTAAGAACTTCTAGGTCTAAAGGCTTGGTTTTAGAACCTGGATCAGACTCAGATTCTTCTCCTGCTTATTGGACTGATACTTGTGCTATGAATCTGGAGTATCTCATGCAAACAATACTTGTCATGAGATGCAACAGCCACTAAGAAGGTAATAGCAGAAGGGTGCTATTGCCTTCATGTCCTGCTTATGAGTATCCCATAATGTATCTGGATAGTCATTGTAGTAAACAAGTTGCTTCAGGGGAATTATTGCATTGGTGTCCTGTTCCGACTAAGACTGGACACGGAAGCGTTACTGAAATTAACTTTATTTACACAGTTACACAAGCAGCCCAATTTATAATGTCTTCTTCCTCTGCAGGCTGTATAACAAGTCCGGGGGATGCTCCTGGCCCAACAGGGAGGACCAGAGTGTGTGCAGGCGCTGTGGTCGATGCTGCAGCCGACAACGATCCGGAGGTGGCAGGTAAGGTGACGGCGGGTGTGGAGTTAGCTTGGCTGATGGGGCTCGGAGTAGAATGGGGCCCAACGAAAGCAGCCCACTGGTGACCGGCGTCAGCTGGACTTGGCTGAGGATCTTGACTGGTGGATGTGTGGGTAGACCGGGCCCGACAAAGGCAGCCCACTGGTGACCGGTGTCGGCTGGACTCGGCTGAGGATCTTAGCTAGTGGGTGTATGGGTAGACCGGGGCCCAACGAAAGCAGCCCACTGGTGACTGGCGTCAGCTGGACTCAGCTGAGGATCTTGACTGGTGGGTGTATGGGTAGACCGGGGCCCGACGAAATCAGCCCACTGGTAGCCGGCGTTGGCTTGCTTGGGTTCGGAGATCAGCAGGGGATCTATGGTGCGGGCAGTCAGAGAAGGAGCAGGCAATGCAGTGGTGCTTACCCCGGTAGTGGCTTCTTCTGCAGGGGACAAGGAGGGCTCCGAACGACATCCGGGATCTGGATGTTCGCTGGACGAAGGTGCGGCGGCAGGAAGCGGCTCGGAGCTCAGCGACGACAGGTAGGCAGATCTATCTCTTAACTCGGGTTCCTCCGCGGCGATCAGGCTGGTTGCTGGGGTTGCTTCGATGCATGGCTCATGGCTAGGCTCACCTCGGGTAGTCCACGTGGTGGGCGGATCGGTCACAGGCAAGGGTTCAGGTCGCAGGTAGGATCGGTTGTCTCCGGCAACCGAGGTTCGTTGCACCGGCCTTTTATTTCGATTTTCGTGCCGTTGGGGAGCAGGGGCCAATCGAGCTTCGCGTTGCTCGGCCCGCCTTTCCGCTCTTCTCTGGCGTGCGCTGATTGGTGGAGGCGTCCTTCCTTCCGAGCCTCTGCCAATCAGCGTCTCCATTCCTTCAGTCGGGTTCACGCCAAGCTTGCTGCTTCCGGAGGCTGACTCTTCTTCCGACTTGGAGTCCGGCATGTCGGCCGGCAGCCAGGTAAGTGGTGCGAACCTGACAATTGGGGTCTCTTTAAACAAACATGGATTACCCACAGAGGATAAAAGACAATTAGAATTAACTGATAGAATTCACTACAGTGGAATACAATAGCTGTCAGAAGATTAGACAGCTTTCAAGGGGTAGTTAAGGTTATATAGAAACTCCAAAAACAGATACAAAATATTAAGGAAGAGCAGTAAGGAAAAACTATTGCTTTCAAGCCCAGTTGTGGGCTTTCCAGAAATATGCAGTTACCTTTTGTGTAAAGCAATAAGCATTAATCTGATCCATCAGGTTTCTACATATTTTTGTACAGTGTGAGATCATATGAAAAACAGGTTCCAGAGCAGATTCATCTAAAGTATGCAATCTAGATAACAGTACATCAAACAGGTTGCGCAGATCTAAGACTATAAAGACCTAATTCAAGGGTGGGCAATAGCTGGATGGCTGCAAGAAGTACTCTGGTGATACAGTGATGCCATTGGAAGCATAGGGCCAAAACAAAAGCAGAAAGGGGAAATATAAATTGAATAATAAAAAATTAGGCCCCTTTTCAAGGTTTTAAGGCTGTGAGGAAGCTCCTTCTATTCCTACCTTCAATTTCTAAATAATGAGCCCAACTGTTTTGTAAAATATCAATTTCAAGCAACAGGGATGCTATTAGGGAGGTTGTGGAAAGAAACAGAAAATGTGTACCAACAAAATGTGGCCATTTGGCTACTGGATTTCAACAATACAATTCTGGGCAATTGGGGGTTTAGATCTCAGAAGACTACATGGAGCCCATGCTTTACAAGGCATTCACCAAGTAGCTCTTAAAGGCCAGTCTCCATTACTTACTGCTATCTCTTAAATCTTTCAGGAATACCCTTGCTAATCTCTTTCATTGGCCATTCATACATTTTAAAAATACAGAAAGGTAATCTGTTGTCTGTTGTCTGACAATCTGTTGTCAATACTGTTTGAGAGCTTTTCAGAGATTTGGAAATGCTACTGTATGAAGAAACAACTTGCAGGTGAATGAAATGATAAAATACCCCTCATATTTAAATGGGCCGATATAAGATTGTTTAATGTAGAAGCTCTGGTGTGTAATGTTATGTAAAGACACTTCAGAATAATTGTTAAAAAACATTAAAACAACCTTTAAATCTATATTGCATTAAGTGGAGTTCTGCAGTGCCTGGTAGCATTCCTCTGCTGAATCCCGTTTTCCCAGCAATAGAAATAAGCAATGTTTAGAAAATATTGCAAAACTTTCTCATTTGGACTAAGTTGTTAAGAAAGGGAGATTTAAATAAGTTTTAGTTTGCTTTGGACATTATAGATGATATTTATAAACTGTAACCTGCTCTATGTTTAGCAAATTATCCAACTGTGCCCATCTTCTTTACAATATTCTCTAGCAAACTGCACGGAAAGTAACCACTTGGGCGGGACACATTTAATAGCTCTATTCACATAGCGTACTTAACCTGATTACTGAATTAACCCACTTTCTGAGTTTACTCAATGCACAGTAATCATAAAATAAGCAAACAGGCTCAGTCTGTGCAACTGGCTAAACCACAAAAAAAAACCCTAATTAATCAAGAGCTCACCACCTAGGACACTCTGTTGCACTATCAAGCAACTCTTGCCTTCAGTAAATCCTTACAATCTTAATATCTACTTCCCTGCAATTTCAGTCCTATGGTTCTAATCCTGACCTATGAAGCAAAGAAGAATTATTCTGCTCTCTCTTCTGCATGGCAACATTTCAGATATTTGGAGAACAGTCATAGAAATCCTTAAACTTCCCACCATTAGCATTAACAACATATTCCTTGATGTCAGAGTATAACATAAATTAAGAAGTGATGGCTGTGCATTCCTGCATTATTTGACATCAATTATTTGCTAAAATGTATATACCAAAAGTTTAAAACCCATCAATTTTTGAAACAAAAAAAAAAAACATTGGGAATGATTTTAGAAACAAGGGCTTGAGTTTTCAGAACAGCATTTTCCCCCTAAAACGTGTATTTTTCAGATTTCAGGACAAAACATCATAATCTTTAAAAAAGTACAGTATCTTTGTTAGCCAAACACATGTTTGATAAAGATATATTTACAAATAATTAACACGTGTTACATAATTGTGATTTGATAGACAATTTTACCACTGTATGGATTACACCTGTGTGTGCTCCTTTGGAGGCCTTGGTTGACAAGCTAAAAATATTAATAAATATATCATTGAATGAATGAAAGTAAGCATATTCTGACCATGTTCTGAAGCTCTTTTTTCCCCTCCATCAGTGGTTTTGCCAAAAGAAGTTAGCTGTCAGGGCATGGGGTTTACAGAACTGTAAATCAAAACAGAAAACACTCAAACCAATGTGTGATGAAGAGCACCGTTATTATTGAGTACTTACTGTGCTGTCATAAACGGCCACATTTTCTAAGTAAGTGAGGTAAAGAGAAGGCTGCTGCTGTGATAATCAAGAGGGAAGTGAAACCTTCATGGAGACAACAGCCTAACAGGCAGGTGAACCCCAAATGCCCAGCAGTCTTAGGGGCTATTTTTAGAAGACTCAGCTTCAATGTCAGTTTTGAGGGCAGAGATTCTCAACCATAGCAACTTTAAGATGTGAGGACTTCAACTCCCAAAATTCCCCAGCCAGCATGGCTGGCTAGGGAATCCTGGGAGTTGAAGTCCACACATCTTAAAGTTGCCGAGGTTGAGAAACACTGGGGGAGTGGGAGAAGCAATGGCATCAACAACTTTCAAAATCGCCCTTCCAATGATCTGGATCAAATTATTTGGCTAAAGAGTATCTGTGCAGCCTGGATTCGGAGAAAAACCAATTTTTCCATGATTAGACATAGAGAAATGAAACCATAGAAAAAACTCCATCTGGCTTGCAAAACATGTAAAAACCAGTAGGAAGGGAGGATCGAGAAATATGGTACAACAATTGAAATAATATACACTCAATAGAGAAAGATAAGGCACACTGATGACATATCAAAAGAGTTTTTAGATATGTCTGAACTCACTCTAAGGCGGTGTTTCTCAACCTTGGCCACTTTCAGATGGCTGGGGAATTCTGGGAGTTGAAGTCCATACATCTTAAAGTTACCAAGGTTGAGAAACACTGCTCTAAGGGCAACTGAGAAAGTGGTAGCATTACAGCTCCAGAGGATTCTGGATGATACGGATTATCTAGACCCCTTTCAGTCAGGATTCAGGCCGGGATATGGGGTGGAAACTGCATTGGTCGCACTTACAGATGATCTCTGGCGAGAGCGGGATGGAGGCAGTGCATCCATCCTGGCTCTTCTTGACCTCTCAGCGGCTTTCGATACCATCGACCATGGTATCCTTTTGGGGCGGCTCGGAGAGTTGGGGGTGGGCGGCGTAGTCTTGCGCTGGTTCACCTCCTTCCTCCGTGACCGGTCCCAATCGGTGGTGATAGGAGATGAGAGGTCCGACCCTCGGCCCCTACTTTGTGGGGTGCCGCAGGGCTCAGTTCTCTCCCCTCTCCTATTTAATATCTACATGAAACCGCTGGGTGAGATCATCCGCCAACACGGGATGAGGTATCATCAGTATGCTGATGATACTCAACTATATATCTCCATCCCGGGTGAGTTAAGTGATGCAGTGGCTGCCCTTTCTCAGTGTCTGAAGGCTGTGGGGGCCTGGATGGGGAACAACAGGCTTCAGCTGAACCCTGGTAAGACGGAGTGGCTGTGGATTGATGGCGCCTCGGGATCCAAGGAGTTGTCATTTTTAGATCTGGACGGGGTGGCACTACCCCGTTCAGACTCAGTGCGGAACCTGGGGGTCCTTCTGGACTCACGACTCCTGCTTGAAGAGCAGGTGGCAGTCGTGGCCAGAAGGGCTTTTGTGCAACTTCGAGTTGTACGCCAGCTTCGCCCTTTCCTGGACCGAGATGCCCTCCGTACAGTCACTCATGCCCTGGTCATCTCCCATATAGACTATTGCAATGTGTTCTACATGGGGCTACCCTTGAAGAGTATCTGGAAGCTTCAACTGGTCCAGAATGCGGCTGCGCGTGCAGTTATGAGTGCCCCAAGATCGGCACACGTGACACCTCTGCTGCGTGAGCTGCACTGGTTACCAGTTTGCTTCCGGGTCCAATTCAAGGTGTTGGTTGTTACCTTTAAAGCCCTACATGGCATGGGACCAGGCTACCTTAGAGACCGCCTCATCCCCAGAGCATCGACCCGCCCCACCCGGTCATGCAGAGAGGGCATGCTACGGATCCCATCAGTAAAAGAATTTCACCTAGCGGGATCCAGGAGGCGTGCCTTCTCTGCCGTAGCACCCGCCCTTTGGAACATCCTGCCCCTTGAGGTGAGGCTAGCCCCCACACTCCTGACCTTCAGGAAGCAACTGAAAACCTGGCTCTGCCACCTCGCTTGGGACGGGATGAGTAATAGCTCTTCCTGGGGATGGCTCGCACCGTAATGTTTGGTTCGCAAACATCACATACAGCCTCTTGGATTTTATATTTTTATATTCTTAATAATTGTATAAAGTATTTTATATGTTTTTAATTGCTGACTTGATTGTAAACCGCCCAGAGTTCCCTTGTGGGGGGAGATGGGCGGTGATAGAAGTTAGAAATAATAAATAATAAATAAATAATAACTTGACAGATAAATAGTGTTGTCCAGTGGATCCCATTGGCCAAAACAGTGGTGATACCACAACAGCTAAAGTGGTTGTAATTAGAAATGGATTGTCTAAAAATTTTGGAGGGTGGCCTTCAATGAAATGGTAACAATAACCAAACATTGAATTCTGATCAAATATAGGCCTATTATATACAGTATTTTTGATGGAAAGAATAAAACATTACAAAGCACTAAACTTATTCTCTACCTGATTTTAGTGGCAAAGTCTACCTTTGCCCAGCAATGGAAATATCTGGATAATTTTTCACTTGAAAAATGGTTTGATCAAATTTGGTTGATTGCCCTGCTTGAAAAAGTTTCTGATAAAATTTAGATGCTTAAAAATCGAAGTGGCAAATCATTACATGATACTATGGTATTTAAATGTCCAGTAGATCCCACTGGCTAGTAGCACTGTTGTAGCAACTGGCGGCAGGCTGTAATTATGCACCTGCTATTTTAAGGGTCCCATCCTGCCCTGATATTCCATCACTCTGGAGCATTGCAGGACTATCAAAAGAGTGATATCCATCCAATGGAACGGCAAAACTACACAGGGTCAAATGCCAGCATTAAACTCTTCACAGCTGTCCTAGCCATCCTGGGTACAGCCACTGGCTCTGAAGCTACCTATAAATCCTTACAGTCAAAACTGTCATGCATTGCTCTGTGGCTGCACATGCAAACCCAGTTGCATGAATCTTTCTACAAGGTTTTTACAGAGAGCCAGAGAGATGTTTTATTGTGAATCAGATCTTCCAAATGCAAGTATACCACTTCTAAGGTTTGGCCTCTCTTTGTTACGATTTTAATTATTTTTTTTTGTTAAGAATTATATCCTGTTTTTTTTTTTTCCCTGTAGCTCAAGGTGGTCTACAAAGCAATCTCCCGTTGTTTTATTCCCTCAGTGTAACCCTTTGAAGTAGGTTGGGCTAAGAGAGTGAGACTAGCTCAAAGTCATCCAGTGAGTTTCTATAACAGAATGGATCTGAACCTGTGCCACTCTTGCCCTGTCCTTACTTTTAAGTTTTAATGATCATGTGAATTCCAATAACAATCCAATGTACCTGTGCACACATTTGGAGAACACCTTTATTTATTTATTTATTTATTTATTTATTTATTTATTTATTTATTTATCGACTTTTATCACCGCACCATCTCCCCCAAAGGGGACTCTGGGTGGTTTACAAACACAAAAATTAAAATTATACTATAACTAAATATAAAAATATAACATATAATCATTATTATTATAAGTTAAATATAAAATCCAAGAGGCAATACCATGATCTTTAAAAGGGCTCTATGGCACCAGCCATCCCCATGAGGAACTATTCCTATTCCCGTCCCACGCGAGGCGGCAAAACCAGGTCTTTAAGTTCTTCCGGAAGGACAGGAGCGATGGGGCCTGCCTCACCTCCGGGGGCAGAATGTTCCAAATATATACAATCTCAGTTATAATCCAAACCTGATAGCAGACCCACCCACAGCCCTGGGGCTACTGCATGGGAATCAACCAGGTGCACAATTCATTTATGATGTACTGGGATGTCTGGAAGGTATGTTAAACATAGGGAGGTACATTTAACATTAATTTCCATTTCTCAAATTTTATTTTATAAAATTCCTTCACCAATACTCTCCCTTCCTACCACCTATTCAATCCCCCCCTACTCCTGCCCCCCACTAAGTTGATCCTATAATTTTCTAATGGGATATATGTTGAAGGAAAATTTAACTACTGCTCTCCCATACATGGCTTGTATTAAATGCATAGACATACAGTATATCAACATGTAATTATTTTGGTCTTTGGTCTCTGAAATCCTATATAGCTATTTGCACTTACACCAATCTCATGGACTTCAATGGGAGTTCCAAGAACCGAATGATACCAATGCCTAAAACTCCCACCATTTTAGGTTACTTCTTGAATATGGTTCCACTCCTCCATTTATGTAACACTAGTAGCAGCTATTTCTAATGTTCAAATGTTAATCCCACACAGAGACGGATTAGCAGTAACACACGTCTTCTACCTTAGCTGTGGAGGCTCATGGCTCAGGACATTTTGAAACCACTCTCATTTGGGAATTCTGCCCAAAGCATCCATAGCTGATGCTTACACAAATGCCCATCTGTTCATGGCTGGGTACCAAGCCTACCCATAGATACAGAGAATCACTACCTCCCCCCACACCAAAAATAATCTCTTGGATTCAGACTGCAGTTGTGTTTAATAATGACAGTTCTTTGGTAGTATGTGAATGCAGAGCCGCCGCTGCTGTTGCTGCTGCTGCTGGAAGATTTAAAAATTATGAACCTGTTTAAGCAAATCCATACAAACATTCACACTTCCTTGAATGGTACAGAGGAAGAACACAAGGATGTAAGCTTTATATAAATCTGGGCTTTGAACAGGACAGGACATTTTGTATTTCACAAGGTGGTCCACTAACTTTTCAGCTAAGCATCAGTGCCCATGGAACAATTATTTTGGTGAGCATTCACTGTTAAATTTCTTTTAGCAGATTGCCCTATACAGCAGATGTTTCTCGGTGCAGCTAGCAAAAGTTCAAACAATAAGGAGACATAAAAATGTCAAGATAGCAACAGAGCAACAGTACAGCAAGCAAGCCAGGTTAAGACACAGGTTTTGGCAAACCACCACCATAATAATAACCAACAAAAGTTTACCAGTGAAGGCTGAGTGACCTGAAAGTGGCCTTCAAAACAGACTGATGCAGAAGGACATGATCCTGAACGCAATTTGCTCCAAAGGTATCTAGAATTTTAAAAGTTAAATTGGGCTCCAAAATGGCACAAGTAAAAGTATAATAAAAGCCACCGGGATTTTTGCACACCACAGCTGCAGTAGCAGACATTTTTAGTGGGTTTGCTGTTGGTGAGAGAACAGACCAACTTCCCTGGCCCACATGCTGTGATTCCCTCCTGAAAGTAACCCTGCTGTGCTTACCAAAATGAGAAAAAAGACAAAAACAATGTGCTGCTTATTAAATATAAAAGGTAGTTCTGCCTTTTAAAATTACTGTTACTACCCAAACACCTTTAGATCCAACAGGAAATCTGAAAAACAATAGGTAGATCTTTGCAGTTTGTACTGTCAGATGGACCCAACAGAACCATCTATGTTCTATCATAACCATCTATCATAATTATTAACGTGGAATTTTTCTGCACTACTTTAAAAAACTAGAACTCATTTTAAAATTACAATCCTACATATAAGTATGCTTTCACCATCCTAGAAGACTTTCAAAAATTAAAAAGAGCAAGTGGTAGTTAGCTTTCTTTCAAAAATACAAAGAAAGTAGTTATAGAAGTCTCAAGGGGTTGAAGGAAACAATTTAATGCTTACAATTCCTCCATCCTCAAAAATGGTGATTTACTTGACTTTAGTGAAGTCATATTAAGAGGCTGAATGAGAAAGCAACGAGAGATTTGAATCTCAAATCACTGATGCATTAGCTAAATTTAGGGAAGGCATTCAGTCTCCGATTCCTCACCTGTAAAATGACTGTGCCATTATTAACAACCTAACTCAACAACATAGTGAGTATGAACTTAGAGAGAACAATCATTAAAATCTCCCACAAGCAATGAGGCAAGGCTAAGGGAACTGTAGCTCATGAGATACTCACGAACTTCAAATCTCATCAGCCCAACCCAGCATGGTTAGTGGTCAACAATCATGGGAACTACACTCAACAGCTTGTGAAAGACTACAATTTCCCACCATGCATAGGGATCCTAATGAATAATATTTTATAACTTTGCTTTCCCTAGTTGGGAAATACTCCCCATTCTGAAACTTACTATATAATCTTTGCAAGAGAGTCTGGGATGCCTCTTACTGCAAAGCTCCTCTTATGCTTAAAAAAAAATGGGAAAAGACTGTTTTTATAGGCATAATCCCACCTGCAGGTGTAAGACATCTTCTAGAAATTGCTTTCCCACTATTTCTTTTGAAAGCAAACAAACAGATTTATAGTATATCCACACTGGCTCAAGAAGAAATGTAAGAGCATAGAATTTATTTATTCACACATCTTATTAACACACACCTTCCCTAGAAATACAGGTCAATTTGTTAAAAAAGAAACTGTTTTTCACTATACTCATTCAAATATACTACCCTTCTGTTCTTCACTGCCAGCGAATTTCTACATGTCTGTCACAAAACCAATAAATATTACAGAGGATTCTGGAGATGGGGAATAACTATATTGAAGTATATACTTTAATAAAAAATATTATAAACTCCTCTTTGCCTGTTAGTCCCAAGAGTGGAGTCTAACTATCTGTAGAGCTTTAATGAATCATTCATCTCTGAAGAACGTTACAAGGTTAGGCTAGTATCTGTCTTTTCTGACATGTCCTGCAGATACTTTTCTCATTCAAGGGTGGAGAAAAGCAAAACAAAATGTTCAACTCTCCTTGACAGGGAAGATTTAGTTGTGGATGTGGACAGAGAAAGAAGTCATAGGAATACTGAGATAAAAAATGAATATGGAGCTGCAGTTCTTTATTTTAAGGGAAACTTAAGCTGGGTGTAGTCAAATGTGTATCTTGGACTTCAAAAGAGCCAACAGTGATAAACTCAGAGCAATGATAAGGAGATTCCATGGCAGGAAAAACTTAAAGGGAAAAGAGCTCCTGATGTTGGGAGTCAATAAAACAGAAGAATCTAGAAATGGAATGGCAAACTATTCCATTAAGGAAAAAAAAAATGGAGGACAGCAGAAGAAAAAAAACAGAGCACAGCAGAAGACAATATGGCTGCACAAAAAACTTAAGTGAAAATCTGGGGAAAAAAAGGACACATGTAGAAGACAGAAAGAGAGCCAGGTCAACCTGAATAAGCACATTCAGCTAATTGACACTATTTAAAAGGTGTCAGAAAACTAAAGCTCAAAATGAACTCAGGTTAGTGAAGGATACTCAGAACAAAAAAGGGTGTTTTCCCCCAAAAAATGTGAAAAGGAGAAAAAATCAGTATACCAGTTGCTTTATGAATATGGCAGAATGCTAAAGACAATGAAGAAAAGTCAAAGATTTAGTAAAAAAAGACAGAGCTACTCAACTCCTATTTCAGCTCAGTTTTCTCCAAAAAGGGACTATGTATTCCACCAAGCAATGATGAAGAGCAAGATGAAGGCATAGGATGGAAAGTCAGTCAGGTGGTGCTCTTTCTTATCTGCAATTTTCTAAATATATTTTGAGTGAACGGTAGCCATGTAAAGAAGGATAGAGTAAGATCTCTGACCCATCCCTGCTGCCCAAGCATGAATTGCTGGCATCTGCTGAGATGTGGACCTTTCCCCCCCCCCCCCCAGATATCCTTAGACGTGTATCAAGCAGGTTCTTCTCTGTGAGTACACAGAATGCAAAAGTATAACTAAGTACAGGATGGGCAACATATGGCCCATCTGATGTTGCTGGACTGCAACTCCCATGATCCCTCAGCACTGGCTATACAACATACGGAGAGCTACATGTTGCCCATTCTCGGTTTAGCATTATGCATGAATGCAGTCAGTATTTGCTCCATGCATAAGGAGCAGCACTGAGGGGAAGCCAAAATAATGAAAGGAAAGAGAAGGCCTATAGGAGAGTGAAAGCAAAGCTCCAAGTTAGCTGCAAGAGATGTCTGAGTGCACATATAGTAAGAGAGAGCACAGCCAGCCTGGTTGGTAAACCTCTAACTAAATTACTTCAGCTAACACTAGCCTAATGCTGACAATAATTTGTACCCACTAACTTGTCCCCTGGTATACATTTCTGAAACCACATCCTAAGAATGACTTTTAGTTTTGGCTACAAATTGGTTCATAGCTGCTGTCAAACCATCAGTTGCTGGATGAAAGAATGTTTGCACTTGGGTGGTTTTACACTTTAAAAACCAACAAAATGTAGAAGGCCATGTATGTTGCCAATAAATTCCCTAACTGTTCTCTGTTCGCTGGGCTTCATAGCCAAACTAGCTAGGATGGATGAAATCCATCTCTAGAAATGTGAGCTTGAGGTGCACAACGCAAGAGCAAAAGGGCTAAATCCTTTCTTGACCACAGCTGACTTTCTTGCAGCATCTTCCCACCCCCAGTGTACCTTTCACTAAATGAGATGCCGATAACAAAAGTGAGCATGAGGTATACCATCTGTAGTGAAAACACTATCATCCCTGTTCCTGAGCCCCTCTGTTGTTCTCATGCACTTCCTGCAATTCACCATTAGTCTGTTGCAAGTATCTGGCTACTCTAGAAGCTCCAGAAATGTGATTCTTTTTCCTTTCACATGCCTCTGAGTTGGGAGGAAAAGACTCACCTGCCCCTCCTTCCAGTCCTTTACACCAGGAATGAAGATTTTGGTTCCTGGCAGTACCCCTGCTCCAGCCTGTAGTCTGCAAACTCTGACAGCGGGGAGGACCAAGGGCTGCATTTGTTTGCCATTGGGTCAGCTGGCATCCTAACTGTATTGTACTGTAGTCAGGCTCACTGACTGGGGGAAAGAATGACTCTAGAAGAGAGAGTTCAGGGAACTAAGCTATAAGTGTGAGTGGGTGGAGGAGAAGTTTGGTCGCCCCCCCATTCATGTGTGTCTCTTGTTTATATGGTTTCCCCCACAGCTTTCCTTTTCATGTGATAAAGCAGACGCCAGAATCCAGAGATGAGTGTGCTGCCCTTTTATTTAATTTGTGCTTCACCCTCACAAAATATTGGCTATCGCCCAAAAGGCAGTATATCTTTACAGCTGAGGGAAAAATATATACCTACTTAGATAGATACTGTATGTATAACAGAAACTGAAGGGTGTGTGTACTAAGAGACCTCAAACAATACAGTAGAGCCATGGATTCCCTCCTTGACATCTCTTGTCTGAGAAATGATCGAGTAGCAAGTAATGGAAAAGAGCTCTGCCTGACAGTCTGATGAACCTTTCTTTCAGTCAGACTAGATGCCTAGGGAGAAAATAGCTTGGCACGTTATACAGCCATTCCCATTTTTTAAACCCCATATTGATAATGTGTTGTGTAATGAATTCACTAACATAAAAACTGTCCTTGATCCAGAAGTCTAGCTATCCCTTCTCAGAGAAAAGGGATTTACGTGCTTCCTAAGTTCTCCAGTTTTTCTAACATTAAGCATCCAGGTATATAGATACCAGGAGGGGAATAGCTTGGAGGACTAATTTTCAATTGGGAGAAAAACAACAACAACTGAGCGTAGAAAGAATGCAATTTGTATTAACGCTTCTATGCACCACCTTACCATCTCCTTATTGTTCTGCTAGGCAAGCCACTGTAACATTCCGTCTGAGCCCTATGACTTAATTTCCTAGCAGAATCCTGGCAAGATACATCAGTGATATAATCTGGTCAACACTCCAATACTAAGAACATTTTCAAGGAATGAACTGAATGAGAACACAGGAATTAATGTCATTTCCACAAGTCAGTACATTCATACTGCTGCTCCATCTAAATTATCCTCAGATTAGTTATCTCAGTTTTTCCATAGAATATCAAAATATGTGTTCTTCTAAACTTGTCCAGAATATTTACATGTATGAATTATCTGCTTGTTTGGGAAACAACATCTCTCACAAAATCCCAGCTCAATCTTAAAAAGCACTCTAGTTTTCAATGTCTCTGCCATTTCAACTTTAGAAAGGGAAAGTGACATGGTTTTTTTCTTTTTCATTAGACAGCAGTGGTTGATGATTTGGGAAGAATTGTGGAGAGCAGCAATGGAAATATAGGAATTATTTTCTTGCTCATTTTTTTCCTGACAGTGGAGCAGAATTTCAGTAGTTGTAAAACTTACTTTCTTTGTGAGACCTTTGTCAGCATTCTTAGTTCCAACTACTACTGTCCACTAGCTTCAGTTCCACATCTTTCATCTGCTGTGAGGAAATC
Source organism: Charina bottae (assembly GCA_023362775.1). Classification (NCBI taxonomy): domain Eukaryota; kingdom Metazoa; phylum Chordata; class Lepidosauria; order Squamata; family Charinaidae; genus Charina; species Charina bottae. Next base: position 70,486,475 of record JALMGJ010000001.1, on the reverse strand, counting down.
TAGCTAGTTATATTAAAGAATTGTGTGTAGTGTCTTTGGTTTACAAAGGGCTGGCACTTTTAAAGTCCCACAAGGCTCAGAACCTGGGGCCATCTTCTCCCAGTGGTTCTGCCTACCCTGTATAATCAGGAACAGTACACTTTCTCCAGATTCCTTCTTTGAGGGATTGTCATCTTCAGAGGCCACAGAGCCAAGTCTTCTCAAGTGCAATTCTCCTTCTTTGGAATATTTTACCTTTGAGATCAGAGTAGCTCCTACCCTGTTGAGCTGCTGGAAAGCTGTTAAAACCTGCATTTCTAAGAGAGCTCTGGGACAGGAAAACCAAGTTCCCCTTTATGGGTTGTTTTTTATATATGAGTGTTCCTCGGATCTAAATGAACTCATATATATACTGTACATGTTGAAAAGAAATTTCAAGCTATGCAATAGTTAAAATTATGTTTAATCCCTATAAACTGAAAACATCTGGAAAACATTATAATACGTAGGTTAAAAAGAGAGAGCGAGCTGGCATTCCAAAAGGGGAAGCCTCTGTGCCAAGCTCTCTCAACCTGTACTGCAAGAGTTTAAAATGGAAAAAATGGAGTACGCCACCTGATACCTTGCAATACCAATTGCTAAAATGCTGCTGATTTAATTGACAACTGCATATCTATGGTACCAGCCAATCAATTTCCATTAGAATAACAAGGAGCCTGTAGACAAGTTGCAAGTTACCGATTTTCTCCCGCATTGTTCTCGGCAATTAGTGATGGCATGACACCAAAATTCAGATTGAACTGGCTCAGAATGTACATTGGTCCAGCTTGTAATGTGCAGCAGCACTGTGAACCGACTGCCATTTCCTTGACAAGTTGTCTGGCTTAGATTGCGAATGGAGGATCTGCATCTCAGTTCCCAGTACTGCGAAGGCTGTGAGGAAGAAAAAAATTTGCTCAGGATGCTTCATCCTGGAAGTTAAATGATCGATATATCCAGCAAGGAGGCAAAGGAACAGGAGTTTTCAGTATGCCCTATATCCATAGTAAAAACTCAAAAGGCCTTTAAAAATTGCAGGCCCTTGCTTCTGTAGTATTCCAGATAGCAAGGAGAAAAATTCTGCAAAGGGGAGTCTACTGCTGCCAGAAATGTGGGAATGGGTGAAGTAGGAGGCCAAGGTTTTGGGGGAGATGGGGAAGAAAACAGGCTGCCTTTCAGCTGATTCTCCCAATGAGATATGGTCAGAAGCATGCTGGAATTTGAATTCTGAACTTGGAGTAAGAACAAATCTCAACGCCTTTCTGAAATTTGGGGGAAATAGTTGCCAGTTCCATTCAGAACCAAGCCAAGAGGGGATCAGACATCCCTAATCAGAGCTTTATGAGAATAAGAAATGTGTCGTTGGCTGCAGCCGGTATCAGTTTTGAAAGGTGGAAGCAGCACCAGCAGGCTGTAATCCAGAAAAGGGGAAGCCAACAGCTGACTGCCACCTCCACAGCAATTGCATGATTTGTCCAGCAGAAGAGCTGGCTTGATCTGCAGGGCTATGAACCAGGTCTCCTCAATCAGGTTCTCATATTTTTCCCCCCCTCGGCTATGAGGAGCAGCTACGATAGCATGGAATTTAATGCAGCAAAGTGATGGCTTTATATTCCACATCCTGGTGGAGATGCTGTGTAGTTGATGAGGAAGTTCATCAGATGGCACTTTTCAAGGTTTCCCCTCACAGACAGTATTGGCCCAGCTCTATTTATATTCTTCTTTTCATTTAGAAAGTACAGAGTGGTTATCTTTTTATTATTTTATTATTAGTTAGCAAGTACTAACTCAGCTTCAACAGTAAAACTAAGGGACTCTCAGAAGATTTATGGCTGCCATAAATCAAGCATCCATATTCCACCTTTTCATGCTTGCCATCTTTTATCTTTATCTTTTATGTTTTATTGATTTTATTGTAATTTCATTGTTGTGAGCCACCCAGAGTCATTGAGAGTTTAATAAATCATCTTCATCATCATCATCTTTATATGGAACTGGTAAATATCCAGACAATATGAGAGAGTCCTTAACTAAGGCTGTCACATGGAAATGCCAGTTCTATCTCCATTAACAATCTACCATCACATCATTGCAACTTGAGGTAACCAACTTGAGTAACTTTAGGCAGATGTATTGCGCTGCACTGCATTCAATAACTGCACTAATTGGCAAATCTCTGGGCAATGAACAACAAAGCAAGAATAAAGGAAAATCCTAACAGTGATGAAGCTAATCACATATTAGCTAATCACACATAGAGAGCCAGTTTGGTGTAGTGGTTAAGGCATCAGGCTAGAAACTGGAAGACCATGAGTTCTAGTCCCACCTTAGGCACAAAGCCAGCTGGGTTACCTTGGGCCAGTCACTCTCTCTCAGCCCTAGGAAGGAGGCAATGGCAAACCACTTGTGAAAAACCTGCCAAGAAAACTGCAAGAACTTGTCCAGGCAGTCTCTGAGAATTGAACACAATTGAACGGATAAAAAAAAAATCATACATACCCAAATGAGTGCACACAATTGAATTAGATTAAAGGCATGATGGGATAAAACTATTTTTATAGCCTAAGAATTCAAGCAAGTAGGGGGCTAAAACCGCCCAGAGTTCCCTTGTGGGGGGAGATGGGCGGTGATATAAGTTAGAAATAATAAATGAATGAATGAATGAATGAATGAATGAATGAATGAATGAATGAATGTATTTCTAGGGGAGTGGATTTCAGAGCATGGAAGCCAGGACAGAGCACTGTTTTATTGCTACTTATGCATATATCTTTTCCAACTAATATACTCCTGGTCTTCTTAATGTTTTGACCCAATTCTCATCAGTCCCAGCCAGTATGGCCCAAGGCAAATGACAAGTGGTTTTGCATGGGTGTGTTTCCAGGTGTTTTCTTCGAGGCCACTCATGGGTCATGTCTGGATCAGCATGATGTTAATCCATTTCACTGTCAGCTTCACAGCACAGATGTCCCGTCCAACCATTTTTTCCTCTGGGTTTTTCATTAAAAAATCAAGAGGAAGAAAAACAGCTGGTAGAAGGTTACTTTTAAACATGGCTGAGGTGCTGTGGCTCTTGTTTTTTCTTCCTTTTTTAAAAAAACAATGCGCTAGGCAATTGTTGCAATGTGGGCTGTATGCAGCACCTTCTTCTCCTTTGCAGTGCTTCCTAGAGCGACCAGATCAAGGCCTTTCTTCCTACCATGACATCTGCTGAAAAGCAGTCCATGCTGTTGAAATTAAGCTCTCTACTGGCTTTACTGTGAATCCAGTGACTGCTTACCACAGTGGTAAGTAGGTCTGCTAATGACAAAGACAAAAACTGAACCAGGAAGGATGACTTGCCATGTGGCTGTCTGGGAAACAGCAATTATTGCCGAGGTGACCAGTTTCCTGATTCTATGCCATAAACAGCTGAGCCTCAAGGAAACTGTATTACTGTACCTTAAAACAGCAGAAATCTCAATACAGTAAGTACATACTGTATTGTTTTGTGTGCATTTGATGTCCTCTTCCTCTTACTAATATTTTTGCTTGTTATGTTTCTATAAAAACTTTATGGAATAAATATACAAATTAGAAACCAAGGCAGAACAATACCACAAATATGGAGCTGAAGGAAAAGTCCAGGAATCAGTAATATAACATGCTGACTTCCAAGCTATGCAAACAAGTACAGTATCTTCTCTTTGGAGAAACAAGGGCAAAGGTATTACAAGATTCCCATCCAAGTCCTTAATACAAGCCCACTTCCAACACAGCATCTTGACAAATTCAGGGAAAAGCCTCCGCTGTGCACATGCGCTCTTTTACTTGGCATTCCAGCATGACTTCTGGAGGGATGGAATGCCCATTTGATTAATCCTAATGCTTGACATGCTACGTCCTTCACAGTCATACACAGTCTAGATGGGGCTGATTGACTGTGATGGGACAGTTAATAGGAACAAGAATACGTTCTTTCAAGATCTTTCAAGAAAATAGCTAGATATGACTTCCCCAATTGGATGCCTTAAATTTATTCAGAAGGAAGGAAGCAAGAATACCTTTTGATCTAAAACAGAGGTGTATAACTTCTTTCTAGGCTGAAAGCTATATGGGGGACACACTGGGGAGAAAGAGAAAAATTAAATTGGATTTCATTTACATATAATTAATGCTGAATATAGTTAACAATTACTATCCAGCCATATATTTAATAGCTTTCCAATTCTGTCACATTAAAGGCTGACATTTTGATAACAACCTCTATAGATTCAAGACCATATCCAAGGGGTTCTATCACTGAGTTTATACAATCTTGCTTAAACTGCCTTCTACTAAGTCATATCTCTGCTCCATCCTGCTCCTTACTCCTTACTCCTTACTTAAGGCAACAGCTTTCTAGGATTTCAGCTAAAGGTGTTTCCAATCATCTGCTCTCTGATTTTTTTCACTCAAGATATTTATTTACGGTATTTATATACCGCTGATTCCACAGACTCCTGGCGGTTTACAAAATTCATAAAAACAATCAACCAATGAAAACAGATACATAAAACACGTTAAATAGTTCATAATATCCACCCCAGCATCCTAAATATCAAAACCTGTCAGCCTTCCCAGGTAGACCAGACAGAAAACACAACCAGATGAACTAAATCAACTTTACAGTAAGGCTACATTAACAGAATCTTGCAAGTCTGAAAGTACAAATCTCCTGCCATCTCTTTTTACAGCCTGATAAGTTAGGGAGGATCCTTTCTGAGTTTCTTTCTGTGTTCATTATGCAGCTACCCCCCCCCTCGCCCCCTTTTATCTGACCATTCCTTGGGCAGCATCTCTCCCCCACTCCATCTCCCAAAGTCATTCCCATATACCATTACAAAACCTCTGCAGAAGAGCTCCATCTTAACTGCCCTCCTAAAGTATGTTTGTTTGTTTATTTAATACTGCCCAACTCCCAATGACTGGGCAGTTCACAGATAAAGGTGCACAGAACAATAAAATAATACAATGAGGAAGAATAAAAAAGATGGCACAAACTGAACAGTGACCAAAGGAAACCTTCAATCACCCTCGCCAAAGACCTGGGTGAACAGCTAAGTCTTCAAGGCTCTCTAAAATACCAGCAGGATGGAAGCTATCTGGATAACGGGGAATCCCATTCCAGAGGGCAGGCACTATTTGAATTTCCAGGGGAGGCTATTCTACAGAAATGGAGTGCAGACTGAAAAACATAGTCTCCTGGCTTCCCTCTCTCCCAACTCAGGAGGAGCAAACTGGGTGGGATGGTTGTACCTGAAGGCGGCCAACTGAGCACCAAGCCATATCAAGCTTCAGAGAGCTATATAGTGCTTTATAATATCTGGAATAAAATCTCAGACTAGGTCAAGTTCTTTTTCCAAGACACAAATCACACATTATCTTCTTAACAAGATTTACTGAAATGAAAGGGAGAGTGTTATAAACATTTCAGAAACAAACTATCGATCTATATACTACTAAAACTCTCATTGTGTTTATCTGTTTGTCTGTTTGTATCCTCAAGTTAGCCCAAACGGTGCATTATACCGCAACAATTTTTGAATCAAGGTACCTAAAATCCACTAACTTAAAGAATGCGTAAAAATCCGGGACCCACTACTCCTGTGGAACTGAAATTTCCACACTGTTCAGACCAGTTTTTTTCGCAAAGTTGTGGCCATTGCAGCATCCCTGTGGTCACATGATCGTGATTTCCGATGCTCCCTGCCAGCTTCCCACAAGCAAAGTCAATGGGGAAGCTGGCAGGAAGTCGGAAGTTGCTCCCGCCCCCACTGCTTTCTTGCCCACCCGTGGTCATTCTGTTTATCTGTTTAGGTGAGTAAATATTGACTAATTATTGAAATTCATTTGCCACTACAATTATTTTTCTATTTATGATATATACACTTCTTAGATGATCATGGACCATCCAGCATTGGGTTAAAAAACTATGGTCAGCCTAAACTTTAATGTTCATTCTGGTCACATCAGACTGCACTACCTTTCTCTCAAAGGATGACCTAACAGGTCACAGGGTTGTCTAGTTTCCCATTAAAACCAATTTATCTTGTAAGTTATTAAGGTGGAGCCTTTTTACATTTCTTTCGAATGGTTTCACCATGAACCGATAAGGAGACAGTTCTTTTCCCTAAAAATGACTGAGTCTGCAGATGCCTATTTACAAAACCATATCCTGAATCTTCATCAGGCTGAGAACCAACCCTTAGAGACTGCCTGTAGGACCCAGCAAAAAAGAGAAAGACAGCATGGACAACACTGATCAAGTTCTTACATGCCAGTTGGTTAGATCCCCATATTTATTGTACCAACAGAATGGTGAATCTTGCACCTTATGCAGTTCGTACAGTGTCTCAGGAGATACCTGCATGAATCAAAATAATATAAAGACAACAGATATGGCATTGCTTATGAAATTATGAAGTTACTATGGGCTCCACAGAGAGGGCAACCATTTCGTATTGCTAATAAATCTCAAGCAGCCTGGCATTTATCCCAATTTTACAGGACTTTATGTACCAGGGCCAAGATTTCAATTATAAATAATAATAAAACATTTATTAAGAGAACAAGATGAGTCACTTGCACAAGATTCTTGCTGATCCTGGCAACTGATCCTGCTGCTTCTATGTTTTTAGAAGGGCACATCAGCACTTTGAGATCTTCACAGTATAATTACTTTTCTTAAGTGACTTTTGAATCTCCAACCGCAAGGAATGGTGGTTCCCATTAAAGCAAAGCCCATTTTTCTTAGTGCTTCTTCACCCACAGCCTTGGGGATGGAAAGAAAAAGGTTGGAAAGAAACACCTTATTCCCCCCCCCCCCAGCAATTTAATGAAATAAAGCTTCTGTTGCAATCAGGCTGGTACCCTGAATAAAATTGCTGCCCAAAGTCACACTGTTTGAGTTGGGCGGTCTTATAAATCTTAAAAATAAATAAATAAAATTATTTGTTTTAGTAATTGGATGCAGAACTATAATGGCTGGATTTATACAGTGAATTAAACCATAGGATGTGTTGTTTGTTTTTGGTTTAACATATTATGTGAATCTAGCCATCATTTGTAAACTATGGTTTATGGATTCAATACTGTGCAAATCCAGTCAATTGTGGTTTATTTATTTATAGCCTTATCCAAACTGAGCATATTTCAGATGTGTGGACTTCAACTCCCAGAATTCCCAGTAATGGTATGGAGGGTGTCCAGACAGAGGAAGGCTGGTTCAATACTATGTTTGAATCCAGTCATTCTACTGTAAATGAGCCCTCCTGGATTCATAGTCATTCTTCACATTACTGCTTTCTTATGTAATCTAGCCGAAAGATTGATCAGGAATTGTTTAGAATAAACTACAAATATATATCTGGTCTTCGGATTGCATTCTTAATATATCTCTTTGGATGTAAATCTAATAATTTCAATTGAATTTACAGTACACTTAGTTGAAGTTTATGGGATAATTTAATTTTGTATTGTAAAATATTAAATTGTATTTTAAGTATTTCACACGTGACAAGTTACAAACTTCAAAGAACTATATATTTGACAAGCAGAGAGGAAGACCTCACTTTCATACATTTTCTCTGCCTCAACAGATCGAGCCATTAAGGCCAACACTTTGCTGTGCAGTGACACATATTCGAGGTCTCTTTTGCTTGTAGAAATTCTGGAATGTTTTCATAAATTACAGTGGTAGAACATTGAATCTATTTAATGCCCAAATATATTTACTGCATAAAAATTAAGAGTGAAATTCCATGTACACTTATGTGGGCATACCTCTATGAAACAAGTAAAAATCTTTAAAAAACCCACATTTTTAGGATATATACATTTCTTATTTGGGTCCAACTTGGCAGCATGATATTAAAGCAATTTAGTCTGTTATTTTAATATTAAAAATCAATTCCTACAAAATTTTACATAAGGAATATTAGATGTAAGCCTTTAAAATGCACAGATGACTAATCGATCAGTTTTTTTTTTCAAGGACTCAAGCGTTATCTTTTGTACCTTTGAATCTGACAAAAATTATCACCTCACATAGTTTCCAACTCTAATTTCTATTTTGAAGGGAAAAAATGCATTGTTAGATGCCTAGGTTAAGACTCATATCCTGCCCTGTCCCATCATGATGGATTGTTTTTAAAGAAATATAAAAAATGAAGGTTTTCACAAAGGCCTTAGATTTATCACCCAGCATAAATATAATGTATATGTATGACAGCAACAGTCTTCTATTTAAATCATTCAAAAATCCCAACAATAAACACAATTCAGATCTGTTGCATTGGGGCTGCAGGCAGTTTAAAACCTGAAAATAGAACTTAAAGCCCAATGTTTTATTAATGCACTACAGTTCCAATTCCAGGTGGCCGTCTATTGTAAAATTAATTAGAAATACTGTTCCTACTCCTTCTCCTTCCATATTCCAGATTATAGCTTCCTCTTCCCTTCAGTAATTTCCTAAGGACCGTTTCCACAACCTATTCTGTACTGGGATGCTCTTTCTTGACAGAAAAATCCCAGTGAGGTCACTCAGTCATTCTCTTTAACAGAAGCCAGTTCTGCCCATCATGCCATAGGGCTGCCAGGGGAGAAGTGCAATGGGTTTCTGCCATTCTCAGCAAACAGGTAATAAACAGCTGCTATAATAATTTTCACACTGGGTTGGCATTTGAGCACAAAGAATGATGACATCTTCAGATCATTCATTCCATACTGTTTTCTTGAATGGCCGTGAATTAGTATTAGAGGGAAAGGAAGAAGGTGGGAGATACTGTAGCCGTGATGAGTGGCAGGAACACTGCTACTTCTACAGCTCCCGATACTTGAAATAAGCTTCTGAATAGGCTAAAAGTTTTCTTGATGATCCCGACATGTAGAGTTGACAGAAAAGGACAACTGTAATTCAGTCTCAGGTCACACAATCCCTAAGCAAGGTAGGTAGTAAAACTGGTCATGGACAAAACCTGCTCAAACGGGAGTTGGGGATTGTTTGTGACTAAACTTTCATTTTTAACTCATATGCTCCTCTGTATGATGCTTTTCAAGAAATGTCAGCAGTCTGGGGATCTCCCCATCTACAGGATAGAACGGTACAATTCCATCTGGTTTTGTATGGGTGAGAAATATGGAAGGAAGAACGTCCACGGCCTTGTTCTCTGCTCCTCTCCAAATTTAGACCTCTGAGTCATGAATTCTACTAACCCAGCAGCTTAACTGTAAGCCTGTTACATATTTTGGTTTACTAAGTGCTACTCAAATCCCAGAGAGCACCAGAGTGAAAAAGACTAAAAGTAACCTAATGCTCACTTGCTAGATTGAAGGGCCATTCAAAAGCTCCAACCATAACAAGAGAACGGGTCCTCGCAGCATCCTGTTCTCCAGCATGGATTTTTCCCAAGGGTCTGCTTTCTACGTATTACCTATGTTGTAGCTGAAACTGGCCGTGAAAGCTCACTGATTTGAAAATGTCAAGTTAATGAACAGAATGCTAATGGGAATATTTAACATTACCAGATCCTGAAATCTTCCCTAGTATGCCTGAATATTTTTCTTGTTATTTCAGGCTGGCCTAATGCTGAACCTATGGTGTTCTCTTTGTGTTGGAATACAAATCCAACATCTTTTTGAAATTACTTTCACTGTTAACCAAGAGGCATAAAGGAATACTTTCTTCCCAAATGCTCCATTGAAAAGCAGATTTTTCTACTGATTTCCAATTCTTTAATATGCCACACAGAAGTTGCGATTCCATGACAGCTAGAGCTTAAATATGTCCTTGGGGCTGTCAATCAACTAGGTAGCTTTGGGGCTGCATCCAATAACAATTTCTCCCATGTAGCGATGACCTTATAGTCCCTTTGGATACCTCCCCAAGGCAACTTGAAGAGTAGAATTTAAATTTTAAAAAGTGCAACTGTGGAGCATATGCATTTGGGGCAATGTTTGCATCTAAGACTCCACTATTCGCATGAAAAAAAGAGTTTCTGTGGTCATTGGTAATGATGGTAGTCCACTTTCTCTAGTTAAGCAAAGTTCAAACCAATTGACTGTATCAAGAGAGTTGTACAACTGCCTCCTATATACCAAACATATGTGGACCATGCCAGCTTCTGCCTCCCTGGACTGATAATTCACAGGCAGGAAAAGAGCTTTTTGTGTGTGTGCAGCTTTAACCCTTCCTTACATTTGTAAAGAACCCTAGGGGTCCAAAGTTGCATATGGAACTGTGTTCTGAATGGTACCTGTGTAAGAGTCTTCCTGTTAATATAAGAAACAGACATCAGAGGGGTTTGGCCACCGGCTGAGCAAATGTCAAGGCAGAGCTGATGGAGAAGGTCCTACTTCTTCACACACTCAGTGAAAACTTAGAGAAAACTTAGAAACCGCTAAGTGTTAAGAAAGGTCTTCTTAACACCTTTACTATAAAAGATAGCAATGATCTTACTATACAAAGTTCATTCGTTTCTGCTCCTTCCACAGCAGCAGTCCACAGGGCTTTATTTTTCCCCATTTCTCAAGGGTAATCAAGCACATTCAAAGGACATGTGCCAATATTCCCAACTATTCACTGCTGCTGCTAATACCCCCAGCATCTCACTCGACCTAACCAAGCTGGTGCTACTTAACAGCGCAGCTACCAGCCAGACACTATTGTTATGGAATATTGGATGAATGCATCAATCAGCTCTGTATCTCAAGGGCTAACTCAAATGCTGGCTTCAGACTGAATCTTGGACACAATACACATATTAAATGAATATGATGTAAAACTATCTGCAGCACTTTGACTCAAATGGTAAAGTCTTCCAGTGGACATTTTGGGGCAAAGCAATCTGCCCAAACCATTACATAATATATCCTGACTAAAATCCATATTTGGCGAGCCTGCATTTTGAAACGGATACACAGCCGTGATGAACCTCATTCTGAAGAGTAAAGGAATTCCTGTTCAGTTAAGGTCATGCGTCAGAAATACCCTTTTCTGCACATCAGGCTTTTGAAAGGCAGCATCTCAGTTCCTGCCTTCATCTGTATTCACAGTACTTTTTTTTTTTTTCAAAATATAACCATAAGGACTTTAAATCATTTTTAATTTACGGCATAACATGTCTAAAATTATGCTCAGGTTCTATAGAAATTTTGTAATTTTATTTATAATAACAAACTCAAAGGTAGTTATTAATTATTAATTTGTTAGTTTTATTGTAAAACTAAAAGGATTAAAAAAATCAAACTCGTCACTTATTCCTCAGACAAAATATATCCTTTTGTTTTCCTTCTTTTTTTAAAGCATCATAGGGAAATGCCTTGGAGAAAGTACTGATTTCTGTACAGCATACTAAAAGAAGAGGGGATCACTATTTTTATGTTCTTACGTTCTTTAGCGAAAAGAAGAAATTCTGGAAGAATGGAAGACCACAGTATCTTTTTTAGATATATTCTTTGTTACATTTCAATTCATCAATGCCTATCTTGATTAGATTAAATCAGTCGGCATGACTACAATCTATTCTGAATCTTACAATCTTAATAACAAACTATGGAATGTTGTCCTGTTTGATGATAAGGTAAAGGTAAAGGTACCCCCCGCATATTTGTGCAGTCGTGTCCGACTCTAGGGGCCGGTGCTCATCTCTGTTTGTTAGCCAAAGAGCCAGCGTTGTCCGAAGATGCTTCCACGGTCATGTGGCCGCATGACACGCGCGGAACGCTGTTACCTACCCACCAAAGTGGTACCTATTAATCTACTTGCATTTGCATGCTTTCGAATTGCTAGGTTGGCAAGAGCTGGAGCTAGTGCAGGAGCTCACTCTGCACGCAGGGCTAGGGATTCGAACCTCCGAACTTGCAATCTTCCGATCAACAAGCCTGGCGTCTTACCCGCTGAGCCACCACGCCCCTTTTGTTTGATGATGCTCACCCACTATTTCTAACATTTTAGAAGATGAATCTTTAATTCATATTGGTTACTTTCTATTTCATTTACACTGAACATAATTCTTACATAATAAGAATTATGACCTGTGTTGCAAAATTGCCTTGTGTGGCCCCAAGTGGTAGGTGGCAGTATTGCAACTGAAACTGAAACTCTCCCCACGACCTGAGTTCAATCCCAGCAGCGGAAGCTGGTTCTCAGGTAGCCGGCTCAGGTCGACTCAGCCTTCCATCCTTCCGAGGTTGGTAAAATGAGTACCCAGCTTGCTGGGGGAAAGGTAATTACGGCTGGGGAAGACAATGGCAAACCACCTCGCTCTACAGTCTGCCAGGAAAATGTCGCAAACGTGGTGTCTCCCCGGGGGTCGCATGACTCGGTGCTTGCACAGGGGAACCTTTCCTTTCCTCTGCAAGATTGGGAGCAGGGGGTGGGTACAACCAGCTGCTGGAAATGACAGTTTGTGACAAGCCAAGAATAATTACTTTAATCCTGATGGTACTCCATGCAACAGAGCAGCAAGGCCCTTATATTTCAAAAGCTGCAGGCTGCATGTGCTTTGTTTATCACTCACTTATCCTAAACTGCAGGGCTTTTCAACATGCAGACGATTTAGGAAACAGGGTTTTTGTTTTGCTTTGTTTTGTTTCATTTTCTTTGAAGGCTTCAAAAGACCAGAAAGAATCTCTCCCCTTCAGGAGAGAAGGGGCCAAACAACTGAACCACAGAAAACTGCTGTTTGTCTGCGTGATAATTAGAGCCCATTACAACTCGATTGACCTTCCTTGGCCTTAAAATAGCTTGTTCTTTCCTTATGAAAAGGTATAGTTTCTAGTTGATCTGGAAGCATAATTCTTTACACAGAATTACCTTTCCAGGAACACCTCATTAAAAACTGGACTAATAACAAGATTTAAAAGACCACTTCTGCTGAAGTCAACGCTGAAGTGAACCTGGCTGACCCTCAATTATGTTACGTGGCACTGATAGAATAACCCCCCCTTGAGGTTAACTCATTCCCATCCCCTCACAAATTATAATCAATCTACATCAATCCAATATAGTATATTAGGCAAAACATAACAGGCAAAACCCCCATGGACAGACATAACAATTTTCATTGAGGGAGCAAGAAGAAAAATATTTTCCCCAAACCTGAAGCTGATGTGTGTTTAAAGCAGGATTTCTCAACCAGGGTTTCGCAAGAAGTCACCTGGGAGATCACAATTTATTTTAAAAAATATTTCAAATTTAGGCAACTTCACATTAAAGAGGTAAGTTTTCATTCTTTATTTTTAATTTAAGAACACTGTTAATGCATATATACAGGCCTACACATGAAATGAATATAATAATTTTGTAACCTCTGGCCTATATTTGAGCCTGAATGTGCAGGGTTCCCAGAGGCCTGAAAAATATTTAAAGTGTTCCTCCAAGGTCAAAAGGTTGAGAAAGGCTGGTTTAAAGAGAACAACAAAAAGATCGTTGTTTCAAAATAGCTTCTTCGGGATGCTAACTCATTTCCAGCCATAGGCTCCCAGGTTTTCAACAAGGGTATAGCAAGGATGATAATTCCATTAGTGTTCCCCAACTCCACCTCACACCATACTTCTTGAATCAGGCTCCGAAAATCCCTGGAATTCCTCTTGTAAGTACAGTGCAGAGGAGTATTCTCACTTCTATCCCCCCAAATCCTGTGTGCCCTGGTAAACTGCTTTTAAATCTCCAGTCACTTTTGAAAGCAGTTTATAATATGGCATGTAGGTCAGCTGTTCAAAGGGACAAATGTATCACAACATTCTACCAGGCTACCAGATAAGTTGTTTGGATGAATAGAATAAGCCCCTTGGATTCTATCATGAAATATAGAAATATTTGATAATGAAATATACTGTACTTTCTTTAGAACTGGTTCAGTTCTGGTTCACCACAAAGGACAGAAGAAGAAATGTACACTAATGTACAGGTATAAATGCAAGTTTAGAAATAATGACTTTAAACAGAAAAATAATTTTTCACCCCATTTCAGGCATGAATGTTAATCTACCAAATCCTTCCTTGCTTGGAACAATAACAGATAGGTTAAAATCATATACAAGTTATGTAAAATATTATTTGATTTAACAACAGTTGAATAAGCCACAATTGGCCAGGTTTGTACATCTTGATAAGCCTCAGTGGCTGGGTTCACACAATGCACTAAGTAAAAAACAACAACAGACAAACCACATTATGGTTCAGCACCTAGCAATCATTTTGGGATCTTCTGTGGTTTGAGAGCAGGCAACCTAAGAAGTGACTACTGCAGAAGTAGACAAACTTTTGGGGATGGTGGTCATCTTTGGTGTTTTGAGAGCAAAATTCTAGTGATGCTCTCACAAAAGGGTTATCATGGTGGGCACAGCCAATCACTAAGCATCCGTTTACAGGAGGCAAGCTGGTGTAAACATCCTGGGCTTTGCCAAGCCCAGGATGTTCTGTCTCCCATCTTACTTTTGTCTTCTCTCCAAACAGAGCATTGAGTTATAGCCACATCATTTTTATTCCCACAGAGGGAATTTCTGAAAACAAGGATGATACTGGAAGCTGGCACTTAGTTTTGCCTTTTTTCTTTTGCCCCTAATTAAAAAGATGATTTAAGATAAAACCAGACAAAGCAGGCAGCCTTGTAGACATAAGAAAGGTGTCTGAGGCATAGTACTGCTACAGGCACTTCATTACCTACAAATCGTACTGGAAAATCAGTCTTATCTCCTTAAATTAATACATAAAATATATTGCCAACCATTCTTCTCTAACCTGATGACTTCTTAAGGTATTTCTTCTAGAAGTGCTAGACTACTAGCCCCATTAACCTCAGCCTCTCTGAAGGGTGCTAGTAAGGGAAGACTGCTATAGAAAATAATATATTTAGCTATAATTCATAGTTTCTTATTCTAAAATTACTGCATAATAAAAACAAATCTTTGATGATTTTATAGCCATACTTATATCCATCTTTTTGCTTGCCTTTTTCTTACAGTATGTTTATTTTAAAAATTAAGATTGAGAATATATAAATTTAAAAGGCCATTATCTAACATCTGGTCTGCATAATAAAAGAATACTGTGGCAGGAAATCATTATACTGTTTGCTTGTCAAGATTGACAATCACTTAAATTTAATTTTGGGATATATTTGATAGCATTTCAGCAATTACATTCCTTTTAAAAGGATAAATACTCTAGCCAAATGCTGGAGTTTTTTCACATTCTGTTTAAATATGAATAACTTGTCACAAATATTTCAGAATCCTTGCAGCTTGATCCAAACTTTAGATCAGAAGCCAAGTTTTTTCAAAGTAAAATTTGAAGTGTGAAAAGGTCATTTGGCAAAAACTACAATATATGAAAAGCTGGGATGAAAATTAGCATGCAAGTGAATCAGAAGGCTTAAAATGTGCAGACACTTAAGGCAGACATAAAGCTTAATCATGGTTTGCAAACTGTTTTCAAATAATGGTTTCAGATCATAGCTGGAGTGAGTTTACATATTCAAACAATGCTTAAGAGTGTTCAAAAATAATTCAAGAGAGGGTTAAATGCCTATGCAGAACCAGAAATAATGCCAGTCTATGATAAATAGAGAGCCAGTTTGGTCTAGTGGTTAAGGTGCTGGGCTAGAAACCAGGAGGCTGTGAGTTCTAGTCCCGCCTTAGGCATGAAAGCCGGCTGGGTGACCTTGGGCCAGTCACTCTCTCTCAGCCCAACTCACCTCACAGGGTTGCTGTTGTGGGGAAAATAGGAGGAGGAAGGAGTACTAGGTATGTTCGCCGCTTTGAGTTATTTATAAAAATATAAAGGCGGGATAAAAATTAAATAAATAAATAAATGAGCCTCTGGTTTGCATATCCCTCCCTCCATATATGGACATTTCTAGCTTCCTTTCTTGATTTGAGAAAAATTATAGCTTGTTATTTTATCTGATCCAGTGAAATGTGCACCCTGAACCAAACCAGGATTGTTAACCAGATCATACTAGCCAGGGTGCAGCCATGTATTATATCTAATGCTCTCAAATTCTTCTTCTTAATATGATCTCAGCACAACTTTTTAAATATCTCAAGAGATTTGACGACAGATGATAGGCACTGTTCTTACAAACAGGATTGTTACATTTCACTCTAAAATATTATACTAATTTGCAATTTTGGCTTGTGCAGAGAAGGGAAGGGAACCTCTTTTTTTTAGTTTTGTTTCAATGTCAAGGCTACCATAAGTTCAGGATTTATTTATTTTTTGGTAATATTTCTGGGATAACTTTATCTGCAGTATTCCATTTTTAAAATATATATTTCAATTAAAATGTATTCTAGGTAGAGAAACACGAACAAAAAAGCCATGACAATCATTAATTGAGAGCATGGAATGCTGCCTACTTGGTAACTGAACTTGCCAAGAATACACCATATGTCATTGGATGTTGACATTTTCATAATTCTGTTACAACAGGCATTCTGGGGTGGGGGGGAAAGATGCACATTTGCTCCTAGGACTGAGTAGGGGTTAAAGAGATGCTTCCATAAAAACCAGCCCTGGTTGGGAAAGTCATGAATCAGCTCTATGCATGACACGTAATTTCTGTACGGATTTAGCAGACGCCTGAACTCAAGTAGGCAGGGAAGAGGGCAGCCCTGAGCAGAAGCCATTGGAAACTTGTTCATGTAGAAACCCACTTAAGACTTTACACGGATAATTTGAATAGACTGCTGTTTGCTGAGTTACAGCCACAGAACCGTTTTGAAAGTCATTCCAATTGATTTGACCATCTCAAAAAATTGGAGCAGCCCAGAGTTTCTGACACTTCCTGCTTTGTAGCTGTGTCTCTTTTCAATAAGCCACAGGCATTACAAGGAATAAATGCTCCCCAGAATTGCCCAAGCTGAACTGATCAGGCAAGCTTTTATGGATATTTCATTTTGTCATGACCTGGGCTGCTCTGTCACTTCTTTTTCATGTCATTTATCTGTTCTGATCCCTTTCCTAAAAGGCAAGGAACTAATACTTTATTATTCCCACAACTTAGCAGTTTTCTTTTCCGAAGCTTATTGCCGCCAAGGCTCTAGTAGATTGTCTTTGCTCTGAATCAGTGCATTTACTACTG
The DNA here is from genome assembly GCA_023362775.1 of Charina bottae. Taxonomy (NCBI): domain Eukaryota; kingdom Metazoa; phylum Chordata; class Lepidosauria; order Squamata; family Charinaidae; genus Charina; species Charina bottae. Next base: position 70,469,349 of record JALMGJ010000001.1, on the reverse strand, counting down.
GGGTAGCAAGTGTTTTGTCACAGCAAGTAGTAGTACCTTGCAGATATTGGTTAATTTTAAAAAACTAAGCCTGGGTCAGACCTGATTGATTTTTGGAGTGGAGTTACCAGGAGGTCTCACAGATGTCGACTAGAATGAGAAATCAAAACAACATCCTAGAAGAATGCAATGGCAAAGCACTTCCATATTGTTGCCAAGAATGTCCATGTCTACATAGTCACCAGGAATCAAGTTGAAATCAAGGGTGACCTTCACTTTTTCTTCGCAAGTTCTTAAATGCAGCTGCCTAAAGCTAATGCCATAATAAAATGTGCTAGTTTTTAAGATGCTGTAAGAAGAAGATGCTCAGCAGGTAAGACGCCAGGCTTGTCGATCGGAAGATCGCAAGTTCAGAGGTTCGAATCCCTAGCCCCGCGTGACAGAGTGAGCTCCCGCACTCGCCCCAGCTCTTGCCAACCTAGCAATTCGAAAGCATGCAAATGCAAGTAGATGAATAGGTACCACTTCGGTGGGTAGGGAACAGCGTTCCGTGCGTGTCATGCCGGCTACATGACCGTGGAAGCGTCTTCGGACAACGCTGGCTCTTCGGCTAACAAACGGAGATGAGCACTGGCCCCTAGAGTCGGACACGACTGCACAACTGTGCGGGGGGAACCTTTACCTTTACCTTAAGAAGACATTGCACCAGACTAAAATGGATACTGTTCTGAAAATGGCTAAACGTGTGTTAATGTCCTTTCTCTAATAAAATTAGTTTGCCTCACACCAAATGCAGTGTGATCATACCTGGAAAGTTGAGTTCTTAAGACAACAGGGAAAATGCAAATTTTGATTTGCAAGTCTGACAACCTTGCCAAGATGGCAAGGACCTAACAGAAGCAGAAGAGATCAAGAAAAGGTGGCAAGAATATACAGAAGATCTATATAGGAAGGATAATAATATCAGGGATAGCTTTGACAGTGTGATCAGTGAGTTAGAGCCAGACATCCTGAAGAGTGAGGTTGAATGGGCCTTAAGAAGCATTGCTAATAACAAGGCAGCAGGAGACGACGGTATCCCAGCTGAACTGTTTAAAATCTTGCAAGATGATGCTGTCAAGGTGATGCATGCCATATGCCAGCAAATCTGGAAAACACAAGAATGGCCATCAGATTGGAAAAAATCAACTTATATCCCCATACCAAAAAAGGGAAGCACTAAAGAATGTTCAAACTATCGAACAGTGGCACTTATTTCACATGCCAGTAAGGTAATGCTCAAGATCTTGCAAGGTAGACTCCAGCAATTCATGGAGCGAGAATTGCCAGAAGTACAAGCTGGGTTTAGAAAAGGCAGAGGAACTAGAGACCAAATTGCCAATATCCGCTGGATAATGGAGAAAGCCAGGGAGTTTCAGAAAAACATCTATTTCTGTTTTATTGACTATTCTAAAACCTTTGACTGTGTGGATCATAACAAATTGTGGCAAGTTCTTGGTGGTATGGGGATACCAAGTCATCTTGTCTGCCTCCTGAGGAATCTGTATAACTACCAAGTAGCAAAGGTAAGAACAGACCATGGAACAATGGACTGGTTTAAGATTGGGAAAGGAGTACAACAGGGCTGTATACTCTCACCCTACCTATTCAACCTGTACGCAGAACACATGCGACGTGCTGGGCTTGAGGAATCCAAGGCTGGAGTTAAAATCGCTGGAAGAAACATTAACAATCTCAGATATGCAGATGATATCACTTTGATGGCTGAAAGCGAGGAGGAGCTGAGGAGCCTTATGATGAAGGTGAAAGAAGAAAGTGCAAAAGCTGGGTTGCAGTTAAACCTCAAAAAAAACCAAGATTATGGCAATGAGCTTGATTGATGACTGGCAAATAGAGGGAGAAAAAGTGGAGGCAGTGACAGACTTTGTATTTCTAGGCGCAAAAATTACTGCAGACGCTGACTGCAGCCAGGAAATCAGAAGACGTCTACTTCTTGGGAGGAGAGCAGTGACAAATCTTGATAAAATAGTTAAGAGCAGAGACATCACACTGACAACAAAGATCCGCATAGTCAAAGCAATGGTATTCCCCGTAGTAACCTATGGCTGCGAGAGCTTGACCATAAGAAAGGCTGAGCGAAGGAAGATCGATGCTTTTGAACTGTGGTGTTGGAGGAAAATTCTGAGAGTGCCTTGGACTGCAAGAAGATCAAACCAGTCCATACTCCAGGAAATAAAGCCAGACTGCTCACTTGAGGGAATGATATTAAAAGCAAAACTGAAGTACTTTGGCCACATAATGAGAAGACAGGATACCCTGGAGAAGATGCTGATGTTAGGGAAAGTGGAAGGCAAAAGGAAGAGGGGCCGACCAAGGGCAAGATGGATGGATGGTATTCTGGAGGTGACGGACTCAACCATTGGGGAGCTGGGAATGGTGACGGCCGACAGAAAGCTCTGGCGTGGACTGGTCCATGAAGTCACGAAGAGTCGGAAGCGACTGAACGAATAAACAACAAACAACCAACCTTGATGAAAGGGTATCAAGCAATCTGGAACTGAAGACAAATTACAGGTCTGAAATAGATACTCTCTTCTATCCAGGAGTGCCGGATCACAAGCTTACTTGGTGATGAAAGCAGCACATAGTTGTTCTAGTTTCATACAAAACTGGAGAGTAACAATATGTGGGTTGTAGAAATTTTGAAATTGTGGATTTAGAAGACCAAATCAAACATTATTTACAGTTGCTTTTAATTGCCCAAGAACAGGAGGACTGTTCTGGAACTCTTGCCTATGGACTGGTCCTTCCTTTAAAATACTTACTGGTAATGGTGATTGTATAGGCTGGATTCATACATCATGCTAAGCTATAATTAGTTGTTGATTTTGACTTAATGTATTGTGTGAACCCAGATGATGTGTAAACTCAATGACTGTAATTTATTTAACAAATCAAAGTTAAAACATGATGCATGAATTTAGCCATTGAGAAAACTTTAAGAAAAAGAGTAGAAGGAGAAAAAACAAAGAACAAAATTAGAATTATAAAAAGAGAGGAACGTGACAAAAGGAAGTGAAAGAAGAAAACAACTAGATCCCACCCAGAGGATCTGCATGGGGTAAATGTTCTGTTTCCTGTCCTTTTCTGAAACCCCACTGCCAATCATATGTTTCAATATTTATGTCGCCAGGGATGACTGACTGTCTGGGTTTCTGAACCTATTCTTTTCCAATTACTCAGCCATATACATATGCAGTTAGATAAACAGTGGTAGTAAATATTCAAAACCACAAATAAATATGTGTATATAATTCTGCCTAGTGTTTTTCCCGCAGGTGCAGGGTCTGCTTTTTCAGATCAACCAAATGTTGATCTGTTGGTTGCGACAGGAATTGACCGACCGGCTTGTCGCCCAAGCCTGACGTCATAGGCTGAGAGAGAGTGACTGGCTCAAAGTCACCCAGCCAGCTTTCATGCCTAGAACTCACAGTCTCATGGTTTCTAGCCTGGGGCCTTAACCACTAGACCAAACTGGCTCCCTAATATACAGGTAGTCCTCGACTTACGACCATTCATTTAGCAACCGTTCGAAGTTACAACAGCGCTGAAAAAAGTGACTTACAACCTAAGAGATTTTGCTTCTATCTGTGCTCCTGCCCTCTGAAGATGCTGGCCACAGATGCTGGCGAAACGTTAGGAACCACAACTTCCAGAACACGGCCACACAGCCCGGAAGACCCACAACAGCCATTGACTTACAACCGTTTCTTGCACTTATGATCATCACAGCATCTGTGAGGTTCTTCTCCCCAAATTGTTATTCTTCCAATAAAAGCTTAGAACGCTTTCATAAGAAAGGAATTTCTGCTGCCAACCTGCCACCAGAAAAGATTGACTTGAGTCTGGGTCTATCACGGCAGTAGTACAGCAGACATGACAGACTCATTTTTCTTAGAGAGAGAGAGAGAGAGAGAGGTGTTTGCACACACAGATATTGCATACAGTATTCAAAGAAAGCTGAGTTGGTGGGTGAAAATAGAGGTAAGGTATCACTTACCTTGATAAACTGCTTCTAGAATTCTAGGAACATCTGACACCCATTTTAGGTAATGATGGTGTGTGTGTGTGTGTGTGTGTGAGAGAGAGAGAGAGAGAGAGGGAGAGAGAGAAAGAGAGAGAGAGAGAGAGAGAGAGGGAGAGAGAGAAAAAGAGAGAGAGATCAACTCCACCACTTTCTTTAGAGAAGGAGTGATGATGTCATCCTCTGGAAGGCCAGGGTAACTGACAGATTGCCCTTGTTCTTGCAAGTGAATGAAGTGATCAAGATGCTTTCCACTTTTCATTTACATTCTAGTCAGAACAACAGAGAGAAAATCAGACCATCAGGAAAATGGTTGAGCAAAGACTGGATACTTTTTCCTTTTTCTTTGACAGGAAGAATTTGATGTTGGCCATTTAAACAGTGACAGTTCTTTGCAAGATAGTTTGGCAAGTGCAGCCGAAACTAAAGCTTTTCGCTTTAGCTGTTCAAAACTATTTTGTTAAAGTTCAAAGTGTGTTAATAGCTGGAACTGACACAGCAAACTCAGCAATCATGAGTCCCCAATATTTTTGGGGAGGGAGGGATTAGATTGTAAATATACTGTCAGGATGAGTACCTGCACTTAACCAGAATTACTTCAGTGACTGAAGCAGCATACAAACTGACAAAGGAAGAAACAAATAAATTACAACATTCACTTTTTTTCTTCCTAGCGTTTTCCCGCGGGTGCAGGGTCCACTTTTCAGATCAACCGAATGTTACAACATTCACTGACTGTCGGAAATAAAATGCTGGATATAAATTTATTCTTTGGTCTGACATATTAGTTTGCTTGCTGGCTTTTGAATTATTTTTCACTCATTTGTTATTAAAAAGATAAAAAGGAGAGCAAATCAATAAAAGCACACAAAATTTAAATTAATAGGAAATTATAAAAAGTATATAACTGTGAGAATTTAATTTAATAATTTAATTTAAAGTTAAATCTGTTTGATAACACTATAAAACAAGATTATGAGAACAATGAGAGTAAGACATTGTAAGTAAATGACACCACAGCATAAATTCAGTTAAAAGCCTGGCAAAATAGGTATCTCCTTAGTGTATCGCAAATGACAGCTACATTCAACATGAGCCATAAGTGAAGGAATTTCATAATCTGGGCACCTGAAGGTGTACTTACAAATATGACATTGTTTTGATTTCACCCATAATACTTGGATGAAAGGGGAAGCAAAGCCCTTTTTGCCATGCTATTTGCCCAGTGAAATCACCCTGATATTCCTTGACCTATTAAAAATATATGACAATCTCCCCACCTCCCAAACTGGGCTGTGTTGATCATCCGATCAAAACTTTAAAGGAAGGAGGCTGGACCCAATATTCCCTTTCAACTGGACACTACAAGGAAAGATTGGCAGTGAGAAGAAGATTTTCCATCAGGGAATGCAGGGTAAACTTAAAGTTGCTAGTATCTTTGTCCTCACCTTCCCTATCTGGCTCTTCCCATCTCTTGCCCTTCAATGATAATGGCAGAAAGAGCAAGAAAAAGCAACCCATGGCAGGCCAAGTCAGGACTGAGTCAGCAAGCAGAATTTGCAACCTGAGACAAATCATGCTCTGGAGGAGATTTTGGCAAGCTAGAGAAGTTACAGTAGCTTCTAAAGTCATCTCTTTCCCAATTCTGAAACTCAACTCTACCCTTACTTTGCCTGTCATGAGTGAAAAGAAAGGAAAAGGAGAAAGTGAAACTAAGAAGTCCAACTGAATTACATTGGATCTAATCAATTAAGAAAATTGCTGGTGTTAGAGTGTTATTCTATTTCCTTACAAAATTGAAATCTCAATGTATTTTTCATTTTAGGAATTTGTTCGTATTTTCCTTACAGTAAAGAACAACCAATAAGAACAGCAAAAAGGCTTGACAGATCATACTGAGGGTGATTCTAGTCCCATATTCTCAGTACTGTATGCCCATGTGACATCTCAGCTCTGCGAGCTGCACTGGTTGAAGGTGTTCTTCCAGGTGTGATTCAAGGTGCTGGTTATGACCTATAAAACCCTACATGGCATATGGCCTGGTTATATGAGGGACTGCCTATCTCTCGTGGTGTCTGCCTGACCAATTTGAGCTGGCAGGGTTGGCACACTCTGGGTTCCTTTGATTAAACAATGCCACCTATCAGGACTTAGGAAGCGTGCCTTCTCTGTCGCAGTGCTTGCCCTCTGGAATGAGGTTCCCCCTGAGATCCAGATGGTTCCCACCCTCTTGGCATTCCAAAGAATCATACAGAACTGGCTGTTCCCCCAGGCCTTGGGCTAGGGTGGTTGGTGCCCCCTTCACTGGATGTCAGTTGTTGGTGGGATGTTTTGGGATTTACCGGGTTTGCCATTTTTGCTCTTCCTTTTCTTTGTCTGAGTCTGGTTTTGTTGTTTGACTCTGTTATACTGTTTTGATATTGTTTTGGTGTACTATGAGCCATCCAGAGTTGGGCAGCATCAAATAGAATGAATAAATAAATAAATTCTACCTCGGAAGCTCAAAGCAGGATATAGCAGCTCTCCCAGTGACAACTTTAAAAGGAGTCTACCACTTATCAGCTGCAAAGTTTACATTATTTTGGATGTAATATAATAGTCTACAATTTTAGTATGAATGTCTCCAGTGAAAGAGCTGAGGTCCTTAGGGATACCATTCTGTACACCAAGAAAGGTGTTTGTCCTACTAGTGGTCCCACTTCCAAACCCAGGAGTCCTTAGTGCCCTGCTTCTTCTTGAAATCTATCCCTACCTACTCCTTCTGAGGTAAAGACTGAATAGAAATAACCTCTGCATAGACTGTTCTCCAAAGATTAGTTCTGACCCAATCTACCTCACAGGGTCGTCATGTGGGGAAACTTGATTCTTGTTCTCAGCGTACCTATAACTGCATACCAAATAAAAATACTACTACTACTATTACTAATCTTTGGATTGGCACTAATCTGATTTCTTGATTTGATCCAGATTGTTGAGTTGATTCCATTTGAACCGGAAATTTGATTTGGAAAACTGGGTCAATTCAATTTTGAATGCAATTTTTGAGCCAAGAGCTGTGCTACAAAACTCAGAGCAATGTACAACCCAAAGGATAATTTTGTTTTGATCCACGTATAAATCCAGGGACTGCAAATTCAGTCAATTTGCTTAAAAATGTAGATCAAACAGAATTCTTTAGCCCAAAGGCCTTCCAAAACTTGAAACCTGTAGTGCACTGGTGTTACATGGAAAGACTAGGATTCCAGATGAGGAAAGTTTCAGACAGTTTAATACATTCCAGCTCCAGCTATTTCATTCAGTTTATGGCTGCACAATGATAAAAGCACCAGTACCAATGCTGCAACTGAATACAGCTTGAGATGTAAAAAGTGTAGTTAATGATGACCTATACTAGGATAAGAACATATTCCATATTAATCCCTGAACACTGCAAAATCTCCTGTCCTCTTTGCCTCTGAATTTATTAACATGCAAGGTGCCCTGCACTCCTGATACAACATTGTACTTTATTATGATGGCCACGTGTTCTAATTGTCAGTTCTCTCTGGACTCAATAGCAAGGCACCTTCTTTGTATACTGAAGGTCTCAGGTTTGATCCCTGGTGTCTGTAGTGAAAAGGATCATAACTAGCTGGTGATATGAAAGATCTCTGCCCGAGAGCCTGGAGGAACACAGCTTCCGGCTAAAGTGGATTAGATGAACCAAGAATATGATCTGGCATAAAGCTTCCTATCATCCTATCTGAGGTTTGGTTATTTTTAAGCAGACACTTGATGTGTATAAAGCACATGGATACAGGGGAATGCCCAAAGTAACCTTCTTCAGTATGATCTGTTGAGCTTCAACGCCCCTGATTCCCAGGGGCATGGTCTTTGTTCATGCTGGCTGGGGATAATGGGACCTGAAGTATAACACCTGCAGGGCTGAAGACAGGGAAAGGCTATCATAAAGATATACAGTATTGGCCAAGAGACTGGATTAGCTCAACACCCCTGCTTGCTTGCTTGCTTGCTTGCTTGCTTGCTTGCTTGCTTGCTTGCTTGCTTGCTTATTTATTTATTTCTCCCTCCAATTTATATAGCCGCCAATCTCAGTGAGTGACTCTGGGCAGCGAACAGAATTAAAATAGAATAAAAACAATAACAAACATTATAAAAGTTAAAATACAGGCAGCCAAGGAACAACAACTCAAATAGCTAATGCAACCAAGAAGCAGGTTCCTGCACACACTCAGGGCCCCAGGCCCAGGCCCAGAACCAGGTCCTCAGGAGGGAGAATGTTCCACAAGGTGGGCGCTATGGCAGAAAAGGCACATCTTCCACCAACCAGCATTCTTTGGCCAACGGGACCCGAAGCATGCCCATCCTGCCTGACTGGATCAGACGGGCAGAAACAACTGGGGAGAAACGGTCCTAAGCCGTGAAGGGCTTTGAAGGTGTAATGCACGAAAGAGCAAACCAACTGGCCATCTAAGCCACCAAATCATCTTACTGGATATCTCTCACATCCAGGACTTACACAAAGAATATGAACTCCACAGGCCTTCATTCTAAGGGCCAGACATTTCAAAGAAACTTGGTGTGCAATGCAGCAGTTCTGAAAATAACTGAGGATAATTTGGAAAGGGAATGAAAGGAAAAGTGTGTCTGGATTCGTGCAATGAAATGGAATGTGGTTTGTTTATGGCTTGAAGCAACGTGTGAAGACTTAGCCATTGCATTAATAATCATGGTTTATAGTTCGTATGATGTGTAAACTCATCCTATCTGTATCAAAATGCCTTGATGCAGTTGTATAATTCAGTTTTTAAAACTAAGTACAATTCTGGCTTCACTGTCTCTAAAAAAATATTGAGCTAGTACAACTGACCAAAAGGGTAACTTACATGTTCAAGGTTTTACAATAACTTTTGTATTGGAACAGTTTAGGCAAGGATGGACAACCATTTTGGTTCATAATGTTTTTTTTGGGGGTGGGGGTTTCAGTTGGCAAAATAATAGTGCAAAGAAGGGAAAGATCAAGATTCTCTTTTTTCCCAAAAATGTATCTTGGGGTGCTTCCTATTTATGTGAATGTTATCTGAAGAATAACACTATGGGCTTTATATATTTCCAGCTTCAAAACAATGAGAAATGGAGCTGCTGTTTTTCAACACTATGTCCTTGAAATTTGGTAGCATAATTGGAAGGAAATCTCAGGGCTACATAAACCAGGTCCGCTGTATATATATGATCTTGGGGTCATGGACTAGCCAGCCGTAAGTTAAAACAATAATTAAATCTTTAATTTAGACTAGGATTGAGAACGTTGTAATTTATAACTTAAATCAGATCCTATTCCCATCTAACTCAGCCGACACTGAAGAAGTCTAAGCATCGGGAAGACTGCAGGTTCTCACCTTTGCTCTGGCCTACAGTCCTAGAACTCAGGAACTGCAGCATTTGAAACAGCACAATTCAGCAATGGAAATACAAAAAGCAATAGAAAACTCTTGCATCCAAAGTAGCTTCCTGTAATATCCCCTCTGTTGCTTTTTTACCACTTCTGCTTGTACCAATACCAGGTTGTGCCCTTTGCTGGCCAGCGTTATTGCATTTTGGTATTGAGCAAAGACCTGTTTAATTGCCTGGGCATTTCAGCATGCAATCGAAGTTAGTCTTGAGGGCAGTTGTGTTCATTCTGCTGAATTTTATGGATTTGTTTTTAATTATTACTTCTCTGGTTTATTTGTGCAGAAGATATTCCATTGGAGAGCCAGCAAAACAGCTCTCTGAGCAATTTGCAGAGATCTGATTTATGGTTAGGTGCACAGAAGGTACTTATTGGAGTAAGAGAGGAACATGTGACCTCAAAGGAAGATCTACAGCAGATGGTGAGTATGTCTCTCACAAAGATGGATAGCTTACAGCCATAAGGCAATGTGTGCAGAACCCACCGCCCATTTTATTTATTAGATTTATGTACTGCCTTTATTTTTACAACCCAAGGCGATGTACATAATGCTCCCTTCCTCCTATTTTCCCCACAATGACAACTTTGTGAGATGGGTTGGGCTGAGAGAGAATGACTGGCCCAAAGTCATGGCACAAAACCAAAGTTGTGACACATAACCAAAATAGTGTATAAGCCTTCTTTTTTGGCTCTGCATGAAAAAAAAGACCTCCCCCATCTCCAAAAACTGTGGTGTCACTTCCATGCCTATACTGCAGTTTTTGATTACCTGATTAAAGTGGTGCTCACTTTGGTCTACAGCTTACAATCATAATCATCATGTGGAAAAGGGGGAAAAAAACACTGCTAAGAAGATATAGCCATTAGCAGGGAAGGGGCACTCTTCCTGATGCCAGAAATGAACTACAATTGAAAATAACTTCCTTTCAAAAATATATACTGCCATGATTGTTAAGATAAGTCAGCCACAACTGTTGTGGAACCAGAGCAACAAGGGAAAAGAAAGGGATTCTGCCAAAGAGTCAGAAGGAATCCAAAGAGGCAAGCAGACATCACAGTAACACTCAAGATACAGAGAGAATTTATTATGACACATCATGTGCTCAACATATTTCAAAACTAGATAAAAAGGAACAGCATGCATGTATACGGAGAAAGAAAAAGGATGTATTTATGTAGCACTATATCAGGTTTTCCACAATGTAATTTATAATGATGTGAATATTAGCCGTGAGCACTTTTTGATGGTACTGTATTTTACTCACCATAATCCTGAAGCAAACTAATTGAGAAATGCATGGGATACAGTATGACCACCCTTCTTCACATAAACTTGCACAAATCCTTCTGGGTCCATTCCAACGCTTGAGATTAAGCAGGGGCTAAGACTTGGAAAATAACTTGTTTAGTCATCCTGCCTCACTTTTGGACCTCCTTCCCAGAGAAATTTGCCTGGAACCCACCTTGCCTTTTTGGCAACAGACAAAGGCCCTGCTATTTGTCCAAAAATTAAACTTGTTCTCTACCTGTTTTAGAATTACTTTTACAGCTCTGATGAATTTTTACTGACTTCTGAGCTGATCCTCCTCTATGTTGCATCTTTTATATGTATTGTATTTTACAAAAAAATACATGTTTTTTCAGGCTTAATCTGTACATTGTATGAGGCACTTTTTCCACAGCACCAATTAAAACCTGCAATCTGTACTTTTCTGACATGGGTTAGAACCTGTGTGTCAAGGGCAAAGTCTTAAAAGTTCTGAACGGTATCTTCTTTATTTATTGTGGCAGAATTTATTAGACTCCAGCTCACTTCCATCTTACCTCCCTATTGGCTTCTATCTCCTTTTAATAGTGATTTAAGATGCTGAGGGCCAACAGGATTATAGCCAAAGCAGAGCTATTGGAGAATGAAGCATCAAAATTGCTTGACCCACACCAAATTTTGCAGAAGTAGAGGAGAATCCCCAATAGGAAAGAGACTCAGAGGAGACTGAGTGTGCTTCATGGCCACAAAGTGTGCAGTGGGAGTAGGCGGGAACAGAAAAATGGGATGGAACAGGCATGGAGAATTTTGGACAATGTGTGGCTGACTGGAACACTGCTCAGGAGCTCTACTTCATTAGTCTTTCTCAATTCAACTGCATGGAGGTATGCAAAATGTTTTTAATGTAATCTATCTGACCTCCAATTGAACATTTTGTGCAAAGATGGGCATGATAAAGGACAAAAAAGACCTAACAGAAGCAGAAGAGATTAAGAAGAGGTGGCAAGAATATACAGAAGAACTATACAAGAAAGATCTTAATATCCCTGATAAATACGATGGTGTGGTCACTGACCTTGAGCCAGACATCCTAGAGAGTGAAGTCAAGTGGGCCTTAGGAAGCATTACTAACAACAAAGCTAGCGGAGAAGACAGTATCCCAGCGTAGCTATTTAAAATTCTAAAAGATGATGCTGTTAAAGTGCTGCACTCAATATGCCAACAAATTTGGAAAACTCAACAGTGGCCACAGGATTGGAAAAGGTCAGTTTACATTCCAATTCCAAAGAAGGGCAATGCCAAAGAATGTTCAAACTACCGTACAATTGCGCTCATTTCACATGCTAGCAAGGTTATGCTCAAAATCCTACAAGCTAGGCTTCAGCAGCATGTGAACCGAGAACTACCAGAAGTGCAAGCTGGGTTTCGAAGAGGCAGAGGAACTAGAGATCAGATTGCCAACATTCGCTGGATCATGGAAAAAGCAAGAGAGTTCAAGAAAAACATCTACTTCTGCTTCATTGACTACGCTAAAGCCTTTGATTGTGTGGATCACAACAAACTGTGGCAAAGAGATGGGAGTACCAGACCACCTTACCTGTCTCCTGAGAAACCTGTATGCGGGTCAAGAAGCAACAGTTAGAACCGGACATGGAACAACCGACTGGTTCAAAATTGGGAAAGGAGTACGACAAGGCTGTATATTATCACCCTGCTTATTTAACTTATATGCAGAGTACATCATGAGAAATGCCGGGCTGGATGAATCACAAGCCGGAGTTAAGATTGCCGGGAGAAATATCAACAAACTCAGATATGCAGACGATACCACCCTAATGGCAGAAAGTGAAGAGGAACTAAAGAGCCTCTTGAGGAGGGTGAAAGAGGAGAGTGCAAAAGCTGGCTTGAAACTCAACATTAAAAAAATTCAGATCATGGCATCTGGTCCCATCACTTCCTGGCAAATAGAAGGGGAAGAAATGGAAGCAGTGACAGATTTTATTTTCTTGGGCTCCAAGATCACCGCAGACAGTGACTGCAGCCATGAAATTAAAAGACGCTTGCTCCTTGGGAGGAAAGCTATGGTAAATCTAGACAGCATATTAAAAAGGAGAGACATCACCTTGCCGACAAAGGTCCGTATAGTTAAAGCTATGGTTTTCCCAGTAGTAATGTATGGCTGGGGGAGTTGGACCATAAGGAAGGCTGAGCACCGAAGAATTGATGCTTTCGAACTGTGGTGCTGGAGAAGACTCTTAAGAGTCCCTTGGACTGCAAGGAGGTCAAATCAGTCAATCCTAAAGGAAATCAACCCTGACTGCTCATTGGAAGGACAGATACTGAAGCTGAAGCTCAAATACTTTGGCCACCTAATACGAAGAGAGGACTCGCTGGAAAAGACCCTGATGCTGGGAAAGACTGAAGGCAAAAGGAGAAGGGGACGGCAGAGGATGAGATGGTTAGATAGCATCACCGATGTAATGAACATGAATTTGAGTAAACTCCGAGAGACAGTGGAGGACAGGAAGGCCTGGCGTGCTATGGTCCATGAGGTCACGAAGAGTCGGACACGACTAAACGACTGAACAACAACAACAAAATCTGACCTTACCAAAAGCATTCTGATGCTGTTTTGAGCTCTGAGTACTTCTGAAACAGCAGAATGCTGAAGGAGCATTTGCAATAAGATCAGGACACCTATTTAAAACTCACATTATGGTATTTCAAACTTGACATATTGCAAATCTGTTTCGCACAGCACTACAAATAAAGACCTATGTCTATAAGGCCTTGGCTCCTATATTAATCTTCCCTCTCTAGCCATAAAATCTGAGTCAGATCATAAGACCAGAGTATATTCTGAACCAGAAAAATGTGGAAGTGGGGGCAGAGAATGATAAAGAAATGTATTAGACATCAACAGTATAAAATGTGTCAAGTGCTAGTAGGAAATAACAAGTCAAGAGATCCCTATAAAAGTTTCAAGTCAGCTTGGCTCTAAGTCATGTTAATGTTCTTATTTCTGCATCTTGCCACAGAGTTGCCTTTATTTCTTGCCTTGTATGCCTCCAAAGTTTTTGATGCACCTCTTCTGTTGGCAATTTGCCTCTATAAATGGACTAGGTATGAGCTGCCTTGATTCATGATAGCTGCCAGACCCACGTACATATTTTCCTGGATGTTTAGCCGCTTGCAAAAATCCAGATTATCATTGGGAGGCAGCAGAGATACAGAAAAACCTAACACTTCATTGATTTCTAATAGTTGTCTAGATTTTTGGAGTCCAAATCTGGTAGTCCTACTGTTGGCCTAACTCTTTAATTAAATTGCAACAGCAACAGATTTTGAAAGCATGGCCCTATATATTAAACTAAATGCAAAAAAAGAGAACAGAATAATTGAAAAGGAAATGCACTCCTAAATCTGTTACCAATAGACCATACTGAACATAAGAAGTTAATGTGCCAGTTGACCTTCACTAAAACGATGGCAATTTAATTCTGTGTCGTCTACTTAAAAGAACTCTTGGCTCTATCAGCTACAGTGAGCAATTGAAGAATTCAAGGAGATGTAAGGCAGGCACTGAATTAACCTTTAGAGTTAAATTAGGCCACATAACAACACTACTGGCTGCACCACATTCTTTGCAAGAGGTATTGCTATATTCTCCAAGTGAATGTGCTTCATCTTTACCTTTACCCCCATTTTATCCAGTCTGTTGTACAGTGAGGGCCTATTACTCTCAGTGGAAAGTTTAATTTAGGCAACATAAAAAGACATTGGGTGCTGCAATAAAAGAGCACAGAAAAGCAGATTCTGCAAACCAATGTTGGAGCATGGCATTTTCCTATTCAAGTGGGCCAACCAGCTACCCTTTAAGCCTTTTTAAAGGTACTTCATTCCATTTCCTTCCATCCTCACAAATTCTGAAGCCACCAAGCAAGCTTAGCCTTATCTGGGCTATTTGGAGAAGAGTTGCTTCCTTAGTTTTCCTTTATTTATCTATTTATTAAATTATTTATTTATTTATTATTCATATTTATACCCCGCCTATCCCCTCCCTATCGGAGGATTCTAGGCGGCTTACAACAAAAACCTAACACTTCATTGATTTCTAATAGTTGTCTAGATTTTTGGAGTCCAAATCTGGTAGTCCTACTGTTGGCCTAACTCTTTAATTAAATTGCAACAGCAACAGATTTTGAAAGCATGGCCCTATATATTAAACTAAATGCAAAAAAAGAGAACAGAATAATTGAAAAGGAAATGCACTCCTAAATCTGTTACCAATAGACCATATAGGCTGCCCAACTCCTCTGCAAACTCTATTTCTGCAAATCTTGAGATTATTTCAAGGATCTTAATACTTGCCTCTTATTTATCAGATTCATCCTCTTGGCTGCATAATAACACTGAACTTGGAGTTCTGTTGGAACATACAGCACATACTGGCCCTTAGTATGGTGCAAAGCTGCTCTGAAGGGTATAGCTAGGGCAGAGCTTTCCAAACTGTGTCAGGACACGTTAGTGCAGGGCTTTCCAAAGTTTTCCCGCAGCGACACACCAACCGCCGTTGGTGTGTCGCCGCGGGAAAACCCGGAAGTGCCACCATTGTGGCAGCGCGCAAAAACCCAGAAGCGCTGCTGCCGCTTTCAAGTTTTTACACGCCGCCGTTG
The DNA here is from genome assembly GCA_023362775.1 of Charina bottae. NCBI lineage: Eukaryota > Metazoa > Chordata > Lepidosauria > Squamata > Charinaidae > Charina > Charina bottae. The sequence continues at coordinate 70,453,891 of JALMGJ010000001.1, read as the reverse complement.
GTGTGTCACCGCGGGGAAACCCGGAAGCGCTAATGATGATCAGCGCTTCCGGGTTGTGTGACGACACACCAGACTGTGTGTGGCGACACACTTTTGTGTTGCGACACACAGTTTGGAAAGCTCTGCGTTAGTGTGTCGGCTGCAGTGTCTGGGTGTGTCGCGGCTGCTGCTGCCTCCGACCCCTGCCAGGATTCCGCGCAGGTCCTAGTGCCTGCCTTGTGCCTTGCTGCCTCCAAACCTGCCCTGCCAGGATTCCGCACAGGTCCTAGTGCCTTTATTATTTTTATAAATAACTCAATAACTCACCTAATCACTAGTAATAGGCTGCCAATAACATGCCTGGATTCCAAGCCATAGACCAGAGCTTTCCAAACTGTGTGTCGCAACATGTTAGTGTGTCGGCTGCAGTGTCTGGGTGTGTCGCGGCTGCTGCTGCCTCCGAGCCCTGCCAGGATTCCACGCAGGTCCTAGTGCCTGCCTTCTGCCTGGCTGCCTCCAAACCTGCCCTGCCAGGATTCCGCACAGGTCCTAGTGCCTGCCTTGTGCCTTGCTGCCTCCAAACCTGCTGTGATTCCACGCAGGTCCTAGTGCCTGCCTTGTGCCCTGCTGTAAGAGTGTGTCGCGAAATGATGCATGTCTAAAAAGTGTGTCACCAACATGAAAAGTTTGGAAAGCTCTCAGCTAGGGCTACTTAATCTGGGTTGCAAAAATCAAGATGACCACTAGATGACAGGAGACTCTGCTGTATCTCTTTGCTGCTCTCTAGTTGTTGTCCAGGTTTTACAGCACAAATCCAACAACCTTAGCTGTACTCATTATTGGGAGGAATATGCAGGTGACATTTTGAAATCTGCAAATCCCAAACCTGTTTATCTTGGTCTAAGCTATATTATACCCTTTTATATGTTTCTTAAAAAGTAGGTAAGGGTGGAGATATGGAGGTTCAAGGCCAGAGTGTCTTATCTCTATGATTTGAGCAATAGCTCAAATGTTGTATTTTTATTTCTTATCAATATTGTATTTATATTCTCCAAGATCTTTACAAAAATAACAAAACAAATAAATGCAAGCTACAAGGCACAAGAAGCAGTACAGAGACAGTAGGATTAAAATTGGATCTATCAAGCTCATTTTGCCTATAACTGAAAGGAGAATCTAACAGGGGGCAAATGAATCTCTCAGATTTTTCTCAGCTTAGAACACCTTTTGAAGATCCAGGAATGGGGAAGGATACAAGGAACAGGCAAGTCTTTCAAATGCTATGCACCCCATTCAAGCAGTTCCCTTGTCTGTAACTTTAAAAGCAGTTTTGGAGAGTGAGCAGGAGGAGCTTAGCTCTAGGGCCAGGATAGGGAAACTTTATCTGCTGAATTTTGTCAATTCAACCTCTCTTAAAGGGAAAGGAAACAGATAAGATATTTTATTTTCAAACCAGTGGGTTATTCTGTGCCAAATAACTTTTCCTCAATTTGGTGAGCAGGGCTTGTTCCTAACCATGCTTACTTGGAAGGAAATGCCCCTTATTTTATTTGTAAAGACAGCATCCTGACATAGGGTTCAAAAGGTACACAGCTAAAAAAAAATGCTAAAAGGACAAATGTAAACACAGCAAAATCCTAAAGCCATTAACAAAAATAAATGTTTTTAAGACAGCAGGAAAATGTTTCTCAGGTATAGGATGTATTATTGAAACCTCTGCTTTACCCATTCTCATTTATCCCACAAAAACATGCCAGAATCTACACACACACACACACACACAAATGGTCATGGTTGGTTAAGATTACAGTGAAAAATAAAATAAAATAAACTTCTCTAGGAGCTCCACAAAATCTCTGCAAGTTAAAATCCTGCAGGGAGACGAGAAAGCTTGGTGCAACATATGTAAAAAGGGGCAGGGCTTGATTGCAAGGTCATGGCTGCCATTTTTACTTTTTTTAAACACCCTACCTGGTGGGGGAGTATGTGGAGTGAAGAACCCCAAAGTGAAAAAAGAATATGTGGGGCCTCTTGTATTACTGCTTCCCTGCTTTTTGGTTCTCTTTGCAAAGATGAGAGAGAGAGAGATTGAGATTTGATACACAAGAATTTCATCGGTTGTGAGAGAAAATCCTATCAAATCCTATCTTCTGTGCATGGAGATGCTGCCCATACGGAAGGCCCCCAAGTGATCTGCCAACTGTACCTCCTCAAATTATGTCAGCCTCTATTCCTAACTAGGATTAGTGAATTCAGTGATTCTCAGGGAAGAACTTCATGGCAAAAGTCCAGGGATGGGCTGAACAGAATGAACTGCAGGTCCCCACACACAGCTGGCTTACCAAATTTCAAAATAAATGAAGTAATACACATTGCCATATAAAGAAGGTAATAAGTTCAGAGCCCAAATTTACCTTATTGGATGAACAATTTTATCTCCCATCCATGTTACGTTTGCATGTTTTATCCATAAATTCATTCTGTTCTGATCCCATGTTAATCTGCATTGTTAATACTCTCAAAACATGTATTTAAAAATGTTGTTCTCCCTCAAAATAACTACTTCAATGTACAATTTGAAACTGTGGTGCTGAGAAGTATTGGGTTTTAAAGTTTGGAGAAGCACAATTACAATTCTCTCTCTCTCTCTCTCTCTCACACACACACACACACACGCCCCACTCCACAGAGAAATGAACAAGTCTCATTCACAGTGACATCCTGACAGACTGGACTCACTTCATTTGGCATTTTCTGGAGGTGCTGGGGTTGTAACTCCCAGAAATAACCATTGAGATGCAGGCTGAGAATTCTGGGACTCGTAATCCCAACATCTCTGGAGGGTGTCAGATTGAGGAAGAGCACCTTAATTTGCTCCTGTGCTGATCAAAATGGTTAATCAACATGAGCTGTCAGAAGTAATGTAACCTAGAGTTATCAGGTGTGAGCTGCAAAAATCTGGATGACCATTAGATAGTAGCAAAAAATCAGTTGTGTTTCTCTTTGTTGCCTTCTAATCGCTATCCAGAAGTTTGCAGCCCAGATCTGACAGCCCTAAGTTTAGGACATGACCATTATTTGTTCATTCAGCATATCATACAAGTTTTCAGTGCAAAGAAATGGGGTTGAGTAATCCCTATCCTATCACTAAATAAACCAGACAGAGGAAAAGAGGCCACAGATTGAAAGGGATAGAGCCTTGCTGATTGTCTTTGGAGCCAGCAAGAATGTGGCAAACAGCTACAAAAGCGGGGTGGGGGGGTGTCACAGTTGTCAAACAAACCTTAACTAACTCTCTTCCCTTCCTCCATCTCCTCTCCCAAATATTCCAAGTTTGGAAAGCTCCTTGTTTTGATAGAGTTTAAAATCAGGGCAGCATATAAAACTTAAGTGAAGCTTTATTGCATTCTTGCACAGAAACCAGAGGAATGTACTATGAAAACCTGTGATATCTCACTTTAATTGGAGCAAGCAACATGTTTGCATTGCAGAAGCTCCCCCTTCCCTCTACAGAAGACCCACACCGAATACACACACACACACACACACAAGGTTTACAAAAAGTCCGACTCCATAGGCCAATCATAATATGTTTTATTAATTAATTTTTTCAGAGAAAATGTTACTGTACTTAGGAATGTTCAAAGGCTATGTGTCAAACGAGCAAGGAAGTGTTTAGAAAAAAATGGCAACCAATTCAAACATGTAAAGTAATTCATATAATATATTGTCCCTGGGGCTGGACTTCTGGTGTCTGTCTGTCTGTCTGTCTGTCTGTCTATCTCAGAGCTGATGGTGATAAAAATTGGCCTTAGGCCCACTGAAGAAGTCCACTGCCAAGCAGAACAGCCTACTCCTCCCTCTGTTCTCTCTCCCTGCTGTCAACTGTTTAGATGCCCTCTCAAAGCTATTTAATGACCACAGCAGTGAGAAGATGCAGCAGCCTCTCTTGGTCATGCTCTTTTTTCGTGGGTAGTAGTGCAGGCTGGATGTAAGGGAAGGCAAATTAACAAGTAGGTATGAGAGTGCCAAGATCTACTTGCTGTCCACAACATACTCACACTATTCAGTAAAACAGAACATTCCAGTTAAGACTGCTTAAAAGGCGAGGTTTGGATGGGGACAATATTCTAAATGAGGTGGTCCTCAGGTGGTCTCTGAGCCACTCTTCTGGGGCTGTCAGAGTCCCCTCCTGGAGGGTCGCATTATGACTTTCCTTGGCCCTAGGCACTTTTGCCTTTGTGGCCCCTCCCACCATAAAAATAATAGTATTAAAATTATATTTCATACATTTTCAATATTGATTGATTGATTGATTGATTGATTGATTTTCCAATTTATATGGCCGCCCATCCCAACAAGTGATTCTGGGCGGCAAACAGAGTTAAAATAAAATAAAACAAGTATAAAATAAAACAGGTATAAACATTACAAAAGTTAAAATACACAGCAGCCGAGCAACTTCAACCCAAATCACTAGCATTTATAGAGAACAAGGGAATAGTAAATAATATAGGTATTATTTTGTAATAATAATCAGTTGTTCCCAATTAATTATGTCTGTTGAGTACTAAATTGTAAACTGTACTAAATTTTAGTATTTATGCTATATAGGTTACAAATAAGATCATCAGTTTGATGTTCAAACTGTGTGCGTTTCTTACCTATTTTTTATTAAAAGGCAAGAAAATAAATAACCTCCACTTCATTTTTATTCTTTCTGATTTAAAAAAATAAATAAAACATTTCGGTAAGCCCGAGGCACTGTGCCTGTTGTGCCTAATGGATAAGTTGATCCTACTCTCCTGATTGCAACCATGAAATTTGGGGCTACAATTTGCCAATGGAATTAGGTGGCAAATCACTCTTCTAGAACCTGCCACAATGGTGGGCATCTGGGTTTTCTTTCTTGCAACACTCTGGGATTGGCAGGATTTGGGGGAGGGAGGTGATTCGTTTTTCCCACTGGCCCAGCCCAGTTCATCATCGTGGCTGTGCTTATAATGATACCTTGGTCCTCTAAAAAGTACAGTAAGTATAGTAAAATGGTGCCAGCCATTCCTCTGGATAATTAATTAATCAGAATGATGGATAACCAGGAGATAATAGTTAGCATTTGTAGAATTGGTAGGGGTGATCTATTTTTTTTTTAAATCTTCAAAACATTTCATAAATAAATTAGCCACCCTGTGGCAACCACATTCAGAAGAGTTGGGCTTATCCCTTATGAGGGACTGAAACTGAGAAACTCTGCCTTATAGAAAGTTGCTTGGGTTAGCCTGCAGCAAAGAGAGTGGCTGTGTGACACACTCCTTCCCATGCCACTGGAGATAAAGGAGCTGCAGCAGCACTCACCGCATGATATGTCTGTAGCTTGAATCATGTCAACTGGATTTCTATTTTCTTAGTAGAAACGTTTCGCTCCTTATCCAAGGAGCTTCTTCAGTCTGAGCAAAGTTGGTAAGGGAATCCTAAATATCTAAACGTTTCTAAATAAATAGAAACGTTTCTACTAAGAAAATAGAAATCCAGTTGACATGATTCAAGCTACAGACAATTCCACCTGGATGACTGAGAACCTTCATAGACATCTCACCGCATGATAAGATGGCAGTCATCAGAAGCGAACAATGAATTTCTTAGCTCTTGTAAAGAAATCTGCTGTTATATCTGGCAAAATTAATTGTTCATTTCCCCCCAATATATTTGGTTCCAGTTGTGAGTCTTCTGGGCCCATTATTGGCTACTTCAGCCTTTTCACTGGTGATCCCAAAGATTAAACATGAGATCCTCAAAATGCTCTATGGCTGCACTAGATTCTTTTATATTCTTGGCTACTACAAAACATCATCATCATCATCATCATCATCATCACAAAACAATATAAATATATACAAAGGATCAAGAAGAACATATTAGATATGTAATATTATACATGTAACATGTTAGACCAATCAATTGCAGTAATTTCTAAACCACATTTTACTATTACAACCCAGTTTAGCCTTCCCCAATCTGGTGCCTTCCAGCTGTTCAGAATTTAGGGTCCATTTTCTTTGGAATATATTGCAACACTGATTTGCAGCTTTCAAATATTTAATTGTATCTTTCCAGATACCTTATCAGTACTATTAATAATTCCTAATTAGGTAATAGTTTCCAAATGGTTATACAATTTTTCTAATTAGTTCTCTTTTTATTTGATTTTTTTTAATTGTTATCCCCAGCTTATAAAATTCTAGCTTTGGACAGAACATATAAAATGGGTCTTTCATTTTCTAATGGAAAACAATTAGGGATAAGTGCTGGATTTGGCCAATCCCTAAATCCTGAAACAGAGTTGGAGAATCAGAACAGATTTCCATTTCTTCAGGGTAGAGCATACTAGTATGAATCTGCTCTGATCTAGTTCTAGGCTACCATGAAGCTTGTTCCAGTCTACACTGAAAAAAGATAACAACACACTAGTTATGGGGTATTTATTACTTGTTTACATAAAGCATCCATCATGGTGGAGGTAAGGAAGAGAATCTGATTCAATTTTCTAAACTATGTTAGACTCATTAATTTTACTCAGAAGACCAGCAAATTAATCTTTTTATATTTCTGCCACAAGCCCAACCATTCAACTCTACCTCACCAAGGAAGGAGGAAAAAGAGGATTTCTTTCATTGCTGCGGTTTCTTTGCACAAAACCCCTAAATCTGTCTCTCTGAAATTCAGCATAGTGTTCTCTGGCAGATAACTGTATCCTAATGTTTAATAATACATAAATCAGAATATAAAACATTATAATCTCAAATCAAAACAAAAAGATATTACTCATGTTTATCATCTTAGTTCAAAACCTTAAGTTTTTTCACACTTCCTTCACCTGCAAAAGAATTGTCCCCCCACTGCCCAAAATTATTTTCCAATTAATTTTACTCAGTTTTCAGGCTAACTATTTAACGTCTTCTTTCTTCTTATAACTTTGTCCCTGCCCCTCCATTTTTGTCACCTTCCTTTGGACGTGTCAGTCCATTATAATGACTAACCTTCTGAACAGCCTGTATCTCAAATCAACTGTAATCCATGACTCCCTTTCTGGGAACCATTTTCTGAGTATCCCCAACTCTAAGATGAAAAGGCAGGCCATAGCGATTCAACTGTAAAAAGAAAACTTCAGTGTATACAAAGATATGCTATATTATTTCTGTGTTATTTAAACTTACTCCTTTGGCAGAAGAAATATCTGAGCCTGCAACAGTGATGAAGCTAAGCAGACATCAGCCTGACCTGTCCCCTGGCTGGGAAATCACTCATTCCAAATCACTACAAAACTCATGTATGACTAGGCTGGGGCTGTAATAAATATCTGTTTTAAAACTGCTTTGCAGCTATTGTAAGAAGCCCATTTATTCCTCTTTCTGAAAAATATATCTATATAGCAATTATTATGGATAGTAATCATTGCTGAAATTATTTTATTATGACTGAAAATGATTCAGAAAAAATATTTGGCCTCACATGAGCAGAGCACCTGTCCGCTATTCATTAAAGTAGCTGGTCTTTTTTCAAGCTTCTGTGCAAGACTAAAAGAAGATAGATTATTGCAACGTGTTCTACATGGGGCTACCCTTGAAGAGTATCCGTAAGCTTCAGCTGGTCCAGAATGTGGCAGTGCGGGCAGTTATGGGTGCTGTAAGATCAGCACATGTGACACCTCTGCTGCGCCAGCTGCATTGCGTACCAGTTTGCTTCCAGGTCCAATTCAAGGTGTTGGTTATCACCTTTAAAGCCCTACATGGCATGGGGCCAGGTTACCCGAGGGACCGTCTCATCCCAATAACTTCAACCCGCCCCACTCGGTCATGCAGAGATAGGCTGACCATATTTCCTTGAGACAAAAACGGGACCCTAACCTACCCACAGCTCGGCAGACAAAGTGGGCGTGCATGCGTGCGTGCGTGCGTGCACACACGCACGCACGCATGCACTCCATCTAACAGCCTTGCCAGCAGTGGTGCCCTGGCAAACGGGGCGGGTGGGCGCTCTCTCATTGAGAATGGGACAAAATGGACATTTTTATTAAAACGACGGGACGGTCGGGAATTCTTTAAAAAACGGGACTGTCCTGTTCAAAACGGGATGTGTGGTCAGCCTATGCAGAGAGGGCATGCTTTGGACTCCATCAACAAGAGAATTTCATCTAGCGGGGTCCAGGAGGGGAGCCTTCTCTGCGATAGCGCCCGCCTTGTGGAATATCTTGCCCCCAGAGGTGAGGCTGCCTCCCTCGCTCCTGGCCTTCCGGAAGACTCTAAAGACCTGGTTCTGCCACCTTGCCTGGGACGGGGGAAGTAATTGTTCCTCCTGGGGGTGGCTGGCGCCATAGTGTCCCCCCTTTTCTATGAGATTTTACCATCCTTTGGATTTTTATCTATTTATTATATGGGTTGGATTGTAATTTTATGGTTATAGGTTTTTAACGGTTGACTTGTTGTAAACCGCCCAGTCTCCTGTTGGGCAGATGGGCGGGGATAAATTTGAATAATAAATAAATTAAATAAATAAAGATGAGGCTGCTTTAAGGAGTTGAGTTCTTGACGCCAGCTGGTGTGGAAACCTACAACAGTGAGGCTGCTTTATGAATGGCAGAGAGATGCTGTATTCATGACAGGTCCAAAGCATGACTTTCAAATCATTTTTGAAGTGTTCACAGCCCTGTTACTGATATGGCTTAAGGTACTGCAAAGTTTAAAAATAAAAGATATTAATAATAGCTCCATTGTATAAATGGAAAACATGTAACATGTCATCAGTACATTCAGTGGGACCCAAGATCATATATTGCTTGTTATGGTGATGAACAGCACTTCAGAACCAAAGCAAAAAAATGTGTTTCGGAGGTGCATGGGTGCGCATACTGCTTTGCAAGCTGCACTGGTTGCCAGTTTGTTTCTGGGTGTTATTCAAGATGCTGGTCGTTACCTATAAAGCCCTTCATGGCGTAGGGCCTGTCTCCCATAGCATCTGCCCGGCCGATTCAATCTTGCAGTATTGGCGCTCTCCAGGTTCCTTGGATTAAACAATGTAAACTCTCGGGCCCCAGAAGTACACTTTCTCTGTAGCAGCCCCTGACCTCTGGAACGAGGTTCCCCCCGAGATCTCGATGGTCCCCACTCTGCTGTTGTTTAAAAGAGCCATGAAGACCTGGCTCTTCACCCAGGCCTTTGGCGAGGGACAGTGAGACCCCTCGCTTCATTCCATCTAGTCTGTCGTTCTTGCCATCTTTTATCTTTTTTCCTTTTGTTGGTTTTATTGTAATTTCTTTTGATTGTTGTGAGCTGCCCAGAGTCATTGCGAGTCAGGCGTCAAAGAAGTTTAAATAATAATAATAATAATAATAATAATAATAATAATAATAATAATAATAAGTAGTCATCATCTGTGGCTCCTTAAAGCACCTCTGCCTTTTCTTGGACTCATGCAGTCTCTCTGGAAAATACGTATTGGAAATAAAGCGACACCAACAGGTGTGACAAAGTGCTTTGGAGTGGGCATGGACATGCAGTTGCTGCCTCCTTAGTTCAAAAGCATATTTCCCTGGAATCACATGGCTACCATGAGAACCCAGGAAAAGGAGATGCTTCTTTAAGATGGTGTCAACAGGTATAGCTTATGCACTCATACCCTCCCTGAAGCACCTTCTCTGCTTTGAATCCAAAGTGCTGCACTTCCCTACAAATCAGCCGGCCTACAGACTTGCATTTGCTTTACGGCATATGTTTCCAGGGGGCGTGGTGGCTCAGTGGGTAAGACACCAGGCTTGTCGATCGGAAGATTGCAAGTTCGGAGGTTCGAATCCCTAGCCCTGCGTGCGGAGTGAGCTCCCGCACTAGCTCCAGCTCTTGCCAACCTAGCAATTCGAAAGCATGCAAATGCAAGTAGATTAATAGGTACCACTTTGGTGGGTAGGTAACACCGTTCTGCACATGTCATGCCGGCCACATGACCATGGAAGCGTCTTCGGACAACGCTGGCTCTTTGGCTAACAAACGGAGATGAGCACCGGCCCCTAGAGTCGGACACGACTGCACAAATGTGCGGGGGGTACCTTTACCTTTTTATATGTTTCCAAGGACAGTATATTTCTTTTTGCATTAGAGCTTACTTTTAAATAAAAATGAACCAAGCATCAGCTGTGCACTTCCATCGTATTAGATAAATATATATGAAATATTTTAACTGCAGCACTTAGTGTTGCAGCTGTTTGTGCTTCAGACTCAAAGAAGACATTGCAGGCTTTGGAATTTTAATTTTGACAGTTATCACATGTTTACATGGCATATTATACAATGGCATCAGTAAAATAAAATAGTATGAGGAGGATCCCTCCCATCTCCAGTGGATAGGAAAATAATATGGAAAAGATACAGGGCAGACCATGCGTGAATTCAGTAATATGCAATGTTGTGTTGGAGGAAGGCGAAAAATCTGAATAAAAAAGAGTTAGAAAAAAAGGCGATAACACCAAGCATGTATTCTAGTAGTACATCATAGGCATAAATTATCCAGCATTGTTGTGTCATAATTAGGGTGAGATCATTCTAGATGATCTGCAATTCCCATCCATCCTCTACTATGGGCTTAATCATTAATCACATTGCTCAATTGTTCATCATTATTGGGGTCACTTTCCAAACAAAAAGTAACATTCAAACTCGAAAAAAGTAAATCCATTCCAACCTAACAATCTAGCCTATAAATTACTGTTTTAGCACTTGTTTCTCTTCTAAGGGGCTACTTACATTTAATGGGAAAATCAGGAGTATTCTGGTCAGCTAAATGAGCATGGAAGCAGGACTATAGGACTGCCTTTTGAGAATGCTGGAAGTTGTAGTTCCAGCACATCTGGAGGGCACTAGATTAGGGAAGCTGTCCTTAAGCACTGCTCTGTGTCTCTTCCCACCATTAATCATCTGATACACAGGAACAATCATATTACACAAGGACCCTACCGATAATACTCTCTCTATATAAAATAGCCAAGGTAATCAGTAAAGGGCTGCATTACTTGACAGACTGCTGCATATTCTGTAGCCTAAACTGCCTTCTAATAAATGTTCTCTCAGTGCTATTGTGATTCCTAGCACTCTATTTGTGTATTGTTGCAAGCGCTTGCTCTGTAACCATGGAATCGATCTACATCACAGTCCTAACAGAGTGGAAAATAGCTAGCATCTCCCTACAGGTGAAAAACAAACACACTATTATCTTAAAAATCACTGGTCATTAATGTGCGGGATGTGACCCCCTTTCAGAATGTCCAGATGTAAAATACCAGTGGTACCACCTACATTTTTTTGTTGTTGTTTATGGGTTTGTTTTTGGGTTGTTGTGTGTGTTTTTTGTTTTTTTGGAAGGAGGGGAATATTCAAATTCAAAGAAGAATTTTTATTTATTTATTTTTGTATAATTCACACAGATCACAGGAACAAAACCTAAGATGAAAATTTACTGGTGGGATTCATGGTGCAGCTTGCAATGAAAGATGTCTATGGCTCCAAAACGTTAACAACTGTCTCAAATCACATCCTAAAATAGGGTTAATAAGCTTTAACAACCAAAGCAGGAGAAACGACTAACCAAGTAAGGGCTATGTTGTCACCAACAAACAAAACCGTTCCAATAGTAGAGAATATACAGTATGTAGCTCAGGGTTCAACTGTTGGATTCTTTGTGTTCCCTGAGTTTAGTTGTTTTCCTGCAGATATGTCATTACCAGGCTAGGTCATATCATCAGTGCATGGGAGAGTGAAGTTTGCTGGTTGTTTCTATATAGGAGCTTGCCCTGCCAGTCTTGGTTGGGGTGCATTGTTGATATTACCTAGCTTGGTAATGCAGAAAACAACTAAGCTCAGAGAACACGAAGAACCCAAACAATACTGTGTTCCTTTTAATATGCAGAATGGACTCTAATGTAATTCTATATACGAGTTCTCCAACAATTATCCTAGGATACACAAAAAGAATAGACATGCTTTAAGACTGATATTCACAAATAAAATATTAATTTTATTGAAGAATGGAACTGAGTCATTTATATGGCAATAAGACATGAGATCACTATATCTGGATATTGACAATTCAGTTGCGATAACCAGATCAACTTTTGGAAACGTGAAGCCCACATCTGTAAAATATCAGGTCTGATATCTCATGTATTACTTTGAATAAGGAGGGACGACAGAACAGGGCACTGATGGGCAGCAAGAAGGTGAAATCAACAGTTCAGAGGATTTGGAATAAAGAGGTCAGACCAATAGTAAATGAATGAATGTACCCATGTAGGCTGCTGACTGCAGTGCTTTGTATCAACGCAACATTTGTGATTGGGAAAATTCTGACCATTTGGGAATGTTAGCCACCTTGAGTGCCTATGAGAAGAAAGGCAGAATATAAATTGAAATGATATAAATAATAACAAGTCAATGACATCTCAGAAGCTGGTTCCAGGTCTCCCCATTGCTCCGCAGCCATGTCCCTACACATGTATTTCTGTGCTTTTAAATAATATTTATTGGGTTTTTTTTATTTACAGTTGTTTAGCTTGTAAGAAGTTTTGGAAATAGCATTATCCTAAAATGTGGGGTAGAGATCATTACAATCAGTAAATAATGTTTAAATGATCCAATCACCACATTAATCAGTAAACTAAACAAGATAAATGGACATCTCAAGGCATCTCAATCTTTCTCTTTCTCTTTTGACCCCCCCCCCCCATAGATGCCTTGCCACACTTATCAGGGACTTGTAGAGGTTTCCCAGCACCTTGTTAGTTCTGCAAGATAAATATATTTAAAGGGCAGCAGCTGTCTTATCAGAGATTCAAGTGACAGAGAAAATAATTTAATCTAATACCTTCCATTACTATATATATTAAAATGGAAAAAGAACCTCCTTCTTGGTAGGAACAAAAGAAGTAGCTGTATATTTCCACTGGTCTATCTAACTCAGCGATGATTACATTAACTGGCAACAGTTTTCCAGAATAGGATAGACCACGGCTTGGTCCAAGATCTTTCTGCATGCAGTAAAAGTACTGCTCAAATGAGCCTCAGCCCTCCTCAATAAATCTTTTTGCAATAATGTTGTCAAAGGGGTGGTTACAAAGAAATACGGATTTAAACAAACCCTAACAATAAAAGAGGAGTGAAACAGCCCTTGGAAGCTTATTAACTGTGGATCTATTTTTTTAAAAAAAAAGTCTATTTTTTGTTATTTGAAATTATTGTGAGAAAAGATACATATAACAATTCAAAGTATATATCTATATATTGATTAATGTCTACATGTAACTTGATTCAAATCACCTATAGGTGGATTTTACCTTGAAATTGAATATAATGTAAATGCATGCTAATATGGGCCTAAGTATGCTTTATATATGGGACGTAGCTGTACAGCTTTATACTGCGGGGTGGGGGGGACCTGTTTCATAGGCAGATGCAAGACATAATCACAGGCAGAATATGCAGCACATCACTTTCAAAGGTTAAAGGAAACATTATGGCCAGCCAACATAATTATCTGCCAAGGAAGGAAGAATCAGAAACGGAGCAATATATTTTAAATGTCACTAGTTTCTTTAAAACGATTCATATATTATATATCAACATATGTTGACACCATTTATTTCTTCAACTGATTTTAACACATTGGTCTAGCACCGAATACCCAGCTTAGAAATAGCTGATTTATCTTTATTTTTTACTTTCAAGAAATCAGGAAGCTACTGTCAGGAAAACATAATGATAATTTATTTCAATTACAGAGCTGAAAAAACAACCGCTGTTTCTCTTTCAAGACCTGGAAGTGCTATGAATTTTAACAGGCAACTATAGCAATATGGTGCTGAAGCTCATGTATTCCTCTCTTTTTGCTCCCCATTAAGAACAGTTTTAACTACCATCATGTTTCTTGAAAACCAGTTCAATATATTTCCTTTGCTTTCTGCTTCTTTATGCTAATGTTGGTGGGCATTTGCTAAAGACTAGTTCATATACTATAGTTGTATATCTTTTTTTAAAGCATACACCAATAAATAGAACACATCAAAAGTTATATCATTCAGTTTTACATCTTGGTGAGCTAGGATTAGTTGTAATTCTTTGCTGAATACAGATCAGCTCCTGGTTTGCCTCTGCGTATCCTATGAGGTAGCTCTATTGCCTTATATCCCCACTGTCACAGATCACAAACAATTAAGAACCTGCACACTGAATTCCCAGACTGTTTCCTATCCAGGCCTTGGTCAGATCAACAGTTTTAGCAAGGTGGCTGCAACATGTGCCTTCAGACATGGGATGTTTAGAGACCTCTTGACAATGGTCCCAAAAGCAAATGGTCCCATTTACTTCCATGTAGTGCTTTCCTCATCATCACCTGTTCTGCCGTTAATTTCTAAAGACTGAGATATAAACTTAAACTGAAGCAGCAAGTCATTTTGTAAAAAGCAAAGTCCTGCAAGTCTCAGCTTCTTAGTGCTTCATGTGGGATGAGAACGTGCTGCAGATAAACCTAAACAATTAAATTTGTTCTTTCACACTTCAGTTCTGCCGTATCTGCAAAAGCAAACCGAAGGTATTTCTTTGTTCGTGGACTGATGCATCACCTCCAAAAAATAGTAACTCCTTGGCATCTGGACACTCGAACTCTAGGATGTATTCCTGTACGGCTCAGTGAAGAGGTTTTTTCTTTGAATCAATTTCTCGTACCCGAAAGGAAATCTGACAGAACAGCAACATTTGTGATGGGTCCCAAGGAACAGGGAACACAGGCTTTGTAACCACAAACATCTAGGTTCAATCCATTTAAAAAGAATAGACTAGTAATGTGACTGGAGAAAGCCTCTGCTTCAGACCTTGGCAAAGCCGTTGCCAGTCTGCTAAGAGAACAAAATAACCCACATTTCTTTCACAAGGCTGAACTTTTAGTTGCATCCTCCTGAGAATCTATATTAATGATACCTGACCCAGAACCCATGGATGACCTCACCCAGCATCATCTGTTTTCTTGTAAATACTCCTGAAACACTGCATTTGAGGCTATAAACCTGTGCTTGGTGACATCCTTCTTATTGGAACTTTATGCATACTGTAAAAATGCACTTCTTTGCAACTGCGCTTGGAAAGCTACTGTGGTGCTGGAAGAGGAGTTGGCTGATGTTGAGCAGCCAAATTCAGTCACTCTCTCCTCACTTCATGACAAATAATAATAATAATAATAATAATAATAATAATAATACAGTGCACTATTACAGTGTAATAAAGTCACTCTTGGGATGCTTTCAGACAACACACTACTAATGCTACCAATCAAAAGATGTTATCCTGCTACTCTGTATTTTCCCTTAAGTGAATTTCTTGTGGTAAGAAGCAGTAAGAAATCATTGGAGGGTTCCAGATGGAAGACATCGCTGTCTGGAGCATCCATCCAAGAAAAAAGCAATGCATGACAAAAACATCATGCTTAATTAGTATTGGCCTCAGTTCCCCCATTTGTAAAATAGGAATAGTGATGACCTGGCAAAGGATTCTTAGGCAATTAAAGACCACAAAATGTTTGCGCATCAGATGTATCATACATATAATTAATCACCCCAATAATGACTTCTAGAAGATTCTGACAAATATATTTCAGGTCAAGAGTTTGCACATGCCATAGCTCTGAAGGATGAGGTTCCTTCCACTGCCTTAATACAATTATGGAAGTTCGGGAAAGCGGAATCTGTGCACTCATACCAGTTTGAATTTTTGCTGACTTTCATCTGAACCCAAAATATAATTTTCAAATAAGAGTTCGGTAAAATGCATGTACTCAATTGCTGGAAATAGTCCCAAGGAAAATAGTTCTCAAGAATTGGGACCAAAATTGCACTTACTCAGGTCTTCTATCACTGGAATTATCTCTGGGCTTTAAAATATTTTGATCAGATATACACATTTTATATAATACAAAGAACTATTTTTAAAAATAGAGGAATTATTACGCCAGAGCCTTTATCTACTTCCCAGTGAATTCTTACAGCAGTCTTCAAGAACTGTACTTTTTTTACAGCATGCAGCCACTGTTAATGGGTTTATATCAAATATTACAGCTATTTTCTTACACCCAATTCTATTTTACTTGTGTTCTCCTACTGCACTTCCACACCACCAGAGTTTGTCCTTCCCTATCCTTAACACTGTACGTTGAAATTGACTCACAAACCATCTTCATTTCTGCCAAATGCAAAAAACACCATGAGCTAATCGGTGCTGGCCCTCTTTCCTGCCATCTGATCAATAGGAGAGTGCAAAAAGCCTCATCTGATCAGTGTCCCACTCTATACTAGCAGTTGTGATAGACAAAAGCCATTTCATCCCTACTCTCAGAAAAATGGAATAAAATAACTGCTAGCACCTCCCCCCCTTTCATTTATGTTTTTCAGGGCATTTCTTTATAAGCATCTGTCTGGTTGTCTGCAAAAAACCCGAGAGACTGCTATGATGGCATATTATCTGAGGGAAGATCAATTGTAAAAAAATGTGAACAAAAGCACTGAAATATTCCAAGGGCTTCCCAATTACCTTGCCACCATTCCTCTGTTGCATTCAAAATCCCTGTGAATTGTGGAAGTGAAATGCAACCAGGCATTTTCCCCATTAGCCGTGATCATAATTGCATCTTGCAATGGCAGCTGGACTGGGGGAGTAGAGGAGATAAGTTCTAAACAATGCATACAGGAAGAGAAGCTCTGGGAACAGGACATAGGACCTCCAAGGGTAGAAACAGAGGACCTCTCTTTCCACCCTTTAGAGCAGTATTTCTCAACCTTGGCAACTTGAAGATGTGTGGACTTCAACTCCCAGAATTCCCCAGCCAGCAAGGCTGGCTGGAGAATTCTGGGAGTTGAAGTCCACACATCTTCAAGCTGCCAAGGTTGAGAAACACTGCTTTAGAGCTTGGCTGATATTTCCAATAAACTGCAAATAGTTAGAAATAAATGGATAAGAAAATATTGTAAGGATAGTCAGATCTAGAAGTGGAACTGTCCATAGTGATGCTGTGTAACCCTTGCAAAAATCACCTAGGCACACATTGTGCCTGCCTGTTTAAAATATTACCTCATCTCCATGGGGTTCTAGTACTTTCTCTACTCCACACACAGTGGATAGAAGTACCTGGGGGATGAGGAGATCTGTGCTGATCCCCCAGTTCATTCCTTACTTTCTACCCCAAGCCAGGTTAATAAGCAAATGAGATAAACAAGCTCAAGTCTTTTTAGTGATGTCACCCCATATAGAATCTCTGGGGCAAATGGGCCTGGAAGAAGCTCTTGCTCAGCCTGAAACAAGGCCCTGATTGATTTACTCTCCAGATTCCTACCTAAAAGCAGCTTTCATGTTCTGTCAGGACAGTCCCACCCCACTATATGGTGTTCCATAAAGTTTGCCACCCCAATCCTGTTGCATCATGGCTTCCTGAAAAGCTAGGCAAAAGCGTGGCAGGTGCATAAGTTGCTTTCCAACAGTCAGTCGGTCCATCCTGAAGGCTAAAAAAAGCAAACATATGGAGGGTATCCCAGAACCTGAGGGCCATATCTAAGGATTCTGGGGTTCCTTTCTTCTTTCCTGATTAGGAATACATGCTATGCATGAATGGCACAAAAGAGAGAAAGAACCTCCACGTTTTATTAAACCATCAGTGCTTAAAAGTGCTGAGCTGAGCTGCTGGGGCAAAAGATTTCTTAGCTTTGGGAAGCAAATAGGGCAAATGCGGCATCTTGATAATCAGAAGATGTTAGGTTTGGTTGGGGGATGTCATTTATCTCTGGGTACTTTATTTATTGTGGACAGTTACGTTATGAATATTAGTTGGTTAACTGCTGGGAATCCTAGCAGATTACAGTGGGTTAGAAGCTGAATGAATGGGTGGACAGATAAATAAATGGCAACAAGCCCCAATCATACTGAGGCAGCAGAGATGAAGATGCGGGTAACTTTAGGCTCAGGAAGTAGAATATTTAGCTGGATGTCTTTGGGGGTATTTAAGTCAGTGGCACACCTGAGGACACTGAGGATTCTCAGTAGAGTGACAAGTAAAATTAAATCCAGACTACGTTGGGGGGTGTTTTTTTTTCCTTTAAAGGCGCATCTTCATTTTCACAAGGCAGATTTGGGACCCCACATCTCATGTTATCTGCAAGCATGTTTCAGCCACCTGCTTGAGCATCAACCAAGCCCTCCATCCAAGATATGAGGTGTGACTGAGATACATCTGTCAAACAAAGGGGTAATGTTCATCCAGCTCAAAGCCATAAAAACAATCCGACCCTGATGTGCATACAATCTTGAGCACTCACCCAATCCTCGAAGTGCCGGCTCCCGTTCTGCAGCAAGTCCTCAAACTGGATAGTACAGTTAGCCACAAAATCGTCGTACCCAATGGGGGCATCGTGGAAAACGGCCATTTCAATCTTCCTGCCATTGCTAACATCAGTGACAAATTCATCGTTCCAGGCAGGGCTGTTGGTTTTCTGCTTGGTGGAGGTCTGCCCGATCCTGGAATCGTCCACATTGAGGGCAATGTATGGGTCCAGCAAAAAGGTCTGTGGCTTGGGACCCACCGCATGCCTTAGTGACCAAGGGGTGGGTTTGAGATTCACCGCTTCGCAGATTTTAATTTTCAGCATGCCATTGAAAACCACCATGGTTAGAGGGCTTCCCTTTTCCTTGGGATTAAGCACGCTCCGGAGCCGGGAGGGTTTCTAGGAGGTCTCTCAATAAATAAGAAGGCAGGTTTGAGTGAAGTGGGGGGTGGGCAGATGTGGGGGGCTCCTTTCGGTGGCTTTGGCTAGTTTTTCCTCTTGCGACACCCAGTGAATGCATACAGGCATGCATACATATATACACACATGTGTATATACACATGCATACACACACACATATATTGAAGAGATATCGGCCTGTGTGTGTTTTTAACGGAAAAACAAAGAGGGGGGCGGAAGGGGAGGGGAGGGAGATCTCGTTCCCGCTTGCAGAAATCCGAAATGCAATCGCAGCACATTCAAAGGATCCTCGGAGCGGGGATATAGGGATGTATATATGTATACACGTATATATGTATGTATCTATATACACGTATACATTGTTTTTCTTAAAGGAAGACTCCCCCCCCCGGTCGTCTTTCTCTGTTTAGAGCATAATCCGCGAGCAGTCCTCCGCTGAAAGCAATCCGGCGCTCACGCTCTGCTGCTGACTTGCCTGTGCGGCGGCGGCGGCGGCGGCGGCGGCAGGAACAACAGGGGAGGGGAGGGAGGGGAGAGGAGGGGGAAGGGGGTCGGGAAAAAAACCAAACACCCAGGAACACCGAACCTAACGCGCAGCCCTGCCCACTTCACAGCCTTCCGACTGGAGGGGAGGGGGATCGCACAGTCCGAGGAACCTTACATCCGCCTCGGCTGCTGCGGGAGCTTCCTCGCCTTCTCCGCCTCCTCCTCCTCTTCCTCCAAGGCCAAGGATCCAGTGGATCGAATCCAATGCATGAGGAGAAGCTGTTCCCGATCGACCTGCTCGGGGAAGGAGGGTTGTTCTTTTTTGCTGCTTTCAAAAGATCAATTCAAAAAACTCACGCCGGCGCCGAGGTCCCCGCCCTTCCCTCCCCAAGGCCGCTGGTCTGGCTTGTGCCCCGGGCTACGGTTGCCTGATGCTGGGCGAGGAGCGCTACCCCAGCTGGCCCTCTCGCTCGCTCGCTCTCTCGCTCGGTGTGTGTCTGTCTCCCCAATGCAGGAAATGCGCAAAAGACGTCAGTGTGTGTATCAGTGTGTGAATAGAAAGTTTTGCCTGTTGGGGGAGCAATACGCTTCAAGTGATCACCGGCGAGGAACAGCTACCAGCGACGAAGGAAGAGCCTTCCCTGCCGCCGCTTCTCCGGGACCGCGACTTCGGGCAGAGACCCCCCCCCGCTGCCCCTCCCTCCCCGCGCAAGAACTCGGGCCGGAGCGTTTCCTCCGGCGCCTCCCTCCAGCGCGGCCAAAGCCGTTTGGGGGCGTTTGTGGAGAGGAGGGGCTGGGCAGTTCGCGACACTGCTGTCCCTCTTCCGCCTCCTCCATTGCCGCCGCCTGCCGCCTCCCCCGGCGCGAGGAGGCAATTTTAAAAGCGAAGTCTGCCGCACTGGATTGTTTTGCTTCGTTAGCGCCTCACCTTTCCGCCAAAGATCGGAGGGGCGGCTGGCGAGCGCTTCAGGCTAAGGCCGCCTCCAGGACACTGCTGGTCCGGAACAATACACAACTCGGGGCATCAAAAGTCCCCTTCCCGGCGCCAACGGAGCCGTCTCCAAGCTGGTGCCCTCCAGATGAGGTGGGCTTCAACTCCCAGAGACTCTGCCAGCACATCTGGAGACCACCAGGTTGGGGAAGGATGAGCTAAAGCCTTGAGGCCGCCGATTCAGTGGATCGGCGATTCCACTTCAGTGTAATCTGGAGCCCTCCACGTCGTGGTCGTGGTGGCAGAATGCCAAACCAGACAGCAGATGCTGCATGATATGGGGTCCCAGTATGCCTATCCATTTGATCTATCTATCTGTCTATCTATCTATCCATCCATCCATCCATCCATCCATCCATCCATCCATCCATCCATCCATCTATCTATCTATCTATCTATCTATCTATCTATCTATCTATCTTTCTTCTATCCTGCCTTTATTATTTTGATAAATAACTCAAGGCGGTGAACATACCTAATACTCCTTCCTCCTATGCTCAGTCCCTTGCACTGTTCCAAACAGTGGTGCACATAGTTATTTTAGACCATGCACTTAATGGTCCTGGGATGGGAAGGGAGTCGTTTCCTTGCTGTGAGATTCACCCAGTAAGCATCGGTGTTCCTGGGCAATTCTTTGCAAGCATGGACAAGACTGACAATACCTGAATAGTCTAAAACTGAACTATTAGCAGTCTTTCTAAAGGCACATCCACTCTTCCTCTTATGGACACTACATGGGAATGACATATTTTTAAATGTAAAAAATGTATAGATATTAAAAAATTTAATGTGAAAAAATTTAAACATTCTTTGCTTGACTATGTATGTACAATATATATTCATAGCAAGTAAGAGGAATGGACCCTGGGCTGTGGGTCTTGGGCCTGGCCCCAATGGCTAGCTTTGCCAGTGTCATGTGGCTGAAGCCGCATTGGGAGCCACAATGAGATTTCTGGCCTTATGTATGACAAGCACCATGCTAGTTCCTGATACAGTATATAAAATATCTGTAAAAAATATAAGCTCTTTATGCTAGCACTTTCCTTCTCATCTGCTCTTTTGTATGTATTTTCCCCATATATGTATCAACATTGCCCCATTTCTCATGACTCAGTGGAGTTTTCATACTGGAAGTAAAACAGTGCACATAATAATGACAATGTAAAGGTACATATAGGGGCGTGGTGGCTCAGTGGGTAAGACGCCAGGCTTGTTGATCGGAAGATTGCAAGTTCGGAGGTTCGAATCCCTAGCCCTGCGTGCGGAGTGAGCTCCCGCACTAGCTCCAGCTCTTGCCAACCTAGCAATTTGAAAGCATGCAAATGCAAGTAGATGAATAGGTACCACTTCGGTGGGATGGTAACAGCATTCCGTGCGCGTCATGCGGCCACATGACCGCGGAAGCGTCTTCGGACAGCGCTGGCTCTTCGGCTAACAAATGGAGATGAGCACCGGCCCCTAGAGTCGGACACGACTGCACAAATGTGCGGGGCGAACCTTTACCTTTTTTAAAGGTACATATAGGTTGATAAAAACTGGGTTGTAGAATGCACAAATTGTAGAATGTGCAGAACAAAGGATAATTTTATTCCAGTTCAGATGCTTGTGCAGGAAGTTCAGATGAAATGGTTCCATATTACTATATGAACTAAACCAGTTTTGCTGCTCACCCCTAGGCTTCCTGGTTGGCTTAGAAAGCTAAGCCTAAGTAGTCCTTGGATGGGAGACCTCAAGAGCAGCGTTTCTAACCTCGGCATCTTTAAGTTGTGTGGACTTCAACTCCCATGGACTTCAACTCCCAGAATTCCCCAGCCAGCTCTAGAGAACACTATTCTCTAGAGCAGTGTTTCTCAACCTTGGGAACTTGAAGATGTGTGGACTTCAACTCCCAGAATTCTGGGAGTTGAAGTCCACACATCTTCAAGTTCCCAAGGTTGAGGAACCCTGCTCTAGAGAACAGCTCTAGAGAAACACTGCTCTAGAGAACAGCTCTAGAGAAACACTGCTCTATAGCTGAGAAGTAAACTGGGAAGTCAAAAACATCCCAGAAGAAGATAATCTCAAACTACTTCCATACTGTTGCCAAGAAAATTATGTGGATATATCCATGGGGTCACCAGGAGGAGTTGAACTCAACTTCAAGATTTTACCTTTACTTTAGGTTTCATTCCAGCAGTCCAAGGGAGGAGTGCAACTTGCCATCACAGCAACCTAATTGGAATGTCTTAATTTTCTTCCCACATTTCATTTGAAGACAAACCAAATGCAGACTTTGGAGTTTTTGTCCCTTCCTCCTGCTATTTTGATCATATTGTATATTCAATCAAGATGTAAAAGTTTGCATGTTTTGGCCTAATGCTGTAATAGGAATTTGGTACAATAGGGTTGGTGGTGGTGGTTTGTTACAGTTTTGCTGTTTGAAGTAGACAGTCTCAGAATCAGTATGTAAATCCCGCTCTGCCTCCCTATACTGTACATGTGAGAATACCAGGATGGTTGCCACCACTCCATTACAGGTACCATCTAGTCCAGTGTTTCCCAACCTCAGCAACTTTAAGATGGGTGGACTTCAACTCCCAGAATTCCCCAGCAAGCATGGGACTTGAAGTCTACCCATCTTAAAGTTGCTGAGGTTGAGAATCACTGATCTAGTCTACATGCGTATAAAATCAGATAGTTATGAAATAGTTATGAAGTCTATGTCAGCATGCATACATATATACTGTATACCCACTTTTTAATATAATCTTTCCAACTTTTTCAGGAACGGAATGTCTAAATAACATTATTTTATTTTATTTATTTTATTTTATTTTTTAATTTTTTTAATTTTTTTTTATTATTTTATTTTATTATTTTATTTTATTTTATTTTATTTTATTATTTTATTATTTTATTTTATTTTATTATTTTATTTTATTTTATTTTATATCCCGCCTTTATTATTTTTATAAAAAACTCAAGGTGGCGAACATACCTAATATTCCTTCCTCCTCCTGTTTTCCCCACTTCCCCACAGGAATCTGTGAGTTCTAGTCCCGCCTTAGGCCTGAAAGCCGACTGGGTGACCTTGGGCCAGTCACTCTCTCTCAGCCCAACTCACCTCACAGGGTTGTTGTGGTGGGGAAAACAGGAGGAAGGAGTATTAGGTATGTTCACTGCCTTGAGTTATTTATAAAAATAATAAAGGCGGGATAAAAATAAATAAATAAATAAAAATATTGAGCTATGCCAAGATAACTGGCTTTTATTGCATTGGTTTTAACTTGGGGAATCCACTGCCAGGGATCACTTGAAAGTGTTGTAATCAGTGAGGCCAAAATTACTTTAATATCAGCATTTAACCTCTTTTTAACTCCAGCATATTTCCAGGCTATTGACCTATAACTTTTTTCTCACCATCCAACTGAAGACAAGTGGAGGGAAGTGATGACTAAGGCCTTCCTAGAGTAACGAACGCTGAGACTCAAAGGAAGGTCCAGGCCTACAGTCAGAGAAATTATGTTTAACTGATTGTTATAAGCTACATAGATATAACTTCATAAAGTTATAACTGCAATTGACATATGTACATGTAAGGAAGGAGTATTAGGTCTGTTCGCCTCCTTGAGTTATAAAAATAATAAAGGCCAGATAAAAACTAAATAAATAAGGGAAAATAAGTCAATGTGTTGGGATTTCACACATGCTTATTCAGGGCAGCATCAGATGCCCCAGACATGACTCCCAGCTACAAGATTATTAGAGGGGGCAGAGGTTTGGCTCGACTGTCACTGAAAGAATTTCCTTAGCTCTCCCTCTCAGTGCCTGGGAAGGGAACAGGAAGCCAAAGGAAAACTGAGCTCCCCATCTGGATCCAAGACAAGGAGTGTGAACAACTCTCTCCTGGGAGAAATGTTTGGAAGGGAGGAGAAGACAATGCTAGCCCACAAAACAATTCAACAGGATGACCTGGAGTTTCCATTATTTCCCCCCCCCCCCAATGTTCAGCTGTGACACTGGCGAGCCAGCATAGTTAGTCAGAAGATGCTTAGGCATTACCATAAAATATTACTTTCATGTCAAATTATTTTTAATTGATTGTTCAGATAAGTCCAGAAGTTTTCAACTTCCTCCTCTTTGTTTCCTGTGGATGCTGGAAAATTGTTAGGCATCGCAGCAGATCACATAACAAACTTAAAAAACAAAACAAGAACTTTTTATGTATTTCACTAGCATTTTCCCCCTCAGTGCCAAAATAATTGTCAAAGCCAGCATCTTGTTATGAAAATGACTAATTCCAGGCAAGGTCACTGGGAAGGGCCCCTTTAACTGAGACATTTTCTGTAAAACTCCTACTGAATTGAGAACCTGTGTTATGAGCAGATAGAGAAAATTGATTCCTGGGTGGGAGAGAAACAGAGGGAGAGATTAGGGATGAAACAATGGTCCACTGAACTGGCATCATATAAAAGTCACAGCCTTTAGTCAATGGTCTTGTTATTCCTTTTGATATTCCAGCATTGCCTTATGAAAACTTGGCATCTCCTCTGAATTATTTGATCCAGCCTCACTCAGAAATATCAGAAAAATAAAGCAAAACCAAATAAAACATTTCCAATATTCCTACCAATGTTTCTATGAACAACCCATGAGAACGTTTGATTAAATGGAGCTTTAAAAAATATGACTAAAATTGGGCAGAAGTAATTTTTAAAACCTGTGTATTAAAGACACACATTTACCGACCTTCCCCAACCGGATACTTGCATGTGTTAGACCAGGGCTTTCCAAACTCTTCCCGTTGGCGACACACCAACGGCGGTGCACGAAAATCCGAAAGCGCCACGGTGGCGGCGCACAAAAAACAACATACCCAACATTTACAGAAACACAATCTTTAGGTTAAGTGGGAGCATCATCTACTGAGTGTCAAACTACATTTCCTTTTGGGATGGGGAACTGGCAGGGGAAGGAAAAAGAATGCAAATGAATAGGCATTGTTGGCTTGAACACTGAATGAAAGCACCCCAAACTGTAAGATTTCATTGCATGTCCCATTGGGCTAAACAAAGAACATATGCCTTATTCATAATTATTGTATTTACCCACATGACATGCACATTTGATAAATGCATGTGAGTCACAGTTTAAATTTTCCCCTCCAGGGACAGTTTTATATCTCTAATGGCATAATGTTCTCTGCTGCAAGTTATATTATGGAAACATCCACAACCAGTGCTTTAGATGCCAATCAATGTATTACTGATAATCTCTCAAATATGCATCATACACTGATGAGACTAGATGATGAGTTAGACCACTGGTCTGTCTAATTGACTGACCAGACAATTTTCTCATTAGCATGATAAAATTAGCCATCCTTTGCTGTACCCCTCCAACATCTGGTTAGAAAATGAATACTAGTCTACATGTGGAGATCCATCCATTTTAGCTATTATGGCAAATAGATCTACCAGGAATTGATGTGTTGCTAAAATGTTGTCCAAATGCTTTTAATGTAAGAAACTGCCTTATAATAAATCACATTGTTGATCTCTCAAACCATGTGTGGTCAACTCTGACCGGCAGTGACTTCCCAGAGAGCCAGAGATCTTTTCTAGCACTTGCTACTTATCCCTTCCAAGCAGAGAGAGATGAACAGTGCCAAATGACAATGTTTTAATTTGGGCTAATGATGGGTGCTATGCAGATGTGGGGGTGAGTCTTCCTTTCCTTTGTTGTTTCTTTGTTTTCAAATATTTAAATATATTAATTACTGGAATTTTTATTTTTATTTTTTTGTTTAATCCATTCAATTGTGTCCGATTCTTGGAGACTGCCTGGACAAGTCCTTGCAATTTTCTTCGCAAGGTTTTTCAGAAGTGGTTTTCCTTGCCTGCTTCCTAGGGCTGAGAGAGTGTGACTGGCCCAAGGTCACCCAGCTGGCTTTGTGCCTCAGGCAGGACTAGAACTCACAGTCTCGCAGTTTCTAGCCTGGTGCCTTAACCACTACACCAAACTGGCTCTCGGAACTTTTATACTGCTATGCTATTTTTAATGTTTTATTTTCTTGTACACTGCTTTGTCTTTGACATGGAAAACAGCTAATATATAGCTTAAGTAGAGAACTGTAATAAAAGAATCCTCTCCTGCTTGCTTGTTCTGAGATGCTGCCAGCAGATGAGCTTTCTAAAAGTATGACATTAGAGTTAGAGCAGTCTATTCTTTTGTATGGGCAAAGGCTAATAGCTACACTTCAAAGAAGAAACAGCTACAAGTTTCATTAGGACAGGGATACATTGTTGGGGAAAACAGCAGTTGCCTAACCTGTCTCTGTTGTGCAGCTATTATAAACACAGACCTGCCGGTAATTTTAGAAAGGGAAAAAGGGGTTTAATAAACAGTTAATAAAGATAGCCAAAGTTCCTACCAATATGAGCTATATAATTCACATAAGGGTAACTTTTCAGGACATTGTTTTTGTTGTGGGCCAACTCATTTCACTCTCTCTTCTTACTTAGTAAAACTATACATTTTTACCTATATCAAAGGGAAACTCTTCCTTTCTTAATATGTTTGCTAAGGAGAGAAAGAGATGACAACCGTGTTACCTAATTTCTGTGTAGTCGGCAGCACGGCCATAAAAAAGAAACAATTTTAGTCCAAGGGCTACAGTTTGGTGGTGGAACTGATGCCTTGCGTAGACATGCTTCAACTTCAGTTCCTGAAATCTTTGTTTAAAGTAGAGATTACTGGGTTATGGCTGTTGTGGGTCTTCCGGGCTGTGTGGCCGTGTTCTGGAAGTTGTGGTTCCTAACGTTTCGCCAGCATCTGTGGCCAGCATCTTCTCTGCCCTCTGAAGATGCTGGCCACAGATGCTGGCGAAACGTTAGGAACCACAACTTCCAGAACACGGCCACACAGCCTGGAAGACCCACAACAGCCATCGAACTCCGGCTGTGAAAGCCTTCGACAATACATTACTGGGTTAGACAGATGAATAAACAGCCGAATTTAGGAAAGGTGATTTCACACATTCATTTGCCATAGAGGAAAGAAAATCAAACCTGCCAACCCTCTGTGACTGTTTCATTTCTTGGGAAGATTATGCTATTTCTTCCTACCTTTAATGCAGAAATGTGCAAACTCAGTTAAATCGTAACAGATTTGCAAGAATTCAGGTAGGAAAAGGCAACTGTATTTAAACTGTAATTTAGAGAGATTGGCTTTCACTGTTGGCTTTTCACATCCTATGCTTGGCTTGCACTTTTTTCCATCTTCTGTAACAGTAAAGCCAAACCAGAGCGTCACAGCAGGAGGCAGTTACCTTGAGCCAGCCCCTGACCTTTGCATGGCCTGCAAATCCAAACGAGCTGTGAGTGGGGGAACAGCATCCCCTAGCGGAGGGAGTATGCAAAAATCCAACCTCAATCCAATATTGTTGTGGACATTTTCATCAATCATGGTATGCAGACATGATCACAGACTTAGAATTCTAGAGTGTCTCCCTTCATACACACCCACAAAAGTCTTTTCATTTATATTTTTAAACCATCTTTCTACCAAAGTGAATGAGGTTGTGCATACATCCTCCTCCTCAAAATATTTTTTAAACCACCAGTAAAATCTGAAGTATTAAAACAGACCAACTAAAAGCAATTTCAAAGGCAAAGTTTAAAAGATGTGTCACACGTTTTTTTCTGAAAGACAAGAAAATCCAGAGAAGTCTTCACTGTAAGGGGAATGAATGCTGCAGTTTGCAGGGAAACACAAACTGGCAACTGAGCCTTTTGCAAGCCTTTTCTGATCTCTTAACTGTCATTGACAATGTGATTAATAAATTGTTTTCATAGGAAATCTCACTGTAAATAAGCAGTCAGTTCCTAAATAAGGGGACTGACTCCTTATTTGCAGGGAGATTCTCAACATATACTGAGCCGGTCCTTTGCAGAATGTGCATGAACCATCTCATGACTGACAGGGAAGGTTCAGCCAGGAAATGCTGGCAATCAGCTCAAAATAAATGAGATATGGGTGATGCTTAGTATCACATAATTATATTATTCCAATAGAAGAGATTATATGTAGCTCAGGGTTGAACTGTGGAGTCCTTGGTGCTCTCTGAGCTTGGTTGTTTGTTTACAGACGTTTCATTACCCAACTAGGTAATACATGATGTTACCTAGTTGGGTAATGAAACATCTGCAAGCAAACAACCAAGCTCAGAGAGCACCAGGGACTCCATAATTAGATTAATTAGATAAATTGGCTAAATCCTTGTTTACAGATTTCTGATTTTATCATCAATTTCTACTATAAAATTGCACAGTTACTTTCAAGACTTAGAGAAGTACTTTTAGCCTGAAACAAGTTGAGATTCAACTGTTTCATTGTCCTCTTTAGCACAACAGAAGCCCCATCTGTAGAATGCTACCCTTCTTCAGAGTCCTTACAGAAGCAGAACTCCTTTCTTAGGTGGGTTGCAGGAATAAAAATATAATAAAAATAAAAAATAACAATTTTCTAAAAAGTTTTCTACAGAAGACAGTTATCATTCAATCATCATCTGAAACCATTCAGAGCTTTGGAAGTCACCACCAGCTTTGAATTGCTCCTAGAAACAAACTGAAAGGCCGAGCAACATAGCAAGTAGCAGTTCTCTTAACAATTCTGCTGTGTTCTGGACATCTCAAAACCAACTGCATGCAGAATGAACTCCAATAATCAACATGTGATATAATTAACACACATCACTTTGGCCAAAATTGCATTCAATCTTGTTAAATAATGCCTCTGTTACAGTCCTGAGTGCACTATATTCATTCCAGTGAAGTGTTTATTTATTTATTTGTCAAATTTATATGGCCGCCCATCTCAGAAACAAGTGACTCTGGACAGTGTAGAACAAGGCTAAAAATACCATTAAGATAGAAAGAACAATTGTTGTTATTATTATTAAAAAAAACTATAAAAACACAAGGCTAAAAAGAGAACAAACATTAGGGGAAAAGTAGATGTTAATAATAATGGAGCCACCTCAGTATCTCACCAGTTCCCTGGGGTCCCCAGGCCTGATAGCACAACCAGGTTTTGAGGGACTTTCAGAAAGTCAATAGGGATGGAGCCATCCTAACCTCAGGGGGGAGGATGTTCCATAAAGCAGGCGCCACAGTAGAAAAAGCCCACTGCCTAGGACCCGTCAAATGTAGCTCCCTAGCCAACAGGACCCGTAATATGCCCTTTCTGTTGGGTCTGGTGGGCCGGGCAGATGTAATCAGCAGATGTTGTCTGTCCCTCAGATAACCGGGCCCCATGCCTTATAGGGCTTTAAAGGTCAAAACCAGCATCTTGAATTGGACCCAGAAGCAGACTGGTAACCAAGGTAACTTGCGGAGTAGAGGTGTAGTATATTTTGTTCTAGAAACATGCATAACTGCCCACGTTGCTCCCTTTGGGGGAGATGGTGCGGTGATAGAAATTGAAAAATAAATAAATAAATAAATAAATAAATAAATTTTGCACCAGCTGAAGCTTCCAGATACTCTTCAAGGGCAGCCCCACTGTCATGATATCATCCATGCCATCCTGCCATGGCGCCAAGCTGTGAAAGCTCTCGGTTGGGGGGTGCCTGGCAGTAAAATCGCCAGACAGGTAAAGCGGAAGCCTAGTGTATTTGGGGAAAACTGCAAACATGTAAATCAAAGAAACCAGACAAACACGATTCAGCACCCAGGACAGATCAAAGGGTGAATCATCTTGTCAGTGGATTCAAACAGGAACAGAGAGACAAGAAAGGAATGCACTCAATGGCAAATCCCTCCCCCCAAAAAAGGGGGGGACTTGGAGACTATTAATTTGTTGAATACGGGGACTTACTTCACTCGAATTTTTAACGTGTCATGGATCACTAGCATAATAAAGATGCCTTCATATTTCTACGTGACTTGTGTAAGGAGTGCTGTTTTATTAGCTAAAGGATCGAGATCTTCACACCCATGAAGAGCGCACTGATTTATTGATTGGGCCATCACTTATACTGTACATACACAAACACTATTATACTGTACATTTAATAACTTCTCACAAACATACTGGCTTAATCTCAATTCCAACAAGGAATTAAACTGGTTTTGCATAATATTAAAACAGATTTCTACTGCAAAGCACTGCCGGAAGTTGATGACACACACAGCTATTTTGGAGGTGTTCGCAAGCCTTCCATCACGCATTTTAACAAAATATAAAAATAGCTAGACCATTTATATTTACAACATAGGTTATTTATATTCGCACACTGTCTTTGCATACTTACAGAAAAATCATGGATATATTTTTGTTCAATACAAAGATTATATTGGGGTGATTTTTACAGTTTCTCCTAAAACTTTAGATTTGCCTACTTCTAAAACTTTACAGCAGCTGCTTGATTTTCATAAATCGGTACTTATGGGTTGTTATTGCTTCACAGCACTGAAAATATTTTCATATTTTTAGATTACTTATTAAGAATGTATGTACAGAATCTAATAAAGATAATCTTGGCAATCCTGTCAGTGGTCTACATATGATCAGTTGCTGAGCTCATATACTATGCCATTGTTTAATGACTAAGCCATGGTTTGTATTTATCAATGGCTTGTTGAACATTCCATTCAAACACAACTGACACTTATGTCTTAGGACCTTTCTCCATTTCCATTAGCCATACTTGACAACATCTTTTTTCTGCCATGGCCTCTGAAGTTGCCTTCATCTTATGCCCAGTCCATGAATGAGACAGCCAAGTTATTCCTAGGTGTAGTGGTGTTAAAACAGTTTTACTCTTCCTCTGCCCCCCCCCACCTCAAGTCTGCTGTGCTGTCTCATTGTGGCAGTGAGGGGGGTGTTCCTGAGAGGGATGAACAAAGAATGCCAGGAGTGTTCACCAAGAATATATATTCCCAGCAGGTTCACCCAAGGCATGAAGGTCATCCCAGCTCCCCAGCTAAAGTAAGAGGCATCTATTTTGGACAGCAGCAATATAGGAAGGTGCCAGAGGCAGATGATCACTTTTGTGACAATGGCAAAGATATCAATTCATAATGGGAGAAAGTGATGGTAAACCACTCCTGTACTTTTACCAAGAAAACCACGTGGATAGAAAATATAAAATGATTAATGATCTAGTGTTGGATGATGGGTTCCTCAGGTTTGATGGCACTCAGCATGCTACTGAGGAGGAGCTGAGGATCTTTTGGAGTACTAATGGTGTTTATGACATGGCTAGATAAAGCCTTTGGGATGTCTAGTTGCTGATGCTGCTAGCACCATAAAGGAAAAGAAAATCTGGAACTGCAGTGACAGAATTACAATGGGAACATGGAACGTAAGAAGCATGAACACAGGAAAGCTCAACACAGTGAAAGATGAAATGAAATAACTACAAATTAACATCTTAGGCATTAGCAAATTGATGTGGATTGGGATTGGACACTTTCCATCAGAAGGTCACACAGTTTACCACTCAGGTCATGATAAACAAAGAAAGAATAGTGCTGCTTTTATATTTAGGAAGGATATAGCAAGAACAGTACTTGGCTACAATGCAATCAATGACCAAATAATATCAATTAGATTGCATGGACAACTCTTTGATGTGATGATTATCCA
Organism: Charina bottae; assembly: GCA_023362775.1. Lineage (NCBI taxonomy): Eukaryota > Metazoa > Chordata > Lepidosauria > Squamata > Charinaidae > Charina > Charina bottae. The sequence continues at coordinate 70,421,990 of JALMGJ010000001.1, read as the reverse complement.
AGTTTATGTTCCAACTGATGCAGAAGAAGAGGAGGTTGATGAGTTTTATGATCAAGTTCAATTTAAAATTAACAGAACATGCAAGCAAGATGGGCTGCTTGTGATTAGAGATTGGAATGCCAAAGTTGGAAATACTAAAGAGGAAAATGTAGTTGCATTATATGGCTTAGGAAATCAAAATGAAGCAGAACAACTTACTAATTTCTGTCAGTCCAATGACTTCTTCATAGCTTACACTGTCTTCAAACAACAGAACAATGTTTGTATACATGGACATCACCAGATGGAGTATATAGAAATCAAACTGACTATATTATTGCTAAAAGGAGCTGAATTATAGCATCAAAGACATGGCCAGGTGCTGACTGTAGAACAGATCACGAACTTCTCACATGGAAGTTCCAAGTTAAGGTAAAGAAGAAGGAAAAAGCCAACCAGCTTCCAGATTATGATCTTAGCATATATACATTTCCAAGGAGAACTTCAGGAATTGCTTTGAAGTCCTGAACCTCATAGATAGAGAATCAGAGGACCTGTGGAATGAACTTAAAGAAGTTGTTAAGGATGAATGTGAAAAGAGACTGCCAAAGATCAAGAAACAGAAGAAAGCAAACTGAATGTCAGAACAAACAGTGGAAATTGTCAAGAGAAGAGACACCAAAGACAAAAAAGACAAGAATCTCAGAAAGGAACTTAACAAAGAGTTTCAAAAAGATGTTAGAAGAGACAAGAAGCCGTATTACAACAGCATATGTAAAGACATTGAAGATGAAAACAGACAAAGGAAAAAACAAAGAAAGTCTTCCAAGAGACCTCTGAACTCAAAACAAGATTCCAACCTTGAATTGGTATGCTAAAGGACACCAATGGACAGACAGTAACTGATTCAAAGGAGATCAAAGGAAGATGGAAGGAGCATACTGAAATACTGTACAGTAGAGATGTCAATATCCAAGATACCTTAGAAAATATACCCTACTTACAAGAACCTCTAGTACTAGAAGATGAAGTTAGATCAGCACTCCAGTCATTACCAAGTCAGACGGCTACAGGAACTCATGGAATATCTATAGAAGTATGGCAAGCAACAGAAGAAGATTCAGTAAAGGTTCTAACCAAGCTATGCCAGCAAATCTGGCCAACAGCAATAAAACTAAAAACAGAAAAACCTGGTGCTACAGCCATACAGTATTTCTCTGATGCACCCCATTCTCATCCCACTCTGACCTCACCCCATCCCAATGCCAGGGGGAAAAGCCAGATTTTAAGTGCTCTCCTAGGGGCCTGTTGGATCTCAGGGGGGAAGGCGTTCCATAGGGTAGGGGCTGCAACAGAAAAAGCATGCTTCTGGGACCTGCAAGATTTATTTATTATTTATTTATTAATCAAAATTATTATAGTTGCCCATCTCACGAGAAGTGACTCTGGGTTGTGTACCATAATCAAATAAAAACAATACATATATAAAAACAAGCAATTAAAAATACAAGAAGTCAAAGTTAAAAAATAGAGATTAATTAAAACTAAAATATATACAAACCCCAGGCAGAGAGAGAATGGGATCTGGAGCACGCCCACCCTATCTGCTCTGGCGGGACGGACAGAGGTCCTCAGGGAGAGACTTAACAAAAGACTTAACAGAGTGTGCAAACTATCATACAATATCCTTAATTTCACATGCTAGCAAAATAATGCTTAGGATCATCCAAGGCAATTAGAGCCCTATATGGAAAAGGAGATGCCAGATGTTCAAGCTGGCTTTAGAAAAGGCCAAGGAACATGAGACATTATTGCTGATGCATGCTGGATAATTGAGAAAGCCAAAGAATACCAAAAAGAAGTCACTGTGTGCTTCACTGATTATAGAAAAGCCTTGGATTGTGTTGATCATGTCAAGCTGTGGAATGTGCTTAGAAAAATGGGAATCCAGAACATCTAATTGTCCTCATGTGAAACCTATATGTCCTCATGTGAGACAAGTCAGGAAGCACAGTATGGATAGAACATGGTGAAACAGACTGGCTCCAGGTTGGCAAAGAAGTGTGTCAATGTTGTATACTATCCCCTTATTTATTCAACCTATATGCTGAACATGTATTTTGAGAATCTAGGTTGGAGGAAGATGAGTGTGATTTTAAAATTTAAAATTGGGAGACCATAATAAATTTAATGAAATAAATAAAATAAAATAAATTGGAGGAAGAAACATCAATAACCTGCGCTGTGCTGATATTAGTCTGTTAGCTGAAATGCAAAGGATCTGCAAGCTCTAGTAATAAATGTCAAGGAGCACAGTGAAACAAGGGGACTAAAATTAAATATATAGAAGACCAAACGAATGACAATAGGTACAACAACGAGCCTTAGAATTGACAAGGAAGGTATTGATGTGGTCGATAGCTTCTGTCTTTTAGGATCAATCGTCAACAATAAAGGAACAAGCTGTCAAGAAATACGCCGCAGACTAGTACTTGGTAGAGGAGACATGAAGGCCTTGGAAAAGATACTCAGATGCCATGATGTGTCTATACCTACAACAATCAGAATGGTGCAAGGAATGGTATTCCCTGTGACTCTCTATGGAAGCAAAAGTTGGACTTTGAAGAGGCAAGATAGGAACATTATTAACGCTTCTGAACTTTGGTGTTGGAGAAGACTCCTGAGAAAACAGCCAAGAAAACAAACAAACGGATCATCAAACAAATCAACACAAAATTCTCACTTGAGGCACAAATGACCAGGCTCAAATTTTCTTACTTTGGACACTTTATGCGAAGTTCTAGCTCTCTGTAGAAGGCTCTAATTCTGGGAAAGGTGAAAGGAAAGAGAAAAGAGGAAGACCAGCAGCAAAGTGGATGGACTCAGTTACAGTAGTGATGGGTGCACTGTTGGAAGACCTGAAGGACCAGTTTAGGGACAGATCATCTTGGAGAAAATCTATCTATGTGGTCACTAAGAGTCAACACTGACTCGATGGCATAGAATCAATCAGTCAATCAATTTCCTCTTGAAGCCAAATTCAACCAGCAGCAATTGTAAAGTGCATAACATCTGATGTGCTTTTGTGGTCCATTCCATTACTGGTGAAATCAGGTGGCTGATAGCAGACAGGATTTATTGGCTATTTCAGACTAATGCAGACATAACCCCTCCCCTCTGATTCCCAGGCAGCCCCCCCCCCCTTATTGTTTCCCTGGTTCCAGAGAGGGAGATGCTTTTTCCTTCCAGCTACTGTAAAAAGGTTCCCCCCGCACATTTGTGCAGTCACATTTGTGCAGTCATGTCCGACTCTAGGGGCCGGTGCTCATCTCCATTTGTTAGCCGAAGAGCCAGTGTTGTCCGAAGACGCTTCCGCGGTCATGTGGCCGCATGACGCACGCGGAACGCTGTTACCTACCCACTGAAGTGGTACCTATTCATCTACTTGCATTTGCATGCTTTTGAATTGCTAGGTTGGCAAGAGCTGGGGCGAGTGCGGGAGCTCACTCCTTCATGCGGGAGTAGGGATGCGATCTTCTGGTCGACAAGCCTGGCGTCTTACCCACTGAGCCACCACGCCCCTTTCCAGCTACTGTACTTACAGCTGAAGCCCAACTGAGCTTGGTTGTGGAGGCTGCTGTGTTCAGCTGACCTGCAGAGGTAGAGTTGGGAAACAGCACAAAACCTGTACCCTTCTCTTTCACCAACACTCTTGATACTTTTTCTTAGATTTATCCTTTCCCAAGCTGATTGCTGTAATATGACTAGGATAAGAGAGATGGGAGTCCAAGTTCACTCCACCATGGAAACCTATTGGGTGCCTTTGAATCAGCCAGTTATTGTTGTTTCTCCCTGCTGAACCTCCCTGGGTTATGGCCCAGGAATAACATGGAGGCAGATATTGGAGAATATCTGGGAGTATCTGGGAGTATCTGAATACTCCTGGAGAACAGGCGAGATGTACATCTGTTAAGCAAATAACGAACAGTCCCTTAGAGCAGCTGGTGCTCCAGACGGGAATGCCTGGCAAACAGTAGCACCTAGTGGCCAAACGGGAAAGCTGCAAACATGTTTTCTGTTAGAAGTCAGCTTTCTCGCGAGTCCTCAAGACACGCTTATTGCGAAGCAAGACCCGATGGACACAAAGGAAGATGCTCTCCGTCAACATCACGTTAGGCGCTGCTTCACTGGAGCGTCTGCGGAAACTCCGGGCGCGTCGCTCCCGCGGCCTTTGCTCACCGGCTAATCCAGTGTTTTCCAAACTTGGCAACTTTAAGACGTGTGGACTTCAACTTCCAGAATTCCTCAGCCAGCATTCTGGGAGTTGAAGTCCACACATCATAAAGTTGCCAAGTTTGGAAAACACTGGGCTAATCCGAAGAGGAACCGGCCTCCGGGACTTCGTTGCAGCCGACAGCTTCCGGAGCTTCTTCGATGCGTACTTCCTGCTCCTCCCCTCGGTCGGCTTGTCGCTTCCTCGGGTTTGAAAGCCTGGATTTTGCTGCAGTCGCTGCTGGCGCCGGTTTTAAATGTGAACGCAGGCAGATAAAAGGGTTAGGGAAGCAAGCAGCGAAATTTCGCATCCCCCCGCAGCCGAAGCTACAAAAAGGTGAGCGGGGAGGTGGCTCACTTGGAAACCTCTAGGGCTGCTCGGTTCATGAGAGTTGCTATGAATCTGTTTTGAAATTTTTTAAAAATGTTTATTTTCGTTATCCTTGCAGTTCTGGGATTGCACGATTTTGGCTGGTTTATGAAATATCCAGGACGGGGAGTAGTTGGTCTCTCAGAGAGACCATGCAACTAGTTCATGGTTCCATTGCCTTAGAATTTGTTTTCAAATGTTCCTGGCCAGGCATACTGATAAGACAGGCATATCAATAAGACAGGCATATTAATAAGACATGCATTCCATAAGGTACAGAGGCATTTTTCCCTTACATACACAAGAGCATGCAAAATGCCCGGCTAGATCATGACAAAGGCCCATCTGGTTAGTGTTTTAAGTTATCCAATGGCCAGTTGCAATGTATCTGTAACAAGCCCAAATCATGTGAAAATAACATGTGTGTCATGATGTCATCATGCAAATGATGTGGTTATACTGTATAATGATGTCTATGAAGGTTCTCAGTCATCCAGGTGGAACAGTCTGTGGCTTGAATCATGTCAACTGGATTTCTATTTTCTGTATAATGATGTATAAACTGTATAATGATGTGATTATATTGGCAGAAGTAGTAAGCTGCATCATTGGCCTGAAGGTGTCATTATTCTTGGTCATTTGCCCTCTGCTTGTCTTCCCATAGATGCTTGTCAGCAACTGGATGCTTTTAGAAAGGGCTCATAAGCATGGAGTGAAGGGCTACTGCTCTCTCTGCTACCCTTGCTTTCCAGCAGCTGACCTTTAAGGCAAGGGTACTTGCATCTTTTATTATCTGGCTTTCTCTTGAGACTAAGTGAATTCTCTATATATCTAGGTTAAGTCAAAAGTATCCATTTTGAATTGTGTTGTTCCCAAATGTGTGGGAGTTGTGAACAGGTAAGTTTACAGCAGTAGCTCCCAAAGTGTGGTCTGGAGACCCCAGGGGGTCCCCGAGACCCTTTCCGGGGGTCCATGAAGTCAAATAAATATTTTTAAAATTTCTTTGTGTTAATTTCTAATACAGTAAATATCGGTAGATAAAACCCACATAAACCAAAGCCCTTTGGGGTCCTCAGTCATTTTTAAGAATGTGAAAGGGTCCTGAGACCAAAATGCTTGAGAACCTCTGGTTTGGAGTAATCCCCAGTGGTTATTGTTGCTTGAGCAGAATGCCCAACTTTGTTTTCTCACACCTTATGCATTAAATACTTTCCTAAAATGAAAGTCTAAGCCAGAGCTTTTCAAACTTTTCATGTTGGTGACACACTTTTTAGACATGCATCATTTCGTGACACACTCTTACAGCAGGGCATCATTTCGTGACACACCCTTACAGCAGGGCACAAGGCAGGTACTAGGACCTGCGCGGAATCACAGCAGGTTTGGAGGCAGCAGGGCACAAGGCAGGCACTAGGACCTGCGTGGAATCCTGGCAGGGCTCGGAGGCAACAGCAGCCGCGGCGACACACCCAGAAACTGCACCTGACACATTAACGTGTCCCGACACACAGTTTGGAAAGCTCTGCCTTAATCTTTCATGGGCTGGAAACTGCTTCATCAAATATAGTTTGAATTTGACAATATATGCATGGATACAGATATACAGTAGTCTATGTGCGATCAGGAACAAAAGGTTGCAATGCACAGTGCATCTTTATTCATTCTCCTCTCATCTGGGTCTTCGTCTTTTCCTTCATGATCTGCATTTTATGGCCACTAGTTACATTCCGTCTTCATTAAGTTGTTTTGTTATCCCCCCCCCCCCTTTGGATCCCCCCCACATACTACAAACTTTGCAATTTCTTAATTTCTTAATTTCTTAATTTCTTTCTTTCTTTCTTATCTCACTTTTCTTATGAAATAAAGAAGTTATTTCATGTTATTTTCCCCAGATGTCAGAACTCTGCCAGAACTCTGTCAGAGTCCTGCCATTCAGACAGAGGACTATTTAGATTGAGGGGGAAAAGAAACCGACGCGAACGAGACAAGCGTCCCATTGCAGCGAGGCATTCACACCTACCCCGAACACTCAAGCGCCCATCAACGCTAACGACTGTCTGAGCACCCGAAACCAGGAAGACAGAACGAGGGGAAAACTCCTGGACAATGGGGAGGGAGAATTCTATAGGGTTAAGAATGTTTAAATGTACAGAATCATGCTTACTAATTCATTCAAGTCTTTCCTTGTGTGTTAACCTTTTTTGTTGTTGTTGTTGTTCAGTCGTTTAGTCGTGTCCGACCCTTCGTGACCCCATGGACCATAGCACGCCAGGCCTTCCTGTCCTCCACTGTCTCCCGGAGTTTACTCAAATTCATGTTCATTACATCGGTGATGCTATCTAACCATCTCATCCTCTGCCGTCCCCTTCTCCTTTTGCCTTCAGTCTTTCCCAGCATCAGGGTCTTTTCCAGTGAGTCCTCTCTTTGCATTAGGTGGCCAAAGTATTTGAGCTTCAGCTTCAGCATCTGTCCTTCCAATGAGCAGTCAGGGTTGATTTCCTTTAGGATTGACTGGTTTGACCTCCTTGCAGTCCAAGGGACTCTCAAGAGTCTTCTCCAGCACCACAGTTCGAAAGCATCAATTCTTCGGCGTTCAGCCTTCCTTATGGTCCACCTCTCACAGCCATACATTACTACTGGAAAAACCATAGCTTTAACTATACGGACCTTTGTCGGCAAGGTGATGTCTCTGCTTTTTAATATGCTGTCTAGGTTTGCCATAGCTTTCCTCCCAAGGAGCAAGCGTCTTTTTGTTAACCTTACTGCTTCCCAATAAACCGTTTACTTCTGAACCAATTTGTGTCTGTCAATTGGTGTAAGAGAAACGTGGTTGGGACAAAGAAGTGTAGCACCTTACACCAGAATCCAGTGAAGTCTGTTAGGCTGACTGGCTGAATGGAGATTTAAATTTCTCCTTTTCTCCATCTAAGACTTTAGCCATGGCCCCAAAGTGATTCTTCCTTGCTTATAGCTATTTCTTTCTTGTGCATTGATTACTTAAAGATCCACACACAGAGAAGATGAAAGGAAATGAAAGATATGGGAACATTGTTGCTGTGAAATTGCTTTCAGATGTGCATAAAATCAGAGCAGATTTTTCCATCCCCACTGCAGAATCTGTTGATGATACAGATGTTCAAAGATGCATATTCACCTGTCAGATTTGCAGTTGCACCGTGCAACTGATAGTGTTCTTTGTAGTCCCTTAGGAATGGGGAAAAACTCACTGATAAAACTGTTTTTCTTTTTTCAGATGTCAGCATTCTCTAAACGGACTAGAAGTGCAACAAAACCAGGCATTTCAGGAGATGAATTGCCTTCCTTCCTTAAATCGTGAGTTAGAATTTATGCTCAGTGTGTTTTAATTTCTATTCAATCTTTGTACCTGGAGATGGTACTAGGGCAACATCAAATGACATTTCTAGCATTTTGGGATCGACAGAGGTTTGTAGGCACAAGTGTGTAATACATTGATAATACCTACGTATTTACCTGACTATCCTCGAGTTGTTCTTAAAGCCTAACAAAATTAATAAGAAATTTGAAAGAAGAGCAAGAGTGGCAGAAGAACAGCAGAATCTTGTGCATGTTGACTCACTATGTTCAGGGTTCCTGGGTTTGGCTTTTCCTCTACTATGAGCTCACAAGAAAGGAGAAGGGAAAGGATAAACGCAAATATGCAATTTATCCAGGCAGATTAAAATGTCTACTATATCCTAGCTATGGAATTTAGACCCCGAATTGCAAGAATGGTTGTTTTTATGCACTTACTGTTTTTCCACCCATGTTAAATGTTGTTGCTGGTTTTGTTGTGTTTTTTATTCTTTTAGTTTTGTGAAATCTATGCAGAGAAAGTTTGCTATGGGTTGATTACAAAAATGCTTGAATCAATGGACTGATTGCAAGCTCCAAATAGAAAACAAAAATGGAATTCAGCTACAGGATGAATTCATACAATATCCTAAACCATCATGTGCTGAACTGCAGTTTATTAAATAAAGCACAATTGGCTGGGTTCATACCACATACTTCTTTCTTAGTGTAGGTGTATAAACCCAGTCACTAATGAATTCAGTGAATCTCAGTGGCAGACCTGTGTAAGGATGGAAAATCCAGAAGCAAGGGCTAATGGCACCTGGATGTTCCAACCTTACACAGGGTTAACAAAGAAAGGAATGTAAGGGAGATTGGAGGAGGGGATGTACAAGCCGACAAGAAAGCAAACAGAGATAAAAACCTTCAGATCGGGAGACACCAAAGACCATTGACAAAAAGAGCTGGTGTCGGCTGGCACAAAGCAGGAAGAGAGCAGTCGGCATGAACCTTCCATTCAGAGAGCGCCAAAGTAAGATACGTGTCAGCACTCCTGAGGGCAGAGGCCGTGCAATGGCTAGAGGAATTGCACGAGGCAGCAGCCCCAGAGCTGCGATATTTCCACAACTTTATGCAAGCTCTGAAGGATAGATTCGAAGACCCACTAGCAGCCATGAGGGCCAGGACAGGTCTGCAGAACATAAGACAAGGGGGCAGATCTGTATCAGAGTACGCCCTAGAATTTAAAGTACTGGCGGGAAGACTGACTGGCTGGAATCCCTGAAGATTGAGTACTTCAGGGGCGGCCTGTGCCCCAAAATCCTGGAATGGTCCCTGGCACGAGGAAACCCCAAATTGCTGAGGGAGTAGATATGCCTAGCGGGTGAAGTAGAGGAAGTGCGGATCCAAGTGAAGCACCAGCAGAGATCGTACACCACATGGAAGCGCCCAGCGACTACAAAGAACCCCATAGAAAGGAAGATGACCGACCGACCCTGGGATGAGGAGAAAGAACGGAGGGCAAGAAAGGGCTTATGCTTCAAATGCGGGAAAGAAGGACACCGAGCAGCCAACTGCACACCATCCACCTCACAAGGGAAGGCTAAAGCCAATGACAGCAGCGCAAAGACCCCGACTCGAAAGACCAAAGGAACAGCAGCAGCCGCCATCGAAAGGAGACGCCAAGAGACCTATGGAGACTCAGAAGACTCATTAGAAGAAGAATCCCCATTGTCGGGAAACAAAGTGAGCCTGCTCTAAACAGCGCTGAAGGGCAGGCATGGAATGATGGGTGCAAGGACCCCATGGTGAGCAATAAATGTCCAGTAATGTTGGTAAGTGCACAGCTGGAGGGGCGGGAAAACCACAAGATTAGTGGGATTACTAGACTCAGGGTGCACCCGCAACCTACTGCACCCTGCAGTAGTGGCTATGTTAAAACTAAAGGTGGAAAAGTTAAAGGACCCAATCATATTCACCCAGCTAGGTGGGTGTGACATGCAAGGGGCCCCTGTAGAACATTACACCGAGCCCGTGACTATGCAGATAGCAACAGATGAGGAAGTCTTGAGGTTTCTAGTAGTACCCATTGGCAACCATTCCATGATCCTGGGGCTAGCATGGCTATGGGAAAGAAACCCGAGGGTGGACTGGAAGTCGGGGCAGATAACTTTTTCTGATGGGAGCTACAATGGACTATGTTCAACAGAGACAGACACAAAGGTTGAATTAACGGGATCCCTAGAGGAGAGGGAGGGGACAACAGAAGAAGAACCATTCCCACACAATACAGTGACTTAAAGGCAGTATTTGGGAAAGCAGAATCAGACCAACTCCCACCGCACCGCAAGTCAGACTGCACCATAGAGCTGATTCCGGGGGCAGAGCTACCCAAGACAAAGTTATACCCCATGACCCCTAAGGAAACCGAGGCACTACGTGAATTTATAGACAAAAACTTAAAACGCAGGTTCATTTGCCCTGCCGCATCATCTATGGCTGCACCCGTCCTATTCAGAACAAAGAAGGACGGGTCATTATGGCTTTGCACCAACTACAGGGGCTTGAATGCTGTCTGCACCTCCAACAAATACCCCTTCCCCTTGACGACAGACATGTCCCACCTCTCAAAGGGAAAGGTCTTCACAAAAAAAGACCTTAGGGAGGCGTACTTCCGGGTGCGAATCAGGGAGGGGGACGAGTGGAAGACCACCTTTAACTGCCAACTAGGTTCTTTTGAGTACTTGGTAATGCCTTTTGGCTTGCAGGGGGTGCCATGGGTCTTCATACATCTAATAAATGAAATATTGCATGATTTCCTCTACCGGGGAGTGTTAGTATATTTGGACGATATACTAATCTACTCTGAGACGATGGAAGAGCATGTAACACTGGTAAGGGAGGTGTTGAAAAGACTATTGAAAAACCAACTGTGCACCAAACTTTCAAAGTGCGAATTCCACAAGAACCTGCTAGATTACCTAGGATACAGGGTCTCTAGCAAAGGGGTGGAAATGGACCCAGCAAAAGTCGAAGATGTAGTAGCCTAGGAGCCACCCCAAACTAGGAGACAACTGCAGAGCTTTCTAGGATTTGCAAACTTCTACCAGAAATTTATCCCCCAATTTGCACAAGTGGCCCTACCCCTCACAGACCTACTCAAAACCAAAGGAAAAGGAAACCCCAGAACAGGTAAGAGACCAGGGACGGTGCTTAAATGGACACCTGAGTGCCAAGAAGCATTCAACCACCTGAAAGCGTTGTTCACAACAGACCCAGTGGTGAAACACCCCAACCCCACACGACCCCTCATCGTCCAGGTGGATGCCTCAGACATGGCCATAGGGGCCATATTGTTGCAAAAGGATGAAGAAGAGATGAGACCATGCACCTACCTATCACGCAAATTCTCGGAATCAGAGACACTGGCACGTATGGGAGAAAGAGGCTTTTGCAGTGCAGTGGGCTTTAGTCACCTGTCAACACTTACTAGAAGGAGCCCCACACCCATTCGAAGTCTGGACTGACCATAAAAACTTAGAGGCCTTGAAATCCCCAAGGAAACTAAACCCCAAACAAATTAGATGGGCACACTCTTCAGAAGGTTTAACTTCATGCTGAAGTACCTACCTGGGGGAAATATCTTTCTAGCCGATGCTCTATCCCAATTACCCCAGCACAACAGCCAGAGAGAAGAGGTAGTGGACTCAGTTATCTCCCCTACCTAATTCGGGATGGTGGTAACCACACAGCCAGAAAACCGCTGGGACGGCAAAAATGGAAAGTAACTTACAAACTGAATTACAGGCCGCATCGCAGCAGGACGGGTGGCTACAGGAAAATAAGACTTTTTAAATAGAAAGACAAGGACTGTGGTGGAAGGGGAAGAAACTGTACATACCAGAACAATTGAGAAAGAAAATCCTAGAAAGGTGCCACGACGCCAAGGCACTTTGGCTTTGTCAAAACCCTACACCTAGTAAGGCACCAATTTTGGTTGGCAGTCTTGCGAAAAGACGTGGAAGAGTATGTAGCAAGTTGTCCAACTTGTGCTACAGAAAAACGCATCGGAGGCAAACCCAGGGGGCTATTACAAAATGTAGCGAGCCCCACCCGTCCACGGAAATAAATGCTATGGACTTCATCGTAGAACTGCCAGAGAGCAAGAAGAAGACAGTCATATGGGTCGTAACGGGCTTATTCTCAAAACAGACACATTTCATCCCATGCTCTGGACTACCCGTGGCCAACCAACTGGCCAATATGTTCATACAACACATATACCGCCTACACAGAGCCCCCGAAAGTGTCATAAGCGACTGTGGGGTCCAATTCACAACCAAATTCTGGAAACAATTCCTAAAACTGAGTAGAACAAGGTTTAAGCTCTGCCCATCACCCGGAGACAGACGGAGCAAGTGAACGGCGGAACCAGATACTAGAACAATACCTGAGGTGCTACGTCAGCTACCAACAAGATGATTGGGCTGACTTACTTCCGTTCGCAGAGGTAGCGTACAACAACGCAATACACATGAGCACAGGATTCACCCCGTTCCAAGTAGCAAATGGACAAGAGTTTGTAGCCATCCCTGAACTACCTGAAGAACAGATGAAAATCCTCTCCTTGGATGAATGGATCAAACAAATGAAGGACAGCTGGCCAATAATAGAAAAGGCATTAGAAGAAGCCAAAGCCGACTACAAGAAATACACAGATCTCAAAAGAGCCCCGGAATGGCCTATGCAGGTGGGAGGAAAAGTCTGTTTGTCCACCAATACTTGAAATCCACCCAACCGTCGAAGAAACTAGGTCCCAAGTATGTCGGCTCGTTCACAGTCTCAAAAATCATCAACGACGTGACAGTGCAACTTCAATTACCTAAAAACTTGAACAAACTCCACCCGGTTTTCCACTGCAGTCTACTTAAACCAGTGTGAACTTCCAAACGATGGCACCCTGACGCCCCCGCCCGCCCCCACAATGATTGAAGGGGAACAACACTTTGAGGTCCAAGACATTTTAGACTCCAGGAAAAGAGGAAGATTGCAGTACCTAGTGCAGTGGAAACACCTCTCAAAAGCAGACACTGAATGCGTGGAGCACCAACACGTTTGCGCACCCCAATTAGTAAAGGCATTTCACAAAAAATACCCAGAGAAACCAAAATGAAGAGAAAGGGAATAGACTGTCACATTCATTCACTAATTGTCCCTTTTGTCTTTCAGGTGCACCATCGTCAATAGGGAGGGGGGAGGTATTCGTTCTTGAGGGAGGCGGCATGTAAGGATGGAAAATCCAGAAGCAAAGGCTAATGGCACCTGGATGTTCCAACCTTACACAGGGTTAACAAAGAAAGGAATGTAAGGGAGATTGGAGGAGGGAATGTAGAAGCCGACAAGAAGGCAAACAGCGATTAACACCTTCATATCGGGAGACACAAAAGACCATTGACAAAAAGAGCTATTGGCGCCAGCTGGCACGAAGGATCAGTCGGCATGAAACAATCAAATTACAAAAGAAGAGAAACAGAGAGGGAGGGGCAGGACGGAATGAGAACTGAATGGTTAAAGGAGGGATCTGGAGAAAGGGAATTCATTCGTGGCTTTAATGGAGCATGATGCCAATCTAATAAAGAACTGCACATATCCCTTATGGCTTGTGTTGAGAGTTGCTAGATTTAGATTGTAAAATCGTGAACCTCACACCTGGGTAATTTGTGACTCATCATACTCTTGGAAGAAATTAAGATGTCTCCCTGCCCTCCATGTTGTCTTCTCCCAGAACACTGTCTCCCTGCAATATTGCCTTCTCCTTGAGCAAGGTAAAAGGTTAAAGGTTATAAAATAGAATGAGTTTGATGTAAAGGAAGCCCAACTGTTAAAAGGTTACAAAATAGAATGAGTTTGATGATGCCAGAGATTAAAATGTAAAAGGAAGCCCGACTGCTTAAACATAGGATTCCCTTCCGATTCAATCAGAAACGTTGGAACACAAAAGGTCGTTCATTCACAGACTTTAGCAGAGCCCATTCAGGGGAACAGCCAAACAGATCTCCATAATCCAATCACAAAAGATTCCTTCCAAGGTGGACATTCCAAGCTAGTAGACAAAGCCACAGCCCCACAGGGAACCCAGATGATCAAGACAGGAAACACAAACAGCAGGGGGCCTGACCACAGAGTGCCTCCTCTCTGAAATCCGGTAAACTACACTTTTCTCAAGTTCCTAGGGGGCGGGAGCACCTTTGCATGGCAGCAGCCAAGCTCTCCTATGTGGGGGGCTGGTGGGGAAGTACACGTGTGGCCACCCTCGACAACACGCTTACTCTGTATTTTGTGTTCTTGGAGAATAAACCTTTAACCTCTGTTCCAGCAATTGCCTGCGTTTCTTCATTCCCGGCTTGGGGCGAACCCTTGGTAAGATTTCCTTCCAACAATTCTAAATGGAGACACCCCAGTTTCTTCCACCTGCAGCTGACAGGCCATGACAGATTGCCAGTGGGCTGCAGTTGGCTTGGATGGCTACACTGGCATCAGCTTGTTTCCTGGGGATCTTTTCCACTAATCCCAATTCTAGGATTAGTGGTCACAACACATTTGAAGGATATCATGTTGGGAAAGACTGTTTTAAGGTGGCCAATAATGCACACAAAGTAAGTGTGATTGGCATTCTGTCACTTCTTATTTTAAATAAAAGATACTATGTTTTTTATTTCACCATGGGTTTTGATATTTTTGTGTCATGAATTCATTTACTGATTGTGAATTTAGACTATGTAATTGTAAGCCACCCAAGTCTTATGACTAGGACAGCATATACACTTTAGTATATACATACGTGCAACTCTTTTGCTTAAATGTTGAGGCCTACTACTTTTAACAACAGTGCTATGTATAATTCCATTTATTACAAACTTTCCCATATCTTTATGCAGATCTTCAGAATCAGAAGATGAACAATATGAAGAGGAATGGAACCCCAAAAAGGAAGTCCCACGTAAGGCCAAAGTGCCAAAACCAAAAGTGCCAAGAGTTGAAAAAAATCCTTTGACCAAGAAGAAATCAACTGTGGCTAGGAAAGGTACTAAGAAGCTAGCAATGAAAGAGGAGCCGGTAAGTAACTGAAGCTAGGAAGCCATTTAGTTTTCAAAGCATCAGAGAGAGAGTAAGAGAGAACGAAAAATATCTTGTGGAGGTGTGTGTGTCTGTGTCACTATTTGAAATTCCCCTGATTTGACTTAGTTTTTCTGCATAGATCTAACAACCTGACTTACCTAGGAACTAGGTAAATTCTAGGAACTAGGAATAAATTGTCTAATTTATTGGAATGGAAAAGGCACAACCAAAAGGGGACTCCAGATGCATGTAAACTGAGCTTCGTGCAAGCAAGATCTGCCCTATGTTTTTTCCTGAGTCAGATTAACCTCTGTTATTTACCCAGCATAATTGATGTGAAGTTCCTTGAAGCATTTGAATCTTAGGGGTGTATTTTGGAGCTGCTTACTCTAAATAGAGTAGCAGTAATAATTTGCTCACATCATACCATCATACTGTATCAAGGAACAACAACCAAAACTTATATAAGCCTTGCTGGAGGGAATCCAGTCATACAGGTAGTCCTCGGCTTACGACGGCTTGTGTTCACTCACTTTGTTTTGTGTGCTAGAATTGAAGCAAGCTCTGTTCTCTCACAGCAAATTTCTGGTGCAAAATTCACTCTTGAATTTTGAATCTTGGATTAAAGGAGAAAATAGGTTAGCTTTAAGAGCAGTTATCTTCAGATGCTTCTGACTGTTGATCTGTAGCCAGTGACAGTGACAAAGGCCTTTCCTGAGGCACTTATGTTTTCTGCACTTAACATTTTACTAAGCAGAATGCTGATATCTATAGTAGCTTTTTCTCCATTCAGTGACATTAGTTTCATTTCTCCACCATTCTAAAGGATACGACTATCTGCAGCTTAACCGTTGGTGCTGTTTATGTCCAGGCTGGCTGTAGACAATACTAATATCCCTTAACATGTTTTGGTGGTTTGAGTAGGACACATCTTTGCCTATTGCCACACCTGGAGGAAAGGAAAAAATGACATTACCGTGGCTGAAGAAAGAGGACGATGTCGATGTGAGATGTTCAGCCAAAAAGCTCCAAGTGAAAAAAGTTGGCAGCGTTAAAGGCGAACCTGGCTTGGAAAATGTAGATGAGCCATCCACAAGTGCTACAGTATCTAAAAAAGAAATGAAGGTGGAAGAGTCTGGGGAAGATTTTACATTTGATGAACCTCCCTTAAAAAAGTTTAAAACAGGATGTCCTCAGGAGAATCGTGTGAAATATGTTGCAAGTGGCAAAGTGAATGAGGATCACAATATGAACTGGGACATTGTGCAGGTATGTGATATTTTGCTTTTTACAATAAAACTAACATCTATAATGCTAGAGGGAACTCTCCGGAGTGACATACATACGTTTTATTTCTGTTGTATATAATAGCTCTTCTGGATGTATTCCAGAAAGTAATTTGGTCTGTCTTTATTTTTATAAAACAAAGCACATTGTCTTCCCTCTTTATAATGATAATTTATCCTGAGCATAGGCTATGGTGTAGGAAGGTTGCAATTAGTATTGAGTTTCACAAGAAAATATCAACTTAATTATTTTGTTATTTGTAAGTAGAAGAAAAATTATGAATTTTTTTTTTTCTTTTGGAACCATAACTCCAAGTTTTGCTGGTCAAAAATTAGAAAATACTCCAGGATTTTAAAAAATGGTTAAAAAAATCTGTCTTGTTACTCTTAACTTGGTTTACAATTTTAAAATTTTATTCATAAGAAATACAGCTTTTTTATTATGTGCTATGCTAAAAATACATTCCAGCTCCAAGGAAATATTTTTACCACACTGAAATGAGAGGGAGGTTTCAGTTTTCTGAGTGCTTTGGGGAACATATACAGTGTCTTTAATAACAGGGGAAGGAATGGTTTATCATTGTTTTATCAGATGAGGGTTCCTTCTGTTTCTTCTTTGTCGTCTAATTTAAAAAAAACTCTAATCATCGCTGATTTGGGTGGGTGGTGAAGCTCTCTGTACAGCATCTCACACATGTTTCTTAGGCAGCTTAGTACTATGGGCCCTCATTATACAATGAACGTCTTTCTCAGCTGCTAGAACTGTTTAACTTTATTTTTCAGCTGCTATGATTCAGCCTAGGTTTCATTTTAATCATTTTGGGGATTTGTTTTTAGCAATGAAAAGTGGGTAAACTTTGCGAATAAATAGAAAGAGATATTCTCGGATATATCCCTTGTTAAGCAGATTGCTGTAGGATGATAACCATAACCATTTCTTCTCCAAGCTTAACATTTTCAGACTCTTTTGTAAAAAAAAGTCACACTTGAGTCTTTTTACTGTTGGTTGCAGGTTTTGTCGCAAAGGACCGATATTGAAGAATGGGTATGTGCCAACATAATCAAGCTTTTCAGTGATGATAATACAATCCCTTTTATTGTTCGGTATCGGAAGGAACTTATCAACAATCTGGAAGCTGATGCCCTGCGTGAGGTGCAGCAAATAATGGAAGAACTACAGTATGTATTAGAGCATTGGGGTGGGGGCAGGAAGGGAGAGAAATAATGGAAAATAATTTATGAACTCGGTGCAGATCCAAACTTTCTAGACAAGCAACATTACTCATGGCACTGATTTCTAAGAAACAAGGTGCCTCTTATTAACTTGGGACTCCCATTTCCCCCCAAAAAATGTGCTATGTGCTAAAAGGTAAGCATGTGGGGGAACCTTTACCTTTACCTTTTTACCATTTCAATACTGGGAGCTTATTTCAGTGGGAGGAATGCATCTCGGCAGCCAGCAACTGACAGCCTGTGAGCTGTATTTACCTTTAAATTTCCTCAAATGCCAAAAAAAAAAAAAAAAGTTTCAGTTCCCACCCACTCCTGCAATACTTACTGTGTAATGATTAGCCCATCTCTGCTGCACTTGGTCTCACCCTAGCAGGTACACTTGATTGTTATGACAAGCCACCGTAAACAAGAATAGGCAACTTTGTACTCCCCAGATGTTTCAAAGTCCACAATATCTTATCCCTGACAGTACTGGTTGGGGCCTATGAGAGTTATAGTCTAGAATATCTGAGGATACTAGGTTGCCTACCTCAACACACTTAGGACATGCCTAGGTGAGCTTTATATTTGATGCAGGTCGGCGCTGAAGAGCATTCATGTCCATTTTTGGTGAATTGTGTCTTTTTGTTTTACTCAAGCTTGTGGATAAAACAGAACTTGTGGCTGGATTCACATTCCATACTCTTAACGGAATGAGGCCTCCCATTATGGCAATTCTGTCAGGACTGAACACTATATATTATTAAACAAGCTTGTGAGTTCCAAAGTTCAAACATGAGAATTCAGTATCCAATCAGTTCAATTTATTAAATAATATTTGGGTTAATGGCACTGAAGGCAATAAAATGCTTAATATTCAATAGTTATTAATAACAGTGTCCAGGGCAACAGGAATGTTATACAATTAGCACTTTATGGGGATTTTAAATTCAAATTCCATGAGAGAAAGATGAGCAAGTTCAAAGAAAGGCAGGAGATTTTGAGAAGTAATTCCTGTTGATGAAGCATACAGAGAGTTTATTTCTAGATGGAGGAAGCAAAAGAAATAAATGTAAAAAGATCCTGCATTCTTGCCATAGCAAAATAGGCAAGACATTTGATTATGTAGCATTAATACACATTCACATGTTCTAAGGGGAACACTTTTGAATGGGCACAGCTTAGCTGGGGAATCAAGAAAAGGAATTTCCAGACTGAGGGGGAGAGAGATTCATTATTGAAGAACATGATCATCTTTGAATACTGGAATGTATATCACTAGATTTAATTTGTTTCTTTAAATATCAGAAGAGAAGAATCATATAGAAGTAGTGTCAGTATGTAAATGTACACAATATACCTTTTCTTTTTCTTTTTGCTAAAATAGAAAGGTTCAAATCAATATTGTTTTAACTTGATTACTACATCTGAGGATCTAGTCCTTAAGCAATTACTGCAGTCTTACAAGTGTTAACAGAGGAGTTCACTGGGGGAATGACAGATGCTCATAGCTTGTCTGAATTCCAATAATGGAGAGGCTTCTTTTTAAAGAGTTGATTCCTGAATTGATTTAAGAGATTATGATATAAGCAGCCAGCCGCAAGCTTCTCAGTTATCCGCGAAAAGACCACCTCACTATATCAGGGAAGGCGATAGAAAAAGAAGGAAAAAGTATCTGCCCTAATGCTGATTCTAAGTAGAAAATTGTTCATTTGCTGGAAATTATGTAACCACATTCTTTCTCAATAAATCTTGTCAAAGAGATTCCACGAGAAACATTGTTGGAAAGAATCACTTTCCATTTTAGGAAGTTGTAAAAGAACCTGACAACTCCTATGCCTTTGCCAACTAGAATGGAGCCTCTCCTTTCAGCTGCAGTCTACCTTTAACAAAAAGTGTGGGAGTTTCCTAGCAATTCCCCAATTTGTGGGACAGAGGTGTCATGTAATAATATCTACCAGCAACCCCATCTTTTTCTACAATTACTTGCATGGCCAGTATTTCCATAATGGGGGTAAGTGCAATAGAGTGGATAGTTTTAAGTATGTGAGTCCATGGCCCATCTAAACTTATTCCCATTGTGATAATCAATAGCTCTTCATTGTATCTCTTAGGTAAATGTAAATAAAGTGCATTATCATCTAGGTGACTGAGTTGCAAAACACTTTCTCGGTGAAAGCTGGCTACATTAACTGTTGTTCTACAAGAAGGCACTATCTGTCCATTGGTTATCATTTTCACTTGAGAAAGTGCCTTTTCTATTGAGCCAATGGAGCAGTTCAGTTTGAGAGTCCCTATGGACAATATATGGAGGGTTTTGCAGTGAGGTGATACTGGCTCAGGGGTGCATGCAGAGTTTGGAATAGTATTTCTATAAATGTATAGTTTATAGAATAATAATAGGAATAGTATTTCTCTAAACGTATCGTTAAATATGAACTTTTAATTCTACCACCTATGCTTGGTTTTAGGACGTTAGCAAAAAAGGTTCATGTTTCAATACAAAAACTTGAGAAAGAAGGAAAGCTCTCAGGAAGTCTTTTAACTGCGTTGTTAAACTGTAAAACTTTGGAGGAGCTGGATCATGTGGTTAGTATAATATTTTTAATGTAAGTTTTCAGATATTTATTGTGCATTGGATTTTTTCCAAACATTGGTATTCCTTTTTATGTAAATTGTTCCTGGTTGTGGGCATTTTATACTGTGTTAGATTATTACTATATTGTCTAATAACAGTTCTGCACAATTTCAGATTTTAGTCTTTCCCAGTCCTACTTGGAAGTGCAGACAGTTGAGATCTCTTAAATGCAGCACATGTACTGAACCACTGAAATATGCCTCAATCCTGGTTCATGCATGATACAAGCTAGGCCTATTGGGCAAGAGAGAGTTATAAAGCCAGGTTACCAAACCCAGAAGAGGGAAGGAAGAGGCATACTCGTGGTGGTGTCTGGAAGTGCAGTGAAATCTTGTTTTAATGGACTAATTGTGGGGAGAAAGTATCTGTTATTCAGGAACGTCCTTTGAATTGGAGCGTAGGGCTGTGGAGATTTATATAATTTGCATTATTTTTACATTATTTGCATCACTGCATCATTATGCATTGATGAAAAGCACAGTTAAAGTTTGGTCTGTTGCATGCAAAGTCTGTTGCATCAAGCTTTGGTAAATAGAGGTTTCACTGTAGTTAATTTTTTTTGTAAAGATTGTCCCTTGAATTTCACCCAGATTTTTTTTCTAGGTTCTATATTCTATATTATACTGATTGGAATTAAAATAGATCTGAAATGGAAAGGAAGTAAGGCAATTAAAATTGCTTCCATTTCTTTGCTATTTTACCTAGTGAAAATTGAAATTTATTGTGAAAGCTGCCAAAAGCTTTCCAAAATACAATTATATGGGATGTTTTAGCATAATTCCTGGGAATCTGTTAGGCAAAGCAGTGGTGATTTCTGAAAAGATCTCCTTTGCCTCTGCTATTAAATCCTCCCTCCACATTTCATTCTCACTCAAAATCTAGACTTATTTCACAATGTCCAAATCAGATTGGGAACACTGCTTGAATCAGCCATAATTAAAATATTTCTGCTCCTTTTAATCAGTAAGAAACATGAAAATTCTTTGCCTTTGAAGAAGGCATTTGCTCAAAACATTCTCACTGCATAATTGCCTTTAGGTACCAGTTTGAGGCCAGCTTTTATAAATCGTTGGATTTGAGGTCTATGTTTTTACTCCCTGTGAACTAAGGCTGCTATTCTATACTCCCTTATGTGGGGAATCTTATAAAACTCAGTGGGATCTTTTTGTAAGTATATAGAATTATGCTGTAAACATGTACTCCAAAAAGTAGACCTGAAATGTCCTTGGAGTTATGAATCACGAGTAGATTAGGAGTAGATTATAGATTATGGATAAATTCCTAGCCAGGAATAGTTGTTAAAAGTTATTGATCTTTTCACTGATGAAGACCCCCTAAAGTTCCAGGAAGCTTGGGTTTCATTTTCAGGATATACTCTTGGTCTACCTTATTATATAATCCCAATGTTAGAAGTAAAATTTAGTGGATTTCAGTAGGATTTGCCTCTAACACTGGAGTCACACATCACAGTAGTCATTGTTCATTGAACAAGTGGCACTCAGGTTCTCACTTTGTGCTAAATATAAAGCATGAGTTAAATACTAGAGTCCCCCTAGGGCAGTGCTTTCCAAAGTGCCGCCGTTGGCGACATACCAGCGGTGGCGGGGGGGTGTGCGGTGGCGGCCTCCGCTAAAACGCAGAAGCGCTGATGGCGCGCCGCTGCCGCCGCTGCCATGCACACCCCCACTTCCGGGTTGTGTTGCAACACACCAAACTGTGTGTCGCGACACTAAAGTGTTGCGACACACAGTTTGGAAAGCTATGCCCTAGGGGGAGATGGAGCGGTGATATAAATCGAATTATAAATAAATAAATAAAATTAGAGTTGGCTGGTTTAATACAGCACACTAAGTTAAGCAAAACCAGCTATGTTACAATTTAGCACAATGTGTGAACTAACCTGTTTTAAAAGATGGATGTGACTGTATTTTTTCATATTTGTATAAAGCAATCTGAGGATAAGTTACAAGTACGCTGTATATGCCAGGCTTGCTCACTGTGGGGGTCGGGAGGGCTTTGGCTGTTCTAGCTGGAATGCCCAAAACAATTCAGAGGCAAAAACAGAATAGTGGATTTAAGTTACTGCAAGGCAGGTTCCAGTTGAATGTTAGAAAAAAACTTCAAATGCAGTTGATGGTAGAATCAATTACCTAAAGAGGTGATTGGACCAGTTAACCTGAATGGGCTCTGGTGACTCTGTGATTCCATATGCTAGATGTCATTACCTTGTTTGCATCCTGAGGGGAGGAAAAGCATAAAAACTTGAAAACTTGTGACAACAAAATTACTTCTTCAAGTGTGTGTGTGTGTGTGTATCTCCCTTATGCTTAGTCTTGTATTATTTACTATTTATTTATTTATTTATTTATTTATTTATTTATTTATTTATTTATTTATTTTCTATCCCGCCTTTATTATTTTTATAAATAACTCAAGGCGGTGAACATACCTAATACTCCTTCCTCCTATTTTCCCCACAACAGCAACCCTGTGAGGTGAGTTGGGCTGAGAGAGAGTGAGTGGCCCAAGGTCACCCAGCCGGCTTTCATGCCTAAGGCGGGACTAGAACTCACAGACTCCTGGTTTCTATCCTGTTGCCTTAACCACTAGACCAAACTAGCTCTCTATTATCTCTTATAGTATGCACCGTACAAAACTGGAAGCAAAGGAACTAAAGCACAAAGAGCTAGACAGTTGGGCTTGGAACAGGCAGCCAACTTGCTCATTGAGAATCCAAAGGAACTCAAACTATTCGTTTATGTCAAGTCCAATGTCGAAGGTAAGCATGTATCTTTCAGAAGCATTAGTGTATATAAACAGAAATATTTTACCGAGGAAGAATGGCTGTGCGGGGGTGGTTTTGCAGTTTTGTGGAAACTTGTAGACCATAGCTTTCCAAACTCTGTGTCGCAACACTTTAGTGTGTCGCAACACACAGTTTAGTGTGTCGTGAAGTGGCGGTGCGGGGGTGTGTGCGGCGGCGGCAGCGAAGGTGGCAGCAGTGTACCATCAGCGCTTCTGCGTTTTAGCAAGGCTGCTGCCGCTGTGCACGCTGCCACTGCCGCGCGCCCCCCCGTGCCGCCGCCGGGCACGCACACGCCCCTTGTGCCACCGCCGCCGTTGGTGTGTCGCCAACGGCGGCACTTTGGAAAGCACTGTTGTAGACAGTGGATGCCACCCTGTTTGAGAAAAGCAAAGGGCTTTGGGTGCAGCAGATCTCACCTTTTTCTGAATTATCTAGATAGTCCTGGTTAGAAACTCTGGAGGTCTGGTGCTAATCAATAGAGACAGTACTGGATAGATTAATTTGGCTTGAAGTAGTGTTCTCTGTTCCTGTGTCTTTTCTTCAGATGCTTGCTGAATATGAACAAACTTTTTAAGTGGAATGGGGGACTCTTCCCCCCATCCCCGTTCACTAAAGTCCCCTTTGTCATTTTAAAATATACTGTTGGCTGCACGAACAAAGCTACTTGTTCATGTATAACATTTCCATCCCTCACCGATAATCTACAGGCTTATTCAGGCATGCAAAGGGTTTTAAATATGCTTATTACACTTACGCAAAATGACTGAGATTTACCTTGACAAAGAACTTAGTTCCAGTGAAGCAACATGTTTCTGGCAGGCTGGCAAAAATATCATGTGCTGTTGTCCAACATCCCTAGGGATTACCAGGTTGGGAAAGCTGGGGTAAATCAAGAATGCATAGATGTCTGTGATCCCAGATGAGCCTCAAGAACATCAGCTTCTTCCTGACTTGTGAAAATACTTAGACGTTACTAAAGCATGCAGCCATGTTTCAGTAAGCTACCATACATAAATTAAACTACAGGAGTTTCAACATATTATAATATAAGACAAGGTCAGTGACTGCGCTTCAAAAGAGATGAAAAAGAGGGCAGTCCACACTTACATAACATGTTTGTGGTTATGTAAAAGACTTATTACTGTATTGTAGAATATTAACCCCTTCATGGATCACTGCCTTGTGGCGAAGGGGCTTGCGTAACTCAATGAAGTCAGGTCAAGAAGAACAGGTCATGATGGAGAGTTCTGACAAAACGTGGTCCACTGGAGGAGGGAATGGCAAACCACTCCAGTATCCTTGCCAAGAAAACCCATGGACAGTATCAAAAGGCTAAAAGATATGACGCTGGAAGATGAGCCCCTCAGGTCGGAAGGTGTCCAAAATGCTACTGGGGAAGAGCGGAGGGCAATTCCGAGTAGCTCCAGAAAGTGTGAAACGGCTGGGCCAAAGCCGAAAGGACGCTCAGTTGTGGATGTGTCTGGAAGTGGAAGGAAAGTCCGATGCTGTAAAGAACAATATTGCATAGGAACCTGGAATGTAAGATCTATGAATCAAGGTAAGCTGGATGTGGTCAAACATGAGATGACAAGATTGAACATCGACATCTTGGGAATCAGCGAACTAAAATGGACAGGAATGGGCGAATTTAATTCAGGAGACCATTATATATACTACTGTGGGCAAGAATCCCTTAGAAGAAATGGAGTAGCTCTCATAGTCAATAAAAGAGTGGGAAAGGCAGTACTGGGGTACAACCTCAAAAACGACAGAATGCTTTCAGTTCGAATCCAAGGCAAACCATTCAACATCACAGTGATCCAAGTCTATGCCCCAACCACTGATGCCAAAGAAGCTGAAGTTGACCGGTTCTATGAAGATCTACAACACCTTCTAGAACTAACACCAAAAAAAGATGTCCTTTTCATCATAGGGGACTGGAATGCTAAGGTAGGAAGTCAAAAAATAACCGGAATAACGGGCAAGTTCGGCCTCGGAGTACAAAATGAAGCAGGGCAAAGGCTAATAGAGTTTTGTCAAGAGAACACGCTGGTCATAGCAAACACTCTTTTCCAACAACACAAGAGACGACTCTACACATGGACATCACCAGATGGTCAATACCGAAATCAGATTGATTATATACTTTGCAGCCAAAGATGGAGAAGCTCTATACAATCAGCAAAAACAAGACCTGGAGCTGACTGTGGCTCAGATCATGAGCTTCTTATCGCAAAATTTAGGCTTAAATTGAAGAACGTAGAGAAAACCACTAGACCAATCAGGTATGACCTAAATCATATCCCTTATGAATATACAGTGGAGGTGAGGAATAGATTTAAAGGATTAGATCTGGTAGACAGAGTGCCTGAAGAACTATGGATGGAGGTTCGTAACATTGTACAGGAGGCAGCAACTAAAACCATCCCAAAGAAAAAGAAATGCAAGAAAGCAAAGTGGCTGACTGATGAGGCTTTACAAATAGCTGAGGAAAGAAGGGAAGCAAAAGGCAAGGGAGAAAGGGAAAGATACAAACAACTGAATGCAGAATTCCAGAGAATAGCAAGGAGAGATAAGAAGGCCTTCTTAAATGAACAATGCAAAGAAATCGAGGAAAACAATAGAATGGGGAAGACTAGAGATCTCTTCAAGAAAATCGGAGATATCAAGGGAACGTTTTGTGCAAAGATGGGCATGATAAAGGACAAAAAAGGCAGGGACCTAACAGAAGCAGAAGAGATTAAGAAGAGGTGGCAAGAATACACAGAAGAACTATACAAGAAAGATCTTAATATCCCTGATAAATATGATGGTGTGGTCACTGACCTTGAGCCGGACATCCTAGAGAGTGAAGTCAAGTGGGCCTTAGGAAGCATTACTAACAACAAAGCTAGCGGAGAAGACAGTATCCCAGCTGAGCTATTTAAAATCCTAAAAGATGATGCTGTTAAAGTGCTGCACTCAATATGCCAACAAATTTGGAAAACTCAACAGTGGCCACAGGATTGGAAAAGGTCAGTTTACGTTCCAATTCCAAAGAAAGGCAATGCCAAAGAATGTTCAAACTACCGTACAATTGCGCTCATTTCACATGCCAGCAAGGTTATGCTCAAAATCCTACAAGCTAGGCTTCAGCAGCATGTGAACCGAGAACTACCAGAAGTGCAAGCTGGGTTTCGAAGAGGCAGAGGAACTAGAGATCAGATTGCCAACATTCGCTGGATCATGGAAAAAGCAAGAGAGTTCCAGAAAAACATCTACTTCTGCTTCATTGACTACGCTAAAGCCTTTGATTGTGTGGATCACAACAAACTGTGGCAAATTCTTAAAGAGATGGGAGTACCAGACCACCTTACCTGTCTCCTGAGAAACCTGTATGTGGGTCAAGAAGCAACAGTTAGAACCGGACATGGAACAACCGACTGGTTCAAAATTGGGAAAGGAGTACGACAAGGCTGTATATTATCACCGTGCTTATTTAACTTATATGCAGAGTACATCATGAGAAATGCCGGGCTGGATGAATCACAAGCCGGAGTTAAGATTGCCGGGAAAAATATCAACAACCTCAGATATGCAGACGATACCACCCTAATGGCAGAAAGTGAAGAGGAACTAAAGAGCCTCTTGATGAGGGTGAAAGAGGAGAGTGCAAAAGCTGGCTTGAAACTCAACATTAAAAAAACCCAGATCATGGCATCTGGTCCCATCACTTCCTGGCAAATAGAAGGAGAAGAAATGGAAGCAGTGACAGATTTTATTTTCTTGGGCTCCAAGATCACCGCAGACGGTGACTGCAGCCATGAAATTAAAAGACGCTTGCTCCTTGGGAGGAAAGCTATGGCAAACCTAGACAGCACATTAAAAAGCAGAGACATCACCATGCCGACAAAGGTCCGTATAGTTAAAGCTATGGTTTTTCCAGTAGCAATGTATGGCTGTGAGAGTTGGACCATAAGGAAGGCTGAGCGCCGAAGAATTGATGCTTTCGAACTGTGGTGCTGGAGAAGACTCTTGAGAGTCCCTTGGACTGCAAGGAGGTCAAACCAGTCAATCCTAAAGGAAATCAACCCTGACTGCTCATTGGAAGGACAGATGCTGAAGCTGAAGCTCAAATACTTTGGCCACCTAATGCGAAGAGAGGACTCACTGGAAAAGACCCTGATGCTGGGAAAGACTGAGGGCAAAAGGAGAAGGGGACGGCAGAGGATGAGATGGTTAGATAGCATCACCGATGTAATGAACATGAATTTGAGTAAACTCCGAGAGACAGTGGAGGACAGGAAGGCCTGGCGTACTATGGTCCATGAGGTCACGAAGAGTCGGACACGACTAAACGACTGAACAACAACAACAAAGAATATTAAATTTCATCTGAAAAATAAAACTACATATAAATGCACTATGTGAAGAACAGCTTACTTGCCCTAATGTCTTGTTTCAGTTCTGCATGAGATACAAGAATGGCTGAGATTTGACATGTTCTTCAGTAGAGTTTTGTATTTGACACTGGTCAAGTTCCTTCTCCTTCCTCACTTCGATCACCTTGATTGACCAGACTGTCGCCGGACAGAATCCTGATGGTCTCAACTCGCTTTCCATTCGTCTTGAATCCTGGCTTTTCTTCTCCAGGTTCGGCCAAAGTTCTTGACTATTGGGTCTTCCCATCTCTTTGGAGGTTGTCCAAGGGGTCTTTTTACTTCTCTTGGATACCATTCAGCAACTGCTGTTGTCCAACGGCCATCTGACATGCGCACGACGTGTCCTGCCCAGCGTAGGTTCCGTTCGCGATATTCGATGACGACATTTATTCCACTTCGTGCTCTAATCCGACTACTTGGGATGTGGTCTCGGAGAGAAACTTTCAGCAAGAATCTTTCCATAGCCCTTACTACTCTTGAAAGCTCTTCATCTTCTGCCTTTGTTAGCACTTGTTTCACTATGTTTCACTTCCATATAGCACCGCCGGTAAGACAGTCGAATTAAAAAGATTAGCACGCAGTTTTCCATCAATCTTCTCATTTTGTATGACTTCTCTAATGGAATCTAGCCCATCCAGCTTTCTTTCTTCTGACCAGTTCTCTCTTTGATCGTTGTTCATTCTGATTAGCCGTCCCAGGTAGACATAGTGGTCAACCTCTTCGATGAGTTCGTTCTGAAGCCTCATTTGGAATTTTGGAAGGTTCCCTGTCTGCATATATTTTGTTTTAGTGTGATTCATCTTTACCCACCTTTCCGCTTTCTGCGTCAAGTTGTTGAAGCATTTTTTGCAGCTTTCAAGCATTTTTTGCGATCAGTACAACATCGTCCGCAAATCTGAGATGGTATATCTTCTCTCCGTTTACATTGATTCTGTCTTCCCAGTTCACTCTGCGCATGATATTTTCCAGGCAAGCGTTGAAAAGTTTAGGTGAAATCGTATCGCCTTGCTTCACACCTTTCTCTACTGGTATTCGTATTTCGGTTTTGAAGAGGGTTATATTTGTGAAGCAGTTGGTGTTTGCTTCTTTGAGCAGCCCAGTGTAGTTGGAGTTGATTCCTTGATCACTGATCGCTTGCATTACTGCATTGACTTCGACACTATCAAATGCTTTTTCATAATCCACAAATGCGATCGCAAACGGAAATTTATATTCTCTTGACCGTTCAATGAGCTGAGTAAGAGTGATCAGTAGTGCTGTACTTGCTTCTGAAGCTGGCCTGCTTTTGCAGCTGTTGCTCGTCTAAAGTTCTTGTAAGACGGTTTGTAATCACTTTCGTGAATAGCTTGTAGACAGTCGATAATAAGCAAATCAGCCTATAATTTTTGAGATCTTTGCATTCTCCCTTCTTGTACAGCAGGACTGTAATAGACTCCTTCCAGCAGTCAGGAATTTTTTTCATCTCTATGTACCTGGTGAAGCGCTCCGCCAGTGCTTTCCATAGTTTATGGCATCTAGCCCTCAGTATTTCCGTTGTTATACCGTCTTTTCCTGGAGCTTTCCCCAGTGTCATCTGATGGATGGCGTGTCGAACTTCACTTATTAGGACGGGCGGTATATGTTCGGTCATGACGGTTAATGGTGGCATTGGAATGTCCAAGTGGGATGCAAACAGGTCTGTGTAGAATTCTTCGCAGATTTGCTCAACTTCTTGCTTTCCCGTCTTTTCCTTTTCCTTTTTATCTTTTAATGCTGCTAGTGTTGTTTTGCACAGTGCTATTTTCCATTTGCACTTTCTGATGCTGCTTCGCTTATTTGCTGCCTCAAGAAGTTTCTGCTCTTGGAATTTCTCCAGATCTTTCAGTTTCCTCCATATTAATTTGCAGAGAAGAGAGTATTCGACATTATTCTGAGCACTTCTAGCCATCTGTCTTCTCTTTTGAAGAAGCATTTTGGTCTCTTCCGAAATACTTCCTTTTATCTCTTTTGGCTTTGTTGTTCTTGCTTATTTAGCATACTGCATCAGCTTCTCAATGAAGTTGCTATAGTCTTCATTATGATTTTCTACCATGTTCCAATCCATCTTTGAAATGCTTTCCTTCAGGACATTTTCGTCAAGAGATTTTGATAGCCGCTTTTGATTTGCAAATCGTAGGATTTTCTTCTCTAGTCTTCCCCTTAGCATTCGGTGATCACTGCCTGTATTGAATGAAGGCACTACAGAGATGTCTTTCAGCAATCTTCTTTTATCGATCAGAATGCCTCTCCTTCCTACTGCTCTAATACTCAAGCATTGATTGAAATTAATAAAGGTGGGCTGAAGAAGGGGATATGTGTGAGAACTGCCCATATCACACAATCTCTATCGATTGTATTTTTTCAAAATTTTTGCCCGCTGCAAATCAAGAGATTCTTGTTGAGTTACAGTCATAACAATAAAACATTGACAGAATAATTATAGTTGGATAACTATAATCAATAACAATCTCCCAAAATTAAACCACAGATAAAATCATGAAACAGGCAATCAAAAAGCAATAAAAATAAATGATGACATCTATAAATTAAAGGTTCTCTTAAACAATTCTGTTTTTAATGATTTCGTAAAACCTAACAAGGTAGAAGCTGATAATACAGCTATTTTATTTTATTATTTTATTTTATTTTATTTTATTTATTTTATTTTATTTTATTTTATTTTATTTTATTTTATTTTATTTTATTTTATTTTATTTTATTTCCTTATGTATTATTTTATTTTATTTATTTTATTTTATTATTTTATTATTTTATTATTTATTTTATTTTATTTTATTTTATTATTTTATTTTATTATTTTATATTTTATTATTTTATTTTATTTTTTGAGCTAAATAACATTGGATCTCTGTCTTAACTTTCCTTGATTTCAGTTAGAAGATCATGCATATACTCATTAATTACTATGCCATGTGAAGTTCTTCATACCTTCTCCATAAACTTAGTTTCACTCATAATGCAAGTATATTGTGCATTTTTTGCCTTCTGCTCTATAACCTTGCAAGCTCCTGGCAGCACACCTGGTAATGACATCAAGATATGTAGTAAGTTGAACTGAGATTGGACTGGGAGAGGATAGAGTGATTGCAGTTGTATTTGAAGTAGAGTGGGTGGGGAACTCATGTCTGAGGTCAGATATGAGGTGCAGAGAAAAGAGTGTGGAATAAATGAATTAAATAATTGTTTGAGGAATGAGAAGACAGGTGAAGGGCTAGGGAGAGGGTATTGAGAGGACTGAAAGATTGGAAGAGGTTGGCCACACCCAAGTGGCAGGAGGTTGTGGAGCTAAGAGTGCCCCACAGACTAAAAGAACTGGGTTGGAGTGGGAGAAGTCACTTAATTGCCTCATGTGGGTGAGAGTAGGATAGAGGCTGATTGGAAGAGATTAGAAGAAATGATTTGGGAAGGAGGTTGAGGAGGTTAGGTCTACAGGTGCCTGGAGTGTGATGGGGCGATTGGTGGGAGTTTCTCAGGGAGGAAGGGTGGAGGGTTGGGAGAAGCTGATCACACCTGAGGGGCCTCCAAGTGAGAGAAGAGGATTTGGGGGTGAGAGAATCACCAATGACTGAAGTAGGTAGGCGTCAGCTCTTCCAGGTAGACCTGGTTAGGAAACAGACAATGCAACGACTACTGGAACTCTACCCTATTGTTGTAGATGTAAAAACAGAATCTTGAAAGCCTGCCAGAGTTTCCCTCTGCCCCCTCATATACCATACAGAATCAAAGTGGGGTTATTTTTAACCTCTTTTTCATACTCATTTATTGTCTCTTTTTTCCACTAATAGATCTTGGATATCTTTGCCAACTTTATCTCTGTTTTCTTCTATAGTAGGACAGGATGGTTTAGGAAGGAGTTAAGGAAAGTGTGTGGGTCTGTAATTCATTCCCATAACGCCATTCCAGGGTTTTCTCTGCATGCAGGAGGGGAGACTGAGTCTAATGGAGTACAGATATGACCTTGGAGAAAGTATACAATGACTGCTAGTAAAACATGAATTTAGATCAGAGAAACAAGAATGTTTTGTGGTAAAGTGAGAAGAAGAGTGTTATCATAGACAAGACAATCTCTACATCTGCCTTGGCTTAAGCCAGATTTTCCTAGCCTGGGGCCCTTAAGAACTCATGGACTGTCATAATCATATTATTTACTACTTTCCCCACAGAACAGTTAGCTTGTAATTAGGATCTTTGTTAATTTATATGCTAATATAATGAAGTTGATGGCCAGGTGTTGTAATTCACTACCATTCTCTGAAGCAAAGAAAATTACTTTTGAAAGAGGTGATCTTTCTTGCTTCATATATTAGACTATAATGTTTATACAGTGTAATTATAGAT
The DNA here is from genome assembly GCA_023362775.1 of Charina bottae. Classification (NCBI taxonomy): domain Eukaryota; kingdom Metazoa; phylum Chordata; class Lepidosauria; order Squamata; family Charinaidae; genus Charina; species Charina bottae. The sequence continues at coordinate 70,390,198 of JALMGJ010000001.1, read as the reverse complement.
AAATCTGTAGGGGGCAATCTTAGACAGCAAAATGCACTGATTTTTTTTTATATGGTTCTTACAGAGAATCTCCTAAACAGTGTTTCTAGTTCATCTTTAACAAGCTTTTTCTTTTTGAAAACAAATGTTAATATTAACTAATATTTTGTTAAAGCAAATTCTATAGCTGGGAGGTACTGTTAACTGAACTTTATGATAGTTTCCACAAGATTTCTTTGTTGATTTTAGCAACAGGAATATTATTGGTTCACACTTTTTGCCTAACTCTCTCAAAGCCTTGTCACCGCCTTCTCTGAAAATGCACAGAGACTAGGTCTGGCACTCATCAAAGAAAGACAACTAGAGGTATCTATTCTGAGTGTATTTTTTTTTGTATTTTAAACTTTATTGATTTTCAGAGTATAGATAAAATACAAAATAGAAAATACAGAAAAGCATGAAAATAGAACTAAGGAAAAAAGAAGAAAAAACTACCGTATTTTCCGGCGTATAAGACGACTTTTTAACCCAGGAAAATCTTCTCAAAAGTCGGGGGTCGTCTTATACGCCGGGTGTCGTCTTATAGGGCGGGTGCTGAAACCGGAAGCGCTGATGGCGCACCGCAGGGGTGCAAGCTCCACTTCCCCGCCGCACAGCTGATCCCTGCCGCACAGCTGATCAGCGCGGAGATTTTCCACCCGGGCCCTCCCCCCCCAGAATACATCTCCAAGCTTTAACAGAACAAACCGTGAAGGAGGAGGAGGAAGAGGGTGGTGGTGATGATGGGGGGAGGTTTGAAAAAGCAGATCCAAGCACAAAAGTTAGTGAGTCATTTCGGTGGCAGCTGGAACAGTTTTCTTGACTCCGGCCTCCCTCCCTCTCTCACTCTCTTTCCCTGGCAATGGATCAGTACGGGGGGAGGGAAGGGAGGAGAAGGCAGGGGAGGGAGGCAGGGTTCAAGAGAAGTGGATTTAAAAGAGCGGGGGGGGGGCTTTGTATACAGATGCCCGCGTGTTAATTCTTCCGGCGGTGATGCGATTCACGCCCCTAATTGATTTATTTTTAAAGCCACCCCCCCCGCTCTTTTAAATCCGCTCCTCTTGAACGCTCCCCCCTCTGGTCCCACCCTCCGCTCCCTCCCTCCCTTCCTCCCTTGCCGTTTCCTCCCTTCCCTCCCGACCCCCCCCCGCACTGATCCATCGCCAGGGAAAGAGAGCGAGAGGGAGGGAGGGAGGCCGGAGTCAAGAAAACTGTTCCAGCTGCCGCTGAAATGACTCAGTAACTTTTGCGCTTGGATCTGCTTTTTCAAACTTCCCCCCATCACCCTCCTCCTCCTCCTCCTTCATGGTTTGTTCCGCTAAAGCTTGGAAATGTATTCTTCACCCCTCTGCCTTGCCCAGGTAATTAAAGCTTTCTCACCCCTCACCCCAATATTCTCCTTCACACACACACCCCGCGCTGCCGCGCTTCGCATTACTATTTGCTTTCTACTCCGCTTCCCTGTTTTCTCCCTGCAGTTTTTTACTTTCTACTCCGCTTCCCAATACATTTTTTTCCCAGTGCGTTGGAAGAGGGGTAGTCTTATACGGCGAGTATATCCCAAACTCTATATTTTAACTGGAAACGTTGGGGGTCGTCTTATACGCCCAGTCGTCTTATACGCCGGAAAATACGGTATAAAGTGCAAATAGACAGAAAAGAAAGAAAAGTGACTTCCGACTTTCTCCAATACAGATATAGATAAATTTACAAAAATAATCTCTTACCAATGATTAAACCATAGTAACATTATTTCTATTAAAATAAACCAATTAATCATTAAAACCCAAAATCAGAACATCATTTTTTTTTTCTACCACAAGCAAGTACTCTAGAAGTGGTTGCCAAACAGATAAAAATCCAGAAACTGAATGTTCTATAATTAATGCTGTCAATTTAGCCATCTGGGCCAGATCCATTAATTTAATATTCTGAGTGTATTTTTGATGGGCAGGAAGTAGATCTGAAGCCATCAGTTGTTGCTACACATATTCTGACTGTGAAAGGGGAATTACATGGTTGAGTTAGCTGTGAAATGTTTCAGTTCAGGTGCAGCATAGAAGACAAATGTGCAACATTGTTTTTTGTGGCTGGGAAAAGGATTTGAAGTGCCTGGAACAATTAGGCCTGGTGTAAGTAGAAGTATGGCATTCTCTTGCTTGACATTAGAACAATTCTTGCTGCATGGTTTAGTCTTTAGTGTTATGTTAAATAACTTTAATCTTTAGTTGATCTTTGGATTTTTTAAGCTTCCCCTTAAAGCTTTGTGGTTCCATGTTTGCAGGGTATTCATTTTGTGAAAAATTAAAACCAATTATTTTCCTTTAGGACTTTCCACCACTGAGGAAGTAAAATCAGGAGTGCAGCATATCCTGGCTGACATGATAGCTAAAGATAAAGAAACACTGGATTTTATCAGAGATTTGTAAGTAACTTTGTCATAGACAGATCCTTTTGTTAGAGATTGGTAAAATTGCATTTTGCCAGTCCTGTGGATTTGCTGGCAGACTTTCTTCCTGGGGTTGAATATACTTGATCAGACAAAATTTTGTAAAAAAGCAACAGTGACCATCTACACTGCAGTACTGAATAAGCTCATGAATTCTGTTGTTTAAAAAAAAAAGAGGTGGTAGGTGCACTTACAATAATATGTGTGTATAGAGGCATAAGTGGAAAGTGGAAGGCAAAAGGAAGAGGGGCCGACCAAGGGCAAGATGGATGGATGGTATTCTGGAGGTGACGGACTCAACCATTGGGGAGCTGGGGATGGTGACGGCCGACAGAAAGCTCTGGCGTGGACTGGTCCATGAAGTCACGAAGAGTCGGAAACGACTGAACGAATAAACAACAACATAGAGCCATATAGTGCCCACTCCTGAGGAGGAGTTCTCCAGGCTCGCACTATGCCTCCTGATTCATGTTCCCGACAGCTTTAGGGTTGGGAAAAAATATGACCTGCCTTGGCTTTCTATTAATTTATCTGCACTAAATTTGTAATCAGCGTCAGGGGCTGAGTTTGTAAGCACCTTGTCAAAACATCCTTCCGGGTCATTCTGGAAAATTAGAATAATGGCTTCTAGCAGCTCAGTGCCGACTGGAATGTTACTGTTGTTTTTCATCATTCTCCAGCAGGTAAGTCCACCAGGATATATTACCAACATAAGGAGTGGGGCCACCAGCAAATTTTATCTCAAAGACCCTGAAAAACATGCCTCATCAACCATCCACCCACCCACCCAACCCACCTACTTTGCTTGTATGCCACCCATTCCCAAAGGTTTAGGTGGTTGGCAATGTCAACATAAAGAATAAAAGCCCCCTCAAACATATAATAAATAAAATAATCAAGAAAGATTTTAAAAAACAAATAATACAAAAGTCTTGTGCCTGTGAGTCCACCTTCAAATTCTAACACACCTTTCCCCTCTGTAAGACAGAACAGGTTGGTCTTCAGAGTTTTCCTAAAGCCACCCCCCAAAAAAGGGGAGGGGCTACTAGAATGCTTTTTCCTATAATGTTTTCTCTTTTTTCCCTTTTTTGTTCTGCCCTTAAAATTTTTAAAAATGTTTTTATATAATTATCATATTTTCATTTCAACCTTCAATGGGAGCAGAAATATGTCTTGTCTGACCATTGTCTAGGTTGCGTTTCCTCCTCCTGTCTCCCAAGGTTATTCTTACAGCCCATTACAAGAGCACATTTCAATAGTCCAAATGGGTATGAGTGACTGAGCAAGGCTTCCCAATCCAGGAATGGCAATTGGCACACAAGGTGTAACTATGCAAAAGTCGTCCTGGTCACAGCTGGTACATGCTCTTCATGCAGGAGCTGTGAGTCTAGGAGAACTCCCAAATTGTGGACCACCTCTAAGCAGGAGAGTACAACCCTGTTCAGAGTCAGAATTTCCCTGGAATAATTAGGCCCACAAACCCAAACCCATGTTGGAGGGATTCAGTGTCTGTTTCTCCCCATCCAGATCTGGACAGCTTCCAGCATTCCTGCTGCATCCCCCTTCAGCTCAGGGACCAGATGTATAAGTGGTATCATCTACATATTAATGATATAAAACCCCATGCCAATGGATGACCTCCCTCAGAGGTTACATGTAGGTGTTAAAAAGGAGTAGAGAGAGGAGAGATCTCTCAGGTATTTCACAGAGTTGAGGTGTCCTGACTAGAAATGTACCTTCAAGAAGTAGGAGAAACACTGCAGAACAGTGCCCCTCATTCCAGTTCCTTGGAGATGGTCCAGAAGGATACCATGGTCAGTGTTACTGAAACCGTTAAGAAATCAAGGAGGGCCAGGAAGGTTTGTTTGTTTGCTTATTTGTTTAGGAAATTTATGAGGCCACCCAACTCTACAACAACTTTTGGTGGCATACAGTAAAAACAATAAATTAAAAAAATTGTTACAGGTTGCCCTCTCCTGATCCCAGTCTCTCCAAAGGTGGTCCACAAGAGTAACCAATGCAGTTTCCATGCTATGGCCCAGCCTGAATGTTGACTGTCAGAGGTCCAAATAAACAGCTTCCTAAGATTCTTTGCAGTTGTAGGCCACCACTTTCCATAAGAAAGGTTGGAGACAAGTCTAAAGTTGTCCAAAACAATCAGATCTAGCAAAGTCTTCTTGAGCAGGGGGCACACTATACAGGTAGTCCTTGTTTAGCTACCACAATTGGGACCGGCAACTCGGTTGTTAAGTGAAGTGGTTGCTAAGTGAAACTGCGACTGTGCTTTATGATCTTACTTAGCTTTCCTTTGCTTTACAGACATGCAAAAGTTGTAAATGTGAGGATTGGTCACAATGTTACTTTTTCATCACCAATGTTACTTTTTCATCACCATTGTTACTGCGAACAGTTGCTAAAAGAGGCAGTCGCTAAATGAGGACTACCTGTAGCCTGCTTTAGAGTGATGGAAACACCCCATATCCAGTCTCTTTCCACCTCATAGAAGGCCTTAGCCAGCCATGAGGGACAGGGATCCAGCTGAGAAATGTTGGAGCTAATGCTGCAGAGGGGTCTATTCACTTCCTTGGGACTCACAGTCTTAAAATGAACCCAGAACTCTTCACAAGATGAGACCTGATCATTTCTATTGTCCAGCTGGAGTCTAGCTCCTCTTGAATCTGAGTGGTTTGGTCTGCCAAATGCTGCAATAATTCTTCACAGTACCTTTCAGATGGTCTAGATCAGAGCTTTCCAAACTGTGTGTCGGGACACGTTAGTGTGTCAGCTGCAGTGTCTGGGTGTGTTGCGGCTGCTGCTGCCTCCGAGCCCTGCCAGGATTCCACACAGGTCCTAGTGCCTGCCTTGTGCCTTGCTGCCTCCAAACCTGCTGTGATTGCACGCAGGTCCTAGTGCCTGCCTTGTGCCCTGCTGTAAGAATGTGTCACGAAATGATGCATGTCTAAAAAGTGTGTCACCAACATGAAAAGTTTGGAAAGCTCTGGTCTAGATGAACATCCTTCCCTAAAAGAGAGCGAGTTGCCTTAAAAGGGGCCACTGGTGGCATTTGGCTGATGCAGACAGGGTGGCAAAATATTTCTTTTTTTTGTGCTTGAATCACCACTGTGCAGTCCCAGTGTGAACTTCTACCAATGTCCAGTCAGGACAAGATAGGAGTTCCTCAAGCAGTGTTCTAGGCATCTCCTCTGTCGTTTCATCTCTCAGGTCCTCAATAAACTAAGAGGCTGCATTGTTTCTGCACTTTGGCCACTTTGGTGCAAACCAGTCCAGTGACCTTTATTCCACTGGGCAACCAGAGTCTTGGTCAAACTGACCACTAGATTCTCAGGAAACTCCCCAAAGACCCCTCTGAAAACCCACAGGATCTATTGGATGGCCATACAAATAAGGTCTCACATCTGGTTATCTATGGAGTAGCACCTCTTGATTGCCAACAGAGTTTTGCAGATGACAATGGCTATTCACCCCTCCCATGCCAAATCTGAAACCTAAGTGGGCAGATTTCTGAGAATTCCACCCTCTCCTCACTCCTCCTCCTCCACCCATGTTTCAGTAACATAAGCCTGCCCTCTCACCCATAATTAAATTGTGGCTGTCGCAAAATTAGGCAACTTGAAGGCCAGACCTGGATCTCACCCAGGGATTAGTCCAGGCTCCCCACAGGATCCAAGCCAGGTGACATCTCCAAATTTTTTTGCAGGAACCAGCTTCTTAACAGGGTTAAGCCATGATGTACAGTATATAGTTTGGCTTTGGCTTAGTATGCTATGGAAATATATTTTGTTTGATTTATAACATTTTTTTTCTTGGAGAGGGCTTAAACTAAGACAAAAGCTAGTCCACAAGATGACTTAGTACAGGGGACTTTTTCTGGATTGAAGACAGTACTCAGCTTATAAAGGTCATATCAGAGGCTATATTCTAAAGAGTGATAGGTAGGATCAGGATGAAAAAATTAAAATCAAATTCATTCATTTATATTTAATTAAAGTTAAATGTAATAGCTGTTAAATATAGCCATGCATTTAATAATTTACCCTCCTGTCACATTAAAATTTATATTTTGGTATCAATTTTTTGGAAAGCAGGTTACACATCTCTAGCTCTGCATTATGAGTGAAATGTATCAAGTTAATTTTGAAAATATGTTTATTTTAATATATTATGAAATTGAGAATAAGTCATTTCAGTAATGTTGCTATTATTCAGATGTACAGAGAAATTCTGTTGACTAAAGGATTTTTTTTTTTGTTTTAAAAATACAGATGTCAAAGAAAATATATTTGCATTCAGTCATCTCTGGCAAAAGTGACTTCTAAAAAAATCAATGAAAAAGATGTCAACAAATTTCATCTGTACCAGAATTTTTCTTGCAACATAAAGAACATTCAACATCACCAGGTATGCCTGCAAATCATTGTCTAAAGAAGTATCTCTTAAATAAGGAAATGAAAAGATACATTTCTTACAATAAATTGTTATGTGCTGTAGTAGTTAAAGTGTTGACTAGCAGTGGGGAAACCCAGGATCTAGTCCATCCCCAGCCATGGAAGCCCAGGGAGTCACTTTGAGCCAGTCACTCTCTGTCAGCCCAACCTACCAAAAAAAGAGTTGTTCTCTTATGGGGAACAATAGCAGGAGGGAGTACTGTGCCTGGAACCTCACGGCCCTGAATGAAAGGCCGGATATAAGTAGAGTAGATCAAATAAACAATCTAGTTCTTGAACTATTTTCCTGTTGCCTAAGGCAGTCTTGTAGGCATGTGCATGGAATGGAAAACATGTTTTGTTTCAAACCTGAAGCAAGCAGACTGTGACTTAGAAGTTTGCCTATACTCTTCTGGATCAGTCCCAGCTGGGCCAAACCAAAACTTGGAACATTTGGATTCTTCCAGATTTCAGCTGTAACAAATTCTGGAGAGGTGTTAAGGAGTGAGTAGAGATGAGTAGGTGTGCCTTGCCCCTCCCCCCCTCCTCCATTGGCCTATGCGCCAACCGTGTCATTGGTCCTGCTAATGCCCTCCTTTCCTGCTTCCTCTCAGCCACCATGCATCACTATTGAAGTCAAGCTTGGTGTGTCCATTCATGGAGGAGGCTCCAGTGAGCTGGTTGGATATACCTTACTTGTGTTGGGGGTGGGCTAGTGGCTATGCCCCCTGGGTTTCAGGCCATGGTAATATCATGATAAACCCTGATTTGTTTTAACTGTGTTTTATAGAATAAGCCATAATGGCCCAGTAATCTATACAAATCACAATGGCTGGGTTCTCACATGATAGTGTTGTAGTAAAGATGAATGGAGGAAAGGTATTTGGGAGTAGTTTATTGTGCTGTCCTCAGATTGACCATGTTCCTGTTATGGGTGGAGAGGGACTTCATTAGTCTGTATCTTCCCCTTATTTAGTGGTTTGTTGCCTTTTGTCTGTTGTACTGCAGTGCAGCCCAGCCATTGGCGCCAGAGATGTGGCTCTCTGAGAGGAATCAGAAGTAAAGAAGAGAGCCAGTTTGGTCTAGTGGTTAAGGTGCTGGGCTAGAAACCAGGAGTCTGTGAGTTCTAGTCCCACCTTGGGCATGAAAGCCGACTGGGTGACCTTGGGCCAGTCACACACACTCAGCCCAACTCACCTCACAGGGTTGTTGTTGTAGGGAAAATAGGAGGAGGAAGGAGTATTACGTATGTTCGCCGCCTTGAGTTATTTATAAAAATAATAAAGGCGGGATAAAAATCAATCAATCAATCAAATAATAAAGGTGGGAATAAATAAATGAATGGTATGTTCCACTTAGGCCTAGCAATCAGAGTCTGGAACTGCTAATGCAGACCAAGAGCTTGTCGTGGCTTGATGTTGATTGGATAAATTGAATCTGTCACTCAAAGAATTTCCAACCTGAGTACCTCCTCTCAGCTGGATTCCTGAGGGAGGGGTATAAATGGAGAGGACTGGCTTCCAAGGGTCTCAAACTGTCAGCCAAAAGGGAGGGAACTGGGGTTTGGGTAGAAGGATGTGTCAGATTGAAGCTCTGTTTGTTTACCCAAGTATATCTTTCAGCAGTTGGAGTGAATGGTTTAAGCAGCCCTCTCCACGAGAAGTCCCTAGGGGTTCTATGAGAGATTGTAATTGGGGAAAAAAGCATTATTTTTTATTTATTTTATTTTATTTTATTTTATTATTTTATTTTATTTTATTTTATTTTATTTATTTTATTTATTTTATTTTATTATTTTATTTTATTTATTTTATTTTATTATTTTATTTTATTATTTTATTTTATTTTTTTATTTTATTTTATTTTATTTTATTTTATTATTTTATTTTATTTTATTTTATTTTATTATTTTATTATTTTATTTATTTTATTTTATTATTTTATTATTTTATTTTATTTTATTTTATTTTATTTTATTTTATTATTTTATTTTATTTTATTTTATTTTATTTTATTTTATTATTTTAATTTAATTTTTTTATTTTATTTTATTTTATTTTATTTTATTTTATTTTATTATTTTATTTTATTTTATTATTTTATTTTATTTTATTTTATTTTATTTTATTTTATTTTATTTTATTTTATTTTATTTTATTTTTCAGTTTATATAGCCACCCATCTCACATTCGTGACTCTGGGCAGCTCACAAAGTTAAAACACACACACACACACACAAAACTCAGTGGGCCATGTGTTTAGGGCCCTTGCTTTATTCCATGTAGACAGATGCTAATTTCAGTTAACCTTTCTAACTTGAACAGTAAACATTTTATTCTTGTTTTTAAATAGTCTGTTAGTGACTGAGCCTATTTATATTTTCTCCATGTTCCACTAAATCAAGTTACTAAAATAAACAGAAGACTTCCAAATCAGAAAAGATTGGTGGTGGTAGCCATACCAAGAATAATTCTTAAAGAAATATATGTCCCATTATTTCTTAAGGGATATCCAAGAAACCTCTTGGGTTTTGATAGTTGGGAAGACTTAGTGGAACAGGCAGATGAGGTAACCAGGTTTAGACTGGGGGTTCAAGCCTGTAAGCAAAACTCACATAGGGTCAAGAATGGATTCCTCAAGTCATCTGAACTGGCTGAGCTAAAAAGCAGTAAGTAGTCCCATTCCTGACCATTAGAGAAATGGCATAGCAGCAAATTGCATGTGTGGGTGGAGGCTCTCCAGATCTGCCTGTTCCATATTGATGGCTTGTTTCAAGGATTGAGTTGGTATCGCTCTTGCTCTGTGCCAGTTTATCTGTTACCAGAGTGAAGCATCTTTTATTCAGTACTGGAGCTTGTGGGTGGTCTGCCTTCTTAGTGGCTTTGCTTTTGCATTGATATGACTCCCAGCTCCTGAGCACAAGCAAACCCTTTCTTTGCATACCCTGCAGCCTAACTGGTTAAGGAAGAAATACAGGCATCTTTAAAGTGAACTTGACCTTAATTCTTCTAGCCAGTTCCATAATCGTTGTTAAAAACAAACATACACAACTGCCCAGCTTGTTAGTCTCTGTTTAAATGAGTAGCCTGCACTGAATCTTTGCTTTACCACCCTTTCCAGCCTCTGGGCTCAAGTGAGCCATTACTCTGTCTTCACAGATAGACAAGAGGCTCTACTCTCTAACCTCCAGCCTGGTTATAGTTATGGTAAATAAGCTCCTTCTTACAAAACTGCTGCCTTGCTATCCTTACAGCATCACAGCAGAGAATTTTTAAAAATAGAAGTAAATGGTTGTCCTTGGGATGCTAAAAGAAAAGTGCATGGACTTTGTTGCTGGAATGTTAATTTGAACTTCTGTTGTACAACAGGAGTATGACAATCTACTGTACATGCCTTATATCCTACTATCAACTCAAGAAAATGTAGGATCAGAGATATCGTAATAGTACCTCCATTCTCTACCTCTAAGCTGTGAGGTGATGATAGATTACCAGTTTCTTTGTTGAGATTTGTGACTGAAGGAATATAGGTTCTCCAGTCCAAGTCCAAATTACACACCTCATTGGATTTTTAAAATCTGCTGCCTGATCTTTCTCAGCCCCTACATGAGTTGCTCTTTAGATCAACCTCTGCTGTCTAAGGCTTTTGGAAACTGACTTGTTTTTCAGTGAATCACTTAGTCTTTTAAAAACATATCTAGCCTACGGACACAAGGAAGGAGAAAATGCAGCTGTGGTCTAAAGGGGGTAGATTGTCCTGGGGAAAGCCTGTTAGAGTTGTGGCCATTAGTCAAGTGAAAAGAGTTGCATTAACCCTTTTAAAAAGGGGAAATTGTTTCTCCAGAGATAAAAGTGAGCTTGTACCTTTTATTCCAGGATAATGGCTGAGGAAGATGGAAATATTTTTGTAGATTTCCCCACGGGACTGACAAGAATTCAAAATGTTTTCTTTGCTCTTCCTGCCCCATGTTTTGAATTATGCCCTGAATCACATATAAAGTTCACATTTTGTTCTACTCTTTTCTACATGTGACCATATGGAGTCATATTATTTGGTCTTGCCTCCCTTTAAGGTTTTACGGAACACCAATAGGGAGGGGGCCACACGGATTTTAGGGGGGATCTCATTCCAAAGGCAGGCACCATAACACAGAAGGCACACTTCCTGGGTCCTGGTAGATAACCCTGTTTAATCAAAGGGACCTGGTGCATGCCAACTCTGCCGGCATATCCCGGCTGGGCAGAAACCATAGGAGATAGGAAGCCTTTCAAATAACCTGGTCATATGCCATTTAATAGGAAAACAGGCAGGAGTATTAGGTATGTTCACTGCCTTGAGTTCACCAAATATATTTTTTAAAAGGTGGGATAAAAATCTAATAATAATAACAACAACAGCAGTACCTTGAATTGCACCTGGAAGCATACTGGCAACCAGTGCAGCTCATAGAACAGAGGTGTCACATGGGTATACTGAGGCATGCCCATCACTGTCCATGTATTGCATTCTGGACCAGTTGAAGCTTCTGAGTGGTTTTCCAGGGCAGCCTCATGTAGAACAAATTGCATTCGTCGAGCCTTGAAGTGACTGTTTGAAGGGCCTCCCAATCCAGGAAGGGGTACAACTGGTGCACCTGATGGAGCTCTGCAAAGGCCCCCTTGGTCACAGTGCCACCTGCTCATCAAGACAGGACCTCAACAACCTCAATTGGCCGGCCTGGAATCAAAAGGTATAATTGGGTATCATCAGCATAGTGATGATGCCAAACCCCAAACTGGCAGATGACCCCAGCAGCTTCATGTAGATAAACATGGGAGAGAGCATTGAACCCTGCAGCACCCCACATAAGAAGGGTCTGGGAGGCAACCTCTCCCTCTGCACTCGCCAACACCAACTGGGACCAGCCATGGAAGAAGGATGAGAACCACATAAAAAGGTGCCCCAAATTGCCAACTCCCACAGCTGGTTGACAGTATCGAAGGCCACTGAGAGATCAAGGAACACTAGGATGGATGCACCACCTCCATCCCGGCTCCACCAAGGTCATCAACAAGTGCAACCAAGGCTATCTCAGTACTGAAACCCAGCTGAAATGCGTCTACATAATCTACTTCCTCCAGGATTCTCTGCAACTGCAGACTGACCAACATTCTCCCAAAAGGGAAGGTTGGAGACAGGACAATAGTTGTCTAAAATTGTTGGGTCCAAGGCTGGCCTCTTGAGAGGGTGTACCACTGCCTCCTTCAAGGCTGAAGGCACCACCTGTCAGGCTCAGCCCAAGAACAACGAAGAGTCAGTCCATTCAAACTCCAGTTCTTTATTTGCTCACACCGTCTAGACAGAATCTTGCCAGACTAAAGCTGCTCTAACTAACCTAAGGGAAAATAACCTGGGAGACTCTAGGGCGGGGCTATCCTGAACCTCTTCGTTTTCCCACCATTGCCTCCTGGACTCTGCCTCCTTTTATCTCCTCCACCTGCTTGGAATGTGCTCCCTCCTTCTTGAGAACCAGTGGCACCCCCGGAATCCACCACACACACCCCTCTCTCCATGAGGCCAACACCACAGTCATCAACATCTTTAACCCTCAATTGCCTTCAAAGAACCTGGTTCACCATAGTAATAATATCTAACCAATAATGAATTACATGTGGACAACCCCATGACATATGTATCAAAGTTCTTTCAAATTTATTTAATCTCCAGCATATAAATGATGAGACCTAGCCTTTTATAAATGTTCTCTGAGGGACTCTAAAGACTAAACATTTTTTTTGCTGAACTAGTTGGGTTTTAAGTCATAAGAAACAAATCTATTATTCTTTAAAACCTGAAGCCACTGTTGAAGTAATAGAGGATACCGTAATTCTGTATTCCAAATTTTATTATTGTATATTGTTCAAATTTATTTTTGATTTTTTTAAAAAATAGTAATACTGTAATAAATTGCCAATGTTACTTCAGTAGAGGCCTTATCCAACAGTCTTAATGCCTCTGGGGTTTCAGGGGCTGTTGATGCCCATGAATTGTGCCTGATGAAACTGTCTTCAAATGTAAGTTTGATGTCACTTGAGAGGGGTGTTTTAGTTTTTGTCCCCTGTGTCACAATGGAATAAACCTGGCAGCGCTTTGCTTTGCTTGTGAACGTGCCTCCTCCTCATACTTGCCCTTTGCTTTGGCAGTCAAGGTACCTGATGTTAAAATATTTCACATGCAATTTTTATTGTTTGCTGTACTGTTCAGTGATATGTCAAGCCCGGTCTGTCAACAAGCACAGGAAAAGCTGAAGAATATAAATTGGTGTGATGTCTCCAGGTCACTTTTAGACCATTGTGTTTAACATATGTGACATGTCTGAGTTAGCTAGTGATTGAATTAATGTTCATGATTGACAGGGAATGCTTGCTTGTGACAGGCAGAGGCCTATAGCATCCATCAACATGTACAATGACATGGGTATGTCAACTTTTAACAGCTTTTTAATGGTTTCTGCAAGTCTAATGTATTAAAAATGCATGGTTTTGTTAACATTTGGAAGCACATGGACAGCAAGTGTACACAGCAATCATCTGCCTTTTCTCTCTTGGCAGTTTAAATGCATGTTTGTTTTATTTAATGGAAATCTTCCATCAAGTGAATCAGAAAGAGAACATAGAGAGCAACCTTCTACGACGTTACACTTTCTAAATGTTTTGGACAGCAGTTCTCATTATCACCAGCCAGCATGGCCATTGGGATGATGTTAGTTGTAGTCTGACATATCTGGAGGATACTGGTTAGGGAATACATGTGGCATAGCGGTTAGCTTGCTGAACAAGGACTAGGCAGGCTCTTTCTCAGGGTAACCAATAAGGGGTGTACTTTGCGACAGTTGAAACCAACCATTCATGATTGTTCTGAGGAAAAAGGTTGGGGAAGAAATTTTGGATCAGGTAACTATCTTGAGAGAATTAGTAAAAATAACTACTGCATTTTAGCAATTTCTTTGTGAACGTGCAGTGTTGCAGAGGAAGTCACCTGTAAAATTTAAGAAGAGAATGAGTGATAAATTCTTTGTTTGATTCTTAGGTAGACATCTGGGAAGGAACCAAAATGTGTTTAAAGAAACACTGTACAGCTATTGGGAGTATGATTGATCTATGTACATCTACCTCAGAATAATATCTGACACAAAAATATTTAAAGATCTGGGGAGGAGAGGCAACCTCAGATTGTTTGCTCAAGTATCTGTCAAATATGAGATATAAACACTTAAATAAATATTAAACTAGAAAACTTTAAAAGGAAAATTCATAATGTGACTATTACAACTTCCCCATGAGCATGTGAGCCATTGAATTATAGACCGGCTGGAATCTCCAAGGACAGCAAATTTCAGCAATATAACCAAGGGGGGACAAGGGCATAAGTGACCATCATCACAGCATCCTGTTCCAGATAAGTCTGCAACAGGTGCACCAGCCAAAGCTGACCACTTGGCCCCAGTTTTTGCCTGCTCCTTGAGCAGGAGCTGAGAGTTCAGGAAGACCCTCAGATTGTGTGCCTGCTCTTTCTGGGGAAGCACAAGTCCATTGAGAATCAAAGTTGGTACAATCCTGGAATCAGTAGGCTTCTGAATTATAATAGCCATTCTGTTTTGCTTGGGTTGAGTCTGAACCTGTTTTTAGCCCACTCAGATCCTGGCAGCCTCCAGGCACTGAATGAGGACTTCCAGTGTATCTCTCATTAGGCTCAGGGTAGAGATAGATAGCATCTTGATGACACTTCACCCAAAACCAACAGATGACCTCTCCTGACAGCTTCCTGTGGATGTTAAATGATAGAAGAAAAGATCAAGCCCTGAGTCGTGTCAGAGTTATTCTATGTAGAATTCAAATGGATTTCTCCACTGTGATTTCCTAGCTTGTAAAAACAGTGTTTTTCCATACGCCTCTACGTTGCGTGTTTCTCAAAACATTCCACCAAGAACAGGTGTCTGGCCTTGATCACAGCTAAGGCATTGTATCACGTGAGTTATGTTTTGGCTAGCTGATTGGCCGTCCCGTGAGAACGTTTTCCCGGGGGGGGAGACAATGTGCAACATTGCCATCTCGTGGCAATTTATATCATGTGCAACAGACTTTAGTTCCAACAGTAAGTGTATGTAACCAATGACCCCATGTTTCCTCCAATCAGAATGCTGAAACAAGTGTATATCTCAGCTGTGAACTATGGGTCTATGCTTCTTGACTTCTGTCTGTCATGTTGCCATGTACTCTGTTCCTGAACTGTAACTATGCCTGGCCTTTTGTACCTGGCCATGGTTTTCTTCACATCTGCTGATGGAACTCTGCTTATGCTTTGTTGTTTTTCCTTTTTGCAGTAATGTAACTCATATCCATTATTGCCTTATGCTACAATAAAATATTGTTAGCCCTACACGCTGCACTCTGTTTGGTTTACTCTGCGCCTGGACCCCATAAGCCAGTACAATCCCACAAGTCGCCCCATAATTGAGTACCTGTAGGCCTAACCTCTTACCCCCTGAAACACTGCTGACTGGACCTGCCACTGAAAATGGTACCTCCAATTCATAATCCTCACAGGCAGCCCAGAAGGATATTGTGGTTGACAGTATCAAAGGTTGCTTAGAGTTCTAGGAGGAAAGGATAGTTATGCTCCTTCTCTCCTTCCATCCATGAGAGTGACCATACAGTTTCCATCCTATGCCTGAAACCAGACTGCCACGGGTTTAAATATTCTATATTTTTCAGAGCCCTCTGTCATTGCCACCTCTTCCACAGTAGCCATCCCCTAAAAGGGGAGGTTGAAGATTGGATGATAGTTGTCCAGTTTCATTGGATCAAGGATTAACAGCTGCAATCATCTCATGGGTATATGTGCATATAAAGCCCACAATCTGAGCATCCCAAACGTTACTCCAGGAAGAGCTGGATTCTGCCATTTATACACATTATGCAAATTTAGCAGTATAGTTTATCTATGGCACAGTTTTATTTTGCAATTTTGTTGTGGGAGAAACAAGAACTGAGCTTATCATCTCTGAACCCAAATGGATAATTTTCTTTAGTTTATCTCATAATATAGAATAATAGGATTTGGAGTTCAGAAGTATTGATTGGCTGACATTTTAAAACTTTTGGCTATCTATCTGTCTCTATATATCTATCTATGTCATACATTCTTGCTGTTTATATTTGCCATTTAGATTCTGGCTATTAACCGAGGGGAGAATCTGAAAATCTTGAAAGTAAAGATCAACATTCCTGATGGAGTAAAGAATGAATTCTCTAGGTGGTGTGTAAATGAAAGGTTTGTATAGGGACATAAGTATGTCCATGTCCGTGTTCTATTGTTGTTCTAATTAACGATGCATACTGAATGCATTCATTTTTTTTAAATTGCATCTGAGTTTGAGTCTTTCAAGAAGAGGGTATAAAATCGTATTTTGGGGATGTTCTAGCTCTGGCTTCCTGCATGGAACAGGGAGCATGCCATCAGCAATTCTAGGCTATGTATTTGTTTCTACGTTGTAGTTTTATGCTTTCATCTTTAGGAGGATGATTCAGTTGAATGATTAATGGATAGAACATACATAGGCTCAGGATACAGATTTTTTGTATAATTTTTCCTATCTGCTTGATTCTGGTATCAAATATTAAAGTGCCAAGAATTAGATCAGAGCTTTCCAAACTTTTCCTGTTGGTGACACACACCAATGGCGGTGGCGGCGGCGCGCGTGGCGGCGGTGTGCAGGTGTGTCACACGAAACCTGGAAGCGCTGATGGCCCACTGCCGCCACGCGCCATCAGCGCTTCCAGGTTTTCGCATGACACACCTGCACACCGCAGGCGACACAGTACTGTGTCGCGACACACAGTTTGGAAAGCTATGAATTAGATGATTTCTTGAATGTTACATGGACATTCTGAAAACATTATTTCAGAATTTCAAATTATGAGGCAGCTGGTTTAATTTTGTAAATGCTGTGATATGCAGTTAGGGCTGTAAACTTTGTCATTTTAATAGAAGTTCAACTAACTACATAGGGTTTTTGAGTCATATTTTGCTTATTCCTAAATTGTTTATTAGGTCTTCTGTGAATATTTCTGTATCTTAATTCTTGAATCATTGACATTTGGCATGTGATACATCATGGACAGACAAATTATTTCCTCCACTCCCAGTTCACTATGTACATTTCTGTTCTTTTAGGTAGACTTTTGGGCCAATGAGAAACTAGTATGGAACAATTATTTTTCAAATGTAGTGAAATGTGCTCTAATGAATGCTTGAGTTGGAAGTTAGCAGAAATTAGAACTGGAACCCATGGCCACATTCTAGATACTAATGTTTAATATTACAAAGTGTGCTATCTCAATATCAGCCCAATAAGGGAGAACATTATTATATTGTATGGAAAGAGAGCTGAAGTCAATAGAATAGTCCCTCAATTACATCCATAGAGATGTAATGAGATTTGAAGTGGCAACTGCTAACTCACAACTGCTACCCATTGCTCTTGTGTAATATCAGCAGGAGTTACCTGGATTTTTGGATTTGTAATCTGAGAAAAGACTTGGGAAAAAAAAGATTTCTCTAGGGATTCAAGATTGACAATTGTGATGGACGCTATGAGGAAAAGCACTTCTTGGGTTTACTTAGTGGGTTTACCTATTGTTATTGTTATTTTTGACATAGTTTGATTTAAAAGATTGCCAGAGTGACTACAGCATAAAAACCTCTGATTCACAGATGGAGACCAAAGGCCTATGCCAACCCTGAATTAATGGAAGTACTGCGTTATTCAATAGAAGATTCATATAAACGTCTTATTTATCCCCTTCTCTGCAGAGAATTCAGGTAAAGCAGTATATCTTCATTATTAAAAGGATAAGTAAAAACTTAATAGTCCTAGTTAGTCAGACCACAAACTTAGCTAATCTAGCATCCTGTTTTTCACAGGGGCTAAACCAAATGCTTATTGAAACTCACAAGCTGGACATGAGATACAGGAGCCCTCTCTTGTCTTCCAAAAAAATGGTGTTCAGTGACATACTGCCTCTTGACATGGGAATTTCTATATGGCCATCTTGGCTATGAGCTTTGGATAAGCTTAACATATATGGATTTCTCCAATTTTATAATCTTTGAAGCTGGATAGTTTTGATTATAAGGCATATACATTCTCACTGAACGTGACAACCCCATGTATTACTGGAGGTCCATACAACCATGCAAAGAGGTATTGTCTCTTTGACTTTGACTTAGGAGACTTTAAAGTAGATGCTAGGAGGTACCATTCCAAGGTTCCATATGTCTGTTGATCAGCCATTTAATCTAGATTTTGCTATGATACAGTGTTCTCACCAATAGTCAATTGATATACTGTATATTATATTTTCCCACAGGCAGGTACTATATTTATCTGGGCACTCAAAATTACATTTTAATTTCTATATATAGCAGCAGTGGTTATACCTTGAAGGCTACAACTCTCAAAAAGAAAAAGGGAGAGGAATAAGTTAAAAATATGGACAACCAGAAACAGTCCATCCACCAAACTTACAGGGTGTGAATCCAAGGATAGTGGCCCAATGCTCACTAAACTACTGCATCCTTAATTCATCTCTCATTAGAGTAAGACTGAACTTGATGCCTCCCACCACCCTTAGAAAACTCTCAGCCTTCACCTGGGAATTCTTCATATAGCCTAAATTCATCTTCAAGACAGACAAAGTTTCTGGCACTCACATATTCACCAAGAAGTGATCTTCTCTGGTGGCTTTACTGTCCTCAGTGCAACTCTGTTAAAACAGCTAATGATAGATGCCAACCAGCAACCAATGGGGGCTAATTCACTTTTGGCCTTTTTTATTTTGGGATTTTTAAGGTACAAACTTAAACCTTGTAGAGATTTAAGGCAACTATTTTACCCTAAGCCATGATCTGGTAGCGGAGAACAATAACATCAGTCTGTTGCCATGGACAGATAATTTTCTGATTGCCTTCCAGCTTGCTGGTGTCAGCCTCTCTTGCAGGAGATAGGGCCTGTTCAATTGGCTTGGCCCAAGCAACTGATGGACCCAATGGGGTTCCAGAGGGAGTTTGGGGTTTTCCCTGAGGATTGGTTGGAGTTCGGCTGAGGCCTTGGTCACTGCCTGGAATGAGTGGTGGCTGGAGCCTTGAACCGCATCACCTTTATGTGCCCTCTCCCTGGGTGCCAATCCCAGAGTGCACCATGATTTACTGAGGGACTCAGGGAGATGAAGCGCCAGAAGATATGCCTGAAGTGCCGTTGGAGGAAGACTCAAAGTGAGTCTGACTGAACATGGGTAAGAGCCCACAAGAACTTTGTGGCAAAAAGTGTGGTAAAGGCTGATATTCTTCCACCCTAGTTGTGTCCACCGATAGCAGTCCTATTTAGGGTGACTGGGTCCCTATTGGGCAGGGCCACTGGGAGGAATATTCTGGCTATTTGGCAGATGAAGTTCAGATCCACTCCAGCTAGGCAGGTCTGGCCAAGGTGTCTGAGACTCAGTCTTGTGGTAAGATCTAGGATGCGTTTGAACTGGTGACTCCAGAAGAAGTGCACAGGGTTCTCTGTGCTGCTCATATTCTACGAATTACCCAAAGATATACCAGAAGATCCAGATTTACCTCTGTACCTCTCTGCCCCTATATTTTGTTTAATATAGTAGCTCCATTGTTACATATGGATATATCAAAAGTTGGAGTCCTGTGAGGCCTAATTTGGAGTTAAATCCTACTGATTTTAGTGAGCATTATTTCCAAGGAGGTTTCTCTAGGACTCAGATAGCAGAAGGGTTTTTGACACATGCTGTTTTTTCAGAGACAGTTTCATACCTTGCTCTTCAGATGTTAAGAATATACAAACATTGGCAAGTTGAGGACATTTTTTCTTGGCAGTGCGGAGGGTAAAAAGGAAATTAATGATCAAAAATGCATTTTATATTGGGGAAAAGTTGACAGTTAGTGTATCCAAACTGCAATTTGCTTATGTTTTTAATGATCATAAAATTGTATATTTTTTCTCCTCTGCTATATTGAGTAAGATTGTACTAATGGTCTTGATGCATACTGCTGGGCTGCTAAAATTGTTTTTATTATATCCATTTCACAATTGCTGTTTCAGTAGTGCTCTCCATCGTGTCGATCTAATCCCATTTGTCATACTTCTTTTAAGAGAAGTGGGGAGACTAATTGCTCCAGCTATAAATATCTTTGTATCTGTCATTTTTCACTCTTAGATTAACAATCTAATAGGCATAATATTGGGCTCAACTTTGCTATGTAATGACTACAGAGTAGGAAGCCATCTGTTTTGCCAGTGACAATATAATGGCTTCTTTTACCAGCTGAAATGGCATTTTTGGCATTGTAGGAATAAATTGTGATTTCAGGTTCAAACATATAATTTCAATATATATTTATGGGCAGACGTGTTTTTGTGGGTCCTCCTCTCAAATAGGTGGGAGTTAAAATAAAGTTTCATTTGGGTCAAGCTCAGTTCTTGATGATTTCATAGATACATCCATGCATTTCTTTTTTTACAATAATACAGAAGATGACTTCTTCTGGGAAGTTTTTCAACTTCCCAGTCTAGCTTACTGGTAGTTTCCTATCCAAGTATTAACCAAGCCTGCACCTCATTAGCTTATCAGTCCAAACAAGGTCACCCTAGCGTCAACACCCGCCAAGATGGTTCAGAGTTAAATAATCATATATTGTAAACTGTTCCCAAATTTACTAACTACTAGACGAATTATATAGGCATTAGTAAGATCTCCAGTTTGGAGATATTCAAGCAGAGGTAGGACCACTATTAGGGTGCTAATTCTGGATTTCTTGCTTCAAACAGGACTTTAGATAGCCCAAAAAGCCCTCTTAGTTGTATGACACAATTCAATTATTATGCTAAACTATGTTTAGGTAGGTTTTTAGATTTTGGTTTAGCATGTTGTATGCACATTATAATTGTGGTTTTTAAACCACTGCCTTTGGCTTAATGCGATTAACCTATTATTCAGTAAGCTTTGTTTGAACAAACCATTGCTTACCTTAGTATGTATAGACCCAATGATTTAGTGATGTAATTCTGGCAGAAATCAGTACTACTGAGACAACAGCACCCTCAGAAACTCAGTGTTGTGCTGCAGGCTCCACTCCTTTGGGACAAGAAAAGGGACAAGGTTTATGATGTGACATCCTGGTTTTGCTGTTCCCAGTCTGATATCCTTTGCCCTCTTGGGAACAGTGCTGCACTGAGATTATTTAATTTTATTAGTCAATTACTGTAAAATTTAAAACTACTTTATGATATTTTTCATATTCTCTCAATTATGAAGTCATTGGTGTATTTATAAGATTGTGGAAACAGATTCTGGGGCAAAACTAGATCCTGGAATAGTTTGCTGCATGAATGCATTTAGTTCCATCTTCTCTTTCTTTACTACTTCTTGTATTGTATTGTATTGTATTGTATTGTATTGTATTGTATTGTATTGTATTGTATTGTATTATTTTTTATTTTATTTTATTTTATTTTATTATTTTATTTTTTATTTTTTATTTTTTATTTATTTATTTATTTGTTTGTTTGTCATATTTATATTTCGCCCATCTCCCCCACAAGGAGGGACCCTGGGCGGTTACTTAGGTAGTTGGCATCATGTATAACAAGATGATAGGCAGGCAGTGGGTGGAAGGATAGAAGGATGGATAGATGTGAAATGGCTGAAATGACATCATATTGTATTTTTCTTTTTTGTACAATATTCAGAAATTAGTAGAAGGATAGGAAAATACATAATGAGATGAAGTTCCTTCTGGATGCAGAACTCTGTTTTATACCAACTCGTTATTGGTATCATGACAAGTTTTGCTCTGAGTATATTTGGTTTATGGCTTACTTTTAAGCTTGATTAATTGACCAAATTACAATTTTTGGGCTAATACAATAAGTGAAGTCATAAATCATGGTTCATAAACCAAAATGGCTGGGTTTATGCTAAGCCAAAACTAAATAAACCATATTATGGTTTAACACAATGTGTGAACCCTGAATGAGCTTCTACAAAGTATACTTTTGCTCATTCCGATGAACACATTTAGTTTCTTCCCTTATTCCTGATTGTGACCAATCTATTGGACCAAAATTTTGGTTGCTGCTCAGATTGATTAGAAGAGGTCCAGCTTTACTTATTCTTTAAATGGGTCTCAGCTATGTGGATTGGATTGGCTAAGCTCTCAAAGCTGCATCAGTCTACAAAGAACAATTCTAGATGTCGGTTGGTCTGTCTTATTCTTGTACTTTTAAGTTTTTTAACCATTTTTAAAGTTTTGTTTTTCTCCCCTGCTTCTAATTGTTATGGCTTTTAGAAATTTACATAGTATTTTCCTATACTGCATTCTATTGGTGTTTGAATTGCAAAGAGCTTTGAAGGCTTTTAAGTCAAAAGGCTGAGTATACCCCTACTGCAAATAAGGATTATAAATTCTAAAACTTGTAATAATAAATTGAAATAAATTGTATGGAGTTATATTTCACAGCACTTTACTAATATTTTAATGATATGACAAGTAGAAGGGCCAGACTATATCATTTCATTATTTCCTTCTGCCTGTGTCATGCATTATGAGGAAGTGACGTCGATGAGGAGAGTGAATCATATGCCTTCTCCTATTTCAGATATTATTAGAGTGGAACTTACAATAATAGCCATGAAAGTGAGTAAACAGGGCAAAGAACTTTTCTCTGAAACATGAGCAAAGTTGTTTTGATAATGTGATTCACTCTACTTAGGCTAGTGGGATACAGTACTCACACCTGAAAGATTTGGATCCTGTCATCATTGGCGATCACTCGTAGCCGAGTAAGATTGTCTTCCAAAGGTAAAATTTTAACGGTGGATCCGTAAGTGGCTGTAAAGGCCAATTCTGGATCCGCACAACCTCCCACAATGAGGGCATAGGTTTCCGGGTGGGAGACGGTCATGATGAGGGTTTGGATCCTGTACCTGTTAATGTCTCAGCTGCGCCTTTTCCTGGTTTTGCACAGTAGCTATATAGGCTCAGGAAAATACATGTTTGAGTTAAGGAGGCATTAAAAACATTGATGAGGTGGTGACTCTTTGTTTCAAACACATTTTCCTGAATTTGTACAGCTACTGGTAACCCCAGGAAAAGGTGCAGCTCCTTTAAAGAGCCACCAGCAGAAACAGTGAAATTGCCAATGCCACATCCAAAGCATCTTCTCTCACTTTGGATCCAAATATTGTGTATACAAAAGATGGACCATATGCTCCAGTAGGTAGACTGTCATTTTTTAAGAATCAAAACAGTGTCTTTCATATGAATGTGTATGTGGTGTGAGTGTATTTGCTTATGAAATAAACTAAGTGAAGAAGACAGAGAAAATGGCCATGGAACATTTTAATGAGAAACAAAAGTACAATTTTGCATATTTATGAAAAACTGGACTTTTTTGCTCCCTTATCAGATCAAAACTAACTTCAGATGCTGAAAAAGAATCAGTAATGATGTTTGGAAGGAATCTTCGTCAATTGCTTCTAACAAGCCCTGTGAGAGGGCGAACATTGATGGGAGTTGACCCCGGGTACAAACATGGCTGCAAACTAGCAATTATTTCACCAACCAGTAAGTCTCCTGTGCCATCTGAGAGAGGTGCTACTTTTCTTAGCAGGACATCTTTCTTCAACTGAGGTTCTCCAGAGTTATTTGAACCTGGTATCTTCCACTTACTCATAATGTGTCTTTCATATGGGAAACTGTAAATATAACACAGTAAGTATATTAAGTAAGTATATCTATAGGTAAAGGGGTGTGGTGGCTCAACGGGTAAGACACCAAGGCTTGTCGATTGGAAGATCGCAAGTTCGGAGGTTCGAATCCCTAGCCCTGAGTGAGTTCCCGCACTAGCTCCAGCTCTTGCCAACCTAGCAATTTGACAGCATGCAAATGCAAGTAGATTAATAGGTACCACTTTGGTGGGTAGGTAACAGCGTTCCGCATGTGTCATGCTGGCCACATGACCGTGGAAGCGTCTTCAGACAACGCTGGCTCTTTGGCTAACAAACGGAGATGAGCACCGGCCCCTAGAGTCGGACACGACTGCACAAATGTGTGTGTGGGGGTACCTTTACCTTTACTTGCTCCTAGCAGTTTTACCAGCTTCTTCCTAGTTGGGCTGCCTTCCTGGAACGAAATGGAAGTGCATACAATAAATCTGAGTAATGCATACGAGTGTGATTTAAACTAGACAACAGCTGGTTCCAATGATAATTTCTTCATGTTCACTTTTCCAAATGAGAAATATCAAAGTTGTTAATCAGGACATATCACAACAATTTGTGGTATGTGATAGGAGATTCGATTGACCCTGACCCTGCTAGCCTTAAAGAAGGCACTTAAAGGCCTTATATTTCCTTAGGCATTTCGGCCTGGATATTTGATGTGCCCATGTTGGGAGGTAGTCTGATGCGTTTGACAGCCAGAATGCATGTTTGTTTTTATTTCTGTTATTTCTGATTATTGCTTTTAATTTCGTGTTAGCTGCCCAGAGTTGCTTTAGCGAGTTAGGCAGCCATATAAATTGAATAAAACAACAACAGCAAGTAATATTTTTTAAAACTTGAATTATTTTGACAAAAAAAAAAAAAAAAACCTTGGTGATTCACAACAGCATCAGTAACAGGGATTCTTAAAACCTGTAGGGTCACCAACCAATAAAAATTCACATAAGATTGGCCTTTCTTATCACCTTGATATCACAAATTCAGGACTCATCTCTAAATAATACCATTTAACTAAATTGAAACCCTTGAGAAATGCCATAATTTTCAGATGAAAGATTGATAGACAATATCTTGCCCATAAAGAATCCCCTTTAAGCTGGATGGCATTTCTTGTAAATAAAAGGTTAGAAAAATTGTTCCTGTTGCTTTTCTCAGAGAACTGAAGACATAAGGAGAAGTAGCTTCATACCCCTCTTGATGTAGATGGTAAACCCTGAGCACTTAAGAATCTCTTCCTTATTTAACTCCTCCCTTTTCTAATATTGCTGATATTGTACATGATCAGATAATTAAAATAATTTTAAAGGTTTTATTAGTTGAGGAGGCATCAGCTGCAATCCTAAAACCCAGTGGCTATACTTCTACTGAGAACTGGGTTGATCCCACCCAGTTCTTTTGCTCAGAGTTCTACTGAGCTAAACAGGTACATGTATGCATAAAATATTGGGAGAAATTTTCATCCATAAACCACAATTATGCACGTTACTTTCTTCTACAAAGGAATCAGTAGACGTTAAATGTTTCATTAGTATTTTCAATACAGTTGTAGCTAAACTCACATATTCCAAATCTGGCTTGCAGGAAAGCCAGCTGTGTGACCTTGGGACAGTCACTCTCTCTCTATCTCTGCCCACCCCACCCCAAGGACTGTTATTGTGTAAAATAAGAGGCAAGAAGCTCTTATGTACATCACCTTGAGTTGTACACAGTAAAGGCAGGATATAAATCTAATAATAAAATAAAATATAAATAAATAAATAAATAAATAAATAAATAAATAAATAAATAAATAAAACTGGACCAATTGGCTAAATAACACCCTTGGTAATGCCTGAGTAAAAGTATCAGACACAACAACACTTGAACATAAGCCTAGCACCTTGATGATAAAATGCCAACTCCCATCAAATTCATCTGTAGGACTGGTTGAGGAAGGTGACATAAATTCTTTGATTGCTAATATTTAGTCAGAATGTATAGCAAATCCTTTTAGGATAAATGCACATTTAGATTTTGATAATAACGAAGCTTTTTATTGGCTTTTTATACCTATGTTTGTATTACCAACCTCGTTTATAAATTGATAAATCTGATATACCAGAAGTCAGGCTTCCAGTCAAGAATAGGAACAAAAGAGGAAGCTCGTTTTCTTCTCCAGCCCATCTCTAAAAAAAGACATTTTGTTTTCTGTTTTAAGTCATAGCAGTCTAAACTGGGAACCTTGGTTACGTCATCATACATCATACAACGTATTAAGAAACAAGCATAATAAAAAATAGTAAACTAAAAAAACATGATTGAAACAAACAGGCCTTCCTCCTTTCACAGTTAAGAAGAAACTGTGGTTAATTTAAAATCAGAAGCAAATAATTAAAGTCTCCTCACAGCCATATGTATAATAAAGAGGGTGGGGGGTGGAGACTGGGGAACATACTCAAGACTTTCCTGAGTTTATTCCCACCATGTTAGACCATAGTTGTTACATGATCCTAGGGAAACAACATTATATTTCTTTTCTTCTTACCTTAGGTCAGATACTCCATACTGATATTGTCTATTTGCATTCTGGTAAAGGAATCCATGAATCTGAGAAGATACGGAAACTTCTGCTGGGTCACAAGTATGTTTTTTTTAAATGTTGCTTTTGCCTATATATGTTACTGCTGAGCTGCAGCATAGAAGGGGAACTTAGCTTGCTTTTGATATTTTAGAATCTTTATAGGGCGGGGTATTGTGAGGAGGTACGTGGAAGAATATACATGTGTTAATGAGGCCACAGGACCACTCTTCCCCTGTCATGCTCTGCTAATTTCCCAGAGGGAACGAAATGGAAAAGCCTAGTTAGAGCCTTCTGTATATAGTTCAAGAATGCCACAAATGAAAGAGAGAAGGGATTATAGATGTAGGCAAAAGATCTGTTTATATTTGATATGAACCAGAATAGTGAGTTTGGTCCTTTGAAAAGGAGGTACTGCACTCCCTCCCTACATCAAAGAAGAAAAGTTTTCAGATTTCTCCATTAATTTGGGGGCTAGTCAGGTAGTATGCATGTGGGCATTTGTACATCTGTGGTTAAGAGAGTCACAGGTCTCATACTCCACCTCCCTTCTCTAATGTAAATTCCTCATCCCTTTCCTTATTAACGAAGCAGCTTCTATATGCAGGGGTTCACCTGCAACATGTGTTAGGTCTGTGACCAGCTTCCAGCTACCTTTTCTTTAATGTGAAGTGCCAAGAATAGATTTAAGTGCATGTTGGTTTCATTTCCATTGCATGCTCATACACCTCACACCTTCCTCACTTGTGTATTACTCCTATCAGGACTCTGATGGGAAAAGCAAAAGGTACGTAAAGCTTCTTCTGGAAGAATAGAGGGCCTCCATATATTTTTTTAAGGCAAGCAGATTTCCTTTTCCATATTAGATTGGAGGAGGTTCTGTGGGAGGAGAAACAAAAATAGAAGATGGATGATAGGATGGTCTTAGATGTCCTTAACTTTAATCCTCTCTCTCTCTCTTTCCTAAAAGCTGTGGCACTATTGTGATTGGCAATGGAACAGCTTGTAGGGAAACTGAAGCTTATTTTGCTGACTTAATTATGAAGAAATACTTTGCGCCTTTGGATGTCACTTACTGGTAAGAAAATATATAAAATAGTATTTCATTATTTTCATTGGAGCTCAGTGGAATTTGTTTTTATAAAAATGTTTTGAGATGATCATTCCCCCACATATCGTATCACCATCTATTGCACTGGGCTGTTTTCAGACCTAAGCCATAAACCCAGATAAATAAAATACCATTCCTGTGTTCATACAACATGCCATAACCAGACAAATACACCAAAATAAGGCATCCCCTGATAGCCTGATTCACATAACAGTGGGTCAGTTCCTACCACACACTGAACAACAAACTATTCTAACTAGTGTATGAACACAGTCATTACGTCTAAAGATAAATGTATGTCTAAACAATATCAAATCAGCCTGCTTTTTTCTTTCTCCTGCTTTTTGAAATATCTTTTTTGATTAAAAGATTTTGAAAACATGTACATTTCTTGTGTCTTTTGAATTGGCCAGATAAAGAGATTGTTTATACAAAATACATATTAAGATAAATATACTGTACAATTCCATGTTTGTTTGTTTTTAGGGCTCATGTTAAATAGACAGTTTTGGGTAGCATAATGGCTAAAAATGTGAAATGTCGAAGACAAACTGAGGGGATATTTGGTGATGTCATCTGGTGGATCTCCTTAGAGTTTGTGAGGAATTTATTGAAGTGGCCCTAGCAATTATTGTCAGTAGCCTTTCCCCCTTATCAATCTTCCTGGAATAAGACATGGCAGAATTTAGTGTCTCTTCCAGAGAAGAGTCAGAAAGAAAAGATAGCAGCTACCAGGAGCATTGGTGATTATCATTATGTTTTTACAGAGGGGATAGTGTTGGTGATGGCCCTCCTAGGATGTTTGGTTCCCAACAACTTCCTGATGCGGTCATCACCTTGCACTAGACTTGGTGCTGGAACCCAAAAAAACCTCTGATACAAATGTTGCCATAACTATGTGCAAATACTGATGGTCAGTGTTAACTGGAGGCCCTTCACTTTTATAGATAAGATGTGGAAGATGGAAGTTGGATGATTGTTTTGAGTATTTTGCTAATGCATTAAATGTGTTAAGCATAGAACTCCTCTGCCCTCATCTGAATTAATCAGTTGAATATCTTAAAGAAGCCAGACTACCCGTGATAGAAAACTATTTTCGTAAGCTCTTTTGCTTTCTAGGACTATAGTGCAAAATGTCACATGCTTTATTTTGTTTTGCATTAAGAAACTTTGAGTTGACACTCTGGGTTTCATATCTTGGTTTAGAGGGAAAACCTAATCTAAAGTTTTCCCAGTCTAAACATTATCAGAAAAAACTAAAATAGCTTTATTGAAACTAGATGTTTTTGTATCGATAAATATGTAGAGTTTGGAATGGAGAAAGTGGGTGGGAAGACTGAGGTGGATTCCTCATTCCTGCTGCCCCTTCAGCTATTTCCCTCTGGAAAGTTGCACTGTATCTTATTTTAGGTTAGCCTTCCTCAGCTATGTGTTTTCCACATATCCTTGATTACAGTTCAGAACTTTATTATGGCCAAAGACCAGCATAAAACAATACAATATAAAAGGGTATAGAAATGTAGAACTATAATATGAAAGGCAAGGGGTGATACTCTGTGAGGGAAACAGGCACACAGGACCCATCATAGGCAGCCCATACTTAAGTAAGAATAAGATTAAAATATGGTTAAAATTTATATTTTTTTACAAAAATCCCCTACATAAATACATGTAAAAATGGTACACAAGACAAGTAAATATAAACACACAAAGCAAGTAGGTATAGAAACAGTTGCTGAAGGTGGAAGGAAGCAAACCCATAAGCAAATGAAGAAACAGAAACTGAAGAGAGAAATCATTTGCTAACTTCTGATTTTACATGCTGCCACAAAGTATTTTGCCACATTATATGTTATTGTAGGAGTCTTATCAGACAATAGGTGCAGTGTATAAAAATGCTTGGGGCGATCTGGAAAATCTACTAGCAACAGTGTAATGTAAATGTACATGGCTATAATTTGGCAAACCAGTAGCACATACTCAGTTGTTTCTATCTCCCCATCTTCACAAAAGCACAATCATTTTTTATATCTATCCCCCAGCACCGCTGAGGGAAGGGCATCACACCTTGCCAGAGTCAAGGCTTTTTATGGGCTGCATAAACCAGTTGTGTAAGGTATGACACAGGTTTTAGACAATACCTTATCCACTCTTCCACAGGGAGTTTGGGGACTGTCTAAATCAGTTTGACACTCCACATCCATAACACATTGTTTAATAGATTATATTGCCTGGTCATAGTCCATTCTTAGCACCTCCTCCATGATAGACCATATTTCTGGGTAATTTGTTTTCAAGGGAGAACATTCAAGAGGACCTATAATTATCTGAGAACATCAAGGGAGCAAGGCCCTTAGGTAGGAAGTAAAATTTCAGCCAGCAGGTGAAAATTGGAAGCTACACTCTGGCCTCTACCTTCATCAAACCTGATTCAAGGCATAAGGCTGCGTTAAAAATGCAACAAGACACTTGAAATACCACCCTAAGGAATCTGGACTGAACAAGTTGCAAGGGGCCAGAGCTAGAAAATGGTCTGAGCTGTACTCCATACATGATCTGAGCCAGAGATTTAGCTTGAAATAGTTTAAGGGCAGCTGGGAGGCAATACACCCCCACCCCTTGTCCAGTAGAATCTCAATATAGCCGCTGAGCTGTTTTGACCAGTCAAGGCAGCGTAGCTGTCATGTGCCCTTCAACTACCTGGGGCATGAAATACCACCCCCGGATTACAGTTCAACGTTCCTGATGCTTTTATGATTTAAGGCAGATATTTTTATGCACTTCTGAATATCTGCTTCAAATTTAAAGCAAGTTCAGAATTTTTTAAATATGATTATGTTGATAGATCGTTGTTGATTAGAAGTTCAGAGATAGTCCTAGCAATTCTTTTATTTTATAATATTACAAGTAGCCTCTGTCAAGGGGAGGATATTGGGGAATAAATGTTGTCATTTTTGTACTTTTTACTGAATTTTCCTGCCAATTTACAAGGCTTATCCAGCCAAAATCAAACTTTTTAATGTACACTGATTTCAGTGGGAAGGATGAATGATGGGTGACTCTACCTTTGAAACAAATGGGGCTCCATTTTAGAAGAACTGCACCGACAGAGTATTCTAATGAGCTGTGTTTAGAGAAATTTAGTGTACATATTTAACTGAATCCAAACCATTAAACAGAGAGTGCTACATATAACATCCTGATTCCAGAATAATTTTTTTTATTCTGAGAACAAAGACATCTAGCTTCCCATTGCCACTTTTTCCTCACCTATTGTCAGCTCTCAGTTTCAGTGGGAGGTAGTTGTATTTGTATCTGCAAGGTAAGTTAGGATGAATTGCTTGGATTTTGTTGTTTATTTGTTCAGTCGCTTCCGACTCTTCGTGACTTCATGGACCAGCCCACGCCAGATCTTCCTGTCAGCCGTCACCATCCCCAGCTCCCCCATGGTTGAGTCCATCACCCCCAGAATATTGTCCATCCATCTTGCCCTTGGTCAGCCCCTCTTCCTTTTGCCTTCCACTTTCCCTAACATCAGCATCTTCTCCAGGGTATCCTGTCTTCTCATTATGTGGCCAAAGTACTTCAGTTTTGCCTTTAATATCATTCCCTCAAGTGAGCAGTCTGGCTTTATTTCCTGGAGTATGGACTGGTTTGATCTTCTTGCAGTCCAAGGCACTCTCAGAATTTTCCTCCAACACCACAATTCAAAAGCATCTATCTTCCTTTGCTCAGCCTTCCTTATGGTCCAGCTCTTGCAGCCATAGGTTACTACAGGGAATACCATTGCTTTAACTATGCAGACCTTTGTTGTCAGTGTGATGTCTCTGCTCTTAACTATTTTATCAAGATTTGCCATTGCTCTCCTCCCAAGAAGTAGACGTCTTCTGATTTCCTGGCTGCAGTCAGCATCTGCAGTAATCTTTGTGCCTAGAAATACAAAGTCTGTCACTGCCTCCACTTTTTCTCCCTCTATTTGCCAGTTATCAATCAAGCTGGTTGCCATAATCTTGGTTTTTTTGAGGTTTAACTGCAACCCAGCTTTTGCACTTTCTTCTTTCGCCTTCGTCATAAGGCTCCTCAACTCCTCCTCGCTTTCAGCCATCAAAGTGGCTGAAAGCCACTTTCATCATCTGCATATCTGAGATTGTTATTGTTTTTTCCAGCGATTTTAACTCCAGCCTTGGATTCCTCAAGCCCAGCACGTCGCATGATGTGTTCTGCGTACAGGTTGAATAGGTAGGGTGAGAGTATACAACCCTGCCGTACTCCTTTCCCAATCTTAAACCAGTCCGTTGTTCCGCGCTCTGTTCTTACCGTTGCTACTTGGTCGTTATACAGATTCCTCAGGAGGCAGACAAGATGACTTGGTATCCCCATACCACCAAGAACTTGCCACAATTTGTTATGATCCACACAGTCAAAGGCTTTAGAATAGTCAATAAAACAGAAATAGATGTTTTTCTGAAACTCCCTGGCTTTCTCCATTATCCAGCGGATATTGGCAATTTGGTCTCTAGTTCCTCTGCCTTTTCTAAACCCAGCTTGTACATCTGGCAATTGCTTGGATACATCCAAGTATTTTCTGCTTTTTGTTCTGCATCCAAGTATTATCTGCTTTTTGTTGATAAAAGCCAAAATGCATTAAAAGCTATCATGTTATATCACAAAATAAAGGTTTCTTACTTGAATAACAAAATCAGGGCTCTAGAAAATGTTATTTGTATAGAGACTGAATTAGAAAATGGATATCTTAAACTTGAGTTTTCTTTAATTGTATATCAGTGCAAAGTATATTCATGCTACTAACTCCATCAGTTGAAGAAGACTTGAGACTTTTTTGTTAAGGGTTTGGGTTTTCTTTGGATTTTCTACTCCCTGCCTTGTTTTGATTTAACATGGAATCTTCAGCAATATAATAGTGAATTGTGCCTTTAACTTTTGAGTCAGAAAAAGGAGTATGTTACCTCTGAGAAATTTGGGAAACAGATTTAAGCAGGGCTATTGTATCTAGGCTGCAAAATCCAGACAACCCAGTTGGAAACAAAATCTTAAATCTAGAGCTATCTGCAAAGTTCCAGACAATCACTAGATTACAACAGTGATTTTCTGGAACTTTGCAGATAGCTCTAGTTTTAAGATTTATTTATAACCATATACTGTTAGAAATTCAAACGTGTGAAGCAATCCAAATCAAACTTTTTGTAGATTGTTGTTGCCTTCAGGTTTCACAGTATTAACCCATGATTTATTGTGAATGGAATAGGTATTGGATGTAATCCCTCCTGTCTCCACTTGTGTCATATGGTATAACCACAAAGAATTCAAAAGCATTTGTTTTTCATGTTACTCAAAACTATAGTTAATCAAATATATTTAATTAATTGCTATGGAATTCTTCCAGGATCCTAACAGCTTACAGCAACAGGACACACAATATAATAAAATATCCACAGGAATAATTAATCACTGAACCCAAACCCAACATAATACAAAATGCAAAATTCATAATAGGATAAAAGCCAACGAAAAATACCAATGACTACCAATCCCCAAAGGCCCTTTGGAAGAGTTCAGTTTTCATCAACTGTCCGAAAGGCTATCATTTATAAGTAAAAACTGCCACACTATCAACACCCCCCTCCCCCTGTAATGGTATGTGGGGATGACCTTGGGAGACAGGAGGAAGAGCTACAGACTGGACAATTGGCATGTAAAGGATATCTCAGTCCACCAAAGGAGAGGGGGTGTGGGAAGCATTTCAGAAGGCCCCCCTGTTTTCCAGAAAGTAAAAGGAAAGGAGGGAGAGCCAGTTTGGTGTAGTGGTTAAGCCATCAGGTTAGTAAGTGGGGAGACTGTGAGTTCTAGCCCTGCCTTAGGCAGCTGGGTGACCTTGGGCCAGTCACACTCTCTCAGCCCTAGGAAGGCAGTAATGGCAAACCACTTCTGAAAGCCCTTGCCAAGAAAACTGCAGGGACTTGTCCAGGCAGTCTCCAGGAATCAACACTGACTTGAAGTCACATACAAGAGGAAAGGAGGGGAGAAATACTTTCAGTATATTGCAAGATTATTTATTATTATTATTTATTTAATTTATTCCCCCGCCCATCTCCCATACAAGGGACTCTGGGTGGGTTACAATAATCAAGACTTAAAAATTTAAAATATTTAAAACCATACAAGTAGAAAATGTATAAAAATAAATAAAATATAAAATAAAATAAAATAGAATCCCAGATGGATTGGAGACCGTAGCATAGGTCTTATTGCTACGGGGCCAGCCAACCCCAGGAGGCACTACCACCTCCGTTGTCCCAGGCCAGGCGGCAGAGCCAGGTCTTAAGGGCCTTCCAAAAGGCCAGGAGTGAAGGGGCCAGTCTCACCTCCGGGGGCAAGATGTTCCATAAGGCGGGGGCT
Source organism: Charina bottae (assembly GCA_023362775.1). Classification (NCBI taxonomy): domain Eukaryota; kingdom Metazoa; phylum Chordata; class Lepidosauria; order Squamata; family Charinaidae; genus Charina; species Charina bottae. The sequence continues at coordinate 70,356,363 of JALMGJ010000001.1, read as the reverse complement.
GTCGCAGAGAAAGCACGCCTCCTGGACCCCGCTAGATGGAGTTCTCTTGTTGAGGGGGTCCGAAGCATGCCCCTTCTCTGCACGCACGGGTGGGGCGGGCTGACGTTATCGGGACGAGACGGTCCCTCAGGTACCCTGGTCCTATGCCATATAGGGCTTTAAAGGTAATCACCAACACCTTGAATTGGACCCGGAAGCAAACTGGCAACCAATGCAGCTCGCGTAGCAGTGGTGTTACATGTGCCGATCTTATGGCACCCGTAACTGCTCGCGCCGCCGCATTCTGTACCAGCTGAAGCTTCCGGATACTCTTCTGTTAATGTAAGATTCTGTTAATGTAACCTTACCATAAAGATAGAGTTAGTATTCATTGCTGTGCTGCTTGTCTGAACTATCTTGAAAGGCTAACATCCCTTTACAAGAGACAAAACTAGTGCTAGCAGAGAAAAATGGTGCACCAACAGCAATTCTCTCTCACTTAGTTTCAACTTTGGTTGGTTGGTTTGATACAAGGTAAATTCTTAGTTTATGAATCTGGTTTGCTTCAGCATAATTGTTAATTGTTTTAGGAATGGAGCATAACAATGAAGTAAGTAATTAAAAAATAGATGTAAAACTTTTGATGCTGTGGTTGTGGTTAAGAGGAGGAGTAGGGGGAAGCAGGCAAGCTTAGTGTACTGTGAAGACCAAATGCAGTTTAAAAAAAATAGAAAGTTGAATGTTTAAGATGGCAATCTGTGCTTTCAAGTTACCTTGAATTATTAATCCCATAATCCTTGATTGTGTATACTGAAGTTTATGGTGGCAGTAGTCACAGACATCTACCTCCCCTTGTGCATATGTATATGTTCTGAATTAGCTTTCATTGAGCCAGTGGACATTCTTGGATAGATGTGACTAGGTTTACAGTCTAAAATAAATAAGATGATTCTGTAAATATTTATTTTAAATAAGAATGAATCATATACACCATGACTTGTAAGTCCCTCAGAAGACAGTAAGCTTCTTTCTACATACGTTCAATGGTGTCTGTGATGCATCTTTAAAAGTATTTTTCTTGGCTTGTAATTGATTAAAACAATGTTGTTCAAGAGTATTTATTTACTTTATTTATTTTTTTATTTATTCAATTTGGATACCGTACACTCTGGGCAGCTCGCAACAATAAATAACATAAAAACAGCAGAATACAAAAAAAATAACCAAAACAAGTACAAAAATAACTACAAAATAATCACAAAGCAAATATAAAACATCACAAACGGGAGTCCCATCCCTCTTTACTTACAGGGCTTATATGCCATTTTAATTGAAAACTGACCCTGAGTGACTTATATATCCTATTTACATATATAAAGATTAAATTATATAAAGTTAAAAAGTACAGAATCTAAAATACAATATTTATGTATTTATTAAATTTAGAAGGCCACCCAACTCCATATGACTCGGGGCCACATACAGCATTAAATATTAGTAGAAGAAAAGAATAGTATACAGCCAGACAAACAGTCCAGCTAACAGTTAAAATCCTATGGGAGCTCAACACCCATCATAGCCTAAGGCCTATGGAAAGTCTTTCTGTAACTTGGTTTTGTAACCTGGTTTTCCTGTAACTTTTTCTTATTTGAGATTGTTCTTGTTGAATCTGTGCTATTAACTTTAATTTTTGATCAAACCTCCTTTTTCTCCCCACCCCACCCTCCCCACTGTTCTAGAAATGGGCAGCCATTGATAATCTTTTAAGTTGCCAAAATTAAGCAAACTCCACCTGAGATCTAAGTTCCAATAAACTATATTCAGTTGCTGAAGCAACTGGAATATCAGTAATAAATGCTTTGGTCTTTCCTAACGGAGTTATTTCTTAGCTTTCATGTGTGGCCCTTCATCTGCAAAGGTTTTGGTTTAATGTTCTAATTCTCTTACATTTTATAGGTGCCTATGTAAGCCTTTATGCACCCGTTTTGACCTTATTGTGTGCCACATTGCTGAAGACCTGCCTTATTCTCTCTGGATTTTTAAGAAATGCCACTTTCAAGTCTTCTTGCTTCCTATGTTCCTAGTATTTCACCTAGCCTAATTACCTTTACTTTTCTGCTTCACAGCACTCTCTCCGTTTGAAGGGCAACTTAACATTTAGGTTCACATTATGATAATTATATTTCAGGACCATGGTGGGAGGGATTAAGAGGTCTTTGCTCCGGTTGCAGATAAAAAGGGTTCAGATCCACTTGTAAAACTAGATTGGTTAACAGCCCATAGTTTTCATTATATTTGCTACTCATGCGGCATTAATTCTTAATTCATCAGGTACCTAGGGTGCTGTAACTCTAGAGGTGACCTTGAGACTTGATTTACCTCCACTCGGTTTTCTTTGTTAATGTACCATGAAAGAAATACATGAAAGATAGCCAACTTCAAAGCCCCTTTTAAAGTAAAATGGCTGATACAAATCCCCTGGCGTTTAATGATGTCTGTCAAATATTTCAGCTGTCTTATATCCTTTTACAAGCTTTTGCTTGCTACAACTAAATCAGTTTGTTTCATGTTTGGATGGAGGCATAAAAGGATCGAAGGATTTTTTTTGACATTTTCAAAATTAAGGTGCAAATTTATTAAGATTTATTAAAATTAATTAATTAATTACTGAATTAATTAATTACTGAATTAATTATTAAATTTATTAAGTCTCTCCTCACTGCCTAGAAGTGAGCTCCAATTATTTTAATGGGACTTACTTGCAGGTAAGTGTGTATGGGATTGCAGCCTAAGATTTAGTTCAGAGTAAATATGCAATAGGTGTGTGTTATTTGTTGTAGTCAACACTGTCTTATTTGCCATTTTCTAGGAAGGCATATTAAAATTAGATGTACAAAAATGCCAATTAAATAAATATATTAGTAAGCTTTTTTAAATTGGGATAGATTATTATAAGCAACAGTAAATCTTAAATACAAATTTCATTTACCAGTGTTTAGGACATTTTGGAATATATTATCTTTAAAAAGGATGCTCAAATTGAAATCTGGATGTTCTAAGGCAATGTGTTACAATTATTAAGACCATTGATTGCACAAGCCCCAGGGCATGTTGTGAGGGCATATGCTGCAGCAGCCTTGCTGAAGCAGACTATGTCTGGACCTTGGCAGAGTCTGGATGAAAGACTCCCTGGGATTCCAAGGCTTCTCAACTTGAGTTCCATCATGGAAGAGAGAAAATATATAAATGAAACAAAAGAAGTAGTATACTGACTTTCACTTCCTAACAATAAGAATACCAAGATGGGTTGCACCAGTGCATTATTAACGTAGTTTTTGTTTCTTGTAAATGTGAAAAAAATAGAAGAATAATTGGATGCAAAAAGAAATATTCCTTAGCAAAAGATTGGTGGGCACTGCTTTTTCAACCTTGCATGATAAGGTGCACCCCCAAATCCTCTTTTTAGAGTTATTAAAAAGAGTACATGTCATTCTTCTCCTTTCAGCTTAATTATTTAAAAGTATGTGTGAGGAAAGCAGAAGCAACAAAACCTTTGCAGATGTGGTAAAGAAATAAAATCAAATTAAAACTGGCACAAGATAAAAAAAGTGGCCCTCAACCTTGCCAAGCCTGTGTGTTTTGAGCCCCTCGGGTCCCAGAAGTGGAGAGTTGAGTTTCCATTCTTGACTCTTGGGGGGGGGGGTGGCACTGCCCCAATTGGACTCACTGCACAATTTGAAGATCCTCCAGGATTCACAATTCCTGCTTGAGGATCAGGTGGCAGCTGTGCCCAAGGGGTCGTTTGCACAACTTAGTCTTGTATGCCAATTGTGCCCCTTTCTGGATTGGTAGGCATGCTCACAGTCACTCCCACTTTAGTCACCTCCCAATTGGATTTTTGCAATATGCTCTATGTAGGGCTGCCCTTGAAGACCATCCAGAAGCTACAATTGGTCCAGAATATAGCAGTGCAGGTTGTTATGGGTGCTTCTTGCTATGTCTGTGTGACACCAACACTCTGTAAGCTGCACTGGCTCCTAATTGGCTTCCGGGTACAATTCAAGGTGCTTGTTATCACCTTTAAAACACTACATGGCATACAACCAGGTTACCTGAGGGACAATCTTCTATCCAGGGTATCAGCCCACCCTACACACTCTGATAGGGAGGGCACACTTCCAGTCCCGTTGTTGAAACAATGCCATCTTGTGGGAGCCAGGAGGGACATCATGTAGGTGGCAGGCCCTAATTTATTGAACGACCTTCCTCCTGACATATGGTTGGCCTTAACCCTGCTACCCTTTAGAAAGGCTGTCAATACCTGGTTGTCTTTGGGTCAGTGTAGGGAGCCATGAAGATGATCTTGGGGAGGGAATTCAAAAGTTGTTAGGGCAGCAACAGGTACTGAAGCAGGCATTAAGCCCAGGGGGCCAGGAGAGTATAATAAAGAGACTCAGATTGATGTCTCCCTGTCTCCCAGGGTTATAAGGGAGGGAAGGGAAAACACAGACAGAATTGCAAGATTCTGTTACTATACTTCTCAAGAAAGTATAGTTCTAGTCTACCTGTGGAGTCAGTTTCCTGATCTGGTCTACATTCTAGGGCTGACCGTTGTGATGTGTTGGAGCCCTAATTGGATGATGGTGTTATGTTTGGATCGCCATTTTATTGTTTCACTATTTCTTTTTTTATATATATATACTTTTTATTCAAATTTTACAACATACATAGTTAAAAGTTAGAAACGAAACAAAAATAGAAATACAAATCAAAGAGAGAGAAAAAAGTGTAGAAAAGCAAAGAAAAGAAATAGAAAAATAGAAAAAAGTATAGAAAGTAGTCGACTTCCGATCTATCTATGGTCATAAGAATACATAAAAAGAATTTTTCTTACATGCTAGCATTTGATATAATTTACATATACATTTCTTGTCTAATATATTTTATTATTATTATTATTATTATTATTAATAATAATAATAATTATTATTATTGTTTCACTATTTCTTGTAGGTTCATATACTGTGATTTTGTATTCTTTTCATTAGGTTTTGTTGAACTTTTTTGTAAACTGCTTGGAGTCACTTTGGTGGAGTTGGGCAGCCAAATAAATGTTTTTAATAAATAAATAGTTGACCTTCTTCTAGATGACTTCCTTACAAAGAACATTCTATAAAGTGGGTACCATCAGTGAAAAGTCATTGTTACATATCCTTCAGCTTACTAAATGGGGATCCTTTAGTAAGACAAGAAATAGATGAGGAAGAATATATGGCAACTTGGAGGCTGCGCTTCGGGAATTTGAGAATAAGGGCCACAATGGCTATGGTAATGATGCAGATTGATTGTGGCCATATTTTACAAGTGGGCAAGACTAGGATTTTCTGTTTTGCCATGTTTCTTGGGGTGGAGGGGGATGACGCTCATCAACAGGTTTCTCATGAAATAGTGAAATTGCATGAAGAATTAAGACCATGCACCAAGACTATCATTGATTGCTATATATGTTTTAAGTGGTTTTGGCATGCTTTGAGCCTGTTGACTAATACCAAGTTCATTTGGGCTGACAATTCATCAGAAGCAAACAGAGCTTTACAAACACACTTGAGTCTTTTTTACTTTCACTTGTTAGAAATACAAATAAGCATTTTGTGTGTGAGATAGCAAGTCCAAACCCAAAACATGATTGCTTGTATTTGCCAGACTTAGGTACTTTGATCAAGATTTCCTAAGAGCATCATCTTGAAATGCATACTATGGGATTAGGAATTCTGAGTGGGACAAGGTGCAGAGAAGTTAATAGTCGATGTGTTATTTTTGAAAGATTTCACCATACCTGGCTATTTTAAAGTGTGTCTGTATATTTCTTGTAAGAAAGATAGAGTCCTTTTACTTATTTCACAACCCCATCCTGTTTTTAAGTAGCTCAGATGTAGGATGTGAGTTTTGCCCTTTAGCAGTTGCTTTTTGGCTGGTAGCGACTTCACTGCAAGATTTATGATTTTAAAAAAAAACTGCTATACCACAGAAGAACCATCAAAGTAGTTTTTGTAATGTCAATGATATATCAAATATCAGGCCAACTTCCCACAACCTGGCACCCTCCAGATACGTTGCTATAACAAATTCCAGAATTCCCCAGAATTAGGTATACTGGGTAAGGAATTCTAGGAGCTATAGTCTGAAAACACTTGGAAAATACCAGGGTGAGGAAGGTTTGCATACAGGTTTAGGTATAATCGGCATTGCTTTGGGGTGGGGTGGGGTGATAAAATATAAATCAATGTGTCTTCTGCTCTTCCTCAAGGCCTTGTGCTAGAGTGGATGGCGGCCTCCTTGTGTGTTATATAGTTCTTTTTAAAGCTTGTGGGTTTTTCCTTCCAGATGCCCATTGTGCTTTTGTTTGGATTTTTAAATCATATTAATATTGGGGGCTGCCCAGAGTCACGATAGAGTTGAGCTCTTATAAATTTAATAAATAATAATCTGAAGCTTGAGTCAGTCTGTGCCTTGTATCTCAAACTGTCCTCATTACCTTTCTCTTTCTGGATCAAAAAGGACATCCATGTTTTAACTAAATGTGACATGGGAAAACCATGCTCACAAATTTTTTTTTTTACTTAATTAGTATTCCCATGCAGTTGCTTTGAAAATTTGAAGAGATAATAAATTACAGCCTGCTTCGGGTTTAAAATATTCTCAACAAGTGATCCTCTATGGTGCCTGATCACCATTTTAAATTTCTTGCAGCTCTCCAAGTGATGCCATGATGTAGGGTACTCTAGCCATGTGGGAAATGTTTGAATGGTGGGTGGCTGAGTACCACCATCAGTAATGTGTCTGTCTGGGGTACATGGGCCCTGGCTGCTGTCGATTATGTTGAGTGTTAATATTTTTTTCCCAGTCCATTTCTCTAATCTAAATCACTTGCCGTGTGGCCGTTTTCTCTAAGAGAAGCAATAGGGGGAGGATGCCTAAATTTGATAGGGCATGGGAAGAAAGTCAAATGAAGCATCATTTCTTTGATCTTCAAAGCAATTCTGTTTGACTGCTAGATAGTAAATAAAAATATAAACAAAAATCTGGGAATCTTAATTATGGATTTTACATGTCATATTTGGCGGGGCTGGGGTGGCTGATCTAGCTCAATACTGCATTGTTCTGTTCCAAGGGATATCTGCTTATGCCTCATGTATGTCATTTCCTAAGCTGCTTTAAAAGACTGTCTGAAGATATTCCTGATTAAATGTATGATGTCATTGAAACACCCTGGGCTAATTTAACACTACTTTAATGTGAATCTCCTAAAGCAAGGTTATCTCTCTGCTGTTCTGTCTGGAGATCAGGGCAGTAGTGATTCTCAGATTACCTGATATTTGGGGCCAGATTGGATTCAGATCTGAATCTCTGATGACAGATGCTGAACATATGTAACCGGGAAAAATAATATTTGGTATTGTGACAATGAGGAACAGTAGAGAAGACAAGGAAAGGGACTGCATATTTTTAGAGCTTTTCATAGGATCTATGTATCTAAAATTTGGGTGGTGGGGTGGTGGTGACAATAGGTCTATTGGGTTGATGAGAAATGCTTCAGGGTCTGCTTTAAGCATGTATTTCATAAGTGTGTGCTTAGAGGTTGGTTGTCTATCAGTTATCTGTCTGTTAATGTAACCTTCAATGTTATTTTCTTTTTCTTTAGCTTTACAGTGATATATTCTAGCTGAAGATGCAATTTGAATTTTGAGCCTACAAGTAAACAGCAATATTTTTAAAAGGGGAAATCATAGCATACACATGCTGTAAGCAATAAAAATGCTATTATATTGTCTTTCTAGCATTTAGTAAGCAAAAGAATATAAAGAATGTAAAATCCCAGATGCAGATATCTCAGAAAGATTAAGGATTACAATATAGAAATTAATGAAGCATAAAATTATTAAATATTCATCTAATATATATTTTAAAAAGAGGTCAATTCAATTCATGGACTTGAAAATAGGTCTGCAGAGAAAATTAGTTTCAACCACACCTGATTTATATTAGGATGGTTTTACATTACATAATGTAAAGAGAATACACAAGAGAATATAAAGTTAGTTGAGATAATGATTTATACCAGGAGTACATTATTCCCATTTTTATGCTACATTTTGAATGTAAACTTAGTTCTGTGCTTAGAAAACTATGGATATTTAATGATATTCTTTATTTTCCTTCAACAAAGAAAGAAGCTTCAAGAACAGATTATTTTCTGAGACAGACCTACACTTTCAAAGTGTCAGTAGAAAATAATGGGGACAGGTGCCAGGAACCATTATAGATGCTTTGGAATGCATGGGAGCACCTATGCAGCAGCTGTTTTCGCATCGTTGAAACGATGGTTCTTTGTCCAGACTGGTGTGGTTCCTCTGGAAACTGCTCCTATGTATACATGCCTAGCCACTTCGCTTTGCTGGTAAAAATATGCATGTGGAGATAGCCAGAAGCAACTTCCAAACCAGTTGCGAGAGCTTGAAAAAAGACACTCCTTCACATTGCAAATTTCCTCTTTCAAAAGATTTGTATAGCCCTAGTAACAATCACATTTTAAAGTTCTAATACCAGAATTTTATTTCCCAGATTCTGTTGGAAGAAGAATTGTCAGAACCAGCTTTGTTATGGTAACAGCATCTGGCCCCAACTGATTTAACAGATTCTGAGATTTGCTCTTTTCAGATACGTATTCGTTCAGCACTCGGTGTGCCATACTGACATGGCCACATGCTGCTGGTGATTTTTCTGCCTCTGAGCACCACATGTGAAGCTAACGCTCTGTGACACCTGCCATTTGCACCCCTTTCTTACAAGATGAAGACAGATATCTGACCGCTCTTCTCTTTACAAATACATGCTGAGGGCATGGTTCATAGATGAATGGATAAAGGATTCCAGTGTCACAGTGGCACAGTTTGTTTTATTGGGTAGAGATGAAGAACTTATGGGAGAGGTTTAGTTTTATAATACTGTAGTACTAAGATTGATCTGCTGTTTCCACTTATTTGTCTGAGAATAAGTAGTTAACCGTGTGAAGGCTGTTGTTTTATTACACTGTTTCTTAAAAGAAGAGTGGAATCAATAAATCCTGTAATATTTAAATCCTGTAATAAATCCCATTGGGGGAGTTGGGCGGTCATATAAATTTAATAAATAAATAATTTTTGTAATAGGCATATTTCAACTTAATAAGCTGAATATTATGAATGAGCTTTTTATCAGACCTTGCAGTTCCTTTCCTCTTTTCTTCAGAGAGAGACCAGAAATAAAACCAAGCAGCTTCTATCATGGTTTGAAATGGAAATATCATGGCTGGCCTATTTTGAGGAAGAGAAAAATTATGGTTAACTAAAAGCTTCAATTTTGGTTTTAATCATGACCCATATGAAAAGAGGAGCTGTGCATTTGCATACTTGGAGAAAAGGATTCATATCTCGGCTTGTTAAGGCGAAATATTATTTTTTGAGCTAGCTCAAGATTTGCAAAATTATCTGTCATAGAATAAAGTGTCCATTGTGCTTTCAGTCATACCTGGAAGAGATGAGAAACTGATGGCTGCAGTCTCACATGAAAATCCCATGTGGAGCATGGCTGTTATTGGTTAACAATCAGTGAACTATTAAAACAAAAACTTATAATATCAGCATCATCCATTATGTACATTGTGAACATTGTACATAACAAGAATAACAAAATTGCCTGATAGTTGCTGTGGCTTCTTTAACACTTAACATTAATTATGCTGGGCATATTTTAGGCCTGAAAAGTGGGCTTGCTATTCCTGTGTGCACGATGAAGGGAGAAAATGCAAACCCTTGTGAATGACTCCAAAGCTTAAAGAGGATTTGATGGACAGGAATGTGGCAGACTTAAATGATGGTCCAAATATTTACATTCTGTTTTTGTTGTTCTTATTTGTTTATACACACACACACCGTTAATTGCTTTTCTTTCTGTTTGGAGAAAACCTGTCCTATCTGAATATACTATTTTTATTTGTTTAATGTTACATTGGAAGACTTTTGCTTACAATAAATTATTAGAATGTAAATTAGAATCATAGAATCATAGGAATGGAAGGGACCTTGGTAGTCTTCTAGTCCAAACCCCTTCCTAGGGCAGGAATCCTTAGACCAGTGTTTCTCAACCTTGGCAACTTCAAAATGTGTGGACTTCAACACCCAGAATTCCCCAGTCAGCATGCTGAAGTCCACACATCTTGAAGTTGCCAAGGTTGAGAAACACTGCCTTAGACCATCCTAGACAAATAGCTATCCAACCTTTGTTTGAAAACTTCCAGTGATCGAGCATCCATAATTCCAGGAGACAGGTGTTTCACTGCTAAATAGCTTTCTTTACTTTGATTAATTACTCATTAATTTAAATTAGAGAGCCAGTTTGGTGTAATGGTTAAGGCACTGGGCTAGAAACTGGGAGACTGTGAGTTCTAGTCCCACCTTAGGCACAAAGCCATCTGGGTGACCTTGGGTCAGTCACTCTCTCTCAGCCCTAGGAAGAAGGCAATGGCAAACCACTTATTTTTTCAGATCTCTCTTTGTAAAGCTTCCAGCCATTGGTTCTTGCCCTATGTTGAGGCACTATGGAGAATAAATCCATACCCTCTTCTCTGTGACAAGCATTAGAAGACTGCTATCACATCTCCCCTTAGACTTCTCTTCTTTAGGCTAAACATATCCAGTTCCTTTAACTATTGTTCATAAGATTTCACCTCCAAGCTGCTTACCATCTCTGTTGCTCTTCTTTTTCCTGTTCCTTGGCATTCTTCTTGGGTTGTGGCAACCAAAACTACACACAGTAGTGCAGGTGTGGTCTAACCAATGCAGTATAGAGCAGAACTGTCATTTCCTATGATCTCAACATTATACCTCTATTGATGTAGTCCAACATCGCATTTGCTCTTTTGGCAGCTGCAGTATACTGCTGGCTCATGTTTAATCTGTGGTCTACCAGGACACCCAGATCCTTCTCACAAATCCATCTAAACCAGGTACCACCTATCTTGTACCTATACATCTGATTTTTCCTATCTAAGTGCAGAAACATACATTTCTTGTTATTGAATTGCATTTTCTTGGAAAAGGTCCAATGTACAAGCCTATCAAGAGCCTTTTTTTAATGTATAGTCAAAGGCTTTCATGGCCGGAATCTGATGGTTGTTGTGGGTTTTCCGGGCTGTGCGGCCGTGTTATGGCAGTTCTGGTTCCTAACGTTTCGCCAGTAGCTGTGGCTGGCATCTTCAGAGGACAGGAGCACAGCTAGAAGATGGCTCCTGTCCTCTGAAGATGCCAGCCACAGCTACTGGCGAAACGTTAGGAACCAGAACTGCCAGAACACGGCCACACAGCCCGGAAAACCCACAACAACCAGCCTTTTTTTTTTATTATTTTATTTTATTTTATTTTTTTTATCCCACCTTTATTATTTTTATAAATAACTCAAAGTGGTGAGCATACCTAATACTCCTTCCTCCTCCTTTTTCCCCACAACAGCAACCCTGAGAGGTGAGTTGGGCTGAGAGAGAGTGACTGGCTCAAGGTCACCCAGCCGGCTTTCATGCCTGAGGCGGGACTAGAACTCTCAGTCTGCTTGTTTCTAGTCTGTTGCCTTAACCACTAGACCAAACTGGCTTTTGAACCCTGATCCTGTCTTCTGAGATTTTAACAATCCCCCCGCCCTCCAACTTGCTTTCATCTGCAAATTTATTGAACATCCCTTCTATCCCAAATCATATAGTTCAAATAGTTTTTTTGTGACTCTTAGATAATGGAAAAGACATAAGATGTTTGTTTCCATTACTGGGTACAAATGTTGTTGAGACATTATGTGCATTCTATATATGCATTATTATTTACAGTGAGTATGCAAGATGAACCTAGGCTACATATACAGTATATCCTGACATTATAATACAGAAATTTTCAGATAGTTTTTTTAAAAATTCATAAATTTATTGCTTTGAGTGGCTTAACTAGACTGAGACTCTCCAGATGTTCACTGTAATATAGATCACCCTCAACCATCATGACCAATGAGCAGAGATGATAAGAATTATAGATTAAAACTTTTGGCAGGCTATGTGTGGTAAAGATTGCTTTGGAGATTCATTATATGGTAAATGTGGTAATCTCCAGGAAATGCATTGGAAATGTTCAGTGTATAAATCCATTGATTAGAAATACTGTGGGACATTGCTGTAGAAAATGGATGCCATGCAGTTGAAATGACAATCTTTTTAGGGAAACTCCATATGGATTTATTGCATTAGTCCTTTTATTCCTCCATGGTGAGCTGATCACCAAGTTGTCAACTTTGAACCAACCAATTGTTGTAACCCGCCCAGAGTCCCTTGCAAGGGAGATGGGCGGGGAATAAATTGAAATAATAAATAAAATAAATAAAATAAACCATCCTTCCTTGGTATCTCCAGATTAGAACAAGCTTATTTCAAATTTAGTGTCAAATATTTATGGTTTTTCTCCCGTGGTGAAAATAAATGCATTTTATATGGTGTTTGGCTTCTTTCAAGGAATGAAATGGGCAAAAAGGTTCAGGGGAAACAGGAAAAATGTCAAAGACATTGGCAGCTGAGTGGAGGGGGGAAGAGAAGGCATTGGGAAGATTGGGCAGTAGACTGGCCAGTAGGCTGTGCCACCCTGAGACGCTGGCAATGTCTGAGGAAGGGCACGGGGGGAGCCAGTGGGCCAGTGGAATATGCCATGCAGGGAGCTGCTGAGGAGAGAGAGGGGATGATGTGCACTAACCTTGCCTTCCTTACTTTAACCAAATCTTGGTCTTCCTGAAACCTGGAGCAACCAAAGCATTGGTCTCAGGAAACCCCTGCATAAAAATGGCAAGAAATGTAAAAACTTCACAGTACAATTCACCTCTAACCTGTACAATCCATGGTTTACAACATTTATAACAACAGGAAAGCAGCAGGCCAGCAGCTGAGCTGCGGAGCATAAAAGTTCCCACCACTATGGGTGCTAGCAGTGCAGGGCACATGAAGTAAAAAAAAATGTTAATTGTTTTTCAGCCATGACCTCTTGCAGAACCCCAGTTGAGAAAGGCTGTACTAGAGAATCTGGATTCTGGAAGAAAAAAGATGTCCCAGACATTCAGGGACCAGACCTTCCCTGCTCCCTGTGTCTGGCTCTGTAGGTTCAACGGCTTTCAGAGTCACTTTGGCTCAGCCTTCCTACAAGAATAAGCCATCTGAAAGGACCATGACATTAATAGGTCAGCTTGTTGAAATTGACATTTCTCATGATGTTCAGATGTGTGTTGGGCTGTTATTTTTTTTTAATCCAATGCATTTTGAGTTCTGATTGCATCTGATGGGTTTTACCATACGCACACTATGTCTTAATTTGCGGTGAAAGCTTTATCATCTTCTGTGCTTCATAAGAATCGCTCACACTGGCAAGCAGCAACATTAGAAATAAGCTCTACGTTATTTCAGTTTTCATGTGGCTGTTGACAGGGTAGCACTCAAATTCTGTCCTTTTGCGTATGCATGGAGATACATAGTTGCAAATGCATGTTCTTTTCAGTCACCAGTACAAGATTTACAGGGCATAATCGTGAAAACGTGTTTTTGCGAAGCATTTTTATTGCTTTAAGGGAAGAATAATGAAAAGTGATGAGTGAGCTCAGGTAGGGATTTAAATCCAGTTGAGCACTATATGGGAGTGCATTTGTTTCATAGGAGGGATTTTCTTTTTTTAATTTAAAGCTTTGAGAATCCACTCACAGAAAAGAGATGAGTGAGATAGAATGATATTTTGGCATGTGTATGGATAAAATGGGGGACAGTTTTGACCATACAAATGCACTTGCTAGGGGTAGCTGAAATACATTGAAATGAGAAGTGCTACAGCACCACACAGTAAAAGAGTGAGATGTTATGGGACTAAAGGAATATCAGAATTTAATATGTGGGGTGTTTCATTTAGCTGTATATAAAAAGGGTGTCCAGTTTGGTCTAGTAGTTAAGGTGCTGGGCTAGAAACCAGGAGTCTGTGCGTTCTAGTCCCGCCTTAGTCATGAAAGCCAGCTGGGTGACCTTGGGCCAGTCACTTTCTCTCAGCCCAACTCACCTCACAGGGTTGTTGTTGTGGGGAAAATAGGAGGAGGAGGGAGTATTAGGTATGTTTGCCGCCTTGAGTTATTTATAAAAATAATAAAATAATATATAATAATAATCAAGGTGGGATAAAAATAAATAAATAAATATCCCAATTAGGACAACAAATGGAATCGACTGGCCATTTTAGGACTGCTGTTGAAAACTACCTGGAAATTTAGTTGGTACAGTATGCAGCAGCCCTGCTTGCTGATGGGCGACATTCTGCAGGACAATACTTATATTACAGGCTCTAAATGGACTGCCAATTGCAGGGTTGTTTGTTGGCTTTGTTTTGTGCTTTCGAGTCAGTCTTGATTGCTGGCAACTGCCTGGACATGTCCCTGCAGTTTTCTTGACAAGATTTTTGGAAGTTGTCATTGTCTTCTTCCTAGGGTTGGGAGAAAATGACTGGCCTAAAGTCTCCCAGCTGGCTTTGTGCCTTAGGTGGGACTGTCTGTAGCTTGAAACATGTCAACTGGATTTCTATTTTCTTAATGGAAACGTTTCGCTCCTTATCCAAGGGGCTTCTTCAGTCTGAGCAATTATTATCCAAGAAGCCCCTTGGATAAGGAGCGAAACGTTTCCATTAAGAAAATAGAAATCCAGTTGACATGTTTCAAGCTACAGACAATTCCACCTGGATGACTGAGAACCTTCATAGACTTAGGTGGGACTAGAATTCAGAATGTCCTGGTTTGTAGTCCAGTGCCTTAAACCACTACACCAAACTGTCTCTCTGCTTAGAACTTACTGAATACAATTTAAAGTGCTGGTATGTGGTGGCTCAGCGGGTAAGATGCCAGGCTTGTCAATTGGAAGATCGCAAGTTTGGAGGTTCGAATCCCTAGCCCCGAGTGACAGAGTGAGCTCCTGCACTCGCCCCAGCTCTTGCCAACCTAGCAATTCGAAAGCATGCAAATGCAAGTAGATGAATAGGTACCACTTCGGTGGGTAGGTAACTGTTCTGCGCGCGTCATGTCAGCCACATGACCATGGAAGCGTCTTTGGAGAACGCTGGCTCTTTGGCTAACCCGATCATGCAGAGAGGGCATGCTGCAGACCCCATCTACAAGAGAGTTCCATCTGGCGGGGTCCAGGAGGCGTGCCTTCTCTGCAGTAGCTCCCGCCCTGTGGAACAACTTGCCCCCGGAGGTGAGATTAGTCCCTTCGCTCCTGGCCTTCCGGAGGAACCTGGAAACTTGGTTCTGCCGCCTTGCTTGGGGCCAAGGAAGAAGTAGCCACTCTTGGGGATGGCTAATACCTTAGAGAGCCCCTCTCCTACATTGGATTGAGTTACATCTCTTTACTATTCTTGGATTTTAACGTTGTTTTATAACCTAGTATTTTTATATTGTATGTATATTTTATGTCTCTTTTTTTATTATCTTGTTGTAAACCGCCCAGAGTCCCTCCGGTGGAGGGAGATGGGTGGTGATATAAGTTTGATAGATAGATAGATAGATAGATAGATAGATAGATAGATAGATAGATAACAAACGGAGATGAGCACCAGCCCCTAGAGTCGGACACGACTGCACAAATGTGCGGGGGGAACCTTTACCTTTATGAACTTTTGTAGCTCTTTATGGATCAGGTCCTAGTTACCTGCATGGCTCTCTTCTCAAACCAGAACTTGCCTATACTGTATATTTATCCTGTGAACAGATACTTTAGATTTAATCTCTATGGCATAGCTTTCCAAACTGTGTGTTGCGACACTTTAGTGTGTCGCAACACACAGTTTAGTGTGTCGCGAAACAACCCGGAAGCGTCAGCGGGGGCGTGCACGGTGGTGTCGGTGGCAGCGACGGTGGTGTGTCGCCAACAGCAGCAGTTTGGAAAGCACTGCTCTATGGGATGTATCCCCATATGTTGGTCTATAACCGTAATAAAGCTTTATTTGATTTGAAGTATGGGAAAATGTAACTAATGAAAGGGAGCATGAATTAGGGGGGAAAATAATCTTCATGGAATGTTAGGAGGGTGAAAGCCTGGTAACACCTTGGTGGCCGCTATCCTGGAGAACAGCTTGTTTCTTGAGATGTTGATGAGATGTAAAATACATTGTTGTCTTTTAGGAAGATGATGAAGATGGTTCAGGACCTAAAACAATGTCTTGCTGGGCTGGTGTTGGTTTTGCTTTAAGTTCTGGTTTAATTTTTGCTTAAGATATCTTTAATTGATTATGGGTTTACTTCAGCCTTTCTCAACCTTTTGACCATGGAGGAAACCTTGAAATATTTTTCAGGGCTCGGGGAACCCCTGCACATTCAGGCTCAAATATAGGCCAGAATTTACAAAATTATATTTGTTTCATGTGTAGGCCTGTATACTGTATATGCATTAACAGTGTTCTTAAACTAGAAGTAAAGAATGAAACTTACCTCTTTAATGTAAAGTTGCCTGAGTTTGAAATATTTTTTAAAATAAATTATGATCTCCCAGGGAACCCCTAGTGACCTCTTGTGGAACCCTAGGGTTCCATGGAACCCTGGTTGAGAAACCCTGGTTTACTTGTTTCATGGGTGGTGGTGGTGGTTATTATTATTATTACTATATATTTTTAAAAATAAGGGAAAATGATAATACAAATACAGGTTTAAAAGAATATAAAAGTAGATAATGCAGATAAAAAACCAAATATAAACAATAAAATATGGGTGGATAGCCAACAAATCTAAAATATCATATGACTAATATACTCTAGTACATCATTACAAGCTTATAATACTACAAAATATTTCTTATCCATTTTCTAACCAAAACTTATCTTTATTCAACTTTAGAGGTACTTGGTTAACACAACTGAAACCATTAAAAAAGGGAGAGGGAAAGAGAAACTAGGTGATAAACAATACATTAGGACAATACTGTAAATTATATGTAGATTATATGTCAATTGGATGTGGCATAATTCAATGTGTAAACTTGTAGTCTAAAAGTTATTTCCAAAATAGAATTGAATTCTATATCAGATTTACTTTTTAAACATGAAGTTATTCTAGACATCATAGCATACTCCTACAGTTTGGTTAGCCATTCTTCCATAGTCCATCAAAGAACTTTTCCAATAAAAAACATACAAAATTAACATTTCCAATGCCAGTTCAGGTTATTTTGAAGGAATGTATGGTTTAGTGAAGTTTAATAAAAGTATCTCAGGATGAAATGGGATTACTACTTTTAAAAGTTGCTCCATTCAACAATAGATTATTTTCCAGTATTGTTGAGCTTTACATTTCCCCCACATATGGAAAAAAGATCGTCTATTCATTACGTTTCCATCATTTTTTAGAAAAATTATTACTCATTTTAGCAATCAAGACTATAGTGATGTACCAGCGATAAAACATCATCTCTCTGTTCATATCTCTTGGAAAGTCTTGTAATAGATTGCCAAATTACCATCAGGTCCTAAAGTTTTATTGAATCTTAACTTTTTAATTACCTCTTTAGTTTCATCTTCTGATATAGGCCAATTAAGAGCCTCTATTTGTTGATCAGTAAATATTGTAGATAATATTTCATTCAAGTATTCTTCAATTTTTTCTGGATTAGATTCCTGTTTATTGTATAATTTATAATATATAAATGTATAATAACATAACATAACATAACATAACATATAAAAGTAGTTAAATTGCTACATAATATCCTTCTTGTAAGGGGCGTGGTGGCTCAGTGGGTAAGACGCCAGGCTTGTCGATTGGAAGATCGCAAGTTCGGAGGTTCGAATCCCTAGCCCCGCATGACGGAGTGAGCTCCCGCACTAGCCCCAGCTCTTGCCAACCTAGCAATTCGAAAGCATGCAAATGCAAAAAGATTAATAGGTACCACTTCGGTGGGTAGGTAACAGCGTTCCATGTGCATCATGCCGGCCACATGACTGTGGAAGCGTCTTCGGACAACTCTGGCTCTTTGGCTAACAAACGGAGACGAGCACCGGCCCCTAGAGTCGGACACGACTGCAGAAATGTGCGGGGGGAACGTTTACCTTTACTGTCCTCCTTTGTAGAGACATGTTTGGTTCCATCCCAAGTAGAAATGATCTTTTATTCTGTTCCTGTTTTATAGTTTTAATGGATTGTTGAGGATTATGATATTTGTAAAATGCCCAGAGTCTTTCTGTGGAGCAGATGTAACTTTGCAATAAATAAGTAAACAAATAGATAGTGTTTGGTTTACTCCACCAGGGTGTAGTCTTTTGTAGCACTTTCTGTTTTTTACATGCAAAAATATTCTTATTTACCATTTTGGGAGCTAAGAGTGCAAAGAAGAACATTTTCCCACATTTGGGGAACTAGTAGAGTTAAAAAGGGAATTTCCCCCCAGTTTTAACTGAAGTGAATAATCCACAAAAAATTGTTACTGAACTGTTAACTTCTTCCTACAGTGATGCTGATAGGTACAAAGATAAAATGAATACAATCTAAAATAATGAATTAACATAAAATGAATTACATTCTGTTTTAAGAAGAAACATTTTGACTGAAGAAATAAGTTTACATTACATTACATTACATTACATTACATTAATTAATTAAATTATTAAATTAAATTATGGTTTCAAAAAATATTTAGCTGAATGTTTCTCTTCAAAAACATTCTAATAAATACCAGAACATTTTTGATAATATGGCATTGGGTGCCAATTCGAATTGGGTTCTCAGTGATTACTCAGAAGTGATAAGGAAGAAATTTGTTTAAAGAAATTCATGTGAGTTTTAAAGCTTTTTTTTCAGCATTTGTATAAGTGCAAATTAGAACCAAAAATTACAATCAGAAAAATATGGATTGGAGTGCAAGTTAATCTAAATTAGGATCTCCATATTTTAGCATAGCATGCTATAAAATTACATCAATTACCAGAAATAATATTTATGCAATGATGCTGAAACATAGTATTTTGCTGTAAAATTTAAATATGGCCATAGAGGTCTGCTTTGCTTATAAAAAGAAGGTTGTTTTGATTCCATTCCTGTATATGGAATGGAAGTTATATTTCTAAGTTAGAAATATAAATAAATAAATATGGCAAAGAACTAAGATTTATTTTAAAAGTGATATGCCCATGATAATAATCAAAGGGAGATTTTGATTAATAAATTTAACTTAAAAATCCAAGCAGTCCTGACAGAGAATAAATTTTATTAGTTTGGTAGTTTATTTATTTATAAGCAGTGCCTAATGCTGATCTAAATACTGAAGCTCTCCATATTTTTGCAGTATTTTAGTCACCAGATGGTGCTAAAGCAACACTTTTAGACATCTAGACTGACATAACCATTTACTTCTCTTCAGTTCATACCAGTTCTCTTTGATTATCTTGTTTACGCATTATTCAAAAGGAAATTCTGTGTCAGTATTTGAATGAGTTTTAGTTGTACGTGAAAATACAACTTTGAAATCTTGTGTACAGTAGGTAACAGGTCAAATGATGTAGAGGACACCAAATATTAAATATTGAAGTAAAGTTGTCTTGTACTGAATAGCCTTAACTTAATTGTAGTTGGAGTTGCATCCATGTTGTCAGAATATTATTTAGCAAGAGTGGAGAGAGTTTTTCTCCTTTTCATTGCTTCAGTAATGCTTGTCAAAAGCACCTGTATTTCTGGGTAACAAACTAAATGTTTATTCTCTAAAAAAAATACAATATTAAGTATACATTTCAAAGATTCCAATATCTTTTCTTTTGAAAAGGCATGTGATAATTGTTGTGTGGCTATAGTAATTTTGTAGCTATGGAATATATTTTAAGAAGAAAACAGGAAGAACAAACGGCCTTAATATATACTGAGTGAAATCCAGTATCACATGAGAGTCTGGCAATGGCAGTTTTTCCTCTTCTCCCGGCTTTCCTGAAATCCCGTCCCTTTGGTCTTCTCTGAAGGGTTCACAGAAATAGTATATAGCTGCAATGGCATGTAATAATTTTTTATCTATGTGTTTGTGCAGTCTAGTTATGAAGTCACCCAGATCAGTGGCATCTTCATAGAGAACGTATTGATTACATTTTTCTCACTACTGTTTGAAAGCCTTTGTTACAAAATGCGTCTTACTCAGGATAGTTACAGCTAACAAATAATAGCTATTTTCTTTTTCTTTTCTTTTCTTTTCTTTTCTTTTCTTTTCTTTTCTTTTTTCTTTCTCTAAGTACACATATTTTTGATGAGCGACCAAGTTGGTTTATAGGTCTGTAGGAAATGTTTTCTTTTCTAAAACATTCTCAAAGCTGTTTTAATTCTTCAGGTCAATTTTTTGGTGCCACGTATATTGTCATTTGAAATTAAGAAGGACATGTCTGAGAGAGCAAACCAAGCAACTTTATGCATTAGGTATTGCATTGTTGTTATGTAAACTTTTCAATGGGACACCAGTATTAGACTTCAGTTCCAAAATTCTCAACTAGCATAGCCTTTGGATAATAATTTTGAATAAGTTCTATGTAATGCAAAACTTATTTATTCCATACAGTAGAACTGGTTCCAATAACGTATTTTCTACTTCACCTGTTTTATATATTTTAACTTTGTTTAACTATGAGTAAGACGTACGGAGACTGCCAAATTCATGCTCAGTTTTTTGCCATTTTTTGAAACACATTAAAACCCAGATGATGTACACTTTTTTCTTGTACTTTTCCTAAAATTTATTTAAATAAATTGTCTTCCACATATTGAGCTTCAAAGATTAAATATATGGATTGAATTAATTCTAGAAACCTGATGTTTGTCTTCCCTGAATTTGTTTTTAACAATTCTCTTAAAATCTAAGCTGTTTGCTATCGTTTCTTTACAATTTGTACAGATCTCTTAATGTGTGAAGCGCTTTACCTTTATCTCATTCCAATGTTCTGCAGTGTTGTCTTCATCTGTAACTATCTGCTGAGGGCAAGCCATATTCCAGACACAGGGTTCTGTAGTTGAATTTCTCATATCAGATACTGTATATCGATAGCTCTATGCAGCAAAACATCCTCTGCTTCCAGCAGTTTAATGCCTTGAACACAAAATCAACATTGCCTGATCATCTGTTCTGGGTGGTGGAGGAGAGTTTTCCACAGTGATTATAATAATTTACTACAGATTTATCCTGATCTTTGTCCAAAGAGCTCTGATTGTAAATCTGAGTTTTCTACACCCTGCTTTCAATTAATCCCTCTGTCAGGTAAAACTGGATCAAGATGACCTAAAAAGTTTTAAGTGTGAATGAGAATTTGAACTGGGATCTTTCTGGTCCTGGTTCAAAACTATTTGGTATCAGCATTCCCCAACTGTATGCCCCCCAGATGTTTGGGACTACAACTCTCAAAATTCCCAGCCATCTTAGCCAATGGGATGTTTATTAAGAATTGTAAGAATGGTAATTTCAGTGAATGTGAAGGGATGCAAGCTGAGGAAGACTGCTCTGGAGACTGCTGTTCACCAGTAACAATTTGATTGTTCCTAACAGCAATCCATGATTTTAATGTTCTGTGAAGTTTGCCATTCTCTGATGAGGACGTCAAAAAACATGTACACACTTTTACAACAGCAAAGTACTTCTTACAAATTTGTCACCAAGCCTGCAAATCTCTGCTGTTTGATGCCGTCGGTTTTCCTGATTCTTTTTTTAAAATTTGGTTCAGTTCTTAATGTTCCTAATATCTTAGAACAGGGTTTCTCAAACCTGGGCCACTTTAAGATGTGTGGACTGCAACTCTCAGAATTCCCCAGCCAGTGATGGGAGTTGAAGTCCACACATCTTAAAGTGGCCCAGGCTGAGAAACCCTGTCTTAGAACCATAAGAAAAGAAATAGAAGAGATGGTGTAATTTCCAGTTAGATTTAGTTGTATCCATTGAGAAAAAGTGGAAGTCCTAAGTCCCAGGTTTCGTCCTTCTTATGTTTTATCCCACTTTAAGCATTACCCAGGACCAAAAGGTTGCCATCTGTGTCTGGTGGTATGTTGCTGGAAACGTGTGTAATTTGTAACTGCAATCAAGAATAGTTATATCGTCCTTTTCTCTCCCACCCCCACCCCTGCCTCAGTTCACACGGGCAGGCCTGCCTACGCGGTTTGGAAATAAATCACAGTAAGCCTGTAAAATCTTGGCTAAGAAGGGGTGAAATTAATACATATTTTTACAAACATGTCCTCCTGTTCATAGTATCGTCCTGTTTCATGGGAGAGTTTTCAAATTTTTGCTGCAATAAATGTAATTACTTTTTAGGGGAGAAGAAGTTTCAACAAAAATGATGAAAGCTCCTGCTCAGTATTGTCTTTATTTTTCCTGCTACTTGGTGAAATAATTAACATTTCTATATAGTATTTGCTATTGTATAGTTTGATATACCAGCTGAATTTGGTGGATTTTTTGCAGAATAGAGTGAAAATCACATTTCTAGATCAGAGTATTTTAAAATAATTTACATTCTTTGCTTGAAAGTATGTTCCATTCGCATCTTGGGCTGTTTTAATGTTTCACATCTGAAAAATTGGAAGAGTCAACATGGTGCGATTAGGAAACTTAAAATATAAGTTTTATGTAAATATATAATGGAAATATAAAAATATATATTTCCATTGAAGCAGTCCCATGTTCTTCTACTCTATCATTTTGTTAATTTTAAATATGAAATGTATTTAATTTTTCCATGAATAATGAGGTTTTACAGTCTAATATGTTTAAAATCAATGACATGTCATCTTTATAAAGTAAAGTGGTTTGGGCTTTTGTTTACTGGTTTTGTTTAGTTTTTAAAGCAATCACAACTAAGCACATCTGTGGCATTAGTGATGTGAGGATAAAAGCACCTTATTGTGAGGAATAGTGGTTTGATTTTTTTTTATGTTACTGTGACAGAAAATGTGTTAAACTGAGGATACTCTTTGTATATACTTTATTTAGAAGACAGAATGCACTTTGGAAAGCATTATCAGCTATGTTCAAAAATAATTGACAATATGTTGTGAGAAATTACTTGAAAGGTGATTCCTTTTATATTTCCTAAAGAAAAGGTTAGGACAAATTTTCTCTGCAATGGTTTTAATACTGCTGTGTGGGCTTAATTAAAGCCCTCTTTATTCATCACAGTTCAACAAAACCGCCCAGAGTCTGCCATGGCAGAGATGGGCGGGGATAAATCTAAATAATAAATAAATAAAAACAAAAATAATTAATCTGGGGTTTTAGCAGTCTAGAGCAATTTTAAATGTGACACTGGAAACTGCTTTTTGTAAATCGTAGCACAGGATGGCTTATAAAAAAGAAATTTTCTGAAACATAGTAAATGCTTTAATCAATGCTGATTTTACTTTTTAATTAGCAACTTGGAAAAGCAAAAGCAAAACAAAGCAAAACAGGCAGTGTAAATTAATTAGATTAATGACAAATGGCTATTATTTCAGCAACTTCTAAAAGTTAATTTTTTCATGCCATTTTATTTTACAAGGATAAAATGTAAGGAAGTTGGGTCATGTTCCTTAGGTATATTCTTAGCAATCTTTGCAATTCAGAACAGTTTCATATATATTTGGCATTCAGGTTCTAAAGAATGGAAATAAACCACATACATTTAAATTTGAGAATGCACACACATGCACGCACACACACACACACACATTCTTGCAGTTTCACTTTTAGATAATGGTTGATGCATTTTTGCCTCTAAGAGAACTCTGTTTTTATCACCCTTTGATCTTTGTGTGTCCTATTTTTAATCATATATATATATATTAATATATATATATTAAAAGTATTAAGTTTTTTCATGCCTCATCTCTGTGATCTTTATATGACCCATACATTTGTTTGGAGGCAGGATAGGCATTTAATATTTATCTCTAAAATACTACTACTTTACAATAAATGTTTCTTTGTCAACAGGAGCAATTGCATGCAAGTTGGACTTTCAGTAAATGGATAAAATTGAGTCCAATTGCCTCTGACCAATAGATCTTGAAAGGGGCTGGTTCTTTTGTATGAACAGAAATGCCATTGTTTTCTTTCTCGTGTATTCAGCCTGAAAGTTTGCACTAGTAGGTGAAAAGGAATTCATTTTCTCTTAGCCAATCCCCTCTTCTGGACTTCTGTGTTAATCTTTTTAAATAAGATTCAGCTCTGATCCTTATTTCAGTTCACCTTTGCATCTGCCTCTGTCTAAAGCTTTAGAGGCATTTGAAGGCATCTTAAGCGGTGGATAACTGATACTCCTGCCATGTAAGTTTGCATTTTGTGTTTGTAACTTCAGCTATTAAGGCTGGCCTTCAATGATGCTGTGATGCTGATAGCTTTCAGAGGAGACTTGGTTAGCTTTTGAAGGAGATAGTGGTGGGTGATGTTGTGGAGACTACAACAGAAACACTTGGTTTTATCCTAATTTAGGAAAATCATGTTTAATTTTATATTGAGGAATGCTCTAGCGTACATATAAGATACATTTGTATAACCTTGGTATGTGGATGCGTACTGCCTTGTATGGAGTGATGGGCGTGTTATTGTTTCAGTTAAATAGCTGCTGTTAACATCAGAGTTACCTACAATTTCAAAACTACAATTTAGAATGCTAAATGTAATAATGGGAAACTCACCCATTAATTGTTCTGATGAAAAGGGACCTGTATCTGGTTACAATCATGTCATATTGGCTTTTATATAATGGCCTAAATTGATAAAATAATACAAAATGAATTTTGCTAATGATTGCCTGCTACTGTTTTCTTATCTTCAAACACTTTATTTATTTCATCTATATATCTATATTTATTTCATCTGTTTTACTTCAAATATATACTTCAGATGTGTTCCAAATACAATGTTGACTTGCAAATAGTATGCGTTATGTAGCCCAAGATATTCCAAAGCAGGATGTAGTGTTATCAGATTTGTTCACAAATCCTGCTGAAATAAGGCCATCTATACAAGTGGAAGCATTCTAGACTGGTAACATTCACATGAGTTTGGTGTTTGGCATTCAGGTTCTAAAGAATGGAAATAAACCACATACATTTAAATTTGAGAATGCACACACATGCACGCACACACACACACACACATTCTTGCAGTTTCACTTTTAGATAATGGTTGATGCATTTTTGCCTCTAAGAGAACTCTGTTTTTATCACCCTTTGATCTTTGTGTGTCCTATTTTTAATCATTGTTGTTAAAGTATAAGAAATAGTCTATGCTTTTTATTTTACAGCATTACCAATGAAGCAGGAGCCTCCATATACAGTGTTAGTCCAGAAGCTTGTAAGGAGATGCCTGATTTAGACCCTAACCTACGAAGTGCAGGTGACTATTGCTTATATTTTTACTCCTTTCAGAAATAGAATATACTGCATGTGTGTAATAATCATTAAAAGAGATACAATAGGGACTTGAGCTTTAGACAGAGAGATGATTCTCCTTTTGTGAGTTTTTACTGAATATTAAATTCTGAACCAACAGTTTTGCAAACCCATAGAAACAAATTATAAGTGGAATTGTTTCTTTTGTTTATCTTGAGTAAACTTGTTGACTGATCCAACATATGCTTGGGAGAAAAATCTGCTCATTATTTACATGCTGTTACATGCCATTTACAAATAGCAAAATTTGTCTAATCCTGTTATACGTAGCACAGCATATCTACTGTCTCCCATTGTGTAGGACTTAAGTATGCAGTATTTTTATAAGATTTATTTTATTACACCTGTTTCTTAAATGGGAATAACTCGAATAGGAAAATTAATAGAGGAAGGATGAATATAATTGTGTTTACATTTTTCTTTCTGTTTTCATAAAGACACTATGTGGGTTTATCAAAATTGTAAGTGTACCTCCATAACATAGAAGTTTCCAGTCTTCCATTCTTTTTTTTTTTTACCTGCCTCCCTTGAACTTTTGGCAGTGAAGTTTGCATCAGAATAAATGGACAGTACAGAATGAGCCGAGGCATAAGTGGGCTGTAAGCTTTCCAAACCAATTTGAACTTGACGAAGGAAAGTTTCATAGGACTCTCTCGTTTACATAATCACTGTAGTCTGTGTTCTTAGTATTTCCAGTGGCAGTCAGAAACATATCTGAGCTTACATAATGCTATTGAAAATGTGGTTGCAACTCTGGATCATTGAAATTTTGCAATTCTTTTTTTTTTTTTACATTTTTCATGATATGTCTCTAGGCCTATGTCTTTCAGCAGTTTCTAAACTGGAATATTATATATGAACATTCATTTTAACCCAGATTTTCCTAATGGAGTCTTTTCCAAACTGGCTGAAAATTCTCAGCCCAATGGATCTAGAGGGCACCAAGTTGGAGAAAACTACTTATCCTCTTCTTGTCAGTTACTTTATTACTGCTGAACTACATGTTTGTTCTGTTTTGTGTATTCCTGCTTTTTTTCTTAATATTTCATATCTATAAAATATTTCTCAGTCAATATTTATTCAATCAGTTCTATTCTTCTTAGGAAACTATTTAATTCCCTTCTAAATCAGCTATGTTATAAATAATTTTTTCTGTCATTCTTCTTCAACAACTCGGAGGTATTCTGTTTTATGGCTGTTGTGGGTCTTCCGGGCTGTGTGGCCGTGTTCTGGAAGTTGTGGTTCCTAACGTTTCGCCAGCATCTGTGGCCAGCATCTTCAGAGGGCAGGAGCACAGATGTTCACAGATGTTCACAGATGTTCTGTGCTCCTGCCCTCTGAAGATGCTGGCCACAGATGCTGGCGAAACGTTAGGAACCACAACTTCCAGAACACGGCCACACAGCCCGGAAGACCCACAACAGCCATTGAACTCCGGCCGTGAAAGCCTTCGACAATACATTGTATTCTGTTTTATTTTGAGCATTTTCTCTTTCTAAGTTTTATTATAAAGACATAATTGGACAGGGTCTGTATTCCTCTTTAGTATCCGTTTTCAAAAATAACAAGCAGAATTATAGAAATATATTTCTATTTCATATACTTACATGAATTTTAAAAATAGAATAATATTAATAAGGAATACAAATGAACTTATTAATTAATGTGTACACTCATTTGTGACTGTATTATCTTTCTGTGACGGACAAATAAGGGCCTTTATTCCAATCTACTATACTGATAACATACCACAGGTGGATCAAGTGGAGACCCCATTATCTACTTCTTCCCTGTCAGAAAAAAACAGTAATGAAAAAGTTAGCTGATTCTTACTACGTGCTAAACAAAATATGAAGCTTTCTTTAAAAGTTTATAAATCAATTTATTGAACATGTAGAGTGGAGGTAACTCTGATTGATTGATTGATTGATTGATTGATTGAT
Source organism: Charina bottae (assembly GCA_023362775.1). Lineage (NCBI taxonomy): Eukaryota > Metazoa > Chordata > Lepidosauria > Squamata > Charinaidae > Charina > Charina bottae. The sequence goes on along the minus strand of JALMGJ010000001.1, from coordinate 70,328,926 downwards.
TGATTGATTGATTATGTGCTATCAAGTCATTGTTGACTCTTAGCAACCATATAGATATATTTTCTCCACGATGATCTGTCCCTAGCCTGGTCCTTTAGTTCTTCCAATGGCGCCCCCATTGCAACTGTAACTGAGTCTATCCACCTTGCTGCTGGTCATCTTTTTCTTCTCTTTCCTTTCATCTTTCCCAGCACTAGAGCCTTCTCCACAAAGCTAGGTCTTTGCATAATGTGTCCGAAGTAGGATAATTTACAGTCAGCAGCCTTCTTTTGAAAGCAAATGTATTCGTGCAGGTAGAACTTTCAGTTCATATTCCCCATTTTGGATTGGAGTGGGCTTAATGTGTCTTTCAAAGTGCATGCAGAAAAAAAAGTAAAACAAATTATACCATCAAAACCCAGTGATATTAACACCAAATTTAAGTACATGATCTTGGGGTCCCCAAAGGCTGCAGAAGGGGACTGGATGCAGCCTTTGGGCTATCAGTTGTGTGCCCCTTTTTACTATTGCCAATCTAAGTTATGCAAAAGTGTGTGGTAGGACAAGCCAGCAAAAGAAAGATTGAGCTCCAAAATGGGCCAGATCCATCCAAGGCTGCAGAGAAAAACATTCCAGGGGGAAAAAAAATCTCCCAACATATCTCTTTGGGAGAGGGAATTGGGCAGCTGTTTGGAATGGTGCTGACTGCTTCATTCTAAGCATTCTTCCCTCCTGGTCATGGGACCCACCATAGAGGATACTGCAGCTCACCCTGTGCACCCTAGTACACACCAATCCACATAGATTCAACATCAGGTGAAAGCAGAAACATGCACACAGATACCTAGGGTGGTTGAGCCCCTTTGGGTTTTGGTTCTGTCTTCCAGTCAACTATATTCTTTTTCTTTGATATATGTTGTTTTTTCTTTAATTTTAAACCACCTGGAGTTGGACAGCCTTAAAAATAAATGAATGAATGAATGAATGAATGAATGAATGAATGAATGAATGAATGAATGGCATTACTTCATTGCACAGACAAAAATGGAAGATGCCTGCTATGACCACTGCTGGCAAAGAGATTGGAAAGAATTCCAGAAGTTATGCTTTGTATGCTTTTCCTAACTTATTATGTATTGAGCTGTAATGAATATACATGCCTGGCTGAATCAGCTTGCAGTCATGTAAAGAATTTAATCACAAAGATAGTCCTTATAGTATTTTTATTTTTATTCCAGAAAGGGGTAAAAACCTGGCTCTGCCATCTCGCTTGGGGCGGGAAGGGGGAGAGCCAATCCTGGGGGTGGTTAGCGCCCTTAAGTGGCCCCATGATTTTATGAATTTACAAATTTAAATTAAGAACTGTTAATATCACCATCTTGGATTTTATATTTTATATTTGTATTTGGGAAATGCAGTTTTTTAGTATATTTTAATTTGTATTTATTTTCAGGTTTATTGTAAACCGCCCAGAGTCGCTTCGTGCGAGATGGGTGGTGACGAAATTTGAAATATAAATAAATAAATAAAACTGAATTAATATAGAATATATTAGAATGTATGAGTTATTTAGTTCTATTGATGTATCTCTTTTCAGGAGGGTTTTGTCACTGGCGTTTAAGGGGGTTTAAGGTCCTGATCAAAATACCGGTTTACTTCTCCTGCCAGATCAATTGATGCACACCTATTTGAGTGCTTCACATTATCAGTGATCCAGAAGGTCCTGCTTGGGTCCCCATTTCCTCTGTTTCTGTGTCTGATTCTCGGAGACTGCCTGGACAAGTCCCTGTAGTTTTCTTGACAAGGTTTTTCAGAAGTGGTTTGCCATTGCCTCCTTCCTAGGGCTGAGAGAGAGTGACTGGCCCAAGGTCACCCAGCAGGCTTTGTGCCTAAGGCGAGACTAGAACTCACAGTCTCCTGGTTTCTAGCCTGATGCCTTAACCACTACACTGAACTGGCTCTCTCTGTTTCTGTAGTTCAAAACTAATTGCTGGCTAGGAATCCAGATAACAGGTATAAGGAGCTGTACCTTTATACCATGCTTCTTATAACCATTAGTGATATGCAAGTCTGATGGAAGAAGGCTCTTGCCTCTGCTCCTTCGCCAAGGAAATGGCAGATTCCATATCTAGGCAGAGCTGAATGCCAACCAAAGAAAAACAGACAAATTCTATGATCCAACAAGCCTGGAGGCTCCATTTTAGTGTTGGGAGAATTGTGAGAAGAAATAGAAGAAAGTAAGAATGAAGAATTAATAGTTGTAGAAAACTGAATTGAAAATTAAAGTAATAAAGTGTGGATCCTAAATGTTTTTCTTCACAGATTTGTAAACTTCTGAAAAAGAATGAAAAGTCCACTAATATGCAATCATATAAATGAGTGTACTATAATCCTAAACAGCTGTTATTTGAGAGTAGCAAATACTGGAATTTCTTCCTATATTACTTCTGACATTTTAATCAGCATCTTTCTTCCAGATGCTGGTGATGTGTTATTGATTCCAAACTCCTCTTACCTGGAAATAAAGTAAATCATTTTTACCTGGAAGTAGTTAATAAGTAGGTATGAACAAAGACGTTCCTAACGGATTGTTTTAACTTAGTTGGATTAATTACCCTGAAGCACTAAGATATTTTATTTTCTTGGAGAAGGGAACAGAACCAGTGGAAAGATTAGCATGTAAACCGCATTCTTAAAATCCAGGCCTAATTCAGGGAGATGAGAAACTTATAGTACTCAGAAAAATCATAGACTTGGGAAGAGTCTTGGACATTATTTTGTCCAGTCTCCTGCCTGATGAAGGGAATCCAAGGATACTGCATTCCCCAAAGAACTTCTCTTTAATGATTTTCAACAAGGAAAAGTTCACTATCTTGATAGGTATTTGGCTCCCTTTTCAAACTGCTCTTACCAAGATCCTAATTTCAACCAAGATCTTTCCTCCTCTGATTAACATCATTAGATGTACAGTAGTTCGCTTTTTGAGGCATCGGATGTGCCTACTCAGATACTGGAGGTGGAGATACAAATATATGGGTAACTCTTCAGATATTTGATGAATGCTATTGTGTCCCCCCTCTTCCCCATGCAAAACATAGTTGGTCTCTTCAACATTTTCTTATAGGATTTGTTTTCCGTATCCCAGACAATATTAAATTCTATCTTCTGCCTAGATTCTTTGTCATATGTGGTATAGTTTTCTAGAGCATAAGAAAATGGAAACATTACTTCCATTCTTTTAAAAATCATGTTTTCATTAAGACTGTCTAAAATCACATTAGCCTTTTTTGTAGCCATATGTAGCTGGTTCACGTTCAGTTTATGATCAGTTACAATTCTGAAATCCCCACTGTATAATGATTTCCTCACTGAAATATCACACTAATGAGGCAGGATCATATATGCGTGCGCACTACCACCACCCCCTGTAATCCATACTCCGTACTTACAGGACAAATGAGAAAACCCATGCCAGTAAGCCAGGCTTGTGCATTGCAAAATAATAATTTGGGATCACTTCTTGTCCTGATCCTCATGTGTGCTAGTACAACATACAACTTCTTAAAAATACATTTTCAAAGTTAGTACATTTATATGACTGTGTCTGAAGTTTGGAATTGCTCCTAGGGTTTATTGTAAAAGCTCCATGATTGCTTCTCTCAAGAAAAATCTCATATATCTGCTTAGTACTGTATGTGTTTGGGTTTTGTAGGATAGAGAACAGAAATGTAGTGAACTAACTTGTCTGCTTGCATAATTTCAGCAGCAACTGATTAAGGGGTGCATTTGTTTTAGCTACTGAATACAGGAGAGAACCTTCTTTAAAATTAGTTTTTTGTTTTTCCACCATATTAACCTGAAGCAGTTGTACTTCTGCCAAATCTTGGAGATAAGCTGCCTTAAAACTGAATGTGGTGATGGCTGTTATGAATTAGTAAAATTATTGGAAAGGTTGCCCTGTGTGTTTTGATTGGCAGTTTCTGCATTGGTTTAAGAATTCTTGCTATTTGAAGGGTATTTCAGCATAGTTTCCAATTTTGTTTCACTGAATGACAAAATGCCTCCCCTTCCACAAATTTCTGCATGTGCTGCTTTTAATATAAAAAAACAAGCTAGCAACTCTGTGCTTCATTGCACCAAATCATAGAAAATAATATAGACAAGCCACAGTACAAAATTTTCTTCAGACTTGGATAGGAAAGGGCATTTCCTCTCAGTGACAGTGACATTTATGCTAGCCTGTCTCAAAAATAACTCCTTGGTAAAGCTTGTCTATGTTACTTTTATAAGTCAGTGCAATGAAGCACAGGGGAACACTTTCATTTTAATTTCCATTTCACTAGTTACATCAGAGATTGTACTGTACACTTTTCCCCCTTTGTATCCCAACTCTGATGCTTGCAAGATGAACTATTTTTAACAGCTAACAATGAGGATTGAGGTGTTTAGGTCCAGTATTAAAACTGTGTATTCTCTCACCATGTCTCTTTCCTGCTATACCTTCTTTTCTGATAAGCAACCCTCTTCCAGTTGCCTTGGAGCTGTGTCCAAAATTTACCCAGCATGCTTTTCTATTAAGAAAATATGTGTTTTATTTAAAAGAATTATACATGGATGCAGCATGCAGTATCTAAGACATGGTAATAACAACAGCAACAATAACAATTTATTCCTACTAAATGCAGATTTGGAACCTGGTCTCCCTGATCCTTGCTTTGCATGTTTTTAACTGATTTGCATGTGCATTTGTGCATGTGAACATATGACAGAAACATACAGTTAAACAGAAACTTGGGTCATTTTCTACTCAAGCTACTTGCTCAGTTGAGGATTTGCAATGCAGTTTGTCTTATCTAGGGCACTTTTCAGCTTTGTGGGCTCCCAGAATTCCCCATCCTGGATGAGAATTTTGGGAGTTGAAGTCTACACATCTGGAGGGTACCCATTGTGGGTAAGGGTGAGCTACTTCATTCTGATGTTGCCCCTTCAGATTCTGCTTGTAAATCCTCCCGTAAAGAAGAGCACTCTGCCTCCCAAGGTAATCTGTGCTGCATACTGGTCGGAAGTGACTCCTAAATTTTCTTCAAATTCTTTTTTCTTCCAATTTTCTACCATTGATTATAACTATCCTATGAATCATGAATAGCCCTCAGATAGGCGAAGGTGTTTGTCTTGTCCCTCCTTAATCCTCCCTTGCCTGTGCTCATAGTCAGCATAGGTGGCAGAATCTGAAGGTATCATTGCAAAGGGCAGTTTGCCCAACAATTGCTTCATGAATATACCCCACCACATAGAATTTAGTAATTTAGCTGGAGGCAATTTTACTATCCTGCCCTTTCCTGGACCTTGGGCAAATGTTTCTCAGCAACCTTCATTACAAAAAGAATCTTATCTTTTTGACAATCCAGCAATTCTTATCAAGAGACACTTTTATTTTAGTTCTTTTGGTGGGGTATGTGCATTTCATTCTAAGCATATATAGTTGCAGCTACCAGGCATCTTAAAGTTTTCATTCATGTAATTTTTTCTTTTGTTTTGCTGTGCCACCTTAAAAATGATAGGACGGAACATTTCCTTTCTCCCTTTCTCTTTCTGCCGTTGTGTTTATACAGTGCTATGGGGTTTGACTGTGCATATTCAGTTGTAATGTTTTAAAATTAGAGAGCAACGTGAGTCAAAAAGCAACTTATAAGTGACTTGATCACAGATGAGGGGGCCGACCTGGTGTGTATTACCGAGACCTGGCTGGGTCCAGAGGGGGGAGTGGCCCTCTCGGAAATGTGCCCAGCCGGGTTTCAGGTTTGGCATCAGCCGAGACACCGGGGCAGGGGAGGAGGGGTGGCAGTGGTCATCCGAGAGTCTCTTGTGGCCTTTAGGGGCGCTGCTCCACAAGTGGCCGGGTGTGAGACCCTGTTTTTCAAGTTGGGTTCACAAGAACAGTTGGGAGTGTTGCTGCTGTACCAGCCTCCCTGCTGTGTAGCAACCTCCCTGCCTGAGCTGCTCGAGGCTGTCTCGGGGTTGGCAGTGGAGTTCCCCAGACTTATGGTTCTGGGGGACTTCAATCTGCCATCTCTGGGACGGGCCTCGGAGGCGGCTCGGGAGTTCATAGCTACCATGGCAGCTATGGGCCTGTCTCAGATTATTCGTGACCCGACTCATGACAGTGGTCTCACCCCAGACTTAGTTTTCTTGTCTGAGCAGTGGCAATGTGATCTGAGGGGAGAGTTACATCTTTCCCCATTGTCATGGTCAGACCACGCCCTGGTGACCCTGAGACTCTCTTGTGCTGCCCCACTCCGCAGGGAGGCGGGACCCATTCGATTGGTCCACCCCTGGCGACTGATGGACCCAGTGAGGTTTCAGAAGGAGCTGGGGGTTATTCCCGAGGACTTGCTTCACGGTCCAGTGGAGGTCCTGGCCGCGGCCTGGAATAAGGCCGCGGCCGGATCCCTGGACAAGATCGCGCCTATGCGACCTCTCCGGCCCTGCTCGGCCCGCCGCTCTCTGTGGTTTACGGAAGAGTTAAGGGCTTTGAAGAGGGTTAAGAGACGTCTAGAGCGCCGCTGGAGAAAGACGAAGACTGAATCTGACCGAACACAATCTAGAGCTGCAGTTAAGGCCTACCTTGTGGCGGTAAGAGCGGCAAAACGTGAATATTTCTCCGCTCTTATTGTGTCCGCAGAATGCCGCCTGACGGCCCTTTTTAAGATTACAAGATCACTTTTGGGTCAGGAGCAGAGGGAGACCCACTTACAGGGCCGATCGGAGGAGTTTTCTGAGCATCTGCAGGACAAAATCGCTCAGATTCATTCCAAGTTAGACTCCAAGCGTGATACAAGATCTGGGGAGATGCCAGAGGCTCGTACTTACCATGTTATCTGGGAACAGTTTGATCCTGTTGTGCCTGATGAAGTAGACAGGATCCTCCGGATTGTAAACGCCACCACATGCCAGCTTGACCCATGTCCCTCCTGGCTGGTGAAATCAGCTAGTGAGGTGACATGTGGCTGGGTCCAGGCGATGATTAATTCTTCCTTGAGTGAGGGGGTGTTCCCGGCTGCCTTTAAGGAGGCGCTCGTGCACCCCCTCCTCAAGAAACCATCCCTGGACCCCACCATCCTGGGCAATTTTTGCCCAGTCTCCCACCTTCCCTTTTTGGGAAAGGTGGTTGAGAAGGTGCTGGCGTTGCAACTCCAGAGGATTCTGGAGGAAACGGATTATCTGGACCCCTTCCAGTCAGGTTTCAGACTGGGATATGGGACGGAGACTGCATTGGTCGCGCTTATGGATGATCTCTGGCAAGAGCGGGATGGAGGGAGTGCGTCCATCCTTGCTCTCTTAGATCTCTCAGCAGTTTTTGATACCGTCGACCACGGTATACTCTTGGGGCGGCTCAGGGAGTTGGGGGTGGGCGGCGTGGTTTTACGCTGGTTCACCTCCTTCCTCCAGGGCCGTTCCCAGTCGGTGTTGATAGGGGAGGAGAGAGCTGACCCGTGACCCTTGACTTGTGGGGTGCCGCAGGGGTCGGTTCTCTCTCCTCTCCTTTTCAACATCTACATGAAGCCGCTGGGCGAGATCATCCGTCACCATGGGATGAGGTATCATCAATATGCCGATGATACCCAGTTATACATCTCCATCCCGGGTGAAGTAAGTGATGCGGTCGATGCCTTATCTCAGTGACTGGAGGCTGTGGGGGTCTGGATGGGGAACAACAGGCTTCAGCTGAACCCTGGTAAGACGGAGTGGCTGTGGATTGATGGCCCCCCTGTATCCGGGAAGTTATCATCTTTGGTTCTGGGCGGGGTTGCACTACCCCACTCGGATCCAGTGCGGAATCTGGGGGTCCTCCTGGACTCGCGACTCCTGCTCAAAGAGCAGGTGGCAGTCGTGGCCAGGAGGGCCTTTGCACAGCTTCGAGTTGTGCGCCAGTTACGCCCTTTCCTGGATCGGGAGGCCCTCCGAACAGTCACTCATGCCCTTGTCATCTCCCGCATAGACTATTGTAATGCGCTCTACATGGGGCTACCCTTGAAGAGTATCCAGAAGCTTCAGCTGGTGCAGAATGCGGCGGCGCGAGCAGTTATGGGTGCTAAGAGATCGGCACATGTGACACCTCTGCTACGCGAGCTGCATTGTGTGCCAGTTTGCTTCCGGGTCCAATTCAAGGTGTTGGTGATTACCTTTAAAGCCGTACATGGCATAGGACCAGGGTACCTGAGGTACCGTCTCGTCCCGATAACGTCGGCCCGCCCCACCCGTGCATGCAGAGAGGGCATGCTTCGGACCCCCTCAACAAGAGAATTCCATCTAGCGGGGTCCAGGAGGCATGCCTTCTCTGCGATAGTGCCCGCCTTATGGAATATCTTGCCCCCGGAAGTGAGACTGGCCCCGTCCCTCCTGGCCTTTCGGAAGGCTCTCAAGACCTGGCTCTGCCGCCGGGCCTGGGACGACGGAGGTGGCAGTGCCTCCTGGGGTTGGCTGGCCCCGTAGCACCATGATCTATTTTGCGGTTCTAACCCATCTTGGACTTTATTTATTATATGCTTGGTATGTTTTTTTTAGAAATTTTGTATAGTTTTTAAATTTTTACTTGCTGTAACCCGCCCAGAGTCCCTTGTATGGGAGATGGGCGGGGGATAAATTAAACAAATAAATAAAAAATAAATAAACTCAAAATCCCACATGAATTAGAAACATTTGAAAAGTAAGAGAGGGAAAGTGAGGAACTAGTAAAATTATGATGGCACATAATCTGTAGAATTCTTTACCATGAAACATGTGATGGCTACTAACTTCAATAGCTTTAAGAGGGGATTGGGTAAATGTTATTACAGTCATGTCTATCTGGGACTATTAGTCTTGAAAACTCAGTGTAACTTTCAGATTGCGGATATCCTGTCTCCAAATATCATTTGCAAGGGAACTATGGTAGGAGACAAGTACATCTCCATGTTTAGCTTCTGAGCAGCCCAGAGGCATCTAGTTGACCATTATGACGGGGGGGGGGGGGGAATGCTGGACTAGGATGGTCCTTGGCCTGACCCAGCAAGGCTATGCATGTGTTCTTATATAAAACTTGGAATAGCATCAGTAGGGGAATGGTAGGGCAGATCTATCCTAAGTTCATCTCAAGTTAGAAATGTGGATATTCTTTGGAGTGCATCAGAGGTGAGCGTATATCCTTGCATATAGCTGGAGGTTTGGGTGAGAGTTGCTGCAGTTAAAAATGGCTTTTGAGTGAAAGAAAAGAAAGGAGAGCAAAAGGTCACACAAGACAGCTTTGCTTAGGATTGTCAAGTCCCATCTGCTTGTCTTCTCTCCACAGGGCAGAATTAGTTGGATTATTGTATACTCAAAAGTTCAGCAAACCACTTGTACTTTTCACTGCAAGAAAATGCCTTTTAGGCATTTGGGGCTTGTTGGGACTTTGAGACTGTTATGCTACAGGGGTTTATACCCTTGGGTGCTTCTACAGATAGAGACATACTGTTCAGAGCTGTCACAATGCCCAAAGAATGGAAGGAAAAGATTGGAGACAATATAATTTCTTCTGACTATCTCAGATAAAGTAAAACTGTTTGATGATTAGATGTGTGGAACATAGTGCCCTTATGTCTACTTGAGCTAATTTCTTCAGCTTCTTTCAAAGATCATTGCTCCCCTTTGGCTGCTCCAAAGCAAAGGTCACTTTTAGAAAACTTTATCACTAAAAAAGACATACACTTCACAACGAACTGGAGAGAGGTTGTTATAAGTGGGTAAAACTTGTAGCTAACCATAGAGCGCCAATGTGAATTAATGCAGGATTAGAAATACATTACCAGGATTTAAGAGTATTATTAGACAAAAGGCTGAATAACTTGCTGTCATGTGGTGTCAAGCATCTTCAGCAGAAGTGCAAAGCTAGTTTCTTTGAAGATGTCAAGAGTAGGTATAGACATTTTAATACAGAAACAGGACAACCAAATTGCTGACAAACGAATATTCACATCACATTTCTGGTGAAAAAGGTTCCTTAACTTAAAATATCATTTATTGGTAAACAAAAGCCTCTGAGAATTTATTTATTTACTTATTGGGTTTATATGGTTTATATGAGACTCTGGGCATCTAACAATATTAAAAATAATAAAACCATAAAATGTAAAAACACATAGCAACTGGGGGGGGATTAAAAATCATACAGTCAACACAACCAGGAAACGGGCTCTAGCACACACTCCGGGGCCCTAGGCTTGAGCACAGAACCAGGTCTTCAAAGGCTTGCAGAAATCCAGGAAGGTCAGGCCTAATCAGATTTCCAGCAGGATGGTATTCCAGAGGGAGGATGGCACAACAGAAAAGGCTCTCCTCTTGGGCACCGCCAAACAACACTCCGTAACAGACGGGACCTGGAGCATGCTCCTCCTGCCGGAGTGGATAGGAGGGGTAGACACAACCAGGGAGAGAGAGTCCTGTAAGTAATCTGACCCCAAGCCATGAAGGGCTTTAAAGGTGAATACCAGCACCTTAAATTACACCTGGAAGCATACTGGTAGCCATGCTGCTGGCAGAGAAGAGATGTCATATACGCCAAATGACGGGCACCCCTAATTGCCTGTGCTGCTGCATTCTGCACTGGCTGAAGCTTCTGAATGCTCTTTAAGGGCAACCCCATGTAGAGCACATTGCAGTAATCCAACTGGGAGGTCACTAGGGCATGAATGACTGTGAACAGGGCCTCCCCGTCCAGGAACAGGCACAACTGATGCACAACCCATAGCTGTGCAAAGGCCCTCCTAGCCATGGCTGCTACCTGCTCCTCGAGCAGGAGCAGGAGGCCAGGAGGACCCCCAGATTGTGCACCAGTTCTGTCTGAGGCTGTGCAACCCCATCCAGAACCAAAGATGGAAAGTCCCTAGAACCAGGGGGTTCAAAAACCCATAGCCACTCGGTTTTGCCAGGGTTGAGCTGCAGTCAGTTGTGCTCCATCCAGACCCCCAAAGCTTCCAGGCACTGAGACAGAACCTCCATGGCATCACTCAGATGACCTGGGGTAGAAATATAAAGCTGGGTATCTCACCCCAAAGGAGAATGCTCCGCCTTTTTTAAAATGTTGGCTTAGATGAGCTTTTCTGTCAAAAATCTTTTCAAGCTTGAAATATATTGGGAAGCTTGGACTGATAATATCATGTTTACATCCCTAAAAGTGCACTGCTTTTTTGAGGATTTGGACAGTTAGCCCATTGTTGCTGGATTATACAGCAGGCTACAGTTTACTCCAGCCTGGGATCCCTCAGCTATGCTAGAATTATGATTCCCAGAATTCTCACCCTGCCTTACCAAAGACTCAGTTGGCTGACTATACTGGGAATTGAAGTGCCAGGTTGGGGAAATACTATTGAGTATTCTGAAATCCTATCACACATTGACTCAGAGCTTTCCAAACTGTGTGTCACGACACTTTAGTGTGTTGCAACAAAACCTGGAAGTGGACGTGCACGGCGGCAATGGCGCGCCATCAGCGCTTCCGGGTTTTAGTGGAAAACACAAGGCCGCTGCTGCCGCACACACCACCACCGCCGCACACGCCCCTGTGCCACCGCTGCCGCCGTTGGTGTGTTGCCAACGGCAGCAGTTTGGAAAGCACTGCTTTAACTACTTAGAGTCCATGAGGACTGTGGTGGTAGATAAATTGCATAAATCAATCTATCCAGTTTAGCTTAAGTCCAAAGAACAATGAGCAAATTCTGTTAGCACAATACAGCTTCTTTGTTACTTGTGCAACTCCTTGCAGCCCTAAAATTCTGCCTTCAGCATGACTTGTGGTGCAGTGCCTTTAATTAAAGCTTGGCATGGCAGGAACTGGTGGAATTCTGTTTGCTCCATCCATTGCACAAGCAAAAATGTCTCCTGCTTTTTCAAGGGACTTTCTGGATCCAAGCAATTATATTTATTTAATAAGCTGCAGCGTAAATACATTCTTACTTGAGTGAGACTAGTATCATCAAAATAAGCATCTGGTTTCTGTCATGCTAGATCTAGGTTCCTTGGACCCAAAAGCAGAGGTTTGTACCCTTCAGCCAGCACTGGAGGTTATCAAGACTAATTGGAATATTGCAGTGTATTAACATTAGTTGTGGTACATTTGTATATAACTTAGTGAATGAGGTTGATTTTATACTGAATGCTCCCTTCAGACAAATTAAATGGGAAATCAGTGTGTGTCCTGAAGCAAAAGCTTAATCCAAATCATATGAGGCAGCCCTCATTCTGAAAATAGAGTTTTGAACCAAAGTCTGTTGTGACTAAATTTGCATTTCCTTGGAATTCATAGAGTTTTTCCTATGGCTCTGTTGGGTAGAATCTGTTCTGCATGATTACTAGAAAACCTCAGAGGTAGTCAAAATGTTGGGTATAATTTACACTGATGGTGGGGAGAAGTAAGGCAAGAATCTGTGACAAAATAAAATTAAATGATCTGTCCAGGTAATAGGATAAGCAATTCGCATATGCTAGTATTCCCAGTATTGCAGTCTGCCACAAACACTACAAACTTGGGCAAAAGGTTGTTCAGTTTTCAGATTAATTTTACTGGTAATTTTGTCTTGAGTTACAAAACTTACCTATCTTGAACTTAACATTGGATGTATTTCATGCTTGTGATATTTAAATGGTTACCAAGAACTACCATCATCAGTGGTGTGCTGCTAAATGTCTAAGCGCCGGCTCTGCCAGCTCCATTGCTGACACCATGTGGCTAGCTGCAGAACAGCTGATTGGTGCAGTAGGCGGCAAAGCTCAACTCTGCCCTCAACCGGCTCACAGAATTCCAGAAAATTTAACTGGCTCTTGCTGGCTCCCACACGCCACTGACAGCTGGCTTTAACAGCTGGCTCCCGCACGCCACTGACCAATATTATATGCACATGTTGTTCCAATTCCATTTTATTCTGCCAATATAGGATGCTAGAAAATGAGATTCATCTCTATTGAATTGGAATGAGCAACATGTGGTCCTTCAGATGTTGTTGAACTCCACATCAGCATTTGCCAATGTGTCCAGTGGTGGAAGATAATGGCAGCTGCAATCCCTACCAGAGAATATTTGTATTATAATAACTCTGAGTCGGTGTGGGGCACCCCATCCAGATATTAGTGACCTATAACTCTAGTATTCTTCACCATTTATATGGCTGGGATTGCTGGGAATTGCCATTCAACAACATTTGAAGGACTGCAGTTCTCCATTCTTTTTTTTTTTTTGTTATAATTTTTATTGCACATCAATAATATAAACATAAACCGACAATAATACAATACAATACAACATACAACACATATTATATATTATACAATATATTGTATATTAGGTATTAAATACCTTTAGATAGATTACCGCTCTACCCTTTACCCTTTCTTATTATTTCTTCTTTACATCTTCTTCAAAATCTATATTCTATACTTTCTTCCATACCTCTGACCTTTTCAACCAAACCAACACATTCTAATTAACTTTCCAATTTCTGAGTGTTTTAATAGACACTCAGCCTTTAACCCTTTACCTCCTACTCCTCAACATACGTTTACCTTCTGAGATCTCGTCTTCCCCTTCTTTCCCTTTTCTTCTTTCTGTAATCCCCTAATTCTCTATTCCTTACTTTCTTATAATTTCACTGTAATCAAACAACATAAAACAAAAACAACAAAACAACAAAGTAAAATAAAATGGACTTCCTACTTTCTCATCAAAAATTTCTACAATATATTCTACATTTTGTATAATTAATATAGTTGACTACTTATACAATTTATACAATTCTATATCTCATTTGCATTGAATTCACTATTTGTATTTTTTGAGTTTTTTCTATGTATCTGTAAAATGGGTCCCAACATAAGTTAAATTCTTCGTGATTCTTGTCGTTTAATAAATCTGTTAATTTTGCCATCTGAACTAGATCCATTGTTTTTAATAAACATTCCTCAATTGTAGGTATACAATCCTCTTTCCAGTGTCTAGCAAATATAATTCTGGCCGCAGTTAATAAATAAAATAGTAATTTCCCATATTTCTTGTGTATCTCAGATTTTAAAATCCTAATAAATATATGTCTGGTTCAAAAATTAGATCTTCTTCCAATATTTCACTTATTATTTGATGTATTTTTAGCCAATATTTTTTTGTTTCCTTGCAAGACCACCAAAGATGGAAAAAAGTGCCCGCTTCTTTTTTACATTTCCAACATCTGTTAGATAATCTATTATTCATTTTTGCTAGAGTGTTTGGCGTTAGATACCACCTATACATCATTTTATAAAAAATTTCTTTCATGTTATAATTCAATGTGAATTTTAGATCTTTTAACCATATATCTTCCCATGTTTCCAATTGAATCGTATGACCTAATTTTTTTTCCCAATTACACATACATTTCTTTTTTTGTATATTTTTCGAATTATTCAATATTAATATCTTATACATTTTTGAAATTAAATGATTTTTGTCTTTCCATAGAACGATATCCCAATTATTTGCAGTATCTTTAAATTTAAAATTTTTATTATCCACTCTGAATTGTTCTTTAATTTGAGCATATGAAAACCAATTACACTTTATTCCATCTTTTAATAAGTTTTCTCTTGATTTTAAATTATAATTTGATCCCTCAAAAATTAGTAAGTCTTTGTATGTTATCCAGTTACCTATGTTTAAATTTCCATACCAAGTAAATGCTTCATGTGGTGAAATCCAGAGAGGTATATTTGGTAAAATTGTATATTTGTATTTATTCCAAATTCTTATAATTGATTTTCTAATGGGATGGTGATTAAATGCTACATTTGCTTTGATTTTATTATACCATAGGTATCCATGCCAACCAAATTTTAAATCGTGACCTTCCAAATTAAGTAATTTTTTGTCGTCCAGTCTTATCCAATCTCAGAGCCACCATAGAATACATGCCTCATAATATAATTTTAAGTTAGGAAGATCAAAACCACCATTCTCTTTGGTATCTTGTAGGAATTTATATTTTATTCTTGGCTTTTTGCCTTGCCAGATAAATTTTGCCAAGTCTTTTTGCCAATTTTGAAAAGTTTTTTGAGTTATAACAATTGGAATGGTTTGAAATAAGAAGATAATTTTTGGTAATATATTCATTTTTATTGTTGAAATTCTACCCAGGAATGATAGATGTAGATTTTTCCAGAGTTTTAAATCGTTTTTTATATTAGTCCATAATTTAGTATAGTTATTTTTGAATAAGTTTGAATTATTAGATGTTATATCCACTCCTAGATATCTTAGTTTTTTAACATTTACGAATCCCGTAATCTGTTCCATATTTTGAATAGTGCTTTGATTCATATTCAAATTTAACATCTTTGTTTTATGATTGTTTATTTTAAGCCCCGCCAATTCACCAAAATCTTGGATTTTTTTAAATAAATGTTTAATCGAAATTTCTGGGTTTTGTAGTTATAACCATGTCATCGGCGAAGGCTCTTAATTTGTAATTTTCCTGTTTTATTCTTATACCTTCTATTAAATTATATTTTCTTATATTTTCTAATAGAACTTCTAATACCAAGATAAAAAGGAGTGGTGAGATCGGGCAACCTTGTCTGGTGCCCCGACCTATATTACAATCCTGAGTAGTATCTCCATTTACTACTATTTTGGCAGTTTGCCGTGTATATATAGCTTGAATAGCTTTTATAAATTTATCCCCATAGTCCGATCTTTCTAATATTTTAATCATAAAATCCCAATTTAAATTGTCAAAAGCTTTTTCTGCGTCTAAAAACAACAATAGAATTTGTTTTTCTTTATGGACTTCGGCATATTCAATTAAATTTATAATGGTTCTAATGTTGTCTTTGATGTGTCTTTTTGGTAAAAAGCCCGATTGATCCATATTTATTACATCTTGTAAAACCTCTTTTAATCTATTTGCCAAAATACTAGTAAAAATTTTATAGTCTGTATTTAATAAAGAGATTGGTCTGAAATTTTTACATGAGGTGTGGTCTTGATCTGGCTTAGGAATTAATATTATGTTGGCATTTGTCCATGTTTCCGGTATTCCATTTCCTGTCATTATTGAATTTAATAATAAATTAAATGGTATTAATAAATGGTCTTGAAGCACTTTATAATACATTGCTGTAAATCCATCTGGACCTGGGGTTTTTCCTGGTTTCTGTTTTTGAATTGCATTTGAGATCTCTTGGATAGTAATGGGTTCATTTAATCTGTCTTGCTGCACTTTAGATATTTTTTGTAAATTACTTTCTGATAAATAACTATCTGCCTTTTCAACATCCAGTTGTTGGTTTTGATATAATGTAGAATAGAATTCATGAAATACTTTTTTGATACTGGTGTTGTCATTTAATTCTAACCCTTTATCTTTAATTTTATTTATAATTTTCCCCCCTTCTTTTCTTAATTTAAATGCTAACCATTTACTCGCTTTATTGGCATATTGAAAATTTTTTTGTTTAATATACCTCAGGTTTTTTTCCATTTCTTCAGTTGTTAATAATTCTATTTGCTTTTGAAGAATAATAATTTGGTTTTTTATATCATTATCTCCGGGTTTATTTTGCAGTTCAATTTCTTTTGTTTTAATTTGTTCACATACATTCATAAATTTTTGTAATTTCATTTTTTTATGGTGTCTACCTAAAGATATAAAATGGCCTCTCATATATGCTTTGCTTGCATCCCAAATGGTGTTAATACTTATATTGTCTTTCATATTTAATTCAAAAAACTCTGTTAATTTGATTTTACTCTGTTCTATATATTCTTTATTTTTTAAGATGGATTCGTTGAGTCTCCATCTATACTGTGTTGGACATAGTTTTAAGTTTAGTTGTATTGCATTATGGTCTGATATTGTTCTTGCCAATATTTTAACATCTTGAATTTTGTTTAATAAGTTTTTTGAAGTCCAGATCATATCTATTCTAGAGTGAGAGTGGTGGAATCTGTTAGAAAAAAAAGTAAAGTCTTTAGCATTGCCCATCTTATATCTCCAGGTATCCACCATTTCTAGGTTGTTCATAAGATCAAAAAAAACCTGAGGTAATTTACCTTGAGCTTTAATATTTTTGTCAGATTTTCTGTCTAGGAATGGGTTAACAATGCCATTCCAATCCCCCATCATTATCCAGTTTTTATTAGGTAGATCTGTTAGGCAATTCATCAATGTCTTAAAAAATTTGTTTTGATTATCATTTGGGGCATAGATACCTACTAATATTATTTTTGTTTTTTGAATTTCAATTTCAATTAGAATAAATCTTCCTTTATCATCTACTTTTATTAATTGTGGTTTTAGATTTGGTTTAATGTAACATACAATCCCATTTTTTTTTTATCATTTATCGTTGCAAATTGTATTCCTAATTTTTTATTACTTAAAAATTTGTTATCTTTATCTCTAATATGTGTTTCTTGCAAACAAATTATGTCCAGTTTGTATTTATTAAGAATATGGAAAATTCTATTTCTTTTTACTGGAGAATTCAACCCATTTACATTCCAGGAAAAACATCTTATATTATTCATTATCTGATTGACTTGTTAATTCTTGAGATCCCACTGCCTGTGCAAATATTTTAAATTTTTCTGTTATTTTTTCTTTTGGGGGGCTTTTTCTTGATGAAGATTTAATATCTTTTTCTAGCTTTCTAAGAAAGTCTTTTGCTTTTTCCACTGAGTTTAATTTAAACCTTTGCGCTTTATACAATACATTTACCCCTTCCAAGGTTTCCCATCTATAAGTGATTTTTTCCCTTTTCAGGGCTTCTGTCAAAAAGTAGTATTCTTTTCTTTTTTTCAGTATGGCAGCAGGAATTTCTTTGAACATTTGGATATCTCTCCCTTCTATGTTTATTTTTTTATCAAACCTTGTTTGTAAAATCAAGTCTCTCAGTTTTTTCCTACTAAACTCAATCACCAAATCTCTTGGTGTATTGTGTTCTCTTGCATATCTTGAATTGACCCTGTACATTGTTTCTATTTCTTCTTCTAATTGTTCTTTTTCCCAGTCTATCAAGTCAGCCAAAGCTTCAGTAATTGTATTTTTAATTTCTATTTCTTTTCCCTCTTTTAGTCCTCTTATTCTTAAACAGGTCTCTTTTTGTTTTAGTTCCAATAAAGATATTTTCCCTAATTCCTCTTCATTATGTTTATCCATTGTTTTCATTTTTTCTTTCATTTCTTTTATTTCTGATTGAAATCTTTGTTCCAAATTGACTAGTTTTCTGTCTAGTGATTTTTCAAAGTCTTGTACTTTTTCTTCAATTACTGAGGTCACATTTGCTGTAATGCTTTGAATAGCTTTCTTTGTAAAATCCTCAAATAGTGGCTTTAGCCATTCTCCTTTATCCTCAGATGAGTCTGAATTTCTCCTTAGTGTTTTCTTTGCAGCCATTTCTTTTCTTTCTATTATAAATCTCCACGTATAGAACAATAGATTTACTTTAATTAGTATTTTTAAACACAGTCAAAGATGGCGATTTTAAATAATTAATTAATCAATAGTCACTTTTACCTACTTTGACAGCAAACTTCTACGTCTCAGCCACTTTCTTTGGACTTTCAAACAAAGGGTTCTTGATGAGAAAGTTTTTGTTAATTTGAGATAAATTAGTTTGAGTTTGAAGTATTTGAAAAGTGTAGAAGAAACAGCAGCTATCCCAAATGGGAAATAACGAAGGCAGTCGCTCACCCGGCTTCTCAGCTAACTTTCACTGACGATCGTCTGCTGGCTGAGAAAGTGAAAGTGTCTTGATTGCAGCTTGCTTTTTCGCTGCTGCTGCTCAGAAGCTGCAGGCTTTTTGTTATTCTCGGGTTCGCCCTTATTTTGGCTACCCAGCCGATTCTCCACACCTCTGAAACGCCCTCGAAATCGGCCAACTTTTCTCCATTTCTTTTCACAAATATGACAAGCTGTTCTCCATGCGTCCGCTCGCCATTTCTCTACACCGGAAGTCCTGCAGTTCTCCATTCTTGCATTATCTTGGAAGTCTGTAGCTTGAATCATGTCAACTGGATTTCTATTTTCTCAGTGGAAACATTTCGCTCCTTATCCAAGAAGCTTCTTCAGTCTGAACTGAAGTCAGACTGAGACTCTTCAGTCTCAGAGTTCTTCAGAGACTGAAGAAGCTTCTTGGATAAGGAGCGAAACGTTTCCACTGAGAAAATAGAAATCCAGTTGACATGATTCAAGCTACAGACAATTCCACCTGGATGACTGAGATACACAAATAGCTTTGTGTATTGTATTGTATTTTTATTTGTAGGCTGTTTTGCATTTTATTCTGTTATTTTTTTCCTCCAGTTCATATCAAGAGAAGACTATTTGTTTAAAACAGTGCTTTACAAACTGCCGCCATTGGCGACACACCAACGGCGGCAGTGGTGGTGGCGTGGGGGGGCGTGGCGGCATGCACGGCGGCGGCCTCACTAAAATGCAGAAGCGCTGATGGTGCACTGCTGCCGTCGTCGCTGCCACTGCCGCCGTGCACAGCGCCACCGCCGTGCACGCCCCCACCACCGCTTCTGGGTTGTTTCGCAACACACTAAACTCTGTGTTGCAACACACTAAAGTGTTGCGACACACAGTTTGGAAAGGTATGGTTTAAAACATGGCCATATTATATGTTATTGATTTTATCATATCACAAGTAATCCAGACTTTTAATCTTTCCACAATAGAAACTTGACAACTATTGTAGAGTTTTGGATAAGTTATAGCTGTTGGGCAGCTGCTTAAATTAAGTTAGAATTAGAATTCTAACACTAGAATTCAGATTTGCGTCTGTAATCCTATCCTACTGAGAAAAACATCTTAATACGAAAACAACTATATTCTACTATATCCTTTAATAATAAGGTGAAATTCAGGTCAACAGGAATCAAGCATCCTGGTTCACAAGATGTTTGAACAATAAATAGTGAGTAAATATCATTGGGCGCTAGCAAATGTTTACCTGAAAACTGAGGGAAATGAGAGGAGAAGCTGTGGTGGATACCACTTCATTCCGTTCCATATCATATCCGGTCTCAGGTCCCATTTGGAAAACTATATATCTGGTTGTCTTTCTTTTCACAGAATTCCTCCAGCCTTGCGTATCTTTTCTCTCCCAAACACATATTTATTTCATCTATGGGAATGGATGGCAGCTCTTCATTTAGGTCAGAAAAAGAGATAAATTCAGACTGTATGACACTCTAGCACTGTGTCCAGTTTTGGGTGTTGTCCTTTAAGATGGACATAAATACATTAGAACATTTAAGTCCTATAAACAAAGGTTTAAGGAATTACATGGAAGAGAGGATTACCCAGGAGGGCTGGGGAGCAGTCTGAAAAGATGTGGAGGCATTTTACATGGAATAACCCCGGTTTTCTCTTGCTACAAATAGCAAGACTAAATCTACCTTATAGAAGGTAAATGTCAGATAAACATTAAGAGAAATTGCTTATCAGTGAGAGCCACTCTTATTTTGGTACCAGTTACCAAAAGGGCGGTGAGGCCATTGTTTTGCGATGCTTCTCGTGTGCCTGAAATCCCTGGCCTGTCGGTGAATCTACTTACTAATTTATATAATCAGACCGAAGTCACTTTCTTTCAGAACATAAAAATCTATTCCGTAATGTGAAATAAAATAACACTGAATATGTCATTGATGGATTTGAGATGAATTCTTCATTTTAGGTACAATAGCACCAGGATCAGACTGAACTGGTCCCCCCTCCCCCGATAAAAAATGGCAACTCTTTAGTTGGCAAAGGATAGGTCCTAGCTGTTGAGAACCATTTGGAGTCCAACCTGCTTTATCCTGCTAGAATAAAGGGATGAATAATGAGAAAATAATGAGAGGGGGCGTGGTGGCTCAGCGGGTAAGACGCCAGGCTTGTTGATTGGAAGATCGCAAGTTCGCAGGTTCGACTCCCTAGCCCCGCGTGACGGAGTGAGCTCCCGCACTAGCCCCAGCTCTTGCCAACGTAGCAATTTGAAAGCATGCAAATGCAAGTAGATGAATAGGTACCACTTCGGTGGATAGGTAACAGTGTTCCGAGTGTGTCATGCTGGCCACATGACCGTGGAAGTGTCTTCGGACAACGCTGGCTCTTTGGCTAACAAACGGAGATGAGCACCGGCCCCTAGAGTCAGACACGACTGCACAAATGTGTGGGGGGAACCTTTACCTTTTAAATGAGAAAATAGGGTGGAATACTGAGTTCATATCTATCCTTATGGCAGGATATTCATTTCAGTCCCAAGAAATAGTATCTAAAATTATACTGTATTAATATATATTCTGCAAAATTCATTTACTACTTTTGAAATTTTCTTGTGTGCCCAGCTCCCAAGACTTTAGGCAGCTTATGTGATGGATACCCAACTGTTGTTTTTTCTCTCAAAGTACAGTTCTCTGTGTTTATAGATTTAATTAAGAATTCTTTTAATGGCACCTTTTAAAATTGTCAAGCTAGGTTTTTAAAGCTAAGGAAATACAATCCACAGGCAGTGAACATATATTCTGTACTTGCACATTTCAGCATAAAAAATTCAAGACTTACAAAAAATACAGAATGTTCTTATTCAGGGGAAGATTGAGGTTGAACTAATCCTATCCTAATAGCTTGTGGTTGCCATATATTTGTTTATATGGTCATCTGTAAAATTATGCCCAATCTGCTAGCATCTGGAAAGCTCATAAAATTTAAAACACACAGTTCTTGTTGGCTTAGATTGGCGAAGCCATTTTGATATTGCTTGGAAAATAGAGTAATAATGTTTATAGAATTTGGTTTTTGAAAAAGCAGAATTCAGGGAAGATACTCATATATCTGATTGCAAACATTTGATCTGTGCTGAAGAATTAATAGAGGGGAGAAAAATAATAAACTGACACTGTTTCTCCCCTGTGGCAAATGTTGACTGTGTTTGTCTTAAATATCCCAGGAATTAAAAAGGGAATCTATTATTGGTTTGTTTGTTTAAATTTATTGGCTGCCCAATTCCAGTGGACCCTGGCCAGCATACAAAACTAGAAAAAACAAAAAATGGCTAAAAACACTAAATCAAACAAATAGCCCAGACTAAAATGATCTAAGAAAATGTTTTTTAAAAAAGGGGTAATGCTTATTTTTCAAAAAGGGTTAATGCTTATTACAGCAAAACATCTTCCACCATGATCAGTAAAGGTGTAGATCAGGCTTGTCCAACCCGCGGCCCACGGGCCTCATGCGGCCCTGAACAGCTAGTAATGCGGCCCCAAAAAATCGTAAACTTTTAACATTATTTTGCGATTTTTTTCGTGACTCGATCGCACGTTGCAGACTGCGTTGGCAGAAACAACAGAATGCTGTGTAGGGGAGGGGGCAGTGGAATGCTAACGCCGCCGCCCGCTACACACGTCAGCTTGTGGCGACTTGGCGTTATATATAATATTTCAACCTACCTACACGTGTTCTGTGATGACAGGCGTTTATTGTTATTATTATTAAGTAGACATGTAAGTTTTCTTATTTGATTATTAAACTTTGCTTTGTTTATTTGCCTACCTAACAATTTACGATGGGCTTGTGTTATTTCTTTAAAAAAAGTTTTATTCCTAAATAAAGTTATTCCAGCATGGCTTCAACGTTGTTTCAACAGAAAACAGAACCCAAAAAAGAAAAGAAAAAAAGAAAAATCATGGATGAAGAAAGAGTATTCAGTGAAAAATGGACAGATGAGTACTTTTTTGTCAAGACAAATACTAAGGCACTATGCTTAATTTGTAGGGAAAATGTGTCAGTTTTCAAAGACTACAATTTGAAAAGGCATTATATGGAAAAACATGCTGCCAAATTTGAAGCATATCAAGGAATTTGTAGTAAAGACAAATTAGTGGAACTGAAAAAATGTCTGTCGTCTCAACAATTTTTTTTTTAAGAGTCACAATTCAAAAGGACTCTATTATAAAAGCTAGTTATTTGGTAGCAAATCTGATTGCAAAAAAAATCAAATCCCTTTACCGATGGTGAGTTTATTAAGCAATGTATGGAAAGCGTGGCAGATATAATTTGTCCTGATAAAAAAAGCGATTTTTCTAATATCAGTTTGTCTCACCAGACTATAGCCAGGTGAATTGAAGAAATAGGAAAATCTATCGAAAGAGGTTTGAAGAGCAAAGCTGCTAATTTCAAATTTTATGCTTTGGCGATGGATGAAAGTACTGATGCTACAGATATGGCTCAACTTGCCATTTTTATTAGAGGTATTGGTAACAAATATGATGTCACTGAAGAAATGGCTTCTTTGGTGTCATTAAAAGACAACTAAATCTCTTGATTTGTACAAAGCAGTAAAAATGACATTAAAGCTGTTTTCTTTAACCCAGTGCTTTCCAAACTGCCGCCGTTGGCGACACACCAACGGCGGCAGTGGTGGGGGCGTGCGCAGTGGCGCATGCGTGCATGGCAGGGGCACGCGGTGGCGGCGTGCACAGTGGCAGCGCCGGCGGCCTCGCTAAAACGCGGAAGCGCTGATGGTGTGCTGCTGCCGCCGCCGCCGTGCACACCGCCGCTGCGCGCGCCCCTGCACCACCACTAAACTGTGTGTTGCGACACACTAAAGTGTCGTGACACACAGTTTGGAAAGCTATGCTTTAACCATTGTCAACATATCTGGTATATCTACTGATGGCGCCCCGGCGATGGTTGGTAAAAGTGAGGGACTTACAAAATTGATAGAAGATGGTGCAAGTGCCACCAGCAACTCACATTTGATGAAGTATCACTGCATTCTACATCAAGAAATGTATGCGCGAAAGCTTTAAAAATGGATAATGTCATGAAAATTGTCATCAAAGCAGTGAATTTCATAAGGGCCAAGGGATTGAATCATCGCCAATTCCAGGAGTTCCTTAAATGCATGGATGCTGATTATGGGGACATCATTTATTTTTCTGAAGTAAGGTGGTTAAGTCGGGGTAAAATGCTGAAAAGATTTTATGATTTGCAAAATGAAATCAAGTTGTTTATGGAATCAAAAAGAAAATTTGTGCCAGAACTTGAAGATGAAAAATGGCTCATAGATTTAGCATATTTGGTGGATTTGACCGCTCATTTAAATGAGTTAAACATGCGTCTTCAAGGTGAAAACCAACTTATCACTGCAATGTTTCAAACCATAACAGCATTTGAAATGAAACTTAAAGTATGGCAAGCTCAAGTTATGGAAAATAATTTTATACATTTTAATACGTTAGCTAAATACAGTCCTGTGAACAGCGAGAAATATGCAGCCTTGCTTTTTGGTTTGATACGGGAATTTGAGAACAGGTTTTGAGATTTATGGAAAAATCATCAATATTTTGGTATATTTTCGACTCCATTTTCAGTCAACATAACTACATTACCTCCAAATTTTCAAATGGAATGCATAACAAAAATATACTGGATATACCTGTTGCCCAATTCTCCTGAATACTGGAAAAGTCTTGAAATGGAAAACAGAAATGTTATGGCTCCACCCCCCACCCCCAAATGTGAGAAATGCAGTCCATTTAAAAATAATAGCCACAGTATAACACAAATGAATATTGGAAATTTCTGCTTCAAGTGCCTCAAGACATCTCAGATGGTAGGAGAGAGGGATTGCTGCTGCTGTTGCAAACAGCTGCCATTGAAGAGTTCAAATAAATGACCCTTTGTCTCACAACAGGATGCCAGTGTGCTGAATATGCCCAAGTCTGAAAATGCACTGAGAAACCATGTACTCTTTACCATCAGCAGCATCATAGCTTAACGGAAAGCAAACATACTGCAAAGCATATAATGAGGTTAACAATGACAAAACCTTTCCTGCAGATAACCATCTGATCAAATGTATAACGGAAAGGGAGGAAGGCAGGAGGCTGACAAAGCAAAAGACAGTGAGAGTAATTCCTCTATTATAATTAAAAGTTGGTAGTCAAGAATTTAGGGTTATTAATTTGTGCCACGTGAAGCTATGGGAATGTTTGCTGTTGTGGTGGTGGTTGTTTCACAATCTTGATTGTAAGGTATTTTGTAGATCAATTATTGTTGTAAAAAGTAAGTTAAAAATGTCAGTCCTGAGAGAGACTGTATTAATCTGGTTAAGCAGCACTTTGGGAAAGAAGAATATAACTTAATTTGTTAGCAATCGTCATAGACATAAGCAGCCAATATTGTTTGGTTTGGTTTGGTTTGGTTTTGGTTTTTTACTTTTTACATAAAACAGCTCCCCACAGCTTCTCCCCCTGTCCGCTCCCTCCTGTCTCCTACAGCAGCGTCACTGCACTTTACTGTTCATTGGCAAAAATATTATGCTATATAGTGGCTTTGTCATATCAGATTTGTAGCAGGAAGTGGGCTGAGACCACCCTACTGGTATTGAATTGCTTCTTCTGAAAGGTGCCCCAAGCATACCAGGTGATAAGAGAAAATCCCTACTGAAGATCTGCATCATATGCCAGTGATGCTAAGGTGAAAAGTGTAGGCATGAAATTTGCTTTGCCATTTGATTCCTCCCCTTTCCTCCAGCTAAGAAGGTGTACATGGACTTCCTGCCTGACAGGACAATATGTTGTTGTCATACCAGATGTTGCAGTTCTGCACTATTCCTAATTGATGACCTAAAAGGTTTTGTCTCAATTTGATAGGAAAGGTCTTCAGGTGATGTTTCCTAAATAAATTGAATTAACCTTACATAGAAGTCAAGGGACTGCATCACTCTTGTTTTATGTTATTTAAAAATAGTGGATAAAATCTGCTTTGAGTTCTCCTTATTCTTTTTCCCCCCCATTAGTTAAAATGTCTTATTTGGACAACAGGTTTTTTAAAAATCATGAATAATCCTGGATGTTTGACCCAGATTAAAAAGAACATTAGAAAACTTGATACATTCATGCTTATTTTAATTCCTATATTGTGTCCTGTAGCAAGAAAAATAAAGTAATTGAAAATATATTCCAGAGTATTATACTAAATGAAAAATAGTATGTGTGTGACTATACTTCAAGAGGTTACTGTAGAGTATGTTTCATTTCAGCTACTTTTATTTATGTACTTATGTATTTTGATACTTTTAATATTTAGCATACCTTTTATAAATATTTTTGTATGTTTAAAAATAATGTTATGTCCTCCAAGAGTAAGGATCCCTACTGTAAATTCCAGAAGTATAGGGATCTTAATCCTTAGGAAATACTAATGAGCAATTATATATCTCATGATATGACATATGATATATTATTTAATATCCTGCCTTTATTATTTTTATAAATAACTCAAGGCGGCGAACATACCTAATACTCCTTCCTCCTCCTATTTTCCCCACAACAACCACCCTGTGAGGTGAGTTGGGCTGAGAGTGTGTGACTGGCCCAAGGTCACCCAGCCGGCTTTCATGCCTAAGGTGGCCACACTAAATATATACATACATACGTGATATGTTATTCAGGTACTCCCACAGATCATGATTTAGTCTTTATATCTTTCATCATGCAGTTTAGTCAGCTCTGCACTTGACTGACAAACAGTAGCAAAGTTGGGGCAGAACATAGGTAGGATCTCTATGAATAATGCTATACAGTTATTTTGTGTTGTTCTTTAACTTACATATTTACACCTCAAGAATTGCTCTTTTCACCATTTTTTCTTTCTTCCCTTTTCCTCACCCTATCTGTTGCTGGGCTTTTCCTTTCCTCTTGTCCCTCCCCTGCCACACCCATACAGCACTCATTTAGTGTTGACAGCCACAGTTCTTGATTGAGAATTTCAAATGAGCCTTTGACCCTCAAATATATGGATTGTTCTGTTAGTGCTTTGGAATGACTGACAATCACATTTAGCCATGAAACCAAATATGACGACTTTCATCAATATTTCATGTGTACAGAACTACATGGGGTGGACAAGGGTAGAATGGATCCCTCCTATTTTTGAGGTAGAGCCTAAAATATGAAAAGGGAAACCTATATGTTTGACCAGCATTAGAGACAAGCAAGTCTGTCATGCAGTATCGGTGACACAGTCCCACTCTCCTCCTCTGTTCACATATATAATGTGCACATGGCTTGATTAAGGAATATTGGCCTCAGATGCGAGATGTCGGCCACATCTATCAGAATTGTTATAAGGAATATTATTATTGAAAAGGAACCCAGTGCTCTATATTGCTCATTTCAGAGAATAGGAAGTGCTGTTAAACATTGTAATCAGGTTTTACATCAGCCTGTTATGACTGTATATGAGAGCTGTACAAAACATTTCAGAGGATACTATAGTGGTGAATAAAGCACCACTACAAACACATCACTCAAAGCATCAAGGTATTCATATTATCCTAAAGTTTGGTGTGGCTTCTTTGAGGGCTTCCCTATGTTGTCTGAGCTTGCATGTGCTCAGAAGACCAGCAAAGGACCTTATAGTAGCCATGTTGTACCTTTGACTCACTCGCTGGATCGTCACCTTGTTGTGGTGAGTGGGTTGTGTGTTCCCAATGAACCCTGTGAGTGAAGCCGTCGGGAGGCATGTACTCCTGGTAGGGTCACCCATGGCGGTAAGGTCCAGGGGGAGGAACCAGACAAAGAACGATCCAAGAAAGTCCTCAACGGCAGAACAGGCGGAAGATAACAAGGTGTATTGTTACAACGGCTGCGAAGGCGGATGAAGGCTGCAGCAGACAAAAGGTCACCAATCGTCATGGTATCCATGCCATTGGATTAGAGCCTTTTTCTGTGAAGGTTGTGTGCTGATCGTTGTGCACCGATCTCCACACATAAAACAAATTCACGCACAGGCGTCTTCCAACCACACCAAACCCAAAACAACCAAAAGTCCCATGGCGATTGACGAATGGCAACGGGGGCAGGACTGTGAAATCCGGAAGCTCCTAGTCATGGACCAGCACATGGGCGGTGGATACGGATTCAGTCGCCCTGACTCAAGGATCAAGGCAGTTGAGTAGTTCGGCAGCTGTATCCACGACTGAGCAGCCCTATTTAGGATCCACTCTGCTCACCCCATATGGGGAGGGGGCTAGAAAAGGTGCCCTAAACATAGTCTGCCTCATTTTCTCCCTGACTGGATTACCGCGACCAGTGGGGTCACCATCTAGCGGTCGTAAAAGACACATGAATTTTGGAACATGGAATATACGGACACTGCAAGACAATATGGATAGTGAACGACCTGAACGTAGGACTGCCATTATTGCAAGGGAGCTGAGACGTTTTAATATTGATATAGCAGCACTCCAAGAAACTCGAAGAGCAGGAGAAGGACAGTTGAAGGAAGAAAAAGGAGGTTATACCTTCTTTTGGAAAGGACTGCCTGAACAAGAACGACGAATACATGGGGTAGGCTTTGCTATCAAAAACGACCTCGTGAAGCTCTTGTCAGAAGTTCCCACTGGGATTAACGAACGACTCTCAACTCTCTGAATAAAACTCGCCAAAAACCAACAGGCAACTATCCTAAGTGCATACGCACCAACACTAGATGCAGATGAGGATATCAAGGAAAAATTTTATACCCAGCTGGACACCATCTTATCAGAGATACCAAAGGAGGATAAAATTATCCTCCTGGGCGATTTCAATGCAAGAGTTGGGCATGATTTTGATTTGTGGCCAGGGATCATTGGGAAAGAAGGAGTTGACAACAGCAACACGAATGGAATTTTACTTCTGACTAAATGTGCAGAGCATAACCTTGTCATTACTAACACACTCTTTCGCCAGAAAAATAAATTTAAAACATCATGGAAGCACCCACGGTCGAAGCACTGGCATCTTTTAGATTATGTAATTGTCCGTGCTAGAGATCGCCGTGATGTACTTCTCACCAGAGCCATGACGAGCACCGATGACTGCTGGACAGACCATCGATTAATTCGATCCACGATGGCCATAAAGATTGTCCCTCATCGTAGGCTCCAAGGAAGAAAACCAAGGCGTAAAATGAATACACTGGCCCTTCAAGATCCTATTAAACGAGCTTGCTTTCAATCAACTCTCAAGGAACATCTGCCTATGGAACTTCCTGAAAATGTTGAGGAACACTGGATTAAATTGAAGACTTCTATTATTTCAGCCTGTGAACAAACTATCAGATTCCAGACTAAGAGACATCAGGACTGGTTTGATGAGAACGATAGTGAGATTGAACATATTATTGACAAGAAAAGGAAAGCCTTCCAGATATGGCAAAAAGATATTAACTGTGCCATTAAGAAAAAAATCTACGCCAGTGCAAAGGCAGAAGTCCAAAGAAGAACTAGAGAACTTAAGAACATATGGTGGATAAAAAAAGCCCAAGAAACCCAACATTTTGCAGATGCTCATGATGCACGGGGCTTTTTTAATGCCATAAAGGCCATCTATGGACCAACAAACCATGGTACAAATCCCTTACGCTCAGTAGATGGTGCTAAACTTCTAAAGGACAAAGAGTCTATTGCACTGCGCTGGAAAGAGCATTACTACAATCTCCTTAATCGTCACTCTACTGTGGCTGATGAAGTCTTCTTGCAAATCCCGCAAAAACAAATAAGAAATGAGCTTGCAGTACCCCCTAGTTTGGAGGAAGTCAGTAAAGCCACTAAACAAATGAAAAATAACAAAGCTAGTGGACCTGATGGGATTCCTGCTGAAGTCTTTAAAGAAGGCGGGCCTGAACTTACACAACAACTTCATAAGCTCATCGAAAAAATCTGGATGAGGGAGGAGATTCCAGCAGACTTTAGGGATGCCATAATTATCACTCTCTTTAAAAAGGGTGATAGAACAGACTGTGGAAACTATCGAGGCATCTCCCTTCTAGCCACAGCAGGCAAAATCCTGGCAAAGATCTGCAAACCGTCTCCTATCTGTATCAGAAGACATCCTCCCTGAAACGCAAAATGGCTTCCGCCCTTCCAGGGGAACAGTGGATATGATCTTCACTGCACAACAGCTTCAAGAAAAATGCAAGGAGCAAAACCGCCCTCTGTACATGGCGTTTATTGATCTGACTAAAGCTTTTGATACTGTAAATCGTACTGCTCTCTGGACCATCCTTCTGAAAATCGGATGCCCTGATAAATTTGTGAACATCTTGCGGTTACTCCATGACGACATGATGGCAACAATCCTGAATAACAATGGCTCTCAAAGCGATCCATTTAAAGTGGAATCCGGCGTTAAACAGGGATGTGTTATTGCTCCAACCTTATTCGCTATCTTCATCGCTATGATTATGCACCTTGTTGAAGAGAAACTTCCTACTGGTGTAGAAATTATATATCGAACAGATGGAAAGCTTTTTAATCTTAGTAGGCTGAAAGCAAAAAATAAGGTAATTGCAACTTCTGTTATAGAACTTCAATATGCTGATGATAACATAGTCTGTGCACACTCCGAGGAAGATCTTCAAACTATCCTAAACATCTTTGCAGAAGCATATGAAAAGCTCGGCCTCTCGATTAACATTAAAAAAAACCAAAGTGCTTTACCAGCAAGTTCGAACCAATCCCTCTGCAGCGCCATCAATCCAGCTTAAAGGTGTGTCACTAGAAAATGTCGATCACTTTTCTTATCTCGGCAGCCATCTATCTACAAAAGCCGACATCGATGCTGAAATTCAGCATCGCCTGAGCTCTGCGAGTGTTTGAGGATCGGGACATTTGCAGGGAGACCAAAATGCTTGTTTACAAAGCCATTGTACTACCAACCCTTCTGTACGCCTGTGAAACATGGACCCTCTACAAACGCCACCTCCAACTTCTTGAAAGATTCCATCAACGCTGCCTCCGAAAAATTCTGCAAATGACTTGGGAAGATAGGCGGACTAATGTTAGCGTATTAGAAGAAGCGAAAACCACCAGCATTGAAACAATGATCATCCAACATCAACTTCGCTGGACCGGTCATGTTGTTCGAATGCCTGACCATCGTCTTCCAAAGCAGCTACTTTACTCCCAACTTAAGAATGGAAAATGGAATATTGGTGGACAGCAAAAGAGATTCAAAGATACTCTCAAAGCTAATTTAAAAAAATGTAATATCAACATTGAGAACTGGGAAGCCCTAACTCATGAGCGTTTCAATTGGAGGTCATCCTTTATTAATGGCGCTATGGACTTTGAAGAAGCACAAGTACAGGGCGAAAAGGAGAAAAGAGCTAAAAGGAAGGCACGTCAGGCAAACCCTCATCATGACTGTCTCCCACCTGGAAACCTATGCCCTCATTGTGGGAGGTTGTGCGGATCCAGAATTGGCCTTTATAGCCACTTACGGATCCACGGTTAAAATTTTACCTTTGGAAGACAATCTTACTCGGCTACGAGTGATCGCCAATGTTGTTATGTACCTTTGAGGACCATGGCCAATTCAGCACTCTGAAGATTAGGTCTGTGGTTTGCATAGCCCTACTTGATACACAATTCAGTCTTTTTACTGTATATATCTTGCCTATTAGAATTATGTTTTGTGTTTTGATTCTTTGTTCTTTTTGGTTTCTTTCTTCATATTCCTCTGAGCATGCTCATGGAATATGGCAATACCATTTAGATCAGTCCTCCCAACCTGGTGTTTTCCAGATCTGTTGAGCTTCAACTCCCACAATTTATTATGGGACTAAAAATCTAACAGACCTGAGGGATACTGCATTGGCGAATACTGTTTTAGATAGTAAATACTTCATTTTGTATGCTCAAGTAAATTCATTCTGCAATTCTGCTTTTCCTTACTTGGTGTATGTTATTCATCTCTTAATCTTATTGTTAACTCCACCCCTCATTCTTTTCCTCTCATTCTTCCTTGGTAAAATAATACTGTCTTTTAAAGGTTGCCCTTGATCCATACCATCAGAGTTCCAATTGGTAATTATAAGAGATTTTATTATAGGAAAGCATTTCTTTTGTAGGCTGTACTACTTGCACTGATTAAGCTTTTGTGATTTTGACAATAAAGGCATATGTGAAAGTCTTTGAATTCACAAGTTTTCTGTTATAGAAGCTGACAGATCAGATGTCACTGGCATACTTTTTTCAAAGTCAGGCTGGAAGCTGCCATTGTTCATGTATGTTAAAACTTGTATTAAAGGATGTGAAACCTTGTGTGTGACCGAGCCATGAACTTTAAATTTTAGTATATAACTTTTTCTTTCACAGAAGGAGAAGATGCGGATCTTTGGAATAAGAAATAGGTCATGGGACGTTTAGTTGTATGTCATAGACATGTGTTTTATGTTATGGCAGATAAACAACTGAGTATTATGGTTCTTTTGTCCTGCATTGTATCTGAAAAGCACCTGTGAACCTCTCTAAGTTATCAATCAATATTCTTCAGGTATTGCAAATCTATAATATCAACTTAATGATGGAAAGAAAGAGAGCATGTAACTTTCCCCTAGGTCCTTATTTTCCATCACCATCCCTCCCACCACCCCAGTTAACTGTAGATTTCTGAGGCATAGAATAAGGACATTTGTGGAGGTACATGTCATGTGGAAAGGTTCCCTTCCATGCACAACACATGTTAGCCCTGAGCATAGCTGGATGATGAAAACAATAATGTGAGACAACTAGCACACTCATTTTCTCTCCCTCTCTCCTCTCTCCCTCACTTTCTCCCATCACTTTTGTGTTCTTGGCAGTTAGGTCTGAATGAGGGCCACCGAATGTAAACAAACTGCCTTAGTGGTACCAGTCTTGTTATTTTTTTACTCTTTCATAGCTCATAACTAGGAACTTGGAAGATCAGATTCTTGGAATGCCTTTTTCTTCAGAACCCTGCTTCTTTCTTTTGGTGGCTGGGAATTGAACTGGAAATCTTTGGTAAGGGTTGAAACTGGTAATGCAGGAATGTCTGATTCTCACACCAGAGAAAATGATTTTGTGAACAAGGGATGGTTGGCAGAAACCTTCAGGGCCAGGAAACAAGTAGCCACATTGCTATAGAATCAAAAAGGCAAGAGGAGGAAATCCAAAATTCAAACCTTGAGACCAATATATGCATATAAGACAAAGTTTCTCGGTGTTAAGCAGAGAGCATCTTATAGGTATGACTTTCTAATATTCTGCAATAAATCTACTCATCTAATATTCTTGAGTCTGTTTGGAATTGTGGAATCTAATTGCTCTACCTGGTATGAAGCCTTGATACAGATGCTCCATGTAATGAGTATAGAACATGTTTTTGGCTGTATAGTACTCAGACTCTTGGTTGGCCCTAGTAATTCAAGTGGGCCACTGAATTATCTTTGTCAGGAAGTACTATTCAAGGGTTACTGTTTGGTCCTGGACTAGCTGTGATATACTGTCCCCTTTCTCAGACTCTCTATGTCAAAATGATTCCCAGATGACCTCTCCAGATATTGTTCTGATCATCTTGTCAAGATATGCCCAAGTACAGCCCAGATCAAAGTGAACGTGAGTGATTTTATCAATAAAATACTTAGCAGACATCTCACATTGGCCTGTTGCCAGTTCATCCTACCTCCCCCTCCCAACAATGAACAGACTACCCTAATTACTGATGCCAGACAATGTGTGGAGATTTACAAAGCTTTGCTCTTCTTATTGCCCACAGAGCAGGCCTGAACATGAGCTCTTACCAGTATTTGGTCATATTCACTCCTTGCCTTCCTCCACAGGAGCCCCAGGTATCAGTTCATTTGCATCATCTCCTGGAGTCCTTTAGTAAAACAAGCAGCTTCCTGGGATAGGCACACAAAGAAAAGCTACTTGGAAACCATTACTGGGCGTGTGGTGGAATTGGGAAATCCTCAGGAGCTTGCTTGAAATCAATAACACCTGGAACAAACCATCTTAATTGATCTCCCACCCTTGCAAAGGTCACAGAAGAGAAGCTGCATATATATTAACCAGAAAGTGATCAGACCAAAATGAAGTTAGTTGATTGACTGACTGACTGATCCGACCACAACAAAAAAACTAGCTCTAACCTTCTCCATCTTCAAATCACAAGTCAACTGCTCTGAGGTGAAACTAAGATTTTCTGCCTGTATAGGTTGAGTTGGAGGTAATATGAAACAAGCTCATGGAAGCCATGAAATCCTAAACTGTCCCAAAATTTTCCCCAGAGCATGGAGATTATAATTCTCCAGCATGAAAAGTTTGGTGGTTTCCGACACCAGCCCTGCAACAAAGTTCAGGAGTTCAGGAAGGAACACAGCTGGGAAACAGGATGGATAATACACCAGCAGAATGCCTAACTTTTACCTGCAGCTGAACTAAACATACAGAAATTAACGTCCTGTCACCTGTGGAACTTAGCATCTGGTCAAAACCAAGATGTCTTGAAGGATCTGTGTCATCCCACACACCCCCAACCCCACCTCAGAATTGTGGCTGCTGAAATGCCTGAAATTTGGGAAACAAATCTCAAATAGGGTCACATTCTGCCCTCACTTAACCAGGTTTTGGTAATGCATGCCATAATTACTCAATCATCCACCACCAAGTTGTGGATGAACAGTCTTATTACCAGTAGATCTGATATTCACCAAATACAATTTGAGGCTGAGGCTCCCGGCAATCTGGCTTCCTGGCTCCAGGAATGAAGTAACGAGTAGAAGCATCAAATTGTCCATTTCCTTTCCTCTGGAATGGTGAGACAGACACCAGACCTATCATGCCACTCTCTGCCTGTCACATTTTCTCTTTGCCCTTTGCCTTACGTATTCCTTGCCCTTCTTCCTAGACCACCCTCAGACTTCCAAAGAAGCAATCCACAGTCCCCACTATCACTCCACCCCAAGGAGGCATAATATGCATCCAAGGCCCTGTCTGCCAGGCCTTCTACTTTCCAAACAACCCCCCCCCCATTACAGCTGACTCCACCAACTCCCTGGTGAGTCCATAGAGGCAATCATGTCAAGCAGAGAGTGATGACAGTATATTCTTCTAATGGGAGTCTCTTCTCATGACCTTAGCTACACTGGCAGGCCCAGCAACAGACATTGTGGCAGCATTCGCAAAATTGGTAACCTTGCTAATCTCCCATCTGGCAGCCTTTGGCTTGACAATCTAACTGCAGATCCAACCTGTTTTCACATGGCCTCTATTATACCATCATCTTCCCATTGCCTCATTGAAAGAAGTATCAGCAGCCTTTGTCCCTGTTTCTCCTTCACTGGTGCTTTCCCAATGACTAGT
This sequence comes from Charina bottae, assembly GCA_023362775.1. Taxonomy (NCBI): domain Eukaryota; kingdom Metazoa; phylum Chordata; class Lepidosauria; order Squamata; family Charinaidae; genus Charina; species Charina bottae. Next base: position 70,293,760 of record JALMGJ010000001.1, on the reverse strand, counting down.
ATCCTAATAGTCATTCTTCAGATTGCTCAACATTACAGCTGCAGCTGTTGCCAGATCTCCACTATGAAATCCTGCTTTTTCCTTTTCCTCCTCTCCATACAATTAGGTCTTTTCCCAACAATTTTCCTTACTTACCATTAGCATCCAAGTCCACCAATTTCCAGCCTCCTCTCCTCACTTTCCTTTCAGTCATTCAACACTCTGCAATACACTCTTCTTCAGAAACTTCTACCCCTGTTGTCTCTACCCTACTATATCTTATTTCTTCATCTCTTTCTTCCTTTCCTCTCTCTTGTCCACTACCTTTCTACTCCTTCCCCTTTGCCACCTCCATTCTCTGATCTCCATCCTCATGCTGTCCATCCTTTTGCTCTTCAACCTTCTTCAAACTCTGAGGACTGCTGTGACTGCAAACTGTAGCTTCTCACCTAACTAATCTAATCTAAAAAATCTTGTCTACAACTAACCAACAATATCCTTCTGTACCCCCAAATATTGTTGTCAATCACAGAAGAGTGTGTTTGTGCTGAATATCAAAAAAAAAAACCCAACAACAACTCTACTCATAACAACCCTGTCACCCAGGCATACTTATCAATATATACAATTCATATGCCAAGGGAGACCACCTGCACTATGTAGATGATCCATAAATATTTCAGTGTAATGTATGTTATTTTTAGCTATAATGCAACTGATAACATAGAGTACATGAAACAATTTATGCTGAAAAATAGCAGTTTTTCAAAAGCATAATTCCTGTACACATTGTGTTGCTTAAAATGCTTAAAATGAGTAACTAGACCATCCATTCCCAATCTGCTACCCTTCAGATATTTCAGAATCGAAGATTTGATGCACCAATTTAAAGTAAGCAGAACATGTTTGTAACATTTCCATAATCCAATCTGAAAGTCAAATTTGTAATTAATATTCAATTTAAAAGAGGTTAGTTTCTTAGAATCCATTAATTTTATTTATTTATTTGTTTGTTTGTTTGTTTGTGTATTTGATCAAATTCATATGCCTCCCAATGACCCTTTGTACTGATTTAATTGATTAAGTCCATACAATGAAAATGGTTGTTGTTTTTTTACATTTTTAATGGTCTACTGTTATGTTGTATGGCCACATAGCACAGATTTTCAGTGCTGCTTTTATGTAAAGATTATTTTTTATGTCTGGCCTTTCTCTTTGTGGCATTTTATGTTGCTATATTGTAAGCTGTATGAGTTGAGGAGACAGGGAGTGAGAGAGAATATATGTTGAAAGAGAGACAATGAGGAAACACAAAAATTCCAACTGCTTATATAATTTGCCTAAGCTAATTAATGTTAGTACTTGATTATTGCGGTATGTGGTCCTCTTAATGTATTGTTTGCATTCTTACAGTATAATCACTCTATTTTTCACTGTACACGGCTGGCAAGATTTTTTCAAGTTAAATTGATGAAAACATGCTGCTCATACTCACCAGAATATGCATTTTCTCATTTGAGACTTTATTTTCAATTACACTACAGCTTTATTTTTTTGTGCAATAAAGAACAGAACGAAAATTCACTCCACTAAGCAAACCTAATTAAAAATACTTTATTAGTCCTGCATTTCACTGAATACCATTTCTTGCTCTGTTTTTCCCCCCAGTTTCCATTGCAAGACGCGTACAAGACCCATTAGCTGAGCTAGTGAAAATTGAGCCCAAACATATTGGAATTGGAATGTACCAGGTAAGTCAATGTAGATCATTTTAGTCTAAGCCCAATCCAACATAATATGAAACAGTATTGAGACAGTGCTTGGTAATTAAATGTCAGCTAGTTATATATCTGTTTTAAAAGATTTGTGGAATGGTAATAAATATTTATAAATCCTTCTTTATTTTTTAAAAAATGTCCTGGGTTTAAATATTAAGACTGAAGCTTAGCAATAGTTGCAGCCACATTTATTGTCTATTAAAAACATCAGATCAGGCTTGTAACTTGATCTGCAAATCTTTCTCTCTTTTACATAGCTGCAGTGGTCATTTTGAGTTTTTTTAAAGTCTCTTTGGAAAATGCTGTAAGATTCCTAATTCAGACTATCGGTATAGGTCCTTTTCTGCAGTCTTCTCTCATCTAATATTTGTGGATCTCTTCTAATATTTACTGGATAGAGACAAGGTGTCAAGGCCTGAAAGACGAACAGCACTCATAGCAGCCGAATGTCTATGAAGGTTCTCAGTCATCCAGGTGGAATTGTCTGTAGCTTGAAGCATGTCAACTGGATTTCTATTTTCTCAGTGGAAACGTTTCGCTCCTTATCCAAGGAGCTTCTTCAGTCTGAGCAAAGTTAGTAAGGTAAAGTCTTACCAACTTTGCTCAGACTGAAGAAGCTCCTTGGATAAGGAGCGAAACATTTCCACTGAGAAAATAGAAATCCAGTTGACATGATTCAAGCTACAGACATAGCAGCCGAACTTCTTCTATAGCATTGACATTAGTGCACTCAGTGAGGCCAGGTTTGCAGACGAGGGTTCATTACAGGAAGCAGCGAGTGGATATATGTTCTTTTGGAAAGGGAAACCACAGACTGACAACAGGACTCAAGGATTAGGTTTTGCAATCAAAACTGCTCTGCTGAAGAGCATCTCTCCACTACCCACTGGAATAAATGAACATATTATGAAATTCCGCTTTCCTCTCAGCAAGTCCCAGTATGTGATGGAATGTGAGCATGACCTTGGAGAACAGAGGGAAGAGATGCTACCTAGGGAATGACCAGACAAAAGGAAAGGAAGTCCATGAGAGGGTAACGGTCTAAAGAAGAAACTTAGGAAAGACCCGCCCTCACCACTCAAGCAATAAATAGGGAGGGCGGGAGATTTGTACTTTCAGACATCCAAGATTCTGTTAATGTAGCCTTACAATAAAGCAGAATTAGTTAATCTAGTTCATCAAACCTGGAAGGGCTGACACAGTATATCACCATTGTCAGCGTCTATGCACCAACTCTCATGAGTCCAAACAAAGACAAGGAAGGTTTCTATGAGGAGCTGGACCAGATTATTCGAACAACCCCCACCAGCGACAAACTCATTCTGGGCGACTTCAATGCTAGGATGGGGACAGACAGCGACAACCGGGACAGAGTCCTTGGGAGACATAGGGTGGGAAAACTAAACAATAACAGTCTGCTGCTTTTGAGCAAGTGTGCCAAGCACAACCTGTACATCACTTACATGATGTTCAGACTTTGCGAACAAGTACAAAACAACTTGGATGCATCCCAGGTCCAAACACTGGCACCTACTTGACTATATCATAGTACATCAGTGTGACCTTAAAGACGTCACCATCACCTGGGCCATGCTGAGGTGCTGAGTGCTGGACAGATCACAAGCTGGTCTGGTCAGTCCTCAACCTGCAGATAGCCCTTTTACATCGTGAGCAACCAAGGACTGTCAGAATGTCATTCAACATCATCATACTGCAAGATCCAGGCCAAGTCCACCGTTTTCAAGATGTACTTAATGAAAAGCTCTCTGACAATTTACCGCTTGTAGGAACCTGTTCTGAAAAGAGGATGCAGTTTAAAGATGTCATCACGCAGACTGTACTGTACTTGGACTGAAAACCCAGGTGCATCAAGACTGGTTTGATGAAAACCACAAGACCATTTCAGCAGCCCTCCAGGCCAAGAAAAAGGCCTATGCAGACTGACAGAATGATCCATTATCTGTGTCAAAGAAAGACAAGTTTAAGCATCTGCAGTCCAAAGTACAGGCGGAACTGTGAGAAATGCAGGACGAGTGGTGGCAGAGAAAGGCTGAGCAGGTGGAACGCTATGTAGACATGCATGCCACCAGAATGTTCGTCAGTGCCATAAACTCAGTTTATGGTCCTTCTAAATCAGAATGCTCCCCTTTGCTGTCATCTGATGGGTCAAGCCTGATCAAAGACCAGGAAGGACTGAAAAACCGCTGGGCTGAACACTTGTCCAACCTACTCAATAGGCCATCCACAGTTGATCCTGATGTCTTACAGCAGATTCCTCAGCTGCCAGTCTTGGATGCCCTGGACCTGCCTCCCTCTACTGATGAGATCAAGAAAGCGATTTCGCAGATGAACTCAAATAAAGCAACAGGGCAGGATGGCATTCCTGCTGAAATCTACAAAGCACTAGAACCAGACAGTCTTGGAACAGGTGTTCCAAGACATCTTGGAAGACATTTGGTTCACAGAGGAGAAGCCTGATGACTTCCATGATGCCCTCTTCATGGCTTTCTATAAAAATAAAGGAAGCAAATCAGACTGCAGAAACTACAGGGGTATCTCACTGCTGTCCATTGCAGGCAAGATTTTTGCCCGCATTCTCCTGAACAGACTTGTCACTGTCTCAGAAAGGAACCTCCCAGAGGCACAGTGTGCTTTTGGCCAGAACGGAGTACAGCAGACATGATATTTGCGATGAGGCAAGTTCAGGAGAAGTGTATCTAGCAGAACAAGTTTCTTTACTCTGTCTTCATTGACCTGGCAAAGGCATTTGACACTGTAGACAGGGAGGCTCTCTGGATCATCCTGAGATGTTATGGATGCCCGAGGAAATTTGTGAAGTTTATTCAGTTGCTCCATGACGGAATGACAGGACAGGTCCTTTACAATGGTGCTATGTCAGCTGCATTTGCCATTTCCAATGGGATGAAGCAGGGTTGTGTGCTAGCCCCAGTCCTGTTCAATCTATTCTTCACTTGCATGTTGTCACGTGTTGTCCAGGGTCTGAAGGAGGGAGTGTACATCAGGTACTGATTGGACGGCTCACTCTTTGACCTTTGCCACTTGAACACACGGACAAAGGGCCTCCATACCGTCATTCAAGAAACCCTCTTTGCTGATGACTGTGCACTCCTGGTGCCCAAAGACAGTGATCTACAGTTGATGCTGAACAAATTCTCAGATGCTGCTATGCTCTTTGGCCTGACTATCAGCTTGAATAAGACTGAAGTACTTTACCAACCCGTGCCAAATACCAACCCTGTAGAAACAAAAATCACTGTTGATAACACCTAGCTGACAAATGTAAACAGCTTCAAATACTTGGGAAGCATCATCTCAAGCGATGGGTCTTTGGACAAAGAAGTTGAGTCCAGGATCAGCAAGGCCAGCCAGTCTCTGGAGCGGCTGCGCACTAGAGTGCTCAATCAACACAACAGCCGTATCTCCACAAAGCTGAAAATCTACAGAGCTGTGGTTATCCCTTCTCTCCTATATGGATCTGTAGCTTGAATCATGTCAACTGGATTTCTAGTTTCTCTTGCTCTTGGATATGACATTGCACACGTTCTTCAGAAATGTCAAGACTGTGGTAATCCTTCAGAGGAGGGGAATTGCATAGTCAGTGGATATACATCAAAGATTGAATGAATATTTTTATTATGGTCACTGACCAGAATTGTGAACAAAAACTCATTAAAAATAAAAATAAAGTAAATACAAAACAGGATAAAATATTACAATTGGTGGTGGGTTCATCAGTGGATAATAAAAGTCTGTCTAATTTTACAGGCAGTATAACAAAATTTAGCTATGTTCAAGGAGTCTGAATCATATTGATCTGATAACAACTGTACATAAAAATGATCAGAATTTCCTGGGTGTTTTACCAGGTAAGGAATTATAAGGCAGGTCCTTGAGTCCTTATAGAGGGTACAGTATAGCAGGACATGAGCTGTAATTTCAACAGCCCCTTGTCCACAGGGTTTGCATAGTGCTCCATTGGATCTAACTGCATAACGTTTGAATGTAACTTAGTTGAAATTTGTATGCTTAAGCCACCACACAATCTACCTTGTCCTGCTCCAGGAGCTGCTGCAAGTGAGAAAGATTTATACCCACTTATAAACAAGCTGTTATCTACCAGGTTTCTTGAAGTACGAGTATGTCAAATTCAGCAACATAATTCATGAAAACTGAATCCTTGGTTTTAGCATTCCAGCCTGCAATACTCCATGAAATAATTGATAGGGTTTTAGAGGTATCCAAATGTCAATCTGAGTTCCCAGTAGTGGCCATTGTAAGAGGCAGGTCCTCAAGAATGTTGGGAACCTAAGTTGTTCATACTCTTTGGTGTTAAGATCAGTGGTCAGAGAAATGGGTGTATTTTGGGTGTTAGAGAAAACAATATCAATATCAGAAGAGGCAATTCCAAGGATGGCATGAGACCCAAAGCCAGACTTCTTTCTCTGAGTGGTTGCTAATCACTGGGATAAGAATTCTTCTCCTTTGTCAGTTTGATCTTCAGCATTCCCATCTAGCCCCCACAATGATTTATAAGAATTTTGGGGGGGATACAATGGGGAGTTACACTATAGAAGGGTATTGGTGTTAAAAGCATGGCTGGATCCAATGAAGGCAAGAAATGAACCTTTTTCTCAGGATCTACCTACTTTAGATTCTCTAATTGATGTAGGATTTTGTCAAGCTGCAAACTATTGGGGACTGAGTTAGACATTAAAGGTTCTCCATTGGTGGTCTGTGTGTCTGGGCTTTTTGTGGCTGTGGCAGCATTAGCAATTTGCTGATTGAGTTTATTGCCACAGTCCTGAGTACATGTTAGGACCAGATTAATTAATGGTTTTGCTGTGGAGTGTATTGTCACCAATTTTTCTCTTAATTCATCCAATCTCTGTGTGGTGTCTGCTTGCTCTGAATCTGGCAATGCATCAAATGAGTCAATCAACTTCTCTTCCAGTGAGTCCTTGGCAGACTCTCTAGCTGTAGATAACGCCGCTTGTTGATCAGAGCTCTTCTTTCTCAAGGTCATTGCTAGTGAAACATCCCTGAGGTTATCTGGATTCAAATTGTTACACTTAGATTTTAAAGTGGTAATACCCTCTTGGGAAGACTGATCCAAAAGCAGGCTAGCTTTCTCTGAACAGAAGACATGTACTGGGAATATTGAGAAGTGCTCAGGAAGGGCTTCATTTTGAAAAGCATGCTAGGGACTGTAGATTGCTTAAATTTTAGCAGAATTCGCATGCAGCTTCTTCTAGATGGCAGCCATTCGGCATGTAGTAGATCTAACAAATAGCTTTTGCAATGGAGCAGCTTGCTCAAGGACACAATAACTGCCTTTTGAAGTCCCATTGCCCTCTGTTCACTCTATTGTTGAAAATCTGCAGTGATCTGATTGGTCTTTAAGTAATAATTGCACTTACCTCATCTCTGCCCTTTTTCTGCTTGAGAGTTAAGCCCTCCACAGTTATTTCTCTCCTAGTAGATTCAGGAGTGGGGTCAGCTTTGAATTCCCTGTTAGCTGCTTGTTTTTTGTTGGTGTGAGCAGCAGGTGTCTTTACAGCTTCTGCTGTTTTATTTGGGTGACTTTCAGTATACTTTACAAAGGACTCCTTTAGAAGGTCAATCTTATTTTTGACTGAAGTCAAAAGTTTGAAGTTCAAGATCACTGCGCTGTGAGCAGGCATTGCCTAGTTATGAAGCCTATTACATTCTCCCTTTTTAAGTTCATATCATCCCCATCTTGCATAAGCAATGCAGCTGCTGAACAAGCAGCAGCAGTCTGGGGAGGGGGCTATCCTCTACCAGGGAAGAAGAAAGTTCTATAAGCTGTTGATGTAATGGTTTGTGGGAATGACCTTGGGAAACGCGGGGGGGGGGGAGGAAGAGAGAGATGCTGCCTAGGGAACAATCAGATAAGAGAGGGTACATCCTGCAGCTGCATAAGGGGCAGAGAAAGAAACTCAGAAAGGAACCTCCCTAAATTATCAGGCCGTAAAAGAGACGGTGGAAGATTTGTACTTTCAGACTTGCAAGATTCTGTTAATGTACCCTTATAGTAAAGTAGAACTAGCTCATCTGGTTGTGCTTCCTGTCTGGTCTACCTGGGGAGGCTGACAGTTGACTTTCAATTTCTATCTGTAGATCCCATTCCAAAGAGTTATAAGAGTTATAAGTGTTATGTCTATCTGGAGAGTAAGTAGAGTCAGAGTTACTTACTGAAATTGTCTGTTTATTGTATATTCATCCATTTTCTGCTGCTTCAAAGGCTTGGGAGGTATCTGTGTTGTGGAGTGTGCATGCTGTCTCTTCTTCCTTTTTCCCATTCTTGAGTCCTGTTTTATATTGTAGCTAATGAGTTGTAGCTGGAGCAGATAGATGACCTCCCAGGCATTACAGTTTATAAAAAGTAAATTAAAAGTATATAAAAATGAAAACAGCAAGTTGAAAGATAAAATAAAACAGAATAGAATAAAACAGAGGGCATAGATTCAGAGCTGCTCACCCATCGTCATCTTGAGGCCACCCCATCAAAGATTGTTTTTGCCCAGTTTACAATGTTTAGCAAGAAATCATAGTGTGTTCCCAAATAAATTGTTTGAGAATTATACACACTTTTTGACCTATTTAGTAGTTCCAAGCTTCAAGGATTGGGTGACCTCAGGAGAAAGCGTGACTCCAGATATTACTGAACTCCTTGTATACCTCACTGCTGGGCCATGGTGGCTGGCTGGACTGCTGTAAGGTATAGATCTTCACCCCTGCAAGTGTTGCTGTTGCTTGTCCAGAGAGCTGGAAAAGATAAGTTATTCTTAGTTGTAAGATACTAAGGAAGGTATCTCACATCTATTTACTGTAATCAGAGAACAAAAAACAATTCTAGAAGTCCTGTATGGGCAAACGTGGACTGTAACTTGATAAATAATTTAATGTAGAAATTGAGCATTTGATGGGTCAGAAGGATGAATACTTGGTCTCTGTTCATAATCAGTATCTACTGCCTGTGATTTTGTGTTAGGAGATTGAAAATCTTACAGGAATACATGAATCAAAAAACAAGAGGAAGAACCTTATATGTGCGATGTGTTTCTCCTGACATTTGCTATAATGTTGCATCTTCCAGTGTTACAAAGTTTTTATAGGGTCTTTTGAGTCCCTCTTTTGGGGGAGATGGGCGGTGATGAAATTTGATAAATAAATAAATGTGCTGAAATGAAATAAATTTTCTGATGTAGGCACGATGACAAGTGTGCCTTGTGGTTTCTCTCTACTCTTCCAGTGACAGCACAGAATAAACAATAGCTTTAGGTAACCAAAATCTCTTGTCAGAAGTTTTTAAATAAAGTATCACCGTAGAAGATATGTAAGATGCATGCTCAGTGATGTAAAGGAATTGTGAACCAGCAGAGCATTCAGAGCAATGGCACTTTCAGAGACAAATTGTTCAACTTGTGTGTCAAAGGAGTGATTATCCTTGGGCACAGAACAAATCTAAAAAGAAAAGTATTAAGTGATTATGACCTTTCTTCCTTTAAATATACTTAGTTGTTTGTTTTCAACAAAAAAGTTTAAGGGCAAGAAGAGGAGGAAGACTTGGATAAACCCGTTCTGAATTAGAAGCAAAGATGCTCTGTTTGATAATTACTGTTTGGTTCCAAAGCTTTTTCTTTCCAGTTTTGATGAGAATTACAGAAATTACACTTGATGCCAACATAGGAAGGTCATAGAGTAGGAAACTGTCTGTGTATTCTGCCATGTATGGTGATCTAAAAAAAAAAGGCCAGTGATGTGTGTAGCTTGTGCTGATTTCCCTTCCAATCGTGGGCATGACCCATGTGGGAACATCTCTGTCATAAAGTTTACATTTATTTGCATTTCAGTTGCAAGAGAAACTCTGAGGAGAACATGGCAATTATTATTTGTTCACACTAGCCTGATAAGTTTATTAAAATGTGACAGATACATTAATGAAAATTCTTGCATCACTTTTGTTTTAACGTAGTGCTTCAGTAACATCCTAAGCAGGGATGTTGGCCTTCTGAGAAATAAAAGAAAAATGAACTTTAAAGGGCTTTGCAAGATTTTCTGGAAAAATGTCTAATGTCTGGAAAACCAACCTTCCCAAATTTGGTGTCTTATTTGTATTGGATCATTTTCATAATCCCCAGATAAAATTTAGTCCTAAGACCGAAAAACATATTTGATGTTTTAAAGTAAAATCTGGACTTTTTAATATTGTTCCTGTTATCAAATTCTGAACATACATACTACCATTGCTACTTATAGTGCTGCTAAATTAAGATTTTGGCTTTAAAAAATCTGTATTTAAAATAGTACAGAGAAGCACCTGATGCTTGAGGATTTAAATGGGAGATATTTGTTTCTTCTGTTATTTAATTATACCATTATAGTGTAGAAAACACAGAAGTCCAGCTCCTGCACATTCATCCTGTCAATAAAATCAGAAGACTTATAATCATTTGAGAAACCTGTGCCAGTATGCTCCAATTTACATGGCCAAGAGTTTATTGTGTTACAATAAAACTACTTAATTGAGATGGAAAGGAGTAGCACTATATTGCTTCCTATATCATCTATGTAACATGAGTAAGAATATATACTATTCTAAAGTTGCCTCAGTAGATTTTATTGACTGGCCATATGCAAACAAAATATAAATTCTTTTAGCAATACATTCCTCTATGTTCTGTACTCTGCGATCTTTTCTCCTTAACACATTTGAAATTAGTATCTTTTAAATACAGTATATGAAAGATAAAATACATAGTTTTTCAAACCCTAGAAGGGAAGCATGGTTCATTCCAGATGTAAGCTCAGCATTTTGTGTCAAATAAAATCTGTGAATGATGCTTCAAAATGTAGGCTTCTTAAAGGGAAGCAGTTGAACACACACACCCCTCACTGGTTCCATTATTGCTTCATGATCCTGAATATTTAACATGAATACAGTGTGGGTAATGCCATACCCTTTTTGCCTTCCCATCTTCCCTTGGTAGTTTAATGTGCAAGACATTTCCCCCCTACTTCTTCCATTCTTTTATCTTAGCCATTTTGTTCTGCGACAGTAACTATTGTAAAATAAAACTGGATATTTTATAGTCAAGCTTTTGAGATGTTTGTGTATATGGATGGATGGATAGATAAATAAATAGAACAAATAAAGAACTCTGAACAGCCAAGAAAACAAACAAATGGATCATTGAACAAATCAATCAAGAGTTCTCACTCAAGGCACAAATGATCAGGCTCAAATTATCTTACTTTGGACACATTATGTGAAGACCCAGCTCTCTGGAGAAGGATCTAATGCTGAGAAAGGTGAAAGGAAAGAGAAGGGGACAGCCAGCAGCAAGGTGGATGGACTCAGTTACAGTGGTGATGGAACACTTGAAGGGCCAGGTTGGGGACAGATCACCATGGAGAAAATCTATTTATGTGGTTGCTAAGAGTTGACACTGACTTGATGGCACATAGTGGATCAATCAGAGAGAACAAACATAGATGGAAAGGGTTGGAAACGTATTAAAAGTTAAGGGAACACCACTTCCCTTTTAACTGACTTTGGGAGTTTTAATTGCCTCTAAGTCTATACACATTTTAGTACCATGAATGGGCTGATTAAAGCAGCATGAGATCACACTGAGAAGCCCTGAATTCTTCACTCCTGAAAAACAAGTTTTCTTCTCTAACACCCAATATAAAATAAAGTGCTAGTGCCAAGCCAGTGATAGGCAGTTAGGATTTGCATGAAATCCCTCTCATGCAACACCATAGAACTGCTTACAGCATTTGTGTTTACCCCAAATACACTTTCAGCTACTTATTACAAAAGTTGTATCACACAGGTAATGAAATATTAATGCACTAATATTAAGAGTGCACAATGTTTTAAAGATGGCATAGGACCTGGTTACTTGAGGGGCCGCATGTCTCCCATAGTATCTGCCTGGCTGATCCGATCTGGCAGGATTGGCGCACTCCAGGTTCCTTCAATTAAACAATACCATCTATGGGGACCCCAGAAGTACACCTCCTCTGTAGCAGTGCCTGCCCTCTGGAATGAGATTCCCCTGGGATTCCAATGGCCCTGATTCAAAGGGCCCTGAAGACCTGGCTCTTTGGCAAGTGTGATTGAAGCCTTTTCTTCTTTTTCATTGTTCCCATCTGGGTTAGATATCTTTGCCATCTTTGCTTTTTTTATGTTATTTTTTTGTTTTGTTTTAAATGTTTTTTTAACATTTTGTAAACTGCCCAGAGTCACTGGGAGTCAGGTGGCATATACATTTAATAAATAATAAATGTTGAAACATTGCAGAATAGAAAAGCTGCAACTAATATATTTAGGCCTTTGAGGACAGTGGATACTTCTGCTGTTCAAGCTGGGGGGTGGGGTACAGTTACCAGAGAGTTTTTTGTAGTGGCACTTTGAAAAATCTCACTTTCTCCTGGTGCCTCCCCTCCTCCTCCTCAACTCCTGGCAACTGCCTAGACTGGTCCCTGCAGTTTTCTTTTCAAGATTTTCAGAAGTGGTTTGCCATTGCCTCCTTCCTAGGGCTGAGAGAGAATGACTGGCCGAAGGTCACCCAGCTGGCTTTGTGCCTAAGATGGGACTAGAATTCATGGTTTCCCAGTTTCTAGCCTGGTGCCTTAACCACTACATCAACCTGGCTGTCCTTTTTAAGCACTAGGCAAACATTATTATTATTGCTATTACTATTGTCATTGTCTTTGGAAGTAGTACCATTTAAGACAACAAAGAAAACTGGACACACAAATGAAGAGACACCTTTTGCACATGAAAGTGGCAGAAGGACCTCTTCACTCTTGTAGTATTGATAAGAAAACATGAATTTATAATTAATTTAGGATGTCTTTGGCTTTATATGGCTTTAGCTGTCTTTCTTTGTGATTCATTTGTAAAATAGTGGATAGAAAAATGGTTAGTATGCAGGGCACTGTTTTGGAGTAAACACAGCGAAAATGTTAGTTACATATTTAAACTGTCATTCTCTACAGCAATAATTCCAATTATTATCTGGAAGGGACCCTCCCTAATTTTGGGGGCTGTAAAGGAGATGGCTCCTTTGTACTTTCAGACTTGCAAGATTCTGTTAATGTAGCTTTACAATGAAGTAGAATTAGCTTATCTGGACGTGTTGCCTGTCTGGTCTACCTGCTAAGGCTGACAACTTTGAAGTGCGATGTCAAGAACTGGATATACAGTAGATTGCATCTGACCAATGCAAAATAAAGTTGAACTGTTACTCCCCTTGATATGGAAAATGTAGTTCTGTTGATTAAGGCTACAATTGTCAGGGAAATGGGTGAAGAAACAACGCTGAGCCGAAATTCAACTCTAGTTCTTTATTGTTTCTACCTTATACAGAATCTTGCTAGACTAAAGGTTCCTTTACTGAGCTAAGGGGAAAAATACCCTTGGGAATTTAGTGCGGTGCTAGCCTACTTCTTTTCCTCGTCCCCCCCCCCCAACTCCAAACTCTGTGAACGCTTATCAGCTTGGAATGTGCTCCCAGCTCCATAACAACAATTCCATTTTCCCCTTTTGCAACCACTTCAAACTGCTGGCTCATAGTTTGAGACTTCCGGTGGAAACATGGCAGATTAGCACGTCTCCGCGAAGCAGGGGGATGACACAGAGGCAAAGACCAACAGCCAGGCAATATGCCCAAGCTAACAGAGCTTCTCCAGATAAGGAGAAGCCATGAGATCACCCACATGACCTCCAGGGGGGCAGCTCCTCGTGACCTTCAGAGCAGCAGAGCACCTAATGCCACCTGGGTGAGTGTACCTTCAATCCGGGAAAGATTAAAGTAAAAAGGATGGAACCAGTTATAAAGATTTAAAAAGAATTAAATGCCACAAGCTTACTGGTATTTTGGAGTAAGAAAATTGAAAAATGGACTAAAGGGACAGTTAAATTTGGAACATTGCTTCATTTAAAGTATTTTTTAAATTAAGTAAACAGTTGTTGTTGTTCAGTCGTTTAGTCGTGTCCGACTCTTCGTGACCTCATGGACCATAGCACGCCAGGCCTTCCTGTCCTCCACTGTCTCCCGGAGTTTAATCAAATTCATGTTCATTACATCGGTGATGCTATCTAACCATCTCATCCTCTGCCATCCCCTTCTCCTTTTGCCTTCAGTCTTTCCCAGCATCAGGGTCTTTTCCAGTGAGTCCTCTCTTCGCATTAGGTGGCCAAAGTATTTGAGCTTCAGCTTCAGCATCTGTCCTTCCAATGAGCAGTCAGGGTTGATTTCCTTTAGGATTGACTGGTTTGACCTCCTTGCAGTCCAAGGGACTCTCAAGAGTCTTCTCCAGCACCACAGTTCGAAAGCATCAATTCTTTGGCGCTCAGCCTTCCTTATGGTCCAACTCTCACAGCCATACATTACTACTGGAAAAACCATAGCTTTAACTATACGGACCTTTGTCGGCAAGGTGATGTCTCTGCTTTTTAATATGCTGTCTAGGTTTGCCATAGCTTTCCTCCCAAGGAGCAAGCGTCTTTTAATTTCATGGCTGCAGTCACCGTCTGCGGTGATCTTGGAGCCCAAGAAAATAAAATCTGTCACTGCTTCCATTTCTTCCCCTTCTATTTGCCAGGAAGTGATGGGACCAGATGCCATGATCTGGGGTTTTTTAATGTTGAGTTTCAATCCAGCTTTTGCACTCTCCTCTTTCACCCTCATCAAGAGGCTCTTTAGTTCCTCTTCACTTTCTGCCATTAGGGTGGTATCGTCTGCATATCTGAGTTTGTTGATATTTCTCCCGGCAATCTTAACTCCGGCTTGTGATTCATCCAGCCTGGCATTTCTCATGATGTACTCTGCATATAAGTTAAATAAGCAGGGTGATAATATACAGCCTTGTCGTACTCCTTTCCCAATTTTGAACCAGTCGGTTGTTCCATGTCCGGTTCTAACTGTTGCTTCTTGACCCACATACAGGTTTCTCAGGAGACAGGTAAGGTGGTCTGGTACTCCCATCTCTTTAAGACTTTGCCACAGTTTGTTGTGATCCACACAATCAAAGGCTTTAGCATAGTCAATGAAGCAGAAGTAGATGTTTTTCTGGAACTCTCTTGCTTTTTCCATGATCCAGCGAATGTTGGCAATCTGATCTCTAGTTCCTCTGCCTCTTCGAAACCCAGCTTGCACTTCTGGTAGTTCTCGGTTCACATACTGCTGAAGCCTAGCTTGTAGGATTTTGTACAATTAAGTAATTGTACAATTAAGTAAGGGGCGTGGTGGCTCAGTGGGTAAGACACCAGGCTTGTCGATCGGAAGATCGCAAGTTCGGAGGTTCGAATCCCTAGCCCCGCGTGACAGAGTGAGCTCCCGCACTAGCCCCAGCTCTTGCCAACCTAGCAATTTGAAAGCATGCAAATGCAAGTAGATGAATAGGTACCACTTCGGTGGGTAGGTAACAGCGTTCCACGTTCGTCATGGTGGTCACATGACCGCGGAAGCGTCTTTGGACAACGCTGGCTCTTCGGCTAACAAACGGAGGTGAGCACCGGCCCCTAGAGTCAGACACGACTGCACAAATGTGCGGGGGGAACCTTTACCTTTACTTACAATTAAGTACCACTTATTAAAAAATTCAGTCAAAGCAGAGAATATATATCTCTGTGGGAAAGAAGAATGTTTAAATTTTGATTGGCTAACTGTTAAACAAAAAGATAAGTAGAAAAAGAAAGGAAACATTAAGTTCTGAGAAGATCACATGCTTACAGAAGTATGGACTGCTGAAAGGGACTAAAGTGTTACGGACATGGGGGGAAAGTCTCTCTTTTATTTTTTACTTCCCTTTTATGGATTACAAATTTGAAATAAAGAAAAATGGTTGTTATTAAAAGGAGTGAAAGTTATAGAAGGGAGGAGAGGATTGTTGGATCACTCCAGAAGAATATATTTGTTTATGATGGATAAATTCATAGAAGAGGATACTATTTCGTCAGCCAGCAAGATTATGTGTATAAAATGGAGATATATTGAAATACAATGGAAGATAAACTAACAAGTACTTTTGTGGAATACTGAATCTTTCATAGTCTGTGGCTTGAATCATGTCAACTGGATTTCTATTTTCTCAGACTTTCATAGACTAATCTTTCATAGACTTTTTGCTGAAAATGGAAAGCTAAAATGATGATTTTTAGACTGCATGATTGAAAAAGTGTTGAATAAGGGAATAAGGGATTATTGTTATGTTTAAGAGGGAGGAGAGATAATAATTTTGATTATAACTGCTTTAATGAAGGTCAGAAGTCACTTCTTTAATTATCTTTTATTTATTTCTTTTCCTTTAACTTGTTTCCTGCACCTTTTCTTTTTTCTTTTCTTTTTCTCTTCTTTTATATATTTCTTCTTTTTCTTTTATTCAAATAAAGATTTTCAATAAAAATTATTAAAAGTAAACAAATTGCTGACTCATAGTTTGCAATCAACTATTGTTCAAAGACCTTTTTCACAAATACTGTTACCAATCCAGGTATTCTCATCCTATACCTATGCATTTGATTTTTGTTTCTAAATGAAGAACTTCACATTTGTCTCTGCTAAAGTTCATGTTGTTACTTCCAACCCATTTCTATATCCTGTGAATATTGTTTTGAATTTTATTCTTCTTTTCTTAAGTATTAGCTATCCCACCCAGTTTTGCTTTTTATAAACTTGATAAGCATAATTTCAGCTTCTTCATTGAAGTCATTGATATAGATGTTGAAGAGCTGAGGACCCAGGAGTGATCCTTGTGGCACTTCAGTCCAGCTCATCTCAAGTTTGATAAGGAGCCATTGATGAGCATTCTTGGAATACGGTTTCTGAGTCATCCCCCATCCCCCTTGTCTACACTTACCTGAATTGCTAATCAGAATGTCATGGAGTACTTTGTAAAATATTCAGATAAAATCAAGATACAGTATATTACTTTTACAGCTTCCCCACAATCTCTCAGTACAGGTTTGATATTTTGGCAGAATGGCATGCTGCTTCTCAAAAATTAGTGTCTTTTCATGAAGTAGTATAAAGGCCTGCTTTGATGGTATCTGAGCTTCACTGTGATAAAAATAAAGGTAAAAACAAAAATATAATTAAACATAAATCAGCCTGAAAAAGAGATCTGACTGTTTTAAGAGTCACATTAACTTTAATAGATCAACCCCTTAAAGGGCCTGCAGCTTTCTTCCAGTTAGTACAGAAACCTGAAAAAATACTGGATACTTGAGTAAATTCCAAAGAGATGCTGCACTCACTCAAGGTCAAAAACACTTTCAGAATCATTATCAATGTATGCACAACCATATTAATTTTACTACCCCTCTTTGTGTAAAATGTCACTAAGACAGTCCACAACAAAACACATCTACCAAGTGTTTTTATAAACAGTTGTTGTGGGTTTTCCGGGCTGTGTGGCTGTGTTCTGGAAGTTTTTGTTCCTAACGTTTCGCCAGTTGCTGTGGCTGGCATCTTCAGAGGACAGGAGCACAGCTAGAAGATTCTCTCTGTGCCCAAGTGGAGGGTGTGTGTTCCTGCTGGTGTTTATAGCTGCTGAGAGGACATTTGCAAGCGATTGGGTTTTTTGTGGTGATTAGGGGGTGTGGTGCTGTCATGTGTGTGAGTTGTTTGTATATTTCTGTGGTTGAGTAGAGTTGTTGACCTTTTGCAAGCAGTGTTTTTCAGGACTGGCAGTCAGGTTTTGCTGATCTTTAGGCTTTCTTCTTTTTTATTGAAACTGTGTTGGTGTTTATGTATTTCAATGGCTTCCCTGTATAGTCTAACATAGTGGCTGTTGGTGTTGTCCAGTATTTCTGTGTTTTCAAATAAGATTTGGTGACCAGCTTGTTTGAGAGCATGTTCAGCTATTGCAGATTTTTCAGGTTGCTGTAGTCTGCAGTGTGTTTCATGTTCTTTTATCCTGGTGTGGATGCTGCGTTTTGTGGTCCCAATATATACTTGTCCACAGCTGCAGGGTATGCGGTAAACTCCTGCAGCGGTGAGGGGGTCCCTTTTGTCTTTTGCTGATTTTAACATTTGTTGTATTTTTCTTGTGGGTTTGAAGACTGTTTGGAGGTTATATTTTTTCATTAGTTTTTCCATGCGGTCCGTGACTCCTTTAATGTAGGGCAGAAATATTTTGCTTGTGGGGGGCTGTTGAGTGCTGTTTTTTCGGTTTGATAGCTCTCCTGATTTCATTCTTGGAGTAGCCATTCGCCTGTAGGGACCAATCCAAATGGTTGAGTTCAGAATTGAGAAATTGAGCTTCACAGTTCTGCTGTTTTTATAAAGCACACATTTTTATAAAGCACACATTTTCTTTTCTTTTTCTTTTGGTTGTATTTTAAGATACCTTTATTTCATGATTTTATGTGTCTAATATAAATTCTTTGCAACTGGGTTCCCCTCTCCGCAACAACACTCTGTTGTAGAAACTATTTTTTTGTATTATACAGTGATTATTATCTTTGATCCTTACTTTTCTATCAGCAACATAAATAGACACTTTTTTCTCAGTCATTGTCTAAAATTTCATTTTTTATTCTGCTTTTCATTACATACCATGAATTATATTAAATTAAATTAATCGCTATTTTAAACAAAAATTAAATGTGCCCTAATCCAGAATTACGTTGTTTGCTTTTACAACTGTAAGTCATAAGTAATTAATTTTCCTTGGAAAGTTAATTCACTTACCATTCCCAGTAGCATCGTATGTTGACACAGGGTTAAAGATAGTTTAGTGTTTTTCTTCAGTGAGTTGGCCTCAACTTCGGAAGACTTCAAATTAAAACAAATTTGAATTTTCTCAATGGCATTCATACAAGATTAAGACAAATGCTGTCATTCTTACTGTCATCCAGATGTTTATTCTAAATCTGTATTCTGATTTACAAAAATATAATGCTTGTGGGCAGTCACCAATTCTCTTTTTGTTTTGTTTTACATTTCTTCCAATTTTTAGTTCAACAAAGGTTCGCCACTATATAATTAAACAGGTAGATTCCCCAAAACCCAAGTATGAAGATACTTCAAGAGTGTAGTAAAACCTAAAATATTTAGTTTGATTGTATGAGATCAGGGTAACCAGGTAGAAGATTATAGATTCTTCAATTGGCTAGAACCAGTGATTCTTTTATCCTGATATCAAAGGAGGACTCTGGCCTAGACTGAGGCTATGATTTCCCATGTAACTGACTGGGAGAACAGCCCAACTCAAAGATGACTTTAGTTTTCATTAGAAGAAGGAAACCTTTGAATCCAGCTCATTGTGTTTCAACCTTTAAATTATATTCGTGCCCCTTTGATAGAATTCAGATTACATACATACATACATACATACAGGAAAGTGTCTTCTAAATAAATGAATCTGAATAATTAGAACAGTATACAATAGTAGATTTGCTTTAATAAAAGCATTTTTGTTGGTTCGACTGCAGCATCCAGTTTTTACTAATTCTCCAATTTACTGCCCTAGTCTAGATACATCACAATGTGTCCTTAGAGGACACAGTTCACAGAAGCAGAGTTGTGGAGGGGACATAAGGCTTAAGTGGTGATATGAGCAAATATTTGGTGGTCCAACTTTCTGCTAAGATACAATCACTCTTAAATTATTTCAACAATCTCTCCACTAGATATTAATGGGTGACAGCTTGGATATGACAAAATAACTTAGTTTGCTGCATCCATTTACAAGCATGTTGAAAAAGCTGATTATCTAGTGAGGGAATTTATCACACATGACATCTGAAATGAGCCTTAAGCTATAATTAATTTAATTTAATTTATTGGATTTTGAGGCCATCCAACTCCAAAAAGACTCTGGGCAGCTTACAACAGTTAAAATGCACAATTAAAGAAATGTGACTGCCTGGACAAAACCACATCGAATTCCCCAAATCTAGTACTTCTAAGCACGTGTCCTTCCTGTTAAGCAGTATTCTAAGACTGGTATTTTATTATAAAAATTAGTGGGGCACAAATAATATGGCACATTATCCCATTCTATTTGGTATTCTTATAATATGTAAATATCATTTTAGCTTAAAGTTCTACATCAAATCTATGAAATCTGAATAATAAATTGAAATAGAACCACCAAGGCTTTTTCAGTGTTATATCCAGGCCGACTCAAACTTAAATGAAACTAGATAATCAGCTTTTTCAACATGCTTGTAAATGGATGCAGCAAAATAAGTTATTTTGTCATATCCAAGCTGTCACCCATTAATAAAATGTCCTCATATATGAATAGTCTTCTCTAGGGTTCAGGTTGAGCTGGGAGGTAGTCTTAATTTTGAAAAGTTCTAAATTGGCTTTTTAGAACTTTTCAAAATTAAGACTACCTCCCAGCTCAACCTGAACCCTAGAGAAGACTATTCATATATGAGGACATTTTTTTCCTCTACCCACTGCCCAGCTTTATAAATCTTTTTCATTTCTTTTACCTCCACTACTTGTTTAGGAAAATCTTCATTATTGAAACATCTGTCTCTTATATTCCTTTACTCCATCTGAATCTGTCTCCAGTATAATTTATATTGAATTCTCTGCAACTTGGTCTCACCAGCTGTTCTTAATGTTCTGCCATCATGTTATATCCATAATAAGGTGATTATTTTTAGTTGATGCAATTCTGGCAGCAAGCTTTCTCCTTATGCATAATATCTCATACAATGATAGATACTGTGGGCACCACTTTTCCTACGGACCCTTCCTTTGGTGCCTGCCAAACTCTGTATCTCATCTAACTTTAATTTGTTTTTACATATTTTTAATTATTTTTTTTAATTAAACACTAATAAAAAGTTGTTACACTGGAAAGTGAAATGCCAGCCAAGGTAATGTCAACCAAAGTGCTTAGGGAACTCACAGCTGATGGTGAAGAAGTGAAGGTGATTGTTTATTTTTTTTTTTTGACTCAAGAATAAATAAAGATGATAGTGTGCTGGAAAAGTAAAGAAAAGATTAATAGGGAGGAAGGCAATGAAAAATTTAGACAGGCCCATAAAGGATAAGAATCCTTTTATAACAACAAACCAGAACAGATAAAATAATGTTTTTTTCCAGTGGAAATGTACAGCTAAACTGTAGTAGCTAAACACTGAGAAACAAAGATAGAGAAAATAGATTCCCTCAAATTACAGATCTGGAGACCCTTACAAAAGTACCAGGGACTGCATGAAGAACCAATCAATCAATCAATCAATCAATCAATCAATCAATCCTGGCTGAAATAAAGGCTGACTGCTCCCTTTAGGGCAAGGATGAGCAAGTGGAAACTTCTATACTTTGGTCATGTGATATAAGCAGATGATAGCCTTAAAAAGCCTACTATGCATGGCAGGAGTAAGGAAAGTAGAAGTACAGAGTACAGTGAAGTACAGTACAGAGACAGCATTGATTATGCATGGTGATGGCCTGTGGCAGAGCTGGGATGAGGGTGGCACATCCATTTTGGTACTCCTTGATCCAGTGGCTTTCAGTGCCATTGACTGTGGTATCCTGTTGGACTGGCTTTGGGGATTGAGAATGGGAGGCACTGTTTTGCGGTGGTTTTCCTCCTTTATACAGTGGCTGGTTTCAGTTGGTGTTGACAGTGGAGGAGGGATTGCACCCATGGCTCCTCACTTGTGGGATGCCACAGGACTCAACTCTTTCTCCCCTCTTATTAACATCTACATGAAACCACTGGGTGAGGTCATCCATCGGTTTGTGGTGAGGTATCATCAATATGCTTATGATACCCAGATGTACATCTTGACACCAGGCTGTTGAAGTCCTGGCCCAGTGCTGTGCAGGTCTGGATAGAAGGGAACAGAGCTGCTTCCAAATATTATCATCTTTTTTTAGATTTTTTATCCCACTTTTATTTTTATAAATAACTCAAGGCAGGGAACATACCTAATACTCCTTCCTCCTCCTATTTTCCCCACAACAACCACCCTGTGAGTTGAGTTGGGCTGAGAGAGAGTGACTGGCCCAAGGTCACCCAGCGGGCTTTCATGCCTAAGGCAGGACTAGAACTCACAGTCTCCTGGATTCTAGCCTGATGCCTTAACCACTAGACCAAACTGACTTCCTAGAACTTAACAAATGTTTCAGCCCTCTTTGCCTAGGTGATGGTTCTTACATATTTCTGTCAAGGTTATCTCCTTTACTCTCTACACCTTCAGACAGCCACTTATGCCTTGGTCACCTCATTGTCACTTTATTTTATCAATCTATTATTGAATGAGTAGCATGTTTTGTTTTTTAAGGTTTTTTTTTAAAGAAAGCGGCAATCAAATTGAATGCAGTGGGCTTTATTGCTCTGTAAACAGGCATAGCATTTCCCTGCATATTTCTTAAGACATAAAATGGAATCAAACAACATATTCCTTAAAGAGAATCATAGAAAAGCCAAGATGAATGAAATCCTAATTTAAAATCCCTTTTATAGCTTTAAGAAAACTAAGTAGCTTTTTAAAATATAGGATCACAGTCTCTTAAAGCCCCCAGCAGAAAGGATAGGTACCAGAACTCTGATTTTTTTTCAAAACAAAACAAGCTACTGCTGTCTATATCTGCATTTATACTGTACATTGACAAATACCATTTTTATTTTTGTATGTATGTGCTTGAAATAGGGCTGCAACATGAGCAGAGCAATCCTGTGGGTTTATAATAATCCTAAATTGTGGCAGACGTGCAGCCAAACTCAAAGTCCTGCTGAGTTCTGATGACAAAGCAGAAGAGCGGGAGGAGCATTTTCCTTTGTTTCTTTTTCTCAGCTGTTTTTCTTTTCCCAAATATTCACTGTGAATTACTTACTCCTAAGAAAGTATGCATACATCTGTAGCCTTTCCCTTTTCATAACAATTTATATTTATTTATTTATTTTATTTATATGTTAACTTGTATTACCGCTCCATCTCCCCCGAGGGGGACTCTGGGTGGTTTACAGTACAACAATTTAAAATCTTTAAAAGTAACTACAATTTAAAATACATTACAGAACTAATACATTAAATATAAAAATCCAATAGGCGATAGATGGTTCTCTTTAAAAGGGCTCTATGGCACTAGCCATCCCCAAGAGGAACTATTCCCATTTCCATACCACGCGAGGCGGCACAGCCAGGTCTTTAAATTCTTCCGGAAGGATAGGAGCGATGGGGCCTGTCTCACCTCCGGGGGCAGAATGTTCCAAAGAGTGGGTGCCACCACAAAAAAGGCTCGCCTTCTGGACCCCGCCAAGCGACACTCCCTTGACGACGGGGTCCAAAGCATGCCCTCTCTACATGATCGAGTGGGACGGTTTGAAGTCATGGGGATGAGACGGTCCCTCAGGTAGCCTGGTCCCATGCCATGTAGGGCTTTAAAGGTCATAACCAACACCTTGAATTGCACGTGGAAGCACACTGGCACCCAGTGCAGCTGGCGTAACAGAGGTGTCACATGGGCCAATCTAGGAGCACCCATAACTGCACGCGCAGCTGCGTTTTGGACCAGTTGAAGCTTCCGGATACTCTTCAAGGGTAGCCCCATGTAGAGCGCATTGCAGTAATCTATGTGAGAGATGACCAGGGTATGAGTGACTGTACGGAGGGACTCCAGATCTAGGAAAGGGCGTAACTGGCGCACAACACGAAGTTGTGCAAAGGCCCTTCTGGCCACGACTGTCACCTGCTCTTCAAGCAGGAGTCGTGAGTCCAGGAGGACCCCCAGATTCCGCACTGATTCCGAACGGGGTAGTGCAACCCCATCCAGAACCAAAGATGGTAATTTCCCAGATCTAGAAGAACCATCAATCCACAGCCACTCCGTCTTACCAGGGTTCAGCTGAAGCCTGTTGTTCCCCATCCAGACCCCCACAGCCTTCAGGCACTGAGAGAGGGCGGCCACTGCATCACTTACTTCACCAGGGATGGAGATGTACAATTGAGTATCATCAGCATACTGATGATATCTCATCCCATGGTGACGGATGATCTCACCCAGCGGTTTCATGTAAATATTAAATAGGAGAGGTGAAAGAACCGAACCCTGTGGCACCCCACAAACGAGGGGGTGAGAGTTGGATCTTTCATCTCCTATTACCACTGATTGGGACCGGCCCCAGAGGAAGGAGGCGAACCAGCGCAAAACTACGCCGGCCACCCCCAACTCCTTCAGCCGTTCCAAAAGGATACCATGGTCGATGGTATCGAAGGCCGCTGAGAGGTCAAGGAGAGCCAGGATGGATGCACTTCCTCCATCCTGCTCCCGCCAGAGCTCATCTGTAAGCGCGACCAATGCAGTTTCCACCCTATATCCTGGCCTGAAACCTGACTGGAAGGGGTCCAGATAATCCGTTTCATCCAGAATCCTCTGGAGTTGCAAGGCCACCACTTTCTCAACCACCTTCCCCAAAAAGGGGAGGTGGGAGACAGGACGAAAATTGTCCAATACAGTAGGGTCCAGCGATGGCTTCTTGAGCAGGGGGTATACCAGCACCTCTTTAAAAGCATCTGGAAACACCCCCTGCTCCAGAGATATATTAACCATCGCCTGGACCCGACCACAGGTCACCTCCCTGGCTGCTTGAACCAGCCAGGAAGGGCAAGGGTCTAGATGGCATGTGGTGGCCTTCACACTCCGGAGGATCCTGTCCACTTCCTTAGGTCCAACAGGATCAAACCGTTCCCAGATAACCGGGTAATGACGTTCCCTGGGCATCTCTCCAGACTCTGCCTCACGCTTGGAGTCTAACTTAGACCGGATCTGAGCGATTTTATCCTGCAGATGCTTAGAAAATTCTTCCGCACGGCCCTGTAGGTGGGTCACAGACTCCACCTTCCCTAAAAGTGATCGTGTTATCTTAAACAGGGCCGTCGGACAGCAATCTGCGGATGCAATAAGAGCGGAGAAATATTGACGTTTTGCCGCTCTTACCGCCACAAGGTAGGTCTTAACCGCGACTCTAGCTTGTGTTTGGTCAGATTCAGTCTTTGTCTTTCTCCAGCGGCGCTCTAGGCATCTCTTAGCCCTTTTCAAGACCCTCAACTCCTCCGTGAACCATGGGGAGTATCGGGTCAGATGTGGCAAGAGAGGCCGCACAGGCGCGATCCTGTCCAAGGCCCCGGCCACCTCCCTATTCCAGGCTGCGGCCAGGACCTCTGCTGGACCGTGCAATAGATCCTCGGGTATACCACCCAGCTCCTTCTGGAACCTCATAGGGTCCATTAGTCGCCGGGGGCGGACCATTCGAATGGGTCCTGCCTCCCTGCGGAGTGGGGCGGCATATGAGAATCTCAAGGCCACCAGGGCGTGATCTGACCATGACAGTGGGGACAGATCTAACTCTCCCCTCAGATCACCTTGCCACTGCTCCGACAAGAAGACTAAGTCTGGAGTGAGGCCACTGTCTCGAGTCGGGTCCCGAATAATCTGAGACAGGCCCATGGCTGCCATGGTAGCCATGAACTCCCGAGCCGCCTCTGAGGCACGTCCCAGGGAAGGCAGGTTGAAGTCCCCCAGAACCATAAGCCTGGGGAACTCCACCGCCAACCCCGAGACAGCCTCTAGCAGCTCAGGCAGGGAGGTTGCTACGCAGCAGGGTGGCTGGTACAGCAACAACACCCCCAACTGCTCTCGAGAACCCAACTTGAAAAACAGGGCCTCACACCCAGTCACTTGTGGAGCAGCGCCCCTGAAGGCCACCAGAGATTCCCGGATGACAACCGCCAACCCTCCTCCCCTGCCCCGGGGTCTCGGCTGATGCCAAACCTGAAACCCGGCTGGGCACATCTCAGAGAGAGCTACTCCTCCCTCTGCACTCAGCCAGGTCTCTGTAATACACACCAGGTCTGCCCCCTCCTCCGTGATCAGATCGCATATGAGGGGGGCCTTGTTGTTAACAGACCTGGCATTAAGTAGCAGCAGCCGAAAGCCTGGGCGCCCGAGGATCCTCTGACCAGGGCCTGGGTCTGAACCTGAGGGGCCGGAACACGCCACCGGTAACAAACACCGGGGGCGTCTTCCCCGAAGATGGCCTGCCCCCCCGGTTCCCATCATAACATCCCCGTCCCATCACCACTTCGATCGGGCACTCCACCCTATTGCCCCCAGAGTTTCCAGGCCCAGATGCCTCCATTCCTGGCCCTCCGGAAACCCTGAGTTGTCCTCCGGGCCCCCTCCATGCACACATCTTCCACACTCAATCGTCCCAAGGAGATGATAGGTCCCCCAGCACACCAGCTTCCGCTCTCGGCGCCAGGAGGGCCAACCACCCCCACACATTCACTCTGCCCCCTCACCCCCTCTCACTGATAGCAAGGGGGCATCATCCGCTCCTGCCCACCACCCGTCTCTCACTCAGGGGTGGGCACTCATACATACATACATACAATCTTGGGTCCCCCCGACTCTCTCACATTCAGGGGAACCCACAGTCAAACACCCGGGGACCCTACTAAGTTTCTGCCGCCTCTACGTGGATGGGGATAAATTTAATAAAATTTCCAGTTGTTAAAAAATTGATATGCAATACCAAAATTAAAAACAGTCCAAAGTTGTGTGCAAAACAGCAATGAACAGTGCCAGAAGAGAGGAAGGCTGAATGAGCTTCCCAAAAAGATAATAAAGTCTCTGCTAAGCAAATATATTTGAGGTACCACTACAGAAAATCCTCTTTCCCTATCGGTCACTCACCAAACCTCTGAAAACGGAGATACTTGAAGTCCCTGTATATCTTTATAGGTATGCCTTTATTTACAGTACCTATATTTTTCACTGTAAAACATTCTGCATTATTGTGCATGATACCGGGGACAATTAACCTGCCTGTTCTAGATGGGGTTGCATTCCTCCTCCAAAACAGGTGGAAAGTCTGCAAGTGCTTGCAAATTTGTAGTTGCTACTAGAAGCCGAGTTTCAGATAATAGAAGTCCTATGTTTTCTGAACAATGATAGTGTGGCCTTGTGTGTTTGGATCCTCAAGATCAAACTGCAGTAATATGTTTTATATGGGACTGCCCTTGAGGATTCTTCCCAAGCTCTAGTGCAGAATGTAGTACTTAGGCTGAGTAAGATCTCTTTACCATACATTAGAATGCCTACTCCAAAAGACCAGCACTGGCTGCCAAAAAGTGTCATTTTGGTTTATAAGATTTCATTTTTTTCATTCTGGTTTATTACGGTCACTGACCAGTACAAATAATTTATAAGATTATAAATGACTCAGAATTAGGTTATCGAAGAACTGACTTTTTCCATATGGGCTTGCCTAGTCTTTATAGACTACAGAGTATGTCATGCTGATCAGACACAGTCTGTTCTTACTCCTTTACTAATGGTGCACCCATTATGTAAAATGATCTCTAAACTAAGATTAGGAAGGCTCCCAATGTGATGGGCTCTAGCAATTTTTGGGCATTCCCCTGACAATCTCATTGCAAATAATCCATAGTATTTAATTTTTTACATTTTATTTAGCTTCAATATATTGTACTTTTGCTGATGTAATTGTAATTCTTTTTATATTGTATACATTTGTATATTTATATATTATTTTATGTATTTTATATATAAATTATTATATAATATTTTATATTTATATACCATAAAGCATGACATACTCTGTAGTCTGTAAAGACTAAAAGGTAAAGGTAAAGGTTCCCCCCGCACAGTTGTGCAGTCGTGTCCAACTCTAGGGGCCGGTGCTCATCTCCGTTTGTTAGCCGAAGAGCCAGCGTTGTCCGAAGACACTTCCACGGTCAAGACTAGGCAAGCCCGAATGGAAAAAGTCAATTCTTCAATAACCTAATTCTGAGTCATTTATAATCTTATAAACCAAAATGACACTTTTTGGTAGCCAGTGTTGGTCTTTTGGAGTAGGCATTTTAATATTAATAATATAATATAATATAATATAATATAATATAATATAATATAATATAATATAATATAATATAATATAATATAATATAATATAATAATATAATATAATATAATATAATATAATATATAATAATTATATATACAAATTATATATAAATATAATATATATATTAAAGGTTACAATTTACAACAAAAACAAATACAAACTAAAAAAGAATAAAAATAAATAGGTGCAGGAAAAAAAAAGAAAGAAAAAATAAGAATATAGTAAAGAAAAAGAAAAGAAATATATAAAGAAGTGACTTCCCCCTTCATCACAACAAGTATAAACAATTTTAGTAACTTATCACCTTCTCTTAAATTAAACAAATGACCTCTTCTTCCCATATCCCATCTCTTATCTATAAACAAATCCATAAAACCTTGTCATTTCAGTCCTGATGTCAGCAAAAGCTCATTAAGGGTTGCCAAAGATAACGTATCTATTTTAACCTTGATCAAATAAACCAACTCTATACTCCTTTGTTTTACTTCTAACAATCTTGTTCCTTCAAATAATGTCCTAGAACTTGATTTCTTTTCATTTTTTCTTTATCCCTTCTCACAAAATTCTTCAAAGCTTTAACAAGCCTTTTTTGTAAATCCAATGTAGGAAAATTATCCAGGTCACTCTCTTGGCTTGTTATTTGTATATCCCTTTTAATTATTAAGACATCATCCAGTTTCTTTTATATATCCAGTGTAACATCTTTTTCCATATCATTCTTGTAGCCTGTCATTTTTAAATCCATTTTCAAATCATTCTCAAACAATATTAAAATATTTTGCTTCATTCTGTATTAGTAAGTTGGGTTTGAGTGTTCTGCTTTAATTGTAATCTTTAGTTCCTTCTAGTTCTCTCTAGTGTCCATTTTTTAAAGTCTTATTATTTTTTAAAGAATTCAAAACAAAAGCATTTTCCCATGGGAAGGATTCTTTATAATTCATTCCAAAATCTTATTTCAATTTTATCTGGATCCTTAGTACATTTGTAGCTTTCTAAAATCAAAGTTTTAATCACTCTTTTGCTGTTTATTCCAGAAAAAAAATTAAGTACTTAAACTTGTATTTAAAACTTATTCTGCTAAGGATTGAAGGACACTCACCTGGTGCTGTAAAACTTGTTGATCCAAAGGTTCCTAATAGCCAAAAAGCAGTTAACAAGCAATTTCCGAAAGTGATTAGAAAAGGAAGTATGCGAACTTAAATGTCCTTTCAAAGGCGCTGACTGCGGTTTGAGCAAGATGACTATTCCCTCATTTCCCAGAGCTCTAAACCCACCAGAGATTGCTGTCCAGAAAGGAATTATGAAGACCTGGTCTACTCGCTGGCTCTTCATTCCACCATGGTTGCTGGCTCCAGTTTTTGTGGAGCCGTCTTCAGTTCGCCATTTCTTCCCCAGAAGTCTGATTTAATTGTGACTAACACAGTGCTTTCCAAACTCCTGCCGTTGGTAACACACACCAGCAGCGGCAGTGGTGTGCAGGATGGTGGTGGCGTGCACGGCGGCGTGGCGGCGATGTGTGCGGTGGCAGCGGTGGCGGCCTCATGTTTTCCACTAAAACCCAGAAGCGCTGATTGCGCGCCGCTGCCACCATCACAGGGGCAGCAGCAACGCACCATCACCACTTCCGGGTTTTTTCGCGACACACTAAAGTGTCACGACACACAGTTTGGAAAGCTATGCTCTAACACAACAAGATGAACAACAGTATATACATTTTGATAGATCACAGTCAGTGAGTTACCCAAATGTAAACTCTCACAGTCTTTCTGATCTTCAGCTTTAACTAAAGTATGTCTATATTAAGAACATAGCATATTAAATAGAGATATTGAGATATTTTTAAAAATGCATTTTTAAAAACTTTATGATGCTTCTGTTTTGTTGGATCTGACCCAGTTTAATGAAGCTTGACTAACAATGTAATAATTTTGGGCTTTTTTTAAAAGTAAAAATTGTAATACTGGAATAAATTTTTTCATATCCCCCACTGAATAAAAGACATGACTGTGATTACTAATTCTCTTCATTCATACAAATGCAACACCATTTCTCAAAGGCACATTTATAAAATAAGCCGTGGCTTGTTTGAATTGTAACACTGCCGCCACTGGAGTTTCACCTTGGAGACTTAAACAAATATAAATAAACTAAAGTAATAAAGACTATATGTTTTATGGAGCTGTAGGAACCGGAAAAAAAATTCTTCAGGCTACAACGTTTTGGCAAGTGTAAAGAAGGAGAAAAATAATTTTGAGTTCCCAAGCAGCCAGATAGAGGCAAAAGGCAAAACTGAAGTCCTTGCATTTGTAATGCTTATATATCAATTAACGATGATGCATTGTATGAGAATAAGGGCTACATTTGCTCAAAACAAAACAACAACCAAAGCCAAAAGCTCAGTCTGATTACGGGATGATGATGCAGTCTCCCCCAATTCATCACTAGAGTTTTGAAGACACATCTAGACCAGGCTGATCACTATAAAGAGAAATGAGGTTAGCAGAATAATTACCATAGGGAGCTTAGAGAAGCCTCCCTCCCTCCCTCCCGTCCGTCTGTCACAGCCAAAATTCAGGCATTCAGGGGTCATCTGGGAGATGATTTATATACAGTAGTACCTGTTCCAAAGGATAGGATAATTCCTGGAAGTGGTTTTAGTGAGTCCATTTCAATAATACATGTTGTGATTAATAGTGTGACTATTACATGTGTCCCTTTGAACCATCAGGCATCCACGTGTGGTGTAGGAATTCTGAGAATTGTAGTCACAATACATTTGGAGGGCACCAAGTTGGGGGGAAGCTAGCATGGCCCTGGATTTAAATGCTGAAGCCTAATTGTTTCCAAGCAAATTTGTGCATTTTAAGAATCTGGCTTATGAAATTCTATTGTTAGTCTTCTTCCTAGCGTTTATGAAATGCTATTGTTAGTGCAAAATATTCTTCGGATATTAACTGGCATTTTCTGAATGACCTTTAGGAAATGAAGGCTGTGAATTCCCTGATTTGAAGAACAGGCCTTTATGCTACATCAGTTCTCTCTTACTATGCAGCTTCATTTTTGCATCATTTTTTAAAATTCTTCTCAAAGACTGCATTTAGCCATGAACTTGAACTCATGCATGATTCATCCATGGATTTAAACGCTTTAGTGTTTGATTACTTATTTTTGTTATTTGAATCATGCAAAAAAGAAAAAAAAAGAAAAGTATTACACTAGATAAAATCAGGGTTGGGGGTTAAGAATGGCTCGCATTTGCAAACCAAAATACTGTTTGAGATGGCATGACTGAATTGGTGATCGCTTTTGAAATAAACATTGGAGATGTAAACTCTAATAGAAGGAAAACATAGAGGAAAAATGAACAAATAACATACAGTGTCTCTTGAATGTAAACGGTTGCCTCTGCACAGGCCACCAAGAAGCCAAGAAGTGATTGACAGCCATCCTAGTTGAGTATTTTTTTTCCTGCGGCAGCACTGAAGTCAGTTAAAGTCTATAGACAAAGCTAAGTGAATACCAGTTTCCCCAGTACAGAGGCTATTTTTTTAGGAAGTCTAACTGAAACCAGATGTTTTGCCTAGACTTAGAGTTTGTTTCTGCCAAGCATCTCATCAGAGGTCAGAGTTCTGGGCTCAGGGCTCTGCTAGAATTCTTTCACAAATTGCTATTCGGTGAGGTTTTAATCCTAATGGAAAGAATAATGAGCTTGTAAAATCTGCAGTTATTACAAACACAGTATACATATTGTGGACTTCAAATGACTACATATTTCATTCCCATAAACAGGGAATGCAGATGAATGCTGAGTATAATAACTTTGGACATTCATACTGAAACCATGTTTAGAGTTTATATCACTCTTAACCATTTGATTCTTAACACCCCTGTAAACAGTATGGTAATATTACTTCTAGCTTAAAAATACTTTGTGTTTAATCTTGTGTGAAATATTTTGAAGTATATATTGTTTAAAGTTTTTAAATTGGAAATTCGCTATTCAGGTTGACAAGTTTTCTTAAAGTATGTCAGCTGAGTACTTTGTTACATCATGTTTGTACTATTATGCTAAAATTTATTTTTATAATACAGTACATGCTTGAAACAGACAGCAGCTGTGGATACATCAGAAACAAACTATAGCTTTTAAGAAAATATTTTTTTAAAAAAAACAGTGATTATGAGAGCCAACCCAAAATATTTTGCTGCCTTTGCAGCAGAACAAACAGTATCACTCAGGTGAAGCCACATATTGCCCAAAGTTATATTGATAAAAAGTAAAGGTATTATATTGATACATGGGGCAAAAAAATCCAGAAACTCTTGCAGAAAATCTCTGCAGTAAATTAAATAATGGTTACTTTCTGTTCTTTCATAACACTTTCAGCCTAGTAGAACTAGTTTTGTGAATTACTAAAAAAACTATAAAATCCCACATTTAAAAATATGTATTTTGCTTTATGAAACAAACAGAAGAAGAAAAATAGTGGTAACAATATAATGTTGGATTATGACCAGGAAGACCTAGGTTTCCTCGGCCATGAAAACACATTGTGTGACTTTGAGCCAATCATTCTCTCATCTCAACCTACCTCCCTGGGTTCTTGTTGCCAGGAAAGTTGATTGAATGATTAATTAATTTTACAGTTTTTGCATAGTGACCCAACTATAAGACCCTGGGAAGTGCACAACAAAGATATAACATAAAAATAAAATAATATTTCCCATTAAACTAAGCATTAAAAGAAGCCAGTAGTCACCCACAGTCTTACTGTGGGCTAACGGTCCATTGAAATAAAACAGTCTTAGAAAATAAGACTGTTATTTTCTAAAGAATGGGAGAAGGGAATGCAGTATATGTTGCCTTGAGAAATTTCTGAACATAATTTAATGAATAATAAAAAGCATTTTATTGCTGCAAGTGAGATATCGACTTTTCTTCTCAATTTTATATAATAATTATTTTATATATGCCTCCCTGCTTTTATATAGCAAAACTATTTAGCATGGATTATGGCAGGGCTGAACCCAGCCTTTCTATTAAATGATGAGTTCCATCATAGCTGTCCAATTTCCCACAAATGGTGCCATGTTGTGCTAAGAATTTTCAAAGTGGTTCTTAGAAGGGTTCCAGCGGCATTTGGAGAAAGTAACATCAGTTACCTAGAATATTAGCAGCACTGTAGCTAAATACCTCTCTATACCTATGCTGCTAATTTTTTTTAACCCATATATGTTGCATAATATAGGGTTCCAGTCAAATATGTTGATCTTTGATTTTGACAGTAGTGCTCTTAGAAATGCTGCAGTGAAATGTAACTCCCTTATCTTAACAAGACCTTCACAAACAGATTCACTTCTTCTTATCAGTATTTTAATTATCTGCAGCAGCATCACTGCTAGTTTTCTAACAATGCACGTGTATCTTGTGACCATAAGAAGCAACTTCTTCTGCCATATTGCTTATGGTCCTATCAATTCTATCCTGTTTTGTAGCAGACAGTCTCTGCTTTTTTCTGCTCATCATCACAATCTTCCTACCTTCACGTGACAAAAACTAAAAACAATCTCAGTGTGATATTTTGTTCCTGTTATCTTAGATTACAAAGAGCTGGTATGCAATGTGTACATATTCCTCCTCATACAATACACTGAAAATTAGTCTAGAATCAAAACTGAAGTATCAGGGCTTTGTAATGAACAATAATGACTTATATTTAGGGAAGGATTCACACATTCACCTTCTCATCTTCAATCTGAAATGGTAATTTAATTTATTAGATATGTTATGGCCACCCATTCCAGAAAACTCTGGGTGGCTTACAAAATCCCCCCTCCTCCCAAAAACCCAGGAAAAACAAAACAAAACCCACATAAACAGGCAGCCTAGACTAAAACAGCTAGTACCATAAACAGTGCAAAAATGTAAGGGTCCTGCCAGTACATAACCACGATTAAGCCCAGGCCTGGAAACAGAGCCAGGGGTTAAGGGTTTCCAAAACCTGAAGAGCATGGGTGCCATCTGTATCTCTGGGGGATTCTGTTCCAGAGGGAAGGGGCTGCGACAGAGAAGGCATACTTCCTTGGTCCCACAAGATGGCAACGTTTAAGGACCTGGAGCACATAGATAACAAGGCCCTATGTGATGAAGAGCTTTATAGGTTAAGGTTAGGCTTTATAGGTGGTGACCAGCACCTTGAATTACACCTGGAAATCGACTGGCAATTTAGGGAACAAAGTATTGAACACTGAGGCCGTGGATGCAATCTTGCCCCTCCTATCAACACCAACCGAGACCAACCACTGAGGAAGGAAGTGAACCCCTGCAATCCAGTGCATCCCAACCCCTGTAGCCAGTACAGAATGATACTGTGATTGATGGTATTGAAAGCCACTGAGAGATCAAGAAGCACAAAGATAAATGCACCACCGCATTCCAACTCCAACAAAGGTCATTGACAAGCACGCCCAGCACTGTCTCCCTACTATACCTCAGTCTGAAGCCCCACTTAAATGGATCTATATGCTCTGTTTCCTCCAAGATCCGTTCAATGCAACTGCTTCCAACCACCTTCTCCACAAACTTCTCCAAAACAGGAAAGATTGAAAACTGGCCAATAGTTATTCAGAATCTAGCAATGGCCTTTTGAGGAAGGGGTGCACCACCACCTCCTTTAAGGCCAGCGATACCGCCCCTTCAAAGAGGCTGATGCCATCACATGGATGCATCCCCTACTCACCTCCTGGGCCATGTTAACAACCCAGGCAAGCCCAGGATCTAATAGACAGGTGGCCAGACTGACAGATTGGAGGACCTTGTCCAAATCCTTGGGAATGATAGAATCAGACTCAGTCCAGATAATCTCACAAGACTGTACCTCGGGCAACTCACTCGTACTTGCCCTGGCAGAGTCCAATTATGAGGGAATCCGAGGGACTTTATCTGCCAAATAGCATGAAAACTCCTTCACACCGCCTGGTAGATGGTACTGTGGCCCAACTTTCCCTAACAGAGTGGGTCACTTTAAACAGGGCCGCTAGGCAGCTATTGGCAGATGCAATAAGGGCAGAGAAATAATGTTTCACCAC
This sequence comes from Charina bottae, assembly GCA_023362775.1. Taxonomy (NCBI): domain Eukaryota; kingdom Metazoa; phylum Chordata; class Lepidosauria; order Squamata; family Charinaidae; genus Charina; species Charina bottae. The sequence continues at coordinate 70,258,949 of JALMGJ010000001.1, read as the reverse complement.
CTTTATTGACATGATGTAGGCCTGAATATGGGCTCTCCCTCGTGTTTGGTCAGATTCATTCTTTGTCTTTCTCCAATGGTGCTCCACGCATCACTTCTGGCACTTCATCTCCCACGGAAAACCGAGGTGTACCCTGGGATCAGCATACAGAGAGTGGCCACATAGGCACAATCTGGTCAAGGGCCTCGGTCACCTGCCTATTCCAGGCTGTAACCAAGGCCTCAGCTGAATTGCCTAGCAGATCCTTAGGGAAAACCCAATATGTGTTTTATGGGAGCTGGGGAAGACAGGATACCCTGAAGAAGATGCTGATGCTAGGGAAAGTGGAAGGCAAAAGGAAGAGGGGCCGACCAAGGGCAAGATGGATGGATGATATTCTGGAGGTGACGGACTCGACCTTGGGGGAGCTGGGGATGGTGACGGCCGACAGGAAGCTCTGGCGTGGGCTGGTCCATGAAGTCACGAAGAGTCGGAAACGACTGAACGAATAAACAACAACAATATGTGTTTGGCCCTCTATTATTTGGGACAGGTCCATAGTTGCCACTAAGGCCATGAACTCCTGAGCTGCCCTGGACTTAATGTCACCAGGTGGTGGGTTGAAGTCCCCAAGGACCATCAGCCTCGGGGATTTCACTGCCAATCTGGTGGCAGAATCCAGCAGGGATGCTGCTGCATAGCAAAGGATTGTACACCAGCAGTAATCCCAGTTGTTCCCAGCTTCAACCAGAGTGTCTCACATCTGGTTATTTGCGCAGAGCACTGCCTCTAAGCACCCTCAGCAACTTACAGATGACAATAGCTAACCCACACACCCCTCCCCATTGTCATAGGTACAGTGGCCTGTGATATAAATAAGACTTTTCTCAACTCTGAAGAATTGTTTTCAGTATTTTTAAAAGAGAAATTATTCTGAAGGTTTTAGAAAATTGTATATTCAGGTCTAGTAATTAAAAGTGAGGTTTTTTTAATTGCCTGACAGCCCTAATAAAAATATTTTTGGTATTCTAAAACTCACAATGTGAAAACCTGACAAAAGGTCATTATGGTATCAGGTTGGATAGACATCGCTGTTCCACTGATTTCTTTTCTATCTGAACCTCACAGAAATTGGTTGCAAGCGGGAAGGAAGAATATAGCATTGAACTTCCAATGGATCCAGATCCATTTTGTTATTGAAAGGTTACTTTCGAATATAACCCTTTGATTTTTATTTTACAAATACTAATTTACATATTTTTTCAGCCAAGTGGATTGGATCTCAAGGGCTTCTTGGGAGAGCAAATACCCTTTGCTTTCCATGCATGGATAAGGTCCTTCCTTCCTTCCTTCCTTCCTTCCTTCCTTCCTTCCTTCCTTCCTTCCTTCCTTCCTTCCTTCCTTCCTTCCAGCTGAAAGTCTCTGAGCCACTCAGAGAGCAACTCAGGGTTTAGGAAAATCTCACTAGCAATGTAATAGGGGGTACCAACTGTACTAGTTACTATTAAAACTTAACTATATCAGTTTTCATATTTTTCCGATGGAGCTGGTCTGTGGCAAAGCCACTGGCTACCCCTAGAGTCGCTCTCAGCTATGTGGTAAAAATTCATTTTTATTGAAAATTATTTTGTCAAGAAACTATCTAAAATAGAATATCAAAAGAAGAACATCTTTAAAATAAGCATTCTAATGATCAAAAGTTGCATGGAGAGAGTCCCATGAATGGCAAGAGTGCACAGAACTGAGACAACATCCCCAAACCAGCCTACAGATTATATCAACTGATAGATAAAAAAAAAATAAGACATCTCTGCAGCATGGTGAGGGATGCCATCTACTGCCCTCTAACTCCTTCCTTCCTTCCTTCCTTCCTTCCTTCCTTCCTTCCTTCCTTCCTTCCTTCCTTCCTTCCTTCCTTCCTTCCTTCCTTCTAGCTGAAAGTATCTGAGCCACAGTGATTGATGTTCCTTGAGATCGGTTTTTCCAATGGCTGTGGGTTTGAATGAGAAAGCAAGATTCTCTTATCAAAATGGCTCACAGTTCTTGGGAGTCCATAAATGTCTATAATTTTTTTTCTTTATGATTATCCATCATAGAGAATAGGATTATTTGCTTTGTATTCTATCTAATTTTCACTAAATGAACCAACAAAAAAATTAAAATACAATTAAACTTCAAAATCAGCAATTATTCAATTATAAGTGCCCCCCATGCATATTTTAAAGAAGAAAGGGATGCACAAAATACAAGTGAAGGGGGGGAAAACACTGTTTTAAATTTCTAGCAAAATAGTACATTAGAATGTAGTGCATACAAAAATGTTCACGTTAGGGCTGTGCGGTGCTTTGGATTCAAAGGAAAAAATGTACTTTGGAGTGAGAGGGTATGTGAATGTGGCACCTATCTGCAAGTCCTTAAAACCGCTGTGCCTTTTCCTGGGATTTCATGTCTGCCCTTTGCACGTACTGCACAATCCAGGAAAAAGCTCTTTTCATTTAAGGACTTAAAGATCACACAACTCCAAAGTGCCTTTCTGCCTTCAGATTTAAAGCTCTGCACTGTCATGGTATATATAAGATAAGTGCCTGAAAATTAGTATTAATTTTTATGCTAATGACTAAAAAAGCAGAAATATGTAAAACAAATATTAGAGAAATAGAAACTGAGCAAAGCCAAAACTGATCCATTTGCCTGTCCAATACTAGTAATTCTTTGGGGATTTTTAAAAAATGGAGGCTATTTAGTTCTTCTTGATATTTAAATGAATCAGAAATATGCATTTTGTATGATTAGGCCATGAACTATACCACATCTACAGAAAAAGTGACAAACTTTGATTCATTCTGAGATGTAATAAATTTTTTTGCTTCCAATGACCATCTCACAAAAAGATTTTTGTTGTTGTTCAGATTATTGAATTTCCATTTGCTTGTAATTCTTTTGCTGGCAATTAAAATTATTTGCCACTTCTCAAACAGTACTTTTTAAAGGTAAGATGTGCAACTTTGTTTTGTGTTTTTGTTCTTGATGTTGCCATTGATCTTGTTCTACGGTTAGAGGACTGAAAAGAGATCCCATTCAGATCTCTTTTATTTTTTTCCACTTTCAGCAAAGATGAAAAAATGTTTTTCAAACCTGCAGCTGGTTATTTCTGCAGGAGTTCCCACTTATATTCCATCTTGATTGACATTTTGAAATGGCAGCTTTTCACGAAAAGCTGTTAACTTGTAGAATTTGGTTATGGTACTAAGACAGACTGACTTTGTTCTACTGTTGGGGCTTGTCCAATCTAAACAGAACCTGCATTTGAATTTAATAGAGCTGCCCAGCATAGACTGCGAGTGCCTGACACTGGTCTTTCTGATACATTTTTGTACATGACCCACCGGATAGTCTTCTTGGAAGCCTTTGGCTTTACAATTATTATAATTTGATTTTCTTCTTGCTTTGCCTTTTGTTGAACAGATAATTCTTCCACAGTTTGCCTAAATAATAGAAGATACATATTATATCTGTTGGCAAATAAACTACTTTCAAACTTTTAAAATGTACTGTCTCTATAAATCACTCTTAAAACATTAAAAATATATACAAACCTCTCAATTTATTTCAGAGGTGCTAAACAACAACAAAAACAAAAAAGGCTATACACTTAACCAATCATTGTAACATGATTACATTTTAATTTACAGTTGAAAACTGAGAAGCTAGTGATACAATTATGTATCGTAATTTTCTCCTAATCGTTGCCAATCACTTCTTTAATGGCTTGCCAGCTGTTTGAAAGTCAAGCGTATAAAGAAGGGACTTGATCCAAATGCTCAGTTTTCCTTTTATATCTATTGCCGTGCTCAAAATATAGTATGCATGGAAGTACTGTATATTTTGAACATCGGTTTTCTCGATGTATAGCAATGCCAAACCTGTGATTGAAGGCAAACGTCTACAAATACTAACTGTATTGATATACCATATGCACTTTTCTTTCCTAGCACATTGAGTTTTACAGTTTCTTATGTGTTAATGTCATGCAGTGGTTAAGCTTTTGGATTTGTAATTGTAATTGTAAATATGGGAAATCCTGTGGTTTGGGAGGTTTATGTTCTTTTTCTTTTTAAAAAAATGAGTCACATTTGACTTTTATTGCTGTTGTTTTAATTGATACTGGTTTATGATGGGCAGAAACTAGACACGTTAGCATCTATGAATTTTCATGGTAAGTTGGCTTTGTATAGTCCATGTGTACCTCAGTCTGCAGCTATGGATATTTCCAATTTTGTAGCTTTTATGACTTAGGTTGTTTCCCTCAAAAGAAGTAGTGATGTTATTTCTGAAAGTCCTTCCAATTCTTTTGAGCATCTATCACATCTTTAATTTTTCTAATCTAAAAAAATGTGGTGGTGATAGGCAATCTTGGTCCTTGGTTCTTAAGTAAATGGTTTAAGTCAAGAAGTCTTTTGCCTCATCAGCCATTCTGATTCTTTTTCTCTCTCTCTCTTCCCCTCCTTTTGAATAAGTCTACTGTTAAATGTTCCCTATCCCTTTTGTCCATTTCTGTATCCATGCACTCTTTTCTATAGAGCAATTTCTTCAGGAAACTTTTCAGTTTTATTTGTTCTCATTGCTTGTAAGATATTCATATGGGGATAATATGTGGGAAATAGCTCCATTTCCCTTTCCCTCACTCTCTAGTTGCCCATTGTGAAGGGTGACAGAGGAGAGTTCCCCCCTTATGTGGAGACTTCTGGAGCCCTAGAAATCTGGATGTCAACATCTCAGGGAGAAAAAACCTTCCTTGAATAGAGGTGCCTCTCCTCCACAATCCCGTCTCACAGTGAGCAAAGGGATGGGGGGCGGTGGGGAGAGACAAAACTAGTGCACTTGCCCTTCCTTCCACTTACTGAATATGCAGCTACACGTAAGGAAAATTACTACATAGAGTTTTCCTTGAACCTTACATTACTGTTCTCTGTTAACCCTTTTCACTTCCACTTGATCATTGCAAGACTGGCCAGAATTCTAAAATGGGCTGTAGCTGAAATCCAGTTAGTGTTGGGGATGTATATCAGAAAGTCCAGAACAGTACAAACTGGCTGAGGTCAGGCAAATGAGGATCAGAAGTGCCAGGGAGAAATAAGTATGATTAGAAGTAGGCCAAGTAAGAAAATGACTCAAACAGACAAACCATCAGGAGACACATGTCTAAGTTGTGCACGTTTGTTTGTAAGCCCTGGTGTGTCCTAATTTACTTGTAGAGTCAGCTGACAATATTAAAGCTGAGAGATGAGCTGATTCTTTACAACAGAGCTTTCCAAACTGTGTGTCGCGACACAAAAGTGTGTCGCCACACACAGTCTGGTGTGTCGCCACACAACCCGGAAGCGCTGATCATCATCAGCGCTTCCGGGTTTTCCCGCGGCGACACACCAACTGCAGCGCACAAAACCCGAAAGCGCAGCAGCGCTTCCGGGTTTTTGCGCGCTGCCGCGCTTCCGGGTTTTCCCGCGGCGACACACCAACGCCGGTTGGTGTGTCGCCACAGGGAAAACTTTGGAAAGCCCTGCTTTACAAGTTGAAAATACAGAGTTAAAATCAAGCTACATCTTGCATTAGTCATTTGGTGTGCAGCTGACCTCTTGCTTTTACTTATCCTAAAGTAAACATGTAGAGTTCTGATCCATATCAGAACCATCACATACAGGAAGAGGAGGTTGAAACCTCCTATCACCAAAATCCCCTCCACTTTATAATGGGAGTGGCAAAATATCCATTTCAGTAAGCCTTGGCCATCTCAGGTATTAAAGAGCTGGTGGTGCAGATGACATGGCATCCACAACTGTTAGTGTTTTACTACACTAACTAAAGTGATCTTTCTCCTTATCCCTGTCTAATTGGGATGTAGTAGAAGTTGTAATCATATAATTTTTTTCCTAAAACACATAACACACTTTTCAATATTGGTTTTACATCTCTATCAATAATACCATCTCCATCTACATGACATTTGTATGTTTATCCATCTCAGAATGGTATTTTCTTTCTCTGGCTCCTATTGAAAGCCCAGTTATCTAGCACGGTTTCAGGAGTCTTTTTCTTGATATTCCCTTCCCAAGATGCAGTATCCCCTCTTTCATCTGTGACCTACATTCCATGATGTAGGTCCTTGCATTTTGCTGTATTAAAATATATGGCATCAAATGAAACTGATGAATACACATTCCAGATGTGAATGCTACCACTTTGACAAAGATGGTGGCGACCACCCTTTCCTAACCTGGTACCCTTCAGATATGTTGGACTTAAGAAGATAACCTATCATTTTTGTAATTTCCTTGTTTAAAAAAGATTTGCTGTCAAGACTGAAAAAATGCAGTCAACATGGCTTAGGAATTACAAAAGGTTTTGCAACCTGTTAAATCCTGCCCCCGTCTATATTTTGAACTTATTCTAATATTTGAAAATTTATAAAGTCTGTTAAGTTTTCTGGAATCAAGCAACTGCTGTTTTCTTGTTGCATCCTAGTTATGTGATCCCCATCTTAAATTACACAATTGTATAACTTTGGCATATTCATTTAATTCTGGAAATGCTGTAACAAAACTCAAAAAATGTGCATATGTATGACACTACAAGGGGCGTGGTGGCTCAACGGGTAAGACGCCAGGCTTGTCGATCAGAAGATCGCAAGTTCGGAGGTTCAAGACCCAAGCGCCGTGTGACGGAGTGAGCTCCTGCACTCGTCCCAGCTCTTGCCAACCTAGCAATTCGAAAGCATGCAAATGCAAGTAGATGAATAGGTACCACTTTGGTGGGTAGGTAACAGCGTTCCGCGCGCGTCATGCCAGCCACATGACCGCGAAAGCGTCTTCGGACAGCGCTAGCTCTTCGGCTAACAAACGGAGATGAGCACCGGCCCCTAGAGTTGGACATGACTGCACAAATGTGCGGGGGGAACCTTTACCTTTACCTTATGACACTACAAAAGAGATCAGCAATGCAGCATTCCCAAAGTAAATGTTTTTAAATGGAGAGATGCACACAGTGGTGCAAAGCATCTGAAAAAAGTGCCGATCCCTGGTGTGCTTTATTTAAGAAAACAGAAGTGTTATTTTACTTAATAATGCTTAATATTTGAATAGCATTTCCAGGCATCTAGTTGCAATTTTTACCACTATGTTATGAGTCATGTTATTATCTCCCATATTTCAGAGTATGAAATATGAAAGAGTATGACTTTTATAAGACTACCCAGTAACTTCCTGGCAAAAGTAAAATTCAAATCAAGATATTCTGATTTATAATTCAGTTCAAGAGCCATTATATTGTTTTTTCCAGTGGGGGTACAGATACTTGAAATTTAGATTAGCAAACTGATCCACAACTTGTTTAACGCATCCTAACTAATTATCAGGTAGTTATAAATATGCTGCATTTTTTGGCAGAGTACATTTTACTTTATGCATTTATGTATGTATGTATTTCACTTTGTATTGCTAGATGCACCAGAGCTGCATTCTCCATCATATTCAGTAGATATAGATAGATTTATTTATTCATACTTATCCAATAATTGAAATTGATCGCGCCATTTTTCAACAGTGAGTTGTACAAAATAAAGGGGGGATATCTAATAACAACAACAGTGGTGAGCTAGGAGTTTTAGAAAGCAAAGAAACAGGGCAGGAAGGGAAAATACTCTCTTGCTATTTGCTATTGTGAGCTAAAACAATAGAAACAGTCAGCAACCGTATATTGTAATCACATATATGCACAAACATATGTGTGCAAATATATATGTCTGAAAATTTAAAAACAAAGGTAAACATGTTTAAAATACAGGAATGTGGCACCACATTGGGTAAGATCCACTACCCAGATATCTGTTGGAACAGGGGTCCCCAACCTGTGGGCCGCGGCCTGTTAGGAACTGGGCCGTGGGGCTCCTGCCTGCCAACCCCGCCCCCGGTGCTTGTGATTGGCTCCCACCCACAAACCCCGCCCCCGGTGCACATGATTGGCTCCCGCCTGCAAACCCCGCCCCCCGGTCCGCAGAAAAATAGTCTTTTGAAACCGGTCCCTGGCGCCAAAAAGGTTCGGGACCCCTGTGTTGGAAGACTAATTCTGCCAAGCACAAGATGTCTGATAAATTCTTAACTTGTGTTGGTGATAATTTTCTCTTTCAAAAGGTTGAGGTAGGCACTAGGGGATCTGCTACCTTGAACTTGGACTTCTTAACAGGGAAAAAAGTTGATTTAAGATACTAGAGGGGTGGAAACTTTGACTGCAAGTGACCATGCATTGTCTCAGTTATTTATTTTAACAAAAAGCTTGGAAGCATGACATCAGAGAAGACTTGTGGGGCCATTGACGACAAAGTGAACGTGAGCTAGCAGTATGAGGCACTGCTAGAAGGGCTAGCACAGTCCTGAGGTGCATTAGAAAAAGCAGTGTATCAAGACATGTGAGGTCCTTATTTCCCTCTACTGATCACACCTGGAATACTGTGTGCAGTTCTGGGCATCACATTTCCAGAAGAATACTGACAGGTTAGAAAACATTCAGAGGAGAGTGACAGAGATGATACAGGGACTTGAGGACATGACTTATAAAGACAAGCTAAGGGAATTTGGGTTGTACATTCTGGAGAAAAGACTGTGCGAGACACAATATCACTGTTCAGGTAAATAAAAGGCTGCCATATGAAACATAGTCAGGAACTACTTTTGTTTGCTATAGAAGTTACATGCAGAAAACTGAGTATAAGTTACAAAGATCTAGATTTTGTTTAAATATAAGGGAGAATTGGTAAGATGGACAAATGGTATGATCTGTACAACAGTGGAACAATCTACTTATGGAGGTTGTAGGTTCTTCATCTCTAGATTTTTAAGAATAGGCTGGGGAGCCACCTGTCGAGGATAATTTAATTCATTTTCCTGCACATTACAGAAGATTGGACTAGGTGAATCTTGTGGTCCCAAATTCACAGTTCTATGATTTTATGGATCCAAACTAAGTTATGCTTAAAGTAGATCCACTACAGCCAAGCAAACAAGAAAAATTCCCATTCAGATCTTTCCATCCACATAGGCAAAGCTTGTGTCACCAGACAGGCACCAATATGCACAGGTCCTCTTATGCACATTTAATCCTTGACCAGAGTTATTGGTCATTCTTACAGTGAGTAAGAATTCCAGTTGCTAGTGTGTTATAATCTTTTTGCAATCTCTTTCAGTGTAATATAAATGCCAATTGTTGTATTGCTGTAGAAGAGGATCAAATTCACCTTTGCTCTTGAAATACTTCTATCTTGTCTAATAATGTGCAAAATATTGTAACCTATCACTAAACGAGACCAAGAGATATTACTGGTACCTTTCAAAGAGTATCCACTGCAGGGCACTTCATTCCACAAACAGGAATGAAGGACAACACAGTCAGGCTTGAAAATTAGAAAAATGCTGGGTAAGTTCCAAACAGCAGAGGGAATGGCTATATATCCTCTCACCAGCTGGGAAAACAAAATATACATGCTCCCTTGCTAACAAATGGGGCTATTGTCTTAAAAGTGCATTCCTTCAATATAATTATTGATTTTCTAATTTAGACTAATTTTGCTATATATCAGAGAAGCTTGCAGCTATTCACCATAATTTCCCTTCCTGTTAAAATGGCAAGTTTATGTACTGCTGTAAATATTTCTAGCAAAAATAATTTATTTCAAATTATATAATTACTTCTCAAAATTGTAACAGATGACTTGAGTAAAGTAAGAAGAGGAAAATTCTGTAGTTTAGAGCAATTCTTAGAACATTCATCTATTATAAGGGAACTTGCTGCTTTATAAGCATGCATGGGTTTGCAATCTTAATACATATTGCATTTTTAAAAAACATACAGTTTGGGTGAGTATACATTACTCTGATGACTTAAATTATTTCAATGATCATTTAATAATAGTTTTGTTTAGGGTTGTTGTTCTAAATAAACAAAGAAAATAATCTGGACCAGAAAAAAATACTGGCAGCAAGTTCAGAATTTACATGAAATTCATCAGAACCAGGATATCCTATTTGTATTTTTCATACACAACAGTATTCTTAAATTCAGTTTTACATGCGCTTTTCTCAGTTTTTACTACTGTCCCTTATTATATGCATTTCTCTCTGTGTGTGTACATGCATTCTTTCACAAATATATACTTGTGCACATTTTTTATTTGAGAACTGATTTAAACATTTCTGGAATCTGAAAATTTTATCATGAGTGTATTATGTATGGGGTTGTAAAGTACAAATTGAATAAGTTTGCAGAAAAAAATTCAAACAGATACAATTTCTCTGCCTTCCCTAGTTCAAAGTACAGGTATGTGTGCTTCTAGAAGTGCACATGTTACACCTCTGCAGGGGGTTGGACTAGAAGACCTCCAAGGTCCCTTCCAACCCTATGATTCTGTGATTCTATGACTCTTATGCTCCGCGAGCTGCACTATTTGCCTGTTTGCTTCTGAGACCAATTCGAAGTGCTGGTTATGATCTTTAAAGCCCTATATGGCATGGGGCCAGGTTACCTGAGGGACCATCCCTCCCCAGTTACATCTACCCATCCCATCAGATTCAGTAGAAGGGGTGTGTTGCGGGTCCCGTCAACCAAGGAGCTTCATTTGGTGGGACCCAGGAGGAAAGCCTTTTCTGCTGTGGCACCTGCCCTCTGGAACATCATTCCCCCTGAGGTGAGATTGTCCCCAACCCTATTGGCCTTACAGAAAGCCCTTAAAACTTGGTTCTGCCATCGGGCCTAGGGATCCCATGGAAGTGTGGAGCCTGTTAAATGGCTGTATTGTATGTAAGCTTAGAGTGCACACTCTCCTGTTGTTATTATGGTTGTTAACTGTTTTAACTGTATTTTAATGGTTTTGTTTTAATAATGTTGATTGTTTGGCTTTGTGTTTTTATTTGTGTGCGGTGCTGAGTCACAAGCATGTGATGGGCAGCTGTATACATTAAACAAACAAACAAACAAACCTCTACATGAAAAGAGACAAAACTAAGGAGACCACGCAGTTCTCCTCCTGTCATTGTAGGAAGAGCCCTCTTTTAACCACGGAGGTTCCTCATACATTTTAGCATCCTGGAAAATCAGGATTCTGAATAGTGCAGAAACTTTTATAGAAAGAAGAATGGATGGAAGCCCATGAGGATGAATGGACAGTGGGCAGCACTAGTGTGCTTTTCTCCATCTCTTTGTGTAGACACTTAAAAAAGATTATTGTCTTATCCCATAAACTGAACTATGGCAGCTTCCACTATTTTGCTAAGGCACCATTAATAATAATAAGACTCTTTCTTGGCATGTATAAGCACCTAAGGTTTTTCTGGACCAATCCATTAGGTTTCTTTCAGAGTGGATGGATAATGAGTCAACCTGTCTGCCAGCGCTCTGTTGAATATTTCTGTGATTTCTATTCCTGAGTGGAAAATTTTTACTTCCAAAATAGGCAGTCATCAAAAAAGAAAGAAAGTGAACAAAGGTAAACAAGCACTTTACTGCTTATTTCCATAAAACTCTAAGCCAATTCTACTTTCTGCTAAAGGTTGGAGAACAAGATGCTGCTATCGGTAGGCACGATTACAGGAATATATTAAAAATGACTTTGGGTGCATGTTAATGGTGAAACATCATGACAGACATTTCACATATTATTTTAATTGGCCCATCTGTTTAGCTACAAGCTTAAGGTGCCAAGAATTGTTGAAACAGACATATTAGCAATTGTTTTAGTGTCGTCTTGTTCCAGGACATTTGCTGAGTTAAACAGACATTGTTGCATTAGATTTTTGCTTTTAGCAGTGTGGTAGAGTTCAAATTTTGGCAGGAAAAAATGCTTTGGAATCATTTTTAATGAGGGAAGAAGATACAAAATTTTAGAAATAAAATATCCATTTTTAATGCATTTGTGGGTACGGCTGATATGCTGCAGGTTCACAATTTTTCCTAGCCTGGACAATATTATTTAGGGTTATTTCTGTAGAATACTTAGTCCCAGAGGATGGATTTGAATAGGGATTGGCAGATTATTAAAGGTAAATATATCAATAGCTATCTGTCATGATGGCTGCATGACTAAACTATGTATCCTGGTACCCCCCCCCCCAAAGTTTTGGGTATAAGAGCCATAGCTAACAGCAAGGAATTTTGGGAGTTCCAATCAAAAATATCTGAAGTGCACCAGGTTGCCACTCATACCTTATATAAACTTGCACTAGAACAGAATGCTTGCTTTCAAGCCTTAGTTGGCCTCTCAATGGCATGTTATTAATTAAGATGGGGAAGCAGGATGCCAAGTGAGATGAACTTTTGTTTTAAGGTTCATACTGAATACTGTGCCATGATAAATAGTGACCTTCTCATGGACTGCCTAGAGTATTTCACTATGAAATTATTTAGAGAAAAACCACTTAATGATAGCATTTCCATGTGAATGAATGAAGTAACTGAACAGAGGGAGTATGTCTTTGCTAAGTGAGTTCATGACATTTTTCTGATAACTGATTTGTATTTTCTCAAGCTTTCATATTTTAACTATAACTTGCTCAAATGTTTTGTGCTTGGTGTGGCGAACTGTAGGTATTAACAGTAACAATAATGTCTATTTGATCAATGACCAGCAAAATTTAAAAATATACAACACGAAAGTAAAATCAAATGGGTGAGATAATACACTAATGGGTGAGATAATACACTAACATAGCAAGGAGTCTCTATAATAAAAATGTTACTTACAATAATGGTATATTAGCTGTGCAAGTATAAATCTAAAATATTACAATCTATGAAATAAAAATACACATAACCTAAAATAAAATAGCTAATACATAATAAACCTGAAGTGATGAATAAAACAGAAGTAATTATTCCTGTGACCAGTTATGCCTTATTTTCATTGTGGCAACATAGAATTTGGCTACTGCACAAGTGATGAAGGATTTCGAATCTTCTAGAAGATGATTCACATGTCTGGCCTTCCTGGGAATTTGCGTATTAGAGGCAAAATAAAAGCAGACCTAATTTCCCTGTAGAATTTACAGTGTAATAATGTGTGAGAAATTGGTTCAAAAACATGGGCAGGCACCCTCGGTTAATGGAGTTTTGGAGTATCTGCCTTGCAGCAAATGCGGATGGTAAGATATTCTGCCTGGCTTTGAAAAATGCTATCCTCAGCCTGGGGAAAGTTAAATTTTCTAAGTATTTTGCTGGTTCTCCAGTACCCATATTTATCCAATTTCTGCCATGTTGGGGCAACTTATTAACTTTGGCCTAGAACTCCGTATCCTTTATATTTTGGGTGAACAGTTGTTTGGCTTGGTCATTCCCTAAATAAATTAGGAGTGGTGTGGAAAACTTGTATAATGCCAACTTCTGCTCCGTGGCCTGTTTCCAAGGAGAAGGAAAATTGAACATTAAAACTAGAGGGGTCGGGCCGACTGGAAATAATTTGATTTTCAGCCAGTAATTTATCTGTGGAGTCCTTGGTGCTCTCTGAGCTTGGTTATTTGCTTGCAGAAGTTTCATTACCCAACTGTTAACAAAGACCAGAATTTTAGATTTCTCAAAATTAAGAACCAGTTGATTTTGTCTGCAGTACCAAATATTGCTGCCATTGCTCTTTTCAGCCCTATAGTGGTTTGTGAAATTATGGCAGCAGCAGCAGCAGCATAGAGGAGTATAGGGATTTTGTGCCTTGCTAATTTAGGAGTGTGGAAGTCTAGGTTATGAAGAAGGTCCACCATTGAATTGACATATAAGTTAAAAAAGCGGGGGGGGAGACTACATCCCTGTCACACTCCTTTCTGAACACTTACTTACTTACTTACTTACTTACTTACTTACTTATTTATTTATTTATTTATTTATTTCATTTATATCCCGCCCATCTCCCCCACAAGGAGGGACCCTGGGGATTGCACCTCACTTTTAAGGTGGTGGTAGAGTATAATTTCTGTATCAGAAAAAGGAGGCGTCTATCAATAGTTCTGTTTTTTAATTTTTCCCATAGGGCATTTCTGGAAGTTGAGTCAAAGGTATATTTAAAATCTAGAAAGGCCACAAAGAGGGAGGAATTCTTTTTATGGGTGTATTTTTGTGAAAGATGGTGGAGCACCAAAATATGGTCAATTGTTGACCTTTCTCTGAATCCTGCCTGCTCATCTTGAAATATACCCTCTGTCTCTGTCCAGTCTTGGAGCTTATGATTTAAATGTTTAGCATATAATTTGCTAATGACACTCAAAACTGTAGGTATTATAGCTACTGCATAAGGAAGCTCTTGAACAAAGACTTGGAATCATATAAGGGTAGCCCAATTTCTCTGCTGTTACCAGAATTTAGTAGATTTGATTTTGGAAGCAGCTGTAAAGAGATATTTATTTTCTACTGCTGCCAGGTCTTTAAACTTCTGGAATACTATTTAATATTCTTCCCTTCCAGAACATTACATTCGGAAGCCTGAGGGGGATAGCACAGTTATGACTTAATTGAACTTGCCTGAAAGAAAGAAAAAAGTAAATCTTAAAAGTAGAAAATGCAACATAAATTTTATCACTGAAATGTATATTTAGGCAAAATTGGAAGAAGATGAGAGGGTTATAACTAATCTATTTTATCAGATGCTGCTGGGTAAGTTAATGGTTTATGAAAAAGCTTCCTAAAGTAACTCTAGCCCGCTTTCCCGTTCATTGTTCAAAACAGTTCGATTCAAACTGTACCAATTTTTATATATACAGTAGATCAATGCCCTCAAATCAGTGAAATTCATAATATTTATGCTTCCTACACTCAGGTTTTTTTTTAAAAAAAAACATATATTAGCTTATTTCATTAACTTAGTGTAAAGTATGGATTTGTTTTAAGATTTGTGGCTGCGAGCCAACCAACAATAAATGGAAGTCTATTCACATAATGAGACATTCCCATCTCCCCCTCCCTACTGTTGCCTAAGATGATCCTGGGGGCTGCAAGCTCCTCAGACACACGATGCTCACACAAGGCTCCTATTGGATGCAACTTATTATTTGTATCACGGACGGTATTTCAAGTACAGTACTTGAGTATTAATGATTATTGCATTCATTCTTAAGTACTTTTTTCCCTTAAGATTTCATGGAAGTATGATTTTTTTTTTAAAAAAAAATCAGAACTACAATCCTATACAGATTTACTCAGAATAAGTCCCACTGAGTCAGTGTGGTATATTCTGAAGGAAACATCTATAGGATTGCAGCCTGTATAATCATCATACTAACTTTTGCATCAATTCAAAGAAGTTGGTGTGTGATAATGTAAGGGTTTCCATCTCATTGCTGTTTGTTAGGTCCTAATACTTTGGATTTCCAATGTTTACTTTTTTCCTTTTTCCAAAATACTGAAATCTTTAGTTTAAAATAAGAACTTAAAAATAATTGTTAATAAATAAAACTACATGAAAATATGAGAAAGAAGACTGAAGTACCACCACATTGTTATTCTTGTTATTGTATATATTAAAAAAAACCATGGAGTATAATTGGAGTAACAAAATATTCAATTTTCATACCTATATTCATTTATGACTATAAATGGCTCAAATGATTAATATTAAGGTTGATTAATTACACTGACTAAAAATTGATCCATTGCTTTAAGTTCAAGAGAATTCCATCTAGCGGGGTCCAGGAGGCGTGCCTTCTCTGCGATAGCGCCCGCCTTGTGGAATATTCTGCCCCCGGAGGTGAGACTGGCTGTTTGATGCCAGAATAAGATTGGCAGCAAATATAACCTCTGGTTCATAGGTTTGTCTAAGCAGAACTCCTGTGCCAAGGTTGTTTGGCATGACATTTTGCTATCTTTTGCAAGGAAACCCTCATATGGATGACAAAAAATATTTTCTACACCAAATATATTACCAGAGCCTTTGTATGAGGACATATAATTGTATAAAATTCCATCAATAAAAACATGCAAGTATTTTTATTAGTGAAAATATACATATTATTTTCATGTCTGCTGTTAATTAGGAATACTATTTTATTTCACAACATTATTTTCAGATTGCTCGCTTCTGTTGGTTTTTTTTAACAATAAAAACTAAAATATAATGGAGCAGAAGAGGAAAGGGAGGTTTCTTATGAATATATGCTGCTGCTGTTGTTTATTCGTTCAGTCGCTTCTGACTCTTCGTGACTTCATGGACCAGTCCACGCCAGAGCTTCCTGTCGGCCATCGCCACCCTCAGCTCCCCCACGGTCAAGTCCATCACCTCCAGAATATCATCCATCCATCTTGCCCTTGGTCGGCCCGTCTTCCTTTTGCCTTCCACTTTCCCTAGCATCAGCATCTTCTCCAGGGTATCCTGTCTTCTCATTATGTGGCCAAAGTACTTCAGTTTTGCCTTTAATATCATTCCTTCAAGTGAGCAGTCTGGCTTTATTTCCTGGAGTATGGACTGGTTTGATCTTCTTGCAGTCCAAGGCGCACTCAGAATTTTCCTCCAACACCAGTTCAAAAGCAAAAGCATCTATCTTCCTTGCTGCTGTTAAAACATGCTTTATATGCTTTTTCAATTCCCATTTCAGGTAAATATATTAAGGTTCTTACACTGACTCTGAACACTAATCCATCTTTAGTTTGCTATTGTCCTTCATGGATCTAAAACCTTTTCCCTAACACTTGTTTTTAAGTAAATTTGTAACCAGCCTGAATCTGGGTCTTCATGCACATAAAGTCTATGCTCTAGCACTGAACTATTTTCTGTCTGGTCATTACAATTCATTTTAAACACTTTAAGCACAATCCACAGCACCTATCACAGTATCCTCTGTGGTGGACAACACATCATTCTCTAGATGTTATTGGATAGCTACTTCTATCCTCTTCTCTTGCTTTCTCTCTTGGTCTCTCTTTTATTAACCCCCCGAAAGAAATAATAAGAACAACATAAATAAGAACAGAACAAAGAAATCCTGATGTCAAGTTTGATGATTTACAAATCTTACTAAACGTATAAATCCTTTCCTTTCCTTTCCTTTCCTTTCCTTTCCTTTCCTTTCCTTTCCTTTCCTTTCCTTTCCTTTCCTTTCCTTTCCTTTCCTTCATATAACATATGAGGTTTATATTTACAGGTAGTCCTCACTTAACAACCATAATTGGGACCAGCAACTCTGTCACTAAGTATCACGGTTGTTGAGTGAGACATCACGTGACTGCGACTTGTGATATTACTGCTGGATTCTCCATTGACTCTGCTTGTTGGAAGCTGGTGGTGAAGCATGCAAATGGCAATCGTGACTGCAGGATGCTGCGACGGTCATAAACGCCCGCCGGTTACGAAGTGCCCGAATCTCAATCTTATGACCATGGAGACTCTGTGATGGTCCTAAGTCGAGGACCGGTCGTAAAGTGACTTTTCCAGCACCATCGTAACTTCGAACAGTCGCTAAACAGGGCAGTTGTTAAGCAAGGACTACCTGTATTACCCATTACCCATCCTCAATGGCTCTGCTAAACAGGGCTACAGGGCTAAAGACAATTGGAGTTCAACATTTGGGAGGGCCACTATTTTGATGATTCTGCAAGGTTACCTTTTAAAAATACTTCTGAAGAAAACTAAACTTGCATTGTATGTGTATACTTCTCTGGATTCTAGCCATCACAATTTTTAAAAAATTAGTGAGCTATATATTTGAACTCTATATTCCTTTCATGTAGAAAACCTCAGGACTGCAGGCAGTAACATATATGGTGGTTCTTGTTATTGTCTTTGAAAGAGGCAAGCTGTGACTTGATCACAAACTTCAGATGTATTATTTGAACTCAGATCTTTTTCTGAACTGTTATGACATGACACTCCTACATGCTATAGATAAACGAAGAAGGACTATCACTACCTCCAAAGGACCATGTGGGGCTGTTCATCAAATCTACTGAAGCTAAAGCACACATATACTCACAGCTGAATAGTCAACTTAATAAGCATCTTATCTTACCTCAAAGTTTACTCAAGAAAGATGCTTGCATTCCAGCTGCAGTTGAAACATACTGTTGTTAATTAAACACTATGAGCTGAATACTTTTGATCAAACTGTATGTTCCCCTCAGAGTAACTTCAAGTTTCTTTCGCCTACTTTTACCCCTCAGTTTCACACTGTTCTTCTTGAGGCATATTGTAATTCAAGCCAGGGAGCCAGAGAAATGTTTATTCGGGAATTAAGGGTCAGGTATAGTTTGATGTTCTCTTGAAAGGTTGCTGTGGGGGAAATAGGAGGTGGAAGCATTATGTATACCATCTGGAGTTGTACAAAAATAAAGGTGGGATATAAATCTAATAAATAAACAATGTCCAATTTAAGTTCTCTAGTGTCAAGATCTTAAATGTACAATATACAATAATTGAGGGTGTAGATCAATAAAATCTGGGATCATCACAAACCCCATAATCCCTAATCATTGGCCATTCTGGCTGGGGCCAGTGGCAGCCGCACTCTCATAAATTGTCAATCCTTGGCCGAGATCTGCTATTGAAGGGCTGGGTATCTTTCAGCAGTTCATGGAAGATTACTAGGCTATTTAGCAAGCGTTAGTTGTTCTCCACCCTTAATAAGATAGGCTACCCATGTTAGCTAAATGCACCCTACATTTTCAGTGGCAGTGGCAGCATGTCTTTGGCAAAGAGCAGACATAAAAGTTTCTATCTGCAAATAGAAACAGAATACCAAGAGGAGTTTAAATAAGTTCCATGTCTAGGAAAGCATAAAAATGATCTACTGAGAAATCTGCTATGGATTTCTGCAGGATTGTATTGGTGTGGTTAATCAGATCTGAAACCACTATGGCAAAGGTGGCAACTGAATGGAGTCTGCTGCTGCTTATTTGCTGATCATGAATCTGCACACAATGTTTGTTTACAAAAGTTGCACCTGGAAAGCGTATATATATAGGACAGCTAGTTTTTGAAAAGAAAAAAGAAAAAAGTGTGTGTACTGTATAGGAAATTATGTTGAAACTATACATTAGGGAATTTTATGTACAGAAGTTCCTTCTATCAAGAAAAGGTTGAACAATAAATGGATAAAGATTTTTGTTACGGGTTATTTCTTACATTAATTGAAACAAAAGCCAGACCAGAATAATGCTTCTCTAGTATAAAACAGATACCTACTAATCTTTGCATCCCCTACTTTTTATTATGAGGCTTAGGTAACACTCTTGTGACTGTGAGTTTATGCTCCTCTGAGATAAGGAATAAAAAACATTTATACGTATATATTAATTTTGTGTATTTAGGGCAGCCTTTCTCAACCTTTTGACCCTGGAAGAACCCTTGAAATATTTTTCAGTTCTACTTTAGCATTTCAGGTTGGCTTGAAGAAGTTATGTTCCAGCCTTTCCCAATTAAACCCTTTTTGATTCTAGCAAGCATAGACACCCTCCTAAAGCCTTCTGAATTGCCAGCAAAAGAAAATTACTGTCTTGCCATGAAACAGAAAACAAGTAATTAGAAAACAGTTACATTACTGAATGGATGTTGCAATTAAGATGTTATTAGTCTGAGCAGACTAGGTCCATGAAACAAATTGCCAATTAGATTACTGACTCATCAGCATCCTGAAATGGTTGTGGGTTATTAGCTGGATGTGGTGATATAATTCTCTCCTGCGCAAGGTATAAGGCAAATGTACCTACGTCATTCGCACCTACGTGTGACAGGCAGAATGCAGATATAGGCAATACAACTAGACTTTCCTGCTTGGATTTGTACAGTATAGGAACTAATAAACCCTGTGGTGGAAAATTAGTGAATGCATTCTACTGCACACATGTTTCTGTAACTTAGAGAAGGGGGATCTTCAGGGGGATATTTAGATAAGCCTGACTTAATAAGATTAATTTGTGGTATTGTACTTGAAACTTTTGGGGAGCTATGATTTTTATATGAATTTTAATTTTTAAAAGTGCAAATTTTCAACTTCTATTGGTCAAAAAGTATGCCTTATAAGAAGATACAATGAGACTCCCCATCTGTTGGAAAATCCAAGAAGAACAGGTTTCAAAACAAGCATTTTCTGTTGAAGCTCCCATTCCACTTTGGATAATTTGCCCCAGAGATGAGATTGGCCCAATCTCTGATGATATTTAAGAAGTAGGTGAATTTAAGAAGCTATGTGATCTTGGAATATTTGTCCTGAATATAAGAGACAATGCTATGGTTTGATGAGATCACAATTATTGTGATTTTTTCCCCTTATTACATTGATTTTGTTGGTTGTATTTTTTACCCAATATTTTGACTTTAGGCTGCTTAGCATTGGTCAAGTTGAAACAACATGGAAGTCACAGAAATAAATAAATTCAAGTGACATGAGTGGTCTATCTGTTTTATTATTGCCTGCTTTGACAGGCAACAGGTCTCTAGGCTTACCATCTTTCCCAGTGCGATCTAGAGATGGCTAGCATTGACAGAATGTAACTGACAGTCCTAAGGACTATACCTGGAGATTGACAATGAATTGACAGTGAAGATATCAAAGCGGTGGATAGCTTCTGTCTTTTAGGATCAACCATCAACAGTAAAAGAACAAGCAGTCAAGAAATACACCACAGACTAGCACTTGGTAGAGCAGACATAAAGGCCCTGGAAAAGATACTCAGATGCTTTGGTATGTCTATACTTACAAAGATCAGAATAGTGAAGGCAACGGTGTTGCCTGTGACACTATGGAAGGAAAAGTTGTACTTTGAAGAAGCAGAGTTGGAAGAATATTGACACTTTTGAACTTTGGTGTTGGAGAAGATTCCTGAGAATACCATGGACAACGAAGAAAACAAACAAATGGATCATCAAACAAATTAACCTAGAGTTCTCACTCAAGGCACAAAAGACCAAGCTCAAATTATCCTACTTTGGACACATTATGTAAAGACCTAGCTCTCTGGAGAAGCCTATGATGCTGGGAAAAATGGAAGGAAAGAGGAGAAGAGAATGACCAGCAGCAAGGTGGATGGACTCAGTTACAGTGGCAATGAGTGCACCGTTGGAAGACCTGAAAGACCAGGTTGAGGATAGATCATCATGGAGAAAATCTATGTGGTTGCTAAGAGTTGACAACAACTTGATGGCACATAATCAATACTTGGAGATACAGAGGTCTGGATCTGAAACAACATACTTTCCAACTTGGCTGTGCCAGTAAGTTGGAGAACCAATTGAGTGTTAGCCCCCAAAAGGAGGCTACCAGGAATTCAAGAACATGGCTGAATACCATAACATTGTCATCAGAGTGTTTATCCATCTTGTTTAAAGTTATCTATTCCAATTGTAGCTCTTAGATATCTTTCCCATCACATTAATCCTTTGTTTACCTAGAGATGCCAAGGACTAAATCTGGCACCTTTCTTTGTAAATCAGATACTCTACAATTGACTTTAGGTTAACTCTGTATATACTTTTGTTGTTGTTGCTTAAATTATCCTTATTAGTAAGATCATCAGTCTCAGTTTTATAGTGCCAACAAATTTACAGTGAATAACTAGTAGGAATTAAAGATATTTAACAAAGATGATGAGGCTGTTTGAATAGTCTCTCCCCCTCTCACCTCCACCCCGTGTTGGTTTCTCCTAGTCTAAGCCTGAGGCAGAGGTCTTCAGAGAGGTGTATCAAATATACATTTATACAGTTGTACATTATTCATATTTGAATTAAATTCCACTGCTTATTTTGTAAGCAGTGAGTGCAGTTGTACTCATGACATATAGGTTGATAGTGTTTCATTTTGTTTTAAATAAATGATTAAGGTGAATTCAACACAGATGAATAATCCAAAATACAATTTAAACTGTAATAGTATTTTCAGGTTTGTCAAATGTTTTGATTGATTGAAATAAAAATTGATTTCTTTGCCTCGGGGGATATTTCTGGGTAGCACTGCTACAAAAAACAAAGCATTTCACTTTGAAAAGCTAGGAAATGAAGCAGTAAAAGTATAAACTAGGAAAAAAAACCATCCCTAATTTGCAAAGGAGGGTACCAGATACCCCTCCCTTGTTAAAAAAAAAACTTCAAAGGGGAATGTCAAAGTAAGACTCTTTTATCAAACATCAGAGGACTGAGTATATATTGAAAGGGTTTTTCCAAGGAAAACCAAATTTTCCCGCTAAAGATTAAAACTTATAGTCTGAACTTTCAGAAATGTATTCTTTAAAATGTAAAGAGTTCTCCCCCCCTTTGTTGATTTATTCCACATGAAAGTGGTGTTTGTTGTCCACCATTCAGCCCACCCATATGCAAAATTTCATGCTTTGACTCCAAACATCAATTTCCATGAGACAGGCAATATAATAGGACATATACATATGAAACTACAGCCAGATACATTCATGTTATTCACAGAACTACAGAAAGTATCTCAGGAGTAATTCCAGTTGTGAGTCCCTCCATTTGCCATGTTTTACCGCAGAGGGCAGTCCTGTCTTTGAAGGGCTTTTTATGGATATCTTTTGCTTAAAGGGATCATTTGTTTAAAAGGCTGTTCAATCCCAGTCTAGTTAGTAGAGAACTATAAGGCAAAAGCTTAAAGGTCTTAAAGTTGCCCACCAAGAATTGACACATGGACAATAGACAGAGCACTCGGGCTAGAGATCACCTGGGGTGCCATCCTAAGGAAAACTAACGCTATCATAAAAAAATGGAGCAGCTATTCTTAACTGTTTTTCTGCGGTAAGAACTTGATCACAGATCACAGGAAAGTAATACATAGGAAGTGTTGTCATCTGGACCATCCAAAAATTCCAAGTGATTGTGAGTATTTGGAAGAAGCATCCTTAATCACTGTGTCCCCCACCCTGGTGAACTGTATTGTATTTCTATTTAAATTCTAATTTTTATTTCTGTATATCTGTAAAGTTAATGCAGATATGTACTCCTCTTTGTCATATAAGTGTATATGTACAAGTGTATAAGAGAAAAAGAGGGAGAAAGAGATGCATATTTCTTCACTATCTGTAAGTCAACACTCTATCTCCCTGCCTCTATCCTCAAATTCTTCCAAATACGAAACCTCTGATTTTTTGGCAAAGAGATTTTCTCTGAGAACATTTATATTTGCTGACATTGAAAATGGCCCTGTTTACTGCTTTGAGGA
This sequence comes from Charina bottae, assembly GCA_023362775.1. Taxonomy (NCBI): domain Eukaryota; kingdom Metazoa; phylum Chordata; class Lepidosauria; order Squamata; family Charinaidae; genus Charina; species Charina bottae. The sequence goes on along the minus strand of JALMGJ010000001.1, from coordinate 70,235,799 downwards.
TATTTGTAGTAGAAAAAAGAACTTTTAAAATTTAGATAAAAAGTTCGTCTTTCCCCTACTACTTGGATGTTGACTATACAATTTTATTGTTTTATTTTGTCTGGAGGATGGCTAATTAACAGTTATTTCTTTCACTACCCTTAAGTGTGAGTTCTTTACATATGATTGTTTACCTTGTGGTTTGTGAACACAGATTCACCACCTTCATTTTACGTGTTAAGATGGGAGATTTGTCATGGAGATAAGGAAGAGTCAGTATCTGCGCAAACCAAAAATTCTTAGTCTCTCTTCTGACTAGTAAGTAACTTCAAAGGAAAACAAGAATAAAACCAGGTTTACAAACTGCTGGTTATATAGCTTAAGGGTTAAAGTGTAATTTTAAAATTTGGAGTCCCTTTGATGATTAATTACAGTGTATAACACTGTTATTTTTATTGCTGCAGTTGTAATCAGACATTTGAATGATCTATTCTTCAAAATTTCCTGTTTTGCTGATGATAGCCTTAAAATGTGAAAGCCCAAATCTTATGTGCATCCAAAGTGAAAAGGTGTGTTGTCAGCAAAACAGTATATTCTGAAAATTGCCTTCTTAAAAAATAGAAGGTTCTATTTCCCTATCAGAAAATCACACATAGTATTTTCCAACATTTTCCATTATAACATTTTCCTTAATACAGGTAGAGGATTGATATACTGTATGTGGGGTTGAAATTATTTCCTAGGAAAAGCTGTCTATAAAAATGTTATTAAATTTCATCATTTGCTTGATGCTAGGTTTGTACACTGGCAGCTGAGGAACAAATGCTTCAATTCTCTAGCATTGCAAGGGAATTTTACTTCGCCTTTATTTCATACGTAACACGCAAGAAGTAGCACGAAAAACAAAACTGGCACCTTACCAAGATATTAAGAAGACCCCTGCTGGGTTAAAGGAATGGTCTAATCCAAGTTTCTGGAGTTGGTCATCCAGATGCAAATGGAAGAATTATCTCTTCCTTGGCTATTGAGTCCTTTACATGCACCTGATCCTATTTTAAGATATTTTCGAATCTTGTATTGAAAATTTACTGGTTAGCCTGATATCAACTAGGTTGATGGCCATTTTAGAATATACTTTTTGAATTTGCAGAGGTTCATTGGATGTGATCTCTTCCTGTTTATTTAGACAGACTTTCTGAGGCTATGGTGTTCAGAGGCTATGGTGTTCATGGTTTTATTTGTTTCTGGATGCTATCTGGTTTTCATTCATTTAGTAAATGGTCCAATTGATTTCATATGTATTGTGATATCAATTGTTTATTTTTTATAGCAGTGTTTTGGGATTGAAAGGAAGGTTACAAACAAAGTGTAAAAGGGAGAAGAAAAAGAAATGGAAAATCATCTCCAAAGACTGTGACCATTGTTCTTTTGGCTGTTTAGTACATGTGGCTTCCTAACCTTAGCATTCCTCATTTAAGATAATTGATAACAATTTGGAAGGTGGCTAGGTCTACATTGTTCGTGCCTCAAGAGTATGGTCTGCAAAGGTGCTAGTTTTTTTTTTTAATCTTTACAACTACTAAATTATTACGTTCAAAGGAAAATTACTGTTTTTGGATGGATAAGAATGGATAAATAATCCACCAGATGGATTGAAGTCCTTGTGCCGTCAGTGTTGTCATAGCTGAACTCTAGCATAAGAATGCTAAAACATTATTCTACTGTTCTTTCCCATTTTGAATATTTTCAACATATTAGCAATAATCTTTTAAAACTGCAAGACAGTATTATGATTAAAAATATTGTTGCAGGAATCAGAGTTTAGCCCCTTCTTTTAAGATGGGGTTGAAAGAAGAATCCCATTGGCTGTTGTGGGTCTTCCGGGCTGTGTGGCCATGTTCTGGAAGTTGTGGTTCCTAACGTTTCACCAGCATCTGTGGCCAGCATCTTCAGAGGGCAGGAGCACAGATAGAAGCGAAATCTCTGTGCCCAGGTAGAGTGGCAATGTTCTATTTATAGAGCTAAATTATAGGAGATTAGGTGGGGTCTATCTGTGCTCCTGCCCTCTGAAGATGCTGGCCACAGATGCTGGCGAAACGTTAGGAACCACAACTTCCAGAACACGGCCACACAGCCCGGAAGACCCACAACAGCCATCGAACTCCGGCCGTGAAAGCCTTCGACAATACAAAGAATCCCATTGTTTGCATCTAAATATGTGAAGTTTTCTCTCCTTGCACACCACCCCATCAGGCATAGATAGACAGCAGATGTCTCTTCCATCTGGTACAGCTGTTATCTGTTGACTATTAGAAACTTGTGGTTGCTTCTTTCTTAATGGAAGCTTGAGAGCTTTCTAGCAGGTGCTAAGCTGCATGCATTTGTTGGTCAAACCTGCAGCATACTGGCAATAAGGCTTTTTTGAGGAGCAAAAATATATACTGTACATACCCGTGCCTTTCAAAGGATTCCTTGTTCTCTCTCTCTTGTGCTTTGTTAACCAAATTACTTGCACAGACAGTCAAGCCATTCCTCAGAATTATGTAACAAAATAAACAATTGAGTTAGTGGACAGTGTGACAGAAGTGGCAGTGAGTACATGGTGAAAAAAGATTTATAAAGGAAGGTAGAGAGAAATACTGAAACTACATAAATATATATTAGGATTTCAGAGTGCACCATGTTAAGGAAATTGCAGTTCTTAGGTTGTCATTCAGCAATTGAACTATGTGTAATTGCAAAGGCTGTTCTCATTCCTAACAGCTATATGTCCTGGACATACATACATACATACATACATACATACATACATACAGTGTACACACACACACACACACACACACACACATATATATATATATATATATATATATATATATATATATATGGGACGCGGTGGCGCAGCGGCTTAATGATGCTGGAGTTTGCCAGCCAGAAATGGTCAACACTCCAACGGTTCGAGCCCAGCTCCGTGTGACAGAAGTAAGCTCCCGTCATTTCGTCCCTAGCTCCTGCCCACCTAGCAGTTCGAAAGCATACCATCTGTGAGTAAATAAATAGGTGCCCCCATTTTGGTGGGGGGGAACGCAGGTGGCGCTCTATGCGGGGAACAGGAACCGGCGCTGCATCCGCCTGGACGCGATCAGTGGATAAAAAAGCCCGGATGAGCCAACATCCCTAGGAACGCTGCTGGCCAGCTGATGCAAAGCTAGCTCGCCCTCTTGTGGTGCACCAGTGCAACAAAGAACTAGCAATTGCTGGCGCCAGAACATCCATCATGTGTAAAAACATTGTAGACTCCCTGGCAATGTATACCATACGCTAAATAAATAATAAATATGTCCTGGTAAGAACTAACATGGATTAAAATATATGACTTGTTGGGAGACTGTGAGTGTTTAAAATGACATAATTGATCCCCAACGTGAGAAATATCAAAGGCCAAAATAAAAAGTGTATTTTCAAAAATCATGGCTAAATGGATCAGGAGGTTGTGTTTGAATGCTCCTGCCCATTCTTTTGGAAATGCAATTCTTGCTGGAAAAAAATAGTTGCCCAATACTGACCTAGAAGATACATAGTACCTCAAGAGAAAAAAGTTGGAATTGCAGCTTAGATTGCTTAGAATATCATTTACTCTTATCTAACTTGACTATGAAACTTCAAATTATGATTATAATTATTATTCACATGTATAAGGCCACCCAATTCCATAACAATTTTGAGCAGCATACAACACTAAAAACAGTATAAAAACAATAAAGAAGAAAGATCAATGATGTCTGGACAGAGCAATGAAACATACATATTCCTATAAGAAGCCCACCCCCCACCCTAGCCCAAAGCTTGATGGAAAAGCCACATTTTTAAACAACCATTTCAACAAGGGCAGAGAAGGGGCGTACAAATATCTGGGGGGATGCTGTTCCAGACAGCAGGTGCTGCAATAGAGAAGGCCTGCTTCCTGAGTCCCATCAGATGACACCATTTGATCAGCGGGACCTGGAGCAAGCCGACTCTGCCAATCATGCAGGAAAGGCTACAGGAGACAGATGGACCCTCAGATAGCCAGGCCCTATGCCATGAAGGGCTTTAAAGGTGCTAACCACCTGGAATTGCACCCAGAAACGGGTTGGCAACCAGTGCAACTGATGAAGCATGCCCATTATTGCCCAGGCTGCTGCATTTTAGATTAGCTGCAGTTTGAGTGATCTTCAAGGGCAGCCACACATTGCAATAGTATACAGATGATGCCTCTATCTATCTATCTATCTATCTATCTATCTATCTATCTATCTATCTGATTTCTCACCGCCCAACTCCCTCAAGGGACTCTGGGCGGTTTACAAATCAATATATTTAGCTGCCATCTAATTAACTGTTCTGCAAGTTCTTTCACAATTCTGGATCATGTGCTTTAATATGTTTACTCTGGAGCTGCTGGTGTAGTATTTGGCAGTTATAGTTACAACAGACATGAGGAAAATTTTAAAATCTCAACAAGTTTAGGTCATCTCACTGAGGTATTTTAGAGGGTGTGTGTGTGTTTAAGAAACTGCAACTGATCTTTAACAATTTTATTTTGTGGGAGGGAGCCAGTATTGCCCCTCCAAACTAATTTCATGTTCCTTGGGTACATTCAGCTTCCAGTTCCTTTTTTATTTCATAGTAATACACTGCTTCTTTCTTAACATATTGTCAGGGAGATAACTGGTGAAGAAGGAGGGGGCTCCCTCCAGGGGGATAAATGCATGCACAGTACTGAATTGCTTTGCTTTCCTCCCAAGAGGCTAAAGAAGGCCCCGCCCTATTTTCTTGGGCCTTTTCTCTGAGCATCACTAATTCATTTTAGTTTAGCTGGATTCTGTCTAGCAGAGTAGAACAATAAAACACTAGAGCCTTTACACCAAGTCTCAGTGTGTTCCTTCACTCAAAGTCAGGACACATATACAGGAAAATTGCAGCTCTCAAGTTAGGTACCAGCTGTGCAGTATAAACTCTGATGGCCATTGTTTGTCAAATACCTTCATTTCTCTCCAGAAGGTAAATAGAAATATGATTCAAGACATGTTGAAAGGCACATTTGTGGCCTATATAGATCCTTTTCCATTCTGATAGAAAAGCAAGAGTAGTCAGTACAACCCTCCCTTCCTTTCCTGCCAGATGAGGTTGGTAGAAATAGCTCTAACTTCTTACTAGCTCCGGAAGTTGCCAAAATTCAAATACATATTCCCACACTATTATTATATTTGTAACTTGTATTTAGAGTTGGAAACTGTAGTATGTAGTTGTTTTTACTATACATTTCAAGATAAATATTGCACAAAGTGGCCTCCAAGATAAATAATATGCATCCAATTAAAATGGTGAGTCAAATTATGTAAAGGAGAGATGCATCACCCATGTAGAGTATGATATCCTCAAAATGCCTTTTTTGTGATCTCGATCAAACTCTTCAAGATTGTGCACATAACTTCAGAACTTGGTGATGGGATTTCCTATGAGTCTTTGGCAAGAAATTAACATACAGTAAGGTGCACTATCAGGTAGTTTTAGCATCCCTAGAATAAAAAGACAAAACAGAACGCTCCCCCCCTCCCACATTTACTATGCCCACTTGTGCGATCTTTCAAAAAGGCACGAAGTCATAGTGATGGGAGAGTTTAATTATACTGACATCTCTTGCAAGAGAAATTTTGCCAAGCATGATCCTTCCAGGAAATTCCTGTGTTATCCTGCTGACTACTTTTACTTTTAGAACGGGGAGGAAAGCATAAAAAGTTCTGACTTAATACTAACCAACAGGGAAGACACAGTTGAGGAAAAGGAAGTATGGGGGGAAATGGCTGTTGAGTTCTTAATGTTAAGGGGAACTAAAATTGAGTATGGTCAAAGGCATACTTTGGACTTTAAAAAAGATTTTAATAAACTCAAAGCAATGATAAGTAGGAGAAGCCAATTGGAAAAAGATTGATGGGAGTTCCTAAAGAAGAAAATATAAAAAACATAATTACAAACAGTTCCAATGAGGGGAAAATGGAGGACAGCTAAATGAGTAAATCTGGCTATACAAAAAGCTTAGTGAAGATCTGAAAACAACAAAGAACACATATAGGAAATGGAAAGCGGGTGAAGTGCAAACACTTCATAACAGGTAGCCTGGAATTGTAAAGTGAGTGTCAGGAAAGCTAAAACTCATAATGAGCTGAGGTTATCAAATGATGTTATAAACAGCAAAAAGGATTTCATTTGGAGTCCTTGATGCTCTCTGAGCACTGAGCTCATCTCAGCACTGATGATGTTACCTAGTCAGGTAATGAAATGTCTGCAAGCAAACAACCAAGCTCAGAGAGCACCAAAGACTCCACAGTTCAACTCTGAGCTATATATGTTCTCTTCTGTTGAAAAAGGATTTCTTTAGATATTTTTATAATAAAATCAATAAATATGCTAGTATTTATATATAAATATTTATATTTATATACAAATAAAGATGCTAGTAACAGAGAAAATCTGTATTGCTCCTACTTTAATGACTTCCTGAAAAGTATTAAAAACCTGGTTGTTCTCCCAGGCCTTAGGATAGGATGGTTGTGTAGCCCCTATAGTTTCTGGGCTTCTGTGATACTCAGTTAACCTTTTGGTCAGCTGTATTTTTTTATATATGTTGTTTTTTCTTTTCCTTTTAATTGTAAGCCACTCAGAGTCATTGAGGAGTTGGGTGGCCTTGAAATCGAATATTTTTTTTTCATCCAGAGTTACTCAACTCCTATGTATTCTCAGTTCTGTACCTAACAGATGTTGAGAAATCTCATAGCTGTAGGCTAAACTAGGAAGTCAAAAACACATTCTGGAAGAAAGCAATGTCAAATGAAGTAACATTTACACACACAAATAAAAGTATGTATCCATGAGTCATTGGGATTCAAGCTCAGTTTTAGGGAATCTTTATCTTCCCCACACGAGAGTATGTGTTCAGGCAATCGTGAAGAGCAAGATGAAGGGGCAAAGTTGAAGCTTGAGAATAATATAAACATGGGCAGGGAATACCTTATTATTTTGAATAAGTTTAAATTTCCAGGGCCAGCTGAATCGCTTCCTAAGGTACTGGGGGGACTTGTTGGTGGTCTGGCTGAACTTTTATGTGTTATCTTTGAAAAATCCTGGAGTTCTGATAAAGTGACAGATGACTGGAATAGAAGAAATGTCATCAACAAAAAGGGGGAACTGGAGAATCAAGGGAATTGTAGACTAAGAAGTCTAGATTGATACATGGGAAGACTTATAAGCACCTTAAAAAAAAGTGTAGCAATTACCAGACGTCAGCGTGGATTTGTCAAGTATAAGTCTTGCAGACTAAGCTAATGTCATTTTTTAATTGGGCATCTTAGACTGTGGGAAAGTTGTACAGTAGTTGTTACATATCCTGATTTCAGCAAAGCATTTGACAAACAAGCCCTAGGAAATTCCATGAGCAAACATGTTGTGTTGCCTGGGTGACTTGTCTGTTAGATGAAAGAGCTGGCTCAAAAATCATACTAAAATACTCATCGAGTATCAAGTGGGGTGCCACAAGGTTCCTATGCTCTTCAATATTTTTAATACTGACTTAGGTGACGAAGTGGAGAGAATGCTTATCAAATTAGCGAATGATGTTAAAGCAGGTGGGATTATTCATTTGTAGCTTTTATAATAAATTAATAGGCACAGGCTAATATTAATAATATATTGTGCAGAAGTGGGAAACAGATTAAGTGGGGAAATTATCTTGGTGGTCTATGCTTTTTTTTCAACCCCCAACCCCCCTTACCTGGTATCTATCAGCTATTACTGTTACAAGTTGTCAGTTATTATACGCTGGTCACAGTGAGAATTTGTTTCCTCATATTTCTGTTTCACATTTTCTTTTTAATGTTTTTATATCAAATCTATCAAACTATTAGGTAAACTTACTGTAAAGCTTTAGCGTAAATGTCTTTACTATCATCTACAGAATTTAAAACTTTGTAATATGAATACTCTCTTAAATACTTTGCTGCAAATTTATGTTATAATATGAAAATTAGAGGAAACACACATATGCAAAACCAACACTTCATTTCCTCCATTTTTCACTTTTAGAGAAACGTGCATAAAATAGACATGTGTCTGGCCCCGTTATGAGTCTCTGTTTTTAATGGAAACGTGATAGGCTGTCTGTCATATAGATGGCGCCTATCTGGAGTTCTTGCAAACTGGTTAGAGGGGGGATGTGCAGTTTAAAAACAAATCCAAATGGGTTCAACCAGTTCCACAATACAAACAGTGGCAGTATATCAGATGTTCATCTCCTGGGTTCTTTTTATGTGTTGATGTTATACCCGCAAATGTTTTATTAATACTGCCATTCTCTGGAATTCTCATTTCTGAATGGTTTCCGTCCTACAGTCATCAAATACTACTCAACCGTTATTGGGTTTCTCTTTCTCTCTCCCTCCCTCTCCCAATTTACAGCATGATGTATCTCAGACCCTGCTCAAAGCAACCCTGGACAGTGTGGTGGAGGAATGTGTCAGCTTCGTAGGAGTCGATATTAACATCTGCTCAGAAACATTATTAAGGTGAACCTGAAGACTCTTACCGTTTCAGTTAGATAGCTTCAAATCACGGAGAATTTGTCCAGTGGTTCTATATTTTTTGACTACTACCTTGGACCCTAATTTTTTATTCCTGTGACTGCAACGCTTGTTCTGTAAATGGAATCGCCTTCCACGAGCAGAGCCAAAGTTAAGACTGTGGCCAGACAGAATGTCAAACTTTTCTTTATTACTTAACAGTGAACGTACACACCTGGATGCTCTCCCGCTTCCTTGCACCAGCAGCACAGCCAAATCAGAAATAGCCATCTATGGCTTGTTTCTGGCATAGCAGTTTGTAAAATGCACTTCTTTATTACAAGGTTTATATCCTGCCCTCATTCATAAGGCTCTGGGCAGCTGTCAGCCCAACTATGTAGACCAGACCAAGAAATCAAATCAGATGTAATTTAAATATAAGCTCAAGTACAGATAAAATCAAACTTAAAGGCACCATCTTTGCCACCTTGCAAGCCGGGAATGGGGGAAAGGGGGGGGCATCCAGACCTTGGGAGGGAAACTATTTCAAAATGATGAAGCTGCCACCAAAAAGGTCTCTCTTCTGTGTACTTTGTTCAGATGATGCAAGTAAGCCAGAAAGAAGCTGCTATTTCCCAGGTGGTCAGCAGGGAAGTATATTGAGGCAGGAGTTGCTTTGTGGAATCCATGCTTATTGTTTTCCTTCAGCAGGGCTGGTCTCCTGGGCTGCTTGGTTGTTTTTTCTTTGATTCCTGTTTCTGCTGATTTTCCTGAAACAGACACATCAAGCTGAGCAGCCTATAATCTCCCAAATCCCTTTTTTAAAATTGGTGTCATATTAGCTACCTTCCAGTCCTCTGGCCCAATTTTTTTGCTGAAGGGTCAACAATTTCACTTCTGAGGTTCTTTAAGAACTCTTGGGTGGATGCCATCAGGATCTGGTGAGGTGCTCCTGTGCAGTCTCTCAGAATGTCCTAGAATAACTTATCTCGTTTCCTCAATTTGCTTTATTTGTCTGAATTCCCTCCTGATAAAGTTAACACAGGCTCAGATAACTTTCCTAGGCAATTTTATATCACATGCATATAATTCATTCAGAGTTTCTCTGCAGTCTCTTGAACTTTCATTTCACTGCTATGGTGTCTGATGACCCGACCAGTTTTCTGCTTTGAATGTATTGATAGAAGTTTTTGTTGTTTCCCTTAATGTGTTTTTGCCTTATAGTCCTCGAGTTCCATTTTTGCATTATTATCACATTACCGTTTTTCCATCCAAGTTGATGTTCCTTTTTGTTCTTGAATAAGATTTCTATTTCTTGAAGGAAGCTTTCTTAACTTCTATAGCTTCCTGGAAATTGCTAGAAAGCCATGCTGGTCGTTTTGTGGTTAAACCTTTCTTACACTGGAGAATACATTGCAGCTGGGCATCAATCATTGTGGCTTTAAATTACTTCCAGGCATTATGAAGAGATTAGACCCTCATTACTTTTCCTTTCAGTCTGTTTTTCACCAATGCTCTTCATTTTTCAGTAGTTCCCTATTTTGTAGTCAAATATTTGCTATTTCCCATTTTTATGTATGTTAAATGTAACAGCATTGTAGTCACTGTTTCCTGTAGGTTCCATAACACTTATATCTCACCCCACATCACAGTGTCTTATGATCAAATCACCTGCAGCCAAAAGCCCCCCACCCCCAGATTAAAATCTTTGCTATTAGACTCCTCACCTAAGAATTGAGCCTCCCCTATAGCAATACCTCATCTCATAACAGTGTTCTCTTTTCCCAAGACTTCTCTTCTCTCTAATGGCAAGTAAGTTTTTATCTTGGGAGTGGGACAAAGTTACCACATCCCAAAAGTTCTCTTCTACATACCAGTCTGACTCTCTAACCATTTTCAGCTCAGCCACCTTGGTTTCAAGGGAACTGACTTGTTTCCTGAGATCCAGGGCTCATTGCATCAAGCATGGTTTTATTGTAAACCGCCCAGAGTTCCCCCTTCGGGGGAAGATGGGCGGTAATATAAAGTAAAATAAATAAATAAAATGAACCCATAGGCCCAATAGCAGATAGTTCCTGCATTTAATACTCTGCATTAATTGGAAAATACTTTATCCCCTGCTGGTTTTCTACCTTTATATCCATTATTGTTGGCAGCTTGGTTTTGTTCTTTTTGAGTAACTGTTGGACCGAAAAGATAGTCATATGTTACGATTTTACAGAATGTGGAAACTTGGCTTCCTCACACAGTCACTAAACGCACCCTGGTGCTTAGTTTCTGGAGTTGTGAAGTCAGTGTGCTCCTCCTCTGCTTAACTCCTCTGTTTCGGTTTGCCCTCCTATTAATTCATCCTGGTTGCTAGCCCCCAAGTATCTCTCCTCCTTCTACACAGTGTCTTTATTAAACATAAGCGTGGTATGAGTCTGAAACTTTATAGGGCTGTATGCAGTCAACACTTATGCTTTCAGTATTAGTAAAACTGCACCATTCTGTATTATTGACTGAAGAAGCCAACCCTTGAGTGGAGCTCTCTGGATTTCTCACTTCTATAGCAGAGCAGCTACAATGAAGCTTAGCACTACATTTTAAGATGGCTTTTTCCCAATCATCCTAGAACAAGCAGTATCTATATTATGTTGCTTTAATATTACCTATTGCTTCCTTTTATCAAATGTAATTCCAAATCATCTCCTTTTATTATGCTTCTTAGACATATTGCAGGACTGAATGCCAACAGGGCTAAAAATATCATTGAATGGCGAGAGAAAAGTGGACCATTTGTCAGTCGGGAACAGCTTAAAGGTGTCAAAGGATTGGGGCCAAAATCCTTCCAACAATGTGCTGGCTTTATCAGGATCAACCAGGAATACATCAGAACATTCTGCAGGTAATATAAAAAGGTGTGGGGTTGATCATTTATTTTCCACATGTAAGCTGAGATTTTGGTAAAAGAAAGACCCCAGTAGGCAATAGGTTGTCTTGAGAGTCTGTACTCAGGTACAGAAAAGTAATTTGTAGTCTGCCATTTAGTCAACTATGGCATAAGAGGTTTAATAGAATGGCAATGTGATGTAGGGAATAGAGTCCTAGATTCACATCTCAGTTCAGCTGTGAAGTTCATAATTCAGCTTTCAGATGTTAATTACCATCTCTTGGCATAATGAAATAAACGAGGAGGGAGACAAGGCATTCTTTTCCCACTGAGCTTCCACTTCTCCCACCCATCCTCATCAACCGCCATATGGGAAGACTTGCTGAGTTGTTATATGTTGATACCATTTGTTTTGGATTTGCAAAATAGTAAATGTTACTTATGGGTCACCTTGGAAGGATTTGTATCCTAAATGATGAAATATTGATCCATCTAACTCTAATAAATATTTCTTCCTTTGACAAAGAAACTCTAAACTGTAATAAATAAAAGTAAATTTGAGAGGGTGGAGTCATATTATAGAAAAAACTTCCAGAGAAATTCCATTGGGAGTAGAGAGAGAGAATAAATGGAAACAGAGTCTCTTCCTCTTTTCTCTCTTCCTTTTCCACATCATCCCACCCACATGTTGCAGCCCTCAATAGTAATAGCTACCATAGACATTTTTGCATGTTGCTATGTCTTACAATGCCATTTTGACTTTGCCCCAGCTACAGATATTCGCTGGCAAGTAAAGACTATACAGTATGTCATAATAAAGTTTCTCATCATTTCCAAGGAAAGAAACAGCAAATGACAGTTCAATTAAATTTTAAGCAGAACAGAAATATAATAGCAATTTGATTGAACACACTCTGGAACTAAGCACAGGGGCTCATTTTAGAAGCTGAAGGTTGACCCAACCTTAGATATCTTAAAGACACCCCTCCCCCCATATGAATACCTTTGAGCTTGCTTCACCAGCCAGCCTAATATATCTTATGAAGCTCTACCTACCTTTGAGGCAGTTGGTATAGTCTACACAGAAGGAAAAAAAATGTAGGACAGTGCAATGAATTCTGGCTCTCATCTTGATACACATGTTTTTAATATACGGAGTCATATCTTCCAATCTAAGATTGGTCTTGGACTTCAGTGAAAAGCCATAAAAATTAAATAAAAATATAAGTTGATAATAGCTCTGTGCACGCATCACTTGTGGCTGTGTAATAGTAAGTTTATAAGTGAAGTTTTCTTTGGCATATAGGGTGGGATATAAGATACAACGGCTGTGCACAATATAAGAAAATAATAAAAAACTGATTCAACATATCAAGATTTTAAGCCAACAAAATTTTAAGCCACACAAAAGCAGGGAAAAAGAAAAGTGATCTCAGTTATCAAGAAAAAAGCAGAGGGATTCCCAGTCTGATGCCTGAAACTTTTATAGGAAACATATGAATCTATCTTACAATAATTCTAACCATTGTCTGTTAGCTTTGTATTGGCTATACAGACCAGCAATGTCGTTTCAAGGTTTTTCTCAGGCTACTTTAGGTTGTCAGAAATTGAATCTGGTGCCCTCAAAATACAAGCCATGTGCTCAAGCCAATTGCACTATGCTCCATGAGCTGAAAATGTTGTGGGGTGAACCAAAGCCTTTATGCATTTTTACCCTATGCTCTGTGCTTGAAATATTGAACCATATTGAACCTATTTTTTAAAAAAAATTCTGCCCAATTCCAAGTGAGATCGACACAAATACCGATGTTGAATTAAAGCTCTTTGGGTCCACTATATGCAGAATTTTTGAAGATTTGTTAATTATAAAGCTCATGCTCATTTGTTATCATTGTCTGCAAAATTTGTATATTGAGTTTGAGGTTTCGTAGCTTTGCTCATTGGGCAGGAGCGAAAAAGATACATACGATGGTCACTAGTTTAATGATAATGATATCCTTTTCTCTTACGATTTTGGACCTCAGTCAACAGAGTGAGCTTGCAGCTGGCGGTCATAAAGCAACCACAAATGAGAAACAGTGTAAAAAGAAAACCAAGGCTGGAGCAAATGTCATTCAGCAGCCAAATCCTTTGGATCAAACATGCATCCACCCTGAATCATATAATATTGCAATGAGGTAAGCAATGAAAGAATGAATCTACAGTTAGATCTTTCAACTTTTAATCTGGGAAGCAGTCATTTTTCCAGATAACAAAAAACTCTTGGAAGCAGGGCTCTGAATATACTAATGATGATGCTACAATGAAGGTTAAATAAGTTCTAGATAGGCTTGTTCTCTTCCCTCTGTGTAACCTGGGCCCCAGTGTTCGTACATGAGCCAGTCCATTGACTTGATTCATTGAAGTATTTTCTGTTATCATAATTTTATAATTCTGATATGTGTGTATGATTTTTTTTTATTTTTTTATTTAATTAAATTTATATAACCGCCCATCTCCCCCAACACCTATTTTTTGGCATTCATTACCTTATGCCAACCTAGCAATTCTTGCCAACCTAGCAATTCGAAAGCATGCAAATGCAAGTAGATGAATAGGTACCACTTCGGTGGGTAGGTAACAGCGTTCTACGCGGGTCATGCGGCCACATGACCGTGGAAGCGTCTTCGGACAACGCTGGCTCTTCGGCTAACAAACGGAGATGAGCACCGGCCCCTAGAGTCGGACACGACTGCACAAATGTGCGGGGGGAACCTTTACCTTTACCTTTTACCTTATGCCAATTCAAACATGCAATCTAATATGTCATAACTCAAGAAGTAGGCACAAGGAAAGTTTAAGGTGAATTATTTCGAAATTCAAATATTTCCATTTTCAGTTAACAAAAAGATAAATTAAAAATAATGTAACTAATGAAAAGATAATCTGTAAGAAATTGTATGAAATAGAGTGAATTCTTTTTTTTTTCATTTTCAAATTTTTTCATTGGCTTCTGTACAATAAACTGAAAAAATCACGCTAGTTTGTTTGGAGCTCACTCCTTTCACTTGAAAAAAACAATGTTATCATTCCCAAACAATTTTCACAGTAACAATGTACTGGTAACTTTTACCCTTTTCCATGTACCTTATAAAATCAGTGTATCTTTTTAGTATACCAGAATAACCAGAAAGCATATAAAGTGTCAATTGGTAAAATATTTGGACAGAAAACCTGCTGTTTCGTTTTTTTATTCCTCAAAAAGTAAGTACAAAATTAGAAATATGGAAGTGTTACCAATCAAAAATGGATTGTACAGCTGTGAAACATGGAGTCGAGCTGCAAGATTTTTAATATAATTCCTGACTCAGGCACAGGTCATTTTTAAACAAATGTTAGTAGCAGTTCTGTGTTAAATGTCCTTCTCTTTCCATTTAGATATTTTTGGTTCTTTTGCAATGTATGTTTTTATGATGCTTGCAATCGATATAAAGTTCATTATAACCAATTTGGGGGATTTAAACTGTAGTGGTAATGCAGTTTAATATTATTACATTTACTTGTGCTGAAGCTAGTATATAATTCCTACAAGCATATAGAAACTTCCTAATATTTCATTGCTTTCAGTGGGAGGTATATTTTAAGACAGGGCTCCTGCAATGTTAATCAGGTACTGAATGTTAATTCAAATAACTGAAGCCTAATTTACCTATAGAAATGGCAATGCTTAGAAAGCTCCTGGATTTCTGCAGCTGCAGTTCAGTCCCAGGAAAAATGTGTCTGGTTTAAGGAGATTCAAATGGGTACTATGTGACCTCCCCTATTCATTCCAAAGCATCTTTTTGATTTTGAATATGAAATGCTCTGCAGCTCTAAAATTGATATGCTACTTTTCTTTTGGGTGAAAGTCTGTATAGAAATAGTATAGCAGCAGTAGTAGTGATTATTACTGTTATTATTATTATTTGCACCTATTTGGCAAGCTTTTTTTTTCTTCTGATAGCTGAATGACTGTCAGCTTGGAAGCAAAATGGGATCTTCCAAAATTAAGATGATTAAATGCTTTGAGGTATAAACATCTGTAAATAAAACAACCTTTATTGAAACATCAAAAAATTGCTTGATAAGAATAAATAACTGTATCGAGTGCTGATTGCTGCTGAGTCTACAAAGAGAGAAGGATAAAATCTGAAGAGTAAGAGTGGAACAATTGGCTTCTTATGGAGTAGTCCCTTGTGGATGCAGCATAATCCTTAGCATGTTTACAAGGAAGTAAAGGTATTTGAGTAAGGCATGGGAATTTTCAACTGATGCCAATTTCCTCCTAATGATTTCAGTAGAAATAGTTTGTCAGGATTGCAGCAGTGAAATTAGAGTTAAATTCCCTTTCCATACTTATTCTGATCCTATTCATTATCAGTTAATATTAGATGCAAAGACACATTTAATGCCAGATGTCATCTTGCCTTTTGAGCAGACATGCTTAGAATTACATAACATGTGTCCTTCAGGGATCAATTGTTGCAACTTTTTCCATGCACATTGTCATAGATATGTCATTTTAACTCTGTCAGAAAGGGTGGGGGAAGATTTTAACAGTTTATTGTATGCAGCGTAATCCTCAAAGCATCTCCTTGTCAACACCCACTGTGTTTCTGACATGCCCCAAGTAATTAGGAGCCAGAGAAACAACCAGCTAGAATTTATGGCATCTGGCAAGCAGCATATGCTTGGTTACTAGATTACCCCCAAAGCTTTCCAGTTCTTTTCAGTTTATAAGGATTCAAATTAATGTAATAATAGATGTAAGTTGAACAGAAGGAAGCAAATTTTATTTCTAAGAATCAAACCTATGCTGGAGTTTTTATAGCTACTATTCGAATAGTTTCTAAATTCCAAGTTGTATGCCCCATATAGATGATCACTCCCCCACACAATTAGAATTGCATCCACTGTAACTGTTGGCCCATACTCACACCCCATGCATTCAGCTCTGCCTTCCTTCACACACTGAGGGAGTATTTTCTGAAGCAAGAAGTTTTCTCTATTTGTGTTGGTTTCCTGCACAGTTTCCAATCATGATGGTGCAATATATGAATCCATTTTCAGGCATTACTGGAATTGAATAACAACTACAAAAGTCTCTTATACTGCAGTTGCTCATTCTCCAGTGCTGGGAATATGGCAGAAATGAGAAGTGTAACAGGAAAGATGCAGAAGTTGTTCCCATCATGTGCGGTTCTACTGATATTGGAGCAAATACTTGAACAGAGTACCGTTAATGTATTGTCGAAGGCTTTCACGGCCGGAGTTTGATGGCTGTTGTGGGTCTTCCGGGCTGTGTGGCCGTGTTCTGGAAGTTGTGGTTCCTAACGTTTCGCCAGCATCTGTGGCCAGCATCTTCAGAGGGCAGGAGCACAGACAGAAGCGCTTCTGTCTGTGCTCCTGCCCTCTGAAGATGCTGGCCACAGATTCTGGCGAAACGTTAGGAACCACAACTTCCAGAACATGGACAAACAGCCCGGAAGACCCACAACAGCCACAGAGTACCGTTAATTCAGATTCAGGAGAGAAGGTCTATGGAAGATGTCAGGACAGCAGAGTCTCATGATTGACCACTATAGAAATGTCTAAAATAAGTAAATACAGACAGTCTGCTGAAGCTCAGTTCATGGCAGCTCCTTTCACATTCAAAAGCATATAATTAATGAAAATAACAGCTAACAATTTGGGGATTCAGAATTGTTTCCAAAGATCCAATTAAAAAATGCAGACTCAGTTGCAAACAATGGTTAGTACACTTCTAACAAATGACAAATATGATTAATTTATCTTCAAAATAAAACCCTATGTGTCATTTATGTAATCAATCATAAAAGACACTGCTGACAGCACACAAAGATTATTAAATTTGTGGAGTCCATGGTGTTCTCTGAGCCTTGTTGTTTTCTTGCAGACGTTTCATTGCCAGGCTAGGCAACATCTTCAGTGCGAAAAGGGAGTGGAACTTGCTCTCTGTTTATATACCCTGGCTTGTCCTGCCTGTATTGGTGGGGGTGTTGTACTCTCCTTGGTAGTACCTTGATTGGGTTGTTGTTTGCTGCTTGGTTGATTGACTGAGTTAATAGTTCCTTGATTAGGGTCTATTTTGTTGTTTGATTGCTCCTCTGCTGCTAATCTTGCTGTTAATCTTTGTATATCTTGTTGTTGATTGCTGGCAAGGAGGTGTTCTGGTCTTCTGGCTTTTCTATTGTCTCTTATGAATGGTATGTAAATGTTGTTTACCTCTATGTGTCTGTTGATGGCTGCTTTGTCTGAGTGCCAAGCTTCCAGGAATTCTCTAGCATTTTTGGATTTGGCTTGGTTTAATATGCTCACAGTTTCCCAGTTGAAAGTATGGTTAAGTCTGTCCATGTGTTATGAGATTAAGGAGTTTTCATCATGTCTTCTGACTGCTAGTTGGTGTTCATGGATGCGTTCTGCTAGTCTTCTGCCAGCCTGTCCTACACAGTGGCAGTTACACTGTATGTTGTAGATAACTCCTGTTTTTTCTTCTTGGGCTACTGGGACTTTTGGTTTACTTACGATGTTCTGAAGGGTTTTGGTTGGTTTGTGTGCTACAGTGATGCCGTGTGGTTGTAACAGTCTATTAGTAGTTTCTGAGACATTCCTGGTGTATGGCAGTGTAATCCTTTTCATAGCTTCTGTTGGTTTTGCTGTGGTGGGTTGAGTGGTCAGGCACTTTTTGATAAAGTTGTGTGGATATCCATTTTGCTGGAAGATGCTATATAAGTGGTCTGTTTCCTTTTTCTGGTGTTCTGGGTTTAAATTATTAAATTTAAAAGTAGTAATGTTGAATAATTAGAGGTACACAAAATATTTGAAACCACTGTTATAAAGACTGGGCCTCTTTATATTAAAATTAATATGTGAGCTTTCTATACTTAATTTTTATATTAAATCTTTAAATATTTTCAAATTAAGGAAAATTATTCCCAAGTAATATACAGGTAGCCCTCATCTAATGACCACTGGTTCTGCGACTGTTCGAAGTTACGACGGCACTGAACAAGTGGTACTTACGACTGGCCCTCGAAGTTTGGGCTGTCCCAACATCCCCACGGTCACGAGATCACAATCTGGGCACTTGGCAACCAGCTTGCACTTATGGTGGTTACAGCATCCCGCAGTCACATGATCACCATTTGTGACCTTCCCTGCCAGCTTTCCACAAGCAAAGTCAATGGGGAAGCTGGCAGGGAAAGTCGCAAGTTGCTCCAGTAAGTCACTTGCACTCTCCCCTGCCTGACAGCAGCTGGCCCCACCGCATTTGTGCCTCGCCGGCCACCCGCACACCTTCCCCCGCCCAGCAGCAGCCACCCCCGGTCTCGCTGCACTTGCATCACACCTCGTGGGACACCTACACCCACCCTGCCCAGCAGCAGCCACTCACAGAAGTAAGATGCAACCTATCTTCGCATCTTTTATTACTGTAATAGGCAACATCCAATGCTGCACAATTGAAAGTTAGATTGCAAAAGTGAGCCTTCCTATTCCCATCTGCCTACCTTGCCTCCTACATCCAAGGAAAGAGCTGAAAAGCCGAGTATAGTTAAAGGCAGATTTTCTACCCATAGTTGGGCAGAAAAGCTCCCTTAGCTAGGTCAGATTTGGGCTTCTTTCACTGCAGTCCTAACACTAAATCCCAAGCCTCCTGTGGAGACCTTCTGGCACTCAAGAAACGCCTTTCTGAGAGGAAGAAAAGTAACCACCCAGAGTCGCTCTTAGTGAGATGGGCAGTGACGAAGGAAGGAAGGAAGGAAGGAAGGAAGGAAGGAAGGAAGGAAGGAAGGAAGGAAGGAAGGCAGGCAGGCAGGCAGGCAGGCAGGCAGGCAGGCAGGCAGGCAGGCTTCCTTTCCATACCTTATCTAGAGAGCAAGCAGAAATGCACTCATATAGTATGGGATATAACTGAAGGGATTTGCATTTTTACTGTTTAAATTGCAGCTAGTTACAGTTGCAATCGAAATTATTCAACCCCCATTGCAAATCAGGTTTATTGTCAAAATTTACAGACTTTCAGCTGTTTGCAGTGAACAGATCAAACAAAAGCAATTGAAATAGCTCAACACAATGAATGCTTCAAGTGGTTTCCCCAGATTCAACTGAAAATGCAACTTATAATGACTTATCCTGTCTCAAAATTATTCAACCCCCTGAATAGAATCCATCACAACAGCACACATACAGTACAGTATGCAAAACAGGTGTTGTCTCAAGCACACCTGATGCAACTAATCAAGGGCTTCATTAGTTGCACCAGGTGTGCTTGAGCTGGAACACATGAAATACCTGAACTGGCTAGGGGTTTGTTGAGTGTCACGTTTGACTGCATGTTAGAAATATGGCTAAGTCAAAAGAAATAGTCCAAAAAGGTAAGAGAAGAGATCATCGCCCTTCACAAACAAGGAACAGGATACAAAAAGATAGCGAAGGGACTGAATGTACCTAGAGACACCACTGGAAACATAGTTCGCAAGTTCAAAGTTAAAGGAACAGTGGTTACACTACCTGGACGGGACAGAAAAAGGAAGCTGTCAATGGCTGCAACCAGATTTCTGAGAAGGCAGGTTGAGAGAAACCCTCGAGTGACTGCAAAAGACCTGCAGCAAGACTTGGTGGCAACAGGCACTGAGGTTTCAGTGAGCACAGTAAGGCGCGTACTAAACACAGAAGGTGTCCATGCCAGAACTCCAAGACGTACACCACTACTGACCCAAAAGCACAAGAACAGTCGGCTCCAATATGCTCAAAATCATATAAATAAGCCACAGAAGTTTGGGGATTCTGTTCTGTGGAGCGATGAAACAAAACTGGAACTTTTCGGCCCAATAGATCAGCGGTATGTCTGGAGGAAGAAGAATGAAGCATACGCTGAAAAGAACACTCTGCCTACAGTTAAGCATGGTGGTGGCTCAGTGATGCTCTGGGGCTGCTTTGCATCCTCTGGCACTGGAAACCTGCAGCGTGTAGAAGGCAAGATGGATTCATTTAGGTATCAGGAAATCCTAGGAGAAAACATCATGCCGTCTGTAAGGAAGCTGAAGCTTGGGCGTCATTGGACCTTCCAACAGGACAATGATCCCAAGCATACCTCAAATTCCACTAAGGCTTGGATGCAGAAGAAGTCCTGGAAGATTCTACAGTGGCCATCACAGTCACCTGACTTGAACCCCATAGAAAATCTCTGGTGGGATTTGAAGAAGGCGGTTGCAGCACGCAAACCCAAGAATATTACTGAACTGGAGGCCATTGCTCATGAGGAATGGGCTAGGATTCCTCAGGAACGCTGCCAGAAGCTGGTGTCTGGCTATGCATCTCATTTGCAGCAGGTCATAACAGCAAAAGGGTGCTCTACTGAGTACTGAAGATGCTTGCCATGAAGGGGTTGAATAATTTTGAGACTGGAGAAGTCATTATAAGTTGCATTTTCAGTTGAATTTGGGGAAACCACTTGAAGCATTCTTTGTGTTGAGCTATTTCAATTGCTTTTGCTTGATTTGTTCATTGCAAACAGCTGAAAGTCTGTAAATTTTGACAATAAGCCTGATTTGCAATGGGGGGTTGAATAATTTTGATTGCAACTGTAGTTATTTTTTTGGAATAGACCAATTACACCTTTTGCATAGTTTTAGACATAGTTCCATCACACTGTTTAAACCAAGGACATTTCAAAAGTATGTCTTAAACTAGCCTCTTTCATTCTGCTTAGCAGTCAGTATTTATCAAAATATTTGGAGCATCTGTGATACTAATTGCACTCAGACGTCTAGACTACAAGAATAATTAGCCTATTTGCTGTATCAAACATGGTCATTGTTGGCAGATCTTTAACCCATAGAAACTTCTCTGGAAATGGCAATTTTCATTCATCCAAATGGATGTTCAAGCCTATTTAAAGAACTGTAGCTTTAACTGACATTTCCTTTTTTTAATCTAAGCTTCAACAAATTCACCTAGAATGTAACATAATGAATTATGAAAATAAATATCAACATACAGATTACAGTGAATGTCCAAAATGTGACGAATGCTGACATTTGCATGAGAATATTGACACTCTCAAATAAAGTTTATAAAGTTGCAGTTCTGTAATAACTTACTTAAAAATAAACAGTAGCACTGTTATGTGTCTAGTATTACATTCCTAAAAATTAACTTCTGCACCTACCTATTCAGAAGTAAGCTTCATTTGATTCAATAGGGCTAACTTCCACATAATAGCACATAGAATTGCAGCCTAAGTATCTAAAATCTCCAAGATGCATTGATGAATATTAAATATACTTAATTGAGAATGTCAGCCAAAAAAGCGGGGGGGAATATACATTTCAGGTATTTTCTCCATTATTTGCACTTATATGTGGATTGTCAGTATTAACAGAATTAGGATATTCATTGAGAGTTTGATCAAAAGAGTTTACTATTTAACTTCTAACACTCATCTTTTAATTTGTATTTTAACACTTAACGTATGTTTTCACAAAGTTTAAATATTTATCTGTGTAGTATGTCTTAACCATACATGTGTGCATTTTATATTGAATAGTGTGAACAATAAATTTTTAAATGTAATTTATTATTGGCAAGCACCTACAAATAAAAATGCCATGCATAAGAGGAGGGATATATATTGCATTGCATTGCATTGCATTGCATTGCATTGCATTGCATTGCATTGCATTGCAATACAATACAATACAATACAATACAATACAATACAATACAATACAATACAATACAATACAATACAATACAATACAATACAATACAAATATATATTTCAAATTTAGTTACCGCTCATCTCACTCAAAGATCAACTCTGGGCAGTTTACAATAAAACCAGAATAAATAATTAAAATACAATACAATAAAACCATAGTTATCATCATTCCTATCATTTGCTTTCAAAATACAGCAAACTGGAAGCTCTCCATTAGCATTCTTATGTCAGCTTCAGTATACCAATTGTTCCACCCAACAAAAAATAAATGAAGGCAGAGAGAAGTAGTTGCTTATGGCATTTTCTTCCTTTCTTTAGCATAGCATAGCATAGCATAGCATAGCATAGCATAGCATAGCATAGCATAGCATAGCATACCAATACTATATTGTTCCATTTTCTGTGACCTTGGTGTAACTGCGGATGTTTTTCTACACCCAAAAGCAAATGCTTTGTTCTTAGCAATGACATTTAAAAATAGAGGAGGTCAATATGCATTACCGCTGAGATGGAGTTTTGTGTTTAATATTGATTTCTCTTCCAAGTGCCCTCCAAGCCTGTTTATTTGGGTAAAAATGATCTATGAAATATGTAACAGGGAGGGAGGGAGGGAGGGACACAGTTGACATAGGAATGACTGTTTTCCCTAAATCAAACGTGGCTCTAAAAGTGAACAAGAAAGTGGAATTGTTTCTCTGAATATAGATTTATAAGATTGACTTCATTAATTCTGAGCTTGGCTACATATTTTTAAAATAGTGGTGGAAACCCAATTAATAGCAAGCTGCTCAGAAAGGAAATATATGAATTCGTACAAATATTCTATTTAATTTCAGAGCATTTTCTCAAAGCTGGAGTTGTATGCAACACCTGGAATGAAGACCAAATTACTGGGCTTGATTTCATCAAGACCCAGTCCTCTTCCTACTTTATGCAGTAGTTGGTGTAGGATCTGGGCACACAGCTAAATCTTGTGCTGCTGTGGTGAAATTTAATAGGAAGGGAAATCCTGTCCTGTCAACAAACCTTCACTCACCTTCTCAGGTAGGCAGATTGGTCAGAAAAAAACAGGGGAACTTTCCCCAACATTTTTAGCTTACTGCAATAAACTGGAATTTTGCCAGGGAAAGGTATCAACATATAACAAGAAAAGAGGCCCTAAATCAAATATGATTTGCCATTAAGCTAAGTAGAAATAGACATTGTTAGGTAATGAAAGACCTAGGTTTCCAAAAATTGAGGAGGAGTTCCTTAAGACAATACTAACAGTTAACTTAGGTAATGTAAACTATATTCCTAAAGTTCTCCAGCTCAGTGCTCATAGTGTGGGAATGCAGTATTTGAAGGTCCATTTGCAGCTACAAGAATTTACCTGTTTATGTCCCTGCCAATAAGATCTATCAGGTTGGAAAGCAAAAGAGGGCTTTTCCACAATAGTCTGACCTTATGGAATATTGTTCTATTTTAGGTATACCTGTTTTACCTGCTATTTTAAAATTGGTCTTAGATCTGAATGTTGCAGTCTATGGATGTTGATCTATACTATATTACACTTCTTATGTTTGTAACTATTTTTGAGATACTTTACTTGTTTATTTATATTGGAATTAGATTTTAATGCTTCAGTTTTAGTTAAAGGTAGATATACTGTATGTGCATTGACAGATTTTGTGCTGTTAAAGATGTTTGTCTAGGATCTAGGAAATCTAGGTTCAAGTCTGTCCTCACCAATGGGAGTTCACTGGGTGACCTTGGCAGAGTCATTATCTCTCAGCCCAACTTCTCCCATAAGATTAGAATCATAGAACTGGAAGGGGCGAGATAGGTCATGAAGTTCATTTCCTCGGATGGTGAGGCCAGCCAAGTAGGTCTTTGAAATTGATCCCCTTGCCTTGTACCAGTTAGCCTAGCCACCATGTTTTGCACCAGATTCAATCTGATATGCCCAACTGGAGGTGACAGAACTGACAACTATTACGCTACCCTTAATTGTTGGAAATCTCTCTTTGTTACTACCTGCAAATCCAGTGACCACTGGCGATCATGGAGCACTGCAGACCTGCAGTGTAACTTTATGGAGTGTAACTTTGTCCAAAACATTCCTACATTCTGTTAGCCATCTACCAAAGTGACTGAAGCAAACTAAATGCTGGCTGAAAGCCTGAATTTTAACAATATTTGGGAAAGATGATTACATTTGGCAATAATTTTTTTAAAATAATAGTTATTTAAATAATAGCTTGCTATCCATTAAAACAAATCTTTCCAAAGCTCTGGCAAGGTTTCTAACAGGAGTCTGAATTGTGGTGTTGTTATTTACATTCCACTCTTCAAATGTATAGGGCGGTGTGGTGGTGTAACGGTTAAGACTACCGACTGTCGAACGAAAGGACGGCAGGTCGAGACCCGGAAGCACCGCGTAACGGGGTGAGCTCCCGTTCTCGCCCAGCTCCTGCCAACCTAGCAGTTCGAAAGCACGTAAAAATGCAAGTAGATAAATAGGTACCACCCCGGTGGGAAGGTAACAGCGTTCCGTGCGCCTTGGCGTTTAGTCATGCTAGCCACATGACCACGGAAGTGTCAATGGACAATGCTGGCTCCCTCGGCTGAGAATTGGAGATGAGTGCCGTCCCCTAGAGCCGGATACGACTGAAAGGGGAAACCTTACCTTACCTTCAAATATATTTTTCCAGTGTAGCTTTGCAGTAAAATATAAAACTATAGCAATAAAACAGCAATTGTAACCACATAGATTTGAAAGGAAATGTCAGAAGTGTTTTATGGTTATTTTTGCTTTTTGTTTAATAGAAAGGCATTGATTATTTATTTATTTATTTATTTATTTAATTTTTATCCCGCCTTTATTATTTTTATAAATAACTCAAGGCAGTGAACATACCTAATACTCATTGCGCCAATGAACATTCTTCAGCAAATTTCTACCAATTTTATGGTGTGGCTAAATAAATAGGGGTTTGGGGTTTGTTTTGGGTTTTTTTTTCTGTTTTGTTTTGTTTTTGAACTGGAGCTGTATTTTTTGAAAAAATACTATTAATCTCACAAGGTTTCAGGATTATGTTTGGTCATACAGTGAGGTCACTGAGAAGCATTTGGATTTTTTTATTTTTTTTTTAGAGTATAGGAAGTGTTAAAAAGTTCTCAAGAGTTAAGCCCTGTGGAAAAAGAATTATGTTCAGGATTGTACCTCAGGAAGGGGGGCCAAAAACCAAAACTCAGAATTTTACTGCTGAATCCTGGGGAGCTCTGAAGGTTGCAGATTGGGAGCTGGGGAACATAATTTGCCTAATCCTGATTTACAGTATGAAGGAGACCAAAATACAAACAGCATCTTTACATTTCCTATGACATTACTTCTGAATTAGCAACTGGGCAATGCAGAAAGAATACCTTTTTGCCCGTGTCATTCCAGAGCTGAAAGATGTCCTTATTAACTCTTGCCTCTGAATTTAAACCTGTTAGCTTTTTTGTTTTTAAGGCTACCTATTCCTTCTCAGCTAACTGAGTTAAATAAGGAAAGGCTTATTCATTTTGGAACTTATATGCACAAAGGCACGTACACTAAACTTTGGATTGTAATGCAGAAAAATTGATTACTGCATTTTTCTTCAAAGTCAGTGACAATTCATCTGGCTAATTGTTGTTACTTTGTAGGTGACACAGCTAATATTCAGAAGTACAGAAATAAATTTCAGAGTGATCTTGATAGGTTAGAGAAGTGGGCTGAAAATAGAAAATGGAATTTAATAGTGATAAATGTCTTTTTCATTTTGGAAAAAGAAATCAAATGCCTTGAGAAACAACAACTGAGGGGGACATAATAGCAGTTTTCAAGTAACTAAAGAGGTGTCACATTTAAGAAGTTCGAGACCTTTCGTTGCTGCTGCTGCTGCTGCTGTCCCAAAGTACAGGACACAGATTAATGGATTTCAGTTACAGGAAGGCAGATTTGAATCAATGTTAGACTGACTGACTGACTGACTGACTGACTGACTGACTGACTGACTGACTGACTTACTTACTTACTTACTTACTTACTTACTTACTTACTTTCTATCCCCCCTTTATAAATAACTCAAGGCAGCCAACATACCCGATACTCCTTCCTCCTCCTATTTTCCCCACAACAGCAACCCTGTGAGGTGAGTTGGGCTAAGAACTCACCCAGCCAGCTTTTATGCCTAAGGCAGGACTGGAACTCACAGCCTCCTGGTTTTTAGCCCAGCACCTTAACCACTAGACCAAACTGGCTCTCTTCCTAATAGTAAGAACCTTTCAGCAGTGGAATCACCTACAGTACCTAGGGAGGTGATGAACTCCTTTCTCTGGATGTGGTCAAGCTGAAGTAGAACAGCCATCTTCCAGGACAGTGCAGAGTTCCAACTCAGGAACCAACTGCATCCACATACACAGTCTCTGCTGCAGGCATTCGTTCCTGGGGCCAACTAATTATTCATGAGATCACAGTGTGATTTCGAGAGGGGAGGAGTTGCTCACCACTCCTTGCACATTGAGATCCACATGCAAAGGTATCACTTGAACTTTTCCCAAATAATTAATTTTACATTGGGAAGGTTGCCTAACATTTGCCAGAGACAAATGCTAGGGAACAAACAGGAGGTGGAGCCACGTAGGTGCAAATACGTAATATAAGCAGGGAGAGCAGGAGAAGCCACCTATCATTCCTTCTTCCTCACGGAGAGTGAAATCTTTAGAAATACTGTATGTGGAGTGGAGTCCTTGGATAGAGAGCCACTTGGACTCTAACCTTTTTTCTAGCATCCTCCTCCTCAACAAGACAGAAGCAATAGTGGCAGCTTTTTCCTCTCTTATGTGTATGTGTATGTGTGTGTGTGAGAGAGAGAGAGGACTGTTTTTGTGTGTCTATAGCGGCGCGGTGGCATAACGGTCAAGACTACCGACTGTCGAACGAAAGGATGGCAAGTCAGCAGTTCTAGACCCGGAAGCACCGCGTAACGGGGTGAGCTCCCGTTCTCGCCCAGCTCCTGCCAACCTAGCAGTTCGAAAGCACGTAAAAATGCAAGTAGATAAATAGGTACCACTCTGGTGGGAAGGTAACAGCATTCCGTGCGCCTCGGCATTTAGTCATGCTGGCCACATGACCACGGAAGCGTCTATGAACAACGCTGGCTCCCTCGGCCAAGAATCGGAGATGAGCTCTGCCCCCTAGAGCCGGATACGACTGGAAGGGGAAACCTTACCTTATAGGGAGATGAGGGATTGATCTAATTCTAGAAATTAGATACTTTCTTTTAGCAAGCATTTAACTTTAATCAGTACTTATTCAATTCATTTTAATTGGATTTTTTATCCTGATGCGGCCATTTTTGGAGTGTGTCTAACTAGAGTTATATGGAAGCATGTCACATGCCCATGTTTATTTGTGGGGGGGGGAGAGTTTTCAGCATTGGTTTCAGCAGGTCTTTTTTCCTTTTGGATAAACATAGTAGAATCTCCGGGCTTGTGGTCAGTTAGGAACCAAATGAATGCCAAGATTTTGCTGTCCTAGTTAACTGCATTATTGCCTCCTCTGTTCACTCAATGATAAGCTGAAAAAGAAATTTAGATTAAGCATCTAAAGTGCATTTTCAGAAATATGTAGGAAATATTTCTATTAAAGTTTATGTATTTTATTTATTTGTTTTTCAACTTCTATCACCGCACCATCTCCCCCAAAGGGGACTCTGGACGGTTTACAAATACAACAATTAAAATTTATAAATATAACTAAATATAAAATCATACAAATCTATAATCATTAAGATTACTAATAAGTTAAATATAAAATCCAAGAGGCGATTAGATGGTATTTTAAAAGGGCTCTATGGCACCAGCCATCCCCAAGAGGAACTATTCCTGTTCCCATCCCAGGCGAGGCGGCAGAACCAGGTCTTTAAATTCTTCCGGAAGGACAGGAGCAATGGGGTCTGCCTCATCTCTGGGGGCAGAATGTTCCAAAGGGCAGGTGCCACTGCCGAGAAGGCCTGCCTTCTGGACCCCACCAAGTGAAACTCCCTTAACGACGGGGTCCGAAGCATGCCCTCTCTGCATAATCGAGTGGGACGGTTTGAAGTTATGGGGATGAGACGGTCCCTCAGGTAACCTGGTCCCATGCCATGTAGGGCTTTAAAGGTCATAACCAACACCTTGAATTGCACCCGGAAGCATACTGGCACCCAGTGCAGCTGGCGCAGCAGAGGTGTCACATGAGCCGATCTAGGGGCACCAATAACTGCGCGCGCAGCCGCATTTTGGACCAGTTGAAGCTTCCGGATACTCTTCAGGGGTAGCCCCATGTAAAGCGCATTCCAGTAGTCTATATGGGAGATGACCAGGGCATGAGTTACTGTACGGAGGGACTCCCAATCCAGGAAAGGGCGTAACTGGCGCGCAATGCGAAGTTGCGCAAAGGCCCTTCTGGCCACGACTGCCACCTGCTCTTCGAGCAGGAGTCGTGAGTCCAGAAGGACCCCCAGGTTCCGCACTGAGTCCGAATGGGGTAGTGCAACCCTATTCAGAACCAAAGATGATAACTTCCTGGATCTGGAAGAGCCATCAATCCACAGCCACTCCGTCTTACCAGGGTTCAGCTGAAGCCTGTTGTTCCCCATCCAGACCCCCACAGCCTCCAGGCACTGAGAAAGGGTGGCCACTGCATCACTTACCTCACCTGGGATGGAGATGTACAATTGAGTATTATCAGCGTATTGATGATATCTCATCCCGTGGTGACGGATGATCACACCCAGTGGTTTCATGTAGATATTAAATAGGAGAGGTGAGAGAGCCGAACCCTGCGGCACCCCACAAACGAGGGGGCGAGGCTCGGATCTTTTATCTCCTATTACCACTGATTGGGACCGGCCCCAGAGGAAGGAGGTGAACCAGTGCAAAACTACACCGACCACCCCCAACTCCTCGAGCCGTCCCAAAAGGATAAAGTTAAAGGATAAACTAAAAGGATAAACTAAAGTTGCTGATAATGTTATTTAAATAAATAAGGACCAAGACATTCCTAATATCTAGCTCATTAATCCACTCCAGTTAAATATCAGGAAGAGATTCACAAGAGCAATACAGTGATATATAGTATAATTTTATTGACTAGTACAAAATACTATCCTTGTAGAAATGTTAACTTTTCTCCCTGGAACATTAAACAATAACATTAAAAATTCCCTAGGTTTTTTTTGGCATACCTTGCTTTTATTATTATGCTGTTCATGAGGGTATTTTCTAATGCTGGGCAGAATTTTTTCACTTCCTTTTAATTCCTCCCATTTGTGAAGGATGAGGGAAGATTAAAGGAAGCAAGGTAAATTTGGAATGGGGGGAGGATTTCTTCTGAAATCTTTACTGGGGGAGGACAAGAGGGCACCTGCCTTACTTTCTTTAACATAGGAAAACAAAAGCTTCCATCGGTTTGCAAAGACTTCTTGGGTTCTTCAGAGATTTACCAGTTGACAGGGCAGCGTCACCTGGAAAATCCCAGAAGGGCACCTGATAGGAAGGAAGACTAAGACAGTTCTCACAATTATACATGAAAATATAAAGTTTTTTTAAAACTAAATAAAGAGACCCTTCCTAGAATCTCCAGCAGAGTAACGCATCTGCCTCTCCCCCCACAACCTAAGATATTTTATTGCCAGCAAAAGAGGTGGGGGAAAATCATTCCTTCATAGAATTTACAAAATTTGGGCAGAATTTGGCCTAGCAGTACTGCTTTCTAGCTCTTAATTTTATGTTAAATATATGTTCAAACAGCAAAGGAACCACAACTGTGTATTAATTAGTATTCAATTTTTCAAAAAATGATGCATCCATGTGTTAACATGTGCAAAGTTATACAGTACGTTTTGTAGGGTTGTGCAGTGCTTCTGATTTGATTCCAAAAGAAATCTTTGTGCTTCAGAGCACAAAGGGATACAATCGTAAGGCATGTTGGCAACTTTTAAAAGCAGCTATGACTCCCAGGATTTCAGCTGTATGATCCCAGAAAAAGGCACAGCTAGTTTAAAAAACTGCAGAGAGGTGCTAAATTCACACCCCTCCCCTACTTTTTGGAACTGAATCCAATGTGCTGCACATCCCTGGTATGTACAGTAGTTCGTGCCTGGATCCAGAAAGTGGTTGGCTGTTCCTAGTACCAGATTGTTAGAAGCTGCTGGGATCAAAACTGTGCTAGCTCAGTGACGAGCTAGTAGAGCTGTTGTTTGGAACACTTTCCTGGCAATAACATCATGACACCTACTTATGGCTCAGAATTGATTCAGACCCACCAAGCAACTTCTTTAGCAAATGTCAGCACTGCCCGTGGCTGTTTCCTGGTCATGAATCTGCTTAAGTACAGCCCTTCAATTCCCATGATAGCAACCAATTCTTCTGTATCTGTATTCTCTTAAGATACATACTTCGCTCTCCTTTCCCTTTCATAATTAAGAGTTCCATATTATTCAGTACAAAATTGTTCTTTGGGACTAGGACAGACTCAACCATGGGGGAGCTGGGGATGGTGAAGGCCGACAGGAAGCTCTGGTGTGGGCTGGTCCATGAAGTCACGAAGAGTCGGAAGCGACTGAACAAATAAACAACAAAATCATACTGTTATGGCCTATTGCAATCTCAAACTTTATGGCTGTCAGTTTAGGACTGTTGCCAATAATGAGGTTACGTATGCTGATGGTTTTGATGTTATGATCATAAGAAACACATTGCTGGATCAGCAAAAGACCTGTCTTGTCCAGCATGTTGCTCCCACAGTCACCAACCACATGCTATGAGATGGCCACAAACAGGACATGGGTACAATAGCACCCTATAATTTTGTTCCTCAGAAATTGATCACTAGAAACATTGTTTCTAACTCTAGGTCAGAGCTTTCCAAACTGTGTGTCGGGACACGTTAGTGTGTCGGCTGCAGTGTCTGGGTGTGTCGCGGCTGCTGCTGCCTCCGAACCCTGCCAGGATTCCATGAAGGTCCTAGTGCCTGCCTTGTGCCTGGCTGCCTCCAAACCTGCCCTGCTGTGATTCCGTGCAGGTCCTAGTGCCTGCCTTGTGCCCTGCTGTAAGAGTGTGTTGTGAAATGATGCCCTGCTGTAAGAGTGTGTCACAAAATGATGCCCTGTTGTAAGAGTGTGTCGCGAAATGATGCATGTCTAAAAAGTGTGTCACCAACATGAAAAGTTTGGAAAGCTCTGCTCTAGGTAATATGTAGCCTTCATTACTAGTAACCACTGAATTTATCTTACCCTTTCTTAGGCTATTGCATAATCTAAACTATGCATGCTATCCAACTTTATTAGATGGGGACTTTCTTAAAATAGAAACTTTAATACAGTTGGCCACAGCATACCATCATCAACTGCTCAGCTACAGAAAATGAACAGTTTTCACCTTCCAAGTACCATGATTTGGTAAAAAAATATTTTGAAAGCCTAGGAATTTTTTTTCTTGAAATTAGTAGCATCAAAAGTTATTTTAGCTAAAACCTGTTC
Source organism: Charina bottae (assembly GCA_023362775.1). Classification (NCBI taxonomy): domain Eukaryota; kingdom Metazoa; phylum Chordata; class Lepidosauria; order Squamata; family Charinaidae; genus Charina; species Charina bottae. Next base: position 70,204,059 of record JALMGJ010000001.1, on the reverse strand, counting down.
TTATCTAAAGGATGAGAGATGGATGGATGGAGAGAGAGAGAGATGGGAGTGTTCTTTTGTGCTGTCTATTTAAACTTTTTCTACGTGTACTATAGTCTTGAAAAACTTTTCTTCCTTTAATTTTTTTTAGAGTGGTCTAGTAATTCCAGAGTAATTATATTTTCTACTAACTTATCCCGGTTCTATTTTACATATAAGGTTTTTAACACTTATTGGAGAAAATCACTGCAATATAGGAAAGTCAGAAATGCAGCAGAAAGTGAATGCAATAATTGAAAGAGAAGGGATGGATGGAATAACAAAAAGATTGAATACAACAAAACAAACACTGCAAATAATCATTGATGGGTTGACTCAACCAGAAAGTTTTGACATTCGGAAAGGTAAGAAGTTTGAAGATACTGTTCTTTTACTTATGATTTGTCAGTTTTTGTTTATGATTTTAGTGACAATGTTAGTATGTATGTACCTTCTCTTTAAGTTGTCTGGGAGCAGAAAAGTATTGGATTACTTTGTGAAGTGGGTATCAAGAATTAGTTTTATCATTTGATCCCTGATTCTAAATCATGATACTTCAAAACCATAGGAGGATGGTCCTGGTTAAGTTCATGATCCCAAACTGTCTGTGTTTGTTCTACTGCTCCATCTGACTTTGAAAATGGGTTGTAAATCTTTTCCTTTATCCTGCCTGAGTAGTGTGGAAAACTTGAATCTAGCATTGTGTTTTGTGCGGGGTCATGTGTCCTGAAGATTAGGTGAACCAGAGAATATCTTTTAGGCTTAGATCTTTGTTGCAAACCATGTTTATTTGTTTAAAATGGCATTATCCTAAGTTTCTCTAAAAGTAACCGAGAATGTTACAGTGGTAAAATGGTAAAAAGAATGGTAAAAATTGTTTCAAAAATGGAGTGGAGCTGATGGGAAGTGATTTACAGAGCCTTCCCCAAGTGGTTGCCAGGATGTATATACAGTATGTATTTATTTATTTATTTATTTATTTGAATCATATAGCTTCCCTGTCCAACACACAACTGAGACAGCATACGTTATCAATATATTTATTTATTTTAAATTTGTAAACCACCCAATACCTGAAGTTCTCTGGGCAGTTTACAATAAAACACACTAAATACAATCTGAGTAAAAACATATATGATAACATCAAATAAAACAAAAACATATATGATAACATATATGATATGATATAAGGCAAAAGTGGAAGGCAAAAGGAAGAGGGGCCGACCAAGGGCAAGATGGATGGATGGTATTCTGGAGGTGACGGACTCAACCATTGGGGAGCTGGGGATGGTGACGGCCGACAGAGGGCTCTGGCATGGACTGGTCCATGAAGTCACGAAGAGTCGGAAACGACTGAATGAATAAACAACAATATGATATGATATGATAACATATATGATAACATCAAATAAAACAAAACAGAAACACCATATAAAGTAGGCAGCAGCAGGGTAATCATTCAGAAACTAAAACCACATGAATTAAAAGCCCATTTAAAACTTGGGGAAATAGGAATGTCTTCATATGGCTTCAAAATGATGCTAATGTGGGTGCCAGTTGAGCCTCTCTGGGGAGGGCATTCCAGAAATGGGATGGCACCACAGAAAAAGCTCTCCTCCTTGTAGAGGGCCACTCACCTACTTTAGTGAGGGGACCTGGAGAAGGGCATCATTAGATGAGCTTAAAGTCCAGATGGGTACATATGGGAGAAGTTATTACTTCAGGTAACCTGGTCCTAATTTGTTTAAGGCTTTAAAAGTCAAAGCCAGCACTTTAATTGGGTCTGGGGACAGACTGCTAACCAGCGTAGATGGGGAAGAACTGGCATAATCTGTTCATATCAGCCAGCCCCAGGGAGCAGTCCAGATGCTATATTTTGAACTCATTAAAGTTTCCACACTGTTTTCAAAGGCAGCCCCGTGTACAATGCATTGCAATTATCCAACTGAATAGCAAAAGCTAGTGAGAGGTCCAGGAGGACCAACAGAGTCATGCTCCCCATCTCTTTCCCGGCACCGGTCATCCCACAAGTCAACCAAGGTAGTTTCCGATTGGTAGCCAGGCCTGAAATTGAATCGAAATGGATCTAGAAATCAGTTTCCTCCAAGGGAGTCTGGAGTTGATTGGCCACCAGCTGCTCAAGCACCTTGCCTAGAAAGGGAATACTGAGGTGAGGTTAGCCCTAACCCAAGCAACAGGGCCCAAAGCATGCCTCTCAGTATTGTGTTGTTTGGAAGCCTTGGGAGTTGACAAAACCTCTGGAGGACACTCAGCTGGAGAAGGTTGAGATACAGAATGGTTAAATCCATTTACTTGCAGCCCATATTACTATCACCCATAAGCTTATTCTCTTCCTTTTCTGCATTAATCTGGGGGCTTATGAATTTTTTCCCAACAATTTCCCATTTAAAGAAATCACATTTAAATATATATTTCTAAAAGACCCCTCCCAAGATATGAATTTATATTATATTAAATATATTTCCTCTCTAAATATGCATCTTAAAACATGTTTTGGTACACTATTATTTAACCACTGATACGTTTTGTAAGTGTGGAAGCCAGTGGTTCTCAGACGTTATTTCAGGTCAGTTCATATCCAAAGTCCTCAAACATCCCTAGTGAAGTGTTGACTGCCTTTAATAGACTCAAAGAGCTTTTAGGATCAGATTAACATTGACAATGGGATGCAGTGAAGAGGACCATATCTTTAGTTACATTGCACTGAAATTAAGAGCAGCTGTAGGCTCAGAACAGGTTTTTGCAGTGTTGCTTTCAACTGCAACACTTATTATTATGGCAGTAACAGTTGCCATAGGAAGTCATACAAACACACTGCATCAGGCTGTGAAGCTTCACAGGAACTCAAAAAATAAAATAAAAATAATTCTGGCGTCCTATGGGCTATGGCTAACTAAATGTATTTTTGAAAACTGGTAGAAAATAAAGCATGCACCCTTTCAGGATGGGAGAGTTCACAAGGTGAGTAAAGCTCATGTTTCCATGCCTTTTTTCTAACGCAGCAGCAAGGAGTATGGAAGTTTTTCTTTCATTTTTTAGAACCCATTGCCGTACCATTCAACTACTGCTTGAAACAAGCAAACATCAATCTGTAGGTTATGCTACTGACTTGTTTAAACAATCTATATTTCATATTAACTGTAGTTCAAATGACATTGTTAATGAAACGTGGAAGCAAAAGTTTTTGAACTCACAGCAGAGAAGCCAGAGCATATATATCTTAGTTTCACCCTAGTTTGTATTTGTCATGCTAATTTATGAGCCAGTCCAGCTTTCTCTAACCTGGTGACTTCTAGATGTATCACATTACAACCCGGATATTTGGCCAGCCTAGTATAACGATTGACAGTGCTGGTTTGGAGATGGTGGGAATTATGGTTTAATATATCTGGAGGATACAGGCTAGGGAAAGGTTGGTTTAGCCTAATCCTGCAATGATAACTATATTTTATCTCCTCTCCCCAACCATCAATACACACAAGAATACCCCAGGGAAATCTGTAAAAGCCCTTATTCTTGGCTACCTGTTAGAACTTATAGATCTGGTTCATACCTCATGCTAAGCCATGGTGTTTTTTTTAAATTAATCCCAATAAATTTCAGATCATACTAAGTCATAATATGGTTTGTTTGATCATGGCTTAAAACACTTTGGGAACCAGTCATAAGCTATGACTTGTGACACAAATAAAAAACATACCAGTTTATATTTGAAAATGTGCAATAATCTGCTTAGGTGAACATAAAAAATTGAATTATTTTTGAGCTACCAGCATCAGTGAAAGGAAATAATAGAAGTAATAGATGGTGACAATATATGGTTGTGCAGCAGAATTTTTAATTATGCGATAGATTGCCCCAAAGTATGTCATTTTTAAATGTGTGAATTAACATTTGATTATGCAGGGAGCAAGCTAAGGAAAACAAAGCCTTTTAGATATGCAAGAAAAGCATATAAAAGAGCAGTTTGTAATATATTTTCATTGGTTCTTGAATCATTGCTAAAGCCATTATAACCATTATAACCATTAAAAAGGTATTAGAAATTAAAAGGTATGTTGTATATATGTGTGTGTGTTTTTTTAATGAAAGTAACCTGTGTTGTGTAGTGTTATATTGCAATAACCTTAACTGTTTGGGAATTGAGTAATTAGGTTCATTTCTTCATTGGAAACTCTGAGATTGTGTAATCTGGTACTACCATAGTTGAAGGTAGCCATTTTTTCCTTTTTCACTTCCAAAGTATTAAAAAAGTTGAAACATTCTCACTGTTTTCAGGTGACAGGTTTTTTTAAAAAAAAATAAGTTTACATATATAGAATATGAGTATCTTCTGCAGGAAAATCTGATTAGGTCTCTGCTAAACTATACTGTGATAGTATATTGGGGAAAGTTGTACTAGAGGTTTTCCCCCCTCTGTTCATAATGAACCTAATCTTGTGAAACTGAAAGCTGGAAGACTCAAAACAGAAAAGAGGAAGCACTTCATCACATAAGTCATAGTTAGATTTTTAACAGGAAGTGGTATGTACTTGTATTAATTATTTATTTTATTTTTATTTTATTTATCTTATTTATGCCCCGCCTATCCCCTCCCTAATGGAGGGCTCTAGGCGGCTAATTAAATATAGAATTTGCTAGTACAAGATGTAGTAATAGTCCCTTACTTGAACAGCTTTATAAGGGATTAGGCATGTCCATGGCAAATAATGCTTTCATTGATTATAATCGTGATGGTTTTAAATCTACCTTGAGGTAATGTCTGGAGCTGTAGAACTCTATGAGTAGTGAATACGTCTCATAGAAATATACTTGGTCACTGTGTGACACAATGCTGATCTGATCTAGCACAGATGTTCTTATGGTTTTAGTGCCATCTAGCATGAAATAAAATTATCCCTCAGAATGTACCCAACCACTGTACATTATAAATTAATGGTTATGTTTCATTGGACATAGCATTATAACCACCAGTCTATGATGCTCTTCATTTATGGGAGGCCAAACAAATCTATAATGATGCTGAGTCTGAAAAATAAAACTAAGGTCATCTGTAGATTGCCCAAATTGGAATTTGGAAAGTTCTCTTTCTAAAGTTTTATTTTAAAAACATCTTTGTGTTTTTATTTTGGTTTTTCCTTTCATACAGATTTCGATCAACCTGATTTCAAGAAGAGCATTGTTTGTCCTGAAGATTTAAGAGTTGGGACTATTCTCACAGGAAGAGTTGAAAATGCTACTCTCTTTGGAGTTTTTGTTGACATTGGAGTTGGTAGAGCAGGACTAATTCCAATTCGTAGCATAACAGAGGACAAACTTTCAAAAGCAAAGAAAAGAAGAAGTCTCGGTCTTGGTCCAGGAGAAAAAGTTGAAGTCAAAGTGCGTGAAATTGACCTTCCACGTTCCAGAATAACTTTAGACTTGATACGTGTATTGTGAGCAATTTGTGGACATTTTTCATAGTAAGGGCTACTATTTCAACCATGATGAGCAGAATGTAGTGGAAAAATGAGGACCGGGTTAGAATCTTCATTCAAACTACAGTTAAAAGAGCATGTTGGGCTATTGAGAAATTCAGAACCTGACTAAAAAACGTACAAATTCCAGTTGTATAAATGACTGTATCATTTATGGTGCAAAGGCTATCAACTTGGCTATAGTTAGTTGTGCAACTGTGATGGTTCTTTCAGTTGTGAAAATCACTTGTTCCTTACATCCAGCATTTGGCTTCCATGAAACTCACTAAAAGATAGAATACTTTCATAGGCAATTGTGAAACATGTATGTGGGTTAATAAGTGCCTGAACCAAATCATCATTCCTCAAGCAAAGAAAAAGTGATTAAATCGAGCTAATCAAAATTATCAATCAGGTTTTAACCTACAACATTTTTATCAAGAGCCTTCTTGATTTCTAGGTGTTTCTTTTAACTCACATTTCCATAGTTGTGTATTTCAAATATAACTAAAAAATAAGTAAAAATATTATACTTGGATGTTTAAGTGGGTACTATGGAACATTGTATCTCCATGAACTGTTCAGCAGATTCCATGTATTGCAGTTGACAATTTGGTTATGATAGCTCATGTCTCTGACCATATTCCCTTCCTCAATCTTCCATTCCTATTAATACTGAAAAGTCATCTTAGAAAAGATCCTTGAGCTGAAATATCTCTATGGTAAACGTGTGTCTGGGCTATATAAAACATTTCCTGCATATAAGGATGTCAGAAAGAAATGTTCTAATTTCCTTGCCTTTTCTGTGGCAGCTTAATTTGCTATGCAGAAGGATTTTGTCTGCATGAAGGAACATTCAGCCACAATATTCCATTACCATAATGTGTAACAATACAGGCCTGACCCAGGTTTTTTTTACAAAATTGATTAAATTTCAATAGTAACTTGAGCAATTGACTCCAATACTTACTTTATGTGTAAAATTTTATTTGCTTCCATGTAACTATTGGCCTTCTTTGTTATAGATAGAATCTGCCTTTTGCAGGTCTCACCTCAGTAATGGTTCAATGGATCTGTTCCTAAGATATTTATTTAAAAGGTTTTAGTTTATGTTTATTGTTTTATTTTTCTTCCTGGCTGATTCTTTTTAAAAAGGAACAGTAATAATGGGAATCAAGTTAGTTTAGATCCAAAATTACAGGTAGTAGTATACTATATCAACCTGGAAAAAAACTGTTAATAGCAGGTGCAGAATTTTTTTATATGTTTTGAGCTACAAGATACAATGTAATCTTCGACTTTCACTTCCGGGTGTTGGAGCGAGTGGAGTGAAGAGCTGTGGCTCCGTGGTTTTTCCGTTTGCGGTGATTGAAAGAAAGGAAAATCGCCGAAAAATCACCCTCGAAGAGAGGGTGAGCAGAAGATTTATCACAAGGGTTGTCGAACTTGCTGCTCTCTCCTGACCCCTGTATTTCCACCACGGGGGAAGGGAGATTTGAGTGGTGAAAGACGGCTGGAACTAACATGAAGCTCTGCGGAAACCGTGAAACTGAATAAGTTAAGTAGCTCCCCATCCAACCTTTTAGATACACTTTTTTTAAAAAATATTACTTGCTTTATTAAGCTCTAAGATTTATCTCTGGACTTGACATATAATTGCATTAAACTGTATTAAATAAAAAAATGGATGACTTGGGCCAACAAATCAACAAGCGGATAGAAAATTTATTTACTTTAGAAAAAAAGATGGACAAAAAGATGGATTTATTGGGACAACAAATAGTTAAGAAGAAGGAAGAGACGAAAGAAGATCCAACCCAGGAAATAGAACAAGAATTTGAAAAAGATGCGCAGATAGTTAAGGAAGTGGTTAATACCTTATCAGGGGAATTTAAAGAGATGCAAGGTCAGATGCAGAAATTAGAGGTCAACTCAGAAAGTTTTATTAAAGAAGTTGAATACAACTCAGATATTATTGTCCTTGCAGAAATGATAGAAAAGGTACATATTTGGAGATTGAGTGCATCCCTAGAACAACTAAATGAAAAAGCAAGATAAAGGATTATCTCTGAATTAGTTAAATTTCTAGAAATAAGAGAACAAGATGTGGATTTGGAAATAGATAAAACTTTTAGCGTTAATCCATGGTATGCTAGAGAAAAAAAAGTGTTTAAAGGATAGAAGACAGATATGAGGGATGCACCAGGAGAACGTAAGAAGCATTTCATAGATAGAAGTAAGAAATAGAGGTAAATGACCTATAAGGACTTCTTAAAAATTGGGAAAATTAGATTTTATCAAGGATATAAGGTTGCATTTAAACTATCGATGGACTATCTGTAATTTACAGGGGGGGGGGGGGTAAAGCCTATATGGGGTTATGAAGACTAAAATATATACTATTATTTTCTTAAAGAGTGGAAACTATTAACGGACTATTTGTAAAATGCAGGAGGGGCAAAGCTTGTATGAGGATTTGAAGATCAAAGTATATATAAATGGATATTTTAGACAAGAAATGTTTTTTAATATTATATATAGACCTAGCAAGTAAGATAAATTCTTTATATAACCATGACCAGAGATAAGTCGGAAGTTGACTATTTTCTATGTTTCATTTTTTCCTTTTTTTTCTTTGCTTTACTACACTTTTTTTCTTCTCTCTTTGATTTGTATTTCTATTTCTTTTTCTGTTTCTAACTTTTAACTGTGTATAATCAAAATTCAATAAAATATATACAAAAAAAGAAAAAAAGATACAATGTAATCTTGATAAACAACATTTTCATTAAGAGGACAACCGTCCAATGGTTTCTTGAAAAACATGTTTATTAAAAAAAACCTTTTCTTGAGTGTCTTTTTTTTTTTTAAGTATTCTTACTGCAAATCAGTGCCTAGTTATTTTTGTACAAACATTTCTAGAACTAGCTTTGTTGGAGGATTACTTTGTGAACCTTGACTGTTGGGAGCAGTTTTACCAACTCTGCTCGTTTTTTTATTATTTACACTTTTTTCACCTTCCTCATTTGTTTATGATTAGTAGCAGGGAGACTAAATACCATGGTCACCTGCAGGAGGCAAGTGATGATGAAGATGATGATGATGATGATGATTTATTTATTTATTTATTTATTTATTTATTTATTAAATTCATATGCCACCTGACTCCTAGTGGCTCTGGGCAGTTTACAAATTGTTAAAAACATTTTAAAACAATGGTGAAACGTACTTGCCTCAAATATCATGACACAAATACATAAGGGTGGGGTTTGTGTTGTGTTGTTACTGTATGTGTGTGGTCATTTTTCCAACATCATGGCCAGCTGGAGATACTTATCCTAGAGACTACATGTTAAGGCTCCAGAGGTAAATACTTGTCCACCCCTTCTGTGAAAGGCATACCCTGCTACTTTTCTGAGTAGTGTTTGTGTGGAAGGGAGTTTATTTAGCAGTAAGGGCAGTGAATCTTTGTTATTTCTCTGTCCACAGAGTGCCAGTGGGTGGCCCTTTTCAGCATAACCTACACCTTAGGTAAGGAGGGGCCGTGGAAATATCTGCAGGGTCTCTCTGGGGACCGTTCTCTAGGCATCTGTCAGATAATGTCGCTCAGATTCATTTGGAGTTGGAATCCAGCTGCACAGGTCCTTTGGAGTTGCCTGAGGCATATCTGCCTCAGTTATCTGGGAAGAGTTCGAACCTGTTGGCCCTGAGGAAGTGGACAGGGTCCTGGGTGCAATGAATTCAGCTTCCTTTGTTTTAGATCCCTGTCTCACCTGGCTGATCAAGTTCTCCCAGGAGGTGACAGGCGGTTGGGTCCAGATGGTGGTGAATGTTTCTGTGCTGGAGGGGATGGCTCGTCCACCTTGAAGGAGGCAGTTGTCCACCCCCTCCTTAAGAGACCACTACCGGACCCTTTCCAGTCAGGATTCAGGCCTGGCTATAATACTGAGACAGCACTTACTGCACTTGTTGATGACCTGGCAGGCTCAGGATGGGGTAGTACACCATTCTGGTACTCCTTGATCTCTCAGCAGCCTTTGAAACCATTGATCACTGTATCCTCCTAGCCTGGCTTAGGGGATTAGGAGTGGGAACAGTGGTTCTCCTCCTTTCTATGGGGCCAGTTCCAGTTGGGGCTGGTATGGGGAGAGAAGTTGAACCCAAGGCTCCTGCTCCATAGAGTGCCTCAGCTCTACTCCCTCGTCATTCCTCTTTAACGTCTATCAAAGCCACTGTGTGAGGCCATCCATTGGTATGGGGTTAAGTATCATCAGTCCAGAATGCAGCAGCGCAGGCAGTGATAGGCATGCCAGGGAATATCTGTGTGACCCCCCTGCTTCATGAGCTATGCTGGTTGCCAGTGTGCTTCCGGGTGTGATTCAAGATGCTGGTTATGGCCTGTAAAGCTCTACCTGGCATGGGGCCCGGTTACTTGAGGGACTGCTTATCTCCTGTGGTGTTGGTCCAGCTGGTTCCATCTGAGTGTGCTCTAAGTTCCTTTGATTAAGCAGTTCCTTTGCCTTCTCCATCATGGTGCCTTCTGGAATGAGGTTGTCCCTGAGATCCCACCCTGATGGCATTCTGGAGGGCCTTGAAGGCCTGACTCTTCTCCCAGAATCCAGGCTAGGGTGGTTGGAGCCCTTTCTTGGGTGTAGGATCTGTTACTGCTGACTGGAATTGGAATTTTTGATATTGTATGTTTTCTTTGTTTTTATTGTGTATTTGTTATTTTGTTTTTATGCTGTCAGCTGCCCAGAGTTGATCTGGAGTCAGATGGCCCATTTTTTCCCTGTGCTTCTTGGCTTTAATTACTGGATCTTGCAGATCAGTTGCGTTTTCAGCTATCAGAGTAGTGTCATCAGCATAGTACAGGTGATTGATGTTTCTTCCTCCAATTTTAAAACCACACTCATCTTCCAATCCAGCCTCCCTCAATTCAATATGTATATAGAAAAATACTTGGCTACAAACCACACTGTAAGGCATAATTTTATGTGGGCTTACAAACCATGGTTTACATAAATTGTGGTTCAGTGTTATTCAAGGGGCAATCCTAATTTTACTTATGAATTGGTTAATACCTTTCACTCAACCATAATGTGGTTTGTTTGTTTTTGGCTTTGGTATAATGTATAAACCCATCTACTGTGACTTAGCATTATGTTTTGGATCTTTGCCAGGATTAATGCTAACCAAGACTAAGCATTTCTTCCATCTGCAACCAGATAACCTACTTTATCAGATGAGATAGCAAAGTTATCAATGAACTATTCATTATTAGAAACTCATTAAATCCTTTTTTAAAATTTTTATCCCACCTTTATTATTTTTTATAAATAACTCAAGACGAGGAACATACCTAATACTCCTTCCTATTTCCCACATAGCACATGCACCTATCTATGACTAAACTAAGGTGGAATAAATTGAATTTCAATTTTACAGAGCTGATTTTAAAAAGCTTTATCTCAAGGAAGTGAACTTCTAAATGAACTGGGATGGCTGCCAAAACTATCTGTTCCACAGGAAAAGGGGCATGAATTATTTTTCATTCCATCTACATACATTTTAGGGATCAGCCATATAGATTAAGTTTGAGGTCGTGATAGCAGAATGGCATGAAAAACTTACTAACAGCATTTAAGATGAATAAAAATGATTTTGCTAGTCCTTCACTTTCACAGCTCATGAAAAGCTGCAACTGAGAACACAATTTGCTTCAGAAAAAGATAGCTGGGTTCTTTGTAATTTATACCAGGCACTGAAACTTTTATAGAAAACATAACAAAAATGTGTTGGGGGCTTTACTTAGATGCTCTTACTTATTTTAACATTTGTTTTCTTCAAAACAAGAATGTATGTGTTCAGTCTGATATCTAAGCCTAGCTTTTTTTTCCCCACTGCTGTAAATGATAACAAAAGGTTATCTGGTGAAAAGTTCTGACATGATTTGTGAGCATTTGTTGTTGTTTATTCGTTCAGTCGCTTCCGACTCTTCGTGACTTCATGGACCAGCCCACGCCAGAGCTTCCTGTCGGCCGTCACCATCCCCAGCTCCCCCACGGTTGAGTCTGTCACCTCCAGAATATCATCCATCAATCTTGCCCTTGGTTGGCCCCTCTTCCTTTTGCCTTCCACTTTCCCCAGCATCAGCTTCTTCTCCAGGGTTTTCCAGGGTTTCTCCAGGGTTTGTGAGCATAGGCTACTATAAAAATCACTAAAACAAAGACAACTAGGGCTGGCTGTTGTGGGTCTTCCGGGCTGTGTGGCCGTGTTCTGGAAGTTGTGGTTCCTAACGTTTCGCCAGCATCTTCAGAGGGCAGGAGCACAGACAGAAGGCTCTTTCTGTTCTTTCTGTGCTCCTGCCCTCTGAAGATGCTGGCCACAGATGCTGGTGAAACGTTAGGAACCACAACTTCCAGAACACGGCCACACAGCCCGGAAGACCCACAACAGCCATCAAACTCCGGCCGTGAAAGCCTTCGACAATACAACAACTAGGGCTCCTTTATATTTTTAGCTTTGATCTGTAAAAAACTTATACATGAAAACCTAACCTGGCTTTGGATGAGTTTACCTGAGAAAATGTCTTCTAAGTAATCTCCCCTCCCTGTTCCCTGAAAGGGTTTGCTTACAATCACAGGCTTGTCTCACAATCTGAGGTCCAGCCTTTTTGGTAGCTGCTGTAGCTCTCTGGAAGGCCCTCTCTGCTCAATTGAAAGGCGTAACCTCTGAGGTTGCTTTTTAAAAAGTCTTGAAAACACCTCTCTTTGGACAGGCTTTTCATTGTTGGTCTTCTAAATTCATGTTTAATATTTTTGGTTTTAACTTTTTTTTTAAGTTTTTGTAAATGGCGAGGAGACCAGACGAATTGGCAATATTTGAAGTCAATCAATCAATAAGTTTTTAAAACTAATGCTTTGGCCAGTTTTTGCCAATATGATGTATAGCCAAATGTGCCAGACTACAATTAGGATTTTTAGCATGTTTTACCTCTACAGTAGATGAGATAGACAGACAGACAGACAGACAGTAGATAGACAGATGGTAGATAGATAATTGTTGATCCCTGAGAGATTTAGATAGTTACCAGTTTAATAACCTTAATAACTACTGTAAACAGCACTGCAGGAAGCTACTTCCCAAATTGAAAGCAGTACAGTTGAGTGAACAGTTGAGTACAGTTGAGTTGAGTTGAGGAGAAGACTCTTAAGAGTCCCTTGGACTTCAAGGAGGTCAAATCAGTCAATCCTAAAGGAAATCAACCCTGACTGCTCATTGGAAGGACAGATGCTGAAGCTGAAGCTCAAATACTTTGGCCACCTAATGCGAAGAGAGGACTCACTGGAAAAGACCCTGATGCTGGGAAAGACTGAAGGCAAAAGGAGAAGGGGACAGCAGAGGATGAGATGGTTAGATAGCATCACCGATGTAATGAACATGAATTTGAGTAAACTCCGGGAGACAGTGGAGGACAGAAAGGCCTGGCGTGCTATGGTCCGTGAGGTCACGAAGAGTCGGACACGACTAAATGACTGAACAACAACAAAAACAGTTGAGTGAGTTTACTCTTGTGTATAGACCTTGCTTGCAGGCCGCCTTTAGATAGCAAGAATATATTTTATAGGCATAGGTTGCCTAGCCCAGCAGGAAGGAAGTGTTCTCTGTGGCAACACACTTTCTTCGGAATAATCTCTTCCTCACAGCTGTATTAACATGCATTCCTCAAGTCAGCAGAAAACTATGCTAATATAAACTGCAGTCCCCTAATGGCCGAGTCCTAGTCTGCCTTAGTGATGCTGCTCTTACAGTTTTAATGCAGGACAATATAATGACAGTAATTGATAGATTCCCACTGCTGCATTTCCTCTCCCCCCAACATCACCTTCCAGGGTGAAAAACAAGAGCCAAATGCTGTGTTTCACAGGGCAGGCTTCGGTGGCTTTGGGCAAATCCTGGCATAGAGGTTCCAGCCACTTTTAAATCGCCTGAAAGACAGATGATTGGTGTGGAGAACATAGGCATTGCTGATCTGTCAAGCTACTGTATTTCTGGCCACAGCTCTAGAAGAGTGTTGGGCCTATTTGTTCAAACGCTTGCCCGATCCTCTTCTGGAAAACCATTAAAGACATGTAGAAAAGGAGCCCGTGTAATGCCAAAGCTCTTTCTGAAGTGCCACTCAGGCATTACACCAACAGACAAAAAGCCCATGAAAGCCAGTGCCCAGTGATTGAAGGTTGGAGGAGGTGTGCCCACATCAGCCTAGAGCAACCAGTAGGAACCAGGTAGATTCCAGTCTCTCCAACATTGTCAGAGAGGCATGACCAATAATTTGTATGGCAAAACTTGTATTGGGAGGAGAGGGAAAACAATACCTGGAACAATAATTGGAACAGCTAAATAAGACTTTAAGCTGCCTCCACAGTGAGCTGGGGTATGTTGAAGGTGACATCATGAAGCCATGTCCTGGAAGACAGTTAATAAGGCATCTTCATGCTGTAAGGTAAAGGTAAAGGTTCCCCCCGCACATTTGTGCAGTCGTGTCCGACTCTAGGGGCTGGTGCTCATCTCCAAAGAGCCAGCGTTGTCCGAAGACGCTTCCACGGTCATGTGGCCGGCATGACGCACACGGAACGCTGTTACCTTCCCACCGAAGTGGTACCCATTGATCTACTTGCATTTGAATGCTTTCGAATTGCTAGGTTGGCAAGAGCTGGGGCTGGTGCGGGAGCTCCCTCCGCCATGCGGGGCTAGGGATTCGAACCTCCAAACTTGCAACCTTCCGATCAACAGGCCTGGCATCTTACCCGCTGAGCCACCACTTGGTAAATCCCGTTGGGGGAGATGGGCGGTGATAAATTTGAATTATTAATTAATTAATTAATTAATTAATTAAAATGAGTTCTATCTCTCTCTCACTCTCGCACACGCACACACACACATGTACACAATATTCAAGAAGTATCTCATGTCTTCAGCTGGTGCTTCTTTGTGTGTATAGTTCTTTTCCTTATCTCTTCCTTCCCAGCTTTTAAATGGTTTTATACAGACTCTTTTAATTAATGTAACAGTAGATGTTTTGTATCTTTATTTTTTATTATTCTTTTCATTCAGGGGTGAATAGGTTTTTGGTGATGGAGGGCGTCATTCAAAGTTTCTTGAAGTGCAAGGGCCAGACTAGACAGCAGGATGATGCAAAATACGCGAGCTACATCCAAATACATGAGTCAGTCTGGAATTGTCTATTTTTTCCTGGGTTTTTGGCAGAATTTGTCGGGATTTATTTCTTTTTCAGAATGTCATGTCAGCTTAAACTTAAAATAGTGGGAAATGGTCAGTTTCTCACAACCAAGGATAAGGAATAAGTCTCTACAAAACTTCAGATCTGAAGGAAAAAATATGCTTTGGGAGTGCTCACATAGAACTTGTCTGCACTCCTTGGAGCAGATACATCTTTTCCTGGTATCTCTCAGCTGCCCTCCATAGCTGCAGTGCACTCTAAGGAAAGATATACTTGGTTTAAGGAGTTGCAAACAAGTGTTTGCAATTTTGAATCCAAAGTGCTGCTGCACATCCCTAGTAAGGAGGAAAGGGGCTCACAGAGCAGAGGAACTTAGTGTGTGCAAATGGTTTGGAGAAGCACTTCACCAAACCCGCTGCAGGAAGCATTCTCTCAGGTATTTCAACAGCTCCCCCATTACCTGCACATTCATGTGCCTGCATAGATGACACTTCCATTGAGATACCCACACGAGAGAGACAAAGCTACGGAATTAGAAACAGAAGATGAACACAAGTCCTCAAGCTCTAGAAACAAGCTCTGTTTGCCATAACAGAGGCATTAGGGTATGTGAAATCTTTAGTCCTCCCCCAATACTACCTGGTAAAAGAAAGTGCATTTCCCTGCTCTCTCCTCAGTTTGAACGCTTGTTGCTTGTAGGGGTGGGACAACTGGGATGTGAGGACATCGTAAGACAAGGGGAAACAAGATGGGAGGACTCCTGCTTTGGACGGCTGCCACACAGCTTCTATCATGTCTAGATGCTGGGCCAAAGTATCTTTTATTGGAACATGATTTCACCCCACCCGTCTAGGACACATGTTGCGACTGTGTGGGACAATACATCCAACACTCAGTTGTTATTACTGTGCTTCTTTCCTTCCTTGAATGAGATCATCAGTTGGATGAAGACAAGCTGGCTGGAACTAAGCTCAGACAATGGGGGTGGGAGGGAAGGTGGGAGAGAGAAGGAGAGGGAGAATAATGACTATTTTTATGGCCTTGGCTATACAGTATCATTTTCACTAGACAGCCTCTATCCACTACTCAGCTTGAGCGATTCTACATTCTCAAGATCCTTTTGGATTTGTCTTTGATTCTGCTACCTAATCAGCAACAGCTGCTAAAAGTATTTTCTGATTTTATGTGGCCAAACTGCAGCCTATCCTGGCAAGATGCAGAGGTAGTCATATTGAAGTCTGTCTTTATGATTTCCAGGACTGTTTAGCAGAAATGTGCCTTGCATGGGAAGAAAACCACTGAAAGTGAAGGAGCATCACTTTGGCAGCAGATAACCAGTCCTTTCCTTCACAGGCTTCAATCAGGGCTGGGTGTGTGGTACTATTCTATGGGACAACAATCAGAAAATAAAGACCATGTGGAACTGGGCACCCTTCAGTTCTCTGGAAAAAAAAAAGAGAGAGACTTGCTAGATCAAACCAAAAAGCTTTCTACTTCTGTATCATGTTTTCACCAGTCGCTAGTCGATTGCTTCTAGGAAGCTCAAAGACAGGATGCAAACACATTAGCTTTCACTAGTAGTTGTTTTTGTTGTTATTTATTCGTTCAGTCGCTTCCAACTCTTTGTGACTTCATGGACCAGACCACGCCAGAGCTTCCTGTTGGCTGTTGCCACCCCCAGCTCCCCCACGGTTGAGTCCGTCACCTCCAGAATATCATCCATCCATCTTGCCCTTGTTCGGCCCCTCTTCCTTTTGCCTTCCACTTTCCCCAGCATCAGCATCTTCTCCAGGGTATCCTGTCTTCTCATTATGTGGCCAAAGTACTTCAGTTTTGCCTTTAATATCATTCCCTCAAGTGAGCAGTCTGGCTTTATTTCCTGGAGTATGGACTGGTTTGATCTTCTTGCAGTCCAAGGCACTCTCAGAATTTTCCTCCAACACCACTGTTCAAAAGCATCTATCTTCCTTCGCTCAGCCTTCCTTATGGTCCAGCTCTCGCTTAAAAAAAATAGGACTTACATAGGCATATAATGCTGTTGAACAAGAAATCCCAATTTGAATACTATTTCCACTCTGCCTCATATTCCCTCTGTGAACAGAGCAACACTATCCACTCACAAGAGGGTGATCTCAACTGGCTTGGGGGAGCTCTAAGTTACTCACTTTCTGTGAAGGGTCAAGAATGAATAAGTGGTGAATGAATGTGGATGGAATACAAAAGTGAGTGACCAGTTGGAGAGAGGTCCACTGAGGTGATTTGGTCAGTGAAGAGAGGATGAATGAAACAAACGTATAAAGGAAGAATGAATCAGCCAAGGAGATGGGAAGACTAAGAAAGCCTTGGTTAGATGGAGTTGATGGAATTCTCAGCAGGGGTATCTGCAGGAGTAATGGTATGTGGGAATGACCTTGGGAGACAGGAGAAAAAGCCATAGCCAGGGGAACGGTCGAACAAGAGGCAGCTTAGCCCACAAAAGGAGTGTGGGTGTGGCAAAGGTCTCAGAAGGGACCCTCCCTAGTTTCTTGGGCTGTAAAGGCAAAGACTTTCAGACTTGCAAGATTGATTCAGCCTAGTGAGGTAGTCCAGACAGGAAGCACGACCAGATGGACTAATTCTACTTTACGGTAAGGTTACATTAACAGAATCTTGCAAGTCTTGAAAGTACATTTCTCCTCCTTTGCCTTTACAGCCCAAGAAACTAGGGAGGGTCCCTTCTGAGATGTTTGACACACCCACATTCCTTTTGTGGGCTAAGCTGCCTCTTATCTGACCGTTCCCCTGGCTATGGTTCTTCCCCCTTTCTCCCAAGGTCATTCCCACATACCATTACAGCAGGGGAGTTTTAAAAGTCAAGATGGCAGCTGCAATTCTGATTCTCAGCAAGGGGGAGGTGGGAAGTTTAAAGAACAAAACAATGTATGAAGTGATGTATGGACATGGTCAAAATAAATCTGGTTTACAAGGATAGAAAAGTGTGGGGAGGTATCATAAATGGTTTGATGTCAACCAGATATAGCTATTTTTCTTTTTCTTATCTCCTGCCTTAATTTTTTGGCTTCCTATTTCATACTCATACTTTTCTGTACTTTGCATAGCTCTGCTTACCACAAAAGGAAATGGCATAATTAGTATATATGTACAGGAGAGAGAGAGGGAGGGAGAATAGTTCAATCCAAGCCAGAGAAGAATGTGGAAATCAGAAAGGTCTTTCCCTTGAAAGGCACTAGAGGACTATTTTGTACATACAGCCAATCCCAAACTTTGTCAGCTCTCACAGCTCACCCAAATTGCCTGCATTTGTTCTTTTAACAAACTTTCCTCTTGCCAAAGGGTCAAGGACAATGCACCAAAGAACAGACTTCAGACTTTCAGAAAATCATTTTGATTTCTTTGTCCTGTCACTCATCCCAAAGCAAGCACCTTTTTTCTTGCTGCCTAAAGGTTTGGAATTGGACTTTCTTTTATCCTCAAAATCAATTTTCCTTTTAGATGTTGTACTTTTCAGGTTCCTGACATCACAGCCTAGTTACTATAGCTTTTCCTGTGTTTTTCTCCAGCTCTGAGAATTCAAGGGCAATTGTACTAGATGTTGTTCAATAAGACAAATGCCCCTGGGAAATCCAAGCTTGGCCCAAATTATTTTGTTCCAGTTGAGGCAAAGGAAAAGGGAACAATCTGCATCCCCACACCCTGTACACAAGATTGAAGTGGTATCCTCCTTCAAGACCAGCAGTGAGACACTATTGCACCTGAACCCAGCAGGCTAGCTGTGACACACACTGTTCTTTCTGACTACATGTCTCTGCTGCTCCTTGCCAACTAGCATTTGCTACCTGAAGTGAACATCTTACACTTTGTGTAATGGAAGAGCACACAAGCAGAACCTGAATTGCCCTTGCTCCCCAGGATTTGCCAGTCAGAGACATGAAACCTCTGGATCTAAATTTCACATAGAGCCTCATGGCTATTAGTCACTGAGTCATCTTCACCTTTATGTTTTCTAATCATCTTGTTGCCTAAGGGACTTTCCCATGAGGACTGTGTGGTAGTTTGAAACCAACTCCAGATGTCTGTGGTCCAAAGATGTTGGCTTGGTTGAGAGCTGAGCTGATTTAATACTGGTAGTATATGTTTTAGCAGCAGTACAACTGTAGTTTATTTGAAATGCCATGGAGCATGTGGGCTGTCTATTTCCTGATTTTCAGGAACTCTTGCTTTATCCTAGATCCAATTTCTCAGGCTTCAGCCACCCTAATAAGCCTTTCAAAGGGAAAGGTAGCTTGATAGCTGTGTAGCCCACCCTCACAGGCACCACTCAGATTTTTTACTTTTGACCAGAAAAATGTACACAGCATGAATTACAGACAGGGATGGAGGTGTGCAAGCATTTTTATTTTACATCCCTTTGTGTGGAATTGAGGTGAGGGGATTTTGTCACTCCAGGACTTGCAGCAGTTTGAGATAGAACAATCATTAAATGGTGTGTTTGCTCATCTGTATGCTTTGATGTCAGAAGAAGTCAAGGTGATCATGGATTTTTCAGGGATTGCAGACTGAAAACAAGAGCAGCATGGAATGGCCCAATATAGAAACAGCATCTTAGGAAAAAGGATGATTCTTAAGAATAAATGAAAAATTCAGGGAAGTGCCCCACTCCACATGCCCTCCTATACATCTTGCTCTGGTGATGAATCCAGACAGTTCTCTCTGCTCTCTCTCTCTCTCTCTGTCCCAGAAGACAAGTCCTAATTCCTTTGGGGGAAGAGAAGAACTTTCAGAATTTCTTTTTCACTGGGACATGAGGAAGACACGTGAACACACACTCTTTGACCAAACAGAATGGTACCTGCATTCCTGACTCTGTCTAAAGTAAACCATAAATTTTAAAGTAGTCATTTGATTTGGTTTTATCCCTATCTATAGGCAGCTTTAGCCAGCTGCTCTTAGCCTGATATTGATATTGATATTGATATCGATATTGATATTGATATTAGCCACTTCCGAAAAACCTTGCCAAGAAAACTGCAGGCACTAGTCCAGGAAGTCTCCGAGAATCGGACACAATTAAATGGATTAAAAAAAATTAGTTTACCTAGTGCTTCCATGTTAGCAAGGATTTTGTTGGCAATTAAGATAATAAAACCAGCAATAGGAGAACAGATTGGATTTGAATCAGAGATAGAGTGGCTGGCGTAGGAACCGTATGAATGCATTGGAGTTTCTGGGGGGAATTCCAGTGGGAAAGATGAGGATTAATGTGTGGTAAGTAGACCACAGAAGCCCCACCAACCCTTTCTATGATTAAGAGTTAGATTAAGTAGAGTTCTGTGCCTAGGAACCTTGTATTAGGTTAAATGAGGTACCTAAAATGAGGTACCGATCCACATCCCGATCTGGAAATGGTAGTGTAAGAAAATTTTACAAGTGATATACTCAGAGCTCTGTTTTGATTTTCCTCTGGCAGAAGAGTCCTAACCATCAGCCACAGCACTCTAAATCTGAAGTTCTCTGATTTTTCTAGTACATCACTGGCTGCAGGTGAGGGTATAAATGAAGGCAGAGAGATGTTCGTATCTCTCCATCCCTTTCCTAGCCATTGTTTTGTTTCCTTTTTTCCTTCCCCTTACCGTTTGGGTCTACTTGCCTAGGTGCATCGGTAGCGAAGAGGAGTCCAGAAGACAGACCGGATGAGTCAGGTACTGTAAGTCCTTGTGAATCTCATAATGATGACTATTACATTTAGACTATAAAGCCATGACTCCAAGGATAATGTCACAAGGGGTTTCAGATTCCTTAGATTTCAGGGATTCCTTAGAGATCAGGGATGAGATGGAGGAAATAATCCAACTCTGGATTTCCTTTCCTGCCTTCCTGACCTGCCTTTGAGAGTGGCTTTTCTTGACCACAGAAACTCCAGGGGTAGGAAGGTAAAACAAATAGAAAGGATGCAGGTCACATTGGTTCAGGTAAGATTATCTTCCTTACAGATGCTAGTTAAATTATTTATTTATTTATTTAATTTATATGTACAAGTGAAGAATATATTAGTAAATAATCAGAACTACAGTATATCTCATGTAGCAACAATATAATAATAACTTATTAAATACATCTATATCCCTCTAATTCATGCCTGAAGGGTTTTTTCTGTAACTCTTTTTCTTACAAGGAATGATTTCCTTTACTTCAAGATAGAGCATAAAACCATTTTCAGCCTATTGCCATGCTGCATTTCTCATGTGTAGGGTAATGATAGTTATTCATATTGGAACTCTATGGAAACAAGTCGACTGTCAGGATGTCATCCATGCCACCCTGCCATGGCACCAGGAAGGAACATCCTGCCACGCAGTTAAACTCTCAGGTTCATTTGGGGGTGCCTGACAGTAAAACTACCAGATGTGTAAAGTAGGGGTTTGGTGTATTCACAGAACTGCAAACTATTTTAATCAAAGTCTCACGCCGAGCGTTTTAGCACCCAGGATAGATCAAAGGGCGATATTGCCATGTTAGTTGATTCGGACCCAAAAAGATCTGAAAACTGAGAGACAAAGGGAAGGGCGATCGAGCCGCGAATCCCGATTTTGGGGGGGGGGGACTTGGAGATTTTAAACTGTTGGTTGCGGGAGCTTGATTCACTCGAGTCTTTAATGTGCAATGGATCACTGGCTTTAATAAAGATTCCTTCATATCCCTGAGTGGCTTGTGTCAGGAACTCTGATTTAATAGTCAATGGATCGAGGGCATCACATCAGCCTTGGTTTTTTTTCCCCTCCACTTTTCCTTTTTCTTCTGTGTGGCGTCTTTTTAGAATATAAGAGACTATTGCTTTTTGTAATTGTTGCTCAGGAAGACTGAAAAATTGAATATAAATGTTTTAAACAAATGAAGAAGCAAAGCAATTAAAGAAGGAAGCAAAAAGATGGGGGAGCCATTTTCTTTCATGCCCTGCTTATGAGCTTCCATCCTGGAGGCATCTGGTTACGGTTAACCAATACATGAACTAGCTGAAGGACTAGATGGATGCTTTGATCCAGCAGCACTCCTTATCTTCTCAGTTGTGATCAGATCTCCAAATTTAAAAAACTAAATGAAGCCCCAGGGAATTGCAATACGAATCAGAGCAGCTAATTCTAGGGGAAAGGAATCTGGTCTTTCCCCATACCATATATATTTTTGTAATATATATTTGTTTCATTACAGGGCAATTCAAATCAAGGGAATAATGTGGTAAAAATTATTAAAACACTCCCTTCCAACTTCATACTGGAGATGGCACTGAAGTTCCTGTTAGCAGTGAAAGGTAAATCCTTATTCAAATTAAGCTCAACATCTGATTATTTCATGGATACATCCATATGGTTTTCTTTACAACAGTGCAGAAGTGATTTGCCATTATGACTTCCCAGTCTAACCTAGAGACCTGGGATTTCCTGGTTATCTCCCATCCAACCTGTGTAACTTTTTGATATCAGCCAAGGTTAGCTAGCTGCTCTCTAGCTGAGCAGTCCAACAAGGGCAGTTCTACCACATCCAATGCAGCCCAGCTCCAATCTATTCTGCATGCAGCTCACCATTCTCTGTTGTGGTAGAAATAGTGAAACTATGAGAAGACATTACCCTCTTTCTTCTACATGCTTACCTGAGTCACAAGGGGAAATAATATTTTAGACAGGGTGGTTGAGAAGATGATTATGCTCCAGCTTCTGGAGCTCTGGATGAGATGGATTATTTGGATCCCTTTCAGTTGGGTTCAAGCCTGGCTACTTGATGGAAGCCACACTGATTGCTCTTGTGGATAACTTGCAGCAAGAAGTGGTGGGAGATGGTGCAGCCCTCCTAGTCCTGTTAGATCTATCAGTAGCATTGGATGGCATCCATCAGATCTAACAGGGCAAGGAGGGCTATACCACTCCCGCCTGGCTGGCTCCAACCAGTTCAGCAGAATACCATCTGTTTTGTAGGAGCTGGACTGGTTGCCACTAGGTAGACCAGTTCAAACTCCTATAAAGCCTTTTACAGATTGCTTGGCTGTTATCTCCGGGACCATCCAGGACTATCTCCAGCTAGAATTTGCTTGCCTCTATACTATCCAGCTCAGAGAGGATGCAGAGCAAACAAAGCCCTTCTCTGAGTAGTTTGCATAGTCCTAATCATGGACTCTCCTCCGGCCACTTTGAAATGACAGGAGATCTATAAAAAAGCACACAGAGCTGTTCCTAAAGTCTTTTGTTCAGCTAACATGTATTAAAATGGTTAAACAGAAGCATTATAAAATGTTAGAAAATGTGGCAAGCTTTACTTTCTGCAAGTTTTCCTGGGGCCAAATTGTGAGTTTTTCACCTTTGGGACGGAAGGTAAAATGTAACATTTTACAGCATATAATAGAAGTGAAAAGTGTTATGGGTTTTTTTTTCCACATTTCTTTATTAAAAAAAAACAAAATGCAAGCACGATTGATATGTGTTATTTAGAAGGAAGTAGAATTACTCATACAAATAAGTATTTATTCATTTTCTTGAAATACATGTTTCTATAGTAACAGCAGCTGCAGGTTTCATTCGACATGCAGCATCCAAGGCATGGATATTAGCAGAATGACATGCCGTCATCCTTCTTCTGCTACATGGAACAGGCCCTTGCTCCACTCACTTTTCTTGTGAGAGCCTCTGATTTCAAATAGAACCCCGGGCAAAGTCTGCAGTAGCTGCCAACTTAATTTCCCAGATAGCTTATGGGCTGCAACGGAGAACATTCACCTCTGAAACCACTTCTGGCACCTCTATTTGGAAAACAATCTATGTGCTGCTCCTGTTTCTGAAGCTATTAAGTGCCCTACTTTCACTCTCCCTGTTGCCTCAAGTAAGGAGATACTCCTCCAGACAGCACTGGGTGAGGGCAACATAGCTCACAATGCTCTCAAACTCTGCTGGTCCTCTTCTCTTCCAGGATTGGCATCTAAAGGAACTTCTCAGACATAGTGGGAGAGGACTTCGGGTTGGCAAAGAACACAGCACCCTAGCTCTGAAGAGAGTAAATCCCAACCAATGTCCATAGTATTAGAGCCATAAATTTTAATCAATGAACACAGAATTTCATTAACTGTTAAGAATAAGTGCCTAGTGTTTATCTGTCATCCCAACGTTCCTTAGATAGGATCTGGAAAATGGAATGTGTGAATAGATTAGCAAGGGCTGAAAGGGAAATCAGTCCAAGCTGCCCCAAAGAGTTCAATGGATTTTAAAAGCTCATTTCTCTTTTGAAATATATATTTTTCTAAAAATCAGAACAGAATGTTCAAGGCAGACTTTTGGAAATACTTAATAGTGCTGTGTGTGGGAGGAGGGGGAGTCAATTCAGCAAGATGGAAGACAGAGCATTGTTAGGTAAGGCCCAGCCTGTTTGAACATGCATGTAACGACACACGTATGAAAGGGCTTGCATCATAACACTCCATACATCATCTTGCCAGTTTTCTGCTGCTCAAAGGGGAGAAAGTGACTACACTGTGGACTATCAGAATTATGATTTTTCCATTCTTCAGTCCTTCACAAGGAGTTTGGAGATAAACTATAATCATGTCCTCTTCTACTGACCTCACAATGCCAGGAACAAGGAGTAAAGAACACTGCTCTGCCACAAACTGTTTCGGGTCCTGGTGTAACTAAAATCACTTCCTCCCAACAGAAAGAAAGAAAGAAAGAAAGAAAGAAAGAAAGAAAGAAAGAAAGAAAGAAAGAAAGAAAGAAAGAAAGAAAGAAAGAAAGAAAGAGCAAGCAAGCAAGCAAGCAAGCAATAAAATTCTGAGCAGTTCCTATGAGGGACAGCTACAAAGCTATCAAACCACCTTTCCCTTTAAAAAGCCTGCCAGGATGGTTGAAGCCTGGAACCTGAAGGCAGGAGAATTCCTGCAAATGAGGAAACAGACCACTCACAAACTCTACAGAACACAGTGTTCCAAAAGGGTGGTGGACTAATTCTACTGTGGTTTCAAATACACAATTGAACAAGATACTGTAGATTTGATTTAGCTCTCAAGCACAGGCAATGCTGTGGAATCATGGAGGTCCAGAGTTTTGAACTGGCACAGAGTCCTTATGTTGAGGTGTCATCAGTGTACATGATTTTCAGTGGAAAATTGGATTTGGACACAGGTTCCAATAATATTTCATTTATAATTTTCTATTCTGAACATTTGTGGGAGAAGGGGATACAATAATAATTATCCTGCATTCATACAGTGGATAGACACAGGGGAGATTCAGAGGCAATGGAGGAAGCAATTATTTAGTTGCCATTTGTTTGTTTGTAATGATATTAAAGCTGCACATCCCAGAATTGCATTTAGCAAAGAAAAGTGACTCCTCTGTTCTTAGGTTCAATTCTTTTCAGACGGCCAGGGCAGGAAGGCATCTTGCTGAATTAGAACCTAAATTTGTATCCTGGGCACATAGTCTTAGAAAAGAATTTGGCAACTCATTGGGTTATCCAGTGTTCCAATTATTGCTTAAGTAAAGTTTATTTATTTATTTATTTATTTATTTATTTAATTTATATAACCGCCCATCTCCCCCAACGGGGAACTCTGGGCGGTTTACAATAATAAAATTAAATAAAAGCATAAAATATAAAATATAAAAACCAACAATTTATACAATTACTATAATTTAAAATAAAATCCAAGTGGGAGATAGTATTAATAAAAGAAGGGCATTATAAAATTACGGGATTAACCATCCCCATGAGGAACTATTGTTTCCTCCCTCCCATGCCAGGCGGCAGAACCAGGTCTTCAATTCTTTTCTAAAGGTCGGGAGGGAGGGGATCTGTCTCAACTCTGGGGGCAAGATGTTCCATAGTGTGGGTGCTGCTACAGAGAAGGCCCGCCTCCTAGCCCCCATCAGATGACATTCTTTAATTGATGGGGCTCGTAGCAGGCCCTCTCTGAATGATCGGGTGGGGCGGGTCGATAATATGGGGATAAGACGGTCCCTCAGGTATTCTGGTCCCATGCCATGTAGGGCTTTAAAGGTGATAACCAACACCTTGAATTGTACCCGGAAGCAGACCGGCACCCAATGCAGCTCGCGGAGCAAAGGTGTTATATGTGCGGATCTTGGCGCACCTAAAATCGCCCGCGCAGCTGCATTCTGCACCAGCTGTAGCTTCCGGATAGTCTTCAAGGGTAGCCCCATGTAGAGCGCATTGCAATAATCTACATGGGAGATGACAAGAGCGTGAGTGACTGTTCGGAGGGCATCGCGATCCAGGAATGGGCGCAACTGGCGCACAAGCCGAAGCTGTGCAAAAGCCCTTCTAGCCACAACTGCCACCTGCTCTTCGAGCAGGAGTCGTGAGTCTAGAAGGACCCCCAGGTTGCGCACCGGTTCCGAATGGGGCAGTGCTACCCCATCGAGAACCAAAGATGATAATTTCCTAGAAGACGCTAAGCCATCAATCCACAGCCACTCGGTCTTGCCAGGGTTCAACTGAAGCCTGTTGTTCCCCATCCAGGCCCTCACAGCCCCCAGGCACTGGGACAGGGTGGTCACTGCATCACTTACTTCACCTGGGATGGAGATATACAGTTGAGTATCATCTGCATACTGATGATACCTCATCCCATGGTGTCGGATGACCTCGCCCAGCGGTTTCATGTAGATGTTGAATAGGAGAGGAGAGAGAACCGACCCCTGCGGCACCCCACACAGGAGTGGTTGCGGGGTGGATCTCTCCTCCCCTACCAGCACCGACTGGGAACGGCCCTGGAGGAAGGAGGTGAACCAGCGCAAAACTACGCCGCCCACCCCCAACTCCCTAAGCCGTCCCAAAAGGATACCATGGTCGATGGTATCGAACGCCGCTGAGAGATCTAAGAGAGCCAGGATGGATGCACTACCTCCATCCCGCTCCCGCCAGAGGTCATCCGTAAGCGCGACCAATGCAGCGTTGTTCAATGATTCTTCAACAACTTTCAATGAAAGTTGTTCAATGATTCTTCATTGATTCTTTTGCTTGCTGTTTAATTTTTCTTTTATGCTCTAATTGGTTTCAGAGTTGCTTGCAAGGTCTGTCTGTTGCATGCTTTAAATGGTATTGTGGAGTCCTTGGTGCTCTCTGAGCCTTGTTGTTTTCTTGCAGACGTTTCATTGCCAGGCTAAGCAACATCTTCAGTGTGAAAAGGGAGTGGGACTTGCTCTCTGTTTATATACCCTGGCTTGTCCTGCCTGTGCTGGTGGGGGTGTTGTACTCTCCTTGGTAGTACCTTGATTGGGTTGTTGTTTGCTGCTTGGTTGATTGACTGAGTTAATAGTTCCTTGATTAGGGTCTATTGTGCTGTTTGATTGCTCCTCTGGTGCTAATCTTGCTGTTAATCTTTGCCTATCTGGTTGTTGATTGCTGGCAAGGAGGCATTCTGGTCTTTTGTCTTTTCTATTGTCTCTTATGAATGGCATGTAAATGTTGTTTACCTCTATGTGTCTGTTGATGGCTGCTTTGTCTGAGTGCCAAGCTTCCAGGAATTCTCTAGCATTTTTGGATTTGGCTTGGTTTAAGATGCTCACAGTTTCCTAGTTGAAAGTATGGTTAAGTCTGTCCATGTGTTGTGAGATTAAGGAGTTTTCATCGTGTCTTCTGTAAATGGTATTATCCCAAGGAAATAAAGTTTCTTCCTATGGGAGAAGCACTCTTACCAGAATGCCCCGAGTTCAGTATAAGGCCCTGCTTCAGTTCAACCAGATACCCTCGAATCACTTTTCTGGCATTACTTTATGCAAGGAAAAATAGTTGCAATGGCTTCATTGTGAAAGTCAGGATCTCACTAACAGCTTCCGTGCAGAGCAGAGCAGAGCAGAGCAGAGCAGAGCAGAGCAGAGCCAAGCAACGGAAATGCCACCGATGGATTGTTCTGATTCACATGCCTGGCTCTATATTGCTTTCTGTAAGTACTTGCCCCAGTGGGCTTCGCAATTGTGACTTCTCCAAAGACCCTCCCAGCTGCAAGGACTGATTGAGAGACTCTGTAGGCAGATGCTCTTGCCAGATTCCAATAAAGATGGCGCCCTGGGAAAAGCATAAGTCAATTATTGATGGGCAGCAATCCACTAATCAGACAATCTCAAAATTAATCCCATATTCCCTCACTGTATTAGCTTACCTTCGTACTTAAGTGTTACTGAGGAAATTCACAATTTGAGAGGAAAACACTCCCCTCTGGCCTAATTATGTCTTTCTGAGGGTATTAAATTAAGAAGAGGAGATGTATTGGAGATTGCTTGCAGTGAGTTTCTTGAGAGGGTGGGACAGTCAACACTCCACACTTTGGTGTCAAAATATGATTCATGCTCATAAAACTCAGTGCCCTTTCTATTAATCTTAGCTGAATAAGGCTGGGTGAACATTAGGCCCTTTTGTAAAGTTAGCAGCATGTAATATGTTGGAGGAAGATAAATCTAATTTTGGAGATTTTATCAGTGCTTTCCTTCCTTCCTTCCTTCCTTCCTTCCTTCCTTCCTTCCTTCCTTCCTTCCTTCCTTCCTTCCTTCCTTCCTTCCTTCCTTCCTTCTCTTCTTTCTTTCTTTCTTTCTTTCTTTCTTTCTTTCTTTCTTTCTTTCTTTCTTTCTTCTTTCTTTCCCTTTGGGGCCTCTTAGAAGCCTGGGAATAAGAGCATACAAAAAGTACATGAAGCAAAATCAGAACCCTATTTTAGGAAACTAACACAAGATTCTTAATGTGTTTGCCTCTAATGTGCAAAGTGCCTCAGAATTGTGAGAAATAATTTTTGTGCCTCAGAATTGTGGGAAACCTCACTACTATTTTTTGTCAATAATGCTTGAACAAGGCTATAGGGATCCCCATAAGTTGCTAGGGCTGCAGATTGCTTACCTTGTTTTAGAGTATCTCTCTAGTGGTACTCTTCCCCTGCTTAGTTCCAAGAATAAATTATGTAGTGAAATGAGGAAAAGTAGGTGGGGTTGCAGATGAAAAATCAGAGGATTGAAAATAGTTCCTTCTCTACTTCTTCCTTCTCTGCCAACAATACAGATTTTCTTCAGCAACACTGTTGCAGGCAATCTTGATAGTGTGAATCTAATGTTGATTCTTAATGTTGATTTTTAGTGAATCAACTCTTGACAATTAACTAAATTGGAACCCTGAGCATCTTTCAGAAGCTGCCAATATGCTTCTGAGCTGAGTTCGAACTGTGCATGGTGACAAAGCCCTAATAGACTGGGGTCCGAGGCGTACTTCATTCTGTATATACCTGCCCAAATACTGAAATCTGATGAGGGGATCTCTGCTCTGCATCCCACTGTGGAGAGGAGAGAAAGAGCATTCTTGGTTGTGGCACCCCAATTATGAATGGCCTCCCACCAGAAGTCACTTTGGTGCCACGATTGCTTTCATTTGGATGGCAAGTGAAGACTTGGCTATTTACCCAACATTTTGGATCTCAGTGACAGCACCCCAATTTGCATTCAAATTGTATTAAGTTTCTTTTATCACAGGGTTTGTTTCTTCTATTGTTTTATTGCCTTTTTTGACTGAATCCCACTCTGAGATTTATCTATATAAGGTGTGTTAGAAATATTTTAATACATAGAAAATAAAGATAGTGGAGTGACAGCTGAGTAGTGATTCAGATCATGTTTGAGTCATCCACCACCACTGACTGAAGTAAAATATTCTGTGGCTGCTGAACCTCATGTAACAGGTCCCAGCCTGGGAAGGTTCATACAGTTCTTAAGCAGCCAGTTGCATTTTCTCCTCCTTGTTTCTTGGCAAAGAGATTAATGATTGGATCCCTTCACAAATGGGCCTCAACTTTGCTTCCCAAGTTGAAAGACAGAATGCCCTCTTATTCTGGGCACAGAACCTAACTTGCATGATGGAATGCCGCCATCACACCTAGAGGCAAAAGGCAAGCCAAGCAGCACACAGAAGCCTGGCACCTGACATCCTGCCCTGAGCCCCAGCATTTGTGCCTTGAAGGAGTAGCCGAGACCCTAAATCTCATTAGCTGGAAAATTCAGTTGAATTGCTAACAGTGGGCTAGCAGTGCAGTACCAAGGAAGTATCTGTTAGAGCTCTCTCCAAGGCATTGCACAGTTTAGAAGCTTAGTTGTGATGGATCCCACCCTGGTACCAATATGGAGGACTGATTTGTTTATTTATTTATTATTTGGATTTATCCCCGCCCATCTCTACCGTGGCAGACTCTGGGCGGTTTACAACCAGGCTGATACTTTTTAGTCCTACAATAGTCCTTGTCAAGTATGTCCTCTGTAAATAGCATAGCTACAGAACTGCATACATCAGGTACTCATGATAAGTGAACTGCCATTTGAAGGGAGAAGAAATTGCTTTCCAAAAGGCAAAGCAAGGAATGGGTTGCCATAGCATGCTAAACCACTCCAGCGGGTTAACCTGAATATGTACACCGCTTGCTTATTTGTCCCATCCAATACTGTTCTTTAATCCCCACTGGTGGCTCCTCAATGTGATGGGCAAATGGGAACAGCCACTACTCCTGGAATTTTGCTTGTTATTTTCAAATTCCAGTTAATGCTACTGGACATGGACACTTCATGTTCTGATTTCAAAGGCACTCTCAATTCTGAATGAAGAATCACAAGGGGCAAGGATCACAAAGTAGCACACACAGTCATATTAACTAACCCAAGTTTTTTCATATATGTCCCATGCAAATGCACCCAACGGGAATAGAAAAATGGGGCATCTAAGGAGTTTAGCCATTATATCATGGTCTGCAGTCACGATCTCTCTCTTAAACCAGAGTTTGGTTTAAGATGAGCAGCCATATAAATGTTTTAAATAAATAAAATAAAAATGTTGGAATATCTAATTCCAACTGAACATTTTCAAAACAAGTTCCTGTCCTAGATCAGCTTTCTTCACGTGGGCACTCTTCAGATGTATTGGAACTACAATTTCTATGATCAATGATCATGCTGTTTGGGGAATATGGAATTTATAGCAGGAGATGACATGCCCTTAATTCATTCATTTTTTGGTCTGATCAAGCAGGGTTCTTCTGGCCAGATGTATCTGAGAATTGGTTTGCTACAGTGGTTAAGATGTTGAACTAGAACTATTACTAATATAGTAACAAGGAGGAAAGTCATTTTCTAAATGGAGGATGAATTATAGGTTGCTACTCTAGAAAGTAACCCAGCCATGTGCACTTGTTCATCCAGGTGTACATGCCGGTCCTAAGCCCGGGTAAATGGGGAGGGTTAAGGAAAGACCTGGCAACCTGCCTCGTAAAAATTTTTGCCAAGAAAATTCCATGAAAAGGCTCTCGAATGATTTTGATATGGTGCCCAATGGTGAGACCCTCAGGCCAGAAGGTATCCAACGAATGACTGGGGAAGAGCAAGGACCTCTAGCAAGTAGCTCTGGATTTTATGACGCGCCTGGGGCAAATCCAGTAGGAACCTCAGGTGCTGATGCTACCAATAGTGAAAGCAAGGGCCTGCGCTGCATGAAAATACAACGAATAGCAACTTCGAATGTCAGAGGAATAAGCCAAGGTAAATTAGATACTGTAAAACGAGAAATGGTCAGGTTAAAAATTGACCTCCTTGGCATTAGTGAATTACACTGGACAGACAACGGCTATTTTCAGTCCGAGGAATTTTCCATCTATTACTCAGGACATGCCAACACGCATAGGAACGGAGTGGCATTCATTGCAAGCAAACGATTGGCCCAAGCGGTAGAAGGCTTTTCAACAGTAAACGATTGCATAATGACAATCATAATTTGCGCTAAACCCATCAACATCACCGTTGTCCAAGTTTATCTGTAGCTTGAATCATGTCAACTGGATTTCTATTTTCTCAGTGGAAACGTTTCGCTCCTTATCCAAGGAGCTTCTTCAGTCTTCAGAAGAAGCTCCTTGGATAAGGAGCGAAACGTTTCCACTGAGAAAATAGAAATCCAGTTGACATGATTCAAGCTACAGACAATTCCACTTGGATGACTGAGAACCTTCATAGACATATTGTCCAAGTTTATGCTCCAACAACTGATGCAAATGAACCAGAAATTGAGGATTTTTATGCTACTATTGAAGTTACGCTGAGGACAATCCCAAGAAAAGACATTATTTACTTACTTGGCTATTTTAATGCAAAAATTGGCACCCAAACAGAGGTAGGAATCACTGGAAGTTTTGGGCTGGAAGAAAGAAATGAGGCAGGTGATCGATTGGTACAATTTTGCTAAGAAAACCAGTTTTGAATCATAAATATATGTTTTGAACAGCATAAGTATTGTTTATACACATGGACCTCGCCTAATGGACTTCATCGCAATCAAATAGACTATGTCCTATGCAATCAACGTTGGACCGGCTCAGTTCTGGCAGTCAAAACTTATCCAGGTGCAGACTGTGGCTCAGACCATGAACTGCTGGTGGCCAAGATCAAAGTCAAACTCTGTAACATCAAGAGGACAATGCCACCAAAAAAGTTTGATGTCACCAAAATTCCTTCCACATATGCAATTGAAGTTAAAAATAGGTTTGAAGTTTTGGACACTGCT
This sequence comes from Charina bottae, assembly GCA_023362775.1. Classification (NCBI taxonomy): domain Eukaryota; kingdom Metazoa; phylum Chordata; class Lepidosauria; order Squamata; family Charinaidae; genus Charina; species Charina bottae. The sequence goes on along the minus strand of JALMGJ010000001.1, from coordinate 70,171,752 downwards.
GAGAAAATGCCTGATGAACTATGGCAAGAAGTTCAATCGCTTATCATTGGCGCAGCAGATGATTACATACTACGCAAGAAGGCAGAGAAAAGGTATAGATGGCTCTCAGAGAATACCATCCAAATAGCTGAGAGGAGAAAGGCAGCTAAAGCAGCGGGCAATCGTGTAGAAGTAAGAAGATTGAATGCTGTTTTCCAAAGGGCACAAGGAAAGATAGCAAAGTTTACTGGGAGAAACGTTGCAAGCAATTGTTGTTGTTGTTCAGTCATTTAGTCATGTCCAACTCTTCATGACCTCATGGACCATAGCACGCCAGGCCTTCCTGTCCTCCACTGTCTCCCGGAGTTTACTCAAATTCACATTCATTACATTGGTGATGCTATCTAACCATCTCATCCTCTGCCGTCCCCTTCTCCTTTTGCCTTCAGTCTTTCCCAGCATCAGGGTCCTTTCCAGTGAGTCCTCTCTTCGCATTAGGTGGCCAAATTGCAAGCAATTAGAGGAAGACTATACATAAGGACACACTAGGAATGCTTTTGCACAAATCAAAAAGATTCGGGCACCGTTCAAGGCTTGCAAAGGTATTATCAAGGATAAGCAAGGGAAAGAATTGTCCGACCAACAAGGTGTCATGAATAGATGGTGAGAATATGCTACTAGTACAGAGGAGCAACATCAAAGAGAGGAGGATAAGGAAACAGAACTAGAACTAGCCATCCTTGATGAAGAAGTCAAGTGGGCAATGAACCAACTGCAAAACAACAAGGCCCCAGGAGTTTACAACATCCCTGCTGAATTGTTAAGGCCAGTACCAACTGCAATTATCAGAGCTTTGTGCCAGAAAATTTGGGAAACCAACACATGGCCACAATCAGTGTTTATTCCATTGCCAAAAAAGGGACATTCGAAGGAGTGTTCTAACTACTGCACTGTTGCTCTCATATCTCACGCTAGCAAGTTTCTACTGAAAATCGTACAACAACACCTGGCTCCAATCATTGAAAGGGAGCTGCCAGATGTCCAAGCTGGTTTCCGACGGGGCCGTAGCACCCATGATTACATTGCAAATGTTCGATGGATAATGGAAAATGTTGCAAATATCAAAAGAATATCTTTATGTGCTTCATCGACTACAGGAAAGCTTTTGATTATGTTCCATGACAATCTATGGAGAGCCCTAGCAGACCTTGGGGTGCCACTAGATTTAGTGAAGTTGATGAAATCACTGTATGTAAATCAGGAAGCCACTGTACAAACTCAATATGGTGACACTGATTGGTTCAAGATCGAGAAAGGTGTGCGACAAGGTTGCATTCTGTCACTTTTCTTATTCAACTTGTACGACGAAGTGATCATCACTTTCAGGAAACTGAAGCTAGACAAATCAGAAATTGGGGTAAAAATTGGCAGAAGAAACATCAGTAATCTTAGATACGTGGATGATACAACCCTTGTCTCAGAAACCGAGGAAGGCCTAAAGCACCTAATCATGAGACTCAAAGAAGAAAGCAAGAAGTTTGGCCTCTTTCTGAATATCAAAAAGACCAAACTCATGACAACTGCAAAGAATGGAAACATCAAAATAGTAATTGATGGAGATGAGGTGGAATGTGTGGAAGAATTCACCTTTTTAGGATCAGTGGTCAATCAAAATGGCAAATGTAGCCAAGAAATTAAACGCCGAATCATGCTGGGTTGTACAGCAATGATGAGTAAGAATCAAATTTGGAAAAGCAAGGATGTCAGCTTGACAATTAAGTGTAGACTACTCCGCACTATTGTGTTCCCTGTAACTACTTATGACTGTGAAAGTTGGATGATGAAAAAGTTGGATAGAAGGAAAATTGATTCTTTTGAGCTATGGTGTTGGAGGAGGCTCTTGCGAATCCCTTGGACTGCAAAGATAACAAATAAAGAAGTGTTGAAGCGCATAAAACCGGACATGTCACTAGAAGGAAAAATAACAAAACTTAGACTTAGTTACTTCGGTCATGTCATGAGATCAACATCGTTGGAGAAAGACATTATGCTTGGAACAGTCAGTGGCAAAAGATGACGAGGACGCCAAAGAATGTGCTGGTTGGATGTAATCAAAGCAGACACAGGCCAAAATTTAAAGCAACTGAAAGAAGCTGTACAATATTGGAAATCATGGAGAGAGCTGGCTTATGGAATCGCCAAGGTCGGATACAACTGAATGGATAATTCGATTTGACTCTAGAAAGTATATTACAGAAATGCAAAGAAGAATTTTTTTTCCAAAATAAAGAGAATACTGGGAGTGCCAGAGACAACTGTCTGAGAGCAAAGTTTATATGAAAGGAATTTTCATACATCTTGTGGCAAAACAGGAAAAAAGAATATAATAGATGAAAAGCACAACTGGAAGAAAAACTGAAACAATTATAATACATATAATTAATCCAAAAACACAAGCATGGAACGAATTGAGTAAAGTTAAACCACAACTAGATTTACTTGAAATGAAGAACTCCAAAAGAAGATAAAATTTGTCAAACAAAATCATTTTGGGAATGCAAACAAACCAGGGAAATTTTGGGTATATCAGATTAGAAAAGAAGAAGAAAGATGCACAGCAATAAAAGAAACAAGTTTCTGTATATAAGATTGGAAATCATAGAAAAACTTACAACATTGTTCAAGAAAATATTTGCTAAGTATAATATTGACAAAACAGATTTGAACAAATATATTGAAGATTCAGCATTTAAAGAATTTTATGAACAATATATACAAATACAAAGTAAATCCATAACCACTAAAGAAACTAAATAGGTAGTTTTAAAAAAATTAAAAATTGGAAACGGACCAGGCCCAGGCAGGCTGACAGTACAATATTACAAAGGGTTAGAGGAGGCTTCTGGTGGGAATGGCAGACTGAACGGCTGTGCCCACTGGTTTAGAAGGTGGAGTTGACAACGCGGTAATTTTTTTCGGGCTCAGGCAGGTTTTCCTGAAGCGCAGAAACGTTCTCCGGATCAAGGAGAATACCTGGAATCATCCCATCTGTCCTCTGGATGGCTGCTTGCAGCCAGAAGATCGCAAACAGCGTTTTGCTTTCGACTGGTAAGAGCCAGCTGGGAGGCGGGGACTTCATCACTTTCCAAGCCACGCTGTAGCCTTAAAGGGACACTAAGACTGGCCACCCCATTTCTAAATCACCAATTTGTATTTTTTTAAAAGTATATGGACCCCAAGAGAGGCTTTCTATAGCGAGGAGAAGCTGGTTCTCTTGGTGCTTAACGTTATTTTTGGGGTTACTTTTTTTTAAAAAAATCTTTTAAGTTTTGAATTTTGTTTTCCTTCCAAAGGAAATTCCAAAGATTGAGAGCAAACAATTGTATTCCTGTTATTATTTTTGTATTAAATTTGAAGATATTAGCATTTTCCTACATGTTGAATCGGCTGATTTGAACCTTCAGCTTTCTGTTTTCACTTTATGTAAACACACTTCGGAACTTTTCTATATCTTTGACGTTCACTGGTTAAGCTCCTAGGTGGCACCATAATCTACTGCGTGAGACATGGAGGATTTGAAACAGATTCTTTCTGACTTTCACCAGGATTTTAAACAGATCTCTTCCGACTTCTATCAAACTTTTATGCAAGACATCCAGGACATTGTGGAAAATATGAGATCTAAAATGTGCCATCAGGTTGGGGATGTGGCGAATGAAATTGAGGAATTTAAGAGCGATAGAAAGTTTTTTTTTTAAGACTGAGATTGGGATTTTTATCAAGATGCTGGATGAAGATTGGATAATGGAGTTGGAGAAATCTAAGGGAGGGAGTGATCTGCAAGCCATAAGTAAAATCAATCTCCTGGTGGAATGCCATGAAAAGAACCTGGAATCTTTGAGGGGGGCAGTTGGGCTGTTTGATTCTTTCAAGAGGAAAGCTCTGTGCACATTGTGGGGGTGTGTAACTGCTCTGGTTTATTTTGAAGTGGGATAAGGGTTGAAGAATGTTCATCTGATTTGCTTTAAGGATTTGATCGATGCTATTTGCCTTTAAAGATTTGGATTTACTGTTTTGAATTGTCAACCACAGATTGATAATACTGTAAACACATTAGAATATATTAACAAGAAAAAGAAAGCAGTGGCAATCTTTTTAGATGTGGAAAAAGACTTTGACAACCTGGAGTGGCCATTTTTACTAGCCATATTAAATAAAATGAATCCTGCAGGGTAATACAAAACCTGGGTAGAAAGCATCTATCACCAGCAAATGGCAAAGTTCACAGCTAACTGCAAACTTTTCCATAAGTGAAAGCACTGGACAAGGATGTCCACTTTCTCCTTTACTATTTGTGATTGCTTTAGAAATATTAGTAGGCAAGATTCGAAAAGGCAAACAAATATCAGGTATCAAAATTCAAGGAGAGGAATGTAAGTAGAAATATTATGCAGAAGATGTAGCATTAAGTATCATGCAACTACAACATCAATAAGGCAGGTGATGAAAACAATTAAAGGTTTTGGTGAATTTTCTGGATACAGAATTATTTTATTTATTTATTTATTTATTTATTTTTTAAATTTATATGACCGCCCAACTCCCCCAAATGGGGATTAACATAACAATTATATTAATTAACATAATTAAAATAAAAAACCCAAACATGTACAGAAAAAGTTTGGTTGCCAAATTACAAAAGACTCAATAAAATATCTGAGATTGTATCTGACAGATACAATATTTCAAAATATATAATAATAATAAGTTATGGAAAGAAATTTTAAAAAGATCTTGAAAGGTGAAAAATTTAAAACTCTCCTGGTTAAGATGAGTTGTGACTGTGAAAATGAACATACTACCTAAGATAATTTTTATTTTAGTATTTTTTTATTATTATTAAACAAATTTATATAGTTGCCCATCTACCAAAAAGGAACTCTTTCAAATGGCACCAATTTTAATCGCAGATAAAATCCTGCAAGTTTGGCAAAGAAGAGTCAATAGATTTATATGGAGTGGGGGAAAAACAAGAGTAAAATTCAGAATTTTACAAGATTCAAAAGACAGAGGTGGACTTGCTTTTCCAAATTTTAAATGATATTACCATGCAAGCTCTCTGTCATGGATAACAGAATGATAAAGTAGTAGGAACATCCGTATCCGTATCCAGTTTGGTCTAGTGGTTAAGGCATCGGGCTATAGACCAGGGGACTGAGACTTCTAGTCCCGCCTTAGGCATGAAAGCCGGCTGGGTGACTTTGAGCCAGTCACTCTCTCTCAGCCCAGCTCACCTCACAGGGTTGTTGTAGGGAAAATAGGAGGAGGAGGGAATATTAGGTACATTCTCCGCCTTGAGTTATTTATAAAAAAATAATAAAGTTGGGATAGAAAATAAATAAATAAAATAAATAAATAAATTCCCAGGGATTTATGGTATAAGGAAACAAAAGAAGACAAAAATATGAAAGGACAAATTATAAGTCAAAGTTTGATAAAAAAACATGGAATTCTTTAAAACCAACTGTCAGAGCACGCAACGTGGGGCGGCCTGCTCCTTTTTCCAAGACTCCAGAGATCCACGTTCTATGCAGTAAATAGACACTCAAGCAGAGATTAGATAAAATAGCCTATTTACTTTATATACATACATAGTCCAAATACAGTCCAGTAACATCCAACACAGTTACAAATGATAACAGCAATGAGAAGGAATACAGCAACGAGAAGGAATACAGCAACGAGAAGAAAGAACACAAGAACTTCCCTTCTTTTATACAAATACTGACCTATCACGTTATAGGTCACTCTCATCATCTGCCACACCCAACTAAACTATAGCACCTGAAGTATGAGTCATTACTGCCACATCATACCTTCAACAATGGCTGCTAATTGGATGACTTGCAGAATATTTCACTTCTCACCTAGATACATCAAGCCTCTCCAGTATAATTTATCTATCTGTAAATTCCTGGGTATATACAAACCCCAACACCCCTCCAATTTACAATAGATATTACATTTCACTTATACAGAATAGAAGACATACACATATTGGATACACACATCCTATGTCTCTCTACACTTAGAGGCTTTGTCATTACATCTGCTACGTTACTCTCAGATGGACAATACTGTAAATTAATCTGAGATTCTTTTACAGCATTCCTAACATTTTGATATTTAATATCCACATGTTTGCTCCTTCCTCTGATCCTATCATTCTTTGCCATCTGTATACACGCTTCACTGTCTTCATATACACATATAGGTCCCTCAATTGTTAGATTTACATCCCTTAACAATTGCCTATACCATATGAGTTCTGAACATAGGTCAGATAGTGCAGCGTACTCTGCCTCTGCAGTAGATACGGCGACAGAACTCTGTTTCCGAGACCTCCACCCCACCAAGGTGTCACCAAAAATAATTATCAATCCTGACATTGATTTCCTATCATGTACAATCACTATCTACATAGCATTTCAATTCCAATGGTTTACAAGGTTTTATTAATAAACATTTATTAATAGTCCCTTTAAGATATCTAAATACACGTTTAATACCTTTCCAATGTCTCTGGGTAGGTTGCACAACATACCTACTCAGTACATTCACCGCATTCCCGATATCGGGATGCGACCATTGTGCTAAGTACAATAAACTTCCAATTATTGATTGATAGTGTTCTTGATTACATGATGTTTGGTCACCGTCTCCAGTCCCTGTCTTAACAAAATCAGTTGTCATAGGGGTAGGAACCTCCTTGCAATGTTCCATATCATTGTCTCTTAGCAGCTGTTCAATTTTCTTCCACTGCTCTAGAACGTAACCCCCATCAACCTTCTGAATACCTACACCTAGGTACTTCCTAATCTCTCTCAGATCTTTAACATCAAATTGTTGCTTGAGTTGTTCAGTAAATTCATTTACCCTCCATTGATCTTTAGCTATAAAACACAAATCGTCTACAAAGATCAAAAGCAACACCTGTTCATCATTACATTGCTTTATATACAGACATGGGTCAGCCTTACTACACTTAAACCCCATTCTTTGCAATGCTTCATCTAATCGCAGATTCCAGCAATGTGCCGATTGCCTGAGTCCATACAACGCTTTCTGCAACTTGTACACTCTACCTGCCTCATTAGATTCATAACCTGGAGCTTCAGCCATATAAATTTCCTCCCTCAAATCAGCATGCAGATATGCTGTGGTGATATCATAATGGTTTACTATACAATTCCCAGCTGCTGCCATCGCTAAAGCAAACCTTAATGTCTCCCCTCTTAGCGTTGGTGCAAATACCTCATCATAAGTCTGATTCTTAACCTGGGAAAACCCTTATGCTACAAGCCTAGCCTTATACTGAATATCACCATTCACTAAGGTCTTCTTCTTATAAACCCACCTACAACCTACTGACCTATGCCCCTCAGGCAGCCTGGTAGATTTAAACACCTTATGGGAATTAATAGCATTCATTTCCACATCCATAGCAGTTTTCCACTTTTTCTGCTCTTGTGGTGGCAACTCCATTACCTCTGAATAACTACGAGGTTCATAATTAACAAAACACACTTTAACATCACCTGGTTTGTAACGCTGAGGTGGTATGCCCTTGTTAACTCTTTCAGATCTGCGCAATACAGTAGCATCCTGCTTCATTGGCCTAGGAGTTAATTCCTCTTCATCCTTAATCACATCTCTGGACTCTCGCTGCTCTGATAGCTCAAACTGTCTCTGACTAGGAAGAAAAACCTGACTCCCTCCGTGTAACTTCTGCCAATTGCTATGCTCACTGAAACTTGCTGATCGTGAAATAACAAGTCTTCTGCCATCAGTGAACCTATATCCCTTGGTTCCTGGCTCATACCCCACAAAAATCATTTTCTGTGCTTTAGCCTACCCTTTCCTACGTACTTCCTTATGCACGTGAACCCAGGCTGTGCACCCAAACACCTTCAAATGAGCTAATGATGGCTTCTTGCCATACAAAATATAATATGGTGTTTGATTTACAGACACACTCCACAACCTGTTAATTAAATAATTAGCAGTCAGTATAGCTTCTCCCCAGTATCCTCTAGATAACCCTGAGTCAGCTAACAGTGAATCCTTTTTACTGTTTGTAGCGCTAAACATCTTTGTTCTGCCACTCCAGGCTCTGATGCACTATGTGAATTGGTTCTTCTGTATGCAATGCCCCTCCTACTGAGCCATTGCTGAAAACTGCCACTCATAAACTCAGTACCCCGGTCAGTCTGCAAACTACACACCTTTGTGTTATATCTACGTTCTACAAACTGCACCCAATTCCTGAACTTATCAAATGTCTGGCTTTTAGCTTTCAACAGATAACAGAACCCGAATCTAGTGAAATTGTCAACAATTACTAAGACATATTTAGCACCACCTAATGTGGCTGGTAATGGGCCAATTAGGTCAGTATGAACTAATTCAAAACATTTATGTGACTTTCTATCACTTAGTTTGCTTACAGGATACACCTTTGACTTAGACACCTTACATGCCGTGCAATCCAGATAAGCTTGGCACGGTTTCAAATCCATTCCAGAACTTGCTTCAGACATCTTTTCAACCACCTTGAAACTTGGATGCCCCAACCGTCTATGCCACAAATGTTCACATGAATCATGGTATGGTTTGTTGATCATTGCTACATCATGGGTTACATCACCATCTGTCTTGGGTTTCATCTCATACAGACTGTTCTGCAATACATCCTTACCACAGACATGATTATTTTTCATAACAATACACTCACCCTTCACAAACTTTACTTCATATCCCTGTTTATCTAACTGAGAAACACTCAGGATATTATACTCTAGGTCTGGTACACATAGCATAGGTAATTCAATATTCAAACTAGGTACAAACACATACCCTTTTCCAATAACAGATGCAAAAGTTCCATTTGCCAGGCTAACATGATTCCGTTCAGCCTGCGTAAATCTTTTAAACATCTTCCTGTCATTGGCAATATTTTCGCTTGCTCCACTTTCCAGAAGCCACGTCTCCTTTAAATCCCTTCCAGTAGAATTTATCACCGACAGCTGGACAGCACTCCGTTGCTTAGCAATTCTCGGCTTGACTTTTGCCTTACTTTTACAGTCCCGTTGCAAATTCAATATAGACCCACAGCAAAAACAGCGTTGAACAGATAAAACCTTATTATCAGTATTAGTACAAGAAACATACTCCCCCACAGACTTACTCTGCTGTGGCTTATCTACAGTGCTAATGCTGTAAGACTTTCTTCTCTGTTCTTCCTCCAGAAGCCTCCCAGTCAGATAATTTACAGTCAAATCTTCCTCAGATAATGACCCGAAACTGGTTGCTAAATTATCCCATGTTTCATTAAGTGAACTGAGAATAACATACACCTTATGCGCTTCCGTGAATTGCATCCCTCTTTGTGCCAATTCTAAGAACATCCCAGTCATGTATTGCAAATGCTCAAAGACATTCCCACTGCTACTTAACCTAGCATGATACAATCTTCGCATTAACATGACCTTACATAACGGTGTGCTTCTGAGATATACATTTCTTAAAGCTTCCCAGCACTCATTAGCTAACTGTAATTCCCATACATAACATAATTGACTGTCCTCCAAACATAAAATTATGCTTGACAATGCTCTCTCGTTCTGTAAAATAGCTTCCTTATCATCCAACTCATCTGGTGGATCATGGACGGCTCCCCAAATACCTTCACGGCGAAGAAACATTTCCATCTTATACGCCAACGACAGATAATTGGAGTCATTCAGCCTTTCCAGAGGGAAACCACCTCCAATAGTAGACTGCATTTTCACTGTGCTCATCGCTCCTCATCCCCTCCTGGGCAGAAACCGATGAATAAATAGCACAGACTTTATCAGAACGTCCTTCAGCTGCAAACAGGCCTAGGAAAAATATACAGCCAGGCACGGAACCTGTAAAAGCCCCAAATTCGCCCCAGATATCCACACGACTCCTGGATAGGCTTCCAACATCCTCACAGCCGTGCCAGCATCCAACTGCACATGTTCCACTGCTGGGCCCATAACCTGTCAGAGCACGCAATGTGGGGTGGCCTGCTCCTTTTTCCAAGACTCCAGAGATCCACGTTCTATGCAGTAAATAGACGCTCAAGCAGAGATTAGATAAAATAGCCTATTTACTTTATATACATACATAGTCCAAATACAGTCCAGTAACATCCAACACAGTTACAAATGATAACAGCAATGAGAAGGAATACAGCAACGAAAAGGAATACAGCAATGAGAAGAAAGAACACAAGAACTTCTTTTATACAAATACTGACCTATCACATTATAGGTAACTCTCATCATCTGCCACACCCAACTAAACTATAGCACCTGAAGTATGAGTCATTACTGCCACATTATACCTTCAACAATGGCTGCTAATTGGATGACTTGCAGAATATTTCACTTCTCACCTAGATACATCAAGCCTCTCCAGTATAATTTATCTATCTGTAAATTCCTGGGTATATACTGTACAAACCCCAACACCAACAATAAATCCAGCAACCCAAGGGGTGCGGTGGCTCAGTGGTTAAGATGCCAGGCTTGTCGATCGGAAGATCGCAAGTTCAGAGGTTCGAATCCCTAGCCCTCCGTGACAGAGTGAGCTCCTGCACTCACCCCAGCTCTTGAAAACCTAGCAATTCGAAAGCATGCAAATGCAAGTAGATGAATAGGTACCACTTCGGTGGGTAGGTAACAGCGTTCCGCACGCGTCATGCCGGCCACATGACCGTGAAAGTGTCTTTGACAACGCTGGCTCTTCGGCTAACAAATGGAGATGAGCACCGGCCCCAAGAGTTGGACACGACCGCACAAATGTGCGGGAGGAACCTTTACCTTTTTAAATCCAGCAACTTTACTATTAGCTTCACTATTAAATTCTTTTTATTCTGGGGATGATTACAGCAAGAAAATAGTAATTATATGTACAGATATGATACACTCAGACTCTAGAAATAGACTAAACACATAGCAAGAATTATTCAATGAAGGCAGGAATTGTTGAGTTTGTAACCAACTAGTTTCTTAATAATGTTTTTATTAATTTTTATTTTTCTCCATTTTTTCTTTTATATCAATACCATTTTTTTCTTTATTTTGTGACTATTTGTATTTATAGTCTGATAGAGATAGATGATAGTAGATAGATGAGAGAGAGAGAGAGAGAGACAGATAGATAAGAACTGGAACCTGATCAGCCATAAAAGCTCTCTGGGTGACTTTAGACCACTTACTATTTTTTATCTCATTTGATTGTTCTAAAGCAGCCTTTGTCAACCTTTCGACCTTGGAGGAACCCTTGAAATATTTTTCAGGTCTCGGGGAACCCCTGCACATTCAGGCTCAAATATAGGCCAGAAGTTACAAAACTATTATATTAGTTTCATGTGTAGGCCTGTATATATGCATTAACAGTGTTCTTAAACTAAAAATAAAGAATGAAACTTACCTCTTTAATGTGAAGTTGCCCAATTTTGAAATAATTTTTTAAATAAATCGTGATCTCCCAGGGAACCCCGAGTGACCTCTCACAGAACCCTAGGGTTCCATGGAGTCCTGGTTGAGAAACCCTGGTTCTAAAGAAACACTGGTAGAGGGAACAGTATATATCCTATCATCATCATCATCATCATCATCATCATCATCATCATCATCATCTCTGAGTAGTAACGGTTTAGAATTGTTGTAGCCTGTATCCAAACAGGACACCTCTTTTCTCTTTCCAAATGACAAAAAGTGGCTCAGAATAATAACAATATAATAACAGTCCACATCAACCGCCCAGAGTTCCCCATTGGGGGAGATGGGCGGTTATATAAATTAAATAAATAAATAAATAAATAAATTAAATAAATAAAAATCAAGAATCAAAAGTATTAACAAAATATCAAAAGGAAAAATCCTGAAGAGAGCCATAGCAAAAGGAGAAGAGTCTAAGTAGCAGAAAAAATCCAAATGTTTGTTGAAAGAGAAAATTCTTGATGCTCTCACTGCTTGCATGCAGAGGTCCTTTGCTGTATCTTTGTCTCAAGGACACACAGGAATAGGCTCAGCCCCAAAGACAAATACAGGAAGGTATTTTGTTGCTATCTATAGCACCTATCTAATTTTTTTACCTTTCTCCAAGCATTTCAGGGCAAATAACTAGATCCTTGTCAAACTTGGGAATGTCTTTTGTGCATCAGCGGAAGACCATCTTAGATCAGGAGGACAATGGAAAGATTAAATAGATGGCCTTTGTCTTTCAGAATAAGCCTGCACATCAAAAATGCTTCTAAAATGAATATTCATGCACTTGCTTTCTTTGGTTCAGCTTTTCATTTGTGTTTTTCTATTGTACTTCTTAAAGAGCAACGCTAATTTACTCTTTAGTAAATCCTGTATTATCTGTATTACTTAAGAAAAACACTCACGTTACAGACCAACATTAATGAAGTCCCTGAGCAGTCAGCAGAGTAGCCCAGCTATGATTGAAATGCAAAACCCAGCCTTGTTATTTTTATGAAACTGTGAATAATATAAGTATCCAATTGATAAAATGTTATTAAAGCTGACAGCCCTTAAGTGATCTAAGTGGTAAATATTGAAATTAAGTTTCTGCAGTGCCGCACTAGGCAAGAGAAGCCTACGGCAGTAATAAGGATTAAACAATGATTTAATGTTGTTCTATGAGGGGTAAAGATTGTGATTTTGATGGAGGGCAAAAGCTCACTCTGTTTAAATAATTAAACTGTGATTTAAGAAATTGATCGAAGAGAGTTGTACTGGTTTGTTAAAAGTCCGAATGAATGAAATGAAGGAAATCTATGCTAGGGCAGCTGAAAGTCAGGGGAAGGGATGATTCGACAGCCAAGCCTCCTGATATAACTCTCAGAGGGGTCGGCTAGCTGCAACAAGCATATTTTATCATCTCTTTTCTAACGTAAACAGACTTTTGTCGCCAGAGGGTGGATCATAGCTAATGAGCAGAGGGGATTCCACAGGGTGCAGATTTTATTAACAGAGTTTATAAGAAACGGAGAGGAATTAAAAATGCAACATCTTTGAGATAATGTGATAATCAGGCTCCCAATGGGGAGGATATTTACCTATGCACAGCAGAGCTTAACCACATGTGAGCATAGAAATCTGCAAATTATTTCCTTAGCTACATTTGACAATTGTACAGCTGGGGTGGGCGGAGAAAGGGAAAGGTTGAAAGCTAAATTAGGGATATTATTTTTCTAGATAAATCAAGATTGCTCACATATTTTAATGACTTTTTGCACATTTAAAAAAATGAGTGGGAGGATGCCACTGTGTTTTGTTATACTTAGAGTAGACTCGCTGGAATGCACAATTGATTTAAGTTTTGATCCAGTGAATATAAGTTTACACTTAATCATACAGGAATAAGTATCGGGTTGGTAAAACCTACCCAAAGGAAGAGCCTTATGAAGCAAGGACAAGGGGTAGGCAAGACTCTTTTAAAAACTAACCAATTCATTGTTGCATAAGTTTTCATCCATTTCATCAAAGGGAATCTATGGCTTCTAGACATTGAATCTAAGCACTATATAAACATTTGCTTCCCAAAGAATATTTAAACAGCCTGTAAAGGGCAAAGGCAGGGCATCTTTGCCTCACTTCCTGTCTCCTCCAGCTCCAACCAAGGTCGTCTGAAGGAGGGTGTCAAAAAAGTCATGATGATGGCTGTGACTGCACAACCAAAGCCTGCTCCTTGCACGCATGGCGTATGTACGAAAGAGGTGTGGCTTTGGTGCACAGTCATAGCTACCAACTTGACTTTTTTGACACAACCCTTGTGGATGACCGGTCTCCAGATTTGCCATTTTTACAGCCATCTCCACCATGGAAGAGTTGGGGTCACTGGAGTGTGATAGCCTCTGAGAACTATTCCTGTTTAATCATAACATGCAGCTTATATTCTACAATAAAAGAGAAATCCAGTTTTTGATTATCTGTTCAATCAAATGAATTTAATCAACCAATTTTTTTTAGAAAAACAGGAGTCAAAAGAAAATGGGAAAAGAAATATTTTTTTAAAATGTATTATTGCCTTTTTTTTTTTTAGGGCACATATTTTTGTCTTCTAAACCTTGAACAGGTAGGGGCACAAAAAGAGAATGAAGATCCTTTACAGAAACAATTCTTCAATTTACTTCTTTTATTGTATTTGAGTTTCTTGTTCCATGACTCATGGAATGCTGGCTTCCAATATACTATTAAAGTGATATTTTATTATTATTTCTAAAAACCAAAAAGAGCCAAAGTAAAAAAAAATAGACTCATTCATATTAACTGAGTTGGAAGAAATATTGTTTTCCTTTGTGATGGGAAATATATGATCCCTGCTTGTGTTAAAATCAGAGGCATCCACAGCAAGAGGGAGTCAAAATCTGCAAGATGGCAGCAGAGGTGTCATTGCAATTGAAGCCCCACCTCTAGGCACATGTACAATGCTGCACCTACATTTTGCAGACATGACTTTTTGACACACACACCTCCCCCAGACACCCCTGAAAGGAACAGTCAAGTGAAATAAATGGATGCATTTTTCTTCTCCTTGAGCTTCGAAGACCAAGATGTACAGCCACTACATTTTGAAGCACGGTCTCCAGCATAGCATTCAGAATCATGTGGCCATTGGCCAAAGAAAAAAATATGCTTTTGTTTCTTTAGGTCACAGGCAGTGACCTAAAGAAGGGATTGGCTTTATGTAGTCTGTTTCTGTGTTTCATCATGCTCTCCCCTGATTTGGAGGACTCAGAGGTGGAGTAGACTGTACCATCAGAATATCAGCCTCAGGACTCAGAAAACACCAAGCCACTGGAGGCTGACTCCATCAGCAAACAACCAGAGCAGATGCAGAATGAGTCAGATGACAAAGTTCCCAATTCAGAATGACCATCCAATCTGAGGACACTCCAAGAACACCAAGTGGTCCTCCAGAAACAAAAGTGGCTATGGCCATCAGATGGCTTATATCACAGCGACCACCCAGTGACTGATGCTTCTGTTGGGAACCACTGCTCCAACCTTGGCCCTGTGCGCCATGATTCCTGTGTGCTTCCTGAACCTCAACTCTTTGACCCCAAACTGGCTGACTACCCATTTTGTGACATCCCTGGACTATTTCTGGATTACACTACCTGTATACTGATTTGGCTTTGGATTAAACTGAATTAGGCAAGACCTTGTTCTCCTGTGAACATTGCTGTTGTGTGCGTGCTGTGGCCATGCTCTGCCTGCCTTTGCCTGTAACTGTTTGCAAACTCAAAGTAAGTGACTTGTCAGCCTGAAACAGGACAGTTTTGGTCTAAGATCTGATGTGCTTTCTACAGAAGTTTCCAAAAGTTCATTGTGACCAAACATCTTCAGTTCTATCTGCTTGATAAGGAGATAAACAAAACACCGATCAATTCTTCTTGGCATTAAAGATGTTTCTCTTCTAATGTGTGTGTCATGAGACACACTCTTCATATTTATTATCCTTTTGAAAAGGCATCCAGAATTATTACATTAGCTGGTTCAATCTCAACAGGATGGTAAAATTTGCTGGGTAACATGATGGGAAAAGATAGGCCAATAAATTATTAGAGAACAGTCTGAGCTGGAGAAAATTGTGGGAGGATACGGTATTTATGAGCTCTTGGCCTGTCCAGAAATAAGTTCCTTTCCATGAATGGCTGCTTTATCAGAAAGAGAAGTTACATTGTCGTGTAGCGCAAAATGCTTGTAATGGAGAAGAGCTATTGTTTCTGGTATTTTCTCTACCAACCCCCCTTCCCCCCAAAGTCGAGCTCTTCATCTGTTTATTATTGTAATGAAGCATTTCAGGTACGTCCAAATGCAACATCTTTCAAATTAACTCTGATAGCAGCTTTCAAGCTGCCTTTTATCTCTTGCTGCATCAGTTTGAACACACTTATTGCATCTGCAGAATTTATGTGTTTTATAAAGCAAACAGAATGCCTCATGTAGTGATTGATGGAAAATCAGTTGCTCAGTTGCCAGAAAATGATTGATTTTCCAACACAGCTGCTCCAGCTGTGCTACAGATGCGCTTTTCTACAAATATTACAGAGTTGGTATAGCAAACCATTTGATTCAGCCCCATAATTCGAACAGTCTCTGAGGAATTGGTTGTTTAACAGATAATTTGGATAAATGGCCCATATGGTATAAGTCCACTATTCTGTTATATTGAATAGGTATGACAATTTCTTTTTATAACACCAACTTTTGCAGTACAATAATTAATTATTTAAAAGATCAGAGCTGAGGTCTGTGCCATTCCTCCCATCCTCCGGAATTACCTCTGGATCTTTTTCCTTAGAAAGTGAGTAAATAGAAACTGGAGCGAGTTACATAACTCTGATTCCCCCCCCTTACTTTTTAATGACTGAATATTTATTTATTTGTTTGTTTGTTTATTTATCACATTTCTATCACCACCCATCTCCCCCAAAAGGGGGACTCTGGGCGGTTTACAATAAAATCAACAATTAAAACCATAAAAACATAAAATTATCATCAACGACCAATATAAATAGAGAATAAATAAGTATAAAATCCAAGTGACAATAAGATCTCATTCAATAGGGAGGGCACTATGGCACCAGCCACCCCCAGGAAGAACTATTGCCCTTCCCATCCCAGGCAAGGCGGCAGAGCCAGGTCTTCAAATTCTTCTGAA